>JAPVLO010000051.1:792500-5752075 GCA_027257055.1 Cephalopachus bancanus
GCCTCATTATGTTGCCAAGGCTGGACTCGAACTCCTGGGCTGAAGCAATCGTCCAGCTTCAGCCTCCCAAAGAGCTGGGATTACATGGATGAGCCACTGTACCTGGTCTATCTGTAACTTTTGAAGTTTGACTGTATAAATTATCAGTTCCTCCTGAAGGGATCTAATCCAGGATGCTGAATGGTATTATTGCCGTGTTACATAATATTTTTATAAAATGTAGCTTAATCATAATCTCACACTGAAAATTTTGCATCACTTTAGTTAGCATCATTCTTTTAAGAATTATAAGCCGGTAGTTTCTCTCACCCATGCCAGCTCTGGCATGTCTCTCTATCTTTCCCTTCTTCTTTCTCTAAAAAACTGTTTTAAACTTAAAAAGAACTATACTAAAAGAATTTATGCCTTAACATGTCATTATGCAGCATTCCTTAAAAGAATTGTGAATACTGGTGTTTCTGGTATTTTAACTTGAAAGTGATATGCTGCAAGATAATGTATTTAACAATATTTGGTGGCAAACATTCAATAATAGTTTACATCTGTTACCAAAAAAATGAACCATTATGCCACTTTCTGGCTGTGAAAATGAATTTCTCCTAAAATAATCTATCATAATCTCTTAGAAAAGGCTGTATCCAAGAAACTACATATTGTTTTTTTCTTTATTCAGTCTTGTACAAGCCAACTGGACAAGTCTCAAAACCACAGTATAATTCTTACCCTTGAGAGAGCTTTCCTTTTTTTTTTTAAGTTACCAGAAATGTTTACCGCCAAAAATCTGATTTAAAAGACTATATCCATAAAATAAGCAAGCAAAAGTTCTTGGACACACAAAACACAGTGTAGTAATGTGGGACAATCAAATGTCATCCTTTTCAGGGAATAATGATTAAAAATCGCTAAAGGATATTGAGGATGTGAAGGAGGAAATGAGAAGGTTAAGGAATGATTTCACTTTTTTTTACACTTTATAAAGAGCTTTTATAAGAAAGTTGCTCAGCCGGGCTCGGTGGCTCAGCCTGTAATCCCGCGCCTTTGGGAGGCTGAGGTGCATGGATTGCCTGAGCCCACGGGTTTGAGACCCGCCTGGGCAGGCGAGACCTCATCTCTACAATAAATCAAAAAATCAGCCAGGCGTGGTAGCGCGTGCCTGTAATTCCGGTTACTCGGAAGGCTGAGACGGAAGGATCACCGGAGCCCAGCAGGTCGAGGCTGCGGTGGCCGGGAGTGGCCACTGCACTCCAGTCTGGGCGACAGAGTAAGACTCCAACTAAAAAAAAAAAAGAAAGTTGCTCACCAGTTACATACTCTTTTCTTAAAGGTCTAAAAAGGAAGATAAAAGATGATGGCTAACCCCAATCTGTTCAAAACTGGCTATTAAGGGAATTCATGAAGTTTCCAATCCCCAAACCTTGAGTCGACAATTATCTAACAGGAACAGCTGGGACCATAAAAGTCCACTGTCAGAAAGCGTGCTTAGATAGCTCTGGAGGACCAGCTGGCACACACGAGGTCACCTTGTGTCACGTTAGGTCCTGCCCAAGGGTTGTCATTACCGGAAACAGGGCTATCTTGCCATTGCGTGTAACCCTACCAGCTGCCCTATAACTGTTCTTAGTTAAGGGGCTGGGGAAAGTAAAGTTTTTAAATTGTCTTTTTGCTTTTAAGGTAGATTGATTTTTTTTTTTTTTTGAGTTAGAGTCTTACTCTGTTGCCCAGGCTGGAGTGCAGTGGCCTACTCACAGCCACTGCAGCCTCGACCTGCTGGACTCAGGCAATCCTTCCACTTTGGCCTTCCAAGTAGCTAGAACCACAGGCGAGTGCGCTACCATGTCCAGCTTATTTTTTGATTTATTGTAGAAACGAGGTCTCACCAAGTTGCCCGGGTTGGTCTTGAACTCATGAGTTCAGGCAATCCTCTCACACTGGCTTCCCAAAGTGCTGGGATTACAGGCTTGAGCCACTGCGCCCAGCCGGCAGATTGATTTTTATGGACTCCTTGTACTCCATCAGGCAAAACAACATTTCTATCTAAGTACCTAAAATTAACAGTTGCTTTTGATATGTCTAAACTTCTTTTGAAAACAAAAATCTCATATTATAAACATGTTTCAAATTTATTGTTAGAAGACTGAACTCATTCAGATAGGTTTTTGTTGTTGTTGTTGCTTGGTTGGTTGGTGGTTTTTATTTTGTTTTGTTTTTTGAGTTGGGGTCTCACTCTGTCACCCAGGCCAGAGTACTGTGGCATGATCACGGTTCATCAGAGCCTCAACCTCCTGGGCTCAGGTGATCCTTTAGCTGCAGCCTCCTGAGTAGCTGAGACTAGGCACATAACACCATGCCCAGCTAATTTTTTTATTTTTTGTAGAGATGAGATCTCACTATGTTGCCTAGGTTGGTCTCAAACTCCTGGGATCAAGCAATTCTCCTTCCTTGGTCTCCCAAAGTGCTGGGATTACAGGTGTAAGCTACTAAACCAGGCTTCAGATAGGTTTTATTAAAGAAGATACTATTTTTTATTATTTAAATCTTCTGCCCTTGGATATTGATAAAGAAGACAAAATTAAAACGACCAAAATAAAATAAATCAGAACAATCCAAAGTGAGCGTAAATGAATTTCCCTAGTAAGCGAGCTGGGATACTAGGATCTAGGTGTACCCAGACTAGAAAAGAAATTTGTGGCTAAGCACAGTGGCTCATGCTTATAATCCCATGCAATTCCAGCACTCTAGGTGGTTGAGGCGGTGGGACTGCTTGAGCCAGGGGTTTGAGACCAGCTTGGGCAACCCTGTCTCTATAAAAATTAAATTAGCTAGGTGTGGTAGTGCATGCCTATAGCTACTTGGGAGGCTAAGGCGGACAAATAGCTAAGCCCAGGAGGTCAAGGCTCCAATAAGCCACAATTATGCTCCTGCACTCCAGCTTGAGTGACAGAGTGAGGCTACAACACACACATATACAAGGAGAAATCTATGAACAAAAACAGATCCTAAACAATTGAGGCAATGTCTATAGAGCAAAGACTTTTTATTATTTTTTTCTGTACTCAGCATCCTAGAAAATTAGCCTCAGCATAAAATATAACCAATTTTATGGGGCAGCAAGAAAAGAAAGAGCCACTGAAGATCAAATAATTTTTTAACTGAGAAAATTTATATAGCATAAAATTCACCATTTCACCGATTCAAGGGATACATACATAATTCAGTAGCTTTTACGTACATGCACTATGTTGTGCGATGATCATCACTATCCAATTCCAGAACATTTTAAATACTTCAAAAAGAAGCCAGCAGTGCAGCGGCTCAAGCCTGTAATCCCAGAACTTTGGGAGGCTGAGGTGAGGGAACTGCCTGAGTCCACAGGTTCAAGATCAGCCTGGGCAACTTGGCGAGACCCCATCTTTACAATAAATCCCAAAATTAGCCGGGCATGGTAGTGCGTGCCTGTAGTTCCGGCTACTTAGAAGGCTGAGGCAGAAGGATTGCCTGAGCCCAGCAAGTCGAGGCAGTGGTGACCATGAGCGTGCCACTGCACTCCACCTGGATGACAGAGTGAGACTCTAACTCAAAAAAAAGGAGCCCCACTTGCGTTCAACAGTCACCCCCACCCCCATTCCTCCTCTCCCAAGCACGTGGCAATCACTAATCAACTTTCTAACTCTATGGATTTGCCTATATTGGACATCACATGCAAATGGAATAATACAATATGTGACCTTTGCCTTTGGCTTCTTTCACATAAGACAATGTTTCCAAGGCTTATCCATGCTGAGGCAAGTAGCAGGACTTGTACTCCTTTTTATGACTGAATAGTATTTCATTGTATGGATATACCTCATTCTGTTTGTCCATTCATCAGCTGACTTGGGTTACTTCCACTTTTGTGCCTATTATAAATAATGTTGCCATGGAGATTCATGTACACATTTTTGTTTGAGCAACTCCTTTCAGTGTTCTTGGGTATCTATCAAGGAGTGGAACTGCTGGTTCTTACAGTTTTTCTGCATTTAACTTTTTGAGAAACCACCAAACTGTCTCTGACAGCACAAAGACTGTTTAAACACCCGACAGTTCTTCATTTTGTCTGTCATTACTTGGATTTCTATTTGTTAGCAAGGCCCCCAAACCTTCTCCAAGTACATATTCATAAGGTCAAACATTCAATTGTAAGGTAAAAAAACCATTCTTCCCAAATCTAAAGAAAGCTGTTATCTAATGGAGAAAAACCACAATTTGAGGCACAAACTGGTCTCTGATCTTTGATCCTCTTAGTTTGTGTCCAGCTTTTTCTCTACCACCATCACTTCCTGTCCTCCCACCTCAGAGGGTAAGCCTTCCTGCCCTCAACACCCTGCTTTCAACTCTAAGGCTTTAGTCCCTCATTTTTCTTCCCTCCCATTAGTAAGTATTCTTTCTGTCCTGGCTCCCTTTCTGCAACCTGTCCTGAAGATTATTCACTAAAAATGGTCACTCAACTTCCTGCCTTCTCTAGTTCTCATCACTGGCCTGTCCTTTTTTAAAATTTGAGTTGGGGTTTCACTCTGCCACCCAGGCAGGAGTGCAGTGGCACAATCATGACTCACCTCAGCCTTGACCTCCTAGATTCAGTTGATCCTCCTGCCTCAGCCTCCCAAGTTGCTGGGACAACAGGTATATGCCACCACACCAGGCTAAGTTTTGTATTTCTTGTAGAGACAAGGACGTGCTATGTGGCCCAGGCTGGTTTCGACCTCCTGGACTCAGGCAAGCCTCCTGCCTTGGCCACTTGAATAGCTGAGACTGCAGGTATGGGCCACCATACCCAGCTAATTTTTTAATTTTTTTGTAGAGTCAACATCTTGTTATGTCACCCAGGCTGGTCTTGAACTCCTGGACTCAAGTAATCTGTCTCAGACTCCCAAAGTGCTAGGATTACAGGGTTGAGCCACTGTGCCCAGCCTGGCCTGTCCTTTTGATAGTCAACCTTCTTGAATGAAAAGTCTAATCTGCTTAAACTATTCCACATCCCATTCACTCTCCAACAACCCCCCATGCCTATGAAACCATTCTAATAAAGCATCTCAATACATTTACAGTATGCTTACTACAAATCAGGACAGTTTCAAGTTCTATACAATTCTTAAATAATGTAATCTTCACAATAATCCCATGAGGGAAAGTACTATTATCTGTCTCATTTTAGGGTTCAGAAAACCAAGACATGAAAAGGTAAGTGAATAACCAAGGCTGTATAGCTAGTAAGTAGTGAAGTTGCTTCTACAACTCAGGCATCAGAACCCATGCTTGTAACTTAATCAGCTTCCTAAGTGCCGCTCTAGGGATGCTTCCCACCCCTCTCATTTACCACTATTTAGCATATGACACACTTCTAGAAACTCACAAATTTGAAAAATGAAGAACACATGTATGTGTTTACGTACACACACACTCACACACTCCACACACAAACTTTATTTCCCTCCTAATTTCTACCTAACACCTAAACTGACAGTGATTTTCAATATGTTTATTTCTAATTTTCAATCTTCTGATCTCATTGTTTCTAATGTTTCACTATTACAAATTTGAAAACGATCGGTATTATTATACTGTCATTGTTAAGACTGTGGACTTGGGAGTCACACAAAGGTTGGAATCCAGACTCTACTATGTCTTGGTGTATGACTTTAGGCAAATTATTTAATCTCTCTAGCTTCAGATTCTTCATCTGTAAAATGGAGATAGTAATAAGATACTTCATGAGGTTCTTGTGAGAATTAAATGAGGTTGTATAAGTGGCATATAGTAAATAATCAATATTCTCACAATAGCAGCAGCTACAGCCATACCATAAACCAAATACAACCAAAATACAACGCATTACCTTCCCCCCAAACTTGCTCCTTCCCTGGGTTCCCTATCTGAGTGAGTGCTGTGACTCTCCATCCCATGAACAAGGCCCAAGGATATCACTGCCACTGGCCTGCTCCAGGCACATGAGGGTCTCTCCAGGTCTGCTGCCCAGCTCCTAACTGGTTGTCTTGGGCTTATTACCCCCAAGTCGACCTCCACACAGCTGCCACAGTATATTTTCAAATAATAAATTCAGGCCAGGCATGGTGGCTCATGTCTGTAATCCCAGCACTTTGGGAGGCCGAGGCAGGAGAATTGCTTGAGCCTAGGAGTTTGAGACCAGACTTGGCAACATAGTGAGACCTTATCTCTACAAAAAAAATAAAAAAAATAGCTGAGCATGGTGGCATGTGCCTTTAATCCCAACTACTCAGGAGGCTGAGGCAGAAGGATTGCCTGAGGCTAAGGAGCCTGAGGCTTCAGTGAGCAGTGATCATGCCACTGCATTCCAGCCTGGGTGAGTAAGACTCTGACTCAAAAATGAATGAATGAATGAATGAATGAAATGAAATAAACTGAATAGAAATGCCCATTGTTATTCAAAAAGTGTTATAAGGTCTTAAGATCCTCTAATTAGTACTAATTAGTATTTCCAACTGCTATGAATATTGTGAATCCTTACTTAGAATACTTTCCTTTAGGGTTACACATATTTCAATCACTAAACCAAAAGACAACAACCAAAAACTCATGAACTCAAATTGATGTTAATCATTTACTCTTAATGACTCTTGGGGTAAGCATTTTTCAATTACAAATTAATTTGGGGTTTTAGATAGAGCTTCATACACACACAAAAAAAATCTCAAGCCAACTGATTTTTGGTGAAGGAGGATAAAGGAAAATGGCAGGGATTTTTTTTCATCTTTTAGAAAAGGGGATTAAAAAAAGCTTCTGTTGTTAGATGTATTTTCTTATATATTCAGTAACCAATTAAAGAAAAGAACAAAATTCTTTTCTTGAGAGTCAGGAGAAAGATGGGTTTTGAAATTGCTGTAAATTTTTGTGCGAGGACATTGTAACTATTTAAAACAGGCATGTGGGTGTGGGTGTTGTTTTTAGTAAGTGCTCATCATCTTCTGTTTTACGGATTGTGTTTCTGCATCTAAACCATTACAGTCAGGATGTTACGGTAGAAGAGTTTACGCTGACCTGCAAGTCAGGACGCCTGGACCCAAGTCCTGATTTTACCACTACTAGTCGAGTGACTCTGATGACAATTAATTATTCTCTGGGCTTCTTTGCCTCATGTATAAAATAAAAGGGTGTAGCTGCACTCTATCAGTGGTCCTCAAACTACGTGACATGGCAGAGAAGCCGCTCTCTGCAGAATACCATGAAATGCTGGTCACTATAATTCCACTGCATACATCAAGAACACTTTTAATAGAAAAAAATACGACCAGTCACTTAAAATTGCCTAATTAATTTATGTCTTATAGGCCAGGTGTAGTGGCTCAGCCTGTAATCCTAGCACTTTGGGAGGTTGAGGCGAGAAGATTGCCTGAGTCTGGGGATTTGAGACCAGCCTGGGCAACTTGGTGAGACCTCGACTCTACAATAAATCATAAAAACTAGCCAGGCGTGGTGGCATGTATCTGTAGTTCCAGCTACTTGGAAGGCTGAGGCGGAAGGATCACCTAAGCCAAGCAGGAGGAAGGATCGCCTAAGCCCAGCCACTGCACTCCAGTCTGGGTGACAAGAGTGAGACTCCAACTCAAAAAAAAAAAAAAATTTATGTCTTATAAAACAACACAGAATCACAATCATGAGCACTCACTTCCACTAAGAACTCAGCTATGAGTCAACAAAGGATTGGCCCTGGCCTAAATTTGCCATTAACTGCCATTTTCTTCTCTTTCGTTCATCTTGTCATCTCCTCAAGGGCAGTATCAGACAAGGAGTGACAAGCAGCACATACTCAAAAAAAGTTATAAGAAGAAAACAAACTTTAAAAAACCATCCATTAATCTGTTTTGAAAATGGGAAAAGGCATGCCCTTATTTTACCTAGGGGAATACCTTGGTCCATCTCATGGGATACCAGTGTTTTTCAAGACATTCTGGGAATACTGAAGAAGTCTCTTTTCAAGTCTAAAATTCCATTATTTTAACTACCCTTTCCCCAGGTTTGGTGTCTTCCTGGGGCAAAAAAAAAAAAAAAGGTGTTTTTTAGATAATACCTAACGCCATAGACTGGAGAAAGGTCACTTTGCCAGGCACAAGCAAGAGCAGAATTGCCCAAAGCATCTGCTACTCTCTCTGCCAGCTTCCCTCTTACCAATTTATGGCCTTTCTTTAAAAAGCAAATTCCTATCCACTTTGTCGCCCTCAACTGTCTCTCTCCATTTAGTTAAGATTCGAGCAAGAGCGCTAATGAACAGGGGCACAAGAATACCTTAATTTTGAATTCCAGCTGGGAGTTAATTGTGTACATCATCTCGGTCCTCTCCATCTTCCGGGCTCCTTCATTGCACAGTCGGACCAACTAGGAACACAGAAGAGGAAGGAGGGTTCAAGGTCAGGGAAACAAATCTCTCTTTCAAAAGCAGATCTCTCGCAGGGAATAATTAGCACTCAGGAAACCCAGAAATTCATTCCTGATGGTTAAAAATCTCACAGTTTTATATATTTAAGACACTTGTACCAGTCAGAAGTGGCACGATTAGGATGGGAAAGACACACACAAAAAAGACTTTCAGGGACACAAACCCTCTGTGCACTATAATAACACCGCGCTCTCACACACATGTGACTCGTTCATTGTACACTCCAAGGCTTGGTCCATTTTGCCTCATTCCTCTGACCCTTCTCCTGGCCATTACTGATGGGAACCCCACCCAACCTCAGGGCAAGCTACACCCCCTCCCACTTCTAAATCAGAGCAGCTAGAGGCAGACAGTCAAGTTCAAAGGCAAAATCTAAGCAGAGTGCTAGGTGCAAAGTATGTGACCAGTAATCTGAATGCAGAAGAGGGAAACCTTGGGGGTTGGCATAGCACCTGATGGTCAATGAATCTCCAAGGATGGCCAAGCTAAGGCCATCAGTTTAATTGGAAGCACTGAATTATCTAAAAAGCAAATGCTTTCACAGTCCTTTAATGAGTACCTAATACACGCTTAGTTCACTGAACTAAATCAAAACAAATTCTGTATCTCCAATTTCTCATTAACTGGAAAATCTGAAAACAATTTCCATATAAGGGTCACTGGCCATAAAGACAAATTTGATTATTAAAAACAAAGGCTAGAAATTCTAATTGGATTGATTTGTTAGATAATACATGCCCACTGTTTAAAAAATAAATAAAATAATAACAGAAGTACATAAAATAGGCCATAAAAGGTCCTGACCTAACCCTACTCCACAGAGGTAATTGGAAACAGACTGTTATACACTCTCTTTTCTTCCTATGCTTATATGAGCATATAAATATATATATGCGCGTTGAAATTTTTCTTTTTAGAAATGAGCATTTTAGGTTTGCTGTGACTTTTTTCACTTACCAATTGTCAGAGACAATGTGAGTGCCCCCCAACCACAAATTCATATGTTGGAATCCTAACCCCCAATGTGATCGTATTACAAGGCAGGTCCTTTGGGAGATAATTAGGTCATGAGAATAGAGTCCTCAAGAATGGGATTAGTGCTCTTATAAGACAAGAAAGAAGAAAGGCTCGTGTTGTGTGTGTGTGTGTGTGTGTGTGTGTGTGTGTGTGTGTGTGTGTGTTAGGCAGAGACTTATCTTATTGCCCAGGCTGGAGTGCAGTGGCACAATTACAGCTCACTGCAGCCTCAACATCCTAGTCTCAGGCAATCCTTCCACCTCTGCCTCCCAAAGTGCTGGCAGGTGCCACCACGTCCAACTAATTTTTTAAATTTTTTGTAGAGACAAGGTCTTGCTATGTTGCCCAGGCTGCTCGCAAACTCCTGGGCTCAAGCAATCCTCCCACCTCAGTTTCTTTAAAGTGTTGGGATTATAGGTGTGAACCACCATGCCCAGCCAAGGGTAGCTTTCTTCCTCTCTCTTTCTCTCTACTATGTGAGGATAAAAGGAGAAGAAGACCATCTGCAAACCAGACAACTGGCCCTCAGCAGTTGCAGATCTGCCTGTACCTTGAAGATCTTGGTCTTCTCAGCCTCCGAAACTGTGAGAAATAAATGTGTCATTTAAGCCACCCGATCTATGGTATTCTGTTACTGAAGCTTGAACTAAGAAATATTTCTCCTTCTAAAATATTACCTATTAGGGTAAAAAAAAGTTTATTTAGCACTTACTATGTTTTGGGTACTAGGGTTACAACACAATCTCTAACTTCATAGAGGGCAGACAAAAGACACAAAAATCAATGACTGAGATCATGAAGAAAAAGACAGGGTAGCAGGGGAGCAAGTAGTAAAGAGGAAGCCCAGGGAGTCTCTCCCGGGAGGTCATTTAAACTGGAAGCTGAAGCAGAAGAGAAAGCTAGTACCAAAGAATAAGATGTCCCAGGCAGGCTGGGCTCGGTGGCTCACACCCATAATCCCAGCACTTTGGGAGGATGTGGTGGGCAGATTGCTTAAACCCAGGGTTCAAGAACAGCCTGGCAATGTAGTAAGACTTCATTTCTACAAAAAAAAAGGGAGAGAGAGAAAGAAAAGAATAAAAAAATTAGCCAGGAGTGGTGGTATGCATCTGTAGTCCTAGTTACTCGGAGGCTGAGGTGGAAGGACTGCCTGAGATCAGCAGGCTGTGACTGCCGTGAGCTGTGATCATTGTGATTATGCCACTGCACTCCAGCCTGGACAACAGAGTGAGACCCTGACTCAAAAAAAAAAAAAGAAGACGATGGCCCAGGCTGAGAGAACACCATGAACCCAGGGCCAGATGGGAAAGCACGTGTGTGCTTAGGCTAGCGAGAGATGACCTGACATGCAGGAAGTGGGCATGGGATGAAGTCAGAGAGACAGGCCAGGCTCAAATCATGCAAGACCTTATGGTGTCTGGACTGTGCTCCAAGTGCAAAGAGAAGCTACCCGCAGATTTTCTGCAGGGGAGTGACATGGTCCAACTTAGGCTATGAGCACTGTATAGACTTTCCACAATGGGTTTGTTCAACTTCTTATTCACAGGACTTGGACAATTTTCAACTGCTCACTTGATTTTAGATTTGGAGGGCAGACACATCCTCAGTGGCAGCCTACGTTAGCTCTGAATGTCTCAATGAGCTCACTAATGCAGGGACAAACGGCTACATCTGATCAAAGCTAAGAGCCAAGAATATCCAGGTGGGGGTCGGGGCAGCTGGAAACTACAACATCTTGAAGGGAATGAGGCATCAGAGGGAGAAATCAGCACTGCATCAGGCTGTCTGCTCAGGACATTTTTATGACTTCTCTTGGGGAATGTGTTCATAGCTCCCGAATCCCTGTTTCCAGACTTTGTCTCCAAGGCTCTAGACCCAGCTACCTAGATGACATCTCTTCCTAGATGTCCCAAAGCTATTCCAAACTTAGCATCACCAAATCAGAGCATCTTCCCCCTCTTGTCTTCCCCAGCTCCACATTCTCAGTGATTAACCTCAACACTATCCATTTCCACAAGGCATGCAGGCCTCTCCCTCTGCTCTGCCCTCCACATTCAAGCAGTCTCCTTCATGTTGCCATCTTGCTGTTCACTTCTCTCCACCTGCTCTGGCCCCTGAACCCAGGTTCAGACCCCTTTCTGCCTGGCTTGTTGGCTTCCTAATTCTTTTAATCACTTCTGCCCTTCCCTTACGCATCCTCCAAAAATACGATGCCAATCTTCTTAAGTTCAAATCTGATCATAAAACTCTTCAGCTAAAAATCCTTAAAAGGCTCTCTGAAAGGCTGAGTGTGGTGGCTCATACCAGTAATCCCAACACTTTAGGGAGCCCAGGTGGGAGTATTACTAGCAGCCAGCAATTAGAAACCTGCCTGGGCAACAAAGCAAAACCCTGTTGCTAAAAATAAAAAATTAGGCCAGGTGCGGTGGCTCATACCTGCAATTCCAGCACTTTGGAAGGCTTAGGCAAGAGGATTGCTTGAGCCCAGGAGTTCGAGACCAGTTCAGGTAACACAGTGAAACCTTGTCTCTAAAAAATAAAAAAAGTAAACCAGGTATAATCTACAAAAATAAAAAAATAAGCCACGTCTAGCAGCGCATGCCTGTAGTCCCAACTACTCAGGAGGCTGAGGCAGAAGGACTACTTGAACCCATGAGGTCGAGGCCATGGTAAGGTGTGACTAAGCCACTGCACTCCAGCCTGGGAAACAGAGTGAGACCCCGACAGAATAAAATAAAAAATAAAAATATAAAAAATGACCCAGGTGTGAAGGTACATGCTTGTAGTCCCAGTTACTTGGGAGGCTGAGACAGGAAGATAGCTTGAGGCCAAGAGTTGAAAGTTGCATGAGCTATGATCATCTGATCACGCTACTGCACTCTAGCCTGGGCAACAGAATGAGTGAAACCCTGTCGCAAAAAAAAAAAAAAAAAAAAAAAAGTTCCCTGAAGCCTTCAGAACTTAGTCTCAGCAAGACCCTTCCTGACCTGGCACCTATGTCCTTTATCCCAACCTCTGCCTGCCCTCATGTGGGGCCTCAGTCCTACCAATGTCTGACACATACACGCCTTCTTTCCTTCACACTTTGGCACATATGCTTCCCTCTGCCTGGGCACTTGACCCCACTCTGTCCAATAACACCTTCTTATCTAGATTTATACCCGACTACTTGTCTTTCAGGACTCAACTTGCGTGCTATCTCTTCAAAAAGACTGGAGAGCAGAGACTGTGAAATGTTCTTATTGGTGAGCCCTGGGTTCAGCATAGCACCTAACACCCACTGGGATATTGTACAGACATTCTGCATAAAGAAACTACCCTTATACCCAGTTTATAATCACTTTTTTAAAAAAAGAAACAATTTCTTTATAGTTAGCAATTTTTAAAGTGAAAGAAAAAAATGGTATTAAGTCTGAGTTTTTCTTAAACTTCCCGATACTGAATCTGAAAGTAAAAGATGAAGTCATGCCACCACTGGAAAAATTCTGAAGAAATCAAAGGTGCTTCAGGAGGCATATTCAAAATAAAAATGTTCTCAAAATATCTCAAGCAATGGTGTTATCAATGGAATTGGTTTTAACGAGTATTTTGAAAAGACAAGCACTAATCTGAACGTGTGTGCTGCTGTTTTCATTAAAATTAGCCTCAGCATATAAAAGTTAAGCATTCCTTCAGTATCTGTCAAAGGTTTATTAAATTTGGTTCACTAAATTTTTTGTTCCAGAACTAATATATACGGGGGAAAAAAAGTTCAATGCTACTGGTAAGAAATATAAATTAAAACAAAAATAGGGTCAGGCACAGTGGTTCACACTTGTAATCCTAACACTTTTAGAAGTTGAAGTAGATGAACTGTTTGATCCCAGGAGTTCAAGACTAGCCTGCCTGGGCAACATATCAAGACTTGTCTCTACAAAAAAAAAAAATACTAGTCGGGTGTACTGGAACACGCCTGCAGACCCAGCTACTCGGGATCACCTAAGGCAAAAGGATCACCTGAGCCCAACAGGTTGAGGCTGCGGTGAGCCATGATGGTGCCACTGCACTCCAGCCTGGATGACAGAGGATCCCGACTCAAGAAAAAAAAAAAAAAAAGAAAGAAAATATTAGATGGATTCAATACTCATAGAGTTTGACTACTTTGTCTCTAGGAGAAAAGCTTATAACATAACATTACCTCCAAATATAAGTAGAACTTTGATGAGGTAAGAATTAAAGCTGATATTCTCCTTCCAAGGAAGAGTGAACAGAAGAAAACAGTTGGGAAGATTCATTTGGCATAAGATACCCTATCGTGATCACTACTCCTTGTAGGGTACACAACCCTTCAGACGAGCTGAACTACCAGATTAACCGGAAACCTTCTGCCTCCCAGGACTACCCCAGCATGTTAACAGAAAATCAGGAGGTAAACACAGATCTTCCTCATTTTTAAGTTGTTAGATTAGGTCAATAAGTATTTCCAAGGTCCAAATTCAAGGCATGGTCACAGTCTTTTCAGCAACATACAAGAACAATTCCACTGAAGTATTATTCGTACTATGCAAATAAATTGAATTAGTATTTTAATTACCAGAAAGGTATCACTCACTTTTTTCCAAGAATGAGTAACCACCTAGAAAGATTTACGCAAAGGACTTAAGCAAAGTTTGGTACTTGGGCCTCAACACACCAAATGCAGCTCTCTAATATAAAATACTGGGAACTCCTGATTTCTTTGATTTCATGTAAGGCAAACAAATGACATTCTACATTTTAATTCTGAAACATAAATGCTCTCTCTATTTTAAACCTTCCACAACATCTCAGGTTAAATCCCCAACTCTCTATCGTGTGTAGCAAGGCTCTACATGCCCGACTCCTCAGTATTCGCTCTCTCTCTCTCACAAACTGACTGGGTTCTAGCCACATGGAGATCATTCTGGCTCTTCAAATACTCCAGTGATTTCTGGCCTCTGGATCTGCACACATATCTGAGACACTCTCGTTCTCCACTCTCTGGCTTGCAACCACTCCTGCACTTGTTCTCAGCTTAGATACCACTGTGTACATCCCTATCCTGTCACTCACAACCCTTCACCGTCACTCCGTCTAATGTCTGCCTTCCTCTTCACACAGCACATTCCACGAGCACAGTGACCACACCTGTCTCATTCAGCACCATATCTGCAGGGGCTGGCATCACGCCTGGCACAGTGGTTGATACTCAATAAATATTTACTGAATGAGAAATGACCAAATAGCAATTCAGACTCCAAAAGGAAGTAAGATATCTTTAGGACCTCAAGGCAAAACTGTCTGAAACGGTAAAAATACCATTTCACTTGAGCGCAGCAAACATTATTTTGTTTTTCAACGACCTAAGAATGTTGTCCAAATCTACCCATTTTCAGCATCAAGGCAAGAAACACTCTCTTCCGAGGTGTCTGAACGGGTTGCTGTGTGATGAGTTGCTTGATGGTTACCTTGCTTACTTCCTTCAAGGCCCTTTTGCAGACTTCATACTTTGGAGAGTCCTTAGGTGTTTTTTGACAGATAGTCTGTAAGGAAGTAAATGGGAACAAAATCAATTAATTTATATTAATTAAATAATTAAATCCTCTCACTCATAGCAAATTTAACAATGTTCAACACAACATTATGATGAGTCTAAGGATGATAGTAAAACCTAATTTTTTTTTTTTTTTTTTTTGAGTTGGAGTCTCACTCTGTCGCCCAGACTGGAGTGCAGTGGCCACTCCCGGCCACTGCAGCCTCGACCTGCTGGGTTCCGGCAATCCTTCTGCCTCAGCCTTCCAAGTAGCCGGAATTACAGGCATGCGCTACCACGCCCGGCTGATTTTTTGATTTATTGTAAAGATGAGGTCTCGCTGCCCAGGCGGGTCTCGAACCCGCGGGCTCAGGCAATCCACTCACCTCAGCCTCCCAAAGGCGCGGGATTACAGGCTGAGCCACCGAGCCTGGCTAAAACCTAATTTTTAAAAAAGTTTTTTGAGGGGAATGATATTTAGTACATTTGTCATGGGAAGACAAAATAAATATTGCAAAGTAGGGCATTCTAATTATATTGGTAAAAATTGAAATTTCAGTGAACTCAAACAGAAAGTGGTTGATATAAAAATGATATGGTTTAGTCTACATTATTTGGGTAAGTGTATTTCTATTCTTTTTTATTGTTTTGTTTTTTTTAATTTTATTTTAAAGATGTGGAGGTACGATTCAGGATTAGGTATACAAGTGGTAATCGTACAGGTAAAGTTTGGGCCTCCCTTTGGTCCCCACTTGGCCAGGTTTGAGATCAGATACCCTTATTGAGGTTGTATCCACCTCCGACCCCCGCCCCAGCAGTAGCCCGCTACTGCCAATCCCTTCCTTATAGTATTATGGTAAATGTTCAGGGTCCGCTTAAAACCTGACTTAAAAACTAGAAAACATTCTGTAAACACACAGGATCCAAGTAAAATCCAGGGAATACTTAAGTAAGAAGACAGAATTCAAAGGTGAGTGAATCCCAGGTTTGCCCCTTACTAGTTATTTGACCTTGGGCAAGTCACCAACCCTGTCTTTTCACCAAACCTGCCTGTGGCCTCGTCTGTAAAATCAGGGTAATGCAACAGCATCCCAAGATTGTTGCAGGGATTAAAAGATAATTTATATAAAGTTCTTTATGAGTGTCTGCCATGCAGTATGCCTTCGATAAATAAGAATTAGGCCAGGCGCAGTGGCTCACGCCTATAATCCCAGCACTCTGGAAGGCCGAGATGAGAGGACTGACTGAGCCCACAGGTTCGAGACCAGCCTGGGCAATTTGGCGAGACCTCAGCTCTACAATAAATAAAAAAATTAGCCGGATGTGGTGGCATGCACCTGTAGTCCCAGCTACTTGGGAGGCTGAGGTGGAAGTATCACCTGAGCCCAGCAGGTCAAGGTTGCAGCAGATCTTGCCACTGTACTCTAGCCTGGGCAACAGAAAAAAATAAAAATAAAATAAAATACAAAGAAAGCTCAGGGAACCATTTTAATTATTAAATGTGTTCATGTGTTCATCTCGATAACAAGTCTAGATAAAGTTCCAAATGAATATATAGTCTCTTTAATTATATTTCATATACATATTCTCTCTCTACATATATATTTTACATCATATATATGTATATTTTCATATATATTCAAGGGTCTCACTCTGTTCAGGCTGTAGTGGCACGATCACAGCTCACCGCAGCCTCAACCTCCTGTGCTCAGGCGATCCTTCCATCTCAGCCTCCCAAGTAGCTGAGAGTACAGAAACGTGCCACCATACCTGGCTAATTTTTGACAACACAAAGTCTCACTATGTTGCCCAGGCTAGTCTCCAACTCCTGGGCTCAAAAGATCCTGCCACCTCGGTCTCCCAAAGTGCTGGTATTACATGCATGAGCCACTGTGCCTGGCCTGAAGAGACAATATTTTAAGCACATTTAGATCCTGCCTAGGTGGCTAGATTCTCACATATGAGAAACAGATTAAGAGTAACAGGTATCAGGCAGAGATGGAAAGTAGTTGGCAACTAGCAAGTCACTGATATCTTAAATGCAGATGAATCTGGGTCCATAAACCTGAAATTCAGTTGTCAGGACTGTTATTATGTGATATGTAAGAAGCACAGAGTTCACCATATTAAGGGTTCTTTTTTTTTTTTTTTTTACTAAGAACCACTATAAGAAATACATTCACACTGCAACCAGCATATATGCACACATCCAAGAAACAAGGTATTTTATGAAATAACATGTAACCATATTATGAGCTGTGCATACACTCTACTAAATTGTATTTTTTATTTTTTTATTTTTTTGAGTTGGAGTCTCACTCTGTCGCCCAGACTGGAGTGCAGTGGCTGCTCCTGGCCCCTGCAGCCTCGACCTGCTGGGCTCCGGCGATCCTTCTGCCTCAGCCTTCTGAGTAGCTGGAATTACAGGCATATGCTACCATGCCCGGGTGATTTTTTTTTTTTTTTATTTGTTGTAGAGATGAGGTCTCGCCAAGTTGCCCAGGCGGGTCTCGAACCCGTGGGCTCAGGCAATCCACTCACCTCAGCCTCCCAAAGCGCGGGATTACAGGCTGAGCCACCGAGCCCAGCTCTAAATTGTATTTTTTAAAGACACTGTTCATGATTCAAAAATCCATTTTATGACCCACCAACGAGTCTGAAAGCAGTACGCAAAATCCTGGTTTATGTCACTGAGAGCAAGCATCCTTAGTTGGACTCCATACATAGAAATTGTATATAAAATTCTGTGCATACATTTTCTGGGAAGCAAAGTGACAGTTTTATTCAGAATCTCAAAGGGGCCTGGTGGCCCCCCAAAATTTAGTGCCTATTGGGTAATCATAACACAAGTCTCCAACATTGTACTACCGTGGTAGTTTAGATTTGGGAGTCCCATTCTATTCAAGCAACTTCTCCAAATAAAACAGAGAGAGGCAGGGAGATCACAGCATATACAAAATCTACAAAAACATGGGAAATGCATTTTCAGAAAAAGAAAAAGAAAGAACATTGAGAATTCAAAAGTCTACTTTTTTTTTGAGTCGAAGTCTCTCACTCTATCACCCAGACTGAAGTACAGTGGCACAATCACAGCTCACTGCAGCCTCGACCTCCTAGGTTCAAGCACTCCTTCTACTCAGTCTCCCAAGTAACTGGGACCACAGGTGCGCGCCACCATGTTCAGGTAATTTTTTGATTTTTTTGGAGACAAGATCTTGCTATGTTCCCCAAGCTGGTCTCAAACTCCTGGGCTCAAGTAATCCTCTTGCCTTGGCCTCCCAAAGTGCTGGTGTGACAGACATAAGCCACCATGCCTGGCCTCAAAAGTCTAAATTTATAAGAAATGTTATATTTAGAAAGCACTCACTTGTAGTTTTAAAAGTAGCCATGTTTGAAACAAATAATATTTTTTGTATATGGACTGAAGCTTCCCTTTTAAGCCAAAATTTGGTTTTGATAACATAGCTACATTCTACTCTTAGACATGTTAAATATTGGTCTAAAAAAATCAGAGAGCTAAATTTTAAAGCTGCAAGCTTCCCAATAATTATGCAGGAAAGAAGTTTCTGCATCCCAGATGATGGGGTGGGGAAGGTGTAAAGGTGGTAGACTGAGGTGAACTTAAGACAGCAGCAAGGTGCTGTGACATCACAAGGCCTCCCCAAAACTGCGGCAGTCAACTCAGTGACTATGATCACACACTTTGACGCATTTCAAAATGTTGGTGTTATTTTAGAATATCTCTTAGACTTTGCAACAGAATACAGAATATGGAATTTACTCTGTAACTTCACTCAGCCAGAATTTCTGTTATATTTTATCCTGTGTTATGAGGTGTAAAAATCAAGTAGGTAAAAGCTGACTCTCTATCAGCATTATGATCCAATTTTAAAGTAGAATTGTGACTTTTTTTTTTTTTTTGAGTCGGAGTCTTACTTTATCGCCCAGGCTGGAGCGCAGTGGCACAATCATAGCTCCCCACAGCCTCCAACTCCTGGGCTCAAGTGAACCTCCAGCCTCAGCCTCCCAAGTAGCTGGGACTACAGGTGCTCACCACCAAGCCTGGCCAGTTTCATGATTTTTTATTTTTTGTAGAGACGAGATCTTGCTATATTGCCCAGGCTGGTCTCAAATTCCTGGGCTCAAGTAATCCTCTCTCCTCGGCCTCCCAAAGTGCTGAGATTATGGGTGTGAGCCACTGCACCCAGTTAGAATTGTGACACATTTTAATTGGATCCAAAAGGCACTCTGTGGCCCACTGTTGGGCTGGGAGCTGTGGCGGGCACCCTGTTTTCTCTGGTTGCTGCCCCTGCAGCTCCAGTGCACCCAGAGCAGGTCCTCTGCCCAGGTCTGCCCACCTTCCCAGCTGCATGTCACATCAGGCAGTCTCTACGCACTTCTCCTAGCCATGTCTTGTCATTACTCAAAGTCAAACGTTTGTTTTCTTCATGAATTTTGCCTAACATAAGAAGGATGCTAAGAATGCATAATATAGGCAAGGTTATGTTTTGTCATACTGAGGAGAGTCTCATTCCTGTAGAAAATGGAAGCTGCAGAGCATCTTGGAACATTATAGATGAAGGGATCTCAGGGATTAACCAGAGGAAACCCAGGTCCAAGGGACTAAGTGAGTTGCCCAAGATCACATGCCCAAAGGCTCAGACAGAAAGGAAATTCAGGCCTCTTAACTTACTCTTCCCACTTCAAGAAATGTTGTCTGAGGGCAATGTCATCTCATTTCTTCAGAATGACCACACAAGTGTAAATGAAAGATAATTTCCAAAGCTATCAGATACAGGGGAGATTTTCTAACCACACAATGCTTTCTCACTTATTTGGGGGATTTTATAGAAAGGATATGCATTAATTTAAGTCGAATAAGAGTAATTTCCTTCCTTCCCTCCCTCCCTCCTTCTTTCCTTCCTTCCTTTTTTTTTTTTTTTTTTTTTGAGTTGGAGTCTCACTCTGTCATCCAGACTGGAGTGCAGCAGCTGCTCCCGGCCACCGCAGCCTCGACCCGCTGGGCTCCGGCGATCCTTCCGCCTCAGCCTTCCGAGTAGCCAGAATTACAGGCGCACGCTACCACGCCCGGCTGATTTTTTTATTTATTGTAGAGATGAAGTCTCGCCGCCCAGGCGGGTCTTGAACCCGCGGGCTCAGGCAATCCACTCACCTCAGCCTCCCAAAGGCACGGGATTACAGGCTGAGCCACTGAGCCCGGCTTTTTCCTTCCTTTTTAAAGACAAAGCATTGCTCTGTCACCCAGGCTGGAGTGCAGTGGTATGATCATAGTTCACTACAGCCTTGAATTCCTCAGCTCAAGCAATTCTCCCACCTCAGCCTCCCGAAGAGCTGGAACTACAGTTTTACTTTTTTGTAGAGATGGAGTCTCACTATGTTGCCCAGGCTCGTCTTGAAATCCTGGCTTCAAGTGATCCTCCCACCTCAGAATCCCAAGGTGCTAAGATTACAGGCCACCACACATGGGCCTAGAGTAATTTTCTTAATAAGTTTGATAGCAGCACAGCTATCCACAGAGGAAAAAGCCACCTTCAAGTCTTACATCCATCAGTAGAGGAAGACGGGTCACCCTTTGCATGGGGAGAATGAGAAAAGAGATCATGGGTAAGTTCCTACAGTCTTCATGGGACTCGATTCTTGACAATACTTCCTTAAAGGATGGATTGGTGGCTCTGAAGAAAAACAAAGAAAAAAGAGATTTCAAAATATTTCCTCCTCAAGTTAAGAAGCAAGTTAAAAATGCATTACAAAATACTGTGATAAATGCATATATTATCAATGATTTTTAAATATATAAAAACAGCAAAAACACATCATGGCAGATACAAATGGCTTGTCTGCCTTTTATACTCAAGGTTGAATACAAGATGTGAGTTTCACACAGCAATATTAGCAGTAAGATAAAAATGAATGAGCTAGAAATTTATAGAAGTGTTAAGTAAACAAACAGAGTATATGGCTTCATAGTAGTGAACATATCAATTATAAATTAGTATATGAACTAGATTTCATATCAGGTCATCTATAAACACATACCATTAACAAGATAGCAAATAATATGTTTTACGCCACTTCTCTAGCCTTAGACAATGATCTAAAAAATTATCAGTTAGTCTGGACTTAGGAGGCTGTGGCCTTTTTCAACGGTCCTCTAAGAAAAGCTTTGGCCACAGCAGCCAGAATATCTTTCTTCCTCTCCTACTGACTAAGAACAATAATAATACTGCAACAACATTTTTATGAAACTTAGCAAGATATTCCAACATATATTACCTTCTGTGGAACTACCTATATAACTTTTAAGGACGATCTGGTGGGGATTCCAGTTAAGAGAATGGAGCCCAGAAAGTTCCCTACCTTGCCAAAAGAATATGACTTAGTAACTGGCAAAGGCAGAAGCCAAACCAAAATCTTCTGACACTCCATCTGACGCTCTTATTCCTCCATCTCCCACCCCTTCACTCCCTCTCCCTCTCACCCTCTTAACCCTCTGAGGAATTCTGCAGAGTTCCACTGCCACCTTCCATGGCCAGGGAGGGGAGGGGGTGGGAGTGAGTACTGAACTTCGGTGGGGGATAAGAAGAGTCAGAAAGGATAGTGGCAATAGTCACCTTTTTTTCTTTCTTTTTTTAAAATGTACTTTGAAAATTGAATAATTTGATTCAAGGGTACTAGGAAAAAACAAACTAGGAACTACCCAGAATATTAAATTAAAATAAATTACACAGAAATGTTTTGTTTTCTTTTTCTTAAATTGAAAAGTTTTTTTATTGTTTGAGTGAGGATCTCACTCTGTCACACAGGCTGGAGCACAGTGGCATAGTCACAGCTCAAGCAGTCTTGACCTCCTCGGTTCAGCTACTCCTTTCACCTCAACCTTCTGGGTAGCTGGGTGGGACTACAGGCATGCACCCCCACATCTGGCTAATTTTTTTATTTTTGTAAAGACGAGGTCTCACTAAGGTGACCAGGCTGGTCTTGAACTCCTGAAATCAACTCCTCCCAAAGTGCTGGAATTACAGGCATGAGCCGCTGCACTCGGCCTAAATTGAGGTTTTAAGGTTTTTTTTTTCCCCCTGATAGTTTTGAAAAGATGTTTTAGGAAGTTAAAACAACAACTACAACAAAAACCCCCTAAACTAGTTGTATATTTATATCACTCTGGTCCCAGCCCCTCCCCCACATTCCCAAGGTTCTGATTAAACAATCCGGAGTGGACTCTGGGTACTGTTTATTTGCTCATTTTCAAAGACTTCCAGGCGTTTCTAATGTGTAGCTGAAATTGAAAGTCACTGCTTTAACCTTAAATTGACATCAACTGCAGCAAAGCCCCTGAAAACACAACTACTAATTTCCATGTGAAAGCTCATATGATAGTATCATTAAGCTAACTGAGATAAGATCTTTATTTTCAAGAGTCATATAGTGTATAGCAGTGCCTGTTCACATTTTTAAAAAATCCTGCAAAGCAAAATAAAACCAAATTCAGCTCTAATTCAAGGCTTTGTTTTCAAACATGAACTTGCATTCAATATAACATTTACAGCCGGGCAACCTCTGTTCCTATATCAGAAGTTCCCAGCAGGGCTTGTGGGGCAGGGTGAGGTGCAAGGAATTAGCGAAAGTAAAGAGTGTGATTCTGCCCCCCAGGGGATCTTCTGCAAAGTTTGGCGACATTTTTGGCATCTAGCAGACAGAGGCCAGGGAAGCTGTTAAACATCCTACAATGCACACGACCTCTGGCCACAAAGATGTGTCCAGTCCAAAATGTGGAAACTCTGCTTTATACTAAAAACCCTATTTGGGTCAGGTTCGGGACTCAGTCTGTAATCCCAGCACTTTGGGAGGCCGAGGCGAGTGGACTGCCTGAGCCCGGGTTCCGGCAACTTGACAAGATCTTGTCTCCACAATAAATCAAAAAAATTTGCCGTAGTAGCGCATGCCTGTAGTTCCGGCTACCTGGAAGGCTGAGGCAGAAGGATCGCCGGAGCCAGCAGGTCGATGCTGGGGTGTTCATGAGTGTGCCACTGCACTCCAGCCTGGGCGACAGAGTGAGACTCCAACTCAAAAAAAAACCAAAAAAAACTATTTGGGGGCTGGCAGCTGGGGGCTTTTCACCCTGCCCATATACATTCCATGAGGATGTGAAGCGAGGAGAGGGCACAACCAGCTCTTCTCATCAACTTGGGGGCTTTGACTATTTCTCCAACCAGCTATGAGAAAATCACCGCTAAGTCATACCCCTCCATAGGGCTCACACATCGCACAGAAGTCAACCAAAACTCTGTGCTATGGTCATAAACACCACAACTACCAGGAAGGGGTGAGAATGACAGTAGCCAGTATGCTCCCAATCTGGATTCACAGTCATGGACAGCTGTGCTGTAGAACAAATAGCTACTTGTGATAACAGAAATTCTAAAAATAAATATAAATATTACTGACCAATCACTGATCCTTTTAAGGATAGCGATGGCATACATATGACATCAACACTTTCACCTCAAAAGGACAAAATTAAGAGGTATGGAGGACAATTTCATGCTTGACCCTTTGTGGTTCCACAGGTAAAATCATCAAGAACATTTTTTTTTGTCTATTACTTTTCTTCAGACCTGCCTCCCTCTCCCCAGTCCTAACTGCTACGGAGGAAAATATGAGCAATTTTTATAAACGACTTGCCATAGTTGCCACTTGAATGAAGAGTGATTAAAATGATAGAGAAAACTCTGAACTCCAGCTCTAATTCCACCTACTCAAGAACCTGCCCTAGGCCTCTTGCAAACCACTCATCAGAAATTAAACAACAACAAAACAAATCATATTTTCATAGGAGAGAGAATTTCCATACACTAGATTTTTCTACTCAACTACCCTCACTTTATTTTTATTTTTATTTTTTTTTGAGTTGGAGTCTCACTCTGTTGCCCAGACTGGAGTGCAGTGGCCGCTCCCGGCCACCGCAGCCTTGGCCTGCTGGGCTCCGGCGATCCTTCCGCCTCAGCCTTCCGAGTAGCCGGAATTACAGGCATGCGCACCACGCCCAGCTGATTTTTTGATGTATTGTAGAGATGAGGTCTCGCTGCCCAGGCGGGTCTCGAACCCGCGGGCTCAGGCAATTCACTCACCTCAGCCTCCCAAAGGCGCGGGATTACAGGCTGAGCCACCGAGCCCGGCTCTACCCTCACTTTAAAAGGCATCCTCTTAAAGCATTTCTTCCCCAGGAAATATCCCATCAAGAGGTTTTTCTAAATATGATTTAAGAGATCAATTAATTTCAGTCAATGTGGCCTAATTAAAACTAGGTTAGACTATTAATACTGTAGCATTTAACATTACTTACAACAATTTTTGTAGTGTCCGTTGCTGGTAGACTTCATTTGTGCAGTATTTCACATATGGGTCAAATGTGGATGCTGTATGTTTTTCCACAATGTCACTTATGTCATCTATGAAGATATTATTCTGATGTCGTGCTTCCAACTCTATAAAGAACCTGAGAAAAAATTACATTCCTTCATATATCTAATAGACAAGAGATTAGCCTCATGTAATGATACTATACAGGGTTTGAAAATATCAACAGTACACAGTACCAACTCAAAAAGATTGGAAAAAAAACTATAAAAATTTTGTCTAAGTTTAAGTCTATCATATTAACACCTTATTGCTTCAAGTGTTTGGCTTCAAATATTGATAATCTGGGACATTTCTCTGCTTTCATGTATTTTAAAATAAATAGATTCTGCTATATTTTAAGAATTCCTTGGATACGGAGAAAAAGTTCACGTACATATGTTTTATTGTATTGAAAAGTACATGAGCAAAACACCTAAATAAATGCTTAGAAAAGCAAATATGAAATAAACCTAATTCTACATGATTTTTTTCTCTTGAAATAAAAACAATCACATTATTTTAAATCTAATAATATGCATGATATTGAAATATCTTCATAATTTATTTAGATTGCACTTCAGGGTTACCAGATTTAATGTATAGAGATACTATATAGCTATTTAGGTTTATCTAAATAGATGCATATATATATATATATATATATATATGTATCTATACACATGTATCATCATATATATCATATATAGCCATTGTTTATCCATTAATCTATTTATGGACAATCTATTTAAGTTTCTCCCTTTGTCTACTGTGAATAATGATATGTACATTTGTATACAAATACATATTTGAGTATCTGTTTCCAAATCTTTGGGGCATATATCTATAGAATGAATTTTAACCACACTGACTCTGTGTCAATAATAGTGTACACACACACACACACACACACACACACATTTATAACTACAAGGGGGGAACCCAAAAACACCCAAAATTACTTTTTGGAGGGTAGGTCCCTTGTAGTACAGGCTGCCTCTGCTAGATAAGCGTTCTCGAGACCCATCAGCATCAGTGTACCAGCTAGTGTTGCTGTGAGAGGTTGTGTTCGGCTTCAGATAATTTTTTCTGGAGATTCTTTCAATACATTTGCCCATTTCATGATAGCTGGCTTATGACTGCCCCTGCCCACACCGCACTAAACGTTCAGAAGTTTTTGACTTCTGAAAAAATGGCATAACCTCATGCCCCACTCTCTCCATTCACCTGATCTTGCCCCAGATGAGAAAAGTCCTCAAAGTTAAAAGTCTTGCCAATGTGGAAGAGGTGAAAACAAAACAAAACAAAACAAAAAGGCAGAAGCACTAAAAGACATCAAAATGGATGTGCTCAAAAACTGAGCAGTGGAAAAAGCATCTTGATAGGTGCACTGCATCAAACAAAGAGTACTTTGAAGGTGACTGAAGTTTAAGCATGTAAGAAATAAAAAGGGTAAAAACCCAAATGGAGTAACTTCAGTCAGAGTGGCAGCCATTTTGCCACTGCTTAGCTTTGTCATGAATTTTCAGCAGCATACTTTAATCCACCCTCTAATCATTACCAAGGTTTGACTGAGTTACCAGAGGTAGTTACTGATAATTGTCTTGCAACTCCTTCAAGCATGTTTTGTACCAACTATCCTTTTATCCAAAGTATTTGTCCTCCTGCCATAAAGGGCCAAGCTGACATAATCTGTTGTGATCAGCCCTTTGTGACCTACGTGACACAGACCACCACCCTACCACCATGGCAAGAGTTCCTGTGCTTACCTGCCCCTTTCATGACTACACAACACAGCCCACCATGGAAAACTGCCCCTACCACAGGGAAACTCCAAATGCTTCCAGCCTCAAGCATTCACTACCAAACACTCCTTCAGTATCTGGCTCCCTCTCTAATCTTGGGAGATGGATTCACCCTTCTTCTCTGATCGACTTTCTAAATAAACTTTTTCTGACCTACTCTTTGTGCAATTCTTTGTCTCTTTCCCATGGCACTGGCACAGTGACCTAACAAGAATACACAATAGTTTATAAAGAAATTCTGGGTTTTTTTTAATACTCCCTTGTATAAAGAAACAATAACTTAATAGCAAGAACCAATACAGAAGTTGAGTTATATACCAAGGAGAGGATGGTTCATTAAATGAAAGTTGAGTAAGAAGTGTTCCTTTCCCTCCAATGCCCATAGTTGAGTGTCTGATGGGAGACATGGAGTAATTACAATACAGGACTGTAACAGAGGTGTGGCATTCTAAAAAATAAGTATTCAGTCTTCATCTCTGGTTCTTGGAAAAGGGCTTCTAAATCCCTTAGACTCCCCTGAGTGATGAGTGCTTTTTGTATGCTAATGAGATGACTGGCAGCTGGGGGTTCCTAGATAACTTCAGCATGGCCTGGTCACCAGAAAGACCAAGCTATGGCTGTTTCCAGCACCTCCGCGCCCCCCCCATGCCCCCAGGCAACTTAGGGTCACCTAAATTATCAGGCAGACAAGAAGGCCAATGATCTAATAAATTATGCCCTCATCATGGAACCTCCATGAAAACCCCTAACGGATTTAAGGAGGGGTGGTGAACACCCCACATCGCTGGGAGGGTATCAGGCCCAGAGAGGGCATGGAAAATCTGCAATGCCTATTCCCCGCCCCCCACCCCACCGCCTTGCCATGTAACAATTCCTACATTTGGCTGTTCCTGGTTATATTCTTTATAATAAACCATAAATAGTAAGTGAAGTGCCTTCCCAAGTTCTATGAGCTGTTCTATCAAATCATTGAGCCTGAAAGGGAAGTGGCTTATGGGAACCCTTCAACTGGATAGCCAAGTAGGAAAGAATCATGGGTAACCTGGGGACCCAATACTTGCACCTGGCATCTGGCATGAGCCCTATGGTACTAAGCTCTTAAAACTGCCAAGTCTGATGGTGACTTTGAGTGGTCAGTGTCAGAACTGATGAAGTGTAGGGCACCCGATTGGCATCTGGAGAGTTGGAGAATGGTTGGTGTGAGGAAAAAAAAAACCACACACACTTGGTGTCAGAAGCATGGGGAATAAGAGCAGCTCAACAGACCTACTATGGAAACTCTAGAAGGCAGGGTGATCAACTGCATGGTGAACATACATGAGGAAGCGTGTGAGCCGGGTCACCAGTGTTGAGCATGACACAATGGGAGCAGGGAGGCAGGGGAAACAATGTGGGTACAGGCTCAGATCTCACTGAAAAAACTGTGGGTAGCTCAGTGGAATTGTGGTACAGACTCCAGGAGGAACAAGGGCAGAGACAGGAAATGGTGGGGAAGGTTTGAGCTAGACTGCAAAGGTGCTGAGGAGCTGAGGCTTAATCATTAGACAATGAGAAACACTGGAGGCTGAAGCCAATAAATCACTTGATGAGACAGAAAAAAGTGGGACAGAGGAAGGATGAATTACACGTAGTAAGAGACAGATGGCAAGGAAGCTGGTTAGATGGTTAATCTGGGCAAGGGACGATCAAGTCTAGCAGTGAGAAATAAAAGAGAGAACACAGTGTAAGGTAACCATCTGGAGATAAAACAGACTGAAGAAACTCATTAGATGCGAAGTCAAGGAAGATGCTGGGGTTTCTGGTCAAGGTTGCTACCTGGGCAATAAGGTAGGTCATTAAACCACTAATGAAGATTGAGAGGAAGGAAGAGGAAAGAGAAACAGGAACAAAACAATTTAATTTTGCTGTGGAAATGTCTCATGAACAGTTGAAAATACACATCTGTGAGAATTCAGAAGGGCTGAAATTCCAGGTACTGTAAAGTCAGGACTAGTTAATTTTTAGCTGGTTTTCATGTGAATGTGAAGTATTTATAATTTAACTCCAACTGCTTTTTAATGAAAAACTTAAGAAAAATTTTCAAAGATAATTGAAAAAAAAAGAAGCCAATCATAAGGTCATTATCATGTAATTCTAGGAAATAAATATCTTGAAAATATCTCTTGCAATTTCTTGTCTTTGGCTAACTGTTAAGAGTCTGAAGGAATGCAACTATATAACCAAAAACAACAGTCACTTGGCTTTTCCCAAAGAAAAGAAAAATTTCATTTATCACTGTAAAATGTTTGCCAAAGTACAAGATTAAAAACAAGGTACTAATGAAATATCTGTTTATACTACTTACTTTAACATAAACCAAACTACCCATTTTAAGTATTATATTAGCATAATTGGACATAATTTAAAGCTTTCTGTGTTAAATGATCTATTGGTTATTTTGGCAAATTTGCATACTTTCCTAAGTGAGTTGAACTACAAAAAGATCAAGAAAGTATTTCTAAAGAATGAAGTATTATTTCAGGAACCAAGAATGTTGGTGACTCAAATAAAATCTAAAGCAAAAGTAAAATCAAAATCATTCTGGTTCCAAAATCATTCTGGATGAAACTTGAATGAAACAATTTGCCTTATTTTGCGGACTTCTTATTAAATTTTTTTTTTTTCGGTGGAGTCTCATTCTGTCATCCAGTCTGGAGTCCAGTGGCAAGATCACTGCTCATTGCAGCCTCAACTTCTTAGGCTCAGCTGGTCCCTCTGCCTCAGCCTCCCAAGTAACTGGAACTACAGGCACACACCACCATGCCCAACTACTATTATTTGCAGACTTTTTAGTGGAAATATCTCTTTCAACTCTGCAGTTTTTTTCTGAGATAATACTTTCATTATTTCCTCTTTGCAGTATTACCAAGATGTTCATGTCTTGCAACCAACCGTATTACACAATCTTTATCTTTTTTCTCTCTCCTATCACATCTCTAAACTCACCACTAAAGTCTAGATTTTAAGAAACCTTCTGTGGACCAGAAAAAGATGCCTAGAAACATTTCCTCCTAACCAGAAACACAAGATACCCCTGGTTGACTGTTAACTTACCATCACAAACACAATCACACCCCTACTTCAAATGAATGCTTTAAATGGTTGTAGTCCACCCAGGTGCCCTCCTTAGCTGGGCACAGATTGGTCAGGCCACCAAAGACACAAGGACAACCTCCCAGGATGTTGTCAATGATTCAACTAAAGCCCATATTTGAAGAAAGAGCCTGATATGGAGCTTGCTTATGGTCTATAACCTTTCTTCTAACATTTCTTAGAACTTCAGAAATTGTGTATTTAAAAATAAAAATTTTAGAAACAGGGTCCTGCACTATTGATCACCCAGGCTGCAGTGCAGTGACACAATCATAGCTCACTGCAGCCTCCAATTCCTGAACTCAAGCAATCCTCTCACCTTAGACTACTGAGCAGCTGGGATTACAGGTGCTCATCACCATGCCCAGCTGGGGATTATATACAGGGAGAACCCCGTCCAAGAAAACAGAATTATCTTTTGGAGGATGAGCCCCTTGTAGTGCACTTGGAATTTGTTCCTCTGGATCAAACGATCAACCAAAGTTATTTGTTTTTTATTTTAAAGATGTGGGGTACAATTCAGGATTAGGCAGATAAGTGGTCATCATATAGGTAAAGTTTGGGCCTCTCTTTGGTCCCCACTTCGCCTGGTTTGAGATCAGGTACGATTATCGATGATATGTGTCCCCCTCCCCTGGCAGTGTCCTGCTACTGCCAATCCCTTTCTTAAAGTATTATGATTAATGTTCAGGGTCTGCTTATGAGTGAAAACATGTGGTACTCAGTTCTTTGTTTCTGTGATAGATCAGTTGCTACGAAGTCCATAATTATGTCTTTCATTATGGCTGCATAATACCCCATCGCGTATAGGTGGAAGTTTTGAAATGGTTCCGTCACAATTTGCTGAAGAAACGTCCCAAGTTGTGGCAAACAGGTGACTGGTCCTTCCACCATGACAACCCATTTATCCTCACCACGCTGAGCATTCAAACCACATGATTCTTGTGTGCCACCCTGCCTATTCGCTTCATCTCATCCTGAACAACTTTTTTTGTTTCCCTGAATTAAAAAAATCATCAAAGGGAAACATTTTGCCAATGTGAAAAAGACAAAACAAAAAACAACAGAAGCATTAAAAAGGCATCCACATGGACAAGTTCAAAAACTGTTCTGAGCTGTGGAAAAAGCATCCCGATAGGTGTGGTGCATCAAACGAAGAGTACTTTGATGGTGACTGAATTTTAAACATGTAAGAATAAATACACAATTTTTTATGTCAATTCTGGTTTTTTTTGGTCCTCTCTCATGTATGTAAAATTACATATGTATATACATATGTATATATACTATCTATATATAAAATTATGATTGTCTGTAGCCACAGTGTTTTGGGGTGATTTTCTATGTAATAAAAGATGGAGCAAAGTTTTACGGGCACACCCAAAGGAACACCACTCACGTACAAAATTTTTTAGGCATTTTGTGGTTGTTTTATCAACTGATGGTCTTAACGGTGGTACTGCCTTTTTTTAGGGAAAAACAAAATCAACAGTGAGGTACCTGCTTCTGATATACTCAGTGCATGTACTTTTGTTAGTTTCACTTTCACCCTGTGTAGTAGGTAGAAAAAGACCTCCAGATGCGATGTATCAATGCAGCCCATACCATTACTGACAGTCTTTTAAAAATTCAATTGGTAATGCACTTGGTGTGTCAGATCTGAGTATTCCTGATAGCTCTCAAAAATGCACAGTAAAGCCTACCAATCTATGACAGAGATTCAAACTTTTTTTTAAAGTCAGGGTCTCATTCTGTCACCCAGGTTGGAGTGCAGTGGCATGATCACAGCTCACCACAGCCTTGACTTGCTGGCTCAGATGGATCCTTCCTGCCTCAGCCTCCTGAGTAGTTGGAGCTGGGACTAAAGGTGCACACCACCACACTCTGCTAGTATTTTTATTTTTATAGAGACATGGTCTTGCAACATTGCCTAGGCTGGTCTCAAACTCCTGGGCTCAAGCAATCCTCGTGCTTCAGCTTCCCAAAGTGCTAGGATTACAGGCATGAGCCAGCATGTCCAGCCTTAAAATGTATTTAATACAGATCCTGCCAAATCTGTTTTAATCAGTCAACCAACAAAATTTTCTCCCATGTATCTAGCAAAGGGTGATAGGCATTGGTGGATGTCAAGAAGCAAACATTTGATAAAAATGACCACTGTTTATCTTATCAGTCCTAGTGCTATGTGCTTCTCATACACTGCCTCATTTAATTTCACCCCCAAGTGTGGTTTAGACAATGGCCCACTTTACAGATAAGAAAACCAGAGCTAAGTGAGCTGACATCATGACTCTAAACAACTGTGCCTCAGTTTGAACCCAGAGCCAGACCCCTTCTGAGTCCAGAGCCTGCGATCGAACCACCAGCCCTGCTTCTTCTGCTCTCAGGAGTGAGCTGACCTTCCTGCCTGTTACCACTGGCCAACCCTTGGCAGAGACATCCAACAAGAAGATTCACAGCTGGAACTAAAGAGAAATAGTTTACTTTCCAAGAAGACCAATGCTGAATGGTCTTAGCAAGTCAAGGACCCCAACCAACACTGTGAAGACTTTCACAGAAGATTTAAGACGTGGCAAAATGTGGGGATGGCCGAAGAGTCAACAACCACCCACACCAGCTGCAGCCTCCAGGAAAGATCATGAGAGGGTCACAGCCTGCAATGTGTTCTGATCCTGGTGGACACAGTGTGATCAAATATTGGTTTATGCATGGCCTGGAAAACACTCTGGAGTCATTTATTTTGGCCTCCTGCCCCCCTGCTAAATCCTACCTTTGCCTAGAGAACCCCCACTCATCCTTTACGTCTGGGATGAAATTTCACCTCCTCCAGGAAGTTTTCCCAACCTTTCTGGGATGGGCTAAATTCCCTTATTTGATGTCTTTATAAACCCCCATACTTTCTCTCAGTATACCTACTATGATCGCAACAAATTATTTTATTTAAAATTTGTATTTACTTCTATCTCTCTCAGCAAGGTCTAGAGGACAGAGGACATATCTGTTGTGTTCACACACACACACACACACACACACACACACACACACACACACACACATACACACACACACACATATACACACACACACAGACACACAGCCAGGCCCCAACCACAGTACCTGGAACACAGGAGACAGTCAAATGTTTGTCACATATTTGATAAGTGAATACATGGATGAATAAATCAACTTTTTTGTTTTAATCAGAAAATTATAAAGGTGAAACATGTTCAAGGAATTTTGTTCTATTGTCATTTTACCAAGAATGTTAATACTCACAAATTGGTCAGTATCATATCTTGCTTTTGAATTGGTCAGGCTATACCTTGCTTTTCTCACTGGTACATCAAGTCAACAAACATTTATCGGTCACAGTTGGTATAGTGACAGCCACCAATGAAGACACAAACTCCCAGCACAAGTTTTTACAATCCTGTCAAGTAGGATCACTAAGATGAGACCCAGTTCAGCCTGAGTTTCTTCAATGCCTGCTGTACTTTCTGAAAAAAAAAAAAAAAACCTGCCAGACCGGCGGCCGTCCCCCATCAAATCTGGGAGGATGCCAGCGAGGCTAAGAATCTCAGCACTCGGCGCTCAAGCTCTGGAAACACAGAAAAAAGGGCTCTGGTTATAATCAACGTCGTCCTGTGCCCTTCTCAGAATGGCATCCTTTCAAGGTATTTTTCTCCATTAATATCCATTTGCCTAAAGCAAACTGGAATGGTTTCTGGATGCCTCCATCCCTTGAATGAGCCGTCTGTCAATCTAAGCGGCTGCAGCATCCCGCCAGAGAGGGTCATATTCACTTAGGCTGGAGACTTGTAACATACCAGGCAGGTTTCACATGTCTAAGTTGCTGTTATATAAGAAAATATCTTCACTAAACAAAGAAATATTCCAGATAAGTGGAAGCAAACTATGTGCTGCTGGAAATACTTTCCTAATAGAGCACCGACAGAACATTCTGTACTCTCTACCAAAATGAATTTATATTCTGTGGCAGATAAGTGAGATCTGGGGCTTGCTTATTTGTATTTTTTTGGGGGGGAGGCATATTGATACTAAAGATCAGCATCAACTTCTTTGAACACACTAGATCAGGACAGAACGCATGGCAGAATACCACCGCTAACCTGTGGCAGGTGTCATTAACCAACTGTGGCACTCAGCCAAGATGTGAAAGTGGCACTCCCAGCAGTCATTATCAATCAATCCAAATCAATGATGAACAAGATGGAGCTCATCTATGAATCCTTCACCAGACTAACACTGATAGGAAATAAGTGTTAATTTGACAAAAAAATATAAGGCTGTTTCTTCTCGATCGGAATATCCTCTCTACAGCCTAAAGGTCTAAGAGGTTTCCTCCCCAGCAGACTATATTCCTTCTCAAGTTCTATTTTTGTTTTTTCTTTTGAAAATGTATCTCTGGACTGATAAGAAGAAGATAAGAGTTGAAATTAAAAGTGGTTTGGGATGTGAGGGGAAAAAAACCAGTTCTAAACAAAAAATGTTCTGGTAGCTTTCATTCCCCTTCTGATAGCTACCGTTTGATCCTTAAAAATCTCTAGGAAAGTTTTTGTTCAACAATTCTTATCCTCTGAAAACCTTTAAAATCAGCCTGGATATATGGCAGAAGAGACTGAGGTAAAAGACATTAAGCTAAGGTTATCTGCAGGTCTTTGGATCAAAGGGTTTTCTCATCCTTACTAACCCACAACATAAGCAGGTTAGTTTTAAATCCATGCCCACACAGGCACCTTCAGTTCAAGGCACCTGGCAAATTCCACAGAAGGATGGAGCTGAGAGCCAGGAAAGGAAGAGCAAAGAAATACAATGAAACTGAGTAAGCCCCCTCAAGGCTCTTCATATCAGTTAAGACTCCAATTTACACAGTCCTTCCTCTCACTGATAATGTATTTGCTGAAAGTCATATATACAGCACCATACAAATAAAGGTATAAAATAAAAGGTATAAAACGGATCTTAAAATCTTAATACCATTAGATTGAGTTTTTATTTAAGAATGAGTAGTTATCATCTGAACCAGCTTTACAAACATAAAGTGGAGAAAAAGAAACTTGTTCCCATGGTAACCCTTTGCATACTTGGTTCTTTTGTTTCACTGCAACTCTCATGCATTCACATCCGGATTTTAATTTCTTCCAGAAATGATGACACTCCTCAAGAGAGAGGGTAACAAATGACAGACAACACGTGCCAGCCCTCTTACCAAAACGTCCTTAGAAGAGGCAAGAGTAGGCTGGGCTCGGTGGTTTAGCCTGTAATCCTAGCACTTTGGGAGGGGATGCAAGTGGATTGCCTGAGCCCACGGGTTTGAGACCAGCCCCGGCAACTTGGTGAGACCTCATCTCTACAATTAAAAAAAAAATTAGCTGGGCGTGGTAGTGCACGCCTGTAGTTCCGGCTACTTGGAAGGCTGAAGCAGAAGGATCGCCAGAGCCCAGCAGGTCAATGCTGGGGTGGCCATGCGCGTGCCACTGCACTCTAGCCTGGGCAACGGAGTAAGACTCTGACTCAAAAAAAAAAAAAAAAGAGGAGGTGAGCATATATATGCTTGGGCCTGAGATGTTCCAGGTTATTATGGACAGTTTTACAGTTTATAATAATAATTTTTTTTTGAGGTGGGGGGGTTTTACTCTATCGCCCAATCTGTAGTGCAGTGGCACGATCATGGCTCACCACAGCTTCAATCTCCTGGGCTCAGGGGATCCTTCCACCTCAGCCTCCCCAATACCTGGGACTACAGTTACACACCACCATGCCTGGCCTCTTTTATGATTTTTTTTTAGAGACAAGGTCTCACCATGGTGCCCAGACTAGTCTCAAACTCCTAGGGTCGAGCAATCCTCTTGCCTCAGCTTCCCAAAGTACAGGGATTACAGGCGTGAACCACCACACCTGTCCTATCATTATGTTTTTTATGTGGACACAATTATTAATCTCCATCAGAATGGCAATTTTATATATGACCATGAAGACAGAGACCAAGTATGTCTGTTCACCACTGGATCTCAGGGCCTAAAAAAGAATGAGCACTCACCAGGTGGCAGGTGAGATATAATACTAGATACTGATTATTCATCCTTGTTCCATTGTTTTTTATTTTATTTCTTTATTAAAGATGTGGAGTACAATTCAGGGTTAGGTATACAAATGTTCACTATGTAGCTACCCTTGTTGATGAGGTGTGTACCCTCCCTCCCCTGGCAGTTTCCCCCTACTGCCAATCCCACCCCCTCCCCAGCAGTTTCCTACTACTGTCAATCCCTTTCTTATAGTATTATGATAATTGTTCAAGGTCTGCTTATGAGTGAGAACACGTGAGTATGATAGACTCTAATTCGATCCAAGTTGCTGCAAAGTCCATATATTTGTCCTTCTTTATGGCTGCATAATATTCCACTGTGCATATGTACTTTTTTTATACAGTCCAATTTTGATGGGCAGCACGGTTGGTTCCATGTGTTTGCTATTATGAATAGTGCTGCAAAAAACATGCATGTGCAGGTATCTTTTTTGTAGAATGATCTGAGTTCCTCCAGATATATTCCCAATAGGAGGATTGCTGGGTCATATGGAAGGTCAATTTCAGAAATCGCCACACTGTTTTCCAAAGAGGTTGCACTAGTTTGCATTCCCACCAGCAGTCCTTGCTGCTAAAGTACCTTCTTCTAAGGAGAGTATCAGTGAGTAATAACACAAAGCAAGTGTCTACCAGGCCGGATTTAATAATCACATTACATTATCCTGGTCCTCCCAACACAGGTAACTAGACTAAGACAGCACTGACCAGCTCTGCTGAGAGGCCAACCTTGCCAGCTGCCAGGATGCAGTTGGCATGTACCACACGTGTAAACACTCTTAACACAGCATCCTCTAAACTGGGCTTGTATCCTCAAGAATAGTTTTGCTCATCTATTGCCTGGTACAAACTCTTTGAAAAGTCAAAACCTAACACAAGTTTTTGACTTTTTTTTTTTAAGAGACAAAGTCTCGCTCTGTCACCCAGGATGGATAGAGTGCAGTGGTATGATCACAGCTCATCAAACTCCTGGGCTCAAGCAATCCTCCAGCCTTAGCCTCCTAAAGCATTGGGATTACAGGCATGAGCTACTACGTCCGGTCAAGATTTCTGCCTTCTAAGGAACTTTTTCTTTTCAGTATTTTATAGTTATAAAACCAATTCTGTGACCCTTTCACTTAGGCAGTCCAGAAGGTACTGCTGTGTTTAATCCTCTCACAGTAATTCTCCCAGCAGACAACTGGGCATGTTTGCTTGCTCCTCGCCCTCCCTTTTTTGCCTCATTTTCTATGTCCAATTTCAAAGCCTCATTGTGCACATGTCTTTTATTGTAAGATTCCCTGAGTCTTTTGTGGATGCAGTTGGGGTATAAATTATAAATTATAAACAAACTGGGAAAATGTAGATTCTCCATGGCTGCCTGGAAACAGCACCAAGAATGGATTTACAGAATATTGGAACGAAGTCAAGTAAAACAAAAAAGCCCGTGCATGCCAAAGCCCCCTTTTCCTATTGTGGATTGGTCGTTCTGGGATAAAAATCAGTACAGGAAAGAGCACATTTGTCTTCGGGCACTGTTTCCTAATCCTTTTAGGGAGCGCCCACGATACTTCTGATCTGAATTCAGTCAACAGTAAAAATAACATTTAGAGTGCGTCCCAAATCACTGCATCTCCAGTTTTCTTTATTAAATATATTTCCAAGAAGCTGTCTTCCCAAGAGAAAGACATGCTTTCTATGGCTTTCATCAGTTTCATTTTTTAAAAAAGGAACCAAGCCAGGCATTGTGGTTCACACCCATAATCCCAGCACTTTGGGAGGCTGAGGCGCGAGGATTGCTTGAGCCCAGGAGATTGAGACTAGGTAGCAAAGTGAGACCGCATCTCTACAAAAAACCAAAAAATTAGCTGGGCATAGTGTTGCATACCTGTAGTGCCAGCTACTTGGGAGGCTGAGCCAGAAGGATCGCCTGGGCCCAGGAGTTAGAGGCTGCAGTGAGTTGTGATTGTGCCACTGCATTCCTGCCTGGGTGACAGAATGAGACAACTTAAAAAAAAACACACAGGAACCAAGACACAGAATTTTGAAAAGTTCTAGAGGTCAGTTTCCTAAGCCATAATATCCTAAGAACAATGATGCCTTGTCTGCACAAGAGAAACAGGATTGCATGTCCTCTCTGACATTCTTCAGTCCTGCCCCGGTTTATAAAACAGTGGCTTCGGTCTGTCCCTTTTTACAAAACCCTCTTCTTAAACTTTAGCCAAGGGCTTTATTTTTATTTTTATTTATTTTATTTTATTTTATTTTCTGTGTCAGAGTCTCACTTTGTCGCCCAGGCTGGAGTGCAGGGTCATGATCACGGCTTACCATAACCTCGACCTGCTAGGTTCAGGCAACTCTTCCACCTCAGTCTTCTGAGTAGCTACAGGCACATGGCATCATGCCCAGCTAATCTTTTTGACTTTTTGTAGAAATAAGGTCTCGCCATGTTGCCTAGGCTAGTCTTGAACTCCTGGACTCAAGCATTCCTCTTGCCTTGGTCTCCCAAAGTGCTGGAATTACAGGTGTAAGCCACCTTGCCTGGTCATCAAGGGCTTTAAAAACACTTTCTTTCGAAATGGTATTAGCATTGGTTAGCAAAGCATCAGAGGAATAGGCCCTATGGGGTAAACAAGTTCTTGTCTTGGTTCTAAGTAGATTTGGGAATAATGATAAATTTCTATTTATTCATTTATTAAAATAAAACAAACAACTGAGTGGAGCTGAGAAGACAGGGCCAAAGTTCAGCCTTGCCATCAGCAATCACAGCCCAAAAAAGACCACTAGCAACCACAAGCAGAGGAAAGCACACCAGGAAAAAGAGACACGGTCCTATAACCCAATAGAAGGAGACCATGAAGAAATGATAAGGGAGAAGGTGGGAATATTAAGCCTCCAAGTCACCTCTTCCACACCAAATATCAAGTTTTCTCTCTTTTCCAAATTTCATGCTTTCCTTTTCCTTTGCTATTGGTGAAGTGGGATCTCTTACCTCGCAAATAAGCTCTGTAAAGATACCTGTATATGAAGATAAGTTCATTTTCACAGCTTGCCACAATGCACATACCACAGCAAAGCTGATCATGAACCGTGAACATTGTATCTTTAAAAAACGTAAGCATCAGAATAGAAATTTCTCAAAGAACTAAAAGTAAATCTACCATTTGATCCAGTAATCCCACTACTAGGTATCTATCTGAACGATACCTGCACTCATATGTTCATCGCACACAGTTCACAATTGCAAAGTTGTGGAATCAGCCTACATGTCCATCAACTAATCGGTAGATAATGAAAATATGGTGTATATACACTATGGAATACTATTTGGCCAGCAAAAAGAATGAAGTGATGTCTTTTGCAGCAACTTAGATGGAATTGGAGAACATCATTTTAAGTGAACTAACTCAGGAACAGAAAACCAAACACCCCATGTTCTCACTTACAAGCAGGAGCTAAACTAAGGGTCTGCAAAGGCGTAGAGAATGGTATTATGGCCACTGAAGACTCAGAAGTGGGGAAGGGGGGAAGGATTGCAGAGACAAAAAATCACCAATCAGGTACAATAAGTACAGGTGGGAGTAGTGTGTACAATTAAAGCCCAGATTTCTTTGCCATTATAAAATACAACCATGAAACCATAAACTGTTTGTACCCCCTAAAGCTACTGAAATTTAAAAAAGAAAACAAAATTTTAAAAGAAAAATATAAGGAGCATATTGGCCATAAGTGCAAGCTCTAGAGCCATATTGCCTAGGTTCAAATCCCAACCCCTCTTTTACCAACCATATATATGCCTTTAGGCAATTTAGTGTTCCCAAGCCTCTATTTCCTCATTTGCAAAATGGAGATAATAAAAACAGTATGACCTCATGAGGTTCTCAGGATGACCAACTGAACTAAATAAAACACGCTATGTGCTTAAACATGGTCCAACACGTGATAGAAAGTCATTAACATTAATTATCTTTTAAAGTGCAATAAAATGCCTTTCCTGCCTATACAAAAATCACATAATTCCCATGTCTTTCGAATAATGCCAGCAGGCTTTTTTCATTTACCAGTACACTCAGTTCAAGGGTAGCAAGCCTCATTCCCATTCCTGTATTTCCATCAATCAATCCTGCTACACTCCAGATCTGCTCAAAAGTCACAGGTAAATACTTCTTCATCAACTTTTAAATATTTCATAGGTACTTATCAATGAAAAAATTAGAGGACAATCTAGCTCAAACCTTTGGAGATTCTCAGTGAGTTACACATGGAAGAGCAATGAACCAAAGAAAATGAACAGTTCTCAGCAACTGGGAACATTTCTCTGCATGTAAACACTGTTCTTGGCCTTGGCTTCCTAACTATTGTAAGGAAGAAGTCATGTCACATTTAAGAGGTCCTCAGCCAAGCAAGGCACAGACCCACTTGGCAAAAACACATGCTTAGCAGGTTTATTTTTAGAGTCCTCTGTGGCAGGCTAAATAATGGCCTCTAAAGATGTCCATGTCCTGTGACTATGTTATCTTACATGATAAATATGACTTTACAGATGTGATTAAGGATACTGAGATGGGAAAATCATCCTGGATCATCCAGGTGACTCAAAGTCACCACAAAGGCCCTTGTAAGGAGAAGGCAAGAGGATCAGAGGTGGAGAGAAGATGTAAAAATGGGAGCAGGAATCAGAGAGAAAATACTATGCAGTTGGCTTTGCAGACAGAAGAGTCATATGCCAAGAAATGCCAGTGACCTTGAGAAGCTGAAAAAGTCCAGCAAACTAATTCTCCCCTGGAGCCTCCGGAAGGAAGCAACCCTGATGTCACCCCTACTTCAGCTAAGTGAAGCTGACTTCAGACTTCTGACCTTCAGAATTGTAAGAGAATAAATCTGTGCTGTTTTCAACTACTAAGTGTGTTTGTTACTGCAGCAATAGGGAACGGATGCATAGTCTGGGGGTTTAGTCTGTTTCAGAAACTCTCTTTTCTGACTCTTGTTCCCTTCCCACAATCCAACATCCAGCATCTGTACACAGGCCCTTGATTACTCATGGGCCCTATTCTATGGACAGCTACATCCAACCCAGAGAGCTGGAGGTTTCAGACCCAGCTTCCTCCCCTGCCCATTCATTGACTATTTACTGAACACCTACTATGTACTACGCTTTATTCTAGGCACACACAATACATAGCCCAGGGAAATTCCAACCCAAACTCCTACCTTCATGGCTCTCACCATCTACTTCCCAGGGAGGCCAACTTTCTCTCTTCTACTCCCTCAGGCCCTGCTGCATAAACAACTTCTGAGCACCCACATGGAAAAGGACCCAACATCTTCCCTTCTGGGTCCTCTGAAAGATATTCTAAAAGGCAAGAGACTTTCTCAACAGGTTAACACCGGGAAGGAGGAAGAGAAAAAAAAGAGGTGTGGGAGTGGTATAAGCAAAAACAGGAACAGTTAGGTTGTGGCCAGAGAATTCGGGAGTGAACTTTAGGGTTTATTAATGATCTCAGAGCAACCACAAACTCTCAGAACATGCATGCCAGGTTTGTTGTGTCAACAGTTTACACATGCTTTTTTTTTTTTTTTTTTTTTTTTTTTGAGGAAGCATGGCTTTTGGAAGAAGTTAAAGAACCACTGACTTGTAGAATGAAACACCTAACACTGAAGAATACAGAAAAACTGAGAAATTACTGGAAGATGAAATTATACACAGAGCTTGGGCCTAGACTCTGTAGGACTCTGAGTGTCATATAAAGTAGTTTCAATTCCTTTTTTTTTTTTTTTTTGAGTCAAAGTCTCACTCTGTCACCCAGGCTGGAGTGCAGTGGCATGCTCTCATGGCCACCCCAATGTCAACCTGCTGGGCTCAGGCAATTCTTCCAAGTAGCTGGAACTACAGGCATGCGCTACCATGCCCAGCTAATTTTTTTTATATATTGTGGAGACGAGGCCTCATCAAGTTGCCCAAGCTGGTCTTGAACCCCTGGGCTCAAGCAATCCTCTTGCCTTGGCCTCCCAAAGTGGTGAGATTACAGGCTTTAGCCACGGCACCAGGCCTTCAATTACTTTTTAAGCAGCAAAGAACTATTGCGACTTTTGGTATTTTAAGAAGGTAACTCTGGTGGTAGCAGGATGAAGGAGGGATGTGGGGCTGGAGAGGGCTGAATTGGGGTGCAAAGAAGAAACCAAGGAGACAACTGCAAGTCTACACATAGAATCTGCTTAACAGAAGACAATGCAGTGTCCCTCAAAATGTTAAACACAGAGTTTCCATACGCCCCAGCAATTACACCCCTTGGAATACACCTGAGGAAAATGAAAACCTAAAGCGCAAAAACTTGTACACAAACGTTCATAGCAGTTTTTGTTCACTTGTTTTGAGCTACTTATTTATTTATAGTCAGTGTCTCACCCTATTGCCCAGGCTGGAGTGCAGTGGCACAATCATGGCTCACCACAGCCTAGACCTCCTGGGCTCAGGTGATCGATCCTTCCACCTCAGCCTCCAAGTAGCTGGGACTTACAGGTGCGTGGCCATCATGCCTGGCTAAGTTTTTGACTTTTTGTAGAGATGAGGTCTCCCTGTTTCTCAGGCTGGTTGAACTCCTGGGGCCAAGCAATCTTTTCACCTTGGCCTCCCAAAGTGCTGAAATTACAGGCCTGAGTCACTGCATTCCATCTCTTTATGAGGTAATGGAATTGTGAAACTGATTGTGGTGATAGATGCACAGTCTGTGAATATACCAAAAACTACTGAATTCTATAATTAAAGTGGACTTCTGTTACATTTATACATGATCTCAATAAACTTCTTTTGATAAAGAAGGGCAGCAGCTTGGACAACGGACAGAGAGCAAGAGTTGATATCCACTAACCCTGCTCATACATAGAGCTCACTCTTTCCCCGCTTCCCCGGATGGTGGGTTTTGAATGTGTTCATCTCTTTTTGAGCGACTCTTATGCAAAGTCCCAAGACAATACAGGAAAGCTTTTGTACTTGCAGCAGGGTCAGGAGGCCCAGAGCCCAGTTGTTTGGCTTCCCTGACACCCAAACCGGCATACCCTAAAATGCCTTCAGGGAATTCCAGGCCCCATGGATGGAACGCAATCTGAAACCACTCTACAGATCCAAAGGGCTTGGGAGATGTGGAATGTTAAGCATCTTTGTAGGGTCAGTGAGAGGGAATTTAGCCAAAATCCCCCAAGTCACATCAGGATTAGAGACAGGACGTCCACACCAAAGCCAGCCCTGCTTCGCTGCACACGGCACACAGCTGTTATCCTTCCACCTCATCACCATGCAAGACACCCCAGTAAGAGAAAATAATAATGATTTCATGGCTAGAAAGCTAGGAGGTTTGTTTTTCGTCCTCTCATAAGCTTTTGGAGAGGTCCTATAGATGGCAATTTTGTCCAGAAGGGTCAAAATGTTCAGAAAATCTCTTTCAAATCCCAAATCTTATCTAACATTTGACCATCACCAAGGTGCTGGTAACCTTTAACTTTCTTCACTAATGGTGAAGTTAGAATTACAAAATATGTGATCTATTTCTTTAGAGATACTTATATAGTATATGTACTTTCTCTCTCTCTCTTTTTATTCTTTTTTTTATTTTTTAAAGTAGGGTCTTACTCTGTAACCTAGGCTGGAGTGCAGTGGCATGGTCACGGCTCACCAAAGCCTCGACTTCCTGGGCTCAGGTGACTCCCTGCACTGATAAAGGGGGGAGGAAGGGAAGAGAGATAAGGGGCACACAACTACCCACTTGGGTACCATGACCACTACCCAGGGGGAGACAGTGCTCACTAGAAACCCAAACCTCACCTGCGCGCAATTTACTTATGAAGTAAACCCTTATATGTATCCCACAACTCTAAAAGTAAATTAAATTAATAAAAAGAATCAAGGGTAAAAAAGAAGAAAAAGGAAGAGAACGTCCATTAGAGCCCAAAAATGCCTTCTTGGTACTAGTGCTAATAGCAAAGTCAGCAAGAATTTCAGCTACAGAATGATCACCTGTTATTATATCCAATAGCTTAACTATACCTTGTATAACACCTTACAGTTTCCAAGTGGTTTTACACATATTTCCATTAAACAATAGTACTATTTCCAAGTGCCTTTAAAAGAACTCATTATAGCTATGCAAAATAAGCACCCTATAGCTTCTTTCTAAAACAAAACATACATTGTAAATACTTTCCTTTGGGGGGGTCCTAAAATACCCTTATTCAGCATAGAGAATTACTACACGAGAAGCAGTCTTTGAAACAAAAAAAATAATTTGTAGGTTCTACTATTAGTATTTATCAGTAATATATGAATAAACCAGAGGCAGTCAGCTTCATTCAAAGCATGCATAATTTTTATCTTTACTAAATTACCTACGGGAATTTTAGATGAACTGGTGACTTTTGAAAAATATAATTTTGAAGTTTTGATTTTCTTTTACAAATCTTCAGATTTTGATACTCTAATTCCTTGTACTTTTTTAAAAGGCTACCCTGAAAAGGTTAACAATAGACAAAGAGGAAGAAAGTATTTCATTTCCTTGGAAAGTTAATGAACATATGAAGTTTGAGGTAAAAAGAGTTACCACAATGCCTATTCTTGCTCTCCAATAGCAAAAATAGCCTACGATACACAGCTTCCACACTGTAAGTCATACATGCAGTGCAACTCAGGTTTAAACATTTTGATTTAAGTGTAGCTGCAGGCATAGGAAAAGAGGTCAAAAATCTAACCATGACGGTTTACAGAACCTTTAATGCAAGATAAAAGTGATGCCATCACTTTTTCTCAGACTTTCAAAACCTAAACTTTACCCTGGACTCTTATGACATAGAACAGTAAATTCATTTTTTTTAAAGGAGAAGCTAAAATCATTATACACAGCAGACGTTTCCGTGGTATAGATCATGACTTGAAACTGAAGGTGCATACACTATAGTTAGGACTTCTAGAAAGTCAACATAAAAGCAGTTTCCTTCATCGTCTTTCTTTTCAGTGTTTACAAAAAGTTTATTTGCCTTCTCTATATATTTTCTAATTTTAAGAGTTCCTTGTTTTTTGTTCTTTTTTGTTTTTTGTAGTTGCTTTACCTTCTTGCCAGGTCAACTCAAGTTTCTTAAATTTTTTTAATCAGGAAAACTATAAGAGAGAGAAAGAGTTTCCTTTAAAGAAAGCCTACTCTGTTTTTACTTTTGTGTTAATACTACAAAAAAAGGTAAATCTAGCTGAACCTTTACTTTCTGTAGTATAAAAAAAACTGACAAAGGAGTATTATTTAACTGATTGCCCATCAGTTTTCACAGGAGGGAAAACAAAGGAAAGATAACCCTGCCTTATTACTGCAATTTTAATACGATTGTATTCCCTTAGTGCTTCAAATTATATAATGTTAATATTCATTTATTTATTCATTCATTCATTTTTTCCATCAGAATCTCACTCTGTCACCCAGGCTGCCGTGCAATCATTCATTCATTTTTTCCATTGGAATCTCACTCTGTCACCCAGGTTGGCATGTAAGGGCATGATCATGGCTCGCCACAGCCTCGACTTCCTGGGCTTTGGCAATCCTCCAGTTTCAGCCTCCCAAGTAGCTGGGACCACCATGCCCAATTTATTTTTTTATATTTTTGTACAGACAAGGTCTTGCTATGTTGTTCAGGCTGGTCTCCAGCAATCCTCCCACCTCAGCCTCCAAAGGGTTGGTATTACAAACATGAACCACTGTGCCCAGCCTAGTATTTATTAATAGAATACATTTGCCTTCTCTATATATTTCCCTTCTTCCCCCCTGCCCCTACTTAATTTGTAGAGAGAGTCTCTGAGAAACTTCAGGAGCGCCACTTTTTGTGCCTGGGCACAGGACCCACGCATTGTATCAGGCTAAGTCAGACCAAAAGATTGAGCCATCGCAGTGTGCATAAGAGCTCTCCAACAGGTGACTGGTAGGCTGAAACTGTGTATTTAAAACATCTCAATGAGTACGCAACATTTAAAGATTAAGAAAATGCACCCATACATTTGGATGGCCCAGTTTTTCTGAAATGTCAGTAAATGTGGCAACAATGAGTTCACATTCCTCTACAGCACTCACAGCCTGAATTATGGTGACCCCACCACTCAAACCACTCTACTCAGCTACATGACCTGTCTGGCAGGGCAGGTATTGGAATCTGCCTTCCTATAGAGAGCCCTGGAGTTGGTTCTGGGCTTATTACTTAGGAGCTGAGTACTTACTACCTGGGTCCAGTTTACTTAACCTGTGTTTCTTATCTGCTAAAAAAGGTAATAATATTTCCTGAACAGATTGTGGCAGGGATTAAATAATAAAAAATATAAAAAGAACTTATCACAGTACCTGGCACACTGAGCTGAATAAATGGTGATAGATATTGTCATTATCCTGAAATGACAAGACATCTAAGAAATACTTGAGAAGATGCTAATTTCCATCCAAGTCAAAAAGGTTCCTGAAATCACTCATTTCAAACTCCAAATGTACGTTTTATTTAGAAGCATACTGAGTTATTAGGGACTTATTAAACTTCCACTTTCATTTGTCAGGAACCTGTAAGCCCCAACTCCACAGATGTGGGGAAAAAAAAAAAAAAAACACCAAACCACTGTAACCTCTGATTTTCACCCCATTGTTAAGAAAGACTCTATAATGTTTGCCAGAAATAGCTTCATGGTTTTTTTTGAGTTGGAGTCTCATTCTGTCACCCAGTCTGGAGTGCAGATGACACTATCGTGCATAGTCATGGCCCACCACAGATTCAACCTCCTGGGCTCAGGAGATCCTTCAGATTCAGCCTCCCAGGGAGCTGCAAATACAAGCACACACTATCAGGCATAACTAATTTTTTTATTTTTTTGTAGAGATGAGATCTTGCTATGTGGTCTAGGTTCAAGCGATCCCCCTGCCTCAGTCTCCCCAAGTGCAAGGATTACAGGCACAATCCACCTGGCCCAGAAATACCAGGGGTACCCCAAAAATGTATACACTTTTTTTTGTATCTCTGTTAAGTATGTATTATTTTTCCAAGTTGAACTGAATTACAGTAGCAATGTGTAGTATGACATTCGCTCAAAAGACGGTGTTAACCAAATGAATGCTAACATCACCATGCAACAGACAGGATAGTCCAAGAAAATGGTGGAAGCATAGTTGTAGTTGAGGAGCACAAGACAATTTTGAAGTGGTATTTGAAATTCGAGAACACAGTGGAAGTACAATGACAATGGAGGTGTGAGTAAGCAACAGAACCTCCAACACATCTAACAACTGCATGCATTTGTGGTAGGTCTGAGACACATGATACTGTGTGCGATGTGCACAAGGGAAGATCTGGGAGGCCTCGCACAGTAGCAAGTTCTACGATATTTCGTTGTAATCATACGTATCTGGACACTACGGTAACCACTTTTGAGCACCTCTTGCAGTTGCAGAAGTCAAATATGACTTGTATTCATCTTTTGTTATGGGTATATATTGAGTATTACAATTTTAATAAAGTTTTTTCCTTTGCTAAAATGTGTATATTTTTGGGCACCTCTGTGGTTTTTATACAGGTATCAATCAAGTTGTTCCCTACCACTGAAAAGTTTCTCATAGTAACATAAAGAGAGGAGTGAATACAAGCTTTCATTAACCTGTAAAATGTTATTTAAACTGGAAGGAAGAATTAATTGCTGCAATTAGCATCAAATTTTGACAAATGTATGCTTGCAAAATGTTTGTCTTTCAATAAAGGCTTTGGAGTTTTCAAATTGCAATAATTGATAGCTCTGTAAGAACTGTAATTAATCAAGAACCTTTACAGTTCAACTACAGGAGTAAAGAGAAGAAAAATTACACCAAGCCATCTCTTCTAATCTTAATGCAGCCTTGTGAATTAAAATTAGCAGAAAAATCTTGTCAACATATATTCATAATAATCTGAGCCAGAAGAAATTATATCAGAAGCTAAGTCCAATTATTTATACTATCCTGGCAAAAGACCAAGGCAGTAATTTTTAGGAGACCTGGAGGGAAGGTGGTTAGTGATACGGAGAGAAAACCATGGAAAGCTTGCTAATAAATTTTCTTGAAATGGCATAATTAAGATTATGAAAACATATTAATAGCACTTGGCAGAACACATTATATTCTGATGATAAAGTAAACTGTGCTTTAAGACCTTAACAATCTCTCAAATGTTGATTCTGGATACCACATACGTGTATAGACAAGGGCTGAATTATGATCTTTATAAGCATTTTACCTCCAAGTTGATAGTTGTAAGACACAGCTAACCTTTTACACAACAACAGCCGGAAGTTATAAAACAGGGAAATTATTTTTGCAACTGATGCATTTATAAAGCTAATATTTTTGTAAGTCCAATCACTGTAAATGACCCAAAAAATCCTCTTGGATAGTTCTTTTTGCAAAAAGAAGACAATTTGGGGATAGAAATGCTTCCCTTAGACTGTGTCTGTTCTGTATGTCTGGGTCTCCTTAGGCTGGCCTGTCTTTAAACACAACCTGTGCTTCTTGCATTAATTTTTTTTAAAAATTTTAGATTCAGGGGTACAAGTACATGTTGGCTACATGGAAATATTGCATACTGATGGGGACTGGGCTTCAGGTGGTCCATTCCCCAGACAGTGAACATTATACCCAGAGGTAGCTTCTGAACCTTAACCCCTTTTCCACCGCCCTCTTTCAGTGTCCCCAGTGTCTATTATTTTCATCTTTGTAGCCATTTAGCTCCCACATATCAGTGAGAACATGACGTGTTTGTTTTTCTAATTCTGAGTTAGTTCACTCAGAATGATGTGGATCATGCTCACATCATGTTGCTGCAAAGAACATGATTTTGTTCTTTTTTATGGCTGTGTAGTAGTAGTCCATGGCTTATATGTACCATTTTCTTTATCAAGTCAGTTGATGGGCACTTAGTCAGTTCCATGATTTACCTATTGTAAATAGTGCTGCAGTGAACATACGAGTGCAGATATCTTTTTAATATAATGATTTATCTTCCTTTATATCTATCTAGTAGTATCTATCTAGTAGTAGTATCTAGTACCTAATAGTAGTATCTATCTAGTATCCTTTGTATCTATCTAATAGTATCTATTTAGTAGTAGTATCTAGTATCTAGAAGTGGTATCTAGTATCCTTTGTTCTATTTTTAGTTCTTTGAGAAATATCCATACCATTTCCACAGAGGTTGAACTAGTTTACAATCCCACCAACAGCGTATGAGTGTTCCTTCTCCCTGCATTCTGAAAACAAATGAAATCAGAAGACCCACCCCCGTACCACTACTACAGTGAAACTGCGACCACATCCGCTACCATTTAGAGACAGGAGCTCTACTTTCCCCCTTTTCTTGTCACTTCTTTGGAAGTGACGCTGATGATTCTGGTAATCTTTCACTGGGGCCATGCCAAGACTCTGGGATTCTGAAGGTATATCCTTTTTGCACTGATTAATCACACCTTCCAGAGACTCTGCTGCAACCTCTTCTCGTGCAGAGCCTCCCTGCCTCCAATTCTGTATCTCACTACAAAGTGCAAAACACAGTTCCTCAAAAGATTCTGCAAGAGACTGAAGTCACTCTTAAGACATGTTGATTTTTCACTTTATAAACATAGAAGTGAAAAGCACTAGATGCCGCTTGGCTTTTAGAGCACGTCATTCTCCTGGGTTTCCTTCTCACTGGTTTCTCCTTCTCAGTCTTCTTGGCCAGCCCTCCCCCTCGCCTTCTCAAATCAGTGCTGGAAGGTCCCGGGTCTTGGAGTTAGCCTTCTCTAACTCCATTCTTTCTCCAATAACCTCATTCAGTATCATCACCTGGAATTCTGTCTATACTAGCAACTCCCAGATATGTCTCCAGCCTTCAAACTGCGCCAGTCCAGATCTGCGTGCCTGCCTATTCAATAGTGCCTTTTGATGCGTCACAGTCATCTCAAAAGCTACAGGACACATGAACAAATGACCACTGAAAAAGTCAACAGCACTGGAAAGGGCAAAACTATGGAAACAGAAAAAAGAACAGTGGTTTCCAGGAATCTAGGGGAAAGAAGAGATGAACAGATGGAACACAGAAATTATTCAGAGCAGTGAAACTATTCTATCGATACTATAATGGTAGATACAAGTCATTATATATTCATCAAAACCTATAGAATATACAACACCAAGGATGATAACTAATGTAAATTACTGGCTTTGGGTGATAATAATATGTCGGTGTAACTTCATTTATCACAATGAATGTGCCATTCTGGTGGGGCATGTTAACAGTAGGGTAGAGACTGGAGGGCAGGGTAGGGTATCGGGGTGTGTGTGTGAACTCTGTACTTTCTGATCCATTTTGCTACAACCCCAAACTGTTCTAAAGTATAAAGCATATTTCCCACAAGTCTTCCCTGGCTACTAGAGAAAGAGTTGATTAATGGGAAAGACATAAGTTGTTTGTTTATTTTTATTTTGAAAGTAGGATTTACTGAGAAGACAGAAAAGCTCCCACAGTGGGAGGGGACCCAAGGGGTTGCCAGCTGTTTATTCCAGTACCCAGACGCAGATTCTAGACCACTATCTTTAATAAAGCAAGAAACACAGAGTAAAAGTCACACAATTACACCCCATCTGAATACTCAGCCTGTTTCTCTTCAATTTCTCTTCTCCAAGCAGCCCTCCACAGTCAAGAGGAGAGTTTTGCAACTTACCTCTTGAAGAAGAAAAAAAAAAGCAATCATCCCAACTTGTATTTAGAGGAGTCACTGATTCCGTATTAGCAGATAATTACAAATCATCCTCATAGCTAGGGTCATCATATAATTTAACCTCCAAATTGGGATACTTTTTGAGAGTGAAAGGGGCAATTAATAATTATACCCAAACAACTAGCATTATCTTGGGCAACTGAGCATAGGCAATTAAACCAATCACTTAAGGAGCACTAACTGCGTACCAGGAACTAGTCGAGCAGCTTTATATGTATTGACTCATTTAACTTCCATAACAACCCAAAGAAATAGGTACTGCTACCATCTCCATTTTACACACAGGAGTACTGAGGCACAGAGATGGAAGGGAGCTTGCTCAAGGTCACAAAGGTCAAATGTAGAGAAGAGACTAGAACTCAACTGGATTAATGATGACATTCTTCGTTTAGTCACCAAGCTGTACTATGAGTAACACTACTCTTAGCAACATTCTAAAAGTCTCAATCTTTACAATGTTTTACAACAATCAATTAAAACCTAATTATAGTATTTCACAGTCGTGAGCTACTTCATTACTGGGAAGTTGTGTATGTGTGATTTTTTTTCCTTACATCTAAACTAAATTATTTCTGGTGTACTTTAGGACAGAGAAGAAGAAATAAACCCAACTACAACTACCAAACTACCATGGAGCTAGCCACTTATGGCTTTGAATTTATTGTCAAGGCTCATTATTCCCAGAAGTTATGTTCTATCAAGTCACTGTGAACACTGAATTAGTGAATACTGAATATTGCTACTAGTAGAAACAAAGGGTAGAATCCTACAAACCTCTAATCAAAACATTTTCATCAACTGGTCAATACGTAACCTTGTTTTATTGTGTTTCTGTTTTTACACTTGTTTTTTTGAGTTGGGGTCTCACTCTGTCTTCAGGCTGGTGTGCAGTGGTGCAATCACAGCTTATCACAGCCTAGACCTCCTGGGCTCAGGTGATCCTTCCAGCTCAGCCTCCCAAGTAGCTGGGACTACAGGCAAAAGCTACACGCCAGGCTAATTTTTAAATTTTCTTGTGGAGATGAGGTTGCTCTATTTTGCCTAGGCGGTCTCAAACACCTGGGCCCAAACAATCCTCCCACCTTGGCCTCCAAAGTGCTGGGATTTCAGGCACGAGCCACCACACCCAGCTAACACCTTATTATGTGTGTGTGTGCATATATATATATTATGTATATATATATAATATATATTATATATATATATAATATATATATCATACATACAAATATAATATATAGTTGATTATATATGTGTGTGTATATATATATATATATTTTGTTGATGCATTAACAATAAATTGCTATAGATGTAACAAAAGTAAACTCATACTAACAGCATTGCAGCACCATAACGTAACTTGTAGTAGCACTATAAGTTTATTTAACCTACACGTTTTCTCCGTAAGGCCCATCACAGCCTTCCTGTGCTTAGGAACACTAGACAGGCAGCATTTCAGCACTACGCTTGGGGGTCATTTTGAAAAGCACAATCACCAACAAAAAGCACAAAAATGCAAACAAAGATGTGGCACTAAACATACCATGAAAAGAACACCTGTTTACAGTATAAGAGCTGAAACAAAAAGGCAGGAGTTGCCTTGTTCGACTTCAGCTGGGAACACGTGTGTCAGGAGACTCAAATTCTTTGCTGCTCTGCACGCACATGTCTGCGAATGACCACAAAAAGCGCTGAGAGTGTTAATTTGGGGTTACAAATACATTTTCACAAGCAGGTGAACTTGCAAATATGGAATCTGCAAACAATGAATATCAACCGCACCTGTTGCTTACAAAGGTATCAGGCTTCTGCAGCAGAAGAATTGACACTGACAGGCCAATTCAACACTGACAGGCCAATCTGAGTGCAAGTTCCCTCTCAGACACCAACCGGTTGGGTGACTGTGGGTCTGGGAACTTTATCTCCATCTGAGCCTCTCTTTTCTCACCTATAAAGTGATCATGCCCAAACCTTCTCTTCTTTGGGTTCAATGATAGCAATTGTGATAACTTCATCTTGACTTGTATCTTCCATTTCTAATAATTTTTCATTAAATGGTCTTTATAGAGCTATCCTCTGATTCTCCTGTGTGAGAGTTAGGCTAAATCCAGCACCCGGTTCTAACCTAAGTGGAACAATGAAATGGGATCTGCAGACACACAGGCTCTTCTCAGAAACTTACAATTAAATTTCAGCGAAAGGAAAAAAGGACGCAGAATAGTGTTCACAGTCAGGATGCTATGTCAGTTTATTAAAAATCTGGAGTGAAGTGGCACAATCACGGCTCACCGCAGCCTCAACCTCCTGGGCTCAGACGAGGATGTTATGTTTTTAAATAAAAGTGGGATAGTAGCCGGGCTCGGTGGCTCAGCCTGTAATCCCGCGCCTTTGGGAGGATGAGGTGAGTGGATTGCCTGAGGCCGCGGGTTCGAGACCCACCTGGGCAGCGAGACCTCATCTCTACAATAAATCAAAAAAAAAATCAGCCGGGCATGGTAGTGCATGCCTGTAATTCCGGCTACTTGGAAGGCTGAGGAGGAAGGATCACCGGAGCCCAGCAGGTGGAGGCGGCGGTGGCTGGGCGCGGCCACTGCACTCTAGTCTGGGCAACAGAGTGAGACTCCAACTCAAAAAATAAAAATAAAAATAAAAATTAAAAAGTGGGATAGTATAAAATTATGAATATTTGCCTGTATCTGAATAAAGAAATGCTTAGAGGATAAACAAGACGTCTAATACATTAACAAGGTGGGAGGTTACAGAGTCAAGGGAGATGGACTTCCCAGTATATATGTTATTCCATATTGTTTGGATGTTTAAGCCATGTATATATGTAACTTATTACATCCTTTCCTACAAAATAACAGGTCAGAAGTCCTGGATTCCAGTCTTAGCTTTGATTCTAATTAGCTATGAAATCTGGGATACTATCTATAAATTACAGAATGGGATAAATGGCCTGTAAGCCCCCTCTCAATCCCAAAATTCATGAAAATAGATTGTTAATTACAAAACAAAGTAAAAGAGGAAAAGGAGCTCAGGTATACCACATGATCTACTATGAGAAATAAATTAGTAGCTGGTGAGCTATCTTAGTCAAGCTAATGATGTAACAGTCACACAGTTAAGAGGTTTTATAATTTCTATTTCTTATTTCAAATAAATTACCTGGAAGTTTAAAAAATGAAACTGTAATCATGAGTTACAAAAGTGGTTTTTTGTTTGTTTGTTTTTTTATTTTGCGTCGAGGTCTCACTTTGTTGCCCAGGCTGGAGTGCAGTGGCACGATCACGACTCACTGCATCCTCGACCTCCTGTGCTGAGGGGATCCTTCCGCCTCAGTCTCCTGAACAGACAGGACTAGAGGTGCCTGACACCACACTTTTTGGTAGAGATGAGGTCTCGCTATGTCGTCCAGACTGGTAGTTACAGAAGTCTTAACAAAACTAAATGTTATCTAAGAACATGGTGTAAAAGAGTTTCTAATAAACTTAAAGTATAAATCACATGACTTTCCCTTAAATTAGATAAACTAACAGTGTTCCAATCCCCCCAGTTTAGAAGTCATTTAGAGGCAAAGAAATCAAAGCATTATGCATTCAAACTAGAAGTACGTTTATTAGCATTTTGAACTGTGACATAATCTAGGTTCTTTTTTTCTTTAAATAAAAATCCTCATCATGCAGCTGAATGATCGATGTAATTACATTGCAGAGATGTTAGTTTCTTAAGTTCTGTCCCAAACATCTCAGGTGCCCATTTAATGAAGTTACTTGCAGATATAAAATAATTAACAACATGTGACAACTATGATACTTCCATATAAAATTAGAGACTAAATTGAATTATCTTTGAATTAAAGCACCTATTAAAGACTGTTAATCTTAGGAGATTAATATGAGTGAGGAAAAGAAGAAGAGTAATTAAGGGGTAGAAAAAGGTCACTGCCTGGGCTCTCCAGTCCAGGCCAAAGTCCTACTTTGAGGGATACCCTGTTTCTCAGGTCTTGTTTCATATGTGTCTACCCCAACAGGCCACAGGAACAAGGACCTGTTTGTCAGGCTTACTGCTATATTTCCAGTGCTTAGCACAGTGACTGGTCCACAGTAGGTGCTCAATAAATTATGCCAAAGAAACTCACCTTAAAATATTTTATCAAAGAATAAGATGTAATGCTCAATAAAACCCTATATTCAGAGCAATGACTATCTTCCCAAGAAAATAAAATCCAAAACTCATGTAGAGTATTCATTTTAAGTACCTAGAAAGAAGAAACTAGACAGAGGAAGTCCAGCTTTCTTTAAGGAGTATAGAAAGAGAAAAAAATGACAAGGTATGGTGGCTCACACTTGTAATCCTGGCACTTTGGGAGGACAAGGCAGGGGATCATTGAGGCCAGGAGGTTGAGACCAGCCTAGGCAACATGGTGCAACTCTGTCACTACAAAAAAAACTAAAAAGAAAAAGTCAAAAACAAAAAGAGACAGAGAAAAATTCTACACAGTGTTATTCTTCATCTAGGATTCTGGGTTTTTAATGGACTAAAAAAAAAAGTAAATAAATACTGGTACATAACAGTGTGTATGGTAGTATGATAGCTATCATCAAATTAAAAATTGTATAGGACAACCTCTTTCAGGTTGCTTCCCACTGTGGGAACTTTCCTGTCTTCTTCTTCTTTTTTTTTTGAGTTCAAGTCTCACTCTGTCGCCCAGGCTGGAGTGCAGTGGCACACCGACAGCCACTCCAGCATCGACCTGCTGGGCTCCGTTGATCCTTCTGCCTCAGACTTCCAAGTAGCCGGAACTACAGGCACGCACTACCATGCCAGGCTAATTTTTAATTTTTATTGTAGAGACAAGGTCTCGCCAAGTTGCCCGGGCTAGACTTGAACCCGTGGGCTCAGGCAATCTACTTGCCTTGGCCTCCCAAAATGCTGGGATTACAGACTGAGCCATCAAGCCCAGCCCTGTCTTCTTAATAAATCCCACTTTTAAAAAATATTGTATGTGCAGAGAATCGTATCTCTGGAAGCTACACCCCAAACCAGTCATAGTGGGGACCCACTTCTCCCTACATACCCCTTGGCAGAATTTGAACTTTCCACCATGTGCACTGATTACTTTGGGAGGTGGCAGGTGGCCCCTCTCAACCACTGCTCCTCTGATTAAAGCAGAGTAGCCTCCTCCAGATGGATATGCAGTGAGCCAGCCCTGAGGAGGAGACACATTGCTCACAAAGAGAAAGCAGGCATCACACATGGAACAAAATCCAAACTTTCACCATGCCACACTTGCCTACAACCTAATTCTAGGCTTGTTCAAAGAAACAATTTCTAGAATAGTCTGGGTGTGGTGGTTTATGCCTGTAATCCCAGCACTTTGGGAGCCCAAAGTGACAGGAATGCTTGAGTCCAGGAGTTCAAGATCAGCCTGGGCAACATAGCAAGATATCATCTCTACAAAAATAAAAAAATTAGCTGGGTGTGGTGGCACATGCCTGTAGTCCTAGTTACTTGGGAGATTGAGGTAGAAGGACTGCCTGAGCCCAAGAGGTTGAGGCTACAGTGAGTCGTGACTGTGTCACTGCACTCCAGCCTGGGGGACAGAGTGAGACACCACTAACTCGAAAGGGAGGGAGGGAAGAAGGAAGAAAGGGAGGAAGGGGAGGAGGAAGAGAGGAGGGAGGGAAGGAAAGAGGGAGGGAGGGAGGGAAGAAGATATACCAGAGTGATCAAAATATTATGCCACGTTTTCAGGTTGTTCAACACTTCCCAAGGAAAGGGGAAAGCAGCTCCTATAAAGTTGCCAGAGCTCGGATGTTCACTCCTAGAACATCATTTTCATATATGACCTTCCTATTAGCAGGTTACTCACACCTCTACTCCCTCAAACCAATCTTTCCCACATTTAAAAAAATACTAAAGTAATACGTTCAGCTGTATTTTTTCATACCATCCACAAAAGGCTGTCACCACATCAGCTGACCCCAATGAGATAGTCAGACTTACAAGCCTAAGGTAACGTGTGCAAAGTCCACTCTTTGTAGGACTAACTTTTCGAACCCACATACCATGGACAGAATTTGCTGTCTAGAAAAAGTAAATGGTAGGAATAAATAATTGTCCAGTATTTAGGTGGTGGTAACAGACTCACAGCAAGTGAGGACCTAAGGGCTCTGGTTTTAGATTCTGTAGTTATTCTGATAAACATGACCTTTGTACTGATGAAAACTCACCCAGCAGCTGACATGCAGGGGGAGAAAATGATTTGCCTGAGGATGAGATTAAGATTCCTTGTTCTGGGCTCAGGAAAGAGAAATGTGATCAATAAAAAGTAGTATTCAAAGTTGGGAATTAGTTCATGCCAAGAAAGTCTGAAATGAAGCAGACAAAGATAAGCTAAAGTTTCTCCAGTTTCAACATTTGAGTTTCCAGACAGAGGTCTTCAAAGAGTTCAGAAAATCAGCTTTATTGTACAATGTGCAGGGGGAAAGTGTTTTGAGTCTAAATAATTATACTTTTTTCCCTCTCTCTAAGCTGGAAAGGATTCTTCATGAGGAAAAGAAAATACCTAGTGTATCCCTCTCAGGAATATTAATAAAATAATATCTTGATACCTAGATTTATTAATAAAGTAGTAGAATAATATTCTGATTTCCTAAACTAATAAAAAAATTCTGATAACAAAAGCAGTTTCGTGGAAGTAAACTGGATATTGGCCAGGAAAAATGAAAAATGAAAAGGGTTAAAAGAATAAACGAAGGTTCAAAAAAGTAGGCATACGGTTATCCCCAGGGATGGGATATCCATGAGTGACGTCAGCCAACCTTCCCCCATACCCAACATTTTCAAAACCCAAAAAGCATGGATTCTCAAAGGGCTATCTCAGATGCTCCAAAAACCAAAGATAAGGCAATTAAATCTGTGATACAGATTTTTAAAAGTCAGTTTCCTAAAGATCTTTAATTCCATGCCACTTAGAGAAATCCAAGAGAATAACTGTATGTATGGCTTAATCACTCTTGCTCTCATTTCAAATGTCCTCAAGTACAATTTCAACTTGTGGGAATGGTTATAGAGGAAGTGAATTTAAAAATCTTTTTTTTCAAAGATTTCTATATACACACATAAATACATACTTAAATATGTATAGCTAAGTGGTGTGTATCACATATACATAAGACGCAAGAATCTAAGAAACATCGCAGGACAGCTCCAGCAGATGGACACAAGCATTCCTATTGTGCCCTGTTCTGGCTGTTCATATCACTCTTCTCTGCTCGAAAAGAAATTCCAATGAACTCCTGATACAGAGACAGTTTTTCTTGTTACAAAGGGACCTTTGTTTGAATCCCCCACAAGTGACAAGGTCAATCTTGGCCAATCTTGACATTTCAATGGAACCTTTCCACCAAATTTTTTTCCAAGTCCAAATCATTTCCCGAAACCTTTTGGAAATCCAAAGAAAACACTCTATAGATAAAGTATCTGTTAAGTTCTTTAACAAATACCATTCACCATATACACATGTTCCCCAGGGTATTTTTCTATAAATATACTTTTAAAATAAAAAAATACAAGGCTTTCATGATTTAATCCACATCCTTAAAAAATTAGAAAACGGTAATAATATACTGAATTAATATTTAAAACAGTATTCACCTGAATTCTTAGAATACAGAAAGTGATTTCAGACTTAAGAAAATCACATTTTTCACTTCCAAAGTTGACACTCTAAAAAATTTAAATATTTTGCTATGTATTTACATTACCACCTAAGAGATAAATAATTCTTTCATTTAACTCCTAAGAAAGACTTGCAAAATCATTTTCTTCAAAAGTTTATTTTGGAAACATTAGATTTTCTCAGACCAAAAGCAGAAAATTATAACCTGAATTAAGTCAGCACTTTCCAAACATACATTTTCTTTCCTTCCTCAGATCACTGTAACAGTAGTTTCAGGAGTTTAATATAAACTGTTTGGATGTCTTTATTTTTATTTATTTGTTTATTTTTTTTAGAGCAGAGTCTAGCTCTGTCTCCCAGGCTGGAGTACAGTGGTGCAATCATAGTTTATGGCAGCCTGGAACTCCTGGGCTCAAGCAAGCCTCCCACCTTAGCCTCCCAAAGTGCTGGGATTATAGGTGCACGTCATCATGCCCAGCTTGGAAATCTAAGGAAAATATATAGAGGATACACATATGATCATTAAGAAACACAAAATACAGAGACTTTAGATTACGGGACACTTTTATAGCTCAATTAACTTATTTCTAGAGAATACTGCAACACTGTAACCATGGAGACACATTCAGAAATTGATCATAATAAAGACCGGGCAACATTCCTCACTTACAGAACAACGAACAATGTCTATTAGACAAAATGACAAGATGATGACATTTACGGTGTGCCACAGAGCTGTGTCACAGAAAACCAGATGCTCTTTGCTTCTAAGGTGTCCACGTTCTAGGAGGTAAAAGACATTCAAATATTAGATAAAGGTCTAATCACTCTCTCTGACTAGCTCCATGGCTGATGGACACCAAAAGGAGCAAATGTGAATAATTTTCCAGATGTGTAACCCCTAGTGGCAGAGGTCTAAATTAAAATTTGGTTTTTTAGACCAAACTCTTAACTACACTTAAAATAGATGTGTGTTTTTGAACAAGTAGCTTATGCCAATGCATTCTGACGAGCCAAAACACTCGCCAATTTCAATTCCGTTTAAATCAATGACTTTAAGCAAATCCACGTGATTAATTTGGACCTCAGACTCCTTACCTACAAAAGGGAAATGATTGTACATTAAATCCTCACTTAAAGTTGTGGCTAGGTTCTTAGAAACTGCGACTTTAAGTAAAACGCTGTATAATAAAACCAGTTTTAACATCGATAATTGGTATCAACAAAAGTTAAGTTCCTACAGGAAACTTCTGGCCACAAAAACATTACCAAACTCCTAAATAATGACCCAAGACTTCTAATAGTAAACATTAAAATAAATGTGAGCTATACATACATTTAAGAATGGTGAATAAAAACAAGGAAGATATTTATTTACCCAATTTTTGGTGAATCAGTGAATGCCAACAGTCGTAGTAGTGGTGGGTTAAATCAAGGAATAAATGTTTGCAGAGTGAAAATTGGAAGGAGTAGTTCCTGCTGCCCATGTAATTCAAAAGTAGTCACAAATATGGTGGCTTATTGAGCACATCTGTACAACATTGTTTATTGGTGTGCCTTTGTATGACTACTGTATACTGTACAACTCTGCATCTAACAATTATTTGTATACCTTCATTCATTCATTCATTCATTCTTTCCCCAAACAGCTCAGGGCACAAGGAAGGAGTCCCAGTGAGGACGCCCTTCCATAGCAGGGTGCACTCACACACAGCCACAGTCACTTAGACTGGGACCATGGAAACACGCCAATTAATCTAACGTGCACATCTCTGGCATGTGGAAAGAAACCTGAGTACCTGCAGAAAACCCATGCAGACCTGGGGAGACCATGCAGACTCCACATGGACAATGGCCTTGGCCAAGAATCAATTTTTTTTCCCTTATCAGTGTTATAGTGAAATGACACTACTTGAAGACTTGGTGTACTTCACAGCATATGCTATAAAGGAAGACATAAGAGGAAATAAGAAAAGTGTTGGAAAAACACAAAACCAATGCCCAGATGCTAATAATGAATGTATAGCAACTAGAGGCAACATTCCATTATAAACAGGCATCTAGAAAGCTTTACAAATTTGCTTTTGAAACTTAATTCGTCAACCATCCTCCTTGTGCTTAAATCAAGTGCTGGAGTTAACTTGGATAGGACACAAAGTTTACATTAAAATCTTTTCCATCAGCCAGAAAAACTGTGTGGTCCTGCTTGTTTTACTCACAACTGGCAGAGTCAAAAATCCATGTAATGGTTCAAAATCTGCCCGCAGTTGTAAATGCAATGCAGATGAAATACCACAACTAAACCCAAGCCATTGTTTCTTTTTCCACGAAGTTCTATCCTAGTGTAAGATTGACAACAGCTAATGACTAAGTTTAGTTACACTTTAGTCTGTCCCACCTAGGATCTTGATCCAAGTTTAAATCGCCACGTGATGACTCAGAATCCACTGACTCTTAGCACTTGCAAAGGCAATGCAAAAAGGCAGAAAAGAATGTGGTGAGCCCAAATGTCTGCAAAAATGTGACCAGGAGAATGTCCTAGTTGACAGCCAGAGTATGCCAGGGCCTGCTCAGAAGCACTGGTCCAAGGAATCTACCACTCACAAAGAAAACACCAAGCTGCCTGGAAGCGAATAGCTCAGGTGTTAGTTCTCATCTAAGTCACAATTAGTACACTTTATGATTACGGAAGATTTCATTTACTTCGACTTCATTCACTGTCAAAACAGAGATGCTTGCTGAAATGTTGTAACGCTTGAAAGATACCACTGCCACCTTTAAAAACAGACTCATGCAAACCATTGTGCTAGATTCTACATAAACAAGATGTATTTTTTAAACTTAATCCTAGAACAATGTTGGCAGAGGCAAATATATAGAGGTTATACATACCGAAGTAAATAAACACAAGATCCAGGGACATTTTAGAATACCATATATAGATGATAAAAAATGACAGTAATAATATCAATGAAACAATTGCTATTTGAGAGCTTACCTAGTGTTACACTAAGTACTTTACAAGTATTATCTCATTTAATCCTCAAAACAACCCTATGATGTTAGGTATACAATTATCTTTCTTAAGTAGAGGGAGAAACTAAGATTTACAGACAGTAAGTACTTGCCAGATATATTACTAAAATATATTTCTTAAAGTTTGAGGTTTTACGTATTTGTGCTGTAATCGTCAACTATTTTTCCCTGCAAAACTTAATAATAATGACAATAACACACATTCAGGAGGCTGAACATAAATACCAATGATAAGATTATAAAATGTTACTTAACCAATACTATACCAGTCACCATTTGACAAAAAAGGGCAACGGGCAGACGCACATCTGGCTGTCAGTGCTCCAAAAGAAAAGTGGGGTGGAAAGCCTTGGTTGCCAACTCTCACAGTATCCTTATTTCCACAGCGGTCCCCTCCTTGCGTGGCCCAGGGTCTCCCAGTCCAGTGCTCACCAACATTACCCTGCTGCTGGTGTGAAGAGGGTCTGGAGTCTGACTGCTTCTCAGACTTTCACAAAACTCCTGGTTTTAGTCACACCTTTACCCAACTTCATCATCAATTCCAGCACCTTTCAGAGTTTCCAGAGTTTAAATCTGGTTGCATCTCGGCTTTCCTCACTACCAGTTTAGATTTAAACTTTCTTAGATTGCCTGAAATAATTTCTGAGCAACAATCTTGGGTTTTTCAGATACCAAGATGTCCTTGCTGTTATTTATATTCTTGCTTTCTTTATCCTTATTTGTGCACTGACTTGTCCATCATTTTTATTGGGATTTTAGATGAAAAGGAATGCATGTATGTCTCTAATCAGTTGTCTTTAACTGACAGCACCTCCCTTTTGATTTTACCAAGATTTCAGATCCTGGCCAGGAATGGTTGGTCATGCTTGTAATCCCAGCACTTGGGAGGCCAAGATGAGAGGACTGCTTGAGTTCAGGAGTTCAAGACCAGCCTAGGCAACATAGTGGGACCCAGTCTCTACAAAAAAGCAAAAAAAAAAAAAAATAGGCAAGTGTGGTGGCCTAATAGTACCAGCTACTCAGGAGGCTGACACAGAAGGTGCCTGAGCCCAGGAGGTCGAGGCTGCAGTAAGCTGTGATTATGCCACTGCACTCAAGCCTGGGTGACACAGTAAGATGAGACCCCTTCTAAAAAACAATTTTTTTAAAAAAGGATTTCAGATCCTCTATGCTTTCTGCAGTCTTAACTAAAAGGACAGCGTCTATTAAGATATCAGTAGTCCTTGGTCCGTCACTTGAAATAATACATAAAATTTATTATTACTTCAGACACTGGTTGTCAATAACAACTGATCAACATAGAATACCCACATTACTGTGGAGTACTTGAGGTCAATTTCAAATGAACTTCTTTCTTCATTCATCTCAGGATAGAGAAAAAGTCAAAAAGTGTCATAAAGAGTAGCTTTTGAATGTGACTGTTTTCCAACTGTCACTTGAAGAAATTGGTTTTAGAAAGAATAAAGTTTCTCTGTTATATTCAGGGAAAGGGCATAATGGTTTTATTTACCCAAGATCCTGCGGTAAACTTATATTGAGTATATACTGAGTAATAAAAGAACATTTGCTAACAAAAAACAGCCATTACTTTGGGGCAAAAATTAAACAGGTTGTACAACTTAAAGAGTTCCATATTCTCTGGTCTAGTTAAATTTAATATGCTTTTCTTTTAAAGTGTAGCTTTAAGAATTAGTTAGGAAGAATGAAATGCTAATATTAATACTATAAAATATTTTGAAGGTTTGTTATTTGGTTAATGCATTAAAGTGTAGAATTTTAATTACCAAATAGCAAACATATTTCAAAATGCAAATATGCTGTGCTATTATTTGAATGAAATGTCATTTTTTTGGTAATATGAACTCATTTCTTAAAGTGATATTAGAGCATGTGTATTTAAAATAGTCTTTAATGTACCATGATATTTCAATTTTAATACAATCTGATTAAGATAGGAAAGAAATTTTCTGGAGAAGCAAATACTGTTTCATATGTTTACTATTATTGTCATTTACTCCACTACACAAAGCAGAAACTAGAGAATTTGGCATTAGCTGCTCATTATATGTTGGAAACAAATTCAATTCCTTAGGATACAAAAGCACATTGATGACTATTTTCACTTTACTCTGCAGAAACTGAACACAAGCATAGTTTTAGCTTTAAATGGCCTTCCAAATAAAGACCAATGCTTTAACTCTGTCATGGGAAAAAGAGAAACAAGCACCTTCACAAAGTTCTTCAGCAACATATTTTTATAGGGTACAAATAACAGCCCACTCTGTTATTGAAATGAAGGATGATTAGTATAATCTAGATATTTAAAATGAAAACTCAGAATTGAGGCTGAAAACATTTTATGAAACATCAAAGCAAAGACTCCTCTTATTTTTATTTTGCAGAAAACTTTCTAACACAAAAGACCTTATTTAGACCTTAGAGTTTTTAAACAAAGCAGAAGGATTAATACTCAGCTTGGTACAAAAGACAGTTTCCTTTCTTGATAGTATCAGTCTTTTACCATGGATATATCTTACCTTTAAAGGCAATTTGTATTGGATCATATTCTGTTACAAATTAATGTAAATAATCACATTTATAAGTCTCTTTCTGTTAATACTGCAATAATACATATATTATTCTAAGTGAACATAGATTTGTGAAGAAAGAACCAAAACAAAGGAATTATGTAAACTTGAAAAGCATATACTAAGTGTGTTATTTGGTTACCAATTAAGCCTATCCATTTCTAATTGAAGAAAGATATCCAGTACTCCCTTTTTTATAGGATGATTCAGCTTTTACTTCAGTTCAGTTCCTTACAAGACAGGGAGATCACAAGTCCATGGAGAGTTCATGAATTTTAGTCCGAGGGAAAATGCACAATTAAGAAGGAAGAAAGTCGGTCCAGAGTTGGGAGTCAAAGGTTCTGCCTGGGCCGGGCGCCATGGCTCACACTGGTAATCCCAGGCTGAAAAAGGAGGCCAAAGAAGGAGAATTGCTTGAGCCCAGGAGTTCTGGGCAATACAGTGAGATCTCATCTCTACAAAAAATTAACCCTAACCTGCTCCTCTTATAGCCTCGCTAACACAACTTCCAATCACTGTCAACCCGGCAGATAACTGGGGAGGCTAACTAAACTCCTTTTGCTTTTCCAGCAAGTCCTCAAAACTCTACATTCTAAAATCTCTCTCAGCGGGCTCGGTGGCTCAGCCTGTAATCCCGTGCCTTTGGGAGGCTGAGGTGAGTGGACTGCCTGAGCCCGTGGATTCGAGACCCACCTGGGCAGGCAAGACCTCATCTCTACAATAAATCAAAAATTAGCTGGGCGTGGTAGCACACACCTGTAGTTCCAGCTACTTGGAAGGTTGAGGCGGAAGGATTGCCGGAGCCCAGCAGGTCGAGGCTGTGGTGGCCGGGAGCGGCCACTGCACTCCAGTCTGGGCGACAGAGTGAGACTCCAACTCAAAAAATAAATAAATAAATAAATAAAATCTCTCTCAAGGCCTTCCTTTGAGCTCCGCCAGCTCCCATCATAGCTGTGTTACTGCAATTGCTTCAAATCATTTGCCATTTTCGCCTTCCCACAGAAGCAAACACCAACCACACTGTTCTCCCCAGTGCCACCTCCTCGGTCCCCTACTAAATGGCTAGATGTTTCCACCTAGGCTTCAGGAAACAGTGACAACTCCTCAGCGGGGCACACAAAGGCCATCACCATCTGTTCTCACCCTCTCCTTTGATGTTCGCCAAGGGCCCTTAAGCCCATAACCTCCTGGTTCAAACCTTCCCGTTGCAAGAGAAGTACTCTGCTCTCACCACCTCTGCACACGCACTGGAGGTGTTCACCAGCCACTATGGCACTGAGGGCCAACATTACCCAGGCAGATGCCCCAGATGAAATGCTCTGGAACCAACGAGACTTGCAGAATAGAAGGTCTATGCATGTTGACTGAAAGAAACTATTATTATTATTATTTTTGAGCTGGGGTCTTACTCTGTTACCCAGGCTAAAGTGAAGTGGTATGATCAAGGTTCACTGCAGCCTCTACCTCCTGGGTTCAGGTGATCCTTCTGCCTTAGCCTCCTGAGTAGCTGGGACTACAGGGGCACCCCACTATGCCTGGCTATACCTCTAATACCTAAGAAAAATCATAGTTTGAGGTGATGGCATAATTGATATTTTGTAGAGGCGAGGTCTTCCTATGTTGCCCAGGCTCAAACTCCTGGGTTCAAGAGATCCTCCCACCTCAGAGTGCTGGGATTACAGGCATGAGCCACCGTGCCTGGCAAGAAAGAACAACTCTTTCTAAGGAAAAAATGTTTGTAGAGACATACACACAGATTCAGAATGATTGTAATCTGGGTTTGTCTGTTTTCAAATAATGTCAATTTATATAGATCTTCTTAGTAATACTTACCAGCAAACAGTCAAGAATCTGAACCACGGCAAAGGAGATCAGACATCATTTTGTTAATGTGGGTGTCGAGGATGTTCTGACCTCAACCTGAATCAAATATGCCATCACCTCAAGCTATGATTTTTCTTAGGTATAAGAAGTATAACAATGAAGAGAGTCCTGGTTATGACACACTTAACAATGCCATGCTTACCTCAGTAATATCTAAGTCAGACACTGAATATTTGTTTTATTCAAGACTTTATATTTTCTTAGGATTACAAACTCTTTCATGGGTAGCACATTAAGCAGTTATCAACACTTGAGAGTCACTCTGTAGTTTAATAAACCTGCCTTACATCATAAAATGAGCTTTGCAAGTTTGCTGAGTACTCAATTTTTTTTTTTTTTTGAGTCGGAGTCTCACTCTGTTGCCTAGACTGGAGTGCAGTGGCACACTCATGGCCCCCATCATCGACCTGCTGGGCTCTGGAGATCCTTCCACCTCAGCCTCCCAAGTAGCCGGAACTACAGGTGTTTGCTACCATGCCCGGTTAATTTTTTTTTTTTTTTTTGTAGAGATGAGGTCTTGCCAAGCTGCCCAGGCTGTTCTCGAACCCATGGGTATACTCAATTTTGAAAAGGCTGTATCTGCTGGGCACGATGGCTCACATCTATAATCTCAGAACATTGGGAGACAGAAGCGGGCAGATTTCTGGAGCCCATGAGTTTGAGCCTAGGCAACAGAGCCGGTCTTGTCTCTACAAAAAATCAAAACATTAGCCAAGTATGGTTGTGCATGCTTTTAGTCCCAGCTACTCAGGAGGCTGAGGCAGAAGGATCACTTGAGCCTGGGAGTTTGAGGATGTGTGAGCTATGATCGTGCCACTGCACTCCAGTATGGGTGACAGAGTGAGTCCCTGACTCAAAAAATATTAAAAAATGTAAAAAGGCTGTATCTAAAAATAAGTGTTTCAAACTAAATCAAATAAACTTTTCTAATGTAAGTTAGTACGATATAGACATAGGATCATGTAAAAGCTGAACATTCCTAGATGAAATATATTATAACAGAGATCAAATTATCACAAGGATAGATATCCAAATTAAAGCATTTCAAGTAGAAAAAATGTAAAGAACAATAAGGATATTTATTTTTCTTTTCTTTTCATGGAGGCTGAGAAGTTTGTGAATTTTCTTTTTTAAATAAAAAAATAGAGAAAAATGTTCAACATAGTCCCTTACTATAAGATACTACAGAAATAAAACTTTTAATGAAATCCATAAATGATTTAAATTTTGTAAAGGATTGAAATTAAATAATAAAATTTTAATTTATAATTTACATAAAATGACTTATTTCAAAGTTAACAATTATGGATTTGTTGGCCACAGATTTATCCAGTGTTTTCCCCTGTTTGATTTTTGGCTCACACTTCTTATTGCTTGTTTTTCCTTTTGTGGTGTTTTATTCTCTGACTATATAAACATAATGTTTCTTGTACAAGCTGAAACTATGGAAAAACACAAAGACAGAAATTAAAATAACTCATAATTCTATCATCCAAAGATATTTACCTATAATGTTTTGATGAATTAACCTCCGAACGATTAAAATCTCATATAATATGAAATTCCACTCTTTAGACTGCTTTATAATCTGAATGTACTACAAAAAATTTTCCATATTATTAAATATTCCTCTAATCCATTTTATTGGTTATATAATTGTCCATTATATAGATTGTATATATATAATATAGCTCATTAAAGTAAACCCATATTTCTGTACATCTCCCAATCCTTTTAGAATTTTCTACTTTTAGTTTTTTTAATCTCTTGGAGTGATGAGTCTTACACACTTACTAACCTTAACTACATAAATTCTTCTGTTATTTACCCTAAGACTTTGATCCATGTTTACTGAGAGCAATCTATTTAGCTCTATGTACATACTCTTTTGAAAAGAGTGTAACACAATACTTGGCATAAATGATAAGTAATCCCCACTAGATAATTAAAATAATGACTAAACAAATGAATGGACACTTCCTTCAAGCTTCAGGGAGCATCCTGGGTTCTAACATTTTGGTATTTGATGAATTCTGTTATGTTCAACATTTCTACTTCTATGATTTTTACCAACTTTTTCAGGTAAGATAACTGTAAGAGCCTCTTTCTTTCTGATCAGAAGAAACTCTAATCCCTATTCCTTCTCCTTCTTGTTAAGCAGATAATTCCCTATGATTTCTTACACGTTGTCATTGCTGATCTAGTCAAAGCAAATACTCTTGGATTTCAGCAGCAAAAATAACACCTTCCTTCCCCCACTTTTGTCGAGGTAATAATGTATTTATCTCAAATTTTAATTCATTTCTACATTATAGAGGAATACTATTAGTTTAATATTTACTGACACATACTATATTACAGATGACTCTTAATCATACGGAAAAGCTTATAAGAGCAATGCTAATGAAAACTATGCTGAAACAGTCCTTCCCACCTATTAGACTGACAAACATCTAAAGGTGTGTTGGCATGCTCTGCTAAGTCTTTGCGGAACCAGGCACTCATCAACTCTTGCTGGTATTGCAAAATAGTACAGTTGCTATGAAGGAGTATTTGGCAATAATCGTACAAAAGTCCACAGACATTTGTCCTTTGATCTAGCAATCCAACTTCTAGAAATCTATCCCAAAGATGCAAAGACTGAAATAAAAGCAGAGAATACACTCAAAGCAGAACTCTTTGTAGTAGTCAGACTGAACATAATCCTGATGACCACAGAAAACAGGCTGGATGAATAAACTATGACACAACAGTCAAGGGCATTTATGCAGAGGGATAGCTCTATAGACTACCATGGAACAATCTCAAACATATATTGCTACATGAAGAAAAGGAGGTTGAGAAAAATGTGCGGAAAATGCTTTCATTTACCTAAGAAAGTGAAGGCAATGCAAATATACACATGGAGGTGTTTACATTAAAAAATAAAAATAAACAATGTTATTTAGATTACCTATACAGAGGGAATAGGGTAGAGGGAACAGGGCTCCTTTTTTTTTTAAAGGTTTGCTTAAGCTTTATTGAGGTATAACTGATATACAAAAACTGCACTTTTTTTTTTTTTGAGTTAGAGTCTCACTCTGTCGCCCAGACTGGAGTGCAGTGGCCACTCCCGGCCACCGCAACCTCGACCTGCTGGGCTCCGGTGATCCTTCTGCCTCAGCCTTCCAAGTAGCCAAAATTACAGGCATGCTCTACCACGCCCAGCTGATTTTTTGATTTATTGTAGAAATGAGGTCTCGCTGCCCAGGCGGGTCTCGAACCTGCGGGCTCAGGCAATCCACTCACCTCAGCCTCCCAAAGGACACATTTTTTTAAAAGCAAGATTTATTGCAAGGACAGAAAAACTCCCACAGTGGGAAGAGACCTGAAGGGGTTGCCCTCACATATTTAATATATATATTTTGATGAGTTTGTAGTTAACTACAGGCTTCTTCAAAGATATATCTTGTTTTATAGAGATGAATTAGGAATTTTTTTTTCTGGTTATCCACTGAAATAGCTTACAATCACTTAGCAATAAGCAAGCACCCTTAGCATTCACATTGAGGTCTTAAAATATCACTTGACTTCAAAAGACACTAGAGCTCTTTGGGGAGATGGCTGACGCCAGGCCTGGAGCAGGAACTGTAAAATGTGATCCTTTAACATTAATACCATATAGCAAGGAAATGATAAAAAGTCATTAAGATCAAAGATGGAATAATTTCAGCATCATTAAATTAAATAACTTGAACTTTGCCATTGGATGCATTAATAGATGTACATTTCCTTTTGTAGGAACATTCCAACTAATAGAATGAATAAAGAATGATACATTAAAATAACACCATTTCACAATTCTTAGTGAATTAATGCATCTGGCATTGATCACCATCCACACATTGTATACCTCCTGGGAAATGCTGCAGAACAAATGACTTGATTTCTCCACAAATAATTGCAAGGAAAAGCTTAAAAAAAAAAAAAGGAAACTTTTAACATACAGATATGTCACAATCTTGAGGACATAGGTTTAAAAAATGAAGAGGAAGAGAACAATGTTTATAGTATGCTATAATTTAGGTAAAAAAAGGAATATATAAATATATTTTCTTACATAATCATAAGCTATTTCTAAAAAAATACACAAGAAAGCAAATGCTGACTCTTGTCATTCTAGTGGCCAGGAAACAGTATATAAATCACATTTTTGCTACAGAACTTTTGTGTCTGGAATTTAAAATGTGAACGTATTACATACACACAAAAATTAAACAGAATGAAAATCATCAAAGAAACAATGATCATATACATGCTTTGATTGTATAAAATTTATTATATGATTTTTATCAACTTTTCATAACAAAAAGTCAAGTACAAAAACCCTTAAATATAATGAAAATAATATATTATTAAATTCTAGTCAAATACTGCCCTACAGAAGACCTAAGTCTAAGGCCTACTCTTTTTTTTTTAACTCTATTATAAAGATGTGAGGTACAAGTCAGGATTCAGTACATAGGTAATCTACATGCAGGTGAAGTTTTGGTCTCCAACTGACCCTCACTTTCCCTGGTTTAGGACCAGGTACCCTTTGTGTTGTTACGTGCCACCCTCTTCCTTCCCATAAAGAAAATGTGGTACATATATATACAATGGAATATTACCTAAACATAAAAAGGAAAAAATCATGAACTTCCTAGCAAATTGGATGGAGTTGGAGACGATCATACTTAGTGCTCTGTCACAGAAACAAAGACCCAAATACCATATGTTCCCACTCATAAGCAGGACCTGAACATGAATCGCAACAGCACAAGGGAGTAATCTTGACCAAAAGGACTAGTACCACAGACAAGCACCAAACCAAGACTCTCTCCTTGATGTAACCAGAAGGAAAGAATGAAGAGACTTCAGACAGTTGTCTGCTGTGACAATCACTACATATTGAGTATCTGCATACACATCAAACTTGAAACATATCTTAAAATGTATTTCAAGGAGTAAAGACAAAAGCCAGTTCAATGGACAAGAGACTTTTATAACCTTAAATGACTTCCTTTACAGATAACAAGGTGCTTATTAGTATGCAACCTTTTGGTAAGACCAAAGGCAAAGTGAAGCACACTTACTTTTTGCTTGCCTCACAGACATCTGTAATATTGGAGAAAAGATGGTGCCTTTCGGTTTTAGTCATTGTATCACTCAGCTCTTTAGAATTTTTAAACATTCGTATTAAGATCTCCAAGCTGAGTAAATATGAATGTTCAGAGGATATGACTTCAAAGATAGCCTGGGACAAAGGAAAAAGAAATGTACTATTAATTTTTTAATTGAAGGACCAAACATAGCTCTCAAAATTCTGCTACGAGAATTACACAGTATCTTGAAAACTATAAAAAGATAAGCATTAAGAAAGTTGCACCACTGGGCAGCCACTTCGGGTCTCCTCCCACTATGGGAGCTCTTCTGTCCTCTCAATGAATCCTGCTCTCCAAAAAAAAAAAAGAAAGAAAGAAAAGAAAGTTGCATCACCAAGCAACTGTCTTTATATAAGGCACATATACCCAAATCACAAGAAATAACCATGGTCCGTTGTGTACACAGGAAAGAATGAGAGCATTTAGATGACTTGATATCACATCCTGAGGTCATGCCTTTGCCAAGGGGTAGAATCTATGGAAGGAAGTAGTCACGCCATTCATTAACCTCCTGCAGCCCTGCTTTCAAAGCATGCTGCTTCAGGGCAATAAGGATTTATGCTCCTCACATAGAAGTCAGAGAAAATTTCTCACAAATACATTCCTTCCTTTTTTTCCCCCCTCTCTTTTGAGTTGGGGTCTTACTATGTCACCCAGGCTGGAGTGCAGTGGCATGATTACAGCTCACTGCAGCCTCGACCTCCTGGGTTTAAGTGATCCTCTTGCCTCAGCCTCCCAAGTAGTGGGGACTACAGGTGCATGCTACCATGCCTGGCTAATTTTTTAATTTTTTTGTAGAGACAAGGTCTCGCTATATTGCCTAGGCTAGTCTCGATCTCCTGGGCTCAAGTGATCCTTCCACTTCAGGCTCCCAAGGTGCTGAGATTTCAGGCATGAGCCACTGTACCTAGCCTCTCCCTATGTTTTAATCCAACTAATTTGCAGTCAATAACCACAAATACTCTGGCATGGCTGTACCTACCCTCAAAAGGTTCTTATCAGCCACAGGAATTCTTTCATGTAAACTCATACAACTGAAAGTAATTCCATCCATGTTCAACAAGCCACCCCTTCCACTCTCATCGATGTCTCAAGAAAGAGCAAAGGACCCTCTGCAGAAACTCTGGGTGTCAGGCACGCAGTGGTTTTCCTGACAAGTGTTACTGATGAAATGCCAACCCACGTAGGTGGACAGACACCAACGCCCTGTGGAAGGAATTCACCTGGCTCCTTAACAAATCCAAATCCAGGTCCTCCAGAAATGGCCATTCAGGGAGAAGGCAGGCCTGAGATTTGAATCCTTCCTGGAGACTCCCTAGTCACACTGCCCTTATCACCCTCATCTCTAGGGCTCCACCCTTTCATGTCCTTACCCCAAAAAGCACAGGGTACTGAGGCTGGGTGGGAGCAGGGAAGACACAGGCAGGTGGACAGCCAGCTGCTGATGGGTGGTCCACATTTGATAATTCAGAAGAGAAGCGCTAACCTCAGTGTTCAACTCCTTTTTTTTCTGAGTCAGGGTCTAGGCTGGAGGGCAGTGACACAATCATGACTCACCGCAGTCAAAACCTTCTGGTCTCAGATGATCCTTCCACCTCAGCCTCCCAAATAGCTGGGGCTACAGGCATGTGCCACCATATCCAGTTAATTTTTTTTTATTTTTACAGAGATGATATCTCGCTAAGTTGCCTAGGCTGACATCTCCCTTTTTTAGCATCTGTTAAATTAGGAATGTGGGTATCACTTAAATGTGCTGGTCTAGCCTCAGTTGTGCTCCAGGTAATTAAGTCATGTAACTATTTGAAGAGCAAAGAATAAGAACATTAAGAGTCTCACTTAGCCGGGCTCGGTGGCTGAGCCTGTAATCCCGTGCCTTTGGGAGGCTGAGGTGAGTGGATTGCCTGAGCCCGCGGGTTCGAGACCCGCCTGGGCAGCGAGACCTCATCTCTACAATAAATCAAAAAATCAGCCGGGCGTGGTAGCGCATGCCTGTAATTCCAGCTACTTGGAAGGCTGAGGAGGAAGGATCGCCGGAGCCCAGCAGGTCGAGGTTGCGGTGGCCGGAAGCGGCCACTGCACTCCAGTCTGGGCGACAGAGTGAGACTCCAACACACACACACAAAAAAGAGTCTCACTTAACCTGTATCTTGTGTAATTCCATTCAACCAATGCAATTATCCCCAAGAAATATAACATAAAGCAAACTAAAGGAAATTCTGTCATTGGGTGTGGTGTCTCACACCTGTAAGTCCAGCTACTTGGGAGGCTGAAGTGGGAGAATCACTTGAGGCCAGGAGTTTAAGACCACCCTAGACACAACACAGCAAGACCTTGACTATAAAGTAATTTGTGTGTATGTGTGATCTGTTTGTTTGTTTTTGAGACAGGGTTTCATTCTGTTGCCCAGGCTAGAGTGCAGTGGCACAATCACAGATCACCACAGTCTCAGTCTTCTAGGCTCTGGTAATCCTTCCACTTCAGCCTCCCAAGTATCTGGGACTACAGGCGCATGCTACCACACCCAGCTAATTAAAAAAAATTTTTTTTGTAGAGATGAGGTCTCACTATGTTGCTCAGGCTGGTCATGAACTCTGGGCTCAAGAGATCTTCCCATCTTGACCTCTCAACATGCTGGGATTACAGGTATAATCTACCATGTCTAGACAGAATTTTTGAAAATTAGCTGGTGGCTCACACCTGTAATCCCTGCATGTCAGGAGGCCGAGGTGGGAGGACTGCTTGAGCCAGGAGTTCAAGATCTGCCCGGGCAACATAGCAAGACTTTATCACTACAAAAAAAAAAAATTAGCTGGATGTGGTGACACATGCCTGTAGTTCCAGCTACTTGGGAGACTAAAGCAGAAGGATTGCTGAGCCCAGGAGGTCAAAGTTGCAATCAGTTGTGATCGTGCCACTGCACTTTAGCTTAGGTGACAGAGGAAGACCCTGATTCAAAAAAAAAAAGAAAAAGAAAGAAAGAAAAGAGCAGACACACACAGGCACACTTTCAGCTTGAAGTATCTGCTCAGAAACATACCTCTTGTCTCTTTCTCTCCTCCTGGCTCACTGTCTGAGATAGTCCATTTCTTTTCACCTAGGGGAAAAAAGCAAAACAGAGTTGACCTCATTTACTTTAGCAAACACTTTCTTTAGTATGTAAAGGGTAAGTCCATGACTTTCAAAAATGAATGAAGAGAAGTTACATAAAATGTTGAAGTTACACATGTTAATTTTTGGTTCTCAAAACCTTCAAATAACATTTGATCATATGAATAAATTAGCATAATTCAACACTGAAGAAGTAAAAAATATCCAAAATACAATCTTATCAAGTTGAGTTTTTCTGCGATAGTAATACTTCTGGGTATTCCTAAAATATATAACAAATTAATCTCCCAAATCATAAATAAAGAAATTTAATAATAAAGAAAATGAACTCTTCACTTTGAGAATTTACCATCCAAGATCACATAGCGAAAAAGTCATTTTAACACTACTATTTTCCACAAAAGACTCCATGGAATATCAGTGCTCTTTATAAAAATGCAATCAAACAAGAGAACAAAGTACCCTTCTGCTGCCCAAATTTCAGCACCCTTCTTAATATATTAACTTTGACAAATAAAGATGTTAACCTGAGAAGCTTCTTTGTAGATCCCATTGCATAACCACATACACAAGCACCATACTTGGAGTAATGTAGTGGTATTGTTGGTTGAATTCCTGTAATTCTATCTTAACTGCCACACATTTTTACTTGATTGCTACAGCGCCCATAATCATTCAGTTTCTAGCCAGGCACAGTGACTCACGCCTATAATCTCAGCACTTTGGAAGGCCAAGGTGGGAGAATTGCTTGAGTCCACGAGTTTGAGACACACAATGAGACCTCATCTCTATGGGCAACTTGATAAGACCTCGTCTCTACAATAAACCACAAAAAATTAGCCAGGCGTGGTGGCGTGTGTCTGTAGCTCCAGTTACTTGGAAGGCTGAAGTGGAAGGATCACTGGAGCCCAGCAGGGCGAAGCTGCAGTGGCCGTGAGCATGCCACTGCCCTCCAGCCTGGGCAACACAGTGAGACTCCAACTCAGAAAGATAAATAAATAAAAAATCAACAAATCAATAAATTAGCAAAATGGGGGGCCTGCATCTGTAGTCCCAGCTACTAGGGAAACTGAGATGGAAGGATCTCTTGGGCCCAGAGGCTGATGCTGTGATGAGCTGTGATTGTGCCACTGCACTCCAGTCTAGGTAACAGACTGAAACCCTGCCTCAAAAAAAAAAAAAAAATCAGTTTCTAAACCACCAAGTGGAGGCTGACCATTGAACTCCTCGAAGGCAGGACCCATTGTCTCTTCTGGTACACTTGGTAGTGAGCATGGCATATGACAGACATTCCAGTTTTTCAATCAAAGGTTAAATTAGCAGAAGGTAAGGCATGTGTAAAAAACTAACTAAATCCTGCACTTAAGAGAAAGAAGAGCTGCAAGAAAGAAGGTGCTTCCCCTGCATGTCAGAATTTTTTTTCTTTTTGGAGCTGGAGTTGGAGTCTCACTCTGTGGGACAGACTGGAGTGCAGTGGCATGCTCCTGGCCACTGCAGCCTCGACCTGCTGGGCTCCGGCGATCCTTCCGCCTCAGCCTTCCAAGTAGCTGGAACTACAGGTGTGCGCTACCACACCCAGCTAATTTTTTATTTATTGTAGAGATGAGGTCTCACCAAATTGCCTGGGTGGGTCTCGAACCCGCGGGCTCAGGCAATCCACTCGTCTTGGCCTCCCAAAGTGCTGGGATTACAGGCTGAGCCACCGAGGCCAGTCTTTGTCAGAAATTAATAGTAATAAAATATAAAAAGGTCTTCAAGCATTTTTGCTGTGATACTTCCTCAGAAAAAAATGTTAAAACCATGTTCCCCCAGACCATTCTTAAATTGACATCTAATTTTTTTTAATAGTACAAAAGAAATTTTAATGCTTTTTAAAGAATAAAAAATATATCCTCATGTTAATTATAAATCTGAGCATTTTTTAAATGTGTTACTATACACCTTTACATTTATCCAGCAACACGTGAAATCCATAACAGTTTGGTAACCACCAGATTAGATTTAAAAGTAAACTTTCCTTAGCAGTTTTTGTATTATTCTTCTTTCTCCTTGAAACCACATCTCTATGTCAACTTCCCCCCCAATTTCTTTTTTCTTTTTTTTCCTTCATTATTTTAAAGATGTGGGGTACAATTCAGGGTCAGGTATACAAATGTTCATTATGCAGGTACCCTTATTGATGAGATGTGCCTCTCCCTCCCCTGACAGTTTCCCTCAGCTGCCAATCCCACCCCAGTCCCCTGGCAGTTTCCTGCGACTGCCAATCCCCTTCTAAGAGTTTTATGATAATTGTTCAAGGTCCGCTTATGCGTGAGAATATGTGGTACTCTGTTCTTTGTTTCTGTGATAAATCACTGAGTATGGTAGACTCTAAATCCATCCAAGTTGCTGCAAAGTCTGTATGTTTGTCCTTCTTTATGGCTGCATAATATTCCATTGTGTATATGTAATTTTTTATTTCTTAATGTAATATAATTCTATGTGTGAGGATCTCATTGCTCACTCACCTTAGCATACTTTGATGTAAAAAAAAGTTTTTAAATTTAATTTTCTAAAGTTTCTCATGACCATCCAGTCTTAAGTGAAAAGATTCTCCGGGATTATATCATCACCACAAATATCATTAATAACCTGTGTTCAAAGCAACACAAATATTTCTAATTTTCATGCATCAAGCACTAAAAGTAAAACTTTATTGAGAAAGCATCTCTTACTGAGAGGAGTGGTTTGTGGTGCCTTAATTAAAGAAGGCTTTGCTAAAACCAGTATTTCAAACTGAGCCCCTTCATCTGGGACCCCAGTGGTTTTACACCTGGGAATATGCCACTGTGGCAAGATCTGAGATAAGTGAGAGAGATGCCTCTCTATAGTGAAATAGCAATAGGGCAATTGTGAGAGAGGAGGTGGGAAAGATGGCCTGCCATAACACTTTGCAGATGCAGTCTTAGTTTTAAAAAAGAGAACCCATAAGTTGGGGATATGGAAAATGGTATCCTTAAAACTGTCCTGGTTAAGCATGGTGGCTCACACCTGTAATCCCAACATCTTGGGTGGGGCCAAGGCAGGAGGATTGCTTGAGTCCAGGATTTCAAGACCAGCCTGGGCAGCAGAGTGAGACCTCATCTCTACAAAACGAAACAAAACAATTAGCCAGGCATGGTAGTATGCTCCTGTAGTCCCAGCCACTCGGAAGGTTGAGGAGGAAGGATTGCCTGAGCCCAGGAGGTTGAGGCTGCAGTGAGCCGTGATCATGCCACTGCACTCCAGCCTGGGTGACAGAGTGAGATCCTGACTCAAAACAAAACTGTTCCTGTCCATCCTTGTAAAATCTTCATGAACCTACAGTATGGTGCATACCCTAGTGTGAAGTCCACTGGTGTACCATTCTCTCTACATTGTGCTGTCATGGAAATGAAGACAAATACAGGTTACTGTCTTTAATTTGCTTTGGGGCACATGTTAGAACACAGTACTGTCGCGTAGAAAGAGTCCTAAATCAACAGTAAAATCAGCATTTACTAGACATTTATCACATGCCAGGAAATATGCTAAGTATTTTACACTGCTTTTCCCGTTGCATCCTTATGAAAACTCTAGAAAGTTGATACTGTTCTTAATCCATTTCACAGATGGGAATAACAACTGAAGCTTAGGATACAACAGCACACAAGTAATAGTTAGCAAAGCCAGGATGCACATCAATGCCTATTGAACTCCGGGGTTCATGCTTTTAATCATGATACTATATGGGCTAGGGACCCTCTGCTCTCTATGAAAGGGACCCCATTTCTAGGTTGAGCAATCATCACTAAGGTTCCTCTGAATGCCAGGTCTGCAGCAGTTTCATGTGTTTTTCTTGGTCCACCTATATCATGGAATATTCTTAGCCCTACCTGCCATCCTGACCCTGGGTCAGCCTGTCAGCAAGAAGGCTACAGAAGCTTCTTCACACATTTTAATAAGGGAGGAGTCTGGCTAGAAGAATTAAACCCTTCAGAACTGCTGCCTTTGACTAACCCTGAGCAGAAATTCCATAGGATTGCCTGCCTGACACAAAGTCCCGGCAGATGGATACAACGCGCCTTGCCCCACACAGTCTTGGCGGGTGAGGTCACCAGAATTTCCATGCTAGTGGCATCTCCACCCAAATGGGGTTCAGACCCAAAAATCTTAAAGGGAAGAGAATGAAACACCTGGGCTTAGAGACCTACAAAGATGACAGCTTGTTTGCTGAGGGATTAAGAGTACTTCAGCTTATCAAAAGTGGGAGAAAATTCCCTAGTTGTATTCTTGAGGGGGAAGAAAAGGTAGTTTTGAAAAAGATAAAGTATTACTGAGCAGAATCATCATCTTTAAATAATACTAATATGACAAATGGTAAAATATCCCTTTAACCAAAAAGTCATCCATAGGAACCAGTGGCTCATACAAAACCACTGTATAGAAAAAAGATATTTCAGGAAGAATTCTTGGATTATTTTAAGAAAACTGAAGTGCGGAACCTTCACAGAGCCTGGAAGTTTGCTCTAGAGAGTTATGGCAAAGCAGCAACTCATGGCTGGCTGCCAGGTGGCTGCCCCAGGCCTGTCCTTCACTGCCTGTCCTCCCACCTTGCCCTTCCATACCTGTAACAGAACAGGACCCCCCCCAAGATTCTTCCTCCCGAGCCCAGGGGAATCATTGCATCTTTCTGAGGCCTCCTTCCACCGTCAACTCTGCATTAGCAGACCTGAGAGTAGGTGCCAGGAGGCAAATGGTGCTGAACAGGCGAGATGATTTCAGAGACTGAGGAATGTGGAGACATGAAACCAAGGAACGAGAGAAAGTGATCTGAAAAGGGGGCCCCAAGAAGACTGGCAGAAGGCAGAGAAGAGACAATCCGGAGGAATGAGAGTACAGGCACATAATAGTAAGTGGAAATAAACAAGAGAGCAAGCAGGGAGAAAAGGAAGGAAAGGAGAAAGAATGTGTACAAAGTTTTTAATAGGAAATAGCTCTAAAAATTTTCAAATTCAAAAACAATAACTTTATCAGTATATAAATAAAAATCACTTGAAGGTCCAGGTTGTTTGTTTGTTTGTTTTTGTTTTTTGGAGTTTTTTTGAGTCAAGAGTCTCACTCTGTCGCCCAGGCTGGAGTGCAGTGGCACAGTCATGGCTCACCATAGCCTCAACCTTCTGGGCTTAGACGATCCTTCCACCTCAGCCTCCTGAGTAGCAGGGACTACAAGCACACACCACCACATCCGGTTAATTTTTTAATTTTTTTTGTAGAGATGAGCTCTCGCTATGTTGCCCAAGTTGATCACAAACTCCTGGGCTCAAACAATCTTCCTGCTTCAGCCTCCCCAAGTGCTGAGATTACAGGCATGAGCCACCACGCCCAGACTCTTTTTTTCATTTTTAAAATACACGTTTTGTATTGGTTGCTCCAGCTGTTATAAAGGGGTGCACACAGACAGACAAACCAACATTCCTTTAAACAAACAGCTAGCCAAAGCAACCTCCTTTGAACTTTCTTATTCCTCGCTGCCTTAAATGTCTTATTAAACATGTCACAACAAGTAGAATTGCAAAAGTAGTTTAATGAAGCGGTCAGAACTGGATTCAATTTAGGGTTCTTGATTTTGTATAATCTAACCAATTCACTAGAATGTTCAAAACCGCCCATGGCAGCAAAACCTTTAAAGAGGAAGTATGAGCACACGTCATTATCCTCAAAATTTTAAGTGGATAAAAATTAATTCAAATAAAACAACAGAATGTGCAAGACTACAGTTCTGACATGTTAAAAAAATATGAGCATATCTCTGTGGCTTGTCAAGATAGCAAAGGTAGAGAACCCACTAATGTTATAGTAGTTTTAAATTCATAATTGTAAACTATATATTTACTACTGTAATCCATGCTGAAATTCCTGACCTGTGATCTTACAACTGATATATTTTGTGTGTGCAAGTGAAACAGAAATTAACTACTGGTTAGGCCTAATAAAGACCACCACAATATACTTCTATAGATATGATATTGTCTAGTTAGAACCAAAACATAGATTATGAAATTTTTAAAAAGGTAAACGCCCTGAAGTATAGACCAAAAAGTTAACTATTAGATACTCCATCTAAAATCCGTGCCAGTTTCCTTCTGAACACCTTGTGCTATGGTCTGAATGTTTATGTGTTTGTGACCCCCTAAATTCATACGCTGAAATCCTAAGCTTCAAAGTGATGATTAGGGGGTGGAGCCACTTCGGAGGTAATTAGGCCTCAGTTCCATGAACGGGATTAATGCCTTTACAAAATAGGCCTCAGAGAAACCCCTTACCCTTTCCACCATGTAAAGACACCAAGAAAGCACTGTCTACGAGCCAGACAGCAACCCTCCCCGGATACCAAATCTGCCTTGACCTTGTAATTCCCAGCCTCCAGAACTGTAAGAAATAAATTTCTGTTGTTTATAAGCTACCTGGTTATGGTATTTTGATATAATAGCCTAAACTAAGACAAAGTACAAGTCTAAGCTTCTCACATGAATATCTTATGAAGGAACAGATAAGCTCTAGACAATGAGTTCATTACTGTCCACACCACAGTTACACTCAGCATCTACACCTTGCAGAGAACTGTATCAGGAAAGCCATGCATTTTGTGTAAAAGTTCTTGGTCTCTGACTCTACTAACAGGAATAAGTGATAAGCTAAGTTCTCTAAGCTCCAAATAGAGCCCTGATATTGCCATTTACACAGAACTTATCTATGGATAGAACCAGTCCCACATCTGTGGAGAGAACCAAGATTAAAGCACCAGTCTCTTGGCTGATCAGATCATCGTGTTCTGTCAAGTAAACAGGGATATGTTCTCAGGCCCTCCATGACTTGAGATTATTTCTAGATAAGACGTGAATGTGCATTCCTTCTATTTTTCCCCACCAGCCAGGTAAAACAGAAGGAGAGAACCTCAAAAGACTGATTGACGAAAAGACTCAGATATGTAGCCAGTTAAAAATACATCCCACAGTCATAAAGAAAAGCAGAGCATGTCCTTTGTAGCAACACAGATGCAGCTGGAGACCATCATTCTAAATGAACTATTACGGAAACAAAAAGCTGATATCGCATGGTGTACCTCATAAGTGGGCCCTAAACATTCGGCATGTGATCACAAAGGCAGGAAAAATCCACACTGGGCACCGCTAGTGGGGAAGGCTGGAAGGGGGGAGAAGGGGCACACAATCACCCACTGGGTACCATGTCCACTACCAGAAGGAGAGAGGGCTCACTAGAAACCCAAACCTCACTGCAATTTACTTATGTAGTAAGTCCTCGTATGTACTGCACAACTAAAAAACAGACATTCATACATATATACATATATATATCACATCAGATATTTATAATCCAACACTGACTCCACAAAGCACTAACTTACACTGAATACCCATTTGAATTAAGACCTTTAAACTTGCCAGAGTTTACTCACTTGCTGAAAATAAGCTGGTTATTCAAGCCGACTGGCGATTCCCTACTCACGGGCTTCTTTTCTCAAGAGCTCAAGTGGGAAGGGATTGGAAAGTACAATTGTACCATGGGACACAATCACTCCCAGGCCCTTTCTACAGACTTAATGCAACCCGAGTCATCTCTGAATCACAAATGAGCTAGAGTTCTTTGACTGTAAATAACATGGGAACAGCAGCAACTTAAGAGTATGTTTGTAGTCCTTAAAATGAAAAGTCTGCCAGGGTCCAGAAATAATGTCCTCTGTAACCAGACCCCTCATAGGCTCTCTCCAGTCCCATGCCATGTCTCAGGAAAAGGTTCCGGGACATGGCTTTACCTAAGCTATAAGATGCCACAGGGTACCAGCTGCAAAGGGCCAGAGGTCTGTTCAAGCAAAGCCTGGATATAAGTGCAAGATGGAATCACTCTTTTGGGGAGTGGTGGGTAAATAGAGGAAAAGAAAGAAAGGATAGAAGACAAGAAGGCCAGGAGGGAAGGAGGGAAGGGAGAGGAGAGAGGAGGGAGAAAGGAAGGGATAGAGGGATGGAGGGACTGAGGAAGGAAGAAAGGAAGGAAGGAAGGAAGCAAGGAAGGAAGGAAGGAAATAATGGCAAATTTAATAAAATCATATGCTTAATTTAAAAATATGTCAAGTAATGTGCCAGTGACCTAATTCATTTGTTCAAAAACTAATCTCTGTGATCTACTGTTGTTACGCTTAATTCTATAATCCTCACCAAAATACTTGGATCTCAAGAAACAGTAAGCACTCGGCCTCACACAAGGAACATCAGGTTTACTAAGATGATGGCAAACTCAGATAAAGCAGGCCAGGGCTTGACTCTTTTGCACCCCTAGGCCTGCATCACCCTCTACAGACAGAGCCAGGACTTCTGAATGAACCCGAAGTATTCCAATACAGAAACGAAGCTGAGAATACAGACCACAAACAGAGAGGTAATTAAAAGTACAGGAATAAACTGCTGTGCTTCCTACGATTTAGAAGATAACACGCATTCCTTCTTCTGCAGCCAGCCCTCACTAGCTGGCTACCGACATTTCGCCAATTCCTGATTCACATTTCCCACTGATCCTTATTTCCTAGATGCTTACCATGCACCTGAAACTAGTCTTCCCATGTATCTAAGCCTTATAGCAACTCTGCAAGAAAGGTATTCCTATCCCCCAGTTTACAAGTTTAAAAAAAAAAGACATACAAAAGTTAAGGCTGAGATTCAAACCTAGGCCTGCCCATCCACCCCCAAAGTCTGAGCTCTCAATAACGGGAGCACACGAACTTCAAAAACTTGGGAGTTTTTTTGAGAGCTGTGATCTGTAACTACTCTTCCCCTAAGTTAAGTTCCTCCCCTTGAATGCCCCAGAAACCGCATCTCTCACTGGCTTCCTGGCTTCAGCTGGGAGTAAAAGCCAAGCTGTCAGCGGGGTTCTCTGCTCATTTAACTTGTTGATTAGTCCTGACATTTCTCCCACTAAACAAATTCCTCTCTTTTGCTCGTGGTGCTCACTAACCTGCGTTCTCCCCTGTGGGCTACTGAGCCTGGACTAACAGTTACTCATTCCCTATCCTCCACATGTGTGAGAGATAATTCTCATATATCTCTCAGCAGTTTACAAGTGAAAATAAGCTGAAAAATACACAAAATGCTAACAACACATAAGGAAGAAATGGAAATGTCAAGCTACAAGGGTAATTCTATAAATTACTTAATACAAGATTAACAATTATTTCAAAAACCAAGTTATTTAATAAAATACTAAGGAAGAGACCAGACTAAAAACTGGTTTGTAGTTGAGGAGTTGGGAGCGGTGGCCAAGTCAAAGTCACTTTCAGTCTTAACTGTTATGTTTCATTTTTTTAATAAGGGGAATGTATTTGTATTACTTCTGTAATTCAAAAATAATATTTTAAAGAACTTAGCTTTTAACTGTGAATTTTGAATTGAAAAATTAGAAACAATTTAATGACTAACAATAGAAAATTGGTTAAATTGGTCAAAAGAACCAAACATCCATTTATTTGATGAAATAGTATGTGGGCTTTAAAAAGACTGTTGTAAAAGAAAGCTTAATGACATGGAACTTTGTAACATTGCTAAGAGAAAAAAAACCCGGTTACAAGACAGCAGGTTTAATAACATGAAAATATATTTACAGCATTGTTAAAAAAAAAGAAAGCACAAAAATTATTACTTTATTATTGAATTTTTGCTTTAAAATAAATCTCTATATACACATTAAACTTTTAAAAATCTGAAAAGTTATGTACCAAATGTCAATAATGATTGAATGAAGAGAGGAATTTCAACTCATTTTTATTTTCCTCTTTTTATCTATTGGTACTTTCTGATTCTTCTAGAATAAACATATTTTAACTTTGTGATTAAAGCAACATTTTGAATAACAAAACTCAAATATTTTTCAATGTCTTCTCTCAAAAAAAGAAAGAAAACATGTAAGGCAGATAAGAAAAATCGTTTAAGAATGTCAATAATACCTGCATTTCTTTCTTGTTGCTGAAAAGAAAAATGAGAGAAAGAAAAGATGACCACCAGTAGACAAAAGACAGAAATAAGCTAAGGTAAAGGAAGACAGTAAGAAAGAGAAATTTTAGCCCAGGCATGGTAGCTCACGCCTATAATGCAATCTGGGAGACTGAAACGGGAAGATCACTTGAGCTCAGGTGTTCAAGATCAGCCTGGGCAGCAGAGTGAGACCCCATCTCTACAAAAAAATAAAAAATTATCCGAGTATAGTGGCACACACCTGTAGTCCCAGTTATTCAGAAGGCTGAGGCAGGAAAATCATTTGAACCCAGGAGCTCAAAGCTGCAGTGAGCTATGACTATGCCACTGCAGTCCAGCCTGGGAACCAAGTGAGACCCTGGAGAGAGAGAGAGAGAGAGAGAGAGAGAGAGAAAGGGAGGAAGGAAGGAAGAGAGAGAGGAAGGAAGGAAGAGAGGGAGGGAGGGAAGGAGGGAGGGAAGGTAGGAGAGAAGGGAGAGAAAGAAAGAAAGAAAGTAAAGAAGAGGGAAGGGAAGAGGGAGGAAAGGAAGAAGAAGAGAAGGAAGAGAGAGAGAAGAAAAGAAGAAGGAAGGAAGGAAGGAGGAAGGAAGGAAGGAAAGAAGAAGAAGAAGAAGAAGGGAAGAAGAAGAAAGAAAGAAGAAGAAAGAAGAGAAAGAGGAAAGAAAGAAAGAAGAGAGGAGGAAGGAAGGAAGGAAGGAAGGAAAGAAGGAAGGAAAGAAGGAAGGAAGGAAGGAAGAGAAGAGAGAGAGAGAGAGAGAGAAAGAGAGAAGAAAGAAAGATTGATTTTAGTCAAGTCCAAACTGAGCCACGGCTTATGAGGCAGTGTTGAAAATGAGTGATGACAAGCAGATCTGCAAGTATGAGAGAGAAAGAAGGAGGCAGGCCTGGCTAGGGTCGGCATTACTGGGAATGACGCCACTGACACATCGTGAAGGTATGAATCAAGGGGTTGAGGGAGGCAGAACAGGTTGCGGGACCTCTCTTGCAGAAGAAGAGAACACCTGTTTCTAAAGGCAGTGCCAATATCTGAGTTGCTATTTTATTTTTGCTTGTTATTTTTGTAAAGTCGTTGGTAGACAGAAATGACAAACCCCAAAACAAAAAGTGACTTAGAACAACAATGACGCTGAAGTTCATTTCTGAGGTTTGCAGTAATATTCTAACCCGAGCAAAACCTGTTTCAGAAAAATAGGTAAGAGAGTTACCAAATGGACGCTTCACATTAGATGCGTGAAACATGCAGTGGTGTCACTGAACAGGAATTATCTTACTGTACAAGAGATCTGAGAAACTGACACAGAATCGCCATCTTTTCTGCATTCCTTTGTCTGTACATCAAGATTTATTCAAGCCATTTGTACTTGCACTACTTTTATTTCCTACTCTTCTGTCCGACAGGCTCACCTAGTTTAAGTCACATCCTATAGACAGAACGTTCTTGACTTTCAATTCGCTGCTGTCTATGACTTTTATCTGTATCATTCGCTTTTGCATTCCATCCTACATACTTTCAAAAACATTATTTTGGGCTGGGCTCAGTGGCTCACACCTGTAATCCCAGCACTTTGGGAGGCCAAGGCAAGAGGATCACTTGAGTCCAGGAGTTTGAAACCAGCCTGGGCAACATAGTAAGATCTCACCTCCACAAAAAAAATCAAAGAATTAATCAGGCATGGTGGTACACGCCTGTAGTTCCTGCTACTCGGAAGGCTGAGGCAAGAGGATCACCTGAGTTCGGGAGGTTGAGCCATGATCATGCCATACTGCACTCCAGCCTGGGCAATCGAGTGAGAGCCAGACAAAAATTAATTAATTAATAATAATAGTAATGACAATAAAATAAATGTCATTTCTATTGTCTTCTGAACGAGATTCTAAGTTCCTGGAGAGAAGGCTGGATTTTAGGCTTATTCTGTGGTCACATACACTACAATTCAGTGGAAAACAAGTGAATTTTTGAGTCAGATAATAGCATTGTTCAAGTGACAAATGATAAACTCTTAGTGAACGGCAAAATAAAATCTACCTTACTGTGGACTGATCATTATCTACTTAAATGTACAAAACAAAAAATACCACACAACATATTGCAAATATCAAGGGTTACTCCTGCTTTGTAAAACTTTTGTTTGAGACACACACTATCTACTTGGACCCACATACTGGTTTACAAGATCAAACATAGTATGTCTCATGATATTAAGCCATTGATCTAGACCGTAGTTGCAATGTGTACTCCATGATGTCTAAAGGGTCTAGACAAGTCAGTCATGCCACTTACCACTCCCACTACAAGAAAAGCGATTCTACTCACAGTCTTTGCCAAAAGAGCAGCACAGAGTGACCACACTTCCTACATAATCCATTGTGGAGGCCAGAGCTGTCGAAACACAGCTAGGTAGGCACCTGGCCAATTGACAAACAACATGTGTTTAAGTAACTTATTAAGCAGGGGGAAAGTGGCTGAGCCAAAATGATCCTGTTTTTCAAGAAACTAACCTGGGTTGCTATATATGGAAGCCAAAAGGATGGCTTGCGGTAGGACAGGGCTGTGCTTGGTAATCTCAAGTCTGAGCTACGAGAACTCAGAAATTCTGAGAACTCAGGAGCTCTCAGGACAAAAGATGGTAAGAGTAAAAAGGGAAAAGAAACCAATTGAGGAGAAGCAGAGAAGAGAGCCCACAGACAGAGTTGCCAAGTCACAGTATGCTAGCAAAGAACCAGAGGGAAATATGGTTCCTCTCTTCCAGAGCCAGGCATATGTATCCATTTTATTTCATTTCATTTCATTATTTTATTATACTTTAGTTATTTTATTTTACTTATTTTATTTATTTTAGAGCTGTGGGGCGCCAGAGAGGATTTACTACACTTAAGTAAGTTGCATGCAGGTGAAGTTTGGGCTTCTAGCTGGCTCTCTCTCCCTCTGAAAGTGGACCAGGTACCCAGTGTGTTGCCTTTTTTTTTTTTTTTTTTTTTTGAGGAAACGTCAGAGGCTGTTCCAGGTAATCTCAAGATCCTACCTAAAAAAAAATCCCAGGAGAATAGCATACTGAACATACCAGAGTCTCATTGGCCTTGCTGTGAAGAAGCAGTACTTGCCCCAATGGTATTGTCATAAGGACTACATAAGTTTTATGTGAAATCACCTAGTACAATTCCTGGCGTACAATATATCCTCTGCAAATATCTGGTCAATAATTTAACTGCATGGAAACAAAATCAATATGATGAAGATCCACAGCGGGTCCCAGAGTTACAGCCTGAGCTGCCTGCTCTACATGGACCCATGCAGATAAAAGGGCCCCCAGTGCTCAGTTGGGTAGACAATAATTAGTCCTTTGTATTCCACCACCAGAAGCAGGGTTTCCTGCCACCCAGAGTAAAAACTGCTCCATTTTTGTGGTATTGCAGTTGGATGGGTTTATTTCCTATATCAAAGAGGGAAATAATCTGCCACTGTCTTTTAATGGCAATGACACTTCCCTCAACAGAAGCTGTCCGTTGACTTTAATAGTCCTTATCTCCTCAAATAATAGAAATACAGGTAACAGACATCCTAATTATTTTAAGACATTAAAGACTAATCATCTAGAAAATCAACAGGCTAAATGTGCTCCTGATAAGTCCACAGAATTTGAGTAACAAAATTTTAAGGATCACAGCTGTAATCCTAACACTCTGGGAGGCTGAGGTGGGAGGTCACTTGAGCCCAGCAGTTCAAAGCTGTGATAAGCAGTGATTGTGTCACTGCTCTCCAGCCTGGGAAACAGAGTAAAACACATCTCACAAAAGGAAAAAAGATTCAACAGTAATCTTGAAGGTGACCATACTCATCAATCATCATGGAGATCACCCACCGTGTGAATGTGGTCCTAAGAAACAGTATCATCACTGAGAGAGGAGACCCCACAAGAGGATATCTTAAAGCCAAGAGGGCAAATATAAGAATCTGGTAGATGAATCCAATCCAAAGCTCAGCATTATAGAATTTCCCCCACAGTTATTCAGAACTCCTCAAAGTAACTGAGTCTTTTCTTCTTTTGTCTATTACACTGTATTCCTATAGATTCTTACTGTTCTGGAATATATCCTGTCCACCTCTCCCTAAAAAATAGCTAATTAAGAACGAGTCTGTAATACAACTTGATTTCATAGTAAGCAATACCTTGGAAGTCATCAAAGTATATAATGTATTTAAAAGCACAAGATTGACAAGATCACCAAGTGAGTGCAGGTAAGAAAAGAGGCCCAAGGACTTAACCTAGACACCCTTCAACATTTAAAGATGAGAAGAATGAGGAAAAATCTACAAAGGAGATCAAGAAGTTCCAGCTACACTGGCCTTATTTCAAATTTTCTGATCCACCATCACCCCAAAGGATGTGTGCACATGACATTTTCTCTGCTAGGACTCCTTCATCCCGTCCCCCGACCAACTTTGCCTAGCCACTATCTGGACACTTCAGATGGCAGCTCATGTTACCTCCTCTGACACTTTCCCTCAATTGACACCACCTTGCCCAGACGCTCTTCTCCAGCAGATCTTGAAGCAGCACCAACGTGTCCTGTATAGCTTTACCACAGTGGTAATTCTGCATTTATTTATGGGATGATTTGCTATCTGATGTCTGTGTTGTCATTCAGGGTGTTTGCAAGGCATGAAAGCAAGGTGGAATCTGTTTTTGCTCTATCTCCTAGCATAGGACATTGTGTGGAGCAGGCCCTTGATTAAAATGAGGAATGAAGAAATCATTCATCAATCTCTCTTATCGATTTTCTACTCAATGAAATAACAAGACACACTCTGTCGGGGCCCAGTTGTTGGCTTCTAGTTGAAATGTGTCCTTTTGTAGTTATGCCCATCAAAATTAAATACCTCTGTGCTCATCTCCTCCCACTTTCTTTGGAGCACCTGTCTTTTTTGATCTCTGCCTACCCTAGGGCGCCTGGTGCACACATACCATGTCCCCACATCCCATTGTTCTCTCAGAAGAATCAATTACATAAATATTGGCATATCTACCACCCAGTTGCTCCAACCAGAGTCTTTTTTCCTCTCTCTCTCTCTGTATTTTTTAAAAGAGATAAATTTCCAACATAGCTATATTCAGATAAAGAAACACTTTTAAAGGTGATTTTAACAACATGGAAACTGTACTTAATACCTTGCTGTAAGGTGCTTCTAGTTTTTGGAAAAAAGTCAAGAAAAAAATGCCCTCACACTGAAACTGAAAAAAAAATTTTACAAACAAATCCTCACATGTCTATGCATGTGCACTTTTCTAAAGAGAAGGCTCATGGCCCATAGTTGTTATTAAATACTCAAAGTGTGTGTGACCTCCCAAAAAAGAAAGATGGCTAAATGACATGCATCCTACATAATATTGCAGCAGTTATAACACTGCAGATTATGTGTAGACAGAAAATGATTTATAAGACATATTTCTCAGAGAAAAGCAATTTGCATATTATAAATAATCTGAGTCTTACTTATGTAATACATATAATCTGCATTTTTTTCCACAAATATATATACATGGATCTTCAGAAGAGTATTACCAAGTTGAGAACAGTATTATCTATGGAACTGGGGTTACAGATATGATCCAAAGAGACTTTTGTCTTATCTGAAATGTCTTAATTCTTTTCTACATGAAGAACATGTTATGATTTATTTCATAAGTCAAAGTTAATTTTCAAACACGTTAAGGGAATTGCATAATCTAATTATAATGAACTAGCAAGCCCATACACAGCCCAGTCCCTGACCCAGGCTTAGCAACCCACCGCCTGTACCGTTCTTAGCTAGAAGAGAAATTCTGATGGGGGTCTGTCTTAGTCTGTTTTCCACTGCTTACATCAGAATACCTAAAACTGAGTAATTCATAAAGAAAAGGAATTTATTTCTTATAATTATGGCAGTTGAGATATTCCAGGTCAAGGGGCCACATCTGGTGAGGGCCTTCTTACTGGCAGGGACTCTCACAGAGTGCCGACACAGTGCAGGACATCACACGGTAAGAAGGACAAACATGGTAACATGCTAGATCATGTCATTCTTCTTGTCCACCAGTTCCCTTCCCATGATAATCCATTAACCCATTAATCATTGGATGGATTAATCCATTCATGAGGGCAGAGTTCTCATGAGCCAATCACCACTTAAAGGCCCCACCTCTCAATACAAGGAATTAAATTTCAACGAGAGTTTTGGAGAGGACAAATATTCAAACCACAGCAGGGTCCAGTTCTAGGCACATGGGCCTCTATTTCTGTTTATAAATACACAAAGATTCCAGAAGATCTGCTATGCAACTTAAAAGTGTGGACCAGTATGTGTCCCCAGGCCTAATTGTTTAAACTATGACTGCTAAAAGCCAGTCAGACATGACAAAGAATATTTTTCTATACTTTAAACGCACAAAAAAAGATACGATAAAAGGCTTTAATTACCATGTAGCCAGTTGTGGTGGCTCATGCCTGTAATCCTACCACTTTGGGAGGCTGAGGCGAGAGGACTTCCTGAGCCCAGGGGTTCGAGACCAGCTTGGGCAACATAGCAAAACCTTGTATCTACAATAAGTTTTTAAAAATTAGCCAGGTGTGGTGGCACATGCGTGTAGTTCCAGCTACTTGGAAGGCTGAGGTAGAAGGATCGCCTGAGCCCAGCAGGTTGAGGCTGCAGTGGCCATGAGCATTCCACTACACTCCAGCCTGGGCAACCAAGTGAGACTCCAACTTGTTACCATCTAAAGTAAAAATAATCTTATGAGCTTCTGTGTTGCAAAACCATACATGAAAAATTATATGACTACAGAAATCACTATTCTAAGCACAAGTCACTGAACAACTGAAAATTCAGACAAGTGAAAATTTAGGGAAAAGAATAAAAGTTTAAATGCATTAAGCTTTTTTGCAAATAGAATTTCAGGTTTATTCAGGTTTATGACATTTTTTGAGCTCTAATTTTTAGTAAAAAGTAGTATGTCTTTCACAATAAGCACCATGTTACCTCAAAAGCATAGCTCTCATCAGATCAAACTGCTATGACTCCAAAGTGTCTGTTGTATTTTCAACTGAACAAAATTCTGTTTATAATAAAATTCCTGCTTTTCAAATCTTCCTTTCCCATCCTGCAAGTTCCGGAAAATCTCCCAAAGGTAAGCTGTGTGTGCCTTAAGAGCTGGACCCAGAACCGGAGACTGAGATCCGAATCCTGGATCTCCCATTACACCATTAGCCACACTCAGCACAGCTGAATAAATACTTTGATGAAAATATAACTAGTTCAACCTCTGTAGAAAATAGCATGGAGACTTTTTCAAAGAGCTAAAAATAGAATTACCATTCGACCTAGCAATCCCACTGCTAGGGACCTACCCAAAAGAAAAGTCATAACATAAAAAGATACCAGTATCCATATGTTCACTGCAACGTTATTCACAATAGCAAAATCATGGAACCAGCCTAAATGCTCACTGACGACTGACTGTATAAAGAAAATGTGGTACATACACACACCATGGCATACGACACGGCCATAAAGAAGAACGAAATTATATCCTTTGCAATAACATGGAAGGAGCTGGAAATCATCATCCTAAGTGAACTGACTCAGAAATAGAAACCAAACACTGCACATTCTCACTTATATGCAGGAGCCAAATGGCCACAAAGATGAAAATAATAGACACTGGGGACATCAGTGGAGGGCAGGGAGGGAAGCTGTAGTTCAGAAATTACATATCGGGTCGGGCGCGGTGGCTCAGCCTGTAATCCCGTGCTTTGGGAGGCTGAGGTGAGTGGACTGCCTGAGCCCGCGGGTTCGAGATCCGCCTGGGCAACTTGGCAAGCCCTCATCTCTACAATAAATCAAAAACTAGCCAGGTGTGGTAGCACACGCCTGTAGTTCCAGCTACTTGGAAGGCTGAGGCGGAAGGATCGCCGGAGCCCAGCAGGGCAAGGCTGCAGTGGCCGGGAGCGGCCACTGCACTCCAGTCTGGGCGACAGAGTGAGACTCCAACCCAAAAAAAAAGAAATTACTTATCAGGTATAAAGTTCACTATCCTGGGAATGGGCCACCTTAGAGCCAATCCCCACCACTACACAATCTTTCCATGTAACAAATGGGCACTTGTACCCCCTGAACCTAAAATTTTAAAAAAGAAAATATAAAAACCAACCCCTAGCTAAAGAATTTAAAATTTTGGAGCAACCTGAAGAAACATTAAGATCCTGATTTAGCCCATGTCAGAAAGCACAAAACAGGAGAATACAAGAGAAGATGACTATATCAGGTGTTGAACACAAAACACCCTTTTCAAAGGTATCTGGCATTTCAAGGTGATGGAAATTACACAAACACACCCCATGGCAAATAAATGAGGTCAGGGCATGGCTGGCAAGCGTGGTTTTGGTCCTGTCACTGAACTTAACAAAACAATCACTGATTTCACAACCGTCATTTCTTAGTGCATGTTCGGTGTGTGATCTTGGGGGGCTGGGAAGGAGCTAAAATGAAAAACAAAAAACTCCAGTCAAAATCTTTCTAAAAGAAGAGATAGTAAATTCTTCTGGGATCCTATAAAAGGGTGAACCTTATGGAAAACCCAAAGCTTGGCTGGCTACACACCTGGCACTAACTGACAGACTACACACCTGGCACTAACTGACAGATGCGTAGTGTTCTATCTCTGACTAACACAATCAATATTTTTCTCCAAACCCACACTTTTCCCAGAGATCTAAGAACTGTTGGCTTAGTATTCCTGAAGCCATTTTACATGAGTCACTGGGCGATTCACCTGTGTGTGACAGGTTCCTTGTCCCTGGGCACAGTTCCAGATAATAATCTTTAGAGGTCAAAAATGACTTGTTTCAAAGCCTCAAATATCTTACACATGTGACCAACCAAACACTGAGAACTGTAATCGTGCTACTGCACTTCAGCCTGGGCAACAGAATAAGATCCTGAATCAACAACAACAAAAAGAATAGATCTATATACTTGGACAATTAAGTGAATGAATAGTGTGCCATCTTCTGTCTCCATTGTCTGAGATTAAGGTGCCCATGTTGCGTTCCTGACTAGAAAACAGCCCACTTCTATATGGAGAACCTATGGGCAGAGACACCACTGCTAAGTACATTCACGATTGATTCACTTTAGTCCTACTATAGAAGTCTGGGTCTTATTATTCTATCAAGGCCTAATTAAATAAACACCTATTGTTTATTATTCTATTGAGGCCCAGTTAAATAAATGCCTCTTACACAGTTCTAATTCTCCTTTATTCCTAGACGACAACACGACAGTTAAACCTGTCCCAACGCTGTACATGAGGAACCGTCTGTCACCTGTGTAGCTGAACACTGCCCTGCACTGTCCAATGAAACCAGAGAAGACATAAACAAACACACTCAGACAAATTACACCAAACATCGAAGGCTTAGAGGCCTTATGTAACAACCATAAATTACAGCAAATTGCTGCACTTCAAAAGAGTCTTCTGCATAATGAACTCGTCTTCCAGTCAACTGATAAGGCAACATTCACCATCCCAGGAGGCCACCAGATGTTGACAACAGAGATAAAAGATCTATAGAAAATAAAACAATCAACAGCAGAGAATACACATGTGCACTCACTCACTCCCCTCCTAGGGAGAAAGTCAAGGTCTTTGCCAGATTGAGACTTAACCCACTGCCAAAATACCTCTTGTCCTACTTTTCCTGGGATCAAGTCCCTACTCTAAGAAGAGTTTTGTGTTAAAATGTTGCATGCTGCCGGGTGCGGAGGCTCAAGCCTGTAATCCCAGCACTTTGGTAGGCCAAGGCAAGAGGATTGCCTAAACCCACGGGTTTGAGACCAGCCTGGGCAACATGGTGAGACTGCATCTCTACAATAAATCACAAAATTAGCCAGGCACGGCAGCACACACCTATAGTTCCAGCTACTTGTAAGGCTGAGGCAGAATAATCGCCGGAGCCCAGCATGTCGACGCTGGGGTGGCCACAAGCATGCCACAATACTGCAGCCTAGGTAGTGAGGCTCCAACTCAAAAAAAAAAAGTTATATGCAAGATTAGATACATGTTACCCTGAAAATTGATATATTAAAAGTCAAGTATGAATGGATGATGCAAAAAGTAGAAGTATCTTGAAAACTACCCTAAATGTTATAGCTCATCTATAAAGTGGGATCAGGGCAAAAAGTCAGACACAGAAATGGAGGTGCCAATCCCTTATGAGAAACATCCTGACAGTGTTAATAATTCATGAAGCCTCTTCTCTGTAGGGTCCTAATTACAACTTGGACATTTATTAGCAGATAGGCTTTTAAAAAGATAATGGCTGCTTTTTTTAAAATTATATTTTAAGCCGGGCTCGGTGGCTCAGCCTGTAATCCCGTGCCTTTGGGAGGCTGAGGTGAGTGGATTGCCTGAGCCCGCAGGTTCGAGACCCGCCTGGGCAGCGAGACCTCATCTCTACAATAAATAAAAAAATCAGCCGGGCGTGGTAGTGCGCGCCTATAATTCCGGCTACTTGGAAGGCTGAGGCAGAAGGATCGCCGGAGCCCAGCAGGTCGAGGCTGCGGTGGCCGGGAGCAGCCACTGCACTCCAGTCTGGGTAACAGAGTGAGACTCCAACTCAAAAAAAAAAAAAATTCTATTTTAGAGTTGTAGGGTACATATGAGGATTTACTATATAAGTAAATTGTGCACTGGTGAGGTCTCGACTTGTAGCAGGTCCTCTCTTCCCTGATAGTGTAACTGACACCATGTGCCATGTGCCTCACTCTGTCCTCCCTCTCTCCCCTAGCAGGGTCGAGTGTCTGCCATTCCCATGCTTGTGCTCACATGACCAGTGATCAGTAATGAGTGAGAACATGTGATATTCTGTTTTTTGTTTCTATGATAGTTCACTTAGTATGATGCTCTCCAGTTGCATCCATATTACTGCAAAGGACATGATTCTGTTCTTTATTATGGCTACATAATATTCCATCATGTATATGTACCACATTTTCTTTATCCAGTCCACTTTCGGTGGGCACCTGGGTTGATTCCATGTTTTTGTTATTAAGCAGGTATCTTTTTGGCAGAGTGATTTGTGTTACTCTGGTGTATTCCTAGAAGCGGGACTGTTGGATCACATGGTAGGTTCAACTTTTCTTTTTTTTTGAGACAGTGTCACACCTCTTCCCACAAAAGCAGAAGTTTCCACAACAGCCTAGAAGTGTTTCCTTTTCTTCACAATAATGTCTGCTCTCTGGTGTTAACATATCTATTTTCCTAAAGGCCAGAGCTGGTTGTATCTTTTTGGTGGATAAAAAACCACTTGAGAAGGACAGAAGAGAAGCTGAGGATAGTGGTTACTGCTAGGAAGGCAGGAGGAAGAAAAAAACTGGAAAGGAAGCGATGGTTAGTGAATCTGTCTACAAAAATAGAAGCTGAAGCAAATATTCAACATTTGTTCAATCTGGGTGGTGGGTACACAGAAATCTATTACCTCTACTTATTTTTAAATTTCTCTGCAGAGGCCAGGCGTGATGGGTCATGCCTATAATCCTAGCACTTTGGGAGACTGAGGCAGGAAGATCGCTTGAGCCCAGGAGTTTGAGAGCAGCCTGGACAACATAATGAGACCCTGTCTCTACAAAAAAATCAAAAAATTAGCCAGGTGTGGTGGCATGTGCCTGCAGTCCCAGCTACTTGGGAGGCTCAGGTGGAAGGATCGCCTGAACCCAGGAGGTTGAGACTGCAGTGAGCCGTGATGGTGCCACTGCACTGCAGCCTGGGTGACAGAGTAAGACACTGACTCAAAAAAAAAAAAAAGAAATCTCTTCAGGTTTGAAGCACTTTATAACAAAAAAATTAAAGTAAAATTTAAGTGAAAAGAAGACACCTAAGGCACAGAGAAAATGCAGGCTGATGCCTGAGCAATGCTTAGTGGCAAAGTCCAATTATGCTGCTTTGACTAAATGTAATTGCCAAGCAACACAGTAAATACACACAAGTCTCCTAGGAACAGGCAACTCCAAGATAACATACACTACAGTCAGAACCCACTTTACCATTTTACATTTCATTACAAGATCGTCCTTTGCTACCGATCTAGTTGACAAAAGGCACATCCGTATATTTACTTTTGCCAAATAAAATGCATGTCCATAAATGAAGTTGAAGTGAAAGATATGCACTGTTATTTAACTACATATATATGTGTTCATCTACATGAAAGCCAAACCCCAGAAGGCATATTTTTAGTGCTAATGCTAAGTTGGATCAGTGTGTAACTGACACAGAAATCCACATTTCTGTTTAGCGTTCTGGCGGGGACCAATAGCAGGATTTAGGCCTGTGCTAACAAACACAGCTGCTGCCACAGAGAGAAAATTCAAAAAACCCACAGGCTTCTTTCTTCTCCTAAATCCTCTACCAAATGGTCCACACCAACAACTGAATGAGCTGACTGAAAGCCATTTAGTGCTGACATGGCCTCAACGGACCTTGTCACCAGTTTTTCCACATATCTGTTTTGGTATACACGTATCATGAGATCATTAGATTAGGCTAAAGGCTGCTAATATACCAATTCTGTGGCTAGGTGCTACCACCCTTACCACACACAAAAATCATAAAATTATCACAAAAGCTACAAACTGTAAGTGCGGGGGCCAAGGATGGCCCATAGATATTTTGTTAGACTCACACAGCATTTCTTTAAAATTTGAATTAAGGCCGGGTACAGGGGTTCAAGCCTGTAATCCCAGCACTTTGGGAGTCCTAGGCAAGAGGATTGCCTGAGCCCAAGGGTTTGAAACCAGCCTGAGCAAGTTGGTGAGAGCTCGCCTCTACAATAAAGCAAAAAATTAGCTGGGCATGGTAGCACATGCCTGCAGTTCCAGCTACTTGAACGGCTGAGGTGGAAGGATCGCCTGAGTTCAGCAGGTCAAGGCTGGGGTGGCTGTGAGCGTGCCACTGCACTTCAGCCTGAGCGACAGAGTGAGACTGACTCAAAAAACAAAAAATTGAATCAACGTGGAACCAACCTAGGTGCCCATCCAGGCTGGACTGGACAAAGGAAATGTGGTAGATATACACCATGGAATACCATGTAGCCATGTCAAGAATGAAATCATATCCTTTGCAGAAACATGAATGGAGCTGGAGCTGGAGGCCATTTTTCTAAGTGAACTAGCTCAGAAACAGAAAAAACCTAACATTACATGTTCTCACAAGTGGGAGCTAAACAGCAGGTATACATGGACATAAAGAAAGAAATAACAGACCAGGCATCATGGCTCATGCCTGTAATCCCAGCACTTTGGGAGGCCGAGGTGGGCAGACTGCTTGAGACCAGGAGTTGGAGACCTGAAACTGGGCAACATAGAGAAACCTAACTCAACAACAACAACAACAACAAAAATTAGTCGAGTGTGGTGGCGTGCACCCGTAGTCTCAGCTAGTTGGGATGCTGAGATGGAAGGATTGCCTGAGCCCAGTAGATCGAGGTTGCTGTGAGCCATGATCGTTGTGATCATGCCACTGCACTCCACTCTGGGCAAAAGAGTAAGACCTTGATGCAAAAAAAAAAAAAAAAAAAAAATATATATATATATATATATATATATAAAAATTATTCAAAAACTAAAATTAGGATAATACTCACAAAAGTCTGAATTTCTGTATTCCCTTTTCTAAATATCAGATCTGGCCATACAGAGCCCCCAATTAACCTGGTTTGAGCTAAGCAGTAGCTGCTCGGTTTTGTTTTATTTTTTGAGTTGGGAGTCTCACTCCGTCTCCCAGGCTAGAGTGCAGTGGCACACTCACAGCCATCCCAGCGTCGACCTGCTGAGTTCCAGCAATCCTTCCACCTCAGCCTTCCAAGCAGCTGGAACTACGGGCGCACGCTACCACGCCCAACTAATTTTTTATTAGAGACAAGGTCTCGCCAAGTTGCTCAGGCTGGTCTTGAACCTGCAGACTCAGGCAATCCACTCACCTAAGGCTCCCAAAGTGCTAGGATTACAGGCTGAGCCACTGAGTTCAGCCACTGCTCAGTTTATATAAGGCCTGTTCACCACAGCCCCCACCACTTCCCATCACCCACATGCACCAGCATCACTTATTCACACTACTAGCTCTGCTACTGTAGATAATTTAATTTGGGGCATTATACTAAGGTGCTACACCTTGGAGGCATTGGATATGAATAGATTCTCCTTAGAACAAAATTAGGGCCTGGGAGGGACATAGAGGTTTCTACATTTTTTTTTTATAATAGAGTCAAGGTCTCACTATATTGCCCAGGTTGGTCCTGAACTCCTGGACTCAGGTAATCCCCTCACCTCAGCTTCCCAAAGTGTTGGGATTACAGGAATTCCATATAGGCTAGAAAAGGGAAAGTAGAGCTGGAACCAGAAGTCGTACACCATTAACATCCACACATTGCCACAATCCCAGCTACACGGTGCTAGCACACACAACTTCTTCCCTTAGGCTGGTGGGTTCCCAAAATATATGAGCTTCCTGGCTCTGAATACTCTCATTCCGGCTTACAAGGGAATCGTCCCTGCTCTTACACTGCCTAAGGATGCATGGAGGTGTACTGGCTTGTTTTTGAGCAATGCTTCCCCCACCCAAGCCAGTTCTGGGAATTCCTTTCTACTTGCTAATGAATCAGATGCCCACAAATGCTATGCCTGAACTTTTAGCAAGTAAACTAAGCATCACACTGTAACACGTTGTAAGCCAGGAGGAAAAAATATTATGGTTAAAAAGCAGAAGATGCTGAATGTGGTGGATCATGCCTATAATCCCAGAACTTTCAGAAGCCAAGGCGAGAGGAATGCTTAAGCTCAGGAGTTCAAGATCAGCCTGGGCAACGTAGCGAGACCTTGTCTCTACAAAAATCAAAAAATTAGCCAGGCGTGGTGGCATATGCCTATAGTCTCAGCTACTCAGGAGACTGAGGAGGAAGGATTGCCTGAGCTTAGGAGGTTGAGGCTGTGGCGAGTCACGATAATGCCACTATACTCCAGTCTGGGTGTCAGAATGAGACCCTGACTCAAAAAAAAAAAAAGCAAAAGATGTTTGATGCAGAGAGGAGAAATTACTTATCAACACGCATTCATGCAAAAGGTGTCCAGAGGAAGAGGGAATGGAATGCCATTAATTAAAAGCTTCAAAGAAAATATAAACGTGTCTGTACCAAATGAAACTTCTAAAGAAAAACTGCAATAAGCTTCTTATTGTACATAGAAATTCATACAAGTACTCACATAACATGTATATACACACATGCACATTTATAGGTATACAGCCATAATTATGATAAAGTTCAGGCTATTATTAAGTCACTTCTGTACATAAACATTATTATATATATATAATATATATATATACACACACACACACACACATATATATATATATATACACACATATATATATATACACACGTATATATATATATAAAAGGATACCTAGTAGGGATGAGTTTCCAAAGTCCACAGTACATCAATTTCAAGGCACTTGATTTTATCAAAAATCTAATTTTCCTGATCAGACACATCAAAGTTCATGTTCTCATTAGTGTCTGCAGAATTCTGAGAAACATTTCATAATCTAAAAAGACGCGTCTCCTTGGAATTACAGGCTCATTGGCAGAAAAAATAAAAGTCACATCCACACATCATTTCCCCAACTTGGTATTTCCTCCCACAAATAGAGAAGGATGTATACACTCACAGCAGAGAGCTGGCTCCACGTGGATCTCAGCGGCTTATGGTGAATCAAGATTTTTTCATCCGACTTCTGTTCTTTGGGCTCCGACTCTTCATCAGAGTCAATGTCAAGGGCCTTTTCTTTGTAGTTTTGATATAGGACAGCATTTTCTGAAAGAAAACGAGCTGTACGTGTCACCAATTGCTCTCAATCATTATACGACTTGTTCTAAACAAACATCCACATTCACACCATGTTAGGTCTCTAGTTCATTTACTTTTTATTTTTATTTTTTGAGTCAGAGTCTCACTCTATCACTCAGGCTGGAGTGCAGTGGCATGATCATAGGTAACTGCAGCCTCAACCTCCTAGACTCGGGCAACCCTCCTGCCTTAGCCCCCCAAGTAGCTGGGACAACAGGCACAAGCTAATTTAATTATTTTTTGCAGATACAAGGTCTTGTTATGTTGCCTAAGTTGGTATTGAACTCCTGGGCTCACGCAATCCTCTTGTCTTGGGCTCCCCAATACTAGGATTAAAGACTTGAGCCACCGCACTCAGCCTATGGTCTCCAGTTTAATAAACAACAAAGAGGCCGGGCTCGGTGGCTCAGCCTATAATCCCAGCACTTTGGGAGGCCAAGGTAAGCCCATGGGTTCAACCAGCTCGGGCAACTTGGCAAAACCTCATCTACAATAAAATACAAAATTAGCCAGGAGTAGTAGCACGCCTGTAGTTCCAGCTGATTGGAAGGCTGAGGTGGAAGGATAGCCAGAGTACAGCAAGTCAATGCTGGAGTGGCTGTGAGTGTGCCACTGCACTCCAGCCTGGGCAACTTAAAAAATAAATAAATAAACAACAAAAAGACAAACAGATTTTGTCACTGAAGAGAAATTACAGAAAAGCGATTTTCTCACATAGCTCTGTCCCAAATTCATCTGCAGAAGAAGGAAGGGGCTCATACACAGAACACCAACAGAAGCAAATTTTCCCTCTGTCCCCTACTCATGAAGGGCAGTCAGACCAGTTAAATCATTGTTATTTAGGTTGAATGAAACTCATACCTTAACTTTTTTTAAAAGTACAATACCATTCATTCATCTATATAACAAACATTTATTGCACTTTATGTATAATATGCCCAGGGCTGACGGTAAAATGGAAAACAAAAGACACCTCTCATGCCCTCATGAGCTAATAATTGAATGAGAAAAACAGATTCATTCATACATGCATTCACCCAACTACTATTTAGAAAACGCCTACTAGGTGCCAGCAACTGCTTTGCACTGAAAATATGACAGGCCCCCCAAAATCTCAATCTTCATGAGTCAACATTAGAGTGTGAGAGAACTGCAATGAATAAACCAGTACCTTTTTTTCCCTTTTGAATCAAGGTCTCACTTTGTCACTAAGGTTGGAGTGCAGCGGCACGATCACAGCTCACCGTAGCCTCAACCTCCTGGGCTCAGGTGATCCTCCTGCCTCAGTCTCTCAAGTAGCTGAGACTACAGGTCTGCACCACTAGGCCCAGCTCATTTTTTTTTAGATACAAGGTCTTGTTTTGTTGCTTAGACTGGAGAACCAGTAACTTTTATAGTATTTCAGACCCTGACAAGAGTCAGAAAATAAAACTGCGAAGAGAGTGGGAAGTGCTGGAAGAGGGTATGTAGATTTTAAATAGGGTGTTTTAGGAAGGACTCACTGAGGTGAGAAAAAAAGTTACCTATACAGCTAGAAAAAGATCATCTCAGGGAGGGAGGGGGCAGAGCAAGTACAAAGGCCCTGGGGCCAGAGCCTGTTTAGTATGTATGCATCTACAAAGAGCAGCAAAGAGGCCTAGAGGCTGGCATACCATGAAGGGGCAGGGAAAAGAACAAGAGATGGGAGTTGAGGGCGAGTCAAGGGTGGATCATGAGGGGTCTTGCCTAATGTTATTGAAGGACTTTGATTTTTACTCCAAGTATGATGGCAAGTCATTGTAGGGCTGAGGACACAATGATCTTAACACAATTACACATCTTCAAATCAAAGGACTGAGATACAGTTGTTCTAAGAACAGACTGTCAGCAGGGTGTGGTTCTAGTCTGAGGGTCAGGGAGGTGTCAACGAGGAAAGTCTAGGATCTGAAAGCTGAGAAGCTACCGAGCCACAGAAGAGCATTTGCAAAAGCCGTAACAGGCACACAGTAAGAAACATAATACAGTCACGCACCTCATAGCATTGTTTCAGTCAACAACGGACCACATATACAACAGTGACCCCATACGATTATAATGGAACTGAAAAATTCCTACTGCCTAGTGACATCGTAGCCAGCGTGATGTCTTAGCACAACGCATTACTCACATGTTGGTGGTGATGCTGGTGTAAACAGAACTACTACACTGCCAGTCATAGAAAAGTCTAGCACATACAATTATGTACAGTACATGATACTCACTAATGATAATAAATGACGGTGACTGGTTTATGTATTTACTGTACTATACTTTTTATCATTATTTTAGAGTGTACTCCTTCTACCTATAAAAAAAAAGCTAACTGTCAAAGAGCCTCCAGCAGGTCCTTCAGAAAAAATTCCAGAATAAGGCGTTGTTATCATAGGAGACAACAGCTCCATGCGGGTTATTGCCCCTGAAGACCTTCCAGTGGACCCAGATGTGGAGGTGGAAGCCAGTGAGATTGATATCCTGACCTTGTGTACACCTGGGCTAATAATGTGTGTGTCTGTGTCTTCATCTTTACCAAAAAGTTTAAAATATAAAAATAAAAACATTTTACAATAAAAGAGTTTACAGAATAAGAATGTAATGAAAGAAAATATGTCTGTACAGCTGTACAATATGTTTGTGTTTTAAGCTGTGTCACTCTGTAAGACTCAAAAAGTTTAAAAAATTAAAAAGTTTATAAAGTGAAAAAATTACAGCAAGTTACAGTTAATTTATTACTGAAGAAAGAAAATGTTTACAAATTTAGTGTGGCCTAAGTGTGCAGTGTTGATAAAGTCCACAGTGGTGCAGAGTAACGTCCTAGGTCTTCACGTTCACTTACCACTCACTTGCTGACTCACTCAGAGCACCCTCCAGTCCTGCAAGCTGCATTCATGCAAGCTCTATACAGGCACATCATTTTTAATCTTTTTTGTCATATTTTTACTGTACTTTTTCTCTGTTTAGATACACAAATAGTATTGTATTACAACTGCCTACAGTATTCAGAATAGTAACGTGCTGTTCCACCATCATTCCACCATCATTACGTGATGCAAGACCGTATCTTAAAAGAACAAAGAAAAGTCAAGGGCTAAGTTTGAGTACGACTAGTGGCCAAATAGTGCAATATGAGTTTAGAGATGAGCCAGGTAGTTCAAATCAAGCAAAGCTTTGTAGGTAACATTAAAGAATGGGCTGAGCGCAGTGGCTCACATCTGCTATCCCAGCACTTTGGGAGGCCTAGGCAGGTGGATCGTTTGAGCTCAGAAGTTCAAGACCAGCCTAGGCTACATAGCAAGACTTCATCTCTACAAAAAAATCAAAAAATATGCTGCGCATGGTGGTACACACCTGTAGTCCCAGTTACTTGGGAGGCTGAGGCAGAAGGATTGCCTGAGCCCAGGAAGTCGAGGCTGTGGTGAATCGTGATCATGCCACTGCACTCCAGTCTAGGGGACAGAGTGAAGTCCTAACTAAAAGAAATAAAATAAGAAAAAAGAAAAAAAGGGTGGGGTGGAGGAGGTGGGGATTTTATTCTGGGTACAAAGATTTTACCCTGGATACAAAACAACTGAGTTTCTTTTACTCTGTAATGATTGTATTTTATAGCCTGAATGCAACAGGCATCCACTAAAAGGAAATATTTTCTAAGATTGGAGAGCAAAACACTGACTATTTAGGAGACTAATTAGAAAGCTACTGGGGGCCGGGCTCATTGGCTCAGCCTGTCATGCCAGCACTTTGGGAGGTTGAAGCGAGTGGATTGCCTGAGCCCGCGGGTTCGAGACCAGCTTGGGCAACTTGGCAAGACCTCATCTCTACAATAAATAAACAATAAAAAATTAGCCGGGCATAGTAGCATGCGCCTGTAGTTCCAGGTACTTGGAAGGCTGAGATGAAAGGATCGCCGGAGCACAGCAGGTTGACGCTGGGGTGGCCATGAGTATGCCACTGCACTCCAGACTGGGCGAAGCAATGGGACTCCAACTCAAAACCAAACAAAACAAAAAAGAATGCTACTGGGGTGGTCCATGAAGGACGATGGAGATTTGGGTCACATAACTCAGAATGGACTGGTGAGAGATTGGATATGGGGACAGAGAGCTGGAGGTATTAAGGATGTTTCTAGGTCTTCAGGTCCTACAACTGTAAAGCAGGTGGCAGAAACACCAGAAAAGAATCAGGTTCGGTGGGGAAGATTATGAGTAAGGTTTGGGACATATGAAGTTTGAATCCCCTTTCCCATCTGCTACAGCAAGCACACATCTACCTCCTTCCCCATTAACCATAGACTGTTCTGTATGCACTATGACTAAAGCAACTCTGGAGTCTATGCAGGAGTGTGCTGGTCTCAGATTGCTGTGCAGGAACGTGCTGGTCTCTGATTGCTGTGCTTATGTAAAACAGATTATGGGGTAAAGACTGTTTCCCCTAGTCTTTACAGGACTCTGTGGTTGGCACAATGTATATGCGTAACATTGTTGTTGTGATTGCTCATTCATTCTCACAATAACATAGGCAACAGTATTATTAACCTCATTTCACCCATGAAGTAGCTCAGTGAGGACTCAGTGAAGTTAAGTGTTTTGCTCAGTGTCACTCTACTGATGCCCAGGAGCAGTAAGGACAAGAACCCGGATCTGCCTGGCTCCATCGCATGTTCCCACATTTCAGCCACACAGCTTCCTGAGCTAGATTCTTAGTAGTCATTAACTGTAAGAAACCTGCATTCCTCGTGGATATTTATGTGAAAAAAAGAGTTCCTAGGCCATCATATTTGAGAAGACACAAAGAAGCATGTCCTTATAAAAGGAAGTAACACAAGAACTAGTTATAATGAGGGTCTGCCCAATGACCTTAAAAAAACTCAAAATGTTTAACACTCTGAGACTAAGGTCACAAATTCAGTGTTAAATTCTTGGGGATATAAAGCATCTCCTTAAGTACACAGATATCACAAAGATGCTCTGTACTCTATAGTCAGAATGGTACAAGAGGAAGCAAACTGCACTAAGTACCAGATCTGGCTATGTTACCAGCTGTGTGACAGTGGATAAGTTATAACCTCTCAGAGCTTCCAGTTTCCTCAGTTATAAAATCAGAAAGACAAATTTATCTCAACCAGCTAAATACTAAATCAGGGTTTCTTCTCCATATCTTCTTCTCCATATTTCCAAAAATTGGTGCAATGAATGAATTTTTATAAAACACTTTTATTTTTGAGTCAGGGTCTCACTCTGTCATCTAGGCTGGAGTGCAGTGGCATGATCATGGCTCACCACAGCCTTGATCTCCTGGGCTCAGGCAATCCTTCTGCCTCAGCCTCCCAAAGTAGCTGAGATCACAGGTGCATGCCAACACGACTGGCTAATTTTCAGATGTTTTGTAGAGACAAGTTCTTGCTATATTGCCCAAGCTGGTCTCCAACTCCTGAGCTCAAGCTATCCTCCTGTCTAGGCCTCTCAAAGTGCTGGGATTACAGCAGTGAGCCACTGTGCCCAGCCTATACATAATTTTTAAATGGTCCAATGGGAAACTCATCTTTATGTGAATTATATAGGGAAATGTTCTCTAATCATCTAAGGCTATATATTTTATAACTCTGGGTGGTTTTACATTAGCTTTACTTATAGAGGGGCTTTCCCTTCTTCATTATTCTTTAAAGGTTGGAATACCTCAGCACTTCAAAACATGGCAGTTAGTAGCGACCCTCAGTACTGCCATGGTCCTCTGGCTCTACTAGGGCTGCAGCTGAGACAGCTCCCTTCATGCTCTTCCAGGCTGGTTGACACTTGACCCATCTATTTACAGAAAGTATACTAATCTGATTAGTGTCTGAACACCTGGTGGAAGCTGCTTTTGTTTTTGAGATCCTTAGCAACAATACTGTATGGGCTAAAAATTCTCAAGAATATATTTCTGCCGGCCAGGAGAGTTAGAGTTTCCCAAAGTTGAAACTTAGTAAGGAAACAGGAACCTGGAAGTGATACTAAAATGTGGAAATATGAAGGAAAGAATATTAAGTCAAAGGACATGTGACCTAAAGAAATATGACCTCAGATCTAACTGCCAAACTCAGAATTTTTAACTAAAAGGCTAGAGCTTGCTCTGATTCTCTATTTTTTAAGGAAGAAGGGGACAGAGCCAAAATCAAGAAGAATTGCAAATCCAGGACACTGATTGAAAAAGTAATCAGCTTATAAGAAATGCCATTAATTATAGTCACTGTTGTTGTGACTAGGAGAAAATTTAGCTTAGTGAAGAGTTTTAGACTGTAAAATTTGGGAAGAAGTTGGACATATTTCTCATCTTAAGCGTTTTTCTTACTGCAGTTGGATTTCAGCTTATAATTGGTATTCCACATTGAAACAGCAATAAAAGTCTGGAAAATTAAATGCTTACCTTCCCCATCAAATGTTCCTTGTCCTTTCAGCATTTTTTTCTAAAAGACAAAAAAAGCAAAAAAAAAAAAAATAGAGGGGGGAGCAAAAGCAAACCATGTATGAATGAGCCAAAAAGAAAATACAGCTATTTTAAGTAAAATTACTTTTTTTGTTATGCATTCATTAGATTTCCAAAAGCACACAACAGATGAGGCCTAGAGCAGTCCACTTATATGACCACTAAAATTCATTGAAACAGTGAAGCAAAATGTACAAAATCTCCCAAACCCCATCGAAACAGACTGAGAAGCCTCAAATGACCAATAGTTCAGCTCCTTTCACTACTTTTGATTCAACATCACTGTTAAACTGAGCTCTGCTATACATGCAGAGTTGGAAAAAAACACATAAAATGTTATGTAATTTCTTTTATTTAAGACCATGAGCTCTAAAATAAAACAGGCTTGCTTGTGTATTACATATGTGACACTCACATAAACTAGTTCCAGTTCTCTGATTAATCAAGCAAAAATGTGGCTGCCGAAAAGAATCTCTGTCCTATTACTGAGATCTGTCTTATTTCTGGAGAAGGCAGCACACACTCCAAAATATCTCTCTCTAGTGTTCCCTATTTCTTTATGTCATATTTGGCAATATTTGGGTAAGTGCACCTTCTAGGCCAATATCAGGAAGCCACATCACACAGTTCACCTTAACCTGAGGTTCTGAGCTACCAATTTGTTAAACGCACTCAAGAATGAATGGGCATAAAATGGGAATACAATACAACCAAAGGCCACAGTGACAAAAACAAGCAACAGAAAAGATGACAAACTATGTCTTTTGGGATCCTGGCAATTGATTTTAAAATTCATTTTGCCCAGATGACATCACCACCAAAAAACAATTCAGTAAGTAAAAGCAGAAAATACAAAACAGGTTCAAACAGAAATCAGTATTTTTCTGTACAGCTGTTGTAACAGCTACCCCTACACTTCTAAACACCAGACAACTTGACCACTGTCAAGTGTGCAGATTTATACATGCTCCCTGTCTCAGCTACTTGTGTTAAAAGTGCTCAGGACTCACTCAGCCAACATGTTAATCTGCCAGAAACTTTTTCCCTTTTATTCCCCCCAATTATGCCTGAGCTTGGAAGGTTACAAGTGATGAGTTTCACTTCTCCCCACAAAGATGCCTTAAACTCGGCTGGGCCTGCCAGCCACAAAGTGACCAGGAGATAGATGTGCCCAGGTCATAAACAAAACATAATTAAAAGAGAGAGACTACTTGTTTCCGGTGCTCCCCCCCGCCACGCTCTCTCCCACCACGACCCCATTCACTTTGGCTTAGTGAATGGCAGGCCACACTCCTGCCCACTCTCACCTTTATCCTCCCCAGGCTGGAAAACTTCTCCTTGTCTTCCACCACTGCCTTCAGAACAGGCTGGGACATTCTGTTCTTCTTCTTCGAGCTGGTAGGACTGTCGAAATCAAAGCCACTGACCACCGCCCTGCGATAGGATGTGGACCGCAAGCCCCTCCGCAGAGACCCAGGGCTGTCCAAGTCGTTGTCGACCTCGCCCTCGTCCCCTGCGTGTCCCAGGGGTGCTCCAAGGCCCTCCACCATGCTGCGCACCTTGAGAAGCCTCTTGTGGGGCTCCACATTCTGGCTGTTGGATTTACTTATCTTTATTTCTGAGGCCAGGCTCTTCGGAATGATCTGCTGCTTCCCCACTTTGAGGGCGGCGGGGCTGTTTGTACTCAAAACCACGGAAGGATTCTCCGGGAGCTCGTTCTCCTGTGAGGGCAGCCTTTGAAGGGGGAGTTTTTGTTCCGAAGACCTTTTCTGGGATGCAGGAGAGGTACCCGGTTCGGGGTCCTTAGCCGGCTGGCCAGACTGGGAGCCGGAGCCAGGAGAGTCGTGACTGGGGCTAAGGCCATTCGCAGCGGGCGAGGGCACCGGGCTGGCAGTCAACCCAGACGGGTCCCCCTCCGGGCTGCCGGAGGCGGACGCACTGAAAGTCCGCGGGGGGCGCAGTACCCGCGGTGGCACAGGCGGGGTCACCGTGCCATTCGCTGGGGATTTCGGGGAGCCACCCGGCACTGCTTTAGAAACCTGGGGTGACTTGGGTCGTCGAAGTCGAGGCGAGGCAGCCCTGTACTCCGGGGAGACCGTCCCACCATTGGCTACCGCGCTCCGATGGGCACCCAGAAGCAGGGGACTCCTGTGGACGGTCCTGCCCTCCGAGGCGGCGGGCACCTGGGCTGGAGCCTGCGCTGCGGGGAGCGTCCCCCGCTCCTCCACCGGGAAATCCGTGATCAGCAACCCGCTGGGGCTCTGGTAGGACTGCGGTCTCGGCTTGCTCCGACCCAGCAGCTGGGGCTCAGGGGTCGACCGCCTCCGCCACAAGGGGGTTACGCTGTTGCTAGAAAAATCCACTTCGCTCTCGCCGTCCATAGCGGGGTTTCGGGGGTCCGCCCCGGGAGGAACAGTACCGAGAGGTACTTTCTTTGCCTAAAGAGGAAAGAAGTTATGGAACTTTGCCTCCGGACAACCAGGCACGCCAGACAGACCCGCGAACTCCAAGTCCGCGGTCACCTCGCTGCAGCGCGGGACAAGACTGCGCGGCACTTACCCGCCCTTTCTCGGGCAAAAACTGCACCCACCGTGGTGCGCGCTCCAGGGCGGAAATCTGGGCAGCCCGCCAGGCGGATTAATCCAATCACCTCCGCGTCTCTCCCGCGCCCAACGACCACCCTCACGGAATGAGCCAGCCACCGATTTACCGGGTGCAAGGCGATGCACAGGAAACTTGGGACGAGTTCAGCTTTCTTGGGAAACTCGCCGCGGGACGCTCCCCTCCGCCGCCATCCAGCCGCCCGCCCTCATCGCAGGAGCCCTCGCGCTCGAGTTGCGCGGCTCCCAGGCGAATTTGCCTTCGGGGGCTTGCAAAGCCCGGGACCAACGAGCGCCCACCGCCCGGTGAGTAGCTCGGGTCCGGGACCAAAGCGCGGCTGTTGAGCTCAGGAGAGCTCAGCAGCCACCGCGGCGCCGGCTCCGCCCCCAAGGCTGACCACGCCCCGTGCTTAGCCCCGCCCGACCTGGCCACGCCCAAATCCGCCTCCGTCGCAACCAGAAGGGAGACGCTGTCTTCCCGCCCCCACGTACTCTGCACCCGCTCCAGGCTCCGTGTGAAACGGGCCAGGGCACCTGAGCTGGTGCTGAGCTCTAGGGTTTCGGGTTGGATGCTGCGGACTGGCGGCGGCGGCACGGGAGCTGTGGGCTCGCGGGATCGTGGTCGGAAGCGCAGCGTGGGAAGTAGCTTAGCAGCTCCGCCGAGGTGCAATTTACGAAGCTCTGAGACTAGAGTCTCCCGGGTTGAAACCGAGAACGCGCGGCAGAGTGGGGTGTGTGAAAAGCACGAGAGGCAGCGCGGGGCGCTCACGGAGAGAGCCATGCCCTTCTCTGCATGCGGTGGTCTTACATATCGAATGGGCTCACTCTATATTATTAAAATTCCTCATAATACAGACAGATAGATTTGCTTTGTTTGTGCCTAGAGCATTTTCAGAGCGGTAAACTGGTAGCTCTGGGAAGGGAAACTGGGTGGCGAGGAAACCGGAGGAAGAGAGAGTTTTTATTTAATTATCTTTCGACCGTGTATGCGTTGAACCTTGAAAGCTGCCTGCAAAAGATAAACGCAATTTCAGCTGCAAAGAAAATGTACTGTACAAAGAAAATATACTTTCAAGAGTATATAGAGTAAAATCCAAAATCCTTACCGTGACTTGTGAGGCACTGCGTGACTGGCTTTCTTCAGCCTAGTCCATCACTTCTCCCTCACTATACTTTGGCCACACTCAAAGTTTGAAGGCTCCACAACCTTCCTGATCTTCTGACTTATGACTCCACCAGAAAGGCCTTCCCTGACCCTTCATGATTTAGACCACTGCCCCCCGCCCCGTTATTTATTTTCTCAGTCACTTGTTCTCTTCCATTTCTGAACCTATCAAAATGTGTATGTATACATTTATTTATCTTTATGCCCCTTGTCTGTTTTGTCTTTACACTGAAATCTACATGAGGACAAGGGGCTGTGTTTATTTGTGTCTCCTCTTTGTTTCAGGCACATAGCAGGCGCTTAAATGTTTGTTGAATCAGTATTCGAGTAAATGAATGATAGTAAAAAAGTGAGAACAGTAATCATCCCTGCCAGAGTGCACACTTGCCAAATAGTATTATGACTGTGTCATAGCCAAGCTACTATTGTGTGAGAATAATAAGGTAAACTTGAGAAGACAAAAAATTTTAGACTGTAAGATCTGTGTGATTGATTATGTTATTAACAAAACATAATGGGCCCCTTTCAAGTTCTCTTTCAACATCAGCAGGGATGTAGTGGGCATCCACTTGTACAAGTTATGCTGCTTGTTTTTTGCCTAGATTGAATGTAATGGTCAAAAATATTAAGAGGCAATCTCTTTGTGCACTTTCTAAATGCTGAACAATGCACATATATTACTTGGATCTGAGACGTTTTTATAAACTAGAAGAAAAGAAGAAATAGCATACAAAATTTTAAAAGAAAACTGTTAAGCATTATGGAGGCCAAAGCAGGAGGATCACTTGAGGTCAGTCATTCAAGACTAACTGGGGCAGCATAGTGATACCCTCGTCTCTACAAAAAATTAAAGTTAGATGTGGTGGCACACACCTATTGTCCCAGTTACTCAGGAGGGTGAGGCATGAGAAGCGCTTGAACTCAGGAGTTCAAAGCTGCAGAGAGCTATGGTATTACCACTGCACTCTAACCTGGGCGACAGAGCGAGACCCTATTGCTAAAAAAAAATAAAATAACTTAAAAACAATTTTTAAAACAAATTTACCAAATATTTTGGTTGGAAAATATATGATTGATTACATACTTATACATAGATACAAAGGTATTTTTTAATATAGGGTTTTTTCAATTAGCTGAGCCTGGTAGTGAGTGCTTGTAGTTCCAGCTACTTGGAAGGCTGAGGCAGAAGGATCGCCTGAGTCCAGTGGGTCATCGCTGGGGTGGCCGTGAGCGTGCCACAGCCCTCTAACCTGGAAAAAAAAAAGGGGTTTTTTTTTTCTTTTTTTTTTTAGTTGGAGTGTCTCACTCTGTCCCCCAGGCTGGAGGGTGTTGGCATGCTCATGGCCACCCCAGCCTGGACCTGCTGGGCTCAGGCGATCCTTCCACCTCAGCCTTCCAAGTAGCTGGAACTACAGGCACATGCCAACACGCCCAGCTAATTTTCTTTTTAATTTATTGTAGAGATAATGTCTCACCAACTTTCCCAGACTGGCCTCAAACTTGTAGGATCAGGCAGTTCTCTCACCTCGGCCTCCCAAAGTGCTGGGATTATAGGCATGAACCACCACGCTCGGCATATATAGGGTTTTTTCTATACCAACATGTATTGCTTTCATATTAGAAATAATATAACAAATTAATTTCAGAAGTGCTTCGCTAATGATAAATAAAGTGTTTACCTAATTCTGAATACAATCTGTAACCTACATTAAGAACCTATAAGTGGTGATGTGAGAAGTTGGCTTTTCTTCAAATTATGTTGCTTTTGCAAACAAGTGTAACGGATGTTTGTGAAGAAATCACAGGATCTGCCTACCTAAGCAACAACATAGTGCCTACCCAAACAACAACAACAACAACAAAACACTAAGTTCTGTTCCTACACTGAGGGAAGTTTGGAAACTCATAGACCTAGTGCCTATTCAGTTTATCATATCTATTCAAATCTAAGACATCTTCAATTGTTTGTACCACCAAGAAAGGAAAAGAGCTGCTAATTAAACTATGACAAAATGTGGTAGCGTATAGAATTTATACTTACCGAAAGAGTACTCTTAGACCTACATAGACATAGATTATTTTTTTGGTAGCATGCATATATAGAAAAGAAAAATATAAGCAAAATAAATTGATTGAAATTCTGCATATCTAGCCTGATTCTTCTGAATCCCTTTTCATGGAGGGTAATAATATGTGTGTTTTTCCTCCATACAATGTCATTGGTAGTGCGACACTGCTTAACAGGATGTTCCAGTCTTGTCTCTGGGATTTGTGTCCCAGAAAATTCTGCAAATTTGATACTGGCACTGTCCTCTTTGACGAACACGTAGTTTTCTTGTTCAACTGAACCACATGTCACTACAAGCTATGCGGCTTCTCTGTGAATGGTCAGAAGGAAGCCTCCTGCATGTTACATACATTGGTTATATCAGTCTCTCGTTGCTTTGAAATTTCTTTCACCTAATCTGACGCATCTAGCAATTTTGTCTGCCTTCAGTTGTGTTTCTTGGCATATAGCTTTGACACATGTAATACTAAATTGCATAGAATTTAATAGAAGTGATGACAATTGGGTTATGCTCATGCTCACAAATAAAGAGGCAATGCCAACTGTACTCTCACTGTCACCCAGTCACCGGCTATTTATTTGATAGTAAGACACATCCCAGTTTCAGAGAAGCAAAAATGTGATATCAGATACTAAAACTGAAGAGGTACAGTACATCAAACTATTAGGAATAATTTGCTCCAGTGGTATATTCCAGTGGAACAGTGAATTATTAGATATTCAATGGTACAATGCAGAATATATTGCCACATTTATTAACAAATTTGCATTAATTACCAATTGTGTACTTCTAGCACAATAATTAGACTGGTTTTAAGTGCAGTTTGTAATTGCTCTTAATACCTTTGCTGTTATTTCCCAAATACTTGTTATTCATTTATACATTCCACAAATATTTATTGGGTGCAATTAAGTACCAAGCACTGGGCCAGGCCATTCTTACAACTTGGCTCATTAAACATTCTTGAAATGTTAAAATAGGAATATAAGACACCTAAACTGAGTAAGATGCATCATAAGCTCCCTGTCCTATGGAAACCTTTGTGAAGGAGTCTGGATAGAACTGGGCCAGAAGGGTACGTTAAGTACTGCAAGAAGGGGAAGACAAAGAAAAGTATCCCAGAGAAATGTCCCAGCACGAGCAAAAACACGGGGGATGATTGGAGAATTAATTTGTATTAAGCGCCAATTATTTGTTAAACTTTGCAGTTTATTACATATATCTTAGTCTCCCATCACTCCTGATTTCAGTTAAATATGAGGAAACGGAGACTTCAAAAGTTCTTATACTGTTGGTGAATGGCCGAGTTAGAATCTTAGTCTGCTTTTCTGCCATACTCTAGAGCCAATGCACCAATACATACAATAGACTAAGCTTACCAAAGTAGAGCACTTGCATTTAGAAGGGGTGGAGATAAATTTGGTTGAGTGTGGTGAGAACAGTCTGTGGTATGCCACAGAGACTGAGGATCTGCATTTTACCTGAATGGCAGCTATACTCCCTAAAGAGACAGAACCTTTGCCAACTTCTAAAAAATGAATCTGACAACACCAGTGTCAGAAATAAAAAAAGCAAAACCTTGACAGATTTGACCATTTTAAAAGTGTAACCTTTGTGCATTAAGAAAAGCCACATTTTAAAAAAACATAAAATTTGAGGGAGTCTTCTCTTAGAAGCAAATTAGAGAATAATATATTTAAATATATATACATAAAAGACAAAGTATTAATATCTATATCATTCACAAATCCATAAGAAAAAGATAACCAACAATGGAAAAATGAGACTAAGCATTTTAAAGATGTCACAATTGCCCACTAGACATCAAAATATATAACCACAAATATTTGTTAATAATAAAAACAAAATTTAAACAGTAATGAGATCGTAGTTTTTCATCCAGTAGATTATCAAATTTTTTTTTTTAAAGTAATATGCACCATTGGTGAAAGTTCAGGCAAAAGAGAATTCTGAATTATTTACTGTAAAATATAAATTGATATAATCTTTCTGGTGAGCAATTAGATGATACTTAACCAAAACCTTGGAAACAAGCAAATCTTCAAACCAGTAATGTTACATGTAGGAATTAATCCTGAGGAAATAATCCTTGATGTGTGCAAAAAGTATGTTTAAAGATGTTCTTCAAAACTTTTTTTATATGGTGGTAAAATACTAGAAACAGATGAAGTGCCTATCAGAAAGGAACTGCTTAATAAAACATAATGTGCAATGTGACTGCCAAAACTAACGGCAGAGATATGCATAGTGATTCATACAAAAATCCAAAATATGTGGTTAACTTTTTTGTTTGGAGACGGGGTAGGAATGTCTCACTCTGTCACCCAGGCTGGAGTGTAGTGGCACAATCACGGCTCACCACAGTTTCAACTTCCTGGACTTGGGCAATACTTCCTCCTCAGCCTCCCAAATACCTGGGCTACAGGAGTGCCACCACATCTGGCTAATTAAAAAAAATTTTTTTGTTTGTTTTTGTAGAGATGTAGTATCTTGGTGAGTTGCCCAGGCTGGTCTCGAACTCCTGGGCTCAAGCAGTCCTTCCACTTCTTCCTCCCCAAGTACTAGGATTACAGGCATGAGCCAGCACACCTGGCCAAATGGTGTTTTAAAAAGTTGTTTTTATAAAATTATACAGATGACCTGCTTTGAGTTTTACAAAATGCAAGTATCTGTGTGTATACATTTAATGCCTAGATTTGGAATAGTTATTGAACTGTTAACATGTTCACCTCTGCACAGTCAGATTAAAGGTGTTATTTAGGTTATGCTTTGCTGTGAAATAAGTCACCCCAATACTTAATGACATAAAATAGCAATTTTTATTATACATTATTTTTCACCATTGTGTGGGTTGGCTTGGCAGTCCTTCAGTGGGTCTTGCCTAGGTTTGATCAAGTGCCCTCTGTAGGATCATCTGTGTCATAAGGACAAAGCCCCACTCACATGCCTTGTAGCTGGGTGGTGCTGGCTGTCATCTAAGGCTCCAATTCTCCCTCTCCTAGATCTTCAGTTCTGGACAGGACAGTATCCCCATGATTCCTGAGGCAATGGAGCGATAAGTCAAAATGACAGAAAAATCTGGAAAGGACACTCGAAAAAAGGAGTTTTGGAAATTGGTTGGTTTTCTTTGGGAAAAATGTTCTTAAAATGAGATTTTTCAACAACATTTATAATTATGATTTATATATTATCCTGATATTTTTAACACTTCTTGAGCACTTACAATATACCAGACCCACTTTGAAGTGCTTCAAATGTATTAAATAGTTGAAGTCTGACAACAACCGTATGAGGTAGGAACTACCATGATCTCCATTTCATAGATTAGGAAACTAAAGCCCAGAGGGGCTAAGAGCCCGTGCCGCCTGGTTTGAGTCTGGCTCATACTATAACACTATATTCTCATGCTGTTTATGATTCCATTGCCTGTTTATATTTATATTTTTCACAGATAAAATGTAAGCACCCCAAGGTCAAACTGATTCTTTATCTCCAATACTGCTCAGTTATGGACAGATTGATCAATGGGTGATAATACCCAAAGTTACAATCAGGAAAAAGAGGTAGACCAACAAAAGCCTGAGAAAGGGAGTTTCTGGAAAGGAAGTTAGATCAGCAGTCCTGTTAGTCACCTAAAACTTATTCAGTTCTTGGTTGGTACCAGGTCCTAGACTAGTTACAGTAACAGTGGTGAAGAAAGCAGATGTGACACTTCAGAAAAGACCAGTCTTAGACAGCATCGAATGCTAAGGATACTGCTCACTTAGTGCAACTACACCTTCAGTCTCAGTGGGCGTGGAGTTCCATGGGCAGGAAAAGCAGTTAGAAAACAGCACAGGCACTAACTGCAAGGGTAGAGATTTTGACAGCAAAGGGAAAAAGAAGAACAAGGGAGTAGCTGGAGAGGAAAAGAGAAAAAGCAGTTTTTATTTCAAGACTAGGAATACTTGGCTGGAAGTCAGGAGACTGGGTTTCAGTTTGTGTTTATCGTTTTTGAACTGTGGGAATGAAGACAAATCATTTAATCTCTAAGACTACAGATTCTTCAGCTGCAACATGAAGTTGCTTCTCCTCTCCAGCACAGTTCAGAAAGACCTGGTATAGATTTAGAAAAATGTGGATGTGGGAAGTGGGGATTGGGATAGGATGTAGGAGAATCATGACCAGATAACTGCACAAACAAACTAATTTTTCGGTGTGGGGAGAGGACAGAGTTTCACAATCAGGGTTGGAGTGCAGTAGCATAGTCACAGTTCACCCCAGCCTTGACCTCCTGGTCTCAGGTGATCCTCCTGCCTCAGTCTTCCAAGTAGCTAGAACTACAGGTATGTACCACCACACTTGGCTAATATTTATGTATTTATGTATGTATTTATGTATGTATTTATTATTTATTTATTTATTTTGTAGAGATGGAGTCTCACATTGTTTCCCAGGCTGGTACAGAATTTACAGCCTCAAGTGATACTCCTGCCTCCGCCAACCAAAATGCTGGGATTATAAGCATGAGCTATCACACTGGCTCAAAAAAATTACCTTCTAATTAACTTTCTCCCACTTGAACAGCAAATAATTAGAATAAAATTCTGTTATTTTTAATTTCATGTTCATGAAAAAAAAACACCGTAATCAGACAAAGGTTAGGGCTCACTGAAAATGGCTCAGAGGACTCTTCGTGACTGGACCTAAGGGAAATCATAAGAAAACTTGATCAAGAGGGGAAGGGCTTCTTTCTTGTTCCCAGACTTTGCATGCAGTATCCAGTCACCCAATCTGCTTACTCCCCAACCACGGCGAGGATGATTCAGATGTGATATCTTGAACCTTCAGCGACACCAGATTTTGAGGTGAAAGTTTCCATTTAACCAGAGTAATTAAGATCCCCGGGAAGCCAAGTGGTCAGTTTGGAGAGCAACTCCCAGAAGTGGCCAGGCCCCAAGAGATGTTCCTATTGTTCTTTGGTTTAGGGATGAGATAGGCCATCTAGCAGCCAGTTTCTCCAATGGGTTCTAGTCCTAGCTCACCATCTGACTTAAATGATCTGACACCTCTTTAAACAGTAGTTTCCTTGGTGCTTTTTGTTATGTGTTGTTGTGTGTTTGCTTTAAAAATTTTGTTACATGTATGTGGTACAAATTGGGACTGCACAAAAGTGAAAAAACATGCTGGGCATGGTGGCTCACGCTTGTAATCCCAGCACTTTGTGAGACTGAGGGAACAGGATCACTTGAGCCCAGAGGTTTTAGACAAGCTTAGACAACATAGTGATACCTCATCTCTATGAAAACAATAAAAATTAAAAGATAGCCTAGCATGGTGGTGCATGCCTGTAGTCCCAGCTACTTGGAAGACTGAGGCGGAAGGATCACCTGAGTCTAAGAGGTCAAGGCTGCAGTGAGCTGTGACCATATTACTTCACTCCAGCCTGATTGACAGAGTACTGAGTGACAGAGTAAGATGCCAACTCAACAACAGCAACAATAAAAGTAAAATGTCTCTCTCATTCATGTCTCCATTTTCCAAGCTGGCCCTCAAGAGATGTCCACTGCTAACAGTTTGTTGTATTTCGTACATTTTCAGATGTTTAGTGGACACAAATAAGCATAATATCCCTACACATATTACACACGCTAGCACCCTATAACACAGCTCTGTTCCTTATAATTTATCATTTATTTCATTCCAATACTTACAAAACTACATATATTTTTTAATGGTTGCATAGCACTCAGTAGAATAAAATAAAATTGCCATTTTTGGAAGCCAAGAACAGTCAAATATCAGCAATTTCCTATATTTCATAATATCATAATATGACAACTTTTTAGCAAACACTGTTGATAAATATTGAAATTGTTTCTTTTTTTTTTTTTTTTTTTTTTTTGAGGTGTAGTCTCACTCTAGCCCAAGCTGGAGTGCAGAGGCATGCTCACAGCTATCCCAGTGTCGGACGGCTGGGTTCCAGCGATCCTTTTGCCTCAGCCTTCCAAGTAGTCAGAACTACAGGCGCATGCTACCATGCCTGGCTAATTTTTTATTTATTATAGAGACAAAGTCTCGCCAAGTTGCCCGGGCTGGTCTCGAACCCACGGGCTCAGGCAATCCACTTGCCTCAGCCTCCCAAAGAGCTGGGATTACAGGCTGAGCCACTGAGCCTGGCCTGAAATTATTTCTTTGCAATATCTGAGCAACAAGTAAAAAAAGTAAAATTTTCCTGTTTTAAATTCTTGTGATTCCTTGTTTCTGTCCCTCAATGCCTGGGAGAGCGAGGAAAGTAAAAGAGAGCAGGTTACTGAACAAAGATGCAGATATGATTTAATTCTGTTATTTTACTTTAGAATTTGCTCTACATACAGCCTTAATGCCGAAATCATCACATGTGAACATGCTCTGAGCAGGGTCTGATCCTTTGGGGGGAAATTAGATTGGGGTGTCATTGTCACCATGACTGTCCTTAGGGTGTATTTTCCTTCTTTTCTGTCCTTTCCTGGATCCTGCTCTTTCTCTGGGTTAGCAAGACAGCATGTGGAATCATAACTCTTGTTCCGCGAAGTTTGTCAAGTAATTTGAACAGAGATATCTGAATAGGTCACACTGTTCCTTTTGTGTGAAGAGTTCGGTGTTTGTAAAAGAACTCAAGATAAAAAAAAAATTCTGTTGTGTGTACCCCATTTTCCAGGTAAAATTATATCAGGAATCATGTGGGGATACTTAAGACTGGCGGTACTTTCAAGTTTTCTCCTGCCCAGATTTGTTTGGAAGAAGTGTGGTCTTATCTATCTCAAAAATCCAGCAGGGCAAAATAGCTGAAATAAATTAAGCCTGTGATTACTTGGTTCTGTGTTTACCTAGACATTCTGGCATTTGGCTCAAAAGACAAAGCTTTGTAGGTGTGTTATTTAAACTCGGTTTTACCATATATTTTAAATTGGAAGAAAAAAATGGTAAGAGAGTTAAAGCTCTCTAAACCATATACATTTGGGCTTGCTACTAAGCTACATTCACCCAGCAGCACTAATAGAATTTGAAAATACTTTCTGGAGTTGAGATCTGCCACCTAGCAACCACTTTGAAATGCCTCTTGCACTGGCCTGAGACGACTCAAAATGCCCAGTTTTGAAACTGGTGGGACATTTTGCTGTGTACAGGCCATAGTCATTGAAAGGAGGATTAGAACTTTGTTTTTTAGGGCAAAGACATGCAGATTAGAAGGATTGTTTAATTTAGCTGCTCAATTGTTTTTGGAATAGGGTTGGCAGATTTAATATGGATGAAACATTGAATTGGATATGCTACACTAAAAAAAATCACTCCTGTGTATCTGAAATTTGAATTGAACTGGGCATCCTGTGTTTTGATTCTTTAAGTCTGGCAGCCCTATTTTGGAGAGATTTTTGAAGTACAGGAGTAAAGGGATATTTGTAAAATAGTCATGGTATATATTAACTAGATCCCCTAAGGCTGCCGACTTTATGGACCTAAGGCACTTTTCTCAGGGCTGGCTGTTGGGCTTATGATGGAAGTTCAAGTATAGAAGACTAAAGGTGCAGGAAGGTCTGAAGCTAACGGAAGAAGACAAGAAATCACTCCGAGGTTGCACCCAAGAAAGCTAAACTCTGGAATACAGGAGAGGAAAGGATTATTCATGCAGGGACAGTGATTCCCTACAGAGCGGAATGGTGGGTGGTGAGGAAAAAGGACTGTTCAGAAATCTGGAAGGAAGCAGAGCCAGGCGTGGGGGCTAACACTTGTAATCCAAGTACTTTGGGAGGCTGAGGTGAGAGGATTGCCTGAGCCCAGCCTGGGCAACATGGAGAGAACTCATCTATACAAAAATCAAAAAAAATTAGCACTACATGGTGGCATGCAGTTGTAGCTATTTGGGAGGCTGAGGCGGAAGGATCACCAGAGCCCAGCAGGTTGCGGCTGTGGTAGTCATGATCATGCCACTGTATTCCAACCTGGGATTCCAACTTAAAAATAAATAAATACAAAAAAATTAATCCTGGAAGGAAGCAGAAGTAGCAGACAGCATTAGTATTTAATTTTTGAGGTGGGAGGAAGGAAGGGAAGTAAATTCCTCCGCATAAATGTTCACTTGAAGTCTGGGCTGAGCTGGAAGGGGTGCTGCCTGGGATCTGGTAGAGGGTACTGCCACCTCAACACAGTACCCTGGAAACCTTCAGGCTGCCTGGGCCACCAAGGAAATCAGGCTGAGACTGCAGAGGCTTGGTCAGGGTCCTGTCTTTTCATCTTCACTGCCTGGGTCTGAGCTTGTCACTTTGTCATCAATCTAAATCACAGCCCTCATCTCTCAAATCTGCAGAGGAGAAGCTGTCACTTTGTTATTCATCTAAATCACAGCCCCCATCTCCCAAATCTGCAGCCCCTGCTCATTCAATTAACCCAGCAGCACAAAACAGTTAAAACATAGACCGCACACATAATCTCTATGTGTCTGTGCAGAATTGAACACCTCCTCAGGAACACACAAGAAGCTGCTAACTGTGGTTGTGGTGGGGCTGGGGAATGAACCAGAGGAGCCAGATCTTAAGTGGAAGTGGGATATACTTGCTCCACACATCCTATGTGCTCATTGATATATTGTACTGTGTGTATTACTGACTTAAAATGAAATTCATATATAATTACTATAGACAAATTCAGCCCAGATTTTGACTCAGGTGCAGACTACTTGCGTCATTGATTTAAGATGGCTCATTACAACAAGGTATTTTTAAACACATTTTTAAAATACAATTTTTGTATTTTCTGTATGTGTTAGAAAGGTCTGGGATCTGACATCGTAGTGTGCTTTCTAGAAAATTTGCAGCTGAAATCAGTGACAAAGTAATAGCGACCCTTGACAAAAAAGGTTTGCTTATCTTTTAAAATGTTTACTCTCAGTTTTGTGACACTTTATTTTTTTATATACAGGTATTTAAAAGCTCAAAATGAAAGGTTTATGGAAAGTAAATTAAGATGTTTTCTTTTTTGTTGTTGTTGTTGGGGTCTCACTCTGCCATCCAGGCTGGACCTCTTGGGCTCAGGCAATCTTTCTGCCTCAGCATCCCAAGTAGCTGGGACTATAGGCTGGAGCCACCATGCCTGGCTAGTTGTTGTTGTTGTTGTTGTTGTTGTTGTTTAGACAAGGTTTTTGGTATGTTGCTCAGGCTGGGCTCAAACTCCTGAGCTCAAGCAATCCACCTGCCTCAGTCTCCCAAAATTCTGGAATTATAGGCATGTCACCATGCCTGACCAAATTAAGGTTTTCACACATTCCTTTAAATAAAATAAATATTGAGTGCTTCCTTGTAAATTTCATTAATCCAGGAGTCTTTGTCTCATTTGTTCTGTAATGACTCTCTAGGACCTATAGCAGTTCTTGGCATATATTAGGTGCTCAGTAAACATTTGTTGAATGAAGGAATACATGATTATAATAAAACTTCAAACATTACAGAAAAATATGACATAGAATATGTAATCTTTTCTAAGCTCCTTCCTCCAAATAATCACTAGTCTCTTAAAATGAGAGAACAAATCATTTCCTGAGAGTAAAAACGTAAGATAAATATATATATTTTTTTTAATAATTAATTAAATGGCACCATAGAGCATGAAAAAACAAGCAACAGAATGGGAAGAAATGTTTGTGACACATATGACTGACAAAGGACTAGTGTCTAAAATATGGAGAGAACTCATTCCAGCTCACTAGGAAAACTGGAAAACTCTTGAACACACACTTCATATAAGAGCAAATCCTGATGACCTAAAAGTATATGAAAAGGACTTCATCTCACATCACATCTCAAGGAACTAAAAAAACATGAATAAATCAGATCCAAAGCTAGCAGAAGAAAAGAAATAATGAAGATCAGAGCAACAGAACTACATGAAATTGAAATTAAAAGATACAAAGGATCATTGAAACAAATTGATTCTTAAAAGACTAATAAAATTGATAGATCATTAGCTAGATTAATTAGGAAACAAAGAGAGACGACTCAAATTAGCTCAATCAGAATTGAAAAAGGAGATGTTACAACTAATATGACAGAAATTCAAAAGTTCATCTAAGACTATTATGAACACCTGTATGCAAACTAGACAATCTAGAGGAAATGAATAAATTTTTGGAAACATACTACCCCCCAACCTTGAATCAGGAAGAAATAGAAACCCTGAACAGAGCAAAATGAGTAGCGAGACAGAAACAACAACAACAAAAAAGTCCAGGACCTGTTGGACTCACAACTGAACTCTACCAGGCCTTCAAAGAAGATCTGGCACCAATTTTCCTGAAAATATTCCACAAGATTAAAGAGGAGGGAATCCTCCCTGACTTATTCTATGAGGCCAATATCACTCTGATAGCAAAGCCAGGAAAAAATACAACACAAAAAGAAAACTACAGACCAATATCCCTTATGAACATAGATGCAAAAATCCTCAGCAAAATATTAGCAAATCTAATTCAACAGCACATAAAAAAAAAAATAGTCCACCACAACCAAGTTGGTTTTATCCTGGGGATGGAGGGGTAGTTCAACATATGCAAGTCAATAAATGTGACCAATTACATGCACAGAATTAAAAACAAAAATCATACGGTCATTTCAATAGATGCAGAAAAAGCATTTGATAAAATCCAGCATCCCTTCATGTTAAAAACCCTCAGCAAAATAGGCATAGAGGGAACATTCCTCAAAATAATAAAAGTATATATGGCATACCTACAACCAATGTCACCTTGAATGGGAAAACGTTGAACACATTTTCCCTCAGAACTTGAAGAAGGCAAGGATGCCCACTTTCACCACTTCTATTGAACATAATACTGGAGGTCCTAGGCAGAGCAATCAGAAAAGAAAAAGAAATACAGGGTATTCAAATTGGAAAAAAAGATACTAAACTGTCTCTGTATGCCAACAATATAATCTTATACCTAGATAAACTAAAGACTCTGTCAAAAGACTTCTGAACTTGATAAATGAATTTGGTAGTTTCAGGATACAAAATCAACACACAAAAATCAGTAGCAGTGCTATATACCAATAGCAACCAAACTGAGAATCAAATCAAGAGCTTGATTCCATTTATAATAGCAGCCAAAAAGCTAAAATATCTCGGAATATACTTAACCTAGGAAGTGAAAGATCTCTACAAGGAGAACTACAAAACTCTGATGAAAGAAATTGCAGAGAATACAAACAAATGGAAAAACATCCAAGGCTGATGATTGGAAGAATCATCATTACTCAAATGACTGTATTACCCTAAGTAATCTACAGATTCAATGCAATCCCTATCAAACTATCAACATCATTTTTTCACAGAATTAGAAAAACAATTGCAAAATTCAGATGGCATAAAAAAGAGCCAGAGTAGCCAAAGCAATCCCAAGCAAAAAGAACAAAGCTGGAGGCATCACATTATCTGACTTCAAATTATACCACAAGGCTATAGTAACCAAAACAGCATGGTACTGGTTCAAGAGCAGACACATGGACCAAGAGGACAAAAAAGAGAATACAAAAATAAACCCAAATACCTACAACCAACTGATCTTTGACGAAACAGACAAAAACATACACTGGGGAAAAGATACAAATGGCGCTGGAAAAATTGGATAGCTATGTGCAGAAAAATGAAACTTGATACCTGCCTCTCCTCATATACAAAAATTAACTCAAGAAGGATCAAAGACTTAAATGTTAGACCTGAAACCATAAAAATCCTAGAAGAAATCATAGGAAAAACTCTTATGAACATCAGCCTAGGCAAATAATTTATGGCTAAAAACCCCAAAACAAGTGCAACTAAAACAAAAATAAATGTATGATTTAATTAAACTAAAAGTTTCTGCACAGCAAAAGAACTAATTGACAGAGCAAATAGGCAACCCACAGAATGGGAGAAGATATCTGGAAACTAAACATCTGGCAAAGTACTAATATCCAGAATCTACAAAGAACTCAAACAAATTGGCAAGAACAAAGCAAGTAATCCTATTAAAAAGTGAACAGATGACATGAAAAGATATCTCTCAAAAGAAGTTATGCAAAATGGCCAACAAACATATAAAAAAATGCTCAACATCACTCATCACCAAAAAATGCAAATTAAAATCACAATAAGATACCAGTCAGAATGGCCATTATTTAAAAAAATTAAAAACAATAGATGCTGGCAGGGATGCGGAGAAAAGGGAACTTATACACTGTTGGTGGGAGTGTAAACTAGTACAACCTCTATGGAAAGTAGTATGGAGATTATTCAAAGAACTAAAAGTAGATCTACCATTTGATCCGGCAATCCCACTACTAGGTATCTACCCTAAAGAACAGAGCTTGTTATATAAAAAAGACACTTGCACCCCCATGTTCATTACAGTGAAATTCACAATTGCAAAGATGTGGAATCAACCTAAATGCCCATCAACTGATCAATGGATAATGAAAATGTGGTATATATACACCATAGAATATTATGCAGCCATAAAAAAGAATGAAACCCAATTCCTGATCAAAACCCCAAGTGCCCATGCCATAAGAGAGAGAGAGAAAAAAAAGAATGAAATTATGTCCTTTTCAGCAACATGGATGGAGTTGGAGATTATCATCCTAAGTAAACTGACTCAGAAACAGAAAACCAAACATCACATGTTCTCACTCATATGTGGAAGCTAAACAGTCACAAAGATAGAAATAATAGACACTGTGGACACCAGTAAGAGGGAAGAGGGGAGGGGAATTAGGATTCAGAAACTATCTATGGGGCACAATATTCACTATCTGGGGAATGGGTCACCTGAGACCCAATCCCCAACAATGCACAGTATATCCATGTAGTGAACATGCATGTGTACCTCTTGAATCTAAAATTTTTTAAAAAGAGTAAATCCCGATAGTCTAAAAGCATATGAAAAGCACTTCATCTCATTAGCCATGAGAGAGATGAAAAAACCCACAGTCAAAGGACTGGTATAAATTCTCACAATACTAAATGTTACTGAGGATCCTGAACAGCCAGAACTCTTATATACTGCCTATATGTGACTAACTTGTTAATTCACTTTAGACGACTCTTTGGCATTATTTTCTGAACCTCACTATACAGCAATTTCACTTATAGGTATCCAATAAAAATTTGTGAGCATGGCACCTATATTTATAATACGCCAAAAGTGGAAACTACTCGACCATCTACCAACCAGAAGAATGAATTAACAAATACTGTATAGCTCCACTGTGAAAGTCTATAAAGCGATTCAAACTAACAAACAGCATCTTCAGGTAACAGCATGGATGAATCTCATCAACATACAGTTGTCAGAGGGTTTTGTAGTGGTTTCACTATGGGATCAGCAGTTCATTTCAGTGGACAGGTTCCTTTAGTAATTCAGAAATGTCCTAGCAAGTGGGATAGTCTCCATCTGGAAAGCCAGCTCCACCTGTGGTCATGGGGATCTAGAGGGGCGAGCTATTTATAAAAGTCACTGAAGGAGTCTGGCGATGAAGGGTGATTGTGAAGTCAGAGAAACATTCAGACAATGGCATGAAGTCGCTGACATAGAAAGCAGAGAGCATGGCTGGGCACAGTGATTCATACCTTCCATTCCAACATTTTGGAAACCAAGGTGGGAGGATCACTTGAGGCCAAGAGTTCTGAAACCAGCCTTGGAGACATAGCCAGACCCTGTCCTCTAAAAAAAAAAAAAAAAAAAAAAAATGGAAAAAGTCTGTAGCCAGGGGCAACAGAACCTCTCCTGGGGTCTTTACGCTGGGACTCCCAGGACTGGCTGTGGAGTAAGAGAGCAACTCAGAAACCAACAATCCCTCAAACTAATGAATCCACAAAGGCAGGGGCCCTGGGTGATGTGCTTGGTTCCTTGTCTTTGTCCTGGGGTCATTGTCACTCTTTTTGCTACTGCTGGTTCTGCTACTGAGTGTCTTTGATCCAGTTTTTTATTAGTTTATGTTTTATTTTTATTTTTTGTAGAGGCAAGATCTTTCTATGTGTCTAGGCTGGTCTCAAACAACTGATCTCAGGGCAGTTCTCTCACCTGGGCCTCCCAAGGTGCTAGGATGACAGGCATGAGCCACTGTGTTCGGCAACACCCAAACTTGTGCTCAATACAAGGCGTTTCAGCCTGTACCTCCTTTTCTTTGTGGATAGGCTGTCTCATCTTCTTATAGTGTTGCTATAACTCCTGTTACTGTTCCCTGTTACAGCTGTGTTCCTGACCCTCCCTTCTTGAAGAAACAGCTGTGTCTTCATTCACTCCTCTGGCTATCAGCTTCCACATCTGTGAACTCTGCTTCTACCTTGTAGAGCCACGAGGACCCTAGGCATCTTTCTCTATTGCTGTCTCTTCCTGTTGTCATCAGCATGTTCTGAAGAACAACTGTGAGTTGATTCTACAAATACAAAGCAATATGAGTTTTAGGAGTTTATATGTGTTGGGTAAAGACAGTTTATATTGTGAAAGGATAATGAAACCTGAGCTCCACCATTTTTTAGGTGAGTCTTTGAGCAAGTCCCTAAATCTCCCTGAATTTCATTTTCTTGTTGTTGAGAAATTAATACTCCCAGCTCAGATAGTCATCCAGATTGGGTGTGGGCATGGAATTAGAAAGTGCTTGAGAAAAACACCTTTTAAGTTCTATACAAAATGAAGTCAGATATTTTAGTATTCATTCACAGGAGCAGAATTCTCAAAGTCGAGTGCACATATGTATTGCTTGAGAGGCATTTCAAAGCACTCAAGGTCAGCTCCCGCCTAGACCACTCTGGTTCTCTAGGCTTGAGAATATTTTCATTCTGTGGTCTACTGCAGGATCTGTGAATCTGTGTTTTATAAAGCATCCAGGTGATTTTGCTGTAGATGGCCCTTAGACCTCACTTTTAGAAGATTTTGGCTTCACTTTGGGTAATAGTAGCTGCTTCACGTGAAGATGTTATTTGTTCAAAAAAGTCCTTCATATTTCCATATGAATATAGGGGATATTAATATAGATATCAAGTTAGGGATGCTAAAGGAGTTCGCAGGAAAGCTTTTTTGAGGATATGATAAACAGAATTTGGATAAGCAAAAAAGGAAGATTTTCCGGGTCAAAGATATGTGTACATACTGTGTGTATATATAGACACACACACACACACACACACACACACACACACACACATATTTATATATATATATAATTTTTTCACACATCAATTGTTCATATCCTTTGTGCCTTTTTATGCTGGACAGTTGATACTTTTCTTATTCATTAAGAACATCTTGAGTATCTTGCTGATTCTATGTCTTGCAAATATTTTTCCAGTGTGTTGTCTTTTGACTATGTTTTATGTGCTCATTGCTGTATAGATCTATATCAAGTGTTTTAGTAAGTATTTTCTTTCATGTCATACTTGGAGAATCCAATTCTACCAGATTTTTTAAAATTTCCCATATTTTCTCTTGGGACACATATGTACAGAGGGCATGTGTTACAGGAGGTGTTTTGGCACTAGAAATAGGGACCTCAACAAATATTGTTTCTTTCTTCCTTTCTTCTTACAGTGTATAAATAATGGAATCGGTTGCTTTGTTCATGTTGACTCTTTTAACCCTACTGCCTAATTGGGTATTATTTTCTGTACTCTGAGACCTACAGAAGTCTTGCAATGAGTAGACGCTTCTTTCTCTATCCTCTGAAACAGTTAAAATAGCATACACCTCAGCTGTTTTTTGAAAGCTGGAAAGCTTCACAGTGAAATTGCCTGAACCAGGATTGTTGGGAGGATAGCTCTTTAATATTGCTTTCAGGGCTACTTATCTGTGTGTATAAAATTTCTTGTATTTTCTCGGATTTGTTGAAATCTCTCATCTGCCTAAATTACCTCTGATTCTAAGGTCTATTATATTTTCTGTCCTATTTTTAATAGCCTGCATTTGTGTACTCTTATTTATTTGATTAACGTTGCCATACAAACTTGTCTATTTAAGTTTGGCAATGTTTTCCAAATGTTTCTCATACAAGAGACCCCCCAAAACCCAGAATAATCTTTTTGAGAGTGGGCTCCTTGAGGTACAGGCTTTCCCTGCTAGGAAGTGTTTTAGGAACCCATTGGCATCAGTATACCAGCTAGTATTATTGTGGGAGGTTTTTTTTTTTTAGATTCTTTCAGTGCGTTTGCCCATCTCATGATGGGTGATTTATGAGCATGCCTGCCCACACTGTGCTGAGTGTTCATCAGCTTTTGACCAAAACGACATGATCCCTATGCCCCACTCTCCCTATTCATCCCATCTCATCCCGAATGACTTTTCTTTTTGTTTTCCCGGGTGAAAAAAGTCCTCAAAGGAAAATGTTTTGCCGACATGGAAGAGGTGAAGCAAAAAAACAGCAGAAGCATTAAAAGACATCAAAATTGCCGACTTAAAAAACTGTTTTGAGCAGTGGAAAAAAGCAACTTGATAGAAGTATTGCATCAGATGGAGAATACTTTGAAGGTAACTGAAATTTAAACATGTATGAATAAATACGCAATTTTTAAATTAAAAAATTCCAGTTTTTTTGTGTCCCTCCCTGTATTTATCAATTCTACTTTCTCTTTTCTAATTTGTTAAATTCTGCGTTTATCATTAGTCATGCCTTCTGTTTTTCTTTCGTTTGTTTTGCTCTGTCTCTAGTTTCTTGAATTGAATGACTTGTGTCAGTCTGTATTCAATCAGGAGAGATAAGCCACTTCATTTGAATAGGGAAAGTTTAATAAAAAGAATGGTTAAACACAACAAGGGGTTAAAATAATTAGGGATTGGTTAGTAAGAAGTAGAGAGAACACTAAAGAGCACAGGAATAGCAAGAATAAGGAACAGTCTCTGCTGTCCTCTGGGGCTGAGATGTAAAGCCAGAAGCTCTGCCCCCTGCCTTGCTCTGCCCTTGGGGTTGAGATTCAGACCTTGTTGGAGAGTCTCCCAGCTCACATTGTGATAGAGAAGTCTCTGTGGTGCTGCACTGGTGGAACTTGCTGGAAATCTGCCAAAAGTCTGATCTCTAGTATATTGGGGAAAACCGTTCCCAGGGAAATGTCTCGCCCTGCTACAAAACCACCCAAATGGGATGTGGACGAGCAGGGCGAGGGAGCTTCTGACCACTGGATGCTCATGTCCACTGCACAGTGCAAGAGCTGAGTTAGAGAAGCTGAGCATACTGCAAGATCAAGGTTACGAGTCTCTAGGCAGTCATGCACTGCAAAAGCTGAGTCCTCCAGGAGCTTCAAGTGCTACAAGGAGCCTGGTTCTGAAGAAAGCCACCAGCAGGAGCCTGCCTGGTAAGCACACCAGAACAGGGGAGCAAGATCCCTTTTCTCCTGCAGTGTCTCTCTAGCACTCTCTACTGACAACGCTTCAGTGCCAGCCAGCAAACAAAAATATTTAAAGGACCCAGATTCATTTCACAGAGTGATCAAAAAGGGTGAATTTGGAGCTGAGAGGCAATCAATAGATAATCAGCACACATATGTACATTAATTCTTATTGAATAATACAAGTATTTAAAGCCGTGAATTTTGTTCCAAGAGCAGTTGTGTGTACTTCCCAAATTTAAATGCTGTGCTGTCATGTTTATACGTTATTGCTGCTTTGACTTTCTATAGACTCAATAGTGACAGACATTTTATTTTGAGTTAATAAGTGGACTTTTACTTCTTGTTTGTGTTTGGTTGTAAAAAAATATTAACTTTTATTATATTGTAACTAAAGAGTGTGCCTTGCTTATTATTCTATTTGGAATCTATTAAGAATTTCTTTATAAATTTTATAAAATGTTTCATGGATTTTGAATTTTTTTTTTTTTTTTTGGTGGGATTTCACTTTATCTCCCAGGCTGAAGTAAAGTGGAGCAATCATGGCTCACTGCAGCCTCAACCTTCTGGGCTCAGGCAATCCTTCTGCCTCAGCCTCCTGAGTAGCTGGGACTAAAGGCCCACACCACCAGACCCAATTAAATTTTGTAGAGACAAGGTTGGTATGTTGCCTAGGCTGGGCTGAACCTCTTGGGCTCAAGCAATCCTCCCATCTTGGCCTCTTAAAGTGCTGGGATTATAGGCATGGGCCACCATGCCCAGCCTTAAAAAGAACATGTATTGTCTCTGTGGTAAAAAGCTCAATACATACAATACATATACTAATTAAGCTTTTAAATTATATAATGTATATCATATTTGTCAACTTGTTCTGTAGAAGACTGAAAGAAGTAGAGTAATGTCTCTAATTGTTTTCAATCTGTTACTATAGTCCTCACAAATATTATGATGTATATTTTTAGGCTGTTATTTAGCTCATAAACATTCATTGATGTAGTTTAGAAGATTATATTCAATTTTTATTATAGTATATTTGCCTTGATGTCTGGCACATAGTAAACATTTAATAAACAAATATTTATTGATGATTTTAAGTTTTTGAAAAATAATTTTGAATTCCATTTATTTATTAGCATCAATATTATATAACTTATATTGTTTGGAATATGCTTTAACACGTATTAGCCAGAACAAAGTATATGAAAGATATGACATAAGATTGACCAAAAAAAATGTTGATAATCACTGATGTTAGATGGTGATACTTGAAGGTTAATAACAATATTTTCCTTTTCTTTGTTTATGCTTGAATTTTTTTCTTTTTCTTTTCTTTTCTTTTCTTTTTTTTTTCAGTTAGAGTCTTACTCTGTCTCCAGGATGGAGTGCAGTAGCACAATCATGGCTACCACAGGCTCAACCTCCTGGGCTTAGGCAATCCTTCTGCCTCAGCCTCCTGAGTAGCTGGAACCACAGGCTCCCACTACTATGCCTGGCTAATATATATATTTTAATTATTTATTTATTTATTTATTTATTTATTTTAAATTTTGTAGAGACAAGGTCTCGGCATGTTTCCTAGGCTGGTCTCGAACTCCTGTACTCAAGCAATCCTCTCCTCTCAGCTTCCCAAAGTGCTAAGATTATAGATATGAGCCATACACCTGGCCAATGCTCAAAATTTTTTATAATAAAGGTTTTTAAATTATGTATATATAACCACTAATTTTCTCCTTGTAGGATTAAAAAAATTAGTTCTTCTAATAGTCTTAGGTTATATTATTTGTGATTATAGTAAAATTACTGGAATTTTTATATGTTCTTTTAAAAAATACTTTTATAATTTTTAAAGTATTTGCAGATCATGTCAATAGCTACTTAGACATTACTGCTAAGTAATGTTGTAGAAGGTATCTGGAGTCCAAAACTGGCCGAATTGATGGTGCCAAAGGTGATGTGCAACATTCAGCTACTGCTGCAGTCATTCCACCCGATGAGTCCATGTGGCAGGGAATTATAGGAGGCTGCTGGTAAATTGCACATGAGGAATTGAGGCCCTAGGTCCAGTCATACGCAGTGAACTCAATCTTGCCAGCAACCACCCAAGTGAGTTTGGAAATGGATCCATGCCTAATCGAACCTTAAGATGACTTACAGCCTCAGCTGACACCTCGATGGCAGCCGTACGAGAGACCCAAGGACAGAGGACCTGCAGGCTGTGCATCCACATAAACTGTGAGATAACTGCTTTTTTAAATCACCAAATTTTGGGGTCATTAGTTATGCAGCAATATATAACTAATATTGTAACCAAAATACCTTTTTTTTTTAAAAGTTGAGGGTCTCAGGTTAGAGTGCAGTAGCATGATCATAGCTCACCACAGCCTCTACCTCCTGGACTCAGACGATCCTTTTACCTCAGCCTCCTGAGTAGGTAGAACTACAGGTATGTGCTACCAAGCTTGGTTATTTTTTTTTATTTTTTTGAAGAGGTGAGATACAGCTCTGTTGCCTAGGCTGGCCTTGAACTCCTGGGCTCAAGTGATCCTCCCACCTTGGCCTCCCAGAGTGTTGAGATTACAGATATGAGCCACCATACCCAGCCCACCAATATACTTTTATTTTTAAGTGAGAAAGCAGGATTTATTGAGCGGACAGAGAAGCTCCCACAGTGGGAGGGGAACCGAAGTGGTTGCCCATCTGGGGCAGAAAACCTGGTGCTTATAGCCCTAAGTCCAAGCCGATTGGCTAGCACCAGCTGTGAGCTGCAGTTTTTCTGGTCAGTATTAAGGACCAATCAGCAGGAGGTAGGGGCCTACTGGTGAGCTGATTGGTTACTTTTCCATCCCAGCACTGAGTACCTAAGCTGTAGCTTGAGAGGCTTCTAGGGAGCTTGTTTATCAATGCTGAGCCTGAGAGGTCTACTGGTAATTCGCTACATTGTTACCAGAGGACACTCCTGTCTGTCTGCCTAGTCTTTTTCTAGCTATCTCTTATTCCCCCCTCTGGAGTAATAACCCTAACTGCCGTTAGGGAGTAAGGATGATGACCGGTCTGGCTACTTCCTGCTGATCATGGGCGGCGTATGGGGCTGGCAGCTAGGGATCCTCCAAAGGGTAATCTAAAGGTCCTCGGTTGAAAGAAGCTTCCATTCAATATTCCATCTGCATCACCGTGTGGAGTTTGATGGCCTCCTTCCATGGAGCCCCACGTTCCAGTGCTAAAACTGATGCGGATTTTTCAGGTCAGCCTGGGCTTCCAGAGTGTCAGCTCAATGGGTCGGCCAGCCAAGCCCCGATAGAGTCGTGGAGGGGCTGGTAAGCCTAGCCCTGGAAGTGTCAGCTCTGATGGTCTCGCAAGCCAAGACCTGAGAGTGTTGCAATTCGGTGGGCTGGCAAGCCTAACCCCTGGAGTGTCTCAGCTTCAGAGTCTCGCCTTATTCCGGCAGCTCTCCTGGTTCAACTGGCTCCGTTAGCCGGCAAGCCAGCCTTTGGGGTGCACGACCCTTCGGTTGCCACGATCTTCTGCAGCTCTTCAGGGTGGAGGTTCTTGCTTCAAGCCCAGGAAGAATGAGGGACACGGACAATGGGAAAGTGAGAAAGCAGGATTTATTGAGAGGACAGAGAAGCTCCCACAGCGGGAGGGGACCCGAAGTGGTTGCCCCTACTTTTACTAGATTATTTTTCTGTTCAAATCCACCTGAGTTAAATTGACTTAAACTAATGTATGCTGTTGCAAACTAGAACCTTGACTGATACAAATGGTCACTACATTTTTTAGTAACATTTCCCCATATGTTTTATATTACTGAGTCAACTATAATATTCACCTGAATATTTTTTCCGAAATGGTATATGGAAGATAGATTCTTTAGTTCTCTTTTTCTTGAGTATTTTCAAATGCAATCCGCAGAAAGAAATGCATTTTATTTCATTACTCAGAGATCTCAGAGATGTAAACAAACACACACACACACACACACACATAAACTCACATCCCAAATTGATTTACCGTTGACATGTGCTAGATACTTTTATGTTGCTATTCTATTTTGTTCTATTTGACTTAATAATAAATGCTGGTTACAATCTACTACATTGATTTCATGAGTCACTATGGGGTAACATTTGAAAAACACAACTATAAAAACTCTTTTTTTCTGGCATTTTGAGTTGTGGAAAATACAGCTGAAGACAATCTGTTTCCTCTTCTTGTTTTCCTTTTTTCCTTAGTGAAGTAACCTTCTTTGTGTGTGTTTGTTTTTTCCACCTAGATGCTCTTAGAACGATTTTTTCTTTGTCCTTAAAATTAATTTAATTGACCGGGCTCAGTGGCTCAGCCTGTAATCCCAGCACTTTGAGAGGCCAAGGCAAGTGGATTGCCTGCGCCCACGGGTTCGAAACCAGCCCGGGCAACTTGGCAAGACCGCGTCTCTGCAATAAAAATAAAAAATTAGCTGGGCATGGTAGCGTGCGCCTGTAGTTCCGACTACTTGGAAGGCTGAGGTGGAAGGATCGCTGGAGCCCAGCAGGTTGACACTGGGATGGCTGTGTGTGTGCCACGGCATTCCAGCCTGGGCAACAGAGTGAGACTCTAACTAAAAAAAAAAAAAATTCAATTTAATTTTGTGGGTACTCTATGCCCTTTGAGTTTGAAGAGGAACATGTTTTCCGAGTTCAGGGACTTTTTTTCTTGATTTATTCAGTTGTAAATTCAACATTCTTATCTTTTGTTCCTAGCTTCAAGTCTTTGTCTTTTTGTTCTAAGGTCTGGGAAGGTCTCTTGAGTACTCTTTTATATCATTGATTCTGTTTGCCATTATGTAGGAATAGATTTTTTTCATTACTTCCACCACATTTTAAAATTTGATGATGCTTTTGAATATATGCAAAACTGTTTTTGCCTGGGTGCAGTGACTCATGCCTCTAACCTCAGCATTTTGGGAGGCCAAAGCAGGAGGATCCCTTGGGCTTAGGAGTTTGAGACCAGCCTGAGCAACACAATGAGACCTTGTCTCTACAAAAAAATTAGCCAGGTTGGGCGTGGTGGCTCAAGCCTGTAATCCCAGCACCTTTGAAGGCCGAGGTGAGGGGATTGCCTTAGCCCATGGGTTAGAGAAGAGCCTGGGCAACTTGCCAAGACCTCATCTCTACAATAAATCCAAAAAAATTAGCATGCGCCTACAGTTCTGGCTACTTGAGCCCAGCAGGTCAACGCTGGGGTGGCCGTGAGCGTGCCACTGTACTCCAGCCTGGGTGACAGAGTGAGACGCCAACTGAAAAAAAAAAAAAAAATTAGCCAGCAAGGTGCTACATACCTGAAGTCCCAGTTACCCAGGAGGCTGAGGTGGAAGGATCCCCTGAGATCAGGAGATCGAGGCTGCAGTGAGCCATAATGCCATTATGTTTTTACTACATTTCAGCCTAGGTTACAAAGTGAGACCCAGATTCAAACAAATAAAGAACCCCAAAAAACTCACAACTGTTTCTGCCATCAGACTGTACCCAAACACATTTGCAAAACACATATCTAATAAAGGACCTTTATATAGACTTTATTAATTACTCTTTATATAAGAATACTTAATAAAAAATATGAGCAAATGATTTAAGACACTTGACCAAAAAAGATGTACAGATGGCAGATAAGCGCATGAAAAACGGTTCTATACCATTAGTCACAGGCTAATGCAAATTAAAACTACAATGAAATACTACTACACATCTACTAGAATTAAAAAATTTTTAAATTCTTTTAATTAAGTTAAAAAGATTGACAATACCAAGTGCTGACAAGGCTGTGAGCAACTGAAACATTTATAAATTGCTAGTGGAAAACAGTTTGGCAGTTTTTAAAATAAAGTTCAACACACACTGAACATATGGTCCAGCAATATCACTCCTAAGTATTTAACCAAAACAAATGAAAACCACATTTCTGAAAAGACCTGTACATGAAAATTTGTAATAGTTTTATTCATAACAGTCTTGAACTGGAAACAATCCAAATTTCCATCAACTGATGAATGGATAAACAATGATAGTTAATTCGATGTGCATACAATAAAATAGAACAGACTACTTGTACATGCAACAACATGAATCTCAGAAGCATTACACTGACCGAAAGGAGCCAGATAGACAAGGATATATACTACTTGGAAAAGGTAAACCCCTAGTGAAAGAGAAAAGGTCAGTGGTTTCTAGGAGTCTGGATATGGGTAGAGGGGACTGACTGCAAGAGGGTTGGAGGGAACTGTTTGGGAATGTTCTCGATTGTGGTGGTGGTTACATAACTGTATACATTTGCCAAAATTCATGGAGACGGTGCACTTAAAAAGGTGAATTTTACTCTATGAAACTGATCCTTCAGTAAGCCTAATTTTAATTTGATCGTTGCTTTTTTGTCTGTTAAAGTGTTTTTCTGACCTCAGAATGTGCCCATTTAATAGAAACAATGTCCTTTTCACTCTCACAGAGACTATGAACTTGAATTTTTTTGTTTTGTCTTTGTAGTAAATTTACTTCCTGGAATATTTGTTATGATCCTTCAGAATAGTTTCCTTCCTATATTTAACCATTGACTTTTTTCTACTAACTTTTAACAAATCACGAATTAGAATTTGCCAGTTAAAAATGTTTTTGTCATATTAAATCTTTCAGTTCCTCATAAAGGGGAAAGAGGAATTTTCCATTTTCTGTAGTTTTATGTGCAGATTGAGTATTCAGTTGACTCTGCAGAGGAGTTTCTGGGAAGTGGTTCTTGACTAAGCAGTTACTTCTTAGCCACAATTTACAGCATTTTTGCCATATGGAGTCCAGGGTCAGAACTGGGTAAACTCAATTGTTACCATATTGAGTGCATGAGCACAGTGGGTGGGCATGTTCATTACCAACCCCTAAGACAATGATCACAGACGAACACAGACGAACACAGACGAACACATCTACTGCGGCCAAAAGGTGATCTTTGTGTGCGCAGTAAAGCAGTCCAGAGAGGTCTGCAGAAACGTGGAAAATGCGCGCCTTGTAAGGAAGAGGCTGCTACTCGGCTCCAGTCTATTGTTTCCATGTGGGAATGTGTGCTCAGCACTGCCAGAGAGAGCTTCTGATTCAAGAGAAGCCAGAAATTCATATTTTTTAATGCAAAAATCTCCCAATTTTTAAAATGCTGGCAACTAATGTAAAACTTTAAAAGTATTATGTGGATCAACAATGTGTGGTCCTAACAAAACCCATCTGTGGTCTACCAGATTGTGACCTCTGCCGTAGGAATCATTCCAGAAGGGGTCAGACATTCAGAAGGGATGGTGGTAAATCAAGATTGAGTTACTCAAAACCTACGTTAATTTTGTGAAATGCTTAATGGCTTCATCATCCATTGAGACAAATACACATACTTTCTAAAATCACTGTGTGGCCATTGTAATTATGTCTTCAGTATCTATTACTCTCTAATGTGTAATAACCACGTGGCTTGGATGGTTCCACTCCCACTTCCAGTGTAATATCTTTTTTGCTCACTTCAACAGACATAACCCAGGCCTAAACCAATCAGTAAATAGCATTTCTTAGATACACAGGTTAGACCACAATGATTTTACTGGGTTATGTTTACAGATTTTAGAACTAGAAGAGGTGCTGTAAGTAAACTATCCAGTCTACTTAAGTATACTTCTTTTCAGGTGAGAAAATAAAGTTCCTAAGAGATGATGTGAGTTGGTCATGGAATATAGCAGTCTAGAAATAGAATTTTTTTTTTTTTGAGTTGGAGTCTCACTCTGTTGCCTAAGCTGGAGTGCAGTGGCCGCTCCCAGTCACCGCAGCCTCGACCTGCTGGGCTCCGGCAATCCTTCCACCTCAGCCTTCCAAGTAGCTGGAATTACAGGCATGCGCTACCATGCCTGGCTGATTTTTTGATTTATTGTAGAGATGAGGTCTCGCTGCCCAGGCAGGCCTCGAACCAGCGGGCTCAGGCAATCTATTCACTTCAGCCTCCCAAAGGCGTGGGATTACAGGCTGAGCCACCGAGCCCAGCTAGAAATAGAATTTACAAGTATCTGCACTCTGTCTCCTTTATTTAAATTCATTATGTCACCTTTAAAAATGAGTGACCTTCTTAGGGTCTTTTTGCATTGATCATTCTCTTGCCACTACTATTATTGGCATACTTTTATAAATCAGCTGGATTCCTGCTCCAATATCATATAATATTTCATTACTGTATGCCTCCTACTGTGAACTCAAGATATATATTGTTAATATTGCTCATTTTATAACTGTGCCAATCAAGACTCTTCTAATTATCAGAGGCAGAAAACCAATCAAACTGTTCTTGGCCAAAAACTTTTTTTTTTTTAACCCAGAAGTCCATTGGTGGCATTGACTTCAAGCACTGCTAAATGCAGAGCTAAACAGTGTCATAAGATCTCATGATCTGCTTGTCTCTGTCTTGTTGGTATATTTGTCTCCACCTCTTCTGGAGTAAACAACTTTCTCTGGGACCCTAAGGAAGATGACTGCCAATAGCATCAGATCACATAATCATAATTTAGTAACCACATGGATATTTTCAATATTGATATGTTGAACTCACAGAGAGATTCTGATGGACCCTTTTTATGTTCTGTGTCTGGCCTATGGACCCATTTTTGTGTCCAGAAGAATATGCTATAGGTTCAGATTGGATCTTGTTTCTACCCATCAGGGGAGGGATGAGCTACTGTGATGGAGGGCCTTAGTAGGGTCACATGGAGTTGAGGAGGTGTTCCTTAAAAGAAAGGAATGGGAAAAGACTGGGACACCGATTAAAAAAAAAATAATGAAAATGGAAGTGTTGGGTATTTACAAATAATACCTATTAGAGTCTGCTAAAGCAATCAAACAGAGTTGTGTCTGTATGACTGTCTTTAGAAAATAGAGTGAGATCCCACTCAATCTCTATGCATTCAGGAGATGGACTTGATGGGGTTCAGGAGAATGCATCTAACTATGGCAGGAGTGGTTATTTCTTGGAGGAAACTGAGGCAAAGCTGAGTCAAGGGCAGGGACCAGAGGAAGGTAAGGAAGTTAGAGATCAGGCATGGGAATGCCTTCATGAGGTTTGCACAAAGCCTGCTTTGCTGTTTGTTGGCCTCACCATGACAGCATTAACTTACTCTGCAAATGGATTTTTAAGTCATTACAAAGCTCCTAACAAATAACACCCCAGTTTTATAGATGCCAGATTTAGAGCAATTGAGGGGAGCAAGTGTCAATTGGTTTAAGCTTTCTGAAGTTTACAGTGTATACGCCCTTGGGCTTACCTAGTCCCCTTCTCATAACTTATCCTATGGAAATATTTATACTTGGAGGTTTTGCCATGAGTTAATTGCTGTTATAAGTGGTCAAAAGATGGAAACAACCTAAATGTCTCACAGTATTAGACTGAGTGAGCAAAGACAAGACTGTGAATACAAACAAAGGAATATATTGCAGCCATTAAAAACGCTGTTGTAGAAGAGTATATAAAAGAAACAAAAATCTGTTAATAATATACTGTTACATGGAAAAACTTCCAAAATGATTTAATATTTACTTTTATTATGCTCTATTGTATGCATTATCTGATTTAATCCTTCCAATTCTGTATGGTATGTATTATCATTTTCCCCAAACAACTTAATGTTCTCCAAACTTAATTTTCTTATCTATAAATGGCATATGGGTTTTTTGTTTTTTTTTTGTTTTTTTTTTTTTGAGTTGGAGTCTCTGTCGCTCAGACTGGAGTGCAGTGGCCGCTCCCGGCCACCACAGCCTCGACCTGCTGGGCTCTAGCGATCCTTCCACCTCAGCCTTCCAAGTAGCTGGAACTACAGGCATGCGCTACCACGCCTGGCTGATTTTTGATTTATTGTAGAGATGAGGTCTCGCTGCCCAGGCGGGTCTCGAACCCGCGGGCTCAGGCAATCCACTCACCTCAGCCTCCCAAAGGCGCGGGATTACAGGCTGAGCCACCAAGCCCGGCTTTTGTTTTGTTTTGACAGGATCTTACTCTGCTACCCAGGCTGGAGTGCACTGGCACAAGGAATACAAGGGCATAGTCATGGCTCATGACAGCCTCGACCTCCTGGACTCAAGCCATCCTTCTGCCTCAGCCTCCCAAGTAGCTGGGTCTACAGGTGCGTAACACCATGACCAGCTAATTTTTTAAATTTTCTGTAGAGATGAGGTCTTGCTATGTTACCCAGGCTGGTCTCAAACTCGGGCTCAAGTGATTCCCCTGTCTCAGCCTCTCAAAGTACTAGGATTACAGGTGTGAGCCACCATACCCAGTCCGCATATGGTTTTGACAGTCAGCAGGCAGTCCATGCCAGAATTCAGAGCTAGTTCTGTTACTTACTATCTTTTAAAAATGTTTATTACTTTCAGATAAAGGGTCTTTCTCTGTTTCCCAGGATGTACTGTGCCCAGGCAGTGGCAGGATCATAGTTCACTGCAGCCTCGAACTCCTGGGCTCAAATGGCCCTCCTGTCTCAGCCTTCTGAATTGTTAGAATTACAGGTACATGCCAATATGTCTGGCTAATGGTAGGCACTACTTTTCCCATCTTACAGAGGAGAAATCTGAATTTACATAGTAGATGGCAAAACTCATATTCTAATTCGGGTCTTCAGAGCCCTCAAACATAGCTAAACATTATGCTATAATCTGTTTAACACATGAAGTGACAATGGATTCGGGTATTTTAAACTGATGCTATTCTGGAAAATTTAGAATATAGGCTAGTAAATTTTTATTGTTAATTAAATAACTGTGTGTTAGTAAAATTTTCATAGTTTTACGCTTTGCATTTCTAACAAGATTGTTGTGTGTGTGTTTTGTTTGTTTGTTTGTTTTTTAGTTTTTTCTTTTATTTTTGAGTCACTCTCTCACTCTGTTGCCCAGGCTGGAGTGTAGTGGCATGATCATGGCTCACCGTAGCCTCAACCTCCTGGGCTCAAGCGATCCTTCTGCCTTAGCCTTCCAAGTAGCTGGGACTAGGAGTGCGTGCACCACATTTGGCTATTATTACTATTATTATTATTATTATTTTTGTAGACATGGGGATCTCGCTATGTTGCCCAGACTGGTCTCAAACTTCTGGACTCAAATAATCCTCTTGTCTTGGCCTCCCAAAGTGCTGGGATTGGAGGTGTGAGCCACCACACCTTGCCTTTTTACTTTTTTCTATCCCTTTTTGCATTACTCAGACACTTAATCAGTGTTTTTAGTTGGGTTGTTTTTGAGAAGGACCAGGAAACGGTATGTGGAGGAGACTGAGCATACGGGAATGGAAAGGTACTGGGCAGGTGGAGGGGGATACACAGCAGCACTGACAATAGACCTGCTTTCAACCCATTCCACACAGCACAGAACACACACTGCTAAGCGTGGTAGTAGCCATGGAGAAAATGTAGAACAGGAGATCCAGTTGAAAAGAGAGAACTCTGGCAGAATATTAAATACTAAGGTTTCAAAACTTCACTTTTTAGCAATAAGAGTGGCATAGAAGTGATCACTCTGTGTTACTGAGGACGTCATTAAAAATCCAAAGGTTAAAATAAATGGAAAGTTGCCAGCAAAGAAATGGCATCTACAGAGCTGGCTAGCAGTTATGCAAAGCAAAGGAACTTCTTAATAATGAAACACAACTTAGCCACGAGCAGATATATTGTCCCATGCTACAACATAATAAATAGGACCTGACAACCAGAAAATGAAACTCCAGAATGAGAGAGTGTCTTAATTTGCTGACAGCGTGTTTCTTTTCCCTTTGTTTTTGTTTTTCCTGCCACTAAATCATCTGTATCAGGCAATACTTTGTACCTTCTTGGAAATTAACTTACTTATCTATTGTGTTTCAAAGGTGAAGTGATGGGCTAAATTCCTTTTAGATATACAGCTAAAGAAATTTCCTTGTATATACATGCCTCAGAGCAACCCAGCTGTGCCCTCTAGTGATCATTTTGTCCTGTGGTTTTATGAGGAGTCTTGAAAGGCATCGGAACAAATGGACTCTGGGTGCTCTTTCATCTTAGAAATTAGCTTTCTGTGGGGGGTGATTGTTACTTTGGCAAATAAATGCTACTCTGGAACCAGGTAGAATGAGTGTAAAACAAAGAGTCCTTTCTTTTTGTTCTCTGGAGTTTCATTTTTTTCACTTATAAATTCCTTTATAAATTTACTTTGTTGGGCCATGGGTGAAACTGATCTCTTCAATTCTACCCTAATCAGTTCCCAGGGATTTGGATTTAAAAATAAAGAATTCCTCATAGATTCAGTACTGCAAATAAGTTGGAACAAGTTAGGGTGATCATTTTTTAAGAGGTATTAACTTTCCTTTATACATGTTTGATATATGGTGTGGCGAGAACTCTGGCAGGAATTTTCAGTCAAATTTGAGTCTAGACAATTTGATTTACCAGGTGTACAAGTATATGTGTTTGTGTCTCAGCCCTTTGCTAAATTGTAAGTTCCTTGTTATATACATCTTGTATCCTCTACAGCTTCACATTTATTTATTTATTTACTTACTTACTTAGAGTCAGAGTCTTACTTTGTTCCCCAGGCGGGAGTGCAGTGGCCACCCCATGGCCACCCCAGTGTCAACATGCTGGGCTCTTGGGATCCTTCTGCCTCAGGAATCACAGGCGTGCGCCACCACGCCTGGCTAATTTTTGGATTTACTGTAGAGACGAGGTCTCACCATGTTGCCCAGACTGGTCTCGAACCCCTGGGCACAGGCAATCCTGTTGTCTCGGTCTCCCAAAGTCCTGGGATTACAGGCTTGAGCCACTGCGCCTGGCCAGCTTCTCATTTTACATTGTACTGTCTCAAAGTGTTCCTCTCATACAGTTTAAACATTTTTTTTTAATCACAAACTTACAGAAAAATTGCAGAACAAGTACAAATAACTTTTTTTCTGGACCATTTAAAAGAACGTTGCAGGTCTAATTCCCTGTGTCCTCTTAATATTTTAATGTGTATTTTCTAACATTAATATGTTACTATCACCTAAACCTCAGACCTGATAGCAGTTTTGTAAATTGTCTCAATAGTGTTCTTATCATAAGAGGATCAATTTCAGGATCAGATGTTGCATTTAGTTATTATTTCTCTTGAGTCTTTTCGCTGTGGAACAGTTTTTCAGTTGGTTCTCCCCTCTCCGCTCCCGCCACTTTCATGATCTTGATACTTTTTACAATACCAGCCAGTTATTTTGTAGAATTTTCTTCAGTTTAGGTTTGTCTGAAGTTTTTTCATGATAATATTTAGGTGGCATATCACTGGTGGGAATATCACAAAAATGATGGTGTTCTTCTCTTTACATCCTATCAGATGACACATGATTTCAATTTGCCCCATTACTACTGTTTTTCATGATCATTACCTGATTAAGATGTTGTCTACCAGGTTTCTCCACTATAAAGTTACTCTTTTTCACTTGGTAATTTTATAAGTATTTTGTTGGAAGTTCTTTAAGACCTTGTAAATATTTTGTTCTTCAACAAACTTTGAGTTTATTCATTTACAAATATTTCATAGGATTCCAGATTTCCAATCTATTAAATGAGCTGTAATTTGTTAATACCATTATTTCTTTTAAGCTTCAAAGTTTCCCCAGTTTGGCCTATGGGAGTCCCTGGAAGTTGACATCTGTGTCCTTTTGACAGGTTTCTATCATTTTGGTTTTTTTAGCTCTTTAAAAAAAAATTGATAATTTTCCTGCCCCATCCCTGGAACCTTCCATTTTCCCAAGGAGTCTGGTTCCTTTAAGTAGAGAATGGTATTTAGAAACAGATCAGGTTACTAGGCACTCCTGTTGCCCTCTCCAAGAACTGAGCTCAGAAATAGATGTGCATGGACATATATACAAGCACGTCTACAAGCACATCTATATTTATCTCTATATCTATCTATATTTGTTCCAGTTCATGAGTTTATCCTCCAGTTCCTGTCCATCACAGAGTTTACTGAAGTTGTCTTTTTCCTTTATTTTAATCCTTTGCTTAATCTTCCTGGGTCATGTTCCAGCCCAGATAAGGTAGCCCCTTCTTTCCAGGCTCGCTCTCTGACAACTAAAAACCCTGGATATAGCACAACAAACAGGCATGGGAAGAATCATAGAAGTGGAAAAAAGGAGGCACAGATGATCTAGGGACTTTGGGACTCGAGGAATGAAATGGTGGCGAGGTCTCTGGGTTCTTACTGCCTCTCACATCATCTAGACAAGTTGTCTCCAAACCAGAACTGCCAATAGACCAAGAAAGCTCCAGAAATCCTGCTCCCGTGGCCGAAGGGTCAGGAAAAGCATGGCCTAACAGCAGAAAGTCCTCTTCGAAAATCATGCCCTGTTCCAGCCAAACACCAATGGAAAACCTACCCACATTCCTGCGGTGTCAGTGGGGCCAGACAGCAAATGGTTCTTCACACCCCCCTATGGAAGCAGGCTCCATGCTCTGATTCTTTGGTCTATGGTCTGTGCACTTTTCCTTCAGAGTACCAAACTTCAATTCTGTATCTTTTCATCACTCTGAGTCATACATTCTCTTTGTTTCTCTTTCAAACAAAGTGTGGTCTGAGTATGCAAGCACTGTGGAAGAAGCATCAGTCACAATACCTAAGTCCTATATGCTTTGCTTGTCCAAGTCAGTGTACACCAGTAATGTGATTTTTCATATAAATAGAAGCAAATCAAAAGTAATTTAGGAAGTTTAGATAGGCCTATGACTATAAGCATAATTACCTATGGCACCAAATATCAAGAGAGTAACTCCTGAGCACAGTGGCACATGCCTGTAATCCCAGCCTTTGGGAGGCGGATACGAGAAGATTGCCTGATTCCAGGGGTTCAAGACCAGTCTGGGCAACTTGGCCAGACCTCATCTCTACAATAAACTTTTAAAAATAGCTGGGTGTTGTGGAGCACAGCTGTAGTTCAAGCTACTTGGAAGGTTGAGGCGGAAGGATCACCTGAGCATAGCAGGTCCAGGGTGCCGTGGTCATGAGAGTGCCACTGCACTCTAGCCTGGGTGACAGAGTGAGATTCGAACTCAAAAAACAAACAAAAAAACACATTTCTCTCTTTTTTGTCTCTTAAGATTTTTCATAAACATACATTCTTTTTTAAAATTTTTTATTTTAAAGATGTGGGGTACAATTCGGGGTTAGGTATACAAATGGTCATTGTACAGGTAAAGTTTGGGCCTTAACTTGGTCCCTACTATACCTGGTTTGAAATCAGGCACTCTTATTGATGAAGTGTGCTCCCTCCCTCCCCTGACTGTTTCCCACTACTGCCAGTCTCTTTGTTATAGTATTACGATAATTGTTCAGGGTCCGCTTATGAGTGAAAACATGTGATACTCAGTTCTTTGTTTCTGTGATGGATCACTGAGTATGATAAACTCTAAATTCATCCAAGTTGCTGCCAAGTTCATAATTTTGTCCCTCTTTATGGTTGCGTAATATTCCATCAGGCATATGTACCACATTTTTTTAATCCAGTGTACGTTCAATGGGCAGCATAGTTGGCTCCATGTTTTTGCTATTGTGAATAGTGCTGCAATAAACATGAATGTGCAGGTATCTTTTTTGTAGAATGATTTGAGTTCCTCCAGGTATATTCCCAGAAGAGGGATTTATCGGGTCATATGGAAGGCTGATTTTTAGAACTTTTAGTAATTGCTACACTGTTTTTCACAGATGTTGTATAGTTTACACTCCCACCAACAGTGTAGAAGTGTTCCCTTTTTCCCACATCCTCTCCAGCATCTGTTGTTTTTTGAGTTATTGATGATAGTCCTGACTGGAGTTAGGTGGTATCTCAATGTGGTTTTAATTTGCATTTATTTGATGATTAGTGAGGCTGAGCATTTTTTCATGTATCTGTTGGCTGCTCATATGTCTTTTTTTGGGAAGTGTCTACTCATATCTTTTCCCCACTTTGTAATGAGTCTGTTTGTTTTTTCCTTTTTGGCACATTTGAGTTCCTTGTATATTCTAGATGTTAGGCCTTTGTCCGATATATATTTCCCAATTGGCAAATATTTTTTCCCATTCTGTGTATTGTCTCCCACTCTCTTGATGGTTTCTTATGCTTTGCAAAAAGAAGACTTTCAGTTTGATGAGGTCCCACTTGTCTATCTTATCTCTTATGGTGTGGGCATTTAGGGTTTTGATCAAGAATTGGTTGCCAGTTCCCCAGTTCCAATTTCCATAAGTGTCTCCTGCATTTTCTAAGGTTCTTATAGTTTTCCATTTAGGTTTTCCATTTAAGACTTTGATGCACTTAGAGTTGATTTTTGTATATGGTGCTAGGTAGGAGTCTTGTTTTAGTTTTCTACACATGGTTAGTCAGTTTTCCCTGCACCATTTACTGAATAAGTTCTCCTTTCCCCAGTGGTTGTTAGTGGAGGCTTGTCAAAGATGAGTTGGGTCAGAAATTGAGGTTTTGCTTCTGGAATCCCTATCCCATCCCATTGGTCTATATGCCTGTTGTATCAATACCAGACTGTTTTGATTATTGTAGCCTTATAATAACCTTTAAAATCTAGAAGTGTGATATCTCCCACTTTGTTTTGCTGAGGATTGCTTTGGCAATTTGTGGTCATTTATGTTTCCATATGAATTTCTGTATTGTTTCCAGGTCTGAGAAGAATGCTACTGGTAATTTAATGGGTATTGCATTAAATCTATACATTGCCTTGGGTAAGATGGGCATCTTAACAATATTGATTCTTCAAATTCATAAGCATGGAATATTTTTTCATTTGTTTGTGTCATCTTTGATTTATTTGAGCAATGTTTTGTAGTTTTTCTTGTAAAAACTTCTCTTTTCTTTCACTTCTCTGGTCAGGAAGATGTCAATGGATTTAATTTTTTGTGGCTCTTGCAAATGGGTGTGTGCTTTTTTTTTTTTTGAGTTGGAGTCTCACTCTGCCACCCTCGCCTGCTGGGCTCCGGCAATCCTTCTGCCTCAGCCTTCCAAGTAGCCGGAATTACAGGCATGCGCTACCATACCCAGCTGATTTTTTGATTTATTGTAGCGATGAGGTCTAGCTGCCCAGGCGGGTCTCGAACCTGCGGGCTCAGGCAATCCACTCACCTCAGCCTCCCAAAGGCACGGGATTACAGGCTGAGCGACCGAGCCCGGCGGGTGTGAGCTTTTTATTTAGTTCTCTGCCTGTTTGTTGTTGATATATAAGAATGCGACTGTTTTTTGCATTGATTTTGCATCCTGAGACTTTGCCAAAGTCCTTTATCAGTGCAAGAAGGTTTTTGACAGATTCTTTTATTTATTTATTTTTTTGATTTGGAGTCTCACTCTGTCGCCCAGACTGGAGTGCAGTGGCCCCTCCCAGCCACCACAGCCTCGACCTGCTGGGCTCCGGCTATCCTTCCGCCTCACCTTCCAAGTAGCTGGAACTACAGGTATGCGCTACCACGCCTGGCTAATTTTTTGATTTATTGTAGAGATGAGGTCTCGCCAAGTTGGCCAGGCGAGTCTCGAACCAGCAGGCTCAGGTAATTCACTCACCTCAGCCTCCCAAGGCATGGGATTACAGGCTGAGCCACCGAGCCTGACTGACAGATTCTTTTGGATTTTTGAGGTATAGAATCATATTGTCAGCAAAGAGGAATTACTTGACTTCCTCTTTTCCTATCTGGATAGCCCTGATTTCCTTCTCTTGTCTGATTGCTCTTGCTAGGACTTCCAACACTATGTTGAACAGGAGGGGTGAAAGTTGTTCTGGTTTTCAGGGGAAATGCTTCCAATTTTTGTCTATTTAGCATTATGTTGACTGTGGGTTTATCATAGATGGGTCTTACTATTTTGAGGTATGTTCCCTTTATGCCTAGGTGTTCAAGGGTTTTTATCAAGAAGGGATGCTGGATTTTGTCAAGAACTTTCTCTGTGTTTAATGGTGTAATCATGTGATTCCTATTTTTACATCTGCTGATATATTTAATTACATTTATAGTCTTGCAGGTGTTGAACCAACTCTGCAACCCAGGGATGAAGCTTACTTGGTCATGGTGGATGATTTTTGAGATGTATTGTTGGATTTGATTTGTTAGAATCTTGCTGAGTATTTTTGCATCTATGTTCATCAGGGATATTAGTGAGTAGCTCTTTCTTTGCTGAATCTTTACCCAGCTTGGGTATCAGTGTGATGTTAGTTTCATAAAATGATTTGGGGAAAGTTCAGTCTTTCTTGATTGCTTGAAATACTTTTAATAGGATTAGTATCAACTCCTCCTTGTATGTTTTGTAGAATTCCACTGAAAAGTCATCTGGTCCAGGACTTTTTTTGTGAATAGTTTTCTTATGATGGAGTCAATTTCCTTGGTTGTTATTGGTCTATTTAATGTCTCAATTTCTTCTTGTTTCAATGTTGGGAGATTGTGTGATGTCAGAAATCCTCCATTTCATTTAGGTTTTTGAGTTTGTTTCCATATAGGTGTGCATAGTAATCTCTGATAATTTTTTGTTTCCTCAGAGTCCATTGTGATTTGATCTTTTGCATTTCTGGTTGTGTTTATTTGGGCTTTTTCTCTCTTTTTCTTGGTCAGTCTGACTAGGGGCCCATCAATCTTGTTTATCCTTTCAAAGAACCAGTTTTTTGTTTGGTTGATTTTTTTTCTATGATAGTTTTGTCTTCTCAGTCCTATACTTGGGCTTTTACTTTGGCGATCTCAATTCTTCTGCTGAAGTTATGGTTTTGATGGTCATGTCTTTCCAGCTCCCTTAGGTGATTTGTTATGCTGTTAACTTGTGATCATTCCATTTTCTTGATGTATGTTCATAAATAAGTGAATTCTCCTCTCATTACTGCCTTCATGGCATCCCAGAGGTTTTGTTAAGATGTGTCTTTATTTTCCTTTGTTTCCAGAAATCCTTTAATTTCTGCTTTGATGTCCATGTTGACCCAGGAGTTGTTCAGCATCATGTTGTTTAGTGTCCACGTCTTTGTCAGTTTTGGAGTAGCTTTGTTGGTGTTGATATTTATTTTTATTCCACTGTGGTCTGAGATGGTGCATGGCAGTATTTTGATCTTATGAAGTTTGTTTATGCTTGATTTATGATCGAGGATGTGATTGATCTTGGAGTACATTCTATGTGGCGATGAACAGAATGTATACTCTGTGGTTGATGGGTGGAGTGTTCTCTAGGTATCTATTAATTCCTTTTGGACAAGTGTCAAATTGAAGTTCCAGATCTCCTTGTTGATTTTTTGCCTTGATGATCTATCTAGGGTTGTTAGTGAGGTATTTAAGTCCCCAGCTATGATAGTATTAGGGTCAATATCTTTTTTAATTTTACCTAGAAACTGCTCTATAAAGGTTGGTGCTCCTATGTTGGAAGCATATATATTTAGGATGAATATTTCATGTTTCTGAATTGAATCTTTTATTATTATGTGTGACCTTCCATAGCTTTATAAATTTTTGATAACTTAAAGGTTATTTTGTCTGCTATTAAGATCACAATTCCTGCTTTCTTTTGTGTTCCATTCACCTGAAAATTTGTATTTGAGTCTGTGAGTGTTCATTCTGATGAGAGGAGTCTCCTGGAGACAGCATATTGCTGCATCTTTTTTTTTTTATCCAATTTGCCATTCTACGTCTTTTCAGTGGTGCATTTACTCCATTCATGTTCAGGCTAATTATTGAGATGTGAGAATTTATCCCTATCATGAGCTTCTTACAGGATATGTTGTTATTGTTGTTTGTTTGTTTATTTGTTTGTTGGTTTTCTGTTGACTTTTGGGTTGATATATGTGTGTGTTTTCAGTCTTTTTGCTGCATTCTCGGGAAGAGTATGGTCATTCTTTTTTTTTTCTTTCTTCTGTGTTTAATACTTTCTTAATCTTTTCTTGTACAGTTGGAGGCTGTATAAATTCAGGAATTGAATGTCTGGGAAGGATTTAAATTTTTCATCACTGATGAAGCTTAGCTTAGATGGGTAGGAAATTCTTGGTTGGAATTGTTTATCTTTGAGAACTTTGAAGATTGGACTCCAGTATCTTCTAGCCTGTAGTGTTTCGGTAGTTAAGTCTGCTGCTACTCTAATTGGTCTTCCCTGTAAGTAGTCTGACCTTTCTCTCTTGCTGCCCTTAGGATTTTTTCTTTTATACCTACTTTGTGTAAGCAGAATACTATGTGTCTAGTAGTTGGTTTTCTCATTTGATGTCTTGCAGAGGTTCTCTGAATTTCTTGTGTTTGAATGGTCATGTCTCTGATGAGATGAGGGAAGTTTTCTTGGATAATTTCATGGAATGTTTGTTCCAGGGTGGTCTTTGTTTCTCTATCTGCCTCAGTAATGCCAATTGATCCTAGGTTTGACCTTTTGATATAATCGCACATCTCTTGGTGGCTTTGTTTCATCTTGTATAGCTTATTTTCTATGTTTTTAACAATTTGGGTTAGTTTATATTTTGGTCTTCAAGCTCTGAGATTCTTTCTTTTGCTTGGTTAATTCTGCTTTCCATGGTTGTCAGTTTGTTATTTATTTCATTTACTGTATTCTTTTTTTTTTCTTTTGTGGAGACACTTTTTCAATTGCTCAAAGCAGGTTTTGAACTCATCCATTTTGATGCCTTTTAGTACTTCTGCCACTTTTTATTTTGCCTCTTCCACAACAACAAAATGTTTCCCTTGGAGGACTTTTTCATCCAGGGAAACAAAAACAAGTTACTCCAGGTGAGATGGGGTGAATAGTGGGGTGGGACACAGAGGTCATGCCATTTTTGGCAAAAAATGAAAAAACTGCTGAACACTCAACATGGTGTGGACAAGTGTGCTCACAAGTCATCCATAATGAAATGGGCAAATGCATTGAAAGAATTTCCAAATAAAAATTCACTGAAGCTGAACGCAGCCTCTCACAACAATGCTAATTGGTACACTGATGCCGATGGGTTCCTAGAACACTCATCTAGTGGAGGAAGCCTGTACTACAAGGGGTTGCCCTCCAAAAGACAATTCTGCTTTTTGTTGTTGTTGTTGTTCTCTCTCGTATGTTTCTTTGCTCTCCTAATATTCAGAAAGCATTTTCAGTTTGAGGACCTTGTTGTTCTGCAATTCTGCAAATATTATGGCTGATGTGACTTCAAGGATTGCTGTTCCATTAATCCCTCTAATCTTTCTTTCTGGAATCTTAATTAAATTAGGTCCTCTCAATCTAATATTTCTTTCTCTTATTTACACTTTGTATTTAGAAAAAAATAAATTCTTATTCCTAGTGCTATGTCCTGGGTGAATGCTTTAAGTACCACTTTTTAATTCACGAATTCTCTTTTTTTTTACTACAACCAATGTAAAAATTAAGCAATCTATTGAGTTTTTATTTTAGTGTTTTTTTGTTTGTTTGTTTTTTGGGGGGTTGAGTTGGACCTTACTCTGTCACCCAGCTGGAGTGCAGTGGTATGATCACAGCTTACCACAGCCTTGACCTCCTGGGCTCAAGTGATCCTTCTGTCTCAGCTTCCTGAGTAGCTGGGACTACAGAAACCACACCACCAACTCGGCTACTTTTTTTTTCTTTTCTAGAAACAAGGTCTTACTATGTTTATCTCAAACTCCTGGTATCAAATTCCTGTTCTCAAGAAATCCTCCCACCTCAGCCCCCAAAGTGCTGGGATTGTAGTCTTGAGCCAATGCCCCTAGCTTTCCCATTATTTCTGTGTTACTTTGGGGAATGCTGAGGTAACGTGGTACAGGCTTGTTCATGGAGCAACTAGGATGCATGCTGGCTGAAGAGGCCCAAGGGAAGCAAAAAGAAATCATTTTGAAGCCAGATGATTGAATGACAGGCCAGGATACTTGGCTCTGATGCAGTCAGTGGTGAAATCTTTTTTTGAGGACTTAGAGCAGGGATAGGAGGGTTAAGGTTAGAAAGATCAGTCTGATCTTAGCTAACAAACCAAGGTGGATCAGAGTGAGAGAAAATTGAGTGAGGAGATTATGAGATAGTGGCAGCCAAGTTAACATGGTGACCATGAGAACGGAGCAGAGAGCAAGAACCGTAGCATTTAGTGATAGATTAGAAGCAGATGGGCTGGACACAGTGGCTTTTGCCTGTAACCCCAGTACTTTGGGAGGTCAAGTTGAGAGGATCACTTGAGGCCAGGAGTTCAAAGACTACCCTGTCTCTACAAAAAAAAATTTAAAAATTAGCTGGGTGTGGTGGTATGCACCTGTAGTCCCAGCCACTTGGGAGACTATGATAGGAGGATCATCTGAGCCCAGGAGTTTGAGGCTGTGGTGAGCCATGATCGTGCCACTGCACTCCAGCATTCCAGCCTGGATGACAGAGACTGCAATTCAAAAAAAGAACAAGGAAGGGAGGGGAGGGAGGAGGAGAAGGGGGAGGAGGAGGAAAGAGTGGGGGAAAGCAAAGCACATGAGAAAGGCTGTATGTAAGAGGTCCCAAGAAGTAAGACTTGGGAGATATAAGTTTTATCAGTTTTTCTTTAACTAGCTGTGTGCACCCTGGGGCATATGACGCTTTTCTTCTTAATTCTATTTTCTCAGTGTTCCAATGAGATGCAATTAGATTAGAGGCTCTAAAGTAGAAGCTGTCATGCTTTTTTTTTAAACCAATAAAGTATTTCATAAGAGTTTGAGTTGACTGTCAACATTTATACATTGAAATTAACATTCAAATCTCTGTTTCTGGCTTCTCTTGAAAAACTGGAAGATCTGGTAATACCAGATCTCACATGACAGCAATGTGTTTTGTCCTGAGTAGCAGTTAGGGTGATATTTAGCCAGGTCACCACAGTGGCCTTCCTGTCCTTCATTCTGTGAGTTTGCTGCAATCATACCAATTATATTGCCTGTCTTGGCCTGGTAGGAATTTAAATATTTTAGCCCTGGACCACTTGATTTTCATTTTATCCCATTTGTAAATCTTGTGACTCTGTAGCACTTACTCACATATATGTCCTAAAAAAGGCAAGGGAGTGGAAACAGTAACAGTAATAGATAGGTTTATTAAGAGCTTAATTTATGCACTATTGTTCCAAGTGCTTCACATATATTATTTTATTTAATCCTCATAACAACCCTTTAACATTAATACTATTTTAAAAATCATTTTCCCCAGGTTGCAAGAGAGGAACAAAGGTCTAGAAGGCTAATTTGCCCAAAGTCATATGGCAACTAAGATGTAGAGTTGGGATTTGAACTCAACAGTCTAACTCTTGAGTTCATGCTTCTTTTTTTTGAGTCAGAGTCTCACTCCATTGTCCAGGCTGGAGTGCAGTGGCACGCGCATGGCCACCATAGCATTGACCTGCTGGGCTCTGGCGATCCTTCCGCCTCAGCCTTCCAAGTAGCCAGAACTACAGGCGCATGCTACCATGCCCAGCTAATTTTTGATTTATTGTAGACAAGGTCCCGCCGAATTGCCTGGGGTGGTCTCAAACCCAGGGGCTCAGGCAATCCGCTTGCCTCAGCCTCCTAAAGTGCTGGTATTACGGACTGAGCCGCTGAGCCCTATCCATTAAGTTTTTCAATAATAGAAAGGTCAGGGAATTTTGGAGAACGGTTAGTTGTTCTAGGTGTATGGGAGGATGATGGTCAGGGTATCATCATGGCCATGAAGAAGACGAAGATGATCGAGATACTTGCTACCTTACTTAGGTCTCTACCGCAGCAGGAAATTCTCACCTGCTGTGATTTCCTATGTCAGCAGTTAAAGCACTGGGGAAAAAAACACCCAACCTAGTTCTAGTGGAATGAAGCCTTAAGAGATAAAGTAAGAAAGGCTTTGAAAAGGACTTAAGCATTAAGGGAGGAACAGCTCGGGATAAGTGGAGTGTGTTGTAGTCATGCCAGACATGTGCTAGTTTTTGTCTTTTGCCAGGAAACTGTGAGTACAAACTCAAAATCTGGACCCAAAAGCCAGGTAGGTACAGTATCGCTGTATGTTAATCGATCAGGCTTATAATCTATTACGAGCAGGCTGTTCTCACAAGATTACCCAGAGTCCCCCTGTGGGCAGTGGACCTACAGGGAAGGCTTCACAAGTATTTTATTTTATTAATTAATTAATTTATTTGAGTTGGAGTCCCACTCTGTCGCCTAGGCTGGAGTGCAGTGGCATGCTTATGGCCACTGCAGCCTCAATCTGCTGGGCTCAGGCAATCCTTCCACCTCAGCCTTCCAAGTAGCTGGAATGACAGGCAGGCACCACCACATCCAGTTAATGTTTTGATTTATTTTAGAGAAGAGGTCTCCTCAAGTTGCCCAGGCTGGTCTTGAACACCTGGACTCAGGCAATCCTCTCACCTCTGCTTCCCAAAGTGCTAGGATTATAGGCGTGGGTCATCGCGTCTGCCTAACTATTTTAAATTGCTGATTTGTTAACTATAGATGTCTAAAATATATAATACTTTTTAATAAAATCTGGAAAAATGTATATAAGTCTTCAGGAACTTATGTGAAAAAAAGCTTAAAAATAAAACTGTAAGTGGCATATTTTTTCATAAAATGTATATGTGAACTTTTTTTGGTTATCATAATTTTCAGTTCTCCTTTTATTCTTTCATTTTTTATTCATTTTTGTGTTGGTGAAAAATATTTTTGGAAAACTATAAATTATATAATTCATAAATAATTATATAATTTGTATAATTAATAAAGGACAAATGGAACATATTTAAATGGAAAGGATAGTGTTTTATACTAACTGGACCAATTGAGATAATATGAATTGGAAAAATAACTTTTCTGTGATTATATGTTTTTAAAAGAGTTGATTATAAACTAAGTTGATAACTCTATTTTATTTTTCCATTTGGGAGACATTTATTAAGCACTTATTTTGCACTGAGATCTAGATGGGAGGCAAAGGAAAAAATAATATGAATAACAGTCAGCATAGGCTTCAATACATTTATCATTTTCTCTAGTTATCTTAGGCTTGGTGACAATGATGGACAGTTTGACTATTTTGAGGTGGATGATTAACTACGCCAAGGTGTGGACTGATCCACTTCCCCCAATTCTCTTCCCATATTGACCTGACACTTTAGGCCATATGTCAGGACAGAATCAGGCAGAATCTCGGGCTTGTATCAAATATTTAGTCTGATACATTAAGCAATGCCTTTCACTTTCTCCTTCCAAAGTGTGCAAAATATGTGTATAATATTAAATTTCTGTTTTTCTAATCATTCCTAAAATGGAATATGATTGATCTAGCTCTGCATAAACTGACCCTATTTTCTACTTCTAAAACTGCTTAGAAGTATCTAGAGTATTTTAGGACAGTACCGATGACTTATGCTGGTTCTTTTCTACTTCAGGAAAAGCTTAAAACAACTGTGACTGCCATTGGGAAGGCAGACATTTGTGAGAAAGTGAGGCAAGATTTGGGGTCAGCTTCTTAAACTGAATACTACCAGTTTTGAGAAGTACTATAGTCTGTTGATGTGTCAGGGGCAACTTTCCATCATTGTCCCCAAAGCTACTCCAAGTAATTTCCTGTGTAATCTATGTAAAAACTGACTTTACTAGGCAAACGCAGCTTCACAAAAAGCCCCACAGTACCCACTTCCATTCAGAATGACAAGTCTGAGTTCTCTTACACAGAAATTCTGAAGCGTCCACCAGCTAAAACTCATTTTACAGAAGCTTGAAAATCTGCTAAGCCTTACCCCAGCCTGTCCTGGTGCTATCATCAGAGTCATTTGCTGGGGCTAGCAAAATTCCTCTTTCAACAAACAAACCCTCTTGCAATGATTAAATCAATGATGTACAACAAAAAATGGATTCATTTAACTCATTTGGCTGGGAAGAGTAGAAAATGTAGGTGTTCTGATAGTAGAATAGGAAGATTATGTATCTTCACACAATATCTGAGAAAGTATGCCTGCTTGGGTGTGAGTCTGAGTGGGAACACCTGGGGAGGGGTGAGACCAAGACCCCAAAACCCCAAGATATGTTCTGAGGATGTGGATAGGTTATATGCAAATACTATGCCATTTTTTACAAGGAACTTGAACATCCACAAACTTTATTATTCGCAGGAGAGTCATGGAACCAATTCCCCCTTGAGCACCAAGGTACGACTGTATAGTTGGATTTTAGAGGTTAGTAGGTCTTTCTCCTAATGCAGGTTATGTAGTTACTCATGCAGGCTCCTTCACTATCTTATATGTTCATCTGGGCAAGTCTTTCAATTAATCTCTGTGTTCATCTTGCCAGAGCATTTTCCTCATCTGTAAATTGAAAGCCTTGAACTTGATCTCCAAAACTGCTTCTGGCTCATAGGTTTGCATTTCTAGGTGGAAACTCCAGAAGATGCAGTGATGTCCAGAACCAGATGTTTGCATCACAAATGATAAAGTGGTATCCTGGTCAAAGAAAGGAGAAAAAAGGAAGATTGGCTTGGTGTTCCCAGGTTTGAGTAGACCCTACATTTGAGTGGACAAATTGAGGCTTTTTTGGCTTATGGGCAAATTGAGACTTCCTTGTCCATGGTGGGTGGATTGTTTATTTTATCTAACACCTTCAGTTACACAGAACTGGCAAAATGGTGCTGAACCCATTATGAGAGCAAGAGAACACATGGTTTACACCTTAAAGAGTGAAATGGAGCCGGGCTCAGTGGCACTCGCCTTTAATACTTTGGCAGTTGGTTGCAAGAGGATTGCCTGAGCCCAGGGGTTTGAGACCAGCCTGGGCAACACAGTGAGGACTCGTCTCTACAATAAAACAAAAAATTAGCCAGGTATGGTGGTGTGCACTAGTAATTCCAGCTGCTTGGAAGACTAAGGATCTCCTGAGCGCAACAGGTTGAGGCTGCAGTAGCCATGATTGTGCCATGCACTCCTGCCTGCGAGACAGAGTGAAACTCAGACTCAAACAACAAAAAACAAAAACAAAAACCAAATGAAATATTCCCTAACAGATTGACATGTTTCTTTCAGTTTGACCAAAAGGCTTAACTTTGTCATGCTCTACTTAAAATGAGTTATTTAAATTGTTTAGATAAGCAAAGCTTCTTTTTAAAATTTTGATAAATAAGTTTTATACACAAAACCCAGAAAATTATGTGACTAAAGCCTTTTATTTACATATCTTAAACATTTCTGTGCTCTAATGTTGAGTCAAGGATGTGTCATTAGTATTGTGAGAATACAGCAAGTGGAGTGGAGAAGGAAATTGTTCATAAATTTTAAAGTCACTGTAATTAATAGGAGAGAATACACAAGCCATTTCATGAAATGAAATACACATGAACAGTTTCCACTTGCATTATGGGTGTGCATCTGAAGGCAGCATGGAAAAGACAAGGAGCCAATTTTAAATATGTTTATTTTCTCAGCATATGAAGAACATGAATTAACTACATAGAAATATGCATCTAAAAATTAAATAACTCCATCAACAAGTTAAGATTCAACTCTTTGAGAACAGAGAGAGTTCTATTCATTTATAATTTGTTGGGAGCCAGGCTTGGAGGCCCACCTGATTGATAGGGTCCTGGTGGGCTGAAGACCCTAGGTCGCAGGGCGAGCCCGGGAAGCTGAGGCCTTTCTGTCTTCCATCTTTGCTGCTTGGTACCGCTGAAGAAATTCTGTGCAGTCGTAGAAGAAGAAAATGGCACGTTTGTGCAAAGTACTCACAGCTAACCTGAGAATGTCATGGTTTATTTTTCCATTTCCCACTATGCTGTTTAGCTTTTTCTAACATATGCAAGGGTTAAACTCTGAAGCACGTCAAGAATGCTTTCTTTCACTTGGTTATAAGTTACTAGATATTGCTTGAGTAAAAAATGATATAAGTATATTCACTCCTTATTTGATTTAGAATTATGTAGTTTAGTGTTTAGACATAAGGTTTTTTAGAAGCACAAGTTTATAGTAAGTTCATTATGAATTCATTATAAGTTCTAACACTTATCTAGGAGTTATGTAGGTGATTTATAACAGTTTTCACAGATTTAGGATGAAGATTAATCATTAAGGTTTTTACTTAATTCAATAGTTAAAATTCTAAGTTAATGTTTACGGAGTGGGTTTTCACTGAATTCATAATATACTAATTGGATACTTTTATGGTAAATTAACTAAATACAGAGAACAACCTTGGGGGCCTGGGAAAACATCACCAAAAGCTTCTTTTGAGTTCTCTTTAGAAATAAACACTGCAGGATAAGAGAAAAGTAACGAAGACACCTGGACAGGAGAGGCGATTACAAAGCTCTGAAGGTCATAAAAGCCCCAGAAGGAAAACTACTGCTACGTGAAGAAATGTGCACTTGGAAACTTTCTTGAGACATTTCAAGGACTGTAATTCGGGACTTTGGACTAAAACTATCATTTTTGGCTTTATGATAAAGACTCATTAACTAAAAGTAGATAGTGTTCTTGGCTTTGTCACTTCTAGACCGCTAGATGTTGGTAAATTTTAAAGTATATGTACGTGAAGGAATTTTCTTTGTCTTGCCCCTTTACGAATGGTATAAAAGCTCTGTGTTAACTAACATTAAATTGTCATCTGTTCAGGAAGCAGGTGTCCAAGTATATTGTTTTCGTCTTTCGCCTGTCTCCCCTTCAGGAAACCTCATGCCTTTGGCAGGAGCAGGACTCCCACAATAATTATTAGTACTTCAAACAGAACTTGCTAGACAGAAGGGATTTGATACACTTTGAGACAAAAAGGAAGTTTTTTCTCATTAAAAGTTGAGAAAAGATTTACTTTCACTTGAAACTGAGGAAAAACTAATCATTGCCCCAAAATTATAATAATCCCCAAACAAAAGCCAGATCACTTTATTGAGTACCGTTGAATTACTCTTTTAACACATATTTATTTTTGATTCCATTTTGCTGGATCACATACCAAGGCTAAGATAGCTAAGAAGAGAAAGATGACACTCCTTTTCCTTAGGGAACATTTGCTCAAACAGGAGAGAGAAAATATACACATACAAAAATGGTGACAAAGGCATAGAGTGATAGACAGATCTGTTATGCTATGTAAATGCTCAAAAGAGATGTACCTTTTGACTGATAGAATTTATTGAATAATCATTACTTGCTAGACACTTAAAAATCATTTCTATCACATGGTGGGCATTATTATACTTGTCCCACAGGTGAGGGAGATGAGGCTCAGAAAGGTATGCCTGGGGGGCTTTCAGAGCTGTACTTTGTGCTGGATACATGGTGGGTATTTTTTTATCCTTTAGGGGTCATGCTCTTTAGATGATTACATGATGCCTTTTAGGATCAGTGGAGATTTATACAGGCTGGACCTTGACAGACCTTGTTCTGGTGGAGTCATGACCTGTAGTGACCCCCAAGGAGTGAGCCCTTGAGACCAGATCTTTGTGACTTTCTTTCCCTCCCCACCCTTGCTGACCTACCCTAAACACTCTATAATTCCTACTAGTTTTTTCTCAGGAAAAAAGTAAATCAACATTTTTCAAAATAATTATCTGTAAATAATTTTTAATAACCTTTTTAAAATTAGATTTTCCCATCTTTTTAAATGTATAATTTTGAGGATTGTTAAAAAAAATTTAACATACCCTGGGGTTGGCCCAGCACTGCCTGACAAACTCTGGCAGGTGGATTACAGAAGAGTGTGTAGGTGGAGCCAGACCTGATGCTTGGCCTATGGTCATTCTTGGCAACCTGGACTGAGTGCTGTCAATCCAACATGCAAGTTAGGTCAGCCAACATAGTTTGGTAAAAGAAAAAGAAAACACTGGGGCTTCAAGAGTGTCTCCTAGGAGATTTGTGGGAAAGAATAAGAGGAAATCAAGTGATGTTGATGGTCAGAAGTCTAGACAGTTGGCTTCAGGAAAGTTAGTCGGTAGATCCTAGAACGCAGATCCCTAGCAAGGAGTTGGAAAGAAGAAGACATGACCCAGTGCTAAATAGTGTGGGTAAGGAGGCAGGTAACTAAGCTAGAAAACCAAAGAAACAGGATCAAGGCAGAAATAGAGTTATAGAACTATGATGCAGGTGTAGTGGACATTTGTCTTGCTGACCAGCCTCCAATCCTTTTTTCCCACCATGGGTCTCCTGTGGGAAGCCAGCCACATGGTGAGCAGGGTGTTGACACCACCCAGCTGGTAGAGTGATCCCTGGATGGCTTAAGTCAATCAGCATATTGGTCCATGACTCAAGCTGGATCAATCATAGTGCATGTCAGTACTTTTACTAATACTGCTGGAATGCAGGTTCTTCCTTGCCTCTTTGGCACGATTGCAGTCAGTTTTGGTACCACGAGAAGAAAGCTGATATCGGTAGATGGGCAGAATTGGAAATAGCAGAGAAATGAAGACAAAGCCCTGAGGATATAATAAAACTTGGATCGTGTGATGCCTAATGACCACATTATCCCTAGAGTTTTTAGTTGCCTGGACCAATGCATTCTTTTCTCATTGCAGCCATTTGGGTTGGGTTTTCTGTCACTTGTGATTGAAAGCAACTGATATACTAGGTGTTTTTCAGAAATAATGAAGAAACTCAGTTTTTAGAAGATGATTTATGGTGGGCACCCAAGTCTCTGGAATAAGACCAAAGCCTTGTTGAGATTTATGAGACTTGAGGTCAGAGGTAACTTCCTGTCGAATCTCAAAGTACCAGGCAGGAACTATTTAAATTTCTTTTACTGAAGAATAAGATTTGTGCTAGACTTTAAAGTAAAACTTGAGCCTACAGATGGACAAGGAACTGAATGAGAAAATGAGCTAAAAGGTAGGCTCAGTCTGAATCCATTTACAACACTTCTAAATATGATTTGTTCTTGGAATTGGGAACAGAGTTTTTGAGTGAGACCCAAACTCTGTTTATAATGTATGACAAAGAAAACACAAATGCACATAAATAAAAAACTAAATATCTAAAAATACATTTATTTGATAGTCAATATCTATACTAAGTCAAGTAAACCCATGTAATCAATCATTCTCCTTATTTTAATTGGCACCAAGAATGCTCATAATATAGCAGTAATTATAATTAGAGGTTGTTTCTTTGCTATCTTCTTCTAGAGAGACTATATCTCTATTGTTTATTGTTATATTCTTAGTGTCTAATGCAATTATTATTTGGCAAACCGAGCAGAAGAGTTGGTTGTCTTACTTTGGGTTCCCCACAAACCTCTGGGCTTGACACAAAGACTTGGTGGAGGTAGTTTATTTGGGATGACAACTCAGGCAGCAAGCAAGGTCATGAAAGGGGGAGATAGGAAAAGAAGAACCAGCAAAATGTGTGTAAATAAACCTGCTGTCTTTGTGGGAGTGTAATCCCACCGGGGTCATTCTAGGAAAGTATGTTGAACATGCCTCCGAATTGTCCCATTGGACAATGAAAAGGCTAGGATTTTACCTTCCATGTCCCACCGTCCTCTGGGTGAGGATTCACTTATTCTCTGGAGGTTAACTCCCGCGTACTTTGTGTTGTGTATCTGTGGTGGTGCAAGCTCCCGTGGTGTAGAGAAAGCCCTCAGGCAGATAAACTGGGAGATTCAAGAACTTGAGATGGGAGACTGCCAACGTGCCAGAAGCCATCTGCCACAGCAACAGTGGAACTCACAGCTGGGCCAAGATGTGGGGTGGACATCCAAAGCATCTATCACACTGTGAATCATAACATCTGTTGTTTTTATCTGGCCATAATCTCCCACCCACTTCCTCAGGTCATGACACTTTCCCTTCACTTGGTGAACAGAGTTTCCTCCACTCCATGCATTCTGGTACGTCTGCCAATCAAGAACTCCTGGATTCTATCACACTGCCCTAAAATTTTACGTGTGGACAGTGGAAGAAAGTGATCTCTCTTTCCTCTAGGTTCAACTGATTGGAATAAATATAAACGTGGATCTGTCTATAACCATTCCTCTCTCTGCTACAAGGAGGAAGCTGTCTGCAGTAGGAGAGAATGAAGCCAATGCAGGCAGAGATAAGCAAAACCAAGGAACAAAGACAAACATATAGACAAGGTTGAGTTCTTAGATGCAATAATTCCCGAAGGCTGATAGATTCCTGTCTGAAAGGCATCCCTGACCTACAAGGTCTCACGAGGAAATCAGTTTTCCACTCTGCACCAACCAAGTATTTTTCTTTGCATATGCTAATTGAATTCTCTCACAACCTAAAACATATTAACCAATATACTTGCTTCAATATATACAAAAGGAACCCCAAAACTCAGAATTTATTTATAAAAAATTTAGAGGTTAAGTTTCTTTGCATTCTTGCATCTTTAAACTTCAGTTACCTTCAAAGTACTCTCTTTGACGTAACACATCTATCAAGATGCTTTTTCCACTGTTCAAAACAGTTTTTGAACTTGTCAATTTGGATGCCTTTTAGTGCTTCTGCCATTTTTTGTTTCAAGTCTTCCACATCAGCAAAACTCTTCCCTTGAGGACTTTTATTCATCTGAAAAAACAACAAAAAAAGTCACTCAAGAAAGATAGAGTAAATAGGGAGGGTGGGGCATGGGAGTCATGCCGCTTTGGGTCAAAAACTGCTAAATGCTCAATAAGATGTGGGCAGGTGTGCTCATAAATCACCCATCATGAAATGGGCAAACATACTGAAAGAATCTCCCCCCAAAATTCACTGAAACTGAACACAGCCTCTCACAACAACGCTAGCTGGTACACTGATGCTTATGGATTCCTGGAACACTCATCTAGCAGGGGAAGTCTGTACTACAAAAGGGACTGCCTTCCAAAAGATAATTCTGTTTTTCAGGCAACCACCCCTTATATATTTATTCCACAATGCAACACATTGTGACATAGACCAACCATTATTTGCTTGGAAGCTGAGAATCCTAAAATGAATCCCATGAACCTCATCTACATGAATGGAAAAGTAACAGCTGGGAAGAAAATAATTGTCTTATCTCTGTTCCCAGAATAGAAGAAAAATGACACAAATCTTGTGTGGTCTACAGAAGAGCAAAATCTCTTAAAAGATCTTGAGTCTAGTGCATGAAGGTGGGTTTTATACACAAGTTTTATTTTGGACATCAAAGTGTACAGAGATCAGAGGAGATCTTGTATCAGCAATGTGTCATTGGCTTTTGTGTGTTCTAAATTTTTTTTAAAAAGCTGTTTTACTATGCATTTATTATTTTATTAAGTAATATTTCACCATGACATCTTAAGACAAAGACTTCTGCTCTTTTCCTCTTCTTTCTGGACCAACTACTAGGAATAAGTTTAAGAAGTAAATAGCTAGATAAAATCATTACCTACCTTATAAGGCATCTTTCTTTTCTTCTTTCTTTCTTATTTTTAAATAGAAAATTCTTATACTTTTATCAATCTGCTCCTATAAAACCCTGTTTGTTTATTGATTTATTTTCTAATTGACACTTTTTCAAATTAAAAAATACAATTTAAAATAATTTGTATTTGTATAAACCATCATGGATGTATATTTATGTAAAAGCAGCAAATCGTTTTTTTGAGAAACATAAAAAGAATGGACTTATGTATGAGTCGGATGAGAAACTGTGATGTTTAATACAATTAAACACATTTTTGAGTAGCTTATTGGTCAGGGATTGTGCTAGATCCAAAATAATAAGTGCATGTCCAGTTCTCACGTAGAACCTGGCAGATGATCCTCGTTATTGGGGAAGTACTATCAAGAAATTATTGTGGGACTCTCTGGTTTCTCTAGCGATTGAGTTCTGAGACGGGAGTTCTGGAACCATAACGTGGGTGGATCTTAGGGAAACACTGCCCATAGTAGGGGCATGGGAGAAAGTTTACCTGGAACAGCTGAGGCCAGTTGGCTGCATGTAGCACAGAAGTAACAGTCACCCAGGAAAGGGAAGGTCAAGGTGACAGTGTCAGATCTGGAGGATGTCAGGGCAGTTACAGCAAATGAGCTATGAAATGAGAGCTGAAAGTATTGGAAAAAGTTGGAGCAAGGGAGTGCCAAATGTGTCAGCAGTGAGAGGGTTGAAGGCTCACTTTCCTAGCGTGCTAGCGGGAGTGAGTCTGATAGTTCAGACACCATTCAGAACTAGACAATACTCACAAATCAAGTAACTGAAAATCAGAACAATGTAGGTCATCTATCAGTTTCCTTACAACATGGCAAATAACTTGTTAGATTAAACTGCTTTTCCCAAAGAGGTTGTACCAGCTCGTATTTCTGCCTGCTTAGTATGGGAATTCCAATTGCTCCACATTGTTATCTGCCGTTGCTGTCTTTCACTGGTCTTTTGTATTTTAGAATAATCAATACTTTTTTCTGGATGAGAGAGTTTTATTATTAACAGCAAAAAATTGATATCCAGCAAATTCCCACAGTCACAATACTGTAAACAACCTGTCCCATCAACCTTGAGTACAGCTGAATCTTTATAGAGTGAAGTCCTCTTCCTTAATCCCTAGGTTTTTCCAACATTATAGAGTAATCGTTATTTTTAAAAATCTTGTATATCTCATGAGAAGCAGAGTTGAGAACAATTTTTCTGTAATCTGTGAGAACTGTGAAAAACAGATGAGACAAGGAACTGACATTTAGAATAGTCATGTGGGAAAAGTAACCCCATGTTAACTAATCCTCACCTATAATTAAAGATAATGCTTCAAAAGGTTATTGTGAGGATTTAAATGTGTGAAGACATGGAAAGCACATTGTGTTTGTGATGTCAGTTATTATTACATTTTTACCATAGAGTCAACGAAAATAGTGAACAAATATTCCTGGATACATTTTTCCCTGAGTTGTCCTGTGCCTCCCAAAACACTTCTGCATTCTGCATTTCAGCCACTCACTTCCTAATTTGTCAGGCATAAAGTTCATAAAAGGCACAATTTTGGTCATTATGTAATAATGCCAGACCCCCAAAAAATCAACAAAAAAAATGATTCAATAAAAGGCAGGGGAAAATGAGAATGGGTTATCTTATTCATAATTTCCATCATTGTTAATAACTTCATGAAAATTATGAGTATCTAATGATACTATTTTTTTCCTCAAATTTAAGCTATTGGCTTAAAAAGATATTTTTGACTGGGCGCAATGGCGCAAGCTTGTAATCCCAGTACTTTGGGGAGCTGAGGCAAGAAGATTGCCTGAGCCTGCGGGTTCGCGACCAGCCTGGGCAACTTGGCGAGACTCGTCTCTACAATAAATCAAAAAATTAGCCGGGCATGGTAGCACATGCCTGTAGTTCTGGCTACTTGGATGGTTGAGGCAGAAGGATCGCCTGGGCCCAGTGGATTGACGCTGGGGTGGCCATGAGCGTGCCACTGCACTCCAGCCTGGGTGATGGAGTGAGATTCTGACTCAAAAAAAAAAAAAGACATTTGTCTTAATTTTGTAAGCCTAAGAAATAAAATGGGAAAAGTAAAATTTTAAAATAACTTCTTATATACACATGCACAAAATATTTACTGCCAATTCACACATTTTAAAAATGTTACAATTTTAGAAGTAAGAGGAGATGGCAGATGCTATCAGTGGGGTCAGTATAAGCTAAATGTTAACCTTATAAAAACAAATTGTTTTATGCTAAGTCAACACATTAAAAAACCCAAATTTATTTATAATTAGAAGAAACAACTTCTACATCAAGTGTGGATTATTATCAATATTAATGTTATCAATTATCAATGATAATTTTAAGCAAAATGGCATATTTTGTTTGTGGTTATTTAGCACTCAGGAGCCAGTGGATATGTTTATTTGAAGTAAAAGTGTGAATAAATCCACAGTTTTTATTTATCACCTACTGCATTACCCAGACAAAACACCTTTGGTTGAATGAGTCAAATGTGTATTGTTACATTTTTACACTGAATACTTAAATATTACTTTACAAGTAAGATGAACAATGCATAAAATTGTAACAAAGATAAACATATCCTGAAACATTAACACCATTAATGTTTTGGCTTTTATATTTGAATGTTTAATAAACTCTAAAAGTTTGGAATTCTCATTGGCTGACTGGGCTGTTAGTTAGATTCAGATACAACTTAGAATAGTCAATACAGTGAGTTCATTTATTTGTTGTTTTTCTCAATCCATTCCTTTTTCCTACAAATACTTCAAATTTTCCAGCATGATTAAATAGTTGTGTCCCTCAATCACCTTAAACCCATCAACATATTAGCCCAGATGAGTACAGGTGAGTTAGGTCAGTCAGAATCAGTAAGACTGGTCTGATATTCCAACAGTGGGAAGCAGACTTTCTCTTTTCGGCTAGAAATATGTAGCCTGGATACCTTCTTGAAAAACCTCAAGAATGCCTGTGGAGAGTGGAGCCACCACTAAGGAAATGTTGCTGAGGAACAAGAGGCCAACAACTACATTCTGGTCACACTGTGAAATCACTGGATCAATGTTCTGGAACAATACCTACTTCTGAACTTTTTAGTTGCACGAGTCAATAAGTTCTGTGTTGGCTTTTTAATTACCTGCAATCAGTCATGCTGATAAATACACTGAGCTCCTTGCAGTTCCATTTTTATATGTCTGTCAGGTCCATGAGGACACTGGTGGGGCAAAGATCTTTTCTTGTATGTAGTCCCAGTTCTTTCATGGAACTATTAATACTACTTCTAAAATGCATAATGTTATACAGGTAAACCACTGAGCTTGGTGTTAGGAAAGAGAGTTTGGTCTTGGTTCTGACATTCTTGTAATAAAGTGAATTCCATGATTTACTTAATCTCCATTTCCATATTTATAAAACAAAGAAGTGGGCCTTCGGTGTATCTATCTATCAATTATCTATCTATCTATCTATCTATCTATCTATCTATCTATCTGTCTGTCTGTCTATTGATCTAGGCAGAGTCCTTTTTCAGAATAAATCTTATGTGGAACTCAACAAATAAAACACATACAATTGTGAGTTACAAGAAAGGTAATAGATTTTCTCAGCCCTGCATCGTTATATAACCATAAACCTGGCAAAATCTGTGTACTCAACAAGTAGTTGCTGGATGAATGACTAGAAGCAGAGCTCCTTTGCTGGAGAGATGACATGGGTGTCTGGAGCCCCCTTGCTTGGGCTTCCCCTTAACTCCCCTTGAAGTTCACTAAGAAACTCCAGAGCCCAAGCTGAAAGTCAATGATTGAGTGATCTCCAAGGCCCTTGTGGCTCTAACATTGTATATTCCAACTGAGTGATTCCCAGCTGCGACAGTGGGGGAGTGTGTGTTGAGTATGTCATCAGGATTATATATTAAGAGACCTTTCAAATGATTGTTCCTACCCTACTAAGATTTTTTTCTGTCACTTTAATCAATTATTTCTGTTAATTAATCCTGCACTATTGTATTTAATCACTGATTGATTGATTGATCATTTTTAAAGGAGCCCCCATGCCCGGACACTGTACTGGGACTAGTGGTTGAACAGTGGTAAACATGACAGAATGACAGACATGGTTCCATTTTCTTGGAGCGTCTGTCTTTGGATATTAGAATCTTTCTGGGAGCTGTCAAAATTCTGACGCCTTGTGTCCCACCCCCAGAGAATCTGATTTCAAAATTTGAAAGTATGAGATCACAACAGGTCCTGCTGTTTGTTAAATGACAACCAACTGAGTAAATTTGGTCTTGCAAAAAGACTTACTTAAAGTATATTTCTGAGACAGTTGAGAGAGATTGGGCAACTACTAGAGTGGATATATACATATACATATATATATACAGAGAGAGAGAGAGAGAGAGTGGATATATATATATATATATATATATATCTCAGTCATCAGGGGGTAATTTTATAAGTCTGAGCTTATCTGAGTGTGTAAAGTTAACACATTCTTTCTTAATAATGCATTTTTTTCCTCTGAGCTTTTAGGACCTACCTTCATGACGATGAGGCACGATCTGGAGGCAGAGTTTTATTTCTTCTCCTACAATGTGTGTGTTTGTGTGTGTGTGTGAGGTGATATGTTGGAAAGAACAGATCTGAAGAGAGCAAAGACCTCTTAGCCTCTTGGCAGCAATGGCATCCAGTAGGAGGGAACTGAACATTAGTTATGTGGAAGAGGAAGTATTTGATGTATTGGGATGATAAAGCTAGATGAAGATTTGATAAGCGAAGCTTTTAAAACTAACATTTTTTGAGCCTGATTTAAACTTTACCTGGGGTACAAAATATTCCTATGAATATGTGACTATGAAATTAAAACAAAACAAACAAAAATAATCTACTTATCTTGAAGGCTGAGAATCTGTGTGTCAGTTTAGGTGATTTTCAGAGTTCTGTTAGTACTGATTGTGGTATATAAACGTACTCAAAAATAATAAATAAATAAATAAATATATACATATATACATATATGAAGTTTAAAAATACTCAGAAGGCCAGGCTTGGTAGCTCAGCTGGTAATCCCAGCACTTAGGGAGGCCAAGGAGAGTGAATTGCCTGAACCCACTGGTTTGAGACCAGCCCAGGCAACTTGGCGAGACCTCATCTCTACAAAAAATCAAAAATTCTCCGGGTGTGGTAGCGCGCGCCTGTAGTTCCAGCTACTTGGAAGGCTGAGGCAGAAGAATCGCTGGAACCCAGCAGGTCGACGCTGGGGTGGCCATGAGAGTGCCACTGCACTCCAGCCTGGGAGACACCAACTCAAAAATAAAAAATTAAAAAAAAAACCAAAAAAATTAAACAAAAAACCCTCAGCAAAGCTGCTTGCTGTTTCAGAATGGAGACTTTGATTATTGTGTTAGTGGGATTTTAGACTAGGGAAGGGCTATATGGCATTGGTGCTTCTCACCTGCCTCTGTGCATTTGTTTATTTCTTTTTTAAAAATTTCAGGCTGAGCTCAGTGGCTTAGCCTGTAATCCCAGCACTTTGGGAGGCTGCGCGAGTGGATTGTCTGAGCCCGTGGGTTCCAGACCAGCCCGGACAACTTGGCAGGACCTCGTCTCCACAATAAATAAAAAATTAGCTGGGCGTGGTGGCCTGTGCCTGTAGTTCTGGCTATTTGGAAGCCTGAGGCTGAAGGATCGCTGGAGCTCAGCAGGTTGAAGCTGGGGTGGCCATGAGTGTGCCACTGCACTCCAGCCTGGGTGATGGAGTGAGACTCCAACTCAAAAAAAAAATTTTTTTTCAATAGTCCCCACCTGTGCACATTACACCCAATAGGTGATTTTTTTTTTGTCCCTTCACCCCTTCCGCCTCCCACTTCTGAGTCTCCAGCATCCATTATCTCCTTCTTTATGCCTTTGCAGAGTCTTAGTTTAGCTCCCACTTATAGGTGAGAACATGCGGTGTTTGGTTTTCTGTTCTTGAGTTAGTTCTCTTAGGATGATGTTCTCAAATTCCATCCAAGTTGCTACAAAATATATTACTTCATTCTTTTTGACAACTGAATAGTATTCCATGGTGTATATATACCACATTTTCATTATCCACTGATATGTTGATGGACATTTAGGTTGTTCCACTTCTTTGCAATTGTGAATTGTGCTGCAATGAACATGGGGGTGCAGGTGTCTTTTTTATATAATGACCTCTGTTCTTTAGGGCAGAAACCTAGTAGTGGGATTGCTGGATCAAATGTTAGATCTACTTTTAGTCTTTTGTGTAACCCCCATAGTGCTTTTCACAGAGGCTATCATTTGTCTAATTCTTTTAAGGCTCAGCTCAACTGACATTTTCTCCCAAGAAGTCTTCCCTAATCCTGTCAGCACAAAGGAATTTGCTTGACAATCTTAAGACATGCAAAATAGTTGCTGTTACATTATTTATTGTTTTTAACAGTGAGGTTTTCCTTTATCGGTTACAAGTTCAGAAGCAGGGCTTTGTCTGGTTCACTTCTCCCCCACAGGCAGAACTTGATACCTTGACATCATAGGTCCTCAAAAACAGGCTTGCTGAAAGGGATAGCTTTGTTTTCTTTCCCTAACTCTATAATGAGAGATATTATGATGCAATCTTTAAAATTCTGGCTCTGATTGTAAGAAGCAACTGCAACAAATTTTTCTACAAACCTCACCATTAGAGGCAGCAGTTCCAGTGTGCAACTTCTGAAACCAAAGCAGGAAAGGACATCATGTATTGATGTTAGAAATCCACAAATGCTTTGGTTTTAAATACTTTCCACTGTTTTTTTTTTTTCCTTCATCAAATGAAATCTTTCCATGTTTTAGCTCTCAGAGAGATTAAGGATATTCAATGTAATTATGCAACCTTCTGGCAAAAGCAATCTCAATGTGAAACACTATGTTGTATTTCACAGTTGCCAATGGAGACAGAGACAAGTTAGGAAAACTGCAAAGTCAAGTCTGAACCTTGGCATTATCGTGCCTGTGAGAAAAGGCATTTCCAGGATCTGTTCTTTATTTCCTTCACTCTGTGTTTGCATGCTGCATACGTCCAGTCAGGCTCTGCAAAGAACTGAGAATGGTTGCATCAAGGTGAGAATATCATAGACGTTAACAAATGGAGTAAAGATCTAAAAGTTGCACAAACCACAAACAAACAAAACTCAATTTGCCAAAGCATCTGAGACTTGGTTTTTTGTTTGTTTGTTTGTTGTAGATAGATAACACACAATTTATCTGATGTTAGAAAATACCAATTGTTATGGTATTTTTAAAAAACCCCGAATTCCATATATCCTTAGCAGTTCCTCAGGCTAACAATTCAGCTTTACACATTACAGTTGTTAGCTGAAGGTTTTGTTTCTCACCCATGGTAGCATGATATATTCAGCTACAGAAAAGTCATTGTATAATTGCCAAAACAAGTTTCTTAATGATTTTTATCCACTTTAGGTTAAAAGATGATGAGTGTTTTTTTCTTTCTAAAAATATTTTTACTGATTATTTTGAATTATAGACCAAATTTACATAGCAGAGCCAAAAAATTTTGGAAGTGGAAAAAAGAAAGCTGGTATCAGTGTGAGAAGCATTGAGATGCACAAACGGTTTCCCTGCAATGAAAGCGCTCAGCCATGTAATGATGGCCAGTTTGATCAGACAGCCAGTTTGACCAGTTTCTCCCCCCCGCCACGTGCTTCTCTCTAAGCTCTCATGTGTATTATCTGATTGGAAAGTCTTTGCAGCTGACTGACAGGTATGGCAAACCCCAGCTGGACAGCTCTTTGTAACAGGAACTGAGCTGTGTGTTCTCCTCTTCATCAACTTGGAGCACCAAAGCGTTTATCTCTGCATCTTGAACCTGTTTCCTGAGTGCCCTTACCTCACAGCAGGCCCTGCACCAATGTGTGCTATAGGACAGGCACCATTCTCACAGGCCCTGGGCTCTTCCCCTTTTCTTCTGGACTGGGGTGCTGAGGTCCTAGCATGTCTTGGGGGCAGGGCCCACCCAAGGGATTGCTTGAATAGATTTTCTAATTTACACAATCCTGAAATCATTAAGAATTCAGTTTCTACATTCTATTTCATGTCTCAGTCTTGTACTTTTAGTCTCCACCCAAGACTTCCCAGCTGGAATGCTAGCTGTAGGATTAGCATTAACTATTTCCATTCATTCACTCATTGATGCACTCAACCAGTCATCTGTCCCCACCTCTATTTAGCAGATATGTCTGTTATTCACATACTACACACTGGGCACAGCACTATGAAGACAGTGGTAAGCAAAAGTAAATTAACAGTCCTGTTCACATGCATGTCATAGCTTACTGAGGACAGGGGTAGTCATCAAATAACCTCCCCAATACATTTAAAATTAGAAATGAGGTAAGTTCTATAAAGAAAGGGCACATGGTACTATGAGAGACCCTATAGCGTTCAGGAGAGGAGGAAAAGAAGGCTTTCTTCCAGAAAAATTCCAGCTTGTCTGAGCTGAGAGCTGGAGCATGAGCTGGAATTATGTTGCCAAAGGAGTGAGATGGCAGCGGGCAGAGCATTTGATACAGAGGGAGCCATGCACAAAGTGCCCAGCAAGAGGGGACTCAGCATTTCTTGGGAATTAAGTAAAGGCAGCACAGAGAGTGAGAAGGAATAGGGAAGGGAGAGGATCAAGAGGAAACCATGTCTTCATGATATGGATTCTGATCAGAGACCAAGAAATGACGGAAGGCTTTGGAGCATGGAGCCGAAATGACCAGACTAGGATTATTATTATTTTATTACTATTACTACTACTACTACTATTATTATTATTATTTAAGAGACAAAGAAATGATTGCAGACTTTGGAGCACAGAGTTGAAATGACCAGTTAGGATTATTATTATTATTACTGTTAATATGAGTCAGAGTCTCATTCTGTCCCCCAGGCTGGAGTGCAGGGCAGGATTTCAGCTTACTTCAGCCTCTACTTACTGGGCTCAAGCGATCCTTCCATCTCAGCTCTCTTGTGTAGTTGGGACTACAGTCACGTGCCACCAAGCCTGGTTAATTTTTTATTTTTTTGGAGAGATGAGGTCTTGCTGTGTTGTCCAGGCTGGTCTCAAATTTCTGGGCTCAAGCAATCCTCCTGGATTGGTCTTCAAAGTGCTGAGATTATAGTGCTGAGCCATTGTATCTGGCCCAGATTTAGGATAACTTTTAACAATCACTTTGGCATGAGGTGGGCAACAGTACTCTTGGTACAGATTAAGGTCCCTGAGCCCTGGTGGTGGTGGCTAAAACCAATAGTGGGTTGATTTCAGAGATTTTCCAGAGCAGATCCATTGTACATAGTAAGGTATTTCTTATGGAATGTGATGGAGAAGATTCTGGGACTGCAGAACATTCTGACTGGCACAGTCATTCCAGGGCAGGAGAAACATTGGAAGATTTACACTTATAAGAGAAGACTATGAAGGCAGTTGTGGACATATTACATTTGAGACATTGAACAGAGATGTCCAGGAGGCATTTGGATATTTGGGCCTCAGGGTCAGAGGAGTGATCTGGGCTGGAATTCCACATTTGTGGATAATTTGTGTATAGGTGGTAATTACAACCAAAGTATAGATGAGCTCCTTTGCAGAGAGAATGTGGAGTGAAAAGGCAGGAAGGTTTAGGACTAAGTACTACACAATCTGACATTTAATGGTCAGACAGGAGGAAATGAAATTATCATTGAAGAGGGATGTCAGACAATTAGAGAGAAGACTGAGAATTAGTGGGTATTTTCTGTTTGCCCGTCCCCATAGCACTCTATACTAATTTCTTTTTTTTAAGTTTCTCATTATTATATTTTAGTTTTATTTTTGAACTTTTAGAGTTGCAGGGTACAAGTGAGGCTTTACTATATAAGTCAGTTGAATGCAGGTGAAGTTTGGGCTTCTAACTGGCCCTCTCGCCCCCTGATGACCCAGCATGTTGCCATGTGTACCCTCCTTCCTCTAGCAGTGTCCAGTATCTGCCAATACCACCCTTGTGCTCATGTGACCAGTGATCAGTGCCCACTTATGAGCTAGAACATACCGTTTTCAGTTCTTTGCTTCTGTGATATTTCACTCACTCTGATGGTTTCCAGCTGCATCCATGTGGCTGCAAAGGCCATGATTGTGTTCTTCTTTATGGCTGCATAATGTTCCATCGTGTATATTACCACATTTTCTTTATCCAGTCCATTTTCAATGGTCATCTGGTTTGTTTCCCACCCTGCGCTAATTTCTACTAACTATATCTGTCGGGCTTCCTTGCGTCTGTCTTGATGTTGGGCTGAACAGAAAAGAGAGGAGAGAGATCAGGTATACATTTTCCTGTTTTTTTCTCTGTTATGCTATAGTTTGACAGACTTCATTCTTCCAATGTCTACAGTCTCTGTATTAGAATGAGTATTTGAAGAGTATATGAAATACAAAAGAATATATACCAACAGGCTTTAGGCATTTTGACTTAAAGCAGAAAAATGCAGCCACTGTCAAATAATAGCACAGCAGATAGGGTTTAATGCTCCCATTCATACAAGTTGTCTGGTAAGACATGTCTGTAGTCTGTCTTTTTCTGCATATCCCATATGCTCGTCAACTTACTCCAATCTGGCAACTTGTCAACATTTGCAAAAAGGAGAAGAGAGTCAAAGAAAAGTAGCTGGAGGTGAATATGGGTTCAGAGGAAAGTTTAAAAAAAAGCTTTAAGATCAACATTTGGTGGAGATTAGAATTCGTTTGGCTGCATAGGTCTGGTATCTGGTGTGTAATTGGAAGAAGCTACCACACACACCTGAAGGATCTGAAATGTGTGCTGTTCTCTAATCCTCACCAAGATGACCCAACGTGTACGAGAAGGTCCTTACATCATTTGATTCTCTGGGCAGCAGCATCTTGATCAAAATAATTAAATGGGTCCACTTAGTCCTGATAACTACCTACACCAATGGATAGAAAATTCTTTTTGTTTTTTTAAACATTTTAATAACTTTTTGTTATCAATGAATCAATGCACATACATTGAAAAAAACTAGAAATCTTATTTTACCTATAAGTCATCTTAGGGCATATACTTCCAGATATTTTTCTATGCATTTGTGCACATGTGTGTTTTTTGCCAAAAAACCATTCACACTGTTTTGTCACCCTCCTCTGGTGAACAAACTCCAACTTTCCTTGTTGGGAGCCAGCCATGGAGGCCCACTGAGCGTTAGGGATCAGGAAGGGCCATTGACCCTGAGACCACTAGGATGCGTTTGGGAGCTATTTGACCCCATTTCCTCCCCCTTTCTACTCAGCACTAACCAGATTAAGCTCCTGTGAGCTCAAAACATAAAAACTCTGAGACCAGGACGAACACAAGCTAACTTTAGAAGCTCATTGCTCCCATTCTTCCACAAACTGTAGTTTTGGCTTTCACACATCGCTTCTGCACTAGACTGGAGTCCAGTCTCTTTCTTTCTCTCTCTTCTTCCCCCAATTACCGATGCCATCTCCACCTTTGGGGTACCCTGAACCCAGCTGGAGCTAGTCTCTGGCAAGTGGCGCCTGAACGTGGGACCTCAAGGTAAGCTTTCTTTTTTTTTGGGGGACGGATAGGACCTCACCCAGGGTGCTGCGGACCCCTCTGTAGAGACAGGCAGAGCAAGGAAGGGTGAGCAGTTTAAGAGCTGTGATAGAATCATGGGCCAGAGTGAATCTAAAGAAAGGAACATGTCTACTAGTATTTTGAACATATTGTCCGATAGAGGAACCAATTGGCTTGCCTTTTGCATTTTGTATGCCTTATCTTTATGGAATATTATCCGGGATGTTTTAGACCCACAGTACGATTCCTCCAAAATTCCGACCAAAAATAAAGGCACTGCCCTGCTGGCCATAGCCTCGGCGCCTCCTTTAGATGATGAATTTTTCCCCGAGGAGGAAATGGAGTTGGAGGAGGAAGTAATTGGGTATCATAAGCGAAAAAATCCTGGTAATTTTGCCAAGGTACCTCCTCCCATACCCTTTACTAGAAATAAGGTGAAAACACTGAAATTTACACCCGGGTATGTGTCTCCGGCTAATGTAGGTATGCAGGGAACCAGAAAAAAGGCTGAAAAGAGGGAGATTTTACCTTGTCTTCTTACTTTCCAGTAATTTATATGGAAGAAGGCACAGTAAATGAGGCACCTCATTGGGAGCCACTACCATATAAATTGATTAAGGAACTTAAAGAGGCTTGTACTCGGTATGGTCCTATGGCTCCTTATATTATTACTATTATGGAACAATTTGCCACTCGTGGATGACACCACAAGATTGGCAACAACTTGCTAAAAGCTGTTTGTCAGGAGGAGTCTATTTGCTATGGAAAACTGAATTTGAAGATCAGGTAAGGATCCAGAGGGCTGTTAACCAGCAGAGGGATCCAAATCAGTTTCATATTTCTAGCAATATGTTGTTAGGAAAAGGATTATATGAGTCAGTTGACAGCCAACTAATCTTACCCAAGGAAATTACTAACTCCAGACCTCTAAAAGATTTATATATTCAGGGAGTTAAAATTAAAGGTCTGCTAGATACAGGGGCTGATCTTTCTTATATTGCTGGGAAAGACTGGCCGTCTTCTTGGCCAACACAAGTAGCCCCATCAGGACTCATTGGTATTGGTTGAGCGCCCTCTGTAGCCAAAAGTTCTCAAATCTTAAATTGGACAGATAACGAAACTTCAGGGACCTTTTGTCCCTACATTATTCCTTCCATCCCCATTACACTTTGGGGACGCGATAACCTTGCTCAAATGGCCATGCTTCTGTATAGTCCAGATGACAAGGTGTCAGCGCAAACGCTACAAATAGGATGTGATCCCTTTAAGGGACTTGGAAGGAACAGACAGGGCATAAAAGGACCTGTTCAGGTTGTAGAGAGGAAAGACTGGTCTGGTATTGGCTAACCCAAAGACTGAGATGGGTGGCATGAATCCTGTTGAATCAAAGAAATAGACCGGAGAAAAATGTAAACAAAATAAGGGTTTTCACTTCCTTTGTCCTCTCCTATTCCTCCTACAACTCTCAAGGGGTGGCTCGTACAAAAGGATGTTAAAAATTCTTCTTTGTTGTCTTCTTATGATAAATTTCTCTCAAGTTCAACTTTCCCAGACAGAAGTAAAGGAATCATATAAGTAAATCCTGTTAGCTAACTACAAAATAGGTGTTAATAAGCAGACTAGACTGGAAGGACAAGTTCTTTTGGATGTATTTTATCTCTCAGTCAGCACTGGCGCAAACTCCAAAAATTAGAAAATGGCCCACAAACCCCTCAACTATAACTATTGGACACAGCCTTTAAAGTCTTTAACAACTGGGAGGAGAAAAGAATGCAGGACCAAAAACATAAGATAAACTTACTGCATGTAGTCCGAGACATCGAGGTGAGAGAAGAGCTCACTATCTGCTACCTGGATATGCTGATGACCAGTGAGGAGTGCCAGAAGCAGCTGAGGGACCAATACTGCTTTAAGTGTGACTGTATCTGATGCCAAGTCCAGAACAAGGTGATCTGCAACTCTTTCACCATCTATACTGCAGAGATGCAGGAAGTGGGTGTCGGCCTGTATCCTAGTATGTCTTTGCTCAGCTGTGACCCTAACTGTTCAATTGTGTTTAATGGACACCACCTTTCAGAGTACCTGCTTGCCTCTTCAATGATATGGAAAAGGACTGGTCACTCATCCAGCGAGATACTGGCTTCCTGAAATGGAGAGACTGTGCTTATAACTCTAAGGTGGACTACACTGTACCTGGTGAAAGACTATATATTAGTGACTGGGGTTTTAATGGCTCTACACTTGCTGAAACTAGAAGGCACTGCAATGAATGGGTACCAGACAAGCCATTCAACCTCATTTGTGGAAAGCCCTCACAGCCATTCAACCATTCAGCCTGTCTAGGCCTCTTGGACAAACTCAGCAGTACCACATTGGGGATGCTTGCGGTTCTCTTATGTGTTTTTAGTATGAAATAAGTACTAAACTGTTAAAATTGAGTATCATAGCAATGTTTATAAGGTGTCTTGTACTGGGTGTATTTTTAACTAATTGTTTAACTAATGCCTTTTACGAAGGTTTTGTTATTCTTGAGCAGCCATCTTATTTGATGATTCTTGTATAATTGTCATCTCGTTGATATGATGCATATGGTTGACAGATATTGTATGAGGCTAATGCTCTTTTAGAAAGACAGAAAAGATTTTTGGCTACTTTTAATTTTAGGAGTTACAGCTTTAATAGCTACTTTTGAGCTGTAGCATTATCTAGGGAAGTTCATACAACTATGTTTGCTGATTGGCTGTATAAAAATGTTTCTATTGTCATAGCTATTCAGGAAATCATAGACCAGAAGTTGGAAAGTAAGGTTAGTGCTTTAGAGGAAGGAGTTTTAGCAGTAGGGCAAGAATTTGTGACCTTAAAAAAGAAATTGGCTCTCCAGTGTCACTCTGAGTTTAAATCTGTCCATACTTGGGACAAAGTAACTTGGAATTTAGAACCATTCAGACCTGAGTATAGACCTTACTAAATTACATCAAGAAATTCAGGCATCATTTGCTAATCAAAAAATATTAATGTCTATACTCATCAATGTGGGCATTTGTGGAGCAGTGATTCTTTTGTTGCTGTGTTTACTCCCAATCATCTTCAGAGTGCTAAAGAAGAGTCAGTTCAATATGGAGTTTCATGGTTTCGTGCAAAAAAATAAAAAAAAAAAGGGGGGGAGATGTTGGGAGCCAGCCATGGAGGCCCACTGAGCGTTAGGGATCAGGAAGGGCCGTTGACCCCGAGACCACTAGGATGAATTTGGGAGCTATTTGACCCCATTTCCTCCCCCTTTCTACTCAGCACTAACCAGATTAAGCTCCTGTGAGCTCAAAACATAAAAACTCTGAGACTGGGATGAACACAAGCTAACTTTAGAAGCTCATTGCTCCCATTCTTCCACAAACTGCAGTTTTGGCTTTCACACATCACTTCTGCACTAGACTGGAGTCCAGTCTCTTTCTTTCTCTCTCTTCTTCCCCCCCAATTGCCGACGCCGTCTCCACCTTTGGGGTACCCTGAACCCGGCTGGAGCTGGTCCCCGGCATTTCCTGAATATACCCAATCTCGTCTTGGGCTGGGGGGTTCTTAACTTTAAAAGTGTTAGCAGCAAGAGGAGAAATTAATTGAAACTGACTAAGCCTATATTTTGAAATGAGAACTATGTAAAGTATTCTGAGGAATTAATAATAAAGCATGAATAATGATCTAATACTGAAATTAATACTTACAACTTCCTTTTAAAGTTACTGCTGAATCTTTTAAGTGAATGAAGTGAAAAGCATATCTCTGATCTGGTTTTCTTTTCTCAAGTTGTCATTGTAGATCTGCAGATGTCTCCTGTCTTATGCCTATCTGGCTAGGAAAGTTATATCCTTAAATCTGTGCCTTAATTACCAATCACAGGAGGTTTTTAAAAAATTATCCTTGCTCTGATTTCACTGTCGGGATATAGAAACTTTATCAACTGTCTTTAAAGGAGGTGGCTTTCATCCAGTGCTTTCTGTTAAATACCTTCTGCTTCTTCTATTTATTCCCTTGGAAATGGCTTCTCTTTTCATTCATTGGATTTCAGCTTTTGGCTTCTTTTTGAATACTCTCTATTGCCTCTGTATTCTACAAGCATGTTGCAATGTGAGGGGCTTTATTTCACTTATTTTTGTGATGGGAAAGTAATTTGCAGTTTGAGTCTGAACTGAAAAAGATCCCCCACTGGGCAAGAAGAGCAATGCCATGGTAATTCCTGTCTAAGTTTGTTAAACATCCTTCCTGTATGCAGAAGTGCAGGAGCTTATTTAACCGATTTTGAACCAACATCATGTGAATTATGTAGACTCTAAAAATTAGATGTATACAAGGGAGTTTTAATAAGTAAGACTGCAGAAATGAAGTTTAAAACCAGACTGAGAACTCAAAATCTGAAAGATATCAATTCCAAGTTTTTCAATTCTTCAGATATTTTATACTTGGGGATAAAATAGTCCTAGTCATAATTATGTTGTCAGGGCTTCCTATGGTGATAAAAGACTGTGGTCCCAAGTTTTCCTGTACAGAGTAGGAACAACATAGTCTGTAGATTGTTGGTCAGAAATTACTATCTTAATTTAGCAATTCTACCTTGCTCAACCTGTGGTTTGCACTCTAGACTCTGCCCAGGTGTTTGCTTCTTGACTGCCCTGCATTAGTTGAAACTCCCTGGATTCTACTCCTTGCCTCTTCCAAACCCTAGCAAGTCTCCTCTGATTCATTTAAGATCCCTGAGTGGGCCCTTTGTAACCAAATTGACCCTTATCACAACTTGTATGGCACTAGCAAGACCATGTGACATGAGTTTAGGATGAAATTATAAGGTGACTTGGACACTAAAACAGATCAGTAAATATGGTTGTTGACATATAGGCTGGGCGAGGTGTGAGGCTCCCAGATCTTTGGGAGGCTGAGGTGAGAAGATTGCTTGAGACCAGGATTTCGAGACCAGCCTGAGCAACACAGCATGACTCTATCTCTACATATAATAATAATAATAATAATAATAATAATGATAATAATAATTTAGTTGGGCATGGTGGCATGCACCTGTTGCCCAGCTACTTGGGAGACTGAGGTAGGAAGATCACTTGAACCCAGGAGTTGGAAGCTATATTGAGCTATGATCATGCCACTGTCTAGGCAACAGAGAGAGAGTTCATCTCTAAATAATAATAATAATAATAGACATATATTTTCACACTATTCTCACTTATGTATATAATCCCTATGAGTATAAAGCTTATAAACAAATTGATATAAACTGTTGTCCAAAGATATTCAGTAATGGTTTAAAAAATATCAAGTAGGAGATTCAAAATATACTTTCTTTCAGTTCATTAGGATGGACTCATTCTAAACATCACGGGCTACAAATATATATTTATTCTTTAAAAGAACAAAAAAGACCGGGCTTGGTGGCTCAGCCTGTAATCTCAGCACTTTGGGAGGCCGAGGCAAGTGGACTGCCTGCGCCCGTGGGTTCAAGACTAGCCCAGGCAACTTGGCGAGACTTCATCTCTACAACAAATCAAAAATTAGCTGGGAATTGTGTATACCAATAGTTCTGGCTACTTGGAAGACGGAGGCGAAAGAATAGCTGGAACCCAGCAGGTCGATGCTGGGGAGGTCGTGAATGTGCTGCTGCACACTAGTCCAGACTAAAGAGTGAGACTCCAGCCGGGCTTGGTGGCTCAGCCTGTAATCCCGCGCCTTTGGGAGGCTGAGGTGAGTGGATTGCCTGAGCCCGCGGGTTCGAGACCCGCCTGGGCAGCTTGGCGAGACCACATCTCTACAATAAATAAAAAATTAGCCAGGCATGGTAGCCTTCTGGCTAGTTGGAAGGCTGAGGCGGAAGGATCGCTGGAGCCCAGCAGTTGAGGCTGCGGTGGCCGGGAGCGGCCACTGCACTCCAGTCTGGGCGACAAAGTAAGACTCCAACTAAAAAAAAAAAAAAGAAAAAGAAAAGAAAGAAAGAAGAAGGGAGCTATGCCTTTAGGTGTGTTGTTATATTGAAGCCGTAAATATTTTGCAGAATTTTGGAGGTTTTGGCAAACCATGAATTTTTTTCTTTCATGTCACCTGTGTGATGGGAATAGATTGAATATGACCACAAATTTAAGATGCAAAATCTTGAAGTTAGTTTTCTATTTTTACAGTTTAAGTAAGGTTTTTAAAATGAGTTTATTGTTATTAAAGTAATACAATTGAGAAGGCATTAGTTTTTGACCTATTTCAGTAACCTACATTTCCTCAAGCCTTTTATTGTTTAATGGTCTTACATATTTTGAGGCTTTTTTTTTTGTAGATGCACACTAATAAGAATTATTACATTTTCTTAATGAATTGAAACTTTTGTCATTATGAAATGTTCTCTTTATTTTTAGTAATACTTTTGATTAGTGTTTGCATGGAATATAGTTTTCCATCTTTTTAAAATTTCTGTATCTTTATACGTAAGGTGAGTTTCTTGCAGGACGCTTAGCATGTTTTTTCCTTTTAAATACACTCTGGCAAATCTTTGTCTTTTAGTTGTGAAAATGGCTCAACTTACCCATAGAACTAATAGTTACAGGTTTTGTGGTTTTTTCCTATTTGCTTTTTAATAAACAGAAATTGATCTTATTGACTTTGAAGATTGAAACCTGGTCTTATCTGAGTTCCTTTCACAGGAAACCAACCCTCAGGCCTATAGTGTCAAGAGATTGAAACTCACCAGATCACCATATCCAGACACTGAAATGACAGACACCACCTGTTTCTCAACTCCTCTTTGCTAGGCCTCCCAAGTTCTTATTTTCTACTTTCCTGCCCCACTGTATAAACCCTTGTCTTCAGTGACAGAGGGAGATAGATCTGAGAATTAATCTCCCATTCTCCTGGGCTAATATCACCCAAATGAAAAGCCTTCTTTCCTGGCAATACTCATCTTAGTGATTGACTTTTTGTCCTGCTAGCAACAGGATCCCAAATGAACTCCTGGCATTTGGTAACTGTGGAAGTATGTATTTTGTTTATTTATATTTAATGTAATTCCTGAGTTATTTGGGGTTAAGTGCACCCTCTTTCAATTTGCTTTGTTTTTTTTTTTGCCCCATTTTCATTTACTCTATCTTCCTTTTTGTTTGTCTGAAAAATCTTTATTTCAACTTCACTTTTTTTTAAGATGGAATTTTGCTATGTTGCCAGACTGGAGTGCAGTGGCTATTCACAGGCACAAGAGATAATATTTTTTAAAATGTACTGACTTTTTAGTTCACTAATTCTTTTTTTACCTTTGTCTAATCTGCTCTTAAATTCATACATTAAATATTTTTAAATGGTTTTAAAATCTCTACTAAAATTTGTAACTATATCTTCTAACTCCTTGAAACCACTAATAATATTTATTTTAAATTACATTCAATAACTCCATTATCTGGAGTCTCTCCTCTTTTTTTGTTTTAAATTTGGTTTCTTATTATCAATTGTTATTTTTTCATGTGCTCAGTTTTTGTTATTGTTGCTGTTGTTGAGTTCCAGAGAGTACATGTAAAATTTTTTAGAGCTATTTTAAGATTGTGGATGTTATCTTCTTCTAGAGATTTACTTTTGTTTCTGGCAAACAGCTATGGTAGAAATTAGCAGTCCCAGCTAAAATGTCATTCAAATAAATATAGTGATAATTCAACATTGGGCTTCAGTCTCTGTTAGGGCTGGTCTATTTTTTGTTCACCCCAACTTTTAGGATGTAGTTCTTGTATATTGCAATCAATGCCCTGGGTGTTTGCCATGTTTTGTTTTCCGTGGTGAAATTCTGAGTTCCAGTTTTTGTCCTAGTAGCTTTTGGAGTCTGTTCAAAACTGTACTTAGCTTCTCAAACTCGTAGAGGCCACTTTTAAAATCAGCAGTCTTCTGCAAGGAAAAAGTAGTCTCAAATGTCAAACATACCTTTCTGGAATTTCTTCCAACCCCAGGCTTTGGCCTTGCAATTTATTACTGGCTTGTTAGGTGTTTGATGCTTCAAAGGTACATATTTTGCATTTAATTAATTTTTCTAGTTGCTCTCAGTGAGTAGATTGGCACAAAATAACTTAGCCGCTGCTGTATGTGGTACTTTCTAAAAAACAGTTTTATTAAACTATTTGGCCATTAACTCTATAATGAACACACCTAACATTCTAAACTAAGCACTGCAATTTGAGGTGAATAGTTAAAATCTATCAATTATTTAGTTATCTGTTATTTATTAAAGTAAAAGTGGTTTGTTTAGTGCCAATTGGATTTGTCTTTTTCCAAACGTTTTTCCAAAGCATATATACAGATGATAGTGAATACAGCAATTTGGAGGAAAATTGCCAAGAAGGCAAATATTTTCAGATGTTAATGTTTTTTTAGGGAGGAAATATGCAAAATGACTGAATAACTTTATACTGTTGTGACTAACAATGAAACTTTAAAGAAAAAAATTACGCATTTTTTTGTTGTTTCACTAACCTTTTTTCACTATAAAAGCAAAATGATATTTTTGTCAAGAATACTACATAGGTTATATTTTTTATTCTACATACCAAGAGGCAAATAGTGTTGTGTCCCATTATTGGTAAAGCCAAATTTGATTATCTGTTTAAGGTTGACTGCCAGACTTTTCCGGTATAAAGATGTATTCTTCTTTCTATAGTTATTGAGTAGTTTTGTGGAGAGGGTACTTTGAGATTGAGGAATATGGTCTTCTCCAACAGGATCACAAGCAGTGGTTTTAGTAATAACTGATGAGCCCTGTCTGAATCAATTTATAAACTGTGGTTTATACAATGGCGATTTTCTTATTCTGTCATTCATTCTCTATTAGCTGGTATTTACTAAAGAAGAGACACCGTCCCACCCTGCTTCCTCCACACTATTTTGAGTGTTACAGAAGGGCCCTTCCTCCCCTGATACTTTTTGTGAATAGTACTGTTTTCTGGAATCTGGCTCCAGGTGACTCCGACATACATCCTCGGTCCTTGAATTTCACACAGAATAACCCTTCAGTAGTTCAATTATCCCATCAACAGTGATCCCTTTAGTCATCCAGAGTCATATTTTAATACTTGTAATCCAAATTGTTCTTATGAATAACATTTGGAAATTGCTTTCTAAAAGTTGGCACCAATCTACAAAACCACTTGCAGTGTTGGAAGTAATTAGTCTCTCTGCACTATATTGTATTTATCTCTGTCAATTACTAAACTAAACTTCAAGTAACTGTATCTAATATATTAAAAGATGTTGACCAATAGAAATGAAGGCCTGAGTTATAAAGAGATAGAATTGTTGTTGCTTGCATTTAAATTTTATTAACTTTTTCATTCTTAGAATAGTAAGTGAAATCTACTTGGCTAATCCCTCATATACTCACCGAGAATGTATTATATGTCAGATTGGAGCAATAACAATGACTGAGAAAGACACGGCTGTATTTTTGTAGCTTCTAGTCCACAGAAGAAACAAACTTTTTTTTTCTTGAGTCAGAATCTCACTCTGCTGCCCAGGCTGGAGTGTAATGGCACCATCAACTTGCTGCAGCCTCAACCTCCTGAGATCAAGTGATCATTCCGCTTCAGCCTCTCAAATAGCTGGAGTTACAGGTACATGCCACCACACCCGGCTAACTTTTTATTTTTTTCTGTAGAGATGAGGTCTCACTATATTGCCCAGACTAGTCTTGAATTTCTAGAATCAAGCAATCCTCACACCTCCACCTCCCAATGTGCTGAGATTACATGCATGAGCCACCGTGGCTAGCCAAAATAAACATTTAAATGTACAATTAAATCACACAGAATCTGCATTTTAATGAATCTCAGATGCGTTTCTGACATCACCAGAAGCTTCCAGTATAAAATTTTTACACACCTGTGTCATGACTATCACTTGGCTGACAATGTTATCAATTATATGATGTAATCCTCATTTCAGAGATATTAAAATATTTTTTTTAACGTGCATCTTAGATGAAATGTAGTGGCCAGCACTTTGATAAAGAAATTGGGAAAGACACAGGAAAGGTCTTTCCCACAGAAGTGGACCTCTAAAGTAAAAGAAATCTTTCTGCAGGAAATGAAATCTTGTATGAGGACTGAGAGATGAGAAGAGTTTCTGGAGAGAAGAGAAAGAAGATTCTAGGCAGAAGTTACTTCCCCTGATACTTTCCTCGTCTTCAAAAATCAAGAGTTTGGGTACTGATTTAGACTATATATATATTTATTTATTTATTTTGCTTTAATAGCCATATAATTTTAAGGAAAGTCTATCTGGAGGCCTAATATATAAAACACACAAAATGATAGTTGTTCTGGCCAAGAAAGTGAAGGTGAGATTGGGTTCTACTCAACCAGGAGCTAGTTTTAAAAACCACTGGACTTGATGGTACCAAAATTCCTTTCACTTTTAGCAGTATATAACACAATGTAACATACTCATCTGAACACTATCTGAAACTCAGTTCAGCCTCACAAGATTACACAACTGGTAAGTGACAGGGGTGGGCTTTGATGCCAGACAGTCTAATCCAAATCCCACACTCTTAGCCTTATACTATACTGACTCTACAATGTTATTCATATTTTTTTCTCTCTGTAAAATGGGGATAATATTGTATTCTAGGGTCACTGAAGAATAAATTTACTTTATCTATTTGTGTGTGAGTAGTGTTCCTCTGAGTGTGGCTATAAGACCTTGCTCCATTTATTATTAATGGAAAATTACCCCAAAACTCTGTGGTTATAGACGATAATAATTTTACATATGGATAGCATATATACATATGCACATACATAAACAATTTTACATATATGAGGGGGACCCCAAAATCCCCAGAATTTATTTATTAAAAATCATGTATTTATTCTGACATGTTTAAATTTCAGTCACCTTCAGGGTGCAATACATCTATCAAGTCACTTTTTCCACTGCTCAAAACAGTTATTGAACTCATCCATTTTGATGCATTTTAGTGTTTCTGTCGGGTTTTTTTGTTGTTTCACTTTTTACACATTGACAAAATTTTTCCCTTTGAAAAAAATTTTTTTCATCCAGGGAAACAAAAAGCAAGCTGCTCTGGACAAGATGGGGTGACCTGGGAGGGCAGGGTATATAAGTCATGCCATTTTTGGTGAAAAACTGCTAAACACTCAGTGTGGTGTGTGCAGATGCACTGTCATGGTGGAAGAACCAGTCACCTGCTTGCCACAACCTGGGATGTGTCTTCCACTAACTGTGACACAACTTTCTCAAAAGTTCCAGATAAAAACTGATGGGTTCCTAGAATATTTGTCTAGCAAGAGAAGCCTGTACTACACTATAAGAGATTCGCCCTCCAAAAGATAAATTTGAGTTATTTGGGGATCTGCCTCTGATATACAAGTCTTTTTGTTTGGAAATGTAGGCAAGTGGCCGAGTGATGCTTCTGTTCAATGTGGTGGTGAATGGGGTTACTCAGTGTTATGCAGTGGGTGACTGGTCTAACCTGGAGGCTTTACTAACATGCCTGAAGCTTAGTAGCTATAGCTGGAAGGTTATACTTCTCAGTGAAGCCTCAAACCTTTGCACTTATTCTCCCTATCAGGATGATTAAATTTTTTACAAAGTGGCTGAAAAAGCCAAGAGTGAGTCTTTCACGACTGAGGAAATGGAAGCTGTTAGTCTTTTAAAACCTGAGCCCAGAAACTGACACAGCATCAAGTCCACCACATTCTATTGGTCAAAGCAGGCACAGAATCTACACACATTCAAGAGTCAGAGACATACATTCAACCTCTTGATGAGAAGAATACCAGAGAATTTGAGACCATCTTTAATATGCCACAAATTTGGCTGAGAAAGGAGTCTGTTAGAACACAGGTAGCAAGCACAAATGGGTTGGATTCTAGATTTATATTTTTCCCTCTGGTTTCAGCAGTGAGGAAATTACAGTATGCTAGAGGATTTATGAAGCAATTCACTTAGCCAACCAAGTATGAAGATTGCACTTTATCTTTGGGAAGGAAAGGCTGAATATAAGAGCTGCTAGGGCCTATTCAAAAAAATCGCTCCTCTAAAAAAAAAAAAAAAAAGGGAAAAACCAGTTTGAATAAAACAAGTTTGGCAAAGGCAAAAGAGCAAGATAGATACTGTTTTAGGGAGAAAAGCTTAAGGGTAAAATGTACTTTTGCTGTGGCTCAAGAAATTACCTAGTTGTCAAGTATTGAGCTTTTAGGATGGAGTAAAGAAACTGGCAGTGTCTTCTTTAAAAGATGGGACTGTGGTAATCTCTGAGAAAGGAAGACAACATGGAAAATGGTCATGATTACATTGGGAAGAGGGGAGGAGCTGGGAAGACTTGGCCTATATTTAGGAATATAGAATACATGGTAAAATGAAACAATGAAAACAGAAGCAGCTACCAGATGAATAAAGAGAAAGTGCTTGAGACTTGAAAGGGAAGGTACAGCAGTGGATTTGACTTCAGGAATTCATGCAGGTAAGTTATAGATTTCAGAGTGGATGTGAGAGAAATTGAAGGTGGAATTGAATGTGAGGTATAGCAAGACACCAAGGAGAAAAGAGTTTTAGCAGACAAAAGGAATCGTGGTACCCAGCTTTGTGACTAGAGGAGAAAAGGAAGAGGGGAAAGAGTAGGGAGGAACCAACAGATAAAAAGACCCACAGTCCTGCTGCTGATGGAATAAAGGCAAGAACACAATTAAAGGAAATGGGAAGATAAGACAGAACCCGAGGTTAATTGGAGGGACACAAGAGAACAGAATTATTATATTTTAATGTCATTATTATTCTTTTATTGTTGTGGTTATTGTTACTATTATGGTTGCTTCTTCAGAACTTCACAGTTATTTCAAACCTTTTCCACTTGCTAAATGCTAATCTCATTCTCATCCAGTGACAACATCTACTCTAGGAGAAAAATGTGAAGCGAACCTTATTAACTTACTTCAATTTTACATCAGATTTTCTGTGTATTTAGTAATTCTCTTCTTTATTCTACTTTCAAAAATTTCCCTTTTTTTCAAGTACCCCTGATGCTACTTTCTCTTGTCTCCTGTAGAGTTAGACGCAAATTATCAATTTCTTTTGCACATTGCTGATATCTCCTGCTCTACTCATTTCTTTCTTTCTGAGACGCATTTTCATGTCTCTCCTGTGCTGGACATACCTTGTTTCTATTTATTTATTTATTTTTGAGTTGGAGTCTCACTCTGTTGCCCAGGCTGGAGTGCAGTGGCACACTCATGGCCACCGGCAGCCTCGACCTGCTGGGCTCGACCTGCTGGGCTGAGATCCTTCTGTCTCAGCTTTCCAAGTAGCTGGAACTACAGGCACATGTCACCACACCCAGCTAATTTTTTTTTTTTTTTGGTAGAGATGAGGTCTTGCCAAGTTACCCAAGCTGGTCTTGAACCTTGGGCTTAAGCAATCCTCTTATCTCAGCCTCCCAAAGTGCTGGGACTACAGGCATGAACCACCACGCCTGGCCCATATCTTGTTTCTTTATTGGTTATTACAATGATCTATACATCTTTATTTCTTTATTTCACTACTAAGCTGTTTGCAAAATAAGTCTGCATCTTTTCAACCCATTGGCTAAATATTTAAAGTTTCAAGCAGGAAAGAAAAGTGTATCATTCAGAAAAAAAAAAAGAAATGAAAGAAAATTATAAAGAAGAGGATACACAACCACTAACCACTATTCCATATCCAAAGATGAAGCTAATGGAGCTAGTTATCAATGTTTCTCTGTAGGTGGAGGAAGAAGGGATAAAGGAAAGGGTGAATAAAATGCATCTGCAAAGGGTTTGAAAGGATTCTATCCTCCTTCCCCAAAAGAGGAAAAGGTAGATATAAAGAGAATTACAGTCATGGGTGTCAAGACCATACTAAATCCAATATTGTGGAAAATGAAAAATACAGGGATGCCAAAACAAATGTACATATGTTTTAAGAGATGTTATCTATGTATTACTTTTCAAAGTTGAATTGAATGTGTAGAATGACGTTTGCTCAAGATGGCATTAATCAAATGAATGCTAGTGTCACCATGAGACAGGCAGGACAGTCAAAGAAAGTGGAGGGAGCATGGTTGTCATTTGAGGAGCACAAGTCCATTTTGAAGTGGTATTTGAAATTCAGGAACGTTGTGGAAGTAGAATGACCATGGAGGCATAAACACACAACAGAACATCCAACATGCCTATCAATTGCACGCATTTGGGATAAGCTTGAGACACACAGTACTATGTGTGATGTGTACAAGGAAAGATCCAGGAGTCCTCGTGCTGCAACAAGTATTCGTCGTAATCAGAAATGTCTGGAGGCTGATGGTAACTACTTTGAGCACCTCTTATAATTGCAGAAGTCAAATGTGACTTGTCTTCATCTTTTGTTATCAGTATATATTGAGTATTACAATTTTAATACAGTTTTTTCCTTTCTTAAAACGTGTATACATTTTTGGGGTACACTCTGTATAAGAAAAGTAACATGCATACGTACACACAACACAATAAAGATTAATAAAATAAAGAAAATGGGTTGGGCACAGTGGCTCATGCTTGGACAACTTGGAGAGACCTTGTCTGTACAATAAATCCAAAAAAATCAGCAGGAGTGGTGGTGTGCACCTGTATTTCCAGCTACTCGAAGACTGAGGCGGAAGAATCGTCTGAGCCCGGCTGGTTCAGGCTGCGGTAGCCGTGAGCATGCCACTACACTCCAGCCTGGGTGACAAAGTGAGACTCCAAAAAAATTTTTAAAAAGTGTCTGTGTGTATATGTGTTTGTGCCTTTAGGGTGTGTGTGTGTGTGTGTGTGTACTATAAAAAGGTAATAGATAATATTTTAAAAATTTTTCTCAGTTTGAAAGATAAATTGTAACTATAAACCATCTATAGTAAGTATTTATATTAAGCCACATAGTCATCTGTGAGAAATAACCTATTAATTTATTTTTACTACATCGAATTAAATCCTTACCTGGTTTCTCTGTTCTGAGAAGTGGATGAGAAAAGTGATATTAATCCTGACTGTTTCTCCTTGCTAGAATGATGTTACAGAAGGAGTGGTGTTAGGAAGTGAAGGCAGTATCTTGAATCTCCTTGTGGTTGCTGCTTGGGGCCCAAGCACCTATGGATTCTTGACATCCAGTCGTTCTGTCTCAGTGCCATGTATAGAGTAAAACTCCTCTGGGCCAGGTGTGGTGCTGAAGCCTGTAATCCCAGCACTTTGGGAGGCCAAGGTAAGGGGATTGCCTGAGCCCATGGGTTCGAGAATAGCCTGGGCAACTTGGCGAGACCTCGACTCTACAATAAATCAAGAAATTAGCCGGGGGATGGTAGTGAGTGCCTGTAATTCTGGCTACTTTGAAGGCTGAGGTGGAAGGATCACTAGAGCTCAGCAGGTTGATGCTGGGGTGGCTGTGAGCTTGCCACTGCACTCCAGCCTCTGACTCAAAACAAAACAACAACAACAACAACAAAAAACTCCTCTTAGGGCTTGGCACCCACCCTGGGCTTTGACAGGGAGCAGGAAGTAGATCTTCTAGAACTCTCTTCCCCTCCTACGTGTCCCAAGCTATGACGTCCCAGTCTCCAACAAATATACACTCCCACATAGATACTCAAAGAAACGCCAGGACAACTGGTGCAATCTCTCTCTGATGGCTACAGACTTCACGAAATATTACCCTGGAGCAGCATTTGCTGCAGGCCCCACAAATATTCCTGAACATCCAGACTAGAGTCTGGTTCAGGTTTGAGGATGGGTTGAGAACTTGGACTCAGCTCACTCCTGAAGCAGTAGAAAAGCAGAACAGAAGCCGGGCTCGGTGGCTCAGCCTGTAATCCCGCGTCTTTGGGAGGCTGAGGTGAGTGGATTTCCTGAGCCCGCGGGTTCGAGACCTGCCTGGGCAGCGAGACCTCATCTCTACAATAAATCAAAAAATCAGCCGGGCGTGGTAGCGTGTGCCTGTAGTTCCAGCAACTCGGAAGGCTGGGGTGGAAGGATCGCCAGAGCCCAGCAAGTCGAGGCTGCGGTGGCCGGGAGCGGCCACTGCACTCCAGTCTGGGCGACAGAGGGAGACTCCAACTCAAAAAAACCCCAAAAAACAAAAAAACAACAACAAAAAAAGAAAGCAGAACAGAAACACATAAAGACAAGGACACAAGTATGTAGGTGCAGCTCCTCACTGCCCCTCTAGTGTCTGGCAGAGTCACCTCCAATCTCTGGTCTTGGCAGTCCCTGAAAAGCGGAATGTCTGCCAGGTTGGGGATGGGCTCACTGCCCTTTGTATTTCCAGTCACATCAGCATCCATGAAAGGTAATACTACATCTTCTCTAGGAAGCCATGTGAACCAGACCAAAAATCTGGGTTCCAGACATTGAAATCATGGCTTTGCCAGCAAGAGGACAATCTCTCCTTATCTGAGTTTCCCATTTAAGTTTGCTTAGGGGCTTTCTGTGGGCAGGCCTGGCAGTGACCACTACAGTGAGGGAAGGATGTTAGACAGATTCCGTCTACCTTCTTAGAAAGGGGGAAGGGAAAATACAGAAGGAAAAACACACATTATTACAGCAATAACTTCTGCCAAACACATGTAAATATCTTTTATTATGTAGAGGGATCAAATTAAAGTATGTACATGGAAATGTTCAGACAAATGGACCATAGCCCTGGGGTGTATTTGATTTCTGTTTTTCAAATTATAGTTTTCAAATATCCTGAGTAAGTTTTATGACAAAGACACAGTTTCTATGTAGACAGTTAGATTTGTAATAGTTTATTTTAATACTCTATTTTAAGAATTCGTTTTTGGCATAATGAATAAGATAACGTCACATTCTGAGACTGAGTTTTGCTCACTGAAAGAGAAATATTGTCAGAAGACCATAATTAACTAACAGCAATTAACTAAAATTATATACTAAGATACTGGCCACAATAATTACTCAATTAATAATATGTGTTTCCTTTGAAAACATCAAAGTATGATTGATGAGATTTTTATAACACTTTTACCCTGGAACATGTAGGAAAGTAACCAATAGAGATCAGTTGCTAAACTCAAGTATTTATCCACATACTATGCAAGTATTTCTAGTCCTCTTTTATAATTAACACACTTCTCTTTGTTTATCACATAACAACATAGTCTTTAATATGGAAAGATGGCTTAATGGTAGAAAGATGACTTAACTAAAGTACCCATTGTTTTCAGTAAGGTATGGGCTTTGAGTTTTCCCTCAGATGGCATGGAAATGGCTTTATACTGAGGAATTCATGTTTCTCCACAGCCGCTTCTGTGACTAAGGGCACGTATCTGTGAGTTGGCTTGACTGTCAGTCACGAGCTGTACAGGAAAGCTCTTTCACTGAAAATGGGACCAGAACACAGGAATCTGCTGAGCTAACCAGAAACTGATCCCCCCATCCCCACCCCCATGTTCATCTTCGGAAGGGGAGAGTAGAAAGAATGGGAAAGAAGCCATTTGTGAGAAGATAATGGCTGATGATTTTTTAAGTTTGATGAAATACACAAACTTAAAGATTCGATAGTTACAACAAATTCTAATCATACTTAGATCTATCCTGGTAGAACTGCAGAAGTCTAAAAATAAAGAGAAGCCTTTACAAACAGAGAGAAGGACAGTGCTACAAAGAAATGATAGACCAATGGCAGACTTCTCAGCTGCAATAACAGATCCAGAAAATGGGGAATAATTTATTTAGACTGTTGAGAGAAAATAAATGTCAACCCAGATTGTAAACTTTGTTCAATTTTTAAGAATGAATACAAGACAAGGAATTTTCAGGCATAAAAAACTGAAAAAATTTTCAACCACTAGGTTCTCAATAAGGGAAATTTTTAAAGATATACAGGAGTGCACAAGTTCCTACTGGGGACAATAAGAATGTTCTAAAATTGATTTTAGAGATAGTTGCACAACTCTAATATACTAGAAACCACTGAATTGTACACTTTGTTGTGTACCAATGGGTGAATTTTGTGGTTACGTGTAGAAAATTGAATAGTATCTCCCCTCCCCACCCCCAAATTCATGCTCACCTGGAATTCCAGAATCAGACCTGATTTAGAAATAAGGTCTTTGCAGGCAGATACAATTAGATAAAGTTGTCAAGATTAAATCATTCTGGATTTAGGACCTGGAATGCAGTGACTAATGTTCTTATAAAAACATAAGGTTCAGAGAGACACAGACAAAAGACCTTGTGAAAATGGAGGCAGAGATTGGAATTAGGCTGCCACAAGCCAAGGAATGCTGGAAACCATCAGAAGCTAGAAGAGGCAAGCAAGGATTCTCCCCTAAAACCTCCAGAGGGAGCATGGCCCTGCCATCACCTTGATTTCAAATGTGTAGACTCTGCAACCGTGAGGGAATAGATTTCTATTGTTTTAAGTCACTAAATTTGTGGTTATTTGTTACAGTAGTCCTAGAAAACTAATATAGTATGTAAATAATATCTCAATACGGTTGACATATATGACTGTCTTGAAGAAGAAAGCAAATTGCTCAAGAAGAAATTCAGAGATGCAAGAACTTGTGAGGAAGAAATCTGGAAAATCTGGAAAAAAGGTTGGCTAGTATAGACAGTGATACTTGATTTGGGTAGTTAAATTGGATAAATGTAAATATTTAGTAAACAATATGTAAGATGAGGGTGTGAAAAGAGTTAAATGTTGTAAAATATTTGTGTTTGAAAGGAAGTTTAAAATACTGAAAAATTTTAGATGTTAAAATTACTTTGCATAATAAAATCTTAAGGTTAACCATTTAATCTTAAGGTTAAATGAGTAGAAATAGAGTGTAACTTTAAGAAATATAGAAAAAAATGGAATTAAAACTTCAATTTATAAAAGAAATAAGTGATAAAAAAGAGTATAAACTCTGCGTTTAAGACAGAGACAGAGATAGTTTGGACTTTTTATGTTATCTGTAAGCAAAAAGACACAAGAAGTTAAAATGAAAGAAATAGTTATAGAGTGACTTACTACCCTGGCTTAAAATAATGTCTTCACTTTTGAGTATGTTTGAAAATGTCCATAGTAAAATGTAAATTCAAAGAAAAACTACATCATTGGAGAATTAACAGATATTTGGAATAAATATAGCAAGAGATCTCTGTGAACAAATGTCTGCCAATGAATAAAAAATTATAGACAAATAAGCAATTTTATAGAAAAATATAACTTAGCAAAACTCAAAAAAGAATAAAAATCCTTAGTACTCACATAACCGTTAAAGAAATTAAAGCAAACGTTTAAAATATCCTCACAAACAAAGAAATAGACATCAACAGTTTTACTAGTGAGTTCTATCAAGGCTTCATAGAGAAGTTAATTCCAAGGCTTCCATACTTTTCTGGAGACTATAGAAAGAACTAATACTCTTCAGCTCATTGTATCAGGCTAATAAACTCTGAAATTAAAATCAGAGTAGTATATTATAGTAAGAGAAAACTATAGGACTGTCTCACTCAAGAATATATATTCAAAAAATCTGAAGCAAAATATTAACAAACAATCCAGCAAAGTAAAAATCATAGTGTAAACATAAAACATGTTCAAATTGTATGTATCCTAGAAAATATACTGTGCTAAAAATTGGACTCCTGTATTTTTTAATCTATTGTAGGAGCTTCTCAAGACTACCCAAACTGCTGGTTTCTGTCTCTGCTTTCAACTTTGCTGGTAAAGTCTGTAGTTCATGCTTTGTTCTTAGCTCATACCAGGAATTGGCAAATACCCACAGAGAAGACGACACCTGGTGACCTTAATCAGCATCTCATCTAGGAAGGATTTATCTGGAATTTTAGTTAATCTTTTAATGGTTTTTATAGTTCTTCATTTTTACTTCTTTTTGGTATTCAGTTAAATGAGGCATTATAGCTTATTCTTTCATGTATTTTTTATGAACACAGATTGTTTTCAGTATTTGGCTGTTATGAATAATGTTACTGTGAACACTTGGTATGTGTCTCCTGTTTCACATGTAGGAGTTATGCCTAGAAGTAAAATTGCTGAGTGATAGGATATGTGTATGCTCAACTTTGGTAGCTAATGTCAGATGATTTTCCAGATTATTGACCAATGTATACTTCCATCAGTGGAGAATTTTCATTGTTTTAATTTTAGCCATTTTGATAAATATGTAGTGAAACCTAATTTTGTCTTTAATTGCATGCCCTTGATTGCTAATGAAGTTGAGAATCTTTTTCTGTGTACTAGTCATTGGATGTCTCTCTCTTTTTTTCTTTTTTTCTTTTTTTTTTTTGAGAAAGCAGGATTTATTGGGAGGACAGAAAACCCCAGAGTGGGAAAGGACCCAAAGGGGTTGTCCGGATGTCTCTTTTTTTAACCTTTTCAAGTCTCTTGTTTATTTTTCTACTGTAGTCATCTCTCTCATTAGTTTGCAAAAGTTTTTAATGTAGTCCTAATATGAGCCCTTGGTTAGATCTATGTTTTCTCTCATTCTGTGACATATATTTTTATTCTTTAATAGTGTTCTTGATTAACAGAAGTATTTAATTTTAATGTGGTTCAATTTACCAATTTTAACATTTTCCTCTTTTTTTTTTTTTTTTGAGTTGGAGTCTCACTCTGTTGCCCAGACTGGAGTGCAGTGGCCGCTCCTGGCCACCACAGCCTCAACCTGCTGGGCTCCGGCAATCCTTCCGCCTCAGCCTTCCAAGTAGCTGGAATTATAGGCACGTGCTACCATGCCCGGCTGATTTTTTTTTTAAATTTATTTATTGTAGAGATGAGATCTTGCCAAGTTGCCCAAGCAGGTCTCGAACCCGTGGGCTCAGGCAATCCACTCACCTCAGCCTCCCAAAGCACGGGATTACAGGCTGAGCCACTGAGCCCGGCTTCCTCTTTCTTATTTAGCTGACTAGTTCAACCAATACAATGTTATGTAGAAGCAGTGACAGCAGACATCTTTGTCTTGTTCTTAATTTCAAAAGGAAAGCTTATGATATTTCACCATTATATGCATTGCTTGCTTTATGAGATTAAAGACGTCCCTTTCGATCCCACTTCGCAAATTTTTTTTTTCCAAAATGAATGGATGTCAAATTTTATCAAAAGTTTATTTGGGGGCTATAATTGAGATTTTTGCATGATTTTTAGCTTACGGCGTTAAAGGAAAGCTTCAATGAACGTATTTGTTTAACAGTAGTTTTCTTTCTGGTCTTTCTTTCTTGTGCCTGGTGGTACTAATCTAGAGTCACCTTAATCTAATTTTAGGGTTTGAGATATTCTGCACCACCCAGATAATATGATGGCAGAGTGAGGCTAGAGATACTGCAGTCCACATACTTTTTGGTTTACCTCCAGTTATCTCATTTTTATGGAATGCAGCTTGCCACCGCCCTTCTGAGCCTAAAATTAGATAGAGAGTTGCCAGGCACAGTGGCTCATACTTGCAATCTTGGCACTTTGGGAAGTGGAGGTGAAAGGACTGCCTGAGCCCTGGGGGTTCAAGATCTGCTTGGGCAACTTGGTGAGACCTTGTCTTTACAATAAATAAAAAACTTTAGCTGAGCATGGTGGCACACACTTGTAGTCCCAGCTATTTGGAAAGTTGAGGCAGAAGGTGAGGCTGCTGTGGTGTGAGCATGCCACTGAACTCCAGCCTGGACAGCAGAGTAAGACTCTGACTCAAAAACAAACAAACAAATAAATAAATAATAAAATATTAAATGGAGAGTTCTTTTCAAGGTTATTCAATATTGACTCCTACTTATATATCCCTACTCCAGTGAAGCTGTACAAAGTTTTCCACAACCTCTTAGTCATCTCTTTTGGATTTGCAAAAGTCTACTGGGCAGAAGTGATCCTGAATATTAGGCTCATCTCTCTAGAATCCTATTTTCTTTTATGCTTGGCTTGATAATTCCCAATTGCATTGCTAGCTCTTTAATATATTTATAAAGTTAAAAAGTTGTTTTAAGCCTTTTTCATTGTCTTTAGCAGATTTGGTCCAAATCACTGGACTGGCTATTGCTGGAAGTAAAATCCTCCAGACTCAAGAGATTTGCATCCTAAATCATTCTATTGTACTCCTCTTTTATTTTTGCCTTCTAAATATAAAGAGCAGTGCTCAAAATCTTTCATCCAAATGACTTTCCATTTATTTCATAATATAACCAAAGTCTTTAGAGGAACCTATGATATCCTGCCTGATTTGCCCTCCTCTAGCTCCCTAGCCTCATTTTCCACTACTCTCTCGTTCACTTTGCTCCAACCATGCCGATCTCTTTCTTGTTCTTCCAGTACATGAGGCAGGCTTCTACTTCCTTCAGGATCTTTGCATTTGCTGGTCTCTGTGCCAGAAATTCTTTTCTGCCAGATATCCACACTTCTTTACCTCCTTCAGGCCTGAAATTAAATGATTAAATTTCCCCTTCTTAGTGGAACCTTCTCTGACGACCCTGTCTAAAATTTCAAACACTGTTTTTCTCTTACCTTATTTTCTTAGTTTGTTTTGTGCTGCTATCACAGAATATCAAAGGCTGAGTAATTTACAAAAGGAAGAAATATATTCTCTCACAGTTCTGCAGGCTCGGAAGTTCAGGATCAAGGGGCCAGCAGGTTAGAGCCTAGTTTCTCTGCTTCTAAGTTGGCACCTTGAACACTACATCCTCCAGAAAAAGAGGAATGGTATATTCTCTCATCCAAAAGAGCAAGAGAGGGGAAAACTCACTCTCACAAGTACTTTCTATAGTGCCATTAATCCGTTTTTGGTGGCAGGGCCTTCATGACCTAAAGATCTACCATTAAGCCCCACCTCCCAACACTACTGCATTGGGAACAAGTTTCCAACACATGGATTTTGGAGGGAACACATTCAGACCATAGCGCCTATGTAATACCTACTGCTATACTCTATTTTATTTTTTTCTTAGCAAATATTATTATCTAACACGAATGTTTTCATTATTTTTCTTATTAGAAACCTCTCTTTCACCTATAATGGAAACTCCATGGAGGCAGAACTTTTGTCTATTTGGTCATCACTCTATCCTCAGTACACATTGAAGAGCTTGTCATATAATAATTATTCAGTAAATATTTGCTGAATTAATGATAAGGAAGTTTTGTTTATATTTCTGAGGTAGGCTAGATGTAAGTTGAACTCTGCTTAGGAAATGCTTTCCTAAGTTCCTTGAGGCACAAAGCACAATACTAATCAAGTATTGTTTTTATCTAGTTTGCAATGTAAAGAGAAACAAACAGTAATCTATTAGAGCTGGTGATTATTATGCTGGGAATTAAAACAGTAAAGCATTACCTCTTAAAGTTTTGCTTGTTTAAGGATTATGTGAGAATGCCTATTAAAATAAAGATTCCTGGGTAGGCCTTTCCACCGCAGATACTAGGCAAGGATGGAATGATACCCAGTCATGTGCATTTTATACTAAAATACTAAAACGAAAACTTGGAGAAACAGTTATCTAAAGAACTACAGTTTACTCCCTAAAACATGAACATGAGTACAGCAGTTAGTAGCTGAACTGGAAAGGACATTTCTTTCCAAATTACATTGAATATCCTCCTTCAGTTATAAGATTTTAGATTCCATAATAATGTGCTGGAAGCCGGGCTCGGTGGATCAGCCCGTATGCTTTGGGGGGCTGAGGTGAGTGGATTGCCTGAGCCTACGGGTTCAAGACCTGCCTGGGCAACTTGGCGAGACCTCATCTCTACAATAAGTCAAAAACTAGCCGGGCCTGGTAGCACGCGCCTGTAATTCCAGCTATCTGGAAGGCTGAGGTGGAAGGATGCCAGAGCCCAGCAGGTTGAGGCTGCAGTGGCCAGGAGCACTCCAGTCTGGGTGAGAGAGTGAGACTCCAACTCAAAAAAAAAAATAATAATAATAATAATGTGCTGGAATTTTCAGAAAGAACCTATCTTCTTTAAGTCTCAGGGATTTTTAAAAAATTAATTATGGACTTATTCACACTTACTATTTCATATTTACAAAGTGCATTCTCAGAGCAGAATTGAATACGTTAAAACATCTGATAATAAATAGAGGTTACACTGGAGAGGAGTTTATGGGCTCGTGCTTCACTCTCTTGGATACGTGATATTAAAATGCTCACCAGCTGTGTTCAATCAATATTTATATCCTTTCACATTTGAATGTAGTCCCAACTTGGAGACAAAGGACTAAGAAATATGTTCCAAAATTGATTAAGGAAAGAATTAACTACCCAATCTCAAACCTCCTTTTTTTGGCCTGTTTTTTTTCGGGCTCCATTTCAGTAATTCACAAATTCTTGCTATCACTTAAAAGTTGAATATAAGCATTAAAGTGTCAATTGCAAAGTTTTTGTTTTGATGGGTCAGGGAAGGGTTAGGACATCCTGGGTCTGAATTTCATTCTTTTCTAGACTTCCTGTGTAATTTAATGCTCCTCCATCTGCACTTAGGGTCTAATTAGAAGAAATGGGAGATTTCAGTTGTTTTCTTTCACTGGTATGGAACTATGGCTTTTCTTTTCTTTTCTTTTCTTTTTTTGAGTTGGAGTCTCATTCTGTCGCCCAGACTGGAGTGCAGTGGCCGCTCCTGGCCACCGCAGCCTCGACCTGCTGGGCTCCGGCGATCCTTCCTCCTCAGCCTTCCGAGTAGCCGGAATTACAGGTGCGCGCTACCACGCCTGGCTGATTTTTGATTTATTGTAGAGATGAGGTCTCGCTCCCCAGGCGGGTCTCGAACCCGCGGGCTCAGGCAACACTCACCTCAGCCTCCCAAAGGCGCGGGATTACAGGCTGAGCCACGGAGCCCGGCTGCTTTTCTTCTTTTTAGTAGTAGTCTCACTCTGTGGCCCAGGCGAGAGTGCAGTGGCACACTCTCGGCCGCCCCAGCGTCGACCTGCTGGCTCTGGGACCCTTCCGCCTCAGGCTTCCAAGTAGCAGGAACTATAGGCGTGAGATCCCATGCCCGGCTAATTTTTTGATTTATTGTAGAGATAAGGTCTCCCCAAGTTGCCTGAACTGGTATCGAACCCGTGGCCTCAGGCAATGCTCTCACCTTGGCCTCCCAAAGTGCTGGGATTACAGGCTGAGCCACTGAGCCTGGCCGTAACTATGTTTCTAATAGCAACTTCCCAATAGAGGTGCAGGTACTTACACGAAGAAAGATCATTCTCACTATATCTCAGTGAACTTGGAACAATGCATTTAGGCAAATAAACTTTATGTTTTCACCTAGTGATGTAGTTTGGATTGTTGTCTCCTCCAAGTCTCATGTTGAAATGTGGTCCCAGTATTGGACGTGGGGTCTAGTGGGAGTGATTGAATCATGGGGTGAATCTTTCATGAATGATTTGATGCCATTCTCTTTGTAATGAGTGGATTCTCACTCTATTAGTTCAGTCAAGAGTTGATTGTATAAAAGAACCTGACACCTTCTTTCGCTTCTGCTCTCACCACGTGACATGCTTCTTCCCATTTCACCTTCCACCATGACTGTAAACTTCCTGAAGCCTTATCAGAAGCATATGTTGGCATCATGGAAAACCATGAGCCAAAATAAACTTGTTATTTATAAATTACCCAGCCTAAGGTATTACTTTATAGCAATGCAAAACAGACTAATACACCTCGTGTATCTTTTCACCTTCAAGTTAGAAACAAGCAAGTTCCCCTGAAGATGTGAGATTTCCATTACTAATCTATTGAACTAATGCATCTACTTTTTGAGGACCCGTGAGGGTGGTGGCATAATTATGTGGTAGTTATTGTTTTTACGTGTACAACAAGTTTTCCCATGTGCCCCTTCCAACTTATAATAGGGCCTTCTTTATATACCCCCATATTAGTGGATGGGAATAAGACTCAGTCTTGGCTAATAGGAGCACCCATTCCATACTTCAGGCCACATAGATTGGTTCAGAGGTAGCTTAATAACATCAGTCAATCCTTAGGACAATTCTACTGGAACAAGGACAGAAAATTGTCCTTGCTGAAAGGATATGAATCTAAGAACATTGGCAAAGATCCCTCTTATCATGGGGATAAAGCGGCCAACAGTAGGGGAGAATGAAGCCCACACTCAGAGCTGGTATATGAGGAAAAGTATATTTAAAAATTATCATTTTTAATTGGCACATAATAACATATTTATGGGACACAGTATGACGTTTCCAGGGGAAAGGGTCTTGATCTGATCCTGGATACAGTTCTGCCTGAGTCTAGCACTATTCCTTCCTTTCCCAATTACATAATCAATAATTGCTTTGTTTTTTTTTTTTTTGGTTGGAGTCTCACTCCGTCACCCAGACTGTAGTACAGTGGCCACTCTCTGCCACCGCAGCCTCAACCTGCTAGGTTCCGGTGATCCTTCCGCCTCAGCCTTCCAAGTAGCTGGAACTACAGGCGTGCACTACCATGCCCGGATAATTTTTGATTTATTGTAGAGATGAGGTCTCGCCAAGTTCCCCAGGCAGGTCTTGAACCCGCAGGCTCAGGCAATCCACTCACCTCAGCCTCCCAAGGCGCAGGATTACAGACTGAGCCACCGAACCCGGCCTTCAATAATTGTTTTTTAACGTTAAGCTGGCTGAATTGAACTTGTGTCATTTGCAACTGAAAATATCCTAATGTAAGCAACAACAAATAGAAATGGAGATTTTAAAAAAATGCAGAAATTTATACAATTCCCTTGAATTGTATAAGTGAGTTTTCTGGATATGTCACAGGTATAGGTATATACTCACAGGTATTTTCCTTTATAACTTGGTTTTGTGTCAGGCTTCCTTCATGTATCTGACATAATAAATTGCTATTTCTTGATAAGAGAAACAGGGAACTCATAAATATTAAGTTTAGGCAGATCCCAGAAAGTTGGCTTTCTCAAAGCCTTTTATAACCTGGCTACACTGTTACCTTAAGTTTAGAAAGCCAAAAATCATGGAAAAGTTTTTTTCTTAAGGGGAGAATTCCAGAGTAGCCAAATGGGTTTATTCTCATTGGGCACCATAATTCGTAGCCATTGGAATTTTATATTTGCCATTGGAAATGTTCTTTCAATACCTGTAAGTCAGATAGATGAAAGACAAGATGTAGCTTACCATGTATACTGGGACACTTTTGAGAGTGAAAGGGACTTCTATAAATAATTAGACCTGGGCAATAGATGTACATCAGGAACATTCTGAGGAAAGACAGACAGATGCATATTCACCTTGGTCTATGATAGATTCTTTTTCTAGACTAGTGGTTTTCTATCTGGCTCCACATTCAGATTGCCTGGGAAGTTTAAAAAATATAGATGTGAAGTCTCCCCACCTAGAGATTTTGATGAATTGTCTGGAGTGGGATATGGGAATTTCACTTTTTAAAAAAATGCCCGTAGTGACTCTAGTGTATAGACTGGCTTGAAAACCTAACACTTCCCTTGAGTTGAAGTATTACAGATATGGTATAAATGTATGTAAATCCAAAAGTCTGAGACCTGGTCTCTCTTCTTCCATTATCTAGGTGTGTGGTTCTGGACAAATAATTTTCTGAGCTTCAGTGGCTTCATCTATAAAAAGCTTAGTCTAAAAAAACTCTAAGATCTATTGAACTCTGATATTCTACAATTGTGATCCTCTTGAAGAATTCTTCTTTTAAGGGACTAAAAACTCTTGAAGTCAGAACCTATTTCCCCTCATCTTGAATAATGACAGAACATTACTTGGAGGAAGAATAATCAAGTTCATTTTTGGAAAGTCCAGGGTTTATTGTATAAATGAAGTGATAGGACATGTGCACATATTAATTCCAGTGCTCTTTGAGAGTACTTAGCTGTTTTCATGCCAGCTGAGCGGATGAGAAACCCTGCAACCCTCAGAAAGATTGTATAATCTTTGCAATCTAATTCGGCACAACATACTAAATCTTGAAGGACAGGGTTACTTTGCCCAGAAAGAATTTTTATGGTTGCTTATAACTAGGAGGCACTGCACAGGGTGTGTCTTAATGACCTAATTCAGTGTGTTCTTCTCTCTATAAATGGAGACAATTTGAGGGATATACAACTTGTCTAAAATAGAGTGCTTATTTCAGGGTGTGAAATGTGTTTTGTTAAGTCATTTTACAACTCAGTTTCTCATTCCCTTTAAGAACAAGCTCCTTTAAAGATTTAATGCTAGCATTGAATTACTTTAAGAAATATAACCCTATAAAAACCCTCTCACCTCGTCTGCCCCGTCCATCCTGTCTAAACCTGCCCTCTCCCACACTACTCTGTGGTACTTTCTCCTTAGATTCACTAACCAGCAATCCTCCTTTACCTTTCTTCCACGAAGTAGTCCCTAATAAATAAAAATAAAGAACATCTTTCTACTTACTTACTGTTTTACTACTGAGTTAATCATAGATAGCCTATTCGTCCAAAAAAAAATTTTTTTTTTTTTTGAGTTGGAGTCTCACTCTGTCGCCCAGACTGGAGTGCAGTGGCCGCTCCCAGCCACCGCAGCCTCGCCTGCTGGGCTCCGGCGATCCTTCCGCCTCAGCCTTCCAAGTAGCTGGAACTACAGGCGTGCACTACCACACCCGGCTGATTTTTTTTTTTAATTTATTTATTGTAGAGATGAGGTTTCGCTGCCCAGGCGGGTCTAGAACCCGCGGGCTCAGGCAATCCACTCATCTCAGCCTCCCAAAGGCGCGGGATTACAGGCTGAGCCACCGAGCCCGGTTAAAAAAAAAATTTTTTTTGTCAGTTTTACCCTGTTGCCCAGGCTGGAGTGTAGTGGCACTTTCACAACTCACCACAGCCTCAACCTCTCGGGCACAGGTGATCCTTTCATCTCAGCCTACTAAGTAGTTAGGACTACAAGCACGCTTTTTTGTTAGAGACCAGGTCTTGCTAAATTGCCCAGGCTGGTCTCGAACTCTTGGGCTTAAGCGATCCGGCCGCCTCAGCCTCCCAAAGTGCTGGGATTATAGGCATGAGCCACTGCGCCTGGCCAAAAATATTTTTGAGTTCCTGCTGGTCCTCAGCAGACTGTTAGAGTTATACTGCCCCAAGTTTTTTTCTGCATCTCTGATTCTTGGCCTGTAAGAACTCCCAAAGTGATTCATGTTACAAAATAAAAGTTCTTTAGCCTGGGTCTCAACCCAAAATAAAACCTCTCTTGCCTGGCAATGGTATCAGCTAAGAATCTGGAGAAAAACAGTCAGATTTAACTAATTCATAGTATTGTATGAATGACTAACAGAGTATTTTGTTTCAGTAGGGCAATCAAATGTGTGCATTCTATTTAGCTACTTATAATATTTTTTTCCTCTTTCCACAGGTTCTCTAAAAAGATTCTAACTTAGTTTTTATATTCATTTCTCACAGTAAGTTCATATGCATTGGGGTTCTTCGTACACATTTCCCCCTAAAGTGGAGCTGTAAATAATGGCTAGTTTTTCAACCAGTCTCCCAAACACTCATTTAACTCTTCTTTTAATTTATAAACAAAGGACTATTATGAATAAATGTCGCACAAGGGAGTAACTGAATAGAAGCTAGCAGGGTGGAGGCTAGTTCCCAGAGAGGATCTGAGGGTTGTATTTAGTGATATAAGTCATTTCCTTCTCTTTTTCTGGGCAAAACACTGCCCCAGGTAAAACTATAAGGCTCACAGAGTGTCTTTTGTCTCCTGTCTCCCTCATCATACTTCTTTCTAACCTCTTCAGGACCTCACTTCAGTGGCTTCCCGGGTTCATTAGTATGCTCTTTGACCTTGCCCTTCTCATGGAAGGCCTCCTTGCTCCAATATGACCTATTTCTTCCCAACTCCAACCCCCCATACCTCTCAAATAAAATCTGTCTTTTGTGAAATTCTTCCTCATCACATTCTCTTGTCTTAAAATAATCTGATTTAAATATAAAACTCCAAGATTGTTTTGCCTTAAAAGAAGATATGTGTTAATCTGGAAGTAACTTTAACTGTGGAGTTTTACATAGTCTGGTTAATTAAATGAGAAAATTCAGGCGGAGTAAGGAAATATATTTTAGTTAAGAGCCCAATCTATAGAGTGTCTCGATTATATATCACTCTCCAGGGATACCTCCTTTTCATAGCTTCTCTTCTTTCCGTTTTTTGGGGGAAATAAATTTTTAAATTATGTGGATTATTTATCTGGAAAATAAACATTAAACAATGGAGCAGTTTTGAAAGTATTTTAAAATTCATTCCTTACTTTTTCTGGCAATGCAAGGATGGTATGCTCTTTACTCTGGTACAGCAGTTAATCAGTAAGAGGCCATGGTGTGTGTGATCCATGAGAGTGAGGACCCACCCTTAAAAAAAGACATGGGCTTGGGCAGGCAGATTATCATGACTCAAAAGCTACTCTCAAAATACTCTAAGAGGTCACTTTTTATAATGAGAGTGACTTACTGCTTAGCAGGGGATATCCTAGTTATGGAGGCTGAAAGATAAATCTTTGCTTTTTCTTTCTTTCCCTCCCTCTCTCCTTCCCTCCTTCCCTTCCCCTTCCCTTTTCCCTTCCCTTTCTTCCCTCTCTCCTTCTTTCCCTCCCTCCCTCCCTTCTGTTGGGATCTCACTCTGTCTCCCAGGCTGGAGTGCAACGGCCTAGTCATGGCTCAAGTCAGCCTCAACCTCCTGGGCTTAGGTGATCCTAAGTAGCTGGAATTGCAGATATGCACCACCATGCCCCACTAACTTTTGGATTTTTTGTAGAGACACAGTCTTGCTATGTTCCCCAGACTGGTCTTGAACTCCTGGGCTCAAGCAATCTACCCACCTCTGTCTTTCAAGATGCTAGGATTATAGGTGTGGCCCATCGAGCTGACCTGAAAGATATATTTTCTAAGCAAAGGTCAGGAAAAGCAATTGACTGGTGTGGATGAATCTTTCCAAGCGCTGCTCTATGGGCTCTTTGTAGCTTCCACAGACACTGTGTCTATACCGAATTGGGTGATTTCTGACACATTGTATGTGCACATCAACACAGACTACCCCAAAGCACACGTTCCATAGTTTCAGTGACTATGAGATTGCTTTAGTCAGTGCCATTTTTTAAGGGAGGGTTCACTGCACATTCTGATTTTTTGTTGCAATTAATCATATACTGCATTTGCTATGATTTTGTAAGTAAACATTTAATTTTAAAAAATTTTTTCCAGAGGTAAACTTGGATGATTTTAATTGAAATAAATGATTCAAGAATTCTGCAACTAATTCTCAGCCCACTCCCACTCTCCACGCACATCCATCACCACCCTGAGAGAGGGGAAAGGTGGGGAGGACCCAGCAGAGGAGTTGAATCTTAGCATACTAAGGAGTTGAGAAAGAGAAATAAATGGTTCCAGAGGAGCGATTGAAAAGAAAGTTTTGACGGATTGATTGATTGTCCTCTTCCCTTGGTTTTGGCCAATGAAAGGCTCTAGTCAGTGTGAAATTTGAGAATGCTGGAGAGGAGAGGAGGAAACAAGATGTGTTAACCATGAGGTTTTGCTGCGTGCTTAGAAATGGATCCCTTTGCTATCTTTGCAGAGATTTAACCAAGGAACAGAATTAATTCCATGAGAGCTTTCTTGGTTTGGATTGAACATCTTTGACAGTGATACTACTTGGGACTAAATCTCATGGGCTACAACTCAGCAGGGTTGAACTTCGTCTCTTCTTCAACTGATTACATGAAATCATTGTATTAAATAGAAAATACAAGGGCATAAATGCCCTTGATGCTCCTTCATTTCTTAACACACCTCATATCCCTCTGTAGAGCTCTATTTCTAAAGTATCTTCTCCTCCCCTGATATTTTTTTCCGTCTAAACTCCCCCAATTTTGTGAATGTGAAGCAACCTAGATTTTCTGCATATTTCTTTCTTTTTTTTTTTTTTGAGTTGATGTCTTACTCTGTTGCCCAAGCTGGAGTGCAGTGGCACACTCACAGCCACCCCATCGTCAACCTGCTGGGCTCCAGCAATCCTTCCGCCTCAGCCCTCCAAGTAGCCACATCCATAGGCGCGTGCTACCAAGACCGACTGATTTTTGATCATTGTAGAGACGAGGTCTCGTCAAGTTGCCTGGGCTGGTCTCGAACCCACGGGCTCTCGAACCCACGAGGAGAGTGGAGGCAATCCACTCTCCTCGGTCTCCAAAAGTTCTGGGATTATAGGCTGAGCCACCGAGTCCGGCCTTTCTGCGTATTTCTTAAACCAATCTTCCATTGTAAAAGTAATATAATCATATTATAGAAAATTTGGAGGAAAAATCACCTATAATAGTATTACCCTAATACAAATGGCTACAAATGAATACATACTATTTTTGGTTATTTTCCCTCTATTTTTAAAAACATCTACTCATAGTTATGTTTAAAGCCCTCAGATTTCCCTCTTACTCTAGCATTTGGGAGTTGAGGAGCGTGATTTTGGGTAGCCATGTTTTTATGCTTCAGCGGTTTATATGCCATGACCAGACTGTCAAATATCTTCATCTTTTTTTTTTTTTTTGAGTTGGAGTCTTACTCTGTTGCCCAGACTGGAGTGCAGTGGCTGCTCCCGGCCACCGCAACCTCGACCTGCTGGGCTCCAGCGATCCTTCCGCCTCAGCCTTCCAAGTAGCTGGAATTACAGGCATGCGCTACCACGCCCGGTTGATTTTTTGATTTATTGTAGAGATGAGGTCTCGCTGCCCAGGCAGGTCTCGAACCCGCAGGCTCAGGCAATCCATTCACCTCAGCCTCCCAATGATGCGGGATTACAGGCTGAGCCACCGAGCCTGGCTTATATTCATCTTAATAGCTGATAAATTCTGGAAGTTCAAGGACAAATTCTATTTTTAACCTTAGCAAAGAATGATAAGCTTAAAGGTGCTAAGTAAATACAATTTTAAAATAAAATACCATTATAGTGTTTATATGTGATATTATATTTGCCCTTCACATTCTTGTCTTAGAGCAAATCACCTCATCAAAAGGTCTCTAAATCATGATGTGGTAGACATATTCAAGGGAGTTGAAAGATCCTCTTATTAACCTTTCTGGACCCAACTTCCTCATAAGAAAACTGCATTAGAGGGTCTCCAAGGTTCAGTCATATTCTAGCAATATATTCTGTAAAGTTGAGAACTTGAAAGTCTTCTTCCACTTAACAGTTATTTTTAGATGCAAATGTCTTTTGTGTTCTTAAGATATATTGTGTATGGCAGTAGTCTTCTAACAGTTTTTTCCACATCTGTAAAAAGAATTTTGAACTGTTATATATCTTTTTTGCACATTTAACTGGACATTAAAATTTCTTATCACAAATTATAAACAATTAAAAGAGTAATTTTCACTGTAACATACTGACCTTTTAACAGCATTCAGTATAACCTAAAAACCACAGCAGTGTGTTACTAATTATAATCCATTAAAAAATAGGTTACTATGCTTTTCAAGCCAGAAATTTTATTTGTAGTTTTCCTTTCTTTCTTTCTTTTTTTTATTTTTAGAAACAGGGTCTTACCTTGTTGCTCAGGCTAGAGTGCAGTGGCACCATCATAGCTCACTGCAGCCTCAACTTCCTGGGCTAAGCCATTCTTCCACTTCAACTTCCTGAGTAGCTGGGACTACAGGTTTGTACCACCATTCATGGCTTATTTTTATTTTATTTTATTTATTTTATTTTATTGTAGAGGATCTCATTATGTTGCCCAGGCTGGCCCTGGACTCTTGGCCTCAAGTGATCCTCCTGCCTTGGCCTGTAGTTGTCTTTGTTCTTGTATTTCCATTCTATTCTCCTGCAGAATTGTTTCCTAATTTAATATATTTTTATACTTAAAAAGCTTTTGTAGTTTAATATATTTTTAACTTTAATCTTTTATTGTTTAATATATTTTTATGCTTAAAAATCTTTTATTGTTTCCCTTGCAGTTTTCTTTATACTTAAATTTCTCTCTTGGAATTGCAACCTAATTAAATATACTTTTATGCCTAAAAATCCTTTATTAATCATGATATTACTCTGTAATAAAAATATGGGTTACTCATTTGGGAATTAATTTTTTAAAAATTCATAACCATAGGATCTAACTGTTCAGATGTTTCTTTTGAATTACAGTTTCATGACAGTTATTAGTACAAAATTGAACTAAATGGTGTAAATATATTATAAATTTTGATACATAATTATTAAGCAAATGTATTTCCTAGGGAGATAGATGGAAATTTTTTACCAATTAACTTGTAGACATGGATGAATATTACTTATTGATAGACAGGGTTCAACCTCAATTTTGCTCTATTTCTTCTCTTTGTGGATGAAAAGATTATGTTCACCTAAATATAAGTAGATGAGAATGAAGTTTAGTTACAGTAATATCACTCAGTTTTTTTGATTCCTCTGTCTTATTTAGAAAATCACATAGGATATCCGTGAAGCTTAATTTTATGTGTCAACTTGGCTAGGCTACAGTGCCCAGTTATTGGTCAAACACTAGTCTAGATGTTGCTGTGAAGGTATCTGTGGAAGTGATTAACATTTACAACCAACAGACTTTAAGAAAAGCAGGTTCCCTACCATAATGTGGCTGAACCCAGTCAATTGGAGGCCTTAAGAGAAAAGTTTCTCTAAAGAGGAAGCAATTCTGCTTCAACATAGCAACATAGGAACCCTGTCAGAATTTCCAGCCTGCCGGATGCTCTACGGCTTTTATTCTCAAGACTGCAACATCATCTCTTACCTGAATTTCTAGCCTACCAGCCAGTCTTAGAAACTGCAGACTTGTCAGCCTTACTGCCTGAGCCAATTTCTTGTGATAAATCTCTTTCTGTATCTTTGTCTCTGTCTCTATCTCTATCTTTGTGTCTATCTCTTGTTGGTTCTATTTCTCTGAAGAACCTTGACTAGTATAATCTATTACCAAAAGTATTTTTAATGGTCTATCATTTGACAATTGGATTGGTTTCTTTTAAAACTTTTAAAGACAAATGATTGTGTTGCATCAGTTGCAAACAATGATTTATTTACTAATCTTAGCTTTCTCAACACCTCCACATTTCAAATATTTGACATTTGACAACATTTCAAATAGTGTCTTTGGTGCCCACAGGTTTTTATGTCCCTAAGGCAATTTCCTTTCCTTTGTGGAGCAGAAAAAGGGCAATTGTGAAAGGAACCATTTAAAATGGATTCATTTCCTTAAAACTTTGTTCCAATGCCCCATGAAAAGTGTTCGGTGCCCCTCAGGATTTTGCCTCAGTTTGAAAACTGCTAATGTAAACCATATTGCTATCTACATACTTACATTTATTTTCTGTTATTTATTTATGAACAACATTTTGACTATGACGGAAATAAAGTACACTAAATGATTTAGCTCAGAAATAAGGAAAAAAGGTCAATGATGATCACTTATTTGGAAGCTATGACTTTTTGTTTTTAGTTAGACACTCACCGCCACCCCAGAATTGACCTGCTTGGTTCTAGCGATCCTTCCACCTCAGCCTTCCAGGTAGCTGGAACTACAGGCGCGTGCTATCATGCCCGGCTAGTTTTTGATTTATTGTAGAGATGTGGTCTCTCCAGGTTGCCCCGGTTGTTCTCGAACCCGCAGGCTCAGGCAATCTACTTGCCTCAGCCTCTCAAAGTGTTGGGATTACAGATTGAGCCACGGAGCCCAACCGTAAACTGTGATATTTTAATGATATTAGTGATTTTATTGAAATTTAGTTAAATATATTTCATAAGTAGAGCACTTTGGCCCTTATGGTTCATTTGAAATTTAAGCATGCATTTTAACATATTTCTGTTTAATATATCAATTTCAACTGAGTGATGAATGCAAATCATTTACTTTGCAACTAAGAAAACACAAAGTTATGTTTCAAAATTCCTGATTTGGTGTAATAGTTAACATTTTTTCGTAGGTCATATGTTGGGAAAAAATGATATAAAAGATTCATGAAGCCTTACCCATGTATTTTTTATGCCCAAGTTTTCTTCCAGATATAGCATAGTGTTTGACACATGAAGGGAATTTTATTCATGTTTGTTGAATTGATTGGATGGATTCTTCAGTATGAAGTAGCCTCTAATTATGGTTGTGAGTTTTAAAAAATGAAGCGATCTCTTTTTCTTTCTTCTTTTCTTTTTTTTGGAGGGGGGACTCAGAATCTTACTCTGTCACCCAGGCTGGAGTGCAGTGGCTCAGTCATGGCCATCACATCCTCAACCTGCTGGGTTCAGGCAATCCTTCCACCTCAGCCTTTCAAGTAGCCGGAACTACAGGCGCACGCTACCATGCCCGGCTAATTTTTTGATATATTGCAGAGGTGAGACCTCACCAAGTTGCCCAGACTGATCTCGAACCCCTGGGCTCAGGCAGTCTTCTCGCCTCTGCCTCCCAAAGTAGAGGCTTGAGCCACCATGCCCGGCAAAGCAATCTCTTTCATAAAAGTAAATATTTTTATTGATTGACAGGAAAGATGAAAAAACATAGTGCAAATAAGTTGAATACAAGAAACTTCTAATCGTAAAAGATTGACAACCATTATCTGTAAGCTGTTTTATTTCATTTAGTTAATTAATTGTACCAATACTGTAGACTTCTTATTAGTGAACATAACTTTGCCTGGCACAGTGACTCATGCTTGTAATCCCAGCACTTTGGGAGGGTAAGGTAAAAGGATTGCTTGAGCCCAGGAGTTCAAGATCAGCCTGGACAATAGAGCAAGACCTCATCTCTACAAAAAATTAGCCAGGCATAGTGGCACATGCCTGTAGTCCCAGCTACTCAAAATGCTAAGGTGGAAGGATTGCCTGAGTCCTGGAAATTAAAGCTGTGCCACTGCACTCCAGCTTGGGAGAGAGAGTGAGATTCCTCCTCCCCCTACTCAAAGAGAAAAAAAGCAAAACATAACCTTAATTAATTAAACATACAATTTAAAAGCTTTTATGTGAGTTAAGATGTGTAAGTGCTCAAAACACATTAGTTATCATGACTCTAGTTGTTAGCCCTCAGCCCGCTTTGTTGTTTTTCTATAGGTAGAATGTCGTCCTACTTAGAAAAATTCCATGGCTGCGTCAGCTGAACTGAATGTGACAATTATTTGAGGCAGCATCTGAATTCCTTTCATTCTTCAAATTTTATATTTTAAAACAGCATTCTTGGGGAGAGTTAATGTGAGTAGAATCATTTCTAACATGTTTATACGTTTATGTGTGCACAATTTTGTTTGGTACAGATTAAGCATCCCAAATCTGAAAATCCAAAATCTAAAATATTCCAAAATTCAAAAGCGTCACCTTGATGCTCAAAAAATGCTCATTGCAACAATTCAGGTTTTGGATTTATGGATTTGGGGTGTTGGGATGCTTAACCAGGGGGTAAGTATATAATGCAAATATTCTGAAATCTGAAAAAAATTGAAATTCAAAATACTTCTGGTTCCATACATTTTGGATAAGGAATATTCAACCCAAATAATGTAAAAAATGGAATCGAACAAAATTGACCAACTTTTGGAAAATATGTCTTGTTTCAAAAATTTCGATAGCAATTAGATGGTGCAATAAATTAGGCGGAACATGATGTTCTATTCCCTCCAGTTTCCCCATTAAAAGGGGTCTTTTCTAGATTGGGAGAAATGTTGGTAAGATCACTTCTCCTATTTGAAAATCCTACAAAGCTTGTCAGAGTCACTGAGTGTAGTCCAGGGTATGACTGAACCGCATCTCCTCAGTCTATGAACTATGTTATCTGCTTTAAAAGAAAAAGCTCTCAGCATGACTTTAATGCTGCATTTCTGGACTACAGTTTAAAAGCTCTTCTCAGGGTTGAACAGAGCATGAAGGTAATGGTCATCTACTTCACATCCACTTTAAAAAAGGAACAAACCAACACAAAGACCTACTTATTGTCTTTATGCTCTGCTTTCAAAAGAACCCTTCAAAATATTAGAATCTACTTTTATTCTGCAGAGTGACCCACTACTATATTGTTAATTTTTTTTCATGTGCAATTATATTCAACTACCTGTCTCTGAGATTTGGGGGTATAAAAAGATAATATTTATGCTGCAGAATATTATATCTGAGTAAAAAAATAATTGAATAGACTATGAAAGGTTGCATTTACCATAAACCCTAAGCCCTAAACTGCATAATCAAATTAGAAAAATATAGATATTTCCATCAATTCCATTTTGATGGCTTACTCTCCCTGCTCCCACCACCCTCTGTGTGCAGAAACTGGATTATGAGAACTGATTGTTAAAATTTTTACAAGTCAGGTTGGTAGCTTGAAATCAGTCATAGAGGGAGTATTTACACCATGGAAACCAGCAAATGTTACAAACCAGCACTTCTTTTAAAACTCCAGAAAGAGACCAGATGTTAAACATTAACCAGCACACCACTAGCTATATATATAAACTCTCTCTCCTTCCCCCATCCCCCCTCCTGTCCCTCTTCCTTCCTCTCCTTCTCCCCTCCCTTACGCTTTTCCTCTCTCCCCCTCCCCCCTTCCTCCTCTCCCTCCCCTTCCTCCCTCTCCCTCTTTCTCTTCCCTCCAGCCCTCTTCCCCTCCCTCCTCCTTCTTCCTCCCCATTGCTCCTTCCCCTCCCCCTTTACCTTGCTCTGCACCCCTCCTCTCTCCTTTCCTCTCCATAAAATTTGTATGATTAGGAGTGAAAAATTCAACGATTAATACCAAAATGGCTATTAAAGTTTTTGTAAGATTGTTGTGACTAAAATGTACTACATTCTTGGGAGAAAAAGAGGAACACTAGAAAAGAGATGAATGTCTTGTCAAAAATGTATGAATTGGTTTCAGAACATACAGTTCTAGATTTTCTCTCCAATTGAAAACATGTTCAGTGAAAATGAATAACTGGTTTATTATCTCAATAAATAAGGACTCCATTTACAAGTGAGCAACTGTCTTTTTTTAGGGGAAATTTCTTGCAAGATTCTTCCTCTTGCCTCAGAAAAGAAGCTCTAACTTAGACTCAATTTCTACTTAATGTTAGGCAATGTTTCTTGGCAAAGCAAGAGAAAAGTAGTGTTCTACCAGTATAGAATTAGCCCCAAGGCAAGCTGCTCCAAATACTGTTACTTACATTGTTACCAGATACAAGAGCCTTTATTGTACTCAATGTAATACACACACACACACACACACACACACACACACACACACACACACACACACACACACACACACACAAAGTAAAATATCAATATTGGTGGTGATACTGTGAGTTGCACAAGTGTGCTGTCTGAGTTGTGTGTGAATTAGCTACTATTAGAATCTATTATGCCCAAATAGCTTTCAAAGTATAATACTGAGATTTCTATCTGCCCCAGAGTTCACATGTTAAAAGTTATTGTATTTAGAGATTTCTAAGGTTGATATACAGATCAATGGAGTCCAAGATTTTCTCACTAGGCTACTAATGAATAAAACTTGTGAGGCCTAGGTCATATTTCTTTTCATTCACAAAATGTTTTTTCACACAGACAGCCTTGAGCAATAACTAGAGCTTTATTATGGTTTTATATAATTTTGCTCATTAATAAACCAGATTGCAGTTATGACAGAAAAATATGCAATTATTGTGGTAATGAATTGTTCATTTATGATTGAGACAGACATCTGTAATTATGTGATAATTTGGCTTATTTTTATAAGGGGATTTTAATTTTTACAGAATTGTAAATAAAATTATGCAGTATATAGTTTTATTTTGTAAATGTTCTGTTTGTTTTTTTTTTTTTTTGAGTTGGCGTCTCACTCTGTTGCCCAAACTGGAGTGCAGTGGCCGCTCCTGGCCACTGTAGCCTCGACCTGCTGGGCTCCGGTGATCCTTCCGCCTCAGCCTTCTATTAGCTGGAATTACAAGTGCACGCTACCACGCCAGCTGATTTTTGATTTATTGTAGAGATGAGGTCTCGCTGCCCAGGCAGGTCTCGAACCCGCGGGCTCAGGCAACACTCACCTCAGCCTCCCAAAGGCGCGGGACTACAGGCTGAGCCACCGAGCCCGGCTGTAAATGTTCTATTTGTATTTGAATAAAATATTTTCTGTCTGAGAGAATCCATATGATTTTGGGCAACCCTCTCAGGTCCCTCTCTCTGTGGGAGTTTTTCTGTTTCTCAATAAATCCTGCTTCCCCCCAAAAAAAGATCAGTTTCTCTCTCTCTCTCTCTCTCTCTCTCTCTCTCTCTTTCTCTCTCTATATATATATATATTTTTTTAATCAATATTTTTTATTTTGATATTGTGGGGTATAGTTAAGGGTTAGGTATAAAAATATGCTTCATTCAGGCCCCCTTGTTGATAACAGGTATCTCCCCATCCCCAGACAGATGTTTACTACCATTAGTCCCATCCCCCCCACCCACAGTTTCCCACCACTGTCAGTCATTTTCTTGTGGTAGTGCGTTGGATGATCAAGGTCCACCATATGAGTGAGAATATGTGACACTCAGATCTTTGTTTCTGTGAGAGGTGACTCAGTATTATAGACTCTAGTTCCATCCAGGTTGCTGTGAAATTCATGATTTTGTTCTTTTTTATGACTGCGTAGTATTCCATCGTGTATATGTACCACATTTTTTTAATCCAGTCCTCTTTTGATGGTCAGCATGGTTGGTTCCAGGTTCTTGCTATTGTGAACAATGCTGTGATAAACATTCGTGTGCAGGTATCTTTTTGATAGAGTGATTTGAGTTCTTCAGGGTATATTCCCAGTAGGGGGATTGCAGGGTCATATGGGAGGTTGACGTTTAGAGCTTTTAGGAATCACCACACTGCTTTCCACAGAGGTTGCACTAGTTTACACTCCCACCAACAGTGTAGGAGTGTTCCCTTTTCGCCACACCCTCTACAACAACTATTATTTTCTGAGTTATTGATAATTGCCATTCTGACTGGAGTTAGGTGGTATCTCAATGTGGTTTTGATTTGCATCTCCCTGATGATTAGTGAGGTTGAGGATTTCTTCATGTGTCTGTTGGCTGCTCGCATGTCTTCCTTTGTGAAGTGTCTGTTCATATCTTTTGCCCATTTTGTAATGGGGTTGTTTGTTTTTTTCTTTTCAGCACATTTGAGTTCCTTGTAGATCCAAGATGTTAAGCCTTTGTCAGATCTGGAGTTGGCAAATACTTTTTTCCCAGTCTGTAGGCTGTCTCCGTGCTCTCTTGATGGTTTCTTTGGCTTTGCAGAAGTTTGTTAGTTTAATGAGGTCCCACTTGTCTATCTTATCCCTTGTGGCCTGTGGGTTTCGAGTTTTGTTCAGGAGTTGGATGTCAGTTCCAATTTCCATGAGGGTGTGTCCTTCATTTTCTAAGGTTCTTATGGTTTGAAGTTTTACATTTAGGTCTCTGATCCATTTGGAATTAATTTTTGTGTATGGGGATAGATTGGAGGTCCTGTTTCAATCTTCTGCATGTGGTCAGCCAGTTTTCCCAGCACCATTTACTGAATAGGTTCTCCTCTCCCCAGTGATAGGGTGGAGGCTTTGTCAAAGATGAGTTGGTTGAGAAACTGAGGTTTTGCTTCTGGGATTTCAATTCTATTCCATTGATCTATATGCCTGTTCCTATAACAATACCAAGCTGTTTTGATGATTGTAGCTTTATAATAAAGTTTGAAGTCTGGCAATGTGATACCACCTACTTTGTTTTTTTTTGCTGAGGATTGTTCTGGCTATTCTTGGTTGTTTGTGTTTCCATATGAATTCCTGTGTTTTTTTTTTTTTTTTTCGGTCTGAGAAGAATGTTGCTGGTAATTTGATAAGTATTGCATTGAATCTGTAGATTGCCTTAGGTAAGATGGACATGTTCACAATGTTGATTCTTCCAATCCGTGAGCATGGAATATTTTTCCACTTGTTTGTGTCATCTTTGATTTCTTTGAGCAGAGTTTTGTAGTTTTCATTGTAAAGGTCTTTCATGTCTTTGGTTAGGAAGATGCCAAGGTATTTCATTTTTTTGGTGGCTATTGTGAATGGAATTGTGCTTCTTATTTGGGTTTCTGTTTGTTTATTATGGGTGTAAAGAAATGGATTGTCTTTTGCACATTTATTTTATATCCTGAGACTTTGCCGAAGGCCTTTATCAGTGTAAGGAGGTTTTTGACAGATTCTCTTGGGTTTTCAAGGACACAATCATGTTATCTGCAAAGAGAGATAGTTTGACTTCCTCTTTTCCTATTTGGATACCCCTGACTGCCTTCTCTTCTCTGATTGCTCTAGCCAGGACTTCCCTTCCTTGAACAGGAGGGGTGAGAGTGGGCATCCTTGTCTTGTTCCAGTTTTCAGGGGAAATGGTTCCAATTTTTGTCCTTTTAGGAGTATGCTGACTGTGGGTTTCTCATAAATGGCTTTTACTACTTTGAGGTATGTTCCCTGTATGCCTAGATGTTCGAGGGTTTTTATCAAGAAGCGGTGCTGGATTTTATCAAAAGCTTTTTCTGCATCCAATGATATAATCATGTGGTTTTTGTTTTGACATCTGTTGATGTATTTAATTACATTTATTGTTTTACGAATGTTGAACCAGCCTTGCATCCCAGGGATGAAGCCTACTTGGTCATAAAGGATGATTTTTGAGATGTGTTGTTGAATCTGGCTTGCTAGGATCTTGTTGAGAATTTTAGCATCTATGTTCATCAAGGATATTGGCCTATAGTTCTCTTTTTTTGTTGGATCTTTACCTGGCTTGGGTATCTATGTGATGTTAGCCTCATAAAATGATTTGGGGAGGGTTCTCCTTTTCAATCGCCTAAAAGCGCTTCATTAGGATTGGAATCAGTTCCTCCTTAAATGTCTTGTTGAATTCTGCTGGAAAGCCATCTGGTCCAGGGCTTTTTTTTTTTTTTGTAGGTAGTTTTCTTATTACATAGTCAATTTCCTTGATTGTTATTCGTCTATTTAGAGTCAATTTCTTCTTGTTTCAATCTAAGTAGGTTGTGTGATGACAGAAAGTCATCCATTTCATTGAGGTTTTCAAGTTTGTTTCCGTACAAGTGTACATAGTAGTCTCTGATGATCTTTTGTATTTCTTCAGGGTCAGATGTGACTTCATATTTTGTGTTTCTGATTGTGCTTATTTGGGTTTTTTCTTTCTTTTTCTTGGTCAGTCTAGCTAGGGGACCATCGATCTTGTTCATCCTTTCGAAGAACTAGCTTTTTGTTTCATTGATTTTTTTGTGTTGTCTTTTTGTCTTCTATGTCCTGGATTTGGGCTTTTATTTTGATGATCTGGATTCTTCTGCTGAAATTAGGGTTTTTGTGGTCTTGCTTTTCCAGTTTCCTTAGGTGGCTTGTTAGGCTGTTAATTGTTCCTTCCATTTTCTTCATGTGTGTTTGTAGGGATATAAATTCCCCTCTTACTACAGCTTTTAAGGCATCTCAGAGATTTTGGTAAGATGTTTCTTCATTTTCATGTGTTTCCAGGTATCTTTTGATCTCTGTTTTGATGTCATCATTGACCCAGGAGTTGTTTAGCATCATGCTGTTTAGTGACCATGTCTTTCTGGGTTTTGGGGGACCTTGTTGGTGTTAATGTTTATTTTTATTCCACTGTGGTCTGAGAAGGTGCATGGTAGAATTTCGGTCCTTTTAAATTTGCTTATGCTTGATTTATGGCCAATTATGTGGTCGATCTTGGAATACGTTCCATGTGGTGATGAGTAGAATGTGTATCCTCTGGTCTTTGGATGGAGTGTTCTGTAGGTATCAACTAAGTCCATTTGGTCTAGAGTCACATTGAGGTTCCAGATCTCATTGCTGATTTTTTTGTCCCGATGATCTGTCTAGGGTTGTGAGTGGGGTATTAAAGTCCCCAGTTTTGATGGTGTTAGAGTCAATACCTTTCTTTAGTTTTCCTAGGAGTTACTTTATAAAAGTTGGTGCACCTATGTTAGGTGCATATATGTTTAGGATAGATATTTCCTGTTGATGGAGTGAAGCTTTTATCATTATGTAGTAGCCCTCTGTATCTTTTTTAACTTTTGATAGCTTAAATGGTATTTTGTCTGAAATTAGGATCGTGACTCCTCCTTTCTTTTGTGTTCCATTCGCTTGAAAATTTGTTTCCCATCCTCTTACTTTGAGTCTGTGCATGTCCTTTCTAGTGAGATGGGTCTCTTGAAGGCAGTATATTGTTGCCTGGTGATATTTATCCGTTTTGCCATTCTATGTCTTTTCAGTGGTGCATTTACTCCATTCATGTTCAGGCTAATTATTGAGATGTGAGAGTTTGTCCCTATCATAGAGTTTTTATAGAATTGTTCTTCCACTTGGTTTATTGTCTTTCTTTTGTTTTGGGGGTTGGTTCATGTGTATTTTATTCTTTTTCCTGTACTTTTGTGAAGAACGTTGTTCTTTTTTTCCCCTTTTCTTCTGTGTTTAGTACTTTCTTAAGTGTTTCATATAGAGGTGGTTTAGTGGCAGCATAATTTCTCAGGGATTGGATATCTGGGAAAGATTTTAATTCTCCCTTGCTGATGAAGCTTAATCTGGCTGGGGAGGTTATTCTTGGTTGAAATTGTTTATCTTTTAGGACTTTGAAGATAGGGCTCCAAGCTCTCCTAACCTACAGCGTTTCTATAGATAAATCTGCTGCTATTCTAATTGGTTTTCCCTGGTAGGTGATCTGGCCTTTTTCTCTTGCTACCTTTAGGATATTTTCTTTTATGGCTACTTTGTTTAGGTGAATTATTATGTGTCTAGGAGTTAGTTTTCTCATTTGTTGCCTTGCAGGGGTTCTCTGAATCTCTTGTGTTTGAGTTTTTGCATCATTGATTAGATAAGGGAAGTTTTCTTGAATGATCTCATGGAAGATTTGTTCCAGTGTGGTCTCTGTCTCTCTTTCTGCCTCAGGAAGTCCAATTACTCTTAGGGTCTGTCTCTTGAAGTAATCACTCATCTCTTGTAGGTTTTTCTGTCTTTTTGAGCTTGTTTTCTATGTTTTTGAGAGTTTGGTTTAGTTCTATAATTTGGTCCTCAAGCTCTGAGATTCTTTCTTCTGCTTGGGTAATTCTGCTTTCCATGCTTATCAGTTTAATATTTATTTCATTCACAATATTCTTTATTACTGTTATCTCAGATATCAGCTCCTTTCTAGTTTCTTCTTGAGTCTCTTCAATTCTTTTCAATCTCTCCATTAATGTCTTGATATCTAAGTTTGTAGCTTGAGATCAGTCATTCTGGGGGCTCTTCATTGTTTGTATTCTGAAGTCAGTTTTCTCAGTGTCTGCCCTCCCAGGAATCTGGGAGAGAACCATATTCTTCTTTTGGTTTTTCTCATTTATGTAGATTTTTCTCTCATCCCCTAGTGGACAAAGTCCCTTGAGCTCTAATCTCCAGCCTCACCCCTCTGTTTTTGTTGCAGGCAGCTACCCTGCTGCTTGGGAGATCTGTGACACTGGTCTCTATTCAGTGTAGGGGAGGGGCTTTGTCTCCTGTTTAACTCTGATAGGTGGATGAGCAATGCAATGTAAATATGCCTTGAAAATGGCAGAGGTGATAGTTTAACTTTCACTTTTAGGGATGCTCGTGTGGGTCTCTAGGTGGGACCAGCTGCACAGCTGGGCGCTGGATCCGGGGTGCCACCAGCAGGCTGGGGTGGAGGAGAGGGTAGGGCATTCCCTCCTCTGGAGCTGGAAGATTCTGATTGGCACCTTACACCAGCTTGGGGTTCTGCTCCCTTACAGAGGCTTGCAGTGGCATGCTGAGTGCCTCAGACAGGGTGGGCCCGGGCTTCAGATCTCCAAAGCTCCAGAGGGCAGGTGGTGGCTCTGTGTCCCTCACAGGGCACTTCAGTCAGAAATGGGACCAGTATCTCTGAGGGGCAGGCGCCCAAAGCCTCCCTGGGTGACTGACAGGTTGGTGCTGGGTGCTGGTCGTGACAATGTAGCCAGGGAGGGAGCTGGGATTTGGGATTCCGGATTCCCCAGCCAGCCAGAATCACAGATAGTGGAGCAGCCATGGTTGGGCTGCAATATCTGGCCCTGCATGGGACCAAAGGTCCCCAGGCCTCGTACCAGTGCAGTTGGCCGTGGGCAGCGGGGTGCAGGAAGAAAAGTAAGGGTCTTTTTGGGAACTCACGTTCGGAGAGTCTCATGGATCCATCTATGCCGTCGCCATCTTCAGGTCAGAGTCTTTCTAATTATATTTTAACTGACACTTTACTTTCCTTCTTGGCAAGTTATCCCTTTATAGAACTAAAATTTTTTTGTCCTTTTTAATGTTTTAAAATCTATTTTTTTTTGCTGTGAACTATTAGTACAACAGGTTTCTTTGTATTAGTATTTACTTGTTACAGTTTTTTATCATTTGATATTTCTAATGTTGTGTGTTATTTTGTCCAAATGAGTCTTTTTTTTTTTTTTTTTGAGTTGGAGTCTCACTCTGTCACCCTAACTGGAGTGCAGTGGCCGCTCCTGGCCACCGCATCCTTGACCTGCTGGGCTCCAGCGATCCTTCTGCCTCAGCCTTCCAAGTAGCTGGAATTACAGGCATGCACTACCACACCTGGCTGATTTATTGATTTATTGTAGAGATGAGGTCTCGCTGCCCAAGCGGGTCTCGAACCCATGGGCTCAGGCAATCCACTCACCTCAGCCTCCCAAAGGCACAGATTACAGGCTGAGCCTCCGAGCCTGGCTTCAAATGAGTCTTATAAGTCATATAAAAAGTACGTAAAACTGAACTATAGCTTAGAATTTCTGTCTCTTAAGAGATACATTTAAACCATTCATATATATTTATTTTTATTTCTGGTGAGTTTGGACTTATTTTTGCCATGCCATTTTTTATATTCAATTTACCATCCTTTACATTCCTTGGTATTTTCTTTTGTACTTATTGTTGGGTTGACCAATCATTTTATTTTCACCTCCAATCATAGTTTGGAAGTGCTGCTTTTTAAAACAAATAGTTTATTCAGAGGGTGCAAGTGAAGGCTTGTTACTTGAGTCTATGGCATGATGGTGAGATCTGGGCTTCTATTAAGCCCATCACCCAAATGGTGAGCACAGTACCCAACAGATAGTTTTTCAACCCTTGGCCTCTTTGCCCACTTTAGGAGTCCTCAGTATCTGTCGCTCCCATCTTTATGATCCTATGTATCCAGTGTTTGGTTCCCAATTATAAGTGAGAACATGCAGTGTTCTGATTTCTATGTCTATGTTAATTCACTTAGAATGATAGCCACCAGCTGCATCCACATTGATGCAAAGGACATGATGTCATTCTTCTTTGGCTGCATAGTATTCCATGGTGTATATACACTACATTTTCTTTATCCAGTTCACCACTGATGGTCACCTAGGTTAGTTCTATATTTCGTGCTACATTTTTAAAATTTATTTTTAGGAGTTCCCTTTATTTTTGAAATTTTTATTGAATTCAAGGCAAGAAATCATAAACATACAGCTTGATGATATTTCACAATCAGATCAAGGAAAATAATATTACTAACATCCCAGAGAACCCCTTGGGACTTCTTTCAGTTCTAAGCCCCTTTCCAAGAATGACCATTGTTTTAACTTCTAACTTAATAAATCAGTTTAACCTATTTTTTGAACTCTCTATAGATGGAATCATATGGTATTTATCTTTGTTTGGCTTTATTTTATGAGGACATTATTTTTGTGATATTCATCTATATTGTGTGAAGTTGTAGTTTAATAATTCTTCTTATTGTATAACAGTTTGTCATATCACTATGCCAAAATTTATTTATCCATACTATGTTGATGGGCTTTGGATAGTTTCCAGTTCTTTGGAAATTACAAACAATGCATCCAGAAATACTCTACCATGGGTCTCTTGATGCATATTAGTATTCATTTATGTTGGTATGAGATTATTGGGTCATATGGTATTTGTATATTCAACTCTGGTAGATTCGGCCAGTTTCCCAAAGTTATTGTACCAATCTGAACTCTCACCAGTGTATGAGTGTCCTAATTGTTCCATAACTTCATCATGTATCATGTATTTTTTTTAGTCTAGAATTTATATTTTAAATATAAAGTTTTAAATTATGTTGAAGAATAATCTTCCAGATAATATTGGGTTAATCATATATATAGTGTCCAAATACATTTTCCTTCTTTTCATTCCTGCCTGTTTTAAGACAATGTGCAATTTTAGTTATGCATTTTTATTATTAATAGTTCTTATGAGAAATACCTAGCAATTGCAGTCTAGCCCTATGCATGTACTATATGAATTTGTGTGTGTGTGTATATGTGTGTGTGTGTATATATGTGTATATATATATATATATATACACATATATATATTTGTTGTTATTGCTGTTGGAGTTTTTTTTTAATCTTTGAGTTGGAGTCTCACTCTGTTGCCCAGGCTGTAGTGCAGTGGCATGCTCATGGCCACCCCAGTGACAACCTGCTGGGCTCAGGCGATCCTTCCATTTCAGCCTTCCAAGTAGCCAGAACTATAGGTGCGTGCTACCACACCTGGCTAATTTTTAATTTATTGTTGAGATGAGGTCTCCCCAAGTTGCTTGGGCTGGTCTCGAACCCGCGGACTCAGGCAATCCATTGGCCTCTGCTTCCCAAAGTGCTGGGATTGTAGGCTGAGCCACCAAGCCTGGCCTGTTGGAGTGCTTTAAATTAAATTCAAGCAAAATTATTTTATCATTAAGCACTTAAATATTTTTAATAATTAAGGACTTTTCTTTTTAATTTACCTATATTGCTGCTATCACTCTTAAAAGAATTAACAATAATTACTTAATATTATATAACACTTAGTTCATGAACAATTTTCTCTGAGTATCTGTATTAGTTGATTTGTTCAGGTAAGTCTATACATTGCATTTGGTTGATTAAATACTATTTATCTATTGAAGAAACAAAGTCATTTGTCCTTTGAATTTCCCACATTTGGGATTTAGCTGATTTCATCTTTGTGGTATCATTTAATATGCTTTTCTATGTCTTGAATTTTCTGTAAACTAACATTGTCATGAGATCCTGAACCAATTTTGAACAAGGTTCATACATAAGTGGTGTTAGGTATGTAATACCAGGTAATTCTTTCTCTATTAGTGATGTTAAGATTCATCAGTAAATTCAGGTATTATCTTATTTATTCATCCATTATAAAGAACCTCATCAACTTTTTATCTAGTATTTTCAGCAGTCATAAATGATTATTACATTATCCATTATTAGGGACAGAAGAGTATTGATTTTCTTAATGGAAATTATTCTACAAAGAGAAAATTTTCCCAAACCAAAATATTTTTATAGAAAAGATTATATAAATACTAATTATTTCACTTATTTTAACTTATGGTTTTCAGGAAAAAAAAGTTGATGTCCTAACAACCACCAAAGACTGTTAGGCCTAGAATTGGGGAATTTTATTATGAATTCATGAATTTTTATGCATTTAATGTGTTTATGCATTATAGTCACAGTTTTTTGATGTTCAAATTTATATTCTTTAGTCAATTAGAGTCAGAATTAGTTTTTGTTGAAATGACAACAATAGTCTCTGATATTTTTAAGGGAAACCTAGTTCCTTTTGATGAGAAAAGGTATTTAGAGATCACAATCTTATACCAGAGACTTTCATTGCTACTGGGTTGTCAATGCTCCTATGTATAGACAGAGATAAAAATATGTGCATATTGATATTTCCAATTCAAAAGAGATATTTTCTCAGACTACTCTTGGATTTTCACTTAATTTATTGGATTTTATTTTTTATTCCACTGATTTCTTAATTGTTAATGATATTAGCAACATTTACATTCTTTTAATCTTATACATATACAATTTTTAAAAGCATAAAATATTAAAATGTGCATATTTTGTTATTTTGGAATAATTGTATTTTATAATACATCTTTTTTCTTCAGGGTTGCAGAATTATCTTTATTAATCTCAGAATGAGAGTTGGAATTTGTTTTGGTTGAAATGACACCAGTAGTCTCTGATACCTTTCTTGCTTTTTAGCACAGCGATGTGTCCCAGGCTTATCTATTGTATATAACTGGCCATTCTTTTTATTTTAATTTATTTTATTTTAAAGATGTGGGGTACAATTCAGGATTAGGTATACCAGTGGTCATCGTACCAGTAAAGTGGGCCTCCATTTGGTCCCCACCTTGCCTGGTTTGTGATCAAGTATGCTTATTAATGTTATGTGCTCTCCGCGCACCTCCCCTGGTGGTTTCTGGCTACTGTCAATCCTTTTCTTATAGTATTAGAGTGATTGTTCAGGGTTCGTTTATGAGTGAGAACATATGGTACTCAGTTCTTTGTTTCTGTGATAAATCATTGAGTGTGCTAGACTCTAAAACCATCCAAGTTGCTGTGAAGTCCGTAATTTTGTTCTTCTTTAAGGTTACAAAATATTCCATCATGTAAATGTACCACAGTTTTAAATACAGTTCAGTTTTGATGGGCAGAATGGTAGGTTCTATGTTTTTGTGACTGTAAATAGTGCTACATGTGTGTGCAGGTATCTTTTTTGTAGAGTGATTTAAGTTCCTCCAGGTATATTCCCAGAAAGAGGATTGCTGGATCATATGGAAGGTCAATTTCTAGTTCTTCTAGGAATCGCCACACTGTTTTCCATAGAGGTTGAACTAATTTGCTTTTCTATCAACAGTGTAAGTGTCCCCTTTTCTCTGCATCCTCGCCAGCATCTGTTCTTTTTTGTTTTATTAATGATGGCCATTTTTATTGGAGTTAGGTGGTATCTCAATGTGGTTTTGACTTACATTTCTCTGACGATTAGCAAGGCTGAGCATTTTTTCGTGTCTGTTGGCTGCTCTTATTGCCTTCTTTTAAGTAGTGTTTATTCATGTCTTTTGCCTTCTTTTTGGGGGCTGTTTTTTTCCTTTTGACACGTTTGAGTTCCCTGTAGATCCTGAATTTTAGGCCTTTGTCAGATACGCAGTTGGCAAATATTTTTTTTCCGATTCTGTGGGCTGTCTCTCTGTTCTCTTGCTGGTTTTTTTGCTTTGCAGAAGCTTTTCAGTTTGATGAGGTCCCACTTGTTTATCTTATTTCTCAAGGTATGGGCATTTTGGGTTCTGATCAGGAATTGGTTGTCAGTTCCAATTTCCATAACAGTGTCTCTTGCATTTTTCTTTTTTAATTTATTTATTTATTATTTATTTTTATTTATTTATTGTTTTTGAGTTGGAGTCTTACTCTGTCGCCCATACTGGAGTGCAGTGGCCACTCCCAGCCACCGTAGCCTTGATGTGCTGGGCTCTGGCAATCCTTCTGCCTTAGCCTTCCGAGTAACTGTAACTACAGGTGCATGCTACCACGCCAGGCTAATTTTTTGTTTTATTGTAGAGATGAGGTCTCACCAAGTTGCCCAGGCAGGTCTCAAACCCGCTGGCTCAGGCAATCCACTTACCTCAGCCTCCCAAGGCGCCAGATTACAGGCTGAGCCACCGAGCCCGGCTGCATTTTTGTAAGATTCTTAAAGTTTGGGGTTTTACATCCATTTAGGTCTTTGATCCATTTGGAGTTGATTTTTGTGTATGGTGATAGGTAGAGGTCCTGTTTCATTCTTCTTCACGTGGTCAGTCAGTTTTACTAGCACCGTTTACTGAATAAGTTTTCCTCTCTCTGGTAGTTGTTGTTGGAGGCTTTGTCAAAGATGAGTTGGTTGAGAAATTGAGGCTTTGCTTCTGGAATCTCAATCCTGTTCCATTGGTCTATATACCTGGTCTAGTACCAATACCAGGTTGTTTTGATTATTGTGGCCTTATAATAAAGTTTAAAGTCTGGAAGTATGATACCTCCTGCTTTGTTTCTTTGGCTAAGGATTATTTTGACTATTCATGGTTGTTTATGTTTCTATATGAATATCTGTATTATTTCTAGGTCTGAGAAGAATAATGTTGGTAATTTAATGGGTAATACATTGAATCTGTAGATTGCCTTTGGTAGGATGGACATCTTAAAAATGTTGGTTCTTTCAATCCATGAGCATGGAATATTTTTCAATTTGTTGTGTCATCTTTGACTTCTTTGAGCACTTTTTTTGTAGTTTTCACTGTAAAGATCTTTCACTTCTCTGGTTAAGAAGATGCCAAGGTATTTATTTATTTTTTGTGGCTATTGTGAATGGGATTGTGCTTTTTATTTGGTTCTCTGCATGTTTGCTGTGGGTGTATAAGAATGCAACTGTTCTTTTCATGTTTATTTTGTACCCAGAGACTTTGCCAAAACCCTTTATCAGTGCAAGGAAGTTTTTGACAGATTCTCTTTTCCTATTTGGATACTCCTGATTTCCTTCTCTTGTCTGATTGCTATAGCTAACTTCCAACACTTTGTTGAACAGGAGAGGTGAGAGTATGCAGCCTTGTCTTGTTCTGGTTTTCAGGGGAAATGCTTCTAACTTCTGTCCATTTAGCAATATGTTGGCTGTGGGTTTCTCATAGATGGCTCTTACTATTTTGAGGTATGTTCCTTCCATGCCTAGGTGTTTGAGGGCTTTTATCAAGAAGAGATGCTAGATTTTATGGAAAGCTTTTTTCGCATTTAATGATATAATCTTGTGGTTCTTGTTTTTACATCTGTTGATGTATTTAACTACATTTATGGTCTTGCAGATGTTGAACCAGCCCTGCATCCTGAGGATTAAGCCTACTTGGGCGTGGATGATTTTTGAGATGCGTTGTTGGATCCGATTTGCTAGAATTTTATAACTGGCCATTCTTAAGGGAAACCTGATTTCTTTTGGTGGAAAAAGGTATTCAGAGATCACAGTTTGATACCAGGAGTTTTCATTGCCATTTGTTAAAGTTTTCTTCCTTTTGTTTTCTGTTAACTCTGCTTCATCAGATACTATCTATTTGATTTTTTATTCCTCACTTTAATGGTGTTGGTGCTGTTTTGTTTTTTATTTTTTATTTTTGAAGTCTCACCCCATCACCCTGGCACGCTCATAGTCACCCCTGCGTTGACCTACTGGGCTCCAGCAATCCTTCCACCTCAGCCTTCCAAGTAGCCGGAACTACAGGTGTGTGCCATCACGCCTAGCTAATTTTTGTTTTATTGTACAGACAAGGTTTCACCAAGTTGCCTGGGCTGGTCTGGAACCTGTGGGCTCAGGCAATCCACTTGCCTTGGCCTCCCAAAGTGCTGGGATTAAAGGCTGAGCCATGGAGTGTGGCCTGTTTTGTTTTTCAAGTTGCTTGTTTTTGTATTTGATCTTTTCTTTTACCTTGTGGGTGTAAGTACCACACTGTTTCCTTTACCCTATTTTGAATAATTATGAAGTAGGCAGGGCATGTTGCAAGGTCTCATATGCCAGTAGTTACAAAGGTTTTCCTCTTCTTCCTGGGTTTTGGTAGCCACTCAGGTTTCTGCCATTTTGTTCCTAGAACGTGCAGGCATGACTCCTGCTTATGTTCTGTCGTTCATTACCCTATGATTGGTGCAAACACGGACAGGGTATGAGGTCTGGGGTGGAATGTAGCAAACTGGTTGCCACCTCAGCAGTCTCCCAATCACTCTGATGGTTGTCTGGAACTAGCTCACATTTGGGAAACTTAGATCAACTCTTAGGCTCTTCCAGTTTTTTTCCCCCCAGAGGTGTCTCTACAAAATAAGCATAACTTTGTTTTGGGTTGTACTTTCCTCTTTCTATTAAATCATATCAACACTCTGTCCAATATTTCTCACTCTTGTTTCTGTGGAAATCTTAAAAGCCTATAATATGTTTATCATATAATATGTACCTAAACATGTATTTTACTATATGAAAACATATATAGAAACATATCATATTGTATGGAAATATTCTGTATGTTGTCATAGAGAAACTTTAAATATATTAAATAACTATCAAAAGTTTGGTAATTTTGTTTCACCTCATCTCCAGCCTTTTTCCTAGTTTTTTTTCCCCCAGCAAATTGAATGCAGAACAGTTCAATTTTTAAAATCTATGTTTGTCTTATCTAGACCATGTAATGGGATCCACAGATATTTTAACCCAAATATCCTCTTCTTCTCCATAAACTCAAACATGAATTCAGAGACTCATTTGCCTGGGAGACAAACTCAAATGACAGTCGCATGTCATTCTCCTTGATTAAGAACACTTTCATTTTAGATCCATGTACAAGTTTCAATTACTGTGTAACAAATTACCACAAATTTAGCAACTTAAAACCATACCCGCTTATTATCCCACAGTTCTGTAGATGTAGGTAGGCAGCCTGAACTGGGTTTTCTGTATAAGCCTCATAAGACAAAACAAAGTGTCAGCCAGGCTGGACTTTTTATCTAGAAGTTTTGAGAAAGAATCTGCTTCCAAGATCATTCAAGTTGTTGGCAGAATCTAGTGTCCTTGTGACTGTAGGACTGAGGTTCAATTCTCTCGGTAGCTGTCTACCAGAGTCACTCTTATTCCTAATGATCTCTCTCTCTCTCTAGTCCCAGACCATAATTCCCTCCCTCACAGCCAGCAATGATGTGTAGATTTCATTGTGTCTCTGAATCTCTTAGATCCTCTTTTGTCATCAGTCACACAAAATTCTTTGCCTTTCAAGAGTTAGTGTGATTAGACCCATCTGAATAACCTCACATTTGTTTAACTCAAAGTCAACTGATTAGTAACTTTAACTACTTCTGCAAAATCCCTTTGTCAAATAAAATAACATAATCCAGAAACGTTAGCTAATCTCAGCCACAGGTCCAAGGATCAGGGCAAGTTATCTTCAGGGGCCATCTTGGAATTATGCCTACCCTGCTCATTTTAATTTCACTTGCCTCCTTTAAGATAAGTTGGCTTTTAAAAATTTCCTGAAAATAGGCTTCTGGTGAAACTTCCCTTCTACCTTAAAAAGGTTATTTTCTGGATGTATAAGAATTTCAAATTATGCTGTGGTTGAGACAGTTATTTTGTATATAAAAAGATAAGTCCATATTCAAAATAGCTTTTGAGTGTTAATATGATTCTGTCAATTGGAGGGATGCTTAAATGTTCCTCCTGTAAAATATCCAGCTCTTTTTGTAATACTGCATGTTAGGAAAAGACTATTTTTAAAAGAAACAAATTCAAATGGTCCCTGAGAGTCTTGAAATATGTTCAGAGCAGTGTTTTCTAAATCCTTTCTTTTCAAAATGCCAACAATTCTTGATAAATGAAAGGTCGTATTAATTCTTTTGGCATTTAAATCAGCACCTTTAACATGATTAATCGACTTGGCATTTAATACATGATTGTGCTTTCCACTATTATTATATGGAAATACTGATTTAAATCTAGAAGAATATTAAAACAATTACTAATTGATTCTAATTTTACTAATCTCTGCCTTTAATTTTCTCCCATCACTTTAATGAAATGAAATAATGACTTTGCTTTTATAACATGCAGCCTACTTTGCATTTTAACTTGTACTTATGAAAAATAAAAGATTCAGAATTAGTCTTATGATATAGATGATGTAATAATCATAATACTAACCATTCCCAAGGTGGAAGTTATGTGACCATTTTGTGTTCAAAGGAGGAAAGTTTCAAAAACTAATATTGTACTTTCAAGAAAGACATTTGCAGAAACTTAACTTTTATTTCTTGGCTCTCTAGCAATGGCTTATGCTAAGTTTGGAAGTGGAAGTTATTTTATATGTTTTACTTCCTATCCTTCATATTATGAGGAATAAAGTAGGTGAATTTGTTGAGGAGAATGCAAGTTCTGTCTTGACCCTGAATCTCTCTGTAACATTTAATCCTCATTATTAATAGTAACTTCCCTGGGAAATGGAACCTGGGACTTTGTAATTTTATCATTCGGATGAACATTTCTTGACTTTGCCCAACATTCATGGCTTTTTATTTTATAAATAGCCCTTGACTTTGCTGTGAGGGATCTCAGTCAATTTGCTGGTACTCCTCGATCAATTTGCTGGTATTTTTGTCCTTCCCTAGACATCAGATGCTCTCTTCCTAGAAAAAAGCCAATTGAGACTGATTTATTCTCAGTACTAACATGCTCAAGAAAGTGCCTGTTAATTACTGCTACTAAGATTCCTGAAGTTTCCCAAGCTCCTGTCCTTCCTGAAGCCTTGTTCCATAGCTTTTCTTTCCATTTTTCTGAACTATTCTTATAGACTTTTAGTGTTTTTCTCCTCCTTCTCCCAAGTTACCAAGGGCTACTTTCTGTTACCCACAGCCCCAAAATCTAATTAATACAGTCATTTAACTATGTAGAAATTCGATTCTTTATCCACCAAGGTTATCCTATATTTGTCACACTACTATCCTCAAAGGCCTCGATATCCCAAGGCAGTAAGAAGAAATGTGATAGACTTTGCTAAATTTCCCTCTCCTGTTGTGTTAGGGAATACTCAATAAATTTTTATTTTCGTGTTCATGAAATCCCAGACACTAGGATTGAATAACAACAACAAAAGGACATAGGGATCAACAGTTTGGGATTTGTTGTTGCTGTTATGCATTAACCATGTTTGGAAAGAACATTATTAAATTATCTGGTAGGTTGAAGAATGAGCAGTTTTTGAAAGTCGGAGCTGCTTGTCCAGTGTCCCAGGGAAAGACAGTTATAGGAAAGTATGTTAGCAAAAATATAGGAAAGACTTTACATTGTGGCATTTCTCAGATATTGGCCCACATTTGACTTGTATTTTCACACATTTATACTGCATTGGTGTTTTCTTAAGATTACTTTAAGATACTCATACTATTCTTTGTGCTATAAATTTTAGAAAGATTTTATGTTAAATTTTAACTAGTTTTAGAAAAATTGTTATTCTTTGGTTACAATAAGTTACTATGCTTTCTTCACAATTTATCAAAAAAACTGCTGTGCCATTTCTACACTACTTAAAAAATTAAATTATATTTGTTAAATATATATTTCATAGCACAGAGGGATGTTATTGATGAATGTTAATGAAACTGACAGCCAAAAAAGGAATATCATGAAAGCAATACCAATTCAAAGGGATGCAGATATCAAAAGGAAGAGTATTAGAAAGAAAAGAATAATAAAATATTTTTACAAGAGAGAATGGCAAAGGTTGAAGCTCCAAATATCACAGGATCCTAAAACATGTGGTCAGTGGGTCAAATTAAACCTCATAATGTTGATGTGATTAGTTGTTTAGACCCCTGTGTCTGTAGGATTCTACACATTTGCCCTCTAATCCTTTCTTTTTTGGGGCTCAATTTCATCACAACAAACAAAGAAAATAATGAATTTTGGAACAGTAATAGCTGTGGTCTGGTGTCAGTTCTCCTCTGCTCCTTGTTCTGCCGTTTGCTGTTTGTTTCCACTAGCTGATATCTTCCCATTTGTGTCTACCATATGCCCAATCTAGAAATGGAGTCAATCTTAGTGTTAAGGATAGTTTTCAGTATCTGTAACAGAAATTCTGAATACAGTGGCTCAAAAAATTAGAGTTTTATATTAGATTTCACATACCTACTCCAGAATTAAATAATCTAGGGCTGCTGGTACATTGCTTCACAGTGCCATCCAAGACCTAGACCTTTACTGTGTTTTTGTCCTGCCATCTTTAACATCTTTATTTCTATACGCTTGATCACCAGATGGCAGTTACATCTTCAGATACTAAGTTGGAGCTTAAGGTAAGGAGAAGAGGAAAGAGTAAATAAAGCATTGCTGTTTTAAGGAAGCAAAGACTTTCCCAATGCCTCATCCCCCTGCCATCAGATATCAATATATGTCTCCACTGGCTAGTCTATTAGTTTTTGGTGCATAACAAACTTCAGTGGAATACAACAATAAACACTTATACAGAAAGCTCTGGGACTCCGTTGGTTGGGGCTGGGCTCACTGGGGTTGCTCTGCCGAGTTTTGGTGAGCATGTTTCTGCATCTGCACGCTAGCTGGGTGGGCTAAGCTTTGTAGAGGCACCTTAGCTGGGGAGCTCTGCATCAGTGGTTTCCTTTTCTCTTCCTAGAACCAGTGACTTATCCCATGCAGAACAGAAGTGTGAGAGTAAGCAAGCAGAAATGTGCAAAACCTCTTGAAACCACGGTATAGAATTGGCAAGAATCGTTCTGTTGGCCAAAGCAAATCACATGGCTGAGCTCAGAGGCAGAGTTGGAGAGCACAGAAAATTTCCATAGCAAAACACATGGTCATAGAAAGGGTGAAGAACTGGAAGCTTTAATGCAATTTGCCAGAAAGAACAATGCCACACAGTCACGTCTAGCTATAAGGGAGGCTGGAAAATAAAGCATCTACTTGGGCCATTAATGTTGAAACAACATGTCTTTCTTTCTTTTTTCTTTTTTCATTTTTCTTCTCCTTCTCATTCTCTTCTTCCCCCTCTACCCCTTTATTCTTTTTGTCAAGAAAGGGAGTGGGAACATATTGAATAGTCAGCAAATGTTGACAATGATCATTTCCTGTAGGATACCCTAATATCATTAGTGTCACTGCTGCTGGAGCTTTCTGACAACCTGCCTTTCTTGCTCTCTGTTTATTCCATCTCCTGCTCCTGAAACCCTAATACCAAACCCTACCTGCTTGCTAATTTCCTACTTGCTGTCTCCTGCCATTCTCCCTTGATAGCATCTCTTGCCCTCTGCTAGGAGGTTCTCTGATTGCGTGCCCCGAATCTAGGAGTCTGTACATTGTAATCATTCCCAGTATCCCCATTTAATTTAATATTGACCAATAATAAGTAAAAGAAAAACAGAAGGAAAAACTGCATGACATTTTTGCAGACGTTAAATGACGGACTATCAAGATTAAAATCTTATCTGACTGAATGTCAAGAAATAAGATTAAAGTTGAAAACAATCGATGAATTTAGGCTAAAGACGTAAAGCTAAAACAAAAATGAGAATCTCAGATCAATAATAGCCAGTCCTGAAAGCTTAATGTGGGTGGGGTTCCTTGCGTGCAATGGTTATTGAGTGAAATCAGCAGAGGAAGTCTAGTGGAAAACACAGCAGGAGATTGTGAAGGTTGATGTAGCCCATGAAGGAAACGGGAAAAAGTGATGAGCTGTCCCAGCTGGAGAGTGAGACTTGGTAAGCTGGGTCTGTTTCTGGCATTTTAGAGACAATTTTTGAAGCAACTTGGAAAAATTATTAGCGAGCTAAGCTTTGATGTTGTTTGTGTGCTTCTTATAAAATCAAAGCTGTCTATCAAATGCTGAATAATATGTTCCACAATATTGGCTCCATGCTGTTCCCACTGCTTTGCAGTATTTATAGAATTCAGATATAAATGTGATTATTAAAAACAAGGCAGTTTTTTGGCCCTCAAATACAGCATTATGAAACTATGCCTTAAAACTCAATTTACAAAACAGATCAAATTGTTTCCTCCTTTAATTCTCAAAATTCAAGATAAAGTTTCTTAGAGTCTGTCCACACCCAATTAAGTATTTTTTATCTTTACAGTACATGTCTTGATCAAAATGTGTAAACATAAACAAAACAAAACAATCAAAAATTCATAAAATGAAACAAAACACTGATTGAAACAGGGGAGCCCTAAGTTCTACCATTGGCTCTGGCACTAATTTGACACGTAAATTTATGTCACTCAAGGTCTCTAGGCCTCAGTTTACACATCTCAAATGCTGATCATGAAGCAATCGTTTTATTACTTTATCTCAAAGAAATGATGTGATTGTAAATAATTACTAATGTAAGCTCATGGTAATAAAGTCAGATAGCACCTAAGTTTGCAAAGGTAAAATACTTGGATTTTTAAAAACTCATGACTAATTCTTACCTTTTATTCACCAGTAATAATCCCTCTTACCTGTATCTTACAGGTTTTCAATAATTTTCCTGCACATGCAAGTATAGTAAATCCTAAGCCCCAGGGGAAAAAAGAACAGGTCCATGTGCCCAGGACCCAGTGTGAAGCTGGCACACAGTGGCTCTCAGTAAAGTATGACAACTGATGACTGAATGCCGTGATCGCTGTATCCCAGTCCTGCCTTACACACTGGTTTCTTCTCTGTTTCTTTTTCTCCTGTGTCCTGGTTTTTTCTTCTCAGTCTCCTACATCACTAGGGCTTTGCGTTCTGCCCTTGGGCTTCAGTGTGTGGTTGGGACTTTACCAACTCCTAATAGATATCTTTTGAAGCCAAGCACTGCTTCCCATGTGGAAGCAACCTGGCACCACTGGGCACACCCAGTTCTTGTCTCAAGCCAAGCCAGTCTTTTCTAGGCAATATGGTCGACTTTCAGGCGTGGTGAATATGTCATAAGAAAACACATAACACATGGGTATTTTTAAGTTTGTGGTGTTTTCTCATGTCTTTTGTACAGTTGGACTGTAAATGGGCACCACAGGCCAGCACAATCATCAGGAGGCCATGACATAAGTACAGTGAGGCTGAATTTATTGGCTCTGAGTTTTCCCAGCATGACCTCAAACTATTACTTGGGTTTTTATATAAGCAAATAGACTTTTGACTGCTGCAGGTTCTAGCACAGATGCCTAGAGGAATGACATAAAATATGTTGCCGATTAACTGTCTAGAGGGACTACTGTGGAATTTGAAACCATCAGAATATCCACCGGCTTTCCCAAAATAACTTTTCTGTAAGCGATGTTTCCGTGTCAGCTAATTTGCTTGTCTGACAAGCTATTGTAACAAACACAAGGGGCCATGAAAATGCTATTGCTGTATCTGGTTCAAACTTAAACTTTTATTTAATATTTTATGGACAAAAGACTGAATCTGCAGATTATGAACTAAAAAATATGCATGGGTATTCCAATAAGAAAGGAAATAATATATCATAAAATCTTTTTTAAATGACTCTGTTCTACTTAGAACAATCTATGCTGATGAGTTAAATTAATTGGTGAGATTAAGAGGATTATCTAAGATTGAGCTAAATCTCCCACAATGTACTATATATCAATTAAATATCTTGGGGGAAGCTAAGCCAAAACAACTATGAACTCGATTTTCTAAATTTTCTCGATGAACCCATCTAAGTTCTGTTGATCTTTTATGTAGTTATTTATTGTAAAAAATTTATTCTAACAATACAATGGAAAATTAAAATGATAGAAATAATCTCTCAAAAATTTTATTTACACTTTTCATCTTTTAAAATTCTTTCTGCCTGCATATGTATAAATTTAAATATTTTAATTATAGGGTATGATAATAAATTCTTTTTTAAATTAGGAAATGTTTCAAATTTAGACACTAATGTTATGAGCTGACATAATAAATCCTTTTATTTTTTTCTTTTTTTAGTCGGATTCTCACTCTGTTGCCCAGGCTGAAGTGCAGTGGCACGATCACAGCTCACCACAGCCTTGACTTCCTGGGCTCAGGTGATCTTTCCATCTTATCCTTCTGAGTAGCTGAGACTACAGGCATGCGCTATCACACCCAACTAATTAAAAAAAATTTTTTTATTTATTATAAAGATGTGGGGTACAATTCAGGATTAGGTATACGAACATTGATCATGCAGGTACCCTTGTTGATGAGGTATGCCCCTCCCTCCCCTAGCAGTGTCCCTCAACTGCCAGTCCCACCCCTCTGACAGTTTTCCACTACTGCCAATCACTTTCTTATGGCATTATAATTGTTCAAGGTCACCTTATGAGTGAGAACATATGGAACTTAGTTCTTTGTTTCTGTGATAAATCACTGAGTATGATCGACTCCAAATTCATCCAGGTTGCTGCAAAGTCCATATATTTGTCGTTCTTTATGACTGCATAATATTGCATTGTGTATATGTACCACATTTTTTTTTTTTTGTAGAGATGGGGTCTCACTACATTGCCCAGGCTGGTCTTGAACTCCTAGGCTCAAGCCGTTTTCCTGCCTTGGACTCCCAAAGTGCTGGGATTATAGGAATAAGCCACTACGCCCAGCCAGATGTAATGAATCTTTAATAAATCTTAAGATATTAGCACATTTTCTTCAGGTATCTTTTCTTTTAAAAAAAGCAAAAAAAGAAACTGTATAGTTGAGGGCCCCTATACCCTGTATGCCCTTTCCTTTTTTTCCTCTTCTAAGGTAACCACTATCCTAAATTTAGTGTCTTTTTATCTAGATGATTTTAGTCTTTTACCATGTAAGCATTTGCCTTAAGTAACCTGGAGTATTGTTTTTTCAGGTTTTTATACTTAATATAAAAAGTATTATAATAAAGTTATTCTTTTCAACTTGCTTACTTTTTCCATATTTGTAATAGAGATTTATTTATATTGATACATACAGCTTTAGTTCATTCATCGAAAGTGTCACATAGTAGGCCATTATATAAATATACTGTGACAGCTAGTCATTCTCCCACTGAGCTGTGGGCATAATTATTGCTTTACATCACTGGCTGTTGGGGTGGTTTATTATGCAGCTTTATTCAGGCTGTAACTAACTGACAAGTTGATTAGAGATTGACAAGTTGCTGCTCAAGATGTTTTTATCAATTTTTTAATCCTATGATTGCTTCTCAGCATACTTGCCAAACCTTGGTGTTGCCAAATTGTCACATTTTTATTAATTTTATTAGTGGGAAATAATGTTACTGTTTTAATGTGTTCTTCTGGTTGTTGGTCAGTTTGATTATCTTCTCACATATTTGTTGGCTACTTAGATATCCTTTTCTGTGACTTCAATATATTCCAATTATTTACCTATTTTAAAATTTGGTTATTGTTAGTCTTATTAATTTTCAGGAATCTTTTTATTTATTCTAGGTAGTAGTTCTTTTTCAGTCATGTGTGTTGAAGTCATATCTTCTTCCAGTCTTTTTTTTTTTGAGTCGGAGTCTCACTCTGTCACCCAGATTGGAGTGCAGTGGCCGCTCCCGGCACTGCAGCCTCGACCTACTGGGCTCCAGCGATCCTTCCGCCTCAGCCTTCCGAGTAGCTGGAACTACAGGTGCATGCTACCACGTCCAGCTAATTTTTTGATTTATTGTCGAGATGAGGTCTCGCCAAGTTGCCCAGGCGGGTCTTGAACCCTCAGGCTCGGGCCATTCACTCACCTCAGCCTCCCAAGGTGCGGGATTACAGGCTGAGCCACTGAGCCCGGCTTCTTCCAGTCTTTAGTCCTCACTGTGTTGAAGTCAACTTTATTGCCATCTTCCTTTGTGACTTGTGTAATTTGTATTGTTTAAGGAATTCTTCCTCATAAAAAGATCACCAAAATTGTCTGTATTCTTTTTCAAATATTTAAAAATTTTGTTTTTAACACTTTGGCTTTAATCTTTGGAATTAATTTTAATGTATGGTTTCGGGCAGGCATATGATTTAATATTTTACCTTTGGATGACAAGCTACTCTAGCCCTATTTATTGAACTGTTGGCAATTCACCTCTATCTTAAAGGAAGCCTATATATTCCTGTGTCCATTTCTGGGATTTTATTCTGTTCCTGATCTGTTAGTTTATCTCTGCCAATGCTTTTCTAGCTTAAGTGCTAAAATTTTAAAATAAATGTCTTAATATCTAGTCTTTAGTCCTTATTCATACTTTTTCTTTATTATTCTTGCCCCTTTGAACTTTCATATGATGTTAGGATAAGCTTGTCAAGTTGCATAAAATATCTTGTTGGTATTTTGACTGGAATTACATTAAACTGATATATGGTATTAAATTGGGGATATTTGACAGTTATAAGGTCTTGAACCCTGGCATTCAAAAATATAGTATTACTATTCTTTTAATTAAGTCTCCAGTAATGTCTTCAAAATTTCTCCCTAAAGTTCTTGCATGGCTTGTGTTTTTTAAGATACCTTTTAAATTTTATTGCTGTAGAGGATAGTATATTTTTCTTTTACACTTTCTAATTGCTTATTAATGGCAATAGAATGGCAACTTTTGTTTATTGACTTTATATTCAGCAAGCTTTCCAAACTTTCTCATTAATTTTAATGGTAGGTTTGAGAATTCTCTTGGATTTTCTATGTGGACAATCATATTGTCAACATATAAGAGCTGTTTTAGATAGGCCTTTCCTATTATTACTATCTTTTCATTTGTTTTTCTGTCTTCAAATAGACTGTTTAATAGAAGTGGTGATGAATGTATACTTGTCTTATTTCCAACACTAAAGAAAAGTCTTCAAAGTTTGTTTGGCTTGCTGATAGATATCTTTTATCAAGTATGCTGGTCATTTCTCTTTGCATTCAGATCTCTGCCCTTTTCCTGATAACTACATCTCCCAGCCACACCTGAATGGGTTTTGGCTATGTTTGGCCAATAGAATGCACTCCTAGGTGACTGGAGTGGAAGAAAAAGAGTCCCTTTCTCCCCTACACTTGATACTTTAGGCGGTTATCTGGCAGAAGTAGCTCCATCTCCTCCATGACATCACCTCCTACAAGACAGTTCCTTATTTCGTGGTCCTGGCACTTGCCAGTCTTCATACATATCCAGCTTTGGTCTGGTAGCCTTAGGTCTTGGGCTTTACTTATACCACCTCCTCTTTTTGTCCCTCAATTAGGAATTTAGCAGCTTCCTGTTTTATTAACATCTGTCATCTCTTTGACTTTCTGCTCTCTCCACACCTTTGTTACTAGTTCCCTATGTTAAATTCCTCCAGTAGGACTACTTGGAAGGCTGAGGCCGAAGGATCGCTGGAGCCCAGCAGGTCGAGGCTGTGGTGGCTGGGAGTGGCCACTGCACTCCAGTCTGGGCAACAGAGTGAGACTCCAACTCAAAAAAAAAACAAAAACGATTTTCTTCACTGGACTTTCAATAATACATCAGGTTAGAAAAGTTCCAGTCCGTTGCTAGTAGTTTTGTTTGTTTGCTTTATTTTTTTTTCCCTTTAATATGAGACTGCATTTTATCAAATAATTTTTGGTATTGAGTTACTATATGTGATCAATTGTTGAGAGGTGTACATATAATTTCTTTTTTATTCTGTTAATGTGGTATATTAAATTTAATATACTTCCTGAAGAAAAGGCATTTTTACATTCCTTGGGTGAACACTATTTTTCTGTGATGTCTTTTTTAAAACACCATATTGAATTTGATTGTTTGCTATATCTTAAAAGAATTTTTGGTCTAGGGGCAGTGGCTCATGCCTGTAATCACAGTACTTTGGGAAACTGAGGAAGGCAGATTGCTTTAGTTCAGGAGTTCAAGACCACCCTGGGCAACATAGCAAAACCTCATCTCTACAAAAAAATTTTTAAAAATTAACCAGGCATGATGGTGGGTGCTTGTTGTCCCAGCTACTTGGGAGGCTGAGGTAGAAGGATAGTCTGAGCCTAGGAGGTTGAGGCTGCTGTGAACTATAATCATGCCACTGCACTCCAGTCTGGGCAGAAGAGTGAGATCCCCAACTCAAAAACAGAAAAAAGAAGAATTTTTTGTGTCTATGTTCATGAGTGTAATTCTTCTATAATTTTCTTTTTTGCATTGCTTTTATCTAACTTAGTTTAGTTTCTATGCTCACAGTGAGCTTAATTTGTATTCATTTTAAAGGTAATTTGTTATTTGTTTTAGCTTTTAGGATTAATTCTTCATCTTTGACTATTACAGTTGTACTGTGACTTTATCCTTTTGAATAATTATCTCTTTAAAAGTCACTTCTGTTTGTTTCTTTTTTCCCCATTTTTATTTTAGATTCATAGGGTACATATGCATGCTTGTTACATGATGGGCATATTGTATAATGATGAGGCTTAGGTCGCAGGTGGCCCATTCCCCAGATAGTGAACACTGTACGCAACAGGCAATTTATGAACCCTGTCTATGACCCTACCATTCTAAACTCAGGTGCTCATGGAAACTAAGCAGGGTTGGGCCTGATTAGCACTTGGATGGGAGACAGCATTGTTTCTTTCATGCTTTTTTTCCTTATATTTCGGTGAGATTTATATTGAACATACTTTCACATCTTCTTTTTAAAATGGAGTTACTTTTAAAAAGTAAGATCATGCTTTTATTTTAATTTTGCAGGCTGAATTTAAATTTTATTTTATAGATATAATTCCTTTATCAATTTAAATAATGTACTATGTTGATTACAAATTCTTTGACAATATGCTTTATAAAATTAATTTCTCTTGAGTAAATTAACATTCTGGTTGTATATTTTGCTGGCTGTCTTTCTAATTTTATTTTAAAATCGTGGGGTACAAATAGGATTGTGTACATAAGTGGTTTAGGTACAGGTGAAGTTTCAGGACTCCCATTGGACCTCACTTTGCCTGGATTAGGATCAGGTACCCTTATTGATATTATGTTCCCCTCTCCCCCAGCAGGGTCCTGTTACTGTCAATCCCTTTTTTGCAGTACTATGATAGGTGTTTAGGGTCCACTTATGAGTTACTTGAACATGTGGTACTCAGTTCTTTGCTTCTGTGATAGATCAATGAGTATGATAGACTCCAAATTATCCAAGTTATTGTGAAGTCCATAATTTTGTCCTTCTTTATGGCTTTGAAATATTTAATTGTGTATACGTGTCACTTTTTTGAAATTCAGTCCAATTTCAATGGCAGCACGGTTTGTTTCATGTTTTTGCTCTTGAAGATAGTGCCACAATAAACATTCATATGCAGGTATATTTTTTGGAGAATGATTTGAGTTCCTCTGGGTATATTCTCAGAAGGAGTATTGCTAGTTCATATGGAAGGTCAATTTTTAGTTCTTTTAGGAATCACCACAGTGTTTTCCATAGAGGTTGAATTAGTTTGCACTCCTACCAAAAGTGCAGAAGCATTCCCTTTTCTCCGCATCCTTGTCAGCATCTGTTGTTTTTTGTTTTATTAATGATGGCCATTCCTACTGAAGTTAAGTGGTATCTCAATGTGGTTTTGATTTCCATTTCGCTGATGAACAGTGAGGCTGAGCTTTTTTTCATGTCTATGGGTGCTCATATATCTTCTTTTTTTTTTTTTTTGAGTTGGAGTCTCACTCTGTCGCCCAGACTGGAGTGCAGTGGCCGCTCCCGGCCAATGCAGCCTTGACTTGCTGGGCTCCAGCGATCCTTCCGCCTCAGCCTTCCGAGTAGCTGGAATTACAGGCATGCGCTACCATGCCCGGCTGATTTTTTGATTTACTGTAGAGGTGAGGTCTGGCTGCCCAGGTGGGTCTCGAACCCACGGGCTCAGGCAATCCACTCACCTCAGCCTCCCAAAGACGCAGAATTACAAGCTGTGCCACCGAGCCTGGCGCTCATATATCTTCTTTTGAGAAGTGTCTATTCATATCATTTGCCCACTTTTTAATGCAGCTGTTTGTTTTTTTCCTTTCAGCACATTTGAGTTCTTTGTACATCCTGGATGTTAGGCCTTTATCAGAAATGCAGTTGGCAAAAGTTTTTTCCCATTCTGTGGGCTGTCTCCCTGCTCTCTTGATGGTTTGTTTTGCTTTACAGAAGATTTTCAGTTTGATGTGGCCCCACTTGTCTATCCTATCTCTTATGGCATAGGCATCTGAGATTTTGATCAGGAATTGGTTGCCTATTTTGATCTCTGTAAGGATATCTCCTGCATTTTCTAAAGTTCTTGTAGTTTGAGGTTTTACATCTGGGTCTTCACTCTATTTAGAGTTGGTTCTTGTGTATGGTGATAGGTAGGGGTCCTCCTGTTTCATTCTTCTGCATGTGGTCAGTCAGTTTTCCAGCACCATTTACTGAATAGGTTTTCCTCTCCCAGTGGTTGTTGGTGGAGGATTTGTCAAAGATAAGTTGGTTGAGAAATTGAGATTTTGCTTCCAGAATATCTATTCTGGTCCATTGGTCTATATGCCTGTTCTGGTACCAATACCAGGATGTTTTGATTATTGTAGCCTTATAATAAAGTTTAAAGTCTGGGAATGTGATATCTCCCACTTTGATTCTTTTGCTGAGGATTGTTTTGGCTATTTGTGGTTGTTTTGTTTCCATATGAATTTCTGTATTGGCGTTTCCAGATCTGAGAAGAATGATGATGGTAATTTCATGGATATTGCCTTGAATCTGCAGACTGCCTTTGGTGGGATGGACATCTTAATGATGTTGATTCTTCCAATTCACGAACATGGAATATTTTTCCATTTACTTTTGTCTTCTTTGATTTCTTTGAGCATTGTTTGATAGTTTTTGTGTAATGACCTTTCACTTCTCTGGTTTGGAAGATGCCAAGGTATTTCATTTGTTTGTGTGTGTGTCTATTGTGAATAGGATTGTACTTTTTATTTGATTCTCTGCCTGTTTGTTGGTGTGTAAAATGTGACTTTTGAACATTGATTTTATACCCTGAGACTTTGCCAAAGTCCTTTTTCAGTGCAAGGAGGTTTTTACAGATTCCCTTGGGTTTTCCAGGTACAGGATCATATTATCCACAAAGAGGAATAGCTTAACTTCTTCTTTTCCTATTTGGATACCCCTGATAGCCTTCTCTTGTCAGATTGCTCTAGCTAGGACTTCCAACACTATGTTGAACAGGAAGGGTGAGAATGAGCAGCCTTGCCTTACTCTGGTTTTCAGGGGTAATGTGTTCAATTTCTGTCCATTTAGTATATGCTGACTGTTGGTTTATTGTAGATGACTTTTATTATTTTGAGGTATGTTCCCTCTATACCTAGGTGTTCAAGTGTTTTTTTAAAAATCAAGAATGGATGCTGGTTTTTGTCAAAAACCTTCTGCATCTAATGATATAAAAATGTGGTTCTTGTTTAAATCTGCTGATGTATTTAGTTACATTTATGGTTTGCAGATGTTAAACCAGCCCTGCATCCCAGGGATGAATGAAGCTTACTTGATCATCATGGATAATTTTTGAGATATGTTGTTGGATCCAATTCACAGGAATCTTGTTAAGAAGTTTTGCATGTATGTTTATCAGGGATATTGGCCTGTGGTTCTCTTTCTTTGTTGGATCTTTGCCCAGTTTGGGTATTAGTGTGATGTCAGCTTCATAAAATGATTTGGGAAGAGTTCTGTCTTTCTCGATTGCCTGTTATATTTTCAGTAGGATTGGTGTCAGCAACTCTTTGTATGTTTTGGAGAATTCTTCTGGAAAGACGTTGGGTCCAGGGCTTTTTATTGTAGGTAGTTTTCCTATGACAGAGCTAGTTTCCTGGGTTATTGGTCTATTTAAGATATGTTTCTTCTTGTTTCAACCTTGGGAGGTTGTGTGACGTCAGAAAGTCCTCCATTTTGTTTAGGTTTTTGAATTTGTTTCCACATAGTTGTGCATAGTAATTGCCGATAATCTTTTGGATTTCTTCAGGGTCAGCTGTGACTTGATTTTTTGCATTTCTGATTGTGTTTATTTGGGCTTTTTCTCTCTTTTTCTTTGTCAGTCTGGCTAGGGGCCCATCAATCTTGTTTATCCTTTCAAAGAACCAAATTTTTTTTCATTGACTATTTTCTGTGATATTTTTGTTTTCTATGTCCTGTGTTTGGATTTTCACTTTGGTGATCTGGATTCTTCTGCTGAAATTAGTGTTTTGGTAGTCTTACATTTCCAGCTCCCCTAGGTGATTTGTTAAGTTGTTGACCTGTGATCTTTCTATTTTGTTGATGCGTGTTTGTAGAGATATAAATCCCCCTCTTAGTACTGTTTTCGTGACATCCCAGAGGTTTTGGTAAGATGTGTCTTTGTTTTCATTTGTTTCCAAGAATCTTTTAATTTCTGTTTTGATTTCTGTGTTGACCCAGGAGTTGTTCAGTTTTGTGCTGTTTAGTGTCCATGTCTTTGTGTGTTTTCGGGAAATTTTGTTGGTGTTGATATTTATTTTTATTCCACTGTAGTCTAGAAGGTGCATGGTAGTATTTTGATCTTATGAAATTTGTTTATGCTTGATTTATGGCTGAGGACGTGGTTGATCTTGATGTATGCTCCATGCAGTGATGAGGAGAATGTATATTCTGTGGTTGTCGGTTGGAGGATTCTGTGGGTATCTGTTAAGTTCATTTGGTCAAGTGTCAACTTGAGGTTCCAGGTCTCCTTATTGATTTTTTTTGCCTCAATGATCTATCTAGGGTTACTAGTGGGGTATTTAAGTCCCAGTTTTTGATAGTGTTAGAGTCAATATCCTTTTTTAGTTTACTTAGTAGTTGCTTTATAAATACAGGTGCTCTTGTGTTGGGTACATATATGTTTAGGATGGATATTTCTTGCTGATGGATTGAACCTTTTATCATTATGAAATGTTCTTCTGTATCTTTTAAAATTTTGATAGCTTGAAGATTGTTTTGTCTGATGTTAAAATTATAAATCCTGCCTTCTTTTGGTTCCATTAGTGTGAAACTTTGTTTTCCATTCTTTACCTTTGAGTCTGTGAGTGTCCTTTGTAGTGAGATGTGTTTCCTGGAGGCAGCATATTGTTGGGTTGTGCTCTTTTAAAAATTTGGTTTGCCATTCTATGTCTTTTCAGTGGTACATTTAATCCACTGATGTTCAGGCCAATTATTGAAATGTGAGAGTATGTTTTCAACAGTGTCTCAACCTGCATAGGTCTAAATACTAGCTTCATTGTTTACAAGTTGTGAGAGCTTTTGTGAATTACTTGATCACCTTTGTTCCATCATTTTTACTTGTAAAACAGAAATGATAATTTTTTTTTTTTTTTTTGAGTTGGAGTCTCACTCTGTTGCCCAGACTGGAGTGCAGTGGCCGCTTCCGGCCACCACAGCCTCAACCTGTGGGCTCCGGCAATCCTTCCGCCTCAGCCTTCCAAGTAGCTGGAATTACAGGCATGCGCTACCATGCCCGGCTGATTTTTTGATTTATTGTAGAGATGAGGTCTTGCTGCCCAGGCAGGTCCGGATAATTTTTTTTTACCTACTTCATTTGAATTTGTTACAATGTTCAAATGACATAAAATCTCTTAGCCCAAGGCTTAGCATAGAGCTGTTTATCATTATTACTATTAATAGTTGTCAATATTTACTATTATAATAAAAATAGTGCACTCTGAAAATTAAGCAACAACAAAAAGAAATGTGAAAGTTTATGCTGTCATGAAGCTCTTAAAGACTGTTTGTTTTCGTTTAACTTTTTGGTTGATATATGTGTGCCTTCAGTTTTGCAGTTGAGAGTTGTGTTATGTTGATTCTATGTTTTCCCACATTCTTGGGAAGTGCATGGTTGTTCCTTTTTTTTTTTCTTTTGTGCTTAATACTTTCTTGAGTGTCTGCTGTAGAGCTGGTCTGGAAGTTGCATAATCTTTTAGGGATTGGATGTCTGGGAAGGATTTTAATTCTCCATCGTTGATGAAGGTAAGGTTGACTGGGTAGGAAATTCTTGGATGAAATTGTTTATCTTTGAGGACTTTGAAAATTGGACTCCAGGCCAACCCCCTGGTGTTCCCTCTCACTGTGGGAACTTTTCTGTCCTCTCAATAAATCCTGCTTTAAAAAAAAGAAAAGAAAATTGGACTTCAGTCCCTTCTAGCTTGTAATGTTTCTGCTGATAAGTCTGCTGCTCTTCTGATTGTCCATCACCAGTAGGCAGTCTGACCTTTCTCTCTCATGGCCTTTAAGATTTTTTTTTCTTTTACACCTACTTTGTGTTGAAAAATTATTATATGTCTAGGGGTTGGCCTTCTTGTTTAATGTCTTGCAGGGGTTCTCTGAATCTCTTGTGCTTTGGATGGTCCCATTTATGGTAAGATGGGAAAAGTTTTCTTGGATAACCCCCTTGGAATACTTGTTCCAAGGTGTTCTCATCATTTCCCTTTCTTCTTCTGGGATACCAATCAGGTGTAAGTTCAGCCTCTTGATATAGTCATACATCTTGTGGAGGCTTTGTTCTTTCTGAGTTTTCTTTCTGAATTAACCTGTTTTTAATAGATCAGGTTAATTCCATGTTTTGGTCTTTAAGCTCTGAGATTCTTTCCTCTGCTTGGTTGATTCTGCATTCCATGCTTGTCATCTTGTTATTTATTTCCTGGATGATTTTTTTTATGGCCAAAATCTCTACTACAAGTTCTTTCATTGTTGCATCTCATCTTTTTTTGGTTTTATTCACTGTTTCCATTCAATCCCTAATTCCTGTTGTAGTCAGGGGCCAATTGTTGGTGATTTGAATTGTTTGAGCTCTGAGATCTGATTTTTCAGATGTTTCCTTTTTGTTACACTGGAAATTGCCTGTGTTCTTCCATTGATTTTTCCTCATTTGTGACAGATCTCTTTCTTTTCTCTTTAATTCCATTATTCAGTGGTAGTGGGCTTTCACGTCTGATGCTTGCTCAGTTCTCTATTCTGCCCTGATAGAGCCTCTGAAATTGTCCTGTTTTGAAACAGGGCTGGGGTGGGAAGCTTTGCTGTTTCTTGTCATTTTGAGAGTTGAATAAGGTGGAGGGCAGGGAGCTTGGATTCAGAAAGTACTTGAAGTTACAATGTTCACTGACTGGTATATGGGCCTCCTGAGACCCACTTCCCACCATTACTTTATATGAATATTCAATGGGTATGTTGAATCCAATATGAAGTAACAGTAATGAGAAGAATCCAACAGTAATGAGAACAACAGAGAAAAGTAGAATGTAATAGAATGGACAAAAATAATAAAAAATAAAATAAACCACAGAAGAACAAAAGCTAAAACAAGAACAAAAAACAAAAGACAAAATGAAAACAAACAAAAACTAATACTAACAGAAAAAACACATTTAAAAAAACTAAAAACAGGAAAACCAAACACACACACACACACAAAACAAAACAACAGCAACAACAACAATAACAACAACAAAACAAAAGAGGAAGAAGGAAAAAAAGGGGAGGTGGAATGCAAATTGAACCCTCATACACATATTCACACAAACTAAGCCAAAACAAAAGAAGAATTATAAAAAATCTAAAACAAAAGAACAACATAACAAGAATGAAAAAAGAATTTCTGAGCACTAACCTCCTTCCTATGGCAAGTTCTGTTATTATTCCTCTGAGCTGCTCACAGTCAAGCCTGCCTGTCATCTCCCATGGGGCTCCAGGTTTATTCACAATCTCCCCGGTGTGCAGCCCAGGAGGGTAGAAGTAGAGCTTTGTTCCTCCACTTCTGCTCTTATAAGGTCAGGGGGATCCCCTCTGGTGAAGAGATGCAGGATTTTGTCTTCCCCAGGTGCTGACAGCAGATGTCCCACCTAGGCTTATCCCAGAGTAGAGTTCTCCTAGTGTGACTGTCGTCTACTCAGTCGTGCCCTAGTTGTGTGGGTCTGATGTTCAGAAGATTGCTGGTGAGGAGAGGGCTGGGCCAATCCAGAACTCACCATTGATCTTTTGGGGGGGTCTTCCTTGTCCTTTTCTGGTCATACCCTTTGTCCCACGATTGGATCAGGGTAGGGGTTGGGTTGCCTGAGACGCCACACTCATCCTGTCCCTCTGAAGTTTGTGCTGTCAGGATATTCCCTCTGGGCCATGATCAACCCCTGACTGCTTAACCTGTTGGTCACAGAGTGGGTTTGCTGTTCCATGGTGAGCAAGCTGGAGCACTTCCCTGCCCAGTTTTCAAGATAGTGGTGGGGTGCCTTTTTCATCTTCTCCAGTGGGATTCTGCCTCTGGCTCCCTTGCTGTGCTCCCTCCGCAACTCTTGATGCCACTATCCAGCCTGGTACTGCAGTGGTTGGGCCGTGTGGCAATTGCTCCTGGTATGTTCTCCCTGGGAAAGGGTTTGTTGGTTATAGAAAATGGCGCTCGGCTTCTATGTTCCCAGAAGTGCTAGTGTTCAAGCACAGCAGCTGCCAGCACCAGCCGCTTCACCAGGAGAGCCCTGGCCACTTTCTCCTTTGTCCCCATTCAGTCAGGCGCTCACACACCCACTTACAAACAGACACACATGAAAATTCGTCCATATACTCACTCACTCCCACAGGCACTCCCACAGTACGACTGACTCTGCAGCAATCTTTACACTGTGGATCTAGCTGTTTTTCTGAGCTTTAGATTTGGCCACAGTATTTTGGTTTGCAACCTCATTTTGAATGTGCCTGCTCCTTTCTGATGAGTACTTTTTGTTTTCACTTGATGTATTTTGGTGCCTCTACACTGATATATTTTTGGTGAGACTGCAGCTCCAATTACTAAAGCAGCTACTGACTTCTATTTCTACTTGTGAGCCCGCATTTGTTTCCTACTGCCTTGTCAACTGTGGTAGACAGAATAACAGTTCTCAAAGATGTTCATATTTTAATTCTCAGAACTGTGAATATGCTACTTCATGTGGTAGAAGATATTTTGCAGATGTGATTAAGGTTAAAGACCTTGATATGGGGGAAATTACCAAAGTGGGCCAATCTAATCACATAAACCCTTAAAATCAGATAAACTTTTCCAACTCTATTAGTTGGAAAGAAATGTGATGACCAGAAAAAGGGGCAGAGAGCTGCTGTCTTTGAAGATGGAGGAAGGGGATCAAGAGCCAAGAAGTGGCACGTCATCTCTAGGAGATGGAAAAATAAAACACATCCTTTCCCAGAATCTTCACAGAGGAATGCAGCTCTGCTGACATCTTGATTTTAGCCTCATGAGAATTGTGAAAATGTATGGAAATGTAAGATAATAAACTTATGTTGCTTTTACATTTGTGGCAATTTGTTACAGCAAGGATGGAAGACTATAATAAATAGTTTTATAAGCCATTTGTAAATTGTATCCTCTCTAGGTGTTTGGTGTTCTTTTAATCTAGTACTTTTTAAAACTACATTTTATTTTTCTATTAGCTTTTTAGCTATGCCTCTGTGTTATTTATAATTGATTGCTCTAGAAATTACAATACATATAGTCTACCTTGAGTTAATATCATACCACTTCACACATAATCTAAGAACCTACTTTTACCCTTCTCCTTTGTTTTATTATATATCACTCTTCTGCCTGTCATAAGTCACACAATGCAGTCTTATAATTTTTATTTTAAACAACTATGTCTGAGATAATTTTAAAAAGAGTACTTTTTAATTTTTTTTTTTAAGTTGGAGTACAGTACCAAGGCTGTAGTGCAGCGGCAAGTTCATGGCTCAGCACAGCCTTGACATCCTGGGCTTAGGTGATTCTTCCATCTCAGCTTCCTTTTTTTTTTTTGAGTTGGAGTCTCACTCCATTGCCCAGATTGGAGTGCAGTGGTATGCGCACTGCCACGCCAGTGTTGACCTGCTGGGCTCCCGTAATCCTTCCACCTCAGCCTTTCTAGTAGCTGGAACTACAATGCTTACCATGCCTGGCTAATTTTTGATTTATTGTAGAGATGAGATCTCACCATGTTGCCCAGGCTAGTCTCAAAAATGTGGGCTCAGGCAATTCTCTCACCTCGGCCCCCCAAAGTGCTGGGATTACAGGCTTGAGCCACTACACCTGGCCAACACCTCAGCCTCCTGAATAGCTGGGAGTACAGGTGTGCCCAACCATGCCTGGTTAATTTTTTTTATTTTTACTTTTTGTAGAGGTCTTGGTAAGTTGCCTAGACTAGTATTAAACTCTTGAACTCACACAATCCTGCTGCCTCAGCTTCCCAATGTGCCTGGACTGCAGGCATAAGCCACTGCACCTGGCCAAAAGAAGGTATTTTTCATTTACCTACATATTTACTACTTCTACTCCTTTTCACTTTTTCTCTGTGAATCTAAGTTTTCATATAGTACCATTTCCCTTCAAATGAAATAACTTGGTTAAGTACTTCTTGTAGAATGAATCTATTGGCAAAAATTATCTTAGCCTTCATTTATCTGAAGATACTTTTATTTTACTTTGTTTTTTAAACATATATTTTTGATGGATATTACATCTTAGATATAGCTGCTTACCCCCCCCCGTACTTTAAAGGTGTCATTTTATTGTCTTTAGATTGTCACTGTTTTTTATGAAAAGACATTGGAGAGTCTTATCATTGCTCCTCTGTATACATTATGATTTTCTTCTCTAGCTGACTTTAAATCTTTATCTTTGGTATTCAGCAACTTGACTGTAATGTTTGCGTATGTTGTTTCTGTTAAAATATGTATGTATTGTGCTTGGATTTGTTGAACTTCCTGCATCGGTGACTTGAGGTTTTGTCCATCAAATTTGCAAAACAGTTTCCTCCAAATATTTTTCTGCTCTATTCCCTCCCTCTTGTCTGCAATTTTAGTTACAAATGTGCTAGCCTATTTAAGTCTATCTGACAGAATACAGAGAGTTTGCTTATTTTTTTAAAATAAACTATTTTATTTTCTTCTTCCATTTACAGAATTTCTATTGGTCTGTCTTCAATTTCACTTGTACCTTCATATATAGTGTCTAATTTGCAGTCAATCTTATCCAATATGTTTTGGAATTTAAAATATTGTATGTTTTGTTTGATAGTATAATTCGGTGTGGTTTTTCTCTCCTAAAATACTCTCTTTACTACTTACTATTCTTCAATACATTCACAACAATTGTTTTAAAGTCCTGTCTGCTTTTCAGTTAATGCGGTCATCACTAGGTCTGCTTCTTTAAATGTTTGCATTTCAGACACTGTGATAAAAAAAGCAATGGGGGCCCTTTGTCTTTCAGAGAAAGTTATAGGCTGATTGTTGAAATTGCTCCAGATTAAGCCACTTTTTTCATTAGTTTGAGCTCATCTGTGACTACCCAAGTCCTAACGTCTAGTACATCTGCCTTTTTTTTTTTTTTAAATCTTATCTGTGTTTGAGCTGGAAAGGGATTAGGCTAAAGATCTTGATTTTTAAACTTTATCTTTAGACTCACTCAGATATCAATCACTGTGAGAGTACATAGAATGAAAGTTCCAGATTCTCCTCCATTGTTCTGATTGAGTGAAAGAAGGTGATTTTTTTGGCCAGGTAAACTTGTATGTGAGTGATTACATGTCTTCCAGCTTCCCACCTCTCTTGTTGGCCCACAATGTCTTTATATCTATTAGAAGTTTGTCTAATTTGTAAAATGTGTCAGGGCCAAGAAAAGACTTTTCCTTTACACTCTGAAGGTTCACTTAAAATCAGCTCCCAAAAGGCAGATAAATAGGAGAAAAAGCATACAAATTTCTTAGCATCAATGTGAGACTTTATAAGATCTCAGTATAAGATCTCAAAGAAGGCCAGGCCAAGGCTCAAGTCTGTAATCCCAGTTCTTTGTGACACCGAGGTGAGAGAATTGCCTGAACCCGTGGGTTCGAGACCAGCCTGGGCAACATGGTGAGACCTCATCTCTACAATAAATCAAAAAATTAGCCAGGTGTGGCAGTGTGTGCCTGTAGTTCCAGCTACTTGGAAGGCTGAGGCGGAAGGATCGCTGGAGTCCAGGAGGTCGAGGCTGTGGTGACTGGGAGCGCGCCACTGCACTCCAGTCTGGGCGACAGAGTGAGACTCCAACTCAAATAAAATAAAATAAAATTAAATTAAAATCTCAAAGAAAGGGAAGATAGTTGACACTTTTATACCAGCTTGAAGGTACAGAAAGAATAGAGATTTGGATCATGGCAAAACAAGTTTTGGAAGGGAGAGAAGAGGAGACTGGCTAGCAAATGTTATATTGTTATTCAGATGAAACTCACAGGTAGAACAGATGGTAAATGTTTCTTTCAGGCCTTTAAGTGTCAGATCCTTAGTTCATCTTTCCTAGATAAGGACAAGGGAGGGCCTCAGAGAAAGTCTTGCTGCATCAATGCAGATTTTCTCTAGATATGCAAATCTCCTCCACAAAAGACAGCTTTTCAACAATTCTTGGTTTTGTTTGTTTGTTTTCCAGTTCCATGAATAGCTATCTTTAAATATATTAAATAAGTATATTTTGGAGTGAAATATTTGTTTTCCTTCAAACTGTCTCTGTGGAAACGCTGATACCCTATCTTCCATTACCTAAACCAAGCACTCATTCCCAGGTATGGCTTTCTGTGGTCTCTATTCTGCTAAGAAAGGGTTTGGCTGAAATTTCTTTCATCAATCCACAAAAAATTCACAAATGCTTTGGTGCCCTGTTTATTTCAATTGGGATTTAAATTTTCTAATGTGGATTGTCTTTATCTCTCTTTAGAAATTATACCAACTTTCCATAAAACATAAAGTGGGTTTTATCCTCTTTACATAGAGTTTAAATATTTTTCTGTACGTCTTTCAATTTTGTCTGGGCACCATGCCTTTTTTTTGAGTTGGAGCCTCACTCCGTCACCCAGGCTGGAGTGCAGTGGCACACTCATGGCCACCCCAGTGTTGACCTACTGGGCTCCAGCGATCCTTCTGCCTCAAGCTTCCAAGTAGCCAGAACTACAGGCGTGTACTACCACGTCCAGCTAATTTTTTATTTATTGTAGAGACAAGGTCTCGCCAAGTTGCCCGGGCTGATCTGGAACCCTCAGGCTCAGGCAATCCACTTGCCTCGGCCTCCCAAGTGCTGAGATTACAGGCTGAGTCACTGCATGCCTTCTATTTTATCATTACTTAAAAGATGAGAGAGTGTGCCGGGCTCCGTGGCTCAGCCTGGAATCCCGCACCTTTGGGAGGCTGAGGTGAATGGATTGCCTGAGCCCGTGGGTTCAAGACCCGCCTGGGCAGCGAGACCTCATCTCTACAAAAAAATCAAAAAATTAGCCGGGCGTGGTAGCGTGCGCCTGTAGTTCCAGCTACTTGGAAGGCTGAGGCGGAAGGATCGTCGGAGCCCAGCAGGTCGAGGCTACGGTGGCCGGGAGCGGCCACTGCACTCCAGTCTGGGCGACACAGTGAGACTCCAACTCAAAAAAAAAAAAAAAGATGAGAGAGTTTTCCTCAAGTGGCTCAAGTGATGTATTAACATGAAACATTTGAGAATGGCTATTTCATAAAGTTTTTCAAAGATTCACACAGTGAGGCTCACAGGGAAGCTGTAGGAAGGTAATTGTGCAATTTAATTTCACTTATTTTCGTTGCCAAAAAATCCCTAAGTACAAATGTATTAATAGCAAATAAGAGTTCCTCTTTTCAGAGAACTGTCGCTAAATTATCGACACTGGAAATCGTTGGCTGATGTGTGCCACTCCTGTGTCACACACCAAGTGCCCATGTAGGAATGGGATTGTCATGCGACCTCTCTATCTGTTGCACTGTACTGCTTGTGTTCAGGTGTGTATTTACATGTAGCTGTAGTACTCAGTAATCAGTATGTATGTTATGTATGTGAGAATTACCTTTTTCTGTAACTCAGGGATATTATCAGCAGTGTATTTTATTCTGCCACTTCTTGTTCATTCTCACTGTTCACCATGTCTGGAATGCTGATTAGCTTCATGTTGGAGCAGTCTATTTCAAGACTCTTAAATTCTTTGTTGATTTTTTTTTAAAGTCTCTTTAGATCTTTATGCTAGCTCTGGTTCAATTGTTCTGTACTCTCTTCCAATTCATTAATACTCTCTTTGGCTGGGATTTGTATCATCTATTAATTTTTAAATAATAATTAACATTTTAACATCTATGATTTTTTTGTTTGTTTTTAATAGAGACTGGATCTTGTTATGTCACCTAGGCTGGAGTGCAGTGGCATGATCATAGCTCACTGCAGTCTCAACCTCCTAGGCTCAAAGGATCCTCCCACTTCAGCTTCCCAAGTAGTTGGGACTACAGGTCTGGCTAATATCTTAATTTATTTTTTTCAAGCAATCCTCCTGCTTCGGCCTCTTAAAAGGGAGCATTACAGACATGAGTCAATGCACCCAGCACTAGGATGTCTAAGTGCTACTTATCCTCTCATTCCTATCCTCTCCTTTTCTTCCTTCTCACTGCTTTTTCTTCGTGCATAACTACTTGTTTTATGTGGCTTTTATTTTTACGTTTTTGGAGGTTATGCCTTTTTAAAAGTACTGAGATTTTAAAGAACATTTATTTAATTTTTCCAGAATACTTTTCTATTATTTTTATTTACTTGAAATTGAGTCTTCCCATTTGTTGAATGTTTTAAAATTATTTTGGCTATTTTTCATCTTATTTTATTTATGTGCTCTGCTTTTTTTTTTTTTTGAGTTGAGGGTCTCACTTTATTGCGCAGGCTAGAGTGCAGTGGCATGATCATGGTTCACGGCTCACAGCAGCCTCAAATTCCTGGGCTCAAGTGATTCTCCCACCTTAGCCTCTGAAGTAGCTGGAACTATAGGCATGTGCCAGCACACCCAGCTAATTTTTTTATTTTTTGCAGAGATGAGATCTTGCTAAGTTGCCCAGGCTGGGTCTTGAATTCCTGGACTCAAGCAATTCTCCTGCTTTGCTCTCCCAAAATGGTGAGATTACAGGTGTGAGCCACTGTGCCCAGCCAGCTTCATCTTATGTAAAATTTTTTACGTGCTCATCTCCACCTTTTGCTTCCCTGCCATCTTCCTGACTCTTAGTGTCTGGTACTTCAACTTGTTTCAGCAGGGTTCTCCATTCAAAAAATGTTTCATGTTGGTGGGTCAGCACTTTTGAAAAGATATTGCTGATCAGTAAGTAAAAAATTTGGTCCAGGTCTTGTTGCTACTCCTGGCCACTCTAGGCTTTGTGAAGGCCTCCAAAATGGTGATTCATTGACTTTGATTAATGAGTGGGGAAACCCTCATGGCAGGACAATCTGACTTGATACAGTGGGGCTGTCTTATCTCTTTCCTCACAATGACTGGGAACTTCCAACACTGCTACCACAGTAGAGGTGAAGATTTTCTGCATGTTTTGGATCTCAGAGTCACTGCTTACATCCTTGTATTTTGTTGTTGTTGTTGTTGTTCTATTTTTTTCCCTTCTGGGATCATTTGTTTGGGAAGATAAGTCTCTGCATATTTTCTTGTATTATATCTTTGCTATTTTGGGGTGGAGGTGAGAGGTGGAAAGGCAGTCCTCCAAGTAAAATCACACACCTTCTTGACCAGAGGTCCAGATTTACATTTTAGAAAAATAAGTCTGGATTAAGTGTGTAGTAGATTAGAGGGCATTGAAGCTTGAGACATGAGGTGCATTTTGAGACTCTAAAAAAAAAAAAAAAAAAGATAAAGAGTGGTCTCTGACAAGAATAATGGAGAAGAGAGATATAAGTTACAGAGATATGGAAATCAGTATTCAGAGCCTGGATGGCGACTCTCCACAGGACTGCACTGCCCCCAAGGGGGTGTTTTGGAAATTAGTGTAGTTTTTGGTTGTCACAGTTGCAGTGGAGAGCTTCTGCCATTTAGCAGGGGGGGGTGGATCATAGTTAATTTCTCACAACTGCAAGATGGTCTTGTTCAGCAGTCTTGTATGTCCTGAAAGACTTTCAGATGTCCTAGACAAACACTCATGTGGGTGAAACTTTCTCAAAATCTCTGAACTTCACTTAACATCATCTAAGTAAAGAATCTGTTTACATGTTAATACTAAGTATTTTTCACAAGATTTTATTATACAGTGAATTTTCCAGAAATGCAACTACCATATAAATTCAGTGAAGATTATACTTAGTTTTGTTTAGAATTTCACCAAAAATTGTTCACCATTTCAGAAAATCAATTTACTGTCAGCAACAGTGCTCATGATATGTAAATCAACAAAATGACAAATCTGGACTATTTTGTCATCTGTGACTTTGATATGCAATAGAGAAAATAAGAGATTCTTTTGAACAGTATCAGAAGTGACAAGTTGTTTCTTATATCATTTCACAATAGATTATATATTTATATATTTTTAAATATATACTATATAGATATAGGTATATAATTGCATGATGGAATTAGTTATTGTTTTTGTGCTGCCTGTTGCTTTTCAACAATACTGTCTCTAAAAACCTAGCCCATTAGTTCTCTGTAGTCTCTTGTATTGAAATTCCTTTTTAAAAACCAGCCTCTATTTTTTGTCACCTATCAAAATCTACAATGTCTGGAGTCTTTACAGATTTTTGGACCAAATGCATGCTTCAACATGCAGGGAGATTTCAGGAAAGATGATAATATTGTTGTGGTACCTTGTCCCATGTCGTAACAAAAGGATTATTTTAACACTACACTCATAAACAAAGTCTGGCTCATTTCTGAGATTATCTTCCACTCACTTCTTTTGCTTTGACAACATATAATTCATCTTGGCATATATTCCTACTCCATCCAATGTTATTGTTCTCTTTCCTTTATCTTATAAAAACAAGTATCAGTATTATGATTATGAATATTATCAGATTGTATTCTAGTGCTACTCACGCTGCTGATCATTTTTCCTTTAGCTACTTTGTATAGTTGGCTTCTTTTGATTTTATTTCTTTTCTTAAATCTAAATTTTTTCATTATAAATAGAGACAAACATGTTAGATTGTCTTCTTCTGTCTGATAATTTACATATTGAAATACATATAATTTTATCATAAATTTATTTACTTTTATCTGCCTTTCATCCTATATTTAGGACATTGTACTGATTATTTTGATTTTGTTATGAACTGAATTGCATTTTCGCCTCAAATTTTAACTCTAGTTAACTCAAATATGAACTCTAGAAGTTTAAACTCTAGTACAATATGGTAGGAGCTTTAAAGAGGTAATAAAGGGGTAAGTGACATTTAGGATGGGGACCCTAATCCAACATGACCGCTGTCCTCATGAGAAGAGGCAGAGACACCAGGAAAAAGCCTCGTAAGGACACAGTAAGAAGGTGGCCATCTGCAAGCCAAGGAGAGAGCCACAGGGGAAAGTCTGCTGACACTTTGATCTTGAACTTCTAGCCTCCAGAACTGTAATAAAATGAATTTCTGCTGCTTAAGCCACCCAGTGTGTGTTATTTTGTTATGGAGGCCCTAGCAAACTAATACAGATATTATATCTGTAAGCAAGTGAAATTGTCTATGATTAACTTTCAAGCAAGTTAAGAGGGTAATACAAAACATTTGTTATGGAATGGGTTTGGCAAATTCACATGCTCCCTCATGTTTTCCATCCCTCATGCAGCTCAGTGGGGCCACAAACCAGCATTGACCCATGGACTGTGAGCAGAAATACTTTGTATTACTTCTGGGCTGACCCATGAGTCAGGGTTTGATTCTAGCTCTGTTTTACCTGCTGCAGCATCTAGCAAGATCCTGCATTCGGATGGTGGCGCACAAGAAGCTAGGTCTCTGAGGCAGCTGCTCTAGAGGATTGCAAAACTCACCATGGACATGAGTAGAATTTATCGCTACTGTCACTATACAAAATTTGCTATAAGAAGAGAGATGCTGCCATCACAAGACCTAAACTATGTCGCTGGCTGCACTGTCAGGTAGTGGGTGGCAGGGAAACTTTTACTGAAGGCCACAAAAGTGGTAAACCATGGTATGCAGAGTGAAAATGTTAACTCTATCATCTTTGGTAATATAGAGGGTTAGCAAGTGCAAGGGGTTGATTGGGAAAGAGAGCATTAGCTGGGCTCGGTGGCTCAGCCTGTAATCCCGTGCCTTTGGGAGGCTGAGGTGAGTGGATTGCCTGAGCCCACGGGTTTGAGACCCACCTGGGCAGCGAGACCTCATCTCTACAATAAATCAAAAAATCAGCCGGGCGTGGTAGCGCATGCCTGTAATTCTGGCTACTCGGAAGGCTGAGGCGGAAGGATCGCCAGAGCCCAGCAGGTCAAGGCTGCGGTGGCCGGGAGCAGCCACTGCACTCCAGTCTGGGTGAGAGTGAGACTCTAACTCAAAAAAAAAAAAAAAGGAAAAGAGAGCAATAACTCTGTGTGCTGGGTGCTACTGGTTACATTCATCATGATACAAGAAAAGAGATGAATGGAGTAAAAATTCCTGGTAAATGGATGGAGTCCATGTTCTTGCATTGTTGGAAAAGGCAACTGCTTTGAGAGTCTAAATATGAGATTAGTTAAGCAAACATTTAGAAATAAATGCCTTGAAAATCTCTCAGGTACCTACAAAGCTTCAGGGAAAATATTAGATTAAGAATATGGTTTTGGAACCCAGCAAGTGGACACTGGGGTGGCTAGGAGGGTGCCACTGCACTCCAGCCTGGGTGACGAGTTAGACTTCACCCCCCCAAAAAAGGAATATAGTTTTCCCATAGTAGTTCAGAAACTTCAAGGTAGCAGCCACTAAGATACAAGCAAATACACAAAGAAATACAACAATAACAATAAAAGCCTCATGTGGGTGAGAGAAAAATAAGTAAATATTGATGACATCTCAAAGACCTGAAGTTGTAGTTTCTGGAATAATGTTCTCAAAAGAAGCAGATAAATAAAATATGTCTGGTATAAAAAGCTGTGGCCATTGAAAACTTAATAATGCACTTAATAGAACATAATACAGTCTTGGTACCTTAACACAAGTTTTTTTTCTCACTTACCCCAAATCTAATGCTAGTGTGCTCTATACTTGATTACTAGTGAAATTAAATATATCTTTACATTTATTGGCCATTGAACTTCCTCTACTGTATATCAGCTATTTATGTTTTTTGCTCCTTTTTCTCTTGTGTATTTGATTCTTCTTAACTGATTTGTATACTGTGGATATTAATCTTGTGTCTCCATATAGATTCCAAATATTTCTGCCATCTTCTGCCTGTTTCTTGACTTTGTTTACATTGTCCCTTTTTAAATATAAACATTTTAATCTTTTATGTGGTTTAAATTTGTCAATCTTTTACTTTACAGCTATCTTAACAATGATTCTAGGTGCTCATTTCCTAATATGCAAAATACAATTTTTCTAATCTTATTGGGATAAGCCCTCTAGAACAATGTCAAAGAGTGGCACTAACAATAGGCGTCATTGCCTTGTTCCTGACTCTTATTAAAGTGTTTCTAAAGTTCCATCATAATGTGGTATATTTGCCATAGGACTAACTTGCTTTGAGTATTAGACAAGGTCTTCAGCATATAAGCTGTAAACAACAGCTATTATTTATTATTTGGCAAACACTTAAATTCTTTGGTCCAACTCTCCCTACTTGTAAATAAGGGATTGGGGCTGGATAATCTCTAAGGTTCTTCCCAGCACAATGAGTCTTGCAATTCCAAGATAAAAGTCTCCTGTCGTTTCATTAACCTAGATAAACAACAATCTTATCTGTGAAATAAACATGTAATCACAAAGACATATAAACATATAAGTACCAGGTATCCCCTTGGTCATTTCAGTAACTCATATTTAGATACAAAAAGTGGTCCTAGGTAAAAGATCTTAATTTTGGTATATTTCTAATCACTTTATAAAGTTGTTTGGCAACTTTCACTGAAAGGAAAAAAAATGGTGTAGAGAGAAAATGAAAATTTAACTAAAAGGGAGGGGGGTGGGGGAAGATGCTAACAGCAAAGATCGGAAAATGGTGACCATGGCAATACCCCAGCCAGTTGTATCTAGTCAGTGTTACAGTAGAAGTGTTGAGGCTCAGAAAATGATACCCCAAAATGAAGGCCTAAGAAGCAGCCTTAAAAGCAATATCTCTCTCTGACCCTTTCTTACTTGTCTGCCTCTTGTCCCTCATTCTCCCTCAAGGCATGTCATAGACTCTAAAATCCTTCTTCCTCAAGGCGGGTCATAAAAACCAGAATGACTTTTTTCCCCAAACCAGCCATAAAGGCTAAAAATATTAGTCTAACCACCGCCCTCCCACCTTTTTGTGTAACAGCTAGCAGTAAAAAAATTAAGACCCTATTCTAAAGGCATCCTACCCCATACCCAGGAGAAGGGAATGCCACAGAGAGAGGCCAAGGAAAATCTGGACAGGTTTTGCGGTGTTCCACTGTCAGTCTATTAGCATTAGGTCATACCTGTTTTGTCCAATCATAGTTTTTCACAGCTGTCCACATTTCACTGAACCTAACCATAAAAATGGACAGTTTCTCCTGCATCTTTAAATTTTCATTCTGAAATTTTCATTCTCCCAGGTCATGTAAAACTATGATCAAATGAATTTGTTATGTTTTTCTCTTGTTAACCTGTTTTTTTTAATAAGAATGTTGACCGTGATCTGTATGATGGGGAAGAATGGGATTGACCCCTTTCTACCTACAAAATACAAGTTTATAATAATATTTTTATTTTTTCCCTCCAGTGGGGTGGATACTCAATGTCTGGGAGGTATAGAAAGGGAGGATACCAAAATCAGGAATAAACAATTTCCCACCTCCCGTAAAAATATGAGAAGCAAAGGGAGAAGAAAAATTCTCTTTGGGGTAAACAATTGAATTTGCTAAAGAATGAAAATTGTGAAGCAGCCAGAAAGTATGCTGAGTGGAGGAGCAAAGATTGCAAGAAATTGGCAGGCAGTCACAATATGAAGCCGGGAAGGAACGGCACAAAGGGCCTGAAGTGAGTCAGACTTTATAAAAGGAGTTATAGTGGAGGGAGCAAGAAAGCATAAATGTGGATGCCTGCCAGGGACAGAGGAGGAGGGTGAGAAGAGTCAGGGGAGGGTCAAAAAATACAACGCTAGAGCCAGTTGGAGAAGCCACCTGGAAACAAAGAACTGGTAGGCAGATTTTCAGAGAGTGGATTGTGGATGAAAAATGCCCAGCGGCCGGCTCAGTGGCTCTGCCTGTAATTCCAGTACTTTGGGAGGCCAAGTCGAGTGGATTGCCTGAACCCGTGGACTCAAAACCAACATAGACTTCATCTCTACAAAAAAAAAAAAAAAAAAAAATTTAGCTGGGCGTGGTAGCGCGCACGTGTAGTTCTGGCTACCTGGAACACTGAAGTGAAGGATTGCTGGAGCCCAGCAACATTGGGGTGGCAGTGAGCATGCCACTGCATGCCAGCCTGGGCGATGGAGTGAGACTCCACTTCAAAAAAAAAAAAGGAAAAAGAAAAATGCCCAGCAAATTGGAATACGTGGGGTCTTCCAAACTCCAAGAGGCAGGAGAAACATAGTTGAAATTGTGCAGTTAAGAGTAAAAGCATCTCTAGTGAACTAAATTTGGCAAAGGCTGTGATGAGAGGTAGGGCTTTGGTGAGGGACAACTGTCACATGGTTTTATTTTTAACCCATATTCCAAGTGGTTAAATATTTTAAAAGTTATAAATCAAGCTACCAAACTATTTTTTTGTTATTGTTTGAGTTGAGGGCTCACTCTGTTGTCCAGGCTAGAGTGCAGTGGAGTGATCATGGCTCACTGTAGGCTTGACCTCCTTGGCTCAGGCGATCCTTCCACCTCAGCCTCCCGAGTAGCTGGGACTTCAGATGCACACCACCATGCCCGGTTAATTTTTTTATTTTATTTTATGTAGAGACATGGTCTCACTATGTTGTCCAGGCTGGTCTTGAACTCCTGGGCTCAAGCAGTCCTCTCACCTCAGCATCCCAAAGTGCTGGGATTATAGGTATGAGCTACTGCACCTGGCCTACCAAGCTGTTAAATAAAATATTCTATCTACATATCATGACAACATACCTTCTTAAAGACATGGAAGGTCAGGTTCTTGTTTAGAATTCTTGGACTTACTGAAGTTAACCAGAATGAGGCAGTATTTGGAGAGCTGACTCCTGGCCCCAGGGTCTTGGCTTCTAACCTTCTTGCCCCACCCCTGAAACCATCTTTTTAAAATTAACAAAAAACCAGACTCGGTGGCTCATCCTGTAATCCTGCGCCTTTGGGAGGCTGAGGTGAGTGGATTGCCTGAGCCCGCGGGTTCGAGACCCGCCTGGGCAGTGAGACTTCATCTCTACAATAAATCAAAAAATCAGCCGGGCGTGGTAGCGCATGCCTGTAATTCCGGCTACTTGGAAGGTTGAGGCAGAAGGATCACCGGAGCCCAGCAGGTCGAGGCTGCGGTGGCCGGGAGCGGCCACTGCACTCCAGTCTGGGCGACAGAGTGAGACTCCAACTCAAAACAAACAAACAAACAAAACAAAACAAAACAAAATTAATAAAAGATCATAAGATTAGAATTACAATGGGGATCAAATTTGTGAAGATCTAAATCATGTTTATTTGACTTATTTTCTTTTCTCATTGACCTTTTCTCCCTCTATGCATATTAGAGCCCTCTAGGCTGCCTGCAAAATTTTTTTTTTTTTTGAGTTGGACTCTCACTCTTGTTGCCCAGGCAGAAGTGCAGTGGCACTCTCATGGCCACCACAGCCTCAACCTGCTGGGTTTAGGCAATCCTTCCGTCTCAGCCTTCCAAGTAGTTGGAACTACAGGCACGTGCCACCATGCCTGGCTAGTTTTTTATTTTGTTATTTATTGTAGAGATGAGGTCTCAACAAGTTGCCCAGGCTGGTCTTGAATCCCTGGGCTCAGGCAATCCACTCGCCTCTGCCTCCTCCCTAGCAGCTGCCTGCAAGATTAACAAATTTGTTTTTCTCTTGAAGAACAATGGGCTGCAGTTCATGTTGAACTTCCTTGAAGTTTAATCAACAGAAGGGTGTGAGCAGCTTTAATCACTAGGGATTCCCCCTCTGCCTTCATTGTTCACAAGATTTGTAACTTTCCCTATTGCTTCCTTAGGCTGGTCTTTGAGATCTCTTTCAGACTCTGCATTCTGATAGACTATCTGATAACAATCAGACCAAGTAACCCATGACTCACACCCAGAAACTGACTTGGCTCAAGACAATCTTAACATCTCTGTGATTTCATCCCCTACCCATCAGCAGTCCCAATTCCCTAGCCTCCTGCCCACAAATTACCCTTAAAAGCCCTAGCTTCTGAGTTCTTGGAGAGGTGAGTTTGAGAAATATCTCCTGTTCTCCTCACTCAACTGCTTTGAGATTATTAAACTCTTTTTCTACTACAACAACTACCATCAGTCTGGATTTTTCTGGGCACTGGCAAAAAAAAAAACCCCAGGAGGCTATGACACCCTCAGCCCTTTTCTTCCATCTTTTGTTCTGTCCTGCACTGTGAGGGCCTGGTTTGGTAAGTGTGGGTACCCAATCTAGTTCCTATGCCCTGGCTCCATTCTCCACACTCTTCTCAAAGCACTATGTACAAATGAAAACTTTGTTCATTCCTGGGAACCGGGTGCTTGGTTGGGAAGAAACAACAAACCTGGGGAAAGGCTTAGAAGGGGAGACTCCAAAAACATAATTATTTTTTGGAGGGCAAGTGCTTTATAATTCAGCTTCCCCAGGTAGGTAAATGTTCTGGCAACCCATTGCCATCAGTGTACCAGGTAGTGTTGTGACAGGTGCATTTGGCTTCAGTGAATTTTGGGGGGGAGAGTCTTTCAATGTGCTTGTCCATATCATAATGAGTGATTTACAAGCGTACCTGTCTACCCTGAGCTGAATGTTCAGCAGTTTTTGATCAAAAATGGCATGACCCCCATGCTCCACCTTCCCTATTTACCTGATGTCGCCCTGAGAGACTTTTTTTTGTTTGTTTTTTGGATGAAAAAAATCCTCAAAGAGAAATGTTTTGCTGATGTAAAAGAGGTAAAACAAAAAACAGCAGAAAATGCATCAAAATTGATGAGTTCAAAAACTGTTTTGAGCAGTGGAAAAAGCATCTCAGTAGATGTATTACATCAAATGGAGAGTGCTTTGAAGGTGACAAGTTTAAGCATGTCAAAATAAATACACAATTTTTAAATAAATAAATTGTGTTTTTTGCGGGTCCCCCCCTTGTATATAGTCTTCAGAGGTGTTTGGGGAAATACAAGGTCCTGAGCATCTGAAGCATGGTCTGTGGGCAGGTGGAAAGTGTTTCTGGCCCTTGGAGTGGGGGTGATCAGAAGAGGCCATTGTGAATAACTGTAGAGCATGGGGTCAGGGCCAGGCACCCTTTTGCCCAGTTCTAAATGTAGTACTTGTTCCTGAACCCTGTTAAATGAAACCAGGAGTTCTTATCTCCAAGAGGAAAAAGTAGTTTCTATCAGGGCAAAGTGCTTCTTTAGAAAGCGCAAGGGGCAGCCCCTTCAGGTCCCCTCCCACTGTGGGAACTTCTCTGTCCTCTCAATAAATCCTGCTTTCTCACTTAAAAAAAAAGAAAGAAAGCATACTTATGTCATTCATTGACTCTCAGTTTTTCTGGCCATTTTGGGCATATGTTAGGTTCCAAGGGTTTTCCTTCTTGGTTTTCATGTGTTCAATATTTGTTGTGTCTAGAAATGATAAGGAGTCAAATACAGACAAGCTAACCAAGATTTTTTCCTACTTTTAAAATTTTATTTATTTATTTATTTTTGAGACAAGGTCTTGAACTGTCACTTAGGCTGGAGTGCAGTGGCATGATCCTAGCTCACTGCAACTCAAACATAAGACCCAGCTCACTGCAACCTCAAGATATCCTCCTGCCTCAGCTTCCCAAGTAGCTCTGTGGCCAGCTAATTTACTGTTTAAAACTTTTTTTTAGATACGAGGTCTTGCTACATTGCCCAATATGGACTTGCACTCCTGGTCTCAAGCAAACCTCCCATCTTGGCCTCCCAAAGTACTCAATCAGGCTTTTTTATTTTTATTTTTTTTCCTTCTTTTTTTTTTTTTTTTTTTTTGAGTTGGAGTCTCACTCTGTCGCCCAGACTGGAGTGCAGTGGCCGCTCCCGGCCACCGCAGCCTCCACCTGCTGGGCTCTGGCGATCCTTCCGCCTCAGCCTTCCAAGTAGCCGGAATTACAGGCATGCGCTACCACGCCCGGCTGATTTTTTGATTTATTGTAGAGATGAGGTCTCGCTGCCCAGGCGGGTCTCGAACCCGCGGGCTCAGGCAATCCACTCACCTCAGCCTCCCAAAGGCGCGGGATTACAGGCTGAGCCACCGAGCCCGGCCTCAATCAGGCTTTTAAAAAGGAAATCTGTCTGTACTCTGAAGAGTACATATGAAGCTTGGGTGACTGTACTGGTTGGTATATAAAAATATAATTTGTATAGTTTAACACACATTTTGTCATCTTCACAAGTAAATGTCTATTTGCTTATTTTCCATTAAAACTTGTCTCACTCTTGTCACTCTTGTTAATTTTCACATCCCTTTTCTTTTCCCCTTATGATCTCATTTTGCTGCAGGTTGAAGTGCAGTGACACAATCATAGCTCACCAGAGCCTCGACCTGTTGAGCTCAGGCAATCCTTCCACTTTAGCCACCCAAATAGCTGGGACTACAGATCCATATCACCACATCTGGCTATTAAAAAAAAAAATGTTGTAGAGACAAAGTCTCACTATGTTGCTCAGGCTGTTCTCAAACAGTTCTCTCATGTAGGCCTCCCAAAGTGCTGGGATTATAGTAGTGAGCCACCATGCCTGGCTGGATATTCTTATTTCTGAAATACTTCTCAGCTCACACCTGACTGATGCTATGGCTTCTGAACACCTTGTGACATACAACTTATGTCAACGAACTGGTTGTGAATGCCAGGCTGAGAAAAGAGGAGAGTGGGAAGTGCAGATACACTCAGAAATGTATTATTTGGCAACCACATTGTGAAATGACACATCCCACTTTCTGGCTGAAGGTGAAGCGTGTTATTAAGGTCCCCTGAAGGGTCTATGGGTGTATGTGTCTTCTCAAATCAAGAATTGGCAACAAACTGAGTGTTTTGATCTTTTACACTTTTTGCAGAAAACTCAAGGTTAGAATACTAGTCAACATTAGCTCTTAGAAAGTAAATGAATTCGTTTACAGTTTTTTGGTTTTGCTTTTGTAGAGGACTTTGGTATATAGGATGAAGAAAGTTATACCTCTATTTGGCAGAGTTCTATTTTAAACTTCTTGGAAAAGTGAGCTTTTCATTTCTGAACAAAATCAGAAATGAGTAAAGACTTTGAACTAGTTTTCAGCTAGTTCAAGTTTAAATTTAGGTCCATGAAGCGTGGGAGTGCCTCAGGCTGGCAAAGAATAAAACACTACTGCTTAGATCTGTTAGCTTGGGTCTTTATTGGTGAGGGTCACAGCGAGGCCAGTTACTTAGAGCTGAAGGCCGCCCGATTTCAGCATAATTGACGTTTTAGGGTGAAGAATTCTTTGTTGTGGAGGCTGACCTGTGCATTATAGCTGGATCCCTGGCCTCTCCCCAGTAGATACCATTATCCTGTGCCATGCTTCCCTAGTGGTGACCATGAAAAATGTCACTAGACATTGCCAAGTGTGCCCCCTGGAGCCAAAATCGTCCCTCACTGAGAACTTCCCAGTAGCTAGTTTATTTTCTGGTCTTGTGTGTGCATTTGAAACAGGAAGAGGATGATAGAAATCTGTAGGTGATTTGAAAGCTGCTTTCGACTTCTGAGACAGCAGGAGGGAAGGGAAGAGAAAAAGGTTTTGCACAGAGCATCTGTCGTGCACTCATTTGTGCTTTTCATAAATGTGGGCTTCTCAAGCTGGATTGTGGGCCACAGGTGCACTAAACTGTTTAAAAGGTTAAACATTATAGCAGCAGTTTTACTTGACGACGAACAATTAAAAACATTTATTTTTATTTAATCCACATGCATAAAGAGTAGAATATAAAGTATGTATTAATATTGAAATTAAATTATAAAACCACAAATCAATTTTGCACGTGGGGTGGGTCACGTATGACCAGACCTGGGTGCACTCTCAGCTGCTGTTGGGCTCCTTGGTGGAAATGTTGAGACGCCTGCTGTATATTGACCAGTGTACATTTCTGTGAATTAAGTATACTTCTCCGGTTTTATTGAATTTTTTTAGATACAGAGACAAAGTCTCAGAAGGTTAAGTAACCTGTCTTGGCTCACACAACTATTGTACACTGCTATTTGAAATTTTAACAGTGTTACTTCAAATTTTATGCTCTTTTTTATTATTTTCTGATGCCTTAATATGCAGGGTTAGCTCTGGGTAAATTTTTGAGACAGGAGAGATTTTGTCTTCTCCCTCCTCCCACCCCCAACTCCTGACAGGGTTTCACTCCATCACCCAGGCGGGAGTGCTGTGGCACGATCATAGCTCACCACAGCCTCAACCTCCTGGCCTCAGGTGATCCTTCTGCTTTACCCTCCTGAGTAGCTGGGACTACAGGTGTGCGCCACCCATGCCTGGCGATTTTTAAAATTTTTCTTGCAGAGAAGAAATCTCACTATGTTTCCCAGGCTGGTCTCAAACTCCTGGGCTCAGGTAATCTTCATGCTTCAGCCTCCCAAAATGCTGGAATTACAGGAATGAGCCACCATGCCCATCCTGACATTTTGTTCTTATTCTCATATCTGTGCTGTCTTTATTCTCTCCTTGTGTAACCCCTCTTCTCAGAAATTCATATACCAGTGCTCTTGTGCTTTCAGACATAAACACCCAGTAGTGCACCTGCTAGCCATCCAAAGGCTGTTTATTTACTGGAATAAGTGGCTGATATTTCAGGCAGCGCATAGGAGCTCCGTGGTGGTGGTGTTGGAGGTGACAGTAGCAGGAAGTATAGGAGCTTCCCTTAAATCACATAGTCAAATCTGTTGTTGAGGGCTAACCTTGACAGTAGAGGTGTGAGTAGTAGGCAGAGGTTGAAGCCAGAAAAACAACCCCTCTGCATGACTTCAAAGGTTGAAGTGCAGTGGCATGCTGATGGCTCACTGCAGCCTCCAACCTCCTGGGCTCAGGTGATCCTTCCACCTCGCCTTAGGATCTGAGTAGCAGGAATGACAGGCTCATGTCACCATGCCTGATCAATGTTTTGATTTTTGTCTTTTTAGAGTTGAGGTCTCGCAATGTTGCCCAGGCTGGAAATTCTCTTGTTTTAACACCAGGAGTCTGGTGGTTGGACCATCCTACCACTTAAATGAAATGGAAGATCAAATTGTCTTGAATTTTCTAGAAGCTCCCAGGTGGAAAAGAAAACAGAAACAAAAGAAAGTAATGGGGAGCCACAAACTGTATTTCCCGGTGCAGTTGTAGGACTCCGACCACCTTTTTTTTCCCTTTCCTGTCATTAGCACTGTGCTGTCACCAGAGAATTAGGAAGACCCAGCTGCCTGGTTCTCTTTGTAGGGTTTTGTAGTCGTTGTTTAGTCTGCCTTGTTATCTTTCTCCTCAGCTGACCCTAGAAATGCTTAATGTGGCTGTGTGAAAGTAGTGCTAATTTCAGTCATTTAAGTAATCATTTGCCATTTATGCCAAATTGCTGTGTAATATTATAGTGATTATGCATATCACTAAATGTGTCACATTAGTCTTCTGGTGGGCCTTATTTGATTATAACACTAAATCATGCTTGGGATTCTTAGACTTCTTGGTTTTTTTTTTGCTTATACGCTATTGTGATCATTTCATAACTTAAAAACTTAGAAGATTGCCATTGAGGGAAGGTTTAATGGGACACACCCATTTCCCTTCCAACCTCACGTTGACTGTGAAATTGACTACATTTGTGACATTGTCATCTTTTGGGCCTCTAAATTTACCTCTTTGAACTCACAATGTGAATTGTCTTCACAAATTCATACTTTTGATACATTTAAAAAAATCTGTTTCAAATTGTGCTTCAAAAAAAGCTTGTTTACATTTCCTATTGAACCAGCTCTTTAAAAAATATTTGCCATGAATCTTTACTCATGTACCTAATATTAATGCATAAAAAGAATAATTGCTCTCTTCAACATGCAAATAGCTTCTTTTTCTTTTCTTTCTTCTTTTTGAGTTGGAGTCTCACTCTGTCGCCCAGACTGGAGGACAGTGGCACACTCCCGGCCACCGCAGCCTCCACCTGCTGGGCTCCAGCGATCCTTCCACCTCAGCCGTCCACGTAGCTGGAACTACAGGCGCACGCTACCATGCCTGGCTAATTTTTTGATTTATTGTAGAGATGAGGTCTTGCCAAGTTGCCCAGGCGGGTCTTGAACCCGCAGGCTCAGGCAATCCATTCACCTCAGCCTCCCAACGCGCGGGATTACAGGCTGAGCCACCGAGCCCAGCTAAGCTTCTTTTTCCATAGGATTAAAATCTTAAAGGAAACACACTACATATTAGCAGTGCTTATCTATAGGTCTTGCATTATGGCTTTTTAAATAATCTTTTATATATTTTGAAACTGTAAATTTTTAAAAATAATATTTTAAAATAAAAATGTTGTTACATTTATTTTCAGAAAGCAAATATTCTCTTAACACTAAAATGCTTCTGGAATATGTTAATTTTTTACTGATTTCAGTATTAATTACCCTTGTCTTTATCTTTTAGCTATTATCTTTAGCAAACTATTATCTTTAGCAAACACATGTAATACCTTAACCCTTCAATCATTTTACTTTGGGGGCACAACCATAGGCTCTGTATCTTGTAACTATTCTGTATTTAAGGGCAACCAAATTCTCAGCCTCCCTGTCCAATCAGTTTTAATTCCCTTCAGCAGTATCCTCTCTATTCCATATGTCCAGGAATGGTATGGGCTCCAGTCTTTACTTTCAGTTGACTTTCTCATCTTCTGTTTTTTTTTAATTGATTTTATTTGCTCTTTTTATTTTATCGTAAGATGCTTCACATTATTTTATGAAAGTGGAAAGGCATGCAAAAAGGTAAGTTTTTGCCCCGATGTACCAGAGTTTGTAAGAAAAAGAGCCCTGTTTTCTGAGCGCTTCATGGTAGAATTAGGAGGAAGTAGCTGCTGGTTATTTTTCTGTTTTTGTTTCTGTTTTTGTTTTTGTTCCCACCAAGTGTTCTATTCACATTTTGGAGTGCTTTGTGGAGACAATTATAAAAGACTGGGAATCCCAGCAGCTGCAGGGCAGGATGACTTATCCTTGCTGTTTGACAAACGACAGGTTCTGACTTATAGTTTAATTCCAGATTTCACTTGAAGGCAGGAGATGGAAGAGAGAGAGAAAAAGAATAGAGAGTAATGATAAGAGTAGGCTAAGATTTGTCCCTCTGTTTTGTGGACAAAGTTATCTCTAAAGCATAATTACACCAAAAATATTTCTCTTTAAATTAAGTTATTGAGGTAGGTTTTGCACCTATCTCTCTGGATTACCCAATTAAGTCTCAAGTGGAGGTGGCATGACTGGTGGCTCTAAATGTTTACTCATTGTGTCTCTCAAGCAGGGATTAGGACAACCGCCTCCTGTCAAATTTGCTCACCAAGTTTTAGATATATTTTAAAGAAGGTTTGATTTGATAGCCATTCTTGACTTTGGTTGCAGTGTTCAAATTTGCCACTAGACAGAGCTGTTTGTCTTACTTTTAATCTTTTAATCATTGCAGAGCTCAGGGTTTGCCAGAGAATTGGAGCCATTTAAAAAAGAAAACTATGATAATATCTTTTTAGAGATGAACACTCTTAAAAAATACATGTAGTGCCCTTTCACTGCAGATAGTACATAATTTACAAGTTGCTCAGTGTCGTTGTTACTTGGGAGGCTGTGACTCAGTTCTCAAACTCCACTCGTTGGGAGGGAGATTTCAGTAGCTAATAAAGTATAATCAAGGTGTATTATGCAATTTGCTCATTCTTTTATATTATAGTCGCTAAAGTCAGAGTGACATCTTAAATCCTAAGCTTTTTCTGGAAACATCTTAGTATTCTCTGCTCTTTTCTATAAAGTGTCTACATGCACACATTTTGGAATTAGAAGAGTCTTCTACTATTGTATATGCTATCTGTTTTATTTGCACAGCAATTTTCTACCAAGATGTGGAACATGTTGAAAATTTTAAATTAATGCATTCAAATGGAATCCACAAAGCCCCAAATTCTGGGGGTTTGGTTAGAACCATGGCTTAGGGATTCTTTTGTGGAAGGGACCCCAGAAGCAGGTCCCTTCCACAAGCAGGTCCGTTCCACAAGTGGTCCCTTCCACTTAGTCTTTATACACACGAATCAACTTTACTTGTCAAAGTATACAACCTCACTGCACCTCAAATAGTATTTCTCAATGTTTGGTTCCCAGGCAAGCAATATCAGCATCTCCTGGGAATCTGTGAGAAATGCAGATTCTCTGGCCTCACTCCAGACCTACTGAATCAGAAACTCTGGGGATGGAGCTCTGGGATGTGTGTTTTAGTAAGACTTCCAGGTGATTGTGAAGCAGACTAATATTTGAAATGTGCTGATGTAGCATCCAAATGAAAAAAGAGAAATCAAATTATGAAAAAGAAAGTCAGATGAAAAAGAAATAATACATGAAGCAGCAGAGAACATCCAAGGAGCTATAATAAATAATCTCAAAGATATATGAAAATGTTATAAAGAAGAATAAAAAAGAGCTCCTGGAAACAAAACATATAACAAATATTAATACAAACAATCAAATTAACTGAACAAAATACAATTTAATTAGTTAAAATAAAATTTAATAAAAGGATTTGAAGATAAAGTTGCAAAAAAAATCTATAAAGTAAAACAAGGCCGGGTATGGTGTCTCATGCCTATAATCACAGCACTTTGGGAGGTCGAGGTGGGAGGATTGCCTGAGACCAGGAGCTTGAGACCAACCTGGGCAACACCTCTATAAGAAATAAGAATAAACAATATTAGTCAGGCATGGTGGCGTGTGCCTGTAGTCCCAGCTACTGTAGAGGCTGAGACAGAAGGATCTTCTGAGCCCAGGAAGTCGAGGCTTCAATGAGCTATGGTTGTGCCCCTGCACTTTAGCCTGGGCAAAAGAGTAAAACCCTGAGTTTAAAAAAAGAAAGAAAGATATGGGAAGGAAAAGCTAGATAAGGAATTTAAATAATCAAAATAAGACTTCCAGGATCTACTTAATAGGCTTTCCACAGAGACGTAGCGGAAATTAACAAATAAACAGTATGAGCAAATTTCTCAGGGTGGAAAAGTGTGACTGAAATGGCTCCCTCAGTGCCCAGCCCATGAGATAAGGGCCACGTAAGTCACATTAATGTGAAGGTTCAGAATACCAGGTAATAGAAGAAGATCTTAAAAGTTAAGAGAGAAAAGTCAAAAAGTCACATAAAAAAGGAAAATGAAGCTGGGCTCGGTGGCTTAGCCTGGGAGGCTGAGGTGAGTGGATTGCCTGAGTCCGCGGGTTCGAGACCTGCCTGGGCAACTTGGTGAGACCTCATCTCTACAATAAATCAAAAAAGCAGCCGGGTGTGGTAGCACACGCCTGTAGTTCCAGTTACTTGGAAGGCTGAGGCTGAAGGATCGCCAGAGCCCAGCAGGTCGAGGCTGCGGTGGCCGGGAGTGGCCACTGCACTCCAGTATGGGCGACAAAGTGAGACTCCAACTCAGAAAAAAAAAGGAAAAAGGAAAAAGAAAATCAAAATGATACCTGAATTCTCACTACCAATGCTAAGTTAGAAAACAATAGAGAAAGCCTTCAAAAATTGAAGTGAAAATAAATTTTAGTCTAAAATCTAATCTAAAATACAGAAGTAATCAGGTACTCAATGATTCACAATATTCACCTCATCTACCTTCTTTCCTAGGGTGCAGCTAGGGCATGTATCCTACAAAGCAAGAGGGTAAGTCAAGAAATAGGAAGGCATGACATTAGAAAACAATAGGTCCTGTGCACCAAGCCCAGAAAACTACCTGTTGGATTGCTGGGGCAGGAGCGATGAAGTGAGTCTCTAGGGAAAAAAATAAGTAAATAGAATAAATAAATGATCATGTGTTTGATCATTTGGAAAATATTATCAATAAGTCGTTGAAAGGTCTATCACATTAGTGATAGGCCATAGAAAACTAAGCAAATAAAAACGAGGCAAATATTAACTTTTGGAGAAAACAACAAGTAATCTAGGAGAGAAAACATAATACACACAATCTAGTGCTTAGCTCAGCAATGAACAACATTTATCCTAACATACAAACATAAATGTTCATTTCTATTTTAATCAAAATTGCAAGAAAAAAAAGTATGGCTGAAAGAATATGTTGTATGTGAAAAATGTCAGAATTAAACCACATTAAACAAAAGTTTAAAAAATAGTTTGAGCTGGGCACAGTAGCTCACGCCGGTAATCCCAGCACTTTGGGAGGCCAAGGCAGGAGGATTACCTGAGTCCAGGAGTTTGAACCAGCCTTGGCAACATGGCAAGACCTCATCTCTACAATAAATAAATAAATAAATAGCTGAGCATGGTGGCACGTGGCTGTCATCCCAGCTATTTGGAAGGCTGAGGTGGAGGGATCACTTGAGCCCAGCAGGTTGAGGCTGCGGTGGCCATGATTGTGCCATTGCACTCTAGCTCAAGCAACAAAGTGAGACTCCAACTCAAAATAATAATAATAACAATAATAATAATTTGAATTAATTTTACACCACTTGGTGGTTCTGTATTTAGATATTCAATTCAACTAACTTCAGTGTGGAGTCAGAAAAGGGCCCAGTTGAGAGAGTTAAACTGTTCACAAACAGACCTAGGAAATGCTTGACCTACAGTAGTTCCCAAAGTGTGGTTCCTGGACCAGCAGTATTGTCATCACCTGGGAACTTGTTAGAAATGCAAATTTGGGGGGCCCACTCAAGACCTACTGAATCAGAAACTCCGGGTTTGGTACTTGATAATTTGTTTTTAACAAGCCTTCCTTCCAGGCGATTCTGAGGCATGCTCTCAATCGAGATTGATAAAAACTTGTTTTCATTTGGGGCCGCAAAACACTATTCAGAGTTGATCAGTGTTTCAAAATTGTTAAAGAGACAACAGCAAAGACAAAAAAAAAAACAACTAGGTACCAAGAGTTTACTTGGACCTTACTAGCATTTTCTCTCCTTATTTGTCATTAGCCTATCTCTTATTTGTCATTAGCAATTACTTATTTGACAACTGATTTACAATTTTGGGGAAAAAAAGGGTTAATCTTGATAGATAGAAAGATTAATAGCATCTGATAATTATTTGCTACGCCTTTATCTAGATATACAAGATACATAAAACCTCAAATAGAATCTCAAATATATGAGTGTGAATATCCACATCACTGCATGTTGGGTGCCATGCAAAACAGTCCAGGGATGCTGGTATCTTCTTGATGTCTACTAGTGCAGTGATTTGTGGCAGTAGCATTGACTGATTTGTAGGAAACGAATGTAGATCGCTGTCCATAAGTGAAGTTCTTCATGAAGTTCTGAATGTTGTTTGCTTAGAGAACTGTTTGGGTCCTACTCTTTTAGGAAAAGTTGCAATTTTTCTAACACTTTTGACTACATGAAAGTGTCATGCTAATAATAATACAGTTTTGGTCCTGGACTATGGGACTCTGTAAATGATTCCAAACTGAACTCATCACCTTCTCTAATGAAAAACTTCCCTACTGCTCATATATCTTATCTCAGGGATTGGAATCACCCCTGACCAGTTGCTCAGGCTACAGACATGGGGTTTACCCACTAATTCATTCAATAAATATTGAATTCTTAATACATCCCAGCCACTGTGCTACAAACTGGGGCAGTGAACAAAGCAAGACAAATCTCCTGGCCTGAATTCCGGGAGCTTACATCTGAGTTGTGGGAGATAGATAATAACCAAAATAAATTAACTGTTTATTGTAATTCAAAAAGTGATGGATACATTAAGGAGAAGACTTGGGATACTATCATGGAACTTGAAATTATTAATGATCACTGAAAAGGCGAATTTAAAGACTTGAGAAAGGCAAGAGTCTGAACCACATCATTGTGTGGGCAGAGTATATAGTAAGAACATGTACTCCATATTTTTAAAATTAAAAAAAAAATTAAAAGTAGTAAGGATAAGGGTTCTAGAGACAAGATCATGCCTGGAATGTTTGTGCAACACCAGGAGATTAGTGTAGGTGAGTCAGAGTGAACTTGTAGGAGATGGTGGGGTGGTAGGTATAGTATAGACTTCATCAGGCCTTGAAGCCCATCATAAAGACTTTGACCTTTATTTGAGTGAGATGGGAGACACTGACAGATATTGAGCTCAGGAGTGATGTGACCTGACTCATTGACTGAGAATGAAAACTTTCCACTTCCTTCACCCCCTCAGCCAATCACCACGGCCATCAATTCTATTTTCTCCCTGTCTCTCAGATCAGTCCCGTCTCTTTTTTCCCCCACCACGCTAGCACACACTAGTTCAGGAAACCTTAATTTCTCACTTGAGTTATTTTTAATAGCTTCTTAGTAGGTCTTCCTGCTTCCTGTGTGCTCCCTTTCAATTCATTCCCACAACGTTTCCAGAGTAAGCACTCTATGAATTTGATAGATTTACACTCCTAGTTAAAGGCATAAATAGTCCTGTTTTCCCCGAGAATGAATTCCAAAATCCTCAACATGACTTTTCATGGTCTGTTCCTCAATTTTCAGCTTCATGGATTCCCTGTCCCTCTATTTCACATGATATGCTCTGACCATTCGGAACTTTTATTCCTTAGGTACAAGATGTTCTCTTTTGCTTCTGAGTCTTCATAGACTACATACTCCAGGCAGCTTTCCCTGCTTTTAAAGTCTGGATTGGTTCACCTTCCTGCCCTTACAGCACCCTGTACTTCCCTTATTCTGAACTTGCCATTCTTTATTTCAATTGTTACACTATCTTTCTCCACATTCCTCCCTTAGGCTTGGTGGGGACTGTTTGCCTTGTTTATTTTATACTCAGGGTTGCACAGTTTGTGACACACAAAAGGGGCTCAGGACGTATGGAGTGAATGATGAATTGATGCTGAAACTGCTGTATAGACACCAGTGCTTTGAGGACATTAATAAATTTACACTCACCTGGGCCACATTGACTTATCATACCAAATGTACTTACCAAGTCTTGTTTCAAGACCCTCACATCACAAGGTCCACCAATTCTAAGCTATTATGTCACAAATTTTGCCCAATCCAAATAAATTTCTCATCTTGAAAGGTTTTTCACAGCCAGGAGGCACTCAAATATTTATTGAAGATGTGAAAGAAGGAATCAGTGAATAAAAGATTGTTTTGATTCTTTGCATTCTACTCATTTTCTTCTGATTGTTCAACTATTCGTCAGTAATTGTTATATGTGGTCACCCATCAGTCCTCCACACATATGTGAAGCATTAATGGCCTACATGGTGTAACCTCACGGCTTTTGGAAGCATTCAACTGTGATTTCTCCCCAGTTCCAGCTCTGGGAGCAATGACTTGAGCAGCTTTGGACAGCTTTGAACTCACGGTCAGCTCCAGAAGGCAAAAATAGCAATGATTTAAGTGGTGGACAGTAAGGTGAGTGACTTTAGTGGATGCTGATAGTTTCCACAGGCAAAGGAGAAGCTCAATCCTGGGTTCCAATTAGAATGATGTTTCTTTAAGTTTTAATGCAGAAGCCACAGCAATGAGTGGATACTGAGAAGATTGGGTCATGAGTACAGGTGAGTGTACCTTGGGTCTTCTAGAAATAGGTTGGTATTTTTGGAGAACTTGCTATTCCTCAATGATGAGTAATGGACTTTTTGATTCTTATCTTTACCAGTTACTAGTCAGATAAATATTATCATATGCTTTAAGGTTGTATCCCCAGGCTGCTGTGATCTACAGAAATATGTTATATCATTTTACGTGTAATATCTATTTGACTTCTCTTCAAATAATCAGACAAGCCATTAATAAAGTAATGCTACATTTATTAGAACCTACTGTAGTTAGGAGATCATCACATTGACAATCATAGCAGTGTCTCAGAAGAAGGTCAGATGTGGTATAATTTTGGGGCTTTAGTGTATGAGCTCAAGTGGCTTGAGGTAAATCTTTCAAGATGAAGAATTGACTTGGAATGAGCAAAATTTCTGACATAATAGTTTAGAATTGCTGGACCCTGCCAAGTGAGGGTCTTGAAACAAACCTTGAAAGGAAAACTTAGTATGATAAGCCAATGTTTGTCCAGGTAAGCAGACTTTTTCCCTGATAATTGATCTGTGGGAATTTCCTGAAGCAAACAGTGAGTTTTTTTTTTTTTTAATTGTTTTATAGCTTTATCTTTTTCAGGCAAAGTTTCCTGGAACAAATAACTAATTCATTTTGACATAACTGGTCTATATTCTTAAATAAGTACTGTTTATGCAGATAGCCTCATCACTCACATTTTAATTGCTTTTATTCTTGAACACCTTTAGACATTTATATGCCTTGGTGATTTCTTTTTTTTTTTTTTTTTGAGTTGGAGTCTCACTCTGTTGCCCAGACTGGAGTGAAGTGGCCGCTCCCGGCCACCGCAGCCTTGACCCACTGGGCTCTGGCGATCCTTCCGCCTCAGCCTTCCGAGTAGCCGGAATTACAGGCACGCACTACCACACCCTGTTAATTTTTTTTTTTTTTTAATTTATTGTAGAGATGAGGTCTCGCCTGCCCAGGCGGGTCTCGAACCCGCGGGCTCAGGCAATCCACTCACCTCATTCTCCCAAAGGCGCGGGATTATAGGCTGATCCACCGAGCCCGGCTTCTTGGTGTTTTCTAAGAACAGACTTTGACTAGGAGAGAGAATGAGGGTACAAAATCTGAGTGGAAACAAGCACTACTGAAAAAATTGTGGTGGCATTGAGAAAATGAGTGTGACAAAAATAAACTTACTTTTATACAATTTTGTTTGAGATTAGGCTTCAGTCAACAGAATAATAAAACAGATTTTAATCTTTCTTTCCAGAGATATTTTTTTTCCCTCTCTCTTCTTGACAGTTTGGGTGAACCACTACTTCTAAGTAAATGAAATTGAAGTCTCCTGCCTCATTCCAGGTAGCCACAACCCATGAAAATAGACATGGTCTTCCTTCACAATCCAGGCATTTGAGCACTGGGGTGATGAATGAAAGACTACCATGAGGAAATAATAATGCAGTACTATGGCAAAATAGAGGACTGTATTCTCATATCAAAATAGTTGTGGATATTTGATTATCCAAGTTCAGTGCTTTGAAACACTTCCTCCAAGTCAGTCGCTTAGGTAGATACTCTCTCATCTACTGATATAACATGGCTGAATTTATGGTGACAGTGGACATTTACAAGGTTGTAGATTGTAATCATGAACTGGCCAAGCTCTGGAGTGAAATGGAATTGGATATGAATCTTGACCCTCAAATGGTTTAGTTTTGTGATTTTAGTTAAATTGCTATGTTGCAACTTCAGTTTTTTCATTATTTCCTAGTCTCGTTTTTTCCCCACATATAACACGGAGATAATTAACAACTACCTGGTAAGACTGTGGTAAATAATAGCAGCTATGTAAAACTTTCAGGCAAGTTCATAGTGTGAACTTAGTAATGTCAGCCATTGTTGTTACTATTATGAGGCAGTAGGTTATGCTTTGTTGCTTATTTGAAAACAGAGCCATAAAAACATAGATTCAGAGAAGAGTTGAAAGGGATTATAGTGATGTTCTAATCTAGTACCTTTGTGTTTTAGGAGAGGAAACTGAAGATCAAAGGGAGGAAATATTAGCAAAAGAAACCATCAGCAGAGTATATAGACTACCTACAGAATGGGACAAAATATTTACAAACTATGTATCCAACAAGATCTAATATCCATATTCTAAAAGGAACTTAAATGACAGGAAAAAAAATAACCTCATTAAAAAGTGGGCAAAGGATATGTATAGACACTTCTCAAAGGTAGATAGACAAGCAGCCAACAAACATGAAAAGAGCCTCAACATCATTAATCATCAGAGAAATGCAAATTTATACCACAATGAGATACTAACTCACTCCAGTTAGAGTGGCTATTATTAAAAAGTAAAATACCAGGCCAGGCGTGATGACTCAAGCCTATAATCCCAGCACTGTGGAAGTCCGAGTTGAGAGAATTGCCTGAGCCCCATGGGTTCAAGACCAGCCTGGGTAATTTGGGGAGACCTAATCTCTACGATAAATAAAGAAAAATTAGCTGGGAGCGATGGTACATGCTTGTGTTCCAGCTACTTGGAAGGCTGAGGTGGAAGGATCGCCAGAGCCCAGCAGGTCAAGGCTGCAGTGGCTGTGAGTGTGTCACTGCCCTCCAGCCTGGGTGACGGGGTAAGATTCCAACTAAAATAAAAATAAAAACCCAACAGATGTTCACGAGGCTATGGGGAAAAGGAAATGCTTATGCACTTGTGGTAGAAATGTAAATTAGGTCAGCCTCTGTGGAAAGCAGTTTAGAGATTTCTCAAAGCACTAAAAATTGATTTACTGTTTGACCCAGCAATCCTACATCTGGGTATAGATCATTCTACCAAAAAACCACCTGCACTTGTATATTTATTGCACTGTTCACAATAGCAAAAGCATGGAACCAACCTAGGTGTCCATCAACAGTGGACTTGATAAAGAAAATGTGATACATAGATACCATGGAACACTATGCAGCCATAAAGAAGAAAGAGATCATATTCTTCACAGTAACATGGATGCAGCTGGAGACCACCATGCTAAGCAAATTATCACAGAAACAGAAAACCAGATACAGCATGTTGTCACTCATAAGTGGAAGCTAAACACTGGGCACACACAGGCACAAGGTTGGAAACAGCAGACACTGGGGACACCTAAGGATGGGGGAGAAAGGGAGATAAGGGTTGAAAAACCACCCAATGGGCCCCCTGCTCCTCACCTGGGGAGTGGGCTCAGTAAAAGCCCAGATCTCATCGTGATGCAACATACGTATGCATCAATCTTACAAATGTACTCTTGAATCTAAAATGAATTTTTTTTAAAGGGAGCAAATAATACTCAGAGTGATATATCCAGTTAGGAAAAGGCAGGCCTCGTATTTCCACCACTTGTCTTGCAGGCCAACGTTTGCCTGTTAAGAACAGCTGTGGGAAACATGCCTCTGGGGTCCTGGTGATAACCCTTGCACAGTCTTTTGTTCATCACTGTAGAGTGTTAGAACTCTGATCTAGTTTGCAGTATTGTCAGTAAAAAAATAGAATGTGGTCAGACATAATTTCGAGTCTTGGAGCCCAGATCCTGCAGTTTTTTGGGCACAGTTTCATCACTTGGCAATAACTGGTATCTTTAGAGTGTGAAGTAAATATTTAAGATTAATAAGCCCTATGTGAATGCTAAACTCCTCATCTGTTGACACATTCTTCCCGTACTCAGCAACTACTCCCAGCAGCTTCTCTTGCCAACAAAATACTAAATATTGTGGAAAGAACAAACAGCTGCAAATATTGAAAACCTGTCTTTTAAAAAGGTTTCCAAAATAAATGACTGGAAAACACAGAAAGTGATTTTACTGTGAAGTAAAACTAACCTTTAAGAAGTTATTATTGCTTGTTCTAAATCAATATAATTTTATTGAGTATTTGCTTTGTATGAGGCTCTGTCAGTGATTTAGAGAAACATGATATTTTTGCTTTTGACATGCTGACATTGTAGTGGGAAGGATGAAATGTAAGTAAATGTTAAATAATAAAGTGCAACCTAGATAGCATTTGAGGATGAAAACCAGAGGACATTGGTAGGCAGAGCCCGACAAACTGACAAATGAATGGTGCAGTCACCGTTTGCCCAACATGCACACCGCCTTTCGAAATGACATTACCCAATTCAGTTTGTAGAATTATTTTTTCCCTGCAGCTTTGGAGAGCTATAAATCAAGGTGCTCTGCATTTCTCAAGTCAGGGAGTGATCTTGTGAACCAGATCATGCCTACTGCACTGTCTTCCAGTGTGTCTCAAAGATTGAAAAACAGAGTTATAACTGATGAAATTGTTAATCCCTTTGGTAAATCTTTGCTGAGCTATAAATCTTTAGCATTCTGATCAGTCCCTATGCTGTTGGCACCTCAATATTCTTGGAATAAACTCCTTTTCTGTATGAGTTAGTCAGGCTTGGTGTCTATGGTAGTGTCAGAAGGGAGAGGCCAACCTTTAATGCGGGTGTTCAGGAAGAGAGAAAGTGACATATGAGTGAGACCTGGGAAGGGAAGGAGAATAAGCAGAGTGACAGGACTTTCAGTTTGGTGACCTCCTATCATTTCTAATTCTAGAACACTGTGTGAACCCTTTCCATGGGGTTGTAAGAAAGCTTGTTCCAAAAATCTGAGTATTTAATGCTTTGCTAAATTCAAAACTAGAGCAGTAGAGGTGAAAATATTTCAGGTTCTTAGATAGATTAAAAAATACAAGAGACTGTGAAAAGATAGGGCTACAGATGCAACTACAACTAAGATAATATTTATTTCTACCCTGAAATTAGCTTGGGGCTCTTCTCACTGTGTTTAAAGTCTCTTAAAAAAATCTTGGCTCTATGATGATTTACTTTTAATAGTAGAGAAAATCATTCTTTAGTCTATCAAGATTCAGGAAATCCAGTCTTTACTTTCTTCACCAAACAAGATAGGATATTTGGAAATAATATTATCCCCATTTGATAGTTCTTGTTAATCTTTGAAACTTTAAATGGTTCTTGTAGAGAACTCTCAGGTACTATTGAATTTAATTCCCCAATTTACATGTGTGAAAGAGTTGTATTCCTTGATATAAATAATGTGAGTTAAATTCTATCTGGTGATACACCTATACTTCCTCAGCCAGTAAGAGATAAATACCAATATTTTGGGCTAGAATTTGGTCCATTTAGGACTCTAAAAAATAATTTTACTTTGGCAAAATGGATATGTGAGGAACTAAGAAAAGAAAAATGGAGAGATTAGCAAAGTCCAACTTCTTCTTCTCTCTAAATGTATTCTTCTCTTTTTATAAATCAAGCTTTCTTTAAATTCCAAAAAAGGAAAATCTTTTTTTTCTTAATGTGATTTTTAAGGGTCTATAAGTACATTTGCGCTTTTGCTTGTGGAATTAAAGCATTTCTTACATTGATTTTTATAGCAAACTGGTTATGCTTGCATTTAAATTTCTGGTAAGTCCCAGAACATAACATTATACTTGTTTGGCATTTATTCCTCACTGGCTGGACAAATTTTTAAAACATGAGGTAAATCAAGTGGGAAGATTAAACTCAGATGGTTTTGCATAGACTACCAGTTATGAAGGGTAAAGCTGGCATTTTTCCATCTGCTTATTTGATTACACATTTAAAAATTATTTTTAAGGTCAAACCAGAAGGGTTGGAAAGGATTGCTGGAGTCCAAAAGGAAAAGTGTTGCTTAGTCATTTTCATAATGAATTTTGAGCCTTTAAAATGCCTCTGGCCAGACAACGCTGGGACATGATCAAGTAGGTTCTCTTTTCTCAGAGAGTTTATTCAAAAAATGTATTTGTGGCATTGCCTTCTCATTTAGTGTATCTGTGAGGGATCTTTGGGAATGTTACTCTTATCTGTTTATGTTGCCATGGGAATGTGCATTTTTATTTCTTCGGAGTGACACAGTATTGCTTCTCAAGGCAGTGGCACAGAGAGTTGAGGCTTCGTAGGAAATCCTGCATCTACCCCTGGCCTCAATTCCTGCTAGCTGCACGACTGTGGGTAAAAGATTTAAGTTCTCAGAACATCAGTTTGTCGTTTTTAAAACAAAATTGGAGCAGTTCTCCTCTTAAAGGGTTATCTTGAGTTAGATATATTAGGTGAAAATATGGATTGCATCAAAAGACATTTTGTATATAATAATCATTATTGTTATTGATGTGACTGTGACAAGTTATCTAATCATATACACATTTCCTGCCTGACTCCATGCTTACATCTCGTTCAGAGAGCTTTCTGTTTTTGTCAGTTCAGTCCCTGCATCCATTTGTGATGTAAAATTAGAAAAACATGCTAGAGAAGGAGCTGGTCTGTTAGACATGGAAAAAAAGGGGGCAGGGCTGAAGCAGAGGGCCACCATTTAATGCCAAGAGCTGAGGAATTCGGGCGGCAGGCCGCTGCCCAGGTGGGTGTCAGAGAGTTGGGTGGTTTGTAGAGGCACTGGAGCATCGCTGTTTGGCAGAACCTCCTGCAGTCATGGACTTGTTTATGGCTGGACTGTCCCCTACGGTAGCCACTGGCTGCATGTGGCTGTCGAGCACTTGCATGTGACTGAGAAATTTTAATTTCACTCCATTTTAATTAATTAATTAATTAATTATTCTTTTTTTGAGTTGGAGTCTCACTCTGTCGCCCAGACTGGAGTGCAGTGGCCGCTCCCTGCCACCGCAGCCTCGACCTGCTGGGCTTCAGCGATCCTTCCGCCTCAGCCTTCCAAGTAGCTGGAACTACAGGTGCGCGCTACCACGCCCAGCTAATTTTTGATTTATTGTAGAGATGAGGTCTTGCCAAGTTGCCCAGGTAGGTCTCGAACCCGCGGGCTCAGGCAATCCACTCATCTCAGCCTCCCAAAAGCATGGGATTACAGGCTGAGCCACCAAGCCCGGTCATTTTAATTAATTTAAATTTAAGTAACCACATGTGGCTGGCTACTTTATCTGGCAACGCAACTCTAGAAAATCCAGGGGATTCTCTAGAAGGAAAGAAGAGGAAGGGACAAACATTGTCGTGGATGATGAATTAGATCCTTCTTAGTATTTCTTGAGAGGTGAAACTGAAAAATCTATCTGAAATAAGTTTTGATAGCTGGATTGCCTATACACACACACACACACACACACACACACACACACACACACACACATACATATATACATGTATATATGACCCAAGAGAAACCAGAATTTATTTATTAAAAAATTTATTAAATTATTTATTTAAAAATTGTGTATTATTCTTACATGTTTAAACTGCAGTCATCTTCGATGTACTTTTTGTTTGATGCAATACACCTCCTAAGATGCTTTCATCGTTGCTCAAAACAATTTTTGAACTTGTCAATTTTGACACCTTTTAGTGCTCCTGACTTTTTTTGTTGTTGTTTCACCTATTCCACATGGGCAAACTGTTTCCCTTTGAAGACTTCTTTCATTTGAGAAACAAATAAAATTGCTCAGGGCAAGATAGGGTGAATAAAAAGGGTGGTGCATCGGGGCAGGACCATGCTGTTTTTGGTCAAAGAATGCTGAACAGTTGGAGTGGTGTGGGCTGCTGAGCTTGTAAATCCCCATCATGAGATGAGTGTGCCAATTGAAAGAATCTCAACAAAACAAAACAAAACAAAAGACACTCACCGAAGTTGAACACAGCCTCTCACAACAATACTAGCTAGCACACTGATGCCCAATGGGTTCCTAGAACACTTATGTAACAGGGTAAGCCTGTAATAAAGGGTCCTGCCCTCCAAAAGATAACTCTGATTTTTTGGGAGTCCTTCCTTGTATATGCATATACAAATAAAAATCACAGCTGAAGGCAGGTCACCTGGGGCCCTCATTAATAATAGTACAGTTACATGGATAATAATAAAAATGTCCTTTCATTATGATGATAATTGATGATTTTTATGGACATAATTCATAAGGGAAATAGCTTATTACTATGAATTCTTTTAATTTAATTTAATTTTTTTTAAATTTTGAGTCAGAATTTTATTCTGTCATACAGACTGGAGTGCAGTGGCACAGTCATGGCTCACCACAGCCTCCACCTTCTGGGCTCAGGTGATCCTTCCACCTGAGACTCCCGAGTAGCTGGGACTACAGGTGTGCACTGGCACACTCAGCTTTTTTTTTTTTTTTTTTTTGAGTTAGAGTCTTACTCTGTCGCCCAGGCTAGAGTGCAGTGGCATGCTCACAGCCACTGCAGCCTTGATCTGCTGGGCTCAGGGATCATTCTGCTTCAGGCTTCCAAGTAGCTGGAACTATAGGTGCGTACCATCACACCTGGCTAATTTTTTTATTTAGTGTAGAGATGAGGTCTTGCCAAGTTGCCCAGGTTGGTCTCGAACCCCTGAGCTCAGGCAATTCTTTCACCTCCACCTCTCAAAGTGCTAAGATTACAGGTATGAGCCACCGAACTCAGGTAAACTTTTTTGATTTTCAATAGAGATGAGGTCTCGCTATGCTGCCCAGGCTGGTTTCAAAGTCTTGGGCTCAAGTGATCCTACCACCTTGGCCTCCTAAAGAGCTGGTATTACAAGCATGAGCCACCATGCCCAGCCTGAATTCTTTTCATTTTAAATAGCCATACTCTTCACCTAAAACTCAATCTGATGTATTAATATTAAGTTTAAATATTTGATTTAGAAAGTTAGAACTAAATGAGAGCAAATTCTCTACAGGCTTTTTACTATACACTAGGACTTTTTTTCTCAATAGCAACTACCACCACCATCAAGATCTTTTTTCTTTCTAGCAACCCAATGAATGGTTTTTAAAGTTCCAAGAAACTAACTCAAAAATACATAAAAACTGGTGTGTATATTTTATGGGATGAATATAACATTCATTAGAGACTTTGTATTGGATATTTATCCTTTTTTTTCTTTATCTGTCAGGTATCCAGCATCCTTCCTATACGTGTCTTGGTCCTCTTCCAGCGTAGAGGGCAAAAATGCCAGACAAATGCTTTTGCACCCTCCCTTGCAGCTGGAGTGTATACCACTTGTCCCTTATTTTACTAGTGCTCCTGAACTGTCATTGGGAACTAGAAACCCAAACACATGGCATACATTGGGGACTCTCTGATTGTGTGGTAGTCACAGGAAAAGTGAATCCTGAGGCCACAAGGATAGCTGTCAGTCCTGCCCCAGTGGCCAGTGATGGTGATTCAAACACCAATGCCTCAGCACCAATGCCTAGAGATGGCAGGGGTGTCCACCTTGAAGCTGATTCTGAAGAAAAATTTTGGACATATTTCCTGCTTGCCTAACCACCAAGCTGATTCTTCACCATGTCCAACAACTCTGAACTACCTGATATCCCTTTAATGAGTCAGAGTTCTGCTTAAATTAGACAGAATTGATTTTGTCACTTGCAACAAAGATTTTGGCTGATACAGATACTCTGGGTGGTCTGTAGGCCTCAAATTATTAAAAACGATCACATAAGACCTTATTTACTATAACTACTTGGCCATTACAAGAGATATGATTAAGAATAGAAACCAAGAATCTTAAATTATTTTGTTTCTTAACTTTAGAATTGTAGGGTACATGTGAGGATTTACTGCATGAAGGGGTCCAGCCCCTTTGCCAGGTCGTGAGATCTCCTGAAGGAGAGACGGATAGGCGAAAGACGAAAATCTTATTCCTGGACACCTGCTTCCTGAACAGATGACATCCTTTATTAGTTAACAGAAAGCTTTTATAGCATTTGTAAAAGGGGCAAGACAAAGAAAATTGCTTCATGTACATATGCTTTAAAAGTTACCACCATCTAGCGGTCTTTAGAAGAAACGAATAAGCCAAAAACACTATCTACTTTCAGTTAATGAGTCTTGAGATAAGTGTAAAAGGAGTTTCACTTCAACTAAACATAATGCATACAAGGTTTACTTTGACTTCGGTTCCACATCACTTGTCTAATTTAAAAAGCCTTAAAATCACTAATACAAAACTATAGATTGTACATAGTGATAGTAGGAATATGAAGCCCATTAACTTGACCAAACAACAGTGGCTAGCATTTAAAGAATAACTGTGAAAGTCACTTACTGTGAAGATACATACACTAATCTTTACTCTGAATAAACATATAAAGTGAACTAAACATAATGAAATAAAACTAACACAACTAAAATTATTATGGTTGCATAATTGCCAATGAGCTTTTAAGTTTAGGATAATGGTGATTTGGCTGTTTTCCCTTATGCTTGGCAACCTCCTGGAAAACATCTTTGTCTTAAGATAGGCAGTGGAGCAATTATTATTATCTTTGAGGCACCAATTTTATCACTGTGTGAACTTAAACTTATGAACTTAAAACAATCTTCAAAGTAGCTATAGCACTAAAACTTAATTAATGACACAAAGTAAAAACCTTGTTAAACATAACCAGAACCTAATAATTTTTGTCAACCCTCATATATATGTATATTGATTATATAAACTTGTATGATATTACATTTACCAATTATGAGTAATACATGGATAAAACAATTATCATGTCTAGAATAGCACTGCCAGCAACTCTCTTCAAAAGAGTCCCAAATTATAGTCCTTGAAGTGCTTCAAGAAAGTTCCCTGGTGCACGGTTCTTCATGGAGCAGTTCTTCTCTTTTGGGCTTTTACAACCTTCAAAGCTTTTGTAATCATCTTTCTTGTCCAGGTGTCTTCTTTACTTTTCTCTTATCCTGCAGTGTTTATTTCTAAAGGAAACTCAAAAGAAACATTTAATGACATTTCCCAGGCCCCCAACGTTGCTTTCTGTATTTAGTTAATTATCATAAAAGTATCTAATTAGTATATTATGAATTCAGTGAAAACCCACTCTATAAACGTTTACTTAAAATTTAACTATAGAATTAACTATAACTATAAAATAACTATAAATATAAATAACTATAAAATTTAACTATAGAATTAAGTAAAAACCTTAACGATTAATCTTTATCCTAAGTCTGTGAAGACAGTATTGTAAATCACCTACATAACTCCTAGATAAGTGTTAGAACTTATAATGAGCTCATAATGAACTTACCATAAACTCGTGCTTCTAAAAAACCTTATGTCTGAACACTAAGCTGCATAATTCTAAATCAAATAAGGAGTGAATATACTTATATCATTTTTTACTCAAGCAATATCTAGTAACTTATAACCAAGTGAAAGAAAGCATTCTTGATGTGCTTCAGAGTTTAACCCTTGCATATGATAGAAGAGGCCAAGCGGCACAGTGGGAAAATGGGAAAATGAACCATGACATTCTCAGGTTAGGTGTGAGTACTTTGCATAAACATGCCATTTTCTTCTTCCACGACTGCACAGAATTTCTTCAGCCGTATCAAACAGCAAAGGTGGAAGGCAGAAGGGCCTCAGCTTCCCAGGCTCGCCCTATGGCCCGGGGTCTTCAGCCCACCGGGACCCTGTCAATCATGTGGACCTCCAAGGCTGGCTCCCAACAACTGCATAGGTACCTTTGTACAGGTGAGGTTTAGGCTTCTAGCAAGCTCTCTCTCCCCCAATAGTGGACCTGGTACCCAGTGTGTGGTTGTGTGCCCCTTGTCCCTCCTCTGTCCCTCCTTTCTTGAGCAGCGTCTGCTGTCATTCCCACTTTGTGCTCGTGTGTCCAGTAATCAGGGCTTGCTTATGAGTGAGAACATGGGGTGTTCAGTTTTTTGTTTCCATGACATTTCACTTAGAATCACGGTTTCCAGCTGCATCCATGATGCTGCGAAGGCCATGATTTTGTTCTTCTTTATGGTTGCATATTATTCCATTGTATGTATGTACCTCATTTTCTTTATCCAGTTCACTCTCGGTGGTCTTCTGGGTTGGTTCCATGCCTTTGCTACTGTGAATAGTGTTGCAATGAACATACATGTGCAGGGGTCTTTTTGGAGGAGTGATTTATGATCCTCTGAGCATATTCCAAGAAGTGTGATTGCTGAATCGTCAGTTCGGAAATCAAATATCTGGAGCTGAAGAAAAGATGTATGCTTCAAGTGACAGCTTAAGAGTATGAACTTCATTGAAACAGAAAGAAGTAAAATCTTAGAAAAGATCCTTGGTTTGGGAAGGAGGGTATCAAGATTCCAATTTATCTCTATAATAGTGAACAATTCAATAATGGAAGAGCCTCCTACTCACGTGCCCTGAGTGAAAGGCCAGGAGTAGCGACACTTTCCTTCTGCCCAAACATGAGAATCAATTACATTCAGTATTTTCTTTCTTTCTTTTTTTTTTTTGAGTTGGCATCTCACTCTGTCACCCAGGCTGGAATGCAGGGGCACACTCACAGCCACCCCAGTGTCAACCTGCTGGGCTCTGGCGATGCTTCTGCCTCAGTCTTCCAAGTAGCCGGAACTACAGGCATGCGCTACCATGCCTGGCTCATTTTTTATTTTTATTGTAGTGTAGAGACGAGGTCTCACCAAGTTGCCTGGACTGATCTTGAACCTGTGGGCTCAGGCAATCCACTTGCCTCGGCCTCTCAAAGTGCTGGGATTACAGGCTGAGCCACTGAGCCCGGCGACATTCAGTATTTCCATTGTTCATTTTGTCTTTCTAAATTTGATATCAGCGATGTTTCTAGTCAACACTATGATGCCCTATCTAAAAATTCAGTGTTCAAACATATATTTACCTCTGTCTACAATTTGACCATGCCTCTAGATGAGTAGAAACCAGTGCAAATATATAGTCAGAAGATTCATTCTCAGAAATTAATATGCAATAAGTGAATTGTGAAAGTACAGTCTTACCTTGCATATTTTAATGGGATTTTCAGCTTAAATATGGATTGTGCTAGAATTTTAAGGATGCTGGACAGTATTATCTTGGGGCTAGAAGTCTAAAATATAACCCCTTCTTCACAAAGAGAATGATGATATTTTATTAAAGAAAATATATTCTTCCCTCCTTTGCTTTGTGTTTATGCAACATTCGCATCACTGAACAGGAGACATGCATCAAGGAAGGAATAACGAACATTCCTTTTTTTGGTGGAAGTTCTAAATTGCCACAAATTCAGAGGTGTGTGCTATATTTATAATTGAACCATTCTGCACAAATGTTCTCAAACACATTAAAAAAGTCTCCAGTGTTCCCATTCTTTCCCAGAGTGGGAAAGAAAAATATAAAAAAAACCTTGTCAAACAGGTATTTTTAAATTTATTTTTTATTATGAAATTTTTTAACATGCAAAAAAGTTGAGTGAATAGAGTGGTGTATCCCAGCACCATACCATAGCTTTCATGACTAGCAACATTCAGTCTTATTTCCTCTCTTTTTTCTACCTCTGCCACCTCACCCCATCTTTTTTTATTTTTGCCAGGAGTAATTGAAAATAAATATAAAACCATGTAATTTCACAGCTGAATACTTTAGCATGCATTCCAACCTCCACCCCCCCAAAAAAGTAAGGACATTTTCAAATACAATCACAATAGTAATATCATATTTAATAAAATTAATAAATAACTTCCTAATCTTATCTAATACCTACACCATGTTCAACTTTTGTTGATTTTTCTTAAAACAGTCTTTTTATAGTCATTTAAATCGATATCTAAAGAAGTCAGTTTCCACATTGTTTATCATGGTTAGTTCTCTTAAGTCCACTCCCCTCCTCTCTTCCCACCCACCTCCTCTGCTATCGCCCCACCTTGTTTTTTCAAGCCATTAGCATATTGAAGCAATCAGGTCCATTGACCTGTGTGAGGTTCCACTTTCTGGATTTGACCATTGCGTTTTTTGGGGTGCAGTTTTGCTTGTTTCTCTTATTGTGTAGAATTAAAGTTAGAGCTAAAGTGAGCCTTCAAATTTTTGTTTTTTAGAACAAAATATATTTCCTAAGTGGCACTCTGGATGTCATACTCTGGGTCTCATACCAGCTCAGGAGGTAGATAATGTCCCACTTTTATGATTCTAAAATTAAATCATGAGTTCCAGAGATGAAACTTGATTCTTTCACTATGAAGTTTTCCTTTAGCATTTCCCCTAATAATTTTGGCATGTGTTGATGACCATTGTCTGAATCAGAGTTTGCAGGCGTTTGTAGAATGTTGATATTCCAACTCTCACCTTCCTTTTGCATTTGCCAGCAGGGATTCTTTTTTGTAAAACATCACCTCACCCATTAGTGTCGTGAGGTCACTCTGCCGGGTCATCTCAAAGAGGCAGAATAAACACTGAATTATGTGTCTTTGTGATCAATTTTTAGAAGAAAAAATTGGAATCAGAAGTTGGTGCTGTGGTGTATCACTGACCTCCCTTCAAGACGAAAACACTCCTTCTACAGCTGTGGGGAAGATTGGCAGCTACTGTTCAGAGCTGAACCCTCCACAGGAATGTCCTGGGCAGAAGGTTGCTGTCTTACCCAAGGTTATGCATCACCCCTTCCCTGTGGACAGCCAGATCCAATGATTGGTCAGTGGACTGGGGAGGAAGGTGACAAAGTACTAATCTCCTCTCCTCAAACTGTGACAAATCTGAAAGGCCAGACCAGTCTCTCCCACTCCCAAATATTACATATTTGGGACAACATACCAAACTCTTTATCATGTCAACAGAGAGTTTTGGTGATTCCAATGAATGGTTTACTTGGAATTTCCTATAGCCATAACTATACACAGATGTACTTACTTATAAAGCATTACCCACTTCTGTATTGATTACTAATAGCAAGTGTGTGAGCAAAGTCATACTTTAATTGAAAGGAAGCTACTATGCAATCCCTAATTGGTAAGATGAAATAAACCTAAGATACAGAAGAATGTATAATGATGCATCTGCAGAAGAATCACTATTTTCCCACACAACTTATTCACATTTCTTTATCATATATTCCAACAAGAACTTTGTTTACTATGTTATTTTCCAGTTCAGCATTCTTTTGATAATCATATAGTAGTCTATTGAATGGAATTCTCTATTGACTAGTATTTCTACATCTTTAATAATAAAATGCAAATTGGTGTTAGGAAGGATATGAATCCGAGTATTCATAGCAAGGTTAGCATTATGGACAACTTCATTTTAATTACAAGAGCCCTATTTTAGGTTACTTCCATAACCTTTGGCAATAATAAGAAGCACTTGTTTCCAAATGGTTTTATAAAGCCCCTACCCTTTTCCCAGGGTCAGTAGAACAGTGTCAAAATAAGGAAAAGGCAAAGTAGGTGGAACTCCTGCTTCTATCAGAACAATTCCACTTCTTGGTTTCTACGCTAGTATTTCATACAAATTTCCTTTGCAAAAAATGTTCCAGTGCTAACATAATTTTGTAAACTAATGAAAAAGGGCATAGGTGCTAAGGAACTATTAACGAGAAATATTTAACTAACAAAACATGCCATTTATTGACTCAGAACATAGTGAAAGTTCTAAAGACTTCCTATCTTATTCTTGCTTTCCATAGTGTAGAAATGTGAGTATAGCTCACATTGTGTAATTGCTGGATCCTTGCTAGATTTCACATTGAGCCTTATTAGAAAATTAGTAGTATGTTTCTTCTGACCAACAATGGCTCTGAAATGTAATGGAATCGAACTCACTGTATTTTTAAAAGAAAGCTAGTATTTTCATAAAAACATATAAGTACACTGTGACATTTTAATATACAATTAAAATACTTTACATAGCAACAAACCAATAGACCATACTGAATTGGAAAATCACAGCAAACTCTGTGCCTACTACTGAGTTCCCTCGTACTTTCTGATGGGATATAGAGACATGATCTGTTTCCTCTTTAACGTTAAATGTTCCCTTTTGCCTGTTTCAAAGAGACTCCTTTTGTTCCTTGTGTCCTCCCCATCTGAAACCCTAGGGCTGGATCTTGGTTAGTATAAATGAGGGTTGGTGCATAGAATTTACCTAATAACTCTGATTGGTACCTGTGTCTCAGGTTTGTCCAGTTTGACAGAATGAGCATCTTATATTCTCCATCTAAGACAGATGTTTTCATTGCTTCCTGCTGTATGCGATTACAGAAGCCATGGCCTCAGTTCCTACTGGCTGCTAGCCATGACCACAGGGTGGACCTATCTCAGAGAGAAGGGAAAAGAGTCCAGCAGAGCAGAAAAATGGAAAGAGCTTGCGTCTTGTCAACATCAGCAGGATGCTGAATCACCTTCTAGACTTCCCCTTGGGTTACATTGTGAGGTATTATTTGGGTATACTGTTTTCCCCCCTCCCTCAGGGAGCAGCCTCTGGTCAAGGATGGTGTCTGAAGGGTATACATATTCCCAGTATTGAGTCATGGGATGCAGATGACCAAGCGAAGCTGAAAGTCTTTACTCATAATCAGTGTAATTGTAAACACCGGATAGGAATTTGACTAACTTGCTTGCCTACATGCTGTACAGCTCTGAGGTATGGATTTTTCTCCCATAATTTTTTTTTTTTTTTTTTAGATAGCAGGATTTATTGAGAGGACAGAAAAGCAGCTCCCACAGTGGGAGGGGATCTAAAGGGGTTGCCCTGCCATAATGTTTTAATTAGGACCTCCAGGTGACTTCTTTGGAAGAGGTAAACATTGTACACAAGTCCTCTCAGATTTGGTGTTACTGTATTACACATGTAAAGTTTTTTCTCATTGCTTAATCCAGTCTTAATTGAGGTTTCTATTATTTTCGGTCATCTCCCCCCCCAAAAAAAACCCATCAAACAAACAAAATGGTGTTATGGATATAAATATAGAAGGCAGTGTGTTATAATTTTTTTTCAATCTTAATTTGTATGTTGGAATTCATTCTGTTGACACTATCTGTCTCTAAATCCAGTTCTGGACTAACTTGTTTTCTGGAAATTCCAGGAGAGCCATGCTGTTGGAATTCAGTGTTGACAAGGAGAAGCAGAAATTGATACAGGACACTGGGGCCCTGGTGCTGCCAGTCTACTCTGTCCTCTTGCCTAGTTTTCTTATCTGTTTACTCCCCTTGGCTTTTGAGTCCTGACATCTGTGTTGGTTGCTCTTAATAAAATTTGTCTCCTGTTAGTGAGCTTGCAATTCTTTTGCATGCCAGATTTTTTCATGTTTTACCTTATTTTAATAACTTGGTTGATTTTAAGATACAAATTGGTTATCTTGTCAAAGAAGTACTAAAGACATTGGGAACACATTTAGATACTATGGTTGAAAATAAAGCAATGAATAAGCCCATTTATTGTAGGTTAAGTAATACCAGCAGTGGGCAAAACAATAAGGAATGCTGAGTGGAAGAATAAGATAATAGAGCCTATCTGGAGAGCTGGGAAAGGGTTTCTTTTCCAGAAAATTTATTCTTGTTTAGACTAAAATAGTTTCATACACACACACACACACACACACACACACACACACACACGTGTGTGTGTGTGTATAATACAGTATTATATACATATATTTTTCTTGAGGGAATCTATTAAGCAAGTGTGTTGGCATGCTTCCTCCCAATGTCCCAGGCACATTGTTTTATTCTGGTAAGAAATGCCATGATGTTGTGTACCTTTGAGATAGAAAAACAGGAATTAAGCAAGAAAACTGATTTCAAGGGTCTTATCTTATGTAAGTAACTGCATGCCATCTCTGCTTCTGTAAATATGCTTTAAGTCAGCAGCTACATGCCATCTTCCTTAACTGCAATCTCTGTTTCTGTAAACACGCTTTATTACACCTCATATGGAAATGTCCATAAAAATGTCTGCTTCAGTGCTTGTTGTAGAAGTAACTGTTCCTGGTCCTAATTTTTAAATTGTAAACCCACCAATAGCAAACCCATGTATGTTGTAACCAAAAAGCTACATAAAAGCAGCTTGAAACTGAGGGTCAGGGCTCAGGTTTTGGGAAGCTACTCCACCTGAGACTTCCGGAATAAACACCTTTGATTTTCCTCTCCAGTGCCTGTTCTGAGATCATTCACTCCGTTCCCGGGAGTTGCTGCAGTTGCTGTTATACCTTTTTGCTTTTTTTTTTTAAACTTAATCTACATTCATGTGTACTTTCAACTACTCTTGTGACTTCAAAGCTCCTTCAGTTTGTGACTTCAGATCTTAGCTTTAGCCAAGACGTTGCCTCAGCTCAAGATATATTTACCCCACTGTCTATAGGAGGTCACCATCAGAATTTCTGTAGGCAACTCACTTTATCATATCCAAACTGAGTCTGTAGTTTTCTCAGAACTCAGCTCCTTCTTTCCTTCTCCAAACAAACATTTACTGAATGTCTATTGTGTTCCAGGTTTTGCCTTAAGAACTCCAACCCACAAGGGGTACAAAATGGTGAGGAGACAGATAATAGCTATGCTGTTGTGGCTGGTACAATGCCAACTCTAGGAGGAGAATGTATGAACTTGGGCATTTTGCATGACCTCCCTGTGCCTTAATTTCTTTAATTGTAAAATAGATATATAAACTTTCCTTAGAGAGTTGATTAAGGATTAATTTAATCACTGTATGTGAAAGGCACAGAACATACTAAACATTCCATAATTATTATCACAATAATTATTATCATGGTTATATTACATGGAAAGTGAAACTTAAGCCTTAAATGTCATATTTAATAGTGATTAAAGCCAGTCTATCATTGCTAACGTAATTCAATGAGAAAAGGCTAAAATATAAAAATTGAAAGAAAAGAGGCAAATGTCAATTATTTGGAGATGATTTGACAATATATATAGAAAACCCAAATAATCAACTGATAAAGCAATAGAAGCAGTAGGTAAGAACTCCTTAAACTAGCTAACTACAGTATTAATGTGCAAAAATCAGTAGTTGTACAATATACCAAAAAAAAAACTTAATGGAAGAACTACATTTACAATAGTAAACAAAAATATAAAATATCTATGAATAAAACTTATTAAATTTTGTAACATCTATGTAAAAAAATCTTTAAATTTCTTCTGAGAGTCCAAGACAATTTGATCAAATGTAGTGATATATTCTTTGTTCTTGGAGAGAAAGCCCTTATTGTAAAGATGTCAATACTGCATAAGTCAATCTATATGTGTACTATTAACCCCCCAAAATGTAACATACTTATCTTTGAACTAACTTATTCTACAGTATACATGGAAAAGAAACATAGAAGAATAGCTGGGAAGATTCAGAAAATATTACATAACAAAAGGCATTAGTTATCTCAGATACTAAAACGTGTTTATTTAATAAACATTTGACTCCGTTTGCTATGTGCTAGACAGCTATAAGTTCTGTACATATATTAAATATTATGTTATAGCCTTTCAAACAAACCTAACAAGATGTTATTATTATTCCCATTTTACAGATAAGCAACTAAGGCACAGATGGGCCAAGTAATTTGCCCAAACTCTGATAGCTAGTAAGTGAGGGAACCAGGCTTAAAACACAGGTAGTCTGGCTGGAGAGTCTGTGCTCTTAACTAGTACGCTATCCTGTAGTAAGGAAAACAACATTTTCATGAACCCAAGAATAAACATGGAGATAGAACCAGAAATAGTCATGTAATGAGACGGATAGCTTTTAAGTAATGAAAAATAATGGATTATTCAATAAGCTGTGTTAATACAATTGCAAAAAAAATACAGGTAGGTACTTGCTAATTATTTAAAATCAAATTTCATGTGGACCAAAATTTAAATGTAAAAATACATTAAAATCATATAAATGCTGTAAGAAAATCTCAAAGGATTTTTAAAAATAATCTTTGAGTGGTAACACTTCCTAAGTGGAATACAAAAATCTAGACGCTATAAAAATATTTGATGAATTTCATTATATGAAATTTAAGCATAGATTTTTCAAGAGCATTTTATTTATTCAGAAAATTAGTCATTTTCACCATGGTACAAGAATTTTCTAAATTTCTCATTTCTCCTTATAAAAGTCTATAAAATGTCAAAAGAGTTTGTTATTTGTGGTATGTGATGTTCATCTAACATATGAGCCATTTATTAATATAAAACTAAAACAACCCATATTTAATGGAGTAAATTTCTGAAAATATTGTCACTTTTTTTTTTAGTAATTTTCCTTTCCTTCTTTCTTTTTCTTTTTCTTTTTTTTTTTTTTGAGTTGGAGTCTCACTCTGTCGCCCAGACTGGAATGCAATGGCCGCTCCCGGCCACCGCAGCCTCGACCTGCTAGGCTCCGGTGATCCTTCTGCTTCAGTCTTCCAAGTAGCTGGAATTACAGGCAGGCGCTACCATAGCCCAGCTGATTTTTTGATTTATTGTAGAGATGAGGTCTCGCTGCCCAGGCGGGTCTCGAACCCTGCGGGCTCAGGCAATCCATTCACCTCAGCCTCCCAAAGGCACGGGATTAGAGGCTGAGCCACCGAGCCCGGCTCCTTCTTTCTCTTTCATATGAATTATAAAAAAATATTTATTCGTGTGGTGGGTTGCGGGGGATGAAATCAAAACATCTTTTGTATCTGAAGTGAAATAGAGCAATGAAAAAAATATTAAATAAATGATTCCAATTGTATATAGCACTGAATATTTAAAATGAGGATCAAAAGGGGTATTTTTAAGAAAACTTCAAATTTATACCACTTGGCTCAGAGAACTTTGTTTATAATGTCTTCCAAAAATCTAAAATATAAAGTAAATATAATTAAAATACAGAAATGAATATAAAATATTTCATAAAAGGTAGAAAACAAACACAAAAGTTACTCATAATCCTACCACTATAGCATAACCGTTATTATGATTTTGGCATATTTCTTTCAACTGTGTTTTTATTGTTTTCTATTCATCAAATCTCCTAACAATAAACATCAGAAAAGTACGTAAAATTTTGGGCAACTCCTTCAGGTCCCCTCTCACTGTGGGAGTTTTTCTGTCCTCTCAATAAACCCTGCTTTCTTCATTTAAAAAAAAAAAAAAGTACATAAAATTTTAATAGCAAAAGATAAGACTATTTATTTATTTAACTAATAGACAGTCCAAATGGGTTTTGCTACATGCATCTTTTTTGAGGATTCTTTGTTCATGGTTTTTGTTCTTTTTATTGTTCTTTGTTAGGAATTCAAAATTTTTTTCATCAATTGTTATGGACTCACTGAAAAATAAAGATGCCATTTTTTATATTTGAAGCATACATGTCAGATATTTTTGACTGTAGAACTTTAAACAATATAGTAGTCAAAATTAGCAAACTCATCTTTTTTAATTTTTGCATTTTAAAATCTTAACACTTTTAAATTGTCAGCCAAAGTGGAAAAACGTACAAATATAAATTTACAGCCATTTTAGAGTTGAAATCAGGAAAGTTCAACATGCATCTTTGATTTATCCAAGTCATTTATATTTGCCCACATTTTACTCTCTTTTTTTGGTTTATAGTTCCTTTCTTTGTCTTCCAGTTTTCATTTGGGGTCATTTGTTTTCTGCCCAATCTTTTAGCATTTACTTTAATGTGTTTCCTCTGGTAATAAATTTTCTGTTTTTTTTATCTGAAAATGTTATTTCAAATTCATTTTTGAAGGATATTTTTTCAGAGTATAGAATTTTAGTTTTGCAGTTACTTTCTTTTTGCAAAAAAAAAAAATTTTTTGTTTTGAGTTGCAATCTTACTCCATCGCCCAGGCTGGAGTGCAGTGGCATGCTCACAACCACCCCAGCGTAGACCTGCCAGGCTCTGGCGATCCTTCCGCCTCAGCCTTCCAAGTAGCTGGAACTACAGGCATGTGCTACCACACCTGGCTACTTTTTTCATTTATTGTAGAGACAAAATCTTGCCAAGTTGCTCAGGCTGGTCTCAAATCCACGGGCTCAGGCACTCCACTTGCCTCAGCCTCCCAAAGTGCTGGGATTACAGGCTGAGACACTGAGCCCAACCTCTTTTTGCAAATTAAGATAACATTTCATTGTATGTTGGCTTCCATTGTTTCTCATAAGAAAATGGCAGTAAAATCTAATTGTTCCTTTGAAGATACCGGATTAGTTGTTGCAATTCCTATATGTCAAACTATCATAAACTTATTACCTTAAAACAACACAGACTTATAGTCTCACATTTTCTGTGTATCAGGGTCACAAGTTACCTGGGTGTTCTCTGGATATATCACAAAGCTGTACTCAAGGTGTCAGCTGGGCCTGTGATCTCATCTGAATCTCAAGATTATCTTCCAAGGTCATTCAGGTTGTTTACAGAATTCAGTTCCTTGCAATTACAGGACTGAGGTCCCTATTTTCTTGCTGGATTGTTCTTAGCCCCTAGAGGCCACCAGGTCCTAATTATGTGTCCATTACACAACATGGCAACTTACTTCTTCAAATCCAGCAGGATAATCTCTCACCAGTTTGCTACTAGTGATTCTTCTATAATTTAATGTAATCACAGGAGTAACTATGCCATCACCTTTGCCATATAATGTAACTTAATCAAGGCAGGACTATCCCATCATATTCACAGGTCTTAGTCAAGGGGGTGAGGGGATCGTACAGGATGTGTATACAAAAAGGTAGAAATTTTGGAAGTCATATCAGAATTCTACCTACCACAGCTACTTTTAAGGTTTCTTCCTTGCCTTTATTATGACTGGTTTTATTGTGATACTTCTAAATACACTTTTTTATTTATTAAACTTTGAAGTTCATTGGTTTTCATTTGTGAATCAAACAGTCTCATTAGTTTTGAAAAATTGTTTTTTTTTTTTTGAGTTGGAGTCTCATTCTGTCGCCCAGACTGGAGTGCAGTGGCTGCTCCCAGCCACCGCAGCCTCGACCTGCTGGGCTCCGGCGATCCTTCCGCCTCAGCCCTCCAAGTAGCTGGAACTACAGGCGCACACTACCACGCCCGGCTGATTTTTTGATTTATTGTAGAGATGAGGTCTCGCCTGCCCAGGCGGGTCTCGAACCCACAGGCTCAAGCAATCCATTCACCTCAGCCTCCCAAAGGCGCGGGATTACAGGCTGAGCCACTGAGCCTGGCTCAGTTTTGAAAAATTCTTTAAGTGGTATCTCCAAATATAGTTTTTTTCTTTTTTTAAATTGATACGTAATAATCGTACATGCTTTTAAAGACAGAGAGTGATATTTTAATACATGTATGTAATGTATAAGCTTTAATCAGGGTAAGTAGCATATCTATCACCTCACACATTTATCATTTCTTTATGTTGAGAACACTTAAAATCCTCTCTTCTAGCTTTTTGAAAGTGTGTAATAAATTAGTTAACCATATTCATACAGTGCTACAGAGTATCAGAATTATCTCCTATCTAGCTGTAATGCCACATATTGTTTCTGACCCGCCCCCCTTTTTTTTGCTTCCCTTTGAAAACTCATGTTTTCACTATGCCCTCTATGTCTCTTGAGCACTCTTCCATATTCTTCATTTTTTGTTTCACTGTAGATATTTTCTTCTACACTATCTTCTAGTTTAGTAATTCTTTATTTATCCAAGTCTAATCTACTGTTGAAACCAAACACTGAGTTTTTAATTTTGTTACAGTTTTTGGCTATAGAGTTTCCATTTGGTTCTTTTTCACATTTACAATGTAATTTTTAAATAATGAATTCTTGCCACAATTTGTTTTGTGTCTTTAAACATAGTAAGTACAGTTATTTTAAAATCTGTGACATAATGATATATGAAACCCCTGTAGGTATATTTCTGTTGTCTGCTGTTTTTACTACTTCTTATTTATATCTCCTTTTCTCCTCATGTGTCTAATTATCTTTGTTGATATACTTGACATGGTATTTTAAAATTTGTTTGTAAAAATAATTCAAGTCCTAGGAAAATATAATCTTCATAGAGAAATGTTTCATCTAATTTCTTTAGCCTCGGTTCAATGGATATTTTAGATTTTTAAAATTCAAAGATTTTCTGAGCTATCTGAAAGATCCAAAGCTGGTGTATAGTTCATGGCCACTTGTTTATCTTTGGCTCCTTATTACTATTAGTGTATCTAACAGGATTCCTACCCAAAGGGGAGTGTTTTCTAAGGACAAGCATCCTTCACTAATGCACTTCACCTTTTGCTTCCTAACATTCTGAGACTTTCAAAGAATGCTACTTGGTCTTTCAGTTGTCAGTATCAGCAAGGGGAAAAGTTTTCTCAAATGACAGGTTTAACTCTAAATTTTACCTTCTTCCTGGCTCCTAAGCAGGTAATTCTTCACCATTTTTTAAACTTTTTCATGCTTCCAATACTATGTTTGTATTCTTGTATTTTACTCAGGTTCTCCTGAAATTGTTGCATAACTTTTATACTTAGAAAGTATTTTTCTCTAGAGGTTTGACAAATATTAATTTTTTTAAAAAAGCTGAGAAGGGAGAGTATGTGGGACAGAAAATAGCTTAGGGGCAATAGATAGCTGGGGACATAAAACTATTCTTCCTCCGTTTTGTGTGGTTGAATAATTCATAACTAGAATTACCACCAAGTGCTATGAGATATTTCTGAAGTGGCTGAATTTAACATTTGGAATAATTTGTTCTCTCTGCTCCCCAGACCTCTGATTTAGATGTTGTCCATAGTAGTTTACGTCATACCTGGATTTTCATCCCAGCTGCATGCTTTCCTACTGAATGATCTCAGGAACGTTATGTAAACTCTCTGTACTTCTTACTTGTAAAATGTCAATGATGATAGTACTTATTTCATAAAACTGCTGAGAAGAATTGAGTGGGGTAAAATTATGTTAGGTGCTAAGTAGAATGCCTGTCACTCATTAATGTAAACAATTATTTTAATTACTGAATTTAAGGAAGAAACTTTTAGAATGCATCGATCTTAGCCCTTTCTTCTTCAGTGTATAAAACTTAGTTACTGAGATATTAAGTAATATTTTGAAAGTTGTATAACCTATCAGAGTAGAACTCAAACTTGGAGCTGTAATGACTCTTGGGATTGAATATTTTTCCCAATGAAAAAGTTGTTACATAAATAAATATATGAGCAAGAGAGTATTGTAAGTAAAATTTCCAGATAATATTCAAGATAATTCTAGGCATAATTGTGACTCTAGAATGTAGAGAACAAATCAAGTTTTCCTCAGATTCTAAAAAGTATTTTAGATTGTATAACTATCAATGGTTTAGAAGAGTTTTGGAGCACCGTGACAATTATAGGCACACATCACTTTATTGTGATTTGTAGATATTGCTATTTTTTAAAAAAACAAATGAAGTGTTTGTGGCAACCTTGTATTGAGCAAGTCTATTGTTACCATTTTCCAACAGCATGGGCTTACTTTGTGTCACATTTTGATAATTCTTGCAATATTTGAAGCTTTTCCATGATTATATTTCTTATGGTGATCTGTGATCTTTCTTGTCATCATTGTTATTGCTTTGGGGTGCTGTAGCTCATGCCCATATAAGATGGCAAACTTAATAAGTAGATATGTGTATTCTGACTGTGCCACCAACCAGCTGTTTCCCCATTTCTCTTCCTCTTCTCTGGCCTCCCTATTCCTAAGACACAACAATATTGAAATTAGGTCAATTAACAACTCTACAGTGGCTTCCGAGTATTCAAGTAAAAAAAAAAAAAAAAAACCAAAAAAACAAAGTCACACGTCTCTCACTTTAAATCAAAAGCTAGAAATGATTAAGCTTAGCGTGGGAGATGTGTTGAAAGCTAAGATGGGCCCAAAGCTAGGCCTGTTGCTAAACAGCCACGTTGTGAATGCAAAGGAAAAGTTCTTGAAGAAAATTTAAAGTGCTACTCCAGTGAACACACAAATGATAAGGAAGCGAAACAGGCATTTTGCTGCTAGGGGGAAAGTTGGAGTAGTCTGGAGAGAAGATCAAACCAGGCACTTCTCTTAAGCGAAAACCTCATCCAAAGAAAGATCTGAACTGCTCAATTCTATGAAGGCTGAGAGAGATGAAGAAGCCTCAGAAGAAAAGTTGGAAGCCTGTAGAGGTTGGTTCATGAGGTTGAAGAAAACAAACCATTTCAGGCTGGGTGTGGTGGCTCACACCTATAATTCTAGCACTTTGGGAGACTGAGGTGTGAGGATTGCCTGAGCCCACAGGTTTGAGACCAGTCTGGACAACGTGGCAAGACCTCAACTCCATCATAAATTTTAAAAAATTAGCCTGGTGTGGTGGCACATGCCTGTAATTCCAACTACTTGGAAGGCTGAGGAGGAAGGATTGTCTGAACTCAGCAGGTCGAGACTGTGGTGGCCAAGAGCAGCATGCCACTACACTCCAGCCTGGGTGACAGAGTGAGACTCCAACTCAAAAAAAAAAAGAAGCCATTTCAATAACAAAGAAGTACAAGACTGCTGATGGAAAAACTGCAAGTGACCTAGAAGATCTAGTTAAGATCACTGATGAAGGCTACGCTAAACTATATATTTATATGTGTGTATATATATATATATATATATGTATAGATATAGATATAGATATAGATAGATGTGTATATAGAGATATATGTGTATATTACATAAATAAACTATATATTAGTTTATATGTTATATATAAAATATAGTTTAAAAATGTATATATACATATCTCCATGAATCTGTGATCTTTGATGTTACCATTGTTATTGTTTTGGGGTGCTTTGGTTATGTCCATATACGATGGCAAACTTGACAAATAGATGTGTATATTCTGACTATTCCACCATCTAGTTGTTCCCCATTTCTTTTTCTCTCCTCTGGCCTCCTGATTCCTTAAGACACAACAATATTGATATTTATATATATATATATGTTACACACACACACACACACACACACACACACATACAGAAAGAAGGAGAGAGTCGGAGTCTCACTTTGTTGTCCTGGCTGGAGTGCAGTGATATAATCATGGCTCACTACAGCCTTGGCCTCCTAGGTACAATAAAGTCTCCTGAGTTGCTGGGACTATAGGTACACATCACCATGCCCAGCTAATTTTTTGATTTGTTGTGAAAATGAGTCTTGCTATGTTGCCCAGACTGGTCTCGAACTCCTGAGCTCAAGAAATTATCCTGCCTCAGCCTACCAAAGTGTTGGGATTTCAGGCATGGAACCCCTGCCCAGCCAACAATACATTTTGAATGCTGATGAAGCAGCCTTCTATTGGAAGAAGATACCATCTAGGACTTTCATAACATGAGAGGAAATATCAATGCCCAACTTCAAAACTTCAAAGGATGAGCTGATTCATTGGTTAGTGGCTAATGCAGCTGGTAGCTTTAAGTTGAAACCAAAACTCATTTAATATCCTAGGAGAATTATCATAAATTTACTCTGCCTGTGCTCTACAAATGAAACAACAAAGGCTGAATGGTAGCACATCTTTGTACGGCAAGATATCTTTCAAAATATTACTGCTCATTGACAGTGCACCTGGTCACCAAAGAGCTCTGATAGAGATATACAAGATGGATGTTGTTTTCATATCTGCTAACACAGCATCCATTCTTTAGCCCATTCAAAATGTGATTTAGACTTTCAAGTCTCATTATTTAAAAACTATTTATTGTAAGGCTGTAGTAGCCATATATAGTGATTCCTCTGTTGGGTCTTGGCAGAGTAGATTGAAAACATCCTGGAAAGAATTCACAATTCTAGATGGTGCTAAAACACTTGTGACTTATGAGAGGAGGTGAAAATATCAACATTTGGAGGAGTTTGGAAGAATTTGATTCCTCATGGATGACTTTGAAGGGTTCAAGACTTCAAAGGAAGAAGTCACTGCAGATGTGGTAGAAATAGCAAGAGAATTAGAAGTGGAACTTGAAGTGAGTCTGAAGATGTGATGGAATTGCTGCAGTCACATGATAAAACTTGAACAGTTGTTTCTTATGGATGAGAAAAGAAAGTGGTTTCTTGTTGCTGCAAAGGCTATGATTTTGTTCTTCTTTATGGCTGCATAATATTCCATCATGTATGTATACCACATTTTCTTTATTCAGTTCACTTTTGGTGGGCATTTGAGTTGGTTCCATGTTTTTGCTGTCATATGCAGGCTCTCATCACTGGTCACAAGAACAAGGATGGGATTGGCATTCACTGGACACAGCTAAGGGAGGAAGGGAGGAAGGAGGGAGGAGGGAGGGGTGCACCTGACAATAGACTGAGTACCTGGTCCACTGTTAGGGGAGGGAGGGCCAACTGGAAGCCCAAACTTCACCTTCATGCAACTTACTTATTTGATAAATTCTCACTTTCCCCCACAACTCTAAAATAAAATAAAATAAAAAGAGAAAACTCATGAATAATGATATGTGGAATAGATACATATTTAAGATTTGTCATAAAATAAACTTAAAAAAGAAAGCAAGTTCTTGAGACAGAATTTACTTCTGGTGAAGATGCTGTGAACATTGTTGAAAGGACAACAAAGAATTTAATATATTTATATAAACTTAGTTGATTAAGCAGCAGCAGTTTGAAAGGATTGGCTCCAGTTTTGAAGGAAGTTCTGCTGTGGATAAAATGCTACCAAACAGCATTACAGACTACAGAGAACTCACTCATGAAACAAAGAGTCTATTGATGTGGCAAACTTCATTGTTGTCTTGTTTTAGGAAATTGCCACAGCCACCAACCATCAGCAATCACCACCCTGATCAGTCAGCAGTCATTAATTTCGAGGTTAGACACTCCTTTAGCAAAAATATTATAATTCACTGAAGGCTCGGATGGTCATTTACATTTTTTAGCCAATAAATTATTTTTAAATTAAGGTGCACTTTTTTAAAAAAAATGCTATATTATACTTAATAGACTACAGTATGGTGTACACATAGCTTTTATATGTACTGAAAAGCTAAAAAATTCATGTGACTTGCTTTATTACTATATTCTTTTTATTGCTGTGGTCTGGACCCAAACCTACAATAATTTTGAAGTATGCCTGTGGAGTTTCTGCAGGAAAAAAAGAAAACAGGAGACAATCTGACACACAATCTAAATGTAGTACCAAAATTTTGTGGTTATTCATTATGCAACGTTATATATGTGTGAAGAAGTTGAGAAGCATGTTATTATGTTATTTATTTATTTATTTTAATTTTTTTGAGTTGGAGTCTCACTCTGTCACCCAGGCTGGAGTGTAGTGGCATGCTCACATCCACCCCAGCATCGACCTGCTGGGCTCCAGCGATCCTTCTGCCTCAGCCTTCCAAGTGGCTGGAACTACAGGCATGCACTACAATACCTGGCTAATTTTTGATTTATTGTTGAGACAAGGTCTCACCAAGTTACCCAGGCTGGTCTTGAATCCACAGGCTCAGGCAATCCACTTGCCTTGGCCTCCCAAGTGCTTGGGATTACAGGTTGAGCCACTGAGCCCAGCCTATGTTATTTATTTTACAAAAGAGTGTGTGCGTGTGTGCGTGCGTGTGTGTGTGTGTGTGTTCCTTGGTTTCCTTTATTTAAGGATCAAGGATTAGAAAAAATAAAAACAGCCTTTGTGAATGTAATGAGTGATATTGTGGATAACGTTCTTTATTTGTGTCTCAAATAAAAGCCATGATTGCAAAAGAGATGGCTGCTTGATGAAGTAGAATATAGACAACACTTATTTGATACTTAATGCCAACAGTTCTCAAAGTGTGGTCTAGAGACCCTTTGAATTCTCTAGACCCTTTGAGGGGATTCTTCTGACCCAAATCAAGTATACCTGAAAGATCTGTTCAAAATGCAGAATACGCCAATGGATTTTAATGTAACAGAGTACAAAATGTTGCTGGATATGGTCTCTTTTTATTTTTCTTAATATTTTTCTTAATATTATTTTAAGGTTGTGGAGTACAATTCAGGATTAGGTATGCAAGTGGTCATCGTACAGGTAAAGTTTGGGCCTCCCTTTTGTCCTCACTTTGCCTGGCATGAAACAGGTATCCTTATTGATGTTGTATCCCCTTCCTCGCCCTGGCAGTATTCCACTACCTATACCCTTTCTTATGGTATTACGGTAAATGTTCAGGGTTTGCTTATGAGTGAGAATGTGTGGTACTCTGTTCTTTGTTTCTGTGATAGATCACTGAGCATCATAGACTCTAAGTCTATCCAAGTTGTAGGAAAGTCCATGTGTTTGTCTTTATAGCTGCATAATATTCCATTGTGTATATGTGCCATATTTTTTTTTTTTATCCAGTCCAGTTTCGATGGACAGAATGGTTGGTTCCATGTTTTTGCTATTGAATAGTGCTGCAATAAACATGCATGTGCTTTTATCTTTTTTGTAGAATGATTTGAGTTCTTCTGGGTAGGAAGATTGCTGGGTCGTATGGAAAGAAAATGTCTAGTTCTTTTAGAAATCGCCACACTGTTTTCCAAAGAGGCTGTACTAGTTTGCATTCCCACCAGCAGTGTAGAAGTGTTCCTTTTTCTCTGCATCCTTGCCATCATTTGTTGTTGTTTGTTTTATTAATGATGGCCATTCTTACTGGGGTTAGGTGGTGTCTCAGTGTAGTTTTGATTTGCATTTCTCTGATGATTAGTGAGGCTGAGCACTTTTTCATGTATCTGTTGGCTGCTCATATATCTTCCTTTGGGAAGTGTCTATTCATGTCCTTTGCCCACTTTTTAATGGGACTGTTTGTTTTTTTTCCTTTCAGCATATTTGAATTCCTTGTACACCCTGGATGTTAGGCCTTTGTCAGATATATAATTGGCAAATAATTTTTTTCCCATTCTGTGGGCTGTCTTCCCACTTTCTTGATGATTTCTTTTGCTTTGTAGAAGCTTTTCAGTTTAATGAGGTCATACTTGTGTTTATTATCTCTTGGGGTTTTGATCAGGAATTAGTTTCTAGTTTAAATTTCCATAAGGGTGTCTCCTGCACTTTCTAAGGCTCATATGGTTTGAGGTTTTATGTTTAGGTCTTTGATCCATTTAGAATTGATTTTTGTGTATGGTGATAGGTAAGGATCTTTTTCAATCTTCTGCATGAGGTCAACCAGTTTTCCCAGCACCATTTACTGAATAGGTTCTCCTCTCTCCAGTGGTTGTTGTTGGAAGGCTTTGTCAAAGATAAGATGGTTGAGAAATTGAGGTTTTGCTTCCAGAAACTCTATCCTGTTTCGTTGGTCCATATGCCTGTCCTTGTTCCAATACTAGATTCTTTTGATTATTGTAGCCTTATAGTAAAGTTTAAAGTATAGTAAAGTGTGATACCTCTCACTTTGTTTCTTTTGCTGAGGATTGTATTGACTATTCGTGGTCATCTATGTTTCCATATGAATTTCCGTATTGCCATTTCCAGGTCTGAGAAGAATGGTATTGGTAATTTATTGGGTATTACATTGAATCTGTAGATTGCCTTTGGTAAGATGGACATCTTAGCAATGTTGATTCTTCCTGTCCATGAGGGTGGAATATTTTTCCATTTGTTTGTGTCTTCTTTGATCTCTTTGAGCAGTTTTTTGTAGTTTTCATTGTAAAAGTCTTTCACTTCTCTGATTAGGGAGATACCAAGGTATTACTTGTGGTTACTGTGAATGAGATTGTGCTTTTTATTTGGTTCTCTGCTTGCTTGTTGTTGGTATATAAGAATGTGACTGTCTTTTGCACATTTATTTTGTACCCCAAGACTTTGCCAAAGTCCTTTATCATTGAAAGCAGGTTTTTGACAGATTCTCTTGCATTTTCAATGTATAGGATCATATCATCAACAAAGAAGAGTAACTTAACTTCCTCTTTTTCTATTTGTATACGGTTAATTCCTTCTTTTGTCTAATTGCTCTACCTAGGACTTACAACACAATGGGATGAGAGTAGGGAGCCTTGTCTTGCTCCAGTTTTCAGGTGAAATGTTTCCAGTTTCTGTCCATTTTAGCAATATACTTGCTGTGAGTTTATCATAAATGGCACTTACTATTTTGAGGTATGTTTCTTCTATGCCTATGTGTTTGAGGGTTTTTATCAGAAGGAATGCTGGATTTTATCAAAAGCTTTTTCTGCATCTAATGATATAATCATGTGGTTCTTATTTTTACATCTGTTGATGTATTTAATTGCATTTATAGTCTTGTGGATGTTGAATCAGCCCTGCATTCCAGGGATGAAGCCTACTTGGCCATGGTGGACAATTGTTGAGATGTGTTGTTGGATTCGACTTGCAAGAATTTTGTTGAGAGTTTTTGCATCTATGCTCATTAGGGATATTGGTCTGTAGTTCTCTTTTTTTGTTGAATCTTTACCTGGAATGGGTAACAGTGATGCTAGCCTCGTAAAATGATTGGAGGAGAATTCCATCTTTCTCAATTGCCTGGAATCTTTTAAATAAGAATGGTATTATCTCCTCCTTTTATGTTTTGTAGAATTCTGCTGGAAAGCCATCTGGTTCAGGACTTTTTTATTATAGGTAGTTTTCCTATGATGGAGTCATTTTCCTGGGTTGTTATTGGTCTATTTAGTGTCTCAATGTTTCTTGTTTCAAACTTGGGAGGTTGTGTGACGTCAGAAAGTCCATTTCATTTAGGTTATCAAGTATGTTTCCATGCAGGTATGCATAGTTATCTCTGATAATCATTTGTATTTCTTTGCTGACAGTTGTGATTTGGTCTTTTGCATTTCTGATTGTGTTTATTTGGTCTTTTTCTCTCTTTTCCTTGGTCATTCTTGCTGGGGGTCCATCAATCTTGCCTATTCTTTCAAAGAACCAGCTTTTTGTTATGTTGATTTTTTTTCTGTGATATTTGTGTCTTCTATGTCCCATATTTGGGCTTTTTCTTTGGTGATCTGAATTCTTCTGCTAAAGTTAGGGTTTTGGTGCTCTTGTCTTTCCAGCTCCCTTAGATGATTTTGTTATGCTGCTAATTTGTGATCTTTCCATTTTCTTGATGTGTGCTCATAAGATGTAAATTTACATCTTAGAACTATTTTCATGATATCCCAGAGGTTTTGGTAGGATGTTTCTTCATTTTCATTTTTTTTCCAGGAATCTTTTAATTTCTGTTTTGATTTCTGTGTTGACTCAGTAGTCATTCAGCATCATGCTGTTTTGTTCCATGTCTTTGTGACTTTTGGGGGAGTTTTGTTGCTGGTGATATTTATTTTTATTCCACTGTGATTTGAGAAGGTACATGGCAGTATGTCAGTCTTATGAAATTTGTGTTTGATTTATGGCTGTGAATGTGATTGATCTTGGATTATTTTCCACGTGGTGACTAGTAGAAGGTGTATTCTGTGGTTGTTGGGTGGAGTATTCTGTAGGTATCTATTAAGTCCATTTGGTTGAACATCAAGTTGAAGTTCCAGATCTCTTTGCTGAGTTTTTGTTTTGATGATCTATCTAGGGATGTTAGTGGGGTATTTAAGTCTCCAGCTATAATAATGTTAGAGTAAATATCTTTTTTTAGTTAACTTAGTAGTTGCTTTATAAATGCTGGTGCTCCTATGTTGGGTGCATGTATGTTTAAGATGGGTATTTCTTGTTAATGGATTGAATCTTTTATAATTATGTTGTATACTTCTGTATCTTTTGAAACTTTTGATAGCTTAAAGGTTGTTTTGTCTGATATTAAGATCATGACTCCTGCCTTCTTTTGTGATTCTTTCATTTGGAAACTTGTTTACCATCCTCTAACTTTGAGTCTGTGTGCATTCCTTGTGGTGAAATGAGTTTCCTGGATGCAACAGATTATTGGGTCATGTGTTTTTTTATCCAGTTTGCCCTTCTGTGTCTTTTCAGTGGTGCATTTAGTCCATTCACATTCAGCCTGATCATTGAAATGTGATTGTTTATCCCTGCCATGAGGTTCTTATAAAGTTTTTTTGTTTGTTTGTTTGTCTTTTTTAGCTTTGGGGTTGATGTATGTGTGTGTTTTCAAGTTTACTGTTGCGATGTATTCTCTGTTGATTCTGTGGTCTGTTGTTCTCTTGGGAAGTATGTAGTCTTTCCTTCCTTCCTTCCTTCCTTCCTTCCTTCCTTCCTTCCTTCCTTCCTTCCTTCTTTCTTTTTCTTTCTTTCTTTCTTTCTTTCTTTCTTTCTTTCTTTCTTTCTTTCTTTCTTTCTTCTCTTTCTTCCGTACTTAAGACCTCTTTAAGCATCTCCTGTAGAGCTGGTCTGGAAGCTGCATAATCTCTTAGGGATTGGATGTCTGAAAAGGATTTTAATTCTCCGTCACTGGTGAAACTGAGCTGGTGGGGAGGAAGGAAATTCTTGGTTGAAATTGTTTATCTTTGAGGACTTTGAATATTGGACTCCAGTCCCTTCTAGCTTGTAGTGTTTCTGCTGAATAGTCTGCTGCTATTCTGATGGGTTTTTCCAAAGGTAATCTAACCTTTCTCTCTGCCTGCCTTTAGGATTTTTTTTCCTTCATGCCTACCTTGTGTAGGCAAATTACTTTATGTCTAGGGGTTGGTCTTCTCATTTGATATCTTGTTGGGGGTTCTCTGTATCTCTTGTGCTTGGTTAATCACATCTCTAGTGAGATGGGGAAAGTTTTCTTGGATAACCTCCTGGGATACATGCTCCAAGGTATTCTCCATTTCTCTTTCTTCTGGAACACCAATCAGGTGTAGGTTCAGCCTCTTGATATAATCACTCATCTCTTGTAGGCTTTGTTCTTTCTTTCTGAGTTCTCTTTTTGTGCTTCTTACAGATTGGCTTAATTCCATGTTTTGCTCTTCAGGTTCTGAGACCCTCCTCTGCTTGATTAATTCTTCTTCCCATGCTTGTCATCTTGTTATTTCCTGAATAAAACTTTTTATGGCTAAAATCTCAAGTTCTTTCAGTGTTATATCTTTTCTTTCTAAGAATTCATTATTTTCACCCATTCCCTAATACCTGTTGTATTCTGGGACCAGTCACTAGTGATATTCATTGTTTGGGCTCTGATGTCTGATTTTCAGGTGTTTTCTCTTTGTAACACTGGGAATTACCTATGATCCTCAGCTGATTTTTCTTCTTTTGTGACAGATCTCTTTCTTTTCTCTTTAGTTCCCTTATTCAATGGCAGTGGGAGAGGCTTTTCTTTCACTTCTAATGTTTGCTCAGCCCTCTATTTTTCCCTGATCAGGGCTCTGAATTTGTTCTATGTTGAACAAATTCAGAGCCCTGTCTCTTGTAGTTTTGAGAGTTGAATAAGGTGGAGGATGGGGAGCTAGGACTCAGAAACTACTTGCAAATCACAATGTTCACTGGTTGCAGTATGGATTCCCTAAGACCTACTCCCCACAACTACTCTAAATGATGATGAAATGGGTACATATGTGTACTCCCTGAGTTCAAGATAAAGTAACATCAGTGAGGAGAACAGAGAAAAGCAGAATGAAATGAGAAAGACAAAAATTAAAAAATAAAAATAAAAAAACAAAACACAGAACAACAGAAGCAGAAACCAAAGCAAAAAACAATTAAACACACATACCCTAAAACAAACTGGGATAACAACAAAGCAAAACAAAACAACAACAACAAAAGAAACCCAGGAAAACCAAACACATGCACTCACACACCCAATCCAAAATTAGAGGAGAAGCAACAGAGAGAGAGAGAGAGAGAGAGAGAGAGAGAGAGAGAGAGAGAGAGAAAGAAAAGAGAAGAAAACAAAAGGAATTCAAATCAAACCCTCACACATGTTTTCACACACACATTGAACTAAAAAAAGAGAACAAAAAAGCAAACAAACAAAAACTGAAAGATGAACACTCAATATTTCATGTACACACATAAACAGAAAACAAAGGAAAAGAGAAAGAAAGAAAGAACACACACACACACACAAACGGGTGGGGAGACGGAGACTGAACTCTCACATGCACATTCATGCGCAAAGGAAAAATATAAAAAAATTAACAAACAACAGCAATAAAGCCTGCCCTCTTGTGGCAGGTTCTGTAATTGTTCCTCTCAGCTGCCCTCTGCTGTCTCCTGCCTCATTCTCCCAGGGAAAGAGAAGAGGTAGTGGGAGTCGGTGGGGCTTAAGTCCTCCCCTCCCACTCTAGTATGGTTAGGGGGATCCCCTCTGATGGGGAGGTGAAAGATTGTCTCTTTCCCTTTATTTCATCTTTTCCCTTTGGTACTGGTGGGGTTGTGCCCCTGCCAGGTTTATCCTGGAATGGAGTCCTTCTATTGCAGCTGAGGTCCAGCCTCCACCTGGATTAGTCCTTCTCAGTCATGCCACAGCTGTGTGGGTCTGACATTCAGAGGATTGCTGGAGAGGATTGGGTTGGGTCAACCCTAATCTCTTCTGAGGTCTTCCTCTCCTTTTCTGTCTACATCCTTTGTCCCACGGCTGAATCAGGGTAGGGGGTGGGGCGCCTGAGACTCAGCACTCATCCTGTTCCTCCAGAGTTTGTGCTTTCAGGATATTCCCTCTGTGTCATGATCAACCCCTAAGAAGTTAATCTGCCAGTCATAGAGATTGGGTCGAGTCTGTCGCTTCTTGGTGAGCAAGCCAGAGCACTTTCCTGCTCAGTTTTCAAGATGGTGGCAGGATGCCTCTTTCATCTTCTCCAGTGGGACTCTGCCTCTGGGATCCCTTGCTGTATTCCCCCAACAGTCCTTGTTCCCAGAGTCCAGCCAGGTGCATTTCAAGTTTTGAAGCTCAGCAAGAAATTCAGATGAGTCAAGTATCAGAAGACAGCCACAGGGAAAACCTCCTGTTTCATGGAGAACTCCTCCTAATCCCAAAACTGCTTCTTCTGCTTCCCAGACCCAGTTCTCAGCAGCTTGTCCTCTCTCTACTCTCAGAAGCTGACTGGATATGGTTTCCTTACAGATGATTTTGAAAAAGTTCCCCAAAAAGAGGTAGGGAGTGGAGTGGTTTATCTAGATAAGCATTAGACCAGATCGCCATTAGAAGAAATATGCCAGTGTTTTCCATCTCAAGAGCTAGATCATTATGTAGACCATCACTGCTGACCTGTGGCTCAGCCATATCTGTTTCCACCATTGTCTGTGGGATGCCATGATACTGACTGCTCCCCTGGTTGCCATGGTGATCTTTTCTTACTTGCAGTGTTCTCTAGGTAGCTAATGGAAGAAATGGCTAAGCCCCGTGCTGCTGAGGAGATGGGTGTGGTGAGGGTTGAAAGAATTATGGAACAGTTCTGGGAACAGCCAAGAATATAGTCTTGAGCTTTTCCTCACTGGGCAAAGCAATGAAGCAGAGAATACTAACTTGGAGAAAAGAAGTGTTTTTTAAGAAAAGATTATAGAGTGTGAGGAAGAGGTAGAGTGAGAGGTAAACAAAGAGGAGAGAAAGATGACAACTTTCCAGTTTGCTTTTAGTATCTAACTTTAAGACCTTGGGAATGATTATTTTTTCATCAATCCATTGCTGTAGAAATACAGACATTACTTGTGAATTATAAGGTCATTTTTGAAAATGCACAGTAAAAAACTAGGCTAATGCAGGTCCAGGAAGGGGGCCTGTGTTGCGTCACTGGACTGTCCAGTGCACGACTACATGTATTATTGCTACTCACAGCAGAGATACTAGGAGAAGGCCTGGAGACCCTGTGTCTGCCTCAGTCATGCCTTTCTCTGATGTGTCCCTCTCAGGCATCCATTAATCTCAATTACAGAATAATTATCTCACATATCAGATAAGGCTTAAATTTCCAGACATAGCATGTGTTTGAATGATGAGCATTGTACTAAATGTTAAGATGGGTAGAAAAGGGACAACATTCCTCAGAAGTTCTATAAAGAGTGGGAAGAGAAAACAGTGTTACTGAATTTTATGTGCAAATTGTGAAAGCTAAGACAGGGCGGTTTGTTTCGTGTCTAAAAACAAAGTCAAGATTGTTGGCTCCTTCCTCTCCCTCCCAGTAGGAAGTGCATTCACTCCAATACTGCCATTCTGTTTCTTCCATTTCCTTGTTTAGTCATTGCTACATTTACTCATTTATTAACCAATATCTTTTAAAGATTTGCTAACAAACTGGACACTGTGCTGAGCTCTGAGGAGATGATGGATGACAGCCATTAATCTCATATATGTCGAAATTTAAAATCAACTGCAACATGTGCTATATGGGGCTAGAAAGAGAGTGTATTATGGAGATAATCAGCTCCATCATGTCCTAGTCAGGAAAGGCTTCTCTGAGGAAGTGATGTTTGAGCTGAGACCTGAGAGGTGATCAGAAATTAATCAAAATTGAGCAACTAGAAGGGAATGGAGGGAAGTGATTTGGGATAACAGGAGTGTTTCCAGTGGGGCAAACCCTAGACTCTGCATTGCTTAATGGGAAAACCATGGTGATGGTTACTACCCAACATTGATGGTGACACTGTGCTCTCGCACAGCAAAGCATCCTGACCTGGAGCCATCAGATGATGCATGTGTACCATTTCCTATGGACACTGCAATATTTTTCCTCAAGTTTCTTTGAGATATTTTAGGACTGTCTTGTGAAATTTCCTATACTCTTGCTGTGCTATCACTTTGTTTCCTTTCTTTTACCTCAACTCAGAATTCCTTTTATTCCCTAACCACTTATTACAAAGGAGAATACAACATAGCGATTTAACTGAGCAGTACAGTCTAGGATTTTCGGTATTTAGCAGGAATCCATACAATTTAATATGTTTGCTTTCATGGGACTTAGAATTAAACTCTCTTCAATCATTGACTCATCTGCACCAGAGATGTACATATTGTGCCTAATAAAACCACTGCTATATAAGACCAAACACTGAAACGGTTCCCATCCTCGAAATAGTTTTTTTTTTCTTTTGTCAAGCAGCTCTTAAAAGCATGACCTAGAATTTCTTTCCCTGCTGTTTTTTATTTCTCATTTATTTTGTACATTTCAACAATTTCTAAGCTGGCTACAGATCTTGAACTAACAATTGGGAGCACTTTTATAAGTCTCAGTTAAGAGCTCATGAACATTATGTAGCTCAGCAAGAAAGTGTGTGACTGAGAGGTACAATTACCTATCCATTGGAGTTCCATTTTTCTCCTCCCACCTCCAGTTGAAGGTTAAAAAAAAAGCAAACTCTTGAGGTCATCAAATAAAAGAATGTTCTGTCTCTCAAAAGAGGTACACATGTTCTCAGCAAACCAAAATGTTCTGATGAAAGGACTGCCCAGGAAAAATGGCAAGAAAATGTGGAAATAGTGTTTCATATCTGGTTCAGGTTCTGCCAAGATAGAGTCCTTTTCACAGAACTGGGGAGGCAAGCCTGTTGGAGCTAGAAAAGTGAGATCTCCCCCCGAAACCATACTGAAAAACCTGCCGGGTAATGATGCTGTTTCCCTTTTATTTCTCTTTGAGCCGTAATAAAGCTGGCGCTTTCAAAACACAAAAGCCAAGTTTCCTGCTGTGATTACTCAAAATGCTTCTCAAAATACCTATACAGCAGCTTACATAAAAAAATGTACATGAATGTCTGGATGGCTTCCCGGACCTGTCTGGAAGCACACACCCAGTTTCCAGGTGGGTTCAATTTATAATGCTATGCAATCTATTTTTCAAGCATCATAATCTTCCCATGTAGCTTGAAGTTGTGTTCTAGTCTGACTGACACTCATGGAGTCATGCATATCCTCAGGAAAAGCCACCCTTGCCTTATTCAGGATGGCTTCTGTAGCCTGGAGTTAATCAGGGAAGCCATTGGGAGTCCATGGCTCAGTTATGGCTCTGCTACTGATGTTGAATGTTGACCTTTTACTAGAGATCAGTGTCCTCATCTGTAAAATGAACAGGTGAAATAGGATGACATGTGTATAAGGACCTTATAATTGCAGTAGGGCCAGCTAGAAACCTGCTTGGTTGATGCCAGGGGCCATCTGGGCACCAAGGAGGTTTTATTCAGGCCAAGTTTATATCAATTATGTGAAATTGAAGACATTTTAAAATAAAAATTTTAAGAATACATCCTAAAGATTAGTGAAGAATAAATGACAGCGATGTGCATGTTTTGATTCTGTTAATTAACACATACCCAGGGGTTCTGACATCTTGATGGTTTAGATAACCATGTTCTGTTTCTCCTTTATAAAAAACTGCATAAAAGAAACTAGACTCCACTTTTTTCTGTCTTTCTCAAACTGAAGCCATTTCTGAGTTTCTAACATAAGTTTTATTCAAAGCTATTATGAAATGAGGTCGCACATTTGGAAGTTTTCTGTCTTTTCTTTTTTTACAATTTGAATTATTAGTTATGAAAGATACTGTCAAGCCCTACATTATCTCTCAAAATTTCTTCCAAACCAAGTCTTGATATGAGAATTTAAAAATAATATGCTCTGCAAAATGCCAGCAACCCACTTTATTCTTTAGTCCTCAAAAGACTTCAAATTCTGCTCAGTGCTAACAGCTAACATTTACTGAGCTATTGAGTCAGACACTGGGCAGAGTGCTTACATGCGTCACTTCACTTCCTGATCACAGCTCCAGAAATTAGGTATGATAATTTATCCTCATTTTACAGATTTGCAAACTGAGGCTCAGAGATGTTGAATAACTTGTCCAGAGTCTCATAGCTAGTTTGTGCCCCATTTTCAAACAAAAAAGCTGAGTTATCTTTCTGAACCAACTTGTGACCTTTTAAGATTGTCGTGTCTCTTCCTAGGAGACCTTCGTTTTCTGAGTACTGATGCGATAAGTAATGAATTAAAGTTATTTTTTAGTGGGATGGATTATTGAAAATAAATTCCCTTCCTGGTGATCCCTTGATGGCCATGACATTTCCTGTTGCAACACTATGTATTGTTCTCCCTTGCTGAAGCAACAGTTGAGGTTGCTGCAATTTAATCTTTCAACACTGATCATCATGTAAGCAAAAACAAACACACACCTTAACCAAGTGTTATATAGTATACTATATAAATGTTTATTGTGGTAATTTTCAATTTGATCTCATCAGGGAGACCTATTCCAGCTAGGAAATTTTCCTACATATGTACATATGCTTCCCTTTATTTCACTAAGCACTGACTACCTTATAATTTCTGATAAGCTCCTGAAGTAGAAAGAAGGTTGAGATTCCCTGGTATGTAGCAAACCTCAGCATGAGGTACAGACTTTTACATAACCTGCAAGAAAAGTCCTCTTATTCACAGGGCTCTATGAACACAGTGCCAAAGCTCTAGGCTTTTTCTAAGAGCCTACAAAAATATTTGTGACTAGAAAAAGCAATAGATGCTCCAAAATATGAAAAGGAAATTGCAAAGTTCAAAAAAATATGGAAGTGTCTACATACTGTAACATGACAGCTGTATTCATTTTTAAATTCGGTATTCATAAAAATTTTATGACATATGAAAATGATTTGTAGGTTTGATTTTTTCCTTAGTATGTAAAATGATTGCTGAGAAATGATTGCTCATTGTAAATTAAATGGCTTAATTACAGACTCTGAAATTATCTTGCTTATTTTTCCCCTTGCTTGTTATCTGTCTTCTACTGGAATATGAGCTCTGTAGGAAAAAGGACACTCTCTTTCTTTTTTGTTTTTGTGTCTCTATTGCTAGAATGTTTTAACATATTTATGATAGATAGTAAATATTTATGAGTGAATGAAACAAACACACACATATGATTAGTTACTGTAAGGTACCCTATACTTTAGGAAACAGTATATGCTGCTTAAAGGAGACGGAGAATAGATTAGCTTGTCTGAGGGCAGGGAAACCCTAAGGAGAATAGGGATGAGATAGGTGTGGAATTTTAGCACTCCCTTTTCTCCCCTTGCCTTCTGCTTCAATTAGGATTTCATGCTAACTCCCAGTACCATATATTACAAAGGCAGGAGGGAAACTGATTGACTGCCAAAAACTCTCTTCCATGTGCATGTAGTTACTAGTGCCATCTGGGGCAATTCTGAAATTTGGTGATTCCATGTCGATTGTATATAAATGGCGCCCCTCCCAGAAGTACATAAGCAGCAAGATTGCAGTGTGGAACAGGCTGAGTGAACTGTAAAGAACATGTTAACTGGAATACTGCTTTTAAAAATCAAAACAGTGAACATGGTCACTTTTTCACAATAACGCAGACCCCAAGATGAAGGCAGAACTCTGAGTATTGTCACCATGTACACAGCTTGTCATGGCATGGTTGTCCACTTGCCCTCATGGCAGTCTCTCTGAAATCTCATCTTTTTCCCATGGCATGTTAATACTGCATTTCCTTCAGAGCTGAAATCTCTGACAAAAGCGTGTTCTGAACCAAATCTTTTATTGAAGTATGTCTACTGAATTAAGCCACCAGGTGATCCAGAATGTTCTTGATTCTTCCTCTGCTGCTGCTTCTTCCCACAGCCCCAGGATACCATCTACTATTCAAGGACAGTTGACTATGAAAGAACTGTCTTCTAGAGGTGGTATTACCTAGCAGATATAGTCATCACAGAAGACACAGTGTGCTTTTATACTTTAGGAAAAAAATCTAGAATGAGTTTTAGGATATTTTTAGGAAATACTATGTATATTTCAAGTTTGCTCCTAAAAATAGAATACAAAAATTGTATAAAAATATTCATAGGACAAGTCAATCTTGAAAACTTTAGAGAGGTTGGAATTTGACAGATTAGAATTTGATAGTATTTAGACATAGCTTAAAATCCTAACTCAAGATTTGGGGGAAGTTAGTTCAAGTAATCACTAATTTAATTTTGGGAGGGGGAATAAAATAATTTAAGCAAAATGTGAAGAAATGTTCATTAGTTCTAGATTTATTTGATTTTTTTGATCTTAAAAGATTTTTTTTTTAGGTTTTATTTTCACCATGTCTGACTTCCATGAGTTTTAATCAGATTTTTTGATAAAAATCATTTTTATTCTTATTCAAGAACTAAAATTCTTCTGGAAAAAAACTAGATGTCATTGAGATTAATTGTTCCATATGAATATAATTTTTTTACTTTACAGAAAACAGTAATAGCAAGATGACTTCTGGAAAAAAATACTTAAATGGTTTATGGCTTAGAGGAATATTTTATGTAAATTAACTCCAGTTGCCTATGGGCAAGAAATAAAATTGGGCAGTTGAAAATTTCCCAGAGGAAAGGTGTGGAAAATTCTTTATAATGTAACTTTTGAAACCTACCAAGTGTGTGGATGGATAATAACAAAACAAGTGTCTTGGCAACCTCTTTAAAAATGATTCCAACTTTTAGTTGGGGGGATTGTAAGATTTGTTGAAATTTGGGGCTTTTGACCTGCTAAATGGTTTGAATAATAATTTGGCTTTAATGCCCGATTCCCTATTGCTCTGTATTAAAATAATCATTTTTAGTGCTCGAACTGCATCTTGGTCCATCAGCTCTTAAAGTAACAGGTATCCTTTTCAATGTGAAGAACACACAAAATCTGATGACCATTAGAGGAGTATCAAGTATGAACAGATAATAACAATTTTGTATTACTTCTAAGACTGTTGGACAAAAGAGCAGGTGTTTGTGTGCATGTGTTTGAATTTGAGTTAGGGTTAAGGTCTCACTATTGCCCAAGCTGGAGTGCAGTGATGTGATCAAGGCTCACCACAACCTTGACCTGAGTTCAGGTGATCCTTCAGACCTAGCCTCTCAAATAGTTGGGAGGTGCACACCATCATGCCTGGCTAATTTTTTTTTATTTTTGTAGAGACAAGATCTCACTATGCTGCCTAGGCTGGTCTTGAACTCCTAGGCTCAAGAAATCCTCTCACCTCTGTCTCCCAGAGTGCTGAGATTACTGGTGTGAGCCACCACGCCCAAGACCTGTTTTTAACCTTGGCCCTATTAGCAATATTGGAAAACTTGGGAAGATGGGAAGACACATAACCTCTCTGATCTGTAAACTACACAAACTCCTAGAGTTAACCTACCTCATCATAATAACTAGGCACTATACATAGATATGCCTGAAAAAATAGAAATGCTATAAAACCAAATAGAGTTATAAAGTTGAATCATACTTTTGGGGGTCAGTCTTACAGGTGAAAATGGCCGAATAGAAACATTTCTATTAAGTTTTTGAGTCTATCAGAACCATATTATGTTTTTACTAAACCATATATGTGTCAATATCTTACTCTGTAAAAAACAGTAAAATGGCCAATCTCATTTAGGGAATTCGTAAAATGCCTTTAATAACTGCTCTGTCAACAAACAGTGATGGGATACTAAGTTTGTGTTAGACTCTGTGGTGAATACTGAGGATATGGAATGAATGAGATAGTTTCTGCCCCTCAAGGAATCTGAATAAGTGAAAATATGGAAATATTTAAGAAATTTCTTTTAGCTAAGTTAAGCTAAAAACAACTTTCTGAAAGATCTGAAGTTTTAATATGCATTTGACCAATTTGACCTCTTTACTTGGTTTCTGCAGTGTCTCTTGGGTGACTCCTCCCATGGGGCTTGGTTCAAAGGGGGCCCTGGAAGCAGTAGATTTAGGTAGTTTAAGGGGTATCTTTCCAGCACAGAGCTGCTACAGCCTCCATGACTGAGATTGTTTGGACTGGGGCAACCCAGCATTGTCTTCTGTGTTGTGTTCCTTGACGTCTCCCAACACTAATACAGGTTCTTCAGTCCTTGAAAATAAACTCATGGTTCCAGGTTCAGAATTAACCCAGACACTAGGAATGACCCTATGTGGCCTCAGGGAGTTTGTATAAATATCACCTCAAGGGTGGACAACTCAATGACTCTCCTGGGTTTTTCTGGCCTTCACCTGCAGTGACTTGGCTCAGGAAAAGTAGATATACACATTTTTCACCAATTTTCAAGGGTGGGGAAAGATTGGTATAGACTTAAGAATTATTGAAATGACTGTAGATATTTGCTAGTCACTTGGGTCAAAAAGTCAAACAGGTGTCTAAACATTTTCTCTCATATCCATCCCTTGCCATCGCTGAAAACTGTATGAGTTTCTAGGTGTCTATTTGATGATTTAATTCTTACATCATTAATAAAAATAGCACTTAGGTATTTGCAAAAAGACTAACATATTTGATTCATTTCTATTTCATTCACAAAGAAATGTTAAGTGTCAGAGACCCAGCTGATCTAATAGAAGTGGCTCCTTTTAAATTTGGTTATTTATATTAAAAGGCAGAGAGGTTTTTCACATTTGTTCTTGAACTCACCACAATGTGGCACTCTAGTAATTTCTATATCTCTGGACACTTCTAGTTGATGGAGATGCCTTCAAAATACTGGACTTCTAGCAAGAGTTCTCTGCCTGAAAATATGAGTCATTCTCCAAGATCCCCGCTTATGAAGTCACAGAGGGTCCAGTAAAGGTCCACAAGTGTTTCCCTGTGCTTTGCTGAAAACACAAGAGCAGAAAAAAGCACATTTTTCTTGATTTTATCTTTTCGGTTTTCTTCTGGAAGGCACTCTAGAAATATTAAAATCAGTATCTTACTGTCATTACCGTGAAAACACATCTAAAAATAAGTAAATGAACATAGAGATGTGGAGTGAAACATCTGGTTCATGGAGGGTGCTAATATATATATATATATCAGAGCAGAACACTTATTTCAAACCCAGGAAAAGACACTGGTATTACTCATCACTCATCTAGTGATGAGTTCTCACCAGCTGATGTGATTTTCTGACGTGTTATGCAAGTTCAGTGTCATGGTTTTTTCATGACCTGCACGCTTGGCATCATCATACCTTCTAGGGAAAATCAATTATAAGAGGCTGGAAAGTGCTAATTCATTCTCCACCATAGCAGCATATGAGAGTTCTGTTTATTGGCACTTTGACCATCACTTTGATACACACACCTAAAATGAAAGCAATTGTGGTATAAACATTTGATATATTGATTCCATTTTAGGAAAGCTTTAAATGCGAAATTAAGATTCACCAACAGTAGTAGTCAGCAAGTCCCTTTCCTGAGACTGTTACCTGCATTGCAAAAGAATTTCTCAGCCTCCCTTTTTCTTCTCTCCTCATATGTATATGAACATAAGAGAGAAAATAGAAACAGAAAGAAGGATGAGGAAGGAATTGAGAGAAGAAAATTAAGAATTTTTTTTTTGGCTTGTAAAATTTCAGCCTCATCTCCATTTATAACTAAAACACTAAAAAGAATGAAATGGGCAGTATTTTCCAAGTCAGAAAAATTACATTTCTCAAACACTGCATTTACAGGAGGAACCAATTATGCAATTATGCAAGAACTAACAACAGAACACAATGTAAAAAAACAGAAATAAAATGGATATATGGCTTTTCAAATTAAAATGGAATTAGGTTAAAAAGATTGACCTATTATCATTAGCAAGTTGTCCTTAACATTTCACATTATTTTCTTGTTTGTGGCCCTTGAGTTCACTAGACCATCTTGTTCCTAATTGCCATGAAGCTACAAGATACTCTGTAGTTTCCAGCATATTCCTCTTGATTTATCACCAACAAACTGTGACTAAGGGTAGGCCTGTGCTGCATTTCCATCATCTGGAAATAATAAAGCTTGCAAAATATATTTTGAGTGGTCACAGATCCAACTGCAACCCACCACTTGAACCTTCTCATTACTCCTGAGTCTCCCATAACCAAGACTCTAAGCTTTAATCCTAACTTCTCCCTTTTGATACTGTATCTGCTCTTCAAACTAATTATGGGCTTTGACCCTTTAGCATACTTTTATTTTCCAATTTGTCTCCTGATGGTGTTTTCACTTCTACCTGAACTGGACCCAGTAGAGTTTGCCCTGGATTACGATGGCCCTTTGACCTTTCATGACATCTGCTTTCCTAGTTTCCAAGCATAGGCTTCCTAATCCTCTGAGCAGAGTGTTCTAGAAAGCACATGGTTGGTGAAATCAGGCTAAGTCAAATTTCACCTCTATTAGTTGGGCCTTTACTCTCAGACATATTATTTAGCTTTTCTGCACCTGTCACCTACTCTAAGACATGAAAATAGACCTTCAGAGCAATTGTGCAATTTAAATGAGAAGGCACGTGAAAGGTGCTCTCCTAATAACACATGCTGAAGGCACTCAGTGTTGGTCCTCTTCCTCTAAATTTACCTCAGAGCTTGTGGTTATTGCTAGAGAAAGTACAGATTCAAGCCCACTATAAATTTTTGCCATCTAATCAAACTTTAGGCTGTAATTTATTTCTTGTTTACTGTTACCTTAATCAGAGCTTCTGGTCGCCAGCAACAGAATCCACCCAAGTCAGCCAGTCAGCCTGCCTCCCTCTCCCTTTCTTCCTCCATTGCTTTCTTCTGTCCTCTTCTCTTTTTCCTGCCTCTTTTCCTCCCTCTCTTCCTTTCTTTCTTGCTAAATTGAGGTGTATCAAATATATAACCCAATAGTGCTTTACATATGTATACACTCATTAGTATTCTGTTTCTAGCATCCCAATCAAGACCAGACCATTGTAGCTACCCAGACACTTCCCTTCACACACTCTTCATATTTCTCTCCTGAAGTAGCAGCTATTCTGGCTTATACCCCAGAGATTAGTTCTGTCTGTTCTTAAACCCTGTAAACATAGACTCATATAAGTATTTTTTGTTTCTGGTTTTTTGTGTTTTGTGTTTTTTTTTTTTGCTTAGCAATGTCAGTGAGTTTCTTTCAAGTTATATGCAGTGGTAGTTCTTTTTAAAAAAAAATTGGTATGTGGTTTTCCATTGTAAGAATATATTATAATTTATTAATTATTTTTTCTGATGACCTGCTGTGCTCAGGAGATCCTTCTGCCTCAGCCTTCCAAGTAGCTGGAACTACAGGTGCACACTACCATGCCTGGTTAATTTTGATTTATTGTAGAGACGAGGTCTCACCAAGTTGCCCAGGCTGGTCTCGAACCCCTGGGCTCAGGCAATTCCCTCACCTTGGCCTCCCATAGTGCTGGGATTACAGGCTTGAGCCACTGCGCCCAGCCAATAGACTTTTTAAAAAAGTCTTTTGGTGAGTACATAGATGCTCATTTTTATTGCATATATACTAAAGAGTGAAATCGCTGGATCATAAGAAAGGCATATTTTAAGTTTACTAGATACTTCCACTCTAGCTAGTATAACCAGGAAGGAATTTATTGAGGGATAGCAGATATTTCAAATTCGATGGACAAATAGTGTCTATGGCGGAATTTTCAGGAACAGCTCCCAGAGCAGGAATATTGCAGAGCTGGTCTGGTAAGGTCATCATTGTGCCAGCTGACCCAGAACCATGCTGCCTCTGAAGTACTAGGAAGCTTCCAACATTGACACCAACCCTGGAAACCCATGGTTGGTTGAGGAGAAGGATCACTTTGTTGCACTGGTGAAGGGAATTTGAGAGGCCAACTCCTTTGTAAAATGACTTTCAGCCAGTCTCCCTGTTTTAAGCCTCACCTCACATCCTATACCTAGACGTATCTGGTACTTCAAATTCCTGAGACTTGATGTAATGAAACCTTAATATACCTCTAATTTCTACCATTACAAGATTGTTTCAGCTTTCTCAAAATTTCCAAGTCAATTACCAGTCATCCATTTCTTGCTAGCTTCCAAGTATTTGTTAACATCTCAGATCTTCTCTTTATTCTCCTCTCTACTTAACTTTGCTCTTGTGCCTTTTTTCATTTCCTTATTGTCATTTGGTGGGAATTTAGGATAAAACCTCCTGTGAATAGCTCACTTTTTTTTTTTTTTGAGTTGGAGTCTCACTCTGTCGCCCAGGCTGAAGTGCAGTGGCAAGCTCACAGCCACCACAGGCTCTACCTGCTGGGTTCAGGCGATTCTTCCACCTCAGGCTTCCAAGTAGCTGGAACTACAGGCATGTGCTACCATGCCCAGCTTATTTTTTGATTTATTGTAGAGATGAGGTCTCACCAAGTTGCCCAGACTGGTCTCGACCCCTGAGTTCAGGCAATTCTCTTGCCTCGGCTTCCCAAAATGCTGAGATTACAGGCTGAGCCACCGTGCCTGGCCAGTTCACATTTTTAAAAGCAGAAGTCTAGTTATTGTATTCCTTAAAATGCTACTCTAAAATGTATCTACTCTTTCCAAGTCTCTATCTAGTAGTACTTCCCTTACTCCAAGTCTAACAGATGACCTCAGCTTCTAGTATCTCTGTTTACTTCTTCTCCATCTCAAATCTTTCTATTGTTATCTATTTTACTAGTGTGATAAATTAGGAAGACAAATTTGTCCTTTTCAAGGAGAATTCTTGTGTTTGGACCCAGATGTCTTCATCTGGACTCTTGCTCCATCCCATATACACCTCTTTTAGCCCGGGATATGCGTTCTTGTAATACAACTAAATCAGTGCTGAATGGTGTTCTTGTGACAAAGTCTCCTTGGAAGCTGTGCTGCAAATACACCTAGAATAACCAGTTGGCAGAATATCATCTCTGTTCTTCAACTTCCTTGAAGTTATTACTGGCCTTCAGCCACAGTTTCATCCAGCTTCAATTCATATAATTAGTTGTCAGTCGTCTCTGGCTGCATGAGGTTTATGAAGCGTTTCTTAATTGTCAGTGACCTGCTCTCAACACTGACTTGTCTGCTGTCCATTTCTCTTTGTTGACATGACCATTTCCTTGATGGCATCTGGAATGGTTGCAAAACTGTTTTGTTTACATCCAACATGCTTTCCTTTCTTCATTTCTTTGTGGTGGATTTAACCCCAACACACTTTTGTCAGCCATTATTAGTCAAAACTATGGTCCAACCATTTGGTGTTTTCTGGAATATAATTTAAATATCATAGAGGGAGGTTGTGGTAAACAAAAATTTACAACTCAAAATTTGGTAGTTGAGACTGTATATGCTTTGAAGCATTAAAACTCACTGGTTGAGAATATACAATGGCTCTCAGAGAATGGAAAGATCTATGTTTACCACTGTTCTGTAACCAGTTGCTTGTGTGTGTGTGTGTGTGTGTGTGTGTGTGTGTGTGTGTGTGTGTGTGTGTATGTGTGATGTAAGCATATACATGCATATAATTTTTATGTAAATTATTTCAGTAACAAATAGCACTGTCACCTTGAGCTCTATTGAATAGAATGTGCCGGAATTATCATTCATCTTTTCCCCTCCCTGGGTACATTTCTTTGCCCTTAAAAATGCTCAGATCCTCTCTATCCCTAAATAAGTTGTTTAATCTGCCTTAATTCTTATATTTTTTCCTTTAAAAATTTAAACACCTCAAAAATTGAGGTTTATTTTTCATTTCTGCCCCTCCTGTTCCATGACTACTTAGAATTCCCTTTTCGCCTCTTACCGTGTCTTTTAAACTACTTTCACTTATGGCAACATGATCCCCCAATCCCTGCATCCATTGCTGTCTTTGTGGTGTTGATCTTCTTTACTTCTTTTTGTCACTCCTGGCCTGCTTCTTCTGTGTAAAAATATCTTTGCTCATTTTTCATTACATTTTAATATCCCATTTTTCCTATGTATCTGCATCTTTCACTGTTTCCTCTTGTCCTTTCTTCTTATTTTTTTTTTTAATTTTTAAAAACTTTTTGTAGAAACACGGTCTCACTAGGAACTCCTGAGCTCAAGAAATCCTCCCACCTCGGCCTGCCTAAGTGCTAGTATTACAGGCATGAACCACTACACCCGGCCCTGGCCCTTTCTTTTAAATTGTGTTTCTCAAAATCTTGTATTCCTTCTCTCAGTTCACTCTCTCACCTCCCCACCCCCAACTCTTTCCTACTCTGCTTAACCACACTCCACTTTCTGGTCTTCAACTATGACCAGTGTATGACATCAGCATCTGTCCTTGGCTCTCTCGGAAGCACAGATTTTAGTATTTCCAGCTGACTGGTAGAATTCTCCACTCAAGTATCATGCCAGTATTTCTACTCCAAGTCTGAAATAGATTTTGTTTTGATCCTGCCAATAAATTTTTCTTTTGACTTCCTGATTTGAGAACCCCATTCTATGAAAGTCTTGAGTTATCCTTGTCTCCTCTGTTTTTCTCGCTATGTTTAATCAGTTGCCAGCATCCTGTGGATTTTGCTTTCCCAGTATCACTGCAATCATTTCATTTTTTCCATATCCACTGAACTCTTATGTTCACCCTCATTGATTTTACTTCAATAAATGGATATGTTTTCTAACTGGTCTTCTTGTGTCTCCCAACTGATGAGTTTCAAAGAGTTTGACCAGCTTAATTGCATTAAGGCATAGTTATGAGTATAAATTTGCTTAAAATTTTTATATTTTAGTTAACATACTTACAGTGGTAATTAATAGGAATCTTGACACAACTGCCTTAAATGATGTTTAGTTCAAATAATCAAAAGCTAAGAGATAGAATCTTTCCAAGGCTTGTAATTCTGGTATTTCAGTGACAGATTCCAAAACCTATTTCCTTTTCACCTTTCACTCTGCTGTCCTCAAACTGAATGCCCTAATGGTCAAAAAATAGATAGCCATCTCAATTCAGTCATATTGTATAAATATGGCAACATGATCAGTGAAGCTAAACATTTCTTTGTATTTTACTTTGATTTTTTAAAGTGCCACAAAATCTTTGCAAGATTCACCTCAGCACAATTCTTCTCACATTTTGCTGCCAGAATGACAACACAGGTAGTTACCTATACAGTTAGTTAGCAAGAATTGGGATTATAATAATTGGTTTAAAATCATCAAGCTTTATGCCCAGGTTCCTATGAAATGATACCCTGTACAAACTTCAAATTTTGCAAGAAAGGGAAAAAAGTATAATGAATGTTGGATGCGAAACCAGCAGGTATGAACTGTCACCTCTATCTCTTTCCTTTCTCATTCTGCTCCTCCTTACCTTTTCCTTTTCTGTATCATTGCATTATTTTCCATTTCTCATTTTACTTTTCTCTTTCTTTAGTCTGTGCTTGATAGTGCCTGTCTGCTGCAGATTTGTGAAGCAGATTTTTGACGTTTCTGATCAACTTGACTGGGCCACAGGATGCCCAGGCATCTGATTAAATATTATATCTAGGGGTGTCTGTGAAGATATTTCTGAAGGAGATTAGCTTTTTAACTAGTAGACTGAGTAAAGCAGATGGTTCTCCCAGTGTGGGTGGGCATCATGTGATCCATTGAGGGCCAGAATAGAATAGAAAGGTGGAAAAGATTGAATGATCTTTGCCTGACTGCTTGAGTGGGGACATCAATTTTCTTCTGCCTTCTGTGTTTTTGGTTCTCAGGCCTTTAAACTCAGACTGAATTCTATATTACTGGCTATACGACTCTCAGAACTTTGAGCTACACCGCTGATTTTCCTGAATCTACAGCTTGCAGATAACAGATCTTCAGATCCCTCCCCTCCCCTCCCCTCCCCTCCCCACCCCTTCCCTCCCCTTCCCTTCCCTCCCCTCCCCTTCCCTTCCCTTCCCTTGCCCTCCCCCTCCTTCCCTGTCCCCATTGGCTCTGTTTCTCTTAAGCACTATAAATAACAAAAGAGATCATGTTTTCAACTGTTCTGCAAAATACTTTGGTGTTATCTAATAGATCAGCCAATACCACATTTCTTATTTATTATTTCAACAACCTACTCTGTATACTGGAGGAGAAAGATGGTAGAGTCTGACAAGGCTTACTCTCTCACAAAGTTTAAAATTGAAGTGGGCATATGAAAAATTTACGGGCAGAATGTGAATTGGCAGTATGCTTGCATGCCTACTTAATTATGGGATAATATCAATATATGAAATGCAAATGGACTGTGGCAGTAAATGATGGTAACATTTATATCAGTGAGTCAATGAATTGGTGACTATAAATCTCTCAGGGATAAAAAGATAAGTATTTTAAAGACTGCCAGAGAAAAAGAGATGCATTTTGACAAAGAAATAAAGTCAACATGGCAGGATAATGGAGCTTGGGCAAAAAATGGGGAAGTGAATGTCAGTGTCAGAAAGACTACAGGTGTTTTGAGACCAAGGAAATTAAAATTGTAGCATTAAGTTGTTTGTATTTTTGTAATTTAGACACCACTATCTTTTCAAATCTGAAGTAGTCTTATATGCATGTTTTAGAGGGAAAACCAAGGAGTCTTGTTTATGGGAGAATGGTTTAGTCTACTTATGTTGCTATAAAGGAATACTTGAGGCAGGGTAATTTATAATATAAATAAATTTATTTGGCTCATAATTCTGCTGGCTGGAAGATTGGACATCTCTATTTGGCAAGGGCCTCAGGCTGCTTCCACTTATGGTGGATGGTGAAAGTGAGATAGTATGTGCAGAGATCTCATGTTAAGAGAGGAAGCAAGAGGGAGAAAGGAGGGAAGTGCCAATGCCTGGCTCTTTTTAACAGCCAACTCTCATGGAAACTAGTAGAGCAAGAACTCACCCACTCTCCCCTCAGGGGAGGACATTAATCTATTCATGAGAGATCTGCCCCCATGACTCTAACACTTTCCATTTGACCCCACCTCCCACATTGGGGATCAAATGTCAACATAAGGTTTAAAGGGTCAAATATCCCAACGATAGCAGTGACATTTGGAACATAAACCTTAGGTGAGGGAGGAGTGACATGAATGATATTGGAAGTCTCCACAAGAGCCAGAGAGTGAAACCAAGACATGGTATTAGAACTCTAAGCCAGAATTATTCAAGTGTGAGTCAACACTAGCCTTCCTGCAAGATTTAGGATAAAGAACTCTCAACATTTTTATTAATTTCTCAAATGGTAGAACAACTTCCACTGATATTAGGGTAACACATATAAGCACTCAAGTAATTAGGAAAAAAAAATGGGACCGGTTTAGGGATTACATAAAGAAATGACTTACATAAATATTGTTTCTATCCTTTTTTTTACAACTAGGGAAATGTGTTAAAATAAAAAACAAACAAAAATTCTGCTATTTTAGGCTGAAGGACCTTAAAGTCTCAGCACTGTCTTCAAGTCTGTGTTTGGCCTTGGGTAAATTTCTTAGTATTCAGGGATTTATTTTCCTCATGAGTAAAATAATCATAATAATGTCTGCCTTGCAAGGTTATACAGTGTACAGCTTCAGGGAAGTAGTAAGTGCTTAATTTATTATAGCTCTTGTTATTGTTATTTCTAGTAATAAAAGAGAACAATTATCATGTACTTAGTATGTGCTGGACACTGCTCCCAGCACTTTTCTTGATTTATCTCATTTCATACTTACAACAACCTCATGAGGTAAGTGAAAGTATCTCTATTACAGGTTAAAAAATAGAGAGAAGATGGTTGAAACATTCCCGAGGTCACATATAGTCAAAGTTCAAATCAGGATATGAAACCAGAAGGAGCCTGTTCTCTCCACCTCAGAAAGCTGTGGAAGAGAGTGACAGTGACAGGTCTAGGGATCACCAGAGTGGACTTCCTTGATGAGGTGGACTTCAGCTTGGTGTGGAAAGATCTAGAAGGTTTGCTGAGTCACACTTCACTTCTAAACAAATGTGGGGAGGCAGGAATGCCTGTGGTGGTCAGGATGAGAAGGGAAGGAGGAAGGATGGATGAAGTTGTGGTGGCCTGTTTGAGAAAGTAGTGGGAGTAAGGGAGAAAAGGTAGGTGGCATCTCAGGTGAGAGGTTTGAAGGTGTACTGGACATGAGATTGGAGCAGGGTTTATTGTTTTGAACTTACAGAATATTGACAGGCTGTGGGTATGTTGGGTGGACCAACTGACTGACAAAAGTTAGCTAAAAAATAGTTTGGGTCCCATGAAGCCAAACCTTAGCTGCTGAATTGTTCTGTACATATGTTGTGCCAACTGAGTTTCTTCTCCTGAGGACCCACATCTGACATACCACACAGGCAATTAACTGGAAGCAATCTAGAACAAAGATTAATTGATACAAGTTTATCCTACCTACACCTTCGCAAGATCATGGGAATTTACATAGTGAGTAGAAGACAATGCAAGGGAAGGGAAAGAAGGAGAGGAGGGAGTCAGTGCTACAACTAGAATGGTCCCACAAAAAAAGTATTTCAGTGTCTCTAGCTTTGTATACAAAACCCTGATCAGCATTCTCTCTGTCCACAACTACTTTCCTTTTCTGGACTGCATCAGTGTATTAGGTCAAATTAATTCAGCCCTTTTCCATACTTTTGGGGCTACATTACCAGTAACATTACACATCAAGTCATACACTGCCTGCTAGTATTATGGGTGAAGACTTAAGTCAGGCATTTGAGCTGAACAAAGTGGGCAAGTATGTATATTTCTTCCAGTTTCCAAATGAAATTATGGAACACATCAAGGCCTGTTCTTTGACTTTACACTGTTCTCTTTGATTTGAGCTGTATTGTACCAAAGTGGAACACTGTGTTTCTACATCGCGTTGTAGTTATCTCTTTATCTGACCATTTCTCCCATTCGTGTGCTGCAGTTGCAGATCCCAGCATTCTTGTTACTGGCACAAAAAAGGGGCCTGTAAATCCTTACTGAACAAGTGAATTCCATTACACAGAGCTGCAAAAAAGGTGAATATTAGATGCCATGGGAGGAAATAAATGTTCCGAAATACCCCTGACCTGACCCGCCACTTGTCTAGATAAATTTGTACCATTGGTTTTTTAGGATTATATTCTTTCATTTTCTCTCATCTCTTGATTCCATTACATACTTGACATTTCTTTCCACCAAATTCATGCCCTGGCTTTTGCTGCATCACTGCACCAGCAAATATTTGTAAACTCAGTATTGTGAGCAGTATAAAATGCAGCAAACCAAGGGCATGGGAAACTGACTTTTCAGAATGTGTCCTACTTGTGAATCAGACTAATTCTTTTACAAACCATAAAAACAGCAACTATAACCATTAAAGTCTGGTCTTTCCTTTTTCCAAAAGAATTGTCTTCTCTGACAAAATAATTTTAAGCACTCAGCTATGTTCTACACTTTTAGCTAGAAGGGACTTTAGGGATAATTTAATGCTATGATGACAAAGCTTATTTTTTTTCTCCTTCATGCTAAAATTCTACTCTGAATTATAATTATTATAAAAAATTATTATAATTATTTGCCAAGTCATTATTTAGTGATAGAATAAAATCTTCTTAGCTTACAAGGTTATAGGATGTATTGATAAAGTGTTACAGGATTAAGAACCACATGAATATTTTCCCTTTTGAGTTGGAGTCTCACTCTGTTGCTGAGGCTAGAGTGCAGTGGCATGCTCACGGCCACTGCAGCCTTGACCTGCTGGGCTTAGGCGATCCTTCTGCCTCAGCCTTCCAAGTAACCGGAACTACAGGCATGCTACCACGCCTAGCTTACACATGAAGATTTTCTTTGCCCGAGAATTCCTGTTCTTTCCCTATAACATTATTAGAAATGGCATGCTTAAGTAATTTTTAAAAATCCAAATGTATCTAACATAACGTTTAAACACTGAGCTCTTTTCTAAAGTGGTTATGGATGACACAACATCTATTTCAACTTTTCATTTTCTTTGTACACTCTCTGATAAACCAGGTATGTCAGATGCAGATTTCAGAGCCCATAAAATCCAAACAGAGATGTACACATGCTAGTGAATGTTAAGTTTGGTGACTGGCATAGGTGTGTAAGCAGGTAATGTGCCGTCCCAGGCCTCAGAATGCTCCGTCCTTTGGCAACTGCCTGCTGAGGACCCATCACTTCTCAGTCAGCCTGTGGCATCTTTTTGCTCTTTCCAGTGTCCTTTAGATCTCAGAGATTAAGTTTTAGCTTCATTCTTTCTTGACTTTGCCCTGGGGCTTCTCTTTACTCCAAACATGCTTGTCAGAGTGTCATAGAGTTTCCATCTCTCTTTTTTCTCTTCCATTTCCTTTTATTTTATTTTTCCACACTGTAAAATGTAGATTTCTTTTATTTTAAGAGTCTCACATTCATTTTTTTTTAGTTGGGGATCCCACTCTGTTTCCTAGTCTGGAATGCAGTGGCATGATCATGGCTCACCACAACTTCAACCTCCCGGACTCAGGCAATCTTCTTGCCTCAGCCTCCAGAGTAGCTAGGGCTACAGGCATGTACCACCACATCTGGCTCAGTTTTTTACTTTTTATGGAGTTGAGACCTTGCTATGTTGTCCAGGCTGATCTTAAAATCCTGGGCTCAAGTGATCTTCCCACCTTGGCCTCCCACAGTGCTGGGATTACATGCATGATCTACAGCTCCTGGCTGACAGTCTGTTAATTATTTTTAAAAAAGAGGTATGGGAAAGCAAAATCGAACACACACACACACACACACACACACACACACACACACACACACACACTTCTCAGAGTCATTGAGATGAAATATGAAAAAGAGAAACTTCCAAGGCATCTGACAAAAAGAAGTCTTGATAAAATGCCAAAGAAGGCTGCATACTGTAATAATACATACAGTATTGTTTTGCCACTTTGAGCACAAAATTCTTAAATTTAATAATCAAATAAGATCCATTTAGTTAAGAAATTTATTTTCAAAAATAATCAAAAGAGTTCTTCAATTCTGGACTTATAAAATAAAAGGATTTGTGGAGAATGATTAAATTCACACTCTGTAATGATAATTGCAAGTTACTTAATGATTATGGGCAGATTACAACTGGTCAAGGACATATTTGATAATAATAGCTATAATTCAATGCATTCCTCTTATTGCAGAAGTTGTACTAAGTGATGATTGTCTTCCCCACAATCATTTGATACTACACTTGTCACCCAACTCTTAACAGATGATCTTGCCACCTTCCACACGAGAAAATAGAAATCACCTTGATTTCCCGCCACTAATGCTGTTCGTTTTTGTGAATCTGCACTCATCTTTTCTTTTGTTTCTTCTTATTATAGTTGAGAAGGTATTCCTTCTTTTAAGGCTAATCCAGTAGTGTTCTGGTCAAGGTATAGCAGCCAGCTTCCTAGAAAAAAAATTTCCTGATTTGTAACATTTGCTGATTTCTGTGATATAAAAACTTCCACCATGGATTTTAAGCTACGAACAGGACCTCAATAAACCATGCATATAAAGAGATGTGCACACAGGCTTTGCAGGCTGATATAGTCTAGCTCCGGCATGCCACTGGGCCAATTCCTCTTGTCTTCTGAAGAAGCAATAGAGAATAGTGGGGCTATGCACAGACTCTGCAGACAGATTTGTCTGAGTTTGTATTTTGGTTCTAACCCTTAAGATGTCTAAGATTTCAGATAAATCATAAGTTTTCTATACCTTAATTTTGTAATTGGCAAAATGATTAATAAAAAACATACCCTATGGGGTATGTCAACAATGTCCCCTCAATCCATAACAAAAGGGTAAAATATCTTTGAGGTGAATTATTTTTATTAACCTCCATTTCATAAGTGAAGACCATGAGGAACTAGAGCCAGGGCTTTAATTCTTTCTTTTTATTTAGCCAAAATGTTCTCCTTTTCTTTCTCTCTCATCCACTTTTCAACCATTCTTGTCTGACATCAGTACTCAATATGCAGACTGCGATGGCTTTTAGGAATAACCTCCTATCTTAGGCTGAGTTTTCTGGAAACAAACTTTTAATCAGAGATTTATATGAAGGAAGTTTTCTGGACAGTGCTTTCAGACAGGATATAAAGGAACTGGAGAAACAGGATGGGAAGAAGGAGAAGTTGGCATTCAACTGTTATGTGTTTGCACTAAAAGCCTTGCAAGATCTAGTGAGAACTCTGGAAAAGAGATGGTTCATTAGAGTAATTCTGAGTTCAGATGACGGAGCAGATCATTTATTTACTGTGTTACCAATCACTGAAGTAGAAGGAGAGAAACCTTGAGCAAGGAGGTTTCCTTTGGCACTTCCAGGAAAGAAATACAGCTGTGAGGTCCCAGTGGCTAACAAACCCATCAGTCAGCTGGGGGAAAGAGTTAATCTTCTAGAAAGAGCCCCAGGTGGGTTTATATATCTTGTGTTGTTTAGATCTATTTACTTGATTTAGTAAGTTCACATTGAGGAACAGTTGCTCCAAGATTCTTGTTGGTCTGATTTCTTGGGAAAACTTACAAGATGAATATTAATGTGAAGAACTAGAGTTCCAACTGCTGTATCTAGTCTTGAGGTCACAAATGAGTTTACTATTTCCTCCTTGACACCCATTCCTCTCACCAAAGTCACCATGTACTTCTCGGGCTGGTCTTGTCCATATATGTTGCTGGTCTTGTCCATGTATGTTGTCCATTCAAAATTGGGCAGGAGAGTTCCAGGAGATATCCCAGCAGATCATCTGGGTCCTGAACATGGTGTTTCCTATCCATATTGTGTAATGGTAACCCTACTTCCTCTTAGTGATTAGAGTCAATTACTCGTGTCAGGTGGTAACTCCTTTCCTTACCTGTTGGTCTGATACAATGGACCTGAATTGGCCAGGCTGTAGCCATAACTCAAAGTTAAGTGGAAATCATATGCTCATGGAAGAATTTCCTCTTTGGGAATTAGGGCCTCTAAATTCACAATGTCTAAGGTTTGGGGCCAGACACAGTGGTTCATTCCTCAATCTCAGCACTTTACAAGGCAAGATGGGAGGATTGATGGAAGCCAGGAGTTCAATACTAGCCTAGACAACATAGTGAGGCCCTGTCTTTGCAAAAATTGGAAAAATTAGCTGCGTGTGGTGGCACATGCTTATAGTTTCAGCTATTTGGGAGACTGAGGAAGAAAGATCACTTGAGGGTAACTCCTTTCCTTACCTGTTGGTCTATTGATACAATGAACCTGAATTGGCCAGGCTGTAGCCATAACTCGAACAGCCCTAGAGTTCTAGGCTGTGGTGAAATATGATTGTGGCCCTGCACTTCAGCCTAGGTGACAGAGCAATATCCTCGTCTCAAAAAATTAAAAATTAAATAAGTTGTGGTGGCATATTTTCCAAGTGAGTCTGGAAGGATGGTAGGTGCTTCTGGTCCCATATATTCTTTGTTCCGGGGACACAGTACCATATAATGCTCACTTGGTAGGATGTACAGTCCATCCTGGTGGATGATGTGCCATTCTTAGAGAGTTGTATCTCCATTTGGTGCCTTAGCCACATCTTGGAAAGATTGTACTGTTGTTCTATCAGACCTGCAGCTACTGGTTGTGGTGGCAAGGTATAGGACAGGTAGATTGTGGTTATCACCACATCTCCTTTTCTATAAAGTAGGTCTCTTGGTTTTAGGTGATGTTATATGGTGTTTTTGTCACTGGGTCAGTGCTCTGTAATCTCTTATTTAATAGTGTTTTCCAAGTATGTGCTAAGTCCAGTCAAGGTAAATTTTTGCACCTTTCAGAGTAGATGGAGTCCAAACTAACTTGCCACCCAAGGGGTGATGCTATTTTGGGGGCTCAATGTTGATTTATGCTACTGGCAGGTTGAGCATTACACAGTAGGATAAGTCCTTGGTGAGTTGAACCTTACTGTTGTATCCATGTATAATCTCTATCCCTGTTACCATGACGACTCTACTCACAAACCATTGTGCCAGCACTGACAGAGGCTGACTGATATCAATGAGCTGAGGCAGTCTATCTACCCGGTTGCTTAGTGTGATAAAGAAAGCCCACAAAAAGCAAACAGTTTTTCAGTCTCTTCTAGCACCCCCAGTAGATGGAAAACCATGGAGCCACGTGACAAACCCAGTGTGTGATTTTGAGAGTATCAGCCCCAGCAACACAAAGAAAAGGTAGGTGGGCTTGAAGTTGACAGATGTATCCCAAAATAACTGGGATAGATGAGGATCACCATTCTACATGCTTTAATTCTTTAATGGTGGCATTGATCTCTATCATTACCCACTGGAATATTGTTTTTGATTAATGATTTAGGTCTGGAATAGGAAATCAGTTTTAGGGGTATCCACGTGTTCTCTGTAACTCTGAGAGTGTTTATCCTACATATCAAGAAATCAGTGTGGGATTACTGCCAACTACCAAAATTGTCTGCTTTGACTATACATTCAGATCCTGGGGAATAAATCATGAATAGAATTGACCTACTATAATCCCATGTATCCTAAACTCTAACATGGGGGTCAAGATAATACCTTCTGGATATCAATATCAATTCAGACTCCTATCAATATTCTCAGTAGATCTGGCTTTTATCTTTTTCTGGTATGTGGCTACCCAAATAAATAATCACAAATCTCTTTGGGAAAGAATTAAGGAGAATACCCTATCTTATATTCTTTCTGTAGAGTTAAAGGGTTCTTTCTCATGAAAATCCAACTTCTTTTTCAGTTAATGTGTTTCATGCCTTAAGTCTGAAAACTGGGTAAGGCATCAAGGGTTTTTGAGGAGTCATCTGTTCTCAACTTTCCAATTATCATATTCAATTACTTTGGGTTATATAAATTAAGTAATATTCTTGCTGGCTTTCCATCTATATTTCTTCCAGAACCCCACATTCTACTAAATATTTCCATAGCTTTCTTTAGGTCAGAGCCCATAGATGACTCTCTGATCTTGTCACTCGTACCAATAATTGTGCCTGTTTCTGACACCTAGCTTCTGTTATTTTGGTCCTATTATAATTTTTTATAATAGAATCTTCTATCTTAGTCCCTGGGTCCCATAAGACAGCTACCACTGAGCTCAATCACACCAGTACCTTTTTCACCAACACACTCTTTATTACTTTGGTAAATCAAGTGTCCTCTGGGTTCTACCATGAATCATAGTGAGATGATGAGTTCTCTAGATTAAATAGAAAACTCACTCTGGCATGGCCACTTCTCTGGGCTTTTTGGTCCTTTCTACTTCTGACTGCTATGACAGTGCTACCATTACTACTTCACTGTTTTAGCACTATCTCTTGGAATATTTCCATGTTAAACTTTGTATCACAGAAGGATGCTGATCCAATATTGACAAACCCTCCCTTATCCAAGTTTATATCCTGTTTTCTCATCTCCGTTTTGATCCAGCACTCTCAACATTCCATATACATTCTCCTGATTCTTGCCAGTTCATGTTAGTTAGGTCTTAGAGCTCCAACAGTTTATAATCTCTTTCATTTTTTTTTTTTTTGAGTTGGAGTCTCACTCTGTCGCCCAGACTGGAGTGCGCAGCCTCGACCTGCTGGGCTCCGGCGATCCTTCCGCCTCAGCCTTCCAAGTAGCTGGAGTTACAGGCATGCGCTACCACGCCCGGCTGATTTTTTGATTTATTGTAGAGATAAGGTCTCACTGCCCAGGCGGGTCTTGAACCCGCGGGCTCAGGCAATCCACTCACCTCAGCCTCCCAAAGATGCGGGATTACAGGCTGAGCCACTGAGCCCGGCTATCTCTTTCATTCTTTACAGCATTTTTCCTACTGGATGTGATGTTAATTGGCCCTAGTTACTGGTCTAAAGGCCAAGAGGGAAGATGGGGTTAAATCTTGGTGGGAATACATGTTGTCTTATGTGATGGTCAACTTTATGTGCTAATTTAGCTAACCTATAGTTCCCAGTTATTCAAGAAATTGTTAATCAAGGTGGTAGTGTCAAGGTATTTTGTAGTTGTGATAAAAGTCTATTACCAGTTGACTTTAAAGAAGATCATCCTACATAGTGTGGGTGGGCATGAATCAGTTAGTTGAAAGGCCATAAAAGCTGAAATGAAGTTTCCCTGAAGAAATTTCATCTGTGGATAGGAGCTTCAGTGTTGCCTGATAGTTCCAGTTTGCCCTTCCTGATAGCCTACCCTATAGATTTTGGACTTCCCTGACCAGCCCCCACACTTGCTTAAACTAATTCTTTGCAATCAATCCCTTATTATATATTTACTACTAATCTCATTTCTTGGTGAAACCCTGATTGACATGTTTTTCAAGGCAGAGACTTTGCATTCTCTTCAAGATATGAGGCATTGCTAGCCTTAAACAGAAACAAATAGTCCAATTCTGCAGGTCTAGAGGGCTCAAGGATTTGAAGGGTTAACAATTTTTCCATGCATGTACCCAGATGTCCTCATTCCAAGTCTCAGAACCTCATTCTCCAAAAATGACCCTGACCTTAATATATTTTGCTTGAGAGAGTGGAGAATTCAACTTACTCTGCAGTTTTCCCATTGTTATAATTTTTTTTTTTTTTTTTTTGAGTTGGAGTCTCACTCTGTCACCCAGACTGGAGTGCAGTGGCATGCTCCTGACCACTGCAGCCTCGACCTGCTGGGCTTCGGTGATCCTTCTGCCCCAGCCTTCCAAGTAGCTGGAACTACAGGTGCACGCTACCATGCTGATTTTTTAATTTATTGTAGAGATGAGGTCTGGCCAAGTTGCCCAGGCGGGTCTCTAACTTGTGGACTCACCTCGGCCTCCCAAAGCATGGGATTGCAGGCTGAGCCACTGAGCCTGGCTTCCATTGTTATAATTATGTCCTTGGCCTGATCTTCAGATTGTTCTTCTCTCTAGCTGCAGAAGATGGGAGTTTCCTTAATATGCCTTCATACTATTCTTGGTGTCCTAAAGATACCTTGACCTTATTGTATCCACAAACTTATCTTTCCCTCCAAACCTGACCTTTTTTCATTATTCTGTAACTCCATGAGTGACTCTACCGTCTATCCTATTCTACAACCTAGAAACAAGGGAGTTATTTGTAATTTATGCCGAGAAGGAAGAGAAGAGCCGCTGGTGGTTAGAAGTTTATTAAAGAAAAGAAAGGGAGGGGTGGCTGGTTCTATAGAGAGAAACCAGCGGGCCCCTAGTCTTGGTTTGAAATGTAGATGTCTCCTGGCCTTGAAATGCAGATATCGGTACTGCTGAGGCTGGTTCTCACAGCCTTGGAGTGTAGATATCCTCACTAAACCAGTCACACTTGTCTTTGAAATGCAGCCTTAGGAAAGCAAACACTGACAGTCAGTACCAGGCTGTTATCAGTCACATAGCCAGCGGGATGTGGTCTAGGAGAAAGCAGATATTGGCAGTAATTAGTAACAGAACGCTGTTAGAGCAGAGTGTTAGCTTTTTTTTGGGGGGCCACAACTCTGTGCTCTGATTGTGAAGTTTATATGACGAGTTGTTTTAACTACAATCTCCTCTCCCATCCCTCTAAAAACCCTATCGTTATTCTGGATAAATTCTTTCCCTCATTACATTTCTCTTGTCAACTCCTGAGTCCTGTCGGTTTGTCGTTCAAATATTTCTCAAATTCATCTGTTTTCTTTCATTTCTATCACTACAAATACTCCAGTCTATGTACTGTCGTCTCTCTACTAGATTACTGTTATAGCCTTCTAATTAAACTTTGTAGCTACTTTGCTCTAGTCCAGTGACTTCCATCCACAATAACCAGAGTTCACGATGTTTAATTCTGATCATGTCTCTCTCATACCAAAAACTTTCTATGGCTTTGGATATTGACCAAAAATCTTACTATGGCTACGACCCTGTTGTGATCTCCTTTTTCTTCTCCTGTCCCTCTCTCCTGTGTCAACTACAGACTTTCAGTTCCTTGAAAGCGCCATTCTCCCTCTCACCACTAAGTATTTGTGAGAGTTCTACTCTCTCCCTGGAATGCTTGTCCACTCACACCCCCCTTCACTTACTTGTTGGCCATATATTACATATCAGTACCAACATCAGCACTTCAGGGAAATCTTCTCTTTGATCTAAGAAGTTTGGGAGGCATTTAAGCATGAAGAATCTCTTCCTCCTTGGAGTAAACTGAAAATGGACCCCCCACCCAATTTGTGAAGAGCCCCCATAGTTCTTGCTTCTGTTACAGCATCAAGCACCTCCAGGCAACTGTAAAAAAGGGCATTGCTGCTTAGTCACATCCCGAACAATATCACATAGGTTACAAATATACTCTAAAGTACTGGCCAAATACTAGCTCTTCCTAGTATCACATAGGTTACAAATATACTCTAAAGTACTGGCCAAATACTAGCTCTTGTTTCACATGACAAAAGTCCCTGATTCTTACGTGAATATTTTATTAATTTGATTACACCAAGAGAACTGGGAGTGAAGTAGAAGTAGCTACTTTTACATTTACTGTTCTTTCTTTTCTTCAGACCAAGTTCTGAATAAACATAAATATTTCACATTAGGTTTCTATGCCTAGTATCATTCATATTGTTTCTTCTGCCTGGAATGTTTCCCTTTCTGAATTACTCAGTGTACTATTATTCTCCCGTCCTCCAAACTGTGCACATAACTTGAGTTTTCAAATCTTACCCATCTTTACTTTCTCTATGAATTTTTTAAATTTCCTTATCCCAAATTTCTTCTCATTTCAATAATCCCTCTTACCAGAACTCACATTTTCTGAACCCCTTTTATAGTAGGTTCATATATCCTTCTTTGTATTTTAGTTCTATGTGTGCAACTTTGTTGCATGGTTAGTTTCTTGGAGATATCTATGTTCAATTAAAAAAAAAAATCCTTGACCGGGCTCGGTGGCTCAGCCTGTAATCCCGCGCCTCTGGGAGGCTGAGGTGAGTGGATTGCCTGAGCCCGTGGCTTCGAGACCCGCCTGGGCAGCGAGACCTCATCTCTACAATAAATCAAAAAATCAGCCGGGTGTGGTAGCGCATGCCTGTAATTCCGGCTACTTGGAGGGCTGTGGCAGAAGCATCTCCGGAGTCCAGCAGATCAAGGCTGCGGTGGCCGGGAGCATGCCACTGCACTCCAGTCTGGGTGACAGAGTGAGACTCCAACTCAAAAAAAAAAAAATTCTTGACCTGGTGCAGTGGCTCAAGCCTATAATCCCAGCACTTTGGGAGGCCGAGGCGAGAGGATTGCCTTAGCTCAGGGGTTCGAGACCAGCTTGGGTAACTTGGTGAGACTTTGTCTCTACAATAAATCAAAAAATTAGCCAGGCATGGTAGTGCGTGCCTGTAGTTCAAGCTGCTTGGAAGGCTGAGACAGAAGGATCACCTAAGACCAGCAATACAAGGCGGTGGTAGCTTGAACGTGCCACTACACTCCAGCCTGTGCGACAGAGTGAGACTCTGACTCAAAAAAAAAAATCCTCAGTGTACCTGGTATAGTGCCTTGCTCAAAGAAGGTCGTCAATAAATATTTATTGAATAAATAATTCAATGTAATGAATGAAAATTTTTGGTGACTAGTGAGGAACCAAGGGCCACACAGGAACCACAGGTAAAAAATAAATAAATAAAATAAAGCAGTAGATTCAAAGTCAGATAAAGAACCCAAAAGACAGAGAACAAAGACCACTCTCCACAAAAAGAAGACCTTGAGACTAAACTCAACATTTGACTAATTCTGTTGAAATGGCTGAAATTGTAGAAATTTCAAAATCAGGGTCAAATTAGATGACTCGTGTTATGCAATATAAAACCTCTCTGCTTAAAAGAGGGTGCTGGTTTGTTTAGATTACTAAGTTATTTTAGGTGGTTTTTCTTTCCAAATCTAAAGTCAGAGGAGGAAAAATAGTGTTTCCTTTGAGTGGAAAGATAACTGAGAAGATATGAGAAAGAGACAATGAAACAAATCTTGGGAAGTCACATGATAGACTTAAATGAGGAAACAAAGACAAAATAAGAATTTTGTCAACCTTCTGAAGGATAAGTAAGGATGTAACTTTTCACTCAGAAACTTTGAAGTCCCAATTAGAGGAGACAAAATAAAAAGATTCAGGGAAGTGGTGTTAGATGGGGGACTAAGGAGTCAGAAGGGGTTGATACAACAAGAAATAAAATGTAAAATAAATCTTCTGTGAAACTTTAGGATTTATACTTTGTTATTCCCTCATCTATATTTTTGGTGTAATGTAGTCAAACTTTCTGGATGACTGAATTCAAATTTCATCCTGATGCTCTGGTATTATGTAGATACAGTTTAAAATCCACCAATAATAATACCAAATATATCTTTTAAAAAACTGACTGACTCATCCATTTTTTATAGTATTTGCTTTGAACAAAAGATATTAAAAGTTAGAAAATTTAGACTTCAGGCGACTATAACCATATCACTCAATCTCACAGTCAGTACTTACATTCAAAGAGTCATGGAAGATAGCGATCTTTATTTGACATCAAGGCATACCAATTTTCAATACCTCAGTTCACGCTAACACATTTTATGCATGAGCCCATCTCTTCTTTCATATTCTGTGGATTCCTTGGTGCTTGTAAATGTTTCTCAACACAAGGCTCATTGTATTCTATCACGCTTACATTCTAGAATGCCAGCACCCAAATAGTAGTGATCTCATAGTTGATGAATCAAGTCTTAGATGTAGTAAGAAAAGGATAAATTATTGCTGGGAGAATCAGGGACATGAAATGCAATGGTATTTTGAATTTTGAATTGTACATGCACAAACAAAAGAGAAGCTCAATTTTGTCCAGTATTCATGATTATGTGTAGGAATGTCTTTCCTTTTCTTCAAAGGCAGTTTTAATAGCATACCCATTATTTATGTGTCAAAGTAAAAATTGAAAGCATCAAATATAAGCCAAGTAGCTGCAATGATTATTAGACAAAAGTTTTTTAAGTTGTAAAGTATTCTTCAGGAAACAAGACCGCTTTGGTTATAACTTAGCATTTAGGATAGTTGGATAAAATATTGTATGACTCTTGAATGTCAGAAAAGAATGAGAATAACTCTAATGAATGCTTTTCTTTGTCTGTAACATACACACCGTTTTCATATAGTATTTTAAAATGTCTTGTTACCTGGACTCAAATAATTTTTGTCTTTTTTCCTGAGAATAGTCTTAACATATATCTGTTTTCCTTTTTTCTTTCTTCTTATTTTTCATTTCATAGGCAGAGGAGCTGAAACAGAAACCTTAGCTTATAGTGTCAACACAGATACTTTTTGAATTATTGAGGCATCTTGGAGAAATAATTCTCAGAATATGTATTGCAGTTGTCCCTGCATATATGCAGGGGACTTGTTCCAGAACCTCTGCAGTATAGTATACCCCAATCTACACATACTCAAGTCCTGCAATAGGCCCTGTGGAACTTGCCTTATGTGAAAAGGTCCTCTGTCTATGTTGACTTCACATCCTGTGAATACTTAATTTTGATTTGCATTTGGATGAAAAAAAATTTGTGAATAAATAAACCTGCACAATTCAAACCTGTTTTGTTCAAAGGTCAACTATATATTAAAAGTTCCATTGAATCAGTGGGACTTAACTGTTTGTTGTTTGTTTGTTCTGAGTCAGGATCTCATTCAGTCCCAGGTTAAAGTGTTGTGGCAGTATCACAGCTCACCACAGCCTCGACCTCTGGGGTTCAGGTAACCTTCCCACCTCAGCCTCCTAAGTAGCTGGGACTAAAGGTTGGTACCACAATGTCAGGCTAATTTCTTTATTTTTTCTAGAGACAAGATCTCAATATATTGCCCAGGCTGGTCTCGAACTCCTGGGCTCCCATCTTGACCTTCTTAAGTGCTGGGATTGCAGGTTTGAACACCTTGCCTGACTTAAATTTTTTGTAGGGATGGGAGCATCTCTCTGTGTTGCCCAGGCTAATTATCATCCTTTATCTTCTTTTGTTTAGTTTCTGATGTGTTTGTTGCTAATTCAACCTCAAAACTTTTGGTCAAACTTTTTCTAAAGAGAGCTATAAATCTTTTAGGTTTTTAATTTTTTAGATCTTGTGAAATCTGTCACAACTATTCAACTCTGCTTTTGTAGATTTGGCCCATGGACTGTGGTTTGCAGCCCCAATTTAAATCGTCCCTCAAGATGTCCAGTTTCTTCGGATAGGTCTATTAATCCTTTTTCTCCAGAAAAGTTTCTCTTTGGGATTCCTATCTTGCTCTCTGCACCTTAGCCATAGATGCCATCCTGAGGTCTCCTTCACGATGATCTTGGGAATTCTCTTTGCCTCTTCCCTTGTTGGATTTCCTGTTTCCTGTATCCCATATTTTTCTTTTACATGGCTAACTCCTTGTGTTGGTGGAAAACCTTTTCCAGAAGCTTCTAGAGAAAGGGCACAGATGAGACTGAGATTTTTTTGTTAACACATAGTTTTTCAAGAATTCACTATAATGTGATGTTTTTGCTTGCTTGATTGCCTTTTTTGCTACACTTTTTATTGGATGCAGCAGAAGTTGTCTAAGAAAAAACTAATAACAGCTAAATAAATCTTGAATAAAACTTTATTTTGCTTGCTTATTTATTTATTCATTCATTCATTCATTTTTTGAGTTGAGGTCTCATTCTATAGCCCAGACTAGAATACAGTGGCACAATCACAGCTCACTACCGCCTAGACCTCTGGAGCTCAGTCGATCCTTCCCTTTCAGCCTCCCAAACAGCTGGAACTACAGGCGTGTGCCACCACCCTGGCTAATTTTTTCATTTTTTTGTAGAAAAGAGATCTCACTATGTTGCCTAGGCTGATCTCAAACCACTGCTCAAGCAACTCTCCTGCCTTGGCCTCCCAAAGTACTAGGATTACAGGCTTGAGTGACTGCACTGGTCTATTTTGCTTCTTTCTTTCTTTCTTTTTAAAAAAATTTTATTAGAAATATGTGGGGTACAATTCAGGGTTAGGTATACAAGCATTGATCATGCAGATACCCTTGTTAATGAGGTATGCCCCTCCCTCCCCCTAGCAGTTTCCCTCAATTGCCAATCCCACCACCCCCACCAACAGTTTCCCATTACTGCCAATCACTTTCTTATAGCATTATAATTGTTCAAGGTCCTATTATGAGTGAGAACATATGGAACTCTGTTCTTTGTTTCTGTGATAAATCACTGAGTATGATCGACCCCAAATCCATCCAGGTTGCTGCCAAGTACATATATTTGTCGTTCTTTATGGCTGCATAATATTCCATTGTGTATATGTACCACATTTTTTTAATCCAATCCAGCTTTGATGGGTAACATGGTTGGTTGGATGTTTTTGCTATTGTGAATAGAGCTGCAACAAACATACGTGTGCAAGTATCTTCTTTGTAGAAGAATTTGAGTTCCTCTGGGTATATTCCCAATAGGGGAATTGCTGGGTCATATGGAAGGTCAATTTCTAGTTCTTTCAGAAGTCTCCAGACTGTTTCCCAGAGAGGTTGTACAAGTTTGCATTCCCACCAGCAGTGTAGAAAGTGTTCCTTTTTCTCCACATCCTCGCCAGCATCTGTTGTTGTTTGTTTTATTAATGATGGCCATTCTTACAGGGGTTAGGTGGTATCTCAATGTGGTTTTGATTTGCATTTCTCTGATGATGAGTGAGGTTGAGCACTTTTTCATGTGTCTGTTGGCTGCCCGTAAATCTTCTTTTGAGAAGTATCTATTTATGTCTTTTGCCCACTTTTTAAAGAGGCTGTTTGGTTTTTTCCCTTAGGTGCATTTGAGTTCCTTATAGATCCTAGATGTTAGGCCTTTGTCAGATATACAGTTGACAAATATTTTTTCCCATTCTGTGGGCTGTCTCACTGCTCTCTTAATGGTTTCTTTTGCTTTGCAGAAGATTGTTAATTTGATGAGGTCCTACTTATCTATCTTATTTCTTAAGGTATTGGCCTTTAGGGTTCTGAGTAGGAATTGGTTCCCAGTTCCAATTTCCATAAGGGTGTCTCCTGCGTTTTCTAAGATTCTATAGTTTGAGGTTTTACATTCAGGTCTTTGATCCATTTAGAGTTAATTTTTGTGTATGGTGATAGGTAGGGGTCCTGTTTCAATCTTCTGCATGTGGTCAGCTAGTTTTTCCAGCATCATTTGCTGAATAGGCTTTCCTCTCCCCAGTAGTTGTGTTGGAGGGTTTGTCAAAGTTGAGTTGGTTGAGGAATTGAGGCTTTGCTTTCGGAATCTCTATTCTGTTCCATTGGTCTATGTGCCTGTTTTTATACCAATTCCAGGCTGTTTTGATTACTGTAGCCTTATAGTAGAGTTTGAAGTCTGGACGTGTGATACCTCCTGCTTTGTTTCTCTTGCTAAGGATTGTTTTGGCTACTTGTGATTGTTTATGTTTCCATATGAATTTCTGTATTGTCATTTCCAGGTCCGAGAAGAATGACGTTGGTAACTTAATGGGTATTGTGTTGAATCTGTAGATTGCCTTTGGTAGGATGGACATTTTAACAATGTTGATTCTTCCTACTCATGAGCATGGTATATTTTTCCATTTGTTTGTGTCTTCTTGGATTTCTTTGAGCAGTGTTTTGTAATTCTCATTGTAAAGGTCTTTCACTTCTCTGGTTAAGAAGATGCTGAGATATTTCTTTTCTTTTCTTTTTTTTGGGTGGCTGTTGTGAATGGCATTGTGTTTTTTATTTGGGTCTCTGCCTGCTTGTTGTTGGTATATAGGAATGCAACTGACTTTTGCATGTTTATTTTGTACCCTGAGACTTTGCCAAAGTCCTTTATCAGTGCCAACAGGTTTTTGACAGATTCTCTTGGATTTTCAAGGCATAGGATAATATCATCAGCAAAGAGGGATAACTTGACTTCCTCTTTTCCTATTTGAATATACCTGATTTCCTTCTCTTGTCTAATTGCTGGGGCTAGGACTTCCAACACCATATTGAACAAGAGGGATGAGAATGGGGAGCTTTGTCTTATTCCAGTTTTCAGGGGAAATGTTTCTAGTTTCTGTCCATTTAGCAATATGTTAGCTGTGGGTTTGTCATAAATGGCATTTAGTATTTTGAGGTATGTTCCTTCTATACCTAAGTGTTTGAGGGTTTTTATCAAGAAGGAATGCTGGATTTTATCAAAAACTTTTTCTACATCTCATGAGATAATCATGTAGTTCTTTTTTTTTTTTTTAATTAGAGTCTTACTCTGTTGCCCAGACTGGAGTGCAGTGGCTGCTCCCAGCCACCACAGCCTCCGCCTGCTGGGTTCGGGAGATCCTTCCACCTCAGTCTTCTAAGTAGCTGGAACTACAGGTGTGCGCTACCATGCCTGGCTATGGTTTTTGTTTTTACATCTGTTGATGTATTTAATTACATTTATGGTCTTGTGAATATTGAACCAGCACTGCATCCTGGGGATGAAGCCTACTTGGTTATGGTGGATGATTTTTGAGATGTGTTTTTGGATCTGATAAACTAGAATCTTATTGAGGATTTTTGTATGTTCACAAGGGATATTGGCCTGTAGTTCTCTTTCTTTGTAGCATCTTTAACTGGTTTGGGTATCAGTGTAATGTTAGCTTCGTAAAATGATTTGGGGAGAATTCCATCTTTCTCAATTGCTGGAATACTTTCAGTAAGATCGGTATCAGCTCTTTCTTGTACGTTTTGTAGAATTCTGCTGGAAAGCCATCTGGTCCAGGGTTTTTTTTTTTTTGTAGGTAGTTTTCATATGACAGAGTCAATTTCCTGGGTCTATTTAGTGTCTCAGTGTTTTCTTCTTTCAACTTAGGTAGGTTGTGTGATGTCAGAAAATTTTCCATTTCATCTAGGTTACCAAGTTTGTTTCCATATAGGTGTACATAGTAATCTCTGATAATCTTTTGTATTTCTTCAGAGTCAGTTGTGACTTGATCTTTTGTATTTCTGATTGTGTTTATTCGGGCTTTTTCTCTCTTTTTCTTGGTGAATCTGGCTAGGGGCCCATCAAACTTGTTAATTTTTTCAAAGAACCAGCTTTTGTTTTGTTGATGTTTTCTCTGATATTTTTGTTTTCTATGTCCTGTATTAGGGCTCTTATTTTTGTGATTTGGATTCTTCTGCTAAAGTTGGGGTTTTGGTGGTCTTCTCTTTCCAGTTCTCTTAGATTATTTGCTAGGTTCTCCACTTGTGATCTTTCCATTTTCTTGATGTGTGCTCATAGAGATATAAATTCCCCTCTTAAAACTGATTTCATGGCATCCCAGAGGTCTTGGTAAGATGTTTCTTCATTTTCATTTGTTTCCAGGAATCTTTCAGTTTCTTCTTTGATTTCAGTGTTGACCCAGTTGTTGTTCAGCATCATACTATTTAGTGGCTATGTCTTTGTGGGCTTTGGGGAAATTTTGTTGGTGCTGATATTTATTTTTATTCCATGTGGTCTGAAAAGATACATGGCAAGATTTTAATCTTATGAAATTTATTTATGTTTGATTTATGGCCAATGATGTAGTCGATCTTGGAGTATGCTCCATGTGGTAGTGAGTAGAATGTATATCCTGAGGTCATTGAGTGGAGTGTTCTGTAAGTATCAATTAAGTCCATTTGTTCAAGAGTCTCATTGATGTTCTTGGTGTCCTTGCTGATTTTTGTCTTGATGATCTGTCTAGGGTTGTGAGTGGGGTATTAAAGTTCCCAGCTATGATAGTGTTAGAATCAATCTCTTTTTAAGTTTGCCTAGAAGCTGCTTAATGAACATTGGTGCTCCTATGTTTGGTGCATATATGTTTAGGATGGATATTTCTTGTTGATGGATTGAAGTTTTTATCATTATATAGTGGCCTTCTTCATCTTTTTTGTTTTTTGATAGCTTAAAGGGCATTTTGTCTGAGATTAAGATTGTAACTCCAGCTTTCTTTTGTGTTCCATTCGCCTTAAGATTTGTTTCCCATTCTCTTACTTTGAGTCTGTGCACTTTCTGATGAGATGAGCCTCTTGGAGACAATATATCATTGCCTCATAATATTTTATCCACTTTTCCATTCTGTGTCTTTTCAGTGGTGCATTTAGTCCATTCACATTCAGGCTAATTATTGAAATGTGAGGGTTTATTTTTGTCATGATGCTCTTATAGAGTTGTTGCTGTACTTGTTTGTTTGTTGTCTTTCTTTTGGTCTTTTGGGTTGGTTCGTGTGTGTTTTCAATCTTTTTCCTGCACTCTTGTGAAGAACATTGTTGTTCTTTTTTCCTTTTCCTCTTTGTTTAATACTTTCTTAAGAGTTTCTTGGTCTGGAGGCAGCATAAGTTCTTAGGGACTGAGTGTCTGGGAAAGATTTTAATTCTCCCTCACTGATGAAACTTAGCTTGGCTGGGTAGGTTATTCTCAGTTGAATTGTTTAGCTTTGAGAACTTTGAATATTGAACTCCAAGCTCTCCTAGCCTGAAGTGTTTCTGTAGATAAATCTGCTGCTATTCTGATTGGTCTTCCCTGGTAGGTAGTCTGACCTTTTTCTCTTGCTCCTTTTAGGATTTTTTCCTTTATACTTACTTTATTCAGGTGGATTGTTATGTGCCTAGGAGCTGGTCTTCTCATTTGTTGTCTTGCAGGGGTTCTCTGAATTTCTTGTGTTTGAATTTTCCCATCATTAATAAGGTGAGGGAAGTTTTCTTGAATAATTTCATGGAATGTTTGTTCCAGGGTGGTCTTTGTCTCTCTTTCTGCCTCAGGAAGGCCAATTACTCTTAGGTTCATTCTCTTGAAGTAATCCCTTGTCTCTTGAAGGTTTTGTTCTATCTTTTAAGGCTTTTTTTCTATGTTTTTGACAGTTTGGTTTACTTCCATATTTTGGTTTTCAAGTTTTGAGATTCTTTCTTCTGCTTGGCTAATTCTGCTTTCCATGCTTATTAATTTGTTACTTATTTCAATCACAGTATTCTTTACTGCGGTTATCTCAATTATCAACTCCTTCTTATTTTCCTCTTGTCTCTCCTCCATTCTTTTTATTCTCTCTATTAATGTCTTGATATCTGGGTTTGTAGTATGTGACCAGTCATTCTGGGGGCTCTTCATTGTTTTCATTCCAAAGTCTGTTTTCTCAATATCTGACCTCCCAGGGGTCTGTGTGAGACCTATATTCTTCTTTTGATTTTTCTTCATTTGTGTAGATTTGCCTCCCCACTTTTTCCTCCCTCCCACCATCTTCTTTAAATCTGTTGTTCCTGGGTGGTGGTGTTGCTTTTTACTTCTGATGGCTCAATCTCCTATTCTTTCTTATGTGAATCTTCTGGCTTTGTTTGATTCTGAGGCTGGACTGTAGGTTGAGGGTAATACCTTTTGCAGCTTTAAGATTTATTTGAGGGGGGAGCTGTGATTCAGGATTTATCCGCAGATCCCAGTATCCACTGACAGGTGTATGGATATGCTGGATCCAGCTTCCCACTGTCCTGTAATCTGTTCATGAAGTAGGGGTATTGGTTTGCTCCCTCCTTAAGATGTACTGTTTCCTTACACAATCACGAAGTCTTAGCTCCCAAGTTGGAGGTTGGGCAGAGCTGAGAGAGTGAGTTACTGCAGGTCTCTGCCTGGTCACAGAGCTCCAGATGATCCCAGGTTCTACTGCAGTCAGATCCAACTGGGGGAGGTGGAGTGCGAGACAGCAGGGTGCTGTAGGTTGGCATGTCACATGTGGCTTGGGCCTCTTTTTCTTTCTTTGTTCTTAGGTCCCAGGCTGGAGGCTGCCCAGAGCTGGATGGAGCTCATAGGGCAATGCAGGTCTCTGCCTGGTCTCAGAACTCCAGCTGTTCTCTGGTCCTGCTGTGGTCAGGGGTGAGTTGGGGGAGTTGGAGTGTTAGACAGCTAGGCATTGCTGGTCAGCGTAGTGCTCACGGTGGCTGGGGGGCGGGGCAGTGTAGCCAACAAGGGAGCCTGGAGCTCCATGGGGAAGCAGCCTTGGGCCTCCCTGGGCGGTGGAGGCTTGGAACTGGGCTGGGTGCTACAGCTGGGGAGGGAGACTGGAGATCTGAGTGGCAGTGGCTTGGAGCAGGGTGGGGTGGTTAAGTCCGGGAGGGGGCCTGGAGCTCGGAAGGGCATACCCCAAGAGCCTCCACAGGCAAGCAGTGGCAGCTTTAGGCAGGGCTGGGCACTTCAGCCAGGGAGGTGGCCTGGAGCTCCAAGGGGCGACACTGAAGGCCTCCGTGGGCAGTGGCGGCTTAGGGCCTGGTGGGGCACTTCAGTCAGGGATGGAGCCTGTAACTCCGAGGGGTGGGCACTGAGGGCCTCCACGGGGTGGCGGCTTGAGGTGGGGCTGGGCGCTTCAGTCAAGTAGGGGGCCTGGAGCTCCGAGGGGCGGCCCTGAGGGTCTGCGTGGGCAGCGGTGACTTTGGGCCTGGCGGGGCGCTTCAGTGGGGGCAGGGGAAGCATTTAGCTCCAAGGGTCAGGCATGTAGGGCCTCTGCTGGCAGCAGTGGCTCCAGGCGGGGCTGGTGCTTCAGCCTGGGTGGGGGCCCTGGGCTCCAAGGCACTGGCGCCAGGAGCTTGTGCGGCGGCGGCTTTGGGCTAGGTTATTGCCCCAGCCCAGAGGCACCTAGGGTCTCTCTGGGTGGCAGTGGCTTGAGATGGGGCTTGGCACCTCAGCCAGGGAGCGGACCCAGAGCTCCGAGAGGCAGGAGCCGGCGACAGCTTTGGGCCACACATGGGACGCTTTTGCCAGGGAAGGAGCTGGTAGCTCCGAGGGGTGGGCTTGGAGGGCTTCCATGGGCTGCGGCAGCTTGAGACGGGGCTGGGCGCCGCAGCCAGGGAGGGGGCCGGCAGATGGGTGCCAGGCAGAGCAATGCAGCCAGTGAGGGAACCCAGATCTCCACAAGGCGGTATCCGAAGGCCTCCACAGGCGGCAGCGACTTGGAGCCAGGTGGGGCGGTGCAGCCGGGGAAGGAGCCTGGAGCTCCACGTGACTGGAGGCCCAGGGCCGCCTGGGGTGGAACAGTGGTGGTAGCAGGGCCAGGGTAGCCAGGTGGTGCATGGGACCAAGGCCTCCAGGCCTCAGATAGTGTGTCTGGCGGGGGCCAGGGGTGGGGGGAAAGCAAGAGTCTTTATGGGAACTCACTTTTGGAGAATCTCACAGTCCCACCTGTGCCCTCGCCATCTTACCAGAACTCCTGCTTATTTCTAATAAGATCAGGAAGCAAACAAACTGAAGTTTGGAGCTTGTAACTACAATATTCTACTGACTCATTATAGTTTTCTTCTTTAAGTAAAACCAGCTAAGAGATAGAGGAGGCCTGCTGGCAAGGAATCTGGGAGTGGCAATGTATAAAAATGTAGATGGAATTAAATTGATTGAGATTTGTTCTTCCCTTAATTCTGTGATAGCTCCTGAATGGTTACCACCACGATTCTCATTATCATGGTGGACTAAGTGGTTTATAGTATCACTGTACTAGGAAGTTTCAGGGAATTAAAATTTACGTCTCAGACAAACGTTTCCCTGAGCAGAAGGTATTGACTGTGCATTTTCGGCCTTAAGAAGAAATTTAATAAAATATAAAAAAAATTGATAGCACTTATAATAACTTATTATAATACTGAATATATTTTAAAGCATTTGATTTTCTGCAAATTAAAAAATTAAATATTTGAAATATGTTAAATAAATGAAATTAAACAAGAATTTTGTGGCAACTTGAATAGAATATCAACAGGAGAATGTGTGATATTTTTGTTGCCAGTGAATCCTGGCTTGTAACGTGTTGTTATGGAAGAGAGTGTCACTGTTTCTAGAAAACTTTTTGGAGACGTGTTGACAGCATGAATGGATTAGATGGGAACTAGGAATATCTCTGAACACCACTATTGTATACTAACATACTTGGTGACTCATTTCAATAAAAAACCAAGTAGAAACACAGAACTCCTGAAGCTGATAGAAGACTTCAACTTTGACCTTTGTGCCCTCAGTAGTTTTCTTTTTAGGTTAAAATAGGCTATTTTTATGTCTTTTAATTTTAGGTGCAGTGTGGGCTGTGGCTGTGCAGACAATTGTGGCTTTACTATGGTAATGGCTTAGTATAATAGTAATTATCAAAACAAACCCCAAAGTGCTTGTGCATTTGAGTTAGACCAATCTTCCAACAGAAATTTTGCCTAATTTATTTTTAATTTATGTACTTTTATACAGTTGGAAACGAGTCTTGACATTTGTCTCCATTAAGAAGCTATGAAGCTCATGAAAGCTTATTTGGTCAGAGTATGTCTTCCACTTTTTAATTCTGTCTTTGAAAATCTTCTCCAGGAAGACTGTTTTTAATTTGATTCTTCCTTTTAGATGTAACTAATACAATTTCTTAGCTCAGTTTTAGAATGTTATTGAATGCTTCATACCCAGTAAACTAAGTCTTCTTTAAAAACAAAACAACCTGTAATCCCGCACCTTTGGGAGGCTGAAGTGAGTGAATTGCCTGAGCCCGCGGGTTCGAGACCTGCCTGGGCAGCGAGACCTCATCTCTACAATAAATCAAAAAATCAGCCGGGCATGGTAGCGCATGCCTGTAATTCCAGCTACTTGGAAGGCTGAGGCGGAAGGATCGCCGGAGCCCAGCAGGTCGAGGCTGCGGTGACCAGGAGCGGCCACTGCACTCCAGTATGGGCGACAGAGTGAGACTACAACTCAAAAACAAAACAAAACAAAACAAAACAAAAATGAAACAATTTTAATTACTTTTGGGTGAAAAAACACTTTCATACTAGGCAAATTATAAATAAAATTGGATCTCATGGCTTTTTCTGGAAGGTGTAATTGACTTATGGAGGCTAAGAGTCATAAAAATATTGATAAAAAGAGTCACACATTTTAAGAATTTGGTTTAGACAAATGCAGCCCACTCCCAAATGTGGAAATAGATGGACATTCCTCAGATGAGAACATGCAAAAGCTATATATTCAAAGTTTGCTATAGCAAGGTAGTCAGCTACCATCATTCTCCTTTGGCAGAAACTCAAAGGCATTGGGAGAAGTGGAAAAGCTTTATGGAGGGAAAAAAGGCAAAGCTTGCTGAGGAAAGGCTGTTGGCAGAGGAAGCTGGAGACTTGCTAACTATAAGCAGAGCATCCTATGTGATTGGTTAGGAGAATAATATTTGGCTTACTCCCATTAATCACAAGTTGGAAGCCGGAAGAAAAATCAAATCAGCAATTGATTCAATCTTAACCATTTTGAGGCCAAGTGCTACAGAGGTTCTGGTTTGGCTTCGTAGACTGGTTACTGTAGATTGTGGCTTGGCTTCCTGGACTGGTGGCTGCAGGTTGCAGGTTAGAGTTCTATTATAATATTTAGTCCAGCTGTTGTGTGTCTGTATATTCAGTCCCTCAGAAGGAGCCAGAATTGTCTGTCATCATATGAAAAATTACAAATAGCTCACAAGAACTAACTTAGAATTCAGAATAATTTGCTACTCATCATATTGTTGTAGGTGCTTTTTTTTCTTATCAGTAAAGAAAAATATGGTTAATTTGCTCCTTTTTTCCAGTTAAGAAAGATTTTTGACAACTATCTCAAGTAATTACAGAGTAGAAATTTATTTTTGATTCAGTAAAATCATAAATCAATAAAATTATTTAATCACAAAAAACTTTTCCTTGCTTCTGATAAAGGATAAAGATGACACTTAACTCTCATCTGTTTCTAGGTTTGTAAACACAGCCTGCTTTGAACTCTCTACAAGAAATCTTTTATTCTATTGAATGAAACCAAGTAAAGACCATCCTATAACATTTTTATCATTTTGCTTTGGCTCAATGTTACCAATTTATTTTTTGCAAACCACAGATATATTTACTCTTGATATAAAAATGTCCCCAAATGCTACACTTTTGTTACTGGATCTGAAAATCTGTTATGTTGAATATAAGTAAATAAAAATATACACCAAATAAAACAAAAAGCATGTATAGAGGCAAATTATACTAATGGTAGTTCCGCTTTCTTGAAATAGAACACTCTGGCATGGTAGTTAACAATAATTAATAAGTGATAAACAAAACAATAAAATGTCAGTTTGCAACTAACCTTGCCAGACTCCTGATGTTGCTCTGACCCCACCAATCAGTCAAGCTAATTAGGAGGATCAGACAACCACTAATAGCTTTATGCCTGTGAGACAAATGGCATGTTATGAATACTACAGAGTTGAAAGGACTCGGTTGAGGTGTGAATATCCCAAAGGCAGAAACCAACAACAAGAAAAAGTACTTCTCCAATTGTTTTCTCACAGGCTACTGTTTGAACCTCTTTCTAATAATGTGCTATTCAGATTTTATCATAGTAGCCACTCAAGGGAAGCATTGTATATAAATATTACAATGACTCAATTTTTAAACTGAAAGTATATGTTAAATATGCAATCTCTTTATGCTTTCATGAATATTTATTTAGATAGCTTATAATTATACACAGTACCAGCATCTACCTTGCCTTTGTAGCCTCTCATTTTAACAATGAAGAATGTGTATTACTTTTTTCCTGGATAGATCATTAACAATGAGAAATGATGAACTCATTCTGCTTAGTATAATTGTTGGTGATCAATAATTAATAATTAGAAAACATAACTTTCCAGTGCATTGTTGAGACATGATGAGACTGATGATGTCTTAAATAAAATCATTTCCATTTTGAATGTGGCAAATTCACATTAAAGATACTACATATGTTCTTGGCATTAGCTCTCAACTCTGAACTTTTGCAGTAAATAGAGACAAGGTGTTAATTAAGAGAAATGTCAATCCAAATGAATAATGGAGTGCTGGAAATAGCACAGACAAGGGCTTGAACTTGTGCGTCAAAGAGGTGCTCCAATGGTAAAGTCTCAGTTTTGGAATAATGAGAATATGGGAGGGAAGAAAGGATACTGGGATCTCCATTAATTCATTCAGTTACTCCTAATTAGTTTTTAAATACTGTCAGGCAATGCTTAATGAAATCCTTTTCAGGAATATGAAATGAATAAAGGTCACAGCACACACAGTTTCTTCAACCCCAGAGGGTGCCAACTAAATATTAAGTGAGAATATATATTTTTATGGCCCTTCCTAAATAATTTACATTAAATGGCAGCATAAAAAAGCAGCTTCTCTTTCCCTGACACTCAGCCAGGCCAGGTCAACTCAACCACCTCAGCCCAGAGGAGAGGAAAGTAGGAGTTCAGGAGGTCGTGTCCACGGTTAATCCCAAGACAGTCACCCTTGATTTATGTGTATCTCAGTTATCTAGTTCAGGGGAGTCGAAGTTTAAAACTTTTTTTTTTTTTTGAATTGAAATCTCACTCTGTCACCCAGGCTGGAGTACAGTGGCACACTCACAGCCACCACAGCCTCAACCTGCTGAACTCAGGTGAGTCTTCCACCTCAGCCTTCCAAATAGCTGGAACTACAGGCACAGGCCACAATGCTCAGGTAATTTTTGTTTTATTGTAGAGATAAGGTCTCTCCAAGTTGCCCAGGCTGGTCTTGCACCCGTGGGCTCAGGCAATCCTCTCACTTTGGCCTCCCAAATACGCATGAACCACCGTGCCCGGCCGAAGTTTAAAACTTTTAACCAAGCAATTCTATTCCTGATTCTATCTTGACAACTAAATGAGAAAGTCTTTCTTGACTATGAGATTATTCCTGCTTGATAAGGTATATAGTCACCATTTAGTTAAGATGCTGAATTATAAATCTCTAAGGTTTTTTAAATTTTGGAAACCTCTATCTTTGTGAAGTTCTTCTGCAGCTACTAACAACCTCAGGCCATGAGAATAAGAAACACCAGTGAGGCCAGTACTACCCATGACTTAGTTGCTTTAAGAAATTATTTTTGGCTTCGGAAAATTTGCATTCTCTTCTGGGAAAGCTCCAGGGTGAACAGAGAATAAGACAGAGGAAAATCTTATTGTAAGTGAATGGCATGCATCGAAGACTTCCTATGTACATATACTGTTGAAAGCCCATATTAAATCTTTAAGACATCTTTATTAGGTAAGTTCCATTATTCTATCCATTTTGCAGATGAGAAAGTGAAGACATAAGAGGCAGAGTAATTTCTCCAAGAGCACTGTTATAGTTAGGTGCTTAGAGTTAGGCATTGATCTTGTTGTTGATGGTATCACGGTGATCCACTGTGGTCACTTGTTTTCACCTGAGTCAGTCACTGTTGTACTTTGTTTTCTCCAGGGTATTTCACTCAGCTTAAGTATTAGGCTATGTCTAGGCTTATACAAATATATAGTTGTTTCCACCCAACTTTAATACACCTATGTGGATAAAACAAGATGTCACATACCCAGACAAAAGCATATCTGTTGTAATGAGAAAGAAAGCAGAACCTTTTCTCCACGTCGGGTCTCAGAATAGGGATTTTCATAAATGGGCATGCTCTTCCAAGTTGGTGTGTATCTTAGTTCATTTTTAGCTGCTATGGCAGAATACCTGAAACTGGGGTAATGTATAATGAACAGACATTCATTGCTCACAGTTCTGGAGCCTGGGAAGCACAAAATTAAGGGACCAGCATCTGGTGAGGGCCTTCTGACTTCATTATCCCATGGCAGAAGGTGGAAAACCACACACACACACACACACACACACACACACACACACACACACCACACAGGAGCCAAAATTATTCTTTTATAACAAGCCCACTCTCATTAATCCATCCATGAAGGCAGTGCCACCATGACCAAAACCTCTTTTAAAGGTCTCACTGACCAACACTTCCACATTGGGTATCAAGTTTTAAACACATGAAATTTGGGAGATGCATTCAAACCATAGGAACTGTCAATAGAAATTAAAGCAGTGGTAGTAGTTTCACTGTGACAACAGTGTGGCCATTACTGGGTTCCTGGCAATGATTCATGATCTGAGACATAATAGAGATAAATTTAGTTTTAGGATATTGTCTGAAAATTTTTCTTTCTAAATCTTAGTCAGTGACCAGAGATTAGTAATTTTAGAGTCTATTTTCCTATTTCTGTGTTAAAACTTAATTGTCCATCTTCCCTCAGTGTGCCCTATGAGCATTTTTTATAGCCATTACCCAAATAGTGAATATGGTACCCAGCTGGTAGTTTTTCAATCCTTGTCCCCACCCTTTAAGAGTTTCCAATGTCATCTTTATGCTTATGTGTACCCAGTCCTTAGTTCCCACTTACATGAAGGGGAAATTTCCCAAAACACGGAATTATCTTTTGGAGGGCAGTCCCCTTGTATTACCATCTTCTTCCACTAGGTAGGTGTTCTAGGAACTCACTAGCATCGGCGTAGTACCAGCTAGTGTTGTGAGAGGCTGTGTTCAGCTTCAGTGATTTTTTTTCTTTGAGACTCTTTCAATGTGTTTGCCTATTTCATGATGGGAGACAGTGGGCTAAAGAAGTTCAACCTATAAAACGTTAATGTCACCTTTCCAGGGATTTTAATGTGCTAACAGAATGCAAAGTCCCAGGTGTTTAATGTGGTATACAGCAAAATTTAAATTTATCTGTGTATCCGATCATTTTTGAGGAAGATCTCACCGGATGATGGACATTGGAGACTCAGAAGGGAAAGGGGAAGAAGTAGGGGAAGAATGAGTAAAAATCTACCTGGGACAATGTTCACTAGAGAGGGTGACAGGAACACATATAGCCCAGACTTCTTCACCACTATGTAATGCATCCACATAACCAAAAGCCATTTATACGCTTGAAGCTATTTAAATAAAAAAGAAGACAAAAAACAACAAACGGAAATAATTTTATATTGATCACATCTTAATATTTTGGGTACATTAGGGCAAATAGATAAACACAGTAAATTTCACTTGATTCTTTTTCTTCTCTTTTATGTAGTTTCTATAAAACTTTAAATAACACACGTGGTAGCTTGCATTTTGTTTTTATTGTGCGTTGCTGCCTGAGAGAACTGTCTTTCTTTTCAAAGCTCAGGCTCCTTCCTCTAAAGACCAGAGACCAGAGGGTTATGAAATCTGAAACTTTAAAAAAGTTGTTATCATATTGTTTCTAGTTTTGAATAACATATTTATGTACATAAAAAGAAATTCTGTTATGACTTATAGTTGCCATGTTAACATGGGAGTTGTATATAGAAATAAAAATCTTTAGCATGGCATAGCTTCCATTCTAAAAACTTAAGGGAGAAAGAAATGAAATGTGGTGAAATGGTTTACAATAGGGATAAAGTTAATATCCTTTATGCATTCAAGTCATTACTTCTTGGAGGTATTTCTTTGAATATAATAGATACCAAGTGTATAAATCTTTAGGACATTAACTGGGGACAGGTTTCTCCCTTCAAAGTAAAGGGTTCAGTTTCTGAATGCTAATGCATTAAAAAGAAGTAACATGTCAAGGGTTAGGACCCATAAAATATAATAACAGAACTTCTTCCTGCTTTCTTGACAAATTCAAAGAGAAGATAAAACACAGGTGAAATAGAATTAAATGTGTCAAGTAGAAATTTCAAAAACCAGGTCAAATGTGAAATTTACTTGTTTTTCCTTCTGAAACTGTCATTTTTTTCTCTCCTTCTGCTCTTAAAATTGTATACTTTGGATGAATGTTTTCATATTGATTTGTTATTTATTAGAAGTCACTACTTCATATTGAAGGAAATGACTTTTTAATTTATTAAAAGAAAATATTAATATTTGGTTTAAATATGTGTCATTTGCCTTTGTTTAACAATTCACGCACATACATAAATATATTTGCATTAACTTTATTGTAAAACATCTAGTATGTATAGCAATGCCCTCTGTTCTCTGTTCTGTCTCATGACTTAGCACCCATGATAATTATATTTCCATAACTTAGCATCAATGATAAATTATAACTTGGATATTTAATTTAATCTGTGTTTAGACATTTGTTGTAAAGATAAATCCATAACTGCCTGCACCTATTTTGGTGGACAGGTTTATTTTAATAAAAATAGCTAACACTTATGTCAGCCATTCTACTAAAATGTTTTTGTGTTTTACTTAATTTTCACAACAATGTGAGGTGGACACTTTAGTGCTTTTCATTTTACAGATGAGAAAATCAAGGCATACTTACCCAAGGTCACACAGTATGTGATAGAGTTGGGATACGACCCCAAGTTGTCTGATTTTAGTGGCATCTCTTAATAGCCATTACTAATGGAGAGATGGGAATGATACTGTGGTTATTTCATGAGACTGTAATTCTGCATTTCTAGAACCTTCCTGTGTTCACCTGAGGCAACAAAATTGTTGAACTGAGTCTTACCTTCTTCACAAGCATAAGTAGATGAGACCTGGCATCTCAATTAAGAATGGTGAAGCACTCACTTTATCTGTAGTCAATGTCTTTATTTCCTGGAGTAAGAACAAAGATGATCCTAAGTCCTAGATGAAATGTGGGCTTCCTCTCACTTTTCTTTAATACTCTACAATACTAACTACAGAACTGAGCATTAAATAATTGTTCAGCAAAGACTTGCTGAATGACCTTCACTTTATTGACAAAATTGAGGCCCAGAGAGTTGAAAGCCTTAACTAAGGTCTCATTGTAAGTGGCAGAAATTCTCCTCATGGCTGCAGGTCTACTCATGTTTCACTCTACTACTTAGACCCTTAGTATTCATTTCTGAGTTAACAATTTATAGAAATGTTAAATCACTGGAACAAATAAAAACCATATTTATTTGTCAGGCTCATTTTGATCCTATTAGAATATCCACAAATGTCTCCATTATGGTGATTTAAAGATCTAATCTTGCTAGTGGTTCCTAAGGCAAATGACTTTCTAGATGTATTACAGTCATATTTCCAGTAGGTACTTTTCCTCATAGAACACCCCTACCTTAATGCAGGCTGGCAAATCTTCTCCTTACCATCCCCAGCAGTGTCTCAAGTGGTGGTAAACAAATGCTTCTCCTGTTTTCCCTTTGAAAAAGCTAATGAGTTATGATCAACTGTTCAGGATGATTGGCCTATATATCCCACCCTCTAACCTGAAAATACATTTTTCCAAGGCATTCTGGAAAGTGCTTGCTTCCAAACAAGAGCAGTTTACATGGGCATCTACTGTTAAAAATTAAACCAAGGCACATTAAACAATTTGAAGAGTTTATTTGAACAAAGAAGCTATTCATGAATTGGGCAGCCCAAACCATAGTTTGTGGTTGTGGCTTTATGAAAGGCACTTAAAGGAAAGACTTTTATAAGGTGAATGAGGAAGCAAAGTAAATAATTGATTAGAGTTATGTAGTGTTTTTATTTGGACTATACAGGTGGAAAGTCTCCATTTATGCAATTAAAGGTAAACTGGTGGTTTCTGATTGGTTAGGTTTCCATTTTGTTTTCCTCAAGTTAGTCATTTACAAGCAAAGCATTTGAGCTGGGTTTCCATTTGCTTAGGTAGGAATCCAAGGCATTAAAGCCACTTTAGTCTAATAGCTTCCTGTTTAATTGTTTAATTCTTTCTACATGTCTTATTGATTTCTTTCGTTTTTTTTCTTTTTGTCTACTCACTATTAATTTATAGGTTCATTTTTATTTCCTTGTAACTTTTGCCAGTTTTTAATAGGTGCCTGTTCTTTCATGCCCCCGAATTCTATCATCCTAATATTAAGAATGCCAAAAATGTAGTCATCATACTTTCAAACATTGAATTATTGATAATGATTTTGAAAGAAATAATTGCTTTATTTTTTAGGGCAAGATGTATCCAAACTAATTTTGCAAACATTTCTGGAATAGACTATGTATAATGAAGTGTTTTAGAGTCACTGACTTTGCAGTCAGACTAAACTTGGATTAGAATTCTGGTTCTGAAAGTTATCATGCAAACTTGAAGTTAACTACTCTATGCTTGAGTTTCCTTATCTGTAAAATAGTGTTAAAAATCAAATTGTTCTCATAGGACTGAGAACGTTAAATGAGATAATGCATGAAAAGTGCTCAGCACTGTCCCAGATTGTAGTACACAAAATGTTAATTACTTTTGCCTTTATAACTGATACAGTGAGTAGATCTTTTCAGGACTCCCAAGTGGGAAGCATAATGTGGGCTCAGAAGTTATGATGAAATATTCCCCATATCATAGGAAAAATACTTACTTAAAAGATAAATCTATAGGAACTTTGCAAGTGTGCAAGTAACTGTCACTAGTACTGGATAGTCTATTCAAGGAGATACACACACAATATAGGAGCACAATTGCTATTTAGATAGTACAAAATGCGACAACAACCTTAACATAAAGAAAAACAATATAAAAACTGCCATATTATATTTTGGAACCTAGTATATTTATAATGATATATATACTTAGGTGTGATTTATACTTTTGGCTCTATTTGCCACATTAAATTGGAATTATAATTCTGCTTGTTAGCACCAATATAGCATTTTATCTTTGTGGCTGAAATCATCCATTTCTTGTGAACTTCCCACACTACAATTAAATTATGAAGTTAAGAAATGATTTTTATTTAGCTAAGAAAAATAGCTGGTGGCAGGCACGCTTCCCTTGTTCTTCCTGGTGTGTGACAGACAAACTAAACTTGTAGGTGCCATCTCCCCCATCCCACCCCCAGATTTTCTATGCTTGGCTTTCCTAAAAAATATATCCCATTTTGGTTTAGTAAGCTCATGGGTGTACATGCATATCTAGGCTTATTTTAGTACTAGCATTCAAAAACCATTAGGCAACTTCACTATCTAATAATAATAATAATAATAATAGATGCCGGCGGTGTAGATGTTAAAGGTCAAGTCTTTTAAACCTTTACTGCCCATCTCCTAATCTAAAGGTCATCTTGTTCTCAAAGACTTTGTGGAGAAATTACTTTTGCAAGGCTCTATAAACACCTGACTTTAAGAGCTTCCTTTCTTCTAAATAGGGTGACTATATTTTCCAAACAAAAATTAGTAGTTATAACTATATAAAGATTTTGCTTCTGGATGTGACGAGCAGTCTCAGAGGTGATGTATTAGACACTCGAAACATTTTCAAGTGTAGTGGTTTCTAGACCTCTTTGGGGGTGTGCCAGGGATCTGAGGCAGGACTACTAAAGGCACTACAAGGAGTAGAGAGGCTAGGTTGCCAAGTGGTCAGGGCCTTAAGGCCTGCCTCTCAGTTGTCAGTGAGAGTAAATGGGCTTTCATTTGTTCTGCACGTTGGGATTCTTTTTTTAAAATTGAGATGTAAATCATATAACTTCAAATTCACCATTTTTAAAGCGTATGATTGAGTGGTTTTCGTATATTAACAAAGTTGTGCATTGGTTATCATTGCCTAATTCTAGAACATTTTCATCAACCCCAAAAGAAACCCTGTACCTATCAGCAGTCACTTCCCATTTTCCCCTCCCACCAGCCTCTGGCAATCACTAATCTACTTCCTATCTCTATCGACTTGCCTATTCTGGACATTTCATAAAAATGGAATTATACAGTAGATGGTCTTTTGGGTCTGTTGTATTTCACTTAGCATAATGTTTTTGAGGTTCATCCATGTTGTAGGATGTATCAGTACTTTATTCATTTTTATGGCTGAATACTCCATTATATAGCTACACCATCTTTTGTTTATCTAGGTATCAGATGACGGACATTTGGACTCTTTCTCCTTTTTGGCTGTTAGAAATGCTGCTGCTTTGAACATTTGAATATGTGAACATATGTTTTCAATTCTCCTGGGTATACACTGAGGCGTTGAACTGCTGGGTCGTATTACAACTCCGTTAAACTTTTTCAGGAACTGTCAAACTGTTTTCAACAGTGGCTACACCATTTTACATTCCTACTCATGATTTTTGGTGAACTGAGGATAAACAATTATCTTTGTGAAAATAGATTCAGGGACAATTTTTTAAAATCTTCTAATTTGTGGGTAAAAATGTGAAATCAGACTGATCTATTAACAGTATCTAAGACATATGTTTATGTACTCTTCACTTCATCTTTAGGCTTTTCATGGTACTGACACCTACCTTCAAGTGTTGTGTATGCAAACTTCCTCTCTAGTCAGGTTGAGAATAGCAACAATTCAGATTTCTCAGATTGGTTCACTAGATCTACTCTCTCTCCTTGCCCAGTCCTCTTCTTTCTACTTCTGTGAATATTATTTAATTCTGTTCATTACATGGTTCAACTTAGATGTCATCAAGGTCTTTCCTGGTTCATTCAACTTCTCATTAGATATAACTTTGATTCACCTAGTGCTTGGTCTATCCATTTTGGATAATCATATTGCCTAATATTGATTGTTTTGTTCATGAGTATATATGTTTTGTCTGTGTGGCTCCGAAGACAGCAATGTATTTAATATTTCTTTGGCTTTTTCAAGATGTATATTCTAATATTTTGATTATTGTATGCTCAGTAAATATTCAGATGATTGGTTTTTTAAGAGATTCATGAGCTGTGAACAAGGAATTACCATTTTTTGGACACCTCTTAGGTACTAAGTTCTAAGGGGGTGGTTATAAGTTAATCTTCATCATGATTCTATAAACTGGCTATTCATATTATCTTTTTCTTTTGGGGAAATTGAAGGGTAGATGGATTTTTCCCAAATTATTTGGCCAGTAAATGACAAAGGCGGGATTTGAGTCCAGATTTGACTCCTTCATACTATAGATACTTATTAAATTTTAAATGATTGAAAAACAATTTAGAAAAGCTCTAAAAAGACAGTTGATTTTTATGAATCTGACATTGTTTAAACATGGGAGTTCCTAGAAGCAAAGGAAATAAACTATATAAGTCTTTGAGGTTTTTTGCAATCTTTAGAATTTGGTGATGCTTAACAGGTGGTGCTAAATTTCCTCTTTTTCCTCAAGAGAAGCTACTTTAAAAAATAAAAAATATGATCTGATTTGGAATATCAACATGATTATACTGTTAGATACTTTTGTTGTTTTCTTTACAAAATTTTTAAAGTTTTGGATCAGTGCTTACAATTATCTTTCTAGTGTGTATATTATAAATCCTATCTATTGCAAAATAAATGTAGTTTTCACAGTGACCAAGATAATTTTCCTGTGATATTGAAAGTATATTACACTGTTTTTATATCATCTTTGTTTTGTAATCATGACCCATGAAAGTCCTGACATGTGAATACAATAGGTAAACATAATTCACATGTATATGATTTTGAAAGGACAAGGAAAACACCCCGATGTCATAGAAACAGGATTGTACTTAATGGAGGGAGAGCGGGACTTTTGTCCTCATGTTGCTATAAGGTAGATGTGTAGGTTTAAATAACTCATTCCATCTCTCTAGAACCCAGTCTGTTCCGTTACAAAATGGTAAGGCTAGCAATCATTATAATGAGGGAATCTCAGAGAACAAACACTACACTAAAGAGGTCTTGCATGCTCTGAGCTGCCTTTTAGAAAATTGGCAGTAGCTTTTAAGTCAATCATAAACCAGAGGACAGAGTTGCAATGTGTGAATTGAAATGCTTCTTGGTCTTAATTTTTGGGTGTGTTTCTGACACTTCAGGATGGTTTAAATGGCTCCGAGTGCTCTGGTGCCACACAAAGCTCACATCACTCTAATCATTATGAAACCTTCACAGATGTGCACTGGAAAGATTTTCGGTGGAAGTTGGAAAAATGAAACTGTAAATGCCTTCCAGCTGGCATGCTTAAATGTTCTTCATCTCATCGGAGACATGTTCAGGTTAATTTCAGTTGATGACTGATAACTCATCCAAATGTTACTCAAGATAATATGAAGCAATTTTTCTCTCTTAGTGATGAACTCAGATAAGAGGGTGATTATTGAGAAACACGTAACTAACGTTTGTCAATTGAAAAAAATGATATCATTACGAAAATACAAAACTAAATTATACCATCTTTTAAAAAGAAGAAAAAGACTCAAGGTCGGGATGTAAAAAGCATAAGGCTAATTACACCCATGCATATGGTGTACATTCTAGTTAAGTACAGAGGCAGTTAACACCTTCAAGCCCAGTTGGTTTAGGTCACGCCATTTACATCCTGCTGTTCACAATAACGACAATAAGAAATGGGCTGCCTGCTACCACTAAACGCCAGAGACAGACCATATGGCAAGAAGGCAACATCAAATTAAAAAAAAATAGCTGTTATCTTGAGATTTAGCATACTCGATAGTTTAAGACAGGCAATCTATTACACATTTTCTTAATTCCTCTGAATTCCTGTCCTAGTCCTGGCATTGCTACTGGCTGCATTTCAACAGTGTAATGTGAAAGTGTAAACAAGCAAAGCAAATGTGTTTTAGTTCGTTTTCAGTTCAGTTTTCAGTTGTGTATAGCAAAATACCTAAAACTTGGTAATTTATAAAGAAAAGAAATGTATTTCTTGTAGTTATGAAGCCTGGGAAGTCCAAGCTTCAGGGGTTGCATCTGATGAGAGCCTTCTTGCTGGTGGGGACTGTCTGAAGAGTGCTGAAGAGGCTCGGGGATCACATGGTGAGGGGGTCAAGAGTGTTATCTTGGGCTCCCCTTCTCTCGTTATCAAGTCTCCAGTCCCACTCCCATGATAGCCAATTAATCCATTAACCCATTGACCCATTAATGGATTAAGTCATTTGTGAAGGCAGAGACCTCACTACCCAATCACTTGTTAAAGGCCCCGCCTCTCAATACTGCCGTATTAAGGATTAAATTTTAATCAGAGTTCTGGAGAAGACACATATCCAAACCATAGCAGCATGACAAAATAATCACCTCTCCTAGAATCTACATTCTTCATTTTAGATGATTTCCCTCATTACATGATAGCTACTCTCTTTAGAGATGGTAGAATTCCAGAGAAAAAAACACGTTTGGAAATACCACTGGCAACATATGATAAAGATTTTGGATCATAAAAGTAAAGCCATTTTGTTTTCTAATACCATTCTCTGACACAAAGAACTAGGACTCTGAAAAAATGGCTGATTCTAGGGTCAGGCAAGGAACATGTTAGAAGAGTCTACAGAATCGTGTAGTCCTCCCTACTGCCCCCAAAAAGGTGCTCAAAAAACAAAACCATGGGTGTTTGTCTAATTAAGTGTGTGCTGTGCTTAGTGACTTGCCTCCAAAGAGTAGGGTATGGAAGAGGTAATTTAAGAAAATAAATAAAAAGTAACTTCACTGTGAAGAAACCTGGCAAACACTATCTCAGTCAGGTGATTGATGTTAACATCACCCAGTGGCAAGTCATATTGTTAGAATGTACCCTGTAATATGATTGTGTTAAGAACGGCATTTTACCTTTGTGATCTTCCTTCCCCAGAACCCATAATTTCAGCCAAAGAGAGAAAATAGGAGACAAACCCAATGTGACAAAACATATGACCAGGACTCCTCAAAATTGCCAAGGTCATGAAAAATATAGAAAATCTAAAATATTTTCACAAACCAGAGGAGGCAAAAAAGTTATGACAACTAAACATAACACATACCCTGGATTTCATCCTGTAACACAAAAGGAAAGGGACAATATGAGAGAAAAAAGAAATGAAATCTGAATCAAGTCTAGTTAATAACAATGTATCAGTCTTGGTTTATTAGTTGTGACAAATGTATAACAGTAATATAAGTTACAAACAGTAGGGGAAACTGGGTGTGGGGCATGTGGGAACTCTTACTCTAATTTTTTCTTGTAAATCTAAAACTATTCCAAAATTAAGAGTTTATTAAAAAATAAAATTTGATGACTGTGTTCTCTAAGTTTTCAAATGGTATATTGCCTGTTTTGTTTGGCATTTTCTATTTTATTAGAGCTGGTTTATGAAGACTTTTGGAATAATTAGGTAATAGAAGACTTGCATGAAGGCAATAGTTTATATGAATATCACAGAAGTAAATTTCTTCAATTCATGCTGCCCTCTGCTACAAAGTTTAATGTGTTTAATAGAGTCACCACTTACTCTCTAACATGATAAAACTTATGAATATGTGTTATAAATTATAAAAGGCTATAAAATGTACACCATCATTTGTATTACTTCACAGTTACTATCAGCTTTATTCTTGAATTCTCAGTAAGGTATTGGTTACTGGAGGGAGTTTTTATAGGTTAGAGAATTCTTATCTTCATAAAATAAATATAAAAGATCACCCCATTTATCTCCATAAAATAACACTTAATGTGATTTTAATTATATGGTAATCTCTTATCTATAATTTTGATTTTTGTGGTTTCATCACCCCAGCTTAACAGTGGTCCAAGAATGTTCTATAGAAAATTCCAGAAATAATTCATAAGTTTTAAGTTGTACACTTTTCTGAGTAATGTGGTAAAATCTCATGCCATACCACTCTGTCCTGCCTGGACCTTGAATCATCTCTTTGCCTAGATATCCATACTATTTACACCACCCTCCTGTTAGTCATTTTGTCACCATTTTGGTTAGGAAATTGATTGTCAAGCATCTCAGTGCTTGCGTCTAAGTAAACCTATGACACATAATAATGGTCCCAAGTAGTGATGCTGGTAATTTGGATCTCCCAAAGATAAGTAGTCAAGTGCTTCCTTTAAACGAAATGTGAAAGTTCTTGATTTAAAAAGGATAGAAAAAAATAATCATATGCTGAGGTTGCTGAGATCTATGGCAAGAGTGAATCTTCTATCCATGAAGTTATGAAGAAGGAAAAGAAATTTGTGTTGGCTTTGCTGGCACGCCTCAAACTGCAAAAGTTATGGCCACAGTGCAGATAAATGTTTAGTTAAGGTGGAAAAGGCATGTATACAGGATTTGGTATTATCTGCAGTTCCGGGATTTAACTGGGGGGGTTGCAGCTTATCCTCATGGATATGGGGACTGTATATATGCAATCTTAGGAAAGTTAGGCATAATTGTCCAAACTGATTGGTTTCTCTTGCCTTGATCAAACCAAGAGTTTCATATGCTTAGGAATATGAATTATATTTGATGAGTCATTTTAATAAAGACAATGATACTGACAATATCTTTCATATGCATATGACTCAGCTTTAGAGCTACAGACACAGGCTGATCAACCTCATTAAGGCAAACTGCTAAGTATTTATTTCCCTAAGTATCTACTCTCTGAGTATGAATGAGGAAATAAAATATTTTTAATGAATTTTGAACTTTCACCCACTTTTCAAATAAATCATTGGTGAAAATGGGAAGTAAGCCAAAGCCAAAATACAAATACGCTGGGTAGGACAGATTGACAGTGGTGGGAACTGCTGTGAGCTTCCCCTGTAGTTTTTTTTTTTTAAGAGCCTTATTGAGATACAATTGATACATAATATACTGCATATATTTAAAGTACAATTTTTTTTTTGCCAAATGTATGCACCATGAAACAATCACCACAATCAAAATAATGAGTATATCCATTATGCCAAAGCATCCCTGTGCCCAGCTGTAATCTCTCTTTCTTATCCCTCTCCACATCAGCTCCATTCTTTTTTCAGCTTTATTGCTGTGTAATTGACAAATAAAATTGTTTAAGTTTAAGGTGTACAATGTACAATGTGATGATTTAATATACATATAAATTGTGAAATGATTACCACTATCAAGTTAGTTATGCCTATCACTTCTCGTAGTTGCCATTTTTTGTTTGTTTGTTTGTTTTGTATCCTCCCTCCATTCATATTTCTGGGAAATCACTGTTATGCTTTTCATTACTCTAGATTAGCTTGAGTTTTTAGAGTTTTATTCAAAAGGAATTATACAGTATTTATTCTTTTTCTTTTTAAAATCTGGCCTCTCATAGCATTATTGCTTTCAGATTCATCTATGTTGTGGTATGTATCAATACTTTGTTTCTTTTTATTCCATTGTTTGAATATAGCACAACTTGTATATTAATTCATCTGTTTATGGACATTTGGGCTGATTTCCAGCTTTTGGCTATTTTGAGGAAAGTTGCTGTGAACATTCTTATACAAGACTTTGTATGGACTTTGCCTTCTTTTCTCTTGAGAAAATACCTGTGAGTAGAATGGCAGGGTCATTTGGTAAAGTATATGTTTAACTTTTTAATAAATGGTCAAACTATTTTCCAAAGTAGTTGTACCATTTTACATTTCTACCAGCAACGTATGAAATTTCTAGTTCCTCTACATCCTTATTAACACTTCTTTTGAAACTTATGCATTTTTTTTTTTGAGTTGGAGTCTCACTCCATCGTACAAGATGGAGTGGAGTGGCACGCTCACGGCCACCCCAGCATCGACCTGTTGGGCTCCAACTATCCTGCCTCAGCCTTCCAATAGCCAAAACTACAGGTGCACCCTACCTTGTCCGGCTAATTTTTGATGTACTGTAGAGACGAGATCTTGCCAAGTTGCCCGGGCTGGTCTCGAACCCAAAGGCTCAGGCAATCCACTTGCCTCGGTCTCCCAAAGTGCTGGGATTACAGGCTGAACCATTGAGCTGGGACAAAACTTATGCATTCTTATAGATTGTGATTTTAATATGCTTTTCCCTAACAACTAATGATGCTGAACATCTTTTTCTGAACTTATTTGCCACCAATGTATCTTCTTTTGTTAAGTGTTTGTTCAAATCTTTTGTGCATTTTCTTTATTAAATTGTTTGTTTTCTTATGATTTTTGGGAATTCTCTATACATGCTAGATGCAAGTCCAGATATATCGGGTATATTTTTTTCAAATATTTTCCCCCAGTCTGTGGCTTGCATTTTCATTATCTTCATAGGGTCTTTGGAGACATAGTTTTTAATTTTGGTGAGGTCTAGTTTGTTACTTTTTTTTTTATTATCGATTCAGTTTTTTGTGTGTGTCATGTCTGAAAAATTTTTACCTAAATCAAAAAATGAAGATTTTCTTCTCTGCTTTCTTCTAGAATTTTAAAACTTTTACAGCTTAGTGTATGAACCACTTCAAGTTAATGTTTATAAATGGTACAAGGAATGGAGTGAAGTTTACTTTTTAAATGTATGACTATATAATTGTTCTAGTAACTTTATTACAAAAACTGTACTTTTTCATCTAAACTATTTTTGTGCTAAGTTAAAAACAGTTGCCCAACAAACGTAAGTTTATTTCTAGAATTTCTAATCACTTCCATTGACTGATTTTTCTTTCTTGATTCCTATGTCTACTGTCTTGATTACCGTAACTTCATAATGAGACTTGGAATCAGGTAGTGTTAACTCCTAAATTTGTACTTCTTTTTCAAAGTTATTTTTGGCTATTCTAGATCATTTCCATTTCCATATACATATCACAATAAGTTTACCTACTATAGAAACAAAAAACAAAAAACAAAAACAGTGTGCTGGGATTTAAACATTACATTCAATCTAAAGATTACTTCAGAAAAAAATGGACATATTAATATTGAGTCTTACAATCTATGAGCAAAGTATGCATATTTATTCATGTCTTTAACTTTTTTCTCAGTAGTGTTATGTAGTTTTCAAAGTATGAGGTTTGCATATTTTTAGTCAGATGAATCCTTAAGTATTTCATATGTTTTTGCTATTATAAATGATATTTTATAACATTTTAATTTCCAGTTGTTCTGTTAGTTAATAGAAATACAATTCCATTTCATAGATTGAGTTTATATCCTGCAATTTTGCTAAACTCACTTATTAGTTGTAGTAGTGTTTTCCTAGTGCATTAGATTTTCTATGAATATTGATAACTTTCCTTCCTCCTTCCTAATGGGAATACCTTTTGCTTTTATTTTTGCCATATTAAGATGATCAGAACTTCTGGTAAATGTTCAATAGAAGTGGTGAGAGTAGATTTGTCTTATTTCTGATCTCAGCAGGGAAAGCATTTGGTCTTTCACCATTAAGTATGGGGCTAACTGTTATGTTTTTTATAACTTTTGAGGTTAAGGAAGCTTATATTATTTGTTTTCTAAATTTTTAACATGAATGACACTGGATTTTGTCAGAAGCTTTCTTCCTCATCTGTTAGTGTAATCATATGGTTTGTATTTTAGTTTGTTAATATAAAAGATTACATTGTTCGATTATTTTTAACAGAAATCTTAATGGCTATTTATTTTTTCCAACTCTATTGAAGTATAAATGACAAGAAAATTGTGTCTATTTAAGGTATGCAATGTGTTTATTTGATATACACTGTGAAATGATTACTAAAATCAAGCTAATTAACACGTCTGTCACCTCACATAGATACTATTATCTGTGTGTGTGTTGAGAATTCAAGATTCTAATCTAATTCTTGCTTGGTCATAATATCTTTTCAATATATTGTTGGGTATTATTTGTTAAAATGTTATTTAGTATTTGTGTATCTATGTATGTGAGGAATATGAATATTGACCTGTCATTTTCTTGTAACATTTTGTTTGGTTTTGGTATCAGGGTGATGTTGGCTTCATAGAATAAATTTGCATATTGTCTCTTCTCTACAAGTTCCTGGAAGGGTTTGTGTAGAATCAGTGTTATTTCTCCCTTAAATGTCTGATAAAATTAAACACTGAGGACATATGGGCCTGGAGTTTCTGTTGTGATAGATCTACTCTTTTAGCAGATTTCAAATATACAATACAGTAGCATTAACCACAGTCACCATGCTGTAGATTAGATCCTCAGAAACCGTTCATCTTAAAACAAACTTTGTATACTTTGACCAGCATATCCTCATTTCTCCCAACCCCCAGCCACTGACCACTACCAGCATCTATCTTCTTCTGTGTGTTTCACTCTTTTAGATTCCACGTATAAGTGAGACTATAGTATTTGTCTTCCTGCGTCTGACTTATTTCATTGAGCTTAATTTCCTCTGGGTTCATCTATGTTGTTGCAAATGGCAAGATTTTCTTCTTTTTTATGACGGAATCATATTTTCATTTTCTTCACCCATCAATGGACACTTAGGTTGCTTCTATATCTTAACTATTATGAATACTACTGCAATAAACATGGGAGTGAAGATATCTCTTCAAGGTACTGGCTTTATTTCCTTTAGCTATATACCCAGAAGTAGGAATGCTGGATCATATGGTAGTTCAATTTTTAATTTTTTTGAGGAACTTGAATGCTGTTTTTCATAATGGTTTTACTGATATACATCTCTCTCAACAGTGTACAAGGATTAGCTTTTCTCCATACTGTCGCCAACACTTGGTATCTCCTGTCTTTTTGATAACAGCCATTCTAACAGGTAAGTGTGAGGTGATCTCTCATTGCAATTTTGATTTGCATTTCCCTGATGATTAGTGATGCTGGGTTACAGAGCCACTTCAGATTTTGCAGTCATATTGAGGTTAGCAGATCTGCCTCTGGGAGTCTAGATAGGTTTGTCTCCCAGCAGGTCCCTGGGCAAGCAGGTCTCCTCTCAGTCCATAGCCGAGAGAAACTGGTACTGAGCCATGGGCTGCTATAGTGTCCACAGCCTGGACCAGCGTAAGTGGGCCTGTTTAACTGCAGTGTGTGGGCAAACATGACTCCTTTTGGGACTCTTGGTGGATGGTGCTGGTGGCAGGACCAAGGCCAAAGGGCACTGCAGCCAAGTTCACAAGGAAGCTTGGTTCTTTCTGAGTCTGTAGCTGGGTCCACAGTTGGAGAGTCTGTTACCTGGGCACAGGCCTGCTTTCTCAAAACAATCTTCCTTTAGCTTGAGTTCGATCAGTGTTTCACAGTCTCCTGCCTGAATCCCAAAGCTTTAACAAAGATGCTTTTGCTTATGGATGGTTGTTGAATTATTGTTGCTGTGAGAAGAACTTCTGTTCTTCTGTCTTGTTGATGTCACCTGCATTGATTGATTTTTGAATAGTAAATCAACTTTGCATTCCTAGGATAAATCTTGCTTGGTCATAATATCCTTTCAATTTGTTGTTGAATATGATTTGTTAAAATATTATTTCGTATTTCTGTTTCTATGCTTATGAGGAATATGAATATTGGCCTGTAGTTTTCTTATAATACTTTATCAGGGTATTGTAGGCTTCATAGAACAAGTTCACATACAATCTCTCCTCTACAATTTCCTGGAAGGTTTTGTGTGGCATTGGTGTTATTTCTCTCTTAAATTTTGATAGAATTAACCACTGAAGACATATGGGCCTGGAGTTTTTGTTGTGAAAACATTTTCAAATGACAAATTCTTCTTTCATGAATGCAGGGCTATCCAGGTTATCTATTTTTTCTTAAGTGCATTTTACTACTTGTGCTTGTCAAGGAATTTGCACCTTTTATCTCAATTGTTGCATTTATTTGCATACAGTCATTTGCTTTATTATGTTTTTAATATCTGAAGGATCTGTAGTGACACTACCTCTCTCATTTTTCACATTTTTAATTTGTATTTTCCCTTTGGTAAATCTAGCCAGAGTTTTATAATTTTTAATGGATTTTTTCAAATAACCAGATTTTATTTTACTGATTTCTTCTAATTTTTTTCCTCTGTTTCATTTCAGTTCTGAGTTTTGTAATTTCTTTTTTTCTTCTTTCTTATAGTTTTTTTTAAATTCACTAAGAGTTTTTTTTTTAATATATATTTTATTTTAAAGATGTGAGGTACAAGTCAAGATTAGGTACATAAGTGATCTATGTACAGGTGAAGTTTGGGCCTCTCAAGGCGGAAACTAAAGTCATTTTTCTGAGCCTTTTCCCCCTAACATATGGATGTAGTGTTATAAATTTCCCTCCAAATGCTGAATTAATGTCAGCCTACAAATTTTGATATGTTGTGTTTTCATTTAGTTCAAAATAGTTTTTAATAAATGTCCCTTTTTTTAAGTCCACTTATTAATTATTAGTGTTTCATTAAGTTTTCAAGTGCTTAGATTTTTACAGATCTCCTTCTGTCTTTAACTTGTAATTCAATTCCATTTTGGCCAGAGAACATACTTTGTAGAACATGAGTTTTTTTAATTTATTGAGGCTTGTTTGATGGCTCTGTTTTGATATGTAAAATATCTTAAATTATTATATTCTCTTTATAAATTGACTCTATTATCATTGCCAAATGACCTTCTTTGTCACTGGTAACATTCTTTGCTTTGAAATCTATTTTTCTGATATCCATATAGACACTTAAACTTCCTTTTTAATTAGTGTTATCATGGTATATCTTCTTCATCCTTTTAATTTCAACCTATTTGAGACTTTATATCCAAAGTGCATTTATTGTAAGCAGTGTATAGTTGGTCCTTGCTTTCTAATTCCATCTGAGAAGCTCTTCCTTTTATATTTTAGTGTTTAAGCTATCTACATTGATGTGATTATTAATGTGGCTAGGCTTAATGCTATCATCTTATTTGTTTTCTCCTTTTTTCATTTTTTCCTTGGTCTTCTTTTACCATTTTCTCTTATTTAGGATTATTTAATTTGTTATGATTCCATTTATCTGTTCTGATTTATTAGCTATAACTCAATTTGTTACTTTGGTGGTTGCTTTCAAGTTTGTGGTATACATCTTTGGCTTACACAGCCTATCTTCAGCAGTGGTCAGTAAATTATGGCCCACGGGCCAAATTCATCCTGACACCTGTTTTTGTAAATAAAGACCAGCTTTCTTAAGTGAAGGCACTGAAGCTGCTAACTGCTTACCAAAATCTGTTTTCTGGTTCTCCCACAATATTGAAATTGTAGTTGGCACATGGCTGTCCAGTTGAGGATTATGTTTTCCGGCACCCTTTGGAGTCAGGTGTGGTTAGGAGGCAAAGTTCTCACTCTTAGAACGTGAATCTGAGCAAAGTGTGCCAAGTCCAGCATTGGTGCTACACATGCTCTTTCCACGCTTTTCTCCTTCTCATTAACTGGAATATGGGCTCTGTTCCAACTACGCAGACATAAATATTCCATAGGGCAGTGACTCTCAAACATTTCGTTCTCATAACCCCTTTATGTCCTTACAGGTTGCTTTTGTGGGTTATATCTATTGACGTTTATCATAATAGAAATTAAAACTCAGAAAACTTTTAAAAGGCTCATTAAAAATAGCAGTAATAAACTTTTATTTATATCTTTTTTATGTTTTGAGTTAGAGTCTCATTCTGTCACCCAGGTTGGAGTGCAGTGGCATCATTATAGCTCACCACAGCTATCTCCTGGGCTCAGGCAATCCTTCTGCTTCAGCCTTTCGAGTAGTTGGGACTATAGCGTTGCACCACTGCTGGTTAGTTTTTTCATGTTCTGTAGAGATGAGGTCTTGTTCTATTGCCCAGGCTGGTCTCAAATGCCTGGGCTCAAGCAATACTCCTGCGTCAATTCCCAGTCCTGGATTATAGGCATGAGCCACCATGCCCAGCCATGAAATATATATTTTTATGAAAGATATTTTAACGAAAATAATTATATTTTTCAAAACATATATACATAAATATGTTATAAAAACAATATATTTTATGAAGATAACTAGATTTTTTGAAACAAAAAGATTGACGAGAGTGATATTATTTAATATATTTGCAAATCTCTTTAATGTCTTGCTTAATAAAAGCAACCTCTATTTTCATGTCTGCTTCTGAATTCTATGTGTTGTGATATGCTGTTTGGCTGAAGTATATATGTGAAGAATATCCAGCTTCACACAAATAATATATTTGGAAAAGAGAGGCATATTTTATAATCATCAGGTAATTGTGGATATGCTTTTTAAAATTCTCTACCAAAGCTCAACAAGTGGCAGTTTATTAAAAGTTAGTTAATTGTAAAATCTGAAACCATGTCAATAAACTTTTCATACTTCCTTATATCAAAATCCATTAGTTTATCTTGTGCTTTTGAATGGATTTTTTTCACTCATAATGTTATAGAATGAGTTTTGTAAAATAATCATTTAGAAAATATTGCTTTGGTAAATTTCCTAATGTTGACCAAAAAAAAAAAAAAAAATCACCACAGTCGATATCACAACCAATCTTATCAGAAAATTTTTTAAGTATGGGGAAGCTGTTAAGATCACAGTGGTAGATACAAGTTTTCCAAAATTCTGATTTTTTGCATGAAAGCTTTAATTTTATTATTGGCATCAAATGTCAGTTTTCCTTAAAATGGCAAACTCATTTTGCTAATTTTCAAGAAAATGTTGACCAATATCCAAGTACTATGGTTTGTCAATCATTCTTTCAGTTAAAATGTCATTCCATAAAAATGCAGCTAATTCATATTGCCACTCAAATAATTCCAGAAGTACTTTTTCATGAGATAGTCATTGGACTTCAGTATACAAGAGAAGTGCTTAGATGCACTTCCCATTTTTTCACTCAGAGTTTTAAAAAGACAATGGTTAAGACCTGAAATTTATAATACTCACTGCTTCATCAAGAAAATTCTCAAGTAAATGTGGCCCTTAAAAAAAACTGTCATTGTGGAGTGGTGAGCAATAATTCCTACTGCAGTTTGATGCCATGCCCTTTATTAGGCCACCAGAGCTAATGTCATCACTGGGGAAAATGCAAAGAATGTCTTATCATTAATGGCATTGTTATGAACAGTATTGCTTATACTGGTATGAGTTAGAAGTATGAGTTATTATTAATATTAATAATACTATTATGAAAATAGTTTGGACCTCACAACAGTCCTATCAAATCTTGTGATCCCCAAGGGGTCTGTAGACCACCCTTTGCCTTAGAGACTGTCAGAGAAACAGAAGGAAGGAACCCTGGTTTCTAAATGATCATTTGTAGTGGAGTTACTCATTCTGGAATACTCATCTTGGACTATTTGATGAAAAGGGAATAAATTTCTGTCTTCCTATTGTTGAGTCTGAATTGTTGGATTACTGTTGAGTCTCTAAGCTTGTGTTCTTGTTTATTTAAAAGATTTAGGGATTCAAGTGTAGTTGTCTTACATGGATATATTGCATAGTGAAGTCTGGACTTTTAGTGTGCCCATCACCCAAATAGTGTATACTGTACCCAATAGGTGGTATTTCATCCCTTACCTCTTTCCCATTCTCCCACCTTTTAGAGTCTGCTGAGTCTCTTTGGCAGCAGTCAAGCCAATCCTAAAATAATACCTTTGAGTGAAGGTCTTTATTTGATATCCTCATCAGGAATATTGACATTTCTGTTTTGAGTTTTCATAAACAGCTCTCTTGAAGCACTTTGAACGTGTTCCAGAGATAGTTTCACAGGAAAAAATTCTAAACGTATCTCTATTGATGTTCTAAGCTTTGACTCAGTATATCTTAATTCTCTCCTACTCTAAGAATATTTCCTGCCTATTGAGTATGCAGTACTGCACTCCATTTTCCCTCGACAGAACCTGAGACTTTTATTTGAGAATGTTATTCCTGAGATGCCTGAGGCCTAACATCTGGTTTCAAATTGCTCTTTACCATTTAACCAAAAAGATTAGGAGTTCTTCGTGCAAATAAGACGTTTGGAGGGTTGTTATCAGTTAGCTAGCTAAACTGATAAGATATTCTGTGATATCAATAATCAACCTTAAAAAAATATACCAAATTGATTTAACTGGTAAGTGACTGCTTGACGGAGAAGCCTAAGTACATAATTGATTTGGTAGAACCAATATGTTTATGTTTTAGGATTGAGTTTCTACGAAATATTCTGAAATAATACTTGCATAATGTACTTGAAGCAAACCAATGTATATCAATGAACGAGTTTTGTACTTCAGAGTATGACGTCTATGTATGTTCCTAAAAATGCTTATCCTTGAAGTAAAGAAACAAGTATATGGTTAGTTTAGAATTACATGTATAGCTCTCAGTTATTTGCTTTGGATAAGAAACACATTTCAAAATGGTTGTTATTCCCTGTGGTCTAGTTATTCCAAGTTATGAACTCAATTGCCAAGAAAGTTTTCCTATAGTTCACTTGTCCTGAGCATGGTCTGATACCTGTGTTTTCATATAGATTTATTTCACTCTTCAATGGAAAGCTGTGGTAAAAGACAGGGCTAGACAAGAGTTGGAACAAGTCAATAAGCTTTAAGCACATACTCTCCCGGGTGTTTAGTCAACTTGGCAACCCTATTTTCACTCATAAGAATTAGCATGGTGTTTAAAAAAGCCTCTTACATTTTATTTTTTTAATAGTTATTTAAAAATTTTTTGCTATAATTTGAACATTAAACATTTTAATTTACAAATAATAATTATATGTATTTATGGGATACGACGAGACATTTTGAATCATGTATAGTTGTAAAACAATTAATCAAGCTAATGAACATATCTATCACCTCACTCATTTATTTTCTGTGATGAGAACGTCTGAAATTTATTCTCTTGCAATTTTGAAATATATAGTCCTTTACTATTAACTGCAGTCACCATGTTATGCAATAGACCTCCAAAACTTACTTTTTTTGTCTACTGAAACCTGTACTCTTTGACTAATATCTCTTCAAAGTATTGTTCAAGAACAAATTAGTAGTTCCAGGCATCTATATCTGTTTTAGGTTATTATTGTTGAACTTCAGTTATCTTAAATATAAAAATTATTCTATTTCTCTCAGTCTTTCCCTCACATATTTTATATGAATAACAATTTTAATGGGGGAAAAAACCAGAAGTGACATAAAACTTCTCAGATTATTCGAACTCTCTTTGATGCTAATTCTAAGTATAGGTATAAATATTCAATAATTATTTTATAATAGATTAAAGAACTCTGTGATGTTCCAATATGAATGAGAAAAGCCAGGTGAATTATTCTCCTATGATATCATGATAATATAAAAAGAATGATATGACTATTAATGTTATAGTTATGTGTCCCAGATTCAGCAAGAAATCTTCATCATTATAAATGAATTGCACCTTATAGAAAGTTAGAGTTATATGTGCCCTTAAAGTTTAATTCATAACACTCTTTCTTTTGTTCTGCTTTACTCTTCCAAGCATATTATAAATCCTAAGGGAATGTTAATGGACAGTATTCAATTCTATATTAGATTTAATAAGCCAGTGATATTTTCTATTATTAAAGCCCTTCAAGCAAACATAAATTTACCAATGTACTAATAGCTTCTGTAGAAATATATATGGAAAATAAATGAAGTCAATATTTCTAGATTCACCTAGAAAAAGAATAACTTGTTCCAGCTTTATGAGATATAATTGACAAATACAAATTTACTGTAAATGTAATTCTACACTAGCCATATGCTTTATATTTAGGGTGTACAATGTGATGATTTGTTACACACATACACTATAAAATGATTGCTACAATCAGAAAAACCATTATTAATCTTGAGCAAGTGAATGAGAACTGATAGTCACATTGATTACTCTTGGTTACAAATTATTATTTAAAAGTGTTAATCAAAAGTCTAATGAAATTAAAACTGACGAAGATACTCTCTCACTTGTATGAACATAAACTTCACTGACTAAGTGGATACATTTCCTATCTTAAACACTAAAGGTTTGATATGGCAACAGTAGAGCTAGTTTTCTTTAAGAAAAGTCTTTCAAGAAATACTCACCCTTTTACATGATATCTTCTCTTGCCTTGCCTCATTTAAATTCTCCAACCAAATACCAAACACCAAACACCAAAATCATCTCATCCTATGATATTTGGTTCCACTACCAACAGAATTCCCAAAATAAGAAGTCATATCTTATGTTATAGTTGATATCAAAGAATTTTTTTTTGTTTCTGTTTTTTTTCTGTTGGAACTAGGAATGATTGAAATGATCTGGAAAAAAATGCCTTTTTATTTCTTTGCCTTTTATCTTATCTGGTTTTGTTCTACCCCAGAAAAGTAAAAAGCAGCTGAATACAGAAGTTTTTTTTTTTTGGTCCAATAGTGCAGGCATAGACATTATAACATGTGATTCTCAGATTTAAGTGAATATTCCATAAAACAAATTCCATTCGTATTATGAACTCCATTTTAAGAAAAATTGTCCTTATTCCAAATGGGTAGATGTGAAGTTGATGAAATACAGCTCCTGCTACTAAACCATGGAAAAAATAAGTACAATATTGAGCAAAATATTTTTCAACGGATCTCTCACAGATAATTGTACACATCTTTAATCACTTTTCCTTTGACAACATACCATCTTTTCATACTTTACATATCATTTGAAATGCCTGCTTAATACTTTCAGTATCTATTCAACAGCCCAGGTTATAATGGAAATTAAAATAGAAGAAAAATGTTCTATACGGCATCTATGAGTAGTCTAAATATATAAGGCAAATCTACTAAACTTTACAACACATATCAAAATAAACTTCAGTTAGATTGAGTTAAAACTGTGCATGCATGCATGTGTGTGTGTGTGTGTGTGTGTGTGTGTGTGTACTTAGAAACTTGTCAAAATATAATTGTTAAATTCTAATTCTTCTAAGGAATGAGATCTTAATACATTTTGACATATAAGGAACGTTAGAGAAAAATTAATAGATTTTGTTAAAAACTCAAATTCTCCTTTTTAACAAATATGAAAGTCAAGAGATTGATATCTATATGTAATGATTAATTTTATATGTCAACTTGATCTCACACCTGTCACAATGGCTATTATTAAAAAGTAAAAAAATAACAGATGTTGACAAGGTTGCAAAGCAAAGGAAATGCTTATACTCTGGGTTGATGGGAATGTAAATTCATTCCACCCTTGTGGAAAGCAGTTTGGAGATTCCTCAAAGAACTGAACTAGAACTCCTGCTCAACCCAGTAATCCTACTACTAGGTATATGTGTCCAAAGGAAAATATATTATTCTACCATAAAGCATTTTTATGTTTATTGTAGCACAATTCATAATAGCAAAGACTTGGAACCAACCTAGCTACCCATTAGTAGTGGATTGGATTTTTTTTATAAGTGGTACATACACACTGTGCAATAGTGTTCACAGCCATAAACAAAATTATGTTCTTCGCAGCAACCTGGATGCAGCTGGAGACCATTATCCTAAACAAATTAATGTCAAAACAGAAAATTAAGTACTGCATGTTCTCACTTCGTGGGAGCTAAATACTGGGAACACAAGGACATAAAGATGAAAGCAATAGACACTGAAGACTCCAAAAGCAGAGGGAAAGAAGAGGACAAGGGTAGAAAAACTACCTATTGGGTACTGTGTTCACTATTTGGGTGATGGGTTCAATAGAAGTCCGGATCTCAGCATCACACAATATAGCCACATAACAAACCTGCACATATACCCCCTGGGTCTTTTTTAAAAACCTTAGAATGGGAAATTTTTAAATAATTGAAATTTATATTGCACAGTTCTGGAGCTGGGAAGTCCAAGATCAAGATGCCAACAGATTCAGTGTCTGGTGAGGGCTGCTATCTGCTTCTTTTTTTAATTTTTTATAATCAATATTTTTTATTATGATATTGTAGGGTACAGTTAAGGGTTAGGTATACAAATACGTTTTGTTCAGGCACCCTTGTTGATAAGAGGTGTTTCCCTGTCCCCAGGCAGATATTTGCTACCGTTAATCCCATCTCCCTCCCCCCCCATAGTTTCCCACTACTGTCAGTCATTTTCTTATAGTATTACATTGGATGTTCAAGGTCCACTATATGAGTGAGAACATGTGATACTCGGATCTTTGTTTCTGTGAGAGGTCACTCAGCTCCATTATAGACTCTAGTTCCATCCTGGTTGTTGCAAAATTCATGATTTTGTTCTTTTTTATGGCTGTGTAGTATTCCATCATGTATATGTACCACATTTTTTAAATCCAGTCCTCTTTTTATGGACAGCATGGTTGCTTCCAGGTTCTTGCTGTTGTGAACAATGTTGCAATAAACATACGTGTGCAGGTATCTTTTTTATAGAGTGATTTTTGATAGATAGGGGTCCTGTTTCAATCTTCTGCATGTGGTCAGCCAGTTTTCCCAGCACCATTTACTGAATAGGTTCTCCTCTCCCCAGTGGTAAGTGGTGGAGGCTTTGTTGAAGATGAGTTGGTTGAGAAATTGAGGTTTTGCTTCTGGAATCTCAATTATATTCCATTGATCTATATGCCTGTTCCTATACCAATACCAAGCTGTTTTGATGATTGTAGCTTTATAGTAAAGTTTGAAGTCTGGTAAGGTGATACCACCTACTTTTTTTTTTTTTTTTGCTGAGGATTGTTCTGGCTATTTTTGGACTTTTGTGTTTCCATATGAATTCCTGTGTTGTTTTTTTTTAGGTCTGAGAAGAATGTTGCTGATAATTTGATGGGTATTGCATTGAATTTGTAGAAAATTAACTCCAAATGGATCAGAGACCTATCTGCTTCTAAGATGGTGCTTTGTTTGTTGTGTTCTCTGGAGGAAACAAATGTTGTATCCTCACATGTTAGAAGAGACAGAAGGAAAAAAATACAAAATGGACTAGGGTACTCTCCTCATTCTCTTTTATAAAGTCACTAGTCTCATTTTTGAGGCTTGCGATTTTATAACTTCATTACCTCCTAAAAGTCCCACCTCTTGATACTATCACATTGGTGATTTTCAATATATGAATTTTAGGAAGTGCGTTTGAACTATAGTACCTACAGTGTCCAAAGAAGCCATAAGAACAAAACTAGTTGTTAAATAGCTATTTTTAGCATGAAAGCCGAAGTGTTTTTCTAATGATTCTCTTCAAAGACAGCATCATGGGAACATAGTAAATTGAGTCCTGTGTTTTAGGGGAGAAAAAGGATTGTCCACTCTCTTCTCCAGGACAGAAAGAAGAGCCACATTAGAAGCTTCTTTCCCACCTTTCACTGCCTTCCAATAACAGAGGACTGAATCACCTGACTGAAGAATTCAGGAGGAGTCTGTATAGCTCAGCCCCTTCCTTTGTTGTTATTCCTAGAACCAATCTGCCAACTGGGAGTCTGAATTCTCTGTGACTCCAGAGAAAAGTTCATGGTCCAACTCAGCCCGTGGGGACTGGGAAATAGGTTGCTGTTGTTGACTTTTGCCTTTGACTCAGCTGGTAAATTTTTTAATCTTGGAAGAATCTTCAGGGTTCCCATTTTGCCATAGGGAAAGCTCCTCCTCTCATCATCTCTGTCCATGGTAAACTGAAATATTAATGTCCATCAATCGGATGCCTCTGCCTCTCTCACAATTGGGCAAGCCTTGGGTTTGAAGAAGAATGCTATTTATTGGTGTCACAGTTGCTTTTGTGCTGTTAGAACAGACTAGGTAATTTATAACAAATAGAAATTTATTTCTCATGGATCTGGAGTGCTGGGAAGTCCAAGTTTGAGGTGCTGGCATATGGTGAGAACTTTCTTGCTATGCCATCCCCATGACGGAAGGCAGAAGGTCAAGAAAGGGTGAGAAAGAGAGAAAAGGGGACCAAACTCATCCTTTTCTTGGGAACTCATTCCCTCAAAAAGAACCTACTACCATGATAACAGCATTAATCCATTCATGAGGGCAGAGCCCTTAATAGTTCAATCACCTCTCATTGGGTCTCACTTCCTAAAACTGTTGCATTGGGGATTACGTTTCTAGTATGTGCTTTTTGGGAGACACATTCAAACCACATTAGTTGCTCCTACTCTCCCCCACCCCCCAGATTTTGACACTCAATCACAATTTTGCATTAGACATAGCAGTGAGATTTTTAAGTCTGTTTCTTCTAATATAACCTCAAGAATACATGCTACTATTGAGAAACAGAAAATAAACCAGTGTGATTGGAGAGTAATGACTGATGGCCATGTGAGAGGAGGAAGGAAGGTAGATTAAGGACAGAACATGTCATCAAAAGGCTTTTAAGTCAGGACTGACATGATCATATTTTTGTTTCAAAAGGATCTCTCTGGAGGCTGAATGTAGCATGAATTAGAGCTGGTGATTTTAGGTCCCTTAGACTATGATTTGACAAGTATTTTATAGGGAAGGGAGTGTAGGAATCATTAATAGGGAAAAGAAAATGGGTGAAATGAGACAAAGAATAAAAATAAGTCAATGGAGGATCCACTAAAGAGCAGGTTGCCACTCTGGGTAACTAGGGCACATTCCCAGTACGGGACTCTGGGATCTCATAGAATATAGCTCAAATTGTCTCACGAGCTGCAAGGAAGCTAAAAAGTTAACTACCAACTCTCATCTCTTATTGGTTGGAGGTTTCCCCTGGGATTTAACTCGTGTACTGTACTCGGAGCATGCTCCTGCAGTAAGAGAAGGTCCTTAGGCAGAGAGTCACAGGTGCTTACAGTAGGAAGCTTTTGGTTTGAACAGGAACAGGGAGCACTGAGTTGGGAAAATGTCTCTTCTCTGAGTTATAGTTTGTCATTGAGTATCAAAGCAGTACACTTTGCTCACCTCAACTTCCGTAATCCTTTGGGCAACTGTTTTGTCAGCCTTTGCTTTCTGCTTTTCTCTCCAACATAACTCCCTGGGCCAGTCCAGGGGACAGATCCACTTTTCCCAATTTCCTTTGGAGTCTATTCCCTACCCTTTCAACCATTTTGTGCTTATATAACAATTTATTCAGATCAACTCCATGTAGGCTCCCACACCAGTTCAACTGATCATACTCAGATAAATCTGTTTTCATCAAAGTAGAAGGTACCAATTATGACACATTCCTACCTACATAATCCTTGATGGTAAATATGTATATCAACCGAAATATCCAAATGTTTACTAAATAACAGGATCAATTAATTTTGAGTGGTAAAATTCTTGGAAAATATAGTAATTAAAACTCTTGATATATTACCTGATTATGATACTGTTCCAGTATTTGAGAACAATATAATTTTTTTCTATTGTTTGAAAGTAACTTCTATAGTTTTAAGTAAACAATTTACTTTTTCCCCACAAAATGAAAAATGAGAGAGATGTCCATGAGTGAAGTAAATTTTGAAAGATAGCTACTATCAGTTCACGTGCCTGGCAAAGCACCACCCCTGGAAAGATACCAGGAAATCTACCACAGGGCCACACATTGTGCTCATTCTTTCAAAACAAGTTCATTTTAGGATTAAGGATTTGTGATGGATATTGTAAAGATATTATCTGAAATACTGTGACTGAGTCCTCGAAAATTTAGAGTGTCATAGAAAATGGATATCTTAGCTCGAGCTGCCATAACACAATATCATAGACTGGCTTCACAAATAGATATATTTTCTCACAGTTCTGGAAGTTAGAGGTCTAAAATCAGGGTGAAAGTATGGTCAGGTTCTGGTGGGGGCTATTTTCCTGTGTTCACAAATGGCTGTCTTCTCACTGTCTCCTCAAAGGGCAGAGGGAAGAAGGAGGAGGGAGGAAGAGAGGGAAAGAGAGATCTTGATGGTGTTTCTTTTTATAAGAATGCTAATCCCATCAAGAGTTCCCCACCCTCATGACCTTATCCCAATTTCTCAAAGGTCTCATCTCTGAATATAATCACATTGGAAGCTGGAACTTCAACACATGCATTTTGAATGGGTGGGGGGAGATTAGTTTCAGTCCCTAGCAATGGATCTTAAACAATTACCTTAAGAAGTGAATCCATCAAAGAATAAGTAGAGCATTTGTACGAAAGGGTTAATTCTATTCTTGGAAAACATCACTGCTTTTGCCAAGCAGAAGATCTTTTTAGTATCTGGCTGTCATACACAGACTAGGTCTACTGTTTTGAAATTATCTGATACATTTTTATACTCTGTTGTTTTTTGTTTTGTTTTCACTTTTAATACCTATTAGGCATTGTGTTTCTAAGTGAACTGTGAGACATCAGGTTGTGGAATGGATCTGTTCCATATTTGCTATTAACACTCCTTAGTGTATCCACAGGTCGTACAAATATTAGATCATCAACAACAAGGTCCTGGGATGTGGCCAGTTCTCTAGCATGACTGTAATATACCTTATAAGTAGAGATTTCTGAAGAACTTATACAACTTTTATTAGAGGAGAAATAAACACAAAACCAGCAGTCCAACTCTTCTCTATTCCTCACAACCAACCACTTTAAAAAATTTTTATTTAAAAAATAGAGTCGAGGTCTTGATGTGTTACCCAGGCTGACTCAACCTCGTGGGCTCAAGCAGTCCTCCTGCTTTGGCTTACTGAAGTACTGGGATTAGAGGTGTGAGCCACTGCGCCTGGCCAGCCAACTACTTTTGTTTCTTTTTGCTGATTATTTTGAGATTATTTTCCATGTTCAAAATTTTGTGCTTATATTGCTACTTTTGAACTTTCAGTTTTAGGCTTTATTGATTGCCTTTCTATTATGGAGGATGAAAAATGATCTCTCATCACACCTCTAACAGATATCCTTCTCAGTAACCCCTTCTTCTAATAGTGATATTAGTTAGATAAATGTGTAGTGTTTATGTTGCTATGACTATTAACAGCTAAACTATTATATAAACTATAATGACTTTTCCTTTCTGTTCTTCTGCACTTTACAATTTTTCTATCATGACATTTCTATACCCAATTTTCCTTAGCTAGTGACACCTGTCTTTCTTTTCACTCGTTCTACAAAGATACATTAGTATTTCCCCCTTTTTGACACAAAAGATAGCATATTGTTAACATGTAGTAAATCTTGGCATTCATCCATCCAGCAAATATTTATTGAGTGCCTATTATAATGTAGTGAATCCTAGAATAATAACAACACAGCAAAAAGCTGTGTCAAAATAAAGTCCCCATCTTGCTTTCTACAGGTACTCAGATGCTGTAAACTTCCAAACCAACCAAGACAATTCCCAACAAATGCAACATTTTCTGTTGTATTTTTGCTTTTAAATGAGAAAGTGATTAAAAAATCACCTAATCTGAAAATATATGCTTATCTGCTTTGAGCTCATAAATATGTAAGTAAAATGCTTACCCAGCTGAGATTTATCGTCTTTTTAAAGTTACCAGGTTTTTGTTTAATGAGCCATGTTCTTAAAGTCATTGAACAGAACTAGAGGGATCTGAATTAGTGTAAATCAAAGCCAAGCCAAAAACATTTGGGGCTTTATAGAGCAATTAAATATAGAAATAACCAGTTTCAATCCCAAATCCTCTTAGTGAATTCACTGTCCTACATAATGATATGCTCTGTCTTGAAATTTATTTTCAAAAATAAAGAAAGGTGACAAACCTGTGGCTTCCAGGACATTATTTTTTACCACTCAACATCTCCTACTTAAATGAACCCTTTTCTTATCCTGTGGTCATTGACTTTATTATTTTCTAGAAACATGCCGAAAGTCTCACCCACTTGTCCATCATCTTAATGGAGGTAGCCTGTTGTCATTTACCAAATTCTTATCTGCCTGTGGGAGACCAACGGCATAGTTAGCTAGTTCAGGAAGACTCAGATTATTGATTCAAGGCATGTGACAAACAAAATGAAAGCCCTATTTTACTTCCACTTGCAAAATAAAGCAGTCCCTCATTACTACTATTGATTCTGTAAACTTGTCACTGATGGTAAATACCTTTCTGATAATATCTGCCTAATGAAACTCTGAGAGAAATGACAAGCCTGTCATTAACCTTTGGAACAACTGACAATGCTAGAACCAAAAACTATCATTTCTAAAAATTACTTGTCGATGCCTTATGAATTATTTATTTAAAAGATAACCCTTAATGAAATAGGTTGAACCTTGAGGAGTTAAGCCTTCTCAAGGAAAGTTGCTAAAATAATCAAGTGAACAAATAACTGATTTTAATACTAGAAAAGAGGCATAAGGACTTCAGAATTTAGAACTTTTTCTTAAGTCCAACCTCAGGGACACATAACAACAACAACAAAGAAAAAATTTCATCCTAATTATGCAAAGAGACTCTACCAGGAAAGCAATAAAATTTTATTTAAGTATTTTATATTTTAGTGAGGAACTCATAAAATCTGATTTTATTATCTTTTTCAAGAATAGTCTATGGACTTCACTCTGTTTCCTCTCTTGTTTTAGAAAATAAAAGGTAGAGAGTGTCATAAAATCTGTTTATCTAGAATTTATGTTTTCCATCCCTTTCTAATAACTGAAACAGAAGTGTTATGGAATCTATGGCAAAGTTCTCATCTCTAAGGTTTTAAAATATGTTTAATAATCACAGCCTTCTCAGCACTTTGCAAGTCCTTTCATCATAGGCTTTCGGCCACCTGAGATTTTTAAAACTCTCCAGTTGATTCTTTGTATAGCCAGAATTGAGACTGTTGAATCACCATTTCTCAAAGTGTGCTCTGAAAATTACTTGTTTCTGAATCATCTTAAAAATATACATCCCTGGCCTCGACCCTAGGCCTATTGAAATCAGAATATTTGAGAAATCTATGTTTTTAAGAAAAAGTCTCTAGTACACTCAGGTTACATCCAAGGCTAACTAGAAATGTCATGATTAATTTGATATTTCCCCCCTTTCTTCCTTTCTTGTTGAAAACTTCTAAAGCACAAATGATAGTTTCAGCAGTTTCCGCTTCACTTTAGTCTGTAATGACAGGCCAAATTTATCAAGACTTTTTTGTTTATAACTTTTTTTTGACACCCCTACCCCTACCCGCTCACTTGCTCCCAGACGGGTTTATTTATTTATTTGTCTCTCTACTTATTTATTTCCTTCCTTCCTTTCTTTCTTTCATTTTTTTAAAGTTTTAAAACAAAGTATATTAGTGAAAGAAAAGTGAAAAGAAAGGGAGATATGCAGAGCTGGCATGGGTGAGAGAAACTGCCTTTTTCATCTTTTTAATAGTGATGAGGTCTCCCTATACTGCCCAGGCTGGTCTAAAACTCCTGGGCTCAAGCAATTCTCCCCTTAACTTCAACGTAGCTGGGACTACAAGTGTGCACCACTGTACCCAGGTCCAGTTTATTTATTTATTTACTTATTAAATTTTTTATTTTAAACATGCGGGCTACAATTCAGGATTAGGTATACAAATGTTCATTATGCAGGTACCCAAGTTGATGAGGTATGCCCTCCCTCTCCCCTGGCAGTTTCCCACGACTTCCAATCCCTTTCTTGTAGTATTATGATAATTGTTCAAGGTCCGCTTCTGAGTGAGGATATGTGACACTCAGTTCTTTGTTTCTGTGATAGATCACCCAGTATTATAGACTCTAAGTCCATCCAAGTTGCTGTGAAGTTCATAATTTTGTCCTTCCTTATGGCTGCATCATATTCCATCGTATATATGTACCACGTTTTTTAATTTTTATTTTTTTATCAATGTTTTTTATTATGATGTTGTGGTGTACAGTTAAGGGTTAGGTATACAATTACGTTTCATTCAGGCTCCCTGTTGATAAGAGGTGCTTCCCCGTCCCCAGACAGATATTTGCTACTGTTAATCCCATCTCCCTCCCCCTCCATAGTTTCCCAGTACCATCAGTCATTTTCTTATAGTATTACATTGGATGTTCAAGGTCCATTATATGAGTGAGAACATGTGATACTCGAATCTTTGTTTCTGTGAGAGGTCACTCAGTATTATAGACTCCAGTTCCACCCAGGTTGCTGTGAAATTCATGATTTTGTTCTTTTTTATGGCTGCGTAGTATTCCATCATGTATATGTACTACGTTTTTTAATCCAGTCCTATTTTGATGGACAGCATGGTTGTTTCCAGGTTCTTGCTATTGTGAACAACGCTGCGATAAACATACGTGTGCAGGTATCTTTTTTATAGAGTGATTTGAGTTCTTCAGGACATATTCCCAGTAGGGGGATTGCGGGGTCATATGGGAGGTTGATATTTCGAGCTTTTAGAAATCGCCACACTGCTTTCCACAGAGGTTGCACTAGTTTACATTCCCACCAACAACCCGAAACCCACAGGTCATAAGAGAGAAGATTGACAAGTGGGACCTTATTAAACTGACAAGCTTCTGCAAAGCCAAAGAAACCATCAAGAGAGCAGGGAGACAGTCTGCAGACTGGGAAAAAGTATTTGCCAACACCAGATCTGACAAAGGCTTAACATCCTGGATCTACAAGGAACTCAAATGTGCTGAAAAGAAAAAAACAAACAACCCCATTATAAAATGGGCAAAAGATACGAACAGACACTTCACAAAGGAAGACATCCGAGCAGCCAACAGACACATGAAGAAATGTTCAGCCTCACTAATCATCAGGGAGATGCAAATCAAAACCACACTGAGATACCACCTAACTCCAGTCAGAATGGCAATTATCAACAACTCAAAAAATAACAGCTGCTGGAGAGGGTGTGACGGAAAGGGTATCACAATTTTTTAATCCAGTCCCCTTTCGATGGGCATCACGGTTGGTCCCATGTTTTTTGCTATTGTGAATAATGCTGCAATAAACATGCATGTGCAGGTATCTTAGGGTTTGGGACTCTCCAGTTAATTTCTTAATTCATCAGAGAAAGATGACACCACTGCCTTTTAATTTTGGTATTAACTTGATAAGAATTCTGGAAAACTAATTCTTTAAGAAAAAAACATATTTTTAATAGGTTTGTTAGAATTTAGCAAAATAGGCAGATATAAACTGGTACAGTCTTGGAAGATGGCCTTTTTGCGAGGGTATGGGCACTCTAGAAAGAGCAGTCTGGGCTTCTATGGCAGGGACTCCTACATTCCTGTGACTCAGCTGTGTCCCCTCTTCCTTTCTTCCACCCTGTTGTAGATTCTGGGAACTGTCAATCTCTAGGTTTTCTTCTACCCACATGCCTGAAGCAATATGAACAGGCACAGCCTAGCCCAAGACTACCAAGAGTCAGTTTTGCTACCTACTGTCTCATGTTTTTAGCATGAACCCCTGGACATGGGCCTAGGTAACAGGAATTCCTTTTTTGTAGTTTTCTTAAATGACTTTGCAGGTGCTACTGCAAAGATAACTGATTAGTATCTCTCTGAAACTCGTGCTCAGACAGGTAGTCAATCATGCATCACATCACAATGTTTTGGTCAACAGACCTCATACTGACAGTGATTCCATAAGATTATGACAGAATTATAATGAAAAATTCCTATCACTTAGTGACATCTTGATGACCCTGGCCCTGTGTAGGCCTAGGCTAATGTGTATGTCTGCATCTTCATTTTTAACAGAAAAGTTTAAAAAGTTAAAAAAAGAAAAGAAAAAGAGAAAGAGAAAAAAGCTTACAGAATAAGAATATAAAGAAGGAAAATAATTTTTATAGCTGTACAATATGTTTGGGTTTTAAAATAATCAGATTGATAGGACTTTGATCACCACCAATGTGAACTTGGCAAATTCTCAATCTCTATGAGTTTACGTTTCTTCAACAAAATTCTATTATTTCAGGATTACATAAAAAACATGAGTGCCAAGAGCCTAGCCCACATGGGGGTCCTCACTATGACTATGTTTCTGTCCTCTTTCATACCCAATTGCATTGCTTTCTATCTCCATATTGCTATTTATTGTCAATCAGAAACAGGAGTAAAATTCGAAGCTTTCAGTACAAAACTTTAGATTAAGTTGAGAATAAAAGGTTTGGATTTCCATTTCCAGAATATCCATTCTGAGAAAGGAAATAATTTTAAAATGCCCTCCCACCAAATCCCCAAAATAACCTAGGCTTACAAAAAAAAAGGACTATGTCATTGTCGTACTTCACTGAAAAAGAGTTCATCACGAATTGCTGTATGCATTCTTTTCCTCCAGATCTTCCAGAAAAATTCTATTATCGCTTTGCCAAAAACATTGTGACACCTAACAAGACTGGGAAATGCAAACAAATGAACATAATACAGGTCTGAAGTAGAGAAACAGGCACCTAGAGAATTTCTCACTTCAGATTTTTCTTCACATATTTTGTCATTTAGTCAACTGTCCATTTCTCAGAATCTGGAGGTTGTTTGGAGGGCAATTCAAAGGAATGTAAAAACTAAATGTAAAAGGAAAGAAGCATGTGCAAAAGTGCTTTGTTTTAATAAGTTATGATTAAAGCAATAGGCCACAGTTTCATGTAATGTTCATACAACACCAAGAAAATTAATGAAAGAGCTCTCTAATCTCCAGGAATTTTTGAATAATGGCCCAAACCTTTAGATATTTCCACTGAAGTTACAGCAGGAGGCACACCCAGCCTCAGGTGCTTGTCACAAATACGGAAATTACTCTTTTCTATTTGAACACTCCCCAAAGAAAATATAATAATATGAATTCACATTTATAAAAATGATGAATTTGATGGTTCCCTGTCAGGTAGTATATTAAGCTTTTGTTTAAAACAAGTGTATAAGAAAACCCTCAGCATTTATCTAGAGAACGACTGCCAAGAATAATTTGGGTGGATAGTGGTTAAACAATGCCAGCATCAGGACACTTGGGTTTAAGTCACAGCCCTGCCACTTACTAAGTATTGTGCCTTTGGGGAGGATACTTGACTTCTCTGTGCCTCTGTTTCCTCTCCTGAAAATGAAAATAATGAGAGCGATCTACTTCTTACTTGGTTATGAGGATGTAAAGCATTGAGAACAATACCAGATACACACTTAGGGATATCAAAATCAGCTTTTTTTTTTTTTTTTTTTTACCATAAGCAATTTGTCAATCACCTTCAAGCCAGTTGGTCTTGAGCAAATCACTTTTCTGGGTCTGATTTTCTTAATCTTAAAATTGGGAGTATATGGTACCTAAGTCAAGAATGAGAATTAGAAAAGATCTTTGAATCATAGCTATGTATAGCCATTATGCACATTGCATTGTAATCTGTCTGCATTGTAGTTCTCTATCAGTATTTTTATATCTCTCTTACCACCTGCTACCTTGTATGTGGTAGAAGAATGTATGTGCATTCTGCTCTAGATTAATAATTTTCTGAGATAGAAGAAACATAGTTTACATTTCATAGTACATGGGCCTGTGTCTTAAATATGATAAGTGCTCAAAAATTGTTTATTGACTAACAGAAAAGTTTAACATTAGCTTAATTTTAGTACTTTAGGATACAGTAAGTTCTATGTGAGTCTTCTTGGCTTAACATTATGAATTGTAAAAATACTCCCCAATAACCTGGGAAGTCAACATAGTAACATATTTTATAACATATAGTTATAGGAAATAGAGTCAAAATTTACAAAAATACTGGAGATTATATTTTTTATTTTGGTGGGTTGCCACATTTTTTTTTCTCTCATAAGCTCACAACTGCCTAGAACCCAGATCCATTATTTCCATGCTTTATATATAACATTTAAATTAACTTTAAACATTTCTTCAGGTAACTGAACTGTTCACAGGGATGAGAAATTCCCACTCTCACACCTTCAGTCAATTTTCAAAATGCTGTTTAACTTCAGTGCTCTGCATCCCCACCTTGGTACACATATGCCTTTTTTCACGGTGCAACTATCTTGACTCAAAGACAACTTCCAAATTCACAAAGTCACAGGTCTTCAAGTATCCACTCAATGGTATGTTTCAGCAGCATATTAGTCCCTTGATTGCTTTAACAATTTCAGTGACTTAAAGCAACACAAATGTATCCTTTTGTGGTTCTGCAGTTTAGATGTCTGAGAGAGGTTTCACTGGGCTAAATAAAGCAAGGTATTAGCAGGGTTGTGTTTCTTATTGAGGCTCTGGGGGAGATCTATTTCCTTGTTCTTTGCAGTTTCCAAAGCCCACTCACACTCCGTGACTCCTACCTCTCTCCTTTACCTTTCAAACCACCGACATTGAGTTGAGCTCTGCTCATAGCCCATCACCCTGACGTTTTCTCTTGCCTCTGTCTTCCACATGTAAGACACTTTGTGATTATATTAAATCCAACTGAACAATCTAGAGCAATTTCTCTATTATAGCGTCAACTGAATTGGTAACCTTAATTCCACCTGCAACCTTAATTCCCCTTTGGCATAAAGGTGGCATATTCACAGGTTCTAGGAATTATTACCAGGACATAGACATCTTTAGGGGCCCATTAATTCTGCTAAACAAGCAGTTAAAAATATAGCAAGCATGCTTTAAAACTACAGATTAAGCATATGCAGAAATATATATATGATTTTAAATTCAGAGGGTACAGGTGTATGTTTATTACATGGGCCTATTGCACATGGATGGGGTTTGGGCTTCTGGTATGTATCCCCAATCCCCAAATAGTGAGCATTGTACCCCAATATGTAGTTTTTAAACCCTTGCCCCTCACAGTGTTTCCAGAGTCTATTATTTCTGTCTTCATGTCCATGATACCCAGACAACTGATATTTTAAAATGAGAATTCTTCAAGAAATTTTGGTGAATCAGATCTCTACAGGGGAAAGATAGTCAACTGCTGGAAGTGTGCTCATGTAGCAGTGCCAAGAGTTGGTTCTTTCCTCTTGGAGTCTCGTTTCCACAGTGACCAGCACAGCAGAGCATCTGCTGTTCTGCAGTCTGCGCTGTAGGACACTCACCCCGATTCCAGCATGAACAAACAAGTGACAGAACACAAAGCTCTCCTGGCAAACACGCGTTATCTAAAAGTCCACAGTCTGAGGAATTTGCTGCATAAAACAGTCTCCTCCAGCTTAGACTGTATTCCATAGCATGCTTGGCAACGTGCTGGCCTGAATGGAGAGACATCATTCATGTGGGACTATTTCCCCTGACAGAGGAGGGAACTACAAAGGGAAATATATGACAAGCGAAGAACACTCCAAGTTCACCTAAAAGTATCAAAGTGCCCAGTGTTGTGAATGAGCTACAGTCTGAAGGTAGACATTTGCTTTAGCTGGAAGGCAGCTTTTGGTCTCCGATTTCCATCTTTGGTACAGTTTATGATTCCATTGGGAATCAGACAGCTTCAGTGTAAAGTACGGCTCTGTCCCTTAAGAAATCTGTCATTGTGGTCACTTTACTTGATTGTTTTACACTTCAGTTGCCACATCTTTAAATTTAGGGTACTTATTGTTACTATGTAACATGATTGTAGGAAAAACTGATGTAATATATTAAAATTTCAATATAGTGCTTGGCACACTGTAAGCCCTCAGTAGGAGCAGCTACTTTTACTTTTTTTCTTTTTAATCAGTTAGACTTTATTGCCTTAAGTTCTAGCAAAGTATAAGAAGAATATGAAAAACCATACCTTTTATCCATGTCTATATACATATATATATAGTTTTGGTTTTTTTTGAGTTGGAGTCTCACTCTGTCACCCTGACTGGAGTGCAGTGGCCGCTCCCGGCCACCGCAGCCTCGACCTGCTGGGCTGTGGCGATCCTTCCGCCTCAGCCTTCCAAGTAACTGGAACTACAGGTGTGCGCTACCACGCCTGGCTTATTTTTTGATTTATTGTAGAGATGAGGTCTCGCCCAGTTGCCCAGGCGGGTCTCGAACCCGCAGGCTCAGGCAATCCACTCACCTCAGCCTCCCAAAGGCACGGGATTACAGGCTGAGCCACCAAGCCCAGCTCATATATATAGTTTTTATTCCATTGGTATACTATTTGTTGAAATATTTTGTTCAAAAACACCTTAATTTGAGAAGAAAATATTAAATCAATTAAGTGAAAGTAAAAATTTTAGTTGAAATGTCTTCCAGCAAAACAGATGAAAATTCTCATTATTTAGCAAATTCTGTTATTTGCAAGTATAGATTATTCCCACCTTGATTCTTTGTCTCTACCCTGTTTTGATCTCTTACATCCAGATTCGAAATTGTTGTGTCTCCAATCTTGGCCCCTTGTTTGTCTCTTATCGTCACTTAAGATTCAGAATCCACAAAGTTCAGGAATACACTGTGACTGTCTGAGTTGTCCTGCTGAGGATGATGATGGTCATGGTAAAGATGAAAGAGGCAAGCCGGGCTCGGTGGCTCAGCCTGTAATCCCAGCGCTTTGGGAGGCTGAGGTGAGTGGATTGCCTGAGCCCGCGGGTTCGAGACCCGCCTGGGCGACTTGGCGAGACCGCATCTCTACATAAATAAAAAAATCAGCCGGGCATGGTAGCGCGCGCCTGTAGTTCCAGCTACTTGGAAGGCTGAGGCGGAAGGATCGCCGGAGCCCAGCAGGTCGAGGCTGTGGTGGCCGGGAGCGGCCGCTGCACTCCAGTCTGGGTGACAGAGAGAGACTCCAATTCAAAAAAAAAAAAAAAAAGATGAAAGAGGCAGCAAGGAAAGATACTTGGTAAATGTACATGTGGAGTGTGATGGAATCTATCCTTAAGGAAGGAATAAATCTTCCACCTGGACTTAGTCAAAAGGACTAGTTGTTTCCTTTTGGAACCATTGCACGAGCTAGACACAAGGCATTGGTCAAGAGCATGATGGAGAAACAACTTGGGGACCAGATATCTTGAAAGAGAAGACATTCCCCAGGATGTAACCAGCAGGGGAATTTGACAGAGCTTGCCTCACTGTAGAGTTGGGAAATGTCACGTTTAAAGCGATCTTGAGGTGAGTGCATTCTTAGATGGTGAAAACAAGGAGGTGAATGAAACAGCCCAGGGGTGTCAGGAAACTGAGGGGCAGAACCTGAAATGCAAGAAAAACTATGGGTTCTGGTTGGAGCAGACCAAATAACTAGAGAGCTAGTGAGGAAGACCTGGAAATTCATGTCAAAGCATAGTTTGCAACATATGTATTTTTTAATAGTTATACTAAAGTTATGTGCAAATATTACATATATAGCTCTTAATGTATAAAATAAAAGTTCAGTCTTTCTCAATGAGTCTTTTGTGGTCTTCATGAAACCATCAGTTGAAGGCTTTCTATGCATTTTGTTGGATAAACATATAAAGTGGGTTAAATCTCACACATTTTGTCCAAATTCCATTTTCCAAGAGGCTAAGTGAGCCCGTTTAATTGGTTTGTTTTTCTTTCTCTCTCTTCTTTTCTTTTTTTACTCCTTTACTTCTTTATTTGCTTTTGTCCTCTTTTTCTTGCTCAGATATATACTGGGTAGTGGGTCATAGCTGATGGCCTCCTTATCTGTTTTACTCTTTATCTGTCCAGGAAAGCCTTATGTTGAAAGTTAAGAAATGGCACTCATAATGAATGAGTTCCATTCAATTTCAGTTGGCAAACATATTCACTGGTCCTGTGTTGATGGATTCTCTGAATGTCTCTAACCTGAGGCCAGGTAATGAGAGCAGGTATATTTCTTCTTGAAAAGTAATGCTGTTTTTGAGTCATCTACCTCCAAAGATGTAATTGAGGTTTGTATAAAGTGCACCTCTCTTATTGTTTTCCAATTTGATTGCCCCTTGCTAGAACATAAAAGTCAGAAAGACAATCCATCTTGTTCACTGATGCATTTGAGCCATCTGGAACCAACCTGGACACATGGTAGGTACAATACACATGTTTACTGAATGAGTTTCTATTGGGGAAATGGAAGTACAGCACGGCTTCAACATTATGTGGGAAATTTTCAAAATGAAATGAGAGGAAGGCTATGCTATTGGTTGCTTAAAGAACAAACCCCAAAAAGGTGTTATACTTTTTTCCCTATGAAACATCTCAAGGTCTGGCTTTCATACTGATTTTTCTAAGATCTTTTTATCACAACCTTAATAATTATGGTATTAGCATAATATCTTAGTTCTATTAACTACCACGTTTGAAAATATATTCAGCAGAGGTGACTGCACTCCCTGCAACACACTCTCACCTCAGCTGCTCAAATTGTTATAGAAATGAAGAAGGGGCTTGTGGGCACAAAGGAGAGTGACAAGTTTGACCTGTGGATTTGGGGAAGATTTCCAAAAGAGGAATCTTGAAAGACGAGTAGGATTTCTACAGAAAGTCACAGAAGATAGGGAATTTCTAAGAGTGAGTATGTCACAGCTTTGTTGCTTGTCACTTCAACTATATGACTTTGTTTGGATTTCTGGTGGCCTCATGCATTGAGACTTGGTGCTCCAAACCCCAGGGGTTAAATCTTGATTATTCTGAATCAATAACAATTCCAGTGCCCTTGTTACAATAGGTTCAGGAAAGTTGACATGATTCCATTTCAGCCCCTGAGATAAATGTGAAGGAAAATTTACTTTGGGGATTCTGGAACATCCCGTGAGAGTGTGGAATGGTCTCTTTTGGCTTTTATGTGGTGTTATGTTAGGACACAAAATTGAAACTAAGGGAGACATTTGCCACTTACAGGAGAAAAATTTGAGGAGAAAAAAGTCATGCCACTGAGAAAGGCATTAAGCCATACATTAACCAATCCTGGAAATACTAACTGGACCTCTGGTTTTGGTTATGTCTGATAATAATCACTTTATTTTATACATGAGTTTGAATTATGAAATTATTCTAAAAAATAATAAAGCAAAAAGTCTCAGAAGCATAAAGTATCCATATTCCACATTCTGGATACTTATATTAAAGGCCTGACCAATGTTTTCTGGGGTTCTTATTATTTTGAACTGAGTGACTAAGAGTGAATAAGCAATAATTTTGATGAGACTGAGGTTGGAAGAACAGGGCCAACTTTCACAAGCATAGCACTATACTTCACATTTGGTGGTTATGTCTCTTTAATCTTTGCAAAGTTTCCTCACCTTTTGTTTTTCTTTGACCTCACTGACATTTTTTAAGAATTCAAGACTGTTGTCTTATAGAATATTCCACAATTTGGATTGGTCTGATTGATTTTTCCATTATGAGATTCAGGTTAAACATTTTGTGTCATCACCGAATCACATCAGGAGGGACATGATATTGGTTTGTTATATTATTGGTGGCAAACATTTTGATCACATGGTTAAGATGATGTCCCCAGGTCTCTTCATTAGAGAGATCAGTCTTCTCATTTGATACAAACGTGTAGTATTTTGTTCTCCAACAACATATAACTATAGTTTTAGCATCCATTGATTACTCTTACCTTCATCAGTCATCTCTCTAGTAGTTTCAACATTTCCAATTTGATTCCTCTAAATTTTATTAACTGGCATTCTTCTATAAAGAGCTTTGCCTTTCCTGATGTGCTTTGAATACAGTAGAACTCCAGCCTCCTTGGATCTGGATATTATACTCTCAGTAATGCAACCTAGAATTGCAATGAATTATTTTCCACAATCAGGTCATATAGTTTACTAATTCAGAGAAACATTTGCAATTCCATTTGAACACATATTTTAAATTTTAAGTTTTGCATGGCACATTAGAGCATATTACATGTAAGAGTCATTTAGTTTTTATATAATTCACAGGAAAGCTTGCCATTTCTTTAGCATCCTGACTTTTCATTTTTTGTTTGTTTGTTTTTTGTTTTTTAAGCTCCCTGTGAACTTCATGTATCTTTCTGGCTTATTATCTTCCTAGCAGAGACTGATCTACCTTCTATCACTGGACTACAGATATATGCCTAGCAATAAAAATGATCACATAATATTTATGGAGATAATTGTAATACTATCCATGGTTACAAAGTCATCTGCCAGTGAATTTTCTTCACATCAGTACTGTATGCTAACATGTCAGGGCACAAATGTTTTTATTGCATGCTAAAATTAAATGAGAATTATAAATGCTAAACATAGAAATCAGATGATACAATATTGCAACTTCTCTGTAAAAAACCCTTGAGATATTGCTAATATTTAAGCATATTAATTAAGCAGAAAATGGACTAAATAGCTTGAAATTAGGATCATCTGGCTTGCTCTTCAAAAAATAGAATACAGACTGAAGAAACTAAAAATCATTTCTTTTCAAGGACACGCTGATTGGTTTTTTGTTTGGTTTGGTTCGGTTCACAAAATCACATGAATTCCTGAACTAGTGTTTCCCTCACGAGAATAATCATTCCTCAAACAAGCTTTACAGAAGAAGCAGATGTGGCTTTTCTTCCCATAAAGGCTCCATGAGGTTGTGCATGCAGTTAAACTTACTTCTCAGCTGTCTCTTCATAACTGCAATTTGGCGTTGCTTCTTAATTTATCAAATTGAAAAAAAAATAAGGCAAGAATTATGAGTCATTTCTCTTGTTAGTGTGCTGATTACAAAGATTCAGCATGAACAAGACAGACGCTAATTTGTGCATAAAGCATATTCCTTTTGACAGGAAAATATACATAAGTTGTGGTTGGAAAAAGACAACAAGGGTCCTGTTGCAAACCATTTTTGGATTTATGTGGAAAGTTTCCAGTGAAAGGCACGAGCTCTTGCTTTATCACATTAACAATAATTCCTAGAGACAGAGTGTCAGCGAAGGCACCCAAACAAAACTCTTCCCACAGAGCAGGTGGCTCAGCAATCGAAATCCGTAAGCAGTGGCACAACTAAGGAAATTAAGGAAGGCGGGTGTGATGGAAAGAAAACAGCTCGCCCAAATGGGGTCCCATCTCTAATGTCATTTCTGCAGTAAAAATCCCAATGTGACCTTCAGCAATTCCCTTAACTTCTTTAGACTTCTGTTTTCCCATTTCTAAATTTAAGATGTTTGGGTTATGTGATGGCGTGCACACCTTTTCGCTATAATATTTGATATATGGAGTCTATTTTTCGTGCTATGTAGAATGAGTTTGTGATCTAAGTGTCTATGAACTAACATAAATTTAGAGTCTAATAACCTCCCTGACAGGTGGATTTTCCCCAAATCCCATTATAACCTTAAAAAGTTGATATTAAAAGCAAGTTATTTCCTGATAACCTTCTAAGTGCCTTCGTGCCATAAATTGTAGACTCAGTCAGTGGAACAGGAATGATGACTGCCAAGAATGATGGCAAAGCTGAGTTTTAGAAGACAGTAAGATTAAAGTTTCCAGCTGGAAGATTTAAAAAAAAATTCTCCTATTTAACTCCAAATAAAAATTGTAGTTTCCTTAATGCTTAGACAAAATGTTACTTGCGTCCAGGTGTGGTGGCTCATGCCTGTAATTCCAACACTTTAGGAGTCCAAGGTGGGAAGATTGCTTGAACCCAGGAGTTCAAGACCAGCATAGGCAACATAGCGAGAACTTGACTCTACATTAAATAAATAAACAAATAAAAATGTTTAAAAAAATGCTAATTACCCTATAAAACCTTCCCAATCTCCCCTCCCTCATTTTGTTTTCCATTCTGTTCCCATACTACTGTGCTCTTTGTCCCTCTGATCTGGTCTCCTATTATAATGAACTATTTTCATGTTACACCCTCACTGTTTTGTTTCCTGAGCTCCCAGACTCTCTTCTTTCGGTTTTGTGTTCATTCTTCCTTCAATTTCTCTCCCACTCTCTTAGCCTCATTCCTAAACACTCAATATTTATTTGTTAAATTGAATATGATTCTGGGTGACAAATGTGAATACAAACGGCAGAGCATCAAAATCATTAAGTATCAACAGTTTCTTGATGCGACTAATCAAATTGGCCAGTTGTCTTAGTGTTCTGCAGCTACAGTCTCTGAGTATTAGCCTCATTACTTAAAGTAAATGTCTCACACAAATTGTAAGAACCAACTTCTCTGCTGCATTGCTGTTGATTAATAATTACTAGTGTGTGTTTGTCTACTCTCTGTGCTCATTATGATTGTAAACAGTAAAGTACCCATCAATCCCCAGCAGACTCATGGTAGGACTCTGAGTAAAGTCAGGGACCATGTCTTCTCCCATTTGTACTTCCAGTATCTGGCACACACTATGTACATGCTTTATCAATGCTTATTGACTAGAACAATCCTGACCTAAGATCAAGGTTACAATTTGGTTGGAAACTATATAGAGTAAACAATAGATTAACTTTTTTGGATGAATTCACAAGAGAAGAGATTTCCAAGAAAATTGATAAGGAATTGTAGTTCTCTATGGAACATAATATTTAGAATATTTTCAAGTAACTAACAAATCTCTCTCTAACTAGTCTCAATTTAATGGTGTAGTACTTAATTCAGCTCACATTAAGGGAGGGTAAGGCTCAGTGGGATACAAAGGGAATCATGTTAACATCCTAGATTAAATCATCTTCTTGACTAAGGCTTTTATCTCATTTTCAGATTTGTCTAGGATGTTAAAAAATAAATGTACAATTTTTTCACTCTCTTCTAGCATGTTATTGAGTTTTTTTTCATTTAATGATTTGATAACCGTTTGTTAGGCATTCTTTTCGTCTATATTTTTCTAGTTTATAACATTCATTCCTAAGAGTTCCCACTAGCTGCTAATAAAGAAATAAAGAAGTAGCATTACTTCTCTTCTTGCTGCAGGAGGAAAATTAGAGAACCCCAAGCTGCCTCAATAAAATCTGAGCAAACATTTATCACTGGAGTTAAGACTTTGGGTAAGGTCAGAAGTAATAAATGTTGATTCATTTATTTTACTGCTAGTCCTCCTGGTCCACAGCCGGGTGGGATGAACATCTATCTAGCAGATTCCCAACAGGCTCCTTTTTTCCCCTCTACCTAAATAACATCAAAATCACAGGAGGCCTTCCTCAGGCAGCACTTGATAGGAGATATGGGAAACCCAACTCTGATACTACTGGCAGTACGTTTATCAAAAGCCTGGTGTGAAGCAATGACACCTGTGGTGATTTTGAAGCTATTCGGTGTATTAATTGCTCAAAATTTCCTATCATGTGATCTCTACAGAAGAATACATAGACTATTATTCCTTTGCAGTCTACCTGAGAAGAATGTGCAAAAATACTCCCTGAAATGCTCCAAGTGCAAAGGACTCTGTGATCAGATTAAATAGGAAATACTACATGCTGGTGCTTCTCTCACACATTCTTAATACACATTAGCTTACCAAGAACCTTGAGAAATTAACATTGCTATCCTGGTACTTCCTAAGCTGATTTGACAATCCTGCATTCTCTTTTTCCTTTTTCTTTCTTCTACCCCTTTCCTGTTACACTTCTTCCTTCTTCTTCTTCTTTATTTTATTTTTACTTTTTTGGTAGAACATCTACTTTTTAAAAAATTATTTATTTTTTCAGTGCAGGGTATTGGTGGTTGAAGTCTATTTCAGTGTCTCAGGGACAGAACATCTACTTTTAACTCAACATTTTCACTTTTGATGGACTCTCTGGGGAAAACTCCTCTAGATAGGTTAGAATTTATGTTGAAATAATTTCAGCCTAGCAGAAAACTATAGACATTTGTCTAGGCAGTATACCCTTAATGGTTTGTTCTTATTTAGTTGCTTTTTGGTGATATGTCCTCATAAAATTCTTATAAAATCCATTTCTATATTTGCTACAAAAATGTTGTTTGAAAATATTGGCCACCCAGTGTTTATTGCTTTCCTTATAAAATTGCACACGAAATGTTTTTAAGAAAAATTTTTTGTTAATTACTAGAGAAATTTTGCTTCTGTCAAAGAACTGGTATTTCTTTCTCATAGAGTTGTCTGCAACACAATCTCCAATTATTAAAGAAACAATAAATGGATAATCTCAGTTAATAAGATGTCAGGAGATAGTTTTGCCTAGAGTATGATTAATTCAGCAACTTTATAACATGATATTTATGATTTCCCATTTTTTTTTCAGTTCTGTCAGGGTTGTTCTCAAACCAGGCTCAGTCATGCCTGTGTACTACTAGAAGTCAAATTCTCACCCAATAACATCTAGAAGAATAAAACCGTGTCAATCTCTTTCAGTATATTTTGTTAATTAAAAAGAAACATCTTCCAGAGATGCCTCCCCACTCCCAGATATCCCTTACCGTCACATTGACCAGGACCACGTCAAGTACCCACTTAGAACAACTACTAGCACAATTTCTAGCAGAAGGAATGAGTTTACTATATATCTTACTCATTTCAGGCTGCTGTAACAAATACCTTAAACTGGATGGCTTAAACAACAGAAATGTAGTTCTCAGTTCTGAAGCCAGGGAAGTTGAAGTTCAAGTTCAAGGATCTGTCTAATCTGGTGTCTAGTGAGAGCTTGCTTCCTGGTTTACAGATGGCCATCTCTTCCTTGTATCCTCACATGGTAGAGAGTAGCGAGTAAGAGCAAGCTCTCATGTCTCTTCTTATAAGAGCATTAATCCCACTGATGAAGACTGTACCTTCGTGACCTAGTCATCTCTCCACAGCCCCACATCCAAAAACCACAACGTTAGGCTTTAACGTAAAAATTTGGGGGGAACACAGGCTTTCAGTCCATAGCCCATGACTGGCTTAATTAATTAGAATTACTCTCAATTTATATAGTTACCTAAATAGAAGAGAGAGAAGACTAGATCTTGGGTAGAAACCAATAATATCTATTAGAGACACTTATTCATTCTAAGGTGGAAAGCTTAGAATTCAGTTTGTAAGTCATGTATGTATCTTTATGGCCTTTCCATATTTGTTCTATTTTTTCTTAGTGTTGGTATCCTTTTAAGTTTATTTTTTCCTTCTCATAACTTTTTGTATGCCATTTTAGATTATATTTCTGATGTTTTATACCTCACATGTTTTTCAAAATGATGTATAATATATGAAAATTCCAGCTAATACATCAGGTACTCAGCTAGGGGATAAAACATGACTAGGTAATTGCTCTGGGTATGGATGTTCAGGATTCATTGATATTCCAGCAGAATAGTTAGAATTTGTCAGTTCAAAGTGACTTTGGCTCAAGCCTTCAAAACATGGCTGTAGTAATCGACTTCCCAAGCATGGTAACACTGAATATTCTCATATAATTAACATTTCTAATTTACAGACAAGCAATGGTGGCACTTACTGTCACAGGTAGAATTTAATTAGCCAAGACAAATAAATTAAGTTTCACACTTCTATCAGGATAGTGGGATTGCAGAGACCAGCCTGAAAATTTCAAGCCATTTGAAGATGCCATTTGACCTCCCAAGGAAATTAACTTCTCCAACTGCCATTATGCAAACTCCTAATTAGATTAAGTCATATCAGTATTGTTGATTTATTTATTGTAATGGATACCATGTAGGGTTACATTTTTGGAATTTTGGAAATCCTTCAAATGTCTTTTTTCTTAATGTAATACTGAATGACAAATGCGATGGAGATCATCTTAGGACTGAGTATGTCAACTGAACTGTAGGGAGAGAAGATTGACAGGTGCTAATCATACAAAAATCTTATTTGGGTCTTGTCATGTAGGGAACATGATCTGCATAACTTTTTTTTCTGCACAAGAGACTTATAGAATTTGGGATAAAAGTATTAGGGGAAAAATAGCCTGTGTGATTAATGGGAATATTTTAGAGTAGCAGCACTAACCTTTTTTGGCATCAAGGACAAATTTCATGGAAGACAAATTTTCCACGGGGGGGAGCATGACCGGGAAGGGTCTGGGAGAAGAATCTGCACTCAAACCTCACTGCTGATGTCCACCTCAGCTCATCAGACATTCGATTCTCATAAGGAGCGTGCAACCTGGATCCCTCGAATGCGCTATTTACAATAGGGTTCCCACTCCTATGAGAATCTAATGCCACTGCTGATCTAACAGACAGCTGATCTCCAGTCATCTGCTCTCACCTCCTGCTGTGCCACCCGGTTCCTAACAGACCCACTGACTGGTACTGGTCCATAGCCTGGGGATTGGAGATCCTTGTTTTAGAGGAGAGACAATTTTGGGGTAGGCAAATGTAGACCTATTTTATAGGAAAAGAAATAATGAAAAGACTTACTTATGGAAAAATATAAAAGTAATAGTAGTGATTTGGGGGAAAATGTTTAAATTAAATACTATATAGAATAATAACTATCATAAAAGGATTTATAGGTAAAGAGATAATAAATCATGAGATTATGGAAACTTGAGAACATTTTGTGTGCTTGAATGTGAGAAGTAAAACATACTGAATTCGTACATTTAAACAGAAAGTAAGAAGAACATGTAAGAGACAGCAAGAACCCTGGTGGCACAGACATGATAAAGAGGAAGACACAAATTTATAGTCTTGCAACCAGAAAAGAGAGGTAAAGAAGGAAAGAATACTTCAATATGATGTGTGATTGTTATTAAACTATTTCTCTGTGATGTGTAATATATGTTTTCTCAGTCTCCCATGAAGTAATTGGATAAACGCTGAAATGTCTCACTAATGCTTTATTTATGGAGTGGCTTATATTTTGAAAGTGTCAAAGACCTGCTCTCAGGGTGGTTCAAGTAAAGCTTGGGGGTGTAGGGGACAGACACGAGCGTGTTCCATTAGTTGTATTTTGTTCTCTACTTGATTTATTTTACGTTTGTGTTTATTTCACTTCTGGAAGCAGATCATGTTGCTTTTTTTCCCTTCTTTCTTGCAAGGATCTGGAATTTCCTCGCACTCTTCTCTGCTTCTCTTTCTCTGACTCCAGCATACCCGTCTTTCCACCACAGAGCCTATGCTCCTTCAGAAAGAGGTCTTCGCTTTCTATCTCAGAGTAAATGGCCCAGCTATGGGACAAAATGGAGAGTGAGGTGGAGTGGCAGGGCACACCTGGCTCAGCGTGTCTGTGGTCTTCTAATTAATTACCTTGACTGTTTGCTTTTGGACTGCCCCCGGTTTTCAATGACTTCCTGTGAAGACTCCATGCTTGGAGTATCCCTGGGGACTTGTAGTATTTATGGCTCTCATCTTTGTGATAGTCCTCTCAACCTGCACTGGGTTGTATGTGGGGGCATGTGTACGTGCCTGTGCATGTATGTAAGTGGATGTGTTTTAAGTGTTGACTCCTCTCTCTGTTTCCAACTTTCTTGTAGAAATTTTACAAGCATTTTGCTTGTGAGGGTTGTCTCTCCTGTTTTCTAACTAATATTTATTTATATTTCAGACAGAATTTGGAAGGGAAGGGAAGCATATGCAATGAATCAAGTCAGCTGTCTTTAACAAAAGTTACAGGTGTATGTCCTTGACACTTTTAAAATGCTTTATGTTCAGTGTGCACTCTTGGGGCCTGCCCAATGAACTGGTATCCAATTTTCTCCTAATAGTTAATGATGTTCTACTAGATTCAGTTTTTATACTTCATGATTTCATGCTAAGCGAAAACATCCATTTGGCCTGGAAAACATCCATTTGATCCTGGAAACAACCTGAAGCATACCAACTTAGATGTAATCCAACTCATACAATTCCTATTGTGGCTACAGATGTTAGCTTAAAGGGAGACTCTGCTTTCATAAAGGGCAATTTTTCAACTTTTTGTGGTTATTGACTCATGACATTGTGCCAGAATGTAGAAAGCATTCTTTTTACCTAGGTTAAGGGGAGATTGATGGAATCTGAACTTGTACTGCAGTTTTGTCCACTGCTATGTTTTTCTTTTTTCTTTTTTTTTTTTTTTTGAGTTGGAGTCTCATTCTGTCGCCCAGACTGGAGTGCAGTGGCCGCTCCTGGCCACCGCAGCCTCGACCTGCTGGGCTCTGGCGATCCTTCCGCCTCAGCCTTCCAAGTGGCCGGAATTATAGGTGCGTGCTACCACGTCCGGCTAATTTTTTGATTTAATGTAGAGATGAGGTCTCGTCTGCCCAGGTGGGTCTTGAACCCGTGGGCTCAGGCAATCCACTCACCTCAGCCTCCCAAAGGCGCAGGATTACAGGCTGAGCCACCGAGCCCGGTTGCTATATTTTTCTTCTTGTAGAGCTAAAATATTAGAGTTTGACTCAATTCGTATCACCAAATGCATATTCCAGCTAAGAAAGAATTCTCAAATAGGCTTAGTAAGAAATCTATTTTCAAAGTGTTGGAGCCAAAGCAGGTCAAATGATGTGGAACCAGTCATGAACTTGAAATTAAAAGATCTGGGTTCAAATGTTGACTGTCATTTTCATGACTTTTTTTTAAGGCAGCCTGTTACCTATATTTCTTTCTCCTCAGTTTCTTCCTCTGTAAACTAAGAATAATATCATGCTCCCATTGTTGTCAAGAGTAAATGAGAGCATTCCTAGAATTTAATATGTGCTCAATAAATGTCATTTAAGTTTGTTATTGCTATTTTATTATTCCTTTCTCCATTGCTGCTTCCTTTTCCACACAGTTCCCGCTCCTTCACTGCTTTACTCTTTCCTTGCGTGTTGGGATTACTATAGCCTACGATCCTCCTTCTGCCACTTTTATTCTTTCATTCAGTCTCTTTTTCTTGACTTATTGACCAATCTTAAAGCCAGGATTTTATTCCTTTTTTAAAAATCCTTTTCTGCCCAACTCCCCAAACTATATTTTTTGTTCTCTAGTTTCTCCCCCAAAATCTGCCTCATGGCCAAGCTGGGAAGGCTGGATAACACAGCATGACTTAGGAAAAGCTTTCCTACTCCTTAAATGACTCTCATAAAACTAAAATATTGAAGTTAGACGTCCTGCAAACTTAATTTTCTAAGTAGCCTCAAACTAGTAAACTTAGTAAGATGTTAACTTTAATCAAAAGTCAACTAAAAGCCGGGCTCGGTGGCTCAGCCTGTAATCCTGCGCCTTTGGGACGCTGAGGTGAGTGGATTGCCTGAGCCCGCGGGTTCAAGACCCGCCTGGGCAGTGAGACCTCATCTCTACAATAAACCAAAAAATCAGCCGGGTGTGGTAGTGCATGCCTGTAATTCCGGCTACTCGGAAGGCTGAGGCGGAAGGATCGCCGGAGCCCAGCAGATCGAGGCTATGGTGGCTGGGAGCGGCCACTGCACTCCAGTCTGGGTGACAGAGTGAGACTCCAACTCAAAACAAACAAACAAATAACAATAAAAAAAGTCAACTAAATTGCTTCTTTCAAGTTGGAGTTACAAGGCAGTCACTCTACTAAGCCAAATGTCACAAGTATATAAAATTCCAAATTTGCATAGAGACCTTCTTAATCTCTGCCCAGAGCTAGACAAACTGTACAGAAAGAAAAAAAAATGGTTCCTACAACTTTGTTGTTTCAAACACCAATTGAAAGTTTAGGGTTCCCAGGTCCACTCTTACTTCAGATCAACTTGGCTACAAATTTATAGATTCTTATGATCGCCCTTAGGTTTGAGAATTTACTAAAGGTACTCACAGAAATTACTGAAAGCTGTTATACTCAGAAAGAATATCCAGAGAAAGGATACATATTAAAATTAGCCTGAAGAAATGACACATAGAGCAGAACAGAGTCTAGGAGGGATCTAAACATGGATCTTCTCTCCTGTCTTCTCCCCCTGAAGTCATGCAGAGTAGCATCACCTCATGGCCATGACATGTGACAACGACCAACCACAGGGAAGCTCATCCAAGCCTTTGGTGTCAGAGTTTTTACTGGGGCTTAGTCACATACTCTTTGTAAGGCTTATCTTCCACCTCCAGCCTCTCCTGAAGTTAGACTAATGCCTTTAATCTGGTTACTCTGGAGGTCAAAACTGATACAGCATGGGTCAAAGCCATCATCAAAAATCACATTAGCCAAAGGATAGACCTGTCGTTGAGTAACGTTAATTCTTCACTATACAATCCCCAAATAGTATTTCTTTATCCTAAATTATCCTAAACATTTATAAAGTGATTCTAACTTTATGAATTTGAAAGCTACTATTCACTATGGAAGGTAATTACTATCCCAGAAATTTAGATTATTTTTCTTTTGAACTTTTCACATAACATGGGGTCTGGAGCTATGGATATTCTAAGCAATGCTCATGAAGTCAACTATGATTATTGACTTTGTCTTCTCATGACGTCCTAGATTTGGGCTAGATTTGGAGTTGGCTGGATTAATATTTAGATGAGTACAAATTCCAATGCGAAAAGGTTCTTTGTGAGTAAAGATTCTTGGATCCTGCAAAATGGCATATAACATTGATCCTACATTAGCAAGCTCCTTAAGGAAGAAACAGTAAGTTTTCATCTTGCTGCAATAGCTGTGTGAATGAGCTCCCTCTAAGCTTACTTAGCAGTCACAGTTTGAACATAGAGAATATTAATAATGCTTTGAGGCAATTTTGCAACATAATAGGAAATCATCATTTTGAGATGCTCTGCTTTTTGTAAAAGCTTAGAGATTTGTTTCTAAAAATCATGGTGACAGCATGCAGCTGTTATTATGTGCTCAAAACAAAGGGAAATCACTCTATTTGTGTGATTTGGAAGCAATTTGGAAGCGACACCTAAGCACACAGTTGGGTGAATCCTGAAGAGATGGCTGCATGACTCTATTCATGGTGTTTCTTGTCAATAATGTAGCAGGATGTCTCCACAAGTGAGAGATTCAGTTAGCAAACTCTGTGAGCTGTGCCTTTGTGTTCAGTGCATGTATTATATACTTGGCTTCTTATACCTTAGAAGCCACTTGTAGTGAGGCTCATTATTTTAAAGATTTGCATATGCATCTCTTTCTCCTCCCCCCCAAAATAGTTCCCATAATTAAATGATATGGCTTTAGAGAAGTTATCTTTTTTTTTTTTAAATAGAGTCTCACCCGTCACCCAGGCTGGAGTATAGTGATGCAATCATAGCTAGGATGACAGGTGCATGCCATCATGCCCAGCTAATTTTTTTTGTAGATGGGGTCTCATTATGTCACCCAGGCTAGTCTCAAACTCCTAGCCTGAAATGATCCTCTTACTTTGGTCTCTCAAAGTTCTGGGATTATAGGAGTGAGCCACTCCTCTGACCCTTATTTCTTGTTTTATACTTAGCTTCAAATTCCATTATTAAAGAGGTGGTTCAGTATCATTATGACATGTAGAGGGTGTGATCACAGTCATATCAGCATAACAAGTACAAACGGAAGGAAGTCCAAGTATGCACCATAATAAAGGATTTAAATGAAAGAATAACTAAATAGCTAGGAATGATTTCTATACAAAAAGTAAAATGCATAAATTACAAAGGAAGCCAATTATGTGGAAATACAAACATCAAAAACTCCAAATTTGCAATATGCATATGGTTTCTATTACAACATTAATAAGATCTATAGTGGGTCTAGTAGCTACCTTAATTTTTAAATGGCAATGAGCATTAAACAATATATGCAACAATTGTAAACTGACAGAGGCAGAAATCCTGCTATTACTACTGTGCTCAAAATAAAGGAAATATTAAACTACACTTAGAGGTTGTTTTTGTTTTCTGTTTTTTGTTTTTGAGTTGGAATCTCACTCTGTCACCCAGACTGGAGTGCAGTGGCTGCTCCTGGCCACCACGGCCTCGACCTGTGGGCTCCGGCGATCCTTCCTCCTCAGCCTTCCAAGTAGCTGGAACTACAGGCGTGCGCTACCACGCCCGGCTAATTTTTTTTTTTTTGATTCATTGTAGAGATGAGGTCTCACCAAGTTTCCCTGGTGGGTCTCGAACCCGCGGGCTCAGGCAATCCACTCACCTCAGCTCTCAGCCTCCCAAAGTGCTAGGATTACAGGCTGAGCCACCGAGCCCGGCTCACTTAGAGTTTTTATAAAAATAAAGATGCAATATATTTTCATCTTTTGGGCTAAAAATGCCAGAATTAGAAGATGACTAGGATTAAGTGTGTGTGTGTGTGTGTGTGTGTGTGTGTGTGTGTGTGTGTGTGTGTGGTAATTGTCAGATACCTGGCTTCTTTCTGTCCCCCTTCCCCAGGGAGCAGCCTCTGGCCAAGGTTGGTTTCTGCAGGATATGCTTATTCCCAATAATGAGTCACGAATCACAGGGTGCGGATAATTAATTGAGCAGAGTTGAGAACGATGTGGGCGGCACCCTTACTCACTGTGATTGTATCCACCGTGTAGCAAGCTGAATAATTAACTTGCCTGATGATAAAACTGCTTGCTATACTGTCCTGAGGCACAATTTTTTCTTCATTGTCAGGCCACCATCGGTGCCTCCTGTAAGTTCTAATTAACCAGTGTCTTTCCCTGCTGGACCTCTGGGTGACTTCTTTGGAATATGTAAAGAACCTTACACACAGTCCTCTCAGATTTGGGGTTGCTGTGTTACAGTGTGTCTTTGGGTTAGATGATGTTAGCCAAAGACTGGTTTAAGGTAAAATGGTTTCAGAAATGCAAACTACTTTTTTTGGACAGATGGCCTGCTACATGGATGTTGAGAGTGTCTTAGGCTTTGCAATCTCTCCCACTCCATCTCCTTGCTATTCCCAGCCCATTTCTTCCAAACTGATAAGCAGTAAAAAGAAAGAAAGGGGGAAAAAAAAAACCAGGGTCATTGAGGGAGCTAAGGGGGATGACATTTGGTGATGGAGAGAGTCAAAGAGGTGGTGGCAGGTTCAAAGAGGAAAGCCCTTCAGAAAAGCAGAGTAAAGAAAGCTGAATGTCTGGAAAATGCACTAGAGAAGAAGGAAATTAAGAAAATTGTCTAGAAGATGAGCAGAGGGAAGGCTTAAGGTACCTGACAACAACCTAGAATTCAGTGATGATTTTTGAATATCAGCAATCTTCAGATATATTAATTGTATCGATTATAAAAACCATAGTATACGTTTGCGAATGTGTATGTGTATGATGGTGTCTGTGTGTCAATAGCTTTTTGATCTCTCATAAAAACGATTATTGTGTGTATTGTTATTCCCATTTTAGAGATAAGCAAGCTGAGGTATAGAAATATTAAATGCTTGCTTAAGTCCGCACTTTTAGTATCAGAGCCAGATTCAGATTGTAAGGCTTCTTTCTTTCTTTCTTTCTTTCTTTTGAGTCAGAGTTTCACTCTGCCACCCAGACTGGAGTGCAGTGGCATGCTCACAGCCACCGCAGCCTCAACCTGCTGGGCTCAGGTGATTCTTCTGCCTCAGTCTTCCAAGTAGCTGGAACCAAAGGTATGTGCCACCACGCCTGGCTAATTTTTTTTTTTTTTGCTGTAGAGATGAGGTCTCACCAAGTTGCCCAGGCTGGTCTCAAACCCCTGGGCTCAGGCAATCCTCTCAGTTCGGCCACACAAAGTGCTGGGATTATAGGTGTGAGCTACCACCCCTGGCCTATTTCTTAACACCTTTTCATATGGACACACTTCTTCAAATGAACACATGAAGGGCCTAGTCTGACCAAGCATGTTTTTCACCCAAGCGTTTCTATGAATCTTCCAAAATTTTCTGCAATATATTTCCAGTCTCCTAATTTTTCACTGGCATGCAAGTACCATATGCTATAATGCATCCCAAACCAGACATTTGATATATGAACTTTTTATTGATCTCTTAAAGTTGCCAGATGTGTGGCTTTTTTGCCTTAGCTGATATTTCATATGTGTTGAGCTCCACATCTTTCCAGAACGGAGCGGGAAGACTGCTGCAACTCTCCAGGAGCCTCTCCAAATTACCTGCTCAGGCTCACTTAGAACTAGATGCCTGAACTAGCAGTGCATGAAGAAGTTCATTAGAGAAAGGAATTGGATTTGATTAATTTTCTTCTAAATACTGATGGACTAAGACAGTCCATTTTGCTAACATTTATATTGCAGTAAAGTTTAATTATGGATTATTTTGCCACAAGGCAAACTAGACTGACATAAAACAGAGAGTAAAAATTTACAATGCAGTATAAAATATCTATTCCTAATTTTATGCTAATTGCATTTATATTTTAGTTTTGGTTTTACAAGGACAAAGAATTGTGTTCCCAGAATAAAAAGTGTAGGCAAATTCATAAAGACAAAAAAATAGATCATAAAAATACAGAAACAGTATCCCATAGACAACATCTATATGTACACATTAATTTTACTGTATTGATTTGAGACTAATGATACAATCAATCAAAAAATGGATAAACAAATGTGCCATCTGATGTGACTGTTTTATAGTGATTTTGCTCTTGTGCACCACTGGGGTGTGCAGATGGTAGAATTTTCTCAACTGCAGGACACCAGCCTAATATTATCACCAGATCTCTTCCTCTTTTTCTCTCTCTCTCCCCCTCTCTGCACCAATGCCTATATTGGTTTTCTTCTTAAAGTGATTAAAGGATTATAGATACCCCTTTGGAATTAGTCAAACTAGCCCAAGATATTTTCTATTAGTTAGAGAATACATTTTTTACCTTGCAAAGGAATTCAGTGTAAAAAAAATGACTGGGCGAAAAAAAGAGGTATTGAAGGAAATGTTTATATTCATGGGCAAAAGTCTAAATTTTAATTGTGTGTTCAATATTTATTGTGTTCATATTTGGTCATTGCTATTTAGGTTGGTTTCTGACATGCGGATTTGGATGGACATGCCAAAGAGAAGAAAAATATGACAAGTACAGAACGGGAAGCCTGCACATCAGTCTTAGGTGCAAAAAAATGTCTGACTGACCTACTTGGGGTACTAAATAAAGCAGGATGTAAAATAATGAGTAAGACTAGTAAATTGCAAATCTGAAGCTATCAACTTTAACTCAAATTTTGGTCTTATTTGATCACCACAACCCTCAATAACAATGTTTCCCTGGTTTGTATCAATGCGATAGGTGTTTCAGGATAGTCGATAGGTTTATCATCATTATATTCTGCATCTGGATTTATAGTTTTAGCAACAAAAATTCTGGTTTATGGACAGAGCAAAGAGGTGACTACCCAGGACTGATCAAAACAGCAGTGCCTATCTATGGAATTTAATAACCATAGTGAGTAAGCACCAGAATGTTTATGGAGATTGCTAGTTAAGGTCTATCAAGTCCAAAAATATGTGTGCAGCTGTGTAAAAAAGTTGTGGTTTTTTTTTTCACAAGATAACAAAAGAATGATTGAAAACAACTAACTATATAAGTATAAAACTATAAAAGTAACAGCAGATAATTCATCAGTTAAATTATACATAATAATAAATAGTTCTAGTTAACATATTTATACACAAGAGGTTCTATTTTAACTTCCAATTACTTCTTTAAAGATTTATTTTAAAATGTCACCAGCTCATTTTGCTGGTTTCCTTTTTGATTCTTTCAGTTTGTTCCACAGTGTCCTTGGGCTGTATCTTCTTCATCAGAACAGTGATTTTCCCTGTATATGGTTTTAACGCCAATCAAGACAAGTTTTCTGTCTTTCTGTGTAATTGTTCCCAGTTAAAGCTATGTAGAATTTGTGCAATTTTTTTAACAGCATCGGCTCTCCTTTGTGTATGTGTGTGTGTGAAGAACTTGAAGAGAATCCTTTCTTTAAACAGTCTTTGAACAATAGCTCTAACAATTGTTCATTTCCTGGGTTTTATCTAAACTGTACATGATTTCTACTTTTGTATGCTTAGAGCTTCAGGGGAAGAGATGAGAATAGTTTTTTTTATGACTAGTTACTGGCAGGAAGACATCAATTTATAACCTGAGAATAAAAAGTTTTCCAGAGCTCAGAATCTTGGGATTTTTGGTGATACTTCATAGGTGTCTTTCCTAAAATCATATTTTGTCTATGCTCAGCAAAAACTTGATTGTTTGCCTAATACATTATTGTTTTAGCTACAGAAAAATCTAGATGGTGAAACAAAGAGGACATAGAAGAAAAGTTCTGTTTGGGCTCACATACCCAAAGTATGGTGCTTTAGCATGCTGAGTACTTTTGAACTAAAGGAATTTGAAGGCCTTAGAAGCTGCTTTGGTCGAAAACTATCAAGGACTTTCTAACTCTTGTTTCTTGCCATCCCATAGGTATAGGATGGGGTTTTCTCCAAAAGGTCCTGTATCTGACTGAGAGAACTTCTTCCAAAATAAATTCAAATGTTTCAAAACTGCCACTTTAAGAATCTCATGAAATTTCCAGGAAAGATTAACCACTGCCCAAACAGACTTTTCACTTGTTCTTCTGAGGGAAGCATGTAGAGATTACCTGAGAGACTTTATATGCATATTAAGATAGCCTTTGTTCACAGGGAAGTTCCTTCCCTCACCTTGGCAATTTGTCATCATCTCTGCCAGAACTTAGAGGAATTTTGTCTCAGAACATTGTCTGGTCTCTGGTCCCATTCGATGTCCAAAGAGAATCATTTACGAACTATTGTCTGTCTTTTGGGCTCATTCAGTTCTCCAAAAAATTATTTATTGCCCCTCAAAATTACCTACATTCTTCCCTATCTCCCTCTCCTATGAAGAAAGGGTATAAAAGATTCTGAACCTCATTGCGTTGTTGTGTGATCACTCTCCTGTAATTTCCACCTGTGGACATTAATAAATTTGTATGCCTTTTCTTTTGTTAATCTGTATTGTTGGTTCATTTCAGTGAACTTTCAGAAGGCAGCAGGGGAGTTTGCTTTTTGCTCCTAAGTTGTTATTTTCACTCTCTTTCACTATATCTTTAAGGATGAATTACTGTGTTAGCATCTTCCTACTGCACCATAGAAAGACTTGGACAATGAACACTGATACTTTTATTTTTTTCAACTTTATTTTATTAGCCAACAAATACCAGTTTGCTCTCTAATAAATTAAATAAATGAATTAAATCAAAATAAGGAGAAAAGATTGCCTACCATCCTTTCTTTTACCTTCATTGTGCCTAAAGTGTCCACCATATTTGAGTCTACATTCTCCCAGACATATACATACGTGCATGTATGCTTCTAGATATATACAAATATGTCTGACACAAAATATTCAATACTTATACTTCAGAAACTGAATTAATTGCGTTTTTTAGCTCTTTAGTTCAAATATATTTTTCTGACATCTTTATTTTTCTTTTCTAATCTATTATTATTTAAGCTTGCATCAAACAATTATACATTTAAGCTAATGCTTATCAACTAGCTAATTGCTAGTTATGCATATCTCTTTTTTGCAAAGAAAAGCACATGTCAATCCCCTTAAACTTCTTGAGTTCAAATTAATTTATTTAAATATATACATTGAATGCTTACAAATCAAGAAATAAATTAGGAACTGGGTGCAATAATAAAGCATAAGTATCAAACACTCTCTTTAAGTTGTTTCTAATGTTCTCAAGCACACAAAACAAATGTGTGAATGGGTTGGAAATCAGTTAATGCAACTGAATAGAGAGAAAGGACAAACACTGAGAATTAATGAAGGCTCAGAAAAGGTTTCAAGGGCTGAAAGGAGGCTGCTAGCTTTGAAAAAAAAAGACTGGAGAGGAGGGAAAAACTATTTCAGGTAGGGAAAGCAGCATGAACCAAATCATGGAGTTGAGAATGAGTTTGACAAAAAGACTTCATAAAGTGGAGGATGTATGAAGGGAAAAGGCAGTTGTGATATTTGGTGGAGGAGGGTACAGAAAAATGCAATCATTATTAGCTTATGACATTTTGACCTAAATTTGTATTTTGCCCATCTGAATGGCAAATACAAATAAAACACAAATACAAATTATTGGTCATGGAGGGGCAAATGAAAAACTCCCTTAGACCTCTGAAAGTTCTCTGAAATGAAAGGACAATAGACAGATTAAAGAGAGAAAAGACATACAAAGTTATTAAGGTGCATGGGAGAAAGTCATAGAAGAGTGATTATGCAACAAACCAATAGGTTCGGAATTTTATATGCTATTCTTCAGAGAGAAAGGGGAGAGGAAAAATGCAGGTAACTTGAGTGGTAGTAAATGATTTTTTGGCGAATTGAATGGACTCAAAGAGCAAACAATAATTTGTAAATGATTCCCTTTGGACACTGAATGGGATCAGAGAACAGACAATGGCCTGGAACGAAGTTCCTCTGAGCTCTGGGAGAGGTGGTGACAAATAGCAGGAAAGTGAGAGATGGAATTTCACTGTGAACAAGAGTTGTCTTACGCAGATTAAGTCTCCCAGGCTTCCGAAGAAAGCCTTTCTCTATACTTGAGTGGAGGTGGAAGATGAGGGATTTTGAAGGGGTAATAAAAAAACAAGAGAAGGTCAGAAAGTTTTGGATCTCAGGCAGTTTCTGGGACCTTCCAATATCTTTTAATTCAAAAGTGCTCAGCATGCCAAAGCGCCATATTTTGGTATATTCTTTTCTAAGCCCCAAATGATAATGAGTTTTCATTTTATCTTATTTTATTTTTTGAGACAGGATCTCTGTCTGTCACCCAGGTTGGAATGCAGTGATACTATTGATTACAGCTTACTGCATGCTAGACATCCTGGATTCATGTGTTTCTCCTTTCTTGACCTCAGTTTTAGCCTCGCATGCAGCTAGGACTACAAGCCTATGTCACATTACCTGGATAATTTTTTAATTTTAATTTTTAATTTTTTAGTAGAGAAAAGTGTGTTGTGCAGGCTGGTCTGGAACTCCTAGCCTAAAGTGATCCTCCCACCTCAGCCTTTCCAAGTTCTGGAATTACAATCATAAGCCATTGCACCTGGTCTGAAAGTTTTACCAAATACACATATTTACATTCATCTTTTTAGACCTAGTTGAAAGTTTTTAAGTGCCTAGGATGTCCCCTAGATCTTTCAAATCAAATATGTCCCACACTGCATACATTATATTCCCTCTATTGAACTTTCTAAATTACTATCAAGGAATATGTTAGTAAAGCTAAATTTACCTGGAACTTGTTGCAGTTAGAGAGAACACTGGTTTATCAGAGTCTTGTGTTACTGATAAGAAGCTCAGCGACTCATGGCTTGCAAACCAAAATAAACAACGATGAAATGTAATTAAAGGAATATGATTTTATTCCAATACCAACAGATAGGGAAATGGCCAGCCGCATGCCCAATAAATAAATACATACATACATACATACATAAACTGATTTTTTGGACTGGGTGCAAGGGTTTAAAAAGGGAAACAAGGGATGGGGAAACATGAGGGAATGCCACAGAGTATGCCTTGTTTTGATGGCTTATCTTGGAGAGCGGTATTCCCAGAAGTCTACTTGGCGTGATTTCAGCTGCAGTCAGGTTATGGACCAACCATCTCATGATTGCCCCCAAGTGGGGGGGTGTCCCATAATCAGGCTGTTTTAAAACTAGCCCCTCAGATTTCTAAGCAAGCATATGGTCAGATAAGTATACATGGTGAAAAGAAGTCTCTAAAACACGTTTCAAAGTTTAAGATTAAGAAACCCTTTAAAATACATTTTAAGACTGAAATACTTGGTTACATTAGCAGTGTTTGAAAATTGGAAGTCAGAAGCAGGAAATCTACAGAATTTTGGCAACTAGGATCAAGGGATTAAAGGCAGGTACCTCAAAATGGGAGCTAACTGAGACTGTACGAAATCTCCCAAGGAAAGTCTTGATAAACTTTTGTTTGGTAAGTAGGGATGTTTGCTCAAGTGAACAGATTTTTAAATAAATATATCTGTAGGATTTCCTAAAACAATCCAGAATTATTTTTTTGGATTACAGTCTTATTTTTCCCCAGAAAAGTTTTTCTAAAACAGTGAACTAAGTCATGTTGACAAAGGTGATCTATAGGCTTATCTAAGTCATGAATACAAATAGTCTCCATTCTCACTTTCCTAAACCAGGTACTTCTAAGATGTTTCCTATATTAGTCACTGGTAATACCCACAGCCTCCTACTCTTGCAGGGGAATGAATTTGCGTTTTTATTTCCCCATCCTCTCAATTCAGGCTCACCCTCAACTCCATACTTTACCAACTGCCTTCCAAATGCTCTTCCAGCATCTCTTCTGTTTCCACTCTTTCTTTTACACAAAGATAACTTTTATTTCTGAAATAAATAACTGAAAATGAAACTCCTCTTCTAAATGACTTACAATAGTTTTCTAATGGTAAAGAGTAAACCCTCGACTAACTAACAGTGACTTCAAGACCCTCTTAGCAGGTCCTAACCTCCAAATTTACTGCAAACTCTATTTTTCATGCGTGGATAATTTCCTTAACACAGCAAGGAACTTTCAGGCTTTTGTTCTACCTAATACACCTTTCCCACCTTTTGCTGCTCAAAGCTCAACTTTCTGGTCTCTCCTTTTTCCTAGGATGTTACTCTCTCTTTCTTTTTCTTTCTGCCTTCCTTCTAAGCTCCTCATTAATCAATTGTTTTCATTAGTGACCCCAGGGTTATGTTCTCGTCTTGTCACAGTTTGTGCTCTCTGTTTCTTTCTCAGATGATCTCAACTATTTTAAAGACTGGCTACCTTATACTTGATTGGCTCCCTGATCTACATTACTCTTCCTTAACTCTTCTCCAAACTGTAGATGCAGATCTACAAGGGTTATGCATATCATCCTGGAATTTCTCTAGGTCTCTCATGTCTGACTTGCTCAAAACCAAATCTGCCACTTCTCCTATCATTCTTATGACACTGTTATCATCCATGGGCCAAATCTGGGTGTTATCTCTCCTGCCTTCACATCCAGTAATTTACCTCGCTTTGCCAATTTTACTTCCTTAGAATTTCTCAGAACTTTCTCATCTCCATACCTCCACAGTTGTCCAGTTCATGCCTTATCATTTCACCAGAAAGTTTGTGACAGCCTCTCAACCATCCCCTTTCATGATCAACCTTGCCATTTTCAAATGAATTTCCATAGAGCTACCTGTGTTTTTAAAATGCAAAATTGCTGTTACTTATAACACTTCAATGGTTCCTAAGAGTTTACAGAATAAAGCTCAAACTTCTTAACGTGATAAAAAACTTTCTAGCCAGGCTTGGTGGCTCAGTCTGTAATCCTGAGCCTTTGGGAGGCTGAGGTGAGTGGATTGCCTGAGCCCATGGGTTCGAGACCTGCCTGTGCAACCTGGCGAGACCTCATCTCTACAATAAAATCAAAATGAGCCAGGCGTGGTAGTGCGCACCTGTACTTCCAGATTCTTGGAAGGCTGAGGTGGAAGGATTGCCGGAGCCCAGCATGTTGAGGCTGCGGTGGCCGGGAGTGGCCACTGCACTCCAGTCTGGGTGACAGAGTGAGACTCCAACTCAAAAAAACAAAACAAAACAAAAAAAAACCTTTCTACAAAACCTGGTCCCTCTTAATCTCTCCTGCCTTATCTGCCTTGTGCTTTGCGTTTTGGCAATTAGGAGTTTTTACTTTTTGCCTTTGAGATTATGTTTATAAAATTTCTTCTACTGGAGTGTATGCATTCTCCAATTCCCTAAATAACTAGTAGTCCTCCAGATTCCACTGAGGCATCTTCCTAAGAAATTTATCTTATCTATCTTCCTCTTCTCTCTTCCTTCCTTCCTTCCTTCCTCCTTCCTTCCTTCCTTCCTTCCTTCCTTCCTTCCTTCCTTCCTTCCTTTTCTTTCTTTTGAGTTGGAGTCTCACTCCATTGCCCAGGCTGGAGTTCAGTGGCAGACTCATGGCCACCCCAGAGTTGATCTACTGGGCTCCATGATCCTTCAACCTTCCAAGTAGCTGGAACTACAGGCATGCACTACAATGCTCAGCTAATTTTTGATTTGTTGTAGAGACAAGGTCTCACCGAGTTGCCTGGGCTGGTCTCAAACCTGCAGGCTCAGACAATCCACTTGCCTCAGCCTCCCAAAGTGCTGAGATTACAGGAAGAGCCACGGAGCTCAACCTTCTCTGTATTTTCATAGCACCAATGACATACTATTAAACACACTATAATGAAGTTATTTCTCATCAGCCACGCTGGTGGATTCTATAGGACTTTGACCATGTCTTGATTTTGTCTATTTAATTGAATTCTCACAAACATCCAACAAAGAAGAACAGTTACATCATCACTTTAAAAGTGAGAATTTGACATTTATGAAAGTTTCATAAGTTTTTTCAAGTTTAAATATAGGTAGCAGGTGACAGAGTCTGAATTTGAATCCAGATCTGCTTGGTCTTTAACCACTGTGTTACAGTGAGACGATGTTATAATGAAATTACCACAGTCTGCACATTTTATATACTCAATACATTTTCTCTATTATTATTAACAAAATATATTTTGATTATTTTTGCATTCCTAGTACAAAGCCTATCAATAGTGCTCAATTAGTGTTTCCTTGAAATGAAAGGTGACTTTTGTCTTTTTCTCTGAGTTGAATGAATAAATTTCTTAGAATGAGTTCCAAAAGTATTCTGTCTTTAATTTGTACAGTACTAATTTGAGTTGCAATAGTGTGAGTTGTTTAAATGTTCACTCCTTGTGTGACCACAAACATGAGGTCAGAGTATATATGCCATTCAGATTATTTGTCTACACACTTTCCATGTAATCTTTGCACATAAGGGTGTTCAAAAATCTTAGTGGGATTAGATTACTGAAATATGATTTACATACATAGAGGTACATAAATCTTAAGTGCACAGTAAATGGCAGCAAGTGCCTTTAACTAACTACATTGTAATACTGAACATTCTTCATCCCCAGAGTCTCTTTATGTCCCTTTCCAGCCGGTTCATGCCCATCCATCATGCAACTCTCTTCTGACTTTTGTCCTCATAGATCAGTTTTATCTCTTCTAGAACTTTATATACATAGAATTATGTAGTAGGCATGCTTTTGTGTCTAGCATCTTTTGATCACCTTAATGTTTTTGAACCTTATCCATATTTTGTGTGTGCCAGTAATCTATACAATTTGTTACTGAGTATCATTCTATTTTATGAAGATACAGCAAGTGATTTTCCATCTTTTTTTGATAGACATTTTGGTTGTTTCCAGTTTTTGAATGTTATAAATAAAGCTGATATGAACATTTTATATAAGTGTTCTTATGTATGACCAGGAGCAGTGGTTCAAATCTGTAATCCCAGCACTTTGGGAGGCTGAGGCGAGGGGATTGCCTTAGCTCACGGGTTTGAGAACAGCCTGGGCAATTTGGTGAAACCTCATCTCTACAATAAATAAAAAAACTAACTGGGCATGGTAGCGTGTGCCTGTAGTTCCAGCTACTTGGAAGAGTGAGGCAGGAAGATTGCTTGAGCCTAGCAGATTGACACTGGGATGGCTGTGAGCATGCCCTGCACTCCAGCCTGGGCAACCAAGTGAGACTCCAACTCAAAAACAAAAAACAACAAAAAAAGAGTTCTTATGTACATATGTTTTTACTTCCTTGGGGCAAGCATGTAGAAGAGACAGCTATGACATTGAGTAGGTAATTATCTTAGTCCTCTTTGTGTTGCTATAGCAGAATACCTGAGACTGGGTAGTTTATGAGAAAAGAGTTTTGTTTTTTTTTTTTTTTATCTCACAGTTCTGCAGGCTGGGAAGTTCAAGGGGCATGGCACTGGCATCCTTAGCTTCTAGTTAGGATAGGGCTTTCACACTGCATCACATCATAGTGGACGGTAAAAGGGGAAGTGGACACATGTGAAGGATCAAAATCTGAGGAGTATTCTCTCTTTATAACAACCCATTCTGGCAGGAAGTAATCCAGACCTGCCAGAGCAAAATTCGCCACCTTGAGATCAGCACCAAGACATTCATGAGGAATCTGCTCCCATGACCCAAACACCTGCCACTAGGACCTACCTCTCAACACTGCCACTTCAGAAATCAAATTGCAGCATGAGTTTTGGTGAGGACAAACCATATGCAAACTATAGCAGTATGTTTAATTTCATGAGGAACTGCCAGGACAGTTTACAAATTGGTTGTATATTTTATACTTTTACCACCAGCTTCTGAGAATTCCAGTAGTTGTACATATTTGCTAACACTTCATATTCTCAGTCTTTTTAATTTTATCCATTTTAGTGGATGTTTTGAAGTATTCATTTTGACTTTCATTTGTATTTCCTGATAACTAATGATGTTAAACTTGTTTTCATGAGCTTATTGTGCATTGGTATATTTGATTTTGTACATACCTGTTAAATTACTTTACCCATTGTCTACTGGGTTGCTTGTCTTTTTATTCTTATTCTTCATATTTTCTGGATACAGATCCTTGGTCAATATATGCATTGTAAATATTTTCTCCCAAGCTGTGGCTTTCTTTTTCTTTTTAATTATGTCTTTTGGCAAACATGAAAAATGTAATTTTGAAGTTCAAATTATGTATTTTTTGTGTAAGATTATTGCTCTCCGGATTCTTTGTAGACAGTCTTTGCCTAGCTCAAGTTCACAATATTTTCCTATTTTTGCTTTTAGAAACTTGATAGTTCTGGCCTTTATGTTTAGGTCTATGGCCTACCTTGAAATACTTTTTGTGTATGGATGGAGATAAGGGTCAATGATTACTTTTTTTCATATAAATATCCAGTTGTTCCAGTAGCAGCAGGTAAAAAAACTTTACCCATTGAATCACTTTGGCTCCTTCATAAAAAAAAAAAATTTGATTTTGTAAGGTTGTGCCAGTTTTGGACTTTCCATTCTGTTGAAATATTTGTCAAATTTTATGCCAATTTAAAATCAAATTTTACTTAATTTTAATTACTGTAGCAGTAGATTTGATAGTGATTTGTTCCTTTTCAAATTTCTATTTTAGGTCTTTTACTTTTCCATAGAAATTTTAGAAACAGCTTGTCAGTTTCTATAAAAGATGTTTCTGGAATTTTGATTAAGATTTCATTGAACCTAAAGATCAAAGGATAAAGATCAAAGTGGATAATTGACATCTTAAAACAATTTTAAATTTTCAAATTGATGAACATGAGGTTCTTCTTTTGTTTAGGCTGTAAATTTATTCTCAGAAATGTGCAGCTTTCAATGTGGAAATCTTACACATGTATAGTTACCTTTATTTCTAAGTGTTTATGTGTTTTGATGCTATTGTAAATTTTATAATTTTACATTTTATTTTTTGTTTCTTATTGCTAACTATATGTACAAGTGTGGTGCATAAAATTAATTTTTCACATTGACCTATTATATGACTACTAAATTCACTAGCTAACTGTAGTATATTTCTTACAAATTTCTTAAAATTGTCTACACATAATCTTATCATCTGCAAATAAAAATGGTTTTGCTTTTTCCTTTTTGATTTATATGCATTAGCTAAAACCTCCATTACTATGTTGAACAAAAATGATGGGAGTAGACATTGTTTTTAATGGGGAAAATATTATCTATTTTACCATTAAATATGATAGGTACCGTTTATTATATTAAGAAAATTTCTATTTATTCTTAGGTTATTGAGTTTTTTAAAAATCATGAATGGGATTTAAGCATGTAAAATGCTTTTCCTGCATTTATTGCCTTTATTCTATTAATGTTATAAGTTGATTTTTAATATTAAATCACTTTATTCCCAATATTTTAGAATTAGGATATGTTTTGTTATATTTTGCTGGATGTAAATTTGTTATTTTGCTGAAGATTTTTATATCTATGCTAACAAAAAATTGGTCCATAGTTTGTATTTTTTCTATGTAATATCTTTGCCTGATTTTAGTGTCTTAGTTATGCTGGACTTATAGGGTGAGATGAAATTTATTCTCTTCTCTTTTAAAAAAGATTTTTCATAAGACTGATATTATTTGTTCTCTAAACTTTTAATAGAATTCACCAGTGTAGCTAATTAGACCTGAAGTTATCTTTGTTGGAAGGTATCAAATTACAAAATCAACTTTTTTATTACATAGGGGGCTATTTAGATTTTTAAATTTTTTCATGAGTTTTCAAGTATTATGTCAATTTCATGTAAATTGTAGAATTTGTTGGCATACTATTTTCCTATTATTTTATATTTATCATTTTAAATTTTGCAAGGTCTCTACTTATGTCTTCTTTTTCATTTCTGACATTAGTAATTTATATTTTATCTCTTTTTGAGAGTGTTGTTTCATGGGTTTTCAATTACACTGAGCTATTAAAGAGCTAACATTTGGTTCCATTCATTTTGCTCTTTTTTTTCTGTTTTCTATTTAACTGAATTCTGCTTTTATTTTTATTATTTTCTTCAGTTTGCTGTGGGTTTACTTTCTTCTATTTAAGTTTTTACAGCAGATGCTTAGATTATTAAGTCTTATTTTTTTTTAAATCAGCTTTAAAATCATAAAGGTCCCTCTTTTTAGTTAATTCCACAAATTCTGATATGCTATGTTTTGAATGTCAGGCATTTTGAAATCTTTCTAATGAAACTTGTAATTTCTTATGCTACATGGGTTGTAAAAGAATTTTTGCTTAATTTCCCACTATTTTAATTTTCCATATTTATTGTTATTGATTTCCAATTTAATGCCATTTTCATCAGAGAACATAGTTGGAGTAATTTTTAACCATTTAATTAATTAAATTTTTTAATGGTCTAGATATATGATTAACTTTGGTGAATATTTCATGCACCCTTGTAAACATTGTTGTTGGGTGTAGGGATCCACCAATATCAATTTGGTCAAGTTGGTTGATACATATGAGCAAGTCTTCTATACCCTTACTGATTTTCTGTCTGCTTTTTATCAATTTACTGAGAGAGCCTTGAAGTCTTCAACTATAATTGTAGATTTATCTATTTCTCCATTCAGTTCTGTTAGTTTTTGCTTAAGCTCTGTAATTATTTGCAATCAAAATTAGAATAGTTATAGCTTTCTGTATGGATTGACCCTGTAATATATGGAATATCCCTCTTTATTTTATTTTAAAAGACTTATTTTAGATTTATTTATTTTCTTTTTTATTATTATTATAAAGATGTGGGGTACAATTCAGGGTTAGGTATACAAATGTTGATTATGCAGGTACCCTTGTTGATGAGGTGTGCCCCTCTCCTCCCCTAGCAGTTTCCCTCAACTGCCAATTCCACCCCCGCTCCCCTGACAGTTTCCCACTGCTGCCAATCCCTTTCTTATAGTATTATAATTGTTCAAGTTCCGCTTATGAGTGAGAACATACGGTACTCTGTTCTTTGTTTCTGTGATAGATCACTAAGTATGAGTGACTCTAAATCCATCCAAGTTGCTGCAAAGTCCGTGTGTTTGTCCTTCTTTATGGCAGCATACTATTCCATTGTGTATATGTACCACTTTTTAAAATCCAGTACAGCTTCAGTGGGCAATATGATTGGTTCCATATTTTTGCTATTGTGAATAGAGCTGGAACAAACATACGTGTGCAGGTATCTTTTTTGTAGAATGATTTGAGTTCCTGCAGATATATTCCCCATAGGGGAATTGCTGGGTCATATGCAAGGTCAATTTCTAGTTCTTTCACAAATCGCCACATTGTCTTCCAAAGAGGCTGAACTAGTTCGCATTTCCACCAGCAGTGTGGAAGCATTCCTTTTTCTCCACATCCTTGCAAACATCTGTTGTTGTTTGTTTCATTAATGATGGCCATTCTTACTGGGATTAGGTGGTATCTCAAAGTGATTTTGATTTTCATTTCTCTGATGATGAGTGAGGCTGAGCACTTTTTCATGTGTCTGTTTGAGTTCTTTGTAGATCCTAGATGTTAGGCCTTTGTCAGATATATAGTTGGCAAATATTTTTTCCTATTCACTGAGCTGTCTCCCTGTTCTCTTGATGGTTTCTTTTGCTTTGCAGAAGCTTGTTAGTTTGATGAAGTCTCACTTGTCTATCTTATTTCTTAAGGTATGGGCATTTAGTGTTCTGATCAGGAATTGGTTGCCAGTTCCAATTTCCATAAGGGTGCCTCCTGCATTTTCTAAGATTCTTACAGTTTGAGGTTTTACATTTAGGTCTTTGGTCCATTTAGAGTTAATTTTTGTGTATGGTGATAGGTAGGGATCCCGCTTCAATCTGCATGTGGTCAGCCAGTTTTCCCAGCATCATTTACTGAATAGATTCTCCTCTCCCCAGTGATTGTTGTTGGAGGCTTTGTGAAAGATGAGTTGGTTGAGGAATTGAGGCTTTGCTTCTGGAATCTCTATCCTGTTCCATTGGCCTATGTGCCTGTTCTTGTACCAATACCAGGCTGTTTTGATTACTGTAGCCTTATAGTAAAGTTTGAAGTCTGGAAGTGTGATACCTCCTGCTTTGTTTCTTTTGCTAAGGATTGTTTTGGCTATTTGTGGTTGTTTATGTTTCCATATGAATTTCTGTATTGTCATTTCCAGGTCTGAGAAGAATGATGTTGGTAACTTAATGGATATTGCATTGAATCTATAGATTGCCTTTGGTAGGATGGATATTTTAACAATGTTGATTCTTCCTATCCATGAGCATGGAATATTTTTCCATTTGTTTGTGTCTTCTTGGATTTCTTTGAACAGTGTTTTGTAGTTCTCATTGTAAAGGTCTTTCACTTCTGTGATTAGGAAGATGCCGAGGTATTTATTTTATTTTATCTTTTTTGTGGCTATTGTGAATGGGATTGTGCTTTTAATTTGCTCTGCCTGCTTGTTGTTGGTATATAGGAATGCAACTGTCTTTTGCACATTTATTTTGTACCCTGAGACTTTACCAAAATCTTTTATCAGTGGAAACAGGTTTTTGACAGATTCTCTTGGGTTTTCAAAGTATAGGATCATATCATCAGCAAAGAGGCATAACTTGACTTCCTCTTTTCCTATCTGGATACCCCTGATTTCCTTCTCTCTTGTCTAGTTGCCCTAGCTAGGACTTTCAACACAATGTTGAACAAAAAAGGTGAGAGTGGACAAACTTGTCTTGTTCCAGTTTTCAGGGGAACTGTTTCCAGTTTCTGTCCATTTAACAATATGTTAGCTGTGGGTTTATTGTAAATGGCGCTTACTGTTTTGAGGTATATTTCTTCTCTACCTGGGTGTTTGAGGGTTTTTATCAAGAAGCGATGCTGGATTTTATCAAAAGTTTTTTCTGCCTCTGATGATATAATCATGTGGTTTTTGTTTTTACATCTGCCGATGTATTTAATTACATGTATGGTCTTGCAAATGTTGAACCAGCTCAGCATCCTGAGGATGAAGCCTACTTGGTTATGGTGGATGATTTTTGAGATGTGTTTTTAGATCCAATTTGCTAAAATCTTGTTGAAGATTTTTGCATCTGTGTTCATAAGAGATATTGGCCTGTAGTTCCTCTTTTTTTGTTGGATCTTTACCTGGATTGAGTATCAATGTGATGTTAGCTTTATAAAATGATTTGGGGAGAATGCCATCTTTCTCAATTGCCTGGAATACTTTCAATAGGGTTGATATCAGCTCCTCCTTGTACATTTTGTAGAATTCTACTGGAAAGCCATCCGGTCCAGTGCTTTTTTATTTTTGTAGGTAGTTTTCGTATGACATAGTCAATTTCCTGCATTGCTGTTGGTCTATTTAGTGTCTCAATGTCTTCTTGTTTCAACCTGGGGAGGTTGTGTAATACCAGAAAGTTCTCCATTTCATTTAGGTTTTCAAGGTTTTTTCCATATAGATACATATAGTAATCTCTGATAATCTTTTGTATTTCTTCAGGGTCAGTTGTGATATGTTCCTTTGTATTTCTGATTGTGTTTATTTGGGCTTTTTCTCTCTTTTTCTTGGTCATTCTGACTAGGGGTTTATCAATTTTGCTAATTCTTTCAACAAACCAGGATTTTAATTCTCCATCACTGATGAAGCTGAGCTTGGCTGGATAGAAAAACCTGGTTGACATTGTTTATCTTTGAAGACTTTGACTATAGGACTCCAGTACCTTCTTGTTTGTAGTGTTTCTGCCAATATATCTGCTTCTATTCTGATTGGTTTTCTCTGGTAGGTAGTCCGACCTTTCTCTCTTGCTGCCTTTGAGATTTTTTCTCTTGTGCCTACTTTGTGTAGGGAAATTACTGTGTGTCTAGGGGGTGGTCTTCTCATTTGATATCTTGTGGGGGTTCTCTGTACCTCTTGTGCTTGGCTGGTTACATCTCTGGTGAGATGGGGAAAGTTTTTTGGATTACCTCCTGGAACACTTGCTCCAAGTTGTTCTCCATTTCTGATTCTTCTTCTGGGATACCAATCGGGCATATGTTTGGCCTCTTGACATAATTGCACATCTCTTGCAGGATTTGTTCTTTCTTTCTGAGTCTTCTTTCTATGTTTTTTATAGATTGGGTTAATTCCATGTTCTTTTCTTCAAGTTCTGAGATTCTTTCTTCAGTTAGATTAATTCTGCTTTCCATGCTTGTCATCTTGTTATTTATTTCCTGGATGAAATTCTTATTGCCAAAATCTCTGCTACAAGTTCTTTCTGTGTTGTATCCTGTCTTTTTTGGACTTATTCACTCTTTCCATCCATTCCCTAATCCCTGTCATATTTTGAGCCCAGTCATTGGTGACTTCCATTGTTTGGGCACCCAGGTCTGATTTTTCAGGAGTGTTCTCTTTGGTACACTTGCAGTTACCTGTGGTCTTCCTTTGGTTTTTCCTCATTTGTGACAGATCTCTTGTTTTTCTCTTTAGTTCTGTTATTCAGTGACAGTGGGAGAGGCTTTCCCTTCTGATGTTTGCTCAGCCCTTAATTCTTCCCTGACCTGTGCTCTGGATTTTTCTATTTTGAAATAGGACAGTGGATGGGAAGCTTTGCTGTCTCTTGTAGTTTTTGAAAGTCTAATAAAGTAGGGGATGGGGTACTAGGATTCAGAAACTACTTTCAAATTACAATGTTCACTGATTGTGATATGTGTTTCCTGAGACCCACTCCCCACCACCACTCAATATGATGATGCAAAGCAGAAACCAATGCAAAAAAGCAATTGAACACACACACACACACACACACACACACACACACACACACACACCAAAACAAACTGGAATAACAATAAAGTGAAACAAAATAAACAACAGCAAAAAACCAAGAAAACTGAACACACACATACTCACTTAGCACATAGTGAATGGAGAAGGAAAACAGAAAGACTGGGGGAGGGGAAGGAATTCAGGAACTCATACATATATTGACACATACCCTAAACTATAAAAAAATGAAGAAAAACCACCCCCCAAAACCCAGAAGTACAGAAGAGCAAAAACAAACCAACAATAAAATTGAAAGATGAACACTCAATCATTCACATACACACATAAACAGAAAACAACAAATAAAAGAAGAAAGAAAAAGGAAAAAAGAAAAAGGAAAAAAATTTGGAGGGCTGCAGATCAAACCTTCACATACACATTTATGCACAAAGAAAAAATATTTAAAAATAGGCGAACTAACAAACAGACAAAAATTGGAGCTAGAGTCTATAATACTAAGTGACCTGTCACAGAAACAAAGATCTGAGTATCACATATTCTCACTCATAAAGTAGATCTTGATCATCCAACGCACTACCATAAGAAAATGACTGACAGTGGTGGGAAACCATGGGCGGGGGAGATGGGACTTATGATAGTAAACATCTGTCTGGGGATGGGAAGACACGTGTTATCAGCAAGGGGGCCTGAATGAAGCATATTTGTATACCTAACCATTAACTGTACCCCACAATATCAACATAAAAAATATTGATTAAAAAAAATAAGTAAAGTGTTTAAAGTCCTGAACACAAACTTTTAAATTTGATAATCATATCATGATTGCATAAGATGTTAACATTAGAGGAAGCTGAATGAAGAATTTATGAAAATTATTTCCTGTATTTGTAAATTTTCTCTAAATGTTAAATTATTCCAAAATAAAAACTGTATTGAAACTAAAAACAAAAAACAAAACAAAAAAAACTTGCCCTCTTGTGACTGGCTCTGTTATTGTTTCTCTAATCAGGTCTCTCCTTCAGAGCCATGTCTTTCACTCTCTCCTCCGTGACCAGAGCAGGGGAGGAGGAGGGACAGTGGAGGTAGGTGGGGCTGCGGCTCTCCCCTCCCACTCTGGTATGGTCAGGGAGATCTCCCTGGTGGGGAGATGTATGATTATCTCTTTCCCAGGTATGTACTTGCTGTGGGTGCCCCAGTCAGGCCTGTCCTGGAATGAAGCTCTCCTATTGTGACTGATATCCAGGATCCACCTGGATTTGTTCCTCTCATTCGTGACCCAGATGTGTGGGTCTGATGTTCAGAGGTGGGGAGGAGGGGGTTTGTGTCAGTCCCTGACTCACCACTGATCTCTCTGGAGTCCTTCCTCATCTTGTTCTAGCCACACCCTTTGTCCCACAGATGGATCAGGGTAGGGAGTGGACGCTTGGGACTCAGCACTTGTCAGGTACATCTGAAGTTTGTGCTTTCAGGATATTCCCTCAGGGTCATGATCGTTCCCTGAGTAGTTGATCTTCCAGTCACAGAGATCGAGTCTGTTACTCCATGGTGAGCAAGCTGGAGCACTTTCCTGCCCTGTCTTCAAGATGGTGGTGGGGTGCTTCTCTTGTCCTCTTCCGTTGGACTCTGCCTCTAGACTCCGTCTGCGGCCCCTGCTGCTAGTGTCTGGCCAGGTGCTGAAGTGGTGAGGCAAAGCCTGGGGTGGTAGTCTCTCCCTGCTGCTTCTTCACAGGAAAACTTTTGTCCAGTTAAAAAAAAATGGCGCTCAGCTTCTGTGACCTGGGAAGAGCTAGGGACCAAGCAGAGAAGCTGAAGCACCAGCTGTTGCACCAGGGCCCTGTTCACTTGCTCATGAGCCCTCACTTAGTCAGACTCTCCCAGCATTTTCTTCCCAGGAAAGGTTTAGTTGAGTGAAAAAAAAAAGAAAAGTGGCGCTCAGCTTCTACATCCCAGGAATCACTGTGGTCCAAGCCCAGCAGCTGCAGCATCAGCCACTGCACCAGGAGAGCCCTGGCCACTAGCTCCCTGGTACTCACTCAGTCAGTTACTCACACACCCACTTGCTTACCAGCACATACACAGTTTTCCATACACACACTCATTCACACAAGGACTCATATTCCAACTGGCTCGGCCACCATCTTCCCCAAATTCCAATTTATTTACTTTCTAATATTTTATTTCCTCTATTGGATTTTAGCTATAATTCTTAATGTACTTTTTTTTTTTAAGGTAGAGTCTCTCTTTCTGTTGCTCAGGCTAGAGTGCAGTAGCACTTCATATTTCACTGGAACCTGAACTTCTGGGCTTAAGCGAGCCTCCTGCCTCAGCCTCCTGAGTTGCTATAGCTACAAGGTGTGTGCCACTATATCCAGTTAATACTTCATGGATTTTTACATGGTTACTCTAGGATTCACATTATCTGTAGCTTATTACAATTTACTTGTAAGTAATACTACACACCTTCATATATAATTTTAAAACTTTGTAGCAGTATACTTCCATTTACTCTCTCCTATGCTTTGTTCTTTTTTTGTCATTTTTTATGTTTATGTATCTTATGTACTCCATAATACTTTATTATTAACGATGCTTCTAAGAGTCAATTAACCTTTGGAGGAGCTTTAAAAATAAAGTAATATTTATCCATATATCTACTGTTTTTGTTGGTCTTCATTTCTATGTGAAAATCTGAGTTTACGTTTGGTATCATTCTCTATCTGAAGATCTTCCTTCAGCATGACTTGTAGTGGAGACTGATGGTAACAAATGATATCAGCTAGTATTGATCTGGACATGTCTAGCTTACTTTCATTTTTTTATGAAATTTTTCTCTGGATATAGAATCCTAAGTTGATCCTCCCTCCACCCCAACACTTTAAAGATATCATTTTACTGTTGTCATTTTCTGGCTTTGTTTATGATGAAAAGTTAATGATCATTTAATCATTTTTTCCTATCATGTGTTTGCATCTTTTTCCCTTTGGCTGTTTTAAGGATGTTTTCTGTATTATTCATTGTAATTTGATTATGATGTGACTTGGTATGATTTTTATTATGTTTATTCTGCTTTTCATTTGTGAGCTACTTAGATCTGTGTTTATATTTCATATCAAATTTTAAAACTTTAGACCGTTGGTTCTTCAAATATTTGTGTGCCCCACCCTTTGTCTTCTTTTTCTCTAAGACTCCGATTATGTATTTATTAGACTGATACTGTCTCAGAGATCACTGGGGCTGTATTAATTTTTTAAGACTTTTTTCTTTTCTCTTTATTGTTTTGATTGCCTGGTCTTAAAATTTGCTGATTTTTCTTACATGGTATCTAATCTTCTGTTAAACTCATACAGTAAATTTTTCATTTAATTGCATTTTTAGCTATAGAGTTTCATTTGGTTTCTTTGTATGGTTTCCATTTATTTATTGAAAATCTCTGTCGGTTTTCTCATTGCATTTATGCTTTACTTTCAACCTTGAAGAGGAGCATACTTATAAGACTGTTTCTCGGGTTGTCTATTAATTGAATCACTCATGTAATTTCCAGTTTTATTTTTATGTATTTCTTGTGTTTAGGGGTTATGTTGTTATGCTTCTTTGCATGTCCAGAAAGAGTCAATGGATTCTAGATATTTGGAATGCTATTGTTATGGCTTTTTAGTTTGACAAATACAGCTCTTTTAGTTCAGTGAGTGCAGCTCTTTTAGTTTGGCAAGTACAGCACTTTTAGTTCAGTGAGTTCAGTTATGGCTATTTTAGTTCAGTGGGATCCGGGTTCTTATCTCACAACCAAGAAGAATAAGGAGTATGGACACTGAAGAATGAGTAAGTCAGAGTTTATTAAATACCAGGAAAGCCCTTGACAGTGACAGGGGACCTGAAAGTGGGTTGCCTTGGAGACTGAATTCAGGAGTTTATATGCTCAGAATGAGGAAGTGCATGCTGATTGGTTGGCAGCTAGGCTTCAGAATGCAACAATCAGAAAGAGACATGATAACGCAAAGGACCAATTGGGAGAGGACAGGATGAGCATCAGTCAGGAGAAAGTGCACCAAAAGGAGGTGGGAGTTCTCGCTCTAGTCCGTGGACTCCATCCAGAACCTGTAGCCTGGTCCTTCAGATGCCAGATCACTCCCAGTTTGATGAAATTCCACCGGCGCCCCCTACCCCTGCCCCCCGCCATCTGCCTGACCAGTTTCTTCCTTCCTCCTCTCTAATTATGCTTGTGAAGGTCTGAATTTTGTTTTCTCCCTTAAAGTGAGTTGAGTTCTGTTATGTCAAACACTTAACATGTTTGAAGATCAACTTAACACTACTATTAAGGCTTTTTCAAGCTTTGTTATGACACGTTAAAAGTAGATTTTGTGGAACTAGCCTTACTCCTCAGCCTTTGTCTTTTCTGGATGCTCTTCAGAATGCCCTGGGTGTTCAACCAAGACTCTCCACTCCAGCTAATTAGAACACAGATGTCTCTCAGTCCTGTGCCATTTCTGGTGGCTATTCTGGTTATGATATAAGATAGTTGTTTTCTCCTCAGTAGTTATTGTTTGCCTGCTTTCATGGAGTCTCGCCCTACATCAGGGCAACTTAGTATTCAACGAAAGACTGAAGGGACACAGGCTGATTTCTGAAGCTTTTTCTCTGTGTGGCTGTCTTTGACCTTCAAATTTCAGGTTCCTCCACTTCTCTTACCTCTGATCTCTATCTCCTACTTTGAGTGGGACCTCTGTGCTCTGCTCAATTTCTGCCTTACGCTCCTTAATTCTGCAAGTGCCTTCAGAAGCCATCTGGGTCAACTGTGGGGCTCCTGCCATTTGTTTCCCTTCTCAGTCAGGACTTCACCACCATCCTGTGATGCTTGCTGTTTAGCATCTGAAAGAATTCACTTGGTACACTTTGGTCATTTTTCTAGTTGTTAGGGCAGGAGCAATAAGCCAGGATCAGTTAACTCCATGGTGGATGAAATTGGGAGATTGGCTAAAATTAGACTAAATAATTTAAAAAATTGTCAGCATTATAGATGTACAGACTAAACAGGAGTTTGTGATGGATTAGAAAATCAGAGTCTTCTTTATTAAAGCTTGTTTTAGGAATATATTGATCGCTTCCTCATTCTCATTAGAGATTTTTACAGGTGTTATTTTTCTTGAACTCTGATTATGTAAACATTTCAGCTTCCACAACATCTGTATTTTGCTCTCATAAGTGTTTTTTTCTTTTTTCACAGCAAAGCTACTGAAGATTATTTCTCATTGATGAGCAGGTGATTTTCTGCAGTTTCTATTTGTGCTAAAGCTACTCGTCATTAACGATGAAAAAAATAGCTTGTGCATTAAAAACCACCAGAGAGAGTAGATTTAGGGGAGGTTGATGGACAGGATGTATCTTGCTAAACTCATACAGCCCACTGAGCTGTGATGAGCATCTTCCTTCATCTGGATGAGTGAGCACATGGTGTGTCTCATTTAAAAACCAAAACAGTTTTCAGAAATCTATAGTGGCATAAAATTGTAGTTTAATAATGTCCTTTCTGACAATCAGTGTATCTATAAAAAAGGGCTTGTGGTGATGAAAGAAAGACCTTTGGGGAAGGTTTTAAAATGCTGATGTTGCGAAGACATTGGCCCTAGTCAGCAGGTCATTTTCAACTTTCCCCCTCTCATGGAGAACTGAGGAGAAGGTAGCCATGAAACCACATATGTGGCAGAGAAAATGAACAAAACTGTAATATTTATTCTAGACTCTGATGCTTGTGAAGTGTTTTATTATTGAGGCAAAAAAATAAAACCCTTTTTAGTTCTGAGGAAAAATATAAAGTAGTAAAAGTTTTAAAAACGTAATGCAGGAGGTTAGGTTTTATGATCTAAGGTTATTTGAAAAATAGAAGCCTTAGGAAGGAATAGAGTTTTGGTCTTAATGTATTGGAGGTTGAACAGTGGACATTATGAAAAGGCAGACATATATTTTCAAAATCCTCTGCAAACCAGAAAATGTAGAAGGGTATTGGAACTGGTACCACAGGCAAACTTTATTTATTTTTCTAATATGCCTATGAGCCCTTTTAACAGACTCTTGAGAAGTCAAATCATTCTGACTCATTTTAGCCAAGTGCAAGTGAAGTAATTCCTGGAATCTTTGCTGTATCTGGTTGGTGTGCTGGTAAACCAACTCTCCTGGGTGGTGGGAATGTGGGGTAAAATACCCTTATTTGTATGTAGTGCTTACTGATTTCCATGGTGAAAATATTTCACAGCCAAGTTCAAGTTAGCAGATTTTAACAACCGGCTTGCAAAATTGCTGGATATTTAACAGTTGGCATGGGCCCACTTGAGTGGTTCCATGTACCAATGGTTACACTGTACAGTGCAGGAGGACAACGGGACTGGTTGTACTTCAGAAAATAGGGTTATGATTGTCCTAATTCAGAATTCTGGACCCACTTTTCCTGAAATATGACTTTGGGAGAATAAACTTTCTGACTGTATCCACTAATCTGTGATTTATTAGTATTTCAAAGTGTTACTATGAACATTAAATGATATAATGATTAAGTGTCTAACAACTCCCAAAACACAATTAAGCATTCAATAATTGGTAGCTATTATTGATTATATGTAGATTTGAGATATTCTAGCGAAGTTACAAAGAGGAACTGCTTTTTAAATTTAATGATTGAGAAAATTCTGCAATTTTTGAAAAAATAATTTTATTTATTTATTTTTATTTTATTTTTTTGAGTAGGAGTCTAACTTTGTCGCCCAGACTGGAGTGCAGTGGCCGCTCCCGGCCACCACAGCCTCGACCTGCTGGGCTCCAGTGATCCTTCCTCCTCAGCCTTCCGAGTAGCCGGAATTACAGACATGCGCTACCACGCCCAGCTGATTTTTTGATTTATTGTAGAGATGAAGTCTCGCTGCCCAGGCGGGTCTCGAACCCGCGGGCTCAGGCAATCCACTCACCTCAGCCTCCCAAAGGCGCGGGATTACAGGCTGAGCCACCGAGCCCGGCTAATAATTTTATTTTAATCATAGCAATTCTACCTGCACTTGAACACATATTTGTATGGCAAAATATTTATTCTTTCTATAGGCAATGTTTGGCTGCATATGCATTTTTAGATATTTTAAATAAATCAATGACCTCCCAACAGCTAAAATTTGGCAGTTTGGCACCACCATGCTGGTAATTTTGCTGTGAGAAGTTGAGTGACAGCGAACAGTCAACACCTACAGAAATAGGTAAATGAATAAATTGATAATAAAAAAAAATTCCTGGAGTTACTCTCACTTTCGAAAATGCAGTTCTCCAATCCAAATGTTCAGGCACTTTTGTAGACTTGATAATGGAATTTCAAGCAGGAGCAAATTGTATGTAAATTAGGTGGAACTGACTTTATTGTTTTAAGGTTTTATTATATTTTCATAAATAATAAGTGCTCTTCTATTTTTCAGAACCCTGTTCTTTTGAGAAGAATAACAATATATTTTGATTCATGAGGAAAATACTGATGAAAGTGGTTCATGTAGTAGTTTTATTTTTGTTTTTTCAATAAAAAACATCCATTCTAGCAGTAGGTTTCTTAGGATGGAAATGACTTTTTTGTAAGAACCCTTCTAGGGCATCTGAATTTTGAAATTCATTAAAAAATTATTAGGTATTTTGTTCCTATAAGGTTCAACTGAGAGACTTATCTTTAGATCTTTAAGTCTAAACATCATTTTTTTAAATCCTTATTTTTACTTAAGTGAGAAAGCAGGATTTATTGAGAGGACAGAAAAACTCCCACAGTGGGAGGAGACCTGAAGGGGTTGCTCACATCATTGTTTTAATAAATAAAATATCACAAAAATGTAACAAAGCATCTTTTAAGAGGTAGTATGGGAATATTTCTAATCCTGTGTGTGTGCATGTATGTGTGTTGGTAGAAATAACAAGATCACTTTTTTAATGCTATTGTGCCAAACCTATCAAAATACATATACTACGGTGATGTGATTCATATTTAACAAATGTCTCTGATTATATCCGAATTCAGACCTATCAGTGATAATAAGACTGCAGCTACAATGGTTCAAAACAATATAGACAGCATTCATGGATTTCTCTAGTCTTCCACTTCTGTGTAATCTTAAAGCTTCCCAATTACACTATTGGAAAAATCACTGAAAAATGCAAATGGATAAGAGGTTGTCAAGCAGTCATGTGAACTGGCAAGAATAATAATGTTGGCAGTTCTGTAATCACTGAGCATACAAAAGCTGACAGAACAAATACTTTCTTTCCACCAATTGGCCAAATGTATATTATTACTGTATGCTTTAAAAAAGCACAGGTGAATACACACCAGTCTTTTAAGCTGGCCTTTTAAGCATTTTCAGACTTGTCACAGCTTGCTGACTTGCAGAAAGAAAGAATGCTGTTTAATATGGAATCAGTTATTCTATAATCAACTGTGTTGAATCCATTGCAAGAAAACACTTCTTTCCCAGCTATGGAGCAAAAAGTAGCCAGCATCTCCCACTGCAAATGGCTTTTGTTAGCCAATCTAGCCTCACGCACTGATTGGACATCATCCAAGGAGCTACGAGGCTGTTGCCCTGTCTGGAAAACCCAGATTGCTCAGTAAGCCAGGTGCAGGACTGGAGGGGCTCCCACTGGGCTTGTATTTCAGAGTGCTTGGGCTGCTAGTGAGTCTTGTGTATGGGGGGACAGGAAGGCAAGAAATATCACTGAGAGCCAGAGATACCGTCTGTTTACTGACTCTGAGTCATTTTTTTTTGAAAGGTCCTATATTAGTTTCTTACGGCTGTCTTAACAACATACTAGAAAAGGTGACTTAAAAACAACAGGAATTTATTTTTCTCTTATTGATATTTTTTGAGACAGTCTGTCACTCTGCCACTCAGGCTATAGTGTAGTGGTACAATCATAGCTCACTGCAGCCTTGACCTCCTAGACTCATGTGAGCCTCCCACCATGGCCTCCCAAAGTGCTAGAATTGCAGGCATGAGCCATTCTCCCTGGTCCAGGAATTTATTCTTTCACAGTTTTGGCGGCCTGAAGTCAAGGTATTTGCAGTGCCATGATCCCTCTGAAGCATCTCAGGGAGGATCCTTCCTGTAGTCCCAGGCATTACTTGGCTTGTGGCAACATACCTCTAATCTCTGCCTCTGTCTGCACATGGCCATCTTCCCTCTGTCTGTATCTTTACATGACATTTTCCTCTGAGTGTTTATGTCCAAATTTCCCTCTAATAAAGACACCAGTCATATTGGATTAGAGCCTACTCTAATATTCTCATCTTAACTTGATTACATCTGCAAAGACTATTTCCAAATAAAAGTCACACTCACAGGTACCAGGAGTTTAGGACTTCAATATATCTTTCGGGAAAGGGTACAATAAGATAAAGTACATCCTCTGGCACTACCTAAGAGGGTTAGGTCAATTATGGCAATAGGTAATGAGTGCTTCAAGAAGTTTGAGGTAAAAGGAAATTAATGAAGAGTGGAGCGTGATTCATTCATATATTTAGCATTATATCTTATGAGCAACAAAATGTGGTACTTGCCCTTCTGGAGCTTGGAGTTTTGTAGGAGATTATAGAAATAGCTAATTGAGTTAAATCTAGTGAAGGAAGAGTTTGGGGTGTTTTGAGAGTATATGCTGGGAGAATTTGATATAGTATAGGGATTCAGAGAAAGCCTTTCTCAAAAGCAAGTCATTATAGCAGTGACAGCAACAATAATAAAAGTAATGATGTCTACTAAGCATTTACTGTATCCCAGGCACCCCTTGTAACCACTTTGCTTATATTAACTCCCTTCATCTTCATACCTGTCCTACTTTACAGAGGAAAAAGATTGAGGCAATGAGAGGCTAGATAAATTGCCAAAGATTGTGCAAGATTTAAGATTTCTGCTGACACTTGAGAATATGTAAGGAAGTGGGGAAAGAGAGCTCCATGTGGTAGCAGCAGCATGTGTGGAGGCTCCGAGGCAGGATGGTTCTTCTGTAGCTGAAGTGAGGAGAGCAGGGGGGAAGAAAGCACCCAGAAAATGAGGAGAAGCAGTCAGGGGCCAGATCCTCTAGGGTCTGATTGAGATACTTATGTTAAAAGTAATGTGAAGCTATTGATGAGTTCATATGGAAGCATGGCTTAAAAGAATTTGCATTCCAAAAGAAACTTCTCCAGTTGCAATCTGGGGGAAGGATTTGAGGGAGACAGAGGCTGACCAGAAACTTTAGGAAGCAGATCATGGTGACTTGGGCTAACTGTGTAACAGTAGTGATGTACAGATATGGTCATATTTGAATTAGTAGAAGATAGGATTTGTAGGAGACAATGCCAACACCTAGAGTAGTGTCATGATCAACTGGGTAGATAGTGGTGTCGTTTACCATGAAAAGGAAGCAATGGATGAAGAACAGATTTTGGAGAAAAGATTGTGTCTTTGGCTTGGGCATGTTAAGGTTAAGGGCCTTTGTGACATCCAAATCAGCGATGAGAAATACAGTTCTGCATTTTGGAGAGTGTGTCAGGATAGAACTATAATTTCATCAGCAGATTGATAACGTGAAACTGTGGAAGTGGATGAGTTGACCAGATGGAGGAAGGAGAAGAGGATAAGGTTTTGTTCTGAGTTCCAAGCATCTCTAGATCTAAAGATAAAAGAACCCAGGTGTGGTAGCTCACACCTGTAATCCCAGCACTTTGGGAGATCAAGGTGGGCAAATTGCTTGAGTCCAGGAGTTTGAGACCAACTTGGGTAACGTAGTGAAACCAAAAAAAAAAAAAATTAGCTTGCTGTGGTGCCATGGGCCTGTAGTCCCAGCTACTTGGGAGGCTGAAGTGGAAAAATCTCCTGAACCCAGGAGGTTGAGACTGCCGTGAGCCGTGATTGTGCCACTGCACTTCAGCCTGGGTGATAGAGTGAGAGCCCCCAACTCAAGAAAACAAAAAAAGTCAAAGGAAATAAAAGTAAGTAAGATTCAAAGGTGGCCGAGAAGTAGGAGGAGGTAAATAAGGAGTGTGATGTGGCAGAAGCCAAGGGAAGGGAGGATTTGAAGGTGGTAAACACACCCCATACTTCTGAGTGGGATGACAGACAAAAAGTGTCAACTAGACTCAGTGGATAAAAGTCACCAGTGACCTTATTAGAAATAATTTTTGTGATAGAGAGAAGGCATAGTGCATATTGAAGTAAGTGGACTGGTGGAATAAGGAAGGCAAAGAGTAAGGAGGCTGGGAGGAGAGAAAGGATTCAGAGACTGATTTGATGGCAAGAAGTTAAGTGAATTTATATTTCATGGCTTCCAATTTTTTGAGAAATAGGAGTTGAGATGATTTGCCCCAAATGAGAGCAGGGAAGCTTGGCCATCGGAGAAGACTGAAATGACAGTTGCAGAGAATGGGAAGGGTACTGGGGAAACCTAGGTTAGAATGCAGGGTGGCCAGGAGACCTTTGCTATTTGGTTTTCCAGATGTGTTCAAATGTTTGGGTTGAGGCCTGGTGGATAATAAACATTTAGCATATTTGTTGGAAGAATGTTATACAAATTTGAGGTTGCAAGTTGACTGCCACTTTACGGCCAAAGCATAAGGGCAGAGTTCCTTCTTTGCTTTTATTTTACCTTGAGTCCCTTTACACAAGTCAGGGGTAGTTCTTAGCAGGCTGAAAAGGGACTCCTGTCTTTAGACATTTGAGATGATGTCAAGAAATGCAGATTTTTTTTTCTGTATTACAAACTATGTTTATTGGGGAAAATGACATGTATTTTTACCCTGGTTCTCATAGAAAGCCAAGATGTTTACTCTAAGTCTTGACCTCAGGCAATTTCTTATTTCTTTCAATGCATCTTTGACAAGGACACGTCCACATGAAGGCAGTTTTTGTCAAAGAATTATTACCTCTTTTTAGGAAATTAATCCACATTAGAAAGATATTTGTCACAAAAGGTGTGGTGATTATTCTGTGTTTGGAATTAGTATTGCCTTTGGAAGAGATAAAGGCGAGTGTCATATATGCTGCCCTGGGCAGTCCAGTCTTTACTAACAATGTCCCATATGACACGAGTCAGGTTTCACAACTTTTGCCAGTACTGATGGAAACTTGACACCTAAATTGGCAGTATTCATTTTTCTCAACATTGTTGATTAAGTTTATCAACTCATCTTTCAATTCTGTAGTGAGTAGTCTTATATCACTACACATTCTGAAGGTGTTATTTAGGTTTCTCTTTTAAGTGCTTACGTTTTATTTTACAATTGGGACAAGCATAATCTTTTATTAATTCTCATTCTTGATAACATTTAATAACTTTGGATTCATATGGAGAAAATCTACTCAAATAAGTTGAGAAGCATGTACATGAATACAGCTGATATTATGATTAATTCTTAAATTTTTTCTGTTTCTTTTCCAGTTTTTTTGTGTCTCTTCTTTCTGATAGTAATTGAGAACCTTCCTCTAACAATATGCATACAAATGATAGCACTTTATTTTCAAAATTGCATTATTAGAAAAGAATTTAAAATATTTTGTATTTTAAAAGGCAATATCGGCTCATTTCATAGAACCAAGACATTCTCAATAAGCTGTAACTTCCCATCAATGATAAAATACTCTGAGTATGATTGTCAAATATATTTAATTGTGTGACTCATGTTTCTGGCATCCCAATAGATTTTATTTGGTAGTTTTAAAAATGCTATTCATCATCCTGAATTATCAGCTTTTTAGAAATTTCAACGCAGTTTGTTTTGCCAAGGAATGACTTGTACATGAAATGCAATGCAGAATAGAGCCTAATACCTCATGAATGGCTTGAATATAAGTGACTCATTATGGGCTGAGTGACAATTAATTCATTTTCATCATTCATAGATTCATTTCAACTTTGGTTAGGCAAATTAACCACCTGAGGTGCACCTGTTTGAATGTATGTGTTTGGTCTGAATAGAACATAGCCAGAGGAAAAAATAACCTGTGTCTGCTTCCTACAGCAACAAGCAGAGTAGTACACTGCACGTGGCAAATGCGTGACAAAGTTACTAAATAAATGAAAAGTTGCTTAAATTCTCGCAGCTACTCATTATCAATGAAGAGCATATCTCTACTATTTTTTTCCAGATTTACTTTCATACTATCAAATTTCTGCTGGCATTGTACCAAGTTTTGCTAAAATATTCTTCCATTAAGTATCCGTTGTGTATTTAGAGAAGACATTGCCTTCAAATATTTCATTTAACTTCAAGAAACTCGGATCCTTTAGCTACAGAGAAAACTTTAAAATTCTAGTGTTCTCAGCACATAAGATGCTCTATGATCTGAACTTGGATTGCTCTAATGGTTTCAGGTTTCCCAATGGCCAGAACAGAGCAGAGGCCCTGAGCTGTTTTGAAAGAATATCACCTTTTAAAAGAGACCATTGAAATAGTTATTGCAGCCACTTAGTAGATACAGGATGGGATCTTGCCCAAAATTTGGTTCATGGCTGGGTTCGATGGCTCAGCCTTTGGGAAGCTGAGGCGAGTGGATTGCCTGAGCCTGCAGGTTCAAGACCAGCCCAGGCAACTTGGTGAGACCTCATCTCTACAATAAATAAATAATTAGCCAGACGTGGTAGCACGGGCCTGTAGTTCGAACTACTTGGAAAGCTGAGACAGAAGGATTGCCGGAGTCCAGCAGGTCAACGCTGGGGTGACCATGAGTGTGTTACTGCACTCCAGTCTGGGCAGTGGAGTGAGACTCCAACTCAAAAAAACAAATCACAACAAAAACAAACAACAATAGTAACAAAAATTTGATTCATTTATCAAGACTAATGACAATACATGCACACGCGCACGCGCGCACACACACACACACACACACACACACACACACAATATATGAAAAGATTTATTACTAACTTCCAAAGCTGGTCCAAAATGATTTGAGAGAGTAAGGAAAGAAGACTTGCTTGGAGTTCTTAGGGAGGTTAAGCCCGGCAGAGTGGGGTAAAGGATCCTCCATGGTTTTAACTCCCTTGCTGGTGCCAAGGGAAAGAGCACCTTGCTTTCTCATCAGCTTGCTTAGATGAGGGGGCAGAAGGGGAAAACGTTGTGTGAGGCTTAAAACATGTCTGCAATCAGGCATCAAAAATGGAGTGAGGCTCTTTATTACTGTAGCCATCTTGGGAAAAATCAGAATTCGGTGGGGAACAGTGTAAGGTTTTGTATTGTTTGTAATGATCTATTTCATAGTTGGTAGGGAATCATTTCCTTTCGAGTGTTTAAGGCCTCAAAGGTTTTAGTTGGCTCTGGGCCATTACTTCACTTTCTTTATCACTAATCCCTTTCTTGGAACCAACTCTCTAGTGATATGGAATCGTGGTTTCAACTCTCCATCTGTGCACCTTTGATCATCTCTTGCCCTCCAAGCCTCTTCCACTCTCATGTCCAGGAATAAGTTTCATCTGTTCTTCAACCCAGTTCAAAGGCTTGAAACTTTTTCCAGTTCTGCCTATTGGAAGCAATTGTAACTTCTTCTAAAGTCCCACAGCATGTTTTCCCCTCTTATGATACCTGCCATTGTCTAGCTAGTCTCTAAAAATACCTGGAGACTAGAATCCAAGAGATTGATAGATTTTTATATCTTCCACATTGTTTTACACATAGGATGGCAGAAACTTTGTTTTGTACACTACTGTTCCTTTAACACTTAGAACAGAGCCTGGCATAGAGTAGCTGCTTACTAAATACTTTAAAAAATGAATAATAGACGAATATTTGCAGAATAAATGAAAGCTAAATAAATAAAGGCTATCTGATTCAAATTTGTATTAATTTAAGTTTCTTCTTTATGTGTTGGACAAATAAAAGGGAAATGGATATTTTATTAAGAGTTTATCATTTGAACTGGTTGAGTTAACAGTTGAACTTATTTATTTATTTATTTATTTTTTTTTGAGTTGGAGTCTCACTCTGTTGCCCAGACTGGAGTGCAGTGGCCGCTCCCGGCCACCGCAGCCTCGACTTACTGGGCTCCAGCGATCCTTCCGCCTCAGCCTTCCAGGTAGCCGGAATTACAGGCGTGCGCTACCACGTCCAGCTAATTTTTTGAGTTTATTGTAGAGATGAGGTCTTGCCTGCCCAGGCGGGTCTCGAACCCGCAGGCTTGGGCAATCCATTCACCTCAGCCTCCCAAAGGCACAGGATTACAGGCTGAGCCACCAAGCCCGGCTCAGTTGAACTAATTTGAAAGGAAAATCAATATTGGACTAAGCATTCACAACTGGACATCTCTGATAAGGGTCTGGAACAGAGAATCTGACATTTTTAGAAACTGGGACAGACCTATTTACAACAAAAAGTATTAAATAATTTGAAGATCAGTGTGATAGTTCTTAATGAGCATAGACATTTTGCTTTTGCCCTGTTCCTGGTTTTTAGAAACTTATGCTAAATCTGTTCTTTTCTCACAGCTGTAGGAAAAATTAGCAGATGCTGACACACTGACTTCATCAGGCTGTATGCAAACTTTCCTTGGCTACACTTGCAGGTTCAGTATTTATTGGAGGTCAACCCAAGACAGGATATAAAACAAGAAATGAGATCAGTGACTGATCCTTGTGAACATGACAATATCAGGTGGGTCAGTCTGAGTGAGGGAGACCACGTAGGAAAAGAGAAATCAGGAGTCAGTACTTCCAAAGACAAAGTGTTTGTCCCAGTACCAAAGCCCTTCTCTTCTTTAGATGAGTGTAAATCAAACACAGTCTGTGAAGGTCAGCTGTACCTGAGCTCAGATACATACTCTACAAATGAAGGGTGTCAAAATTCAACATCAGAAATTCCTAGCGAAACCAGCTTTCAGATGAGATTGGGTGTGTTCAGGATGATATGGCCATAGACGAGACCAGCTTTCAATTGATGGTTGTTAAAAAAAAAAAAAAAAGCAAACCACCTCCATTATTCTAAGCAAATTGTCACAGAAACAGAAACTAAATGCCTCATGTTCTCATGTTTAAAGTGAGAGTTAAACGCTGGCTACACACAGACATAAAGATGGGAACAACATCAGCCTGCAATCCCAGCACTTTGGGAGGCTGAGGCAAGGAGATTGCCTGAGGCTGCAGGTTCAAGATCAGCCCGGGCAACTTGGTGAGACCTCGGCTGCAGAAAAAATTAAAAAATTAGCCGGGCGCACGTTAGGCATCGAGCACATGTAGTTCTGGCTATTTGGAAGGCTGAGGCAGAAGGATTGCCAGAGGCCATCAGGTCAGTGCTGGGGTGATGAGAGTGCCACTGCACTCCAGCCTGGCCAACAGAGTGAGACTCCAACTCAAAAAAAAAAAATAGATGGGAATAACAGACATGGGATTCCTAAGAGAAAAGGGAAGGAAGAGGGCAAGGCTTGAAAAATTACCTACTGGGTACTTGTTCACCATTTGGGTGACAAGTTCAATAGAAACTCAAACCTCACCATCGCACAATATTCTCGGGTAACAAACCTGCACACGTACCCCCCATTTTAAAAAAATTCTCTTTTTCTACTTCTCTGTGTCTCTTCATGTAAAGAACTTGCCTGCCTTTCATTTTTTTTTTTTTTTTTTGAGTTGGAGTCTCACTCTGTCACCCAGACTGGAGTACAGTGGCCGCTCCCGGCCACCGCAGCCTCGACCTGCTGGGCTCCGGCGATCCTTCCGCCTCAGCCTTCCAAGTAGCTGAAACTACAGGCGAGCGTTACCACGCCCGGCTAATTTTTGATTTATTGCAGAGATGAGGTCTCGCCAAGTTGCCCAGGTGGGTCTGGAACCCGCGGGCTCAGGCAATCCACTCACCTCAGCTTCCCAAGGCGCGGGATTACAGGCTGAGCCACCGAACCCAGCTCTGCCTTTCATTCTTAAATTACAGATGAAGAAAGGACAAGGGAAAAAGAGGAGAGTTGACTGTAGAAGAGAATGATCAAAGAGAGTAGCAGGACTGATAAACTGATTACTGAGGGGCCTGGGATAGAGGGTATTTCCTGCTCCTTTAGTTTGGACTAGTCTTAGGAAATGACACCTAGCCAACTCCCAGCATCAGCCACAAGGCAGTTGAGTGAGATCATCATGGACCTTTTGCTTCAGCTGAATGCAGCTGTGTGAGTGAGCTCAAGTGAAATCACAGAGGGACCACCTAGCTAACTCACAGATTAATGGGAAATTTAAAATCTCATTGTTTTTAGTCACTAATTGAGGTGATTTGTTACATGGCGAAAGATAGCTGTTGCACAGTGTGGTTGTGAGTCTTGTATTTTTTTAGTCTATGTAGTAGGTCTTAATCATTTCTTCCATTTTTCACTTCTCAATTTTTTCCAACAGTATGATTTCAGCATCTTTAACTGTTATACCTCTGAAGTGTCATTAATCTGTTCATTGTTCTCTTCAGCATGGTGTTGGTTCTTGAGTATCATGTATACATTAGAAAGTAGCAAGATGAAACTTTAGAGGTAGGCTGACACCCCACCAGAGCTTTTCAAATCAATTTGTGCTGACAGTTCAAAAAATGAGATATAATAGACCAGAAATCAGCATCACACATAGTAAAGGTAAGCATTGTTTTAGTTATTTGTTACTTAAATGTATCTGTATGCTGAGACACAATATAAATGTTTCTATTACTGTGTGTCTATTTCAGAAAGTTTAAAAGCCAGTGGACTAGATAACTGAGAGCTTTTATGCATTGTCAAAGAAAACTTGGATTTTCCCTATAGTCTAAGGTATCACTGAAGAATTTTAGGCCAGGTCCAATATGTGTTTTAGACATCCTGCTGGCACTGTGTGCTAGTGGATCTATTTGAAGGGAGAGTAACAGAAATAAGGAGAGGACTTAGAAGTCTAGGCTGAAGTGGGGATAAGCCTTTTAACAAGGCCTTACTAGGTTTGGCGAGAAAGCAGTAGACTTGAGAAGTGTTTCGGAATTTAAATCGGAAATACTCTGAGGTCAGTTGAATCTGGAGGTGATAGAGAGGAAGGAATCAAGGAAGCAATTGGTATTAGCAGGTCCTAACAGATTTTAAGTGGAAGGTAACATTAAAGGAGCCATCAAAGATGACTTGCAGATTTCTATCTTGTGTGAATGGCATGGTCATTACCACAGTGTAGAATTAGTACAGCCTTTGTTTTTTGTTTTTTGTTTTTCAGTTGGAGTCTCACTCTGTCGCCCAGGCTGGAGTGCAGTGTCACACTCACAGCCACCCCAGCGTCAGCCTGCTGGGATCTGCAATCCTTCCACCTCAGCTATCCAAGTAGCTGGAACTACAGGTGTGTGCTACCATGCCTGGCTAATTTTTAATTTATTGTAGAGATGAAGTCTCACCAAGTTGCCTGGGCTGGTCTCGAACCCATGGGCTCAGGCAATCCCCTTGCCTCAGCTTCCCGGTGTGCTGGGATTACAGGCTGAACCACTGAGCCCAGCCAAGTGCAACCTTTGAATTGGGATTCTATTAATCTAGTTTTAGGCATGGAAAGATTATGTTGTTTATAGGACATTAAAATATCAGGCAGTTGGATATATGATCCTGAAGCTAGAGAAACAGATGTAGGTATCATTGGGTGGTCATGGAAACCAAGATGGTAGTTATATAAAGAGAGAACAGTGGGTCTAAGGGAAGTACCCTTAAATGCTAGGGAAATCCTTAAGTAGTCAAAGTAAAAGGAGTCCACAGTGATGGTGGAGGAGGAAGGCCAGAACCTGCAATGTACCAGAAATCAAAGGAAAGGATATTTTCAAGGAGGCTGGGTTTAATAGTTTCAAATGCAGCAGAGAGATGGGTAGGAGGGTAAGGACTAAAAGTTTTTCTTTAGATTTGGGAATTAAGAGGCCACTGTAAATATGTCGGGAGAGTGCTGAGGTTAGGAGTCAGACGGCAGTCTGTTGAAGATTACTGGATAAAGAGAAGACTACTCTTAGGATTTTGGGGTGAGATTAAAACATGAGCTACTAAATAAAATAAAATAAAATTTTAAAAAGGGTGAGCTACTGCATGGCTTTGGGGTCCAAGGAGGTTTCTGGATTGGTTTGTTTTACATGGGATAGCCAAGAGCATTTATTGCATTTCATAATTATTTTTTCGTATCTATATCTTTTTTTAAATTTTAGATTCAGGAGTACAGCTGCAAGTTCATTACATGGGCATATTGTATAGTGGTGGGGACTGGGTCTCAGGTGGACCATTCCCCAGAGATTGAACAGAAATTAACTCAAGATGGATCAAAGACTTAAATGTAAGACCCCAAACTATAAAAATCCTAGGATAAAACCTAGGAAACATTCTTCTGGACATAGGCGTAGGCAAAGAGTTTATAACAAAGATTTCAAAGCCATTGCAACAGAAACGAAAATAGACAAATGAGACTTAATTAAACTAAAAAGTTTCTGCACAGCAAAAGAAATAATCCTCAGAGTGAAAAGAAAACCTACCGAGTGGGAGAAGATATTTGCAAATTGCATCTCAGACAAAGAGTTAATATCTAGAATCTATAAGGAACTAAAAAAACTCAACATGAAAAAAACCAAGTAATCTTCAGAAAGTGAGCAAAGGAACATGAATACACACTTCTCAAGAACAGTCAAAGCTGAGGAAGAAGGAAACAGGAGACGAAGGGGATAATATAAACACAGAGGAGAGAGGGAATGACAGTGAGATCACCCCCCATCACCCTCCAAAGGCAGTGGCCAGATCCTATGACTTCTTCCTTCCCCAACCTCCCTCGCAGGTGTCCCTTGTATTCGTTGCTTCTGCCCTGCCATGTTTCAGGTCTCTTGCCTGACCACTGCCTCCTCACTGTTTAATGTAAAGACACTGGAGTTGACAAAACACACAAACAACAACACAACCATTGTAGCAAGTAGGGGGGAAAAAGCACAATATATGAGTTGTCCTTAGAGCATTGTGTGACAAGTACTCTACCCATGTCCTTCAGGCCTGGTGGTATGGTGACAGGAGTGGGTAACCTTTCCAGGGAGGCTTAGTAGATTTCCCAGAGAATGTGCCATTCAAATTGAATCTCAAAGAATGAGGATGTTTGCTTGTTTGATTCCCCAGGCAGCAGGACATTTGAAGTAGAAAGAATAACATATGTAAAAGGAACAAGAGATCACAATGGTCAGAAGATAGGCGGATATGAAGGGACTTCTAGGAGTTGAGGTTGGACGAGCAGGCCTCTGAGTAGTCTTGTCCTCTGTATCTTAGCTAATATGGGAACATTTAAGGGTCTTTTTTAGTAGGAAAAAACCACAGGATTAGAATTGTGTTTTAGTTTTTTAAGTTCATATTAATGGCAGAGAAATTGCTTCCGAAATTCATCTTAAAGACCCAGCCGTTTGATTAAGACAGAACTAGACATTGAGGCATTCAAGTTTAGAGTCACACCTCAACTCCAGTGCTTACTATTTGTGTGAATTTGGTACATTACTTAACCTTTCTCAGGTCTCAGATTTTCCATCTGAAATATGGAAATTACAGAGGATTGTTATGTGGGTTAAATGCTATCATACCTAGAGTGACTAGAAAAAATGCCTGTTTCCTCAGTGTTAGCTCTCCTACCCTGTCCTTGAACGTGGTCAGTCTAGATCATTTCTCATACTTCGAGGTTTACCATTATAAGGACTACAGTGTGACAGAATCATATTTCTGTATTTTAATTTTAATTTTACTGTTTATAAAAAAGGAAGTTGATTGGTAGAAGTAAATGGATTGATTTTATGTCTTAATATGAAAAAATTTCAAACATAGAAAGAATAGTATAATCAACTCCCATATACATATCACTCATGATTATTAATTATCAAGATTACCTTGCTTTATTGTTTCCATTTTATGAGGTATTTTAAAGCACCTGCACATCATGGACACTCCAGTGTTCATCCTGAAAAGTATGGGTATACTGTGTTATCATATCCAACAATAGTCAGCAAATATTCATATGTCGCCAATGATAATGATAGTCCTGGGCACATTCAGAGCTGTTAACATTTTAGATATTTTGTTGTTAATAAATGCATATAAATCAATGGATAAAGAAGTAGTTAATTTATCACTCTCAAATGTATATGTAGTTTTATCAGTACCAAAAAAAAAAAAAGTGGTGTGCAGTTATGTTGGCTTCTGATTAGAAATACAGTCTTTGGTGTGAGTTAGTTATATTCATATAAAGACTAGTGTCACTGATGCTGATGACAGTTTATACTTGGAAAATCAATATTAATGCAAAAATAGATATTGTTTCCAATAAAGTCTTTAAAACCTTATTAACAGGCTAGCTTTGCTTGTGTTATCTTTAAAGACTTGGGTTTTATCTGAATTAAAAGTCACTGACATTCAATTCTGTGGTGGTAAGGGGGGTGGGGGGGGAGAGAGAGAGAGAGAGAGAGAGAGAGAGATTGAGTGAGAGAGGTTGTGTATACTTTGTTTTTAAGTGAAGTTACCGGAGGGTAATAGCTTTCTTCATAAATTAGACACACAATAACAAAGGCTTATTGTTGAAACTGTTTTTATGTAAGTGTAACAAACTATTCAGTTCAAAAATGTCTTTATCCTTGAAACTGACCTTATCCTAGTCATGGATTGTTGGCATTTAATATTCAAGCTTCCTAATTCTTTTTTGAAAGGCTGTCTCGGGAGAATTGCATGCAGAATATATAATGATTTATTTAGTCTCACATTCCCTTGTATCTGGAAACCAAAGAAAAGAGAAAGAAGACAAGCTTATCCTTCCATATTAATGAAAACAATTGGCTGTGAAATGATTTTAAACAATTGATTGTGAAAAATTAAAAATAACATAAGTATGTGATTTTTAAAATGTTCTGCTATTCATTCTATCTATAATTTTTTTTTGAGTCAAAGTCTCACTCTATTGCCCAAGCTAGAGTGCAGTGGCACACTCATGGCCACTGCAGCCTCCCAGCTGGGCTCAGATGATCCTTCTGTCTCAGCTTTCCAAGTAGCTGAAACCAGAGGAGCATGCTATCAGGCCTGGATAATTTTTTTAAAATTATTATTTATTGTAGAGATGAGGTCTTGCCAAGTTGTCCAGGCTGGTCTCAAACCACTGGGCTCCGATAATCATCTCGCCTTCATTTCCCGAAGTGCTGGGTTTACAGGCGTGAGCCACAATGCCCAGCTGAAGCATCCGTATTTTAAGTATTTCAAGGTAAGATGTTTTACGCCTTGCACAGTTTCCATGAAATTAGAATCACTTGACCAGAGTACTAAAGTCTTAAAATTGATTCATTCTCCACAGAGAATTTCAGGTAATTTATCTCAGGAAGCTAATATTCACAAACCTAGAAGATTATTGTGAAAATAATAATGATGGCAAAGGGCGTGTAAAGCTCTGTCTCTCTCTCTCTCTCTCTCTCTCTCTCTCTCTCTCTCTCTCTCTCTCGACATAAGTCTAATAAAACAAAACAAAAAATAAACTACATCTACACATTTAAATGTTTTTTTTAAAAGATAACCAAGCAACTGCTTCTCTTTAACAAGAAAAAAAGATTTTATTCAAGTAGCTTATTAGCTAAATTCCATCTCATTTTGCCTGAATGTGTCTGTGATTAAATAGGAAGTAGGTAGAATCTGCCTTCTTGGATAAGAAAGACTGTTGAGAATGTAGGTCAGCCATTCCCATATTTCCAAGTACATATTTGATGCCTTAGAAATACTTTCTGAACTTCTAGGGGCTACCTGTAAGCTACTTAACTCTGTAATAGTATCCATCAGAAGTTAGTGCTACAAGGAGTTAGGCCTATCTTTAATACGGACCGAGAAGACTTCAGCTGCGAAAAAACAATAGGCCACTTGACATCTCAAAAAGGATGTCCAATAGGTGTATCAGACTGGACCAGTCCAAAACTCATCTCCTATAAACCTCCTCCTCCCATGGTCCCTCTACCCAACTGTTCAGGCTAAGTAGTTCTGCTCAAAGTCATTCTTGCTCCTTCTTTCTCTTACAGCCCACTTCCAGGATGTCAGATAATCTTGTTGGTGCGTCCTTTAAGATATATTCAGAATCCAAGTGTCTCATCTTTTCCAACACCACACCAGTCCAAGCCACCTCACCTTTCATCTGAATTATTGTCATAGTTGCCCAATTGGTGCTATTGTGATCTCTCTACAGTCAAGTATCAATATAGTAGACAGGATGATATGCTTCAGTATGTGGATTCCCTACTTGACACCTTCCATAGGCTTCCTCATCTCTATGAGAAAACCCAAAGTGTGAGGGAAGGATATTCCCCATAATGGAATTTTCTTTTGGAAGGTGGCAGGCCCCTTGTAGTACAGACATCTCATACTAGGTGTTTTAGGAATCCAGTCTGCATCAGCATACCAGGTAGTGATGTTCTGAGAGGCTGCATTTGGCTTCAGTGAATTTTTTTGAGAGAGAGATTCTTTCAACTCATTTGCCCATTTCATGGTGGGTGATTCATTAATGAACACTGAGGCGATTGCAATTTTAAATGAGGAAACCAGGGAAGTTCTCACTAAGAAGATGTTATTAGACTGGGCACAGCTAACAACTGTAACCCCAGCAATCTGGGAGGCCAAGGCGGGAGGATTGCTTGAGGCCAGGGGATGTTCTAGGCAGAGAAATTAATAAGCACAAAAGTCCTGGATCAGGAGAGTGCATGGTGTCAGAGGAATAAAGAGGAGATTAGTGTAGAGAGGCAAAACCAAGAAGGGGCAGAGTTAGCTGGAGGTTAGGTCAAAGACTACCTTGCAGGCCACAATACATTCAAAAGAGGACCCCAAAAGACCCACAAATAAAAATCTGTGTATGTGTACTTACATGTTTAAACTCCAGTCATCTTCAAAGTATTCTCTGTTTGATGCAATACACCTATTGAGAAGCTTTTTCTACTGCTCAAAACAGTCTTTGAACTCATTCATTTTGATACCTTTTAGTCCTTCTGCTATTTTTTTGTTTCACCTCTTCCACATCTGCAAAATGTTTCCCTCTGAAGACTTTTTTCATCTGAGGAAACAAAAAAAAAGTTCGGGGCGAGACTGGGTGAATAGAGAGGATGAAGCATGGGGAGGGGATAATGCCATTTTTGGTCAAAAACTGCTGAAGACTCAGTGTGGTACTGAGAGAGCTAGCCAGATATTCACATGGCTAGCTATCTCATCTCCTGCAAATGTTTCATTAAATAGCAATTTTAAAAATTGTAGAGATGGGGTCTTGCTATGTTGCCCAGGCTGGTCTTGAACTCCTGGCCTCAAGCGATCATCCCGCCTTGGCCTCCCAGAGTGCTGGGGTTGCAGTTGTGAGCTGTGTCCAGCCTAAGAACATCTTCTTAGTGAGGACTTCCCTGACTTCCTCAATTAAAACTGCAATCATCTCAATGTTCATTAATCCTTTTCCCATCTTTCTTTGCCTTGGTAACATTTAACAACACCTAGCCATGATATATTTTACTTGTTTACTTTCTTATTGTCTGTCACCTCAGCTAGGATATCAGCTTCTTGAGGACAGAGAATTTTGTTTGTTTGTTTGCTGTATTCCTTGTATTTAAGAAGAGTACCAGGCCCAGAGCAACTATAAATAAGAATGAAATCATGTCCTTTGCAGAGACATGGATGGAGCTTTAGGTCATTATCCTGAGTGAACTAACTCAGAGAAAACCAAATACTGCATGCTCTCATTTGTACATGGCAGCTAAACAATGGATACACATGGCTATAAACATGGTAATAGGCACTGGGCATTCTAAAAGGGGGAAGGGTGGAAGGTGGGTGAAGTTGAAAAAAATCATCTATTGAGTAAGATTTTCACTACTTGGGTATACTGGAAGCCCAAGCCACTGGTACAAATAAACCCATGTAACAGTCATGCACATGCACCTCGTAAATTTAAAATAAAATGTTTTTTGGTTTTATTTAAAGAGTGTACCTGGCACATAATAGGTGATAGATATGTATTAAATAAATAAACAAGTGTGCTCCTGGAGCAATTTAGTACAGTTTTGTGTTATGTGTGCTTTAACCCTTTTCCCATTTAATCCAAGGATACTCACCAATGGTGCTTGTGGCTGCAGTGTTTACCCCGACATTTTTTAAAAGACAATTACAAAATATCGTCATTCTCTTCTGTTTTCTTTCTTCCTTCCTTCCTTCCTTCCTTCCTTCCTTCCTTTTTTCCTTCTTTCCTTCCTTCCTTCCTTCTTGTTAGCATTAGAGATAAGTTCTGTTTAGAAATAACTCCAAGAACAGTTTTTATATTTTATTTTTATATTGAAAACCAGTCAGATTTGCTTCAGCTTCAAATAGCATGTTTTAGGTAAAATTAAATGAATGTGGTAGCAAGCTGCACTTTTTTCTAAATGAGAAATGGTAAGAAACACTCACAACAATTCAATACATATAACTCCTTCCATATTAATACATATATCAATCTCATTAGTTGAACTCACACTATGTCTTACATATGGATATGTTGCAAGTATTAAGGAATCTTTAAGTTGTTTCTAATTTTTCATAAATACCATGTAGCCTGCATATTTTTGCACCCAACTCTTTGGGCAAATCAGAGTGAATTTCCTTAGGGTAGTGTGACAGATTTCTGTTTCATGGTTACTAAGCTGGAATGATGCTTCTTGGAAGTCCCTTTCCCACACAGTTCCTACACAATGTGGGCTCTGAGAGATATTGCACATGGGATTTGGAAGGTGGAAGCTCACAGGCGCCACGTTCTTTTTACACTCGGAAGGGCAGAGGCACTGTTGCAGCTCACGCACATGCTATGGGCTTATCTGCTGGTCATATCTATGACCGACCAACACGCACAAGGCAAGGGTTCGGCCACAGCTAGGCCAGCTCCAGCTGATGTCGGGCTTCAGCTTTCTCCACTCCTGGGCAAGGCACATGTTTACTTCCATGATGACACATACCAGCTTCCTGAAGGACACCCTTGGACACCAAGTGATGCTGGTGGTTAGTGAAAGACTAATGCAAATTTCCATCCTTCCCTGTGACTTTAGGCTCAACTTCCAGGTTTCAGGTTCTAACCCAGGTATATCCAACCTGCAGCCCAGGACAGCTAGTAGTGTAGCCTCACAAAATCTTTTAATATCATGTGTTTTTTAGTGTTTGTTTTCTTCATGACCCCACACGTAGTTTCATTTTTGAAATTTTCAATCATGCCTTATTCATGACATTGCTTTTTTGGCAGGACATACATTTGTGAGCAGCTGTTTTCAATGATGAAGCATACAGCGAGCAAAATTCCAACAAACATTTCTTACGAGCACCTTGAAAACTCACTAAGAAATGCAATCACTGCCATAGAACCAGACATTGATTAGCTTTATAAAAACGAGGTCAAATTTTCCAGTAGTTTATATTATTCTCATTTTTCTAAACTCCATCATAAAAATATATATATATATAAAAAGAAATCTTATTATGTATGGTAAGTATATCATATAATTTATGTGCAGCCCAGGACAATTCCTCTTTACTTGATGCGACTCAGGGAAGTCAAAAGTTTGGACACACCTGGTCTACTCCATTATTTCTTCCCGGTATCACTGTGTCTTCCCTTCCTGACTATCCTTCCCGACTAGCCTTCCAGCACCAGACATCAACACAAGTCTCATTGAGACTGTGTGGTGAGCTCCCACAGCTGCAAAAAGTCAAATTGCTAAGATTTTTATATATAATCTATATGTATGTATACCTCCTAATGGTCCTTCTTCTCTGATGAAATGCTGACTGATACAAGTAGTTATCAAGAAACACATTTTCTACGTCGTAGGATTTGTACATTTTTCATTTTAGTAGACTAAAAGTTTGATCTCTACTCTATGAGACGTTGAGTGCATTTTCCCCCAGGGATCTGTAAATTGTGAATCCATTTCATTTGTTTGCACCTTAATGACGCTGAGGAGATAGCAGAGCGTGTTTGCATGCGTGTTGCGAGGGTGCCTGTGGAGGGAACCCCGGGTAGGAAAAGAAAAGTAATACACGAGAACAAATGATGTCTAGTCCTCATCTGCACAGCTGGCCTCAGCTAACAGGACCACTGTGAATCAATTTACATTTTAAATACTCTTTTTGTAATGCCAGAAATCAAAAACATAATTTTGACAAAATAAAAGCTTAGTTTTTTTTTTAATTGCCTGTCATGGAAGGTTTGTTGTTCATAAAAACAAAAAGCAATTTTCCTCAATGTGTGTATTCTTACTCCTGGCAGATGTTGGACAGATGTTTGTACTACACACACATGAGGACTTTCAGGAAAAACACCCTCTTAATTACTCAAGCAGCCAATAACTGTGTTGTGCAGCATAGTGATAGAATTTTTTAAATATCTCATGGCTTAAAAACAGTCATACTAAGATGCCAAAGCATGTAGTTGTTCCTTTGATCCCATCTACACATGAGAGTAAGATCCTTAGAATTCCATGCTTGCAGAAGGTGTTTTAATCTCTTGTCCCATTGTTATTATGGCTTGAAATGGATTCAGGAAGTCGTAGTCAGCTTTAAATTCCCCAGTTTCCCTTTATTTTATTTAATTTATTTATTTAATCTTTTTGAGTTGGGGGTCTCTATCACCCAGGCTGGAGTACAGTGGCATGATCATGGCTTACTATACCCTTGACCTCTTGGACTCAGGCAGTCCTGCCGCCTCAGCCTCCCGAATAGCTGGAACTACAGGCACGTACCACCATGTCTGGCTTAGTTTCTGATTCTTTGTAGAGATGAGGTCTTGCTATCCTGCCTAGGCTGGTCTGGAACTCCTTGGTTCAAGTATTCTTCCTGTCTCAGCCTCCAAAAGTGCTGGGATGGCAGGTATCATCTGCCATTATACCCGGCCCCTAGTATCCCTTTTTTTGAGCTGGAGCCTTACTCTGTCACCCAGACTGGAGTGCAGTGGCCACTCCTGGCCACCGCAGCGTCGACCTGCTGGGCTCCGGCGATCCTTCCGCCTTAGCCTTCCAAGTTGCTGGAACTATAGGCGCGCTGCCACACCCGGCTAATTTTTGATTTATTGTAGAGATGAGGTCTCACCAAATTGCCCAGGCGGGTCTCGAACCCCGGGGCTCAGACAATCCACTCACCTTGGCCTCCCAAAGCACTGAGATTACAGGCTGAGCCACCGAGCCTGGCCTAGTATCCCTTTAACATAAAGTTTCTATCAAGTAGTAAGCTCCTAAGGATGTCAGTAACAAGAAACCATTTCAGGCCGGGCATGGTGGCTCAAGCCTGTAATCCCAGCACTTTGGTAGACCGAGGTAAGAGGACTGCCTGAGCTCAGGGGTTTGAGAACAGCCTGGGCAACGTGGTGAAACCTCGTTTCTACAATAAATCAAATACAATAGCCAGACGTGGTAGCCTGCGCCTGTAGTTCCAGCTACTTGGCAGGTTGAGGCAGAAGATCACCTGAACCCAGCGGGTTGAGGCTGCAGTGGCTGTGAGCATGCCACTTCACTCCAGTCTGGGAGTCAGAGTGAGACTCTAACTCAAAAAAACAAAACAAGACAAAAACAAAAACAAGAAACCATTTCAAAAAGTGAAGGAATCTTTTTCTTTGGAAGAAAGTAATTGGAGAGATATGCGCAACAGATACAGAGCCTCCTTGCCTCTAGCATTGCGTCACATCGGTTTCCAAGGCCCACCCCTGCCAGACCAACCTTTATAATGAAAAAGTGACTGGCCCTCAGAGTTCCCAAAGTAGGGCCCACCTGTGCATCCCTAGATGGCAACAAATCCAGCAACGAGGAAAAGCCATTATTGTGTGATGCATAATTCGTTTTGCAAGAAGTAGATGAGTGCGGTCATCAGGCAAAGGGTTAATAGTCATCTCTTCCTGAGTGCGGTCATCAGGCAAAGGGTTAATAGTCATCTCTTCCTGAAAGCACGACTCCACAGCAGAGCACACTGACTTTGTGGGTCTCTGGGTAGCTCTGCCTCTTCTCTCAGCTGGCAGCCAAATGCCTCTGCACAGCTGGGATGGAGCAGGAGTCTAAACTGCTCTGTGAGGAAACACTTCACCGTGTTTGCTCATATTCCAGAGGGCGTCTGTGATGCGCTCTCAGTCACTCTCCAGGGAACCTTGGAACCTGTTCTAGCCTCCTCCGGTGGGGATTGGGGATGCACTCAAGCTTTGAAACAGCTTTGCTGATAATGTTGTAAAGTTTGAACAGATTTGCAATAAGTCTGCCCTGCTCTGATCCCTAATAATGAGGTTATCGATAACGAGTCTTTTCATTCTTTTTAAAACATCATTCAAGCTCACGAGAGTTGAGAAGTGCCTTTTTTTTTCTCCAGAGCACTTTGGATCTTGGGTTCTGTGTCTGGCCTTCTCTTCCTCTAGCTTTTCTACAAGCAGGCCACATTCAACATGGCCATTGCTGACTGACTCTAGAACAGCGGTCCCCAGTTTTTGGGGCACCAGGAACCAGTTTCATGGAAGAAAATGTTTTCACGGACTGGGCAGTCAAGCTTCACGGCTAATAGCATCTCTCCAGCACTAGCATCACTGCCTCAGCTTCACCTCAGCTGATCAGTCATTAGATTCTCATAAGGAGTATGCAACATAGATCCCTCATATTCTGCAATTCACAATAGGGCTCATGCTCCTATGAGAATCTAATACCATCACTGATCTGACAGAAGGCAGAGCTCATGCAGTAATGGGAACGATAGGAAGTGGCTATAAATACAATATAGATGAAGCTTAACTTGCTGGCCCACTGCTCACCTCCTGCTGTGTGGCCAGGTTCCTAAAAGGCCACAAACTTGGAGGACCTCTGCTCTAGAACATTCTCCTCCTTTGTAATCTCTGTCCACCACTTGAATAGAAAATATGTAGACCAGGTGCAGTGGCTCAAGCCTGTAATCAGAGCACTTTGGGAGGCCGAGGCAAGAAAATTGCCTGAGCCCAGTGGTTCAAGACCAGTCTGGGCAATTTGGTGAGAACTTGTCTCTATAATATATCAAAAAATTAGGTGTGGCACCCGTGTGCCTGTAGTTCTGGTTACTTGGAAAGCTGAGGTGGAAAGATCACCTGAGCCCAGCAGGTCAATGTTGGGGTGACCATGAGCATGCCACTGCACTCCAGCCTGGGCAACAGAGTGAGATGCTGACTCAAAAAAGAAAAAAGGAAAAGAAAAGAAGAGAAAAGAAAAGAAAAGATGTGCGCTTCCTAGCCCTGACTCAGATGTTATTTCCTCTCCCCTTCATCACACAGAAGGTCCCCATTTTGGGAGACTGTGTTTGGGCTTATAGGAGGAGTCATATCATAAGGTATACAGTATATACCATTCATATGTAACTTTGGATCTGCAGCAGGTTATGGATACAAAGTAACCTCAAATGTACATCTGGTATCAATCAGCTCATTTCACTAACTGCCTCCCTTTACTGAATACCATCACCCATACAGACAAATATACCCCAACACAGAGTCTATCCTCTCCTGCCTAACATTCCCCCATCAGTGTCTAATATCAGAAAGACTTAGAGGACAGATGCAGTGGATAACACCTGTAATCCCAGCATTTTGGGAGGCCATGGTTGGAGGAATGCTTGAGCCCAGGAGTTTGAGACTAGCCTAGACAGCATAATGAGATGCCATCTCTACAAAAAAATTTAAAAAAACTAGTTGAGTGTAGTGGCATATGCCTGTAGTCTCAGCTACTCGGGAGGCTGAGGTGGAAGGATTGCCTGAGTTCAGGAGGTTGAGGCTGCAATGAGCTGTGATTGTGCCTTTGTACTCCAACCTGGGTGACAGAGTGAGGCTCGACAAAAAAAAAAAAAAGGGAGGGGGTGAAATGGGGAGGAAGGAAGGAAGGAAGGAAAGAGATATAGACCCATGCATAATTCTCTATGGACCTCATTTCATGAATGAATAGTAAAAAGCAAGGACCTCAGAACTAGACTGTGTGGGTTCCAGATCAGACTCTTCAGTTACTGATTGTGTACTCTCAGACAAATTACTTCATCTCTCTGTGTTTCAGTTTCCTCATCTGTAAAGTGAGGATAAAAATAGTATATTTACCTTATAGTGATGTTGTCAATATTGATGAAATTATTTTATGTCCATTTTCTCAGATAGAGGGCTGGACCAAATAGTAAGTACTAACAAATGATAGCTTCTACCTCTAGCATAGAATACTGCAGGGTCCCAAGGTAATTCTCTTGTAGAAGGACAATTCTAATTTACTGATCTTTTTAAATAGAACGAACAATCAGACTCTTCAACTCTCTCATTCCTTTTTCCCTTTCTTTTAATTACCTCTGTGTAACTACAGGGAAGCATAGCAGCAAAAAGTCCGCATTGCTGCTTATGGGGTGCAAAGGGCTCCTTGGGTAGCTCTTTGGGATCTTCCTTCGTTTAACAACAACGACAAGCAACAAGGAACAAATACTTATCGTGAACTAGACCTTGTGACAGGTATGGCCTGTCTCTTGAAAATTTTAATCTTCACTTTTAGAAATATAATGGTAAAGGTCAGATAACACAGTCATTGGAAACTGTTTCCTCTGGGAAGAAGAGACTGAGGATAGGAAAGAATGGGGCTGGGAATTGCAACAGTGTTGTTCTGATACACCTTGCAGGATAATTTGACTTGTAACAATTCCTTGTGGTATTTATCATCATTATCAAAAACTACTTATGTTTCCATTTCTTGATTTTTTTCAGTTTTATGTATTATTTTATAGCTTCCTGTTCCTGGGAGGTGTGGGCTGCTCTCTCTCACAGCACTCCTTCCGTCATCCCAGTATATTTTATTTAGCTTAATACTGAAGAGGTGGTATTCTGACTGCAAATATTCTTCACAGCTGAGCCATGAGGCATATTTTTATTTCATGTCTTTTTGTCATACAATGTTGAGTATCCTTGAAGTGGATAGCTATTATTTTTGTTTACTTTTCCATGCATCAGTCAGTTATTCATTCCCTCTTGACATCTTCAAACATAATAGGTAATTAGATTTGTTGTTTTAGCTGCTTCCTTCCTCTAGCTCCCCATCCTCCCGTTGTAACACAGCAGAAAAACTGAGTCTCCCTCGCCTCTCGATATCACCGGGAGACAGGGCATGTGATTCCGTCTGTTTCACTTCTTTGTCGGAGTTCTTATTTCTTAAATATCATCTCTTCCTTTTGTTGGTCAGGTGGACAACATCTTTTACTAGATGCCCGAGAAAGGGAAGAGAAGAGACACATTTTATGAGACTTTCCATATGTGCATACCTATTACCTATACTCACAACAATTTGCAATTGTCTTATTATGCTCCTTTTTTGATTAAAAAACTGCAGTCTGAAGAGGTTTAAATAATCTGCCCATACTCACATAGCTATTATGAAGTAAAACTGAGAAAAGAATTGGCAGACTTGTGTGTGTGTGTGTGTGTGTGTGTGTGTGTGTGTGTGTGTGTGTTTGTGTGTGTATGTGTGTGCATACAACTATGCCAAACATAACTCTGCCAATGTGTGTGTAGACACACCCGCAGATAAATATAGAATTGGCAAGTACCATTGATCACTAATCCATTTCATCTTCACAGAAACACATTTTAGAGAATCTGAGATATAGTGCAAATTTTTCTTTTCTTCATTTAATCATTTTATCTCCTTCCTAGTTTGGTTAGAAAATTAATTCTTCATTCTTTTTAAGTGATAATACTAGATTTTTAAAATATCATTTGCTGTAATTAGAATATCAGTTTGAATATTAAAATATAATGAAGAAATTTTTACAGATATAAAGATTGAGTTTGACTATAATATACCATTAAATGATGACTTGAAAATTTAAGGATTTTTCATGGTCAGAATACAAATAGCAGAGGACTACTGAGATTTTTAACTACTAGCTGAGTAATTGGCTGACAACTTATTTAGAATTACTGACCACAATTCTAATATTAGAGAAACAACCCTTCATTCTCAATTTTTTATTGAATTATTTGACAATTGCACTTGAAAGACAGGCAACGACCTAGGTGACCTTTACTTGTTCCCTTAGCTCTAACATGTTCAAATGACTTCGTATAAAAATGGTGGTATTAAAAGGATAGATCAGTATCTAATATTGCCATAATAGGTGTGGACTGAATGTTTGTTTCTCCCCCTTGAACCCATGTGGTAAAACCCTAACTCCCAATGTGACAGTATTTGGAGGCAAGGCTTTTGGGAGATAACATGGTTTACATGAGGTCATAAATACAGGGCCCTCTTCATTCCTCTTTAGAGAAATCAAAGAGATTTCTAAAAGATACAGAGGTATGAGATATAGGGAACAGCTATTACCCCAGCACCCCGGGAAAGGCCCTCCTGATCCAACCTTCCTTGGAGAGGGAATAAGGGCCTTACTGGATGGCAGAGAGGGCACTGCAGTGTTATACTAGTATAACTTGCCATTAGTTCTCCCTTAGGTTTGCTAAAGAAGGCAATCCACACAGTGCTGTGGAGCCTCAGAACTTGCTAGGTGCTGAAGGAAAAGCTGCAGAATGGGGTGCTCTGGGAACTGAAGAGACCACTCCTGCAGCATTTAGCCCACTTCTGTGTGTGCTTGTCCAGGGCTGCTCTAGGTCATCTGTATGGGCTGAAAGTCTGGTGGCCAGCTTGCCAGATGCCCAGCCTTATGGGGTACCGGGCATGTGCATACCTAAGACTGGGAACAGTGACCCAGGTGGGGTCAAGCAGCCTGCATGCTCAGAGGCTCCCAGCTATGCCACTGCTACTTGAGTCAAGAACGAGAAGGATTGTGCTGCAGCCAAATATTGGAGAAAGATGCATTCTGCAGGAACTCAGCACAGGAGAAACTGTGTGGGGCGAGCAGTAGCGAAAATGCACTCCCTGCTGGAGTCTGGTGAGGCAATCATGCCTGAACTAAAAAGTGAAAACTCCCTTCTTCCCCAGTCTCCCTTCAGTGCCCTCTATTGACAAGGAGGAGCCTCCTGCTGCTTGGCAAAGAAGACTGCTAGTAGGGCCTGATTCTGTCATCTCAGAGCATGCTAAAAGGATGAATTTGCAACTGAGATGTAATACATCAATAACTGGTACTACATTACAATCAGAAACATACATTCAAAGAAATCACCAGATCATGACAATTTTTCTAGTATGTTTAACACTGTGTGTCCTGGAGAAATCAAGAATAATAATAGCCAGGCGTAGTAGCATGGTAGCTCTTGCCTGTAGTCTCAGCACTTTGGGAGGCTTTGTGACAATCGCTTGAGTCCAGGAGTTTGAGACCCATCCGGGCAACAGTCTGAGACCTTATCTCTAAAAAAAAAAAAAAAAAAATTAGCTGGGCATGATGGCAAGCACCTATAATCTTAATTACTCAGGAGACTGAGGCAGAAGGATCGTCTGAGCATAGGACGTCATGGCTACTATGAGCTGTGATCATGCCACTGCACTCCAACCTGGGTGACACAATGAGACCCCCAACTCAAAAAATAATAAAAATCTCAAATAGGGTGAGAAAGGTGACAACACCTTATTTGACATATGGCATTCAAGAAAGACATTTAAAATCTGGTCCTCAACTTAACATAAAGTATGGCTGAGAAGGCAAGAATACAAGGCAATAAACAATAAAATACAAATATACAGCTGAGTGTTAAATTGGTTCATAGAAACTTTTTGCCAAGAAGCTTAGAGGTGACACACTTTTTATTGTTGTTTTGTATTCTTATGGCTCCCTAATTCTCCAGACACATTCCAGCTGCTTCCTATTTAAGTATTTTTCAATTCCACAATAAACTAAAGTGTATTTTGCCACAAGCCTGAAAAACCACAAATCAACATTACTTTAAAATCATATAAAACTTTCCATATGCATAAATACTGAATTTTTCAGAGCCTAAAGATCATTACTTTGTGGCTTGCCTAGAACTTTATGTTGCTGTTATTAAATGAATGTTTTTGCTCCATCAGAGCGACTTTTCATTTGCTGCCAATTTGTCACTTGTTTTTCATGCTACTGTTTCTCTTAAGAAATGCATCTTGATAGTGAAAAGAACATGTTGTAATCTGGTAAACCTGTTTTGAATCCCAACTCTGCCATTTGTTAGTTTTGGAGGTTTGACCAACTTACCTATCTCAAGGATTTCAGTTTCTTCACCTTGGAAAGGGAAATAAAAATACACAATATAGTACCATATTCTTATAAGAATTAAGCAATTATATAATTTACATATATAGATACACACCTGTGTATCTATAACATTTAGCACATTACTGGTGCACTAGAAATATTAATTCTTTTAAGACTTAACCAGCATAAGAGAGAGAACAAAAACTAATCAGTTTATTTCCTACTTGTTAATAGAAGTAAAAGGAGGAAATTTTGAAACTCATTGTTAAATAGAGTTTGGTTGTTCATCAGTGGACATCAGTATGATGCACTGATGATGCCAAGGTGAGAGGATTGCTTGAGCCCAGGAGTTTAAGACCAGCCTGGACAACATAGTGAGATCTCATCTGTATGAAAAATCAAAAAATTAGTTGTAAACTTGAAAGATAGAGGCAGGAGGATCACTTGAGCCCAGGAGTTCAAGACTGAGGTAAGCCATAAACACCATAGCACTCTAACCTGAATGACAGAGGGAGACTCCAACTCAAAAACAAAACAAAACAAGCAAACAAATAAAACTAATAAATAAAAAATAGTAAATTTTGAAGTAATGGAAATCAGTTAAATAAATCAGATAAATAAATGTATATATATACTCGTATGTGAAGATGTAGCATATATAAATATATAGATATACATTTATATGTATGTACTATTTTATTTTTTCTGTTTATATAAAAAAGCCTAGTGTATTTACTACTTGAACATTTATTTTAAAAATGTTTGTTGCCCTATTGACTACACATACTTAGATACTCACAGTAGATTTTTGATATTTGAAGATTCAGCATTCATAGTATCCACAAGGAATTAGGAAATCCAAGGCATACAGGAATTCAGTTTTACCAATTCATGGATTTTCTTTGCACTTTGCAAGTTGGACATGGGTTAGAGAGGTACTTGACTAGGCACTCAGCAACCTCAACACAACTGTATGCTTTATATTACATACACTCCAACTCTTTATATTCTGTATCTTTTTTTTTTTTGGAGTTGGAGTCTCACTCTGTAGCCCAGACTGGAGTACAGTGGCACGCTCCCACCCACTGCAGCCTCAACCTGCTGGGTTCTGGCGATCCTTTCGCCTCAGCCTTCCGAGTAGCTGGAACTACAGGTACGCGCTACCATGCCCAGCTAATTATTTATTTATTTATTGTAGAGATGAGGTCTTGGCAAGTTGCCTAGGTGGGTCTTGAACCCGCGGGCTCAGGCAATCAACTCACCTCAGTCTCCCAATGCACGGGATTACAGGCTGAGCCACCGAGCCCGGCTTATTCTGTATCTTTTATATTATGTTGTGTTAAAGTACTTATAGTGTAGACTTCTTTTTCTCTGAACAATAGTCATTAAATAAGAGAAAGAAGCTAATAAAAATGTAGTTAATTTTCAATTTTAGGATATACAGAGGAAACACTAAGAGTTGATGAAGGAACGAGTTGAGTTTTTGAATATTTTATTTTTGAGGCATTCTTGGAGACTGTTAACATACAGAAATAAAATAAAATATGACTTACATTTATTGAAGAAATTTAAATAGAATATGACATAATTTTAATAGCAGCTCATGTAGTATATTATATGCATATATTTGGTAACATAAAAAAATTTCCAAAGGTTCTTTTAGCATAGCTAAGGTAAACCAATGATAATGAAATTATATCAACTTTGTGCTAATATTTTTAAAACACCACATCACTTGGGAAGGGATTGTCTAAGACATTATTTTTATAAAGTTTCTTAGCATTTCCTTCCTTAATTCTCTGTGTAGTTTTTTTTCTTTAATTTGGAAAGCTATAATTTTGAGTACAGATCAAATAATTTCTTATTCAGTTCCATACAACCACAAAAATTCTAACATGTCTTTGCTGTCAGAAGCCTTCTGTCTCCCCTCTTGAATCATAACAAACAGCATTTAAATACTGTGATTGCATTGGAGGAAGTGTTGTTGATATATCAGTAAATAACACTGGCAAAAATACTCAATACTCTTTTGTCCACCGAGTTAGAATATAAAACTGATGCTTTAAACAATCACACAAATTATAAAGAAAGAATATTACATATTATTTTTTTTCTTTCAGGTTTTAGTGTATTTAGTGCTATATCCCTCTTCAAACATCCATGGATTCCAATGTCATTGAGTTTTGGTAATATAAATATATCATTTGAGGACCAGCATTTTTCAGAATTTTTTTCTTGTATTAAAGTTTTGTACATATTGCATTTCAAATGTAGTATACTTTGATGACTTCACATGGAAATTCATAGTTCAACAGCTTTGTTTCATGAGTTTTTAATAGCTTACTGTGGTGCTTGGGTAAATGCTAACATGCTGTGAAATGTTTATAGGCATATCAGCAAACAGCCTTACATCCATATATAAATGATGTGAAATTTCTACTTAACCCCGGCAAAACTTTGGCATAACATTTTTATTCTCATTATCTGGGAATATGTAAACTTGGGAAAAACATGAAAATGACTTCTGGAATTTTCTAGTTCATCCGGAAAAACAATTGAATGATGGCTACTTGAGATTCCAAAAAAAGTTCCCTATGATCAACTTTTTACAATGTTCTTAAGTGGTAATTCCCTTTTCCGCAACATTTCTTTAACTAACTTTATATGTAAGCAGGAAAGAATTATAGTTTTTGAGAAGATCTAGAGAGAGAGTAGAGGTGTAATTGTACAGACTACAGCATTATTTTATATTCACTGTTCAGTCTTAGAAAACTGTGCTGAGATTTATTATTTGTTCCACAGAAACATAGAACTCCTAGTGAGGCCTTTAAAGTGTGATTAATTTGTTTGCCTTTCTTCCACCCCCGTACTAGAGTGGAAAAACTACTGGTTTTGAAGTAAAAACAACAATAGCAACAAAAACAAACCGTAAGTTTATGTTTGTCTATAGACAGTGTTCTTATGCTCAGTCAGAAATGGAAAACATTATTCGTTGTAAAGCAGAAGCATACAGGTATTTTTCTACCTCGCCCAGAGCCATCCATGCTTATAAAAAATTTAATATTATTGTCATGTTGGCAGAGCTAGCAGACACTCTGATTTTTATCACTTTCCATTTACATATGATTAAGCTTTTAAAGCATATTCTACATGTCTACATTGATCAGTTTGCTAAATTTATCAGTTCTTGTCAATTCTGGCTGTGATTGTCGATTTGTCTATATCTACTTGGAAATTGAACAACTTTTTTCTTTATACATTGGATCATATTGTTAGGCACATGTATATTCAAAATGATATCATTAAGTAAGGTTTATGCTTATAGACAATTATTATGCTTTTAACTTGGCATTATATTTGAGTTAACGATACTGTGTGCTTATGTTGCCCTTCTCTTGTTTAGTATTGTTTTCCATTTCTTCATTTTAAAACTTCTTCTACCATGAAGTCCTAAATATGTCCTAGTAAATACCTAAATTTAATTTCTTTTCATTTTTCTGCCTTTGAAACAAGTTTATTTAGTTTATATGGAAACTGATTTCATTTCTATCATCTTAATCTTTATTACCTAATTCTTTACTACTTTGGACTTGTGCTTTCTCTGAATAACATGCTTATTTCCTTTTTTCTCCCACTGGTTTTAAAGTTACACTTTCCCTGATTTTTTGTTTTCAGGTTTTCACATTAACAGCACAAATAACATTTGGGGCTAGATAATCCTCTGATGGTGGGGGCTGTGTTGTGCTTTGTAGGAGTCATATCAGGATCCTTGACCTCTACTCACTAAACGATAGTAGCACACTCCTCCCTTCCAGTTGTGTCAACCAAAAATGTCTACAGACATTGTCAAATAGGGACAATTTTTCCCCATAAGAGGAAAATCACCCCAAGTTGAGAACCACTGCCTTAAAGATTACCTAGTAAAATTACTACATGCACATATGTCGTGACAAAACTTAATGTTAAGATTCATCATATGTCCTGCCCAGTGAAGATGAGGGCCTTAAAACACTATTTCTAAACTCCATTGTAGATTCAATTTTCTTTCTGGTAAAGTAATTTCTTCTGAAATAGTGCTTTTTGTAAGTATAAAGTCTATCTAAAAATATGTTGATTTTATTTTTACTTTCAAATGGAAATTGAATTTGAAATAGAAGGATGACATTACTTTTCTTCAGCAATTAGAAGATATTATTCCATTTGGTTTGGCATGTTTTATTGCTCATAAGAAGTCTGCTGACAGTCTGGTGATCATTACTTGGAAGTGAACTGTAGTCTGTTAAGTTTTTAATATTTTCCCATCATCTTTGATGTTCTGTAGTTTCTTTGTGATATATCTAGTCTATATGTGCATTTGTTTTAAAATTATCCTACTCAAGATTTGACAAGTGTTTTTCCCCCTTTTCTCTTATCTAAATCTCTTGTATATGGAATTGACAAGTGTTTTTAATTTGAGTATTCATGCTTTCAACTCTGAAAAATTCTCCAAAATTCTCTTCAAGTATTGTTTTTCCTCCATGTTCTGGAATCTCTCCTTCAACAGTATTAGAAATAAGTCAAAATGTCTCATTCTTTGTGTCTCAACTTTCAAAATTCTTTATTCCCATTAGCTGACTATGCTGCATTCTCAGTAATTTCTTTATATTTATCAATTTTCTCTTTAGCTAGTTCAATATAACTGCTAAAAGTTTTGTGTTTTTAATGTTAATGAACTACATTATTTAATTCTAGAATTTATATTTTCTTCTTCATACCTGGCTCTTCTTTTTCCCCCATTATGCTTATTCTTAATTTTTGGTTATATTATTTTTATCTGAGTATTTTGCTACCTGTTTTAGATTTGTCTAAAAGTATTGATGACACATGAATTTGCCCATTTTTTTTACAGCTTTCAAACCAGCTTGGGATGTGTATTTTCTTTATGAGTGCTGAAATTTGCACTATGAGTTCATTATCAGTAGGAGTTATTTTCTACGGAAGACTGAGTGACTCAAGTTGTGAGGATGTCCTTCCAGCTTTTAGGTAAATGTCTTGGCTCTGTGATTCTCCTCTGGGGAAATGTGCAAATTCAGACATAACATTTACAAATTTGTGTTTTCTGTTTCTCTCAAGTTACAATAATGTTCCAGTGACCCATGGAGACTGGACGCCCTTTTACCCAAGGTAAGTAGACAGTCTCTTTAGTCTTTTGGAATGGACGGAGTATCTTCTACAGATTCTTCTCTTTGTGTAGGGAAGCTCGTTACATCTTCCATACACCAGGCCTGTGGCCATGACAAACATCTCAATGGCATTGTCAAAAATCCAGTCATTTATCGAGGCACGGTGACTTGTGCTTGAGAGAGTGAGATGGGAGGATCACTTGAGGCCAGGAGGTCAAGACCAGTCTGAGCGATATAATGAGACTCCATATCTACAAAAAAAAAAAAAATCAAAAAGTTAACTGAGTGTGGTGGTGGTCACCTATAGTCCTAGAGACTGAGGAGGGAGAATTGTTTGAGCCCAGGAATTCAAGACTGCAGTGAACCATGATGGTACTACTGCACTTGAATCTGGGTACCAGAGAGAACCCAACTAAAAAAAAAAGAAGAAATTCTATATACATATATAAAATTCAGAAGTATCATAGGGTGCTTGTTTTCCTATTCACTCAATATTGCTTAAGTTCCCTCTTATTTTCTGGCATTAGGAATGTCTCCTTTTTATGTTTAAACTTGGTCTTGAATTTAAATTTTGCCTGTTGTATTTTATCAATATAATGTTGATATAAACATATGTTTGAAGTCCATAGAATGTAATACGTACATTTTATGTTTTCCACATCAGCTAATTTTTCATATTAATTATAACTTATTTGATTTTTTTAACATATCACTTTTTCTGGTTACTGCTTTTGCTCCTATATCTTTAATTTTTCAAAAAATCATTATTTTACCTAGCGCTACCTACCTCTAAATCTTGTTCTCTTTTTATATTCTATTTCTGTTGCATAGAGATTGGTTCTTTTAATATCCTACTGAGAATGTCAAACATATTTTAATGTACTCTTCTAATTTATATAGTATTTTTCAAAAGTCCATAGTTTCTTTTTGTTTTAGCATGAAATTTTCTTCCTTTCCATCTCTGGTAACTTTTTCATAGGTTTTACACCAGAGTCTTTTTCTGTTTGACCCTCTAGAGCTACTCTTGATCCTTCTTCACCCTTTGTGCCCTCATATGGTGTCTTGTAAGGCTGACATCTATGGACAACACCCACAGGCTGGGGAGCCTTCTGAATTCCAGTTGAGTTCAGTCAATGGGAGCACCAGCAGGAGATTGGAGGGCGGGAGGAGAATGAGATTGGAATATTTATTTCCCTGCATCCATTCTTTTCCATTCTTCACAACTCCTGTGCAAGGCCCTCTCCCTACAGCTACTTACTCTGGTTTCTAAGAGCTGTTTCCTGCTCTTGCCCTGGCAGGGTTGGTGCAGAAGTGACTTCCTGTGCTTGCTAACTCTGAAGATCTGCACCACCTTTTCTTGTTATCGCTACACCCTGCCCACACCTTGGCAAAACAATACCCTTATAAATTTTTTTGTATTCGGTTTATGTATTGTTATTATTGCTGCTACATCCTTGATTAATCAATATTTCACTTTGGATTTTATTTTTTGCTATGTTTTTCCTCATTCTTTATAGGAAGATGATCTATCTAGAACAGTCAAAGAGTATATGGATTGTCCTTGGCCATAAACTGTCAAAAATTGTCAATTTTGTTTTTCAGATTCATAGCTTGAATTTATTGCTTCATGTTGTATGGATTTGTTAGATTCAAGTAGGAATTTCTCCTGTCCCATTTCCTGGTTTATCAGTACTCTTCTCTGAAGTATTCAGTGGCAGTTGGCTCTTGTGTGGGAAGGGATTAGAATGGAATTTGGAAGCATACGCGAATTTAGAAAATATTTATTTATACATGCACCATAAAAATGATTACTTGATGAAATACTTCATCTGACAGAGGTTAAAATAAAGAGCAAAACTAAGGACTGAAAGAGTTAGACTATGAAAAGTCTTGCATAGGAATTCTGCTTCCAGTGGGGCCAAATAGCTCTTATCAGATCAGCTCTCCCAGAGTTGATAAAAACTATCAACACTTGAAAAAACATAAATAAAACAACTCTCTTACAGCATTGCAGAGTGAACAAAAGCAGGCAGAAACTGGAGAGGAGATGACAATCTAATGAAAAATTAGTGTGGGAATTAAAGTGGAGATGGAAGAAGGGAATAGAGCCTGATGAGATTCCTGTTTTTAAAACTTTTGACATGGGAGTAGACCCCAGTTTCTACGTATAGGGAAAAAGTTCTAAGGGAAAAGCTGTAGTTCTACTTGCTTGAGGAACCAGAAGATAAGGATCAGCAGGTAACTGCAACCACTGGAAATTAGGTGGGGGGGAGATACCAGAAAAGAAGAAAACTGTAAAGAGAAAGCCTTAGATTTTATGTTTAGACTCTTCCCAAATTTCTGGGAGCCCAGCAAGGTTAAAAGTTGAAGTGGGCTTTAAGGTACTGCCCACAGCAAAGAAAAGGACTTTTAAAGTTTGTGCCCAAACTACCTACTTGCTTTAAAAATAATAATAATGATAATATAAATAAAAACAAAAATACTTGCAGTATTTCCTCATTGAACTTTGCAGTTCAGGATAAAGCTTGTTGTGTGGGGAAGGTTTCCTTCTGTTTAATTCTATTTCATTTTTGTTGAATCTCTGTTTATCTTTCTACAATTCGCATAAAATCTCTTATCTTTTTTCCTACGTTGTATTCAGTCACTACTAACAAGGAACAAAACCACACTTAAAATAGCTCAGCAGAAAAAGAAACAGAGCGTTGCTCAAAGCATAGAAATCCAAGACAGAAAGAAAAGGTGAAGTTTGTGCAGATTGAGCCTGGGTATCAGAGAGTCATCAGATCTAAAAAAATAAAGATCTTTCTCTTTTTGAAGCTACATGATCTTTGCCTTTGCTTCTCTTTTTATGTGGTCCGCTATGGCAACTCTAAGAAAGGCCTCCACCCCTCAGTCCAAATGACTACTTGGACTGCACAGTGATGTGACTCATTTTATGAGGCCAATTTCCAGGAAAAATTGAAAATCAAAAACAGGAAAAGTTACTTTGTGTATTGGCCAGGTTTGAGCTCTGATTCTGACAACTGATCCCATCTACGGTGGCCAGTAAGATATACATGTGGTAGCCGGGCTCGGTGGCTCAGCCTGTAATCCCGTGCCTTTTTGGGAGGCTGAGATGAGTGGATTGCCTGAGCCCGCAGGTTCGAGACCCGCCTGGGCAGCGAGACATCATCTCTACAATAAATCAAAAAATCAGCCGGGCGTGGTAGCACATGCCTGTAATTCTGGCTACTCGGAAAGCTGAGGCGGAAGGATCGTCGGAGCCCAGCAGGTCGAGGCTGCGGTGGCCGGGAGCGGCCACTGCACTCCAGTCTGGAGACAGAGTGAGACTCCAACTCAAAAAAAAAAAAGATATACATATGGTAGGGAGGCAGTTGAAATCTAATGGATGAGTGAGTTCATGGTGGCACCCAACGGTAGGGTTCTAGACTACAGAGGATTTTCTAAGAAGAAGGTAGGGAAATGTTCTGTCAACTATACTAAAATCCCAGAAATCGGTAATTGTTGATACCATGGTACAGCACTTAATAGCAATAGCTAAACTATTTTCATGGGAAGGATACTGTCAGGAGACTTATTAAGCCAAACGTATTTTTTTTCCTCTATCCTCAAAAGCAGAGTCGTATAGATCATGGTAATGGTTATTTTGATTGCTAAGAAACTTAGGTCATGATTTTCTTTATCTTTCATATTCATATAATGTGGTTAGGTATGGTGACACATGCCTGTATTCCCAGCATTTTGGGAGGCCAAGATGGGAGGATCACTTGAGTCCAGAAGTTTTAGACCAGCCTGGGTAACATAGCAAGACTCCATCTTTCAAGCTTTTTAAAAAATTGTATATAAAGTAATTTGATATATTGTATTATTTTCTCATGGTGGTAACATCCAAAGTGGCAGATACTATAATTAAATAAATTATCCCTTTATATTATTTTCCATCTAGAACCTCTGAATATTCTTTTGTTAATTATACTAGATAGATAGATAGATGATAGAAATTTTTTATAGATTGGGTAGGGGTGCTCACACCCAGAAAAATACTGTAAAGAAATACAACAAAATGTTAACAATAGTTACCTTTGAGAATAAGATTTTTTTTTTCAATGAAAACACACACACATACACACACACACATTTAGGCTGGGTGTGGTGACTCATGCTTATAATCCCAGGACTATGGGAGCCCAAGGCAGGAAGATCACTTGAGGTTAGGAGTTTGAGACTAGCCTGGGCAACATAGTGAGATCTCGGCTCTACAAAAATTCAAAAACATTATCTGGAGATAGTGGCACATATCTGTAGTCCCAACTGCTTGAGAGGTTGAGGCAGAAGGATCACCTGAGCCCAGGAGGTCAAGTTGGGTGAGTCATGATCATGCCACTGCACTCCAGTCAGGGTGACGGAGTGAGACTCTGACACAAAAATAAATAAAATGAAGTGAAATAAAATAAAAGGCATGTTTAAAGTATTTGCTTTTAATTTGTACTGCTTTAAGAATAGAAAAATTATCTTTGCAACTTAATTCTAAATGTACAAGGGAAAATTATTTTTGTAGATGAGAACTATGGGAAGAAATAAGTTATTAAAGTTAAGTAAGCATCTAAGTATAGATGAGAAAAGCACAGAAATAAATATCAGGCCAACTTAGAGAAAAGAAGATGCTAGAAAATAGTAAATAAATTTGAAGTGAAAAGAAGAGAAAAGAAGGAAAGGTCAACATAAGAGACAATAAAGGAAAGCCAAAAGTAAGTCTTAAAGTACACCTTAAAAAACAAATAGAAGAGTTGCAACGAAAACTGCATCTGCTACAAGGAGGCACAGAAAACTTTCACACTTGTAATCTCAAAAAATTCTCAATGACCTGACCAGAGTGATCAAAATAAGAAAATGTGAGGAAATGAAGATAATTCTGATTTAACTCCTTAATGATCAAGTATTTGTTTTATCTTCTCTCTTCTGGTATTCATCAAAGTTCTCACTGAATGACATTTAAATAAAGACTTGAAAGAGGTCAGGGATGAAATCATGTTGATTCTTTCATATTGGGAAAGAGTGTTAGAGACAGAGACAACCAAGAGCTTAATCCCCAGGGTGAGCCAGAGGTGACTCATGTTGGGCTATCCTCAGACCCCTAAATGTGTGTATCCCTCCTGTTTCAAGGTAATAAGTAAAACGTTTAAACTTGTAATCAGTTTTTATGTCAATTTATTGGTATGGCAGGCATTTTAAATTTGAATCCCAAAATGGCATGAGGTACAGCACTGCCGTTACAGGGCGGGAAGGGGGAAAGTCAAAGTAATGGTAGAGCAGTGATGTCTACATGCTGATCTGAAAGCACCCAGAACTGTCATTTGATCAAGATTTTGTTATTTTTAATAAAGGGAAGAAAATAAGAACAATATAGTGCACTAATTATTGAGGAAAATGTATTAAATGAGATTATATCCACTATTAAAATCTCCTTTCTCTTATAATATAGATAGTAGGTGGCTGTTGGATTTTTAACGTATTTTCAGCAGAAAGAAGAGTTAGAAATGCTTTATCACCTTGCATCTTACACATCTGTTAGATCTAAGAGTCAGAATTACAGCCTTAAACCACTTTCATTTCACTTATCATTTAAGAGACAATGATGCCATTGAGCAAGGAGATGATTACCCATAAATAGAAACAATGACAGGCCTTGTGTAGCATAGTGCATGGCACAGATGTGGGTTGGGATGATTAAGAAAGGTCTCAAGGTGGAGACCAGCCTGTAATGTAGGCCATGGGTAAGATTTTAAGTGATGATGACAGACAGCAGTTCACTTGGGAAGAAGACAAATGAGAAGATCGAGTTTAGAATACATATGACACACGGGTTCGAGACCTGCCTGGGCAAGTGGCGAGACCTCATCTCTACAATAAATCAAAAATTAGCCGGGCGTGGTAGCGCGTGCCTGTAGTTCCAGCTACTCGGAAAGCTGAGGCGGAAGGATCGCTGGAGCCCAGCAGGTCTAGGCTGTGGTGGCCGGGAGCGGCCACTGCACTCCAGTCTGGGTGACAGAGTGAGACTCCAACTCAAAAAAAAAAAAAAAAAGAATACATATGACATGCAAACGGTATAAACCTAGTAGATGTATTTATGGGACATGGTAGAACAACAGGTTTAGTAGACAGGATTGATCTAGTGTGAGAAAAGTCATACACCCTTGAGATGAGTGTTTGGTTTTTATCTGTTAAGTAATGGGGATCATTCAGCAATTTTAAAGAAAAGTAAAAGACCATTTGAAAATATCATTGCAAGATTTTTTATGTTTTGGGCATTCTGCTGTTTTAACTATGTATCTAGGTTTGAATTTATTAATATTCTGTTTCAGACATATTGATCTTGAATCTATGGTTTTATATTTAAATCCATTTTGAAAAATTCTCAGCCACTCAAATATTTTCTTCTTCCATTTCCTTTTAATTTTTCTTCTATAATTGCTAAAAGACATATGTTAGTACTCTTCATTCTGTGCTTTATGTCTTTGAATATAACGTCTTGCCTGGCAAAAGTGCTCACGTGGGTTTTGCTATTCAAAAACATGGCTCTGCTGAGCAGTCTTGCATTGGCAGTTCTCAGTTCAAATCTGAGGCCGGATTTTCCAGGTCTGCTTTGATTTGGGTCCTGGTGTCACTGACCTGTGTTTTGTTTGGTTCGCCAGTGTTGCTGTGAAATGGATCAGTAGCTTGTTATACATCCAGTGGGCCAATGTGGAGCAACGCGCAGTGGAATGGGAGGGACACACACATTTAGGGGTCTGAGATAGCCCGGCATGAGTCACTGCAGGCCACTCTGGGAATTAAGTTCTTGGTTCTCTCTACCTTTAATATTCTTTCCCGGATATTAACATGACTTTATTCCTTACCTCTTTCAAGTCATTATTTAAATGTCATTCAGTGAGAATTTTGATGAACACTCTGTCTTAAATTGCAATACGAAGTTTTTATGTCAATTTATTGGTATGGTAGATAGTTTAAATTTGAGTCCCAGTGGCATGAGGTACAGCACTGCAGTTACAGTCTTAAGGGAGACTTTCTCCTCAACCCTTGCCTGAGATAGGCAAAGTTCCTTGCTATTTCCTATCAATGGAGGTTGGATTTTTTTCTCATCCTTCTTTTTATTGAGGATGTAGATTCTTAGGAAGGTGTATTCGTTTGCTAGGGTTGCCATAACAAAATATCACAAACTGATTGGCTCAAAAAACAGATGTTTATTTTCTCTCAGTCCCAGAGTCTGGAAGTTCAAGACCAAGGTGTTGGCAGGCTTGATTTCTTCTGAAGTCACTCTCCTTGACTTTAACATGGCCACTTTCTCCCTATGTTTTCACATGGTCTTTTCTTTATGTGCACAAGTCCCTCTTTGTGTGTCCAAATGTCTTCTTCTTCTAAGAACTGGAGTCAGGTTGGATTAAGGCTCACCCTAATAACCTCATTTTAATTTTACCACCTGTTTACTGGCCTTATATTCAAATACAGTCATATTCTGAGATACTAGGGATTAGGAGTTCAACATATAAATTTGGGGGATGCAATTCAGTCCATAACAGGGGAGGGAAGGCGTTTTAGCTTTATTTAGCATCTCTTTTCTAACTCTCTGCCTTGAGTGGATGCTTTGCCTTATTTCCTGCTCTGACATGGGCTTAAAAATAACTCAACTCATTGTTATGCTTAATGAGACTCCCAAAGATATCTGCAACATCAGCTCACTGCTTATCATGCTGTTTTATAGTTACCTCTTTATTTTAGGCTTCTGGAGATTTTTTTATTACATTCATATGATCTTACCTATGCATTTATAAGGATATTTACTATATATTTTTTCTCTCACAGTTCTAGAATCTTATAAAAGGGGTGGTTTGATAACATTTTATCCATCCTAACCCACTGTTGGAAATGAAACTTAAAATTAGTGTGTAAAAAACATTAATTGACAATGGTACAAAACAAAAATAAAAAGATAATAACTCAGTTGTGGACCAGCTAAAAGTTTAGCTCAATGAACATTTTTGAGTTAGTGTTTCATGCTTAGTCAGAAATTAAGATCAAAATTTAACAAATTTAGAAATGTTATGAACATACCTGGTGGGCATAAGGGAAAGTGGTAGAGAAACGCTCTCTTTGTTGAAAAATGAAGCTGAAAGAGTAGCACATTTTTTTGTGGGAGGAGGAAAGCATTTGAGTAAAGACTATTAGTCCATTACCAGACAAAGTAAATAATGGTTTTCACTAAAGAGGGCAAAGGGGAAATGTTTTAACCAAGCTTAAAAGACCAAGAGATGATTTATATCTTCTCTTAAGACCTACTTAGATAGGATCGGTCTACTTTTATTAACATTAAATATAAATTATAGGAAAATCTAGCAAGTTATAGTATTAAGAAAATATGAATATATTTAAGTGAAATACCACTGCCAGCAATAGCTGGCCTACAGGAAAAGTGAGAGACTCTTGATTGCTTAGTAGGACACAGGTTCTTCAGCAGTGAGAAGACTTACAAGGAATATCATATTTTCGTGAATACATTTCATGTCCATGTTTACATCTATGTTAATCAATCCATTGACTAGGTTATTTTATGCCTTGAGTCACCTAAGTAATCTATTCCTTAGGTAAATTTGCTTTTAAAACATGGAATGCAGTATTGCAAAATGGAAGTAGAAGCAATCTAGTCTTTTTAATTTTTAAATATAGCCCCTCTATTCATGAGTCTTTGAAAATAAAAGCTACTTTCATAAAACAAATAAATAAGCACCACCATGGCATGTCACTCAGAGTGGGCAGGCAATTTCTTCTTGCATGAATGAAATGTTAAAAGTCAAGAGGACAGGCTGGGTGCAGTGGCTCAAGCTTGTCATCCCAGCACTTTGGGAGGCCAAGGCAAGAGGATTGCCTAAGCCCACGGGTTCAAGACCAGCCTGGGCAACTTGGTGAGACCTTGTCTCTAGAATATATCAACAACAAAACAATTAGCTGGGCATGGTAGCACACACCTATAGTCTCAGCTATTTAGAAGGCTGAGGCAGAAGGATCACCTAAACCCAGCCGGCTGATGCTGGGGTGGCTGTGAATGTGCCATGGCTCTCCAGCCTGGGCAACAGAGTGTGACTCTGACTCAAAAAACAAACAAACAAAAAAGTCAAAAGAGCAGGTAGAGTTTCCTTTTGGCTTTATTATGACATGGCTTGATCAAGAAGTTTAAATTATTAGCATATGGCATGTGGATAAACTGCTAAAGTCATTAAAGAGGGAGGTCAAGAGATTTTCATGTCAAGGTCATGTATTTAGGCAAATGAATATCTAACTCATAAATTCAGAAATACTCAACTAGTTAGTGGAATCACCTTATCAATCAAGTAGCTGATATGACAGCATCAAAAATTATAGTCATTACTAGTGACTAGGACATTTGGCTGGAAACTTACCATAAACCTTTCTTTCCTTTGCATACTTTTTGGGATGCCATCAATTTTCTCTCTTTTTTTCTAATTTATGTTATAAGTAACTTTCACAAGTAATTTAAGACTTGAGCTTTTGGCTGTGATGGGGGAACTTATAGTAGACCAACACTCCCATTGAGAGTAATCAAAAAATGAATACAAGGTTCACATACATACACTCAAACTCAATCTGTCTCAAGGTATTGTAGAGCTTCTTAGAGGCCTGTACTTGCTGCAAGATCTTCAGAGATGAAAAGCTCACTGAAGAGAGTCCACCATTCTGCATGTTGCTTTACCCCTGGGGCATGTGACGATTTTTGACTTAAGCTTGGCTTGCCAATTCTTAAGAAACTGAGGACAAAAGCTAACGACCAACAGAGCTTGCAGAGCTTTCAGCAATCCCATGGGCCTTAGGAAACAAACACAGAAGTGGAGACCTGTGAGGAAAGCCAGGGCTTCAGGTCCAAAATTCTGGAAATAAATGAAGTACAAGGAAGTACCTTGCGAATGGAGAAATGTTGTTTCCTTTCCAGGTATTTCTTGAATTGTAAACTACAAAGGGCAAGAGACCCAAATCTAAGCAGAAAACAGAATTCAAGTAAAGATTTCAGTTGTCTCCCTTTTTGCTGGTGAGACAAAAATTAGAGTAAGGAAAATCCTAAAAGGAGAGACCTTGGTAAATATCCTGTGCTCTCAGTAAAAAAAAAAAAAAAAATTCCTGGGAGGAAGGCTGGTGGTTTTAAATACTAGGAGATAGAGTCTAAGTCGTACAGTATCTGAAACACAGCCTCAAGTCAGTTTTGTTCAGATAATCTGCCAGCATTCTGGTGATTGGTCTCTGGAGGGTGATACCATCATCCAGAGCCCCTCAAATTTTTATGCACAATGACTAGTATTCATAAAAAATTACCAGGCATACCAAGAAACATGTCTAAGAGAAGAAAACAATAGAATGAGTCTCATGGCTGATACAGACTACTACAAAAGAAAAGTCAAAACTTTAAATTTATGGTAATTATTATGTTTAAAGATAATAGAAGGTGAGATGGTCAATTTAACCAGAGACCTGGAATCTGTAAAGAAAAATTGTGGAACTGAAAGTATAACTTAAAAACTCAATAGATGTGTTTAACAGCGGACTGTCACATCTGAAGAAAAGATATATGAGTTGCATGTCAAGAAAAACTGAAGCACAGAGAGTAGAAGAATGGGAAATACAAAAAGATCGTAAAAAACACTGACACAGTGATGATGTTCTATATATTTAATTAAGTAACAGAAGAAGAAAGGGTGAATGGGACAGAAGCAATATGTGAAGACAAAATGGCTGAGAATGTTTCAAAACTGATGATAACAATCAAACTAAAGTTTCGTAAAGAGCTGTGAACCAACCAAAGCAGGTATAAATTGGAAATAAGAAACAAACAAACAAAAAAACCACACCTAATTTCCTGGTTTCATACCAAAGACAAGGGGATGAAAGATAAAAAAAACAACAGCTTGAGACAAAAAGATGTATTAACCTTCATAATACCAACAATGAAACTAATGACTGACTTCTCAAGAGAGTCAATAGAAGTCAGGCAATGAATTACGATCTTTAAAATATGAAAAGAAAGTAACCGCCAGCCTAGAATTCTTTACTTAGTGAAAAGCTTTTTCAAAAGTGAAGGTGAAATAAATAAATATTTGTAGGCAAAGATTTTGAGAGTTCTTCACAGGGTGACCAGGACTACAAGAAACACTAAAGAAATTCTAAAACACTAAATACTTCCTCAAGAGGAAGGAAAATGATTCCAGAGAGAAACACAGAAATGTAGGAGGGAATTAAGAGCAATAAAATGTGGCAACTATCTGAGTAAATCTAAGAATTATTTTCTGTACAAAGCAAAAATAACACTGAGGGTCCCTAGCTTACAATGGATTGCCTTACAATTTTTTGACTCTATGGTGGTGTGGAAACAATATGTCTAGATAAGCCCATCTTATGTTGAAAATATCAGCACTTTCAGCATTTGTTATTCTCAACATAGGATGGGTTTATCTGGAGGTAACCCCATGGTAAGTTGAGGAGCATTTGTACTGATTTCCTGAGAAGTTTAACATTTTTTAAAAACTAAATATGGTAAATCTTCTTCAGAATAAATCATCTTCCTTTTTAATCTTCTGGCTAATGTTCTTTTTAGGGGGGCTACAGAAAAATCAACTTCTAATAGTTGAGCAACTATGTATTACCTAGACTTATTTCATTTTAGTCAACATATATACTGTCCCTTTCATTGTTCCCTTGAATATTGGGAAAGTCCCTCTGTCAGATTTGGGTTTGGGAGGACCCATTGTTATGCATGGCAGAGCTTTGTATTAATTCTGGTGCACAGATTATATTTACCTTTTTTTTGTTTTTTCTTTTGTTTTACTGTCCTTGTTGTTATTTTGTTTTGTTTTTTATAATTGTTCTACCAATGAACTCTCATTGGCAAGAATATCTCCTAGACCACTTTTTCTTTCTGCCTTTGTATATCCACTTACTTTGAAGCTATTTCATATCCCAGGATACAATTTGCTTACTTTATCATTTAGGTATCCAGGTGCTTCCAGTCTTGTAAATTTGAATGACAAGTCTAAAAAATATTTCCCATGCAGGCAAGAGGATGTTTTATTGAATTTGTGACTAGAGCAGCCACACAATCTCTGAACTATTGATAGATACTGAGTACAAGACAGGGACTTAGTTTTTTTATTGATTTTAAATATATAGAGATATAAATATATATGAGGGAGGTATCCCCACAAAAAATGGAATTATTTATTGGAAGGTGGACCCCTTGTATTACAGACTTTTCCCACTACATAAGTGTTCTACGAACCCATTGACATCAGTGTACCAGTTAGCGTTGTTGTGAGAGGCTGTGTTCAGCTTCAGTGAATTTTTTTGGAGATTCTTTCAGCATTTGCCAATGCCATGATGGGTGATTTACGAGTGCACCTGCCCACACTGCGCTGAGCGTTCAGCAGTTTTTGACCCAAAACTGCATGACTCCCAGGCCCCACCCTCCCTATTTACCTGATCTCACCCTGAGTGACTTTTTTTGTTTCCCCTGGATGAAAAAAGTCCTCAAAGGAAAACATTTTGCCAATGTGGAAGAGGTGAAACAAAAAATGCCAGAAGCACTAAAAGGCATCAAAATTGACAAGTTCAAAAACTGTTTTGAGCAGTAGAAAAAGTGACCCGATAGGTGTATTACATCAAATGGAGAGTACTCTGAAGATGACTGAAGTTTAAACATGTAAGACTAAGTACACAATTTTTTATAAATAAATTCTGGCTTTTGTGGGTCCCCCCTCATATATATATCTTTATATATATCTATGTATGTGTATATGTATGTGTGTGTGTGTGTATATATATATAATTTTCAGCCCTAGCTGCTATTCTAGTTCAGAGGTTTGAACATGTTTAGTCAGGAATTGTACAGAATTTGCCTGGAACATGAGACTACCTTGCACAGACTAATGATATATAGCCATTTCAAGTAGATAACTTTTAAATATTTATTAAATATTTATTTTGTAGGGACAGAAATAGGCTCAACTCATTAATGAACTACCTCCCTTTTTATGTTCAAACTAAATAACTCATTTTATGTACTGAACATGGCAGAGTATTTTATTTTATTTAGAATTACCTTTTATTTTGCAATCTTTCTGTTACTTGTAGCTGAAAGAGTGTTAGTCATTCTCAATCACTAAGAATAGAGGTAACTTGGATATAATTACAGTCTTGTTGAAAATACATTTAAAAGTTCTTTGTGCTTGTTTTCATGGTAGAAAAAAAGCGTTCCCTGTTTCTCTGTAGTCATTGTTCTCTCTGTTTTCTTTTGAAGGTCCCTGAACCAGTTGCCTTTCTGGAAGGCATATTAAATGTTTAAAACTTAGATGATAAAACCTGCCACTCACTCCTGGTCATTGCGCTGTGTGTGCACGATTTTGGTTCAGAATTTCTGCTGACAAAGACTCCTCGGTGTTGGCTGGCTCTCAGCTGGCTGGTCTCTGAGTTGAGGGTGGGTTTGCCTGCAGTTTCAATGTGTGCACAGCAAACTTGCTGTGTGAATTGCAGAGCAAGATAGGATGGTGCAAATAAGGAATGTTTTGAAATTAGTCCACATGAGGGCGCTGTCTACTTCGGTGGTGGCATAATCAACATTGCAGCAGTTGTATAAGGAATTCTATGAGGGAAGCCCAATACATTGGCACCAGTGTCTGATTAATTGCTCTGACACTTTCGCTTTCTTTGTTGATTTGGCCGCAGGTAGCTTCCAATGGCTTGTGACTGACTCAATTGTGTTTCTCAGTCTAGCCCTACTAATACTGCAACTAGAACTCCAGCTCCTACCACTGTACAACTGTAAGCTTTGTTTTCTGTCATCTGGAACATTTTTACCACTTAGTATATCATCACAACTATTTTAAATTGGATGCTAAGAGTTTTTCAAATCATACCATCATGTAAAATGGGATTTTTTTTCCCCAACACTATTGGAATTGTTTTTCCAACACTGCTCATACTTCTGCTGTTGTTTTCGGCATAGCACACTTCCTGATGAATAAACAAAACACAATATACCTTGGGGGTAAATTTCAAAATCTATAATCCCAAAAGGCTATACTTGCACAGCATTTCACAGTTTATAAATAGTTTCTCCGTCATGGAACCAATCTGGTCCTATGATCAGCAGCAAGAGAAGAAATATTGAAAGGCGTTCTTTATTATATGGGTATTGATTGCCTCTCAAGTATCTAAAATATAATATGCTTTGACAAATAATCATTAATTTATGTATTTCCTTTTCTAGTTTACATGGGAAATTTGTGTTCTTTCTAGGGACGGATGAGCTCTGACTATTTGCATGTGTGCATATGAATGTGAGTGTGTACAAAATAACCACTTTGGCTTTAAGTTAAAGATCCATTTGTTTTGTGCTACATCTTAGCATTTTCTGGCAGTAATTGAACATTGATACCCTGCCCATGACTGCTTCCTTCTAAGTCTTAGGTTGTTCCCTTGACCACATGGATAACAACCGGACAAGATAAAGACAAACAAGTTCAGTTAACTCCAACACATTTAACATATTTAAAAGTATAGAAATATATTTTTATATTTAAATGTGTAGTACACATTTATCAAATTTACAGCATTTTATGAAAATTGTCATTGTTTATTTCTTCTTGTTTTATCTGTTTTTGAACACTTAAAAGACTTTACCTAATTTTAAATAGTTCATATAAGAAGGGTTAAAAATGTTTCAGGCTCAGACCAATTTAATAAAATTAAAATGTTTTCAACATATTTATTCCATGGATAAACATTGGGTTAAGAAATATAATTCATAGAACAACCATGATTGAACTACATCAAGATTGTGCCTTCATAATTTATTATACTAATGACAATATTATTGGAGAAATTGCTTGCCAATCTTTTTTTTTTTTTTGAGTTGGAGTCTCACTCAGTCGCCCAGACTGGAGTGCAGTGGCCGCTCCCGGCCACCGCAGCCTCGACCTGCTGGGTTCCAGCGATTCTTCCACCTCAGTCTTCCAAGTAGCTGGAACTACAGGTGTGCGCTACCATACCCGGCTAATTTTTTGATTTATTGTAGAGATGAGGTCTTACTAAGTTGCCCAGGCGGGCCTCGAACCCGCGGGCTCAGGCAATTCACTCACCTCAGCCTCCCAAAGGTGCGGGATTACAGGCTGAGCCACCGAGCCCGGCAGCTTGCCAATCTTTTTAAACAGAAGAGATTTTTTTCTCTTCCTAGTAAGGCAATAGCATTAAAAATGAATACAATTTTAAATAAAAGCAATAAAGAAACAAAATATTTTCATCTTTCCCAAATTTTGCAAATTTAATACTTATTAGATATACAAAGTTAAGATAAAAGCATCCTGAGAACTAAATAATTAAAATACTGAATTCCCACCAAATATAAAAAGTAAAGAATATATCATTCAAATATATGCAAACACACTGAAAGTGGGTTTGAATATTTGGAAAACTCCTTTTAGGCTAATGAGTTTAGGTACAGTGTCCTTAGGGAAAATGTCTATTTTTGTGACTTTAAATGTTAACTTTTCCAAATCTACCATATAATTTATTCACGTATATGCAAATGCTGCACATAACTATTTAGAAACATATCTTTGCCCTCCAACACATTTTAAGTATTTATACTTTAATGTGTGTGTGTGTTGTGTGTATATATATGTATGTTTTCACATATGTATATTTTGTGTCTGTATGCATTGATATCAGTTATCTATTAACACAATAATATTGCATAACAAACAACCACAATACCTTGAAAGTTTAAAGCAATAAACTATGTATTACTCTCATAATAATTGCTCAAGTCATCTCTGCTGTGCTTCTTTACGCATCTGCTGGCAGCTCTGCTGGTCTTTGCTGGACCACTCAGATGCTTGTGATGGACCAGTCTTAGCTGATGTGGGATGACCTTGACTGGAATGACTGGCTTGGTGTGCTTTTGGTCCAAGTGCCTCCGCTATTGGACTAACCCAGCCATCTCCACAGTGCAAGAGCTGTGTCGGATGCTTGAGTGCTTTCTTCCTCAAGCCCTGCATGTGTCATCGTTGCTCACACCCCATGGATAAAATCAAGTCATAAGCTGAATACAAAATCAAGGGGTATGGAAATATACTTCACCTATTTTGGGGGCAAGTCATGTAAAGTCATCTTGCAGATTGTGGATGAAGGGAGAGAGGAAGAAATGGAGGCATGAATGTAATCAATCTACTGTAACTTTTTATTTAGTTATGATTTTATTTTACGAGTCAGCATCTCAGTTTGTCACCCAGGCTAGAATGCACTGGCACGATCACGGCTCACCGTAATCTCAATCTCGTGGGCTTAAGTGATCCTCCCACTTGAACATCCCAAGTAGCTGAGACTATAGTCACTCACCATCATGCCCAACCTTTTTTTTTGTAAAGATGAGAACTTGCTATATATTGCCCAGGCTGGTCTTGAACTTCTGGCCTCAAGTGATCCTTCCACTTCAGCCTCCCAAAATACTGGAATTACAGACCACCATACCCAGCCTATATTTAGATTTTTAAATAAGACTCACCATAATAGGATTAGGAATTTTTATAGGCACCAACTCAATCATCATCTGTAATGAAAAAAAAAAGAAGCAAAAAAGCCTTGACATTTTCCTAATATAAAATGAAGATAACAGTTTTACTTTGACAGATATTTTAATATTAAATTTAATTTTAATTACTAATGAGTGAGATTCAGTTAATGAAGGTGGAACTGACTATATACTAAAAGGATTTAAAGGTAAGTGAACAAAAGTGGAGAGAAAAATATTAAGCATGATGTATGTGATGGCTTTCTAAAATTCCATGGCATGACTGTTTCCTTTCTGCTTGTAACATAACTTGTATTTCTCTTCTTCACTTATGTTCAGACATCACAGAAACACTTAATGGTACTTATGCTACACCAGGTCAAAAAACAAAAACAAAAACAAATGAACAAGCTAAAACAAATGGATCTCACTTCCAAATTCAAAGCATGAGACTGGGAAAAGAATTCAAGGGTTTAGAAACAAATCCTGGCAGTCAGCCACTCAAAGGGTGTTTACTTGGGGAGCTTATGCCCACATAAAATACATTAGAGTGGGAGAGAAAGAAATGTGTAGATCAAAGTAGTATACTCCAAATCATAAAATTGTAGAGATGGAGTATGATGAAGTGAACCTCGTATCAACTTAGAGACAGGCTTAGTTTCCAGAACAATAGGGCTTGAGTCTCACCCTTCTACAGCTTGTTCTTTCTAAATGTTTGCAGCCTTGACAGGCAGTGCTGGAATTACCCTTGCCAGTTATTAAAACAGTCTGCATTAGTGATACTTTTGGAATTCTTATGTACTGAAGTTGCTTTTCTCTGGAAAAGCATGCTTTTCTCCTTAATGACAGCTTGAGAAAGAATACAGAAAAGTAGGGAAGAGGACTGCAAGATAAAATATTCAAAATGTATCTGAAATATGACTTCATTTTAAGAAAAACACATTTAATAAAGGATATTCTAGAACACAAGAGAAAAAGCAACTTACTATTAAAACCAAAGGAGAAAGCTCTTATAAATTGTAAACATGTGCAATATTTGAAAAGCTCTCTCTTGACTGTTGGAATAATTTTTACTCATCTTGTAAGCAAGAGAAACAATTTCTAATTAATTGGTGTGAATCATGTATGTTTGGCATTGTTCTTGGGTTGATGCAGTTATTTTAGGAAAGAGAAAGTTCAAGGAACCTAGAGATAATGCAGATAACATAAATATGAATTTGCTAGCACATGCTATTAAAATCTGTGGCTCCTATGATTTAAAAATGACTTCCCACAACTGGTTAGGCAATTCATTCTACTATCAGTGGTTCTTCAATTTTTTAAAGATAAAACTCCCCTGAAAGTTAACATGAACATTCCTCTCACAGATCATTCAGAAACCAGAATTTTAGATTCAATTTGTAGAAAGAAATAATTCGTAGAACTAGTGAATTTTAGTTATATTAAAAAAACAGGATAACCCTGTTTTAAAGATATAAAAACCATTCACGATATTGCTAATTATAACTGAAATGACCAAATGAAAAATTTTTACCATCTCATAATAATACCAATAACAATATTAATAAGTTGGTATGATGCCTTATAGTTAAAGCATTTTTAGTAAATTATGTGAATTGATCCTCAAAGTAACACTGTACAGTAGACATGATTATTAGTTTCATCATTATCATTACTAGTATCGTTACTACTTTAAACTACTGAAATCTCAGATTCCATAACTTCAAAATAACACTAAGTGATAGAGGTGGAATGTAAGTCCAGGTTTTCTACTTCAGTGATTAACATTTATTCCTTTATACGACTCTTTTCTGTGCAGTGTACTTCATTTTTCTTTTCTTTAAAATGTGCTCAATAATAGTACCTACCTCACAAAGAAAGAAGAAAATTAATTTAGATAATATGTAAAAAGCACTTAGAATAAAAAAGCATGACATATAGCAAATGCTTGATAAGTGTAAGTTACTATTATTATGAATATATATTTAATCAAAATTCAAACTGAGCCGGGCTTGGTAGCTCAGCCTGTAATTCCACGTCTTTGGGAGGCTGAGGTGAGTGGATTGCCTGAGCCTGCGGGTTCGAGACCCGCCTGGGCGGGCGAGACCTCATCTCTACAACAAAATCAAAAAATTAGCTGGGCGTGGTAGCGCGCGCCTGTAATTCCGGCTACTCGGAAAGCTGAAGCAGAAGGATCGCCGGAGCCCAGCAGGTGGAGGCTGCGGTGGCCAGGAGCAGCCACTGCACTCCAGTCTGGGCAACAAAGTGAGACTCCAACTCAAAAAAAAAAAAAAAAAATTCAAACGGTGGTGGTTAAATAAACAGAACTTGATATGTAAAAAAAGAGTGCTGAGAGTGAACTGATTTTAAAACCAAGACAATTTCCAGTTTGTTTGGAATCAGCAAATATTCCAGTGACTTCTAAAATAAGCATTACTTTAAAGAGCAATAATAATTTGTATACCTAGCCCTGAAATGTCCCCACATCTTTAAAATAAATTTTTTTTAGAAAGAGTAATAATAATTGACATGTGATATTATATGGGTTGATGAAAAGATTCAGTTGTATTTAACCATGCATGTTACGTGCATTTTTTAAAAACTAGCAATCCACTCAATTTTGAAGTCTCAGTAAATCGGTATTTCTTTTATCTTAATCTCTGGAGACAATCAATAGAAGAGTAAGTATGGTGCATAAACAACTTGCACTCTAGAAAACTAATTAATATGAGGGTGTCTTACCCTCCTGTATGCCAGCCACCAGACTCAGTTGGTGAGAAAATACACTGGATACACCAACAAATAAACAGGACTTATTTTTGGTAAAGGCCTCTTGCCTGAGGCCTACAGGCCTTCTTTTCTTTCCTAGTAGAGTCTAAACAGAACATAACCTGTAGCTTAAGTTATCTCAGGCTTCCTCATCTTTCATGTACACCTGTACACTCAAGGACTTTCTACAGATGGCAGACATACTTCTGGTGAATATGAAAAAGAGACCAAGCAAGTGAAAGGATTCTATCAAGATTTATAGGTATCACATTTTGATCTGCAATTGTAATCTCTATAATTGTTTAGCCTTAGTTTTAGAATTAAAGGGAATTAACATTTATCATCAGTCTTTCCTGTGACTATGTCTCAGTTTATTTCTTGGGTGGTTAAAATATTCTCTTGAGTAGTTTCTTCAAGAACTCATAGGCATTATATACCCTGATTTCTTGCATTTTAAAAAGTTTGGTTGCCTATACTCTTGCATGAGAATTTGGGTGGATATCAAAGTATTGTCATATACCCTTTTCCTTTGAGAACAGTGTAGGCATTACTCCATTGTCTTCTAGTGTTCCTGTGAAACTCTTGGAGACTATCCCAATGTTTCACATAGGTATCTTGATCTTTATATTGTACACTGAAAGTACTCTTTTATTATCTTATAATTTAGAGATTTGACTATTCTTAATATTGATCACTCTACATTCACTTTTTCCACCTGGACATGCTGTGCTTTTTCTGTTTCTAGATTACCATCATCATGTTTTTAATTTCTGAAAAGTTTTCTTGTATTCTATTTGAAAATATTTGTTATGTTTCATTATTTTGATTCTCATCTTCAGGAGAACCATTTATGTGTATATTCACTTGCTCTCTGTTGTAATAATTTTTTCCTCTAGTCCTTTTAATTCTTTATTTCCATTTAATTTTGCTTGCTGTTCTCAATATTATTCTTTGTGCTCCTTGCAGTGATTTGTACTGTGTGATTCTGCCAACATACCCTTCATTTCTGAGATGAGAAATTCTGTTCTCTTCTTCCTAGGCTCTTTCAGTTCACATTTCACTCATTTTGTTATAAAGTCTCATGTTTCCCAACTTATACTTTGAGTAATTGTTTTACATAGACCATCACTTCATGGAGCGTCTCTATGCTGTTACTTTTTGGTCATCTGTTCTGTGATAAGATCATTTTGGTAAATGTACTTTGCAGTTACTTTTCCTTTTTCGTTCCTCTTAGATATAGCATAACATAAACAAACAGCTGTGGGTATGCCTGCATTTATGTTGCTATCTTTTGCTCTGCGACACTGACTAAATGATTTCTGAAAATATAGCATACCAGTGGAATTCGTTTTCAGCCTTACCTGCCCTGAGTTTTTTTGTTGTTGTTGTTGCCTTATTGGTTCACAGAAGCACCCACCATTAGCTCACACATCCTGACATTCTGATGTTTCAGTCAAGAGATGTGGTGTTATGTTACCTACTTTGAAAATTCTGCTAGATTAGTCTAAGATCTGCAGCCATACATATCTTCTTCTGTTTATTTCTATTATTTTATCTCCTCGGAATTTACTCAAATTGTTGTTATTCTGACTCAAAGACACTTCTAGATTTATTAAAAGTACATTTTTCTTTATGTTTCTTATTTATCTTTATTTTCTAGGATAGTGCCATCTTTACTTTGTGTGTTTGAACAAAGGTGTGATTTTTAAAATCACTTGTTAAAGGGCATTAGCCAAAAACACTGGAACACCCTTATAAATTTGAATTAATTTTCAGTGTAAACAACATTTTTCTATTCTTAGACACATAAGCCTTCTGTGATAGGCAATGTCACAAAGTATACTTATAGAACATAAGCTCCCACGTAATAACCCAAATCCATTTGTTCATATAACAAAGGAGAGTTACATCTAGAAAGCTTTAAAGAGATTATGAAAGTGAAACAAATTAAGAATCAAATGTAGTCCTGCCTAATATGGCTAACAATGGGAGAATCTTCTTAGTAATTAATCATACTAGACTCAGATTTCCATAGTGTTAATAAAAATTTCTGGTTACAGAGGACTTTTTCTGATGTATAAAGATTTCCCACACATTTTTATGATGGGTTAATAACATATTCATTTTTGGAGAGAGGGAATTGTGAAATTATCTTTTTTCAACATTATCAAGGATGTGTCCATGAATAAAACACTATTTAAAAAATATTTTTTTTGTCTGTTTTGAGTCGAAGTCTCACTCTGTCACTCAGGTTAGAGTGCAGTGGCATGATCATGGCTCATGTAGCCTCAATCTTCTGGACTCAGGTGATCCTTCAACCTCAGCCTCCCGAGTATCTGCGACCTCAGGTGTGCCACCATGACCAGCTAATTTTTTGATTTTTTTTTTTTTAAGAGATGAAGTCTTGTTATGTTGCCTAGGCTTATCTTGAACTCCTGGGCATAAGTAATCCTCCTGCCTTGGCCTGCCTTCCAAAGCGTTGGGATTATAGGCATGAGCCACCACACCCAGCCTTAAAAGAATATTTGGATTAGAAATTAGTAGAAAGAATACTTGAGAGGTTTTTAGAGATACATCTGTTTTCAGAGGAAGGACTTGCCTGAATTACAAGAATATTTGAACACGCTGAGGATGAGCCCATACGAGGTCAGAGGCAGTGCCTTTCAGGTTCCTGTGCTTGGTTCAAATTCCCGCTCCTTCTACTAGGAAGTACAAAGCTGCCTGTTTAAATGCTTTTTTGTTTGTTTTTAAGAGTCAGGGTCTTACTCTGTCATCCAGGCTGAAGTGCAGTGTGGCATGATCACAGCTCACTGCATTCTCAAACTTTTGGGCTCAGCAATCCTTCTACCTCAGCCTCCCAAGTAGCTGGGACTAGAATACAGGAACATGCCACCATATCTGGCTTTTTTTTTTTTTTTTTAAGAGACAGAGTCTCTTTATGTTGCCCAGGCTGCTCTTGAACTTCTGGCCTCAAGTGGTCCTCCAGCCTCAGCCTCCCAAAGTTAAATCCTTATTATAAATTCAAAGAATGTCATGAATCTGAAATAGATCATGTACTGTTAATACATGCCATAATTATGCTTGAAATTATCATTTATTTTTATCATCCTGCAATCAGGAAAAATAATTTTTTCATACAATTCTGGTGGTAGCCAATTTAGTTTTGAAGTGAGTAAAAGTTATGTTTGTTATATTTGAAATAATTTATTAATCTTTTTTTTTTTTTTTTGAGTTGGAGTCTCACTCTGTCGCCCAGACTGGAGTGCAGTGGCCACTCCCGGCCACCGCAGCCTCGACCTGCTGGGCTCCGGTGATCCTTCCGCTTCAGCCTTCCAAGTAACCAGAATTACAGGCATGCGCTACCACGCCCGGCTGATTTTTTGATTTACTGTAGAGATGAGGTCTCGCCAAGTTGCCCAGGCGGGTCTCGAACCCGCGGGCTCAGGCAATCCACTCACCTCAGCCTCCCAAAGGCGGGGGATTACTGGCTGAGCCACCGAGCCCGGCATTAATCTTTTTTTTTTAAACACATCTATGGAAGAAGACTCTCTAAGACTGACCATTTTCAAAACAAATCTTTACCCAACATTCTGTCCTTTTCATGAATGTTAAAAATTGTCCTTCAATATTTTTATGCTGAGTCAGGTTCACCACTCCATATTTTTCATGTTCAATATGTTATCTTATGTTTGCAAAAGGTTACTGATATAACTTTCCTCCAATTGTCAGCTATCTCTTACTTCTAAAAATATGTTTAAGTGGGATATACAGTGGCTCAATAATTTTTTTTCAATCAGATAGAGATTAAAAGTGGTTTTAAAAGTGCCTATATTTAATACAACACAAAACCCAACTCTATATATGTAAGGCCTACATATTTCAAGAACACTTTATCTTTCCCATCTTTTGAAGTTCATTTTCTCCTGACCTTATTGTGATAAGATTTGTTTTCTATTTTTACTCCTTCTTTGTAATCTGCCCTACTTTATCATGCATTTTTGTCTGTATGCTCCTCAGGACCTTATAACCAGCCTCAGCCATCACTTGCAATTCTAGAAGGAATAGTATCTGTCATTTATGTGTACCCCTGCAGTGCTTAGAATAGTACTAATTCAAAGAAAGTGTCTTATAAACATATCTGTGCTTTAGATCACTTGGTCATAACTTTCCTTGTGATGGGAAACTCTTAATGTTTCTTCTGGCTTCTCCCCACCCCCTCTTTATTATACATGAGATTGACTCCCCTTCTTTGTCCCTCTCCATTTATAATTCTTCTTCTGTTGTCTATCTAACTACTTTAGGCTTTTTGAACTCACCTTCGCCTCCCATAGTCTTCTTCTATAAGGTTCCTAGGCCACCAAAATCTAGGTTGTTTGAAAATTACTTTTGCATGCGTGGCTGCTTCTTTTTCTCGCATTATATCCCATTTTATTTTTACACCATAGTGGTCTTGGAGTAAAAATAAGTCCACACATCCATATTCTTTTGAGAACTCTATCTTCCTTTAGATTCTCTACATATGCTCAGTGGATTGTCTTGAATGAACCACGGATCCTTTTTCTCCTTTTTTTCTTTACTAGTGTTGGTGCCAGCTCTTTTTGCCATGGACAGCAAAGCAGCAACTTTGCCAAGCAAGCCCATTAAAGACTCTGCTGCTATTCCATCCTCCAAATCAAGGATCCTGACATCAATGCCAAGGTCTCTCTCTTGCATCCCTGATGAAACAGTGTGGCAGCTTCCCGCTGATGCCTCAGTGATTGGCTCCTCTGCCATTGCTGCAGACACTAAAACTATTATAGTGAATGACTTGAGCTCGCAGTTTGGTTTTTACTCTTTTACTTACTTTTTTTATTGCAATCTGTTTGCCCTAGGAATCTGCCGATCCAGTCTGGCTTAGAGGACAGATGGAGTTATGAGCACCGTGCTTTGCTCAGAATCGCACTGACAATTGCACCATCTCTAGTCTGTGTCGAAATGTAATGATACTGAAAGAATAATGGCTTAAATATAATTTTCTCTTTAAAAATCTGCTGTTGAGATAACATGAAATCATATGAATTAGAAATTTGCCTATCATTTATACACATAAATGATGAAGCACCATTTTTCTCTATTATTTGTCTATGTTTTTCCTTTTCATTAGAATACAGGATAAGAGTCAAAGACTTACCTCTTTTGAGGTTCATATATGCTTAATATAAAGCTCTGAAAATAAAGAATATGCTACATATAACGAAGATGACCTTCACTTTTAGATGCTGATGTTTATTTGAAATACATTAGTGTGAACAAAGCGTTTTCACTTGTTTAGTACCTTAGTGTATTAGTTTCACAAAATTGTGGCTGAGGATTGACAAGAATTCTTTCATGTACATAAAAAAAGTTAAGTAACTTTTCTTGGCTGACTGTAAGGTAGAGGAAAAGGAGAGGTGGCTCAAATACCAGTAAAAGAAAACGTCAACCAGGTGCTTATAGTACTAGGACTGAGAAACATAAATTAAACTCCAAAGAAAAGGTATGCAATTCTCTTGCCTACATTTCTTTGGGAATTAGATAGATCATTGGTTTCAACAAACAGTCAGAGAAAGATTTTTGCTTACGCTCCCTAGAATCACTGGCACACTGAAGGCTTATGGATACAGACGGTGCTAATACTTTGAGTAATGGCTTATATCAAAAATTGTCACTGGTAACGGAGCTTTCCTAAAAAATATGGAATTCAGGAACAATTATGGCTATGAACATAACCTTTTAGACTTTAATTATGTAATTACCGAATTTTTAATGTATTTGCCTTTTAAGATCTCTAGTTAAACATTTACTAAAGTGTGGTCATTAGGATGCTAGTGCATAGGGAAGCACCAGGTATCTTATGATCAAATAAAGTTGAGAAATTAGTGTTAAATAAAGTTAAATGGGTGTTCTTATTATAGGGGTGTTTTGGAGTGTTTATTATACGAATAAAGATATGAATGACCAAGAGAGGGACTTTATGAACCAGAATTTTTTTCAGCTGCATGGAACAGAAACTCAATTATACTGACTTACTTAAAGATATATATTTTTTCTTTTTTGCATGAGATGTAGTCCAGAGGAAAACGTTCAGGGCTGGTTCAATGGCTTAAGTCATATCCTGAGAGTCTCCACTCTTTCTGCTCAACTAATAATAATAGATGATTTTCTACCTAAAGTTCTCAGAAGACTCCCACACCTGCCACCACTGTGTTACAATTGTTTATGTAGGTGTTTTACCTAGTACGTTTTTACTTAAATTTTTTTTGTGTCTAGAACTAGGTTATGAACTCTCAGAAAGTCTAAAAGTCTATGTAAGTAAGATTTTAAAGGTTCCATTGTTAATAAAATTACAAAGAATTTGAAGTAAATATATTTTAAAAACAGCAAGTAGATAGAAATATTTGTCTCAAAGATTTTGTAAGCATTTCTTTCAGATGGCTTATTGTTAGCCACTTAAGGTCTCTCTTTATTCTGTTTCACAATTTAAAGTTTAAAAAAATTATCTTAGCATTTATCTTCATTTGCAAATTGAGAGGTTTAGTTATTGAGATCATTATAAAAAGGAGTAATTTTAGAACTTCAAGCAGACATTTTTAATATGGGCCATTTGTCTCTGATATCAATTTTATCTGATTACTTTATTACATATGCATGCTACAAGTGACAGATAGTTTTAATATCACCATTATTAATAGAATATTTTTCTTAGGTTCTCCTGCAGAGACGAATATCATGATGAAATTGATAAAGTTCTTCCAAGAACAGCAAAATTGTTACAATACTTAAATAAATCTTTAAAACTAAGTTTGTATTTTCTCCAACTAAACAGGTAAGGAACTATATTTTACAGCTGAGGATTGAAATATTTTATTGATTTTTTTTTCTTGGGAATCATCTCATGAGATTTCTGTGTTCACAAAAAAGAGAGATTTCCCAATGACGCCAGTCCTTAAGGAATTAGGTCACAGTAGACTAAATAAGGTTAAATTAGCAAATTATGTCAAAATTTGGGGTTGGTAACTTAGAAATTCATATTAAAATTATAACTTTTACACTGAATTTTTAAAAAGTAGTTAAAATCTGAAGCACATTTGGCAGAAACAAGTAGGGTGTACTTAACATAGAGAAAAAAATGATGAAAATATCAATAACTGATTGCCTCTGGTATTGGTCCTTAATTTTTCTATATGAATTTCCCCTCATTCTCACAAAGAAACTATTAAGGAAAGTATACTTAAGAAAAGGAACGAGTGTTCTAGAATGGCACATTCATATATTTAAAAATATTTATTGAGGGACGGTAGCGCCAGGTACTGCTCTACACACCAGGGAAAACAACAGTTCACAAAATTGACAAGTCCTGGTTCTCTTAGAGCCTAAGTTCTAGCAAGGAAAGACAAGTAATAAGCAAATCAATATATCAGAGATCAACGGTGTGAGGAGAAACAAAGCGGGGTGGAAAACCACAAATAACTGGAGACAGGTACTGAAAACACTAGATGAGGGTTAGTTGAATGGGTCACTGCTTCCACTGACTTTAACTGCCTTTTATTGGCCTAATCTACATAAATCATTTACTAAACATTCTTATTCTCTAGCCTACGACATTATTATAATAGAGTAAAAATAGCAACTAACTGGAATGAGAAGACCTGGATTCACATCTTGATGATTTTCTTAGCTTTTTAAAAATTTTTAAAATGACTTCATAGAATTCTATCAAGAATTATGTAACAGGATATATATGAAAAGTTATACACTGAGAAAGTTCTATTCAAACATTTTTACTCTCCCCAGATTAACAATTCATTCACTGTTCATTCACTTGTGCTCACTCACAAAACACGAATTGATTTGGATAAGATATGATTCCTACTTTTGAAAAAATTTCTTCATTTTAAAGATGTGGGATACAATTCAGGATTAGGTATACAAGCAGTCATCATACAGTCTTCACTTTGCCTGGTTTGGGTTCAGTTACCTTTATTCATGTTATGTTCCCTGCCGTCCCACCCTGGTGGTTTCCAGCTACTGCCAATCTCCTTCTTACTGTATTATGGTAAATGTTCAGGGTCTGCTTATAAGTAAGAACATGTGGTACTCAGTTCTTTATTTTTGTGATAAATCACCAAGTATTATAGACTCTAAATCCATCCAAGTTGCTGTGAAGTTCATAATTTTCTACTTTATGGCTGTGCAATATTCCATCATGTACATGTACCACATTTTTTTAAATCCAGTCCAGTTTCGATGAGCAGTTTGGTTGGTTCCCCATTTTGCAATTGTAAATACTGCTGCAATAAACATTTGTGTGCCAGTATCTTTTTTGTAGAATGATTTAAGTTCCTTCAGGTATATTCCCAGAAGGGGGATTGCTGGGTCTTATGGAAAGTCAATTTCTAGTTCTTTTAGAAATTGCCACACTTTTTTCCATAGCAGTTGAGCTAGTTTGCATTTCCACTAGCAGTGTAGAAGTGTTCCCTTTTCTCCACATCTTTGTCAGCATCTGTTGTTTTTTGTTTTATTAATGATGACCATTCTTACTGGTGTTAGATGGTATCTCAATGCGGTTTTGATTTGCATTTCTCTGACGACTAGTGAAGCTGAGCATTTTTTCATCTGTCTGTTGGCTGTTCAAATGTCTTCTTTTGAGAAGTGTTTATTCATGTCTAAGAAGGATGATGATAGTAATTTAATGGATTCGTGTTGAATCTGTAGATTGCCTTTGGTAGATGGACATCTTAACAATGTTGATTCTTCCAGTCCATGAGCATGGAATATTTTTCCATTTGTTCGTGTCACCTTTGACTTCTTTGAGCAGTGTTTTGCAGTTTTCGTTGTAAAGATGTTTCACTTCTCTGGTTAGGAAGATGCCGAAGTATTTCATTATTATATTATTATTATTGGCTATTATAAATGGGATTGTGCTTTTTATTTGGTTCTGTGCCTGTTTGTTGGCGATGTATAAGAACGTGACTGTCTTTTGTATGTTTATTTTGTACCTTGAGACTTTGCCAAAGTCCTTTATCAGTGCAAGGAGGTTTTGGAAAGATTCTCTTGGATTTTTGAGGTATAGAATCATATTGTCAGCAAAGAGGGGGATAACTTGAATTCTTCGTATCCTAATTGGATACCCCTGATTTCCTTCTCTTGTCTGATTGCTCTAGCTAGAACTTCTAACACTATACTGAACAGGAGGGGTGAGAGTGGGCTGCCTTGTCTTGTTCCAGTTTTCAGGGGAAATGCTTCCAGTTTCTGTTCATTTAGCAATATGTTGGCTGTTGGTTTATCAAGGATGGCTCTTACTATTTTGAGTTATGTGCCCTCTATGCCTAGGTGTTCATTCAAGGGTTTTTATCAAGAAGGGATGCTGGATTTTATTGAAAACTTTTTCCATATCTAATGATATAATTATGTGATTCTTGTTTTTATATCTGCTAATATATTTAATTATATCTGTGGTCTTGCAGATACTGAACCAGCCCTGCATCCTGGGGTTGAAGCCTATTTGGTTATGGTGGATGATTTTTGAGATGTGTTGTTGGATCCAATTTGCTAGAATCTTCTTGAAAATGTTTGTGTCTATATTCATCAGGGATATTGGCCTGTAGTTCTCTTTCTTTGCTGGATCTTTACCTGGTTTGGGTATTAGTGTGATGTTAGCGTCATAAAATGATTTGGGGAGAGTTCGGTCTTTCTCAATTAGCTGTAATACTTTCAATAGGATTGGTATCAACTCCTCCTTGAATGTTTTGTAGAATTCCGCTGGAAATCTGTCTGGTCCAGGACCTTTTTTTGTAGGTAGTTTTCTTATGACATAGTGAATTTCCTGGGTTGCTATTAGTCTATTTAGGATCTCGGTTTCTTCTTGTTTCAATCTTGGGAGGTTGTGTGATATTAGAAACTCCTCTATTTCTTTTTGGTTGTCGAGTTTGTTTCCATACAGGCATGCACAGTAATCTCTGATAATCTTTTGTATTTCTTCAAGGTTAATTTTGACTTGATCTTTTGCATTTCTGATTGTGTTTATTTGAAACTTTTCTTTCTTTTTCTTAGTCATTCTGGCTAGAGGTCCATCAATCTTGTTTATCCTGTCAAAGAACCTAAAAATTGTTTTGTCTGATATTAGGATTGTGACTCCTGCCTTCTTTTGTGATCCATTTGCCTAAAAATCTGTTTTTTATCCTCTGACTTTGAGTCTATGGGCATCCTTTGTGGTAAGATAAGTTTCTTGGAGACAGCAAATTACTGGGTAATGTGCTTTTATCCAGATTGCATTTCTATAACTTTTCAGTGGTACATTTAGTCCATTCACATTCAGGCTGATTATTGAAATGTGAGAGTGTGTTCCTGATATAATGCTCCTATGAGGCCGTTTTGTTTTCATTTAGTTTTTGTGTTCATATGTGTATGTGTTTTCATTTTTATGGGTATGCCCTGTGTTCTGCTGCTTCTGTGTTTGTTTGTGATCTTGTGAAGTATATGGTCTTTCTTTTGTTTTTTTTTTCCTTTTGTGCATAGTACCTTTTTAAGCATCTCCTGTAGAGCTGGTCTAGAAGCAGCATATGCTCTTAGGGATGGGATGTCTAGGAAGGATTTTAATTCTCTTTTGCTGATGAAGCTTAGCTTGACTGGGTAGGAAATTTGGGTTGAAATTGTTTATCTTTGAGAACATTAAGGATTAGGGTCCAATTTCTTCTGGCTTGTAGTGCTTCTGCAGATAAGTCTGCAGGAATTCTGATAGGTCTCCCTGGTAGGTAGTCTGACCTTTTTTCCTTGCTGTCTTTAGGATTTTTTCTTTTATACTTACTTTGTGTAGATGAATTATTATGTGTCTGGGGATTGGTCTTCTAGTAAGATATCTTGCAGGAGTTCTCTGGATCGCTTGTGCTTGTATAGTTGTCTCTCTGGCCAAATGAGGGTAGTTTTCTTGAATGACGATATGCAATGTTTGTTCCAAGGTGTTTCCAATTTCTCTTTCTATTTCAGATGTTCCGATCAGACATAGGCTTGGTTTCTTGATAAAAATTACTCATCAGCCGGGCTTGGTGGCTCAGCCTGTAATCCAGCACCTTTGGGAGGCTGAGGTGAGTGGATTGCCTGAGCCCGCGGGTTCGAGACCCGCCTGGGCAGCGAGACCTCATCTCTACAATAAATCAAAAAATCAGCCGGGCGTGGTAGCGCATGCCTGTAATTCCAGCTATTCGGAAGGCTGAGGCGGAAGGATTGCCGGAGCCCAGCAGGTCGAGGCTGTGGTGGCCGGGAGGGGCCACTGCACTCCAGTCTGGGCAACCAAGTGAGACTCCAACTCAAAAAAAAAAAATTACTCATCTCTTGAAGAGTTTCTTCTTAAGATTTTTCTATATTTTTAATAACCTGGGTTAATTCCATATTTGGGCCTTCCAGCTCTGAGATTCTTCTGCTTGGTCAATTCTGCTTCCCATGCTTGTCAGTTTGTTATATATTTATTGGATAGAGTTCTTTATTTCTGTTATTTCTAAGTATGCTTTCTTGCATCTGTCTAGCTCCTTTGCAATTTCATTTAGTTTTAGCCCTTGCATTTCTTGATTCTTATTAATTCTATCCAACAACTCTCTGATCTCTGTAAGTACCTTCTGGGTACTGTCATTCTGGGAGATAGCCATTGTTTGTGCCCAGTAGCTGTTCTTTCTAGCACAGACTCTTTGCTGGGGCTCTGGTGGTTACCTGGCAGTTTTTCGTTGGTATTTATTCATTTGTAGCAGTTCTCTTCTCTTTCTCTTTAATTCCATTGCTCAGTGGTAAGTGAAGAAGTAGTCACTTCTTTTCCTTCCTTGAGCTGGGGCTCTGGGTTCGTTCAGTTATGAAGTAGGACTGGGGTGGGGCATTGTGCTGTCTCTTTACCGTTTTGAGCTCTTACTAAGGGGTGGGGTGGGGAGTGCTGTAAGGATTCTGAACCTATTGGCAAATCATGATGTTTGCTATCTGTTAAATGGGCCACCTGGAACTCGTTCTCCATCTCTGCACAATATGACCTCACAGTGGGTATGCTTGCATAACCCCTGAGTCCAAGATAGGGTATACGAGGGAAAAGACAGAAAAAAAAGGGAAGAGAAAGAGAAGAAGAGGAAAGAAAAATAGAAAAGAAACAAACACAAAAAAACAGAGAAAGAGAAATAGAAGGAGGAAATAAAAGAGAAATCAATCAACAAAGCAGCCAAATGAGATAATCAAACAAACAAACCAATAGTGCCCCCTCAAAACAAAAAAAGCAAAAACAAAAAAAAAAAAGATAAAGAATTCTCAGTTTAGTATGTCTCTTTGAGAGGTGGGGCTACCTCATGAAACGGGTTCTGCAACTGCGGGGCTGTTACTGCAGGTTCCCTATTTGCTGCTGAAACTTATTCTTGCAGGTGTGACCCAAGCACTGCTTCTCTTAGCTGATGGCAGTGGGGAGGAGTTTCCAGAGGGAAGGGGTTTCTGACTTTCAAATCTGTCCCCCTGTTCTCTCCTTGCAGTTAGGAGGAGGCTGCGAAATGCCCCCAGCTGATCCGTCAATGTTCAGCTCTCTCTGTGGGTGCTGATCAGAATGTTGTCTGCCTGAATCACACGTCTCGTGAACCACTGGGAAAAGGGTGCCAGGTCACTTTAAAACTCACTGCCGTTGGTTTTGGTGGCTCAGGCTGTAATCCCAGCACTTTGGGAGGCCAAGGCGAGTGGATTGCTGGAGCACGCAGGTTCAAGACCAGCCCGGGCAACTTGATGAGACCTCATCTCTACAATAATCAAAAATTAGCCAGGATGGTGGGGCAAGCCTGTAGTTCTGGCTACTTGGAAGGCTGAGGCAAAAGGATCGCTGGAGCCTAGCAGGTCGATGCTGTGGTGGCTATGAGCGTGCCACTGCACTCCAGCCTGGGCTGGAGTGAGAGAATGAGAGTTCAACTCAAAAAACAAACAAACAAAACCCAAAAACAAACAAAAAAAGGGAATGAAATGGCCAGGATCACTCACTGCCAGTGCTGCCTCTCTTCCACTGTGAGCTGGAGCTAGGTTCTTCCGTTGCAGATGCAGACTGCGAATGCTTCAGTTGGGGGATGGGACACCTGGGTCTCCTGGGCTGGGACTGGGGATGGGTTTCTCTAGTATCTTTTTTTGCAGTTCCTGTTGCCAGTGTCTTCTCTGGCACCGAAGGCTGCAGTGGCAGGCCGGCACTGGCAGTGAGTGATCCTGGCCATTTCATTCCCTTTTTCCCCCTGGGTAGTGTTGCAGAGGTAGTGCCTGCCTCTGGGCTGTGGAATGGCACTGGGGTTTGGGCAGCCACACAGAACAGCCGCCTAATGGGGGGGGAGCTCAGGCCGCTTGCTCCCACATCTCCACTCAATGAGATATTCACACATCCATTCGCCAACATCCTAGCATGAACATTTGTTTCTGCACACTATCATTTATGTGGAGATTCACGCACTCTGACAGCCTCCGTCACCATCTTGGAATCTGTCCCAATTTCTACTTTTTTTTTTTTTTTTTTGAGTTGGAGTCTCACTCTGTTGCCCAGACTGGAGTGCAGTGGCTGCTCCCAGCCACCGCAGCCTCGACCTGCTGGGCTCCGGCGATCCTTCTGCCTCAGCCTTCCGAGTAGCTGGAATTACAGGCATGCACTACCACGCCCGGCTGATTTTTTGATTTATTGTAGAGATGAGGTCTCACTGCCCAGGCGGGTCTCGAACCCGCGGGCTCAGGCAATCCACTCACCTCAGCCTCCCAAAGGCGCGGGATTACAGGCTGAGCCACCGAGCCCGGCTCCAATTTCTACTTTTAAAGAGCTTTCTAGTGGGATAATCTAACAAACATACAAGCAAACCAACCTGCCTAGCATCTTTTACTGTAAGAGAAAAAAGAAAACATACTTTGAGTGTGGCCTGGCAGGACCATGACTCCTTTTCTCCAAGCAGTTTCTCCTCTCCTCTGCCCCTTTCAAAGAAACAAAGAAAGAGAAAGAACTTAAGAAGATTTCTTGTTTGCAAATTTGAGAAACCAGTTTTTCTGCTTTCAGAGACTTGTAGGACTGAGCCTGGAGAAATTGAAAGAAAAAGAGTGGTCACTCAGAGAGGAGAGAAAGGAATAACTGGAGGGACAAGGAGTCCCTCTTCCCTTCCTTTGCTTATAAAAACACCACCAAATTCTAGCCACTCTAAGACCCTTGGACAAAGGGCAGGGACTTGGACACCGTGTGTAGGAATGAAGACAAAAAGATCAAAGCTCAAGAAGAAAAGTAGAACTGAGCAGAGTCAGTGAACACTTTTACATAAAATTCACTCTATGTTTCTTTTAACCTAAGATATTTTATTGCAAAGGCTCTTCAGTTACTTCTGCCCACATATGTGTGTGTGTGTTTGTGTGTGTGTGTGTACATACACACTGTTTGAAATATAGATATGCAATAAAAGTAAGTTTAAAATTTGGTTTCTTTTTAAGAGTTCTTTCACCAACCTGAGAGACCTCCATCTAACAGGAATGATTCCTTAAACGTTTTGTGTTAAGTATTTACTAAGATGATTACAATTTATGTACACATTTTGTTTTTAAGACACAAATTTAGACAACAAAATGGTTAAATAATGCCAACAAGTAGAAAATACGTTTTCTAGAAAGGGACTTAGTAACTCATCAACCTCATTGCTTCTATGTGGATAACATTCAAGTAATAACTCTGTTGATTAAAGATGCCCAACTCTGTAAAATATTTTAAAAGGTTTATTCTGAGTCAATGGGAGGGACCTAGACCTGTGGCACAGTTCCAAGAGGTGCTGAGAACGTGTGCCCAAAATTGTTGAATTACAGCTTGACTTTATACATTTAGGTAGACAGAAGTTATAGGCAAGACATAAATCAATAAATGTGAGGTTTACCTTGGCCTCAGAAGGTGGGACATCTCCAAGTGAGGATTTGCAGGTCACAGGTGGATTCAAAGATTTTCTGATTGGTAACTGGTAGAAGGAGTTAAGCTCTGTCTAAAGAATTTTGAGATAGGTAAAGAAAATGCTGAGTTGAGATAACAGGAGAGTTGAGGAAGCCAAGATTCTTGATATGTAAGTTAAGCCTCATAGGTGGCAGCCCTTAGAGAAAATAGCAAATGTCTGGCTCCTCTGAGGATCCCCAGGAAGGGAATTCTATACAGGATCACAAAATATTTTTTATTTCCTTTGTTATCTGTTATGTGATGTTATGCCAGAGTCAGGTTGGAAAGTAAGTCACATTATAATAAAAACCCATCTGATGAGACTTTATGGTTTGTAGAGCATGCTCCTTAATTAGGAGTTTGGGCAAGAGAAAAAAAAGGTCAAAGTTTAGTCCTTACTCTCCACTCCAAAGTCTCTTCTGCACAATTCTTACACTTCCAGCTACAGGCTAGACAGCCACATTCGAGGACCCAATGGTAGAAAACATTTCATTTTCTTTAAATTGAATTCATTTCTCTTCTAAAACTTTGTCTTTATTCTGGGCTTTTTCAGAAATCCATGCTCAAAACTTTAGGATTATTTTTAATTAGTCTCTTTCCTCCTCATCTTGCTTCTACTTGCAGTATTCTCACTTTCATCATCTATGTCTGCTTGCTGCTACTGTCTCATGACATCCTAGGTAACTAAGACTATTACACCCAATTTCCCTGCCTCCCATCTCTCTCCATCAGATGACACTTCTAAAGAATACTTCTGGTTGTATCATTCTCAAAAACTTTCAAAGTTTTTCTACTGTCCACAGCAGTGGTTCTCAGCATCATGCTCCTTTGCAACCAATGGTGCATTTCGCACTAATAATAAAGAACCAAAGCTTTAAAAATACTCTTTAAAAAATTGAGATGATCCAGTTTAGGCTTAATAGCAATGTCACTTTCACTGCTTGCTTTCCAACACGTTGTCTTGAGTGGAGGAAAAAAATTTTTACAATATCCACTGTAACATGAAAATTAGACATAACTTACCCATAGGGGTGTGTCACACATACAAATATCCTTATTTGTGCTCTCTTCAACTCCAACCATTTTATAGTAAAGGGGCCAGGGATAGGTAAGGGTTAATCAATTGTTTTCGATCACCTCCTTTGTATATCCTCCTTGGGTGGTCTAGCAACTCACTTTGGAAAATAGGCGAGGTTGGCATCTATTTTAACATCTTCTTAGGCTGAAAACAGACCTACAAATTATAGGAGAATGTAAAAAATTCCCTGTGATTCCTAAATGTCAGGCTAGGGCCGTGTACACATTTCACATTGCAGCAGTTGCTGGGGTCCCTTTTTCACTTACCCTTGTGTTTGGGTCTAAATGTTTTATAACATTCTCATATTTCTTTCCTCCCTGATACTCTGGCTATGCCACTGTGCAGAATAGAGTTAACTACTATTCTTTGAAAAGCCTGCTTACAAGGATGAGGAGCAACTGGGAAATTGAATTTCAGGAAGATTCCTGCCATTTCCAGAACTCATAAGAGTAGCTCATTATGGCTAAACTGTTTGTTCAGACAGTTGTACTGAACATGTGCTTTATACGTCAGGGAATCTGGAATTTTGGTCTACAACTGGCAGAGATTACCTATGTCAAAAGAACAGCTGTGGATAAATTTAATTTAGCAGTTTATTTGAGAAAAGAATGATTCATGAATTGGGCATTACCCTGAACCAGTAAAAGTTCAGGGAGCTCCACCTTGTAGTGTGAGCAGTGAGCTTTTATAGACCAGACACAGAAGCAAAGTAGAGAAATCATCTGATTGGCTACAGCTGGGGATCTATCTTATTTGGTCATGGTGTCATGAGGCATTTGCTTTGTTTGGGCATGTTTTGATGAGTTGGCAGCCTGTACTTGTCAGAAGGTTGGCTGCTGTGATTGCTACTTGTTACAAAAATATATACTTAAGTTAGCCTTTGAGTTTGCTTACCACTGAGATAGGATGAAATTTGTTACATAGAGACTCAAGGTGCAGAGGTAACCCTAGGACAAATTTAATTTAATTTAATACCTATTTGACCAGACCTCAAAAAATTTCCTGAGTGTTGGGTCTCTAATAAGCTTCCCTGGTTCGTAACATTTCACATGTCTTGTCACAATTCATAGCTGGAGAAAATTAAGTGTGTTCTGTATGAGTCCACTGGGATAGGATCTTTGTAAACTTGCATCTGGTTTTTCCTAAACTTGCCCCATGTGCCTTTTCCCTTTGTTAATCTTGTTCTATAGGTTTTGCTATAAAACCTTAGCCATGAGTATGACTATATAGAGTAAGTCCCCTACATACGAACCTTAAAATTGCGAATTTTCAAAGATGTAAATGTGTGTTCACACGTCCAATCATGTAAGTTAGTTCATGTGCCTGACATACATTGTCAGGTACATGAATGCTTTACAAGTGGTTATGCTTTTGTATACTTTACTTTACAGTATTGTATAGAATACAGTAGTATAGTATCTTTATTTCAATCCCAGGACATCCAGAGGAAGTGTAAAAGCAGTGGTGGTATAACTGGTACTGTATAGCTGATTGTGTTAGTTGGGAACCTAAGCTAACTTTGTTGGACTTATGAACAAAGTGGACTTATGAATGGGCTCTTGGAACAGAGGTCACTCGTATGTAGGGCACTTACTGTACTAAGTCCTGTGAGTCCTCCCAATGAATCATTACATGAGGAGTGGTCTTAAAAAGCCTTCCTTCAACCATATATCTCCAACTGTATATCTGACAAAGTCCTAACACCCAGGATCTACAAGGAACTCAAATGTGCCAAAAGGAAAAAAACAAACAACCCTATTTAAACATGGGCAAAAGACATGAATAGATACTTTTCAAAAGAAGAGATATAAGCAGTCAATAGACATATGAAAAATGCTCAGCCTCACTAATCATCAGAGAAATGCAAATCAAATCCACATTGATACCACTTAACTCCAGTAAGAATAGCCATTATTAATAAAGCAAAAAGTAACAGATACTGGTGAGGATGTGGAGAAAAGGGCACACTTCTACACTGTTGGTGGGAGGGAGTGCAAATTAATTCAACCTCTAGGGAAAACAGTGTGGTGATTTCTAAAAGAACTTCACCTTCCATATGACCCAGCAATACCCCTTCTGAGAATATACCCAGAGGAACTCAAATCATTCTACAAAAAGGAATATCTACACATACATGTTTACTGCAGCACTATTCACAATAGCAAAAATATGGAACCAACCAAAAAGCCCATCAAAACTTTACTTGATTTTAAAAAATGTGGTACATATACATGATGGAATATTACACAGTCATAAAGAAAGATAAAATTATGGACTTTGCAGCAACTTGGGTGGATTTGGAGTCTATCATACTCAGTGATCTACACAGAAACAAATAATTGAGTACCACATGTTTTCACCATAAGTGGACCATGGACACCTATCATAATACTATAAAAATGGGATTGGCAGTAGTGGGGCACTGTGGGGTGGGTGGAGGGGGTGCGAGGACTTAACATCTAAAGGTGCCTGATCCTAATTCAGGTGAAGTGAGGTCCAATGGAAGGCCCAAAACTTGACCCATACCTAAACCATTTGTGTACCCAATCCTGACTTGTACTCCACAACTTAAAACACACACACACACACACACACACACACACACACACACACACAAATATATATACTTGAATACAAGAAGCTGAAGAGGAAAAAAAAATCTTCAAACATTAAAAAAAGACTTCTTAGTTTATTTTGTCATTAACAAGTATTAACAAGAATTGAGTATGAATAAGAAACTCCCCCTCTGCATAAAGCAAATACCTATGATCTTGCCTTATCTCTCTTTTTTCCCTAATAAAGCTAGTGTCCTTATAGCTTTTTAAAAAAGAAAGAAAGAAAGTTCTCCTCCAACACGGCCATGTACTTTTGAGGGTTGTAATTTTCTTTCTGAAACAATCTTGAGAGTGTCCTTTATTTGTTCAAATATTTACCATTCACACACCATAATCTGAGCCAAGAAGAATTAAAGTGATGCAGGTTTCAAATTTCTGAGTTATTATATTTCCCTCTGGAGCCCTGAGGGTCTTCTCAACTTTCTCTCTTTTTAACTCCTCTATGAGTAGTAACACCTGGTCTCTCTCTTCATAGTGAAGAATTTGGCTTTGCCCCAAAATAAGTCTAACTTTTGCCCTTGGCTTCTTGGAAGTAATTCAGGTCACAACCTGGTAGGAGTCTTTTTGTTTGGGGCAAGGACTGGACACACCACAAAGAAGAGACGTGATTTAAGGTGGGGTGTTTGGGTCGGTTGATATCAGTTAGCCTGGAAGCTGAGTTCAACCACAAAGGTGATCAACCAATTAATTCTTTCTACATAGTGGAACTCCAATAAAAACTCTGGACACTGAGCTGGATACGTTTCTCTGGTTGACTGTTTTCCTTGTGTATTGCCACAGTCCTGGAAAGGTAATCTGTTCTAGCTCCATAGAAGAGAACCACAGAAGAGTGATATTTGGAACTATCCCAGATTCTAGTCTATGTGTCTCTTCCTTTGGCTGACTTTGATCTGTTTTCTGTCTTATAATATACCGTAACTGTGAGTCCAAAGGTTTTCAGTGAGCTCTGTGAGTCTCTAGCAAATTATCAAGTTTGAGGTTGGTGTGGGGGGAATCTCCTGACTTGCAGTTGGTGTCAAAAGTGAGGGATGTTGTGGGGACCTTACCATCACACCTCATAGTCTGGCTAACTCTGATTATTGTTTTGATCCCTTTCCTCACTTTTTGGGGAGAAAGAGTGGTAATTGACAGTATCTCCTCTTAATACCAACGTCTGAGGTCAACTTTGTCTACTTGCTATATTTTGCATATTTTATTACGTGCTACACTTGTATTATAAAGCAGGAAAAAGATGGGTCCAGGGCAGTTTGGAATGTGACCCTAGGAAGCCTATGAACAACACTCATAAATAACTGGCTACCAACAGGGGGCATAGGCATAAAACAGTTCTCACATTAAAGATCACATTTATAGCTGTAATTTACCAGCTCCGGAAGAGAAAGCAGCTCTAGAAACATTACTCTCAACAATATATTGCACTAGAATCTTGTTCTTGCTTGGTCAATGCTCTAAAAACAGTGGACCCTCATATGCCTGACACATTTTGATTCATCTAAGGCAGAGGAAAATCCAAAATCCTAAGGGTAAGTATTTAATTTCTGATATTGTCTGACAGGCAATAGTTTATTTCCCACTTTGTCTTCTTAGAGATACCTTATGATAACCATGAGTATAATATTTCATGCCTACTGAGGTAGCATCATGATAGCACATTGACCTAAGGAAACAAGTGAAGCATTATATTCTATTAATAATATGTTTTGTATCAAAATTGTTTTATTGGATATGGTTGGGAAAAAACCAAAAATTCTTTTCTTTGAGGCAGAGTTCATGTTCTAACTCTAAATACTTCCTGAAGTATTTCTTTTCTAAAGATCACATCCAAGCAAAGTTTCTTATAAAACAATATACTGAAGAATAAAATTAAAAACCTATAGTTTGCTTCCCTAGCACCTTTCCAAAAATTTGGTGAGAGGATGTCTCAAACTTTTGTCTTATTTGTGAACATTCAAGAATTTTTAGAGTTTAGACCACCTAAGAAATACGCAAGAGAATCCAGTTTCTACATCTTATTCTAAAGTAACTAAACTCAGCCTCTAAATTACTTGATATAAATAGTAACAGAGAATAATCATTTTCAAACAATGCTGTGTATTTTTACATCCGGTGTGTCCATTCCAGCTTCAGGATAGTTTTCTTCATCTTTCAAGCAGCATAGTCTTCAGAAAGTGTAAGCATGTGTGCAAGAGGAGATCAGAGAATTATTGTAAATGAAGAGATTGCATTTCCTATTGAAGTTTTTAAGAAAATAAAAGGTTTACGGGTGGGTATGAAGAAGAGAAAAAGGATTGAAAGTGGGGAGACAGTTCTCCTAATGCTGGCATGGGCAGCATTTATTTCTGTCCAAAGAGGGTGGTGACTAAATAACTATGTATTTTTTTAAAGCTAATTGGACTAATCTAACCATAATTTATTAATTTAACCATAATCTTTGAAATGGTTTCTATATTTTGATCGATTATTATTATTATAGATTTAACCTTCTTCTCTTTCTATTTTGACCTCACAACCTCTGTGGTGAAGTGAAAGTGATGTAAACTATGATGTGTTTCTGTTTAAGCTCATTGAACTCTTCCTAAGTTTCTTTTATTCTCTGGCTGTCAGGAAAGCCTTACTTTCTACTTTCTACCTTATTCCTATCACTTTATCAGACTTCCCTCAAGCTACCCTTCATTTTTGCCTCTCCTGTTCATGAATGTCTACCTGTGCAGTTTCCTTTTCCAACTGCAGCTCTTCATGTTCATATGTCAAAATAACATAAGCTCCTTAAGGGCAAGGATTCTCTTGCCATATTCATTGCCATATTTTCAGCGCCTAGAATAGTATCTGCCATATGGTGGGAACTCAAAAACTATGTATTGACTTAATGAGTATTTCCACCATACTTTTAAATAGTTATTGTCTTTGATCTTCATTGTCACAGGGCAAAGAGATTACTGTGGTCATTGCATCATTCATGTAGTGAGTATGTTGTTGACACATTGGACTGTACTAGAATCTGATCTGGAGGTACAACTTTACAAAAGCACCTTATATGAATAGCTTTAATCACATAATTCTAATATCTTTTCTAAAATTAACATCCAAGCAAAGATTCTTATAAAACAATATACTGAAGAATAAAATCAGAAATCTACAGTTTTCTTCTCTAATATCTCTCCTTGAAAGAGACTTTTTCCAAGACATGCGGAGTTTTCAAAACCACTTTCAGATTCATTTCTTTTGCTTATAGATCTTTTGTTCGTTTAAGAGAACTTCTTACTTCATTACTAGAAAGTTGGATGGAATGAAGTATAGCAGATTCTGCTCAATATATTTCAGTAAGCTAGTAAAGCAACCAACATGCTTGCATTTTAAATATATACATGGAGAACGATTTGACAGAATCAGTGTGTTGATGTTATGGGAGTCCCTCTTGCGATGCTGATATCATGATGCTGTGGCATTTCCCTTGTCTCTTGGCGAGAATATGGTTTTAATAAGCTGTGACTAATAACCAAGCTGCAAAAAGATTGCTGTGCCCTTTACCCATTCATTTCTCACAAGATAAATTACAGCATACATATTGTAACAAGTACAGAAGACAAATTACATATATTGCAAATTCCTGGGAGAAATCTCTGTTTGACTAGCAATTATGTATATTTGCTACTTGATGTTGTGATTCAAGCTTATATGCAGTGTCACCATTGAATCTATCTCAGATGAACGAAGAACTATAATTGGATGTCACTTAGGGGCCTCAGTTTCTGCTCCCAGGAAGGTCATAAAACAAGTTAGAACATGTTACCCTGTTGAAATAATTGCTTGGTAATGCCTCTAAAGCCTGTCTAAGAGTTGTAGGGAAAACCTCTGTGTTTGCCTAAGGACCTTGTAAGCTAGATGAGCTCAGTTGTCCAAGTTGCTTGGACTTTTGAAGAAATATCACATTTGCCAGAGAAATGTAAGTAGTACATGTAGTCTCTGGCTATTGCTTAGGGTTTTCTTGATCAGCAATGAGGAAGTAGTAAAACCTTTTTGAATGGTCTCTGTCTCAATGTCCTACAGCCTTTATTCCATTTTAATGGAACTAAACAAAACAAGGTCTGGCCAGAGAAAGGTCAGCCTTTAATTTATGTAGGTCCTGAGATGCTAAAAGACTTTATCCCTCACCTTGTAAATCATATGCTGACATTTAAGCATGACATGACTCAGCATCATGTGCTTTTCTGAGCCCTGAGCTGCTGCCCAGCATCTCAATCTTAACATACATAAAATGAAGATTTTTTTTTTTAAAGTTGGAATCTCACTCTGTTGCCCACACTGGAGTGCAGTGGCCGCTCCTGGCCACCGCAGCCTCTCCTGCTGGGCTCTGGCAATCCTTCCGCCTCAGCCTTCCGAGTAGCCGGAATTACAGGCGTGCACTACCACGCCCGGCTGATTTTTTTATTTTTATTGTAGAGATGAGGTCTCGCTGCCCAGGCGTGTCTCAAACCTGTGGGCTCAGGCAATCCACTCACCTCAGTCTCCCAAAGGCGTGGGATTACAGGCTGAGCCACCGAGCCTGGCTGAAAATGAAGATTTTGATAGTTTTATTAGTTAATAATCAACATGGCTGATTTATCTCCTAAATATGTTAGATTCTGAAAGAGGTATATTAAAGTCTCTCAGCATAAAGATATTTTATCACATTTTCATGATAGATATTTCTGATAGTTTTTTAACATGCATTTAGTTGCCATATAGTTTGATAATGGATGTATAACTGCTATATTTGCTTTATAATAATGCCTTTTATCTTAATACATTGTCTTACTGTCCTACTTAGTTCCTTACCCTTATAATTCACCATGAATTATATCACTGCCACTCTTGATTTCTTAATTCAAATCTCTTAGCATCCTTTGATCATCTCTATATTTTCTAAATCGATTTATCACATTACATGTTTCTTGTAAGTAATAAAATAAATTTTTAAACTCAATTTGACATCTTGGCCTTCCTTAAAATAATTAAATTAATTTCTATTTGGTATATAGAGTAATATACTTGATTTTATTCCATTTATTGTTCATGGTAATACTACTTTCTTTTTATTTTTTTATTTAGAGTCTCACTCTGTCACCCAAGCTGGAGTGCGGTGGCACGCTTACAGTTACTGCAGCCTCTACCTGCCGGTCTCAGTCTATCCTTCTGCTTGAACCTTCCAAGTAGCTGGAACTACAGGCATGTACTCCCATGTCTGGCTTATTTTTTTGTTTATTGTAGAGACGAGGTCTCCCCAAGTTGCCCAGGCTGGTCTCGAACCCCTGAGCTTAGGCAGTCCTTTTGCCTCGGCCTCCCAAAGTGCTGGAATTATAGGCGTGAGCCATCACACCTGGCCTACTTTTTTAATTTGTGTTTTTCTTTATAATTTTTCTTTTAGGGTTATGGAAACATTATGGAGTATTTCCTATATATATGTATATCATCCATGCCAAAGGTTAATGTCAATCTTATCTATATTATTCCAGTTTTGATCTATAAGCTACAAAAAGATTCATGAGTCAAGTTTCATTTAGTTCCTCTCCTGATCAGCTTCTCATACCAGAAATCTAGTGGTCAATTTTCATTTCTTCCTCTTCCTCACAGCCACTTCCAATCCTTCAACACGTCCTGTCAATTCTGTGTCTAGAATATCTGGCCACCTCTCCCCATATGGAGTACCCATAGGGTTAGGGGTTAGGGTTAGGGTTAGGGTCTGAATAATGCTCACTTTTCACTTAGACAACTGCAGTGATCTCAATGAATACCCCTATTCCAATAAGGAAACATATGTAACACTTGATAAATTCTGCTAAGAAATTTCTCTTTGTATTTGTCTTGTTCCCCATGAATACAATTTCCACATAACCTTTAAAAAAAATACAAAACTTGATTATAATGTCTACCTTGTCCAAAGTCCTTCAATTGTTTTTCATTTCATATGGAATAAAATTCCAAAGTCTTTGTGGATGACTTTTACATCTTGATTTCATCATTAGAGGAGATTAACATTTTTCCCCTAAAATTGATCAAGCAAATTTGTGACTGCAACATTTATTACTGGGAAAGAGAGTCTTAAAAAAAAAAAAAAGAAAAAACTTCTAGTTCTTAAAAACTTTTTTTAAGAATAAAAGAGAATATTATCTAACAAAAGACTGATTCATTTTAGAAGTAGTTGACTCCATACTTAATTGAGTAGATTTAAAATGGTGAGAAATACACAGCAAGATGAGTGATGACATAAACGTGTTTGGCTAGATAATAAATGTTAGACTTTCCTCTCTTGCCTGCCAACAAAATAGAAGATAGAAAATTCAAATAACTAATATCCTAGGACCCTTTGTAACTATAGGGTGGTTGCATGATACAGTCTCAGTTAACAAAACCTAAGTGGAAATCTGCTGAGGGGATATGTGAAAAGTATACGTTTTTCTGTAAAGGGGGCAAACATACATTCAGACAGAAGACATAAATTTAATGTTTGATTGCAGAGTAGGGTGACTATAATTAAACAAAAATGTATTATAATAGGGAGATGGACACCCTAAATACTCTAAATACTCTGAATTAATCTCTACACATTATATACACATAAACAATTTCTCAAGTACCCCCAAAATTTGCCAAAATAAAGAAAAAAATTAGTCACTAGCAGTTAGTGTTACTACCCTAACTTTACTCTTTCAAGCACAAATCTGAATGCACAGCCTAGAGCTATGGAAGACATCTTCCAGTTACTGTAGGGAAAGACTGAATACCACCCTGGCATTATTGGACCACTGATTCAGCATCAGCAGCTACCTAACTCCTAACTTCTAGCTATGTGAAAATAAATTCTATTTTTTTAAGCTACCATGTTCTTTTACATGCAGCCAAAGGCATTCCTATTTTGACATGAGAATACAGCTGAAACAAGACCTCTAAGAGACCTCTGATTTCAACATTCAGATGCAGATTCAACCATATTATTATTGATTCCTTACTATTCAGCATATTCCAAACAGTTTAATTAGTTTTACTTTTTTTTTTCTTTTAGAGGTGGGGTCTCACTCTGTTGCCCAGGCTAGAGTACAGTGGTGTGGTCATGGCTCACTATAACCTTAAACTCCTGGACTCGGACAATTCTCTCACCTCAGCCTCCTGAGTAACTGGGACTATAGGCCTGGACCACCATGTCAGGTCAATATTTTCTATTTGTGTATAGAGACGGGGTTTTGCTACATTGCCCAGGTTGGTCTCAAACTCCTGGCCTCAAGAGATCCTCCCAGTTCAGCCTCCCAAAGTACTGAGATTACAAGAACAAGCCACCATGCCCAGCCTAGTTGTAAAATATTATTATTACTATTTTTTAGTGAGAAAGCAGGATTTATTGAGAGAACAGAAAAGCTCACACAGTAGGAGGGGACCTGAAGCGGTTGTCCTAGTTGTAAATTTTAATCTTTTCTTTTTCTTTTTAATAGCAATTCTATTTTATTATTATTACTATATTTTGAGTTGGAGTCTCACTCCATCACCCAGGCTGGAGCGCAGTGACACGCTCACAGCCACCACACCCTCACCCTGCTGGGCTCAGGCCATCCTTCTGCCTCAGCCCTGCAAGTAGCTGGAACTACAGACACGCGCTACCACACCTGGCTAATTTTTGATTTATTGTAGAGACGAGGTCTCGCCAAGTTGCCCAGGCTGCTTTCAAACCTGCAGGCTCAGGTAATCCATTGGCCCTGGCCTCCCAAAGTGCTGGGATTATAGGCTGAGCCATTGAGCCTGGCCATTTTTTTTTTTTTTAGAAAGTAGGATTTATTGAGTAGACAGAAAAGCTCCCACAGTGAGAGGGGAAACTAGGGTTTGCCCCAATTTTAATATTTTCATACATATGAATTCTACATTACAAATAAGAAAACTTGAAAGGATTCATTTCTTTCATTTTTTAACACTTATTTGATTTTGTAAATTTTGAATAGCATATTTTAAATTTTAATTATTTTTAATCTTTGCCACCTTTAATCAGAAGGACTGAAGCAAAAAATTAAAATTAACAGTCTATTAATGAAAAGTCACAAATACAGGCATATGTGAAATTGAAATACAACTAAGCTTTCAAACAATGCTTATACTTCTGAAGTTATTAAAGCTTAAAACTGCACAGTGACTTCTGGGAGATCTTGTATGTCAGGCACTATGGTAAGCACTGAGATAGAGAGGTAAATGACACAGACATAGTTCCCACGTTTAGGAAGCTCACAATCTTTTTATTTTTTTGAGTTGGAGTCTTACTCTGTCTCCCAGACTGGAGTGCAGTGGCCGCTCCCGGCCACCGCAGCCTCACCTGCTAGGCTCCGGCGATCCTTCTGCCTCAGCCTTCCGAGTAGCCGGAGTTACAGGCATGCGCTACCACGCGCGGCTGCTTTTTTGATTTATTGTAGAGATGAGGTCTTGCTACCCAGGCGGGTCTCGAACCCGCGGGCTCAGGCAATCCACTCACCTCAACCTCCCAAAGGCGCGGCATTACAGGCTGAGCCACTGAGCCCGGCTAGAAGTTTACAATCTAATGTAAAGGTTTGCCATCCTAGAAGTGGACTGAACTACAGCAGAGATTATAAATCACTACCACACACAGATCCCAGCCCCCACCTCAGGAATTCTGGTTGCTTTATCTGGGGTGAGATGCAGGCATCAGCAGTTTTAAACACCTGGTGATTCTAATGTCCAATCAGATTGGTGAAGCATTGATTTAGTAGGTAAGCATTCATATTTATTTCCAACCAAACCTATGCTGATAACTGCTTTTCAAGGTGGGTTTGTTTAGGAAGTAGACTAGAACAGCATGTGTTTGAGAAACATGGTTAGCATAGGAGGTAGAAGCCATCTTTCTGCATTCAGGACTTCAAAATGGCAATTAATTGCCCTGTGTGGAGTGTCCATAACATTCTTGTTCAAGATTTTTCTGGGTAAGCAATGGGTGGCCTCTGCCTGTCGAAGTTCATGTTTAAAATCACTCTGAAAGCCGGGCTCGGTAGCTCAGCCTGTAATCCCGCGCCTTTGGGAGGCTGAGGTGAGTGGATGGCCTGAGCCCGCGGGTTCGAGACCCGCCTGGGCAGCGAGACCTCATCTCTACAATAAATCAAAAAATCAGCCGGGCATGGTAGCACATGCCTGTAATTCCGGCTACTCGGAAGGCTGAGGTGGAAGGATCGCCGGAGCCCAGCAGGCGAGGCTGCGGTGGCCGGGAGCAGCCACTGCACTCTAGTCTGGGCGACAGAGTGAGACTCCAACTCAAAAATAAATAAATAAATAAAATCACTCTGAAATGCAGTGGTCTACCCAATGCTCTTTATGATAAACCCTCTTCTCAAAGGAGGGTGGTAGCAAGTCCTGAGAAACAGAGTCATTACTGACTTATCTCCTACCATAGGCTTCTCTACCTCTAGAATGAGAATACAAGAGAGTGGCTAATTAAAGATTTTTACTATTATAGTTTATTTATTTGAGGTTGTTTTCTTTATTGCATTATGTGCTTGAGTAGAGAATAAAAAGGCACAATGTAAAAAATATCTTTTCCTGAAGAAGGATAGAGGAAAAACATATTTCATATTTAATCCTTCTTCTCAAGTTATTTAGAAATGAATAAGAGATGGGCAATTGACAAAAATAATAAGTAGATTTACTAATATTTCCATTGTTTACATGAGGAGAGTTGTTTATGTTAAATATTTATTGAGTACCTGCTTGGTGCCGAGTATTTTTCTAGACATTGAGCGAGCAACACAGAAAAAGTCCTTTGTTTGGGAGTTTGTGGTCTAATAGGGTAGTTCTATTTTGTAAGAATATTTTGCCTAAAATACATATGCTCTATGAAATATATTTTTATAAAGAATTCTTGGTTTTTCATGGACAGTTATTTAGAATAATTTTATTTCAAGACAACAAGGACTTGTTTTGTTTTTGAGCCAAAGTTGATCATACTTTGTTAAAAAATATTAAAATACAGATAAACGAAAAAATTGCATAATCATAGAATTAACCATCAGTAATATTTTGACATTTTTTCACACACGTAAACACACAGTTCAGAAAATGAAATCACATTTCTATAAAGTAAATACATTTATCATTTAAATATGCATTCAGTAGTCAAATTATGCCATTTTGGTACAAACTAAGCATATCAAACTTTTTTTTTTTAATCTTTAAAGCAAAATCCTTGTGGAAGGAACAGAAATTAACCCAGGTTAACTTTACAAGTGGGGATTTATTTTAAGAATTCCTTTAGCAACAAGGGAGCTGGAAATCCTCCCAAAGCAGGACCAGACCTCTTGTATTTAGGAACTGGGAAATCTTTCAGGTTTCAGACTAACTTTGTTCCATTAGGTCATTCCGTCATTCCCTCAGTTTCAGGTTTGTGAATCTCTCCTAATTACTCTATTAATGTGACTCAGTTTCCCTTGCCCCATTTCCCATTTTGTGTCTTATTACAAAATTTCCCACTTTCAATTCTACTATTCTTCTCCCAAATACACACACCTATTTTATTTTATTTTATTTTATTTTATTTTATTTTTTTGAGTTGGAGTTTCACTCTGTTGCCCGGACTGGAGTGCAGTGGCCGCTCCCGGCCACCGCAGCCTCGACCTGCTGGGCTCCGGCGATCCTCCCACCTCTGCTTTCCAAGTAGCCGGAATTACAGGCACGCGCTACCACGCCCAGCTGATTTTTTGATTTAGTGTAGAGATGAGGTCTCGCTGCCCAGGCAGATCTCGAACCCGCGGGCTCAGGCAATCCACTCACCTCAGCCTCCCAAAGGCACGGGATTACAGGCTGAGCCACCGAGCCCGGTTTACACACCTATTTTAATAGGACTCATACAACCTGACTTGCTGGAACACCTCTAGTCTCAAATTATTTCTCAAACCTACACATATACACATGTGTGTATAAGTTCTAATAAAAACACTCTGACATATCAACTCTCTCTCTACACAGAGACTGTCAAGGTGTGAGGTCAGTTCTTTTCTTTTCACAATTGTTCTTCAACTACTTTATCCTAATTCAAACTCTGTTTTTTGAGTCAGGCTGGAGTACAATGGCACAATCATGACTCACTGGAGCTTCGACTTCCTGGGCCCAAGTGATCCTTCTGCCTCAGTCTCCTGAGTACCTGGGACTATAGGCATGAGCCACCATGCCAAGTTAATTTTTTTTATTTATTTTTTTGTAGAGATGAGGTCTGGCTATGTTTCCCAGGCTAGTCTGGCACTCCTGGGCTCAAGTGCTTCTCCCGCCTCAGCCTCCCAAAGCGCTGGGGTGATACGTGTGAGCCACAGAGCGAGCCTCAACTATATATTTATTTAAGCACACGTGTATGTATATATATTGTATATGTATATATATATATATATATATATACACACACAAATATATACATATATACAAATATATACATATATATGTGTATATATATATATATATATACAAAGCACACGTGTATATATATATATATATCCATGATCTGACAGCTCTTCCATATTTTCAGTCAATGGAATCCAATTCTACAGATTGGACTTTACTCCCTTGGCCCATGCTACCCTCCTAATCGGAATACGAGGAATCTGCAATATGTGGTTTTCAACCTCTGGTTGAAAGACTTAGAAACTGCTATCATGTGTTTCTGTCATATATTTTTGTCATGTATTTTGATTACTAATGGCTGAAAAGATACATAAAAATAATAGTGTTGTTTTTATTACAAAAACAAAAGCAAACCAAAACAAAACAAAAGATGCTGGATGATAAAATGAAAGTTTGGAGACTGCTTGAGATGCCTTTAAGAAAATGATCAAGGAATCAGAAGATAGAGATAATCTGGCTTTAGGGTCGATGGGTGGAAGTCCCTTCATTTTAGGAAGGTTTCCAATTGCTTCTTGTTAGAGCATCAGGAAGGAAATGTAGCTGGAGGTAAGTCCTGCTGTCAGAAGAATGCCAATATTTGCTACAAGTGATTCCTCTCAGATCGACTTAGGAGTAGTCTTCAAACTGGAGAATATTTGTGTCTGGAGGGTACAGTTAGTCTTTTCAGGGTCACACATAGTTTGAAGGGAATTCAGTTTTCAACAAGTATTGTTCAACAAGTATTTATTGAGCGTATACTATATTCCAATCACTGAGAGATAACATTTAATGACACCTTCCAAAATCCTTTCCCTCACATGCTTTCCCTTTAGGGGATAGAATAACTATAAACAACTTTTAACTTCCTTGGATGCATGTTCCTGAAACAGATCTGCCTAAGGAATGTCAAAGTGTGAGATCAGTTCTTTTTCTTTCACAATTGTTCTTCAATGACTATATCCTTATTCAAACTGAATTGTTCTAGGGAAGAAGTGTAAAGCCTCCACGGTCCTCAAAATCAGGAAAAAGTAATGGTATATTTAAATATTATTTTATCAAGATATCCTAAGATAAGACCTATCTCCCTCCACACACACCTTTTCTCAGTCATTGTGGTAAGCACAGCCCTAGAGTGACTCCATGATGTACACACACTGTGAAATCCTTTCCCCTGAGAGTTTGCAGGAATTGTGTATATGGTGGGGTAGCCACTCCCAAGATTATGCAACATTATGCAAGACTGGGAGAGATTCTCCTCTTGTCTGCTGCCATGTTGTCAGAGGATCTGGGAGGGCACCATGGGATAAAGAACTATGGAGGCTTCCAGGATCCAATAGTGCCCCTGACTGACAGCTAGCAACAAAGTTCTAAAGCTGCGAGAAACTGAATTCTACCAAGGACCACTTGGGAAGATGAGCCTGAGGTTCAGAAAGTACCACAGCCTGGCAGACACCTAGTGAGATTCCTGCAGACTTGTGAGACCCTGACCCAACAAACCCAGCCAGAAGTCCTGACCCACAGAAACTTTGAGCTTATAAACGCATGCTGTTCTAAGCTGCTGCATTTGTGATAATTGGTTAGGCAGCATAGAAAAACAGTGCAGTGTTCAACAAGTATTTATTGAGCGTATACTATATTCCAATCACTGAGAGAAAACATTTAATGACATCTTCCAAAATCCTTTCCCTCACGTGTTTTCCCTTTTAGGGGATAGAATAACTATAAACAACTTTTAGATCTAAAATATCTAGCGTGTTAGAAAGTGATGATTGCTAAGGAAAAAGAAAGTAGGAAAATGGGAAATGATTTGTGGGAGGAACATGGTCAGAGAGAAGGAGTTATTGAAGGTCTGGCCTCACAAAGAAATAGCAAGTAACAGGGTCTTGAAAGACGGAGAGTATTTCCAGGCAGAGAGAGACCAATGCACAGGCTCTTGGAGATGGAGACACGCTCATCTGATGGAGAAATGGCAAAGGAACCAGTGGGATGTATTTGAGTGAGTGAGGCCAAGAATAGGAGACAAGGGCAGAGAGGGAAAAGTAGGCCAAATGATGCAGAGTTTTGAAGGTCACAGTAAGGTTTTGGCTTTCACTCACAGTGAGATGGGGAGCCAAAGGAGTGTTTAAAAAAGGGGAATGATACGATTTTACCTTTCTTTAACAGACTCACCAACACTGTTGTATAATGAAAGGAACCCAGGGTGGAAGACAGGATGCCGCTTATGGTCCTATTAATAATCCAGGCAAGAGCCAGGCTTGGTGGCTCAGCCTGTAATCCCGCACCTTTGGGAGGATGAGGTGAGTGGATTGCCTGAGCCCGCGGGTTCGAGACCCGCCTGGGCAGCGAGATCTCATCTCTACAATAAATCAAAAAATCAGCCGGGCATGGTAGCTAGCATGCCTGTAATTCTGGCTACGTGAAAGGCTGAGGCAGAAGGATCGCCGGAGTCCAGCAGGTCGAGGCTGCGGTGGCCGGGAGCGGCCACTGCACTCCAGTCTGCGTGGCAGAGTGAGACTCCAACTCAAAAAAAAAAAAAAAAAAAAATCCAGGCAAGAGGGAATTGTGGCTAGATCATTGGATAGCAGTGGAAAAAGGTCGCTAAAATGTAATCCTTTTCAACCAAATTTGAGGTGGTTGTTATTGATAAAGAATTAAAATTGCTTCCCATTCCCTCTATTTATTTTTTCAAAGAAGGTTTCTCAGACCTAGTCTCTACAAATGGAATGTGTAGAATAGAATTGATGCTGAGACCTATGCTAGAACAGGATTAGGTCTCAGCATCAATTCTATTCTACATATTTCATTTTTAGAGACTAGGTCAGAGAAACCTTCTTTGAAAAAATAAATAGAGGGAATGGGAAGCAATTTTAATGTATCCATGGATACGTGAACTAATGACAACGTCCCCAGCTATCTCAGTAAGAGAAACACTTTTGTATTTAATATGTTGATCAAAACTTTAAATATATTTTCATCTGTAAATGAATAATGATTATAATAAAACTCAGTTCATGAAAAAATATTTTAACATGTAAACTTTTATAATGACAGGAATAAAAATATTTAACTTCAATTTACATACTTTTTGGCAGAAGAAAATGATAGGTGATTAATAACATGCCTTCCAGTGTAAAGACATGCACCAGAAATATTACATTTAGATATATACTGTGGAGAAATAGGTTTGTAAATAATTATAGTAAATGTGAAATCAACAAGTTTTTTAATGTTTTTGAAAAAGATTGTTTTTACTAAAATATCCAAAATGGTTTGTTAAAATTAGAAGGTATAATATAAAGTATAGGCAATGATTGATTAATATCAGGCCTTCAAGTATAGAGGCAGTTGCTAGGAATATTACATTAGGATATGAACCTGTGGAAAGTGAAATAGAAATTTGAGAACAAAGAACAAAAGGAATAATGCAAGTTGTTGACTCATCAAGAAAAATGTGATGATTAATTTTTAAAATGGATAAAGCTGTTTGACTTAGCCACTCCACAATGTATATGAACTTCAAGACAGTATGTTACACAATAAAGATATACAATTTTTGTGTTGATTAAATAAATAAATAAAATGTTAAAAAATGGATAAGGGTGAGCATGAGATGACTATGGTATTTAGATTGTATGAGAAACATTCGAACTGGGCTGCCCCCAAACATTGGTGTGGCTGTGCCCTGAGTTCAAATGGGGTCCACCTGCTATAAACTTAAATATGTAGGAATTACAAGTCAAGCTAACAAGTTGTTAAGAAAGACATGCCCTATGTTACCTTGAAAAATGTTCTCTCAAGGTGACAGAAAAACAAATGTGTAAAGTTTTGTTTTTTTATATGTCTAAAAATAATACCTAAAAATATTAATGAGTACTGAATTTATGTATTATTACGTGTGTTTGAGTGTTCTATTGGTGGACTGCCTGTGCTTGGAAACATGAAAAACGAATGATATACATAACATATAAGTTGTTATGTATTCTTCCATATGTTTAATTTTGGTCTCTATTTAGCAAATAACTAATTATGTTGTCATAATCAATATTTTCACATAATTTGTGTTTTATTGACAGTAATGACATGAAGGATTAAAAACAAATTATAATTATAATCAAAGTGCACGAAACTGGAAAACAGGTTTATAAAGAATTATACTAAATGTGAAACTAATAATTTTTTTATATTTTTGAAAAAAGTTATTTTTACTAAAGCACTCAAAGTTGTTCATTAAAATTAGAAGATGTAATACAAATTATAAGCGATGAATATTAAACTTTTAATCAAAGTCACAATTTTTGAACATTGATTTTAACATTATTAAATACATTTACTTAAAATGCATTTGTAATTTTAGTATTCAATTTCTATCTAATTGTCAAATAGGTGGTCTAGTTATTCGTATATACATATAAATATAAAAGATATTCATATATGAATATAAAATAGAAACTGTTTATTATTGATAGATAATTCTCAGCTACTATGTACAGCTCTTGCAAATAGGTACTTGACCTGGTAGGAAATATTACCTTGTTATTACAAGAATATTTTGCATTCACACCATCTGGCATAAGGATTTGATGAGTTAATTAATTGGTCTGTCTCTTAAGTACTTCAAATATACACTGCCCTCCAAAGCATTGTCTGACTCAGTCCTCAGCAACAGTACATCCTACAAGCTTTTATGACATTTAGCTGCAGTTTCTTTTTGTGTGGAGGCCTAGGGCAGGAGATGTGCAAAAGCAATTCCCTGTCTCTTGAATGGTGTTAGTATTGAGAACAGATGCTGAGAGTTACAGGTCTTCCTCTGCAAGTGTTAAATGCTGGTTCTTAGCGATAGAGGGTCCTAGGTGTTTTGCTGTTGCTGTTGTTGTAGTTTTTGAGTTGGAGTCTCACTACATCACCCAGGTTGGAATACAGTGACACCCCAGGACTACCCCAGCATCAACCAGCTGGCTCCAGCAATCCTTCCGCCTCAGTCTTGCAAGTAGCCGGAACTACAAGCATGTGCTACCATGGCTGGCTAATTTTTGATTTATAGTAGAGATGAGGTCTCACCAATTTGCCTGGGCTGGTCTTGAACCCGCGGACTCAGGCAATTCACTCGCCTTGACCTCCCAAAATGCTGGGATTACAGGTTGAGCCACCGAACCTGGCCAGTCCTAGGTGTTTTTAATGAATTTATATGGTTTTTAAAAAATGACTTTATATGGTGTGCTTTCATGGAGTTTTAAAAATAAATTTATATGGTGTGTAGGATTCGTTTTGCCCAGGTCTAAGCATTCTAATTCACTTAAAAGATTATTTTTATTTTCAAATCTCAATATTTACTAATGTTAGAAGATATATCCTTTGCAACTGTGTACATTTATGATTATAAACTGGAAGTTACAACTGAAAATGGGCCATACGATACAAAGTTTTGCAAAATTATTTTAGAGCTACTGGAGTTTTTTTAAAAAGTTGGAAAATACCAGATAAAAAGCTGTGTAAGGTGCTAATTGAGTAGCCCTCTCACTTCCCAAACTAAATCTCTTTGTGCATGAAATTAAATATGTTTGGTATATTAAGTTTCCTTTTTCCTGTTTTGCCAGAGCTTTTTTGCCAGGATAGCTCATGACCTCTGAGTTCATCTATGATTTGACTACCTCTAATCAAATCAAATTGATTTGCATGGCAGGGCCCTCTCCAGTATGACAATAATAGACGTAGATTGCGTTTCAAGAGTATTTCTGTTACTATAAGCTATGAACTTCAAATAGACATTGTATTGCTATTGTCTTTAATTGATCAGAGACAACTCTCCAGAGGCAAAAGAAAAGAATGAGTACAATACTAGAAGAGGACCAGGTAAATATATTATTGATGATTAGTAGATGTTGCTATTACTGGGATTCTGTGTCTGTTACTAGAGTTCTGTTCTGGGTCCTTGACTTCGCAGCAGAAAAGTTTTCAGGGTGAGTCGAATATATCAAGGTTGTTAGCAAGTTTATTACAAGTGGAATCAACAGAATAGTATAAACAGTAGTGCAAAGGACAGATGAACACAAGGATGTGTCATGTTGTGACTTTTTGGCTTATGGGTTTTGTGAGCTATGATAATAAAAGGGTAGAATATTCTATTAAAGGGCTGGATTTTTCTAAGTGATAAGTGGATGATTCCTGGACTTGGGGTGCCACCCAATTTATTACTGTAAGTGGGCAGAGTCAGAACTGTCCTGGTGCTGGAGAATATGTCATTTAGGATGCTAATGAGCATATAATGAAGATAAAGGTTAAAGGAAGTCAGCTTGGCTGTTTGTGCACATGCCCAGGGCATTCCCCAACTGTGCCCTATGTGGTAGTCAACTTGCAACCACAAACATCCTGAGTAGGCTGCAGCGGACATATTGGGTGAGAGTTCTTTTAATTTTTTTTTCCTTGAATCTTCTAGTAGCCTTGAAATTGTGGCAGTCCCTGCAAGAGTTTCCACAGGTTTCCTAATTTGCCTGCAGTCTCCTGCATACCTAATATTCCTCTACGCTACTCTATCATTACTAATGAGAGAGAGAGCAACCGCAGGGCAATATGGATCTACATTAACCTTGTGGCCAAATTGTAAATGCTCCCCAGAAGTAGGAGTATTTTGAATAATTTTTCAGTAGAACTCCTTCTGATAGGTGAGAAAAAGGAAGTGTGGTACAAAATAATGAGTAGTTAAGTGTGTGGTCTCTGGAGTCAGACTGTCTGGCTTCTCAGTCCAGCTCTGCCACTCATCAACTGTGTGACTCTAGGCAAGTCACTTGGCCTGTCTGTGTCTCAGATTCCATATCCATAAAGCAGAAACAGTAATAGTGGCCAGGCTTGGTGGCTTAGCCTGTAATCCCAGCACTTTGGGAGGCCAAGGCGAGTGGATTGCCTGAGCCTGTGGGTTCAAGACCCACCCAGTCAACTTCGCGAGACCGCCTCTCTACAATAAATCAGAAATGAGCTGGGCCTGGTAGCGCATGCCTGTAGTTCTGGCTACTTGGAAGGCTGAGACGGTAGGATCACTGGAGTCCAGCAGGTCGAGGCTGTGTTGACCGGGAGCGTGCCACTGCACTCCAGCCTGGTTGACAGAGTGAGACACCAACTCAAAAAAAAAAAAAAAAGAAAGAAAGAAACAGTAATAGTAAATTCCTAATGATATTGTGAGGGTTAAAGGAGATAGTCATTGTTATTCTCTTTGAATAGTACCTGACACATATTAAAAAGTTAAGAGGCACTACTAGTATTATGAAAAAAGTTTATTGGAGCCATTTTATGTTAACATGTATTTATGAATGCAATATATAAGATAGTATAATTATAAATTATTCTGCATATGGAGGAAGGAGAGTTATTAATAATATACACAACAAAAAATTGGATAAAAATACATTAACTCGTTTTTCCATCATTTCTGAAAGTGTTTATCTATTTTGAAAAAATATTTTTAATGCCTTGTCCTGTTTCATTGTCTAAAATTCATTTCTTTTATTATGAGCATAGAAGAGTAATTAGTATAGAAAGCAATTTATTCCTAAAACTGAAACAACCCTGCCATCCTTTGTCAGTACTCCACTAACTCTTTAATATTCCCATGAATCTTCTGAAATTATCTGCATTTGGGAAAAATGGTGGATTCATTTTTGTTCCAGGGTTGCTTAATATTCATACGGATGCTCTATTGAAAAGGAAGACAGCAAGAGATCTGTAAAATACAATCAAGCAATTCTAGCATTTAAATTTAAAGTGAAAAGACATGCATGTTTTAGCAAAGTAATACTAAAAACAACATGAGTTCATCTATTAGCAATAATTTCCAAGTGTGGCTTGGTAGAATTATTACTCAATAGTCTTGTTTTATGATCTAAAGAGGGGAATTAAGAATATTTCAGTCCTGCTAAGCTGTTATTTTAACTGAGGGAAAAAAATCTCGTATTTCTAAACTACAGAAGACGTCACACATGTGCATTGGTTTTTAAAAGCCAAGCCACAATTTACTTTCAATTATAAAGTTAAAGGGTTCATTATTTTCCAAAAAAGTTTGTAATATGACACTTTACATTGTATTACTTGGTTACAACTCAAAAAACAATCTCTAGATCATTAAAATAAAACCACACAAGAAAGATATTTTAGAATCACTGTACTCTTTTGCCAAGACTTTGGTTTATAAATGTAGATATTTAATATTTTTGTAATCTCCCTATGAAAAGTTGTTTAGTCAAGTGATGCACTTCACATAGATATATAATAATATAATAATTTTCAGTTAGCAGTGCTTTTCAAATTATCTCACAGTGCATTATTATTGTAATTTAGCAAATGCCAAGGAAGACAGAATTGAAATAACTTAATATGATATAACACAGTCTACTGAGGTGTTATGTTAGAATTTAAGACAGCTAGATATGGTCCTAGTCTTTGAAAAAGAAGAAGGGGTTTACTTCTTAATCTGCAACTGGAAATTATAGTCTCTTAAAATGAACATGATGTTAAAACTCCAAGAATGGTTTACACTACACTGGAAACAGCTCTACAGTACATCAGAGTGGCAGAATTCTAGCATACAAGTAGAATCTAGACTTTCTGAGTTCAAATCCTGACTGTGCCTGATTCTAGATGAGCAAGTTATTTAAGCTCTCTCTATTTCAGGATACTCCTCTAAAAAATGTAAGTGAAAATCATATCTACCATTTAGTGCTGTGGGTATGATTAAAGGATTCGATATATATGCTTATAACTGCACATGGCACATAGCATTTTATGAATGTTATGTACTATTGTTAAAATTAACCTATTATTATTTCTACCTTTAGGATTGAGCTTATGCACATGTGACATGGGATTTGTACCTATGATAGGATTTTCTGTTTACTAAGATTACCTTTTCCTCTTCCCGATTAAACTTCTTTTATAGATATTTCAGCTTACATATGGCAATTTGTTCCTGTAGGGATTATGGAGATGGGGTATGGACACAGAGGTTCTTTCATGACCAGGAATTATATCAAATATACAAACTCTTTGATTCAGACAATCAAGGCCATCCAACTTAGTGGCCAATCATCCCAGTACGTGGAGTGTGAGGGGATTTGGTCAGCCATAGGTCTTGGGCAGTAAGTAACTCATGCCAAGGAAATCTGGCTGCAGGGTCAAGAAAAGCTTTCCCAACCATGGACAATCTGAGAGCAAATCCCCTGGCAATGGGTAATAGTGTAAAAAGCAGGAACAGGGCTGTGTTATTGGTAGGACATGTCCAAGTCAGCTTCCTAATCACCCAGAATAGGGCAATAATCAGTTTAGCAGAATGACAGTAAACTGCTCCCATGCCTCTTTTGTCACAGAGTTTTACTCTGTGGTGGACATTGGTTGTTTCAGCCACACAGCATGCATATATTATAATGGTACTAATTTTACTTTGGGGGAACCATCCCTCTTTATTCTGCCCATGGGATTTTTCTAGTTTCCAGAGTTGAAGAAAGTGACCTAAACTAAAATCAGTCAGGATATTCCATCTCCCCAGGCACAGTGATTAACCAAGGATGGGCATATCACTCAAAGCAGCTCAAGGACCAAGAAGACTGGAGTCCATAATTTTGTGCTATCTTGGAGGCAAACAATCTCTTTTGGTATTAATTATGTTACCATATTAACACTAAATCTTTTTGAGATTCACACATGGAGCATGGAGATAAAGTCCATTCAAGAAAGCAGAGTTTTTAAAAAATGGCTCCCGGTTAGAACCCGGAAACAAGAGTCTCCTGAATTCTTTAGCTTGCAAGAACCAATATGCTCTCTTTTGCTTAAGCCAATTTTGGAAAGGGTTTATGTCATCTGCAGCAACTACAAATCCAAGATGACACACATATCTTATCAAAGTATTACTATCTTTTTTTTTTTTTACAAAGTTATCTTTCTCTTGGAACTCTGAGCTAAAACAGGGGAAAGACTGTGTATTCATCATCTTTGATTCAATATGCAGTGAGCTTCAAATAATTGACACATAGTAGGTTCCCAATATGCATTTATTGAATAAGTGAATGAATAAATGAATGAATGAGTAAAGCTAATTGATTGTTTATATCAACAGTGTCTAGGAAGGTAGTTGGCAAACTGCAGGTTGTAGGTCATATGTGACCCACAGTCTGTTTTTGTAAATAAAGTTTTGTTGAAGCACAGCTGTTACCATTCATTTCCATATTGCTGATGGCTGCTTTTGAACTACAATGGCAAAGTTGAGTAGTTATTACAGAGAATGCATGGTTCACAAAGCCTAAAATACTCATTATCTGGCCTTTGAAGAAATAGTTTGTCCCAGTAGGTGGACAAACTAGAGTAAGAGAATTTGGTCAGCTGTCGATCTTGGACAACAAGTAACTCATGTCAAGGAAGTCTGGCACCAGATACCAATGGTCAATCCTGGAGACCAAGAGATCAAGGAAAGCACTCCCACACTGAGACAAACTGAGAGGGCAAACCCTTTGGTAATGAGTAGTAAAATAAACTGGATCTAAGGAGATTCTACTTTTTTTTTTACCTATTGATCCAATCACGGTTTAGTTCCAACATGGTGCTAGATGGAGTCTGGACTAAGGAACTAAGCAAGACAATGGTTTTCCCAACATCTCTATTACAATATAAATGTACCAGAAAGGAATATTTCTTCACATTTTACTTGGAATGAGCTCTCTGTTAGTGGTTAATACAACAGAGGAGAAAAGAGAGATGACTGGTGAGGTCACAAGGACTGTGTGTGTGTGTGTGTGTGTGTGTGTGTGTGTGTGTGTGTGATATTTGTATGTGGAAAGGAAAATTGTATAGGTGGGGAAGTGGAGGTGGGTGCTTAAAAGAAGAAAAAGAGAGATAAGGCTGCTGCAGATACACGTTTCCTCCTCTACAATACTGCTTCAGGTTGATGCAGTCTCCTACTAGGCTTTAAAGCATTGCTTGGTTGGGGTGGCTATACTACATCCTCTTAGAATGCTGACTGGAATTTTCTGTGAGATATGTGGAACAAATAAACAAAAATTTAGAAAATAGCACCTCTGATTAGTAGAGCCAATGGACAGTTTGTACTAATAAAATAGAAGGAGTATTTTGTGCCAATTTTATAAGAAAAAAGAATATGATATATGCTCAGGAAAAAAGAACACACAGTTCTAAAAACAAGTGTTTTCATTTGAGAATTTTAAAACACTGTCTCTAGAATTCTAGGAATACAAATTTGGAAACAGCCTCTTGTTTTTTCAAAATACTAAAGGTTAGTTTAAAAAAAAATAAGTATTTAGAGATCAACATCTACAAAAATGCAAGGGTACTTCTAAACCGAAAGAAAGAGCTTCGAAGCATTTTAGTTTTCTTTTGATTCACCAGAGAAATTGAGTCAAAAGGTGCTTGGGGGACTAGTTTTGGGCTAATAGTTTAAATTTGTTTAACCTTTAGTCTGCTAACAAAACATACACAGTATACTAAATCCATAGAGTAGCTTTTACCACCAGAATTAGTAATATAAAGCTTTGACTTTTCTACACTGTTTTTTTAAAATTACATTTTGTATGTTAATGTGCCCTTTAATTTTTTTCAGTTTTCATTGACAGAGGAATACATTTGTTTTAGAAAAGGTCTTAGCATAACTTGAAGCCTCTCTAAAATAATTTTCCCAATTTAGCTAATTTAGGAAGAGATGTAAAGGGTACCATTACATCAACTTCCAAGGCTATTGCTCCAGCAAAAAGTAGATTAAAGCTGATCAATGGTAAATTTATTGCTTTAATTTTTAAATTTACTTATGCTTGTTCCATTATACATAACAAAAGAATGAATATTCTGCCTAGGCTTTAAATCATCTTAAATTGCATGATATATTTGCTTATGAAAGAACAAATTGTAGGAATACTTACCTGCAGTAACTCTTCAGAAAATCTCAATCATCTGGAATATGTCTGAAAACTAGGAATAAGTAGAAAAAATTATAATAGCAAAGTGCATTGCCTGCAATGTGGATACTAAAGGTAGTATCTACAATTAATAAAGAAATAATAATCAACAGGTAATTAACAGGAAAAGGCAATAAAACCAATGAAAAATGGGCAAAGAATCAGAAAGACTAATTCACTGGACAAGAACCCAGGTAACTATAGAACATTTGATAGGGTGCTTATCCTCACCAGTAGTTAAATAAATGCAAATTAAAACACTATATTGCCACTTCATACCTCTCAAATGAAAAGTCAGCTATATTTTATTAGAATAAGTTTATAGGAGAAATGTAATTTTGACAAATTGCTGGTGATAGAACATTTAGGCAATTTCTGATAAAGGGCATCACTAGTAATTCAAAAAACAACAGATGCTGGTGAGGACGTGGAGAAACGGGAATACTTCTACAGTGAGTGTAAACTAGTACAACCTCTGTGGAAAATAGTGTGACAATTCCTAAAAGTTCTAAGACTCGACCTTGCATATGACCCAGCATTTCCCCATCCCCCTTCTGGGAATATCCCCAAAGGAACTCAATCATTCTATGAAAAAGATGACTGCACACGCATGTTTATTGCAGCATTATTCACAATAGTAAAAACATGGAACCAACCATACTGTCCATCAAAAGTAGACTGGATTAAAAAATGTACATATACACAATGGAGTGTTACACAACCATAAAGAAGGACAAAATTAGAGACTTCGCAGCAATTTGAATGGATTTAGAGTCTATAATACTCAGTGATCTATCACAGAAACAAAGAACTGAGTACCATATGTTCTCATTCATAAGTGAACCCTGAACATTAATCATAATACTATAAGAAAGAGCTTGGCAGTAGCAGGACACTGACATGATCTCAAACCAGGTGAAGTTGGGACTAAAGGAAGGCCCAAACATTACCTGTACAATAACCACTTATATACCTGATCCTGAATTGTACCACACATCTTTAAAAGAAAAACAAAAAAAGAGGAAATGCACAGACTAGAACACTTCTAGTTATAAATCCTAAAGGCCCTTATGCATACGCATAAGAAGGCAGGTCGTAGGATGCACTTGGCAGCATTAAATATATCAACAAAATGTTAGAAAAAAGCAGATCTCCAACAGAAGGAAAATAGATTAGATGATGAAATTATTTACACATTTGTGTGCTGCATGGCAGTGTAAAGTGAATGAACTAGATCTGGAAAAGGACTTAAAACAAAAATAAATAAATAAAATAATATTTATTAGTAGTACTTCTTATATTTTAAAAATTCTGAAACAAATGTGAAAATTTTTAACCTTTTAAAATACTAGATGGTAAATACTCAAATGTCTATTATATTATTATTCATGCTTTTCTACATTAAAAATCATTTCCGAAGGAAATGGCAACTTTTTCTCAGAGGATTATTTACAAAGTTAAAACATTTTCTCAAATAAAAATATGATATCTTTAATTGGGTCCTGTTTACTTTTAATATCAACAAATTTAAGAAGCTTTCTTATAAATAAAAAGCAAGTTTTTATTTATTAAAAATACACACTACCAAGTCCTACCTCAAGGCTAGTGAATTATAATCATCAGGAAGCATCTTGGAAATGTGTATCCTTACCAAGGGTCTTGGCTGAGTTTGAAATGTAACCAAGTTGAGAAACTCAGTATGAATTAAAAAGGGTTGAGAAAGGTAAGAATGATAGGCAAACAGGCTGCGAGAGGAAGATATGTCTGAACCAGAAGAGGGAACTAAAAATTAGAATTGTACAGAGTAAACATACAACAAAGCAGTCAGGGGACGGAAATTACTCACTTGAAATATAGATTTTTTTTTTTGAGTTGGAGTCTCATTCTGTCTCCCAGGCTGGAGTCCTGTGGCACACTCACAGCCACTCCAGCGTCCGTCCACTGGGCTCAGGCAATCCTTCTGTCTCAGCCTTCCAAGTAGCCAGAACTACAGGCGCGTGCTACCACACCTGGCTAATGTAGAATTGTAGAGACAAGGTCTTGCCAAATTGCCCGGGCTGGTCTCAAACCTGTGGGCTCAGGCAATCCACTCGCCTTGGCCTCCCAAAGTGCTGGGATTACAGGCTGTGCCACCAAACCCGGCCAAAATTATAGATTTTAAGGATGGCAGAATAGCTACATTTGGATGGGGAAAAAAATGTATTGGAAAACAAAAGACCTGCTTATAGATATGATTCTATCATTACTTGATTGAAACACTGAGTTATAAAATTGCTTCCTCTTTCTGAAAAGCAAACAAACAAAAAACAAGAGTGAATCCCCACTAGCTTAGACCATTCAAAAAAAATTCCCAGTCCAGGCCCAAATCCTCCAGTAAGTTTTTTTCTAACACTGTCACTGAGATGCCCCACTGTTCCCCATAGTATACATTCTCCTTTGCTTTAACAAGTAGTGCACATCTTGTTTAATTATAGGTCTGTCCCTGGTGATCTTTAACAAGAACATTTACAGTCTTTCTTGGACATTGATACAACTTTGAGCCTCTTTTGCCTAGGAAGCCAGCATCTGTACTTGCTATGCCTAATCTTTCTGTTTTGTGTCCTCTAGATTTTATCTACACCTGATTCTAGCACTGTCTTAGCCTGAGATCATCTCTTAAATCTGCCATCTGCTTTGACTGGACTTCATGATAGCTTTACATATATTTAATTTCTGTTGACTCTTCTGCTAAGAACCTAAACTATCAGCCCGATTTTTCTCTAATATGCCAAAAATGTCATTCCTTAATGAAGTTGGGTTAATATAGATTATTTCCATGAGTAATCAAGTTAGAATAAGGCAACTTCTGAACCCTTTCTCAACTCTCAGATTGGACATGTCTTTGTTCCTCCTTTAATTACACCCCAAAGACACATATTCTGGGGGTCAAACTCATCAAAATAAAAAAAGGCCAAACTACCTTCTTTCAAGTGGTGAAGGAGAAACTTCTAATTTCACTTGGAGCTCTTGTAGCTAGTCATGCAGAAAGAGTATGATTTTATTGCTTAACTACAAACTCTTCATTCACAAGTGATAGAGACATAATCCATCCTACTAGATTGGCTCATATTCATTCACAAAATTCTAGTAACTTGATACTCTTGCCTTGAAATGTTCTGGTAAGTATTGCTGCAAAAAAAAAGGAAACATATATCATACACAGGTATAATAAAAATTTCTTGGTGTCAGTAATACAAAAGCTTTCATTTGCAGATGCTGAATTAAAGAAAAATGCTGTTGAAGCAAAAAGTGAACTGAGAAAGTCATAGGAGTGATTAAATGGCTCCAAACTTTAGTCTTCTTATCATTCACATGAGAGGATTTGGCAAAATTTCTAAAATGTAATACCTTAGTATAATAAACATCTCATAAACATACTGTTTGCTGTTCTCAGTCATGTAGAAACATCAAAAAATTACACAGCAACCAACTAGTAGGAGTAGCTAGGTTAGTTAATGCTACATATCTTCTCCAATTTACTTCTATGACTCAGTGCTTGGTAAGTTTTCTTTTGGTAATTTCTCTCCCCAAGGTTGAGGGCTGGGAATAAACGTATGAATTTAGCAAACAGGAAACTCGGGCTTATTAAGGATTTGCTTAAAATCCGAATGATAGATTACTGTCAATAATTAGAACTCTTATTTCCCAATCTGTTTGTTTTTTTCTCCAAATGTAGATATTGTCATCATTAAAGTCTGTATTTTAAGTGAACAGTTTTCTTCCCATGGAAAATAATGTCAAGCTTCTGGGAAATCCACTAGAATTAAAATACAAAATCAAATCCTGGGGAATAGTCTTGATCTGTCAAGATCAGTTTGAGAGAAGAGAATAAAGAAATTGTTCAGAGGACTAGGTGACAACTCAGTGCCTTGTAAAACTCTTAAAATAGTTCCTTAAAAAAGGTTAGCTAGACCTCTGAAATGAACTAGGATTAAGTTGAGGCGGTATGTATCCAAATACAGTTTTTATCACTTCAATTAGGTAATAAATGGCAGGTCAGGGCAAAAGTCACAGCAAAAATCCTATCATGCCCTCTGTGTCCTTTTCTCTAGGATCATCCAAAAATCCAACTTAGACTGAAGAAAATTGAATTAGGCAATTAAAATAGAAAACTTGGGGGCATTTTGATAAGTGCATCCTTGTTTTAACAAGCGCCACTACCAAGGTCCTATAGTTTAAATATTTCACAAGTCAGACCATTAAACTAGACTTCTGAAATATCAAGCAGATCATCTCAATAAGATAGTGTACATTCTTTAGTTTTCCTGATTTCCTCTGAAATTCATTATTAAATTTCTATAATGACATCTTTTCAGAGGTATACACAGGAAACAGAAACAGTAAGAGAGGTGAAAGAAAAAGAGAAGAAAAAAAGACACAATTTACCAAATCAAGAGTGAAATAGGGAATACTAGAATAATAAGGTATTCTTCGGTATCTGGGGGGGATTGGTCCTAGGGCTTCCTGTGGATATCAAAATCTGTGGATATTCAAGTCCTTCATATAAATGACATAATATTTGCAAATAACCTATGCACATCCCCCCCATACTTTAAATCATCTCTAAATTATTTATAATACAGAATACAATGTGTTATGTAAATAGTTGTTATACCAAATTATTTAGGGAATAATGACAAGAAAAAGCCTGTACATGTTTATTATAGACATAATTTTTCAAAAATATTTTCAATCTGTGTTTGTTTAATCCATAGAAGCAGAACCTATGGATACAGAGGGATAGCTGTACTATGAACAGCTCTATATACATAAGGTTGACCACATAGGTGAAAATGGAAAAAGTCCTTGGGAAATACAATCACTCATTTCTCAGTCAATATAAAATAGATATTTTGTATAGCTCTAGTACTAATAAGGAAATTAGATTCATGATATTTTAATTCCTCATAAAAAACCCTCCAAGCCCAGATGGTCAGAGAAGAACTGTACCAAATGTTTAATAAATGATGCCAATTTTACACAATCTCTCCCAAAAGATAGAAAAGGAGGTAGCATTTTCCAAATTATTTTATGAAATGAGTATTACCCTGATACTAAAACTGTATGAACATAGTGCAAAAAACAAAGACCAATTATTCTCCTAAATACAGATGCAAAGGTCCTTTAAAAAATGTTAGCAAATAAAATGCAGCAATGTATACAAAAAATTATACAGCATGATCAGGTCAAGTTAACTCCAGGAATACAAGTCTGTTTCAACATTTGAAAATAATCGATATGATTATCAGACTAAAGAAGAAAAAATTACATGATATCAATCATGTTTGATTATTTGACAAAATTGAACACTCATTCATAATATAAACTCAGCCAGGCTCGGTGGCTCAGCCTGTAATCCCATGCCTTTGGGAGGCTGAGGTGAGTGGATTGCCTGAGCCCGCGGGTTCGAGACCTGCCTGGGCAGCGAGACCTCATCTCTACAATAAATCAAAAAATCAGCTGGGTGTGGTAGCGCATGCCTGTAATTCCGGCTACTTGGAAGGCTCAGGTGGAAGGATCGCCAGAGCCCAGCAGGTTGAGGCTGTGGTGGCCGGGAGCAGCCACTGCACTCCAATCTGGGTGACAGAGTGAGACTCCAACTCAAAAAAAAAATAAATGAACTCAGAAGAATAGGAATAGAGGGGAACTCATTCAACTTGAGAAAGAATATCTATACAAAATCTACAGAAAATTTTATAATTAATGATAAATGAATGAATGCTTTCCCTCTAAGATAAAAAATGAAATAAGAATGTCCAGTCTCAGCACTCTTCTTCAACAGTACTAGAAGTTTTACTCCAGCAATTCAGCATCAAGCAAAAATTAGTCTTATAGATAAGAAAAGAAAAAATAAAAACTGTTCCTATTTTAAAATAATATAATTGACTATGTAGAGAATCACAAGGAACCTACAAAAACTCTTAGAACAAAAAAGCAAGGTCTGCAATGCTGTATGATACACACTAAACAAAAATCAATTGTATTTATATATTAGCAGTAAACAACGAATGGTGAAATTAAAAATACAATACTGCTTATAGGTACTCAAAATGTTAAAGATGTCGATTTAACCAACATATATAGGACTTGTATGATGAAAACAACACAATCCTGAGGAAAAAAGTAAAGTGCATCAGTTTTAAAGGCATACCATGTTCATGGATTTAAAAACTCAACATAGTACAGATGTCCATTTTCCTCAAATTGATATACATAATTAGCACAATTTCTATCAAAATTCAGAGTTTTTGTGGCTGTAGATGAGCTTGTTGTAAAATGTATATGAAAGACAAAGTAAATCAAATGGATAAAACATTTAAAAAAAGAATAGAGAAATTAGTTTACTCAATTTCAAGATTATTTTATGCCTACAGTAATCAAGACTGTATGGTAGGGTTGGAGGAATAGACAGACACCAATGAAATGGACTAGAGAGCCCAGATATAGAGCCACGCAAATATGCCCAACAGATTTTTTACAAAGGTGAAAAGGTCACTAATTGGAGGAAAGATAGCCTTCTCAAGAAATGGTACCAAAACAATTAGATATCCAAAAGCAAAAATATATATTTAACCAAAGTGAGGCCCAAACTTTACCTGTCCAATAATCATGTGTATTCCTAAACCTGAATTGTACCCCACATCTTTAAAATAAAAATTAAAAAAACAGGTCAGGCATGGTGGCTCAGACTCTAATCACAGCACTTTGAGAGGCCAAGGTGAGAGGATTGCCTGAGCCCGGGGGTTCAAGATCAGCCTGGGAAACTAATTGTGAGACCTCATCTCTACAATAAATCACAAAAATTAGCTGGGTGTGGTGGCGTGCATCTGTAGTACCAGCTACTGAGAAGACTGAGGCAGAAAGATCACCTAAACCCAGCAGGTCGAGGCTGCAGTGGCTGTGAGCATGCCACTGCACTCCAGTCTGGGCTACAAAGAATGAAACTCCAACTCAAAACAAACAAATAAATAAGATCATTGATCTAAGTATCACACATTCCACAAAAATTAATTCAAAATGAATCATGAACTTAACATTGTAAAACTTTTAGAGGAAATTATAGGGAAAGTTTTTCAGGCTTTAGAACCAAATGAAATACTCTTCAAGTTGACAACAAAAGCATGATCCATAAAATCTGTAATATAAAACACTAATATACATAACTTCAACAACATTTTAAAATATTTGCTCCATAAAAGACTCTGTTTAAGAGAATAAGGAAACAAGCTACCACTTTGGAAAAAATATTTACAAACCACGTATTTGACAAATGATTAATACAGAGAATTCTCAAAATTCAACAGTACAAAACCAAACAACTCAATTAGAACGTGGGCAAAAGACATGAAGAAACATTTCACCACAGAAGATATGAAAGCAGCAAATAACCACATAAAAAGATGGTCAACTTCATTATCCATTAAGGAAATGAAAATTAAAACCACAATGAGATACCACTACACAGCTTTCAAAATGGCTAAAAAATAAAAAGTAGTGACAACAACAAATGTGGTGAGGATGTGGAGAAACTGGATCACTCATACATTGCTGGTGAGAATGTAAAATAATACAGCCGCTCTGGAAAACTCTTTGGCAGTTTCTTAAACAACTAAACTTGCACATATCATATAATCCAGTAATTGCATTCCTGGGCATTTATTTCTGAGAAATTAAGACTTATGTTTACACTAAATCCTACACATGAATGTTTATCATAGCTTTATTAATAATAATGGAAAACTAGATACAATCCTGATATCCTTCAATGAATGAGTGGTTAAGTAAACTGGAATACCCATATAATAAAACATTACTCAGCAATAAAAAAGGAAAGACTATTGACCTATGCAACAACCTGGATGAATCTTCATAGAAATTTGCTGAGTGAAAAAAGCCAGTCCCCAAAGTCCACATGCTGTATCATTCAATTTTACATAAGATTCTTGAAATGACAAAGTTTAGAAATGGAGAACAAATCAGTGGTTGCCAGATGTTAAAGAGAGGGTCAAAGTGAAAGGGAATTGGGCATGGCTATTAACAGGTAATGTTAGGGACACGTGATAAAAAATAGAAGAGGAAAGAATGCTGTTCCCTCTTGACTGTACCGATGTCAGTATCCTGTTTATGATTTTTGACAATACTTTTGTAATAAGTTATTAACGGAGAAACTGAAAAAAGGGTAAAACAATTTCTGCGTATTATTTCTTATACCATATGTGAATCTATAATTTCCTCAAAGTAAAAAGAATAATTAAAAACAAACAAAATGGAACCAACAAAATGGAAACAATTTTTATGTTTTCCTTGTTTTTGACAAGAACAATGAACCAGTTTATATTGTTTACATATTTCAAAAGCAAGAATGTTAAACAAGACTCCTAAGAAGATCGGCTGACCCAGTTATGGTACATTCTGCAGTTTTCTGCTTTCCTCTAAAACTGACTGTTAAATTGTCTGCAATAGCATCCCTTTAGTGGTGTGCACTAAAGAGAGTAGAAACAAGTCCTGATTCTTTCTGATTGCCTTTCATTCATATAATCTCAACAGTTAAAAATTATTTTTCAGCCGGGCTCGGTGGCTCAGCCTGTAAACCCGCGCCTTTGGGAGGCTGAGGTGAGTGGATTGCCTGAGCCCGCGGGTTCGAGACCCGCCTGGGCAGCGAGACCTCATCTCTACAATAAATCAAAAAACCAGCCGGGCGTGGTAGCGCATGCCTGTAATTCCGGCTACTCGGAAGACTGAGGCGGAAGGATCGCCGGAGCCCAGCAGGTTGAGGCTGCGGTGGCCGGGAGCGGCCACTGCACTCCAGTCTGGGTGACAGAGTGAGACTCCAACTCGAAAAAAAAAAAAAAAAAATTATTTTTCTTGCACATACTTAATTGTTGTGCTAGAGACAATAAAATTCCTTTTAATTTCATTTTATTCTTGATTACAAAGTAATGCATGCTTTTTGTGGAAAATTTAGGAAGCAGTAAATAGCATAAAGAAGCAGGAAAATTTTAGAAAACTACTCATAATCTACAGTCTAGTGTTTTGGTTTTTTTCCTTCCTATTTTTCTTTTATATATTTTCAGTACAGTTAAATTATGCTGTGCATAAAATTTTGTAACCTTGTTTTTATTCAGAATTATATAATAAACATCATTTTAATATTTGTATACTATTACCATATGCTTGTATTCCATATACTTAGTCATTTTTCTAATTGAAGACTGTTGAATGTTTAATTTTTTTCAGTATTATAAATAATGCAATTAGAAACACTTTTCTACATAAATAATTCCTATTTTTTTCTTTTTTTTTGAGTTGGAATCTCACTCTGTTGCCCAGGGCTGCTTACAGCTATTGCAGTCTCAATCCGCTGGGCTAAGGTGATCGTTCCACCTCAGCCTTTCAAGTAGCTGGAGCCACAAGAGCACACCACCATGCCCGGCTAATTTTTTTATTTTTTGTAGAGATGAAGTCTCACCAAGTTGCCCAGACTGGTCCCAAACCTCCTGGGCTCAGGCAATTCTCTCGCCTCAGCCTCCCAAAGTGCTGGGATTACAGGTGTGAGCCACCAAACCTGGCAAATAACTCTTTATGATTATTTACTTTTTCTAGATTTTATCAGTGGAATTACTAGTTCAAAGCATATGACTATTTTAGGATTCTTTATATATATTACTATTTGCTCTAGTCAAATCTCTTTTATGATACTAAAGATCCATTGATGCCTTTTATGGAAAGATTTTTTTTTTTTTTGAGTTGGAGTCTCCCTCTGTAGCCCAGACTGGAGTGAGTGGCACACTCACGGTCACCCCAGCCTCAACCTGCTGGGCTCTGGCGATCCTTCCGCCTCAGCTTTTCAAGTAGCCAGAACCACAGGTGTGTGCTTCCACACCTGGATAATATTTGACTTATTGTAGAGACGAGCCTCGCCAAGTTGCCAGGGCTTGTCTCGAACCTATAGGCTCAGGCAATCCACTTGCCTCAGCCTCCCAAAGTGCTGGGATTACAGGCTGAGCCACCGAGCCCGACCCAAGGAAAGATTTTGGAAACTATTTTCCCAGGCATGATTAAGCCTACTATTCTTAAATTATATCAGAATCTGTTTACCTTTTTTCCCCAAAATATAAATTTTACTAATAAGAGAAAAAAAATCACCTTTGAAGATTGTACTGGGTGGAAAATATGGAAAACTGGTAAATGTCATTTACTGCCACTTTTTTGTAGTGTGCATTTTGGTACTACAGAGATTGGTAAGCTAAAAAACTATACAGTAATTAAAAAATGTCCTTGCATCTATGGTTCTAGTTGCAAAATATTATTCTGTCAATTAAGTACTCTTGAGTGGCATTTTGGAAGCTGGAAATGAGACAAGTACCATCTTTCTATTGCCTAGCTGTTGTTTCTAGTCTGCATGGCCATGGAAGTGTTTCTTCAGTAGCATTCCAGTGCCAGCCATTGACTTATTGTTTGCTGAAAGGAATTCATGACAGCAGTCGCTTCTTGGTGACTATCTTGCAGCCACAATAACGTGTTTGAAAGCCAACATTTCAGTGATTGCCAAAGTTGAACACATGCTGGGCTGTAATGAACGCCTCAACTTTACAAAGGACTGAAGTCATTTGTTTGTAATCTGAGCAAAATACAATTAAGTTAAAAATGATAATAAGGAGTAACCTGAAATCTTCAATTGCTTACAAACTAAGCAAAATACCATTCAATATTCCATGGGGAAAAAAGTTATAATGAATATCTGAAAGTATTTCGACCTAAATTACACAGAAGTCATTAAATGAAAATGTGTGGAGTGTAACTAAAAGTGATGCTTATGGGGAACTTTAAAACATTGAATAAATGTATTAGATAACAGAAATGACTGAATAGTAATGGTGTAAACTTTCTTTACATGCCACTGGAAGACGAGTGGAAACTCAAACCTAAAGAAGTTTGAAGAAAAGAAGTAATTAAGTATAAAAATCAATAATATAGAAAGCAAATGTACCATAAAAAACCCAATAAAGCCAAAAACTGATCCTTGATAAACTCTTAATAAGACTGATGAAGAAAAAGAAGACAAAAATTAACAACATCAGGCACAGAAGGGGAACAAAACTCAGACTAGTACAGACAATAAAAGAAAGACGATATACATTTACAAAAATAAACTTGACAATTTGGATGAAATTTATGAAGTAAAACTAATTAAAAGCAATAAAAAAGTTAAATGTGAATAGTCATATATATTACAGAAATTAAAGCTAAGACTAAAAACCAATCCACAAAGAAATCTCAAGTCTCCCCATGATTTCACTGGTAAATTCACACAAACATTTAAGAAAGAAATAACACGTCTTCTTAAATTCTTTCAGAAAACGCAGAGAGAATATTTTCTAACTTATTTTATGAAGCTGGTAAAACTTTGATACCAATATCTGACAAAGATTTTATAAGAAAGAAAAATTTCAGAACTGGTGAAAGTTGATAACACAAATCGGGTCCTTCTTGTCATACTCAATTTCAGAGTCGAGAGTCCAGGGGGAAAAAGCACTCAGGGAACATAACATTGTTCCCAGAATGTAATTCTCCACAAGCCTGCTGAAACTGCCTGTTGTAACCTGAAACCAGTTTAATCTAATGACACTGAATCAACCTGCTGTGGATCTAAGAAGTATTTGACCCGCTGCAGTCACCAGTCAGAGTTTGCCAGCTCACCAAAACCTCACTAGTACCAAAAAACTCTCTTTCAAAAAATATATATATTTCTTTTCATAAAATCTCCATCCTTCTCTTTTTTCTCCAGACATTCTGAAGGCCACCTAACCTGCGTTTATGCTCTGGATTACAATTCTTCCTTCCCAAATAGAACTTTTTAAATTTAGAGATTTGTCTTTATAGTATTTATTTGGCTTTGACAAACCTCTCTGATAAGCCAAGTCTTAAATGGAATATCCGCATTGGGAAAAAACACTCCATGGATCTGTCATGTTTCTATGGGTCATGGGAGCGAGGGGTTAGCTGGACAGTTTTGTTCTGAACTGTCTTATTAAAGATGCTTGCATGACAAATAGCCTTGGAAAAACAGACAGATATAATATTTTTTTCAGTAAAGGACAGGTTTGGAAGACCATGATACTGTGTCTCTAAGTTTTATAAAAATAACAGTATAGCTGGCATGGTGGCGCACACCTGTAGTTCCAGCTGCTTGGAAGGCTGAGGTGGAAGGATCGCCTGAGCCCAGCAGGTCGAGGCTGCGGTGGCTGTGAGCATGCCACTGCACTCCAGCCTAGGCAACAGAGTGAGACTCTGACTCAAATATATAAATAAATAGCATTTGTCCTCTTGCATCACACCCTTCTAGATAGAGGGAATAGGATATGCAAATAAGGGATGACTGGGGGAAAAGGTGAATTTCCAGTAACTATTGGAATGGAGAATGTCAATTTTGTGAAAATGGCAGAAGATGATCAACTCCGGTATCTGGAACAGGAACAAATTCTGGGAGGTAGGAAGGAGGAGGGACATGAATCATCTTCCATCTTTCAGAGACACCCCTGGAGCTTTTCTTATGAAGAAAAATCCCTTGTTGTGGCTCTCCTAAATTCTGCAAGTTACTTCAACTAATAGCTGGGTATGCTGACCCCTGCTAGATAGCTCTAACCACAATATGATCACCCTTATCCTTAAGTTTATTGAGAAGTGTATCAAAACCTGCAGTGCATAGTCCAGTACTTATATCTTTCATGAGTAATACCTGTCAACACAAACAGATGTCTTCCCACCTCCTTTCACATAGCCATTGCTCAGTCATCTTGAAGGACAGACAAATCTAATTAATGAGGTTGAAAAACAGATTAGAATAAATCAACTTCTCTGGCAGGCCTTCATAAACAAGGACTTGGCTCAAATATTCAGACTGAAGTGGAAATCCTAAGGTCTACCAGCTGGATGGAAGGCCATGCAGGAGCTACTGTCAACCAGTGTCCCAACATAATAGATCCTGTAGTGCCAGGCTCCCCAAAACCCCAAAGAGAAGGCACTGTGTCTGAGAGGCCAAATAAATGACCCAGAGACAATGGATGAGACCTAGGCTTTATTCAGGAACTTACAGAGATGGTCCAGGAGTGGTTGACTGGACAGGAAAAAAAACACTTCAGATAATATACAGGTTATTCAGCATTTTACATAGAGTGAAGACTGGAGTTAATACAGAGACTCACTGATGTCTGTCCATATTGTCACAACCTCTAGAGAAGGGCATGACAAAGGTTCGAGTGCTCCTGTACATTCCTGAACAATATTCCTGAGAGCGGATAAAAGGTGCACTTCTCCTTATCCTATCCTTATCCTCAGCACTCCTAGTAAGAAACTTCAAATGGTGCTCAACTTCCCTACAGACTATGCCCAATAAGCTGAGAGATATATTCCTGAGCACATTCCTGAGAGTACCCTTATTTCCTATGCATTCCCTGTAAGTACCTTCAGGGGATCCTTGACTTCCCTGTAGATTACACCCAATCAACTGAAAGATGCAAATCCCCATTTACTCCCTTTTTCTGAGTAGTCATATGTTTTGTGATTTGTATAACTTTTGCATAATACATGATGTCTTAGGCCTTGTAAACTACCTTTACTCTATGGCAAACTTGATTAACGCTTCTGCCATTACACTACTGATAAAAGCTAGGAGACACCTCTGATACCTGGCACCAGGAAATCTGGACTGAAAAATGTCACTATCGATGAGTGTGGTCGAAACTCAAGTTCTATACAATGCTCTGTGGGTCACGTGACCAATGTATGGGTACTAACAACTCTGGACTTATAAAAGTGAACTGTAAAGGCCTGGAGAGTGAGCAGAACCATTTTAGAAAGACCTCGAGTCTGGTTCTGCTCCCTGGTGAACTCAGAATAGACTCCTTTCTACCAGTTTTCTGCCCCTTTGATTTATTGGTGTCCAGGAGAGCAAGCCGAGGGTTACTCAGACCATAACAGGGGTAAGCATAAAAAGGTCAGGTTTCTAGTGTGCTGGTGTAGCATGAGAAAACAATTATATGTACATGGCCTGTACACAAAAAAGGTTGCAATTTCTCTCTAGGAGTGGGGTTTTTAGTATCATAATGCATTAAGGTGCACTAAAAGTAACCAAAAGTTATAGCTATTGATCTAGGCGTGTCCAATCTGGTCTGAACTAGCCTGGGGGATGACTGCCTCAAAGCAGGGTACATGAGAACATTCATTGTGCAGAGCTACAAGTTGTGGTCAGCAAGCCTAAGAGCACTTTCCCCATGGCTTCAGCATGACCAGCGTGCCCAGGCACGGAGCCTGAGGGGAAGGTTCCATCCTGTATTGGCCAGACCCAGGCCTCCTTTCCAAGCTCCAACCCTCTGCTTGGGGCCATATCCAGGGTGTGCCTGTGTTGTCACTGAGTGTGTGTCACCCTACAGGTCCTACTGATAACTATAAACGATGTTTGATTTCCAGAGGCATGAGCTGATCTCCTAGACCCAGACTCCTTTTTTCTTTCTTTTTATTTTTGTATTTACTTATTTTTAGATTCCAGGGTTTGTTACATAGGTATAATGTATGATGGTGAAGTTCAGGCTTCTATTGAGCTGTCCCCCAGATGGTGGACATGGTAACCAGTGGACAGTTTTTAACCCTTACCACCTTACCTCTCCGCCCAACCCCCCGCTTTAGGAATGTCCCAGTGTCTGTTATTCCCATTTTTGTGCCTGTGTGTATTCAGTGTTTAGCTTCTGTTTATTAGGGAGAGCATGTGGTACTCAGCTTTCTCTTTCTGTGATAATTCGCTCAGGATAATGGTCTCTAGCTGCATCTGTGTTGCTGCAAAGGATATGGTTTTGTTCTTTTTAATGGCTGTATAGTATTCCACGGTGTATATGCACCACATTTTGTTTATCCAATCCACTGTTGATGGGTACCTAGGTTGGTTCTATGTATTTGCTGTTGTGGATAGTGCTGTGATAAGCCTGTGCATATAGGTGTCTTTTTCGTAGAGTGATTTGTGTTCCTTTACCTAGACCCATACTTCCTAGATGGAAGTCAGCCATTAATTTGCCTCATTCCCCAAAGTATTTGCACTTTAAGAACGGTCATAAGAAGCCTCACATATCTATGGAAGCATCTCCAGCAGATCATGTACCCTCATATGACTGTGAAGCTCTCTATAAAATATGGCTAGCCTCAGCTAATTATGGAGCTTCCTAGAGGGGTATGTGCCTCATTATTTATGTGCACCATGGTGGGCAATTATCCCCATAATGGGAATCATTCCATTAAAACATGTAGTATGAAATGGTCCCTGAATTTATGTGAAATAATTAATGACACCATCTCAGTTGAGGAAGGCATTTGAGTGAGTTTCAAGTTACCAGTTAGGATTTTTATGGATGATAGAATTGCCCTAGGAGTGCTCTGGGCAAGCCAAGGCTGAGTCTGTGTAATAGCATCCTATGGTACCTGGATTAACATCTCTAGTCAAGGGGAAAGTTAAATTCAAATTCTTCAGAAGAAAGTCATCTGATTTTCTAAGGTAGACCCTGATGGTAATGAAATCGCTTTACTTGGTTGGGTCTGAAAATCTGGCTGAGGTGAACACTTCAGGTTGACCTCCTTCTGCTGCTTGAAGTCCTGTTGGTAGTATCTTTAATTAAATGCTAAAGGAGACAAATTGAACAGATTTGATGCCAGCCTCCGTCAGATTAATCAAAGTGGCATACTCAAAGAAAAATGCACCAAAAGACCAATAAATTGTAGAAACAAGAACTGAATAGCATTGAGAGATTATTGCCCATTTCTGCCCATGTCCCTCATGAGGTATTAATTGGCTTTTTGTTTGGACTTTCTTTTCAAGAATGTTTAGAAGACAGAGAGATCTTATCCCTCTCCAGAATGAACCTCAATATGCCCTCTGCCCATTATGAAGGATTTGGGTTCTCTAAACTTAAGACTTCTCTCTCTCTCTCTCTCTCTCTCTCTCTCTCTCTCTCTCTCTCTCTCTCTCTCTCTCTCTCTCTCTGTGTGTGTGTGTGTGTGTGTGTGTGTGTGTGTGTGTCTTACTCTGTTGCCCAGGATCACAACTCACGCAGCTTCTACTTCCTGGGCTCAGGCGATCCTTCTGCCTCAGCCTGTTGAGTAGTTGGGACTACAGACACAATAACTTCTCTCTCTCTCTCTCTCTCTCTCTCTCTCTCTCTCTCTCTCTCTCTCCTCTCTCGACGAGGTCTAGCTATGTTGCCCAGGTTGATCTTGAATTCCTAGGCTCAAGCAATCTTCCCAAAGTGCTGGGGTTATAGGCATGAGCCATTGCTCCTGACCAGGGCTTCTCTTTTGTAATACAACCTATTCCTTCTGCAGGTACCACCTACCCTCTGAATTGCCCTGTGGGAGTCAGAGCTCAGGGAACAAATGTGAATGCTGATTCTCTGGCTACTACTGCTGCTGTGAATAAAAACGTTTCATTTTCTCTGACCCAAGTATCTTCTGTCCTTTACCATCGTCCATGAAATTGTGACAACCCAACATGGTAGCTTAGTAAGGCAAAAAAATCTCAGACCCTTTACAGTTCTTGGCAATTAGCAATCCCGCCCGGCAATATATGAAATAGATAATATATGATAACCAAGTGGGCCTATATTATAAAAACATAAGGTAGTTTACTTTTCGAAATTCAATCAATAAAGGAGAAAGCACGAGAAAGCATTTGACGAAATTCAGCATTCATTCAAGTGTTTCAAGAAAACACACAAAAACATTTCAGTAAACTATAAATAGAAGAAAATATCCTTAATTTAAGAAGGAATATCTGGGAAAACCTTAAAGGAAAAATTATACTTATTGGTGAAATTTTGAAAAGTTGCTTGTTTGTTTGTTTGTTTTTCAAGATTGTAAATGAGACAAGGTCCTGCCAGCTACCATCAATTCTATTTAGCATTGCACAGAAGATCCTGGCAGATGTAGTGAGGCACAAACAAACAAAGGAGAAAGAAAGATATAAACAAACAAAGAAGAAAAGGCATGAGAGTAAAAAGAATAAATAAAGCTGTCATTATTTGCAGAAGACATGGTGGTGTTGGCTGAAAAATCCAACAGAAGTTACCATCTATTAGAATTAATAAATGAATTTAGCAAGTTTGCTAGATGCAAAGGTATATATATATACCCTTGGTATATATATATACACCAGCAGTAAGCAAACAGGAAATACAAATTTGAAAATGAATCTACAAGCAATAGCATATAAAAAAAATCAAATAAGTGGGAGCTTCCTTGAGGACAATAACAATTAACTATTAATTAATAAGCTACTAAAACCTCACCAAAGAGGTTAAAATTATAAAGAAAGAATACAAACTGTGGGATAGGGTATGGAAAACCAGACTGCCCAAACACTGCCAGATGGAGTGTAAATTTGTACAATTCTTTTGGAATACTGTTTGACAGTGTCTTCCTAAAGTGAGACAATTCCACTCCTAAGTATAATCTCCCCAACAGAAATGCACACATATGTTCACAAATGAAATGCATAAGAATGTCCATAGCAGCGTTGTTTGTAATGTCCTCAAAACAGAAACTGCCCTGATGCTTCTCAACACTCAAATAGATAAATAAATTGTGATACATTCACATATAGCAGGGGTTGGCAAACTTTTTCTAAAAAGGGCCAGATAGCAAATGTTTTAGGCAGTGCAGTCTCTGTCACAAGTCCTCAGTTCTACCATAATAGCACAAAAGAGCCATAGACAATACAAAAATGAACAAGCATGGGCCCAATAAAAACTTTATTTATGGACACTGAAATTTGAATTTCATATAATAGCCATGTGTCTTGAAATAGTATTCTTCTTTCATTTTTTTTCTTTTTCAGTCATTTAAAAATGCAAAAACCATTTTATCCTGTAAGCTATACAAATGCATGTGGCAAGCCAGATTGGCCCCATGAACCATAGTGTGCCGATTCTTAAGGTGGAGGAATATGATACTGAAATGGAAATGAGAAAAACTACAGGTACTGTACACGCAATAACAGGAAATGATCTCTAAACACAATATTGAAGGAATGGAGTTGGACACAAAACTGCGCAAAACTAAATGATTCCAATGACATCAAGTTAAAAATAGGTGAAACGGATGTGTTGTTAGAAGACGCACAAATGGGCCGGGCGTGGTGGTTCAAGGCTCAAGCCTGTAATCCCAGAACTTTGGGAGGCCGAGGTAAGTGGATTGCCTGAGCCCATGGGTTCAAGACCAGACCGGGCAACTTGGCAAGACCTCGTCTCTACAATAAATAAAAAATTAGCTGGGCATGGTAGTGTGCGCCTGTGGTTCTGGCTGTTTGGAAGGCTGAGGCAGAAGGATCACCGGAGCCCAGCAAGTCGATGCTGGGGTGGCTGTGAGCCACTCTAGCCTGGGTGACAGAGTGAGACTCTAACTCAAAAAAAAAAAAAGAGAGAAGACACACAAATGATTACATCAGCACATGTGATTCAAAGGTGCCCTGAAGTGGGCTTTGGGGAATTCTAGTGATGTATCATTATATGAGTATTAACTACAAGAAGTGATGGCTTTGTGAAAATCCACTGAACTGTGCCTTATTATTTGTGTACTACTTTTATTATACATTATTAAAAGTTCATAGATGCCTATAATTTTTAATTTCACACTGCCACTTTAAATTTTTTTCCTTTAGAGGAAATATTTTCCCCTTTTACTGAATAAAAGCGTGTACAGCCTTGTGATTTTTCTTGTCTCCCTTGAGTAATAGATGGTCCTATGCAAATTACAGCTTTGATTCAGAAATTATGATATGTTAATAACACATCCATCTTCATTCAAATGTAAGCTTCTTTCCTCCTGGCTGTCAAGTGTAGTCTGTAGAGAATAATACCTGATTTCAGGCACTAGAATGCTTAGTTTCTTTCTTTTATTACTCCCCTTCTCCCTCCTCACTAGTAATCATTATGGACCACTTGGGTTACAGCACAGAGAGGTGAGAAAGTGGGGACAGATTCTCAGCACTGACTGATATTGTTGGAAGATGACTTTTGGCCTTATGGAAATGTCAGAGAAACTACATTTTATCTCACATGTGCCTTTCATGGGGTTTTGAAAACTGTGCCTAGGTTGTGCAACCTGTAGCTCAACTGATCTTGACATACTCTATTTCTTTGACCTTTACTTCACCGTTAACCTCTGGTTCTCCAGTTGTCTATTCTGCGTAGACTTTCTCTGTGTTGGACCTTTAATATCCCAAAGTAATCTTCTTGAGAAGTCAAAACGGCTTCAGTCTTGCTCTCTCCCTGACCTGGTTCACATATGGTTCACAGTCAACACTGATGCATGTTTTTGCCCAAATCCATCCTAGGAGAACCAAAATTAACACCTCCTCTTTACCCTTGCGCTCTGCTTGGCATCCATCTCTCTTATTCTCCTTTCTGACAAAAGTTAGACACCAGTCCACAGTCCTTCCCAAATTCTAGAGATGTTGTCAAACTGGAGCTCTTGTCTGATACCTCCAAGAGCTCCAGGTTTGAGGGAAAGAGAGCTCCACTCACCCTTCATCCCTATGTGGTGCCATGTTGTGTATGGGTGGTGAGTGGAGAGCATACACATGGTATTGGCTCTTTTCAAATAAATGCTTTTGCAATTTCTTACAACGGTCCAACTCCTGATCATTTTTACATCCTCTTGTTAGTAAACAATTTTTTGTAGTTGTGTAATTTCTAGATATTCCTTTAATATTTACATTTTGGGTTAACTCACAGCTCACTTGGTGCCACCTTTGAAACTGACAATTTAACTTCAATTGCCTTAAACTTTCAGTTGTAAAAGGAAAGCAAGCTGGGCTCAGTGGCTCAGTCTGTAATCCCGTGCTTTGGGAGACTGAGGTGAGTGGATTGCCTGAGCCTGCAGGTTCGAGACCCACCTGGGCAATTTGATGAGACCTCATCTCTACAATACATAAAAAAAAATTAACCGGGCGTGGTAGTGTAGTTCTGGCTACCTGGAAGGCTGAGGCAGAAGGATCGCTGGAGCCCAGCAGGTCAAGACTGCAGTGGCCAGGAGTGGCCACTGCACTCCAGTCTGGGTGACAGAGTGAGACTCCAACTCAAACAAAAACAAAAACAAAACAAAAACAAGGAAAGCAGGAGCTCAGAGAGAGAAATCATTCCTAATTTTAAAAGATTTATAAGAAAATTCATTTCTCAAATTGATTTTTAGAATTCTGCGAAATTAAATTCTCAAGAGCAATGAGTTTTTTTTTAACTCACTTCAACAAATCTATTATTTTAAGCATATGACAGCCTGACAAATTAAAATTAATATCTTGGTTTTTTGCTTGAAATTAAAGTTATTTGTTGTTAGTGAAGTGGAAAAATTTTCATGTTTGTCTAAGAACTCTTAGTTAAAAAAAAAGCTTGATTCTGGCAAATCTGATGATATGACCGGTTAAGTATCTAAAGACCTTCACAATAACATCAGCTAAAGATACTAGATAAAAGATTTTTTAATCCATTTTTTAAGATTTGTCAAGTTCTAAGAGAATAGCTAAAATTCTCTTGGTGAAGAAGTTCATTCAAATGCACTTTGGGAATTCATTAACTCTCTCAGGGTCCTAAGATTTTATTTAGAAAGAAAGACTTCAGATTTAGTGTTCTAGCTAGTAACTATCCACAGATGTCAAAATCAATTTCAGAAAGTAAATAAATTACTGAAACTGGCCGGGCTCGGTGGCTCAGCCTGTAATCCCGCGCCTTTGGGAGGCTGAGGTGAGTGAATTGCCTGAGCCCGCGGGTTCGAGACCCGCCTGGGCAGCGAGACCTCATCTCTACAATAAATCAAAAAATCAGCCAGGCGTGGTAGCGCATGCCTGTAATTCCGGCTACTTGGAAGGCTGAGGCAGAAGGATCGCCGGAGCCCAGCAGGTTGAGGCTGCGGTGGCCGGGAGCGGCCACTGCACTCCAGTCTGGGCGACAGAGTGAGACTCCAACTCAAAAAAAAAAAAAATACTGAAACTGTGTGCTTGAGCCTCTCCTAGAGAGATTATTTTTTTTACCTAGTCATAGAAGCTATCTATGCTTCAGGTTTGCAAGGAACCTGAGGATTGACCTGTGGTACCAGATTACCCAATGATTCCATAGTTTAATAGTATAGATCTTAATATGAGAGAAGTTATGTCAGGACCTAATATTTTTCTCTACAAAAAAAGCAGGCAATTACATAAAAGTCCAGAAACTTAGCAGCACTCGTTTCTATCAGGTAATGTGTTATTCATAATAGTATTTTCTTTTTCTTTTACTTCTACTTTTAAAAAATGGATGAATTCTCATTGAAAACATTCTGAAATAGGGACCAAGTGCTTAATTCGCAGACATCAACACCAAAAGTACAAGTTATAAAAAGGAGAGGTTTTATTAGCCAAGAGCCAGGCTGGCAGCCACTTGCCTGCTGGACATAACAGTCCCACAGCAAGGGGACCCTGTTAGCTGTAGTGGCTTGCTTAAATGGGGCTAAACCACATTGGGACTTTACAAGTGGGCCAAACCGCAATATCCTGGAGGCCTAGGTACTTTTCAAGCAATACAAGAGGGGTTCACAGAAGCAAAAAAAAAGCTGTTAAACAGTTTAACCTAACCAGCAAGTTCTATTGCCAGTTTTCAGGAAGGGAACTTTTTTAACTGTGCAAAGGTTGAGTACATGCTTAACTGTGCAAAGGCTGAGTTTATGCTTAGCCTAATTTTTGACATTGTAGATTTTTTTAAAGCTCCCTTCCACATTCCCCCCTTTGGCTGTTCCTGGAGTCAAATTATTGACTCTTTATATAGAGGATTATATTGAGTTCTGAGGACTATTACTTTTACAGATGACACACTATTTTTAACATAACCAAGGAGGCTTATGTATGGGTCTCAGTTTTTCCAAGAAGCAATAGTTTCACACCTCCATGCAGCACAGGGTATTGTCCTGCTTTGTGGCAATGGGCTGGTCCCGATGCTGGGCAAGTATAAAAACCAACAGATTTAAGTCCTTTTTTATAAGCTAAGGGGCTGCATTCGTCAGTGTGTGTGCCCCCAGGGGTTATATCTGGCCATAATTTACAAAGGTTAAAATTAAAAACAGGTTGCCTGCTTCCTCTGTAGGTGACAATTACAGCCCCAGTGATGGTATTTCTCAGTTTCCAGGAATAGTTCCCTGGAGTATAGGGATGATGCGGGTTAGGCCAATAGGCCTTAAGCTGGGAAAAGTATGCAAGGAATATGATTAAGATACCAGGGGCCCACAAAAGTCTTATCTTTAGGGGATTTTCTCCAGTAGCTGGTTTGATGACTTTCCATATTTCTGGGGGCACGGTGGTGGCTGCCTTTACTAGTGAATGATGAATTTAGGGGTGGACACCGCTGACTTTGATGGCCATAGGAGTAGTAAGGATTACTATGTGGGGCCCTTTCCACCTTGAGGTGAGAGCCTCAGCTTTGTGCCATTTTACTCAGTCCTGGTCACCGGGCTGGAACGGGTGTGGATGTTCTGGAACCGTTTTCCTGAAGGCTGCCTGCACAGTCTCAGTGATAGCTTGTTGAACTCTTTGAAGAGCCTGCAGTGACTGAAGCAAATTATGGTTAGACAGTTCTAGTGTTTTTTCCAGTCCAATTTTTGGAAGTAACAGCGGGGGCCGTCCAAACAGAATTTCGAAAGGGGTTAGACCCTTGATGTAGGGGGTATACCTGGCCCTTAAGAGGGCATAGGGAAAGAGTGTTACCCAACCTTTGCTGGTCTCCAAGGTTAATTTGGTTAAGGTCTCCTTAAGCATCTGATTCATTCTTTCTACCTGTCCTGAACTCTGGGGATGATAAGCACAACGTAAGTTCCAATTTATCCCCAAGGGTTTTTTGCAATACCTTCAGTAAGTTTAGAAATAAATGCTGGGCCATTATCTGAGCCTAGTGAGATAGGTAGACCATCTCTTGGTATGATGTCATTTAAGAGTTTCTTTATTGTTACAGAAGCAGTTTGTTTTTGTAGGAAATGTCTCTATCCATCCTGAGAAGGTGTCTACCAAGACCAACAGATATTTATATCCATATTGCCCAGGTTTGACTTCTGTAAAGTCTATTTCCCAATGTTTCCCAGAGGTTAGTCCCCTATCTTGGACCCCTTGGGTGGATACACTGACCTTAGCATTATTAGTCTACTTGCATGACACGCAGCCTTGAATGAATTCCTGGGTGAGCTGGTCCACATGAGGGAGATAGAATTCTTTTTTCACAAGTTCAGTTGGTTTTGTCCTTTCCAAATGAGTACCTTCATGGAGCTGTCTTAGGATTTGTTGTCCCAGGACCCAAGGGAGGAAAGTTCTGACTTCCTGAAGTTGAAGCCATCCATTTGGGTTTGAGGTTGTCTGCAATTTTTGTGCAGTGAGGAGGTCCCTTCTGTATATTTTGGTGGCTCACATAGAACCGGAGGAAGCAGCGCCAGTAGGCAGGTGGTTCTGCGGTAAGCAGTTTCTCTGGCTGCTTGATCTGCTTTTTTATTTCCTATTGCCTCTTTTGAGTTTCCTTTTTGGTGGCCCAGGCAATGGATGATGGGGACCTGTTTGGAGGCCATACTGCTGCCAGGAGGTCTAAGACCTCCGTTTTATTTTTTGTAGTTTTCCCCTCTGCGGTGAGCAATCCCCGCTCCCTATAAATTGTCCCATGAATGTGTGCAGTTGCAAACGCGTACCTGCTGTCAGTGTAGATGTTGACAATTTTTTCTTTACCTGTTTTTAGGGCCTCGGTTAGGGCAATCAGTTCTGCTTTTTGGGCCATGTTCCCTGCAGAAGAGGCTCAGCCCAAGTAGTTCCCTATAGAGTGACGACCGCTGCCCTTGCATACCTTACCCCATTCTGGATGAAACTGCTGCCATCCGAGAAAAGCGTTAGGTTGGGGTTTGTTCTTGGGACATCATTTAGGTCCCAGCGCAGCTTCTGGAACTCAGTTGTTTCATAACTACAATGCGGCAGCCCCGTGGGACTTTCTTCCGGTAGTAAGGTTGCGGAGTTCAAGTTGGGGGTATGCTGGAACTTGATGCAGGATTGATTTAAAAGCAGCACTTGATAATGAGTTATTCAGGCATCAACATTCATTTGTCAGGGGCCTTCAGAGTAAAGACTCCACTGCATGCGTGGCTGTGACAGTCAGATTCTGCCCTAATGTTAGTTTTTCTGAGTCCTTTACTAACATGGCAATGGCTGCTATAACACATAAGCAGGGCAGCCAGCCCAAGGCTACTGGGTCCAGTTGTTTTGACAGGTAGGCGACTGGCCTGGTCCATGGGCCGAGCTTTTGGGTTAGGATCCCCCGGTGATACCTCATTTTTTTATCCACATAAAGGTGGAAAGGTTTTTCAATATCCAGCAAGGCCAGGGTCAGAGCTGAGACCAGGGCATTTTTAAGGGCTTGGAAATCTTTGTCCTCTTCTGGTGTCCATTTAAAATTAGCCTCTGGTCCCTCGGTTATTTCATAAAGGGGTTTGGCAAGTTCAGCAAACTTAGGGATCCATAGTCAGCAGTATCCTACAGCTCCCAAGAATTCCCGGACCTGCCTTTTGCTTCCTGGGGCCAGGATGCCTGCTATGACCCAAATGCACTGGGCAGTCAGGGATTTTTTTACCTCCCTTGAGGTTATACCCAAGGTATGTGGCTATAGTCACACAGAGCTAAGCCTTTTTTGCTGACACCCTATACCCCAGAGTCTGAAGTCCTTTAAGCAGGTACCTGGTGGCATGCAGGCACTCATCTTCTGATGTGGCTGTGATTAACAGATCATTTACATACTGTAGCAGAGTCACTTCAGGGTGTTGTTGCCGGAATGCTCAGAAGTCTTGGCTGAGACCTTCATCGAACAGCATGGGAGAGTTTTTAAATCCTTGTGGGAGTTGTGTCCAGGTTAACTGGCCATTTTCCCCTTTTTCAGGATCTGTCCATTCAAAAGCAAACAAGGGTTGACTCTGCTCAGCCAATGGGATGCTGAAGAAGGCATCCTTAAGGTCCAGGACAGTATATACCTGCCTCTCTGGAGTTAACCCGCTGAGGAGGGTGTATGGGTTGGGGACGGTGGGATGGATATCCTCCACTCACCTGTTGACTTCCCTGAGGTCCTGGATAGGGCGGTAGTCTCCTGTCCCCTCTTTTTGACAGGAAGAAGTGGGGTGTTCCAGGATGAGTGGCATGGCACTAGGATTTCAGTTTCCCAGAGATGCTGGATGTGGATTGCTATGCCTTTTCGGGATATAGGGTACTGTTTTACCCTAATGGGTGTTGCCTGACTTTTGAGCTATAAAACAACTGGCAGTTGATGGGATGTCAGCCCAGGGGAGTTTAATTCGGCCCAGACTTGGGGAAACTCAGTCTGCAGCTGGGCCAGCAGTATGGCGTTTGAAGAGTTAAGAGGGGCCCCACCTTCTGTTAACACATATTTCTCACTTAGGGGAACAGTAACAAGAATTTTTAATGCCCCAGATGGGTTTAGGCTTACTGCTGCCATGGTTTCCTCAAAACCTATGTTGGCCTTAAGCTTGTGTAAGAGGTCATTTCCCAGAAGCGGGTATGGGCAGTCTGGCATTACTAGGAATGAATGAGTTACTTCCCCTTTTCTCAAATTTATTGTTCTTTTGATAGTTCAGGGGCATAATTGAGTCCCGGTTGTCCCCTGGACCAAGGAATGCTAATTTTGAAGTAGGCCATTGTACTTTTGGGGGACTGAATACTCAGCCCCTGTGTCCACTAAGAAGTAGACAGGGCTTTGCCCCACTGGAAGTTTCACCCTGGGCTCCGGGGGAATTGACAGAGCCCCAGCTCTGTCAGTCAGTATGTAATTGAAGCACAGGAGTAGATTTCGGTAGGCACCCCCCCGGAGGGCACTCTTGTGGTTGGGGTGGCCTGTCTGGGCAGTCTTTTACCCAGTGCTCAATTTTTTTACAGTAGGCATATTGATTTTTTGCTAGTGGAGTTTTTCGCTTGGTGCTGGTTCCTCTTTTCCCTGTTGGCTGCTTGGGTTTAACTTCCTATAAGGCTGCTGCTACTACTCTGGCCATTTTTTTGGTTTGTTGATTTTCAAGTGGGTCCCTGCTATTATAGACCTTCTGGGCTACCTCAGTTAATTCTGATAAACTTTTTCCTTTAAATCTTTCAATTTCCTGCAATTTCTTTCTTATATCAGGGCCGATTGGGAGACAAATGCTATAACTAAAGCCCTCCGATTTTCTGGAGCCTCTGGGTCTATGGGAGTATACATCCAGTAGGCCTCCATAAGGCATTCCAGAAAAGCCATGGGAGATTCCTGTGGGCCCTGAGTTACCTCACTTACCTTAGACAAATTTGTGGGCTGCCTGGTGGTGGCCCGGAAACTCCCCATTAGAGTCCAGTGATAGGTGGTGAGACACTCCCTGCCATGATCAGTGTTTGGGTTTCAATTAGGCCTCTGAGTGTGGAAGACACAGTCCACACATTCCTGCTCTGCCAGTCTGCCATCTGGTCCCAGGACCAATTTCCTTGCCTCCTGATGGATTTGTTTTCTTTCCTCCACAGTAAAAAGGGCTTGGAGGAGCTGTTGGCAGTCATCCCAAGTGGGTTGGTGAGTGAAGAAAATAGTTTCTAAAAGGCCTATGAGGTTCTGAGGTTTTTCAGAGAATGCTGATTTTGGTGCTTCCAATTGTAAAGATCACTAGTAGAGAAAGGGACATAAACCATAAAGGGCTGGCCTCCTGAACCTCCTGCATCTAGTCCCGGGGCCTGTCACGGGGGGGGGGGACTGTGGAAGTTTGTGGTTCTGAGTTTCCCGAAGATGAATCAGGGCTAGTCGGTTTATCAGGGTGGTTGGGCCCTCAGGAGACACATGGGGAAGAGGGGGATAAAGGGGTTGATATGAGGACCCACTTCTGGTGAGTGATGGGCTGAGAAACTTGTGGGCTCCCTGCTGCTGCTCAGATGTAGAGTAGGGAGGGAGAATTTCATCATCCTCTGGTGGGATCTGGAGGACTGGAGGTTTGACTTTTGGAGTTTCTTGTAGGGCTAAAACATGAGAAGAATTAGCTTTCTTTTTGACTTTCTTCATCCATGATGGCTGCTGCATTACCAGGAGGTACCAGGCAGTTATGTACAGGATTTGGTCTGGGTGGCATCAGTAGATGAACTGTTGGATCTTCCCCACTATGGCAGGGTTGAAGGGCCCCTCCGGCAGCCAGCTGCAATTAGGAAATGTGGGCCATTCGAGGGAACAAAAGGTGGTTAGGTTTCCTTGGTTTATCTGATAACCTGACTGCTGTGCCACTCCTTGGAAATCCTTGAAGTGGCACAAAACCAGTTGCAGAGGAGTGTCAGGCTTAGAGCACTGCTGCCCCATAATATTGATAGCAATGACAGACACAACAGTGACTAATACTGAACAAATAAAGACAATAACGCAAACTGGACAGACAGAACTAACTGCCCGAGGGCAACACCGGAGGGCCTAGTAGCATCTCACTGGAACCTCAGACCCAGGAATTGGTTCTGTGTCCAGCTTTCCTGCGGGTCCAATCAGAAGTGCCCACAAACAAAATAGGAATTTGACTCACCTTTCAGAGGGCTCTGGGGACATTGTAAGTCTGTTAGAGATGACAATCAGCTGTTTGCGAGTCCACAGACTCACCAGGCCTAATGAACACTGAGGTTCGTGGGTATGCAGACCCACAAGGTCAGCTGGTGATTGGGGCTGGGGATTAAGCTTTCAGATCTCCCGGACGAGCCCCCAAATGAAATAGGGACCGAGAGCTTAATTCACAGACACCAACACCAAAAGTACAAGTTATAAAAAGGAGAGCTTAAAGTTATTAGCCAAGAGCCGGGCTGGTGGCCACTTGCCTGCTGGACATGACAGTCCAACAGCAAGGGGCCCCTATTAGCTGTAGGAACTTGTTTAAATGGGGCTAAACCACATTGGGACTTTACAAGTGGGCCAAACCGCAACATCCTGGAGGCCTAGGTACTTTTCAAGCAATGTAAGCAGGGTTCACAGAAGCAAAAAAAAGCTGTTAGACAGTTTAACCTAGCCAGCAAGTGCTATTGCCAGTTTTCAGAAAGGGAACTTTTTTAACTGTGCAAAGGCTGAGTACATGCTTAACTGTGCAAAGGCTGAGTTTATGCTTAGCCTAATTTTTGACATTGTAGATGTTTTTTTAGCCCCCTTCCACAATTCAAGCAACAATTTTTGAATTTTGCATTTTCATGTCTTGTGGAGATAGGGAATTAGCCCAGATTGCTAGTTTGCTTACTCAAAACCAGTTCTGAAAAAACAGTAGACATGAGGGGAAAATATGGATTTCAGAAACTGGAAGAAAAAAGTTGGTACTTCCTAGAGATATTGAAGAATGCCTAGTATTGCTGTGAAGTTAATAATCACCAGAAGTATTTACTGCAGCTTGTTTTATAGAAATTCTTCATTTTGATTTACTTGTTTGGCTGGATTTGATCTTCAAGTTATTATTATTATTATTTTATTATAACAAATAGGCTCATTGGTACTATAATCCCTTAATATTTGAGCTTTTGAAACTGTCCATCTCCCTTATATGTTCTCCCTTATAGAAAAACATATTGGTTGGGTATAACATTTCTGGTTGTCCTGGTTACTCTCTATTTGCTACCTGGTATCCATTCTTTGCCTTCTTCTACCCTGATACATGCCCTGGGCTCAGGCCTCTATTGACTGCAATATCCCAGCCCCTTGCCTTGTGGCTTCTAGTTGGATTTGTGCAGTGAGATGTACCAGCAAAAGACTGGAAAACAGAAAGAGAAACAGGCTGAGGCTTTTGTTTCTTTCCCCATCCTCCCACCTCCACTACCTCTCTGCTTAAATATATCTTTGACAGTGTCTGGTTTTGTGTGGTCATCACACTTGTCAGGCAGTCTTTTTCATTGGATTAAGCAGTCTTCCCTCTTTTTGCTACCCTAAGCTTAGAAATAGTAACAGCTTTCCACTGTTGCTAGTCCCCGGGAGATAATAATTGTTCCTTATTGATTACTTGAGCCTTCCTTACACCTCTGTAAATAGTCCTTTTAGTATGCTTTTCAATTAAACCCTGTGTATGTTTCATGTGTTTTCTTTTGTTTGTTATCTGTCATACTTTGACAAAACATTATTTCAGCATTATTTCCCCTCAGAACTTTGTAGATGTTATTCTACTCTCTCAGGTTTGAAATTCTTGCTTTGAAATTCTTTGCCATTCTGATTACCTTTTGTACTGCCTATTCTCCCAAACTCTTACTGAAACTGTACTATTTCTGTCTGTGTGCCTGAATAATTGTTTATTCCAGAATTTTACTAATCACACTAAGATATATCCTAGTGTTAATAATTTAGATCAATATTTTCTGCAGCTGTCCTTTTAATTTTCAGATCCTACTCTTCCTTTATTTTAGAAAAATTACTCCTATTACATTGTATAAATTTTCTATACTGTTATTAATCTTCTTAACTGTATGCTCATTAAATACTTTAAAGCTCTTATTATTGTTACTCATTCACCATTATCAATTATCTTTCTCAAATGGAATTTTACCACTGTTATCTTGAGTCCCCTCCTCCAGTCTTTCAATTAGGTTTTAGCCATGACTGTGCTGTTTTTTGCCTCTTCTAATTTATATATGAGTTTTGTAGCAGAATAGTGTTTTGTCCTGAATTGACTCACTTAGTTCTGCATTGTTCATCATATTCTGTTGGTGTAATGTCTCATTTTGTTTCATTGATTTCATTTTCTTTTTAATTTTTCCTACAAACAAGACAAATGTTTTGGAATATTTTCTTCTTTTCTCCATATTAAATTGCTTATCTGTCTTATATAATTGAGTTTCTGTCCTTCATTTTTTACCTGAATTTTTGCATAGTTATGCATTTCTTTTTATCATATTATATTTAACAAGATCAACTCTATTCAAGCTTTCTGTCTTCCCAGGTATAGAATGGGTAACTTGTTCTAGACTCTTTTCCTTATCTGAGATCAATTGGCATTTCCTTCTTAGCACTTGACGTTGTGTGTTCTTCCACCCTGTTACTTGAGAGATTAGAGGAATAGAATTCAGCTGGGGATGTGACCAGCTGCTTTGGTGGACTGGGTCTCTGCTATTTTTGATAATTGTGTTAAAAGTCTTGCATCAGCATTTTTTCCACAATTGAGTTGCCTCATATTTTTGAAGAGCACTGTATCACTTGGGGAAGTATCAGAAAATCATAACCACTAGGAAATATACATATGTATATATATTTATCCTCATGCAACTAGATAAGCACTCTCTGCAAGGCTATTTTCTTCACATCTGATGCTGGAGCTAGGAGTCCTCAGAGTAATCAGTTGGGAAGGGAAGATGAAAGTTAACCAGAGGAAGATCAAGAGCAAATTGGAACCCACAGGCATGAGGTGAAACTCCACAAGAAAGATCAAAACCATGTCAGGTCTTGTTGCCACTGATGTTGGTGGGATGGGTATCTTGCAGAAGCCAGGGCCCTTCTCCCAGTACCAAACACATATATGGCCCAGGAGTCAGAGAAGCTGGAGGAGAATACAGGGGAAGGTAAAGCAGTATCAGGCCTATCTGCTGCTTCTCACCAGCAAGAAGAATCAATAAAACAGCAACAACATCTCTGAGCTACAGAATGGCTGCGGCTTCCCTTTCTCCCCTAAATCTCTGAAGACTCTCCTCCCCATAGACCATCCTACCTGGAAACGCACAAGAGAGAGAATAGCCAAGTGGACAAATGTACAAAGATATCTTTGGTTTTGGATTACTACCCTCAAATAAAGTAGAACTTTGCCTTGAGGCCTTTACTCCTGATTAGACCTAAGTTTTATTTCATATTTCATCAACTTCTTCCCTGATGCCAATCAAGAAAGTGACAAAATCTAAGCAGTCATGTTGCAAATTAAATTCATATTTATACTTGTAATGAGAAAATAAAGAGAATAATAGTCCTTATGATTTAATACACCATATAATGATATGATATTCAGATTTATTAATATGTATATTCACTCCAATAACAATTGTTTTATTCAAAGCCATCTGTGAAGCTTTTCCTCTATTTTTTTAAATACAATCTTAAAAAGCATCAAAGCACTTCACTGGAGTTACCTTAGCTACCAACAGCATTTGTAGCCAATGAAAAGCTTTGAAATAACTTAGCTTCATTAGACTGCTATTTCAAAGACCACAATTAACATCCAACTGTGAAAATTACAATAGTGACAAAAATGGAAATTCAGCTAGAGATGTAAAAACACCAGCAAAACCTCATAATAAAAAATAGAAGTGCAGTCAAGTGTCCAGAAATCCAGCCACATTGTTTAGCTTATGTCTGAAGCACGCAGGAACTTGCTCCATGACAAATCTACAAATTAAAAATCCAAACACACAAACTAAGCATTGTGTCATCCAATGCTTTGTTTGACAGATTTGGCAGTTTAAAATTGTTAACTGCATATGCACAGACAAGAAAACCATTTAGAAACTAACTTGAGCTTAAATCTTGATCCTGTGATTATGATGCTTGTCTATAAACCAGCAGCACAGTTTTTAACCTAACAGTGACACAGAACTATTTTTCTATTCATTTAAAGCAGCCTCTACTCTGTGTTCTGCATTTTGTAGAGAGTGCCCCAGCCAAGTCATGTCAGAACCACCCACTATAGTATATGAAGTTTCCCAAGATAAGATCTTGAGCCTTTGTTTCCCTATTGTAAAATGAGGGTGATAATACCAATATCTGATGATCTCACGGGTTGTTGTAGTTCTTTAAAATGATTTTTTAAAACTGTTCTATAAAAATGAAAAGTGGATCATAATGGAATGCCCTGGCTAAATCTGGACTTGAAGAGGTGTTTGAAACTTTGTGGAAGAGATCAACAAAGCTCTTTAAAATTTAAGAAGTTATTTCTCGTCTGAGAATTGAAGATTTGATTTTATACCTCCAGAGACTCAATTGAACTAGTGAATGAAATCCTGGAAAATAGCTGAGAGCACACAGAAAATGGTAATTTCCTGGGAATCAATCCATACATAAAAGGGAATGAGACCTTACTTGTAGAGTCAAGTTGGTTAATTTAGGACATTCAAGTATTTATCAGTATGGGGACTGTATATTATTTTGCCTATTCTTCTCCTTTGGTTGAGAGAAATTGTTACTGTTGGAACATTTTAGACTGCCATCTTAAAGCAGTCCACACTGAACTAGCCTCTTGTATTTGTTCTAGTGACTGTGAAAATCATCTTTCACATAATTGATGTATGACTACACAATTCCCATGAAAGGCAACTGGCATCAACAGTTAAAATATCATTTCCAAAAAGTTTTAAAACCATGGCTGTTTATAAAGATATAAAATAAGCATATGTCAAAATTTTTATTTAAATTATGTTTTATATAACTCATCAAATAATGGAGGAACTAATAAAACATTAACACTGATTTGACTGACTCCAGGAAACAAACAAAATCCTCAATTAGCAGTTTGCTGATTTTTGTAGTACAAATACTCCCATCATGGCTGATTTTAACCTACCAACATGAAGCCAACCAGCTTTCAAAATTCCTGAAAACAAAATAATTGGTTCTCATGAGCTAGTCTGAGCTGGCTCTAGCACTACTGTTAGTAAAGATATGTGCAATTTAATAAAGGAATGTCAAGATAAGGTAAATAGTTTGTGAAACTAGTTAATGTCTCAAGGAGAAATAAAATTTCATAGTTATTTTTCCACCAGGTAGGAATTACTTGCACCTCTGCTGGACAACATCTGCCAGTTAACTTCTATCTGAACAGAGCTGCAAAATAGCCCAGTCAATGGGATCATGCCCAGCACTTTACTAGAACACCTAATAATCTTTTTGTCCCAAGTTATGCAAAATATTTTGGTTCGAAAAAATTGTTAAATCTATATGAATTAATGCTCCTCTGACTCAATTTTTTTTTTTAAATGAAGCTTTCCTATTAGGCAATGAGATACTTGAAGGCAGGAATTATTTTTTAGTCCTTTTTTCCTTAGCCCTTAGGAAGTATATAGCACCATGTAGGTACTATATAAATATTTAATATATAGGTGAGTAGAATTTTATATGGGGAAAGAAGTTAATTTCTCAAAATAAATAATTTCTTCCTCATTTTTCTCCCTTCATTTAGACACTTGCCAAGAAATATGACTGAGCTCAATTAAGGGAAACACATATTCTTTGGCCTCAAGGGAAACTCTAGAGGCAGAGAAAACAGAAACTTTAGAGACAGTGAAAAACATTGAATAAATGGGTAGAAATAGAGCAGATCATAAAATGAGATAATTTAAATTTCTTTTTAAGCAGTTTTTAAAATATTTAATCTTAATTCATTATGAGAGTATGATGTAGAATGAGATTAAAGTAGAAATTATCATTTTTAATGGAACAAAGTTGTTGAGGATGAAATTAACAAGATAAGACTATTTCTGGGCCCATTGTTAAAACATAATGGCCACTAGGCTTATTATAACGGAAAGCTAAAACAAGGAAACATACAGGAGGGAAACCAAAGAGAATGGTGGCTGAAATGCTAAGTGAAGGAGTGTTTCAAAGAAGAAGGTCTGATTAACTAGCTCTATCTAACAAAGTTCACAGGTTGAACAAGAAATAACTGAAACTTGAGAAATTATATAAGCAATAAGGAGATCCTCAAAGAGTTAATGAGCTGTTTTAGTGAAGTAGTGATTAAAGCCTTTTTCAAGTGGGTGTAAGAGAGAATGAAGCCGGGCTCAGCGGCTCAGCCTGTAATCCCACACCTTTGGGAGGCTGAGATGAGTGGATTGCCTGAGCCCGCGGGTTCGAGACCCGCCTGGACAGCGAGACCTCATCTCTACAATAAATCAAAAAATCAGCCCGGCGTGGTAGCACATGCCTGTAATTCCGGCTACTTGGAACGCTGGGGCGGAAGGATCGCCGGAGCCCAGCAGGTCGAGGCTGTGGTGGCCGGGAGTGGCCACTACACTCCAGTCTGGGTGACAGAGTGAGACTCCAACTCAAAAAAAAAAAAAAAAAAAAAAAGAGAGAGAATGAAAGGGAAAATAGAGACAGCTAGTTTAGGAAACTCCTGGGAACTTTGCTTTAAAGTGAAAATAAAGAAGGTGTCTAAGATTTTTCAGGTTGCTATAACAAAATACTTAAGCTAGTAGCTTATAAACAACACAACTTATTTTTTTTTTTTCGGGACCAAGAGATTTATTAAAGGGGCTGTTACAGAGAGGGTCTGTAACCGAGAAAAAGCAAGAGAGAAAGTGAGAGAGTGAGAGAGAGAGAGAAAGAGAGAGGGGAGAGAGAGCAACACAACTTATTTATTACAGTTCTAGAGGTTGCGTAGTCTAAGACCATTGTGACTGAAGATTCTGGTGTGGACCCATTCCTCATAAATAGTGCCGTTGTTGTGTCCTTCCATGGTAGAGGGATCGAGGCAGCTCCCTTCAATTTCTTTTATAAGAACACTAAACTCATTGGTAAGGGCAGAGCCCTCATGACTTAATCACTTCCCCCAAATGCCCCACCTCTTAATAATGTCACAATGGGTATTAGGTTCTAACATATGAAATGTTTTTGGTAGGGGGCTGGTAATCAACATTCAGACCATAGCAGAAGATTATCAGAGAGTCATAGCAGGACAAAGAAACAGGGTGTTTTATTTTACATAGTAGGGGAATTATTACATGTTTACATTGTTTAGGGGAATGACCCACTGCAGAGGGAAAAATGATGATACAGGAGAGAAGGAAGCAAAGCTCCAAAAAAAAAAAAATAGGAAGAAATGGAATATAATGCACTAATGGTTACTCAAGACCTCAGTCTTCAGTGATACAAACACCTTTATGACCATAAAGTTATCTATATTTAATATAATGCATTTATATTCTTTGACAATAGTCATCCATGTAGTATTTGTGCATACTGAAGCTTAAACAATTTTAACATTATCAAATAATAAAGAGAAAAGTATGCAAAATAAAAATGTAGAGTTAAATGACTTATTACAACACAGGTAAAGAAACTGAATATTGGCAGCAACTGGAAATACCCATTGTGCCCCTTTCAATCATATTCTTTCTTGCTTCTCACTCCCTTCCCAAATGTAACCTGTTAACCAACATCAGTGGTAACTTCCTTGCGTTAATAGTTTCATCACCAATGTGAATCAATCAATACTATAATTTAATTTTGATTTGCCTTCTAAATTTTAATAAATTGATTTATACATGTATTCTTTTATCTGTGGCTTCTCTAGCTTATTTTGTGCCTTTGGGATTCATCCATATTGTTCCTATTGATTGTTCATAATCATTGATTTTTAGTACTCTATTGTATACCACAATTATTATCTCCTATCTATTACTGAAGGATATTTATGTTTTTTCTTTTTATGAATAGTCCATGCACTTGTCTCCCAAAATGTGTTTACGTTTTGGTTGAGTAGATACTTGGGTGTTTAATTGCTGGTCCATAGGGTTTATCTATCTTCTTCCTTGGTAAACAATGTCTGAGTGTTGCCTAAAATGGTCATACCAATTTATATCCTCTTCAGAAATGTGTAAGAGTTCCTATGTTTCCGTATTCTCTCAAATACTTTGTATTGTCAGTCCTTTTAATTTTGTCCATTCTGGAGTATGAGAGCTGGTGTTTCATTGTGATTTTGGTTTGCATTTCCTAATAATTAATGAAGTTAACCATCTTTTAATATACTTATTGTCTAAGTGGCATTTTCTCTTCTTAATGGTGTATTATATGAAAGAAAGCTTGTAATTCTAATGTAGTCTAATTTATCAACCTTTTCCTCTATAATTCATTATTTTTGTGTCTTAAAGACTCTTTTCTGGCCAGGCTCAGTGACTCAGCCTGTAATCCCAGCACTTTGGGGGGCCGAGGCGAGTGGATTGTCTGAGCTCACAAGTTCGAGACCAGCCTGGGCAATTCGGCAAGACCTCATCTCTACAATAAATCAAAACTTAGCCGGGCATGGTAGCGTGCACCTGTAGTTCCAGCTACTTGGAAGGCTGAGGTGGAATGATCGCCAGAGCCCAGCAGGTTGAGGCTGTGGTGGCTGAGAGGCGTGCCACTGCCCTCTAGCCTGGGTGACAGAGTGAGACTCCAACTCAAAAAAAAAATAGTCTTTTTTCCAACTCAGATACCATAAGAAGTATTTTCTTATGTTGTTCTCTGGAAGTTTTACTATCTTACCCTTCACACTTCAATCTTCAATCTCTCTGGAATAATAAATAGTATATATATAGTGTGCATACCATGAGAAGTACTTAGTCAAATTACCTTTTTTCCTGTGTTGATATTCAATAAACTCAGTATCTCTTATTTTGTTTCCTTACTAATATTTCCGTATCTGCAGTGATATCTTTGTCATAAACCAAGTATTCATTATAAGTATAGATGTGTTTATGGGTTTCCTATTTATTCCACTGGTTTATTTGTTAATTCTTCCACAGAAATAATAATATCTTAGTTATTGTAGCTTTATAATAAATCTTGATATTCAGTATAGGAATACTTTTCACCAAGTTTTTTTCTTTTTAAGGAATATCTTAATCATACTTTATTGTATATCTATTTATTTAAATGTTTATTTGCTTAGATATCTGGACTACTTTTTACTGTTAAATAATGTCTTGAATTCTTTTCTACTCTGGCAACTCATAGATAATGCCAAACCTAAGCATATACATCCATGGCTAGCTTTTTAGTTATCACCAGAAGGATTGGTTCTATTCCAATAACATAAAAATGCAGAGTTTTAAAATTATATATATAATATGTATGCTATATATAACATAATTTTCAATGTTCAGATTTTCTACCATTTCCCTGTCCATAAAAAGTCATTTTCTTAAGGGGGAAAAAAAAGACTAATTAGGGGCATCCCTTAAGGAGCAGGATCTAGTACTGACAATATTCGTGTAGAAAGAAAGGGCAAGACAAGGGCAATGTCTAAATATACTCTTTCAGTTTAATGTCAGAGTGTTAGATGCTTCTTGTCTTGACTTACAAAATTGTGATGAGGGCATAAAAAGATTTCTTTTGTAAACTTAGCTATGAATTGTTGGTCCCCTCAAAGTTGTTCTCTGTCACACAAACACACAAACACTATGGCTTGTTGGTTTGACTTCAATGCTATACTATGTGATTTCTATTTCAGCCCTCTTATGTCCTTCCACTCCATTCATTCTGATGCATTTAGCAAGCCCCAATATTTACCCTAGTCCCTGAGCCAAGTCTATTCACCTCTACCCCTTTCTTTATCTCATTACTGTTACCAAAATATATTCATCATGATAACATCTTGACAATACTTGTGGTCTTGTATCAGGTGTAAGTCTCAGTCTTTAGTCTTTGACTCTTACTCTGACTACAATTGCATATGTAGTCTGTAGTCCCAACTACTCAGGCTGAGATGGATAGATCCCCAGAGCCCAGGAGGTTGAGGTCGAGGTCGAGGTCGAGGTCGAGGTCAAGGTTGTGGTGAGCTGCGACTGAGCCACTGCACGCCAGCCTGGGCGACAGAGTCAGACACCAACTCAGATATATAAATAGCAGAAGTCCTTGTACATTTATACTAATGACCTATTTTGATGTAAGGACCGTCTATTTCATGTCATGACCTGACAAAATCTCAGTTTCTTATATGTGATCGTTATTTGTTTAAAGAATCATCTAAGATTGGTATTTTCTTTTTGGGGTTTGAAAAGAAGTCAGCTATTACAGAGTTGTGGCTGAGATCTAGTAGTTGCTTTAATTTGGGAAAAACACCAGGGCTCAGAAAATAAAATATCTATGCTTATCTCCTTCAAAGCTGCTTTCATCTAAGTTTGCTGTGTATGAAGGAAGCCATTTTAGTTGAAGGAAAGTGTCTCATTTCAGAGGCCTATTTCAAAATTGCAATTCCACCACTTCCTAGTTTTGTTACTTTAGGACATTTACTTGATCTCTAAAAGTTTCAGTTTTCTACATTGTAGTGTGTGTTGTTACGACCCATGTCATAGAAAAAGCATGCAGGTTATGGCACTGTAAAGTGCTTTAAATGGAGAGGAAGCAAGGCCGTGCCTTTCACAAATGAATTTAGTTAACATGTTTGAGAATGAACTGCATGTGTCTAGCAGGGACTCAAAAGGATAAATGTTATTTTACTGGGTTCTTAAAAGCTGCCTAGTTAGATACAGTCGAAGCTAAACTGTTCCTGTTGATGGTAGCAACAATAAACCTCGCCAAGCATGCTATATGCTTCCTTTTATTTCCCTGCATCTCACAGTTAAGTTGAGACGTGTGATTACTTCTGGCCAGTGAGGTGTTAGAGGTGGGGACTCATTTCATGCAACTACAAGATGGCAGGGCTCTACCAGCCTAGTTCCCTGTCTGACAACATGGGATAGAGTGCCCATCAGACCTCTATGAAGATGTAGTATGAAGAAGAAATGAACCTTTATTTTTGTTAATTCATTGGGATTTAGGACTTAATTTATTACCATGGTATTCAGTAGCCTATTGGGAGCAATATCCTCATTTAGAGTGGTCAGATTTTCAAATATATTTTTCCTTAAGTGTTGTTAAATTTGCTTATTGGATTTTCTTAAGAATTAGAATTAAGTGCACTGGGATTTCTAGATTAACAAAATTATGGAATAATTACTAAGGATTATCCTGGATACAACTTTTATGTAAGATTAACATGTTCAAGGTCAGAGATAAGATCAGGAGAGCCTACAAGTATAGCATTGAAACCCATAAAATGACACTGATAAAAGAACTTGATTGCTAAAATTGATAATTAAATTTGAGTTTATAGAGGATTTTGTGAAGTACCCGATTCATTGCTCATCTTCAGATAAAAGTCTGAATCTGAGCAATGCTGAACTCAGTGGGAGATATATCTAAGAATAGCATATTGAACTGTAAGTGGACTTGAGCTTCAATTGTAAGCAGTTAAAATCCTCCTTCTGGAATTAAAAAGGACACTCAAAATACTCATATTATTATATAGGAAAAGATTTTTATTAATGTCTAAAGAAGGCTTCAAAGTAGTTAAATATATTAACGAACATGCCTACGAAGTGAGAAAGAACTATTAGTCATCATTTTTCAGGCCAAGAAAATGTAGGGGGTAGTAACTAGTTCACCTGAAGATAAATAATTAAGAAGTGAGATGAACCGATTCTTGATACCTAGAAATTAAGCCCACTGGGTCTTATAGCTGTGACTACAGATATTTATAGCACAGAGGATAAGAGTACAGTCAGCTCTTGGTATCTGCAGGTTCCACAACCACAGATCAACAAACCATAAATTGAAAATATTTTAAAAATAAATAAAATACAGAAAAAAATACAAATAAAAACAATACGGTATAACAACTATTTACATAGCATTTACACTCACAGATCAACAAACTATGAATTGAAAATATTTTTAAAATAAATAAAATACAGCAAAAAAAAACAATACAGTGTAACAACTATTTACATCGCATTTACATCCACAAATCAACAAACCATGAATTGAAAATATTTTAATAATAAATAAAATACTTCAAAAAATACAAATAAAAACTATACAGTATAACAACTATTTACATAGCATTTACATCATTGTAGGTTTTATAAGTATTCTAGAGACTATTTGAGAATAAAGAAGGCTGTGTGTAAGCAATATGCAAATGCTACATCATTTTATATAAGAGACTTGCGCTTCTGCAGATTTTGGTATCCTGGGGGGCCATGGGGCAGAGATCCTGGAACTAATCCCACTGAAATACTGAGAGATGGCTGTACTAACTGTCGCATTAGAGAAAACTGATCTCAAATCCCAGTTCTGACCGCTTACTTTCAATGTGGCCTTGGACAAGTTTACATCTATGTAAATAAGAATAATCTTAAATCAAAAGGTAGCGTAAGAATTAAGCAACAATGGAGGCAAACCATTTCACATAGCAGATGACCTATTATAGGCAAATAATGAATATAATATTTCATCCTGTGTTATTTTACCACTTATTTCATTAAGAGAATTAATAAGTCTACTTCTGAGGGTATAAAAATATCAAAACTGATGTCATCATAGCCATCAAGTAATCCTCAATTGATACTGTTCTGAATGTACCCATGGACTATATATATAACAAATAGCACTGTTTTAGGATCCACCAGGTTTTACCCTTCCTGTTTGTATCTTCGTGTCTTACCTAGAACCTCTGAACCAAAAGGAATGCCTTTCAATTTACTAAAAATCGATTAAGACAAACTTCTGATTTGAAAGAAACAGTATATCTGCCAAGATGTTTTTAAAACTCTCACCACATACATATACACAATGGAATATTATGCAGCCATAAAGAAGGACAAACAGATGGACTTCACAGCAACCTGGATGGATTTAGAGTCCATCATACTCAGTGTTCTATCACAGAAACAAAGAACAGAGTACCATATCTTCTCACTCATAAATGGACCTTGAACAATTATCATAATATTATAAGAAAGGGAAATTGCCAGGGGAGCAGGGGTGAGATTGGCAGTTAAGGGAAACTGCCAGGGGAGGGAGGGGCACACCTCATCAACAAAGGTACCTGCATAATGAACATTTATATACGTAACCCAGAATTGTACTCCACATCTTTAAAATTAAAAAAAAAACAACAAACCTCTCACTACAAATGTCTTCATACAACTCTCCCTTTATTTAAAAATTACTTGGGCTCCCTCAAAAAGAATCCTCAAAATTCCAATTCCTTGTGTGCTAAGTTGCTATTATAAAGACACAAATTAAATTTCTCCTGTTAAAGTTTATGGGAGGCCATTGTTTTGGATTAGCCTCCTACATTAGGCCCCAGGAGACAAGACCTAACCAAAAATAAAGTCACTCATGCTAAATGAAGCAGTTAAATTCCCAAATAGACCATTTTCCCCTGAAAACAGGAGATACACAGCAACCATTCAGAAAGAGTTCAGTTTATCCGATCTCTCTCTTTACCAGAGTCAGTTATGAGAAAGTCCTTCATGCTTTAACCCTTACAATAAAAGTGACCTATAGTAATCTGATGTTAACCAATCTACTTTTTTAAAAAAATCGTCCTGTTTCTTTTTTCCCACTTCACAAAAATCACCCATTCTGTCATGCCCAGCAGAACCCTCATTCAATTGTATGGAATAAAGTGTTACCCAACTTTAGAATTGCAAATCAAAGCCAACTAGATCTTTAAACTAAATTTATTGTACTTTTGTCATTTGACACTCCCATTCCTGGTTATATATTCAAGATTGGTTAGGGTACTGGTGTGTGGAAGAAAAAAACAATTTTTTTTAAATGATAGAAACCATCTACTTTAAGTAACAATCATTCAGTAAAATAATATAGTGGCATTTTGTTTCAAGCCCTGGGACTGTTTGAAGGCTATGTACATTGTAATTGCATTGTAATTTTTATTTGAATTGAAAGTCTCGATTTCTTGTATGTCTGGAGCAAAAGTCTACTACCCCTTGCCTATTCCCATACAAATTGACTTTTGTTTTGTTTCCTACAGTCTCCATGACATAGATTAGATTAAAAAGTTATTTAATATAAAAATTCCACATTATAGAGAGAGATCACAACGTTATGTTAATTTATAAAGAAGAACTGCAATTTATGTCTTTTTTCTACCTATTCTCCTACCTATTCACACGTTCTCTTTGTCCAACCCCAATCCCCTCTTCTTCCTTCCAATACAGTATAATTCTCTACTATAGCTCTTTACTCTCTCTATACATAGAAAACAAAGCTCTTTCTGATCAAGATAGAGCCCAGAGGCCATCTGTTCAGGCACTTATTTTGTACATAATGAAATTGAGATGCAGACCATAACCATACCCAAAGACCAGCAGCCAAAGAGGGGCAAAGGATTTGAACTTTTTTGGCTTTTGAAGAAAAAAACAAAAAGCTTTTACCATGCAATTGCAATTTTATTGGTAGATTTCTATATATCATCTGAAAGATTTAGTTTGTCAGGACTGAGCATTAAGCTCTAACATGTGTTTCACAGGCAGTAAACAAGGTGCCATTTTTCTCCTTCACACTCAGCATGCTCTGCCTTTCATTCAGATCTTAGTCAGGACTATGGAAGAACAAGGATGGTACACACTACATACTCTTAGGTCATCTCATTTAACATTCCGGTAGATCCTTGCCCTCGTATACTCTTAGTTGAACTTGGCAAGAAATATAGTACTGAGCTAACTCAACAGCAGTAGTTTATATAATGCAGTATAGGCATTACAACTTACAACTGGTAAAAGAAGAGTCCTAATTGGCTTCATGTAAAATTTTGTGTGCTATTAGCTGAGTACAGAAAATGTGTCTGTTCACCCAACTGATCCAATAGCCTTCTTTTTTTTTTTTTTTTTTTTTTTTTTTTTTGAGTTGGAGTCTCACTCTGTCGCCCGGACTGGAGTGCAGTGGCCACTCCCATCCACCGCAGCCTCGACCTGCTGGGCTCCGGCGATCCTTCCACCTCAGCCTTCCGAGTAGCCGGAATTACAGGCATGCGCTACCACGCCTGGCTGATTTTTTGATTTATTGTAGAGATGAGGTCTTGCTGCCCAGGCGGGTCTTGAACCCGCGAACTCAGGCAATCCACTCACTTCAGTCTCCCAAAGGCACGGGATTATAGGCTGAGCCACCGAGCCCGGCTCCTGTATCCTTCTTAACTCTCAGGAAAAATTGCTTGAATATTCAAAAGTTATTTCTCAAGACAATGCATTTTGCTGAGTTTACGTCTAACATTTGGCAAATTTTACAAGACACTAATCTGGAGAGAAGTTTCTAATTTAGTCCTCAAATCTCCATGCTGCTTGCAATTCTCTTCTTTTGATACTCAAAGTGAAACTGTCAAAGTAAAATTCTGAACATTTGGGAAATGTTTCTGGTGGAAGACAATCTTCTGACTTGAAAGTGGAACTGAATCTATATTTATAACATAAGATGTGTTACTTTTATAATAGGTTGTAAAAAAAATAAGTAAACAATCCTTGGCTTTATTTTAAACTATTTGAAAATCCTCCCTTTTTCAAGTAAAATATTTCCTCATATTAAACAAAAAAATCAGACATTCATTATTGATAAAGTGAGCTACATAAATGAATTCAATGTTAGAAGTAGAAGATTTTGTTTAAATCTGGTAATGCACTGTGACGATCTCAAACAGAAATAGGACATACAGCAAAATAAAAGAGTCTTTTTCCTGCTCTGAGGATTCTTTTGCAATAAAGTATTTTTCTTCCTCATTGTCTTTTCATTTCCATTTAGTACTCTAACCAGCATAATCTGTGAAAAAGCTATGTAGCTTAAAATGTCAGGCAAACAATAAATGTAAAGTCAATTACATCTATTGGATTATCCACTTGGGTTTTATCACTGGTAAATCATGCTTTTGAGTTCTACTAAACATTATCATGTCTCAGTCTTTTTTGTTTCTGTTCTACCACACAACTACGATATTGTACTTGAGTCTTACTTTAGACTTGGCTCCAGGAAATGTGACTTTTTCTTGCTTCCCTCTCTGCTGCCCCTTATTTTGTTTACTTTGGGACTGGAATCCTGACTACTTCCAGTAACAACAGATGCTTTTGCTCTGAGCCTCTCTTCCAAAATCGGGGTCCTCTACCATTTCCAGCATTTACTAAGGGTGTTTTGGCTGCTTCCCTGACGTTGACCTGCTCATAAACCCAAATTCCAGAATCTTCTCGTGGGAAGGGAGAGTATGTGTTGTATTGCCTGTGAACCACACCTCTGTATTTCTCCACAGGCCAATTCTTCCACATAATGCTATTATAAACTGCACAAAGATTTTATCAGGGTGAGATTTCAGAGGTGTGAGGCCAATGATTATTGGCAATGAACTCCATAGTGGCACAAAGAAATGAGAGATATGAATATATCAGCTTGATTTGTTCATTCCTTAGTGTAGACATATATGGATATCACACTGTACTCCATAAATACAATTACTTATTACAATTAGTAATGCAATTATTATTTGACAATTAAAAATTAAAATAAAAAAAGAAAATGTAGTGAAAAGCAAGTGATACATTACTCTCTTTTAACTATTCCCTTAGAGGATTTACAAAAGACAGGACTCCAGGTTTTTTAGAAAATGCACAACCTCACTCTTCACTGCCATTTTCAGCAGCTACCAGATGTAGACTGGAGATTTAGGAATGGAGAAGAATGTGGCACACTTCTGCTTCCTAGAAGTGTGTGCTTAGTCCTAGACTGTTGATATGTCTCCCACATACTTATCCATGGACTCCCTCCACTTCACTTTTTCCTCCCACAGTTTACTACTGACTTCAACACCCAATGTCAAACGAATATGTAGACATCATTCACATTGCTCCTGCATTATGAAGCAAGTTTTCTTTTCAGATTATAAAAGGGTTTCACACAGATGTGATAGCATGTATGAAAATTGTATTGGATCATAATGAAATGATCACCTGTCTGCACACCACACAGTTCGCAATAATGAATTTATCATTACCTGGCAACAAAATTCATAAAAACTTACCTACACATGATGTTGATATGTAAATATTTGGGCACATGTATGCTAGCGATCTCATGAAGCAATTAACTCTCTTCTTAAATACAGTAGTTTTGTTTTGATAGAGGAGATGTAAGATCAAAAGTCTTTCCATATAGGAACAGAGTTAAGGGCAGACATTCAAATTAAACAAACAAATAAAGCCTTTAGTTAGGGTAAATAATCACAAGCCAGACTTACTAGTATAAAGTATAGGAAATGCCAAAACAATGCGGGGGTGGGATGACAGGTCAAGACAAATTACAGACTACAAAAGTGGAGAAAATGAGGAAGAACCATGGTCTCTTAATGATCTTCTCAGCTGTATTTGAAGTTGTAGTGTCAAAACTATTCCCTTTGTATAGCTTAGGATGCTATCAGTGTACTGTAGTATACTGAAATCCTTTTCAATTACATATCTAGTTGGAAATGTTTGAATATATTAAGTGTGCAGAGTAAAACTGAATAGTTTTAAGATATTGTCTTTCTCTAAGTTTCTTCTCAATAAGATCTACATTATTATAAATTAACAGTGATTATAAAAATATAGTTTCATTATGTATTAGCAGTAATTTTATGTATTAAAATACTACCAATTCATATTTATAAAGGTTTCATTCAACAAGACATTTTGAAGTCTAATAATGCCAGTCATATACTTCAAATCATGAATTTCTACAATGGCCCAGAAAAGGGTTGTATTAGGGTACTCTAGAGAAAGGGAACCGAGAGAGAGAGAAAGATGATACCATGACGTATTGGTTTATGTAATTATGAAAGTTGAGAAGTCCCGTAGTTTACTATCTGCCAGCTGGAGATTCAGGACAGCTGTGGTGTGGTTTGAAGGCCTTAAAGCCAGAGAGCCAATGGTATAAATTCCAGTCTGGGTCTGAAGGCCTGAGAACCAGGAGCTCTATGTGTTCTCTTTAGGCCTTCAATGGATTGGGTGATACCCATTCACACTGGGGAAGACCACATGCTTAACTTAGGCCATCAGCTCAAATGCTAATTGCTACCAGAAGACTCTCACAGACACTCCCAGAAAAAATGTTTAACCAGCTATCTGGGCATCCTGTGGCCCAGTCAAACTGACACATAAAATCAACAGTTGCCAGGACATCACTACTCATATCAAGAACTCTGAAGGGGTCCCTTCCAAATAAAAAATGTCTGCATCTCTGCTAACTGCTAACCTGGATTTTGTGTTTTGAATTCAGTTGGTTTTCATTTAGTTTTAACAATCATATATGCATTTTTAAGAATATAATTAGTTTCGAATACTTACAATGTTGATATATACGTAATATCATCAGGTTTGAATCACCCATGTTGATGTATGTTGCTCTAATTCATTTTCAATGACAACTTTCTACTGAATGAATAGAACATGTATATCTAGTCTCCAATCAATGGGTATTTTGGTTATTTCCAACTTTGGGTTTTTTCCCTAATGCTATAAAAATAATATTATTAACATCCTTTTACATGTCTCCTCATGCTACATATAAGAGCTTCTCCATGGTGTATATCTAGGAGTAGAATCCATAAGATATGGAGTATGCTTATGTTTAATTTTAGTAGATAATGTCAAATGGTTTTTCAAAGTGGTTTAACTAATTTATAGTCCTACCAGCTTTTTATATGTGTCCCTATGGCTATACATCTTCGCCAACACTTGGTATTGTAAAAACTTGTACTATTTTCATTTTAAAAAATAGAGATGGGGTCTTATTTGTTGGCCAGGCTAAAAGTTCAGTAACAGAATCATGGCTCACTGCAGCCTTAAACTCCTTGGCTCAAGCAATTCTCTTTCTTCGGTCTCCTGAGTAGCTGGGATTACAGGTGTGTACCACCACACCCAACTCCTAGTGTTGTAAATTTTTTAAATTTTTGATAATATATGAGTGTGAAATGGTATCTTGTTATGTTAATATTCACTTTCCAGAGTCTTAATAGCATTGTCTTTTATAATTTTTAGATGGTTATAAGCTACTTGAGTTTGTCCTTTTGTGAAATGCATGCTTATATATTTTGCTAATTTTTCTGTTGGATTATTTGCCTTTTTCTTGCTGATTTTCAGTTATATATATGTTCTGAATATGTATCCTTTGTTATTTATATGCATTGTAAATAACTTCTCCCAGTTTTTGGTTTATTCTTCCATTTACTTATGGTGTTTCAAAGAACAGAAGTTTCAATTTTATTCAGTAAAATTGATCACACTTTAAAAAAATAATTGCAACATTTGAAATTACTTTCTTTTGCAAGGTAATAAATGCCTTCTTCAATTTTCATTAAGCTCTTAAGATTTTGGCTTTCTTATTTAAATTGTGAATCCATCAAAAATTGATTATTGTATATGATATACAGTAATCATTTGTTCCCTCACCAACTACTGAAGATTCTTACCCCCTATAATGTACAATTCATCAAATTAAGATGTTACATACAAGTGAATCTATCTCTGCCTTGTATTCAATTACATTAGTCTATTTGTTTACTTCTGCAGCAATACCATACTTTCTTTTTTTTTTTTTTTTTTTGAGTTGGAGTATCTCTATCTCCCTGGCTGGGGTGCAGTGGTACCCTCACAGCCACCCAAGCATCAAACTGCTGGGCTCCATGATCTTTTCACATCAGCCTTCCAAGTAGCCAGAACTACAGGCACTAGCTACCACACCAGGCTAATTTTTTATTTTATTGTAGAGACGAGGTCTCACCTCGTTGTCAGGGCTGGTCTCAGGAAGTCCACTTGCCTCTGCCTCCCAAAGTGCTGGGATTATGGGCTGAGCCACCGAGTCTGGCCACAGTATCATAAATTTTAAATACTAGAGCTTTTAATATTTCTGTAAGTGCCTCAAATATTCCACCTGAGGAGTATCTTAGTGAATTTTGGGCCTCTGATCTCTACACATTTTAGAATCTACTTAGCAAGCTTCATGCTAATATTTTAAAAATTTGTATTAAAGTTTTATTTGACCCTTTATTTTATTCAGACCTCTCTACTCATATTTATTGTATCTTACTCTTAATCCATATTTAGAATTACTTCTTTTATCTACTTAAAAATTTTAATAAATTTGCATTTTTTGGTTGATTGCAATATCTGAAGTAGATCTGTAAAGTCTGTAGATCTGATTCTTTGTTTCCACATCCTCCCTCCCATGCTCAAGTTCCTTTTATTTTTCCTTACTATGTTGTGCATAGATCCAAGATAGGACACAACCTTGTCCTAACACAAAGTGGGAGAAACAACACATGGCACTGATTCTCTGAAACTTCTCCTGAGCCAGGTTCTCATGGTGTGTCTTTTAGGTTTTGTTATGGATGGTTAAGCATTCTCTGTTCACATTTTTATGTGCCATTATAATTTCAAAATTACACACCATGAAATATTTTGTTTTTCTTTACAGCGAGACAGTACAGAATAGTGGTTAAGACCATAGGTTCTTATTTTCATACTGTCTAAGTTTAAATCTGGAGTTTACCTATTATGAATTTTAAAGTAAAATTTACCTCTCTAAGCCTCAGTTTCTCAGCATTATGTTCGTATAAAATTGGCTCAATCGTATATTGAACTACTGGCAGTATTAAATAAATAAATAGCTGAAAAGCTCCTACCATAGAGTCTAGTACATAGTAACAGCTCAATAAATATTTGTTACCATTAGCTCTGTTGTTCTTCCTCAAAGATCCAGCACTGAGTCTTTCACAGACTCGGTATCAATAAGGATGTGGATTGATAAACAGGTCTGACAGGAGACGGACAAGTAACCTACTCCTGAGAGTGAAGAGATGGTATATGGTGGGGGAGAAGCTCAGTATCCACAGTTTAGGCAAAGGAGGGCTACACTTAGTTAACAAGGTACACACTGGAGTTTGGTTCATGTGATGCTGCTTTTCTTCTGCATTTCCAGGTCTCCTGTTTCAGGGCAGTGAAGAATGTGACAGCAAGATAGAAAATAATGGGGTTCTCTGGAAAGGGCACACATTGTTATGGTGGCTTCTATTGTGCCTTACTCTTAGGTTCAATCTCCATGAAACCGATAAATGATCATAATAATTTTTTCCTCCCTTTACTTCCAGAGAAAGAAATTTACTTGGCCTGGAGCAGTGGTTCACACTTATAATCCCAGCACTTTGGGAAATCAGGGTGGGAAAATCACTTGAGCCTAGGAGTTCAAGACCAGCCTAGGCAAAATAGCGAGACCTCGTCTCTACAAAAATCAAAAATAAAAATAAAAAAATAGCTGGGTGTGGTGGCGCATGGCTGTAGATTCAGCTACTGGGGAGGCTGAGGCAAAAGGATTGCCTGTGCATAGGTGGTTGAGGCTGCCATGAGCCATGATCATGCCACTGCACTCCAGCCTGGGCAACAGAGTGAGACCCTGTCTCAAGGGAAAAAAAATAGTTAAAAAAGAAAAGAAAAGAAATTTACTGGAAACATCTCCAGAGATATATCAAGATAGAAATCTTTGGAAGCCGGGCTTGGTGGCTCAGCCTGTAATCCCGTGCCTTGGGAGGCTGAGGTGAGTGGATTGCCTGAGCCCGCGGGTTTGAGACTTGCCTGGGCAATTTGGAGAGACCTCATCTCCACAATAAATCAAAAATTAGCCGGGCGTGGTAGCGCGCGCCTGTAGTTCCAGCTACTTGGAAGACTGAGGCAGAAGGATCGCCAGAGCCCAGCAGGTCGAGGCTGCGGTGGCCGGGAGCAGCCACTGCACTCCACTCTGGGCGACAGAGTGAGACTCCAACTCAAAAAAAAAAAAAAAAAAAAAGAAATCTTTGGAAAACGTGAACACAAGATAAATAAACCATAGGCTTAAGTTATCTGGATGGAAGACTGAGTTTGATGATTTAAATGGAATGAAGAAATGCTCATTTTTTCTCACTCTAAATTTAAACATTTTAAATGAAGTTAAACTTGAAAATGCAATGTTAAGAAAGCTTTCTTTATTAAAGAGTATCTTTCCTCTGCTATCCCCTGTGCTTTGGTTCTCTAGATGCTACTTGCTTTGCCACTACTCATTTCCTATGGTATTTTGGAGCTATAGGTCCCCACAAAAGCAAAAAGAGCTGTGTGGCACACACTTTCATTCAGCATTTAGCTCAACTGGCAATTTTCTCAGGGATTATCATATACTACTACTGTTAAAATATTCATTAATGCATTGAATCAGACTTCTCAATATAAAATTATTCTGAATCTACTAATTAGCCAAGGTGAGACATTTAGCACATTAAGTTACTTTTACTTAGTTTTGTTACTTTAATAGTTCAGATTATTATACCTCAACAATTTTAAAATTCATTTTTTAAAAAAATCTCTGCAATTTCCTTAAGAATCTGCTTAAATTCCCAACTTTGAGCACCCTGTTCTGGTTCTTACTTAACATATACATGCATAAGAAAGTTTTATTTATGAAAATAGCAATAGAGAAGGCTAATTTTGGAGTAATAAATTGCCCAAACTGTGTGTCATGGTCAACTTCTCACTTTTCCCCCTACTAATTTGACTGTTTGGATTGCGCTGATGTATTTCTATCCCCCCAAATTAGAGGGAAAGTCCTTTTTGTTTCTTTTCCCAGGATACAAACTTATTTGCACTTTGTAACTCAATCTTGGCTTATGTTCCAAGGGATTTGGAACCTAACAATGAAGCGATAACATTCTTTAACTCACTTCTCTGTAAAAAACTATTCTTAGATTTGAAGAAAGGATGACTTTTAAATAAATGATGTGTTTTGATTGAATTCTTAAAACCACATTTATTACCACAGGAAAACTTACTATTCATGGAACTATGTCATTTTTATTAAATGATGACTAAATGTGTTGTTCTTTATGAAGATAAATATGTATATTATAGGTTAATATTGAGATTGAGAAAAGAGTTGTTTGAAAAAACAGACGGCAATCGGACACAGAAATTTATTAGGGTGATTTTCACAGCTGTATTTCAGTAATGTCTCTGAGGTGTTGCCTACAGTTTTCATTTTATATCTAAATAAAAATTTGACCAAGAATGATCCTGTTTATTCAGTCTTAATTCATGATCCTCACTCATTGTTCACGCAGTCTACTCAGAATTTACCTGTCCAAAAAGAATACCATTGTGATATTTACCCAAGAGACCACAACATGGTAGTCATATACTTAAAATTTATCTTGTAAACATTAACTATAATCTCCAGTAAGAAATACATTTCATGACACAACAGTGCACACACATACAAAAGAAATTACCCACTGCCCTGAAACAAAACATCAGGAAACAATGTACACTTTTACTATTTAAATATTTTCTAGATATTTACATTTTATTTCATGAAAAGATGCTGATTCGCATAAACATCCATGTGGAGGTTTTCATGTAGACATGAGCTTTCACCTTCTTTGGGTGTATACCAAAAAGCACAATTGTTGGATCATACGGCAAAAGTTTGTTCAGTTTTGAAAGATACTATCAAATTGTCTTCCCAAGTGGCTGTACCATTTGCATTTCTACAAGTAAAGTATAAGAGTACCTGTTACTCCACATTCTTGTCAGCATTTGATGTTGTCATGTTCTAGATTTTGGTGATTCTAATAGATGTGTAGGATATCTCACTGCTGTTTTAATTTTCATTTCCCTGATGGCATATAATGTGAAGTGTCTTTTAATATAATTATTTACCACTTGTATATCTTCTTTGGTGAAGTATCTTTTAAAGTCTTTGGTCTCATTTTAAATCAGTTTGTTAAGATTCCATTGTTGAGTTTTAAAATATTTTATATATTTTGAATGTCTGTCTTTTGTCAAATATGTCTTTTGGAAATATTTTCTCCACATCTGTGACTTGCCTTTTCATTCTCTTAACAGTATTTTTACAGAGTAGACTTTTACAAATTTTCAATGAAGTACAGTATACCAACTTTTCCTTTTGTGGATTATGCCTTTGGTGTTATATCTACAAGTTATCGCCAAACTCAAGTTCACCTGGATTTTCTCCAATTTTATTTTCTAGGAGTTTTACAGTTTTCATTTTATACTTATAGGTCTGTGATACATTTGAGTTAATTTTTGGTTAGGGTTTAAGGTCTCTTTCTGGATTCAGTTTTTTTCTTACTGCATGTGGATGTTTGGTTGTTCCAGAACCATTTGCTGAAAGATGATCTTTGTTCCATTTCATCGCCTTTGCTCCTTTGTCGAAGATCAGTTGACTATACTGATGTGGGTCTATTTCTGAGCTCTCTTTTCTGTTCAATTTTCCGTTCACTCTTTTGCCAATACCACACTATCTTGAATACTGTAACTTTGGGTAGCTTTATTTATAGCAGCTTGATTTGCAATTGCCAAAATATTAAAGCAACCAAGATGTCCTTCAGTAGGTGAATAGATAGATAAATGTAGTACTTCCAGACAATGGAATATTATTCAGCATTATAAAGAAATGAGCTACTAAGCTGTGAAAAGACATAAAGAGAACTTAAAATATATTAATAAGTGATAGCCAATCTGAAATGGATGCATACTTTATGACTCAAACTGCATGAAATTCTTAAAACTATGGAGACAGTAAAAGGATCAGTGGTTTCTACAGGCTGGGGAAAGGAAGGATAAATAGGGGGATCATGGAGGATTTTTAACAGTGAAAATATTCTCTATAATACTATAGTAATGGATACATGTCACTATACATTTGTCCAAATCCATTGAAGAACAAGAGTTCGTATTATGATGGCCAACTTAACATGAGGCAGCTAGAGTGAGTTTCTCCTACAGAGTAAACCAATATAGAGAGAATTTCCTCAGCACCCAGAGAGGAATGGATCCAGCAGCACATCCCACAAGTCTCCAAAGGAGAGATAATCACTTTGAGCAAAAAGGAGAAAAGTATCCACAGACGGGGTTGGAATTGCCTGGACTCTTTTCTGCACCACGGTAGTCCACCACAGCATCTGGAAGCAGTGGGGGAAGGAATTCAGGAGTTCTGTGCTCTTGCTGCAAACTTGCAGGGCTCCCTGAGCCTCGAGGCATCCCAGTCCCTCACAGGAAGCTCTGCCATGGAATGGTGCAAGGAAAAACAAAACAAAACAAAAAAACCTTGAGCAGTGCCAGCAGCCATTTCCCAGGAACTCGACCCTTGAAGGGTAGAGCAGCTGCCTTTCAGCCAGCTTGGGAGGCTACAGATCCCAAGGGTCAACTGTGTAACAAGACAGTTTCCTGGCTGTGCTGGCTGCCTGAGAACACCTGAGGCAGGCTGCACCTTGACATTCTGATTGCAGATTGCCTGAGGCCAAGGCAAGAGCTGGGCGGGAAGTGTTGCTATAGCAACCTCTCACTTTCCTTGAGAGTTCTTTTGGGCTTGCTTTGCATATCAGCATTACCCCAGTGGCCTGGGTCTCCCTTCTAATCCCCACTAGGGCAGCTAGGAGTGCACACTTATTGGGTGCTTCAGCTCTTTCTTTCCGCTGCATTCTCCCTGAAGGCCCAACACAGACAAAAAACTTGGGAAATCCCCAGAGCCTTGCCCTAGGCCTAGACTGCCAAGGAAATTCCTTGGAGCAACATTTGCCAAAGAGAAATCCTACAGGCACCATCACAGCAGGCTTTCTCCCAAAGCATCACCTCCTGACTGGAGGTCAACAGTACAACCCACCAAGCTGGATACAATAACTCAGCTTTGGGGGAGGCCTGATCCCAAACACCAGCTAGTAACACTTTCCAAGCTACTCCAGCCACTCAGAATACTGTGAGGCAGTGCAGGTACACAGCACGGGGCTGCCACGGCTAGCAATTGAGAAACTCACCACACCAGGACTTTATATAACCAAGGATACCCTACAGTGCCTGGATCAGCCCACTGCCAACCTCAAATAAGGAGTAATTGTCCAAATGGGAAGGAACTTGAAAAATAATTTGACGATATGGAGAAACAGAGTTCTCCAACACCCCCAAAAGACCACACCAACTCTTCAGCAATGAACTCTAACCAAAATGAAATTTTTGAAATTCCAAACCCCTCTAAGTACAGAACAGATGGTGAACCATATGTACAAAATGGACTTTGAGTGATAATGACAAATCGGTGTGGGTTCATTGATTTTAACAAGTGGACCATTCTAGCATGTTGGTAGGGGTATATGAAAAATGTCTGTACTTTCTCTCAATTTTATTGTAAACCTAAAACTGCTCTAAAAAATAAAAGTGTTTAAAAATAAAAATAAATAAATGAAATACTAGTTGGTACACAATTTAATGATTCATACTTTGAAAAATTGTCTTCTAAAAGATGTTTATATCAGAAAAATATGCATTTAAGTACTAATTTTTTCCTTTTGGTTATTTATTAAAACTTATATTGCCAGGTATGGTGGCTCAAGCCTGCAATCCCAGCACTTTGGGAGGCCGAGATGAGAGGATTGCCTGAGCCCACAGGTTTGAGACCAGCCTGGGCAACTTGGTGAGATCTCATCTCTACAACAAAATCAAAAAATTAGCTGGGCATGGTAGCACGCACCTGTAGTTCAAGCTACTTGGAAGGCTGAGGCAGAAGGATTGCCTGGGCCCAGCGGGTCGATGCTGGGGTGGTCATGAGCGTGCCACTGCACGCCAGCCTAGGTGATGGAGTGAGACTCCATCTCAAAAACAACAACAACAACAACAACAACAATAAAACTTATATTATTGACAATCAGAATATAAGATCACCAATGTTACCACACTAAGATGACAAAACTCAACCCAAAACAAAGAAACCTTTCATTTTTTATTTCTGGTATGCACTGTAAAATAATAAAAATCACTTTACTGACCCAATACTTTCTCTCCAGACCCTGGATTTAAACTAACTTACTAGATTTAAACTAACTTCATGGTGAAGTACCTAATGGATCTTCTTATATTTGGAAAAAATATATTTGCCCAATATTTATAGTCTGCTTATAGCTTTGTAAACTTGTATGAAAAGATTCTGACATGTGCTACAAGGCACATAAGGAGAAAGAGAAGGCTGCACAGGAAAATCCATAAAGAAAAAAATAAACTCTTTACTCTTATACTGTATCAGTTTTCTTGGTTGTGATGAGGAAGAAAATATATAAATCCATCTCCTGTGTGTTTTTAAAAGAGAAATTGCTGGTGATTTGACAATACTGGAAGGGCTATCACAGACTGCCAGACTCAGTTATGGGCTGTTTTGTGTAAGTTTTGCTGTTAGGGAAGATGAAACAGACCCTGGAGACAGGAAGTGATCCTCACACTTGGGTCACAGGATTGGAAATAAGAGCAAGAGGCTATCATACAACTCCAAGCACTCCTAGAATTTAAGACAGGGGTTTCACCCTTATCTTTCTCCTTTTTGTTTTAACTTTCTCCGGGGAGAAAAAAGGGTTTTAAGTGCCCAAAAGATGAAAAGCTTTAAACCAAATTTGTATTAGGCAGGCTTTCATCCAAAATGGCCCTGGTACCATTTTTTATAAACATTAAAGGAAAAGATAGAAAGACTTTACTTTGACCTGTAGTGAGAAGAGGCAGAAGTGATGCTACATTGAGTCTTTAACTGTTCAAATTCCAGTAATCAACATCAGCTCTTTAGTAATCATATCTCGCTTACGTCGACTTGTCTAAAAAAAGTCAGTTTTGACAGTGTGGAAATAAAAACAATAACAATGTTTAAAACTGATTGAAGTAGTTTGCCAATTATGGACATTATTCATTCAAGAACCAAAATACCCAGAATTTTTCTAGGATATTTATAAACAAGGGAGTTTTGGGGGGACTTTCTTATAAAAGTACCATTTAAAGGTTGACAGAGTTAATGTTGACTTTCTCATTCTATTCAACTTGAGTCTAAGGAATAATAATATCATGCAATAGATGAAACATAGACAGTTTTCTTTCCACTATAATAGAATGATTTACTTGAGTTTCAGAATCTAAATTTATATATTTTCCAGGAAATAGGAACTCTGTCAATATTTAAATTGTATAAAGCCCTTCATAAAATGGAATGCCCTTTTTTGTAAATGAAAAAACAATGCAAACATGAAAAAAAATAACTAATTTCTCCGGAGCCATTGCAAATTAAGTTTATTTTACTGATTTAAATAATCAGTGTAAAGCCCAGTCACTTTGCCCAGAAGATTCCATTGTAAGCTCTCTCCTGGCACTTTTTGTACCCTGGTGAGATTCAACCTTGACAAAGGAGATCTTTTTCTGTTTTCTTGGTCTAGCTAAATATTGCTCTCCTTGTTGAATACAAATGTCTCCAGAGCACTCCAGGCACAGGTTCTCATTCTCTCAATACACTGTTTGTGGGCGATGGAAAGATGCCTCACTCCCTGCCCCAACAAGATGCTCTTATCCTATTCCCCAGAACCTGTGAATATGTTACCATATGTGGTAAAAGAGACTTTGCACATCCATGAGGCTATGTATTTGGAGCTGGGGAGATTATCAGGGTATCTGGGTAGGTCCAATGTAATCACAAGGGTCCATATTAGAAGGAGGAGGGATGATAAGAATTAGAAAGAAGTTGTAAGGAAAAAGCGGAGGTCAGGGAGGAGATAGGATGCTATTATGCAGGTGGCCTCTCAAAGTGGAAAAGGCACGGGAACAGATTTTCCCCAAGAGCCTCCAGAAGGATCACAGTCCTGTTGACACCCTCATTTTATTCCAGTGAAACTGAATTTAAACTTCTAACCACAAGAACTATAAGATAATAAGTTTGTGTTATTTGAAGCCTCTAAGGAACGGTGATTTGTTACAGCATCAACAGAAAAGTAATGCACCATTACTCATCAATCTTTGTGGCTAAAAGCTTCTCCCATGAGGTTTATGACATCTGTTTATACATCCTTAAACTCCCGGTTTCTTGTCACAGTCATAGAAGATACTGGTACCTGACTGTTCTCTACCTCTTTTCTCCAATCATCCCCGTAGTCCCCTGACTTTTGTCCCCCTCTGGATTTTATCTCCAAGAGCTAACACTTTACTTCTCTCTTACCTTACATCACTACTCATTTTAAAATCAAGACTGATCACTGAACCTCTCTAATTCCCTTGGATTCTTGTCCTTCTGCTACAACAGGCTAGACTTAATCTCATTGCCTGCCTTTTATGCTCTTATATATAAGCTGTTGATAATTGTTCAAATAAAATTCTCCAAATATATAGACTGTTCAGTACAAATTTAAGGTCTCTACACTTAACCAGATCCTTAAAACTGGCCATTTTTGTGGCCACAAACAAAACTGTCTCCCATTTCCATTAGTGATTGTTTTAAATCTTCACCACTCTTTTCAAGCCTCTACAAAAACTTCACCATTTTCACTTGTAGCTGATGACCTTAACTTCACCTTATAGAGCACAAACGTGAATTATCTCCATTCAGAGAGGCCTATAGGGCATGTAGGGCCTAGGGGAGCTAAGTTTTTTTTGTTTATTTGCTTTTGCATGATCTCTATTTGTAAAAAACAATTTGAATTTTTAAACAAGAATTACAAAATTCATAGACTTATGTGAATTATAGTGATTATGAAGATTTAGAATAGTGGGTTGGAAAGAGGCATCTGTGTATTTACTTATTGTCTAATCAGTGCATTCTTCATGGTGTCCAACACCATCTCTTCCTGTTCAGATTACTTGGCTTTACATTTTTTATTATCAGAAGAGCCATTTCAGGTTAATTTCATATCTCCCACCATTAGTAAAAGGTAGCAGTACTGTTATTAATCACAATGTCCATATTAAAAACCACAGTAGATCCCTGATATCATTTATTTAATGCTAGTTACATCATTACTTTTGATACAACATCATCTATTGTGCTATACATGAACGTTAACTTCCAATAACTCTCTTGAAGGTTGTGGATTGTGCTTTGTTGATGGTGACCACAAACCTAAGTCTTGCAATCATTAGTTTTCTGAAACAGATTAATGTACTGTTCAGAATCTTTTAACACATTTAGACATCTTCCAAGCACGTCTTTTCTTGAATTTTTTAGGCCATAATCAATGTACTCCAAGAACATGATCTTTTTCAGTATAGACAACACCTCTGACTTCCACACAAAACCACAAGGTGGGTAAGGATAAGCAAATGACTCTTGGGTGAAGTAAGTACATCAGTCCATTTCATGCAGGAACTATCCATTTCTCTCCCAATACAACATAAAGTTAACCAAGAGGAGCATAATATCACCATGTCAAGAGAGGACAGAGAAGGGTTGATTGGAAGTGCCCTTTGGAATTAAGAAGCAATGCTCATAAATTCCTTTAGAGTAAATAAGTGTGGTCATTTTCCAAGAACTGTCTGAACATAGCACAGGGTCTGTAGAGAAGGCAGTGTGACTTCTCTTGTAAATGACACAGCTTTCTCATAGAACTAATGGTTACAGGGTTTTTAAAAAAAGTATAGAAATTGACCTTCCCTATCTTAAAACTTGAAACTTACATTTGTCTTATCTGAGTTTCTTTCTCAGGAAATCACCCCCAGGCCTATAGTATTAAGGAACTGAAACTCACTGGTCACAGCATCCGGAAAATGAGATGCCAGACAGATTCCTCCCCAATTCCTGTATGTCAACTCCCCTTACTTACCTCTCCCTAGTTCCTGTTGTCTGCATTATATAAATCCTGACTTCAGTGGAATGGAGAGAGGAATTTGAGGTAGAATCTCCCATTCTCCTTGACTGATGTCACCCAAGCAAAGAGCCATCTTTTTTGTCAATACGCCTTGTCTCAATGATTGACTTTTTGCGCCTCGAGCAGCAGGACCCCAGTTGAATCCCTGGCATCTTGGTGACACTCTGAGTGCCATCAATGGAAGTCACAAAGGGTGAAAGATCTCTGCTCTCATCCCCACTGTTCTTGGTAGTTGACTACTGACGATTATAAGTGGAACTCTAAGCAGGACACGAATAGGTTCCTGCTTTGAGCTCAAGTGTCGATGGTGGACCAACAGCATGAATAGAAGCCCTGACCTTGTTCTGTCTGTGATGCAAGTGTCACTAAAAATCACCATGCCAGTGTCATTCTGTCATCCTATTGTCAAAGAGTTTCATAAAAGCAAAATACTATTCCAGACAGAAATAGCAATGTGCTCACTAAACCATCCTCCTGAAACTGGGATTAACTACAGGGCTCAGGAAAACTCCATAGGCATGATTTCCAAAGCTCTGAGGAGAATTTGGTACACTTCATGCAAGTAGAAGAACATCACAGAGTATCCTGAAGGGTAGAAATAGGATTCACAGTCTACATTCTCCCAAATGGCACAGCCTTCCTCAGTCCCAGGTATCCAAGGGAATTTAGACAATTTTATTTATCAAGAATAATGGGGAACTTGGTCCAGACATGGGATATCCCACCAATAGCACTGCTGTTTTTGGTTAATTCCAAGTGTTAGTGGAGGACTTGGAAAATTTGAGAAATGTATGTTTGAAATCCGCAGAGGCCCAGGTTGGTACTTCTCACTTGCCCAAATCTAAGAGTGATACTTCTTCCAAAGCCCATTTTCTTCCTTCAAAATTAGTTGTATTTGTTTCTCTCCTTATCACTTCTCTGTAAATATCAGAAGGTGAGGTATTCTTTTCCCCTTAAAGATTAGCTGCTCCACCTGTGTTCTCTACATCATGTTCCCTCATCTACCCTGAAATCTCAATTATTCTCTTCTCTGTTATAAATTCGCTATAAACACTTTGCCTATAAATCTACTCTAGTTCCCTTCCAGCCAAAGTCATTTGTTGATTATCTTCTTTCTTGCTTCCTTCTCTCTTCTTCTCAAATATTCTTCATGAAAGCAAAGTCAATACTCATGGTTTCCCTTCAATTTCCACTTTCCACTTGAGTATTTTTATACCATGAAATAATGAAAGTGGCATAATTATATAGCTACAGGAAGTTTCTGTGGTTTGGGCTCTCTTTACTTTTAACTGCTCTTTTTTTTTTTTCTTTTTTTCTTTTTTTGAGTTGGAGTCTCACTCTGTCGCCCGGACTGGAGTGCAGTGGCCGCTCCCGGCCACCGCAGCCTTGACCTGCTGGGCTCCGGCGATCCTTCCTCCTCAGCCTTCCAAGTAGCCGGAATTACAGACGCGTGCTACCACGCCCGGCTGATTTTTTTTATTTATTGTAGAGATGAAGTCTCGCCGCCCAGGTGGGTCTCGAACCCGCGGGCTCAGAGCAATCCACTCACCTCAGCCTCCCAAAGGCGCGGGATTACAGGCTGAGCCACCGAGCCCGGCACTTTTAACTGCTCTTGATGGTGGTGGGCATGCGAAGGATCACCAGAAAGAAAGAGAGAGATTCCCACTTAAACACAGCACACTGCCACAGCTGACTCCTTGGGGAGTTGGAAAGTTGGAAGTCCCTTTTCAAGAGGAATAGGAATAGGAATAGGAATAGGAATAGGAATAGGAATAGGAATAGGAATAGGAATAGGAATAGGAATAGGAATAGGAATAGGAATAGGAATAGGAATAGGAATAGGCTCTTGATTCCATGTCAGGAAATAGTTCAAGGGCAAGTCACAGAAAGTAAAGGAAAGAGGTTTAATTTGAACTGAAACTACACACAAGAGAGGGGAGCGTGGGGAAGACCAGAGTATGGCGATCTCCAACAGAGAGATGGACTTGAGGGTAGGGAGTACCAACTTGTATCTAGTTTTGTGTGTTTGTATATGTGTGTGAGTTCCATGTTGAAGTTGTGTAGTTTTCATGTTAGTTACAATCAAGGTAAGTGTGTCAGTTTCATGTTAGTTACAAGTCACAGGAAGTTACTTCTTCTTCCTCTTTTTTTTTTTTTATTGGAGTTTCACTCTGTTGCCCAGGCTGGAATGCCATGGCACACTTACAGCCACTCCAGCATCAACCTGCTGGGCTCCAGTGAGCCTTCCAACTCAGCCTTCCAAGTAGCCAGAACTACAGGTGAGCATTACTACGCCCAGCTATTTATTTATTTATTTATTTATTTATTTATTTATTTTAGAGACATGGTCTCGCCACGTTGCCCAGGCTGGTCTCGAACCCACAGGCTCAGACAATTCACTCGCCTCATCTCCCAAAGTGCTGGGATTACAGAAGACTGAGCCACTAAGCCCTGCCCACAGGAGGTTTCTTAACCTCTTAAAACCCAGCTCAGTAATTTTCCGTTTCCCTTAGGCTTAAACTAGCTAGCCTGCCTCACTCTGACAAGTTATGAGTGACCAACATATCGTCTAACCCAATTATTTTACATCTTTAGATATTATTCTCTGTTGCAATTCAGAAGTTTGGAAGCAGTCTCCTTGAAACTGACTTCTTCTCTAAACTTTGTTGTACCACTTCTCTGACTGCTCCTCTTTGGTTTCCTCCTGGGGTTCTTTTCCACTACTCTTTTTCGCCTCTGTGGTTGCTACATTTGCTACTTGTATCAGTTTTCTATTCCTGCCTAACGAATGACCACAAATTTAATTTAACACAACTTTTATTTTGTCACAGTTTTGTATGTCAGAAGTCCAGGTGTGGATTAGCTGGGTTATCCCTTTGATTTTCATAGTCTGAAGTCAAGGAGTAGGCAGGCGGCATACTTCATCAATAAGGGTACCTGATCTCAAACCAGGTGAATTAGGGACCAAAGTGAAGCACAACCTTTACCTGTACAATGGCCACTTTGTATACCTAACCCTGAATTGTACCCCAAATCTTTAACATACATTTTTTTTTAAAGGAGTAGGCGGGGCTGTGTTCGTTTTGGGAGAAATCTTGTTCTAAGAACATTCAAGTTGTGGCAGAATTCAGTTCCTGTGGATGTAGGATGAAGGTCCTCAACTCATTGCTGACTGGTCATTCTCAGCTCCCAGAGGCTATCGACATTCTTTGACATGTGGCCGCTTCTCTCTCAAAACCAGTGACAGAGACTCTCCCTCTAACTGAATCCCTCTCACTTTCATCAGGAAGATCCCAGATGATTTTAGAGATCACCTGGTTAGGTTATGCTGTACTTGCTAATAACCCTATTTTACAATAGCATCATTTGCTGACAGGAACATTCGCTACAAACTTAAAAAACCCAAATGCTCACCAATAATAGGTAAAATAACTTGAGTCTTTTTATACAACGGAATACGGAAAGTGGCATAATTATAAAGTTACAGGAAGCAATACAGACGAATGTCAGACACAGTGTAGTGAAAGGAGACTTGTACAAAATAAAATACATGCTGTATCATTTCTTTCACAAAAAGTTCAGAAATAGCCAGAAGTAATCAGTGGTGTTTGAGAAGCAGAAGAGGTGGAAGGGAGTGGAAGAGAAACTTCTGGGGGACTGGTAGTGTCATATCCTTTAATTTGGTGGTGGTTACATTATTCACATTGCAATCATTCATCGAGCTGTTCCCACATGATTTATACAGTTGTGTATAGCTATGTCATTCTCCAAGCAAGATTTTAAAAAATATTACCTGTTATGTCACATCCTTATTTTCCTCTTTACCACCCTAAACCTTCAAGACTTCCCACAATGTGGCCCTTACTTTTCAGTACTTTTCTCTTTGTCCCTTGTGTTCCAGCCACACTGGGAAATCTCTTTTTATTGAAACCACACAAAACTTTTCCACTTTTCTGACTTTTCTCATTTTTTTTCTTCTTCCTTCAACTAATTACCCTCCCAGCTGCCTCCAACCATTGTTCAAATTCCATCCCAAATACCACTTTCCATTCAAAGTTATCCTCATTCTTCCATTTCAGTCTGGTCTGTTCTTTCTCTGAAATCCCACGACATTTTTTATTTTTCTTTTAATCATTATATTCCATTTTTAATGCTAGTAATTTGAGTATTTCCTCTGTCCTATCATCCATCCAAACACTTAAAAAAGAAGAAAGTGTGGAAATTAATGTATAAAATTTTAAAAAAAATTATGGACTTGAGATTTAGACTGATTTTTCAAGTGCACATTTAATTTGGAAAATTTCAAGCATACAACGAAGTAGCGAGAATAGTGAACAGATTACTTTGTAAAAGTTTTCTAATTTTTCTTATATGTGAGAGCCCAAATGGTTTAATCAAGTTTCAGAATGGGTTAAGCAAATGAGTTTGGTGTCTAATGGCCATACCACCCTGAACATGCCTATCCCTTCTGATTTGGGTTGCTATATTAGGACAGTATAATTTTTACCCTTCTCCCTACCTTTCCCTTTTCTCACACCTTCATTCTTTCTTTCCCTCTGATATATTTTTGGGTGTAAAATTTAAATTATTCAATTCTGAGAAACAGAACACCCAAAGAATTTCTGGAATGTGAAAAGTAATGAGACTTCAGAACAATAAAGTGAGTTTCCAACTCTCATTCCTTCAGATTATGTGTGTGTGTTTATATAGTGAATAGCATATGTATGTAGAGTATATGTGTGTGTACATATATATATATATACAAAAAATATACAAAATATATATTCCAAAAGTGAGAGAAACACATAGGTTATGTACTAAGAAATTAATTTTAAAATGTGTATGAAGAGATGATTTTGCTTTCTTACCATTTGAGGATTATTTCCATTGAAGTTGAACAAATTAAAATCCACATTACTTTAGCACTGTAGAGTTTGGAATATGTCAGACTGGACAGAGAACACTGTGTCTTTGAGGGATCCTTTAAATCAATTTTAAACATGTTTTAAAGCATACACTTTTAAAAAGTAAAAATGCACTATGGAAAACATAAATGAGAAATTTGATACATCTAAGTTACAAAGACTCAGTTTTTCTATCTAGAAAATTTTTTTTTAATGTTTTTTTTCTCCAAAAATGAAAAAAAGGAAAAAGAAATACACACTCATCAAATAGATGTCAGTCATCTCTATGATTGAAGAAAGGCACAAAGAAGCATGTTTTCAATTTTTTACAGCAAGTGATTTTCTGTTAAAATGATGGCAACAACCACAGTCACACACAAAAACTAGGTAAGCAATATAGGTCAATATCAAGTTTTATAATAAACTCCTTGGGTAATAGATAGGTTTAATTTTAAGTGACTAACTCCTTTTAGAATATTAGAGTAGATCTTCTGGAGTTTTGGTAGGGGATCAGGAATTGGGGAACAGAGTGATAAATAAGTAGTTACTGATGTATTTTCCACTGATCGACCCAACGCCCAGCAGAATGTTGATCTTCAAAAGTGTTAAATGATACCCACACAAGTTGGTTTAGATGCTAGGTCAGCACAGAAATGTACATGGGTAACTATATTGCTTGTTAGCATTCTTGAGATACTACGTCTGTTAATATTCAGTTCACACAGAGAAGCCTGTCTTTTCAAAGACTTGTCACACAACATATATTGTTTTTCCTCAAATTATTTTCATTTCTTGCTGAGGAACTTGACATTTTGTGCACCTCAACCAGTGACTCATTCACACATTTCGTTTTGTCCACACTGGTTCAGTGCCTCTTGCCATCCCTACCAGCACAGTTGTTACTCTGGCTTGTGTGTACATTGAACCATGAAGGCCTGCTCGCTTCCATCTGCACTAAAGCAAAAACATTTGCCAAATCATTTTAACAACCAAATTGCAGATCATAAAGATAGAATACAAATATTAAGGCAATATTTGTTCCAGAGCAGCAAAGAAATTTAACGTTACATTATTGCTAAGCAGAGGCAACATAGGGAGGTGAGAACCAGGTAATGTCTAGTAAAGTCTTTTTAGAGAGCATCTCTGAAAACATTAGATATAATCATTTTGCATTTAGCACCTCTTGGTTTCAGCTTATCATTTGTTACGTCCCATTCCAATGTTACGGCTGAGGCTGTAAGTTGATTAAATTAAATGGTAGTCATTTGTGGTGAAAAATAAAATTATCATTTGAAATGACATTTTAAACCCCTACATTTTGATATTACATTAAAAAGCTTTATAGATTTATGTTTAATGTATAGTAGTTTCTCTTCACTCTTTTTGTTATGAAGACAGATTTTAATCCATTGTTTTTCCTAGACACTTTAACAGTGCAACTGCTATTTAAATGAACTTTGAACTTTTTGAATTAGGAATTCATGTTTTGTTTCCTAGTCTCCCTTGTTTAGTAAAGCAAGGATACTATTTGTCTTTATTCTGTCCCACTCTCACCAGTACTGCTTCTCTTTCCCAGAATTATCAAGTTTTTAAACGTATTACATTAGTAGTAGCTTGCTATATAAACTACTCATCATAACCACTATGATCCATGTCTGCTTTATTTTGTGGTTTTGTTGAATGCAACCAGTAGAGTCAATCTATAGCATGATCATTTTGTCATAATAATACCTATTATTTAGTAAGTATGTGCTACATCTCCTCTCAGGTAGATAGAGCATTTCTGCCAAACATTTCCATTAGCAGGGTTATAAATAAGTAATAATGCAATTCTTTTTATAAGATTATAGAAAACATTTTTTTTCAGGGCTTATTTCTTTCCAAAGAATAGCAAAATACTGTCACTTCCAAAATGAGAAAATTCAATCATCTGCCTCATTTGTTCTGTAAAGAAAATGTATCCAAAAACTTTAGGGATCTCAAATATCTCTTGAGTTACGCTAGTTGTACCATTGGATATTTGGCCAAGGAAAATCACCACAGAGGTGTATTCCTTATATGCCGTACTCCGCATAAAACTCATCATGAAAGGAAGGGACCATAATATCCCTACTCTTTTTTTTTTTTTTTTTTTTTTGAGTTGGAGTCTCACTCTGTCGCCCAGACTGTAGTGCAGTGGCCTCTCCCGGCCACCGCAGCCTCGACCTGCTGGGCTCCGGCGATCCTTCCGCCTCAGCCTTCCGAGTAGCCAGAATTACAGGGCCCGGCTGATTTTTTGATTTATTTTCGAGATGAGGTCTCGCTGCCCAGGCGGGTCTCGAACCCGCAGGCTCAGGCAATTCACTCACCTCAGCCTCCCAAAGGCGCGGGATTACAGGCTGAGCCACCGAGCCCGGCCTCTACTCTATTTTTATTTAACCCCAGCACTAAGTACATAGTACAAGCTCAATCCATTTGAACAAATAAATTTTATTATCTTTACATTAGTTAAGTTAATGAGGCAATAGATAATTTATCATCATGAGTCACTTTAAATCATTTTGACAGGAGATACAATTCACCATTCAAGGACATTTTATTTCATCAGGGCGGAACAGAACATTTTATCAGTCTTCCACCCCCTTATATTTTTAGTAACTTGACTTCTCCACAAGTAAACTAAGTTAACATAATATTATACTTAACTAATATTTACTGTTATTCATCAGCACAGTTAAGTACTTTTTGATAAGACTATAATTAAGAGGAGAGATTCACTTAACATTTTTATCACCCCTTACCTTTCTAAACATAGGGAAATAGCACCTTCAGCTGAAAGAAGTTCTAGTAGTCTCACAATTCAAGGCTGAAGAGATGCACCTTCCATTCAAATTAAGCAGGGACAACCTGTGGTGCAAAAGGTGAAGTGAGAAGGTTCAACGACTTGTGAAACAGCCTCAGATTATTCATAATACAATAGCAACAGAATAAAAAATAGGCCATTCAAAATGTAATAAAATTAACCTGGAAGCATTCCAGTCTGTCTGTAAAGAGCAAATGATGATAAGAGAGAGGGGAAAATGGATGGAAAATTGCCCAGCGAAAAAGAAATATGCAATTGGGACTCAAATTGTGCTTCCAAACAGATTAATGTTGAGCTGGGTCTGCATTCTCCTGCAAACCTTTATCACATGTTATCATTTCTTCATTCTGAGCAATCAGTTTATATCTTTTTCAACATATTGGTTTATACTCTAAACCAAATAAAAAGTGCTGTTCATTATTGCAACTATATCAAGAGTTTATCATGCAATTAACCAGCTACCCACATATTTCAGATATGCTTTAAAAGTTCTGCCTCCTACTTCATGAGTTTTCTGTTGAAGTGAAAGGTGAATCGCAAGTTCAGCTCCAGGTAAGGACCTGTTCTAAATGCTTTGTACAGAATTCGTTGAGTTGTATTTTATAATTCCTTGGGCAGGAACTAAGGTTTCAGCTATTAATGGAATATTTTTGCTAGTAGGTCTGGTTCACAAGAACCAGCCAGTGAAAAGAAGGGGAAATGAAGGGTGACTATCACCTTCAAGAAAAAAAAAGAAAGAGACATTAGCGTGGGTGGGCAAGGGACATTCTAGGTATCTTCAAGTGCTGTTTCCAAATATATATTATTGGACTGATGCATACGTTTGTAGCGCTATTGGTTTGACGCATAGGTTGGTAGCGTTTTTCTCCTTGCCCATAGGATGCCATACTGCATGATGGTTGACTGGTCACAGTTCATCATATTTGCCAATTCTTGGGTTGACTGACATGAATCATATTGATTAAAGCACTTAAACAGTCTTCATCAAAGGTTGATGGTCTTCCTGATTGTAGAGAATCACTCAGCTCAGTGTCCATCTTTTTATTTTTATTTTTTAAAAAATGTATTTCAGTGTTAGGTATACAAATGTTTATTAGGCAGGTACCCTTGTTGATGAGGGGTGTCCCCCCTCCCCTGGCAGTTTCCCACTGCTGCCAATTCCGCCTTCCCCAGCAGTTTCCCACTACTGCCAATCCCTTTCTTACAGTATTATTATAGTTGTTCAAGGTCCACTTGTGAGTGAGAACATGTGATACTCAGTTCTTTGTTTCTGTGGCAGATTACTCAGTATTATAGATTCTAAGTCCAACCGAGTTGCTGCAAAATTAATAATTTTGCCCTTCTTTGTAGCTGCATAATACTCCATCATGTATATGTACCACATTTTTTTATCCAGTCCTCTTTCGATGGGCAGCATGGTTGGTTCCATGTTTTTGCTATTGTGAATAATGTTACAATAAACATGCGTGTGCAGGTATCTTTTTCATAGTGTGATCTGAGTTCCTCTGGGTATATTCCTAGCAGGGAAATTGCGGGGTTGTATAGGAGGTCGATTTTTAGATCTTTTAGGAATCGTCACACTGTTTTCTACAGAGGCTGTAGTAAATCACACTCCCACCAACAGTGTAGAAGTGCTCCCTTTTCCTTACATCCTCTCCAGCATCTATTGTTTTTTGAATTATTGATGATGGCCATCCTGACTGGAATTAGGTAGTATCTAAGTGTGGTTTTAATTTGCATTTCTTTGATGACTGGTGAGGTTGAGCATTTTTTCATGTATCTGTTGGCTGCTTGTATGTCTTCTTTTGAGAAGTGTCTATTCATATCTTTTGCCCATTTTGTAATGGGACTTTTTTTGGGGGGGCATTTGAGTTTCTTGTAGATCCTAGATAGATATTAGGCCTTTGTTAGATACACAGTTGGCAAATAATTTTTCCCAGTCTGTGGGCTGTAGCCCCAATCTAGCTTATGCAAAGCCGAAGAAACCAAAGTGTCCACCTTTGAAATGACAAAACCATTTTCTTTCCATGCTTTCCCTGATGGAATTCATCCTGAATATGGCACAAAAGTTGCAAGCCGCCTCTGCTGCCTGTAATCCCCTGTTAAACTCAATCAGAAGAATATGTCGGAAGTGTTTGTTTTTTCCACGTGATACTCTATCTTCTTTAGCCCACAAATAGCACTAACGTTCTTCAGATCTGCAAAATGCAAAGCGTATTCACAAGCAAAACATTGTCACTCCAAATGACAACCGATAAACTCTCACCATCATAGTGTTGTCATGCCAGAAACAAACGCTATGAGCTTATGCATCTGCCTAATACTTTTCCCTCTTAAAAATACCTAAGTGCATTAGAATATGAAATGCCCTGATAGTAAACTTGATTTAGTCTAGAACTTGCCAAATTGATCTGACCACATAATGCTTTCTCTTCAGCACACATTTATTAAAATATCTAGTATTCCACATGCCTAGGGACATTATTATTTCTAGATGCAATAACAAAGAGAAGGATAGACAGAATGAAAGTAGAGGAAAGTAGCTGACTGATAGATAACTGCCACATGCCATAACCTGATGCACAGCCCCTGGGGGTGTGACTAGTAATGATAAAACAGGGCACTCCCACCCATGCAGAAAGGGCAGTAGGTAGCTGTTCAAGCTGCGTAACTTAATTCTTGCTTGTGCCCTGGTTAAACAAACGCAATGCCTGCAGAGAAATGGAGCCCAGTGTGGTGGCTCATGCCTGTAATCCCAATACTCTGGGAGGCAGAGGCTGAGAGGATTGCTTGAGTCCAGGAATTCGAGACCAACTTGGACAACTTGGCAAGAGCTTGTTTCTACAATAAATTAAAAAATTAGCCAGGCATGGTGGCGCATTTCAGCTACTTGGGAGCCTGAGACAGAAGGATTTTCTAAATCCAGCAGGTCGGGGCTGTAGTAGCTGTGATCATGTCACTGCACTCTAACCTGGGCGACAGAGTGAGACTCTGACTCAAATACATACATACATACATACATACATACATACATAAAGGAACAGAAACCTGCTGCAGAAATTTGTCCTTGAAGGGTTTAGAAGGGGTACTTTACTGCTTGTGTAATTCTCCAAAATTTAACCCTTTATATATATAAAGGGTTTATAAAACACCTTAGCACTAGGAGATCTGTCATCCAAACCACCTCCAAGATAAGTAAGCATCTGGGAAAATCCATCCACACTGCTGTGTCCTCTCCCATTGGGAGACAGAACTTCTACGAAAAAAACAGAAGCTTTAGGTCAGGCTATTTCAGGTTCAAATTCTGTATCACAACTTGCTAGCTACATGATCTTGGGCAAGACAGTTCATTTCGTTAACACTGTGAGGTAATTGAACATCTACTCTTTCCCCCCATAACTGGCTTCTTTCTGTTCCCTCCCTCTGGAGCAGACCCTGGCAAGGCTGGTCTCTGCAGGATGTGTATATGGCCATAAACAGCCAGGCTCCGTGGCTCAGCCTGTAATCCCACGCCTTTGGGAGGCTGCGGTGAGTGGATTGCCTGAGCCCGCGGGTTCGAGACCCACCTGGGCAACTTGGCGAGACCTCATCTCTACAATAAATCAAAAATTAGCCGGGCGTGGTAGCGCGCGCCTGTAGTTCCAGCTACTTGGAAGGCTGAGGCGGAAGGATCACCAGAGCCCAGCAGGTCGAGGCTGTGGTGGCCGGGAGCGGCCACTGCACTCCAGTCTGGGCAACAGAGTGAGACTCCAACTCAAAAAAATAAATAAATAAATAAATAAAAAGAAGTCACAGGATGCAGGTAATTGAGCAGAGCTGAGAACAATGTAGGCGGCACACTCACTAATTGTAATTGTCACCAGCAGTAGCAAGCTGAACAAATAATTTGCCTGACTATAAAACTGCTTACTGCACTGTCCTGTAACGCAGATTCTTTCTTCACCGACCAACCACCATCAGCGCCTCCTGTAAGTTCTAATAAACCAATGTCTTTCCCTGCTGGGCCCTTGGGGTGACTTCTTGGGAAGAGATAACGAGCCTTACACACAAGCCCTCTCAGATTTGGAATTGCCATGTTACAAACATATTTTTTCTTCAAGTGTGGACAATGCTATATACCTCACCTATACTTTCTTCTGTCCATATTTTCTTGATGTCTCCAGCCAAGACAATAGTGTTTTATGCAAGCATTATGTTGAATGTTTTACACATATTATTTTACTTAAATCTTTTATATAACCCTATGAGGTAGGTACTATCATTATCTCCATTTTATGGAAGAGAAAAAAATTACCCAGAAAAATGTTCCAAGGTCACATAGATATTAATGGTGGAGTTGAGATTTTAGTCTCATAGAGTGTATTCTTGAGCGCTATACTATTTCATCTAAATACGCAACTGCAGAAGAGGGATGATGAAACATAAATTACCTGCATGTCCCCAGGCCTCTACTATTAACCTATTAATAGTTAAGCTGCATCTTGATAGCTCTAAGTCTCCAAGTTCTTATGTGACCTCCCCCCAAAAACTGGAAGTCATTTATTAAGAAATGGTTTATTTATTCTTACATGTTTAAACTTCAGTCACCTTCAAAGTACTCTCTGTTTGATGCAATATACCTATCGAGATGCTTTTTCCACTGCTCAAAACAGTTTTTCAACTTGTCGGTTCTGATACATTTTAGTGCTTCTGCCATTTTTTTGTTTCATCTCTTCCACATGGACAAAACACTTGCTTTTGAGGACTTTTTTCATTCAGGGAAACAAAAAAAACGTCTCTTGGGGTGAGATCAGGTGAAGAGGAAGGATGGAGCACGGGGGTGGCGGCATACTGTTTTTGGTAAAAAAAAGAAAAAAAAAAGAAAAAAAACCTATTGAATACTCAGTGTGGTATGGGCAGGTATGCTTGTAAATCACACATCATGAAATAGACAAATGTATTGAAAGAATTTCTGGGAAAAAAAATTCCCTGAAGCTGAAGGCAATCTCTCACAACAGTAGCTGGTACACATGGTACACAGATGTCAATGGGTTCCTAGAACACTTACCTAGTGGGGAAAGCCTGTACTACAAGGGGCCTGCCCTGAGGCCAAAAAAAAAAATTGTTTTTTTTTTTTTTTAGGGGGGGGCTCCATCGTATTGTGGAACACCAGTCCCTACCAAAGACCTCTATAAGTACTCTTAGCCCTTTCCAGCTGATGATTCTGATTACCAGCTCTTTTTGCGGTCTCTGTCTCCCCAAAATAAGGAGATTGGATACTCCCTGACTTACATAGCGGAGCCTGTGCATATTTGATACTGGGTTTAGTGGTGCAGACCGTTTGGCTTACTGATACTATTTTTTTTCTTCCCCTAAACTAGACCTAGACAACTTTCTGTATCTGGGTTACTCAGAAGCCAGGGATTTGATTGGGGTCCCATTGCTCGCCACACAGAAAGCCAATCACTGAGACAAGAAGTATAGTCAGGGAAGAAGGTTTTTTATTTTGGTGATATCAGTCAAGGAGGTCAAAAGGTTCATTCTCAAATTGTCTCCCCCTCCCAGTGAAGTCAGTGGTTTATAACAGTGGAGCAGGAATGTAGAAAACAGGAACTAGGAAGTGGGTAAGAAAGGGAAATTAGTAAACAGAAATTGAGGAAGGGTAAGGAAGAGGATTTGCCATACATTGTTTGGATGTGATGATCTGGTGAGTTTCCATTTCTTGGTAATATAGGCCTGAGGGTTGCCATTCTGAGAAAGGAACTCAGGAAAGAGAAATGTAAGTTTCAAACTTTAAGACCAGGAGGGTCAATTACTATGTTTCTCAAAAAGAAACTGTAAAATTAGTTCTATGGGGAAGTTAGGATTTTCATCTCCTATCACTCTAAACTCCATAGCGATAGCAACTCCTCTCTGACTGCAGGGTTTACTGCTGAATTCAGTTCATCATAGAAGTCCTTCATTTTTATGATTTCTCTCTTAAAGTCACCAAAATCTTAGTCGATTCACTCTTTTCCCTCTGAGTTAGAACAGATGGATCTGTATATTGTTGAATCCCAATTGTGGATAAAATATAGTTTAAGAATATCTCCACCTGAGGAATGATCTTCAAGTTCACTATGAATCAAAATTTTCAAATTGATATTTACAGGGAGATTTGTCAAGTAATATGCTACATGTAACTAAATCTCAGTTCTTACCAAGCCAGGAATCTGATATATAAACATGTTAATAAATTTCACAGTGGAATGCTGGAACTGACTTATACTGGCTCAGGAAATTGTTAAACTTCCCAAAATTTTGCAAGCTGCTGTAGTTAAACTGCTGATAACTTGAAATCGGCCATGGTGGGAGTATATGTACTATGAAAATCTGTGAACGTTACAAATCAGGGCTTCCTCCAGGAATCCTATCTTACCCAAGGAGAACTAGTTGTTAAACATTTCCCAGCACAACACTGTTTCTTCATCTTATTTTTCTGGCACTAATAGAAGTTGGGGTGGCTTTGAAAGATGGATGTTGAAATAAAACAAATAAGAAAGGAGTCACACATTTGTAAACCCAGCTGAGGAATTTCTGAAGAACTGCAATTTCTCTTTAACTAGTTGGTCTTTTGATTCTTGTTTTCACAGGGTAGGAGTGTAGGTGAATGTTTTCTGGTTCATTTAACATGTCAGTTGGCAAAAAAAGTCTGAAATTAAGGACACCATTTTACTTTTTCTGTGGTGATTTCAGTAGCTAAACCTTTAAAAGCTCATATCCTCTGTAAAAATTAACAGAGAAATTAAGAGCTCAAGGTGTTTTATTTTAGTTTGAATATATTTTAGGTTTAGGGCAGGACTTTTCAGCCTTGACCTGACTATATGTTAGAATCACCTGGGGAGCTCTGGCAGCATTCTGTTTCCAGGGTCCCTTTCCATATCAATTATGTTAGATTCTAGAGGTGGGTCACTGGCAACTTTTTTTTTTTTAAGTTCTCCAGCGATTCCAATTCACACCTAGGCCTGGAAGCCACTGTGCGTAGCCTGGAACTTTGAATCCCTCCCACTTGATTGAAGGCAGTCTATAACTTAAAGCAGGACAAGGGCTGAGTTTCTTAAGGGTTATATATCCTTAGAGAATGGAGATAAACACAGAACCATAGTAGTTTGAGTTTGATTTTGTTGCTTTGTTGTTTTTAATAATGTATTCGTTATTGTCAGCACCTTTTGAAGTTGCAGTAGAGGTATTAATGTAAAAGTACTGGGGAGCAGCTAGACATTTTAGAAAATCATTTGCAAACCAAATTTACTTGTTGATTGCAAAAATACAATCCAAGCGAGGAAGGGGCAGACTTTCTCTGATGGTGTATCCTGTATATTTTTCCATCTCTGTAATATTCTTTCATCTAGAGGGATTGCTACACAGAGACTGACATAGTCATGTCCAAATTTGCATTTTACTTGTTGTAAAGTTTTTATGTGTGACTTTTATTCTCTAGTTCTGTTTCAAAGATGCTTATACACCTGTTATTAGAAAGTGTCTAAAGCAGTCTCTCTTAGCACTAAGTAGTGGGAAAAATAAATGATGGTGTTCCCTCACCAAATATGTTCAAATTAAAAAAAACAAATAAACCTCAACTTTAAGATAAGTGTAAGAATATAAAATAAATGCTTATTTTTTTCCCATGATAGTTTAACTCCCTTTTAAAAACAAGCATAAAACTCTTTCAATAGTATTTTTAGTGCCCCAGTCCAATGCTCAGGCTGCCTATTAAACTATTTAGCAGCTCAGTACTATATTCAAAATGATGTTTCTGTTTTTGCTGACTTCTTTCCTTAGAGATTTATGAACCATGAATTTTCAACTTTTGATCTGATGCCACAGTGACTGAGATTACAGTTTGAAGATGATAAATTATCACATAAAAATGATGGATTTTGAAAGAAAAGAGTGAAAAGTCAGAATAATATTGGAAACCTGGTCCAGGTAATAAATGCTGAAATGAGAGATAGCTTTGTTAGTTGATCATATTTATTTGAAAAGTCAGAGGAAGATTTAAATTCATTTCTTTGTGTAAGTATTGTATTTTTATCCTAATTGCATAAAATTCATTTATATAAAATTCTAACAATTCAAGATTCAAGACTAAGTTGAACTTTTATTTGATGAACTTTCTCTAGCACTGACCCTTGCTTCCACTGTATCCCTGTATATGGGAGAAAAATCACTTAATTGGCAAAAGATTTTCACAACAATACTTAATTATAAAAGCAAATGCATTTTAGTGCAATTATCACATTTATTTAATACATTCTAAAGGTTAAGGTCAATTTAACTTTGTGGTTTCTAAGATTAAGTGGGTTTCTATTAAAAAATTGGAAAGTCACATTAAAATACAATTCCATTGAGAAGGGTCAAAAGAAGTTTTCAGAAATGTCATAAAGTATTCCTTGCCTTATAGAATATGATTTTTAAATTTCCTCTTGAAAAATATGAATCTATGTGAGTAACTTGGAAAGGTACTTAGTAAGGTAAGACACTTTGTTGAAAATGACATGAACGGGCTAGGCTTGGTGGTTCAGCCTGTAATCCCAGCACTTTGGGAGACCAAGACGAGTGGATTGCCTGAGCCTGCGAGTTCGAGACCAGCTTGGGCAACTTGGTGAGACCTTGTCTCTACAATAGAATCAAAAATTAGCCGGGCATGGTAGTGCATGTCTGTAGTGCCAGCTACTTGGAAGGCTGAGGTGGAAGGATTGCTGGAGCCCAGCAGATTGACACTGGAGTGACCGTGAGTGTGCCACTGCACTGCAGCCTGGGCAATGGAGACTCCAACTCAAAAATAAAAATAAAAAAACAAATAACATGGATGATAGCTTTGATATTTGCCAATTTCTTTTGTTCTCTATTCCTGAAATTATCTTGAATGTGAGTAATTATGCCTTTTGTCTTGTACAGTTATTTTGTGAGGCTAACGATCATGTGAATTATGTACCTAGGGATTCATTCTTCTAGAGGGACAAACAAATCTCCCAGTCTGAGGAATGATTAAGAAGACTTCAATGCATTGTTAGAAAGTTGTGGTTCTATTGTTACAAGAGAGCATGGGAACACATTTGAATGTCTGAATTATCTAAGGATATGTCCCAGAAATTTATTAAGTAAATGTTCAATTAAAATATAACACACAATGGGTGAACAAATCATCTATGTATATAGCTTGATGGAATTTTATGGAGTGGACACACCTGTGTAACCACTACCCATATGACAATACAAAACATTACTGACATCTTAGAAGCATCACTCTTTGTCCTCAAAAGATAATTACTATTCTGACTTCTGTCACCAGAGATTTAATTTACCTGTTTTGGTAAATGGTGCTGGGAAAACTGGCTGATCACATGCAGAAGATTGAAACAGGACCCCTACCTATCACCATACACAGAAATTAACTCCAAATGGATCAAAAACCTAAACATAAAACCTGAAACTTTAAGAATCTTAGAAAACACAGGAGACACCCTTATGGAAATTGGAACTGGCAACCAATTACTGATCAGAACCCTAAGTGCCCATATCATAAGAAATACGATAGACAAGTGGAACCTCATCAAACTGACAAGCTTCTTCAAAGCAAAAGAACAGGGAGACAACCTACAGAATGGGAAAAAATATTTGCCAATTGTATATCTGACAAAGGCCTAACATCTTGGATCTACAAGGAACTCAAATGTGCCAAAAGGAAAAAAACAAACAGCCCCACTAAAAAGTGGGCAAAAGACATGAATAGACACTTCTCCAGAGAAGATATACGGGCAGCCAACAGACACATGAAAAAGTGGTCAGCCTCACTCATCATCAGAGAAATGCAAATTAAAACCACATTGAGCTACCACCCCAGTAAGAATGATCATCATTAATAAAACAAACAACAACAGACGCTGGAGAGGATACGGAGAAAAAGGAGTTTCTACACTGCTGGTGGGAATGCAAACTAGTTCAACCTCTTTGGAAGACAATGTGGCAATTTCTAAAAGAACTAGAAATTGACCTTCCATATGACCCAGCAATTCCCCTACAGGGAATATACCCGGAGGAACTCAAATCATTCTACAAAAAAGATACCTGCACAAGTATGTTTGTTGCAGCTCTATTTACAATAGCAAAAACACGGAACCAACCATGCTGCCCATCAAAGTTGAACTGGATAAAACAAATGTGGTCCATATACACAATGGAATATTATACAGCCATAATGAAGGACAAACATACGAACTTTTCAGTAACTTAGATGGATTTAGAGTTGATCATACTCAGTGATCTATCACAGAAACAAAGAACAGAGTACCATATGTTCTTACTCATAAGCGGATCTTGAACAATTATCATAACACTATAAGAAAGGGATTGGCAGTAGTAGGAAACTGCCAGGCGAGGGGGACTGTGATTGGCAGCTGAGGGAAACTGCTAGGGGCAGGAGGGGTGCACCTCATCAACAAGGGTACCTGCATAATAAAAGTTTGTACTCCTAACCCTGAACTGTACCCCACATCTTTAAAATAAAAAATTTTTAAACCTGTTTTGGGTCTTTATGTACATGAAATTGTACTGCCTGAAGTTGTTTGTGTTTACTTCTTTTGCTCAACATTATGGCTGTGATATGCATCCATGTTAATGCATGTATTTTTAAATATATGTATACTTTAAAGTATTTCCATTGAAGGAACATACCATAGATTTAATTATCCCTTTTATTACTTATAAACATTTAGGGTTTTTTTTCTTCTTTGCTATGACTAATGCTGCTATGCTTATACTTGTGCATGTGATTTGGTACAGATATATACAGTCTTCTATTGGGTATGTGCCTAGAAGTGGAATCCTGAGCCATTGGGTGGATATATGTTCAGATTTTTAAGATACCGATAACATTTTTCTAAAAGGGTTATACTAAATTTCACTCCCACCACCAGTGTGTATGACTTTCAATAATAAAGTCAGGAGAAAACTTGTTAACAGACAGCCAGAGTCATCCCTATATGTTTTAGCAAAATAAATATGAGACAGTATGGGGACTGGAGATGTAGATTTGAGACAAGGATGCTCCTATGCATTGTGAGGTAGGAAAGAAAAAAACCTGAAAACAGAACTTTATGAAATTCCTACATGTGGGGCGAAGTGGAAGAGGTCAGGGAAGACAGAAATGTCAGAGAGTTAGAACAAAGGAAGTTCGATGTTGAAGTGGATTATGGAGTAACTTGTACAGATAAAAGGAAGGGTCAGCTCTATTATGATATACAGCAAAGAGTTTGAATTGAAAGAATACATATAAAGTGCTATTATATTTGGAATCAGGTTGTCCCAGGTAACGTTAAGCGAAATATTTGAAAAAGTGAAAGGGGACAGAAGACTATTTGCCATGGAACAGAGTGAGGAGGGAAAAAAACCTGACAGAGACAGCTATTTCAAACTATCAGTTCCAGAAAGATGGAGAAGCTGAACAGATGGGGAGAGGCATTGGATAATTCAGTCTTATGAAGTGGAAGGTGCCTTAAGTAGAGTTACAGAGGACAGGCTTTAAAACAGTGATGAGCCAATTCTGGAGAGACTTGACTGGCCAACCATTGTACAATATTGTTGTCCTTTGACCAGAAGGGTCACTGACAGGAGGAGATGAAAGGAAAATATTACCCTCTGGAGAGTTTAATAACGTCCCTCCTCCTGTTGTTAAAGATACTTTGATGAAAATTTTTTGGAAAAACTAACATATTGGGAATTTAATAAGAATGTGGATTGGTAAGTGAGAAGGAAAAACAACTGATTCAAATTTACCCCAGTTTTTTCTTTTATAAAAGTCCAATTTCCTAGTATAGTAAGTCTTCGTTTAACATTGTGAATAGTCTTTTGCAAACAACAACCTTAAGTAAAATGATGTTACAAAACCAGTTTTACCATAGGTTAATTGATATAAACAATAGTTAAATTTCTACGACATATTTTCGGTCACAAAATGATCAGCAAACTTTTTTTTTTTTTTTTTTGAGTTGGAGTCTCACTCTGTCACCCAGACTGGAGTGCAGTGGCCGGGACCCGCTGGGCTCTGGCGATCCTTCCGCCCCAGCCTTCCGAGTAGCCGGAATTACAGGCGTGTGTTACCACGCCCAGCTGATTTTTTGCTTTATTGTATAGATGAGGTCTCGCTGCCCAGGCGGGTCTCGAACCCGCGGGCTCAGGCAATCCACTCACCTCAGCCTCCCAAAGGCGCGAGATTAAAGGCTGAGCCACTGAGCCCGGCTCAGCAAACTTTTAAATAAAGACCAAACACTGCTAATATTACACATTGACATAAATTTGGACTATTCATACATTTGAGAAAGATTTATAGTCTCCCCTCAATCAGACATTCACACTACTTTTGCTGAAAAAAAAGAAAAAAAATGAAAGATTTATAAATATAAGATATTTACCCAATTATTCCAGTTCAGAATCATGGATGGCCAGAGACAATCTTGGCAGCTCAGAGTGCAAGGTGGGCACCAGGATACCCTTCCCTCACAGGGCACACTCTCACACACATCTGCACTCACGCTGGGATAATGAAGACACATCAGTTTTTACATCTTTGGGATATGGGAGAAAACTGGGGTACCTGGAGGAAAGCCCATGCAGACATGAAAAGACCATGCAAACTCCACAAGGATAGTGACCCTGGTCATGAATAGTTTTTTTTCTTTCTTCATCAACATCAGCACAACATCATCTGAGTACCTACTGCATTGTTTTTCACACTCTATTGCTTTAGGCCAGAGTTTCTCAACAGCAGCACTACTGACATTTGGGGCCAGGTAATTCTTCATGGGTCAGGGAACGAGGGGGAGCTGTCCCTTGCATTGTAGGATGCTTGGCAGCACTCTGGCCTCTACCCACTAGATCATAACAATAAAAAATGTCTCTGACTTTGGCAAATGTCCCCTGGGGTCAAAATAGTTTCCTCTCCCTTCAATGAGAACCACTGGTGTAGATCCTGCTGAACAGTGAGATGATCACACATTTCCCAAAGTGAGTATTAAAAGGACTAGAGGTTTCCATACAAATTTCTGTATCGTCATTTCCAGGTCTGAGAAGAATGATGTTGGCAATTTAATGGGTATTGCGTTGAATTTGTACATTGCCTTTGGTAGGATGGACATCTTAACAGCCAAAACAATCCTTAGCAAAAGAAACAAAGTCGAAGGTGTCACATTTCCAGTCTTTAAACTTTACTATAAGGCTACAATAATCAAAACAACCTGGCATTGAAACAAGTACAGGTGTATAAACCAATGGAACAGAATAGAGATTCCAGAAGAAAAATCTCAATTTCTCAACCAACATCTTTGACAAAGCCTCCACCAACAATCACTGGGGAGAGGAGAACCTATTCAGTAAATGGTGCTGGGAAAACTGACTGACCACATACAAAAGATTGAAACAGGGCCCTTACCTCTCACTATACACAAAAAAGAACTCCAAATGGATTAAAGACCTAAACATAAAACCTCAAATTATAAGAATCTTGGAAAACGCAAGAGACACCCTTATAGAAATTAGAGTAGGCAGCCAATTCCTGTTCAAAACCCCAGATGTCCATGCTATAAGTGATAAGATAGACACGTGGGACCTCATTAAACTGAAAAAGCTTCAGTAAAGCTAAAGAAACCATCAAGAGAGTCGGGAGACAGCCCACAGAATGGAAAAAAATAATTGCCAACTGTATATCTGACAAAGGCCTTGCATCCAGGATCTACAAGGAACCCAAACATGCCGAAAGGAAAAAAATAAAAATAAACTCAGTATGATGCCCATTAAAAAGTGGGCAAAAGACATGAATAGACACTTCTCAAAAGAAGATATACGGGCAGCCAACAGACACATGAAAAAGTACTCAGCCTCACTAATCACCAGAGAAATGCAAATCAAAACCACATTGAGATACCACCTAACTCCAGTAAGAATGGTTATCATTAACACAACAAACAACAACAGATGCTAGCAAGCATGTGTAGAAAAAGGAGTGCTTCTACACTGCTGGTGGGAATGCAAACTAGTGCAATCTCTTTGAAAAACAGCGTGCCGATTTCTGAAAGAACTAGAAATTGACCTTCCAGGACCCTTACCTATCACCATACCTATCCTATTGGGAATATACCCAGAGGAACTCAAATCATTCTACAAAAAAGATACCTGCACACACATGTTTATTGCAGCACTATTCACAATAGCAAAAATGTGGAACCATCTGTGTTGCCCATCAAAAATGGATTCGATTTTTTAAAATGTGGTATATATACACGATGTATTGTTATACAGCCATATGGACTTTGCAGCAACCTGGATGGATTTAGAGTCCATCATATTCAGTGACCTATCACAGAAACAAAGAACAAAGTACTAAATGCTTTCACTCATAAGTGGACCCTGGATATTTACCATACTACTATAAGAAAGGGATTGGCAGTAGTGGGATACTATTGGAGTTGGGACAATGGGGAACACATCATCAATAAGTGTACCTGATCTCAAATCAGACAAAGTGGGGACCAAAGGGAGACCCAAACCTTACCTGTACAATGACCACTTGTATACCTAATGCTGAATTGTATCCCACGTCTTTAAAACAGAAAAGATGTGGTACATATACACAATGGAATATTACACATCCATAAAGAAGGACAAACATATGAATTTCACAGCAACTTGGATGGATTTAGAGTCTGTCATTCTCAGTGATTTATCACAGAAACAAAGAACAGAATACCATATGTTCTCACTCAAAAAAGTGGACCCTGAACATTTACCATAATACTATAAGAAAGAGATTGGCAGTAGCAGGATACTGCTAGGGTGAGGAGGGGAACACAACATCAGTAAGAATATCTGATCTCAAACCAGGCAAAGTGGGAACCAATGGGAGGCCCAAACTTTACCTGTATGATGACCACTTGTATACCTAATCCTGAATTGTATCCCACATCTTTAAAATAAAATATAAAAAAAAGAAGAAAAAAATTTTTAAAAAGGAGTAGATAAGTAGCCCCAGACTATTGATCATCCTCCATGTGAAATACCAAAGGAAGTATTTGCAACAAACAAAACCTGAATTTTTTGTTCAATAAACTGAATTTATTGAAAGGCACAGTCTTAAAAGGCACAGTCTCTCTGAGAAGAGTGGTGAACTGAAACAAGGTTTAAGAAAGCATAGAGTCTCAGAATCGCAGATTTCAAAAGCAAAAAGTATTTAAGGATCACTTGACCTAATTGTTATTTTCATGGACTATTGATTGAATGGCTTTTTTTTTCTTCTTTTTTTTTTTTTTTTTGAGTTGGAGTCTCACTCTGTCACCCAGACTGGAGTGCAGTGGCACGCTCCTGGCTACCACAACCTTGACTGCTGGGCTCCGGCAATCCTTCCGCCTCAGCCTTCCAAGTGGCGGGTGCTACAGGCGTGTGCTACCACGCCCAGATACTTTTTTTGATTTATTGCAGAGACGAGGTCTCGCCAAGTTGCCCAGGTGGGTCTTGAACCCATGGGCTCAGGCAATCCACTTGCCTCGGCCTCCCAGAGTGCTGGGATTACAGGCTGAGCCACTGAGCCCAGCCTTTTTTTTTTTTTTTTTGTCTTTTAAGAGGGGTAATTGCTGAAGTGAGTTGCTTTGATAGATTAGGACTGGTTTGTGATTGGTTCTGGTAGTTACTTACTTATTGCTACAGCCATGGAATAATCAGTCATTTCCAAGTAAGGTAGGAATTTTTTATTTTTAGCAGTATTATGCCCTAAACGTTTATGAAGAAACTTCAAAGGACAGAACAATATTTCACTTCAATCTTCAGGTTCTAAAGAAAGTGATGTCATAGTACCTCCCAAAGTTGCTCATGTGTGTTTATTTTAAACGAATGCAACAGTTTTTACATGAGTGACATTATTAAACTGTCCATTGGGTGACCCATTATGTTAAAATATTATCAAATTAGTTTATAAAATTAACCAGATCTGACCACTTGACTGATCTAAATTGTGTGTGAAATCCGTTGTATGAGGCAAAGCAACTGAATGAAATGAATTTTTTTCTTCTTTGATGTTGACTGTTTTATCTTTTGACATGCTTTGTGTGTTAAAATAATCAAATGGAAAGAATGTTACATGTTTCTCAGTCCCTGACTTATCTTTGTGGTGCAACATCACATTTTAATGATAAGGAGTATTTTCCTTCTTTAGGGAAAGGGCTGCGAATGGGGTGGATGGGAGATAGTGGTCTGTCAAACTCTCTCTTGAGTAATAAGAGACAATTAGACACAAGTCTTAGCAAAGATTTCCCTCAGGCAAAAGTGATCAAGGGCTCTTTCCTCAGACAAGCATTTATCAAAATGTGATCCCCAAACCAGCAGCACCAATATCACCTAGGAACATGTCAGAAGTTTAAATTCTTGGTCTGCCTGCTCCATATCCCCCTCTGCCCTGGATACTCCACATCTAGATGGTTCTGATGCATGATAAAGTCTGAGGACTACTTTCTGAGATTACAGAAAGCCTATGCTACCTGTCATTTCTTTTATCTGTTCATTTCTGACTAAGTTTATTAATCATTCAAACACTGGAAAATGAAATACTCAGAAAATGCTTCTTTCTTTCCTATAAGCGTGTCCTGTCTACATTGTGAAGCTTTGCTGTGCATAAATAATTCTTATTATCTGGATAGCGATTTACTTGGATGGTAAATTACCAATCTGGTAGCAGTCAGTTCTTGCTAGTAGAACTAGCAAGATGCTAGAAGTATTGCTAGAATTGAACACAAGATCTACTTCTATTCTGCTGTGATCTTTTCTCTGTTTATTGTTATAAACGTGAGTCACAGTCTAACCCAAGTTCCACATCACTCGGTCCTCTTGGTTTTATTCCATTATTCCCTAGCATAGTTCTTGTAGTGTTACTGGTAAAGACCGGGGATTTGGTTTCGATTATTTCATATGGATATCATACTTAGCTCCAACTGCATGGTTTCATTCCTGTCCATACTTCCAGAAAGCCCTTTTCCCTCTCTGCCTCAGTCATCTAATTTCTACCCATCTCCAGCAGGAGCTCAGCATGTAGATTTCCACCTCAATGAAGAAACCAAGTCTAAGAAGGGTAACTAAAGCAGACTTGAGCATGAGAACTGGCCAGCTGGGTAAGAGATGTGGCCAGACAGCAACCTGGCAGGCATTAAGGACTAAAGCTTCCTTCTAGCAGATAACTAACTATAAAACAGCAAGTCTCTTATGAGATCTGCTGATTGGAAAGGTTAGGCATGACTAGGACTTGGGACTAGGAGAGATTTGAGCCTATGGGCTGAAGATATCAGTGAGTCCAGATGAGGGGGACTGTGAAAGCCCTATAAAGATCAGGTGCAGGTCCAAATTCAGGTCCAAATGCTCCAAAATCTATTTCTCAATCAGCCCCACTTTTGCTGTTTTTATTTTCTTCAAAGCATGTTACACCACACATAAGCTCTATTTTCTTAGAGTGTCATTGTATTAGTCAATTTCAAGCTTTAAAAAGCTTAATATCTACATTAGGCAGCTCAGGCTATCATCACAAAATACCACAGACTGGGTAGCCTAAGCAACAGAAATGTATTTCTCACAGGTCTGGAGGCTGGGAAGTCCAAGTTCAAGGTGCTGACCAATTTGGTTTACCTGCTTAGGCTTTCTCTTTCTGGCTTACTGATAACAGCCTTCTTGCTGTGTCCCCATATGGTGGAGAGAAAGAGAGAGCATAGAAGCAAGCTTCCTTGTGTCTCTTTCTTTTTTATATTTTTTTCTTTTTGAGTTGGAATCTCACTCTACTGCCCAGGCTGAATACAGTGTCACAATCATAGCTCTCCATAGCCTCAACCTTCTAGGTTCAGGCAATCCTTCCACCTCATCCTCTCAAATAGCTGGTACTATAGACACTTGCCACCATGCCCAGTTAATTTTTAAAATTATTTTGTAGAGACAGGTCTTGCTACATTGCCTAGTCTGGTCTTGAATGCTGGGCTCAAGTAGTCCTCCCACCTCAGTGTCCCAAAGGGCTTGGATTTCAGGCATAAACCACTGCACTTGGCCTGGTATTTCTTCTTATAAGGGTATTAATCTCATTGAGAAGGCCTCATGCTAACTTAATTACCTCCCAAAGGCTGACCTCTGAATCATCCCACTGAAGGTAGAGCTTCAACATGTGCATTTTGGAGGAGGACACAACTCAGTTCATAACAGTCATTTTGAGGAAATATAGTTTTTACTTATTTTAAGTTATTATTATTATTATTTAGTTCGAGTCTCACTCTGTCACCCAGGCTGGAGGGCAGTGGCACACTCACGGCCACCCAGCATTGACAAGCTGGGCTCCTGTGATCCTTCCACCTCAGCTTCCCAAGTAGCCAGAACTATAGGCAGGTGCTACCATGCCTGGCTAATATTTTGATTTACTGCAGAGATGAGGTCTCACCAAGTTGCCCTGGCTGTTCTCAAACCCATGGGCTCAGGCAGTCCCCTCACCTAGGCCTCCCAAAGTGCTGGGATTACAATCTTGAGCCACTGCATCCAGCCTGAAATACAATTTTTATATCAACTGAGTTTTTGCAGTGTTAAGCACAGAGGAATCAGTTAGTTACATTTGCTGGTTGATTGATATCCACATCCTATGTATAATTGAGCATCATAGATTTTTAAAAAATATTGAATGAATACTTTTCTATAAATCTGGACATATTGCATCTTAAATTTTCTGTTGTATTGATTATTTACTTGTCTTATAATATATGGTATTCAAATTAGCCTTTGGAGGTGGAAAAAAAAGGAGCTTGAAACAGTAACATCTTTGAAAGCAGCTTTATTCAAAAGACCAGGGGTTGCAGCACAGCTACCCTTAAGACATGCTTGCAAATCTGAAATTAAACATAGATAAATTGAGTGTTGCTGACTTCTGATCTAATAATTCTTTCTTCTTGTGTCTTATCCACTCAGGATCTATCCCTGTTTCTGGTAAGGCATTTACCAGCTAAAACAGTTCAATTAAAGAACATTTACTGGCAAATCCTATGTGCCAGGTTAACTCCACTACACCGATGACTCAAATGACCTCTTTCAGAAAATCCAATTCAACTAGGGGACAGGTTAACAAGGGAGTTATTCTTGGACAGATGGACACAACCATACCCAATGAGAAAAAATAAACAAAGGTTTGCAAAGAGCCCTTTCTCTCTACTCAAAGGGACATAAATTCTCTTTCTGCTGCTTCTGCATTTCAGGAGAAAGACGCTCTCTCTCTCTCTCTTTGTGTTCCAGTGAATCTACTTAGTTCATCATGTGATGGAGTGCTCTTTACTTTCTCTTTAAATATGAACTATGGATCCCTGGGTAAAAATCATAAAAAAAATCCTACCAGATTAATATAGAATTGCAGATTTTTCCCAAAGGACCTTTGCCTGATTTATTTTTGTTGGCATGAATACCTCCTGAGAATATGGTGAGCTGTTTCCTCACAGAGACGCTGCATTTTCACCATCTACCACCCACAGAGCTTGATTTTAAGTTGTTTTTCTCAATACAACAAGACCAGCGATTTCTAACAGCAGTCACATCCAAGTTTCTTCTGGAATTGTCAGCTATGTCTCTAAGTGTTATGTGTTATTTTCCTGCTGTTTTTTTCATTTGTTAAGCGTTTGATTTTGAAATAAATCTAGATTCAGAAGAGTTGCAAAGACAGTACAGAGATTTTTTTTTTGCATATGCTTCACCCAGTTTCCTATAATGTTAAAATTTTAAAGTATCATGGTACATTTATTTAAAAATTTAAAAAACTATGACTGGTACAATACTATTAACTGAACCCTAGATTCTGTTTGGCTTCCTTAGTTTTTCTGTTAACATCTTTCAATCTGTTCCAGGACAAAATCTAGGATGTCATGTTGCATCATGTCTCCTTAGTCTCTAATCTATGACAGTTTTTCAGTCTTTCCTTGACACATTTGTCTTGTTTTTAAACCACTTTTCAAATGTACCTTTATTATACATGCAAGATATAACATTGACTAAAATACCATTTTACATGTATTTTAAAATAACTTCCCCTAATTTTTTAATACTTAAAACAACTTTGAAAGCTAGAAGCAAAAAAAAATTTGAAAAAATTAAAATAACTACCAAGCAGGACCATATCCTTTGGCATAATTGCTTTTTAACTAGCTTTCCTGCTTCTATCACCAATGGATTTAATCGTAATAATGAATTTAATAATCCAACGGATTTATCTCAAACATTTGGAATAATTTAATGTGTGAAGGTATCATGTGATAATGGTTTGAAGGGTTCTCTGGTCATTTGCACAAAGTCCAGATTCTTTAGCATGGCACACAGTGTGGTCCTTCATGATCTGGCTCTCAGCTGTCTCTCTAGAAGCATCTCCAGCTGTTCTTGACCCTGTATCAAGCCCTCTTGGTAGCAGCCTCTGCCTATACCATGTGAGTGAGCTTAGAAGTGGATCTCCTCCATCAAGCCTGGAGATGGCTGCAGCCCTTGTAGACCCCTGAGCCAGGGGACCCAGTTGAGCCATGTCTAAATTCCTAACTCACAGAAATGGTGAGTTAAGTGTTTGTAATTTTAAGCTACTGAGTTTGGGGGTAATTTTTAAAAAATAACTAATATCCAGATGGACTAACTACCTAGAATATCCTCCATTGGCAGTATTTTCTCTTATCTTGGTGCCAGGTTATTTTGTGATTTAATCAATTATCACCTAAGCCCCTAACAAATTCCAGGCCATTTGCTAGATACTGGGATTAAGAACTCTAAAATATTGTTTAGGGAACCCAGCAGTGGGTAGAAAACACAATAATGTTGGTTACTAGCAATAATAAGTAATAAGTGCTGAAGTTGAGAAATAAATTTATTTTTGAGACGTTAGAGAAAAAAGTGATTACATTGACCTGAGAAGCAAAGGGTACCAAGAAATTTTTGAGTTACATTTAGGTTAGTACAGTTTTGTCGCATCGGAAAGGCGGCAGAAATAAGAATGTGAAGAATACATTGAATGTGAGAGTATGTGTTGTGTTTGGGGAGAGAAATGGGCCGGTGGGCTGGGGATGGAGGGACATAGGATGGGCCCCTGGGGCTGGGATAGAGGGACACGTAGCATGGACTGGTGGGCTGGGAATAGAGGGAAATAGGATGGGTGCTGTAGTGGAAGAGGAATAATCTTCCATACTCCTCCCTGCCTGTTACATATAATCTTATCCATCCCTCAAGACCCAGGCTCAATTACACTGTTTTCTTGAAATCACCTCTGGCTATATCCCTGGGCTCAAAGATCTCTCCCATTCAATTACTTTTTGTCTCACAATGTTTTCTAAGTCCCCACTGCTCTAGGGGTTCCCAATACCCAGGCCTGTCCGTGGCCTGTTAGGAAATGGATCACACTGCAGGAGGTGAGTGGCAGGCTAGTGAGCTCAACTTTCTGTCAGATCAGTGGGGATATTAGATTCTCATAGGAGAGCAAACCCTACTGCGAACTTTGTATGCTCTTCCCAACTTCTCTCCCCCATGGAAAAATCGTCTTCCATGAAACTAGTCCCTGATGCCAACAAGGTTGAGGACTGCTACACTACTCTATTAAGTGAGTTATTCCTGATCTTTTCTTTACTTGGGGTCTCCTCATGGAGTCTCTTCCTTTGGGTGATTTGACCACACATTCTCAGTCATCTCTAGACTCCTCCTGGTCAAGGCCTTAGCTTGCCATTAAGCCAGGGCATCAGCTCATTTCTGAACAAGGATTGCCAGACTGGGAGGGCATTGTGTAGCCTGAATGGATAGTACCATGGAATACAAAAGGGAGACTTATTGCAACCTGGATGGATTCTGCAGGTATGGGCCTGTTGCTTTTGCCAGATATCACTTTATCTACTTTTGGCATGTGCTTGTGTGGGTGGAACCATTGAAAAGTGAGGGGTAAGCAAGGGACTGAAATTGTGAAAAATTGATTTTTTTTAATTTAAAAAATATTCTTACAACAATCTGATGGAGTTATGCAGCATGCTTAGAGTAAAGAAAGCAGGAAGAGCCGGGCTCGGTGGCTCAGCCTGGAATTCCGCGGCTTTGGGATGCTGAGATGAGTGGATCAACTTGGCGAGACCTCATCTCTACAATAAATCAAAAATCAGCCGGGTGTGGTAGTGCGTACCTGTAATTTCGGCTACTCGGAAGGCTGAGGCAGAAGGATTGCCAGAGCCCAGCAGGTCGAGGCTGCGGTGGCCGGGAGCGGCCACTGCACTCCAGTCTGGGCGACAGAGTGAGACTCCAACTCAAAAAAAAAAAAAAAAAAAAAGAAAAGAAAGCAGGAAGTTCAGCTAGGAAATTACTGAACTCATGCAGGCATGGCGTAATGAGCATGTTTCCTGATTTCCTTGTCTGTCAGGAAACTGAGAGTTCAGTTTTGTGTTGACTTATAGTAGCTGACATTTATGCGGACTTAGAATATGATCACTTTTCATCTTCATTTTCAAATCATATACTTGTTTCTATTGTCTTATTGATCTTGAGATTTTATTTTACTTGGGTTTCCCTATAAGCCACCAAATCTCACTTTTTAGAAGTAGATTATAAGAAAAAAATAAATAAATAAGATTTATTGGTGGAGATGGAGACTGAAGATGACTGAAGATGAATGATATGTATTTGACATGAAGCTTTTATAAAGACCTTAGTGTTTTATAAAAATACTGGGTTAAGAGGTATCCCCCAGTTAATGAATGCTGTTGTTGGTTTGTGACTAGGAAACAAATAGGGTTATTATGAAATAACATTTAAACTACAAATGTCAAGAAGTTGGGGGCTATGGTTCAGATACTTTTGTTGAATTCCAAGGTTGTGTTGTGTTTTCACACCTACTTTTAAGACCAGTGATCATAATTAGATAATGGCTTGAGTAATACAGAACTTAGTAAGGCTCTGGTCTCTTACAAGGCAGGTCGGAAGGAGGAGCAGGAAGGGTGTTGTGACCGGGGTGCCCAGAAAATTCACACTGAGTGGATGCCCTCATCCTAACCACAGAGCAGTAACTCCATGGGGAATACGTATTATGTGAAGCATTAGAGCTTACTCATTAGTGAGGACTCTTGCTCTTAGAAAGCTTGGAAAGAAAACATAACATAATGAGGGATTAGCAAACAGAGGAAGATATAATTACTACATCCTGGAGTGTATAGCACAGTGATTGCAAACCCAAATACCTATAGGTCCAGGCAGATTATCTAAATGAGTGAAGTGGGTGAGGTATAGCCCACAGAGCAGCATTGGGGACCATTGCAAACTGAAGAGCACCCGGTCCACCAGGGGGCATGCATCATTTTATACAGAAATGTGAGTTCCATTCTCCCATTTATTCTGATGGTTCAAAAGAAACCAGAAAAATCGGATTTTCTAAATGCTGGTTTAATTTTGTTATACAATGTAAAGACCAAAACAAAACACTTCTGTGACTGCATTAAGCCTGTGGCCATTGATTTGTGGTCTCTGGAAGAAGATTGTTTGAGTCTTACCTCTAGAAGAACAAAGAACAATACTGTTACACAGAAGAGGCTGGCTAGGAAAACTGAAGGGGAAAGAACACATGCCTAGGAATGGGATGAAGGATAGCCAGATAAGGGAATAAAATCCCATCTCTGGTGGGTGGGTTCAGGAGGGTGGGTGTAGTGGCTCTCTTCTGGATTAGACCTTCTTATCCTATGTGAATGCAGCACTTCTAACAAAAAGATTTTAGTAGAGGCCACTTCTCAGTCTGGGCAAAGCTGAAGATAAGGCTGAGTTTTAAAAGACTTGAATAATCCTTTTGGTACAAAGTCTTCCCCCAAAATATGACTCCCACATATTATGTGACAACTAATCCTAAAGTAGGGGGGGAAATGGTCAAATTTAAGTCATAGGTTGGATGTGGTAGCTCATGCCTATAATCCCAACACTTTGGGAGGCTGAGGAAGGAGGACTGCTTGAGTCTAGGAGTTCCAGACTAGCCTGGGCAAAATAACTAGACCTTATATCTACAAAATATTAAAAAACTAAGCCAGGCATGGTGGTGTGGGCCTATAATCCCAGCTACTTGGGAGGCTGAGATGGAAAGATCGTCTGAGTCCAAGAAGTCAAGGCTGTGGGGAGATTTGATCATGCCACTGCTCTCCAGCCTGGGCAACAGAGTGAGACCTGATTCAAAATAAATAAATAAGCAAAAAAAAAAAAAAGTGTGAGAAAAAGAAAATCTTCCCAATTTCCAAAAGTTTAGATTGTGGGATGTAAAGTCATGTTTAGGGTTTCAATGAATTTTTATAGATATAATAATAATAACAAGGATACTATAATGTGGTCACTATGTACTAGAGAGCATAGTGGATATCTACGTGCATTATCTCTGTTTTTCCTCATAAGACCCCTGAAGGAGATATTATAATTATTATTCCTTATATGATTCGCCAGGACACTCGGGATTTCATCAGTAAAGTGACTTACCCAAGGTCACACAAGTGGAAGGTGGCACTGTCACATACAGGAGCCAGACCCATCTGAGTCCAGAGTACAGCTCCACTGTGCAAACTTTCTCCATTGATTTAAGCACGACAAGATTTGAACTTTCCCAAAGTGTGGATTGTTGTGAAAATCAAATGTCATAATACAAGTGACAATATTATTTAAACTGTAGGACAGTTTCTGGTTCAGTTGGTATTTATTAATCACCTATGAGGTCCTAGGGAAGCTGTTAGGTGACTTCACTTTCAATGACTATAATTATTACTATTTTTTTTTGAGAAATCAGGATTTATTGAAAGGACAGAAAAGCTCCCACAGTGGGAGGGGACCTGAGGGAGTTGCCCAATTATTACTATTTTTTATGATTAATCTTTTTTATTTTATTTTATTTATTTTATTTTATTTTATTTTATTTTTTGGAGTTGGAGTCTCACTCTGTCGCCCAGACTGGAGTGCAGTGGCCGCTCCCGGCCGTTGCAGCCTCGACCTGCTAGGCTCCGGCGATCCTTCCGCCTCAGCCTTCCAAGTAACGGGAATTACAGGCACGCGCTACCACACCCGGCTGATTTTTTTGATTTACTGTAGAGATGAGGTCTCGCTGCCCCAGGCGGGTCTCGAACCCGCAGGCTCAGGCAATCCACTCACCTCAGCCTCCCAAAGGCACGGGATTACAGGCTGAGCCACCGAGCCCGGTTACGATTAATCTTCACATGAAATTTTATCCATTGATCACTTCCACTGCCTCCATTTAGAAGGAAGAATCTTTTGCACTATGCCACTATTCTAGTCACTGTTTACATGTTTATGTGCCCACTTTAACCTAACTAGATGGGCTCCTTCTGGGACCAGCCAGGGATGAAGATGAGCAGAGATGCAGCTCACCCGGGTCTTCTGTTCTTGGAATGATTATTACACCGCTCCTCCATGATCCCAATGCTGGAGAGTTTTCCTTCCAAACAGTGAACATTTTCCTACTGACTTTTAAAGTAAAAAAAAAAATCATGACCCACTGCTAAGAGTATATCCAGAAACACTCAGCTGATTAAAACCACAGGAAGAGCTGTTTCAAAAAATGAAGACTTTGTCCTAACACGATTTCATCTGAGATTTTATATTCTTTGACTCTCTAGGGGACAAAAAGAAAAGGAAATAGAAACAAATGAGAGAATAGGAATGGGTATAACAAGGAATCTAGCCAAGCAGTAGGCTGTCGTTCGGAAACACAGTGAGGTTTCTACCAGGCAAACAAAAAGCCTGTCACAGGCCCAGGCACTGTGGATCTAGACCTGAAGGAAGACAAGCACTGCACATCATGAAAAGTGGAATCAATGTGAGAGGGAGAAAAGTAGGACATAGATTCTTCTTTCTGAAATGGCTTGATAACTACATTAGGCAGGCAAAGAAAACTTCTTCTTAGTATTGGTCAGTGTAATAATACCAGGCCATTGGAAAAAATAACCCCCTCCCTTCATCTCCTTTCTTGTGTTTTTAGGAAGAAAAATAAGTCCCACAGAAAGAAAAAAGAAATTGCCTGATGCAGCAAAGAGCTATTTCTTTTGAATCAGATTTTGTGCTAGAGTAATGACTTTAAACATTTATAGCCAATTTATGAAAGTAATTCACTACATCAGAACCAGATAGATCTCATAATTAACAAAACACATTCAGCAAAATTGTAAATTTTTAAATATGGTGGATGTTCTTTGCTTATTGCATCATTTTGTACGAGTTAGCCCCATCATTGAGATAAAGGACATCTTGAATATAAAATATACAGAACTCAAACATTATATTGCTTTCTCCAATGCTTATTACACACGTATAGCACAATGTTAGGTTGTATCAGTTATTTGCAATCCTTCAGTGTCTTCCCATTAAACATAGAATAAAATTCAAACTTTCTTCACAATATGCCAGGCCTGCATGGTCTGGCTTCCACTTCTCTCTAGCCTTACCTGTACCACATTTCTGCTAGCTCAAACATTCCATGCTTTTTTCCATTTTAGGTCTTTTCCACTTGCAGATCCTTCTGCCGGCAATACTACCTTCCTGTCTGGTCTGTTTTATGGGTGGCTTTCTCATGCTCTTCAAATCGCAGCTTGATGTCATATCTTCAGAAAGACTCTCCTGATTCTTTAAAAATAGCTACCCATCACCCACCCTGGCATCATCACCATAGCATCCTTTTATTTCCTTTATAGAACATGTTACAGTATGTTATTTACATGTTTGTTTTCTTTCTCCAGTTATCCTATGGGTTCCACAAGGGCAGGGACCTTGTCATTCTTAATTTCTGTTGTATCAAATCCTAGAATGGCGTCTGCACACCAGACATATACTGCATATGAATAAATGTGGGGAAAGCAAATTAACATTTATAGAATCCCACTTTCATGTCAAGCATTGTGCTAAGTATTACTATCTATGTTAGTTTACATAGTTATGGTAAGATAAGTATCACCTTTTTTTCATCTCACTGATAAAAAAAAACAGGGACCTAAGTCTTATAATACTGTATAAGCCCTTAAGAAGCTCCCAATCTGATTATATCATTAGATGATGAACTCATTATATAATAAATCCCAATTTTATATTCTTCCAAAAGAGCATGTAGAAATCTCATATAACACGCTTAAATTAAGTGGTTAGATTTAGCTCTGCTCTTCACGCCTCCAGTGAATTATGCATGCTTTTGTGGGTATGAATATGTCTTTATGAAATAAACATATTTTGGAGAGTAGACACTGTCTCCCTCGTCTTCATAAAAGTGAAATGCCCATTGTATCAACATTTGTGATCCTTTAATTATAATTCTTTACATTCGTGTAGCTCCCTTGTGGAGGATTTTCAGACACATGAGTGCCTTCCATTTCCTTTTGCTTCTGTGGTAGGCAGGCAGGACAGGTGTTATTTGTCCTTATCTTCCTGCCACAGATGAAGCTGCTGCAGCTCTGTGACATTAAGTGGCTTGCCCAAGGTCACACTGCTGATAAGTGGTGGAGAGGCTTCTTGATCCTGAACTTCTGTCCCCAAAGCATAATTCTGCCATCCCCAAATATTCCTCTCCCTGCTTCCCTTCCCATCCTCCCTACCCCAACTATCCTTTTCTTTTCTTTTTAAGCAGTCCTGAAAGTCAGCACTATGACATACTGAGAGCATTAAACAAAGGTGAGAATGAAGAGGTTTTTGGTAGAAAAAAAACAGATAAACAAGCAGAGATTTCTCTGCCTGCCTCCTGTCTCTCCTCATCACCTTTTCTTTCTCCAAAGAAACACAGAGTGAAGTTGTCTCCAAGGGCTTTTTACTTCAGAGTACTGATCCATGAAGACATTTTAATAGGTGACGGCGAGGAGATTAATATTCTTCTTCTGATCCTTTGACCTAATGTGCCAATGATGCAGGTCCCAAAGGTTTCTCAGGTAGTTCCCTTCCCCTCCATTCCCACTAGTACTTGTCTAGATATGTCATCATTTCTCTTTATTGTTTTCTGATGTTCTTCTAACTTGTCTCCTGTCTTCCAGTCAAGCTGCCATTCGGTCTGATCTCCATGCTCCAAACAGAGCTTCCATTCTAGAACAAAGATCTCATCATATTGCTCTTTTCCTCACAAATAATCAGTGTCTTCCTGTTGCTGATAGCCTAAGCCCAAACTCTTGGCTATGTCACCCAAAGCTCCAGACAATTGAGTTCCTTGGGGCTCCCCTCCTGCTGTATCCTGTACTGTCATCTTAGAAGATTCTAGGCTGTTGACTGCATGCTGTGCCTTCTTAAACCCTGTGCCTTTGCATGGTGTTCCTGCCTCCTCCTGACTCTGTAAAATTCAACTCAAATAGAACTCACCTGAAGCGTTTCTACACTCTTCTCTATTCTCCTCCTCCCTGAAAGAGGAGATTCTTCTTCATTTTTTTATTTTTGAGTTGGAGCCTCACTCTGTCGCCCAGACTGGAGTGCAGTGGCCGCTCCTGGACACCACAACCTTGACCTGCTGGGCTCCGGTGATCCTTCCGCCTCAGCCTTCCAAGTATCTGGAGCTACAGGCCCACGCTACCACGCACGGCTAATTTTTGATTTATTGTAGAGATGAGGTCTCGCCAAGTTGCTCAGGCGGGTCTCGAACCCGTGGGCCCAGGCAATCCAGAGATTCTTCTTCTGTGGCAGTTTGCTTAGCCATCTATAAGGACTGCAGCGATGGTATTTTCTATTTTTCATATTCTGAAAGCATGGCTTGGCAACAAAATAAAATAGTTTAAGTGATCATGATAGCTACTTTTTGTCACATGCTGTTCAGTGTCTGCTTTTTAGACTGTGGTCTCATTGAGAGCAAGGACACTACCTGGTTCTTCTTTGTCAGAAGCCGGTACAACACCTGGCACAAAATAGTAAATTCTCAAGGCTTATTGAACCCAGATAGTCTTGCAAGTACTTTAAATAAGTTTTCACATTTTTACTACAATCCTCTGAGGTAGATATGATGTTGCCATTTTGCAGATAAGAAAACTGAGGTTAAAGAGGATTTTTAGGCTGGGCTCAGTGGCTCAGCACTTTGGGAGGCTGCAGCTAGTGGAATGCCTGATCCCACAGGAGCGAGACCAGCCCAGGCAACTTGGCAAGACTTCCTCTTTACAATAAATCAAAAATTAGCTGGGAGTGGTAGCACACGCCTGTCATTCTGGCTACTTTGAAGGCTGAGTTGGAAGGATTGCCAGAGCCCAGCAAGTTGATGCTGGAGTGGCTGTGAGCATGCCACTGCACTCCAGCCTGGGTGACAGATGAGACTCCAACTCAAAAAAAAAAAAAAGGAATTTTTTTTTTCACAGAGGTACCATTTCAACTGATGTGTGAACCATTCCTTTAAAAAATTATTTATTTATTTTATTTTAAAGATGTGGGGTACAATTCAGGGTTAGGTATACAAATGTTTATTATGCAGGTACCCTTGTTGATAAGGTGTATTCTCATTCCCCTGGCAGATTCCCACTACTGTCAATCCCGACTCCCCTTACCCCACCCCTGCAGTTTCCCACTACTGCCAATCCTTTTCTAATAGTATTATGATAATTGTTCAAGGTTCGCTTATGAGTGAGAACATGTGATACTCAGTTCTTTGTTTCTGTGATAGAGCACTCAGTATTATAGACTCCAAGTCCATCCAAGTTGCTGTGAAGTTCACAATTTTGTCTTTTTTGTATGACTGTGTAATATTCCGTTGTGTATATGTACCACATTTTTTTAAATCCAGTCCTCTTTTGATAGGCAACACAGTTGGTTCCATGTTTTTGCTATTGTGACCAATGCTGTGATAAACATGTGTGTACAGGTATCCTTTTCATAGAGTGATTTGAGTTCCTCCGGGTAGATTCCCAGTAGGGGAAGTGCAAAGTTGTGTGGAATATCTATTTTCAGATCTTTTAGGAATCACCACACTGTTTTCTACAGAGGTTGTACTAGTTTACACTCCCAACAACAGTGTAGAAGCGTTTTCTTTTCCCTACTTCCTCTCTAGCATGTGTTGTTTTTTGAGTTATTGATGATGGCCATCCTGACTGGAGTTAGGTGGTACCTCAGTTGGTTTTAATTTGCATTTCTTTGATGACCAGTGAGGCTGAGCATATTTTGTGAATCTGTCAGCTGCTCGTATGTCTTCTTTTGAGAAGGGTCCATTTGTATCTTTTGCCCACTTTATAATGGGGCTGTTTGTATTTTCTTTTTGGCATGTTTGAATTCCTTGTAGGTCCTGGACATTAGGCCTTTGTCAGATTCCTAATGTGTGTTAGGAACCTGATTCTTAATGTGTGTTCTTTTCCATGATATGAGAGATCTCCTTACATAAATTGATCAAATATGAAATGTCATTTTCTTTTTAATGTGTAGAAAATGTTGCCCCACTTTATATCCTGTGAAAGCTATGAAAGGTAGTACATTAATTTAGTACTTAAATAAAATGATTAGGCATGAAGCCAGGAAAAGATTAGAGGAAAGGAGATTTTGGGGGGAAGGAATGAGATTAATAGACTGAGACTATATGAGACATATTAGCAGAGACCCCTGTAAGTCAAGTCTATGACCTACCAAGGTTTCTTTCTGTCACCTAAGAGAACATTACCTCAAGCAAGACACACACTAGCTGAAAATGAAGTGTATTGCAATTGACAAAGATGTGAAGTATTTTACAAGTGCCTTGGCATATAACCCTTCAGAGTCCTAATCTTGATGACAAGGCTTGCAGAGATGGCTGACTTCCCAGGTCTCCTGACCTGCAACTTGTGGTTTTGATTCATTCTCTACAATATCCAAAGCATGTAATATTAGGCAAATTCAACAAACAAATCATGTGCAAGATTACAGCATGTCCCACCAAACATCTGGAGTCATCTTACTTGGCAAAAGTAAGTGCAAGAAAAATCAGGTGAGACCTTGGATAAGGGGTCATAAAAATCCCTAATAAATTATCTTACACAGTGACATAATTGTGAGATACTTCCAGGATGGCTTGGGGGTTTTCAGAATTTTCAGTATTTTAAAAGGAACAATACATTTCCTTTCTGCAAGAAGGACATTTCTGACCAAGGAAGCTGCAGTGACATACTTTTCCGGAGATGTGAAGATAGAGCATACACACACACACACACACACACACACACACACACATACACACACAGAGACATTCACCAATCACTTTAGAAAAATGAATGCTACTCTGGGGAAAATGCTGTGCTCTAAACTTGAGAATGGTCGTAAAGGGAATGGAAAAGTCCCTGTGTCTTTAAAGGAAGTAAATTAGTTGCAGGCAGCCTCGGACACGTTGAAGAAACATCTGGATAGAGTGATAATAGACTGACTTCCTGAAATGTAGGTTTGACTATGATGACTTCAGACAGGAAACTTCAGTTTCTTATCGTAACATTGGAAAAATGCGTAAAATTTCAAAATAAAACTGCTTAACCATATGCAGGATTGTAATTTTCTAATAAACAGTATATTTAATAAAGTTATAGAAGTTTAAAAGTGTTATCTTCACGAAGACTAATAGTTATCAAACACTTTATTCTCCTTCATGAGGAATATTTCAAGAAAAATATATGTACTTGTGTCTATGAAGTCCAAATGCTGTACTCTCTTCTTGGAATTACTATATCCTAAAGGCAATTTTAATAGAAATGACATTTCATTCCTCCAAACCAGAGTTTTGATATGAAAAACGTTTTGACTATGATAAAGTTAAAAGCACCAAGAAGGAGAAAAATTAGTAACCGACAAAGAAATTAACTTTGTTTTTCCAATGATATGACTGTTGGCCTGTCTAAGACCTCAAGGCAGTACTACAGGAATAATCCTGGGAGTTATCACATATCTGTGGAGTAATCTTAGATTTTATATATCTATGCATATGTATATATGTGAAAATAAATTATTCAGGGAAGTCTCTCAGGAGACAAGGAAAATCATTAGCACCATATTTTGTTCATCTTGTTTCCCTTACTGCCAATGAATTGGAAGGCCCTATTAATTTAAGTGGCACCCCAGTTACTTAGGGGGGAAGTATTTTTCTTATGTGTTGAGGGAGACATATATATTTATATTTTTATTATTTTGTTTTATTTTTTTGAGTTGGGGTCTAACTCTGCTGCCCAGGCTGGAGTACAGTGACACGATCACGGTTCTCCAGAGCTCAACCTCCTTAGCTCAAGTGATCGAGCCCAGCCTCCTGAGTAGCTGGGACAACAGGCATGTGCCACCACACCCAGATAATTTTTAAAATTTTTGTAGAGACGGTGATGTTGTCTAGGCTGGAAGAAACATATTTTTAAGAAGCCTATACCTTAATATTAATAATTATTTAATATTTATTTAAATATTTTGGGGGGCCTTCATTTCTGTATATATGACATTGTAAAGCAACTTAACTTTCATGTTGAAAGAACAAGAGTTACTTTATGTGTTGTTGGCAGGAAGAGACACATGGGTCCTGGTATTTTACCCCAAGTTGCATATAATTAGGAAAATCACAATTTTTTACTCAACAGCTGTTAGTGAGGACAGGAACTTTTCCATGAATGCAAAATGTGACATCTATTTAATATGACTGTGGATGAATGCTTTTGAGTCTAAGACAAAGTTCATATGTTACTTTGCCAGCCATGTGTTTTTACATTTTTTTAAAGACAAAATTAAATCTCCAGTTTTCAATCACATGTAGCTGTTCTATTGTGTTCTATGCCTATTCTTCCATTCTCACTTTATGTCCAGCAGAGTGAACCTCCCCATCCTCGTCATATAGGCTCTACTGGCTGGTGTGTGTGTCTTTGCCTACAATACTTCCTTTCTCTAGAATTTCTCCAACTCTCAAAGTCCTCCTCATCTTTTTAGGACTCACCTGCTCAAATACAACCTCTTGCTTGAAGATACACCTATCACTTCTGCAATAACAAATTTTTCTCTCCTTTGTTTGAGCCCCTATTATTTTATTTAGAATTATTTAATTCAGAAAATACGTATTGAGAAACTGCCCTTTGCAAGATATTGCCCTGTGTCCTACAGGGATTGAGAAAGTAAGAAAGCAGCCTGGCCGGGTGCTGTGGCTCAGGCCTGTAATCCCAGCACTTTGGGAGGCTGAGGCGAGAGGATTGCCAGAGCCTGCGAGTTTGAGACCAGTCTGGGCAACATGGTAACACCTCATCTCTACAATATATATTTAAAAAATTAACTGGGCATGGTGACACTCGCCTGTAGTTCCAGCTACTTGGAAGGCTGAGGTGGAAGGTTCACCCGAGCCCAGCAGGTCGAGGCTGTGGTGGCCATGAGCGTGCCACTGCACTCCATTCTGGGTGACAGAGTGAGACTCCAACTCAAAAAAAAAAAAGAGCAGCCTATCCTTCAAAACTAAAAGGAAAATACAACATGTACAACATAACCACAGTACAATGCAAACTCATGTTTAATATCTGTATTCTACTTAATTGGAATTGAATGGCTTAAAGTTTGTAGACATACACATAAATGTAGCGTATATAGGGTCTACCTAATTAATAGTGGACTTGGAATAATGAGAACAAAATTTAATGGCATTGTGTAGACTTCATGGCATCCATCATTTTACCCAGTAGTTATTTAATTTTTTAGATCTCAAATGTTTCTTTGGCTCAAAAAGGAATTTTTTTTTTAAATTATGAAATGACCTTTATTGCAACAAAAAGTTACAAATGTTAGTTGTAAAATGACTTAAGTAATGCAAGAATTTTTGATGTAAAAGGTGAAAGTCACATTATTTTCACTTCTATTCTTCAGGTTTAACCATGTAAATGGTTTGTATATCTCTCTGGGTTTTTCATGATTCATAGTGTGTGCGTATGTTTGTATACATAAAGCAATGTATATTGTGAACAAGTAAAAATACAAGAAATTAGTACACACAGAGAGATGTGTCTCAGTGTGGCAGAGTTGAGATTTGAACCTAGGCACTGTGGCCCTAAGTCCGCAGTTTCAAAACCTTATGTTGCCTCTTGCATTTTTGCCTTTACATTTATTGTTTAAAGTTTACATAGGTCTCATTTACAAATTTCAGGTTCATCATTTTAGAAATCCTTGGTCCTGTCAATAAAATCTTGAGGTGCTTTACCCAAAAAGCAAACAAAAACTATTTGTCTTCTGGAGATATTCACCTTGTCTTTTCCCTGGTTATTTTCTATCATTTATAAAACTATCTGTTCTCCAAGAGAAAGAGGTAATCAAGTCTGCATACAGCCTCTGCCTTTTTTCTTTTCCTTCTTTTCTTTTTTTTTTTGAGTTGGAGTCTCAATCTGTCTCCTAGGTTGGAGTGCAGGGGCATGCTCACAACAACCCCAGCATCAACCTGCTGGGTTCAGGCAATCCTTCTGTCTCAGCTTTCCAAGCAGCCGCAGCTACTGGCATGTACTACCATGCCCAGCTAATATTTTATATATTGTAGAGACAAGGTCTCGCCAAGTTGCCCGGGCTGGTCACAAACCTACGGGCTCAGGCAATCCACTCACCTCGGCCTCCCAAAGTGCTGGGATTACAGCCTGAGCCACCGCTCTGCCTTTTTCATATTCTCTCTTCAAATGTGCTTGGACTTAGCACATGTGTACACACACACACACACACACACACACACACACACACACACACACACACACACTCCCTCTCATCCTACTGCTGCCTGAATCTCATAGTTCTAATGCTGGAGTCACTGGTAGTATCCCACATACTTCCCCCTTGCATTCTTTTTCTGTTCTAACTCTAGAGATCAAGAGCCAAGAGTTTGATCTTGGTTTCTCACTCAATTATTTGCAGAAACATTCCATGTGTGGCTGGGCATAGTGTCTCATACCTGTAATCTCAAGCACTTTGGGAGGCCAAGGTAGGAGGATCACTTGAGGCCAGGAGTTCAAGACCAACCTGGGCAACATAGTGAGACCCCATCTTTAGAAAAACTCAAAAAAAAAAAAATAGCTGAGCCCAGGAGTTGGAGGTAGGAGTGAGCTGTGATGGCATCACTGCACTCCAGCTTTGGTGACAACGCAAGACCCTGTCTGAAAGAAAGAAGGAAGGAAGGAAGGAAGGAAGAAAAAAAGGAAAGAAAGAGAGAGAGAGAGAGAGAGGGAAAGAGAAAGAGAGAAAGAGAGAGAGAGAGAGAGAGAGAGAGAGAAAGAAAGAGAGAGCACGAGAAACACCTATGGGAAACTTCCTTTCCCTTTAGAGCAGGCAGAGGTGGTCAACTGGCAGACGTGACTTATGTTGGAATTCAGAATTCCCCCTAAGGGAAATTGCTCTACAGGATGATTACTACCCTTAAACTGTAATCAATCTGTGAACCAGTGGTTATAAAGATGTACTTTCAAGTTTATTTTGGGTATTTGTAGACTAGCCAGAGAGGGCTTTACAACTACTCAAAACACTACGTCTGTGGCAAGTGTGTTTCAAGTTCCAAAGAAGTAACCTTTACACAAAGCACTAAAGCAATGAAAACAGCCTATCTCTGGAATAACCTATATCAAAATGTAACACGCTATATCTATAATACATACATAAGCTAAGTTCAGGTACAAATTAGATACTCATCCTCATTTTACAAAGATTTTCATAGTCAAAGGAATGCAAGTGAATACTGAGTTTCATATTTAAATAGCCCAAAATATGTGTAGAGGAAGTTCTTGAATTCTGAATACTATTTAGAAGGAACCGAAGAAAAGGGACTTTGCAGTCCAATAGTTAGTTACAGAGAATGCCAAAGGATGGGGCTGGTAAAATATTAAACATCTAATAACTCTCATTAAGCATTTAAACTCATACTTCCGCTTTTGGGGATAATGATAGTACTTCATAGGACTGTCATGTAAATTAAATGAGTTATGTATTTGAAATGTACATGAACCACTTATAGTTCCAGGAACACAGTAAGTACATTAATGGTCATCATTGTTAACAGTGATTGATGGTTCCCAAACTCTTATGGACAAATAGACTGTACTGGAGACTGCTTTAGCACCAGACAGAAATCTCAAGTTACCCCCAAAGAGTGCTTTCAGATATGTGTACAAACAACTAAGTAATTCCCTCACTCTTCTTTATTTTATTTTATTTGTTTGTTTTTGCTGTTTATTTTTATTTTTTTTAGTTGGAGCCTCACTCTGTCGCCCAGGCTGGAGTGCCATGGCATGCTCACAGCCACCCCAGCATCGACCTGCCGGGCTCTGGTTGTTCTACTGTCTCAGTTTTCCAAGTAGCTGGAACTATATGCACGTGCTAACATGCCCGACTAATTTTTGATTTATTGTAACAACGAGGTCTTGTCAATTTGTCTGGGCTGGTCTTGAACCTGTGGGTTCAAGCAATCCACTTGACTCAACCTCCCAAAGTACTGGGATTACAGGCTGAGCCACTAAGCCCAGCATATTTATTTTATTTTTTAAGGAAGAGAGGAAACTGCTAAAGTGTGCCACTCTTGCCTGCTAATAAGTAGGGATTTCTCGTTGGGAGGTGAAGAAAATATTCTGAAAATGTTCCAATGATGGTTGCACATCTAGTAATATACTAAAGCCGTTGAACTGATACTTTGAATGGGTGAATTGTATGGTATATGAATTATATTCCAATAAAATGCTTTATAAAAAAGTACCTGACACTCGTAAAAGTTCCTTCTAGGCATTAAAGGAATTTTCCCTGTTTACAAAAGTAAATCAGGATAATACTGCCAATGGCTTTTCAATTTTTTTTATTATTTGTAAAAACATGCATGCAAGCTGTAATGTCTATGCATACTAACAAAAAGATTCTATACCAGTTTTCTGAATCAGTTAAACAATTTTGTTATCTTCATAACTTTAGCATCAGAGAGAATTTTACAGTAATGATTTCACTAAGAGCTCTCACTATTGTGCTAACAATGTAATTTTTATTTTATGCAACAGCTAAATTTCATAGAAATACTAATCACCAGTCACATCACTAGTACTCTGAAGGCATGAAACAATAAAATTGCACTCAGATCAACATGAACCTCTTCACCAAGAAGTTGTCCCATGCTGCTTTTATTTTTTTGTTTTTTAAGGAAGAAATTCACACTATATTTTGTAAAGGCTCATCCAGAGTGACTTCTCAACACAGTTATGGAGATAAACAATGAGATAAGATGTTTCAGATCTAATGGAACTTTCTGTCTGAAGATAAAATCCCTTTATTGTGGTCATAATACAAATCCAGTTTTATTTTTATCATCTACATACTTAGCTGGTAACAATTGACGATGGCATAAGCCCAACTGAAAAACATAGGACTTTATGACATCCTTTTCACACCCTCTTGTCAGCAACTGTTATCTCAGTGGAGACTGTGACTGCCCTCGGAGGAGAGAGATACCATGTGGGTTCTGTTTTCCACTCTGTGAGACTGATTGCCAGAAATGCCAGTCATGGTCTTTTGATGATAAAATTTGTGGAAAAGTGTTCTTCAGACTCTAACTATTTCCTGTTTTTTAACCTTTACTTATGTTTTTAGTGGTTCTTTAGTTTCTGAGTCTTATAGAAACCCAACAACATTTCCTGTAAAAACATCTATTTGCACATTAAAGTCAAGGACAATGGGGCCTTTAAAAAATACTGTAAGAGAGTCCATTAGTGACCCATTAAATTTAGTGAACAATTTTGGAATATCTCAAATGACGTAGGTAATTAGAAATAGGTTCAACTTATGATTATAAATCAAAATAACCAGCTATATATAAAGTATCAACCAGTGTTTCCAAATCAAACCAACTGTCTAATTTCTTCCACATAAAACACACACCTAAACGAATGGAATAAAACAGTTTTGGATTTGGACTTTACCAGCTTTTCTGCTAAGTTCCTACTCTTGATTTATCGTTGTCCATAAGAGATGGAGGGACTATGCCACCCGAGGGACCTGTGCCTCTTGGGTTCCTTTGTAGGAATAGAAAACCATCTGGGCTCACCTGGAGATTCTGAGTTGCTTCATTTTGTGGTTCATCTCCTTCAATCATGATTGCTGAGACTATGACTATTACTGTTATCAAACAAGCCTACTTTTTTCTGAAATGCAGTCAATGCGGTGGGGAAAAGAAACAAGTCTTTCCAGGCTCATTCTACCAGAGACAATTTTCTAAATCAATTATTTTAAATCAATATTTAATATATAATATTATAGCTTTATAAATGTCTACAGCTGAGTCATATGTCTATGGTTGCTATGGTAATTCTTTTTTAGTGTATCTAATTTTTTTTCCTGGAATTATTTATTGCCTCTGATTTTGGTTGTTTGCTTAGCATTCAATCTACCTGACACTCAAGTCGTAAGTTTTTGTTAGTATAGAAAATTTAATTTTGGAAGGTTTAAACATCAAGTAATCTTGTGTTCTCTCTCTCTCTCTCTCTCTCTCTCTCTCTCTCTCTCTCTCTCATACACACACACACACACACACACACACACACACACAATTCATCCTAGAATTGTGTATTCCCCTGTTTCAATGTGATCGATTGCTCTCTAGTTCAGCTGTACCACTGTTGACTAGAGAGCTCTCTATGTCATCATCCCGGGAATTTCTTTCGTCTTCCTCTTATGTTGAATCCTCTGTTTCCTGAATCTTGCATCTTTTATTTTACTTTCACATTTTGATAGATGATATCCTCTGGCAGCTTCCTGAAAAAAGATGATAAATTTTTTGAGACATATCATGTCTGGGAGTGCCTTAATTCTACTCTTAATTTGACCTTTTGACTAGGTATAGAATTCTATATTGAAACTAAGTTTCCTTAAGAATTTTGATAACATTGCTCCATTTTCTTCTAACTTTCAGATTTGCCATTAAGAAATCTGAAGCCATCTTTATACTTAATATATTATCTTTGATCTTTTTTTAAACTTTCTAGTGAAACTTCTAAGATCTTTACATAATCTCTAGTATTAAGAAATTTTATAGTACAACTCTTAAATTTATTTCACTTCAAAGTGGAAATTTACGTTCTGAAATTATTCTGGAACATTTTTCCTATATTATTCTTGGATAAGAGCTCCAATGTTGTTTTTTACAGTATTTCTTGGATAAAATCTTTTCTTTATTCTATTTTTTTCTTCTGGAAAAAAAAAATTTATTTGTATGTCAGGCCTCTTGGACTGAACTTCCTTGCCCTTTTAGCTACTTTTGGGAAAGATTTTCATTATATCTCTCCTTTTCTCTTGAGTTTTTTGTGTTATTTCTGCTATAATTGTTTTTATTTTATTTTATTTTATTTGTTTGAGTCAGAGTTTCACTCTGTTGCCCCGGCTGGGTTCCAGTGGCATGCTCATGGCCACCCCAGCGTCAACGCTCTGGGCTCAGGCGATCCTTCTGCCTCAGCCTTCCAAATAGCCTGAACCACAGGCACACGCTACCACGCCTGGCTAATTTTTTGATATATCGTAGAGATGAGGTCTCACTAAGTTGCCCAGCCTGGTCTCGAACCCCTGGGCTCAGGCAATCCTCTCACCTCGGCCTGCCAAAATGCCGGGACTATAGACTTGAGCCACTGCGCCCAGCCTGTTTTTATTTTGATAGCTGAAGGTGGAACCAACAGTTTTTGGTTTCAGGGTGTATGATGGTGAAGAAGTCTGTGTTTTAAGTGTATCCATCACCCCTACTAGTGCACATTGTATTCAATAGGTGATTTTTTATCTTTTCCCCCTCCCCGTTCTCCTTTTGAGTTTCCAGTGTCCATTATACTATCCTATATGTCTTTACAGACCGTTAGCTTTGCTCCCACTTATAAGTGAGAATATCTGCTATCATTTTTATTTTCCAAGAGCTTACTTTAAATCTCTAATTGTTCCTTTTTTATAGCTTATTTTATAATTCTTCCTGTTTCTTGGCTAAAAGTATCTTCCCTTTCCTTCATGAGCACATTAGTTATAGTTTGAAGGTTTTTCCTGTTTCCTTCCTTGCCTCATTCTTCTGACTTTTTTTTTCCTCTTCTGTTTATTTTGAATCAGATATCTGCTGATTTTTCTCTATTGGCCTATATTTAAGAGGCACTAAAATCCTTACTGGAAGCTGTATATACACAGGCAGGATAGTTGATGGCAGGCTTTCCAGATGGTTGATCAGATGAGACCTGGCCATTTCATAGTTGAGAAATTCTCAAATACCAGCATTTGACTGGATCTACTCTTGGGCAAGGCCAGTTTTATAATCTTTTAATATCATTTCTTCTGGCTGAAAACCTGGTTGACAAACTTCTGGGAGCGAGGGAAGGGAGGAACCTTGTATTCACAAGGTAGACTTTCCATTGATAGGCTATTTTTTTGTTCAATGTCTCAACTTCATTCACATCTATATTTGCAGAGAGTAAACATATGCTCTTGTTTGGGTGGAGAAGAATAGAAGAGGGGTACTTACCAATCCTGTATCTTCAGCCCCAGCTCATACCACTACATTCAGAAGTGTCTGGTGACTGTAATTCCTGAGCCCTTGTTTCTTTTTGGTTTCATTTCCTGTTCATCTCAGCCACACATAATTAGCTACTAGTTCTGTGTTTGCTTTTCTGCTTCCAAAACTTTGTTCCCATTTCTCACCTGCTGTGATCTTGTCTTCCATTCGGCTTGACCGTGTCAATTTGTGTTTTTTAAAAATTCCTTAACCATCATCATAGTGGAGTTTGGGGGGAGAGCAGAAATAAATACAGGTGTTCAAACACCATGTTTAACTGGAAGCTCAGAATTTATATTTAGTTCTATTAAATGTGATCTTGGTAGTTTCAGTCATCGGTCTAGTTTGACAAGATCTTTCAGACCCCAGTACTGTCACCCCTCAAACTATTTGTATCACCAAGCTTTGATGAATACAACTATTTAGTAAGCTTTGCAGTTTTCAGCTCAGATCTATTTCCCTTATACAGGTTTGGCTGCCCTGCATAAAAACTCCACAAGTCAAAGCCGGGATCGGTGGCTCAGCCTGTAATCCCGCGCCTTTGGGAGGCTGAGGTGAGTGAATTGCCTGAGCCCGCGGGTTCGAGACCCGCCTGGGCAGCAAGACCTCATCTCTACAATAAATCAAAAAATCAGCCGGGCGTGGTAGCACGTGCCTGTAATTCCAGCTACTTGGAAGGCTGAGGCGGAAGGATCGCCGGAGCCCAGCAGGTCGAGGCTGCGGTGGTCGGGAGCGGCCACTGCACTCCAGTTTGGGCGACAGAGTGAGACTCCAACTCAAAAAAAAAAAACTCCACAAGTCAGTATACAGTACATTTTGTTCTTGACTTTTGACAAAGCTTCTTAGAAGCTTATCAGGACATTTGAAGCAAATGCCCCCTCCATATCTCTCATGCTTTATCCTCCCTCCCTCTTTCTCTCCTTCCTCTCCAATCATCTATTTTCTTTCACATATGTAATAGTTACTTATCTATCTATAACTAAAGGCATCTATAACTTCTGGACTTTGAAAGGCATCATGGGCTATAGTGTTCATTGATATGGCTAATCAGAATGCAAACAGCTGTTAACTTTTAATAGCATATCATTGCCTCAAACTTTTTAGACCCTTCTGCTATAGGCTGGCTGATTGCATCTACTTACTAGGGATTGAAGATGACCCCAAAAGGCAAACACAGAATTTCCATCTGTGCCCTATTTTTTACAGAAAAGATCATGAAGACATTTGATGAAAGATGCTAGACTATTTTAAAGAGAATCAAGACTTCCTCACAAATGCTAAAAAGGCCAAGTTGGAGAAAGAAAGACTAAAGCTCTGAATGTGATGTCACATTTAATTGCATTCAAATATCTAAAATGGAATTATATACAACTTAAGAACTGTGACTTATCATCCCTAAGAATTAGCTTCATGCTTGCAACTTTGAAGGCAAAATATTTCTATGAGTCTGTTTACTTGCAAACAACTAGTTTCCTTATCATGGTTTAATTTTGACTTATCCCAACCCTTACTTGTTTCAATGTCAATATTTATAAGTTTTTTTATTTGTTCTTGAAATCATCATATGCTATATTCATCCTTCTACTCTTTTAGGTGAAATTATGTTCACAAAAAGGCACAATATCTGATAACTGAATATGACAAATGGTCACACTTTTTGACTTTCACTTTCAAGTTACAAAGGCATATACCCAGTTAAATTATATACTGAAAGACTTACAAATCTCCTTTTTGAAGACTCCACCCTAAGGGAAAAAATATATACCCCATCTAAGCTAAGTTTTGTAAAAATTAGTCATCTTTGCTTTCACTTAATAATTCAGACTTTTAAAAATCATAAATCAACTGACCTAGATAAAATAAAAGTTGGAAAAATATTCAGAAAGATTCACATTGGTCTTGCAGTCATACTAGGGGTGTTTGGAGGGAAAAAAATGGAATGTGTTACATCAACTCAAGTCCCAAATAGCTGTGAATGCAATTATAGCAGTCTAGTGCTCCTTTAGACTTTCTTAGGTCTGGTATGTCTTTCCTAAAATAGAGTCCCGCAAGACCTGAGTGACAGGCATGCCCACCAGCCAACTGCAGTGCTGTCAGTCCCCAGAGAAGCTGCTTGCCCTGCTGACAATTAGTAGTTTCTCTGAACAGGCACCATGCCTTATTAACATTACCTCATCTTTTCTCTTGGACTTAAACAGAGGGGACTTGACTCTGTATGACATCAGATCAGAAGCAGATGCTGGTTTTTCTGATGTATAAGCAAGGAGAATGAGGGAGACCCATTGGAATGGCTGAAGATGCCCTAAAGATTGTGATATAGCTGTAATTGCTATTATTTGTAAAAGTTTGCCTCCTCATTTCTTAATGATGGTAGTTTATGAAAGGAAGAAAGAAATATGGTACTTTTAATCTAACCCCATGAGAGGCATTAGGTATTTAGACACGTGGAGACATTATTAAAATAAAAGGGTTCTAATTGTATAGCAACCTGTAATTACATATTACAGTTAAGCCAGGGCAGTTCAAGTGTGATTCATTATTTCACTAGTGTTTCTTTGTTATTTTTTTCTATGTTGGGAACTCTTCCAATAATGGCAAGAAATGAGGGGGGAGGGGAAGTCCCTGACAATTTTTCTTTGATGAAACAATTTAAATACACAAAAGACTTTTACTGCAAAAGCGTAAAATGAGTTTTAGCAACACTAGGCTTGGCTAATCAGAGCAGAAGTATTTATGCAGCATATGAAATTAAAATATTAATAACAGCACCATAATTAATAACCGCAGTCATTCTTATCAACACTTAGAGAATGAGTAAATATGTACTTTATGTTGAAAGATATTATAAATACAGACATCACAAAAAGATGCTTCCCTCCAAATTGTGTGCTATAACTGGGTTATGTTGGAAAGGCACAATGTCACATTTCTAGAAATAGTTCAGAAAGTTGGCTTTGTACTTTTAAATGCCCAGAAGTGGTGAACAGAGTGGAGTGTTTGGTTCATTAAAAACTTGAGATATAATTCTGCATTGGGAGAATTATAGCCTTAAAAGGGAAATTGATGGATGGCAAGCCCTAGGGACACTCACAACTGTTGAATTCCTGCCCTTTTCCCTTTGGGTGCAACGGATTCCATAGTGCATTCGAGTCACATCTGCACTGACTGTGAAAATCTTATTGTGGTGTTATTTCTGTGACTGCTCTTTCACTTGTTGAAATTTCCTTCGTAAAATTTGCCTGCAGGAACAGAAGCTCATGCAGTGGGCTAAATGGCATTTCATGTCATTGTAAAACCACTTTAAAGCATCGTTTTTTCCTTTTATGTCATGTCATCATTGCTTATGTTTCTCAGAAGAAGTCCTTAGCATAAACACTTGTAGATAAAGGAACATTCTGTCCCATGAAGGTCTAGTTTGGGTAATTTTAAAAGATACTCCATTTTCCTTATACAGAAATGCTTCTTTTTCCTTGACCTTTTCCAGGGAGATGTGAAAACTGAAATATGAATATTTTATAAAGGCATGGGGAAATGATAGTTTTCACTTTTTAAAGCATCTACTCTAAAATCAGCATCTGGGTCACTGCATTATTTATTTATTCTGGAGCACATGATCATTTGAATACCAATCAGAAAATTGTGAGCTCTGGTGTTGGGGCATAAGGTGAAAGGTGGAAGCTATTACACATAAAACAGAGCACACAGAGTATGGGTTTGTGGCTCAGAGAGGAGAGAGCCCTGCAGTAGGTAACACTAAAGAAGACAAGTTGTATAAAAGTCAAGATGTATTGAGCTTGGGTATGAGCTCAGTACCAAAGGTCAGCTACCCCTTCCCGACTGGATGACAGGAATTTGGGTTGAGCCTCCAGGGAAAGGGAGCCGCCTTGTGTTTTACCAGTTGTCTCCAGCGGTCTTTCACAATGCCTGTCCACTATCCAGCCAATAATGTTTTTTCCATAGGTAGAAACTACATAAAAAAATAATATAATTGGATAATATGATTGAATAATTCGCTATTCAGCTATTAATATTGTTGCTTACCGAATTATCATCAAACTGCAACAGAAAGTATATCCAATCAACTATTGCTGTTTGTTTTTGTGACCTATGGGTTCTTGTGAGGCTTGTTTTGTGGGATATAGTCATTTATAGAGCCATTTGTACTAGGGAAGAAGGAAGGGAAAATAAAGAATAGGAAAGAGAGAGATTTAAAGAATCGGGTAGGAAATGCTTGAAGTTTTAATGTAATAAAATGCTGGCTTTGCTTTATTATGGGAATTGCCACATGGACCCAACCATTCACTCCTTAGTTCCAGAGCCCCTTCTTAGATCACAGGTTTTTTGTTCTGAATCACAGGAAACACTTCAGATTTTGGAGACCCTCCAACTTGGGGACACTCTGTATTTTTTTCCATGTGGATCAGAAGTGATTTTGGATATTTCTGCCCAGGATCTTTTGTATTCTAGATTCTTCTTGCAACTTTAGAGGCTTGGGTTTCTGAGGACTTCAGTAGGTTTTTGGAACACAGCACAACCTGAAGCAACTTCTGCTCAGGCCCATGGCAGGCTGCAACAACTTTTATCTGTCTTCCCTTCTTGATCTCTTCACAGATTGGTCTTTAAAAACCAAGAACTTAAAGTTTTTAATGTCATTTTCTCCCCCAGAAATATTAGTTTCAGCTTTTATTTTCCTTTTGTCCAGTCATGACAGAAAATCTTGAGGGGAAAATAAGGTCTTGCTGCAAATCTACAAGATAGATACAACTCTGTATATTTCTGCTTTCCTGGAAAATGTATTGATGTCTCAGCCTTTCTCCTCTTTTTTTGTCATATTAGCCAAGTTTATTCATATTAGCTAAGTTTATAGACTCACAAAGACTTCAAAGAGGACCAGAATATCTTCTTTTTTGCTCCTCTAGTTGATTGGAAATTCTTACAAGCAGGGCCTTGTCTTGTTCCTCTTTGTATCCTTAGGCCCAGCATGGAACCTAGCACTGTAGGTGCTCTACAGATCCTTTTAAAACTGAAACGTGAATGCCTTTAAACAAACTTCACACAAAACCAAGTAGATCCCCACAGCCCCCTCCCCCGACCCTGCTCACCCTCCTCTCTACCCTTTAATACAGTTTCAGATTGGTTTCTTCACAACATCCTGCAGGAAGGACTGGTCTCTACAGCTTTGACTGCAGTCTCACCATATCATTAATGAATTTGCTAATATCAGACTTGAACTACCATCACTATTCAAATACCCCACATCTCCACTGCAATATAGTTCTTTTGGTTCTCCAACATGGAGAAAGCACACACCTAGAGTCTAGATGACTTTCCTATTAGGAAGACTTACTTTTAGCTTAAGGTAGGCAAGATATGTTGTGCTGTCTTTTCTTTAAAGGAAACACAATTTGTGTTAGCCTTGAGGTAATTTGACTATAATGCATTGGAACAGATGGCACCTGACCAGAGGTAATTACTCCAGTGAACCCTCCAGTGGTGCTTCTTGGAGATCTCAGATAAACTTCCCTCCATGAAAAACCTAATGAGGTAGAATTTTATCACCTCAAGTGTTTCAATTAGTAGTGCTCAGTTCAAATAAAATTTATCAAGCAATGCTGGCAGCATAGTATAATCAGGAAGAAAAAGGACTATTGTCTTTACTTTTTATTTCCTTCAGCAGTCTTAACACTATCCATACTATCCACATTTAGTACTATCCATATTTGAGACATAATTTGTGGAGAGTAGACAAGGAAGGCTTCTATAGCTAGACTTGAACTTGAATTTCAGTCCCATAATGTTCTACTGTTGGAGACTCAGGAATTTGATTCCCTTATCTCTGTCAGTTTTCTCATCTCTAAAATGGAAACAATGTATAATTCCATAGGTCTATGGCTAAATAAAATGTAAAGTTTCTAGAATGGAACCTGTCAAGGTAAACTCATTTTAAACATTGATTAAATTCCTTTCTCCTTCAGTATTTCTGGCATTATTATTGAAATTCATAGCTAAAAATTAATGCAGGGGAAGAAAATGCAAATAAACCTGGCCTAATGATTTTGTTGATTTTTGATACATTTTGTCAAAATACTAAGTATATTAATTACTTTGTCTTCTAGAATTTTAAAGTAAAATGAAAGGAAGAAGTCTGTTTATAGAAAATCATGATAGAATAATGGAGAAAAGTCTTTGATGAGGAGTCAGAAGACCTATTCTCTAGTTCCACCTCTACCTAAACCACAACATACTAAATGTGTCCTTTTTCTTTTACATTTACTCATCAGTTCAACTCTCCCTGTTACACAGTGCTTAGCCATCCATATTAGACAGTCCTAGGTTGTTTTCCTCTGTCTTTTGAGTCACTAATTTTGTTGTTGTTGCTATTCTGCTTCATAATGACTTTGTGTTTTACTCCTTCCTTTCTATTCCCATCATTAGACTCTAACCTAGCCCTCATCATCTTGTTTACAGATGCGCACAGTAGTCTTCTAATACAGCTCCTTATTCCATACTTTTGCTCCAAAAAAAGGAAAGAAAAAAGAACTAATCGCTTCAAATAATTCTTGGCCTCGTTTTCTGAAAAATTGAATATCTTTATGACTAAGTCACAATTTCTCCAATAGCTGACTAGGACAACCACATTATGCACCTCAAACACATGCCTTGGACTGCAATATTATGGGCAATTTATGACATTGAGCTGCGTGCAGCCTGTGTGGACTTGCACTAAGGTTCCGTCAATCATTTAAACAATTCCTAAGTCTTATAACCCTTTCTTGATTTTTTTTTCTTCATTGTCTGTACCATCAAGTCCAGAAAATCAGAGAAAAGCCAGAGACTCATCAACCTTTACATTTAGGCCCAACCTGCTCTTCTAAACCTGTTTCCCCACAATGTCTTAATAATAATATGCCATGCCATCCATACTGGTCTTGCAGACTCGTAGCCAGAACAGATCAATCTAAAAGCTGACTATGCAGCAAGGTATAAGAAGGGGAAACAAAGGCGGTATAAAAAATGGGTAGTGCCAGGTGAAATAAATAGTTTGGGGTGTACCGAACCAAGGAGAAAATGTATAGATGTCACTAAGAAGGGACTAGGGGACAATAACTAGAAATTTAAGTTCCTACATCATGACTACATTGGTTCAGAGAAACCAAATGAACAGGGAAACTGAACCCTTTAGCTTTTTAATGAGAAAGAGATGGCATTTGACTATCTCTTAAATACTTTAGGAAAGAAAGAATCCTAGCCTTGTGATTAAAGCCCTATAAATGTCCTATTAGGAAAAGAATGCATATGGCACATCGAGTAAAATGAGAACCACATTTTCATAAGAATGAGAAAAAGGAACTCATTCCCTTGGTTACCATAATTAATAAGGTCTATTTGTAGTTGTAGCAAAAGAAAATTCTTATTGCGATTAAAACAATCTGGAGTTACCAAAACCGGCCTAGAATCTCTTTGTTAACCTTACTTCTATCATACCATTTCTCTCATTGTCTTATGTTCAACCTCATCTTCTTATTAAAACGAAGGCAAAAGAATTTCAGATCTCAGATGGCGATGTGTGCTGGGAGATTAATGAAACACATTCTGGAACAGAGGGAGGGTGGAGAAATAACACTAAGACTTCGGCATCTGTTATATGAACTGCTGCAAGTCATCATTCTGTAACCAAACTCTCTCCTCCCTCATAGAGTCCCTCCCCCTCCAACTTTTGGAAAAATAATCTTATTATGGGCATATCCAACCCTTGTCTTGTCATGTCCTATTGCACGTTGGCAAATGAGCTTCTCAACCTTAGTGTAATGAGGAGAGCAATATTGCTATTAATAAAGCTTTTACATACCCCAGAACCCTAAGGGGTATGCATGTTATAGAAAGTGGACTTATTTACTATTCATATAATATTCATTCATAATTTTTACATGTATTATTTGCATCCCATTAAAATTTAGTTGAGCATTTATCATGTACTCAATGTGATGCTAGCTATTACTTTAGCTCAAATATTATGAAGAGTAAAAAAATAAACAGTAAAATGACAACACAAAAGAAAAAAATCAAAAGCTTTAATAAATAGAGGACAGTATTTTAGTGACTGATGTTGTATCCAGGGTGGATCATTATTAGAATGACACAGAGAGTGTACAGAGGACAGGGTAAGGTACCCTTTCAGTTAAGGCTCATTCTGGAAGTTGGTCTCTTCCTAGGGATAAGACGAGATGTTTATGAAACTCATATTACCGAAGCATAAGGATCAAAGAATTAGCTTCAAATAGAAGCCTGCTAAAGCCTATGCTTTATGAAATTAGATGATAATTGTAGTTCCAGCAATTGAACAGATCTGTGCTGTGGTAAATAAGAATAGAAATATCCAGAACTAAGTAATAGATGAAGAAACCCTTGTAATTTAGAGCTTAAATACTGGCACTGCAGTAGTGGTCCCAAACCTTTTTGGCATCAGAGATCAGTTTCATGGAAAACAATTCTTCTATGGACCTGGGATTGTAGGGGATGGTTTAGGGATAATTCAAGTGCATTACAGTCATTGTGCACTTTGTTTCTATTGTTATTACATTATATAGAATAATTATGCAACACACCATAATGCAGAGTCAATGGGAACCCTGAGCTTGCTTTCCTGCAACTAGATGCTCCCATCTGGGCGTGATGAAAGACAGTGACACCCGAAGTGTCTACTCTGTGATCTCGTTTTGGTTGTTGTCACTGCAGAAAACACTGCTTCACAAAGATAGGATGCTGGAAATGGAAGCAGGCTTTTCAGTGCTCTTGTTGCAATCTCAGGAAATTCTGCCTTGACTTTAATTCAGAATGTACGGAGATTTGAAGTTGTCTCAAATATACTTTCAAGGTACCATCATCTGTGATCTCAAGCAGTTGATTGTCTTCTAGCACGAACGAAGTTGGTTTATCTGACTTATTCACAAATGGGTTATGTATCCACTCCTTCCCAGTTTGGCGGTCTTTTGTGGTTGGGAAATAATGCCCAGATTCTTTTGAAAACTGAAATAGGTGACCATACAATACCAGTTGGGAGAAAGAAGGTCCTGGCTCAGTTTCTTTCAAAATCTCTGCTAATGTTTGAAGCATGTCAAAAATCCCAGTGTTCATTCTTTGCCCCCATAATTCCAGCTTGACTTTGAATGTAGTCACTTTATTTGCTGACTTGAACACAGTTGTTGTTCTCCCCTGAAGTGACAGATTGAGTTCGTTGAGGAGAATGAGTATGTCACACAAGTAAGCAAGTTTTGTAACCTATTCTGTGTCTCTGAAATGGGCTGCCAGTGGTGATTGTTTTTCTAAAAGAAATCTCTGGAGTGGCTCTCCTAACTCAAAAACCCTTGCTAGTGATCTACCATTAGAAAGCCATCTCATTGGCAGTAGTGAGAAACTGCCAGGGGAGGGAGGGGCACACCTCATCAATAAGGGTACCTGCATAATGAACATTTGTATACTCAACTCTGAATTGTAACCCACATCTTTAAAATAAAAAGCTAAAAATCAAATAAAATCAAATAAAAAAAGAAACCCATCTCACTTCTGTGTATAAGAGAAGATGTGTATGCTTTGTGTCCATCTCCTCACAAAATTGCACAAACAGATGTGAGTTAAGGGTATGCGCTTTAATGTGGTCAATAATTTTAATCACATCCTGCAAAACAATGTTAAGTTCAGGTAACATTTTTTGACTAGCCAGCATTTCTCTGTGGATGACACAGTACATATTTTCACATTCAGAAGCATCCTCTTTGACCCAAGAAGTGAAATCAAAAAACCGTCTAGTCATGGTAGCTACTCTGTGCATATACAGACACAAAATGACCATTTCAGTTTTCCTGATATGTAATCATTCAAAGACTTGAATTGTTCTGCAGATGTGGTGGTATCCCTTGGCAACAAAAGTGCACATAACATATCCTCCTGCACATCCTTCTGAAAAATATATCACAAAAAAGAGGCATTATTGCCTTGTCAACATCGGTAGACTCATCAACCTGCATTGCATACCATGACTCGTTAATGCTCTCTAACAATTGTGCCTCAATATCCTCTGCTATTTCATCAATTCGTCTATTTTTACTGCTAGCCAAAAGAGGAACACGAGCTACTTGAAGAGCTGCAGCCTCTCCTAAAAGTTTGTGGCAAATGTCCTTAACAGCAGGCAAGATCAACTCTTCACCAATAGTAAAGGGCTTCTTAGCTTTAGCTATGTGGTTAGCCACTAAAAATAATGCTCTCAGTGTGGACACATTTGATGATGTGATGGCCTTCAACAATTGCTTCTGTTATTTGTGTTCATGTTTTTTTTTTTTTTTCTTTTGAAAAACTCCAAAGTCTTCATATTTTAAATGCAGGGTGCTTGGTCTCCATGTGGCAAAGCAATTCTGAAGGTTTCATGGCTTTGTCAGATAGCTGGTTGCCATTTATTGTACAAAGTGGGCTTGGAGAAGGTAAACACCTGTTACAATGAACCCGTAATTTAAGTAGGATATTTAGTATTTTCTTCTCTTTTTTTGAGTTGGAGTTGCCCAGGTTGGAGTGCAGCAGCATACTCATGGCCATCCCAGCTTCAACCTGCTGGGCTCAGGAGATCTTTCCACCTCAGCCTTCCAAATAGCCAGAACAACAGACCTGCGCTACTCCACCCAGCTAATTTTTTATTTATTTTAGAGACAGGGTCTCACCAAGTTGCCGGGGCTTGTCTCAAACCTGCAGGCTCAGGCAATCCACTCGCCTCGGCTTCCCAAAGTGCTGGGATTGCAGGCTGAGCCACAGGGCCCGGCCAGTATTTTCTTTTAAATGCAGCTTTCCTTTTGTTGGCAGTCTTGTCGTATTCCGCTGTCTCATCATTGGGTCTTTCCTCCTTTTCAAAGAAGCTGTCCAGTGACATTTATTTTTTACTCATTTTGGCTAGGGTTAGCTTGTGGGCTTACCAAAACTGTGTCTGAGACAAACATGCAGCGCGGGAAAGAGGCACAGATGGTACAGGCCACACATGGATTAAAATAAGTGTTGGATTCTGACTTAAAGCCTGCCACTAGACCCAGCAGTACAACTGAAGTACATCATCTCACTTGCCACTCACTGATAGGGTTTTAATATGAGTCTGCAAGCAATTGATTTATTATGGTCTCTGTGCAGTTAAACTTCACTGCTAATGTTACTCTGTTTTGCAGCCACCCCCCAGCACTAGCATCACTGCCTCAGCTCCACCTCAGATCATCAGGCATTAGATTCTCATAAGGAGCGCACAGCCTAGATCCCTTGCATGCATAGTTCACAGTAGGGTTCGCGCTCCTATGAGAATCTAATGCTGTCACTGATATAACAGAAAACAGAGCTTGGGTTGTAATGTGAGCAATGGGAAGCAGCTGTAAATACAGATGAAGCCTCACCTGCTCTCCTGCTGCTCACCTCCTGCTGTGTGGCCTGTTTCCTGACAGGCCACAGACCATTACTGGTCATGGCCCAGGATTTGGGGACCACTGCACTACAAGACACAAAGTCTCACTCTTCTTTTCACTACAAGCTATTAATAGTGGGGGAGGGGGTGATTAGTTCAACTTGAACTGACAATGGATTTCTGAAAGAGAAACTTCAGAAGGAAACCAAGTAGCCTCTTGAAAGCCAGTGATGATTTTTCCCCCATCTATATGACAGAGTTATAAATACCATAAGGACGTGGGTTGGAAAGTAGCAGTTAATCTTACATTGAAGTACTCGGCAGAATTTTCTTTATATTTTTATGATTAGCTTAAAGTTTTGTAAAGTGGATGCTGTTTCTTTCCTACATTGAATCAGTTCTTGACTTATGCCAATATAATCTTCAAAACAGCGCAGTGACAAAGAATTATTTTATTTACTATAGATATATAGTTGGGCTCTAACTCAACCAGATTATTGCTTTGAGGATTTCATACAATAATGAGCATGCCATAAGTAGAGCAACATTTACGGAATATACCTTAGTGTTCATTCGTTTCTGGGTATTTTTACTGACACATTGACAATCTCAGAATTTTTTTTAATGGTAAATTTTAACAAATATTTGGGTGGTTAGGGAAAAATAATTATTGTATATGAATATCTAACCCTTGTCTATGTAGCTATATGGCCTTAGGTATATATTTATATCTGAGTATATAAAGTATAAATAAGTGCAAAAATATGCATTCACTAGAAATTTTTATACCATGTTAACAAAATACTCCTACATATTTTTTCTTGCTTTTTTAGAATGTCTCTTTGTCTTTCAGAATAATCCTTGAATAAAGTCTGTTTCCCTTTATATCTACCATATCTATGTGAGATTCAAAAAGCATAACAAATATATTACTTTAGAGTATAAAATATTATTGTAGATCATTACATGCAAAGTTAGAAAGCAAAACAAATGTGATTAAAGGCAACATGCATGATATGGGTATCACTAATTATTCATAGTATTTCATTTGTTCTTTCAACACATTTATTAAGTGCCTATTCCCTACAGGTAGTCCTCCAGGACTGGTAATTTGATGAGAGAGACAGACAATTAATAAGTAGTACATGTCTTGGAAGAGGATAAGTTCAGTGCAGAAAAGGCAAGGGATGTGGTTGAAAAGTACTTACTATGTGATGGATAATCAGGCAAGAAAATTTCTCAGAGGTAAAACCCTGAGCCAGGAAGGAAGAGCATCCCAGGCAGATGAAGCAGCGAGTATGAAGGCTTTGGAGCAGGTGACATTCAAGGAACAGCAATGGAGAGAGTACATGTCATATCTGAACTTGGAGGTCACTGAAAGCCCTTGGGCTTTTCCTGACAGAGAGAAGGAATCAGTTGAAGAATTTTTATCAGAACAGTGACATTATTTGATCAGGCTTCTGTGACAGTTCAAAGGAGAGATGATAACAGTGTTAATGCTGTTGTAATCAAGGTAGTACAAGGTGGTCAGATTGGACTATAGTATTTCAGAGAATAAGACAACAGATACCCATATATCTATCTGGGATTAACAAATGCTAACATTGACTTATTAGTCATGTTTTTACAATTTATGTAAATTGCAGATTTGGTTGAAACTGGTCCTTGTACATTTCCCTTATTCCACTGCCTACCCCTGCAAGCCCAGAGGACATCTCTGTTCTGATTTTGCATTTATCTTTGACAGTCTCTACACTTTACTCCATATGTCTGTAAGCAATACATAGTAATTTATATGTTCTTTACATTTTACATAAATGCAACTTACTATAATTTTTCCTCACCCACCCGTCTATCTTAGAGTTCTGCCAAATTGATGTGTAAATTTACTTCAGTCTTTTTACTTGCTACACAATATTGTGTCGCATGATTATACTACAAATTCGTTTTCATATTAGTGGATATTTAAATTCCTTCTAGTATTTTCCCTAATGCAAAAGGATTGTAATCAAGATCCTTGCACTTGATTGCTTGTAGGCCTGTATATGAGTTTCTCTAGGGGATGAATAACTATACACTGAAACCTATTGAATGGGCATCTTCTAATTTGTTAATAATAACAAATTGCCTTTTAAAGTGAAAGTAAGAATTTATAGTTCTTCCAACAAATTTTTAAAAGTTCCCATTTTTATATGTTTGCTCATACCTAGTATGATTAAACTCTTCATTGATTACCAATGTAATAAGTTGAGAAATGGTTCCCTACTAATTTTTTAGAATTTCCCCAACATGACAGATCTTTCAAATGTTTGTTAAATCACTTGGGTTTCCTTGCCCATTAATTGTCTGTTGATAACTTTTTATAAATAATTGGAGTTTTTCTTTTCGATTCTGTAGTAGTTCTACTTATGCTCTTGATACCTTTCTTATATGCATCACAGCTATCTTTTCCTAATTTGTGGCTTGTCCTTTAACTTGTAAATAGGAGTTTCTAAAATTAGATTGAAAATTTTTTTTTACTATTTTTATGCTTATCAATCTTTCCTTTTATGGCTTATGCTTTTTGTGTTGGTACATAAGCCTTCCATTTCTGGAAAGCTATAAAAAGATTCTCCTATATTTACTTACAAATGTAGAAAGCAGTCAGGCTCAATGGCTCAGCCTGTAATCCCAGCACTCTGAGAGACCAAGGCAAGTGGATTGCCTAAGCCCGCGGGTTCGAGACCAGCCCAGACAACTTGGCAAGACCGCCTCTCTACGTTAACTCAAAAATTAGCTGGGGGTGGCAGCCCGTGCCTGAAGTTGCAGTTACTTGAAAGGCTGAGGTGGAAGGATCACCGTGTCCGGTGGTCAAAGCTGAGGTGGCAGTGAGCATGCACACTGCACTCAAGCCTGGGCAATGGAGTGAGACTCAAACTCAATAAATAAATAAATAAATAATGTAGAAAACAAAATTAAATTTGTTTTTGCCTTTAATCCATCTAGATTTTGGGTTAAATACAGTATAGTGTTTTTACACTAAAAATCTTATTTTCCCTTGTACTTATGTTGTCTCAGGATTGTAGACTATTCCACCCTTCACTCATTGATTTGTAATGTTACTTTTCTCAACTAGAACATTCTATATCATTATGAGTCTCTCTGGGGGCTTTCTGTTCTGTTCCTTGTTCTCTGTCTATTCCTATACCAGTTAACTCATAGAATTTTTAAATAACTGGGATGTCACAAATCAACTCTCTGTTTTCTTTTCTTTTTTTTTTTTTGGAGTAGGAGTCTCACTCTGTCACCCAGACTGGAGTGCAGTGGCAAACACAGCCTCCCCAGCGCTGGCCTGCTGGGCTCCTGTAATCCTTCTACCTCAGCCTTCCAAGTAGCCAGAACTACAGGCGCACGCTACCACACCCGGTTAATTTTTGATTTATTGTAGAGATGAGGTCTCACCATGTTGCCCAGGCTGGTCTCAAACCCACAGGCTCAGGCCATCCACTCGCCTCAGCTTCCCAAAATGCTGGGATTACAGGTTGAGCCACCGAGCCTGGCCAACCCTCTGCATTCTTTATGCCAATATAGTCTTTGTTCTTTGGAAACTTTTCCCCCATTCATTTTATAATAAGCTTATCAGGGTTCATAAAAAATACAACTGGAATTTTGATTGAAATTGCATTGAAAGTAAGATTTATTTAGGAAAATTGCCATTTTTGTAGTAGTAAATCTTTTCATCTATCAATATTTTATATTTTTTATTTACTTTGGTAATTTTTATATCGTACAGTACAATTTTATTATTTTATCTGTATAGGTGTTGTCTTTTAAAGTTATTTCTAGTTACTTTACAAACTACACTTCCCTAATGTAAATGTGCTCATTTAAATTTTTGTTATATTTTCCAAATAAATTTTGCCAATGAGTATGAGAGGGGACCCCCCAAAAACCCAGAACTTATTTTTTAAAAAATTTTAACTAAAAAATTGTATTTTTATTCTTATGTTTAAACTTCCTTCACCTTCAAAGTACTCTTCATTTGCTCAGATACATCTATTGAGATGCTTTGTTCACTTCTCAAAACAATTTTTGAACTCATCAATTTTGATGCTTTTTAGTGCTTCTGCTGTGTTTTTTTTTTCACCTCTTCCACATCAGTAAAACGTTTCCCTTTGAGGACTTTTCTCATGGGGGTGGGCAGAAGACATTGCTTGGGCCAAGATGGAGTGAATAGGGAGGGTGGGACATGGGGGTCATGCTGGTTTTGGTCAAAAACTGCTGAAAACTCAGTGTGATGTGAGCAGATGCCCTTGTAAATCACCCATCATGAAATGGACAAATGCGTTGGAAGAATCTTCCCCACAAAAAAATTCACTGAAGCCAAACACAGCCTCTCACAACACTGCTAATTGGTACACTGATGCTGTTGGGTTCCTACAACACTTATGTGAGGGGAAAGCCTGCACTACATGGGCCCGCTCTCCCAAAAATAATTCCAGGTTATTTTGGTCCCTCCTTATATATGTACTAGACACACACACACACACACACACACACACACACACACACACACACACACATTCATGCCATAAGAAAAACTTATCAATTCCATAGTAAAGAATCTTTAGTGTTGTCTCTTTGATCTATTCATCTGAGAGGTGTGTTAAATTGTTTCTATAATCACAAGGGTTATCTATTCTCTAGGCAAGTATCTCAGTTTTTTGCTTTATGTATTCTGAAGATATACTATTCAGGACTTTCTAAGTAATCACAGTGATTTTTATTTTATAATAAAACAGGCCCACTTTGTACTATTAATTTTGTCATACATATTTCTGGGGTATAATCTGCTCTTGGTTAGAATTTGCATGGTATATCTTTTTCCATTTGTTTAAACTTGACCTAAACCTTGTAAAATATCAAGCCATACCAAAACATGTAAAGGTTCATATGATTACAATTGTATTCACACTGATAAAAAATAGAAAATTGCTAATGAAGTCCCCTATATCTCCTTTGTGGATTGTATCTCTCCATAGCCCCCTGTGTTACTTTATCCTAAATTATGTGCCCATATTTTCCTAGATTTTCTTGCACTTATATTGCACAGTTCTACTTATATATAAAATATCTATATTCTATTTCTATAGATCTATTTGTATTATATGTAATATTGTTTTGCCTTTTGAAAGCTATTTAATGCTATACTATTTTTTATTTTTTTATTTTTTTTATTCATAGTCTCACTCTGCAACCCAGGCTAAAATGCAGTGACACAATCATGGTTCACTGCAGCTTCAACCTCCTGGGCTCAGGCGATCCCTCCATCTCAGTAGCTGAAACTACAGGTGTGCACCACCACTCCTGGCCTTTTTTTTTTTTTTGTAGAGACGGTGTCTTACTATGTTGCCCAGGCTGGTCTTGAACTCCTGGGCTCAAGCAATCCTCCTGCCTCAGCTTCCCAAAGTGTTAGGATTACAGGCATGAGCCACAGACCAGTTATTTTGTCAAACTTTTGTATTCTAAACTATTTTTAATTTTCTTATGATGTTATATTTGTAATATTTAGTAGGTATGCTATAGCTCAATTCACTTTTATCTGGATGTTATCTTATTGCGTGAACTTATAATAATTTGTTTTTCTGATGTTCAGGTTGTTTGCATTAAAAAAAAAAATTAAAACAATGCTGTTACAAAAATCTTTTATCTCTGTCTCCTTGTGTACATTTGAGGATATTTCTCAAGGATATATATCCAGGAAGGGAATTGGTAGGTCATATGATTCTACCAATTTACATTACTTCCAGGAGTGTTTAAATTCCAGTTATTGCCGGGCACGGTGGCTCAGCCTGTAATCCCGCGCCTTTGGGAGGCTGAGGTGAGTGGATTGCCTGAGCCCGCGGGTTCGAGACCCGCCTGGGCAGCGAGACCTCATCTCTACAATAAACCAAAAAATCAGCCGGGCGTGGTAGCGCATGCCTGTAATTCTGGCTACTTGGAAGGCTGAGGCGGAAGGATCGCCGGAGCCCAGCAGGTTGAGGCGCGGTGGCCGGAAGCGGCCACTGCACTCCAGTTTGCGCGACCGAGTGAGACTCCAACTCAAAAAAAAAAAAAAAAAATTCCAGTTATTCCACATCATGTCAACACTTAAAATTGTCAGAATTTTAACATTTTTGCCCATTTGATGGGTGTGAAATAATATTTTATGGTGATTGTAATTTATATTTACGTTTTTATGGCGAAATTAAGCATTTTTACTTGTACTTATAGGCCATTCGGGATTTCTTTTCTCTAAATTGCCAGTTTTTATTTGTTTTCTTTTTTCCGATTGGTTGGTTTTTCTTTTTGTTGTTATTTTGTAGACTTTATTTATTTTGTGTGCAAACTCTTCATTAATAATACAGTCTAATTTTATTTTCTTTGTAATTTGTATTTTCTGAATCTTACTTAAATGTTTCCCTATCCCAAAGTCACAAAATTGGTCTCAATTTGCCTTCTAAACATTAAGTTTTTCATTTTACATTTAAGACTTTAATAGACGTAGAGTTGAGTTGTGTAGGGTATGAGGTTAGCATTCAGCTTCTAAGCATTTGAACAGCCTTCAGGAGAGCACAATTTGAGAATAGTCCATTTCTCAACTGACCTGCAAAATTACTTCTGTCACCTATCTGACTTCCACTATGTGTTTGTTTCTGGGTTTTCTATTCTATTCCATTTGTATATATATGTATTATACCAATATCACACTGAGTAAATTATATGTCTGGTAGAGCAAGTCTTTACACCTCGATTTTGCTATAGGTTATGATGTTAGACTTTTTGTTAGGGATCATGTGCAGATATGATACATGCATGTATAAATGTGTATGTATTCACATACACATTTTCTATTTAAAAGATGTATTTGAAAATGCCATTTGTTGACTGTTACTATGTAGACATGCAATAAATTTTTCTATATTTCTTATAATCAACATTATTTCATTTTCTATTAATGTATCTGTAGATTTCACTGGATATTCTTGGTGAACAAGCCTATCATCTGAGTTTAGTATGGTTTCACTTCCTAAAGTTTTCTGGTAATTTTTAATATAAGCTAGCAGGCATTCTTGACTTCTTCTAACTTTTTCTTTTTTAAAGGACTATTTTATTTCATCATTAAGAATGCTCTTTGCTGTGGCAGTTTGGCAAATACCTTTTATTGAGTAAGAAAATTTTTTTTTTCTCTTGTAAGCTTTGGAAAAGTTATTTTATTATAAAACAGTTGCACAAGACATTCGTTAAAATATAACATTTATTTAAATAACCATGTATTTTAATATACCCTCCTTTGAGTTTTTAATGAGATGGATTAAATTGGCAGATTTTCTAATATAAAAACATATGTCTAATTCTTAAATAATGCAAACTTTGTCCTTATTTTTTCCAAATATTGTATTAGTTTGCATGTAATTTGGTTAGGATTTTGCATCTAGGATTGTAAGAATGGTTCAGAACTTTCTTTTCATATTGTCAGAGTAATTGGTGTTATATCAAGATTATATGAGTCTCATAAAGTGAATTAAGGAGTAGTCTCAATTTTTTGGTTCTCTGAGATAGTTTGCATAAATGTTTATAATATCTATTTCTTATACGTTTGTTAGTGCTCACCTGTAAAATCATCTGGTCTTTTTTTAGTCATAGTTTTCTTTTGCCTTTAAAAGTATTACTGAAAATAGTAGAACAATTTGTTTTCTACTTATCAGTCTGTTTTGAGAAGTTATGTTTTTCAGAGATTTGTTCTGTTTAATAAAATATTTTTCAAATTTGTTGACAAATTATTTTTATCTTTCACTTTTATGAATGTTTAAAATTTCTTCCATCATTATCATGGTCCTTTTTTCCCTAACATATTTTAATCAGAAGTCCCATATTTCATTTAATTTTCTAGCCTCGCATTTCAGGACCATACTTTAACTTCTCACGTTCTTACTCTCTCTCTGGGCCCTAAAGGAAAGAATAGTGGGAGAAACTTCCTAACTCCTTCTTATTAGAACCATGATGGGTGGGAAGGACTTTCCGTTTCAGCTTCTTTGTTTTCCGTGGCCTGAGATGAAGTTTGATGTCCTGCATGGGCAATGAAAGTCTAGTCACTGGTCCCTCAGACTAAATTGTGAAACCAAATCCTGGCAGGCACCATCTTCTCAGATACACATAGAAGTTTGGGATTTAGCTTGTCTATTTCTGGGAACTGGGAGTTTTCTTTTATTTTGAGCTTGTTTCTCTGGTAGGGACTGGAGGGGGTCAGATTTTGTCTATTCTTTCTGTTTCTAGAGCTAGACTAGACCATCCTAGTCTGCCATACTGCCAGAAGTCTTTCCACTTATTTCTTAATGTGGTCCACCTACAGTCTCTATAAATACTTTTTAAAATGTAGATACTTTTCAACCTATCAGCACAATTTAAAAAAACTTATTCAGTGTTTCTTTCGGAACTACAATGGGTGTATTTGCTTGTATGAGTAATCATTTATATAAGCGTGTCTATAATTTTTCAATAAAATGTAAATGTTCTTAGGAATTGTTCTCTGTAATATTTAAAAGATTATTTTAGCAGAGAATGTCTTCAGTTGAAGTAATATAAGTTCAAATGTTCTATGTTCCTCATACTCCTTTCTTTGATTTGGGGTATAAGAGGACATTAGATCTATTTGAGAATACGAGTTCTAACATACAATTTTTCCCTCTATGATTATACATTGACATTTTATTTTGCCTAACGGGGCAGAATGATATTTTTTCTACTGCTATGCACATCAAAAAATATATCATTTTATTCCATAGCAAATTGTTATAGTGAGTCATGTTTATATTCATAAATAGATTTTCTCAGGGCTGTCCTCCAGCAAAAATTCTTGTGTGTGTGTGTGTGTGTGTGTGTGTGTGTGTGTGTGTGTGTGATGGTTTGAATATCTCAGACAGTGAATGCATGTGAAAATACCCCTGGGAGGATAATTCAGTTCACTTCATTATTGTGGGGAAAAACAGGTTCATAGTAGCAGGTGCTGGTGAGGCTCTGTCAGTTGAATACTAACAGAGCTGCAGACTCTTTTACTAAGAATTCCTGCCTCGCCAGTTCACAGTGAGCCTGGGCCTGGCCAGCACCAGGTAAAGTGGTTTAGTTACAGATGTTTGTTCGGGGTTGATGATACCAGCCTACGTGGTGTGCATACCAGCACATGCGCTGGGCATGAGGAAAATGATCAATGCATTTTCAAAATTCTAGCATGAACATTCAACACACTTTTCTTAGGAAACTTTTCTTCTTATCAATGGAAAAACACATGTCTGTCAGATACTTGTCATTGTGCCTGCCAAACCCAGCTAAGAAACAAAGGTAGCCAACAGAAAAAGATTCTGACTATCACAGAGAATTTCAATAATAGGGGCTGAAATTATGTCTTCAATCTCATGAGATGCTGAAAAACTGCCACAAAGGGATTTGGAACTGGGAACAAGCAGGCGCTTTTACAGTTGAAAGGATGCTGTGACTCTTAAAAATGCTTTCTTGCCGGGCTCGGTGGCTCAGCCTGTAATCCCGCGCCTTTGGGAGGCTGAGGTGAGTGGATTGCCTGAACCCGCGGGTTCGAGACCCGCCTGGGCAGCAAGACCTCATCTCTACAATAAATCAAAAAATCAGCCGGGCGTGGTAGCGCATGCCTGTAATTCCGGCTACTCGGAAGGCTGAGGCGGAAGGATCGCCGGAGCCCAGCAGGTCGAGGCTGCGGTGGCCGGGAGCGGCCACTGCACTCCAGTCTGGGCGACAGGGTGAGACTCCAACTCAAAAAAAAAAAAAAAAAAAGAAAGAAAGAAAAAGAAACAATTTAGTGCATAAACTAGCTTCTGCTTTCTCATTGCTAGTATTAATTAAGGGGATTTTAGATGATGTGGGTGGATAAGTGGGACATGGGGTAAAAGGAGATGGTAAATGGGGGAGAAATAATATTAAGTGGTTTTTGTATATAAAACATTGATTCTCAAAATTATGCAGTGAAGAAGCTTTTGCTGTTGTGTTTATTTTATCGATGAGGAGACTAAGGCATGAGCAGTCCAAGCAAGTGAGTTTCACGGTGTGTGACAGAACTAGGAGACAGCTCTCCAGTGAGTGTCCCCCTGTCACAGATAAGACAAGGAGTATAGGGTTAATATAATACAAGTCACATGGGTTCCTAAGTAGCTGAGGTAAGTTTTAGATAGTGATTTTCATAGCCAAGTATAAAGATACACAGGATCCGTTCTCATCCACCCAGTTTTGTACTTCCCCTACCTCTTCTTTATTTTAAATTGATTTTAGGAGGTTTGGGGGATAGTATGAAAACAATGCTCACTATATCATTTTCAGCACACTGGGTCAGCTCTAGCATAGAAAAAAGAGGCTGGTGTACAGTGGCTCACATCTGTAATCCCAGCAAAGTTGGGAGGCAACCTAGGGAGAACCAGTTTCTGCAAAAAAAAAGAAAGGCGGAAAAAATAGAATGAAATAAAGAATTCTGACTTCGGTACTAGGATCATTTAAAATTGTGAACTATTCCTTTGTACCTTGTGGGCCACACTGTAAAATAGGCATGGCTATTTAATCACCTATCTCTCTTGGCTTTTACTAAGTTTTCTTTACAATCAAAGCTTTGACTGCTTGGGGAAAAAATGCAATCGAAGATTTAACTGCTTTTTAAAATTATGTGCAAATTTTATATCTCACCCTAAGGAGAACTAACATTGAACCTGTGGATTCACTACTAAATATCTTTCAATCTAAGAAGGTCTGGTTTTGCATTACCTCTGTGACAAAAGCAAAAGCAATTACAGGCTTGTCTTTTAAAAAATGCAGTTGCCACACTACGTAATAGCTATACTTTAGCCTTTAATTCTGGTTGAGTGACATTCCCTGGATCTCAACAAATCTCATTTACTTTTTTATAACTGTACTTGGGTAATTGCTGGAGTATTTTTTCTTGCATTGCGTTGAAGTTTGTCTTCCAAACATTTCCATTGCATTGGGTTAGTTTTGCCCCTGATATCATCCTCGGATTCTGTTAGGTAGTCTGAAACAGCTGTCAGTAGCCTCCCACTAATTGTTTTTTGTTTGTTTGTTTGTTTTTATAAGGGAAACATCCCCAGTTTCTCTAATCATTCTTCCAGATGTAGTTTTCCTACCCTTCTTGCTACTCATTACCTCTTCTCATCTATCGTGCTTTGTCAACAACCCACTCAGGATACTGCCCAGAGACAACACAAGTCTACAAGTTTGGTTTGACACGCCAGAGTACACAAAGGCAAAATTTGTCTGTATGCTCTTTTTCTATTCATGCATTTGATTGAGTCAATCCAAAATGGGATCATTTCTGTAAGAAGAACGTACCAAAGAAGGGACCACAGAGGCAGACAGAATTGAAGAACTAACTTCTCCATACAAATAAGATACCTTATTTAAGAGACTGCCCTTTCCCAAAAGTATGTCCTTGGCATCCTTGTCAAAAACAGTTGTCTGTAAATGCATGGATGTATTTCTGGGTTCTCTATTCTGTTACATTGGCATCTGTGTCTGTTTTTAAGGCAGTATCATGCTGCTCTGACTACTATGTTTCAAAATATACTGTGGTATGTTTTGAAATCAGGTAGTGTGATGCCTCTAGCTTTGCGCTTTTTGCTCAAGATTTCTTCTCCATACAAATATTTTTGATTAGCAGAGGGAGCTAATAGGAAGAAATGTATCTTCTAGGAACTTGACATTGAGTACTCACATTTCTGTGGTTTTCTCCACGGGCAATGCTCTTTGTGTCTCCCAAGTACGTGGCAAACATCTGCTCACCTTTTCAGTTCCTCCCATGTGAAGAATTCCTGCCTGCCCACATCCTCTGCTGGATGAGTCTGCCCCAAACGCAGCATTGATGTGGGGGGAGAGGTATGTGCTGTTTGTAGATACAGACAGAGGCACGGAACCTCACTTAATGATGACCAGGGTGTAAACCAGCTCAGAGAGCTGAGCAGGGCCTGATAGACGTCTCTGGTGAATGCAGAAACAGAGAGACTGGGTCTATACCTGTAGGAGTAGCGGATTATGGTTTACATGGGACTGCAGTGGCTCTTTTGTGGCCTGCAAGCTGAAGTCCTGGGGACAGCAGTCCATACAGAGAGGAGAGCAGAGAAATGTCCAGACAGAAACAAAGACTGTGAGGGAGAGACCACGTGACCCTGAGTAGCTGCCCGGCTTCCCTGTGGCTTTCTGGTTACTTCTATTTCTAGGCCAAGGCTGTGTTTTCAATAAACCCTGCTTCGCTTGAGGTGAAGTGAGGTCCTCACTATTCTCTGAAACAAGAAGAGCCCTTGCCAAAGCACCTTTTGCCTTGAATGTCACTTTGGACCTGTGCCTTCCTACCCTACCTGGTACATAGGTCCCTCAGGTTACCTCTACCCTTCTTTCTCCCTTTTAGATCCTTAAACTTCTAGAGAACATGGATATTCTTGGTGACGATTTCTTAGCATAATAAGACTTTGTTATAAAAGTGTGTAATTACATGAGAGAATATTTGTAGGATTGTGCATTCTAGGTTGTGATTTGCCACTTGTAACATTTGATGAATGATGGCTATTTTTGTATTATTATAAAAGTTATTAACCTTTGTTCTGGGATGTGACTAAGGTAATTGGAAACAGTTTGATTCTCTAGGGTCTTATATTTAAAATTCATTAAGTGGAACCAGAACAGTGCTTAGTTTAGGGCTAATTATTCCCCAGTGTTGGAGCAAACCATTCTGAGTTACTCAACTGCTGCCTCTTAAATGATGAGGTTTTCCGGTCTGACTGTGGTAACAAGTATTATGTCCAGCCCTGTGTGGAAATGTCTCTATTTCTTCCCTATAATCCTTTCAGACGTTTCCCCCTGACTTCCAGTAGTTTTTTCACACACATGCACTACCAGCTCTCTCTTAAATGTTCCAGGAAGTGGACCCTCTGAAGATCTCCAGAGTCCTGTCTGGGCCACCCCCTCCTCTTCAGTATCCTGTCCCACAAGATGTGGCTACTTCGTCTCCTCAGGACTGTCAGCTCTGTCCCCTCAGCAGGGAGTGCATCGGGTCTACCTCTGTCCCCTAGCCTGGTCAGCGGCCTGGACACTGGCTCATGGCAGTGCTGGAACAGTTGTTGAACTTGCATCATGTGTTTCATGTCTCTGGGCTTACTGTCCTTCATTTCCTCATGTTCCATATCTTGAAAACTTTTTAAAAATACTTTTTGCCTGCTTGCTACTTTTATTGTTTGAGGTAAAAGGGTAAACCCTGTCCTCACTGTTCTATCTTGGCTGGGATTGGAAGTTGTGTAATACTTATTGACTTATTTTTTAGGAAAGTTTGATAAATATTGTAGTCAGTGTAGTCTCCTAAACTTTGTCCAATTGGAAGATTTTTTTTTAACAATTTCTGCTTAGGACTTTAAGCAAACAGATATGTGGCATTTAAAGCAAATTTAAAGCAAAGCCCTTGTGCTATAAGCATCTCTGACATGAATATAGCATATGTTAAATCTTTAGTTTTATCGCTGCCTGAAAACAGGACTGAAGTTAAAGGCAATGAGTTAATAATGGATTAAGATGCTATCACATTTTCTTTAGAAGAAATCCATTCCAGTGAATCATTTGACTAAAAATAGTTTCCCAAGAGGAACTTAATTCTAGAAAGGTAATTATCTGTTTTAGATGCCTGCAATTTTCAATTATGTTTGGCTAGTTTCTGAATTGTGAGTGTGTGCAAGACTTAGAAAGTTAGTTGATATGGGGCCAGGTGTGGTGGCTCAGACCGTAATCCTAGCACACTGAGAGGCTAAGGCGAGAGGATTACCTGAACCCAGGGGGTTCGAAACCAGCCTGAGCAACTTGGTAAGACCTCGTCTCTGCCATAAATCACCAAAACTAGCCGGGCATGGTAGTGTGCATTTGTAGTTCCAACTACTTGAAAGACTGAGGCAGAAGGATCACCTGAGCCCAGCAGGTCAAGGCAATGGCCGTGAGTTTGCCACTGCACTCCAGCCTGGGTGACAGACTGAGACTCCAACTCAAAAAAACCAGTTAGTTAATATGAAATTCATGCAGTTCCTTTCCAGAGTCCAAGGGAGTCAGACATATTTAGGAAGAGATCATGAGTCTGCATTCAAGGAAGCCCTTCAAAGACGAGCATAGTTCATGTTTACATGAAGCTACACAAAAAAACTCCAAGTATTATAATATTATTTTTACATTTTCTTTTTTAAAAAGTGCAAGGTGGGGGGAAATAGTAAATGATTTTTACCTCTACCTGGAAGAGCATCCACTTATCTTGGATTCCCTGAAAGAATTTTTTTTCTCTTGCTGTTTGCTTATGCTTAGAGAATAGACCTCAAAGTCTCACACTTCCTAAGCAAATGTAGTAGAGAGAGACCCATCATGGTGCCCCTTCCACCTAGGAGAAGAGTCACAAGTTGCTTCTGTGAGAAAAGCTCCCAGTATTTAGCAGGCTGAGCAGAAGTTTTTCCTAGTCTGCTCCCTAGGCTGAATGCTGAACAGCCAGGCCTGAAGCCCTTGGTTTCTCGAAGATTTTTTTTTTTTTTTTTTTTTGAGTCGGAGTCTCACTCTGTCACCCAGGCTGGAGTGCCATGACACAATCACGGTCACTCCAGTGTTGACCTGCTGGGATCCAGTGATCCTTCCACCTCAGCCTTCCAAGGAGCCAGAACTACAGGTACACGCTACCACTCCTGGCTAATTTTTGATTTACTGTAGAGACGAGGTTTTGCCAAGTTACCCAAGCTGATCTTGAACCTGTGGACTCAAGTAATCCACTCGCCTTGTCCTCCCAAAGTGCTGGAATTACAGGCTGAGCCACCAAGCCAGGCCTTCTGCAGGATTTTTTAGAGTTCTGACCTAAGGCTATTCAGTGAGAGAAAAAAAACCAGTGATTTGCAAATGATAAAGAGACAAGCAGAGCTTTAATTTCAAATAACCAAAGGCTTCCCTGAGGATACGCATTCATGGCCATTCTCTGAGTTGTCAACCTCTACCTAAACTCAGTCTCCTAAATTCCATGGCAGATCTTAGCTCTGAGCATCATGTGGGCTGCAGGTTCCCCTCTAGGGGTCAGATTCATACACACACACACACACACACACACACACACACACACTTAGAATGTGATTAATTTATTTTATAAATTCTAAAGATTAAAAAAAGTGGTTGCCCCTAAAATACTGCGGAGTTAAGTGTTCTTGATTCCTAAGACTCAGAAATAGAAATCTAGGTCATTTAATACACACACACAAAAAAAACCCAGCACAGGGGGAGGACAGAGGCCTTGTGTTGCCTACAGGCACAGATGTGTGTACTTATATCCTGGGAGCCAGGCCAGCCACACATGGACCCTGGGAAACATTCTTTCCCGTGGACTTGGAGGCCGGAGGACTGGCAGAAGCCAAGGAAAGATTCACTCATGGGAAGAAGAAATTTCAGGGATGCCCAAGGATCTTTGTTGATGGCCAAGGGGCTTTGCTGACTACAATTTATTCCTTGGATCTAAAGTAATGTGGCCAAAGGCAGAGAAGTAAGGTATAACAGTCACACACGGGGGGAGAAATGATGGGTGAACTCTGCTCTCTCCATCGGATTAGTGACTTCACAAGACCAGTCATGGGTTGTGAATCATTCCTGTGGCTTCCTGAAGGCAGTGCTGATCAACCCAATCTGACTGGAAGCTCCGTGTGATAAAGGACACATGGCCACAGTACACTAGGGAGAAGGTCCTTATCGTCTGTCTTTTCCTTGAAGTGCTGGATATAGGTTCTGAATACAATAGGCTCTGAGTCACTACTGGTGATGGCCATCATTTAATAGGACTATAGGGATTCTGGCCAATATCTTGCTCCTAAGGCTTTGTTCTCACTGCTTATTCTCTAGGCATACTACCCTGAATCTGCCTGTGTAATCACCTTTCTGAACTTGAACACTATAACCTATAGTAACCCATGAAATTAGCTGTGTCCTGCTAGTGTTTCTCCATGAGAACCCTACAGTTACTTGAAGTCTGACAATTCTTCAGGGAGTAGGACTGTCTCACTCAATGATTGGCTTGTAGCATCCTTAGTTTCATGCCACTAGGTACCAGTAGCACCTGTCATCACAAGAAGCAAACAGATATTCACACATTTTTAGATATCCTACCCGGATCAAGTGCAGCACCCTATTGTGCATGAACCTGAATCCCTCATCCACTACTTGCTCTGACTCAAACTTTTGGGCTCTCCTCCAGATCACTTGCTAACATTGCTACAGACTAAATATGTTTCAAAACACTTACTATACAACATTTGGTAGGTTGGTGTTGCCCAGTAAATGTCATATAAACAAAAGCATCAGCCGGGTTCGGTGGCTCAGCCTGTAATCCCATGCCTTGGGAGGCTGAGGTAAGTGGATTGCCTGAGCCCACGGGTTCGAGACCTGCCTGGGCAACTTGGCGAGACCTCATCTCTACAATAAATCAAAAATTAGCCTGTAGTTTCAGCTACTTGAAAGACTGAGGCAGAAGGATCGCTGGAGCCCAGCAGGTCGAGGTTGCAGTGGCCGGGAGCAGCTACTGCACTCCAGTCTGGGTGGCAGAGTAAGACTCCAATTCAAAAACAATAGCAATAACAACAATAATAATAATGTCTAAAGAAAGAATTCTTTCTGTGGTCCAATGAAGGAGCACACACAAAGAAGGAGCTTAAATTACAGCATTTGTAAATTAGATGAAATATAAGACATTTTCCTTATCAATGATAAGAGCAAAATTTGAAATAGATTATGATGGAACTAAGTGAGTTATTATCTCTTGACAGGCATAATATAGTCCATTTGTCCTGGTCTATGTTTTATATAAGTAAGTTCAGATAAGAGCACAGAGATTATATCTGTGAGGAGTGTCACTGTTGGATCCAAGATTTGTCTAAATAGGCCATGGATGATCTCCTTGAAATCATTAATTTGATTCCAACAATGTCACTGAGAGCCTGTCATGTTCAAGGCACTACAATGCAGGAATCTCATTACCTTACTTTTCATACCCATTCATATTTTACTCATAAAAAGGTTTTTTTAAATCATACAAAAGATTAAAACATCTTGGTAGAGAATAACAAATAAAGTTGGGGTCAGAAGTCAGGCTCCTGGCTGGGCTTCAATAACCTACCCAATTCTCCAAATTATATATAAAATTACAGGCTTAAAGAGACTGAATGGTTTACTCATTGCCACACAGTAATGGAATCATTTGTCTCCACAAGAGGAAAAATTTTATAGTAGCAAATGAATACAGGGACAGACAAGAACTGTGAGCCTGGAGCAATATTCTGAACCACCACACTAGGTAACTTTTACAGTATCTTCAATTATAAGAGCTTTGAGACTAGCTAAAGTATCTTGTTTTCAAACTGAGGTGCCAATGCATTGCATTTTATGAAGTGGAATAGTGAATTTGAATGTGCTTTTAATATAACATTTTAGAGTTCAAGGACATGGCAGGCATGCAGTGGCTGAACCAGGCCAAAGCCTATATTCCACAAGATATGCTTATATTGTCTCAATCCATCGAGCTACCTCAGTGAGAAAGTTTGCAAAGCATTGAGCTAGAAGGATCAGAAGTAGTTTCTCCTGACAAACATTAAATGTATCTACACAGATCCAGTCGGATAAGATGAGAGCCTTTATTTCACCTAGTCAAGTCCATTTCATCCTGCAGAGAGAAAAAGAGCAATAAAACAAAAAAAATCAATAAAAGTAATCATGCCATTTTATCTGTAAACAAATGTGCTTAAACAGTAATGCTTTTGGTTATATCTGCTTTTAAATCTCCTGATCATCTTATTGTGATGGAATTCTTCTGCATCTAAAACATGTCTTGCTATCTTGACTCTTTTCCCATCCTATCAATAGATAACCTTGAGCAAATAGATGTTCTGGTTCCATTTTTCATCTATAACATTAAAAAATGACATTTTTTGCCTACCTGTCTTATTGAGATAAACTAAACAATAAACTTATTCCGTGTTGAGCTTTGACCTGTAACAGCAGCAGAACCATTTGCTTAGAGCATGTAGCAATTGATACGATTTGAGTTGTAAAGTATAAGCATTTTATTACCTATAATCTTCCATAGGGAAGAGAAGCTATTATAACTTTATGTGGGCTAGTAAATTTTCTGTTGCTATTTATAAGGATGATCTTGTTTTGTTTTGTTTTTAAAGAAAGATCATAAACGAAATATTTTATCATTTCAGGATATGTGACTGAAATTAAATGAATGCTAAAAGTGCATTTTTTATTTAGACTATGCCTTTATAAATTTTCAATTTTCAGAAACATCCTAAAATGTTATTGTGTAGATGTCAAAGATGCTTTCATGACATCTGAGTGTATCAAAGTGCACTTGCTGTTCCACAGGCAGGAAATGACTTCATCTTTTTATTTCTGCTCATTTTAGTTGCTACTAATAAAGATCAAAAGTTGGACATTTGAAAGCAAACCAAAATATCTGTTTTGTGAAAACAGAAGATGCAGTATACTACATTTGAACTTTTATTCCCTCAGATATTAATTCAAGAATGAAATATTTTCTGTTTAATGTATATATACACTTAGTTTTAACTTTTCTATATAATTAATATTTTCTATATAATTAATGATTCTTTTGGGTTGTGCAAAATGATAGTCTTTGTTTCCTTTTTTTTTTTTTTTTTTTTTTTGTTGAGTTGGAGTCTCACTCTGTCGCCCAGACTGGAGTGCAGTGGCCGCTCCCGGCCACCACAGCCTCGACCTGCCGGGCTCAGGCCATCCTTCCGCCTCGGCCTTCTAGATAATCTTTATTTCTTAAGCATCCAGAACTTCCCACAGGATCCTTTTAGCAGAGCAATAATGTTTCATGTTACAATGACTAAAAGAAAACAAGTCATATGAAATTAAATATATGTGATCCTTTTTAAAAAACAAAGTTTCCATCAGAAGTTTGAGTCTTGCTGTGGGTGGCCTTGAACCCTGTGCCTGAGAAACTTGACATTAGATTTTTTTTTCCTTTTTAATTTTTTTTTAAGTTTAAGTTCAAGGGGTACAAGTGCATATTTGCTATATGTGTATATTATGTACTGGTGGGAATTGGGCTTCTGATGTCCCCATTCCCCAAATAGTGAACATCATGCATGATAGGTAGGTTTTAAAACCTTCCTCCTGCTACCTCCCTGCTTTTAGTGTCTCAGTGTCTATTATTTCCATCTTTATGTCCATTAATACTTACTGTGTACCTTCCACATATAAGTGAGAACATGTGGTGTTTGGTTTTCTTTTTCTGAGTTAGTCACTTAGGATAATCATCTTCAGTTCCCTCTACATTGCTGCAAAGAATATGATTTTGTCGTTTTTATGACTGCATTATATTCCATGGTGTATGTATACCACATTTTCTTTATCCAATTAACCATTGATGGGCACTTAGTTTGGTGCCCATATTGTGAATAGTGCTGAGATGAACATATGAGTGTAGGTGTCTTTTTTATATAATGATTTCTTTCCCTTTGGATATATACCCAGTAGTGGGGTTGCTGGGTCAAATGGTAGTTTTAATTTTAGTTCCTTGAGAAATTTCTGTATTGTTTTCCAAAAAGGTTGAACTAGTTTACATTCCCACCAACAGTGGATGATATCTACCTTTTCTCCACATCCATGCTGACATCTTTTGTTCTTTGACTTTTTTTTTTTGAGTTGGAGTCTCACTCTGTCGCCCAGACTGGAGTGCAGTGGCCGCTCCCGGCCACCACAGCCTCAACCTGCTGGGCTCCGGCGATCCTTCCGCCTCATCCTTCCAAGTAGCCGGAATTACAGGCATGCGCTACCACACCCGGCTGATTTTTTTGATTTATTGTAGAGATGAGGTCTCACTGCCCAGGCAGTTCTCGAACCTGCAGGCTCAGGCAATCCAATCACCTCAGACTCCCAAAGGTGCAGGATTACAGGCTGAGCCACCGAGCCCGGCTTGTTCTTTGACTTTTTAATGATAGCCATTCTGACTGGTATAAGATGATATTTCATTGTGGTTTTAAGTTGCATTTCAATGATGATTAGTGATGTTGAGCATTTTTTCATGTTTGTTGGCCATTTGTAGAACATTTGAGTTTATTTTAATGACTGCAATTTGACATTCATTTCAATATAGCCACATTTTTGAACCTCACTATAGAAAAATATTTCAGTAAACTGTGTCACAAAGGACCATCTCCATTGGATAATTTGTAAAATTAGAGAATTTCCCTTTGACTTTAGATTCCAGAAAGACCACAATATATAGAATATTTGCTTTATCTTTGAAGGCCTAGTACAAAGACACACATGCAATATACCTATGTAAATCATATAAGCAGTAACCCAGTTGAAACTAGTCGCTTTAAATTATAAAATTCCCTAGCTATCTGATATTAAAAACCTCTGAAAATTCACGCAAAAGCTGCCAATACCAGTCAGGTCATTGATATATTATATGAGAGTTACTGGACCACAAGGTTAGACCGAAACAATAAAATATCTTTTATAGGTAACTAATTTATGAATATTAGACAACTCTTAAGAGTGACTGAGCTTAGTTTTCTATGATAAAATGTGAGCAATATTACTATTGTTTATTTTCAATGGGTCCTCTCCCTCTCCTGGACCTGCTGGCTGGGTTGAGATATCCCAACAAATATCTCAACCCTGTGGAGTATTCTGCATGCAGATTTCTCAATGCCAGTGTTACTGATATTTTGGACCAGAGAATTTTTTATTGTCAGGGGCTATCCAGTGCATTGTAAGGATGTTTAACAGCATTCCTAGTTTCTGTTCATTAGATGACAATGCACCTTTCCACTCATCTTTTTATCCCAGTAATAATAATAAAAAGTTTCCAAACATTGCCAAATCTCCCTTGGGAATCAACATCATTCCTGATTAAGAATCACTGCGAGCCGGGCTCGGTGGCTCAGCCTGTAATCCCGCGCCTTTGGGAGGCTGAGGTGAGTGAATTGCCTAAGTCTGAGGGTTCAAGACCCGCCTGGCCAACTTGGCGAGACCACCTCTCTACAATAAATAAAAATGAACTGGGCGTGGTAGTGCGCGCCTGTAATTCCGGCTACTTGGAAGGCTGAGGCGGAAGGATCGCCAGAGCCCAGCAGGTCGAGGCTGCGGTGGCCGGGAGCGGCCACTGCACTCCAGTCTGGGTGACAGAGTGAAACTCCAACTCAAAAAAAAAAAAAAAAAAAAAGAATCACTGCTGTAGAGCCAAGAAAAGAGAAAGTTCTTTCTCCCGTTTCTTCCTTTCTGTCCTCTTAGAAGAGACTGTCGCCGGGCTCGGTGGCTCAGCCTGTAATCCCGCGCCTTTGGGAGGCTGAGGTGAGTGAATTGCCTGAGCCCGCGGGATCGAGACCCGCCTGGGCAGCGAGACCTCATCTCTACAATAAAAAAAAAAAAAAAAAAAATCAGCTGGGTGTGGTGGCGCATGCCTGTAATTCCGGCTACTCGGAAGGCTGAGGCGGAAGGATTGCCGGAGCCCAGCAGGCCGAGGCTGCGGTGGCCGGGAGCAGCCACTGCACTCCAGTCTGGGCGACAGAGTGAGACTCCAACTCAAAAAAAAAAAAAAAGAAGAGACTGTCTAATGATTACTTGAATCTTACATAGTTATTGAGAGAGAGGTCACATTCCATGCTTCTATTAAAAACACAACAAAATTTTGCTCAGGAACCAAAATTTGCACCTTGGGAAGATGTCTAATGTTATTTTGTATTGAAAATTTGTCCCAGTTGATTTTCTATAGGAACTAACTTTTCCAAACAAGTATAGTACTTCACTTCTTTATCTGCACAGAGGTAAAAAAATGAACTTTTGCTAAAAAATGTTAACTGTTTAGATTAAAGACATTGGTGAAATGATACATATGTGTGTAACAAGGATATTTGAAACAAAAAATTAGTCTTTTATATCTTCTTTGATGCAGCTTTTTTAGCTTTTCATGTGTGTATAAGAAGGGAATGTGTTGGTTGCAAGTGGCAGCGATTCAACCTATGGTCTACAGTCAAGGCCAATGCCTGCTGTGGTATAATTCAATGCAGACAGTAGTACAGTTTCCAGATACTCTCTCTTGGCTTACCCGTGCTGTCCTACATGTGTGGTGTTGGCTTCTTTTCTAGACTGGCTCTCCCATCATCCTCTGAAGATAACTGTAATTGAAGGTATTAAGTTCTTCCAACTTTAGATCAGTGAGGAGAGAAAGAGCATTCAAGTTCGAGGGTGAGTCTGTCTTGGCCAATCTGCTTAAGCAGTAATAGATGGAAGGGAATTGATAATATTTACTTTACTGGAAGAAAGTCATGTAATTTTCAAGTATAAAAATAACATAAGATTATTTCTAGGTTTTTCTATTTTGTCTTAGCAAAAAAAAAATATATATATATGTATATATATATATAAGGTCTTTGAGAGAAGGGATTGAATCTTACACCTTATTTTATTCCCTGTGGAACTTCATGTTTGTGCTCAGCAGACACAGAAAGTAGAACTCATAGGTTAAAAGGGGCTTGTAAATCATACGTCTTTTTTCACAAAAAAAAGATCAAGACATTTTTATGTGTAAAAACAAGTTACAATTCTTATGGACTTTTCAGGGAATAAAAGTGCCAGGGGGATGAGATGCTATCTTATTTTAAATAAATTAAATGAAGGAATAATCATTTTTAAATGACTTACCTGAGGTCATAGATAGTAAGATGATAAAATTTCCATTTATAGAATATCATTCTGAGAGATGGCAGATCAAAGAGTAGTTTCTAAGTGAGGGAAGAGGAGACTACAAACATGTGTTGTTATTGCTAAAAATTTCTTTCAGTCACAAAGTTGAGTTCTCTTATGTGATATAAAACCAGGAGGGGAGTTAATGAATCTCTGAATTCTAAAAAGCAGAATAAAAAGATCTAGGTATCTACAATCAGATTAAATAAAATTATTAATAAAGCTTATTTACGTCATGTTTACTTTAAGAATTATTTGAATGAGAAAATTAAGCTTAGCAAATGTGCAGTCTGACTTCATATCCAGTTAGATATATTTGGAATTTACATTGTTTTGATACCACCTGGAAAAAACAACAACACATACTTTCTGCATCATCAATGAGTCCTTGTTTTGATCAATACCATGCTTCATTCACCCCAAAGAATGATAGCATGGTGCCCTCATTGTGTTTTCTAATGACACGTATCTATATGTGAGAAATGTAATTGTCATTTCACAAAACACGGAGCACATTATGTTAGATGAGGTTTATAGTGCTACATATTTTAGCAAAAGCAAGAGCATTCTCATTTGCACAGCAAATGTGTTTGGTTTTAAAAACAGAATTATTTCTTGTAGAGCAATGAAGATGGGATTTAAAGTAATTAATATTGAAGGCTGCATATTTTTTATTTATGGAAAAACAGCATAATTCTAAATTACTTATGTAAATTTGTTTAGATGCACTCTATACACACATACAATGTGATTCATCGAAAACAACACACTCTTAATTTTTTGCCAACTCAGATAATAAATCTGATCTTGTAATATTTCAAAAGGATTTCTTTTGCAAGTTGGAAATCATTGTGTGTTTATAACTGAGAAAACAGATACCACTTTACATAAACAAACAATTTAAAGAACAAAAATCCTATCAGAAATGTCAGTGGAAAAAAATTATAGAAGCACTTCTTGTATATTTAAAATAGGTTTGATTTTTGTTGAATAAAGCGTGTTCCATTCCACTATTTTACAACAAACATTGTTAATGATCTGAAAAAGCTTTAATAGTAGAGATGATTCCTCTACTAAGTTTGGGTTGATACAGTTTGGGTGATGTTGGTAACCAATAAAGGACAGAGTTGACGAGCCTGGAGTGTTCAGTGCTCCAGAGAAATGTTCTTCTGGCAGTTAATTGCATTTTTAACATTTTTTTATTCATTTATTTTTTTCTAACAAGGCAAATTAAAGGGAAGATTGGTTATTGTTCAAGGTTTCTGTGACTTACACATTACATTATTTGGCTTCTCAGATCCTTACATTCCTAGTTTATAAAATCAAGATAATGATTGAGGGATTTATATGAGAAGAGGAATATGAAAGAATTAAGCACAGGGACAGGGACTGGGAAATCAGAGCGTCAGTAAATGTTTGTTCCTCGTATTCCGCCACTCTTGCTACCTCACTCTCTTAGGTGACTTCCAACTTCTGGTTATTTCTTGCTTCTTCCAGCCAGAACTTTCCAAGCCCTCTTCTTGGCTGTATATATATCCCATTCTACCTTGGGTCAATGATTTCAAAGAAAGATGTTTAATTCTCTAAGTAGAATAATAGAAAACAGATTATAGGTAGAAAGTGATATTGGGATCTCCATGAACTTACTACCAAGTAAAATAATAGACTTGAAATTGCCAGATGCTAGTCTTTCATATTTAATGTACCCGCTGAGTATTGGTATTGTACAATAGCTGTGTTTAGATCTATAGAAATATTGTAGTTGGTAAGAACAACAATAGAGCCATTACCTAAAAAAAAAAAAAGGTCAGTTCTCTAACAAGAGAGCACATACTAATCTTTGATCTTCAAAACTCCAAGATAGAACCACAGAGAAGCCTTGATTATACTGTTTTTTCTTCTTCTTCCTTAGGACACTGGAACATGCAGGATGATCTGTGCAGCAAGTAGGACAAAAGACCTCTTGCCCTTCTTCATAGATTTTCATTCAAAATCTTCACTAAAAGGAAGACCCTGCTTGATCCTTCACTTACTCAGTCCTTCACATGGACTTGAAGTTAGTCAGAAACTTGATGTCCTATTACCTCCATTAATTCTAAGGATTCTCACCTTCTATATTTAACTCTACTGCCAGAAACCCACCTAAAATCTGCATCCTCTTATTCTTTGTCAAATCTTCTTCCAAAAACACTTGGGAAAGAACACTGCCAGCAGAATCAATGTAGGAAAGCAACCAAATGCACGCTCTATGATATAAAGAGCATGGACTTCGGAATCAAATAGACCCAGGCTGAGTTCTCATATAACTTGCTGGTTCTGTGAATTTGCAGACATTGCTTCAGGCAAACCATTTAATCACTCTGAGTATCTCTTTGCTCATTTGTGAAGTTGGGAAAGTAATATCACAATACTAAGTTGTTGCATTGTTTGAATAAATAATGTATACAGATTACCTGGGACTCTGTAGAATTCTTATAAGAATTCCAGATCTCATTGTTTCATTTTGTTTTCTTTTTCATGGTGTTTGCTAACCTCAATTTCTAACAGATATCTTCTTCCTTTTCTAACTTTTTTGGGACATGTCATACTAAGGGAAATAAAATAAAGTGACTTTATGGAGAAACTTATGTTCCTGTCTTTCTTCTATCATCTCCTCTGTCATTCTTTATTTTCAACTCCATCCTCAATGATGTCACACATTCAGAACTGCTGTGAAACTCTTGTCCCTGAAGGAGGAAAATGTAATCTCCATAGCTATTGCAGTTTCATTTCTCTTCATTAATTTCCCCATGGTAGATCCTGCTCTGATTACTGAATGTAATTTTTAAAAAATCACCAGAAGCAACAATTTCAGAAACATATAAATTAGGCAATGTCTTCTCAATCTTCAGTTTTATCTTTTATTTCTATGAGTTAAATTTTGTACAATACTCATTAAAATTTCTTCATGAGTTATATTAGTTTCTATATTAGAATAGTTTAATACTAGTTGATCCTAATTCATGACGACTTCCAAAGTCTTCCCAGACAACAGATGGGATCTGTTCTTCCAACCCTTCTTTCCTGTGCTGCAGTCCTTCACTTTCTCCATTTTTTTCTCATTCCATTTTGGATATAGTCAATATACACTTGCTTATTTTTTTTCTTTCTGAAGAGATTGTGAACTTTTGGGAGGTCATATTTTATTTAGTGCTTTTCATCTCCCATGAACCCTGCTAATGTTTCACATATAGTAGAAACTGACTAATGCATGTGGAATGAGGAAATCAAAATTTACCTAGAACACAAAAGTATTAACAACTCAAAAGATTTTCAGTGGTCTCCTTGAAACATAACTACAAACTATTCTTAGTTGACAAGAGAATTCCAGAATATTTCTTGTGATTTAGTTGTGGCAACTATAACGTATTTACTTATAGAAAGAACATTTAAAATAGTGGTTATAGTTCAGACCAGCTTTTAAGAAATCCTGTTATTATATAATATACCTAGAGCAAAAACGGCTTTCTAGAAACTTTCCCAACATTCTTAACTTTCCTCTCTTAGTAGGAAAGGAAATCTTTAAACTAGTTTGATGGAGATAATAAAAATGGATTTGGGGTACATAAGTGATATGTAAATTTAGAATATTTTATGAAAGAAAGTAACTCTACTAGTTGAATCACTCAGTTCCTTAAAAAAAAAAAAAAGGATGGTATGGTGTAGAGATCCAAAGTATGTATAGAGTGAAATTTTGTATAATACTCATTATCTTTGCTGTATATTAGATTCTATATTAGAAGAATACAATATTAGTTGATGTTAACTCATGAAGACTTTCAAAGTCTTCCCTTCTTTCTCTTGGTTGTAGAATTCCTACAATTTCTAACATTCTATAAATATTTTTTATACTAGTTTACAAAAATATCTATAACCTTTTCTGATATAATCACAACAATGATTAGAAAGCTGGGTAGTTCAAAGTTGCTCATTGTTAGGGTCTGGACAGGGTGAAGGTGAGATGGATGGAGATGGAGAGGGGAGGGGAGGCATGGCACTGGTAACCCAGAGATCTGAGTAAATGCAAAGAATTGCAACACACAAAGAGGAAAGGAAAGAAAAGTTTATTTAAAAGTAAATCAGGGAGAGAAGATTCACCTCCCCAAGGTGGGGGAGGGGGCCAAAGCCAGGAAGCATGGCGACAGCCATAGCTCAAAGAGCACATGGCCACACCAGAGTCTAGCAAGGCAATGGCAGCTGGTTGCTTGTCATTGAATCCTTTTAACCATTCCCCTAGATGGGGGAAGATCATTAAGGTGATTGTGTGGTGGTCTACTTCCACTTCATCACAAAGGGGCAGGCAAGCGCAGTTATTGACATCAGGTGATGGATGGATTAGTCACATGATTGCTGCCATGGTGAGGCTTATCTGTGTCACTTAGGCCACAAAGGGCTGATTAGGTTAACCCTGATTAGGTTAGCAAGTCCTGCAAGAGACTTGTTAGACATTTGTAATTCGCAAACTGAGATATTTGCAACTCACAAATTCCTTGGCCAAAGGTGGGGTAGTCATATTATTACTTTTATGACTTTGGCCAGCCAAAGGGTGACCTTTGATCTTCGGCCTTGACAAGGAACCTAAAAGTTTACTAGAGATTATTATGCTAAACCATGAATGGTTGGGCTATCCTGGTCTTGCATCTGAAGGAGATTTGCCAAGGGGGATGGGATAGGCTGCTGTTTGTACTGCAGTAGAATGTCTGAATGCTTTCTAATAGTTATGCTGAGGCAAAAAGACTAAACTCTTTCACTCATTAATAGGAGAAGAGAGGAAAAAGTCCACAAAACCTGCTAATATGTATAATTTAAAAATAATCTTTGGCATAGAAATACAAATATAATAGTTATAACTAATTATATAGTTCTAATAGGTAGGTAATCATGGACTTTAGCAAGTGGTCAAAAACTGAATTCAAGTCATACTGAATTTTTAGCTGTCATAGAAATTTTGAACAAGTAGTATATGTTGATTGTTTAAGGATCAATGATTTAATATAATGAAGTAGTATAATTACTTTTAAGATTTTCTAAATGTAAAATTTAAACAAAATAGAAATATGGGAAAGTATTATTTGAACTCAACCAGAAAGTATTTCTTAAATACTAAAGGCATATTGTTTTCAGTGACTTTAGTAACATATTTTCTGTTTCTAAATACTAAACATAATTTTCCCATGCCATTAACAATTGACTTATAAAAACAAAATCGGAAATCTTAAAACTTGATAGAAGAAAATTCTGTCTTTATTCTTGTAGAAGCATAGTAATTCCACAAAAGGTGTAACTGAAAATAATCTTTACAAAGGTCTTCTTCCACACTTCTTTCATGTCTAAGACCTGTGAGATATCAACAGAAATGATTCATATTAGCCAAGATCATTGTATACCCAGATGCCCAAGCAGTTTTACATGTGGGTGTTTTTGTGTTTCTAACGTTTCATGGAGAGAGAAAGAGAACTAGACATCCAATAATGTGTCAATAGAAGTAAATGCAAGGAAAATTCTAAAAATCTAGACGTCTGTATTACATAGAACTCTTTGACAAAATGAACTACCAAGTTTTGTGTGTGTGTGTGTGTGTGTGTGTGTGTGTGTGTGTGTGTGTCAACCAAAGAAAACAAAAGTTACAAAGTAGAACATGGAAAAAATCTAATAATGAAATAAATTCACCAGAGAGAGTAATATTATATTTTCAAATAATAAAAAGTCAGCAATATCACCTTTTGGGACTTATAAAATGGGATTCAGACCTACTGTTTGTTTACAATGAAGGTAAAAACAGAACGGAAGGTTCAAAAAATGTTCCAGGATTGTATGATAGAAAAGTATTGTATTTGCTCAAAATAAGAGAAAGAAAGCTAGAGAAAAAAATATGCAAGAAATGTTCACTGCAGATGTTCTAAAAGATTATTTCCACCCTAGGGTAAAAATATAGGAAAATAGATGAGTGTGGTAGATGTAAAATTGAGCATAGTCACATTTTAGAGAAATTATGCTAGGAAAAATAGCTAAATCCTTTCCTCCCTAGTCTTCCCATTTGCTAACAGAATGCACAATCTTGCAGGATGGTGAACGAACTGGAGGTAGGACAAGGTTGAAGCCAAGGATATCAGGAAGGAAGCTATCGTGATAGTCCGGACAGGAGATAACAATTGTCTTGGCTGTAGCTGTGTTGATGAATTGAAGGAAGATGAGAATATGAATTGGATGGCTATTTAGAAAGTTCAGTCACCAAGATTTGGTGAGTACATGTGGAGCAGGATCAAAAAATAGAAGGAGCCTAGCGTGACACCCAGGTTTTTGGTTTGAACAAAAACAGGTTCTAGCCCATATGGACTGATCTATAAATAATAATCAGCAATATGCAGCGTGCATTCTATGTGTAATGTTGATCCCTTATGTTTGCATATTTTATGTGAATGTTGATCCCTTACCTTTGTGCAATGAGCCCAAGGGGTGCCAGGCAATGAATGTCTTCTTACTTTAATTCCTTTGGCACATATGATACACCCTCAGTGTTTGGAACGTTTTCTAGGACTCTCATTAATATCCAAATTGTTTCAATCCAGAGACAATTATGGTAGGGAGAGGATGGGATGAATAGGTAAAGCACAAAGAATTTCTAGGGTAACAGGACAACTCTACATGATTCTATAGTGGTGGATACATGTCATTATAAATTTGTCCAAACCCATAGAATGTACATAAAGAGTCAGCTCTAATGTAAACTATGGACTTTGGGTGATAATAATGTGTCAATATAGGTTCATTAATTTTAACAAATCTACCACTCTGTGGGGGATGTTGCTAATGTGGGAAGCTATGCATGTGTGGGGCAGAGGTAACTTCCACTCATTTTTTCTCTGAATCTGATTTAAAAAATAAAATTTGACAGAGAGAGAGAGAAAGAAAGGGAGAGAGAGGGCACACACGCACACACAGAGAACACAACAGTAACTGATGCAAAGCGGATAGCCATAAAAGCCTACAAAACTGATGTCTTACTTAGATCTAAGTAAAGGGATAGAATATCAGGAGGACAGTGTGAGACAGAGTACAGGTTGTGACCTATGTTAGGAAACTATAATGACTGAGGAACATTCAGAGCCACAAAATTCTGTTCAGCTATCAGAAAAATAGAATGGAAATGTTTTAGGAAAAGAATCCCAGAGAAAAAGTGAATGACATCAGATTCTTTTTTGTTTCAGTATAACTACAAGATCTACAACTGTTCCATGTAAGCAACTTTTATTCCTGTGATCTAGGAAAACTTAAGAGTACATATGTACCAACTGTTCAATTCCAGGATTTGGGTTTTTTTTTCTTCTTCTTCTTCTTTTTACAGTTCTCTGTTTGTCCCTAGAATATATAATATAAATTGAAACATACATGAGGAGCAGATATTCTACTTTGAATCTCTGTGGAATAATCCCTAAGAATTGAAAAATCAATCATTTAACATATTTTTAATTGAGCACTGTTATGTTCCAAGTGCTGTTTTTGTTGGTGGCAATATATTAACAAACAAAATAAATAAAGTCTCTACCTTTGTGTTGAGATTTTATTTACCTGACTGTAAATAATGCCTTTATATTCAGGTTATAAAAGATAAAAAATAAAATATTGCTAACCCTTCCCAACATATAGTTAAGATTATAGTTCATAGTACTAAGAAGGATAATAAAACAGGAGGAGGAAGTAGAGAGTGACCAGAGGGAGGTGATTACTATTTTTGACAGAATAGTAAGAGAGACCTTGGTGAATGAAAAAGTCATGTGTATATATGGAGGGGGAGGGCTCCAGGTAGAGTGAAGAGTAGGGCCTGCTTGGTAAGTTGAAGACTAGCATGGAGGCCAGAGTGATTGACATGGATGGAAAGCAAGATCATTTAGCGCCGTGTGGGCCATGTTAGTTATCTACTACTATGTAACAAACCACACCAAAATCTAATGGCTTCCAACAGTGATGATTTATTATTTCTCACAATCTGTGGATTGACTGGGCAATTCTTCTGTCTTGCCTGAGATCTCTCTTGCATTACAGTCAACTGGTAGTTTTCTTGGAGCTTATGGTCTAAGATGTCCTCACTGACTTGTCCAGGGCCTCAGATGAGAAAGTGTTCCATCTTGAGCTTCTCTGCATAGTGGCAGAAATATTCCAGAAGGGGGAAAGTAAGCTTCAGGCCTCTTGAGGTCAAGGTTCAGAACCCGTTCAAGGTCCCTTCTGACACATTCTAATAATCAAAGGAAGTCTTGATGCCAGTCCGTATTCCAGGGATGGAGAAAGAGGCTGCAGCTGTTGATGGGATAAGCACCAAAGCACTATGTTCATTTCAAAACTACCTCACAGATTATAGCAGAGACTTAGAACTGTATTGCAAGAGTCATGAGAAGCGATGGGAGTATTTCGAGTAGGGAAATCCCAAGTACTGATTTGTCTATCAAAGAGTATACTGGCTGCTGTATAAAGAATAAACAAGAGACCAGTTAGGAGGCTAATACTGAATAGCACTTTCTTCATCGTTCACTAAACCTACAGAAAGAAGCTGACAGCTTTTAACAGACAGAGTTGTTATGGGCGTAATCCATGGTTTCTCTGATAGATTAACTTGCTGCAAAGCAATATAAATCACGCATAACATAAATTAAACCTTGATTTTCCCAGGAAAAGACAATGACCTTCATGTATTATATTCTCACTGTATAGAAATTATATTAAATTCTCCATGTTACACTGGGACTTTGTCATTTTAAATAAGAATATCATAATTATCTCAAGCAAGGCATTATATCAGGTCTTTTTCCAAAGAGCCCTAAGCACTATAAATATACTCTGTGTTGGAAACAGCCATTTCAATTATTTACTGTGGAAATCCTTGCAGTTGTGAATGCATTTCATGAATGCATATATTATGCATGACATAACTATTTATAGATTTCTATGTTAAACACTGCTGTCATCTTCTGATTTCATCCTCATTGTTGCTATTGCATTCTCATTACAACAATTTTCCATATTCTAAGTGCAATGTGAAAGCAGCATTTCTGTGAGTTTTCTAACAGTCAGAACAGAAGAAGGCCAGAGGGGATGTTGGTTCGGACAGAGTTTGAGAATCTCTAAGAGCTACATCCACTGCCCAGGAGAAAATCTTAGAGTGGAAGGACCTTAGTGAACATTTCTTTCTGTTTTTCCTTCAATAGCTAAGAAAACAAGTCCTGGAGATGCTCCAGGCCTGTCTAGAGGCTTAAGGTCAGAATGCAACTGCAGATATATTTTGTTTTTCTTTCATTGCATTTTATTTTTTGTTAAATTCAGTCTTCAACATTCAAAAATCAGGAGCTTTTGCATAAATCTATTATTTTTGGCTTCTCTTGAAAAGTCAAGCTATCTTTGACTACTGGATTTTTTTCAGTCTTTCTTACTAGGCCTGGCTCACTCATTTCCAATCCCAGCTTGGTCTTTGGTGACATTTTATGACAGACTCTGGGCCACACAAGACTTAACAGCAGAGATGAAGCCAGAAGCTCTAATCTCATATTCCTATTTTTTTCCTACTTGCCTTTGTGATTCTAGTTTTATTGATTTTTTTTCAGGCAATAAATATTCATTAAAATCCTGTTTTCTTATTCAAAATGGATAAAGGAGTTTGTGGATATTGCAAATTAATGAAACTAATTTATACCCCTTTAATTAAAAAAAAAAATCTATGACTCACCCAACAAAAGGCAGGGTGGCCATTTCAGAGTGAGGACCATCAGCTGACAATGAAGAGAGCAGAGCAAATCCCTCCCCACTGAGGCATACACTGAGAGGTAGTCCAACTGAATTGAAGTCGCTGGGAAATTCGCAAGAATCATATTTGTGTCTTCTTACTTCAGATTCTTCTCACTGGAAAACTCCACATCTTTTAGCCTTTTATAAATATGCTATTTTAAAAAATCTACTTTCTGTGCAGAAGTGAGTCAGGTACGCTGTGGAATGAAGTTCCCGCTGCTGAGCAACAAAATTAAAAAAAAATACAAGTGGTCTAAAATTGAATTGTAGCTGACTTCTAGCATATGCACTAGATCTGGTCAATTTAGGCAAGGCATTGTACTCATGAAAGAGTTTCTTGTTAACTTTAAAATGTGTGTCTTTTCTGAAAAACAGACAAAACTCCATAATATGGTTTTACTTATGATCCTTAAATACATTTACCTTGAGAAATTGCCACTGTTTTTAAAAACTCATTTTTATTTTGAATTAAATGTCTACCTAACTTAACCTTGGCCACTCTGCATGTCACAGGATGATTTGTAATTAGAAATTCTGGGCTGGGCTCAGTGGCTCAGTCTGTAATCCCAGCACTTTGGGAGGCCGAGATGAGTGGATTGACTGAGCCCGTGGATTCAAGACCAGCCTGAACAACTTGGTTAGACCTTGTCTCTACAATCAAAAATCAAAAATTAGCCATGTATGGTAGTATGCTCCTGTAGTTCCATCTACTTGGAAGGCTGAGGCGGAAGGATCTCCAGAGTCCAGCAGGTCGACACTAGGGTGGCTGTGAGCGTCATGGCACTCCACCCTGGGTGAAAGTGAGACTCAAAAAAAAAAAAAAAGAAAGAAAGAAATTCTATATCTTTACTGGAACACATGTTAAAAAAAGCAAACATTCAGAGCTACTGCATGCATGATGGAGGAATGTGCAAAACAGCACTCCCGTATACTGCTATTGAGGTGATTAGTTGCCTATTTCTTGCATTAGCACATATGGGTGGCATGATCAGCACACCTACACACACTCAGCAAAATGTCTGTCTCCATATTCCTCCAGAAAAATCACTAATTAGCATTAAAAATGGCTAAAGCTGGGGACTTCTGGCAAGATGGCAATGGGACAGGATGGACTGTGAGAGTCTCTGTGAAAGTGAGTGACCATAAAGACTCTCGCTCTCCCCCGGTGACTGCTCCTGCCTCTGCCAGCCTGCTCTTCAGCCAGTAGTACAGGCTTGCAGGCTGACAGACACCAGCCCCACACACTGCTCTGCCTCTGCCACTGCCACCACCAGCCATGCTGGCCCATGGGTTGGAGGCCCTCAGTCCCACATATTGCTCTGTTGATGCGGCTGCCACTGCCACCAGCACTGCTGCCCCGCCCAGGGTGACCCTTTTCTCCTGGCCCTATGGAGCTCTGGGCTCCCTCACTGGTGACACTGCCCTGACTCACCCTGAGCTGTCCCACACCACATCGACCTGCAGCGCTCAGCTGTCTCACACTCTGCCTCACCCAGCTTGGCCCCTGGCCATGATGGGACCAGAGATCAGCTGGAGCCCCGAGACCAGGCAGAGACCTGCATTGCCCCACCCAGCTCCACCTAGTTTCCAACTTGGGACCTAAGGTAATTGCAAAAAACTGGGAGAGACAGAAGTCCCTCCCCCATGTCAGGTTGGACACAGGTCAGATCTGAGTAGCAGACTTGACAAGCAGCAAACCGACTGAGTCCAGATCTGATTCATCCTCCTTCCACCTCAGGCTTGGAGCATCTGACCCTAGCTGTGAGCAACCCTACCAGCCTGCAATGAGAGCTAGTGATCAGAGCTGAAAGGACATTGGACTTAGAGGAATGATCTCACAGTGTGCTTGGTTCCCTTGTTTTTATTATTTTATTTTTATTCTTTGTTTGTTTTACTCATTTTTTTCTCTTTTCTCTCTCTTCTTATTGTTATTGATAATGTTTTCATATGGCTTTATTTCTGTTATTTTACTGATTATTATTTTTTTCTTTAGACTTCATGTTTATGTAGGGGAATGGTACATCAATAAGGAGGTTGGATGGCTTATGTGTCTGTATGATTGTCTGTAAGTTTTAGTTTTTTTAAATCTTTTCTATCTTTGTGTCTCTTTTCATTTGTTAGTCGGTACGTTTGTCTGTTTTCCCTCTTACTCTTCTCTCTGTCCACCTTCCTCTACCCTCCCTTCCCTGTTCCATTCTTTTCTTTTTTCTTACCTCATTTTGCTTTCAGGGAGCAAACCTATGCCCCCACTGCATGAACAGAATGCAAGGCAGTGGGAAGTGGGTTCTAGGGTATCCATACACCTGTCAGTGGATACTGGGATCTGCAGATAGATTTTGAATTATAGCTCCCCCCTCAATTAAATCTCAAAACTGAAAAAAAAGTATAGCCCCCCAACCCACAGTCCAACTTCAGAACTGAACAAAGCTAGAGGATTCATATAAGGAAGAATAGGAGAGTGAGTAAACAGAAGTAAAAGCAACCCCATAATCCCTGAACAACAGAATTAAAGAAGTGGGGGGGAGGAGAAAAATCTACACAAATGAAGAAAAACCAAAAGAATATAGGTCTCACATAGATCCCAGGGAGGTCAGACACTGAGAAAACAGACTTCAGAACGCAAACAGTGAAGAGCCCCCAGAATAACTGGTCACACACTACAAACCCAGACATTAATAGAATAAAAATAATTGAGAAGAGACAAGAGAAAAATAGGAAAGAGTTGATAGCTGAGATAACAGCAGTAAAGAATACTGTGATTGAAATAAATAACAAACTAATAAGCATGGAAAACAGAATTAGCCAAGCAGAAGAAAGAATCTCAGAGCTTGAGGACCAAAATATAGAATTAACTCAAACTGTCAAAAACATAGAAAAGAGGCTTAAAAAAAGAGAACTAAACCTTCAAGAGATGAGCAATTACTTCAAGAGACCAAACCTAAGAGTAATTGGACTTCCTGAGGCAGAAACAGAAACAGATACCACCCTGGAATAAACATTCCATGAAATTATTCAAGAAAACTTCCCTCATCTCATCAGTGATGTGAAAATTCAAACACATGAGATTCAGAGAACCCCTGCAAGACAACAAATGAGAAGACCAACTCCCAGACACATGATAGTTTGCCTAAACAAAGTAGGTAAAAAGAAAAAATCCTAAAGGCAGCAAGAGAAAAAGGTCAGACTACCTACCAGGGAAGACCAATCAGAATAGCAGCAGATTTATATACAGAAACACTTCAGGCTAGGAGAGCTTGGAGCCCAATCGTCAAAGTTCTCAAAGATAAACACTTTCAACCAAGAATAAGCTACCCAGCTAAGCTAAGCTTCATCAGTGAGGGAGAATTAAAATCTTTCCCAGACATCCAATCCCTAAGAACTTATACTGCCTCCAGACCACCTCTACAAGAAACACTTAAGAAAGTATTAAACACAGAAGAAAAGGAAAAAAGAATGACAACATTCTTCACAAGAGTACAGGAAAAAGATTGAAAACACACATGAATCAACCCCAAAACCAAAAGAAAGACAGCAAACAAACAGGAACAACAACTCTATAAGAACCTCATGACTGGGATAAACTCTCACATTTCAATAATTAGCCTGAATGTGAACGGACTAAATGCACCACTGAAAAGACATAGAATGGCAAAATGAATAAAATATAATGAGGCAACAATATATTGTCTCCAAGAGACTCATCTCACCAGAAGGACACTCACAGACTCAAAGTAAGAGGATGGGAAACAAATTTTCAGGCAAACGGAACACAAAAGAAAGGAGGAGTCACAATCTTAATCTCAGACAAAATACCCTTTAAGGTATCAAAAATCAAAAAAGATACAGAAGGCCACTACATAATGATAAAAGTTTCAATCCATCAGCAAGAAATATCCATCCTAAACATATATGCACCCAACATAGGACCATCAACTTTCATAAAACAGCTTCTAGGCAAACTTAAAAAAGAAATTGACTCTAACACTATCAAAGCTGGGGACTTTAATACCCCACTCACAACCCTAGACAAATTATCAGGACAAAAAAATCAGCAAAGGAGATCCGGAACTTCAATCTGATTCTTGACCAAATGGACTTAATTGATACCTATAGAACACTTCACCCAATGACCATAGAATATACATTCTGCTCATCACTACATGGAATGTACTCTAAGATCAACCACATCCTTGGCCATAAATCAAGTATAAACAAATTTCATAAGATTGAAATTTTGCCATGTACCTTCTCAGACCACAGTGGAATGAAAAAATATCAACACTAACTTGGTTCCCCCCAAACCCACTAAGACATGGACACTAAACAGCATGATGCTAAGCAACTCCTGAGTCAACACGGAAATCAAAACAGAGATTAAAAGATGCCTGGACACAAATGAAAATGAAGAAACATCTTACCAAAATATCTGGGATGCCATGAAAGCAGTAGTAAGAAGGGATTTCATACCTCTACAAATGCACATGAAGAAAATGGAAAGATCACAAGTTAACAGCCTAACAAGTCACCTAAGGAAACTAGAAAAGCAAAACTATCAAAACCCTAACTTCAGCAGAAGAATCCAGATCACCAAAATAAAAGCCCAAATTTGGGACACAAAAGACAAAAAGATAATACAAAAAAATCAACAAAACAAAAACCTGGTTCTTTGAAAGGATAAACAAGATTAATGGTCCCCTAGCTAGACTGATGAAGAAAAAGAGAAAAAAAGCCCCCCAAAACACAATCAGAAACACAAAAGATGAAGTCACGTCTGATTCTGAAGAAATACAAAAGATTGTCAGAGACTACTATGTACACTTGTATGGAAACAAACTTGAAAACCTTTGGAAAAAGGAAATAGAGGACTTTCTGACATCACACAACCTCCCTAGGTTGAAATAAGAAATCGAGACCCTAAATAGACCAATAACAATCCAGGAAAAAAGCCGGGCTCGGTGGCTCAGCCTGTAATCCCATGCCTTTGGGAGGCTGAGGTGAGTGGATTGCCTGAGCCCGCGGGTTCAAGACCCGCCTGGGCAGGCGAGACCTCATCTCTACAATAAATCAAAAAATCAGCCGGGCGTGGTAGCGCATGCCTGTAATTCCAGCTACTCGGAAGGCTGAGGCAGAAGGATTGCCGGAGCCCAGCAGGCGAGGCTACAGTGGCCGGGAGCGGCCACTGCACTCCAGTCCAGGCGACAGAGTGAGACTCCAACTCAAAAAAAAAAAAAAAATCCAGGAAATTGACTATGCAGTAAGAAAACTACGTACAAAAAAAATAGCCCTGGACCAGATGGCTTTCCTTCAGAATTCTACAAAACTATACAAGGAGGAACTGATACCAATCCTATTGAAAGTATTCCAGGTGATTAAGAAAGAGGGAACTCTCCCCAAATCATTTTATGAAGCTAACATCACATTGATACCCAAGCCAGGTAAAGACCCAACAAAGAAAGAGAACTACAGGCCAGTATCTTTGATGAACATAGATGCTAAAATTCTCAACAAGATCCTATCAAACCGAATTCAACAACACATCTCAAAAATCACCCATCATAGCCAAGTATGCTTCACCCTCAGTATGCAAGACTCGTTCAACATTAATAAGACCATAAACGTAATTAAATACATCAACAGACGTAGAAACCAAAGCCACATGATTATACCATTAGATGCAGAAATACCTTTTGATAAAATCCAGCACTGCTTCTTGATAAAAACCCTCGAACATTAAGGCATAGATGGAACATACTTCAAAATATTAAGAGCCATCTATGAGAAACCCACAGCCAGCATACTGCTAAACAGACAGAAACTGGAACCATTTCCCCTGAAAACTGGAACAAGAAAAGGATGTCCACTCTCACACCTCCTGTTCAACATAGTTTTGGAAGTCCTAGCTAGAGCAATCAGAGAAGAGAAGGCGATCAGGGGTATCCAAATAGGAAAAGAGGAAGTCAAGTTATCTCTCTTTGCAGACGACATAATTCTATACCTTGAAAACCCGAGAGAATCTGTCAAAAACCTCCTTGTACTGATAAAGGACTTGGGCAAAGTCTCAGGGTATAAAATAAATGTGCAAAAGACAATCGTATTTCCGTACACCAATAATAAACAGAAACCCAAATAAAAAGCACAATTCCATTCTCAATAGCCACAGGGAAAAAAAGAAAAACCTTGGCATCTTCCTAACCAGAGATGTGAAAGATCATTACAATGAAAACAGCAAAACACTGCTCAAAGAAATCAAAGATGACACAAACAAGTGAAAAATATTCCATGCTCATGGATTGAAAGAGTCAGCATTGTTAAGATATCCAATCTACTGAAGATAATCTACAGATTTAACACAATACCCATCAAATTACCAGCAACATTCTTCTCAGACCTAGAAAAAACAATACAGGAATTCATATGGAAACATAAATAAACAACCACGAATAGTCAAAACAAACCTCAGCAAAAAGCAAACAAACAAACAACAACAACAAAACATAGCACTCCCAGACTTTAAACTTTATTATAAAGCTACAATAATCAAAGCAGCCTGGTATTGGTACAAGAACAGGCATATAGATCAGTGGAAAAGAATTGAGATTCCAGAAGCAAAACCTCAATTTCTCAACCAACTCATCTTCAACAAAGCCTCCACCACCAACCACTGGGGAGACGAGAACCTCTTCAGTAAATGGTGCTGATAAAACTGGCTGACCACATGCAGAAGAATGAAACAGGACCCCTACCTATCCCCATACACAAAAATTAATTATAAGTGGATCAGAGACCTAAATTTAAAACCTCGAACTATAAGAACCTTAGAAAATGCAGGAGACACTGTTATGGAAGTTGGTACTGGCAACCAATTCCTGATCAAAACCGAAGTGCCCATGCCATAAGAAATAAAATAAGCCGGGCTTGGTGGCTCAGCCTGTAATCTCATGCCTTTGGGAGGCTGAGGTGAGTGGATTGCCTGAGCCCGCAGGTTCGAGACCCACCTGGGCAGCAAAACCTCATCTCTACAATAAATCAAAAAATCAGCCAGGCGTGGTAGTGCATGCCTGTAATTCCGGTTACTTGGAAGGCTGAGGCGGAAGGATCACCGGAGCCCAGCAGGTCGAGGCTGTGGTGGCCGGGAGTGGCCACTGCACTCCAGTCTGGGCGACAGAGTGAGACTCCAACTCAAAAATAAATAAATAAATAAATAAATAAATAAATAAATAAATAAGATAGACAAGTGGGACCTCATCAAACTGACAAGCTTTTGCAAAGCCAAAGAAACCATCAAGAGAGCAAGGAGGGCCGGGCCTGGGATCGGTGTCTCAGTCTGTAATCTCAGCACTTTGGGAGGCCGTAGTGAGTGGATTGCCTGAGCCTGAGCATTCAAGACCCACCTGGGCAACTTGGGGAGATCTCATCTCTACAATAAATCAAAAAAATTAGCCGGGAGCGGTAACGCTTGCCTGTAGTTCCAGCTACTTGGAAGGCTAAGGTGGAAGGACTGCCGGAGCCCAGCAGGTTGAGGCTGCGGTGGCCAGGAGCGGCCACTGCACTCCAGTCTGGGCGACAGAGTGAGACTCCAACTCAAAAAAAAAAAAAAAAAGAGAGAGATAGAGCAGGGAGACACTCCACAGACTGGGAAAAAGTATTTGGCAACTCCATGTCTGACAGAGGTCTAACATCAAGGATCAATAAGGAACTCAAATGTGCTCAAAAGAAAAAAACAAACAGCCCCATTACAAAGTGGGCAAAAGATATGAATAGACACTTCTCAAAAGAAAACACTGAGCAGCCAACAGATACATGAAAAAATGTTCCGCCTTACTAGTCATCAAGAAGATGCAAATTAAAACTACACTAAAGCCAGGTTCGGTGGCTCAGCCTGTAATCCTGCGCCTTTGGGCGGCTGAGGTGAGTGGATTGCCTGAGCACACGTGTTCGAGACCTGCCCGGGCAACTTGGTGAGACCTCCTCTCTACAATGCATCAAAAAAATCAGCCGGGTGTGGTAGCGCGTGCCTGTAATTCTGGCTACTCGGAAGGCTGAGGCGGAAGACTCGCCGGAACCCAGCAGGTTGAACGACCTCTGCACGCCAGTCTGGGCGACAGAGTGAGACTCCAACTCAAAAAAAAAAAAAAACTACACTGAGATACCACCTAACTCCAGTCAGGTGCTGGAGAGGATGTAGCGCAAAGGGAACACTCTTACACTGTTGGTGGGAGTGTAAACTAGTACAGTCTCTGTGGAAAACAGTTTGGTGATTCCTAAAAGTTCTAAAAATCGACCTTCCATATGACTCCACAATCCCCCTACTGGAAATATACCCAGAAGAACTCAAATCACTCTATAAAAAAGACACCTGCACATGTATGCTTATGGCAGCATTGTTCACAGTAGCAAGAACATGGAACCAACCATGCTGCCCATCAAAAGAGAACTGGATTTTTAAAATGTGGTACATATATACAATGGAATATTATGCAGCCATAAAGAAGAACAAAATCATGAACTTTGCAGCAACCTGGATGGAATTATAGTCTATGATACTGAGTGATTGTTCACAGTAACAAAGAACTGAGGATCTCATGTTCTCACTCATAAGTAGACCTTGAACAACTACCGTAATACTACAAGAAAATGATTGACAGTAGTGAGAAACTGCAGGGGGGAGGAAGGGTGGGAGGTGGGATTGACAGTAGTCGAAATTTGCCGAGGAGGAGGCACACCTCATCAACAAGGGTACTTGAACAATGAATATTTGCATACCTAACTCTGAGTTGTATCCCACAATTAAAAAAAAACTGCTAAGGCCATATTATTTACCCCCCACCAAAAAGTAAGAGATGTAGTCAATATGTATTCTGGCAAAAATGTTTGTCACTTCATTGAAATTTTTATCCCTGTAAATGATGTTACAATTAAAATATGGTCAATCTTTGTCTTACTGTAATTTGAGGGACTAATAATTTATAAACTTCTATCTCAGGATGTCTAAGATGTCTTTTGAAGATTATTTTTTTTATTATTGAACTCCTACTTGGCATATAATCAAATTGTGTTGCCCTGGAGACATCACCCTGGAGTTTTTCTTGCCCATAAGCAATGCCCTGTTAAATATGATGCTTATAGTCATCTTCTGTGCTCTCTCTAGTTCTCTTGTTAAGTTATTGGTTACTAAATCAATGTATATGTGATTAGCAGGATCATGTCTTTACTGCACGTCCTCCAATAACTCCTAGATTCTCTCTGAGCATGTAGAAAGTGTTGCCAAGTATAAAAAGGTGAGTGAGATTGAGTTCTTTAAGGAAGATGCCTGCATTCCAGTATGTTATCAAAGCCCTCCTAATCTAGGTGCCCTTTGCCTTTTAGAGATATTCTCCACTTATGCTTGGCTGCAGCCAAACTGGTCTCCCCACCAGGGCATGAACCTGGCATCAGCTTTCCTGCTTTCTTAGACCCCACCTGAATTCCCAACCTTGTTGACAAAGTCAAAGAGAATACAGAGAAAAATCTAAAATTAAAATGTTTTATTTGGGAAGAAAGAACTGCAATGTAGCACATACATGCAGACTCTCTGGTCTTTGGTATACTGAAAGAACCAAGAGAAAGTGAGAGGTATTATAAAAGGGAGAAATGTTAGTTATTGCTCTGTAAGAAAGTTCATTGGCACTGGTGAGGTTTTGGGGAGCTGGCAAGCTCTGATTGGTGACTGACACCAGTAGTTAAAACTAGTATTGGCATCGCGGTAGGTTATTTCAGTAGCCATTATAAAAACTGGCTTCTGGTTACAGCATGGAGTTTCAGCAGAAAGACTTGTAGAGAATTATATTTTTGGAGGAATGTTTTGTGTCCTGAGTGCTTTTTCTTCCTGGGTCTTGACTACGTTTCAATTGAGTATGACAAGAATGATCCAATTTGTATGATCAGTTTTCATATTATCCTCTATGCCCAATTTTCACTCATCTTTAAAGTGTGGCTAATGTCTGTCATACCTTGTTTATGAGAGCTACCTCTGGGCTATGGAGCTTATCTCTGAAGAGTCATTCCATGCTGTAAAATCAACACCTGGCGTTCCTAAAATGGGGACACCCTGTTCCTAATCTCAGGGAGATTGTGGTTCAGTGGAAGAGAACATGGTTACAATGTGCATTCAGCTTTGACAGAGAAATATCCAGAAATCTGTGTACATTCAAAGAGGGGAAACTACTTCAAAATATAAGGAAAGTAGAAATTAAGTTGTATGTATGAAACAGAGGCCACCAGAGAAAGGGGTGCATGGTAGTGATCATGGCAGAGGGTGAGAAATGTGGATGAGATCCCCCTGGCTAAGTGTAGATCCTAAAGTGGGAGGGTATCTGTTGTAAGAAATTCAGCCAGAGAGGTGAGCTGGAGGAAGAACTTTAGGAGCCCAGTGTTCTTTTGTGAAGAGGTTTGAATTTTATTCTTGAACATAACAGAGCACTGCAGTGACAACAGAGATCTAAGTTTTTTTGCAACTCAGAAGTTCTGCGATTTTCTGGCTCCAAACCCACAGTGTTGCCTACTTTCTGCTGCTTTACACACTTGCCAGAAAATAACTTGAATGGCCTTTTGGTTTTATTTTTGTCGATACTGTATCCTGTATAGTGGACTTTACATAGTAGGTACTCAAAAATATTTATCATTTTCCTGTGCTATCTTTTAAAAGTATATTCTGGGAGGGCACATACCACATCTTATTTGCTGTTTCATCCCCACAGTGCCCAGTACTAAAAATAAATGAATGAACAAAAGCTATGGATGGGCCCCCAGTTCGAGTCTATGACATGTTTCAATAGCCTTAAGGCTTCAGTTAAAGACCCAGTGAAAACATGTTTTTCTTCTTCTTCTTCTTCTTTTTTTTTTTTTCTGTAAAAATACTGGCTGAAAGTCTATGAGGTGACACTACCTGGGCATGCAATATTGAATACTGCCCTCATGAATTTTATATTACATCTTTTTTTCTCACCTCTCTGCGCTTATGTGTATGGTTTAAAAGTTTCAGAAAAATTAGAAAGTTCTCCTCTCCCACATAAATCATAAGAAATTATTTGAAATAATCTGAAACCTTACTCAAAATTTAACTGCTCTTTATATTATTTCTGTTTTTACTGTTATTGCAAAGATATTTGGTATAGTGGAAAGAGCATAGAATGTTATTATAGACTGAATGTTTGTATTCCTTCAAAGTTCATATGTTGAAATCCTAACCCCCAATGTGATGGTCTTAGGAGGTGGGGTCTTCAGAAGGTGACTAGGTCATGAGAGTGGAAGCTTCATAAATGGAATCATAAGGGGAGAGACAAGAACGTTTGCTTCTTCTTCCTTTTTCTCTCTCTCAGCCATGAAGGGACACACTAAAAGGATGACCATTTGCAAACCAGGAAGGGGACACTCACCAGACACAGGATCCCACAGGACCTTGACCTAGAACTCCCCACCCAGCCTCCAGAACAGTGAAAGAAATGTATGTCGCTTAAACCACTCCGTTTATAACATTCTGCTATAGTAGCCAAAATACAATGCCAGACAAACACAATGCCAGACATAATGAGTTTGAATCTTCATTTTGCCATGTATATACACTATAGTCCTTTTTTCTCTCACGCATGGTTTATTCATCAATAAAATTGAGCTCACTGGGATAGTATATAGCATTTGTTGGGTGTTCAATAGATATTAGTTTCCCATCCTTCTGTTTATTTACTAACAGCTTTGATGTCTTCATGGAAGTAGACTGAAGGGAGGAACTTACATTTAAACCACTTGAGGCCCTCATGGTTTCGGATGTCAAGAATGTACATAATGTTAGGCCCTGCACCACACTACACAACAATGGAAAAAATGCCAGCACTTCCAAAACAAATGGTTAGTAATAAAAGTTTTATATTTTATCTGTTGTATTGGATGTTTATGACAAGCCTGAGAAGCAAGTATTACTCATTCCCATGTTACAGATGAAAAAATTGTGAACCGGAGAAGTGAACTTGTCAAAAGTCTATACGGCTAATTTGTGATCAAGCTGGGATTTGACTCAAACTTATGTTCAGCATCAAAGGCCCATGCCTTCCCTAAGATCCACAAGATATTGATGTTGTGTCAGTTATGAGAAAAATGAAGTTCTCGCATCTGTGTCCTGCTCTGCTACTGATTGTAAAGAGGTAAAAAACAAAGACCTGTCTTAAAGAGCCTAAGAGGGAGTATCAGAAATAAATTGTGCCTCAACAGTTATGCTCAGTAGCACAAATAATCACATTGTATAAGTTAAACACTGGCCAAGTAAACATCTTGAACAGTTGGGTTGAAGGTCCTTGAGAAAACATTACCTAAATACCTGATATACTGCACCAGAAACAAACACTTACTGGTGTGTCTTGTACTACGGCGTATTCCAAATATTTCTCAGTCTTATGTTTTTTAATATAACTCACAAAATGTAATATATGTACACATAATTTCAAATTACTAACTTGCATAAAGGATTCTCCTGATCTCACCTTCTTATGACATGAAGCTTAACTGGGCCCTATTATTTGCAAAATTATGAAGACAATGAAATTAGAATGTCAGGTGCCTTTAGTTCTTTTTCAAGAATCCTGCTTACCTCCTGGTGTTGTCTCTACTTCCTTCGCCCAGACCCCTCCCAAACTCTGGACTTCTTTCTACCATATTTCTCTGAGTTAAATTCATGTCCTCAAGGCCCCGGTCAAGTGTCTCCTCTGCACACAATGGCCCACACTTCAGATTTACGGTCTGCTGTAATCCGGACTGGGACTGATCTGTCCTGCCCAGGAAGAAGGAAGCAATTTATCCTTGAATTAATCACTCTGTGGTGTTAGCAGCAAACAGAATCCAATGTGTTTCTCCGAAGCATATTTGCAACCAAAGGAGACGAATCATAGATTAAGAGATGGTGCATCAGGCACACTGTGAGAGAGTCTGTGGTGTGGTTTGACAGAGGTGTGTGTGTGGATGATTAGTGGGACGGTCTGTGAAAAATTCTGCATTACCAAGAGGAGGATTTGAGCTCTACACTACTGATGTAGCTTGACTAACCTTATGTAGGAAAGAGGAGGAGTGAGGAAAATAGATATGGAGATCTCCAAGGTGTGATCAGGATCTCATTGTTTTTAAATCCAAAGGGGTAAAAATACACATTTCAAACAGCTTCTCAGTAGAAAACATACATTTTGGAACAGAAGTATGGGGGTGGAGAGGAGGGGTATTTGCTTTTTAACAAATAGGTTAAAAACCCTTCTCTTGTGCCGGGCTCGGTGGCTCAGCCTGTAATCCCGCGCCTTTGGGAGGCTGAGGTGAGTGGATTGCCTGAGCCCGCGGGTTTGAGACCCGCCTGGGCAACGAGACCTCATCTCTACAATAAATCAAAAAATCAGCCGGCCGGGTGTGGTAGCGCGCGCCTGTAATTCAGGCTACTTGGAAGGTTGAGGCGGAAGGATCGCCGGAGCCCAGCAGATCGAGGCTGCGGTGACCGGGAACGGCCACTGCACTCCAGTCTGGGCTACAGAGTGAGACTCCAACTCAAACAAAACAAAACAAAACAAAACAAAAACCCTTCTCTTATGTCCAAGGAAACATCAGCAAGGTAGGACAGGCATTCCTCCACAGATGAACTTGCACTGTACCTCAGCCTGCTGCCTAGTGTTTCTCAGCACAGTTCCCTCCTGCAGATAAGATCTAACACATTATGAACTCTGCTTACCACCCAGCAACCAAATTCAGCTTCTATGGATTCGGCCCTCTCCTGAATCACCCAGTTAGTTGAGGCCCTGTTGTCCTGGGAACTGTTTAGAACATTCCAGAGTCTTAAAGACTAATTTTAAAGTCAGTGAGAATCAGAACTCCGGGGCAGTTCTAGAGCAGTGGCAGTGACCTTACTTTTTATGTATTTAATTTTTTTGAGTTGGAGTCTCACTCCGTTGCTAAGGCTGGAGTGCAATGGCACACTCGTGGCCACTGCAGCCTTGACCTGCTGGGCTCTGGTGATCCTTCCGCTTCAGCCTTCCAAGTAAACTATAGGCATGTGCTACCACGCCTGGCTTATTTTTTTGATTTATTGTAGAGATGAGGCCTCACCAAGTTGCCCAGGCTGGTCTCAAACCCGTGGGCTCAGGTAGTCCCCTCGCCTTAGACTCCCAAGTGCTGGGATTACAGGCTTGAGCCACGGCGCCCAGCTGGCAGTGACTTTAAATGACACTGGAGAATGCTTCCTCACAGGTATGCTGAAAACCAGTAGCATAACAAACTGAGCCATCACTCTGTTAACTTGGGAAGGCATCAGTTTTCATTTGCTTACCCCAACTCTGCCTTTCATGTTGAAGACTCCTGAGAGTTCAAATAATTAACAGCATAGAAAAAAAAAAAATCAAAACACCTTGCTTGTCTTTTAGGTTCTTCTAAACTGCATAATCTCCAGTGCACTGTCTCCAGCAAGAGATCACGTTCGCTGTCTCCTCTCCTCGGTGCCACATAAACTATGTGGAATCCCCAGCTCTCTGTGAGCTTTGACAGGCAGCTTTTGACGCTGCCTCCCATGACGACTCTGGCTTCTGGATGTCGAAAACGGTTTTCTGTCAGCAGGATTCATTTACATTCTAACTGACAAGTTTTCGATCTCAGAGTCTTTGTTTTATGCTATGATGTCTGTTCAAATTAACAGTGAGCTCAGTTGTGATCTTCTGACCAAGGGTCACATTCTCATCTGATGACTTGCTCTGGGCTGGGGCAAGCTGCATTGCAATAAAAGCTTTGGCTGTTAGTGCCTTGTCTTTTACAAGAGAATGCCAGAATCTCTTTAATGCATAAAAATTATTCCATTGTTTGGGTTTATGAACATCGACTTTATTTCATTTTCAGCATTATCTACTATCCTTTTTTACTTCTTATTGTTAGATTGAAAATTCTATACAAGAGTGTGGGACTATTAGGAATTGAAAATCTTTTGTGATTTCTTTAAAAGGCAAGTCTTTGCAACTTTTGTGGTGATCTGTTTGACCCTATCCAATATAACTTGGGAAGTATTGTGGCTTTAATTCAGATGATTTTGATTCTGCCGTGTGAGCTAATGACTCTGAGATTCTCTGCAAGTGTCATAATTTCTGCCAGCATGTTGAAGGTTAGTCTGGGCATAGGAGGAAGACATGTGTCAGGACAGAGAACTAGGCATTTCCTGGGGCCTTTGGGATAAAGAGTAGGAGTTCTAAAAGGGGTAGTGACTAGTCAATAGTCCATGACTAAATCAATGGCCTCTGCAATGATTGCTGTTCGTGAGACTTTTAAGTATTTCCGATGCCAAAACCTACTCTGAGCATCAAAAGTATAACTTGGCCCTTTTGAAAAAGACAATCATTTACAAATTTGGAGAGGAAATTTCTCATGTTTAAAAATGTTGATTTGTAATAAAAAGTACTGAGCCTGGAAACCTTTTAGAATTTTTAAAAAATAATTTTCCTCATAAAATTTCTCATTTACTAAATGATACTATGTTGTATTAATTATACTTCTGTTAATTTGCTTTTGAGAACTTTATTATTTTTTAATTCAATATTTTGAATGCGAAGACATTGTCATAGTGACCAAATTTGCAAATGTGATATTTGAAAAGGGTCGGTTTCTATGTATGGGTTGGTCTCTCTGTGGCTAAAATGGATATAACTATAATTATATAAATCCTGTCTAGAACGAGGCTTGTGGTTCTGTCTTGCTCATGACCATTAGTAAATGAGTTTCTCAGAGATCATTTTTCTTTTCTTCCTGGGCAAACAACTAGGCCACATACCACGACATCTCTTGAGTTGGGTTTGTCCATGGAACTCAGTGAATGGTGTGTTCTGAGGCCAAGTGAGATGGCTCATGGCTGTAATCCCAGCACTCTGGGAGGCTGAGGTAGAAAAATCTCTCTCTTGAGGGAGTTCTAGACCAGCCTAGGCAACACAGAGATCTTGTCTCTTAATAAATAAATAAATAAATAAGGCCCTAGGGTCACAGATCCACAAAATGGAAGGAATTTATTTTCCTGAATTAAGTGAGGAATCATCTTTGCTAACCAGCTCCACCATCTTGAACTGTTAGCTCAATGAGAAATTATTTTCTATTATGTTTGATATATATATATATATGTTTATATATTTTGAAATTAGTCTCATATACTAGGTATTTTTATTAAAAATTTCTTATTAAATCTTCATATAGAGTTGCTATAACAAAGATATTATTACCAGTTTCTAGATGACTAGAGATTGTCAGTGATACTAGGGCAATAAAAAATCAGAGCTGGAATTTTATCCCATTATAGCTTATTAACAGCTTTATACCTCAAATACTGGGGAATTGAAATCTAAAAACTTTTCTATACCTAGAATACTACTTAATGTTTAGGATTGTCATAGGCTGATTTTTCTTTACCAAGTGACTTTCTTTAGCAGAAATTGATATATTTTGTTTTAATTTAATTTTTTTTATTTTAAGGACGGGGGTACAATTCAGGATTAGATATACAAATGGTCATAGTACAGGTAAAGTTTGGGCCTCACTTTGGTCTCCACTTCACCTGGCTTGAGATCAGGGACCCTTATAGATGAAGTGTTGCCCCCTTTCCCTGGCAGTTTCTCACTGCTGCGAATTCCTTTCTTACAGTATCATGGTAATTGTTCAGGGTGTGCTTATGAGTGAGAATATGTGGTACTCAGTTCTTTGTTTCTGTGATAGACCACTGAGTAATATAGACTCTAAATCCATCCAAGTTGCTACAAAGTTCATAATTTTGTCCTTCTTCATGGCTGTGTAATATTCTGGTGTGTATATGTACCACATTTTTTTACCCAGTCCACTTTTGATGGGGAGCATGGTTTGTTCCATGAATTTGCTATTGTGAATAATGCTGCAATAAACATGTGTGTGCAGGAATGTTACTCATAGAGTGATTTGAGTACCTCTAGGTATATTCCCAGAAGGGGGATTGCTGGGTCTCATGGAAGGTCAATTTTTAGATCTTTTAGCAATCTCCACACTATTTCCCACAGAGGTTGTACTAGTTTACACTCCCTCCCCCAGTGTAGAAGTGTTCCTTTTTCCCTGCATCCTCTCCAGCATCTGCTGTTTTTTGAGTTATTGATGATGACCATACTGACTAGAGTTAGGTGTTATCTCAGTCTGGTTTTAATTTGCATTTCCTTGATGATTAGTGATGCTGAGCATTTTTTCATGTATCTGTTGGCTGCACATATGTCTTCTTTTGAGAAGCGTCTGTTCATATCTTTCACCCACTTTTTCACGGGGCCATTTTCTTTCTTTTTTTTTTTTTTTCTTTTCGGCACGTTTGAGTTCCTTGTAGATCCTAGATGTTAGGTTTTGGTCAGATATACAGTTGGCAAATATTTTTTCCCATCCTGTAGGCTGTCTCCTCGCTCTCTTAATAGTTCCTTTGACTTTGCAGAAGCTTTTCAGTTTGATGAGGTCCCACTTATCAATCTTCTCTCTTATGACATGGGCATTTTGGGTTTTGATCAGGAATCGTTGCCTATTCCAATTTCCATAAAGGTGCTTCCTGAGTTTTCTAAGGTTCTTATAGTTTGGGGTTTTATGTTTAAGTCTTTGATTCATTTTGTGTTAATATTTGTGTGTGGTGATAGGCAGGATCTTGTTTTAATCTTCTGCAAATGATCAGGCAGTTTTTTTCCTCCCAGCATCATTTACTGAATAAGTTCTCCTCTCCCCAGTGGTTGTTAGTGGAGGCTTTGTCAAAGATGAATTGGTTGAGAAATTGAGGTTTTGTTTCTGAAATTTCTATCCTATTCCATTGGTTTATATATCTGTTGTTATACCTATACCAGGCTGTTTTGATTTTTATAGTTTTATAATAAACTAAAAAGTCTGAAAATGTGATACCTCCCACTTGTTACTTTTGTTGAGAATTGTTCTGGCTATTTGTGGTCATTTATGTTTCCATATGAATGTCTGTATTGTCGTTTCTAGGTCTAAGAAGAATGATGTCAGTAATTTAATGGGTATTGCATCAAATCTATAGATTGCCTTAGGTAGGATAGACATCTCAACAATGTTGTTTCTTCTAACCCATGAGCGTGAAATATTTTTCCATTAGTTTGCGTCTTTGATTTCTTTGAGCAGTGTTTTATAGTTTTCATTGTAAAGATCTTTCATTTCTCTGGTTAGAAAGATGCTGAGGTATTTCTTGTGTGTGTGTGTGTATGTGTGTGTCTATTGTGAATTGGATTGTGCTTTTTATTTGATTCTCTGCTTGTCTGTTTTTGGTGTCTAAGAATGTAACTGTCTTTTGAATGTTGATTTTGTGCCCTGACACTTTGTCAAAGTCCTTCATCAATACAAGAAGGTTTTTGACAGATTTTCTTGGATTTTCCAGGTGTAGAATCATATCATCAGCAAAGAGATATAACTTGATTTCCTCTTTCCTATTTAGATACCCCTGATTTCCTTCTCTTGTTTGATTTCTCTAGCTAGGACTTGCAACACTATGTTGAGTAGGAGGGGTGAGAGAGGGCAGCCTTGTCTTGTTCTGATTTTCAGGGAAAATGCTTTCGATTTCTGTCTATAGCAACATGTTGGCTGAGGTATGCATAGGTGTTCAAGGATTTTTATCAAGAAGGTTGCTGAATTTTATCGAAAACATTTTCTGCATATGATGATATAATCATGTGACTCCTATTTTTATATCTGTTGATGTATTTCATTATATTTATGGCCTTGTGGGTGATGAACCAGTTCTGCATCCCAGGGATGAAGCCTACTTGGTCATAGTGGATGATTTTTGAGATATGTCATTGGATCTAATTTGCTAAAATCTTGTTGAGTATTTTTGCATGTATGTTCATCAGGGATACTAGCCTGTAGTTCTCCTTCTTTGTTGAATCTTTACCTAGTTTGGCTGTCAGTGTGATGTAAGCTTCATAAAATGATTTAGGGAGAGTTCCATCTTCCTTGATTGCCTAGAATACTTTTAATAGGATTGGTATCAGCTCCTTGTATGTTTTGTAGAACCCTGGAAAGCCATCTGGTCCAGGACATTTTTTTGGTAGGTAGCTTTCTTATGATGGAGTTGATTTCCTGGGTTGTTATTGGTCTATTTAACATCTCAGTTTCTTCTTGTTTCAACCTTGGGAGGTTGTGCGATGTCAGAAAGTCCTCCATTTCATTTAGGTTTTTCAGTTTGTTTCCATACAGGTGTGCATAGTAATATCTGATAATTTTTTGTTTTTCTTTGGAGTTCATTGTGATTTGATCTTTTGCATTTCTGATTTTGTTCATTTGGGCTTTTTCTCTCTTTTTCTAGGTCATTCTGGCTAGGGGTACAATCTTGTTTATCCTTCCAAAGAACCAGTTTTTCCTTTTTGTAGATTTTTTTCTATGACATTTCTGTCTTTTATGCCCTATATTCGGGCTTTTACTTGGGTAATCTGTATTCTTCTGCTGAAGTTAGCATTTTGGTAGTCTTGTCTTTCCAACTCCCTTAGATGATTTGTTAATCTGTTAGCTTGTCATTTTTCCATTTTCTTCATGTATGTTTGTAAAAAAATGAATTCCCCTCTCAGTACTGCTTCCATGGCATCCTAGAGGTTTTTGTAAGATATGTATTTATTTCCAGAAATCTTTTTTTTTTTTTTTTGAGTTGGAGTCTCACTCTGTTGCCTAGGCCGGAGTGCAATGGCACGCTCACAGCCACCCCAGCATCAACCTACTGGGCTCTGGCAGTCCTTCTGCCTCAGCCTTCCGAGTAGCTGAAACTACAGGGGCATGCTACCACACCCAGCTACATATCTTTTTATTTATTGTAGAGATAAGGTCTCACCAAGTTGCCCAGGCTGTTCTTCAACCTGTGGACCTTTCTTCCCCTCACCTCAACCTCCCAAAGTGCTGGAAATACAGGCTTGAGTCACTGCAGCTGGCCTAGAAATTGTTTAATTTCTGCTTTGATTTCTGTGTTGACCCAGGAGATGTTCATCATCATGCTGTTTAGTGTCCATGTCTTTGTGGGTTTTGGGGGAACTTTGTTGGTGTTGATATTTATTTTTATTCCCTGTGGTCTGAAAAAGTGCATGGCAGTATTTTGATCTTACGGAATTTATTTATGCTTGATTAATGGCTGAGTATGTGGTTGATTTTGAAGTACATTCCATGTGGTGATTAGTAGAATGTATATTATATGCTTGTTGGGTGGAGTGTTAAGTAGGTATCTATTAAGTTCATCTGGTCAAGTGTCAAGTTGAGGTTCCAGATCTCCTTGTTGATTTTTTTTTTTTTTTTTGAGTTGGAGTCTCACTCTGTCACCCAGACTGGAGTGCAGTGGCCACTCCCGGCCACCGCAGCCTCGACCTGCTGGGCTCCGGTGATCCTTCCGCCTCAGCCTTCCGAGTAGCCGGAATTACAGGGGCGCGCTACCACGCCCGGCTGATTTTTGTATTTATTGTAGAGATGAGGTCTCGCTGCCCCGGCAGGTCTCGAACCTGCGGGCTCAGGCAGTCCACTCACCTCAGCCTCCCAAAGGCGCGGGATCACAGGCTGAGCCACCGAGCCTGGCTCCTTGTTGATTTTTTGCCTCGATGATCTACCTGCAGGTGTTAGTGGTGCATTTAAGTTCCCAGCTATGATAGCGTTAGAGTCCATTTGTACATTTAGTTTACTTAGAAGCTGCTTTATAAAAGTTGGTGCTCCTATACTGGGTACATATATGTTTAGGATGGCTATTTCTTGTTGATGAATTGAACCTTTTATAATTATGTAGTGACCTTCCATGTCTTTTTAAATTTTTGATAGTTTAAACAATATTAAGATCACAACTCCTGGTTTCATTTGTGTTCTGTTTAACTAAAAATATGTTTTCCATCCTCTAACTTTGAGTCTTTGAGTGCCCATTCTGGTGAGATGAGTCTCCTGGAGACAGCATATTGTTGCATTATTATTTTTTTTAATCCAGTTTGCTATGCCATGTCTTTTCAGTGGTGCATTTAGTCCATTGATATTCAGGGTAATTATTAAGATGTAAGAATTTATCCCTGTCATGAGGTTCTAATAGAGTTGTTTGTTTGTTTGTTGGTTTTATTTTGATTTTTTGGGTTGATATATGTGTGTGTTTTCTATCTTTTTTCTGCATTCTTGAGAAGAGTGTAGTTGTTCTTTTTTTCTTTCTTTCTTTCTTCTATACCTAATATTTTCTTAAATGTTTCTTGGAGAACTGGTCCAGAGGCAGCATAAATGCTTATGTAATGAATTTCTGGAAAGGATTTTAATTCTCCATCACTGATGAAACGTAGCTTAACTGTGTAGGAAATTCTTAGTTGTAATTGTTTGTCTTTGAGAACTTTGAATATTGGACTCCAGTCTCTTCCAGCCTGTAGTGTTTTTGTAGCTAAATCTACTGCTATTCTAACTGGTTTTCTCGGTAGATAATCTGACCTTTTCTCTTGCTGCCTTTAGGATTTTTATTTTGTACCTACTTTGTGTAAGTGAATTACTATGTGTCTAGGAGTTAGTCTTCTCATTTGATATCTTGCAGGGGTCTCTGAATCTCTTGTGTTTGAGTGGTCACATCTCTGATGAGCTGAGGGAAGTTTTCTTGGATAATTTCATGGGATGTTTGTTCCAGGATGGTCTCTGTCTCTCTATCTGCCTCAGAAATACCAATCAAGCATAGGTTTAGCCTCATGATATAATCACACATCTCTTAGAGGCTTTGTTCCGTCTTTTTTTAAGCTTTGCTATGTTTTTGACAGTTTGGGTTAGTTCCATAGTTTGGTCCTCAAACTCTGAGATTCTTTCTTTTGCTTGGTTAATTCTGCTTTCTATGTTTGTCAATTTGTTATTTATTTTGTTTACTGTATTCTTTATTGCCATCATCTCAGTTGTCAACTCCTGCATTTTTTCAACTTGTTTCACCTCATTTCTATTCATTCTCTCTATGAATATCTTGATATCTGTGTTTGTGATTTGAGACCAGTTGTTCTGGGGGCTCTTCATTGTTTGAGTTCTGAAGTCTGTATTCTCAGGTGCTGTCTTCCCAGGAGTCTGGATGGGAACTGTATTCTTCCTTTGGTTCTTTTCATTTGTGATACACTTTCTCCCCCTTTCCCCCTTATTTAATTTCTGTTACTCAGTGGTGGGGGATAGTTCTTTTAAAAATATTTATTTTAAAGATGTGGGGTACAATTCAGGGTTAGGTATACAAATGGTCATTACACAGGTAAAGTTTGGGCATCACTTTAATCCCTACTTCACTTCACCTGGTTTGAGATCAGGTACCCTTATTGATGAAGTATGCCCCCACCCCCCACCCTGGCAGCTTCCCATTACTGCCAATACATTTCTTATAGTATTATGATAATTGCTCAGGGTCCGCTTATAAGTGAGAACATGTGGCACTCAGTTCTTTGTTTCTGTGATAAATCACTGAGTATGGTAGACTCTAAATCCATCCAAATTGCTGTAAAATTCATAATTTTGATCTTCTTTTTTTCTGTGTAATATTCCATCATGTATATGTACCACATTTTTTTATCAGTCCAGTTTCGATGGGCAGCGTGGTTGGTTCCATGGTTTTGCTGTTGTGACTGATGCAATAAACATGCATGTGCTGGTATCTTTTTCATAAAGTAATTTGAGTTCCTCTGGGTGCATTCCCAGAATGGGGATTGCTGGGTCATACGGAAGGTCTATTTTTAGGTCTTTTAGGAATTGTCACACTGTTGTTCATAGAGGTTGTATTAGTTTATACCCCCATCAACAGTGTGGAAGTGTTCCCTTTTCCCTACATCCTCTCCAGCATCTGTTTTTTGAGTTATTGTTGATGGTCATTGTGACTGGAGTTAGGTGGTATCTCAGTGTGGTTTTAATTTTCAGGGGATCACTTTCACTTCTGTTTGCTCAATCCCCTATTCCTCCATATGTAGATTTGTTCAGTTTTGAAGCTGGAGTGGGGATAGGAGGCTGTGGTTTTTGCAGTTTTGAGACTTGATTAAGGTGTGATGATGAGGGGAGCAGTGATTCAAAAGCTATCTGTAGACCATAGTATACTCCGACTGGTATGTGGGCCCTCTGGAACCCACTTCCCACTGCCTTACAATATGTCCATGTGGTGGGGGTATATGTATGCCCCTGAAAGCAAAATGAGATAAGAAAAAGGAAAAGAATAGAAAAAGAAAAAAGAGAGAGGAAAGGGAGATGAAGAGAGAAGAAGAAGGAAAACAGGCACACCAACTAACAAACAATGAAAACCAAAAACAAAACAAACATACAAAAAAAAAACCTGACAATGCACTCACCCTCAAAAATACCCATACACAAACAGAAAAACTAAAAAACTAAAAACAAAACAAATGCAAAAACATAAACAAAACCAGAAAAGAAACAAAAAATCTCCCTCTGTGGCCATTTCTAGAACTTCAGGTTCCTTTCATCTTTTTTCTTTTTTTTCTCTTTTTACTGGCAGGTCCCAAGCACTGCCACCACTTTTGGCTGTTCCCATGGTAGGGAGCAGGTTCTAGTCTCCAGTCCCTCCCTTCTGCTTTCAGCACAGGCTGATCGGGTTGTTCTCAGCATGGGTCAGATGCCCCAAGGACTGCTGGGGGAGGAGGGTGAATCAGATCCAGATTCATCCCAACTCGTCTGCTGCTGCTGCTGTTGCTACCAAGTCTTCCACTTGATCAGATGTGTCCGTGCCTGGTCCAGCATGGGGGTGGGGCAACTGTCTCTCCTTGTCTGCTCCTGGAGTTTCTCCTCTGAGAAAGCTATTGCCGATCCCAAAGGGGTGTGGATATTGCCTCTGGGTCTCAGGTTGGAGGCTGAACAGGTCTCTCTCTGCCTGGTCCTGGGACAAAGAAAATGGCGAAGGTCAGCATCTTCTCACCAGCAGGGGGTCTTAACTAAGCTCCAGATTTCCTCTGCGTGCCTTCTCCACAGTTCCCATTGTCCATGCCTGGCCTGCTGCTGCAGGTGGTGGTATGGGCCAGGTGTCAGGTGCTGAGGAGCAGCTGATCTCTGTTGCGTCCTCCAGAGAGACCCCCAAGAAAGGCGGATGATCCTGCACACCAGAAACTCCGATCTCATAGCAGTGGTGAGATGCAGCCGCCTCCAGAGGGAAGCCCCAGGTCTCAAGTTTCCCCTCAGACAGACTTTCACTCACCCACCTGTGCACCTTCATACACACAGACTGTTTTTATGGACACTCGCCCTTGCAGAGACTCACACTCCCACTGGTTTCATAACCATCTTACATTGCTCCCAATAAATTTTTTTAAAACGTAAATTTCCGGACTACATTATTATATTAAGAAGTCCCCCATTTCATGTCATTTTCAAACCATTTTCTTTGTATTTCACAGACTTCTCAAGATGTTTGAGACTGTATATCAAAAGACATATTTTGAGTACATTTCTATTTGTTCCCGTCAACTTCAAGTTCCATAATCATGAAAGAGCCAGTTTTGGACAAGTTTGATGAGACATGAGAATAAAAATATTTATGTCTATAAAACATCAGGAGATTTATTTTAGTTTATTTGAAACATCCAGGGAGGCCTGTTTTTCAAGGTTTTGTTTGATGCATACATTGCGTTATTTGACATCACACATTATGTGATCTGATGCGGTTTTTACCTACCTAGAATAGTGACCATTTTTTCTTCTGGTAACAACATATTTTGCTTGGGGAAAAAATCTCCCTTCTCATCACTCAGGCTATGTGTTTGTGTGGGCTGATCCTCCCTGGTATCTCAATTCTCACAGGTGAGCCTATGGGTAGGTTGAAGGATCATGACTTAAGTCTGGCCAGTCCTGACTTAGGATGTTCCATCCTGTTCATAATGAGCCAGGGATCCTTGTAGATCCAGCAGCATACATTCTGAAACTTCTGCTGACACTACCCGGCTGGAGGTGTACTCTTTCTGCCAGTCTGTAAGCGTATAGCAGCTATAGGCTGCCATGTGAAAAATGCTTGCCTATGGTCAATTGAAACAGAGGAGAGACAAGCCCCAGAGATGATTAGAGAGATATTTGCTCCATGGCTATTTTGGACTAGTCAATTGGATCAGGTTGTTGGAACTTAAAAGAGAAAGGGTCTTGTTTAATAAACAAAGATAAAGAGAGAAAGAAATATAAGAATATTGTATGTAAGCTATCCTATTTCATTTGCCATAATTATATGCCTAAGTGCTCATCAGATATATTTTAACTTCTGAAAAATAACTTCCCCACAGGAGACAGAAAGATTTAGAAAAGCTAGAAATAGGCCAACATAGAATTTTTTTTAATTTAAATTTATTTTTATTTTCTTTGAGCAAGCTTTGCATGTTCTTGTTATAGTCATAATTATTAACAAAATTACTGGTGTCCTCTGCATGATGCAACAATAGACATTTAAATTTTTTTTTACTTTTTTAATGCATTCTATAATGAACATATATTTTATAGTCCAAAAATGCTATACTTTAAAAAAAAAGTTAAATATCTTTATGAAAATTAATATACATACCATAAAATTAACCCATTTGAAGTGTATGATTCCAGTGTTTTAGTATATCCACAGAGTTACACAATCATCGCCATTATATCATTTTAGAATATTTGCATTACCCTAAAAAGAAAACCCATACCCACTCACAGTCATTTTCAATTCCTTTAACAAGTCCTTTAATACTAAGCAACTACTTATCTAGTTTCTGACTATATAGATTTGCCAATTTGGGATCTTTCCTATAACTGAAATCACAATATGTAGCCTTGTATCTGATCTCTTTCACTCTGTAGAATGTTTTCAAGTTTCCTCCATGTTGCAGCACATATGTTAGCACTTCAGTCCTTTTCATTGCTTAATAATACAGTTTATTCTGTTGTATGGATATATCCACATTTTATGTATCCATTCATCAGCTGATAGAGATTTGGGTTGATATCACTTTTTGGCTATGATGAATGATGCTTTTGTGAACATTTGTGTATGTTATTGTGTGGACATTTCACTTCCCTTGGGTATATACCTAGGAGTGGGATTGCTGGATCATGTGGTAACTATTATTTAACTTTTTGAGGAACTGCCAGATTGTTTTTCAACACAGAAATTTTTAAAGATAAATTAAGATAATTTTTTTGCAGCAACTCTGATTGTACAGCCAATACTCTGATTCCTTCTAATTTTCATTACTGACACTTTTTAGGTAATTGTATTAACACTCGATGGGACACCTCAGACCATATCTGTGTTTTCCTTCTTGCGAGAATCTGTCAGATATTTAACAACAATAATCACATTCCCATCACAATTCTTTTTTGTTCAACTTGGAAGGCTGAGGCGGAAGAATTGCCGGAGCCCAGCAGGTCGAGGCTGTGGTGGCTGGGAGCGGCCACTGCACTCCAGTCTGGGTGACAGAGTGAGACTCCAACTCAAAAAAAAAAAGGTTAGGTGTTTTGCAGTAACCACATTGCACTTGTGACTCACATTTAGGTCATAGATATTTAAATATTATCTATACTTTTCACATATGTTGCTGAATCATAACTTCTGGCCTTTGCAGCTCCCTTTGAGGATACAATTAAGAATTTTAGGTTAATTTCTGTTAAATGTCATTTTATTACATTCAATCTTGTTTAATGCAAACCATGTTGATTTTCAGCTTCTTGAAATAAATGGAATAATACCATTTTTTACATAAGATCTAAAGGATATAACTTAGTGACTGGCTCATGGAAGGTACTCAGTCTATAAACATTATTATTACTGACTATATTTATGTTCCAAGCACTATGCTAATTATTTTCTTAACTCCTTTTTCACTTCCATTACCTACCTGTGTTATGTTATCTTAACTTTACAGGTGACGGAAATAGAGCTCAGAACAGGTAAGGGAATATATCCAGTAGATGGTAGATCTGGGATTGTAAATCATTACATCCCTTCTGCTATACGAGGAGAACCCCCCCAAAACTTGAACTTATTCTTTGGAGGATGGGCCCCCTGTGGTAGAGGCCTACCAGCTATCATTGTTATGGGAAACTGTGTTTGGCTTCAGTAATTTTTTTTTTTGAGATTTTTTTCCAACGTGTTTGTCCATTTCATGGCGGATGATTCATAAGAACAACCTGCCCACACCAACCTGCTGAGTGTTCAGCAGTTTTTGACCAAAACCAACATGCCCCCTGTGCCCTACCCTCCCTATTCACCCGATCTCACTCCAAGTGACATTTTGTTTGTTTGTTTGTTTCCTCGGGTGAAAAAAAGTCCTTAAAGGGAAACGTTTTGCCAATGTGGAAGAGGCAAAACAAACAGCAGAAACACGAAAGGCATCAAAATTGACGAGATCAAAAATTGTTTTGAGCAGTGGAAAAAGCATCTCAATAGGTGTACTGCAAAATGGAGTGTGCTTTGCAGGTGACTGAAGTTTAAACATGTAGAATAGATACAATTTTTTTGTTTGTTAGTTTAGTTTGTTTTTTGAGTTGGCGTCTCACTCTGTCACCCAGGCTGGAGTGCAGTGGCATGCTCACGACCACCGCAGCCTCCATCTGCTGGACTCAGGCGATCCTTCCACCTTAGCCTTCTAAGTAGCTGGAACCACAGACTCGTGCTACCACGCCCGGCTATATACAGTATTTTATGAATAAATTCCTGGGTTTTTGGGATCCCCCTCATATCTTCTGTCATACAACCTGTTAGCTATCCTTTTCAGCTTTTTGGTGAATTCATTTGGCAAAAAAGATTTCAAAGCCTTCATACAGTTATTAGGGAAAATTATCTTTGCAGTGATTAACATCGACAGCAGGATCCATGTTATTAAGACTCTATCTCAACCTCTCCAACTCCACTACTGTACCTTGCAGTGAATCTCCCCGGATTTTAAGCATGTCATCACACTGATGGATGAGGGATGGCAACACTTAAAGCACAGCTGAACTTCAGCAAGTTATCTGCTAACAGTATTTCATAATATTATTTTTTTACCTCAATAGCTTTAAGGGGTAAAAATAGTTTTTGGTTACATAGTTCCACTGTACAGTGGCAAAGAAGTCTGGGCTTTAAATGTACCCACTACCCCCACCTGTGCACATTTTATCCAGTAGGTGATTTTTTTCATCCTTCCACCCCCTCCCTGCTACCCCTTCTAATCTCCAATGTCCATTATCCCATTCTCTATGCCTTTGCAGATCTTTAGTTTAGCTCCCACTTTTAGGTGAAAAGTGTTTTATATTCTGTCCCTGAGTTAGTCTAATTAGGATGATGATCTACACAATTTCATCCAAGTCACTGCAAAATACATTACTTCGTTCTTTTTGACAGTTGAATAGTATTCCATGATACATATGTATATATTGCCACATTTTCATTATCCACTGATCAGCTGATGTGCATTTAGGTTGATCCCGCATCTTTGTAATTGTGAATTGTGCTGCAATGAATATGCAGATGCAGGTGTCTTTCTTACATAATGACCTCTGTTTCTTGGGTATATCTTGGGTAGAGACCTGGTAGTGGGATTGCTGGATCAAATAGTACATCTACTTTTAGGTCTTTGAGACATCTCCATACCAGTTTTCATGGAGGTTGTACTAATTTACACTTCCACCAACAATTGTATAAGCATTCTCTTTTATAGTCTATAAACACTTAAAATTTTCTCTGGGACCAAGTTCACTAGTTAACTTGATGGAATAACTGACAGAAGCTTTTTTTTTTTTTTTTTTTGATTAGGAGGAGTCTCTGTCACCAAGTCTAGAGGGCAGTGGCACACTCAGGGTCACCACAGCCTCGACCTGCTGGGCTCAGGTGATCCTTCTGCCTCAGCCTTCCAAGTAGCTGGAACTACAGGCATGCACCACCACACCCGGTTAATTTTTCTTGATTTATTGTAGACATGAGGTTTCGCCAAGTTGCCAGGGCTAGTCTTGAACCCGTGAGCTAAGGTAATCCTCTCACCTTGGCCTCCCAAAGTGCTGAGATTATAGGCATGAGCTACCACGCCCTGCCTAGTTGATGGAAGTTTACTGTGCACCAAGATCCTTTGAAAATTGCTGTAATCTCTCAGCATTTTCAACTGAAGGTTTCCTTTCATCATAATAATTTATATTAAAGGAGTTTAAACTCATTTTGGATCATCACTCTAAAATTTTAGCTTATAATGTTTCGTGTGATTCTTAGCACTATGCATCTGAGAGGTGTTTTTTTTTTCAGAGTAAAAGATGGATTTCAAAAATGAAACAAAATATGAGAAAGTATAGTTAAGAAAGCATTCCTAGCTGGGCTAGGTGGCTCAGCCTGTAATCCCGCGCCTTGGGCGGCTGAGGTGAGTGCATTTCCTGAGCCTGAGGGTTCGAGACCCGCCTGGGCAACTTGGCGAGACCTCATCTCTACAATAAATCAAAAAATTAGCCGTGCATGGTAGCGTGCGCCTGTAGTTCCAGCTACTTGGAAGGCTTAGGCGGAAGGATCGCGGGAGCCCAGCAGGTCGAGGCTGTGGTGGCCGGGAGCGGCCACTGCACTCCAGTCTGTGCAACAGAGTGAGACTCCAACAAGGAAGGAAGGAAGGAAGGAAGGAAGGAGGGAAGGAAGGAAGGAAGGAAGGAAGGAAGGAAGGAAGGAAGGAAGGAAGGAAGGAAGGAAGGAAAGAAGGAAGGATTCCTCCACAATTGTGTTAATAGGTTTATTGCCTGCTGGGGCAGACTTTAGACTGGGACCCAACATTCTCATTTTCTAGTATCAAGGCTTGTATGGTTCCCTCCCTTTGAGCATGGGTGGAACCTTGATTTTAACTAGTAGAATGCAGTAAGGGTAACGATTGATTGCTAACTACTATACTTACCCTTTTGAGAAGTAGCACATGTGAGAAAAGCAATGGCACTCCCCAGCAGGGTGGCTGCAAAGGAAAAACAATGCTTTCTGAGCAGTGTATCAAATGTTTCTTTCTGAAGGAAGTCCAGTTTGTTTGAAACTGAAAATTGAAAACAAACCAAAAAAAAAAAAACTGAAAAATTCTGACGAATAGGAACCTCCTCTGTTCCTATTAAGAGTGGGTATATCCAAGTTTGGAATTGGACATGTGAGAATCTTAACAAGCTATCATAGATTTTCAGATATGATTTTAGAAACAGAAAGATTTAATGCCTATTACAAATCACAGATTACGTTTTACAAACTAGATAGGATCAAAGTTTGAGCCAATATCATGGTGAAAAATGACATGTTCTTTACTTAGTGGGTCACCATCACTCTAAAAGGTACCTGTCTCACAAATCACTAGTTATAACTACATTATATATATAAAATATAGTTATAACTATATAATATAGTTGTAGTTTTTATATATAATATAACATATGATACATAATTTATATCTAATATACCATATATAAATTATATATAATATAGTTATAACTGTGTTTTGTATATATAAAATTAAGGGAAGATAAAATTTTTAAAATTAGTGTTTTTAGTAAAGCCTTAAAACTTGATTCTATATGAGATTAAGATTTAAAGATTAAGACGGCTTGATAGTTGACAAGCAAAAGAGCATAAGCTTTTAAAACATGAGGTTCTAGAAGTGGCATTTATTAGTTCCTCAACATTGTTCATTTAAAGTTTTTAACAGATTGTTACAATGTGATAAAAAATGTCCTTTTCTGATGTTCATTTGAAAAATACAACTGGCACACAAAATGGATATGTACAGTTTTGGTATAAATTTCTAATTCCTACTGCTAGTTAGCCTAAAAGAGAATTGTCTGTATATTGAGGATTCAGTTTGTGTAGGCTACTTCCTGGCATAGGTATAAATGTCACTCGGGCAACTGTTTTGCAGGAATTCTTGAAAAAAAGTGGATGGAGCTCTCTCACTTGGGTAGGTGCTTATTATTTTACAATTAATTAGGGAAAGGAGATTCTTTCTGAAATGAGCTAAGATATTAGGAAGTAAAGTGAGACTTGGTCAACAGTCACTGTTACTATCCCCTTAGTTTTTGTTGGTTCCAAATAATACATATAAGGCATTCATATTGAAACAAAACTACAGGACTGTTCTTCTATGCGAGAGCAACAAGGTGACACTGCATCAGAGAAATCTTTTTATATTCTAGTGACTGGTCATCCTATTTCTCTTTTGTTTCTGCCTCAGGAAGAATTTCTAAATATAAGTTGTATTTCCTAAAAGATATACTTTTTGTCATTTGTGATTGTCTTTTATAAAAATGAGTTATTTATAAGCTAGAAATCATATTGAAACCTATTGCAGTAGATCACCTTAAGTGTTAACCTTAAATTTGGGCCTAGGCGATGCTACTATCTTTTTGGGAATCCAAAGTCTTCATATTTTTTCCCTTAAGTTATGATGTAATGACACCTCTCATTATCATTTAAAGTTTCTGAATGTCTCAAGTTTTCTCTCACTTGCCCTCTGTATTATTACAATCTCTTAATATACATTTGCAAAACCCCTAGGTCAATTCTGACTTTTTTTTTTTAATATAGTTCAACCTTGAAAACCTTAGTCTCTCCTGCTACTTGGCAGCAGGAAAGTTTGGGATGAGACATGAATAAAAAGGGCACAGAAAAACACCATTTTTATCACTGTCAGTTCATAATGATTATCTGTAAAACAGCCTCTGAAAGCTCAGTTTCCCATTTCTATTTCCTTCTCAGCGCTTAGAAAAGCTTAGAGAGTATAATATTGATACTCTTTCCTACCAGATTTAGAAACACTGCCATAAATTTACAATGTTGACTCTTTTTCCACCAGCAGATATTCTTCAATAGCAATTATTAATCCATAGAAAATATAAAATAATTGTCCTTTATTATAGTAAAGTTATGCCACTGTTAGAAACTATTAAAAGAATACTAGCCAAATGAAAGGAAGAGAGAAACTGTCAACTGGAAAAAGCAATTTGTCTACCTAAAAAGTAGACATTATTGACTTAAATAGCAACCATCTATCACATCATGTATAGATAAACAAAAGCAAAATTAGTGTAGCACATTCCCTTATGTTTTGAGAAAAGTGGTCTTTGAAACTGCAGCTATACTGTAAAAGACTTGCTTAATAAAACTATATTTCAAAAGAAGAGTGGATTGTTTTATAATATACAAACAATTACCTCTGTTGCTAAAAATATACTTTTAAGTTCTTAAGGAAAACATTCTGGACAAATGCACAGTTCTTTGTTTTTATTCTGAATAGATCTACATGCATTCATTTTTAGTCCTTAAGCTTATAACTATTGCCTCTGCTTTTTCAGTAGACAAGAAATGCATATTACTGTGTTTTCTGGTACCCATATAGGCAAATCTGCTCTGTTGCAGAAAGAGGGGGGAGGGGGGAAGTTTCTCCTCAAACTTCCTTGATGTCTTGTCCAAAATTATCTGCCACTGGCAGTAATAAGATACTATGAAAATGACTTAACAACAATTGAGACTTGCACTCCTGAGAGTAAAAAATTAGTCATGTTTATTATGATAAATAATTGAGATTTATAAATTGACTTTAGATAATTTTCATTTTTTTCAATAATTGTGAGAGTCTCAAAAACAAATATGGTCACTTTGCCATTGATGTTTTAACAAGACATTAATTCAACTGTCATGCTATTTTCCCATCTATCTTATTGGCTAAATGGTGAAACTGGGTTAAGAATTGGAGTTATCAGAATGATTTCCAATCTATTTTCACTTTCTAACCTCTGCTACTCTATGAATCTGATGGCTGTGACAGGTTCGTGGTATAAGACATTAGTTATTAAAAACTGATGTCTAAGTTACTATTTATAAAACCTTATTATTATTCAGACACTGAATTAATAATAAATGTTTCTCAAAAAGTAAAATACTCAAAACCAGACTATCTAGAATGGAAATACTAACAAATACATAATTAATGAAGATTTTTAAGGAATTTGTCAAATTAAACACAGGCTTGGTGATTTAGATAAGTTTAATCAAATAACTGTATAATAGATGATGTAGCATTGAATTCTGTATGTGTCTTCTGAAAGAAAATTAATAAACATTAATAAGTGGTTGTTCTATTGATGAATTTATTTAACAGATAATGAAATAATGAAGATTATGACATCATGTTTGACCACTGCTGGGAGTCAGAGGCCATGGATTTGAGTTATTTTGCAGGCGTTTACTGCCTCTGAAACCCTTATCAAGTTTATAATAAGTCACCACCAAAAAAAATCTGTTGATATTTGTGAACACCTATCATTTCCAATAGCCCTAAACTCTCCTGTCAAACACCCTTTCTCCATAGAGCTGTGCAGCATTCTTGTTTCTGAGCTACAATTTGTTCCAGCGAACCAGGGTTATGTTGACCTGAGTTAGAATAGAGTGAAGATGAAAGCCACTTCAAGGCTTCAGTCAAATGTTCTAATCTTCAAAAACTAAAATCAGACCTAGGACAGTGTAGCAACTCCTGAAATTAACATCGTTTTGTTCAACATTGTTTCATTATAATGTTGAGGAGAAAAAAATTTTTATTTTTTAATTCCTGCCTGAAATCACTGTCTGTGTGGAGTTTGCATGTTCTCTGTGGGTTTTCTCCGGATACTAGAATTTCCTCCCACATCTCAAAGATGTGCACAGTAGTGTCACTGGTGTGTGAAAATGGTCCAAGAATGAGTGTGGGTATGTGTGAATGTGCCTGGACGTCCTGTCCAGGACTGGTGCCCACCTTGTACTCTGAGCTTCCAGAAAAGACTCTGGCCACCCATGAATCTAAACTGGAATAACTGGGTAAATAATTATCTTACTCATTTTTATTAATCTCACTTAAATGTATGTTTAGTTCACATTTATTTCAATGTTTGATATTAGACATATTTGGAGTCTTCACTTACATGTTTGATGATGTTTTCATGACCAGATATATATTTTAGGAATTAACTCTTACTTATATCAACTAGGCTATGGTAAAACTGGCTTCATTATATGTTGTCTGGCATAAAGTCATAGTTTCCTGGAACCTATTGACAAAGTGAGAACTTCCTGCAGAGTGAATTGTCTGAGACCTTGGACTTTGGAAATGGGCCATGATTTAAATTCCAGGGTGTCTACTTTCAACGTAAGCGACTTGAGGTTTCAGAGTCTCTGTTTCTTCCTCTTTAAGTGGAAGTAGAATGATGGTAAAAATAAAAACAACAGAAATGATTGACAGATATTATTGGTTATCATAATATGCCAGGCACTCTGCTAAATTATTTCTCTATAAAGTATTTACCTCAGAGGACTCATAGAAAGATGAAAGGACAAAATTAACACAGAACATACAGGAAGCACTTGAATACTCAATACCTGTTACTGTTTCTACTACTTATTACCGTTGTGACTGGTGCTGGTGCTTCCACCCCGACTTCTGCTACTGCACTGGATAATAGCTCTAATCCAAAATAGCTTCCTTCATCAGATTGCAGGATAAAATACAGGGCATCCAATAAATATAAATTTCAGATAAACAGCAAACCATTTTTTTGTATAAGTATTATATGGAATATACTTTACCACATTGCATGATTGCATGCGACTTATTTATACTAAAATTTTGTTTATCTAACATTCAAATTTACCTGGGTATCTTATATTTTCATTTGCTAAATGTAGTAACCCTATTTCTCAAATACACATGCAATTTATTCTGCTGGTGGAAGAATGCACATTGTTCATTACCTCAGCCATTAACACTTCAAAGCAATCCCTAAGTTTGGTAGGGGTGGTAGCATTTTCAACATCTTCAGTGGAAAGTTCAGTAGCTTGTCTCATATTCAGTCATGACTATTCCACGCACCATGATTTCTTGCTAATAGAACATCTGTTCAAGAATTTAGATTGTATTGTCTGGGTCACTATTTTAATGCAGCAGTGTCATGTGGATAACTAACTATACATAAACAAGCAACAGTTTAAAAAAACCCCAACATATTAAAAAGCATATTTAATAAAGATTTAACAGTTGTGTTCTGAATTCATCAAGCGTTTCAAAGGAATTTTCAACTGTTTATATGACAACTCTCACATATTTTGCCAAATACAATATTCTTTTGATTATAAAACTTATCTCTATTCTAAGGAAACTTAAGCCCCCTGCCCGTTTCCAAACTATTTATTGTTAAAACATAAGAATGATGTTTCTATAAAAGTTATTTTATGCTCTAAAAACCTTTTGAGTCTTTTTGTCTATTTCCAATGTCTATTTTTATTATATAATATTGTATAAATTACAATAAAGAATTTTATTCTCATACTGTGGAAGAACACTACACACCAGGATAGGATTCTGGTTTTCACTCTAGAGAAACACGTCTCCCCTCCTTCCATATCACACATTAAACTAAAGATAAGGCATGCCTCACACAACATTTGGAAGTTATCCTCCAAAATGTCAGAGTAGTGCATTAACATTATGTGCTTTTATGTATAAAATCACCCCAGTGACCATGAATATCAGTCTAATTAAGTACTTTTCATCATTATTTATTATCATGGGTTACTGTTTTAATATTGCCTTAATTTGCCAACAAGCTAGTAATTTGCAAATGAAAACACTTTCTCTTCTAAGTAATGACAAACTTCTACATACTTAAAAATTCTTTTTGACAATGTGACATTTACCATTACCACCCCAAGCTTCTCTTTTGGAAAATAAGTTACAATTATAGAATTCTCAAATCAATTCCATCTTTATTCATTTGCATGAGTGAGAGCAAAATCACGAAGTGAGTAAAGCTGGTATCTAGTACCACCTCCCACACCCACGACCTTGTTTCTCCCTCTCAACACCTTATCAAACATTGTGGGAAGGATTAACAAATGAGTATTTAGGCAATCAGACAGTCACTATAGAGACTACAAGTTTCAAAATAACTGGCAATACACGGTATTTATTTATTTGCTAAGATAGCTATTCTGGATGGATCACAGGGGAAGGGCCAAGTATTCATCACTGTAGCACCTTCCAAAAACGGTAGGAAAAAACCAACACCAAAGGCTCTGTTTAGATTTTGTTTTTCAATTCTTTACTGCTATGTGAAGAAATCTTATGGCAGCAGTGATGATTAATCTAACTATGTTTGGTATTTTATGGTTCATAAGAACTTTTACAAATTATCTGGTGGATTATTAGCTAGAGCTCAAGAAAAATTATTTTCCCCTATGAGGCTGTTTGTCAACTTTTTGTTTGTTTTGTTTTATATTTTATGTATGTATGTATGTATGTATATATTTTGAGTCAAGGATTCACTCTGTTGCCCAGGGTGTGGACAGCAGTGGCATGATCACGGCTCACTGAAGTCTCTTCCTTCTGGGCTCAAGCGAGTCTCCTGCCTCAGCCTCCCGGGTAGCTGGGACTGTGGATGCATGCCACTACACTCGGCTAATTTTTAAAACTTTTTTCGTATAGACGAGATCTCGTTGTGTTGCCCAGGCTGGTCTCAAACTCCTAGGCCCAAGCAATCTCATCTTGGCTTCCCAAAGTGCAGGTGTGATCCATTACATCTGGCCTGTTTTTATATTTATTTTAAATGAAATGGAAAGGGAAAGTTTCAAAATTCTGAGGAGCATACAGCAGTTTGAAAAGTGGGTTAAAAGATATTTTTTATTTTTTCCCAAGATAATATGAATAATTAGGTATTATCCTCAGCTCTCTGCTGGGGAGTTACGGCTTTTGTCTCAAAAACGTGAATAGTAAAATCTGCTCCTTTCTCTCTCCCTTATTAGGGAAAGGGCGGAGCAAGAAGATTCTAGTCATAACTACAATCTCTTTTGATGACACCTAGTCACCAGTTGCAAGGTCAAAGTGGCAAAATGTCATCTCATCTCTTGTGTTCTAGACAACTGATAAGGATTATATTCCATTACAATTTTCTTCACTTTGGAGACATTTAAAGATGGCTTTTCCTTTTTTCTTTAGCAGGAAAATAACAAAGGAGTGGCATGCTTAAATTCTCAGTACAAATAGGAAGATAAAAATATTTATAGAATATCTCAAATGTTCATTCTTTTTCTTGTGTGACGTACAAAACACCTTTGGGTGATGGAATGTTCTAGTCTGTGCATAATTTTGCCTTAGTACACTAATGATATTATTAATCCCTGCTTGTCAAGATACAGGAAATCTTCTCACATAGAAATAGCCAAGAAGTAGTCAGGCATGGTGGCGTGTGACTGTAGTTCCACCTACTTGGAAGGCTGAAGAGAAAGGATCACCTGAGCCCAACAGGTCGAGGCTGCAGTGGCTGGGAGCATGCCACTGCCTTCCAGCCTGGGCAACAGAGTGAGACTGCAACTCAAAAAATAAGAAAGAAAGAATAAATAGCCAAGAAGCACCCAAAGTGAAATGGAAAATTTTCCAGGGGTTTCCTATCACACTCAAAGTGTGGTTTCTGGGAACTTCTTAAAAATACAGACATTTATTATTATAAATATTCCACCCCAGAGCTACTGAATGACAAACTGCATTTTAACAATACCCTGAGTAATTCATATGCACATTAAACTTTGAAATGTATTGTCTAAGTACAATCTCAATATTTTATTAAAGCCCTGAGACAAACCCATAAGACAGATTATTACTCTAATCTTTGGTATGGAATCTCAGTTTTTCAACAGTAAAGTAGGAGTTTTTTAAACAGCCTATGTCAGAGTATTGGAGGGGGTGGGATGGCAAATTAAATGAATAAATTCAAATAAAATGCTTAGATTAGTGCCTAGCATGTAGTAAGAACTCCATATATGTTAGTCAGTAGCAACAGTAGGAGTAATAATAGTAGTAACTAACATTTTCCCCAGTATTTATCATATCTGACCCAATTTTCCAAATAACCCTATTAAATAAGTATGACCAGCGGGGTGCAGTGACTCAAGCCTGTAATCCCAGCACTTTGGGAGGCCGAGGTGAGTGAATTGATTGCCTGAGCCCAAGGCTTCAAGAACAGCCAGGGCAACTTGGTGAGACCTCATCTCTACCATAAATCAAAAAATTAGCCAGGCATAGTAGCATGCACCTGTAGTTCTGGCTACTTGGAAGACTGAGGCTGAAGGATCTCCTGAGCCCAGTGGATCGACGCTGGGGTGGCCGTGGGCGTGCTACTGCACTCCAGCCTGGGCGACCAAGTGAGACTCCAACACACACACACACACACACACACACACACACACACACACACACACACACACAGTATGACCATCACCTCTACCTTGTGATGGAAGGACTGAAGAGAGTTTTATGTAAAAAATAATGCACTGCTCTTTAAGTCAAGTGCCTTCAGTTCTGGTCTTTTCGATGCAACTGCTCTATTTTTCCACCAAACTGCACTACTTTCCAATCATGAATGAGAAGAACATTTTCAGATGACAGATGACTCATTAATGCTATTTGATTCAGAACACAATTACCGAGTCTTTAGATCTGCCTCTCTGTTTTGCTCTAGGTCTTGTTTCTTTCCTCTCCACTCTGGCCCTAGAGAACATTCTGTCATTCTTTGCTTACCTCCAAGTCAGAAGACAGGTTTCAAATCTGCATCAAAATACTCACAGAAGGTAATGGAATCCTGAGCCGCGAGTTTTAGCTTCTTCAGGATTCTGCCTAATAAATTGCCTCTTAGTATGGTTGTTTCATAGCCCTCTGAGGGCAATTTGCATCTTGATGGAAAACTTCTGAGGATGAAAAATTTTAACCTACAGAATGACTATCTAATGATAGTCTATCAGGTACAAGAGGGCAGTGCACTCTGGGGTAATACAGAATTAAAGGGGAAAAAAATTCTTCCAGAGAACCTCTGATCTCAGCCTGTAGGCAAATGGTGTCCCAGATAATAGCACCCCTGCACGAAACTCTACCAAGCAGCAAAAGGAGACATGATAACCTACATGTTTTAGAAGATGGCGATACTGATCTTCAATCTAACCTCAATAGTAGTTTGTATAACTAAAATTTTAAAAATTATCTGTGATGGCTTATTAAGATGAAAAATGCTTCTCTATACCAGCACGGGCTTGTTAGATGGGCTTGAGCATGATGTGTGTGAAGAAAGCACAAAATAGGTACTTTTATTCTTTTCTTCTCAAAGGAAAGATATCTGTCCTGATAGTCTGAATAAGGAAGGCAATGCTGCAAGTATCTAATACTGTCTTAGGGAATGGATGTCTAACATCAGAAAATCTGGAATCTTTCGCAGAGTGGAAAGATACATTCACATAAGGTGATTTTTCTGTTTCATAAGACAAAATTAACAGGTTTGGAGAAATAATACATTTAATTGGTTATAATGAGCACACGTTTAAGAGACGCTTACATGCAATTACATATTTCTTGTTAACTTTTTACTGAATTTCTCCCACCAGATTTTAGCTACTTAAGGGTAGAAACTATGTCTTTTTTGTTCACTCATGTAAACCCTATGTGTAACATTGTACCTGAAACATAAAATATACTCTATAAATGTCTTAAATAAATGACATATGTAACTATCTACAACAAAAAAATAAAGTAAAAGAAGCTTGGGTATGTTGAAAGACTCACTCAAGAATTTATGGAGTATTATTGAAATACGAGCCTTTTATTATGGTAAACCATTGTGGTCTTGAACAAGACTAAAAATCGAAGTCCTTGAACAAGATAGAAAAATGTCAGTTGAATCTTTAAAAAGACAGAAAAGCCATCTCCTATCTGGATCCTTTGTTGTTTGAAATTATGAGAAACGGAATTAGGCTAGAGGCTTAAGTTTTTAAATTGTCCCTCTTCAAAATATTAGAGGTTTCTTTTCTTAGATAAAGGCAAAAGAGATATTTCTGGTTGGTTGGTAAAAGAAAGACACAGCCTAAAATCAAAGTAACAAAGTAACAAAAGAGATGAATGTTTAAGGATCAGTGTTCCAAAAAAGGATATAACCAAAAAGGTTTAGAATTTCTAAAAATATATAAAAACAATAAAAATAATAAAACCTGGTTAAAAGGAAAATGACACAATGAGCCCAAGAGAATACACAGTTGATCCTTTGACTTTCCATGCTGGCTCAAAATTTAGAAGAATTAAATATCATGCTTGGTTTTTCTTTTGTTCATTTGCTTTAACTCAACATATTTTGTCATTCTTTCTTTTGCAGAAGTGAGTAGGATGTGACATAGAGGTTGCCATAGTTACTCATTTTTAGTGAGTTTGGAGACTGTTTTCCAACCAAACAAATAGCCCTCTCTCACTCAAAAATATTAGAAGGAAATGGAGGGGAAATTTGCCACTGAAAAATGACTCATCAAAGCACAAATACAAAAAATAAATTTTAAGTAGTCAAGGAATAAAATAATTACAATTCTTTGAACAAAGATTTATTCTTTGTCTCTCATGTCACGTGTGAAATTTGGGGGCATTTAAATAACATTTATTTGAGTAAAATCTATTTACTCTTTAAAAACTGATTTTGTTGCTACAACTGTAAAACAGTTAGAATATCTATTAATAATCAGGAAAACATAATGAAAACATAATAATCAGGAAAACAAATACACCTTAACAAGATAAAAAGGCATCAACACTTAAAAATAAAAAGAAATAATTTTGAAATATTTAGCTTCAAAATTTTTAACTACTTTTCACAGTTAAAAAATTATCTAACTATGCTACATTTATACAAGGAGACTATAAATTTTCTGGTGCAGAAGTTGAATGCAGGATGTTCAGGGAAAAGTGTCAAAATCTTATTACTGAGAAGACCAAAATGAGGGGGATACAATTCAAATTAATAAGGGTGATTTAAAATATCTTTTATGCTAGTGATAAAGACATTCAGTACATTGGAGACCTACAGAAAAATTACCCAGGAAGACAAAAAGGAAAAAATGTGGCCATGACCTGCTTGAAATATTCAGGGGTATAGACATTAGCGCCTTAAGCCACATTCCCAGTCCAACTCAGCAAAATTCCATTTGATTATCCCTCTTTTAAAGTCAGCCCAACTGTAAACAGCCACTATAATCTTAACGGCTTAAGTTAAGAACATTTCCATGTCTTTATTCGTGTAACTTAGAAATATTTACATAAATATTATATTGCTCAAAATAGTTCTGAAGCTATGGAAATACTTAAAATGACATTTAGTCTCTTTACTCTGTAAGGAACATTCGAAGACAAATTTAGGGATATGAACATCTACCTTAGAATTAAAGACTTATAGAGAAAAAAAAAGGAGCACTTCTTTTAGCAATTTAATGCTTGAAGCTTGAATCAGAAAAAAGTAATAGTAATTTAACATCCTCCTATACTTTGGTATGAAAGGAGAGTAGGAAAAAAGTATAGCTTTTAAAATCCCATTTACAGTAGGCAAAAAGTAAAAAATAAAATAAAATACTTAGGTATCTTTCTCTCTCTCTCTCTCTTTTTTTTTTTTTTTTTTGAGAAAGCAGGATTTATTAAGAGGACAGAAAAGCTCCCACGGTGGGAGGGGACCTGAGGGATATGCCCTAGAAATATATTTAGCCAAAAAAGTGTATAATCTCTATAAGAAAAACTGATTAAATAAATTGTAGGTGACACAAACAACTGGAAAAACATTCCATTCCATGCTCATGAGTCAAATGAATCAATATCATGAAAATGACCCTACTGTCCAAGGCAATTTACAGATTCAATGAAATTCCTATCAAAATAGCAATGCCATTTTTCACAGAATTAGAAAAAAAACCCTAAAATTCATATGAAATTGAGCCCAAATATCAAAATGAGCCCAAATAGCAAAAGCAATCTAACAAAAATAACAAAACTAGACGCATCACATTACCTGACTTCTAATTATACTGCAAGGTTATAGTATTAAAAACAGCATGATATTAGCATAAAAATAGACACATAGATCAATGTAACAGACTAGTGAACCAAGAAATAATACCACATATTTATAGTCAACTGATTTTTGACAAAGTAAACAAGAACATACACTGGAAAAAGTGCACCCTTTTCAATAAATGTTGCTGGAAAAATTGAATTGCCATATGAAGAGTAATGAAACTGGACCCCTTTCACCACACACAAAAAACAACTAAAGATATATTAAAAACTTTATGTAAGACCTGAAACTAAAAAATACTAGAAGAAGACCTAGGAAAACTCTTTCAGACATTGGCCAAGGCAAAGAATTCATGACTAAGACCTCAAATGCATAGGCAACAAAAATAGACAAATGGGGCTTAATTAAACTAAAAGCATCTACAGAGCAAAAAAATATTAGCAGAGTGAACAGACAAGCTAAATCATGGGAGAAAATATTTACAAACTATGCATCCAACAGGAGCTTAATATCCAGAATTTACAAGGAATTCTAACAACTCAACAACAGCAATTAATATCATTAAAAAGTAGGCAAAGGATATGAATAGACATTTTTCAAATATATACAAATGGTCAAAAGGCATATAAAAAATGCTCAACATCACTAATCATCAGATAAATGCAAATGAAAGCCACAATGAGACATCATCTTATACCAAACAGAATGGTTATTATTGAAAAGACAAAAAAACCCAGCATATCAGTAAAGGTGCAGAGAAATGGGAACTATTATAAATTGTTGATAGGAATCCAAATTAGTACAGCCTCTACAGAAAACTATGTGGAGATTTCTCAAACTAAAAATAAAACTATCATTTGATCCCACTACTAGCTATATACCCAATGGAAAATAAATCATCATATCAAAAAAGGTAACTGCACCAGTTGTGTTTATCACAGCACTATTCACAATAGCAAAGATTTGGAATCAACCTAACTGCTCATCAATGGATGAATAGACAAGGAAAATGTGAATATATATATATATATATATATATATATATATATATATATACACACATATATGTATATATATATATTTTTCTTTGTCTATTCATTCATTATATATATATAATGAAATACTATTCAGCCACGAAAAAGTGAAATCATGTATTCTGCAGCAATATGGATGGATGGAACTGGAGACTATTATCTTAAGTGAAACAAGTCAGAAACAGAAAGACAAATACCACAAGTTCACACTTAAAAGTGGGAGCTAAATAATGTGTACACATGAATGTAGAGTGTGGAACGATAGTTGGAGACTTGGAAGAGTGAGGGAGTGTAAGGAGTTTGTATGATGAAAAATTACTTAATGGTTACAATGTACATTGCTCAGGTGATGGGTACCCTGAAAGCTCTAACTTCACCACTGCACAATCTTTGGAGGCTATAAAATGACACTTGTACCCCATAATTTTTTTTTTTGAGTTGAAGTCTCACTTTGTTGCCCAGGCTAGAGTGCAGTGGCAGGCACAGCCACCTCAGCATTGACCTGCTGGACTTAGGTGATTCCTCCGCCTCAGCCTTCCAAGGAGCCAGAACTACAGGTGCATGCTACCATGCCTGGCTAATTTTTTGATTTGTTGTAGAGATGAGGTCTTGCCAAGTTGCCCAGGCTGTTCTCGAACCCGTGGGCTCAGACAATCCTCTCACCTCAGCCTCCCAAAGTGCTGGAATTACAGACTTAAACCACTGTGCCAGCCCATACCCCATAAATTTATACAAATAAAAAAGCATAACTTTTCATAGAAGAAAGCTTATTTTGGTGAATGGATATGTTAATTTGGTTTTTAACCTTTTTTTTCATATCTCAGAAAGATCAACTTGCTTTCAAGGCCAGAACTATGATGCCCAATGCAATAGCCTCTAAGTGTAGTACTATACCAGTCTGAATTAAGAGATCTAAGTATAAACTCTATGCTAGATTTCAGAAACCTAATGCAGAAAAGAATTAAAAGATATCATTAATAATTTTATATAGATTACATTTGACCTGGTCATATTTTGAATGTATTGGATTGAATTACTATCATTTATTTTACCAGTTTCTTTTTACCTTTTTAATGCAGCTACTGAAAATTTGAAATTACGTATGTTACACACCTTATATTTCTATTGGGCTACAATAGGTTAGATCATAGAGGTACGTGAATAACAACGTATCTTTTGGTAAGCTTTGCTATTTAGAGTTTTTTTTTCCTTTGAGAAAAAATGTTATATCGGCTTGTAGAATTTTTAAGTTAGTTGGCAAAGGCTGCTTAGTCCATATTGCACTTAAAGTCCATAGAACAAGTGACAAAATTGTTTCTAAGGGGGAAAAAACTACTAATTCTAGCTAGGGATACCAGCCCTCAGGGTCCTGGGTTGGAACTGTTTTGATAAGAGAGTTGTAAGTACACATATATGTGTGTATGTATGGCCATCCATGTATGTGTCAGGCATGACAAGATAAGCAAAATGTGAATTGATAGCTGTACCTGGATTAATAAGAGAAAGTGGTTTTTACCTTTCTGTAGTATCTATAAAAAAAGCAAGTCTTTACACCATCATTTTGCAAATGTTTGTCAAATCTTCTAAGATGGAAACAATGATTAGAACAATAGGATAAGATCTACCAGCAGAACTGTATTCTCTCTCCTCTTTCTAACATTTGAAAATGTATAAAGCATTTATAAATGTATCAAGTGTGAGTTACTTGCACTGGCCTGATAAGGAATTACTTTGAAGCTATTTTAAGTTAGCAGCTATCTACTTAAGTTCCTTGGCACACACATAAATACCAAGAATCAAAAGGTCGAGGAATTATAAAATGCTAATTGGGCTGAACGGAGAAATAATGCTTGAAACAGGAAATTTACATTATCTTATTAACGACACATGACAGTGATTAACGTTCATTAAAAATTTCTCCTCCAGGGGCAGTAGTCGAAATTAGAGATGCTCAAGCTTTAGCCAACATTAGAATCATCTGGAGAGGTCATTAAGACACTGGCTGCTGGGACCCATATCCTGAATTTCTGATTCATAGGTCTGGGGTGGGACTTGAGAATTTATGTTTCTAAACTGCCAGGTGATGTTGCCACTGCTGTTGGTTATAGGAACCACGTTTTGAGACCCACTGGGTTATTTTTTCACAGTGATCCAAAAACATCAGTTAAAATACTTTTCCTTTAGATTTACCAATTTTTGCAATTTCATATACAAGAATTATAGACAAACAATTATGTAAACAAACACTGCTCATTCTAAGACTAAGCATTATTCTTCCAACAAAATCATTTTTGTGTAAAGAATTCATCTTTCAAAGTAATATTTATGTAGTTTTTATTTGCAATGATCATATTTTATTCTTTAAAGGCTGCCTTTTATTTGTAACATAAAGATGTCAGATTAATTATTTCTGCTTTGCATGGAGCAAAACTAGTCTTAACTATTCCATGTTGAGGTAATATTTGATTATATCATCATATGAAGAAATTAAATTTTCTAAAGAAGTAAAAAATACATATTTCAGTGCCATTTTCTCAGTTGATAACCAAGCCTAATCGCATTTTTTTCCTTCAGAACTGCACTAGCACTTCAGCATATGAAATTGAAATTTTTGTGTTAGCTTAGTATTTCTGTGATGAAATCATTTGAATCTCTAAAATATATGAACAAGATAAAGCTGTCATATTTAAAAATCAAATTCAGGAAAGCTACGTTTTGTGTTTTGTAATACATTTCCACTGAGCACAACTTAATTTTATTCTTAGAAAATGTTATCAGGAAGCAATTTTATACCCCACATATCTTAGGCTATTAGTAAACATCATCTTGACTATTATTCCTTCTGTACCTAGTTCCAAGGTTCACTGTTTAGCGTTGATATTTTTATGCCTCACAGCTGTTAATATATCTAAGCTAGTGTTGACTGACATCTAGTTTCAACTCAAATTCCTTTGTGATTTCAGGTTCTCTATAATCTGAACCTAATCCACTTGTTTATCATTACTTCTTCATCATAAACTGTTGGTACAACTTTAGTTTATAGACCTTCTAATTTGCCTGATATTTCCTTGACTCTGAGTTTCAAGTTGGAATTCCATGTTTTTTTCTCTTTTGCCCTACAAATCCTACCCACCTACCTCCATAGTAATTTTTTTTTACTAAATCAATTCTCATTAGACATAGTATTTTCTACCATGTGTTATTAGCTAGCTTTGCCTGTGTTAACAATAAATAACTACAGTTACATAATTACTATTTACCAAGATATAAATCAAGTCATTTGCCATAACCATCAAAAGGACATAGATACTACTACCATCCCCATGTGTTTTTGTTTTATTTCATTTTATTATAGAGATTTAGGGTATAAGTAAGGATTAACTACACAAGTGGGCTGCATGCAGGTGAAGGCTGGGCCTCCAACTGGCCCTCACTTCCCCTGTCTTGGTACCCTTTGTGCTGTTATGTGCTCCCTGACTTGGCAGTGCCCAGTGACTGCCGATCCCTCTCTTGTGCTATTGTGATTAATGTTCCGGTCCCACTTATGAGTGAGAACATGCAGTATTCTTCTTTTTTTCTGTAATAGATCACTAAGTATGATGGTCTCCAACTCCATCCAATTTGCTGAGAAATCCATGATTTTGTTCTTCTTTATGGCTGCATAATACTGCATTATGCATATATACCACCTTTTTTTTTTAATCCAATTCACTTTTGATGGGTAGTAGAATTGGTTCCATGCTTTTGCAATTGTGAATAGTGCTGCTATAAACAATGCATGTGCACGTGTGCAGGTGTCTTCTTTGTAGAACAATTTCTGTTCCTCCGGGTATATTCCCAGGAGAGGGATTTCTGGATCATATGGCAGGTCAATTTTTGTTCTTTTAGGAATCGCCACACTGCTTTCCATAAAAAGTTGAACCAGCTTGCACTCCCAACAGTGTAGAAGCATTCCCTTTTCTCCACATCCATGCCAGCATCTGTTTTTTGACTTATTAATGATAGCCATCCTTACCAGAGTTAGGTGGTATGCAGAAGAATGAAACTAGACCCCTACCTATCACCATATACAAAGATCAATTCTAAATGGATCAAAGACCTAAATATAAAACCTCAAAGTATAAGAATCCTAGAAGAAAATGTAGGTAACACCCATATATGCACATCAGAATAGGCAGTGAATTCTTGACCAAGCTCCCAAAAACAAAAGCCAAAAAAGCTAAAGTAGACAAGTGGAACCTCATTAAACTGAAAACCTTTTGCATAGCAAAAGAAACCATCAAGAAAGTGAAGAGACCACCCACAGAATGAGAAAAAAATTTGTCTTACTATGTATCAGAGAAAGGTCTAACATCCAGGATCTACAAGGAATTCAAATGAGCAGAAAGGGAAAAAAAACCAAACAACCCTATTAAAAAGTGGGCAAAGGACATAAATAGACAATTTTCAAAGAAAGATAAATAAGCAGTCAACGGATACATGAAAAAATGATTTTTCTTTTTTTGAGGTGGGGTTTCACCCTGTCACCCAGGCTGGAGTGCAGGTTTCACTTTGTTACCCAGGCCTCCCCACAGCATCAATTTCCTGGGCTCAGGCAATCCTCCCATCTCAGTCATAGCTGGGACTCATAAACACAACGCCATGCTTTTTCCACAGCTCAAAAGAGTTTTTGAACTCATCAATTTTGATGCCTTTTAGTGCTTCTGCCGTTCCCTCCCCCCCACCTCTTCCACATTGGTAAAATGTTTCCCTTTGAGGACATTTTTCATCCGGGGAAACAAAAATAAAGTGGATTGAGGTGAGATCGGGTGAATAGGGAGGGCGAGGCATGGGGGTCATGCGGTTTGTGGTCAAGAACTTCTGAACACGCAGTGTGGTGTGGGCAAATACATTGAAAGAATCGCCAAGAAAAATTCACAGAAGCCAAACGCAGCTTCTCACAATGATGCTAGATGGTACACTGATGTTGATAGGTTCCTAGAACACTTACCTAGCAGGAAAGTCTGTACTACAAGAAACTGCCCTCCAAAAATAATTTTCTTGGGTGCCTACCTATAGGGTAGAAGTAGCAGGAAGTAGAAGTCTTTTTCTAATTGTTTTACCTATATAGCCGAAGATACACTGTGATTTTTATTTTTCAAATAACATCATACAAAATATATCATTTCAGATAAGTTTTTTAAATCTAATATATCAAGGATATACTTCCATCTTGATAATTACATAGGTGAAACATAATTATAAATAGCTGTGCAGGGTTCTGTGATTGGAAAATATCACTATTTGCTTAAGACAATAAAAGTTGCTATTTGGGCCATCTTTACTTTTTTTCTTTTGTTGGCAATAATAAGACAATAAATATGTTTTTTAAGACTTTTGCATATCTATCTAATTACTCCCTTAGGATAAACCATTATAATTGACATTGGGAGGTTACAAACATACTTTACAAATGGAGACAGTTTAGTATAAAAGATATGTTCTTCCACCTACCAGCTGTGTGAACTTGGTTGACTTGTAAATTGCCTGTGCCTATGTTCCTTGTTATAAAATGGGATAATAATGTTTCTGTGATTACATTAGCCTAAGAATGATAGTAATATATATCTTAGGGAGCTATTTTCATGATTAAATTAAGTACTAAGAATAGTAATTTTGGGGTTTTTTTAGGTTTTACCTTAGTATTTTACACATACAATTTCTAATGTGTATGTGTATGTGTATGTGTATGTATATACACACATATAAAAATATAGCGTCCAGCTTAAGAAATAAAGCATTGTTGGGCAACCCCTCTGGGTCCCCTCCCACTGTGGGAGCTTTTCTGTCCTCTTAATAAATCTTGCTATAAAAAAGAAAAAGAAAAAGAAAGCATTGTCAATATTGCATTCTCCTTTATATCTTCTCTTGAATTTATCTTCATCTTTCTCCCCGAGAATTAGCTATTTTCCTGAATTTTGAATTCAATAGTTTACTATTTTTAACCATATGTATGTATGAATCCCAAAACCATACTTTATGATATGTATTATTATATTATTTTGTATATATTGCATATTCTAATTTTATATAAATAAAACTATGCTATATGTATTCCACGACTTGCCTTTATTACTTAATATTATATTTGTGAAATTCATCCATGTTGATTCATGTAACTTTCCTTCATTTATCTTCCCTGCTCTGTAGTATTCTACTACATGAATATAGCACAATTGATCCACTCTTCTATTGACATATTTTTATTCCATTTTATTTTGCTTTTGCTGTCACCTGTATGGACATTCTTGTACAGTCTCCTGGGGCACTTGCACAAGAGTTTCTGCAGGATATATATTCAATCATATAATTGCTGAGAAGAGTGAATGGGCATCTCCAGCTTTTCCACATAATAACCAATTGTATGCCAGAGTGATTGTACCAGCAATGTATGAATTTGTATTATTCCACCAACTTGCTAACACTTGGTATAGTTAAAATTTTAAATTTTGAGTACTAGAGGATGTAACATGCTTCCTCATTTTGGCTTTAGTGTGTATTTCCATGACTAATAATAAAATTGAGCATCTTTTCATTTTTGACTCATTTCTGTAAAAGCTCGTTTATGTCTTAAGCCGATTGTTTTGCTAGGTTATTTATATTTTTATTTACAATTTGTATGATTTCTTCATATAATATGTATACTAATATAATATGTATAATATTAATCTTCTGAATACAATTATGTGTATTGAAGGTCTATTCTCCCACTTTTAACTCATGTTTTTACTTTCTTTATCAGGTCTTTTAATTGACAAACATTCATTTTAATGGCATCACATTTATCAGTACTCATACGGTTAGTGGTTAGTGTTTTGTGTGTGTGTGTGTGTGAGTGCTCCTTCTCTATCTAGAGGTCATTAACATACAGTATACTTTTTCTTTCTAAGTCATAAAGGTTCACCTTTCACATTTAGTTCCTTAATCCACTTGGGCTAAATTTTTTCCAATGTCTATAAAGTAGAAATCCATTTTCTTTGTTCTTCTATTTTGATAGCTAATTGGTTTAATATAATTTATTAAATAGTCTTGTAGTTTCTCACTGATTTTCTCTTGTATCAAAAGCTTTCTATATGCGTGTAATTGTTTCTTGACTATTCTAGTCAATTGATCTTTTTATCCTTACACCAATATCACATTGTCTTAAGTTCTACAGTTTTATAGGTTTGAGTATTAGTATCTGGTAGCGCAAATCCTCACTTCATTCTTTTGCAGGAGTATTTTAAGTATTCTTAGCCTTTATTCTTTCATATATATATATATATATATTAAATTAGCCTGTCATTTATCATAAAACAATGTTGGAATTTTTATTGGAATAGATTCTATAGCTATATTAGTGGAGAATTGGTTTTTCAGTAATATGGAATGCTCCTATTTGAATGATATCCAAAACAGCTAACAAGCATCAGGACATAGACATTAACCTATCTGCTGATACCAGAGCAATCAAAATTGCTACTGCCTATGATAAACCAGCTACATAAAGAGGCATATTGGATGAATATCATCCCTGTTCCAGTTCATAGTCAAGGTAAATTTTGATGCCCTTGAAAACAACTTTTGGCCGGGCTCGGTGGCTCAGCCTGTAATCCCACACTTTGGGAGGCCGAGGTGAGTGGACTGCCTAAGCCCGTGGGTTCGAGACCCACCTGGGCAACTTGGCGAGACCTCATCTCTACAATAAATCAAAAATATTAGCCAGGCATGGTAGTGCGCGCCTGTAGTTCCAGCTGCTTGGAAGGCTGAGGCGGAAGGATAGCTGGAGCCCAGTAGGTCGAGGCTGTGGTGGCCAGGAGCAGCCACTGCACTCCAGTCTGGGTGACAGAGTAAGACTCCAACTCAAAAAAAAAAAAAAAGAAAAGAAAAAAGAAAACAACTTTTGTGCTCGATGAAATTATTCATATATTTGCACTAATTTTTCAATTTATTAAAAAAGTTTTTCGTTCATTCTATAGCTATATCTTATACATATGATTCTATTTATATACTTGGTGAATATGTATCTAAAGTTTTTGATTAATTTCTGTCTTCTTTTATGAAAACTAAATTCATAGAAGCATTTAAGTGCATATGTACGTTGTATATAGTCTATTTTAAGTAATCTTAATGTATAATTTAACAATAAAATGCTGAGTACTGAAAAAAAATTTATAAATCTAACAAATATGATAATTCCCAATTCTTTTATATGCATCAATGTTATATATAAATACTTATTTAAAACTAAAAACATAAGTCTAAATTGATTACTCAATACAATTGCATTAGAATCACCATGCTAACCAACTACTCTGATAGAATAAATTTTTAAACATCACAAATACAGAAAATACCAAATATGTAAGAAATCATTAATCCAAAATATTAATTTAATGATTTTGATTCACTGAAAACTGTATTAATTGTGAATAATTCAGGGGTTAAAAGGTGTTTACACTCTAGGGGAAGTAGTTGAGTTTACACCATAATCCACAATATAGATTACTGTACTTTTTTTTTCCATATTGTTCTTGTGTGTTATTATTTCATGAATATGCTCATCTTGTAAAAGGAGGTAGGAGGTTAGTTAATCTTTTTCTGTTTCTTGGAAGGCTTTATATAATATTAATATTAAACACTTTGGGAACACTTGGTAGCAGTCACCTGTAAAACTGTCAAGATCAGATATTTTCTTTCTAGGAAGATTTTACATTACTAATAAATGACTCAGTAATTTAATGATCTTTATAAAATGTACTCAGTTTGAATCTTTTGCATTTATAAATATGTTCTCTTTATATTCCTAGTCTTAACAATTGTTTCTCTTCTTCCTTAGTATTTTCAGCTGATTAGAATTATAAATTGTTTTCTTTCAAACTGCCAGCTTTTAGATTTGTTGCCTTTTTAAATGTTGTGTTTAATTCCAATGACTTCTGCTCTGATGTTTCTTTCTTTAATATTTTCTTTGGTATTTTTTTCTCTTTGAACATTGGAACCTTAACTTATGATATTTAAGTCTTTCTTCTTTGCTAATATATGCCTTTAATAGTATACATTTCAGTCTAAATATATCTTTCTAACGGCATCTCATAGATTCTGACATTATTTACCACATTATTCTGTATTAAAAATTCATTATAATTTTTTCTTTGATGCATGGGTTACATGGGTATTTCTTTTTAAAAATTAAATAGCTATCCTTGCTTGTTTTTCTTTTGCCATGGATTCTTGCTGAATTCCACTGTGGTTAGAGAACATGACCTGTAATTTTTTGTAATTCTTTATAATATATTAATTGTTTTATGACATAGTACATGGTTACTTTTCATAGATGCTCTATACCTGATTGAAAACAATTTTTATTCTCTAATTATTGGCAATAGAATTTTCTATATGTCTACTAAAGTACAGCTGTAAAAGATGATAACTTCCTTTGGTCAGAGAAAGAGTAGTAACTTTTTATATTTATTTATTTTACTCTGAAAGCAAAAAGTTTTTGGATACGACTCAGACTAATTATTTACTTATATAATGTCAAAGATAAACACAGCCAGATACTAGTTAAAATAGTAAAAATAGATTTCATTAAGTAACTACTGGAAGTAGAAGAAAGAACTGAGTTCAATTTTGATTTGTGTAGAGATGAGTGGTTTTTTTAAAAGGGAGAATTAGGAAAGGGGGCAGTTAGCAGAGTCACAGGAGTAAAAAAATTATAAAGGGTTGGTCAGTGTAAACGCGATTAGGTCAGCTGCATTTGCTAAGTAGCTGTTAGAAAGTTAGGATTCTACCCTTCCACAGAGGCAGGGAGATAGAAGTCCTATTCTTCCTGTGATAGCATTTTAAAGGAATAGCTCCCGGGTTCTTAAGACCGACACTTCTGAGTTTGTAAGTGGTACATATTCACACTTGTAAACCTTTTTTTCAGAAATGGAGGTCTGTGGCCTATCACCAGCTGTTGACTAGAACAAACAGTAGATTTTTCTGGCAGCACTGAGTTTTCTCAGTCAGGCATTTAATGAAGGCTATGGTCATCCTAGGGACATAGCCTTATGCTGCTAGAAGTTATGCTCAAGTCTGGCCATCTCTTAGTGCAGAGGGTTGAACAGAGTCAGTAGGTACTGAGAGTTCTTCAATTCTTAATAACAATCTTAGCGCCAGTTCCCAATGCCCCACGTCCCTTCTGGGGCAATACACTGAGGGTGCATATCATCCTTCATGTAAAGGAGGGGGGGCTCTTTACTCTATAAGAGGACCTGAAAATCGTTCATCTTGGAGTTTATATAGAAACTGCTGGAGAAATGCTTTTTTGTACTGAGAACAGAGAAGAACCTTTGTTCTCTAATGTAACCAAATATTCTCTGGGAAAGGAAGGGGAAGGTCCCTAAATTTTTACAACTTTCAACATAGACAAATTTAGGAGCAATAAATCTACAAATCTCTGCAGAGTATGTCATTGTCTTTAAATATCCAAAGCTTATTTTCTCTTCATTCATCCTTTAACTCAGGTTGCCAGTAATGCTTGCTAAAAAAGCCCCAACTATACAGAAATATGAAAATATTCATTGTTTCCCAACAAAGTACCCGTATTCCCTTCATATCTGCTTTGGCAGCCCGAAGTCAGGTGAGGCAGTAATCCAAGGTCTAAGCTGCTGGTTGGGTCCCTGCCTCCTGTAGTTGCTGATTGCTGGATGGTGGTACTGCCTTGGAATTTCAGCCACAACTAATTTGGAAGCTTAGAATACATCTCTTGTCCCAACTGCTCCACACCATGCCATTCTTTCAGCCTCCACTATGTTGATGATAACGGAATATGAGGGGAGTAGAAGTAAGGATGGTCTCTCTTCATTTTGGAAGTGTCAGTCCTTTCCCTACTCTACTTGCACCTGCACCATTTCCTGCTAAAACATCTTAAAATTTTAGGTAGTAAGCAGGAACTTGAAAAATAAAAACAAAGGCCAGTGATTCAGCTGACTTTAACTATGCAGAGCTAAAATTAAATGAATTGCATAAATGTTTCATTGATTGATTTCACATTAGCATTTCTTTTTATGACATCTTTTTAATGTATTTTTTTCTCGGTGGACAATAACATAATAAATGCAAGCTCAATATCACCTAATCTCAAAGGCATAACTTAAACAATAAGCATAGGAATATTCACAGTGCTAAATAATCAAGACAATAAAGCTACAACTCAAGAGAATAAAAATAAGATGAGTACTCTATAAAAACAATAATAAACAACCAAACAGAATTTATTACATTAAGGCAAAGTGGAATTTATTTCCTAATCTGTATTCATAATAATAAGAATAAAGATATAAAAATATACCAATTTCATAGCATTCCAAGCAACAAAGGTATAATCTGAAAATATCTATCCAATTGGACATTTAAAAAAAGTATATTTATACACTAGCAAAGGTTTTTAAAATAGCTTAGGTATTTTTTACACTTTGATTTTTCTATCATATACTCATGAAATAAATATTCAAAATAATCAAACATGCTCATGACTTTTTATTTTTTCTTAAGTGAAGAAAAATATTAAATTATACTTTTAAAAATGCAACAGCTGAAATTCCAGTTGCAAATTGACAGTATAGAAGCAAACTAGCATCACTCACCCCTACCACACAGAAAACAAAAAACAAACATATAGCATTGATATTGTCACCAGCAATAAACTAGAACTCAAATATTTGGAGAAGACAGTTCCTGGGGCCACAGATAAGTGAAAACACTGTGAGCAGATGGTAAGGGAAATGATACTTCCCCCTAGTTGACCAGGCACCAAGCATGGCCTCCCATTTGTCCTCACTTCACCCTATACGATGATCACCTATGTACCTAATCCTGAATCGTATGCTACCTCTTTAAAATAAAAAAAGAAAAAAAATGGGCAATCAAAGACTCTAAAAAGAGACAAAGAAGGTCAAAATATAATGATAGAGATCAATTCAGCAAGAGGATGTGACAATTATAAATATCTATACACCTAATACTACAGTCCTCAAATATATAAAGCAAACATTAATAGATCTATAGGAAGAAATAGAACATAATACAGTAACAGTAGGAGACTTCAGCATTTCACTGTCAGTAAAGAACAGATCATCCCAACAGAAAATCAACAAAGAAATACCAGAGTTAAACTACACACTAGACCAAATAGGCTTAACTGACATTTATAGAACATTTCATTCAACTGCTGCAGAATACACATTCTTTTCATCTCATATGGGAGTATTCTTCAAAACAGACCATATCTTAGGCCACAAAATAAATCTCAACAATTTTAAAAAGTAGAACTCATATCAATTATTGTTTGTATGACCACAATGAAATAAAACTAGAAGTCAATAACAAGAGAAACTTCAGGAAACACATAAATATATGGAAATTAAAGCACATGCTCCTGAACGACCAATGCATCAAGGAAGAAAGAAAGAAGGAAACTAAAAAATTCTTGAGACAAAAATTGAAATATAACATACCAAAATCTGGGACACAGCAAAAGTATTATTGAGGGAAGTGCATAGCAATACAATTTCTATGTCAAAAAAGTAAACAGACTTCAAATAAGCAACCTAATGGGGCACCTCAAAGTACTAGAAAAGAAAGAACAAATCAAACTTGGTAATAATATGAGTTATTACTATTTTTATATACGTTAAATTAAATTTTAGCTTAGGTTTAATATACCTGTAATTAAGCAGATAAATGTAATGAGACTGAGGCATTAGGCAATAGGTCTTCCAGTCTACGTGTATTTGGTTATATTAGTGGAACTTTATGCTATCTTAGGTTAATACTTTGTGAAAATTAATTCTGTAAAATTTGGTATGGAATAGGTTTACTGTTGTCTTTGCCAGCCAGTGCAGAATCCTCTTAGACTACACTTTTTACTTCTGCTATTAAGTTAAAGTAAATTTATCACTGTGGATTATAATTCAAAGGAAGATCAGTGACTCACAGTCAATAGAATAGATGCTACTGCATTCCAATTTGTTTTACCTGTGTAATAAATGTTTGTTATAATATAATTTGCAGTGATCATGTCCTTCATATACATCCAGGATATATGTAAATATTTAAGCTATTAAGTCTTTTAGAGATTTCATCCAGAGTAAAGTAATGGCTCTCAAACTTCAGTCTGCATGAAAGTCATCTGGAAGGCTTATAAAGATCCTCTCCAGAATATTATTTTGGCTTAATTTAGTGTGTGTGAAAATGATGACATTAATTGGCAAATATTCCCGTGTAAAAGATCAGAATCATCCACATAAAATTATATAAATTAGGTGCTAACCAACACTTAAAGTTATATATGCCAAGATATGTTTACAAGATGTAAGTAACAGTTTATGCAAATCTAGTAGCTGGTTTGTTTTTCCATTGGCATGCGTGTTTTTATTTGGCAAGCACACCTGCCATTGTTACTAAACTCTGATGAATCTTGGGAAAATGTTCCTTCTGTTCCATTTTGACTGACTTGGTACCTACAAGAACATGTGAGAATGATGGATGTTGATTTTGAATTGATAAGCTCTGTTTGTTATGCCAGTGAACTACTAATTGATCTCATTTTTTCAAATCCTCTTCTATATTCTTGTCTGTAGGTGTGATATATTTTTTGAATGTGTGTGGAAGTAATCTGATAATGTTATTTTTGCCCTCTTGTTTTTCAATGGTAAATTATGACAGAGTGAATATATTAATGAATTTTCAAAATATTTACTAAGATGGTTTTAAAATTATATGTATCAGCTGTCATTTTTAAAATTTTATAATTAGCTTTATGAAAATGTGCTGTCTATTGCTTGTTCCAGATCAGATATAACACCATAGAAAGCAAATGAACAAGAATAATAATGAGAAAAGATTGCAAAATAATGAAGTTGCAAAATAAATAATTCTTGCACTGATGTGCAAATTTAATTTGTGTTCTCTTCGTACTTTAGCTTAAAGTTACTATAGTGACTTGATGATTAAAACTATTTCCAGAAGAAACTATTGAAAAAACTTATCAATTAGCATGGACTTTAGCCAGAGTGCAGTGATCTAGGTGAAAAGATTGTGCTTGTCCTTACATCAGATGATGTCACAGCCTCAGAAATAGAATGGGCATAAGATCAAAGAAATGAGGTTAGATAAGGGGAAGCATTTCTTGGAAAGAGGTTTATTGACTCTTATAATGGTAAAGCTATGAAAAATGTACCTCCGAGATTATCTAATTTCAGCAAAGTTTGGTCAAAGATAATTTAGTGCCCATTCCCCCTAGTAGCAAGGTGTCAGAGCTTCCCAACTTGTGTGCCTTCACAAACTGCAGTCCCCCAAACAATTGGAGATGTGACAATATATTGATGCCTTCAGACCAGGTGGGGCTGAATTGGTCTGAGATACTTGGACTCAGAAGCCATCTCCTTCATTTTTGAGCAAATCTTGACGCTGATTTCAACCTACCTAAAAAACTAACATTTTCTATGTCTGGTATGAAGGTATCAAGGATGATTCCTTGAGGTCCCTTTACTTGTAACTGTCTTCTACCATGTCAATGTCTGCCTGTCTGGATTCCATGACTAGAATGCTGTTTTCTTTTTAACTGCTATGCAGAGCATTTCTTAAATAAGATGCAAGAAGTAGGATCCATAATGGAAAAGACTTATAATGATTGTCATAACTTATAATGTTTGCTCAATGGAAGTCATTGGAGTGAAAAGATACATCTTTGAGTGACAAAAACCCATGGGTTTCTTAAAGAAAACCTGTTTTTTAAGCATAAAAATAGATTAACAAATGCTCTATAACCTTTAAAATGAATGCATTATATTTAAATGTATCATGTAAATAACAAAACAATTAAAAGACTAAAAACAGTAGGCAGAAAATTTCATGTTTTGCATAATGCTATTGATGAAAAGTTTTGAAACTTCCAAAATGTATTTTTTTTTTGAGTTGGAGTCTCACTCTGTCACTCAGGCTGGAGTGCGGTCGCACTCTCACTGCCACAGCACAGCCTCGACCTACAGGGCTCAGGTGTCCCTTCTGCCTCAGCCTTCCAAGTAGCTGCAACTACAGGTGCACTACCATGCCCAGCTTATTTTTTGATTTATTGTAGAGCCGAGGTCTCACCAAGTTTGCCTAGGCTGGTCTCAAACCCACGGGCTCAGGCAATCCTCTCGTCTCGACCTCCCAAAGTGCTGGGATTACAGGCTGAGCCACTGAGCCTGGCCCAAAATGTATTTTTTTTAAATGTAAAACATATTCAGGCAAACTGCATAGCCATATCTGAAAAGAGCCACCAGTGTCATGGTGGTGTTTGCTCTGGGAAGGAAAAGAGTAAAAGTGATGGGTATTAACTAGAACTGTAACATTTCATTTTTAAAAAGCAATCTAAAGAAAAATATAAAAAAGTTAATATATATTTAACCTTCTTGATGGGTATCTCACTGGTACATTATGTTTTATAATAGTCTGTTCAAATTGTTTCATAATTTGAATTAAACACTTAAAATGGATGAGAGAATTCTAAAACTATTCTTTATAAATATAATCTTAGTTGACTTCCTATGTGTATATCACTTTATAATTTCCTCTATTTGATTAGTATTTTTTCATTTAATTTCCCCCATAAAATCATGTTCTTTTAAAAATGAGAGTGCGATTTTTATTTTCCTTCTGTCCTCTTCAATGACTAGAATTGCACTTGGCATCTAGGGTATATGGAACAAATATCTGTTAATTGATTACACAAAACATGATCACTAAACTGAAAATCCTCATATGTTAAACAAATTAGTAACAGCATTTGCAAACTTGCCAGGTCCCAAAGAAGCAAATGTGCTTCTATAGAGCAAAGTTTCTTTTTAATTTGTCCCCTTTTACCTGTCTTTGCTTCTTTCTCTCTCTCCCTCATCTTCTCCTTCTGTCTCCTATAACATTATTCCAAATCCATCAAAATCAAGCATAGAAGGATTTTTTTACAAATAAAAGTTAGCTCTAAAATCCTCTCTGCTCTACCCTCCAGCCTAATGAAGCAAAGAAACTCAGATAAGACAAAGTTTCAGTCTTTAAGGTCAATTTCAGTTTCTTGAGCAAGAACTGAAATAAGACAAAGTTTCAATCTTCAAGGTCAAGAAGGAACTGAGAAAAGATGAAATTTCAATTTTTAAGTTCAACAAGGACAATTTCTGTTTATTAAAAAAACTGTAACTGTTGGTTCTATGGGGAAGTTGGGCCAGTTTCATAGTATTCCTATCCATCTTTCCTTAGAAGTTGTTACTCGTCAATGATGAGGCTAATGATGCCAATAATGACTAACATTTATTGAATACTTACAGGCCAAGTACTTTGTGAGAAGATTCTCTTTCAAAATTCATAATAATTTGATAAGAAACTAAAAACTTTCATTTTTACCTATGCTCCAGGGCCAAAGAATCCATACTGAAACTATGGTTTGAACTCAGACTTTATCGAATCACAGAGTACATGTTGTTAATCACCAAGTCTTATTATATCCCTTGTAGGAAATTGAATCTAATCATTCTGCTTTTACCCTGTTTATTTCCCAATTTCTATATACTGTGACTTCTTAGCAATAGTCATTCATCATCATCCAATCTTTTGGGTTTGAATTCCATCTATTCTTTGACAATCCCAGGATCACTTCTTTCAGCCTGGATCCCTCACCTTGAATCCCAGACTTTTGTACTGATAATTCCAATTGGACTTGGGGTTGACATTTCAAATTATTCATACATAAAACCAAACCTGTTTTCTTCCTTCAGGTCCTCTTGTGTGGATTTTTCTGTCTGGTGAAAAGGCATCTCCATCTATCTAGTATCCATCCAGGCATTTAAGCTAAAGACATTAGAACTATCCTTGACCAAGCCTTTCTTTTATACCCCAAAACAACATTTCCAAAATGCATCTAGAATAGAACCACTTGCCCACCTGTATTACTACTAATAGAGACTAGTCTCAGCCTCCATTGTGTCTTGCTTGATTAACTGTGATAGCCTCCTAAAGCAACTCCCTGATATCAATTTCACCCAAATATGGTATAGAGAAGTCAGAGGGAGTCTTTTCAAACAAGTTATATCATTCCTACTTAAAAACCCCTTTAAAACAGAAAGTAGGACTTCCCATCTCATTGAGACCTGAACTCTGGCATCAACTCTTATTTCTCTCTCCTTCACTACTCTACTCAGCTACAGCATCCTCCCTGCACTTCAGTCCTCCTACCCTGAGTGATCTTTCTCCAAATATCTGCATGACTACTTCCTTCAACTGTGTTCACAACACTGCTCAAATGCTGAGTTTTCCTCAACGTGCTAATACAAGAAAACTCCCTCCTCAAACTTTCCATCTCCCTTAACCTGCTTTACCGTTTCCATAGTATAAAATGCTATCTGATTAACTATGTATACACTTACCTCTCTTAAATTAAAATGTAAGCTCCATGATTGCAGGGATTTTGTTTAGTTCACCTCGATATTCCCAGAGCCATGCCTAGTGTGAAATGCTTGTTGAATAATTTATAAATGTATACTTACACTAGTAGTGTATGTGAGGTGCTATGTCATCAACTCATCCCCAGGAGCATGCATTTTTATATTACTTTTTTTTTTAAAACATGAAAAGTAGCTCTCTGTAGAAAGCAATTCTCTATAGGAAAGCAGCAAAGTCAGATAAATATTTGAAGTGACTTTTTATTTTTGACTAAACAGCTAATAGGGTATACACACAGAATTCTCATAATTAGTATAATTACTTAAAATGTAAAAGAATTAAAGCATGCAGTACTTTCTTAAAAATTGACAGTGTTCTTATTAGTCACAGTTGCCATGTACACTTCTTGTCCCTGAGTTGCCGAGGCCTCTAATTATGCTGTCATTCCAACAGATGTTACACGTGACTGGGATTTCTGTTTGATACCGGTTTGCAAAGAATCCTCTTTCTATTGCAGTTCCTCCTGGAATCTTCTCTCCCATTTAATAAAAGAAGGACCTTCAACAGAATATTAAAGGGAATAGAGAAAGCCAAGCACAAATGATGCATGCTCCTTAATGCTCAGAAATAGTTTTTCCCATCACCAACTCTTTGATGTGGGAAAATCAGATCATTTTTTCTTTCCTTTTTATCTCCCCCAAGGTCTCCAAACTTCATAGCTGTAAAGAGCGAAGGTTGTAAGTCAAGAGTAGAAAGAATTTAACATCTGCAAAGTTAGGTCCTACTGGAAGAGAAAATAAGTGTAATAATGATATGATTACTTTGTTAATATTCATCTTAGGAACTTCTCTTGGGTAATTCTTTCAAAAAATATTTGACTTCTTTCCATGTGCGAAGCCGTGTGCTAGGCACTAGAGCTAGATTCGCTTCCTGCCTCTTTTTTTTTTTTTTTTTTTGAATTGGAGTCTCACTCTGTCGCCCAGACTGGAGTGCAGTGGCCGCTCCTGGCCACCGCAGCCTCGACCTGCTGGGCTCCGGTAATCCTTCCGCCTCAGCCTTCCGAGTAGCCGGAATTACAGGCGCGCGCTACCACGCCCAGCTGATTTTTTTGATTTATTGTAGAGATGAGGTCTTGCTGCCCAGGCGGGTCTTGAACCCGCGGGCTCAGGCAATCCACTCACCTCAGCCTACCAAAGGCGCGGGATTACAGGCTGAGCCACTGAGCCGGCTCGCTTCCTGCCTCTTAAAGCCAATAATCTAGCAGAAAAGACAATGCAAACAACAAATTTATGCAAATAATTGATGCAAATTAAAATAAATTACATTAAGACATACAGGGCTTATTGACTTCTCCAATAAATTAAAATATAAACATTCTATAAAAGTTTGAACTAAGAGAGCTCGGATTATGAAATCCATTTGTGAGTTAAAGTTAGAAAATTGATAACTATATGTTCAAATAGAATGCATATAAAAACTGTCATTAAATCACTCCCAGATCAGTAATAGACATGAATCATCAATGGAAGAAAAAAAAAGAGAACTACAGACATCATGTTGTTAGAAAATGCCATCATGATTATAAATACTGTTTCCTAGGGGAGGCCCTTTTCCTGTCATGTTTCTTCCATTTGGGACATGAATCACAATAATCATTACATATATATGTATATATATCTGTCCCTGTATTAGAGTATGACTTTATTGAGGGTAGGAACATTGGCCGGTCTTGTTTATTGGTTTGACTGTTTTTGTATCTCCAGCATAAAGAACAGGGCTTGGCATGTAATTGATGTTTAATAAATATTTGTTCAATAGTTGAATTCTAATAAAAACATAAAGCAAGTTTATTATGTCAGATTCCTGCTGTGCATATGTTTTGCTGAATGTGTGTCAATCTTTTTGTCTTTCTCTTTTTTTTTTTTTTTTTTTTTTGAGTTGGAGTCTTACTCTGTCGCCCAAACTGGAGTACAGTGTGTACTCTCAGGTACTGGGCTCAGGTGATCCTTCTGCCTCGCCTTCCAAGTATCCGAAACTACAGGCTTGTGCCACCATGCCTGGCTAATTACCTATTTATTTATTGTAGAGATGAGGTCTTGCCAAGTTGCCCAGGCAGGTCGCTAACCCATGGACTCAGGTAGTCCTCTCACCTCAGCCTCCCAAAGTGCTGGGATTATAGGTGTGAGCCACTGCGCCCGTCCTGTGTGTCAACTATTAAGTACTCAGTACCTTCAAGTGACTTTTTTCTTATAAAATGTTATGCAAAAATAATTCATAAGCACCTACTCAAGTAAATGTCCATATCCTGCACTTAGCCAGTTCTACAGATCAATCGGTACATTTATGGGATCTGTTGGTGAAAGTAATTTTCTTTGTTTTAAATAGAATATAAGACAAATGAAATCTACCTTTCAAAAATGATCATCTAAAGTTTTTAAAAACAGATTGTATGTTGGGCAAATTACTATGTTTTCCTTGTAAATCAGCTTGAAGCAGTATATTTGATCAACACACCCCATATGAATGAGGACACAAAAAAATAACAGAAAGGAATGAGTTTTAACTCTGCTTGGCTGCTTCTTGTAGAGGATATGCATATTGGCTATAAAATATACAATTGGAAGAACATAATGCATAAGAATAATCCACTTGAAAACTCTGTTGAGTATGTCTTGGCAACATTGGATCCTTACTCTGGTGTTCAGATAAAATGAGACTGTGGATGCTCCTAATCTTCATACCTGAATAAATGTCAGGCCCAAGAGGATGAGCCCCACAGGTGTGCCCTTGATAAAGCACTTTCAAGCTGTATATGGCCACACACAGCTGTTACAGACCTCAGGATACAAAAGAAATGCTAAACATGCATGATTCAGGGGGTCTTGGGATATTGTCTCAATAAGTGGAGATAAGGTGTAGTAATGAAGAGAAGATTCCTGTTGTTTGACAAGAAAGTATCAGGTTTCTTCCCTTAGTAGTATCTTTGATATAGCTTCATATATAGTTTATGAAGACAACTCAGATGATTCATGTTATAAAGAATTCTTTCTTCCCAGAAATGTTTCTCTAAGGTTTTTTTTAAATATAGGAAGAGCCACTAGTTTATATTTAAAAACATAGAGAAAGAGGGGCATTTTAAAATAAGATCATATCCATGTGAGCTTCCAAGAATACCTCTAATATGTAAATTTGTTTGTGAGAGTAAAATATAGCACTATTTTTATGTCATGAACCTAATTATGTTTCAAAACATTTGAATCACTTTATTCTCATTTTCATGGAAACTTTATGTTTTAAAAGGCAACTTCCCAACAAGTACAAACATGTTTATAGCAACTTTTTCGTGACAGCCATAAAATCCCACCTGAAAACAACCAAAATATTCAACATCTATAGACTAGATAAGTAAATTATGATAAATTTATATTATTTGATAGTTTGCATCAGTGATAATCAATGAATCACAGCTTATACATCTGTTATGAAGAAGTCAAAGAAGATGATATGTTCTGAAATACCATAATATAAGTGCAAAACCAGACAAAACTAAATTTATTGCTTAGAAATGCATAAACATATGGTAACACTATAAAGAAAAGTAAGAGCATGATTAACACAAATTTTGGGATAGTGGTTCCCTGAGAGAGCAAATGGGAGCCTCTGTGACCCTGGAAATGTCCTATTCCTCAAGCTCAGTGGTAGATACAAGAATGTATATTCCCTCCATTACTACCTTTCAAACTGTACCTATACATTACATCCCTAGGAATATATGCTATAATTCACAATAATAGGGAAAAGAGAAGAGAAAAGAAAAAAACTCTTTCAGCAAGAGCAAAATGAAATGTGAAAAAAAATAACTTGACACTACTGGTCAACTTCAACAGAAGTGGTCATAGTTCCAATTAATTTTTGTGATTTAACACATTTGAAGAGTTACAAACAAGAAGGTTTGTGTGTGACACAGTTTGTTTTATACCTGTGGTGTCTTGTGTCAGTTATATCATGTGTTCATTTTCTATCTTTGTTAGGTGTTTTAGCAGACTAGCCTAAGAACAGGAAGGAGAGAATATGTGGCAGATTTTTCTTCCTCTACAGCAAAGTGTAAGCTGTTGAGGATTTAGTTCTATGGGATTGGGAGCCAGCCGAGGAGGCCCGCTTGAGTGTTAGGGATCCAGGCGGGCTGCTGACCCTGAGACCACTAGGATGAGTTCAGGAGCTGATGGCCCATTCCCTCTTCCCTTCTTTGCTGTTTGGCACATCCCACTGGCAGGGACTTTGATGATCTAAGCATGAAGCTCTGAGAGTATGACAGGCATGGCTTACTTGAGGAGTCCAGTGTTCCCGTTTCTCATAGACTGTGGTTTCGGCTTTAAACTTAACATAATTCAAACTCAGGTCACATTTGGGAGCCTTTAATATGGTACAACCTTCTTTATAAGATTTAAAAGTATATTTGTAAAGTGCTGTTTCAATCTTAATAATATAGTTAATTATCTAGAGTTACTAGAAATGGCCCAGCACAAACGTTGGGCTGGGCCACATTCCTTAGGAACTGGTTTGGGCTACAATTAAGAGTTTCTATAGTGTAGGTAGAATTAGCGTAAAATAGAAAGGAATTGGGATTTAAGTTGGTCATTAGGTGTTGTGTATGCATAAGTTTTAAAAGTTATTGATTATTAGAATATTATGATATTAGAATTGTTGTATTAATTTTGAGGAAACACCTGGTGGATGGGAGATGTCCCTCATTCACCTGGCTTTATGTTTATGTAAAACTTTTGTGATTTAATTGAGATTATTCTTCCTCATGCCTGAGGAAACACCTGGTGGGCAGGGGACACCCCTCACCCACTTGGCTTTGTGTTCACGTGAAAGTCTTGTGATTTAACCTGTGAAATTTTAGGATAAAAGGCTTATGGTTTGTCCCATTAAACGGCTTCTGCACCAGACAGAGTCCAGTCTCTTTCTTTCTCCCCCCATCTCTCTTTCTTTCTCTTTATTTCTCCAGAATAATCGCCGACGCCACCACACCTCCCAGGGACCCTCTAAATCTCTTTGCAGGGGTTGGCCCCCTGTATAGTTCCATTATTAAACTAGTAAATAATTTACTACCTGACTTAAATCATAAACTTATTTTAATTATTGTTTTCCAGCATAGGAAAAAATGATGAGAAGTTCTAATCTACATTCTTAGCTCTAGAACTTGGCAATGGAAAACAATAGCTGTTTCTTCATCATTCAGCAAGTCTTCTGACTATGTCAAGTAATTGTTTTTCATAATAAAAATGTGTTTTTAAAAAATTTTATCTCTTCTAGTAGCTGTTAAAGTGGATTTTGTTATTATTGTAACTTTTGCAGGCATTTCTGTAACTTTTATTTGTGTTGTCTTTCCACACATCAGAAAAAAATCCTCTGAGGGGGAAGGAAAAAAAAAAAGAAAGAAAAAACCCTAGAATGAGCCAGGGAACTATGTGATGCTTTTTTATATGCTATGTCTAGCATGGTAGTTTCCTTATATTAGATTCTCAGTAAGTATTGGTGAAGTTGACTGGAATGTATACAAAATTTATACTTACATAAATAAAAACTTCCTTCAGAATATACTTGAATGAAGTCAATAAAACTTCAGAAATGTTTATAAAGTTTGAGTCTGTTTTTGCATAAAAGTTTCATTGATATTTTTAAAATCTCAAATGTATTAAATTATTTCAATCTAAATTTTTAAAAAGATACTATCACTCACTAATAGTGAAATATCAAATATAGAAAAGTAACAAAATAATTTAAATAATTTCTGAAGACTCTGAAGTTGAAATTATCTGGACTTTAGTCTCAGCTTTTTGGCTTTTTTGATCTTTGATTTTGGGCAAAATATATTTTATTGGTGTCTTCAGTCTTCACCTTTCATTGGTTATGGCAAAGAATGAAGAAAGATGATTTGAAAGTGACTCTGAAGCTAAGCATTCTTTTTTTTTTTTTTTTTTTTTTTTGAGTTGGAGTCTCACTCTGTCGCCCAGACTGGAGTGCAGTGGCCGCTCCCGGCCACCACAGCCTCGACCTGCTGGGCTCCGGTGATCCTTCCGCCTCAGCCTTCCGAGTAGCCGGAATTACAGGCGCACACTACCATGCCCAGCTGATTTTTTTGATTTATTGTAGAGATGAGGTCTTGCTGCCCAGGCGGGTCTTGAACCCGCGGGCTCAGGCAATCCACTCACCTCAGCCTCCCAAAGGCGCGGGATTACAGGCTGAGCCACCGAGCCCGGCTGAAGCTAAGCATTCTTTACGTCATTAGACTGATGACTTGACAATTGAATTTAGAGTTTAAAAAAACTCTAGGCTTATAGTTTTTTTGCTTCATTATTTATTAGCTATAAAAAAAAGAACTGTAAGCCTAGGTTGGGTTTTTTTAGCTTCCTCAAAAAATTATGTCCAATACTGGCTTAGGAAGAAGGAACATTGCCTATCCGTTTGAGCTGGGACATGCCCTTGGACTGAAATTTGCATCATCAGTTTCCCTAATTCTCAGGCCTTTGAACTCAGACTCAGGCCACCAGCTTTCCTGGGTTTCTAGCTTGCAGATGGCAGATCTTGGAACTTCTCAGCCTCCATAATGTTGTAAACCAAATTTTAAAATAATTAATCTTCTTAATACACACACACACACACACACACACACACACACACACACACACACACACACCCCAAGTACGGCATAACAATGATTTGGTCAATGTTGGACCACATATATGACAGCCCAAAAGATTACAATGGAGCTGAAAAATTCCAACTGCTTAGTGACATTGTAATCATTGTAACATCATAGTGCAACACATTATTTATATGTTTGTGGGGATGCTATTGTAAACAAACCTACTCTGCTGCTTGTTGGATAAAAGTATAACACATACAATCATGCATAGTACATTAATATTGATAATGATAATAAATGACTATATAACTGGTTTATGTATTTACTATATATTTAATCATTATCTTAGAGTGTACGCCTACTTATTTTTCTTTTAAAAATTATCTGTAAAATAGCCTCCGGCAGGGCCTTCAGGAAAAATTCCAGAAGAAGGTAATGTTATCAGAGGAGAGGACAGCTCAGTACATGCTATTGCCCCGAAGACCTTCCTGTGGGACAAGATATGGAGGGGGAAGACCGTGATATGGATGATCCTCACCCCTGACCCTATGTAGACTTAGGCTCATGTGTGCGTTTGCGTCTTTGTTTTTGACAGAAAGTTTTTTAAAATAAATAAAAAATTAAAAACATAAAAATTTATAAAATAAGAATATAGAGATAGAAAGTAATTTTGTACAGCTTTACAATGTGTTTGTGTTTTCATTGTTAATATAAAAAGTCAAAAAAATGAAAGTTTATGAAGTAAAAAAGTTACGGTAAACTAAGGTTAATTTATTATTGAGGAAAGAAATAATAATTTTTTTTTTCGAGTTGGAGTTTCACTCCGTTGCCCAGGCTGGAATGCAGTGGCACGCTCACAGCCACCCCAGCGTTGAACTGCTGGACTCCGATGATCCTTCCACCTCAGTCTTCCAAGTTTTCAGAACTACAGGCAAGCGCTACCACACCTGGCTAATTTATTTTTATTTTTATTGTAGAGATGAGGTCTCGCCAAGTTGCCCAGGCTGGTCTCGAACCCGTGGGCTCTGGCAATCCACTCACCTCGGCCTCCCAAAGTGCTGGGATTACAGGCTGAACCACCAAATCCAGCCAGAAATAATTTTTAATAAAAGAATGAAGAGGGATGATTTGAAAGTGACTCTGAAGCTAAGTATTCTTTACATCATTACACTTATATTCACTCACTAGTCACTCACTAAGCAACTTCCAGTTCTGCAAGCTCCATTCATGGTAAAGTGCCCTCTACAGGTCTGCCATTTTTTAATCTTTTAAATTATATGTTTATTGTGTCTTTTCTGTATTTAGATATGTTTAGAAACGCAAAGACTTCCCATGGTGTTACCGTTGTAACTGCTGTCTGTGGTATTTAGCATAGTAATATGCTATTCGGGTGTGTGTAGCTTAGATATGTAGTAGGCTATACCATATAGATTTATGTAAGTGCACTCTGTAATGGTCACACAATGACAAAACCACAAAATAACGACAATAATGAAATGAATGATGCATTTCCAGAACATATCCCCACTGTTAAGTGAAACATAACCGTATATATACAGTTGACTCTTGAGCAACACAGGTTTGATCTATGTGAGTTCACTAACATGCATATTTTCTTCTGTTTCTGCCAGCCTTGAGATGGCAAGACCAACCCCTCCTCTTCCTCCTTCTTCTCCTCTGCCTATTCAATGTGGGAAGAACCAGGATGAAGACCTTTATGATGATCCACTTCCACTAAATGAATAGTAAATAAATTTTCTCTTTGTTATAATTTTCTTAATATTTTAGAGCTTACTTTATTGTAAAAATACAGTATATTTTGCATATAACACAAAATATGTGTTAATTCACTGTTTATGGTATTGATAAGGCTTCTGGTCAAAAGTAGGCTATTAGTAGTTAAGTTTTTGGAGAACTAAAAATTATACATGAATTTTTGATTATGTGAGGGGTTTTGCACCCCTAACTCCCACATTGTTTAGGGGTCAATTGTGTCTATGCATATGTCTATATTTATATCTTTATTTTATATTGATAAAGATATTTATTATAAGAAATTGGCTCATGTCACCATGGAGGCTAGAAAGTCCCAAGATCTACAGTAGGCAAGCAGGAAACTCAGGAAAACCAGTGGTATAAGTTCCAATCTGAAAACTGTCAGGCTTGAGACTCAAGAAGCGCCAATATTCAGTTTGAGTTTGAAGGCTGGGAAAGATTGAAATTTCAGCTCATCCAGTTAGGCAAGAGAAGTTCCCTCTTACTCAGCCCTTTGGTTCTATTCAGTTCTTCAAATGATTGAATGAAGCTATTTACATTAGGGAAGGCAATCTTCTTTATTCAGTCTACCAATTCAAATGTTAACCTCATCCAGATAAAAGCCTCACAGACTCTCCCAGTATCAGGTTTCACCAAATACCTGGGTCCCCCATGGCCCAGTCAAGTTGATATAGAATTGACCATCACAGTGAAGCCCTCCCTGTTTCTGTAGTCAAATTTAGTCCATTGCCCTTCTTTGAGTTGGTTGGTAGCACATTTTCCTTCTTTGTATTCTTCAGAACTTTTATCATTATCCTAAATTATTCTGTTTTGAAATAAATTTTATTGACATAGAAAAATGCTAATAAAAAATACTAAGTATGGGTCGGGCTAAGTGGCTCAGCCTGTAATCCCAGCACTTTGAGAGGCTGAGGCAAGTGGATTGCCGGAGCTCATGGGTTCAAGACCAGCCTGGGCAACTTGGCAAGACCTCATCTGTACAATAAGCCAAAAATTAGCTGTGCGTGATAGTACGCGCCTATAGTTCCGGCCACTTGGAAGGATGAGGCGGTAGGATTGCCAGAGCCCAGCAGGTCAGCACTGGAGTGGCCGTGAGTATGCCACTGCACTCCAGCCTGGGTGACAGAGTGAGACTCCAACTCAAAAAAAACAAAACAAAACTAAGTATGAAAAGCAATTATATTTCATTTGTGTCTCTAAAATGATATTTCATATATGTGTATTTATATATAGCAGCATTTACCAAGTTCATAAGAGATTACATAATTTAAAAAATTAAAATATAGGAAACAAAGACTTTATTCAGATAACTTCTTTTTTCTTTTCAAAATAAGAAATTTCAAAGTTGCAATCATAGTAGCATATTTAATATTCTGTAAGAAATTTTGAGTATATATAGGAAATAAAAATTGTAATTACACGAATCTTTAAAGTATTCACAAAATATATCTTATTTAACAATTATCTTGCTCTCTTTGCTATTAAACATACATGTCTTATTGAAGTATAGCTATTTATAATTTTATAAGCAGAGAATTACATTTATACTTGAAAATACTAATCAACTGGTATAATACTCATATTTTATAATAGTTGAATGAATTTTAAAAAGTAAGTGTAGAACAATTAATAGTAAAACCCACAACTTAAAAAGGAAATAAAAATCTACAAATAGGATCTTCAAGATAAGGAGAGTCAAAACCCACCCAAATCAGAGTTTTCAAAATAATATAGCCTAAATCAGGTAAAAGTTTAAAACACTTTCATGCCTACATAATGCATGATATATTTTATGCCATAAGAATGTTCCTTTGAGCCGGGCTTGGTGGCTCAGCCTGTAATCCCGCGCCTTTGGGAGGCTGAGGTGAATGGATTGCCTGAGCCCGCGGGTTCGAGACCCACCTGGGCAGCGAGACCTCATCTCTACAATAAATCAAAAATCAGCCGGGCGTGGTAGCGCATGCCTGTAATTCCGGCTACTCGGAAGGCTGAGGCGGAAGGATCGCCGGAGCCCAGCAGGTCGAGGTTGCGGTGGCCGGGAGCGGCCACTGCACTCCAGTCTGGGTGACGGAGTGAGACTCCAAATTAAAAAAAGAGAATGTTCCTTTGATTTGTAAGGTAATTATTTGCGAATACAAGTAAATATTTGAAGCAAGATGATTACTTTAGATATTGCTTCTCAAAATGACCTGTTGATATTTCTAGTTTAAATTTAACTGTAACTGATTTCCAGATCCTTTAGATTCATGTTTTATGGCTCTTGGCTAATAATAAATGTAGGAAGGGCAACAATTTGTGTAAGAATCCTAAAGCCTTCTCCTCATTCCTTAACCTTTAAGTCTAAGTTGCCTCTACTGCTGAGGTGGCAGCTGACTTGGCCTTCACTGTACTGAGTGGGTGGTGGACTGAGGGGAGAAATCAGAAATCCGAGCTGCACCTCAATTCACCTTTGAGGAAGCCAACAGTGTCTCAAGTCAGAAAGAAACAGAGAGAGAGAGAGAGAGAGAGAGAGATGGGCTGATGCTGACTGAGTTCAGGGAGAGTTGAGGCATGGGGGGCAGATGTTGAGCCATGCAAGAAACAGAGGGAAAAAGAGATGGTGAAAGAGGATTTTAAGAAAACTGGTTTATAAGTTGAATAACCCCCTACATTGCTTTTCAAGATAATTCAAATAGTTTGAATTTCTTATGATGCATTTTTTTGAATGTTACATTCCTTCGAATGGGATGGACCAAGTAGATCGCCTTTATATGGGATGATGAGAGCTATGTCTTCTATTTCACTAAGACTCACATTAAGAGTTGTATAACAGCCGGGCTCGGTGGCTCAGCCTGTAATCCCGCGCCTTTGGGAGGCTGAGGTGAGTGGATTGCCTGAGCCCGCGGGTTCGAGACCCGCCTGGGCAGGCGAGACCTCATCTCTACAATAAATCAAAAAATCAGCCGGGCGTGGTAGCACACGCCTGTAATTCCGGCTATTCGGAAGGCTGAGGTGGAAGGATCGCCGGAGCCCAGCAGGTCGAGGCTGCGGTGGCCGGGAGCGGCCACTGCGCTCCAGTCTGGGCGACAGAGTGAGACTCCAACTCAAAAAAAAAAAAAAGAGTTGTGTAACTTTAAGAGTTATACAAATCATCTATTGTCAAATGCCATCATTAAATACTATCATCTCTGCTTCTAACTGTAGCTCAAATCTGACCACTTTCCATCCCTTCCTCTTCCAAAGGCTGTAAAGTCTTGATTTGTCTCCTCTTCAATACTTCTCTTGCTATACTGTAGTAGCCAAAGTGATTCTTTTCAAATGCAAATCACATTACATCACTCTTCTCATGTTAACCCTCCTATGGTTTCTCATCAAACTCAGAATAAATTCCTCACCAAGACTTCTAAGGTCCTCCACAAACTTTGTCTTTCTGAACTCTGCGTTCATCTTCCTCTTGCTCACTCGCAAACACCATCTCTGTCTAAAACAGAGTTGGTCTAAAACAGGTGTCTGCCCCATCGTTTTCTAATTCATACACTATATAGTTTTCTTATAACACTCGTTGTTACCTAAAATTATCTCTTATACTTACCTATTTAATTGTGTCTTGTCCATATCCCCTTTTAGAATGTAAGCTCTGTAAGGGCAAGGACTTTGTGCACAGCTGTTGGTGCACTGTTAAACCAAAGACTTTCATTCTGAGGTTGGATGGATGAATGAGTGAATAGCACAGATGTAAGGAGATCATCCCCCTAAGTGAACCGACTCAGAAACAGAAAGCCAAACACTGCATGTTTTCACTCATATATGGGAGCTAAATGGTCCCAAAGATGGAAATAATAGACACTGGGAACACCAGTAAGGGGAAGGAGAAGGGAAAAGGATTCAGAAAATATCTATAAAGTACAATGTTCACTATCTGGGGAATGGGCCGCCTGAGACCTAATTCTCACCACTACACACTTATGTCCATGTAACAAACATGCATATGTACCCCTGAAATTAAAATTAAAAATAAACAAACAGAAAAAAACAACAGTGGAATGTCAAATGGGGGGGGGCGCCAAAAAAACAAAAAACTTTCCGTCCACAGAACGTTCCATGTTCTAGCTATTGTGATGTGTCAGGGATATGTAAATAAACAAGGCAGACGTTGCCTTTATGGGGTTTGATCTGCTAGAAAAGTCGGAAGTCAAAATGTTATCAAATGATCAATCAGAAATAATCATTTATATGTGTAAGAATTGCTAATAAGAATTCAAACAAAGTAAACAATCTAAGTTGAACCTTAAGTTCCTCCTTTAAATTTCAAGAATATAATTAAACAAAGCAGACTGATTTTTCTATAACATTTAACTTTTTTTCTCTATAATGTACTTTTTTGGAAAGAAAAGCAGAAAATATAGAATGATGCTATCAGGGAGAAAATAGGTTAGAATTATACAGAATGATGAGAAAATGAGATAGGAGGCTTGTAAAAACAAGGAGGCAGAGAAGGAGGGAGGACTGAATTATTGTGTGAAGGTAGGTGGTCTTCAATTCATCACTCTCCACATGCTTCATGGAAAGGCAGTTCAAGGACCTTAGTTTATGAAGTCCCCCACTGTTAACCCCCTAAATAACTGTGTTCTTAAATGTACTAACTAATGACCTCAAAATAATAACTTAATAGCATATCACAGTTGATCATATATAATATGACTTGGAAGATTTAACATAATCACAATGAAGATAAATGACTCTCAAGTAATTTTTTAAATGTCAAGAACTTTATATACAAACATTTAAGTATATTTATATATTCATCATTCCAATTCTGAATATCCCTCCCTCTCTTCAACTTTTCTTCTGGTTTGTTGGAAAATGAAAACAATTAACTTCATCAGATACACTGTTTTTTTTCCCCCTACTTTGCCTGTAGGGAAACCAGATGGTTTACAAAATCATAATCATTTCTCAAAAATTTTAACTGAAACTTTAATAAGAAAGATAAATGTGTGCTTAAGAATAATCAGACATTATAGTTATTCATTATAAATTACTACTATTTTTTTAAAAGTGCCATCACTAATTTAAGTTTGACAACTAATCCTAAATGGATTTTAACAGCTAACAATTTCCTTGACAGTGTCTGGGTCCTGCTCTTGATCTGCTTCTGGTTGTGTATAAAAAAGAGTTCAGCTGGAAGCTTGTTGTTTACTCAGTGCCTTACTATTTAATGACTAGGGCTTTGCTGTTCTTCCTGCAGTATTCTCTAAGGTACTTTCCCTTTATCCTTTCTCTTTATCTGGTAACTTATCTTGCCTGTGTATCTCTGCTTTTTTGGAGATTCCATCATGCCTTGCGCACCTTGACTGCTCCCTGGCAGGCTGAAGTTCTCCTGCCTGTGTTCACAAACTCCCCGGAACCCCCATCCTGTTAGATTCTGAGACCTCTCCTTAATCTCCCTATACCCCACGAACAACCTCCCCTTTACTCTGTGACCCCTGCCACCCGATCTTCTAAGGACATCACTGGTCCAGAGGCTCTTCCTGCACTATGTAAGCACCAGTCTTGCCTTTTTCTGATATAGTTTCCTCCAAGATGCCACCAAGAACGTATTTATTATGTATTTATTGAGAATTTATCATGTACCAGGTTCTGGGCTTTCTCAATTAATCTTCACAATAATCCTCTGAAGTAAGTACTATTATCAGCATTTACAAATAATTTGTTTTTCAGTAATCTCTGCTAGAATTGACAGGAATAAAGTTACATCAAATAGCTTGAGTAACTGATTTGAGAAACCATCTGAAAGGTTTTAGCACCTCTTAAACCCTTTTTTGCTTAGTTTATTTTTCTATTTCAACTTTTTAAATATCCAAATATAGTTTTTGAGAAATCTAAAGCTTCAAAATAAACTCATGACTCACTAATAAAGTAAATGTTTGTGGCTTCTTTTTATTTGACATTTTATTCTACCACATAGTAAAATAAATTCTCATTAGTTTAAAAGTCACCCATTTAAAAGCAAAAACCAAAACCAAAACTAATGATGAGGCTAGATTTAACTTTTTAAAACAAACAAGGAATAAAATGTAATTTAAACATATACATAATGTTAGGCAGCTGTACAACTTGGTTCATTGGTATACTAATTACACATTATTTTACTTATTACACAAAAAATATGTATAAAATAAAGCAGCTGAACTACATGTAGGAAGCTTATTCTAGGTACATTGTGATTCTGACAATGGAATTGAGGAAAGACTGAGTATTTTGAAATCTGTTCTTTTAATCCTTTATAATACTAAAAAATTAGCTTTAATTAACCAGATTTGAGTTTTTACTTTAGCTATAATTTATCATAATTAACTATGATTAAAAACAACCAAAATAAAATTACATGTAGTGCAAATATACATATTTTAGTTGAGGTCTCCACTACTGTCACCCAGGCTAGAATGTAGTGGCACAATCATGTTCACTGCAATCTCAACCTCCTGTGCTCAGGAAATGCCCCCACCTCACCCTTCCAAGTAGTTGGGACCACAGGCACGTGTCACCATACCTGGCTGATTTTTTAATTTTTTGTAGAGACGAGATCTCACTATGTTGGCCAGGCTGGCCTCAAACTCCTAGGCTCAAACAATCCTCTCACCTCGGCCTCCCAAAGTCCTGGATTATAGGCAGAAGCCACTGTCTCCAGTCTGCAAAAATCTTTTGACATGAAAACTATTTTTTTCTCTATGCTTTTAATTACCTTGCCTCCTTCAAGCAGTAAGAATATTTAGTACTTTTTCTGGAAAGGGATAACAGCAGAAGCAACAGTAGGTAATGCAAATTTTTACTCTAAATTTTTTTTAATTGACAAGTAATAATTGTACATATTCATGGGGTAATATAGGGATGCTTCAATACACATATTGTATAGTGATAAAATCAAGGCGATTGGCATATTCATCATGTCAAATATTTATCATTTCTTTGAATTGGGATATTTACTATCCTCCTTCTACCTATTTGAAACAATATAATGCATTATTGTTGACTATAGTCATCCTACAGTGGTATAGAACACTAGAATTTACTCCTTCCATCTAGCTATGATTTCGTATTCTTTAACATATGTCTCCCTACCCCTCTCCTCCTCGCATCCTTCCCAATCTCTAGTATTCTCTGTTCTACTTTTTACTTCTATGAAATTAACTTTTTTTTTTTAGCTTTCACATATGAGTGAGAACATGTGGTGTTTAACTTTCTGTTCCTGGCTTATTTCACTTATTATAATGTCCTCCAGTTTCATCCATGTTACTGTGAATGATACAATTTCATTGTTTTTATGGCTGAATAGTAGCCATCGTGTATATACACCACATTTTCTTCATCTGTTGTTGGACAACTAGGTTGAATCATAATTTGACTAATGGGAATAGTGCTACAGTAAACATGGTGGTGTCTTTTTGATATAATGGTTTTCTTTCCTTTGGATAGATTCCGGTAGTGGGATTGCTGGATCAGACAGTAGTTCTACTTGTAGTTTTTCTTTCTTCTTTTTTAGGAATCTCCCTACTCCCTACTGTTCTCCATAGTGACTGTACTGGTTTACATTCCCACCAACAGTGTATAAGAATTCCTTTTTCTCTTTCAGATAACATTACAAAAAGGATATGTCAAAAGATGGGTGTAATTTATTTCAAATGTAGGATTCTCAAAGAAATTTTAAAACTAAACAAAATAAATTTTAAAAAAATCTTTTAAAGTAGAGAAGGAAAGCACAGAATTATTTTAATGAAATTGTATATGTGTAAAAAAAAAAAAAGTTCCTTTTTCTCCTCATCCTAACTAGCATTTGTTATTTTTTGTCTTTTTGATAACAGCCATTCCTGTCTATGGCCATACCACCCTGAATGTGCCTGGTCTTTTCTGATAATAGCCATTCTAACTGGGCTGATATGATACTTCACTGTGGTTTGATTTGCATTTCCCTGATGATTTGCATTTCCCTGATGATTAGTGATGTTGAGCATTGTTTTGTATGTTTATTAGCCATTTGTATGTCTTCTTTGGAGAAATGTCTGTTTGGATCACTTGCCCCCCCCTTTAATAATGACCATTCTGACTGGTGTAAGGTGGTATCTCATTGTGGTTTTAATTTGCTTTCCCTGATGATGAGTGATGTTGAACATTTTTTCATATGTTTGTTGGCCATTTGTATATCTTCTTTTGAGAGATGTCTATTCATGTCATCAGCACCTCATCAACAAGGGTACCTGTATAAAGAACATTTGTATACTTAACCCTAAATTGTACCCCACAACTGTGCCCGTTGTTTAATTAAATTGTTTTTGGCTTTTTGCTATTGAGATATTTGTATTCCTTGTACATTCTGGATATTAATCCCCTGTTAGATGAGTAGTTTGCAATATTTTCTTCCATCCTGTAGGTTGTCTTTTTACTCTGTTGAGTTTTTCCTTTGCTATGCAGAGGTTTTAGTTTGGCATAATCCTGTTTGTTTATTTATTTTTCTTTTGTTGCTTGTGCTTTTGAGATCTTAACCATAAAATCTTTTTCCAAACCGATGTCCTGAAGCATTTATCCTATTTTTTTTTAGTAGTTTTATTGTTTCAGGCCTTACATTTAGGTGGTTGATCTATTTTGAGTTAATTTTTGTGTAAGATGAGAGACGAGAATATAGTTTTATTCTTCTGCATATGGATATATAGTTTTCCCAGCACCATTTATTGAAGAGACTATCCTTTCTCCAGTAAGTGTTCGGGCATCTTTGTCAATAATCAGTTGGCTGTAGACATGTGGATTAATTTCTGGATTCTTTATTCTGTACCATTGGTCTGTGTCTATTTTTGTTGTTGTTATTGTTTAGAGGTGGGATCTCACTCTGATGCCGTGGCATGTTCATCGCTCACTGTAGCCTCCAACTTCTAGGATTATAAGCATGTGCCACCACATCCTGCTAATTAAAAAAATTTTTTTTTATAGGGATGGGTCTTGTTATGTTGTCCAGCCTGGTTCTAATTTCTGGTGTCAAATAATTCTTGCACTCTGACCTTCCAAAGTGCTGGAACTAAAGATGTGAGATATCATGCCTGGCTATATATGTCTGTTTTTCTGCCAGTATTATGCTGTTTTAGTTACTATAACTTTGCAGTATATTTTGAGGTTTAGTAGTGTGATACTTCCATCTTTGTTCTTTCAGGATTGCTTTATCAGTTCGGAATCTTGTGTTGTTCCATACAAATTATAGGAATGTTATTTTCTGTTTCTGTGAATACTGTTATTGGTATTTTGGTAGGGATCACATTGAATCTTTATATTGCATTAGTAGTATTGTCATTTTAACAATATTAATTCTTCTAATCCATGAGTTTGGGTCTTTCTGTTGTATCCCCTTTAATTTCTTTCATCAATGCTTTGTAGTTTTCCTTACAGAGGTCTTTCACATCCTTGATTACATTTATTTCTAGATTTTTTTTTTTTGTAGCTCTTGTCAAGGGGATTGACTTCTTTTTTTTTTGAGTTGGAGTCTCACTCTGTAGCCCAGACAGGAGTGCAGTGGTTGCTCCCGGCCACCGCAGCCTCAACCTGCTGGGCTCCAGCGATCCTTCCACCTCAGCCTTCCAAGTAGTCGGAACTACAGGTGCGTGCTACCATGCCCAGCTAATTTTTGATTTATTGTAGAGATGAGGTCTCACCAAGTTGCCTAGGTGGGTCTCGAACCCGCGAACTCAGGCAATCTACTCACCTCAGCCTCCCAAGACGTGGGATTACAGGCTGAGCTACTGAGCCCGGCGGATGGACTTCTTCTTCTTCTTCTTTTTTTTTTTTTTTGAGTTTGAGTTGGAGTCTCACTCGGTCGCCCAGACTGGAGTGCAGTGGCCGCTTCTGGCCACCACAGCCTCGACCTGCTGGGCTCCGGCGATCCTTCCTCCTCAGTCTTCCAAGTAGCCGGAATTACAGGCAAGTGCTACCACGCCCGGCTGATTTTTTGATTTATTGTAGAGGTGAGGTCTCGCTGCCCAGGCAGGTCTTATTTTCAGCTAATCTGTTTTTCATGTATAGAAATGTTGTTAATGTTTGTATATAAATTTTGTATCTTGCAATTTTACTGAATTAGTTTATAAGTTATAAAGTTTTGGGTAAAGTTCTTAGATTTTTATAAATGCAAGCTAATGTCATCTGCAAACAGAGACAATTTGACTTCCTCCTTTCCAATTTGGATGCCTTTTATTTCTTAATTTCTTGACTTATAGAAGAATATATTATGAGCTCAAGCCTGTTTTTACTGTCTCTGAGACAATATAAAGCTTACTAAATAAAGGATGAAGGAAAGAGAGGAAAAGCACGTGAGTTAGATGTTGATCAGAAAACATCCTGCTCCTAGTCCCCCCCATCTTTGGGCAGACTGCAGCACTGGTGATGGAGAGATGATAGAAGCCTCAGATGTGCTGGGTCTTTTGTCTCACTTTCCAAGTCCATCCCAGTGTGAGGGCAAGCCTTATAGCATCCCCTTAAGCCCAACCATACAGGAGAATCAGAGGAGAGATAACTGTGGAGTGTATAATCGGGCAGGCTGAGACAGCCTAGGAGGTACCTTAAAAACCAATGTGGTTGGAAGAGTAGCAGAATGTTTTCCCATGTGATCAGAAGTAGCTCAGATATGATCCTGGCTGTGAGTAAGGGCAAGGAGTTTGCAAATATGACCTGGATGAACCAGTCTAAATTATTATAGAGAAAGAAGGGTTCTGTTTGTGCTTTTTGTCTAGTAGACCTGGGCTGCCCAGTAGTTAAAGCTCTGGTCCTATATGTTTTCCCAGAATTTTTAAGGGAGCCAGGGCTGTGTGAGGTGACTCACACCTATAATCCCAGTACTTTGGGAGGTCAAGGTGGGAGGATTGGTTGAGCCCAGGAGTTTGAGACCAGCCTGGTCAACATAGTGAGACTCATCTCTTCAAAAACTCAAAATAATTAGCTGGGTGTGATATAGTGCACCTGTAGTCCAGCTACTTGGGAGACTGAGGTGGAAGGATCGCCTGAGTCGAGGAGTTCAAGACCGCAGTGAGCCATTATCATGCCTCTGTACTCCAGTCTGGGCAACAGAATGAGACCCTGACAATTTAAGAGAGAGGGAGAGGGGGAGCGAGAGGGGAAGGGAGAGGGGAAGGGGAAGGGGAAGAGAGGGGGAGGGAGGGAAGGAGGAAGGAAGGGAGGAAGGGAGGAAGGAAGGAGCCAGACCAATCTCCTCCCGCAATGTCTCAGATAATTTTAATAAGATTTAACCATAAAGATCTTGAGATTACAAAACTCCCCAAGACCCCAAGCACAGAGATTTTAATTATCTTATCTTCTGTTATAAAGAATGTCACCGATTAACACATTGAAAAAGTAAAATTACATTGAATTAAAAATTAAAGATTACATGACAAATCATAACATACTGGCATACCCCAGTCAAATGGGTTATTTATACCAAGTGAAGTATAGGTGAGTGACACACAATTACAAATATGTGCATCTGAACATAAGCAAGACTCCTAATGTGCTGATGACATACATGTGTAGAATATTGTGAAGAAATTGATTTCACGGTGTTTAACCTTTCCCTTTTGAAGAAATAAAAGTCTGATCCCTTTAAATTAATTCCCAAGAGTCCCAAGAGCTGAGACTGATATAAAGATGCTATGTCAATAACCTTAAAAATACTAGTTTAAAGATGCTATGTCAATAACCTTAAAAATACGTACTTTGAAATAAGAGTTATAAGTCATAGAAGGTTGGCCTGCCCATCCAGAAAGCAAAGACTTAAGCAAATTACAAGTCATGTGGGGCCATTTGATACTCAGAATACTTTTTGACAAATGATGTACCTACAAATGACCTGGAATAATTTTAAGCAAATAATTTGAAAAATTGAAATGACTATTTTTATATAAATGATGAGCTAATCAATTATATAAATAATGTGGTGATACAGCCTGGGAAACATAGCAAGACCTTGTCTCTACAAAGAAATACAAAAATTAGCTGGATGTAGTAGCACATGGCTGTAGTCCCAGCTACTTGGGAGGCTAAGGCAGAAGGATTCCTGGAGCCCAGAAGGTCAAGGCTGCAGTGAGTCTTGATTGTGCCAGTATATTCCAGTCTGCCTGTGTGACACAATGAGACCCCCAACTCAAAAAAAAAGAGAAAGAAATATGATTTTAAATTAAAATTTACACATATGTATAACGTAGTACTATTGTATATTAATGTGACTACAAAAAGTGATAGGCTAATATTTCTTGCATGGAACTTGAAACTAGTAGAAATAGAGAAAAAACAATGAAGAGTTACATAAAAAATGTATGCTCTATACAAATTCTCCAGCAGAAAAAGAGGCTGTATAGCATGATCAGATTTGCAAGTTCAAAAATTCACCTGTGACTGATGCATTGCTGAACTGGATAGACCTATGAAGACAGAAGTAGAAAAATAGGAGTCTGTTATACTTGTCTGGGTGAGAAACTCTGTAGTAAAAGTGGAGGGAAGAAGAGAGATATGAGAAAGATCAGAAAATAACTATGATTGAACCTGGTAACTAGTTGAAATTGAAACTGAGTCCAAGAAAAAAACCGAAGATTCTAGCATGGGCTACTGGGCAGTGTGGAGGAAGAGGGTAAGGCTTCTTTTAGAGATGTTGAATGTAAGTCTGAAGTACATTCAAGTGGAGCTGTCCAGGATGAAGTCATATATATGGGTCTGGATTGTAGCTGTATCTTTTGGCCAGTGGATAGAAATTTGGGGCATTTTGCAATTCAAAACTGGGATGTGAATTTTGTTTATATTTTGTCGGCTAAATACAGAATAAGTGTAACCCAGGCTTAAGAGCGTGGGCATGAAAACCAGAGGTTCTAAACCCAGCTTCAAGACTTACTAGTGGCTGGACTCGGTGGCTCAGCCTGTAATCCCAGCACTTTGGGAGGCCAAGGCCAGTGGATTGCCTGAGCCTGCAGGTTCGAGACCAGCCCAGGCAACTTGGCGAGACTTTATCTCTACAATTAAAAAAAAAAAAAGCCAGGCTCGGTGGCTCAGCCTGTAATCCCGCGCCTTTGGGAGGCTGAGGTGAGTGGATTGCCTGACTCCGCGAGTTCAAGACCCGCCTAGGCAACTTGGCAAGACCTCATCTCCACAATAAATCAAAAATCAGCCGGGCGTGGTAGCGCGTGCCTGTGGTTCCAGCTACTTGGAAGGCTGAGGCAGAAGGATTGCCGGAGCCCAGCAGGTCCAGGCTGCGGTGGTCGGGAGTGGCCACTGCACTCCAGTCTGGGCAACAGAGTGAGACTTCAACTCAAAAAAAAAAAAAAAAAAGCCGGGTGTGGTAGCTTGTGCCTGTAGTTCTGACTACTTGGAAGGCTGAGGCAGAAGGATCATTGGAGGCCAGCAGGTCATTGCTGGGGTGGCCATGAGTGTGCCACTGTACTCCAGTCTGGGTGACAGAGTAAGACTCTAACTCAAAAAAAAAAAAAAAAAAAAAGACTTCTTAACTGTGCAAACTGTGCAAACTGAGGAACATTCCTGAATTCCTCTGTGGCTCATTTTTTTTCTACTGAAAAATGAGGAAGGTTACTGTAATAACCACTATACTGTGCAATTATGAGTAGTAAGTGACTGAATATATATGAAATTCTTAGTGCTTAATAAGTATTAGCTATTAATGTTGGGTTGAACTACATGAAAGTTGTCATTTTAAAAGTCAAAACAGTCAAATATTGAAATTTCATATGATTCAATTTAATTCACATCTGTCAATGCAGAATCTAGTGGCATTTTCCTCTTTCCGAAATTCAGTCTCAATCTGTAGTAAATCCAGCTACTCTACTTTGGATGATGTAAACTAGTGCCATAAGTCATATGGGAATATGGATTGACTTGATGTAATTCTTGGAATAAAATTTCAAATTTCTCTTTGACCTTCTCTGTAATCTATAAAAGGATTTCTCTGAGATCCTTTTGATGGTGAAAGTGGAATGATCTTATTTATTTTCACTGTGAAATAACAGCAAAAATACCTGACAGTTACTCCTGAAATATTTTGCTTAAACAGAGTTGTATAGTGAAAGTAATCATTAGTATCAGAGCCTTTGGAGAAGATTCAGAAACACTAACTCTGGAAGAAAAAAGAAAATCTACTTTACCAACTAATCCCTGGGACGTGGATAGCTAAATAATTATGGAATCAAAATTCAGGTCTTTATTCTCCCACTTACCATCTGCTTCCTTAAGGCTATATTCTAAGTAATTGAATCAAGAGATGAAAAACGTGAACCCAACATAGAAAGATCAAGCTGACGTGAAACAGTATGCTTTACAGTATTACTATATTCAAGGGTAGAAATAAATGTGTGTACGGGCAGTATTTCTATAAACATGAATATTTTCATGGGGTCATTACTGCAAGTCCTTTGTGTGATAACACGCTGAAGTTTGAGGTTCTATTCAGAGCATAGATCATACAAATTTCAAAATCTAAATTGAGTAGCTAATCCAAATCCTGTCTGTGTCGTCAGATGAATGTAGCCGTTAGAGTTCTAGCACATATGGCCAACAACTTCAGATGTGTGTTTAAAATACTACAGAAAAGACCTGAGTGGGCAGGCACTTTGTTGGCTTTTCAGAGAGAGAGAAATTGCAAAGTATTTGCACACACATTAAAAGTAAATGTTAGAATACATATATAAAACTTAACAGGTATTTGGCTTCTAAAAATCAATCAAAGATAGATGTTACTTGGTAGTGTATATAACAAGCCAACATTTTGAAGAGATCAAATAAAATATTTTCTTATTGATCCATCTTTTGAGGATTTGACATACTGATTCTCCTTGTTTTTTATTTCTTTCAGTCTTTAATGAGTTCTCCTTTTTCTTTAAAATAAAGGCAGTGCCTTCTTTATAGGTATCATGTGATTTGAAATTGTGTTATCTAGCCTTCTTCTTTTTTTTATTGAGTTTGAGTCTCACTCTGTTGCCCAGGCTGTAGTGCAGTGGCACACACACACGGCCATTCCTGCATTAACCTGCTGGCCTCAGGCGATCCTTCCACCTCGGCCTTCCAAGTAGCTGAAACTACAGGTATGCTCTACCATGCCCGGCTGATTTTTGATTTATCGTAGAGACGAGGTCTTGCCAATTTGCGCGGACTGGTCTTGAACCCGCAGGCTCAGGCAATTCACTCGCCTAGGCCTCCCAAAGTGCTGGAATTACAGGCTGAGCCACTGAGCACAGCCTCTTTTTTTTTTTAAAGCAAAGTTCAGAAATCTATACTTAAAAATTGAATGCTGAACCAAAAACCTCTTTTGTTCATAAGATGAAAAAAAAATGTGTTTTTCTGCAATGCCAGGCAAACTATAAAAATGTCAGTTGCAAAGTAATGCTAAAACTTCTCTGACCAGACATGAGAGTTTTAATTGTGGTTATTTTATGAATACAGCCAGATTTATTTTGGACCATGTACATATATGTTATATTTGTATTATAAATATTCTTATTGTATATTAATATGAAAGAGAATTATTTTAAAAGTGTAACAGCCTTTAAAAGCTTATGTGTGGTCAGATTTAATGTATAGAGCTATCTACTAGTAGTTAATGGCTACTTCTCTGATTTAAATAAGAAAAAGTCTAATTATGACAGCTAAAATACACTTTTTATTTTCTTCTCCCTTAATGGGGAGGGATATCTACAAAAACTCTTTAGCAAATGTCACATTTAATGGAGAAGATTTTTATTCATTTATATTCTAGTCAAGAACAAGAGAAGAAGGGCTTCTATGAATACTATTATTCAATATTTTTAGAAGGCCAAAGACAATGCAGTAGCCCAAGATATCAGGAATGGAAAGTGTATCCATTAGGGTTAGTTTCAGGTGTACATACAGAAAAACCTTAACTAACAATACTTTAAATAAGATAGAAGTTTCTCTCACATTTAGAAAAAGAAAGGGGGTAGAGAGAATGATAATCTAGTGACAGGCAGTCAGGGCTGGTGTGGTACTTCACAGAGATGAGGAACCCACACTTCTATCTGGTTGCTGGACCAATTTTGCATTTGGACTTACATGGAAGGTGAAGTCCCAGGCATTATATTTTTATTCCAGGCTACAGAAAGGAAGTAGGGAGGATCACCTGTTCCCATTGAAGGACTCTTTTCCTAAAGCCCTACACAATATTTTGCTTAAAACTCATTGCCCAGAATGAAGTCACGTGGTCGCACCTAGTTTCAAATTGTCTGAGCAATGTAGTCTTTTAGAAGACTGACAGTGTGTCCATCTAAAAATTGGCATTTGGGTTAGATAATCAGAAATCTGTGCTTTAAAAAAAAAAAAGAAAAAGAAAAGTGTGTCACCACTTCCAGATATCATGATTGTCTAAACAGAGAACGTATAAAATATTATGCAGCACACTTAAAAAAAAAATTTCATTAAAGTTGAGATGTGTGTGTGTGTGTGTGTGTATGTGTGTGTGTGTGTGTGTGTGTGTGGTGTGTGTGGGGGGAGGCCATGTATGAGCACATGGAAATATGTGGTATATTTATTGAATAATTTTTGGTAATGTAAAAAATGGAAACACATTAATGTCTATCATTGGAAGAAAGGATAAATAAGTGGTTGTATATTTATTCTCTGTTTATAAAATCAAATACTTGGTAATAGTTAAATTATGTGGAATAGATTTACAGGTGGTAATATGATTAAGTTTCAAAAACATGGGTCACTTCACATATCTCATTTATTTCTTTCAAAAAAAGAAAAAGATTTGAAAAATATAGCAAAATACTAACATTAAATCTAGGTGTGGGGTGGGGTTCCAGGACTGTGCCTGCTTTTGTATTTTATTATATCTTTGGTATCTTTCACATCATATCTAAATACTGTTTTCTCCATTTGCCCCATTTTAAGATTGAAGAAACTTGGACTTTGAGAAATTAATAAATTTGCTCAAGGTCATGCAGCTACTAAGAGCTGAGAGCCGAATCCATGCCTGCCTGATTCTGGAGACCCAAAAATAGGTAACTTCAAGAGGTAGCAGTCAGCCCTATTTTCAGTCACAAATTTCCCATCTATAATAAAGCCACAAACTGAAGCTACTGTCTCTGACACTTGCTAAACTGAGTAAATCTAAAGGTAGGATTGGTTCAATAACATTTCATAAAGCTTAAAAACTTTCAAAGTCTGAGAGAAATAACAGACATTTTGAACACAGTTTGGCTAGAAATGTGAAAAGGTAGAGATAGCTCAGAGAAGCAGCATTGAATAGGAAAGTACTTTTTGAAAAACTAGAGTTGAAAGAGATAGGATGAAAAGGCGAATGTGAAGTTGCCTGTGGGTGTCCGTAAGCAAGCACGTCCAGGCTGAAGGCCGAATCAATGTTTTACCTTGTACAACAAACACTGATTGCTCTTAGATGAAAGCTCTGGGGTAGACAGGAGAAAGCAATAGAACATCCGGGGGAATGTAGTCAATGTGACTCGGATTCCAACTAGCTCTTCAGATCACAGACATGCAGCTGTACTTCCTTGTGACTTGTCTGTACCTGCTGTGAGGCTCTGAGTCCATGGGCCCCTCCAAGCCCAAGGAGGCAAAATGAGACTTACAAAACTGTGAGCCCCTCCAGGGAACAAACTGTGCCATTCATTTTTGTTACTGTAAAGCCCAGGCATCTAGTAAGTGCCAACAAAGATTAGGTAAGTAAATAAATCCAACTCATCGTTCCATCCTCCAAACCAGAGGCATCACTACCTTTGGAGTTGGGCTTCTAAAAAGTCATGCTCAACTCTACTCTTTTCCAGACCCCAAAGTCAATATCTGATATTTTCCAGGTCTTCTCAAGTCAGTCCTCTTCTATTTTTTATTTGCTTGTGTGCTTGTTTTTGAGTCGGGTCTCATTCTGTCACCTAGGCTAGAGTGCGCTAGTCTCCAAGTCCTGGGCTCAAGCAACCCTTTGGCTGCAGTCTCTTGAGTAGCTGGGGTTACAGGCGCGTGCCACCATGACCAGCTAATTTTTTATTTTTATGTTTTATTTTGGTAGAGATAAGATCTCACTATGTTGCCCAAGCTGGTCTCAAACTCCTGGGTTCAAGCAATCCTCACGCATCTGCCTCCCAAAACGCTAGGATTACAGGCATGAGCCACCATGCCTGACCTGTCCTCTCCTATTGACTCCCACTAGCCCCAGCTTATGTCAGGCAATATTCTCCTCTAAAACAACTGCACTATCTCTATTCTCTTCATTTATCCCTCACACTGAGAGGAGGAATTTTTAAAATAAAACTTTCCAATGGCACCCAATGTCTGTTGGATACATTTCTTCTTTTTGGCTTGGCCGTATTACAGTCACATTTGCGTTCTCTCAGCACAGGGTACTCTTCCATGATTCTTTGCCTTTGCACATGCTTTTTCTGCTTTTCCATCTAGCAAACTCCATCTAGTCTTTAAAACTCAAAAGTCCCTCTGTCACGCTTTCTCCTTATCCTCTAGACACAGTTTTTGCTGTCACAACTGTTTTGAATATACTGCTTTCTTGGGAGATTGCACTGTTAACTGGCTAATTTTTAATAGTTAACCATTGTGGCTCAGTCTTCCAAATTGTGTTTATCTGCACTGATTTCCTGTGGAATTTCCTTCTGTATTAAGGCTTTAAATCCCATCCTTACACTTGTGATTTTCTAATTTTTAGCTGTAGTTATCTCAGAAAATCCAGACTCTTATACCCAATGACCTCCTTGACATCTTCATTTTAATGTCTAATGGGCATCTCTAATTTAGCACATTAAGACTGAACTCATCTCTTTTACTAAAGTAGAAACTCTTGAAGTGTTCCTCATCTCAATATAAGGTATCCAGAGTCAACAAGTTACCCAGAAAAACATCATGAGCGTTACCCTTGATTCCTTTTCTCCCAGACCTCACTTTAATCCATCAACAAGTGCTGTTTACTCCACCTTAAAAATATATTTCAAGATGAGTGATCTGATAAAACATAAGACAGGTAGCATTAGTCTCTGCACGCAACATGCCCATGACTTTTTTTTTTTTAAATCACATTTACAGCAAAATCTAAAATCCTTACCCTGATGCTATATAATCTGGTTCCTGCTGACTTCTCCAACCTCAGAGACTTTCTAGTCCTTTTCTTACACTCTTCTAGTCACATCAGCCTTTTAGCTGTTTTAGGCATACCAAGCTGACCCCTTCCTTGGGATCACAACTCTTCTTTCTCATGTGTTTGCCCTTGGCCTACTCATGAAAGTCTTTCAGATCTTAGTGAAAATGTCACATCCTCAGTGAGGTCCTGCCTGTCAGTCACATCTACAATAGGGACCCCTCTGTTCCTGGTACTGTCCCCTATAATGGATTTATTTTTTATCATTGTAATTTTCACATCTAAAATTATGTGTTAACAATGTATGTATATTTATTTGCTTGTCTATTGTCATCCACTATTATGTAAACTCTTTGAGGTCAGGTACTTTCATCTTGTCCAACACTACATGTCCAGCCCTGAAAAAATGCCTGGTACAATATCTATTGCTGCTGGGCTCGGTGGCTCAGCCTGTAATCCCACGCCTTTGGGAGGCTGAGGTGAGTGGATTGCCTGAGCCCGCGGGTTCGAGACCCGCCTGGGCAGGCGAGACCTCATCTCTACAATAAATCAAAAAATCACCCGGGCGTGGTAGCGCATGCCTGTAATTCCGGCTACTCGGAAGGCTGAGGCGGAAGGATCGCCAGAGCCCAGCAGGTTGAGGCTGCGGTGGCCGGGAGCGGCCACTGCACTCCAGTCTGGGCGACAGAGTGAGACTCCAACTCAAAAAACAAAAAAACAAAAAAACAATATCTATTGCTTAACTGAGTCAACTCCTTGAGACCAAGGAGACCAAGAAGTTTATTCGTCTTTAAATTTCTCCACCCACAGCCTTGAATATTTTTTGGTACAAATCAGATAGTCAAGGAATATTTGTGAATGTGTGAAAATAGAGTCTGGAAGTCATTTATAACAACTTATGAAACTGTCTCCTTTTGATTAAAGTCTTATTCAAGCTGTTTCAGAAAGCAAACTTTCCTGATTTCTGGGTAGCCAGAGGTTTCTGATTTCCATCTTCTTAAGTGCCCAGCAAACCTGAATGTTTAGTGTCCTTGTTGCTGAAAGGCTCCTTGAATGAGGTTCCCTTTGTTTTAATAAGTGTGCCTCCAATACATGATATTTAACTGCCTCTGACTTTTTTTTCTTTTTTGCAAAGTCATTTGGGAAGATATATGGACCATGCATAGAAGTATTTTGAGGGAATTGCTTCTTACATTTTAGATGCAAATCCCAGTTATAACAGAACAATGGGGAAAAATGTGTTCCTTTGAGACATATTTTCAGGATCTCATCTAATTGGTAATACAAGGCACATCTATATTCCTGACGGTGCCGTGTGCTTGTGAAAAGAAAATATGTGTATTTTGGAAATTAAAAAAAAAAGAAATTCTCAAATAATAACAGGTCCCCTACATGCCTCTTTTGAGCCATATGTATATTTTTAACTTGATTTCTAGACAAAGAAGCTTTCTTTCTAGGGATTTCTTAATATTCTGTAGACCTGGGGAAGCTCATGACAGCCCTTTGCTATCAAAAACACATCAGCATGTTTGGCTCATTACTCTCCACTGATAAAATTGTCTATCTTAACCAGCTATACATCGCCTTTTGTGTTTCAATTTCATTACAATATTAAACACTCCAGAAGTGACAGTGCTAATTTTTCACATACTCCTCTCATGCGCTCTATTTTTCCAAATAAATTATTCACTAAATTTTGCATATGGTTCATTAATCCTCAATTGTGTAGCTTTGTTTCTTTTCTTTTTTTTTTTTTTTTGATAAAAGTAAGGTGTGCTGCATTTCTAAATAAAGTCCTTTTTTGGCTGTTCATTATGCCCTTTCTCTGAGGTGTATAATTGGATTTTTCAGTCATATATCTCAAAATATGCACCACCAACTGAGTTGAAAAAATGTAGCATTACCAAGTTTAAATGCAACAATTCTATGCATTCAAATAAAATATTACACCGAGAAGATATATTATCTTAGTTTGCCAGAAAGCCACTTTAGTGTTGCAGACAACAAATTGCTCACAGTACATTTTCTATTCCAACATATTCCAGAACTGAATAAAAATAAAAGGTATAATTGTGAATGTTATCACTAACAATTTGCTTCTTTTTATGGCACATTTTAGGTTTTCTTAATGTGGGTGATTTAATTTCACAAAGAAGGTACATTTTATCTTAGTGTCTGCGTGTACTTTACCTATCATGTTTCTGCAGTTATGAAAATTAAGAGATGCCAAGCATCAAAACTCGAATTTTTTGAATCCATGAATCATAGTGAATTGTGATTTACAGGGCTTGTTGTTTTGTTATGTTTTGAGTCCTACTTTGTTGCCCAGGCTGGAGTGCAGTGGTAAAATCATGGTTCACTGCTGCCTCAACCTTCTGGGCTTAGGTGATCCTCTCGCCTCAGCCTCCTGTGTAGCAGGCATGCACCACCATGCCAGCTAATTTTTTTAATGTATTTTTATAGAGACAAGATCTCACTATGTTGCCCAGGCTGGTCTCAGACTCCTGGGCAATCCTCCCACCTTGGCCTCCTAAAGTGCTGGGATTACAGGTGTAAGTTACCCATACCTGACTGATTTATGGTTTTTTTAAAGCAGTATTGCAGGGGGTTAAGAGCAAATACCTTGAAACCAGACTATCCCACATCTCATCTCAGCTCTGCTACTGACCAGACCTGGGAGAGTTTGTAACCATCCTCAGTCTCCTCATCAGTCAAATGGGAATGATATTAGCACTAATCTTATAGGAATGTGTTGAACTTTATATGAGAAATACGTGTAAAATAGTGAGATCATACACTTGATAGCTAATAGTTTTTTCTTAAATTAAAAATTCTTGGCTGAACACGAGTTCTACCATCTGGCTCTCCTCCGCTGCCACCATGAGCTTCACCACTTGCTCCACCACCTACTCCACCAACTACCAGTCCCTGGGCTCCATCCAGCCACTCAGCCTTCTGCCCACCAGCAATGCGGTCAGCATCTATGCAGGTGTCGGTGGCTCAGACTCCTGGATCTCTGTGTCCCGCTCCACCTGTTTCTGGGCAACTGAGGGTCTCAGGGTGTGGCCACGGGGATGGCCGGGAGTCTAGGGGGCATCCAGAGTGAGAAGGAGACCATACAAGAGCTGAATGACTGCCTAGCCTCCTACCTGGAGAAGGTGAGGAGCCTGGAGACTGCGAATTGGAGGTTGGAGAGCAAAATCTGAGAACACTTGGAGAAGAAGGGACCCCAGGTCAGAGACAAGGGCCATTACTTCAAGACCATCGAGGACCCGAGGGTTCAGATCTTTGCAACTTCTGTGGACAATGCCCACATCGTTCTGCAGATTGACAATGCCTGTCTTGCTGCTGATGACTTTAGGGCCAAGTAAGACAGAGCCGGCCATCTGCCAGTCCATGGAGAATGACATCCAGGCACTCTGCAAGGTCATTGGTGGCACCAGTGTCACCCGGCTACAGCTGGAGACAGAGATTGAGGCTCTCAAGGAAGAGCTGCTCTTCAGGAAGAGAGCACGAGGAGGAAGTCAAAGGCCTACACGCCCAGATTGCCAGCTCTGGGCTGACCGCGGAGGTAGATGCCCCCAAATCTCAGGACCTCAGCAAGACCATGGCGGACAACCGGGCCCAATATGACAAGCTGGCTCAGAAGAACCGAGAGGAATTGGAGAAGTACTGGTCCCAGCAGATCGAGGAGAGCACCACAGTGGTCACCATGCAGCCTGCCAAGATTAGAGCTGCCGAGATGATGTTCACGGAGCTGAAACATACAGTACAGTCCTTGGAGACTGACCTAGACCCCATGAGAAACCTGAAGGCCAACTTGGAGAACAGCCTGAGAGAGGTGGAGGCCTGCTATGCCATGCAGATAGAGCAGCTCAATGGCACCCTGCTGCACCTGGGGTCTGAGTTGGCACAAACCCGGACAGAGGGTCAGTGCCAGGTTCAGGAATATGAGTCCCTGCTGAACATCAAGGTCAAGCTGGAGGTTGAGATTGCCACCTACTACCGCCTGCTAGCAGACAGAGAGGACTTCAGTCTCAGTGATGGCCTGGACAGCAGCAGCTCCATCCAGACCATCCAAAAGACCACCACTCGCAGGATAGTGGATGGCCGATTGGTGTCTGAGATCAATGACACCAAAGTTATGAGGCATTGAGGCGGCGGGAGCAGGGTGCCCTTCAGGGAAGCAGGAAGCCAATAAAAAGTTTAAAGGTCAAAAAAAATTCTTGATGACTAAATAGTTTTTTCTTGATATTGATAACTAATAGTTTTTTCTTAAAACTCATTTTATATTCAACTATATATATTGGTTAAATGCTTACTACGTATCTGCTCTTGCACCAGGAATTCATGGATACAACTGTGGTCAAGACAAGCACGATCTGCTTACTTTCTAGAGAGTCTGAATGCTTGGAAGACTGTAGAAAGGGTATAAGGGTTATATACCTGACACCTTCTTACCACCACTGCCACTCCTGTGATTTATCATTTCTTGCCTACAGACTGGTCCCTCTGTTCTTCCATTTGCCCCTATATTTTTTCTCAATGTAGCAGCCAGAGGAATCCTTTGAAAAGATTAATCTGATCATGCCACCTCTTTGTTCAAACACAGCAATGGCTTCCGTTTCCCTCTGAGTAAAAGCTTGATCCCTTTGAGTGACTTACAAGGCCAGCATGGTCAGCCCTTTTCTCTCTGACTTTTCCTCTTGCTTCCCTGAAACTCACTCACTCTGTTCCACCTATGCTGCCCTCCTTGCTGCATTTCAACCACAACAGGCATGCTCATGACTCAGGGCCTTTGGGCTAGTTACTTTCTCTTCCCAAAACCATCTTTTTCTAGATAGCTATGGAATTAATTTCCATGACTTCTTTAATATTTTTGCCAAAAAAAAGCACCTTCGTTTCTACCCCCAATATTAACCTGGTCTCCTCTTTTTTCTCTTTTCCCACATGATAATCACCTTCCAATAATATATATTATATATATATATAGAATATAGAATATGGATATTTGTTACATTTACTTTCTGTCTTCCTCACCCTTCTACTCAGAACGTAAGGATTTGTTTTGTTCATTGATATTTCCCAATAACTCAGACCAATGCCTGACATTTAGTAGATACTCAATAAATATTTGTTGAAGTAAACAAAAGTTTTCAGCAAATATGCTAGGAAGGAGAGTTTAAATTCAATGATATGCTCTTTTCAAAATAAACAGGAAGAAAAGAAAGAGAAGAAAGGGAAATTTTGTACATTTATGGCTATTCACTGCATAACCATAATTCAATTGGACTAAATACATAACATTGATCCCATAAGATTATAATAGAGTTGGAAAATTCCTATCACCTATTGACATTGTAATGTCATACTGAAATGCATTACTCACGTGTTTGTAGTGATGCTGGTGTAAACAAACTTGCACCGCTAGCTATATAAAAGTATGGCACATATAATTATGTGCAGTACATAATACTTAATAATGATAATAGGCAACTATGTTATTGGTTTATGTATTTACTATACTGTACTTTTTAATCACTAGAACACACTCAGCCAGGCTCGGTGGCTCAGCCTGTAATCCCAGCACTTTGGGAGGCCAAGATGAGTGGATTGCCTGAGCCTGCGGGTTTGAGACCCGCCTGGGCAACTTGGCAAGACCTCATCTCTACAACAAATCAAAAATTAGCCGGGCGTGGTAGCGCACGCCTGTTGTTCCAGCTACTTGGAAGGCTGAGGCAGAAGGATTGCCGGAGCCCAGCAGGTCCAGGCTGCGGTGGCCGGGAGCGGCCATTGCACTCCAGTCTGGATGATAGAGTGAGACTCCAACTCAAAAAAAAAAAAAAAATACTCTTTCTACTTACTAAAAAAAAAATTAACTATAAAACTGTCTTAGGCAGCTCCTTCAGGAGGAATTCCAGAAGAAGGCAGTGTTATAAAAGATGACAGATCCATGTATATTATTGCCTCCAAAGACCTTTTAGTGTAACAAGATGTGGAGGTCTTACTATTTGCCTAGGCTAATCTCGAAATCCTGACCTCAAGTGATCCTCTCACCTCAGCCTCCCAAAGCACAGGAAATATAAGTGTGAGTCACTGCACCAGACCTTTTAGTGTAACAAGATGTGGAGGCAAAAGACAGTGATATTGATGACACTGCACCAGGCCTAAATTTAAAAAAATAACAAAACTAGACACACACACATTAGTCTAGGCCTAAACAGGGTCAATACCATCAATAAAAAAAAATACTTGTGATTCATGGGAGGAGGTCTCAGTATCAACATTAATAGAAATTTGGGAAAATTTGATTCTAGCTATCATGGATGATTTTCAGTGGAGAAAGTAACTATAGATGTGGTAGAAATAGCAAGAGAATTAGAATTGGAAGTGAAGTCTGAAGATGTAACTGAATTGCTGCAATCTCATTATAAAACTTGAATGGATAAGGAGTTGCTTCTTTTTTTTTTTGAGCTGGAGTCTCACTCTGTCGCCCAGACTGGAGTGCAGTGGCCGCTTCCGGCCACCGCAGCCTCGACCTGCCGGGCTCCGGCGATCCTTCCGCCTCAGCCTTCCAAGTAGCTGGAGCTACAGGCGCGTGCTACCACGCCCGGCTAGTTTTTGATTTATTGTAGAGATGAGGTCTTGCAAGTTTCCCAGGAGGGTCTCAAACCCGCGGGCTCAGGCAATCCACTCACCTCAGCCTCCCAAAGGCACGTGATTACAGGCTGAGCCACCGAGCCCGGCTAAGGAGTTGCTTCTTATGAATGAATAAAGTGTTTTATTGTGATGCAACCTACTCCTAGTAAAGATGTTGTGAACACTGTTGAAATGACAAGAAAGGTTTTATAATATTATATAAACTTAGTTGGTAAAGCAGTGGCAGAGTTTGAGAGAATTGACCCTAATTTGAAAAAAAGTTCTACTGTGGGTAAAGTGCTATTGAACAGCATTTCATGCTATAGTGAAATATTTTGTGAAAGCAAGAGTTGATCAGTGTGGCAAACTTTACTGTCTTATTTTTAAAAATTGCCACATTCACCCTAACCTTCAGTAATTACCACTTTAATCAGTCAGTAGCCACCAACACTGAGGCAAGACCCTCCATCAGCAAAATGATTTTGACTTGCTGAAGACTTTAATGATTATTAGCATTTTAGCAGTATTTTAAAATCAAGGCATATCCATCATTCTTTAACATAATGCTATTGCATACTTAATAGACTACAGTAAAGTATGCATGTGACTTTTAAATGCACTGGAAAATCAGAAAATGTGTGTGACTCACTGTATTATGATACTTGCTTTATTGTAGTAGACTGGAACCAAACTCACAATGTCTACGCAGTATGCCTTACTTTCCATTGTGTTACAATTGCCTACAAGATCAGGACAGTAACTTGCTGTATACATTTGTAACCTAGGAGCAATAGGCTAGACCATATATCCTAGGTCTGTAGTAGGCTATACATTTAGGTTTGTGTAAGTACATTCTATGATGTTCGCACAAAATCGCCTAACAATACATTTCTCAGAGCACATTCCTGTCATTAAGTGACCATGAGTGTATTCCAAAATGTGTCATTACTCTAAATAATATTAAGATCCATGCAGGTGAACATGTTTTTAAAGCCTATCTATATTCTTTTTCATATATTTAAAATCAGTGTTGATCCTTTTGTGGATGGTTTTATTCTTCGGAAATGACTGGAAGTCAATATGGCATATGAACAAATTGGTTAAAACAATATTTTATTTTTAAAAAATAAGAGATGTAACTCACATAGTGAGACCAATTGACTTGGATCACTAGTTGAGTTGGCAATTTCAAAATACTCTGGAAAATGGCAGAAGTACACAGGACAGCCTCCCAAAAAGATCACTTTGGAAAGCAACATTCATTTTGACATGACTCAGCAAATTTTCAAGATCTCAATAAATATTAATTACTTTTTTACACACTTAAACTAATAATTTGATTTCTTCATGCAGACTTACCAATTCCAAGTTTTCTTACAAAATTAAAATGAGCATTTTAAGGGTCACACTTTGGATTTGAGTCCAACAAGATGCAGTGTTATCAGCAGAAAAATCACGTGCTTAAAAGCCATGAAGACCTTAAGTGTATTCCAACCTTAGCCACTTCATATTGTGTTATGTTGGGTAACAACATTAACTTTCCTGATCTTCAGGTTTTTTTCACACGTAAAATAAGCATAAAAATTTTCGTTCTAAAATGTCACTCAAAACATCATGTGCAAAATTTTTAAAAAGCACATATAACAACAAGCATCATGACCAGCTCAGGATAGCCATAAGTGAAGCCATCAATGCTTGCCAGGTAGAAGGCTTTACATGCATTGTCACCTTCAGTCCTTTCTACAAGTCCATGAGGCAGATAGCAGTATTATTTTTGTCTTTCAAATACATAAATTGGAGCTTGAGGTGAAGAGAAGGGTTCATTCACTTCTCCTTTTCCAAATATTTTTGTAACATGCATAACATTTTAATAACTTTAGTAGTCTTCTAAGAATAGCCTATCAGCACATCTATGTTTTTCTTCAGGAAAAAAAAAAAAAGAAGGTTGTTAAGTAAGTGCAATGGAAATCCAATCCACAAAATGTTCTTTGTTTTAATGTAGGACAGGGTACATTTTCTACACTGTGATGCTGATTACTTTAGTTTTTCCATTTATACTTTCAACTTAGGTTACTTTGCAGTTTGTGCCTATCTCTCTACCTTTGCAAGCTGAAAATTATTCAAGGCATCTTATGGACTGAAAACAATGGAAAAACTCACCAAATTACTTTGGAAATAGGCATGATAGTATTTTGTCCAATTGGAAAAAGATTCAGAAATCAAGAGGTGTACAACATGAAAAAAAAGGATGGAATGATTGAAAATCTCTTTGTGTAAGCAAAGAAACACAACATATGTTTAGATTCAACTCTTGTTGTTAATTTATAAAGCAATATTTTTCCTTCTCTGTCTGCTGATCACGATCCCAGTAGGTATGATTTGAGGTGAGAGCTGATTTTCTGATTTTTAACTTCTCAGAATAATTTTCCAATGTTTGTGCCTGGAGGTACCTTTGAAATGATCTGGTCCAAACTCCTCATTTTACAAATGAGCACACCGAGCCTCTGAGAACTGAAGTGTCATCTCAAAGACTATCCAATTAATAAGTGACAGAAGTAAAGCCAGGCCTCTGGTCACCCACCCCCTCTTATCTGCTTTCCAATATTATGCAATTTTCCCTGCAACATTTCTCAATAAAACTTAAATCTACAATTCTTCAGCTTGAGGCAAGCTTGTCATTAGTCAGAGCAACAGGAGAAAAAGTGTGAAAAGCAATGTCGAACTACTGAAATACCAAAAAAGACTATTCTTTAATTTAGACGGAAGTTAAAAGACAAAAAAAATTATTATTAAAGCCTTCCAAAAATCCTGAGAAGCACCTCTTAGCTCTGACAAGCACAGAAGAAATATTCAAATCCTAGAAGACACACAAAACTCAAGGCTTGGCATTTCAGAACTTCTCCGGAAGTACAGGGCCTCTAGACACTGACCATGAAAAAGAGTGAGATAACTCAGACCAGCAGGTTAGCTTTCTGCCATCTAAAAATTGTTCAAATAGAACCAAATGCTTTATTTTACCCTTTAATTCTGAGAAACCTTGAGAAGAAGGTCTACAGAATTTCTCAGGTCTACAGAATTTCTCTGGGTTTTTTTACTTTTTTTTTTTTCTTGAGTCCGAGTCTCACTTGGTCACCCAGACTGGAGTGCAGTGACACACTCATGGTTACTACAAACTCAACCTCCCGGACTCAGGCAATCCTTCTGCCTCAGTCAGCTAAGTAGCTGAGACTATAGGCCACTACACCTGGCTAAGGTCTCACTATGTTGTCTGGGCTGGTCTCAAACTCCTGGTCTCCAGTCATCCTCCCACCTCAGCCTCTAAAAATTCTGGGATTACAGGCATGGGCCACTGTGCCTGGTCTGGCTTTCACCATTTTTTAACACTCAAAGCACAATATTGGGGTAAAGAAATGCCAGTCATCTCCATTTTTTAACACTCAAAGCACAATATTGGGGTAAAGAAATACCAGCCAATTGCCTCCGATACACAAGTGGCCTGTGATGGAAGTTGTCCCCAAATGGTCACATCACAGCCGTTTAATAGGAGACTGCTTCATACTTTCAATCATCACACCATTTACCCTTTTGGCCTTTTCTATAGAAAAGGCCCCACCCTGCAGGCCATGACTGCAACTCATCATTGAGGTGCTTCCAGGCATTTTGCTGCCAATCAATTTCCTTCCATGAAGAGTCAGGGAAAAAAAAATCCTAGGTGACCACCAATGTCACCAGACTGTAATGATTCTACTTCAAAAAACTCCAACATATCAAATTCCAAATGTTAAAATAATAAATAAATTGTGAGTGTCTGTGAAAAATAATCATTTCCCAAGTACATTTCCAAGATGATTTATTTTAAAATAATTTTTTTAATGTGATGGTGTGTTAATAAGAATACTTCATTCTCAGAGTTAGGCCTCGGAAGAACCTCAGATCTGCACTTTTAAGAAGCACCCTGGAATTTTTTTGTTGTTTTTGTTTTTTTGAGTCAGAGGTCTCACTCTGTCACCTAGGCTGGAGGTTAGTGGTATGATCACAGCTCACCACAGCCTTGACCTGGGCTCAGGCAATCCTCCCACCTCAGCCTCCTGAGTAGTTGACTTTACAGGCATGCACACACATGCTTGCCTAATTTTTTAGGCAAGGAATGAGGTCTCGTTATGTTGCCCAGGCTAGTCTCAAACTCATGAACTCAAGCCATCCTCCCACCTCAGCCTTCCAAAATGCTGGGATTACTGACATGAGCCCCCAAGCCCAGCCTAAGAATTCTTTTTTTTTTTTTTGTAATTTTAAAGCTGTGGGGTATAATTCAGGGTTAGATACATAAGTGGTCATCATATATGTGCAGTTTGGGTACCCTTATTGATGCCATGTGTTCCCCTCCCCAGTAGTGTTCCAGTACTGCCAATCCCTTTCTTACAATATTATGATAAATATTCAGGATCTACTTATGAGTGAGTACATGTGGTACTCAGATCTTTATTTCTGTGATAAATCACTGAGTATTATAGACTCTAATTCCATCCAAGCTGCTGTGAAATTTGTGGGGTTTTTTCTTTATGGCTGCATAATATTCCATCATGTAAATGTAACCCATTTTCTTTATCCAGTCCACTTTTGATGGGCAGCACGGTTGGTTCCATGTTTTTGCTATTGTGAATAATGCTACAATATACATGCAAGTGCAGGTATCTTTTTCATAGAGTGATTTGAGTTCCTTTGGATATACTGCCAGAAGGGAGATTGCTGGCTCATATGGAGGGTTGATTTTTAGATCATTTACAAATCACAACACTGTTTTCCACAGAGGTTGTACTAATTTACACTCCCACCAACAGTGTAGAAGCGTTCCCTTTACCCACATCCTCTCCAGTGTCTGTTGTTTTGGGAGTTATTGATGATGGGCATCCTGACTGGAGTTAGGTGGTATCTGTAGTTATTATTTCCTTAATGTATTTGAAATCTATGATCCAATGCATGCACATTTGAGGAGCTATTGTTGAATAAAGACTCCTTTTTCTCTTTGTCATTTTCTAGCATTGGATCTTCCTTTCTAACTTAACACTCTCTTCCTTGACAACGATATAATCAAAGTTTAAGGATTCATTGCTAGCTGTTTGGCTTTAGAAAATGAAATGTACAAATGCAAGTCAAATTGCACTAAGAAAAAATTTGTATCAGTATTACTATTAAAATGGTTGTCAAAGACAATTGACCTCAAAAGTCAGGATATTACAAATGAAACCTGACAAATAGTCCCTTGAGAAAACACAAGAACATCAGAGGGAGAAACCTTAGGCTTATGTGGCCACAAAGTCGAAGTGAAATTTCCTGAATGTCAAAGAAATGAAGCAGACAGTAACATTTTTATTGTGAAAAGATAACCAGGAGTCAGTCTGTATATTGCTGGAATCACATAATTTCCTTCGACCGTTGGGTTCTCTAGACCACACTTGTGTCACATGCAAATGCTGTGGGGAGTGTTATTAAAAGGGTATTTTTGTTCATGTGATCTGTCTTGAGATTGAAAGAAATACAGTCTCATCAAAAGCAGTCTGTTACCATTGCTGATTCTGTCCTGATATTGCTCATATCACTCATTGCTTCTAATTTTGTTCTGAAAAACGCTCTTTACAGTTGTCTTGGGCGTTGAAGATAAATGAGGAAACTTTGCTAGCCCTAGACTATAGTGAAATTTGCCATAACTAACAGCTTGCATTTCATGAGTATAAAATATCACCCTCAAGGAAAATGGTTAACAGGTGAAATAATATATCAGTGTTTTGGATTCTTCAGGGAGAAAAGAGAACATAACAATTAATTTCAAGCTTTTTTGTTATTAAGCAATAATTGTAACATACACAAAAATTCCATGAAAAACAGGGCAGTGAAGTTGATATTAATTCTGAGCAAAATTCTATGGTGGCTTAAAAATTTCTTTTGTACTCATTCTAAAAGAAGATGTGCTCAGTAGGAGACAGCAAGGAACTCACAGACAAAACTGGCATCTTTGTATTTGTTGCTAATATTATGAAAGTTGTAATAAAGCTGGGCTCAGTGGCTCAGCCTATAATCCCAGCACCTGGGGAGGCCAAGGCCAATGGATTGCCTAAGCCTGAGAGTTCAAGACCAGACCAGGCAACTTGGCGAGATCTGTCTCTACAATAAATCAAAAATTAGCTGGGCATGGCAGCGCACACCAGTAGTTCCAGCTACTTGGAAAGCTGAGGTGGAAGAATCGCCGGAGCCTGCAGGTTGACACTGGGGTGGCCGTGAGCATGCCACTGCACTCCAGCCTGGGCGACAGAGTGAGACTCCAACACACACACACACAAAAGTTGTAATAAGAGAAAAACAATTAGCTGAAGGGTATCTTGATTTCAACTTGAAAACGTTTATCATTAAAACAAATTTAAAAAGAAAACGTTTATCATTTATTCACTGACATGATGTAAGATTGTAACTGGTAATAGCAGAATTAAATGAATTCATAACTGATTAGGAAATAAAAAAATTTAGATGTTATCTAATTAGTCAATGTCAATTTAAAAGAAAGTCTTTAGAAATGGCCTGCTGGATTCTGGCTTTGGTTTTTTCCAGAATGATATTATTGTCTAATGAGCAAATCACAGAAAATGCAAATGGATATCTCATTCATTCATCAACAGAATCTGAGGCCAACAGTTCTCAACAGTCTGAAACAAGAGGCAAGATTTCATAACATGAAACTTATAAGATACACTCAAAAAGTTCTATCTGAAGCCAAAATTTGCTGGAGAAGAACAGAATGGAGATATCACTTACTACTATCATGAGTACAAGGGGCTGGATGGTTCTGATATACAGATTCATGAAAAATAGTGCTGATCATTCCAGGTTACATTGCTGGGAGGTGATTGCCTTGCTACACCTACACCTATTTTACTTTACACAGTGCCAGTTACCAGACCCTGGAAGGCCAATGTCAAATCTAAGTATATACAAATAGGAATGGTCAGAGTGGTAGAAAACTCAAAATTGTTTCACACTGTAAAGGCCTGAAGAAATGAGTATGTGATGCTTAATTGGAAATGAATGATGATGATACAATAAATGTGGAATTGTACTTTCTAGTTTTTCTGATAACGGATAGAACTAGGGCTCAAGAGTGAACAGAAAAGAATGGATTCCAATGCCACTTAAGGTAGAATTTTTCAATGAACCGATATGTCCAAATAGGGGAATTAAAGAGGGTTAAGGCAAAGATGGAACATAAGATGGTGAGATGATAGTACTGAAGTGTTATATCCTATGAGGTCACATGCACCTTTGGAAGAGATTTCTACAGACTAGGAGATGTTGACTGGATAGGTGTCTGGGGCTCACAATCCATTTCTATTTGTTTGAATTTGAGTTCCTTGTAAGAATTTTTTTCTAAGCTAAGATTTTTAGGGCCAAAAAAAGAAGGAAAAAGAAAAGTATGAGATCAGATGATGATTTAAGTCCCTTCCAGATTTAGAATTCTACTTTGTTGAGGCAACTGAGATATGTTTGAAACCTGTTAAAGATATCTACAAAAGATACAAGATACGTCCTGTTAAGAAAGTTCAAGGAAATTATACTCCCCATTTTGTGTTTGTATCTGTGCACCCAACTCACATGCTTATACACACCTGTATGAATTTTAAGAATCCATTTCGGAAGCCGGGCTCGGTGGCTCAGCCTGTAATCCCGTGCCTTTGGGAGGCTGAGGTGAGTGGATTGCCTAAGCCCGCGGGTTCGAGACCCGCCTGGGCAGCAAGACCTCATCTCTACAACAAATCAAAAAATCAGCCGGGCGTGGTAGCGCATGCCTGTAATTACGGCTACTCGGAAGGCTGAGGCGGAAGGATCGCCGGAGCCCAGCAGGTCGAGGCTGCGGTGGCTGGGAGCGACCATACCCTCCAGTCTGGGCGACAGAGTGAGACTCCAACTCAAAAAAAAAAAAAGAATCCATTTCGGGAGGGGGGCCTGGGAGGTGGGATTGACAGTAGTCAAAATCTGCCTGGGGATGGGGGAACTCACCTCATCAACAAGGGTAACTGCACAATGAATGTTTGTATACCTAACCCTGAATTGCTCATGTGAAATGCTAAGTGCTAAGCAAGTGGTTTTGCTTGCTGAATTGTCTCATATGTCCAACATTCATGATTCTGATCCTCCTGTAGTTTAAAAAAATAGTCAAAATGTGCAGTTCAAATATCTAAGTGCACTTTACATACAATTAAGTTTAATATATCAAATTCTCAATTATCTTTCTAGAGTTGAGGGCTTCTTGTCTACAATCATCAGTTTTGTTCCAGGTTACCAGATGTGGAGTCTATCCAAGAAAAGACTTAGGTAAGTCCAAAGCTCAGAGTAACTCATTTTAGGTCAAGACAGTGTGTGGGTATGCATTTCTTTATTTCAAAGCAAAATATTATATATAATGATATATTATACAATATTAGACTATTTTCTGTTGCTTGCAACAGAATACCTCGTGAAGGTTGAAAAATCTAAGGTCAAGAGGCCACATCTGGTGAGACCTTCTTGCTAGGGGGGACTCAACAGAGTCTTGAGGAAGCTCAGGTCATCACATGACCGGGGGCTGGATGTGCTATAAGCAAGCTCAGATCTTTCTTTCTCTTCTTATACAAGATGGGGTGGGGGACCAAGAAACCCAGAATTTAATTATGAAAAAAATCTGTATTTATTCTTACATGTTAACACTTTAGTCACCTTCAAAGTACTCTCTGTTTGATGCAATACACCTACTGAGACATTTTCCATTGCTCAAAACAGTATTTGAACTTGTCAATCTAGATGCCTTTTAGCGCTTCTGCTGTTTTTGTTTAACCTCTTTCACATGAGCAAAATGTTTCCCTTTGAGAACTTTTTTCATCCAGGGAAACAAAAGAAAAAGTTGCTTGGGGTGAGATTAGGTGAATAGGGAGGAGGGGCATGGGGGTCATGCAGCTTTGGTAAAAAACTGCGAACACTCATCATGGTGTAGGCAGGTGCGTTGTCATGGTGGAAGAACCAGTCACCTGCTTGCCATATCATGGGACGTTTCATCCACAAATCATGACACTACCCTCTCAAAACTTCCACATAAAAACTTGGGTTGATGGTTTTATCTGGAAGAAAACAATCTCAGTGTACTACAAGGTGCCTACCCTCTAAAAGATAATTTCAGGTTTTTTGGAGATCCCCTTCATAAAGTCATCAGTCTCACTCCCATGATAACTCATTCATTCATTAGTTCACAAATGGATTACTTCATTCATGAGTGCAGAGCCCTTGTGATCCCATTGCCTCTTAAAGGCCCATCATTGAATACTGCCATATTAAGGATTAAGGTCCCAACACATGAAATTCAGGGGAAGCATTTAAATCATAGCAAATATTTTGTCTAGATTTCAAAAAGACAAATATTATATAGTAAGATTATAAAATAAGTGAAGAATACATCTATACCTAAATGCACATTTTTTTCAGCAAATACTTATTAAGCAACTTCCATGTGTCAGGCATGGTTCTAGGCATAACAGCAAACTGTGCTGGAATGGAGATTATTTTCTAGTGGGGAAATTTAGACAATACACAAATAAACATCAGGTGGTGATAACTGCTATTAAAACAATTTTTAAAATGTGATACATACACACAATGGAATATTACAAAACCATAAAGAAGGACAAACCTATGGACTTCACAGCAATTTGGATGAATTTAGAGTCAATAATATTCAGTGATCTATCACAGAATCAAAATACAGGTACCATATATTCTCACTCATAAGTGAACTCTGAACATTTACCATAACACTATAAGATATATAGTGTTGTATATCTTATAGTGCATATATTATATAATACATATATTGGCAGTAGCAGGGTACTACCAGGGTAGGAGAGGAGCTGGGACACAATATCAATAAGGGTACCTGATTTCAAACCAGGCAAAGTGGGGACCAGAGGCTCAAACTTTACCTGTACGATGCCTACTTATATACCTAATCCTGAATTGTACCCTTCAACTTTAAAATTATATATATATATATATATATATATATATACACTTAAAAAATAAAGCAGGGCTATGGGTACGGGATAGTGGGGCTGACATATATATATAATATGTATACTTTCATATGTATATAACACATACATCATACATATAGTGTATGGGGGAGGCCCCAAACACTGGAATTATCTTCTGGAGGGCAGGTCTCTTACAGTACAGGCTTCCCCTGCTATGAAAGTGTTCTAGGAACCCAATGGCATCAGTGTACCAGCTAGAATTGTTGTGAGAGTTTGCATTTGACTTCAGTTATTTATTTTCTTTTTTTGGAGATTCTTTCAGTATGTTTGCCTATTTAATAATGGGTGACTTACAAGCACATCTGTTCACATCACACTGAGTGTTCAGCAGTTTTTGTTTTTTTTTTTACCAAAACGGCATGAACCCTATGCCCCATCCTCCCTATTCACCCATCTCTCTCCGAGTGACTATATTTTGTTTCCCCAGAAGAAAAAAGTCCTCTAAAGGGAACGTTTTGCTAGTGTAGAAGAGGTGAAACAAAAACCAGCAGAATCACTAAAAGTCATCCAAATTGCCTGTTTTGAGGAAAAGTGTCTTGATAGGTGTATTGCATCAAACGGAGAGCACTTTGAAGGTGACTGAAGTTAAGCATGTAAGAGTAAATACACAATTTTTAATAAATGAATTCTCTTTCTTTGGGGGGGTTCTTCATATTTTTTTTAAGAGATGAGGTCTTGCTATGTTGCCTATGCCGGTCTCCACTCCTGGCCTCAAGTGATCCTCCCACCTTAGTCCCCCAAAGTGCTGGGATGACAGGTGTGAGTCACCATGCATGGTGGGAAGTTGATATTTTGTATAAATGTAGGAAAATATAATATCTCTGTGTAACAGCAAAGAGTGCCTCAATTGGGATGCTTGTATACAAAATATAGGTAGTCCATTTTCATAATGCTCATTATGTTTCAAAGGTTCTATGCAGAGAAAGTCCACCTGTCCACTTTAGCTCCCCTCTTCATGTATTCTTTGCGGTTTGTCTGGATTCCTTCCAACTTCTTCAAGATGTGAAGTGTTCTTCAGGACTGTGTTAGTTGCAACTTTCCCCCATTGACTGATCTTCTGCTAAAAATAGAGAGCTCTAAAATTGCTTCATTTCTCTTCTTTTTAGGCCAGAATCCTGTTTTTTTTTTCTTTAAAATTCTCTTTCAGCTTACATATTTTTTTCCATTTAAGAACATTTACTCCGATATTTTTATTTTTCATAAACACATTAACTGTGTCACTGACATAAGACCTCATTTATCTCCCTTTCACTGCATTAGTAACATAGCAGTGAACAGATAAAGACCACATCTGCTTCCTCAAGAAATGGCTAGAAGTTCATATTAATTCTTCTGCCTTACCATAAAAATGTCTTTGGAAGATTAACATACCAAATTATATCTATAATAAACAATATTTATGTCACAATTTACAGTGTTGACTGTGCATGTTCAAATAACCCTGTAACCTCTCATCTTGAACCACTTGACTTTGACTTTTATTACAACTGAATTTGGGTGCAGGAAGCAGGCTGGCATATAAAAGCAACCTTTAGGCTAAAAGTCACTTGAGAAGCCAACATATCAAGATGGAAAGAGCTCTGAAAAATAAATAAATTTTAAAATAAGGTCTACAGGTCAGGTCTAGCAGTGTCATTAAGGTAATCCACTATCATTTCAGACAACTCACTGAAGGCCTCTGGAGCACAATCCCTTAAGGATGTCAATCCAGAGTGACAGTTGCAAATGCCTCAGGGACCAAGCAAATGTGGACATAGCCAGGGTCAGACAAAAGTGGTGGGGTCTCTGGTGAATGAAGCCTGCATATCCTTCCTGAAGGCATTAAATTCAACATGTTGAAATATGGTGACAATTGTAGTATCCCTCTTTGCTCTAATGTTGTGCTTTGAGTTGAGTTCTCAAATAAACTGAGCATGTATTTATTGGTAGCTATAATGTAAAAACCCTGTTATGACTTGAAAGGGACAACATAACCATATGAGTTATAGCTTCTGCCTTTGAAACATACAATTTAGTTAAAGAAATGAAACAGGCAATGAGATAAACAGGGTAGTTCTTCAAGCAACATAGAGAAACCATGCTAATTATTTAAGACAAATGGCTTTGTCCCCTCTAAAAAACACTGGGCTTGTCACCAGGTGCTACTTGAGATGATGATAGCCTCTAGCATGGAAGCCCAAGGAAAGACTTCACTGAAGAGGTGGAGCCCAGTCCCACAAGACAAGAGCAGAATCCACCTTGGAACAGCATGGGGTAACAGGCAGAAAGTTTGACTTCTGGGAGACATTTTTAAGCACTATTGAGTCTGACTTTTGGTTTTTTATTTATTTCTTAGGTTTTGTTAGTAAAGCATTCTTATTCTTAGTAGCAAAATTCTGGTAAAAAACACTCTTTACAGTTTTTCTGATAGATTGTACTATCAGCCTGGTTGAGGTGTATATATTTCAGTGTTGGCACTGGAAAACTTTTTTACAGGTTTAGTGAATAAATACTTTCATTTGATCACAACAAAATACATTTATCACCTTTGCATTTGCATTTTTATCCCACTAAGCATCTGTTTTCTCCATACTAGCATCTCTAGTTATAATCTTTCTTCAGCAAAACATCTTTTACCAATGTCCTCAAGTGCTAGAAAACATAGACTGATGAAGCAAAATGGAGCCTAATCACGACTCATACTGGTGTTATGCTTTCAAAAGTTCAATCTTTTCACATGCATGTTAAGCATTTATTTCTTTTAAAATTCCATAGTATAGACTTTATTATTCCAGAAAAAATGGTTCCAAAAAAGCTGTTTTCCTGTTTGTTAAGTATGATGAATACAATTACACCACACAGTAAGACTGCTACAGAAACCATTATAATTATATCTAGAAGATGGCATGTTTCAAACATCTTGTGTCATTCATTCATTTAATAGCTATTTATTGAGCACCTAAATGTGGCAGACAGTCTTCTAAGTTACAAGCACACAATAGTAAGCAAGGTAGACAAGGGGATTGCATACTACATTTTAAAAAGATTTGCTTTTAGTTTATAGATGTAGGAACTGGATCTTCTTTTTTTATTATTTTTTAACTAATATACATTTTTAAATTTTTAACACATAATTATACATATGTAAGGGTGTAATGTGAAGTTTTGATACATGTATACATTGTGTAAAGATAAAATCAGGGTACTTAGCATATCTATCACCTTAAACATTTATCATCTTTTTTTCGTCGTGGAAACACACACACACACACACACACACACACACACGCGCGCGCGCACACACACACACACACACACAAAATCTTTTTCACAACAATGATTCTGAATACATCCTTGTAACTTTCACTGTGATAATATAACGGGAGGTAAAAATTATTATTCTAAAATAGATGACAGAATCATCTTAAATATAACTAACATTCACTTAGAGATTATTTCTGCTGAATAAGCATGTAGAAAGAAAACAATTTATTATTTCAATTACTCCAGCAAGATCACACCTGGTGCTAGATACATGGTTCAAAAACCTCAGTGCATTTGTGTAGCAGTTGGGTTATTAATCATAGATGTCAAGTCCTTTCTGCTAATTAACCTTAATTGAGCTCTCTGTTATGGAAGCACCAGTTCCAATGAAGCAATTTAGTAATGATACCAAAATAACACAGCATAGTAAAATCCGGATTAATGCTACTTTCTATACTTGATACCAGTGCCTAATATAATTTGCTATAATAAAAATTTTGTATCTTTTATCAAAGCATAATAATCACATAGAACAAAAGCTGATAGAATATGTATACAATTTGCATAATAAAATGATTTAGAAAAGAATTTTTGACACAACATATGTGTCCTCATTTTATATGTATTCAAAAGCAACTAGACTATACTATTATAATAAAAATATGATGAACTTTTAAAGATTCAAAAATTAAAATCTCATATTACCTATTAGTTAACATGACTGAACTTAGTCATGCTTGAAACTAAGTCTTTATTTCATTTATGTTCAGTATTATTTCCAATAGTACTACAAAATATCCATTAAGATAGAATTCTGCTGAAATAGGCGGCTTTATTAATCTGCCTAGAGAAATGCAGTGCAATTAATTCTAAATTTGATAACTAGCAAGCACTTTAAACGTTCAATAGGTTATTTATTAAAAAGAAAATCAAGAAGAAATAAGCTTTACTGCCGATGAACAGAATGCTTGGATTTTCAAATGGCCAGAAGGCTACTGGTATTAATAAGCTTTGTCAAATTCATTTTCAGACATGCATGGAGGAGTTTGTACTATTTTTCTGTTCATGTCACAGTTTCTGTCAAGAGGAGAGCTCAGATACCTTGGGGAAAGCTTCCTGATGTGCAAGTGTTTGAAAATAAAAAGACCAAGACAGACATGTAGCAGATTCACGAGGGAAAGAAAACCCCTGAAGAATATTGAGAAAAATTAAAGCAGTAACAATGAAAGTGTTAGAAAAAGGTTTAACCATTCATACAAATTTGAAAAAAAAATACAAATATTGGCAATAAAAATAATAGAAGCTCAGGTTAAAACCAGCATGGATAAGGATTTACATAGTATAACTGAGGCAAGGCAGGTCATGAGTAACTATGTCTTACGATACATTTCTTTATGCCTTGTTTACAAAACCAGATGCAAACATGAAACAAATGACCCCATTTCATTAGTTAATACATGCTGTCAGCACACCCGCTCACAGGGGCTTAATGAAGTGCTATAGGACACTCCTCTAGGCATCTAAAACCTGGGTTCAAATAATCGCTCTGCACCTCAACAGTTGTGTAACTAAGGACAGATTACTGAAGATCCCTCACCTGTAGACTTTTCTGTGCAACTGGACAAATTCTACATCTGTGCTGTCCAGTAAGATAGTCGCTAGTCTCATGTGGCTAGTGAGTACTTGACATCTGGCTAGAGCAAGTGAAAAACTGTTTTTTAAAAGAAGTATGGCATTGTTCTATTTTTTTGAGTCAGAGTCTCAATTATGGCTCACGGCAGCCTCAACCTCCTGGGCTCAGGAGATCCCTCTTGCCTCAGCCTTCCAAGTAGCTGTGACTACCAGCATGCACCACTACACCTGACTAATTTTATTTTTTATTTTGTAGAAGAGAGGCCTCATTATTGTTGCCTAGGTTGGTCTCAAACTCCTGGGCTCAAGTGATTCTCCCACCTTGGCCTCCCAAAGTACTGGGATTACAGGTGTAAGCCACCAAGCCCGGTCTTGAATTTTTAATTTTAGTTATTCTAATTAATTTAAGTTAAATAGCAGCTGCTAGTGGCTGCTGTATTGGACAATGCAGTGTGGCTTCAGATGATTTCCTCTTCTATAAATTATGACACTTTCAGTTGCCGGGGAGAGAAAAATCTAACTTAAAATTTAAGCAATGAAGGAAATGCATTATTGGCTCATTTTGATGTGGCAAAAGTCAAGCATAGTTCAAATGTAGTAATAGGAAGTATCAGCCACAGTTCAATCAGAATGCACTCATTTGTGTGTGTGTGCACTCTCTGTCTCTCTTTTTCTCTTGTTCCTCCTTTAATTTTTGTGCCTAGTCTTTGTCCTTATGCTAGTTTCTGTGATAGTCACAGTATGCCTACTGGAAGAAAGAAGGGTTATTTGCTCCTTATTCATATATAGTAGGAGAGTGAGAGAGAGAGAGAGAGAGAGAGCGAGCACATTGCTTTCCACAAACATGCAAAAAAAGCCTCGAAATTTGCCCTGAGATCAATCTGAAACAATCAGTAGAGCCAGAAAAAGGCTGTGGACTGCCTGACTTGTTTCTGGTTTCCTGTCCATCCCTAAACTAATTGCTTTGGCAAGTAGAGGGAGATTTTTGATGAATATTGGAACTAAGGGTTGAATTGGGGAAATAATGCTTCCTTTTAAAAAATTCTGAAAACTCATAGGAAGTAAAATGATAGGGAGTGAATGCTGAGTAGAGAACTGATAATTTTTATCCACATTTTCTCAAAGGATAATTAGGATATAAACAATGATACCATGTGCTAAAAACACCTAACAGTGTCTGATATGTTATATCCTTCTCATTTACAGACTCCACCCTTTCTGCATACCCTGGGCAACTAAACTCTTTGATGCCTCAGTCTTCTAACATAGAAATACTAAAAGTCTGTTAATGGTAGCTACTACTAAAATGTAAATTCGGGGTATAGGAGTAAGTGTGTCAAAGGAGAGTTAACTGTGTTTGAAGGCAACGGATGGCTACAAATAACAAAATACCATAGAGTTTCTCTGTAGCTACTCTGTGAAAGTGGCCCCAGTGCTAGTGTTTCAGTGAATAGAGAAGATATATGAGGAGGGACCCAAAAAAGCTTACAATTTATTTATTGAAAAATTGTGTATTTATTCTTACATGTTCAACTTCACTCAATCTTCAAAGTACTCTCCTGAAATACACCTATTGAGACACTTTTCCCACTGCTCAGCTTTTGAATTTATCAATTTTGATGCCTTTTAGTGTTTCTGCCATTTTTTTGTTCTCACCTCTTCAATATTGGCAACATTTTTCCTTTTGATGACTTTTTTCACCTGGAAACCAAAAAAAAAAAGTCAGTTGAGGCAAGATCAGAAAAATAGGGAGAGTGGGGACACAGGGTCATACTGTTTTTGATCAAAAACTGCTGAACATTACTTGGTGTGGACAGGTGTACTTGCAAATCACCCATCATGAAATGGACAAACACATTGAAAGAATCTCCAAAAATAAAATAACTGAAGTCAAATGCAGCCTATCACAACAACGCTAGCTGGTACACTGATGCCAATGGGTTCCTAGAACACTTACCTGCAGGGGGAACCTGTACTACTACACTTACCTGCAGGGGGAACCTGTACTACCTGTACTACAACCTCCCAAAAACAATAACAGGGTGTTTTGGGGGTACCCCTCATATTGTTCCAATTTCTCGACTCCAGTTTCCTGGGATTCAGTCACCCTCAAGCACACCTCTTCCATCTTTAAGCAGATGAACAGGTTATAACAGCCAATGATATCTAACTTTATTTTTCAATGGTATGATAGATTCATCTGAGGCACATCACTAGTAATTGAAATTTAATTATGCCAGGCTGGAATGCACACATCTCTATTTTTGAAAAGTGATTTTTAACCCATAGCTATGGTTGACAAATACTTACATCACTAAAGATAATCATGCATTTACACATTTTTCCTTTGTAAAGGGGATGTCATCTAGAAATTAATCTAGAAACTCATTCCTACATTTTTATTAAGAAATGTATTTTCAAATTAGCAAGAACTCTGTATTAGTCCTGGTTCTCCAGAGAACTAGAACTAGCAAGAATATCTATGCCTAAAAAGAAACGATAGAGATAGAGACAGAGATGATAGAGACAGAGATATTAACTATGTAGATTGACTCGTGCAATTATGGAGACTGACAAGTCCCATGATCTGCAATCTGAAAACCCAGGAAAGCTGGTGATGGAATTCAATCTGAGTTCAAAGGCCTGAGAACTAGGGGAGCTGGTGGTATAACGCCCAAACTGAGACTGAAGGTCTAAGAATGGGAGGTAGGATCCCTGGTATAAAATCCCAAAGTCCTAAGGCCTGAGAACCAGGATGCCCAAGGAAAGGAGAAGATCAGTGTTCCAGCTCAAGGAGAGAAAGAATTCACCCTTCTTCCACGTGTCTGTTCTACTCAGGCCCCCTACAGATTAAATGATGCCCACTCTCATTGGTGAAGGTAGATCTTCTTTAGTCAGCTTACTGATTCAAATGCTAAGTTCTTCTGAAGACAACTACACAGACACACATGGAAACAGCATTTGACCAACTATCTAGACAGTTCTTAACCCAGTTAAATTACATAAAATTAGCTATCACAGACTCACATATAGTGATCACCCATGCAAGTATTTTTAAAATTAATTTAAAGAATATAATCTGACTAAAGAGAAAAAACAAAAAGTACATAATTATGATTAAGTACTAAAATTAGAGACAGTAGAAAAAGGTAACTATATAATATTATTATGCACAATGTTTGATTATGCTAACAAATGTTTACTTTGACATTTTAAGCAATTTATCAATTTATTTTCTTTTCTTCAATTCTCCATCATTGACTCTATTCTGCTGTCCTTAAGCTCATCTTGTGTTTTTTTCAAACTTCTTGGACATTTCATGTTTTTAGTCTCATCTCACAGGTTTTGATATGGAATGTTTTTACTATTGTTATTTACTAGACATCATAGCAGTTAAAGTTACCTTTGAATTAAGAATTCATTAAAAGAAAGTTTTAAAATGTAAAATTCCTTTTTTATTCTGGAAGCAAAACCTCATTTTCTCAACCAACTCATCTTTGACAAAGCCTCTACCAACAACCAACAGGGAGAGGAAAATCTGTCCAGTAAATGGTGCTAGGAAAAATGGCTGACCACATGCAGAAGACTGAAACAGGACCCCTACCTATCACCATACACAAAAATGAACTCTAAATGGATCAAAGATCTATATGTAAAACCTCAAACTATAAGAATTCAAGAAGAAAACATAGGAAATGGTAATTGGAATAAGCAACCAATTCCTGATCAATTCTCACAAGGTGAATGCCATAGAACATAAGATAGACAAGTGGGATTTTGTCATACTGTGAAGTTTCTGTAAAGCAAAAGAAACCATCAAAAGAGTGGGGAGAGAGCCCAGAATGGGAAAAAAATTTGCCAACTGTAAATCTGACAAAGGTCTAACACCCAGAATCTACAAGGAACCCAAACATGATGAAAGAAAAAAATAAACAACCCTATTTTTAAAAAAATGGGCAAAAGATATGACTAGACACTTCTCAGAAGAAGACATATGAGCAGGCAACAGCTACATGAAAAAATGCTCAGCCTCACTAATCATCAGAGAAATGCAAATTAAAACCACACTGAGATACCACCTAACTCCAGTCAGGATGGCCATCATCAATAACTCAAAAACAACAGATGCTGGAGAGGATGTGGGGAAAAGGGAATATTTCTACACTGTTTGGGGAACATAAACTAGTAAAATCTCTGTGGAAAACGGTGTGGTGATTTCTAAAAGACCTAGTATCGACTTTCCATATGACCCAGTAATCCCCTTCCTGGGAATATACCCAGAGGAACTCAAGTCACTCTACAAAAAAGATACCTCCACATGTATGTTCTTGCAGCATTATGCACAACAGCAAAAACATGGAACCAACCATGCTGCCCATCAAAAGTGGACTGGATAAATAAAATAGGGTACATTTGCATGATGGAATATTATGCAACCATAAAGAAAAAATTATGAACTTTGCAGCAACTTGATGGAATTAGTCTATAATACTCAGTGATTTATCACAAAAACAAAGATCTGAGTACCACATATACTCACTCATAAATAGACCCTGAACATTGTTATATCATAAGAAAGAGATTGGCAACAGTGAGACACTGCCAGGGGAGAGGAGCACATAATATCAATAAGGGTACTCACACTTTACCTGTATAATGACCACTTGTGTACCTAACAGTGAATTGTACTCCACGTCTTTAAAATAAAAAATAAATAAAATAAAATTGCTTTTTCCCCTCTTTTTAAAATTTATTTCCACATGTGTTGGTCTGTGGTCTGAGAAGTTAGCCTCTATTTGTGTCAACTGCAAGTATTAAAAGAACGGGTTAAAGGAGTTTAAGCAATAATACTGTATTACTGAAGAGGTCCGGGAGTAGAGATTTCCAGAGTTGGTTCTGTTCTGCAGTTTAATGATGTCATCAAGGACACAGTCTCTTTCCTTCTTCATGCTCTGTCCATGTCCTATATTGGCAGTGTCTGTCCTCATGGACTCAAGACAATTGATTATAGCAATTCCAAGTGTCATTTTATGTCATGAAAATGTCCAGAAGCAGGAAGGGAAAAAGAAGGGTTCTTACAAGTCTTATGTCTGAAATAAAAACATTTCCTAGAAGGCCCAAAGTGTTTTCTCTTTGGTTTCACCCACCCACCAATTAACTAGCAAATGGAAATCAGATTGCAAACTTCAACTCATCATGGTTCATATCCTGTTGTTATTAAAGACACCCAAACTGCCTTTCTGTTCACTACACAGAAGAGTGGATTTTTGCTGGGTGGGTGAACAACCAGCAATATCAGTCTTACAAATAATAAATATGAAATGTCTATATGGATAAATATAATATCATTATATTATATATAATATATAATTATACATGAATAGTTTATATATAATATATAGAAATTCCAATGGTATCTTTGGATCTTCTTCAAATTAATTTTTAGTTTTTGATCTACTCAATCTGTAAAGAATTCAGAAAAGGTATTCATGTCTCTCATTAGTATTATAAACTTGTATTGCCAATGATTTTTACTTCATACATTTCAGTACTGTATTTTTTGTTGTAAAAGGTTAATAGTGGAGTTTTATATTTTGTGTATCATCGTTTTATTGCAATAAAGAAATCTTTTAATGTTATTTAATACTGTTCATCTTGAATTCAATTTTATTTTTGCCAGGTATAGCTTTGTGATTTTGTTATCTTTTCTGAATTACTGAATGTGTGTATTGGTTTCTGTTTGTTTGTTTCAATGTACTTTTTTTAATTAGGTGAGTGTCTTATTCACATTAAGATGAAGAAACTTTTATCTTATTGAATTTTTGTTTTTTCTTCTTCTGATATTAAAATATTTTTATATTCTATTCTTGTTACACTATCTGTATTTGCTAAAATATACCTTGCCCTAGTAACTTGAAGTATATTCATTCTATTTTTTGTTTTGCTATTAGTTACTTTTGTACATCAGAATGACATACTTCAATCTAATTGTCTCAATTAATGGGATTCTGAAGCATCAACTAGTCTTTCATTCTCTCCTATAAAAAATTCAAAGTAGGCCAGGTGCGGTGGCTCAAGTCTATAATCCCAGCATTTTGGGAGGCTGAGATGAGGGGATTGCCTGAGCCCACAGGTTCAAGACCAGCCTGGGCAACTTGGCAAGACCTCATCTCTCCAATAAATAAAAAAATTAGCTGGGCATGGTAGTGTGCACCTGTAATTTCGGCTACTTGGAAGGCTGAGGCGGAAGGATTGCTGGAGCCCAGCAGGTCAACGCTGGGGTGGCTGTGAGCCTGCCACTGCACTCCAGCCTGGGTGATGGAGTGAGACTCTCAATCAAAAAAAAAAATTTCAAAATAGAAGCCATATGTTAGCAAATGATTTTCAAAAACTGCTACACAAATGGAGAAACAGGCAATCCCATGTATTTTTCAGGGGAGTGCAAATGTGTAAAGACTTTTTGGAAGGCAACCTGGCATTTTAACAAGTGTTCATGACTCACCAATTCTACTTCTAAGAACCCAAAGAAAACACTGAAAAAAATTTTTTTGTACAGTGATGACTACAAGATGAGGAGCCTTATCATGTCAAAAAAGAACATGAGAGAGAGAGAGAGACAATATAAATGAATATCACTTGAGGGTTGATAAATATGTGTGTGTATCTTAATAAAATACATATCAATGAAGAAAACCACTATATGTTGACATTGACATTCCTATCAAAAGTATAAAGTAAGAAAAACTCAAAACAATAATAACTGTATAATTCCGTTGATTTATGATTCAATATGTACATAAGCATATATGTTTAAGTAAATGAATAAAAAGTGTTCTGAAAACATACACTCAGAAGTATTAGCCATTATTACTTCTTGGGAGAAGAATAGACTAGGGAAGAAGTAAGAGATTTTTATATTTTATTTCATATTCTCTTTTAAATGTTTGACAATGAGAATGTAGCCATAAAAATTTTAAATGATTTTCAAAAGCACATCTGGAAGACTAAACATGTAAAAAACAGCTAGGAAAATTCTGAAAATAAAGGATTGTTTTCTAATAGGTATTAAAATAGTACACTTGACAAAGAGATCAAGTAAATGAACTAATAGTTCGTAAAAAGATTCAAGTGTACATGCTAATTTAGTAAATATAAAAGATGAAATGTAAATTTTTTGCAATATATTCATTAATGAAAAGATCTAAAAACCATTCTGAAAAAAAAATTGGTCACTACCTCCATTGTACACTAAAGCAAACTCTAGATCTATCAAATGTTTAATTATAATAATAAAAACATGAAATCAATAGAAGGGAATACAACTCATTACTTTAATTATTTTTTTGGAATGGTCTTTCTCAACATGAAGATCAAGCCAGAAACTAGAACAACAAGATCAAAAATTACATGATTTGACTACATAAAAATGGAAACATTATGTATGAAAAGTAAACATCATTTAGTATGTGAATTTTAAGACAGAAAACAAGTTTTTTAAAAAGTATTTACAAGATGAGTAATAAAGAATGACTATCCTGACATACAAAAGGCTTTTATTAATTACTGAGTAAAAGATGAATGCACCCAGAGAAAGAGGTAGATGGCATGTTTGCACATGAAGCTGTCTTCAATTGTATCATCTTTGTAATGACAGATGCCAAGATTTTGCAATCAGTGGTCTCAGAGTCCTAATAACACACAAACCACCAACAATGTTGTCTAGAATTCAACCCACGTGCTGGGTGTAGTGGCTCATGTATGTAATCCCAGCACTTTGGGAGGCCAAGGCAGAAAAATTCCTTAAGCCCAGGAGTTTGAGACCAACTAGGCAACACTGAGAAAGAAAGGAAGGAAAGAAGGAGAAAGGGAGGGAGGGAAGGAGGGAAGAAAGAGAGAGAGAGAGGAAGAGAGGGGGGGGTGAGAGAGAGAGAGAGAGAGAGAGTGAGTGAGAGAAAGGAAGGAAGAAAGAAAGATTAAAAATTAGGTGGTACCTGCTTGTAGTCCCAGCTAATCACGAGGTTGAGATGAAAGACCACTTAAATCCAAGAGGCTGAGGCTTCAGTGAGCTGAGATCACATCACTGCATGCCAACCTGGGTGACAGAATGAGACCTTGTCTCAAAAAATAAAAATTAAAAAAGAATAGATTTTCATACTTTTTGCAAGAGGAAATTAATCTGTAGAAACCATTTTCTTAACACACATTTGTTTTTCCCTACACACAGCCTACTTTGACAACAGAATTTTTTCCAAGGGAAGATAAAAGTCAAACCTTCTGGCATTAATTTAAATAAACACTGCCAATTGGTATTTTCATATGTCCCCTGGTCACTCTAGATCGTTTATATTGGAAAGCTGAAGGCAAATATCTTTTCCTCAGTGATGTCTTCCTGCCTTTGGCAAGCACAGATGCTACTTTGGAATTCTGGGGACCAGAATCCCTTTTACTCATTCCCATTCGGATAGACATTTTAGTTTACCTCTGTCCCAAACATTCATTTCTTTATTGTTTCAGCAAAACAGCTAAAGAAGCTTGCCTTTTGATAACTGTTGAATTTGGTCAAACATTGTTTCAGCAAGTCAAGATATTAGAAAGCATAGAACTCACACCACTGTTTTTGAAATGTTTGCTAGGGAAGTAGTTAGAAATTATTGCTCAAGTTTTACCATAGGGAAAAATACATTAATCAGTACAAGAGATAAGCACTGGCAGAAAGGATTTATGATTCAATGAAAATTTGTTGAGTTCATACTGTGTGCCAAGTCCTGCTCCAAGCAGTAAGGAAACAGTTTGGGACAAAATAACTCCCAGCAGTTGCTGAGCTTCATTGCAGTGGGCAGAAACAGACTGTACAGAAGTAAGCACACGAACAAGGAAGGAATCAGATGGTGAGTGCCATGGAATTGGACTGACACACGGGTGGAAAATGTCAGCTCTTAACAATAGCGTGATTGCATTTTCTATTCTTCACAATAAAATTTAAATATATATATATATTTGCAAATACTTATGAGGGATTTATATGTGTCAGACATTTTTTAAGCCCTTTATACGTATTATCTTATTTGATTCTCATGGGAATTCTAAATTGACAGGTAGAACTCCAGATGTAGACAAATGCTTGCATAAACACATTTGATAACTTATTTTATCACCCATTCTATATTATGAACTCATTGAGAGAAGAAAGCATGTCTTGTTATGTGTGCTTTCTCTATCCTTTATTATTATTTTAAAAAATTATAATCTCCACCTCTCTAGCCACAGTAAACAGCACTTCTCCCCACACGCGTCCTTCAATTACTGGCAATTGGCAGTGTCGAGTTTGAGGAGACAGGTATCAATTAATTTTATATGTATTTGCATAATATATGCAAATATTAACATTAAATTTATTTCAAAATAAGAATGTTCATAACTTAATAATAGAACTTAAAGCATTTTTTTCCACATCAGTGTGTGAGTGTGTGTGTGTGACTTCCTTATTGTCTTGTAAGAGTTGCATCAGTCGGGCGCGGTGGCTCAGCCTGTAATCCAAGCACTTTGGGAGGCCAAGGTGAGAGGATTGCCTGAGCCCAGGGGTTCGAGACCAGCCTGGGCAACTTGGTGAGACTTCGTCTCTATAATAAATCACAAAAACTAGCCGGGCGTGGTGGCGTGCGTCTGTAGTTCCAGTTACTTGGAAGGTTGAGGCGGAAGGATCGCCTAAGCCCAGCAGGTCAAGGCTGCGGTGGCCATGAGCGTGCCACTACACTCCAGCCTGGGCAACAACAGTGAGACTCCAACTCAAAAAAAAGAAAGAAATGGAAATCAAAACTACAATGAGATACTACCTTACACTGTTCAGTATGATTGGCATTAATAAAAAAAAAATAACAGGTGTTGGTGAGATTGTAGAGGAAAGGGAACACTATTACACTGTTGATGGGAATGTAAGCTAGTTCAACCTCTGTGGAAAGCAGTGTGGCATTTTCTCAAAGAACTAAAAAAAAAAGAAGAGTAGCATCATTCTTACTGCATGAATGAAAAATACTTTATCAAATCCTCACCATGGGAATGGACACTTAGGACACATAGAATTCTTTCTCTGTTGCAGAAAATCTTTGTACACATATGGGCATATTTCTAGGACATATATTTCTACAAGTGGAATTGCTATAAATAATGGAATATCATTTACATTTTACAGATACTACCAAGTTGTCTTTCAAAATGTTTCATCAATGTATAGTCCTGCTAACATTTCTCCATATCTTTGGCAACACTTGATAATGTAAATCTTTTGTATTGCCATTTTAAGCACTTTTCTATTGCATTTCTCTTATTTTCAGTGTAAGTGTAGATGGTCATATACTTTTTTCTTCGGTGAATTGTGTTCATATTATTTACTCATATTTCTACCGGAATTTTTTTTCTTAATTACTTGTTGGCACTTTTTATTTATTCTGAATCTTGATCCTATATGTGTTCAACATGTAATGTTTTTTTTTCAACTTGTCTTTTTAATTGTAGCAAACACCTATTAGTATTTACTATGAGCCATGTACTGTCCTAGGTACTTTACTTTTAACTTATTTATGGCTCACAATGGTCCTGTGGAAAAGGTACTATTATTATCACCTCTATTTTTCAGATATAAATCTGAGGTGTGGATTAATTGCATAATTTGCCCAAGGCCATATAACCAAGTAGCAAATCCAGAACCCAGGAAATCTGACTCCACAGTCTATACTTCTAAACACTGAGTTATCTTCATGATATCTACTTGAAAATTTGAAAACTGAATGTATAAATAAATCAATTATTTTTCCTTGATAGCTTTTGTGTCTTTTATATGAATGTTTTTACCACATAAAAGTTATAAACATATTTTTCTCAAACACTTTTGATAATTTGGGGTTATTTATGCTTAGCTATTTAAATGATCTAGAATTCATCTTTGTGAATGATGTAAGGTCTGAAAATGACTTTAGAGTGGATTGCTAATTGTTCAAACCAATTGAACAATTTGCAGGCTAACTTTTCTGTACCAATTTAAAATGGTCATTATTTTAAACTAAAAATTTTTCTACATATGCCACTTCTATACTTGCTGCCTTTGGTTCTGTATCTATGGTTTATTTGCCTGTTTCTGTACAAGACCTCTACAATTTTTGTTATCATAGTTGAGACTATGCTAGTCCTAAGGAAAGACCTTTAACTATAATTATGCCTTTAATTCTTATTATGAAATAAATTTAAAGTTAATATTTGCATATATTATATAAATACATAGCTTTCATGACTATCCTTACACGTTTTTCCTTCCTATGTATTTTCCTTTTTTAAAAATGTAATCTATGAAATTCCATTATGAAACATCATCCTAATCTGATTTTTGAAGGAATGCACTTACTACATAGATTAATTTGGAAAGAACCATTATGCAAGGTCTTTCCAATCAGAACATGAATCTATTATATGCTTCAGTAAAATTTTATAACTTATATCCATATAGGTTTTTCATATTTCTTCTTGGCTTTATTGCTTCACAGTTATAATTTTGTTGTTATTGTAATTGCTTTTTTAAAAAAATCATGATGAGACAGTCATGTTTCCATTATATTTTCAAACTGGCTATTTCTGGTATTTGGAAAAACTATTTTTTTTTTGTACACTTACCTATGTTATTAGTACTTAAAGATTTTCCTTTAATTCTCTTGGATTTTCTAGGTAAATTATCCTATGAAAATAATGAGTGTTGTCTTTTTAAGATAAAACTTTATGTGTCTTATTGCTTTACCTTAGTTTTATTGCATTAGCCAGAATCTCAACTATTATCACTGAAACCAAATATTCTTATCACATTTCTGACTTTCATGAGGATGGTTATAAGCTATCAAATTATTAGAAATCAAAGTTTATTTTTACAAATTCTAATATACAAATGTCTGATCTATCAAAATTAATCATGTTGTTTTGTATAGATTTCTAGAAAATGCCCTTTATAAGATAGAGGAAATTCCATATATATGAAACTTTATTAGCTAGACCGATTGAAAGGTAGATATTAAAGTGTTTCTTTTAAATGTATAAAATTTAATTGCCTTATATTTTTCTCTAATCTGTAATGTAATAATTAAAATAGTATATTATCTAACATTGAATTGTATTCATTCTTAGAATAAATCATACTCTACTATGATGCATTATTTTAATACCTAGCTAGATTAGTTTTTTAATTTTGTATTTAGAATTTTTTGAATTTATGTTCATAAGTGAAGTTGTGTCATTGATTCACATTTTTGTGTGCTACGCTGAAGTATTTTGGAGCTCAGTTATAATAGAGCTTGCATACTCCTTAGTTCGTGGGAAGGTATTGTCAAAGGTCTTTGTATAGCCCGTTTCATTTCTCTATTTTAGTTTAATATATTTTTCTTTTTCTCTTCTCTCTCATTATTTTTTTATTTTTTTGAGTTGGAGTCTCACTCTGTCACCCAGACTGGAGTGCAGTGGCTGCTCCCGGCCACCACAGCCTCGACCAGCTGGGCTCCAGCGATCCTTCCGCCTCAGCCTTCCAAGTAGCTGGAATTACAGGCATGCGCTACCATGCCCGGCTGATTTTTTTGATTTATTGTAGAGATGAGTTCTCACTGCCCAGGCGGGTCTCGAACCTGCGGGCTCAGGCAATCCACTCACCTCAGCCTCCCAATTCTCTCTCATTATTAAGAAGCATATTTATTTGCATTTTTGTGATCATTTATAAAATAAATATTAAACTGTTTTCAATTTTAAATAAATGCTAGTTTTTTCTAAGTCATGTTTCTATCTCTCGCTAAATATTGTTATGAATAATGATGATTACTTATGTAACATTTTTGCACAATTTTGAAGAAATATCTATTGAATATTTTTCATTTCTTCCAGAATATGATAGTGTATATTATTTGAATCTTCTATATTTTACTTATTTCATTCTGCTACTGATGAAAATCTATTCACCATCTATTTGCACATAAATAGTGCCTCAGGGAACATGCTTAGGCACCTGTTCAAGAATGTTCCTGGGATATGTCCCCATGAGCTGACATCCCTAGTATATTACTTAGGTACTGCTATGTAACAAATTACCCCAAACTTAGTAGCCTAAAACATCAAACTTTTTTTTTTTAATCTCAGAGTTTCGGTAGTTCTGGAATCTGGTGACAGGTTAGTCGCGGTTTCAGCACAGAATCTCCATAAAGTTGCAGTCTAACTATCATCGGGTACCAAAGTTATCCTGACATTAGGCTGAGGAGGAATCCCTGTCTAAATTACATACATGGCTGTTTTCCAGAGGTTTCAATTCTTTGCCTCTTGGGCCTCTCCATAAAGTTCCTCACAATGGGAGCTTGATTCCCCCAGAGTGAGTAGTGGTCAGAGAGAGACCCCAAGCCATGAGAGAGTGTCCATGATGGAAGCTACAGTGCCTACTCTCAGAAGGCACATTTGTATAGATTTTCTAGAAATCTATACAAAATCTGTCACTTCTGCTGCATTCAGTTGGTCATAAAGACCCACCATGGTACTAGGGTAACCAACTATCTTGACTGGCCTGGAATTGAAAGATTTCTCAGGTTTTAGAATGTGACTTTTAGGTTTTAAAATTGGCTAAGTTTCAAACACACTTGGGAAGTTAGTCACCTTACCTGGTACAACGTGGGAGGGGATTAGACAAGGAAGTAAATACCAGTAGGAGGGAATCACTAGGTGTCATCTTGGAGGCTGGCAACTACACTAGGTAACTGATTGTGTCCAGACATAATTTTCAAATTATTTCTGGATCACTTCCAGACTGGCGGCCATAATTTTACACTCTCACCAGTTGTGCAAGAGGGTTTGGGATGCATATGTTTTATTTTCCTCATTTTTTTCAGAAAAAAGTGGAACTCCTGAATTTTTACCTATTAAATTTTATCCCATATTATTCATCTCTTTACTTATTATTAATGCATTGAGAGAAGTCATCTTCTTGATATTCCAGCTTAATAATTTACTCTTCATTAGTGTATTTTCTGCTGTTCAGACATTATTTTACATACAGATGTAGTAAAGTTTATGATTTTGCCTGTTTTCAACGTATAATATATAAAATATTTTATAGGAATCTAGAATTAAAAGGCAGATGGTCTTACTATAAGCAATGGGAGAGAGCAAGCAAGGAAGTGAGCTTTGAACACCTACATGAGGAAACACATATTAAAAATATATAAACTGAGCCTTCATCTCAAGAAATTAAAAAAGGTAAGAGAGTACAAATAGACAAAAAGGAAAATTTATAAAGACACTTCAGAAATCAGTGACATGAAGCACTGAGAGAGACAGACAGAGACAAAGGAGGAAAAAGAGATAGGCAGAGATGAGATAGGGAAAGGAGGGAAGAGGGAAATCTATCTATGACTGATAGATAGATGAGAGAGCGAGAACAGGAAGAGGTAAGTGAAGTCACTGCTGAACAGTATCATTTAAATAGAATATAGAATGTCTGGACACAGACCTCCAAGCATGAGGAAAAAAAAAATATCAGGAATTAACAAAAATGGAAGCCTTAGGGGGTTTTGTTTGATTGATTGGTTTAATGCTTTCTCCTTTGCTCACACCCAGATCCCTTTACCCTAATAACCATGGTGAACATTCTGTTCTGTTTAATGTATGTTCTGTTGCTTATATGACTCTCTGTGAATGTGGTTCTGTGTTCTCAAGTTACTCTCCTCCCACCCAAATAGCAGTGCAATGAAAATCTTCATACAGTCCCTGTGGGCGCTCTCACTCTCTCTTTCATACATGTCTCTCTCTCTCTCTCTCTCTCTCTGTCTCTCTCTCTCTCTCTCTCTCTCTCACACACACACACACACACACACACACACACTCTCTCTCTCTCTCTCTCTCTCTCTCTCTCTCTCTCACACACACACACACACACACACACACACACAAACACACACACACACATCTATCATCTATAAAAGTTTACAGCCGGGCTCGGTGGCTCAGCCTGTAATCCCGTGCCTTTCGGAGGTTGAGGTGAGTGGATTGCCTGAGCCCGGGGGTTCGAGACTCGCCTGGGCAACTTGGCGAGACCTCATCTCTACAATAAGTAAAAAAATCAGCCGGGCGTGGTAGCGCATGCCTGTAATTCCAGCTACTTGGAAGGCTGAGGCGGAAGGATCGCCCGAGCCCAGCAGGTCGAGGCTGCGGTGGCCGGGAGCGGCCACTGCACTCCAGTCTGGGTGACAGAGTGAGACTCCAGCTCAAAAAAAAAAAAAATAAAGTTTATGTGTGGGGCGGTATACACCCAGATGTAAAATTGCTGCATTATGGGTACAAGTGTGTCAACTCTGCACACTTCTGCATTGTTCCCCAAAGGGCCATCCCCAGCCTACACTATCCTCAGCAGAGCTTGAGGTCACCAGTCTCTCCTTATTCTTGCCAACACTCGGCATTGCCCAGATTTTGTCAGTCGAACAGCTGTATCATAATACATAATTTTAAATAAATTTGCATTTTTATGCTTATTAATGATGAGGAGTATTTTTTACACGTTATTTGCTTTTTGGATAGTCTAACCATTTTTTAAGATAGTAAATAACACAAAACTCTGGCAAGATTGATCAAAGTAAAAGAGATATGGTGAAAACGAAACAAAAGACGGATTTTATTAAAAGATGTAATCATTGGGGAAAGGAGATCAGAAAATTCTAAAAGGAAAAAAAGCAAAAAGAAAGGAGAGGAAGGAGAAAGGGAAGAAGGGAGGGAGAAAGGAAAGGAAGAAGGAGAGATTCGGGGGGGGAGACAAATAAGAGTTCCAGATTTCTCATCACCAATACCAGATGCTAGAAGACAGTGTAACAACATGTACAATGTTATGATGAAGCATTACTTTGAATCTAGAATTCTCTCCACAGTCTAATTATCCTAAGCTTGCAAAGGTAAAATAAGATATTTTTAGACATGAAAACCTGAAAAAGTTTATTATTCACACACCTTTTTTGAAAGAATTATCAGTGATGAAATCATAGCACCCTACATATCTTTCCTAAACAAACAGGAAGGAAAAAAAGGAAGTTAGTTTCTATAGCTTCAGAGCATACATAGCCATGCCCTCCACTATAGTTAATTTTATTCCAAATAAATATATGTTTGATCTCTCAGTGGCAGAGTTATGATATATTTCAAAGATTTTTCTACTCTTCTGCTAGCTATTCCAGAACTGGGCATCTACTTGTTTGTTCTTCTCACGTCTTTGACCTGCTGAATTAATGTTCCTAAGTAGGCCTTCTCAAAGCTGACATCTCACCTAGAATGTTTCACACAGAGATGTTAAGCAGTGCTACTGGGTTTAAAAAAAAAAGTGCTTTGGGTTTCTCAGTCTTTGCTACATGAGTGTTCACTGGAATTCCCTTCAAGGTAGGACTGCAATGTGCAATGTCAACCAAATAGTTTTGGCCCCAGAGCCCTTTAGCAGAAGGGGAGCATCTTGAAGAATTACTGCTTTGAAAACCACCTCCAGATACTGTTCTGGAATTTTGTTCCCTTGTTTTACACTCTTACAAGCTATAACAGGGGTCCCCAACCTCAGGGCCCAACAAACCGGTCCTGGTCTGTGGCCTGTTAGGAACCAGTCTGCACAGCAGGAGGTGAGCAGAGGGCTAGTAAGTGAAGCTTCATCTGTATTTACAACTGTTCCCCATTGCTTGCATTACTGTCTGAGCTCTGCCTTCTGTGGGATCAGCTGCACTATTAGATTCTCATAGGAGTGCAAACTCTATTGTGAACTGTGCATGCGAGGGATCTAGGCTGCATGTTCCTTATGAGAAGCAAATGCCTGATTATTTTAGGTGGTGAAGCCAGCGCTAGGGAGCAGCTGCAAATACAGATTAACATTAACAGTAAGGTTTGACTGCACATCGCCCCCATCTATGGAAAAATTGTCTCCCATAAAACTGGCCCCTGATGCCAAAAAGGTTGGGGACTGCTAAAATATAATATTCAGTATCAAAACATAAAAACTGCATACTTTGTTCCCTACTTAATGCCTAGTAAACAGCATACATGCAATAAATATTTTTCAATAAAAGAATGAATAGACCAGGCACTATGACTCATGTCCTACAATCCCAGCACTTTGAGAGGCCGAGGAGGGAGGACAGCTTAAACTCAGGAGTTCAAGACCAGCCTGTGTAACATAGTGAGACCTTGTTTCCTCTCCTTTGCCCCCAAAATAAATGACTGAAGGAATGAAGGTGTTCACTATTGTATGAATGCTCTAGAAGGTGAATATGAAGTCGGTGGCAAACCATTGCTTCTATTTATTCTAGAGTATGATTTTACCCCAAAACGGACAGCTTCAAAACAAAACAAGCCGGGCTCGGTGGCTAAGCCTGTAATCCCGTGCCTTTGGGAGGCTGAGGTGAGTGAATTGCCTGAGCCTGCGGGTTTGAGACCCGCCTGGGCAGGCGAGACCTCATCTCTACAATAAATAAAAAAAAAAATCAGCCGGGCGTGGTAGCGCATGCCTGTAGTTCCAGCTACTTGGAAGGCTGAGGTGGAAGGATCGCCGAAGCCCAGCAGGCGAGGCTGCGGTGGCCGGGAGTGGCCACTGCACTCCAGTCTGGGCGACAGAGTGAGACTCCAACTCAAAACAAAACAAAACAAAACAAAACAAAATTATTAGCCTACCGCTAATTGAATAACATGCTGCCTATAAGACAAGACAAAATTCACTGGAAACTCTTAGTCCTGCAAGTTTATTAGTAGTCTCCAGCTGTGAATGCAAATTTCTGTTGTAGAATTCAGTGGTTGTGGTCCTCAACCAGCCCTAGAATCAACATCATACTGGATCTTTGGACCTCATCTGCAAAGCAATCCATATTGAATTACATTTGTGTGATGCTTCATTCCACGAGTCTCAAATGCATTTATATTTGTTAGTTTGACTGGAGTCCACATTTAGATCCATATTTTTCATGCTTCCTGTATCTTAAAGTGCAGTCTTTCTCTCATCAAGTTTGATGTGATCTTTAAAAGTGCTCAGATTGATGTTTTTTAATGAAGGGAAACACATGACTCTCTATCAAATGGAAAAATACAGTAAGAGGTTGTGATTAAATGGGAGGGATGCTGTAAGGTTTGGAGGGTTTTTGTAAGAAATACTTGCAAAATCCAACTGAAAAACTAAAATTCTCTGGTTATGTGGCCATCCAAATGGCTCTTTTGTTTTGTAAGGAATGACAAAGTTGAATTAACTAGGCCAAATCTATGAATTTACTCTCTTTACAATTTCTCTCCCAATGCCTCCTTTTCCAAAATACTAGAAACTTTTACTTTCCTTGTCAGCAAGAGGCAGAAGATAAGGTCTGGCATTCCATACAGCTCACTTCAAGGGTTCTTCTATTCTAGGAGTTTGAGAGAAAGATTTCTCTTCTCTTTGCAAAAATATGCACATTGCTACTTACCTTCTTGGGTCGATAATAAACAAGGATTGCACAAGAATAATTGTATAAAGTGCATAACAGCATGAGTGCTTTACAATTATTACTTATAATATTTTCCCACAAGTTCGTCTCCATAGTGCCTATTCTAAAATAATGTCTTGACAAAATGGCAACCATTCATTTTTAAAGATAACTTTCTTTCCTCTAAAGAAGCCCTTACATGCATTCATTTTTTTCCCACTTTTTTCATTATTTGAACTATACTTAGAAAAATCCTTACATAACCTACCTTTATGTTTTCTATCAGCAGACTTCAACCAAAGTCACTTCAACCATTTATTCTACTTTATTTGTAGTTCTAATAATCTCAGTGTTCACAAGGACTGGGCACCTTAACAAGGGAGTTAAAAGTTGGAAATTTGCTATTTTCAAATATTCTCATTTTTCTTCCATCTAGGTTTAAAAAAATATTTTTGTAGTCTTTCTTTACCGAAACAATTGAGTGCTCACAAAAGTGCATTTCATTATAGTATATTGGACTTGGATAAGTAGAAAAAATTGCAATTAAGAAAGTTTTCCCTTTTAATGAAAGATTGTGAAGTTGACATGAGTTCTCATAAGATATTCAGCTGTGATATTTTGAATTGCCTAACAACTAAAAAATTCATGGGGCTCTTTTGGATCTATTCATGTATGTCCATACAAAGGGAGGTTGGGTGAGTAGGAGAAATAAGTAGAAGATATGGAAAGGAATGAGAGAGAAGGGTAAGAGGACAAATTCTCTTGTTAGCACCACATAAATCACTAAAAATGTATTACCTTTTGTACTGTGAAATGTAGGGTCCTTCGTGTGTTTTACATGCAAGTTTGGATAGGACAGCTAAAAATGAAGACATTTTCCTTTAAGAAAAACCACAAATCATTTTTTTAGAGTATGAATTAATAAGGAATTTTTGCAACAGTATTATTCTGTGACTTTTCAGTTTTCAAAATGGAAATCTATAGAATGTCAATTCCATTTTAGTTGGAAAAAAATGACCACATGAAGCCCCTTTTAAAACATTCTTCCAGTGCAAGCATTTAGAATAATTTTTCAATGGAAAGTACTATATTCTGAGTGAATAGCATGACATTATGAACTACATCTAACATAAGATTTTGCTTCGACAGGCCTGTCAATGCTCTTTAGTTCCACTGTAATGAAATGAAAATCATGCGAGCTTGGAAGAAATATCTTCCTCACCCTGATACTCTTTATTAACTGTGGAATTGTACTATTTTCTTCACCATGGCAACAAACGCACTCAATAGAGTTAGTGCTCACCTTCCCTGAACAAGGTGATGGGGAAAGACAGAAACAAAGAAAAGCGAAGCAAATAAAGATTTCAGAAAGCAAGGAGTTAAGGAAGCCATGAACTCAGGGCAATGTGATCTGTATGATCAGCATTAAAGGCCTTGTTTCAAACAAATTCTACCAGACGAGGTAACGTGACCCAGAGAAGACAGTCCGTTTTTTACCTGATTAAGTCTCAGAATGGATGACTTTTATGTCAGCCAGTCAATTGAAAGGCCAACTTAAATGATCTCATTTTGCAGGAAGGTTAATATCAGTAAAAACTAGATTGACCAGTAATCTTGAAATAAGACTCTGAAAATAAGACAAGAACTCATTGTAAAGCAAAGAGTTTGTTCTTATCAGTACACATGATTATTTTAATTATTTTAGTGATTTTCAAAGAATCTAGGCTGATTTGTGCTATGAAACGTTTTAGCCATATTGTCTTTGTCCAGAAAATAGAGTTTGGTTTAAAATGTCAGATATTCTAGATTCTGTTCAATTTCCATTGTTCAAAATACTCAAGTTAGTACATCTTTTCCTGACAGTCCAAGGTTTGTAATAGGTACAGGACGTTCTGGTACAGGCAAAACCACCAGAAATGGAGCTAAGTGGCTATTTCCTGTTCAGAGAAAAGAAAAAAAAAAATCACATTGGGGTTTTATTTTATCACATGAGAAGAAATGTGAGAATTGATAAAATAAGTAAATAGTAAAGTAATGCAAAGTAAATCATTGCATTACAGCCAGAAAGCTAAGGAAAAAAAATGAATCATGGGTTTTGACCTGTGTAGGACTTCAAAGGTTAAAAAAAGAAGAAGAAAAAAAATCAATTTGGTTGTCCATCTTAAATAAAATAAGATGACAAACTCTACATTTTTTCTTCACACCCAGTTAGTTTTTATTATCATGTTTTCTTAAAAGCAAAATTGGCACCTACATTCAGAGAAAAGGTTTAAAATAGTATATCAGAAATAGAAAAATAATTTAGGAAAGATGATGAAGAGATGCCTATTTAAATAACTTCTCTCTTTGAATCCTAGCAATATTAAGAAAAATTACTTCAAAATCTTAAAACTAATCTTAAAACCAGACAATGATACCAATGTGATATCATAAATATCAAAATCTAATGACCAGTTGCAACATAATTTGGTGAAGCCAATGAATATGCACATTGAATGTTAGCACATGGATCCTAAAAATGAGAGTCTAGTGTGGTATTTGAGGAGTACATGAAGAAAAAGACACTCAAGGCTACTGTTTGTTGAGCTGTTACTACATGCCAGGCACTGCATCATGTAAATGACTGTGGTCCATAAACTTGTGCTATCATTATCTTCATTTTAAAGATGGCGGAAGTAAAGTTTTTGCCTAAGATCACAAAGCTACATACCAAGTAATTGCGTGAGCTGGGATTTTAACACAGGTTTCTTTGACTTTCAAACTTACCCTCAAGTGATCAAGCTGTGAAATCTTCCAAGGAGGAAGTTCTGGAGTGCCCTACTTATCGCCCTTAACTTGGAAGGAGGAAGTTAGAAGCGTTGCACACCATGGAGGAAAGAGTACTCCAGCCCCAAATGTTGCAGGAAGCAAAGCAGAGGAGGAAAAGGCAGCTCGAGATGTATGCTTTTGTTTGTTTCACTAGTATCTTTGGGAAACCAGAAGAAGCCAGGTCTAGAAGTAAACCTAGACTGGAGAGAGATGTAGAATATTAGGCAAGGCCTACTTTAAAACCACAGACCAAGGTGATCTGTGCCTAGAAAATATGAATTGAGCAGCCAAGTATAAGACTTGCTGAGCCGGGCTCAGTGGCTCAACCTATAATCCCGTGCTATGGGAGGCTGAGGTGAGTGGATGGCCTGAGCCCGCGGGTTCAAGACCCACCTGGGCAACTTGGCGAGACCTCATCTCTACAATAAATCAAAAATGAGCCGGGCGTGGTAGCACGCGCCTGTAGTTCCAGCTACTTGGAAGGCGGAGGCGGAAGGATCACCGGAGCCCGGCAGGTCGAGGCTGCGGTGGCCGGGAGCGGTCACTGCACTCCAGTCTGGGAGACAGAGTGAGACTCCAACTCAAAAAAAAAAAAAAAAAAAAAGACTTGCTGATCGATGGGACATCAGAAAGACGCAGTCACTACCAAAGGTGGCTGGCCTGCACAGAAAGCCAAAAGAAGAGCCAAATTTGAGGGGCGCCCCGTAGACTAGGTTTTATCCCCCAACCTGGGAGGAGCTTGCCTTGGGAGCAGAGTTGAAGGCAGATGTGGAATTGCAGAAAAGAAGTCGTGTGATTTTGGTTGTTCCATTAATTCAGATCCCAGGTTAGGTGGTGCCAGGCATGTCAGAATCTCCTGGAGTGGGTCCTACGAAGCCCGAGTGGCTCTTTATTTAAGTGAAGTGCATGAGTAGTTTCTGCCCAGAGACTTGCCAATAATTCACATTACCGCCAAGCTCATATCACTGATCCAGACCTCCATTTTCCTAGTTGTAATTATAGTAAGTTACTTTTAAGCTCTAAGGCTTTTCCAAACTCAAAAGTTCTGTAATTCCCTTAAGGATTACTAAGGAGTTTTATCAGAACCTATGAGCCAGAATCATCTCCCCTTTAGGAAAGCCTAAAGATTTTGAGAGTTAGGCCTGGACTAAAGATATGACATAGCAGCTTTAAGTTAGAGATGTGGCTTATAATTATAAAACGCAAATTCTGAGGTCTGAGGTAACTTCTAATTTGAGATGAGTGCTGGATGTACCCAGTGGGTTAATTATAGCTTGTTGTTAACTTGCACCAATTAGATAAAAGAATTATAAATTATAAATGTTTCTACTTTAGAAGTTATGCAGGTTCATTGTAGGATACTTAAAATCAATATGTTGAGGGAAAAAATATAAATTGTTCAGCAATTCATCCCATGATAGACACATTAATGTTTGATTTGTTTCTATTATGGTTTTAACATTTTCTGATCTCTTTCACTAAATGGTGATCCTCCTCATTATAGGAATTTTGTTTCCTTTGTCTTAATACCCTTGAGCTTGGCATTAAAAAAGTGTTTGATAAACATAGACTTTCTTCATGTAGCAAAGTAAATATTGGTTTTTGAAAAGTTCCACCACTTTTTCAACACTCCTTTTTATCTTGATAGATCCAGTTTTCACCCAAAACTCCATTAAATAAATAAATAGGTATATATAAATATAAAAAGTGATATTTGACTTTTTGGTTCAGATTTTATTACATGCCTCATTTTGGTTAGAACTGTGCTCATTAAATATGCCTACCAGAGGTAGCAAAGAACCTATTAAATGATAATGCCATTGAGGTGCATAATTATTATATCAATGAATTATATGAGCAAGAAATGTTTCTAAACTGGGGTCAAGTAGGCTTTTTTCAGGAATTTTTTTTTTCGGAATTTTAAACATTACCCTTATAAAGTTATCCAGCTTTTACAGTGGCTTCCTTCATACATCCAGATCCTAGCCCCACTGCTGGTCCTTCTCATCACATATCGTGAGGTATTGGGATGTGAGTTCATTACTGTGAATGCCATAAAGGATGAGCTCGGTATCCTGTGCTCTCAATATCTTAGGAAGGGGCAAATTGAGATGGGATGCATCCTCATTTTCCATTAAATTTAATGTGAATATTTTTTATGTAATGGTTTTCCATTCAGTGCTGTACTTTTTTCAGAAATGAATGAAGATGGGTTGGTTGGTGAAGTCTCGAATAAATTCTCAGGAGGATACTGGCCTGGGAGAAGATTTAGGCACGGTAGTAAGGATGGAGTTGACTGTGCACAGGGAGTTGACTCTCACCACAGAATCAACCAGGAGGAAGCTTTAGGTGGGTCTGTTCAATGCAGGAAGGAAGTACAAAGAGTGGAGAGGACAGTGTGATGAACAGCCCAGCACAGGCCTATGAACTCTGTCAGAGTTCTTCACTGAGAGGACAAAAATTAGGAGCTGAAAGAATTTTCTCATGAGGACTCTGAAGCATGTGCTCCTGAGGTGTGACATAGGATGGGAGGGTGCCTGTTTCCCACCACTCTCTCTTTCGTGTGACACCTAGTGCCACTCCTGCGTTGTAAGAGTTACAAGGCATGGGTGGTGGTACTTCAAAGGGCAGCATTTGTGTCTGGGAAGATAGCTTGCGTAGTGAACTGAATAGCGACTTCCAAAAGATTTCCACATCCTAATTCCCAGAACCTGTGAATGTTAACTTACATGGTAAAAGAATATTACAGATGTGATTTAACTGAAGATGTGGAGGTGGGGAGACAACCCTCTTCTTACCCGCCATTCCACTGACTCTTAGGTGAGAAACCCAGTCACGGAGAGAGGTCTGAAACACTTGCCCTACAGCGAGACTCTGTAGGAAAAACACTTAATTATACTTAGGTCAACTCCAGGACCACTTTTTCTTTTCCAAACAATTCAGCTCCCAACAAGGTAAATAATTAGACATATATTGCTCTTGTGGTGAGGTGAAACATGACAAACTTATATAAAACACTTAAATAAGGCCATTCAAATTGTCTCAAGGATGCACTGTTTACTAAGCTATAAGCATATATGCATGGTTTTGATAATTCATATAAAATTTTCCTAATAAGCATGCATTTTCTGTGTAATGCTTCCTACCCCACTATCAGATCCTCTAACAGCTCTGTAGTGTACGAATATTTGAATGACCTGATATCCAATCTATCGGAGAGACAAGATCAATCGGAGAGACATGACCTTGATTTTAATAATGTTGACATGTTCTCTGGTTTGCAAACATTCCCACTGAATTCCCATTTGCTAATATTCAGTGAACTTTCCTTTAGTCTAATAACCAAATAGTCTTTGAAATATAACAGCAGAGTTTGCATTCTGTTACCATTTGTCTTTTGAAGCAGTTACTGAAATGAAATCCTGAATTGTTCAACTTTCTTTCAGAAGTACTCTCAGCAGGGTTAATATCCCATCGCTGGAACTGTGGATTTTTAGGACAATAATACAAAAGTACTTTTGGTACAAAACCACTCTGAAAAAAACATAGATCACTGACACCCATTCAAAATGTGCTGAAATTCAAACATAGACAAAGAACACAAGGCTTGGCTTGTTTACTGGGTAAAAGGTTTACATAACACACACACACCGCCCCATATTTCCCCCACTCTCTAACCATCATTTTCAAGGGACAATTACATTTCCAAACACACAATTACTAACAAGATACTAGAGAAAAAAAGCATTAAAAATTAATCCGAGAGTTCATATATCAGGTCCCCTCCCACCGTGGAAGCTTTTCTGTTCTCTAATAAATCTTGCTTTCTCACTTTAAAAAAAAGAAAGAAAGAAAATCTGACTATACGGGGCAGTACAGAAGATGTGAAAGTAGTGGAAGTCATGATACCTGATCTCATGGGATCTAGGAAAAATTAAATATACCGAGTCAATCAGAGAGCTACTAATTATTCTCTAACTCACAGGTAGCAGACATCCCAAATAAGGGCTAGGATTAAAGGATCTGAAATGGTCAGAGACAACCTCTTGGAAAATATGGTTTTGGTGTTTATTACACCTGGAAGAATTCCTGTGTAACTGCTTTGCTAATTACAACAGAGCCCAGGTTATGGGGTTGCTTATACTATATGACAAAACTAGCCATAAGTAATAAAATGTGTCTGATTTCAAAACTGTGAATTTCTAAGATTGGTTGTTATTGTTTTTGCCTTGGTTGTGCAAGACAAAGTATTGACTTCTGTTTTATTGTAATTTCAATTAATCATAATATAACCATATACACAGCAAAGTGTCTACTGTACATCTTAATATGATCCAAATATACTTCAAGTACATATGGTAATTTTGATCTCTATTTTTTGGCAAAAATTATTTATAATACCTCTATTTTATGTCATTGCTTTGGTGGGATCAAATCTGGATTATGTAATTACATGCTCAGCTAAATTTAATCCACAACCTGTTACTCAATAGTGACAGTGGGCATAGTGGATAAAAATGCCCTACTGGTTATGTATACTACAAATTAGTCAAAAAAAAATCACTGATGGCTATTAGAACCATCACTGACTATACTCTGGGGTGAGCCAAATCATTGTCAGTTAAGCGAGCCACACCAGAACCAGTGTAAATTATGGACACACTAAGATGACATAGATGATTGACAGATGATTGATTGAGAGAGGGCGGGAGGGAAGGAGGAAGAAAGGAAAAGAGGGAGGGAGGGAGAGAGAGAGAGAGAGGGAGAGAGAGAGAGAGGAACCCAGGAAACGAATAGGATAAATAAATTTGTTTCTTGATATTTCTTCTAACCAAATAAATGAGTCTGTGTGTGCCTGTGTGTGTGTGTGTGTGTGTGTATATACATGCACGCACACACATGCACATGCATGCATGCACAGGAAAATGTTAGTACAAAGCAAAATATTTAAAAATCTTTTGTTAGGGCAAATAGAAGACAGGAAGGGGAAGCATTGAACCTAAAGAACTAAAAATTGAGAAATTCTGTCTTCTTAAGGTGAAACTACAAATAAGAAGGGAATCAAAATGTATTCTACATATGAAAAGTCATACATTTACTAATGTCTCTAGAAAGGAAAAATATGTTTAAATTCTGTAATTATTTTTAGTAATATGAATAACCAAATTCAGAATGCATAGATTATATCCCTTCATTTTTATAAATATCAGCCAAAGTAGTTGATAATGTTGTTCAAGTCCTCTATGTATTTACTAATTTTTTTTTTGTCTATCTGGTCTTTTAATTGCTGAGATGGAGATATTAAAATCAAGTGATTGAGAAATTACATATTTCTCCCTTCTGTAAACTTTTAAAAAAGTTTTATTATACTAAGAGTACTCAAAAAAATCTTGCATCTTAACAGATTTTGAAGTATACAATACAATGTTGTTACTGATAGGCACAATCTTGTATAGCAGATCTCCAGAAGGTATTAATTTTGCATAACTAGGACTGTATGCCTGTGTATTAGAGACTCCCTGTTTCCCCTACCCCCAGCAACCACAATTCTATTCTTTGCTTCTACTAGTTTGACTATTTTAAATACCTATAATTAGTGAAACAATGCTGTATATGTATTTCTGTGACTAGCTTATTTCACTTCGCATAATGTTCCCAAGGTTCATTCATGTTGTTGTAGATTGCAATATTTCCCTATTTTTAAAGCTGAATAATATTCCATTGTACATATATCAGTCATGTGTCATTTAATGGCAAAGATACATTCTGAAAAATGTATCCTTAGATTATGTTGTTGTACAAACATCATAGAATATATTTGTACACATCCAAATGGTACAACCTGCTACACATCTCAGCTATATGGTAAAGCTTATTGCTCTTAGGCTATAAATGGGTATACCATGTTACTATACTGCCTGCTGTAGACAATTGTAGCACAATTGTATTTGTATATCTAAACATAGAAAAGATATAGTAAAAATACAGTAAAAAAGGTTTTTAAAAATGATACACCTATGTAGAGTACTTACCAGAAATGGAGCTTGCAGGACTGGAAGTTACTTTGGGTGAGTCAGTGAGTGAGTGGTGACTGAATGTGAAGGCCTAGGACATCATGGTACACTACTGTAGACTTTATAGACACTGTACACTTAGGATACACTGAATTTATAAAACAATAGAGTCATTGTGCTATAATATCATGATGTCATGATGACTACAAAGTCTATGATGCCACTAAGTTGGAATTTTTCAGCTCTATTATAATCTGTGGGACCACTGATGTATATGTGGTTCGTAGTTGACTAAAACGTCATTATGTGGCACACACTCATATATGACTTTTTAAAATACCTATTCATCCACCAATGAACATTTAGGCTGTTTCTGAAGCTTGGCTATTTTGAGTAGTACTGCAGTATACACGGGAGTGCTAATATCTCTTCCAGATTCTGATTTCGATTCTTTTGAATAAATAGTAATAAATTGCTGAATCACATGGTAGGTCTATTTTTAATTTTTTTTAGACAACTTCACACAGTTTGCCACAGCAGCTGCACCAGTTTGCATTCCTACTAGAGATTCAATTTCTCCAACTACTGCAAATCCCTTTCTTATAGTATTATGATAATTGTTCAAGGTCCTCTTATGAGTGAGAACATGTGGTACTCAGTTCTTTGTTTCTGTGATAGATCACTCAGTAGTAAAGCCTCCAGTCCATCCAAGTGCTGTGAAGTTCATAATGTTGTCCTTCTTTATAGCTATGAAATATTCCATTGTGTAGATGCTCCACATTTTTTTATCCAGTCCTCTTTGGATGGGCAGCACGGTTGGTTCTATGTTTTTGCTATTGTAAATAATGCTGCAATAAACATGCATGTGCAGGTATCTTTTTCATAGAGTGATTTGAGTTCCTCTGGTTATATTTCTAGTAGGGGGATTACGGAGTCATATGGAAGGTCAATTTTAAATCTTTTAGAAATAGTCAAACCGTTTTCCACAGAGGTTACACTAGTTTACACTCCCTTTTCCCCACATCCATTCCAGCATATGTTGTTTTTTTGAGTTCACAACCTTGCAGTGTAGAAGTGTTCCCTTTTCCCCACATCCTTTCCAGCATATGTTTTTTTTTTGAGTTCACAGCCTTGCTAACACTTCTTATATTATGTTTTTTGTGCTAATAGTTGCTATAGTGTGAATTTTTAGTCCCCCCTCCAATTCGTATGTTAAATCCTAACATATAATATTAGATGGTATTGGAAGGGGGGCCTCTGAGTGGTTATTGGGTCATGAGGGAATGGAATTAACACCAATGAGGGACCCAGAGAGCTAGCCTGCCCCCTTTTCACCATATGAGGACAGAGAAAGAAGGCACCATCCATAAACTGAAAAGCAGTTCCTAATCAAACACCAGATCTGCTGGCACCTCGATCTGGGACTTTGTAGCCTCCAGAATTGTGGGAAGTAAATTTCTGTTGTTTATAAGCTAGCCAGATTGTGGTAGTTTGTTATAGTAGCTTCAATGGACCAAGAGAGTAGCAAACGTAACAGATGATATCTCACTGTGGCTTTAACTATAGTTCTCTGATAATTAATGGTATTTAGCATGTTTTTTACATACCTGTGGACCATTTGGATGTCTTCTTTGGAGAAGTGTCTATTCAAGTACTTAGCCCACTTTTTAATCAGGTTATTAGTCCTTTTGCTATTAAGTTGTAGGAGTTTCTTAGATGATTTGCAAATTAATCTCTTATCAGATATATGGTTTGCAACTATTTTTTCACATTTCATAGGTTGTCTTTTCACTCTATTGATTGTTTCTCCTGCTGTATAGAATATTTTTAGTTTAATGTAGTCCCACTTCTTTGTTTTTGCCTTTATAAAATGGAAAGATCTCCGAGGTTCGTGAATTATAAGACTTAATATTGTTAAAATGTCCACATCACCCAAAGAAATTTACAGATACAATAAAATCCCTCTCGAAATTTCAATACTATTTCTTATATAAGTAGAAAGAAAATTTTTAAATTCATATGGAACCACAAAAGACCCTAAATAACAAAATAATTTGGGGGGAAAAAAGCATTAGATGTTATGCTTCCTAATTTTAATATACATTTCAAAGCTACAGTAATTAAAACAGTATGATATTATATAAAGACAAACATATAGACCAATGTAACAGGAAAGAGAGTTCTGAAATAAATCCATAAATAAATCCAAATAAATATATATAGTTGACCCTTGAACAACACAGAGGTTGGGGCGTCAACCTCTCACTTAGTTAAAAATCTCACTTAGTTAAAAATGGGTGATTTTTGACTTCCAAAAACTTAGCTACTCATAGCCTGCTATTGACTGGAGGCTGTACCAATTACATAATAGTTTATTAATACACATTTTGTATGTTATAAGTATTATATACTAGGTTCTTTTTTAATTTTTAATTTTAAAGATGTGGGGTACAATTCAGGGTTAGGTGTATAATTGTTCATTATGTAGATACCCTTGTTGATGAGATGTGCCCCCTCTCCCCTGGCAGATTCCCACTAATGCTGGGTTCTTACAATAAAGTAATTTAAAAGAAAATCATAGGAAAGAGACTATATATTTACTATTAATTAAGTGGAAATGGATCATCAAAAATGTCTTCATTCTCATCATCTTCACACTGAGTAGGCTGAGGAGGAGGAGAAGGAATTGGTTTTGCTGTCTCAGGGATAGCAGGAGCAAAAGAAAATTTGTGCAGATATGGACCTGTGCCATTCGAACCTGTTATTCAAGAGTCACCTGCAGTCTTCTAGCTTTTTTCAAGGGTGCCAAGAATAGACAATGAAAAAAGGATAGAATAATCAATGAATGGTGTTGGGAAATTGAATATCCACATGTAAAAGAATGAAGCTGGACACATCTTATACCATACACAAAAAGTCAACTCAAAATGCATTAAAGACTTAAACATGAGACCGTAAATTGTAGTACGTCTAGAAGAGAATATAAGGTGGAATTTTTATAATTTTGTCTTCAATGTGACATCAAACGGAAATGACATCCATTTTATGACTACAACACCAAAAGAATAGGCAACAAAAGAGGAAATCATTGTCCATTTTTGTTTCATATATTTTAAGTTCTGTTATTAGTACATATAAAGAAGGACAAATATATGGACTTTGCAACAGCTTGGATGGATTTGGACTCGATCATACTCAGTGATCTATCACAGAAACAAAGAACAGAATACCATATGTTCTCACTCATAAGTGGATCTTGAACAATTATAATACTATAAGAAAGCATTTGGCAGAAATGGGAAACTGTCAGGGGAGGGGGGTGGGATTGGCAATTGAGGGAAACTGCTAGGGGAGGGAGGGGCATACCTCATCAACAAGGGTATCTGCATAATCAATGTTTGTATTCCTAACCCTGACTTGTACCCCACATCTTTATAATTTAAAAAAGAGAGAGAGAGAGAGGATGTAGGCCAGGCGCGGTGGCTCGCGTCTATAATCCCAGCACTTTGGGAGGCCTAGGTGAGAGGATTGCCTGAACCCACAGGTTTGAGACCAGCCTGGGCAACTTAGCGAGACATCATCTCTACAATAAATAAAAAATTAGCTAGGTGTGGTGGTGCGTGCCTGTAGTTCTAGCTACTTGGAAGACTGAGGCTTGAGCTCAGCAGGTCGAGGCTGCGGTGGCCGTGAGTCTAAAGCATGCCACTGCACTCCAGCCTGGGCGACAGAGTGAGAGACTCCAACTAAAAAAAAAAAAAAACAACGTTATTTCTTCCTAATGATTTTACTACCGTTAAGAAATGTTTTGGTGATGGATATTGGCGAGCCATGCCAAGCATGGTCCCTGTCCTAACGAGCTGGTGTCTTTCTCTGTCATGTGTGGGTGATGTCAGGGACTTGTGGAATGTTGCCAGACTGGGTTGTGGGAAAATCCGGTCATCTCAAGCTGGGCAGCCATGGGGTCAGGAGCTGGAGGACGCAGGTGTGGTGAGGGGGACGGATGGACCCCAGAGCGGGCCCTGTTATGCACAGAGTGGGATGAAGCTCTCTGTTCCTGACAAAGAGTAACTCCTTGACCAAATTTCAGGCTCCTCTGATCCTCTCCCCAGCTAGTCTTGACCTTTGGGCTTATGTGTCTGCTTTGCATTGCCCAATTTTAGCAAAACTCCTGCTAAGTCAGTGTAGCTAGAATAAAAATTTTTTTTGTCTTTTTCTTGATGACTATATACTATATACTCTAGTTTCCTTATGCTTAATGTTTGCATAGTATATATATTTCCATATATTTGCTTTCACTATATCTGTGTTTTATATTGAAGGTTCATTTAATGTAAATTACAATATAGTTCAGTTTTGCATTTTTAGCCCATACTGTACACCTGTCTTTAATAACTGTATTTAGATAATTAACATTTAATGTAATTTGTACACTGGAATTTAAATCTATAATTATTTTTTCACTTTTGTCAACTCTATTTTTTTGTTTGTTTGATTGTTTACTTATTCTTCCTTTTATTACTTCTTTTGGATTAACTGAATCTTTTTACAACTCCATTTTAACTTACCTGTTGTGTTTTTAACTATATTCTTGTTGCATTTTGTAGTGTTGGCCCTGGCCCTGCATATTACAATACAATCCTTAACTTTCCACAGACTACCTGAAGTTACTAATGTTCAGCTTTGTGTAAAAATGTAGAAATATTGCAACTATATAATTTGATTTAATTCTTCATCACCATTTACAGTAAATATTCTACTACGTATGTTGCAAATCCCACAATACAGTTTTCTCATTTTTTAATTAATAACCATATGCATTTTAAAGGAATTAAGGGAAAATATTATTCTTTTATTTTAAGCATGGAGTATTGAACATGGAATTGGGAAGAGATACACAGAATTAGCTGGTTTCAGCACCTCACTGAAGTCCAAGTATTTTTTTTTTTTTTTTGAGTTGGAGTCTCACTCGGTCGCCCAGACTTGAGTGCAGTGGCCGCTCCCGGCCACCGCAGTCTCGACCTGCTGGGCTCCGGCAATCCTTCCGCCTCAGCCTTCCGAGTAGCCGGAACTACAGGCGCGCGCTACCACGCCCGCCTAATTTTTTGATTTTATTGTAGAGATGAGGTCTCACTGCCCAGGCGGATCTCGAACCCGCGGGCTCAGGCAATCCACTCACCTCAGCCTCCCAAAGGCGCGGGATTACAGGCTGAGCCGCCGAGCCCGGCTTATAATGATAAATTTTTATTAGAAAATTGATTCCCTTAAAACTCTATTTGAAGTGCCTGGACATAAGACCCATAAAAACATATGCTTTTAAAAAGGTATGAATTCCCTACGTTAGCCATTTAATCTTGGAGATGGAGAAATTGAGACCAAGGGAAATTAAATGATTTAACTAAAGTCATACAATGAATTAAGTAATAGACAAATCCAGACTAGAATATGTCCCTTGACTTCTAGAGATCAATTCTTGCTGGAAATTCAGGAGCTTTACGCCGAGTAAATATGGTTCCTTGCATTCTGGTGTCTCATTATTCCTACCAGACTAAATACCTTGATGGCAGTCAGTATTATTATCCACTTCATCTTTGAATCGTTGGCATCTAGAACAGCCCCTGGCACTATAAGTTGCTGTAAGCCAGAGTTGCAACGTGGAGAACCACAATATGTCAAAGGTTTTTTTGGCTCCCTTAAAAAAAAATCTTAATTTGCATGTCTTTCTATTTCATTTGTGAGAGCTGACTGACACATTCATGTAACCCATGAAGCATTTAAGTTGTATATACTTAATAAATGTCAAGTGAAGAATCAAGAGATCAAATACATTTTTTTCACCCCTTAAACTAGGTGATGGGTGATCAACTGTCTTGGTTTGCCCATGACTGCCCAGGTTTTGGAACTGAAACTTATGAGTTCTGGAAAACTCTTTGGTCCTAGTCAAATATGAATGGTAGGTCATTCTATAAAACACTTTTTAATCAAAATAGCAGCAAAATATTAATAATTTATATTTCTATCTCTTTGGTAATATCTCTTTGTTTGGTAGAACAAAGAATGGCTCTTAAATGATGACAACACCTAGATAAAAATGTTTATTCCCCACTCAGGAAACTAGGAATATAATGAATCCTGACCTAATTGTGACCTAAGTTCATATCTTTTTGCCTGGAAGAGTACTCACCACAATCTTTTCTTGGTAATGAGTGGATATACTTCCTTTAACTCCAGTAATATTTCCACTTTTTTGACCACATCCTAGCTTTCCAAAACGACGTTAGGTAACTCAAGTTCTACCTTTATCTGCCACTCAACAGCTTTTGTGGAGAAGCCCTCACTCTACCTTAGCCTTTCTGGAAGGTGAGCTTCCCTTGCAAAGTTTAGTCCTGTGAGGAGCTGCCAGCGACACTCTTTCAGTGATCTCCGTTTTTATAGAAAAGCCTTCTCAAAACTTATACTTAAAAGCATATTGAAGTCATAACTTCTTTTGTTAGTTTTGTCTCCATTTCAGCACTTTGGGAGATCAAAGCAAGTGGATTATTTGAGCCCGTGGGTTTGAGACCAGCCTGGGCAACTTGGTGAGACCTCGTCTCTACAACTAAAAAAAAAAATTAACCAGGGGTAGTAGTGTGTACCTGTAGTTCCAGCTACTTGGAAGGCTGAAGTAGAAGGATCGCCAGAGCCTAGCAGGTAGATGCTGGGGTGGCCGTGAGCATATACCACTGCACTCCAGCCTAGGCAACAGAGTAAGACTCCAACTCAAATAAATAAATAAAGAAAGAAATAATAAATAAACTGAAGTTACTCTAGCCACAACAACTTCTTTTCCTCAAGATTCCAGATTTTGAGGAACTCGTGATTTATTTATGAGTCCATTCAATGAAAGCCTTCCTTCAGTTTTGTCTGTCCCTTGCCCCTTCCTTTTCTTCAAGCTGCTTCAAGTCCTGATGGGCTTTTTGTTTCCCAAGGTGTTTTGTCTTTCTTCTCGCCCTCTCAAATAATTAAAAGCATATTTAAACTGACAGAACAAGACAGATTTTTGGTTTTGTTTTTTACTGCTTAAAATAATATAAGTATCCCTTCTGAGGATGGGTTTGAAAGAATAAGATAATGTAGGTAGAAATTACACCAGGAGGAGGGGTTTAGATTTGGAGGAGGAGGAGGGAGAGAGATGGTAGAGTCAGAGATCAGAGAAAAGAAAAATATCCATATCTCTTTCTTTATCTTCTCTCTGTCATTGTAGACATCCATGATTTTACTTCTTTATTTGAAATCTTCTCTTCTCTACTTTTGACCTTGGCAATGTAACATTTCTGACATTTGACAAAATTGGTTTTTGAAGTATAATCTTTGTTTTGTATACATAAATAGAATATTGAAATTAAATACAACAGCAAAAAGTTATATTAATTAATTAAGCCTCTTTTAAATATTTGCAGATAGAGTTTCCAAATTATGATGTAAATTTATGCAAAATACCCAAATCAGAAGCTTCCCAGTTTTGATGTAATAAAATCTGCTACTCTTACTATGAACTCCGACATTTTTTTTCCTTCAGCTCCATTGAAAGATGAAAGTGCCAAAAACTGTCTTTTTTCAGTCCTTCCCCTTGGAATTCCTGTCACTCTTATTTAGCATACCTTATTTCTTCATGGAAATAGCACTGTTTAGTTTATTAAAAATTCATGGGACACAATTTTCTCTTGAGTACATAGGGCCTAAGGCTTTCAACTATGTCTATATTATTGCCTAAAAACTTACCTATATTTAAAAGATTCATGAACTTAGAGTTACTATTGGCTTAGTGTCAGCAATGCTCTTTTTTGAAGAATTATAGCAATACAGGATTTGAAAGATGATAAGAGGTCATTCATTCTGTCTTTACTTCTGGAAAGACTTGTTTTACATAATTAAAACATAAATAATCTTACTGTTAAAAAAGAAGATATCACCACTCACCTTGTTGTACACATATTTTAATAAAGAGTCTTGTTTCTTTTGAAATGAGCTCTTCATCACAATAATAATTCTATTTTTCCTTACCACATCAGTGGGCTTTTAAGTAGGCTCTATGCTTCAAAATTCCTGTTTTCAAAATTTTCACAATTACATGTTTTCTAATTTAGTCATAAAATTGATATATCTCTCTTAAATTAGAAGCCTAGAGAATCAATTTTTGAGCATAAGCACCTTGGCATGTCTAATAATAATAATAGCATACTTATCAAGTACATACCACATTCTAAGGCCTATGCTAAGAAGCATGTTTCAGATGTTATCTTGTATAATCCTCACAAACCCATCAGGTAACGATAGCACCTCCACTTTACACCTGAGTCTTAGACAGACTTAAGTGGCTTTCCCAGATTTGCAAAGCTAGAGAATGGCAGAAATAAATGTAATCCAGTTTGTCTGATTCCAGAGCCTTGTTTTGCCAATATTTCCTCCAGTAATGATCTACAAGCACTTGTTAACATAGATGAAAACTGAAGCTTTAGATTAAGTATGAAAAAGAAAGTTAAAAGAACATCTTTTTTAAAAATAAGAGTACAGGAAGTCATCAGTTAAATTGCAATGGTTAATTTGCTGCATAGAAATATTTTAGTACGGTGTACAATTGCAGAACATAGAGGACCCACAAGAAAGTGTGGTGTACTTCCTTGCTATTAAGCAGAAAGATGCTTATATAATCACAGAAAGCTGACTGCAAGTTTTTAAATATGTTACACATTTATACATTATTTGATTTCTGTTTATATTTTATTTATATATTATATATATTTGTCCTATTTTCAAATGTGTGTTAAAAAAACATAAAATTTATCATCTTAACTATTTCTAAGTTCAACAGGTTATGTATATTTCCATTGTTGTGCAACCAATCTCCAGAACTTTTTCATCCCATAAAGGTAAAACTTCAAACCCATTAAACAGCTACCCATGCCTCCCCTTCCTCCTAGCTACTGATAATCACCATTTCACTTTCTGTTTCTATGAATTTGACTGCTCTAGACACCATATCATATTGTATTTATGATTGGAATATCTCACTTAGCATAATGTCCTTAAGATTCATTCACACTGCCACACGTATCAGAATGTTCTTCCTTCTTAAGGCTGAGTAGTATCCCATTGTATGTATGCACAACATTTTATTCACCTAGTCATATATCAACAGACATGTTGGTTGCTTCTAGATTTGGGCTATTGTGAATAAACCTGCTGTGAACATGGGTATACAAATATCCCTTTGAAACCTTTCTTTAATTCTTTTAGTTATATGTCCAGAAGTGGAATTGCTGGATTATATGGTAATTGTATTTTTAAATTCGTGAGGAACCAATATAGTAGTATTCGTAGCAGCTTCACTTTATATTCCTCACAACAGTTCACAAAGGTTTCAATTTCTTCACAATCTCAGCGACAATTTTTTTCTGTTTTACAATGTAGCTTTTATTTAATAGTAACCATCCTAATAGGAGTAAGGTGATAACTCACTGTGGTTTCAATTTGAATTTTTCTAATGATTAGTGAGGCTGAGTATCTTTTGATATGTTTGTTAGTCATTTGTACATCATCTTTGGAGAAATGTCTATTCAAATCCTTTGCTTGTTTCTTAATTGGGTTGTTTGTTGTTGAGTTGTAGGATCCAACTTTCTTTTTTATCACAACTTCCTTCCTTCCAACATCTGACAACTTTCAGGTAGGAATGAACCATAGGTTAACACAACATAAAATACTGGAGCATAATCCAACATAAAATCTGAAGCTAATTTTTTAATGTTCTTCCCATGTTAAATCTGAACACAAAAGCAATTTTTTTAAAATGTAGAAGTTTCACTTCATTCAATTCTGATTTTTTTTTTTTTGAGTTGGAGTCTCACTCTGTCGCCCAGACTGGAGTGCAGTGGCCGCTCCCGGCCACCGCAGCCTCGACCTGCTGGGCTCCGGCGATCCTTCCGCCTCATCCTTCCAAGTAGCCGGAATTACAGGCATGCGCTACCACACCCGGCTGATTTTTTGATTTATTGTAGAGATGAGGTCTCGCCTGCCCAGGCAGATCTCGAACCTGTGGGCTCAGGCAATTCACTCACCTCAACCTCCCAAAGGTGAGGGATTACAGGCTGAGCCACCAAGCCCGGCTTCAATTCTGATTTTTTATGTATTCTTGAAGTCACATGACTTAATATTAGCAAGACTAATATTCAAAATAGATTGCAGTTTAGATATTACCCAATCTAATTTCCTCATTTTTCAAATAAGAAAACTTCAAAGGAAGAAGCTATTTACTATTCAAATACTAATGGCAGAGCTGGGCCTGAGTGTCAGGCGGCCAGATTTCCAGTCATTTCATCTTTTTCATCTCCTGTACTGCTATCCCAGAATAGAATAGAGCTGGGGTTGTAGTCTTTGGAATGTACTGAATTAGGATCCCAAAAACCCAGTTCTTTTCCTGCTTTTCACTTACTAGTTGTAAGCAAGCCACTCAGCTACAGTGATGTTCAGCATTTTCCATCAATAAACAGACACAACAATAAATACCCTGCCTAATATCTAATGATGACAGTGAAGTTTAAATGAGATAAAATATGTTCAAGCAGTCTGAAAATGTATTGTTTTATGCAAGTATAAGGTGGTATTATTATTAAGATATAATTTTTATGAAGTGATATGATGAAGAGAAAAACTGTCTGAGAATCAAAATACATAATTAATTTTTAACCTTATATTTGTTTCCAAGTGTTTGTGTCTATCAAATAGCTAATTGTGTCTGACATTTATCAAATCTTCAACAACTCTTTCCTTGTCTGTTTTAGAATCTTGGTCTCCTCATATCGAAGGTGAGAAAGGCTGGGCTAAATGATTGGTACAGACCAATCTGACTAAAATCCTTGTAATGCTCTGATATGACATGTCCTATTAAGGTCCAATACAACTAAAAAGTGTTACTCTGGACCAAAATACCAAGCAAAAGACTGTAATCTAGAACCACAAATGTACAAACCAATAAATCCCTCCTTACTAGCTTTCGGAGCTTCCATATCTTTCTTTCTCAAAGGTGACCTTCCTCCGAGAGTTTTCTAATTTTCTTATTCCCACAAGGAAACAACTCCTTGAAAAAGTATATACTTTCGGTTTAAATCGCAAATCATTTATTCATGGCTCAGTATGTTCAGACAAGGTATTGTCCCTTAGGATATCAGTTCTATAAATATGTAAAATGGAAGTGTCATTTTCCCAACCTTCTAGAATTTTCATCAGAACTGACTGAGATGTCATATACAGGCACACCTCAGAGATACTGTGAGTTCAGTTCCACACCATTACAATAAAGCAAACATCACAATAATGAGTCACAAAATTTTTGCCTTCTCAGTGCATATAAAAGTTATGTATACACTATACAATAATCTCTTAGTGTGCAATAAGATAATGGCTAAAACGTAGTATTTACTTTAGTCTAAAAACCTTCGCTGCTAAAACAAAAAATGTTAACAATCATCTTAGCCTCTGGTGAGTCAAAATCTGTTTGATGCCATTGATGTCTGCCAATTGATCAGGGTGGTGGTTGCTGAAGTTTGGGGTAACTACAGCAATTTCTTAAAATAAAACAACAATGAAATTTACTGTATCAGGAAGAAGGGATTAAGATGACCAACACGAGGCAGCTAGAGTGGATTCCTCCTACAGAGTAAACAAAGATAGAGCTTCCTTGGCACCCAAAGAGGAACACATCCAGCAGTAAAAAGTGATTACTACCACTTAAAGCAAAGAAGAAGAAAAAAATCCACTGACCTGGGCTAGAACTGCCCGGGCTCTTGCCTGCACCACCACAGCCCACCACAGCCTCCAGACACTGTGGAGGTGAGTGATGAGAATGTGGGAGGTCAGTGCTCCTGCTGAGAACTGGCAGAACTTAGTGGGCCTTGTGGGACCCCAGTCTCTCAGAGGAAATTGCCTTCTCCACAGCTGTGCTCTGCCATGGAGTGATGCAGGGAAAAAACCTTGAGCAGTGCTAGCCACCATTTCTCAGGAACTCAGCCTTGCAGGGTAGAGTGTCTGCTTTCCAACCAGTTTGGGAGGTAATGGGCCCCGGGGCAAACTGCACAGCTATAGACAGTTCCTGGCTGGGTGGGCTGCCTGAGAACACCTGAGAACACCTGAGACCCTGAGGTCGGCTGTACCTTGGCATTCATATCGCAGATTGCCTGAGGCTAAGACAAAGGCTAAGTGAAACATGTTGCCATAGCAATCTCTCACACCCCATGTGAACTCTTCTGTGCCTGCTCTGCACAACAGCAACACCTCAGTAACCTGAACTTTCTCCTAATTCCCACTGGGATAGCTAAGTGTGCACACTTGCAGGGTGCTTCTGCTCTTTCCCCTGCTCTGACCCCAAAGATTCAAAACAGAGAACTTTGGCCTGGGCTGGCTGGAAACTTCCTTGGAGCGACATTCACCTAGGAGAAACCCTACAGTCACCATTGCAGCCAGCTTTCTTCCATAAGCACCACCTCCTGGCTGGAGGGTAACAGTACCACCAACCATATTGGGTACAGTACCTCAGTTTTGGGGAAGGCACAATCTCAAACACCAGCTAACAACAGTTTCCAAGTCACTCCAGCCAATTAGAATGCTGTGATCCAGTACAGGTACACAGCACAGGGCTAGCAATTGAGAAGCTCACTGTACCAAAGCTATATATAACCAGAGAAATCCTTAAGTGCCTATGTCAGTTCCCTGCCAACCTCAAAAAACAAGAAACCATCTGCCCAAATGAGAAGGAATCTGAAAACTAATTCTGACAATATGATAAAACAGAGTTATCCAATACCACACAAAAGACATCAACATCAACTCTTCAGCAACTAACCCTCACCAAAATGAAAATTTTGAAATTCCAGACATAGAATTCAAAAGGTTGATTATAATATTAATCAATGAATTTCAGGAGAAGATTGAAAATCAACATAAGGAAATTTATAAAATTTCAAGACATAAATAAAAAATTCTCCAAACAGATAGACACCTTAAACCAAACCAAATAAAATAAAATAAAATAACAAGCTAAAATTCTGGAAATGAAAGAAGCATTTAGGGAAGTACAAAATGCAGTGGAAAGTTTTAAAGGTAGACTAGAACATTCAAAGGAAAGGATCTCAGAACTTGAAGATAAAACTTTTGAATTAATGCAATCAGTTGATAAAGAAAAAAATAAAAATAATGTAACAAAGTTTGCAAGAAATGTGGGATTATATAAAATGTCCAAACCTAAGGATCATAGGCATTCCCAAGGAAGAGAAGAAAGCAACAGGTTTGGAAAACCTATTTGAGGGAATAATGGAAGAAAATTTCCCTGGCCTTACCAGAGATCTAAACATCCAGATACAAGAAACCCAAAGACTCCCCAGAAGATTTATTGCAAAAGTGTCATCCCCAAGGCATACAGTCATCTGGCTATGTAAAGTTAATGTGAAGGAAATAATTTTAAGAGAAGTAGGACAAAAGCATTAAATAACTCACCAGATAAAACTATCAGACTAACAGCATACTTTACAGAAAAAAAACACTATAAGCCAGAATGGATTGCGGCCCCATCTTCTGTCTCCTCAAACAGGAAAACAATCAGCCAAGAATTTGGTAGCCCACAAAACTAAGTTTCATAAATAAAGGAGAAATGACGTCCTTCACAGACAATCAAACACTGGTGGAATTTTTTTTACCAATATACTGACTCTACATGAAATACTCCAAGGAGTTCTAAATACTGTAACAAAAGGCCATAATACACCAGCTGAAAAATGATAGAAATGATAGTTCACAGGCCTCATATAACACCAACACAATAGAGAAAATAAACAAAAAAAAGCAACCAGATAACAACTAATATAATTAATAGTACCTTACATATAATTATTAACTCTTAGTGAAAATGGTCTCAATGCCCCACTAAAAAAATATAGATTTGCAGAATTGATTAAAACACACACACACACACACACACACACACACACACACACACACCAACAAATATCTACTGCCTTCAAGTGACCCACTTAACTCAAAGATTCCTATAGACTCTAGGTAAAGGGGTAGGGAAAGGTATTCCATGCAAATGGAAACCAAAAACAAGCAGGAGTAGCCATTCTCATATCAGATAAGACAGACTTTAAATTAACAACAGTAAAAGAAGACAAAGTTGGCTATTATATAATGATAAAAAGACCAACCCCCAAAGAGAAGACATAACAAATTTAAATATATATGCACCTAACATCAGAGTCCCAAGCTTTATAAAACAAATTCTACTAGACCTAAAAATAAGAGATAGACAATACAATAATAGTGGGAAACTTCACCACTCCACTGACAGCAATAGACAGATCATCAAGGCAAAAAGTCAACAAGGAAACATTGGAACTAAACAGGAGTCTAAAAGAAATGGAATTAACAGATATCTACAGAACACTCCATTGCAAAACTACAGAATATGCATTGTTCTCATCAGCACATAGAACATTCTCCAAGAGAGATCATATGAAGGACCACAAATCAAGTCTCAATAAATTCAAAAAAATCAAAATTATATCAAGCACCTTCTCAGACCACAGATTAACTCCAAGAGGAATGCAAAACCAAACAAAAATATAGAAGATAAACAATTTGATCCTGAATGATCCTTGAATCAACAATGAAATCAAGATGGAAATTTTAAAGTTCTTTGAAACTAATGGCAAAAACGAAACAAGTTATCAAAACCTCTGGGACACAGTCAAAGCTATGCTCAGAGGAAAATTTATAACTCTTAAGGCCTACACTAATAAGACTGAAAGACTGCATATCAACAACCTAGCATCACCATCAAAGAACTAGAAAAACATGAACAAACCACTTCCAAAACTAGCAGAAGAAGAAATTATGATGATCAGAGCAGAATTAAATGAAATTGAAATTTTAAAATACAAAGGATCAATGAAAGAAAATGTTGGTTCTTTGAAAAGATAAACCAAATTGATAGACCATTGGCCAGATTAGTTAAGAAATGAAGAGAGAAAACTCAAACTAGCTCAATCAGAAATGAAAAAGGAGACATTACAACTGATATAATGAAAATTCAAAATATCATCCAAGACTATTATGAACACCTCTAAGCAAACAAACTAAACAATCTAGAAGAAATTGATAAACTCTTGGAAACATACACTCCTTCTCCCAACCTCGTATCAGGAAAAAATAGAAGCCCTGAACAGATGAATAATGAGTAGTGAGATTGAAACAGTAATTAGACGTCTCCCAACAAAGAAAAGTACAGGACCTGATGGACTTATAGCTGAATTCTACCAAACCTTCAAAAAAGAACTGGTACCAATGTTACTGAAGCTATTCCACAAGATTGAAAAGAAGGGAATCCTTCTCAACTCATTCTGAGGCCAGTATTACTCTGTTACCAAAGCCAGGAAAAGACAAAACAAAAAAAGAAAACTACAGAACAATATCCCTTATGAACACAGATACAAAAGTCTTCAAGAAAACATTAGCAAATCAAATTCAACAGCACATTAAAACAACAACAACAACAACAAAAAAGTACCACGACCAAGTGTATATCTCAGGGATACAAGGGTGGTTTGATATACACAAGACAATAAACGTGATCCACGACTTCAGTGGTCCCCAACCATTTTGCCATCAGGGACTGGTTTTGTGCAAGACAATTTTTCCATGGATTGCGGGACATGGTCATCAGATATTAGATTCTCATAAGAACTACACATCCTACATCCCTTGCACATGCAGTTTACAATAGGATTCTGACTCCCAAGAGACTCTAATGGTGCCACCGATATGACAGAACACAGAGTTCTGCTTGCCTGCCACTCACCTCCTGCTGTGTCGCCCTGTTCCTAACAGACCATGGAACAGTACCAGTCCATCGCTCAGGGGTTGGAGACCCCTAAACTACATAAAAATAATTAAAAATAAAAAAGATCATTTCAATAGATTCAGAAAAAAGTGATAAAATCCATTGTTCCTTCATGATAAAAATCTTCAGCAAAATAAGCACAGAGGGAACATTCCTCAAAATAATTAACGCTATATATGACAAACCCACGATTAATGTCACCCTGAATGGAAAAATGTTTAACACATTTCCTCTCAGAACTGGAGCACAGCAAGGGTGCTCACTTTTACCACTACTATTCCATATAGTACTAGAAGTCCTAACCAGATCAATCAGTCAAGAAAAAGAAGTAAAGAGTTTCCAAATTGAAAAAGAAGAAATCAAATTTTCTCTACGTGCCTACAATATGGTCTTATACAAAGAGAACCCTAAAGACCCCTCCAAAAGACTCCTGGACTTGATAAATGAGTTTGGTAAAGTTTCAGGACAAAATCAATATACATAAATAGGTAGCACTGCTATACACCAATAACAACCAAGCTGAGAATCAAATCAAGAACTTAATTCCATTTATAACTGTAGTCAAAAAGCTAAAATACCTAGGAATATATTTAACCAAGCAGGTGAAAGATCTCTACAAGGAGAATTACAACTCTGATGAAAGAAATTGCAGAGGACACAAATGGAGAAACATCCCATGTTCATGGATAGGAAGAATCAACATTAGTAAAATCATCATATTGCCCAAAGTAATCTATAGATGCAATGCAATCCCTATCAACTACCGTCATTTTTCAGAGTTTTAAAAAATCCTAAAATTCATAGAGAGCCAAAAAAGCCAGAATAGCCAAATGAAAAAATTGTAAGCAAACAGAACAAAGCTGGAGGCATCACATTACCTGACTTCAAATTATACTACAAGACTTTTGTAAACAAAACAGCATGATACTGGTAAAAGAGCAGACACATGGACCAATGGAACAGAATAGAGAATCCAGAAATAAACCTAAATATCTACAACCAACTGACCTTTGGCAAAGCAGACAAAAACATACTAGGGAAATAACATCTATCAACAAACGGTGCGAAGAAAATTGGATAGCTACATGCAAAAAAATGAAACTTGATCCCTATCTCTCCCCATAAACAAAAATTAACTCCAGATGGATTAAAAACATAAATGTCAGATTTTAAGCCATAAAAATCTTAGAACACCTAGGAAAAACTCTTCTGGAATCGGCCTAGACAAGGTATGTGTTTTCTTCTTCTTCTTCTTCTTCTTCTTCTTCTTCTGTAAAATGTAATGCTGTTTGGTAGCAATTTGCTCACAGTAAAACTTATTTTAAGCTCATAGTAAAACTTGTTTCAAGCTCTGCTGCTTCTTTATCAATTATTTTGCATAATATTCTAAATATTTTGTTGTTATTTCAACAATGTTCACAAAGTCTTCACTGGAAGTAGATTTTACCTCAAAAAATCACTTATTTGCTCATTAATAAAAAGCAACTCTTTATCTATTCAAGTAATATCATGATATTGCAGTCATTTGATCACATCTTCAGATTCCACTTCTAATTCTAGTTCTTGTGCTATTTCCACCACATCTGCAGTTACTTCTTCCACTGAATCCATAAACTCTTCAAAATCATTGATGAATGTTGGAATCAAATTATTTTAAATTCTTGTTAGTGTTGATATTTTGACCACCTCCTGTGAATCACAAGTGTGCTTAATGGCATCTAAAATGATAAAGAAGATTTTCAATTTATTTTGTCCATATCCATAAGAGAGATCACTCTCTATAACTGTTGTAACCTTACAAAATTTATTTCTTAAATATAAGAGTTGAAAGTCAAAGTTACTCCTTTATCTGTGGGCTACAGAATGAATGGTGTATTAGCAGGCATAAAAAAAGATTTATCTTCTTCTTTAGCTCCATCAGACTTCTTAGGTGACTAGGTACACTGTCAATGAGCTACAATATTTTGAAAAAAATCTTATTTTCTGAGCAGTAGACCTCAACAGTGAGCTTAAAATATTCAATAAACCATGCTGTAAACAGATGTGCTTTCATTCATACTTTGTTTTTCCATTTATAGATTATAGGCAGATTACATTTAGCATCATTCTAAAGGGCTCTAGGATTTTCTTCCTTTTTTTAATAATCTTTTTTTTTATTATGATGTTGTGGGGTACAGTTAAGGGTTAGGTATACAAATACATTTCATTCAGGCACCCTATTGATTAGAGGTGCTTCCCCATCCCCAGACAGATATTTGCTTGTTAATCCCATCTCTCTCCCTCCCCCATAGTTTCCCACTACTGTCAGTCATTTTCTTATAGTATTAGATTGGATGTTCAAGGTCCATTATATGAGTGAGAACATCTGATACTCGGACCTTTGTTTTTGTGAGAGGTCACTCAGTATTATAGGCTTTAGTTCCATCCAGGTTGCTGCAAAATTCATGATTTTGTTCTTCTTTATGGCTGCATAGTATTCCATCGTGTATATGTACCACATTTTTCTAATCCAATCCTCTTTTGATGGGCAGCATGGTTGCTTCCATGTTCTTGCTATTGTGAACAATGCTGCGATAAACATACGTGTGCAGGTGTCTTTTTTGTAGAGTGATTTGTGTTCTTTCGAATATATTCCCATTAGGAGGATTGTGGGGTAGTATGGGAGGTAGATATTTAGAGCTTTTAGGAATGGCAACACTGCTTTCCACAGAGGTTGCACTAGTTTACACTCCCACCAACAGTGTAGAAGTGTTCCCTTTTCGCCACACCCTCTCCAGCAGCTGTTATTTTTTGAGTTGCTGATAATTGCCATTCTGACTGGAGTTAGGTGGTATCTCAGTGTGGTTTTGATTTGCATCTCCCTGATGATTAGTGAAGTTGAACATTTCTTCATATGTCTGTTGGCTGCTCAAATGTCTTCCTTTGCAAAGTGTCTGTTCATGTCTTTTGCCCATTTTATAATGGGGTTGTTTGTTTTTTTCTTTTCAGCACGTTTGAGTTCCTTGTGGATCAAAGATGTTAGGCCTTTGTCTGACCTGGTGTTGGCAAATATTTTTTCCCAGTCCATAGGCTGTCTCCCTGCTCTCTTGATGGTTTCTTTGGCTTTGCAAAAGCTTGTCATTTTAATAAGGTCCCACGTGTCTATCCTCTCTCTTATGATCTGTGGGTTTTAGGTTTTGTTCAGGAATTGGAAGCCAGTTCCAATTTCCATGAGGGTATTTCCTTCCTTTTCTAAGGTTCTTATGGTTTGAGGTTTTACATTTAGGTCTCTGATCCATTTGGAGTTAACCTTTGTGCATGGGGATAGGTAGGGATCCTGTTTCAATCTTCTGCATGTGGTCAGCCAGTTTTCCCAGCACCATTTACTGAATAGGTTCTCTTCTCCCCAGAATGATAAATGAACCCTGGCTTCAGCCTAATATGACCAGTTGCATTATCCCCTAGCAAGAGAATAAGCCTGTTCTCTGAAGCTTTGAGGCACAGCGTTGACTTCTCTGTAGTTATGAAAATCCTAGATGGTGTCTTCTTCCAGTACAAGTCTGTTTTGTCTAAACTGAAAATCTGTTGCTTAGTGCAGCCACCTTCATCAGTAACCTTAGCTAGATCTTCTGGATAACTTGCCGTAGCTTCTCCATCACCATTTGCTGCTTTACCATGAACTTTTATTTATGGCCAGCTTCTTTCCTCAAACCTCATGAACCAACCTCATCTAGCTTCAAACATTTCTTCTGCAGCTGCCTTACCTCTCTCAGTCTTCACAGAATTAAAGAGAGTTAAAGTCCTTGCTCTGGATTAGTCTTTGGCTTAAGGGAATGTATGACTGGTTTGATCTTCTCTGAAGACCACTCAAACTTTACCCAATCAGCAATAAGACTGTTTTGCTTTCTTATCATTTATGTGCTCATTGAAGTAGCACCTTTAATTTTCTTTAAGAACTTTTTCTTTGTATTCACAAAGTAGCTAATATGTGACACGAGAGACCAACAGCCTTCAGCCTATTTTCACTTTTGACTAAGCTTAATCATTTATAGCTTTTGATTTAAAACGAGAGATATGTAACTCTTCCTTTCACTTTGAACACTTAGAGGTCATTGTAGGGTTATTTATTGGCCTAATTACAATATTGTCCTGTCTCAGGGAATTGGGATGCCTGAGGAGAGGGAGAGAAATAAGGGAACAGCCAACTGGTGGAAAAGTAAGGATACATACAACTTTTATCAATTATGTTTACCATCTTATATGAGTGTGATTTGTGACACCCCAAAACAATTACAACAGTAACATAAAAGATCAGTGATCTGATCTCAATTTAAGATGGCTGACCAGAGACATTGGATACTGCCCTTTCCAGACAAAAGAACCAAAAGAATGAGTAGGATTACCATAACTCAAAGAGAATATCTAAGATAGAACAGTAGAGTTCAACAGAGAAGTCACAGAAAACACCTGAGGCTCAGAAGAAGGAAGTGAGCTGCCAGTTTGGCTGAAATCAACCCAGAGCTGAGAGGGGCTCAATACTGTGGAGAAAGTGTAAGCAAGAGAACTTTAGTGGTCTGCATCCCCATCACAAACTTCTGAAATTCAAACTGTGTTAGAGCTATTTTATCCATATAAACCCTGACACTTATCCATATAAACCCTGACCTGTGGTAGAGCTATTTTATCCATATAAACCCTGAAGATCCTGTGAGGCCACTGCCACAGTCCAGGAACTTGTGCTGGGTCACTCAGCCCCCAAGACCTAAGTGGCTGCAGTTGGGCACCGCTGTGAAAAGTAATGGTGGGCACTGCAGCTATCATGACACTCTATCCTGCCCTGGGAAACAAAGTCCCTGCATTTCCACATCCCGTGAGAACCTACTAACAGTCTTCAGTGTCCACCCAGAGGGCTACAGCAGCGCAGCAATGGCTGTATCCAAAGTTGCTGTAGGTTCCCCTAGTACTCTTGCCTAACAGAGAGTACTAGTCCCTCGGAAAAGGACAGTGCAGTGCACCAAAAAGGCAGTCCCTAAAACAAAGAAAACCAAGCCAAGCACTTCTCAGAACCCCAGAGCTTCCTGTAAGGGATTGAGAAATGACCCGCTTTCTCAGTAGTTGCACAAACTCTGTGCTCAGCTTCATAAGCAGTGAATGAGAGAACCTCCCACCAGTCAAGTGACCTGTATGCGCAGGCTCACGCATGGAAGTGGGACTCTGTTTCCCCCGCCCACACACACACCTCTGTAGGAACAGTCACTGTTTGCTGGCATGCGAGGCTAGGCTGGATGAGCTGGAAAGCTGCCTGTCTGGAGCTGTAAGTGACAACTACTTCCCCACTGATGGTGTGGCCTTCACACCCAGGCTCACATGAAAAGTGCAGTATCCTTCTCCTTCTTTGTGCAGTACTGTGGCACTGCTGCCACAGAAAGCAAAAGATCATGAGGGCTGCATGTATAAGGCTGTGAATGATGACCCTGCAATGCAGCCACTGCTAACACCAACATATCCACACCATGTTGGCTGCCCAAGGACCTGAGAACCTGTTCACCTGCATCACTCACTGCTACCGCTGCCAGCATCTGAGCAAGTCACCTGGAGAACCAAGAATCAGTTCACATTTTCTTGCTAACACCAGTGCCAGTATACACTGCCCTAGGGCCCAAGATCAGGAATGCTCAGCCCACTGCCACCACCAGTGGAGCCCAAAGATCGCTCCATTGGCATCCCTGTCCTCCAGCAAAATTTCACCATAACCTCCACTAATAACTGCACACTAAACCACTGAGGAAATCACAGATACTACTGATGCTGTTTACAGCTAAAGAAATCATACAAAAACTATCCTGCTGCATGCACCCAGAACTAAAGCCAAAGGGCCCTCCCCAACCAACACTGCTGATACATCTTCAGGAAAAAAAATTCTGCCTCACAAAGAAATTAAAAACAGACAAGCAAAAAACTAAAGCCAGGTGCAGTAGTTCACGCCTGTAATCCCAGCACATTGGGAAGTGGAGGTGAGAGAATTGTCTGAACCCAGGAGTTCAAGACCAGCCTGGACAACTTGGTGAGACCTCACCTCTACAATAAATTTAAACATTAGCTGGGTGTGGAGGCATGCATCTGTAGTTCTAGGTGCTTGGAAGACTGAAGAGTAAGAATTGCCTGAGGCCAGCAAGTTGAGGCTGTGGTGGCTATAAGCATGCCATTGCACCCCAGCCTAGGGAACAGAGTGAGACTCTGAAAAAAAAGAAAAGGCAACCGTTATACCAAATGTGAAAATATCAATGTAAGGACACAGGAAACATAAAAGTAAGGAAATATGACACCTCCAAAGGAGCACAAAAATTCCCCAGCAACAAATTTCAACTTTAAAAAAGCCATGATATCGCAGAAAAAAATTCAAAATTTTGATACTAAACAAGCTCAGAGAACTCTAAAAAACAATTTAAAGAAATCAGATAAACAATTCAAACTAAGAATGATAAATTCATCATGAAGATAGATAAGATAGATATCATTTAAAAGAGCCAAAAAGAAATTTTAGAACTGAAGAATTCTTTAATGAAAAGCAAAATACTGTCAAAAGCTTCAATAATAGACTAGACCAATCAGAAAAGAAAATCTCACAACTTAAAGACAGGTCTTTTGAAATAACCAGCAAGACAAAAATTTAGAAAAAATAATTGAAAAATGAAAATTTTTGTTACATATAAAAAACCATAAAGTGACCAAATACACGAATTATTGATATCCCCAAAACAGAGAATGAAAGAGTTTGGAAACTATTTAACAACTACAATAACAACAAAAGATGAAAATTTCTCACGTTCAACAAGAAGTTTAGAAATCCATATACAGGAAGCTCAAAGACCTACAAATAGGCATTTCAAAAAGGTCTTCTTTACAGCACAATATAGTCAAACTGTTTAAAGTAAAAAAAAAAAAAAAGAGAGAGAGAAATCTAGAACAGGAATATAAAACATCTAGTCACCTATGAAGAAACTCCCATCAGACAAACAGTGGACTCCTCATCAGAAACCTTAGAAGCCAAGGATAAAATGGGAGGATGCATTCAAAGTGCTGAAAGAAAAAAATAACTCACACCCAAAGATACTATATTCAGCAAAATTATCTTTTATGTATAAAGACATAAAGTTTTTTTCCAGACAGGTAAATGCTGGGGAAATTTATGACCACTAGACCTACCTTACAAGAAATGTTCAAGGGAATTTTAAACCTGGAAGTGAAAGAATGACAGCTACCATCATGAAAACATATAAAATATATAAAACTCACAGGTAAAGCAAATACACAATTGAGGAAGGGTGATGACTTAAATGTTACCACCACAGAAAACAGGCACAAAACAAGGAAAATCAAAAAGAGAAAAAAGGAGGAAAGAATATACAAAACAACCAGAAAACAATTAACAATGTGACAGGAACAAAACCTCACATATCAATAATAACCCTGAATGTAAATGAATTAAATTTTCCACTTGAAAGATATATACTGAATGACTAGATAATAAAAACATAATTGTTACAGTCTTGTTCTTTATAAGAAATGCACTTTACCTATAAAGATACATATAGGTTTAAAATACAGGGATGGGGAAAGATATCCACACAAATAAAAACCAAAAGTGAACAGAAGTAGCTATACTTGTGTCAGATAAAACAGGCTTTAAGTTAAAACCATTAATAAAATTCAAACAAGGTTATTACATAACGATAAAGTGATTCATCACCAAGAGGATGTAACAATTCTGAAAAAAATATATATGTATACACTCAACACTGTAGCACCTAGACTCATAAAGTAAATATTAGTAGATCTAAAAAAGAGATATACTCCAATACAATCATAGTGGGAAATTTAACCCCTCACTCTCATCTTTAGACAGATCATTTAACTCTCATCTTTAGACAGATCATCTAAACAGAAAACAAAGACACAAGACTTAAACTGGTTTTTAGGCCAAATGGAACTAACAAATTTACAGAATATTTTATCCAACAACTTCAGAATATACATTGATTTCCTTAGGTCGCAAACAAGTATCAACAATTTTTTTAAGTTAAAATTATAACAAGTATCTTCTCAGACTATGACTGAGTAAATTTAGAAATAAATACCAGGAGAAAGGTGGGTGCAGTGGTTCATGCCTGTAATCCTAGCACTTTAAGATGCTAGGAGAGAGGATTGCCTGAGCCTAGGTGTTTGAGAACAGTCTGGGCAAATGGTGAGAGCTCATCTCTACAATAAATAAAAAAAATTAGCTAGGGTAGTGGTGTGTGCCTGTAGTCCCAGCTACTTGAAAGGCTGAGGAGGAAGAATCACTTGAGCCCAGCAGGTCGAGGATGCAGTAACCATGATATGCCACTGCACTTCAGCCTGGGCAACAGAGTGTGACTCTGACTCAAGGGAAAAAAACAAAACAAAACAAGAGGTACTTTGGAAATTATACATGCTCTCGAGCAACCAATGAGTCAATGAAAAAACTAAGATGAGAATAAAATAATTTATCAAAGCCTATGAAAATGGAAACACAACAGACCAAAACCTGTGGAATACAGAAAAAACAGTCCTAAGAGAGAAATTCATAGCAATAAACATCCACGTCAGAAAAAGAAATATTTCAAATAAAAAAATCAAACAATGCACCCCAAGGAACTGGAAAAGCGAGAACAAACCAAACCCTAAATTAGCAGAAGAAAAGGAGCAACAAAGGTCAAAGCAGAATTAAATGACATACAAACTAAAATAATATATATGAATTGGCAGAAAAATGAAAAGTTGGTTCTTCAAAAAGATGAACAAAATTGGTAAGTCACTAACTAGACAAACCAAGAAAGAAAAGATTCAAAAAAAAAATTCAAAAATGAAAAAGAAGACATCACAACTGATAACTACAGAAATACAAAAGATCTCAGAGACCATTATGAGCAACTATATGCTAACAATTTCCTGTAGAAAAACCTAGAGGAAATGGATGAATTACTGGAAACAGACAACCTACCAAAATTGAATCAGGAAGAAAGAAAAAACTTGGATATACCAATGATGAACAGTGGAATTGACTCAATAATAAAAGTACCTCAACAAAGAAAACCCCAAATCCGATGGATTTGCTGTGGATTTGCTTCTACCAAATGTGGAACTATTCCAAAAAAATTGAAAAAGAGGAAATGTTTCCTAACTCATTCTATGTGGACAGCATTATCCTGACAACAAAATCAGACAAGGACACAACAAGGAAAGAAAACTATAGTACAGTATCCCTGATGAATATAGATGCAAAATTTTTAACAAAATGCCAGCAAATTAAATCCAACAGCACATGAAAAGGATAATATACCATGATTAAGTGAGATTTATCCCGGAGATGCCAGAAGAGTTAAACATATGCAAATCAATAAACATGATATATCATATCAACAGAATGAAGAACAAAATCAATATGATCACCTCAATAAATACAAAAAAGCATTTGACAAAATTTGACACTGTTAAAAACTCTAAACAAACTAGGCATAAAAAGACCATACCTTAAATAATAGAAGCCATATATGGCAAACCCACAGCTAACCTTATACTAAATGGAGAAAAGTTGAAAGGCCTTCCCCTAGCAACTAAAATAAGACAAGGATGTCTACTTCTGCCACTGTTATTCAACATAGTACTGGAAGTTCTCACCATAGGAATCAAACAAGAAAATAAATAAATAAATAAAAGATGCCCAAACTGGAAAACAGGAAGTCAAACTATCCCTCTTTGCAGATGACATGGTCTTATATCTAGAAAATAAAAGAGACTCCACCAGAAAACTCTTAAATAGATAAATAGATTAAGTAAAACTGTGGAATACAAAATCAACATACAAAAATTGGTAGTATTTCTATACACCAATAATGAACAAGCCAAAGCAGAAATCAGAAGACAATCCCATTTACAATCACTACAAATAAACAATCAAAAACAAACAATCAAAAAACCCTAGGAATACATTTAACCAAAGATGTTAAAGATCTCTACAAGGAAAACTACAAAACACTTACGGGAAATTGAAGAGGACACAAACAAATGGAACGATATCCCATGCTAATAGATCAGAAGAATAAATATCATTAAAAAGACCTTACTGCTCAAAGCAATCTACAGATTTAATGCAATCCCTATTAAAATACCAATTTCATTTTTCACAGAAATAGGAAAAATATCCAAAAATGTGTACTGAACCAAGAAAAAAGCCTGAAGTCAAAGAAATTGTTAACCAAAAGAGCAAAGCTGGAGGCATCATACACCTTGACCTCAAAACATAGTACAAAGGATATAGTCATCAAAAAAGCGTTTTATTAGTATAAAAATAGACACAGAGACCAATGAAACAAAATAGAGAACCCGAAATAAATCCACATATTTACAACCAACTAATCTTTGACAAAGATGCCAAGAACATACACTGAAGAAAGAACATCTTCAATAAATGATGCTGGGAAAACTGGAACCACATGCCAAAGAATGAAACTGGACCCTCAACTCTCACAATATACAAAAATTAACTCAAGATGAATTAAATAATTAAATATAAGACCCCCAAACTATCAAACCACTAGAAGAAAACATAGGAAAACTCTTTAGGACATTGGTCTGGGCAAAGATTTTATGGCTAAGACCTCAAAAGAACAAGCAGCAAAAACAAAAATAGACAAATGAGACTTTATTAAACTAAAAAGACTCTATACAACAAAAGAAGTAACAGAGTGAAGAGACAACCTCTTGAATGGAAAAAAATGTTTGCAAATTACTCATCCAGCAGAGGACCTATATCCAGAATATGCAAGGGACTCAAACATCTCAAGAGTAAAAAATCATATAACCTCATTTTTAAAATGGGCAAAGGACATGAATAGACATTTCTAAAAAGAAAACATATAAATGACCAATGGATATATGAAAATATGCTCAGCATCACTAATCATCAGGGAAGCACAAATCAAAACCACAATGAGATATCATCTCACCCCAGTAAAAGTGGTTATTATTAAAAAGATAAAAATTAACAGATGTTGGTGAGGATGCCAAGAAAAGAGAATTCTTATGTACAATCTCTGTGGAAAACAGTTTGAAAAACTACGAATAGAACTACTAATCCCACGACCGGGTATCTATATCGATCCAAAGGAAAATAAATCAGTATATCAAATGAATACCTGCACTTGCATATTCACTGCAGCAATATTCACAATTGCCAAGATATTACATCAACTTAAGTGCTCATCAGTAGATGAATGGATGAAGGAAGTGTGGCATACATGCACAATGAAATATTATTCAGCCATAAAAAGAGTAAAGTCATATCATTTGCAGCAACTGGATGGAACTGGAGGCTGTTATGTTTAGTGAAATAAGCCAGGCGCAGATGTACAATTACTGCGTATTCTCACTCATAAATGGAAGCTAAAAAACTAGATCTGTTGAGCATAGAAAATAGAACAATGGACATCAGAGACTGGGAATGGTGAGTGGGGGATAAAAAGAGGTTGGTTCTGGATACAAACGTACAGGTAGATAGGAGAAATAAGTTCTAATGTTTGATAGCTGTCTAGGGTGACTATATTTAGCAACAATATTATGTATATTTCGAAGTAACTACAAGAGAGGACTTAAAATGAAACTAACACTTAAAATGATAAACACTCGAGATGATGTATACCTCGCAATTAATCTGACTTGACTTCATCGTTACACAGTTCTTGCATGTAACAGCACTCATATGTACCCCATAAATAAGTACATTTTCCCTATATAATAGAAAACAAATTACAAACTATAAATAATCATAATAATGTATTACTATTTATATTACATTAATATGAATAAATGCTAATAGTGAGAAAGTTTGAAATACTTTGAAAATTATCATAATGTGGCACAGAGATAGTAAGTGAGCACATTATTAGAAAAATGGCACCGATACCCTAGCTTGATATAAGATTGCCACAACTTTAATTTGTAAAAACACAATATCTGCAAAGCTCAATAAAGCAAAACAATAAAACAAAGTATGCCTGTGTTATAGTGCCTAGCACAGAGCCAGATACAGATTAGATGCTCATTAAATGTTCATTTCCTGCCTTCTGTTTCTACCTAGCCACCATGAGAGAAATTGCCAGGGTCCACAAAGGCCAGACTCCTCAAAATGAAGATACTACTTACTAGAATTGCTTAAGGAAGAGAAGAATCCAGCAATAATTCAAACTACTAGAGGTTTTATTCTGTGTGATGATTCATGGAAATACTGAATTGTTGGTGGGAGATGGGCCAAGGTTCAAGTTACACAGAAAACTTGAGCAGGGATATTACTGAAGAGGTGAGGCAGGAGTATAAATGGAAGATAAGCACTAAAGTCTCTTGTCAGGAGGGCAAGAAAAATGAATAGTGGGGTTGCTTTTTAGTTACTGAGGTCTAGTAGTTCAGAATCTTAATTTTCAGAAGGTGGCTGTGTGAAGCCATTTTTTCTTAACAGGTAGGTATGCCTGACATGGCCTAGGATGTTCTTTAGAGGAGTTAATATGGGTTCAAAAGAAATAGGAAATTGTAAATATAAATTCCACAAAAAGTCACACATTTAAAGGTACTCTCTAAAGTAGTTATATTTATGGTCATAGGTATGCATATTAAATTACAAGTGATATTTTACTTATGTCCACAGGCTCCTCTCCATTTTCCTCTTTGCCTAATGTATTGGTGGTTATTTCAAATACTTTTTAATTTAGAAAACAGGTCATACTAAGTCCTTTCTCGATCAAATTTTTGGTCTAGCTACTTGGATTGGTGTTAGGTTCATATGAGAAGCAGAGCCCAGGCTGACAAAAATCCCAGTCTCTTTCACTGTCTGCACTGGGTATGATCCTCCAGATTGATTTTTTATTAACTGTACGATGGCAATTTTTACTCCAAAGGAGGATTTCTCAACCTCAGCTGTAGAACGGTTTGAGCTGGATAATCCTTTTTTGTAGGGATTGTCCTGACCAATATAGGATGTTTAGCAACATCCCTGGTCTCTACCCACTAGGTGTCAGTAGCACCTCCCTCCCCCCCAGTTGTGACAATCAAAAATGTCTCCAGACATTGTCATATGTCCCTCCCATCCACCCCTAAGCAAAATCATCCCAGGTTGGAGCTACTGACCTAGCAGAAGGAAAGATGTGTTCTCTTCTAAGCATACAATCTATTTACTTATGTATTGTCCTACACAACATGTTCAGTTTAAAAAACAAAACACGAGACAAAAGGGGGAAAAACATTTTGAAGAGAAAAAGCAACCATCAGCCAGACTTAGATATGACACAGAGGTTGGAACTTTCAGACAGTGTCTTCTGTCTGCTGCTATAACAAAACACTTTAGACTGGGTATTTATGAGCAGCGTACATTTCTTGCTCACAGTTAGGAAGACTGGGAAGTTGAAGATCAAGGCGGGGACACATTCTGCTTCTAGATTAGTGCCTTAAATGATACTTCCTCCAGAGGGAATGAACTCTGTGCCCTCACATGACAGAAGGAACAAAGGGATGGAAGAACAAAAAGAGGTGAATGCTATTTAAAGGCTCTTTTATGAGGCATTAATCCCATTCATGAGTGTGGAGCCCTCATGACCTAATCACCTTATAAAATCCCCCTTCTTAATACTATCACACTGGCAATTAAGTTTCAATATATAAATTTTGAGAGGACACATTTAGAATAAGGTAGACAGGAGTTTAAAATAACCACATTTAGTTTGTTAATAGCTATGCAAATGTAGACTCCACGCCAACATCAAATGGGTAAGTTCAGTAGGAAGATGAAAACTATGAACAGCTTATGGAAATGCTAGAAATCGAAAAGAGAAATAAAGAATATATCCAACTGGCATGTCAGTCAAGTTGACAGTCAAGGAAAGAATCAGTGACCTTAAAGATAAATTACTGGAGACCATTCAAGAAGGAAAGCAGACTGTGACAAATTTGTTTTGTTTTTAAGAACAATCTTCTACATGTTAAGGAGTAACAGGTTATTTTCATTATGCTTTACTTTCCTATACTTTCTCTGGGTCATACTCAACTGTGACTGTTTCTTGTACATTACATCAACTTCTGATTACTTTCTAACTTTGCTAAAATCCTTTCTAAAGTATTTTTCCACACATGGCATTTTAGAGTTTAAAAGTTTTTTTTTTATATGTTTAGTATGTTTTTGGTTTACCTCTGCAATTGATTGATCAAAGTCTGGGTTCAAAATTTCTTTCTTCAATGTCTTTTATGTTTTCCAATGTTGCTTGTAAGAAAACTGATATTCTGATTCTTTTCTTTTATGGGTAAGCTGTTACTTTTTCAGGAAGATCCTACAAATTTCTGTGTTTTCCTGGTGTTCTGAGTTCTTCAGGAATTGATAAGGTTTAGGTAGTCTTGTCATCAATCTTACAGCAACCTTGATGTGCTCTTTATTCCAAAGATATATATTTCTTGCACCTTTTAAACTTTTTTTTGGATTACTTTAATCTTTTTTTTTTACTTTGTTTATAATTTTATTTTCTTTGTAGTATCTATAAGGTCTCCTTCTGGAATATCTCTTAGATATCTGTCCTGACCTTTAGATGCCTCTCTAACTCTTAGATATCTTTTCTAGCCCTATGTCTACTCTCTAAGTATCTTAATTTTTCCTTAATTTTCTTTTCTTTTCTTTTCTTTTTTTGAGTTGGAGTCTCACTCTGTCACCTAGGCTGGAGGGCAATGGCATGCTCCCGACCACTGCAGCTACAACCTGCTGGGCTCAAGCAATCCTTCTGCCTCAGCCTTCCAAGTAGCTGGAACTACAGGGATGCGCCACCATGCCTGGCTGATTTTTTGATTTATTGTAAAGATGAGGTGTCTTCAAGTTTGCCCGGGCTGGTCTTGAACCTGTAAACTCAGGCAATCCTCTTATATCAGCCTCCCAAAGTGCTGGAATTATAGGTGTGAACCATGGTACCTGGCCAACTTTTCCTTAATTTCAATAGCTTTTTATATGTACTGTAAATTCTAGGAGATTTTTGTTTTCCAGATCACAAACTTAGTCATAAGGCATATTCAGTTTACTATTTAGCTGGCCCATTAAATGTATTAGTTCAGAGATCATTTTCAAATTTTCTGCTATTATTTTTTCTTGAATCTTCAGGTAATCACACTTCTGTATTTCCTTGCTTGCTTTTTAGATTAAAAAAAGGGATCAAATCTCTAGAAATACATGAATTAGAAAAATTAAAAGTTCTCTTCTGCTCTTTAACTTTAATTTTTCTCCTCTGGGGTTAATTATTTTATGCTCTGTTTTAATTTTTCTCACTTACAAGTTTTAGTAAGGGGCAGATGGAGATGCCCTGTGTTTGGCAATGCACTGAAAGCTTCACACTGAGGGTGAAGAGTTTTAGTCAATTTCACTTCCAGGCAGAAGAGCCTTTTACTGGCCTCCCCATCTCCCCCCTTCACTCCTTCTCAATTCTGTGTAGTTAGTAGAGTTCTGGTTAGAGCTCTAATTCTGCTCTTTCCTTCAGGCCTTTACTTATAGCCCCTTTATTGATGTAATCAACAAGAACTGGAAAGGACTCTGCCATCCCATTTGTCAAGAATGTGATTCCTTTATCTTTGTATTGATTGAATTTGAGCTTGTGGGCTCTCTGGTAAACTGCACTCTGGTTTCCTGTATTAAGATTTCATCATCAATTAATTCCATATGCTTTTGTTTTATAAAATATCTTAAATGTTTGGACCGCTGATGTCACTTCTCCTTCTCCAGAACTGATACATATTATTACAATTATTGTTCGCTTTTCTATATTCCAATGGGAGCTTAGGAAAGAGAATAGAAAAATAGATATGCTCAGACACCATCTGGTTTTGCCATTACATGAGGTTTCATTTTTTACTTAATGCTCTAAGCTAGTGATTCTCAATCCTGGCTGCACCTTGAGGAGTTTCTTTAAAAAAAAAAAAAAAATATATATATATATATATATGTTAGCGATGCCTGAGCCTCGGTCACAAAGATAATGATTTCTTTAGTATGGAATGGAACCCAGGGCATCAGTAATGTTTAAAACTCCCTAATTGTGATGTGGACTCAAGTTTGCTAATGACTCCTCTAAACAAATATATAGCCATGTTTAAATAGAGACATTTATTCACAAACTTCAGTGTCTAAGAATATTCAGAAGAGATTCTGGGGCCCTATACTCAAGACACTTATTAAGTAGGAAACTGATTGTTTGCTTCTGCTCTAAATGTCCTCAAGGGGAACAGGGGCTTGAAATTTTCTTCAACAGTTTCTAATACTTCTGTTTCTATCTTTATGTGATTTGAAGAGCCCTCACCCTTATACTTACCAATGGCAGATAAAGATAATCCGACACGGCTTCCAAATCTTCAATGCTGTGAGCCAGGAAGCTACCCACCATGTTATCCCCCACCCTGCCCTTCCCAGATGTTCTTAAATACAGCTGGTTCATCTCAGAAACAGGCCAATTCTGGGCCTTTTTGTTTTTTCAAAGGTAGTCAGACAGTTGTTCAACAGTAATGATATACAAAATAATAGTGACAATCATAGACATAATTGTTATCAAGGGAAGTAGGGCAGTCATTCCTTTACACTTGAAGAGCAACTTTCTGGTAACATTTTGCCATATATTTTTGAGGATAAAAACAATGAAGGAACCCTATTTGTCACTCTTTATATAGGATGGGAATTCAAATTCAGAAGAAAGAACTCATTTCTTTGTCCTTGTATGTATGTCATAACTGAGTCTAGCATTTCTCTAAAATGAGAACATATTTGTAAGGCTCAGAGACTCTCAGAAGACATGATAAGGACACAGCTGGAAATCTTCTTCCATTCTGGTGATGAAGACTGCTGTATAGATTCCTACCTGGCATAGACATGACATGCTTGCAAATAGCCTGGCAAACTTTATGTCAAATAGTTTCAAATTTTAAGAAATCTTATAGAAACATTAGATTTAAAGCCAATTATCTAAGAGAAGAGTTTCACAAATTAAAATTCTAATTCTTGTTTGAAGAAATTTTAGTTACATGACCTTAAAATCAGAAGATCTAAAATAAAATTTTAAAAGTTTAAACTCTGCAGGGTTTATATAAGCATTATTATGAAAAAATAGAATATGTCTGATTGTCTTATCCCATTGTTAAACATACATTCATATTCCACAAAAATATGTAGTCCCTTTTAATTATACTTTACTTTAACACAAAAGCACATCTAATTTATTAACTCAATTATATATCACAGAAGCAGCCAAAAAAAAAAAAAAAAAAAAACCTTCTGTACTGTTTATTGCTGGAAAATTTCCCATAGAAAGAAATGAAATGCAGATTATTTTGAAAGTATATAATTAAGAAATCAGTATTTAAATGTTCACTTACATGAAATGTAGGGTAAAGTCCTGTGTTTATATCCTTTTTATGAGATGTATAAAATTCTGTCTGGAAAACATTTGCAGCATAATAAATACATGAAAATTGTATTTCAAGAAAAGGTGATGGCAACTGAAAAACTGGATACCAAAATGTGAGAAAATAGAATGTCATAATTTCCAAGGAAAATTTCATATATTAACTATGAAAACACTAGTTTGTAAGAAAAACTCAACACAGAGCTCTCATTCACTGATTCATCAAATTCAGTATTTACCAAATGACTACTAGATACCAGGCACTACTCCAGATGCTGGAGATGCAATAGTGAGCATCAAAAACTAGCTGGGCATAGTAGTTCACGCCTTTAATCCCAGCACTTTGGGAAGCTGAGGTGGGAGGATTGCTTTAGCCCAGAGACCAATCTAGGCAACATAGTGAGACCTCATCTCTACTAAAAAATAAAAATTGGCTGTGCATAGTGATGTGCCTCTGCAGTCCCAGTACTTGGGAGGCTGAGGCAGAGGAATTGCTGGAGCCTAGGAGATCATGGGTGAGGTGAGACATGATGGTGTCACTGCACTCCCACCTGGATGACAGAGTGAGACCTGGACTTGAAAAACAACAGTGGCAAAACTGACCATCTAAAGTAAGTTTCTCCTTACTTGAATCCCTACTGGAATATGTGCACGAAGAAGTTAAAACAATTACAAAATAAGTATGTAAGTATATAAGCTGGACTAAGTGCTATAAAGATACCTGATGCTATAAATATGTGAAATTGGGGCCCTATATAAAATGTAACTCAATATTTTCAGTAAAGAGAAAAAATTTCAGCATGAAGTTCAAATTCATCAAAATTCACCTGAATACATTCGACCAGTAAGACTTGCTATTTGTAATTGAATTAAAAAAGAAAAGCCTTAAAAATCTCTGGAAAGTAATCATGACAAATGAGGATTAGCATTATATTGGTGTGGAAATGCTACAAACTTAGTTTAGTGCTGATTCTAAAGTTGACCTCTGATGGGAATTTGTGCTTCTGAAGTTAAGCCTTTTAGACGTAATTCAATCCAAAGACAGAAATAAGAACCTTACAAAAATGTGATAATGAAAAGTGAATAACCTTCATCTTGGACGTAAACTCTTAAAACATAAGAGAAATATGATCATAAACTTTGGGCTAATTGTGATTGTTATCTAGGCTTATGCAGTTCTGATTAATTTATTTCTAATGAATAAGATAAGATTGAGTTAAATTAAGTGTATCTGGTTTCGGAAATAGAAGCAACTATATGATACAACGTAAAAAATCTAAGGTATTCACATTCATCATTACTTTTGAAAATAATAAGCAAATTAAATTACAGAATTTGTTGACATGAACTATAACATTATATTGTAGAATAGATCATCTTGAAACCAACAAATTATTAACCTTTTTGGTTATTTCAAAAGGATGAAGATATAAATTCAACATGAAAACTGCTATTTGAACTAAAGCTATTTTCTCAATTTATTACTAGAATTCAAAGAAAATCAATGAACACCTCACATAATCATGTGATGGTCTTATTATGCAGATTAATAGACTAAAACCATGCATAAAAGATAGAGAAAACATTTATCTCATAGTTTTCTTAATCAAATCTTCACAACACCTCATGTTTTTCCTTAGCCTTAAGGCAGTGGACAAAATCATTCTTGCTCACAAATAAAAGACCATCTCACCATCAATTATTAAAAAGGCAAGAACAGGAACCTTACAAAGCTACAAGAGAAAAAATCAAAACCCACCTCATAAATTTTCAGTTGCAGTTACCACCTGTAGCTTAAAAAAGTATAGACAGCAGAATCTATCATTCTTCACAAATACCTGAATCTATTTAACCATTTAAGGCTTTATTCCCATTAGTTACTTTATAGTACTCAGAATCACTGGGATTTTGATGTGCATATATGCAATACATTTATATATATATGTTATCATTTGGAAAGTCTAAATCAGGTCCATGGAACATTGTGAATTATTGCATTAATCTCTATTTAATTTAATATTAAGTTAACAAAAAGGATGCAATTTGATTTTTCTATGTTCACTTTTATTAGACTAAGAAAGTTTGTAATAACAACTAAAGTTCAAAAGCATGGACTGGTCAACACTACTAGAAAATCAACAGGTTGGATAATGCCCCAAGAAAAAGAATGAGAATCAAATTCACTTTTTCCAATCCACTAAATTTCGTACATTTAAAAGAAATTTTGTAATTCTAATGAAGAAGTAGATGTTGTGTTTTTTTTTTTAATAAAAATGTGTGTTTAACATTTGCTCATGTAAATTGAGGAAATGAAATCAGAGTGTTTTGCCCTAAATGACTCAGATATTTCCACCTTTTATCGGTTAGGTAAAATTAAAATATCAGTTAGACGAAACTTTGTGTAATATTTTTCAAAGTTATTTAAGGAAGGGTTTTGAACGACTATAGGTAGGGATTAACTATAAATTCTCCATACTGAATACTTAGGCCCAAAGATCATATTGGTGAGAAGCAAAGTAAATATCATAGGTTTTACAAACCCTAACTTTTTATCTCAAAGAGAAAAAGGAAAGAAAACATCTTCCTCCAACCATTAAAAAGCTTCCAAAGTTGTTTAAGCTTGAAAATTATACTTAAGGACCATATTTTGGCTTCTGGTTCTATATTTATTTGTGTTTAACAGAAAATCTCTGGGAATACCAAAATATAGCTCTTCATTATCATTAAGAAATAACAAAGCGTGTAATAGGAGAAAAACTACATAACACTATTAAGTTGGAATAAGAACTAAAATTCAACAACTCAACATAAGACAGAGTGAATAAAAAGGGAACAATGCATAGAAACCTCCTGATATTGGCATTCTATAAAAAAATCAAACAGCAATCACAAAAACATGCAGAGTAAAATATTAAGACAGAAATATCTTTCTGGCCAGAAATTATATGGCATTAAACATACCATAAAACATATGGGAAACTCGCCAGTGAAATTTCATGAATTTAAATATTGTATAATCATTCAATATACTCAGGAAACAAACCTGCACATGTAACCCTTGAATCTAAAAAAAAATTTTTTTAAACTTTCATTTAGAAAATGATTAAAAGCCAGGCTCGGTGGCTCAGCCTGTAATCCCGCTCCTTGGGAGGCTGAGGTGAGTGGATTGCCTGAGCCCGCACGTTCAAGACCCACCTAGGCAACTTGACGAGACCTCATCTCTACAATAAATCAAAAACTAGCCGGGCGTGATAGCACATGCCTGTAGTTCCAGCTACTTGGAAGGCTGAGGCGGAAGGATCGCCAGGAGCGGCCACTGCACTCCAGTCTGGGCGACAGAGTGAGACTCCAACTCAAAAAAAAAAATTTCAAAAAAGATTAAAATGAGTCAATTAAAAAATTCTTAACTCAAAAAAATTATTGAAAGGTAAAAAATAATAAAACAACACAGTAGAGTAAAATACTAAAAATAAAAACAGAAACTGATGCATTGAAAGCAAAGAAAGAAAATAATTCATAATAAATCTAAGAACTGACTTTATAAAATACCAGTATAGAAATTTCATTAGGACAGATTTTTTAAAAAAGATGAGTCCGTACACACATATGGAGGTAGAAACAGAAACAGGAAGATCATAAGAGGGAAGAAAAGAAGAAGTGGATGTATGCCCAGATAGAAAAGAGTATGGAGATCTGGTGTATAAAATTCTATGAAATAGGTTGGGCCAGGCACAGTGGCTTCTGCCTGTAATACAAGCACTTTGGGAGGCCAAGACAGGAGGATTGCTTGAGCACAGGAATTCGATTCCTGCTGAGGCAACATAGCGAGACCTTGTCGCTACAAAACAACAACAACAAAAAATCAAAACATTAGCTGGGTGTGGTGGTGTGCACCTGTAGTCCTAGCTGCTTGAGATGCACTCCAATGTGGGCAACAGAATAAGACTTCAACTCAAAAAGAAAAGAAAAGAAGTAGTTGGAAAATATTAATCAAATATGTGAATGTTTCTCTAAATAAAAATGATTCAAGAAATAATGTATTTCAAAAGGAAAAAAATGAACTGACTAAAAAGTATTTTATCTAATAAAAGAATACAATTGAGTAGGAAAAAATCTCTTACTTGGCAGTAATAACGCATTTGGACGTATAATGGAAAAGTTTTATTCATAATATCAACACAAATATTTTAGAAGTAACTAACAAGAAATATGAAGAATCAATATAAAGAAAAACACAAATTTTCTGTGAAACAAAAAGATTTTAAATAAATAGAAAAACAAAATATTTTTGCATGGAAAACTCAATATTACATTTATTTATTTTCATTTTTTTTACAAATTGACAACAATATTTAATGTAACACTATAAATTGAGCTACTATTTTGGGGAAAACTTGAGCGAATGATACTAAAGTTAATCTAGAAGAATGACAGCAGCAAGAAAAATTTTGTGAGAGTGTGATAAAAAGAGAATTATCTTATCATATGTTTAAAATACATTATAAAGCTACAATAATTTAATAATATGGAACACATGACTGAAATATTTAGAAAAAATTAAAGTAAATTCTTACCTTATTTGCAAATCAGAATTTATTTCAGTTAAACAGAGTTTTAAAGAACCAAAGTGTAATATTTAACAACATAAAGATAAAGCATTCTTTATGATAAAAACATAAAAAACTAAGTTAAAAGAAATTGACACAATAAAAAAATTATTTGCAGCAAATATACCAAACTGTTAATAATCTCAAAATATAAAAACTTTGCATAAATGTCCAACATTCTAATAGTAAAATGTTCAAATACTTTATAGGTAGTTTATAAAGGAAATAATATAGTCAAAAACATATTAAAAATTAAGAAGATCTCTACTATTTTTGCATGCTTGGCGTCTTTTCCTTGAGGAACTACATTCTCAACTTCCTGTGATTTTGTTAGAGCTACCAACAGAGGGACCATGTGCTATTGACCACAATGTGTATCACATGACATATGCTACTCCAATCTGACTCTCTCCCAGGAATTATCCTGAATGGAGACATGTGGAGAAGGAAAATAATAAAACTAAATTACTTGAAGGCACTTCCAAAGGGGGAAGAGAATGCCTATGATTGCATGCTGCTTTCCCATCTTACATTCAAGAAGCTATTCTCCCAATAACCTCCTTTTCTTTATGTAAGGTAGACATAATCTGTTTCTTGAAATTAAAGAACACTTAAGCATTATAAACCATTGAGTCTCACTACTGATCAAAGAAATATAAATTTTAAAAATTGAATATCTTTGTTTTGATCAACACTTTGGTAAATATTAAAACAAATGATAACACACAATAGGTTTTATGAGTAAGAAAGAAAATGATAGAAAGTTTTCAGTTGTATTTTGTATTTTTCTTTAAATCAAGTGATAAAAACACAAAGCAAAAAAAATCAGATTCCACTGTCACTTCTCAGACTGAACACTATTTAAATACCTCCACTCACTTTATAAGGATAACATAACATTCTTTTTTTTTAAAGCCTGACAAAAATAATATACCAGTCAGTTTCCTGCAGGAAAACGATAGCAAACCTAATTTGGGTAATTTGAGAGTTACAAATATGTGGGCAGAGTTTAGGAAAATCAACAGGAGACAGTGCAGTGTTCTGGAGCCAGCAAGAGCTGCAAGCCATTACCACCCCAAGGCCTGAACAGGTAATAGAGGCCTTTTAGAGCGGTGGTCTTCAACAGAATTTCTGTCATCATTCCTTGAGCACCAAAACACTTTGGAATAGGAAGTCAAATTTAAGATGTCAGACCTTAGATAAGGTGGGCTGAGAATGATTTGGAAGACCTAAAATATATGATTAAATGTACATTTCTTTCTAAAATTAGTTCACCCTTTCTAAAAGAAAAGTATATTCATGTCTGAAATCTCTCTATATAATTTTTATTTATATTTTATGTGAAACTTAGAAGAATTAGAATTAGGAAAGAAAAGTGTATGCAAATGCTGAGAGCAATACTGATTCTAATTTTATATTCTGGACAAAAATAATTTTGCAAGCCATAGTTACTTTAGGTTAACAATTCTTTTATTCAATGACTCATTTCTGACAGTCAATAAAGAGTACCTGGAGGAGGTAATGTCTGAGTTAAGACTGTAAGATAAGGGTCAATTAATAAGTTATAAACAGAAATATGTTGGAGCACATGAGACAGAAGTGTGATTTTTAAATTCAAATAATTCAAAAAAGTTATCGTTTATTAATTACCAGGACTCTTTTAGATACAGAGTCTCATTCAATCCTCACATTAATTCTATGAGGTGGATAATGTTAATAATTTCCATTTTGGTAATGAAGGAACTGAGGCCTCGAGCAGTTAAAGACCTAAACTGTGGCCTCACAGAAGCAGAGCTGAGCTATAAACCCAAGCATACTGAACCAGGGAGCTCAAACTCTTAATCAACACACACTTCAACTTTGGTATAGTATACTGAAGCATCAATTGTGGGATGGGAAATGATGAGGAAATAGACTGGAGAGGCTCACAAGGGTCAGAACATAAAGTGCCTGCAATAAAATAGTAGTAATAACCATTCTGAGTGTCCATTACATAGTGAGCAATAAACCAGGTACTTAACATTCCTCACCACATGATCCCTTATAATGGTACTTTAGCATCTACACTTCATTATTTTAAAACGATAAAGTGATTGTTTCTATAAAAATGACACACATTTGTTATAATGAAATAAAAAAGAATTTTAAAAATCACACAAATACTCAACTCTGAATGATTATCTTTAATATGTGAACATCACATCATTTTATACATCATCATATATATATACATACAGCTGGCAGGTGACATACAAAGGGGTCCCCTCCCCCCCTCAAAAAAAAAAAAAAAACAGAATTAGGGAGCAGGCCCCTTGTAATACAGGCTTCCCCTGCTAGGTAAGTGTTCTAAAAACCCATCAGCATCTGTGTACCAGCTAGCGTTGTTGTGAGAGGCTGCGTTCAGTTTCAGTGATTTACACTAGCAACCACCACACTGAGTTGAGTATTCAGCAGTTTTTAACCAAAAACGGCATACTCCCATGTCTCACTCTCCCCATTCACCTGATTTTGCCCTCAAGCAACTTTGTTTTGGTTTTTCTGGATGAAAAAAGTCCTCAAAAGGAAACAATTTGCTGATGTGGAAGAGGTGAAATTAAAAATGGCAGAAGCACTAAAAGGCATCAAGATTGAGGAATTAAAAAACTGCTTTGAGCAGCGGAAAAACCATCTTGATAGGTTTATTGCATCAAACGAAGAATACTTTGATGGCGACTGAAGTTTAAACATGTAAGATAAATACACAGTTTTTAAAAAATAAATTCTGGGTTTTTTGAATTACCCCCTCATATAGACAGTCTCATCAAAATAGAAATATATGGGGTGACACTGAAATTATATTCTTTTTTTTTTTTTGAGTTGGAGTCTCACTCTGTCACCCAGACTGAGTGCAGTGGCCGCTCCCAGCCACCACAGCCTCGACCTGCTGGGCTCCGGCGATCCTTCCACCTCAGCCTTCTGAGTAGCTGGAATTACAGGCGCCCGCTACTACGCCCTGCTAATTTTTTTATTTATTGTATAGATGCCGTCTCGCTGCCCAGGCGGATCTCGAACCCTCAGGCTCAGGCAATCCACTCACCTCAGCCTCCCAAGGCGCAGGATTACAGGCTGAGCCACCGAGCCCGGCGTGAAATCATATTCCTAATAAACTTTTGGGCCAGATGTGGTGGCTCATGCCTGGAAGACCAAAGTGGGAGGATTGCTCGAGCCTAGGGGTTCGAGATGATCCTAGGCAACATAGCAAGACATTGTTTCTACAAGTAATTAAAATATTAGCCCAGCATGGTGTCCCATGTGCCTGTAGTTCCAGGTACTTGGGAGGTTGAAGAAGAAGGATCGCCTGAACCCAGGAGATCAAGGCTGTGCTGAGTCATTTTCATGTCACTGCACTCCAGCCTGGGCGACAGTGAGATCCCAATTCTAAAAACAAAAACAACAGCAAAAAAATTATTCTAAAGAGATTTTAGATTTGTAGAAAAGTTGCAAAGATCACTAGTGTAGTGTTTTCCTACACCTCATACCATCCATACGGTTTCACTGGTAAATTCTACCAGACATTTAAGAAATGATACCAAATACTCCATAAATTCCCTCACAAAATAGAAACAGAGAGAACACTTAACTCATTCTGTGAGGCCAGCTTTACCCCAATACTAACACTAAATAAAAGCATTACAAGAAAGTTATAGACCAATATTTCTCATGAGCTTAGATTAAAAAAAATTTTTTTTTTAATTCTAGTACATGTCGACAATACTGGCAAGTTAACAACGCATAATAAAAATGATACACCATGACCAGGTGAGATTTATTCCAGGTATACAACACTATTTAAACAAATAATCAATCAGTGTGATCTATCGCATCAACAGGCCAAAGGAGAAAAATCATATGACCATATCAATCGAAACGGGAAAAAAATTGGACACAAGTTTTTCATTCATGATTGAGCCCGCGGGTTCGAGACCCGCCTGGGCAGCGAGACCTCATGTCTACAATAAATCAAAAATTAGCCGGGCGTGGTAACGCTCGCCTGGAGTTTCAGCTACTTGGAAGGCTGAGGTGGAAGGATCGCCGGAGCCCAGCAGGTCGAGGCTGTGGTGACCGGGAGCGGCCACTGCACTCCAGTCTGGGCGACCGAGTGAGACTCCAACTCAAAAAAAAAAAAAAATTTTTCAGTAATATAGGGCATTCCTTTTGAGGTAACTTCCTCAACTTGATAAGGAACATGAACAAGTAAACATACAGATACCCTAATGGTAAGAAAGATGATTTTACCCTACTATTGAGAGCAAAGCAAGGATTTCCTCTCTCAGCTCTTGAAAAGAAGCACTATAGCATATGCCATTAGGGAACCCAAATAAATTAAAACAACAGGATACCACTCCATACCTCTTAGAATAGCTAAAATCCAAGAAAACTGACAGTTTTGATTTCTGGCTTAAATGCAAAGCAACAGAAACTGGTCGGGCTATTAAAATGGTGCAGATACTTTAGAAGACAGTTTGGTAGTTTCTTATACCTTTTGATATTGTGTCACAGTTCTTGGGTATTCTGTTTTGTGTTTTTTGTCATTGGATTTTTTTCCCATTCTTTTTCTCTTTGCATTTCAACTTGCAGGTAAGTTTCTGTAGACCTATCATCAAACCCACTTAAACTGACATTGTCCATGTCTACTCTATGATGAGTCCATCAAAGGCATTTTTTATTTTTGCTATGGTGTTTTGCATTTCTATCCTTTCATTTTGATTCCTTCTTGGAGCTCCTATCTGTCTGCTTACATTAACTATATATACTTGCATATTTTCTACTTTTTCCATGAGATTATTTAATATGTTAGCCATAGTTATCTTAAATTCTCTGTTTGACAGTTTCAACATCTTTGTCATATCTGAGTCTAATTCTGATAATTTCTTTTTATTTTCAGACTGTGTTTCTCTTGCCCCTAAGTATAGCTTGTAATAATTTTTTGAAAGTGGAACACGTATCTGGTAAAAGGAATAGAGGCAAGTTGATTTTAGTGAGAGGACTGATGTTAATATGACTAGCAGCTGGGTTGGTTGGTTGTTATTTGCTGTACCCTAGGTGCCAGAGTCTTCAAATTTTTCTTTTTCTTTCTTTTTTTTTAAATTTTTTTATTTTTATTTCTTGAATCAGGGGTTTCACTCTGTCACCCAAGCTGGAATGCAGTGCCATGATCACAGCTCACTACAGCCTCAACCTCCTGGGTTCAGATGATCCTTCCACTTCGGCCTCGCAAGTTACTGAGACCACTGGCACATGGACCATGCTTGTACAGCTTTTTTTATTTTTGTGTGTAGATAAGGTCTCACTATACTATGTTGCTTAGGCTGTCTCGAACTGTTGGGCTCAAGTGATCCTCCTGCCTCAGCCTACCAAAGTGCTGGGATTAGAGGCATGAGCCATTGTGCCCAGTCTTTTCTTAATTTTTAATTCCCTCTTGGCTTTGAATTCCTTTAGATACTTTTCCTCAGAAAGAGTCTGTGTCTTGCAGCTCTTTTTGCTGCTATCCATTGCTACTATCCTAGAGTCTTGTTAGTGAGATGGTAAAGTACAGGGTAAGGAAATGTTCTGTAATAATTCAATTAAATGTCAGTGTTTCAGCCTGAATCTCAGGACTTTGGCCTTCACAAATGTTTCTTCAAAATTGAGTTTTTATTTTTCCTTTCTTCCTTTACTCCCTTCTTTGACTGCTTGTTCCTAGTCTATTTATTTGAAACCATACCCTGTTAGACAGAGAGCCCTGACCTTAGTTGAGATAATAAGACTAGAAGGAAGTGGATGTGAAGAAATTACATTCCTTCAGCTGTTGTAAGGCTCTGGTAAGGTCTTTCTTTTGTTATGGAGAACGCTCTGGATATATTTCACAATAATTAATCTTCCCCTAGCCCTACCAAAGCCAGAAGACACTTCCTCAGATCTTTACTGTGAGAACCTCATGCAATTTTTGTAGCTAAAACTTAAGAATATGAGTACCACCACCCCCCACCCCACACACACACACTGAGGTTCCCAGGAATATGATATTCTCAAGCTAGACCTAGCTCAGTCTCTGGAAAATAACTGAAATTCTCACTTAACTGTTCCTACCAGTTTTGACTCCTACAGCTTCTGTTCCAAGGAAATAGATCTTGGCTATGATTCACTGTATCTACCTGTCTCTTCAGATTTCAGGGTAGCTGTTTCCTCTGTAACCTCAGTTATCTGGTGAGTCTCAGAAAAGTCATTGATTTTCAATTTCTCAGCCTTTGCCTGGTAGGGACAGGGCTATTTTTAAGCTCTTTATATGTCAAGTGAAACTAAAAGTTTTGCATTTATTTTGAAATAAAAGTATCAGTTCTAATTTTAAACAAACTTAAAAGTCAAGGAAAGAAGTAAAACCTATTATACCATGATACATTCATGCCAGAAATATTTCTCTAAGATTAAGAAAAAATTATGAAAAATGTTAAGAAGTTTAAGTCAGTTTGAATTATTTTAAAAACTTTTTTTTCAGTTTTAGACCGTTTGAATTTTGCCATAAAAGAACATGAGCATTTTTTACTCTTGGTTCGGTGTTTTCTACTCTTTCCTTCTAATTTTTGTCATTTGTATTATTGTTTTGATTTTATGAGGCTTATAACATTTCCATAGTTATTTCCACAGCTATTTAAACACAATTAGCTATAAAACAGAAACAATATACATCTCTGAAGTTTTTACCATACCATATACTCTTCTGAAATATGTATTTTTATTTCTGTCTTTATCACCTGGATTTTAGTAAATAATATACACCTCTGCTGTTTTTGCCATATCTTATCCTCTTCTACAATACTTATTTCTATTTATCTCTTTATCAACCGGATTGATCTCTTTATCAACTGGATTTTGGCATTGAATGGTAGTAATTTTTGGTTTGTGTGTTTTTCAAGAAAGGTTACATACTGTATTCCCTGAATTTGTTAATGTTTCAAAATGGTTCTGGAATTTTTATATTTTAACGATGTCCTGGGCTAGTGAAAACATTCCATTTCTCTCAAAACTTTGTTCCTTTATTCTGGCTCTTAATTAAGCGGTAGAGAAATCTGAAAGGGAAAATTTATTCTCTTTTTGGGAATCACTTACAAAACTTACCCAGTATTTGTATTCGTGTTGTGTATCAGTTTTTCCTTTAACGTTGCCTTTATAGTCAATCATTCTTAATTTTAAGTGTATTTTTTGTACTATATCTTTAAATGTTTTTTCTATTTTGTTTGTCTTGTTATCTACCCAAATCTTGCCTCCGGATTTAGAGTCTTCTTTCTAATTTCTTTAACTCATTTCTCTTTTCTTCTTTTAACCTTTTGGTGATCTCAAACTACTCTTTTATTATTATTATTATTTTGAAGATGTGGGGTACAATTCAGGGTTAAGTATTCAAATTCAAATTACTCTTGTCAATTTCATTTTTTTCGTCACTTCTTAATTTATTTCTTATTGCTATAATGATAATTTTTGATCCTCAACCTTTTTCTTCACCCTTTAATCTTCCCCTTTCCATCACATTCTGGTAAAATCTAATCTTTTCTTTGTACTTTTACTTTCCTGAATTTATGTTCTTATTAAATTCTAGAAAGAAGCTGTCATGAAGAATTCTTCTTTGCTCTCTGAGGGATTTTTGTTTTCTCAAAATTGAATGGCATGTTTTTGAAGTCTAAAACATGAGCTATGTTTCTTTTCTTATTTGATTGCTGATGGGAATTTTGTTTGTTTGTTTGTTTTTACTACTTGATTGTTGTCTTCATTGTGATCATTCTTCATTTTTGGTGTTAGTATGATAAGAAAGGTTCTGTGGTCTCCCTGGCCTTTACCATGGTTATTTAGACAACTCCTAGTAGATATTATTCTCATTTTACAGGTGAGGAAAATGAATTTTGAAGAAGTTACATTGTCAAGACTGCACATACATAGAAGGCAATGATGGATAGATTGACTAGTAGATTCAGGATTTTAACAGCTTCACTTTATTCACATCAGTCTTGTTTTACAACCCTTCCTGTCTATGTAATACTTGTGTTATGCTTCAGATGTTATTGAAAATACTATTACTTCTGACCCTGCTTGGAGTGATCATGCTGCTACTTTAACATGACTAATAAATTCTGATACACATATACTGACTCTTATCCTTGACAGGCCAATCTGCCTTGACATTTGCAAGGTATAAAGATGATGTATATGTCTATAAAGAAAAATTTGGACAGTTAGATACCAGGTGCCTCAGGAATCCATAATGCATAACATTGGCTGAGTGAAATGTCCAGGACTGCTGCCACCACATTAAAGGGGCTTGTCAGCCGGGCTCGGTGGCTCAGCCTGTAATCCCGCGCCTTTGGGAGGCTGAGGTGAGTGGATTGCCTGAGCCCGCGGGTTCGAGACCTGCCTGGGCAGCGAGACCTCATCTCTACAATAAATCAAAAAATCAGCCGGGCGTGGTAGCGCATGCCTCTAATTCCGGCTACTCGGAAGGCTGAGGCGGAAGGATCGCCGGAGCCCAGCTGGTTGAGGCTGCGGTGGCCGGGAGCGGCCACTGCACTCCAGTCTGGGTGACAGAGTGAGACTCCAACTCAAAACAAACAAACAAACAAAAAAAGGGCTTGTCTATCTTAACACTACACTGATAAAGGAATTAGAGTCTAGTTATTTTCTAGGAATGAATGTATTAATGAAATGAACATCAATAATAGGTTTCCATGGTAGACTACAGACTTCCCAACACCACGTGGACAACTACTGGAAGGTAATGAGTGTGAATGTGTGTGTATGTGTACAACATGTTTCATAAATTTGCATATTGAGTCATTGATCACCCTCAATATGTCAGGAGCTTTGAAACAGGTAGTAATCACCTAGAGCTCAGGACTCAAGGATGCTGCAGTCCTAAGTGGTATGTTTTCAGGGCTTTTGTAACGTTAATCACTTAGTCCTCTGTCTTCAAGAACCATGTAAAATGATCTGTTAAAATGGCTGGGACATAATCCAATTTACAATTCCATGGCAAATGTCTATATAGTTCCCTCTCTTCATAAGAAATAATATAAAAGCCATGGATGCCTCTACCAGCATGTTTGATCCATGGAAGCAAGTCCAACAGTAGTGGCAGCCAATAGAAACTGACTTGAAGCAACTATAATTAGTTATGAGTTATGTATCTGAAGTTATTGTATTTGCAGTGCACATGACTAGTCTTCATTTGTGAAAAATCTGATTCTCTTTAAAGCCTTAAATAGCAGCCGGGCTCGGTGGCTCAGCCTGTAATCCTGTGCCTTTGGGAGGCTGAGGTGAGTGGATTGCCTGAGCCCGCGGGTTCGAGACCCGCCTGGGCAGCGAGATCTCATCTCTACAATAAATCCAAAAATCAGCCGGGTGTGGTAGTGCGCGCCTGTAATTCCGGCTACTCAGAAGGTTGAGGTGGAAGGATCACCGGAGCCCAGCAGGTCGAGGCTGTGGTGGCCGGGAGCAGCCACTGCACTCCAGTCTGGGCGACCGAGTGAGACTCCAACTCAAAAAAAAAAAAAAAAAAAAAGCCTTAAATAGCACCTGTGTATCTTTCCTTCCCTGTCTTTCTGTCTTTTCTACTTCCTTTTCTCCTTCCTTTCTTTTGATTTTGAACCATATGACATTTCTAATTTTATACTGAATTTGACCTATGAAAACAGCAATTTCTCATGGTTGAAAGTGAACAAGATATAAAATAATTCTCAGATAAGATTTCAAGACAGCAATCTGAGGTTAATTTGCTGAATATCAAGATGGTATTAATCATGTCTCCAAAAATTTTTCACTGAAAGCTGTCATGCACGTGAGCTATGTGACATGGACTAATTGCTAAGCAAGGAGAAACAGTGTAATTATGTGTTATAGTGGTATGTGGGTCATGAGTATATCAAGATTTTTTAAATCCTACATTATTTTGGAATGCATGTATCCTGATGAAGTTTAAGGAAGGCACTGGGAATCCATGCCCACTCTTCTACTGTTGAATTATTGGCCCTAACTTAAATAACTATATGCTTTATGTGAGATGCATGAATAGGTGTTCTCAGTGTAGGTATATTTCCAAGTGCTTCTCTTCTGCTGACCCACCGATTCAAGAAGTACTCCCTCACATGTGCTCAGGTCTGATCTGGTCTACCCAGTTCACTCTGGCCTTCTTAAATCGCTACCATGCTACTGCCTTTGGCGATTGAGACCCAAGAGATCCATGTTCTACCTCAGTATTCAAAAGATTTTTCTGGAACCTCTACTTACTTGGTAGAGGATCCAAAAGTCATACATGGCCCCTTTAGCCTGGAGATTCTTCATGAAGTCCTAATTGTCATATATCCCGGGATCTTATGTCTCCACACTGCATCTGCTGCTAGGGCAATGACATTTTCACTGAGAAGTTGTAGCTTTGCTTTGTTATTCCCTTCCAGCCTATCTCCATGTAGCCGGGAACAACAGGTTACCACCATTAAAACTGAAAGGATGATAATTTTCCTCACCTGTAGGCCAAAGTGCAAAAGACAAGGACCCAAGATTACTATTTATTCTCTTCAAGGAAGAATATTCTCATTACCCAGTAAGATGTGGTCTTATGCTGGAGCTTTAATAAGACATTAACAATACCCCCATCTTTGGGACCTTATCTTTAGCCTCTTGTTTACAGGATGACAAGATTTTAGTCCTCAGTGATAATTCTAGTCCAACTTCCTTTTTTTAAAGATGAAGAATTCTAAGACCATCATATTGTTGGCTTTTTTTCCCCTCTTATAATTGTATTGTGGCAAAACTGAGAAAAAATAAACGCGTATGTTTTAAAGGTACAATTTGGTAAGTTCAGACATGTACACCCAGAAACTATGATCAGAAAATAAACAATCGTTGCATCCAGCATGGCCTCACATCCCTTTGTAATGTCTTTCCCATCCTTCCCTGCATCAGCTCTCACCCCTGATGTGCTTTTAGTAGCTGTAGGTTAGTTTGCATTTCCTAGAGTTTTATATTAATGGAATCAGACAATATGGACTGTTTTTCTATTCTGGCTTCTCTCACACTGCTTAATTATTTTGAGATTCTTCTATGTTGTGTATCAATAACTTATTACTTTTTGTTCCTGAATAAAAAGTATTGCATGAAGATATCACAATTTGTTTATCCATTTCCTTGTTGATAGAAATTAGAGTTGTTTCCAAGTAAAGGTAATAAGAATATTCACATACAAGTCTTTGAGTAGGCATACACTGTCATTTTTCTTAGATAAATATCCAGAAGTGGAGTGGCTACATCATATGATAGGTTTAACTTTTTAAGAGACTAACAAACTGTAACTGGAAGTGGTTATAACATTTTACACTGTGCTCTTTTACATTGTAAAAAAAGAGTTCCAGTCTCTCCACATCCTTGTCACACTTGTTATGGTCAGCCTTTTTAACTTTAAGCATTCCTTTGATTTGTAGTGATATATCACTGTGGCTTTAATTTTGCATTTTTTAATTAAAAATTAAACACATTTATATGTTTATTTACTGCTCATATATTTTATTGTTTACTCAAATTTTTATTGGGTTTCTATTTTCTTAGTATTGAGTTTTGAGAGTGCTTTAGGTATTCTGGATACAAGTCTTTTATCAGTTATGTAATTTGCAGTTATTTTCTTCTGATCCATAGATATTTTTTTCATTCGTATAACAATGTCTTTTATACAGCAGAGATTTTTAATTTTAATGTGATCTAATTTATCATTTTTTTAATGAATTATGCTTTTGGTGTATCTGAGAACTTTTTGCCTACCTCAAGTTTGTAAGGATTTTTTTACTATGCCTTATGTTGGAAATTGTATAACTTTAGGCTTTAAATTTAGGACTATAATCAGTTCTTAGTTAATTATTGTGTATGTTAATATATTTGTTCAAAGTTCTTAGTTCTTTTTTTGGCATGGATATCCAATCGTTCTAGCACAGTGTGTTGAAAAGCATATCCTGTCTTCATCAAATTGTCTTTGCAAATTTATCGAACATCTTCAATCTCTCTGTCTGGACATCAATACCTCATTGTCTTATGTGCTGTGACTTTATAATAACTTAAAGTTAGTACCAACTTACACAAGTTAAGTCCTCCAATTTTTTTCTTTTCAAAGTTATTTTGGCTATTCTAGGACTTTTGCATTTCCTTTTGAATTTTGGAACTAGCTTGTAAATTTCTGCCAAAAAAAAATTCCCGCTGTTATTTTGATTAGAATTGCACTGAATCTATAGATTAATTGGTATCGAATTTATATCTAACAACATTGAATCAAACAACCTATGAACACAGTATATCTCTCCATTTGTTTGGGTCTTCTTTAATTCATCTAAGCATACACTTCCCTAAAAGAAAATTTGGCTACTAATCCTGTGTAAAGTCTTTTGAAAGGCAAGCATACACATTCATTTTCAGTTAACTTTAATTCTTTCTTACCATCACCATCCTGTTCAACTTATTTAGTTTTAGTTTAATTAGACTTCCTGGGCTTACTCCTTATGACTAGTTTCTTCAGACAGGCTTTTTTTTATTTTTATTTTTTTGAGTTGGAGTCTCACTCTGTCGCCCAGACTGGAGTGCAGTGGCCACTCCCAGCCATCGCAGCCTCGACTTGCTGGGCTCCGGCGATCCTTCCGCCTCAGCCTTCCAAGTAGCTGGAACTACAGGCGTGTGCTACCACGCCCGGCTAATTATTGATTTATTCTAGAGGTGAGGTCTCGCCAAGTTGCCCGGGTGGGTCTCGAACCCTCAGGCTCAGGCACTCCACTCACTTCAGCCTCCCAAAGCATGGGATTACAGGTTGAGCCACTGAGCCCAGTTGGGCCTTTTTTTTTTTTTAAGCTATTCACCCTCAGCTAGCATTCTCTTATTATTTCTCATCTCATTAAGAGAAGTATTTCTCCAGAATTGTGTGACGAAGACACTGGAAAGAAAAGAATGTGTAAAGGTACTTCTGGTGAGGTTGTGACTAGACCACAACCTCACGACTTTTCTCAGTGACTCTGAAGGCCAAAATTTTTAAGGATTTGATGCAAATAGGTTAGTTATAAATGCTCCAGGTCCCTCCCTAGATTCTATAGTAGGCATGTGAATATTCTAAGGCTACATTGAAAGTAAGCTAAATTTCTAGCAGTCCTAGGAACTTCATATTGCAATCTGAGCCACATATATACCCTGTTGCATTAGTAAACTCCCTCTAACACCTGGGTTCACAATAGTCATTTTTGGTTTTTTTTGTCAGAGTCTCACTCTGTAGTCCAGGCTGGGTGCAGTGGCAGAATCACAGCTCACTGCAGCTTCAATCTTCTGGGCTCAGGTGATCTTTCTGCCTCAGCTTCCCAAGTAACTGGGACTATAGGCACGCACCACCCTACCTGGCTAATTTGTTCACTTTTTGTAGAGAATTTTTGCTATGTTGTGCAGGCTGGCCTCAAACTCCTAGCCTCAAGCAATCCTCTCACCTTGGCTTCCCAAAGTGCCACGATTACAGACATGAGCCACTGCGCCAGGCACGACAGTAACTTTTGAAAACAAAATTTAGTTGTTCTCTATTAGTATGTTACTTGATCTACTTTTTGATTGATTAAAAACAGGCTATTTGAGGACACTTATGCTTAGCAGAAATGTATTTAAAAGTCTAGGAAAGTATTGCCTGATTTCATAAAGTCGAGTTTTCTCATTTTAAGATCTGAATTTTCTTTCCCATTATGCTCCAATAAGGAAATTTAAAACTTGACCACTACTGCTTTGAAGGAGAAGTTTAAAGCTGGACGTATTTATTTCATTTTAATCTGTTTGTTTTTTAATGTCCTTTGTTTAGCAGTCTTGTCCTCAGTGTTTATCCTCTGGTTTTTTTTTTTTTGAGTTTTCTTTTTTTTTTTTGAGTTGGAGTCTCACTCTGTCGCCCAGACTGGAGTGCAGTGGCCGCTCCCGGACACCACAGCCTCGACCTGCTGGGCTCCGGCGATCCTTCCGCCTCAGCCTTCCGAGTAGCCAGAATTACAGGCGCGTGCTACCACGCCCGGCTGATTTTTTTTGATTTATTGTAGAGATGAGGTCTCGCTGCCTATCCTCTGGTTTAAAGCATATATTGTGTACTTTCGTATGCAGAGTAACATCTTCATCATCATGACAATTCATTTTGGCTGAAAGATACTGCACCAAGTTTTAGCACCAAGTATAAGTTTATTTTACTGAACATAAAATGTGAACTTTAAACAGAATATGGTCACATGTTTATTGATCACTTATAGTCTTTTAGTTTTTGCTGTGCAGTGTGGTATCTAGCCCCTTCATATGACTTGGTTCAATTAAGTAAAATGTTAAGGAGTTTAACTAAAATGAATATTGATTTTTTTTGCAAATTTTTTTCTCTTGATGGCCTAGAATGCCAGAATAGCCTAGAAAATATTAAACATTCATGCATATTAATTAATTAGTAACAACAAATCATTATATGAATAATTCATGAAGTTCAAATGATTAACTAAATGTTTAACAAAATACTTTGTAACATTTGGATAAAAGTTTTATAAAAGCCGGGCTCGGTGGCTCAGCCTGTAACACCACGCCTTTGGGAGGCTGAGGTGAGTGGACTGCCTGAACCCACAGATTCGAGACCTGCCTGGGCAACTTGGCGAGACCTCATCTCTACAATAAATCAAAAAAACAGCCAGGCGTGGTAGCACACGCCTGTAATTCTGGCTACTCGAAGGCTGAGGCGGAAGGATCGCCGGAGCCCAGCAGGTCGAGGCTGCGGTGGCCGGGAGCGGCCACTGCACTCCAGTCTGGGCGACGGAGTGAGACTCCAACTCAAAAAAAAAAAAAAAAGTTTTATAAAGAAAGATAATTGGTTTTGATGATACTTTATGATTTTTTTTTAAATGACTGGAGTGTCTTATTTTTATAACTGCTTTGGCTAAGGAAAGAATACAATAAAAGTCTCTACAGTTTATATTTTTTTCTATGCTTTTGTGCAAAATGTAATGTCTAGTAATAGAAATACTCAACATAGCAGGAAGTAATTTTCTATAAATAAGATAACCGTCATCCAAGTGGTCATTATAATTATCTTCAAATGAGAAAGAAAATCTAAGAGAGATAAATTGGTATTGGAGAGTTATTACTGCTTTTGTCTCTCATCTTGGTGTTCCACTTGTTTATGTGAAGAAAATACAAAGTTTAAACAATGATTTAATTATATCATAAGAACAGTTGAGTTCAATGATATTTTTTAAAAGGTTAGAATTTTTACAATAAGAAAGATTACCTTTCCATTATTAATAAAAACAATTTAGTGTGTGGTGTCTTATGTTCTATCATACCAATGCATGCTGCAGCCCCAAACATCTAGAAAAGCAGAATCTGTGAATTATACAAATAAGATGAATCTCTTTATCATAGTAAAGTCAACAAAAAAATAGCCAAAAAAAACACGCAAAGACCCCAAGATCATAAGATTCATGAGAACAGGGATACGTGTCTGATGTACTGATGTACTCAAGCCCTCCAAAAGAGTCTGGCACATACGAAGGTCTCAATAGTTAATGAATACAGCTGGTGGGCTGTGTCAGTTCTAATAGTAAAAGTATGATTTCATTGCCTGTAAAGAACTCTGAAAGTTGCATCCACACCAGTAATGTTTATTGAAGCACAATTCACAATTGCAAAAATGTGGAATTGACCTAAATTCCTATCAGCAAACCAGTGGATAATGAAAATGTAGTATACATATACCATGGAATACTATTCTGTCATAAAAAAAAGAATGAAATAGTGTATTTTGCAGCAACTTGGATGGAACTGGAGACCATCATCCTCAGTGAAGTAACACGGGAATGGAAAATCAAATACCACATATTATCACATGAATTTAGGGTCTGCAGAGGAATATAGCATGGTACAATGGACATTGGAGACTCAGAAGGGAGAAGGTGGGAAGGAGGGTAGGTATGAAAAAAATCACCTATCGGGTACAACGTGCATTAGTGGGGGTGATGGGTATACTTAATGTCCAGGCATCTTCACCATTATGCAATGCATCCATGTAAGCAAAAACCATCTGTGTTCCCTAAATCTGTTGAAATTTTTTTTTAAAAGCAAGTTGAGCTACTCAACACAAATAGAAAATAGAAAAGCAAAGGAGAATAAAAGAAAAAACTAAAAAGAAGCAGGATATAAGAGACTTTTCAGTAAAGAATGGAAATAGTGATGGCGTAGATTAAGAAGACTATTGAGCCGGGCTCGGTGGCTCAGCCTGTAATCCCGCGCCTTTGGGAGGCTGAGGTGAGTGGATTGCCTGAGTCCGCGGGTTCGAGACCCGCCTGGGCAGTGAGACCTCATCTCTACAGTAAATCAAAAAATCAGCTGGGCGTGGTAGCGCATGCCTGTAATTCCGGCTACTTGGAAGGCTGAGGCCGAAGGATCGCCGGAGCTCAGCAGGCGAGGCTGCGGTGGCCAGGAGCGACCACTGCACTCCAGTCTGGGCAACCGAGTGAGACTCAAAAAAAAAAAAAGAAGACTATTGGAGCCAGGAATATTATACCCTCCGACTTTGAAACAAAACACCAGTGACCCAAGCACAGAGAAGAAAGCTAGTATGTATTTGGAACAAGAAGATTTTGGCAGCCGGGCTCGGTGGCTCAGCCTGTAATCCCGCGCTTTGGGAGGCTAAGGTGAGTGGGTTGCCTGAGCCCGCGGGTTCGAGACCCACCTGGGCAGTGAGACCTCATCTCTACAATAAATAAAAAAATTAGCCAGGTGTGGTAGCGCGCGCCTGTAGTTCCAGCTACTGGAAGGCTGAGACGGAAGGATAGCCGGAGCCCAGCAGGTCGGGGCTGCGGTGGTCGGGAGCCGCCACTGCACTCCAGTCTGGGCGACAGAGTGAGACTCCAACTCAAAAAAAAAGAGAAGATTTTGGTAGACTAAAGAAACCAGAGGAGACCAACATCCACTAAATTACTGTATATATTTATTCGGGAGGAGTTTGAGAAGTAAAGAAGGGGATCAGAAAGGAACACAATGCTGTGGTAATAAGTTCAATAATATTGACTTTAATAGCATGAAAATGTTCTCTCAAAATATACAAGCAACCAGCACTCTTGATGAATCTGAAGATTGAAACCCTCCTTTTGGTACATTACCCTGCTAAGAATTTAAAAATAAACTTGTATACTCTGAACATTGACAAGCTTAATAAGCTTAGACCTGCCATTCTAAGTCAGAGTTTCCCACTAGGCAGAGGCAGAAGTTTAAGAAACTTTCAAAGAGAGGAACAATTTGAAAAAGTGAAAGCTCAACTTGGGAAAATGATGATAAATCTGAATAAAATGTGTGTAATTCTTGGCAGACTGGGCATTCAATAAGTATTTATTATCAACTGATTTAGATTTTAGGGTATCAAAGTCCTGAAATATTTAATTGTGTGTGTTTTGAATCAAGTGAAGTCATTTACACTGTTGAACCATGTGCATTTCCTTGAGGGTTGTTAAATATTTTTAATATGTGAAGTAATTTTCCATTGTGTCCTCAATATTTTGACTATTGTGTTTTAGGACTCTGCATACTATTACAAAGATAATAATGCGTTATTTTGTCCCAGAAAGTAATTAACCTGGTTAGATTCAAGCTGTAAGTCTTGACATGTCTTCTGAGGACTCATGATTCCAATATCAGTTTAGTTTTTGAAGTCTTGGCAGGGATATTCTGGTTGGTCTCTCATGCATATCACCCAGGGACCAGTCTGGAACTTGGACAGTGGTTTATATCGCAAATTAGTTCTCAAAGCATTTGTTATGTTCATTTCAGTCAGTTTCACACATATGCAGCTTAGGAAGGAGCTTGGCAATTCATATTGGACTTAAAGGAATCCTTTCTAGCTCCCTCGTCTGTGAATTTCCTCACTTTGTCCAGGTCTCAGAGCCCCTTCTTCCTGATGCCATGGGCTTCATGAACTGTCATAGTTCTATTGAATTGCTACTGAAAATCAAAATGTAGAAGTAGTCTTCATGAGCTATCATAGGCCGAACTGGCTAGAGAATCTTTAGGACTCACTGAAAAATGAAAGTGTGGAGTCCCTTGTTCAAAAATATTCAGAATTTCAAGATAGCAACAGTAGAGCATTAAGCCAAATGTAGGGCCCTTCTGAACTCGAAGCTCTGTGCAGCTTCATTGATTGCATAGCCCTGAAACTGGCACTGACCATCACTCTACTGAAAATCAGAATTCAGCCAGGGAAATGTCATAAAGAAGCAGGCCATTATGGAAGTTTGGACATTTTGTATAAGCACCCTTGGCTGATGACAATATCCACATACATTCAGTAGTACAAGAAACATTTGCCTATCTTATAATATGTATGCATATTTTTATAAGAAGAGTAGATCTTCATGAATTTCATATTTGTGAATGTGTGTATTCATTAAAATTTATTCTTAGTCCCCAAATCGATATACATGAATGGTGCTTTTTTGGTCATTCATGAAAATGTACAAAGTGGTATAAAACATGAGGACACAGTGTGTACATTTCTCAGCTGAGGTCAAACAAGGCTACTCTCTGCATTTTTGGTTTAGTTCCACTGCTGTAAAGCAGTGTCCTTTCTTATAGTCTAGCTAATGCCACATTTTTTGCATTTTTTGCTTTTCACTGGTGATTGCATTGTTTGAAATGGCCCCTAATCACACTGCTAAAGTACTGTCTAGTGTTCCTAAGCACTAGAAGGCTAAATTGTATCTCACAGAGAAAATATTTGTGTTGAATAAGCTTTATTTAGACATAAGTAATAGTGAGCTCAATGTAAATGACCAACAATGCATATTAAATAAAACATCTTTGAACAAAAACGCACATGAAAGAAGGTTATTTTATTGATAGGCTGGTGAAAATGTAGTGACCAGAGGTTTACAGGAGCATAATTCTGTGTTTCTCCTAGAAGAAATTGTTTATTATTTGTTAATTCAGTGTTCAAGGAGACTTTATATACCACGACTATCATGAATAATGAGAATCATCTATATGTGTATAATATAGTTATAGAAGCTTAAAAAGAATGTGTGTATGGTAATGAAGACATACTTCAAGGGGTCTTCTTTCTTGCAAAGTAGAAAGGCAAAGGACTGACAGTACTCATTATTTATTCTGTGCCAGGTATTTTATATATGTTATATATCTTCACCTTATATTACATTTATTATGTCAGTAAATCCTTATAAAATTATGATACAAGAATTATTACTGGCCAGCGTAGCAGCTCGCGCCTGTAATCCCAGCAATTTGGGAGTCTGAGGCAAGAGGATTGTTTGAGCCTAGGAGTTCAAGATCAGTCTGGGCAACATAGCAAGATCTTGTTTCTACAAAAAATCAAAACTCAGTTGTACTTGATGGCATGCACCTGTAACCCACCTACTCTGGAAGCTAAGGTGGGAGAATTGCCTGAGTCCAGGAGGTAGTGACTGCAGTGAGCCATAATCATATCACTGCATTCCAGCCTGAGTGGCAGAATGAGATCCTGACTAAAAGAAAAAAAAATTATTATTCCTGTCTTACAGCTGAAGGAAGGGATACGAGATCTTACTTATTTAAGATCACATAGCTAGTCCCTGTTGGGACCAAGATTTGAACTATTTCTATGAACCATGTCTCTAATCATGCATATGGTGTGCATGGCCATTCCACTCATTCCTTTGGTCACTTAGTCACCCATGGACAAACATAATGTGATAATTCTCTACAGTAGGCTAATTTAGAAAATGGTAGTAGGCTGGGCTTGTTGGCTCAGCCTGTAATCCCAGCACTTTGGGAGGCCGAGGCGAGTGGATTGCCTGAGTCTGTGGGTTCGAGACCCACCTGGGTAACTTGGCGAGACCTCATCTCTACAGTAAATCAAAAATTAGCTGGGTGTGGTAGCTCATGCTTGTAATTCCGTCTACTTGGAAGGCTGAGGTGGAAGGATCACCGGAGCCCAGCAGGTCGAGGCTGTGGTGGCCAGGAGTGTGCCACTGCACTCCAGTCTGGGCAACAGAGTGAGACTCTAATTCAAAAAAAAGAAGATGGTAGCAAGCAATGACTGAATGGGACAAAGATAAACAGACGTTCTAAGTTGGGGGCCACCTTACTTTATGTGCATGGGAAGCTGTTATGTTATATTTATAACTGGCTTGAAAATCACTTGCACAGTCCATTGAGCCTGGCCTCATGAGCCATGAGATCAAAGTTGCTGGGAGAGGTAGATCAGTAGCCATCTCTCAGGGAGATCCTGCCTGAGGGCTTCAGTGACTTCTGTCTGAACATGAAGTGATCCAGTAGCTACAAGCTAGAACAATAGAATCTTCCTCTAGCTCCTGCAATAAATTATATGACAAAGGGAAGAGAGACCCCTGTCAAAGTTGTCAGGACTTATCATATAGGGAAGTCAAGAAATCCTAATCAAAATCTGGTCACAGGGCAAAGTTTGGGGTGAAGACAGACAGTGAATATAGAGAACAGCAACTACTACTTTGGACGCTCTAAGTGCCAAGTCAATGCCAAACTCTACCTACTGAGCAGAATAAATATTCATCCGTACTCACAGTCTTGGTCAGAATTTGTGCAGAAAACTCACAACAGGACTGAGACCGTGCACTCAAAGCCTTTGGTATACAGAGATGGAAAGGACACAAATGAAAAATGCCTTTGTGTGCCAAGGATTTTCCTGAAATCCAAGACCCATATTTAATTTCCAATACTGAATAAATTAAGGGGGAAAATATCGCATTGTGAGTAAATAACCAAATAGCACATCTCGTCGCTAATTCCCCCCTCCATTGTTTTAGTGCCCATAGGATTCATAACATTTATAACAAGAATCCAGAATTTTCTCAAGAATGCCAAAAAAAGTGAAAGAATGCTTTTAAGGTTTTATATATATAAATAAAGTAAAAAGAATAATGTTCTCTTCCTCTTGATGGAGAGTAGAACTGAATAGTTACAGTGAAGTGTTGCCTTTACCTCTTTATCAACTGAAGGTCATTGGGGTCACAATAGAGCCAAGAGACAGGCCTACATCCTGGCCTCTGATTTGAGGCCACTCATGGGCACGTTCAATTTCCCACACTCCAGGATCACTGGTAACATTGCAACTTTTCATATGCAAAAGTAAAATGAATAAACCCAAACATAAAGAGTTACTCTCTATGTTTGGGCTTTTTAATACAAAAAATACATTGGAGAGGTGACAGTGTGCAAATTCTCAGCTGCCAGCAGAACACAGATGGGCTTGGGAACAGAAACTGATCCAAATCGGCAGGACTGGAGCAATCCGTGGGAAGTTTTGGATAGAAGATCTGATGCATAGGACAGTAAAGGACTGTTGAATCCTCCATGATAGATGTGCTTGTTCTTCTGCCGGCATGCCCTTGAATAAAGACATTTTGATCTCCAGGGCTAACCTGAAAAACATATAATTTAATCTAGCTTTGAAAGAGAATCCTTGCAACACAAATACTGGCTCAAAATGTTAAATAGATATCAACTGAAATATCAAAGACTTTTCATATTTCATTACATTGACTAGCCTATGTATTTGATATTTCCTTTTAAATGACTATTTCTTAACTCAGTGAGAAAAGTATGGGCCTGCTGTGATAAACCCAGTGTTGCATATGGGAATACCATTTTGCAGAAGAGAGACACAAATAAGACTGCTAACCTAACCTGTTTGCTTCTGTTTTTCCTGCCCTACCTTTACCCTTATTCCCAAACTGTGGTTCACACATTTGTTTCTGTTGTTAATTTTCTCTTCTTCCTGCTGCCATTCTCTTTTATTATTACTCTTTTTTTTTTCCACACAATCCACTTTCTTTTTCTTTTCTTTTTTTGAGTTAGAGTCTCTTCTCGCCCAGGCTGGCGTGCAGTGGCTGGAACTACAGACACAGACCACCACGCCTGGCTAGTTTTTGTGATTCATTGTAGAGATGAGGTCTCAGCAAGTTGCCCAGGCTGGTCTTGAACCTCTCGCCTCGGCCTCCTAAAATGCTGGAATTACAGGCTGAGCCACCGTGCCCGGCCATTTTTTGAAATCTGCCTTGGGGCTCAGCTTTTTTTGCTAAATGTTGAAATCACCAGCTAGCCTTTAGTTCTGAGAGACAGAATATGCAAACTGTCAGACAATATATAAAAATGGAATTCTAAACCACAATCCGCAGTCACCAGTCCAGGAAGCCAAACCACCACCTCTGATGCAATCAGCACAAAACAGTCAGGACCTGATCAATAACTGGCAACTTTCATAATTTTGCCCCTTTCCTGTCCCTTCCCCTCCAAATTAGAAATAACTGGAGAAAGCCAAATATGCTCCCCTAACCAACCTCGTTGGGTAGCCACTTCCGATCAGCCTCCAATCAGAATATAAAGCTCTCTTATGTCTTTGCCTGCCTTTCGGTCTCCACCAAACCCATATAATGGTGGTTGATTTCCATGCTGTGCAAGCTCTGAATAAATAGCCTTTCCTTGTTCTCATTCGGGTGCACTTTTGTTTATTTTCACTCTTCTTTCATTCCATGAACTTTTCAATTGCAGAAATATTTAAAATAAATAATGTGGTTTTGGCTTTTCTGGAGTCATCAGCTCTGTCTAGCTTCTGCCTTCAATTCCACACTTTATCCAGAGGCAAGACACCTTTTAAGAGGTTTGGGGGAGGGTCCTTTTTTTAATCACTCTGTATATTTTATTTGACTGAAAACGAAACAATATTATTTAAATTGGATATGCATCAACTGTGACTCCTAAGCTGAATCATAAAATCTTAAAAGTTGTTTCCATAAACATAATGGGACATTTAATAATCCTTGTTCTATCTATTGATGAACGTATTCTGTAAAGTCATTTGGTCTTGTGCCAAATAGAAACTGTAAAAGTGTAATGAGCTTTTTGTCTAAAACTGTTATATAAGTCCTCAAAGGTTTCTAGTAGTTCCATGCTTTCTATTCCATTCACGTTTTTGTTGAAATAAAATGTAAAAGAAAATAACCTTGTATATGCATATTAGAACTTCTAACAGGTAAGGGTTTCCATGGATACTTTTATGCAGCCGAAGAGTTTGTGTGTGGAGAAAAGCATTCATTTCTAGTTCCAAGAGATTCTTTTCTGATAAAGAACTCCTGCCAATCATCTCGTATGTCTTGACTTTCTAACAGAATAAAAATAATATATATCATGTCTGTTATGTTGTAAGTCAGGAGATAGTTCTATCTAAATAAACTTTTCAATCATCTTGCCTATTCTAGCAATGTCTTAGATTTTGTTAAAGCTTGAAAAAAATCTGTGAAGAATTTGTAAGCAAATTTTAATGAGTTTAAAGCATTACTTTCTAGACCAGTGTGAAGCATTTCTCTCTCTCTCTTTTCCATTATTTAGGCAGTTTAAATTACCTGATTACTAACGCTAGAATAAAGGTTTATCTTTTCCTTAAAATAGGTTTTAGAGCAGTTTGATCTTCGATTTTATCTTGACTTGAAAAAAATTTCAAATATCCTTGAATTTCATTTCTTGATATCTCACCCTAATCAAATTTTCTCCAACTATTCTTTTTATCTTTTTGAAAAACGTGTCAGAAAAGATGCAAGATTTTAGACCATAAAATTAAGAGGCAAAATTGTAAGCCATGTAGTTTTATAAAGAGTCTAAGGATCTTTTTTTTGAAGAGTCTGTGAACTTTTAATGAATATTCATTATAAACATGTTTTAAATGTAGCATTATTTTACCCAGACATGTTCCTAAGCAAATATAAATTGTGAGCATGTCCCATAGCCTTGTTTATAAACAAATAACCTGAGAAATCATTTGATCTTATTCCAAGAGTCAATTCTCAAATATGTTCTATTTTTACTCTTTAATATGAGCTCTGGATAGCGCCAAAGTGTAAATCATGGTCAGAATGCTAAACAAAGAGGTAATCAAAATATTGCTCAGCTTCCAAACTGTTTAAATAATAAATTTTTACAACACAACTTTTGTGATTTGCGTTTTCGAGTCCATAGAGGCAACAGCTTTTCCCTTGAGTGCAACCTTGTCAGGACAAATTATACTATTATAATGTCAGATTAATGACTGTCAAAAACACCTATAAGTTAAATAATAGGAGAAGAATGATAGAAGTGCAGACCATATTTATCCCTAACATTGGTTTTGGCCTTGGCATAATAAAGATGACATCTTAATGATTACCAGGGGTACTGTTTTTAGAAGATGACTCCTTGAAATGTAATTCATTGTGGTATTTTGCACTACTAGAAAGGGACCTCCTTCCAAAAGCTCCTTTAAATAATTGGTATTTTATGATATGTATACAGCATGTGATTAAGACTGCATACAGATTATTACAGTATTTTATTTATATTTTGCATCAAATCATGTAGATTTCTGAACTGAAGTATCACACAGTTACTTTTTGATAATGACCTATTTGGTAACATAGAATTTCCGACTCCTGTTTCTTCCTCTTCCATGTCATTGAATATTGGTATTTTCCGAAGGTCTTTGTGGATTGTCTTTGACCTTTTAACCCTCCCTTAACATCTTACCCATTCTAACAACTTTTTTATTTTGGGAGGTCAAGGTCTTACTCAGTAGCCTAGACTAGAGGGCAGTGGCATGATCATAGCTCACCACAGCCTTGAAAACCTGGACTCAAGCAATCTTCCCTCCTCTGCCTCCCCTTTAATGACTTTAACCACAACCTGTTTGCCTCGAAATTCTAAATCTCCCACTCGACTCCCAAATCACTATTTCCTACCCAGACTTTTCTCCCAAGTTTCTGATGAATGTGTATAACTGCTCACTTGAGAATTCTGTCTGGATATGCATCTTGGTTTTTTTTTTTTTTGAGTTGGAGTCTCACTCTGTCACCCAGACTGGAGTGCAGTGGCCGCTCCCAGCCACCGCAGCCTCGACCTGCTGGGCTCCGGCGATCCTTCTGCTTCGGCCTTCTGAGTAGCTGGAACTACAGGCGCGTGCTACCATGCCCAGCTAATTTTTTTTAAATTTATTGCAAAGATGAGGTCTCGCCTGCCCAGGCGGGTCTCAAACCCGCGGGCTCAGGCAATCCACTCACCTCAGACTCCCAAGGCGTGGGATTACAGACTGAGCCACCGAACCCGGCTTGGATATGCATCTTGAACCAAATAAGTTTTACTTTCCAACTTAGCAACTTCTTTCAAAATTTATTCCACTGCCTTTGCTCCTACAGCCCCAACATAGTAACAAATCCTTTTTTCTGCACTTTAAAAATCTATCATACATTCATTCAGTACAACAGGTGTCATGCTGGATTGCAAGTATTCTCTGGTATGTCAATTTCTTCACACAAAACTCAGATCACTTTAAGGTGAGAACACTAGTATTCAGGTAATGAGACTTGAGTTTAAAGACAAGTTTTGCCTATTCCTTAGTGTATAACTTCAAAGCTGACAGTTTTTAATCTATAAAATAAGGAACCTGGATCAGATAACTAAAATCCCTCCCAATTCTAATATTCTATAATTCTGTGTTTTCCAGATATCATCAAAGTATGTACGTCCAATAGTGTTTAAAAATTTTTTTTAGAACTCCAACTATGTGCCTAGAACTGTGCTAGACTTTGGAAGAAAGTCTAGGTTTGCTTTGTGGCTTATAATAATTATATCTATTTAGAGCTAATCTTCTAGAGTTCAGCAAACAGAATAGTAAGATGTAGAAGAAAAAACACTCCCAAAACTACAAGAATTATATGTCTTTAATAACTGAAAATTCAACAAATGGTTTGATATGTCGTGTGTCAAAAAGTCAAGATATTAGGTCAAACAATTTCATCAACTGTGAAAATGTGTTTGCAGAAATTCATGAGTTTTGATAGAGCAAATCTGTTGACACAGTTTTTATTTATTCCTCGTGGCAAGATGTCTAAAGAAATCTAATTAATTAACTTAAGCAAAATCATGTTTCCAGATTTTCATTAAGTCCAAAGTATTTGTAAGTGTGTGTGTGTGTGTGTGTGTGTGTGTGTGTGTGTGTGTGTGCACGTGTGTGTGTAGGTGAGCTCTTAGTGTTCCAAATCTATGTAACTTACTTGGTTTTATTTTTGTCTTGGGCAATAATAAGTTTAAATAATAACCACATTTTATTTCTACTTTCCACATGGCACTGTGTCAGCACTCTGGACACAAAGGATCATGCAAGGCTCACACCCAAAGGTATGCAGGTCCCAGACAAAGCGCCCCCAAAAGATATCTCCCCATAGTTTTTCCTACTTAGCACCAGGGGAAATACTTATATTAATAATAATAATATTTAACACTGCATTTGCAATGTGCCAAGTACTTGTAACTTAATATTAACTCAACAATAAATAGAAATCATATGAACATCAATTCTTTGCTGAAGGTGTCTTTAGGATTCCCTTAACTCTAGTTAGTCATCTTTCATTTTGCACATCCACAGTTTGTTGTGCATATCTTTAGGAAAGCAGTCATCAAAGGGAGAGGTATTATTATCTTCCTTAGTTAACAGAGGAGGAAGCTGAGACAGAAATGGTTAATATGTGGTTTAATCTTACACAACTAGAAAGCGATACCACTGAAATTTAAGCCCAGAGAATCTAACTCCAAAGTTGATTCTTCTAAATATCACATTACAGGTTTATATTGAAGAAATCAGACCCCCCAAAATCATAAAAGAACCCATGCAGCTTTGAGAGAAAGTCTGAGTCTACAAAGAGACAAAGGCTTTGTCCTGAAGATGTTCAGATTTATGAGCCAATTACATGCATGCAGTCGAGCCTCAGGTCTTTTTAGTACCAGCCAATGAAACTGTTCCTCTTTTCTGAGTCAGGGCCTGGAGCTCCAAGGATCTCAGACCCTGAAAATGTATCAGTCTCTGCTGGGAATGGTTCCTCCACATGCAGGGAATGCAAAGGACTCTTGACAATCAATGACTATTTGCCCTGGAGGAGAACACAGTCTAGTAGAGAAAAACAAGAGAAATGTGAGTGGATGTTAAGTCATAAGGCAGAATTAAATACCAAGGCAGCTAAGAGCCAGTGAATACCACCACAGGGACAGGAAGTGCTTCATTTCACTATTCAGAGGGAGAAATCCCTTTGTAGTTACGCAGTCTAGAAGGAAACAGAGCCATGGACTCAGTCTGGATTCCACTAACTGAGGAATAGGGTAAGGGACATTCTTGGTCAAAGAAACAAGGAGAGCAAAATGGCATGAAAAATGTGTCTTTCATTCTCAAAGGAGGATTTTGGAAAATTGTTTCTGGAAAAGCAGTTTATATTACAGTGGTAACAGTATAGTCAGGAATGGCTCAAGACCTGATACAAATCTTTAAATGAAAATACAGAGCTTTCAGCTATTTCTATCAGAGCTAACTTAAACAAGTTCTCAGTATCCACTCTTTAAAACAGTAGCCTAATCATATGAAAGCAGCTTTTAGAACAAGGAACAAACACACGCAGCCCAACCCTCCTCCTCCTGTGGGTCTTAGAGCTAAGTGATTCCTGCTTATCTGTCCTCCTGGACAGATACAACTGACTCACTTTTAGAAAGAGTTCAGTTACCTGACTAATTCAGGTCTCAATATTTTGAAGAAGGCATGGAAATGCAGCGACAAATGCTTTGTATACTTTTCTTTAACTGAAAAAAATAAGTTAACATCTTCAAGTATTTGCTTTCTTTGAAAAACATACCATCAATTTCCGATGTATATTTTGTCAATTGAAGCATATTCAAACCATGTAAGAAAACATACACACAACAAAAAAGGATTTTAAAAGTCACTCTGACTCCATCATCAAGAAATGGACATTGCAAATATCTTATATATGCTATCATTTTTCCTTTAGATTAATTAATTGATTGATATAATTTTTTTTAACTTCTCTGTAATTGGTAGCAAGATTATGGAGTTGCCATGGCATTATTTTTTTTCCTTATGCTTGGAGGGCTGTGTCCAGACATTCTACATTCTATTTAAATGATACTGTGCAGCTGTGACTTCACTTACCTCTTCCTGTGCTCATTATTTCTCTCTCTCTCTCTCGCTCTCTCTCTCTCCCCCCACCTTCTTTTCCCTTCTTCATTCCCTCTCTCCCCCTTTCCTTCTTCCCTCTACCTCTCCTTCTCTCACCCTTCCTCTGAGATACAGTGTGAAATTCTCTGGTGTGTTCATTTCTGCATTCAGTAGACTGTCCCAGAGGAAGGGCACTAAAGGAACTAAGGTGAGAGAGTATCTGGGTTCTGATGTCTCTTTTAATATCTGATTCAGTGTCCTAGACCAGGGTTTTCTAAGTTAGGTTGGGAATGCATCCATTTTCATAGGGGAGATGGAAGAAGAGGGCACCACTGTACTTTGGAGTATTTTCCAAATTAAGAATGTAGCTGTGGGGATTTTGTTTCTGAGACCGTCAGCCTCATTTTTCATTTTCTCAATTTTACCTACAACTTCCAGCAGCAGTTTCTACTATGGTTCTATCAAAAAAAAAAAAGAAGAGGTTAATGATAGTTTCTTTTTCTACATATGTGGGGAATCATGAGACTATCCAGACTTAGTTGATGAACCAGTTGGACTTCCAGATTCAGGGACAGTTTGAACGCCACTTGTGCTGCCTTTCCTCTTCTGATCCTTCCACTTCCTTCCAGAACCTTCTGTTTCTACTTTCATTTTGAGTTTTGAAGTTTATGCTGTCATATTAGGCTCCTTTTTATGTTTTATTATTGAATTGACTGACTGATTGATTTTGTTCATTTTGTTGAGTAGTAAGGAAGAGAAGTTTATGCATCTTAGCCTTGACCTCCAGAGTCTGATAACAGTCATCCCTGGAACAACCAAGCACTTTGGCTGCAACAAATCCATATTTCCACCTTTTTATTGCTCTTTATGTGCGTTTCCTCTTAACATCAAAAAGAAAAAAAAACAGTTCCTCTGTTGAGCCACATTTCAAAATGGGAACAGCCCCAGGCAGAGAAATTCTTAAATCTTCTGACTTTTTAGCCAAAAGTGCGCTTTTCTTCTTTTTTCAAGACTCTGTAAGAAATTCTCTTATTAGATACTAATCTCTCCTAAGACTCTTGACCTAAATCACATTTTTCTGGGGCACACTTTAGAAAACTTTACCCTAACAAAGGACATGCCAGGGTCTTGAAATATAATAACTTCTTACTGTGTCACCTATTCTGACCAATGTATCTAAGGACTTTTAATGTCACTTATTTTTAAAAATAATAATAAAGGACTTTTCAAAATCTAGAGTTCCCTGAGTTTTTAAAATTTAATCATGTTATACCATGTTGCAGAGGAATTAGAACAAAATACACACTACAAATAAAGAACTCAGAGAACAAGTAATAGCAATAGAGGAACTAAGCAGGTGTCAATATGACTACTACAGAATGAAGTAAGCATATAGATGAGTGGGAGTCACAGGGACTCCAATAGCTATTTATTTGTGCATTGAAATTGTAAAAATTACATCTTATAGCCGGGCTCGGTGGCTCAGCCTGTAATCCCGCGCCTTTGGGAGGCTGAGGTGAGTGGATTGCCTGAGCCCGCGGGTTCGAGACCCGCCTGGGCAGCGAGACCTCATCTCTACAATAAATCAAAAGATCAGCCGGGCGTGGTAGCACATGCCTGTAATTCCGGCTACTCGGAAGGCTGAGGCGGAAGGATCGCCGGAGCCCAGCAGGTTGAGGCTGCGGTGGCCAGGAGCGGCCACTGCACTCCAGTCTGGGCAACAGAGTGAGACTCCAACTCAAAAAAAAAAAAAAAATTACATCTTATAGATAACCTAAATATCCAACAAGAATGAAACATTTAAATAAACTTTGGAATGTCAACATAATAGAATATTATACAGCCATAAATAGCTAGGTCTTTAAAGATGGTTTATTGATATGAAAAACTCACAACCTAATAATAGGTGAAAAAGGTTTTTATATAGTTGTATATATAGGATGATTTCAATTATGTAAAATCATAGTTGACTTCTTACAAAACTGGAAGAAATTACACTAACATTTGAGGTGTGTTTATTTCTAGATTATGGGCTTTGGGGTAACTTAGTTTTATACTTTGTTATATTTAATGAGCACACATTACTCTTAAAGGAAGAAAAATGTATTTTATGTCCACTTACAATAATGGAGCACCAATAAAAATGTCATATTTATCTGAAGTCTTAATGAAGAGAGCTGGGAAAAGATCAAGGAGCACTTTCAATGCAAAAACTACAAACATTTTGCCAGGAGGCAAAGGCTATGGAAAGATGAAAGAATGAAGCTTTTATATCCTAAGCATCTTTCTAGATGAAAGGAAATAAAGATTTCCCTATGTCTGGAATAAAAATCCAAGGTTTAATTAAGAAGTTGTTGGAAATTATTAAGTACTAGTGAATGAAATTTAGAGTCTTACAAAATGTTAGTTTCCGTTGAGAAATTCAGAGTTCAATCTTTGGAGAAGTTCAAGGTTCCCTTCTTCAGTTTACTCAATAAATGGTCATCCAACTTCTGCTTGAATACCTCCAGCTGACATGTAACTCGCCACCTTTAGAGATCGTCTGCTCTTGCTTTACAGTTCTAGGTGTTTGAAAGTTCTCTTATGTGAGATTGAAATTGGAGTCCCTGTGACTCCCACTCATCTATTGCATTCAAGACTTGAAGAGTTTTGAACAGGTGGGAAAAACATGCCAATCAGTAAAAATATTGACATATTTCCATAGAGGTTAGAAGAGAACATTTGGAGGATTTATTCTTGTGAAGTCAGTTTCCTCTTCACAAAAGTGCTCTAATGCTTAATGACACACCTCTTGGTAATCCTCCACTCTTTAGTCTGATTAGTTGCAGTTCCACAAGACAATCTTTGTAGGACTTGGTTTCCAAACTCCTAAGAGTCCAGGAAGTCTTCTTTTAGAAGCTGGTTCTATTGACCAGTTGGAACTTGTTCTATCTGGAAACTATGTTTCCCATGATGCCTGTTCCTATATGATTAAAGAGGAACTTGCATAAAATTCAGAGGAAATAGTGCTGGTCACTCTTCAAAGATCTCACAGGCAAATCCAGTGAGGCTGGGGTGCACAGCAGGTTTCAGATTGTCCTGTCCAACTCTGCTCTGCTGCACATCCACATCTTCCTGGCTGCTGACTTTGCTGCCCACCACTGGATACTTGGGGGAAGTCACACAGACAACATAGAGGCAAGAGGCAACAACCAATGATACCCATGGATGCAATGTGAACCCCATGTGAAATATTAAATTTTCTAGCAGCCACATTAAAAGGGTAAAGAGAAAAAGGTGCAATCTATTTTAACAATGTTTTTGTAGCCCATTATATATAAATGTTACAATTTCAACACATAAGCAATATAAAAAAAGGTATTTAATGAAACAGCAAGAAGGCCAGAGTGGCTAAAACATAGCAGTGGATTTTGAAGTTAGCAGAGGATAAGGTACAAATGTGGCAAAGAACCAGATTGTACAGGACACTGCAGACAACAGTGATGGAGTGGAATCTTCCTTCCTTCCTTCCTTCCTTCCTTCCTTCCTTCCTTCCTTCCTTCCTTCCTTCCTTCTTTCTTTCTTTCTTTCTTTCTTTCTTTCTTTCTTTCTTTCTTTCTTTCTTTCTTTCTTTCTTTCTTTCTTTCTTCTTGCTCAACAGAAACTCCTTAGCTGCCAAACACTGCTGGAAAAAAAATTACATAACTGTATTGCTTGGACTTATTGCATATTTACCATTTCCAACCTCAACTTGGTCCTTAGTACAGCTTGGCAATCCTTTCTTTCTTTCCTTTTCTTTCTTTTTTTCTTTTTCTTTCTTTCTTTCTTTCTTTCTTTCTTTCTTTCTTTCTTTCTTTCTTTCTTTCTTTCTTTCTTTCTTTTTGTCTTTCTGTCTTTCCTTCCTTCCTTCCTTTCCTTCTTTCTTTCTTTCCTTCTTTCTTTCTTTCTTTCTTTTTTCAGAGTGTGCAGAGGAATGGCATGACCTGACTCATGTTGAGAACTCTGGCTGATAAATGAAGAATAGGCAGCAAACATAGACATGTAGAACAGAGAAGAGGCTATTGCAATGACCTAAATGAGAGATGATTGGGGGATTGGGTTAGGGTTGTATTATACAAATGATAAAGCATGTAATATATTTTCAAAGTGGGGCTGACAATATCTGCCCAGGGTAAAAAGTGTAGTGTGAGGAAAAGAAGGAAGTCTTTGGGATGGTGTTTATTTATTTGTTTGGATTAAGCACCTAGAAAAGATAGTGTCATTTACTATGGGAGGGGGCACTAAGAAAGAGAAAGTTTGTTGTTTTGTTTGGTTCCTGCACATGTTGTGATTTTAAATATTTATTCTTTCATCTTGTCATTTTGATAAGTGAATCTTTATCTAGATTGCTGGCATAAATCTTGAGCTAAGAGCTCATTGCAGAACCTATGGGTCCACTCAGCCTAATACCCAGGCATTGACATTCCCTTAGAATATAGTAAACTAATCTTACTCTATTAATTTCCATCAAAAGTACATTTACACACTTTGTTCACAAGAACAAAATTCCTTCAGTCTCGTGTTTCATTTACAGCATTACTTTTATCCCTCAAAGGAGTAGCCCCTTTCTTCCTTCTTTACTTAACCTAGACTACCAGTTCAATAAATTCTTGCCTGTATCCTCCTGTGTTTAAACTCCTTTTCTTCTCATCTGAGTAACCAGTCCCTAACCTATGATTAATCCAACCATCTGCTTGCTCAACAGAAACTCCTCAGCTGCCAAGCACTGCTGGAAAAAAAATTACATAACTATATTGCTTGGACTTATTGCATATTTACCATTTCCAACCTCAACTTGGTCCTTAGTACAGCTTGGCAATCCTTTTGTCTCTATTTAGATATCTTTCTCACTTACCAAGGTGACCACTTTATGGTTTTTTTTCCTTCTCTACAAGCTTTCATTTTTATAGCTAGGAGAAGAAAATAATACTTATTGCTTTCCAGAAAGCAAAATGAATACTCTAAGGCATTGAATTTAATCAGATTTCTTCCACTGATCTCAATATTATGTATATTAACTCTCATCTTCACCCACCATATTCAGTCCCTTGATTCTATCTTCAAACATCTCTTACAGAGCCTGACCATTATCAACCTCTCCCCCTTCAATAATTGCTTTCTCTTCCTCCAGAAAGATGCTACTTCTTCTCCATGCTAAAGGGAACTTCTGTCCCTGGTCCCTCTTAAGCTGGTATTTCTGGCTCTGTTCTTTTACTAGAGATTTGTTTAAAGAAAGTTTTAGAGCCTTTTGTAATCACATCCCTTCACTGAGCCTGTTCTTTCCAAGATCACCAGTGTCTTCCCAAGTCTTAAATCTAATAATCAGTTTCATATCTTTATTCCATTGATCTCCAACACATTTAATGCTGTTGACTATATGAGGGGGGACCCCAAAAAGCCTGATGGGGGGGCTCCTTGTAATATACTCGGAATTTGTTCTTCCAGGTATAACAGTCAACCAAAGTTTTCATCTGGAAGTTTTGAGAAGGTTGCATCACAATTTGTGGAAGAAACATCCTGAGTTGTGGCAAACAAGTGACTGATTCTTCCACCATGACAATGCACCTGCACACACGGTGCTGAGCATTCAGCAGTTTTTGACCAAACATGGAATGACTCCCATGCCCCACCCTCCCTATTCACCCCATCTCACTCCAAGCTACTTTTTGTTGTTTCCCTGGATGAAAAAAGTCCTCAAAGAAAACATTTTGCTAATGTAGGAGAGGTGTAACAAAAAATGGAAGAAGCACTAAAAAGCATCAAATTGATGAGTTCAAAAACTGTTTTGAGTAGTGGAAAAAGCATCTTGATAGGTGTAATGAATCAAATGAAGAATACTTTGAAGGTTTCTGAAGTTTAAACTTGTATGAATAAATAAAATTTTTAATAAAAAATTTCTAGTTTCCAGGGTCCCCCCTTATAGTTGCTTTCTTGAATCTCTTGTCTCTTAGATCATGAGCCCAATTCCTCTGATCATTTCTGGATCTTCACTGATTTATTTTCTTTCACAGTCACTTAACACCTGGTACTTCAAATGTCCTTCCCACATCCTTTTCTTCCCATGCTCATTTCTTTCCTTGAGTGAGAAGTTACCCATAAGTTTAATTTCACCTGCCAAGGAAGCCATGAAAACATGCTGCTCATATTCCTGCCATGGGAAACATAGTTGACTAACAGCCCCAACTACTACCCTGATAGGTCAACAACCACATCTGCACCAAAACCATGCTTCCTCTGGGCTACTCCTAGCCAATGATTGAGTCTCATGGGGATACTAGTGCAGGCCCATCTCTGCAGGATACAGGAATCCTCTAAGGAATGGCTTTGGCTTAAGGATGCCCTTCAACCGGAAAAACACATTCTTAGGACTGTGCTGCAGTCGGAAACTCTTCCCACCCAATCCTCCTTCATCCCTCTCTCCTTTCACGGGTATCAGACCTGCCTTGTGGTCTGAAGGATCTTCCTACCTTTTCCTGTTTTCACCTCTTTCCCTTCACAGGTGTTTACCCTAATAAATCTCTTGCACAATAAGTCCCATCTTGGAAACTCCTTGAGGAACACATCTAACAAAACAACTAACAAATATACAAAACAACTGCACTTAAGATAAAATGCTTGCTCAACAACTCCTTCCAGGTAGTTCAAATGTATCTCAAAATCAACATGTTTCACATCAAACTCCATATCGTGTCTATCATCCTTATTCCTCTCCTAGAATTCTTGCCTTGTGTAATAGCACCATCATCCATCCAACTTTTCTCCTGTTCATTACTCCTCTTCCATGGCCTTAGCTCAGTCATTCACTAAACTCTTTGGGACCTGTGCAATTCAATTAAGGACACCTGTCTTTCAGTCACACCCTTCTGAGTGCACAAAAGGCTCCCACACACTGGCTGCCCCATAGCTCTTCCTTCCTCGTCACTGTCACCCTTCTCATTTACCCATAATTCCAAACTTCCTTCCACTAACTAAATAAGTTATATGTTTGTTCATGGCTATGAGAACTTCATAGATGCTATTTCATCATCTTGTGCTATCTTTGTCATTCCAACATTTATTCATTTTTCAAGGTACAACTGAAATGTGATTTACCAGTAAAGCTCCATCTCTAAACCAGCTACGTAGCAAAAGATGGAAAATCCCTCCTATTTATTATTGTAGTACACTGTTCAGACCCAAATTACAATGCTTCTTATATTTCTACAATTATGTATGTAATCTGTTTCTATTATTAAATCGAAGACTTTGAAGGAACAGACCATGTATTATTACTCTACATATGTCCAATTCCTTAAATAGTTCCTTTCTCATAGCAGATGTTTAATAAATATTTGTGGAATTAACAGAACCAGCAAAGAAGTTTAGCAACACTATATTGCTTGGATTTTTCTTGAGAAATGCACTGACTTCAATTGATGACCACAGTGTTTCTTAAATGCTTGAAAACAATACGCTTCACACTTTGTGATGAGTTTATCAAAACAGATAGCCGGGCTCGGTGACTCAGCCTGTAATCCCACGTTTTGGGAGGCTGAGGTCAGTGGATTTCCTGTGCCTGTGGATTCGAGACCCGCCTGGGCAACTTGGCGAGACCTCATCTCTACAATAAATCAAAAAATTAGCCGGGCGTGGTAGCGCGCACCTGTAGTTCCAGCTACTTGGAAGCCTGGAGCGGAAGGATCGCCAGAGCCCAGCGGCTCGAGGCTGCAGTGACCGGGAGCAGCCACAGCACTGCAGTCTAGGCAACAGAGTGAGACTCCAACTAAAAAACGAACAAACAAAAAAAAACAGATATGTAGGTGTCAAGGTTTGAGATCACTACTCAAAGTCTGAAACAATACCCAGGACTAAGTTTATTGTTTTCTTAAGTAGATCAGAGCCATGGGCACAGCAAACTGCTGATACATGATTGGGAAAACACACACACACACACACACACACACACACACACACAGTGCCATTGAGTATTCTAATCTCTCACTCAACAACAGTCAAAACAAATGACTTCTCTGACCAGATGTGTATATGTGGGGATAGGACTTCTCCCCACCATCAAGAAAACAAACAGTTCTGCAGCAGACACCAAGTAGATGTCCTCCAGTTCAATGATAACACTGTCTCCCTGAGATAGCATCAGATCCCACAGGGTGAGGGCTCAGTCTCTAAAACTTCCCTCTCCAGGTAACAGTCACAAGTCCAGGACTTGTGACCAACCAGCTTCAAGTTGGGGATCCCACAACCTTTTCTTTGGGTTTGATTAACTTGCTAGAACAGCACACAGCACTCAAGGAACATGTCTACTGGTTTATTACAAAGGATAGTATAAAGGATACAGATGAAGAGATGTATTGAGTGAGGTATAGAGGAAGGGACATAGAGCTTCCGTGACCTTTTCAGGAACTTTCAAATGTTCAATTATCTGGAAGTTCTCCAAATCCTGCCGCTTTGGGTTTTATGGAGGTTTCCTTACAGAAGCATGATTGATTAAACCCAGGGTGTCCAACCTTTTGGCTTGCTGGGCTATCAAATAAAGAGGAATTGTCTTGGGCCATGCATAAATTATATAATATAGATATTGTATATACAAAAGACTTCTTTTTACATTTTTTTTTACAAAGTTTAGAAAATGAGAACAATATGAAACTGGTGTGAAATTTGACCTTGTTTTTGTAAAAGTAATCTATCAATGACTGGTTTCATGGAAGTGATAGCAATTCTTAGTGAGATCTCAAGGTGCTCATCAGAAATGTTTGTTTGAATTTTACTCTTGAAAATGACTGCTTACAAACGAACGTGTTCCCAAAAAGCAATGCCATGAAAAAAGTGTGATTGTGAACTTCAAAAAAATGGAACTCCACATGAGGTCATGAAGAGAATAAATGCTAAAACACGCATGATGTTAAAAGATTTTGTGGGGCTGCATTACTACCTGGGTCACATGCTGCCTGTTGACTGTGGGTTGGACATACCTGGATTAAACCATTAGCCATTGAGGATCAACTAAACCTTTATCCTCTATCCCCTTCCCACAGGTTAGGGGATAAAGCTGAAAGTCCTCACCACCTAATCCTGCCCAGGCCTTTTCAGTGATCCTGAAGCTACCTAGGAGCTGCCAGCCGTTAAGTCAATTCAGTACAAAAGAAGTCAGTTTTGTCTTTCTAAAGAGTCTAGGAATTGTATACCAGGAAACAAAGACAAAATACATATTTTACAATATCACAACACTCTGTGGATTTTTTTGAAAAGAGTCTTTTGAGATGTCTTGTTACAGAGGCAAGGCATATGGTGATGTCAGTCTTAAAAACATATTTTGTGTTGAGGCCAGGTGTGATAGCTCATGCCTGTAATCTTAGCACTTAGCACAGCCTAGGCAACATAGTGAATCCTCATCGCTACCAAAAAAAAAAAAAAAACGAAACAAAAACTAGCTGGGCATGGTGGTACACTCCTATAGTTCTGGCCCTTTGGGAGACTGATGCAGAAGGATCACCTGAGCTCAGAAGATCGAGGCTGGGTGAACTTTGATTATGTCACCTCACTCCAGCCTGGGCAACAGAGTGAGACCTCACCTCAAAAAAAACAAAATTTTGCATAGTATGCAAGAGAGCATTTTGTGTTGGTTATAGAAGTGAAATGGGTCCGTGTCTGTGAGCTTTAGAAACATGTTCTTTTTGTGGAGTTGAGTAGAGTGAGTTGGCCACAGATCCACTGACTTTCAAAGTATTGGCTACCACTGATTGGTTGACTTTTCCTGACTGGAATCAGGAAAAGGAAAATAACTCATGAATTTCATAAGCATCACTGTTTGTTGTCACACAGTCTCCCCAGCAGAATTTACCTTTGGCTTGGAAGAATAAATTTTAATAAAAATATGGATGCAAAGAACTCTCTAAACAGGGAACTCTTCATAAGGCTGCTTTTCCATTTCAGGTCTATTAAGTAATGTCACATTATCCTTGAGAGCTATCCCACAGGGACTCGTGTGTGCTGAGGCAGCTTCTTGGAAATTCATCTCAAATGAAGCGCAGAGAGCAGAGAGGATAAGTGAGTTGACACATATTTAACCTGTGTGTTTATTACTTTCCATATATTATGAATTAATCTCCAATGAGTAAGGTAGAAGTTCTTATGTCCATTTATAAAAATGATTAGAACTTAAAGGGATGGACCGGGCATGGTGGCTCATGCCTGTAACCTTAGTGTGTTAGGAGGCTAAGGTGGGAGTACTGCCTAGACACAAGAGTTCGAGACCATCCTGAACCACAAAGTGAGACCTTGTCTCTACAGAAAACAAAAAAATTACCTAGATGTGGTAGCCTGTAGCCACAGCTACTGGTGAGTTTGAAGTAGAAGGAATGCCTGAGCCCGGGAGGTTGAGGCTTCGATGAGCCATGATCATGCCACTGCACTCTAGCCTAGGTAACAGAATGGGATCCCGACTTTAAAAAAAAGAAAAAATGGGGGTGGGGGAGAAGGATGAAGTAAATTTTTCAATGTCATAAAGCTAGTAAGTGACAAAATTAGAACCCAAGCCCAAGTCATAGCCAAAGTTATTTTTCCTTACAGCCAATAAGGAAAATAAGGGTAACTTCACTTTGTAGAAATCAGACTGGAGAATGCATGCAATGGAAATTGTGAAAATCCCTACCAGTGTTCTCAATGTGGAAAAAAAAAAAAACTGGGCTAAAATGTATAACATTTCTGAAACTCTTCACCATTGACTGAATGTTTTTATAGTTACAGATCAAAATTCATATCTTACATTTTAGAAAGCTACACAATCTCCATGGTCCCAGTCATTCTCAGACAGACATTTGCTGTACAGAAAGCCAAACTACAAAACAGAGTGGTATAATTAGGTTCTAGTGGGTATCTATAAACAGTTACTTCAACATATTCACTTAAAAAAGAGTACGTGACTCAATAATTCTAGCTATCTACACCATGCATTTTTTTAAAAGATGACTAAAATAAACCTACAAGGTTCTATAAGCTACATCAAAATATAAAAAGTAAATCTAGCTAGCTTACATTTATTAAGGACTCTGAGAGTCATATGCACTACTGTACAAAGTCCTTAACTTAAAATAAAGATGGGGTATAAAACTGAAGAGACTAGTGGAGTTAATAGTTTATTTTTTTAGGTGAATGTCATCAAGTCCTGTTCACTAACTTTGGACAGGTCACAAATTTGACTCTATTTATTTTGAATTCTAGGCCAGTGTGGTAGCTCACACCTCCCAGCACTTTGAGAGGCCAAGGCAAGAGGATTACTTGAGTCTAGGCATCTGAGATCAACCTAGGCAACATAGTGAAATTTCATCCCTACAAAAAAAAATTAGCTGGGCATGATGGTGTAGGCCTGTAGTCCCAGCTACTCAGGAGACTGAGGCAGGAGGATCACCAGAGCCCAAGAGTTCAAAGTTGTGATGAGTTCTGATCACGCCACTCCAGCCTGGGTGATAGAATGAGACCCTGACTAAATTAACAAAAAAAATTATGTTCAAGGGTAAATATTTAGCATTACTTTTGATAGTACAATAATAGTTCAGGCTGAGTTTTTATAATACAACTTTTAATTGCCAAAGGGAGAAGTGAAAGATAATATTACAGTCTAGTATATGCACTTTGAAAGCAAATCAGATGACCAAAAAAAGCACAACTTTACTTATACTAAGCCAATAAACAATTTCTTTTGAGTAATAAACTTGAAAGTGACCTTATAGAAAACATAATACCTATTTTCTTTTTTTTTGAGATGGAGTCTCACTCTGTGCCGTGGCATGTTCACGGCCACCGCAGCCTCAGCCTGCTGGGTTTAGCCATCCTTCCACCTCAGCCTTCCAAGTAGCTGGAACTATAGGCATGCACTACCGCACCAGGTTTATTTTTTAATGTATTGTAGAGACCAACTCTCAAGTTATCTGGGCTGGTCTTGAACCCCCGGGCTCAGGCAATCCTTTCACCTCAGCCTCCCAAAGTGCTGAGATTACAGGCTGAGCCACTGCACCCAGCCAATACCTGTTTTCATTAAACTCTTTCATATAGAATGTACTCAATACCCAGGTATCTTTAGTATTTCAACATATTTCTAATGACAAATGACAAACATCGACAGCAAATGCAAGATGTTAATTAAGGATGCAGTCTTTTTCAGTATTATATTACTTATTTTTGAATAAGTAATATATAGCACAAAACACAAGGAGCATGGTGAAAGTTTCTCCTAACTCTGTTCTCCAGCAATTCAGTTCCCAATAGGTGGGAACTAATATTTAAGACTATAATTCAAGTTTTCTGAAATACAGGAAGACCTGAATCTATATGTTGAATGAATCTTTTATCAAAAAAATCAATATAGAACAGTCAACTGTGAGACATAGCCTGGTAAAAATTATTAAACTTTAAAGAAAAGATTTCTCTTGATTTCCAAGCAGAATCCAAAAGTCATTTACAAAGGAATGAAAATCAAGTTGGCATCAGACTTCTTTTCAGCAACAGGCAAAGCAAGAAAGTAACACAACAACACTCCCCATGAACTTAAAGAAAGAAAGGATAAGGAGGTGAGTTTCTGTCCAGACTCTCTGTTCTTCAACCATTAAGCCTACTCAGGAGTCTTTCCTGGGGAATCTACTAAAAGAGAAATTTCATTTAACAAAGAGATGATTAAGGAAACCAACAAAAGAACTGGTAGTGACAATTAAAAATGCTTAACTGTAGATCTATGACTAGAACATAGGTGGGAATGACAGAGAAAAAGTAGTATGTGAATATTTTTTCCTCCATCAAAGTCAAAATACCACAAAAAAATCAGTAATAAACTGAGGGAAAGTAGAGTATGCCCACTGACTGCTGTAAAGGTAATAGATAGAAATAAAGGAAACCATTGAAGAGTGACAAAACAGTGGAAATCTAGCTAAACGACTAAAGACATGAATTGAAAATATTAAGATAATAAACTTTAGAAAAATGTTTTAAGAGACAGGATCTCACTATGTTACCCAAGCTGGTCTCGAACTCCTGGGCTCAAGCAATCTTCCTGCCTCAGCCTCCCAAAATGCTGGGATTACAGGCATGAGTCACCACATGCAGAAGAATTTTTTATTTTAATGCATATCTTTCTAATCACGAAAAATGTTATGAAATAAAAGAAAAAGTTTAATGAAAAAAGCAAAGAAAATAGACTACTTCTTAATAAAATATACCCAGCAAATATAATTTTATGTCATAAATTATCTCCAATTAAAAAATCAAACATTTATCAAATTAAAAAATGTAAATAGGCTTGGTTTACCTATTTTTTAAAAAATTCAGATTGACTTAAAAATCAACATGGAATATTCTACAGGACAACTGCTTTGATGTCTTTTAAAAGCCATTCTTATTCTTCTGCATTTTCCTAAACTGAGCATTTGTCAATATCAGTTTTTATTCCTGTTTATACTATATACTTGCAAAACAAGCTTTTATCGCTCAAATCTTGCTGTTCCAAATTCAGATCTTCAGAAGCAATTTAACATTGGTTGTTTATTAAAGTAGGGGGAAATGTGCAAATGTTGGCTCTTGAGAAAAAAAGAAAAGAAAATCCATTGTATAATGCATTTATTCTTAAATGCCAAGTGGTTCCAGGCTTTCTGTCTCTATTTCTTACTAAATTGCTTCAGCCTTTTAAGACTGAATAGAAAAAAAAACTTAAAAAAAAGTCAGAAAAATATGTTTATTTAAAGAAAATTCTTTTAGAGTCCCTCTATTTCCTTGTTATGTAATCACAGGAAAAAGCACTAATCGCAATCTCTTCTAAAATGTTTACTTCCCTAATAGTTCAGATAATAAAAATTATTTTAAATGTCATTTAAAGTACTGCAGAGTACTGCTACTTACAAACATATTTTACAGAATTTTTACTGGCTTTTAAATTAAATAATATTTCCATATGAAAAAACTGGAATATCCAGAAGAGGAAAAAAAAAACCAGTAATAAAGTTGGCCAAAGTTGAGGGATACTACTGGTGTGGGAGTTGGGGGAGACAACATTAATAAGGATGTCTGCTCTCAAACCAGGCAAAGTGGGGACCAAAAGGAGGTCCAAACTTCACCTGTATGATGACCCCTTGTCTACCTAATCTTGAACTGTACCCCGCATCTTTAAAATAAAAAAGATATAAAATGATTTTTAAAAATATGCAAAATAAAATAGGCCAAAATTCCACAACTGTAGCTACTGTCTGGCTACCATGGAAAAGAAACTTACACAAGTGCCACCAGCCTTGTGTGCAACCTGCCGCCCCTTCGCTACCTCTCTGATGTATAAGTCGAGATGACTGAAGGGGGAAGGGACATGGATATGGCTGGGGAAAGGCAAGGTAAAGGCTCTATAGGCACTGGTGCCTGGTAACATTAGTTCAGCTTTCCTCAGGCCACAGGCAACAGAGTTTTTGTTTTGTTTTGTTTTAGTGCAGATCTCACTCAGTCACCAAGGCTGGAGTGCAATAGCCCAATCACAGCTTACTGTAGCCTCCAACTCCTGGTCTCAAGAGATCCTCCTATGTCAGCCTCATGAGTAGTTGGCTCTACAGGCGCGTGCCACCATGCCCAGTTAGTTTTTTTGTTTGTGTTTCTGTAGAGATGAGGTCTTGCTATGTTACTCAGGCAGGTCTCGAATTCTGGGCTCAGGTGATACCCCTGCCTTGGCCTTCTAAAGTGCTATGATTGCAAGTATAAGCCACTGCACCTGACCTGAACAGTAATTAAATACAAAAGTAAGAAAATATTCTTAGATAAATTGCAATCTACAATAGAATTTTTTTTTTTTAGTCAAGGTCTCATGATGTCACCCAGACTGGAGTGCAGTGGTGAGATCATGGCTTACTGCAGCCTCCACTTCCTGGGCTTAGGCAATCCTCCTGTCTCAGTCTCCTGAGTAGCTGGGACTACGGTGCACACCACCATGCCCAGCTCATTTATTTTATTTTTGTAGCAATGAAGTCTCAGTACGTTGTCAAGGCTGGTCTCAAACTTCTGAGTTCAAGCAATTTTTGTACCATGGCCTCCCAAGATGTTGGGATTATAAGAGTGAGCCACCATACCTGGACGGCATAAACTTTGACTAGAAAGTCATTTGTAATCTCCTAGTTTTATGTTTATATCAGAGAATGAGAAACAGAAAACATCTCCCTAAAAATTAATGCATATAATTTTCTAAATTACAAATAATATATGTTCAACATTTTCTAAAAAAGGTAATATGGAAAAATACAAAAAGAAATTAAAAACCCAAACTTATTTCATCACCACACACTTTCACCATATTTCTCATTAAGCCTTTTCAACATGTTGGCTAATAGAATTAACGTTTAACTGCAAATATTACCTATAGAAGAAAGAAATCATTACCTATGACTGTGTACTCTCACCCTCTTCTCCTTAGTTAGGGTCACTTAGGCTTGGTCCCTAACCACAAGTTAGTCACAATTATATTATGTGATGGCTAAATGTTAAGAGATGTCATTGATCCGCTTAAAAAAATAATAATAGGCTGGACGTGGTGGCTCAACTTGTAATCCCAGCACTTTGGGAGGCTGAGGCGAGAGGATTGCCTGAGTTGGGAGGTTCAAGACCAGCCTGGACAACTTGGAGAGAGCTCGTCTCTACAATAAATTACAAAAACTAGCCAGGCATGGTGGCATGCGTCTGTAGTTCCAGCTACTTGGAAAGTTGAAGCGGAAGGATCGCCTAAGTCCAGCAGGTCATCGCGGGGGTGGCCGCGATGGCCACTGCACTCCAGCTTGGGCAAGAGTGAGACTCCAACTCAAAAATAAATAAATAAACAAACAAACAAACAAATAAAAAGAAATAAATAATAATTGCAGGCCCAGCATAGTCACTCACACCTGTAATCCCAGCACTTTGGGAGGCAGAGGCAAGAGGATTACCTGAACCCAGGGGTTCGAGACCAGCCTGGGCAAATTGGTGAGCCCTCGTCTCTACAATAAATAAAAAAAATTATGCAGGTGTGGTGGCATGTGCCTGTAGCTCTGGTGGGAAGGCTGAGGTGGAAGGATCTCCTGAGTCCAGAAGGTCGAGGCTGCAGTGGTTGTGATAGTGCTACTGCACTTCAGCCTGGGCAACAGAGAGACTCTGACTCAAAAAAAAATTGCTGGTGTAAAAGTCAATTAAGTTGCTAAATATCTAACTTTTACAATTATGAAATCTTTCTTACTTCCAAATATTTCTGTTTGAACTAGGTTGGAAGATCTTCAGTTTCCTTCTAAAATGTGATGATTTTCTGCAAAGTAATATAGAAAGAAACTAAGACATGTACTTATAAGTTGATTGTTTTGGAGATTTTTCTTTAAGTTAACAAAAAATCAATTCAGATCATTTCTTCTAATGCATTTTGACATTTGCTCTTTCAGCATGAAGTTAGTTATCAAGCAAAAGCAGGCTCTTAATAATTTATGCTGTTTACTTTGAATGTGATTACTCACTGGAGACTGGAGAAATGAATCAATACTTGCTAAGCTTTTCAAAAAAATAAATCAGAGATAATTGTTAAAGTAATGCATGTTAATTTAGGCTGCCAAATTAATTTCCCAACACTCCTTATGCTACAAAAGTCTTAATTAAGAAACAACTAAGGTTGCCTTTTCTTATTATAGGTACCGCTTAGTCACTGGCTCTGAACAAAGTCATTTAACCCCTTTGATGTACGTGATTTAAAAAAAAACACAGAGAAAATCTATAAAGCATTCATTTTATCCTGCTTATAAAGGGCTCTACAGTTTGCGAAGTGATTCCATGTTCTGTTACTGCAAATTATCTACTTTCTGCCCTGCAATATATAAAGCTATTTCAATACAGTGTAGAGCTCTACAGAATGGGTGGTCCCTAACTCCATATTTTAGGAGCTCACTGACGAATCAGAGTGCCTCAGAAAGAAAAGTGAGTGACAGAGTCTGAGGAAATTATAAGAGGAAAGTTTGAAGAAACTGGGAATATTTAACCAAAAGGAAAGAAGATACAAGCACTGTCATAATAATTTGGGAAATCTTCTTTGGTTCAATCACCTGTTATATGGTGGGGTGCTTAACTTTATATCTTGTTCCAGATGGCAGAATCAGCACTGATAATTGGTAATTACGACAACATGGCTCAACATAAGAATCTTTTGGTAAGAGAAAAGGCTGTCTTCCTCTGATGTGAGCTTCCTGGTGTTAAGGCATTTCCTGAAGGACCACTTAGGTGGGATAAGGGAGGGTTCTCTGAGGCCCGTCATCTTAGGCATCCAATGAATAAAAATTTCAGTGAATCAAGCTCATTCATGGAATAGCCTCACATCTCTGTTGCAGTCCCCACCTAGACTTCTGGTAGGAATGTAAGATGGACATTTTCAATCTCCAAAAGACAGAGAAATGTCAAAGGGCCTGGAAGTTTCCTTATTACGCACCCAGTCATACTTAGGGATTACCCACTGCTGTCCTGGCCATCACTACAGTACAAGTCAGGCTGCCAGAGAGCACTGCAGTTCATGTACCACCTGCCACAGTCTGCTGGTCAATCTCATCAAGCCCTTACTGTATAATATCCAGTTAGTTTGTATAACACGCTGATATGGTGAGTTTTAAAGAGCAGAAACTCTGTCCTATTTATCTTTACAACTTCAGAGCTTATCCAAGTGTTGGCATTTACTAGATATTCAATATATGCTTAATGGAGGAATAAATGAATTCCATTCCAAAGAAGCACTGCCTCAGTGCAAGCATTATATCAATGGCAAGATACAGAATTAAAATAGGACACAGTCTTTGCCCTTAAGGACTACTCAGTAATCAGCAGAATAAATATGAGTGAGTGAGAGCACCTGTATTAGGTGGAGTTTTGCCTTTTAAAATTTCTTTCAACAGTCTATAAATCCACATTCATTTCCTTAATTAAAATATCCTAGATGCAATAGCAAGAAAAGTGACCATGCTATATTAGGATATTTCTAGACTTTTTAATCAATGGTGGGCAACACTGTTCAGATTCTAGCAAATCAAGTAATTTGAGAAGTCAATCTATAGTCACATTATGGAATTATTTTAGTTAAAGAGTTGGGGAACAAAAGGTATTGGTAGAAATTTGTGTCAAACACAAACAAAATCTACTTTTCTCAAAAATTAAAAAAAAAAACTTCCTAGGCCAAGGGCAGTGGCTCATGCCTGTAATCCCAGCACTTTGGGAGGCCGAGGAAAGAGAATTTCCTGAGTTCAGGGGTTTAAGACCAATTTAGGCAATTTGGCGAGATCTCGTCTTTACAATAGTCCAAAAAATTAGCCGGATGTGATGGCATGTGCCTGTAGTTCCGTCTACTTGGAAGGCTGAGATAGAAGGATCGCCTGAGCCCAGAAGCTCAAGGCTGTGATAGCTGTGACTTTGTCAATGCACTCCAGTCTGAGTGATAGAGTGAAACTCTGACTCAAAAAAAAACTGACTTTCTGGCCCTGGAAAGTATGTGTAATTTCTCTACATACTAATTTAAGAATTTAAACTATATCTGTATTAAAAGTAATAATAAATACTGACATAATATTTACTTTCTACTGAACTAAATCTGTTAATTTATGGCATAGTTACTTTTATTCTTCTTTTACAGGGAATGACATAGGACACAGAGATTTAATGCTTGCCACTGCATCATGAAGTAGAAAGTTGTAGACCTAGGCACGTGAGCACCTGAGACCATATTGTCACTTGACTAGATTGCCTCTTATCAAAATATTCTCTTATATCATGATAAGAATTTTATTCCTGTAATCCCTGCACTTTGGGAGGCCAAATCAGAGAACTGTTTGAGCCCAGGAGTTCAAGACCAACTTAGGTAACATAGTGAGACCTCATCTCTACAAACAATTTTTAAAAACTAGCCGGGCATGGTGGCATGTGCCTGTAGTCCCAGCTACTCAGGAGACCGAGGCAGAAGAATCACCTGAGCCCAGGAGGCCAAGGCTGCAGTGAGATGTGATTGTACCACTGCACTCCAGCCTGGGCACAGAGTGAGACTCTGACTCAAAATATTAATAATAATAATTTTATTCCTTACACAGTAGTATGATTCTTTTTGCCAAGTGTCATAAAATAGAATCAATGATCCATGATCAGTCTTGCTTCTGTTGCAGTGGTGAACAAAATCATATGTGGAACTTGACAAGATCCATACATAGCAATTCGACGCCTTTTTAGCATGAAAACATCTAGATCCTTACTCCAGTTCCCTGGAATTATTCATATAAACCAAGTCAATTACTGCCCTCTTTGCCCTGATCCCTACTATGTCCAAAAGGACACAGTCATATTAAATAAATATTTGATTAAATAAAAATATATTTCTCTGCACATTCACACAAAGGGCAGAAAGCCAACTGTTTTTCTAAACCATTTTGATATACTGAGAGTTAAGATGTTTGCTCTGAAAAGCAAGATAAATTTCACTTTGGAACCAAGTGATCTTCACTTTGTTTCACATATATTCTGTTTTTCCCTTTGTGCTCTAAATAGTTAGCTAATTGGGACTATTTAACAGATTGTATATGTTGCTGCTGAGAGTAATTATACCTTAAAAATCACTGAAGGAATTTTTACTTAATTTGCTAGTTGGTCCGTGGTTTGCTAGAGAATGACCTTGCCCCCTGCAGTTGGATTCAAAGAGTTAAGCAGAAGCTGAAGTGCTCCTGACTACAGGAGGTGAAACTCATTCATATTCTTTTGTAAACAAATTAATGGAGAGTTGCCAGTGTGTTTTCATCCCGCAAGATCACCTTAGCAACATGGATATAAAAACAGCATGAACTTTCCCTCAGAGCCTCCAGTCATTCCTAGCATGAGGATTCAACAACGAATAAGACTAGCATAATTATCCATTTGTTTTAATCCTTAAAATGAGTATCAGAATTTCTATGAAACAGTATAGATTCCAATGGCAAAACAGAAAGGGGCTACACTTCTTTTATATAGAAAATGATTCATATTTCTTAACAGGGCTGTATTTTTTTTTCCCCCGACATGGCAGGAAACACCACGAACCCTCTGCTTAACCAAGATTAAACTAATTTTAGCACAAGAAGAAAAGGAAGATATATTTTAACACAATTAGGCCATGCTAATTTGAACTGTGTGCCCTGTGGTCACCAATTATACTTACGTTTTATTCCTCTGTGTTTGAGGGATATGAATTTGGAGAATCAAGAAAGTTAAAGCCATACTGCAGTCATGGAATCCACTCTGGTGCCTGAGGGCAGGGCAAATCCTACCCAAATGTTGCACACAGGTATCTGTAGGAGATAACCACAGAAATGTATTCACTTGGCATGCTTTTTCATCCATTCTCATGTCTCCCACATTGAAAGGCCAGAAACTTCTCTGCTTACTTATGGATTTCGTACAGTTTTAGTGTATTTAGCTTATTCATGTTAGTTGCTGCCTAGCCTCACTTTAGAGAAAGGACAGCTAGTGAAACTATAGCACAAATTACTCAAGAACTATGCCACCAGATCCTTGCCATCCATGGTCTCTTTAGTACCTTGTCTATCCTCCACATTTAAAAGCAAGAATGATGAACACACTAAAAAGGCCTTTTCTAAGATGGTCTATGCTTTTCTATTGTGTTGACTATTGTGGCAAACCCTCCACTATTTGTGTAAACATAAAATTTGTTCTGCTGATGTTTGAACTTCATGGAATATTGGGTAAGGGATGCCTCAGTGGATCATCTGCCTGACAAACTATCCTCACCTGTCTCATTATGTAACAGCCATGCTACAAGCTGATCATGATCAGGGTCCATTACCTGTTCTAGGATGTTGACTCCTTGTTTGGTCTTTTGGCTGATGGGATCCAAAGTGCTGGTGGGCTGAGGAGCAAACAGAGCTTAAAACCTTGCAAGTGAAAGCACTCACTTGGAAACAGAAATGCTAGACAGGTCTGCAGAGCTCATTGCTGCAGAGTCAGAAGCACAAATTCTCCAAACGAATCTCTAGGAATGATAGTAACTAGGGGGCCACTCTAAATTTTACATCAGGGGCACAGCACTAGATAACAATCACTGATTCAGGGTGTATCCTGCATCCTAAAGGATGGTATCCCATCTTTGCAGATTTATCTTCAAACCTATGCTTCTGCTATGCCTTCAAAAAGCAGTTCCATCACTCTGTAGGTCTGGCAGTTTCTGGGTGGTATGGTCTGTTGTAGGAACAGTGTATTCCATTGTCATATGTCCATTATCTTTTTTTTTGGCTTTAAACTGATCCTGGCTGGGCAGGGTGGCTCACACGTATAATCCCAGTACTTTGAGTGGGGGAGGTGGGAGTATTGCTTGATTCTAGGAGTTTGAGACCAGCCTGGGCAACACAGCGAGACCACACCTATATAAAAAAAAATTTTTAAATAGCAGAGCATGGTGGCATATTCCTGTAGTCCCAGCTACCCAGGAGGCTGAGCCAGAAAGATCATCTGAGCGAAGGAGGTCAAGTCTGTGATGAGCCGTGATCATGTCACTGCATTCCAGTCTGGGTGACAAAATGAGACCCTGACTCAAAATAATAATAATAATAAATAAAAATTTTAAAAATAATAAGTACATAAACTGATCTTTAGTCCCATGCATTGTTAAGTGAGATATCATATCTGTGGGTCAAGCAATCTGTAAATCTTCAGATATTGGAAATGGCTAAGGCTCTGCAAGTGGGAAATGCAAGCCCCTACCTAGACTGTATACTGATTCCAATAAAAGATGAATTGCATCTTCCAGGATGCAATCAACTTGTGGCCAGGTGGCTGGTTTGTCTCCCTGGGAGAGGGCACCCTATCGGGTCTTAGCGTGATTCTCTGCTGCTAGCTAATTGGATATCTGATAGCAGTAGTAGTTAAGTCAGCCATAGTGACTGTGAGTCCATGATGTTGGTGGGTCCCATGAATAGTTTCCATCTCTGGCACCATAGATACTCTGTTCATGCCCATGTGACATGTCACATGTCAGCCGTAGCAGATAGAGTCATTCTGCCTTCTTGGGTTCAGTGCCTCTCTCATGGGAAATGCTTTCTGGTGGGTATTAATAAATTATATAGAAATCTTCATAGTTCAGGTCACTCTCACGGGTCCACCACATGCCTCTTTCTCAGACCTCCTTGTCCCCAAATTTTCTATCTTTCTTCTTTTTTGTCTCCAACCAAGCAGCCAAGCCAATTGCCACTGCTCAGAAATTCATGTGTATTCCTACCTTAGACCATTTTTCTTTCCATTTAAAATGGATGCCCCTGTACAATGCCTGAAACCCTGACCATGACAAAATGTTCATTCGTTGCTGTCTTTCACGCTAACGCTGAAAGCAGCACCATTTTCAGCTTGTACTTAAATATGGAGAATACCCACCCATGAACCAGACTTAGTCTTTTTCCTTCTCTATACACTGGTCAGAAGATTGTAGATGGAGCGAAGGGTGAGGCACAAGTGATATGGTGGTGAATGACAAAAGGGTCTGGACCACCTGTGTATACAACTTACCATGGTGTGCAGCCATGTATACATTTTCATCATAGGATGGAACTCTGCTGGGATCATCTAATCTTCTGAGTCTGTGAGTTCATCAAAACTCTGACTGCATTGGCTGTTTGATATCCTATGGTCAGACACTATCTCCGTCAAGACAAAGCAACGTGGCAGGAGACACTTTGAAAAGATGTTTGATTCTTTGCTGCAAATGGCATGATTTTGTTCCAGACCCCCAGAGGATTTCATGGTGATTTTTCATGAGGGTTTTCCAAATGTCCTACATGGCCTCTTTTCTAACCATGGACACTTTTATTGTCTTTGCGATGGCACTAATTTCTGTCTTTCTTCCTGTGAGAAAAAAAAATTGATTTATTTTCATGGTAAGCCACAAACTGTACGTAACTTCCTTTTGCTGAGTCACTTCCTGCTTCTTGTTCTCTTTCTGTGGGCTTTTACTTTGGTGGGCTTTTTCATTTAAACTTCAATGGGAACCAATTAAAGCAAAACCTTGTAAGCCAATCTGCAAATGGAACATGCAGATAAAGTAAGTATGTCATACCTATGTTAACCAATTAATAAATAAGACATGCAAATGAACTAACAATGTAAACCAATCTATGACATGTAGGCGACATCCAGGAAAGTGATATAACCCATGGAAGTACCCAGCCTATGGGGAAACAGAGAAGGGACTTTCATTTTAGGGATTGAACACTCTGGCTGAAACTGCTTCGGTGTACCCCCTCATCTGAGGGATACCCGTTCTTGCAAAAGTGTTATTTAAAAAAAAATCTACTTTACTGATCTCCAAGTCTCCCTGTCATTTTCGAACAACCCAGTCTAGAGGTGAGGGTGTCTCCTATGACCCCCATTTCTAGCATCCCTGGGTTGTAATATTGTTTTTGACTTGTGATATTGGATGCAGGCAGCATTCACAGCTTCCCCTTGGTCTTCCCACTCAAATAGTTCTTACCTCATGGGCCTAGGACTCAGTATTAAGGGTCTCACAATTATCTCATGTGTCCACTCCAATTGTACAGTTGGGGACTGGTAAAGTTACCAGTGAGTGGGTGTGTGGGTGTTCTGTGTGAAACAGACCTGTGATAGGATTCCATTTATTATTGGGCTTCTTCTACCTAAGACAGAAGATATGATGACACTTTAGGTCTTTGGGCATTAATGCTAATTCAAATCCCATATTTATGAATTATTAAAATGTCAAGGTTTTCTCTTTCCTCTGGTTTAAGGTTATGTAAGCAAATTATCATAAGCCCCTTTGAGGAAGAACTGAGGGAAATATTACCATATTGACTTGCAGTGGCGTTTCAGGGTCTTTCTTCATAGAGATTCAGTTTCTTTTTCAGCCAGTGACTTCTAGAGTTGAAAAATTGTTTCCCGTTGAAAAATAGACCAAATAAACATGACCTATTATTAGGATAAACTCTTCAAGATCCTGATCATTCAACGTTGATTCCCCCTTTTTTTTGAGTTGGGTCTCACTCTGTCACCCAGGCTGGAGTGCAGAAATGCACTCACATCTTACCACAGTCTCAACTTCCTGGACTCAGGCCATCCTTCTGCCTCAGCCTCCTGAGCAACTGAGACTACGGGCATGCCCCACCACACCTGACTTTTTTTATTTTTTTTAGAGAGGAGCTCTCACTATGTTGCCCAGGCTGTTCTTAGACCCCTGGACTCAGGAGCAATCCTCCCACCTAGGCCTCCCAAAGTGCTGGGATTACAGGCTTGAGCCACTACTCCTGGCCAGTTTCTCCTGATTATACCTGTTAAGTGATGGCTTGAGGACATTTGGCAAACCCTCATGAAAAATCACCATAAAATCCTCTAGGGGTCTGGAACAAAATCATGCCATTTGCAGCAAAAAATCAAACATCTTGTCAACCATTTTCATAGTTCCTTTACTGGCCAGGCCCCTGGCTGCCCCCATTAAAAATATAACCCTGACGTTGTTTCTGACCATTAAATGGCACTGTTTGCCTTTTTTTATATATTGGGGTCCAAGCATCCCCACTGTTGTGAGGAAGCCTCTCCTCAACACTGGTCTTCTATTGAAAGACACTACTGAGTTGTGAAAGACACTATTCCAATGCATTGATGAAATAAGCTCTCTGATTCCCTTTTTCTTATCAATGTGATTTCCTTTCCAACTTTCCAGTGCCTGAGATATTTCACCTGCTTAGCTCCACCTCAATTTATCATCTATGAGAGTTTTAAGAACTGTAGGACTGTGGCTATTCATATACTACCTACCACTGGTGACAGACTCCTTATGTCCAGCCAGCTGTTGGGTGATTCAGCTCCAGAATCACCAGAGTCTGCTTCCTAGGGCCACTCCTGGCCTCCAGGGTCTTAGATTGAATTCTCCAGGAAACAGAGCTGAAGAATTGCATCCAGGGGCAATATCGGTAAGAGAGTGAGTAAAACATGGTTGAGGAGATGGAGAAATTAAACTAAAAACAGGGCAACGGAAGTCTCAGCTGGTCACTTGGGGAGCTCTGAAACTGGAATGCCTTTCCCAAATTGGAGAAAGGGATGAGAGGTGGGTTTGGAACCTCCCATTTAGAGCCATTGGATATGGGCTGACATGGAGAAGGTTTATGGCACTGGGTAAAACATCCTTTCATTCAAAGGCATTCCCTGGGGGAAGACTCTTGGCCACCTCCCTGGAAATTATAGAAATTAATAACTGCAGCCTGCCTCCTGCAGGGGGATCTGGGCCATTCATCAAACACTTACTTTTCGTTTTGACTTTGTATATGATTTGAGGATAACATATTTAGCTCCCTAAATATGTTTTGTTTAGATTAACGTTATTTTGTGGTTAATTTTTATTTTATTTTAAAGACGAGGGGTACAATTCAGGATTACAGGTAAAGTTTGGGCCTCCCTTTGGTCCCCACTTGGCCTGGTTTGAGATCAGGTACTCTTATTGAGGTTGTGTCCCCACCTCCACCCCAACAGTATCCCACTACTGCCAACCTCTTTAAAACAGTGTTATGTTAAGTGTTCAGGGTTCACTTATGAGTGAGAACACATGGTACTCTGTTCTTTGTTTCTGAGATAGATTACTGAGTATTATGCACTCTAAATCCATCCAAGGTGCTGCAAAGTCCCTATGTTTGTTCTTCTTTATGGCTGCAAAATATTCCATCATGTATATGTACACGTTTTGTATCCAGTCCAGTATCAGTGGACAGCAGGGTTGGTTCCAGGTTTTGTGCTATTGTGAATAGTGCCACAATAAACATGTGTGCACAGGTATCTTTTTTGTAGAATGATTTGAGTTCTTCTGGGTATATTCCCAGTAGGGAGGTTGATGGGTCATATGGAAGGTCAGTTTCTAGTTCTTTTAGAAACTGCCACGCTGTTTTCCATAGAGGTTGAATTAGTTTGCATTCCCACCAGCAGTGTAGAAGTGTTCCCTTTTCTCTGCATCCTCACCTGCATCTGTTTTTTTTTGTCTTATTAATGATGGCCATTCTTACTAGCATGAAGTGGTATCTCAATACTTCTCAAAAGAAGATATATGGGCAGCTAAAAAACACATGGAAAAGTACTCAGCATCACTAATTATCAGAGAAATGCAAAACAAAAGCACATTGAGATACCATATCTCATGGTTAATGTTTTTAAAGCTTGTAAACCGTTACCACACCCAAACAATAAAAGAGGAGATGGTGTAGAACTATCTAAGGCAAAAGGAAAAATTCAACCTAGAATTACAAACCACAAAATTCTCAGGCGTATATAACCTATGCATGTGAATAACAAAGGATTGACTGTGTCAGGGAATTTGCAAGTGCCCTTATGCTAAGAGCATTCCTAATTTGCAAGTAGCCAGAAACATGGATTTTTATAGCAAGAGGAAAGGAGAGTGATGCTCTCACCTGGCATTCTTTAGAGGCTTGTGGTAAAGCAGGAGTTTACAGTGAGATTCTTGTACAGTAATAAAAGTCAGATTCCTTTGATCTGGAGACCTTGAGTGAGCAAATATAGTGTAGAAAGGTTTCAATGTGGCTTGTTTAAATCTTGTTAAAGTGCTCGGGAAGTTTGTATTTACAGCAGTTATAAGTGCTTCAGAATTTTAATTTTATTCTCTATACCACATTTTAATGTGTGTGTGCAAATGTGTTCATATGTATGTGCATGTGTATATTTCCGTGATTGGACAATGGCCAGTAATAAATAGACTGAAGTAATGGATTTGGAAGGTAGGAGGAGTTGTGATTCTTTTATGGTTTGTGTTACGATAACTAAAAAGACACACACTAAGCACCAAACTAAATTACCAAAGAGAAAAAGAAGAGTAGATTTCAGAAAGAGAACTTGCATCTTTGCACAGTGAGCTATTTCCATTCTATCAAGTGGTACCAAAAGGAACCCAGGCAAAAGAAAACACGGGGCTATCAGACTATCCATTCTCTAGGCTTGACATCATCAAATTAGCATTTTGAAAAATTAAATTTGAGCTGAAAATAATTATCTAAATTATTTTGGTAGTAAAATCTTTTAGAACTTATTAATTTGACATAGTATACTTGGACTTGTCATGTTGCTCGTTTTCTCATTTAGACATTCATTTTTCAACACAGCTAATATTTGAATGCACAAAAATGAACCATATCACCAAGATATCATTTTCCTCTCCCTTTTTCCACTTACTATATTTCAGACATTTCTGGGTGCAATGGATAAAAGATGACTAAGAGTCAGGTGCGATGGCTCATGCCTTTAATCCCAGCACTTTGAGAGACTGAGGCTTAAGCCTAGGATTTCAAGCCAACCTGGGCAACATAGCAAGACTCCATCTCTAAAAAAAATTTTTTTTTTAATTAGCTAGACATGGTGGCACATGCCTGTAGTCCCAGCTACTTGGGAGGCTAAGGCAGAAGAATCACCTGAGTCAAGGAGGTTGAGGCTGTGGTGAATCATGATAGTGCCACTGTGCTCCAGCCTGGGTACCAGAGTGAGACCCTGACTCCAGAAAAAAAAAGACAAAGAAACAACTGTTCTCAAGAAACTCACAATTTAGTAGGACAGACAGATGTATACATAAATATGATACAAGCCACAGAATAACATACGAAAGACCATGAGTCATTAAATGGAACACTTATTGACTATTGTGTCTCAAATTAATACTCATAAAATAGGAATAAAACATGGTACATGTTCTTAGTGAACTTATGTGAGGGTATGTTTTTTCTAGGTCAATTTGGAATGATGGGTGAAGGTATACATATTTTTAGGTAAGCTCACCTTTAAGGGTTGCTGTTCTTCAAGTGAAACGGGAATTTTCTATTCACTGATAGTGATAGAGTGTTATCTTTCTTAAGCAATACTCAGTCACCTGTGTGTAGGAGCCAAGAAGAAAAATTATGTTAGTTAGAATAGTGCCCTGAGGGCAAAAAAGCAGAAAGGGGTATGGGAGTTGAGATTGTTGGCAAGATGCAAGTTCTCTTTCTGAAATCTACTTTTCTTTTTCTCTTTGGTAATTTAGTTTGGTGCTTATATGCTTTCCTTTAGGATACCTTGCGTTGTGTGTGTGTCTTTTTAGTTATCGTAACACAAACCATAAAAGAATCACAACTCCTCCTACCTTCCAAATCCATTACTTCAGTCTATTTATTACTGGCCATTGTCCAATCACGGAAATATACACATGCACATACATATGAACACATTTGCACACACACATTAAAATGTGGTATATATAATCCATATAACTCCATGGATTATAGTGTTCTCCACATGCACCACAGAACATGGAGTCCAAGCAAGGCAGGGAAAAAAATGGAGACAACAAGTAGCTGAGGAAATGGAGAAGGAAGCCATCATTGAAATATGACTTTGAGTATAATGCGGTCATGAAATAGAAGCTAGAATGATACGAAGTTGTGGTTTGAGGTGAGTTGCTGAGATTTGATATTTCAAAGGAGGAGACTTCTAAATCATACCAAATAAGCAAATGTGATGGTCAATGGAGTGACAGCAATCAAAGAACTCCAGGGAGCAAGAGGATGGAGTCGTTCACTTGCAGATGGACGTAAGTAGGATAACGGAACTGGGGATGGAGAGGAAGATGATGGCTGGGTGTGCTGTGTCCACCACACAGCAGCTCACTTGTCAGGACTCCCTCCGAGTTGCATTGGTGGACACATTCCCTGCTGAGAATGATCCCTAAGAGACCCTGTTTTATCTTGATCCTGGCTGCTCCTGTCAGAAGTATCCATAATCTCTAAATGGGCAACAGGCAGAGATAATTTACCTCTCAACACGAGGACAGGGAGTTAGCAGAGCAACTTTAAAGGTCTTTTTTACTTTATGATGTTGATTTCGTCCTTAAAAAGAATTTTCTGTCTGGCTGCTTCCTAATTAGAAGGATATGGGATAACAGAAAACTCACTGCTCTTGGTCTCAGAAAACTCTTATTGACCCAGTTCTATAGCCTGGATGAGTTGTTGTGTAGACAGTCAAGGGTAATATCACTTACTCTTGTTCCAGAAAGAGGAGCATCTGGGAACTAACCTGAGGTAAAAGAAAATATATTGCGCTGGAAAACTAAGAGAAAACCACTGAGGTTGGAAAGAACAAATGAGGGGAAGCTGTACTTCAAAGGGAGAAGACAATTAAATGAGTAATGGGGTAGAGTGTGGTGGCTCTCACCTGTAATTCCAGAACTTTAGGAGGCTAGATGGAAGGAGCACCGGAGCCTAGGAGGTTGAGGCCATGGTGAGCCTGGATTGTGCCATTGTACTCCAATCTGCATGACAGAGACCCCAACTCAAAGAAAAACCAAAATGAGGAATGGTTAGAAATTGCTCTTGTACTAGGACACCCTGCCAGATATTATCATTGTGGTTTTCCTTCTGGAAAGCAAGTTGCTGAGAGTCACTTTAGATTTCTATATCATTCAGGATACAGACAGGAAAACACAACCACTCTAAGACTTTAAGAAAAAAATGGATTTGGTTACATCGCATCCTTAGTTCAGGTTCCTTGGAAAGGACAACTTGAGACAAGGATTTGGCTGCGCGTGATTTTCACTGAGAAGAAAAAGCTCATGAGGGAAGGCGCAGAGCAGGGCAGAGAGAAGAACAAAGCAAGACGTGGTTCAGGGAAACCCCAGTCTTTGGTCTGATGCAAAGTGGGGGGGAATCTGGAACACAAAACACACCCCAGAACTGTCTCCTCTTTGAGGCAAGGAAGTCAGCATTTTATAACCTTTATCATTGTCATTGGCTGTGGCTGCTCTTTCAGCTCCTGTCAGGCCAATCTTGAGAAGGGTCCCATTTTGAATCCTTGGCAGTCAAAGGTCATAGCAGGGCAACAAATGTACCAACCCAGCAAAAAAGCTAGATAGAAACTAGAGAAACTCCTATTGCAGCTGATGGAAACAGAGAAGCTCAAGGGAGAATGGTGAGGCCACTCAGTTTGGCAACAGCTGGAAGTAGTTACTGTTCCTAGGCCTGGAGAGACAACCAGAAGAGGTGGTTTTACCAGAGCCCACAAGACAGACCTTCCTGTGGGATATAGACATGGCAAGCACTGACCAGAGGGAGCTGGGATCACAGGAAGAGGACTATCTTGCAGAAATTAGAACTGTGGAGGAGAAGCTGCTAAAAAAGCCATGAAAATCATTAAAAAAAATTAAAACAAACAACAAAAAAAGATTGCATCTTCCCATCCCTTATCCCCAATTTTGCCTCCCATTGGATAAACCTACAAGGGAATGAAGGTAGTTGGCTGTCACTCAGAGCAGAGGAAGCTTGGGGAACAGATCTCAGAGCCAATAGGAAGCTAATTGAGCACCCTCTGGAGAAACTGAGGGCAGCTGCCCTTAGGAGTGTTGTAACTCTATTGTCTGAAGCCAGAGTGTTCAGATCATCAGACTGTCAGCATGTAGTGAATCTTAGAATTTGTGAAAGAAAAGCTGGTTAGGATGCTGAGTCTCTGAAATGGCAGCTCCCCAAATCTCTCCTCATCTGTGGTTTCGTGGCCAGTTTGCAAACCCAGAGGTTGTGATGCACGAGGAAGACGACCTCGTCTATGTTTTGAAATATATAAGGCATAACTCTTATGACTAATGCCTGGTGAGTGTTCTTAGGATATACAGACGTCTCTACTAATTCCTTATCTTTCCTGCATTCTAAAAACGGAAAATTCTGTTTATAGCAAATAGGGAGAGGGAGGGACTCACAATATTCAATGGTCTTTAGATAAAAGAGACTTGGCAGTGCCACTCTTGACCCTGAAAACTGGTGTCAGCAACACAACTTTGGCAACACCATAGATGAATCCTGGGAAATGGAAATCAGCATGACAGTTAGGTAAAAACGTTATGAAAAGTAAAATAGACCAAGAGAGCACACATGTTGTGAAAACAAAAGGACTTAACATTTTATTTTTCAATTCCCATTTAAAATTGATTTCTGGCTGGGTGCAGTTGTTTACGCCTATAATCCCAGCACTTTGGGAGGCTAAGGCGAGAGAATCACTTGAGCCCAAGAGATCAAGACCAGTCTGGGAAGCATAGGGAGACCTCGTCTCTACGAAAGGTAAAAAAATTAGCCAGGTGGGGTGGCATGCACTTCTAGTACCAGCTACTTGAGAGGCTGAGGTGGAAGGATACCTGAGGAGGTTGAGGCTGCAGTGAGCCATGATCATGCCACTGCACTCCAGCCTGAGTGACAGAGTGAGATCCTGACTCAAAAAATAATAATAAACAAAAATAAATTGATTTCTATATTTTAAATCTACGAATTTATATATTTTTATTGATCACATAAATTTGTGTCCTATACACAGAACATAGAGTATACTATAGCATTTCTCTCTAAAGTGGCTAGAAAAGTGTGCATGGTGTGACCATCTACAAGATGCTCGTCTACACCCAAAAGATATGATCTAGGGACACATTGAGGAAATGCTTTATTTCAATCCCATGCTTGACTGGTGGTATTTCACAGATTCATTTGCAAGTAGGTTCATTTTTTTTAACTTGCTTTTCAAGGTGGTGATGAAAAATTGGTCATTTATAACTTTATAATATCATATTCAGGTACTTCATTGTCTTGGGATTCATACATCTTTACAGGATTTAGAACATCACTATTTGAGCCTCAAAAAGTATTTGCAAGTAGATATTTCTCTTCTCGTTAATGAGGATTAAAGGGTTCTGGAAGCAGAATGATCTGATCAATTCAGGAGGTACTTCCTGTCCCCAGAAGGAGCTTGCAAAGATCAAATCCGTGTTTTCATGCAAGAATTTCTGAACTTTTGAAAGTGCTTGAAGCAACTGTTAAAGCATCTGGGAGGTCTGGAGGTTTAAATGGTCCTTTCTGGGAAATCTTAAACGTTAACTTTCTGAAGATGCATGATTAGAGGGAGAGTGAAAGCATCCATGTACAGGAGTGGTCTGAAGGACAGCAAATCAGTTATAGAGAGGGAGAAGCGTGGTTTTCTTTTTATTTTTTCACTTTAGAAGCTCTTCTTTTGTGTCCTGACACATCATTCTTCTCTCTGTTTCAGTGCTGCATGATGGTGGGAAACAACGAGAAAGAGAATACTGGAAAAACAGAAAAAGGACAGTAGGAGGAGAAAGAATGATTATATTGTAAATATATTAGAAACGGAAGGCTAGGTGTGGTGTTTTTGTAGACAATGAAAAGTTGAGCTAAAAAGAAACAGACGAAACCTTGTAAGTAATTTTTAAACAAGACCGTGATATATGATGAAAGCAAACTCCATGCCAGTGTGTCCTCGAACCAGTGTCTGGCCTCTGTGCCTGCAGGCGGCTGGCACTGAAACAGGTTGTGCAGTGGAAAAAAGAAAAAAACAAACCAACTATATTTTGTGTGTGTTGCTCGCACTGGTGAAAAGAATAACCTATAGCAGGAATGTATTAGAGAAAAGTTTAAAATCATTCAAGTGTTTGAAGTAAGGTGGGGCAGTGGAAGGAGAGGGAATGAGACAGCTACAGGCAGTTCAGTGACGTGACTCTTCTCCATAGTAGAGAAGGAAGGTTGTGAAGTATACACCAGTGAGCAAATCGTGATGTGCAGCTCAGTAGAGAGCAATAAAACAGCAGTCACACATTGAAATGCCATATAAGAATGGTAACAGAAAAAAAGGGGTGAGGGTCGAGAGCAGTGGCTCTCGCCTGTAATCCCAGCACTTCGGGAGGCTGAGGCAGGAGGACTGAGACCAGCCTAGGCAACATAGCAAGACCTCCTCTTTACCCACCCCTCCAAAATTCGAAATATTAGTTGGGCATGGTGATACAAGCTTGTAGTCCCAGCTACTCAGGAGGCTGAGGTAGAAGGATCACCTGAGCCCAGGAGGTCAAGGCTGTGGTATACCCTGATGATGTCACTATACTTCATCCTGGGCAACAGAGTGAGACCCTGACTCAAAACAAACAAGAACAAACAAACAAAACCCAAAAGGTGAGGAGGAAAAACACTAGAAATGAGTTGATATGTACCCACACTGTGCGATTGGTGGAGGTTGCATTGGATTCACTGTGTCACTCCTGATCTCTAGGGATGAACCTCTCCTGTTTTTTGTCCCCCGTTTTTGTTCTCTCCCTTGCCCCTTAGCTGTTTTTTCTCAGGCCAGACTTGGCAGTTCTATCAAGACTCCTAGACTCCAGGAAGTAGAGTCCTTCCTTGTCTGAGTTTCTGGTTTCAGGTTGAAACTCTGGGAAAATGAGTTATCAAAGATGTCTTAAGTCAGCGAAAACTGTGAACCAAAGCCAACAAAGGTCAGCTGTTCATGGAGAAACAGTTCCCAGTTCTAGGATGACTAAAAATAGGGGTATGTGTGGGTGGCTGACAAGCATAAATTTATAAGGAAAAGAAAGATTTCAAGACCTTAAACCACCTTATCTATCAAATGCCACAGGCACTTACTCTGTGAGAGCAGACATGGACTGTTGCCAACATGCCACATAACTTAGGTCACATCAAAGTATAGGAAAAGCCACAATAATAAATGAAACTCCTGGTAACATAGGCCTTCTTCCCACCACCCCATGTATGGAATTTAGCTTGTCATGTGAACGGTAGCCAACAAAAAATAGCTGAAATAGTAATTGCAGGGATCAGTCAACACATGTTTAAATCAATTATTTTATGTTATTGCCTTTTATATCCATCTCTTCTCCTTGTTTCAGACTGCTTCTATTCAACGCATGAATTTGGGCTATCTCAAAGTCTATTACAGAAACCTTCATGAGATTCTTAACAAGGTTTTTTTTTCTTTCTTTTTTTTTTTTTTGAGTCACTCTGTCACCCAGGCTGGAGTGCAATAGCATGTAATAGCATGATCGTGTCTTACCTTAGTGTCGACCTACTGTGCTCAGCTGCTCCTTCTGCTTCAGCCTCCCAAGTAGCCAGGACTACAGGTGTGTGCCACCACACCCAGCTCAGAATCTTTTAGTTTTTATAGAGAGAAATTCTCACTATGTTGCTTAGCATGATCCTGAATTCCTGGACTCAAGTAATCCTGTTGCCTGGGCTTCCCAAAGTGCTGGGATTACAGGCGTAAGGTACCACACGTGGCCTCTTAACAAACTTTCAAACAAAGATACCATTTCCTGTACTACATCCTAAATTCCTTGTTTTCTATGTGATATTTTCTTTCACTTTCCTCGTCATCACCTTTTTCTTTTCAGAAGTCATAAAACATCGCACCAAGCCCATTAGCAAGTCATCAACCCGGAACGGCAAATACGTCACATCCTTGAGCCTAAGTTTCAATTCTGAAGAGCCTTCTTTCCCTTTACAACATGTCCACTGAAATGACTGGCTCAGATCTTGCCTGGGGTCAGAGATCTTATTTTCCTAAAATAAATTTTCTACACTCCCAGATCCACGATCAGCATGTTACAGAATGTCATTCCCTTTGTCTAGGAAATCTCCACGCTGTCTTCTTTTATACTATCTAAACTCATAATGGAGTTTATTCCTAAATTCAAAATCACTTTAACTTCTTGAGTGAGGAATTATTTTTGAAACCAGACTATGCTAGTAAACGTTCTGGATCCTACTAATCTCTATAGTTTTCATTTGCTCTTAGAGTTTATTTCTTCCATCTGATCCTATACATCCTACTATTGAAAACATTATTTCTCTACTCACCACACTTTTGACCAAATATGTGGGTTTCTTCCATACCAACAACCAATTCTCCAACTGTATGGGCACCACCTTTAGTTTAATTCAATTCTGATACTAACTACTCAGAGTTAGCACAGACCCTGCAGGTTAAGGAGTCAGTCCTACAGGACTGCTCACCATTTCAGATGGCAATTGCAAGTAGTGGGTCCTCAGGTTACCCACACTTCTGTCTGACGTGGTTACAAATTGGGGTTCCCACAACTCCCTCCTCATGTTGGATAATTTGTTCTAATGGCTCACAGAACTCAGGAAAATCTTTTACATACTTTTCCCAGTTTATGTTAAAGGATATTATAAAGGATTCAGACAAGTGACCAAATGATGAGGTATGCAGGGCTAGGTCCAGAAGAGTCTTGAGAATGGAAACTTTTGTCCCCATGGAATTGGGGTACCTGACTCTCCCACCATGTGGATGTATTTACCAACCTGAATGTTCTCTGAACCCCATTGTTTAGGATTTTTATGGACACGTATCAAGTCTTCTATGGAAACATAGTTGATTCAACTGTTGGCTATTGATGATTAACTCAATCTTCAGCCCCTGTCCACTCCCTGGAGGTCTGGGATGAGGCTGAAATTTCCTCTAATCATGCCTTGGTCTTCTAGTGATCAGCACTTAACCTGAAGTTATCTAGGAGCCCCCAGTTACCAATCACTGCATTAGCATACACACACACACACACACACACACACACACACACACACACACACACACACAAACACTCTTTTATTTTTGAGTTGGAGTCTCACTCTGTCACCCAGACTGGAGTGCAGTGGCTGCTACTGGCCACCGCAGCTGTTGGGAGCCATCCATGGAGGCCCACTGAGCGTTAGGGATCAGGAAGGGCCGTTGACCCCGAGACCACTAGGATGCGTTTGGGAGCTATTGACCCCATTTCCTCCCCCTTTCTACTCAGCACTAACCAGATTAAGCTACTGTGAGCTCAAAACATAAAAACTCTGAGACCAGGACGAACACAAGCTGACTTTAGAAGCTCATTGCTCCCATTCTTCCTCAAACTGCAGTTTTGACTTTCACACAACTTATAATTCAAACTCGGGTAACATCTAAGAGCCTTAGTATTGGTCACAGTCTTCTGGGTCATGATCTTAGGATTTATTGAAGTTGTAAATTGTAGAATATAGTTTTAGAAGACAGCCATTTTGTTGAACGAATGCAGCTGGGTTACTTGCAGGTAGCCCACTGTGAACTTTGGACTGGGCCACATTCCAAACATTCTGGGATCAGCCACTTTCGTTTGTAAAGTAAATACTTAAGCTTCTATAGAATTGTTTAACTTGGCATAAATCAATAAGTTTAGGATAAAAAGGTTTATAGAATATGTCAGTCACAGATTAGGGTATCCTTTGTTATGGGATTGTAAGATTATCATATGAAAAGGGTTTAAAGGCAATCATTGATTAAGTTTTCATGGATTAAGGTTTCTGGTGGGTGGGGGATGCCCCTCCCACATCTGACTTTGTGTATAAAAGACCCATTGTAATTCCCAATAACACACATCGCTTCTGCACTAGACTGGAGTCCAGTCTCTTCTTTCTCTCTCTCTCTTTCTCTCTTTCTTCTCCCCAATTGCCGATGCTGTCTCCACCTTTGGGGTACCCTGAACCCGGCTGGAGCTGGACTCCGGCACGCAGCCTTGACCTGCTGGGCTCCGGCGATCCTTCCACCTCAGACTTCCAAGTAGCTGAACCTACAGGTGCGCGCTACCACGCCTGGCTAATTTTTGACTTATTGTAGAGATGAGGTCTCACCAAGTTGCCCAGGTGAGTCTCGAACCCGCGGGCTCAGGCAATCCACTCACCTCGGCTTCCCAAAGCACTGGGATTACAGGCTGAGACACCAAGCCTGTCTAGAAACATTCTTATCACTCTGGAGATTCCAAGGATCTTATGAAAATGTCAGGAACCAGAGACTAAGACCAAATATTACCAAGCAACAAAATTCTTCTACCATGATCCGATTACTAAGGAAGCAACAAGAGTTTGTGTCCAGAACCCAGAACAGAGACTAAATAAATATATCTTCTTGTGTCACATGCAATTTTGATGGTGATTGGAACAGTCAATTCTTCTATTATCTAAAGCAAATGCTGATTCTTTCTTAGTCATTGAATCTCTGGGTAAAATAAGAAGTCAGGAGATACTAATTTTCACTCTCATCCTAACTTTTCTTTCTTTTTGAGTTGGAGTCTCACTCTGTTGTCCAGGCTGGAGTGTAGTGGCACGCCGCTCAAGGCCACCACAACCTCGACCTGCTGGGCTCAGGTGATCCTTCCACCTCAGCCTTCCAAGTAGCTGGAACTACAGGCACACACCACCATACCTGGCTAGTTTTTTGATTTATTGTAGAGACAAGGTCTCATTAAGTTGCCCAGGCTGGTCTTGAACCCCTGGACTCAGGCAATCCTCTTGTCTCGGCCTCCCAAAGTGCTGGGATTACAGGCTTGAGCCACCAAACCCGGCCTCACCCTAACTTTTCAAAGGAAAATTAAAGGTCATTTGGATTTAAAATTTAAAATAAAAACTGACAAATTAGTTCACTATTTTTAATGATGCTAATAAAAATGATTTATCAAGCCTTGCCAAATCAGAAGTGATTCAAACATTTACATTGTGAAATTAATAAAACTAAAGGAGTTTAGAAAAAGAAAGAAAGAAAACCAACAGTCTCATTTCTTGGAACTACTAATAGAACAGGAGACAGCACCTATTCTAAGGACTTCTTCAGGTGTTCAAGCCTGGTTATTACTCACACCAGTCTCATGGTTCCTGTGCAGCGAAACTAAACAAATATTTCCCAAAACAAGGTGGGTCATATTGGATTTATTCAAAGTGCTATGCTTTGTAAACTTGGAAAAATGCGTTCATCAGAGCTTGGATTTCTAAAGAATTGCTCTTGCTAGTATGCTGAGTAGGTGTTGAAACATTCATTCTGGGTGAAGCTCTTTATAATGTAATCTGTTGGAAAATAGCTATAGAAGATACAATAACCTTACTCTTGTTTAATTAGTATTTTTTGGAGCCTCCTAAAAGAACTCTTGCATGGATCAGCACTCATGAATATTAAACATAAAGGATAAAAATTTTACAAGTAACCGCTGCCCTGTAAGTTCTTTACTTGGTTAAGCAAATCTTTTGTATTTATCAGCTAATTCTCAACTGGCTCTTAATTCTTTTCAAATGAACTAGCTTCCTACTTGGGTCTCATGCAGATCACAGCTTGGCCGAAAACCTACGCAGCAAAATTAAACTACACAAATATCAGTCCACAATATTGTACTATCAGAATAACCTTAACTTACACTGCAGTGTGGAACAGAGCCTAGAAATCTTTGGTGGATCCACACTGGCGAATTATGCTTCAAATTTGGGCTGATTTGTGAAAAAAGAGAATCAAGCGCCATTAAAAGCCTACAAGACTTAAAGACAAAACCTTTAAGACTCCAATCACACAAAAAAATTATAAAGGACATCTTGCTAATGTTCAAATATTTTTACCAGGTTTATAATGAAGAATCTATTATATTAATTATTCAGGAAAAAACGTCAGCTTATAGTGCAATTTTTGCTTACTAGCATTCATGGTAGGTATCCTTTTTTGACTTTGTATAACAGTCTATGCCAAAGCCACACAAAATGTTAACCTTCAGTCATTTGAGTACTGATTTTCATCACAAGGCTTGAAAGCAAAATCTATATATTATTTATCTTTGCATCATTAGTATCCATAAAAACATCTAGCCCATAAATTTTAGTGAACATTTATTGTAAAGAATTTAACTTCAGCACATGGATATAGACGGCATTATATAATCTACACAGAATTAATGGAGGTTCATAAATAATATTCCCTGACTGGGCACGGTGGCTCACGCCTGTAATCCCAGCACTTTGGGAGACCAAGGTCAAAGGATTGATTGAGCCCAGGAGTTCGAGACCAGCCTCATCTCTACAAAAAAAAATTTTAAAAATCAGTTACTTGGGAGGCTGAGGCAGAAGGATCATCTGAGCCCAGAAGGTCGAGGCTGTGGTTAGCTGTAATGGTGCCACTGCACTCCAGCCTGGGTGACAAAGCAAAACTCCAACTCTAATAATAATAATAATATTCCCAGTGCCATAACTCTAAGTTGGCTTATGAGCCTTCAATACTTGAATAATCTATTTGGGCAGGTGGTAAATCTGAGTATGGAAAAAAAAACTCTTATGCTGAGGCTGTCTACTGACTATTAAGAAATCGTAACTTATTCATACAATTGAGAAAAAAACAAGCTGCATGCAATATTAGTTAGTCCTACTAAACAATTTTATGTAAACTTCTAATAGATTTTGACCATCCAAGCATTACCAAATGGCCTAAAATTTAAGTTTCTGCCTTACAGTCTTGCTTTTGCATTTGTACCCTTAGAGACTGACTGGTATTATTTATTTAAACTGGTACTTAGCCTTTTTTAAAAATTTAGAATATAAGAAATAGTCAATGAATAAAATTTGGAAAATACAGGAATCTGCGAAAAATGCTAAATTATCTTTATTCTTCCACTCAAGGAAAATATTCCAGTATACATAATTGGAAGATGATAACTATATATAATATATATTTTATATATTTATATATTCTATATATATTGTAGTTATCATCTTCCAATTGTATATAATAATAATATATGTAGAAGGCTTCCTCCACAGAAGGAAGGCTCTAGAACCTCACCCTACTATATGAATGGACAGCTAAAAACATAGAAAACAGAATGCAAGGACTCATATCATGTGTTAAAAGTAATTTCTTCTGACAGGGAGAGTAGAATCTTTATTTTATTGTAAATATATTATAATGCTGGAAATATTTAAATAAGATGCATTTGTATATTGCTTATGAGGGAAAATATTTTTAAAAGAGTTAATAATAAAAAATGAGGGCAGACCAGATGCAGTGGCTCACACCTATAATCCCAGCACTTTGAGAGGCAGAGATGAGAGGATTGCTTGAACCCAGGGGTTCAAGACCAGCCTGGGCAAATTGGCGAGACCTCATCTCTACAATACATCAAAAACTTAGCCAAGTGTGGTGGTGCATGTCTGTGGTTCCAGCTGCTTGGAAGACTGAGGTGGAAAGATCGCTTGAGTCCAGAAGACTCAAGGTTGCAGTGGCCATAATCATGCCACTGCACTTCAGACTGGGTGACAGAGTGAGATTCTGATACAAAAAAAGAGGGCAGTATCACCTTTAAAATGTGAATATATTGTACAACCTATCATATTTTTTCTGTTCGTTTTGACTACTGGAACATGCAAAACTTATTTTTATATTCAACAAAACCCAAACCTCATAGTTTTTTTATTTTTATTTTAAATATAATTTCTTGGGCTCGGTGGCTCAGCCTGTAATCCCAGTGCTTTGGGAGGTCGAGGTGAGTGGATTGCCTGAGCCCGTGAGTTCGAGACCCGCCTGGGCAACTTGGCGAGACCCCATCTCTACAGTAAATCAAAAAATTAGCCGGGTGTGGTAGCGCGCACCTGGAGTTCCAGCTACTTGGAAGGCTGAGGCGGAAGGATTGCCGGAGTCCAGCAGGTCGAGGCTGTGGTGGCCGTGAGCAGCCACTGCACTCCAGTCTGGGTGACAGAGTGAGACTCTAACTCAAAAATAAATAAATAAATAAAATTTCTCTTTTCCTTTCCTAGTCAGCTGTCATCCTTAAATTCTGACACTTCTTACTTTCTTTTATTGTAATCTGCTTCAATTATTTTCTCATATTTTATTAGTTTTGATAAATAAGGTAAAATGTAAATGAATTAGAATTAAAATAAAAATTTTAAAAAACAAAAAAACCCAAACTTATCATAGCTATCAAAAATAAGACCAAACTATCTGTACAACATTTAGGACTTTTATTAAGAATGTTGCTCAGAGTACTGTTATGTTTCCCCTAGGGATTTCAACTCAAAAACTAAAACTGTATTTCACCAATATCAACAACCCTCATTTACAATCAATTGCCTCACCTGCTCTTTTAGAATTTCTTTCTCCTGAAAAACCCTCCCTTCACACTCCTCATTGCCACCATGCCCCAGTGTGATTTCACTCTCCCCAATACCTACAGCTGAGCCATGATACTACTCACCTGGCTAATTCTTTCATTTTTTTTTTTTGTAGAGATGAGGTCTCACTACGTTGCCCGAGCTGGTCTCGAACTCCTGGACTCAAGCAATCCTCCTATTTCTGCCTCCCAAAGTGCTGGGATTATAGGTATGAGCCACCGTGCTAACCCTGTTATTGTCCTCCTACTGAACTCCACCATTCCTTCCAGGCATTCTGGCTTCCTTTGGTGGGTACACTTCCTCTAGAAATGTCCTCCCTACTCCACTCCCACTAAGCACAGCTGCCACCTCCAGTGGGTTGGTCACTGCTTCCTGATGTCCACCAGTTAAGTCTTGCTTCTCTGCTGAGACTTCCATGTGCATCTGCCCTGCGTTCTGTGATGAAGACTAGAGAGGACCTCTCTCTCATTTTGATTATATTCTGCTGGAGAAGCAGCCTATAGGAGCACAGTCCTTTGAATTACAAAGCTTCCCTCCTAGGAGATTTAGATACGAATAAAAAAAGGAGCTAAGAGACCGTGGCTGCAACAAGAGATAAATACTGGGCTCTATTTAGAACTCACAGTCCTGCCTTTTCCCCACTTATGACCAGGATTTGTGATGATTCGACTTGTTATCTGACATCCTCTTCCCTGAGAATCAAATTGTCTTCCAGGAGAAGCCTTGTTTTCTCCTGCAATTAAGTATCAGGGAACTGCCCCATCAATTTCCCAGACACTATCAAACCTGTCAGAATTCCAGGGGTGTACTTGGCTTAGGCACAACCTGAAAACTCCACTAGAGATATAAAAAATGGACTTGAATAAATAGAGATACCACATTCATGAGTGCAAAACTAAATGTATTTAAGAATCAATTTTTTAAAATTAAATAATAGCTTTAGCCAACCCATCAAACTTCATCAGTTTAGGAGGCACAAAATAAAGTCACAGCATTTTAAATATTTAGATTAATATGACTTTGATCTCTATTCTGTTCATCACAAAAATTCATGGTTGGGAAAAAACGTTTATTATTGCCTATGTTTGTTTATCTTCTCAAGAAAGATACAGCAAATAGTTATAATTTAACCAGAATAATGAATGGGGAAATGTTCTCTTTATTCATGAATTTCTTATAAGCTTTGGTTTCTGAATTCATTTATGATTAAAGAAAGAAAAATCATATCATACTGTTGTAATTATCTATCATGTAATTATTGGTCACCATAGAACTCTCTCATCAATAAAGCTAATTTATTTAGATTTTTAAATTATAACATACATTATAATGAATGATAACATGAGTTTCCCCAAATTAAATTATTTTACTTCCTTCTTGTTTTCTGTTGTTCCTCTTAGTTGATCAGTAAGAAGATGGTTATCAACACACAAAGATTTAAAAGCAAACTTGCTTAGTAAGAAAGTGAGTGAGTGATATTCTGTTCCTGAAAGGACTTTTAACAATCATCATACTCAAAAATTAAAGAAGAAATAACATTTCAATGAAGTGAAACTTGCTTTAGCTTAATTAAGAAGCTTCAGGGTAAAACTTTATTTACGTATTTTAGAAAGTACTCTAAACTGAGTAGAATCCAAAAACATAAGCACACTAATTAAAACATTTTAAAATACCAAAGAGGGATAAGTGGTTTTGTAAGTTTTTTGGGATGGGTGGTTAATCTTTTCCAATAACTCATCAGAAAACTATGCTCAATTTTTCATGGTTAGACAATGTGATTAAAAAAAAAGTATCAACTGCTTGGTTTTATGTTTAAAAACGAAGGTGTTTAATTGATTGCAAAATAAGAGGTAGCATGCATAACCTTTTTAAAAATTATCAAAAGCACTGTCCTTGATGTTAGCCCGACAGTCTTCCTTTTGATTAGTCAAAAATAGCATCATGGATTTATATAGCATTTTCCTTCAAAGGAACCAAAGAACTTGCCTTTAAAAAAAATTTGTCAATCTCCCATTATCTCTACAAAGATAAAGGTGAAAGGGGCTTGCATTCTTGCTAATGAATAGAGGCTGTCTGAGAAACAAATAAGTTCACCCCCTCAGTTATCTGCACAATCCTTTCTTCCCACATCACAGCAAGTGACTGCTTTTTCCACCCAGTTCAGTATCCCCTAAGAGGACATAGTAAAGTAATAAATTCAGCCACAAATGGCCACTATCGGGAGGGCAGTTTGGTCTGCCACTTTAAGGATCAAAGAATTCAAAGAAACTTTCCTTGGGGAAAAGGTATCTCAAGTCATATTCATTCCTTTGCAATTTCTTCATTTATTCAGTGAATATCTATTGAGCTCCTACAATGTGTAAAGCTTTGTGGCAGATGCCAGAAAATCAATACTGAGCAAAAACCACTAGGGCTCTGCCCTCATGAAGCTTTCGTTCAAGATGGTGTTAACTAATTCCACGGGTAATTATTTTAGTACAATTGTGAAAAGTATTCTGAGGTGGAAACTGTAGGTGCTACGACAGCACAGAATGGGTAAATCTGACTTGAGAGTCACAGAAGGCTTTTCTTAGGCAAAGATATTGATCAGGGCTTTGAAATATTACCAAGAAGTAGCTAGGCTAAAATAGGAAGAAGAACATTCCAGGATGATGCTAAGTTTGCCCCAAGGTCCTGAAGTGGAAAGAACAAAATTGATTATTGTATTAGCAAAGACCAAACATATGACATAAGTTAGATCATGTGACGTGCTTCATAAATAAAACTCTAAATGAAAGTTAGTGATTACTTTTACTAACTGTTACTACCATGTTAGTCTCTGAATTTAGTAGACTATCAGGGCTTTGTTTTTCTCTCACTACTGCCTTTGAGCAGTATGTTGGCAAGATCATGAGCAAATGCCATATTTGTTTTAAAAGTTTTAAAAGTCTTTAAAATAGACACATTTCTAAAAATCCAATTGAAATCAAAATTTTAGTATCATATCTAATTCAGTATTTACCTCCCAACCGCCATTTGTGCCCCACTCCCATCTGTCTAGGCCAGATCTGTAGCCTGAGAAGGTTTTTTTGATTTCCTTTTGGTCCTGTTTGACCTGGGACTGGTACCTCCAGGATCAAGGGGATGGAGGAGAGTTGAAGAGGAGGGTAGTTGTTGGAGGCCAAGTTAAAGGCAGAAGTCAAAGTCTCGCTTGTGTGGTGCTATTATAATTTATCAACGTCCTCAGTGATGGCAGGTGCAAAATGTGGGCTCTTTCTCAGAGAACATTTGAGAGTTTTCTGGAGCCTCCCTCTAGGACTGCTACATGGTGCCAAAGAGCCTTTCTGCGGACTTCCCATGATCCCTCTCAGCTCTGTATCTCCACTTTCTTTCCAATGGTGTCCCCACAGATTCTTTCAGCGGAGATCTTCACACTCCATAAGCAACCCTCTTTGGCAGAGTCTTGTCAAGATGGTTCAAGTGACTGCTTTTCACTGGATTCACTAGACCTGTGGATATTTGCATCCATGCGACTGATTTAAAAACCACCTTCTTTGTTTCTCCTGCTATAATAGACAGCTCTAGCCTGCCTCAAACTTCCCCAGATGCAGGCACCAGTCTCTATGTCAATACAGATTACCAAGTGTCCTAAAGGTCACAAGACAGGACTATGCATTTCAGCAGTTCATAAGTATCCAACTGAGGAATTAAATTCTAGTCTCTTCTCTTGAAACAGCAATAACAAAACAATTACATTATCAACAACAAAATGTCTTTAGAAAACAACTCATTTTGTCTTAAGGGAGGGAAAAATAAGACAGAAAACTTTCTTTTCTTCAAATTTTTCTGTTCTCTTATATAGGCTATTTGAAGTAATGAAAACAAAGCCACACATCTTTTAGTATGTCTTGCATATAACTGTCTCTTTCAAATGTGACAGATGTGAACTGACCCTTGGAGTGACCAAAAAAAAGGAACGAGAGAAAATGTGACAGAGTTCTACTGCATGTTCTCACTTATAAGTAGGAGCTAAACTAAGGAACTGCAAAGGCATAGGGAATGGTATACTGGACACTGGTGACTCAAAAGGGGGTGGGTGGGAAGGGAGTAGGGATAAAATATCACCTATCAGGCACAATGTGCACAGGTAGGGGTGGAGGGTATACTTAAAGCCCAGATTTCTTTGCCACTATGCAATGCATCCATGTAACCAAAAACTATTTGTACCTCTAAAGCTATTGAAATTTTAAAAAGAAAAGAAAAAAATGTAAGAAGCTAAGGAAAAGGCAATTTTATTCTTCTTGAAATTACACGTTTTGTCCTGAAATGCAAGTTCATTAAACTTGCAAAAATTTTAAGTAAAAAATGTTCAGTAAATATGGAAATGATGTTTTTCTTTTTAGTGACTAAGCATTTCATGTTATCATTTGAAGTATATTTTCCACTCCTCTGCTTTTAAATTCTATATTTATAACAGTTATTTCATGGTTATCCTTTATTTCATTTTTATAACTTATTTCAATTTTTTAAGATAAACTGAATTCTTTTCAATATGTAAAAAAAATGTGACAGGTTCTGAAATCATCTATCTTCAGGCTCAACTGGAGACTTCAACTGAAATCCTGAGATGATAAGGAAGGTACCATTTGACGTTAGTTACTGTATTCTTGTTTGCTGTCTTCTTCCTATCATTACTGTCGTTATTTTTATTTTTATTTTTTTGAGTTGGAGTCTCACGCTGTCGCCCAGACTGGAGTGCAGTGGCCGCTCCCGGCCACCGCAGCCTCGCCTGCTGGGCTCCTGCGATCCTTCCGCCTCAGTCTTCCGAGTAGCTGGAATTACAGGCATGCGCTACCACGCCCGGCTGATTTTTTGATTTTATTGTAGAGATGAGGTCTCGCTGCCCAGGCGGGTCTCGAACCCGCGGGCTCAGGCAATCCACTCACCTCAGCCTCCCAAAGGCGCGGGATTACAGGCTGAGCCACCGAGACTGGCTATGTCATTATTTTTATTACAACTGTTGTCATATTTGTTGCTTAGAGAATCCTAAGACACAAATATCACTGAGAAATGAACAATCTTTTCTCCACTAAAACTTGTATAGTGAATGCTGATCCTTCAGAACTGAAGAACTATGACTAGCTCCTGGGAGTATTTCCAGCACAGAGTGCTTGAGTTGTCCACCCTTCTTAGGGACGGTATTCACTAAAGAGAGCCACCTCATCCAGAGTCACATCACCTGACCTGGTGGTTTTTAAGCAATTTTTGAATGATATGAAGACATGAAGTTCTGCCCTACTCCCCTGAGTTGGTGCAGCTTGAGAGGGGTACACCTTCATTAAGACTGCACCACAGCCTAACTTCTCTCAGACCACTCCCCCTTCACCTCCTTCCATCTACATGGGTGTATCCCATAAGTAATGCTAACAAACTTCCTGCATGCTAATCTCCATCTCACCATCTGTTTCCCAGGGTACCCAATTTGGGACAGATTATGAAAAAATAAAGGAAACCCACCATATCCACTTCTATTAAACATTCTACTGAAGGTCTTGGTCAATGCAAAAAGACAGAAAAAGAAATAAAAGATATAAAGATTGCAAAGGAGAAAATAAAGCAGCCATCGTTTACAGAAAACACGATTATACATAAAAGTTCAAAATAATCTGTAAATAAGGATTCAATAAAAAAAATCTTAGCAAGATTGCCATATATAATATTTTTATATTTCAGCCAAAAAATACATTTAGTTTGAATTTTTAAAAATATGCCATTTATAATAGTATAAAAATAAAATACCTTAAAATAAATCTAATCAATGATTTTTTTTTTTTTTTTTTTTAAGTTGGAGTCTCACTCGGTCGCCCAGACTGGAGTGCAGTGGCCGCTCCCGGCCACCGCAGCCTCGTCCTTGCTGGGCTCCGGCGATCCTTCCGCCTCAGCCTTCCGAGTAGCCGGAATTACAGGCGCACACTACCACGTCTGGCTAATTTTTTTTTATTTATTGTAGAGATGAGGTCTCGCCTGCCCAGGCGGGTCTCGAACCCGCGAGCTCAGGCAATCCCCTCACCTCAGTCTCCCAAAGGCTCGGGATTACAGGCTGAGCCACCGAGCCCGGCTTAATCAATGATTTTTATGATACTTATACAGAAAATCATATAAAGTATTATTGAAAATAATTAAAGAGCTAAATAAACAAGAGAATAAACCATAGTTGTGGATTGGAAGATTTAATATTTTGCAAAACTGCTAAGTCTCATCAAATCGATATACATGGGAAGGGGGAAAGACTGATAGACTCAATGCAATCCCAATTTTATTTGTAAGCAACTGCTATGATAAAGCTGAGTAATAGCTATCCCAAAATTCAGTGTCACATGACAATAATAATTGATTTTTCTTTACTATATCTGTGGATTAGTGTTTGATCTAGGTGAGCTTCAGCTAGATTCAGATTGTCTCCAAGAAGAGGGTTGGTTCAGGTCTGTTTTTTGTATTACTTATTATTCGAAACCAGTGGCTACTCAGTTTATATTTTCCCATGTAATGGGAGAAATGCAAAAGTCAAACCCCAATGTGCAAGTACCTTCCAAGCTTCTCACATCACATCCACAAACACCTCACTGACCAATGCCAGTATCAACAGAGTGAAATGCATCCTTCTCTCATGAATGTCTTGGGAAAGAGAGTGAGTGAATATATTCTAAACAATAACTAAATCTATCACAATTATTAAGTCAAACACCTTTGTGTATTTGTCTGTGTACATATTACACCAATAAAAATTAAAAATAAAAAAATTATAACAATATTTGCCTTTTTGTAATAGTGAACAAGATCTAGAAAAAGTTTTAAGGTTTAGCACATGAATTACATTCAAGTTTTCATTTAATAAACTTTTCTTGAATTCTCACTTTACTCCAGGCCTTAAACTAGTAAGCACAGTTGGTAACACTAAATTATGGAATAGAATGGGTACTGCCTCTCAACAATTGAACAATTGGAATGAGAAAAACACAAAATGTTCAGAATAACTAGTCTGAGTGAGGAGATTTTTTGCATCTGAATAAAGAAATATTTCTTATGAATATTTTATTTGATATATCCATAGAAAATATCCACAAACTTGAAATGTCAGCTACGTCATTGTTACATATCCTCTTCAAATCATTTATAATGTGAATATTTCTCTTTTTTGAAAATGTTAAAAGCAGAGTAAACATGCTATGTGTTTTGCTTGTTCACATCTCATTTGTGAGAGATTTTTCATATATTAGGATAGTCCACATTTTGTGAGTCTTTAACAACAATATAGACTGGGTGGAAAGGCTCACACCTGCAATTCCAGAACTTCGGTAGACTGAGGCAGGAGGACTGCTTGATGCCAGGAGTTTGAAACCAACCTGGGCAACATAGCAAGACCTTGTCTTTACAAGAAAGAATCAAAAATCAGCAAGTGTAGTGGCTTGTACCTGTAGTCTTGGCTACTCAGGAGGACAAGGTGGGAGATCATTTGAGCCCTGGAGGCTGTAGTAAGCTACGATTGTACCACTGCAATCCAGTCTAGGTGATAGAACAAGGTTCTATCTCTAAAAAAATAAAATAAAGAATAAATAGCACCCACTATTACTTGTGAACTGCTCGATTTATATAACCAATTCCTTAGAACTGATTTATTTCCAAATTTTCACTGTTGAGGTTTTCCACTTTCAAAAGTATGTGTATGTGAATCTATGTATATTTTCATTTTGGGTTGTTTTCCCAGAATGTATTTTTTAAATAAAGATTTTTAAAAAGAGGTTTAGATATATAGAAAAACTCTGAGAATAGCAAAAAAAAACAAAGAAACATACAAACACACACACACACACACACACACACACACACACACACACACACACACCCCTTTATTTCATATGTATACACATCTTTCCTTACAAGGCAGGAGACCCTAGAGTGGGAGTACACACTCAGAATGTTCTTTCTCTTCCAGAATCTGCTGCCTCTAGAGATCCATAAAGTTGCTGGTATCCTGAGCAATCATCTCTAGCTTTGATTTATTGTTACACTTGAAACTTGAATCTTCAAGCTCATCCAGATCAGCTATATTTTTCCTGCATGTGTTTTAGGTGGTCGTATTTGCTGGAATGATTAAATCTATTGATAGAAAATAAGGTAAAAATGAAATGGTACTAGCATTTACTGAGTGTTTATTAAGTGTCAAATACTGTATTAGATACATTGTCTTTGTCATGTATCCTATAAGCCCTATGATAACCCTAAAATAGAGGTATTGCAACACCATTTTATTTGTAAGAGAGCTAAAAGTAAATAAAAAGCTTGCAAATAAAAAGGTCAAGGAATTTCTTGTGTTTGTTTAGCTATAAATATGCCACAGTTCTACCTCAAACTAAATACAGTTTGAAACCATGTCACAGTCAACAATTATATTTCATAATTTATTAAACATATGCACTGTACCTTAAACACAGTAACCTATGAAATGGGTTGAAAATATTGAACCCTAATATGGATCAAATTTGTTGGAAAGCTGCATTTGTTTGTAGCCGAAATTCTCCAATAAATTTAAAGGCACACACACATTTTTAAATATATGATAGCTAATTTGCACTCTTCACATGTTTTGTTATTCTCAGCAAAGTCTTATCTGGTCATAAATATTTTATGAAATCTTCATGTGCTGTAGTTTAATTTTCATTCATATTAGAATTCAACTGGAACAAAGCATTGTGATATTTGGGCTTTATATTTACAAAAGCTATACAATGACTTATCAACATTCAAATAGGCTCTAACATATCTTGAGATCGCAGATGCAATCTATAGGGTAACTAAGGATCTATGTTAGCAATAGTGGCAATATTTCATTACTTTCATCTCTTAGAGATCAACCTCGGTTTTTCTAAATTTTATGAGCCGAGAACACCCACATATTCTTCTGGAAATTTCCTTTTTAAACTTCATCCTAGTACTTAGTGTTTACTTTAGTGAAGGCATATCAAGGTCACTAAGAACTGCAATTAAAGAACTGCAAACAAATCTTTTGTATGATCTTGTGAAGAAAAAGTATGTTCACAATTGATTACAAAGCTCTAGGTCTGTCTTTTTTGAGAGATTGATGAGGACATATTTTTGTCTCTCTTATGACACAGAATAGGGTTTAAAGACGTGAACAAAATACAAAAGCTAGAATTAGTCTGTTGAGAGCATGTGGGTGGAATTCTCTTGACACACATGGAATGCTTATAAAACCAGAACCCCTAAATTCAATGTAGGAGCAGTGTCTCACTTATAGACTCTGGACTCAAAAAAGAAATACGTATAACCCACAGGGTGCTGCGGCTCATGCCTGTAATTCCAGCACTTGGGAGGCTGAGGCGGGAGGACTGCTTGAGCCAGAAGTTTGAGACCTAGGCAACATAGTGAGACCTCCTCTCCACAAAAAAATAAAAAAGCATTAGCTGGGCATGGTGGTGTGCGCTTGTAGTCCCAGCTACTCGGGAGGCTGAGGCGGGAGGATGCCTTGAGCCCAGAAGGCCAAGGCTGCAGTGAGCCATGATCATGCCACTGCACCAGCCTGGGTGACAGAGTGAGATTCCAACTTAAAAAAGAAAAGAAAAGAAATACGTATAATCTTTATTAATGTCTCTCACTTCTTTTAATGAGGTGCAAACACTTAAGACTACAGCAACTGTTACTGACGTATGGTTCCCCAACTCTCAGGAGTTTCCTTGTCTATGAAGCAGAATTTTCTCACTCACATTGCCTCTCACAAACCTTGGTTCTTCTTCCCAACCTCTGTCCTCAGAGTGTGCAGTTTCTCACAATACACTCAGGACCGTGAGGATCAGAGTTAGAGAGACAATTTCTTTGTTCTGAATTTCTTTCTCCTTGGGATTCATTTATGAGATTCTGTCCTTTCTTCAGAGAATGGGGAAGGACAAAAAAGCAGGCAAAGGGGGAGGCAAAAGTCTGTGAACCCCGGCCGGTCGCAGTGGCTCATGCCTATAATCCCAGCACTTTGGGATGCTGAAGTGTGAAGATTGTCTGAGCCAGCAGGTTCGAGACCAGCCTGGGCAACTTAGTGAGACCTCATCTCTGCAATAGATCAAAAAATTAGCTGGACGTGGTGGCGTGTGCCTGCAGTTCCAGGTACTTGGAAGGCTGAGGCAGAAGGATCGCCTGAGCCCAGCAGGTTGAGGCTGCAGTGGCCATGAGCATGCCAATACTCGACAATGGACAACAGAGTGAGACTCTGACTCAAAAGCTAGAATTTGTCTGTTGAGAGCATGTGGGTGGAATTCTCTTGACACACATGGAATGCTTATAAAGCCAGAACCCCTAAATTCAATGTAGGAGCAGTGTCTCACTTACAGACTCTGAAAAAAAAATCTGTGAACCCCATGACTTAACCACTTTTATCCAATTTAACATGGAAGAAATGTGATGCTTCAGAGGAATACATAATAGTAATTTATGAACTTTGAATTGCCTCTCCCCATTCTCTTGTGGGGTTGGTAGTAAAAATCAAAATTCTAACTTTAAACATAGATATGCAAAAAATAAAGTATTTTTTCTTTATAATTGAGGTAAATTTCAACCTAATCCTCCTCCTTTCCAACACGGAGTCATAATTCAAAAAGGCAAAGTGCATATTGTTGAATTTCTTTTACCTTGATTCATGAATTATTAACATGCATAATTTATTTTATTGGTGAACCATGTAATAGTAGACAAATTGGACATAATAAGTAGACATAAATTTAACTCCTTAATACTTAGACATGTTATCCCCTATAAGAAAATATATTCTCCTACTTAAAATTCCTGTATAGGACCTACTAAATTTAATATTAATAGAATACTATTATTTAATATTCAACCTATATTCAAATCATTCCAATTGTCCAAATAGTGTATTTTATGTAAGACTATGGAAGAAAAAAAAGTGTTTACTTTCTTCTCCCTCTCCTCTGCCTAGCCAGACTCTAGTCGAGGTTCACAGAAGTCTTTTTCCTCAGTCAGAAGAATGATAACTTAATATGAAAACTCTGAAGGGGTTTTTTTAGCTTAAAATTTGGCACAAATCTATACATATTCATGACCATTCATTCCCAAGCTGCTTCTGTTCTCATATTTTGTATTTCGTAGTTGGGTTCCAAAGGGTGCCTCCAATAATTCCCCTCCTTGCTGCTACTTGCTATTTCACTCCCTTTCCTTGGAACTAGGACTGGCCTTGTGACTGACTTTGACCAACAAATGGCAAAAGTGACTTTCAGAGGTCTTAAGAGCAGCTTCTATTTACAATAGCAAAATTAGGGATCCAACCTATGTTCCCACCAATGATTGACTGGATAAAGAAAGTGTGATATATATATCTACATGCACCATGGAATACTATGAAGCCATGGCAAGGAAGGAAGTCATGCTCCTTGCAGCAACATGGATGGAATGGGAGATTATCATTCTAAGTGAACTGACTCAGAAACAGAAAACCAAACACCACATGTTCTCACTCATATGTAGGAGCTAAATGGTCACAAAGATGGTCACAAATAATAGGCACTGGGGGTACCAATAAGATTCTGGGGACACCAAATAATAGACACTGTGGACCCCAATAAGGGGAAAGGTGGGAAAAGGAATTAGGGTTCAGAAATTACCTGTTTCATACAGTGTTCACTTTCTGGGGAATGGGCAACCTGAGACCCAATTCCCACCACTACACAATATGTCCATGTAACCAGCATACAGGTGTATCCCCTTCATCTAAAATAAAAATGAAAAAAAAGAGAATACTGGTAATCTGTACTTCTTGACTCTTGAAATATTACTTCTTGGGACCTAGTTGCCATACTGAAAGGAAAACCAAGCATCCACTTGGAGAATAATTCCATGTGCAGGAGAACCAAGGGCAGACAACTGTAACTCAGCTCCTCGCTGGTGGCCAACACCAATTGTCACTCACACAATTCCCCAGGCATTCCAGCACCCCACTGATACTACATAAAGCATAATTTCACAGAATTCTAAAAAATAGCAAGCTTATATTTTAACTGCTACACTTTTATGCAGATAGTTGAAACCTATGCTTTGCAATTTATGAGTTTTCATCTATAATAGAGTCTTAAATGACATTATAGTCAAAAAATGTTGTGATGGGAAAGAATAGGAAATATGTACGTTCAAGCCAATATATAAGTTCAAGATAAAGCTTAAAATATTGGGCCGAGCATGGTGGCTCAAGCCTGTAATCCCAACACTTGGGGAGGAGGAGGTAAGAGGATTGCCTGAGCCTATGGGTTCCAGACCAGCCTATGCAACTTGGCAAGACCTCTTCTCTACAATAAATCAAGAAAAATTAGCCAGGCATTATAGCGCATGCCTGTAGTTCCAGCTACTTGGAAGGCTAAAGCAGAAGGATGACCTGAGCCCAGAAGGTCGAGGCTGTGGTGGCCGTGAGCATGCCACTGCACTCCAGCCTGGGTGACAGAATGAGACTGACTCAAAAAAAAAAAAAAAAGCTTAAAATATCATTCAGTGACTTGAAAGAGGTTTTATTCACAGACATCTGTAAATAAATAATATATTGTTGCCAAATGAGATCATGTTTTAAATATTATTTGGTAGTCTTATTTTTTATTAAAAAATATTTCCACATCTGTAATTACACACTTTTATCATTATAAATGTAGCAAAACATGGTCAAGCATGGTGGCTCACGCCTGTTATCCCTGTACTATGGAGGCCAAGGCAGGAGGATTGCTTGAGCCCAGGAGTTCAAGAACAGCCTGGGCAACATAGCAAGATCTCTCTATAAAAAATTTTTTTAAGAATTAGCCAGGCATGATGGCTCATGACTGTAATCCCACTTACTTGGAAGGGTGAGATGGAAGGATTGCCTGAGCCCAGGGATATCGAGGTCATGTTAATCTGTAATCATGCCACTGCACTCCAGCCTGGGTGCCAGAGTGAGACTCTGACTAAATAAATACATAAAACAAAGTGTTCTATCATGTGAATGAACCATATCTAAAATTCCTTTATTTTTGTTCCTATAGATTCTTTCCAGGCTTTCATTATTACAATGATAACTTGGCAAACAAGTTACATAGTTCTGAATATTTATCTTTTTATTTCATTGAAAATTTGATGATTCAAAGATCATAATTATTTATAGGTTTTTGTTTGTACATTGCCAAACTGCCCTTCATGGAAGTTTATAGCAATTTATGCCCTCAACAGCAGTGTAGAGAGGTCCTGTTTTAATACCTGACATACTTCTATGACACAAATTAATGGATACATGATTATCCATGATTTTTATCTAAGATGAGACTGAAGCATCACAATTCCTCCTGTTCAAGCTGACATCCAGGAAATATAAATTGCTTGGGTTTGCTCAAATATGGTCGGATTGTCTTAAATATATGCCACTCAAATTACTTCTCAAGGGGTACATAATTCCCAAGGCTCTATCGTTTGCTGAATCTATTTGAATCTTCTTGTCAATACTCAGACAGTATTCAAAAGAGTAGGCAGTTCTGAACCTACCCTTGCAAGATGTCTTAGAAATGTCTGCTCTCAACAGCAGTATACCTTCCTCCTTTGATCTGCAGAATTCCTAAACTGGTTTTGGCATGAAATGTATCCTCATGTGGTGTGGTTACTGAAACGTTATCATGGGAATTTTGGAAAACAAAATTAGAGGAATATAAAAGCATAGAACAGTTTGCTAATACGTATTTCATGCAGAAACTGGACTTTAAAACGTCATTTTTTGGCTCTCATTAAAAAGGAGAAAGTTGATACTCTGATCATTAATTATGCCTGCATTTTCTTATTTTTGCCATTCCATACCTCAGAATTTTCTACAGATCATCTAGCAAATGAGAGTATCCCTGAACATACATCTTTTTGTAAGTCCCTCCTCTCTCTCTCTCTCTCTCTCTCTTTCTCTTGTGTGTGTGTGTGTATGTGTGTCTGTCCCTTGGATTTAGGGTGAATTTCTGCCTTTTGGATGACACTTGAGACCTTTGCTCAACAATGTACAAACAAAATAGAAACTGAAAATGAACTTTGCAGAAAGGTCAGGACACATAATAAAGAAACTAGGATAAGAGGGAAAGTTAAAAAATTAATAATGGCAAAGTCCCCATAATTTTATGTTCCTTCTCTGCATTTTTATTCTAACAAAATAAGACACATTACCAAAAGAAGATCACATAGAACAAATGCAATATTATGACCTTCTGTAAATTGAGAAGTGAAATGTTGAAATGTTACCAGCACAGAATTCTCTGGTCACAAGGAGAAGAAATTAAGGAACTAAAGTTGTCGTCTTTTGTCTTTGTGATTCCCCCTACCATGTGGTAGAACATGGCGGCACAGCAAGACAGAAAAAGACAAACCCTAAGCCACAAGGTCTGGAATGTTTCTCCTAGAAAATCAAGATGACTTACAAGTAGCTAATCATAGCTGTCTTAAAACTTTTCCATGAAGGACTCACAGGTCTCTAGGCAATTTCATGCTCACTGAAGAGATGGAGAGGCTACAATGCTATTAAACATCACAATCAATCAGAGGCAGAATTTGTCACCATTCTCTCCTTCCCAGATCTCTGATAATTTGGAGACTGGATTTTCTCCTCTTTGCTGAGAAAAATAAGGAAGGCAAGAAGATATTCAGGAATGTTTGCACCCACCTGGAGTCTTCAACTTAAATGAACTCATAGTCTCGGAGGGTGTGATTCAATCTGCTCTCTTGGTTGGAAGTACCTTTTCTAGTTTTCACTTTCTGTTGTTTGTGCTAATCCTTATGTTTCCCACACCCCAACTATTTTTTTTCAGAAATTGAAGAACTTGTCTTAGGTTTAGAAGCAAGCATATAGTGAATTGAGATTTCCAGGAGAAATAGAACTTTAAAAAATATTTATGAAAGTCATGATTCATAATCTTCAGAGGCCTTACAAAATCTGCCCCCTGACTAGTTCTAACTCATTTCCTCCTACTCTTCTGCTCTATATAGGGTTCTGATCGTCAACGCTCCAAGCTCATTCCTGCTTTATGTTTTTAAAAGTCTTATTTGGTTTGCCAAGAGAACTCAGTCCCCAGTTGTTCATGTGGCTGTGTCCTTTTTGTCACTTAAATTTGAGTTCAAATGTTCCCTTTTTTTCTGTGATAGTTCATGATGGTCTCCAGTTGCATCCCAATTGCCCCAAAGGACATGATTTTGTTCTTCATGGCTGTGTAGTATTCCACTAAGAAGACCCTGATCACTAGACACATGAGCACAAAGGTGGGAACAACAGTCACTAGACACTGCTAAAGGAGGTGGGAGGAAGGAGGGATAAGGAGCACACCGCAACATATTGGATACCAGGTCTACTACCAAGGGGAGAGAGGGCCTCACTAGAAACCCAAGCCTCATCTGCACAAAATTTACTTATGTAGAAAATCCTCACATGTACCCCACAACTCTAAAAAAAAAAAAAAAAAAAAATCCTTTTCAGTAAAGTGTTTTCTTTCCTCTTTTAGTTAAATTATCATTTTCGAAAAGTTAAAATCATAACTCTCATACTAATATTGAATAAGTATTAGATTTTTTAAACTCATTAACAAAAGAACCAGTAAGATAGCTTTCCTTTTTCCAAGGAGAATTTAAGAAACAGATGTTTATCATTCAGAAAGGTATACTGAAACAAATTTGCTATATTAGGCCCAAAACTTGTTATATCCCACAGGACAATAAAAGCATAAAATTGGAGGTGATATTCTTTGCCAGATAGAACCCATTAGTGTCTCTATTGGACAATAATCTTCACGTTAACATGTAACTTTGCAGAGTCTAGACTCTAATCACCAGTAAATACTAAGACAACAATGATACATTCTTAGGGAATTAAATAACTCTTGGTGGCTGACAGACAGTGGTCCATTAGAGAACTAAAAAGACACATAGTAAGTGTATAATTTCTTTTTGAGGAAAGGTGAAGAAGGCTCTCACCATCTGGACTACTCTTCTTGATATGATCTTCTTTTATCTATTTGTCATTGCACACATTACTATAAGAAATCATCATCTCATTCTTTTGAGTTTGATTTCTTCTTTATTATCTGCTTCTTTTATTGTCTTAGTATTTACCAAGTTTAAATTGTGTGTGTGTATAAAAATAAAAAAATAAAGGGAAAGCTTGATGTTGCTATTACTTCAACTCATGTTTAGTTTTACAATCTTTAAAAGTTAAGTGTAAGAAATAGAAATTTATTTTCAAAATGAACCCTGAGCCATGTTTAAGTGCCTTTGCAGAGCCACTTCCGGTTTCTCTGTGTTTCCTTTCGTGGGCTTTTTGCTTTGGCAGACTATGTGTTTCAGCTTTTGACAAACTCCCATCAGAAGAGTAATCCTGTAAGCCAGTTGGCAAATAGGACATATAAATGAGATAATTCTGTAAAACCAATCAATGTGTAACATGCAGCCATCTTATGGCAAAGCAAGTAACTTCTGCAAGTATTCCTCCAATGAGGAACCAGGAGAGGGACATGCATTTTAGGAATAAAAGCGCTGATTCTTCCTGCTTTGGTGTGCCTGCCTACCAGGCACCTGATCTTGCAAGACCGCCATTAAAGTCTCACTTCTGTTGCACTCCATGTCTCCGTGTTCATCCTTTGGTTTGGGACAGGTGAGTTCATTTCTCACACTAAGTTAATCATTATTTAACTCATCTGGAATAGTGTGGTTGGAACCGGGTTTGTAGGAAGAAGAATAACAAACACAACGTTAAACTGCTGCCACCATAGATAAATTTGCATTTCTTTCCATGTAATCATGATAATTTTTTTTCTCATTTGGAAGACAGTCAATATTAAGCTTTTCTAGTAAACATTTATTTCCAATAAAAGAAAGACACATAAATTCCCAAGCCCTCTAGTAATTATTTGTTTTATGGTGTTTATTCATTGACATGACAATTTTGTGAATAATAGTTTATTTTTGAAAAACTAAAACGCTTTTTATAGGATCTTACAATCATCAACAAATAAAAGAAAACAAGTTGAAGATAAACTGCAGCAGTATGAGTTTTTTATAAATGTTTTGAAATATTCACATACTTGATAAAAAGATTAAGGAAAGCAAGGAAGTGATATCACAAAATAAGATCTCTTTGGGGGAGGGAAGGCACTGTAATTACTCATGGAAAGCAAACAGGAAGCGTCAAATACATTGAAAGTGTTCTATTGGCCGGATGCAGTGGCTCAAGCCTGTAATCCCAAACTTCGGGAGGCCTAGGTGAGGGGATTGCCCAAGCCCATGGGTTCAAAAACAGCCTTGGCAACTTGGCGAGACCTCATCTCTACAATAAATCAAAAAATTAGCCGGGCATATTGGCACCTGCCTGTAGTTCCAGCTACTTGGACGGCTGAGGCAGAAGGATCGCCTGACCCAATTTGAGGCTGTGGTGGCCTTGAGTGTGCTGCTGCCCTCCAGCCTGGGCAATAGAGTGAGACTCCAACTAAAAAGAAAAAGAAAAAAGAAAAAAAACTTGTTCTATTTCTACAACTGATTGATGGGGGCGTGGCTGTTATATACATTATGCCTTACACGATATATATATGATAAAATAATTCATAATTTTAAAATGCTTCATATTTCTATTTCTAGTGTTATTATGGTACACTAACAACCCTAAAATTTCTTGTTATGGTTACAAATGCCACACAGTATATTTTTAGATTGATGAACTAGTATTTTTGAAGGTTTAGGGTATCCTCTATAGTCAGGAGCAAAAGAAGAGAAAACCCAGGAGGTGCTAGAAAACTGAGAGCGCAGCACAAAATCTGAAGGCCTCTGTGGGATTCAGGCAGGTGGCCTGAAGCCTCAGGCACTTGTGCAAAAGATCTGAACCCACCCCACCTAAAGCTGGGACATTGCTAGTTCTCTGCTTATAAAACAGGATCACCACAAGAAAGCACTTTTAGCAAAAGTAAATCTAAAATAAAACTGTCTAGTCTCTGTGTTTTAACCAACAGAAAAAGAAAAAAAAAACCTGTGAGTTAGCATGACAAACTAGCTCATTCAAGTCTGGACTCACACATCTATGACATCCCAAAATGCCCCAACAAGAATCTTCTTACAGAGGAGTATATGATGGAGTGTTCCCAGCATTCTAGCAGCAGGAAATGTTGATTCTCTCTCAACTGAGTCCTCACAGAATTCCTACACAGAATTTAAAAATTTAAAGATTTCATAATTACTAACACACAAGAGATAGGAGTCAGCAACCACAGCAAATAACAAAAGCAGATCAAGGCTTGAGATACAGGAATCATTACATACCAAACATAAAGTAGGTAAGTATTTATTTTATTTAAATATATAAAAATGGGAATAAAAAAGATGAGTTTGAATCCACTTATGAGTGAGTACATGTAGTACTTAGATCCTTGTTTCTGTGATAAATCACTGAGTATTATGGACTCTAATTCTATCTAAGTTGCTGTGAGGTCCATAATTTTGTTTTTCTTTATGGCTGCGTAATATTCCATCATGTAAATGTGCCACATTTTCTTTATCCAGTCCACTTTCGATGGGCAGCTTGGTTGGTTCCATGTTTTTGTTCTTGTGAGTAATGAATAATACCATCAGAAAGAGATTGTCAGTAATGGGACAATGCCAGGGGAGGGAGGCACATAACATAAGGGTGCCCAAGTTTTACCTGTATGATGACCACTTATGTACCTAACCCTGAATTGTACCCCACATCTTTAAAATAAAAATAATACATATTTTTAAAAGATGAGTTAGGAGAAAGAGACTATAAAGAATATGTTTTTTCAAACATGTTAGTAAGTAGAACTTTTAGAAATAAATATTTGATCATTGGACTGGAAAATAGACCTGGTAACATAACGAGAGGTGTGCTATGAATAAACCACAGCAGGGTAAGGGAGGTCAGGGGTGCAGAAGGTGAGTGGGGGTTGAGCACAACTGTAAGAGCCAGAAATGACAGGTGTCACCTGGAAAGAGTGAAGGAGAAAGTCACATGGATGTCTGGGGTAACAGTGTTCTAGACAGAAGGAACAGCTGTTAGTTGAAAGCAAACCCAAATCAATGTACATGAGAGTGAAATGACAAAACATTGGGGACAAAATGTCAATCCCGTAATCTTCCAGAGAGAGAAAGAAATAATCACAACATATATGAAACCATAATGACTTCAGGCTTCTCAGTAGAGAAGCTAAAACATTCTAAGCAAGACTTTCAAAATTCACAAGAAAAGTTCTATAGGACTCTATATAGTCAAACTATCCCAACTGGTATACAAACATTTTGAAACATGCAAGTTTCAAAAAATTTACCTCCCTATCTCCCTTTCCTTGGAAAATGTGATCCACCAAAAAAACAAAACAAAACAAAAAAACACCAAAATAAACCAAGAAAGAGGAAATTGTGGTCTAGAGCTGAGTTGTTCCCACAGAAGAGCATGATGAGGGGAGCTGAGAAGAGGTGTAGAAGAAAGATTCTCAGATGGTGACTTTGCATCCAATAAGAGCACCCAGTGTAGTTTGGAGTGGGTTTAATGGTTCTGGGAGGAACATCTGCTGAAAGATGAAAAAGCACAAGAATGCCAGACACACCTGACATGTTAAGAAGAGAGCTAGGAAACCAGCAGAGAGTTTGGGATCATATTATTTATAAGCACAGAGCAAATGCAGCACAGGAAAAGAGAGAAGACAGGGAAACAAACACTGTACAGAAAAAGTAATCAGTCATGGTTCCCCTCCAACACCCCTCCCCATTCCTACCCCCACCCCCATTGTGAATGAGGCGCCCATAAGTCATGATGTTGCAAATACTGCAATGGGATGGAGAAGAATCCTTGGGATGAGAGACAACAGAGGGGATTGCATGTGAAGTCAAGAGATGAAGCCTGAGCCTGAAAAAATCAAAAAGTCACAATAACATGTTATTTAGGGACAGAGTTATAGTTACCTATCCAATCCATCACTTAAAAGAGGTGAAAATAAGTGAGAAAACTGGTGGTGTGGAGATGATGGAAAGAAGACATATAGTGCTCTTTTTCTTAACATACTTTAGAGGGTTATGAGAGTGTTTTCCAAAGTAATAAAATAAGTCAGGCCCGGTGGCTCATGCTTGTAATCCCAGCACTTTGGGAGACCGAGGTAAGAGGATTGCCTGAGTCCAGGGGTTCCAGACCAGCCTGAGCAACTTGGTGAGACCTGTCTCTACAGTAAAGCAAAAAATTAGCTGGGTGTGGTGACCCACTCCTATAATTCCAGCTGCTTGGAAGGCTAAGGCATAAGGATCACCAGGAGGTTGAGGCTGCGGTGACCATGAGCGTGGCATTGCACTCCAGCCTGGGTGGCAGAGTGAGACTCCGACTCAAAAAAGAAAGAAAGAAAATAAGAGCCACATATAAAAGTGTAAAATTTCTAGTAGTCATATTTAAGGATAGGTAAAAAAAAAATGCAATTAATTTTAACAATATTTTAATAATAGTATTAAATACTAAATGAATTTATTATTATTAAATAATAAGTTAAATAAATTATTGAAGTATTATTATTACTTAGTATTACTAATTTTATTTAATCCAATATATCTAGCATATCATAATTTGCACATGTAATCATTGCCATAAAAATATTAAAGAGATATTTTACATTCTTTTTTCATACTAAGTCTGAAATCCAGGGTGTATTTTATACTTGTAACTATGTCAATTAGGATTGACCATATTTCCAGCACTCAAGTCTGGAACTTCCTTATTTGACAGTGAAACTCTAAGCTATCTGCATTTATAACAGTTATCTTTTTAAAAAATATTTTGTAAAGGAGCACTGGTGTTGATAATTGCCCACTTATTTTGCAAATGCAGAAATATACTAACATCACCAAAATGGGAGCCACATATTTGAAAAGACCAGGGAAAATGGAACCTCCTTGAGAAAATTCCATGAAAAGTGAAATTGTAGATTATTTATGTATTACCAGAACATGGATCTCATGATCCATATGAACTACTTTTTATAGATCTCATTTATTTTTATAACCTATTCCCTTCCAAGTGACTTGTCCAGATATATTAAGTTCATCAGCAGCAAAACTGGCACCAAATCCAAGCTGCCTGACCCCACGGACCACAAGGTTCACCACAGTGCTCTGCAGGGGGACTGCATCTGAATATGTGGGTCCAGTTCCCTGAAGATGACAAATGTCTAAATCAGTATGTTACTCACTTTGATATGAATGCAGTGTTCACCCACACAGTAAAAAGACCATCATCATATCTCTACTTCTTAATCTCAGGTAAGTAATTATGAATAAATATCTCTTTGAATAAAGAAATTTGGTTTTAGAAGATATGGCCATTCAAAGTAAGTCTGAAGTGGTGGCTCATGCCTGTAATCCTAATACCTTGGGGACTAAGGCAGGAGGATCTCTTGAGGTCAGGAGTCTGAGATCGGCCTGAGCAACATAGTGAGACCCTGTCTCTACAAAAAAATATTAAAAACTGACTGGGAGTGGTTGTGCATGCCTGTAGTCACATCTACTCTGGAGGCTAAGGTGGGAGGATCACTTGAGCCTGCAGTGAAATATGAATGCGCCACTGTACTGCAGCATGGTGAGAGAGGAAAACCCTGTCTCTAAAAATAAATAAATAAGTTTGAAGGGACAGATTATACTGCTCAACAAATTATCAGTGTTTTGCGGGTGATACGCAAGGAAACAGAGCTGTTATAACTAATGAATTCAACCCAACAAATAACTCAGCTGTATTGGCTATCTTTTGCTGTGTAACAAATTGCCCCCAAACCACACACATTAATTATCTCATAATTTTTTGGATTAGGAATCCAGGTACAGCCTAGCTGGGTGCGTGCAGCTCAGGGTCTTTTGTGAGGCTGCGACATCATGCTTCAATGTACTGGCCAGGTCTGTGGCCATGTCAAGGCTCACCTGGGGAAGACTCTGCTTCCGAGGCCAAGTGTGTGGCTGTTGGCCAGAGACATCAGCTCTTTTCTGCACGGACCTCTTCATAGGGCTACGCATGACAGGCCAACTTGCTTCCTCCAGAAGGAGAACTCTGGGGGGAAAGAGTGAGCAAATAGAACAGAAGTCACAGACTTCTTTGTAACCTAGTGTGAGAAGTGACATTACAACACACTTGCCTCCCTCTCTTCACTAGAAGCAAGTCACTAGATCCAGCCCCAATCAAAGGCAGGAGATTACAAAAGGGCACGAAACCCTGGAGGCAGAAAACATTAGGGCCAGTCTAGAACCTGTCTACCATAATGACAATCATGCAACACTTTATTCTTGGAAAGATGCAGTTTGTTCTTTCATTATTCATTCATCCAGCAGGATTCATTGTGCATTTACTCTGTTCCAGGCCCTGGAAATCTTGGGAGCAAAACAGATACTCTCATGGTCTTCATAAAACCTACAGCCTTGTGTCCTCAAAATTAAATACCTAAATCATTTTGATTGCAAAGAATAAAGTGGTTTAAACAGCAAGAAAACTTATTCCAGGAGGCATGAGGATTACTTGAGCCCAGTCGTTCCAGACCAGCCTGGGCAAAATAGCAAGGACTCGTCTCTACAAAAAACTTACAAAAATTAGTCAGGCATAGGGGCACATGTCTGTAGTCCCAGCTACTCAGGAGTCTGAGACAGAAGGATCATCTGAACGCGTGAGATGGAGACTGCATTGAGCCGTGATGGTGCCACTGTGTTCCGGCCTGAGGGAGAGAGTGAGACTCTGACTCAAAAAAATAAATAAGTAAATAAAACACTAATTAAAAAAAGAACAGGCTGACCAGACCTCGATGCATTTAGACCTTAGATAGTTCACTAAGACTTGATAATCTTTGTGTCTCAGACTCCAGCAGTAACTTCAATTTTGAAATGACTTAAGATTCTCCTGTAGTGTTACAGTTCTGAAAGTTTCTTTTTTTTTTTTTGAGTTGGAGTCTCACTTTGTTGCCCAGGCTGGAGTGCAATGGCACGCTCATGGCCACGGCAGCCTTGAACTGCTGGGTTCCAGTGATCTTTCCGCCTCAGCCTCCAAGAAACTGGAACTACAGGTGTGCACTACCACTCCTGGCTAATTTTTTATTTTATTGTATTGTACACCAAACTGCCCGGGCTGGTCTCGAACCCCTGGGCTCAAGCAATCCAATCACCTCAGCTTCCCAAAGTGCTGGGATTACAGGCTGAGCCACCCAGCCCAACCGAAAGCTTCAACCAGAGTAACATGCCTATGTCCATTCATACAACGGCTCCTGCTACTAGAGCAATCTTAAATGTTTGTCTCCACTTTAATAACAAGTATAACTTAAGGACATATACTCTTTTTTTCTCAAATAAATGAGATACTGACATTTCTTTCTGAAGATGTGCTAATGAGCCCAAAATAGAAGAGTTCTGTTTACTCTGATTTGTTAATACTGAACATAGTCCATATAAAATTATTTTGCTTCTTTCTTAAATTTAACGGTCAGAAAATTCACTAATGAAAACATGTGTAGCAGATGTGTTTCAGAACCAAAACTATTGAATCACAGAATATTCAACTACAAAATAATGCAGAACTTTATAACTCAGACAATGGGGAACACTTGGAGTTTATTCAGTAACTACCTGGGAATGGTGTATTGGCAATATTTGAATACAGAACTAGAATTAAAGCCAGGAAGATTTCAGTAATTGCAAAATAAATAAATACTAGATCAATGGTTGAAGAAACCTGCAAATTTTTTTTCAAGGATTCTGTCTCTTATAGAAATTTACACGCGTGGCCGGGCTCAAAGGCTCAGCCTGTAATCGCAGCACTTTGGGAGGCCGAGGCGAGTGGATTGCCTGAGCCCGCAGGTTTGAGACCAGCCTAGGCAATTTGGCAAGACCTCATCTCTACAAAACTTAGCCGGGCGTGGTAGCAGCAGGAACCACTGGTTCAGAAGTGAGGAGCGAGGAGAGCCAGTTAGTTCCCAAAGAACTGAAAGGAATCAGCACCACTGAGATACAGGCAAAGGTCAGGGCTGGTTGGCTTTGTAAAATCAGTAAGAAGTTTAGATTGAAGGCAAGCTCGGTGGCCTAGCCTGTAATCCCAGCACTTTGGGAGGCTGAGGCGAGTGGATTGTCTGAGCCCGCGGGTTCGAGGCCAGCATGGGCAACTTGGTGAGACCTAGTCTCTACAATAAATCAAAAATTAGCAGGGTGTGGCTTCATACGCCTGTAGTTCCGGCTACTTGAAAGGTTGAGGTAGAAGGATCGCTGGAGCCCAGCCGGTCAACGCTGGAGTGGCCTTTGAGTGTGCCACAGTACTCCAGCCTGGAGATGGAGTGAGATTCCAACTCAAAAAAAAAAAAAAAAAAAAGAAAGAAAGAAATTTACACACTGCACGAAGGTATATGTGGAAGGATATTACTGCTATATTATTAGTTGCATATGCAAAAAGCATATAAAAAGTAAAAAACTTGAAAGAAATCTAGACTTCTTTGAGTGGAAGAATGATGACAATGGAGAAATACTTTGCAGCTCTTGTGAAATATGAACGAGAGCTCATGTACTGACCGTGGAGAATGTATTAGGCACAGAAGAAAATGTAGCAGAACAATATGTACAAACTAGCTGGGTGCAGAGGCTCATGTCTATAATCTCAACACTTTAGGAGGTCTAGGTGAGAGGATTATCTGAGTCCAGGGGTTCAAGACCGGCCTGGGCAATATGACGAGCACTAGTCTCTACAATAAGTCAAAAAATTAACCGGGTGTAGTGATGCATACCTGTAGTTCCAGCTACTTGGAAGGCTGAGGCAGAAGAATGACCAGATCTAGCAGGTCAAGACTGCCCATAGCCATGATGGTGCCACAGCACTCCAGCCTTGAGTGAGACTGTACAAACTATCCTTTTAAGGTTAAAAGTAGTAAAGTATCATCTTATTAAACATAAGTTAAGTATATTATAGTATAATTCATTAAAATATTTAGATGTGTAGAACATTTTTAAGGCTATATGTCAGCTACTAAGAGTGGTTAACTTTAAAAAATAGGATTAAAGTTGTGAGCATAGAGTAGTAACTTGCACTTTTTTACTTTATATAATTTTATGTTGTCATTGTTGTTATTTTTTTGTGTGCACAAATTATACAAGGAGGAACCAAAAAAAACAAACAAACAAAACCCGGAACTTATTTATTATCAACAATAGTGTATTTATTCTTACATGTTTAAATTTTAGTCACCTTCAATGTCCTCTCCTTTTGATGTAATACACCTATAGAGACACATTTTCCACTGCTCAAAACAGTTTTTTCAATTTTGATACCGTTTAGTGCTCCTGTCGTTTTTTGTTTCACCTTCTCCACCTGGGCAAAATATTTCCCATTGAGGATTTTTTTTCATCTGGGGAAACAAACAAACAAAGTTGTCCAGGATGAGATCAGGTGAATAGGGAAGGTGGGGCACAGGGATCATGCTGTTATTGGTCAAAAACTGCTGAACACTCAGCACAACGTGGCCAGGTTGTTGGTGTAAATCATTCATCATGAAATGGGCAAAGGTGTTAAAAGAATCTCCAGCTGGGTACAATGGCTCTTGCCTGTAATCTCAGCACTTTGGGAGGCTGAGGCCAGAGGATTGCCTGAGCCCAGGGGTTCAAAACCAGCCTGCAAACTTGGTGAGAACTCATCCCTACAATAAAATTTAAAAATTAGCTAGACATGATGGTGTGTACCTGCAGTTCCAGCTACATGGAAGGCTGAGACAGAAGAATTGCCTGAGCCCAGCAGGTTAAGGCTGCAGTGGCCATAAGCGTGCCACTGCCCTCCAGCCTGGGTAACAGAGTGAGATTCCAACTTAAAAAATAAAAATTAAAAAAAAATTTTTTTTAATTAAAAAAAAGGAAGAAAGAATCTCCAAAAAAGATCTAGCTGAAGCCAAATGCAGCCTCTTACAGAAAATGCTTGCTGGTACACTGATACTGACGGGTTCCTAGAATACTCCCTTAGCAGGGGAAGTAGCTAAGGGGGTCTGTCTTCCAAAGACAAGTCTGGGTTTTTTAGGATCCCCCACACTATTTTTCACAATATGTCCATACAACAAACTGTATGTGTATCCCCTGAAGCTAAAATAAAAATGGAGAAAAAAGGCCTGTACTACCTTCATATGATAATACGATCTCCAGGGCTTTGCTTTTTATATATTGGGATCTTGTACTCCATTATTTAAATGTGTAATTAATTACAGACATATTGACACGTAACAGCCTATAAATCCTAGTGATATCCAATGGCAATGTTACAATAGCTATAAAGCACATTAAAATACTTTTATCTATGCAGTGTAAGATTAAATATGTGCTTTTTAGTTGATGCCATAATCCAAAAGCTGCACACATTTAATTCAAGAGTAAATAGTCTGTGGTTTGGCCCATGGCCCCCTGATCAAGGAGACTTTTATTCAAAGATGGCTACTGCACGAGTTTCTGTTATCTACATCTATATTCAATAACCTTCTATCAGGGCTTGATTTAATGTTTTGTTGATTGCTGCCATAAGAAAGTGATAAAGAAATTGTTAGTAATGCAGATTAAACTTAGATGTGTATCATGTCTATATCCATTACACTATAAATAGGACAAAAGAAAACTGTGGAACTATTCTTCCGGTATTTGAAAACTCAACTGATTCAGCAATGTCGTTTATGTCATTGATGATTAAATGAATTCCAACGTCTTCTATGTTTTATTTTTATCTTACTCACTGACATCAGAAAAAGTTAACTTCATGTAAGATCTTCTTATTCATCAATTACAACCATAGGATGGCCACAGTTATGAGAGTTTGACCAAAATCAATCAGCTACATAGAATTTACAATAATGAATGTTGTAAATTTTATTATTACTTATAAATTGCATGCTTCACATTCTTCATATCAGTAAAATGTATTATAAACCTGTAAAACACACACACACACACACACACACACACACACACACACACACACACACGCACATTTTTCAGAACTGGTTGTTAAACATCGCCAGTACACTGCTGGGTTGAGACAGTATAAGTATGGTCCACGCAGCCCATAAGTTCATTAGCAGAACCTGGCATGGTGGCTTGCACCCATAATCCCAGCAGTGTGAGTGGCTGAGGCAAGAGGATTGCTTGAGCATAGGAGTTCGAGACAAGCCTGGGCAACATAGCAAGACCTCATCTCCAAAAAAAAAAATATTAAAATAAATAAATGAATAAGCCTACTCGACTGTTGTGGTGTGCACCCGTATTTCCAGCTACCAGGGAGGTTGAGGTGGAAGTATCACCTGTGCCTAGGGAGTTGAAGCTGTGGTGAGCCGTGATCATGCCACTGCACTCCTGTTTGGGTGACACAGTGAGACCCTGATTCAAAAATAAATAAATAAATAAAACCAACTTCAGTAGCAGATACTGTGGATGTGTTCTCTCAAAGAATCCATGCATATATATGATCAAATTGGCATCAGTGAGTTCAAAACAGGGAGATGCTGACAAAAGGCCACATTTTAACCCAGCATCAACTTTTCTGTGTTAGTCTGTGTGCTTTTTAGGACCTAGTGTTTAAAATCTAATTATTTTACAAAAGTTGTCAATAGGCATCCTTGGACAGTAGTTAATTAAAATTTCATACACACCTACAGAAAACTGTTTTGAAAAATAAGCCCTGAGGAAAATTGATTGGATTTTTAAAATAATCACAAGTAATTATCCTATGTTAAAAGAAGTGAACTTTGTTTTTTATTGACTTAAGCTCAAACTTAAGAAAACAATATTCAACCTATATACTCCTATACAAGAAACACCATGGCCCTGAGGGTATCGGAGAGAAGAAGGCAGTTGGGTAAAGAACATTTGGACTTGGCAGTGCAAATTTGAAGAAAGAACATTGTTGGAGGCCAAAAAGTTACTCTGTCACTATAAAACATTTTGGTTTTGACTTTTGAGGGCTAGATAAAGCACAATACATTTATTAAATTATCTTTTATTAGGCCAGGTGCTGAGACTCATGCCTGGAATCCCAGAGCTTTGGGAAGCCAAGGCAGGAGGATCCCTTGAAACCCAGAGACCAGTTCAGGCAAGATAGTGAGGACCAGTCTCTAAGAAAAATAAAATTACAAAAATTAGCTGGGCATGGTGGTGTACACCTGTAGTCCCAGCTACTTGGAAGACTGAGACAAGAGGATACCTTCAGCCCAAAAATTTAAGGCTGCAGTGAACCATGATCATACCACTGCACTCCAGCCTGGACAACAGAGTAAGAACCTGACTTAAATAAATAAACAAACAAACAAATAAAATAAAATAAATTATCTTTTATAGCCTTGCTTGGTTTAAATATGGACCAGTTTCTGGAGAAGAATTCCCTTTATTTACTTTCAATTCAGTATTTTTATGAACTCATAAAAAATTATTGAAAACAAATGGAGACATTTACAATCAACCATAACAATAGAGTTCAATTGCCTTGTCATATTGAATATGCAGCCCTGCTTTTGCATATTATGTGGACCAGATTGTATGCAAGACCCTCCAGTGACTTGCTCAATTTCTCTCCTGTATGTATTCCAAAAGCTCAGCACTGAGAAGCAGGACTCTGTCATCTCTGCTCACTAGCAGAGCCCACCAGTCCTTTAGCCTTTAGTTACTGTTTAATACCAGTTGTTTGTTCTTTCTAGTTCCCTGCACATCCCTCCTCCAGGTCTTATTTTAAAAACCTACTCCATAGATACCCCGTTCAATCATTGGAATTGCCTTGGCAACTCTCAAAGATAGGATAACTCACAGCTTCTCTATCTAATTCCATCACATCCCTCAATTAGTTAAGTTAAACCTTCTACAAGCAGTCAGATATTCCTTAGAAGTATAATCAAGAACTGGCTTGCCTTAAATTATGTTTAGATACCCCCACAGGTGATTTCCTAAGTGTGTTCTCAGACCACTCTTCTTCCCAAGTCCCTTTCTCTAAGGCCAGAAAGCAGGACTAGATTATCATACAATCCATTCTAATGCTTCTCTTTACTGTCTACTTTATCTTGAAGATTGGACTTTTTAAAAGTGTTTTTCAGTTGGTCTGGACTTTGGTAGCCTCTAAAGCTTGGTAGGGTTATTGCTTGGCAGTAATTTTCCAAGTTGCCAAGTTTTCTACTTCAGGTCCTCAAATGAGCATCAAATGTTCATGGTTAAGTAAAATATTCCCTGCATATGATGCTTGCAAAGCATACAGAGACCGGTCATTCTTTGTTTATATTCCTGACCAAACTTTGCAGGCAAGTAGTGCTACCACAAAACAGAGGTCGCTGCCGAGGTCAACCTAAATCACTCATCAAGCCTTGCTGAAGAGGGCTGCCAGATGAATTACCTGGTTCTTTGAATCTGAAGACACTTATTTTTACTTTGAGAAAAAGTAGGTAGAAACAAAACGTTGTCATTAGATTGTGACAGGTCTCCACTGAAAACCTCCTTCTGGCTGGACATGGTGGATCACACCTGCAATCTCAGCACTTTGAAGACTGAGGTGGGAGGGTTACTTGAGTCTAGGAGTTTGAAAACAGCCTGGGCAACATAGTGAGACCTTGTCTCTAAAACATATATTAAATTAAACTAAATTAATCTAGTAATGTTTATTGAATGCATATAACACCATAAGGCACAGAAACAAATAAGGAGATTTCTTTACATTAATTCATTGCATAAAATGTATAAAGTAATTAAGCATTTAGCATCACACTGAAGATGGTTGAAGTAAAGACACAATCTTGAAGTGTCTTAACTCTTCTATATAAGCAAATTAAATTAGATTTGTACTCGGTAATTCATGCTGAATTAAGCCAATAGTTTGTTATTGTACATTAACAGTGAATAAAAAAGGGAGGCAATAAACATGAAATTGTTATTAAGTAGTGAATCACATCTAGAATGTGATAAATGGGAATATTTTCTTGAGTACTTATTCAAGTTGGCATGGCTACTCTTGACATCATGCAGTACTGATTGTCTCTACAAGTCTTATGGGAGTTGAGAAATCACATATCACAAAATAAATGTGGGTTCCCACACTGACCTAGTCAATGGGAATGTAGGGAAACTGGCATCACCATCTGTGCCAATATTCTCTGATGCTGGGAGCATTTCACAATGAAAAACTAGTTTCTCTCTTTCTTAAATATCTCTCCCTTCTAAATATATGTGTACTACATATTTTGACCAAAGCTAAGCAAAGGTGATCTGACCAATGTTTACTGCCTCCAGTCAATTTAGAGAAAAGCAGCTAGACCTAATCTGTTCAGTCCCTGAGGTGGTCATTCTGGAAAATCTTGCAATTCTGCTTTCTCACAATTCCTAAATCTTTAAAGAACTGAACACTTCATAATTCAATTGCACTCATAAAGACAACTTGAAAACAACTAAAATACAGTGAATTTAACAAAAAGCTATTAATACACAGGATTTGCTCACTTATTTATAAATCCATAAGCCTATGAACAGTTAGATAGTTTTTTTTTTCCTTGTGGCCTGGCCTGAGAGGTTGTCATAGATCAAAAAATTCATGAAACTTAAATCAAATATTTAAGGCTAGACACGGTGGCGCATGTCTATAATCCTAGCACTTTGAGAGGCCAAGACAGGAGAATTGCTTGAGCCTAGGAGTTCAACACCAGCATAGGCAACATAGCAAGACCTCACCAAAACATAAAAACAAAACATAAAAAAATCAGCCGTGTGTGATGATGCACACCTGTAGTCCTAGCTACTTGGGAGGCTGAGGTGGGAGGATTACCTGAGCCCAGGAGTTCAAGGCTGCAGTGAACTATGATCATACTACTGTACTCTAGCCTGAGTGACAGAGTGAGACTCTACCTAAAAAAAAAAAAAGAAAAAAGAAATTAAACATTGACATTGACCTGAAAAATCTCACAAAAAATAGTCCAGTCAATCTGTTAGCTCATTCATTCAATTTATTTGCTTAAATCATGGCAGGGGCATTCAACACATATTTTGAAAATGCATTGCTGAAATTTGCTTATATGGTACACAATCCTTATATGGTATCTTAGAGATTATTTCAACAAACATAACAGCCCTCCAATGTTGTCATACTCAGCATTACTGAAAAAAAATCGGTTGTATTTTTAGATAAATATAATTATTCCCCATCCCTCTATTATGTAATAGTAATTACAAGAACAGATTCCAACAGAGACAAAAAAGTTTATTGTTTCTTTTATCATCTTGTTATATAAAAATGTTTCATTATAATCTAAAGTCTAGGTGGCTTTGACTAGCTTCTACTTGTTTATAAGATTGATTTACTGCCAAAATCTCTTACTTTGTACCTAATACCAGTCACTACTTCTATATTTTGTTCCTGTTATGTTTTCAGTGAAAGAAAAGGTTAGTAGGTTATTTTTCCTCCTGTACAATTCAGCTTGAATAGAGCTTTTATTTTTAAAGGCAAATAAAACTTTAGCTGATGATTTGTTTTTTTCCATTGTGCCTCCATGGAGGAAAATCTTTAAAAAAATACAAAAGAAAGAAAAAGTATAAGTCAACTATTTTGTATTTACTGAAACACCATCTAATTTAGTCTAGCTTGTCGAGAAGGATGCACACACATAAATATAAATCTTTATCTTATTATGAGCTATTTTTGTCCTTCTCACTTATGTTCCTAAAGTAATAAAAATCTTTGCAAATAGCAGCGTCTAAACCAATATACATTTTTGTCACCTGTTACTCCAGTGAAGGCATTTGTGTAATTAAAGATGGAAATTCTAGCGGTTTTTTTTTTTTTTTAATAAAAGCAAGTTAACCATTACTTGTTTTTTACAGCTGTAAGGAATTTTTAGGGACTCTTTACTTGTGTTAATGAAATGTTTGTTTTTCATTTTTTATTTTTTAATTTAATTTAATTTAATTTTAAAGATGTGGGGTACAATTCAGGATTAAGTAGATACGTGGTCATCGTACAGGTAAAGTCTGGGTTTCCCTTTGGTCCCCACTTCACCTGGTTTAAGATCAGGTACCCTTACTCATGTTATGCTCCCCCTTTTCCTCCCCTGGCAACGTCCTGTTACTGTTAAACCATTTCTTATAATATTACAGTAAATGTTCGGGGTCCTCTTATAAGTGAGAACAAGTAGTACTCAGTTTTTTGTTTCTGTGATAGATCATTGAGTGTGATAGACTCTAAATCTATCCAAGTAGCTGTAAAGTCCATAATGTTGTCCTTTTTTATGGTTGCATAATATCCCATTGTGCATATGTATCACATTTTTAAAAAATTCAGTCCACTTTCGATAGACAGCACGGTTGTTTCCATGTTTTTGCTATTGTGAATAATTTTGCAATAAACGTGTGTGTAGGTATCTTTTATATAGAATGATTTGAGTTCCTCAGGGTTTATTCCCAGAAGGGGGATTGCTGGGTTGTATGGAAGGTTGACTTTTAGATTGTTTAGGAATCTCTACACTGTTTTCCACAGAGGTTGTACTAGTCTACACTCCCACCAACAGTGTAGAAGCGTTCTCTTTTCCCTACATCCTCTCTAGCATCTGTTGTTTTTTGAGTTATTGATGATGGCCATCCTGACTGGAGTTAGGTGGTATCTCAGTGTGGTTTTAATTTGCATTTCTTTGATGATTAGTGAGGCTGAACATTTTTTCATGTATCTGTTGACTGCTCCTATGTCTTCTTTTGAGAAAAGTCTATTCATATCCTTTGTCAGCGTTTTAATGGGGCTGTTTTTTGTTTTTTGTTTTTTCTTCCTTTCGGCACATTAGAGTTCCTGGTTGTTTCTGGATATTGGGCCTTTGTCAGATATACAGTTGGCAAATACTTCTTCCCATTCAGAGGGCTATCTTCCTGCTTTCTTTATAACTTCTTTTGCTTTGCAGAAGCTTTTCAGTTTGTGTACCTTATGTCTTATGGCATTCGCTTTTGGGGATTTAATCAAGAATTGGTTGCCTACTCCAATGTGCATAAGAGTGGTTCTTGCATTTTCTTCTAGGATTCTTATAGTTTGAGGATTTACATTTAGGTCTTTGATCCATCTAGAGTTGGGTTTTGTGTATGGTGATTGGTAGGGGTTCTGTTTCAATTTTCTGCATGTAGTCAGTCAGTTTCCCAGCACCATTCACTGAATATGTTCTCTTCTCGCCAGTGGTCATTGGTGGAGGCTGTGTTGAAGATGAGTTGGTTAAGAAATTGAGGTTTTGCTTCTGGAATATCTATCCTGTTCCATTGGTCTATGTGCCTGTTCTTGTACCAGTACCAGGGTGTTTTGATTATTGTAGGCTTATAGTAAAGTTTAAAGTCTGGAAGTGTGATACTTCCCATTTTGTTTCTTTTGCTAAGAATTGTTTTGGCTATTTGTGGTCGTTCATATTTCCATATGAATTTCTGTACTATCATTTCCAGGTCTGAGAAGAATGATGTTGGTAATTTAATGGGTATTGTACTGAGTCTATAGATTGCTTTGGGTAGGATGGACAGCTTAACAATGATGATTCTTCCAACCCATGAGCATGGACTATTTTTTCCTTTTGTTTGTGTCGTCTTTGATATCTTTGAGCAGTGTTTTGTAGTTTTTGTTGTAGAAGTCTTTCACTTCTTTGGCTAGGGAGATGTCAATGTATTTCATTTTTTGGTGTGGCTATTGTGAATAGGATTGTGCTTTTTATTTGGTTATCTGTTTGTTGCGGTGTTCTACAGGATCAGAGAAACTTCTCTAGTAACAAACTATAGAAATGATCCCTGAAAGTACAGTCTCATGTTTGCTTGTTTTTAGAGATGTGGTCTCACTCCATCACGCAGACTGGAGTATAGCGGGGCAATTATAACTCACTGCTGCCTTGAATTCCTGGGTTCAAGTGATCTTTTTGCCTCAACTTCCCAAGTAGGTGGGAATACAAGTGTGTACCACCACACCTGACTAGTTTTTATTTATTTAACGTTTCTTGTAGATACCAGTGTGGGGAGTGGTTCTCGCTGTTTCCCAGGCTTGTCTCAAATTCCTAACCTCAAGCAATCCTCCAACCTCAGCCTCCCAAAGTGCTGGGATGACAGACACAAGCCACTGTGCCCGGCCATCTCCTTGTCATTGACCAAGTTGCTCAAGCCCACATAGAGCCACGATCCTTGCTTTTTCTTCTTCTCTCAGGCCCCATGTCAAATCCAGCAGCAAGACCTGTCACCTATGCCTTCAAAATACATACTCATCCTGACCTCTTCTCACACAGTTGCTCTTACTGTCTTAGTCTGTACCAGCATCCTCTCTGCCTGGGGCTGCTAGGCTTCCACATGCTTGCTCACAGTTCATTCTTCACTCAGCACTTCAAGACAACAGGAAGTCAGATATGCCTTTTTTCTGCTTGACACTGACCAATGGCTTCCTGACAAACTTAGAACAAATGTTAAATTCTTGGACATTGTCGTCATGACCTGGCTCACGCTACCTCTCCAACCTCTTACCGTGCCCCCACAATGTAGTTCAGAGCTCAGCACTCACAGGCCTCAGGGTTTTTGTCCTTGTTCTTCCCCTGCTGAAAAGTTTCTTTCTCTGCACGGTCTCCTTGTCATGTCTCTTCATTCAGGTCACTGCACGAACACCACCTCCTCAGAGTTCCTGAATACTGTCTCTGTCCCCTTTCACTCACCAGGTTTAAGTTTTTGCATAACACTTATTATGATTGTGATTATTTATTTACTTTGTTTTGTTTTCCCTTGTCTGCTTCCTGCATTGGAATGGAAGGTTCCTGAGCACATGGGTTATAGTAAAATAAACTGCTATATCCTCCTGGCTCAAGTAGTGTCCATTACGCAGTATGCATTCAATAGGCATTTGTTGATTGAATAAACAAATGTAAAGTGCTTGGTCATTCAGGCATGAGTTGCACTTTTATATTTATTTATTTGTTTGTTTTTTGAATTGAAGTTTCACTCTTGTCACCCAGGCTGGAGTGCAGTGGCACCCTCACGGCCACCGCAACCTCGACCTGCTGGGCTTAGGGGATCCTTCTGCCTCAGCCTTCCAAGTAGCTGGAACTACAGACGCACGCCACCATGCCTGGCTAATTTTTGTGATTTATTGTAGAGACGAAGTCTCATCAAGTTGCTGGGGCCAGTCTGGAACCTCCGGGCTCGGGCAAGCCTCTCGCCCCAGCTTCCCAAAGTGCTTGGGATTACAGACTGAGCCACTGCACCTGGCCTGCTTATTTATTTTTTATTTTATTTTTTTGAGGCAGAGTCTCATTTTGTCTCCCAGGCTGGAGTGCAGTGACAGGATCCCAGCTCACCACAACCTCAACCTCCTGGGCATAGGCAATCCTCCCACCTCGCATGTAGCTGGGACTACAGGCACTACAGGCACGTGCCATCACACCCAGTTAATTTTTGCATTTTTGTATAGGTGAGGTCTCACTATGTTGCCTAGGCTGATCTTGAACTCCTGGGCTCAAGCAATTCCCCCACCTTAGCCTCCCAAAGTACAGGGATTACAGGCATGATCCACTGCGTCCGGCCTGGTTCCACTTTTAAAATCCTGTTTGCGCTGGACTCGGTGGCTCAGCCTGTAATCCCGTGCCTTTGGGAGGCTGAGGTGAGTGGATTGCCTGAGCCCGCGGGTTTGAGACCCGCCTGGGCAGCGAGACCTCATCTCTACAATAAATCAAAAAATCAGCCGAGCATGGTAGTGCATGCCTGTAATTCCGGCTACTTGGAAGGCTGAGGCGGAAGGATCTCCGGAGCCCAGCAGGTGGAGGCTGCGGTGGCCGGAAGTGGCCACTGCACTCCAGTCTGGGCAACAGAGTGAGACTCCAACTCAAAAAAAAATAAAATAAATAAAATAAAATAAAATCCTGTTTGCTAATGTTTACTATGCCTTCCTTAGTAACTTCATGATTTTTAAGGACAAAAGCTACCGTGATTTTAAAATATTTACTAGCATTACTAAAAGAGGAGAAATAATGATAGCACTCAGAAAAGCCTACTTAATCTGGAGTGTGTAGCAAAGTAATATACAATCATAAATTTTACCTTTAAAAAAATCACAAAATTTCTCATAGGTTAATTTCCATTGTTCAAATAAGTCTTAATCTTGAAATTACTCACTTAAAGGTAAGTGTTTATAAACATTAAAGCTGTTGGTATCAGTTTTAAGGCCATTTCTTTCTTTGGCAGGTTAAATTCAATAACTATGTCATTTGTCATCACTGAGAATGTTCTTAACTAGTTACTCTATTAGTAGTATGCCAGTCGAAAAATTGATGAATGTCAGTCACAAATAATTCTGATGACATTTTTTCTTTAATATACTCAGCAAGGACCATCTATAAATCCTAGAGAAAGTCTCAGACAGCTTGGTTGAAAGTTGAATATCAACTTTCCCTTGATAGCAAAAAAAAAAAAAACAAAAAAAAAACTGATCAAAATTCTAGGCAGGTTGAGCTCTATTTTTCCTTGATCTGAATCGATCGGCGTGTTATTGTGAACTTATATCAAGGCGCTTTTAATGAGGTTTCCATTCCAATCATTATTGTAAATTTAATATACAGAAAATGATCTGGGGTGACTTAATAACTAAAGTATATCTGATCTTATTGATCAAAACTCTGGTTTATTAAGAATTTAAATAATAATAATGATATCAATAAGTGAAAGTAATCGTTGGTTTACTTTTGGGGTACGATTAGGGAGCAAACATGCTACATTTAGGGAATGCTCTGGTGATTCCTCCTCCCTTTTTCATATTTTTTTTACTCCCTAATAAAATCGTTGCCAAGTATAATCTAATGACTAGAAGTATTTTCTTTTCATCAATGTTTTTTAGCCTGATAATATAAATTAGCATTTTTTCAAAGTGAGTTCTGCAGATCATTAATCTTAGAATATTAAAAAGTACCATGCTAATAATAATGACAATAATAAGGTTCTTTGGTCAATAAGCTTGGGAAAGATTATGCTAATAAAAAGGCAAGTCCTACCATGGTGGCTCATGCCTGTAATCCCAGCTTTTTGGGAGGCCGAGGCAGGAGGACCCTCTGAGCCTACGAGTTCAAGACCAGGCTGAGCAACATAGTAAGATCTCATCTTTACAAAAAAAATTTTAAAAATTCGCTGGTCATGGTGGTGCATGCCTGTAGTCCCAGATACTCAGAAGGCTGAAGGGGAAGGATCACCTGAGCTTGGAGGTGAGCTGTGATGGTGTCACCGCATTCTAACCTGGGTGACAGACTCAAAAAATAAACAAACCAAAAAAACCTCGATAATCCTATACTACTTCTTTGCTGCAGGCCTTCATTGACTCTAGAATCTCCCTTTAGTCTTGCTAGATTTCTGCTCCTAGTTCATTGCCACTCTCTCTAACACTGTCCCTTGGAGGCTTATTCTGCTGCCCTCCCTGATAGCCTTGTCACTTAATCCTCTGAATTCCTGTGCCCTAGCTGTCATGCCTTCTATCCCAGCCCAGCCACTCACTCCCATGGTGGAATCCTAGTCCTTGTCATAATAAATAAAGCAATCCTCCTAAAGTCTTCATTTTTTGTTTAAGATTTTTTTTTTGAGTCTGAATCTCACACTGTTATCCAGGCTGCAGTACAGTGGCATGAACACAGCTCACCACAGCCTCGACCTCCTGGGCCCAAATGATCTTCCCACCTCAGCTTCCTGAGTAGTTAGGACTACAGGCATTTGCCACCACACCCAGCATTTTATTTTTCATTTGTGTTGTAGAGATGAGGTCTCACCGTATTTATTGCCCAGGCTGGTCTCAAACTACTGGGCTCAAGCAATCCTCCCGCCTCATTTTCTCGAAGTGCTAAGATTAGAGGCAGGAACAACTACACCCCGCTAAGAGACAATGTACTTTGGAAGAGGCCTGACTAACTTTCAAAAGGAGAGATTAGCAAATGCTTTGTGTTTATCTCCAAACCAACTCTAAGCATATTTGTAATTATTTAATCCAAAATTAATAGTTTCACTTTGACTATGGAGCTTTTATATTAAAATATGGGATGATTTGCCAGAAACCATGACATTTTCCTGCCTTGAAGCTTTGAAATAATTATATCTTTAACTAATTCATTATTATAACAGGGGAAGTTTAGACTAGAATATTCCAATATTGGTATTTTAATGATGAAAGAAGGCCAGCAAGACTCCAGTATCCATAGCAACATAAGGCTCTTCTTTTACTCTTTCAAGTGACCAAAGGTGATTATTTCTTTTCTTTACATCATTATATTAGAATTTATCACAGAGGTAAAGAGCCTGAATCAACTTTCAAGTGAGGTGAAGATATTTAAGGCAGAAGCTCATAAAATTACCACTGAACCCCCACAGGAGAGAGACTTCTCCTTCCCCCAACAAGGGAATTCATGACTGACTATTCAGAAGCAAAAGGGTTATAAACAAGACCTGTGGTATTACTTGCCAATTAAAACTTTCAGCTAGATTGGGAAGGAAAACAACTATCATATGTAATTTTTTTTTTCTTGAGTCGGGGTGTCACTCTGTCACCAAGGCAGTGGCAAGATCATGGCTTACCACAGCCTCAACCTCCTAGGCTGAGGCAATCCTCCTACCTCCTCCTCCTGAGTAGCGAGGACTACAGGCATGCACCACCACACTCAGCTCATTTTTCTATTTCTTGCAGAGATGAGGTCTTGCTATGTTGTCCAGACTGGTCTTGAACTCCTGGGCTCAAGCAATCCTCCCAACTCAGTCTCCCAAATTGCTGGGATTACGGGTGTGAGCCACTGTGCCTGGATGATATGTAATCTTAATTTCTCAAATAATACCATAAAATCTTGGGGAAGTGGAACCACCTCAGAAATCCAGCCTCATCGAAATAAGACAGAAGTTTCTTAGGTGGCAGAATTTATGAGAGAGGAGAGAGAGAGAGATCTAAAGACAATATAGCAAAATATAAATATGTGAATGATAAAGAAAAAAAGGAGGAGGTATCATACTATTTTTTCTGTTTTTTGCACATTTGAAATATTTCATAATTAAAATAACTTCAAGGTAAAAAGAGAGGTAAGTGAGGCTTGGTTGCTCATACCGGTAATCCCAGCACTTTGGGAGGCTGAGGCAGGAGGATGGCTTGAACAGGAGTTTGAGAGAAGCCTGTGCTCAAGCAAGACCTGTCTCTACAAAAAAAATTTTTTTTAATTAGCTGGGTGTGGTGGTGCACACCGATCATCCCAGCTACTCTGGAAGCTGAGGTGGAAGGATCGTCTGAGCCCAGGCGGTCAAGGCTGCAATGAGTCATGCTCGTGTCACTGCACTCCATCCTGGCCAACAGAGTGAGACCCTGTCTCAAAAATAAATACATAAAAATAAAAATATAAAATAATACCATATGCATTTATTACCAGTTCAAATATGAGTCAAATATTTAAGTCAAAAAAGACGTGTAAATCTTCTTTAGTGAAATGAGCAGGTAGAACACAGAGTAATACTTGCATTCAGTTTATATTCAGAGTCATCAGACCTCCATGATGGCTAGAGACTTCACAGTATAAGGTTCACTGAATCTTCCCACAATTGCCATCGTTATGCCTATTGCTTAGCCTGGGAAATTGATCTTTACATGATTAAATTAACCAGAGTCACACAGCGAATTAGTGCTACATGACCTAGTGTATGAAAACAAGTCCACTGAATGCCAAGTCCTGTGTCCTTTCTGGACCTAATATCTGTTGAACCAGTACTGACAGTACATGGCACAGTGGTTAGGATTACAGGCTCCAGCTCTACCAGTTACTTGCTGTGTTATCTTGCACAAGTTACTTAACTCTCTGTGGAACCTCTTGGTCTGCCCATCTATACATCTGTAAAATGAGAATCATAAAAGTACCAAAGTCAAGGGATTGTTGTTGTTGTTTTTATTATAACAATTTAAGAAAAACTTAAAAGAGAGAGCTCTGGGTTTATATCTATGCAAACCTTGAACTAAAGCCTTTATACCAAGTTTCTTGAGCTAACAAAGTATTTATGTGAATTTTTATTATAAAAGCAATGCAGACTTATTATATAATTTAGAAAAATTATATATAGTTTATACAATTATCTAAATAACTTAATTTTCTAATTGTGCTTCCAGAAAAATTACCTAGAAGCAACTACTTAAAAATGGTATTTTTCTTTCCAAAATCATTCTATGCTTTATTTTCTATAGTTGATCAAACCATACTACTTTGTACATTACATCATATAAATTTTTCCATATTATTCACAATCCTTCATAAGTACAATTTTAATTACTGTAGAAGAACCCATTCTATAAATGTTGTTATGGCTAACTATTCTTCTGATGTGATGAATGATTTTTAAAATAAATCTTTTTCTGCATTTGTAACTGTTTACCTAAAGTAAAACTTTAGAGATGGAATTACTTGGTCAAAAAGGATTCATATTTTTAAGGCTTTTCAAGTTATATATGTTTTCAAGTTACTATGAGATAAACTATATAAGGAACTTATAAGAGTTCCTAGGGCATAGAACTTTATTTAAAAAATGCTTCTTATTGTAAAGGTATTAATTCTTTATCTGTCTCTATTTTAAATACTTCTTTATTGTGGTTTAATAAATATACAATAAGCCACATTTGTTATAGATATATTCTCTATTAAAATATAAGATGTAATATTTCAGCCACATCTATTCATCTTTTTGTTTATAATTTATTCTAGTATTTCTCATCTATTGAAATCATTCCCCAATTAGATAGCCAATATTATTTTCTCGTACAATTATTTATAATCCATACGTTTTGTATTATTTTTATAATCTCACATGATTTAGCTACACATTTAGCAGTCTATTTATGTTAATGAGCCATATGATCTAGATGAAGAATTGAAGTTATCAAAATGTGTCAGGCTTCATCCACATTCGATGAGTCTGGCTCAAAACATAAAATGCTTTAAGAAGTGACTAAGCAGCCGGGTTCGGTGGCTCAGCCTGTAATCCCGCGCCTTTGGGAGGCTGAGGTGAGTGGATTGCCTGAGCCCGCGGGTTCGAGACCCGCCTGGGCAGCGAGACCTCATCTCTACAATAAATTAAAAAATCAGCTGGGCATGGTAGCGCGCGCCTGTAATTCCGGCTACTCGGAAGGCTGAGGCGGAAGGATCACCAGAGCCCAGCAGGTGGAGGCTGCGGTGGCCGGGAGCGGCCGCTGCACTCCAGTCTGGGCGACAGAGTGAGACTCCAACTCAAAAAAAAAAGGAGTGACTAAGCAGAGAGGGCTGCATTTCAAAGTTATTCACACTCTCCGATTTTCTTTGTTTTATCTCTATTCATTTGTCCTGATTGACTAAGCAATATCCTCCAAGACTACAAGAGATCTCAAATCCTAAGAAAAATAGAAAGCAGTTAGGTTGCTTTTAGAGTTTTAATCTTTAACCCTTCCATGTAGGCAATGAGAGGAATGGGACTTAATGTTTTGAGAAAAAAAAATTGATAGGCCTTAAAGTTAATTTATTCATTGGTTAAAGAATTATTTTGACATAAATTTTTGAACTTAGAAGGCCTACCATGGTTATCGACTCTAACCACCCACAACTGACATATCGTGGTGTTAATACATTGAAAAATGTGAGTGCAATGCCTGAACATGCAAGGGACTTGACAAAAAAGAAAAGCTCTCCTCGTTTCCAGACTAAGCAACCAACTCATCTATTTCATAAGCTAACAAATAAAGTTGAGCAACCATCACTGCTGTTACAGAGTGAATTAGCTTAACAGCAACACAAAATATAGAAAGATACTTATGATTGGAATATTGTCCTGGTGCAAAAAACACTTGGCCGGATTTCAGTTTTGCTATATTAACGAATCCCCTTGTATTAGTCTGTCTTGCATTGCTGTAAAGAAATAACTGAGCCGGGCTCGGTGGCTCAGCCTATAATACTGCATTTTGAGAGGCTGAGGTGAGTGGATTGCCTGAGCACTCGGGTTCGAGACCTGCCTGCGCAACTTGGCGAGACCTCATCTCTACAATAAATCAAAAAATTAGCTGGGCGGTAGCGCGCGCCTTTAGTTCCAGCTACTTGGAAGGCTGAGGTGAAAGGATCGCCAGAGCCCAGCAGGTCGAGGCTGCAGTGGCCAGGAGCGGCCATTGAACTCCAGCAACAGAGTGAGACTCCGACTCAAAAAAAAAAGAAAAAATCTGAAACTGGGCAATTGATAAAGAAAAGAGTATTTTGGCTTATAGTTCTTCATGGCACTGGTATTTGCTCCCCTTCTGGTGAGCCCTCAAGAAGCTTACAATCATGGTGGAAGATTGAGAGGGAGCAGGTGTGTCACATGACAAGAGAGGCTCTTTTAAACAACCAACTTTCCTGTAAACAATACAGCAAGAACTCACTCATTACCACAGCGAGGGACCAAGCTTTTCATGTGGAAAACAAATAGGTCCCACTAGGCCTCACCTCCAACATTGGGGATCATAGTTCAACATGAAATTTGGAGGGGACAGTATCCAAACTACATTACCCCTTGAGAGAGAATAGTAAGAAGACAAGATGGCTTGCCAGTCCTACCGTACTCATGCTCATAGCACTTTTCTGATATATTTGAAATGTGGTTAACTTATCAGTAAAACACATGTCTTTTACTTTGGAAAAATATTCATCTAAATGGAGAGTTAGAATATCAAGGCTATTTATTTTTTAATGCCCTTAAACAATTATGCTTTTTGGACATATGCTATATCACATTTGTAAACCATAGCATAATAATCGGCACTTAAGAAACACCACACCAAGGCCAGGCACAGTGGTTCACACCTGTAATTCTAGCACTTTGGGAGACCAAAGCAGGGGAATCGCTTGGGTCCAGAATTAGAGCCCAACCTGAGCAAACTAGCAAGACCTTATCTCTACAAAAAAGTCAAAAAATTAGCTGGGTGTAGTGGCACATGTCTGTAGTTCCAGTGCCCAGAGAGGCTGAGGTGGAAGGATCACCTGAGCTCAGGAGGTCAGTGCTGTGGTGAGCTGTGATTATGCCACTGCACTCCAGCCTGGGTGACAGAAGGAAAACTTAACTCAAAACAAAAACAAACAAGCAAACAAAAAACACACCCGACCAATATATGTGTTTTCTAAAGAATAATATTTATAATTCTTATAATACAATTTAAATTAACAACTTAAAAGAAAATGTGAGTACAGTTTCAAATTATTTCAGAATACAATGTTGATAATTTTTACATAAATTCCATTGCATAAAATAACTTTATTTATTAAACAAGAATTTATTGAGTATTCACTGTGTGCCAGGGCTTTGGAATACATCAATGAGGAAAACAAACAAAACTTCTTACACTTGATCCTCGTCAGGCAATGGTCCTGTATCTTCTGGTATTACTCCCACAAATATACACATGTAGCATAATTAAGTCAACTCAATGCACACACACACTAGTAAATACATGTAAATCTAATGAAGTCTGAATAAGGTGGGTGGATTCTATCAATGTCAATTCTCTGGTTGTGATATTCTAGTTCTGTAAGAACGTTATGTGAGAAATAAGAATAGTGATTTTCAAATTAGAGCCTAGCTTATCTTGGGTTCTCAAGATGGTGTCTAAATGCTTTGTCCTTCTCTTTTGTTGATCCACTTGCTGCTTCTTTGTGCTTCCTCTTCGAGGAGTTTTTACTTGGGGGCGGGGCTTCACATTTAAATTTTGGCAGGATCCAATCAGAATGAGTCTGTAAGCCAATCAGTAAATAGGACATGCAAATAAAATGATTCTATAAGCCAATCAAAATGTGTCGTGTAGGCATCCTACGCGAAAGCCTGTAGCTTCTGCAGTATTCCTCCAATGAGGAACCAAGAGAGGGACCTGCCTTTTTAGGGACAAAAGTGCGGATTCTTCTTGCTTCGGTGTGCCTGCTCACCAGACACCCGATCTTGCAAGCCCGTTATTAAAGTCTCGCTTCTGTTGCATTCCATATCTTCGTCCATCCTTTTTTTTTTTATTTTTATTTTTTGAGTTGGAGTCTCACTCTGTCGCCTAGACTGGAGTGCAGTGGCCGCTCCCAGCCACCGCAGCCTCGACCTGCTGGGCTCCAGCGATCCTTCCAGCTCAGCCTTCCGAGTAGCCCGAATTATAGGCATGCGCTACCACGCCCGACTGATTTTTTGATTTATTGTAGAGTTGAGGTCTCGCTGCCCAGGCGGGTCTCGAACCCGCAGGCTCAGGCAATCCATTCACCTCAGCCTCCCAAAGGCGCGGGATTACAGGCTGAGCCACGAAGCCTGGCTCAGTGTGTCCATCCTTTGATTTTGGACAGGTGAGTTCGTTTCTCACACTTATTATTGGGAAACACTGGATGACTGGTTTACAGAATCTTTGTTTGTTTGTTTGAGTTGGAATCTCACTCTGTCGCTCAGACTGGAGTGCAGTGGCCGCTCCCGGTCACTGCAGCCTCGACCCTCTGGGCTCTGGCCATCCTTCCACCTCAGCCTTCCGAGTAGCCGGAATTACAGGCATGCCTACCACGCCCAGCTGATTTTTTTTTTTTTTTTTTTTTGTAGAGATGAAGTCTCGCTGCCCAGGCGGGTCTTGAACCCTCAGGCTCAGCAATCCACTCACCTCAGCCTCCCAAAGGCACGGGATTACAGGCTGAGCCACCGAGCCCGGCTTGAATCTTTGTATTATTTCTTGCAACTGTGTGTGAATTAACAATCATCTGAAAATGAAAGTTTTAAAACAGATTCCTTATCCTTGGAGCTTAAATTCTAGTAACTGGAAACAGATAAAACATAATAAACATGCTAAATAATTATGTAACAGACACAGTAATTATGAGCTACAAAAGAAATAGGACAAGATAAGAGTAGCCTAGTCATCCACCATAAGGGTGATATTTGAACAAAGCCTTGGGAGGTTGAATTTTGCCTGTGGGAAAGGCATTCAGCAGAAGGAACAGCCACTGCAAATCCTCTAAGGCAGGAACAAGCTTGAGTGTTTGAAGAGCTAGTAGGAAACCATTGGAAGGCTTTTGGTTTTTTGTTATTGTTGCTATTGTTTGTTTGTGAATAGGCATCTCACTTTGTCACCCAGGTTGGAGTGCAGTGGAATGATCACGGCTTACTGCAGCCTCCATATGCTGGGCTCAGCCTCTCCAGAAGCTGGAGCTACAGGATCATGCCACCACGCCCAGCTAATTTTGGGGTTTTTTTTGTAGAGACGAGATTTCACTCTGTTGCCCAGGCTGCTCTCAAACTCCTAGGCTCAAGCAATCCTCCTGCCTTGGTATCCCAAAGTGCTGCGATTACAAGCATGAGCCCAGCTTGTTGATATGTTTATAAAGGATCACTCTGATGGCCATGTTGTAAACAGTAAAGGAGAGTAAGAGTGGAAGAAAAGAAGTCTGACAGGAGTCTATTCTATTGCAGCAGAAGAGGGAATATAGTGGCTCGGATGGAAAACGTCACAAGAACCTGGGCAAACCTATCAATGCATTACTTCTGTACTTAACTCGCACATCGGTGCCTAAGATAACAATTACAGATTCCATAAACTCACAATACATTTCCAAGGATAACTGCTTATAAGTAGATTTTGCAATGCCTAATTTGCATCAATTACACATTTTGCTCTTTGTAATGGGAAGTCATAAAGGCCTCATTTGTAAATGGTAAACCTTTCTTTATGAAATAGCAAAACACCTAATTAAAAAAAAAAAAAACCTTGTCATCTGATTCAGAAAACTTCTGCTAACCTTGCTGCACCCACTCCGATTATTTGGAACACAAAGGAGGCTGGCTGGCCACAGCCCTTTTTCTTGTCTGATGGATGCATCCTATGTCTGGCTGGACAACCGGCAAGGTAACTCTGGCGCCCTCTACTGACTTCACCAGAGGACTGAGAAACCAGATTCATCAGCTCCCTGTAATTAGGGGAAAGAAAAAAAAAAAAAATCAAAAGGCCTTTTTTTTCCCTCTGTGCTATCCAAGTGTGATGTTATCCAAGATAAATATGTTTAAAGTTTTTGAAGAGCACAGATGCCCGCATTGCCTATTGTTTAGAAACTGAATATTCTCATCCAATAAGCTTCAGATACCAAGCCCATTCTGTACTGTGCAGACCGTTGTTTCTCTACCTCTGTCATTTTACTCTGGATATATTACAGGTACTGTGTGGACTGTTTATATGGTTCATAAACAATGCCACTTTAAAACCATTAAAATACGTACACTTGCTTGCTAAAAAAAAGATGAAATTTTGAAACAATTCAGTCTCTTCAGTACTCAAAAGCAGCTGTTCTTTTGAAAATGTTTGTCCTGAAGTTCTGCCAGCCCAGTGGAAAAGTTTTAATACAATTAAACGTGACTGAAGCTTCAGCAGAAGGAATGTGAACAATGAGGTAGAATGAAACAAAAAGCAAAATTCTGCATGAAGAGTTCTTGCAAGGAACAGAAGACTCTGCAAATGCAAATATTGAAGACTGCTTCTGTTTTCTTTTTGGCAACGCAGTAATGACAATGAAAGTGTCTACTCATCGGTCCGGATCTAAAGAAAAAATAATTTCAACACTGCTAATTCTGTGAAAACCACATTTCACAACCACAGGCTTCTGTTTCCCTGTGCCCAGATGTCACAGCAGGGGGAGTTGCCTCCTGTGTGAAGGTTTTCCTCAACAAAAGGTGTCCCACGGGATTGACTATTTCTTTACACTTTTCTAGATGTCAAAATCTTTAAGAGAAGCTAAGTGAAGATTTTTGTTTTCTGTGACCTCCTGTCCTGCTCACAAACTAAACTGATTTAAAAGAACATATAAGGAGGAAAAGACATTTATAACTTCAAGATGCATATTTCATAAAATTAGTGTCTTTACATATTAAAGAGTAACTTGGTTAGGCAACATTTGTTTATTTGTAAATCGATTTTATAAATTATTTATTAACTTAAAACACCATCATATTATATCGCATTAAGGGTGATATAGGCTGGGGCTTTAAATATGGAGCAAAAAATATATATCTTTTAAATACATTTATATATTGTCAATTAATCTTCCCAGTCTTTTAAACACTGTATAAATAATGCTTTATTCTTATAAATTTTATAAAAAGAGCTTATTCAGCATCTGGCATTTATAGCACAATTATGCCTTCCTTTTCAAGTTTTTTTTTTTTTTTTTTTTTTGAGGGGCAGGGTCTCACTCAATCACTCAGGTTAGAGTGCAGTGACACTATCATGGCTCGCTTCAGCCTGGCCCTCCTGGGCTCAGGGAATCCTTCCACCTCAGTCTCCCAAGTAGCTGGGATTGTAGGTGTGCATCATCACATCCAGCTAATTTTTTGATTGTATGGACAAGGCCTCATTATGTTGCCCAGGCTGGTCTCAAACTCCTGGGTTCAAGCGATCCTCCCACCTCAGCTTCCCAAAGTGCTGGGATTATGGTGGCACGAGCCACTCTTTCTGGTTCCTCTTCGAGTTTTAAATAATCAAAAAGAGAAGGAAATAGTTTTGCTTGCTACTATCTCTATATTTCCCTTTAGTGTAGGAATACACCTTAGACACATAATATCTATATCTAAGAAACGTTTTTCAATTAAGTGTCTCAAATTCTGTTATTTCACCTCATTGCAAAACAAACAATCCTTTTTTCTCCACAATCCAAAGTGTATTTCCCCACACTTCTTTTTTGTTGTCATTAAGTTTAATTTTTTTTTCTATAGGCGAGATCTGGTCTTGAACTCCTGGACTCAAGCAATCCTCCAGCTTCAGCTTTCCAAAGTGTTGGCATTATAGGCGTGAGCCTCCATTCCCGGCCTTCCCCACGCTTCTTCCATCCGTCTCCATCTTTGCTGGTCTCCAGATATATGAATACATGATCACAAACTGTTTCTAACTCTTCTCCCTCCACGGATTCCCTCCAAACACAGTGAATTCCCTGCCCTTCCCACTGTCCAGGCCATGTTTCCTTTGTGCAGTCATCTTCACATGATAAGTTTTTTAGTCCCTGAGGTGACTCAACTTTTCAAGATGTCATCCATAAGTAATGGTTACAGCTTCATCTCCCTGTAATTTCATAACCACCTCCTCGCTTTCACTGGAGCACCATCTTTGCCGCTGTCTCATCTGGCAACCTATTGCATAAAGATTCTCTAACTGGGAAGTCTTTGCCCACAAACACACGTTCTTCTCTCTACCTCTTGCAACATTCATTTCATCTTAAACTATTTCTTTTTTTAAAAAAAGTATTTATTTCTTTTTTAGCGACAACGTCTTGCTCTGTCACCCAGGCTGGATGACAGCAGCACAGTTATAGCTCCCTGCAGTCTCCACCTCCTGGTTTCAGGCTATCCTCCTGCCTCCGCCTCTGGAGTAGCTGGAATTATAGGCGCATGCCACCATGTCTGGCTAATTTAGTTGTAGAGATGAGGTCTCGCTGTGTTGCCCAGGCTAGTCTCGAACTCCTGTCCTCAAGTGATTCTCCCACCTCAGCCTCCCAAAGTGCTGGGATTGCAGGTATGAGCCACGATGCTAGCCTTAAGTCGCTTCTTATTGTCACTTACTTTTTGAATACATAATATTGACAGTGAAGTTGCTTACTTGTTTCTCTTTGTCATGTCCTTGTGAATCTATTATAGGCATTTTCATATTGTATTAAGTATACAGGTGCTGCTATAATACCATTACTGTTCTGTGTGTCAGTGCTACACAAGAAAAGAACTGTTAGTGACTTATCTTTTGAACTCCCCAGCAAAATATTCTGCACATAATAAACTTATGTTTATTTTTTGAATGATGATGTGATGTGCATCAGCCTTTTCTTTTTCTTTTTCTTTTTTTTTTTTTTTTTTTTAGCTGGGGTCTCACTCTGTCACCCAGGCTGGAGTGTAGTAGCCTGATTATAGCTCAGCATGGCCTCGACCTGCTGGGCTCAGACAATCCTTCCACCTCAGCCTCCTGAGTAGCTGAGACCACAGGCATGCACCACCATGCCCTGCTCATTTTTTATTTTTGTAGAGATGAGGTCTCACTATGTTGCCCATGCTGGTCTTGAACTGCTGGGTTCAAGCAATGTTTTTGCCTCCGCCTCCCAAAGTGCTGGGATTGCAGGCATGAGCCACCATGCCTGGCCTATACATGTCATTTCATGAACTGTTTTTTTCATTTCTGATTCATCCATGTACATTCTCATGTGATTATCAAGTTGTGATTTTCACATAACTCCTCTTAATCCAAAGCAACACGTATAATGTTTGAAAATTTTTAATCTTACTTTCAAGGCCCTGCACAATCAGTTCCTTGTTTTATCCAGCCTCATCTCTCTCTGCATCTCTACCAAATTGACAGTCCCAAGAGTAGTTACAAGGAGACTGACTTTTTACCTTTCCCAAGGTCTGGGTTTCAGAATTTTGGGACTTTTTATAAACAGAAAATCCAGGAGATACTAGGATAGATCGTGTGAATAAAATACTCCAAGCTTCTGTATCCCAAAATGACACAGTAACAGTCAGCAAAAGAAGCGACAAGTCAGTAACACTGGAAACTATCTCTTCTCCACCTTTGACAGCAATCATCTCCAAGTGAAGCTTTATAAACTTGTTAGACCAAAGTCTTGTTTACTTTATTTACATTTAATCAATTACCATAGACAGAGGGCCTATCAGAAGAGCAAAGAGGAGAAGGTGCAAAGAGTTTTGAAAAAGTCTCAACTAGATCTGGTCAAATGTAATGTAGACCTAAGCTACATTAACTCTTATGGTTAAAAAAAGAAGGCAAACCATTGCTGGGCATGGTGGCTCAAGCCTGTAATCCCATCATTTTAGGAGGTTGAGGCAGGAGAATCATTTGAGCCCAGAAATTCGAGATTGGCCTGGGCAACATAGCAAGACCTCACCTCCACAAAAATCAAGTTGGGCATGGTGGTGCATGCCTTTAGTCCCTGCCACTCAGGAGGCTGAGGTAGAAGGATCATCTGAGCCCAGGAGTGTGAGACTGCAGTGAGCCATGATCGGGCCACTGCACTCCAGCCTGGGAAACAGGGTAAGACTGACTCAAAACAAACAAACAAACAAACGAAAAAACAGATAAGAGTTCTGCATGTTTATACTATCGTTTTATCTCTCCTTTCCCACAAAGTCTGACTGATCCCTAGGCAGTTTTCTTCTAAAATTTATTAACCTAACTTCTCTTTATTTGTACTAGCTAAACTTGATGTCTTTCCCCTTATCTTATGCAAGAGCTCTGATTTTTTAAAAAATCCTATTCGACACATGGGATGATTTAGAGACTGAGAGCTATACATTTTACATACAGCATCTCATTTAATCCACACAACCACTGCATACATACATCACCATAAATAAATGTTGTCCTTATGGCAGATGATACACAGACATTTAGGGTGTTAAGTTACTTGACTAAGGATACACAGCTAGCAAGTTATAGAACAGAAATTCTCTGTCTACTTCTACTTTCTACTGTGTTAGAAATAAAATATTGTGTACTAGACACAAGATTATTTTTACTTGCAAATGATGAAAACTTAAACTAGTTTAACCAAAAAAAAATTAAAAAGTGAGAGGGACGTGATCTCTGGCTACATTTCAAAATGTGGGCAGGGAAGCGGAAGAGACAGCTGGTCAGCAGAAACATGAACCCTGGCACAGTCAGGACCCTCCTTCTCTGGGTTTCTTCTCTGTCTCCCTCCACAGGTGGGCTACATCTCTCACAAGTAGGAGGTCTGGTTTCAGAAGCTACTGATTGACACCTTACTTACCTATGACCAGAGAAGAAGCAAACACTTATCCACAGTCCCAGTTTCCCAGCTACAGATACATCCGGAAGCAATTTTCAAGCTGAAATGAGTCACAGATCTACCCCAGACCAGTCACCATGTCCAGGAGTGTGGAGTACTATAGTTAGACCAGCCCGAGACAGCAACCTGCCTACCAGTCACAGAAGCCAAGTGGCCAGGATCATAAGTTACGATGAAGCTTTTAATACAACTGTGTTGGAGAAAATAGTGCTGTTATTCCCAAAAGGAGACAGATAAAATAACTGATAATTATCGCTAAATTATAGGTAATTGTTTAGCATATTAATTTCAAAACGTTTTAAGTGGTTCATTTAATTTTTCCTTCTCCAGTGTTCAAAAACTATTTTTCTTCTTCATAAAACAATTATATTCCAAGAGTTTATTTGATTAAGAGCAAAAATACCTTTGAGAACTATCATAATTTAAATTTATCTTGTTTCTTAGTGTTCCACTAATCACTTCTGGATTTGTAATATGAGTAAAATCTTCTTATACTTGTCTGTAGTAATAAAATATAAAACGGTCTTGGAAAATAGAAATGATGAAAGTAAAGTTTTTTAGGGATAAGTTTTATCAACGTGGTAAAAACAAAAATAAAAAGCAGATTATAAATTGTGTAAAAATCATGTTACCGGGCCTGGTGTGGTGGCTTTCCAGTGCTTTGGGAGGCTGAGGCTAGAGGATTGTTTGAACCCATGAGTTTGATACCAGCCTGGGTAATATTGTAGGATCTTGTTTCTACAAAAAACTTGAAAACTAGCTGGGGGTGGTGGTGTGCACCTGCAGTCCCAACTACTTGGGAGGCTGAGATAAGAGGATCACTTGAGCACAATAAACTGAGACTGCAGTGAGCTATTACTGTGCCACTGAACTCCAGCCTGGTTGACAGAGCAAGATCCTGTCTCTAAAAATAAAAAATAAAAAAAAAAAGTTTATTTATTTTAGCAAATCATGTATATAGATATTTTTAAGAACGTGAGTTTGGCCAAGACTGAAGGTGAAGGAAGATCATTTGAATGTTGGAAGAGGAATCCTTCTTGGACAAGAGCTCATTTTTCTCCAGTGAGGAAGAGATATTTATTGGATTTTACCCTCTGACCCTGGTAACAGTATAACATGACTGTCCCAGCACTGCAAGCTGTGTCTTAGGCATGTGTGTGGTGGTGCAGGGAGAATGTTGTTTGAGCGCCAATAGCCTTGTCAAATTTCGAAGGTGGGATCCACTTTCATTTCACCTCTCCCATTTACTTGAGGTCTGAGAGTTTAATCATATAAAATATGGATATCTTTACAGGAGAGAGATAACAGAAGGCTTTATGGAAAAAACAGTGTGATTAGGTAAAAAAGACCCAGGATTTGAGAGAGAATTTTTGTTTTGGAGATTGAGTCAGGCCTTACATAAGTCCCTTTCACCTCTCGACCTGTGGTTCCTCTTATTTAAATGAAGACGAATCTAATAATAGCCAACTTACAGGATGGTTGAGAAAAAAGGAGTAACATTTTCAACACATTTAGCCTGGAAAGTATAAAACACTCCAAAAGTCATGGAATGAATGAATATTATCAGATAGCACACTGATGTACTGATGTGAACTTTCTGCCCATCGGACTCAAGAAATACAAGGTGCCATTTTTTCCATTAATAAGTGATAAAGCAGTGACTCACGCCTATAATAGCACATTGGGAAGCCAAGGTGAGAGGATTGCTTGAGCTCAGGTTTTTGAGACCAGCCTAGGCAAAATAGCGAGACCTTGTCTCTGCAAAAAAAAAATAAAATATGTAAATTAGCCAGGCATGGCAGCACGTCCCCATAGTCCCAGCTACTTGGGAAGCTGTGGCGGAAGGATCACCAGAGCCCAGTAGGTCGAGGTTGCAGTGAGCTGTGATCGTGACACTGCACTACAGCCTGGGCAATAGAGTGAGACCCTGACTCAAAAATAAAATAAAATAAATGATAAATGTGTCCTGAGCAAATTAATGCTACTAAAGAGTCCCTAGAAGGCTTAATTAATCTATCTAAAGAATAAATATATCATTTTTGTTGAATGATGAAACAAATTACCAGTTTCAAGCATTGTTCTTTTAGGAATACAGGTCAAATCAGTATCTACCATTCTAAATGAAAAATTAATTTTGTTAGCTGATTCTAGTTACTGAATATAATTGTAAGTCATAAATGTAATTTTTTTAAAAGTTATGCAGTTATTGTGGTCATGCTTTGAAAAAAATTTTTATTCTTCAAAATACGTGAAGACATATCTATAATAAGTGATATGACATTAGGTTTTCCATAAAAATATGGGGAAAGGAATAAACGGGTGACAGTATAGATAAAACAAAATTGGACATGAGCTGATCATTGTTAAGCTCAGGAGTTCATTCTCTGCACAGCTACTAGTGCACATTTCTACACTAAAAATATAATAAACATCTACAGATAACATTTCTTCAAATTTGAAATGGCAAAGTTTACATGTGCATATTATCTTGTGTATGAGGAAGACTTAGGTAGAGTTTTACAGGCACTTTCCCAGATAATTGGCATCACAGATAATTTTACATAGGTTGAAAAATCGGGCAGAATCTTAACATTGTATCATAAGTTAACAAAAAACACACACCCATATACATACATGTCTATATGTGTGTATATATTAGGTTGATGCATAAGTCAATAGCATTTATTTTTGGCATGGCAGCACTGCACGCTGGGAGTTTATCATTTGTCATTTGGAGTAACAATGTTGAGCTTGAAAATACGCCTTACATTTTGCAAAATTTGAAGAAAGTTAGTGCTATTTGAGGACTAAAGAAGGTGAGTGTCAAATGGAAAAAAAGAACACTTCTAACATATTCTTCTGTTTGAGTCTAACAGAGGGGTAAAGGCCACGGAGGCGGCTCAAAACATTTGTGCTGTGTACGGGGAGAATGCCATCAGGGAAAGCACAGCTAGAAAATGGTTTAGTAGTTTCAAAGATGGCCACTTTGATCTGAATGATTCTCCACACTCAGGAAGACCACTGGGCTTTGATAAAGAGTGTTTAAATGCTTTAATCCATCTGATCCACAACAGTCAACCCAAAATTGGCAAATGTGATGAACTATGACCAGTCAACTGTCATGTGACATTTGCATTCCATGGCAGGTGAAAAAATGCTATGAACTTATACAGAGAGAAGGGAGAGAAATCGTTGAACACGTAGCCATCATAACATTAAGTATTCTGGAGTGACCTCACCTGTCTGTTCTTTTCTTAACTACATACAGCCTTTCACTAGGATGGGTTTATTCTCAACCTGGACCTTAGGTTACCCAGCATTTTGTAACTCTATGGAACACATTTACTTTGACCTCTAGAGAGGGTCATACTGGTTATGCCTCTATTAGGGTAACTAATACGGCCCTCTGGTTTGATCTTACAGATGGTACATGCTGCATAGGAGAGAAAAAGTAGGAAGGTATTTGCAGATTGGTCCAGCAGAACTGTCACGTGTTTTGTCTGCCACCAAAAACGTTTCTTCTTTCCTTCCATACAGTCCACCTCAAAGCACAAAAAAATTTCTGACTGCAGATTGTATGAAATGTTCCCACTTTGTTTTTGTTTTTGTTTTGAGTCGTAGTCTCACTCTGTCACCCAGGCTGGAGGGCAGTGGCACACTCATGACCGCTGCAGCCACGACCTGCTGGGCTCAGGCAATCCTTCTGCCTCAGCCTTCCAAGTAGCTGGAACTGCAAGCACGCGCTACCACATCCGGCTTATTTTTTTATTTATGGTAGAGACAAGGTCTCACCAAGTTGCCCAGGCTGGTCTCAAACCCCTGAGCTCACGCAATCCTCTCGCCTTGGCCTCCCAAAGTGCTGGGATTACAGGCTTGAGCCACCATGCCCGGCCATGTTCCCACTTTTAAGACCATCTTATAGAGCACGTACATGGAGTGTCAGACACTGAGCCAGATGCATAGGATATAATAGATGCAAGATGGACACCATCCCTACCCTCAGAGTTAATTCTCTTTGGGGGGCATTTTTAGAGTGCTGAGTTTGTTTTGTTTGTTTTAAACTAATTATTATTATTTTAATTGGGGCCTTACTCTATCACCCAATCTGGAGTGCAGTGGCACAATTCCAGCTCACTACCTTTACCTCCTGGGCTTAAACAATCCTTCCACTTCGGTCCCCCAAGTAGCTGGGACCACAGGCGTGCACCACCACACCCAGCTAATTTTCATATTTTTTGTAGCAATAAGGCCCTGCTATGTTGCCGAGGCTGGTCTTCAACTCCTGGGTTCAAGAGATACTCCTGCCTTGGCCTCCCAAAATGCTGAGATTATAGGCACGAGCCACCATTCCTGGCTTAGAGTGCTGAGTTTTAAGAAGGCAAAGTGTGGGTTGATATGGGGAGCCCATACCGAAATTTAACCCCTGTCACCTAGTGGGCTGCAGAGCGTTGGTTGAGCCCAATGAATCCCATGACAAATATTCTCTATTTTACACACTTAGTAAGCAATTCTATCTGTAATGCATCAAACTTCAAGTTGCACTATTTCTGATGAAGTAAAATTTTCAAACAATTCACTAGTCAAGTTATTAATTTCAGTTGATGATTTAAATGGATTAATGTAATATGTGAATGTACAGCAGTGTGAGCTGATATTTTTGGGGTTCTGAGAATCTCAGATTCTATCCAAAGAATGCTCTGTATGCCTTTCAGGAAAGCTTATTCTTCTAGGTTGGGTCTCTTCATCTGTGGCGCCATAATTATCATATGTAATCTTTCAATGCACTTATTATAGTATGTGTTAGTTCAAGCTCTTGGAAGTTCAAGGAAGCAAGACAAGGAATGGCTGTATTTAAGTGATCAAATGGTGTCATGGTGACTTGGTCTCTCTCTATCTGTTACTTATACAAATGTTGACCCCCCCCCCACCAAAAATACACCCAGGTATTATCTTTTGGAGGGTGGGCCCCTTGTAGTACACTACAAATTTGTTCCTCCAGATCAAATGGTTAGCTAAAGTTTTTATCTGAAAGTTTTGAGAAGGTTGTGTCACGATTTGCAGAAGAAGGGTCCCAAGTTGTGGCAAACAGATGACTGGTTCTTCCATCATGACAACACGCCTACCCACACCATGCTGAGTGTTCAGCAACTTTTTACCAAAAATGGCATCGCTACTGTGCCCCACCCTCCCTATTCATCCTCTCACCCCGAGTGACTCTTTTTTGTTTCTCCAGATAAAAGATGTCCTCAAAGGGAAACGTTTAGCTGATGTGGAAGAAGTGAAACAAAAAACGGCAGAAGCACTAAAAGGCATTAAAATTGATGAGTTCAAAACTGTTTTGAGCAGTGGAAAAAGCATCTCAATGGGTGTATTGCATCAAACAGAGTACTTTGAAGGTGACAAGTTGAACATGTAAGAATCAATACACAATTTTTCATAAATAAATTCTGGGTTTTTAAAGTGCCCCCCCACCCCTTGTATTTATTTCTGTCTGATGATCTCAACCGCATGTTAGCTCTTTCCATATGGGAGACTTCTAGTTCTTCCAAGTTTGTTACCTCAGAAGAAGAGAGACCTTGTGTCTTCTGGTATTCATATGTCAAATTTTATGAAAAGGCTCTGATTAGAATTACTTGGCTCATGTTCTCATGCTAAGACCAATCTCAGAGTCCCATGAAGTCAATACGGAGGAAGAGAGGAGTTGTTTCTCAAAGGTATATTTACCATGCAGACAAAAATGACACCTTAAACATTTTATGAATGTTTATTATGTGTCTGTTTTCCCTAATGAACTATAAACTAGAATAACAATTGGGTCTTATTAATCTCTATATACTCAGTGACTAATACAAGACCTCACCCACAGAAGATATCCAATAAATGTTGGTTGAATATATATGATGTAAAAGAATGTAAATAGGCTGGTGTGGTGGCTCTTGCCTGCATTCTCAGCACCTTGGGAGGCCGAGGCAGGAGGATCACTTGAGTCCAGAGTTCAAGACCAGACTGAGCAACACAGCAAGTCCTCATCTCTACCAAAAGAAAAAAAAAATTAGCTGGACATAGTGGTGTGTGCCTATATTCCCAGCTACTCAGGAGACTGAGGCAGATGGATGGCTTGAGCCCAGGAGGTCAAGCCTGCGGTGAGCTGTGATCATGCCACTGAACTCCAGCTTGGACAGCAGGGTGAGACTCCAACTCAAAAAAAAAAGACTATAAATCACCACATAATAAATATTCATAAAATGTTTCAGGTGACATTTTTGTCTGCGTGGTAAATGTGCCTTTGAGAAATAACTCCTCTGTTCCTCCATGGTTATTTGAATACCAAAGAGAAGAGGAAGTGAGGAGACGGCACTGCTGTAAGTCCTGACACTCATCAGGGTGTGTACGTGCAGCGGCTGTCCACAGAGGACAATGTGGAAAGAGTCTGAAGTATCGAGAGTAAGTAGCTCTTAACCTTTAAATCACTTCAAAAATGTTTCTAAGGCAGTACACTGCCCACTCAGTTGACATCAGTCACAGAGAGATTCATTTAAATCTTAATGTCTCTTTTCATAACAGATAAGAATGCTCAGGGGATGATTAAAATTGTGCCATGTCCATACTGTTTTGTGCTAACTCCACCATTGACTCACTAAAAGTTCTAGTTTCTGATACATTAGAGATCTGAAGCCCACAGGGTTTCTGGAGTCAATGCCAGTAAACCTCGCCAACTTCAACTCAACTTTCAGAAATTTTGATGTTAAAAGGGTTCAAAAAGCAAAAAGTCATATTCGATTTTTAGTACACACTAGGACTAAGTAACGTACATAACTGAAGTATTATTTTATTTTAAATGATGAGCTAGAGTATACTATATTAAGTTGGGTAGCTTGGGCAACATAATGAGACTTTGTTTCTACACAAAATGAAGAAAAATTAACCAGGCATGGTGGTGCATGCCTGTAGACCAAGCAATTTGGAGGCTGAGGTGGGAGTATCACCTGAGTCCAGGAAGTGGAGGTTGCGGTGAGCCATGATTGTGCCCCACACCCCAGTCTGAGTGACATATGAAACCCAGACTCAAAAAATAATAATTATAGTAAGTTGGGGACAGTGTTGACAACTCAAAGTGGCCCAGAGATCCTGAATAGAATCAAACCAAGAGTGTCAAGAGAAAACAGAGTTTCAAGAGACAGAGAATGTGTTTAATATTATTATGTTCTCGAAAAGGTGAAGAAACTATAATAGCACATCAGAGAATTGTCTGCTGAGACCTGAGCAAGTCAGCTCTGGTTTGAATTTGTCCCTTCCAATATTCATGTTGAAAACTAATCCCCATTGTGGGTATTAAGAGGTGAGACCATTGGGATGTGATTAAGTCATGAGGTCTCTGCCTTCCTGCACAGGGTTAGCTCTCTTAGAAAAGAGTTTGAGCCTGAAGGGAGTACTGTCTTGCACTTCTGCCTTCTGCCATGCGAGTACACAGCAACAAGGTGCCATTTTAGAAGCAGAGAGCAGCTCTCATGAGACATCCATGCAGGCACCAGGATCTTGGACTTTGCAGCATCTAAAACTGTGAGAATTTAAATTTCTGTTGTTGATAAATGACCCAGTCTGTGGTATTTTGTTATCATCACACAAATGAAACTTAGATGAAGTCATCTAAGAAGTAAGAGCAAGGTTATTAAACAAAGTAGGCCGGGTGGTCTTTTTCAAGATATTTGATACTAAAAGAACAGTAAAGGAAATCACAGAAAGAGTGCTGGTGTTTTGTTCACCTGTTTGTTCTTATTAATAAAGAAACGTTGATAGTATTTATAAGTAAAAGGGCAGGAGACAGCCAAGAGACAGCTAGCCATTTTAAGAAAAGGAGTTGTTTCAAGAAGGAAGATCCTGAGAAGAGTGAGGATGTCTCCAGGAGCACAGCTGAACAGCTTGCTTTTAGGTAAGAAAAGACAAAAGTCTGAGATATGCATTTCTTTTTAAAATTAAATAATTGTTATTTTTAAAAGATGCACTAGTCAGAAAATTTCCATACTTGACTCCATTTCAGTCAACACTAAGCAACTATTTTTTCACTGATTTGCTTTTCTTTTTACTAAAAAAAAAAATAAGGAGCATTAACAATGAACAATTCAATAATAAAAAGGTTCTACATATAACATTATGCAATGAAAAGAGCAATATAAGTATAAAATATACAAATATAGATAAATTAGACATACTAAAACATTAGAAAAATAAAATAAAAAGTTTATTCAAAAATAGACTAATTCAGAATATATTTAGTCAATACCCCAAGAAATAAAAATACAATATAAAATTAAAGTACATCAATACAAAAGACTTCCATGGATATCTATATCTGTTAGTTATTGTGCTATGGGAAATAAAATGCTTAAATGAACTTTCTTTAGGAGATTGTATTCAGGCCCAGTGCAGTGGCTCATGCCTGCAATCCCAGCACTTTGTGAGAACATGGCAGGAGGATTGCTTGAACCCAGGAGTTCAAGACCAGCCTGGGCAACATAGCGAGACCTTGTCTCTACAAAAAACTTTAAAAATTTTTTTTAAAAAGAGAGCGTATTCTATGCACAGAAAAATGTAGGAAAGAAGAAAAAAATATTTTTTATTAACATAGTCTAAGGAAATAGCCTATACATGCCAATAAAAAAATCAGGAGGGGAGAGGAGAAGGAACCAATTATCCACCCTGAGAAGGTACATTAGTTCTTTGACGTCAGTTGAGATTTTATTCAAATTAACTTATTCAGGGCAGTAGTTCAAAAGCTCTTTTTGCTGTAAAGGTTAAGCCACCAAAACCAAAAATGAGAATAGGAATTTATCTTTAATCCTTATTATAATGAAGCATAAGTAAGTGTAAGATAGTTCTCAGAGAACCAACAAAATATGCAACCATTCCCAGGACAAGTAATGCCTACCTATATGGCAGTCCTCTCTATCTTGATTCCTGTGGGGGAAGGTGCTGGCTATGTAACATAATGCAAATAAATCACAGCCTGTAATCCCAGCACTTTGGGAGGACAAGGCTAGTGGATTGCCTGAGCCCACGGGTTCAAGACCGGCCTGGGCAACTTGGTGAGACCTTGTCTCAACAATAAATAAAAAATGAGCCGGGTGTGGTAGCATGCACCTGTCATTCCAGCTACTTGGAAGCCTGAGGCGGAAGGATCACCTGAGCCCAGCACGTCGACGCTGGAGTGGCCATGAGCGTGCCACTACAGTCCAGCCTGGGCAACCAAGTGAGACGTCAACTAAAAAAATAATAAATAAATAAATAAATCAGACAGACATGATTAAATGAATGTGAGAGCAGGAGATAATCGGTTAAAAATGCACTCTAGTTATTTTCAAACTGGTTCCACGCCTGGAAGCAAACTTAGTCTTCATCCATCTCATCGTCACTATGAAGTTTTGAGTGACTGACTGAGGCTGGAGCCACAGGACTTCAAAAGCCCAAGATTCAGACTGATAAATTGCCAAACTCTACTATTTAATAAAGGATTCTGTGATATTTGGATTCATTTAATTTAGGGAAATGTCCTAAGACTCATTCTGGGCCAGGCATGGTGACTCAGCTTGTAATACCAACACTTTAGGAGGCCAAGGCAAGAGAATTTCCTGAGCCCGGAGGTTCGAGACCAGCCTGGGCAACTGAGTGAGACCTTGACTCAAAAAACAAACAAAAAAGCAAAAACAGAAAGAATAACGTTCCTTTTGCCACAGCCAATTAATGTTTGCTTGTTATGAATGTTTAGAAATAAAACTTGAATATTGTCCTTCTCTTTCTCATTAAATATTGATAATTGTATCATTCCTTTATCTGGAAATATTAATAGCAAAGCAATATTAATAAAGTCATGTCTATAAAGCATTATTGATCCCTGGGCAGAGGAAATTACATTAATATTAATAATAATGTTATCTTCAGAAGAGAAGTTTAAATGGAAAATAACATATATCTACCTGAAAAGTTTTCATGAAATTTTCTTTACTATTGATCATTTAAAATGAGTACATCGGCCACATTTGTTCACATTGACTGGCTGTGGAGAATCTGTAAGTACCAATGATCAGAGGTATGTTATTATGTTCCACAAGAGACTCACAAATTTTTGAAGACAGTTTTTAATAATAGCCTATGCAGCAATCATCTAAAGCAAGAAACATTAAGAAAAATCAAGGCACAACTTAAAAATAAAATAGTTCTAGCCACGACATTAACAAAGATTTTTCCCAGCACTTTGGGAGGCTAAGGAGAGAGGCTTGCTTGAGACCAGGGGTTCAAGACCAGCCTTGGCAACATAGCAAGACCTCATCTCTACGAAAAATCAAAAAATTACCCAGACTTAGTGGTACACTCCTAGAGTCCCACCCTACTCAGGTGACTGAGGCATACGGATCCCATGAGCCCAGGTGTTTGAGACTGCAGTGAGCTGTGATTGTGCCACTGTACTCCAGTCTGGGTGACAGAGTGAGACTCTGACTTAAAAAATAAGATAAAATAAAATAAAAAGGCCTTAACTGAGATCTTACTTTGCTTTCTGATAGCATTTAAAATAAGACCATGACATTCAATTACATATGAAATAATCAGACCACCAAGTTTAGGTTTGTTACATTAATCTAGCTTGCCTCAAGGGGGAGAAAACTACAAACTTAGGCAAACATAAAGCATAGGACTTTGCTCATTTTGATTGTTCAATGACTATTTGTTGATTTGATGACCTTGAAGTAACCCAAACCAGACAGGCAATGTCAGCTCTTGATATAGGATCCTGACTGTAGGCTAAAAACTAAGGATGTCATTTCTGAGAATAAAAGAGTCACACAATTTCTCAGAATGCTTTTCTAGGCTCGACGAGAAGTTTCCTTGAGAAAGAACTCAGCCCTGAAGCGGGGGAGAGGAGAGACAAATGATAGGATGAAGTCTGTGAGTAATGTCACAATTTAGTCTGAATCCGAATCAGGACAACGTGCTGCATAATTGAGGCTCTTAACATGAGCATCCAGGAGGTCGCTGGAAGGGTCAATATTATCAAGCATCAGACACATGCCAAAATAGTCTCTCCTCCTCTTCATAACCTTCCTGACTTTCTCAGTGCTGCAAATCCCACCATTATAGCATCACTCCTTTAGATCGTGAAATCTTAGATCTTCTAGAATTTCGTCTAAAAATGAAAGTCATTTTACAAAAATAGAAATCACCCCCTGGAAAGGCTACATATTTAATCCAGCAATTCCAAAAATTATACTTTCAGCCTCTCAAGATCCTTCAGGAAACAAAACAAAACAACAGCAGCAACAACAACAAATTTCCGTGGCCAAAGAAATTTAGTAAATGCTGCATAATTTATTACTCTTTAAAAGATTCATGGTGACAATGTATTAAATAAAGGCTCTGAAATACACTGCAGAAGAAGAGCTTTTTTTTACATAGTGTATAATTGTTTAATTCAGTGTTTGCAGAATCTTTCTGACTATGATTCTAAAATCATAATTTGGAATACTCTTTAGCATCCAAAATACTGCAGTGTCAACTCACAATGAATCATCAGTCTGGAAACATGAAAGTCGTGCTGAGCAGCTGTGCAGCCAGGAATAGTTCCTGGGTGGCTGGTCTCCTTGTCATGGCAGGTATTCCTTGGACTAATAACTGTTGAATGATACTAGCAATGTCAGGATTTCTCTAAATTTTTTCAGCTCCCTTGAGAAGTCTATATCCTGACTCATACATTTAAGAATTTATCATGTCCATTATCAGAGAAATAAAAAAGACCCTACATGAAAAGTCAATGTGCAAGAAAATACTTGATTGAATGATGAGTAGGTTCTACAGACAATGGATGACACGACTTTGAATTCTGAAAATAAGAGGTCGGTGGAATTGAGCTGAGCTTTAAAGTTTGGACCCCATTTGTATGGACAGAGAAGGAAGGAAAGAGTATTCTTGGCAAGGGGACAATGACAGCAAAAGAAGGGTGGTGGGCACTAGGAAACTGCCTCTGAAAGAAACAACGGTAGCCCTGCATGGCCGGGCCCAGTGGCTCACACCTATAATTCCAGTACTTTGGGAGGGTGAGGCAGGAGGATTGCTTGAGGCCAGGAGTTCGAGAACAGCCTGGGTAACATAATGAGAACCTGTCTCTATAAAGAAATAAAATAAAGAATAAAAGTTAAAAAAATATTAAAAAACTGGAGACCTGCAATCAGTGACTGGCACTGGTAAGAATTGGGTTGTCCAGCTTGGAGCTCACCAAGGATTCTGGCTTCACAAAGACTTTCTCTCAGTGGGGGATGTCTTAGACAAGAGCTGTTGCCAAGAAGTGCAGCTGGGAGCCACTGACAGGAGCCGGGACCACCAGGCAAACTGACAAGAACACTGCCTCTGACCAGCATTGCCGAAAAAACTACCATAGCGAGGACCAGTAAATGAGTTCGGCTGAAGTTGCCTTCTTACTCAAGATTCTCGCCCTCTTGTGATCTTCTAGCAGCACCCAAAATTTATTCTGGTTTTGAACACAGCAGTGGCTATGGAAATAGACCACTCAGGTGTCCTGCTGCAGAAAGCATAGTGGACCAATGGCCCTGGCACTGTCCCTCTGGGTCCACCACATCCCAGACCAAGCTCTGTGTGCTGTTCCTGATGAGAATCCTGGTGAGGGTTCTAGTGCAAGACCATTCCTGGGACCCAAGGCTCTTCAATTGGAAACTTTGATGCAAGATTTCCACTGACCCAGCTGAACGTTGCTTGGAACCTCTCTGCAGCCTGAGACTCTATCCAAACTTCTTTCTTTTTCTGTCTCCTTCACAAGTGTCAGACCTATACTGTGGTCTGAAGCCTCCACCATCTTCTCCAGCTCCCTCCCCTGAATCCTTTAGGATTTTCTCTTTCTTTTCTTTCTTTTTTTTTTCTTTTTTGAGTCAGAGTCTCACTCTGTCACCCAGGCTGGGGTGCAGTGGCATGATCATGGTTCACCACAGCCTCGACATCTTGGGCTCAGGCAATCCTTCAGCCTCAGCCTCCTAAGTAGCTAGGGTTACAGGTGTGTGCCACCACTCCCAGCTATTTTTTTTTTTTTCACTTTTTAATTTTTTTTGTGTGAGACAAGTTCTCGCCATGTTGCCCAGTCTGGTCTCAAACTCCTGGGCTCAAGTGATCCTTCCTCCTCAACCTCCCGAAGTGCTGGGATTACGGACATGAGCCACTGTGTGCAGTCATCAGATCTTAGTTTGCACATCAAATCCTAGTTTGGCATTTGCTTTTCAGAGACCCCAACTAACACAGTTACTCAACCTTGACACAATCCATTCTGAAGTTCCATTCTGTTAAGTTTTAGCTGAAGTCTATCTCTGTCGCAAGCATCCCAGCCCTCAGCAATAATGCAAAGAGGGAAGGATTCTCTGTCTGCCAGTGCCAGGGTATTGAATGCCAGGCCCACATCTGCCCTTCCTTCCCATTGAGGTTCGATTTGGAAATAATTTTGTTATTTGAAATGAAAATAAAAAATAAAAGAAAATGAATACTGGGACATTGAACATCCAAATAAAAGCATAGGAGATATACATTTGGAATAGGAGAGTATTGTATAAAATTATACAATAAGCCGGACTCGGTGGCCAGCCTGTAATCCCACGCCTTTGGGAGGCTGAGGTGAGTGGATTTCCTGAGCCCGCGGGTTCGAGACCTGCCTGGGCAGCGAGACCTCATCTCTACAATAAATCAAAAAATCAGCCAGGCGTGGTAGCACGTGCCTGTAATTCCGGCTACTTGGAAGGCTGAGGTAGAAGGATCGCCGGAGCCCAGCACAAGCCTGCGGTGGCCGGGAGCAGCCACTGCACTCCAGTCTGGGCAACAGTGTGAGACTCCAACTCAAAAAAAAAAAAAAAATTATACAATAGAAGAGCCTAATAGACGATGCTACTGATTTTTTAATCAGCAAGTAATTATCACTTTTATTTACTTGGTGTATTGTGTTCCTGAGGCTGTGTAACAAAGTATTACAATTGGGTAGCTTTAAACAACAGAAATGCATTCTCTCACAATTCTGAAGGCTTAAAGTCTAAAATCAAGTTGTCAACAGGGGCCGGGCATGGTGGCTCACACATGTAAATTCAACGCCTTGAGGTGGGAGAATTACTTGAAGACAGGAATTTGAGACCAGCCTGGACAACATAATGAGACTTCCTCTCTTCAAAATATCAAAAAATTAGCCAGGCATGGTGGTCATGATCATACCACTGTACAACTTGGGAGACAGAGTGAGACTCCAATTCAGAAAAAAATGTTGCTGACAGAGCCATGCTGTCTCTGAAGGTTCTTGGGAAAATCTGTTTTACACCTTTTTCTTAGCTTATGGTGTTGCTGATAATCCTTGATGTTTCTTGGCTTATCGATGCATTCATTCAATTCCTGTCTCTGTGGTCACATGGTATCTTCTTTGAGTGTCTCTCTGTCTCTTCTCTTCCTGTAAGGACAATATCCATGATGGATTAGGGTCTACCCTGATGACATCATCTAAACTCAATTGCATCTGCGAAGACCCTATTTCCAATTAAAATCACATGCACAGGTACCAGGGGTTAGAATCTTTTTTGGGAGACACAATTCAACCAGAACACTGCGGTAGAGGCATGTTTCTTTGAGTAGAAATTGGAAAACTGCATAATTTAAAAATGTTCTTCATGACTTGGTAGATAAGGGAACACACAGTTCTGCTTTTTAGTCAGTGGTTTGTGCGGCTGCTGGTGTTGTGTGTTTATTGTTTGTCTGATATGTCCACATCCGGGACATCTTCAGACGCAGTTGACATTTAGCACTTTGAGTCACTGCTGAATATTGCTGGATAGGATATGACATGAAACCAATTTGAATCTTCTAAATGTCTGTCTGTGGATGATATGAATTGATAGGCATATTTATTACAACTGGCAAAAGCACTGCTGGTTTGAAGTAGTGACCTTTCTAGCCAAAATTAATTGGGTCTCTTCAATGACTCTACTTGTACATGAATATACTTTTCTGATTCAGAGAAAACAGAATAAAGAAACCACCAAATCAATCAGCTGAAAAGGATTTCATGAAGCGCATTTGAGATAATAAATCACAGCACACCAAGACTTCACATATCTATGACTAAACATTTTTAGCAGCTTCAAGTTCCTGCCCCTTCCATCTGCTATGGGGAAGTGACTGAACTTGCATGTGAAATAGAGCAAATATTGTGGATTCGAAAACACTTTAAGCCACCCTTCCCCCCTTGCCTGCCTCTATTATAGAGGCCGTAAAAGCTAAAGATGTAAACTCCTAGCCTCTTTCATAACAGGTGGTGGGAGGGGAGGGAGATGTAGCGTAATTCTGGTTAATAATACATAGGCAGAGTCACCAGGGAGGTCATCTCTTCTCAATAAAAAGACCTCTTCTTTCAGAAGACTCTTCTTGATTCTTACTACTTGCCAATCCCCCTCCCTGTCAGGAATGTCTGTATAATTCCTGAAGGCAGAAGCCATCTTACCACCAGAAGCTCAAAAGTTTCCATAAAGATGATGGAGTAAGAACATTGAAGGTGGACTAAAATGCTCTGGTCTTGTATTCAGGAACCTAAGTTTGAATACTGGCTTGCTCAATGATTGAACTTGAACTTGGCTTCTATGGCAATGATTACCAACAAGGAGCAATCTTGCCTGCCAGATGGCATTTGGCAATGTCTGGAGACATTTTTTTGTTGTCATAACTAGGTGGGGGGAGCTACTGGCCTCAAATGGGGAAAGATATCCCACAATGCCTAAGACAACATCCCACAACAAAGAAATTATTCAACCCAAAATATCAAGAGTGCTGAGACTGAGAAACTGTAATCTCTGGATCTCAATTTCATTAATGTTAAATAAGGGAGTTTTTAAGAGATGATATTTATGGTTCTTTACAAAAAAATGGAAAGTAGTCTGAATATTCCTGACAAGAAAATACTTGAGTTATAGTGTACCCACTCGATAGGCAATTTAAACTATCTTTTTAAATGATAGTTATGAAGACCAAATAGCAATAGCAAAATGTTCATATTATTAAAAGAAAAAAGTCAACATACAGAAGTGTAGGTGTTGGATGATTGTTGCCATTATAAAAAGAAAGCAAATAATAGTGATTATACCAATGTGATGACAGCAGTTGTATTGAGGGCTACATATGAGTTTCTTCCTCTGTTTTACATGAGTTAGTCAATGTGACTATTCTATTTTTATAATTAGGAAAATTGGCTGGGCACAGTGGCTTATGCCTATAATCCCAGCACTTTGAGAGGTTGAGGTGAGAGGATTGCCTGAGCCCATGGGCTCAAGACCAGCCTGGGCAACCTGACCAGACCTCATCTCTACAAAAAAAAAAGGAAAATAATTATTTAAGAAATGAATGGAAAAAAAGATTAAAATACCCAATCAGTGTTTATTTCTCTGAAATACACGAAATTTCATCTTAGCCTTATAAAATTTCTATATAGCCTATTAAAACAGTTTATGCTACTGAATACCATTTTTACTGATTCATCATGCCAGTAATATTCTTTCTCTAGTCTTTATACCTCAGTAAATGTGGAATTCTTAGAGTTCAACTCATATGGCTATTCCTCTCCATGGTTTTTATGAAAGAATCAGAATTAGATGCAGTATCAATATGATTGTATGAAGATTTTCCACTGTAAACGTTTATATTTGGTTTAGATTCCTGTGGCTGCCATGTCGAATTACCATACCGAGTGGCTTAAAGCAACACAATTTTTTTCTCTGACAGTTTTGGAAGTCAGGAATTCATCACTGACCTGAATTCACGGTATAAGCAGAGTTGTACTCCCTCCAGAGGCTATAGGGAAAATCCATGTCTTGCCTCTTCCAGCTTTAGGTGACTGTGGACATTTTTAGCTTGTGGCACCTTCACTCCAGTCTCCACCTCTGCTCTCATATGGTCTTCTCTGTGTGTTCCCTCTGCTTCCCTCATGTAAAGATACATGGGATGGTATTTAAGACCCACACAGACAATCTAGGATAATCTCCCTGTGATGGTTTCTTTGGGGTGTTGACTGATTTAAGGGATACCCAGATAGCTGGTAAAGCATGGTTGATTCTCAGTTTTTGCATTAATTACCCCCAATGTTTCAGCAGGCACTGATCCTGTTCCACTTCTGCGAAAAGAAAGCCTAGGTGGTCTGGCATTTACTTAGAATGATCAGGCTGCTCCAGATGTCTGTGAAGGAGTGTCCAGAAGAGATTGACAAGTGAGTCAGTGAGTGGGGAAGATACAACCTCAGTGTGGGCAGGCACCATCCAATCAGATCAGGGCCCGGTTGGAACAAAACGGTGGAAGAAAGCAAATTCTTGTGCTCTCTCTCTCTTTTCCAGAGCCCACATGCCCTCTTCTCCTTCCCTTGGACATCGAAATTCCAGGTTCTCCAGGCTTTGGACTCTGGGAATTGCTCCAGCAGTCCTTTGGCCTTGAACTGAGAGCTATACCATTATCTAAAGAATCAGCTTCCCTGATTTTGAGGCCTTAGGCCTGGGACTGAGAAAAGCTAGTCTCCCTGACTCTCCAGCTTGTAGAGGTCCTGTAATGGGACTTCTCAGACTCCATAATCAAGTGAGTCAATTTCCCTATCAAATTCCTTCTCATATCTTGCTATATATTAATGCATTTCTTAACAACTCTGTCTCTCTGGAGAACCCTGACTAAAATACTCTGTCTCAAAATTCTTAGTTTTTAATCATGTACAAAGACTCTTTTTCCAAATAAAGTAATGACAAGATTCCACAGATTAGAACCTTGCATCTCTGGGGGCCATGATTCAACTGACTACAACATTATATGAAAAGAAATAATAAATCCCATCTGAAAACAATCTCCATTCGTTCACAGGAATGACTTAAAATCTGGAGGAGTCATCCAGGATCTTAAATATTAATCCTAGGAAGCAGAGTGAGATGACAGAACCTCATTTTTCCTTTTTTTTTTTCTTTTGATTTGGAGTCTCACTTGGTTGCCCAGGCTGGGATGCAGTGGCATGATCTTGGCTTTCCACAACCTGATCTGGGCTCAGGTGAGTAGCTGGGGCTACAGGCGTGTGCCACCACACCTAATTTCTGGATTTTTTTTTTTTTTTTTGTAGAAAAGAGGTCTCACTATGTTACCCAGACTGGTCTTAAACTCGTAGGCACAAGTGATCCTTCCACTTTGGTCACCCAAAGTGCTGGGATTACAGGCGTGAGCCACCTCACCAGGTTGAACCTCTTATTATCTCTACTCTATGAAAGAAGCATGAAATACTAATCTTTGGGGAGACTAACTTTTTAAAAACACATCAATGTGAAATATTTTTTACTTACATAAGTTAACCTATAAAATTTGTTTTACTTACATAAAAATTTGAATATATAATGAAGTTTTATGTCCAAAAATAGAAAACTTAGCATTTTTTTCTGTATTTCAACAACTGTGAAGTCTTCTGGAAACTAATTTGAGAATTTAACCTTAACAGCACAGTTCAGTAATTATAAGCCTGTGAAACTACTGAGAATGGCAGGACTAAATTTCTTTTACTTAAGTTGACTTTGAAAATGAAAATATCTTAATTAGCTCTCCAGTAAAAAGGTGTTTTAGGAAAATTATGAAAGCACACAAATAATTAAAGACTGAGAACTTTTATTTCTTTTCCCCATTTGGTTAGTTCAATTCTTCAGATTTAATTTTAAAATAACCCTGCTAAAGACTTAGATTTGGGGCTGTAACGTATAATAACTGCCTTTACATTTCTCTGTTTCTGGTTAGGAATATTTCTAAGTATAACAATAAACATATTACTTAGAATATATTTGACCTTGGAGTTTAAGAGCCTTTTAACACTGCTTATTTAGATACAATTAATCAGTAAAGCCTGCTCCAATCATTTCCAAAACCAGTACTGAGGCAGCTACCCATTGAACTTTAAACAAATCAATAGAATTATCTCCTAACTTAGGCAAGTCATGATCCACTTTATTACACTGCAGACCATGAGTGCTCTATGCCACCCAGCAGGGGAAAAAAAAGCATGTCCTTGACACAAGATAACCTTACTGTGAAATTTATTTTGTTTTCTCTCTTTCAGGAAAAAGACAAATACATTAAATTATGCACTTTTTTTTTTAAGTTGGTGTCTGCCTCTGTCTCCCAGACTGGACTGCAAGGGCTTGATCACAGTTCGCTGCACCTTCAACCTCCTGGGCTTAAGGGATCCTTTTGCCTTAGCCTCCTGAGCAGTGGACTCCAAATCCTAATACATCTTCGCATCCAAACCCCTTCTCCTTTCTCTCTCCAAATGCCTCTCCTCTCCATGGCTCTTGCTCTCATTTCGTTCTTCAAAAGCTACGTCCATGTGTCCATCACTCTCTTTCATGGCCTTAATTTCTCCCTCTCAGCTGGTCCTATCCACAAACAAGCCCCATCTTCTCTCGGCTTGAAAGAAAAGAAGTCCCTCATCCTCCCTCTTTTTTGCTGCTATTGTCCAATGTTCCTTCCCTTCTTTGAGAGGTAGATTTCACTCACGACTTCCATTTCCTTCCATTTCCCTTCCATTTACTCTTTAGACCCTGTCACCTACTTTCATGTGATAATAGTATCACCTGCATGACCTTATTTTTTGTTGTTGTTCAGATAATTTTTTTTTGCTGTGGTCAAATACAAATAGCATAACATTTATCATTTTAGCCATTGTTAAGTGTCCAGTTCTGTGATATTAAGTGCACTCACATTGCTGTGCAGCCATCAACACCATCCATTGACAGAATTGTGTCGTTTTGCTCAACTGAAACTCTGTACCCATCAAACAACAGTCCTCACTTCTCCCTACCCCCAATCCATGGCAGCCACTATTCTTCTTTCTGTCTCTATGAATTTGACAACTCTAGGTACCCCATGTAAGTTAAATCATGCAATACTTTTTATTTTGTGTCTGGCTTATTTCCCTTAGCATGTTTTCAAAGTTTATCTAGGACATAATATGTTCCACAATTTCCTTCCCTTTTAAAGCTAAATAAAATTCATTTGTGTGTGTGTGTGTGTGTGTGTGTGTGTGTGTGTGTGTGTGTCCTGAGTACTGTATTTTTCATGGCTCTTCTACTTCCCAGGAGATAGTTACATCTTTTTCTACAGTCTTCTGAATTATAGCTTCAAAGATCTGGCTTCAGCCTCCATTTGGCTTATCCTAGACTCTCCAGGAACCATCTCAACCGCTTTGCCATGGGTTAAATTGTGTCCCACAAAAAGATAATGAAGTATTCATCCCCAGTACCTGTGAAGATGATCTTATTTGGAAATGGGATCTCTGCATATGATCAAGTTAAGATGAAGTCATTAGGGTGGATCCTATTCCAATGTGATTATGTTCTTATAAAAGGGGGAAATTTGGACATGGAGACAGGAATACAGAGAGGGAAGATGGTGTGAAGACATAGAGAGACTGCCATCTGTAAGCCAAGGATTGCCTGAGGCTACCAGGAGCTAAAAGAGACATGAAACAGATTTTCTCTCAAAGTTCTCAGAAGAAACTAACATGTTGACACCTTGTTTTTGAGCTTCCAGCCTCCAGAACAGAGACAATTAATTTCTATTGGTTAAGTCATCTAGTTGGTGGTACTTTGGACAATGTTCCCAGGAAATTAATGCACTTCTCAGGGGCTTGGAGGCAACTACTCTATGGATAATTTCTAAAACTCACACCCTTATTCTAATTTTCCTTCTGCGTTCTAGGCCTACAATTCCAATAGCATCTCATGACTACCCAACCAATATCCTATCCTGTCTTTCCAGAATATTACTCTTCTCCCATCTCCCTTCTTTCTCACCTTTGACTCCCCACACTGCAATCTTTATGCTAAAAACCACAGAGTCACTTTGAGTCCTCATTTTCCATATACTTGATGCTGTCTTCATGTCTGCAATCCAATAATCATGTGTGATCCATTGGTTGGAGAGACTAGTATCAGGCTCCCAGACTTGGCAGAGTCTCTTTTAACTCATTAACTACCTAAGGAGGCTAGGTAGTTAACGAGTGAAGGCGCTTTAGCACACAGAACATTCTATTATTCCAGCTGATATTATGACCCAGGATCTGGGCTCTCGCTTTTTGAATAACCAAAATTTTGCCTAGCTTCTTAATACGTTTAGAACTGGAGTTTTCTGCCCACATCCTAGCCTAGAAGCTAGAGTTTCTACGACTGTTCACCTATGTCTCTGAGGTCTAAGTTTCCATCCAACTCTTGCTGTGATTTGGATTTCTTGTCAAGGCACTTGACCACTACTAGGACACTACCATTATGTCACATCAGGACTCAGATAAGCTTGCTTGTCTAATGTGTGCCCACTGTCCCTCTTTAAAAAAAAAAAAAAAAAAAAAACCTCAAATGTATTTAACAATTTAGGCCAGATGCGGTGACTCAGGCCTGTAATCCCAGCACTTTTTGAGGCAGAGATAAGAGGATTGCCTCAGCCCACTGGTTCAGACTAACCTGGGCAACATGGTGAGACCTCATCTCTAAAATAAATAAATAAATAAATAAATAAATAAATAAATAAATAAATAAGCCAGGTTTGGTTGTATGCACCTGTAGTTCCAGCTACTTGGAAGGCTGAGGTGGATGGATCCCCTGATCACAGCAGATGGAACTGTGGTAGCAGTGAGCATTTTGCCACTGCACTCCAGTCTGGGTGACAGAATGAGACTCTGGTCCCCTTCTCAAAAATTTATACGTCACAGAGCATATCTATATCGAACTATCTGTATGTGTGGATATATATATTTAGAAAGGGTCCACTCCGTCACCCAGGCTGGAGTGCAGTGATGCAATATATATAATTTTTTTTTTTTGAGTTGGAGTCTCACTCTGTCGCCCAGACTAGAGTGCAGTGGCCGCTCCCGGTCACCGCAGCCTCGACCTGCTGGGCTCCGGCGATCCTTCCGCCTCAGCCTTCCGAGTAGCCGGAATTACAGGCGTGCACTACCACGCCCGGCTCATATTTTGATTTATCGTAGAGATGAGGTCTCGCCTGCCCAGGTGGGCCTCGAACCCGTGGGCTCAGGCAATCCACTCACCTCAGCCTCCCAAAAGCACGGGATTACAGGCTGAGCCACCGAGCCCGGCTGTATATAATTTTTTTTAAGAGATGGGCTCTCATTATGTTGCCCAGGTTGGTCTTGAATTCCTGGCCTCAAGTGATCCTCCCACCTCAGCCTCCCAGGGTGATAGGATTACAGGCATGCGCCACCACACACAGCCTATATCTATTTTCTTATTTAATCTTACAGCCTTAAGACAAACCTGAAATCCAAGAAGTTAAGTAACTCACAGCAGCTTATGTAGATAGCATCTACAGCACTACACTTAGCTCCAGACCTCCTCGTTGTGAATCCAGTGCACTTTTTGCTTTACAACGTTTCATGTTCTTGCATTCCTGGAATCCACTGGTCAGACAGGACTTCCAACCTGTGTCAGCCCCATGGGGCCCTCAGTCTCCAGATTCCTATTTCTCTTCACACCCCCTTCAGTGCTGTAGATTGCTAACCCAAATGCCCTGATATGCAATGATTTGACAGATGGTTGTTTCTTACGTGATCTTAAGACTAATAATCCCCCTCTCAAAAAGCTGAAAACGATTTAAGATATTGTCAAACAAAAACACCATAAACAAGTATGCAAGTTCCCAAGTATAAGGTAAACACAATATTTTATGACAAACATATGTTCAGAGAACATTTCAAGGATGATATAATGAGATTCAGTGCAGTACCAATGCAAGGGGGAAGAGGCCACAGATATTGACTCTTTTGAATCAATGACCACCTACAACCAATTTCTACCCTGAAGTTTTTATTCAGTTTTTCCATTTCAAGTTGGTGAATGTGAGCCTTTTGAGACTCTTCCTTAATAGTAGAAGAGAGCATGGCAGTGTTGTACATTGCCATTTTCTGCTCTGTCCTGTGGGTGGCTGGACACATAGGAAATACTCAGGGGTGAAAATCAAGGGCTGTGGAACAAAGCTGTCCTTGTGGGACTCCTGATCCCAACATTATTAGCTATAACCATGAGCAAGTTACTTAACTTCTCTATACCATATTTTCCTCACTGTAAAATGGAGCTATTAATCGGAGACTTGTCTCAGAGCGCTGTTGGAAGGAGTACATAATTAACAGAAGTGAAGAACCTGGAACAGCACTTTCCTGTAGAACCTGCTATTTAACTGTTGGTTAGTATATATGTATAGGAAGGAGGATATGCACACCCAAATCCCTGGAGGAATCATTACCTCTGGAGAGTCAGAGGAAATTTAAAAATGAAGATTTACAAGTTTTATTCTGTTAGTTGCCTTGAAACTTACAAATGAAAATGAAAATTTACAAATCGTACTCTATTTGTTGCCATGAAATTTACAAATGAAAATGAAAATTTACAAATCGTACTCTATTAGTTGCCATGAAATGTCTCTAGTCCCCTTCCCCCAAACAATGAATGTAAGCTATTAGTTTTCATTATGAGACAATTCTTTCAACCTAATTGTAAGGCAAGTGTGAAGAAAAAGAGGATGAGCTGAGTGGTTAAAGAAAATTTATTAGAGGGGTAGGAAAGAAAGGTTGGCCCTAAAGAAGAACCAGCAGCCTGTTCTTTTGGCGTGTCCCTCTTATACCCCCTAGCTGGGCTCTGGTGGTCACATAGCACACATAGTCCTGAAGAAGTAAGTGTTGGTGATCACGTAGCTCCTAGGCATGGACTTGAGGAAACAGACTGGTGCTGGTGGTCATGCAACTTTGAGGACGCAGGTGTTGGCAGCGAAAACAAGATATCACTTAAGCAAGCAGGGGAAGGAGTGAGGAGGAGGGGGGGTAATTGGGGTTGCAGCTCCCTTACATTCCAACCTTTTGTGTTATGGAATAGGGCTGAAGGTCTGTTTTCTGTAGCTTCTTCCTGCTGAGAGGGGCACTGACCCTGGGGGGTAAAAGACTGGAATTGGGAGGGAGTTTTGTTAGTAACAACTTTAACAAGGAAATACAACTATTTTGACAAAGTTTGAAGAAAACATTAGAGACACGTAGTTAGGTTATAGCTTAAATGGTAGGAAATAACAGTGAACCAGAGAATTTAAAACAGATGAACGCTGACAAGAGAAAACGATTTTTTTGTTTTTATAGTAGGTTTGATATACCTTCACAACGATTGATATGCTAGAGGGTGAAGCCCAGGCCATCCTGCCACCTGTTTCATGTTGGACTAGCAATTCCCATGCTTGGCCTGCAGGCTGCCCTGAGGAGGGCGTGGGGCAGGTGTGGCTCCTGAGTTTGGTTTTTTGCCCTAGAGAGACTGAATTGAGAACCCGAAGAATTTAAGCCTTAAAAATTATTTAAAGCATAATGTTATAAAAAGATTACAAGATTGTAAGTTGTTTATGTAGTAAGTGATAGTATAAAGATTTTGAAAAGTAAAAAACCTCGCTTTTTGGTAACAAAAACAGCAAAGGAGGCTAACTGAATTTTGTCTCTTTCTTTCCTCCTCTGTTGTTTAAAGGAGAAAATCCTTTTGGAGATTGTACATACCATGTTAGACATCTTGAAACTTTTATTTTTGTTCTATGCTTTCCTTCTCCTAAATAACCAGCCATTCTATTATAGAACAAAACTACCATACAAGATTCTTTTTTTTTAACCAAAAACATTACTTTTATAGCAACAACTTCTTTACATTTTCTTCTTTGCTTTCTGATTTCTTTACCTTTTAAATAATTTTTTCTTTATATTTTAAATTAATCTTTAATAACTCTTGATTAAAAGTTAAGGCTATATGATTTTAACATGGATAGTCAGGACAAAAGGCTGGCACCTGTGTTAAGAAACTAATTTGAGTTCCATTGCCCTAATATTTACCTGGGATTGTGGGGGTGATGGTGAGCCAGAGCCAAGCACTTTAACAGATTTTCAGGCTTCCATAAGTGGCCACCACTTGTGAGCCAAGTGTTCTCTCCTCTCTTCAGAAGAGAGTACACCTGATTTTTAATGGTTTCTTGGCCTGCACAATGGACAAAGTTTAGGAGACCTAGGCCTCTTTGAGGCAACCACGCTTTTAGTGCCCCCACTGACTGTACCCATAAGCAATGGACACCATTTCCTAAGCAGGTTCATTCTTACCAGGTCTCTGATGGACAGTTGGAGTTTTGTCGCTAACTGCAACTACCAATTGGGGTGCTTTTTGACCCTCTGTTTCTACTGCCCTCCATGTTGGCACAGTTTCTTTTCTTAACATTTCGGCTGAAAAAAGTCTTAAAAACTCCTTTTTAATAGGTTGTACATATGAAACTTTTGACCATTTCTCTGTAACAGCAAATGGTCAAAATGATGTAAAACCCTTTAGAGTGAACAGACCACATGGATGTGAAATGATTTGTTCCTGTTTATTTATAATTATGAACAGGTAAAAAATTTTAAAACCCTTATAAATTACTAAATTACAGTTTTAGCTGTAAGGTGAGGACAGTTAGGTGAGAGTGATCAGTTCCCTTCCTTATTATGCTCACACAGAATACCCAGTATTTTATCCGTCCAGCAGGAGAAGTACTAGGCTTAGTAAAAGTGATGTAACCAGGTGGGAATGGCCAGTTCTCAAACCCTATGTCATGCAGGATGTTTAGCATTTAAAGCATTACCTGTCTTATAAGGGGGTGCTAGTTAGGTACAACAGGTGACTTAACTATTTTTTTAAATAAAATACAACCTTGTGAGGCTGATATAACAAACACTGGTGTTATTTAGCACTAATGTGTCAACACACGGTCAAGTTGGAAGTAAGATTTTCCTAGAGCACTTGCACGTTTAGTTGGAAAAGCAGATTAAAATTACAGTTGACTTCTTTAGTTAGTGAACAGGATTAATTAACACATACTCCCTTTACTCTTGTCTGGGAAGAAGGTTGATATAGTCCTAGTTTAGATTTAACATGAGAGATTTATCATAGAAAAAAAAAGACAAACAAGAACTTTAATATCTTTTTGTCCTGGCCACTCTCCTGAGGAGAGACCAGTTAAGCCATGTGGAAACCTGAATGGGCTTCCCAAGTACACAAGGGGGTGGTGACTTGCTGCTGTTAGTAGGACTGCCACCAAGGGGTTATCAGGCAGTGGGCAGAGGGGCACAAGAAGGCTGAAGGTTGGGGTTAGGCGCTGTGGCCTTTGTGCTGGCCCCCTTTTTTAAAGGTAAAAGAGAAGAAACTGGAAGCCAGGGTTGGGCTTCATGGCCATAGACACTGGCCTCTCCTCCGTAGATAAAGGCAGAGGGCAAGAAAGACGAGCAGGAAGGGAAACTGACGGAGAGTGGAGTAAAAACAGATTACAAGAGACAAGAGACAAAAGTATAGCAGGAGGAATGGATATCTTATGGTGAGCTAACTTATTTTTATTTTTTATTTTTTGAGTTGGAGTCTCACTCTGTCACACAGACTGGAGTGCAGTGGCCGCTCCCGGTCACCGCAGCCTCGACCTGCTGGGCTCCGGCGATCCTTCCGCCTCAGCCTTGCAAGTAGCTGGAACTACAGGCCCGTGCTACCACGCCCGGCTCATTTTGATTTATTGTAGAGATGAGGTCTCACCAAGTTGCCCAGGCGGGTCTCGAACCCTCGGGCTCAGGCAATTTACTCACCTCAGCCTTCCAAAGGCGCAGGATTACAGGCTGAGCCACCGAGCCCGGCTAGCTAACTTATAAAAGGCCTAAATATATGGAATTTTGAGGTACTTGTCATTTCTTTTTAAGTACAAATCAAGCTGCAAGCGGTTATTAGGAGTTAGGGAGCCACCTTTCTGGCCAGGTTTTGCCATCACCCAGCTTATATTGTGGAATTTCCCATACTTGGTCACCAGATGAAAGGGTCAACTGGGACAAGGTGGGCTGGAGCCAGTGCTGGGGCCATCCAGCAGTATCTAGTAAAAGGAAACAGCGATACAGTTGGGATGGTCTCTTAGTTTTATGGATTTGTTTCTGGGCTTTAACCCTTGAAACTCCCTGCTGGGTGTAAAACTGGGAAAGGGGTGAAACCCAGGAACTTATTTGAACAACAAAGCCAGGGGTTCAAGAGCATTCAAATATGTGGGTGTGTGGGTGATAAGTAAGGGATGACTCACTGGAGGTGCAGAAAGTCATATCCTGCAGCTGTTGAAGTTTTAAGGATTTTTGTGGAGTTACTTTGCCCCCCAAAAGGAAGATAGCAAAGAAACTTTGTTTCCCACTCATACAAGCAGTAGCGGTTCAAACTTTTTTGGGGGGACTTTTTTGTCTTCCTAGGGAATAGCCCTAGGCAGAGACTGTCAATTGTCCTCCAAGATCCTGTCCAGTTCACGGGAAACTCAGAGATCTTGGCAAGAAGGAAGTAAAGAGTTAACCTCAGTTTTCACCCTGTCAGGCCTCAGAGGTCTGATGTTTTTCTCTGGGACCTTTCAGCACGTTGAAGTATAGCCTCAGTCGGAGCTTTCAGTTACCACCAGATTTTAACACAGTGCACAGAGGGTTACCAGTTAGGAAATAAAGAAGAAGAGAGAGAGAGATCTTGGAAATTTCGGTGGAACCTTCAGAAAATGTTAGGTTAGTGTCCAGAGAGGGCACAGCACTGCCTGAACCAGTGTGCCAGAAGTGTGCACTGGTAACCAGAGATCTGAGTAACAAAGGTTTGCAACACAAAGAGATGAAGAAAGAAAAGATTTATTTAAGAAAAGATTACTTTCCACAGACAGGAAAAGGGCCTATGTATCTCATCAGCATATGACTGAGAGGCTTGCTTCTCTGGGAAAAGGATAGAGGAAAGTATAATGTAAATATCATGCCAGGTTAAGTCATAGGACTGGGTAAGATATTTAAATCCTTTTAGATAGTTATCAGGTTCTGAGGAGAAGTTGCGGAGATGCTTTTCCATTTGAGATAGATTGGAGAGACAGAATGGGATGTGAACTCGAACAACGCCTTTTGCTCTGACTACTTCCCATAAAGGGAGGAGTGGAGCAGGGTTTTGTTGTGAAGTTTTCTGCTTTAAAGTTTGGAACTGGGTGTGAGGAAGGAATTTAGGGAGATTGGGGCAGAGCCTTGGGACTCTCCCGGAGCAGAAGGTGGAGCAGAGGGTGGGGCTGAGGCCTCGCAGCTTGCTTCTGGTTACAGGTATAGGAGGGGGGTTAGGTTGAGAGAGAACATAAGGTAGAGGTTGTGGAGGGGGACTTGGGGTAGCTGCAATGGGATTGGAAGTGATGGGGGGTTGGCTGTCATCAGAGGGGTCAAAGGAAGACTGAGAAAAATCCGAGCAGGGATTGGAAGGTGTGGTGTTGGGAGCAGAGTGGGCAAGAAGTGTTCGAGAAGTAGAGTGAGATTCACAGAGAGAGGGTCGAGAGTGAAAAGTGAAAAGTGAAGAAAGACTGAACATAAGAGATTTCAGACCACTTGCCATTGTGGTGGTATAAGTTTTTGAGGTCCCGTAGAGTTTTATAATGCAGTTGTTTTTTTGTTTTGTTTTGTTTGTCACTGGGACCCATTATTAAGTTAGTATTGTGGCCAGAGAGTATTATAATAGAAAATAAGGTTGTTGGTTTTTTTGGGGGGGTTAATTTCTCTTTGGAAACCTAAGTCCTTTAGGTTTTGGAGAAGGCATCCCAGGGGGTGGATTTTAAAGGTCAGGATTGAGAATTTCCCATTGTGGCCAAATAGGGACGGTACACTAGGGTGAGGAAAAAATGAGGAGATAGGTTTGAGAGAAAAGGAGTCCCCGTTCTCAATTCCTTCTCAGAGACCAATGATTCTCTGCCTTGGAATGGGTGTCCTCTATCCCAGGACCAGACCAAGTGGTCACGAGGCCATGGGGATCCTCCTGCCTAGCGCTAGGACTTCAAGAGGAGATGAGAGATGAGAGAGAGAGAAGGGGGAGGGAGAGAGAGAGAGAGAAAAAGAGAAGAGAGAAGAGAGAGAGAGAGAGGATCCAGTGCGAGATTTCACTCACTCTTGTAACCGATGGATCAAATGTGAGCCAGTGTGGTGGTGAGGTTTAAGGGAGGGCACCACCCAGTTGCGGTGGATTTTCCCTTCCGGGTTGAAAAGGAGCACACACTCTATGTTTGCTGGAGAGATTTCAAGGTGTGTCCTTATAGCAGATTCAGGAGGGGTGGCCAGGAGGCAGATCAAGCTCAGGGAGGGAGAGGGGGAAAGCAAGAGAGAGAGAGGTGATCCAGCGAGTCCTGGCAGGCACCCCTTCTGGGTTTTGGCACCAGAATGTAAGGCAAGTATGGAGAAAAAGAGGACGAGCTGAGTGGTTAAAGAAAATTTATTAGAGGGATAGGAAAGAAAGGCTGACCCTAAAGAAGAACCAGCAGCCTATTCTTTTGGCGGTCCCTCTTATATCCCCTAGCTGGGGTCTGGTGGTCACATAGCACATGTAGTCCTGAGGAAGTAGGTGTTGATGGTCACATAGCTCCTAGACATGGACTTGAGGAAACAGACTGGTGCTGGTGGTCATGCAACCTTGAGGACAAAGGTGTTGGCAACAAAAACAAGATGTCACTTAAGCAAGTAGGGAAGAAATGGGAAAGGGTGAGTGGGGGTTGTAGCTCCCTTACACTAATAAGTATTGATGACCCCCAGAGAGTTAGTTAAAAGATATCAGCCCCTGACTCAGATAATCAGCAAGAACACTCTGCTCCAGAAAAAGTAGTTGGTTGTTGAGAAAAAAGGTTGGCAACGGATGTAGGGTCAGAGCAAACAATTTCTTGAAGAAAGGGAGAAAAAAGCCTATTAAAATTTGTCTTCAGTGACCTTTGTACAGTTGTTAACAAAGTAAAGATCTGTGATGCTATGTCTTCCAGTGTTTTCATTATATATTCTTAAAACTCATAATATGAGTTAATTAGAACAGAAGTCAAGATAATTAGTCAAAAACAATAGTATAATTACACCATATTCTGTGCTTCTGAGTGACTTCTTTACGAAGAGAAAATACATCTTTGATGGTGCCAGGTTATACAGACGCCTCAATAATATAATCTGTACGATTACCTTATTGTTAGTTCTACTCACACAAATTTTGTAAAAACTGAACCAGCGATAGGAAACAGTCTAACGCACTATATTATTTCTCTGAATTACAATGTAACTTTAAAAATTAAAATATGAAAACTCTTCAAATATATAAAATAATGTTATACAAATACAAATAAAGTTAGTAAATCATATTATCATATAAGTATGATATAAATCACTTGTTGAGGAAAAGAGTCAGAAAGTAAATTAATTCATCTGTATTTTTAGGCATAAAGAATCTATGGTTTTTGTATTATTTCTTATGTATTCACTAAAAAAAGATGACTGAAACGAGACTGTCAAAACCTTACATTACAAAAGAACAACCACCCTATAAATAAATAAAGACTAGTGATAAAAATTTACTTATCTCAGCACTTTGAGAAGCTGAGGCGGGAAGATTGCTTGAACCCAAGAGCTTGAGACCAGCCTAAGCAATATAGCAAGACCTCATTTCTGCAAATAAAAATCAAAATATTAGCCAGACATGGTAGCATGTACCTGTAGTCCCAGCTACTCGGGAGGCTGAGGTGGAAGAATCACCTGATCCCAGGAAATCAAGGCTGTGGTGACCCGTAATTGTGCCACTGCACTCCAGCCTAGGCAATAGAGACTCAAAAAAAAAAAAGGAAAGAAAATAAAATTATTTAAAAAGGGGAAAAAGGAGACATTAAGCAAAAGAAACTTCATTATCTTAAAAAATTAATTTTAAATCTTCTACATGATCTTTACCTAATATTGCAATACCTGTACATAATCACCATATGCAGTGCTCTAAACAGACCACATAAATTCTGGGAAAGGCCTATTCAACTAGTTCTTTTTGGACTTTTAAAAGTTAGATTGAGGCCAGATGTAGTGGCTCACGCCTGCAATCCCAGCACTTTGGGAGGTGGAGGTGAGAAGTTTGCCTGAGCCTAGGAGCTTAAGACCAGCCTGGCAACATGGCAAGATCTTGTCTCTACAATAAATCAAAAAATTAGCTGGGCTTGGTAGCATGTTTCTGTAGTCCCAGCTATTTGGAAGACTGAGGCAGAAGGATCGCCTGAGCCCAGGAGGTTAAGGTTGCGGTAGCTGTGATCATAGCTGTGATCGTGCCACCGCACACACCAGCCTAGGCCACAGAGTCAGACTCAGACTAAAAAAAAAAAAAAAAAAACCTAGATTGAATTTCCAGTAGCAAGACTTCTGTTCTGATAAACCCTTCTTTATCTAAACACCTGCCTTTCTTCTGATCTCCATTGACTTCATCAGCCCTGAAGATAGCAGCTATGCCCTCTGAGGAAAGATAAACCTTTGTGCCTGTTTTTCACCCGCATTGAAGAAAACCTTTGAATTTGTAAACTCAGGTGGAAGATACTTATCACACAATCTTGAGTTGCCAGGAATTCAAAAAGTGGGCCATGGCAACCACTGCTGGAATCTGGCCTCTCTGTTTTTATTTGTTTTTGTTTTTTTTTTTAAGTGTCAGCACAGAATACTTAACTGAATTTTAGTGCACTTAACCAGAAAGATCCTGCAATACCTTTTGCAGGAATTTGTTTAAACTATGTGGCAGGTCTGCTGAAGAAAAGCTGTTCAAATGTTACTGATTATGCCCCAGATCTCGTTACAGTTCTAATTTCATTCAAGCTCTATGTTTTTTTTAAATCCTATGTGTTAACACAGTTTCTAAGCAACATGACATAAAGTAGATTTTGCCTTTGAGAAGTCAATTCAAAGGAGACCTAAGGCAGAATGTAAAGTTAAACTGGACGTTCTTAAATTAATCAAAATTTGTTACCCCCAAGTTTTTAAAATGTGCTTCATATCACATGAAATGTTTTCCCAAAAAATTATTAGCTCAGTAAAATTCTTAATTTAGCACCCATTTTCATTATTAAGAGATAACGAAAAGGAAAGGTTTCATTTCCATATCCCAAAGATCCCCAATTCCCAGAATTTAGAGTGTTTTATTCTCAGTTAGGCAAATTAATTGAGTGAAGAATTATTTCCTTCAATTTTTCTTTTCTAAATTTCACTCTTTTCTGCTATTTATCCACCTAGGCAACTTCCCTGATCGCTCTTCCTTACTCCATCCACCACATCCAAGCTCCTTTGGCTTGGAACATCCACCAAGGCCCCGTTCACCTTGGCAGGGGACATCAAACAGCATACTAATAAGTTGGCTTCCTCCTATGCTGAGAACCCCAAGACAAGCAGATTCAATGGGCTCTTACTAAACTTGATGCTTCTCCCTGTGTGAGTGTGTCCACCTGTTTCCTCAGATCAGAACGTCCCCACATTGCTGGTCCAGGAGTCAGCCATGTTTGATTCACTGATGACCACCGACAGTTAGTATTTCCTGTTCTCTCTGGCATCTCAAAATTCTTGATTTTCTTCTTCTGTTAGCATTTATCCCAGTTTTATCAAGAACCAAGCATAAGGCAAAGTACTGAAGGCTGAATAATACAGAAACGATATACAAATAGCTCAGAGTATAAATAATGCAACGGGAGGCAACGGGAATGCTTCATGAACAAGAATCACATCTGGTGTTATTTGGCTTCCTAGGGGTACCACAATTTTCAGGTTAGGAGCACCTGTTTGAGACCCATTTTAAAACTAGTTTGTAATTCCTGCAGCAGGACAATGAAATAAGTCCACAATGTCCTATTGAGTAAATTGAAAGAAAGAGAGGGAGAGAGGGCAGGAGGGGAGGGAGGGAAGGAGAGAGGAAGAAAGAAGTAAGTGCTGTGAAGCATGGGATCCTTGGAGAAGTTGACCCTGAGGACAGATGGGAGAAGGAGATGGGAAGCAGCTCTCCTGCTCTGAGGATGACCCCTCTGCTTTAAATCTCATCCATTTATATATTCATTTATTTATATGTTTGCCCAAATTCCTTCACTACTTTTAACTATAGCTTGAAATTCTGCCAATTAAAAAGTCATTTGAGGGCTGAGTGTGGAGATTCACACCTATAATCCCAGCACTTCGGAAAGCCAAGGCAGGAGGATCACTTGAGCCCAGGTGTTCAAGACCAGCCTGGGCAACATAGTGAGACCTCGTCTCTCAAAAAAAAAAAAAAAAATTCACAAAAGTAACCAAGCATGGTGACGCGTACCTACAGTCACAGCTACTCAGAAAGCTAAGACAGAGGATTGCCTGAGCCCAGGAGGCAGAGGTTGCGATGAGCTGTGATCATGACACTGCACTCCAGCTTGGGTAACAGAGTGACACCTCCAAATCAAAAAAAGAAAAGAAAAGAAAAAAGTCAATCATTTGAATTAACAAATTTGTAATTCTGAAAGTGAAAAAAACTCTGGGGGGAGTATATTTTATTTAATTCCTTTCATAGCAATATACCGTGTTGCTGACTCTGCTAGGACATGTGCTAAGTAGAAGAGGAAGAAAAGAAAGATATTTATGAAGATAAAATTCAATCTTTGTCCACCTGAAACCAGAATCTGGTAGAAAGGAAATGTACATCAACAAATAGTTGCTATACCTTTAAATGCCTGTATAAAATACCTGTGTAATTAAAAAAAGTGATAATCTTTCTGAAAAGTGGTCTTTTGGAGGATGTTAGCAAAGGCTTCCCTGTGAATATGACTTTGGAGTTGAACCTTGGAGAGTCAACTGAAGTTCCACAGTCAGAGAAGAGAGGCCTCCGTGTTCTGTGCAGAGACAGTGTCCTGCAAAGGCAAAAGGACAGGAAAGGGCCCTGTGTGGCAAGGAAAAAAAATGTGGTCTGGCCACATGCTGTAAAGTGGACCTGGGGAATCATAGAGCTGATAAGGAATAAGGCCCCTTGAGAGATGGCAGCCACGTTGTAAAAGGTCTAATGAGCTCTGTTTAACAGATTAAACTGTATATTTTAGTCAAAGGAAAGACATCAAAATGCTGGAACTGGGTGGCAGGTCCAGATCTGTATTTTCAAAAGATAATTATGGAAACAGCAAAGCACTTTTTAGCTTTCTTATATTTGATTTCTTTTTAAATGGGTGCATTGGCTCATGCCTGTAATCCCAGCACTTTGAGAGACCGAGGTGAGAGGATTGCTTGAGCCCAGGAGTTCGAGACTACTCTAGGCAACGTAATAAGACCTTGTCTCTACGAAAAAAAATTAAAAATTGGCCAGGCGCGGTGGCTCATGCCTATAATCCTAGCACTTTGGGGGGCCGAGGTGAAAAAATTGACTGAGTCCATGGGTTCGAGACCAGCCTGAACAACTTGGTGATACCTCATCTCTACAATAAATAAAAAAAAATTGTCAGGCATGGTGGCGCATGCCTATAGTTCCAGTTACTTGGAAGGCTGAAGCGGAAGGATCACCTGAGCGTGCCACTGCACTCCAGCCTGGATGAGACAGTGAGACTCCAACTCAAAAAAAAAAAAAAACTATCCAGACATGGTGGTGCCCACCTGTCGTCCCAGCTACTAGCAAGACTGAGAAGGGAGGATCACTTGAGCCCAAGAGGTCAAGGCTTCAGTGAGCCCTGATTGTGCCACTCACTCTAGCCTAGGTGACAGCATGAGACCCTGACTCAAAAAGAAAAAAAATCCTAAAACAAAAAGAAAACAAACTCTAAAATATTAGCTATATGGCCCTTTGTCGAAAGTTTGCAGGGCTGGGCGTGGTGGCTCACACCTGTAATCAGCACTTTGGAAGGCCAAAGCAGGAGGATCACTTGAGACCAGGAGTTCGTTCAAGACCAGTCTGAGCAACAAAGTGAGACCCATCTCTACAAAAAATGGAAAAATTAGCCAGATGTGGTGGTACATACCTATAGTCCAAGCTACTCGGAGGCTGAGGCAGGAAGATGTCTTGAGCCTAGGAGTTTGAGGCTGTGGTGAGCCAAGATCATGCCCCTGTACTCCAACCCGGGCAACAGAGTGAAACCTAGTATCAAAAAAAAAAAAAAAAGTATGCAGGGATAGTCAAAGAAAGCTATGAGTCTAAGAAAAGGAAAGCCAACCTTCATCCTTCCTCCAGCCACAGGGCCAATGAAAGTACATGTGACCTTGAAATAACGTGACTGTGCCCTCTATAGTTCTGCATCTGATTTGCAGAGACTGGATGCTTAGCTACATGTCTCTATTTGGACACTCAAGGACGCGTGTCTTTCTCCTAAACACACTGTTATGTCCTTGTCTCCTGTACCAGAGATCCAGAACCCAGGATCCAGAACTTTGACTACAACTGTCAGCATTATGGTTCAGCTGTCTTCAAAATGAGTTTTAGAAAGGATTTGATGGGCTAATTTGGAAACTTTAGGAAAATACACGGATGTGAAAACATATTTCTAAAAATAGCCTCTTTGTAAATTACAGACCTGCATATTAGTGACTTAAGGTATGGTGGAATTTTCATTCATAGGATTGAACGGCGACTTAAAAGTGTTAAGACTCAAAAGATGACTAGGACCTGGAAGCCTGCCAGGAAGTTTTCCTGATTACTATGCACTGACTATTTCAGTTTATTGTTGGAAAGCTAGTGAATGGGGAAGACAGGATGTAACACTAGAGATTAGTTTTATGAATTGGAATTTGTCACTGACTTCCAACAATGTCTGGAAGAACAGATATCAGTGTAGGGATTCACGAAGGTACGGATTAGTTCATAGGACTTAAACTAAAATGTATTTATTGATAAAAAGTCCTTCAGAACCCCTCTGCAAAACCATTTCTAGTTTCTCAGGCTTAAACTATTATATTAAGTGTTTTATAGGATTTGTTTTTTCATCCATGGCAGAAACACTTATCCAGAGCTGATGAGGTACCTGACTTTATGTCAGGTCCTAGAGATACAGAAGGCGTGGTCCCTTTCCTCAAATAATGCACATATACACAGAGAAAGCCATATGAGTAAACCAAAGAATAAAATACAGAGGAGGCCAGGAGAGGTGGTTCACACCTGTAATCCACCATTTTGAGAGACCAAGGCAGGAGGATTACTTGATCCCAGAAGTACGAGACCAGCTTGGGCAAGATAGCCAGACCTTATTTTTACAAAAATAAAAATAAAAAAATTAGCCAGGCATGGTGGTGCATAGCTGTAGTCCCAGCTACTCAGAAGGCTGAGGCAGAAAGATTGCCTGAGCCCAGGAAGTCAAGGCTGAGGTGAGTCATGATCATGCCACTGCACTCCAGCCTGGGTGACAGAGTGAGACCCCCCATTCATAGATAGATAGATAGATAGATAGATAGATAGATAGATAGATAGATAGATAGATGCAATACAGAATTAATAGGAAAAAATGAAAGTGCTGTTTAGTTCAGTTATGGCACAAAGGGACTAGTCAATCATGCCAAGAAAAAAATGCTAGTATCTATAAAGCATCTGACACTTTCTTCCAGAAAGGCTGTGAACAAATGCAAGATTATCAGAGGCCAGGGCAATTTTCATTTTTAATTCCAGACACAGTAAAAGAGAAAGACTTAGATGGTACGTTTTAACCATTGAATCGAAAGTTGCAAAGACAATTGGTATCCAAATAAGCTTCTACATGCCAGTAGTCAGAATCTTGACTTAGTTAAATCCGTTTCCTCAGAAGTTCACACAATATGATCTATACAGAAAGGGTCCAATATGTGTGTCTTGAATAAATAAATGTCACTACTTTTTATGAGCACAAATTTTGGAAAATATAACTATGAAGCTGGATTTAGGAAATTCTAGCTCAAAGTCAAAGGGGAATGATTTTGACTACATTAAGTCACAAAACATTCAGCAGGCAAGAGCAGTTGTTTACCATACTGCCCTTGGTTAATGGAAATAATAATCTGTGTAAATAAAAAGGCATCTGGATTCAAACTTATTATTTATTTTAACAAGCTCTTCCCTCCTTAGTCCTGGTTAGAGAGATTCTATCTATTCTTTCTAAACTAGCCTACCTTCTGCTTGCCTGAATTTGTCACCCTGACTTCTAGTAACTCTGTTATTACTTTCCTAATACCGAACATAGCAGCTGACTCAGAATACTAGGTGTGTAATAAGTTCTTATTAGTTAACTCTCATAAATCAGTTGACTATCAAATAAAATGAGTACTTTTTTGTTGCAATGGTTTTAGTTTTATGAATTGTGGTAAACTTTTGTTGTTGTTGTTTTTTGTTTGAGTGGGGTGTCACTCTGTTATCCAGGCTGGAGTGGAGTGGCACAATCACAACTAACCGCAGCCTCGATGTCCTGGGCTCAAGTGATCTGTCCACCTCAACCTCCAAGTAGCTGGAACTACAGGCATGCACCACCATGTCTGGCTAGTTTTTTGGAGTTTGTTTCGTTTTTTTAAATAACGATGTCTTACTATGTTGCCTAGGCTGGTCTCGAACTCCTGGGCTCAAGCAATTCTCTCACCTCAGCCTCCCAAAGTGCTGGGATTACAGTTGTAAACCACCGAGCCCCGCCAGAGCTTGTTTTTAACTGCACATAAATCCTCCTTTGGCTCAGCCTGTAATCCTGCACTTTGGGAAGCTGAGGTGAGTGGATTGCCTGAGCCCGCGGGTTCAAGACCTTCCTGGGCAACTTGGCAAGACCTCATCTCTACAATAAATCAAAAAAATTAGCCGGGCGTAGTAGCGCATGCCTGTAGTTCCAGCTACTTGGAAGGCTGAGGTGGAAGGATCGCTGGAGCCCAGCAGGTTGAGGTTGCAGTGGCCAGGAGCGGCCACTGCACTCCAATCTGGGTGACAGGGTGAGACTCCAACTCAAAAAATAAAATAAAATAAATTCTCCTTTGTTCTTATAACAGTACTGCTATTTTGCTTTGGAAACTTACATGGTTATATCCCTGGATGTAGTTCTGGAGAATTTCCCTCAGTTTCACTTCCTAGTCAGAGTGTTGACATACAACCAGCTAAGCAAAGCTTATGCTTTTTAAATGTAATTTGAAATGTGAAGACAGTAACAGAGGCACTGAATATGGTTAGTACTTCTTACTCTTTACAAATCGGAAACTACTCTAGTTTTTGTCTTTTCCAGACACTGGATCTTCTGACTCATATTTGATTTATGATCTACCCCCATAAATTGTAATACTTTTTGCTTTAGTTTAACTTATCTAGAATTAGATTTTATTGCAGCAAATTTCAAAGATACACATCTCTAAGATTCTATGACACTTAGCAAGAGGAGCAAGAAGAGGAAGAGAAAGCAGGAAATAACACACAAGTATGCTGAGTGGAGAAGAATGTTAAAGTATAATAATGGGCTGGGCACAGTGGCTCACGCCTGTAATCCCGGCACTTTGGGAGGTCAAGGCGAAAGGATGTCTTAAACCCAGGAGTTTGAGACAAGCCTGGGCAACATAACAAGACCTCGTTTCTACAAAATATCAAGAAAGTAGCTGGGCGTGTGGTGCACACCTGCAGTCCCAGCTACTCGGAAGGCTGAGGTGGAAGGGTCACCGGAGCCCAGGAGCTGGGGGCTGCAGTGAGCCATGATTGTACCTCTGTACTCCAGTCAGAGCAACAGAGTGAGACCCTGACTTAAACAACAACAAAAATTTAAAAATAGAAAATAAGACATAGAATGTTTTACCTAAAGATGAGTTGTATATTTTTTAATTAATAAGTATGAATCTAAGGTCAGGGATTTCAGATTTAGTGAGCATAGTAATCACTGGGTATGTCTGTTTAAATGTAGATTTCCAGGTCCTTCTCCCAGAGGTTCTGATTCCGTAGGGCTGTGTGTGCCTTGGAATCTGCATAATTTATAAACTTCCCAGATTATTCTGCTTTGGAAAACAGTGCTTTCAGTCCTGCTATATACAAAAAAAACACAAAAATTAGATCTGTGATCACAGCAAAACCTGCCTATTCCCTGCTATTTTATTAAACAGTGCTAAACTTCTAATACAATAACTGTTTCATAACGTGTTCTAGCTTTGCCAATGACAATGCTGACCTATTAAGTGAATTGTAAGATAAATTTACATGTAACAAAACAAAGACTAGTTTCAATTTTTTATTTTGTTGAGCAACACCCAAAGAGATTACATTGCAGAATATGTAAGTTTAGCAAACTAAAATCATCATCTTTATTTTATAATCATACTTTTTTAGATAAAAGTAGTTTTTCTATGGGTATACTTTTATTCCGTTGGCCTTTTGTATACACTTGTATACAAAATACCATCATCTGGATAAGCAGAAGATCACTCTCATAAGAATTGAGAATTTCGCCCAGCTCAGTGACTCAGCCTGCAATCCCAGCACTTTGGGAGGCCAAGGCGAATAGATTACCTGAGCCCGCGGGTTTGAGATCAGCCTGGGCAATTTGGCAAGACTTCGGTTCTACAATAAATTAAAAAATTAGCTGGGCGTGGTAGCACATTCCTGTAGTTGTGCTACTTGGAAGGCTGAGGTGGACGGATCGCCAGCAGGTCATCACTGGGGTGGCAATGAGTGCTCTTCAGCCTGGGCCTTAGAGTGAGACATCAACTAAAAAAAAAAAAAAAAAGAATTGAGAATTTATTGTTACAATGTATCCTTAAAATGAGGGCGGGGGGGGGGGTGTAGCCAGATGTTAATATTTTACTAACCTAATTCTTCAAGCAAGATTATATCCAAGACAAGTATATATCACATACCATGTAATTTCCACAAACATTTGAAGATTTGAGTTTAGACTGGTTGAGGTAGGAGTTTACTTTTTTTAAAAGTCAAGGTAACGGAGAAAAAGGACCCTGTGTAGTATTACCTAAGCTAAGCATTCTTTTGTGGCTGGTGTTTTTTCTAGATACATCTTTAGGCTAAGGCCTGTATTTTTATGTGCCACCCAGTTTTGGTTGAACTGCTATTTTGTTTAACTATTTCTTTTTTTTTTTTTTTTGAGTTGGAGTCTCACTCTGTCGCCCAGACTGGAGTGCAGTGGCCGCTCCCAGCCACCGCAGCCTCGACCTGCTGGGCTCTGGCGATCCTTCTGCCTCAGCCTTCAAAGCAGCTGGAATACAGGCGTGCGCTACCACGCCTGGCTAATTTTTCTTGATTTATTGTAGAGATGAGGTCTCGCCTGCCTAGGCGGGTCTCGAACTTGCAGGCTCAGGCAATCCACTCACCTCAGCCTCCCAAAGCACGGGATTACAGGCTGCGCCACCGAGTCTGGCTTATTTAACTATTTCTATAATATTATTCAACAGATCCCATGCAAAACTTTCATCTTAGAAACAAAGACTAGTACTTTAAAATTCCTTTTGAATTTTAAATTCAAGTCCACAGTATTTAACAATTGTTTATTGAATACAAATAAGGTCCTCACAGCTCCACCAGACACTGAGAAGAACACAAGGAAATGTATAAAGACTTTAAAAACAAGAGATTAACACGTTGATTTTAAAAGCCAGAAGATAGTAAAGGCATTGTCTAGAAAAATATGAGGGCACAGTTGTAGATTAGGGAGTTCAAACCCACCAGACTCAAGGGAGCCCATGTGACACTACCAAACACTGTCTTCCTTGTCTTACTTCCTTCACATGACACTCACAAGGTTTACGACAGGGATGAGAATGTGCACTAAAATCCAGTGTGTGAAGAACTGAATTAGTATTTAGGAATTGGTCATGGACTTGGAGAAGTCACTTTCATTTTTTTACATACAAGCTTACTAAAACAAATCAAAGAAATGGTATGAACTAAACACAGAAGTTTTTATTAGAACTTCAGGCTTTAAATAAGTTCTAAAAAAAAAAAACTGCTCTGTGCCACTGGTACATGTGACACTCACAAGAGAACTAGGATGTTGTAACATTTTGCCAAGCATCCCCTTTCTGCAGCAGAGATAGGGCTAGGTTAAAGGGGAATTCTTCTTCTAACCATCCTTTGTCCTATTTTGCATTGGTGTTTGGTTTCTCATTCCCTGTAATCTTAAATTATCTGACAACCCTTACTTTTGATGTTTGTCTCAGGCTGCAGAGAGTAGGGGTAGCTACCACTGCTTCCTTGATTAATTAACACTAGGAATCATGGTACACAGATCACTTACATACCTAATACTGACGTGTACCCCACATCTTTAAAAGAAAATATTTTTTTTAAAAAAGGAAGGTGGAATTTTTAAATTCAATTCAACATGACTCAAAGATTGTTTGTTGAATATCCACAGTACTCCATTAGACACTGGAAAGGGTGCAAAGACGAATGACATGATCTCTGACTTCAGAAGCTGAAAATCCTGTAAAAAAAATGAGGACAGCCCGGGTATGATGACTCACACGTGTAATTCCAGCACTTTGAGAGGCCAAGGCGAAAGGATTGTCTGAGTCAGTTTGAGACCATTCTGGGCAACATGGCAAGACCTTGTCTCTACAATAAATCAAAAAATTAGCAGAGAATGGTGGCACATACCTGTACTCCCAGCTACTGAGTCCAACAAGTAGAGGCTGTTAGTAGCTGTGGTCACGTCACTGCACTCCAGCCTGGGCGACAGAGTGAAACCAAAAAAAAAAAAAAGGTTAAAATAGACAAGAATTAGATGAAATATTACAGAACAACAGATAAAGCTTTGGAAATGATGGTGTTGGTGGTAGTGTTATATAACAATACAAGGAAGTGTTATATAACAATACACTTGTTTTCAATATTCAAGAAAATAACTGTAGGGATTGTCTTTAGAAAACCAGTCAAATGTTCCTCAGAGTAGAAATGTACAGAACAGTAATTGGCAGTTGTCTCTCTCAACGATAGGAAGATTGGCTCACATAAAGCAGATGCAGATAATAATAATAAAAAAAAGAATTCCATATCTGTTGGAATGCACATCTGGAAGATTCTTCTGTCAAACAGTGATCTTCAGAGTCTTTTAAGCCTGAAGCAACGTTAAATGAAAATGATACATGGTTGGCCATTTCAAGAGTGTGCCCAACCAGAGTTGAACACAGAATTATAAGTAATGAGTAATAAACTGAGAAATGAAGTTTGAAGGAGAACCACAAAGTGAAATTGAACTCCAGAAAAGTGATTTTTATTTTCAGATTGAAAGCTGGGGCAGCCTTACATCAGCTCTGGATTTTGTCCATATTTTGCAAGAACTAACCACAATGTTGTCACCTATTTTCCCCCTGCTAAAAATGATTAACTAATTGAAAGTAAAATTCAATTTTGTATTCTATACATTATACTACTTATTTTTTAGTTGCTCCCACAGAAATGTAAGTTCTTATGAATCAATTTTGCTCATAGTGTGTGAAATCAATTTTTGCTTCAATACAAAATGCTACAGAGATTTATATATATGTATGCATAAGTTTAAGAGGTGCAAGTGTAGTTTTGAGGTTTTAGTCATGAATTCTTTGCCTAGACCAATATTCAGAAGAGTTTTTCTAGGTTTTTTTTTTACTAGTGTTTTTATAGTTTCAGGTCTTACATTCAAGTCTTTGGTCAAACTTGAGTTGATTTTTGTATAAGGTGAGAGATAGGCATCCAGTATAATTTTCTGCATATGGCAATTCAATTTTCCCAGCACCATTTATTAAAAATGGTGTCCTTTCCCCAGTTTATATTTTTGTCAACTTTGCTTAAGATCAGTTGACTGTAGATATGTGGCTTCATAAAATGCTACAGAGCTTTGACATAAGTTTTTCATAGTGGACAAGGCAATTGGTAGTAGAAAGCAACTCTCTTAGAAGCTTATGTGTCAGTTTAAGCTATTATATTTCATAAGCAATATATTAGATAATGCTTCAGCAAGTAAAAGTTTGTTTAAATTTACCATGTAAAGAGTGAAGTGACCAGGAGCATTGGCTCATGCCTGTAATTTCAGCATTTTGGAAGGCCAAGGTGAGAGATTTGTCTGAGCCTAGAGGTTCAAGACTGGTCTGGGCACCTCGCGAGAGCTCATCTCAACAATAAATCAAAAAATTAGCCAGGCTTGGTGGTGCGTGCCTGTAGTTTCAGGTACTTGGAAGACTGAGGCAGAAGGATTGCCTGAGCCCAGCAGGTCGAGGCTATGATATGCCATGATCATGGCCACTAAACTCCAGCCTTGGTGACAGAGAGATTCCCACTCAAAAAAAAAAAAAAAATGTAATGACAAACATTTGAAAACCAATATTCTGTCAAGATAAAAGAATATTATTTTCCAAGAACCAGTCAGAAATTACATCACCTAGAACACAAGATGAAATGGATTGAGAAGGCAGGAGAGATGGTTAGAATAAGTTTGCTTAGTTTGTAGAGTAAATGTTTTCTTTTGTATTACGCCATTTCCCATGTTGTGGCTTCTCCTACATGAAGTGTAAATGATATAGATTCCCAGATGGCAGATTGGAACCTAATTATCTTTGCCAAGCCTGGATGAAGCTACTCAAAGACGTGTTCTGAGCACCTGACTTGTTCCAAGCACCATTCTAGTCCCTGGGAATACAGTAGAAGACAGCCAGACCCTATCTGGCATTCTATGAGATTTCCAGTGCAGATACAGGCAGTAGCATCTTCTCTGCTTTTAGGAAAAGTGAAAGTTGCACCCAAAGACCACAGCAACTTCTTCCCTATTATCCATTCCCAAACTCCCTCCACTGCATATGTATACAAGCACACAGAGGCCTCACTTCTTGTCAGTCAACAGTCTCTGATTTTTTTATTATTTGCTGTGCCCAGTGTGTGGCTGAGGGATATTAAAAAGTGTATACGGGCCGGGTGTAGTGGCTCATGCCTGTAATCCCAGTACTCTGGGAGGCGAAGGCGAGAGGATTGCCTGAGCCCAGGGTTTCAAGACCAGCCTGAGCAACATGGTGATATCTTGTCTCTGCAACAAATCATAATAGTAGCCAGGCATGGTGGCGCACCCCTGTGGCTCCAGCTACTTGGAAGGCTGAGATGGAAGGATCACCTGGGCCTAGCAGGTAGAGGCTGCCGTGGCCGTGAGCATGTCCCTGCATTCCATCCTAGGTGACAGGGTGCTCTGTCTCAGGTAGATTCAGGGAAATCAAACCATGTCTTCCATACTCTATTAAATCCCTGCATCAAAGAAAAAAGCATCAATAATGGCTGGTATTTCAGCTAACATTTTAAAACTACCTGATCATATCACAATCAGACTTCCTTATATAGCTGCCCTTATTAATAAGTAAACTTTGGATTTTTTTTTTTTTTTTTTTTTTAGGTTTCACTCTGTCGCCCAGGCTGGAGTGCAATGGCATGATCACAGCTCACCACAGGCTCTACCTCCTAGGCTCAAGCCATCCTTCCTCCTCAGCAACCTGAGAAGCTAGGACTACAGGCATGCACCACCATGCCTGGCTAATTTTTTGCTTTTTTGGAGACTAGGTCTCCCCGTGTTTCCTAAGCTGGTCTGGACTGCTCAAGCAATCCTCCCACTTTGGCTTCCTAAAGTCCTGGGATTATAGACATGAGCTACTGTGCCTGGCTGTCTAAATAAACTTTATATGAAAAATATCATACTACAGGATGTATGAAAAAAACAAGGTTGTTTTATTTAGCCTAACAGTGCTTCCCAAACTATTTCATATCGTGGTAAGGAAAAAAAAAAGAATTCCAATGTGTTTATGGCATGCTAGGGTAAAGGGACGCTTCTGAAGACAGACTGACCGGAGGCACTGAATGTCCTGGGGCCACAGAAACAAAACCATACCTTAGCATACTTATAACCCATTCTCCCTCATTGTGTGGAAAGCCCTGATCTAAGAATTTGACTGCAAAGTATTTTATTTCATACTCAGAAATAACTGAGGTGCTTTTTCTAACCACCATTCCCTCCAACACTTTCAGTGAGACTGGAGAATATCCTCAGGGGAAAGGCTCACAATTTGAAATGACTGTTTTTACTCCTAGGATAGTGCCATGAATCAATGGCACAGGTGAGACAGACAAATCATTAAGACATACATTCACACCCCAGAGATATTGTAGGTTTAGCTCCAGACCACTGCAGTAGAGTTAGTGTCACAATAAATTGAATCACATGAATGTTTTGGTTTCTCAGTACATATAAAAGTTATGGTTACACTGCATTGTAGTCTATTAAATGTGCAATAACATTATATCTTTTTTAAAAGTACCTACCTTAATTTAAAAATACTTTACTAGGTTAGATGCAGTGGCTTACACCTATAATCCCAGCTTTCTGAAAGGCTAAGGCAGGAGGACAACTTGAGCACAGGCGTTTGAGACCAAACTGGGCAACATAATGGGACCTCATCTCCAAAAAACATTTAAAAAAATTAGCCAGGCATAATAGCACACACCTGTAGTCCCAGTTACTCGGAACCTGATACAAGAAAATTGCTTGATCCCAGGAGATAAAGGTTGTAGTGAGCCATGATTGTGCCACTGCATTCTAGCCTGGGCAACAGAATGAGACTCTGACTCAAATAAATACATAAGTAAATATGCTTTATTGCTAAAAAATGCTAACAATCATCGGAGCCTTCAGCAAGTTGCAATCTTTTTGCTGATGGGGGGTCTTGCCTCAATGTTGATGGCGCTGATTGATCAGAGTGGAGGTTGCTGAAGGTTGGGGCAGCTGTGGCAAGTTCTATTTTTTTTTAATTGATTTTACTTTTTCTTTAGTCAAAGTCTCACTTTGTCGCCCAGGCTGGAGTGTAGTGACTCACTCATAGCCACCGCAGCCTCTACCTGCTGGGCTCAGGCACTCCTTCTGCCTCTGCCTTCCAAGTAGCTGGAACTACAGGCATGCGCCACCATGCCCAGCTAATTTTTTGATGTATTGTAGAGACAAGGTCTCACCAAGTTGCCCAGGCTGGTCTTGAATCCCTGGGCTCAGGCAACCCTCTCGCCTCTACTTCCCAAAGTGTTGGGATTACAGGCATGAGCCATTGCACCTGGCACAACAATTTCTTAAAACAAGAAACAACGAAGTTTGCCCCATCAATTGACTCTTTTTTCACAAAAGTTTCTCTATAGCAAGCAATGCTGTTTGACAGCTTTTAACTCAGAACTTCTATTCAAATTGGAGTGAATCTTATCAAACCCTGCCACTGCTTTATTGATTAAGTTTATGGAACATTATTCTAAATCCTTTGGGGTTTTTGTTTGTTTGTTTGTTTGTTTTTGAGTTGGAGTCTCACTCTGTCGCCCATACTGGAGTGCAGTGGCCGCTCCTGGCCACCACAGCCTCACCTGCTGGGCTCTGGAGATCCTTCCGCCTCAGCCTTCCAAGTAGCTGGAACTACAGGCATGCACTACCATACCTGGCTAATTTTTTGATTTGTTGTAGAGATGAGGTCTCACCAAGTTTCCCAGGCAGGTCTCGAACCCACGGACTCAGGCATTCCACTCACCTCAGCCTCCCAAGGCGCAGGATTACAGGCTGAGCCACCAAGCCCGGCTTTATTCTAAATCCTTTTTTGTCATTTCAACAATGTTCATCTTCACCAGGAGTAGACTCCATCTCAAGAAACTACTTTCTTTGCTCATCCATAAGAAGCAACTCCTCATCCATTCAAGTTTGATCACAAGATTACAGCCATTCAGTTGCATCTTCAAGCTTCATTTTTAACTCTAGTTCTCTTGCTATTTTCACCACATCTGTAGTGACTTTCTCAATGAGTCCCTCAAAGTCATCCATGAGGGTTGGAAACAAATTCTATTAAATTCTTGTTAATGTGAATATTTTGACCTTCCATGAATTATGGATGTTGTTAATAGCATCTAGAATGGTGGATACTTTCCAGAGGTTTTCAATTTATTTTGCTGAACTCTATTACAAGAATCAATATCTATGGCAGCTGTAGCCTTACAAAATGTATTTCTTAAATAATAACATTTGAAGGTGAAAAATTACTCCTTGCTCCATGGGCTGTAGTGTGCATGTTGTATTAACGGGCATGAAAACAACATTCATCTCTTTGTTTATCTTCATCAGAGCTCTTGGGTAATCAGATGCATTGTCATTGAGCAGTAATATTTTGAAAGGAATCTTTTTCTGAGCAGTAGGTCTCAAAAGTGGGCTTAAAATATTCAGCAAATCATGCTGTAAACAAATATGCTGATATACTCTTTGAAGATGGCTACGGCATAGGTGGACTTGTGAGATTCTCCAAACATGAGTTCCCAAAAATACTCTTACTTTTCTTCCCCCACCTCCCGGCCCACCGCCAGCCTCACCAGCCTGAGGTCCGGAGATCTTCAGTTCCACACAGGGCCAGATATTGTGGCCCCCGGCTGCTGCTGCTCCACTAAATGTAACTCCCACCCACGCGGGAGTCTTGGGTCCCGGCTCCCTCCCTGGCTACATTGTCTCACCCAGCACCCAGCACTAAGCCGCCGGTCACCCAGGGAGGCTCTGGGCACCCGCCTCTTAGAGATACCGGTCCCATTTCTGGCTGAAGTACCTTGTGAAAGGCCCAGGGCCACCCTCGCTGCTCACCACCTGCCCTTTGGAGTTTTGGAGCTCTGAAGCTCTGGGCCCACCGTGGCTGAGGCACTCAGCATGCAACCCCATGCTTTTGTAAGGGAACAGCATATCTTAAGGATGTGTTGATCGTAGGCTTTCAGCTCCAGAGGAGGGAATTTCCGACCCCCTCCTCCACCCCAGCCTGCTGGTGGCACCCTGGATCCAGCGCCCAGTTATGCAGCTGTTCGCCGATGCCTCCCACACCACCACAGTCCACCACAGTCCACCACAGTGGATCAAACAGGGACCCAGATGAGTAGAGAGAAAAGATCCACGAAAGTGAAACTGCCACCTCGGCCATTCTCCAGGCAGAGATTTGCATTGCCCCACCCAACTTCCATCAGCCTCCACCTCGGTTCCTAAGGTAACATCACTAAACAGGAGACAAAGCCCCTCCCCTACACTGAATCAGACAAAGACAATAAAGCAACACAGACCTCCCAAGCAGCAGGCTTAAAAAAAACAAACCCAAACTGTGAGTAAATCTACCTGCCTGCAACGAAAACAGAGGGGAGAGGCTGGAGATCAGAGCTGAAGAGACCTTAGACACTCAGGAAAGATTCCAGAGCTAGTCTGATCTCTTATTTTGACTTTTGATTTTATCGTTTTGTCTGCTTGTTTTGCTCACTTTTGTTTGCTTTCCGATTTACACTATCTGTTTCACAATTTTATTGGTCTGTCTCTGTGTAGCTACTAGTATTCTTTAGGGAATTTTTCTTGTGTGTGTTTTTCACTTCTCTCTGGCCTTGGGTCTCTTTTTCACCTGTTAGTAGGTATGTATGTCTGTTTTCCCTCTCACTCTTCTCTCTTTCTAACTTCCTATTGATCCCCCCCTTCCTCCATTATTTTCCTCTTTTGTACCTCCTTTTGATCCAGGGACCAAACCTACATCCCGCTGCACAGACAGATTGTAAGGCAGTGGGAAATAAGTTCCAATGTGCTCATATACCTGTTGGTGGATACTGGAATCAGCATATAGATTCTGAATCACAGCTTCCCCCTCAATTAAACCTCAAAACTGCAAAAAGTACAGCCTGCAGCCCACACTCCAACCTCAAAAATGAACAAAGCCAGAGGACCCTCATAAGGAAGAACAGGCGATTGCACAAGCGAAACAAAAGCAAACCCATCTTCCCTGAAAAACAGAATTTAAAAAAGGGGAGGGAAAGGGGGAGAGAGAAAACAATCTACACAAATGAAGAAAAACCAAAAGAAGAATATGGGTCTCCCCCAGACCCCAGGGAGGGCAGACACTGAGAAAACTGACTTCGTAATGCAAACAATGAATAACCCCCAGAATGACTGGTCTCAAACTACAAATCTAGATATCAAGACATTAATGGAGAGATTAAAAAGAATTGAGGAGAGACAAGAAGAAACTAGGAAGGAGCTGATATCTGAGATAACATTAATAAAGAATACTGTGAATGAAATAAATAACAAACTGATAAGCATGGAAAGCAGAATTACCCAAGCAGAAGAAAGAATCTCAGAACTTGAGGGCCAAAATATAGAACTAACCCAAACTCACAAAAACATAGAAAATATGCTAAAAAAGACAGAACAAATCCTTCAAGAGATGAGCAATTACTTCAAGAGACCGAACTTAAGAGTAACTGACCTTCCTGAGGCAGGAAGAGAGACAGAGAACACACTGGAACAAACTTTCCATGAGATTATTCAAGAAAACTTCCCTTATCTAATCAGTGATGCAAAAATTCAAGCACAAGAGATTCAGAGAACCCCTGCAAGACAACAAATGAGAAGACCAACTCCTAGACACATAATAATTCGCCTAAACAAAGTAGGCATAAAAGAAAACAATCCTAAAGGCAGCAAGAGAAAAACGCCAGATCACCTACCATGGAAGACAATTAGAATAGCAGCAGATTTATCTACAGAAACCCTGCAGGCTAGGAGAACCTGGAGCCCTATCTTCAAAGTCCTAAAAGATAAACAATTTCAACCAAGAATAACCTACCCAGCCAAATTAAGCTTCATCAGCGAGGAAGAATTGAAATCTTTCCCAGATATCCAATCCCTAAGAACTTACGCTGCCACCAAATCACCTCTACATGAAACACTTAAGAAAGTACTAAACACAGAAGAAAAGGAAAAAAGGACAATGTTCTTCACAAGAGTACAGGAAAAAGAATAAAATACACATGAACCAACCCCAAAACCAAAAGAAAGACAAAAAACCAAGTGGAAGAACAACAACTCTAAAAGAACTCTATGATAGGAATGAACTCTCACATTTCAATAATTAGCCTGAATGTGAATGGACTAAACGCACCATTGAAAAGACATAGAATGGCAAAATGGATAAAATATCACCAGGCAACAATATACTGCCTTCAAGAGACCCATATCACTAGAAAGGACATGTACAGACTCAAAGTAAGAGGATGGAAAACAAATTTTCAGGCGAATAGAATAAAAAAGAAAGGAGGAGTTGCGATCTTAATTTCAGACAAAATACCATTTAAGCTCTCAAAAATTAAAACAGATACAGAGGGCCACTACATAATGATAAAAGGTTCACTCTGCCAACAAGAAATATCTTTCCTAAACATATATGCACCCAACATAGGTGTGTCAACTTTCATAAAGCAGCTTCTAGGAAAACTAAAGAAAGATATTGTCTCTAACACCATCATAACTGGGGATTTTAATACCCCACTCACAACCCTAGACAGATCATCAGGACAAAAAATCAGCAATGAGATCCGGAATCTCAATGTGACTTTGACCAAAAGGACTTAATTGATACCTACAGAACACTCCATCCAAAGACCACAGAATACACATTCTACTCATCACCGCATGGAATGTATTCTAAGATCGACCACATACTTGGTCTTAAATCAAGCATAAGCAAATTTAAATGGACTGAAATTTTACCATGCACCTTCTCAGACTACAGTGGAATAAAAATAAACATTAAAGTAAGTAATAAAGTCCCAACAAAGTCCCCCCAAAACCCACAAAGACATGGACACTAAACAGCATGATGCCAAACAACTCCTGGGTCAATGATGAAATCAAAACAGAGATCAAAAGATACCTAGAAACAAGTGAAAATGAAGAAACATCTTTCCAAAATCTCTGGGATGCCATGAAATCTGTAGTAAGAGGGGAATTTATATCCCTACAAATGCACATGAAGAAAATGGAAGGATCACAAATTAACAGCCTAACACACCACCTAAGGAAGCTGGAAAGCAAGACCACAAAAAATCTAATTTCAGCAGAAGAATCAAGATCACCAACAAAAGCCCAAATCCCGGACATAGAAGACAAAAAGATAATATTAAAAAAAATCAATGAAACAAAAAGCTGGTTCTTCAAAAGGATAAACAAGATCAATGGCTCCCTAGCTAGACTGACCAAGAAAAAGAGAGAAAAAAACCAAATAATCACAATCAGAAACACAAAAGATGAAGTCACGTCTGACCCTGAAGAAATACAAAAGATCATTAGAGACTACTACGTACACTTGTATGGAAACAAACTTGAAAATTTTAAGGAAATGGAGTACTTTCTGACATCACACAACCTGTCTAGGTTGGAACAAGAAGAAATTGAGACCCTAAATAGACCAATAACAATCAAGGAAATTGACTACGTAATAAGAAAACTACCTACAAAAAAAAAAAAAAAAGCCCTGGTCCAGATGGCTTTCCAGCAGAATTCTACAAGACATTTTAGGAGAAGCTGATACCAATCCTACTGAAGGTATTCCAGGTGACTGAAAAAGATGGAACTCTCCCCAAATCATTTTACAAAGCTAACATCACATTGATACCCAAGCCAGGTAAAGACCCAACAAAGAAAGAGAACTACAGGCCAATATCTTTGATGAACATAGATACTAAAATTCTCAACAAGATCCTAGCAAACCAGATTCAACAACACATCTCAAAAATCATCCGTCATGACCAAGTAGGCTTCATACCTGGGATGCAAGTCTGGTTCAACATTCATAAAACCATAAATGTAATTAAATACATCAACAGATGTCAAAACAAAAACCACATGATTATATCATTAGATGCAGAAAAAGCTTTTGATAAAATCCAGCACCCCTTCTTGATAAAAGCCCTTGAACATCTAGGCATACGGGGAACATACCGCAAAATAGTAAAAACCATCTGCAAGAAACCCACAGCCAGCATACTCCTAAATGGACAAAAATTGGAACCATTTCCCCTGAAAACTGGAACAAGACAAGGATGCCCATTCTTACCCCTCCTGTTCAATATAGTATTGGAAGTCCTGGCTAGAGCAATCAGAGAAGAGAAGGCAATCAGGGGTATCCAAATAGGAAAAGAGGAAGTCAAGTTATATCTCTTTGCAGATGACATGGTTGTGTACCTTGAAAACCCAAGAGAATCTGTCAAAAACCTCCTTACACTGATAAAGGCCATTGGCAAAGTCTCAGGATATAAAATAAATGTGCAAAAGACAATCGCATTTCTTTACACCAATAATAAACAAACCCAAATAAAACCCAAATAAAAACCACAATTCCATTCACAATAGCCACAAAAAAATGAAATACCTTGGCATCTTCCTAACCAGAGACGTGAAAGACCTTTACAATGAAAACTACAAAACACTGCTCAAAGAAATCAAAGATGACACAAACAAGTGGAAAAATATCCCATGCTCATGGATTGGAAGAATCAACATTGTGAAGATGTTCATCTTACCTAAGGCAATCTACAAATTCAAGGCAATACCCATCAAATTACCAGCAACATTCTTCTCAGACCTAAAAAAACAACACAGGTATTCATATGGAAACACAAACGACCAAGAATAGCCAGAACAATCCTCAGCAAAAAAAAAAAAAAAAAAAAAAGCAGGTGGTATCACATTACCAGACTTCAAACTTTACTATAAAGCTACAATCATCAAAACAGCTTTGTATTGATATAGGAACAGGCGTATAGATCAATGGAAAAGAATTGAAATTCCAGAAGCAAAACCTCAATTTCTCAACCATCTCATCTTTGACAAAGCCTCCACCTACCACTGGGGAAAGGAAATGGTGCTGAGAAAACTGGCTGACCACATGCAGAAGATTAAAACAGGACCCCTAACTATCCCCATACACAAAAATTAACTCCAAATGGATCAGAGACCTAAACGTAAAACCTCAAGCCATAAGAACCTTAGAAAATGAAGGACATACCCTCATGGAAATCGGAACTGGCATCCAATTCCTGAACAAAACCTGAAACTTACAGGCCATAAGAGAGAAGATAGATAAGTGGGTCCTCATTAAACTGACAATCTTCTGCAAAGCCAAAGAAACCATCAGGAGAGCAGGGATACCACCTACAGACTGGGAAAAAGTATTTGCCAACTCCAGGTCTGACAGAGGCTTAACATCTTGGATCTACAAGGAACTCAAATGTGCTGAAAAGAGAAAAGCAAACAACCCCATTATAAAATGAGCAAAAGATATGAACAGACACTTCACAAAGGAAGACATCCAAGCAGCCAACAAACACATGAAGATATGTTCAACCTCACTAATCATCAGGGAGATGCAAATCAAAACCACACTGAGATACCACCTAACTCCAGTCAGAATGGCAATTATCAATAACTCAAAAAATAACAGTTGCTGGAGAGTGTGGTGAAAAGGGAACACTTCTACACTGTTGGTGGGAGTGTAAACTAGTGCAACCTCTGTGGAAAGCAGTGTGGCGATTCCTAAAAGCTCTAAATATCAACCTCCCATATGACCCGCAATCCCCCTACTGGGAATATATCCTGAAGAACTCAAATCACTCTATAAAAAAGATACCTGCACACATATGTTTATCGCCGTGTTGTTCACAATAGCAAGAACCTGGAATCAACCATGCTGTCCATCAAAAGAGGACTGGATTAAAAAATGTGGTATATATACACAATGGAATACTACGCAGCCATAAAAAAGAACAAAATCATGAATTTTGTAGCAACCTGGATGGAACTAGAGTCTACAATACTGAGTGACCTCTCACAGAAACAAAGATCTGAGTATCACATGTTCTCACTCATATAGTGGAGCTTGAACATCCAATGTAATACTATAAGAAAATGACTGACAGTAGTGGGAAACTATGGGGGGGAGGAGGGGGATGGGATTAATGGTAGTAAATATCTGTCTGGGGATGTGGAGACACCTCTTATCAACAAGGGTGCCTGAACGAAGCATATTTGTATACCTAACCCTTAACTGTACCTCACAATATCATAATAAAAAATATTGATTATATAAATAAATAAATAAATAAAAATAAAAATACTCTTTGAGACTATAAAAAAAAACAAATATGCTGTCATCCATGTTTTGTTGTTCCACTTACAGAGCGCAGGTAGAGTAGATACAGCATAATTTTTAAGGGCCCTGAAATTTTCAGAATGATAAATATGCATTGGCTTCAACCTAAAGTCACCAGCTGTATTAGCTCCTAATGAGAGAATTAACCTGAAGTTGGGCATTGATTTCTCCTGTTTAGCTATTAAGTCTCAATGGCATCTTCTTTTAAAAGAAGGCTGTTTCGCCGGGCTCGGTGACTCAGCCTATAATCCCGCGCCTTGGGAGGCTGAGGTGAGTGAATTGCCTGAGCCCGCGGGTTCAAGACCCGCCTGGGCAACTTGACAAGATCTCATCTCTACAATAAATCAAAATGAGCCGGGCGTGGTAGTGCGCGCCTGTAGTTCCAACTACTTGGAAGGCTGAGGTGGAAGGATCACTGAAGCCCAGCAGGTCAAGCCTGCGGTGGCTGGGAGCGGCCACTGCACTCCAGTCTGGGTGACAGAGTGGGACTCCAACTCAAAAAAAAAAAAGAAGGCCGTTTCATCAACACTGAAAATCTGCTATCTAGTGTAGCTGCCTTCAACAATGATGTTAGCTAGATCTTCTGGATAACTTGCTGCAGCTTCTCCATCAGCACTTGCTGCTTCACCTTGAACTTTTATGTTATAGAGATGGCTTCTTTCTTTATACATCATGAACCAACCTCTGCTGGCTTCCAACTTTCTTTTCTTTCTTGAGTTGGGGCTCACTCTGTCACACGGCCTGGGGTGCAGTGGCATGATCATGGCTCATTACAGCCTCAACCACCTCGGCTCAGATGACCCTCTTGCCTCAGCTTCCTAAGTAGCTGCGACTGCAGGCATGCACCACACACCCAGCTAATTGTTTGATTTCTTTATAGAGACAAGGGCTTGCTATGTTGCCTAGGCTGGTCTCAAACTCCTGGGCTCAAGCGATTCTCCTGTCCTGACCTTACAAAGTGCTGGGATTGCAGGCGTGAGCCACTGTGTCTGGCATGCTTCCAACTTTTCTTCTGCAGCTTCCTCACCTCTCTCAGTATTCATACAATAGAAGAGTTAGGTCCTTGCTCTGGATTAGGCTTTTGCTTAAGAGAATAGTGTGGCTGCTTTGATCTTCTATCCAGACCACTTAAACTTTCTCCATATCAGCAATTAGGCTGGTTTGCTTTCTTATCATTCGTATGTTCACTGGAGTAGCACTTTGAATTTTCTTCAAGAACTTTTCCTCCGCATTCACAATTGGCTGTTTGACACAAAAGGCCTAGCTTTCTGCCTATCTTGGTTTTCCACATGCCTTCTTCACTAAAGTTAATTATTTTTAGCTTTTGATTTAAAGTGAGAGTCATGCGACTCTCTCTTTTGCTTGAACACTTAGAAGCTGTTGTAGGGCTATTAATTGGCATAATATTGTGCCTGAGGTAATAGGGAGGCACAAGGAGAGGGAGAAAGATGCAGGTGAGGTCCAGACAGCAGATCATTCAGAACACAATACACTCATTTATCGATTAAGTTTGCTGTCATATATAGGTGAGGTTCATGGTGCCCCAAAACAATGACAAGATTAGCATCAGCTGGGCACAGTGGCTCATACCTGTAATCCCAGCGCTTTGGGAGGCCAAAGTGAGAGGACTGCCTGAACCCAGGAGTTCCAGACCAGACTGGAGCTAAATCAAAAAGTTAGCTGGATGTGGTGGTGTGTGCCTGTAGTCTCAGCTACTTGAGAGGCTGAGGCAGAAAGATCACTTGAGCAGAGCAGGTAGAGGCTGCGGTGTCTGTGAGTATACCACGGCACTCCAGCTTGAGCCACAGACTGAGACTCCAACTCAAAAAAAAAAAAAAAAAAGATTAACATCAAAGATCACTGATCACAGATCAACATAGCAGATATAATAATGGACATTTCAAAATACTGCAAGAATTACCAAAATGTGACACAGAGACACGAAGTGAGCACATGGTGTTGGATAAATAGCGCCAATAGACCTGGTCTACACAGGGTTGCCACAACCTTCAGTTTATAAAAAACAAAGTGTCTGTAAAGTACAATAAAGCAAAGTATAACATAACGAGGTATTGCTGTCCTGAGCAAGGATTTGCCAGCTCAACTCTCTTTGTTTTACAAATGAGGAAACCGGGCACAGAGGTCATACAAAAGTGTTTTAGTGGCAGGAAATTATGAAAACAGAGGAAGGCCAGACTCTGTGACTCACACGTGTAATCCCCACGCTTCGGGAGGCCCAGATGGGAGGATTGCTTGAGCCCAGGAGTTTTGAGACCAAGCTGTGACATAGCAAGACCTCATCTCTACAAAACATCAACTAATTAGCCGAGCATGGTGGCACGTGCCTGTAGTCCCAGCAACTTGAGAGGTCAATGCTGGGGAATCATTCGATCCCAGGCGTTCGAGGCTGTGGTGAGCCGTGAGCATACCGCTGCACTCCAGCCTGGGTGACAGAGTAAGACGTTCAACTCAAAACAAAAAACAAAAAAACAAAAAGCAACAGATGAAGCCAAGATTCCTTAATGTCTACTCATGAGCCCTTGGCTTCACCAGTGTTTCTCAAGTAGGGTTTCCAGAGTGGCAGTATCAACATCACATAAGAACTTGCTGGAAGTGCTACTTTTCACGTGCTGCCCCAAACTTAATGAATCAGAAACTCTAGGAGCAAGGTCCCAGCAAGCTGTGTTTTAGCAAATCTTCCTGACAGTTCTCTTGCACATGACATACAAAAACCATCGTACCCTGACATTGCTCTGTCATAGAAGGTACAAGAGCCTACATGGATTGAGACTATGCCTGTGTTGCGGATCAGCCAAACATGAGTTGGAAGATTTGTGAGTGGAATAAGAATTCACTCTGACCAGGGGGATGAACTTTCCAGAGAAAAGACTTCTAATCAGAGAAGGGAGATTCTGAGTTCAAGATTTAAGTGGAAACTACAATGTTCTACATATGACTAGGCCTGTTGCGGCCCAGATTTTCCTGTCTTTTTAACTCTTCCAGTAAGAGCTTTGACTACGCATTTGGGGATTGAAAGGAAAAATTTCTAATTTTAGAATGAAAACCAATAGTAGTAAAAAAAAAACAAAAAACTTTACAAGATTGGCCCTTGTTGCTTCTTGCGTTAAATATAATTTTTTTTTTTAAATGACAAACCTCTCTGACTTTAGCTTATATAATACGTGGGAGATTGGGGGAAGGGATGAAAAATATTTCTTGGAGATGAGGCACGATTGAGTTTGCCTATATTACATCATCACTGCTGAATTCCTTTGTCCTGAAAAACACTCAAGTTTATTTTCTGTATGACTCACCACCAAATTTATGCTCCTTAGATGTGGGTTCTACATTGTGTGGATCAGGGATATCAAATAACTGAATATGAAAAAAAAAAATCACAGCTTGCAATTTAGGTCAAGAATAATTCTATCATAAGTAACTAAACAAGTAGAAAATGCCCTTTCATGATTGAAAAATTCATGCTAAGCCTAGCAATATTAGTAGCATTAAAATACTTTTAAGTTATATCCTCAGGACATTCTTGAATAATAAAAGCTACAACAAACACATTTGCTGTTAGTTAAACTCTGGCTCATTGGAAAATCTTGTAAACAAAAGTCTTGTTCCTAAAAGAAAGGAGAGATGCACTAAGTTTCATCCACTTCCTTTTATCTCTCTCTATCCTTTGTAAAGACAGACTCATTTCTGGATAATGCATTTTAAACTCTTAATCAAATATTTACTTAATAAACATCAACTACCACAGGGAAGTACACCTCTCTCAGCCCCTGAAACCGCAATTCTCAAGAAAATTATCAAGGCCATTTATCTAATTTGTCAGATTTTAATTTTTTAATTTTTATTTATTTTTTAGAGTTGGGATCATGTTCTGTTGCCCAGACTGGAGTATAGCAGCATGATCATGGCTCACTGCAGCCTCCAGTTCCTGGGCTTAAGTGATCCTCTTGCCTCAGCCTCCCAGTAACTAAGACTTCAGGCGTGAGCCACCGTACTGGCCTCAGATCATTTATTTTTCACCTTCTATCAAAGCTCAATTGAGGATTAATCCCTAATGTAGCTGTGGTGAGAGGTGATGCATTTAAGAAGTGATTAGGTTGTTAAGATGGATTAATATCTGTTTCAAGAAACTGGGTTCATTCTTGTTGTCATGGATTAGTTCCTGAGAGAGCTGGTTGTTAGAAAAACTGGTTGTCTCCCATGTTTTGTTCCTTTCTGCATGCACCCAGTTCCACTTCCTGCTCATTTTGACAAAGCACAAGGACCTCATCAGAAACCACCAGGTGTGACTACAAAATCTTTGAACTTCCCAGCATACAGAATTGTGAGTTGAATAAATCTCTTTTCTTTATAAATTTATAAATTACCGAATCTCAGGTATTCCTTATAGAAACACAAAAGGAGACAGGCAAGGTGGTTTATGCCTATAATCCTAGCACTTTGGGAGGCCGAGATGGGAGGATTGCTTGAGCCTAGGGGTTTGAGACCAGCCTGGGCAACATAGCAAGACCTCACCTCTACAAAAAGAAAAATAAATAAGCCATGTATGATGGTGTGCACCTGTAGTCCCAGCTACTTGAGAGGCTGAGGCAGAAAGATCACCTGAGCCCAGGAGGTCAAAGCAATGGTGAACCATGATTGTGCCACTGCAGTCCAGCCTGGGCCACAGAGTGAACTCCAACTCAAAAAAAAAAAAAAAAGACTAGCAATTTAAATTAATTCATATCACAACTGATTCATTGAAACTCCTTACCAAAGTCCTAGAATCATGTTTATATTGTTGTACTCAGTGTTAAAGAAAACACATTTCTAATAATTTATCTTCCATTGCAAATTTAGAGCATGATTTTTAAGTCTCTAATATAAACCGTTACTTTCTTATTTCTTTTATTTTTATTTTTTTTCTGAGTTGACGTCTCATTCTGTCTCCCAGATTGGAGGGCAGTGGCACGCTCCCAGTCACTGCACCCTCCAACTGCTGGGCTCAGGTGATCTTTCTGCCTCAGCCTTCCAAGTAGCTGGAACTACAGGCATGCACCACCATGCCGGATAATTTTTTATTTATTTATTGTAAAGATGAGGTCTTACCAAGTTGTCCAGGCTGGTCTCGAACCCTTGGGCTCAGGCAATCCTCTAACTTCGGCCTCCCAAAGTGCTGGGATTACAGCCATGAGCCACCACCCCCAGCTAAACAGTTACTTTCAAATGTTATGAGAACAATCAGATGATTTTCCTCTTGGGAGGAAAGTGGTTTCATCTGTAAAGTTCTGTTATTTCTCATTCTTCTCCTCAGTATTTCTGCTGGCACTCTGAAAAATGATCAAACACCTAATTAATGATTCTAAAAGTCTTTGATTAGGTTCATTTATCTATAGGAAAAATGCAAAAAAAAAAAAAAGGGATTCTATATTTGTGGTGAATCTTCTATGTACCAAACAGAGTTGGGAAGTTTTCACACACAATTCTTATGAATGCAGTAATCCCAAGGGCTAGTTGACATTGTGCCCATTTTATGTGGGAAAAAAACTGAGACCTAGAGAAGTAACTGGACAGTAGTCCTAAGAATATAAAGGGGCAAAAAAGCAGGGCACAGCGGATCATGTCTATAATCCCAGCACTTTGGGAGGCCAAGACGGGAGGATACTTGAGCCTAGGAAGTGCGAGACCAGCCTGGGCAACACAGCATGACTTTGTCTCTAAAAAGAATCAAAAAATTAGCTGGGCATGGTGGCACACACCTGTAGTCCCAGCTACTCAGGAGGCTGAGGTGGGAGGATTGCCTGAACCCAGTAAGTCTAGACTGTGGTAAGCTGTGATCATGCTACTATATTCCAACCTGGGCAACAGACTGAGACCCTGACTCAAAAAGTAAATAAAGGGGCAAAAATTGTATTTGAACCCAGTTCTGTGTTACTCCAAAGCTCATGCATGCTCTTGGTAAACTAAAGACATTATTATCTCTGGAGTATTTACTAATAGGTTACTTACATATTTACCTTTATTTGATGGTTTAATGGCTAAGATTTTTTTTTTTTTTTTTTTTTTTTTTTTTAGTTAGGGTCTGTCGCCCAGGCTGGAGTGCAGTGGCACACTCACGGCCACCCCAGCATCGACCTGCTGGGCTCTGGCAACCCTTCTGTCTCAGCCTTCCAAGTAGCCAGAACTATAGGCATGTACTACCATGCCCAGCTAATTTTTAGATTTATTGCAGAGACGAGGTCTCATCATGTGCCCAGGCTGATCTTGAACCTGCAGGCTCAGGCAATCCTCTTGCCTCAGTTTCCCAAAGTGCTGGGATTACAAGCTTGAGCTGCTGTGCCTGGCCCATGGCTAAGATTTTTAAAGCACCGCCATATACATCATCCCATTTCAAGGCCACTGGTAGAATGGAGGGCTGGTGGGGTGGTTGTAATGTCGGCCATAATATGTGTAGAGTATATAATACCTAGTGCAAAACAAGTGCTCAATAGGTCCTATTACTGATCCTCCTAGCAGGCTTAAAGTAAGGTAGCAGAGCTGTCATCCCCCTCTTGACAGAATTCCTCTACAATTTTTAATCCTTTCCACGTTACACTCCACAAGCAAGAATTACTTTTATATTTTTATTGACAGCTGGGTGCAGTGGCTGAGACTGTGATTCCAGCATTTTGGGAGGTTGAAACAAGAGGATCACTTAAGCTCAGGAGTTCGAGACCAGCCTGGGCAAAGTAGAAAGACCCTGTCTCTACAAAAATAAACATTTTCAATGTGTTTACAAGGCATTTACTTACAGGTATCTCAAAACCCCATATTCAACTTCAATTTGTTTATAATACAGGCAGGTAGGCGGAGAATTAGGTATGAGACAGGCTTACAATCTTTCCCAGTCTAGTCAGAACTGGAGATTTTGTCTCCTGTCTCCAAAAGGAGTCTCCTTCTCCACTGCACCTAAATGCTGCATGAAGATGTTCTTTGTTATAAATTGTATTAATGTCTTCTTGCAGGGAGTCACAGAGAGCCCTTTTGATGCTTTGCTCCATAGAGAGAGGAGCGCCCTGAAGAGGTGCAGGCCTGACTTGCTCAGGCAGTGAGAATGGTCACCATGATGCACAGTCATGGTTCCGGTGTGACTTTGACTGCTGCATTCCTGCTCTCCGGATGGTGGGCAGCGAAGTGCAAGAAAAGTGCTCTGTATCAGTGACTCACAGCGACACAGGAAATCTCAAGCAGATCCACCCTTCCTTCCTGCCCTCCCGAAGAGCTGAGTGGCAGAACCACAGGCCGCAACTAACCTAGAGTCTTGGTGAGAAGGAGCCAAGAGTCAGAGTCAAGACAACTGCATGGGGCCCTCTAAGGGGATTCACACACCAGGGCCCTGCGCAGTGAAGGCAGCACTCTGCATCCTGGAAAATACTCCTTCTGCTGAGATTCCTCGGCTCACCTTTACTCAGTATCTCCCTGGCATATTCTGGCCTGGCTATTGTTTTTTAAAATGAAAACAACAGGCTTGACATAATTCAGTGGATGGGTCCACATTTGCACCGTGTTTAAAAAGCATGCAAGAGATGACATTGGTTATTATCAAGCAACGCTTCCACAATGATAAAATGGCAGAAAGTGTCTCTCCAGCAAAATGTAATTGCATTTACGGTGGAATTTCGAAACCAGAGATAATCACTCTGTTGTTCTCCCTGAGTATACAATAATAATTCTGTATGCCTTTTCTCAACAACAAAATAATTGAGCCTGGTGTAAAATTTCTTCTATAAAGTTATATGATGTTTCTCTTTATGTGAGCAGCGAATGTTGGTGGTGATAATAAAGGCTAACGATTATTACCGCAAGGACTGCTCTAAGCACGTCATGCATTTTAAGCCAGATAAGCCCTACAACTACCCTTTGAGACACATCTTATTATTGTTCCCATTGTACAGGTAAGGAGGTTATCAAAGTGAATGAAATCCCTTCATGTGAAATTGTTTTGAAACCTCACAAATAGTAAACAAAGTCCAAACAAGATTATGTATATATGTGTGTGTGCATCTGTATATACATGTGTGTAGGTGTGCTGTTTGCAGTAATTTGCTATAAGAGTCAAATGAATAAATGATACAAAATGATGACCTGCATGTTTCCTGCATTTGGCTAGGTTTGATAACCTATTTCCAATTCATAAAACTGTAAAAAAATTTTCCCTACTAAAAATCAAAACTCTGCAATGAGTTGTTACAACAGACCAAATATGTCAGTAGCTTTTGTTGAGTCCACTCTCTTCTTTTCTTGTAAAGTAGCAGTGTCAGAAAGTAGAAGTCTGCACTCCTGTGTGTCAAAGAACTAACTAGAGCTCGGGTTGAAAAATCATTTCTTGGGGGTGTATGTGTGCATGTGTGTGTGTGGAGAGAGAGAGTGAGAGAGAAATGCTGTCTTTCAATTCTCACCTTCTTTTATTTTCCTGCTCTCCCCAGACTCAACCCAAACCTGTGCTCCAGCACATGTAATGTGCTTTTTCGTTGCCTCATGTCTTTGAATATAGTGCTGTTTCTCTGTCTAAAAAGCTATCCTTCTCCCTCTATTCCACCCAGCATGTACCAGCACTGAAAATTCTGTCTGTCTCATATTAGGTATTCAATACTCTATGAGTGTATTTGTTCATGTTCTCATAGAGAATTTATTGAACACCTAGTATGGGACAGACAACAAGGTCACAATTCTGATGGGGCATGCATCCTAGAGCAGAGAGAGAGAGAGAGAGAGAAAGAAAGAAGAAAAATGAAGGAGGGAGGGAAGGAAAGAATAAAGAAAAGAAGAAGGAAATGGAAGGAAGGAAGGAAAGAAGAAAGGAAGGAAGAAGAGGGGAAGGAACTAACAAATCATGGCTAGTGTCATGGCAGGGTCAAATGACACCCAGTGACTAGGTGGTGACTTACATCAAGTGTCAGGGATCCAGCCACCTAAGTTGAGCTCTGAATGACAAGTCAGAGCCAGTAATGCAGAGATAGGAGGAACAGTGTTGTAGCAGCAGGAACCACTGGTTCAGAAGTGAGAAGCTAGGAGAGCCAGCTGGTTCCCGAAGAACTGAAAGGAGCCTGCACCACTGAGATAAGGAAAGGGCCAGGGCCCGTTGGCTTTGTAAGAACAGTAAGAAGTTTAGATTGAAAATGTAAAGCACAGAGTTGATGTAATCTAATATATATTAATAACTCACTCTAGCTGTTGAGTGCACACTGGATTTTAGAGACTCAAGTGTAGAAGCAGAAAGACAAGTTCAAATGAAGATGTCTGAGTCAAACCCAATCTTTTTGCTCCTTTCTGTGCTCACACAACATTTTGTAAATATTCAATATTGACTTTAACATGTTCTTTTTCTTTTTTTGAGTCGAGATCTGACTCTGTCACTCAGGCTGGAGTGCAGTAGTATGATCATGGCTCACCACACTCTCCCCTTGGGCTCAGGTGAGCCTTCTGCCTCAGCCCCCCCAGTCGCTTGGACTACAGGGGCACACCACCACTTCAGCTAATTTTTTTTTTTTTTTTTTTTTTTTTTTTTTGTAGAAAGGAGGGCTTGCTATGTTGCTTGGGCTGGTCTCAAATTTCTGGCCTTAAGCAATCCTCCCACCTTGGCCTCCAAAAATTCTGTGATTACAGGCATAAACCACCACACCTGGCCAGCATGTTCTTTAAAAACTGGTTTCTGTTTTTCTCTTTTACTTTGATAATAAAATTCTTGAAAGCAAGGCTTAACCATGATTAAGCAAAAAACATTCCCTACGTGAATAAATTGATGAAAGACTGAATGACTAAAACAAGGTCCCTGTCCTCTTAAAGTCTCAAGACAACAGTCATTCATTCAAATAACTAGAGAACAAAATGGCTCATTCACATTGCAGAAGAAAAAGTGCTGTACTTGAGGACAGAGCAGAAAGGAAGCCAAGGACACAAAGACGTGATACTGAACTAGAGCCTTAGAGTCTGATGTTATTTTATTTTATTTTTCAGGGTCTCACTCTGTTGCCCAGGCTGGAGTGCAATGGCACAGATTATAGCTCACTGCAGCCTTGACCTTCTGGGCTCAAGCAATCCTCCCACCTCATCTTCCTGAGTAGCACATGCCACCACACCTGGTTAATTTTTTTTTTTTTTTTTGGAGAGACAGAGTCTCATTATGTTGCTTAGGCTGGTCTCGAACTCCTGGACTCAAGTTATCCTCTCACCTTGGCCTCCCAGAGTACTGGGATTGCAGGCATGAGCCACTGCACCCACCAAGGGTCTGATTTTTTTTTTTTTTTTTTTTGAGTTGGAGTCTCACTCTGTCGCCCAGACTGGAGTGCAGTGGCCGCTCCCAGCCACCGAAGCCTCGACCTGCTGGGCTCCGGTGATCCTTCCGCCTCAGCCTTCCGAGTAGCCGGAATTACAGGTGCGCGCTACCACACCCGGCTCATTTTGATTTATTGTAGAGATGAGGTCTCACTGCCAAGGCGGGTCTCGAACCTGCGGGCTCAGGCAATCCACTCACCTCGGCCTCCCAAAGGCGCGGGATTACAGGCTGAGCCACTGAGCCCGGCTCTGATGCTCTTTAACATAGTACAACGTCAAAACAAGGCGGCAAGAGCTTGATAGAGAACACATTGAGACGGCTTCTGCTTCTGATGTTTCACAGTTTCAGATAATGGCTGGACTGAAATGTACACTCGGAGTTCTGGGTCAAGATGAAACTCAAATGAATCTACTGAGAGGTTATTTATCTCTGCTGGACCATTAAATAAAAAGTAAACAAGAGTGTCAGATCACTTTTGGATTGTTCAAATTACAGCAAATCCTGACACTGGAATCAAGTGCTCATATTCTAAATGCTTCTTCTTAGAGTTAGGAAAAGGTCAGTCATGAAAAAGAAAGAACTTTGTTTTTAGTATATTACCTTCCTTCTTTTCTGCACCTCTCTCTCCTTAGGGAATCCCTGCCTCTACCCAAGCATTCAAGGCCCTCAAATTGCACAAATGACAACTAAAGCCCTTTCCACTCAGTCCCTCCCCCAGTGTACTTAATTAGTTACATACAAGAGAGGGCCCAAAAAGAAATTAAAAAAAAAAAACACCTGGAATTATTTTTTGGAGGATGGGCCCTTGTAGTAGAGACTTCCCCACTAGGTAAGTGTTTTAGGAACCTATCGGCATCAGTGTACCAGCTAACGTTGTTGTGAGAGGCTGTGTCTGGCTGCAGTAAATTTTTTTTTTTTTTGGAGATTCTTTCAACGTGTTTGCCCATCTCCTACCCATACCACGCTGAGTGTTCAAGACTTTATGACTAAAAACAGTATGACCCCCATGCCTCACCCTCCCTATTCACGTAATCTTGCTGCAAGTGACTTTTTTGTTTGTTTTCCCAATGGAAAAAAGTCCTCAAAGGGAAACGTTTTGCCCATGTGGAAGAGATGAAACAAAACACAGCAGAAGCAATCCAAGGCATTGAAATTGAAGTTCAAAAACTGCTCTGAGCAGTGGAGAAAGCATCACTACGGGCTTAATGCATTAAATGGCGAGTACTTTGAAGGTGACTGAAGTTTAAACATGTAAGAATAAACAAATTTTTATTTTAAAAAACTCCAGCTTTCGGGGGTCCCCCTTTTGTATATCTGTTAGCTTTTGCTTCACCACAAAACACTACAAATCTTAGTGACTAAAAAGAAGCATGTATAATTTCTCACAGTTCTGTGGGTGGTAATGCTTCAGATCAGGTCAGCTCATCTGAAACTGCGTGATCTGAAATGGCCTCCCTCTCCCATCAGGGGCATGTGAGAGAACAACTGGGATGTTTGAGGCCTTTCTCCACCTAATGTCTCATCCTCTCATCTGTACTCAAGCAGTATTTATTGAACACTTATTCTGGGACAGATACAGGAGTGGGAGGCAGTAAGGTCACTGTTCTGATGGGGTGTGCATTCCAGTGCAGAGACAGAGAAAGAAAAAAATGAAAAAGAGAGGGAAAGGAGGGAGGAAGAAAGAAAGGGAGAAAAGAAGGAAGGATATGAGGAAGGGAAGGAGGGAGGAGGGAAGAAAAAAATGGAGAAAGCAAAGAAGGAAGGAAGGAAAAGGGAGAGAGGGAGGGAAGAAGGGAAGAAAGAAGGGAGAAAGGAAGGAGAGAAGGAAGAAAGGGAGAGCGGGAGGAAGGGAGGAAGCAAGGAAGAAAGGGAAGAAGGGAGGTTCACATGGTGGCAGAAGGGTTCTCAGCAGGGAAAGGTTTTTCTTTTTTTTTCTTTTTTTTTTTGAGTTGGAGTCTCACTCTGTCGCCCAGACTTGGAGCGCAGTGACCGCTCCCAGCCACCGCAACCTCGACCTGCTGGGCTCCGGCGATCCTTCCGCCTCAGCCTTCCGAGGAGCCGGAACTACAGGCATGCACTACCACGCCCAGCTGATTTTTTGATTTATTGTAGAGATGAGGTCTCGCTGCCCAGGCGGGTCTCGAACCCGCGGGCTCAGGCAATCCACTCACCTCAGCCTCCCAAAGGCGCGGGATTACAGGTCGAGCCACCGAGCCCGGCAGGAAAAGGTTTTTCAAGGCTCTACATTTTTTTTAAAAAATATGGAGGCTTGCCTAGAACTCCTGGCTCAAAGGATCCTCCCACCTCAGCGCCCCCTCCCTGGTAGCCAGGACTACAAGTGCAAGCCGCCATGTCTAGCCTGCACCACATGTTCTAATGTTCAGTTGACCAGAGGAAGGTACTTGGCCAAGTTCAGGATTAAAGGATGGAGAAATAGACTCAACATTTTGATTGGAGGTATGGTAAAAAAAAATCCTTTTGTAAAAGGACATGAACACAGGGATATAAGAAATTTGTAACCATTTTGTGATCTTTTTGAAGGAATTCCATAAATTTAGTGCAAATAAAGTAATAAGAACGCCTTTTAAAAAGTCATTTGTTTCTTTTCTTTCTTTCTCTCTTTCTTTCCTTCCTTCCTTCCTTTCTTCCTTCCTTTCCTTCCTTCTTTCTTTCTTTCTTTTGAAATAGGATCTTGCTCTGTTTCCCAGGCTGGAGTGCAGTGATATGATCATGGCTCCTGTAGCCTGGAACTGGAATTCCTGAGCTCCAGAGATCCACCCACCTCAGACACTACAGTAGCTAGGATCACAAGTGGATGCCACCACACTTGGTTAATTTATTATTATTATTATTGTGGTTGTGGTTGTTATTATTATTATAGTAGAGACGTGGGTCTCACTACATTGCTCAGGTTGATCTTGAGCTCTTGGCCTCAAGTGATCCTCTCACCCAGGCCTTCCAAAGGGCTGTGATTAGAGGCATGTGCCACTACACCCTTCCTTCCTTCCTTCCTTCCTTCCTTCCTTCCTTCCTTCCTTCCTTCCTTCCTTCCTCTTCCTTCCTTTCCTCCCTTCTTTTTCTCTTTCCTTCCTTTCTTTTTCTTTCTTTCTTTCTGTTTTTTGTTTAAGTCTCACTCTGTCACCCAGGCTGGAGTGCAGTGACATGATCTCGAGTCACTGCAGTCTCAACCTCCCGAGCTTAGGTGATGCTCCTGCCCCAGCCTCCTGAATAGTTGGGACTACAGGTGTGTACCAGCATACCTGGATACCTTATTTATTTCAATTCATTCTTTAATTTTTTTACAGAGACAGGATCTCACTATGCTGCCCAAGCTAGTCTCAAATTACTGGGCTCAAGTAATCCTCCCACCTCAGCCTCCCAAAGTGCTGGGATTACAGGCATGAGCCACCATGACTGGCTACCTTTGTTTTATAATATGGGAAAAACATCTCGCCCCAAGTGAATAGAACTCCAGAGTCAGAATTCCAGCCCAGTGACAAGAAAGAGCTGTTCTGCAAAGGACTCTTTTGTGGCCCTTTCAGTCCTGTTCTATCGGTAGCTGCCGAGCTGAACATACCTTTCTCCCTCTCTTCCTCCTTAGAAAGTTGCATCCCAGTGTGCTTGAAAGGCATGATTTGACTCATGGAAGACAGTGTATCAATCTCTTGACTCTACTAAATATATGGCACATAACTGTTTAGTAAATATTGGTTCAGTTAATTCGTGTGTGTGTGTGTGTGTGTGTGTGTGTGTGTGTGTGTGTGTGTATGTGTGTGTGTGTGTGTGTGTGTATGAGTGTACTGAGAGTGGGAGGGATAGTGAACATTATGAACACCGGCTCCATTTCAAATGCTGCCCTAGGAAGTCAAAAGGCATCATGGCAGAGTAGAAATGACATGGGTTTTACAGTCAGATAAACATACTGCCTGGGTAACCTTGAATAAATTACTTAACCTCTCTAGGCCTTAGTGTCTTCCTTTATAAAATGGGCATAATACCCATGCTATAGCTTTGGTACAGGGTCATTATGAAAATAAAATAGAATTAAAGGCACAAAACACTAGAAACAAAACATGACTCATTATAGACATTTAGCAGGCCAGGCGTGGTGACTCACATCTGTAACACCAGCACATTGGGAAGCTGAGGTAGGAGGATCGCTTGGACCCAGGAGTTTGAGAGCAACCTGGGCAACATAGTGAGACCTCATGTCTACAATAAAAATAAAACAATTATCCAGGCATGATGGGGTACACCTGTAGCCTCAGCCACTCAGGAGGCTGAGGCAGAAGGATCATCCAAGTCAAGAAGATTGAGGCTGCGGTGAGCTGTGATCATGCCACTGTACTCTGGGTGACAGAATGAAAACCTGGCTAAAAAGAAAAAAAAAAGGCATTTAGTAATTAACAGGAAGCAGGAGTCAAACCCAGCTTCCCTTACCAGTTCCACTTTTTACACTTTCCTTCTCAGTCCTGGTGCCACTTTCTCTGGGTTGGCCACCTCCTTCCACCAACAAGCCCTACCTAGACCAGTCCACTCACAGAAATAAACATGATGGGGCAGGTGGCATCTTTAGGTCCCATCAGCAAGAGGTTGTTCTAGCTGCAATCACAGGAGTTTGTTAAAGCAGGAGAAAGAGTGACCACAGCAATCTTAGACCATTAAAGGTAAGTTGCTGGCCATCATTGTCTACCATGATGCCTCATAAGCTCACAGCACAAGCAACTGACTATACTCGGACTTGGCCTTGGTGAATTTGGCATTCAGAAATTATGGATAGATTTCAGTTACCTGTTGCAGACAGGGCACATGACTTTCCTTTTTGGCATTGCAATGTTACATTTCACTGAAATGCTTGTTTAACATATATACACACAAAAGGGAATAAGTTCACAATAAACCACAGGATCAGGGAATTCAAGATTTCTATGCATGTCTCCAAGTCAGGTAGAGGAGGGAAACATAGACCGCCTGGATTTGGATGTCAGCCCAACCAATCGTGAGCTGTAGAACTTTGAACAACTCTGTTTCCTATTTTAGATAGTAGTTAATTACAGTGCAGTTGACCCTTGAACAACACCAGCTTGAACTGCACAGGTCCATCCACTTCTGTATGGATTGTTTTATAACCAAATGCAGATCAAAACTACAGTACTCTCTGGATGTGAAGGTCAATTTTTTGTATTTGTAGGTTCTGGAAAGACCAACTTGAGAAATTTGAAAATGCATGAATGTTGGTATATGCGGGGTTCCTGGAACCAATCCCCTATGTATACTGAGGGATGATCATACCTACCTCATGAGAATTGGCCAAATTAATACACAATGCAAACACTTAGGACACGTCCTAAAAATAGTCAATAAATGTTAGATTTTGTTGGTATAAAAGTCTATAAAAGTTTATTTTGTTGTTATAAACTGAAACCAAAGAATCTACAGCCATGAAATTAAACAGTAGAAAGCTGGAATTTCAAAGCTTGGAAGAGGCAAGAATTCCAAGAAAAGATGAGACAAAAATCAAGAGTATGGGTTTAATGTCTACAGAAAAGCTATACAAGGGAAGACCCCCCCCAAAAAAACCCAGAATTTATTTATAAAAATCTGTATATTTATTCTTACATGTTTAAATTTCAGTCACCTTCAAAGTACTCTCCATTTGATGCAACGCACTTATTGAGATGCTTTTTCCACTGCTCAGAATAGTTTCTGAACTCATCAATTTGGATGTCTTTTAGTGCTTCTGTCATTTTTTGTTTCACCTCTTCCACATCAGCAAAACGTTTCCCTTTGAGAACTTTTTTCATCAGGGAAACCAAAAGAAGTCACTCGGAGAGAGATGGGATGAATAGGGAAGTTGGGGTACAGAGGTCCTGACTTTTTTGGTCAAAAACTGCTGAACACTCAGCACAGTATGGGCAGGCATGCTCGTAAATCATCTATCATGAAATGCAAACATGTTGAAATAATCTCAAAAAAAAAAAAAAAAACCCCAAAACAAAAAAAAGTTCACTGAAGCCAAACGCAGCCTCTCACCACAATGTCAGTTGGTATACTGATGCTGATGGATTCCAAGAACACTTAGTAAGGGAAGTTTGTTATTACAAGGGATCTGCCCTCCAAAAGAAAATTCCAGGTTTTTTGGGGCTTCCCCCATACATGTCTACCTCTACCCTATCCTTTATCCCTTTGTCTACACACAGGGTTGATGTGCACCTTAAACTAAAACCAAAGAAGAATTCTCTAAAGAAGTTGGACAATCTGCCTGTAAAGGGATAAGGCTTGCTGTGGGTGCCCAGCTCAAAACTGTTGGCCCTTCTACCTTCTGTTGACTCAGTGAGTGATTTAGCTTAAGGAGATCACCAAATGATACATAAAAAAAAAAGGAATCCACGCCTAGGCACTTCTCTGAAACGTCACCAAGTTGAAAGATAAGAGCCCAAGACATTTCTAAGAGAAGAAATAAGTTATCTATAAAGAAATGAGAATTTTAACTGGTTTGAGTCACCTCCCAGAAAAATTAGTTGCTAGAAGATCATGGAAACTGCTTTAATAGTTCTGAGAGGAAATTCTTTTGAAACTAGAATATATTTATCTAAATCATTTTTAGACATGCGAGTGTACAGAAACTTTTAACTACCATGAATACTTTCTGAAAAAAAAATTTTTAAGATGTGCTAGAGCAAAAATAAAAAGTAATCCATCACAAAGAAGATCATGGCAGCCAAAAAAAAAGTGATCTTGACCTAGAAATCTGTGAAAAATAATTATTAGATGAGAGTTGTTCAGCAAGCTTAGAAAATCAACAGTCCAAATAAGAATACGAAATCAGAGGACTCTGAAAAATAAGTCTTAGAAAATCAACAGTCCAAATAAGAATAGGAAATCAGAGGACTCTGACGAATAAGTCTTCAAGTAGAAATATTCCTGTAGGAAATATTCTTATTAAGAAACTGGATGATCTTTGACAAGATGAAAGCTGAAGGCATATTATAATTCTGACAACAGAAAAAGAAAGTTAATTAGAAATTCAAATTTAAAAGATGTATAAAGAAATCATGGTAAAAATATAAAATAAACTATAATATTGGATGATATTTAAATAAATTGAAGAAGAGAATCAATTTGACCTTGAGACTGTTCTTCGAGTAGTACAAGTTTACTAGCACAGGGTTCAATTTCCTGTATGGGTCTAATGATGCTGCTTTGTGCCTTAAATAATAACATTCACATTATTTCAGCGGCACAAAATCCTTTTACTTAAAAAAATGTATTAATCACCTGGGCATGGTGGCTCACACCTGTGGTTCCATCTACTTGGAAGGCTGAGGTGGAAGGATTGCCTGAGCCCAGCAGGTCGGGGCTGCGGTGGCCATGAACATACCATGGCACTCCAGCCTGGATGACAATGAGACTCTGACACAAAACAAAACATAAAACCAAAAAATGTATTAATCAAGCTTTTGGCAAAGTATAAAGTAATCAGTCATTGAGAAGAGAACCCAAGTGATAGAAATATTGATGATGTAAAAAATTGGGACCAGGCGCTGGGACTCACACGCGTAATCCCAGCACTTTGGGAGGCTGAGGAGGGAGGATTGCTTGAGCCCAGGAGTTTGAGACCAGCCTGGGCAACAAAGTAATACTTGGTCTTCATAAGCATAAAAAAAAAAGGAGCCTGGCATGGTGACGCACTCCTATAGTCCTAGCTACCTGGAAGGATGAGGGAGAAGAATCATTTGAGCCCAGGAGGTAAGCCATGATGGTGCCACTGCACTCCAGCCTGGTCAACAGAATGAGACACTGACTCAAAAAAAAAACGATTAGATAGATAGATAGATAGATAGATAGATAGACAGATAGATAGACAGATAGATAGACAGATAGATAGAAGAGAGATAAAGGAAGCATGTGGAACATTAGTTTTCTTGTTTTGTGGGATTTTGAATCCAGATTTCTGAAGTTGCTAGGTTAAGAAAGAAATATTAATGTGTTTAAAGATATAAAGGTAACCTCTCAGTGCCTGTTTTGTTCTTCAGAAAACTGAGTTGATGATACATGCCCTACTTATCTCATAGCAGCTTTGCTAGAAATGTGAAATCATATTAAAGGCATGGGAGCACTTGAGGAAATAAAAGAAGCCTTGGAATATAAAGCATTTTTATCATCAAAGTGCATAGCTTCCATAGAAGTTTGACCACTTTCTTATGCATCCTAACTGCAAAGTCATCAAAGCAGATTCAACCCGTTTGGCTATTTCCTCTCTCTCCCCTTCCTTCCTTCCTTCCTTCCTTCCTTCCTTCCTTCCTTCCTTCCTTCCTTCCTTCCTTCCCTCCCTCCCTCCCTCCCTCCCTCCTTCCTTCCTTCCTTCCTTCCTTCTCTTCCTCCCTCCCTCCCTCCTTCCTTCCTTCAGTCTCACCCTGTCGCCCAGGCTGGAATGCAGTAGCACGCTCACAAAACCACAAATTCAACTTTCCTGGTCCAGGAGATCCTCACTCTGTCACCCAGGCTGGAATGCAGTAACACACTCACAACAGCACAACCTCGACTTACCTGGCTCAGGTGATCCTTCTGCCTCAACCTCCCATGTAACTGGGACTACAGGTGCATGTTAAGTTTTAGATTTTTTTTTTTTTCTGTAGAGACAAGGTCTTGCTATGTTGCCTAGGCTAGTCTCAAACTCCTGGGCTCAAGCAATACTCTTACTTTGGCCTCCCAAAATGCTGGGATTATAGGTGTGAGTCACTATACCCAGCCTTCATCCGGCTGTTTTCATCAGCTGTCTTCTCTGCACAGCACTTAAGGTTCCCATTCCATGTGGAATCATAGGCCTTCAAAGTGGAAAGAGCTCATAGACTGTTGCGTTCATCCTTCTCATTTCCCATATGTGGAAACTGAGGTCGCATAAAATTAAGAGACTTGACAAAGTCAACCAGCCTTTAAATGACAGAGATGGGCTAAGAGCTAAGTTTCATGAAGCCTGAGGCAATGCTTTTCTATTACACAGACAAATGGCAGGGGAAAGTTCAGATAATAAATCAAGTCTGCATGATTTCAGAAAGTTAGAACCTTGTAGCTTCATATGACTAGGGAAAATGACCTAGGATAAATAAATACATTCCTAACTTGTACAGTTTATTCTATAACTCATATGCCGTTCTAACTGATTCATTCATTTAATTGTTTTATATGTTAATGTAATCTTCTCAACTAGATTTTAAAGTTCTGGCCAGGTGTGGTGGCTCATGTCTTTAATCTCAGCACTTTGGAAAACTGAAGCAGGAGGACTGCTCGAGCCCAGGAGTTCAAGACTAGCCTAGGCAACATAGCAAGACCTCAAGACCTCATCTCTCTCTAAAAAAAATCCACATATTAGCCAGGCATGGGTGGCTCACTCCTATAGCCCCAGCTACTCGAGAGATGGAGGCAGAAGGAGGTCAAGCCTGCAATGTAGTTCTGTGTGTCTTCATACTTTTTTGTTTTTCAAAGTAACAGGTTATTCGAAGCATTCAAAAAAATTATTAGGCTAGTTGTTTTCTTCTGTTTTTACTTTTGTGCTTGAAGTAATTTTAGACTTACAGAAAAGTTGCAAGGACAGTACAAAGAACATATAAATATGCTTTGCCCATATTAGCCAAGTTTTAACATTTGCTTTTATCTTTTCTCTGTCTCATCTCTCTAAATATATGACACATTTTAAAAATATACCTTTTTACAAAACCATATAAGAGTAAGTTGCAAACATCATGTCTTTTTATCCTTTAATATTTCAGTTCGTATTTCATAAGAACAAGATTTTTTAACATAACCATCATATAGTTATTAGATATATAATAATTATCAAATATAAAATAGTTTCAGGACAGTTAACACTGATATAACACTTTAAAGCTCATTTTAATTTCCCCAATTATTCCCCAAATAGTCTTTGAAGAAATTTTGTGTAGTTCAGGACACTGTCTAGGATTATATGTTGACTTATTTGTCATGTCCCTTAAGTCTAATTTAATTTGGAGCAGTTTCTAGACCTTTTGTCTTTCATGCTATTGACATTTCCAGTTAATGTAGGCAGTTATTTTATACAGGGTCTGACAATGAAGTTTGTGAACTTGCCACCATGCACTTACATTGGCAGCACTGTACAACTAAGTGAGGTTTCATAACCTTGTTATGCCAGTATCTCACAGCTGTGTTTGTGTCAGCTTGTAGTGGTGTCTTGTGAATGGCATTCATTACTGTTATTTCATGTTTTTGTGTGCTGTTGCGAGAATGTCGGAGCCTGAATTAGAGCAACAAACAAGCATTAAATGTCTTGTTAAACTTGGCAAGAGTAAAAGTAAAATTAGGGACATGTTAGTACAAGTTTATGAGGTTGATGCCACGAAGAACATGGCAGTGTACAAATGGATCAAACATCTTTCTGAGGGGAGAGAAAGCGTCACTGTTGAAGGGAAGTCAGGAAGGCCAGTAACGAGCAGAACTGACAAAAACATTGCAAAAATCTGTCAAATTCGGCATCAAAATTGTCAACTGTCTGTGAGAATCACAGCAGACCAAATAAACATCGAGAGAGAAACAGGAAAATCTTAACTGAAAACCTTGGCATGGGAAAGGTGTGTGCAAAAATGGTCCTGAAGGAACTCTTGCATCATGACAATGCACTAGCTCACACAGCACTGTCTGTGAGGGAGATTTTAGCCAGTAAACAAATAACGGTGTTGGAACACCCTCCCTACTCAACTGATCTGATCCCCAATGTCTTTTTTCTTCACCTGAAGATAAAGGAAATATTGAAAGGAAGATATTTTGATGACATTCAGGACACCAGGGGTAATACAACAACAGTTCTGATAGTCATTCCAGAAAAAAAAGTTCCAAAATTGCTTTGACAGGTGGACTCGGCACTGATGTCATTGCACAGCTTCCCAAGGGGAGTACCTCAAAGGTGAACTTAGTGATATTCAGCAATGAGGTATATAGCGCTTTTTCTAGGATGAGTTCCTAAACTCAACTGTCAGACCTCGTAGAATGAATTTTTTAAAATTCAGGTTTCTCTGCTGTTTTCTCATGATTAGACAGTGATCATTTTTGGTTGGGTTACAACACGAGTGATGTATCTTTCTCGTGTTATCACTTTGGGAGGCACTGGATGTTTCTTTGTCTCCTGGTAACGTTAATGTTGTGGTTAAGTAAAAAGTACCCTGCTTCTACACTAAACATTGTTATCCATCTTATAATTATTAAGTAATTTGAGGAGAGATATTTTGAGACTATGTAAATATCTGTTTTTCATCAAAATTCCCTAGACTGGATTTAGCATCTATTGATCATTCTAGCCAGAATTAGTGTGACTAATGGCTGCAAAATAGTAGTTTGGTAACCCTATTTTATCTATTTGCCGTTCTTCACAGCCAGTATTTTTTTTTAAGTGCTCCAGAATGAATCTAATATATACATATTAATTCAAACCTAATCTGAAGAAACAGCATTGCAGGGTCAGCAGGACTGCTACAGTAACTGGTTTTTACTCCAAATCCGCATTTTAATTAATTAATTTTGTTTATTTATTTTTCATTCATTTATTAATTTGTTTGATTTGGGGTCTCTCTCTGTCACCCAGGCTAGAGGGCAGTAGCATGATCATGGCTCCCAGCAGCCTTGACCTCCTGGGCTCAAGTGGTCCTTCAGCCTTAGCCTCCCAAGTAGCTGGGACTACAGGTGTGTACCACCATGCCTGGCTATTTATTTTTATCTTTGTGTAGAGAGGAAGTCTTGCTATGTTACCCAAGGTGGTCTCCAACTCCTGGGCTCAAGTGAGCCTCCTGCCTCAGCCTCCCAAAGTGCTGTGAGCACAAGTATGAGCCACCATGCCTGGGTACTAGCCAGCATTTAAAGCAACAGCTTTCCCTTCTTATTTATTTATTCATTTATCATTTTGGGCCCCTGAACTCTTGTTTTATTCAATTACAATTCATTAATTTCTCTCTCTCCCTCTTGCTGAAATTGTCTCAGATTTGACCAATTGGAACTCATCCAAGCTGGCCACTGTGTCCTTTTGACACGCCCCCATCGTTGTTTGAGGACTGGCACACATCAGTCCCCGGCTCAGGCTCATCGTGTTTCTTCCCTGCCACAGCTGTGAAATTAGCCTTTCTCCAAGAAGCTCGAGTTCCTCATGTAGGCTGACATGGTTTGTTGTTGTTGCTGTTGTTGTTTTTTTTTTTTGATAAACAGTCATGTTTAATGATACATTGTTCTTCACAGGGACGATGACTACAGAAACTTCTAATCTATTATCCAGGACTATACAACCATGCAGGACAAACCAGTGGGCCCAGTGTAAAATAAACTGGCTTCTTACTACAACTACCTTATAAACACTGGCACCTCTCTTCTCTCCAAAATGACCCTAATCTTACACGAAAACAGCTACTGTGGGTGAAGCAGAAACCTAGCTATGTAGCCAAAAGTAAAAACCAAAGGAAAAAGCAATTTAATGGTTAGTTGATGAAAAGCAGGAAATTCGGTGCCCTTCACTGTGGTTGGTTTGGTCTTCATACTCCTGTTCTTTTTGTCCCTTTTCTTCAGCCCATCCATGTTAGCTCTCAGCAGGTTTGAATAAGCTATCTGAAACTTATTCACTTCTTTGGAGCTCACCATAGTGCTAATCTTCTTTTTCCCATTAGTAGCTCTTAACAGACACTTATTTGCGGGCTCAAAGCCTTCCACCGCACACTTTTTGGGGTTGGGTTTTGTTCAACTGTCATAATTCTTTAAGGGGATGTATGCGCTGCCCGATGTCCAGCACTCGTGGAAGAGCCTGGTGAGCTCCGTCAGGAGTTGCTTGCTCTCCAGCAGCACCATTTCATCTTCTGTAGCTCCACTGTGTCCACATAAACCCCAGCTGATGGATTTTTAAAGTTCATGCCATGGAGGTCAGTCATTTCCTTCTGAAATATAACTTCTCATTTCAACAGAAAACAGAATCTGGAACTAGAAAGGCCTAAGTTTCACCTAAAATAGAAATATTCTGCCGGGTATGGTGACTCACACCTGTAATCCCAGCACCTTAGGAGGCAGAGGTGAGAGCATTGCCCGAGCCCAGGGGCTTGAGACCAGCCTGGGCAACTTGGTGAGACCTCATCTCTACAATAAATCAAAAAATTAACTGGGCATGGTGGCGCATGCCTGTGATTCCAGCTACCTGGAAGGCTGAGATGGAAAGATCGCCTGAGTCCAGCAAGTAGAGGCTGTGGTGGCCGTGAGCATGCCACTGCACCAACCCGGGAAACAGGGTAAGACTCTTACTCAAAAAATAAATAAATAAGTAAACAAGTAAAAAGTAAAATAGAAATACTCTGTGCTTATTTTTTTAAATTATTTTTTCCAGGATTAGGAATTAGATGTGAGAAATGAATCCATGGCAACAAAATGTATTCAAGTATCTATAAAAGAAACATTTTAATTACACAGAAAATTAGTCTATAATACAAATCAATCCAATTAAAAACTTAATGTTTTTTTAAGTTACACTGTTTCATTACTACCCGCGGGAGGGGCTTGCATGGGGTGGCGGTTGGCTGAGGGGATGTGTGGGCTGTGAGAAGGAGGTGATGACAGAGGCTGGAAGGAAAGGGGTGAGTCTGGAGGCCAGGTCCAAGGGGTTCTCAGATCCGCTTCGAGGCATGGGCAGCCTTGAGAAACGAGTCATGGCAAGCCACAGCCAAGCTGCCAATCAGATTAAGAAATTCTTGGAAATCTAGCTGCCCATCGCTGTTGATGTCCAGTTTCTTCATCATGCGGTCAAGGACACCAGGGTCCTGATTCTTTGTAAAGGCAGCCAGTTCCATATTCATGAAGTTTCGGAAATCCATCTTGGACAGAGTGCAGCTGTTTCCATCCTTTCCAGCATACTTCTGGAAGACAACAATCAGGGACTCGATGCACTGCCCCGTCTCTGTAGGGTTGGAGATTTTTGCCATGTCGGAGCTGAGCGAGGCGCGGGAGGCTGTGGCTGCGAGCGGCGCGGAGAGCTCTAAAAACTTAATATTTTAAATGAGTTGAAAATCCTTCACCTACAGTACAGTGCCAATGAAGATATAAGTTGTATTTTGGAGCTCTTTAACAAAGTCAAAATGACTCGGTTGGAAAATGGTATATAAACATAAACTCAAAATGTTATTTTAAATCTGCAATATGAAACACACAACATGAAGAAACAATATGAAATGTAAAGCCCTTAGTGTCTAGCATACTATAGGCCCTAACATTTTTGTTAAATGAATTAAGGAGAGTTAAGAAAAGGGTAACCATCCATTAGAATTCAGATAAAACTATGTACACGATTGTCATTAATAGATGCCAAGCCAGGCTCGGTGGCTCAGCCTGTAATCCCGCACCTTTGGGAGGCTGAGGTGAGTGGATTGCCTGAGCCCGCGGGTTTGAGACCCACATGGGCAACTTGGAGAGACCTCATCTCTACAATAAATCAAAAAATTAGCCAGGCATGGTAGCGCGCGCCTGTAATTCCAGCTACTTGGAAGGCTGGGGTGGAAGGATCACCGGACCCCAGCAGGTCTAGGCTGCAGTGGCCAGGAGTGGCCACTGCACTCCAGTCTGGGCGACAGAGTGAAACTCCAACTCAAAAAAAAAAAAAAAAAAAAATAGATGCAAAATTCCCTCCCTAATGGAAGAGTGTGTGGCCAGTTTCCAGTTTTAAATACCATTTATTTTTAAAATTGACTTTTTCTTTTAAGAGCCAGTCATGAAAGCAAAAAAAAAAAAAACCAAAAAACCAGATGAAAGAGCAGTATATTACAAAGGCAGGCTGGAGTTCATGTTGTCTTTGCCCAGGAAAAGCAGGCCAACCTAATCCGTTGCCTGTGGGCGGTGGCCCGTCACAGTGAAGCCAGCTGGTGACAAAACTAGTTCTGCAGCCCCCAGGCAATTAAATATCTAAGACTGGACAATCCTCCAATTACTTCCCAAGTGTTAAAACCCGCACCACAGCATATGTTGTCATTAAATGTAGGAACTCACACTTCTGTGTGGCCCTAAAACTCTTGCAGGAGGAGAGAGCATGCCGTATTTGCGCATGCAGCCAACGTGAGATCAGGCAGGGACATGGGAAGATATACCTGGCTTTGCACATCTATACATGTCCTTACACAAACCCTTGATTTATTTCAGGTCCTCCGGGCTTCTCAGTTGCCACATTTGTAACAGTGAGAAAGAAATTTAGATCAAAAGAGACCGCAGGGCAAGACAGGAGTTCAGAAGCATGACTGGACTAGAGTTTCCAAGTCCTGCTGTTTGCTTTCAAGTAATGAAATAAGTGAACATTAAAGAGGAGGACAGGTTAAAAAACAGAAAGGAGGCTGGGCAGGAAGCAGCAGTAAGACACCAGCAAGGAAGGATCAAGGTGAGCTGTGCCAGACCTGCTGAGTTCTGTTCATTTGGAGGGAGGCTTCCTCAGACTGGGCAAGCTTCAGAGCATTTAAAAAATAAAAAATGTTTCTAGTGCTCAAGGAGATTGCAGCATACTACAGTGACAATGTTTCAGGATGCGATTGTAACAGATGGAAATAGCTCTCAGACAAATGGTCTCGGCTAGAAGAGACATATTAACAAAACGTACTGTGAACAGCTGCCATCAGGAGAAAGGGTGCAACTCAGAAGAAAGTTGCAGGTCATGAGAAGAATTATCTGATTTACCTGTTCAAAAAGATGGGAATGCTCACACCTATAATCCCAGCGTTTTGGGAGGCCAAGGCATGAAGACCGCTTGAGCCCAGGAGTTCAAGCCCAGCCTGGGCAACATAGCGAAACCTGGCCTCTACAAAAAATAGAAAAATTAGTCAGGCATGGTGCCTATAGTCCCATCCACTTGAGAGGCTGAGATGGAAGAATCACTGGAGCCCAGGAGGTTGAGGCTGCAGTAGCCATGAACATACCACTATACTCCAACCTTCGTGACAGAGTAAGATCCTGTCTCAAAAAAAAAAAAAGTACTAATGCTGAGAATATAGTGGATATACTCTAACTAATGTTTTGGAAGAAAATGAGGCAATGGCTGGGCACGGTGGCTCAGCCTGTAATCCCTTTGGGAGGCCAAGGCGAGAGAATTGCCTGAACCTGGGGGTTCGAGACCAGCCTGAGCAACTTGGTAAGACCTCGTCTCTAGGTAAATCACAAAAACTAGCCAGGCTTGGTGGCATGCATCTATAGTTCCAACTACATGGAAGACTGAGGTGGAAGGATTGACTGAGCCCAGCAGGTCAAGGCTGTGGTGGCCGTGAGCGTGCCACTATACTCCAGCCTGGTTGACAAGAGTGAGACTCCAACTCAAAAAGAAAAAAAGAAAATTAGGAAGAATTAACTCAGAGGAAGGTGGGAGTAGAAGTTGTGCTCTCTCCTGTTGCCTGGTTATATAGCAGAGAAAAACCTTGCCCCAATGACTCACCACTGCCTGCATTCCTAGGATGCAACTCAGAAGGCCAGAAGGGAAGCCGGGTGCTCAGGATGACAAAGGGCCCTGCATGGTAGCCCTGTTGTATGTCTGTCTGCCCACAAGCAGAGGACTCCCTGTGGGGTGGAAGGAAGTGAAGAGAGATCAAATTGACCTTCATGTCATGACCTGGGTGACTAAGCTGGAAAGTCTTCCACATATTGTTTGACTAGAGCTCCCTAACAAAAGAAGAGACCAAGGTAGCATTGTCCTATTACTGAGACCATATAACTTGTCTCAGTGTCCTGTTCTCTGTCTCTGATTACATTTATGGTGGATCTTTGCTGAAGTTTGCTAACATAACTGTCTCTCTCTCTCTCTCTCTCTCTCTCTCTCTCTCTCTCTCTCTCTCTCTCTCTCGTTGGATCTCACTCTGTCACCCAGGTTGGAATGCAGTAACACAATCACAGCTCACTGCAGTCTCGACCTCCTGGGCACAGGTGATCCTTCTGTCTCAGCCTCCCGAGTAACTGGGACTACAGGTGGGCACCACCACACCTAGCTAATTTTTTTTTGTAGAAACAATCTATGTTGCCCAGAGCAATCATAAACTTCTGGGCTCTTGCAATCCTTTCATCTCAGCCTCCCAAAGTTCTGACACTACTTTTACAATCCATGTGTAACACATTCAGTGGTAATGATAATAAAGTAGAAAACCCCATTCTTTAAAAGAGCTTCCCAAATCCATTGCTGACAGGTGTGTGCCACCACACCTGGCTAATTTTTTTTTTCTTTTTTTTTTTTTAAAGAGGCAATGTCTTGTTATGTTGCCCAGGCTGGTCTTGAACTCCTGGGCTCAATCTATCCTCCTGCCTCAGCCTCTCAAAGTGCTGGGATTACAGACATGAGCTACACTGCCTGGCTACTATATCTTATATAGTGTAATGCATTTATAAAATAATGAACAACATCCCACACACCCTCCCTCCTCTCCCTGTCTCCCATTCCCCATGCTCTGACCTGCACCTTTTTCTGCATCACAAAGAGACAAGTTACAAGTGACAGAAAGAGACAAGTTCCAAGTGACAGAAAGAAGTCTTTTTCTCAAACAACTTGCAGAATATTACAGGATGAAGGCCGTCTCGGTTGATTTCCTATATTTTTTATAGCTACCATGTAATTATCACTGATGTTCAAAATGAATGTCTGCCCCAATGCAAACTCTACATCCCGAGGGACTTAATTATATTCATTATAGTTGTATTGCTATTCATTTTATTGCATTCAAGTTTTTTACAATCCATGTGTTAACATTCGGTGGTAATGATAACAAAGTAGAAAACCCCATTCTTTAAGAGAGCTTCCTGAATCCATTACTGACGGGAACAGGGTAAATCAACAGTGGTCCAGGATTACTCTGGGAAGGTTCTTTTTGCAGACAGGATGGGTGCAGAGCAACTCTTCTTAACATCTTCGTGGAGATGAGACAAAAAAGCAAGGCCAGAATTCCTTCCCTTTTTGAGTCTTTCATTGTGAAAGAAAACCAAAGAATAAGAATTTTAAAAATACTACACCAAGGGTCAATGCTTTCTATCATTATAATAATGCCATTTTTTTCTGGCATTATTTACTTTTGTACACATCCTCATGAGACACGGACAGGTTGAGGAGTGAATCTGGGCATTTGTAAATAGCCGAGTAAACTGAGAATTCAAAAATACTCCTTTAAAGGTAATGGAAGAGGGTCGGGTGTGGAGACTCACACCTGTAAGCCCAGCACTTTGGGAGGCTGAAGCACAAACTTGAGCCCAGGAACTTAAGGTCAGCTTACGCAACATAGTGAGACCTTGTCTCTACAAAAAAAAAAAAAAAAATCAGCTGGACGTGGTGACATGCCTGTAGTCCCAGCTACTCAGAAGGCTGAGGTGAGGGGATCACCTGAGCCCGGGAGGTTGAGGCTGTGTCAGCCATGATCGTGCCACTGCACTCCAGCCTGGGTGACAGAGTGAGACCCCCAACTGAAAAAAAAAAAAAGATAATGGAAGAGAAGCATAAAGCTACTGATTGTCTGGTTTGGGTGATAAATGAAAACTTGATTTAATTATAAAGATAATAATTTTTGACATCAGAAAGCAGTAAAAAATGTAATGTTAAGCCTAGTGCACAGAGTTATAGACCTGCTGTTTCCTTAAATATTCTGGGCGGGATGGGAACAAGATGGTGACAGCATAGGTGAACTTGTGAGATTCTCTGAACGTGAGTTCCCCAAAAGACTTTTACTTCTCTTCCCCCATCCCCCAGCCCACCACCAGCCATGCTGGTGCGAGGCCCAGGGACCTTCAGTCCCACCCAGGGCCAGATATTGCAGCCCCCTGCTGCTGCTGTTCCACTGCGTGCGTGGGAGTCTCAGGTCCCAGCCCCCTCCCAGCTCCTTCCCTGGCTACATCGTCTCCAGCCCAGCACCTTGCATCAAGCCGCCAATCACTCAGGGAAGCTCTGGGCACCCGCCCTTCAGAAACACCAGTCCCATTCCTGGCTGAAGTACCCTGTGGTGGGCCCAGGGCCACTCTCGCCGCTCACGGCCTGCCCTTTGGAGCTTTGGAGCTGTGGAACTCCGGGCCCACCCTGGCTGAGGCATTCAGCACGAGACCCCCAGCTGGTGGACCCAGACAAGTTGAGAAAAACAGATCTGCATAAACTGCCTCACCATTCTCCAGGCAGAGACTTCCATTGCCCCACCCACCTATCAACAAACTTTACCTCAGTTCCTAAGGCAACGACGTGAAACAGGAGACAAAGCCCCACCCCTACACCGCAACGAAAAACAAAGGGGAGAGGCTGGAATCGGAGATCAGACAAGTGACTTTAGTCTGATCACTTATTTTGACTTATGATTTTATCATTGTAACTGTTGGTTTTGTTCAAGTTTGTTGTTTGCCTTCTGACTTACTCTGTTTCTTGATTTTATTGGCCTGTCTCTGTGTAGCTATCAGTACTCTTTAGGGAATCTTTCTTAATTGTCTTGCTTCACTTCTTCCCGGCCTTGTGTCTCTATCTCACCTGATAGATGGTATGTATATCTGTTTTCCCTTTCGCTCTTCTCTCTTTCTAACTCCCTATTGACCCCCCTTCCTCCATTATTTTCCTCTTTTTTACCCCCCTTTTTAATCTAGGGACCAAGACTACATACTGCTGAATGGACAGATTGTAAGGCAGAGGGAAATAGGTTCCACTGTGCTCATACATCTGTTCGTGGATGCTAGAATCAGCATTCTGAACCACAGCTTCCCTCTCAATTAAACCTCAAAACTGCAAAAAGTACAGATTGCAGCCTATGCTCCAACTTGAAAAGTGAACAAAGCCAGAAGACCCTCGTAAGGAAGAACAGGATATTGCAGAAGAGATATAAAAGCAACCCCACCTTCCCTCAAAAACAAAATGAAAGAAGGGGAGGGAAAGGGGAGGAGCGAGAAAAATCGACACAAATGAAGAAAAACCAAAAGAAGAGTATGGGTCTCTCCAAGACCCCTGGGAGGGCAGACACTGAAAAAACTGACTTCGGAATGCAAACAATGAAGAGCCCTCAGAATGAAGGGTCTCAAACTACAAACGGAGATATCAAGACAATAATGGAGAGATTAAAAAGAATTGAGGAGAGACAAGAAGAAACTAGGAAGGAGCTGATATCTGAGATAACATTAATAAAGAATACTGTGAATGAAATAAATAACAAACTGATAAGCATGGAAAGCAGAATTACCCAAGCAGAAGAAAGAATCTCAGAGCTTGAGGACCAAAATATAGAACTAACCCAAACTCTTAAAAACACTGAAAGTAAGCTCAAAAAGACAGAAAAAAACCTTCAAGAGATGAGTGATTACCTCAAGAGGCCTAATCTAAGAGTAATTGGACTTCCTGAAGCAGAAAGAGAGACAGAGACCACACTGGAACAAACTTTCCAAGAGATCATTCAAGAAAACTTCCCTTATCTAATCAGTGATGCAAAAATTCAAACACAAGAGATTCAGAGAACCCCTGCAAAACAACAAATAAGAAGACAGACTCCTAGACACATAATAATTCACCTAAACAAAGTAGGCAAAAAAGAAAAAATCCTAAAGGCAGCAGAGAAAAAGACCAGATCACCTACCATGGAAGACCGATCAGAATAACAGCAGATTTATCTACAGAAACCCTGCAGGCTAGGAGAGCTTAGAGCCCTATCTTCAAAGTCCTAAAAGATAAACAAATTCAACCAAGAATAATCTACCCGGCCAAGTTAAGCTTCATCAGTGAGGGAGAATTAAAATCTTTCCCAGATATCCAATCCCTTAGAACTTATGCTGCCACCAAACCATCTCTACATGAAACACTCAAGAAAGTACTAAACACAGAAGAAAAGGAAAAAAGAACAACATTCTTCACAAGAGTACAGGGAAAATAATAAAATGTACATGAACCAACACCAAAACCTAAAGAAAGACAAAAAAAAAAAAAAAAAAAAACAAGTTAAAGAACAACAACTCTATAAGAACTCTATGATAGGGACAAACTCTCACATTTCAATAATTAGCCTGAATGTGAATGGACTAAATGCACCACTGAAAAGACAGAATGGCAAAATGGATAAAATATCACCAGGCAACAATATACTGCCTTCAAGAGACCCATATCACTAGAAAGGACATACACAGACTCAAAGTAAGAGGATGGGAAACAAATTTTCAGGTGAATGGAACACAAAAGAAAGGAAGAGTCACGATCCTAATTTCAGACATAATACCATTTAAACTATCAAAAATTTAAAAAGATACAGAGGGCCACTACATAATGATAAAAGGTTCACTCCATCAATAAGAAATTTCTATCCTAAACATACATGCACCCAACATAAGTGCGCCAACTTTCATAAAGCAACTTCTAGGAAAACTAAAGAAAGATATTGACTCTAACACCATCGTAACTGGGGACTTTAATACCCCACTCACAACCCTAGACAGATCATCAGGACAAAAAATCAGCAAGGAGATCTAGAACCTCAATGAGACTCTGGACCAAATGGACTTAATTGATACCTACAGAACACTCCATCCAAAGACCACAGAATACACATTCTACTCATCACCTCATGGAAAATATTCTAAGATCACCACATAATTGGACATAAATCAAGCATAAGCAAATTTAAATGGACTGAAATTCTACCATGCACCTTCTCAGACCACAGTGGAATAAAAATAAACATTGACACCAACAAAGTCCCCACAAAACCCACAAAGACATGGACACTAAACAGCATGATGCTAAACAACTCCTGGGTCAATGATGAAATCAAAACAGAGATCAAAAGATACCTGGAAACAAATGAAAATAAGGAAACATCTTACCAAAATCTCTGGGATGCCTTGAAAGCTGTAATAAGAAGGGAATTTATATCCCTACAAACACACATGAAGAAAATGGAAGGATCACATATTAACAGCCCTAACAAGCCACCTAAGGAAGCTGGAAAAGCAAGACCACAAAAACCCTAATTTCAGCAGAAGAATCCAGATCACCAAAATAAAAGCCCAAATCCAGGACATAGAAGACAAAAAGATAATACAAAAATTCAATAAAACAAAAAGCTGGTTCTTCAAAAGGATAAACAAGATCAATGGTCCCCTAGCTAGCCTGACCAAGAAAAAATGAGAAAAAAACCAAATAAGCACAATCAGAAACACAAAAGATGAAGTCACATCTGACCCTGAAGAAATACAAAAGATCATTAGAGACTACTACATACACTTGTATGGAAACAAACTTGAAAATCTTAAGGAAATAGAGGACTTTCTGACATCACACAACCTACCTAGGTTGGAACAAGAAGAAATTGAGACCCTAAATAGACCAATAACAATCAAGGAAATCGACTATGTAATAAGAAAACTTCCTACAAAAAAAGTCCTGGTCCAGATGGCTTTCCAGCAGAATTCTACAAGACATTTAAGGAGGAGCTGATACCAATCCTACTGAAGGTATTCCAGGCGATTGAAAAAGATGGAACACTCCCCAAATCATTTTACGAAACCAACGTCACATTGATGCCCAAGCCAGGTAAAGATCCAACAAAGAAAGAGAACTACAGGCCAATATTTTTGATGAACATAGATACTAAAATTCTCAACAAGATCCTAGCAAACCGGATACAGCAATACATCTCAAAAATCATCCATCATGACCAAGTAGGCTTCATCCCTAGGACGCAAGTCTGGTTCAACATTTGTAAAACCATAAATGTAACTAAATACATCAACACATGTCAAAACAAAAACCACATGATTATATCATTAGATGCAGAAAAAGCTTTTGATAAAATTCAACACCCCTTCTTGATAAAAACCCTTGAACATCTAGGCATACGGGGAACATATCTCAAAATAGTAAAAGCCAACTACGAGAAACCCACAGCCAGCATACTCCTAAATGGACAAAAATTGGAACCATTTCCCCTGAAAACTGGAACAAGAGAAGGTTGCCCACTCTCACCCCTCCTGTTCAACATAGTATTGGAAGTCCTAGCTCGAGCAATAAGAGAAGAGGAGGCAATCAGGGGTATCCAAATAGGAAAAGAGGAAATCAAGTTATCTCTCTTTGCAGATGATATGATCGTGTACCTTGAAAACCCAAGAGAATCTGTCAAAAACTTCCTTATACTGATAAAGGCCATTGGCAAAGTCTCAGGATACAAAATAAATGTACAAAAGACAATCACATTTCTGTACACCAATAATAAACAAACAGAAACCCAAATAAAAAACACAATTCCATTCACAATAGCCACACAAAAAAATGAAATACCTTGGCATCTTCCTAACCAGAGATGTGAAAGACCTTTACAATGAAAACTACAAAACACTGCTCAAAGAAATCAAAGATGACACAAACAAGTGGAAAAATATCCCATGCTCATGGATTGGAAGAATCAACATTGTGAAGATGTCCATCTTACCTAAGGCAATCTACAAATTCAAGGCAATACCCATCAAATTACCAGCAACATTCTTCTCAGACCTAGAAAAAACAACACAGGAATTCATATGGAAACGCAAACGTCCAAGAATAGCCAGAACAATCCTCAGCAAAAAAAACAAAGCAGGTGGTATCACACTGCCAGACTTCAAGCTTTACTATAAAGCTACAATCATCAAAACAGCTTGGTATTGGTATAGGAACAGGCATATAGATCAATGGAATAGAATTGAGATACCAGAAGCAAAATCTCAATTTCTCAACCAACTCATCTTCGACAAAGCCTCCACCACCTACCACTGGGGAGAGGAGAACCTATTCAGTAAATGGTGCTGGGAAAACTGGCTGACCACATGCAGAAGATTGAAACAGGACCCCTATCTATCCCCATGCACAAAGGTTAACTCCAAATGGATCAGAGACCTAAATGTAAAACCTCAAACCATAAGAACCTTAGAAAAGGAAGGAAATACCCTCATGGAAATCGGAACTGGCATCCAATTCCTGAACAAAATCCGAAACCCACAGGTCATAAGAAAGAAGATAGACAAGTGGGACCTTATTAAACTGACAAGCTTCTGCAAAGCAAAGAAACTATCAAGAGAGCAGGGATACCGCCTACAGACTGGGAAAAAGTATTTGCCAACACCAGGTCTGACAAAGGCTTAACATCCTGGATTTACAAGGAACTCAAAAGTGCTGAAAAGAAAAAAAAGCAAACAACCCCATTATAAAATGGGCAAAAGATATTAACAGACACTTCACAAAGGAAGACATCCGAGCAGCCAACAGACACATGAAGAAATGCTCAACCTCACTAATCATCAGGGAGATGCAAATCAAAACCACACTGAGATACCCCCCAGCTCCAGTCAGAATGGCAATTATCAACAACTCAAAAAATAACAGCTTCTGGAGAGGGTGTGGCGAAAAGGGAACACTTCTACACTGTTGGTGGGAGTGTAAACTAGTGCAACCTCTGTGGAAAGCAGTGTGGAGATTCCTAAAAGCTCTAAATACCAACCTCCCATATGACCCTGCAATCCCCCTACTGGGAATTTATCCTGAAGAACTCAAATCACTCTATAAAAAAAATACCTGCACACGCGTGTTTATCACAGCATTGTTCACAATAGCAAGAACCTGGTTGCAACCATGCTGCCCATCAAAAGAGGACTGAATTAAAAAAATGTGGTACATATGCACGATAGAATACTACGCAGCCATAAAAAAGAACAAAATCGTGAATTTCACAGCAACCTGAATGGAACTAGAGTCTATAATACTGAGTGACCTCTCACAGAAACAAAGATCCGGGTATCACATGTTCTCACTCATATATTATACCTTGAACATCCAATGTAATACTATAAGAAAATGACTGACAGTACTGGGAAACTATGGGGGGAGGGGAGGGAGATGGGATTAACGGTAGTAAATATCTGTCTGGGGGAAACACATCTTATCAACAGGGTGCCTGAATGAAACGTAATTGTATACCTAACCCTTAACTGTACCCCACAACATCATAATAAAAAATATTGATAAAAAATATATATATATTCTGGGCTACTAATTGTATTAAAACTTCTAAGGAGCCTCCAAGCACATTTATAATCACAAAATTAGTGCAATAATGGCTAATTTCATTTTTTCCTCTTCTCTAAATTTCCTGTGTCTATAAGCACTTTATATCAAAAAAACACTCTAACTGTTCTGGTAGTCGGTGTGTAAAGAAGTGCAAGTTTTAGATAATTCAATCAAGCAGACCTTACCATGAAGGAAGCAATTTCAGAATTTTAGAGGCAAATATTTAATTGTTGCTTAAAAGTCGAAAATAAAATTTTTCTTCCTGCAATGTACTGTTTTCTTTTCTTTTTCTTTCTTTCTTTTTTTTTTTTTTTGAGTCAGAGTTTTACTCTGTTGCCCAGGCTGGAGTAAAGTAGCATGATTGTGGCTCACCACAGCCTCAATTTCCTGGGTTCAGACGATCCTTTGGCCTCAGCCTCCCAAGTAGCTGGAACAGCAGGTGTGCACCATGACACCTGGTTTGTTTGTTTTTTTATAGAGAGAGAGATGGGGACTCATGTTGCCTAGGTTGGTCTTAAACTCTAGGGCTCAAGCAATCCTCCCTCCTCAGTATACCAAAATGTTGGGATTACAAGCATCAGCCACCAGGCCCTTGGCCTTCTGTAATATATCACTATTAGAAAAACTATAAGTAACATTTTAAAGCTGACACTAGAACTTAAAAGAATGGTTACAAATGCTAGTAGATGGAACTAGATTCACAATTCATCCTTTAGTTGTCTCAGAAAATCTTTCTAAACTTTCAAAGCAAGGTTCTCATTCAACCCACTGTTGCTCACAGAGTTCCTTAGAGCAAAACTTTCATACATGGCTGAGACAGTTGGTGAAATCTCAATCACCTCTGAAGTGAGATACCTGAAGTCATAACTGGATCACAGCCCTGCCTGTCCTCACATTCGCAAGCAGGTGTAACAAGGGTTGACACCACTTGTGCAGACAGCAATTCCGTGCCTAAAGCTTGAAGTCAAACAAGTGAAGACTTGCTGTCTACCTTCTGTTTCTTTTCTATGGAAGAAGAAATCAAGACTTCAATATAAGCTCAGAAATTATTGAAAACTGAATTCAGTCTTCAAGATGAATAGGTCCAAAGTATTAGGCAACTTAATAATTCACACACACAAAAAAGTTCGAGAAATAGCATTAGTATGGATTTGAAAAACTTATACCTTATAAGGTATTGTTAAATGTTAACATTTATAAATAAATATTCTAAACTGAGGCTTCTTAGGAATTACGTATGCCTTAATAATGACCCAGGACATGGTGGCTCATACCTGAAATCCCAGAACTTTGGGAGGCCCAGGCAGGAGGATGACTTGAGGCCAGGAGTTTAAGACCAGTCTGAGCAAAATAGCAAGACCTCGCCTCTACAAAAAAATAATAAATTAGCCAGGTATGGTGGCACACACCTATAGTCTGAGCTACTTGGGAGGGTGAAGTGAGAGTATTGCCTGAGCCCAGGAGGTTGATATTGCAGTGAGCCATGAGTGTGCCATTGCACTCCAGCCTGGGTTACAGAGTGAGACTCTAATGCAAAAAATAAAGTAAAATGTAATAATACGTAATTTAATAACTACTAAAGCAGAAGCGGGAGGGACATGATCTGAAGTAGCAAATACTAGCCAGGTACACTGGTGATTCGTTAGGCAAGTTTCTTATTTAAAACTATTATTTCCTCAATCACTTATTTTGTCAAGGCAACCAAAGATATAGAAACTAAATAAGTAATTAGTATTGGCCTTTCTTTGCCCATTGGTAGATAATGCCTTAAAAGTCTTGAGACAAACTATTAGAGCAGAAATGATGTAAAATTCAAAGCTCCCAGCTAACTCACAAATAAAAAATAAGTTCATGAGAAACTGAGGGTTTTATGGCAAAATTGCAAAAAGAATTATTGAGATCCTTTGTTTTAATTAATAATCCCTCCTGATATTCACTGCAACTTTAAAAAGCTGAGCTTATGGTCAGGCTCGGTGACTCAGCCTGTAATCCCAGCACTTTGGGAGGCCAAGGTATGTGAATTGCCTGAGCTGCGGGTTCAAGACCAGCCTAGGCAATGTGGCAATACCTCGTCTCTACAGTAAATCAAAAATTAGCTGGGCGTGGTAACATGTGCTTGTAGTTCCGGCTACTTGGAAGGCTGAGGCAGAAGGATCGCTGGAGCCCAGCAGGTCGACGCTGGGGTGGCTGTGAGCATGCCACTGCACTCCAGCCTGGGAAGAAAAAAAAAAAAAAGCTGAGCTTAATAAGACACTGGAATTGGAAAACAAAAAACAAAACAAAAAACCTTGAACTTCACCCATATAAATTTGCAACAATTAAAGAGTACTATGGTATTAGAATTTTAAAACGCAGACTAGGTGCAGTGGCTACTGCTTGTAATCCTAGCACTTTGGGAGGCTGAGGTGGGAGGATTGCTTGAGGTCAGGAGTTCGGGACCACCTAGGCAACATAGTGAGATCAAAAAATTAACTGAGCCTGAGTGGCATGCACCTGTGCTCCCAGCTACTCAGGAGGCTAAGGTGGAAGGATCACCTGAGGCTACCAGATCAAATCTACACTGAGCTGTGATTGTGTCAATGCACTCTAGCCTGGGCAACAGAGTGAAACCCTAACTCGGAAAAAAAAAAAATTCCGAATATCAGCTATCTCTATTTACTGAAAGTCACTTTCATTTGACTACTGTGTGATTTTTTACTAAATTAGCCCTTCTTTGAATTTTAAGTTTCTTATTTTAAAACAGTGGGGACTAAGTATCTAAAAATTTTGAATACAGTGACTCTATCAACTTTACTCTATAAAGATTGTATAAAAGATCAGAAATTGTGTTTCAGAGTTTTGTTACACCGCTTCCTATTGCATGATAAAGAAATAAATGTGAAATATCTTGTGGAATATGCAGTAAATGCATACGTGTATCACATTATAACAGCAATTTAAAAACTGACTATGTTGTAGCAATACCCTGACCAGATCTGGGGGTGTGAGACTGAGAAAGTCAGTGATAAGATCTGGTGGCCACACCAGTCTCTTCCTTCCATTCTTTTTTTTTTTTTTTTGAGTTGGAATTTTACTCTGTTGCCCAGGCTGGAATGCAGTGGCACACTCCACAGCCTCGACCTGCTGTGCTCAGGCGATCCTCCTGCCTCAGTCTTCCAAGTAGCTGGAACTACAAGTATGCGCTACCATGCCTGGCTTATTTTTTGATTTACTGTAGAGATGCAGTCTCACCAAGTTGCCCAGGCTGGTCTCGAACCCCTGAGTTTAGGCAATCCTCTTGCCTGGGCCTCCCAAAGTGCTGGGATTACAGGCTTGAGCCACTGCGCCCGGCACCTGCATTCTTTTTTTTTTTTTTGAGTTGGAGTCTCACTCTGTCGCCCAGACTGGAGTGCAGTGGCCGCTTCCGGCCACCGCAGCCTCGACCTGCTGGGCTCCGGTGATCCCTCCGCCTCAGCCTTCCGAGTAGCCGGAATTACAGGCATGCGCTACCACGCCCGGCTGATTTTTTGATTTATTGTAGAGATGAGGTCTCGCTGCCCAGGCGGGTCTCGAACCCGCGGGCTCAGGCAATCCACTCACCTCAGCCTCCCAAAGGCGCAGGATTACAGGCTGAGCCACCGAGCCCGGCATGCATTCTTAATAATATTGCCAATAGGGTCAGCTAGCTCAGTCCCATTCCCTTTCACACACATACCTTCCAGGATGTTGTTCTTTCTCTTTCTTCTTTGACACAGCACCTACTGTTTCTTTATATATATTCCTCTTGGGGAGACAAGGCATTTGTCATCTGATGACTGAAAGCCAGAGAACATATGGTGTTTCTCAAAAACAATGTTATTGTTACCGGGATAAGACTTCATGACTGGGATGTCATTTAGCATCCCTGATCCTAGGCTACTAAATCCAGCGACAACACCCTCCAATTGCAACACAAAATTCAAATAAAACAAGTAACACCGGACATATTTCCATAACCCCTAGAGAGGGAGTGTTTCCCTGATTACCAATCACTAATTTCAGCCAACGGCCTCGTTTGCTATCTGGGAAACTGAGCCACTGAGTCATGAACAACTTGTTCCAGATCATGCAGTTAATGATTTTTTTTTCAACTGACCTTTCATTTCAAGAGAAGACTTCTGATCCATCATCAGACACTTGGTTATCTGAAATACTTTGTCCAGAGACGAATATTGTTTTGAACAGAGATATTGACCTTCATGAAAAGTGAAAAGGCAAAAAGGTTAAAACTGTTGTAGTGTTTACTCAGAGCAATTAATACCAAATATTTGTGGTGTGCAATGTATAAACAATATACAGTTAAAAGTGACATCTGTGAACCCTTGGAGGTCTTGGGCAAGGCTGAGCAAGTTGGTCACTCTACTGTCACTTCCAGAAAAATAACTGGCAGTACGTGTCACCGATGATAAAATTAAAGTTTTCAAGCAAAAGCTAGAATTTTGGAAAACTTGTATTCTCCATTACAACTTTGTCAGTTTCCCACTACTTAACTTATTTTCTGTTGAGATTGATTATAACAAACATGATTGTTTGATATCGTGTACAGAAATGTGTCAACATTTGGAAGATCTGCAATACTGAGGAAATATTTTCCAAATTACCAATGCATGATGTTACAAAATTGTGCATCAATAATGACCCATTTAAAGTTCAGGATGGCTGGAGCTTGGTAGCTCATGCCTATAACCCTAGCACTTTGGAAGGTGGAGCAAGAGGGTTGCCTGAGCCCAGGGGTTTGAGACAAGCCAGTGCAATTTAATGAGACCTCATCTCTACAATAAATAAAAAATTAGCCAAGCATGGTGGCACATGCCTGTAGTTCCTGGAAAGCTGAGGCAGAAGGAACAACTGAGTCCAACAGGTAGAAGCTACTGTGACTGTGAGCGTGCAACTCTGTCTGGGCAACAGAGTGAGACTCTAACTCGATAAATAAATAAATAAACAAGTAAACAAATAAATAAAGTGCAAGATAGACTATGAATTTTAACATAGCAGAGATAAGAATTTCAGTGAAATAGTTTCAGATTCACATTGCAAACAACATTTAGGAAACTACCACTTGATAAGTTTGGATATGATATCAAAAAATAATATTCAGAATTATCTTTTTTAAAAGGGCCTATTTCCAAATACATATCTGGGTGAGGCCAGATTTTCTTCTTATATTTCAATCAAAGCAACATTATCACAACAGATTGAATCCAGAAACAATGTGACAACTCAAATATCTTTTATTAATCCAGACATTAAGTATATTTGCAAAAATATAAAATGCCATTCTTATCACCAATTATATTGTTTTAGAAAATATATTATTTCTTCATTAAAGCATATTATAGATGTTAATACTAAATGTTATTTTTCAATTAATTAAATATTTTGTAAATTTCACTGTTTGCTGTAGTAAATACTAATAGATATAAACTAAAAACCAAAAAGTTTTTGTGGTTCTCATTTTTTAAGAGCACAAAAGTGTTCTAGGAACAAAATGAGAGGCACCATGTTGGATGGTTAATGCTACAATTTCTGTCCAATTCTATTTTTTTCCAAATCATTATTGTTTGAAATACTAACATTCTAGTTACATGGACTTTTTTCGTCTTAATTCTGAAAGTAGTTTTCGTTATAATAAAGTTTCAAGGGAACCTTGACTATCATATTTATTAGAATTTTTAAACTGAGAAAGAGTAGTTTTGATCTTAAATCTGGTAACATGCATGCGATTCTGCAACACAGTAAGAACAATGCCAGGAAAAACTTTTGTAAAATTCTGCTACTAGATTCCATAGGATCAACAGAATAACTAAAATGAATTTTAATATAGTCTTTTTACAATAGTCTGAAGAATTTCTAATTTCATGTTTTATGGGACAATTTAATTGAACTTTAAAACGCCAGAGTATGAGAAGGAACGCTCTCACTGTCTCTAGATCTTTAACCCTTCTGTGGTGTCACTGAAGATGGACACTTTAGCTCTTTCAGAGGAGAGAAGTTTCATCCTTTACATGGCAAGGCTTCCTGCAAGGTTACAAAGTGTTAGACACCAAGCCACAATGTCTCCGTTTACTAGATATGTGTTTGAAGGCAAAACACTTAACTTGCCGTGATTCAGTTTCCCTATTTTTTAAGTGGTACCAACTTCCAGGTAAAGCGTTTCAAAGAATAACTGGCACAAGAAAACACTCAGGGCCACTGCCTTGCTAAGCTATGGTGTGGCCATGTGCTCTCTGAACTATGGCCAAGCCACGTTTTCTTAAGCTTTGGCCTCCTTCCCTACCTTAGGGCGGTGAATCTCCTCTTTCTTTCTCTCTGACTTTCTAAATAAACTATATTTTCTAATCTAAAAAAAAAATCCTCAGTAAGTGTTAGCTCTTATTTTAAGAATAAATTAAGGCAAAATTAACTTGCAAGAACGGACTCAGATTGGAATCATGGAAATATAGAGGACATATATAAATATGATTTCTATTACTGGAACATTTAAAAGGAGAGGATTGTGGTAGGGCCTAATAGTTTGAAAGAACTGACGATCCAGAAATTCACACATAATGAAAAGTTTGTGTCTAATCAATAACTGTAAAAACATTTTTAAAAAACTTTGTGTGAAGAATATCTTCATTTGTAGGTAGATTAATACCAAGATTATTTCTAGACATTTTGCCCTGGTTTTTTGTTTGTTTATTTTTTGGGGGGTTGGAGACTAACTCTATTGTCTAGGCTAATTACAGCTACCCAACCTTGACCTCTTGGGTTCAGGAGATCCTTCCACCACAGCCTCCTAGGTAGCTGGAAACACAGGTGTTCACCACCTCCCTGGCTAATTTTTTTATTTATTGTAGAGATGAAGTCTCGGCATGCTGCCCAGGTTTGTCTTGAATTCCTGGACTCAGGCAATCCTCTTGCCTTCACCTCCAAAATTCTAGGATTACAGGTGTGAGTCACTGCATCTGGTCTTGGGACTGCTTTTATATCTAGTGAATGACAAGTAAACTTCATAAATTAAAGTTAAAAGCCAAATTACTATGAAACTCAATTTTTAAGATTATCAATCCATACAAAATTAATTTTGCTGTATATTTATCTGTAGCAGATATATTTCTCAGTTATTTTTAGCATATATAGAAAATGAATAGAAATTCATTGTCTCAAAATATTATACATTGCCATAATTATAAATGTTCTCTACCTTGCTGTGTTTCCACTGTTTCTCTTGCCATTAGATCTCAATTTGTTAATGCTAAAAAAAAAAAAAAATTAGGCCTGGCACAGTGGCTTAAGCCTGTAATCCCAGCACTTTGGGAAGCCGAAGTGAAAGGATTGCCTGAGTCCAGGGACTCGAGACCAGCCTGAGCAACTTGGTAAGACATCGTCTCTACAATAAATCAAAAAATTAGCCAAGCGTGGTGGTGTGTGCCGTGGTTCCAGCTACTTGGAAGGCTGAGGCATAAGGATCGCCTGAGCCCAGCGGGTCGAGGCAGCAGTGGTTGCAAGCATGCTACTGCACTCCAGCCTGGGCAACAGAGTGAGTCTCCAACTCCAGAACAAAAAATGTAAATCCTTTTTCCTAGGCAAATATTCTTGTTAGTATAGCACAGTAAAATGTGCCTTATGTATCCAGAATTGTGACATATTGCTACTAAAGATCACAAGAATTTTAAGAGATGAAAACAAAAAGAAAAAAGCAAATAGGAAACCTAGCACACAATATTTTATCTCATGTAACCAAATGCTTCAGCATTATTGCAGAGAAAATTTGATTTAATCTTGTTCTTATCACATGTTGGATTCTAATGTACCAGTGATGCTTTCAGCAACGAACATAAGCACTCTTTTTTTACTCCTAAGTCTTGCACCAGAAAAATGATAGCTGGGTGTCGAGAGAGGTTGCTATATTGTTTTCTCATTCTCCATTCAGAATATTTGAGGAATATTCTGACATGAGTGTTATGCTCCATCACCTTGAATAGATATTACTAATTCTTTTCATTATCATACTCCTTTAGTTATATATGACTGCTGTTATGTTTTGCAAACTTTAAAATTATGATCACGAACTGGTTAAAGTTATGGTTTCTCTTTTTAATAAATCACCAATAGATTAAAAAGAAATATTTGTCGGGCATGGTGGCTCATACCTGTAATCTCAGCACTTTGGGAGGCCAGGGTAGGAAGATTGCTTGAGCCCAGGCATTCAAGATCAGCCTAGGCCACATCCTAGACCCCCGTCTCTAAAAAATATCAAAAAATTAGCCAGGTATGATAGTGCACACCTGTGGTCTCAGCTACTTTGGAGGCTGAGGCAGAAGGATGGCCTGAGCCCAAGAGGTCAAGGCTGTGGTGAGTCGTGATCATGCCACTGCACTCTAGTCTGGGCGACAGAGTGAGACCCTGACTCAAAAATAAATAAATAAAACAAAATATATTCCTGGAAACTGCTGAATATCCCCCCTTTCCTAAAATTCAACACAAATATGACTTGTGGGAGCACAATATATTCAAAATAACTATCTCATATATCACCATGTGTACAACAGGATGGTCTACTGTTCTAATTTCATAAGTAAGCACTTGAATCAAACCTGACTTATGGATGTCAAGAATAAGGACTCTAGAGGTAGAATTCTTAACAAACAAATGTTTTTATTCTTAAAATGTCTTATTTTTCTTTTTATCAATATTCTACAGGATTCTTTAAATAAATAAAACTTTTAAAATAATATGGAATGTATTGCTACATCAATATGCTGAACGTTGCTTTAAAATAATGTTAGAACATTAATGAAAATGCATGCTTAAAGAAAAGGTACATATCATATAAAATCTGTGGGTTGTTTTTTTTTTTTTCCCCTTACCTCTCTATAGCCTGACTCTCATCCAATTCTGAATCCATGTTCTTCTGATATGGGGCCCATAAACCTGAGTCCAAGCAAGGCATGTAGCCAAAATGATTAGTTCAGACTGAGCCAATCAGAATGAATCCCAGTAGAGGCTGCCATTTTTTTTCTTTTTTCACACACACACACACACACACACACACACACACACACACACACACTTGAGTTGGAGCCTCACTCTGTCACTCACTCTAGAGTGCAGTGTCACGATCATGTCTACTGCAACCTTGACCTGCTGGATTCAGGCAATTCTTCTGCCTCAGCCTTCCAAGTAGCTGGGACTACAGGAACACACTACCACACCTGGCTGATGTTTTCTATAGATAGATAGATAGATAGATAGATAGATAGATAGATAGATAGATAGATTTTTTTGAGGCTTGCAATTTTAAGTATCTAAACTAGCAGGTTATAAGGCCCTACCCAAGAATAAAGTCCATCAGGAACAATGCAATACTGACCAATAGAGATAAATAAATGGAATACTGCACCATTATTTGACTCTCTCAATCCATCAATGCCAAAATTCAGATAACCACTGAAATTTTAGTTACACAAGAAAATACATCTCATTTTTGTTTAAGCAGGAGTCCCCAACCCCTGGCCATGGACCACTATGGTCTGTGCCCTGCTAGGAACTGGGTCACACAACAGAGGGTGAGCACTGGGTGAGTGGATCCTGGTCTTCTGTCAGTTCAGCAGTGACATTCGATTCTCAGAGGAGCACGTTTCCTGTTGTGAATTGTGCATGTAAGGGATCTAGAGTGCTCCCTTCTTATGAGAGTCTAATGCCTGATTAGCCACCACACCCGACTGAAATAAAAATTACTAACATGCAACTAGAGTGAGATTGTGATGAATCTGTTTCTCCAAATACTCTAGGGGATCGTAAATCATTTTAAAGGTGTGAAAAGCAATATGAATATAATGAACTGCATGTTATATCATAATATCTTGCTTAAAAATAAATACAACAGGTGAAAAAAATGTTAATTGTAGTGTCATATAATCCTCAAAAATTAAATGCAACCTAAATCTTAACTTAGCATGATGACTAAGTACTGTATATGATAGTATGTCAATATTAAACTATGCAAGTCTAAAATTATAGATTATGCAAAAAGGAAATATTTACAATACTGTATAAAAATCATCAAAACTATATTGCATCTATTATTAATTGTAGCTACATAAAGTTATACACACACATACACACACACACACACACACACACACACACACACACACACACACATACATATATACAGAGAGACAAGCAGTTCTCAACACCAGTTGCATATTAAAATCTCCTGAGAAGTGTGGTAAAAATGAAAAAACTTGGGAGGCGAAGGTGAGAGGATTGCCTGAGCCCACAGGTTCGAGAAAAGCCTGGGCAACTTGGCAAGACCTCATCTCTACAATAAATCAAAAAATTAGCCGGGTGTGGTAGCGCATGCCTGTAGTTCCAGCTACTGGAAGGCTGAGGCGGAAGGATCGCCGGAGCCAGCAGGTCGAGGCTGCAGTGGCCGGGAGCAGCCACTTGCACTCCAGTCTGGGTGACAGAGTAAGACTCCAACTCAAAAAAAAAAAAAAAATCAAAAAATTAGCCGGGCGTGGTAGCATGTGCCTGTGCTTCCAGCTACTTGGAAGACTGAAACAGAAGGATCACTGGAGCCCAGAGGGTCACTGGCGTCACTGCAAGCATGCTACTGCACCCCAGCCTAGCTGACAGAGACTCCAACTCAAAAAAGTGTAAAAACTGTTGATGCTTCAGAAGTTTCTATTCAATTGGGCTGGGCATTGGTATTTTTCTAAAGCTCCCCAAGTGGTACTGGTGTGCAAGTATTAGCAAAATCTTTAGAATTATGGAAATAATGAAGGCACTTACAATAAATCAACACATATCTCATTTAAATATTCACTTATTCACAACTTGGCATTTGAGCATATTCAAATATTCACTTATTTGGCATATTCTTACATTCACAAATTCTTCATGTGTTGGCATTCCTTTCATACATGGTTAAACCTCAAAATTGTTCAAGTTTTGAGAGTTCCTCTGGTAACTGAGACAAAATGGTAACTTAATTATACCCCGGAATAGAACAGGGAAGAGAATGAGAATTTGGGGGGATCCTGCTAGGCATAAATTCATTCATAGGTACACCAAACCCTGGAAAGTCCCATTCTCTTATCTTTGTAATGATAATCATTCTGATATGACTTTTACAATTTGCATGGTTTCTGGCAGGTTGGTCACACCAGTGCCTCCATCCATTTCAATGTCTTTGACTGGATTCTCCTCCCCTAAGTGTTGGAGAAAGCCAGAGTTCAGGTCTCACACCCACACTAACTGGGTGCTTCATGCAAATATGACTCTCAACCCTCCATCTCCAGGCCTGACCTTTTTCCTGAACTCCAAATTTCCAGCTGCCTCTTCAACATCTCCACATGAATATTAATGAAGCAGCTTGACCTTCACCAAAACCAAACCCTTCATCTTTGCACCCAGACTTAGTCCTTCTCCTGGAACTTCAGCTCAGTAAATGACATCATCATTCACCTATCTGAGACCCTCAGTAACATCTTTGATGATCAAACTCAACCCATGTACGCTTTACCAGCAAATCTCTTTGGCTATACCTTAAAAATATGTCTTGGGCTCAACACACTTCTCATCAATTTCTTTTTTTTTAAAATGATTATTTTAGCTTCAGAGTAGGCCAGGAACAGCACTTTGGGAAATCGAGGCAGAAGGATTGTTTGAGGCCAGGAATTTGAGACCTGCCTGGGCAGCATAGCAAGACCTCATCTTTATTAAAATAAAAAATAAAAATAAATGAGCTGACCATGGTGGCACACACCTGTAGTCCCAGTTACTGGGAAGACTGAGGTGGAAGGATCTCCTGAACTCAGGAGATCAAAGCTATGGTGAGCTGTGGTGGTGGCACTGAACTCTAGCCTAGATGACAGAGCAAGACTCTAACTCAAAAAATATGGAGAGAGATTAAGGGGGTGCATTGCAGGACTGTTAAATGGGTATATTGTATAATGGTGAGGTTTGGGCTTCTATTGAAACTGGTACCCAAATAGTGAACACGGTACCCAATAGTAGTCATTTTTCGGCCTTGTCCTCTCTCCTTCCCTTTTCCCTTTATGAGTCTCCAGTGTCTGTTTTTCCCATGTTTATGTCTGTGAATTTCAGTGTTTAGCTCCCACTTATAAGTGAAAATATGCTGTATTTGGTCTTCTGTGTATGCGTTAGTTTGGTTAGGATAATGGCCTCCAGCTGCATCCATGTTGCTGCAAATGACATGATTTTGTTCTTTTTATGACTGTGTAGTATTCTGTGGTGTATAGATACTGTATTTTCTTTATCAAGTCCATTGTTGACAGGCACCTATGTTGGTTTCATGTCTTTGCTATTGTGATAAACATAGTGCTGTGATAAACATAGTGCTGTGATAAACATACAATTGCAGGTGTCTTTTTGGCAGAATGATTAATATTCCTTTGGATATATACCTGGTTGTGGGATCACTGTGCTGTTTTCAGTTCTCTGAGAAATCTCCAAACTGTTCTCCCCAGGGTTTGAATTAGCTTACATTCCCACCGACAGTGATCCATTGTTTTTCGACTTTTTAATAATAGCCATTCTGACTGATGTGAAATGGTATCTCATTGTGATTTTGGTTTGCATTTCCCTGATGATTAGTGTCACATTAATTTCAGTGCACTAATTTATTCCAAGACATCAGGATCTCAAGCAGATTTCTTTTCTTTTCTTTTCTTTTCTTTTCTTTTCTTTTCTTTTCTTTATGCATCAGTGTCTTGCTCTGTCTCCCAGGCTGGAGTGCAGTTGTGGAATCAAGGTTTATGGCAGCCTCAACTTCCTGGGCTCAGGCAATCCCTCAGCCTCAGCCACCTGAGTAGCTGAGACTACAGGTATGGGCCCCCACACTCGGCTATTTTTTTGGTTTTCTATTTTTCTATAGAGACTGGGGCGGGGGGTCTCACTATGTTTCCCAGGCTGGTCTTGAACTCCTGGGCTCAAGCAATCCTCCAGACTCAGCCTCCCAAAGTGTTGGGTTTACAAAGGTGAGCTGCCACACCCGGCGTCAAGCAGATTTCTATTACTTGTACCCCTCATTGTCACTCGTGACCCTCATTGTCTGAATGAGGTTGGATCACTTCTCTCTCCAGCTCATAAGCACCCAACGGCTTTCTATTACAGTCAAAATAAACCCCATGTCTTTACCCGGCTCTGTGTGATCTGGTGTCTCGTCATCTCTCCCCCTGTCTCTCCATGACTGGAGCCCCAGGCTTACAGGTCTTCCTGATTTTTCCCAAAGATACCAAGCCTCAAGGCCTTTCTCTTGCTGGTTTTATGCCTTTATTGCTCTAACTCCAGAGCTCTGTGTTGCTCAGCCCCTCACATGTCCCTCTAAAGGTCACCTCATCAGTGGGACCTTTCCTGAAAATCAGTTCTGAAAAGAGTTCCTCCCCTCACCACACACAGCATGCAACACTCTATCCCTTTAAGATGTTTAATTTTTTTTTTTTTTAGTTGGAGTCTCACTCTGTCGCCCAGGCTGGAGAGCAGTGGCACAATCACAGCTCATCTCAGCCTCAACCTTCTGGACTCAGGCGATCCTTCCACCTCAGCCTCTGGAGTAGCTGGGACTACAGGCAAGCACCACCACACCAGGCCAATTTTTTAAAATTTTTTCCAGAGATGAGGCCCCACTATGTTGCCCAGACTGGTCTCCAACTCTTGGGCTCAAGGAATCTTCCTGCCTTGACCTCTCAAAGTGCTGGAATTACTGGCATGAGCCACCACACCAAGACTTAACTTTTCTTCACGGTGATTATCACCATCTGCTGTAGTGACATTATGTACATGGTACATGTACCTGTAGCTACGTGTTGCCCGTCTTCCCCATAATCTGCAAAAACATAGGAATTTGACCAATTCTGTTCACCACTGCATGCCCAAGCTTTAAATCAATGCCTAGTTCACAGTGAGCAACCAATAAATGTCTATAGAATTATTGAATGAATGAGAAAACAATGAATCAAGTTTTGGGTTTTGTTTTTTATGCATATTTATTTTTTAGAGCAATTTTAGGTTCACAGCAAAATGAGCGGAAAGTACAGAGAATTTCCATATAACCCAGTTCCTACTCATGCAAAGTGTGTCTCCTTATCAGCATCCCACTCCAGAATGAGCCGTCATTGTCATCTCAAGCATGTGGTTTACATTAGGGCTCACTCTTGGAGTATATTCTATGGGTTTGGACAAATGTATAGTAACATGTGTCTACCAAATTACAGGTCTTAAGTAGTTTAGTAGTTCTCCTGCCTTAAAAATCCTATTCATGCCCGCTCCCCCTTAACTCCTGGCAGCCACCAATTTTTTTTTTTTTACTGTCTTTATAGTTTTCCCTTTTCTGGAATGTTATATAGATGGACTAGCCAAGAGTTTTTGGCTTTATTTTGCTTTATGTTTTCATTTTTGTTTTCCTGCAGATGGCGAATGTAGGTTATGGTGCTCTTCTAGCCCTGGTTAAGGAATTTAAAAGAGTTGCTCACCTGGGAATTGTAAATGTTATTGACTTATAAGACAGTGATATGGCTGAGCATGGTGGATCATACCCATAATCCCAGCACTTCGAGAAGTCAAGATGAGAGGATTGCTTGAGCCAAGAGTTTGAGACCAACCTAGGCAACATAGCAAGCCCTTATCTCTGCAAAAAAAAAAAAAAAATCAGAAAGTTAACCAGGCATGATGGCACGTACCCATAGTGTGCCTGTAGCCCTAGCTAGTTAGGAGGCTAAGGAGGAAGGATTGCCTGAGCCTAGGAGGTCAAGGCTGCAGTCACCTGTGATCCTGCCATTGCACTCCAGCTTGAGCCTCAGAGTGAGACCTTGACATAAAAAATAAAAGCAAAAATAGTAAATAAGATAGTGATTTTAAAAAAACAGCAAAATTAATCTCACTGAATAATACTGAAAAACTTAATGAGCTGCCCTTTTTTTCTTTCCTCACCTCAGGTAATTGCCTTGATTTCAGAGAAGCTCTAAATACTCAGGTTCACTTTAAAGCAGATATGACCAACATTTTGGATTCCCTGAGATGCATCAAGTAAAGAGGAATTGTCTTGGGCCGCATATAAACTACACAATATGGTTAGTGTATATACATAATGAGACATTTTAATATTTTTATTATAAAGTTTAGAAAAATGAGAACAATATAAAACGAGTGGGAAATTTGACTTTGCTTTCATAACTAATCTACCAATGTCTGGTTCAATGGAAGTGGTCATAATTTTTAGTGAGTCCTCAAGATATTCATCAGAAATGTTTATTTGAATGTTGCTCTTCATGTGTTTCATTATTGAAAAAAGCTGCTCATAAATGGATGTGCTGCCAAAAAGCAATGTCGTGAATAAGACATGATTGTGAACTTCAGAAATGGAACTGTACATGGAGTCGTGAAGAAAATAAAAGCATTAACACATGATGTTAAAAGATTTTTGTGGGGCCTTGTTGCTAGCTGCCTTGGGCCACATATAGCATGCAGGCCATGGATTGTACATGCCTGCAAAGTAAGCAGTTAAGGCAGAGAGTTCAATTAACTGTGGTCGGATTAGGTGGGATTGAATCTATGGTCTTCTCTTGGCCAGCTAGGAAGCCATCTTCAACAACCTCTAATTTGCTTCTAATTTTAGCAGCTCAATCTCTAGCCCAGATCACTTTAGCCACTTTCTAATCCCTCCCCCTGCCACTAATGTGACCTCCTCAAAGCTCCCCTCCAAGCTGAGAGGTAAATATGCCTACGTTATCCCTAACAGAAAACATTCTTCAGTGCCCAGGACCACAGGACCTGATCGTTGTTCTCAGCCTCATTCTACATACTTTCCCTGGAGTCACAGATTTGGTTGAGTCTTTCCTGACAGGCACGTGTATACAGGTTAGGGGTCCCCCTTTGTGGTCCATGGTCTACTGTCCTGGCACTTGCTGTAGCTTTGGGAGTGTAATTAAAAAAAACAAAAGTCAATAGAATCTTAAAGCTATTTATGATTGTTGTATTTCATGCTGTTTAAGAGAGTAGACTCTAAACTAGATTATTTATGGTCTAATCTAGTTTTACCTCTTACTATTTGTATGGCCTTGGGCAAGTTATTTAACCTCCTTGGCTTCTGTTTCCTCATCTGTTAAAATAGAGCTAATTATAGTACTTAGACTTTATAGAGTTGTAATGATTAAATGACTTGATAACTGTAAAACATTCAGGATAGTGTCTAGAAGGTTAACTAACACTATACAAGTGTTAGTGATTGTCTCATCATTTTGACATCTGCCTCCATTTCCAGTTTATGTCTGTGTTTTGACTGTGCCACGTGATAAATTTTCAATAAGTTCATTCTCCCCTCCATGCTTGTAATGCAAATCTGAGTTGGAAATTCTTTTTTAACTCTCTCATTGGATTGGTATAGTAAGAGCAACACAGGCAATTATTTAAATTTTGGAATTTCAGTGATAATTATGACCTTTTTTTCGTGGTCCTAAACATTACTGTACTGGTGAGCTAGGGCTTCCATAACAAAGTATCCCATACTGGGTGACTTAAACAACAGGAATTTATTTTCTTGCAATTCTGGAGACTGGAAGTCTGAGATGGAGGTGCAGCAGGACTGGTTTCTTCTGAGGCCTCTCTCCTTGGCTTGAAATGGCCACCTTCTCCTGTGTCTTCACAAAGTCTTACCTCTATGTGTCTGTACCCTCATGCCTTCTTCTTATAAGGATATTGGTCAGATTGGATTAGGGTTGACCCTAATGACCTCATTTTAATTTAATTACCTCTATAAAGATCCTATTTCCAAATACAGTCACATTCTGAAGTACTGACTTAGGACATTGACATATGAATTTTAGATGAATACAATTCAGCCCATTAAAGTGCCATATCGCTTATTTCTAACTACTTTTCTGTAAAGTTGGATAAATTATTGATACATAAATACAGGATATAAACTCTATCATAATTAGAAACCATAGTGTAATGAATTAAAAATTGGGGGGCCGGGCACTGAGGCTCATGCCTGTAATCTCAGTACTTTGGGAGACCCCGGGGGGAGGATTGTTTGAGGCCAGGGGTTCAAGACCAACCTGGGCTACATAGCCAGACCTCATCTCTATTTAAAAAAAAAAAAAAAATTAGCTGGACGTGGTGACAGGAGCCTGTAGTCTCAGCTACTTGGGAAACTGACACAGGAGGAGCGCTTGAGCTCAGGAGTTGGAGGCTGTAGTGACCCGTGATTGTTGCCATTGCACTCCAGCCTGGGCAACAGAGTAAGACACTGACTCAAAAAAAAAAAAAAAAGTAGGAAAAAAAAGTGTACCTAAGTTAATATGTTAGAATTCCAATATATAGCTTAAGTGTAATGGTGGAAAATAGCATCACAGATCAATGAATCTGTAGCCTTTTCTCTTTTTCACAGAAAAAAAAAATTTTATGAGAGCTTATTGCAAACTGTCAGTGAAGATATGCCAACTGCCAAAAAGACTCAAAAAAGGATAAAGTTATCTTTTTAGTTAAAAAAGTAAATAATTTTTTGAAAGCTAATTTAAAAAGCAGTGACTTCAAAATTAATAAAATTTGAAAATGCAGTACATAAACTTTATGATACTAAGGACATTAATTCAATTTTAAAACTTAAGTTGGTTTCAGAGATACCTTAGTATTCTTAAAAAAAATAACATTATTACAAGTCCTAAATATAATTTTTGGTCTTGCTATTATTGTCTGTCAATTTTGCAAATAGGTTGATCCTTTAATTTATGTCTATATCAATGTAGACCTGGAAATAATAGAGCACACGTTATCAATAGATTGTTAAGAGTTGCCTATTTTAGTCTGAGGTTCCAATCAGACTTGCTTGTTTAATATTCAAAACAAAACAGAAATATTTGGAGGAAAAAATAAATACGTTTGTTTAGGAGCTATATTCAAATAAGTTATTGGGTAGAAAGTCATTTTAAAAGAAATACTGATACCACCTGCTCTTCTAATTTATTATTTGTACCATAGCATGAAAGGACAAAGACCATCTGTTATGCATTTTCTTGTTTTTAGTGCTTAATATAAGATATAGATAATAAATCAGATTTTCCTAAACCCCTTACCCACCGTCACTACTAAACAAAATTTATAGATAAAACTCCATGATTTCTAACACACAAGTGGCTTTGATGTGAAGCAAAGCCTTGAGAATTTTTGAATGAAAATTTTAAGCGCCGTAGGAGTTACCAATGTATAGTTTAATCTATTTGCAACTAATAACCAGAGGGTTGAATTCTGAAGTGCCAGGCCTGAGTTATTCACCATAAAATGCCTTGTTTAATGCTCCTTTAATGAAATCAAATCGTTAAGATAATGAAAATAAAGAGAAAGGTCAAGTCACCGAGGATAAGCCATTTAACCTTATGGCTTATTGCACATAACAGCACGGAGTAAGAAACCAATCTTCATAAATTGAATTTATTTCATATTCCTAATGCTTATGAATAAATCATCTTCTGTAATTAAATAATGTGCACTGCTTTTCTGGGGAAAAAAAAACAACTACTATCAGCTGTTAGGATTGGTTTGTTTTCCACATTTGATAGATATCTGCTGGGAACTCCCGGAAGAGTCAATGTGGCATGCTGTATCCTTGGGCACTTACTGAATCCATCTGAGCATTTGAGAAACAATAGGAGAAGGAGAAGCTAATAAAGACTTGAGCAACAAAACAGCTCAAGATAATTCTCTCAACTCCCTAAATTGACCTGGAATTACATTTCATTCCTCACAAAAGAAAGCAACAACTAATGTCACTATACTGTTATAACGCCCTTGCACAATGCTCCATTTTCCAGAAACCTAATTCAGATGCAGTACGTTGCAAAAGCACTTGTGGGTGGATGGACACATACCTTCCTAAGCACGCAATTATAAGCCCATTTCTTTGTCTTTTGCTCCAGATAATTTTTTTTTTCCCTTTTTCTGTAATACGATGCTCCTCAATTTATAAAATATATCCGGAAAAAAGAGAATCCAGAACTACAGATAACATTGCCTTTTATCTTTCAGCAGTATTCTTTTTTTTAAGGAAAAGCTTATTTAAAAGTAAATTAGAGAGGCAAAGAGAAGAGAGAGAGAAAATACACCTCCCCAAGATGGGGGAGGGATCCAAAGCCAGGAAGCATGGGGATAGCCACAGCTCAAAGAGCACATGGCCATGAGAGTCACGGCAGTATTTTTAAAGCACTTTTTTTTTTTTTGAGTTGGGATTTCACTCTGTAGCCCAAACTGAAGTGCAGTGGTACAATTCTGGACACTCCACAGCCTCAGTCTCTTGGACTCAGGCAATTCTCCCACCTCAGTCTCCCAAACAGCTGGGATGACAGGCGTGTACCACCACACCCCACTAATTTTTTGATTTTTTTTGTAGAGGCAAGGTCTCGCTATGTTGCCTAGGCTAGTCTCAAACTCCTGGACTCAAGCAATCCTCCGACCTCAGTCTCCCATAGTGCTGGGATTACAGGCTGAAACCCCTGCGCCACACCTTAAAGCACATTTTAGAATAAACTTCGTCCTTCTGGAATTTTGCTGATTTTTCACTTAAGAAATATAGATACATTCGAGGTTTTTCTTTTATTCAAGTTTCATCATTTCTTTGAAGCCAAATGGGGATGGTCCAAGTCTATTTTTGGTAACTAAAATAAATCAAAAGGAAAAGGTAAGCATTTCGTTACTCCATATAAAACTTATCACGCTTCCCACTGTTTTCTGCACACTAGGACATTTCAAGTTAAAAAGCAACTTTCACTGTGGCAATATGTCCTATAAGAAGAGCAAAGGGTCGGGCTCAGCCTGTAATCCAGCACTTTGGGAGGTTGAGGTGAGTGGATTGCCTGAGCCCGCAGGTTCGAGACTCGCCTGGGCAACTTGGCGAGACCTCATCTCTACAATAAATCAAAAAATCAGCTGGGCGTGGTAGCACGCGCCTGTAATTCCAGCTACTTGGAAGGCTGAGGCAGAAGGATCTCCGGAGACCAGCAGGCTGCGGTAGCCAGGAGTGTCACTCCAACCTGGGTGACAGAGTGAGACTCCAACTCAAAAAAAACCACAAAAAACAGAAGAGTAATCAACTTTTTTCTGTAGAAACCCTCATGAGGGATCTCACTGCAGACACACTCTCAAATACAGTCCTTAGAATGTTCATGCTAACTCCATTCCTCTCTTTCCTTCCAAGAGTCCATCAGAACACAAGGGAATGAGAAGAAGGATATCATCATAAAATGGCTAACCTTAAACATACTCTGCTTTATAAAGAAAATAAAGTAACTGTTCCTCAAACATTCATAATGTCATTACTATTAGTAAATAATTACCTATGATACATTGATATACTGTAACCTTTCAGTGGAGAATCATATTTTAGATTTTATTTTTTTGTGTTAGGATTTCACTCAGTTACTCAGGATGAAGTACAGTGGCACAATCATGGCTCACTGCAGCCTCGACCTCCTAGACTCAGGTGATCCTCTTGCCTCAGCCTCCAGGTAGCTGAATCTAAAGGCCTGCGCCACCACACCCAGGTAATTTTTTGATTTTTGTGGAGAAGTCTCACTTTGTTGTCTATGTTGTCTAGGCTGGTCTTGAACCCCTGGGCTCAAATGATCCACCCATCTGGGCCTCCCAACGTGTTAGAATTATAGGCATGATGTTTTTAAGGTAAGATTTTCCTGTGTATATTCGGTTTCAAAAACTAAATCTCATTATTTCTATTAAATATACCTATAGCTTTAAGACTTGAATTTTAGAGCTATTAAAAACAATATTCCCATGCAAAAAGAAAATGTATTCAGTTGTACTTACTAGAATTCAAGAGTGTAACATTTTATTTCATTGTCTTATTTCAGGTTATGTCTACCATTTGCACAGCAATCTTTTAAAAATAGTATCTGACTTTGACAGCAATTATTTAAAACTCTGAAATACTTGAATGAATTGAGTTCTTAAGATTAATATTTGGTGAGCTACATCCTGTTATTCTTTTAATAAAAAAATTGCTTAACTCATCTCATTGCACACTGATTCTGTTACTCTTTTAAACCTAAACATAACTGGCTGATACTATGCTGTAATTAAAACACTACCCAATATAGTTTGATTCGACGGAAGAATAAATGAAAAGCTCTCTTCAGTAAAATAAAAGTCTTAGTCACATTTACAAAGATCTATACAAAGTATATAATAAAAAAATAAGACTTTTATCTTCTGACTTTAACTAAGAAAGCACACTTACTAATCATGGTTAGGCACCCAAAACTTCATTTTTAGAAAAAGTTTGTTTGCAGCATTTACAAATAGAAGCCTAGATTACACTTAAATTATTGTTGCAAGTTCACAATTACTCCATTAATTATACAGTGGAAAAAGTTACTAAAGAAATTAAAATTCAAGAGGCATCATATTACCTCAATATATGTTGTATATGTAGTATTATATGTAGTATAATTCAAATTATACTACAAGGCAATAGTAACCAAAACAGCATGGAACAGATACACAGATCAGTGGAACAGAATAAAGAACCCAGAATTAAAGTCACATACCCACAACCAACTGATCGACAAAGTCAACAAAAACATACTGGGAAAAGGACACCCTTGGTGCTGGAAAAACTGGCTAGTCATATGCAGAAGACTAAAACTGGAACTATACCTCTTACTGTATACAAAAATTAGCTCAATATAGAGCAAATGTAGGACCTGAAACTGCAAAAATCCTAGCAGAAAACCTTGGAAAAACTCTTCTGGACATTGACCTGGGCAAATGATTTTGACCTAGTCTTCAAAAGCAAACAGAACAAAACCAAAAATAGACAAATGGGGCTTAATTAAACTTACAAGTTTATACACAGCAAAAGAAACAATCAACAGAGTAAACAGACAACCTACAAAAGGGAGAAAATATTTGTAAACTATGTATCTGATAAAGGGCTCATAACAGAATCTACAAATAACTCAAACAACTCAACAAGAAAAAAACAAATAACCCCATTAAAAAGTGAGCAAAGGACATGAACAGACATTTTTCCAAAAAAAAGACATACAAGCACCAACAAATATATTAAAAATGCTCAACATCAGTAATCATCAGAGAAATGCAAGTCGAAACTGCACTGAAATTCCATCTCACCAGTCAGAATGTCTATTAAAAAGTTGGGAGCCGGGCTCGGTGGCTCAACCTGTAATCCCAGCACTTTGGGAGGTTGAGGTGAGTGGATTGCCTGAGCCCCCGGGTTCGAGACCTGCCTGGGCAACTTGGTGTGACCTCATCCCTACAATAAATCGAAATGAGCCGGACGTGGTAGTGCACCCCTGTAGTTCCAGCTACTTGGAAGCCCGAGGCGGAAGGACCACCGGAGCCCAGCAGGTCGAGGCTGCGGTGGCCGGGAGAGGCCACTGCACTCCAGTCTGGGTGACAGAGTGAGACTCCAACTCAAAAAAAATAAAAAATAAAAAATAAAAAAAAAAGTTGGGCCGGGTTCAGTGGCTCACGTTTATAATCCCAGCACTCTAAGAGGCCAAGGTGAGAGGACTGCTTGAGCCCACGGGTTCAAAACCAGCCTGGACAACCTTTCAAGACCTCATCTCTACAATAAATTTAAAAAATTATCCAGGCATCATGGTGCGTGCCTGTAGTTCCAGCTACTGGAAAGGAGGCTGAGGCTGAAAGATCACCTGAGCCCAGCAGGTTGAAGCTGCAGTGGCTGAGAGCGTGCCACTGCACTCCAACCTGGGCGACAGAGTGGGACTCCAATGCAAAAGTAAAAAATAAAAATAAAGTTGAAAATCAACAGATGCTGGCGAGGATGCAGAGAAAAGAAAACGCTTATACACTGTTGATGAAAATGTAAATTAGTATTACCATTTTGGAAAACAGTATGAAAATTTCTCAAAGTACTGAAAATAGAACAACCATTTGATCCAGGAATCCCACTACTGGGCATATACCTACAGGGAAAGTAATCATTATATCCCAAAGATACTTGCACTCGTATGTTTATTGCAGTAATATTCAAAATCATCAAGATATGCGATCAGCCTAAGTCCCCATCATTGGAGGAATGAATAAAGAAAATGTGATATATATACACCATAGAATATGACTCAGTCATAAAAAAAGAATGAAATCATGTCTTTTGAGGCAACATATATGGAACTGGAGACCATTATCCCAAGTGAAATAACTCAGCAACAGAAAGTCAAACACTGCATATTCTTGCTTGTAAATGGGAGCGAAACAATGGGTACGCATGGGTATACAGAGTAGAATAATATACATGGGAGACTCCAAAATGTGAAAGAATGAGAGGTGAGTGAAAGCTGAAAACGTATCCATTAGGTACAGTGTTCCCTATTTGGGTGATAGGTACACGAAAAGCCCAGACTCCACCACTGTGCAATATATGCATGTAAGAAATCTGCACTTGTAGCCACTCAACATATAAAATTAAAAATAAGTTAATCGGCTGGGCACAGTGGATCATGTCTGTAATCCCAGCACTTTGGGAGGCCGAGACAAGAGGATACCTCGAGCCCAGAATTTCAAGACCAGCCTGGGCAACATAATGAGACCTCATCTCTATAAGAAATCAGTCAAAAAATTAGCCAGGAATGGTGGCGTATACCTGTAGTCCCAGCTACTTGAGAGGCTGAGGCAGAATGATCGTCTGAGCCTAGGAGGTTGAGGCTGTGGTGAGCTGTGATCATGACACTGCCCTCCAGCTGGGTGACAGAGTGAAGGCTCCAACTAAATATATATATATATAAATATAAATTAATTAAAATCTAGGCAGGCATAGTGGTGCACATCTGTAGTTCCAACTATTTTGGAGGTTGAGGCAGGGATTCCAGGCAACATAGTGAGACTGTATCTCAAAATTTTTTTTTTAATTTTAATACATGCTAATCCTGTTAACAAATGCAAAAGAAGTCCCTATGAAGTGAAGCAACTTTAAACATAGAGCAAGAATATGGGCATCCTGCCTAAGTGAACATGCAACAAACATTGTTATCCTTCAGTGAGGATGGTGACAACTGACAGTCTAACAAATGGAGGAATAAAGAATAAAGCTATACCAGATGAGTGTGTTGATGGTGATTGGCTAAATAATGCTAATTATATTGCACCTACTTTCTCTCCTTCAGGGCCAGATGAGAATAGGTGATCGTTTTATAGTTGTAAAGCAGAGATAACTTCTGAAAAAATAAGTGGACACACCTTGAGCTGTAATTATTTGAAAATTAAACTACAATTATTACTAAAATTCTCTGGGTTTGAAAAGGAAAAATGTTATCTACATGTAGGATTATGTCAAGGATTATATGATATTATATATAAGAACCTTGCACATAGTAGATGCCAAATAAACCACTGTGATTGATCATTACGGTTGATAGGTGAAGGTCTGTGCATCAGTCCAGAAATACAATAGAAGACTGCCTGAATGATAGGGAGGGCAGCACAGGGGATTGCCCAGGACTTATACAACAAACAAAACAACATTTCCAACAATAAAAATGGAGATTTATATATAACAGGAAGGAACTCAGAATTTACATAGCTCATTTTAAAATACATGCATATTAACTATTAAGAGTGACTTAATTATAAACATTCAAGTGGCCGGGCGCAGTGACTCACGCCTGTAATCCCAGCACTTTGGGAGGCAGAGGCCAGAGGATTGCCTGAGTCTAGGGTTTGAGACCAGCCTGGGCAACTTGGCAAGACCTCATCTCTACAATAAATCAAAAATGAGCTGGGGCCAGGCTCGGTGGCTCTGCCTGTAATCCCGTACTGTGGGAGGCTGAGGTGAGTGGATTGCCTGAACTCACAGGTTCGAGACCCGCCTGGGCGACTTGGCAAGACCTCATCTATACAATAAATCAAAAATTAGCCAGGCGTGGTAGTGCATGCCTGTAGTTCCAGCTACTTGGAAGGCTGAGGCGGAAGGACTGCTGGAGCCCAGCAGGTCAAGGCTGCAGTGGCCAGGAACGGCCACTGCACTCCAGCCTGGTTGACTATGAAAACTGGGCAACATAGCAAGACCTCATCTCTACTAAATAAATAAATTAATCAAATAAAAATGAATTTTGAAAAAATATATTAGAACAATCAAAATCCTTATTAATTTACCTTCAAAGTGAAGATAAAACCTAGTTATACACTAATGAGTTGGATGTTTACAGTACTCCAGCAGCAATTTTTCCATAGGTATATAGTAAGTGTACTGTTCAGGTTATATAAGATTAAACTATTATGGAAAATAGCTGTTTTAAAATATAACTTCCTTAATTACAAAACCATTTAAAATTTATTCTCTAAATGTTTAGTTATGTAAGTTCTTTTTTTTTTTTTTTTTTTTGGAGTTGGAGTCTCACTCTGTCACCCAGAATGGAGTTCAGCGGCCACTCCTGGCCACCACAGCCTCGACCTGCAGGGCTCCGATGATCCTTCCGCCTCAGCTTTCCAAGTAGCTGGAACTACAGGCACGCGCTACCACGCCAGGCTAATTTTTTTGATTTATTGTAGAGATGAGGTCTCACCAAGTTGCCCAGGCGGGTCTCGAACCTGTGGGCTAAGGCAATCCACTCACCTCGGCCTCCCAAAGTGCTGGGATTACAGGCTGAGCCACCGAACCTGGCCAAGTCATGTAAATTCTTAATGAAAACCACCAGGGCACTACAGGACTAAATTATTTTATGTTAGCAATGATCCAAATACTCTTCAGACTTAAACATAATTATAGAATTTCATTGATACTTATTATCTTTATATACGTCACCACATGGGAATAAATAGTATAATTTAAATGACTTAATATTATAGTCTTTTTGGACTATAATTGTTTTTTCTTTTTGGACTATAATTGTTTTACGGGGTACACATGCATGATTTTTCATCTCATGGACATATTGTGTAGCGGTGGGGATTGAATCTCAGGTGGCCCGTTCCCTAGTTAGTGAACATTGTTGAGTTATGAGTTAGTAAACTCATATTGGTGTCTCACCCCTTATTGGTGTCCCCGGTGCCTATTATTTGCATCTTTGTATGGGTCTACCATTTAATTATAAATTGGATGCAGAATATGCCATTCCTTCTTCGGCACTCCAAGTTTCCTGGGCTCCTAACTTCCCCCAGAAGTATACTTCATTAAGAGAGAGAAAAACAAATATTGAACAAATCAACTTGTATGGAACCATGGCATATTTAGTTGATATCCAGACTCTTTAAACATAACATTCTAAAATTAAATTTAGTGTGAAAATCACTCCCTAATATTCATAAAATGGAACCTGATCTTGAGTGACACAAAATTTCTAAGCACTGACATTCATGTTGAAATGAGAACTGAAGAACTCAGGATAGTCAAAATGAATCATTATGAATTAGACACATTTTCAAACTTCTTAATTTAAAAGAGATACTGAGTTTTCGACTTTAGTATCTTATTTCGGTGATTAGAAAAAAAAAATCTCCTTTTAAGCCCATATTCTCCACCTTAAAAAAAAATTCTTTTTAAAGCTTTTTTCCATAGTCATAATTTTACTCTACAATGAAACTCTTGAATTCCTGAGACAGCATTTAATCTTGACAAGTTGTCTCATGTGAATCAAAAAATAATAATAAAGAGAACAAGATGCTGGGCATAGTGGTTCATGCCTATAATCCCAGCACTTTGGGATGTGGAAGCAAGAGGTTACCTGAGCCCAGGGGTTCGAGACCAGCCTGGTGAGACCTTGTCTTTACAATAAATCAAAAGATTAGGCAGGCGTGGTGGTGCATACCAGCAGTCCCAGCTACTCAGGAGGCTGAGGCAGAAAGATTGCTTGAGCCCAGCAGGTCGAGGCTACAGTGACCATGAGCGTGCCACTTTACTCCAGCCTGGGCAACAGAGAGAGACTATGACTCAAAAATTAAAAAATAAAAATAAAAAATGAGAGAACAAGATACTGAGTTATAAACTCACTTATGTGTCATACTGTGCATACTCCAGATCTTCAAAGGGAAGACCATGGCAGGTAAGGACTATCAGAGCTTCATGGAACGTGCTAGAATTGCAAAATCCCAAACCTACTCAGTGAGAACCTGAATGTTGTGAGGTACCTGGATGATTTACATGCATATTAAAGTTTGAGTGGCAATGGTAAGACAATCTAATACACTAAGATTGGAAACATCTAAATCTTTTACCTTAATAATGAAATCTGGTTGAATTTGGTGATGAAGTTACTCTATATACTTAAAAGCTAGGAAATATGGCTGAAAGATACTTTAAAGCTATACTTTCCCCTAAACTTCCATCTTCAGGAGTAGACAGGAGAGGAAAAAAAATCTATTAGAGATCCATCTCATCCTTAGTTTAAACTATCTCTTCCCTCTCACTCAACAATCACTTTTCTATTTCTTTTAGAGCGCAAGAAGCCAATTTCAGAAAACCAAGTTACATTGTATTAGAAAAATAGCTTTCTACGGAAAAGACTATGGAAGGTGTAAAAACTCTGTTTTTTTAAAAGAAATCACCCAGAGATAATTGTATCGGCTTCATTTCACAGGGGGCAGAAACTTTCTGTGCTTCTTCTAGCAACATGATATAGGTACATGAGATAATTTTTTCATGCAATTCTAAGAATGCTATATTTGGAGACAAAATACATCAGTTGTTCTCAGGATGAAAGCAATAAATGGTCATCCAAATTACTCAAGAAAGTAATATTGAGTGTTTGTCTTCTTTTAAAGAGTAGATGATTACTTGAAGTTCTAGAGAATCAGAAATAGTTCAAACTGAGCTCCACAGGAAGTAGGAAATAGGCCTCATCATGCCGTACCCAAGAGAGTCTGAACAGCTGCTCTAATTTGGGAGACGGGGTGATGACTGTGACAAGATTTAACTGTGTTGGAGTCTGAACATTTTTTATACCCTATTTGAGAGGATGGGAGAAAGGAGATATTAACTGCAGGGAAGAAGAGGGACCAAAGGACAGAGAATGTTTCCTGTCTTTTATGTAATAACATTGATTCTGTAGTAGGAAATTAACATATATGTTATATATTTGTTTTATATATACATGTAGGAAATAAGTGTCTAGAATGTGTTCTCATCCCTCTATGGGCCATTCTTCATTGTAGGATTCAGCAAATCTACTTTCCATACCCACCATAATTCATCCACCGAGGCTAAAACACCATCTGGCTGTTACTTCTTTTCTTCATTTCTAGTCCTCCTTAGTTCTCACCTTCAAAACATCAACATTACTTAAAAGACTTGACTTAAATTAAAGGCAACTGACTGAGTGGGGTGGCTCACTCCTATAAATCCCAGCATTTTGGGAAACCAAGGTGGAAGGATTGCTTGAGCCCAGGAGTTCAAGGCTGCAGTGAGCTCCAGTGAGCCTGGGTGACAGGGTGGAAACCTGGCTCTAAATAAATAACTAACTAAATAAAATAAAGGCAACTAAAACTATGATTTGAGGATGGGCACAGGGCTCATGTCTGTAATCCCAGCACTTTGGGAAGCAAAGGCCAGAGGATTGCTTGAGCCTGGGAACCCGATACCAGCCTAGTCAACATAGCAAGACCTCATCTTTACAAAAAATAAAAAAATTAGCTAGGTGTGGTGACGCATGTCTGCAGTGTCAGCTAGTTGGAAGGCTGAGGAGTGAGGATTGCTTGAGTCCAGAAGTTTGGAACCAGCCTGGACAACATAGCAAGACCTCATCTCTACAAGAAATAATTTCAAAAAATGAGTCTGGTGTGGTGGTGCACACCTGTAGTCCCACTTCGTCTAAGGCTTAGGTGGAAGGATTGCCTGAACCTAGTGAAGGCTGCAGTGAGCCATGCTGGTGCCACTACACTCCACCCTGGAGATAGAATGAAACCCTGACTCTGATAATGATAATAATAATAATAATAATGATATAACAAATACAATAAAATAGAGGCAATTTAAAATATGTTTTGAGGGCAGCCTGTTTGGGTCCCCTCCCACTGTGGGAGCTTCTCTGTCTTTCAGTAATATGCTTTGAGGCTGAGCAAGGTGGCTCATACCTATAATCTTAGCACTTTGGGTGGCTGAGGCGAGAGAATTGCTTGAGCCCAGGAGTTTGAGACCAGCCTATGCAACCTAGTGAGAGCTCGTCTTTACAATAAAAAATTTAAAAGTTAGTCAGGTGTGGTGGCGCATGCCTGTAGTTCCAGCTATTAGGGATGCTAAGGTGGAAGAATCACCTGAGCCCAGGAGGTTGAGGCTGGGCTGGGCCATGATGGTGCCATGGCACTCCAACGTTGGCGGTAAAGTGAGACCCTGACTAAAAAAAAAAGTATATATATTTTTTGACAATTTCAAGTATATATATGTATATATATAAATACTTGAAATTGTCAAAAAATTCATATTACAATTCAGACTATATTATTTTCACCCATGCCCAATTTTTCCACATTATCATATAAAATGCAATGCAATTACATGATTTATGCTGAGGGGTCTAAGTTTTCCATGTAATCATTCAAGAATGTAAAGTAGATTAATTAAATTTGGGGCAAATCTGTCTTTATCACTATTCAAAAAATTAATATATTTTCTCTAATTTGCAGAATTAGAGAAGTTAATCATGGATTTATGGATAAAGTACACATGCTTTTGAAATAGAAATGAATTATCAACTGTCAAAAAACCCACAGCATATTCTCTCCATTGATTTGTCTCCCAGTACATTTTAAAATTATTTTCTCTCAACAAATATGGTAAGTTTTTTATTAGCTTCACAACAGAGGGTACTATAGAGAAATGTTTTGTAATAGAGAATCTTTGTCCTCAGAATCTTCTATTACTAGGAAGATAATATTAGGAAGTTTCATAATTGTCTTATAAAATGATATAGTGATGGATGCAGTGGCTCATACCTGTAATGCCAGCACTTTGGGAGATGGAGGGGAGAGGATTACCTGAGCCCAGGGGTTCGAGACCAGCCTGGGCTACTTGGCAAGACCTTGTCTCTACAATAAGTCAAAAACACTAGCCAGGCATGGTGGTGCATGCCTGTGGTTCCTGCTACTTGGAAGACTGAGGTGGAAGGATTGCTGTGAGCATGCCACTGCACTCCAGATTGGGTAACAGAGTGAGACTCCAACTTAAAAAACAACATATATTTAATATATTATTATTATTATTATTATATCATGGCCTGGGTGTGATGGTTGGCTCATGCCTATAATCCTAGCACTTTGGGAGGCAAAGGGAAAAGGTTCGCTTGAGCCCAAGAGTTTGAGACCAGGCTGGGCAACATAGGGAGATCTTGCCTTTGCTAAAAATAAATAAATAAATAAATAAATAAATAAATAAAGCCAAGTGATTCTGATGATTTACTTCAAGTTTGGAGACCACTGGATAGTGTGACGACCATCTAGCTATGAGAGAATTAGCTAGTGTAGGACCACCTGCTTATAAGCTTAAGTCAAGGACTGTGTCTAACTTAGCCTTAGCACTTATAATGCCTCAGCAAATGAATGAATGTGGTTTCATCTTCTTGGTGAAGTAATCTGGTTTTCCCCAAATTCCAATTGCACTTTATCTATGACTATTTTATGGCATGTCGGTCTTTTATTGTTGTCATGCAATTATCATTGTCATTCGTGCATATTTCTTTATTTTGTTTACAAAATGGGCACCATCTGTACTAGTTCTCCTTCCTATATCCCATGAAGCAATGGTTCTCAAACTTTACTGTGAACAAAAGCACCTGGAGGGGGAATATTATTGGGACCCGCCCTCAGTGCTTCTGACTGAGTAGATCTGAGGTAAAACCTGAAAATATGCATATTTAACCAGGTGCTGCTGGTCCTAGGACCCACTGTGGGAACCACTGCCACAGAGCATATTCCGTGGGGCACACAGAAAATTCCAGTGTTACAACACAAATTCTAATGGTTAGTGAGCGTTGGGAGCCAGCCGTGGAGGCCTGCCTGAGCGTTAGGGATCCAGGCAGGCTGCGGACCCTGAGACCACCAGGCTGGTTCAGGAGCTGAAGGCCCATTCCCTCCTCCTTTCCATGTTGTTTAGCATTACCCACTGGCAGGGGTTTTGACCATCTAAGCATGAAGTTCTGAGAATATGACAGGCATGGCTGACTCTAGGGATCCATGGTTTCCGCTTCTCACAGACTGCGGTTTCGGCTTTAAACTTAACACAGTTCAAACTCAGATCACATTTGGGAGCCTTATACGTGATACAAGCTTCTTTATAAGATTTAAAAATATATTTGTAAAATTAGTATATACATTTGGAGGGCTGTTTCCAGCATTAGACGGTATAGATGGTTATCTAGGGTTACCAGAAATGGCCCAGCACAAACTTTGGGCTGGGCCACATTCTTTAGGAACTGGTTTAAGCCATAATTGAGAGTTGTTTATAGTACAGGTAAAATTAGCACAGATAAGAAAGGTATTAGGATTTTAGTCAGTTATATTGCTTTTGAGGAATATAAACCAAGCATGAGGAACAGTGAGATAACTTTGGGATTGTCCTTCCTCATTCCTAGGGAAATGCCTGGTGGGTAGGGGACACCTCCCACCTACCTGGCTTTGTGTTCACGTGAAAGTCTTGTGATTTGATTGGGATTGCCCTTCCTCATGCTTAAGGAAATGCCTGGTGGGTGGGGGACGCCCCCGCACCTACCTGGCTTTGTGTTCACGTGAAAGTCTTGTGATTTAACATGTGAAAGTTTGGGATAAAAGACTCACGGTTGGTCCCAATAAACGGCTTCTGCTCATTTCACTGAACAGTTGTCCACTTTCTTTCTCTTTATATCTATCCATCCATCTTTCTTCCAATATCTATCCCTACTACAGAATCGGCTTCTGCACTAGACAGAGTCCAGTCTCTTTCTTTCTCCTTATTTCTCCAGAATATTTGCTGACGCTGCCCCACCTTCCAGGGACCCTCTAAATCTCTTTTTGGGGACTGGGCCCCCATAAGTGAGTGATTATTTACATTATAAAATAATGCATCTGCTTTCAAAACCTTGCAAAGGTGGGTTTTTAAATAAGAAATTTCCTATTGTATTTTTAATATGATTTAATTTTTATATACATCTTTACCAGACTCATACCTAATGTATAAAGCAAGCCATGCCAGCATTTGGAAAATCAAAGCAGAGGAGGGAACAAGTTTACAAGACAATACAGTATGTTCATACCTTCAAAATTCTGAAACTATTTCCATGTTGCCTTTGACAATTTTACAGAAAATTTAAGTCCAGCTAACACTATACTAACATCGCTATTCCAGGTTATACGTTTTCAGAATTGATAAGTAAAAGAACAGCCCACAACTTTTCACCCTGAAATATTTTCCTGAAACTGATGCATAACTTTGAAATACAGGCTTTCCAATTTTTCTGGTCATTGTGATCAAATTTCAGTGTTACAGTCAGAATTACTTCCTTTCCCTTTATGACTAGTTGTTCATTTGTTCATTTATTCATTCATTCATTCACTTATACTTAGTTCTGAGTGCCAGTCCCCGTTCCAGGAACCAGGAATAAAAGAATAACTTAAAGTCCTTGCTCTCATAGGCTTACCTTCTAGTGGGGGAAAACAATAGTAAAAATCATTCCATATCTATAATGCCTACTGAGCTAAGAAATTGCATTCATGCATTCTATATATCATGAATTTAAAAGTGTATTTTAACATTAGTTTTTCTAGTTCAAAACAGAAAAAATACTATGGCTGAAAGTCTAAGTACTTCTCCAATCACTTAGCATTTCTCCTGTTTACAATCTGCAGATTCAACAAACACTCCATGGCTGCCCATTTCCCTCCACCTTCTGTTCCTGGAAACCACACACATAATCCGAGGAAAGATACAAGTTAGAGTTGTACTGCATACACTCACCATGGCATGAAACTGGGAGTTATATAAAAAAGTGAATGATGGTTGCTATGCGAACCATAACTGAGTATTTTAGACAAAAAGTTTTAACTCTGTTCAGCTGGATGATATCTTTAAAAATAATACCAAGAGAAAAATACACGGAAAGATCAATATTTTTTAAAGAATAAATTTCTTTCTTTCTTTCTTTCTTTTTTGTAGAAAGGCTCGCCGTGTTGCCCAGCCTGGTCTCAAACTCCTGGGCTCAGGCAATCCTCCTGCCTTGGCCTCCCAATGTGATGGATTTACAGGCATAAGCTACCACTCCTGGCCTAGAAAGCAAATTTCATACAGATTTCATCTTTGTTCTAAAAGGTACATAAAGGGTAGCCAAGAAAATACTTGTTTCATAAACTTAAGGGAATGAAATTTCAGTGGCACTGATATAAACAGTGATCAAAAAATTCAATCACTACTTTCTTCTATATCTATTAATTTATTATTTTTGATAAAATGTGCTAATAATGAAACTAGACTTCATAAAAGTTTGTATTCTAACACTTAAAATGTAAAAATCAGGTTTCTGTGATTCATTTAAACTCTGATATGTAATAATTTAAACTCCATTTGGAATTCATTGCAGACAAAAATATCTATTCATATTCTCGGGAAAAGAAAAAAAAAAGACTGCTTATTGTTTTCAATAGTCAAAGCAGGCCAGCCTTGAGAAATAAGACAAAGAAGATAATTTAGAAATTTTTTTAGTACATGAAAATTGACAATTCTCATTGCAGGGCACTATGTTACAATAACTGATCATTTTAATCATATAATTTTTTTTTTTTTTTTTGAGTTGGAGTCTCACTCAGTCGCCCAGACTAGAGTGCAGTGGCCGCTCCCAGATACCGCAGCCTCGACTTGCTGGGCTCCACGATCCTTCCGCTTCAGCCTTCCAAGTAGCTACCACACCCGGCTAATTTTTTTGATTTATTGTAGAGATGAGGTCTTGCCAAGTTGCCCGGGCGGGTCTCGAACCCGCAGGCTCAGGCAATTCACTCACTTCAGCCTCCCAAAGGCGCGGGATTACAGGCTGAGCCACCAAGCCCGGCTAATCATATAATTTTTAAAACTATATGTTAAGATGACTAAGCAAAAATACTTTCTAGATGCCTTTTTTTGGCTTATTACCACTGCATTATCTACTCATTATCCCAAATTGTGAACATCAAAATAGCACTACAGTCCCACCCTGCAACTTTTTTCTTTCTTCTTCTTCTTCTTCTTCTTTTTTTTTTTTTTTCAGAGAAGAGACTTCCCTGTGTTGCCCAGGCTGGTCTCAGACTCCTGGACTTAAGCCTCGGCCTCCCAAAGTGCTGGAATTACAGGCATACCTCACCTGACCATACATGCATTTTTTATGATACTCTACATGGTAATACAAATTAATTCTATTACTTGTAATTAAGAGGGTAAATATTTTTGCCCAAATCACCACAACCTTGATAAATCCAACTACTCTATGACTTTGGATAATTCACATACATGCTTTTTCCTGATCATATAGTGCTTACTCTTCTGAGTAAAAAAAGTTAAACAGAAAAATTCTTAGTTTGCTACAAAATATAAACTAGAGAGAGCTCACGACAGTACTTTTAAAAAAATTACATTTTAAAAGTAATCAAATGGTGATAAATCAAAGTGAATTCCATTTCTACTGAAAATATTGCATTGAAAATAATTTCCAAGCTATAAAAGGCAAATGCAATAATGACATTGAAAAATATCCTGCACAATTAATTTATTTGTTTCAATGTATGAATATATATATTTTCTTGGCTACTGGTTACAGTGATTTATAACTGAATATTTTCTCTTTTCATAGACTTTTTAATTAGAAAGAAAACATAACATTCCTAAAAGCCAATGAAATCTAGAGATGAGCAAAAAAAAAAAAAAAAAAGTTGCAAAATAACACAGATGATTATAAAAGAGGAAAATTAAGTCTAAGAAAAACAGGAAATTTAGATATACCAAATCTGTTTTCTCTATCTTAATTGTGATCACATTACTAATTAAATCTTATGTTTCCATTTTCAATTTTATACAATACACAAATAAAATATTCCTACCAACACCATCCATTCTAACACAAAATTATTTTTAAATTTAAGAACCAAGTTTCAGTTATTCAACTCACTTTCTTCAGACACTTTTTTCTTTCTTATAAAGGATCATTTCATTTACTGCCTACCTTCTTTACAGAGACTCACCTAGCCTGTTAGAATCTTTTGGTGGGCTTGGAAATGATTCTTGCCCATTTACAAAACTGACATCCCCTACCGTACTAGGAATGTTTGATTTCCAAATGTGCCCCTCGTGAAATGTAGAATTGTCCCGACATGTAGGGTGCCTAACAGTCTGGTTGCTTAAAGTTTTTAGGAGTATATTGCATAGGTCTTAACATACCGATTTCATTTACAATTTAGGACAAAAACAACCGTGTATGGTTCAGAGTAAATGAAAGATCCATGGTCATTGAGTTAATTCCACATTAATGAACTTGCTGACAGGGTACTTAATGCCGTACTAGGGCTTGGCGGCCACTGCGTATTTATATAAACTAGCAGCTGCCAGGCTCCAGAAGCACTTCATGGCAGGGCAACCACTGCTGCCTCTGCTGCCCACTTCTTGAGGCCTCGCAGAGGGGTTTGGGCACCAGTAGGTGTGTACAGTTAAGCAGCAGGAGTTGCCCTGGATACACCAAGTCATCTGTTTGGAAGGTGCCTAAGAGGAAAGAAGAAAGGAAGGAAGGGAGGGTGGAGGGAATGGGGGAAGGGAGGAAGGAAGGAAGGAGAGAGGGGAAAGAAGGAAGGGAGAATGAAAGAAGGAAGGCAAGCCAGGCTCGGTGGCTCAGCCTGTAATCCCGCGCCTTTGGGAGGCTGAGGTGAGTGGATGGCCTGAGCCCACGGGTTTGAGACCTGCCTGGGCAACTTGGCAAGACCTCATCTCTACAATAAATCAAAAATTAGCCGGTCGTGGTAGCGCACCCCTGTAGTTCCGGCTACTTGGAAGGCTGAGGCGGAAGGATCACCGGAGCCCAGCAGGTCGAGGCTGCGGTGGCCGGGAGCAGCCACTGCACTCCAGTCTGGGTGACAGAGTGAGACTCCAACTCAAAAAAAAAAAGAAAGAAAGAAAGAAAGAAGGAAAGCAGGAAGGAAGAAGAGGGGGAAAAAAGGAAGAAAGATGGAGGGAGGAAGGAAGAAAGGAGAGAGGAAGGGAAGAAGGAAGGGAGGGAGGTGGAAGGAGTTAATTTTTAAACTGAAAACAAAGGGGGCCAGGATGCATAAAGCACATCCTTACAATCCCAAAGTAAGAAGGTCAGTATTGAATAGGGGCTTGGATTGGGCTGGAACTTGATTGGACTGGAAGAAGCATCATGTGAGGTTACTGGAGAAGATGAGCAAAGGATGAAAACCTTCCAGCCCTCTCAGAATGAAGACTTAAGGGGGGCAGGAAATAAAACTGCAGCACAGTTGTCCTCAGCTTCCCTTTCGTTGTTCTTATTCCTAAAGGCCTCTCTTCTTTTCCATCAGGCTTCCCTGAGATTTCTGCCACCATCCAAGTTCATTGACCTGACCCAACACACTCTTCTGAAGATTCTTTCTCCCTCCAGGCAACCAAAATCCCCATAAATATTAATCCCTGAATACTATGTATTTCTCTTAGGTTTGAATTTAAAGAACTGACTAAAGTGATATTGTTAGAAGCAAAACAAAGAGTGTTGCTATTTTAAAAGTGAAGCATTAATTGAAATGCTCTGGAGTACAGAAGGAGGAGGGAGATGGAAGAAAGGAAGGAAAGAGGAAGGGAAGAAGGAAGAGAGGGAGTTCACCCCAGGTTCAAATCTCTTTCCTGGTTTATACCTCCTCCAGACCCACAAGGTCTAGTTTAGAATAACGATTCCCTATTTTGCCCCACTCTCCCCGCCCCCTGGGGGGGAGGCAATGTCTGCAGACATTTTTGATTGTCACAACTGGGGTGGGAATGATGCTCCTGGCATCTATGGGTAGAGGCCAGGGATGCTGCTGAGCATCTTAGAGTGCATAGAACAGTCCTCACAACAGAGAATTACCCAGCACAAAGTGTGACTAGAGCTGATTGAGAGATCCAGAGTTGAGTTTTATTTATTTATTTGTCTATATTTTTTTTTAGTTAGGGTCTTACTCTGTTACCCAGGCTAGAGTGCAGAGGCATGGTCACGACTCACCACAGCCTTGACCTCCTGGGCTTAGGTGATCCTTCTGCCTCAGCCTCCCCAGTAGCCAGGACTATAGGTGTATACCACCACACCAGGCTAATTTTTAAAATTTTTTTGTAAAGATGAGGTCTCGGTATGTTGCCCACGCTCTTCTCCAACTCCTGGGCTCAAGCCTCCTGCCTCGGCCTCCCGAAGTGCTGGGATTACAGACTGAGTCAAAGTGCCCAGCCAAGAGTCCAATTTATTAGAACAGTGTTATCACTTCGTCCCATAGGCCTCTTCCTCTTTTGCCATGAGGAGCCCTAAACCTCAATCTTTTATCGCAATGAGTCACAACCTTGAACACAAGGTGATCCTCTGCTTCTGGGGGAGCCCAGGAGCTGGGGTGCAGGCCGAATTCCACCTCAGCCTGCAGTGATTCCCTTCTCAGCTCCGTCACGTTCTTAGCAACAAGACAAGAGAACCAAGACCTGCTGAACGCTACCAAAATGACGAAGAAAAATATTTCATTATCCTTGCCATTATGTGTGCTTCTTCAATAACCAAATAAAAGCTGGTCTATACAAAAACACAGAAGAACACTTCTGCTTTTTAGATTACGTGCTTTTCATTGTTGTTGGTTCTGCCTTTCATGATTCAATATTCTCTTAAAGAAAGATAATGCATTATGGTTACTTCTCATTTTTTGGCCTCTTGTGTTAGTAATCACAAGATTAGTGAGGAAGGAGAAATGGTCTGGACCTATTTTTTGGCAGTTCTAAATATATTAAAATGAATACTCTTAAGATCTAATTTATTTTTTAAAAACTTCATTTATCAGTTTTAAAAATAAAACACAGAGGTTTTGCCCAAACCTAAGGGTAATGTCTGTTTAGTGGACAATTTTCTCTAGTTGGCTCCACTGTAGACTGCACCTTAAATATTGTGGGAAAATACTTAACACTGTACCGTTAAAAACACATTTACATAGCCATCAGTTAAGCAGTTCTTAGATTTTTTTTTTAATCAAGCAATGTGGATTACATTAGTGACAGAAACCATTTGCATAAACCAGATTTGGATGAATGAAATGATATATAATTACTCATAAGCGGACCCTGAACACTTACCATAATACTGTAAGAAAGGGATTGGCAGAAGCAGGATACTGACAGGGAAGGGAGGGGGAACAGCACATCAATAAGGGTACCTGACTGATCTCAAACCAGATGAAATGGGAACCAAAGGGAGGCCCAAACTTTATCTGTACAATGCTCACTTGTATAACTAATCCTGAATTGTACCCCACATCTTTAAAATTTAAAAATAATTTTTTAATTAAAAATGAAAAAAAGAAATGATATACAAAAGGAAAAATAACAGGTAATATGACTAAGTCAAGCTAAGATAACTAAACTCAGAATAAAAACGTCAGTCTCAAGAATTTTCCTACTGGGTGATGAATAATGTTAAAAAATCAAAATAGAGAAAGATGTTATTGTATTACCCACTTAACATGTTAAATTCAAAACTATATAAATTATATGTTAAAATATATTTTATTTAAACATATATTCTTATAGAATTATGCTAGCACAGATCTGTATAGAGGCTCGCCTCTTTCATGAGATAAAATTTAACATAGTGCAGGTGCGGGGCTCACATTGGTAATTCCAGCACTTTGGGAGGTGGAGACAAGAGGATTGCCTGAGCCCAGGGGGTACGAGATCAACACAGCGAGACCTCATCTCTACAATAAACCAAAAAATAAGCCAGGTGTGGTGACGCACGCCTGAGGTTCCAGCTCCTTAGAATGCTGAGGCCAGAGGATCGCCTGAGCCCAGCAAGTTGAAGCGTGCCACTGCCCTCCAGCCTGGGCAACAGAGTGAGACTCCGACTCCCCCCAGAATTTTAAAAACAATGTTAACCTTTTTTTTTTTTTTTTTTTGAGTTGGAGTCTCACTCTGTCGCCCAGACTGGAGTGCAGTGGCCGCTCCTGGCCACCGCAGCCTTGACCTGCTGGGCTCCAGCAATCCCTCCGCCTCAGCCTTCCAAGTAGCTGGAACTACAGGCGCACGCTACCACACCCAGCTAATTTTTAAATTATTTTTTATTGTAGAGACGAGGTCTTGCCAAGTTGTCCGTGTGGAGACCCACCCATCAGCTCTGGCAATCCACTCGCCATGGCCTCCCAAAGTGCTGGAATTACAGGCTGAGCCACCGATTAGTGTTAACCTTTAAGGAGAATACTTAAAATATTATATTAATATTAATATGTATAATACTAAATAGCATTAAAGTATTCTGAGTTCATAAATAACCAGATTTTGAAAATTTCATAAATGGTCAGATAACATATAAAACATTAAAACTCTTACTCAAGCTATAAAATTATTCTTTTCATAAATAGTTCCATAGCAATCAAATTAAAAACAAAACAAAACAATGAAGTATCTTCAAATGAACTAGTCTGCTACCTCTATAAATTTGTAATTTTCCGGGTTTAAAAAGTATGTTGCTAGCCAGGCTCAGTGGCTCAGCCTGTAATTCCATGCCTTGGGAGGCTGAGGTGAGTGGATTGCCTGAGCCCATGAGTTCGAGACCTGCCTGGGCAACTTGGCGAGACCCCATCTCTACAATAAATCAAAAATTAGCTGGGTGTGGTGCGTGCGCCTGTAGTTCCAGCTACTTGGAAGGCTGAGGTGGAAGGATTGCCGGAGCCCAGCAGGTCGAGGCTGCGGTGGCCGGGGGCAGCCACTGCACTCCAGTCTGGGCGACAGAGTGAGACTCCAACTCACCAAAAATATATATATATATATGTTGCTAACTTCATGAGATAGACTACACAAAATGATCACTAAAATTCGTCTTGCAAACTGCAGGTTAGTAATCACAACTCCAAGCCGGGTGTGGTGGCTCACACCTGTAATCCCAGCACTTTGGGAGGCTGAGGCAAGAGGATTGCTTGAGCCCAGGAGTTCAAGACTAGTCTAGACAACATAGTTGAGACCTTGTATCTAAAACAAAACAAAACAAAAGAAACTGGGTGTGGTGGTGCACCTCTAGTCCCAGCTACTCAGGAGGCTGAGGTGGAAGGATCACCTGAGGCCAGGAGGTCAAGGCTGCAGTGAGCCGTTATTGTGCCACTGCACTCCAGCGTGGGCAACAGAGTGAGACCCCAACCTAGAATAAAATAAAATAATAAATGTAATTTTAAAAAATCACAACTCCACCCTTTAATTCATATGGTTCTACAATAATCACTATTATTGTTACCTCTTACATCTTGCTAGTCAACATTTCTTTCTCTGAGATGGTTGCCTTCTTTCAATAAGCATTGGTGGCATGAGAACCAGAACTTTTGTATAAAATAACTGTTAGCTTAGCAGACTTAAAATGTCAGCTTAATTCCCAAGTGTTCTGTTTCAGCAAATCTCAAGAAGGAAGTTGAAAATGATGCACAAACTTAAATAAATAAAACAACACCAGTCTTATTACACAGTTCCACATGCAACAAAACAATTATGGATTACTTAATTTTTATGGAATCCATTTTTATTTACAATATCCACATATCTTTCAAAGAAAAGGCTCAAAGTTCAATAAATGTATCTATTCTATTGCCAGCCAGATAGACCCCTTATATTATAACTGATAATGCAGGTAGATGTGCTTTTTCCATATTTTACTATTATTTACCATATGCTATTCTCACAGATGAAGATGAAAACAAAAAGCAGAAAGTTGTTGCTCTTTTTGCCTGCCTTCCTTTTAGGCATCAGTCATTACACTGCAGCTAATAGTAGCATGTGCTCAATAAATGTTTATTGAATAATCAAGGAATCAATTGCAGCTATGTTGACCAACTTTCACTGCAACCATATTCTTAGCAATTAAGGTCAATCTCATGTCTTTTGGGTATACCTGTATTCCCAATATATCTATCATCTCTCATGTGTTTGTTTTTTTAATTGTGCTGCCTCTGAAATTTTTCACAATTTCCACAAATAAACACATTTTCAATCTTACAATCTGACAATCTTAGCCTCACAGAATTGTGCAAGATAATTCATTTTAAGAAGAGTAAGTCCATTGGACAAGCAAGAATACAAATGTCTGTCCCTTCCAATTTACCACAGTTCATTGCTCACAATTTCACTAGTCTTGTTTTTCCTGCCTACCTATACTATTTAGTCATTTCTGCTTCTCAAGATAAATCATTTCATTAATGAAGGCTTTGAAATTCTTCTCCCACTATTCTTTCATTCTTTAATGTAAACTAGTTTAGTTTTAATCATTATTAACCAGGATTAGAATGAACTATTGGATAGCTGCAGTGGTTCATGCCTAAAATCCCAGCACTTTGGGAGGCTGAAGCAGGAGGATCGCTTCAGTACATAAGTTTGAGAGAAGCCTGGACAACATAGCGAAGCCCCATATCTAAAAAAAGAAGAAAAGATAAAAGCATTTAAAAAAATAAACTAGCAAAAATTCTGATTGCCTTAACCATGGTAAATAGCTTCATATTACAGTACTCTTTTGAAATATATTATTTCAAAATAAATATAACTCTAAACAGCTTAACCAAATCAAGTAGTAGTGGTCTAACTAACAATAGTAGAAATAACCATAAAACGAAAGCCAAAATAAACATATTATACCAAAGTCACAGTTTCATAACATTATCACAAATAGCCTTTTGATTATGGAGCCTCCTAAAACTGTCATAGATCTCAAACTATCAGCCATAAGTGTTTGTAACTTTTGAAAGTAAACCTTAGACTCAGAACAGGAATGTTTTTTACCAGATGGGCATACAACACTTAAAAAGAAAAAACTTTCGTTGATTTTGGAGTTGGAATGGAAGACACAGTTCCAAAGACTAGCTTAATAAATCTATCATGGGTAGGGGAGACAAAAAGCTATCATTTTTCATTCAACACTTTTCAGCTTCTATTACAATCGTTTCAGACCTATGTAACACACTGTGTATTCCATTCATCCAGAAAATAGTTATTAAGCATCTACAGAGAGCCACAGACTGTTATGAAATGAAAATACAGTAACAGCAACAATAGGGATGAACAAAAAACATTTTCACCAAAAATATGTATTATGATTATTAGGGCAAAAGCAAGAAAATAACTCAAGTCCAGAAAATATTGAAAACGGAGATTTGAGTAAGGTCCCTTCTGCCCTCCCCAATATGATCAGATTATTCTTCACATCTAAACAGTAATTATTACTCCCTCAGCCTGTAAACTGGTAATAAACTCTCTGAATTGTAAAGGAGAAATCTGAAATAAGCAACTGTGTTATTTGTAATTAGATCTCTCCTACTGTTTCTTTAAGTTCCCCAAACCACCTTTAAAACCCATATCTGACGGAGTGCAGAGGCTCACATCTGTAATCCTAGCATTTTGGAAGGCTGAAGTGGGAGGATTGCTTGAGCCCAGGAGTTCGAGGCCAGCATGGGCTAAATATAGGGAGGCCTCACTTTTCAAACAAAACAAAACAGATACTTATAACAGAATTCTGGAAACTTCTCTGGGAATTAAGATGCACAACAAAACAAGATGTAAGGCACACAGTTTTACAGTATGGATTTTCCCAGAATGGATAATAGATTCACATAAGGCTGAATTACCTAACACCTGGAAGTCTGGCAAAGAAACTGACCTGAAGCATACCATGACCTGAAAATTTAAATTATCTAATACAATTTAAATCTTTGCTTGGAAGTATAAAATGCTCAAATCTTTGTCTTTCCATCCTGAAGTAAAAAGAAGACATTTACTTTAAAGTGACCCCTTTTGTTAATGATATTATTTTCAAAAAAGAATTTTTTGGGGGGTGAGCATAGAGGAATGTTGAGTCTGATCACTCAGGCTATGCCCATATTCTATTCATTTCCTCATTTAAAGTCAACTTTTGCCCGAGCACAGTGGCTCACGCCTATAATCCCAGCACTTTGGGAAACTGAGACCAGAAGACTAACTGTACCCAGGGTTTCAAGACCAGCCTGGGCAAATTGGCGAGACCACATCACTAAAATAAACCAAAAATTAGCTGGGTGTGGTGGAGCACACCTATAGTTCCAGCTACTTGGAAGGCTGAGGCAGAAGGCTCGTCTGAACCTAGCAGGTCAAGGCTGTGGTGGCTGTGAGTGTGCCACGGCACTCCAGCTTAGGTGACAGAGGGAGTGAGACTCCAACCCCCCAAAATAAGTAAATAAAGTCAACTTTTTTGGGGGGGGTCTCACTCTCACCCAGGCTGAAGAGCAGAGACACAGTCATGGCTCACCACAACCTCGACCTTCTGGGCTCAGGCAAGCCTCCTGCCTCAGCCCCCTGGGTAGCTGGGACTGCAGGCATGCACCACCACACTTGGCTAATTTTTGATTTTTTATAGAGACAAAGTCTCACTATATTGCCCAGGCTTAAAGTCAACTTCTGAATTAACACTGAAAACCACAGCCAAAATATTCACACAGTAATGTGAAAATGATTAAAAAAAAAAAAAAAAAAAAAAAAAAATATATATATATATATATATATATATATATATATATCTCCTTGTAGCTGTAGATTTCAACAGACATTCTGTGGTAGGCAGCACTTTAAAATGTGTGACATGGATCTTAAGTATGTCTCTAAATATTTAGGTGTCTTTCAATATAGGACTCATTTGGAGTTTGGACTAGCTCATTGGTTCTCAAAGCGTGATCCATAGAACAAAAATCTCACAACCTCACAATCACCCGGAAACTTGTTAGACATAAAAATGATGAGACCATACCCCCAGGTCCACTGAATAAAAAACTGGAGGAAAAGCCCAGCAATATGTGGTCTAACCTCTAGATGATTTTGATATGTGGTCAAGTTTGAGAACTCCAAATTAGATAATCCCAATAGCCTTCTCATATCTTTAAAATCATAATGCCATTCGATCAATCATCTTGTCTAGAAGTAGCACCATGTTCAATTAAAATATTTCCTAGGCCAGGCTCGGTGGTTCAGCCTGTCATCACAGCACTTTGGGAGGTTGAGGCGAATGGATTGCCTGAGCCCGTGGGTTCAAGACCCATCCGAGCAACTTGGTGAGACCTCGTTTCAACAATAAATCAAAAACTAGCCCGGCGTGGTAGCGCACGCCTGTAGTTCCGGCTACTCGGAAGGCTGAGGCAGAAGGATTGCCGGAGTCCAGTAGGTCGAGGCTGCAGTTGCCAGGAGCGGCCACTGCACTCCAGTCTGGGTGACAGAGTGAGACTCCAACTCAAAAAAAAAAAAAAGCCGGGCTTGGTGGCTCAGCGCCTTTGGGAGGCTGAGGTGAGTGGATTGCCTGAGCCCGAGGGTTCGAGACCCGCCTGGGCAGCGAGACCTCATCTCTACAATAAATCAAAAAATCAGCCGGGCATGGTAACACATATCTGTAATTCCAGCTACTTGGAAGGCTGAGGCGGAGGGATCGCCGGAGCCCAGCAGGTCGAGGCTGTGGTGGCCGGGAGCGGCCACTGCACTCCAGTCTGGGCCACAGAGTGAGACTCCAACTCAAAAAAAAAAAAACCAAAAAAAAAAAAGCATTCCTAGTAGTATGAATAAAATGCCATAATCAGGAAGACCACATTCTATTAGTGGTATTTCAAATGTACTACATTCTCACAAATATATATTAGCTTTTCCCAGTTAAGCACACATTGTGACAAATGTTTGATATCATTTGATTAATGGGTGATCTCCAAATTAAATCTTGGTTCCCTTCATGCTTATAATGTAGGAACTTACTGTGGTTATTGTGAAAAATCAATCTATGATTTAATCACAGTTAAGGTGCAGGCATTTTTCATCTGTCTCTCAAGACCAGCTGCTACATATAGCTTTCTCTTTTCTATCCCCTTGTGAGAAATACTATAATAAAACTAAAAAGGGGGTGAAAACAAAACTACCTGATCAGTTCAAACAGATGAGACACTTTAGGATTTCCACCTACAGGAAATATTGACTAACCGGGATGTCTGAAATCTCATACACTTAAAGGAATTCTAACCCCAATAAATCTGGTCCCAGAATGTGATTCAATAAAGTCTATTACAACAGTTAACACTATGGAAATCGTTTTACCTAAGAACCATAACTCCCAAAGACAAAGTGTTAGAGTTAAGATAATACCTTTAATTTTCCTGAGGTTACTACAAAAGGATAAAAATAATCCTTTCGACATGACAGAAAACTGGATGACGGTCAGAGACCAAAAGGAAAAGCTGCTAAAAACAAAATAAAACAAAAACAGCAGGGGTCAAGTTTAGAAGTCAGCTTTTGCTTTGCTTCCCAAGATAAAGACTCCTCTCCCACCCAACTTGTTTTGACAGGTGACTGCCTTACAACAAACTCCTCCCTCTCTGACTCAGTTCCTTTAACTCAACTTTTTCACAGCCTAACTTTTTCACTGAACAAATGTTCTTATCTCTTCATACCCTTATCCTAGAAGCCACATACACTGACATATTCTTTTTTCTTTTTCTTCTCTTTTGAATCAGGGTCTTACTCTGTGGCCCAGGCTGGAGTGCAGTGGCATAAACAAGGCTCACCAAATCCTTGACCTCCTGGGCTCACGTGATCCTTCTGCCTCAGACTCCCAAGTAATAAACTGGCATATTCTTAGAAATATTTTTAGGGAGGAAAAAATAGGAACATATTTATTTTTGTCAGTAAAATAATGGATAATATTTTTTAAAATTCAGAACTATTTTCTTGCTTTAGGCACACACAAAACTGCTTTCACTGAGAATCCAAAAAGCATTTATTTTACAGTACTCAGTAAAAACATATTAAAATCTTCTGCTCTGCCATCCTAGACCTATAAAGAACTTAGTCATTCAAGTGACTAAATTCTGTGTGAAGGTGATTAATGCACCCAGCAGCCTATTTCATTTCCAATTTTCCACTTTCAAATATTTCCTATCAGTATATACATTTCTTACATTAGTTAGATACTTGGCAGCATTCTCTGTGAAAAGTCTTCCAAAAAAATTAAAATAAAATAAAATAAATAAGAGCAAAAGCAAGAGACAGTCAAATCCCAAGTGCCTTTAAAAAAAGCCCCTCCACAGTACTTGACACATCTTCAGAATTTCCAACACTTTACATCTGCTTAAGCAACAAATTTGCTCAAATACAAGAATGAATCTTTTCAAAAGGCATACATTTGAGTAGTTTATCTTAATTTCTACATCAGAATATTTACTATGGCCTCCCAATTGTATTTTGATATTAAACTTGAGATCAGAGTGGGAAAAAAATGGCAGCAGCGTCATCACAGGCAAAATTCTCTATTCCTCCTCCACCCGGAATACTGATATGCCTCCTGGGCAGAGAGTACCCATTTTAAGGCAAGATATGTTATTACAGCTTTAAAGAAACCTGTAGCCTGCAATTTCTTTTGGTTTTGTCAAGGGAATAAATCCCTTTGTCAAAAGACTCTTCAAACTTCAGTCACACTTCATAGATTAAGGTATATCAAGTACTCTTGATATATATATGGACATACACTTTCCTTTATTTTGTAGCAGTAATATCACTAAAGACTGCTTTAGGAAATACAAGAAATGAAAAGTTCATACTGCCTCCTACTGTTAGAAGGGAAAAACTTACGAGGTCAAATATGGTCCCCATTCTACCACATAAGGAGAGCAAGGATATTGTCCTAGCCTGTTTTCTTTTCTTTAAATCTATTTCCAGATCAAAACCTCAAAAGGGCTGAGATATTATCTCCAACCCGTAGCAGATAACACTCCCGGGTATGACTTCAGAATTGGAAACCGTTTTCCCCAAAGAAGTTTTTTACTTGATAGGTGATGTAAACAGGAAAAAAAAAAAAGGAAGAGAAATTTTTAAAATGACATCCAGATCTAAGGCAATATTCACAGGTGGTTTCTGCCCTTCCCTTGCTACAGTGAGGTAAACTGCTCCATGTCAGCAGCACAGACCCAATAGACCTGCCCATCTTCTAAACAGCGGGTATGACCATACCCAGGGCTCTCTAGACCGTCAGGATCTTCTCCGTACTCAAGAAGTTGGAAGTAATTTCACCCAACTTGTCTTCACACTTTGACAAAACAACTCTTGAGGGCATCATGCACCTGCCCCGTCCACCTCAGCCATGACACGGTATTAAGTCACTGAATATGAAACACAGAAACACAAACAATAGTTCTGGGTTTGTTTCTTTAAAAATGACATTTGTATTAAAAGTCTTAAAATGAAGAGACAATGATTAAACGCATGGAATTAAAAATTACAATGAGTTAGAATTCTCTTGGTACATCACAACAGTAAAATTTTGCTCTTTGCTGCTGGAGGAACACCCTAGAACAGATAACCAAAGAAATTTTAAAACAACACAGAAGGGGAGCTAAATACCTGAACATTTGAACAAAATGAAGCAAAAAAAAAAAAAAGGCAACAAATTCATTGCAAGAGATGGAAATTACATTTTAAAGGCTGAAAATAATCACGAAATTCTTTAAACAACAGGCCCTATTGTCCTGGCTCCTTCAGGAAGATTACTGAAAGGAAGCTGGGAAGTGGTTTGGGGAATAGCAGATTCTGAGATCTGGTGGGAGAGTTCACAGGTTGGCACCGGCTGGAACAGCTGAGTTTTGAAGGCACTCTGCAGACACAGGGGTGCTGGGGGCCCTGAATCACATTTACAAAGTCTTTGTACTGTATTTTAAAAGCTAGTCATTAAAATCGGTTACTGCCAACCGAAACAAAAACAAAAAAAGCTCAACTTAAAACACACACACACAATAGTACACACAAAAATGTGCAGATTTGTAACATTTTTTTCACAGCTGATAAAAAAAAATACTACCGTTCTCCCCCCAGATTCCCCTTGGATACAGTAGGTAAACAAAATAGATTTTTTTTTTTTCCACAAATATCAGCAGACACTTGCTGGCAGCCCACACTGTATTGGCATCAGTGTTAACAGTCCCAGTTCAGATGTGCAATACTTCAGATTGGATACACTGTAACTAGAATCCAACTTTGCATAGACATCCTCAGAATCGCAATCAGTCATGGGGTTGCCCTTCCAAGCTGGCAGAAAAGGAACCCGATCTTAATTTCCAGCTACTCCTGGAAAACAAGGAAAAAACAAAAGTTTCTTCCTCTCCTCCTGCTCCTTCATATGGTTCCCCCGGACTTCCTTCCATGTATTTAAAACTTGGAACTAGAAAACGGTTGTTGACACACTGACACACACACACACACACACACACACACAGACACACACACACCCACACAAAAATCCCCCCTTTCCACCTTCTCCCCCTCCTTTTCCTCCACCCCTCCCCCATTATTTAATTTGATTCTTTCCCAAAGCTGAAACTTTTGCTTGTCAGGTGTCAAACTGCCGATGCGATGCTGCTACTGAAACGGGGAAATACGCGTCAACCGAAATCGATGAGAAACGTACAAGCTGCAAAGAGCCACATTTCCACCAGGGTCTCGGATGGTCAGGACGGGACACCCCCCTGATCGGGCACAGGGTGGAGGCGGGGGCCGGCCGGGCTCCCGGGACAACCCCCGGCCCATGCAAAGTCGTCTCCAATCTCCAAGCAGAGGAGCAATCCCACTGAGAGTCGGTGCGTTTGGCTTTTGTGCGCAGAGCGCGGCCGGCGCGCGGCGGCCGGGGGCGCCTCAGAGGATCACGCAGGCCGAGCAGCAGCCCTCGTCGCCGTTGGGCTGCGCCGCGTAGTTCATCTGCCGCACGATCTCGGCGAACAGCTCGTCCACCGAGGCTTTGTTTTTGGCCGACGTCTCCATGAAGGGGCAGCTCCACTCCTCGGCCAGGGCCTTGCCCTCGCCGTACGAGACCTCGCGCTCGCCCTCCAGGTCCACCTTGTTGCCCACCAGGATCATGGGCACGCGCTCGTACCGCTTCACGCGGATGATCTGGTCCCGCATGGGCTTGATGTCCTGGAAGCTCTGCTGGTTGACCAGGCTGTAGACGAGGATGAAGCCCTGGCCGTTCTTGATGTACAGGTCCCGCATGGACGCGAACTGCTCCGTGCCCGCCGTGTCCAGGATCTCCAGCACCGACGGCGACGAGTCCACCTCGATCTCCTTGCGGTAGAAGTCCTCGATGGTGGGGTCGTACTTCTCGATGAACGAGCCGGTCACGAACTGCACGGTGAGCGCGGACTTGCCCACGCCGCCCGAGCCCAGCACCACCACTTTGTACTCTCTCATGGCTCCGTCAGCGCTCGCGCCGCGCCTGCCGCGGCCCCGTCGGGGCTGCGCGCCGGGGCCGGCTGGGCTGGGCGGCCGGACTTCGCTTCCCCTTCCTCAGCTCCGCAGGAAAATCCCAGGAGGGGATGGCCCGGGAGCGCGGGGCGCAGGCACCACCACGCGGGGGCCGGGCGCCGGGCGGGCCGGCGGCGGCGGCGAGTCCCTGGGGCGCGGGTCCGGGGCCCGCGGCGGTCCGAGGCGGCGGCGGCAGCCCCGGCGGCGCACCGGGAGGACAATGCCAGCAGCCTGCGCGAGGCGACGGCTGGAGCTCCTCGCCGCGGCAGCCCAGGAGGACTGGGAGGAGGTGACGGCGGCTGGCGGCGGAGGCGGCTGCTAATTGCGCGTCGGGCCGGGACGCGCGTGGCATGAGTCCCCGCGGAACGTGCGCCCACCACCGCGGCCCTTCGCGCTCTCTCCCGCAGCCTCCGCGGGGCGAGGGCTTCCTACTCGCCGCGCGCAGCCGGACCCTCCCCGCCCTGGCGAGCATGCCCAGTGCGGCGCCGGCCGCGCCCCGCCCGAGCAGCCGCTCCGGGTTTTCCGCGGGGCCCAGCGGGGGCGGGGCTGGGGGCGGGGCTCTGGGTTCGAGTCTGGAAGAGGGAGCGGCGCGAATGGAAGGAACTGGACGGGGAAGTATGAGTGTGTGAGTGTGTGTGTGTGCGCAAATCCAGACGGGAGGATGGAGGGGGCTTTATGGCACAGCACTGGGATTCTTGCACAAAGGCGGTGTCTCTGCGAGGAGGGGAGGGCGCGGCGGGCCGCCCCGGGGCGGGAGTGGGCTGCTCTCCTGCCCGCTCCCGCTAGCAACGGCCGGCGGACGGTATCGCCCAGCCCCCGGGCGGGTTGCGTCGGGGCCGGAAACCCAAAGGGCGTGTTTGCTGCGGGATGCACGGGCGGCGGGCGGAGCATCCCCGTCCCGCTGCGCTCTCTGAGCCCAGGAGCGTCACTCCGCCTTCTCTGACCGTCTCTTCGCACTGCATCCCCTGGACAAAGAAAACGGGGGACCCTCCGGGCCCGAGAGCCCGTCCAGACGGCAAAGGGGGTGGCCGCTGGTGCGCGGAGCTCTCTCCGGGCAGGGTCCTGGCGGGTCCCACCCACCTCCCCTCTCCGCTGCGGTCAAAACCCGGAGACCGGACGCCTTCCCGCTCCAGCAGCCTCGGAGGCGCCCGCAGCTAGTCGGGGCATGCTCAGTGGCGGAGCAGGTTTTGGGGCTTGGAAGTAGGAAGGTTCGGCACCACACACCCACACTCGGGCTCCAACTACCTCTCCCAGACTCCATGCTCATTGGTCCCGGGGCGCGAGTCTCACACTCCCAAGTGGCCCCCCATTGGCTGCCGCCGAGGTTTGATCAGTTTGGGCGGTTTCATTGGCTGAAAAGTAGCCTCCGCCGGCGATTGGCTATTTATAGCGACCGAGCGGAGAGGCGGAGGCGCAGCTGTTCTTTCCCCGCAGCTCCCCCGCCCCATGCCTCCCACTTCCCCAGCCCCGGCGTTGGGAAGCCAAAGTGAAAAAATAAGGAATTTAGGCGGAGAGCTCAGACCTAAAAATAGCTCTTTGTTGGTGTTTCCGAGAGAATCTGACTTCTCGGTGCCCAGTCACGACTGGTCCTTGCAGGGAACAGAAAGGGCTGATTGCAGTTTATGGTCCGCAGGAAACCGCAAAGTTTCCAAGTTGTGTGCAGGGGGGTAGGGGGCTGAGCCGGGAAATGGGCCACTGGGAATCTGCTTCACCCGGGGTGGGGGGCTGTCCAGGCTTGCACCTGGGAAGCGTCCTCGCGGTCGGGCGGGCCATCGCTGGCCCTGGCTGGTCTAGCGCTCTTGGGAGATGCCCCGACTTGTTTTGCGTCTCCCTGGCTCCCCGCCCAGGAGAGGTGTTGAGACTTGTCTGCATTTAGCGCTGGCCCAGGGAGCCCCGGAGTGCAGGGGCTGGCGGGTGGCGATCGAGCTGCGTCCACTCCGGATGCGCGTCCTGTCTTTGGGATCCGGTGCCACTGCTCACTGGCCTAACCGTCCGCATGGGAGGAATGCGCCTGGGGGCTGCTAACACTCGGTTTCAGTTCCTGGTCCCGCCGTGACTCAAGCTGCGTTGGCAAGTTAACCTTCTCCAAAGCCCGGCCTGAAGCTCCCACCGTGCACGTCAGCAGCATGAGGTCCCGGGCCCGGGCCCGGCGGGACGTGGGCGGAGCCCTTCTATGGGTGCGGCGGACACTGTCCACCCTCGCGCCTGGCCCCGTTGTTTGGTGGAGGGAGGAGGGCTTTCACCTTGACTATCGGAGTGCTTGGATATAATTATGCTTATATAATTCTCCAGAAAAACCTCTCTGAGGCAGATCCGCCTACTTGCAGACAGCAGAAAACCCTGCCAACGTTTACCCAGTATTTAATGTCTGCCAAGCGACTAACGTATACTATCTCAGTTACTCCTCGCAATTATATTGTTATTGAGGAACTGAGGCCCAGTAACTTACCTGAAATGTCACAGCTAGAAAGTGGCCAAGCTAAGATCCCAACTCAAGTATTTGCAAAGTCTAGTCTCATAACCACCAGGCCATACTTACTTATCACAGAAAAGTTTCCGTATTTTACTCCTTATGTTGAATCTAGAGGCAGTGTCGTCATCAGACTGGTTCTTTTTTTTTTTGAATCGAAGTCTCTGTTGCCCAGGCTGAAGTGCAGTGGAACGGTCACAGCCACCGCAGCCTCGACCTGCTGGGCTCAGGCGATCCTTCCACCTCAGCCTTCCGAGTAACTGGAACTATAGGCATGTGCCTGGCTAATTTTTTTATGTATTGTAGAGATGAGGTCTCGCCATGTTGCCCAGACTGGTCTTCAACCCGTGGGCTCAGGCAATCCTCTCGCCTCTGCCACCCAAAGTGCTGGGATTACATGCATGAGCCACCACTCCAGGCTTCAGACTTGCTTTAAGCCCAAGTAAGAGGGACCTCTGCCCACAGCCACCCTCTGGCTCTCCTCTGGCGGTGCCATTCTCAAGGTCAAGATTCCCTTTCCAGGCCATTGCCCAGCCAAAGCCTGAAGCATCTTTTAGACTACACTTCAGGTAGTTGAGCTCTCGAATGCCCTGCCCAGATGGTGCCAAACCCACTTCCAGGATCTGCTCGGGACTCTGAACTCACACCTGTGTCCAAGAAAACAGCTCTTTGTTGGGGTGTTGACAGTACTTGGACCTGTGGGCTGAGGTGTGTGCTCTTGGGTGCTTTGAGCCCCTCCTAGTGCAGGAAGAGAGGTCAACGAGAGGTCAGCTTTATCTTCCCTGAGATTTTCCAGCCTGGTCCTTGGAGGAGTCCAAGAGGTCATAATTCACACCTGGACATTCAGTCCTAGTGAAGAGATATCTGTCAAAGTGGGAGTACATCATATTCTGTTTCACAGTTTGTTATCGTGATTTATAACTTAAATACTTAAGTTACTGCTACGTGGGTCTCTATTTGTACTGTTGCCCACAGATGTTAGGTGTGGTTGGTTATGAGTATGATACAGAAGAAAATGTTTTGTCCTTGTCCTGGTGTCTAATCTCAAGTATCAGATATCAGCTATTATCTGGGGCCTTGAGCAAGTCCCTTAAGCTCTCATGACCTTAGTTTCCCCAATCTATAAAATGGTGATAAGAAAATTTGCCCTACCCACCTAGCTACACAAGGACCGTTGGAGAGAATCTACTCACCAAACCCTTCATTTTACAGCAGAGAGAGCTGAGGAGAATCAGAACCCTGGTGTCCTGACTTCCCTTACCATAAGCCAGGCTGTCCAGAGAGGTAATAATTAACAGATAGTAGATGAAACATGCGTTTAAAGCTGTTTCACCACATACATGCATTGAGTTACTAATACCATCCAGACCCAGGGTGCCCAACAATTCCATTTGGAAGTATCCATCCTCAGGACTCCATGTAGTCATGTGAATGGGTATTGTTGGATTTTTATGGCCTCCTCAGTACCTGGAAGATGACACAGTTTGAATGCCTTTTTGTTAGTCCAAGACTCACTGTCACCCAGGCTGGAGTGCTGTGGCATACTCACACCCACCACAACCTTGATCTGCTAGGCTCAGGTAATCCTTCCACCTCAGCCTTCTAAGTAGCTGGAACTATAAGCATGTGCCACCGTGCCTGGCTAATTTTTTAAATTTTTTTCTTTTATTGTGGAGATGAGATCTCACCAAATTGCCCAGGCTGGTCTCAAACCCCTAGGCTCAGACAATTCTCTCGCCTCCGCCTCTCAAAGTGCTGGGATTGATTATAGGCATGAGCCACCACACCCAGCTTCAATACTTTTTATTCAGAATTTTTCAATAGCAATATTTATTAATTCAGATGGTCTTCCACAGAAAGATTTACACTGGGCTTTGGGATTCAAAATGAAGCAGTTGTCGGGCACAGTGACTCATGCCTGTAATGCCAGCACTTTGGGAGGCTGAGGCCGGAGGATTGCTTGAGCCCAGGAGTTTGAGATTATGGGCAACATAATGAGACCTCATCTCTACAAAAAAAGAAAAATTAGCTGGGTGTGTTGGCATGTGCCTGCAGTTCCAGCTACTCAGAGGCAGTGGTGGAAGGATCTCCTGAACCCAGGGAAGTTAAGACTGTGGTGAACCATGGTCATGCCACTGCACTCCAGCCTGGGTGACAGAGTAAGACCCTGACTAAAAATAAAAATAAAAAACAGTTGAAAATTGCTGATGTACAAATTTTTAAAGTTGATTACTTCATCTCATAATATCTGTTAGGAGTTTTTTGTACCCCCACTTACAGCATGACTCATCTGTCCTGTATCGTAATTATTGACATTTCTAAGTAAGGTTACCATGTGAATTACTCAAGGGCAGGGTCCATGTATGGTTTATCTTTGGAGACATATTTGTTCCTCCTAGCACCTAGTACAGTAGAAGACCCTCAATAAATATTGATTGAGAGGCCGGGCGAGGTGGCTCAAGTCTGTAACCCCAACACTTTGGGAGACTGAGGTGAGAGGATTGCCTGAGCTCAGAGGTTTGAGACCAACCTGGGCAACTTGGTGAGACCTCATCTCTACAATAAATTAAAAAAAAAAAAAAAAAATATATATATATATATATGTATATATATATATATATATCCAAGCATGGTGGCATGTGCCTATGGTTCCAGCTACTTGGAAGGCTGAGGCAGAAGGATCACCTGAGCCCAGCAGGTCGAGGCTGTGGTGACCGGGAGTGTGCCACTACACTCCAGCCTAGGCAACAGAGTGAGATTCCAACTCAGGAAAAAAAAAAAAAAAAATATATATATATATATATATATGTATTTATATTGAGAGAGAGAGAGAGGAGTATGAGATACTTTATTCTTTTTCTAAATTCTGTGGTAAAAGATTGTATCAGTCCTTAGTAAGTCATAACATTTCCTGGATACATAGAAAAATGTATACTAATGTCTCAGTCTCTCTTTCCCTAGGTCCTAAGGATGCTGGAGTGGTCAAAGCCTACACTTCTTGGAGTGGAAACACTGAATCAGTGCTATCTTGAAGAAAGATATTGAAACAACCAGTGGAGAAGTCCTTTCTCTGAAAAAGACTTAACATTTCCAGATAACATGAAAAGGCATTTCTGGAAAGGACAGCTTATGCTTTGATACTAAATGTTACATAAGCAGGGATCCTGTCTCTGACCTTCACTCACTTGGTGGTACTGCCAAGAGAGCTCCTTCTAAGAAATGGGAGATGGGCCTTCAGTGAATTAGAAAGTTCATTAGGACCTTTTAAGTCCTCAAGAAAATAAGTACCCGCCCAACCTCTTCATTTGTACATGGTAAGTAGAGGTTTATTCAAGGATGTTCTAGTTTTACCTGATGCCACCTATAGGTAATCAAACATTTCTAAACAAGGTCTTCTAATTTGGAAAACACCAAAGATACGTTGATAGTGACCATGTATCATTATTTTAAAGTGGAAGTGTCAGTGTGAAATTAACTGTGCCTTACAGAGTTCTCAGTAGATATTTGGAATTTGGGGATTTTTTTTTATATTAAAAGAGGAGAAAGGGAGTTGATTTTTTTTTTTTAAGAGGCAGAGTCTCAGTTTGTCACCCTGACTGGAGTATAGTGGCACAGTCATAGCTCATTGTAACCTTGAATTCCTGGGCTCAAGTGATCCTCCTGCTTCAACCTCCTGAGAAGCTGGGATTACAGATCCACACCACCACACTCTGCTAATTTTTAAACTTTGTTTTTTGAGAGTCTGACTATGTTGCCCAGGCTGGTCTCAAACTCCTGGCTTCAAGGAATTCTCCCACCCATGCTTGCCAAGGCATGAGCCACTGTACCTAGCCTCAGTACATACTGTCAAGTAACTGAGCATGAATAACATAACCACGTATCCATTAGTAGATTTATGATATTGTGTTGTGTCAGTGGTCTTTTAAAAATGATCTCCGGCCGGGCTCAGTGGCTCAGCCTGTAATCCCAGCGCTTTGAGAGGCTGAAGTGAGTGGATTGCCTGAGCCCACGAGTTCGAGACCTGCCTGGGCAACTTGGTGAGACCTCATCTCTACAATAATTCAAAAAAGTAGCCGGGCGTGGTAGCGTGCACCTGTAGTTCCAGCTACTTGGAAGGCTGAGGCAGAAGGATCACCGGAGCCCACCAGGTGGAGGCTGCCGTGGCCGGGAGCAGCCACTGCACTCCAGTCTGGGCGACAGAGTGAGACGCCAACTCAAAAATAAAAATAAATAATAATAAAAATGATCTCCGGTATTGTCCCTAAAAATATTTTTAAGTCAACCAAGTCAACATAATTGTTTCATACTATTAGTACTATTCATAGTACATTTTAGGTAGTCATCTTGTAAGAACAATTACTTATAATGAGATTTTATATCTTTCATCTTAACAGTGTCCTAAAATCCAAACATAATAGCTAGGAGAGACAAAGATCTACTTCATTTTATAATTTCAGTGTCTGCCTATATAACTTGTACTCTGGTTCCTTTTTCCTTTAATTACTCTTCAAAGGAAAATATATAGGAGAGTCTTAAATTTTAAATTAAATAACATCTTAAAATCATTCAAGTTTTTTAAAAAGTTTTTGATAGGCTAAAACAGAGAAATAGAAGAATGAAAATAGCTATTGACTCAAGGCTGTTGCCTATCAATTTAATAGCTAATAATGATCTCAACATATAAATTAATACACTTACTTTTTTTTTCTTTTTTTTTTTTTTTGAGTTGGAGTCTCACTTTGTTGCCCAGGCCACCACAACCTTGACCTGAGCCTTCCAAGTAGCTGGAACTACAGGCATGCACCACTACACCCAGCTAATTTTTTGGTTTATTATAGAGATGAGGTCTCGCCAAGTTGTCCAGGGAGGTCTTGAACCTGTGGACTCAGGCAGTTTTCCCACCTCAGCCTCCCAAAATGCTGGAATTATAGGCGTGAGCCACTGTGCTTGGCCTGTGTTACTTTTTTTTTGAGTCAAAGTCTCACTCGGTCACCAAGGCTGGAGTACAGTGGCATGTTCTCATCCACTGGGCTCAGGTGATCCTTCCATCTCAGTCTTCCAAAGCTGAGACTACAGACGCCTGCCACCATACCTGGCTAATTTTTTTATTTATTGTAGAGACGAGGTCTCCTATGTTGCCCAAGCTGGCCTCAAACCCGTGGGTTCAGGCAATGCCTCCCAAGTTACAGGCATAAGCCAGTGCGCCCAGCTACACTGTGTTACTTTTGATAATGAAAACCATTCATGTCTTCATAAAAAAAAATTCCCCTGGGCTAAAGTGTCATATTTGCCTACGCTAACACCACACAACTACCCGGTAGATTTGAGTTCTTTATACATAAACGCTCACTAGTGGTTTGGCATATTTTCATTCTTTTACCTGATTTTAGAAGAAAAAAAAATCCTTTTCTAAGATAAATGATCTGACCTTTTCTATCAGGCCTCAGAGTTTTCAGAGACCATGTTCTGTAGAGAAAAGAACACAACTTGCTTACAGCACAACTTTTAGATGATGAATATACTCCCACTCAAGGGAAATTTTATAGAGATTTCATTGATCCTGTTTTTCTTAGTTGAAAGCTCAATTTCAAATCCCAATCTGTTTAGAATTTGTCTGCTCAGAACCTTCAGTTCCAGAGTACCAAACACAGCAAGCATGAGAGAAATTGCTTAAATCTGTGAAAGAGAATTTTCCTCTCACTTTCTTTTTTCTCACCAACCACTAGATTAAAGGATCCCCTTTTCTCCTGCAGAGACACCAGTTCACCACTTTTCTTGATGCACATCGAAGCCTCTCACCCCATCTGCAGCAGTAACCCCAATAAGTCTTTCAGACTTTGTGGTTTTGATGGAGACAATGAGACTCTATATTGGGGGAAAGGAAGTTTTCCTTTATAAGCCAGCAATTGGCTCTAGCTTAAGGAATCTGCCTGATGGTGATTTTGCTTTACTGGCCACTGTTATATACTCCAGTAATCAGAAGACAGAGGAAGGGACCCTGTGTGCAGTGGTTTAAGAAAGCACACAAAACAGTAGTCAGTCTATTTAAATAACTTTTGTGATTGTTATATACAATTCTGTCTGGATATTTGTAAATATTTAGAAGTTTCTTTTTTATCTGTTTTAAAACACATATAAAAGGGAGACTGCTGTTCTGTTAATCAACTATTATAATATGAATATATTTCCACAAAATATAAAGTTTAAATCCTTTCTGTCAAAAAATGTATATGCTTAAAAATATCCTTATTTTATTATTATTATTATTATTTGAGTCAGAGTCTCACTCTGTCACCTGGGCTGGAGTGCAATAGCACGGTCACAGCCACTGCAGCCTCGACCTGCTGGGCTCAGGTGATCCTTCTACCTCAGCCTTCCAAGTAGCTAGAGCCACAGGCATGTGCCACCATGTGTGGCTGATTTTTTGATTTATTGTAGAGACGAGGTCTTGCCATGTTACTCAGGCTGGTTTTGAACCCCTGAGCCTAAGTAATCCTCTCACCTCTGCCTCCCAAAATGCTGGGATTACAGGCAAGAGCCACTGTGCCCGGCTATTATTATTATTTTCCTTTTTTAATTTTAAAGATGTGGGCTACAATTCAGGGTTAGGTATACAAGTGTTCATTATGCAGGTACCCTAGTTATTATTATTTTATTTATTTATTTACTTATTTTTTAGTTGGAGTCTCACTCTGTTGCCCAGGCTAGAGTGCAGTGGCACGCTGACGGCCACTGCAGCCTCGACCTGCTGGGTTCAGGTGATCCTACTGCCTCAGCCTTCCAAGTAGCTGGAACTACAGGCACATGCCACCACACCTGTCTGATTTTTTGATTTATTGTAGAGATGAGGTCTCACCAAGTTGTCCAGGCTAGTTTGAACCCATGGGCTCGGGCAATCCTCTCACCTCAGCCTCCCAAAGTGCTGGGATTATAGCCACTGTGTCCGGCCTATTATTTTTTTAAAGCAGGATTTATTAAGAGGATAGAAAAGCTCCCACAGTGGGAGGGGACCCGAGGGGTTTGCCCTATTATTTTTATTTTTTAAGAAAATAGTGACTTGCTATGTTGCCTAAGCTGGTCTCGAATACCTGGCCTCAAGTGATCCTTCCACCTTGGTCTTCCAAAGTGCTGGGATTTAAGCATGATCTGCCACACCCAACGGAAAAAAAAAATCATGTTGTCTTTCAGACTATAATATAGAATTAACAAGTCATGATATTAATTTACTGAACAGATATTTCTGTGTGTCATATAAGCTAAATATTCTAAATAAGCGGTTCAAACCTTTTTACCATAAAGAGGCAGATAGTAAAACAGTAAAACAAGTTTTACAGACCATACCATCTCTGTTACTACTACTCAATTCTGCCCTTGCGGCATGAGAGCAGCCGTAGACATTTTATAAACAAACAGTCATGGCTGTGTTCCAGTAATACTTCTTTATGGAAACAGGTGGTGGACTGCATTTGGCCCATAGGCCCATAGTTTGCCAACTTCTACAGCATGTATTGTGAAAAAATATTTATTTGTTGCTGGAGGTTCTTTTAATCAAAATGAACTGCTTATCTGTTATAGATGTAGTCATAACCCTTGGCCATAAGCTATGGTAAAATGCCACTTAAATAGTGAATATATATCAACCAACATTACTATAAGTCTTATAATTGCTATTTTTACACAAACAATATAAAATTTCTTAGCAGTTAAGACATTGGCCATTTTTTATTAGACTTTTAATCTATTGATTTGTAATTGTTGATTATGGATTATGGTTACACTATATAATATATAAGAGGTAACTAGTCTCATGCCAATCACATGCCTTACAAATAATTTTAACCATTTGTTATTACTCTCCAATTTTTTATGCTTTTTTATTGAGATTTTTTTAAATTACTTTCTATTTTGAATTTATTAATCTCTTCCTTTGTGAGTTTCCTTTGTGGATTTCATGCTACAAATAGGAGGACATCTCACAGTCCAAGATTTTTTATACAACTAGAGTAGGGTTTTCTTCTAGCATTTTTATGATTTCTGTTTATTTTTTCCCTTCCTTCTTTTCTTCTTTTTTAGAGTCAGAGTCTCACTCTGTTGCCCAAGCTGGAGTGCAGTGACATACTCATGGTCACCATCGCCTCTACCTACTGGGCTCAGGTGATCCTTCTGCCTCAGCCTTTCAAGTAGCTGGAACTATAGGCCCATGCCACCACACCCAGCTCATTTTTTTTTTATTTATTGTAGAGACAAGGTTTTGCCATGTTGCCCAGGCTGGTCTCGAACCCCTGGACTCAGGCAATCCTCTCGCCTTGTCCTCCCAAAGTGCTGTGATTACAGGCTTGAGCCATCACACCTGGCCTTTCTTTTTTTTTTTTTTTTTTGAACCAACATCTTACTCTGTAACCCAGGCTAGAGTTCAGTGGCCTGATCACAGCTCACCACAATGCTGACCTCCTAGGCTCAAGTGATTCTCCCACCTCAACTTCCCAAGTAGCTGGGACTGCAGATGAATGCTACCACGCCCATCTAATTTTTTAATTTTTTACTTTTTTTGTGGAGACGAGGTCTCACTATGTTGCCCAGGCTGGTCTTGAACTTCTGGGCTCAAGCAATCCTCCTGCTTCGGCCTCCCAAAGCATTGGGATTATGTGAGCCACTGCAGCCAGCTGAGTTTCTTTTTTTATGGTTACATTTTGATTTGCTTTTCAATTGAAAGCAATACACCGCCAGGTGCAGTGGTTCACATCTGTAATCCCAGCACTTTGGGAGGCTGAGTTGAGAGGATTGCCTGAGCCAAGAGGTTCGAGAACAGCCTGGGCAACTTGGGGACGCCCCTACAATAAATAAAAAAATAAGCCAGGCATGGTGGCACGTACCTGTAGTCCCAGTTACTTAGAAGGCTGAGACGAAGTATCACCTGAACCCAGCAGGTCAAGGCTGCAGTAGCCGTCATTGTGCTACTGCACTCCAACCTGGGTGATAGAGTGAGACTCTGACTCAAAACAGAAAAGAAACAACAACAACAAAAAATGAAATTCAAGCAGTAGAATGTCCACTGAGTAGCACTGTCTGAGGAATGGACTGAGGAAGCATGTGAGTATTCTCCATGGCAAGTCTGAGAAAGCATCCTCCCTCTTGAACAGGAAAGATGAGCCAAGAGACCCAAAACCTGGAACTGAGAAGGTGAAAAGCTGAGAAAAGTCATGCTGCAAGTAACCTCTCTATAAGTAAAAATGGCAAGACACCTGCTGAAAGAGGTGAGGCCACCGGACTTGGTGGCTCACGCCTGTAATCCCAGCACTTTGGGAGGCACAGGCGAGAGGATTGCCTGAGCCCAGGGATTCAAAAACAGCCTGGGCAACTTGGCAAGACCTAGTCTCCACAATAAATCAAAAAATTAGCCGGACGTGTTGGTGCATGCCTGTGGTTCCAGCTACTTGGAAGGCTGAGGTAGAAGGATCAACTGAGCCCAGGCTGAGGTGGAAGGATCAACTGAGCCCAGCAGGTCAAGGCATACTCACAGCCACTGCTCTCCAGCTGGGATGACAAAATGAGACACCATCTCAAAAAAAAAAACAAAAAACAGAATGAAAGAAAGAGGGGAGGCCAGGTGTGAGTTTGGGAATATGAGTAGCCTTGAAAGTGTTTCTGCAGGGCATGGTGACTCACACCTGTAATCCCAGCAATTTGAGAGGCTGAGGTGGATGGATTGCTTTAGAGTTTGAGGCTAGCCTGGGAAACATAGCGAGACCTCTACCAAAAAAAAAAAGTATTTTTAACAGTGACTGTGCAGCATGAAGTTGGTACACTGCTAAATTGGGGTTGCATGAGTTTGTGAATATGCCAATTTGGAATTTTTTAAAATTAAGGACATTGATAAAGCTTCTTAAAGCTGTCAGGTCAGAATCTGTTAAAATTTCTGAATGCTTTTTCTCACCACATGGAAATAAATAATTATAAAATGAACTATATACCTCCCATATGCCCATACCCTTACTGAAAATATGTGCATCAACGTGTAACTTATGTAATTAAAAATTCCATTACTAATGGGAAATTAAATGAACTCAATAAAACTGTCTTACTTACATAGTCTCTTGAGTTTCTCTTTCTATTGCTTGCTAAATTACCATAAAACCTTGACTCCCAAAACGCTCAGAGAATGAGTCATTTTGAGTAGTTGAGTATTTGTTTAGAAATGTTGCTGTTGTCTGGAGTGTTCTGTCACAAGAAGAAAAATATTTACATGTTTTCATTAGATACGTGGTATGTATTTATTGGAATACATTTGGAATGTAACAAAAAAGTAGAAAAAAATAAACACAAATTGTGCTTGCTTCAGCGCCACATATATTTTAAAAAGTGAAGATTAGCATGGCTTCTATGCAAGGCTGACAGACAGATTTGTGAAGCATTCCATATTTTAAATTTTTTGTTTTAATTGGCTGGGCACAGTGGCTTATCCTGTATTTCCAGCACATTGGGAGTCTGAGGCGGGAGAATGGCTTGAGCCCAGGAGTTCGAGACCAATCTGGACAACATAGAGAAACCTGACCTTTACAAAAAATTTAAAAACTAACCGAGCATAGTAGCGTGCACCTGTAGTCCCAACCATTTGGGAGACTGAAGCGGAAAGATCACTTGAGCTCAGGAAGTCAAGGCTTCAGGGAGCCAGCATCGTGCCACTACACTCCAGCCTTGACAGAGTAAGACCTTGTCTTAATTTTTTTTAACTTGTTAAAAAACAAAACCAAAATCTTAATATTCTGGTCAATAGTTTCTTGTCTTTTTACCATATAATTTACTTTATATATGCCACTAGGTGTAGTTTTCTCAAGCCTATTTTAACTTACAGCTCAATTTAGGCCTCGGGTATTCTATAACCTATTGGCCAGGAAATAAAAAGGCAAAGAGAGATACCTTAAGTACCTAAATTTAGCAAAAAAATTTTCTTTAATGTTTTTGATGGGAATATTTGTATCTGTTATACCAAGTTATTGCAATGCTATTGAGGTCAAAAGTTTCCCAGGAAGTTGCTTTCTTAACTAAGCCTCTGATGGCAGCCTGGTTTGGGGTCATTTGTCTGTTTGTCCTGCAGGTGGGATAAAGCATGTTCAGGATGATGACCTCTGGGGCAGCAGAACATGGCTGCCTGTGGTCTGCACAATTGACTAGTGAATCAAGGGCTTCATCTGCATTCTCCCAAATGGTTTTGTCACTCTCCAGAAATTATCTTCCTCTTTGTTGCAAACAGTGCCCTTTGATGTGTCAGCACCATTCAAACCACCCAGTGACTTCTGCCTCACTAACACATTTCTGCTTTCTTTGTCAGTTTGCACCCAGGCTTCTATCTTTTGTCTGAAGTTTTTCCTGAGGCTTAAAAGAAATCTGCCCCTTACTCTTTCCAAAGTCTGTCCTTGCGTGTTTGGGAAAATGACTTATTCTCTTAAGACTACAAAGTCTTTATCAATTTAAAAAAAAAGAAAAAAAGGAAGAAAGAAAGGCAGTTTTGCTGATACGGTTTCAGGCCAAAATTTTCTCGAAACTTTTCTTAGTGTTTGAGTTGAATAGAATACCAGACAGAAGCAATATTTAAAATTGTATATTTACTATAATAATGAAATGGGAATTCCTGAAAATCACAGGGCTGATAAATTTACCTTTTCATTAAACCTTATATGCAGTAAAATGTTCTATCTTACCTAACTCTTTTTCTATAGGCTGACCCAAGAGTTAATATTTGGTGGCTGGGCATTAGAAATAATGTTCACTGATACCACTGTATTTTCTCTGAGTGAGCTGAATAATTGTGTTAAAACGAGTTAGTGCCGGGCTCGGAGGCTCAGCCTGTAATCCCGCGCCTTTGGGAGGCTGAAGTGAGTGGATTGCTGAGCCCGCGGGTTCGAGACCCGCCCGGGCAACTTGGCGAGACCTCATCTCTACAATAAATCAAAAAATGAGCCAGGCATGGTAGAGCGCGCCTGTTGTTCCAGCTACTCGGAAGGCTGAGGCTGAAGGATCGCCGGAGCCCAGCAGGTCAAGGCTGCAGTGGCCGGCAGCGGCCACTGCACTCCAGCCTGGGCGACAGAGTGAGACTCCAACTCAAAAAAAAAAAAAAAAAAAAGGGATAGTTTTTGTTATCCGCAGATAATCCTGTGGTCTGAAAAGACCCTTTATTAAATGTAAATAAAAATGATGTGAGGACTTTTGGATGTCAAGAGAAACTCTCTTTGACTTTTCAAGCATTATTTATATTCTCTAAAGAACAAGTAACGCTCTAGGACATTCTAGGACTGTGCAGTTTCCCAAACATTAAACTGTCAGCCGATTCTTATTCTGTTAAGTTCAGGTAAACTGCTATTGATGTATAAAGCAAGAAGTTACTTAGACCCACTTTATATTACTTTTGTGTATCAAGCTTGAACTTAAACTTCTTTCATTCTAAAACACAGGATGTGGGGGCGATCTGGCTGTGACATGTCACCCCATTGATCACCAGGGTGGATTTGGCTGATCTGGCTGGTTAGACGAATGTCCCCTTCCTCCCTCACCATTCCATATGCATTCCTCCTGAAGCTGTGGTGAAGGTTGAGGAGGATGACCATTCCTTAAAAAGAAGGATAATTCTTCCGTGAAGGGTATAGGAGTAGCTGCATTCCCCTGCTAGAACCTCCAAACAAGCTCTCATTCTAAAACTCAGGCGAGCCAGAAAAGGAAAGTCTAGGACTAGTAAATCAAGCCAGGAAATGTACTGTTCTGTAAGGGCCCAAGTTACCACTGGGGAGGTAAGAGAAGAGGTTGAGGCTTATCAGTGTGAATCAAGGACAGTAGGAATCATCAAAGAGAAAGGGGGATGTTTGTTTTATGTAGCATTTACATCTTAGGTTATCTTTTGGGATTGCCCAGTGAGTCCACCTGGGGGAAAGAGACTGCAACAGAATCGTAAGATCTCGTGGCCATTGAGATACCAAGGTAACCCCAGTCTTGGGGTCCACAGCTTCTGTAATATTCCATGCCAGGGTTTGCTGCTTTGGTGGCTATAGCAGCCGCAAGGTTCTAGGATAGCACTCCAAGGCAACAAGCAGTCACTCAAACCAGCAGCATAACTGTCACTTTGGGTGGTGGCAGCTGAAATAAAGACTCAATATAATGAGAAAAGGCAGTGGTCCAATTCATAGAGCAGTCAGGGAGGAAGGACAAGAAAGACGATCGTAATAGCTCCAGGTGCTACTTGTGAGGAATTAAAGAGATCTGGACTTCCCACACTGTTATAAGACTAAAACTCACACCTGTAATCCCAGCACTCTGCAAGGCCAAGGTGGGAGAATTACTTGAGCCCTGGAGTGTGAGACCAGCCTGGGCAACATAGGGAGACCTTGTCTCTACAAAAATAAATTTTTAAAAATAATTTAAAAATAATATGGAAGAAGATGCATGACTATGGTTGTCTTACCCCTCAGTTAACCTAATATTGGAAATTAGGTTACATGGGAAGTTGTTTAGAAATGTGTTTTTCTCAATATGCCACAAAAGTTTTCTAACTCACCCCTGCATCCCCATAGAATATACTGGGCTCATTTTTGTCTTCTAAAGTCATATCTCACACTGGAAGAACTAGAAATACTTACAGCTGCAAATCCAACTAAGGGATGGTAGGACTAGACAAATAAATGTTTATTTATCACATAACAAGAAGTCTGAAATTGGAGTGCTTTTGACCTTGGTCCAATAGCTCAGTGAAGAGAACTGCTGTCCCCAAAATCCAGTCTGCTTTTGTGGCAGGAAGGGGATGGCACAGGAGGATGAGATGAAGTGCGTACAAGAAGGGCCTTCTTTTTCATCAAGAAAATAAAAACTCCAGGAGACTTCCAGTTATATTTCTTTGGCTAGTATTGCATTGAATGCCCCTCTAGCTGCAAGGGAAGCTGGAAAAATTTAATATTTAACTTCTCCACCTTGTTAGTGGAGTGATACAAAGGAGAGATAAATATTGGGTGAGCCAGTCTACCCCAAAGAACAAACCACCATTCAGAAACTCAGCGTTTTTCTGTCAATTGAATTTGCACATACTTTTTTAATGCCCATTCAATGAATGTTACATGAGAGACAGGTATGTTCTTTTACCTTTTCATTAAAAATTATATTTAAGGCCAGTCATGGTGGCTCACGCTTGTAATCGCAGTACTTTGGGAGGCCTTGAGCCCAGGAGTTCAAGATCAGTCTAGGCAACATAGCAAGACCTTGTCTCTACAAAAGTTTTTTTTAAAAAGAAACAAAATACATTAAAAATACATTTAGGGCCGGGCACAGTGGCTCACGCCTATAATCCCAGCACTTCGGGGGATTTGAGACCACCCTGGGCAACTTGAGACCTCATCTCTACAATAAATCAAAAAATTAGCCTGACATGGTGGCGTATGCCTGTAGTTCCAGCTACTTGGAAGGCTGAGGCAGAAGGATCACCTGACCCCAACAGGTCGAAACTGCAGTGGCCGTGAGCATGCTACTGCCCTCCAGCCTAGGCAATAGAGTGAGACTCCAACTAAAAAAAAAAAAAAAAAAAAAAAAAGAAAAAAAATTACATTTAAAAGGCTTTTTTGGTTTTCAGTTTGGTTGTGTCCATGATACACAGTTTTGGTCAACCCAACTTTGATTTACACAAACATCTGCAGATGTACAACAACTGATGTATAACAACTCATAGGAAGTAAAGAGAGCCCTAGATTTTTAGTCTGACAGACTTACTTTTAACATTTGAATTTCTAGTTGTAAAGTATTGGACAACTTAATTTCTGTAATCACCAGTCTTTAAGATGGTGCCCACCAATCCCATCTCCCATTGGCATTCATACTCTTGGATAGGCCACACTTGTGCTGTGTCAGGGTGGGTCTGTATGACCAGTAGATCATGACAGAAGTGATGGTATGCCACTTCCAAGTGTAAATTATAAAAGACTGCAGCTTCTGTCTTGGATGTTGACTTTCTCGAATTTCTTGCTCTGAAAGAAGCCAGCTACCATTTCTTCCAGACATTCAGGCAACCTTGTGGAGAGGGCTGTGTGACCAGGAATCGAGGCCCTTGTTTCAACTGCTGGGAGTAACTGAGGCCTGACAAGAATCAAGAAAACCTGGAAGCTACTCCCCCAGCATTCAACTGAGTGTTGTCTTAGCCAACAACTTTACAGCTATAATATGAGAGACCCTAGCCCAACACACCCAGTAAAGCTGCCCCAGAGTCCTGACCCTCAGTAACTGTGCGACAAATGTTTCTTCTTTTATTTTACTTTTATTATTATTATTGTTGTTGTTATTGTTGCTGTTGCTGTTGTTTGAGATGGAGTCCCACTTCACTGCCCAGGCTAGAGTGCAGTAGCACACTCACAGCCACCCCAGCGTCAACCTGCTGGGCTCCAGAGATCTTTCCACCTCAACCTTCCAAGTAGCTGGAACAACAGGCGTGTGCTGCCACGCCCAGCTAATTTTTTTATTTTTTATTTTTTTTAAATGTAGAGACAGTCTCGCCCAGTTGCCAGGGCTGGTCTCGAACCCGTGGGCTCAGCCAATCCACTCACCTCAGCCTCCCAAAGTGCTGGGATTACAGGTTGAGCCACCCAGCCTGGCCTATTATTATTTTTAAGTCAGAGTCTCACTCTGTTACCTAGGCTGAAGTGTCATGGTACAACATGGCTCACCACAACCTTGACTTCCTGGGCTCAGGTGGTCCTTCCTCCTCAGCCTCTCAAGTAGCTGGGACTACAGGCTCGTGTCACCACGTCTGCCTATTAAAAAAAATTTTTTTTAAATTCTGTAGAAACAAAATATCGCTATGTTGCCCAGGTCGCCTGCTCTAATTCCTGGTCTCAAACAGTTCACCTGCCTCAGCCTCCCAAAGTGCTAAGATTACAGGCAAGAGCCACTGCATCCAGCCAAATGTTTCTTCTTTTAAGCTGATAAGTTTTTGAGTAACCCATTATACAACAATAGGTAGCTAGTACAAATTTTTAAAACATGAGTATCTTATCTATAAACTGGGAATTTATGAGGAGGGACCCAAAGAAACCTGGAATTACTTTTTCGAGGGTGCACTCCTTGTAGTACACTTGGAAGTTGTTCCTCCAAATCAAACAGTCAACCATGTTTTCTTTATTGTTGTTGTTTTGTTTTGGAGTCGGAGTCTCACTGTTACTCAAGCTGGAGTGAACTGGCACACTCACAGCTACTGCAACTTCAACCTGCTGGGCTCAGGCAATCCTTCCATTTCAGCCTTCCAAGTAGCTGGAACCACAGGCGTATGCCACCATATCCAGTTAATTTTTTAAAAATTTATTGTTGAAACAAGGTCTCGCCAAGTGGCCCAGGCTAGTCTCGAACCCCTAGGCTCAGGAAATCCTCTCTCCTTGGCCTCCCAAAGTGCTGGGATTTACAGATGTGAGCCACTGTGCCCGGCCCCAACCAAAGTTTTTATCAGAAAATTTTGAGAAGGTTGTGTCATGATTTGCAGAAGAAACATCCAGGTTGTGGCAAACAGGTGACTGGTTCTTCCACCATGATAAGGCACCTGCATACACCATGCTGAGTGTTCAGCAACTTTTGACCAAAAATGATATGACCTCCGTGCCCCACCCTTCCTATTAACCCCATATCACCCTGAGTGACTTTTTTGTATTCCCAGATGAAAAAAATCTTGAAAGAAACTCTTTGTCGATATGGAAGAGGTGAACAAAAAATGGCAGAAACACTAAAAAGCTTCAACATTGATGAGTTCAAAAACTGTTTTGAGCAGTAGAAAAGGCATCTAGGTATAGTGCATGAAACAGAGTACTTTGAAGGTGACAAAAATTTAAACATGTAAGAATAAATACGCAGTTTTTTTGTTTTGTTTTGTTTTGTTTTGAGTTGGAATCTCACTCTGTCACCCAGGCTGGAGGCTGGAGGGCAGTGTCACGCTCCCAGTCACTGTAGCCTCCACCTTCTGGGCTCAGGCGATCCTTCTGCCCCAGCCTACCAAGTAGCTGGAACTACAGGCATGCACCACCATGCCTAGCTAATTTTTTTTTTTATTTATTTTGAGAGAGGTCTTGCCAATTGCCCAGGCTGGTCTCGAACCCATGGGCTCAGGCAATCCTCTCTCCTCAGCCTCCCAAATTGCTGGGATTATAAGCGTGAGCCACTGCATCCGGCAATACACAATTTTTTATAAATAAATTATGAGTTTTCTTGGGTCCCACCTTGTAAATGATGGTTGTGAGGATAATAATGTATGTGAAATTGCACAACGCAGTTCCTGCAAATAATAAGAGAATAGAAAGTGTTAATTTGACAAATCTTATTTGTGCATGATCATGAAAATTGTTCATGAACAATTTCCATGTGATCTCAATTCAGAACTCCCTTTTGATTGAAGATGAGCACGATCAAAACAAAAGTCTTTGCCTTCTGCTTTTCACTGGAACTAGTGTAGAATACATGTTATTGTACACAGCTGGTTCTGTGACACTGCTTAGAACCCTGCTGTAGTGAGGATGGTTTTGTTATTTAAAGTCACTTGTGATAAATAATGAATGTCTTTCCCAGGATGCCGAAAGACAGTGTCTGTTGTGTCTTGAGTGGGCTACCAACTTAATACAACCTCGCCTTACTGATGCAAATAGGTCCTGTCTTTCAATCAAAGACCTTGGGTAATTTTACTACACCGCACCAGGGGAATGCAGCTCCATGACTGAATCACTGATACTGGAGTATGTGGTAAGGATGACTGTTGGACACACGCTCTGCGGCGTCATCCAGGCTTCTTTCACTTCATCTCTCTCCTTTTTCCTCTTTCCACTGTCCCCTCCATTTTTAGTCACAGACTTCATGACCACAGCTGCTGCCCACTTTGCTACACAGCCTCAGATCACCTCTGCTGTTTCTATTTACTTTTAAAAAATTACTTTCTTATCTAATGCTATATACCTCAATGTTTAAAGGCCAAAAAAAGTATGTGTGTGTGTATGTGTGTATAAAGACATATATATATATACACACATACATTTATGTGAGTGTGTTCTATCCAATTATATATCCAGTTAGAGTGCTCCTTTTCTTCTTGGTCAATGTAGCATGCTGGGAATAATTTTCAGTTCATTGAACTGTCTTCACTATCATTTGTTGCTGGACACTCAGCACCTCCTTCTTTGCCCCAAGGCAGTGCTTTTTTGTTGCTGTTGTTGCTGTTGATCTAGATTTTTAAGTTTGTTCTGCCTCTACATAGTTTTAAAAGGATGAGGGTTCTGAAATGCTGATTTTTAGAGAGCAGATATTTTCCTGTGGTATTACTTACAGGTCCCAGGCTCTCACACTGTAACTGTGAATTAGCCCAAGCCCCTAACTGGTTTCTTTGCCTCCAGTCTTTCTCTCCCCCATGGACCAATCAATCCTGTGTAATTCTGGTAGACAAAGCTCATTGAAAACATAACAGAAAATGAATGAGTCACACTATGGATGACTCTTAAAGACATGGCCAGGTGTGGTGGCTCTTGCTGGTAATCCCAGCACTTTGGGAGGCAGAAGCTTGAGGATTGCTTGAGCCCAGGGGTCTGGGACCAGCCTGGGCAGCTTGGCGAGACCTCATCTCTACAATAAAATTAAAAAATTAGCTGGGTCTGATGGTGCGTTCCTATAGTTCCAGCTACTTGGAAGGTTGAGGCCAAAGGATTGCCTGAGCCCAGGAGGTCGAGGCTGTGGTGGTCGGGAGCATGTCACTGCACTTCTGCCTGGGCTACAGAGTGAGATTCCAACTAAAAAAAAAAAGACATAATGTTGAGTGAAAAAAGCCAGTCACAACAGAATACATGCTGTATGAGTCCTATATAACATTCACAAAAGGCAAAATTAAACCGTTTTGTTCAGATGTGTAATTAGAGAGTAAACTATGAAGAAAATGAAAGAAGAATGATTAGCACTAAGAAGAAAAACTGCACATTTAGATATGATGCAGAATGAGGGTTGAGGACAGGAAAGGCTATATAATTTGTGGGACCCAATATCAAATGAAAATGCAGAATACAGCCAGACTTGATGGCTCAGCCTGTAATCTCAGCACTTTGGGAGGCCAAGGCACGTAGACTGTCTGAGCCCGAGGGTTTGAGACCAGCCCGGGCATCTTGATGAGACCTCGTCTCTACAATAAATAAAAAAATTAGCCAGGTGTGGCAGCGCATGCCTGTAGTTCTGGCTACTTGGAAGGCTGAGGCAGAAGGATCACTGGAGCCCAGTAGGTCAACGCTGGGATAGCTGTGAGTGTGCCACTGCATTCCAGCCTGAGTGACAGAGCGAGACTAACTCAAAAAGAAGAAATGCAGAATCCCATGTTCAAAAATGATAAATTTCAAGATGGCAACAGCAGCGCATTGAACCAAGCAGAAGACCCTTCTCAGTGCCAGGCTGGTCATGAGGCCAGCCCTTATTTGATGACTTTTGAGGTTCTGCTAATGCTTTATTTATGTATTTATTACTTGGGAAGAAACAAACATATTTGTTTCAAAAAAATACTGAAGTCGAACATTTATGATGTATATGACGTTCCATAAGTTTATTGTATTTGCCTATTCTTTTAAATGTGAAAAACAAAAGCAAATCAGAACTGAATAGGCACTTCCTGCACAAAAACCTACAAAAATGGCTTCCAGTGGACCAAAACACTTTCCACTGCATGTTCATTTTTTGCAGGCCCAGGTCAAATGCCTGCTCATCCGTGAATCATCCTAGATTTCTTCCAGTTAATTTTCTGTCTTTACTATAGCTTTTAATTTCTCTATTACAGTTTTTAATTTCTCTATTTTGAATCAGAGTACTTTGAAATTGTTTTTTCTCATGAACATAAAATCTTGGCAAAATATGTCAATCTTATTCATTTCATATTTAGAGCCCTATAGGGCATTAGATAAGTGACTGTTGGAGTTAGTGAAAGTTATATCCAAAGATTATCATAACTCATTATAAAACCTAAAACAACTGGATGTGGTGACTCATACCTGTAATTCCAGTACTTTGAGAGGCTAAGGAACAAGGATATCTTGAGTCCAGAAGTTTGAGAACAGCCTGGGCAGCATAGTGAGACCTCATCTCTATAAAAAAACAAAAAATTTACTGGGCATGATGGTATGCACCTGTAGTCACAGCTACCCAGGCGGCTAAGGCAAAGGATCCCCTGAGCCCAGGAGTTGAAGGCTGTAGTGAGACATGATTGTGTCCCTGCACTGCAGCCTGGGTGACAGTGAGATGCTGACTCAAAGTTAAACTAAAACAAAACCTAAAACACTTGAAATTCCTACACATTCCAAGTCCTTAAACTATGCAATGATGCAAGGTAACAAAGGTAAAAATGCCTATGCAAAGAAAACATGTTTGTTCAGCAGGTAAAAATGTGAAATAGGCACCAAGTGTTCTATGATATCATTCAACATTTTTCTGTTTCACATCTGAGATGAAATCTCATCACATTCTTTTTTTTTTTTTTTTTGGCGTTAGAGTCTCACTCTGTCGCCCAAGCTAGAGTGCAGTAGCATGCTCACGGCCACTGCAGTGTTGGCCCACTGGGCTCAGGAGATCCTTCTGCCTCAGTCTTCCAAGTAGCTGGAACTACAGGTGCACACCTGACTAATTTTTTTTATTTATTGTAGAGACAGGTCTCACCAAGTTGCCCAGACTGGTCTCAAACCGCTGGACTCAGGCAATTCTCTCTCCTCCGCCTCCTAAAGTGCTAGGATTACAGGCTTGAGCCACCATGCTCAGCATGCATCACATTCTTGTTAAGACTATTTTAACATGATAAATGTAATATGCTGGGAGGCACTGTTTATGTAGCAGACACCCTAGATACCATTTTTAAATGTATTACATTTTAAAACAGTATTACCCACTATTTTCTTTGATTTTTTTTTTATTGGCATACTTCAGCTCTCACTAACACTTTGGGCTCTTTTGATAAACATGTGACTTAGACATTTTCTTAAAACAGACAGATGGGTGTGTTCTGTGGGTATTATTTCTAAAAGGAAGAAAATGTTCCCCATTCCAGGCATCTGGGTAAGATTTGGAGTTCTGTCAGGGATTTAAAATATAGACAAAAGTAATCATCTCTCTCCCACATAAGGTGACTTTGCAAGTCATCTTTTTTTTTTCTTATGCCAAACTTTGAAGTCACAAATGAAGTATGGGTTCATAAAAAACACTATATTAAATAATATTGGACATTTCTTTTCATCATTCATTTTTATGGATGAAATAGTCTCCAGTCATACTGCCCAGATAGTTTACAAGTCTGTGGTAGTATAAAAGCCTTTTATATGTAAGTTAAACACTGACAAATGCCTTCTAAATGTATACACAAATAAGAATATTGTGTTCATCTTTCCACAAAATTTCCCTTTACAAACCTTTCCCAAGTGAATTATGACATTTGGCTCACAAACATATGCTTACACACTCAAAGACATAGGCATACAGTAAAATCATTCAGTGAAAATGTCTACCAGTTTCTACAGGATAATTTATTTTAATCAACACAAAGATTTTAAATGATTATTCTCTTACTCTGCCAAGTCATCATATATGGGGGGGGGGAATCAACCTCTTATTCTTTGGTAGAGAAAATTACAGTAATAGAATAAGAAATACCATTGAAGGTTTATTTATGTCCTATTTATTCTGTCCCTTTTAACAAGGTTTATTACCTAATGACCAAAGATCAATACCCACAGACAGGCTGACGTGGTGGCTTATGTCTATAATTCTAGCACTTTGGGAGACCAAGGAATGAGAATTACTTGAGCCCAGGAGTTGGAGACTAGCCTGGACAACATAGTGAAACCTTGTCTCTACAAAAAAAAAAAAAAAAAAAAAAATTAGCCAGGCACGGTGGTGCACGCCTTTAGTGCCAGCTACTTAAGAGGCTGAGGCAGAAGTTCACCTGAGCCCAGAAAGTCGTGGCTGCTGTGAGCTGTGATCACACCACTGCACTCCAGCCAGGGCGACAGAGTAAGACCCTGACTTAATAACAATAATAATAGTAATAATTTAATATGACATTTACCCTGCTCTGGTGAAACCTAGCTAACAGATTGCACTCTCTGGTCTGGAGCTGTGCTGGGAACATGTCATGTTAGGAAAAGAAAAAAAAAAAGACTAGAGTCTAATAAACCTAAGTAATTTATTTAAATTTATTAAGATACGTGAAATATTAGCTGGTATATCTGGTGCTGTTAGATGACTCATTGGCCATTGTTTAATAAATGAATCCATATGGCTTCTACTGATCTTTGTTGCATGTTCATAAAACCATGTTTGTGTTCAGCAGTTTTTGACCCCAAACGGCATGACCCCCATAAAAATGAAACAAACCAAAACTCAAGTTTGGCTGGGCATGGTGGCTCGTGCCTGTAATCTTAGTACTTGGGGAGGCTGAGGCAAGAGGATTGCTTGAGCCCAGGAGTTAAAGACTGCCTGGGCAACATAGTGAGACCTCATCTCTACCAAAAAAAAAAAAAGCAAACTAGCTGGGCGTGCTGCCATGTGCCTATAGTCCCAGTCATTCAGGAGGCTGAGGCAGGAGGATTGCCTGAGCCCAGCAGGTCGAGGTTGAGGTCACTGTGCTTGTGCCACTGCACTCCAGCCTGGGTGAGAGAGTGAGACTCTGGCTCTAAATAAATACATAAAATAAAACCATGTTTACTTTCCTTGTGCATAGCAGCATCTGAATACAAAGGGCATGTCTGTCTCCATCATCCGCTGAGGAAGACGAGGTTGCCAATGGCCTCTGCATGAAGGTGACTGGCTATAAATTTGAATAATCCTTAAGATCCCTAAAGAGAATTTCAGGTATGCATATGATAGAAACCAGACCCTCCCAAATATAGTCTCCAGGTTTCATAGTAGAATTCTGGGCGGTCACTTTTGAATGATGAGAATCTTTGATCTGTTTATAATTATTACATGGCCTTAGAGTTGTATAACCAAAGCCCATAAAAAAGGCATGTGTGTGCACTCAGGGGTAGGGTGATTCCATAACCTCCTTCCATGGGTTCATGCTTCAGCTGAATGTGAGCTGAATGTGAGCTACACAGTATCGAGGACTCTGGGTTTACTCTTATGGAGGTGGGAAGACTGGCAACATTGCATAATATAACTTTCTCTTAGGTGCTGTATGTTTTTGCCTTGAGGACTGTGTGAATCGTTTTCTCTTTTTCTTTGGCCTCCAGGAGGTAAATTCAAAACTCCACTCATGTTCCAAGTTTTTTAGTTGTCAGCAACAAGAATGCAGCTGGAGGCCATCTTTTTTTTTTTTGAGTCTCTGTCTGGAGGGCAGTGGCACAATCAAGGCTCACCACAGCCTCCACCTCCTGGGCTCAGGCAATTCTTCTGAGTAGCTGGGACTACAGGCATATTCCACCACACCTGGTTAATTTTTTGACTTTTTGTAGAGATGAGGTCTTGTTATGTTGCCCAGACTGATCTTAAACTCCTGGGGTCAAATAATCCCCCTGCCTCAGCCTCCCAAAGTCCTGGGATTACAGGCATGAGCCACCATGCCTGGCCAAGGCCATCATTCTAAGTGAAGTATCAAAGTAACAGAAAACTGAATACTGCATGCTTTCACTTATAAGTGGATACTAAACACTGGGCACACACGGGCACAAGGATGGGAAAAACAGACACCGGGCACTGCTGAAGGAGGGAGGGGGGAGAATAAGAGGTGCAAAACCACTCATTGTGTACCACGCTGACCATGGGAGTGGGCTGGAAGTGGGGTAGTGGAAGTTGGGAGGAGTGGACTCATCAGAAGTCCAAATGGCCATCACACAATATACCTATGCATCAACCCTCACGTGTACCCCATGACTCTAAAATAAAAAACAAACAAAAGAAATAGCAAAAACCAAAAGGCATTTTTGCCTATCTGGATTCTAACATTTCCTTTTGAGTATCCTGGACAGTAGACAGATCACGTCCCTCACCAGGCTTCAGAGTTCTCATCCATATAATGAAAGCATCAGGAAATATCTGAGGATGCCGGGCTCGGTGACTCAGCCTGTAATCCCGCGCCTTTGGGAGGCTGAGGTGAGTGGATTGCCTGAGCCCGTGGGTTCAAGACCTGCCTGGGCAACTAGGTGAGACCTCATCTCTACAATAAAAAAAAAAAAAAAAAAAAAAAATCAGCCGGGCGTGGTAGCGCACGCCTGTAGTTCCAGCTACTCAGAAGACTGAGGCGAAAGGATCGCCGGAGCCCAGCAGGTCGAGGCTGCGGTAGCCGGGGAGCGGCCACTGCACTCCAGTCTAGGCGACCGAGTGAGACTCCAACTCAAAAAAAAAAAAAAAAGAGAAATATCTGGGGCTTCCAAATGGCTTTGTTGTTGTTGTTGTTTGTTGTTTTTCTCTGAGTTGGGGGTCTCACTCTGTTGCCCAGGCTAGAATGTGATGGTGCAATCACGGCCCCCTGCAGCCTTTACTTCCTGGGCTCAAGTGACCCTCTTGCCTCTGCCTCCTGAATAGCTGGGACTACAGGTGTGAACCACCATGCCTGGCTAATTTTTTTAAAATTTATTTTTAATGTTTTGTAGAGACGAGGTCTCACTATGTTGCCCAGGCTGGTCTTGAACTCCTAGGCTCAAGTGATTTTCCTGCCTCGGGCTCGGGCCATCCTCCCAAAGTGAGCCACAGCGTCTAGCTTCCAAGTTGTTTTAGAGCAACACTCCAACACTCTTCTCAGGCTGAGTGGGTGGACTTTAGGGTGAACTGAGGGCTGAGGGTGGGCTGCAAGAATGACAACACCATTTTAGCTAGTTTGTACCCTAAGAAAAGCCTTCCTTGGAACAAAATGTTAGTAAGCACAAAGACTCTTGTGCCCCATAATTTCTGAGAACTTCTTCAGCTTTATAGACTTGGATGCTAAGGTTAGAATCAAAAGAATGGAATTATAAATTCACGTTCCTAAAAGTCTGAAATTATAATCCATGTTCTTCCACTAACTTGCTGTGTAATTTACGCAAGTCACTCTTTTTCTTTGGTCTTCCTTTTTCCCCCCATCTATAAATGTAAGGAATTGAATGCAGTGATTTTGAAGATTGCCTCTGCTTTAAAATATTTATCTAGCTGGGTGTGGTGGCTAATACCTATAATCTCAGCACTTTGGGAGGCCCAGGTGGGACGATCGCTTGAGTCCAGGAGTTCCAGATCAGTGTAGGCAAACTAGTGAGACCTTGTCTCTACAAAAAATCAAAAACTTAGTGGGCATAGTGGTGTATGCCTGTAGTTCCAGTTACTCTGGAGGGTGATGCAGGAGAACTACCTGAGCCTAGGATTTCCAAGCTGTGATGCGCTGTGATTGCACCACTGCACTGCAGCCTGGGTAACAGAGTGAGACTCCAACTCAAAAAATAAAATAAAATACTTATCTGTTCTTTCTCATCCTACTTTCCCAAGTATCTGGTCCTGTAGAAAGCAGCCTCTGATAGAGGATAACTAAGACTTAAAGAGAGGAGGCGACTTCACTTCTTCCTGTGTTTTCTGTCACCTGATGTTATGACTGGATCCATTTTAAGAAAAGATAATAAAAGAAAGGATACACAGAGGGTTGGATGAGCAGGGACATAACATTTAAATGTGGCATCATGGTGAAACTGTTTTATGTACTCAAGGAAAGTTCAGGAAAATGACCTGTAAGGTTCTGATAAAGGACTAAGTCAGACAAGGATGACCTCACAACATTGCCATCTGAATTGTTTATAGCCCAAGCAACTGCTGACCTGACAGAACATGTAGGGGATTTTCCTCCCTGCCAGCTTCCGCCTTGGTGATGCTGAATCATGCTTTCCCTAACCATGGGTTTCTGGAACACACTGTGCTTTGTGTCACAGGGAATGGGCAGGGCGGTTTCACCCACCGGAGTTCTTTACAATCATTTCCTCTAATGAATCTCATAACTGAATTCTTGGGTAACATTCTCCTAAATTATGACTTGGTATCAAAATGTAATCCCAAATTGTGTGCACACCTGCACACACTTGTGACTCCGTGTATTCTATTCCCATGACACAGGGAGGGGAATATCTTGGCCCCAGATGGAATGTAGGGAGTAACAGAGGGAAAGCTATTGACTCAAGCGTTCTCACAAGAACCCTAAAGACACCCAGTAAGTATGTGCTGGCCCAGGAAAGGAGTCACATTTTAGAAGGGAAGGGTCTGTAACAATTACTTCTATTGGTTATTAACTGGTCCAATCACATCCCACATGCATGGGCATTTGGAACCAAATTTCAGGGCCTCTAACATTCTTTCCAAAGGTATACAGTTCTGGGGCAGTGGATTGTGCCTGTAATCCCAGCACTTTGGGAGGTGGAGGCAAGAGGACTGCCTGAGCCCAGGGGTTTGAGACCAGCCTGGGCAAGTTGGCAAGACCACATTTCTACAGTAAATCAAAAAGTTAGCCAGGAATGGTGGCATGTACCTATAGTTCCAGCTACTTGGAAGGCTGAGGAGGAAGGATAGCCTGAGCCCAGAAGGTCAAGGCTGCGGTGTCCATGACCATGCCACTGCACTCCAGTCTGGGTGGCAGAGTGAGACTCCAACTCAAAACAAAACAAAAGTATATAGTCACTACTTCCTACAGTCACTTTCTGTTTGCATTAGGATCTGTCCCTAGCAGATTATTCTTTTAGGAATTCTTTAGACCAGACATGGTGGCTCATGCCTATAATCCCAGCACTTTGGGAAACTGAGGATTACCTGAGCCTGTGAGTTCAAGACGAGTCTGGGCAACTTGGTGAGACCTCATCTCTACAATAAATCAAAAAATTAGTTGGGCATCATAGCGCATGCCTGTAGTTCCAGCTACTTGGAAGACTGAGGTGGAAGGATCACTTGAGCCCAGCAGGTTGAGGCTGAGGTGGCCGGGAGAGTGCCACTGCCCTCCAGCCTAGGTGACAGAGTGAGACTCCAACTCAGAAAAAAAAAAAAAAAAGAATTCTTTAACCTGGGTGGATTGGTGGCTCACACCTGTAATCTCAGCACTTTGGGAGGTCAAGACAGTAGGATTGCTTGAGTTCAGGAGTTTGAAGCTGCAGTAAACTATGATCACACCACTGCGCTCCAGCCTGGGCAACAGGGTAAGACCCTGTCGCAATAAAATAAAATAAGAATTTCTTATCTACATTTCCTCTTTCCAGAAACTTCTCCACACCCTCTTTTACATATGACTTTATCCTCTGCTTCGCTTCCACTCTGAATAGAAAGTATGCTACATCATATCAAATCTCAGCACTCTTCTGCTAGTTCCTCAAGCATACAACAAAATTATTTTACAATATTGGTGAAAGATATACTATTACCATCAGATTTGCCCCACAGCAAATAGGACCGAGGTCCTTTTCCTAGATGTCAGGTATGTGGGCACTAATTACAGAGATGACCACTGGGAGAGAAGCAGTTTAATGGAGCTTCTAAACACTAATTGCCAAGTCAAAGAAATGGAAATATATCCTCCTATATATACACAGAGACCGGATGGTCTTGTTAGTCTTTGCGACATTTTCTCCCCTTCAATATTGTTCTTAGCTAGGTGCAATGGTTCATGCCTCTAAAGCCAGTTCTTTAGGAGGCTGAGGCGGAAGGATCTCTTGAAGCCAGGAGTTCAAGACCAGACTGGGCAACATAGTGAGACTTCTTCTCTAAAAAAAAAAAAAAAAAATTAGCCAGGACTGGTGGCACACTCCTGTAATCCCAGGTACTCAGGGGGCTGAGGCAGAAGAATTACCTGATCTCAGGAGGTCCTTGAAGCTGCGGTAAGCTATGATTGTGTCACTGCACTCCAGCCTGGTTGAAATGAAACCCTGACACAAAAAAAGAAAAGAAAAGGATTGTTCTTGAAGATTTTTATTCAACCTAGTTGTTCAACCAAATTCAGCATTGTTATTTAATCATGGGACTCATTGAACTTAATTTTAATTTTAAAAGAGAGAATTAAGTTGACTTACCTGCAAGCTTTTACTCTCTTAAAATTGTCTTGGGACACTTGGGACTTACTAAAATATCTAATTGTAGATATTACATCTATTTTATAGCATCAATTTGACCTGTAGTATTTCCAGAACGTTACAAGCATCAACTCTGAAGCTAGGGAGCTCTGTGTGAAACAGTCACAAAGAATCAAGTCAGCTTTAACTTTCTTTAAATTTAGGTGTAAGCCGGGCTCGGTGGCTCAGCCATAATACCGCACCTTTGGGAGGCTGAGGTGAGTGGATTACCTGACCTGCGGGTTCGAGACCCGCCTGGGCAACTTGGCGAGACCTCATCTCTACAATAAATAAAAAAATCAGCCAGGTGTGGTAGCGCATGCCTGTAATTCTGGCTACTTGGAAGGCTGAGGCGGAAAGATCGCCGGAGCCCAGCAGGTCAAGACTGCGGTGGCCGGGAGTGAACACTGCACTCCAGTCTGGGCGACAGAGTGAGACTGCAACTCAAAAAAAAAAAAAAAAAATTTAGGTGTACGTTTTCTACAGAAAAAGGAGAACTTAGGAGAAACAGTAATACGGTACTATAAAAGAAGAAACACAAAAGAAAAACGGAGCAAAAAGTATACTTTATACATTTATTTACAAAATATTTTCCCCTTAACTGCTTACATGAAGATGAAGAATATTCTAGTGGGATACTTTAATTTATGGGTATTCCAATATAAAATCATTTAAGCTTTGAATGCTTGGCATCATATTTATTTATTTAGAAGAAAAGGGCTCAACATTTTGCTTATTAGGAGACCTTTGTCCACAGAACTATTTTTTATTTTGAGTTAGAGTCTCATTCTGTCACCCAGGCTTGAGTACAGTGGCGTGATCACAGTTCATCACAGCCTCAACCTCCTGAGCTAAGGGGAACTTCCTGCCCCAGCATTCTGAGAACCTGAGACTACAAGTATGCACCACCATGCCCAGCTAATTTTTTTGTAGACACTAGCTCTTGCTCTGTTACCCAGGCTGGTCTATTACTCCTGGGTTCAAGCAATCGTCTTGCTTCAGACTCCCAAAGTGCTAGGATTATAGGTACAAACCACCATGCTCAACCTGTCCACAGACCTTCTAAATAATCTCTGGCATCGACCAATCCTGATTCAGTTAACAGGCTAAACAGAAGACAATTCCTGGTAGAACTTCCAAATAGTATGTTCTAAATGGAAAGACAAAGCTTGCTTGGCAACAGACATACAGACAGTTTGGAGAACACAAGCTACTAAATGGCTCTTCACACCATACACACCACAGCACTCAGCATTACTCAACCATTGCTCAGTAAATAGGTGTCAATCAATTAATGAACTGGCTCATTGAACTGGCGAGCTCTAAAGACGCTTTTGTTGTTATTGTTGAGATAAGATCTCACTCTGTCACCCAGGTTGGGGCAGTGGTACAATCACAGTTCACTGTTGACTCAAGCTCCTGGGCTCAACTGATCCTCCTGCTTCAGCCTCTTAGGTAGTTGGGACTATAGATATGCGTCACCACACCCGACTAATTTTTTTTTCTTGTGGAAACAGGATCTTGGCTAGGCACAGTGGCTCACGTCTGTAATCCCAGCACTTTGGGAGGCCAAGGGGAGAGGACTGCCTGAGCCCAAGGGTTCAAGACTAGCCTGGACAATTTGGTGAGACCTCGTCTGTACAATAAATCAAGAAAAATTGGTCTGGACCCCCTGGGCTCAGGCAATCCTCTTGCCTCTGCCTCCCTAAATGCTGGGATTATAAACGTGAGCCACCATGTCCAGCTCCATAGTCCTTTCTATAATGCTGGGGCACTTTAGGCCTTAGAATACAGAATGTCTCTCTGACCTTCTCTGTTCTTTTACCCGCCTGAGGCAAGACTCTAATCTGATTGTGGGTCAAAAACCCTCATTCCAGCGAGAGTCCTACCCCATACGGTAGAGAGAGGAATGCTATACAGAAAAGCCAAGAAAAGTTTGAGCAAACAAGCCTTGCTGGGCTTAGATCATGTACCTTTTGTCTAATCACATTTTCACATGGCTGTCAATTATACTTATGTAATGAAGCCTCCATTAAAACCCAAAAGAGGCTGTGTGTGATGGCTCATACCCGTAATCCAAGGACTTTGGAAGGGTAAGGAGGGAGGATAGCTTGCTACCAGGAGTTCGAGAGCAGATGGGGCAATATAGTAAGACCTCCTCTACAAAAACAAAAACAAAAACAACCTGGATGTGGAGGCATGTGGCTACTCAGGAGACTGAGGCAGGAGGATTCCTTAACCCCAGGAGTTTGAGGCTGCGGTGAGCCATAATTGTGGCATGATTGAGCCGTTGCACTCCAGACTGGGCAACAGAGTGAGACCTTAACAACAAAACACACACACACACACATAAAATGAGTATATTTGGAGCGTTTCTGGATAGCTGAAAAAGTGAAGGTTTCTGGAGGGTGGTGTCCAGGGAGGGGATGGAAACTCTGCCCTTTCCCCTATACCCTGCCTCAAGCTCTCTTCCTCTGTATACTTTGTAGTATCTATTATCATAAACCGGTAAACGTGTTTCCGCGAGCTTGAACCATCCCCACAAATGAATTAAACCCAAAGAGGGGTGTCATAGAAATCCCCACTTGAAACTGGTGGATCAGCCGGGCTTGGTGGCTCAGCCTGTAATCCTGCGCCTTTGGGAGGCTGAGGTGAGTGGATTGCCTGAGCCCGCGGGTTCGAGACCTGCCTGGGCAGCGAGACCTCATCTCTACAATGCATCAAAAAATCAGCCGGGCGTGGTAGCGTGTGCCTGTAATTCCGGCTACTTGTAAGGCTGAGGCGGAAGGATCGTCGGCGCCCAGTAGGTCGAGGCTGCGGTGGCCGGGAGTGGCCACTGCACTCCAGTCTGGGCGACAGAGTGAGACTCCAACAAGAAAGAAAGAAAAGAAAGGAAAGAAAAAAAGGGAAGGAAGGAAGGAAGGAAAGAAGGAAAGAAGGAAAGAAGGAAAGAAAAGAAAGAGAGAGAGAGAGAGAGAGAGAGAGAGAGAGAGAGAGAGAGAGAGAAAGAAAGAAAGAAAGAAAGAAAGAAAGAAAGAAAGAAAGAAAGAAAGAAGAGAAAGAAAGAAAGAGAAAGAAAAAAGAAACCGGTGGATCAGGAGTTCCAGAGGCCCAAGAGTTGCTACTGGGAAGAGGAGCAGTCTTGTGGGATCGGACAGCATCTCCAAGTAGACAGTGCTGAAACTGAACTAGAGGCCGCCCAGCTGGTGTCCTGTTTGGCATGTGGAGAAAGACTCCCACATTTGGTCACAGAAGCCTTCTTCTGTGTCGATGATCATGCTGGTGGTGTGACAGCGTAGCAGTTTGTTCTGTGAGTTAGTAAGCCCTGAGCAGCGCCCCAAGGAATGCTGTAGTTCCCGGGATTGCGGCAGTCAGCCTGAAATCCACGTGGTGTCCGAGGACACCAGGGCATCCCGATAAAGGAACATGGTGGTACCCACAAGAACTTGGGGATGCTAAAAGGCCATGGAGTCCCAAGGCGTATTATAACACTAATGCTTAGTTCAAGAGTTGCTGAGCCCACCCCAGAAGTGTTTACAGCTCTGCCGTTTTCGTGGGCTGTAAGCCAGTCCCCAAGAAGTGTTACAGGCCTGTGGGCTGGATAAGCCAACAGGCCAGGCTCCCAAGGAGTGTTGAAACTCTTTCAGCTCCGGGGTTCAACGCTGTAGTCTGGTGAGTGCAGATCTTCTAGTTCAGCAGTTCTGAGTTCTTATCTCATGCCCAGGAAGAATGAGGGACTAAGTAGGAATTTATTAGAAGTTAGAGACGCTCCCACAGCAGAAGGGGACTCGTTGCCTGCAATGCCTTTCTAGGGTTGTCCTGGATGCCTTTGCAGTCAGGGGTTTATATAGTGTTGGGAAGCATGCTGATTGAGTGGTGGTAGCACCAATCAGAGAGAGGCACTGTGGCGTGGGATTGAAAATGCGCCTATAGGGGAGGGTTGGAAAGGGCCATTCAAGAGGACACATGTGAAAGAGGAAGCCTACGGAGCTAGAAATGGGTGTGTTCACCTCAGTCCATAGGGCTTGCAGCGGAGTTTTTAACGGGGCCTTCCTAATCTATCTGTCTTCCCTTTTCTTCTCTCAACAGCAGAGGAAAAACACTGTTTAAGAGAGTTTTCCCCAAAGACTAAAGCGCCTCCTAGTTGAGACTGGGATGAGCCAGTTAACATATGACTACCTCATCCAGGAAACAGACTTCAGAAAAGAGAGGTTCGCTTTGGGCCATGGGATTGCCTGGGATAAGCAGGAGGAAACTGGGTGCTGGGTATGCCCTATATCTTGATCCTGGTGATGGTTACATGGATACACACATATGTAAAATCAACCAATCTTTACATTTAAAGATCAGGACTTGGCCAGGCGTGGTGGCACATGTCTATAATCCCAACACTTTGGGAGGCCGAGGTGAGAGGATTGCCTGAGCTCATGGGTTCGAGACCAGCCTGGGCAACTTGGTGAGACCTCACCTCTGCAAAAAAAAAAAAAAAAAAAAAAAATTGCCGGGCATGTTGGTGCATGCCTGTACCTCCAGGTACTTGGAAAACTGAGGCGGAAGGATCACCTGAGCCCAGCAGGTTGAGGCTGCAGTGACCATGAGCGTGCCACTGCATACCAGCCTGGGCAACAGACTGAGGACTCTGACTCAAAAAAAAAAATCAGAACTTTATGGTAGAGAAGCTATATCACAATAAAATAATTAAGAGCCAGGCACAGTGGGCCACTCCTGTAGTTCCAGCTACCTGGGAGACTGAGGTAGAAAGGTGATTGAGCCCAGGAGTTCTGGATTGCAGTGAGCTATGCCAGTCGGGTGATCGCACAAAGTTTAGAATGAATAAGGTGAACTCCCAGGAGGAGGGAACCACCAGGTTGCCTATGGAGGGATGAACAAGCACAGGTCGGAAAAAGAGCAAGTCAAAACTCCCATGGTGATCAGCAGTGGAATTGCACCTGTGAATAGCCACTGCATTCCAGCCTAGGCAACATAGGAAGACCCTGTGTCTTAAAAAAAGAAAAGATGGAGAGAAGAAGGAGGAAAAGGAGAAGGAGAAGGAGGAGGTAATCAATGTAAAAAGAGCAATAAACCGAGAATCTGATTATGACAGTTTTCTGAAAGAGCAATGGTTGCTGTGTAGTAATGACATGAATGACAGAAAAGACGTATACACCCCAGAATCGAAGAAAAACACTCTGAAACCAATAATTTCATAGTATGTCTTAGCAGTTTCTAAGATGGATGATCTCTGAACAGCCCTGATACCCAGATGTAGAAAGGAGAGGGGAAGTCTACTATGAGATATTATTTTTTTTAATAGCACAGGCAACATTTTTTTTTTTTTAGTTGGAGTCTCACTCTGTCGCCCAGACTGGAGTGCAGTGGCCGCTCCCAGCCACCGCAGCCTCGACCTGCTGGGCTCCGGCGATCCTTCCGCCTCAGCCTTCCAAGTAGCCGGAATTACAGGCATGCACTACCACGCCCAGCTGATTTTTTGATTTATTGTAGAGATGAGGTCTCGCTGCCCAGGCGGGTCTCGAACCCGCGGGCTCAGGCAATCCACTCACCCCGCCTCCCAAAGGCGTGGGATTACAGGCTGAGCCACCGAGCCTGGCTACACATGCAACATTTTTAACCCCTCACTTTAAATTATTTTCTAGTAGATATGCAGTCTCTTCATTGTGGACAGCTTCTTTAGCCAGTTTTGTTATTTTCTTTATTTTTATAAAAATGTTTAAATTAAATATATATGTTTTTTATAGAGACAAGTTCTCATTTTGTGGGCCAGGCTGGTCTTGAACTCCTGGGCTCAAGTAATCCTCCCACCCTTAGCCTCCCGAAGTGCTGGGATTACAGGCATGAGTCACCACACCCAGCCACATAAACTAGTTTTCTGAGTCTGCTTCCTGATTCATGAGACAATTGTCAAAGATCTGGAGTAACCTGGCTAATTGTCATTTCTGAACCCGTAATAGTCCCCATTGATCTGCAGTTTCCAGTCTTCCTATGGTCAAGGATAGAAATCTTCTGGTTGAGAATCTGTGAATATTTTTTTCCATCTTGCAAGAGGAAAAAAAAACATTAAATTGGTGTCAAAAATGCAATTCTCTAAATTCACATTTTTGCCTTTGTGAAGTAACATTGCTACAGACTAAATATGTTTCAAAACACTTACTATACAACATTTGGTAGGTTGGTGTTGCCCAGTAAATGTCATATAAACAAAAGCATCAGCCGGGTTCGGTGGCTCAGCCTATAATCCCATGCCTTGGGAGGCTGAAGTGAGTGGATTGCCTGAGCCCACGGGTTCGAGACCTGCCTGGGCAACTTGGCGAGACCTCATCTCTACAATAAATCAAAAAATCAGCGGGCGTGGTAGCGCATGCCTGTAATTCCAGCTACTCGGAAGGCTGAAGCGGAAGGATTGCCGGAGCCCAGCAGGCGAGGCTGCAGTGACCGGGAGCGGCCACTGCACTCCAGTCTGGGTGACAGAGTGAGACTCCAACTCAAAAAGACAAAAACAAAAAAACAAAAACAAACAAACAAAACAAAACAAAAACAAAAGCATCTGGAAATATGTGAAGATGAACTTCTTTTTAGTATGTTTCAAATGCAGTGGTTACCAGATGTCAATTTTAAGGCTTTTTTGAAAATGATGCCTTTTAAAGGACTGAGTTCATTCAATATTACTTTTTCTAGTATTTTCTCTAACTAATTTTGGGTAACTATTTTATCTATGGAATTAATAAATAAATACATTTTCAGCATATATATATATATATATATATATATATATATAATGCCCAAAATAATATGAAACTGACTAGAGGGAAAAAAAGCAAAACAAAATAAGAAGTTGCTAATAAAGGATCTCAAAAAATTATTTAAAATATAGATTTAAATTTACTTCAAGTCTTGGCCAGGCGTGGTGACTCACGCCTGTAATCCCAGCACTTTGGGAGGCCGAGGTAAGAGGACTGCTTGAGCCCAGGAGGTTGAGACCAGCCTAGACAACATAGCAAAGACCCCAACTCTACAAAAATTTAATAATTGGCTAGGCATGGTGGTGTATGCCTGTAGTCCCAGATACTTAGAAGGCTGAGGCAGAAAGGATCGCTTGGGCCCAGAAAGTTGAGGTTGTGGTGAACCATGAGTTTGCCACTGCACTCCAGCCTGGATGACACAATGAGGCTCCGACTCAAAAAGTTAATTAACTCCAAATTCCAGTAGTATCAGAACTAAACATAAAGGAAACTGAGAGTAACCACACACTTTTGTTAAAACATCATTATATGGGCTGGGCTTTGGATGACCAAGGCAAGTGAATTGCCTGAGCCTGTGGGTTTGAGACCAGCCCAGGCAACTTTGCAAGACCTCATCTCTACAATAAAAATTTTTAAAAATTAGCCAGGCATGGTAGCTCATGCCTGTAGTTCCAGCTACTTGGAAGGTTGAGGCAAAAGGATTGCCGGAGACCAGCAGGCTGATGCTGGGGTGGCCGTGAGCGTGCCACTGCACTCCAGCCTGGGTGACAGAGTGAGACTCTGACTCAAAAAAAAAAAAAAAAAATCAATATATGATAGTCTATTAAATGTGATAAAAATTAGTGCAAAACTGCATTCTTTCCTGCTGACATACTTTGCTTATTGCCATACCTGCAGATCCATGTTTTTTATTAACCATGACAATATTTCGTCTCTTTTGTCTGTGACTCAAAAAATTGCCTCAATTTAATTTATTTTGTTGTCCAGTACAATTCTCTAACATATTCCAGAAAATGTCAAGAGAAAAGTGTTCTAGACATTTACTTAGTTTGAAATGGTGTATTTATAGATACCTGTACATATTTGCTGACTAACTAAAGGGAAATTCTCTTCTGAAAGATATTTCAACATGCCAAATATAAATGGAAAACACTCATACATATGCAGGCTAGGCAGTCATTTTCGTGTGAGTAGGTGATAGAGAGTTGAGCAAATAATTGCCCCAAATTTCACAACCTCCAGGGAAGCCTATATGCTGCAATTGTGAAAACCAGAGGCTTGTCATTTAAACAAGTGTCCTGGCTATTTATACTCTTTTGAAATATACTCCTGGCCAGGTGTAGTGGCTCATGCCTATAATCCCAGCATTTTGGGAGATGGTGGTGAGAGGATAGTCTGAGCTCAGGGGTTCGAGACCAGCCTGAGTAACATGGCAAGACCCCGTCTTTACAATAAATCAAAAAAATAGCTGGGCGTGGTGGCACATGCCTGTGGTTCCAGCTACTTGGAAGGCTGAGGCAGAAGGTCGAGGCTGCGGTGGCTGTGAGCTTGCCACTGCACCAGCCTGGCTGACAGAGAGATTCTGACTAAAAAAAAAAAAAAGAAAGAAAAGAAAAAAACAAAGACAAAGCCATTCCTGAAACAGATAAGAAGCTAATGTAAAGGAAATAGGCTGGGCGCAGTGGCTCACTCCTGTAATCCCAGCACCTTGGGAGGCGAGGCGAGAGGATTGTGAGTCCAAGGACTCCAGACCAGCCTGGGCAACTTGGTGAGACTTCATCTCTACAATAAAATTAAAAAAAAAAATTAGCCGGGCATGATGGCGCACGCCTATAGTTCCAGCTACTTGGAAGGCTGAAGCAGAAGGATCATCTGAGTTCAACAGGTCAAGGCCGCAGTGGTCATGAGCATGCCACTGCACTCCAGCCTGGGTGACAGGGTGAGACTCTGACTCAAAAAAAGAAAAAAGAAAAAAAGGAAAGGAAATAATTTATATTTTATGATGCATCTCAAATGTGAAATAGAAACAAAAGTCATCTTGAAATGTTTTTTCTAGCACATTTCAAAAACTTTGCTAAGTTGTAGTAATGAAGACATTTTTGATGTCATGCAATAGCAGGAAATTATATATGAGACAAAAATTACACTGAAATTATACTGAAATACTGAATTATAGATGAGACAGAAAAATACTCTTTGGTGCTTCCCTCAACCACAGGAAAGCCAGAGCTCGAGTAAAACAAAAATAGAAAGGTCATTTTGAGTACATTATAGCTTCATTTCTTAAAATTCACCAGTGATGTCACAAAGCAAATAAAGGCTAGTCCTCAGCTGAAGGTTTTTCTCTATTTCTGGAATTGGTTTGGGCACAGCATTTTCTCCCAGCTCCCTCTCTCATCAGTGTATTGAATCGATATATTTACTTATTTTGAGACAGGGTCTTGCTCTGTTGCCCAGGCTGGAGTGCAGTGGTGTGATCATAGCTCACTGCATCCTGGAACCCCTGGGCTTAAAGGATCCTTCTCCCTCAGCCTCCTGAGTAGCTGGGACTATAGGTAGGCACCACTATGCCTGGCTAATTATTTTTTAAATTTTTTGTTGAGACAGGGTCTCACTATGTTGTCCAGGCTGGTCTTTTTTTTTTCTTTTTGAGTTGAAGTCTCTCTCTGTTCCCCAGACTGGAGTGTAATGGCCGCTCCCGGTCACCGCAGCCTCGACCTGCTGGCTCCAGCGATCCTTCCGCCTCAGCCTTCCAAGTAGCTGGAACTACAGGTACGCACTACCATGCCTGGCTAATTTTTGATTTATTGTAGAGATAATGTCTCGCCAAGTTGCCCAGGTGGGTCTTGAACCTGCAGACCCAGGCAATTCACTCATCTCAGCCTCCCAAAGCACGGGATTACAGGCTGAGCCACCGAGCCCAGCTCCAGGCTGGTCTTGAACTCTTGGCCTCAAGGGTTCTTCCTGCCTTGGCTTTCCAAAGCACTGGGATTACATGCAGGAGCTACTGGGCCCAACCTGGATTAATTTTATAAGCACTTATCACTGCAGTTTATGGCTCCTAAAATCATGCAATAGAATTTCTCAAAAAGAAGTAAAAATGGTGTGAGTAATCACCTCAGTATGCTTATGAATGAGCCAGAGAGCTCAACTGGGGAATTAAATACTTGCTTGGTGTAACTTCTTGGTAATTAAGATTTAGTGGAAGCCGGGCTCTGTGGCTCAGCCTGTAATCCTGCGCCTTTGGGAGGCTGAGGTGAGTGGATTGCCTGAGCCCGCGAGTTCGAGACCCGCCTGGGCAGCGAGACGAGACTCATTTCTACAATAAATCAAAAAATCAGCCGGGCGTGGTAGCGCATGCCTGTAATTCCAGGCTATTCGAAGGGTTGAGGCGGAAGGATCGCGGAGCCCAGCAGGTCAAGGCTGCGGTGGCCGGGAGCGGCCACTGCACTCCAGTCTGGGCGACAAGAGTGAGACTCCAACTCAAAAAAAAAAAAAAAAAAAGATTTAGTGGGCTGGGCATGGTGGCTCATGCCTGTAATTCCAGCACTTTGGGAGGTGGAGGTGAGAAGATTGCCTGAGTCCAGGGGACTTGGAAAGCTGAGGCAGAAGGATTACCTGAGACCAGTGACCGAGGCTGCTGTGGCCATGAGTGTGCGCCTGCACTCCAGTCTTTAAAATATGTGAAGGCTGAGGCGGAAGGATCCCCGGGAGCCCAGCGGGCCCGAGGCTGTGGTGGCCGGGAGCGGCCACTGCACTCCAGTCTGGGCAACAGAGTAGACTCCAATAAAAAAAAAAAAAAAAAAGATTTAGTGGGCTGGGCATGGTGGCTCATGCCTGTAATTCCAGCACTTTGGGAGGTGGAGGTGAGAAGATTGCCTGAGTCCAGGGGACTTGGAAAGCTGAGGCAGAAGGATTACCTGAGACCAGTGGGCCGAGGCTGCTGTGGCCATGAGTGTGCGCCTGCACTCCAGTCTTTAAAATATGTGAAGGGTGCTCATTTTGCAGCACCTTGGGTATTCCTTATCAAAGTGGCAAAATATAATGTAGTTTTTATTTATGGAGCACTCCCACTGAATTTACTAAGAGACCTATATGTAAGAAGGTTGTAAATCAGGGATTGATCTTCTAGGTGAGAGAAAATCTTGCCATTTACAGTGTTTTTTCAACAACAGCAACATTTTTACATGTATCTAAACAGGACAACATTTTCTTTAAAAAAAACTAGAGCCGGGCTCGGTGGCTCAGCCTGTAATCCCACGCCTTTGGGAGGCTGAGGTGAGTGGATTGCCTGAGCTCACGGGTTCGAGACCCGCCTGGGCAGCGAGACCTCATCTCTACAATAAATCAAAAAATCAGCCGGGCGTGGTAGCGTATGCCTGTAATTCCAGCTACTTGGAAGGCTGAGGCGGAAGGATCACCGGAGCCCAGCAGTCGAGGCTGCGGTGGCCGGGAGCAGCCACTGCACTCCAGTCTGGGCGACAGAGTGAGACTCCGACTCAAAAAAAAAAAAAAAATCTAGAGACCTTTAAAATGAATTTACTATGTTTCAGTTGGGATTAAGGAAGTGCTGATTTTAAGAATTTAAGGATGGAGCCAGGCACAGTGGCTCACTCCTGTAATCCTAGCACTTTGGGAGTCTGAGGGAGGAGGATTGTATGAGCCCAGAAGTTTGAGACCAGCCTGGGCAACATAATGAATCCTCATCTCTACAAAAAATACAAAAATTATCCAGGTGTGGTCGTGCACACCTACAGACCCAGCTACTCAGGAGGCTGAAGGGGAAGGATCACCTGAGCCCAGGAGGTCAAGGCTGCAGTGGGCTGTGATCATGCCACTGCACTCCAGCCTAGGTGACAGAGTGAGACCCTGTATCCCTTAAAAAAAATAAAATTTAAGGATGGGCAAGTGTTTTAGAGTTAATTTCACCCACATCTCCCAGTGGTATAATAAAGCACAGCTTTATATAAATACTTAGAATTTTAACTCTATATAAGTAGCTTAAAAAGTCATTTACACGTAAAATAAAGTTTTAAAGATGACACTTGAATAACAACATTTTGACTGGATGGGTAGCTCATTTTTATAATCCCAGCACTTTGGGAGACTGAGGTGAGAGGATTACCTGAGACTAGGAGTTCGAGACCAGCCTGGGCAACTTAGTGAGACCTCATCTCTATAATTAAAAAAAAAAAATTAACCAGATGTCATGGCACGCACCTATAGTTTCCAGCTACTTGGAAGGCTGAGGTGGAAGGATCTCCTGAGCCCAGCAGGTGGAGGCTACGGTAGCCATGAGTGTGCCACTGCACTCCAGTCTGGGTGACAGAGTGAGACTCTGACTCAAAAAACAAAAAACAACATTCTAAAAGCATTTTTCATTCCTCAACCTTGATTTTCTTGACACAGGATTTTTGAAAAGAATACTACATTGCCGTTAGTTCTCATTGTGTGTATATATTGCGTGTTTTTATAATTTTTTAAAAACTTTTAACTACTTTCAGAGTTTCACAAAGACATATTACTGCCTTTAAAAACTTTCTTGAAACAAGTACAAATGTAAATTAGATATACCAAAATCAATGGGATACAGCAAAATCAGAACTAAAAGGGAAGTTTATAGCAATAAATGTCTACATCAGAAAAGTAAAAAGGCTCCAGATAAACAATGTAATGATGCACCTCAAAGAATAAGAGAAGCGACAGCAAAAGCAAACTCAAAATTAGCAGTAGGAAAGAAATCAAGATCAGAAAAGAAAAAAAGAAAATTGAGACTTAAAATGCAATGCAGATCAATGAAACAAAAAGTTGCTTTTCTGAGAAGTTAAACAAATTGCCAAACTTTTTGTTAGACTTAGAAAAAAAACCCCAAACAAATAAATCAAACACCAAAAAGCAAAAGGGCACAAAATAATTGGTGCCACAGAAATACCAAGAATGATTGGAGACCATTATGAGCAACTATATGTCAACAAATCAGAAAACCTAGAAGAAATAAATAAATTTCTGGATACATACAACATACTAAGATTGAACCATAAAGAAATAGAAAATTGTAACAAACCTGTACGAAGAAATCAAAGCTGTAATAAAAAAAAGTCTTCTATCAAAGAAAAACCTAAGAAGGGTTAGGGAGAGAGAAAGCTAAAGGAAGGTTGATTAATGGGCACAGATTGATTAATAGGCACAACTATATAGAAGGAATGGCCAGGCATGGTGGCTTACCCTATAATCCCAGCACTTTGGAAGGCCAAGGTGAAAGGATTGCCTGAGCCCACAGGTTCGAGACCAACCTGGGCAACATGGCAAGGCCTCGTCTCTACAATAAATCAAAAAATGAGTTGGGCGTGGTGGCACATGCCTGTAGTTCCAGCTACTTGGAAGGCTGAGGCAGAAGGATTGCTTGAGGCTGTGGTGGCTGTGAGAATGTCACTGCACTCCAGTCTGGGCAACAGAGTGAGACTCCAATTCAAAAAAGAAAAAAAGATAAAAGAAATAAGACTGGGGTTTGATAGATCCATAGGGTGACTATAGTTCACATTACTATGTTGTACATTTCAAAATACTAAAAGAGAACAATTCAAATGTTCCTAGCACCAAGAAAATAATATTCCCAGTGATGGATATCCCTATTACCCTGATTTGACTATCTAAATGTATCAAATTATCACACGTATCCTGAAAATACATACATCTGTTATGTATCAATAGAAACACATATTGAAAACATTAAAATGTTTTTTAAATAAGTAAAGTTTCCTTAGGTTAAGCTGAAAACACAAGTGCCTTGTGAAAACATAGGTAAAGCTTTTTTAGATTGTCATTCAGATTTGAGGACACTGTCTTTTAGCTAGCAGAATAATATGTCAGCTGGAATGTTCTTTCCCACATGTCAGAAAGGAAGCTGTCTCATCCTCCACAGGAATCCAACAGCCAAAGACTATGCCAAATAAATACTGTGAAAACAGGTATGGCAATATTGTTTGGGAATTAAAAATATAATAAATGCCTTGACTAAACAAAGAGTAATTGGGTTTTGTGCCAGATGTTTCTTCAGATCTTTGTTACTCTGGACCAGGGTGTGGCCAGATATTCTTGGCAGTGAAAAGTCAATATTTGACCAATGATTTGGTTCACTGCCCTTAATAGGACGGAAGTCCCACTTCAGGGAGGAGCATGGCGGAAGAGGGGCTGCTGAAATCATTTCCCCAGTCTCCTTCCTCTCCTCCAAGCCCCACCTTCTTCCACCCCTCAATGATCAATGTGGGCTCAGCACCAACAGGCCCTTTATTTCCCCTGGACCTGTGTTCTAGTCATTGATTTCCAATCAGGTCTGTGATTAAAATAGTAAAGAAGCTAATCACTGGAATATAAAAACCTTGGCTGAAACTGGAAAGGATCAACAGCAAAGGAAGAAAACTGATGAAGGGAGTAATAACTCACATCCTGTTGTTACAAAGTGACACACAGCTCGAGGAAATGACAGCACTGTATCAATACAGACTATAACATCAGAGTGTGTCATGAGGGAATCAAGGTGCAGCATAAATTGACTTTTTCAGATTGGTATGGACAAATGAGATAAAATATACATCCTATCTTCTACTGGCTTTATCAAAACTGCCCAAGGTATTTGTATTCAATTTCATTGGTCTTCCTTGGGCACATTTTTGTACTTTCAACTTTTTGTTGTTGTTTGTTTTGCTTTTCAAGTTGCAGTCTCACTCTCTGTGTCTCCTGGGCTAGAGTGCTGTAGCAGGATCGCAGCTACCATAGTCTCAACTTGCCCAAGACAATCCTTCTGCCTCAGCCTCCTGAGTAGCTGGGACTTACAAGTGTATGCCCCAGGTTTAACTAATTTTTTGACTTTTTGTAAAGACAGTCTCGCTCTGTTACCCAGGCTGGTCTCGAACCTCTGGGCTCAGGCAATTCTCTCACTTCTGCCTCCCAAGGTGCTGGGATGTCAGGCATAAACCACCGTGTCAGGCTACTTTTCATGTTTTGTGGGCTGAAGTTAAAGTCGATTAAACACTAGGCTATGTCACGTTGCCTAGAAGAAGAAACTTGGGCGATACTCCTAAGAGCCAGGTTTCTCTAGTGTTGACCTTGGGAGAAATTCCAACTAACTTGGGCAAGTTACAACCGTGATCTCTCATTTGCCTCATCAGTCAAATGAAGACAATATTACCTGCCTTGCATCCTTGCCTCACGGAGTGATGATGAGAATCAAGAGAGATAAGAGATATGAAAGGATTCTGAAGTTAAAAGTGCTGTGAAAATGCAAGGGATTATTATGAGAAAAGAGGTGACTGTAGGCAACTTGACTGGAAAAGCTGTAGGTTGACAGAGCAACAAGAAATCTGAGAAATCAAGTTCAACCTTTAATTTTGCAGATGGGAAAACTTTGACCCAAAGAGTAGTAAAATACGCAGATAATTCCCATCATTTTAGATAATGATAATAATTAGAGTACTTGTTCTGAGCCAGACAGTGTGCTAAGTGCTTTACATATGTTATCTTATTTCATCTTTCCAGTGTCTTCATTAGGTAGGAAGGAGGCTCAGGAAACTGACATGTTCAAGGTCACATAACTAGAAACTGGGAGAAATTCCAAGTGAAGAATTTCTGATGCCAAACCCCATATTGTTAACAACCTTGCTATACTATCTAATAGTCGTGAGTCATTTTTCCAGGGTGGCTAATAAGCACCAAAAATAAACTTCTTGGCTGGGTGCGGTGGCTCACACTTATAATCTCAGCACTTTGAGTGGCAGAGGCAAGAGAATTGCTTGAGCCCAAGAGTTCAAAATCAGGCTAGACAACATAACTAGAACTCTTCTCTACAAAAAAAAAAAAATTTCAAAAATTGCCTGGTGCGGTGTCTCACACCTATAATCCCCAGTACTTTGGGAGGCAGAGGTGAGAGGATTGCCTGAGCCCATCGGTTCAAGACCAGCCTGGGCAACTTGGCGAGACCTCGTCTCTACAATAAATCAAAACATTTTATCTGCATATGGTGGTGCATGCCTGTAGTTTCAGTTACTTAGAAGGCTGAGGCAGAAGGATTGCCTGAGCCTAGCAGGTTGAGGCTGTGGTGGCTGTGAGTGTGCCACTGTACTCCAGCCTGGGCAACAGAGTGAAACTCTAATGCAAAAAAATAAAAATAAAAAATTTAGTCTGGTGTGGTGGTGCTTGCCTGTGCCTGTAGTCCCAGCTACTTGGGAGGATGAGACAGAAGGATCACCTGAGCTCAGGCGATCAAGACTGCAGTGAGTTGTAATTGTGCCACTGTACCCTAGTCTGGGGAACAAAGTGAGACTCTGACATACACACACATATAAAGTAAAAATCAAAATAAATCAACTTATTTCTTTTCTTTTTGACTATGATCTGGAAGAAGCTACTACACCAACAGATTAAAAACAACAACAAAAATCTAGCCCTGGCGCAGTGGCTCAGACAGTAATCCCAGCACTTTGGGAGGCCAAGGCAAGAGGATTGCCTGAACCTGGGGGTTCAAGACCAGCCTGGGCAACTTGGCAAAACCTCATTTCTACAATAAATCACAAAAACTAGTCGGACGTGGTGGCATGCATCTGTAGTTCCAGCTACTTGGAAGGCTGAGGTGGAAGGATCACCGGAGCCCAGCAGGTCAAGGCTGCAGTGGCCGTGAGTGTACCACTTCACTCCAGCCTGGGTGACAAGAGTGAGACTCCAACTCAAAACAAAACAAAAACTGGAAGAACTGCAAGATCATTTATAATGAACTATACCTGCAGGACAAAGGATATATCCTACTTATTAAAAATTAATTTAGTATTTTGGATATCCTTTCCTTTAGTATTCTAAAATTACTTTCTCAGTATCTTTAATAGATGCAGAGATACAGAAGTAACATTAGCTTACATATTCACAGTCTATACATCCTTTTACCATATAACATATACAATTTACAATGGGAGCTGGGCACGGTGGCTCACACCTGTAATTCCAGTACATTGGGAGGCCGAAGTGAGAGAATTGCCTGAGTCCAGGAGTTCAAGACCAGCCGGGCAACTTGGTGAGACTTTATCTCTACAACAAATCAAAAACAAACAAACAAACAAACAAACAAAATAGTCAGTCATGGTGGTACACACCAATGGTTTCAGCTACTTGGAAGACTGAGGCAGAAAGATCGCCAGATCAAGATTGCAGTAGCTGTGAGCGTGCCACTGCGCTCCAGCCTGGGTATCAGAGTGAAATTCTGACTCAAAAAAATTTTTTTTAATTGGAAACTTTTATAACATAAGAGATTCTCATGCTTTGCCATATGTAGATGTAGTAACAAACATCACATACAGAATAGGCCTAATCTCTGTAACCAATAGCACATTGTGGCAGTAACAGAGTGTGACTTCACTTCAAATTCAAAGTATTTGGGAATTTCCATTTCCAGTATTTGACTGGATGATTGATTTTTCAGAACCGCTATGGACCACTGATTACCTCTGTGCCTCCAGTTTCCTCCCTTTGAAAGGGGAGTATCAATAGCAGTTAGACTATGCCGGGTCCGCCATTGTAAGACAGACAGCTTGTCTCTGGGCCTTCAGATCATAGGGACGAACTGTACTCAAGGGAGCTATACCCAAAGACTTATAATTATAGAGTCTCACTAGCACCTGGACCTGACTTTTAGATGACAAGATTTTGGGCCTCGAGTTAATGATATACTGAGTTGAGACTTTGGGGGCCTTGGGGAGAAGTAAATGCATTTTTGCTTGGAGGAGGACTATGAATCATCAGGGCTCAGGGAGGATTGTGGTGGCCAGCCTCTAAGTTGATTCCCCCAATTCTTACTTCCTATTACTCATGCCTTGTGTCAGCTCCACTTCTGTATTGAATAACACCGATATGTAAAATCAACAGGACATTTTGCAAATGGCGAACTGTAACTTTCTTTTATTTTTTATTTTTTGAGTTGGAGTCTCACTCTGTTGCCTAGGCTGGAGTGCAGCGGCATGCTGCTCATTGCTATCGCAGCCTCGACCTGCTGGGCTCCGGCGATCCTTTCGCCTCAGCCTTACTTACAAGTAGCTGAAACTACAGGCATGTGCCACCACTCTTGGCTAATTTTTTGTTTTATTTGTAGAGATGAGATCTCGCCAAGTTGTTCAGGCTGACCTCGAACACGTGGGCTCAAGCAATCCTCTCACCTCGGCCTTCCAAAGTGCTGGGATTATAGGCGTAAGCGGCACGAACTGTAACTTTCAAGACTAGAATCACAAAACTCATTGCAATTTTCAATTTGTTTTCTATTGGGTCACTTGCTCTGGGGGAAACCAGTGGCTGTGTCATGAGGACACTCAAACAACCTTATTTGCCAGCCATGTAAGTAAGATCTTTGATGAAGACACTCCAGGTCAGGTCAAACCTTCAGATGGCTTTATTCAGGGCCAACAGCTCACTGCAACCTTATGAGAGACTCTGAGACAAAACCTCCCAGCTAAGCCACATAGGAATTCCTGGCCCTATATAAAAATGTTGATCTCAATCTTAACAGTACTTTGGAGATTTTCTTTCTTTTCCTTTCTCTCTCTCTTTTTCTTTCTTTCGCGGCCTCACCCTGCTGTCCAGGCTGGGAGTACAGGTCCACGTCAGCATACCCAGCTAATTTTTTGGATTTTCTTTTTGTAGCAATGCGTTCTCACTATGTTGCCTAGGCTGGTCTCGAAATCCTGGGCTCAAGCAATCCTTCCACCTTGGCCGCCCAAAGTGCTGGGATTACAGGCCCCGAACCCCTCAGAATTTTTAGAAGCAAAATTAAATGTGATTAGGTCTGTCCATGAGTTACAAATAGCATGGACTTGTTGTCAATGTTTGCCTCTCTCCCATCTTTTTATTTTATAAAAGTGGGGGATATATCTACCGCTTAGCATCACAAATTTTTTAAAGTTCATGCTTTTTGTTTACTTTTTCTTTTAAAAAACTGTATTGCCTCTGAGGTCAAGATCCTAAATTCCTTCAGAGATGATTACTGACACTGGTATGATAGGATTCATTTTGTTTAGGAGTAAGAAATCATTAAGTTAATAAAATATGCTCAACACATTTCAGAGACTATGATGTCCCCAAATTCATGCAGAAAAAGAACAAGATCAATGAAGCAAAGCAGGAGATTATGAGACTTGTTTAAACAATGAGAAATAATTAAGGGGGATTTATGATTATTTTTTCCCAGATATTTCAAAAAATTGCCTGTAGGTAATGATTTGTTTTCATGTTGATGCCTAGTCTAAGTTGAAGAAACAACTTTGTTGCAATTGTTCTCAGCACTAAACTCTTTAATTTACCATATTTAAAAATACACATACTCTAGATTGTTCTAGTACTCCTAACTCAAAAAAAAACAGAATTCAAGCCATAGACGATATGCATTGTGTTTCATCTCCAGCTTGGTCCATTTTAAGAAATGGCCAACCCCACTGTGAAAAGAGAATAATTTTTCTGTTGTTAAAGGGTGAGTGTGGAGACTGAACATAGTGGCCCATGACTGTAATCCCAGCAACTTTGGGAGACCAAGGCAGGAAGACTGCCTGAGGTCAGCTTGGGCAACATGGTACAACCTTGTCTCTACAATAAATAAAAAAAAAAAGTAACCAGGCATGGTTATAGTTCTATCTACTTGGAAGACTGAGGAGGAAGGATTGCCTGAGCCTAAAAGGTCAAGGCTGCAGTGGCCTTGAGTGTGCCACTGCACTCCAGCCTAGATCACTGGGACTCCAACTAAAAAAACAAAAAAGTGTGAGTGTGAAGACAAAAAGGTGGGTAGAAGGGAGTAACAAGTGTAGGATATGACATCATACAGAGTAAAAGTCTAAGTTTTCCCAAATAAGAGCTGAACAATGAAGGAAATAAATTTCTTTCTTTCTTTTTTTTTTTTGAGTTGGAATCTCACTCTGTCTCTCAGGCTAGAGTGTAGTGGCATGCTCATGGTCAAGGCAACCTTGACCGCTGGGCTCAGGCAATCCTTCCACCTCAGCCTTCCAAGTAGCTGGAACCATAGGTGTGTGCCACCACACCAGGCTAATTTATTTATTAATTTATTGTAGAGACGAGGTCTCACCAAGTTTGCCCAGGCTAGTCTAGAACCCGGGAACTCAGGCAGTCCTCTCACCTCAGCCTCCCAAAGTACTGGGAGTATAGGCGTGATCCACTGTGCAGGGCTAAGAAAATAAATTTCTCTTTAACAGGTTTTAGTTTATCGTTCATTAGTAAGTTTCTATCCAAAAATAACAGAAACTTTCTCCCAAATATTATGTATTGATATTAAATGAGAATTGGGCCAGGCATGGTGGCTCAAGCCTGTAATTCCAGCACTTTGGGAGACCAAGGCAAGAGGATTGCTTGAGACCGGGGGTTTGAGACCAGCCTCGGCAACATGGTGGGACATCATCTCTACAATAAATAAATAATGATCATAAATCATCCAGGCATGGTAGTGTGCGCCTGTAGTTCCAGCTACTTGGAAGGTTGAAGCAGAGTGGATCACCTGAGCCCGCAGGTCAAGGCTGTGGTGGCCATGAGTATGTCACTGCACTCCAGCCTGGGCAACATGGTGAGACTCCAACTCAAAAAAAAAAAGAAAGAAGAAAGAAAAAAGAAAAAAAAAGGGAATTGACTATTGGATCAAAATAACATACCCTTGTGATCCAACTGAGTCTGATTCTCATCAAAAAACCTAAAACTTTTTGGTTAAATTTTAACCATCAGGCTAGGTGCAGTGGCTCAAGCTTATAATCCTAGCACTTTGGGAGGCCAAGGCAAGAGTATTGCCTAAGCTCAGGGGTTTGAGATCAGCCTAGGTAACTTGGTGAGACTTCGTCTCTACAATAAATAAAAAAATAAGCCAGTATGGTACCCTGCGCCTATAGTTCCAGCTACTTGGAAGGCTGAGGCGGAAGCATCACCTGAGCCCAGCAGGTAGGCTGCAGTGGCCACTGTACTCCAACCTGGGCAACAGAGTGCAGCTCCAATTCAAAAAAATTTTTTTGACCATCATGCATCATAGTGAAGACATGTGTATACATATGTGTGTGTATATGCATATCTCTGTGTATATATGTATTTGTACACATGTATGCATAAACACATATGCACACACATATACACAGATACATACCTTTTTTGATTAAAGGGCACTAACCTTAAATGTACAAATAGATAAAATGTGCATGTGATTCCACCCATGAAACTACCACCCAAAACAAAATAATAACAAGCTACCTCAGGATCTTTCCTAGTTAGTAACTAGCCACCTTTACCCCATATAATAACTATATTTTGGCAGGGTGTGGTGGCTCATGCCTGTAATCCCAGCACTTTGGGAGGTGGAGACAACAGGACTCCCTGAGCTCATGAGTTCTAGGTCAGCTTGGGCAACATGGTGAGACCTCATCTCTACAATAAATGAAAAAAAATTGGCCGGGCACAGTGACACACACCTATATTCCCAGCTACTGGGAAGGCTGAGGCAGAAGGATTGCCTGCCCAGCAGGTGGAGGCTGTGGTGGCCATGATCGTGCCACTGCACTACAGCCTGGATGACAGTGTCAGATTTCAACTCAAACAAAACAAAACAAAGCAAGAAAAACAAACTATAGTCTGACTTCCATTACCAAATATTAGTTTTTCATGGCAACATTTAAGAACAGAGTCTCAGAAATGATAACCTTGATTTGTTCCTTTATGGTTTATATGAATTGGAGGAGTACGTCATAAAATGTGCAGAAAATCTTTTTCTAAAAATAAAAAAAATCTCTGCTTATAGGATGCTGCTTCCTTTCAGGCTGAGGATATAAGAACAATGGGGTTATTAAAAGTGTTTACCTATCTAGAGGAAAAAATAAACGTGCACATTTAAAAATGCATATCTTGTATGCTTTAAAAACAGTTTACCCTGTCCCATGGATAGACAACATGTAAGCCAAGAATGTTTTATTCATCATGTTCAAAGTCACAGGGAATAAAAATAAAACTAGAACTTCCCTGCACAATACCAACGGGTTATGTATTTCTTTTTAACAGCGACAGATCCTAAACCCAGATGTGAAAGCTTACCAAAGAAAGACCAAAGCATTAATAATAATTTTCAAAACAAAACACTGTTAAAAATTTGTTGTTGTTGTTTTAAAACAACTTGACTTTGCTTAACCTTCATACATTAAGTTTGATTAACGCTGTGCATTTTACGTCCAGAATGCTCTTTCTTGATACTTGCTTTGTTGAGAGAGCACTGGCATTGCTGATGCAGGAACACTATTTTTGAATATTGCCAAAGAAAAATTCACCAGGTATATCCTTATCACATTTAAAAAAGAGATCAATTTTATTTTATTTTTTTCCTGGGGAAGAAGAAATTTAAAAATAAAGCACCCAGTGAAAGCTTGGTGTTTCACCTAAGCCTTTGTAAATAGCCTGCAACTTAGAGACAGTGAGCTAAGAATTTCATGTTGAATTAGAAATTAAAAATAGATGCAGTAGTGAGAAATGTATTTAAGGCCCTGCCTACACTGCAGTAAAAATCGTGTTCACAAAAATTAGGGATGATTCTTGCTATCATGCCATGCTTTTAACACAATTTTTCTGGCCAGGAAAGATAAAAATATAAAAGTTTTTTTTTGGTTTATTTTAAAGGATTATTAATTTTCTTACTGTTATACATGTTGATGTGATTACCATGTAATTACCCTTTTATCTGTTTTATAACAAATTAGGTTGAAGAACGTGTGAAGGGACAACATTTAGAATATATGTGATAGTTTCATAGATATAACTTTATATCAATGTGTTTGAACTTGATTTTCATGATCTCTTTTACCTATAGAGTACCTAAATGCAATTCTGGTGAAATAATGAGTAAGGGCTTACTTGAATTTTAATAGCATTATCCACAGAGAATATGGCATGTCTCTTCTGTACACACATACAGACAGGTACAAACTTTGGAGTATATTAAATAAGAAAGAGAGCTGCTTCGATTAGAACATATAACCAAGAACTATATGTCCTCTAATATCCTATTTTGTAAGGATAAAAACTGTTCACAAATTTGGCCAGGAGCAGTGGCTCATGCCTATAATCCCAGCACTTTGGGAGGCCAAGGCAAGAGGACTGCCTGAGACAAGGGGTTTGAGGTTACCCTGGACAACTTGGCGAGACCTCGTCTTTACAACAAATAAAAAAGTTAGCAGAGCATGGTGGCATACGCCTGTGGTTCCAGTTACTTAGAAGAAGTGGAAGGATCACCTGAGCCCTGCAGGTCGAGGCTGTGGTGGACATCAGCATGCCACTGCACTCCAGCCTGGGGGTCAGAGTGAGACTCCGATTTAAAAAAAAAAAAAAAAAAACTGTTCACAAATTAAAGTATGATAGTGTTTTGCCCACAGAGCTCAGAAAATCATTTTTCTTTAGAATATATGTGGTTAATATCTCAATGTATTCTGGAGTGGGAAATGTGTAGACATCATTGGAATAAGTTCAAGTGGGTGTGTTTATAATTTTGATTCCCTAAAGTCTCCGACAGGATCTTTCACTCTTCATTAACTCTAAGACAGTAAGGGCACTATCTTGGCAATCAATTAAGGAATTCATAGTGTTAAGGTTTGCATACATTAACAAATTCTGACTTATAAAATTGCTACTTAGATATTCGACTGCACGATTCTCTGGCTGCCATCTCAAGCTGTAAAACATTCACCATCCATTCATCAGTTTTTTTTTTCTTCTTTACACTATTTCTTTCTTCTCATTGAGTCTTTTATGCACAAGTTGTGGTCATTCATTTCCCTATCATTTGCCTTTCATAAGTCAGTTAATTCCTTTTGCTTGTGTTTATTATGTACACAATCACCTCTTTAATTCCATTTCTCTTTCAGGTTTTTTTGGGGGGGGTCAGGGTTTCACTCTGTTGCTGAGGCTAGAGTACAGTGGCACGATCACAGTTCACTGCAGCCTCAACCTTTTGGGCTCAAGTGATCCTCCTGCCTCAGCCTCCCAAGTAGCTGCGACTACAGGTGCACGCTACCACATGTGGCTAATTTTTCTATTTCCTGTAGAAACAGGGTCTCACTTTGTTGCCCAGGCTGATCTCAAACTTCTGGCCTTAAGTGATCCTCCTGCCTCAGTCTCCCCAAATTTGGGGATTACAGGTATGAACCACCGTGCCTGGCTCTCTCTCTCATTTTTATTTCAATTTTTTCTCTTTTACCTCAGGAATTTTTTTTTTTTTTGGAATCGGAGTCTTACTCTGTCGCCCAGACAGTGGCATGCTCATGGCACTGCAGCCTTGACCTGGTGGGCTCAGATGATCCTTCTGCCTCATTCTTCCAAGTACCTGGGACTACAGACATGGGCCACCATGCCTGATTAATTTATTTTAAAATTTATTGTAGAGTGCCAGACTCGGTAGCTCAGCCTGTAATCCGCGCCTTTGGGAGGCTAAGGTGAGTGGATTGCCTGAGCCTGCGGGTTCGAGACTTGCCTGGACAGCGAGACCTCATCTCTACAATAAATCAAAAAATCAACCAGACGTGGTAGCGCGCGCCTGTAATTCCGGCTACTCGGAAGGCTGAGGCGGAAGGATCGCTGGAGCCCAGCAGGCGAGGCTGCGGTGGCCGGGAGTGGCCACTGCACTCCAGTCTGGGCAACAGAGCCAACTCAAAAAAAAAAAAAAATTATTGTAGAGATGAGGTCTCACCAAGTCACCAGGCTGGTCTCGAATCCTTGGGCTCAGGCAATCCTCTCTCGTCTCTGCTTCCAAAAGTGCTGGGATTGCAGGCGTGAGCCACTGCACCAGCCTAGGAAAAAAATAATTTATATATTTTTTCTCTCTTCTGTTATCCCCTTTCCTTTGTCATCTAAAAGATAAAAATAATGATAATTATGGGTGATAAACCCCATATTCTTATAGTATAAAGAAAAATCAAAAGTTTTAAAGTGAGAGTAAACATAATTTGAACTATTTTATTTGCTTTCTGAAGCCCTTGAAAGTATTCACAGTTCCCATCAGACATGATATAAATCTTCACCTAACTCTAAATCTTCTTTTAATAAAACCACCTTTTCTTCAAATATGATCAACAAGACTGAGGGTCAATAAGTCATATAAAATGGTATTACTTTTCTATTTTATTTAATTACTATTAGGTAAATAATACTTCTTTTTCTTTTCATTGTATGTTACACAATTTCAGTCATTTTATGGTTTAAATAGGCCTTTGTGGGCTAGCCATGACTCCTTCTGGTCGCCCACTCCTAATCTAGTACCTGGAAGTACAAAATAGCCTCCATCCTCGCTGTTCCTCCTACATCTGTCTTTGCCTTTCCTGCAGTCTATTTTTCACCCAGCAGTCAGAGTGGTTGTTTAGAAATGTGTCACTTCCACGGTCTCAGCCCTCCAAAGGTACCACAGTAAGAAAAAGATGCAAAGACAAAAGATAATCTGTAGGCGACCAGGCCCTGAAGACTGTGGGCCTATGGTTCTGCTCCTCTTACAGCCTTCCACCCTCTTCCCTCTCACCTCTCTTCAGACGAACTGAACTGCTTGCTGTTCTTTTAGAACTCTAAGTTTGCTTCCTCTCTCTATGTCTCTTGCCAGATTTTCTCTGATCTAGACTCATGTCACTTCAGGTTGGTTAAAATGTAAGGTAGCTAGACGTGGTGGCTCACGCCTGTAATCCCAGCACCTTGAGAGGCAGAGGCAAGAGGATTGCCCATGCCCAGGGTCTGAGACCAGCCTGGGCAACTTGGCAAGACCTCCTCTCTACAATAAATTTCAAATAATTAGCCAGGCGTGGCGATGCACACCTGTGGTTCCAGCTACTTGGAAGGCTGAGGCGGAAGGCTCGCCTGAGCCCAGCAGGTTGAGGCTGCGGTGGCCTGAGTGTGCCACTGCACTTCAGCCTGAGCATCTGAGTGAGACCCTGACCAAAAAAAAAAAAAAACTAGGTCATGACTGGACATGGTGGCTCATGCCTATAATCCCAGCACTTTGGGAGACCAAGACAAGAGGATTGCTTGAGCCCCAGAGTTTGAGACCAGCCTGGACAACCTAGTAAGCACTTGTCTCTACAAAAAAAAAAAAAAAATTAACTGGGTGTGGTAACATGCACTCTAAATAATAAATAAATGAATTAATGAATAAATAAATAAAATATTATTATAAATCCTTTCCTAGGATGTTATCTACTAAATCGGCTTACCCATTAGTAAAACAATCGATTTTTCTTTTTCTACTGTCAGTATTATGAACGTCCTGTACTCAAGCAAAGCTATAACTATATGTAATTAATGTTTCCATTTTCAACTAATTAAATTAAAGGAAGACCTGAAAACCCATCATCTCTGTGTGACAGAGTATACTGACGCTTGAAAGTTTGAACATTTCATCAAAAAAGTATATCTATTCTGGCTTCCTTTTATCTCCTGTGTTAACAAAAATAATCTACTGGCTCTAGAATAGAAATGTCAAGCTTTGAAATTATGTGGTGTTAGGTTGAGAATAAATTTGCTGTCATATTTTTAACATACATTTTTAAGTTTAGATTTTGAAAGACCTAAAAAGCTGCACAATTTTTAAATTGAAAACGACATAATTAACACAAAATAATTTAAAAAATCAAAACAAAACACATCCCCTGAATAACAGCTAAACAAAGATGAGTGGGAAGATATATTTTAACTGGTTGACAAAACTTACCTGCATATATATGTATATATGTATACGTGGTGTGTGTGTGTGTGTGTGTGTGTGTGTGTGTGTGTGTGTGTGTGTGTGTGTGTAGAGAAAGAGAGAGAGAGAAATGACCCTTGAACAATACAGAGGTTAGGCACGCTGGCCCTCCCCAAACACACAGTTAAAAATCCACACAAGGCCCGGCGCAGTGGCCTATAATCCCAGCACTTTGGGAGGCCGAGGTGAGAGGCTTGCCTGAGCTCGCGGATACAAGACCAGCCTGGGCAACTCGGCGAGACCTCATCTCTACAATAAATCAAAAATTAGCCAGGCATGGTGGCACACTCCTGTAGTTCCAGCTACGTGGAAGGCGGATGGATCACCGGAGCCCAGAGGTTCGAGGCTGCAGTGGCAGTGAGCGTTCCACTGCACCCCAGCCTGGGCGACAGAGTGAGACTTAAAAAAAAAAAATCCACACATAACATTTGCCTTTCCATAAAAGAACTTTTTTTTTTGAGTTGGGTCTTACTCTGTCACCCAGGTTAGAATGCAGTGGCATGCTCATGGCCACTGCAACCTCAACCTGCTGGGCTCAGGCGATCTTTCTCTTCAGCCTCCCAAGTAGCTGGAACTACAGGCGTGTGCTACCACATCCCGCTAGTTTTTTGATTTACTGTAGTGATGAGGTCTCACCCAGTTGCCCTAGCTGGTCTCCAACCCCTGAGCTCAGGCAATCCTCTCGCCTTGGCCTCCCAAAGTACAGGGATTACAGGCAGGAGCCGCCACCTCTGGCCTAGGAAAACCTTTCCTATTCATCTTTAATATGGGAAGAATAATTATATGTAATGGACTTGATATAGATGGAAGTTATAAGATATGGAGAAGAAAGGATACTTTGAAGGTAGAAGGTAATTATTATCTTTCAAATGAATATAATTTTACTTCCCTATTTAACAGGTTCAATTATTTACTGTCTTGCTGTGCTGTCTGATGTGTGGTTTATAGTACATTCTGTCTCATAGCGGTGAGGATGTCAGCTATTTTTTTCAAGTTGTTATTAGAAATTTTGTTCCAATAATAAGTTTTATCCCTATATATATTTGAGTCAGAGTCTCACTCTGTCACCCAGGCTGGAGTGCAGTGACACACTTCATGGTTACCACAACCTCGACCTCAATTTCCTGGGCTCAGGTGATCTTTCCACCTCAATCACCCAAGTAGCTGGAACCATGGACATGCACCACCACACTCGGCTAATTTTTTTATTTATTGTAAAGATGAAGTCTTGCCAAGTAGTCCAGGTTGGTCTCAAACCCTTAGACTCAAGCAATCCTCTTGCCTTGACCTCCCAAAGTGCTGGAATTTAAGGCATGAACCACCATTCCCAGTAAGGGTAGGATGTTAAACACAGTGCGTAGTTTGTCTCAAAAGTCAAAACAGAGGTTTTGCAATACTAACTTATATTAGAGTCTTATTTGATGCTTGTTTCAAGGTGAGCAGGTCTACATAAACCTTCCCTAAAGTCTAAAGAAGCTGAGTCAAAGAAAGAGACTGACATATCCAATTTTTTAGAAAGCAACATTTTTTTTTTTGAGTTGGAGTCTCACTCTGTAGCCCAGGCTGGAGTGCAGTAGCACGCTCATGGCCACTGCAGCCTCGACCTGCTGGGCTCAGGTGATCCTCCCGCTTCAGCCTTCCAAGTAGCTGGAACTATAGGCACACAGAAAGCAACATGTAACAAGGGACTTAGAAAGAGAAGCCATGTTTGTGTCTCTGGAAGTGGCAAGACAAGATTGTGGATTTTCACACCGTTATCCCCCAGACCCAGGGTTTACATACCTCAGGGAAAGGATGATTCAAAAAGGTTGTATAGGACAATTGAAGTACTGTAACATCAAGATTGTTTGACCTAAGGGCGGGATGTACTTGCTTTTGCACAAGGAACAATAAATAAAGGGGGAATCTTAGCAACCTTCCTAGAACAGGGGGTTAATCAGAAGTCAACATGGTGGATTAGTATCCAAGACGGAGCTGCTTTGCCCTTCACAATGCTTCATTCAGTTACTCTCTTAGAGATGTCTCCTACTCTGTATACCAGGCTCCTTCAACAACAAAGATGAGTAAGACCAGGCCCCTGTCCTCAAGAAATTTACTGCCTAGTAGGGAGGCAGGCATGTGAATGCTGCTCAATATATGATTGATAGAGAAAAATTTAGAAGGAGTTAAATTTTTCTACCTGACATTGAATATGTAAGTTTTTTATTTTCCCCAGTCTCACATTGTTGTCCAGGCTGAAGTGCAGTGGCACGCTCACAGCCACTGCAGCCTTGACCTGCTGGGCTCAGGTGATCCTTCTGTCTCAGCCTTCCAAGTAGCTAGAACCACAGGCATGTGCCACCACACTTGGCTAATTTTTTGATTTATTGTAGAGATGAGGTCTCACCAAATGGCTCAGGCAATCCTCTCACCTCTGCTTCCCAAAGTGCTACGATTACAGGTGTGAGCCACCACACCCAACCATAAAAATTTTTTATGGTACTATTTGTTATAAAACTTATGTAGAGCCGGGCTCGGTGGCTCAACCTGTAATCCCAGCACTTTGAGAGACTGAGGTGAGTGGACTGCCTGAGCCTGTGGGCTCAAGACCCTCCTGGGCAACTTGGCAAGACCTCATCTCTACAATAAAATAAAAAAAATTAGTCTCACCAAGTTTCCCAGGCTAGTCTCAAATCCATGGGTTCAGACAATCTTCTCACCTGGGCCCTGCAATGTGCAGGGATTATCGATGTGAGCCACTGTGTCCAGCAACTTTTAATTGGAAAAAAATCACAGATAAAATGAATACAGAATAACAAAGGGACTACGCAGAGTCAGCACAAATGTCTGACAAACTTCTACACATAAAAGGAATAAGAAGTTGTTAGAACTGAGCACAGTGGCTCACACCTGCATTCCTAGCACTTTGGGAGGCAGAGTCAAGAGAATTGTCTGGACTCAGGAGTTTGAGACCAGCTTGAGCAACTTAGCAAGACCTCATCTATATAATAAATCAAATAATAAACCTGCCATAGTGGCATAAGCCTGTGGTTCCAGCTGCTTGGAAGGTTGAAGTGGTAGGATCACCTGAACCCAGCAGGTCAAGGCTGCAGTGGCCATGAGCATGCCACTGTACGCCAGCCTGGGCAACAGAGTAAGACTCTGACTCAAAAAAAAAAAAAGGAAAAAGAAGTTATTAGAAGGTGTTCAATACAGAATATACATGCAAAATGAAAATGGGTGCTTCTATTAAAGCAGCGATTTCCAACCTTTTGGCATCAGGGATTGGTTTCATGGAAGACAAATTTTCCATGGGAGGGGGAGCTGTGTGAGGGTGTTATCAAGCATTAGATTCTCATAAGGAGTATGCAACCTAGATCCCTTTCATACGCAGTTCATAATAGGGTTTGAGCTCCTATGAGAATCTAATGCCGCCTCTGATCTGACAGAAAGTGAAGCTGCTGTGTTCATCAGTCGCTCACCTCCTGCTGTGAGGCCTGATTCCTGGTGGGCCATGAACCAGTACTGGTTTGCGACCTGGGTATTAGGGATCCCTGTATTAAATGATGATGTTTTATGTTTTAGCATATGAAATGGGAGCTTAGAGAATTTTTAACTGTCTTTAGTAATTTTAGAGTGAAGATTTCTAAAAAGATACTGGAACAAAATTATTTACAGTGGAAGACATTTCTAGTAATCTCTCCAAAAAAACAGTACATTGCCCCTTTTTTCCATCTCTACCACCCACCCTAAACTATACATTCATAAAACTTGACAATTCTGCAATAACTCTGTGCATGTGCACAGAGAATGGGATTTAGGTTAAAAAACAAAAACACATTGTGGTCAGATCAGTTCTGGGAAACATTAAGATAATTCTTGCAGGGTGCCACGGTGTCTCAAGCTTACAATCCCAGCACTTTGGGAGACTGAGGTGGAAGGATTGCTTTAGCCCAGGAGTTTGAGACTAGCCTGAGCAACATAGCGAGACCTCATCTCCACAAAAAATAAAAAAAATTAGCCAGGCGTGATGTCATGCTCCTTCAGTCCCAGCTACTTGAGACGCTGAGGTGGAAGGATTACCTGAGCACAGGAGGCCTATTCCTGCTGTAGCTAATTGTATTTGTCCAGGTGGCTGGGCCACAGTACCCAGATATGTGGTCAAACATTATTCCAGATGTTTGGATGAGAGTATTGTTGGAGAGATGAGCATCAAAATCCGTAGACTTAGATGTCAAAAGTAAAACAGACTGCTCTCTACAATGTGGATAGGCCTCATTCAATCAGTTGAAGACGTGACTAGAACAAAAGACTGACTTTCCCATGTCAGAGCGAAATCTGCCAGCAGACAGCCTTCAGACTTGAACTGCACTTGGTTCTTTTCTGGTCTCCAGCCTGCCGGCCTACTCTGCAGATTTTAGACTTCAGCTGCCATAATCACGGGGAAGCCAGCTCCTTAAAATAAATTTCTTTCTCTCTCAATCTATCATTGCTTTAGGAAACAAACAAACAAAAAGAAAAACCTCTCCCAAGTCGGGTTTTTTCTCTACTGTCACATGACCACAACAATCTTCAGCACAGAAGAAGACTTCTGTAACCAAATGTATAGTTTCTTCTCTACACACCAAGCAACGGATACCAGTTGGGTATCTTCCAATTCAATTCCAACACTATCTACCCGAGATGGTGTCAGATCCCACAGGGTGAGGGCTCAGTCCCTAAGACACCAGTTGCAAGTCTGGGCCTCTGGAACTTTTGACTGACTGGCTTCAAGTTGCTGCTCCCATGACTTCTTTTGAGGTTTGATTAATTTGCTGGAGCGGCTTACAGATCTCAGGGAAACACATTTACCTGTTTTTGTTTGTTTGTTTTTAATTATAAACCAGCAAAAGATACAGATGAAGAGAGGTATAAGGTCGGGGTAGGGAAGGAGCGGGGAGCTTCCTTGCCCTCCAGGAAACTTCATGTGTTTAGTTATCTGGAAGCTCTCCAAACCCAGCTGTCTTGGGTTTTCTTTTTTCTATTTTTTGAGTCTGGATCTGTCACCCAGGCCGAAAAGCAGTGACACTATCACAGCTTACTGCAGCCTCTACTTCCTGGGCTCAGGCAATACTTTTGCCTCAGTCTGCTGAGTAGCTGGGACTGCAGTCGTGTACCATCATGCCGTGCCCAGCTAAGTTTTTGATTTTCTGTAGAGACAAGGTCTCATTATGTTGCTCAGGCTGGTCTCAAACTCCTGGGTTCAAATAATCCTCCTGCTGGGTCTCCCAAAGTGCTGGGATGCACCACCACGCCCAGTCAAAACTAACCACTTTGAATCTGTGTGTTCAGATTGTTTTCTGAGTAAAGGCAGTTGTTATCTTCTTTATTAGTTGTTATCTTTGTCTTAAAACTACCACTTTCAAGAAGTGCTTCTCCTAAGCTTAGCACACTGTAATTGTGTGAACAGAGTTCAGAGTCCACGCTCACGCTAACACTTTAAATATTCAAGGATTGGTTGAGCACGGTGGCTCATGCCTATTATCCCAGCACTTTGGGAGGCCGAGGTGAGAGGATTGCCTGAGCCCACAGTTCAAGACCAGCCTGGGCAACATGGTGAGACCTCATCTCTACAGTAAACCAAAAAAATTAGCTAGGCACGGTGGCGCGTGCCTATAGTTCTAACTACTTGGAAGGCTGAGGCGGAAGGAGCAGCTAAGTCCAGTAGGTCAAGGCTGTGGTGGCCGTGAGCATGCCGCTGCACTCCAGCCTGGGTGACAGTGTGAGACTCCAACTCAAAAAAAAAAAAGAAATATATATATGCGCAAGAATTTTACAACCCATTTCAGCATTTACTTTGACAGAGTAGACAGTCCTGATATTTTTCAATCATTGCTACAGCTTTGTAAACTCAACATAAACTGCATTCTATATTAACACACTATTAGAACATGGTTCTTGAGTACCCGCCACGGGGCAGGCTCTTGGGATGCTAAGATACAGCAATGAGCAAGATAAGCAAGGACGTGATTCATAGACAGCATACATTCTGTTTTATTTATTTCCTTTTTTGAGGTGGGGTCTCACTTTGTTGTCCAGGCTGGAGTGCAGTGTCACTATCAAAGCTCACTGCAGCCTCAACCTCTTCAGTTCAGGCAATCCTATCACCTTAACCTCCTGAATAGCTTGGGCTACAAGCATTTGCCACCATGCTTGGCTGGTTTTTGTTTGTTTGTTTGTTTGTTTCCTAGAGCAAGTTTGCTCAGGCCAGTCTTGAACTCCTGGACTCAAACAATTCTTCAGCCCTGGCTTCCCAAATGCTGGAATTAAAGATGTGAGCCACTGCACCCAACCAAGATCTTACATTCTATGCATGGCTGGGAGTGGACAGATGAGAAACAAGGAAAAGCCAGTCAATGAGAACTGTTATAATAAAAGTGAAATAACCTGATCTGTGGTACCTTGTGGGTAACCTTAGATTGCATAGTCAGAAGATGGCTCTCTAGGGAGAGTGTACTTAAACTGAAATGCAAAGAAGGCGGCAGGCAAGTCAGGATCTAGGATATCCAGGCAAAAATGCTAAAATAGGTAGGTGTGGTGGCTCACATCTGTTATCCCAGCATTTTGGTAGGCCAAAGTGTGAGGATCACTTGAGGCTGGGAGTTCAAGACCAGCCTGGGCAACTTAGCAAGACATCATCTCTATGAAAGAGAGAGAAGAGAGAGAGACGAAAGGGTGGAATCCAACAGCCACTGCAGTCTAATAATAAGATAATGATGGGCTTGGGCAGCATGGTAGGAACAGAGAGGAAGAAAGGGGGATATATATTTTTTAAATAATGTGGAGGTAGGAGCAATAAAAGTGGCTACAAAATGCAAAAATTCTATAATTCTTTTTTTTGAGTCGGAGTCTCACTCTGTCACCCAGGCAGGAATGCAGTGGCACATTCATGGCTACCACAGCCTTGACCTGCTGGGCTCAGACAATCCTTCCGCCTCAGCCTTCCAAGTAGCTGGACCCACAGGTGTGTGCCACCATACCTGGCTAATTTTTTTGATTTATTGTAGAGACGAGGTCTCGCCAAATTGCCCAGACTTGTCTAGAACCCGTAGGCTCAGGCAATCCTCTCGCCTTGGCCTCCCAAGATGCTGGGATTACAGGCGTCAGTCACCATGCCCGGCCTTATAGCTCTTTACAAGGGTATGTTTTCCTATTTTCTTTTCTGTTTTTTTGAGTTGGAGTCTCACTCTGTCACCCAGGCTGGAGTGCAGTGATCTGCTCACGGCCACTGCAGCCTTGACCTGCTGGGTTCAGGTGATCTTTCTGCTTCAGCCTTGCAACCACATCCTATTTTTTTTGATTTATTGTGAGATGAGGTCTTGCCAAGTTACCCAGGCTGGTCTCAGGCAATCCTCTCACCTGGGCGTCCCAGAATGCTGGGATTATAGGCGTAAACTACCACGCCTGGCCCCTATTTTATTTCTAATGCCATATTTAGTACTATTAGAATGTAGCCAGGCTTGCCCCCCTTTGAACAGTTTGAAATATTTTTACAAAAATGCATGATTTATTTTATTTTTTTTATTTTATTTTATGAGTCAGAGTTTTATTCTGCCACCCACGCTGGAGTGCAGTGGCACAATCACAGCTCACTGCAGCTTCGACTTCTGGGCTTAGGCGATCCTTCTGCCTCAGCCACCCAAATAGCTGGTACTACAGGCATATGCCACTATGCTGGATAACTTTTTTTTTTTTTTTTTTAGGTCTTGCTATGTTGCCCAGGCTGGTGGGGAACTGCTGAGCTCAAGCAATCTTCCCACTTCAGCCTCCCAAGTGATAGGATTGGAGTTTTGAGCCACAGTGTCACTGTGACAATTTCTTTTTTTATCTCTGAGCTCTTTAAGGGTAGAGACAGTATTACATTTGTCAGTCTATCACTTAGGCTCAGCCCAAAAGGCATAATAGAGTGCTGATAAATGTATTCACAATAAATGAATAAATGCTAAATTTCACTTACCTTTCCTGTTTATAACTTTATAAGTTTATAGCTTTATGAAGTTTATAACTTTATGAAGTTTATAACTTTATAAGGGCTCCTTAAAATGTATCTCATTTATTATTCTACCACTTGGAAAATATTCCTTTTTTTGAGGATAATTCATATTAACTTCTACATTGAAGTTGTTTGATAATGAAATATTTTATTTGAAATATATTTAATTAAATCGATGTTCATACCAATACATGAATAATTATACTTATATTCTGTATTAGTTTGCTGGGGCTACTGTAACAAATACCACAGACTCGGTGGCTTAAACAACAGAGATTTACATTCTCATAGTCTGGAGACTGGAAGTCCAAGGTAAGGTGTGGGTAGTTTTGGTTTCTCCTGAAACTACCTGGTCTTTTCTCTGTGTGTCTAAATGTCCTCTACTCATACAGACTCCAGTCAGATTGGATGAGGGTCCACCCTAACAGCCTCATTTTCACTTCATCTTTTTTTTTTTTTTTTTTGAGTTGGAGTCTCATTCTGTCACCCAAGCTGGAGTGCAGTGGCACTTTCATAGCCACCACAGGCTCAACCTGCTGTACTCAGGTGATCCTTCCGCTTCAACCTTCCAAGTAACTGGAACCACAGGTGTGCGCCATCATACCTCACTAATTTTTTGATTTATTGTGGAGACGTGATCTTGCCAAGATGCCTAGGCCGGTCTCAGACCCCTGGGCTCAAGCAATCCTCTAGCCTCCACCTCCCAGAATGCTGGGATTATAGGTGTGAGCCACCGTGCCTGGCCCATCATCTTTTTTTTTTGAGTTGGAGTCTCACTCTGTCGCCCAGACTGGAGTGCAGTGGCCGCTCCCGGCCACCGCAGCCTCGACCTGCTGGGCTCCAGCGATCCTTCCACCTCAGCCTTCCAAGCAGCCGGAATTACAGGCATGCGCTACCACGCCCGGCTGGTTTTTTGATTTATTGTAGAAATGAGGTCTCGCTGCCCAGGTGGGTCTCGAACCCGCGGGCTCAGGCAATCCATTCACCTCAGCCTCCCAAAGGCGCGGGATTACAGGCTGAGCCACCGAGTCTGGCTTGGCCCATCATCTTTTTAAAAAAAGTTTTAAAAATTTTTTGGTAGAGACGGGGGTCTCACTATGTTGCCAAGGCTGGTCTTGAACTCCTCCTCCTCGATTGATCCCTTTACCTTGGCCTCTCAAAGTGCTGAGATTACAGACCATCACCTTTTTAAAGGTCCTATGTTCAAATATAGTCACATTCTGAGGTACTAGGGATTAGGGTTTCAACATGAATTTGGAGGGACACAATTCAGATTATAACCTGTTTCTTTGCTATAAATGGTAATTTTTTAACAATAAGAAAATAGACTTTTTTTTTTTTTTTGTGAGTCGGAGTCTCACTCTGTCCTCAGACTGGAGTGCAGTGGCCGCTCCCGGCCACGGCAGCCTCAACCTGCCGGGCTCCGGCGATCCTTCCGCCTCAGCCTTCCAAGTAGCCGGAATTATAGGCATGTGCTACTACGCCCAGCTGATTTTTTTATTTATTGTAGAGATGAGGTCTTGCAGCCCAAACGGGTCTCGAACCCGCAGGCTCAGGCAATTCACTCACCTCAGCCTCCCAAAGGCGCGGGATTACAGGCTGAGCCACCGAGCCCGGCTTATTTTTAGTGATGTCTATATGCCAGTGTGATATAAGAAATACATATTAGGTCTCTGCCCCTAGTACCTAGTGCAATGGCTTCTAAAACTCTTGGAGGTCAGGTACAGTGACTCATCCCTGTAATCCCTGTACTTTGGAAGACTGAGACTGAAGGATTGCTTGAGGCCAGGAGTTCAAGACCATCTCAGGCAGGGCTGAAGAGGGTGTTGTGGGAACCCTAATTTTCAGCCATATCAGACAGAAGAGAATCATTTCCAAGTAGCATCTGCAGTGGGGAATAGCCTTGTGGGACTCCAGGTTAAACTGTAGGACACACATTTCGTGTCCACAGAGAACTGGAGAAAGCCACACATTTTGGTGTCAGAAGTGTTATAGTGGCTGGGCGTGGTGGCTCATGACTGTAATCCCAGCACTATGGGAGGTGGAGGTGAGAGGATTGCATGAGCCTAGGGGTTTGAGACCAACCTGTGCAATTTGGTGAGACCTCGTCTCTATAATAAATCAAAAAATTAGTCAGGTGTGGAGGCACGTACCTGTAGTTCCAGCCACTTGGAAGGCTGAGGTGGAAGGATCACCGATCACCTGAGCCCAGCAGGTTGAGGCTGCGATGGCAATGAGCTTGCTACTGGCCTGGGTGACAGAAAAACAAAAAAAAAGTGTTGTAGGTATAGCTGCGGTAGATGGCTCACATCTATAATCCCAGCACTTTGGGAAGCCAATTTGAGAGGATTGCCTGAGCCCAGGAGTTTGAGACCACCCCAGGCAATAGGGCAAGACCTCATCTCTACGATAAGTCAAAAAGTTATCCAGGCATTGTGGCCCACACCTGTAGTTCCAGCTACTCGGGAGGCTGAGGCAGAAGGATCGTTTGAGTTCAAAAGGTCCGGACTGCTGTGAGCCACAATCATGCCACTGCACTCCACGGTTTTTCTTTTAGCTAGCCATTAAAACACCCTCCCATCCACACACCTCTACACATGCTCACTCTAGCCCCATAAGATACATAATATTATCGACTGATAAGAAGACTGAAGCTGAGAGAAGGAAGATGATTTAGCTATCATCCCAGAGAGAGCATGGGAGGGCTGCGATTGGAAACTGGGTCTTTATTCCTCGTTCTTTCAACATCCACATATGTTGCCATCCTGGATAGGATTATTGTGAAGATATTTAACAAAATAGTGCATGCAAAGGACTTGGCAGAGTGCCTGCTACATAATGACTCAACAAATGTCAGCTTACTTCTCCTGAAACCATAAGCTTAAAGGACAACAGCATTTCAGTCGTCCCTTTCTGGCTCTCGTCATCTTTCTGGAATGCCAGTTTGGAAAATACTTCTTTAGAAGATTGGCCATTGTGGTTATTTCTCTCGACTCAGTGTCAGATCTTGTTGGCTGTTTCAGTAGATGACTCTGTATGTATGAATTCATAAGAGGAAGATAATGAAAGTGCTTTTAAATTTAAAAATAGTTTTCACAATGCTAATGCTTAGCAACTAGCATTAAAATGGGAAAGAAAAGCACAGGAACATTCCTCTTCTGTTAAAAACCATCTTGTTTATAGAACCATCTCTATCCATGTTTTACATCAACAGGGATTAAGGGAAAATATAATGAACTTTAAGTTTATTGTAGCAGCAAATTAACTATTTCAAACCTTTACCATAATTAGTATTTACCAACTCATAGTGATACATGTTGATAGTAAAATCACACCTATATGATGAATTGAAAGTTAATTTCCATCTGGTGCTGTGGCTCATGCCAGTAACCCCAGCATTTTGGGAGGCGTAGGCAAGAGGATTGCTTGAGTCCAGGAGTTTGATACCAACTGGACAATATAGCAAGACTCCATGTCAAAAAAAAAAAAATTTAATTAAAAAAATTAACCAGACTCAGTAGACTCACTCAGAAGGTGGAGGCAGAAGAATCATCCAAGCCCAGGAGTTCTGCAGTGAGCTGTGATTGTGCCACTGTACTTCAGCCTGGATGACGGAGTGAGGCCCGGATTAAAAAAAAGAAAGAAAGTTAATTCCTCAAACCAAGAAAACACTCAAAAACTTTAAAATGCAATAAAAAAGGATTCTAAGCAGAATTTTCTTTTGTTATTTCACTGGTTTCTCCTATAAAAACCATCTCAAAATGTCTAATAATAATCTGGACATGGTGGCTCATGCCTGTAATCCTGGCACTTTGGGACACTGAAGTGGCAGGATTAGCCAGGACAACATAGTGAGACCAGCCAGGACAACACAGTAAGACTTCATCTTTACCAAAAAAAAAAAAAAAGTTAGGTGTGGTGGTGCATGCCTGTAGTCCTAGCAACTTGGGATGCTGACAAAATAAATGCCTTGGTTATGACGTCTGAAATCTATTTTTTGAATGCTTCAGCATGGACAGTATAATATCACCAATGTGTCTGTTAGTTTCAGCTTTAAATCAAGGGGCAGTCAGTGGCTTTGACAGAGATCCTGGTGATGGTCAGCAAGTAATTTATCAGAAAATGATACTTTCTGGATGTGACTAATACAGAAAGCTTCAGCTGTCTACATCTCAATACCTGACACTTGGCTAATTAGCATACTAAATATCACAAGGAGGTTTTATCCGGAAAAATTAATGGTTTATTTATAGGTAGGTTGAACATTAGAAATGGGTGCCTCATTGGTGACTTTCTATCTATTTATTTTTTTAAAAGATAGAGATGAGATCTTGCTATGTTACTCAGGCTGGCCTCAAGAGATCCTCCCACCTTGGCCTCCCAAAGTGCAGGGATTATAAGCATGAGCCACCACACCAAACCTCACTGGTCACTTTAAACATATTCATGGATTGCTAAGTATTGTAGAAACACTTTCTATCCTTAAATAAGTCCAGCGTAGCCTAAAACCTGTGCCGCAGAGAAGTGACCTGAGGCTGGACTCCGGGTCATGCTGTGTCCATTTATTGGCTTTGAGGTTTATTGGTGGTGCAGGAAAACCGTGAAACACAGACTCCTGTCTGTGAATTGTTGTCTATCTGTCTCGAGTAAAGTTTCATGCAACTCCCCCCAAACAAAACAAAACAAAACAAAAAAACCCAAGAACAGAAAGCTGGCATATCATCAAATTTATAAAACAGGTCATAAGAACTCTTTTTCAACCTGAGGTTGTTAGTAAGTGTTTGTTAAACAAATATCTGGCTGGCTGGCAAAATTGGGTATGGGTTTTGCTTTCATGATAAGGGTGTAGCCAGTTTGTGGAGAAGGTGCCAACCCTCTCCCATCCAAGGTCTTTCCAAGCTAGACAAATTAGAGTTGTGTCTACTCAAAATGCCCGAGGTCAGTCACGGCAGCATTTCTTTTCTTTCTTTTTTTTTTTTTTAACTTAACTTCATTTTTTTTTTTTTAAGTAAGGAAGCAGGATTTATTGAGAGGGCAGAAAACCTTCCAAAGTGGGAGGGGACCTGAAGGGGTTACCCCCACAGCAGCATTTCAAAGGATTTTTTTTTTTTTTTTTTTAGAGATAGGGTCTCCCTCCTATTTTCGCCCAGGCTGAAGTGCAGTGGTACCATCAGATCTCATTGTAACCTTGAACTCTTGGGGCTCAAGCCATCTTCCTACCTCAGCCTCCTGAGTAGCTGGGATTACAGGCATAAACTACCACACTAGGCCCAGATGATGTTTTTCTCTTTAATTTTAATCTTTAATTTTCTGTAAAAATATCAAAATGACTAACATTTTAATAAAGCATATTAAATCATAATCAGGCAGTTTCAAAACCCGTAACAATAATAAACATGAGATTATTTCAATGAATATTTTCCTTATTTCTTAGTTTTCACTTAACATTCTTTGCCATCTTTCTAGAAAACAGGGAGAAAACTTCAAAAAGCTCACCTGAAGATCTAAATATTATAAATTAAGAAAAGCTTTGTCTCCAAAGAGGACAAAGAATTTGGAGAGAAAAAAAGCAGGAACCAGCTTGGTTAAATTACATAAACCATTTTGCCCAGCATACTGGGTTTGGCAGGATACAAAATACTTTTGCCAAACTCTTTTTTTCTCATTATTTAAGGCCACATGTTCTACGAAGAGAATTTAATGCATATGTTGCAAATGGTTTTAAAGATATATTTTATTATTGGAGATCACTGAGCTAAGGTAACCAAGCCTGAATATTAACCCATTATAACACAAGCCATGGAATTGTTTTTTGTTTTGTTTTTGTTTTTTTTTTGAGTTGGAGTCTCACTCAGTCGCCCAGACTAGAGTGCAGTGGCTGCTCCCGGCCACCGCAGCCTCGCCTGCTGGGCTCCGGCGATCCTTCCGCCTCAGCCTTCCGAGTAGCCGGAATTACAGGCATGTGCCACCACGCCCAGCTGATTTTTTAAATTTATTGTAGAGATGAGGTCTTGCTGCCCAGGCGGGTCTCGAACCTGCGGGCTCAGGCAATCCACTCACCTCAGCTTCCCAAAGGCGCGGGATTACAGGCTGAGCCACTGAGCCCGGCTGAATTGTTTTAATTAACCTGTCAGTTTTGTAAGGTATGTTGGAATGGAATTCACCTGCAGAAGAAATGGATTTTAGTTGAACCAGGAGGAATTGAGGTTGAATGTATTTATCACCAGTGAGATTTATTAAATCATGTAACGTATAGAGGGCTCAGAAATGTGGCATAAATTGAACAGACAAATAAAAATTCAGAGTTGGGAGGGGATTTTTGGCAAATTGCAAGCTCATTTGGCCTCAGTTTTTGCTTCCGCAAATTTTAAAGGTTGGTGAATGTTTTCAAATTCCAATCTATTCACATTAAGGAGTACTGTAGCCTGGCCCTTGGCTCACACTTGTAATCCCAGCCCTTTGGGAGGCCGAGGTGGAGAGGATTACTTCAGCCCAGGAATTTGAGATCAGCCTGGGCAACATAGGGAGACCTCATCCCTACACAAAAACGAAAAAATTATCCAGGCATGGTCATACGTGCCTGTAGTTCCAACTACTTGAGAAGCTGAGGCAGAAGGATCCCCTGAGCCCAGGAGGTCGAGGTTTCGGTCAGTTGTGATCGTGCCACTGCACTCTAGTCTAGGCAACAAAATGAGACTCTGACTCAGAAAATAAGTAAATAAATAAATAGGAGTTCTTTCATTACTACTCACTTCTCATGGGTCCTGTATTTTGAAAATTTTGATAGCCAAACTGTATTGAATTATTAATAAATCCTTTCTTAGATTTGTATTACTGAAACATACTAATCATTGCCTCTGATTAGTGAAATATTCCCAGGATTACCACATTGGGTAGATATATTGTTGACCAAAGTCAAAGTAATGTGATATTTTAGTTAACCTGTGCAGGTTGACTGTGGTTAAATTTATTATTTCCATCAGATATTTTAAAATGCAGGCAGGGCTGATTCCATGAGGATAATTGGATCCAGAAAGGAGCCATTTAGAGTGAGTTTATGTAAAATAGAGGTCATTGCCTTGAAGGTTTAAATTTAAAATTATGAAAATAAGTTTGGTTGGGTGTGGTAGCTCTCGCCTGAGGGAGGCTGAGATGAGAGGATTGCCTGAGCCCACAGGTTCAAGACCAGACTGGGCAACCTGGTGAGACCTCATCTCTACAATAAATCAAAAAAATTAGCTGGGTGTGGTGGCGCATGCCTGTAGTTCCAGCTACTTGGAAGGCTGAGGTAGAAGGATCCCCTGAGCCCAGCAGGTAGAGGCTGCGGTAGCCATGAGCGTGCCACCGCACTCCAGCCTGGGTAATAGAGGGACCCCAACTCAAAAAAAAAGAAGAAGAAGAAGAAGAAAAGGAGTCTATCTTATTTTGGTTAGACTTGCAGGCAAGGGTATTTCAGTACCTAAAGGCATCACAGAACAATCATGAGACTAACAAGAATGTTGTTTTGTTTTATTTATTTATTTATTGGAGTCAAGGTCTCACTCTGTCGACCAGTCTGGAATGCAGATGGGGTGCCACTATGTTGCCAAAGCTGGTGTTTTGTTTTATTTCAATGTAATTTTTTCCCACAGACCTTCACCTCTCATTTACTTTCTCCCTAGGTTTGCAGAGGAGGGTCACTTTGGGGGTGAAGAGATGGGCACACAATAGTAAAAGCTTAAAGGTTTTTTGGTATTCAAATCTTTTATCAAGTTTTGTCCAGAATCTTTTTCTTCAATTTGCATTTTTTGAGGTGCTATGTCTGCATTATATGGTTGAAAGATTAAAGCACTAGGTGACTGTCAGAGAGAACAAAGATATCAAGGTATCTAGATTTTATGCTAACCTGGAGATAGGGTAGGGCCATTTTTGTGGGAGATAGTTTTTGAGTGAAACTTTTTTCCTTCCTATTACAATTATTTTCTTTCCTCTGCAATATTGTAACCTGCTTCCCTTTGTGAGGAGTTATTGAAGAAACCCTTGTAAGGAAAATAGCTTGTCTGACTTCCATTGAAAAGCATCATTAACTTGGCTGACCAGGGAAGTCCAGGTTGGGATTCCCTAAACCAGGGGTGTCCAACCTTTTGGACTCCCTGGGCTGCATCGAGTAAAGAGGAATTGTCTTGGGCAGCACATAAATTATATAATATAGTTAGTGTGTATACATAATAAGACTTCTTTTATTTTTTAATATTTTTTTATTTTTTTTTTTATTTTTTGAGTTGGAGTCTCACTCTGTCACCCAGACTGGAGTGCAGTGGCCTCTCCAGGCCACCGCGGCCTCAACCTGCTGGGGCTCTGGAGATCCTTCCACCTCAGCCTCCCAAGTAGCTGGAACTACAGGCGTGCGCTACCATGCCTGGCTAATTTTTTGATTTATTGTAGAGATGAGGTCTCACCAAGTTGCCCAGGCGGGTCTCGAACCCGCGGACTCAGGGAATCACTCACCTCAGCCTCCCAAAGGCGCAGGATTATAGGCTGAGCCACCGAGCCAGGCTTATTTTTTAATACTTTTATTATAAAGTTTAGAAAAATGAGAACAATATAAAGCTAGTGGAAAATTTGACCTTGTTTTTGTAAAACTTGAGAGGACAGTAATAAAGTATACCATAGACTTAGGTTAAGAGCATGCTATAACCCAATAAATATGTAACTGGCTTGTGGACAATAGCACAGTCATTTTTAGTTTTTAGTTTTCTGTCTTAAAACATAACCTGTAACTGTTTAAAGTTCCAGTTATGGGAAAAACTGCAAAGCTCCAGTTATTCTTCCCTTATCTCACTTTCCCCTTAGCAACAACCAATCAGGTGCCAGGGGGTAATCACCTAAGTTTCCAGATGTCTCTGCAACTTCCCTAGCTAGTGGACCAAGGTCAGCCCGAGTCAGCTAGCCAATCCTCCACGATTAAGCTGACCACCAGAGGAACTACCCAATTAAATGGTAACAAAACTGGAAAGCCCCCCAAACTCCTCCTCCCTTTGTGTAAAAGCATAAAAGGCATCTGCTTAAGGAAATCAGGGCCTCTGAATGTACTCCGCTGTGTCGGTTGTTGACAGAGGTCCAGGCTCGAGCTTGTAAATAAAGACCCTCTTGAACTTTCATCGGAATTGGCTCTTGGTGGTCTCTCGGATTGAACTTTCGGCCACTACAAACTAATCTATCAGTGACTGATAGCAATAGTGACAATTTTTAGTGAACTCTCAAGATGCTCATCAGAAATATTTGTTTGGGCCGGGCACAGTGGCTCAGCCTGTAATTCTAGCACTTTGGGAGGCCGAAGCGAGAGGGTTGCTTGAGCCTGCAGGTTCGAGACCAGCCTGGGCAACTTGGTGAGATCTTGTCTCTACAATAAATAACAAAAACTAGCCGGATCTGGTGGTGTGCATCTGTAGTTCCAGCTACTTGAAAGCCTGAGGTAGAGGGATCACCTTAGACCAGGAGTCGAGGCAGCCATAGCCGAGAGTGTGCCACTACACTCAAGCCTGGGCAACAGAGTGAGACTCCCACTGGAAAAAAACAAAACAAGTGTTGCTCTTCGTGTGCTTCATAATTGAAAACAGCTGTTCACAAATGTATGTGCTACCAAAAGGTGATGTCATGAATAAGGCATGATTGTGAACTCCAAAAATGGAACTACACATGGGGTCATGAAGAAAATAAGCACTAAAAAGCACATGATGTTAAAAGAGTTTGTGAGACCCCATTACTAGCTCTCCTCAGTAGCATACGGGCTGCGGGCCGCTGATTGGATGTCCCTGCGCTAAATCTTTGTTAGAGTTCTTCTGTCTCTAATATTTTATACATTTGGTCATGCACTTTCTACAATTTTATTTGTTTGTTTATTTATTTATGTGTTGTAGAGACCAGGTCTCACTATATTGCACAGGCTGGTCCTCTCGACTCTGCCTCCCACAGTCCTGGGATTACAGGTGTAAGCCACTCAGCCTAGTTGTTAAATGCTGGAAGTCATATGGCCAATAACTGGCTCACATGATCCTCCTGCCTCAGCTTTCTGTGTAACTGTAACTACAGGCACACACCACCAAGCCTTGCTAATTATTTTTTAAAATGCTTTTGTCAGTCGGGCTCGGTGGCTCAGCCTGTAATCCCGCGCCTTTGGGAGGCTGAGGTGAGTGGATTGCCTGAGCCCGCGGGTTCGAGACCCGCCTGGGCAGCAAGACCTCATCTCTACAATAAATCAAAAAATCAGCCGGGTGTGGTAGCGTGTGCCTGTAATTCCAGCTACTTGGAAGGCTGAGGCGGAAGGATCGCCGGAGCCCGGCAGGTCGAGGCTGCGGTGGCCGGGAGCGGCCACTGCACTCCAGTCTGGGTGATGGAGTGAGACTCCAACTCAAAAAAAAAAAAAAAATGTTTTTGTCGTGATGAGATTTCTCTACATTGTCCAGGCTGGCTTTTTTTTTTTTTTTTTGAGTTGAAGTCTCAGTCTGTCCCTCAGGCTAGAGTGTGGTTGGCATGCTCACAGTCACTGCATCCTCAACCTGCTGGACTTAGGTGATCCTTCTGCCTCAGTTTTCAGGTAGCTGGAACTACCTGTGTATGTGCACCACGCCCAGCTAATTTTTGATTTACTGTGGAGACAAGGTCTCACCATGTTGCCCAGGCTGCTCTCGAACCTGTGAGCTCAGACAAACCTCTTGCCTCTGTCTCCCAGAGAGCTGGGATTGCAGGCATGAGCCACCACACCCGCTGGCATCTTTTTATTTTTGATTTTGACCTAATGTAAGCCCTGATACATATTTCTCAAATTAACTAATTAATTAAGCCAAATGCTTGTTACTTAGGAATAATTAGTCACTGAATTAATAAAGAGATGATAGAACTACTATTTAATATCATGTACAATTAAAAAGTAATTTTATAAAGCTGTAAACAGAATTATACTTTTCAGCAGGCATATTCTTTTGAAATAAGTAAGAAAAATAAAGTGTTCAGATTAAAGCAATATTATCAGATTTTTATGTTCAAAGTGATGGTTAAAATTAACTGCTTTCCAAGTCTATGTATTATAATTCTCAGCACAATTTATTTATACTTTCATGATGTGACATGGCAAATCACATGGAAAGTATTTATTTCACTTTCATTTTGGTGATAAGACAAATTGTAAATTTTTATTCTAATTAAAGGATATTTTATTGTTTTTATTGATGGATATGAAATCTTATTTTAAAGGCTAGGAGAATGAGAATACTTGGGGGAGGGAAAGCAATTTTAAGCTCACTTGAGTCACTAGGCTAGAATCCTGGAGAAATGCTAAGCTCACAGCCTTCTAGGGAGAAAAGATTGGCATTCGAACGCGTGGGCTCTCAGAAGTGCGCAGCTGATGGCCAGATGGTGACAGTCTGGGGAGAAGCAGGGCTGTCAGCACCAGGAACATTCAGGTTGCATACAGATGTTCTGTGTGGGCCAGGACAGCCTTGCCTGCACCAAGAGAGAAGCTTGGTTAAGAAATAATTCAGGAACAATTCACCTGAACAATGGGGGAAAATGGAAAAACGTTTCATTCCATTTCATGTATTAGTCAGTAGCTATAAAATATAAGAAAACTTGGTTGGGCGTGGTGGCTCATGCCTATAATCCCAGCACTTTGGAAGGCCAAGATGAGAGGATCGCCTGAGCCCACGGGTTGGAGACCAGCTTGGGCAATTTGATGAGACCCCCATCTCTACAAAAAATCAAAAAATTAGCCGGGCGTGGTGGCACGTGCCTGTAGCTCCAGCTACTTGGAAGGCTCACCACAACCTAGACCTCCTAGGCTCGGGCAATTCTTCAGCCTCAGCCTACCAAGTAGCTGAAACTACAGGCATGTGTCACCACCCCTGGCTAAATTTTTTACATTTTTTTAGATATGTGATCTCCCTATGTTGCCCAGGCTGGCCTTGAACTCCTGGGCTGAAGCAATCTTCCTGCCCAGGTCTTCCAAAGTGGAAGATGTTTTTATAAGCATGAACCACTGCACCTGGCCTATTATAATTATTAACTCGTTCACTGATCCATTGAAAATCTTAAAATTTCCTCGACTTTATAACCATAATTCAATCTGCTATTTTTCACTGCTAATTATTATTATTTAAAAGGAAGCTTTAATTAGTCTTTAAAAAATTATTTTTTATAGAGTCAGGGTCTCACTATGCTGCCCAGGCTGGTCTCCAACTTCTGGCCTCAAGCAATCCTCCCACCTCAGTCTCCCAAAATGTTGGTATTTACAGGCGTGAGCCACTGTGTCCAGCCTGCTTGAATTAGTCTTCACAGTAAGAACTAAGAACAAGATGTTGGGAAACATAAATTTAATTTTTGGTTTTAATGTTGATTCATGTTTGTCTTTTTTTTTTTTTTTTTTTTGAGTTGGAGTCTCACTTTGTCACCCAGGCTGGAGTGCAGTGGCATGCTCATGGCTATCCCAGCATCGACCTACCGGGCTTCGGTGATCCTTCCACCTCAGTCTTCTAAGTAGCCGGAACTACAGGCACACGCTACCACGCCCGGCTAATTTTTTAAAAAAATTATTGTAGAGATGAAGTCTCGCTAAGTTGCCTGGCTGGTCTCGAACCCACAGGCTCAGGCAATCCACTCGCCTCAGCCTCCCAAAGTGCTGGGATTACAGGCTGCTCCACCGAGCCCGACTAACTCATGTTTATTTTAAGGCAACAGGGTCACCCATATTCATAAAGAGAAAGTGGACATTTACAAAGCAGAATTTTGAAGGATACTAGTATTAACCTCACACAAGTGCCATAGGGCCTGTTGTGTTTCATTATTGAAACTTAATTAACTTAATTAACTTAACTTAAATAGTTTATTTATTTTTTTGAGTCAGAGTCTCACTCTGTTGCCCAGCCTGCAGTGCAGTGACACACTAAGGGCCACTGCATCCTCAACCTTCTGGGCTCAGGTAATCCTTTCACCGTAGCCTTCCAAGTAGCTGGAACTACAGATGTGCACCACCATGCCCAGCTAATTTTCCTGATTTATTGTAGAGACGAGGTCTTGTCAAGTTGCCCGGGCTGGTCTCAAATCCCTAGCCTCAGGCAGTCTTCTCACTTCTGCCTCCCAAAGTGCTGGGATTACAGTCGTGAGCCACTGCGCCCGGCTGAAGCTTAATTTATTTGTATGGTCTTTCTCTTTTAGAGACCAAAGGAAAGTAATGCATTAAAACCCTAATAAGGCAGGTGCGGTGGCTTATGCCTATTGTCTCAATACTTTGGGAGGCAGAGGTGAGAGGATTGCCTGAGCCCACAGGTTTGAGACCAACCTGGGCAACACAGTGAGACCTCATCTCTACAGTAAATAAAAAAATTAGTCAGGCGTGGTGGTGCGCACCTGTAGTCCCAGCTACTTGGAAGGCTGAGGTGGAAAGATTGCCTGAACCCGGCAGGTTGAGACTACCACTGCACTCCAATCTGGGTGACAGAGTGAGACTCCAACTAAAAAAAAAATACATAGCCCTAATAACATGCTACAACTCAACACTGTATACTACATTACTGGGCTCTCAGCTATATGACCGCAACGTGTATATAAATGTGTATATGGGGGTATGCCTGTTAGGAGTATAAGTTAGGCTAGGTGAGAAATAAAGGCACAGAAAGGGTTGTTATTGAAGACAAATCGCCACCTCTCAGTGTCTTAAACTATGCATTAACTGGACGGGGTGTTTCAAGCCTGTAATCTCAGCTCTTTGGAAGGCAGAGGTAAGAGGATTGCCTGAGCCCAAGTGTTCGAGACCAACCTGGGTAACTTGGCCAGACCTCCTCACTACGATAAATCAAAAAATTATCCAGGACCTGGTGATACATGCCTACAGTTCCAGTTACTTGAAAAGCTGAGGTGGAAGGATTGCCTAAGCCTAGCAGGTCGAGGCTACTGTAGTGTGAGTATGCCACTGCACTCCACCCTGGGAGACAGAGTGAGACCCGATTCAAAAACAAAACAAACAAGCCGGGCTTGGTGGCTCAGCCTGTAATCCTGTGCCTTTGGGAGGCTGACGTGAGTGGATTGCCTGAGCCCGCGGGTTCGAGACCCGCCTGGGCAACTTGGTGAGACCTCATCTCTGCAATAAACCAAAAAATTAGCCGGGCATGGTAGCATGCGCCTGTAGTTCCAGCTACTTGGAAGGCTGAGGTGGAAGGATCACTGGAGCGACAGAGTGAGACTCCAACTCAAACAAAACAAAACAAAACAAAACAAGCAAACAAAAAACTGTGACATAGGAGAAAATCCCTGAATCTATGCAGTTATTTGAAGATATGTCAGCTAACAATCATCTAATTGAAAGGATCAGAAATCCCCAGTAATACGCTATTCTTTTTTTTTGAATTGGAAACTCACTCTGTTGCCCAGGCTGGAGTGCAGGGCACGATCATGGCTCACTGCAGCCTTCATCTCCTGGGCTTTTGCGATCCTCTTGCCTTGGCCTCCCAGAGTGCCAGGATTACACGCATGAGCCACCACACCTGGTCTGATACACTATTCTTGACCTTTAATACTTACAGAGAATGGAGCTGTCAAGAAACACACACACACACACACACACACACACACACACACACACACACACACACACTCTCTCTCTCTCTAATTCTGTTATATAGTGAGCCATCTAAGCTACCAAGTAACCATGGCAGAAGGCAGAAGAATTAACATTTTGTTTCAACTGGAAGTCATTTCCCCTCTTTAGGGTTTATACTTTTGATAAAATGCTATTGTGTTTTTCAGTTCTTCCAAGATGACTCGCAGAAGGCAATGACAGGTTGCAATTCTAAACCCACTTAACTTTCTTTCCTCTTCATAATCTTACTGCCACCCCTTTTCCTTATCATTAAGAACAGTTTCAGTTTTGAGTGAACAAAAAGTATATAAATTGTATAGTTCTAGGAACACAACTGCCGTGTTTTGAGAAGTAAAGAAGGGAATTTCAAAAATGAATTTGTCTTTGCCAGGATTAAATAGACTTAAGAACACCTCTGAGCTGTAAGGTATAGTTACCTATCTCTAGTGAATGAGTGGAATATTATGTTTTATGGGTTCGTTTGTAATTGGAAACAGAGAAATACAGTTAAAATCCTTTGGTCAGGATCTCAGAAGTCTTCTCAGAATTCTACTTTTCCTTATCTTTTGAGAAGCTACAAGAGCAGTAAATATCATTTTTTAAAAATTGCCTTTTTTTCAGATTGGAAAATATAGTTTATTTAAAAATTAAATTAGAGAGAGAAAAGAGAGGAGATTCATTTCCCCAAGGTAGGGGAGTGGCCAAAGCCAAGAAGCTATGGTGACCATAGCTCAAAGAGCAACGTGGACACACCGAGTTTAACAAAGCAATGGCCCAAAATTGCCATTTTTACTGAAGTATTTATTTTGTAGCTGATAAATACTTTTAAACTGTAGGCAGCTGTGCTACATACACTTTCAAAAGATATCATGGAAGCCTATATCTCATAGTAAATAAATATTTCTTCCAATTAAAAAGGAAATTGTAATAATAAATTTGGCCAAGTGCCATGGTTCATACCTGTAATCTTAGCACTTTAGGTGGCGAAGGGGGAGGACTACTTGAATCCAGGAGTTGGAGACCATCCTGGACAACATAGCGAGATCCCCATCTTTACCAAAAAAAAAAAAAAAATTAGCCAGATGTGGTGGCATGTGCCTGTAGTACCAGCTACTGGAGAGACTGAGGCAGAAGGATCCCATGAGCCCAGGAGGTTGAGACTGCAGTGAGCTGTGATTGTGCCACTGCACTTAGCCTGGGTGACAGAGTGAAACCTGGACTCAAAACGACAACAAAAACCCCCAAAAGTCTGTGGGCAATAGTCTGTAATTTACATCCTGAATGGTTGCCCTCAGCAGTTTCTAGAGCGTCTTCAGTAGCTGTCTGCAGAGCTCTGGTGGCCAGGCAACAGATGGAGACACAGACAGCCCTTTTGTTGTTTTCCCTCCTCTTTGAGGATTGAATGTGAGCACAATTGAAGCTCTCATCATGCTGTTTTCCTTTTGGGATAGTGGGGCTCTATGAGTTGATTACAAATGCACAGGAACTGTCAGTCACCCCTAGGCAGTGCTGGAGGGCTTGAGGAGGGAGTAAGTTACATCTTACAACACCCTATCCCCTCCGCAAGGCAAGTAGAGGCCCAGTGAGAGAGGTGGGCACTTGGTCACTATCTCTGTGAAGCTTGTGTTGGTCAGTGGCCTGGGGTGTTTGCTCAGCCAGGAAAAGACAAAAGAGGTTGAGGAGCAAAAAGAGGCAAACGACTTTGTAGTTCATCCCATTTTCCACATCAGAAATTACCCATCTAAATAGAAGGCCAGGCGTGGTGGCTCACACTTGTAATCCCAGCACCTTGGGAGACCAAGGCTGGAGGATCCCTTGAGTCTAGGAGATCAAGACCAACCTGGGCAAATAGTGAGACTTTGTCTCTACGGGGAAAAAAACAAAAACAAAAATTAGCTGGGCATGGTGGTGCACACCGGAAATACCAGCTACTCGGATGAAGAGGAAAGATCACCTGAACCCAGGAGGTCCAGGCTGCGGTGAGCCATGATCTTGCCACTGGGCTGCAGCATAGGCAAAGGAGTGAGATTCTGCCTCAGTCAATCAATCAATCAATAGAAATGCAATGATTAGAATCTATTTCACCACACTGTAGTTTCCAAAGATTACAGAAGCAAGTTATGAGGTATGACATGTTTCTCTAGGGTTTTCTGAAATATAAAATTCTAGTTATGCACCTTTCTTTTTTCGAAACTGGTCTTGAACTCCCTGGCTCAAGCAATTCTCCCACCTTGGCCTCCCATAGTGCTGGGATTACAGGTGTGAGCCAATGCACTTCCATTCAGTGACTTCCTGTTGCATTGTAAGACATTTTCCAGAGGCTGGACCAGGGGAGAAAGTTTAAAGCCTGAATGTCACTTACACAGGGCATCCTTCATCTTCCTGACTTGTTTCTCTCATCAAGCCTATACCCTCCACCACTCCTGCGCCAACCTCTTGCACCCCAAACACATTCTCCACCCCAAGTTATTCGTAGTTTCCAACCCCGCAGACTCCCGTACTCTCTTCCTGGGGTTCTCTTCGCGAATCACCCAGTTTGTTTCACAAGATTCAGCCTAAGCCTCACCTCCTTTATACAGCCTAAGCTGGCTACCCCCCTAACCTCACAACAAAATGGACCATTTTCCTTTTATACCCCCATAGAACCCATTTGATGAGTATGCCTGTTTGTTTACATCTGTCTTCCCTGGCGAGTCTGTAACCTCCCTGGTGTGGGACCTGTACTTAATCTTTTAGCTTAAACAAAAACGGTATACTAGCACTGAAATATGTTTGTTGAGTAAGTAATGATCAATGTTCTCTGTCCTGTTCTAGCTATCATCTGACAGAACAGCCCACAGTTTGCAGTTTTATTTATTTATTTTTGTTAGAGACAGATCTCCTGGACTGAAGGGATTCTCATGTCTCAGCCTCCCGAGTAGCCGGGACTGTGGGTGCTTGCCACCATGTCTGGCTAATTTTTTTATTTTTCTACAGACAGAAGTCTCAGTATGTTGCCCAGACTGGTCTCAAACTCCTGGCCTTGGCCTCCCAAAGTGTTACAGGTGTGAGCCACCGCACCCAGCTTAGTTGCAGTTTTTTAAGCAAGAAGGACTTTGGGAGAATGGAATGGTAAGATTCTGGAAACTCAAAGTCCAACTCTATTTAAGTCAAGTCTTGGCTGGGCTGAATACTTTGGAAACAATTTATTTCCCTTTTTTTGGCTACTTCAATTCCCAGATAAGTATGACCCAGGAAAACTTATAAACAGTACTGATTCTGGGTAACCGCCCTAAACATTCTGGTTAAGTTGGCCTAGGGTAAGCCTTTTGGGAGTTTTAAGCACACAAGTGATTTTAATATGCAACCAGAGCTGAGAACCACTGCTTTAAATGAGTTTATGGGACCAGGGCTTACAGAGCCTCTGTATATTGAAAACTATTTATAGGTCCAGTTTTAACATGGTGCCTGACTTCTGGACTCCTGGACAAAAATGCTTCATCAAAAATGTCTGCAGGGCATCTCTGGTTTAGCATATTCAAAAGAAAACATGCCCCAGGCACCAAGGACTTGGCAACTCCGCCTTTCCAGTGGCTCTTACCAAAATTCTTAGAGTCATTTGCAAATGAAGAGATAGAAGAGTAAATTGAATAGTAGAGAAGGAAGCCAGATAAAGTGGGCTGAAAAGTAAATGAAAGATAAGGGAGGGGAAGACTTTGCAAAGGAAGGAGCTAGGGAGCCAGCTATAAGTAGAATTAAAACAAAGAGACTTGGGCAACCCTCAAGGGTCTCCTCCCAAGGTGGGAGCTTTTCTGTCCTTTCAATAAATCCTACTTTAAAACAAAACAAAACAAAGCAAAACAAAAACAAAGGGACTTCCTGAGCCTGGTAAATCACTTCTGTAATTCCAGTACTTTGGGAGGCCAAGGTGGGAGGATTGCTTGAACTCAGGAGTTGAAGACCAGCCTAGGCAGCACAGCAAGACCTCGTCTCTATAAAAAATTTAAAAATTAGCCTGGCATGATGGTGCGTGCCTGTAGTCCCAGCTACTCAAGAGGCTGAGTTGAAAGGATCACCTAAGCCCAGAAGATCGAGGCTGTGGTGAGTTGTGATGGGCAAAAAAGTGAGATCCTGACTTAAAAAAGGCAGTAGTACGGCTGGAGACATGCCATTGACCCAGCACATGGGACCTTGGACAAGACATTTAACACTCTTGAACCTCAGATTCCACATAATTTGGGGAGGTAATTTATTCCCTGTCTCATTCTCGGGATTGTTGTGAGGATCAAATGAGGTAAACAATATGAAAAGGTTTCTATTTTATAAGCCACAAGTACAAAGAATTATTTAGACAAATCTACATCCACAACTACTATAACTGTATTTGAAACTTTCCTACTTACTTTTTTTTTTATCTCCAGCCCTCTGAAGTTCTGCTCAATTTGTCTTTTTTTTTTTCCAACTGGCAAGTATTTTACTCCCATATGTCGACCACAGTTAACCTCTCATTTTGGGTGAGATTTCCAAAGTATAATTTCCACGTAAGTAGCAGTTTTGTCATTTTGAATTTCTGTTTGCCCTTCTCTATGTTTTGCGATAAGTGTGGGAGGATTTGGTCTCAGATTTAAATTATTTCACTAAGGACAGTTTTGTGGGAGGACAAGTTATTTTTCACTCATTTAATAAAACAACTTTTTGTCCAGCAAACCCTCCCTCATTAAGGGCTGCGCTGTGGACTCCAGGGATGATTTAAGAGACTTTGAGTCAGCATCTTTGTCTTGTGAAGCATTGGAAGATGTGTTAGTTCCCCTAGGGAGAAAGAGAGGAAATAGAAAATAAAATCCCCCCCACTTTTGGTTAATTTTGTTTTTGCCAACAGAATGAAGCAGTTACTTCTAAAATAAAGACACAGATGAGAAAATGTGTGTCATTACTTTATAAGGGGAGGGGACTTGCATAATTAAATTAAATTCAATGAATTTTATGGAAAAGGAATCCATTCCAACTAAGTTTCTGGCAGATAGTAAGGAAGGAAAAAAACGGAAAACATTTGAGACTCCGAAGTCACACTTCTGTTGATACATATGGCGTTAATGGGTTTTGTACCCCTAGCCTCCTGGAAGGCAGATGGTTTTATATTTGTGCTTAAACGAGAGAGGTTAGATGGTTTGGTAGAAAAAAGCAATGACCTTTCATCTCAAGTTTTGTTTGGGGTCTGATAATTTGTGGATTAACTCTGTCAAAGGATAAAGATGACAAACTTCACACGCATATTGTCACACTTAAAATCCTTTTTCTATTTTTGTAGAGACAGTGTCTCACTTTGTTGCCCAGGCTGATCTTGAACTCTTAGGCTCAGGCAATCCTCCCGTCTTGGCCTCCCAAAGTACTGGGATTACTGGCGTGAGCCACTGCACTTGGCTTCAAAATTTGAATTGAGTAACATCGCCATTAATAGCTATAATATGCTCTGATTAGAAACAATTATAAACCAATATGAGTAAGGATAATTGTAATATATAGTGATGGAAAAGATACTGGTGGGAATCTGTCTTTACTACTCGAAAGGGCCATCTGGTTAGACTCACCAAAAGCCTTAACATTTTGGTGTCTTTATAACCAGCACTTTTTTTTTTTTTTTGATTCAGGATCTCACTCTGCCACTCAGACTGGAGTGCGGTGGCACAGTCTTATCTCACCATAGCCTCAGATTTCTGGGCTTAAGTAGTCCTCATGCCTCAGCCTCTCAAGTAGCTGGTGGCTACAAGCATGAACCACCATACCCAGCTAATTTTTCTATTTTTTTGTAGAGATGAGGTCTCTTTGTTGCCTAGACTGGTCTTGAACTCCTGGCCTCAAACAATTTTTCCACCTCACCCTTACAACAAGTGCTGGGATTATAGGAGTGAGCCACCACGCCCAGCTCCAACCAGTGGTTTTTATTTCTGGGAATTTATCCTACAGAAAATACAAGAATGTTTATGACAATGAGAAATTAGAAATAGCTTAATTGTCCCATTAAAGAGGATATTTCGCTTTTGAGCTTGATTTAATTATAGAAAATATTCAATAGTATACTCTGCAGCTATTAATAAGAATTTGTGCATTAAGGAACTTAATAAAAACAATGTTCAACAAAAGAAGCTAGACACAACAGAATATATAGTTATGTCATTTGTATAGAGATCAGATCAGGCGAAAATACCTAGTGTCTTGTTATGGTATGAGTAACGCTTGGCTGCCCGCCTTTGATGCCAATAAATCAAAGGGGCAGGGAACGAATAGAAAGAAGTTTATTTCTGAATTCAAATCCAGGGAGCAGAACTGGACTCGAAGTCTTTCTAAAGTGGTTCTGCCCACCCTTCAGGACTTGCTGACCACTATTATAGTCCAGAATTGTCTCAGGGGACCAGCAGAACACTGAATAGGACTTAAGTTACAGCTGCAGTTTACTTTTAGATAGTGACATTTAGAGAAGGAAGTTTACAAGGCCTAAGACATCACGCATTACAAAAGTTATGCAAATCACAATTTAAGATTATATTGATACTATGTTGTTCAAATCAATGACTGTTGGCCAGGCCCCAGGTGGCTCACACCTGTAGTTCCAGCACTTTGGGAGGTAGGTGAGAGGATTGCCTGAGTGCACAGGTTTGAGATCGGCCTGGACAACCTGGCAAGACCTCCTCTCTACAATAAACCAAAAAAAAAAAAAAAAAAAAAATTAGCCAGGCATGGTGGCACGTTCCTGTAGTTCTAGCTACTTGTAAGGCTGAAGCATAAGTATCCCCCGAACTCAGCAGGTCGAGGCTGCTGTGAGCGTGCCACTGCATTCCAGCCTGGGTGACTGAGTGAGACTTCAACTCAAAAAAAAAGAAAAGAAAAGTGTATTTGCAGTCGGGCTCGGTGGCTCAGCCTGTAATCCCGCGCCTTTGGGAGGCTGAGGTTAGTGGATTGCCTGAGCCCATGGGTTCGAGACCTACCTGGGCAACTTGGCGAGACCTCATCTCTACAATAAATCAAAATGAGCCGGGAGTGGTAGCGTGCACCTGTAGTTCCAGCTACTTGGATGGCTGAGGCGGAAGGAACCCCGGAGCCCAGTGGATCAAGGCTGTGATGGCCGGGAGCGGCCACTGCACTCCAGTCTGGGTGACAGAGTGACACTCCAACTCAAAAAAAAAAAAAAAGAAAAGAAAAAAAGAAAAGTGTATTTGCTAAAATAGAGAGAGGAGTTAATTAGAATATGCAAATAGTAAAAATCTAGAAAAACAGTTGACTGAGACTAGTTAGAATTAAACAACCTGATATTTTACAAGGCCTTGATTCACAAACAGAATACTTTTTATTCTAGAGGTCCATGACATGTGACTTCCAGATGAAGGCAGGATGTGAAAATTCTAAGGCAAGTATATAATGACTGACTATGCCCCACAAGCTCACTAGGTGATACAAAGCAGTCTGGACCTCAATTGTCCTGTCTGTACAATGGGTTTAATAATACCTTGTCTGCATCCTCCCAGAGGTATTTTGAGGATAAAGATGTACTGAGATAGAAATAGCTTTGAAGTTTTCAGAGATGTTGGCTCAAGGTATTATTATAAGAGCAATTTTTGTTTGTTTGTTTGTTTTTAGTTAGAGTCTCTCATTCTGTCGCCTAGGCTGGGGTGCAGTGGCACGCTCATGGCTGCCACCGCAGCCTCCACTTGCTGGGCTCAGGTGATCCTTCCTCCCCTGCTTTCCAAGTAGCTGGAACTACAGGCATGTGCCACCATGCTCGGCTAATTTTTGATTTATTGTAGAGATGAGGTCTCGCCTAGTTGCCCAGACTGGTCTTGAACTCATGAGCTCAGGCAATCCTCTCACTTTGGCCTCTCAAAGTGCTAGGATTATAGATGTGAGCCACGATGCCCAGCCTAAAAGGGCAATTTATGAAACAATGCAGAGTTAGATGTCACTGGAAAATTCTGTGAGTTTTGTCACACTATACTTTACCCTTATGAAGTGTCTATATATTAAGAAGATTTTAAAGCCAAGCACAGTGGCTTCTGCCTGAAGTCCCAGCTACTCAGGAGACTGAGGTGGAAGGATCGATTGAGCCCAGAAATTGGATACCAGCCTGGGGCAACATAAGGACCCTGAAAAAAAGAAAAGATAAGATTTTGAGATAACTGTCCATTTTTCTGACTTTTGTATAAGAACATTCTTATAAAGAGAAAATGAACAGAAAATAACCTTCTAGTTTCAGCTTGAGAAAAACAGCAATTTTACTGATCTAAATCATTTTTAAGAATTGGATGATAGCACTTATTCTGTAATTCTAGTGATGAGCTGAATGCTTCCTGTGGTGAAGAGACAGGAAGATGAGTCCTTCACCCCAGAGAATTCAGTTGCCTCATCTGGGGTTGGAGTTGTGCATATCTCCTTTCTGTCTTTCACTTAAGGCAGTCTTTGCGGCTCTGTTAGATAAGTGCCACAGAACTGACAGTTACTACACCTCTTTTTTTTTTTTTTTGAGTTAGAGTCTCATTCTTCACTCAGGCTGGAGTGCAGTGACATGCTCACAGCTACCACAGCCTCTACCTGCTGGGCTCAGACGATCCTTCCGCCTCAGCCACCCTAGAAGCTGAAATTACCGGCATGCACTACCATGTCCAGCTGATTTCTTGATTTATTGTAGAGAGGAGGTCTCACCAAGTTGCCTGGGGTGGTCTCGAACCCATGGGCTCAGGTAATCCTCTCACCTTAGCCTCCCAAAATGCTGGGATTATAGGCGTGAGCCATGCACCACCATGCCCAGCTGATTTCTTGATTTATTGTAGAGATGAGGTCTCACCAAGTTGCCCAGGGTGTTCTCTCGAATCCTTGGGTTCAGACAATCCTCTCACCTTGGCCTCCCAAAGTGCTGGGATTATAGGAGTGAGCCACTGCGCCTGGCTTCAGTTACAACTCTTAAATCTAGAGCTTTTCCTCTCCTCTCTCCATCCCTATTCCACCTACCTGCTCTAGGGTTTTGTTTTGTTTTTTTGAGTTGGAGTCTCACTCTGTTGTCGAGGCTCAAATTCAGTGGCATGCTCATAGTCAACACAGCCTCGACCTGCTGGGCTCAGGAGATCTTTCCGCCTCAGCCTTCCAAGTAGCTGAAACTACAGGCGTAGTTAATTTTTTAATTTTTTTGATTTACTGTAGAGTTGAGGTCTTGTCACGTTGCCCAGGCTGGTCTCAAATTCCTGGGTTCAGGTATTCCTCTCTTCTCCCCTTCCCAAAGTACTGGGATTACAGGTATGCGCCCACTCTATTTTTACTTCCTTGTCTTGGGGACTTGATATTGACGTGTATTTAATCGACAACGAACTGTGCTTTGAACTATTACTTTTATTTTGCCATATAGTTAATTTGAAGCTTGTTTGTCTGAAATTGAAATTGCTAGTTAATTCCATATATAAAGATTTTGATACATTAGAGGGTCCCTACATCCTAATATGTTGGATTTATTATCTACATCTTATTTAAATACACTTGGGTAACTTGAGTAACAAGGGAGGCCTTCTCAAAGGATTAATCAAGGGCTATGAGTTTGCAAACGACTTGTGAACAAAACTGTTGCCTTTTTTTTTTTTTTTTTGAGTTGGAGTCTCACTCTGTCGTCCAGCTGGAATGCAGTGGCAGGCTCATGGCCACTGCAGCCTCAACCTGCTGGGCTCAGGCAATCCTTCCGCTTCAGCCTTCCAAGTAGCTGGAACTACAGGCATGCACCACCATGCGTGGCTAATTTTTTTATTTATTGTAGAGATGAGGTCTCGCTAAGTTGCCCAGGCTGGTCTCGAACCCCTGGACTCAGGCAGTCCTCTAGTCTCAGTCTCCCGAAGTGCTGAGATTATAGACTTGAGCTCCTGGCCAAAACTGTTGTTTTGAAGCTGGGATAAGAACAGGAATGGTGGCCAGGTGTGGTGGCTCACCTCTGTAATCCTAGCCAGGTGTGGTGGTAACCGCCTGGAGTTCAGCTACTTGGAAGGCTGATCGCCTGAGCCCAGCAGATCGAGGCTGCAGTGGCCATGGTGGTGCCACTGTACTCTAGCTTAGGAGTGAGACTCTGACTTAAAAAAAAAAAAGGAATGGTAAATGTTTTCCTGACAGAAGTCTACTTAGATAATAGTTTTACATTTTCAACTGTGAAGTAATTCTTTTTTTTTTTTTTTGAGTTAGAGTCTCACTCTGTCGCCCAGACTGAAGTGCAGTGGCACACTCCCGGCCACCGCAGCCTCAACCTGTTGGGCTCCAGTGATCCTTCCACCTCAGCCTTCCAAGTAGCTGGAACTACAGGTGCATGCTACCACGCCTGGCTAATTTTTTTTGATTTATTGTAGAGACGAGGTCTCGCCAAGTTGCCCGGGTGGGTCTCAAACCTGCGGGCTCAGGCAATCCACTTGCCTCGGCCTCCCAAAGTGCTGAGATTACATGCTGAGCCACTGGACCAGGCCGTGAACTAATTCTTAAAAAATATAAATATAGTTGTAAGGCTTTAGGGAAGTTACTTGTTCTGAGCAAGTCTTCTCATCTGTAAAATAGCAATCACAGTATGGTTGTGAGCATGAATAAATTAATTCATATAAGTCGTTTTCAACATTGCCCTGTACCTAGTAAGCATTCCATAAAATGTTAGCTACATGTTATTTTTGTAACTGTATATGTGTTGTTTTGGAAGGAAATTAATTGTAGAATGGTGAAGTTGGCCAGGCATGGTGGGTCACGTCTATAATCCCAGCACTTTGGGAGGCTGAGGTGGGAGGATTGCTTGAAGCCAGGAGTTCGAGACCAGCCTGGACAACATAGGGAGACCCCCCCCATTTCATATTATTAAAGTAACAATAACAAACTCAGAATGGTGAAGACAATACAAACACACAAAGATTGAACAGTTCATAATAAAAGCATTTCAATGTTAATGGATATCGTGGACTTATCCAAAAGTACTACCTTTTATCCAAGGAATTCAGATAGTAAAATATGTTGTCTCTTACTTATCATGTTTTGAAAACACCCACCCTAACTAAGCTTGTGATAGATAATATCTTCTTGGAATTTGGCTTACCTATATAAACAACACACACACACACACACACACACACACACACAATTCTTTGGTGTAGACCCTTAATAACCTCATCATTTTAATTTCACAGACACATATTGGTCATATTTAAACCAGAATGGCTGTGGAAGGATTATTCTGTACAAATGTGGGCACTGGTCCAGCTGGCCCTCAAGGTAGATAAGTCTCCTTTGGTCTGGGAAACACACAGTAGGGGGAACAATGGTACTAGCAGAGTAGTGTCAAAATCGTTTTTTCCTGGATTAGTATCATTTTGTAAAAAGGTTTCTGTTACAGAAACAAAACACAGATGCATTTCAGTTTGGATAGTATTAAAATGTACACATCAAAAAAGAAAACAAAAGGAAGAAAAGAGGGCTTCTTAAAAATAGGTTATCTCAGTTATTTCTTGCAGCAATACTTATTTTATTTTATTATTTTATGTTATTTATTTGCTTATTTATTTTTAGAGACGAGTTCTCACTATGTCGCCCAGGATGGTCTTGAGTTCCTGGCTTCAAGTGATCAATTCACTTGCCTTGGCCTCCCAAAGTTCTGAGATCACAAGAGTGAGTCACCACATCCCCCTTCTTGTAGCAGTATTGAAATGTATTACAAATGTCTGTGTGTGCATGTACCATATGCACATGTGTGATTTTGTAAATAAGAAAACTGGGCTTTTAATGTGAGAGGCAGGTAAGGAGAATCACCTATTTTGGGAACTCAGGCTCTCACTAAAAGTCTTGACAAGATCAAACCTTTGAGAGTGCAAGGTGCCCGGTGCTTAAAACAATTTTACATTTTATGGACAACGAAGAGCTCCTTCCTTCCTTTCTCCCTTCTTCCCTCCCTCCTTCCTTTTTTCCAACAGATGATAAATGAAACTTCAAAACCTGATATTCAGAGGTCCCTGCCAGCATTATCACAAGTTGGTCTCCAAACTTTACTTCACTAATCTTCAATTCTAGAAAGGCCTTAAGGCATTGTACATTTCTGGGCTTTGAAGATGCAGGATAAACAACTTGCTGAAGCTTATTCTAATTTGGCACTTGGAATCCATGTTAGATTAGATGCATGGGCAAACACTTATAAATGTTAATTTTTGTTGTTATATTTACACTGAAATTCTTAGCAAGTAATGCTAGTTAACTTCCTAAGGAAGAACCTTGAAAAGGTACTACTAAAAGAAATTTATTTACCTTTGGTACAACCGATGCTATACAATTTTAGTCATCTCTATTTATCAAATGGAATACATTGAATACAGGTACCACATGACTGTTGTACAACCTACCGTGTAATTACCTAGCAAATATGTCTTCAGCCTGTCCGAAGCCTAATGGAGAGTCTCAGCCTTTGTTAGAGACGACAACTAATGGCGGTAACTATAAATAGTGACACACTGGGACGGAGTGGCAACCCCGGTACAGTCTCTGTTTGCAGTTGGTTTTTGGTGGAACCCATGGGTTTTATGACCAACAGTATACTTCAAAGAACAAATGAAACCATTATGAGCCATTTTTAGGGGCAATTTCCCCAAGTGCACATCGTACTCACCAAACTGGGAAGAATAATTCCTTTCTGATGGACATGGTGAGGGCTGTTGTTTATATTGTTGCTAGTATAATTTTAAAGAAAGGGAGTATGTAGAATTCATCTTCCAAAAGGGGCCAGCATGAAAGCTGTGTACTTGTGTGAAGCCAAAAAGCTGCCTTAAGAAGGCATAATGGAAAATCTCCCAAAGAAGTTCAATTTTAGGGAATGGTTCAAGTGTCAAATGTTTAACAAAGGTGAAGTTTTAATTCATAAACATGGGTTGATGAAACACTGATGCAAAACAACTGAAGGCTGGGTGTGGTGGTTCATGCCTCTATCCCAGCAATTTGGGAGGTCAAAGAGGGAGGATTTCTTGATCCCAGGAGTTCCAGACCAGTCTGAGTAACACAGCGAGATCCCGCTTTCATTTAAAAAAAATTTTTAAAAAAGAGAATTTTTTAAAAAAAGGAATAATATAAAATCCCCTAGAGGAATTGTCAGGAAGTAGTTCAAATGAAATGTTTAACAGAGATGCAATTTTAATTCCTTAACATGGGCTGAGGAAACTGATTTTAAACAACTGAAGATCGGAGAAATCACAGAGATCTTAATTTTTTTTTTTTTTTTTTTTTGGAGTCGGAGTCTCACTCTGTCGCCCAGAGTGCAATGGCTGCTCCCGGTCACTGCAGCCTCGACCTGCTAGGCTCCGGCGATCCTTCCGCCTTAGCCTTCCAAGTAGCTGGAACTACAGGCACGCGCTACCACGCCCGGCTGATTTTTTGATTTATTGTAGAGATGAGGTCTCGCCAAGTTGCCCGGGCGGGTCTCAAACTCGCGGGCTCAGGCAATCCACTCACCTCAGCCTCCCAAAGGCGCGAGATTACAGGCTGAGCCACTGAGCCTGGCTGAGATCTTAATATTAATTGAACTGTAGAAATGTGCAAATCTACTCTTCCATATTGTAATTATATAAATTGTAAGCTCAGGAGTTCTTTTTTTTTTTTTTCCTTTTTCTTTTTTTTTTTTTTTTGAGTTGGAGTCTCACTCTGTCGCCCAGACTGGAGTGCAGTGGCCGCTTCCGGCCACCGCAGCCTCGACCTGCTGGGCTCCGGCGATCCTTCCGCCTCAGCCTTCCAAGTAGCCGGAATTACAGGCATGCACTACCATGCCCGGCTGATTTTTTTGATTTATTGTAGAGATGAGGTCTCGCTGCCCAGGCGGGTCTCGAACCCGCGGGCTCAGGCAATCCACTCACCTCAGCCTCCCAAAGGCGCGGGATTACAGGCTGAGCCACCGAGCCTGGCTATCAGGAGTTATTTTTAAAATTAAACATCACTAACTTCATTTTTTTTTTTTTTAAGTAGGAGTCTCACTTTGTCATGCAGGCTGGAGTGCAGTGACATGCTCACCGCCACCCCAGTCTCAACCTGCTGGGGTCAGGCGATCCTTCCGCCTCAGCCTTCCAAGTAGCTGGAACCACAGGCATGCGCCACCATACCTGACTGATATTTTGATTTATTGTAGAGATGAGGTCTTGCTGCGTTGCGCAGGCAATCCTCTTGTCTCTGCCTCCCAAAGTGCTGGGATTACAGGCGTGAGCCACCATGCCTGGTTTAGTTTTGTTTTTATTTTCTGTCTTCTGATAGGTTTACAGTGACATTTAAGGATTAGTTATGACCCGTACTTAAGCTGAAACAATATCTACACATTCTCCTGTTTTGCTTTCACTTAGTTGTTGTTAGTCTCCAGCTAGTGTGATGAAATTGGGAATAGTACTATTCAGAAACATTTCCACAAACAACTCACAAATTGGTAGAAAACACCTCAGAGATAAAATATACTTTTGAGGAAAAATGTTGATATGTTGACATTCTTACTTAAAAGTATAGAATATGAAAAAAACAAAAAGAATTATAGAGTTTGATTAAAGTTAGTTTCATGTAAAACTTAAAAACAATACAGGAAGTGAGATATGCTTTCTTTTGTAACCAAAATCCTTACATAATTTCAAGCCTGAGTGATTCATGATATATCTTTCTTTTTTCCTCAGTCATTTAATATTAAATCTAAAGTAGCCCCATTATCTAGTTACTTTTTACCAAAACACCTTAGTTTTTTTTCATAGCACTTACCCCTAATTGAAGTGATCTCTGTCATATATTTACTTGTTAATTAGCAATTGACCTTGTCAGTTGTATTATTTATACAAACGAATCCCCAGAATCTAAACTGGTTTGCAGAGTCTCAAAAATTTTATAATATTAAAATTATAATTCAAAGAAACAGGCTGGGCATTATAGGAGTGAACCACGGTGCCTGGCCTGAATATAGTTCTAACATAATGTGTGGGTATTTAAAAAATCTGTCCCTTTGCTTATATTTTCCAATGGTTTCTAAGCTTGTTAAAGCATATAGTCACCTAGGGATATTTTTTAAAGGGCTTAGTTTTTTTGTGTGTTTTTTTTTTTTTTAGTTGAAGTCTCACTCTGTTGCCCAGACTGGAGTGCAGTGGCCACTGCTGGGGCTCCAGTGATCCTTCCACCTCAGCCTTTCAAGTAGCTGGAATTACAGGCATGCGCTACCACACCCGGCTGATTTTTGATTTATTGTAGAGATGAGGTCTCGCCAAGTTGCCCAGGTGGGTCTCAAACCCGCGGACTCAGGCAATCCACTCACCTCAGCCTCCCAAAGGTGTGGGATTACAGGCTGAGCCACCGAGCCCGGCTAAAAGGGCTTAGTTTTAAACTTCATTCCAGAATTATTGAATTCGGAGAGTAGGAGAGGACCAAACTGATTTAATTGCACTCAGGTTTGAGAACCACTGAGCTACTCCTTTATTTATAAATAGAGCAGGAGCTGGGTGCAGTGGTTCATACCTGTAATTCCAGCACTCTGGGAGGCTGAGATGAGACGATCCTTTGAGGCCAAGAGTTCAAGATCAGCCAGGACAACATAGCAATACCCCATCTCTAAAAAATATTTATAAAAATATAAAATTTGTAAGTATTGACTTAAAGAATCTATTATCTTGCTTTTATTATTATAAATCATTATTTATGCCAAAAAAAACCAAGCCTAGAGCTTTCTTTTAAAGTAATATTAAATCGGTAATTTGACAGCATTCCAAAGGTGAGAGCATCTTTGCAATCCAGTCCCTAATCTGGAGAATGTTTTGAGCGGAGAGTTTGTTTTTTTCCTTCTGTTTCTCTACTCCCCTCTGTCCACCAAGAATTGCCACTCAATCCTCTTCTAGTGCTGTTTCTACTTAAGATTTCTGGGCCAAGGTGAAAATCATTCTAAATTGCCTTATCTCAGCACTCGAATGGATGTACTTTTTTAAGAAAGAGGTTTCCTGGTTTGGGGAAATTATTTTCACTCTCATATGAATCTGGCCCTCCTATGAATAGCCTTCTTATTTCTCTCGCCTTGTGTTATCTGCTCCACATCTGGTCTCCAATGTGAAGCAGAAACAGCATGTTATCAACCACACGAAGAAAGAAACATAAGGCTTTTAGAAATCTTGGATCTCATTTATTGTACCATTGAAGGCGTACTCTGGCGTATCTGAAAGGCTTTAGATGATTAAAAATGAAATATAAGAATGTGTTGTCCTAGGCAATTATGAAGGAAGAAAGGAAACCTTTTGTATATTACTGGGCTGCAGTTATCTCCAAGGACAGCTTGGAATAGCAACAGGAACATGACGATTTTCAGAAGGACTGATTATGTAGGATTGATACAGTATTTGGTATTATTTCTTGTTCTATCAGATTTAATAATGTAAATTGGCCATAGTTAAGTATTCTGAAAAACAGAAACACAATTGCTGTTTTGAGGCGAACTTTCTAAAGGAGAAACATTTAAAATAAGTTCCACAAGAATAATTCATGCTGAGAAAATCTAATTTTTTTAAAAAATGATTTTTCTGCGATTGGAGCTATAGTTTTCTGACAAGTTTTACTCTTTTTTCCTCCTATTTCTTCTCATATTTTTCTTTTTTTGTATTTCTACATCCCATGGTGGTCCTTCTCTTCTGTTACTAATTATCTCAACTTTTATTTATTATTATTATTATTATTATTATTATTGAGTCAGGGTTTCACTCTGTTACCCATGTTAGAGTGCAATGGTAAATCACATCTCACTGCAGCCTCTCAACTCCTGAACTCAGGTGATCCTTCTGCCTCAACCTCCCATGTAGCTGGAAATACAGGTGCGTACCACCTGGCTATTTTTTTTAATTTTTTGTAGAGACAGGATAATCTCAATTTCTGTCTTGGAACTGTGCACCCACAGCATGGTGGGGCTTGGCAGGGATTCTCAGGAGTGAAGTTGTGTGCTTCTTCACTAAGACGTCCAAGAAAAAGGAATGACCAGAACCGTGAAGTGTGTCTAGTCTGCTTGTGCAGTTTTCAATTCCTTACTTTTCCATGAAGTTCCTATTTTTCTTCCTTTGCATTATTGAATTTGCTTTCTCATTTTCAAAGTTTTTTTCTTATTTAATGCATCCTTTCTTATTGCTGTGGTAGTTAAAATATTAGACCTGCCGGGTGTGGTGGCTCTAGTCTGTAATCCCAGCACTTTGGGAGGCGGAGGCGGGAGAACTGAGTTCCCGGGTTCAAGACCACCCTGGGGAACATGGTAAGACCTTGTCTCTACAATAAATTAAAAAATGAGTCGGGAATGGTGGCACGTGCCTATATTTCCAGCTACTTGGAAGGCTGAGGCAGAAGGATTGCCTGAGCCCAGCAGGTCAGGCTGTGCTGGCTGTGAGTGTGCCACTGCACCCCATCCTGGACGACAGAGTGAGATTCCGACTCAAAAAAAAAAAAAAAAAACCAGGCCCTTTTAGGCGCAGTTTTTGCTGTCAACCTAGAATACTATGAATTCTAGTAAAATTCGTAGTAAAATAATGGAAAAGAAATAAAGTCTGCTTTTTTCGACATACTTAGAAGTTTAAATAAAATTAAACAATGAAATTAGTACTTCACTGAGTGACCTCTCACAGAAACAAAGATCCGAGTATCACATGTTCTCACTCATATAATGGACCTTGAACATCCAATGTAATGCTATAAGAAAATGACTGACAGTACTGGGAAACTGGGGGGGGGGATTAACAGTAGCAAATATCTGTCTGGAGAAGGGGAAACACCTCTTATCAATAGGGTGCCTGAATGAAACGTAATTGTACACCTAACCCTTAACTGTACCCCACAAAACCATAATAAAAAATATTGATTAAAAAAAAAAGAAACTAGTACTTCATTTTTTATGCATGGGAAGTGGAAATAGTGGAGTCAAATAAAAGAGTTGATGATTTTTTAATTTGCCTGAAAAAATGTCTTCCAAATCCCAAGCATACTTCCCATCTTGGGTCTTGTTACTTCTACCCCTTACACTGAGGAATGTGGGAGACAGTGCTTAAAGGGCTGTCCGTTGTACAAAGGCTTTTCTCAAAGTGTCAGTTTTAGTCCCCTGTTCCAAGACATTTAACAATATCTGGAGACTTTTTTTTTTTTTTTTGAGTTGGAGTCTCACTTTGTTGCCCAGACTGGAGTGCAGTGGCCACTCCCGGCCACCGCAGCCTTGACCAGCTGGGTTCCATTGATCCTTCCGCCTCACCCTTCCAGGTGGCTGGAACTACTGGAAATCAGCTACCATGCCCGGCTGATTTTTTGATTTATTGTAGAGATGAGGTCTCGCCAAGTTTCCCAGGCAGGTCTCGAATCTGCGGGCTCAGGCCATCCACTCACCTCAGCCTCCCAAGGCACATGATTATAGGCTGAGCCACCGAACCCGGCTTGGAGATGTTTTTATTTTATTTATTTTTGAGTCAGGGTCTCACTCTCTTACCCAGGCTGGTGGGCAGTGGCATGACCATGTCTCACTGCTGCCCTGAATTCCTGAGTTAAGTAATTCTCTTTAGTCTCCCGAACAGCTCGGATGACAGGCACATGCCACCACATCCAACTATTTTTAAAATTTTTTGTAGAGACAGGATCTCACTATGTGGCCCAGACTGGTCTCCAACTCTTAGGCTCGAGTGATCCACCCACCTAGGCTTCCCAAAAAGTGCTGGGATTACAGGCATGAGCCACCACACCCGACCCTGGAGACATTTTTAGTTGTGTAAACTGGAAAAAAACTACTGGCATCCAGTGGGTCATGGCCAAGGATATTGCTAAACATCCCATCATGCAACCTGTCTTCCCTCCCCTTTGTCCTCTGCTGATAAGCAGACACTTATCTCTGAAATGTCAAGAGTGCTGGGATTGTCAAGCCCAGTTCCAGACAGCGACTGTGTGCTGTTACTTGACTTGCCGGCTCCCTGCACAGCAATAAGGAAACATGTCCATGAGGCCTGATGTTGACTCAACAGATGACAATTGTGCTACCTTTGGGAAAACTGGCTATGCTTGTTAGACTTGATGGGTGTTGGCGTGCCTGCCAGCCACTTGGTTTATAATGGAAAGTGGAATGGAGTCTGTTAAGCTGAGACTGGGAGGGAGGACCATCTATTTAAAGAACACTAGACTGAGTCAGCAGTGCTGGCCCTGTCTTAGCTGGTTGTGGGGTTTGAACAAGTCATCTTGCCCTTCCAGACCTCAGTTTACTCATCTATCAAATAAAGGGTTGAATAGGTTCCTTTTCCAAAATTGCATAATCAAATTTTTAAAAACTGCCAGGTGCGGTGGCTCAGGCCTGTAATCCCAGCACTTTGCCTGAGTCCAGGGGTTCGAGAACAATCTGGGCAACATGGAGAGACCTCATCTCTACAATAAATCAAAAAATTAGCCGGGTATGGTGGCGCACGCCTGTGGTTCCAGCTACTTGGAAGGCTGAGGTAGAAGGATTTCCTGAGCCCAGCACATCAAGGCTGTGATGGCCATGGACATGCCACTGCACTCCAGCCTGGATAACAGAGTGAGATTCTGACTTAAAGATAAACAAAAACCACCTCACAGTTAAATGGGACTGTTTATCCTAGTTTAAGCTGGAGGTTATCTTGATCTGTCATTTAAAAAAATTTTTCTCATCAAAACAAGAAGCATCTTTAAATATCTGTGCTCAAGATTTATTGTTTTGCATAAACTTCATATCCTAGGAAAACGATATCCGTGGGTGTTTAAATATTGCCCCTTGGGCTGGGTATGGTGGCTGAAGCCTGTAATTCCAGCACTTTGGGAGGCTGAGGAGAGAGGATTGCCTGAGCTCACAGTTTTGAGACCAGAATGGGCAACTTGGTGAGACCTCGTCTCTACAATAAATCAAAAAAGTAAGCCAGGGGTGGTAGTGTGTATCTGTAGTTCCAGCTACTTGGGAAGGTTGAAGCAAAAGGATCACCTGAGCCCAGCAGGTCGAGGCTGTGGTGGCCGTGAGTGTTCCACTGCACTTCAGCCTGGGTGACAGAGTGAGACACTGACTCAAAAAATAAAAAAAAAAATTTCACCACTTTACAATGTGCTTCTCAGAGAAATGTAGTTTGTCTAGAAACTTGTTTGGCCTCAAAGAACTATCCGGATATTTTAACTAGACATGCACTAATATGACTGAAGGCTAGATGGTGTTTAGCTTCTTGGAAAAGGCAGTTGGCTAGAGTCAGGTCAAGGAGAACCACTGGGAACTGCAGCCTTTTAAAATTTTTTATTGTTTTCTTTTTTTTTTTTTTGAGTCAGAGTCTCACTCTGTTGCCCAGGCCGGAGTGTAGTGGCACACTCATGCCCGCTGCAGCCTCGACCTACTGGGTTCAGGTAATCCTTCTGCCTCAGCCTTCCGAGTAGCTGGAACTACACGCACACGCCAAAACACCCAGCTAATTTCTTGATTTACTGTAGAGATGAGGTCTCCCTGTGTTGCTCAGGCTGGTCTCGAACCCCTGAGCTCAGGCAATCCTCTCGCTTCTGCCTCCCAAAGTGTTAGGATTACAGGCATGAGCCACTTCAACTGGCCAAGTTTTTTTTCTTATTTAGATTTTTTTGGTTTATTTATTTATTTATTTATTTTGAGTAGAGGTCTCATTCTTTCCCCCAGTCTGGAGTGCGGTGGCACGACCACGGCTGACCATCGCCTCGACATCCTGGTCTCAGGAGAGCCTTCCATCTCAGCCTCCAGAGTAGCTGGGGACTACCGCTCATGCCACTACACCACTGTTTTTATTTTTTGTAGAGATGAGGTCTTGCTATGTTGTTCAGGCTGGTCTTTCACGCCTGGCTTAAGCAATCCTCTGAGCTTGGCCTTCCAAAATGCTGCAACTACGAGCATGAGCCATCATGCTTGGCTGGGAATTGCAGTCTTTTTAAGGGTGACTTCAGCCCTTATTCCACACTACTCCCTACTCTCAAAACTCCTTGGATACACGGCATGGGGCTGACTCATCACTACCCAAAAGTTTGTAAGAGGATGTGAGGAAACATAAAGGAAACAGGATTGAATAGCTGTAGAATGCTCAGCACCATGGGATTTACAAATGATATCTGCCTTAATCAGAGAAAGGATGAGAAGTGGAGACTCAGAAATAATTATTCATAAGTGACAGGAAACCTTCATCAAATGGGCGTAAATAATAAACTGGATTTATTGGGTCACATAACTCAGAAGTCTGGAGATAGGGGCAGAAGTGGGCTTGGTCCAAGATCCTAAATACATGTCACCATTGTTCCAATTTCTCTCTAGTTCTCTTTTGTATCTTCTAAAGTGTTGGCTTTGGCTTTTGACCATGCGGCACCTCCCAGAAGGTCTAGACTTTCCTCCCCAGGAAGTCATACCTCACTGCCTTTGAGTAGACTGGGTCCCACTGAGGCCAGGACATTCCATCTCTCTCACTGCCTCTCTTTTTTTTTCTTTTTGAGTTGGAGTCTCACTCTGTCACCCAGGCTGGAGTGCAATGGCACGCTCACAGTCACCTCAGTCTCAACTTGCTGGGCTCAGGGTATCATTCTGCTTCAGCCTTCCAAATAGCTGGAACTATAGGCGTGTACCATCACACCCAGCTAATTTTTTCTCGAGCCCCTGGGCTAAGGCAATCGTCTTGCTTCAACCTCCCAAAGTGCTGGAATTACAGGCGTGAGTCACCATGCCCAGCCATTGTGTCTCTTTGAGTGATGTGTTTGTCTCTGAACTGACCAGTTTGTGTTGAGGGGGTGGGTTGGTGCTGGGTCACCTTGATCCAGCAGAGCCTATTCCAGCTGTTGTTGGATCAGAGATACAAATAAGAAGTGAACTGGATTCCTCTGGGGTACTGTCAGCAAGAAAAACGGGGAAAACTAGATGCTGAGGTAGTAACCCAGTTGCAGGTTAGGAAATAATTAAAGACCTGGGTGCTGGGCATGGTGGTTCATGCCTGTAATCTCAGCACTTTGGGAGGCTGAGTCAGGAGGATCACTTGAGCCTAGGTGTTGGAGACCAGGTTGGTGATATAATGAGACCTTCTCTCTACAAAAAATAAAAAATAACTAGCCGGATATGGTGGTGCACGCCTATAGTTCCAGCTATGGGAGACTGAGGCAGAAGGATTGCCTGAGTCCAGGAGGTCAAGGGTGCAGTGAGTTGTGATTAGGTGACAGAGTGAGACCTCACCTCAAATAAATACATTAATAAAGTGAGTAAGTAAGTAAATAATAAAGGCCTGGAATTTCTAGTACAAATACTTTTTTTTTTCGAGTCTCACTCTGTCACCTAGGCTGGAGTGTAGTGACATGATCATGGCCACAGCAAGCCATCTGTAGGACTCAGGTGATCATTCCATCTCAGTCTTCTAAGTAGCTGGAACTACAGGTGTGCACCACCGCACCCAGCTTTTTGATTTATTGTGGAGATGAGGTCTTGCTAAGTTGTCCAGTCTGGTCTTGAACTCCTGGGCTCAGGCATCCTCTTACCTCCAACTCCTAAAGTGTTGGGATTATAGGAGTGAGTCACCGTGCCAAGTTCAAAAATATTTTTTAAATAAATGGGAAACAAATTTTATTATTTTTATTTATTTGTTTGTTTTTATTTATTTATTTATTTAGAGTTGGAGTCTCACTCTGTTGCCCAGACTGGAGTGCAGTGGCCGCTCCCGGCCACCGCAGCCTCCACCTGCTGGGCTCCGGCGATCCTTCCGCCTCAGCCTTCCAAGTAGCCAGAATTACAGGCATGCGCTACCACACCCGGCTGATTTTTTGATTTATTGTAGAGATGAGGTCTCGCTGCCTAGGTGGGTCTTGAACCCGCGGGCTCAAGCAATCCACTCACCTCAGCCTCCCAAAGGCGCGGGATTACAGGCTGAGCCACCGAGCCCAGCTGGGAAACAAATTTTAAATTCCAACATCAGATAAACAAAAAGATGATTGCCAGAATGTGAGCTACAAATCCTTAATTCCCATTGAAGTTCTAGAAACTTTAGAGATTGTGGCCAGGTGACAACTTTAAAGCAATTTGAGTCAATTCCATATGATTTAGAAATAATAAGACTGCTGGGCACAGTGGCTCATGCCTGTAATCCCAGCACTTTGGGAGGTGGAGACAAGAGGATTGCTTGAGTCCAGAGGTTCGAGATCAGCTTGGGCAACTTGGTGAGACCTTGTCTCTACAATAAATCAAAAAATTAGCTGGATGTGGTGGCACACGCCTGTGATTCCAGCTTCTTGGAAGGCTGAAGTGGAATATCACCTGAATCCAACAGGTCGAGGCTGTGGTGGCCATGAGCATGCCACTGCACTCCAGCTTGGGTGAAGTGAGATTCTGTCTCAAAATAAATACATAAATACATAAATAAACAGATAAATAAATAAATAAAAAAGCAAAAGAAAAGCTATGGAACATGAACATTAAATATATTAGTCCTCAAAACCAAAAGAAAACACAACGAAATTTAACATGAAATGGTGGGATTTATATTAGTTGGATATTCTGGCAATTTCCTGTATAGATGAATGTCAGGTAAGGGTAAAACCAGGTTTCTGATCTATCACCTAACTACAATATACCAAAATATTCTTCATCAACAGCCATCTGAATGGAAAGGTATCTTCCATTTTAAAAACTACTTGTTTTGCTTTTTCAAAAAAACTAAGGTTGAAGAAAATATTGCTTGTGAAGCAATTAACCAAAATTTCAAATATTAATTTCCTATTTACCTTAGGCTACCTTAAATCACAAAGGTAGAACTAATAAAAGCAAAACAACTCTTTTATAATGTTACTTTCTAAAACAAGAAAAGACCACAATGCTAAAACGATGAAGCTTCTTTGTCGACCTATTTAGACACACTCATGGTGGCTCACGCCTGTAATCTTAGCACTTTGGGAGGCCACGGTGGGAAGATTCCTTGAAACCAACAGTTCAAGACCAGCCTGGGCAAATCCATTTCTACCAAAAGAAAAATTATATATAAAAAAGCAACACTCCTTGCTTGTGGCTGGGGACACACTGCTCAAACTTGGACGTTTAACCCAGAAATGAGAGGACTTCATTTCTTTTCTGAAATATCCAGGAAGTTAATGTGACATAGAGAGCCAAGTTTTCTATTTTGTAGCACCTTAAGGTAAACCAGAATCAGTGGACGAAGACTTTGGGTCGCTCTTAGGAAGTTTTCAAACAAGAGGCAACTTAAGAGAGCGGTTAAGCATGCAAATTACAGAGTCAGAAAGTCGTGGATTTAAGTACCTGCTTCCCCACGTACTAATTGTATAAGCTTGGCAAGATGCTTAAGCACTCTGAACCTCAATTTCCCTGTCTGATAAGTAGGGAAAATAATATCTAACTTGCAGGGATATTACAGTGATCAAATAAGTCAACACAGGCTAAGTGCTAAGTGCAGTGACTGGCCTTGATAAGGATTCAGCAAATGGTGGTTCAGAGTTGTTTCATAAATCATTATCATGCTGTTGCTATTATTTATCAGAAGTATTCAATGACAAAAATTCCTGGCATTGAAAATAGTAATTTCAGCCATCACTTCTGCCTCAGTCTTCCAAGTAGCTGGAACTACCATGCAAAGCATCATGCCTGGCTAATATTTTAGTTTATTGTAAAGACAAGGTCTCATCAAGTTGCCCAGGCTGGTCTCGAACCCCTGGGCTCAGGCAATCCTAGTGCCTCTGCCTCCCAAAGTGCTGGAATTACAGTTGTGTACCACTGTGCCTGGCGATTATTATTATTATTTTTAATATGAGGTCTGTTTCTGTCACCTAGGCTGGAGTGAAGTGGCACAATCACAGCTCACCATAGCCTCGAACTCCTGGGTTCAAGTGATCCTCTTGCCTCAGCCTACTAAGTAGCTGGGACTACAGGCACATTAGTTTTATGCCACTGTGCCTGGCTGACTTTATCATTTTGTGTAAAAATGGGGGCTCACTTTTTTGCCCAGGCTAGTCTTGAATTCCTGGCCTCCAGCAATTCTCCTGCCTAAGTCTCCAAAAGTGCTGGGATTGCAGGCATGAGCCACCATACCTGACCTTAAATTTTAGTTCTAACACTTAAGCAGCTCTGTTACCTCGAATCATATATTTGATTTGTATTAGCTTCAGTTTTCTCATCTTAAAATAAGATCATAAGGTCTTTCAAAAATAAACAAAAATAAGACTGTCCCCCCCGGGTGATAATGACATAATAATCAAAGCAAGAATAAAATTTCCTTTTTTTTTTTTTTCAGTCGGTGTCTCACTCTGTCGCCCAGACTGCAGTGCAGACTGGAGTGCAGTGGCCACTCCCGGCCACCACAGCCTCAACCTGCTGGAATCGGGCAATCCTTCTGCCTCAGTCTTCCAAGTAGTTGGAACTACAGGCATGCGCTACAATGCCCAGCTTATTTTTTGATTTATTGTAGAGACAAGGTCTTACCAAGTTGCCCAAGCTAGTCTCAAACTCCTGAGCTCAGGCAATCCTCTCGCCTTGGCCTCTCAAAGTGCTGGGATTACAGGCGTGAGCAACCATGCCCGGTCTGGAATAAAATTTCTTGAGTCAATACTCAGTGTCAACACCATTATAAATGCTTTACCTTCATTAACTTATTGAATCTTATGATAACACGAGGAGGTGGTTATTACTATTATCCACATTTTATAGATAAGGAAACTAAGGCAAGTAAAATGAATTCATGTGCCCAGGTTACACAGTTAGTAAGGAGCAGCATGGGAATTGTGGGCACAGGAAGTCTGGCTCCTGGGGACCTGCTCATGACCTTGAACGTGCCAAAGCAACTCCATCTTGGATGTTAATCTGCCCTATTGGCTTCTGATGAGTCCTTGTTCGGGAGGGCCTGTATGATTTCCCATTTATCTACTCTTCCTTGTGCAAGAGCAGGTGTTTCCCATTAATCCTGTCCTTAGGTCAAACAACCTTAATATTATTGTACTTCATTTGTCCTGCACACATCCCTTCTTTTTTTTTTTTGAGTTGGAGTCTCACTCCATCGTCCAAGCAGTAGTGCAGTGGCATGCTCCCGCTGACTGCAGCCTTGACCTGCTGGGTTCAGGTGATCCTTCCAAGTAATTGGAAACATGGGCATGTGCCATCATGTCCTGCTATTTTTTGAATTTACTGTAGGGATGATGTCTCGCCATGTGGCTCAGGCTAGTCTCGAACCCCTGAGCTGAGACAGTCTTCTCACCTCAGCCTCCCAAAGTGCTGGGATTACAGGCGTGAGCCACTGCGCCTGACTAATTTTTTTTTTTTTTTTTTTTGAGTCGGAGTCTTAATGTGTTGCCCAGGCTGAAGTGCAGTGGCAAGCTCATGGCTACCGCAACCTCAACTTCCAGGATTCAGGTGATCCTTCTGCCTCAGCCTTTCAAGTAGCTGGAGACACAAACGCATGCTACCATGACTGGCTCATTTTTTTTTTTTAATTGTAGAGATGAGGCCTTGCCAAGTTGCCCAGGCTGGTCTCAGACCTCTGGGCTCAGATGATTCTTTCACCTCAGTCACCCAAAGTGCTGGGATTATGGGCATGAGCCACCATGCCTGGCTTGTACATGCTTTCGGAGGCACCCCTTCCCTATGGCGTATAAGCCCTGGGTCTTGGGAGTAATAATGGAAGGAACCGCCATCTTAGCTCACCGCTGTGTGAGTCACTGGCATGGCTTCTGTTCATAAGTTCCTATTAAATGCTCCTTTCTCAGAAACTGGATAGTCAACCTCTTTCTTCAACCTCTCAGCTTCCTCGAACTTTAGGGATAAGGTTTACATAGACCTGCCCACTACGAACCAGTGCATTTTACTCATTCTTTCCTGGATACACTGGAAGACACTTAGCCAAGATGTGGTGACAAACACTCAAACCTGCATGGGTAGTCACGTAAGAGTCCGGATAGTTCTTTCTTGAATGGAAACTCATGAATGAAGGTCAGCTTGTCTGCAGTTAAGTGAAAGATTGATTTGAAATGTACAAATTCAGAGCTGGGCACAGTGGCTGTCTTTGGATGACTGAAGCGAGAGGATTGCCTGAGCCCAGGGGTTCGAGATCAGCCTGGGCAACTTGGTGAGACCTTGTCTCTACAATAAATAAAAAAATTAGCTGGGTGTGGTGGTGCATGCCTGTAGTTTCAGCTACTTGGGAGCCCAGCAGTTTGAGGCTGTGGTGGCCTTAAGCGTGCCACTGCACTCCAGAATGGGCAACAGACTGAAACTCTGACTAAAAAAAAAAGGACAATTTCAACCTTTGGAAATGATGAGTCCGTGTGATCTAGGCTAGAACCTAGAGATGTGTAAACCCCACGGAGTCCGTTGAGTAGCTGGGGTTAGTAACCAAGGTTATACATTACGCTATATGTCTTCCAGTTGGGAGTTTCTACAATTCTAAAGATTTTTTAAACACAAGCAGGCGCCTGACTGATCCTAAGTTTACTAGTTTGTAGTCATGGAGATCTCCTCCCTCCAACTGGTTAGCGAAAGAGGCAAAAGATGAGTGGAATCTACTGTTGTATTTGCTCCACAGAAAATCTTCACATATTCATTTGGATGCGGTGGCTCACGCTGCACTTTGGGAGGCAGAGGCAATAGGATTGCCTGAGCAACTGGGGTTCGAGACCAGCCTGGGCAAATTGGTGAGACCTCGTCACTACAATAAGTAAATTAAAAAATTAGCCAGGTATGGTGGTGGACACCTGTGTTTCTAGCTACTTGGAATGCTGAGGTGTATGGATTACCTGAGCCTAGCAGGTCAGGGCTGCAGTGGCCATAAGCGTGCGACTGTACTATACCTGGGCGATAGAGTGAGACTACTACTCAGGAAAAGAAAAGAAAAGAAAAGCTTCACGTACCATTTCAAAAGGGTGTGTCGCCTCTCTGGTCACCTAATATCTTTTCTAATAAATGAAGGAGGGCGATGAAGAAACCAGATGACCAAGTTCAAAACCTGAGTGCAAGCCAATCTTTCAGGAGATGTAATGAATAACAGAAACAAATTAAAAGGAGAAAAATGCCAGGTATACTGAGTTTGTCAAATATGGGTGTATGGAAACTCTACCTTCACCCCAGGAATGTAGGGCTGTGTTATTTAGAAGGTGAAGGAGGAGCCGGGGCAGGGTGGCTCATGTTTGTAAACCTAGCATTGTGGGAGGCCGAGGGGGGAGGATCGCTTGAGCTGAGGAGTTCAAGACCAGCCTGGGCAACATCACGAGACCTTGTCTCTATGAAAAAAATAAAATTAACTGGACATGGTGGCTCACACCTGTAGTCCCAGCTACTCGGGAAGCTGAGTTGGGAGAATTGCCTGAGTCTAGGAGGTTGAGGCTGTGGTGAGCCGTGATTGTGCCACTGCACTCCAGCCTGGGTGACAGAGTGAGAGCCCGACTCAAAAAAAAAAAAAAAAAGACGGAAAAGGACCAAGAAATATTTTGTGAGAAACATTCTTAATAAGATAGAGAAAGGGATGAGCTTTCAGCTCAGGACATAATCCTTAGGAAAGAAAAATAAGCCGGGTGTGGTGGCTCACACCTGTAATCCCAGCACTTTAGGGGGTGGAGGTGAGAGGATTTCCTGAGTCCAGGGGTTCGAGACCTCGTCTACAATAAATAAATAAAAAATTGCCAGGCATGGTGGCACGTACCTGTATTCCCAGCTACTCAGGAGGTTGAGGCAGACGGATCGCTTGAGCCAAGGAGGTCAAGGCTATAGTGAGCCATAATCGTGCCACTTGCACTCCAGCCTGGGCAACAGAGTGAAACTCTGAGTCAAAAAGAAAGGAAAGAAAGAAAGAGAATGAGAGAGAGAAGAGAAGAGGGAGGGAGAGGAGAGAGGGAGAAGGGAAGGGGGGTGGGGAGGGGGAGAGAGAATGAGAGAGAGAGAGAGAAACAACTAATTAGAAAAACAGATCAAAGACCCTGATTCAGATTCTAAAGTCAGGTACCTTAAAGAGCTTTGTTTCTAAAGTCCAGTGGCAGTGATGTTGACTAGAGGTGACAAAGACAAAGTTAACATGTGTGTGTGTGGTTTACATATATGTTCATGTAAAACATTTAAATACACACGTAATGTGTATTCAAATACACACGTGCTCAGTCTCTCACACACATACATAAATACACACATACATAAATACACATTTTAAAAGATTCCACCCACACAAATGATTTGAATATGTCATCAGTTGAGTGTTCCTGGACTCAAACAATCCCCACCTTGGCCTCCCAAAGTGTTGGGTTTACAGGCATGAGCCACCATTCCCAGCTGGTTTCGTCATTTGTAGTTGAAATTTGACTCATAGCCAAAATGATCTCCAGTGTTGCTGCCCTCCCCCACCTTTCCCAAAATGGAGCTTGGGAGATGACCAATTCTTTTTCATGAGAGCAAACACCCATATGTTGGTTCCTAGATTTTATCTTGGTACAAGCACTTAAGGGTGATAGAAATGTTGTGAAACTCTGACAGAGCTGGAAGATAGACGTGCAATGGGAGTTTTTCAAGATACACTTTGACAGCAAGTTGTGACAGAATGTTGAGTGGGGAGCGCTGGAATGACATTTGGGAACGCATTCCCAAGAGCAGGGAATGAATCAAGTGTTTCTAAAGAAGCAGAGCAGCCTTTGTAGCAGCATAGGACAAGGGCGAGATCAATAACTGTTGCTGTATAAGACGGAGTAGAAAACTGACTTATTGTGAAGGAAAGGCCTTTACAAAATTGCAGTGGACTTAAAAAGACTATGGGAAAAATGCACTGTGCGTGCCAAGTGATAATGAAAAATATCTGTGCGTCTCTGCCCAAATAACAGATAAATAAAAAAGAAACTGGACAGAGAAGAGAGACTGGGGATGTTTTGCACTATGAAGAGTTGCTGTTTGAGCTGTACTTTGTCGCTTGTTGATGGGAAGGAAATAGAGTCTTTGGGTGCCATCTTGTGGTTAAGCGAAGGAAGGCACCTGGAAGTGCATTTTCATTTTATATTTTATTTTATTTTTTTTGAGTTGGAGTCTCACTCTGTCGCCTAGGCTGGAGTGCAGTGGAATGCTCATGGCCACTGCTGCTTCTACCTGCTGGGCTCAGGTGATCCTTCCGCCTCAGTTTTTCAGGTAGTTTGGAACCACTGGCGTGTGCCACTACACCCAGCTTATTTTTTGATTGATTGTAGAAACCAGGTCTTACCAAGTTGTCCAGGCTGACCTCAAACCCCTGGACTCAGGCAATCCTCTCGCCTCTGCCTCCCAAAGTGCTAGGATTATAAAAAAGATACTTACACACGAATGTAGCTGGAATTAAGGCATGGGCCACCACACCTGGCTAGATTTTTGATTTATTGTAGAGATGAAGTCTTGCCAAGTTGCCCAGGCTGGTCTCGAACCAGTGGGCTCAGGCAATCCTCTTACCTCAGCCTCCCGGAGTGCCGGGATTATAAGCGTGAGCCACCACACCTGGCCTGGAAGTGAATTTTCTTAAAGAGTTTTGGTATTTTCTGCATAGGAAAAGTTAGTATATTGAAACATTTGAGTTTCAGGGATAAGGCATTAATTTGAAACTTATTAAGGAAGTCAATATGCATTAGTATAAACAGAGTGATTTGAAGAATACCTTTTGCCTCACAGATTTTGTTCAATTTCTAACATCTAAAGTGGCATCTAGGACACTGTATATACTCATTGTGTACCTATTTCAAACAAAATGACTAAATGGAGACAAAAATTGCAGGATTTCAGGGAAGAATTACAGGATTTCCTCTTGTTTTATATATATATATTGCATCTACCAACATTTGTAAAAAAGATGACATAACTTTTACATATCATTTTAAATAACAAAATTAGAATTAATTGCACTGCCAGGCACAGTGCCTCATACCTGTAATTCCAGCACTTTGGGAGGCGGAGGCGAGAGGATTGCCTGAACCCAAGGAGTTTGAAACCAGCCTAGGCAACATAGTGAGACCTCGTCGCTATAAAAAAATTTCTGGACTTAGTGGCACATGTTTGTAGTTCCAGCTACTTGAAAGGCTGAAGAGGAAAGATCACCTGAGCCCAGCAGATTGAGGGTGTGGTGGCCATGAGCATGCCACCGCACTCTAGCCTAGATGACAGAGTGATACCTTGAGTCAAAAAAAAAAAAAAAAAAAGAATCCATTGCACTAAAGCGTTGTCATCACTGTAGATGCCTCAAAATCATGTTAGGGAGTCTTTGTAGAGTTTGAAATGGAATATCAGAAAATCTAGAAGTTTCTCATCCTGGATACAAAGGAACGTAAGGAAGAAATGCTGTTTTCTTCCTCTTGACATTAGTTTCTGAAAATGTGATTCCTGGGAATGCTGCAGTCATCTTGGGACCATGAGATGAATGAACTCACACACTACGAAAGACAAAGTGAACACGTGGAAAGATGGGCATTCTTGAGATATTAAATTAACCAACCAGAGACTGTCCTATCTTGAATTTGTTATTGTATGAATGATACAGTCTCTCTCTTTTTATTTTTTTGAGTCAGGTCTCACTCTGTCGCCCAGGCTGGAGTGCGGTGGCACAATCACGGCTCACTGTAGTCTCGACCTCCTAGGCTCTGGCGATCTTCCCACCTTAGTCTCCCGAGTAGCTGGAACTGTAGGCATGGGTCACTGTGTCCAGCTCATTTTTATTTATTTATTTATTTTTTGTAGAGATGAATTATTTTATTTTTATTTTTGTAGAGATGAGGTCTTACTATGTTGCCCAGGCTGATCTCAAACTACTGGGCTTAAGCGATCCTCCCACCTTGACCTCCCAAAGTTCTGAGATTACAAAAGTGAGACATTGAGCACTGCTATTGTTTATTTTCTTTTGTTTTTGTTTTTGTTTTGAGTTGGCATCTCACTCTGTCACCCAGGCTGGAGTGCAGTGGCATGCTCGTGGCCACTGCAGTCTCAACTTGCTGGGCTCAGGTGATTCTTCTGCCTCAGCCTTCCAAATAGCTGGAGCCACAGGCGTGCACCACTTCTGGCTAATTTTTTGATTAATGGTAGAAACGAGATCTCACCAAATTGCTCAAGTCTGGTCTCGAACCCCTGAACTCAGGCAATCCTCTCACCTCCGTCTCCCAAAGTGTTGGGACAGACGTGAGCCGCCGCGCTTGGCTAAATGTTTCTTTTTTTAAAGATCACTTAGGGATGATTTTTCTGTTACTTGCAATGGAAAACAAATTAGCTAAAACATATAAGTGGAATACAAAAAATAAATAATCAGAAATATTTGTTTACACACTGTTGGAAAAGAGAATTCATGTGAAAATGAATCTTTATTTTAAATAAATAGGAGACATAATCCTCTGCTTTATAAAGTCTCACCAAATGGCATATTGAAGACAAGTCTAGCAAAATGTATTTGGTAACCTTTAAATTGAGATAAGAAGGAGCTAAATACCATAGAAAGAACAGTAACAAAAGACATAACTGAAACTCTGCCTATTACTTTATGGGTGCTATAATTTAATAGACTCTTAACAAGCTATAAAAGCTGGGCATGGTAGCGCATATTATAGTCTCAGTTACTTAGGAGGCTGAGGTGGGAGGGTCACTTGAGCCCAGGAGTTTGAAGCTACAATGAGCTATGATTGGGCCACTGCATTCCAGGCTGGGCAACAGGGCGAGATTCTATCTCAAAAAAAAAAAAAAAAAAAATTAAGTTATAATAACTTTCTCGAGTGCTCTGTCATGCAAATAAAAAAAAACAATCCAACTCAGCGTATTGGATCTATGTTGTACTAAGCTTTCTGGCTGCTAAAAGTGGCACTCTCATGTTTTTATACATTGATATAAGGTGTTAATCTAAATTTACTTGTTTTTCTTGCCTCAGGATAGGCTAGTTCTTGCCAAAGGTGAATTTTCCATACAGAATTGCAAATTTCAATTACAGAGTGTGTTTCCCCTAAAACATATGATTTTTTTTTTTTTTAATTGGAATCTCACTCTGTCACCCAGACTGGAGTGCAGTGGCTGCTCCCGGCGCAGCCTCGACCTGCTGGGCTCCGGCGATCCTTCCGCCTCAGCCTTCCAAGTAGCTGGAACTACAGGCGTGTGCTACCATACCCGGCTAATTTTTTGATCTATTATAGAGATGAGGTCTCTCCAAGTTGCCCAGGCGGGTCTCGAACCTGTGGGCTCAGGCAATCCACTCACCTCAGCCTCCCAAAGCATGGGATTACAGGCTAAGCCACCGAACCCGGCTATGAATCTATTTTATAACTCTTTAACTTTCTGGAAACCAAGTCAGAATAAGTAAAAATAAAACTTCAAACTAAAGTGAAAATTTTAAATGAAAATACTTTGTTTTAGGAATTCAAAGAAAATAAGAGAATCATGGAAACATTTTCAGAGTTAATTGGGATGTTGATTTTGGTAAGTATGAAATTATTTAGGTTAAATTTATATAGCAAGACTGAGAAGTTATAGATAGTTCATTGTATTCTTTCTTAGCAAACACATAGACACACAGCAAAACAAACAGAAATGATAACTCCTTTTAAGATAAGTTTCTGATTACTATCATTTCCTCCGAAATGATTTTTTTTTTTTTTTTGAGATGGAGTCTCACTCTGTAGCCCAGGCCACTGCAGCCTCGACCTGCTGGGCTCAGAAGAGCCTTCTGCCTCAGCTTCTCAAGTAGCTGGGACTACAGGCATGCACCATCACACTGGCTAATTTTTAAATTTTTTGTAGAGATGAAGTCTTGATGTGTTGCCCAGCTGGTCTTGAACTCCTGGTTTGAAGTAATACTCTCACCTCGGCCTCCCTAAGTACTGAGATTACAGGCATGCGCCATCACGCCTGGCCTATTATACCTCTAGAACATATTTGCAACATAGCTATGTTATATTTTCCATTTAACAAATAGAGAAATTGCAGCCTGAGTCGGAGAATAATTTAGCAGAGGTCACACAGTCATCAAATGGCAGATCAGAATTTGAACTCAGACTGCTATGCATAAAAAGCTGTAGCAAACAAGAAACTTGTCTTAATTTCTTTGCTCTGGTGAGGTCGTAGCTATTTTCATTTGCTGGTTAAAAATTATGTCAGAGGAAACCGGGCTCGGTGCCTCAGCCTGTAATCCCGCGCCTTTGGGAGGCTGAGGTGAGTGGATTGCCTGAGCCTGCAGTTCGAGACCCGCCTGGGCAGCGAGACCTCATCTCTACAATAAATCAAAAAATCAGCCGGGCGTGGTAGCGCATGCCTGTAATTCTGGCTACTTGGAAGGCTGAGGCGGAAGGATCGCCGGAGCCCAGCAGGTGGACGCTGCGGTGGCTGGGAGCGGCCACTGCACTCCAGTCTGGGCAACCGAGTGAGACTCCAACTCAAAAAATAAAAAATGAATAAATAAGTAAAAATTATGTCAAAGGGGAACACTTGAACACTGCTGATGGGATCATAAAATGGTACAACCAACTGTGGCAAACGATTTGGCAATTTCTTATGAACCTAAACATGTAATTACCATCTGGCCAGGCAACTGTACCCTTGGGGATTTCACACAGAAAAATGAAACTTGTGTTCATATAAAAAGCTATACCCAAATGCCCATAGTGGATGCATTTATAGTAGTCTCATATTGGAAGCACCCCAAATATTTTCCTGAAGACAAATGGTTAAACAAATTGTGGTTCATTCATACCATGGAAAACTACTCAGCAATAAAAAGAAATGAACTGTTCATACACAAAACAACTTGGGTAAGGAGTTCTGCAGAATGGAAAAAGCCATTCCCAAAAGATTAGGCACAGAACCTTTGTGTGTGTGTCAGGGTCCCACTATGTTGCCCAGGCTGGAGTGCAGTGGCATGGTCAATTTCTTACTACTGCCTTGACCTCCTAAACTCATGTGATCTTTATGCCTCAGACTCTTGAGTAGCTGGAACTACAGGTGCGTGCCATCACACCTTGCTAATTTTTGCATTTTTTTGTAGAAATGAGGTCTTGCTATGTTGCCTAGTCTGTTCTTGTACTCCTGAGCTCAAGCAGTCCTCCTGCCTCAGCTTTTCAAAGTGCTGAGATTACAGATGTGAGCCACCACGCCCAGCCGCATAACATTTTTGAAATGACAAAAATTGAGCCGGGCTCGGTGGCTCAGCCTATAATCCTGCGCCTTGAGGTGAGTGAATTGCCTGAGCCCGCGGGTTTGAGACCCACCTGGGCAACTTGGCGAGACCTCATCTCTACAATAAATCAAAAACTCAGCCAGGCATGGTAGCGCGTGCCTGTAATTCCGGCTACTCGGAAGGCTGAGGTGGAAGGATCGCCGGAACCCAACAGGTCAAGGCTGGGCGACAGAATGAGACTCCTACTCAAAAAAAAAAAAAAAAAAGAAATGACAAAAATTGTAGGAATGGAGAAAAGGTTAGTGGTTGCGAGTGATTAGGGATGGGGTAACTGAGCAGGAAAGCAGTAGATGTGGTCATAAAAGGCTACTACCAGGGCTTCTTGTGGTGCTAGAGCTGTTCTGTATCATTATTGTGATGGAAGACACACACACGATAAACAACACAGAGCTGAATACACACACAACTAACTATAAGTAAAACTGGGGAAATCTAATATTTTTTCACCCTCAAACAACATGGGCCACATGTGATGTCTCACACCTGCAATCCCAGCACTTAGGGAGTTGGTGGCAAGAAGATTGCCTGAGCCCAAGTGTTAGAGACCAGCCTGGGTAACTTGGCGTGACCTCATCTCTACAGTAAATTAAGCAATTAGCCGAGTGTGATCTCACGTTCCTGTAGTTTCTACTACTTGAGAGGCTGAGGCAGAAGAATCACCTGAGCCCAGCAAGTCAAGACTGTGGTAGTCAAGATTGTGCCACTGCACTCCAGCCTGGGCAACAAAGTAAGATTCCAAAAAAAAAAAAAAACAATAACAGCAACAAAAAACATGACTTTGAGGAAATCTGGATAAGACCCTTGGATTTTGTATCAGTGTTACTATTCTCCTTGTGGTACTGTAGTATATTTTTGCAAGATGTTATCATTGGGGAAAAACCACATAAAGAATATTATGAAATCTTTTTGTATTGTTTCTTACATCTGTGTGTGAATCTATAATTATCTCAAAACAAAAAAATTTAATCAAAATCATTGTAGATAATCCTATTATCCTGATTAATCATAATTGGAATAATTTTTCCATGTATTGAGGAAAAGCCAACTAAAATTTCTATACATATTTTTAGCTCCAACGTGAAATATAAAAATAGTTTCATTCACCAAAAAAAGTGATCCACCATCCTCTGGCGCTTGGTGTTTATTACTAGTAGTGCGTTTACTTGAAGTGATTCCACAATGCTATGTCTGTGCTATGTGGACATGCATTATACAGTGTTTTTTTTGAAGTGTGAAAAGAAACCCCTTAACACTAAAGCTTTTCTCTTGCATTAATTCATTATCTGAGCCTGTGCATATATATCTGTTTTTCAGTTTCTTTGTGTGGCTCTTGTCAAAGACATTGATGTTTAAAATATGCCTCTCTGTCACAGACCATTGATTTTTAAAATATACACAATTCAAGTTATTTACTTGCCTTCTAAAAAGTGCATAATATTTTGTCTCATCTCTTTGGTTTGAATAGGATGGAGGAGCAGTATCTTTGAGGGAAAAAATATAGATTTGAAACTCTGATTTCTTCCAATGCACCATTAAAGAATCAAGGCATAAGTGACACAGATCTGGTTTGGGGTGTCATTTTCTTCATTCATGCTCTCTCTGAATTCTCCCACATTCCCCTCCCCACCAGCCAGTTTTGTTCAACCTGTCCCAGCTGTTGGTGTTGGTATCACACATATCACGGGAGATTTGCCTTTATTGTTACCATGGAGATGCTGCTTATTAAAAAAAAAATTCTTCTGAAAAGAATGATCACCTTTTGCACCCACCTAGGTTTGTAAGCAAGTTTTCTATGTCCTGAGCTTACATATTTAATAAAGAAGTGATGCTGCAGAATTAACCTCTGACACTTACTGTCCAGTCCAGTGACCTTGTGCTGTTACCCAAGAGAAGCACTATTTCTTCCAAAACTATGACCTCATTCCTTTGGCCAGAGGGACCTAATGATAATAAATGGAACTGCTAACAATTCTCCCCTATCTTATACCAGCCCTTTCCAATTTTAAAATCTGTAGCTTTTTTTTTTTTTTTTAGTTGGAGTCTCACTCTGTCGTCTGGCTGGAGTGTAGCGGCTGACTTACAGCTCACTGCAGGCTCGACCTGCTGGGCTCAGGTGATATTTCCACCTCAGCCTTCCAAGTATTTAGGACTATAGGTGTGTGCCACCACAAGGCTCATTTCTTTGATTTTTTTTTTTTATAGAGGCAGGGTCTCGCTATGTTGCCCAGGTTGGTCTTGAACTCCTGGGCTCAAACTATCCTTCTGCCTCGGCCTCCCAGAGTGCTGGAATTATAAACATGAGCCACTGTGCCTGGCCTATCATCTATTTCTTTCTTTCTTTCTTTTTTTTTTGAGTTGGAGTCTCACTCTGTTGCCCAGACTGGAGTGCAGTGGCCGCTCCTGGCCACTGCAGCCTCGACCCACTGGGCTCCGGCAATCCTTCCGCCTCAGCCTTCCGAGTAGCTGGAATTACAGGCATGCGCTACCACGCCCAGCTGATTTTTTGATTTATTGTAGAGATGAGGTCTCGCCAAATTGCCCAGGCGGGTCTCAAACCCTCGGGCTCAGGCAATCCACTTCTATTTCTTTCTTATTAAACACAAGGCCAGGCACAGTGGCTTACGCCTGTAATCCCAGCACTTTGGGAGGCAGAGACGAGAGGATTGCCTGAGTCTGGGGGTTCGAGACCAGCCCGGGCAACTGGGCGAGACCTCGTCTCTACAATAAAAAAAATTAGCCAAGCATGTTGCCAAATGCCTGTGGTTCCAGCTACTTGGAAGACTGAGGTGAAAGGATCACCCGGGCCCAGCAGGTCGAGACTGCTGTGACCATGAGCATGCCACTGTACCTTAGCTTGGGTGATAGAGTAAGACTTCAACTCAAAAAAAAAAAAAAAAGAAAGAAAAGAGGCTGGACACAGAGGTTCATGCTTGTAATCTCAGTACTTTGGAAGACTGAGGCAGGAAAACTAATCAAGTGTGGCAGTGCACGCCTGTAGTTCCAGCTACTAGGGGGGCTGAGATGGAAGTATCGACTGAGCCCAGGAAATTGAGACTGTGGAAAAAATGGTCATGCCACTGCTCTCCCACCTGGATGACAAAGTAAGACTTCAACTCAAAATAAAAAGCCTCCCATCCAAATGAGCTTGAAAATCAAAATTTCAAAGTATGTCAGAAATATAACTGGAAAGATAACCAATTACATGAGATTGGAAAGTAGAATACTCTGGATGAAATGAAAATAACAGCTATCTGAAAAATGTGGTTAAGATTTTAACAAGATTTTGCAGTGAGGTAAAGAATAGCAATCCTAAGAATATAAAAATTATGCAAACAAAAGCAGTCGCATATGAAAAAGGATCAAGTAAAAGCTTTGGAAATGAAAAATATTTTGAAAAAATAGCTTAATACGCAGGATTAACTCAAGACTAAATGCAGATAAAAAGAAAATTGAAAAATATTAGAAAAAAGGGACTGAGAAATATACAGAGAATTTAGCACAAGGAGGTAAATATTTAAAAATCTGGCCAGGTGCCGTGGCTCACATCAGTAATCCCAGCACTTTGGGAGACTGCAGCCAGAGGACTGCCTGAGCCCAGCCTGGACTACATGACAAGACCTCATCTCTACAATAAATAAAAAAATCAGCTGGGTGTGGTGGTATGTACCTGTAGTTCCAGTTACTTGGAGGCTGAGGTAGAAGAATCTCCTGAGCCCAGCAGGTCAAGGCTGTAGTAGCCTTGAGCGTGCCACTGCACTCTAGCCTGGGTGACAGAGTGAGATTCTGACTCAAACAATAACAACAATAACAACAACAAAAGCCAGAAAGAAATCTGTATGTAATAGCAATTGAGACATGGGGAGAGGCTGAAAGCTCCTTTACTAGAAATTTTCTAAAAATTGAATAGAAGAAAGGGTTAAGAAGCAATAATTTTTTTTTTTTTTTTGAGTTGGAGTCTCACTCTGTCGCTCAGACTGGAGTGCAGTGGCCGCTCCCGGCCACCGCACCCTCGACCTGCTGGGCTTCGGCGATCCTTCCGCCTCAGCCTTCCGAGTAGCTGGAACTACAGGCGCGTGCTACCACGCCCAGTGAGGTCTCACTGCCCAGGTGGGTCTCGAACCCGCGGGTTCAGGCAATCCACTCACCTCAGCCTCCCAAAGGTGCGGGATTACAGGCTGAGCCACCGAGCCCGGCTTAAGAAGCAATAATTAAAGATCTAATGGTTTAGAGTTACACAGAACTGAAAAAAATAAAATTTCATATTGAAATACAACACAATACACAGCAGGATATATATAAAAATAAACATTATTTCAGTGAGAAGATTTTCCCAAGTCTTTTGTCCATTGCAAAAAACATAAACTTCAAAGGATGTGGATGAAAGAATAAATTGTCTACGTATAGAATTTATTGCTTTAGTTATGTACACACTTAAATTATATATTACCTAAATATAGGATTTAGAAATATTGCCTTTTTTTCACCAGCCACACTTAAAAATTATTCAATCTCTTTTGCTGTATCTTTGATACCAATGTCTTTGGCATCACCAGAGCTATTTTTTTTTTGAGTGGGAGTCTCACTCTGTCATATGGACTGCAGTGCAGTGGCACGACCATGGCTACTGAAGCCTTTACCTCCTGGGCTCAGGCGATCCTTCTGCCTCAACCTTCCAAATAGCTGGGACTACAGGCGTGCACCACCAAGCCCAGCTATTTTTTTTTTTTTATTGTAGACCAGGTCTTGCCAAGTTGCCCAGGCTGGTCTCCAACTCCTGGGCTCAGGCAGTCCTCTTACCTGAGCCTCCCAAAGTGCTGGGTTACAGGACGTGAGCCACCACACTCAGTGCCAGAGTTATTTTTAAATCATAACAGCATCTCTCGTATCTTGGTGAGACTTAGCACTTTGTGATTGCGTGTGTGATGTGGACACAGAAATTCCCATTCATGTACATTAGTATATATATATATTTTTTGAGTTGGAGTCTCACTCTGTCGCCCAGACTGGAGTGCAGTGGCTGCTCCCGGCCACCGCAGCCTCGACCTGCTGGGCTCCGGCGATCCTTCCGCCTCAGCCTTCCAAGTAGCCGGAATTACAGGCATGTGCTACCACGCCCAGCTGATTTTTTGATTTGTTGTAGAGATGAGGTCTTGCTGCCCAGGCGGGTCTCGAATCCACGGGCTCAGGCAATCCACTCATCTCAGCCTCCCAAAGGCGCGGGATTACAGGCTGAGCCACCGAGCCTGGCTCATTAGTATATTTTTATTTTCATTTTTATTCTTCCCCTAGTTTTATATTACTACTCCTCATAATGCAATAACCATTATTGCTTTTTAAAGTAATCTTTAAAAGCCCTGCTTATAATGGCTTCTCACACTGGCAAATGTGATATCAAAACCCAGAAGTAAGTATAAAATTGTTAGTCTTCTTTTTTCTTTTTTCTTTTTTTTGAGTTGGAGTCTCACTCCACTGCCCAAGCTGGAGTGCAGTGGCATGCTCACAGCCACTGCAGCCTTGAACTGCTGGGCTCAGGTGATCCTTCTGCCTCAGTCTTCCAAGTAGCTGGAACAGCAGGTATGCACCACCACGTTCAGTTAATTTCTGTGATTTATTGTAGAGATGAGGTCTTGTCAAGGTGCCCGGGCTGGTCTCAAACCCATGAGCTCAGACAATCTTATCACCTCGGCCTCCCAAAGTACTGGGATTATAGGCATGAGCCACAGCGCCTGGCCTAAAAGGGAACTATGTTTTTTTTTTTTAGTTGGAGTCTCACTCCGTCACCCAGGCTGAAGTACAGTGGTATGCTCGCGGTCACTGCAGCATCGACTTGCTGAGCTCAAGGGATCTTTCCACCAAAGCCTGGGACTACAGGCACGCGCCACCATGCCCAGCTAACTTTTTTTTTTTTAATTGTAGAGATGAGGTCTTGCAAAGTTGCCCAGACTGGTCTCAAACCTGTGGGCTCAGGCAAACCTCTCTCCTCAGCCTCCCAAAGTGCTGGAATTATAGGCTTGAGCCACCGTGTCTGATAGTTAGCCTTCTTTTACACTAACTTAAACAGATGATTTTTGTAAACATCATGACTAGCTTTAATTGTAGAAAAAAGATTGTGGGGTAGACAATCCTAAGTAGTATACTATGCCTTATGAAAATGACTCAAAACAGGAGAGACTTTGTAAGAATGTGAATGAATGTGGCTGTTTTCTAGGAATTTTGAAAAAATAATTTTGCCTTATATTTAGGTTATATTAAGTTTCTGTAGTTAGTGAGCTTTTATTAACCTTTTTAAATTTTTTTTTATTTTTTTGAGTCAGGGTCTCACTTTATCACCCAGGCAGGAGTGCAGTGGCATGATGATGGCTCACTGTAGCCTTGAACTCCTGGTCTCAAGCAATCCTCCCTTCTCTGCTTCCCAAGTAGCTGGGGGTATGGGCCTGTGCCCCCATGTCCGGCTAATTTTTTTTTCCTGAGTCGGAGTCTCACTCTGGCACCCAGACTGGAATACAGTCACATGCTCAGGACCACCGTAGCCTCGACTTGCTGGGCTCAGGTAATCCTTCCAGCTCAGCCTTTCAAGTAGGTGGACTATAGGCATGCACCACCATGACTGGCTATTTTTTTTTTTAAATTTATTATAGAGATGAGGTCTTGCCAAGTTTCCCAGTCTGGTCTCAAACCCCTGGGCTGAGGCAATCCTCTCGCCTCCACCTCCCAAAGTGCTGAGATGATAGGAGTGAACCACCATGCCCGGCCCTGCTAATTTTTCTACCTTTTTGTAGAGACGAGGTCTCGCTTTGTTGTCCAGACTGGGGTCTCGAACTCCTGGGCTCAGGCAATCCTCTCACCTCGGCCTTCCAAAGTGCTGGAGTTATAGACATGAGCCACCATGTTCGACTAACCTCCTGTCACATACCAAGTATTGGTTCTGGGTTGTCTTAGTGAACAAGAGAGATAATGATCCTAATCTCCTGGGATCTACATTCTTGGAGATTAGGACCATAAGGTGACATAGACTATAGGCAAATAAGGAAGCAAATACTGAGTAGTGATGACTGACAGAGAAAACATTAAAAATAACTTCAGGAAATTGGATTATATCCATAAGGGATCTAGAGAGTTTCAAGGAATCTGAGTATCAGACTGAAGGGTCTGTGAGACAAGGCTTCATTCACAGATGTCTGAAGTCTGGAGTTGACATATTCTGAATCTAAATCCAGTAATTTACCTCTTTTTTGGGGGGGGGGTTGGAGTCTTGCTCTGTCACTTAGGCTGGACTGCAGTGGCACAATCACAGGTCAACTTAGCCTCGACCTCCTGGGCTCAGGTGATCCTTTCACCTCAGCCTCCTAAGCAACTGAGACTACAGGTGCATGTCTTCATACCACAGTAAGTTTTGATTTTTTGTAGAGATGAGGTCTTGCTATGCTGCCCAGGCTGGTCTTGAACTCCTAGGCTCAAGCAGTCTTCCTGCCTTGGCCTCCCAAAGTGTTGAGATTACAGGTGTGAGCCACTGTGCCCAGACAGTAATTTCCATTCTTTATGGGGTCAGAGTGTTTTTTGTTTGAGTTGTTTCTTCTGATTTAATTGATGTTAATTTATTCACTTCTCAATTTCCTCCTTATAGTCCAATCACGTTAGGTTCTAGAATTGTCTTTTTTTTCTACACTATGACACTGAAAGGCACATGTGTATCTCATAGGTCTAGTTTCATTTATCTTGGTTCTGTGTAGATTTTCACATATTTACACTGATTTTTTTTCACAATACTCTGGTAAAATTTTATTTTGCAATCACATGCATCTTTAAAAAGTAAAAAGGCAAAATAAAAGTTGCAGTTTTCTTCCAGCTCTAAAAGTACATAATTCATTCTCTTCAGTCAGTCAGCCATTTCAAAAAAAAAGCAGAAGAAGAAAATTAAAAAATAAGTAAAAGTACATCATTCAGGCTGGACACGGTGGTTCACGCCTATAATCCCAGCACTTTGGGAGGTGGAAGTAAGAGGATTGCTTGAGTCCAAGAGTCTGTGACCAACCGGGGCAATTTGGCAAAGCCTCATCTTTACAAAAAAATAAAAAATAAGCTGGGTGTGGTGGTGCATGCAGCGCCACTGCACTCCAGCCTGGGCGACAGAGAGAGACTCCAGAGAAAGAAAGAAAGAGAGAGAGAAAGAGAGAGAGAGAAAGAAAGAAAGAAAGAACAGTGTAAGTCATGACAAGTCTCGCAGGCATTTCTGTAGTACACACACACACACACACACACACACACACACACACACACACACACTCCTGTCATGAGTGTGGGTCCAAGCAGCTGTTGGGGTGGGTGGACTAACAGCTGAAGTCGCCTCTGCCTCACAGAAGAGCTGGTGGTGAAAAAAGACATGTTGGCAGTGATGCAGGTAAGGAATCCAGCTTCCCCTCCCAGGTTTTCTCCTAAAAACAGCAGTGACACAGCATGTCCTACTTGAATGTTACGAAAATGGCAAATACAGGGAGAGAATTCTCTTTTTTTTCTTTTTTTGAGTTGGAGTCTCACTCCATTGCCCAGGCTGGAGTGCAGTGGCACACTCACGGCCACCACAGCCTCTACCTGCTGGGCTAGGTGATTCTTCCGCCTCAGCCTTCTAAGTAGCTGGAACTACAGGCACATACCACTACGCTCGGCTAATTTTTTATTTATTGTAGAAGATGAAGTCTCACCAAGTTGCTCAGGCTGGTCTCGAACCCACAGGCTCAAGCAATCCTCTCACCTTGACCTCCCAAAGTGCTGGGATTATAGGCGTCAGTCACCGCACCAGGTCTGAGAAATCTTGAAGTTTGGACCAGGTCTAAGGTGGGGCAAGAGAGCTGTCCAAGATGCAAAGTTTCGGGTGGTCCTCACTGTCAGGTGTTAACCTGCACTTGCATGGTCTTGAGAGTGAGTGCCATCTTAAGTCCTGTGTCTTGTCTCTCCATAGACCCTGACAACGCTGTTCTACAGTTTTTAGTGTCTCTGTATTTTTTTATTCTTTATTTTTTTGAGTAGGCATCTCATTCTGTTGCCTGGACTGAAGTGCAGTGACACAATCATGGCTCACCACAGCCTCGACCTTCTGGGCTCAGGGGATCCTTCCACCTCAGCCCCTGGGTAGCTGGGACTATAGGTGTACACCACCACACCTGGCTTCGTTTTTTAAATTTTTTTGTGGAGACAAGGTCTCACTATGTTGCCCAGGCTGTCTCCAACTCCCAAGCTCAAGTGATCCTCGTGCCTCAGCCTCCCAATGTTCTGGGATTACAGGAGTGAGTCACCACACCTGGCAGTGTCTCTTTATTACAAGCCACCTAAGAACAGGTGTAAGGCAACAAAGAAATCCCATTGAAGTAGCAAGTGTAGTTTTTTTTTTTTTTTTTTCATTTGATGCATCTGGAGATATTTGATAATGAACTTAGCACAAGATAGAGTTCTGACTATTAGGGCTCTTTTAAATTAGTCAATGTTAGTATACTTTAAAATACCCACACGTTCACCCCCACAAACAAAAGAGTGATGTCTAACCTGATAAAACTGATATATCCTCCCCTCTTATTCTCTCTTATTCTTTGCCCTGGATTTTTTTTTTTTTGAGTTGGAGTCTTACTCTTGTCACTCAGGCTGGAGTGCAGTGTCATACTGATGGCCACCACAACCTCGACTTGCTGAGTTTAGGCAATCCTTCCGCCTCAGTCTTCCAAGTAGCTGGAACTATAGATGCACACCACCATGCCTGGCTTATTTTTGTGATTTATTGTAGAGACGAGGTCTCACCAAGTTGCCTAGGCTGGTCTTGAACTCCCGGGCTCAGGCAATCCTCTCATCTTGGCCTCCCAAAATGCTGGATTACAGGCTGAGCCACCGCACCCCGCCTGTCCTTAATGTATCCCAGCTAGGCTACTTTTTAATGCCCTTGACTTAATCATTAGTTGAAGACAGTTCTCTCCTGCAATTACTCAAGAGTTAGACTCTAACTCATGTCAGTCTGTGTCTACAGCTACTTGAGTTAGGAATTGCAAAGCTTAATGAAGTTCTTTCTGCTGTGAGTATTCTTTAAAAAATGTTTGTCCTAGTTGCTTACTCTCCTGAAATGATGTTTCTGTGTTTGTAAGAATGCCAGGTCCCTCACTGAGGGTATCTCATGCTGCTCTGGATTTTAACCGAACAGCTTCCAGACTCTTTGTAACACGAGCAACTCCTCCACTGCACAAAAATAATTGCCCTTCCTCTTCCTTCCTGTGAACACCATGGAAAGCCCTTACCACCTGTCTCCCAGTTGGATTCTAGTGTTTAGTCATTTCATGTTCATTGTCACGTAGACTTGCCACACTACATGCACCTCTTTGTGGTCTAAGTTCAGTGAAAAATGAGGTGATACAGTCACAGAAGTCAAAGGTGGAAGAATCCTTTCTCTCTTTGTCCGTTATGCTTATGACCATGGGATTCTGAAGTCCCGTTTAATGTCCTTAGAGCCAAATTAGGTTCCAGCTTGTGGATTAATTGTTCATTTGTAAGACAAACTCCTTCCCACCTCCTGTTTCTTCTTGACGCACTTACTCTTCTTTCCTTAATTCAGAAGCCCTAAGACTGGGAAGACAGCCTCAAATGCATTGAGTCTGGTCAGAAAGTTTAAACAAATGAAGCCGAAAAGTGAAGGATGGGAGACCTATGGTAAACTGAGGACATGGGTCCTCTGTAGAGGTCATGCACAAGCTCCAAGTTCAAATCCAGGTATAGATAAGACAGTGTAATGCATATGTATGCGTGTGTTCTGACTGTTCTACTTGGAAGGGACTTTGCTTATGTAAAAGTATTATATATTGCAATAGTTTCATGCATAACATAAATCTCCTCTCTCCTCTCTCTCTCTTTTGAGTCAGAACGAAGTCTTACTTTGTGGTGCAGTCTGGAGTGCAGTGGAATGCTCTTAATAGAGGAAAGTAAAAAGTGAAAATTTGGGGCCGGGAAGAGACGTTTTTTAGTTGACTTAGAAGTACACGCTGGGGGTGTGCTAAGTACAAACCAGCAGTTTTCCAGGCATAGATAAGCAGCAGAACTCTCAATTTCTAGGAGAAACAAAATGCTAAAAATAAACTCCCAGCAGTAAACCTGGGAGGAGGATTTAACAGCAATGTCAAAGGCTCACTCCTGAGTTCCTGAGAGATCAATAAGCAAACATCTTTTCCCATAATTAATGGTGGTCGCATTTCAAACAGAAAGAATTCCACAATAAACAAAGACAGCACTGTGGCAGCACTAAGACCACATAAATGGATGGCTCTGTTGTAACTGTGTCTTCCCACATTAATTCTTAAATAAATTGATCGAAATCGCTTGAGTCTTAAGCTATGAAAGCAAGTATCATAAAGAACATTGTTGAAAGCCCCAAATGTGTCATTTATTTTGAAAAGCGAAACTGAAACACTGAAGTGTTCTCAAATCAATCTTCTAAATGAAAACATAAAAAAAAAAAATCAGTCCTTCATTTTGATACTGCCCAATAACTAGATATTTTTTGGTATTTATAAAAATACTAGATAGGAGGCAAATCTAAATGAATAAGGACCCAAAGTGTAGTTTCAGATATTAATAGCAATATAGCAAAATGATATGATCAGGTGAATATCAACTTCGATGAAATTATCTTTAGGGCTATGTCTGAATACATATTCTTCAGTTAAAATTGTACCTACCTTTCACAAGGACATGGGAAGAAAAACAAAATGATAAAGAATTTTTCGTATAGTGCCATATATCTTTGTGAAAACAAACAGACACAATTGTCCAGATATTGCTGGAAAACAACTCTTTCTGAAAGGTAAATTATACTTGGCAAAAAAAATAGCAATGGTCTGGAGCCACCTTGTGGTAGTCACCTGTAAGTGGATGTAGTTTTTAAAACAATACTCTAACTGTATTTTAGAATAAATGGAAGATGCTTTATAGCTGTGAAATGATCACATTTCTTTCAGAAAGCGAACCTCCCAAGCATAAACAACGTACTTCTGTGTCAGACGTGTCAAACAAAAAATATATTTGTAATGGAAAGGAAGAATAGCAATGATAGTAATAATAAATTTTTTAGTGCTTCCTGTGTGCCAGGCACTGGGCTGTGTGTCTTCTGAGCATTCATTTACTAGTTGGGGATACTCTGGGGAAACTGAGGTAGACTAATTCAACTTATTGTGCCCAGGCCACATGGATTTTGTAAGGGGTGGACTGGGATTTGAAAGCCACCTCTAAATTCAGCTACTATACTTTTTTTTTTTTTTTAGTTGGATTCTCACTCTGTCGCCCAGGCTGGAGTGCAGTGGCATGCTCATGGCCACCGCAGCCTCGACTTACTGGGCTCAGGTGATTCTTCTGCCTCAACTTTCCAAGTAGCTGGAACTACAGGCATGTGTCACCATGCCCAGCTAATTTTTTGATTTATTGTAGAGATGAGGTCTCACCAAGTTTCCTAGACTGATCTCAAACCCGTGGGCTCAGGCAATCCTCTCACCTAGGCCTCCCAAAGTGCTGAGATTATAGGCATGAACCACCATGGCCTATTATGCTTCAAAAAAATGCTAACTATCTATAGTCATCATGTTAAGTATTTTGCATTTGTTACCTAATCATGATGACATTCTTATGAGACAGCTAGTATTACACTGTTAGTATGCAAATAGACACAGATAGTATGCAAATGAGGAAATTCTGAAAGTCCGAATAACCTGCCCCAAGTTGCTTAGCAGCAACTGACAAAGCTGGAATTTGAGTCTAGAAATATTTATTTATTTGAATTGGGATCTCACTCTGTCTCCTAGGCTGGAGTGCAAGTGGTACCCTTGTAACTCACTGCAACCTTGACCTCCTGGGCTTAGGCGATCCTCCTACCTCAGCCTCCTGAGTAGCTGTGATCACAGGCACACACCACCATGCCCAGCTAATGTTTTGATTTTTTATGGAGATGAAGTTTCATTAAGCCCAGGCTGGGCTTGAACTACTCAGCTCAAGTGATCCGCCCTCTTCAGCTTCCCGAAGTGATGGGATGACAGGCATGAGCCACTGCGCCCAGACTGAACCAGAAAACTTTACTCCTAAGGTTCATACTTATTTATACTCTGCTGGGTCCCACCACACCAGCTATGTCATGATGCTTTGACGTATGCATTCATTTAGTCAGTCACCCATGACAACATGTGTGCATACGTATACACAGAGGGTGCTGGGAGAAAAAGAGGAGATACTAAGGCAGATTGCTATGTTTGAGGCTCAAGAGTCCATCTGGCAGGATGCAGGAAGAATTTGCTTTCTGGAAAGTCTGTTTACGACTTTAATTGGCTGACCAGGTGCAGTGGCCCGAGCCTTTCATCTTATCATGTAGGGAAGCTGAGGCTGGAGTTTGGTTTCAGCCTAGGAGTTCAAGATCAGCCTGGGCAAAATAGCGTGACCTTTTGTCTATTTGAAACAAATATGTATGACTTTAAGCTAATTATGAGGGAAGAGAGCAAAAACTCCCAATACATATTTAAATCTGGTTATTATTGAGGGTACTCTGAGTCTCACTTTCTCGTACACACAGACACACATCATCTTGGCCTTAATGAATTTTTTTCCTTTGGCTGGAATATGCTTATTCTTCTTTCCTTGGGTGATTCTTACATAATTCTGACTCCTTTTCCAAGAATAAACCTAGATGGGCCAGGCTTGGTGGCTCAGCCTGTATCCCCAGCACTTTGGGAGGCCGAGGAGAGTAGCTTACCCGAGCCCATGGGTTCAAGACCAGTCTGGGCAACTTGGTGAGACCTCATCTCTACAATAAAATAAAAAATAGTTGGGCATGGTAGCTCATGTCTATAGTTCCAGCTAGGAAGGCTGAGGTGGGAGGATCACTGGCACCCAGAAGTTTGGCGCTGGGGTGGTGGTGGTGGAGTGCCATTGCACTCCAGCCTGGGAGAAGGGATGAGACTTCAATTCAAACAAAAACAAAAACCCTAGATGTCTAAGTGCCATTGTGGTTCCCACACACCCTGCCTGCTGCCTTTCATGGCACATAGTACACTTCATTATGACTGTGCTTTCCCATGGTTCTCATTAGACTCCAAGCTCTGTGGGTCCCATCTGTCAGTGAACCTTCAGCATTCAATAAAAACTTGTTGCCAAATGAATTAACATCTCTAAAGATATCTCAGTTTAGGTCACAAAAATAGAAACAGACCTGGGCAAGGTAGTTTATGTCTATAATTCCAGCACTTTGGGGAGCAGAGAGGGATGACCACTTGAAGTTAGAAATTCAAGAACAGCCTGGGAAACATAGCAAGACCCTATCGCTACAAAAATTTTTAAAAATTAGCCAGGTGTGATGGCACGTACACATAGTACTGGCTACTTGGGAGGTTGGGGCAGGAGGATTGCTTGAGGCCAGGATTTCAAGGCTGTAGTGAGTTATGATCTTGCCATCGTACTCCAGCCTGGTGACAGAGTGAGACCCTGTCTCTAGAATAAATAAACATAATTAGTTTGAAAGAAAGCAATAAGTACCATAGGTGCAGGATGGAAGTCTGAATAGGGTAAGGGATGCATAAAAGGGGTCAAGGGGCTATTTTATCTGGGGAAGGAGAGGGTTAAAAGATTTTTCTCAAGGAGATGACATTTGATCCATAGAGGGGCAGATGGAAAGGACAGATGGCTCATCATGGAATGGAAGGCAGCCCTCAAATATTAATGTCCAGGAAAAAGAAATCTTGTGGAAGAATATGTTAAAATACAGATTCCCGGGCCAAGCACTCAGGTATTCAATTTCAATAGAACCCTGGATCTTGTGTGTGTGTGTGTGTGTGTGTGTGTGTGTGTGTGTGTGTGTGTATGTGTGTGCCTCTTTTAAAAAATTTTTTATTTTAAAGATGTGGGGTACAATTCAGGATTAGGTATACAAGCGGTCATCGTACAGGTAAAGTTTGGGCCTCCCTTTGGCCCCCACTTCACCTGGTTTGAGATTAGGTACCCTTATTGCTGTTGTATCCCCACCCCTTTACCCTGGCAGTATCCTGCTACTGCCAACTCCTTTCTTATAGTATTATGGTAAATGTTCAGGGTCCGCTTATGAGTGAGAACAGTGTGGTACTCAGTTCTTTGTGTCTGTGATAGAATCTGACTTTTTTTTTTTGAGTTGGAGTCTCACTCTGTCGCCCAGACTGGAGTGCAGTGGCCGCTCCCGGCCACCGCAGCCTCGACCCGCTGGGCTCCGGTGATCCTTCCGCCTCAGCCTTCCAAGTAGCCGGAATTACAGGCATGCGCTACCACGCCCGGCTGATTTTTTGATTTATTGTAGAGATGAGGTCTCTCTGCCCAGGCGGGTCTCGAACCCGCGGGCTCAGGCAATCTACTCACCTCAGCCTCCCAAAGGCGCGGGATTACAGGCTGAGCCACTGAGCCCGGCTAGGACACCACATTTTATAACTCTCTTTTCTGTATCTGAAGGCTCCAAATGTTTGCTATGGGTATCTTCTATTGCCTTTCCTGACTCTGGAAAGGGTGGAAGTTTGTAGAGGTAAGGCATCTGGGAATATGAGATTTTGTGAGGTTGAGCATGTCAGAATTTAAGCATCACATGATGCCTGAGACTCTTCCTGGAAAGCGTTTCTTATCTCTCCTAGCCACCCTGTCGAGCCCAACCCCTGAGTGGGTGTGGACTAATCTGAAGGAAACAGAAGCAGATGTATTATGTGTAACTCTGGCACCATCATGGAAGAATAAGCAAAAGGGTTTACCATGAGTGAGCCAAAAACACACATAGAACCCTGGAGAATGTTCTGCTAGTGTGTTACTTTAGGATCAAGAGATATGCAATAACTCATCCAGGGTCCTTCTGGGGCCAAAGAATCAGGAAACAAGAATCAAGATGGCTCTTTTTTTTTTTTTTTTTGCTTAAGCCAGGGTTTCACTCTGTCACCCAGGCTGGAGTGCAGTGGCACCATCACAGCTCACCACAGTCTTGACCTCCTGGACTCAGGTGATCTTTCCACCTCAGCCTCCCAAGTAGCTGGGACTACAGGCATAACCCACCAAGCCTAGGAAGCCAGGCTAATTTATTTATTATTTTGTTTTATTTTTTGTAGAGACGAGGTCTCACTATGTTGGCCAGCTGGCTGATCTTGAACTCCTGGGCTCAAACAATCCTCTTGGCTCGATTCTGAAAATGCTGGGATTACGGACATGAGCCACCACGCCCCACCTGGTTTACTCTTTATTTTTTTGAGTTGGAGTCTTATTCTGTTACCCAGGCTGGAATACAGTGGCACACTCACGTCCACCGCAGCCTCGACCTGCTGGGCAGAGACTATTCTTCTGCCTCATTCTTCCAAGAAACTGGAATCACTGCACATGCCACCACGCCTGGCTAATTTTTTCATGTATTGTAGAGAAGTCTTGTCAAGTTGCCCAGGCTGGTCTTGAAATCCTAGACTCAGGCAATCTTCTCACTTCCACCTTCCAAAGTGCTGAGATTACAGGAGTGAGCCACCACACCCCACAATGTCTGTTCTTTTTATTTCACTGTCCTTTTTGCTCTGGGTGTAGAGTTCTTACAAGTTCTTTGGTAAGAGGTTTCCCTGGGAAGGATAGGATCTTTTGTTCCCTGACATGCACTAGATTTTTCCCTTGATGGGAATGGGTCTAAACTGGAAACCCCAGACTCCCTGCTTGACTTGAACAGACTTTGTGGTAGCCCCTGAAGGGAGACATCACCAGCAGTTTAGATCCAGGCTACCTGGTTCTATTCTGATTCTAGAAGTTTCTATTAACTTCTGCCAGGCCACCACTGTAGAAAAGGTTTCCCTCTGAATATCCTTATTATGGTAGACAGTGTGGAAGGGGTGAGAATGATGGTTGAGACTTTGGAAGTGGTGAGTGCTCATGTCAGACAGCTGCTGCAGTAAGTGTAACTGTGGTAGTAAAAGAAAGCCCTGTAACTTAGGACAGGCTTCTAACATAAAGCAACAATACAAACAGTTAAAACTGGCTGGGCATGATGGCTCACACCTGAAATCTTAGCTCCCTAGGAGGCCAGGAGTTCAAGACCAGCCTGGGCAGTATAGTGACACCCTGTCATTACTCACCCCTTCTTAAATCTGACCCTGAACTGGCTGACTTCTCCCTAGCAGCGGAACCCACCCTATCCTGACTTGGAATCACAGTGCTCATTCAGTGAGTCGTAGTTTACATACTTCCTTCTTTTCTGTTACCATGATAAATTGTGTGAAACACAAATATATTGCCGTGATAAACAGCATTTCTTACTATAGTCTCTTGAATCATTATGCCTTCTGGAAGAGTCATTCTTCTAAAATGCTCTGTAAAGGTTAGCGTTCATGAAACGCCACTAGGTGCTATTTTTCTTCCATCCAACCCTTCAAGGAAGAACAAGTACCTTCCACTTTCTCCTACCTAGCAGCGTTGGGCTTTACCTTTTCCTCAGCCCTCCACGAGATTCAGTTGAGGTGATCAGCCACCCCGTCCCTCGTACTCCTGATTCTCTCAGATGACCCCCACTTGCTAGAGGGCTTGTCTTTGATGGATATGAGCAGTCAATACCTGGAAGAGACTGAGGTGATGCTGATGTATTTTTATTCATTTGTTTATTTTTTTGAGTCCGGGTCTTATTCTGTGGCCCATGCTGGAGTGTAGTGGCGTGATACGACCACTGCAGCCTTGGCTTTCCGGGCCCTGGCCATTCTCCCATCTCAGCCTCCCAAGTAGCTGGAACTACAGGCATGTACCACCATGTCTGACTTATTTTTTTGATTTGTGTGTGTGTGTGTGTGTGTGTGTGTGTGTGTGTGTGTGTGTAGAGATGAGATCTCACTATGGTCTTGCCCTCCAGGGCTCAAGTGATCCTTCTGCCTGGACCTCCCAAAGTGCTGGGACTGCAGGCATAAGTCATCACATCCGGTTGATAATGCTAGTTTATATCACCGCTCCAGCTGGACACTTGGGGGATTGAACCAACCCCTGCAGCAGTGCCCATGACCTCTATCTCACAGCCTCCTCCAGAAATCTCAGACTTAACACAATGCATTGCACCTCCAGGGTTGCTCTCAGCACTCAAGACCAAGAGGCTTAGTCTCTCGGGTCACATGAGGACCTGTGCAGATGTTTTTCAGAGATTTGAGAGGAAGTAACATCCAATACACCTTGACATGGCTCTCCATCTGTCCGTGGAAACAATGTGAGAGAAGAGAGCCTGGTGCTAAAGAGGTTAAAAAGTGGCAGCCATTTTGTTTTTTTGAGTTGGAGTCTCACTCTGTCACCCAGGCTAGAGGGCAGTGGCATGCTCCCGGCCACCACAGCCTCGACCTGCTGGTCTCAAGTTATCCTTCTACCTCAGCCTTCCAAGTAGCCGGAACTACAGGCATGTGACACCATGCCCAGCTTTTTTTTTTTTTTTTTTTAGAGACAGGGTTTTGCTCTGGAGTACAATGGCAAGGTCATATCTCACTGCAACCTCAAGCTCCTGGGCTCAAGCGTTCCTCTCACCACAGCCTCCTGAGTAGCTAGGACTACAGGCTTTTGCCACCATGCCTACTGATTAAAAAAAAAAATTTAAAAGATGGAGTCTCACTATGGTGCCCAGGCTTCTTGAACTCCTGACCTCATGCAATCCTCCTATCTTGGCCTCCCAAAGTGCTGGGACTACAGGCGTGCACACTACACCTGGATAATTTTTTTAGTTTTTGTAGAGACAACATCTCACTGAGTTGCCCCCAGACTGGTATCAAACTCCTGCCTCTGTCTCCCAAAGTACTGGGATTTCAGGCATGAGCCAACGTGCCTGGATTGCACCCTCCACTTTTCCTAGAGCGCCCTGGATACCTTTGCCACGCACTCAGTGTCCAACTGTTCCAGAGCACATTTAGCTACGCTTGGCCACCACAGTAGAACATCTGTTACTTCTGGTCTCTGTGGTGATGTCATTCGGATAAAGCAGAATATTATCAAAAACAGCTCGACGATTACAGATGGTAGCTTTTCAAAATGTAACTATGATGTGTCACCTATACTTCTTGACTAAAAAATTAAATAAATAAATATAAAGATAAAAGTGGTCTCCTTCCCCATTCTTGGACAAGAACCTTCCTCTATTGCTTTATTGATTGATTGATTGATTGATTGAGTCGCAGTCTCACTCTGTCTCCCAGACTGGAGTACAGTGGCACACTCATGGCCACCACAGCCTCGACCTGCTGGGATCCCGTGATCCTTCTGCCTCAGCTTTCTAAGTAGCTGGGACTACAGGTGCATGCCACCATGCCCGGTTAATTTTTTGATTTACTGTAGAGACAAAGTCTCATCAAGTTGCCCAGGCTGATCTAGAATTCATGAGCTCAGGCAATCCTCTAGCCTCTGCCTCCCAAAGTGCTAGGATTACAGGGTTGAGCCACCATGCCCGACTTCCTCCATTGCTTTAGAAAGCCCTTCTTTGCTCAATTCAGATAAAGATATTCCAGGATGCTCCAGAAAGTCATCTGTTCCACATAGCCAGCCATCTACATGTCATTTTAAGCTCAGCCGGTGTTCTCCATCTCAGTCCAGAACTATTTAGCATTTGGCTGAATGGAAAGAGTGACATGGCTGGGCACTGTGGCTCAAGCCTGTAATTCCAGTACTCTGGGGTGCCAAGGCAAGAGAATTGCTTGAGCTGAGGAGTTTGAGACCAGCCTGGGCAACACAGTGAGAGCTTGTCTCTATTAGTTTTTAAAATAAAAATAAAAAAGAAAATAATGATATGTTTTAGAAAGTAAACGCCTGCTTTCTTCCTACAGCTGAACAGCCTGTAGATGACTTACCACATACCCCTTCTGTCCTATTCCACTTTGTGCTTATAATATGAGCTTCTTTGTTTATCTGTACCCTTCTTCAGGCATCAAATCTTAGATGTGTGGGTTTCTACACACACAGACACATCCCTCTTTTTAAACTATACTTGTTTGCCTCTGTTTCTTTGGAAGTGGCAATCCTACTCAATCGTTGGATCAGTTAAGGTGCTATTGTTACCAACTAACAGAAAGCCTAACTCAAACTAGGTTCAACAATACAGATGATTAGTTGGTTCATATAAAATAAAATCAAGCCAGGTGCATTGGTACACACCTGTAATCTTAGCACTTTGGGAGACTGAGGCAGGAGGATTTCCTGAGCCCAAGAGGTCAAGACCAGCCTGGTCAACATGGCAAGGCCCTGTCTCTTTTATTTACAGAAGTATTAAAAACTAAATTAAAAAATAAAAAATAAAATGAGATCAAGAATTAGTCTGAGCCCTGATCTGGCATCTTAGCAGCCGAACCTGTGACTTGATTGTTTCTTTACCCTCAAGTGTTACAAATGCTTTGACCATGTTCAGTGGCTGTGTTCACAACTAGCAGTAAGATAGAGTTCCTTTGTGGATTTATGGTAAGAAGAAAGACGTTCTTTCTGCAAAGCACCCATATTTTTTGGTCTTAATGTTCAGTTGGGTGATATGGCTGTCTTTAAGCAATCAGTTTTGGTTAGTAGATGGTCTAATGTGGATTAACTGTGTCAAAAGACAAAATTTTCACAAATTTAGTTTAGAGGTCTAATTAGCTTAGTATTATTATCATTACTGTTATTTTTAGTTGGGGTCTCACTCTGTTGCCCAGGCTGGAGTGTAGTGGCACAATCATAGCTCACTGCTGCAACCTCCTGGGCTCAGGCAATCCTTTTGTCTTGGCCTCCTGAGTAGTTGGGACTACAGGCATGAACCACCATACCAGGCTAATTTATTATTATTATTCTGCAGAGATGAGGTTTTGCTATGTTGCCCGGGTTGATCTTGAACTCCTGGGCTCCTGCAGTCCTCCTGTCTCAGACTCCCAAAGTATAAGGATTACAAGTGTGAGCCCCTGTGCCCTGCCTCTAACTGATTTTTATTTGTGATTCTAAAATTGGGCACCATCTCGTTCTATAAAATAGAATGAGTGCTCTGATGAGCTGTGCAGAGGAGGCTGGCCTTGTAGGAAAAAAAAGGCTGAAGCAAGCAGAAACAGAACAAAAAGCAGACTGGTCACTTCAGTGTTACTTTCTTGATAGGGTTAAAACAGAATGCACTTTCTTATTACATGCAGGTCAACTGAGTTCCTTTTTGATTGGTTGTTGTATGTGTCTTGTTTTTAGAAAACTGTCCCATTTCAGAGTTCAGTTTGATAATATTGCACGTAGTACACATGACTTCATCAAGGCCCAGTCCAAAATCATGGCCTCCCTAACCTTTGTGTGATAGCTTAAAAGAATTGGGATCCATCTCTCTAGTTGGAGGTGGGATCAGCTTCTGCCAGTCACAAAGACTGTATTGAGGAAGGTACTTTCACCAGGATAAAGAGGGCTTGGATTCATCAAACTCCCCTACAATCTCCACATTTCCATAAATTTAATCCCACGAATACTCAAGAGAGTCTGTGAAATATTATTTACTGAATTTTGGTAGCTCAGGTTTCAAAGGCACTTGTTGTGTTCCTTATGTTCCTTGTGCTGGTATGCACAGATGCCTGAGGCCTCAAGCACACTTACTAGATCCCTTCTCAACTATTTCCTTGAGAGAAATACTGGGTTCTGAAGTTACTGTTTTTACGTTTTCACATGTGAGAATTTCACAAAAGCCCAAGTGATATCATTTTTTGCAATAGAGGAAAACAAAGGTTGACTAATTTGCCCAATGTCATACAATAAGTAAATGACGGGCCCAGAATGTAAACTGAGGCAGTCTCTTTCTAAAATCTGTAATGTTAAGAACCAACGGTGGCTCAGCCTGTAATCCTAGCACTTTGAGAGGCTGAGACAAGAGAATTGCCTAAAAGCTCAGGGGTCTGAGACCAGCCTGGGCAACTTGGTGAGTGAGACCTTGTCTTTACTTTTTTTTTTTTTTTTTGAGTTGGAGTCTCACTCTGTCGCCCAGACTGGAGTGCCGTGGCCGCTCCCGGCCACCGCAGCCTCGACCTGCTGGGCTCCGGTGATCCTTCCGCCTCAGCCTTCTGAGTAGCCGGAATTACAGGCGTGCGCTACCACGCCCGGCTAATTTTTTGATTTATTGTAGAGATGAGGTCTCGCCAAGTTGCCCAGGCGGGTCTCGAACCCGTGGGCTCAGGCAATCCACTCACCTCGGCCTCCCAAAGCGCAGGATTACAGGCTGAGCCACCGAACCCGGCTGACCTTGTCTTTACAATAAAATAAAAAAATAAGCCAGGCGTGGTGGCTATGCGTCTGTAGTTCCAGCTACCTGGAAAGCTGAGGCGGAAGGATCCCCTGTGCCCAGCAGATCGAGGCTGCAGTGGTTGTGAGCGTGCCACTGCACTCTAGCCTGTGCGACAGAGTGAGACTCCAACTCAAAAAAAGAAAAAGAAAAAGAATCACACCATACCATCTATCATTTTCCTGATGAGCCAAGGCTTACCAAAAGCGCTAAGACATCAACATACAGTATTTTAGATACACTCAAAAAATGAAGGCGCCTGTAATTCCAGCACTATGGAAGGCTGAGGTGGGAGGATCACTTGAGCTCAGAAGTTTGAGACCAGCCTTGGCAACACAGTGAGACCCCATATCTACAAATAATAAAAAAAATTAGCCTGACGTGGTGGCATGTGCCTGTAGTCCCAGCTACTTGGGAGGGTAAAATGGGAGGATCCCTTAAGCCCAGGAGTTGTAGGTTGCAATGAGCTATGATCACACCACTGCAATCCAGCCTGGGTGACAAAGTAAGACCTTGTCTCTAAAAAGAAGTTTTTAAAAAATAAAATAAATATTAAAAATCAAATATTTCTATTTCTCCTGCATTTTCAATTTTTTTCCTATATATAGTGATACTATATTATATGGTTCATGCTGATTTTTAACTTTTAAAATTAAAGTATTATATATACGTCATATATACACACAGAGAAATGTGTACAGTTTGATGTGTTATTTTAAAATGCACTACCGCCAAAATAAATAAAAAAAATATTACCAGATGATGCCTGGCTTCCCAACATTTCTTTTTTTCTTCTTTTTTAAAATTTCTTTAAAACATTTTTTTTTTAATTTTAAAGATGCGGGGTACAATTCGGGATTAGATATGCAAATGTTCATTATGCAGGTACCCTTGTTGATGAGGTGTGTCCCCACCCCCCTCACCACCCCAGCAGATGATTTCCACTACTGTCAATCCTACCCTTGCCCCCGCTTTTCTCCTTCTTACTGTTTTTTTTGCATAGCGGGTAGGAGATGTGGTAGCGTTTTGGTTCAGTATTCTCTGGCACATAGTGCATTTTTACAATGTTACATCAGGGAAATTGGCTTGAAATATACCTTTTATGTTAGCTCTGTTTTGTTATTCTGTTCTTCTACTTATGGAAATGCAATCATATGTGTGTTGCTTCTCTTACAGCCTTCCATATTGTTTTCTTTCTACTTCCTTTTAGTCTTGGTTTTCATCTTATTCTGCTCACTTTTCTCTCTATCTCCTTTGCCCTTTGCAGTGTTTTCTATGTATTTTTCAGGCTTCTGCTTTTCATCTATTTTGCCTTCACTTCTGCTATAATTTCTTTTCTTCCACTTCTTTCCTGAAATCCTTCCAATTCTTTTCCTCCTATAGTTTTTGTCATCACTTTTCTGAGCTCTTTATTTTTTGCTTCAGACCTTCTTTCACTATGGAGTTGATTTATTAAGCTTTTAATAGAATTCATAGTGAAATCTATGATCATAATTTCCCCCTGCTTTGTTGATTTTTTGTTTTTTGTAAATCCTTTCTTGGTTTCAAAGTCTTGCTGCTGTTTTCCTCCTCTGTATCTTACAGCAGCTTCGTATCAATCCCTTGCTAATTTCTTTTTAATTCACCCGTTACTGAAGGAATAGGGGTTTCCCTGGATCTGCTGCATATATTTGGGAGTGAAGAGGGGCCTGATTGTGTTTCAGGACAGCGGGGGATCACAGCACAAAGGTTCTGGGGAGCATCATTGTCGTGGCTTTTGTTAACAACCAAACTTCAGAACTCAGTGTTTGGGCTGGAAATTATGTTACATTTTGGCAGAAGAAAATTGCCAATTCTTTTGTTCCTCCTTCCTCTGTTTTCTTAGTACAGGGTTTGAAGTATAGAAAAACCCATTTAGTCTCTGTGTACCCTACATATAGACGTGTGTGTTCGTTCGTGTACATGCATTTTGCATTTAATAGCAGGATAGAAAATGCAGTGGAACTATGGCAATATTTTGTTGGTTGATTCTTTTTTTTTTTACTGTTTAGAAGAAAGCAGATAGACTATTGGTTGTAGTTAAAAGACCATGGAGGCAAAGGCAAGAGCAGATACATCTTTATTTGTTTATTTATTTATTTTATTATTTTAGAGTTGTGGGGTACAAGTGAGGATTTACTAATAAGTAGGCTGCATCCAGGTGAAGTTTGGTCTTCAAGCTGGTTCTCTCTCCCCTGATAGTGGACCAGGTACCCATGTGTTGCTGCCATGTACCCCCCTCACTCCTCCCTCCCCTCCCTAGCAGTGCCCAGTGTCTGCCAATCCCATCCTGGTACTCATGTGACCAGTGATCATGCTGCTTATGAGTGAGAACATGTGGTATTCAGTTTTTTGTTTCGGTGATAGTTCACTTAGTGTGATGGTCTCTAGCTGCGTTCAAGTTGTTGTGAAAGCCATGGTTTTCTTCTTCTTTATGGCTGCATAATGTTCCATCGTGTATATGTATCACATTTTCTTTATCTAGTCCACTTTCAATGGGCATCTGAGTTGCTTCCATATTTTTACTATTGTGAATAGTGTAGCAATGAGATGTGAATGCACATCTTTAACCCTTGTACCCCCATAGTTCGTGTCTCAGTGTTTATAACACTTAAGATGGACACACTGAGTTTTGGAGTTTTTGAAGTAACATATAATGCTTATAATGAAATATCGTTTTGCTTATAATGAAATATAATGCTTATAATGCTTATAAGCTTATCACATGTGGCTAGAGAGAGAAGAGATAGCCTTCTTTATTTCTGACCCCCGTAGTGACAAAATGACAACGTTTGATTTTTATGGAATAGCTTATCTGAGTGATCAGATTTCAAAGTGCCACCGTCTTTAATTATTATGTATTTTATGCCATAATTACAGGGCTTATGGTTTTAATTCAATTTATTCTCATTTAGCAGCTTTCACAGAAAAGCCAAAGCAAAATTATATATTACTTACAACAATAGCCTTTTAAATTTGATATAGATTTCTGGTAATTCATTATATAAGTCAAGTTATAGTCGATTAATTTTACTTGAGATTGTATTCATTGTGGTAAGTTTTGCTAAGTGACTTGGGACCACAAATATAAAAATGTAGTGTTCCTTCCTTTCTGGGCTCATAGTTTACTAAGGATGATACATATAACTAAAAATAATGTAGAAAAAGTCTGAGTAAATAACAAATTAATTCTTTTTTTTTTTTTGAGTCAGAATCTTACTTTGTCACCCAAGCTGGAGTGCAGTGGTACACTCACAGCCACTGCTGGGGTTAGGTGACCCTTCCCCCTCACCTTTATTTATTTATTTATTTTTTTATTTTTTTGAGTTGGAGTCTCACTCAGTCACCCAGACTGGAGTGCAGTGGCCGCTCCCGGCCACCGCAGCCTCGACCTGCTGGGCTCCGGCGATCCTTCCGCTTCAGCCTTCTGAGTAGCCAGAATTACAAGCATGCACTACCATGCCCGGCTGATTTTTTGATTTTTATTGTAGAGATGAGGTCTCGCTGCCCAGGCGGTCTCGAACCCGCGGGCTCAGGCAATCCACTCACCTCAGCCTCCCAAAGGCACAGGATTACAGGCTGAGCAACCGAGCCCGGCTCCCCCTCACCTTTCCAAGTATCTGGAACCACAGGTGCATGCCACCGCACCTGGCTAACTTATTGATTTATTGTAGAGACAATAAATCTGCCTCCCAAAGTGTTGGGATTACAGGTATGAGCCACTACACCTGGCTGATAGATTAATTCTGACTAGGGAATCAAGGAAGACTTTTTTTTTTAATCAATATTTTTTATTATGATGTTGTGGGGTACAGTTAAGGGTTAGGTATACAAATACGTTTCATTCAGGCACCCTGTTGATAAGAGGTGTTTCCCCGTCCCCAGACAGATATTTGCTACCGTTAATCCCATCTCCCTCCCCCGCCATAGTTTCCCACCACTGTCAGTCATTTTCTTATCGTATTACATTGGATGTTCAAGGTCCATTATATGAGTGAGAACATGTGATACTCAGATCTTTGTTTCTGTGAGAGGTCACTCAGTATTATAGACTCTAGTTCTATCCAGGTTGCTGCAAAATTCATGATTTTGTTCTTTTTTATGGTTGCGTAGTATTCCATCATGTATATGTACCACATTTTTTAAATCCAGTCCTCTTTTGATGGGCAGCATGGTTGCTTCCAGGTTCTTGCTATTGTGCTATTGCTGCGATAAACATATGTGTGAAAGAAGACTTTTGTTGGGAAAATGTGGATGAGAAAGGACAGGTGTTGCAAAGCAGACTTAAGTTGAAAGGTGTCATGAATAATCTTGGAGTCTGGGGTCTGTTGGAGGTCTAGTGAGCATGCAATATGGCCAGGTAACAGTACTTGAGACAGAGGTTTGTAGCATGGGAGATATCTTGATAAGCAGACTCAGAATTTTTGCTCTTTAAAGGCTCGTAGAGTTCATTAAGATTAATTTGGAAATAAAATGAAACCAAGAGAAATCAATTGACTCTCCTACCATCTCAGCGTTATTGGAGACTGTGCTGGGATTCAAACTATGGACTTTTACCTATTCAGTGATTTTTGTAGTCCATGCACTCACTCTAGAAGACAATGGTCAAACTGAAGACGACTTTGAATGCCAGGGAAGAAATATGGAAAGATCTAGAAAGATGAGACCTACAATTAAAATGTATTGAAGGAATACAGAGTTAGAAGCAAGGTCTGTTAGGTAAAAATCCAGGTTATCATAAGAAAACCCTACCTCATTTCCATTTTGAGATCTCACAATGCCCTGGGTAGTTAGAATGTTTTCTAGAATAGAATGCTTATCCGTCTTTGTAGTTTAGGGAAATACATGGCTACATAGGAAAATAGGAGTGTTTATGTCTAAGTTTACTCTGTGGGGTATTAGCTGAATAACAGAGTCAGGAGCTGCATATCCAATGTGAAGATACCCTGTTTGTATCACATATATTGCCTTTCCTCTGTGAACAATTATCCAAAAGAATACTCCTTCCAAGGTCACCCCTTGGAAAGGAAGTAACAATCTAAAGCAGATGAATACTTTATGCAGACCATCAAACCAATGCATGTAATTTCATAATCAGATTGCAACTCATTGCTATGGACTTTATTTATTATCAGCATGTAAATTCAGCCTTTCCTATTTTATCACTTTTTTATCCCCCATCAAGAGCTAAGTATATTCCGAGTTCATCTTTTGTCTAAGCAATCAATTCTTAGAAAAACTGGCTGTCAAGCCTACAGCTTGAAGAAAATAAAAAAAGAAGAATATCAGTAAGCTTCCTGCTGCTCTGTTCTTTAGACATGGCCAGATTTATGCCTTGAATGCCAGCTAACTATTTTCTGAAGCTAAGCAGTTGGCCTCCGGAGGGGAAAGAACCCATGAGCCACTCACTTTAAAGATCTTGGCATTTACCTCTGGGACTAGTTAATTAGCTTTTTTTGCATTTTCTCATTTGAATGAAAGACAAATTAAAGGAGAATTATTACATACAGTGGCATTATATTTCTGATTTTGTTATTATTTAAGTCTTGCTTGATGTGGTTGGCTTCAGTCTAACAGCCAGAAAGCAAGAAGCACAGTTGAGAAGACAGAGTGATTATGAGAAGTATAATCACTTCATTATTGGGTTTTTATATTCATTACTAATTACTGTGGTACCACAATGGTTATAGTTCAAAAGTAATGAAAATAATGTCCATAGTTATGAACTTTTCCATTAAATACGTATGTAATTTTCTACTGATTGTAGCTCTGTGGCGATTCCAGCCACAGAGAATTTAGTGTTAATTCAAATAACTTTGCATTACAATCAAACAATTACCTTTGGGAACTGATGCAAGCCCATAATCCACTTGATTTCTTGTCATGCTCTGAGTAAAAGCTTTTCAAGTGCTTTGAAACCTAGAAGTTTACTTTCATTGAGAGATCAAAATTTTGAAGCTTCAGACAGCATATGGGTTGGTCAATACCTAATCTGAAAGTTAACAGAATCCTTTTGAATTTCAAAGTTTGATAAGCCTGAAAATGTGAACTCTACTATGTGATTGATTTCCCTGTAAACTGAATAAAAGAAAATAGATGTTATGACCACGTTTTCTTCATGCAGAGAGTTTAAAGCCTTCAGTATGTAAATCAGATTGTTCCATAGCATCTGCTTTCTGTAGTGGATCAATCACAGAAGAAAGTTACGGAAATGTGCATAATAATAAATTGAGAGAGTTTGAGAAAGTGTCATCTTTAAAGGCTTTAGAAAATTCCAATATACCCTCCACAGATGTTCATATTTACTAAGAAAACTATATACTACTCTCAGAAGTGAGTTCCAGTAGAAAGACCAGTGGAAGCCATATGATGATTTCTTTCTAGTTCTCAGTTATGCCCTCCATTTGCTTAAAATTGAAGTCAATTTATATAAACAGTTTAACTTTTCAAGTCTGAATCTATCTTTCTACATAACAGGAGAATAATATTGCTTATGTATAGGAGTAAACCCAGGAACTAGTAGACAGTTCAGAAGACCTCTGTGTTTGCAGTAGAACGTAAGTTCTAACCAATAAGATGGTTGCAGAAATATTGTATGGAGACTGCTGGGTAGTCTTCTATAAGAGAACGACTGTGTTCTCCTTTCTTTTTTTCATCTTGCTACCTAGAATAAAGATACTTCCTGTTCTCACTCATAAGCAGGCCCTGGACTAGTACATTAGCACAAGGTTGAGATAGGCAGTTACTGAACACTGCTGGGGGGAGGGGTGGGCGGCAGGAGGGAGGAGAGCACATGGCAACACAATGAGTACCTGGTCCACTACTAGGGGGAGTGAGGGCCAGCTAGAAGCCCAGACTTCATCTGTATGCAGCCTACTTACGTAGCAAATTCTCATTTGTATACCACAACTCTAAAATAAATTTTTAAAAAAGAATAAAGATACAGATGACTTGAGCTCTAGCTGTCATATGGAAACCTCAGAATGAGAGTCCTCTCAGAGCGAAGGTAAGTCAGAGAAAAGAGCCTGGGTTTCTGAGGTTTTGAGAAGTTTCCATAAAACCTCTACTGCCTCTCCCAGGCTTACTTTATGTGAGATGAAAATTAACTTATATCTGCTTTTAGTTACTATTATTGTTATTGTTCTGCTGTAGATAGCAGGACCCAATCTTACCTATATTGATATCAACAAATGAAACTGGTTCATAGTAAAAGAGAAGCATTAATTTCTTAAAAATTTAATAAAATTTATTTTAAAAGTGGGAGAATATTGATTCTGTAGCAAGGATTATGAAAATGTCTTTAAATTTGTATTTTGGAATTGTCTCTAAACATATGCATAATACTAAACTATTGTGTAATATATATGCTTATATTTATACATATATGCATATATATGAATGATACATAAAACTTCTCTAGACCATTGTATTGAGTTCTGGTGTTATGCCTGGTCTTGGGCAGAACTGAATAGTCAATCAGAGATCTCATATCTGGAAAGCAAAAATAAATATCAGCTAGGTACATTTCTTTAGCACAAATTTATCACAGAACGACTTAAGAAATTCTGTCCCCAAAGCATACTGATTATATTATTTCGAAAGAAAAGTTATGTTTTTCATTCCATCTGCATCTCAGTCTTCCAATGACAACAGCTCTTGACTGGATGGTACTAATTCCATAACTGCTACCAATAAATAAAACTGCTTTTTTTTTTTGAGTTGGGGTTTTACTTTGTTGTCCAGGCTAGTGTACAGTGGCATAATCATGGCCTCCTGGGCTCAAGACTTGGCCTCCTGGGCTCAAGAGATCCTCTTGCCTTGGCCTCCCAAATTGCTAGGATTTTAGGTATGAGCCACCATGCCTGGCCTAAAACTACTTTAACAGTTAAAGATTATGTCTTCTACTAGGTATATAGTATAGTTATGCCTCTGCAAGTAAAACACTTTTCCTGACCATATTGTAATTTTAAATATTTGTTATCTGTGAATTTTTACAACTTAGCTGGGTGGACAGATATGAGACTTATATGCAAAATAAGAAAAAAAAATACACTTGTAGAATAATACCCAGCAAATAAAAAAAATCTGTAAGGAATAATGAATTCAAAGATGAAACGCTAGTTACTTAGTAAAACATTAAAGTAACCAATTATCCTTCAATTAACTCAGAGCATAAGCATTAGTCTCATTAAAACAGTAAACAACTCTTCTTTAAATGTCAGGAAACTGAGGCATAGAAAATGTAAAAGTCACAAGAAGAAAATGCTAGAGGTAGGGTGGGAATCCACATTTCTTCATTTCCAAACTGGCATTCCCTTGAATATGCTCTGAGGATTTACAGAAATGATGAATTATTGATGGATGTCACACGGTTGTTAACTCTTCTGATCAAGAGATTTAAAATTCAATTCGAGCTTGTCCGAAAACTTTGGAATTAATTGTAGACACCTGTCAATTTCTCTGCTCTGCTCATACCTAAGGAGATTATCGCTAAACCTCTGTCATTCCTGTTAGTCTCCCATTCTGCCCCTTAATGGGCTCTGGTGCCCACTCATCAGAACAGACCTACAATCTTCTTGTAGCCCAGTGGCTGAAAATGAGAATCAAATCACACTCAGGGAAATAGGAACTCTGAAGTTTTAATGATACAACTGGTTTTGGAATTTTAATTCCCTGACTCATTAATAAAAACCTTGCACTTGCTGCCACCATCCTAAAACCTATAAATATTGGAAAAGATCAAACACTTCGCAGAAATGCACATCGTCTACCAGGTAAATTATTTACAAAGTAATCAATCAATGTTATTAAGCCACAGAAAATTAAAAGAGAAAGAAGCTATCGAACAAAAAGAGGACACCGTGGAAGTATTTTGGACAGTTGGTTTGGGGCAAACGCAGAGAAAAATACTTGGTAGGTCGTTTTATGAAGAGGACTGATGATCTGGATGATACCTGGATGTTTGTGTCTACCAGTAAAACCTTTTAGAGGCTGGGCATGGTGGTTCACAGCTGTAATCCCACTATGTTGGGAGACCGAGGCAGGAAGATTACTTGAACCCAGGAGTTTGAGACCAGTTTGGGCAACATAGTGAGATAGCGTCTCTACCACAAATTAAAAAACAATGAGCTGGTCATGGTGGCACATACCTGTAATCTCAGCTACTTGGGAGGCTAAGGTGGAAGTATCACCTGAACCCAGGAGGTGGAGGCTGTGGTGGCATGATCAAGCCACTGCACTCCAGCCTAGGCAGAATAAAGTCATGCGATTTGGGGATGGCCAGTGGGGGATTACAGCTACGGGGGGGGGGGGGCAGAAGGCCACGTTTTGATTCTGCCTGAAAGCATTCCCCCTCTGTCCTCCCATTCAACTTTGTAACAGCCTTCAGTTCCTACTGACTCTGTTTCATTGTCACTATTTCTGTGTCTCTAGGCAATATCTTTTCTCAAGAAATAAAACTGTATTAGCTGCTTTGTTATCAGCTGGCCAGCGCTATTAGTCATTTGTTTCCACCCACTGAGTGCTTAAGGTGAAGAGGTTGTGTGGGTTATCGATTAGTGGAAGAGAAAGGTAAAATGAACTAACTGAATGATGTTTGAGAAATCTGCCAGAATCCGACACCATGGGGTGGCATAAAAAGTCAAAAGCTGGGAAGAGTGCGCAAGAAAACAGAAGTCCAGGAGTAACAATTTGACATACGTGGCAACGGTAGGTGGAAAATAAACCAAGAAGAGTTCTTTAAAAGGAAAAGCTACTTTCACTGTTCTGTGTTTATCATGCATAGATACTTCATTCAGAAAGAACTAGAGCACAGAACACTTATGTAATCCATGGTTATTATCAGTGTGTCTTTGTGCACTCACATTAGTCTTAGAAAGAGATGAAGAGCCAAATGTCAGAGAAGGACTACGAACCAACATTTGTGACAGACTTCCAGAGAGGAGAATTTGCCTTCTGGGAAGATTGAGAGAGTTCGGAATGGAAAGAAGAGAACTCGAAAGAAATTAAGTAATAACTTCAACTCCTCGGCTACTGAAATTACTTATAGTTACTGACCTCACAGTAGTAGCAGGGGAAGCAAATTTTATTACTGATTGATTGGGTCAGGGTCTCACTCTGACTCCAAGGCTGGAGTGCAGTGGTACAATCAAAGCACACTGCAGCCTTAAACTCCTGGGCTCAGGGGATTCTTCCCATCTCGGCCTTCCAAGTAGCTGGGACTATGGGCTTGTGCCACCATGCCTGGCTAAGTTTTTAATTTTTTTTGTAATGATGAGTTCTTGCTATGTTGTTCAGGCTGGTCTTGAACTCCTAGGCTCAAGCAATCCTCCTGCTTTGGCCCTGCAGCGTGCTGGCATTATAGACATGAGCCACCATACCCAGTAAGCAAACTTCAGACTCAGAGTTAGGAGAAGCAAGTATAAGGCTCAGAATGGTTAGAAGGAGAATTACTATTCAAAGAATGTGAAGAACTGAGAAAATGAATACCATGGTGTTGAGGGCACATCACACATAGTAAAGGCCTGGCCCCAGCATTTAAACATTTGAGAGTTGAGGGGCATTTCTGGTTTTCTGTGTCATTTATATAATTTGTGCTTGTGATATAATTAGTCTAGATTCCTGCAGTTAAGTGCTCTTACATGCAGATGTGACAACTGTGTCCTGTAACACCTCTTTCGAGATCGCCCGGTGGAGCTGGAATTCGGTGAAGCAATGGACTTAGCAGCTCATAACTCAGACTCTTGAGTAACATCAACACAATGGTTACCTCCATCAAATATGAATAATTCCAAGTCTATAAATGCAGATATGTACAAGTGTAATATTCTTTCTTTTCTAGCTTCACTTCGTTTCTGATTTAAATTACCCTTTGTGGCTAGCAGGATAAAAACAAGGGATAAAATCAAAGAGTAACCTCCGTGTTGCAAGGGACACCCCTCATTTATCTATTTATTTGCTAGGTTCAGGTGGACTGGGCTCATGGCGTCCATCTGTCCACCTGGCCCTGGGTTATCCATGGTTCTTGGTTACCTCGCCTCATCATTGGCTGACCAACTCACATACACCTCTAAGTCCTTCAGTCCCCTGCTCTTTCTGTGCCACTCTTGGGGCAAGGACATCTTCACCAAGGCTACCTATGGTCTTACCTGCCCTAATGTATTCACGACCATTCCTGTCTCAAGTCACATTACTTTCTGTTGGAGCTGAACAAAAGACACTGAGCACGTTTTGTCTGAAGAGTCATCAAACTCTTATATCTCATTCCTCTATCTTGTTCACCCCAACTCTGTCATTTTTTTTTTTTTTTTGCTAATTCTGTTAAAAGTTGTCCTAGGAGCAAATAGCTCCTGAATGGGCTTGGGTATGTTTCAGGTACAGAGAAGACAGAAGCTAGCAAACTGCTTGTAATGGGTTCAGGAGGAATCAAGAAAGAAAAAATATAAATTAATATAATGAAATATTACTCAGCTTTATATTTATTATTTGCATATCAGCTAGTCCAATAAGACACATGGTTTATGTTAATTATGATAATTTATGCCTTAATTATCATGATTACTTAGGCACCACAGGCTCAATAACTTACTTTCCTTTCAGATGCCAATGCTAAAGAGACTTTAAAACTCTCAGTTGAGTAGGTGGTTGTTATTGATCACAATAAGCATTCCTTCAAAATTCTTGCAGATTGAAATATGTAGTATGAAATCTAAAAGTGAAATGTTTTCTTTCCTTTTTTTCCTTCCTTCCTTCTTTCCTTCCTTCCTTTCCTCCCTCCTTCTCCCTCTCCCTTCCTCCTTCCTTCCCTCCCTCTTTCTTTCTTTCTTTCCTTCCTTCCTTCCTTCTCTTCCTCCCTCCCTTCTTTCTTTCCTTTTTCCTCCCTTCCTCCCTCCCTCTTACCCCCCCATTCCCCCTCTCTTTCTTTCTCTCTTCTTTGAGTCGGATTCTCACTCTGTTGCCCAGGGTAGAGCACAGCCACAGTCAATCATGGCTCAACACACCCTTGATGTTCTGGGCTCAGACAATCCTTCTGCCTCAGCCTCCTGAGTAGCTGGCACTATAGGAGCACAACACCACACCCAACTAATTTTTTTCATAAATAAATTCTGGGGTTTTGGAGGGAGTTCTGGTATATTAGACTCATGTCACAATTAAAATTCATTCTAAATTACAGTAAAGCATTTGAACTGTTTCATTGTATGTGCTTCTTTTTGGTTCTCATCTGGAACTTTGGGCACTATGTTGGTTATGTGAACTTTAGGCTCCCAGCTGCTTGGACTTGCTGAAGGCTAAGTCCCATATTGTGGCGTATTGTATCCCCAGGCTCTAGCATGGTACTTAGCAGTCAGTCAATAGTTGCTGCATGACTGAGTAGATTAACCATCCAGGGATCAATGGCTGTGCTAGTTCACCAGTGAGTCCTTATTTATTGAGATGTTGATAACAGCAGCTATTATTTATTGAAAGCTCTCCAGGCACAGTGGTAAGCAATTTAAATACATTTTATTGTTTAATCCTCTCAATAACCTTATGATGCAGGTGACATTGCTATTCCTATTTTGTAGCTAAGAAAGCTGATAAAGTAGCTTGGTCAGCATCATTCAACTAGTGGGGGTGGAGCCAGGGATTAGACCCCTGGTCATCTGGCATTGAAGTTTGTGCTAAACACACGAGCACTTAATTTTCTTCAGACAGGAACACTGACCTGCAGAAAGCGATGGAATACATGGGGGCCATGGCTTCTGTTGGGCTCCTTTAAAATCATTAACATACACAAATACAAAATGGTGGCTCCCCTCACACCTGGTGGAGGTCAGCACTCAGTGTGCCTCTGCCTTCTGCATAAGTTTCCTCCTTCTTCCTGCTGAAATAGTCTTCTCTTGTCTACCCTACAGCCTGGCTATAAAGACTCTGTGACCTTAGATATCACTTTCTTTGTTTTTGGAAAAAACCCTACCGTTATCTGGTGTTGGTGACAAACTAACCTCAAAGCCCTAGGCAAAAGCACCACACCCAGCTAATTAAAAAATATGTTTTTGTACAGATGAGGTCTTGCTATGTTCCCAGGCTGGTCGCAAACTCCTGAGCTCAAGTAATCCTCCTACTGTGGCTTCCCAAAGTGCTGTGATTATAGGCCTGAGCCACTGGGCCCCCCAAGCGTAGCCTTTCTAAGGTTCTTTCAGGATTTACTCTTTGTCATTTAACTGGGGGGTCTTGGGTGGTGATGAACTTAAACTATGTTACATACTTTTACATAAATTGGAGCTCCTCAAATATGTTTAATCTCAAACACCTTTCCTCTTGGTTTTATGGTAGTCAAAGATTTCAAACTCTTTTTGTTGTGTTTACATCTTGTGCTTTAAGATGTTTTGGCTGGGTGACCTGCTATTTGAGGAATTTCTTCCGTGAACCAGAGGTCTTCACTGTCAAGTGAAAAATGAATAAAGACTGTCATTCTTATTCACTTAGAATATGCCTGAGACTTGATTACATTTATTTGTTAATTTAAAATTATTTCTTGGAATGGTCTTTTTAGTGAAATTTCTATTTCAGTTAAGAGTTTCATATCTTTTTTGTTTTTTTTGAGGTGAGGTCTTTCTCTCATCCAGACTGAAGTGCAGTGACACAATCATGGTTCACTGTGGCCTTGACCTCTTGGGCTCAAGCGATCCTTCCTCCTCAGCCTTCCAAGTAGCTGGGACTACAGGTGCACGTTACCACACGGCTAATTTTTTTTTTTTTTTTTTTTTGTAGAGACGAGGTCTTGCTATGTTGGCCAGGCTGGTCTCAAACTCCTGGGCTCATGTGATCCTCCAGCTTCAGCCTCCCAAAGTGCTGGGATTATAGGCATGAGCCACTGCACTGGGGCTAAACCTTCATATATTTTGAAAATGGAAAATCTTACTCAGACATGCAAAGAGACATATTCAAGGATGTTTACCAAAATTATTTATAATAAAGAAAATAACGTAAATGTCCATTAATTGAATAAATAAATAAAATATTATGCAAAAATGATAGAAGACAATAGCTTACATAATTAGCTAAACCTACATATCTTTAAGAACAAATTTTGCCAGGTGCAGTGGCTCATGCCTGTAAACCCAGCACTTTGGGAGGCCGAGGTGAGAGGATTGCCTGAGCCTACGTGTTTGAGACCAGCCTGGGAAAGACCTCATCTCTACAATAAATCAAAAAATGAGCTGGGGATGGTGGTGCATGCCTGTAGTTCCAGCTACTTGGAAGACTGAGGTGGAAGGATCGCCTGAGCCCAGCAGGTCAAGGCTGTGGTGGCCGTGAGCGTGCCGTTGCATACCAGCCTGGGTGATGGAGTAAGACTCCAACTCAAAAAAAAAAAAGGACAAATTTTAAAACATGAGTTTGAGTTGCAAATTAAACGAGACGTAACACAATATCATTTATGTAAATTAAAAACACCATACTGTCCATGGATATATATGTATGCATGTGTATTTGTAAAAGTGTATATTTTTATATGTGTATATATACATACATATTTATATACTTTTGTGCATTTAGAAAAACACACATTAAATATATGAAAGTATTTACTTGTGGAAAGGAAGAATAGAAATTGGATTAGGCATTCAGAATTAAGGCAAAATTAATAAAAAGAACAAATTAAATTAAATAAGGGCAATGTATGAAGTCAAATCTTTACTCTGGCTTACTCTGACCATTCCAACTCTTCCCCCCCCACTTTCTTAGGTTGAATTTTATTTCTACACATGTTGTCTCTGTCTCTCTGTCTTTCTGCCTGTGCCTCTCTCTCTCTCTCTCTCTCTCTCTTAAAAACAGTATCGATCTGTTGCTCAGGCTAGAGTGCAGTGGTGCAATCATAACTCACTGCAACCTAAAACTTCTGAGCTCAGAAAATCCTCCCGCTTCAGCCTCCCACATAGCTGGGACTTCAGACATGTGTTGCATGCCTGACTAATTTTTAATTTTTTTTTTTTGTTGTTGTTGTTGTAGAGAAGAGGTCTCACTATGTTGCCCAGGCTCATCTTGAACTCCTGACCACAAATGATCCTCCTGCTTTGGCCTCCCAGTCTCTCCATTCTAACTCTTGATCACCTTGTTTTGCATTCATTTTTTCTTTTTCCCATAGATGTAATTTGATGATTAATTAGAATTTTGGCAAAAAACCAAAATAGATGAAAGCAACAGAGTGTAACACAAGAGAATTTAATGAAGGGACTAGTTGCAAAGTGTAATCAAGATTAAGAGAACTGAAAAGGAACATGGAGATATCTAGGGTCCTGAAGAAGGAGCAAAGGAAGGAAATGGTATTACTAGGACCCAGGGAGAACTGGAGCCTTGGAAGAGGAAGGCACTTAATAGGAGCCATAGCAGGGCAGGAACACAGCCTCTGCCAGAAACACAGCCCACAGCAGGACAGAATTAGGAAGAAGTAACCCACTTCTACCTCACACTGGCCCAATGTGATGAGAACCCAAATAGCAAGGAAACCTCAGTAGAACACAGAACAAGACACTGAATGGATTGGGGAAGGAGAGGTGATGATTAATTCTCTGTGTCACCTTGACTGGGATAAGGGATGCTCAGATAGCTGGTAAAGCATTATTTCTGGGTGTGTCTGTGAGGGTTTTTCTGGAAGAGATTAGCATTTGAAATCAGAAGAGTGAGTAAAATAGATCTGCCCTTACCAAATAGGGGGCATTGATCAATCCACTGATGGCCTGGGTATAATAAAAAGGCAGAGTAGTGAATTCACTCTCTTCTGGACCTGGCACATTCATTTTCTCCTGCCCTGAGATGTCAGAGGTCCAGGTTTTCAGGCCTTCAGATTCTTGGACTTACACCATGACCCCAGCCCCACTTCCCAGTTCTGGGTCTTCGACCTTAGACTGAGAGTTACACCACTGGCTCCTCTGGTTCTCAGTCCTCTTGTGTCTTCAGACTCAGAATTACACCGCTAGCTTTCGTGGTTCTAGCATACTGTGGGACTTCTTGGCCACTGCAATCTCATCAATCAATTCCCATTAAAAATTCCCTCTTCTCGCACCTGTAATCCCAGCACTTTGCAAGGTGGAGGAAAGAGGATTGCCTGAGCCCAGTGGTTGGAGACCAGTCTGGGCAACTTGGGGAGACCTCGTCTTCAGAACAAATAACAAAATTAGCAGGTGTGGTAGTGCGCACGTGTAGTCCCCGCTACTTGGAAGGCTGAGGTGGAAGGATTGCCTGAGCCTAGCAGGTAGAGACTGCAGTGGCTGTGAGGGTGCCACTGCTCTCCAGTCTGGGTGACAGAGTGAGACTCTGGCTCAAAAAAAAACAAAAATCCCCTCTTCTAGATCTCTCTGTGTACCCTATTGGTTCTGTTTCTCTGGAGAATGCTTGACTACAAAACGAACAAAGAATAACCAGAATGCATCATAGATGAGTATATTTAATAGCATAAATAAATACATTTATAATGAGTTCATATTATACATTTATTATTTTTTATCTGTCTTCTCCTGATAGAATATAAGTTCCAAGAGGCCAGGATGTTTGTTTTGTTCACATGTTTCCCAAGAGCCTAGAAGTTTGCTAGGTACAAAGTAGATAATCAAGGCTGGGTGTAGTGGCTCACACCTGTAATCCTAGCACTTTGGAAGGTGGAGGCAAAAGGATTTCTTGAGCCCAGGAGTTCAAGACCACCCCGGGCAACATAACCAGACCTTGTCTCTACAAAAAATGAGCCAGGTGTGGTGGTGCACACCCATAGTCTCAACTACTCAGGAGACTATGGCAGAAGTATCGCATGAATCCAGGAGATTGAGGCTGTGGTAAGCCCTGATCCTGCCACTGCACTCCAGCTTGGGTGATAGAATGAGACCCCGACCCCAAAATAAAAATAAAATAAAATAGTCAATTAATAAATAATTGTTTAATCAATTGTGTGTCCCTAATCAAAGCTTATGATCAACATAAATCTTTGAACCTGATATGTAAGAAAAGAAGATGATTAGCTTTGGGTTAATTAGAATACAATTAGAGCATCCTGTGACATTAGACAATAGTCATTTTCATAATTATGAGGAGAATTTTCTGGGTGGATCAGTCACTTTTTGTCTTATCCACTTAGATATAATACAAATAGAATTAAGTTATTATTATTATTATTATTATTATTATTATTTTTACTTTTTTGAGTTGGAGTCTCATTCTGTCACCCAGACTGGAGTGCAGTGGCCGCTCCCGGCCACCGCAGCCTCGACCTGCTGGGCTCCAACAATCCTTCCGCCTCAGCCTTCCAAGTAGCTGGAACTACAGGCGAGTGCTACCACGCCCGGCTAATTTTTTGATTTATTGTTGAGATGAGGTCTCACCAAGTTGCCCAGGCGGGTCTCGAACCCACGAGCTCAGACAATTCACTCACCTTAGCCTCCTCAAGGCGCGGGATTACAGGCTGAGCCACCGAGCCCGGCTTAAGTTATTATTTTAGGATTCCAGATGAATGCATCATTACCGAAATCTTATCACTACAGATGTAAGAATGACCGATCTCCCCACTTACCAACCTCTTGTTCCTGGAAGACAGGCCTATGTAGAAAGGTCATTAGAGAAGGCCCTGTCAAGACTCCAGGCATCACAGTGACCAAACGCTTCTCTGAAGGCATACGAAGGATAGAACTGTAGCTAAACACATCACGTTCTTCTTCCATATCTTAAGGTCGACTAACAGTACCTCAACAGTTCACTGGCTGACCCTCAATTTTCATCCTTTCTTAACTAGTCAGCATGCACACCTAGCGATTTTCCAAATTCTGAGGAAGTGGGTCCCACCAATAATTATTTTAGGGCAGTCTCTTATGAAAGATGTGTCAGATGGAAATTTCCAATCCAAAGGTAGATAGACATTCAGGAAGATTTGGGGTTTACTATATAAATTGAGTCTTAGACACAAGAATATTAAGTATTTATTTGAGCAAATTTTTTACTGTTGTCCAGCTTTTGTGTATTTCCTTACTTCATTTTCTTCTACATTTGTAGCTCCCCAGGACTTACAGAAACCAAAGAAATTAAAATACCAGTCTAGTTAATAGGTGCCATGAAGATATGTAATTGGCAATGACATGTTGAACACAAAATTCTACAAAATGGAGAGGAACTAGCAAGCATTACAGCTTTTAGCCCTCTAAGTATTTATTCTACCCGGAAGAAAAAAATGAATACATGATTCTATGCCACATTTTTTTCATTCTTTTTTTAAAAATATAAATTTTATTGTGTATATTTAAAGTATAAAACATGATATTATAAGATATATATATAGTAAAACAGCTATTGGAACACATGAACATATCTGTCATCTCACATAGTTACAGGATTTTCTTTATTATATATTTATTCTGAGTCGGAGTCTCATTCTGTCATCTGGGATGGATTGCAGTGGTACAACCATGGCTCACTGCAACCTTGACCTCCTGGGCTCAGGCGATTCTCCCGTCTCAGCTTCTGGATTATCTCTGACTATAGGTGTGCGCCACCACACCTGGCTAATTTTTTTATTTTTTGTAGAGAAAAGGTCTTGTTATGTTGCCCAGGCTGGTGTAGAACTCCTGGGCTCTAGCAATCCTCCTGCCTTGGCCTCTCAAAGTGCTGGGATTTCAGGTGTGAGCCACCACGCCTGAACTTGTTACCCATTTTTTACACTCTTGTGGCACAGCAGCAAAAATTCTACTAATTTCTGGAGAACCCTGAATACAAGGTACTATTATTAACTACAGTCCTCATGTTGTACATTAAATCTTTGATTTCTTTATTCTTTGCATTTGCTTCTTTGTATCACCTCCTACCCAGACCCTGGTAACCACTGTTTTATTTTGTATCTCCATATATGTGACTTTTTTAAAAACATTTTTTAAAATATTACACATATAAATGAGATTATGCAATATCTTATTGTATTTGCTTTTTTGTTTTTTGTTTTTTGCTTGGCATCTCACTCTGTTGCCCAGGCTGGAGTGCAGTGGCACACTCACGGCCACCGCAGTCTTGACCTGCTGGGCTCAGGTGATCCTTCCACCTCAGCTTTCCAAGTAGCTGGAATGACGGGCACACACCACCATGCCTGGATAATTTTTTGATTTATTGTAGAGTTGAGGTCTCACCAAGTTGTCCAGGCTGGTCTCGAACACGTAGGCTAGGGCAATCCTCTCATTTCGGCCTCCCAAAGCGCTGGGATTATAGGAGTGAGCCACCGCACTCGGCTGTATTTGTTTTTTAGAGACAGAATCTCACTCTGTGGTCCAGGTTGGAGTGCAGTGGTGGGTTTAAGAGATCCTTCCACCTCAGCCTCCCGGGTGGCTGGAACTGCAGGTGTTTGCCATCATATCTGGCTAATGTTAATTAAAAGAAATTTTTTTTTAGAGACAGGGTCTCTATAGAGTTCAGACTCATTTTGAACTCCAGGTCGCAAGTGATCCTTCTGCCTCAGCCTCCCAAACACACTGAGATTATAAGTGTGAGACACCGCTCCTGACCTCTATCTGTGTCTGGCTTATTTCACTTAGCATAATGTCCTTCAGATCCATCCATGTTGTAATAAATGGCAGGATCTCTTCCATTTTAAAGGCTGAATAAGATTCTATTATATAATGGCTGAATAAAAACTTCATCTTTACACACACACACACACACACACACACACCACACACACACACACACACATCCATCACATATATGTGCCTGTCCCACAGTTTCTTCATCTACTGATCCGTTGATGGACGTCTAAGTTGTTTTCTTTTTTTTTTGAGTTGGAGTCTCACTCTGTCGCCCAGACTGGAGTGCAGTGGCCACTCCCGGCCACTGCAGCCTCGACCTGCTGGGCTCTGGCGATCCTTCTGCCTCAGCCTTCCAAGTAGCTGTAATTACAGGCATGCACTACCACGCCCAGCTGATTTTTTAATTTATTGTAGAGATGAGGTCTCGCTGCCCAGGCGGGTCTTGAACCCGCGGGCTCAGGCAATCCTCTCACCTCAGCCTCCCAAAGGCGCGGGATTACAGGCTGAGCCACCAAGCCTGGCTTAGGTTGTTTTCATATCTTGGCTATTGTGAATAATGCTGAAATAAACATGAGAATGTAGATATCTTTACAAGGTGGTGATTTCATTTCCCTTGGGTATATCTGGAAGTGGCAATGCTGGACCATATGGTATTTCTAGTTTTAATCTTTTTTGAAGCCTCTATATGATTTTCCATACTGGCTGTACCAGTCTACATGCCCTTGAACAAGGTACAAGAGTTCCCTTTTCACCACACCCTCACCAACTCATGTTATCTCATGTCTTTTTGATATTAGCTATCCTAATAGATAATATCAAAAAGACAAGAGATAATTTGAATTTTCCTAATTAGTGAGTTGAGCACCTTTCCATGCATCCGTTCATCACTGTTATGTTGCTTTTGGAGAAATGTCTGTTCAAGTCCTTTTGCCCATTTTAAAATCTGGTTATATGTTTTCTTGCTATTGAGTTGTAAGAGTTCTTGAAAAACCTTTTGCATTAACTTCTTGTATGATGTATGGTTTGCAAATATTTTTTCAAAATGTGTAAGTATCCTTTTCATTTTGTGATTGTTTCCTCTGCTGTGAAGAAGCTTCTTAGACTGATATAGTTCCAGTTTTTTGTTTTTGCTTTTGTAGCCTGAACTTTCGATGTGATAGCCAAGAAATTATTGCCAAGGCCAATATTAAGGAGCTTTTCCCCTCAGTATTTTCATTCTTTGGCATTTATATTTTAGATGTTTGCAATATTTCTTAATTTAAAAATATTTTTAAAGTAAATTATATATATATTTATTCTGTAATATTTTTAAAACATTGTTTTCTTTTTAAGAAAAATTATAAAAAATAAATTTTTGAAAGTCCAAACAATAAATAAAAGTATGATTTTACAACAGGTTTTCTGATTCACTAACCATACCCCTTCCCTATAAAAATTTTTTTCTTTTGAGTTGGAGTATTACTCTGTCTCTCAGGCTGGAGTATACTGGCATGCTCCCAATCACTGGAGCCTCGACCTGCTGGGCTCAGGCAATCCTTCTGCCTCAGCCTTCCAAGTAGCTGGAACTACAGGCATGCAACACCACACCAGGCTAATTCTTTTATTTATTGTAGAGATGAGGTCTCGACAGGTTGCTCAGGCTGGTCTTGAATCCCTGAGTTCAGGCAATCCTTTGGCCTCCGCCTCCTAAAGTGCTGGAATTACAGGTATGAGCCATCACACCTGGCTAAACTCATTCATCTGGTTTTGTTGCTGTTGTTGTTTTTGAGTCACTCTTACTCTGTCACCAAGTCAGGCATAACAAATTGACTTTGCAGTGGCAAAGTCATGGTTACCACAGCCTCAACCTGCTGGGTTCAGGCAATCCTTCAACTTCATCCTCCTGAGTTGCTGGAACTACAGGTGGGTGCCACCACACCCAGTTAATTTTTTAAAATGTATTTATTGTAGAGACGAGATCTCACCAAATTGCCCAGGCTAGTCTAGAACCCCTAGGCTCTGGCAGTCTTCTTACCTCTGCCTCCCAGAGTGCTGGGATTACAGGTGTGAGCCACTGCACCCAGAAAAACTTTTTTCCATTTGTTATTCCTGTGCTTATTTGCTGCCCAGGAAACTACCTGCCAAATTAGATCTTCACTGTGGGAAAATTTATGAACCATTTTATATTACCCTTTGAAATTCCATAGTAAAAATCAACATGACAAACATTTAGAGTCAATTTGATGAAGTTTATTTTATTACATATGTTGTAATCCATATGATTAACTGTCATCTCTAGAGCTGGAATTGAATCTTGTCTTTTTTCCTAGTGTAAATGTCAACAGAATGAACTTATCCAATCTGTTTTGCAATAAACGTGAAAATATTTTCAAATAATAAATTATGCCTTTATATTCATTTGCTTCACTTTTCTAAGTAATTTGTTTTGAAGAAATGAACACTGCTACTTTATATAAATGTATCGGGGCCTAAAACTTTGATCAAATCTTCCACATCTATATATCAAAAGTGGAAACAGCAAGACCCCAGCTTCTCTGTTCTCCCAAGACCACATTCCACAGCCAACAGCAAGTGGAAGGTGCCATTGGAGAATTCAGGTAGCGGATATAACTTCGCTCCCATTCTGTCTGTTGTAATTAAATGCTACTTGTTATTCACGGAGTAAAACCTGTATCCCACTGAACTCTTTTCCCAAAGAGATAAAAGACAAATTGAAGAAAAACCTGAATTCTCATTTTGTCACAAATAGTTCTGCTGCAATTTAACCCATGAGCTTATCTTTCAGGATTTCTCTCAGGTGATATAAAAAGTAAAAAAAACATCATCAGAAGGACATTTTTAGCACAACTGAAACTTGATGTGATGTGCTGTTATCTTATCAGATATTAGAGCACCTCTTAAGGGAGCAGTGATCTTTTTCCTAGTTAAGAGTACATTCCTTCTTACAGAGAAAAACACTTAACTGCAGTGTAATGCATTTTGATGTTACTGGAACCTGTTATGTGCCACTGTTAGTGGAACTGGGATACAGCAGAGAACAAACTAGATCTCTTCTCAACTCTCAAGGAGCGAGGGTATCTCCCAGTGGAGGGAAGCAGAGAGAAGACAGTCAAATCAACAAACTTGACCATTATGGATAGTGAGATAATTACCCATCTAAATAAATGTGGACAGTCAACAAGTTGGGTGATGAAATGAGGAGAGAGACTTGGATGTGGATCAGCTGGAGAAAGCTTCTCTAGAGGTGATAGAACAATGTCCTAGAGGAGGACAAGACCCCAGGCCTAACAAGCAAAGGGGACACAAGGGCAGAGCGAATCCAGATATGACACTGGACACTTGTATGTTCCATGATCATCACAGAGGCCATATCTTAACCTTTGAATGCATTATTTTATCTTTATTTTCCATAAATCCATTGTTGTTGTTGTTATACTATTCATCTAATTTTCTGTCTGTGTCACTTATATTGAGCAGAAACTAGTTGATCAATAAAATAATCGCAACTAAGCTGACTGCTTTTGCTGGTTGGCTCAGGGATAATTTATACTTTCCCTAGTAAAAAAGATGTAAAGAAGCTACAGAGAACATTGATGGTAGAATAAGCTTTCTTGTCACTGTCACAGAAGGAACTAACCAGATTGTGATTCAATAGAAAGAAAATTCAAGTCAGAGACAGAGCTGGGGTCCTCAAAAGAAGAATATCCAGGTTACTAGCAGACAGAAGTCTACATGTAGCAAAGGGTTTTAGAATAAACTTGGACTCCTAATACACATTAATCGCATCTCTTATTTCTAGTTATGTACATGTATCATGTGAAATAAACGTGTTGAATTAATATGCAAATGAAATTGTCCACGGAGAAACCTGTATGTGATTTACTTATGGCATTGGCTTAATTTCTTTCTCCCTTTCTTTTCATAAATCTTTTAAATTATCTCCAGAGTTAAAAAGCAGCCTCTTCTCTTCCAGAAAGACTTCATAGGCCACCAGCTGGGACTGAGAGTATCTGAACACTCACAGCTTTTTGTACAAGCCCTTTGCTCATTACTTAGTAAATCCTAGTCAGGTCAGGCTGTAAGCGCTTCAAAGGCAGGGCCAGAGTCTTATCATCCATTATATAGACACCGTGCCTAACACCTGGCACATGCTCAGTACATAGCGAATTAAAACGAACTACTTTCACTTAACTGCCATGCAGTCACTCTTTCTATGCTCTGAATATATTTATGTTCACTGAGGCTTCCTAGAAGAAAATTCGGGCTAATTCACTTAAAATCATGAAGTAAGAAGGCCTAACTATAGCTTAAAATCCAAAATTAGCTGGGTATGGTGGCACATGCCTGTAATCCCAGCTACTTGGGAGGTTGAGGTGGGAGGTTGAGGTGGAAGGTTTGCCTGAACCCAGGAGGTCGAGGCTGCAGTGAGCTATGATTGTGCTACTGCACTTCAGCCTGGGCGACAGAGTGAGACCCTAACTCAAAACAAAATAAAACAAGCAAACAAAAAAACCAGGAATCACAACAGAAAAGTTTGATGAATTTGACAACATATGCATGAACCCCCACACACAAACACACGTGTGCACACACAAACTAACTTTTGCATTGTCATCAAACAACAAAGGCAAAATCCACATTAAAACCATGGGGGAAATATTTGTATCCCATACTCCAGACAAAATGATTAATTTCCCTAGTGTATGAAACAGTCATAGAAACCGAGGAGAAGAGGACCAACAAATACAATAGAAAATAGGTAAAAGACATGGACAGAGAGCTAAAAACAACAACAACAACAAAAGAACTATAAATGAACTTTAATATTATAAAATAAGTTTTAAAAATAGTATTCACTTATAAAAAGAAATATGAATTACACACATTAAAATCTCATTTTTTCCTATCAAATTGTCAAAAATTCAAGTTGGAGAACACACTCTATCATTGAGCTTGTGGAGAAAGAGGCCTTCTCATATATTACAGGTAGAAACACAAATGGTACAACTTCTACAGAGGAGAAACTGACAATATTTACTAAATTTGAAGATGTGTTTACCTTCAGCCCAGTCTTCTCGAAATCGAGTCCACAAATATTGCTTCACATATATGAAACCATGTATGCATAAGGTTATTTGTTACAGCATTCTTAATAGCAAAGGATTAGAACAAAATCCAATCGTTTGTCAATAGAGCACTAGTTAAATGAATTATGGCCCATCCACACCGTGGAAATATTATGTAACTGTAAGAAAGAATGAGAAAGATTTTGTGTGACTGGCAAAGGATGATTTCCAGGAGAGATTGCTAATGAAAAGAGTAAGGTGCAGATCACTGCATATGGTGCAAGAGACATGGAAGGACTACATATTCATATTTACTTGTGTTAAGGAATAGGCCAGGCATGGTGGCTCATGCCTGCAATCCCAGCACTTTGGTTAGGCCAAGGTGAGAGGATTGCTTGATCCAGGAGTTCAAGACCAGCCTAGGCAACACAGTGAAACCTCATCTCAAAAACAATTTTTTTTATTGAAAAAAAAAAAAAAAAAGCCAGGCTCGGTGGCTCAGCCTGTAATCCCATGCCTTTGGGAGGCTGAGGTGAGTGGATTGCCTGAGCCCGCGGGTTCGAGACCTGCCTGGGCAACTTGGCGAGACCTCATCTCTACAATAAATCGAAAACTAGCCGGGCATGGTAGCGCGCGCCTGTAGTTTCAGCTACTTGGAAGGCTCAGGCGGAAGGATAGCCGGAGCCCAGGAGGTCGAGGCTGCGGTGGCCGGGAGCAGCCACTGCACTACAGTCTGGGTGACAGAGTGAGACTCCAACTCAAAAAAAAAAAAAATAAAGAATCATGGAGGGACAAACAGGAAATGAATATAACTGTTGCCTAGAAGGCAGAGGACACATTTGTGAAGAAAAGGAAGAGGTGGGGGCAAGACTTCTATACATACTTTGTTTTGACTTGTGAATCATGTAAATACAACTATTAAAATTATTGTTGAAGAACGCGCTATCTTTTCAAGAAGAACAGGACTAGGAATATTAACTATGTGTATATACCTTATATTTACTTTTAGTCACATAAAATTAAAGTTATATTTGCAGAAGTAAATGTCACCATATCTGAGTGTGTAATGAAAAGAATTTGGTATAATGAGAAACACACAATTTGAGAATCAGAGAATGTCATGTCATTAGGGAGCTGATCTTGGTATACTTCATTCATTATTTTCCGTGCCTATAAAATGAGGCTTATAATATCAGCCTTCTAAGTCTCTAGTAAAGGTCAAATAAACGAAGGTATCTAAGATTCCTTACATCCTCCAGCTCATCAGTCACACAGTCAACAGGTGCAGAATCTGGAATTTGATTCAGGTCGCCTGCTTTCTAAAAGCTCTCTTCCTTGGACACGCACATAAACTATGACCGTTCTGACATCAGGAACAGTCATTCTTCTCTCTTCTGGTCGTCTCACAACACCTTAGAAATTTAGCCAAGATCTTACTTCCTCTGTGATGACTTCTTTTCTAGGGTTTCTATTTTAATTATAGTTATCACTACATACTTTATGAGTTTTATATTTTATATGCTAATCTTCATCTCCTAAGAACCTTAAGATCTCTTATGGTAAACCCTTTTCACATTCTAAAACACTAAGTACATCATAAATGTGCAATCTATTTTTGTTTCTCTGCATGACAGAAAGCTTAAACATTAAGTAGTGAAACCTAGCCTAAGTTTAGAGCACCAGTTAGAACCCTTTTTAAAATGTGTATGCCCTTTAATTCTCTTTTGCAGTCTGCTAAATGTAATTAAGTTTCTCCCACATATCTAATTCTTGTAATTATTGAGATCGTGTTGAGTGAAAAAAATAGTATTTGGGGCAAAGTATCATTAAAATATTTTCCATTCTGGTGTTTCCTAGTATCATAAGCCAGGTGACATCACCATCGAAACTGACATTTAATTATGAAAAATGGCCAAGTTTCACCATTTTTTACATGGTTAGTCTTTAACATGCATTTATTATATTTAGCATTCGTCACTCTAATTTACCTGAAGAAATCCACCGCCATTCTGTTGAAAAACAGCATAGTATCAGAACTAAGATGGAGGAGTGGGTGGATCCCTTGTTACTTATGAGAATTCCTCATCCTAATTGTAGTCCTTCATCTCACTGTTCCATTTTATTTGGACTGGCAATTCAATACCATCACAATTTTTTCCCTGGCAAAATTGGATTTTTGTTGTTGCTTCTGACACCATAAAATTATAGTGTGATAGAAAGAATACTTAAGAAACAACTTAAAATATAAAATTAATATCCATTTTTAATAGAGGCCAATTAATTTATGTTTGCTTGATCAATGAAGCCCCAAATCAGGGTGAAAACTGCAAATGACCCTGGGACCCAACTTTTTTCTTCCTCTTGTTTCTTTTTATTTATTTTTTCTTTCTTTTTTTGAGTCGGAGTCTCACTCTGTCGCCCAGATTGGAGTGCAGCGGCCACTCCCGGCCACCACAGCCTCGACCTGCTGGGCTCCGGCGATCCTTCCGCCTTCCAAGTAGCTGGAATTACAGGCATGTGCTACCACGCCCGGCTGATTTTTTGATTTATTGTAGAGATGAGGTCTTGCTGCCCAGGCAGGTCTCGAACCCGTGGGCTCAGGCAATTCACTCACCTCAGCCTCCCAAAGGCCCAGGATTACAGGCTGAGCCACCGAGCCTGGCTATTTTTTTTTTTTTTATTTCAATAGCTTTGGGGGATACAAATAGTTTTTGGCCTGGGCTTTAAGGTTACCCACCACTCCCACCTGTGCACATTGTACCTTACAGGTGATTTTTTTTGTGTCTCTTCACCCCCCATCCCAACTTCTGAGTCTCCAGTGTCTATTATACTATTCTCTATGTCTTTCCTGGGACCCAACTTAAAGCTACATCTCAGGACTTCCTTTATTTTTTCCTTTTAAGTTCTCTCTCTCTCTTCCTCTCTCTCTCTCTCTCTCTCTCTCTCTCTCTCTCACACACACACACACACACACACACACACACACAGACACACACACACACACACACACACACACACACACCACAAAGGTATACAGGTTTGGCTGGGCGCAGTGGCTTTCGCTTGTAATTCCAGCACTTTGGGAGGCTGAGGCGAGAGGATTGCCTGAATCTAGGAGTTTGGGACCAGCCTGGGCAACATGGTGAGACCTTGTCTCTACAATAAATACAAAATTAGTTGGATGTGACAGTGTGTGCCTGTAGTTCTAGCTACTTGGAAGGCTGAGGTGGAAGGATCGCCTGAGCCCAGCAGGTTGAGGCTGCGGTGGTCGTGGGTGTGCCACTGCACTCCAGCCTGGTTGACAGAGTGAGACTCCAACTCAAAAAACAACAACACAAAGAGCTGACAATATCTAATTTGCCTCTTCTACTAGCAGCTACCTCTTTATTAAAATAAAATTCCCACTTCTTTTGGACTATTAATACAAATAAGTTATATTTATTACCCCGTGTGAGATTCTGTGTTAAGCTTTGTTTCATATGGCAATTAAATTTCATAGCAGCCCAATAGCCAATGAGATAAGTGCTATTATTATCTCTGTTTTAGAGATAAGCAAACTAAAGCATAGAGAGGTTAGAAAACTTGCTCAAGGTCACCTACGTGTAGTAAGTGATAGGGAAAAACTAGTCAGACTGCTCTTGGGGTCCTGTAATCCAGCCAGCTAACTACACTGTCTAAGAGGCAGCACTTATTTTAGGGTTAAAAATATTAAGATCTTTTAGGCCGGGTGTGGTGGCTCACGCCTATATTCCCAGCACTTTGGGAGGCCGAGGCTAGTGAATTGTCTGAGTCCACGGGTTCAAGACCAGCCTGGCCAACTTGGTGAGACCTTGTCTCTACAACAAATAAAAAATTAGCAAGGTGTGGTAGTACGCGCCTGTAGTTCTGCCTACTTGGAAGGCTGAGGTGGATGGATCGCTGGAGCCCAGTGGATCGTCGCTGGGGTGGCCTTGAGCGTGCCACTGCACTCCAGCCTGGGCGACAGAGTGCGACTACAACTCAAAAAACCAGAAAGCAAAACAAAACAAAAAAAAGAATAAGAGATTAATGCCGAGTCTGGTGCCTCATGCCTGTAATCCCAGCACTTTGGGAGGTCAAGGTAGGAGAATCAATTGAGGCCAAGAGTTTGAGACCAGCCTGAACATTATAGAAGACCTCATTTCTGCAAAAAATAAAAATAAAAAAATAACGTATTAGTCAGATGTAGTGGAGCATTCCTGTAGGTTCAGCTACTCAGGAAGATGAGGCAGAAGGATGGCCTAAGCCTAGGAAGTCCAGGTTGTGGTGAGCCATTATTGTGTCACTATATTCCAGCTTGGGTGGCAGAGATACCCCAACTAAAAAAAAAGTGATTAGGACACTGACACATACAGAGAAAAGACCACGTGACCATATAGGGAAAAGACAGCTATCTACAAACCAAGGCCTCAGAAACAAACCCCACCTTGCCTACACCTTGATCTTGGACATTTAACCTCCAGAATTATGAGAAAATACATTTCTGCTGTGTAAACTTCCCAGTCTGGGACATTTCTGCTGTGTAACCCAACCAATCTGAGACACTTTGTCATGGCAGCCTTAGTAAACTCATACACTAAGGAAGTATAAAATGAATATGGGACGGGATAGAGAGTGATGGAGGGGTTATCTTGGATTGAATGTCCAGAGAATGTTTCTCCAAGGAGGAGATATTAATTAATTAACTTATTTTTGAGTCAGGATCTCTGTCACCCAGGCCGGAGTACAGTAGCATGATCACTATGCCTTGACCTCCCAGGCTCAGGCAATTCTTCTACCTCAGCCTCTTGAGTAGCTGGGACTATAGGCACAGCTCACCACACCTGGCTAATTTTTAAAATTTTTTTGCAGAGATGAGGTCTTGCTATGTTGCCTAGGTTGATCTTAAACTCTTAGGCTGAAACCATCCTCCTACCTCAGCCTCCCGAAGTTCTGAGATTACAGGCGTGAGCCTGGTCTTTACCTGACATGGAGGAGATATTTAAACTGAGATCTAAGTGAAGGAGTCAGCTATATCATGCTCAGAGAGGAAAGCATTCTGGCAGAGGGTATAGGTTCAACAAAGTTCCTGTGGTTCAATAAACCAAAAGAAGGCAGGTGTGAATTAGGTTTGATGGCAAACAATATGAAATGGGAAATGCATTCCTAGGCCAGGTTCAGATGATACAGAGTTTGGAAGTGCAATGGATGGTCACTGCAGAGTGAATTCTAGAAGCGATATGACTGAATACACCTTTTAAGAAGATAACACTGATTGCTAGATGGGGGATAGATTTAGGTGGAAAGGGAATAAAAAGAGGCAGTCATGAGTCATGGTTGTTCAGGCAAGAGATGTGTTGTTGGCTAGGCGCGGTGGCTCAAACCTGTAATCCCAGCACTTTGGGAGGCCAAGGTGAGAGGATTGCCTGAGCCCACGGGTTCGAGACCCGCCTGGGCAACTTGGCGAGACCTCATCTCTACAATAAATCAAAAAAGTAGTTGGGCATGGTAGTACGCACCTGTAGTTCCACTACTGGGAAGGCTGAGGCAGAAGGATTGCCTGAGCCCAGCAGGTCGACGTTGGGGTGGCCCATGAGCGTGTGTGCCACCTAGCCTAGGTGATGGAGTGAGACTCCAACTCAAAAAAAAAAAAGAAATGTGTTGTTGGCTTGGACAAGTTTGTTGTTGGGTAGATGGAAAGAACTAGTTAGGTCAGAAGTGTGTTTCCAAGGGAGGTACCATAGTTCTTACTACCAGATTGTAATCATGGTGAGGAAGAGAAATGAATTAATAATTTGTGGGTTAATTAACCAGGTGAGATTAGGAAGGCTTAGGAAGGAGCAGGTTTGGAGGAAAATCAAGCATTCTGAGGGCATGGTGGCTCATGCTTGTAGTCCTAGCATTTTGGAAAGCTGAGGGGGGAGAATTGCATGAGCCCAGCAGTTCAAGACCAGCCTGGGCAACATAGTGAGACCTTATTTCTACAAAAAATAGCAAAATAAGTCAGGTGTGATGGTGTGTGCCTATAGTCCCAGCTACTCAGGAGGAGGAGGCTGAAGCAGAAGACCCTCCCGAGACCAGGAGGTCTAGGCTGCATTGAGTGGTGATCATGCCACTGCACTCCAACCTGGGCAACAGAGTGAGACCCCAGCCTGGGCATCAGAGTGAGATTTATCCCATCTCCAAAAAAAAAATAATAATAATAATAATAAAGAGTTCATCTTTGGCTGTGCTATTTTGGAAATCACAATTAGGCAGCTAGAGGTATTAGCCTGAATTCTGAATTTCTAGAATGCTTCAAGGCTGGTGACACGAGGTTGGAAGTCACCGGTATAGAGACAGTATAGTCAACCTGGGGAATGGAGAAAATGTCTTGTTTCACCAGGAGTAGTCATCTGGAATAATCTCTATGGACAGGACTCGGCAGAGGCCTTAATGTATTTTTCAAAATAAATGATGCTTTGGAGGTTTGTGAGGACATTGAGACTGATCTAGTTAGAAGAGGAGTGTCTGTGCATGGCGATCTATTCTTAGCCTCTCAGTGAGCTGTAGCAAAACACTCCTTTTAAAAACCACACAACTTAGGATACCTCTCTCGTCTTCCCCGTATGTATCTTTATTCTGAACCCTCTCAATAAACTGGAATGCTCTTCTCAATGTTCTCCTTTGCTTTTGAGAAGAATGAAAATCAAATCTAGAATGTTCATAAATGTCACACTGCCTTTCCTGTCATCCCGCTCCTCATTCTGAAGGAGACTACGTGGGGGTTGGAATGAAATGGAGCCCCACGAAGGCGTAAGAAAATGAAATGAAATTCAGAATATGGTCTTGACATTTAGAAGTGGCACAAGAAAAAGCTATTTTATTACTGTAAACCCAACAACTTTATTCATTCATTCAGCATTTTCTTTATTATTTGGGTTTTTTTTTTTTTTTTGAGTCAAAGTCTCACTCTATCACCCAGGCTAGAGTGAAGTGGCACGCTCATGGTCACCATAACCATGACCTGCTTAGCTCAGACAATTGTTCCACCTCAGCTTTCCAAGTAGTTGGAACTATAGGCACATGCCACCATGCTCAGCTAATTTTTTGATTTTTCCGTAAAGATGAGGTCTTGCCAAGTTGCCCAGATTGGTATCGAACTCCTGAGCTCAAGCAATCCTCTACCTCCACCTCCCAAAGTGCTGGGATTACAGGTGTGAGTCACTGTGCCCAGCCTCATTCAACATTTATTGAGAATCAACTATGTCTTAAGCACTTCCTTGCCTGTCAAAGTGTTATAGATACATGACAAAGACTGTTGGTTGGATACCTCTACTTGGGACACTGAATCTGGGGCCAGTGAAGCTGGTAGTTTTCCATTCTAGTAGTTTCTGCAAAAACGGTTATTTTATTTGCTCTTCTTGAGTCTATGCTACTATCCTGATTCTTATTCAGTTTCCAGATTTTATTTTCTCACCTGTCACTGACTCCATAAGCCTTTTCTGTCCTTCTTATAAATCTCGTTTCCACTAAAAAGAGCCAGGATCATTATCTGTTATTTGTAAACAAGAGCTCTTGTTGCTATGTGCTGCAATTAGTGGATTACAAAAGTTTAAATCACACTTTCAAAAAGGAAGTGTCTATACATCTCAAATGACAAAAGGTCAAGAATTTCTCCCCAAGTCTCATGCGTTATAGAATGAAGGCCAATTTTCTCCATAAGACCCTGTGCTGATTCAAGAATAAATGGCAAACTCTGTGTAGTATCCAATTATTTCTTAGGTTAGCTCTATTTTATAAAATCCTAAAATAGCAAATTATTCTTGCTATCCATCTTGCCACAGCTGAAGAATGGAAATTTGGGTTTAAGGGAAGGGGACAAGTAGAACTAATTGCTAGGTCAAGCAAAGTAAATTAGACGCAACATCTAAGCCTATTAATAGAAATTGTCCCCAGAACCTTGAGTTACAGAGCTAAGTGCCAAAGAGGATAAAACATCGAATTGGTCCAATCATTTCCAATTTGGTGACCAAGAAATGAAAACACTTGGGGGAGTCTATTCACAGGCTCAGAATGTTTCTAGTTCTCTTTCTTGGTCAGGTCTTCAGGGTAGGCTTTGGACTTTCAAAGCCAGAAGTGATAGCAAGTCATTCGACAGTGCAGAAATGGGAGCATGATGAAGCACGAGACTTTGGTTTCCTAGTTACCTTCTGGGTGGAAAAGATAAAGAAAAACAGTTTTAAAAAATGGTAGTATCTTTATTCCGGTAGCCACAGGCACCTTAGCTTTTTGTTCTGAAGAGAAATGCCACCAGAAGGCATTTGTTTAAGAGGGAGAGAAAGAAGTGTGCTTTGTAACTTTCAAGGGAAGTTAGAAATAAGAGAGAAGAATTCTGCTTTGTAATTCGCCCTGCATGTTAGAACTAACTCTGAGTATTGCACACATTCTTACCAATGGAGGTCACGTATTTATGTATCATTTTACCCCTTTAACATTCTTTCACATCCACAATCAAATCTGAAATATGAGGTAACTCTCAAGGGTTTGTCAAGTTAACATTATCTTCATTTCACGGGTGAAAATTTTCTACTCAGAAAAATCAACATGCTTTTCATCACAGAACTAAGAAATTCTGAAACCCAAATCAGAAGCTGAGTGTTCATGACCAAAATGATTTTATAAAATAATGATAGCTTTCGTTTACACTATAATAACTCCAAGTGAGAATGCCCACAACATTGTCAGCATTTAATCCCCATTTCTGGTCTACATGACCACATGGGTTAATAACTGCATGACATACTCATAATAAAAGTGATGCTGGGCAACCCCTTCGGGTCCCCTCCCACTGCGGGAGCTTTTCGTCCTCTCAATAAATCCTACTTTCTACAAAATAAATAAAATAAAATCTATTGTTTGGAGATAAATACTTAGAATTAGATTTAAAATTATAGAAATAGAGATTTGGGGAAATTGGGTAGTAGCTTTACTGGGCTACCACTATTCATTTTCAAAATGATTTCAAAAATTATTAACTAAAATTTTAAAATGGATTTGTATATTATTGTATATAATGACATATTATAGATAAATATATAGCTATTAAAATATCAATAGACTCTAAGTGATTCACACTGTGATAAGCCTGAATTTACCAAGAGAAGCATATATTAAGTGCTAAGTTTTTTTTTTTTTTTAGTCGGAGACTCACTCTGTTGCCCAGGCTGGAGTGCAGTGGCACGCTTATGGTTATCACAGGCTCAATCTACTGGACAGGGTGATCCTTCCACCTTAGCTTTCCAAGTAGCTGGAACTTCAGGCACGTACCACCACGCCCAGCTAATTTTTCGATTAACTGTAGAGATGAGGTCTTTACCAAGTTGTCCAGGCTGGTCTCGAAAAACCCCTGGACTCTGGCAATCCTCTCATATCAGCCTCCCAAAGTGCTAGGAATACAGGCATGAGTCACCACACCTAGCATGTGTGCTAATTTTTAAATAAAGTTTATAAGAGACTGTAATAATAATAAATAACCAACAACTAGTGTTAATTGAGCATTTAATATGAATCATATCATGCAATCCCCAAGACAAGCTACTAGAATGATGCTATTATTATTCCCAATTTATAGTTGGGATAACAAATGCACCACATGTGCTATTGTTGTGTATGGTCTCATGTTCTTGTCTCAGAAGACTTAGATTTCATTTTTCAACCCTCCACTTAGGTGGCTTGCCACAAGCAAGTCATACAGGTTGCTGCTGTGAAAAAAAGACATAGTAATTAATCATCATCCCTATTTCTTTCTTTCTTTTCTTTTTTTTTTTTTTTTTTTGGAGTTGAAGTCTCACTCCATTGCCCAGGCTGGAGTGCAGTGGCATGCTCACGGCCATTCCAGAGTTGATCTGCAGGGCTCTGATGATCCTTTCACCTCAGTCTTCCAAGTAGCTAAAACTACAGGCGCACGCTACCACACCCAGCTAATTTTTTATTTATTGTAGAGTTGAGGTCTCGCCAGGTTGCCTGGGTTGGTTCAAACCTGTGGCCTAATACACTCGTTTCAGTCTACCAAAGTGCTGGGATTACAGGCTGAGCCACCGAGCCCAGCCACCCTCCCTATTTCTTAAGGAATAATATATAAAAATAAAATTTCAAATCTACGAGATACTATATTATGATTTTAAATTAATATTTAATTATTATTGTTAGGAAAAGAAAGTCCAAGAAAGACACTGTGAAAGCAAGATGGCTGAATAGGAAGAACGTGTTCTTAAGATTACTCGTTTTCAAAGATATCAACCTTCCTCTTGAAAATGTTACTTTCTCACTGTCAGTAAGATTTACAAGAGTTATTTACAATAGAAATGGCATTCATCAAACCATTCGTTATCTGTGCCCTGAAACCAGCCAAAAAAAGGCAGTTGGGGGGCGATACTTCTGCTTATGATCTGATCAGTGGTATCTTTAGAGAACAGTTGCCCCGTTGCAATCTTCAGGTAACCTATATCTCCAAGATAATGAACTGCCATTTTCATCTTTAATATTCAGTGTGTTTGATAAAAAGATGAGGGAATTATAGGTAAAGACAGAAGAGATGGGCTCTAAGAGCAGGGACGATAAACCAGATGGAAAAGAAACTGCATGTTGCTGAGAAACAGAGAAGGGGACGGATCAGACAGCAGGTGGAGAACAACAGCAAGGTGAAGTTGACATATGAACTTGAAAACTTACATGGAAATTGCATGAACAGTAAAGGGCCTGGAAGTGATGCAGCATTATAAACAATATGAGCAGTACTTCATCTAGCAAGGACTTCCTATAAAACAGAGTGGTTATCATGCCAGAGTAAATGTCAGCTTTATGGTCTGAGAGATTTGAGGAGATGAGATGTGGAGGGGAGAAAATAACGACTCAATAACTTTCTTGTTAGTATTATCAGCTAAGGGAATGGTTTCTGCCTGTGAGAAACTTACAGCCCATTTCTCCCCTCCCGCTTTATGCTAAAATTTACTTTATTTAAGCTTCAAAAAGTTTATGATACATGTATCTCTCTCTCTATAGCGCACACACATATATATACACATATATGCATATACACATGTGTATATAACAACAAACAAAGGCAGAGGCTTTGAATCCAAAATGGTGATTATTGGAAGTGAAATAAAATTTTAGTTGACATAGAAAGCAGGCTAACCTCTCTCCTCTAAGGTTTCAGAGAGCTCATTTGGTTACTTCTCTGCCTGGGATTGTATTTTGCATAATGGAGTATCTTAGCTCTGTGAAATATAAAACTGATTGTGTATCTTATACAGTGCTATATGCCCAATGTTAGGCAAAGAGAACTAGCAGTAAAAGATGTTCTCTAGATACTAGCTGAATGAGTGAGTGAATATCATTTATTCTTGGTTTCATAGCAAATTGTCTCATTTTCTAAGGTAGAAATTAAAATCCCTGTTTCATCATAGAAGGCCTAATTTTAATCTGTAAACTTCTTTGAAAATAGTGAAAAATGAATGCACCCTTTAATTTACAAAGAGAAAAATCTCAACGTTTAATATTTTCTTTACTTATATAAGTAGGTTATGGTGTTACTACGATCTGTATAAAAAAAGTCCGAGCATTCAACTATTGGGAAAATGTTTACATTTGTTTAGAATATATAGAGATAATTATAAATTTCCAAACACATTTCTTTGGGGACTAAAAGATTGTGAAAAGTCACTGTCTTTACAAATTCACAAGATGCAAAGCTCAGTTAAATAAGGATACAGATGAAAACCAACTTTTAGAAATTAATATTGAAATGTCATTGATGTCATGTTAGCACTGGTGGAAGATATTAAAAGCTTCTCAAAACTGACATTTTTAATCAAAGTAATATTTTTAATAATAGTTCCTCCGTGATCATGGCAATCACTCATGCTGTTCAACATCTATTTTTTGAGACATGTACATAGGTGCAGCTCTAAATGCGGGTGGCGTAGGCAGACATAGACAGTGTGATCTGAAGGTCACCAAAAGGGCTGTGCCCCTAAATCCATCCATATAGTGAATAATATGATGCTAGGTTTGTAAATAACTCTATAATATTGTTTGAATGTATTATTCTGTTATTCTTGTCTCCACCAAATCAAGTAGGGTGAATATGTAGCAACGCATGCTTAGAGAATTAGGCCAGGCCTGGTGGCTCACACCTGTAATTCCAGCATTTTGGGAGGCAGAGACAGGAGGATAATGTTTTTTTGTCTCTTTTAATTTTTATTTTGAAATTGTGGAGTACAATTCAGGGTTAGGTATACAAATGTTCATTGTGCAGGTACCCTATTTTTATTTATTTATTTGTTTATTTATATTTTTTTTCAGGAGAATAATTTGAGCTCAGGAATTCAAGACCATCCTGGACAACACAGGGAGACCCTGACTCTAAACAAACAAACAAAAGGAATTTAAATTAGCTACTCAAGACCAGATAGCTAATAAATAGTGGAGCTGGGACTCAAGCCTAAGTCTTCTTATTCATGATCTAATGTTCCTTTTCACTGTAACTGGGTCATTTTTGGTCCCTAAATTCCCCACCCTAGAGACCTTTCTTTAGGTTAGAATTAGTGGTATCACCCGATGATCCTCAGGCTTACTTGAGAGATGCAGTACATTTAACCAAAAAGAAGCATTCATACTTGGAAAGAAAAACCAGACATCCAATGAGATGGAATGCAAAATAGGTAGATTTTGATGGTAAAAATGTAAAATTCTATAGTTAGAGTGCGGCAGGATCCTTTAGAGAGAGACGAGACATCGAGGCTTTTTTCCCAGGAAGCAGCGTGTATTTGTGTGGTACTGGCCTGGCAGATTCACATCCAAAGGCTGAGTCCCCGAATGCAGCAGGGCATTGTAGCCTCTTTGTCTACCTTATATGGCAACCTGCATTTTGATTGGGTATTTTATGGCATAAGGTTGTAACAGGGTTACTCATGCACACTTAGACATTGACTCTGCCACATTACTTTCTCTTTGTTCTGGGAAGAATCTTACCCCAAGAGCACTGGTACTGTTAAAGACATCTGGACAAGCCAGGTAACAACACAGGTGGCACTTATACCCGGCCTAGAAAATAAACACATTTTTGGGATTACCACTGGGAGCTGAAGGAATGGGAGCAGAGATAAAGTTTAAGGAAGGCGAGGCCAGAGAGCAACAATAACTTGGTTTTGTTTGCTTTATTTTTCCACTTGAGTCAGTCTCACTATTGCCTAGGCTAGAGTGCAGTGGCACAATCATAGCTACCTCAGTTTCAACCTGCTAGGCTTGAGCAGTCCTTCCACATCAGTCTTCAAAGTAGCTGGAACTACAGGTGCACCCCACCATGACTGGCTAATTTTTTATTTATGGTACAGATGAGGTCTTGCCAAGTTGCTCAGGCTGGTCTTGAACCCCTGGGTTCAGACAATCTTCTGTCTTCACCTTTCAAAGTGCTGGGATTACAGGTGTGAGCCACCACAGCTGGCATTTTCATTATTTTTTTTTAATTGAAGTCTCACTCTGTCATCCAGGCTACAGTGCAGTGACATGAGCATGGCTCACCGCAGCCTCAACCTCCTGGGTTCAGGTGAGCCTTCCACCTCAGCCTCCCGAGTAAATGAGACTGCAGGTGTGCACCACCACACCTGGCTAATTTTTAAATACTTTTGTAGAGACCAGATCTTGCTATGTTGCCCAGACTGGATAACTTGTTTTTGATTAGAAACTACTCACATCTATTTTATCCAAATGAGTGACTTGCTTTGAAAAGTGACACTTTCTTTTTGGACAGTAAGTACGTTTTCTAAGAGTGCTAATTTTCAGATGTTAGACATATTTTTTTAACTTAAATTATTATTTTTTAGATGGTTGGACGCTTCCACCAAGATCATGTAACAGGAAATAAAAGAGAAAGAACACTTTAAACATGCATAACTCCCTTCCCTCATACCTCGAGACACATAAAGGTTTGGACATTGAAGTTGAGTGTGTCCCTGTGCAGAGAAAAAGGCACAGATTGGGAATCACCTGGACCTGCCCTCTGACATTTCTTAGGACTCCCAGGGCACCCGAGAGGACTCTGGGCTTCTGGGTTGTGTTTATGAATCTGGACATGAGTGAAAAGTATTGTAGTCCATGTCCAGGGCTGTCTGATTAAGAGATTGTAGCCACTGAAAGGCTTCTGACCCGGTCTCTTCAGTCAACCATGTACTTGTTCAGAAAAATCAGATGAAGAGCTAAAATTTAGTGCCTTCTAACTGGATAGTCATTTTACCTTTATTTTATGGTTTGATACAGAAATCTCTTTTCATTAAGATTCAAATAGCTGATAAAAGCCTAGATTAGGCTTTGCTGAGAAAACATCTACGTCAATGTCAAGGTCTCTTGATTCTTTGTGTCATGATTTTTAGGAAACTGTCCTGAGACAAAACATAAGGTCACAAAGAAGCTATTCAGTAAAGAGTGCTCTATTAAATAAAATGGCTTTTATGTATGTCAAGTATTTTTAAGACTGCTTGATTAAAAAAACCAGAGTTTGTGTCCTAATTTCAATAGCAGATTTTTATGTTTATTTTTTAAACTAGTTTTCAACTCAGTTGAGAAAATTTCCAGCAATAAATTTAGCATTTTATACAATACTGAGACCAATTTGAGAATAGAGACCTTTTAATTTTAATTTTTTATGTATTTTATTAAGCAACTATTGGAGAGATAAATTTGGTTAATGAAGAAGAGGAGGAGATATTATTTTCTGTAACATAGACATTCATTTAGCGGATATTTATTAAGCACCTGTGGTATCTAAGTCCTAAGAGGTGAGGACACGTCAGTGAAAAAAACAAACCAGAGCTCTCCACCCTTGTGGATATTATTTCTAGCGGGAGGGAGACAAAAAAATCACAGAATAAATAAGTAAATTACATAAAATTTTGTTATGTTGATCTCAAACCCCTGGACTCAGGCAATCCTCCTGCCTCTGTCTCCCAGTGCTGGGTTTATAGGCGTGAGCCACCAGGCTTGGCCTGGAAATGCTTCTGATAGGTTAAGTAAGATGGGCACTGATTGTTGGGTTTAGTACTGTGAATTGACTTTTTGGATTCGAGTCATGGTTTCTTTCTCTTTGGCTTTTGCTCATTGTACTTTTCGGCAGGCAGTCCTGCTTTCTGAAGCCAGGTCTGAGTCATCCTGGAAAGGGATGCTTGCAAATTCTGACCTGGTGCCAGGTCATGTGTCTATTTTCTCTGCCTCTTCAAATTCAAAAGCTGCCAATCTCTCTGATAGGGTTAGGCCAAAACCTCTCACATGTCTCGTGGGTGGCCAAGAAGAGTTGAATCTCATTCTCTCCAAGCATTTCCACTGTGGTTTATGTAATGCTCAGAGTGTCAAAGAGTATAAAGAACCTGGGCCATTATGTTTCATGAGTAACACAGTAGGTGGCCCCTTGGTTATTTTTTCAAGAAATGTCAAAAACGGAAAACTGTGGGAAAAAAAGGTGTCACCAACTTGGAATTTAAATAATAAATTGGCACATTAGTTATTGTGACATATATATGTTTCAGCACCCAATCTAGTCTCCTAGTGTATAAATTAGACACAGTCATTAAAACAATGGCTAAAGAGCTAATTTTATGCAACTACAATTTTAGTCTGAAATGAGAGGGGAGTTTGGATTTTCTCATTTTCTAGTTAAAATTATCTCGACTCATTCCTTTATATATCAACTATGTTGTATGAAGGGTGAGAATTGTGTCCAGGTCATAAGTAATCGGGTGTGTGTGTGTGTGTGAGTGAGTGAAAGAGAGAGAGAGAGAGAGAGAGAGAGAGAAAGAGATCTATATATGTTTATATATATTGTAAATGCATATATGTAATACAGATGTATGTATATGTACACACAAATACATATAGTCATGTGCCACGGAATGAGTTTCAGTCAGCGACAGACCACATATATAATACCACATATATGATGGTGGTTCCTTAAGATTATAATACTAAGCCGGGCTCGGTGGCTCAGCCTGTAATCCCACGCCTTTGGGAGGCTGAGGTGAGTGGATTGCCTGAGCCCGCGGGTTCGAGACCCGCCTGGGCAGCGAGACCTCATCTCTACAATAAATCAAAAAATCAGCCGGGCGTGGTAGTGCATGCCTGTAATTCCGGCTACTCGGAAGGCTGAGGTGGAAGGATCGCCGGAGCCCAGCAGGTCGAGGCTGCGGTGGCCGGGAGCGGCCACTGCACTCCAGTCTGGGCGACAGAGTGAGACTCCAACTCAAAAAAAAAAAAAAAAAGATTATAATACTGTATTTTATTGTACCTTTTCTTTCTTTCTTTCGTTTAAGTCAGAGTTTTGTTGTCATCCAGGAGTGCAGGGGCATGCTCACGGCCACTGAGCAGTGGCATGCTCACGGCCACTGCAGCCTCGACCGGCTAGGTTCAGGCAAGACGTCCGCCTCAACCTTCCAAGTAGCTGGCACCCTAGGCATGTGCCACAATGCCTGGATAATTTTTTGATTTATTGTAGAGACGAGTTCTCACTAAGTTGCCCAGGTTGATCTCGAACTCCTGGGCTCAGGCAAACCTCTCGCCTCAGCCTCCCAAAGTGCTGGGATTACAGGCGTGAGCCACTGTGCCTGGCCTTATTGTACCTTTTCTACGTTTAGTTATCTTACCTTTATGTTGTAAATTTCCTTTAGCATTCAGTACAGTAACATGCTGTATGGGTTTGTAGCCTGGAGTCAACAGACTTTACTGTATAGCCTGGGTATGCAGTAGACTCCACCATCTAGGTGTGTGTAAGTTACACTCTATGATAGTTGCATAACAACCCAATTGCATAATGACACATTCTCGGAAGCCCATCATTAAGCAATGCAACAGAGATTATTCTTTAAGCCTTTGTATCATGAGTGTTATAGAAAAAGATAAAATTAATTAATTTATTCAAGCATATGTGCTAAATGTTTATTAGGGACAAAGTTTGAGCTATTCCTGTTAGAGAAAATACACAGCTGAAACACACAAGCACAAATACCTAACTCTCCACGTAATGCTCCAATTGTAGTCATTTCTGCCCCATCTAAAAAGTCACGGAGCTAGTTACTGGTAGATCTGGGATTTAATATTATTATTATTTTTTATTTTTTTGAGCTGGAGTCTCACTGTGTCATCTAGGCTGGAGTGCTGTGGCACATTCATGGCCACTCCAGCATCGACCTGCTGGGCTCCGGAGATCCTTCCGCCTCAGCCTTCCAAGTAGCCAGAACTACAGGCATGCGCTATCACTCCCAGCTAATTTTTTTGATTTATTATTGAGATGAGGTCTCACCACGTTGCCCAGACCAGTCTCGAACCCATGGGCTCAGGCATTCCACTTGCCTCAGCCTCCCAAAGTGCTGGGATTATAGGCTGAGCCCCCGAACCCAACCAGATCTGGGATTTAAACTCAAGTATTCAGACCCCAGTGCCTAACCCCTGACCCTAAATTGACTTTTAGTATGTATTTTTTATTTTTGAGTGAGGCATTCATTCTGTCACCCAGACTGGAGTGCAGTAGCATGATCATACCTCAATGCAGCTTCAACCTCAATGCAGCTTCAAACCTCCTGGGCTCAGGTGATCGTTCTGCCTCAGCCTCATGAGTGACTGGGACTACAGGCATGTGCCACCATGCCCAGCTAATTTTTTATTTTTTTGTGGAGATGACATCTTGCTATGTTGGCCAGTCTGGTCTTGAACGCCTGTGTTCAAGCAGTCCTCCTACCTTGGCCTCCCAAAGTGTTGGGATTATAGGCGTGAGCCCTTTCCTTGGTCTGTATTTATTAAGACGAAAAATATTCTAGATAAACCACAAAAATAACTTTGTAGGCCAGGCTTGGTGGCTCAGCCTGTAATCCTGTGCTTTGGGAGGCCGAGGTGAGTGGATTGCCTGAGCCCATGGGTTCAAGACCCGCCTGGGCAACTTGGTGAGACCTCATCTCTACAATAAATAAAAAATTAGCTAGGCGTGGTAGCTCGCGCCTGTAGTTCCAGCTACTTGGGAGGCTGAGGTGGAAGGATCGACAGAGCCTGCGATTGTCAAGGCTGTGGTGGCCGGTAGCGTGCCACTATACTCCAGTCTGGGCAACAGAGTGAGACTCCAACTCAAATAATAATAATAATAATAATAATAATAACTTTGTATATAACACTAGTGGGCACATGGTATATTTTGAGATTCCCTAGAAACTAGATGAAGAACACTATAAATGACTGCAGTACTAAATAAGTGTTATATACTATGAGAATGAATGTTATAATGAATTGTCATAGAAGATAAGAAAGAAAGAGTATGTCTCTCCAGGAAAAGTGGAAAGATTTTGCAGAAGATATGGCATTGGAATATTTAATTTGTGTGTGTAGAGAAGGGCGTGAGAGGAGACTTGCCAGGCTGGGAGAGGAGTACAGATGATGCATGAGACGCAGTGAATAGATCATCTTGCTGGAGCTCACGTTATGCTGACGAGAATCATGGGAAATAAATTGGGATGAAGTGAAGGCCTTTAGTGAAGGCCTTTAATTGGCCTTTAGTGAAGGCCTGGTGGGTACTTCCATTTGATAATGATTGATTGTGTTAAGGAAAGTAAATGCAGCATCTGGTCAGATGCCTAAAAAAACCTAGACGTGTACTCCCTTAGGGTTCTGAGTTTGGCAACACACTTTAGATGTGCAGACGGAGAGTTGTACTGATCGAGGCATTTGTTCAAATGCACAAGTGTAACCTGGAATTTGGGTAATCTACCACCAGGTGGTAGAAGACATGCTGATTTCATGGTCCACATGACTGGGTTAAACTAGAAATAATGTGGGTAAGGGCCAGTTCAAAATTCTAAGTTATTCAGTCTCTTATGTGTGTATAAGTTTGTTTGATTGGCATATAACTATATCAAGGCCCAGATTTGTGTAAAATAATTCTTCTAACAATATAGTAGCATCTCTATTTATAGAAGCAATACAATGTGTTTCTTTGTCAGACATTTTACTCCAGCAGTAGATTATATAGGGATGTACTCTAATCCAATGAAGAGGTTAAAACCTATTATTCCAAATAAATTAGAAAACATGTCTATTTGGAAATCTTGGGATCAAAGAGTGAGGATGGAAAGTAAGACTGTGAGAGAGATGGGGGAGAGGTTCACATATGACTTGTTCGCACACAGTGGGTAAAATGAAAGTGTTTCAGACTAAAGACAAATCTGTCAGGGACAGGGACATTGCTAGAGTCTTCCTCTTTTATCATGATTGAATCCTTCCAACAGTCCAACAGAAGTAGAACGTATTGTCTTTGTATGAATAATCACTTCTCAAAAGAAGATATACAGGCAGCCAACAGACACATGAAAAAGTGCTCAGCCTCACTAATCATCAGAGACATGCAAATCAAAACCACATTGAGATACCACCTAACCCCAGTAAGAATGGCCATCATTAATAAAACAAACAACAACTGATACTGGCGAGGATGTGGAAAAAAAGGAAGGCTTCTACACTGCTGTTGGGAATGCAAACTAGTGCAACCTCTTTGGAAGACAGTGTGGTGATTTCTGAAGAACTAGAAATTGACCTTCCATATGACCCAGCAATCCTCCTATTGGGAATATATCCAGAGGAACTCAAATCATTCTACAAAATAGATACCTGCACACACATGTTTGTTGCAGTTCTATTCACAGTAGCAAAAACATGTAACAAACCATGCTGTCCATCGAAGCTGGACTGGATTAACAAAATGTGGCACATATACACAGTGGAATATTATGTAGCCGTAAAGATGGACAAAGTAGACTTTGCAGCAACTTGGATGGATTTAGAGTCTATCATACTCAGTGATCTATCACAAAAACAAAGAACAGAGTACCATATGTTCTCACTTATAAGTTGAACAATTATCATAATTCTATAAGAAAGGGATTGGCAGTCATGGGAAACTGCCAGGGGAGTGGGGATGAGATTGGCAGTTGAGGGAAACTTCCAGGGGAGGGAGGGGCACACCTCATCAACAAGGGTACTGCATAATGAACATTTGTATATCTAACCCTGAATTGTACCCTACATCTTTAAAATTAAAAAGAATGTTAAAAAAGAAAGTATTGTCTTTGTTAAATATAAGACTGTAACTGCAGCTCAAAGAACTTAAGCAATTATCTAACTTATTTGCACAAATAAGTAACAGGTTGGGAATTTGAACTCACATCTGGCTTCAACTTTATTGTCTTTAATTAATTAATTATTTATTTATTTAGAGTCGAGGTGTCACTTTGTCACCCAGGCTGGAGTATAGTGGTATGATCACAGCTCATCAGAGCCTTGACCTCCTGGGTTCAGGCGATCCTTCTACCTCAGCCTTCCAAGTAGCTGGGACTACCAGTGCATGCCACCATGTATGACTAGTTTTTTTAAATTGTTTGTAGAGACAAGGTCTCCCTATGTTGTCCAGAATGGTCTTGAATACTCAGGCTCAAGCAATCCTCCTGGCTCGGCCTCCCAAAGTGCTGGAATTACAGGCATGAGTCATTGTACCCGGTCAGGTCTTAATTTCTGATAGTTTAAGTCTACAGATTTATACTTCAGTATTGCCTTGGCTATTTTTATTTTTATCTCGTACAAATTTTAGGATTACCATGTTAATTGTCACACACATACAGAATATACTGGTTGGCAGAAGCTAGTATCTAAGGGCTAATCCATAGAGAAATGGATGCTGAGGAAGACCATGAGCTACAAAGTCTGACAATTGAGTTCATGAAATCATTCTAGAAAAAGTGCTACAGACTTGTTGCCAAATATTACTACAGTCACCCGTGGGAAGCTATGCACTGACACCAGCACCTAGTCCACCTGTCAAAGCAATTTTGGAGCTCTTTTTCTGGAATGACCATCAGGGCTGTCACCGTATTACCCTTGATGTCCTGAATGTCATCCAAATGTCTTCCTTTCAAAATTTCCTTTATCTTTGGGTAAAGAAAAAGTCACTGGGGGTCAGATCAACTGAGTAGGTAGGATGTTCCAATACGGTTATTTGTTTACTGGCTAAACACTCCCTCAAAGACAGTGCTGTATGAGCTGGTACATTGTTGTGATGTAAGAGCTCCTTAGGACCATTTTTGTACACACCTGTCTCATGCCAAGATTTTCAGTTAAGATTTTACTGTTTCTCTATTAATGTTTATTTGGTCTGCTATACTTCTCACAGTCAGCCGATGATTTTTATGCACGATCTGACGAATTTTTTGCAATGTTTTCATCCGTTCTGCTTGCTACTGGCCATCCTGACCTCTCTTCATCAATGACGCCGTCTCTTCCCTCGGAAAAACCTTTAATCAATTTGTACACTGCCGTTTTCTTCGCGGCATTCTCCCCATAACCTTGTAACGTATCCCTGATTTCACTTCCACTCTTGCCAAGTTTACAAGAAATTTAATGTTTGTTTGTTGCTCTAATGCAAGCTCTGATATTCTCACAACAGCACACAAAAACATGCAACAACGATAATGAATGCCACTCAGCAAGACACCGTCACACGTCGACACGAACACAGCTGTGAGACACTGATATGCCAAGGCTATGAAACCAAGTTGTTTGTACAGTGCTGCCAATGTAAGCGCATGGTGGCAAGTTCACAAACTTAATCGTCTGACCTCGTAGATCCATCAGGGGAAGAGCTGAGATAATGACTGCAGTATGCTCTGAATTCTTTCACTGAACTCTGGCACAATCAAACATTTTTGCTGATTGGCATTAGTAGATTCATTATAGCAGCATTTGGATTGCATGGTAAATATTTTGTAAGCTGTAGTTTGTGCAGTGTTGTTGCAATAGATATGAATATTCAGATAGTGACAGTTTTCATATTAATGAAAACCCGTGTTCCATATAATCACAAACACACATGCGCTATCTCTGAATTAGTACTTTTTGAGCTTTTGTATTGGGAAGGTACAGTGGTATTTTGTAATAATTTTTTCATTTATTCCAATAATGTAGCTTTATTGGAAACTGTGAACAAAATCCAGTAATGAATGTATTAGCCACGTCACACTCCAGTGCTCACCGCTGAACATGCTGTAAGGAAAGTAAATGATAGTTCAGACTTCCTGTCTGCTGTGTCATTTCCAGTTAGAGAATGTAATTACATATAATTGAGTTGAAGCACACATTATTACACTGGTATATGACTCTCTTGATTGTAAATAATAAATCTGTGGTGTTTTAAACCAGTAGAACAATACCTCCAATCTGGATGAAGAGAAAATGAGCATGGCAGTCAATGTATGTTTATAACAATGATAGACAATTAGAAAGGAACCTTCATATTGTTAGAAGGCACTTTTGACAATTGATTAAAGTGGTTGTTAGGCAAATAGAAATATAGGTGATGTACACAGAAATCTGCATAGACAAATGATATATGTAGAAATGTGGCAGAGTGAAAAGATGGTAGTTAAAGATGCCCAAGTCCTAAAGCTCAGTTCTACAATTATAACCCACCAGTTGTATTTGAAGAGGGTACTCAGTTATTTCATCAACACTTTTTAGAGACAGGGTCTCACTCTGTCACCCAGGCTGGAGTGCGGTGGCACAACCATGGCTCAACCTCCTGGGCTGAAGTGATTCTCCCACCTCAGCCTCCTGAGTAGCTACAGGCGCATGCCGCTATACCCCATTAATATTGTAATTTTTGTAGAGACAAGGTCTTGCTATGTTGCCCAAATTGGTCTTGAACTCCTGAGCTCAACTGATCTTCCTTTCTTGGCCTCCCAAAGTGCTGGGATTATAGGCATAAGCCACCACACCCAAGCGGTTACTTCATCACAAAATGAAATCTGTTAATCGAATTGCTTCATTGTGCTCAGGGCTCTGAGATACACCTGTTTAACAATGCACCTCCCACCCCACCTCTCATTTGTAGCTAACAATTTTATATTATTATTATTATTATTATTATTATTTGAGTTGGAGTCTCACTCTGTCGCCCAAACTGGAGTGCAGTGGCCGCTCCTGGCCACCGCAGCCTCGACCTGCTGGGCTCCGGCGATCCTTCCGCCTCAGCCTTCCGAACTGGAACTACAGGCGTGCGCTACCACACCCGGCTAATTTTTTAATTTATTGTAGAGATGAGGTCTCACCTGCCCGGGCGGGTCTCAAACCCTCGGGCTCAGGCAATCCACTCACCTCAGTCTCCCAAGGCAAGGGATTACAGGCTGAGCCACCGAGCCTGGCTGAAGCTAACAATTTTATAACAGTGAGTTGACCTTTGGTTTCAAATCCAATTTTGGGAGTGACTGGGTTTAAAGACACATTGAAAAGAATTCTTAAGTCTCCTCCGAGTTTGGTAGGAATGAGCAATGATGGGAAAAGTGTTTGCTTTAGGCATGGTCAGAGAACTTGGTCATACACATACCACAGGTTGTCCTTCCCTGCTGCCGTTACTACTTCAAAGCTATATGAGAGGAATTATTATTATTATTATTATTGAGTTGGGTTCTCATTTTGTCGCCCAGGCTTAGTGCAGTGGCACGTTCACAGCTCATCACAGCCTCAAACTCCTAAGATCAAGCGATCCTCCTGCTTTAGCCTCCTGAGTAGCTGGGACAACAGGCACAAACCACTATGACCAGCTAAGTTTCATTTTTTTTTTAGAAATGAGGTGTTGCCATGTAGCCTAGGCTGGTCTCGAACTCCTGGGCTCAAGTAGTCTTCGCACCTCAGCCTCCCTAAGTGCTGGGATTACAGGCATGAGCCATGGCATCCAGCAAGTAATGATTTTTGAAGTGGAAAACTTAATTCTATAAGCCCATGGAAAACTAAATCATTATCATTTTTTGGATGCATTACATATGATATAAATTATAGTAATAATCTTTGGCTCCTCCCCTTTCCTTTCCACCACCAAACTGGAGTGGGACAAAGTGATGGTGACACTGTATCCACCAATCTTTCCTGTGGGAGATTAATCTAGTAACGTGACTTTTTAGCCTCATACAATTCAATATTCCATTTCTTCTCAACAGGGTTAATGTCTCAAGGGGCTCATTCTTTTTTTTTTGAGTTGGAGTCTCACTCTGTCACCCAGACTGGAGTGCAGTGGCTGCTCCAGGCCACCGCAGCCTCCACCTGCTGGGCTCCGGCAATCCTTCCGCCTCAGCCTTCCAAGTAGCCGGAATTACAGGCATGTGCTACCACGCCCGGCTGATTTTTTGATTTATTGTAGAGATGAGGTCTCGCTGCCCAGGCGGGTCTCGAACCCGCGGGCTCAGGCAATCCACTCACCTCAGCCTCCCAAAGGCACGGGATTACAGGCTGAGCCACCGAGCCCGGCTAGACACCAAAAAGACATAGGAAACAAACAAACAAAAAAACCCCACAAAACTTTAAATAGTGTTTAGCATTTCTTTAATGTCTCTCTGAGCACCAATTGTTCCCTTAGTGCTCCAAATGATCTTTCGGAATCAAAGTTGCCAAAATACACAGGTGTTAAAGAGCTAGGATACTCACAGCGAAAGTAAAGGATTGAATTTCATAAGGCTGAGTCAATACACATGCTCTGTGCCACAAACAAAAATCTTCATTTTCAAACTTCCCATGCCCTAGTTCAAAGATCTTTTTCCTTTTATAATAACCAAAGTAGACCAGGGATTGCTTTTCCTCAAGAATACAGAAGATTAGGTGAAAAAAAGCACCACGAAAGTACACTGACACTCAAGTAAATTGTAATGATTATAAAAAGCAAAATAAAGGTGATTCAATGACGTGTCGGACCTAATGGCTTACTTTGAGCCTACTATGGGTTATACAAAAGACTTACTTTATCCTCAAGGAATGTATGGTTTCATTTGACATATAAAATATATGCCCTGAGTTACTGAAGAGCAATTAAAGAATTACAAACAAGTAAATGAAGAAAAGACATGTCCCACAAGTGATATTCTACGTGGAAATGAAAGTTGCTATGAATACTTGCAAAAAATTTGTAAATAATGATGTGTTAAACCTCTAATAAAGTTCTCAGGATCTAATAACAGAGGTCTTACCATGTGTTTAGTGGTACAGCATAGCGTGGAGGTTAAAAATACATTATTTGGAGATAAAATTCATATTCAAAGTACGACCCCACCAAGAGTTTTTCGACCTTAACTAGGTTACTTAAGTTTCTGAGTCTATTTCTATAAAATGGGCACAATAATAGTATCCAGTATTGTACAGTTTAAGTATATTAAATAAAGCATTTATTGCAATAAACATTTACTGGGCAGATATGGTGGCTCATGCCTATAATCCCAGTACTCTGGGAAGCTGAGGTGAAAGGATTGCTTGAGTCTAGGAATTTGAGACCAGCCTAGGCCGCAGAGCGAGACTTTGTTTTTTTACAGAAACAAAGACAAAACAAAACAAAACGAAAATTAAGCAGGCATGGTGGGGGATGTCTGTAGACTCAGCTACATGGAGGTTGAGGCGAGAGGATTGTCTGAGCCTAGAGATAGAAGCTGTGGTGAGTCATGGCCGTGCCACCACTGTATTCTAGCCTGGGTGGCAGAGTAAGATTCTGCCTAAAAAAGAAAAAAAAGAAAGAAAGGAAAAAAATTACCGAATACCTATATGTAAGACACTACTTGAGCTACTTAAAACAACAATAACACAAAGGCAAAAATCCTGCCCTCGTGGGGAGAATATTCTAGTGGAAACTTTATTAGCTCAACGATTCATTCAACATTCACTAGGTGCATAATGTGTTTCAAGAACTCTGTCTCTGTCTCAGCTTTAGTGGGGTCTCAAGAACTTTGTATCTACTTGAAAGGGCACACAATACACAAAGAAACACACATGTTTATGAATAAGTGCTAAGAAAGAAGAGAATAGGATGTTTTAGGAGAAAAACAAGGGGCTATTTTAGTTTTAGTGGTAAGGAATGGCTTTTCTGATAAGGTAATGTTCAGACCAATTCTTAAAAAATCAGAAGGATCAAAGCATGAAAAAGCAGAAAAGAATATTTTAAGCAGAAGGAGGAACATGTTAAATAGGTTTTTAAATGAGAAAGAGTTTGGTGCATTTTAGGATCTAAATAAAGGTTGGTGCTTCTGAGACAGATTCAGTGAGCAGGTGAGAGGGAAAGTGTTTGGAGAGAAAGATAGAGGACGGATCTTGTACATCTTTTCTATACCATGTCTAGAATTTTGGCTTTCATGCTAAGTGTCATTGAAGTCACTTATAGGTTTCAAGCAAGGGAGTAATGTGATCCAATTTATCTATCTATCTATCTTTCTATCTATCATCTATCTATTTTTGAGTCAGAGTCTCCCTCTGTCGCCCAGGCTGGATGCAGTGGTATGGTTACAGCCACCACATCCTCAGCCTGCTGGGTTCAGGTGATCCTTCCAACTCAACCCTCCAAGTAGCTGGAACTACAGGCACGCACCACCATGCCCCACTAATTTTTTAATTTATCATAAAGATGAGGTCTTGCCACGTTGCCCAGGCTGGTCTCGAACCTGTGGGCTCAGGCAATCCTCTCGACTTTGCCTCCCAGAGTGCTGGGATTACAGGCATAAGCCACCATACCTGCCCAATTTATCTCTTAAAAAAGACCACTCTGAGCCGGGCTTGGTGGCTCAGCCTGGAATCTTGCGCCTTGGGAGGCTGAGGTGAGTGGATTGCCTGAGCCCGCGCGTTCGAGACCCGCCTGGGCAACTTGGCGAGACCTCATCTCTACAATAAATCAAAAATGAGCCAGGCGTGGTAGCGCGCGCCTGTAGTTCCAGCTACTCGGAAGGCTGAGGCGGAAGGATCGCCTGAGCCCAGCAGGTTGAGGCTGCGGTGGCTGGGAGCGGCCACTGCACTCCACTCTGGGCGACAGAGTGAGACTCCAACTCAAAAAACAAAACAAAAATACAAAAAACAAAACAACAACAACAAAAAAGACCACTCTGGGCTGGTTGTGGTGGTTCATGCCTGTAACCCTAGCTTTTGGGGATGCTGAAGGGTGAGAATTGCTTGAACCCAGCAATTCAAGACCAGCCTAGGCAACATAGCGAGACCTCATCTCTACAAAAATAAAAATAAAAAATTAGCTAGGCGTAGTGGCACATATCTGTAGTTCCAGTTATTCAAGAGGCTGAGGTGGGAGGATCACCTGTGCCCAGGAGATTAAGGCTACGGTGAGCTGTGATCATGCCACTGTACTTTAGCCTGGACAATAGAGTGAGATGCCAACTAAAATAAATAATTAAAAGACGATTCTGGCTATTGTATGGAAAGTGGTTTCAAGGAGACTAACCATGTTTGGTAACAGAGAAAAAGAGGCTACTACAGAGTCTAGCAAAATAGTCATACCTCATATGTTGTTGTTTGTGATGGTAGATTCTGGGGAAAAACAAAAAAGAATGGATTTGAGCTATGTTTTGGAAGTAGAATTAAATGGTGGGTGGTGCATGAGACTTGCTGGATGATCTGAGGCAGGTCTAAAGAATGGCGTCAGGTTGCTGGCTTGAACAACAGAGTGGATGGTGGTTCCGTTTAGCGGGTACAAAATACTTGGTAAAATATCTCACATATATTAACTGCTCAGTAAATCTTAGCTTTGAAAAGATCTTTACCTGTACGATGACCATGTTTATGTACCTGAATTGTACCCCACATTTTAAAAATAAAAAAGTAAGAGAAACAAGGAAAAATAATTGATAATGTACTTTATTTTTTTTTGAGTTGGAGTCTCACTCTGTTGCACAGACTGGAGTGCAGTGGCCACACCCGGCCACCGCAGCCTCAACCTGCTGGGCTCCGGTGATCCTTCTGCCTCAGCCTTCCAAGTAGCTGGAACTACAGGGGCACGCAACCACGCCCGGCTAGTTTTTGATTTATTGTAGAGATGAGGTCTATGCCAAGTTGCCCAGGAGGGTCTCGAACCCGCGGGCTCAGGCAATCCACTCACCTCAGCCTCCCAAAGGTGCAGGATTACAGGCTGAGCCACCGAGCCCAGCTCATAATGTACTTTAAGAAACCACTTCTTATCACAAGCCTTGCTTTGCCTAGCAGCATAGCATAGTGGCCTAGAAACTTGCTACTCAAAGTTGCTAGATAAAATACGATTACATCTTCAGTGTGAACTTGTTTTAAAAAACTATATTTCTACTGTCTCCCTCTTTTCTCTAAACACACACACACATACACACACAGATGCACACATGTGTCAGGAAAACATATGCTAAAAAATCAGTAAGAGTTATCCATGAGTGATCAAATTAGGAAAAGCTTTATTTTATTCTTTATATTTGTCTATATTATCTAAATCATGAACGTAGAATAAAAAAAGAAAAAAGAAACTTGCTACTTAAAATGAGGTCCACAGAACAAGCGGTATTAGGATCACCTGGGAGCATGTAAGAAATTGAGATACTCAAGTGTTTTCCTAGATGTATTAAATTCTTACAAGATTCCCAGGTGATTCTTATGACATTCAAGTTTGAGAAGTACTAGTCTAGTGCAGGGAACAGGAAGTCAGGGTCTAGAGGCCAAATCTGACCTATTCCTTTCCTCATCGTCAATGCTTACTTGTACACTATAAAGGCAGAGTTGAGTAGTCATGACAGAGAATACATGGCTATAAAAACAGAAATATAGAAAAAGTTTGCCAAACCCTTATCTAATGCATAGCTTCTAAAGTAACATAGATTATGAGAACCTTAGAAAATGCAGGAGACACCCTTATGGAAAATGGAACTGGCAACCAATTCCTGATCAAAACCCCAAGTGCCCATGCCATAAGAGATACGATAGACAAGTGGGACCTCATCAAACTGACAAGCTTCTGCAAAGCCAAAGAAACCATCAAGGGAGTGGGGAGTCAGCCCACAGACTGGGAAAAAATATTTGCCAACTGTATGTCTGACAAAGGCCTAACATCCAGGATCTACAAGGAACTCAAACATGCTGAAATGAAAAAAATAAACAGCCCCATTACAAAGTGGACAAAAGATATGAATAGACAGTTCTCAAAAGAAGACATATAAGCAGCCAACAGATACATGTAAAAATGTTCAACCTCACTAGTCATCAAAGAAATGCAAATTAAAACGACACTGACATACTACCTAACTCCAGTCAGGATGACCATCATTAATAACTCAAAAAACAATAGATATTGGAGAGGATACGGAGAAAAGGGAACACTTCTACACTGTTGGTGGGAGTGTAAACTAGTATAGCCTCTGTGGAAAACAGTGTGGCGATTCCTAAAAGATCTAAAAATCGACCTTCCATACGACCCCACAATTCCCCTACTGGGAATATACCCGGAAGAAATCAAAGTACTCTATAAAAAAGATACCTACACATGTATGTTTATTGCAGCATTGTTCACAATAGCAAGAACATGGAACCAACCGTGCTGCCCATCAAAAGAAGACTGGATTAAAAAATATGGTACATATACACTATGGAATATTATGCAGTCATAAAGAAGAACAAAATCATGAACTTCACAGGAACCTGGATGGAGTCCCAGTTACTCGGGAGACTGAGGGAGAAGGATTGCCTGAGCCGAAGAAGTCAAGGCTCAGTGAGTCATGATTGTGCCTCTGCACTCCAGCCTGGGCTACACAGAGACCCCGACTCAAAGAGAGAGAGAGAGAGAGAGAGAGAGAGAGAGAGAGAGAGAGAGAGAGAGAGAGAGAGACACACACACACACACACACACACACACACACACACACACACACACACACCGAGAGAGAGAGAGAGAGAGAGAGAGAGAGACAGAGACTATAATACTGAGTGATCTATCACAGAAACAAAGAACTGAGTATCATGTGTTCTCACTCATAAGTGGATCTTGAACAATTATCATAATACTATAAGAAAAGGATTGGCAGTAGCAGGAAACTGCTGGGAGAGGGGCGGAGAAGGAAGATTGGCAGTAGTGGGAATCTGCCCGGGAAAAGGGGGGTATACCTCATCAACAAGGGTACCTGCATATTGAACACTTGTATGCCTAACTCTGAATTGTACCTCACATTTTGGAAATAAATTAAAAGTTAAAAAAATGAAGTAACATGGATTTAAATCCCGGCTCTTTCATTTTACTAGATTTATGACATTGAACAAATTATGTAACTATTCTGTGCCTAAGTTTCATATCTAAAATGAAGATAATAGTAGCACTTACCTTGTAATAGGGCTATTATAAAGGATAAATAATATAACTTAAGTGAATTTTCTGGCACACAGAAAACATTCACCTAGTGTTAGCTATTTTTATTTTTACTTGCTATACAATAACTCATTGATAAGAAGGTGCTATATTATTATGTTGTAAGCGGCACTAATGAAACATTAAGTTGAAAAGCCTATTGGTGTTTGTCACACTGACAAAGCTTTCTGGAGAATTGCTGTGATTTTAAACGTAGCTGTTGGGTGGGAGCAGAAAATAGAGCACAACTTCAGCTCAAAATGTTCATGTCTTATTGATATCAGAACAAGAAATGTATCTAGACTAAGTTTTGACCAACTATGGCCTGCAAGCAAATCCAACCTGCTGCCTGTTTCTGTGTAACTATGGAGCTCAACATGACTTTTATATTTGTAAAAGGTTGTCAAGTAAAACAAAATAGCAAAGACTGGGTGACAAAGACTGACCCACCAAGTCTCATCTATTTACTGTCTGAAACTTCATAGGAAAAGCTTGCCAAACCCCAGGCCAAGGTGAGAGGATTGCTTGAGCCCAAGAATTTCAGATCAACCTGGGCAACATGGTGAGACCTGTCGCTACAAAAAAATTTAAAAAATTAGCTGGGTGTGGCAGTGGGCACCTGTAGCCCCAGCTACTCAGGAGGCTGAGGTAGAAGGATCGCCTGGGTTCAGGTGGTCAAGGCTGAGGTGAGCTGTGATCATGCCATTGCAGGGCGGCCTGGGTGACAGAGTGAGACCCCCAACTCAAAAAAAAAAAGAGAAAGTTTTTAAAGTTTCTCTTTTATACTTCAAAATTTATTAGATTAATGAAATAAGCATAGAGTTAAAAACTCGTGTTTGCTTTGTGTGACTATCTTTTCTTTTTTGGGTTATAACACTTATGAAATGTGTTTTGTTTTCCTTTGTTTACATATGACATTATTTGAATGTCAGTCTCCTTTTTACGGTTCATTCTTCCAGAAACCTGTGTCTCTTTCTCAGACTGTACCATTTCTTTTAAGCACTACTATACAGATAAAATTCATGGCTAGTAAGTTATCTATCTATTATGAAATCGGTTGCAACTGAGTGAGGCTAAAGGTTTTTTGGCACTCTACTTAATTTTTATTAACTAATCGATTCCATCTTGAAATGTATCAAACCTAGAAAGGTAGTCAGAATTCTCAAAGCAACTTTTCTTTTCTCTCTCTCTCTCTTTTTTTTTTTTTTTTTTTTTTTGAGTCGGGGTCTCACTCTGTAGCCCAGGCTAGAGTACAGAGGCACAATCATGGCTCACTGCACCCTTGACCTCTTGGGCTCAGGCAATCCTTCTCCCTCAGTCTCCTGAGTAGCTGGGACTCCAAGTGGACGCCACCATACCCAGCTAAATTTTTAAATTTTCATAGAGGTGAGGTCTTGCTATGTTGCCAGTCTCAAATTCCTGGGCTCAAGCAATTCTTCTGCTATGGACTCCCAAAGGGCTGAGATTATAGACATGAGGCACCATGACCAGCTCTCGAAGCAATATTTCAATACATGTAAAGAGAAGGAAGGATATGCAGGCAGGCAGAAGAGAAGAAAGGGAAGGAAGGAGAAAGCAGTGGCCATTTTAGGACTCCTTCATTATTGCCCCAGCTGTGTATGCCAAAGCACACCTGCTTCCACACTGACCTCTTTTTTAATCTCTCAGGGTTTTCTAGTAAGGTTCTGGGCTCAGCTCAAGAATCACACAAGAACAGTTTGCTTGAGTCTCAGAGGACTGGCTAAGAGCTGTTGTGACTATGAATGAATCCACAATCTTTCCCAAGACACCCAAAGGCATTTAAACTACAGGGCTATAGGGATTTCCATCCACATCAGGCATTGCTTTTCTCAGAAGCTCTTGATTTTATAGCTTATTTGTGGCTACTTTGTCAGTAGAGCTATGCACGGTTAATTTTCTAAATTAGTTGTTTTTTTAACAAGTATATGCAAACTTAGAAAGAATGATTTGTAAATAAGCTTCTATTTTCTGAGATTAACTTTTGATAAATACCATGTAAATTATCTGGAGTTCCTGAACAGTATTTCAAATATCTCACTAATCAACAACTTTTGACAAATAGGTCAGGGGTTCTTAAATGGTATTCTAACCAAATGTGTTGGAAGTTTACCTAAAAATATTTCTTTCTTCTTTACAAACAGCCTGATAATGCATGTAAGTTAGAGATGCACTAACACAGCAATCACTAGCCACATGTGCTTATTGAACACTTGAATGCGGCTAGACTGAGGGTCTTAATTATTAATGTTATTGAATTTTAATTCATTTATTTTAAATTTAAATGGATAATTAATTATTGGAAAATTTTAAGTAGGTTTGGAACAACTTTGATATGGGAATCTACTTTCTTTTGAGTCAGAGTCTCATTCTGATACCCAGGCTGGAGTGCAGTGACACGCTCACTGCCACTACAGCCTCGACCTGCTGGGTTCAGGTGCTCTTTCCACCTCAGCTCTCCAAGTAGCTAGAACCAGACATGTGCCACCATTCCCAGCTGATTTTATTTATCTATCTATTTATTTATCGTAGAGATGAGTTCTTGCCATGTTGCTCAGGTCAGCCTGGAACCCCTGAGCTCAGGTAATTCTCTTGCCTCCACCTACCAAAATGCTGGGATTATAGACGTGAGCCACCATGTCCGCTGGGAATTAATTCACTTTCTTAAACTGCAAATTTTATGAAATCAAAATACAGTACAAATTTTTTAAAATTAGCTGTACAAATTGAAATGGTCTGGAAATTAAAAATATATACTAGAACTCGAAGACTGAGTGCAAAAAATGCATAATATCTTATTAATACTTTAAAATATTTCTTTATCTTTTGAGATGATATTATTATAGGATCTTGAATTAAATAAGATATATGGTTTAATATTGCCAGTCTCTTCTTACCTTTTAAAGCACAGTTAGTAGAAAACTTACAATGAGTTATATAATTTTGTATTTCTATGCAACAGCACTTATCCATGAAAATTCAGAATGGAAGACTAGTTTCTAAAGGCAGTGAGCTTAACACCGCTCAGTGTATTCAAGCTAGTTACTGAGAAGCTGAGTCTGTCTGAATTCTCAGAGTCTTCTCAAGCCTACCTCAGTCCTAGGTTTCAGTCATTAATTCATTCTTTTAGCATTTATTTATTTAGAGACAGGATCTTGCTCTGTCTCCCAGGCTGGAATGCAGTGGCACAATCATAACTTCAAACGCCTGAGTTCAAACAGTCCTACTGCCTCTGCCTCCCAAGTAACTGAGACTACAGATACACATCACCACGTATGGCTAATATTTATTAATTTTTTTTTTGTAGAGATGTGGGTCTCACTATGTTAGGCTGATCTCGAACTCCTGGACTTGAAAGATCTGCCCTCCTCAGGCTCCCAAAATGCTGGGATTTACAGGCATGAACCACTACACCTGGCCAACATGCATTTATTGATAATCTATTGTGTCACGCACTTTGCTAAGCATTAGTCCCTGATATCAAGATAGAATGCAAACTAACTTAATATAAGGTAATAAACACCATAATAGGTATATATATATATATATATATGTATTATATATATATATATATATACATACACACACACACACACACACACACACACACACACAGACACACACATACATTACAGTGATAAGAATGTCAGAGAAGCATCCTAAAGAGCTATCCCTTGATTCATTCTTGCAAGATATAAGTAGGAAGTTTACAGGTGTAGAAAGGGGAGAAGGACATTCTTGAAAAGAAAGAATAGCAATGCAAACATGGCGGGGGAGGACTTGGAATGTTTGTGGAACTGCATGTCCTGTGTGGTTGTTGTTGAGACAGTGGAAGGGCAGGAGATGATGCTTGGTAAGGAGGAAGGGATTGTATCATGAACAGTCTTATACACCTTTTAAGGGACTTTAATTTTACTTTACAGGCAGAGAAGAGTCACTGAGAATTCTAAGCATGGTAATTTGATTACAAGAATTATGTTGTGGAAGGTCATTTAGTCAGTTCTGAAGACAATAAAAAAGAAACACTCCAGGCTAGAGGTAGAGAGTGTGGTTAGCTATTGCCGTGATCCTGGCACAAAAAAATGACAAGGGGCTGACAAGGGCACAAAGAGAGGGCAGATAACTGCTAAGAGGACAAGGGTGGGCTGCATGAGCCCAGAAGTCCAGCTTGGAAAGTGAGATAAATGAAGGTGCTATTTTCCAGGGCACAGGCAGAAGGAAGAATTTGGAGGATATTAGTTCAGTCTGGGGCACTTGAGATGTAATACCTATGGGATACACAGACAGAGGACTCTGTTAGGTCATTCTCTGTTTATTATCAAATAAAACAAATAAAAATGCAAGGGAAACTTATGAATAGCTTCCAAACTTTAACCAAAAGAAGAAAAAAGCCCCCAAACTTAGTATGACTTTATCTTGAAATGAATGGTTTTAAAAGTACACTGTGTACTCTGTCTTACTTAGCATCAAGGAATTTAAAGATTTAATCTAATTAATGATCTGTATAAGCAAGTGCAGAGAAAGTTATATAATATAAAATGTTGGCAGAATCGTAAATGTGCAATATTAAGGCAATGACTGTAAACACCAATGAGTATCTACCTCGGAACATTATGTGTAAGCACTGAAAATTATATTTTGGAAAGAGTTAATCAGTAAAGTATTCATGATCTTATGATAAATTAAGATAGCAGAATATAAAACTGTATAAATAGTACCATCCCAATTTTGCCAAAAAAATATGTACCTATATACCTAGTTATAAACAAAAATAGTCAACAACCATTTTTAGGGAGTAGAATTATGGGTAATTTTGGTTTCCCTTTGTTTTGCTTTTATTAAATATTTTACAATTAAAATTTATTGAAGATACTTGAGAATAAGTTGTTTAATTCCGCTGAATTTTAAGATCAATATTATTCAGTTGGTAAAAATAAAACTCAAATTCATTCAACAACTTTATTTTGGATGCGAATATGGCATACTCTCACTTCCTGTCACTATTCGCTTGGAAGTAAGAAAGTTTATTTCTTTGTACAAGTTAAAATGCATTGGGCAACTCTCTTTCGGGTCCCCTCCCGCTTGGGAGATTTTCTCTCTTAATAAACTCCTACTTTAAAAAAAGTCAGTATGCATTATTTGCAATTAGCTTCCTTATCGGACATTAAGGTAACTTAAAAAAATTATTTTAAAGATGTGGGGCACAATTCAGGGTTAGGTGTACAAAGCCCCACAGTGTACAAATTGTACAGGTACAGTTTGGGCCTCGCTTTGCTCTCCACTTCACCTGCAAGGTAACTTTTTAATTTATCATTCATCCTGGGACAAAGAAAGGGTCACAAATCATAATTATTTGGGGGCAATATGTACAGATCTGGACATATGGTTATCCTTCCTAAAATAGGTACATACACAGGGTACGGTGGCTCACATCTTTAATCTGGGCACTTTGGGAAGTTGAGGTGGGAGGATTGCTTGAGTTCAGGAGTTTGGGACCAGTCTGGGCTTTACAAAAAAAAAAGTAGCAGTGTATGGTGTGTGCACCTGAAGTCCCAGCTACTCAGGAGACTGAGGCGGGAGGATTGCCTGAGCCCAGGAGGTGGAGGAAGTGGTAAGCTGTGATTGCACCACTGTACTCTAGCTTGGGAAATTCTGACTTAAAAAAATGGTAAACACATTTAACTATATTAAGATTTAAGACTTTATACTGTGAATAAAAAGTTAACCTTAGCCGGGCTCGGTGGCTCAGCCTGTAATCCCGCGCCTTCGGGAGGCTGAGGTGAGTGGATTGCCTGAGCCCACGGGTTCGAGACCCGCTTGGGCATCAAGACATCATCTCTACAATAAATCAAAAATAAGCCGGGCGTGGTAGCGCATGCCTGTAATTCCGGCTACTCGGAAGGCTGAGGCGGAAGGATCGCTGGAGCCCAGCAGGTGGAGGCTGCGGTGGACGGGAGCGGCCACTGCACTCCAGTCTGGGCGACAGAGTGAGACTCCAACTCAAAAAAAAAACAAAACAAAAGTTAACCTTTAGTTATGTTTCATTTCCTTTTTGGTGAGAGTAAACATTTTGGGGAGAGCAAGTATGAATGAGCTGAATGCACAGGCAGCTCTTTTTGTCAATCATTTGCTCACTCACTAGACTGCAGAGTTCAGGCTTGAAAATGTTTCATTAATCCTTGATGGGCTGACATAGTGCAAGGAGACAGAAAAGGAGAAAAAACCCCATCTGTTTCAAAAACGAGTTATGCCATGTAGGTTCTTGTGTTTCTACAATTCCATTTGAAACAGACAGGATGCTGCACACTCTGTTCCGCCCTTCTAACTTTTTATCTTCTGGTTAATCTTCAAAGTGCTCAGATGGAAAGTTTGGAAGCTGATTTCAAAATTTTGATGGATAATCATTTACAAATCTAATGCCCTAGAGTTACCTGATGCCTTCATTACAGATGACATAAAGTCTCATAAAGATTGATTTGACTAAATAGAAATTTGTAAAGTCATTTATACAGTTAACATTTGCTCCAACTTCTGTAATGATTAAGAAAGGAAAATGTCTGGAGAGGAGAAAGTATTCTTATTTTTTGAGTCAGAGTTTCACTCCGTCACCCGGGTTGGAGTACAGTGGCACAATCATGGCTACTGCAGCCTCGACCTGCTGGGCTAAGGTAATCCTTCAGCCTTAGCCTCCAGAGTAGCTGGAACTACAGGCATGCACCACCACCCCCAGCTAACTTTTTTATGTATTCTAGAGACAAGGTCTTGACAACATGCCCAGGCTGGTCTAGAACCCCTAGACTCAGACAGTCGTATCACCTCTGCTTCCTACAGTGCTGGGATTATAGGGAAGAGTCACTGAGCCTGGAAAGAAAGCATTGCTATAAACAGATATGAGCATAGTAAGTGTTAGAGAATGCATAAAAAGTTCATATCTCCTACTTGTTAACATTGTTAATTAACAAATAATTAACAAACTTATTTATAAAGAAGTGACAAAGGAAAAGAAAATCCAACAGCCCATAAAAATCATAAACTTAAATTTATGTATAGGCTTTTTCATCCTTGAATAAACCCCAGATTATGAGCTTCTTAGCAACTTTCATAGTGATATGCAGCTGGTAACATATAAGTATGTTTTATAATTTGCTTTTATCAAAGTAACTTGAACATTATGACAAATATGTTAACAAAATATGACTTTAGCTGGGTTTGGTAGTTCACACCTGTGATCCCAGCATCTTGGGAGGTGGAGGCAAGAGAATTGCCTGAGCCCAGAGGTTTGAGACCAGCTTGGTAAACTTGGCGAGACCTTGTCTCTACAATAAATAAAAAAATCAGCTGGGTGTGGTGGTGCATGCCTGTGGTTCCAGCTACTTGGAAGGCTGAGGGGGAAGAATTGCCTGAGCCCAGCAGGTTGAGGTTGCAGTGGCTGTTAGTGTGCTACTGCACTCCAGTCTGGGTGACAGAGTGATACTCCAACTAAAATAAAAATTGCTTTAAATTTTAGAATGAGGACTAAGTACTGCGGAAATTAATGGAAAGAGATAAACTATTGTTTATTCCCCTCCCTCCTTCCCCTTCTTCCTTCCTTCTTTCTTTCCTTTCTTCTTGTTGGAGTCTTACTCTGTGGAGTGCAGTGGTGCAATCATGGCCACTGCAACCTCAACCTTCTGGGCTCAGGTGATCCTTCCACCTCAGCTGGCTGGAGTAGCTGCAACTACAGGCATGCACCACCATGCCCTGCTAATTTGTTTGACTTATTATACAGACAAGGTCTCACCAAGTTGCCCAGGCTGGTCTTGAGTCCATGGGCTCAGGCAATCCTCTCACCTCTGCCTCTCAAAGTGCTGGGATTACAGGCATAAGCCACGGCACCTGACTTGTTTATTCATTTTCTATGCTGTACATGAGTGAATCCAGGTAGTGAAAAAAACCTTATTTCTCTTAAACTTCAAAAAAACCTGAGAGATATAATTACATAGGAAGAAACTTGAGAACAAAAGTATTTCAGAGTTATTGCTAAGGACTAAAGTTAAGTATTTTAAACCTAGGTAACCACATGCTTAAAAAATCATTAGATTATCAGTTTAAATATGCATACATAAATTTGTATAATAATAAAACTTCCCTTTTAAGTGTCTTATGAGTCCACGTCCTTCTAATCTCTATAAAGATCAAAAGGCAGTTAAAGTTTAAAATTATTTTGTAATTTTAACAGTAGAAACAATAAGTTTCAGGATAGCTTTGGAAATAATAATATTCCATCCAATTTGATAATTGTGTTCCCAAACTGAATACCCATTAGAAAGTCCCTATGAAGAATTAAATATTTAAAAACACATCAAGGCATGAAAGCTAATTTTGTGTTGGTTTTATAATTCATAATCTAGTTTAATTTTTACAGGCATACTGGGACGTTAACAGAGAGAAGACCCAGAGACAGGGTCATTATGGGGTGACAAGAAAGGAGGATAGCTTGGTAGAGATCAGAGAGTGAGGAGAGGACACCTGGATTAACAAATTGTTAGGACACAATTTGCCTTAACCAGCTTTCTGACTTAGAATGAACAGTTCAACTTCAGTGGCCTTGTTCCCATCTGGAGATGATTTCTACCCTCCCACTCCATCAAAGTCTAAACTCTAAGGAAGGAATTTACAGATTAATATGATAACTAAGTATACTATAAAATCCCTTATAGAAATAATGACAGTCAGTTGTGATGATATTATAATGCTTTCTAAGATTCACCCAAGCTTTGAAAGTACATTATTTGATGGTTTGTACTGGGATTTTTTAATGAGAAAATAACCAGGACCGTATTAGCCGATCGGTGAGTTCCCAGCCTTTTTGGCACCAGAACAGGGGTTTCCAGCCTTTTTGGCATCAGGGAATGGTTTCATGGAAGACAATTTTTCCACGGATGTGGAGGACGGGGGAGGAAATCATCAGGATTTAGATTGTCATAAGGAGCACACAACCTAGATCCCTTGCATGCACAGTTCACAGCAGAGTTCATGCTCCTATGAGAATCTAATGCTACCACTGATCTGACAGAAAATGGACCTCCATTGCCCCCCCCCCGCCGTGCTGCCTGGTTCCTAACAGGCCTGGACCACTGCTTGGGGACCCCTGCCCCAGAGGACAGTAGGAAATGTGCACCAACACACTAAAAAAAGTCACAGTGTGGCTTGCTGAACCAAAACCAATTTTGCAGAGGAGGCTAGCCAACGAAACACATGAATAAAAGAAATTTAGGGTCAACATTCTAAATAAAACTACAAACATTAGAGGGTTACTGAAATTTTTAATTTTTAAATACAGTAGTGCATAAATGCAAATGCTCTGGAACTAGCTCCTCTATAAGAAGTCAGCTGTTTTGAGATCGAAGGGTCCTGAATATCTTTATGAAACGTGTAGGCTTGGCAGTTAGGTGACACATGAATAGTATAGGACAGCTCCCAGCCCAAGGGAAGTCTCAGACCTCCTCGGGGTGTATTACATGTTTTTGTGCCTCTATAATCTAGCACGGCACTTTGCAGGCAGTAAGTGCTTAATCAAAGTTAATTAATCAACCTTAGGTACCCTGTGGACTTTGTTTCTTGTCTTGTCCTTTCTCAGTTTTTTTATTTTTTGACAAATAATTTAACTTCTCTCAGACACTGTTGGTGTCGGTGTTGTGGACTCAAGGATTTTTGAGGCCCCTTTCATCCTAAACTACACATTTGGCAATCCCACCTTTCAAGATACTTTATCGATCTCCTTACTACCATTCCTCACCTGAGAACAAATTAGGCCTTGTTACTATGTTTTTTAACACACTTTTATCCCAGATTACTTCTTTTTCTTAAATGAAGTTTCTCCAAAGGTAAAGTAAGTAACCTACTTTCCAAAGGTAAAGTAAGTACAGTGGTAAGTATACTGCTTAAATGTCTACCTAGGAAAAAATATCTTAATCTTTCTAAGATTCAATTTCTTTTTTTTTTTTTTGATTGGAGTCTCATTCTGTCGCCCAGACTGGAGTGCAGTGGCCGCTCCCGGCCACCGCAGCCTCAACCGGCTGTGCTCCGGCGATCCTTCCGCCTCAGCCTTCTGAGTAGCCGGAATTACAGGCATGCGCTACCACGCCCGGCTGATTTTTTGATTTATTGTAGAGATGAGGTCTTGCTACCCAGGCGGGTCTCGAACCCACGGGCTCAGGCAATCAAGATTCACTTTCTTAAATAGCAAATGAGGATACTATAGGTCTTACAATGTTGCCAAAAAATAAAATGCGATATAATGTGTAAGACATTCAGTACAAGGACAGACAATTGGTTGACTTCTAACAAATATTGATTCTGTACTTTTTTCTCATCAGTCCTAATGTTCTATGGTTTCATAATCATTTTTTTATTTATAGGCAAAAACTTATGGGGAAACCTGTTAAGCTGTTTTTGGTACAGGATGAATCATAGTATGTATTCTATACTATAACTACTAAATACAGAAATGTGCTGGGTGTGATGACTCTTACCTACAATCCCAGAACTTTGGGAGGCAGAGGCAGGAGGATTGCTTGAAACCAGGAGTTAGACCAGCTAGTCAACATGGTGAGACCTTGTCTCTAAGTTAGTGTTAGGGTTCTATATTATATTTGGAGATACATACATATATATATATATGTATAATTGACAAATTTGTAATAAAATTAAAGAGAAATGTTCTGAGTTTTTATTTTATGTGGTAAAAATGAGCTCTTTTCTTTATAATTACTCAGTCAGCCTGTAATTTCCTGCACATTTAAATGTTCATTGTGTTAGAATTAGCATGTATTGTCATTCTTACTCCCAATGTGAGAAGATGAAAACAACTGCAGTTTCTGAATCATTCATCCATTAGTGACAGTGAAATACACCCACAGCTGAAATAGAATTAATAAATTAAGTGTTTCAATTCCAACAAAAGCAAAACGACACATTGATTTTGAAATAGCCTTTGACAAAGCATTGATATAATGCCTGTGACCAATACAGATGTGACATTTTATTGTTTCCTTACTTTATAAGCAGGTGGATTGTGTGAAAAATTCCAATTCTTCTTGCCCCATTCAGGAGGGAGAAAGAGATGACTGGACAGCTGGGTCTTCTTTTTTTCTGTTATGTGCCTAGGTTCTGTAGAAGGAATCAAATAGCATCAATAAGTCTGAAAGGCTAAAAAAAAATAGAACCCCCTCTAAGCAATGAAACAGAGATTTCTTTTATTGACCCTAAAGCTACCCTATATTTCTAGGTACCCTAGTCTCTCTCCCCCTCTCACTTTTACTAAAGTTTGCTCTCAAGAATATACCTAAGAAACTTATTTCTCCTTGGATATAAATGATCATATAACGTTTTTCAAGAAAATGTCTTTTTGGGTAATACAGTCCCATCATATTAGGAGACATTGACTCTGACTTGAGCCAAAGAAATGAGCTTTATAGGTCTTCTTATGTAAGCTTTGTGGAAAGCAAAGCAAATTATATTAAATCTGCCAATTTTTGAGAGGCTCAAAATGAGCACTGAAAAACCAAGATGTGAAAATACTAAAATAAGGACTAGCGTCTTTCCCATTAGCAGAGGTCAAACACCAAGAATCTCCAAAATAGAGACATGGGCTGTGTGTGGTAGCTCACATCTGTAATCCCAGCACTTTGGAAGGCCTAAGTGGGATGATTGATTGAGACCAGGAGTTCGAGACCAGTCAGGGTAACATAGCAAGACCTCATCTCTAAAAATAATAATAATAATAATAATAATAATAATTCGCCAAGTGTGGTATTGCATGCCTATACCTTCAGCTACTTAGGAGGCTGAGGTGGAAGGATCTCCTGAGCTCAGGAGGTCAAGGTTGCCGTGAGCTGTGAGTGTGCCACAATACTCCAGTCTGGGTGACAGAGTGAGACACCAACTCAATAAATAAATAATAAAATGAGAAGACATGAGTCCTCTCTTGACAACTCTCTGATGACTTCCAGGCCCAAATACTTTGTGGCCTGATCTCTAGCCTCTTTGACATTATGCTCTACTCAACTTTTATAGTCTCATTCCTGTCATGACCAGTGTCCTTCCACACCCTGACTTCCATTTCCCATAACCACTCACTATTACCAGCACTTCCTTCCCTGAGCATTTATTTGGCTGTTTCCTCTGCTGGGAATACCCTTCCTCCACTTCTGGTGAACTCTGACGCAACTCTCAATGCCAGCTCAGATGTCAACTCTTGAATCAGTGGCTTTCTGGAAATCTCCCTATCCTCAAGCAGAATTAAGTTCTTCCCTCCCATAGATTCCTGTAACCCTTGCATTTGCCTATACAAGTTAAGACACTTTTTAATTTTAAATTTATTTTTCAGAAATATTTTATTTTATTTGGGGATCGTGCAGTACATGTGAGAATTTACTACATCAGGAAATTGCATGCAGGTGCAGTATGGGCTTCTAGCAGGCCATCTCTCCCCGTGGTAGTGGTCTTGGTACCCAGTGTGTTGTGTGTATTCAAGAGGGGACCCCCCAAAACCCAGAATTTATTTATTTAAAAAATTATATATTTATTCTTGAATCTTTAAGCTTCAATCACCTTTAAAATTTGAGGCAATATGCCTATTGAGATGCTTTTTCCACTGCTCAAAACTGTTTTTGAATTCCTCAATTTTGAAGCCTTTGAGAGCTTCTACTGTTTTTTGTTTCACCTACGTCTGCAAAGTTTCCCACTGAGGACTTTTTTCTTCTGGTGAAATGAAAGAAAAAGTCACTTGGGGCAAGGTCAGATGAATAGGGAGGGTGGGGCACGTGAGTCATGGCCATTTTCGGTCAAAAACTGCTGAACACTCAGCAGTTACGCTTGTAAAACACCCATCATGAAATGGGCAAATTCGTTAAAAGAATCTCAAAAAAAAAAAAAAAATGAAGCCAAACACAGCCTCTCACAACAATGGCTAGCTGATACACTGATGCCAATGGATTCCCAGAACATTTACCTAGCACCTAGTGGGAGAAGCCTGTACCACAAGAAGCCTGCCATCCCCCCCAAAAAAAGATTAATTCCATTTTCATGGGGGCGTTCCCCCTCATGTAAGGCACTTAACGCATGGTATGATACAAACTATAGTATAATATTGCAAGAGCCATTTGTATTATAGTTCTTTGCATGTATCCATCTCCTGTACAAGCCAGTGAGTTCTTTATTTTCTCATTCTCACAACTGAAAGCCTGGAATGTAGTAGCCATAAAGTGAAAACATGTGTAAGTGAACAATATCAACATATTTATTTATTTATTTATTTACAGAGCATTGTCTCCATGGGTCTGATGGAAGGACTTGCCCTGACCGGAAAAGAACTCTTTCAGTCACTCATTTTTTTGGGGAATAGGAGTTAGCCGTGCGAAGGCTGAATTGGAGCTGAAGACAGTGGGCATTTCAGCTACAGTAGGAACAATTCAAGTTGTGATTATCAGTAGTTCAGTGTTGCTGCAGGGTGGTGCTGGAAGGACTTGGTGGAGATGAGGCTTCAAAGTCAACAGGGCCAGGCCCCAGGCACTTTTTATGCCACATAAAAACAGATAGATTTAATGGTAATACCTGTATATTTGGCTTCCCAACATGGCCTACTGTGAGGAGAGATGGAACAGCTGTAGATAGGAATTTTCTTTTTAAAAAAAAAAATTAGTGTCATTTTCTGGGTTTCTCTAGGTGTCAAAAGTTGGCAAAGATAAATTTTCTGGAGCATTATACCCCTGCTCTCATAGAATGCTTACTAAGATGCATATAGCAGCTAAGTGCAGTGGTTCATGCCTGTAATTCCAGCACTTTGGGAGGCAGAAGTGAGAGGATTGCCTGCACCCAGCGGTCCAAGACTAGCCTGGGCAACTCGGTGAGACTTCGTCTCGACAATAAATCAAAATATTAGCCAGGAGTGGTGGCACATGCCTGTGGTTCCAACTACTTAAAAGACTGAGGCAGAAGGATCTCCTGAGCCCAGCAGGTCAAGGTTATGGTGGCTGTAACTGTGCCACTGCACTCCAGCCTAGGTGACAGAGTGAGACTGTGACTCAAAAAAGAAAGTAAAAAGAAAAGAAAAGATGCATATAGCAGAGTGTATAATGTTTCTCAGTGTGAGTTCATCACAGATTTCTGGCAATTGTAAGAAGCTGTGCCACATGGGCAATGAGGAGGGAGTGGTTCACAGGGCAAGCAGAGTGGTTTCCAAGAAATGAAATTCTGTCCAACAGGTTTAGACACAGTCTTAGTTGCACAAACGTCTACCTATGCTTGGTTATGACAGGTATAAAGAGCTGCTCCCAACTAAGCAAAGTCTGCCACCTTTAGTCCTAACCATAGGCAGTCATGTTTATGAGATGCACCTCAGTCTGAACAGAATACCCATGTTTACCTCACTCTAATGTCACTTAAGTCACCAGAGAAAAATGTGAGAAAACTTTTCTTCCAGTAGCTCCAGTTAAGGCTTTCAGTAATGATAGGGTTCTACTTAAATAATGAGCTTAACCACATTTATTCACCAAAGCCCCTTTTTTCACAAACTTGTAAGAATATCAAAACTATAAAGGGTACAAGTAACAAAAGCAAGATTTTTGAAGAATGCGTACATCTATTATTTGGATGAGTTTTCATTGTTTTTCCTTCAGTTCTTAAAACAGTAGAAACATAATTATAGACCCTCAGTTTCTTTCCTTCCTTCCTATGTCCCACTCTGCGTGTGTGTTTGCACATGTGTGCGCGTGCACGTGCACGCGTACACACACACACACACACACACACACACACACACACACACACACACACACACAAAGGTAGGGAAAAATAGTCCTCCCAGAAATACATCTGATGGCATATTGAAAAGGGAGTGCCCTTGGCTTTTAGACAAACACATCTCTTCCAGATAATAGATTCTTCCCAGACAGGTTTAGACACAAACACTCAGCCACCAATTTAGAGCAGAAGGCAAAAATTAGGTTTCCAAATGTGTACAATTCACTGCTATCATGGTGTGTTAAAATTCTTAATTTAGACTGGGTGCAATGGCTCATGCCTGTAATCCCAACGCTTTGGGAAGCAGAGATGAGAGGATTGCCTGAGCCCAGGGGTTCAAGACTAACCTGGGCAACTTGATGAGATTTTTGTCTCTATAATAATAATAAAAAAAATTAGCTGGGCATGGTGGCATGTGACTGCAGTTCCAGCTACTTGGAAAGCTGAGGCAGAAGGACTGCCTGAGCCCAGCAGGTAGAGGCTGCAGTGGCTGTGACTTTGCCACTGCACTCCAGCCTGGGTGACAGAGTGAGACTCTGACCAAAAAAAAGTTCTCTTTACTGGCTTAAGATGGTGACCAGATAGGTAAGACTGTGAGAGTCTCCACAATAGCCAGTGTCCATAAAGACTGCGTGAGCAGGCATGCGCTGGTGGGAGAGTGAAAGTTCGTCTGAGGGGAGACTCAGGTGCATGTACCTAGGGCCCCCCTCTGAGGGTGACCGCAAGACCGCACCGCCCTGAGATTGGAGTGTGGGCACGCAAGATCATCTGCTGTTTGAGGGACTCTCCTGAGAAGAATCTGCTGAATTCAGTTGATTCTCATTGCCTGGTGCCTGGGCCACACCATCACCTGTTATAGCAGATCAGTTGGAGCCCCAGATCTGATCAGTGGAGATAGAAGATCGAGGAGAGCTGGAGGGGAGAACCATGCCTGGTGAGGAAATGCTGACCACAGCCATTGTTTCTGTCCTATGGCCAAGCAGAGACCTGCATTGTCCCATCCAGTCCCTCCCAGCTCTGCACAGTCTCCGACATGGGACCTAAGGTAATCTCATCAAACTGGGAGAGATAGAACCCTCTCTCCCTTGCTGGATCAGAAACAGGTCAGATCTGAGTGGCAGACTTGACAGGCAGCAAGCCAGGTGAGTCCAGATCTGATTCACCCTTCACCCACAGTAGACCTGGGGCAACTGACCCAAGCTGTGAGCACATCAGCCTGCATTGAGAGCAACCCTATCAGCCTGCACATAGAGCTAGAGATCAGAAATGCAAGGATGTTGGACTTACAGGAACAACCTCAGAGTGAGTTTGGTTCCTTGTTTTAATTTTTTTAATTTTAATTTTTTCTCTGTTTGTTTTGCTCATCTTTGTTTGTTTTTAGTTTTAGTTTTTTTCTCTCTCTGTTTTTGATAACATTTTCATACTTGCTTTTTTTCTGTTATTTTACTGACTTTTTTCTTTTCTTTAGACTTCCTGTTTGTGTATGGGAAGAGTACATCAGTAGGGAGGTTTTTGTTGGACTGTGTGTATGGTTATCTGTATGTTTTAGTTTTTTTACTCTTTTCTGTCTTTCTGTCTCTTTTCATTTGTTAGTTGATACATCTGCCTGTTTTCCCTCTTACTCTACTCTCTCTCTACCTTCCTCTTACCACCCCCCTTCCTTTTTCCATTCTTTTTCTTTTTCTTACCTCATTTTGCTTTCAGGGAGCAAACAAATACCCCCTCTGCATGGACAGATTGCAAGGCAGTGGGAAGTGGGTTCCAGGGTGCCCATACACCTGTCAGTGGATACTGGGATCTGCATATAGATTTTGAATCACAGCTTCCTCCTCAATTAACCTCTAAACTGCAAAAAGTACAGCCCCCAACCCAAGTCTAGTTTCAGAATTGAACAAAGCCAGAGGATCCACATAAGGAAGAATAGCAAAAGCAACCCCACCATCCCTGAACAACAGAAGTAAAGAAGAGGGGGGAAAAAGTGAAGGGGGGGAGAGGAAAATCTACACAAATGAAGAAAAACCAAAAGAAGAATATGGGTCTCCCACAGACTCCTGGGAGGTCAGACACTGAGAAAACAGACTTCAGAATGCAAACATTGAAGAACCCACAGAATGACTGGTCTCAAACTACAAACCCAGATATCAAGACATTAATAGAGAGAATAAATAGAATCAGGAGAGCCAAAAGGAAAATATGAAGGAGTTGATAGCTGAGATAATAGCAGTAAAGAATACTGTGAATGAAATAAATAACAACTGATAAGCATGGAAAGCAGAATTAGCCAAGCAGAAGAAAGAATCTCAGAGCTTGAGGACCAAAATATAGAACTAACACAAACTGTCAAAAATATAGAAAAGAAGCTTAAAAAGACAGAATAAAATCTTCAAGAAACGAGCAATTATTTCAAGAGGCTGAACCTAAGGGTAATTGGACTTCCTGAGTCAGAAAGAGAGACAGAGACCACCCTGGAACAAGCATTCCATGAAATTATTCAAGAAAACTTCCCTCATCTCATCAGTGATGTGACCATTCAAACACAAGAGATTCAGAGAACTCCTGCAAGACAGCAAATGAGAAGAACAACTCCTAGATACATAGTAATTCACATAAACAAAGTAGATATAAAAGAAAAAAATCCCAAAGGTAGCAAGAGAAAAAGATCAGACTACCTACTGGGGAAGATCAATTAGAATAGCAACAGATTTATCTACAGAAACACTTCAGGCTAGGAGAGCTTGCAGCCCAATCTTCAAAGTTTTCAAAGATAAATAATTTCAATCAAGAATAACCTACCCAGCTAAGCTAAGCTTCATCAGTGAGGGAGAATTAAAATCTTTCCCTAGCCAGCCTCGATGGGTCAGCCTGTAATCCTGCGCCTTTGGGAGGCTGAGGTGAGTGGATTGTCTGAGCCAGCAGATTCGAGATCCTCCTCAGCAACTTGGCGAGACCTCATCTCTACAATAAATAAAAAAAAATCAGCTGGACGTGGTAGTGCATGCCTGTAATTCCAGCTACTCAGAAGGCTGAGGCAGAAGGATTGCCGGAGCCCAGCAGGTCGAGGCTACGGTGGCCGGGAGCGGCCACTGCACTCCAGTCTGGGCGACAGAGTGAGACTCCCACTCAAAAAAAAAAAATCTTTCCCAGACATTCAATCCCTAAGAACTTACGCTGCTTCTAGATCAGCTCAACAAGAAACAGTTAAGAAAGTATTAAACACAGAAGAAAGGGAAAAAAGAAGGACAATGTTCTTCATAAGAGTGCAGGAAAAAAATTAAAAACACAAATGAATCAACCCCAAAATTGAAAGAAAGACAACAAACAAACAGGAACAGCAACAATTCTATAAGAACCTCATGGTAGGGATAAACGCTCACATTTCAATAAATAGCCTGAATGTGAATGAACTAAATGTATCACTGAAAAGACACAGAATGGCAAAATGGATAAAATATCATTAGACAACAATATATTATCTCCAAGAGACTCATCTTACCAGAAAGGACACTCACAGACTCAAAGTAAGAGGATGGAAAGCAAAATTTCAGGCAAACGGAACACAAAAGAAAGCTGGAGTTGCAATCTTAATATCAGACAAAATACCATTTAAGATATCAAAAATTTAAAAGATACAGAAGGTCACTATATAATGATAAAAGTTTCAATCCATCAGCAAGACATATCCATCCTAAACATATATGCATTCAACATAGGAGCACCAACTTTCATAAAGCAGCTTCTAGACAAACTTAAGAAAGAAAGATATTGACTCTAACACTATCATAGCTGAGGACTTCAATACCCCACTCACAACCCTAGACAGATCATCAGGACAAAAAATCAGCAAGGAGATCTGGAATCTCAATGTGACTCTTGACCAAATGGACTTAATTGATACCTACAGAACACTCCACCCAACGACCACAAAATATACACTCTACTGATCACCACATGGAACATACTCTAATATCGACCACATCCTTGGCCATAAATCAAGCATAAACAAATTTCATAAGATTGAAATTTTGCCATGCACCTTCTCAGACCACAATGGAATAAAAATAAATATCAACACCAATAAAGGTCCCCCCAAACCCACAAAGACATGAACACTAAACAGCATGATGCTAAGCAACTCCTGGGTCAACATGGAAACAGATAAAAACAGAGATTAAAAGATACCTGGAAACAAACAAAAATGAAGAAGCATCTTACCAAAACCTCTAGGATGCCATTAAACCAATAGTGAGAGGGGAATTCATATCTCTACAAACGCACATGAAGAAAATGGAAAGATCACAGTTTAACAGTCTAACAAGTCACCTAAGGAAGATGGAAAAACAAGACCACCAAAACCCAAACTTCAGCAGAAGAATCCAGATCACCAAAATAAAAGCCCAAATCTGGAATGCAGAAAACAAAAAGATAATACAAAATAATCAGTGAAACAAAAACCTGGTTATTTGAAAGGATAGACAAGATTGATGGTCCCCTAGCTAGACTGACCAAGAAAAAGAGAGAAAAAAAACCAAATAAACTCAATCAGAAACACAAAAGATGAAGTCACAATTGACTCTGAAGAAATACAAAGGATTGTCAGAGACTACTATGTACACTTGTATGGAAACAAACTTGGAAACAAAGGAAATGGAGGACTTTCTACATCACACAACCTCCCCAGGTTGAAACAAGAAGAAATCGAGACCCTAAATAGACCAATAACAATTCAGAAAATTGACTATGTCATAAGAAAACTACCTACCAAAAAGTCCTGGACCAGATGGCTTTCCAGCAAAATTCTACAAAACATACAAGGAGGAACTGATACCAATCCTATTGAAAGTATTCCAGGTGATTGATAAAGATGGAACTCTCCCCAAATCATTTTATGAAGCTAACATCATATTGATACCCAAGCCTGGTAAAGATCCAACAAAGAAAGAGAACTACAGGCCAATATCCTTGATGAATATAGATGCTAAAATTCTCAACAAGATCCTGGCAAACCAGATTCAAGAACACATATCAAAAATCATCCACCACAACCAAGTAGACTTCATCCCTGGGATACAAGACTGGTTCAACATTTGTGAGACCATAAACATAATTAAATACATAAACAGACTTAAAAACAAAAGCCACATGATGATATCATTAGATGCAGAAAAAGCTTTTGATAAAATCCAACATCCCTTCTTGATAAAAACTCTCGAACATCAGGCATAGATGGAACATACCTGAAAATAGTAAGAGCCATCTACAAGAAACCCACAGTCAGCATACTGCTAAACAGACAGAAATTGGTACCATTTCCCCTGAAAAGTGGAAAAAGACAAGGATGCCCACTCTCACCCCTCCTGTTCAATATAGTTTTGGAAGTCCTAGCTAGAGCAATCAGAGAAGAAAAGCAATCAGGGGTATCTAAATAGGAAAAGAGGAAATCAAATTATCGCTCTTTGTAGACAACATGATTCTATACCTCAAAAAGAGAATCTGTCAAAAACCTCCTTGCACTGATAAAGGACTTTGGCAAAGTCTCAGGGTATACCATAAATATGAAAAAGACAATCACATTTCTATACTCCAATAATAAACAAACAGAAACCCAAATAAAAAGCACAATTCCATTCACAATAGCCACAAAAAAATGCAATACCTTGGCATTTTCCTAACCAGAGATGTGAAAGACCTTTACAATGAAAACACGAAACACTGCTCAAAGAAATCAAAGATGACACAAACAAGTGGAAAAATACTCCATGCTCATGGATTGGAAGAATTAACATTGTTAAAATGTTCATCCTACCAAAGGCAATCTATAGATTCAATGCAATATTCTAAGTTACAATATCATTCTTCTCAGACCTGGAAATGACAATACAGAAATTCATATGAAAACATTAACAACCACGAATAGCCAAAACAATCCTTAGCAAAAGAAACAAAGCAGGAGGTATCACACTTTCTGACTTCAAACTTTACTATAAGGCTACATTAATCAAAACAGCCTGGTATTGGTACAAGAACAGGCATATAGAGCAATGGAACAGGATAGAGATTCCAGAAGCAAAGTCTTAATTTCTCAACCAACTCATCTTTGACAAAGCCTCCAACAACAATCACTGGGGAGAGGAGAACGTATTCCGTAAATGGTGCTGGGAAACTGACTGATCACATGCAGAAGATTGAAGCAGGACCCATACTTATCATCATACACAAAAATTAACTCTAAATGAATCAGAGACCTAAAAAAAAAGTAAAACCTCAAACTATAAGAACCTTAGAAAATGCAGGAGAAACTTTTATGGAAATTGGAACTGGCAACCAATTCCTGATCAAAACCCCAAGTGCCCATGCCATAAGAGATAAGATAGACAAGTGGGACCTCATGAAACTGACAAACTTCTGCAAAGCCAAAGAAATATCAAGAGAGCAGGGAGACAGCCCACAGACTGGGAAAAAATATTTGCCAACTCTATGTCTGACAAAGGCCTAACATCTAGGGTCTACAAGGAACTCAAACGTGCTGAAAAGAAAAAAACAAACAGCCCCATTACATAGTGGGCAAAAGATATTGAAGAGACAGTTCTCAAAAGAAGATATATGAGCAGCCAGTAGACACATGAAAAAATGTTCAGTCTCACTAGTCTTCAATGAAACGCAAATTAAAACTACACTGAGATACCACCTAACTCCAGTCAGAATGGCCATCATCAGTAATATAATAACAAATAACAGATGCTGGAGAAGATGTGGTGAAAAGAGAACACTTCTACACTGTTGGTGGGAGTGTAAACTAGTACAGCCTCTGTGGAAAACAGTGTGACAATTCCTAAAAGTTCTAAAAATCAACCTTCCATATGATTCCACAATCCCCCTACTGGGAATATACCCGGAAGAACTCAAATCACTCTATAAAAAAGATATCTACCCATGTATGTTTATTGCAGCATTATTCACAATATCAAGAACATGGAACTAATCATGCTGCCCATCAAAAGAGGACTGGATAAAAATAAATGTGGTACATATACACAATGGAATATTACTCAGCCATAAAGAACAAAATCATGAACATCACAGCAATGTGGATGAACTTAGAGTCTATAATACTGAGTGATCTTTCACAGAAACAAAGATCTGAGTATCACATGTTCTCACTCAAAAGTGGACCTTGAACAACTATCATAATACTGTAAGAAAAGGATTGCCAGTAGCAGGAAACTGCAGGTGTGTAGGGGGGTGGGGAGGTAGGATTGGCAATAGTGGAATCTGCCTGGGGAAGGAGGGGCACACCTCATCAACAAGAGTATCTGCACAATGAATATTTGTATTCCTAACCTGAATTGTACCCCACAATTTTAAAATAAAAAATAAAAAAATAAAGTTCTCAACTTAGATATAATTCTTATATAATTTATCTGGTAGTGTAACAGAAGTTTCAATACAGAGGACTCACTAAAAGCTCAAACTTCACCTGCATGCAATTTACTTATATAGCAAATCTTTATGTGTACCCCACAACTCCACAATTAAAAAAAAAAGAAAATTAATAACATCACCTGCATGCAGCCTACCTATGTAGTAAATCTTCTCTTTTACCTCACAACTCTACAATAAATAATTTAATTTAAAAAAAGAAATTAATAAAAAAAATTTCAATGCAAAGAAAGACTACAGGGAAGTATGAAATAGTCCTATAGCAAAATGCATTTAAAGAATATAGTCCTGAATGAGGTATGTTTCTCATATTTAGTGTCCACGTATACACAAAGGCAAAAGTTTGGTATGGGCCATTTTTGTATCCTAAGATGGTTCATATGCCCTTAATTTGGCTTATAAAAATGAATCTTTGTAACCATGGAAAAGGCCTTTGCTCTCCATCCAAAGAAACAGTGGAAAGATGGCTCAGCTAACAACCAAGAACTTAAAAATATCTTTGTAAAACCTTAATCCACTGGTAATCTTCTATCTCTGTCAGGCTCACTTGTACCAACAATCAGTGTTACTGGGGCAGCAACTGACCCCAGGCTTCTCTGCTCACTTCATTGCCCCATGCTTGTCTCTTATAGATGATGGATCTAAACTGACCACTGGACAAGTGGTTCATTGGCCCATTGAGGAAGAACTTACCAATGCTACAGAAATTATAAACCTGATACAAGAAAAGAAAGTATAATGGATACTGGATCAAGGGCCCTATAAAGTACTCATTCATCTTCCAAAATCCCACATTTCTTTTGTTTTGTTTTGCTTTGCTTTGTTTTGAGACAGGGTCTCACTTTGTCACCCAGGCTAGAGTGCAGTGCTGTGATCCTGGCTACTGCAACTTCTATCTCCTGGGCATAAGTGAGCCTCCCAACACAGTTTCCTGAGTATCTAGGACTACAGGAATATAGCACCACATACCTGGCTAATTTTTTAATTTTTTTGTAGATTTGGCTATGTTGCCTAGGCTGGTCTCGAACTCCTGGGCTCAAGCAATCCTTCTGCTTCAGCCTCCCAAAGTGCTGGATTATAGGTATGAGGAACCACACCAGGTCTGATACCCTACATTTTTTTTTTTTTTTTTTAGTTAAGTCTCACTCTGTCGCCCAGGCTGGAGTGCAGTGGCACGCTCACAACCTGCTGGGCTCCAGTGATTCTTCTGCCTCAGCTTTTCAAGTAGCTGGAACTACAGGCATGCACCACCATGCCCAGCTAATTTTTTGATTTATTGTAGAGATGAGGTCTCACCAAGTTGCCCAGGCTGTTCTTGAACATGTGGGCTCAGGTAATCCCCTTACCTCAGTCTCCCAAAGTGCTGGGATTATAGGCTTGAGCCACTGTGCCCAGCCATACCCTACATTTTTATCTTACATTTCAGGCTTTGTGGTTAGGTGCTTTCCTCACTCTCACCCTTATCCTCACTGGCGGGTTTTAGGTTGACCACCCAATCAGCATATAACATCCCTTTGACTACAGTGATTGATTGGAGAATTTATTTGCAACTAATTTTAGGCAGTGAGCAGGCCCAGTAGTTTTGTGTATGTGTTAGAGAGAAGTGCTATGTGTGGACATGAAGCTGAAAAAGTCTTGATGCTAGATCTGCAAAATCCATCTAGAAGCAAGACTGGGAAATCAACTTGAATAAAATGCACAGGGTAGAGCCGAGTTCAGAGACATGGAGAATCAGGCCTTGGTAGCATCACTGGAATCTCTGAATTAACACCCATTTGAAGCCAGCCTTGCTCCTGGACTTCTAATCACTGGATTCAAAGATTTAGTCTATGTGTATGTCAGTGTGGTTAGGTTTTAAGTTACCTGCTATAGAAGAAGCCCTGTCAAATACAGCATGTTACCTCATCACTGAAGCACAGCTTAGACTTAACTTCTTGGCTGTGAACTCCATTAGAAAGATGATGACAAATGCTACCACATCCTAACAGCAGTCAATAACAGCAGTGTCTGTGATCTCATTTCTGCAGATGTGATATATATACATATATATATACATATATATACATATGAATATATATACACATATACATATGTGATATATATATACATATATATATACATATGAAATATACATATGAAATATGTTTGTTTTCTTCTTTTTTTTTTTTTTAAAGTCATATCTCACTCTGTCTCCCAAGCCAGAGGCATGATCATGGTTAACCTCAGCTTCAGCTTCAACCGCCAGGGTTCAGGCAATCCTTCCACCTTAACTTCCTAAATAGCTGGGTCCATGGGTGCACACCACCACATCTAGTGAATTTTTTGAATTTTTTTTTTTTTTTGTAGAGATGAGGTCTTGCTGCATTGCCCAGGCTGGTCTTGAACTCCTGGTCTCAAACAATCCTCCTGCCTTGGCCTCCCAAAGTGCTGGAATTGCAGGCATGAGCCACCATGCCCAGCTGAAACAAGTTTCTTTCTAATTAATACATGTCTTATTATTCAAGCAACAGGATTTTGGGGTCGCTATTTTTGCTTACAGCAGTCCACAAAGCATGGAAGTATAACTATGTGGCTTGAATAGAGAAGATAAGCCACAGAAAGATCTGGATCTTATATTTTAAGGATTAAGCAGATGTCAGAAGAGGACAGCTGTGCTGATTAATAGAGACCCCTCTAGTGGTCACAAACAAGCACACAGAGGGAATCAAAATTGTATTTTCTTATCTGAACTGCTCGAGCATTTTGCTTCTTTCCCTACCCTACAGCTGAAGTTGTCTTATTGTGTCCAAATGATTTCAGATAAAGTTGGATGATGAAAAATTGCAGCCCATAGGCAAACAGTAGTTCTGTGCATTGGATTGCAGTTTGGAAGCTGACAGGCTTAAAGTGGCTCATAATATACCAGAAAAGAGATGGGATCAGCGCTTTACTGTGTAATAGTCAATGGCATTATGAAAAATTTGCTAAAGGAAATATGACACCTCACTAATTCCCAGCAGCAGAGGCTGGGAGAAACAGTGTCAGTTATGCAATGTTTCATTGCATGCATATGAGGTTTATTTCAAAGTTTCTCTCAGTACCTATTAAACAATATTGAGAGTCCAAGTGTTCTATGAGCTGTTCAAAGATATTCTGTTTTTTGTATTTGTTCAAAAAATGTTCTAATGTATCAGCTATTAAAATGTAGCAACTAAATTCAGTTCGTGAAAAAACAATCTTAAAGTTAATAATGACAAATAGATGATGGATTTTAATATTCTTTCCTTTGTCATATTTCGTGTCACAAAATGTCAGAAGTCATCTGAAAGTATTCTGGTATTCATGAAAAAGTGTTAGCAATTACTTGCAATGTTTTGAATTTATTAGAAAGGAAACTGGGATGTAGTGAAAGAAAATAAGAAGCAGATAGTAATAAATTAACACATTAATTTTAGAGATAAGGCTAGGCAGTGTAGCTCACACCTGTAATCTCAGCATTTTGGGAGGCTGAGGCAAGAGGATTGCTTGAGACCAGGAGTTTGAGTCCAACCTGGGCAAAATAGTGAGACCTTGTCTCTACAATAAGTCAAAAAATTTCTGGGTATGGTGGCACATGCCTGTAGTCCCAGCTTGTTGGGAATCAGCCTTGGAGGCCCGCTTGATTGACAAAGTCCAGGTGCGCTGAGGACCCCCGGCCGCAAAGCGAGTCCAGGCAGCTGAGGCCCTTCTGTCTTCCATCTTTGCTGTTGATACAGCTGAAGAAATTCTGTGCAGTCGTGAAAGAAGAAGATGGCATGTTTATGCGAAGAATCACAGCTAACCTGGAAATGTCATGGTTCGTTTTTCCATTTTCCACTATGCTGTTTGGCCTTTTCTAACATATGCAAGGGTTAAACTCTGAAGCACATCAAGAATGCTTTCCTTCACTTGGTTATAAGTTACTAGATATTGCTTAAGTAATAAATGATATAAGTATATCCACTCATTTGATTTAAGATACAGTTTAGTGTTTAGACATAAGGTTTTTTAGAAGCACAAGTTTATAGTAAGTTCATTATGAATTCATTATAAGTTCTAATACATGTAGGAGTTATGTAGGTGATTTATAACACTGTTTTCACTGACTTAGGATAAAGATTAATCGTTAAGGTTTTTACTTAGTTTAATAGTTAAAATTCTAAGTTAACATTTATAAAGTGGGTTTTCACTTTATGATAGATCAGCTAAAAACAGAAAGCAACCTTGGGGGCCTGGGAAACATTACTAAAAGCTTCTTTTGAGTTCTCTTTAGAAACAAGCACTGCAAGATAAGAGAAGAGTAACGAGGACATCTGGACAAGGGAGGCGATCACGGGACTCTGAAGAACATAAAAGCCTAAGATGGGAAAAATCCTGACACATAAAGAAATGTACACTTAAAGAAACTTTCTTGAGACATTTCAAGGACTGTAATTTGGGACATTGGACTGAAAGTATCATTGTTGGCTTTATGAATAAGACTTGTCTAAATGTTTATGGGAATCTTGGTTTGTTTGCTACTAAGACCACTAGACGGTAACTTTTAGAAGATATGTACGTGAAGGAATTTTCTTTGTCTTGCCCCTTCACGAATGGTATAAAAGCTCTGTGTTAACTAACATTAAATTGTCATCTGTTCAGGAAGCAGGTGTCCGAGTCTATGATTTTTGTCTTTCGCCTATCCGTCTCTCCTTCAGGAGATCTCACGACCCTTGAGGGGCGGGCCCCCGCAACAGCTACCTGAAAGGCTGAGGTGGAAGGATTACCCGAGCAGAGCAGGTCGAGGCTGTGGTGATTGTGATCATGCCATTGCACTCCAGCCTGGATGACAAAGTGAGACTCTGAGTTAAAATAAATAAATAAATGAATACAATAAAAACTTATAATCTTGAGTTTCTGAGAGTAAACTAAATATGAATTGGTCAGAAACAAAAATAAATTTAAGACTCACTCAAGATAATCTAAATGTAATAATTCAAAATATTCAATGCAAATCTTCTAAGATCAATTTGGCTACATAATGTGGTTATAATAACCACAGCAGATATAGCTCTTTGAGTACCTAAGTTCATGGATAGAGGTTAAAGACAAGTCTGACTTGCAGAATCTTCAAAGTGAAGTTTTTTTGGCATATTCTTTCAAGCTTTTGCCCCTGTCATGATGACTGATTTACATGAACAACTTGTCCACACCACGCTAAGTGTTTAGCAGTTTTTGACACAAAAGAGCATGACTCCCATGCCCTACTCTCCCTATACACCCAATCACGCCCCAAGTGACTTTTTTTGTTTCCCCATTGAAAAGAGTCCTCAAGGGGAAGTGTTTTACCCATGTGGAAGAGGCGAAACAAAAAACAGCAGAAACACTAAAGGCAGCAAAATTGACGAATTCAAAAACTATTTTGAGCAGTGGAAAAAGGGTCTTGATAGGCGTATTGCATCAAACGAAGAGTGCTTTGAAGGTGACTGAAGTTTAAAGATGTAAGAATAATACACAATTGTTAGATATTTTATAAATGTATACTTATATACATGTATGTATATTTAATAAGATCAAGATGGTTCTTAGAATAATGGTGCATGAAAAGAGAGCCAACAGAACTGGTTAGATAGGAAAAATTGTCAATAGTCAGAGATTTTCTTTGGTGCTGGGTGCCTCTGGTTCGAAGGTCAGTCCTTTCCTTTCGGTTGACACACTTAGTCTCTCAGTAGCCTTCTGTGGTTGTGCTCATGTGTAACCTATCCAAACCTCTCTGATCTTTAGTTCCCACTCAACCATCATTTAATGATAAAAATGTTAACTAGTTGCAGATAGCTACTTAAATGTATTTCCTGACTGTGCCATGCTTCTTATAAAAATATGACTTATTCAAATTCTGTATTTTAAATTCTATACACACCTGCTCAGTACCGACAATGTGCTCTGAGGAGAAAAGATTTAGGGTTTTTAGGCTGAAACATTCTCTCTCTTAAGTCCAGAGTCTTCTCCCAGCTTTCATCTTTGCTGTTTCCAAATAGACGTTCAATCCAATTCCCCAGAAGAAAGATAACCTAAAATAGTAACGTTAAGTCTACAATTTAATTAAACTTAAAAATATAGAAAAGAAAATAAAACTAATGGCCAGGCATAGTGGCTCACACCTGTATTCTCAGCACTTTGGAAGGCTGAGACGGGAGGATAGCTTGAGCCTGGGAGTTCAAGACCAGCATTAGTCTGGGCAACATAGCAAGATCTTGTCTCTACAAAAAAAAAAAGAAGGCTAACTAGTACTTTTGGAAAGAACACTAAATGAAATAGAAATCTCAACTTACCTATTAATTGGTTGGATCAGTTTTGACAAATCATTTTGTTTCTATGTTTTATAGATACACTTGCGTGGTGGTAGATAAGTCACAATAAAAATAAAGAAAAATAAAATTCAAATCTTGTAATGCATACAGAAAAAGATGGGTGACACAAATACGTATAGTATAGAAGCATGCGATCACACGGTCTGTTGCACATCCTTTATGATCCGGTCTCAAAACTTGACTCTGAACTCTTAGCAATCCTGGTTTTAAAAAAAGCACATATGTGGCTCTCATGAATGACAAGAATTATCTGGAGGCCAAACATTGTCTGAGCCCTCACATCCAGCTGCCTGATCTGGGTCTGTGACTGTAACAGTTACTTCCCCAGCCATGGACGGGAGCTCGGACTAGTAATCCTGCAGAGGCCTCCTCCACCCTAAGGCTGTGTCTCTGCTCCCTGGTTTCTCTCCTGAAGTCTCATAGTACACATACTCTTTCTCACGTCTTCCCCCAGGCTTGACCCCAACCCAGGTCTGGCATTCTTTATTCTCATTGCCTGGGAAGAATTATCCAACAGGGAGGCTGATGTGTGGATCTGAAGCTTTTCAAAAGTGTCACTAAACAATGTTTCGGCAAATGTTCCAGATAGACATGATCAAAAATTCCACATTCAAACATGACTTGATTTACAAAGGAAATAAAGTCTACTTCAAAACATTACATTATTTAGAAAAGTTGTTGCATGGTGGAAAATGAAGATGAATTGCAGATAAGCATCAAAGTCCTTTCCATTTCTGTAAACATAGAATTCTAGTATTTCTCACAAGACTACTTGCTTCCAAACGTGGAAGAATAAAAAGTATTTTCGCAGAAGCTGGCCAAGCCCCTTCTTTTCTGGATCTGGATGGCTCCCTTTGCTTCAGGAGGGTATCTGTTGCCTTTGTGTCACAGCACTAGGACTGGAGCTCAGTAGACAAGACTAGAATTAGACCTTTAACCCATGTTGGAGGTATACCACACACTCCTCTTGTTCTTATAACTATTCATCTGCTCAATTTACCAGCACGTTTACAAGGTTTCATTCAGCTTATAATATGTGTATACCGAGTACTCGCCTGCCCCTGGCCCTTTGCATGTGTGATTTCCTCTGCCTGTAATACTTGAATCTTCTCTCACATGAGACAGGCATCTCTGACCATTGCATATGGTCCCCGAATCCCCTTCTCCTCCTTCTACCACGGTTTATTCAGCTACTTGTTTGTTTCTTTTATAGAATGTATCACGCTTTCTAATTATTTTATAAGTCTTTGTATTTGCTTTTAGTTTGCTCCCTTCACCAGAATGTAAGGTCCGTGATGGGAGAGATTGTGTTTGTCATTTTCACAAATGTATGCTCATTGCCCAGCCCAGTCCAGCACAGTAGACTCTAAGATATTTTATATAGAGTGTATTAATACTAAATGAAGACATGAATGAATGAAATACTTGGGCAAAACTTTGCAAGGGACTGGGCTGTGTTATTTGAAAGTGGGTACAATAGCTATAAAATAAATGTTTAACAAGAACATTGGTTCTAAATTCAACCCAAAGAATGGAAGATATCAAGACAGCATAAAGCAGATTGGAGCTAGCTAGAAAAAGCAAGCTGTATGTCAAAAAGAACCTGAGAACATTACTAAGTAGGGAAATAAAGAATTTTCACACAGATGACTCAAGTTACTTGGTTAAGTAAAAATAAGTTGATAAAAAAAATATGTTAGTTGAAGGAAATTTTGTTATTTAACAGATTAATGGCAATGTGAACCAAGCTAAAGCTGAAAAGAATAAGTTGGAGTTAAAAATCACTCGAATGTGTCACAATAAAAGAGGCATTGAAGGGAGAATTTGAAGACTCATTTTTGGTGAAGAATTTGAAAGTTGCTATATAGAATGCCACAAAAGTAACTTGTCTGGCAGCACCGAAAAAATTGATTATGATGAGTAAAGGAAATGTCACCTGAGATATTTTGAGAAGTTTTTACTTCAGTAATAAGTTTGAGTAGAAATTAGAGGCTAATGACTTCTTGCACAATTATCTAGTTCAAATGTCAACACAACCATTAAAAAGTGTTTTATAGCCATAGCATGTATGTTAGGTAATGTACCTAATCGTATATGTTTTATTAAAATATAAGGAGTAGCTGTCCAACTTTAGGCAGAATGGATCAACTATTTGGGTGATACAAGTTCCAAGGACTGGAGTACTGAGAGGAGAATGGGCATGAAAAATGGGATGTCAGGCACTGAAGCAGAGATAAACATATTGGTTAATTCTTCCTCATTGGGGCAGACTAGGCTCTGGAAATAAACAGAAAAAAACACAACTAAAGGGCAGGCCAACCAAATTGTAAAACAACAGAAATTTTTAGAGATGAGAATTTGCATTTAGCTTTTTCTTGATTCAGCACTTCCCTGACTTTTTCAGACACTTCTCCATGTTACGGAGAAACAGAAATTAAGCACAGCAGTGTCTCACTAGAATAAAAATGCATGCCTTCTTAGCCTTTGTGAGAGTCAGTACGGCAATCAAAGAGTAACTAAACTGTATATAAGATCCAATAACCATTTGTAAAGACATTATGAGTCTAATAGATCCACTCTGAGTTGCTGGGGATTGTTCATGTTTACCTGGTAAGACTTTTAGAAAGTCGGCTTACTGCCTTCTCTGAGAAAATGGCACACGCTATGTGTTCCAGCTCTGGGCAAAACTGATCTCAAGGGCTATTCTTTAAATCTGAGAAATGTATTAAGGTTTTTCTTTTTCTTTTTTCAACAGCAAAATCTTTCAAGCCTAAAATTAAAGTACTAGCAATCATAAAATTCAGAGAAGGTGTGAAGTTGGATATACCTGCTTCTGAGCCATTTGTTCTTAATGGGTAACTTGCAGAGTCTTGCAAAATCCATATCTCTTCAACAATTATATTCAGTGATACTCAGTTTATTCAGCACTACCAGGAAACTGGTTCATATAGATTTATTTTTCGGATAACTAAAACATATCCCAGTTGCATCAGAAATATTTTCTGGAACAAATGACATACTGCACTGTTTTGCCAGTAAAGGATGCCAAACATAATTACCCTTTCTCTCATTTGAAAGATAACTTATGTCATTGTCCTTGATAATGACCTGGAACTTTATGGAGGCTTAAGGCACTAAAATTTTTTTTGAAGACTAAATGGATCCAACAAATTCTGTTTCTATAGTTCTATCAGACTTTTAGAACTTTCTGATCTTATTCCATTCACATTTGTTTCTTTTCTCCTATGTCAGTTTCTCATTTGTTGACTTTTTACATCTGAGATTTTTGATTTTGAAAGTTTCTTCTCTTCTGAGATTTTTGACTTTGAAAGTTTCTTCTCTTCTTTAAAGCAAAGTGCTTTGGCTTAAGACAAGTGTTTGCTTCACAATGGCATTATTTGGGGGTCTAATTTCATATTTGTTATTGACTTCTAAATGGTTGAAGGTGTGTAACGTTTCATATCTAAATTAGTCACAAGGGAATATGTTATTTTTTACAGTGAGTAATTTTAAAAATAAGATAACGAATAAGGCAACGGATTCTGGAGCAAGTCCCCAAAAGCAAATGCCATAAAACTAAGATAGACAAGTGGGACCTCATCAAACTGAAAAGATTTTGCACAGCAAAATAAATCATTAGGAGAGTAAATAAACAACCCACAGAATGGGAGAAAATATTTACAAATTGTGCATCTGACAAAGGCCTAACATTCAGGATCTACAAGTAACATGAACAAAGTGAAAGGAAAAAAAGAAAAAACAATTCCATCAAAAAGTGGGCAAATGACATGAACAAACACTTCTAAAAAGAAGATATACAAGCAGCCAACAGACACATGAAAAAATACTCAGTTTTGCTAATCATCAGAGAAATGCAAATCAAAACTACAGCGAGATACCACCTAACTCCAGTACGGTTGGCTATCATTAAAATAAGTCAAAAAGCAACAGATGCTGGTGCCAGTGTGATGAAAAGGGAATGCGTCTACACTGCTGGTGGGAATACAAGTTAGTTCAACCTCTGTGGAAAGCTGTGTGGCAATTCCTCAAAGAACTAAAAATTGACCTTCCATATGATCCAGCACCCCCCCTCCTGGGAATACACCTGGAGGAATATGAATCATTCTACCAATAAGACAACTGCCCATGCCTGTTTATTGCCACACTATTCACAGTAGCAAAAACAGGAACCAACAGGAACCAACTCCACTGCCCATCAAAAGTGGACTGCATAAAAAAAAGTGATACATATACATGAAGGAAGGAGTATTACGCAGCCATAAAGAAAAACAAAATCGTGGGCTTTGCAGCAAATTGGATGGAGCTGGAGACCATCAGATTAAGTGAACTATCAAACAAAGTGAACTATCAAACAAAGAACTCAATATTGCATGTTCTCATTCATAAGTGGGCCCTGAACGATAATCACATGAACAAAGGGGAGAGATCAGGAGTCACTGGGCACTGCTAGGGGAGGGAGGGAGGAAGCAGGATGCAAGCAGGGTACCAGCTTATACTACCAGGGGAAGTGAGGGCCAGTTGGAAGCCCAAATTTCACCTGCATACAGCCTACCTATGTAGTTATTCCTTACTTGTACCCCACATCTCTGTAATAAAATTAAAAAGTAGAAAAAAGATAAACTTCAGTATTATTTGAAGCTCAACATGTAGAAATTCAAGCCTAGGAACAAAAGCATAACAATTCATGAGGGATAATGAGTTAGAATATTCTACAAACAAATGCATATAATCCGGTATGTCTACGCTGCTGGGCACAGTGCAAAAGTATAGGGGATATCCACTTTACACACCCCTTCCATACACATTTATTTTATATAAAGCTTTGCCTGTTACTGTGAAATTAGTATTGTGTATATCACATTATAATCAGAAAGGCTTAATATCCATGGTAAGTTATAAATAATGTGCTTTATTTGGATTCTAAGATATTAAAAAGAATTCCAAACACATTAATCTGAACAATACATTTAGTTTAAAAAAATAATGACATAGGTTTTATTATTTGTTTTTCAGGCAGTTTTTGGTTCTGGTTCCTTTCTCACTCATACTACCCTAGTCTGGAATTCCTTATTTCAAGGAATAGAGAAAGAAAAACGATGGACCTAAGTGTCCTAATGTTGGAGGCTTTCAAACTGCCTCCATGGATGAAAGCCTCTGATAGGAGAAATGTGGACTGTGTGAAGCAAAACAAATGTAATCCAAACCTTCAGCTCTTAGCAATACCTGGGAGTTAGCTTGGAGAATTGCACAATTGTGGAAAGCTGGTTCCTCTGTATTTCTAGTTGATCCTTCCTTAGAAATCCATCCTTCTCTTATCCTAGGTGTTTATTACTCTGTTTAACCTCTTCACTCTGACTCGCCTTTTGACTTATTATATCATCAGATCTGCTTAATATGCACTTCTCCCTCATGCATAATCCTTACTGCAAGGCGAAAAGAAGCACTAAACAGATTTCTTTGAGAGAAAGGATGTTGAGAAAGTCTTATAACTATGATGGAAATCTTCCCCAAATTTCTGCGGATTGAATAATCCTCAGGTGGGAACAAAAGCAAAAAAGTGTCATTTCCTTTCTTCTCCTCTCTTGTCATCAGTGTACACAGGTGTCCAGAAGAGAAAATGATTGTGCACCTTTAATCGTATATGCTTTCCAGAAAGTACTCATAGGTACTTTACCTTAGATAAAGCTGCTTAAAACCTTAATGCAAAAACCAAAAGCAAAGATATACCAGAGCCTACTTTACCACTTTACCTATCTGTAAAATCAGATATCTGGCAAAACACTAGTTGAGACGATGGTAGAAAAATACGTAACTAAGAAATGTTTCTGAGGAGTCTATTTTCTGGAAGTTAATGTATTTTAATTAGGAGAGACACCAGGTCTCTTATTGGTGTTTTTATTTTTTCCATTAATTAAATTGTTTATTTTGCATAATAAGAATATAAATAAGAACTTTTACTATTATATAGGCTTCAAGTATTTTTTTCCTGCTTGTTATTTAATTGTTTGAAAAAGTTTTTTTTTTAATTGCAGAAATTTTGTATATTTATATACCCTCAGAACTATCCATTTGTATGTTTACTGCTTTGGATGTGATGCTCAGAATGACTTTTCTCTCACCAATTTTACATAACTACTCTCCTAAATGCATCATTTCTTTCCTTTATAGGTTTACATTTTACATTTAAATTTTAAGTTCTTCTGAAATTTTTGTAGTGCCTAGTTTGATATAGAGCTCTAACTTAATTTTTTAAAAATAGTCGTCATCCAGCATCATTTATCCAGTAGTCCACTCTTTTTTTCCCCTAATTTGAAAAGTCATCTTTCTCATTTATTAAGTGAATGAACACATACACACACACACACACACACACACACACACACACACACACACACACACACCGCAAATACAACCTATAAGCAAATGTTTTTAGAGCATGTTGCAATGTTGCATCCTCTTGGTTGGAGACTTAGTATTAATTCTTGTAGAGTGAGTCAGGAGGCTAAAAAACTTGAGAGAGATCAAGAACCTTTCTTTTAAAGTTAGGAAACCTTTCTCCAACATGATCTCATGACTTCTGTGAATTTAGGAATTTGTTTACTAAGCTTTTTATGGACTGCCTGATATGACCAGAAACTAAATACTGAAGATGACTGGGTTACAAAGCTGCAGTCTCTGTCCTCAAATTCATGGTCTATTTGGGAAGGAGGTGGAGGCTGTATACAAGTCAACACCTCCAGAGCACTATGGTAAAGGCTTTGCCACTTGGCTCTGCCTAAGTCACCTTTGAGCAGCGAGGGTTCCCGGAGCAGGGAACACTTGAACTGTGTCTTGGAGGATAAATAGAGGTTCACAAGGAAGACAAAGACAGAAGGCATTCCAGGTCGAGGGAGCAGCTGTTGGCCAGGTGCACATGTGGAACATATCAGCATGTTGCACAGACGATGAGAGATTTGCTATAATACACGTATTCAAGATATTGTGCTTGGAAAGATCAATCTTGCGGCTACAGAGGAAGTATTAGAAGAGATGTGAAAGTGGAGTTTATGAATTGAAGGTTATTTTACTTGTTTATTTAGAGACAGATTCTTACTCTGTTGCCTGGGCTGAAATGCAGTGACAATTGTAACTCACTGCACCTTTGTCTTCCTGGGCTCAGAAGATCCTTCCGCCTCAGTAGCTGGGGTTACAAGTGCATACCACCAAGCCTGGCTAATTTTTTCATTTTTTAGAGACAGGATCACATTGTGTTGGCCAGGCTGGTCTCAAACTCCTGGGCTCAAGTAGTCTTCCCACCTGGCCCCCTAAAATGCTAGGACTACAGGTGTGAGCCATCACACCTATCTAATTCTTTAAATTGTTTTGCAGAGCTGGGGTCTTGCCTCGTTGCCCAGGCTGTGGGTTATTTTAATAGCCAAGGTAACATATGATGAGTGTCTGAATGGAAGTCACAGCAATGAGAATGAAGAAGGGAATTGAGCAGAAAAGAGAAGTTTTGGGTAAGTAGACTGCCAGGTTTTTTGTTTAGTAAACGGGGTAGTGGTAGCAAAACTAGAATATAAATTGTAGGAAACACAGCAAGTTTGGGAGCTCAGTTACCTCTGCAGATACTGAGATTCAGTCACCTCAAGACCATCCAATCAACCGCTGGTCATCGATATCTAGAGTACAAGAGAGAGGTTGGAGCTAAAATTAAGTCTTTGGAAGTCACAGATTTGCAGATTGAAAATTACAAAAGCAAATGTCTACAGGGTGCAGTTGCTGGACAAGGCAAATGAGTGGGGTAGATAACAGAGAAGGGCAGGAATTGTAATGAGCAGAAGAGGGCAAACTCTTTAAAGGGGACAACCGCTACTTGGCTCCTGTAGTCTGTTGATTTGGGGCTGTGTGCCCGGCACTGACAACTTTTTTATTTTTTAAGAGAAAATCAGAAACCTGGATTGTTTTTCACTTCTATTTTTATTTGTTTAGAGACAGGGTCATGCTCTGTTGCCCAGGCTGCAATACAGTGGCACAATCCTAGCTCACTACAGCCTCCAACTCCTGGGTTCAAGAGGTTCTCTCGTCTCAGCTTCCCTCTCAAGTGGCTGGGACTACCGGCATACCCCACTATGCCCTGCTGAGTTTTTACAATTTTCTTTTGTAGAGATGGGGTATCATCATATTGTCCAGGCTGGTCTGAACCCATGGCCTCAAGCAGTCCTCCTACCTCAGCCTCCCGAAACACTGGGATCACAGGTATAAGCCACTGTGCTTGTCCAGAAACTTAGATTTTAATATGAGCTCTCCTAATCTCTACGCAGTTTAAAGTTAAAAAAAAAAGAACAAACTTCTGGAGCCAAAACTTCAAGCCAATGGACACCTCTGTCATAGATGGTGATAAAAATTGTCCTCCTCCCTGAAATTCCTAAGAAAATGTGGTCTAAGTGGGAAGAGGACAACCTCAGGATGACCCTCATCAATACTGAAGACTGAAGAGAGCCTTGGACCACACACCACACGGCATAACTCATATATTTTTAGTAGTAAGAGAATAAAAATAACATTTCACAACATAAAGAAGTGGTCTGTTAGAAATTCATGAGCACTAACTTGAGATACGTGCTCATTTGTGGGCAATCTTACTACATTTTTAACAAATCAACTCACTTTTATCCATCACAGTTATCAATTCAAATCCTCTTCACTATCTTCCATCCTCTGACTCACTACTAACCCCAACTGACCCCACTCTTAGCTGGTGACCTCATCTTATGCTTTACACAGAAAATAGAAACCGGCAGATAAGACTTTCTCACATCACTGATACTGAATATGACTCTATCTCTTGCTGCTTCAGCCTGGTTTCCTCCTTCCTCCTTCCACTTATAAAACGAGGGGAGATCCCAATAATAATACCTAGGTTTTATTTATTAAGAACAGTGCATTTATTCTTATATGTTTGAACTTCAGTCATCTTCAAAGTACTCTCTATTTGATGCAATACAACTATTGAGACACGTTTTCCACGATTCAAAACAGTTTTAGAACTTGTCCATTTTGATATCTTTGAGTGTTTCTGCCATTTTTTTGTTTCACCTCTTCTCCATCAGGGAAATGCTTTCCTTTGAGGACATTTTTCATCTGGGGAAACAAAAAAAAAGTTACTTGGGGTGAGATGGGATGGATAGGGAGGGTGGGGCATGGGGGTCATGCCAGTATTGGTCAAAAACTGCTGAACACTCAGTGTGGTGTGGACAGGTGCGTTATGATGGTGGAAGAACTAGTCACGTTTGCCACAACTCGGGATGTTTCTTCCGCAATCTAGCCTCTCACCACAATAACAGCTGGTACACTGATGCTGATGAGTTCATAGAACAGTTACCTAGTGGGAGAAGCCTGTACTGCAAGGTGCCTGCCCTCCAAAAGATATCTCTGGGTTTTTTGGGGGGTCCTCTCTCATATAAACGGGGTCATCCTCTTCCAACTTCTCATGAATCTTACAACCTCAGTGCCTTCTTGCTATTCTGTATTCAGGCACTCCATCTTCCTCTTCCCCTGGGTTTTAAACAAATCCAAATCCATTAACAAGAATAAAAACAAAAGAACTGCTTCCAGTTCCATGGGTTTCTCCAGTTTACTCCATCTACCTTTCTTCCTTCTTAGAGTCAATCTTCTTGAATGAACTGACTACGTACCCTGTCTTAGTTCCTTTCTTCCACTAGTCCTCAGACGATGTGATCTGGCTTCTGTTTTAAGACTCTAGCAGGCTCTCCTTTGGTAAGGTCACCATATTACTAAATCCATCAAATGTTTTCTATCCGTATCTTTCTTGTCGTCTTAGCATCGTCTGATCCCAGTGGCCATCTCTCTTTCTGGCCCACTGTTTCCCTGGCTTCTGTGATACCTGGCTCCCCCAGGCTCCATCCTACCCCTCCTTTGAATCCCATCTTAATCTTCACTTCCCCCAGAAACTCTGCCTTGACTAGTCCAAGTCTCACTCTTACGTGCTCTTAGAGAGCCATGAAACTCTCCTTTGTAACATTTTCCAGTATGAAATTTTATGCGTGTTCTCCCCACTTGTAAGCATAAGAAAGGCAGGAAACGTGTCAGTTGTTCTCATCATCATATGCACCGTAGCTAGTTAAAGACCTGCCCCAAGTACCTAGGCCAAGGCCTGGAGGCTTAAGAACTGTTTGTCTAGGGAATGAATCACTAAATAACTCACAATGAGTGAATTTAGTGCCTGAAACTTCTGAGAACAGACGCAATCTCACTTGCCTAGTAAACGAGGAAATAATCAGAAAACAGGTTTGTTTCAAACTATTTCATATCTGGATCATTTTCATGTTTAATTTTTATTAATTAAATACCCACCAAATATATATCAGAAATTTATCTAAGCAGGGTTTCTTTGATATATTCCATTTTTGAGTCATTTTAATTTTTTATTCTTTAACCCAAATTTAACATTTAACATAACCTCTAAACAGAGTAGCTTAGAAATGAATAAGACTTTATTCCTATTCTTAGTAGTTTAATTTTTCCTCCTCTTATATACTAAAATTGGAAACAAATTTAAATACCTATTCATTTAAACTTCTTCAAATGCCACAAGGTAACTACACATCAATATTTTTCACTACTTTGGTCTACTTTAGACCTATGTAGAAACAAAGGCAAAAAACTATCATCTCATTGTAGGTCTCCCAGGACTTAAGAAAAAGAATTAAGAGGTAGAAATTTTAGAAAGCTCATTGAAATTATTTTTAAAAATCCTTTTTTAAACCAAAAAGTTATGTCATGAAATGTATCAAGGTAAAGGATATATATCTAGAGAGACGTAGAAAAGATCTATGTTTAGAGACTATACGAATGAACATTTTCATTATGAGAAATGGACCATATACTATTCCTAATGATCATCAGTCATATTCATTCAACAAGCATTTATTGAACAGCTGCCATTAGCCAAGGCAATCTAGACTAAGTCTTCATGTTCAAATTGATATGCAATTGAGCATAGGATTCCTGTAAGCACCTTCAGGGCCTTCCATTGACATCTCACCTCACCTCAAGGTACACACTCCATACTTCTCTACACTTCATTGTAGAGAACTGCCATCTCCTAGGCCTTCTGGGGACTTTGTTACAGTGATTACCCTGTCCAAAATTCTAACCTCAGTACTATTTTTTTAGGCAACAATCTTTTGACCTTTATAATTTGCCTAGGAACACGTCCTCTGATGCGTCATTTAAGAACTTCCCTAGACTACACTAGTTGCCCATCAAAGCTCATTCCCAGGTACACTGTACTTTCGTTTATCATAGCATTTTGAGGCTGCATCACAATGGCCCCTACTTGTCAATTTTCCTCATTCATTCTAGCATTCTACAAATATTTATTGACCATTCACCATGTGACAATCTCTGTTCTAGACACTAAGGAAAGAACAATGTACAAAACAAAGTCTCAGTTATCAGGTAGCTGAGCTTTTAGTGGGGACAGAAAAAATATAACACATAATCATATAATAAAATGTTAGGCAATTTTAAGTACTATGAAGAAATATAAAACAGGGTAAGGTAAACAGGCAATACACTCATTCTGGTGAGGCAGTGATTGCTGTTTTTAAAAAGAGTGGTCCTTGGAGACCCGACTATGAAATGACAGTTTTTTCTTTTGTTTCTACATAGATCTAAAGTACGCAAGAGAGCAAGAAATACTGATATTTAAGCAAAGCTCTGTCCTAGGGAGAAAGAATAATCCATGCAAAAGTTGTGAAATTCAGATAGCATATGGGGAATAGCCACAAGGACAGGGTGGCTATTGTTTACTGTGTGTGAGAGAGAGAGAGAGAGAGAGAGAGAGAGAGAGAGAGAGAGAGAGAGAGAGAGAGAGAGTAGAAGGAGATGGTATTGGAGAAGTTCTTATGGGAATATTCCAGTGGGATGATGATTCTCAAATAGGCTGTTCATTGAAAAGCAACTAGTGAGCATTCAAAATAGAGAACAGTCCAGTCTCATCTCAAAAGATTTTTAATTTTAAATGATTCAGAGTAGAGCACAGAAATTGTTTTTTGTTTGTTTATTTGTTTTTACTTTCTATCAACTTTTTCCAAGGTTTAAAAAATTTAAATTTTAAATAGTTTTAGATTTATAGAAAAGCTGTAGAGATAGTACAGAGCTCCTACATACCCTCACTCAGTAGTTTTACCTGTTGTTAACATCTTGCTTTTCCATGTGCAGTGGCACAAACATGACTTACTGCAGCCTCAATTTCCTGGGCTCAGGCAATCCTTCCATCTTGGCTTACCAAGTAGACTGTAGGTGCATGTCATCATGCCTGGTTAATTTTTAAAATTTCTTTTCTATTCTTTTCTTTCCTTTTTTTTTTTTAGAAATTCGCTCTCACTATGTTGCCTAGGCTGTCTTGAACTCCTTATCTTAGTACTTCTCCCACCTTGGCTTCCCAAAGTGCTGGGATTACAGCCACAAGTCACTGTGCCCAGTCACTTTCTCCACTTTGGAGATGAAGATAACAGTTACTATTTCATAGAATAGTTGTGAAAATAAAATAGATTTTATAGAAGAGTGCTTAGACTGATTTCTGGCATGCCATAGGCTCTCAATATGTAAGCTAGTAGTGGTATTATATCATCTCTAGAGTATTCCACATTCTCGGGGTATTTTCTTAATTAATCATAGTATGATGGGAAGTCTGTTTTCCCCCTCCAGATTTGTTCTTCATCTTCCTCTAGGACTGACCTAAATGGACAGTGTTAGGATGGTGATTGGCTGAGAGGCAAGTACAGGAGATCACAGGGTCAGAGGAAAGTGATGGTAATATCAATCCTCCCAGCTATATTTTTCTATAGAATGTCTCAGCTCCTGCCAAGAAGCACTCTCTACAATTCTCTTTCCATTTCCAGAGACCTCTCCCTTTCCTTTCCTTTTAAGACCAAAGACAAGTAAGGATTCTGTCATAATAGCAGCACAGGGTACTGTCCCTTTTCCAACAAACCAACTTATGCTCTGATAAATAGCCCCTTTATTAAAATCTTCAATGACCTAGTTTGAGCATTATGTCTATTTCCTGTTGGAATTCCGACTAATACACCCAGAAAAAGGCATCACTCCCATTTTGCAGATGATAACACTGAGGCTTTAAAGACTCTATTCAGTATAATAACAACAGCAGGTATTCCAAGCTAAACAGCCATGGATTCAAATCCTTCGCAAGTCTCAGCAAATCACTTAAATGCCTTTCTAACTATATAAGTCATGTACACTCATTTTTAGCTACATGAGTTTAAGCAAGTTTTTAAAACCCTCTAAGGCTCAGTGTTTCTGAAACAAAGACCAGCACTCTAGGTTTCTGTATTATAAATGATAATGCATTTATAGTAATTATCATAGTGCCAGGCTCAGAATGGTTAATAAAAAAGTATGAGATTCATGTCCAGAAAACTCCTACAGATCATAGTCCTTTGCAAAACTTTGGATGTAGTTTAGCAATTTCTGATTCAGTATCAGTGGTCTCTTTGAAGGCCAAACTTTCTCATTTTATTACTGTAAGTTCATCTTTATATGCACTATTACCAAATAAAACTCCCTTTGTTGGAACTTTAGTCTTTGTTTTGTTTTTCAAAATTTAGTTATACAATTATGTTTTAACTTCCAAGAGATACACAGTAGAGAATTTAGACACACATGATGAAAACAAAATCTTTCTATTATGCTTCTAATTTAAATAGTATCTTGAAAGGTTGGCTTCATGTAGAAAATTTTCATCAAAATGTTCTTTTATGATGATTACATCAATCATTGTTACTAAATCTCCCTTTTTTGACAATCTCTTCCTATTGGTGTATTTGGTAATAGCTTATCTTACACAGAGGGATAGATTTGATTCAAAATTATTTCTTAAAGCTTCTCAGAAGAAAGAGAACAACTTTTTGTACAGCATTTGGTTTGAAATAACTGTTCCACTTTGGGGGTTTCAAGTTATTTTCAGAAATTCAGTTGTCAATGGGAGTGGCATTAGAATGCTATGTTAAATCTGATGTCTTGTACAATAAAGTATACCAATCAGAATGTGTCCATTTCAGGCACACTAAACTTTTGTTACATTTAGCATAACTATCACTTGAAAATTTTATTACAGAGTTGTACCCTGTGCTCCATCATGTTAGAAAAGAAATTGGCTGCTTATTTTAAAAAATACATTTTAGGTTCATAGTCTGCTAATTAAAAAAAATAGTTGTCTTTCTTTTTTCTTTTCTTTTCATTAAAGCATTCAGTGCCATGCATTTTAGAGTTGGAAAAGAGGGCGAAAGGGAACTAATGTTAATTGGCTACCCATACCTGACAGGCATTTTTTTAGACTTTATTTAAACATCCCAACAATCTTGCAAGGCAGGAATTACCTCCAGCTCACTGAGATTGAGTTGGGTTAAGTCTCTGGCTGTGAGCCACCCAGACTGGAGGTGATGGATGTTGACCTTAGGTCCAGGCTTCTCTGATTTCAAAGTCTGAGGACATTTCACCCTATCTGAGCTCTGTTTCATGTTGTCAGTGCAGTAATTTGTTAGAAAACAACTTTTTAAAAATTACTTAGGAAAAAACTCATCTTATTTGAAATTTGGTCAATTAATTTTCTCACCTCCTAAATTATTTCAAATCTTTTTCTCTCCATTCCCATTGCTCTATCTCAGTTTTAGAGCTCATCCCTCTCTTACCTGGATTGCTGTAATGACATATTAGCTTATCTACCTGATTCTAGTTTTTTCCTCTTCGGTACCATATTTATATTTATACATAAAAGTCTGATTATTAATCTCTTCTCTGGCTCCTTATCTCCAATGGGGTACAGTCCCAATTCCTTAGTATCATGTTTAAGGTGTTCTGCTAGCTACCCCCTGTCTACATATTCAGGAATTAAGGTTAATTTTTCAAACTCTTTGCTCCAAACATGTGGAGTTACTTGAATTTCTCTGACACACCACATTTTTTCATGCCTCCACATCTTCCTTCTTCAACACTCACTCCCCTTTACCTGGAAAATTTTACTTATCTTTTAAGACCCTGGTCAAAAGATAACCTTTTCAATGAAGACTTCCTTGTTCTTTCTGAATGATTTCATGCCAAAATCATACTTTCTATTTTGAAGTAACAATACTGCACTCAAGTTATTCATATTTCTTTGATTCTATTTCTTTTTAGCAGAATTTGAGCTCGTTGCAAGCAGAGGTTGTGTCTAAGTGTACAATAACTCTTTTTGAGCGAATAAACCTATTAAAATCTCTATTGTTAGTCTCTGTTTTCAATTAAATATCTTTAAAAATATCAACATCAGGGATCTAACTCATTACACTGATGCTTCAGAAAGAGTTCCATTTGACCCAACTCTTAGAATCTTCTAAACTGGCCAAGGCATGCCTAGAAAGTGAAGATTTATACTCACACTAGTAAAAATTGGGAGAGGGCTCAAGAAAAAAGGAGTCAGTAAACTAGTGACCAGTAATGAAGAAGGAAAATATAAGTAGAGAGTAAAAAGAGAAATCATCAATTAGCGAATAAGCTCAGGTGTTCCACAATTGAAAGAGATAGAATTTTAATAAGAAGTATGCATGAAACTTCAGAAAGACTCAGAGATTGATTTTGATTTCCAGAGCATGGAGTATAGGTGAGGGTCATGGAATAAGAAGGGAGGTACATAGAACTGGTTAGAGAAGCCAGAGCAAAATGTATAGGCTGCCAAGTTCACAGTCGTATGTTCTTCCATTCTCAATCCTATATTGGATGCTACACAAACCCCAGTGCTGATAATCAAGGACATGACATATCTCTCCTGTCACTCTGTCCCTAAATAAATTATTCATGAAAGAGGACAATGAATTTGGGAAGTAATAGGCATTTGAAATTGACCGAAGAATCCCTAACAAAGATTTCAGGCAAATAATAGTGTCTTTATCAGTTAGATATTCTGCAATTTGTGTTTTATTGTCTCTACTGACCCATTGGCAAGTGATATTGACAAATCAAGGAATGCAAAGAGCAAAAATGGAAATAAAAGCGAAACCAGCGATGGACATAAGCCACTAAACATAGCACTAGACAGGATAATTAGATTCTTTATAACTGGAAGTTTATTGTAGGCAAAAGGAAACAATCTGTCATGAATCCATTTCTTCGTTCCACAGAAAATCAGATTGCCTGTATTTTTCTGAGCACATGTAAAAAACAGTGTGAGAGTCAACACTGAATGTTATATGACAATGTCATCCCCAGAGGTCTGTAATCAGAGAACCCTCTGACCACCGTAGATGTTTTCTAACATTTCTTCATGTCTGTAGCCACTCAGCTTGTGCAGTCCAGTGCAGAAACCACTACCTCAATGCCAATTTAAACTAATGAAATAAAATTAAAAGTTCAGTTTCTCCCTCACACTAGCCACATTTCAAGTGACCAATAGCCACACGTGGGTGGCAGCTACCATATTGAACAAGACAGATGCAGAACACTTACAACACTGCAGAAATTTTTTATTGGAAAGTTCTGTAAACATTCCAATTAGCTCTAAATGTCCCACTAAGCTAAGCCTGCTCATGCATAATTTTAGCCTGTCACTTCCTTGCTCTGGAACATCCAGCAGGTTTCTTACTGCTACCAAGACAGTGCTTCTCAAATTTTAATGTGCACTCAAATTACCTGGGGATCTTGTTAATATGCCATTTCTAACTCATAGGGCTGTGAAGGGCCCAGAATTCTGCATTTCTACTAAACTCTCAGATGATGCTGATGTCGTTTCTTCAATCCCTACTTGATGTCCACTGGCTTCCAGAAAAGACCCTTCTTTGCCCCAGCAGATGTTCTCAACAGTTTCTACTGATGCCATGCTCTCTTCCTGCATTCATTCAGTTTCCTCATCTTCAGAAATGTTCTCCTCCCCCCACCATGCCTTTAGCTTGCCAGATAACCTCTTTACAGATAAACATGCATATGGGTCACCTCAAGGGTGATAACTTTCACTTACTCAGGCCTCATCCTAGGGTATTCTGGTCATTGAGTATGAGATAGAGCCCAACAAACCACTTTATCGGCAGACTTAAGTCGATTCTAATACCGGCATTTTCCTGACCAAACTCTGAGAAATACTGTCATACTATCCTTCTGATTGACATAACTGATTTGATGCTCATAAAACTTCCAGATGACTTTACACTGATATTCAACTGCTTGCAGTGTTTTTGACTTATTGCAAAATAGAGTATAAACAGTCTATTTGTATTTAAAACTGTCCAGAGCTGTGGATCCTCAACCCTGACTACATGTGGGAATACCCTGAGGGAGATTTAAAAATTCCCATGCAGAGGCTTCACCCCCAGGGAGTCTAACTTAATTGATCAAGCAGTAGACATTGTCTGTTTTGTTTTGTTTTGTTTTGCAAAGTTCTGTATTGTTTCCTGGACTGCCATAACAAAGTGCCACAAACTTGGTGGCTTAAAACAACATAAATTTATTCATTCAAAGTCCCAGAGGTTACAAGTCTGAAATCAAGGCCATGTTCCTTCGAAATGCTCTAGGGAAGTCTGTTCTGTGCTTATTTCTTGGCTTTCGGTGGTTTCCAGCAGTCCTTGACATTCTCTGTTAACAGGTACAACATTCAAATTTCTTCCCTTTTGATGGTCTTCCCTGTGTCTCTGTTTCTCCAAATCTCACTCTCCTCACAAGGATACCAGTTGTTGACTATGGAGCACACTGTTATTTTAAGATGAGGTATGACTTCATCTCAACTTGGTTATATTCACAAAGTTTCTATTTTCAAATATGGTCACATTCACAGCTATTGGGGCTTAAGATTTCAACTTACCTTTTTTTGCAGGACACAATTCAACCTGCAAACTCCTCAAATGATTCTAACGTGTAGCCAGGATTTGTGAATTATAAGTCTAAACTCAGCAGCTCTGAAACTCCGGCATGCATCACAATCACCAGGAGGGCTTGGTAGTACATGGGTTACTGGATCCCACCCCAAGATTCAGTAGGTCTGAATGCTGCCCAAGAGTCTGGACTTTTCTGACAAGTTTGAACTCCACTGCTTTAGGAAAAAAGGGAAATGAAATGCATCTCCAAAACTCTTGGAGAAGCAGCATCTGTGAGCTTAGTGGAAATGAAGAATGTGAATTAGAAACTGATGATTAGTGAGATTGATCACTTTTTCATGTGTTTGTTGGTTGCCCTTATATCTGCTTTTGAGAAGTGTCTAGTCATGTCTTTTGCCCATGTTTTAATGGGGCTATTTTTTTTTTTTTTTTTGCTTTCAGCACATTTGAGTTCCTTATAGATCCTGGATGTTAGGTTTTTGTCAAATATACAGTAGGCAAATATTTTATCCCATTCCGTGGGCTGTCTGCCTGCTCTCTTGATGGTTTCTTTTGCTTTGTGGAAGCTTTTCAGTTATCTATTTTATCTCTTATGGCATGGACATCTGGGATTTTGATCAAGAATTGGCTGCCTACTCCAATTTCTGTAAGGGTGACTCCTGTGTTTTCTAAGATTCTTATAGTTTGAGATTTTATGTTTAGGTCTTTGATCCATTTAGCGTTAATTTTTGTGTATGGTGACAGGTAGGGATCCTGTTTCAGTCTTCTGCAAGCGATCCAGCCAGTTTTCCCAGCACCATTTAATGAATAGGTTCTCCTTTCTCCAGTGATTTTTGGTGGATGCTTTGTCGAGTTGGTTGAGAAATTGAAGTTTTGTTTCCAGAATCTCTATCCTGTTCCATTGGTTTATATGCCTGTTTTTATACCAACACCAGGCTGTTTTGATTATTGTAGCCTTATAGTAAAGTTTGAAGTCTGGAAGTGTGATACATACCACTTTGTTTCTTTTGCTAAGGATTGTTTTGGCTATTTGTGGGCATTTATGCTTCCATATGAATTTCTCTATTGTCATTTCCAGGTCTGAGACGAATGATGTTGGTAATTTAATGGGTATTGCATCGAATCTGCAGATCGCCTTTGGTAGGATGGACATCTAAAACACATTGGGATACCACCCAACCCCCATAAGAATGGCTATCATTAATAAAATAAGCAACAACAAATGCTGGTGAGGATGCAGAGAAAGGGAAATGCTTCTACACTGCTGGTGGGAATATAAACTTGTTCAACCTCTATGGAAAACAGTATGGAATTTTCTAAAAGAACTAGAAAGTGACCTTCCATATGATCCAGCAATCCCCCTACTGGGAATATACCCAGAGGAGCTCAAGTCACTTTACAAAAAAGATATCTGCATATGCATGCTTATTGCAGCACTATTCACAATAGCAAAAACATGGAAACAAGAGGAACTCCAATTATTCTACAGAAAAGATAACTGCACATGTATGTTTATTGCAGCACTATTCACAATAGCAAAAACATGGAACCAACTGTGCTGCCCATCAAAACTGGACTGGATAAAAAAATGTGGTACATATTCACAATGGAATATTACACAACCATAAACAAAGACAAACATATGGACTTCACAACAACTTGAATGGATTTAGAGTCTATCATACTCATTGATCTATCACAGAAACAGAGAACAGAGTACCATATGTTCTCACTCATAAGTGGATCCTGAATATATAATACTGTAGGAAAGGGATTAGCAGTAGCGGGATACTACCAGAGTGAGGGTGGGGACACAACATCGATAAGGGTATCTGATCTCAAACCAGGCAAAGTGGGGACCAAAAGGAGGCCCAAACTTTACCTGTATGGTGGCCACGTGTATACCTAATCCTAATCCTGAATTGTACCCCACGACTTTAAAATATAATATAAGTATTTTAAAAGAAGAAACTGTGTTTTAACAAGATTTCCAGGTATTTCTAATGTTCATTAAAGTTTTAGAAGGACTAATGTACGCTTTTCAAAATAAATTTGTTCTTAAAACTAGCCATACAGTAATTGGACAAACTGTATAATGAGGGAAAATATTTGCAAATCGTGCATCCAGCAAAGGGCTAATATCCAGAATCTGTAAGAAATTTAAATGAATTGATAAGAAAAAAGCAAATAACACCATTAAAAAGTAGGCAAAGGGCGTGAATACACTTTTTCAAAAGAAGACGTACAAGTGACCAACAAACACATGGAAAAGTGTTAAAAAATGCTAACTATCAGAGAAACACAAATTAAAATTACAATAAGAAACCATCTTATTATACTAGTCAGAATAGCTATTGTTAGAAAGTCAAAAAGCAACAGATATTGACAAGGTTACTGAACAAAAAGCAACCATATACTACTGGAGAGAAAGTAAACTATTTTAGCTCCTATGGAAAGCTGTTTGGAGATTTCTCAAATAACTAAAAATAGGATTACCACTCGACTCAACAATCCCATTACTTGGTATATACCCAGAGGAACACAAATTGCTCTACCAAAAAGACATCTGCCCTTTCATGTTTATCACAGCACTATTCACTAGCAAAGACATAAAACTAACCTAGGTGCCTATCAACAGTGGAGTGGATAAAGAAAATGGGGTACATATATACAGTGGAATATTATGCAGCCATAATAATGAATGAATTGGCCGGGCTCGGTGGCTCAGCCTGTAATCCCAAAGCACTTTGGGAGACCGAGGTGAATGGATTGCCTGAGCCACGGGTTCAAGACCAGCTTGGGCAACTTGACAAGACCTTGTGTCTACAATAAATAAAAAATTAGCTGAATATGGTAGCACGCATCTATAGTTCCAGCCACTTGGAAGGCTGAGGTGGAAGGATCGTCAGAGCCCAGCAGGTCAACCCTGAGGTGGACGTGAGTATGCCATTGTACTCCAGCCTGAGCAACAGAGTGAGACTCCAACTCAAAAAAAAAAAAGAACGAATTCATGTCCTTTGCAGCAATATGGATGCAGCTAGAGGCCAGTGTTCTAAGAAAATTAACACAGAAAAAGAAAACCAAATATCTCAGGTTCTTACTCACAAGTGGAAGCTAAACACTGAATACACACAGACATAAAGATGAGAACAGCAGACATTGGGGACTCTTAAAGAGAGGAGGAAAAGAGCAGAGCAGGAGTGGAAAACTACCTGTTGGGTACCATGCTTACCTGTTGGGTGATGGGTATATTAGAATCCCAAACCTCACCATTACCATTACGCAATATACCTGTATAACTAACCTGCTCATGTACCTCTTACAGTTAAATTTTTGAAAATAAGTAAATAAAATAAAGTAATTCTTAAATGGTTGCCCAAATGACTTACTCAGAAAATGTCTGAATAAAGGAATACATGAATGAATAAAAAGGCATATTTCCCAATGGCCTATCTCCCAGAAGGCAGTGAGTCTTCCAAATCTATTGGCCAATACGTTGTCTTAGCAACTGTGAAGATGGTGGCTTGTCATTATAAGGCGTGTTATTGTTCAGTGTCAACAGAAGGCTGAAAAGAACATGCCTGTTGGTTCTTCCACAGCCAAGTGTTTTCTACATGACCTGCCTGTAGCAGGCTCTCACTGAGAAAGTTCCATGCTTCTTCTCTCCTGACTTCCTCCAAAATAATCTCATCTTAATATTTTGTGGCTTCATTCTCAGCGCTCTGTTATTTGTTCCAAAGTTTGAAATAGGAGGAAGGCTGGAATTCAGAGAGAAACACACACTGTAGTTTTAGTAATGAACTGGCTCAGGTCCAAAAGAGTAGCAGGTAAGTTTCAGAGTTGCAGCCGAAGAAGAAAGACAAGCTTTGAGAAAGCTTACAGCCAAGTCAAAACATGCCATATATGATTTTCTTTTTGGCAGATATGCTGTAAAATAAGAGTAGACCAAATTCCCCAGGTAATAGTAATTGACCTATAAATGTCATTATTGATAGATTGTGTTTCTGGAAACTGTTCTAGAGCTAAAGTGCTCATGTAAATCTCAGAAAGGAATTTAGAATCAAGCTTTGAAAGTGCTTTTCTCTCTCTATTAATGATTTCAAGTTTCCTCTTGGAGAGCCGCGTTTTTTTCCTTTCTTTTATTTTCCTTTTATTTTTTGTTATTTTTTTGAGACTCACTTTTTGTTGTTGTTTTTCAGTCTTATCCTGACATCCTGGCTGGAGTGCAATGGCATGATCATGACTCACTGTAGCCTCAAACTCCTGGGCTCAGGCAATCCTTCTCCCTCAGACCTCTGAGCTGGGACTACAGGCACTCACCTCCAAACCTGGCTGATTTTTTTTTTCTAGAGACAGTGTCTCACTATGTTGCCTAGGCTGGTCTGGAACTCCAAGGTTCAAGTGATTCCCCTGCCCTGATCTCCCAAAGTGCTGGGATTACAGACATGGGCCACCACGCTGGGCCCCTTTTTGTTTTGCTAAAAAAGTCACACACCCAAGCAGCCACAAGCAGTAGACCAAATTTTTCTTGGAAAAAGTTGCTTTTGAAAAAGCCATTTGTTGTCATTTCTTCATGAGAGACCATTCACGCTCACATCAAATCATCTAATAGGAAGATTAATAGAGTTCACATTAAGGTTAGCTTTTTTAAACCTGCCAGTCTGAGGGGTTGATATTACCTTTTAATAAAATAAGTGTCATGGGGAGAGGCATTGCTATGGTTTGAATGTTTATGTCCTTTCCAAAGTTCATGTTGAAACTCAATCCCCAGTTCAATCAAATTAAGAGGTTGGGCCTTTATGAGGTAATTAGGCCATGAGAGCTCTGCCCTCATGGATGGGATTAGTGTTCTTATGAAAGGGTTTACAGTAGTAGGTTTGGCCCCTTTTGACCCTTCTATCTTCTGCCTTCTGCCATGTGAGGAAACAGTGTTCGTCTTCTTTGGGTGTCATCTTGGAAGCAGAGAGTAGTCTTCATCAGACCCCAAACCTACTGGCGGCTTGTTCTTGGACTTCCCTACCTCCAGAATAGTGAAAAATCAATTTCTATTGTTTATAAATTGCGCATTCTGTGGTATTTTGTTATAGCAGTAAAAATGAACTGAGATAGGCCTAGTTTGACTTTAAGGAGCAGTGCCATTTAGATGTTGCATCCAGTTACACAGTTTGAAGAACAGTCCTTTAATGTTCTGTTACCTCCTCTTCCTCTTCTGCAAAATAGGATTAATAAAATTTTCAATCTGTCCTTCCCAGAAGTCTATTAGATTTAAATAGAACACATGTCTCATAATTATCAAACAATTTCTCATATCTTTAGCCATGTAACTCAGATACGTTTCTGTAATCCTCATTTTTATTTTATTTTCGTTTTATTCCATTTCTGGTATAAACTTACAAAATCAGTTTCCATATTCTAAATGCTCAATTAGGCAAATAATATTTTTGGTTTGAAATCAGCCAGTTACTTGCAGTAGTAGGGCTTTACAGTAAAGAACAAAATGAACAACGAACAACTCCAGATCTCTCTTCATTTGAGTACAGCAAAAAATGTGCCTTACCCAAATCCAACATGAAAAATCCTCCTTCCTCCTCTCATATCCTCTGCTGATAAATTGCTGAATCACTGTATGTGGCAGCCAAGTTGAACTCTACTGGGCATGCCTCTTCGAGAATTGTCAGGGGCACTCAAGGTCCCTCTGCTATTTCTAGATAACGAGAACAGAAGAGCAGACTGATGCCACACTCTAAACAGCTGTGTGTGTGTGTGTGTGTGTGTGTGTGTATTTCTCTTATTAAAGCTGGCAAAGACTATGTTTATGTAAATCACAGAATGAACAGTTCAGGCATAATGTGAAATCATGTATTTCTACTCTAAACCATACCATGATAAAACATAGGTAACTCTGGCCACTGGTCAGTAAAGCTAGATGCCAGTTCACTGGCTCACTAAAATATACTACAAATCACTCTCCAGGACTAGTGTAAGGAAAACTTTGATAATTAAGATTTCCTTTCTCTCACATTTAGAAATAAACCCATAGGATACAGGTGAACTCTACTTTCTTTAATTCTTATTGGAAATAGAAGCAACATTCTGTAAATAATATTTTATTGATTTCTAGTGCTATTACCTAACCATCTTTCTCTTCTGTAAATTAGAAACAATCACTTCAATCTGTCTTAAAAATGTCTTTTAGAACCCCTTAATTAGTACTCATTAGAACTAGATCTTAGAACACAGTAAAGGGCTGAGGAACATTCAACAAAATTGTAGATTATTTTACAGATCAAGAGTGATAGCTCTTCCGAGAGAAAAAGCAGCTTAAGCTCTGGAAGCAGCCTGCCTGACTTTGATGGAATGCCTTAGTAACAATGTGATTCTCAGAGTATTATGCAGGCTCTCTGAGCATCAGTTTCTTTTACTACAATAAAGGAATAACAGTAATACCTATACCATAGTGAGAAGGAAATAACATAAATTAATGACGGTGTCCAATGTGTAGTAACTGTTTGTAAATTTGAGTTGGAGCACGGACTATGAGGTTTTTAAAACTTATTTACTTATATTAAAATATAGTGTAGTCGAATGTTTCTTAAAATGCTTTCCAACTGAGTTTTAAAGTCTCTTGATTATGAAAAACTTGAACAAAGCCAGACTCGGTGGTTCCACTGGTAATCCTAGCACTTTGGGAGGCTGAGGCAAGTGAATTGCCTGAGCCTGCAGGTTCGAGACCAACCAGGTGAGACCTCGTGTCTACAATAAATAAAAAATTATCTGGATGTTGTAGTGCACGCCTGTAGTTTCAGCTACTTGGAAGACTGAGGCAGAAGAATTGCCGGAACCCAGCAGGTCGACGCTGGGGTGGCAGTGAGTGTGCCACTGCACTTCAGTCTGGGCAACAGAGTGAGACTCCAACTCAAAAAACAAAAAAAGAAAACCTTCAAAAAATATTTTATTTGTTATAATGGATTTTGAATCACATCTGTTTAGGCTTCAGTTTATTTAAAATTTTATTTGAAATTACACAATTTTAGACATCATTTTATTGAGAATTTTTTATTGACTGATCATTTATCTGTTACAATCTTTAAACCTTTATCAGTTTTATTAATTTATAGTCAGTCTTTGCTTGCAATTCTTAGTTGGAATATATGACTTAAAAAAAAAAACCCACAAGTTTCAGAAGCAGTATTATTTGTAACAATGGAGCCCATTCTTATATTAACTCCTCTATTAACTAACATATGGATAATGATTTTTGTTGTTGTTGTTCTCACTCTTTCACTCAGGCTGGAGAGCAGTGACATGATCTTGGATCACCACAGCCTTGACCTCCTGTGCTCAGGTGATTCTTTTTGCTTTGGCCTCCCAAAGTGCTGGAATTGCATGTGAGCCACTGTACCCAGTTGGAAAACGCATTTTTAAAAGAGAAAAGTAATGAAGTGTTGTAAGAAAGTTTTTACCATAAAAAGACAATTAAGGCAATATCCTATATTATTTAGGGAGAAAATCCACTTAAAAAGTTACATGAAGACCTAAGTTAAAATGTTTCTTTATCATATACCTTTGAATATTCACTTTATTTTTAAAAATTGAAAAATCTCTTGACTTTGGGAAGATTCACACATATTAGAACAATCAAATTACATGTTCTCATTACCTTCTGCTTTCTTTCACTTTCCCTAAAGGATGTAAGTTTCAAGACATTGCCATTGATTTATTTAGAATATTTCTTAAATTTCTTAAAAATCTCTGGAAGCCATTATATATAGTAGGCTGATCATATGTCATGAAAATTCATTGGTTTTATACCTTTATCAGTTTCACTAATGATAATATCATTTATTATTATCTGAACCTCAGATTATGTCAAAAAACATATTCTGTTATTTGGTACCTATAGCTTAAAGCAGAATGAAAGCGTATTACTGTCCTTATAAAAGTTAACAAACTCAAGAATAACAGATGAGTTAAAAATAAGATTTTTGACAATAGAATTTCAGAGTGTTTGTCAAAATAAGAAAGAAACAACCTTTCATATGTGGGAATTTATCAGGAAAAAAATTATCTAGTTTCTACTTCAAGTTATAGCCATAATGATGTTCAGGATGGGGTGATGACTGTAAAGCAAAACCAGAAAGAACTAAAATGTTCACAGTAGGAATCTGGCTATATATTATAGAGTCTCCATTAAATAAATATTACATTGTCATGAATATGTTATGGAAGAATGCCTAGACATGGAAAACTGTTCATACCATATTTTAGGAGAGAAAAAAATAGTTCCTAAAATAGCATAGATGGCATAGAAACTTTCAAGTATATAAATATTTCAATCAATAGATAAATAAAAACACATATATGCATAGAAAAAAGCCCCTGAAATTAAATGTGCAAATGCAATTATATTTAGGGGTTAAAATGATATGATTTTTAAATATACTCAGCTGCACTTAAAAATTATCTTTAAAGTGCCTATGCTGCATTTTAAAATAAAGTTACTGTGTAGTTAACCAACTGGATAAGTATGACATCTGGATTTTAATCTAGATACATTTTTATTTTTGTCTCCCATTGTTCTTTGAACTTTTAAAAGCTGAATTACAAATTTACTGGCCTCGGACTTTGTTGCTCACTCTTTGATAATAGACAGACTTGAAGTCACTTTAAATCACAAACACATTTTGCTCTAGAAAGTAGACTAGACAGTTGGGCTGCCTGGGTAGCTTTTTTCTTTTCTAGTGTAAAGATTATAAATTTACCTCTCAGCATTGATTTAGCTGCATCCCACAAATTTTGATATGTTGTATACTCACTTTCATTCAGGTCTGTGTTTTTTTTTTTTTTTTTTTGAGTTGGAGTTTCACTCTTTGTTGCTCAGGTTGGAGTGCAGTGGCACGCTCATGGCTACCACAGCCTCGACCTATTTGCTGGTCTCAGGCGATCCTTCCACCTTAGCCTTCCAAGTAGCTGGAGCTACAGATGCATGCCACCATGCCTGGCTAGTTTTTGTGATTTACTGTAGAGACGAGGTCTCACTAAGTTGCCCAGGCTGGTCTCTAACCTTCAGGCTCAGGTAATCCTCTCACCTCGGGATTACAGGCTGTGCTGGGATTACAGGCTGAGCTACCATGCCCAGCCTGGTCTATATATTTTTAAATTTACTTTGAGACTTCATCTTTGACCAATGGATTGTATAGAAGCATATTGCTTAATTTCCAAGTGTTTGAGATTTTTCTGTTCTCTTTCTACTATTAATATCTAGTTTGATTCCATTATTGCCAGAGAACATACTCTTTATGATTTTATTTATTTTAAGCTGCTTGAGGTTTGGTTTATGACCCAGAACATGGCCCATGTTGATGAATGCCTTATGGGCAAGCACTATTGTTTAGTGCTATGTTTTATTGGTGGATTGATCCTTTTGTCATTACATAATGTCTTTCTTTTTTTTAAGTAATTTTCTTTGCTCTGAGATCTACTTTGTCTGATGTTAATATAGTCTCACTATTTTTTAATGCTGTCACAATATCTTTTCCATTCTTTTAGTTTCAACCTACCTACCTTGCTATGTTTGAAGTGAGTTTTTTTTTTTTTTTTTTTGAGTTGGAGTCTCACTGTCGCCCAGACTGGAGTGCAGTGGCTGCTCCCAGCCACTGCAGCCTCGACCTGCTGGGCTCCGGGGATCCTTCTGCCTCAGCTTTCCAAGTAGTTGGAACTACAGGCACACGCTACCACACCTGGCTAATTTTTTTGATTTATTGTAGAGATGCGGTCTCGCCTGCCCAGGCGGGTCTCGAACCCACGGGCTCAGGCAATCCACTCACCTCAGCCTCCCAAAGGCGCGGGATTACAGGCTGAGCCACCGAGCCCGGCGAAGTGAGTTCTTATAGACATTGTATAGTGGATCATATTTTTTAAATTCAGTCTTCACATTTCTGTCTTTCAATCAGTTTATTTAGTCAATTTACATTAAAAGTAATTATTGATATAATAAGACTTAAATCTACCTTTTTATTGTTTCCTGTTTCCTTTTGTTTGCGTTCCTTTGATTCTCTCTTCCTATCTTGCTATGAATTACTTAAACAGTTTTTAGAATCTTTCCTTGTTTTTGTTCATAATGTTTTTGAGAATATCACTTGGTATAGTTTTCTTGGTGATTGATGTAGATATTACAATATACATACCTAGCTTTTCACATTGTACTGGTACCAAAATATTTCCACTTCTAGTAAAGTACTAGATCCTTTGCCCTCTCTTTTAAATACAGTCATATGTCCGTTTACAATGGACATACAATCTAAGAACAGTATCATTTGTCAATTTTCATCACTATATGTGAACATCATAGGGTGTACATACACAAACCTAGATAGTATGGCCCACTATTCGCCTAGGCTATATGGTCTAGTCTATTGCTTCTAGCCTACAAACCTGTACAACATATTACTGTATTGAATATTAGTGGCAATTATAACACAGTAGTATTTGTGCATTTAACTGTAAGAGAACATGGACAAGTACAATTAAAAATATGATATAAAAGATTTAACATGGTACATTTTATATGGCACTCACCATGAATGGAACTTGCGGAACTGAAAGTTGTCTGGGTGAGTGAGTGGTGAATGAATGTGAAGGCCAAGGATGCTATGGTACACTGTTGTAGACACTGGAAACACTGTACACTTTTTAAAAATACACTTTTAAAAATTATTTCTTTTAATGTTCTTCAATAATAAATTAACCTTAGAAACACTGTACACTTTTTAAAAATACACTTTTAAAAATTATTTCTTTTAAGGTTCTTCAATAATAAATTAACCTTAGCTTACTGTAACTTTTTACTTTATAGACTTTTAAATTTTTAAGCTTTCTGACTCTTGTAATCAACATTACTTATCTTAAAACACAAACACATTGTACAACTATACAAAAATATTTTCTTTTTATATCATCATTTTACAAGTGTTTTCTATTATTATTATTTTACATTTTAAAGTTTATGTCAAAAACTAAGACAATTCCGGGTGCAGTGGCTCATACCTGCAATCCCAGACCTTAGGGAGGCTTATGTGGGAGGATTACTTGAGCCTAGGAGTTTGAGACCAGCCTAGGCAACATAGCAAAAGGCCTCATCTTTACAAAATTTAAAAATTGAGAGATAGTGCTTGCCTGTAGTCCCAGGTACTCAAGAGACTGAGATTGTAGGATGGCTTGAGCCCGGAAGTTTGAGGCTACAGTGAGCTGTGATTATGCTACCACACTCCAGCCTGAGCAACAGAGTGAGACTCCAGCTTAAAACAAGCAAATAAACAAAACTACTACATAAACTCACACATTAGCCTAAGCCTGCTACACAAAGTCAAGATTATCAATATCACTGCCTTTTACCTTCACATCTAGACCCACAGGAGGGTCTCCAGGAGTCATAAAATGCATAGAGCTGTAGTCATCTACAATGCCTTCTTTTAGAATTCCTCCTGAAGGATTTGCCTGAGGCTGTTTTATAGTTCATTGTTTTGTAGAAGGACTACACTCTACAATAAATTTTTTAAAAATTATAGTTTAGTAAATACATAAACCAGTAACAGTAATTTATCATCATTATCAAGTATGTATTATGTACTGTACATAATTGTATACACTATAATTTTATATAACTGAAATACAATAGGTTTGTTTACACCAGCATCACCACAAACACATGAGTAATGTGTTGCTCTATGATGTTATGGCAAATATGATGTCACTAGGCAATAAGAATTTTTCAGCTTCATTGTAATCTTATGGGACCATTATCATATTATGTGGTCCATCATTGACTAAATGTCATTATGCAGTGCATAATTGTATAATTGTTTCAAGCATTTATACAGACATTGAACACTGTGACAGATGGCACAATTTTTGCTCCATGCAACAAATATGGTTTAAGAAATTCACGAGGAGAAAGAATACAGTTATGACTTATTTGTCTTCTATGTATTTCTGAAAAATATTTTTGTCACATATAGAATTCTGGGTTGCCAGTTATTTTCTTTCAGCACAGAAATGTCTTTCTTTTGGACTCCATGGCTTTGGATGAGAAATTCACAGTCATTTCAATTGGTATTCCCTGTATATAATGCATTGCTTGTCTATGGTTGATTTTAAGATTTTTTTTTTTCGGTATTAGTTTTCAGAAGTTTCTGATGTGTCTTTGCATAGATTTCTTTGTTGTTATCCCATTTAAGATTTGCTCTGCTTCTTGAATCTTTATGTTCATGTCTTGTCAAATTTGGAAAGCTTGCAGTTATTTTTTAAATTACTTTTTCACCCCAACTTTCTTTCTCCTCTCCCTCTGAGATTCTGATGATACCAATTTAGATTGTTTGTTGTCTTACAGTCTCTGAGCCTCTGTGAATATATTTTTTCCCAATATATTTGCTCTCCTTTGTTCAAATTGAATAAGTTCTATTGATTTGTCCCAGAGTTCACTGATGCTTTCTATAGGCATCTCCATTCTACTCTTAAGTCTATCTATTGAGGTTTTGGGGTTGTTGTTTTTGTTGTTGCATTTTTCAGTTCTATAATTTCCACTTGAGTTTTTTCATAAAAATTCTTTTTTTCTTGGCTGAGATTTTCTAATTTTCTTTGCTTCTAGGGAGTTTTCTTTATCTTTGAAGAAATTCAATAATGGCTGCTTTAACATTTTTTTTTTGTATACTATCGACACCTTATTTCTTTTAATATTGGTCTTAGAGATGGTGAATAACACTCCTGGCCCATCCTCCAGCCACCCAGTGCTGGTGGGTTTTCTACTCTATCTCAAAAGTGCCACTGGGAGAGAGAAAAACACCTGCCTGGGATGCCTTCCACCCTTAAATGTGGGCTAGGGAGTCCTGGAACTGTGGGTTCTGGGTTACCTTCTGTTGCTGGGTGGAGGGATATCCTAGATCTTCTTCTGCTGCTGGGTAGAGGACAAGAAGACACTGGAGTTGGTTGCCTTCTGCTAGTGGGTAGAGTGCCAGGAAATCCTGATCTGTATTTTAGAATGCTGTTGGGTGGAGAACCAGAAGTCACTGGGTCCATATAGCTCTCTGTATTGGATGGCAGATATGAAGGTCTGAGGACCGGGGACAACAGGCCTGCTTATGCCACCAATGCAAGTGGGAGACTCTGGTGCTATGTCCCTATGTATGGGACATAGATTGGACACATATATTTGCATACTACTGTTTGAGCTATAGTTTTCCCAGTTGATGAACTGTAGAATTTTTTGATTTAGTGCTATTCTTCCTGGATTTATCCTCCATTTATTAAGGTCATTTCTCTTGAGTCAAATTGCTTTATTTTGTACTGGTTCTACTAGTTGTTTTACATAGCCTTCACCGTCCATTAACAATATTGACATAATAAGAAGTGAAAAAATAATGAAGATCACAACCACCACTACATATTAAACTAGTGGAATCACAGACTTAGTGACTAAATTTGTTGTTATGCCAGAAAGCAGAAATCAAATTGTTCCAATATGATAGCTCTACCAACTCTAGCTTGTTCATCCTTCAGACTACTTTAATTATGAAAACCATTATTGGTTCCAGAAACTTAAAACTTGACTGAAAACCAAATAACTTATGGAATACTTATTGACTCAGCAAAAATCAATGAATGACCTGCCATTTGCCAGGTGCTAACCTGTTTTAAGAAAAATAGGTTTTTGTTTTATGGAATGAGTCTGACTATCCCTTCTGTTTTTCCGAGTCACTCTTTCCTTTCTTCCCTGGATAGTGTAAACAGCCCAGTTAGCCTCGATAAATCCCATACAAACTATGGTATCTCAGTTTCTTTCTTAACAAAAAAAATAGGTGTCTAGTGCTACAGAATTAGTGCCCAAGTGGCAGGTGTCCTGGTAGTACTCAGGGAGCCTCGGGGACAGCTAGAGGGCTATGTGTAGTAAACACAGCCGAGTTTGCCCTCATAAGATCCCTGAATTACAGCAATCACCCAGCCACACCAGCATTTGCACACTGTTGTTTAATTATCATACCCTTTGGTATTTTTGAACTTTACCTGTAGCAACTGTTGTTTAATCTGAATTATTATTTATAACATTGATAAGTTGCCATTATTAAGAAACAGTACCCACACATGTACTTCAAGAGTAAGTTCTGAGGGCAGCTTTAAAATATTGCACATTTCCTTATTTTATTTTATTTTACATTTCTCAACACTGGGGATTTCTATTCAGTTGACATACTGTTGCATTGAATATATTTTCGTTTTTGAGTCTAGGTCTCACTCTCTCCTCACACTTAAATTGCCTTTATATTTATTTATTTTGAGTAGAGATTTCACTCCGTTGCCCAGGCTGGAGTGCCGTGGCACAATCACAGCTCACTGCAGCCTCGACTTCCTAGATTCAGGAAATCCTCTTACCTCAGCCTCCCGAGTAGCTGGGACTACAGGGCACATCACCACCCAGGTAATTTTTTGATTTTTTTTATAGATGTGAGGTCTTGCTATGTTTCCTAGGCTGGTCTTGAACTCCTGGGCTCAAGCAATCCTCCACCTCAGCCTCCCAAAATATTGGGATTATAAGCATGAGCCACCACATTAGAACTTATTTAATAACAGCCCAGATTTTTTACATCTAAATGATTCATGGTACACTGTATTTTCTATATAGTAAGTCATTGTACAGTATTTATATTTTTAAACACTGTATTTGAAAGGGAGGAAGTCACTGATCCATCAAAACACAGAGTGTGTGGCTTCCATGAATTTCATGGACTACTTGCTGCTGGATGTTTTTGGAACACAAACATACTATTTCTTTTTGTACTCTTTTAGCTCACAAGCCATGGCTGGCATCTCTCTTGACAGGTCTTGGGGCACTGTGCCATCAGGCCTTCACCCACAACAACAACGTACTGAGCAGTAGACTGTGGCATTTCAGCACCAGTGGTAGCCTCGGCACCATAGTCCCTGATTGCTAGTGTCCTGTATCCAAGCTGATTCTTTAGCTCAGAGTTCCAAAGGAAAACTTGGCCCAATTAACTGCATCTATATCTCTTATTCCTTTCTTTCTCACTGCCTATAAACTCAACCAGTGTGGATATATATATAGGTAGATTCCAATAACAATAGGGAACCCAAGGCTAACTATCTATGTACAAGAAGCTGAGGAATCAAAGCAAGCCATTATTGAACTTGGGTCTTAGAGGATAAATAGTGAATGAGGCAGAAGCCGACAAAATTTGTGACTTGTCCATGCAGTCATCCTCTAATAATTCACCTACATGGATTTCTCTTCTTTCTGTGCATTTCTGGGATTCTTTAAGTAGATCAGTCACTGTTTTGTAGTTACTGCCTTGGAGTGGGAGGACTAAACCAGCTGTTAATAAACCCTTCCTTAGGTAAGCCAAAATCGAGAGAACTCAGAGACCTACAAGAGCTAGGCAGATAATGAATGTTGGTCTGGTGGCAACTCTGGTGAACCCCAAGTACAATGTATCAATCTAAAAAGAGTATCTGCTTCTAGGGTGTCCAATCATCCTGGTCTGCCATTAACTGAGGGGGTTTCCATGAAGTGGGGTTATCAGTGCTAAAACTGGAAAATTCCTGAAAAAAAAAAAAGATGAACTTTGGTCATCCTAGCTTCTACTCAACATAACTAATTTTTGCTATATTTGAGCTTCTTTCCTTTTTCCCATTCTTCTTATCCTCTTTATGCAAAAGTCTCTGATTCCTTAAGTGATAGGAATTAATTAAAATTAAAAAATAGTTTATGGATTGAAAACACTGCTCATATTTGACTCATAAGCCTTGAAATTGATGATCCATTTTTTTTTTTTGAGTTGGAGTCTCACTCTGTCGCCCAGAATGGAGTGTAGTGGCCGCTCCTGGCCACCGCAGCCTTGACCTGCTGGGCTCCGGTGATCCTTCTGCCTCAGCCTTCCAAGTAGCTACAGCGCACGCTACCACACCCGGCTAATTTTTTTTTTTTTTTGATTTATTGTAGAGATGAGGTCTCGCCTACCCAGGCGGGTCTCGAACCCGCGGGCTCAGGCAATCCACTCACCTCAGCCTCCCAAAGGTGCGGGATTACAGGCTGAGCCACTGAGCCCGGCTATGATCCACTTTTAAAGAGATGATGGTGTGGGTCTAAGGGAAAAGCAATGAGTGGGTGGCCTTAGTTTCCTTTCAGTCTGGTTCTTAAACGACAGTGAAAAATGAACCGTCATGGCTCATTTATTCATTATGTTTTACACATAGTAAGGGTTACATATAAGCTTTTGCGATTTAGCAGTGAAACCTAAGTTAGTTATAAACAGTGTCATTTTAGTCATTTTCTTGGTCCTTGCTAATCTGTCTATACGTATCCTCCTTGGGAATCTATTGGTGGTTTCTGTGAGAAAATCAAATTCAGAGATCCTGTTTATGGCCAAACTCTCAACTCAACTAATCCTCTAATGATCATGATTATCAAATTCTTGTCTTCTGTTGCTACTTTGCCATTCTTTCCATTGTATTTTCTGGAGTTTATTTAATTCATCAAAAACAAACCTTCATATACCCAGCTTCTTCACAAATATCCCCCTCTGTCTACTTGCCATAAATAAGTTAATAAATATAAAAATACTTGGAGCAGTGGCTAGAATGTTGTGTCAATAAACACCATTATCATCACAATTATTGTTTACTGAAACCTGGCCCTGTCCAGAGGACCCAAATTTCTTTTCTGTCTTCTCAAAGGAAGGCTTCTCATTTCTTCCAAATGCCTTTATTCTCCAAGGTGCAGAGAAGAGGATCACATTGTCCCAGCTACCCACTGCTGTTGGTAGACCAGTATTGCATAGTCTCTTGCAGAAACTTATATTTTGCATTTAATGCCCTCAGTTTCAACCCTGTTTTTCTCTTCTTTGTCAGCCTCATCACAATCCCACTATCACTGAGGACTTAGGAGCTGCCTCAGTGTTTTCTTCCATGCTGATCCTGTCAGAATCTTCAACAGATATCATGTCTGTGCGAACGACCATTCATGATCATCTTCTTTTTTACTGTGTCCTTTTTTATTCTCATTAGGCAACTCTGAAATTCTAAACTTCAATATCCCATTCTCAGACCACAACCTCCTTTTGAAATCTCCTCGCCAAAAGGCAGTTGAGCCTTTTCCATTTCACAGCCACCCACCTATCCCAGAATTATCTTTCTTTAAAAAGAAATAGAGACGAGGTCTCGTTATGTTGTCCAGGCTGATCTTGAACTCTTGGGCGCAAGCAAACCATCTACCTGGGCCTCCCAAGGTGCTGGGATTACAGATGTGCGCTACCTCACCTGGCCAGCATTATCTTTCATAAAGGACACTTGAAGCTACGCTGTAGAAGCAGCCTTACTTTACTTCATGTACACCTTGAAACTTTAGGGTCTATTTCCACTACCATCTGACTCAGAGGAAAGGAAACCATGGTCTCACTTGCTGATGGTTAATTCTACCACTTGTATCCTTAATCTAACCCCCTTCTATCACTTCAGCACAATTCTAAACCATTTATCTCCATCTCTCATTCTAAGTCCTGGCTCCTTGCTGTTTGCCTGTGAACCCACTCAGGCCTCTTCCATCTCAAAAAGAAACAGATCCCACACCTTTGGGAGGCTGAGGTGAGTGGATTGCCTGAGCCCGTGGGTTCAAGACCCACCTGGGCAACTTGGTGAGACCTCATCTCTACAATAAATCAAAAATTAGCTGGGCGTGGTAGAGCGCACCTGTAGTTCCAGCTACTTGGAAGGCTGAGGCGGAAGGCTCGCCGGAGACCAGCAGGTAGAGGCTGCGGTGGCCAGGAGCGGCCACTGCACTCCAGTCTGGGCGACACAGTGAGACTCCAACTCAAAAAAAAGAAAAGAAAAGAAAGAAACAGAAATATCTCTGTGGAAGCTCCAGCTAGCACCCTTTCTCTTCTCATTCCTCCACACCATGACTCTTCAAAACAAGACATTCCTCTCTCAGTGTCTAGCCCCCTCACTTTTCATGCTCTCTTCAACATTTTGCACTTGAGTGTGTTCCACAACCACCCTACCTAAACAACCCTTATTAGACTCCCAAACATGCTTGATGCCCAAGGAATCATTTTACTTCCTAGCATACCAGCTCTCAGGAATATCTGATATCTTTTTTCTTCCCTCCATTGTTCTATGAAGGGGATTTTATGTGTTTGCATGTGTCTTCCCCCTCCCATATTTCCAGCCATTTCTCATCTTCCTTCATATTTTTTTCCAGTTTTTAAATACTTGGATCACTTCTCACAGTAACCAATATTTTTGATGCTCTCACTCATGGCCACAACAAAAATTACCACTTATGAATGCTGACTCTCAAATCTGTTCCTATGTCTCTGAAGTCTCATGAATTCTGTATTCATAACACACAGTGTCTTTGGGAAATCAGTACCAGAATGTCCTAGAATCCTAAAAAGATGATATAGATGAAACGGATCTTGTCTTTCCCAGTCTTTCATTGTACTTCTTGTAATTGTCATGGGGATTCATTCAATTTCCCCACAACCATCTAAGAATCCTCTTAGCATCTTCCTTGTCCTTTTCTCTCCTATACCAAGTAGTACTATGCTAGCTTCACAAAGCAGATATCAGCAATGAGATGAGTTGAGATGTGTAAGAAATTATTGCGGGGGAGACACCTGTAAATGATAAAAGGAAGAAAGTAAGAGTAGATAGAAAGAGCCTGAAGACTGTGATGCAGTTCTAACACCTGTGGAGATAGGAGGGAAGTAGCTTAGTCTGACTGGGCTGCTATAACAAAATACCATAGACAGGGTGACTTAGAAACAACAAACACTTATTTCTCATAGTTCTGGATGCCGAGAAGTCCAAGATCAAGGCACCATAAGAGTGGTTCTTCCTGGTCTTAAATAAATGACCATCTCCTCACTGGAAGGGATGAGGGATCTCTCAGGAGTCTCTATATTAAGGACACTAATCCCAGTCATGAGGATTAGTCTTTAAAATCGCGTCACTGCTCAAAGGTCCCACCTCCAAACAACATCACGTTGGGGAGTAAGACTTCCACATGCAAATTTGGGATTTGGGGCACAAACAATCTGTGACAGCAAGGAAGAAAAATTGAGTAGAAAGCCAAAATTTTCCTTTAGGTCATTGGGGAGCACTCGTGCCAAAGTCTTTAGTTACATAATCCTACATCCTATGCCTTGTATCCTACAAGAATGACCAACACTAGTTCCCCCAGCCTTGCTCATTCCTTGGCTGGAAGCAGCCCATGGGAAACCAGCCTTGTCATGGGTGAAGTGACGGAATTAGTGGGATAGAAGCTGGCTCCATCAGTCAATTATATTCCATACTCTAGGAGATTTGAGGCATGCATATAATGATGGCCACCTTCCAAACCTGATCAATTTGTTAATATCTATTGAATCTTTTCTTTCAGACCATTTCCCTAGGCAGGGCCTTATCATCTTTTGTCTAGAATGCCAACTGTTCTTCCTGCCATCGGTCTGCTCTGCCTTCCTCTCAAGTTCATTCGCCAAGCTGCTGCCAATACACTACTTTTTTTTTTTTTTTTTTGAGTTGGAGTCTCACTCTGTCGCCCAGACTGGAGTGCAGTGGCAGCTCCCAGCTACCGCAGCCTCAACCTGCTGGGCTCTGGCGATCCTTCCGCCTCAGCCTTCCGAGTAGCCGGAATTACAGGCATGCGCTACCACGCCCAGCTGATTTTTTGATTTATTGCAGAGATGAGGTCTCGCTGCCCAGGCGGGTCTCGAACCCGCGGGCTCAGGCAATCCACTCACCTCAGCCTCCCAAAGGCGCGGGATTACAGGCTGAGCCACCGAGCCCGGCCAATACACTACTTGTCACATGCAATTTCAACTTTGTAACTCCCCAGCAACCAATAGACACTCCGAAATAAAAGCTAAGTTTCTCAGCATAACAACAAGGACATGCTAAATATTCTTCTGGGCCTGACTAGCTTCATCTCCCAACACCCCTCCCACCTCTCCAGAAATACACAGTGTGGTCCACTGACTGAATTTGTAGTCCCGCAAACACATATTTCTTAGCCTCATACTTCATCACTTGCACACACAGTTTCATCTTCCAGGGATATCGATACTGATTGCCTCTCCCTGTCCCAGGGCCTGATTATCAACTGCCACACAGCTCAATATATTTGTCAAAGTCAATGGTTCTTGTTTTGGCTGTGCAGTGATTAGAGAGCCTTAAAAATAAAACAACACTGATGCTTGGGCCCAATGCCCCCAAATTCTAATTTGATTCATCTGAAATATGGCTGGGTATAAAAATTCTCAAGGGAATTCTACTGTGCAACCATAGCAGAATTGGGAAATGCTGCTTTAGAGAAGTTTTTTCCCCCAGAATTCTCAAATTCCAAGCTAAATTTGAAACAGTACCTGAATACTCTTTTCACATGTTAGTTGTATTTGTGGTATGGTGTTAATTTTCCTTATCTTACTTGGTCCAAGAAAAATTCCCTTATTTTTTATTTTTATTTTTTCGAGACAGGTTCTCACGCTATCACCCACGCTGGAAGGCAGTGGTCATGGCTCACTGCAACCTTGACCTCTTGGGCTCAAGTAATTCTCCATCTTTTGGGTTTGAGCAGTTCTCCTGACTCAATCTCCCTAGTAGCTGAGATTACAGGTGCATCCACCGTGCCTGGCTAGCTTGTTATTGTTGTTGTGGAGATAGGGTCTTGATATGTTGTCCAGGCTGGTCTCAAACTCCTGGCCTCAAGTGATCCTTCCTCCCCAGTCTCCCAAAGTGCTGGGGCTACAGGTATGATCCACTGCATCCAGATTCCTTTATTTTATTATTATTATTTTAAAACTATGCTAAATCTGACACGGTGTTATTAAGTAGGAAAGAGAACACCAGTATCACTCATTTTTAGGGAACTAGTCTCCCCAACTACACATTTTTAAGGGACTAGTCTCCCCAACTCCACATTTGAATAAGTGTCTAAGAAGGTTCACACACACACACACACACACACACACACACACACACACACACACGCAAAGAATTTGAGGAAGAACCTGTAGAAGTCAGTTTACCATGTTTGTGCCCAAGATTAGATGTCCAGCTCAAGTCTAGTATGCCAATGGAGAGTGAGTTGGCTTCACTTTGTTCATACTTGCGTGACCTTCAAGGTCAGAACTTTTAGTGCTCGCTTTCCATGACCTCACTGAGAATCCAAGTGTTGCTCTGTCTTGTGGGTAGTATCCTGCCATTTTCCTCTTTGATTTGCAAACAAACCTCCGGATGATGATGCTTTTCATTTGCCTATAAACGTTCAGTTTTGGACCACACAAAAGCTGGTGAAGATGAACACAAAGGCTTGTTTTGTTTCACACTTCAATCAGGGAAGGAAAAATTACTTTTCAATCATTCAGGAATGAGAAACAAGACAGAAATTGATATCTCAGTCAAATATCTTATTACATTTATGTCATATTATTTAATAATTTGATTAGTCTACTCATCTTCTACTAAGTTGAGGCCAGGAATGGTGGCTTAAGCCTATAATGCCAGCATTTTGGGAAGCCGAGATAAAGGGATTGCCTGAGCCCACGGGTTCGAGAACAGCCTGGGCAGCTAGGCAAGACCTCATCTCTACAATAAATCAAAAAATTAGCCAGGTGTTGTAGTGCGCACCTGTAGTTTTGGCTACTTGGATGGCTGAGGCAGAAGGATCGCCTGAGCCCAGCAGGTCAGTGCTAGGTGACTATGAGCATGCCACTGCACTCCAGCCTGGGTGATGGAGTGAGACTCCAACTCAAAAAAAAAAATACTAAGTTGAGTATCTATGTAATGGTTATGCTTATGAAAAAGCTGAACTGCACAGGGATCATACAATAACTGAGTCAGAAATCATTGACAAGCAAAAGAGATTGAAAAGTAAAAACTTTATTCTTTTCCTATCATGAATATTTAATAAATTTAAAGTTTATTTCCCTAAGAAGTGTCTACAATTATTTTCTTCATAGTCTTGTCAGTATTAAAAATATGCAAATATACTTTAAATTTTGCTTTTATATTTATATCTTTCTTCATAAGCTAGAATGAAAACTCCATGAATGAAATGATTTTATCTATCTTACTACAGTTTACTCAACCCCTAGGAAAATGCATAATAAGCAGTGGGTGCTCAACATTTGCTGTAGAAAGGAGTCATATTCTTTATGCAATAAGACATATTAATGACCAGTATGGCTTGTATGGAAATAAACAGTTCAATGAAAATTAGAATTCTAAATATTGAACTTTTTAAAAATTACTTATATATGACAAACAAATCAAATTACTTTCATTTTTATTTTTAGAAAATGGATTGTTAGAAATGCTGATGTATGGTATTATGACTGCAGAATTTTGGCAAGAAATTTAGCATTTTTAATTATCAGTGTAGACGAAGCTCATTTAAGTACACACACAAATGTACTCATGAACACATGCATATATATACACCCAAGTTGTGTATGTAACAACATGAAAAGTGAATATAACTAAAATATTAATTTTATGAAAAGCTGGCTGACTAAAATAACATCTTTAAAAATAAAACGCTGAAGCTATAAGTTCAAGTTATGAAGAAATTAAGCAAACTAATCTTTGATTCTAGGTCAGGGCACCTAAAGAGACACGGTTTTTTGGAATATGTGAAGTAATGAAAATACATACTGCTGAGCTGGTTTCTAGAGTTATTTTGCCTATGACTCCACATTTCAAGTAATTTGAAAATTAAGCATTGATAATCAAAGTCAACAAAGCTTTTACAAAACTTTTACCAGACTAAAAAGAGAGAAGACTCAAATAAATAAAATCAGAAATGAAAGAGGAGACATTACAACCTATACTACAGAAATACAAAAGATCATAAGACACTACTATTGATAAACATATACCAACAAATTGGATAAATCTAGAAGTGGATGCATAGACACATAAAGTCTACTAAGACTGAATCACAAAGAAATAGAAAATTCGAACAGACCAACAATGAATAAAGAGATTAAATCTCTTTTAAATTAAATACTCAACAAAAAAATGTCTCATTGAAGAAAAGCTCAGGACCCAATAGCTTAACTGCTGAATTATTTCAAAAATCCTTCTCAACTAGCAACAATCCTTCTCAAATTCTTTAAAAATACTGAAGATGAGAGAATACTTTCAAACTCATTTTATGAGACCAGTATTTTTCTGATACCAAAGGCAGACAAAGATACTGCAAGAAAAGAAAGTTCCAAATCAATATTCCTGATGAACATAAATTTTAAAATCCTCAAGAAAATACTAGCAAATCAAATTTAATAGCACATTAAAAGGATCAATCATTCACCATGAACAAGTGAACAACCAGGGATACAAGGATAGTTCAAAATATGCAAATCTATGAATACGATCTATCACATGTATATTATTCCCATTTTTTTTCTAATAGCTAATTTAAACACTGTAAAACTCTCTCAGACAATAAGTTTAAATTGATTTCAGTGTTGATTATTTTTCATTCAATTCTATATATCCAATCTCTCTAGAAGAAAAGCTAAATAAATTGTTACTGGTTTCTTAGATTGAGAAATCTTTATAAAGTTACAATTCTCTTGGATAAAAATTTTGCCTTAACTACATTACTTATTTAATTTTCTATTTGGAATTTTTAAAGTGTACAGCTTTGTTTCTTCTCATTTATTCCATAGTTAAATCCTGGTCCAATTTAAAAAAATATATATATTTCCCTCCCCTAACAATTGTAGCTTGTTCTTTGACATTGACACTTGAAATCATTATATTAACTAAAGTTTACTTTCACCTGGGAGACTATAGTGATTATTTATGTTGGTAGAATTAACTTTTATGATTATAACCTGATAAATTCTAATGACTTGCTCAGAATAATATATTATTCTGAAATAAGTGTTCTAGTCTTTTGGGGTCAATTTCAAAGCCCAAGTTCCAGCCTTGGTTGAATTGAGTGGCACACTATGTAAAAAACATGCTTAATCACCATGATTCTTAAAATCTGAGGCAGACATTCTGATCCTAATAGACAAAACATATAATCCAGTGAATAGATGGGCTTTTCAGAATAAATGCATTGGCATCATTTGCAAGCAAACTATGATACAAATTATAGAGATGCAGAGATTAAGAAAACAATTATAAGTAGCTTGGATTTAAATACTATCACTAACCAGTTCTGTGAGCCTGAGAAAATTAAGTTACATTTGCTGACTCAGATTTCTCTGTAATTTGGAAGTTATAAGACCTATCTTACATGGTTATTATGAGGATTAAATAGTACATGATCTGATATATTACTAACTGAAGTCTTCTGCATGTAGTTGATTCTTGGGTTTTATTCATTTCTAGTCAAGGTAAAGCCCCTCAGGAACTGAGAATTTAGAAATGTGTCCACATCTAAGTCTAAAATAGCCATAATACTAATAATAAAACGAATATTTGCTACAATTATCTACATGCATAAGTGGTTTATATAAATCAACTTATTAATCTCCATTACAAAATTAAGGTAGATACTATTATGGCAACTCTTTTTAAAACGAGAAAACTAAGGCACAGATTGGTCCAGTAGCTTGCTCAAGAGTACATGACTCAGCCTCGATTTGAAATCAGGCAGCTTTGGTCCAGAATACACAGTTTGGCCCCCTATTTATAGCACCATCCTGAATCAAATTGGAGTGACTAGAAGGTCTTGCTGAGCAATATTTCAGCGTAAGTTGAAAGTAAAGTGCTGTGGGTGGGCCGTAGTATCTTTCAACTCCACTCTGACAAAAAATATACGGAATATAACCAGTTTGAACACTCTTAGTGGGAGCATGATAGTGGACCCAGTAAAACTTAAAGTAGAAGAGGAAGAAAGGAAATTAACTGAAGAATACTTAAATCATAGGCAAATATGATTCATGGACTTTGAAGGATTTGACTGTCATGCAAAGAAAAATAATCATAAATCTTGAAAAAAAAAGATTATTTAAAACTGACAGTTAAAAAGGCAGTCAGAAACAGTGACTCTTGCTTGTAATCCCAGCACTTTGGGATGCTGAGGCAAGAAAATTTCTTGAGCCCAGATAACGAGAACTAGTCCATACAAAAAGTAATAAATACGCTGAATGTGATGACACACACCTATAGTCCCAACTACTTGAGAGGCTGAGGTGGAAGGATTGCCTGAGCCCCGGAGGTTGAGGCTGCAGTGAGCTGTGATGATGCCACTGAATTCTAGCCTGGGCAAGAGTGATACCCTGACTCAAATAAATAAATAGACAATTTAAGTGTAAGGGAAGAGTTCTTGAAACAAGGGATTGAATAGTATTCACATACAGTTGGTGTCCAGTAAGCACTTATTGAAAACTATTTGAATACATCTGATGAAGAGAATGTTATATTAGTACCGTTCGGAGTCTAGAACTTGTGTTACAGATTAAATTATTGTTCAGCAAATATTCACTCACTGTCCAGTGTCCTCATCTTTTGCGAGGAATAACTTCCCTGTTCTGTTGATAATGAGTTTGGATATGTGGTTTGTTTGGGTCAGTGAGATGTTGGTGACATGAAGCTTGCAGTGTCTTGAAATGTGCTTGGGAAATGAGACACAGTCTTTTGTCTTTGGCTGTGAAAATCACATGTGTATGTAGCTAGCCCAGGGGGAATGAGAGCCCCACAGAGTAGATCTATAGTTCCACAGTTTGGCACCAAGAGTGACCACCCCAGTTCAACTAAACTTCACCACACTGCAGATGAGTGAATAACAGATAAATATGTATTGTTGTAAAATAAGCAATAAGCAAAACCATCTCACCAAGTTTTGGGATGGTTTGCAGCATACAAGGGGGACACAAAAACCCTGGAATTACCTTTTGGAGGGTGGGCCCTTTGTAGTAAAGGCTTTCCCCACTAGGTTAAGTGTTCTAGGAACGGGAAAACATCAGTATTCCAGCTAGCATTGTTGTGAGAGGCTGTGCTGTGGAAAAACATTTCAAGTTGTGACAAACAGGTGACTGGTTCTTCCACCATAACAGCGCACCTGCACACGTCATGACAAACAACAGCATGTCTCCCTTTGCCCCACCCACCCTATTCACCTGATCTTGCCTCGAACACATTTTTTTTGTTTCCCTGATGAAAAAAGTTATCAAAAGGAAACAGGGAAACATGTTGCCAATGTGGAAGACATGAGACACAAAACGACAGAAGCCATCGAAGGCATCAAAATTGACAAGTTCTAAAATTGCTTAGCACAGTGGAAAAAGTGTCTCAATAGGTGTATTGCATCAAACAGAGAATACTTTGAAGGTGACTGAAGTTTAAGCATGTAAGAATAAACAAAATTTTTAATAAATAAATTTGTTTTTTTGGGAGGTCTCCCCTCATATAGCAGAGTTCAAGCCCATACAGTGAACTTTGTAAACTTGAAGACAAAGTGATGATTTTTTAAAATATTATGAAAAATATTAGTATCTGTCAAAGCTGAATGGGAGAATCTAATGTTACTCAAGGGGGAAAAATTCAAGAGTAGACAGTCAAGTGTATTCAGGGGTAAGCTAATGAAATAAAGAAAATGGTGGTAAAAAAGAAATAAATTATTAAAAAGATCTCTAGATTCATCAGTAGTTCAGGGGCTAAAAAGCTTGTAACAAAGCCTTCCAAAAGTAGGAAGAAAGTGGGAGGTAATATTCTCTTACCCAGGCTGGAGTGCAGTGGCACTACTTCAGTTCACAACAGCCTCGATCTCTTGGGCTCAGATGATCCTTCTGCCACAGCCTCCCAAATATCTGGAACTACATCTGCTTGCCACCACACCTGGATAATTTTTTGACTTTTTGTAGAGACGAAGTCTCACCATGTTGCCCAGCCTGGTTCAAGCGAATCTCCGGTCTTGGTCTCCCAAAGTGCTAGGATTACAGGCATGAACCACTGTGCCTGGTCAGAAAGTCTATATTTTGATCAGGCCACTCCTTTATTTATGGGCCTATGTTTCATCCTCTGTAAAAGGAGGAGACAGGAGTCGATCAGATCTTTCTGCATTTACTGCTCTAAGCCTTTTAGGTAATTCTAAATTTACTTAAATTAGCTTTAACAAGTATGCAGAAATAAATGATGAACCCAAGTCAAAAGCAGCAGAGATTTCAAGGAAATCAATTCCCATTATCTTTGTAAATTTGAATTTTTAATAGTCATTCCATATTCAAGTTACTAAAAAAGAACACTTAATAGTATTTTTCAGCAACAAACCAATTCAATAAATAGATAAGATTCTAGCTAAGAATGTGAAAATGGATTGGAGCAGATTAAGTGTTTTTTTGAGTTAGGTGAATTTAATGAAATTATACCTATTTCCTTTTTGCACACTATTCATTTCTCTGATAACTGCTAATGTAATATTTAAAGATATCCTTTATATATTTCTGGTTTCCCATGTCAAAGAAGCTATTCATCTTTCAACATTTGCTAAGTGGAAGGTGTCCTTTAAGACATTTTTATTCCAAAACAAAAATGACAAAAAGCAGTTAAGAAACAAAGTTCCGTCAGCCCTTATCCAAATGATCACTCCATGCTTTGTTAATTTTGTGCTATTACACAACTAGGGGTTTAGCGGTTATAGAAATTCTAGCAGATTCTAGAGGTCACCCAATTGATAAGATAGAAGCCTTCCTCTTTGTTGAAGAGTACTGTAAAAATAAGCTTGGGAAGGTAACACAACATAAATTCGATGTCTCCATATGACATACCAGCAAATTCCAGAAAATATGACAAAAATGATTTGCCTTTTACTAGTAAGTTGCCTTAAGAAATCCACCCAATTGATTGATAAAACTTTCTCAGTGTGCAATTATCATTTCTGAGAACTATGTATGAAAAGGACAAAGCCTCTGTCAGAGCTACCAGTTGAATTTTACAAAAACAGCAGTGATTTATGCCAAGGTTTATTAAATTCTACACAACTAAAAACTTACTTAGCAATGGTAAATAATTTTAGCAATTTAAATATTGCCTAAATCTCAAACTAACATTTTTATTTGGCAATTGAATGTATTTTTATCTGTTTCTAATTAATTGGAAACACTGGGAAATAAAAATATAAAGTGTACAGCTACACTTTATCTATAACTTCAGTCAAATTCATAGACTTTTTGTAATTTTAATTTTTAAATTGTAAATGATCTTTTTTTTTTTTTTTTTTTTTTTGAGTCGGAGTCTCACTCTGTCGCCCAGACTGGAGTGCAGTGGCCGGCCGCTCCTGGCCACCACAGCCTCCACCTACTGGTCTCCGGTGATCTTTCCGCCTCAGCCTTCCGAGTAGCCGGAATTACAGGCGCGCGCTACCACGCCCAGCTCATTTTTGATTTATTGTAGAGATGAGGTCTCGCTGCCCAGGTGGGTCTCGAACCCGCGGGCTCAGGCAATCCATTCACCTCAGCCTCCCAAAGGCACGGGATTACAGGCTTAGCCACTGAGCGCGGCTTAAATGATATTTTAATACTTCTGTTGCATTGCCTTTAAGCATAAGAAATGAGTTTTGACTTTTAATTTTACACAAATAATATTCACTTTTTAGAAACCTTAACTAATACCATTTTTTTCTTTCCATTGAAATATATTTTTATCCATTATAAACTATTTGGTGGTGGCTGTATTTCACAACTTATAGTTCTGAAGTGGAAAATTAGGTATATTTTTAAAATTATAAATTTATTTAAAAAACCCGTTAACAGAATTTTATGATTCAGAAGTGCTTGATGCTTCAAACAGTAATAATAATGATATCAATAAAGATAGTAAAGATAAGATCTGTAGATTCAAATAGTAGAAATGCAAATCAATCCATTTCACCAAAACTCTTTTCATGAGTAAGTCTTATAATGGGTATACATTAGACAGATATTAGTTATTGTACAGAAATATACTCTATTCTCAATTCTTAGGGACACAAAGTTAAAACTATAATGTGGGAGCTTTGCTATCCACAGAAATCTAAATTAGTAGGCTATGAGTTAGCAATGTTTGAACATTATTTTTTTTAAACTAAGTATTTGTTTTATACGCCATCATCCAGGGGATATTTTACTTCATAGGGAACATCTCAAAGTAAACATGGGAAAGGAACAGTGAAAGTCAATGTCATGTTTGTCCTCCACACAGGATACATGTGCAGAGATTAATAGAAAAAGTCCTGTTTCCACCTCCCAATACCTCACTGGAGCTTTAAATTCTGTTTATGTATTTTTTTAAAAGGAGGGAAAGCATGGACTAAGTTCCTGAGGAATGCAATGAATATATTCTGTAAGCATCAAAAGCAATATGATAACCACTGTCTTCAAATATATATTGATTTGTTAGTGTTTGAGAGGCAAGGAGAGGATCAATAAAATGTGCAAACAAGTAACTATAATACAAGATAGTAAAATAGATGACATTGGAGAAATACAAAGCCTACCTATGTTTAAAAAAGGATGAGGGGAGAGATTAACATTAATCAAACAAATATTTATTGATAGTGACTTATGTACCCAATGGTGTGTGAGACTCTTAGTAGAACATAAAGAAAACACAATTTCTGCTCTGTAGGACTCAAATCCAGAAGGACAAAGATGATAGGAAACATTCCCACCTCAGTCTACGAGTTCAAGGATGTCAGGGATAGCATCTTACTTTTTTTGGCACCCTAAGTGACGAGTGAGTGCTCAATAGACACTGAATCCATAATTCTAAAGAATTAGTCAGTCACTTGCACACAAATACTTATAATAAGTATAAGTTAGACATTTCATTAGTTTTTCTTGTTAATTAATTAATTTTAAAGTTATGGTCTCACTCTGTTGCCCAGACTGAAGTGCAGTGGTATAATCATGTCTCACTGTAGCCTTGACCTTCTGGGTTCAGGCAATCCTTCCTCCTTAGTCTCCTGAACAGCTGGGACTACAGGGGCACACTACCACAGGTGGCTAATTTTTAAATTTTTTTATTTTTGTAGAGAAGACTGTTGCCCATGCTGGTCCCAAACTCTTGGGCTCAAGTGATCCTCCCTCCTCAGCATCCCAAAGTGCTGTGATTATAGGATCAGCCACTATGCCCAGCCTTTCTTTCTTATTTAAATCTCAAAACTTTTTGAAATAATGAAGTTGAGACGGAAAGAAATTAGAAAAATTGCCCAAAGTTACACAACTAATACATGGCAGTGTGCATCAGTTACACAACTAATGCATGGCAGTGTGCATCAAAAATCCAGGCTTTTAATCACTTTTTTTCATATTATCTTATTGAGTGATACAAGCTGTTTTTGGAAAGATATATTTAAATTGTTGTAATGACCAAGAAGGAATAATTCCAGCCAGGGAAATCAGTGGAATCATCAAATTGTAGATGGTTGACCAAGGCATGATAAAATAGAAAGAATTCTGTGAGATGAAAATAGCATTTAGAACAGCACTGTCCAGTAGCCACCAAACACATGAGAAAATTTAAATTAATTAGAACTGCAAATCAAAACCATGGGACTGTAAGCTAGTTCAACCACTGTGGAAAGTAGCTTGGAGATTTCTTAATGAACTAAAAATAGATTTACTATTTGGCCCAGCAATCCCACTACTGGTATACTCAAAGGAGCATATGTCGCTCTACCAAAAAGACACTTCCACTAGTATGTTTATCACAGCACTATCCACAATATCAAAAACATGGAACCAACGCAGGTGCCCATTAATGGTGGATTAGATATAGAAAATGTGATACATATAGACCATAGCATACTACACAGCCATAAAGAAGAGCAAAATCATGTATTTTGCAGCAATATGCATGCAAATGGAGACCATTGTTCTATGTGAATTATCACAGAAACAGAAAACTGAAAACCACATATTCTTGTTTATAAAAGGGAGCTAAACAGTGAATACACATGGGCATAAAGATGGGAACAGTGGACTCCTAAAAGGAGGAAGGAGAAGAGAACTAAGAGTTGAAAAACTACTCACTGGGTACTGTAGCCTTGGCCTTCTGGGTTCAGGCAATCCTTCCTCCTTAGTCTCCTGAACAGCTGGGACCAGGGTACCAGGCCCACCACTTGGGTGATGGGCTCAGTAGAAGCCCAAACCTCACTGCCATGCAATATACCTATGTAACAAACCCATATGGTACCCCTTGAATCAAAAAATTAATTAATTGATTAGAAGCTAGTTCTGTCAGCACAGAATTATAGAACAATTTTTCATTCTCATAGAAAGTTTTATTGGAGAGTGCTGTTCTGGACAGAAGAAATTATGGACATTCTTAGTGGGGGGGGAGACAATGGAGCAAAGTTCAGCTCTGTTCAGATAAGATTGAGATATTGAGTTTGGTGAGAGTTTAAGGTTCATATCCATGTGTAGAATCTTGAATGCCAGAGAGGGAATTTATGTTAATTTGGTAGCAAATGAGAAACATTCAGGATTTTTTTGACAAGGAAGTGATGCTACTGGACCTGTTATTTAAAATAATTATTTGTGAGGTGATTCATAAAACTGACTGAAATAATAAGAGTTGGTGACTGATTATAAGGTTATTGAGCTTGGCATAGTAAACTAAAAAGGATGTGAGAATTTCGAGGAAGAACTCGTATTACTTGACATTATGAGGAGAAAGGGGAAAAAAGTTTGAGTAACTAGAAAATTGGTGGTGGTGTGATCAGAAATACAGAAATCAGAAGACATATGTGACTTGTTTGAAAAGGAAAAGCACATTCAATTTTGAACACATTGAATTCTAGTTTCTTGTGAGCTAGGTATTTGAAGATGGCCATGAAGCATGAAGAAAATTTGCAAATCATCTATTTTCATGGAAAAGTCAACTGCTAGTCTTTGAGGACAGGAGACATAGTGAGATTAAGGGAGTCATTAATGGCAGAAAACCAACATCGAAAACAGAAGAAATGGAGTCCCAAAATGTCCCAAATTCAAGAATTTCAGAGGCAGGAATAAAAGTTGAAGTACAAAGCCAAGAGTTTGGACCAAGACTCAAGTGATCTTATTTATCTCTTATTGGAATATCGTGCATGTTTTATAGCCTTGTTGGTTTAACACCATTTTCTAAGTAGGCTACTACCAGAAAAATCTGTAACACAATCAGTTTCAGATTGCTTCACAATGTTTTCAATGTTTATGGTAGTAGGACAATACTCTTGGCAAAGTATATGAAGAATTATGAGATATTCATGCAGGATTATCTCAAATTCCACCATGGGCTTTTATACATGATATAAACTATTGCTATAAGGGCCATAAACTATCAATCCCATTGCTTCAGATATCACAGAGAAGTGTGAGGTTCCTTTTACATTGGCATCCAAGTAAATTCCAAGATCCCTGGAGTGATTCTTTCACAGGAATTTTTCTGTTCACTGTTTAGAGTCCTTCAGTGCAACTGGTAGGCAAAGAAAAGATCCAGAATTTAATGTAAAAGATAAAATGAAACCCAGATGGTAAGCTAGCATTCCGTGGATTTATCCAAGTTTTTGAGTGACGACAGGAAGAGGCAGAGATTCGCTCTTTCAAGAGATATGGCAGTCTTTGTCACAAACTAAGACATGGTACTTTTGACAACGAGGCTTTCAGAGAACAAAATAATGTAAGCTAAGAAGATTGATGCTAACTCAGAATTTGGAGGTTTCATAAAGTAGGTTCCTAAATGTAAGAAAATGTTCCTACCAGACCACATTCTGTGTTGCTGAATTTATGAATACTGTTTTTGTTCTGTGAGTTAGTTGTTTTAAGAGGCTAAATACTTGTAATTTTTACACTAACCAAGCACAAAATTATTTTTTAAAACCTAGAAACTCATTCAGTTAGAGAATTTCTAATGAGTTTATTCATGATCCTACTTTGAGATATCTTGAATTCAAAAGAAAAGAAGCAGATGCAAAAACATGAGACAACCCAGTTGAACAATCTATTGCAGAATCAGGATTGAAATTTATACCTCCCTAATCTCAGGGGCAGTTTACATTACCCAGAAAAGGCAGGTTTGATGTGGCAGCAAATGGAAGAGAATTAATATAAAAAAGACTTATTAAGGAGTTTGTTGACTTCCTACCATGAAAGATGACAAATTAAACACATTTATACCTCCGGAAATAAATATTTAAAAGATATCTTGATGCCACTAGGAAAATAGTCATCAGCTTTAGCAATTAACCACAATTGCCAATGCTCATAAAAAGGTAAGATGTTTTGTACAAACCTCTATTACTTAATAAGAGGTGATTCTCGCTAGTGATTATGGTTGTGCGACAGGTAAGCTATCAGATTAGGTAAGATAAAGTGAAAGTGAGCAATTGTCTTGCAGTTGTGTTTCAAAACAAATACCATCCACCACAAGTATTTAGCCAATGTTGACAGCATCTGTCCAATCCCTAACATCCAAAGGAAAAGTGGACATGTTATACTTTCATCCCAATATGTTGTCAACACAATTCAAATATACAAGCCTGAAAAAATTATTTACTCTTTATTTAGATGATGGAGAAACTAGAATTTTTTTTCCTTTAATATTTTGGTTTCAGGCTTGATTATTCACTTCTCTTAATTCTGGTAATGCAGTTGTATGAAGACTAAAAACTAGAATTTACAAAATTACTGTTGAACTCTATTTTGCCATTGGTGCAATGCTGTAATTGGGAGGGTGGGTTCCTGACTGCTAATTTAGCATAATATTAGTCATAGATAATTGTGAATATGCCATAAAAATAAATATAAATATTTATTTAAAAGAATATTTAGTTAAGGGTTGAGAGGTAATTTATGGTGTAATACTTATGCTACACATTATAGGGGATATATTCTAAGCATTTTCTTCAAAAATTAGAAATAATTTAGATTTTTATCATCTACTTTTGCCACTTTCAAATACGTAAATAAATTTTGCATCAACTATATTTACAAATTGAAATTAATTAGGAATATGAATAATGTGTTATCACAAAATCAGATTTAACTGTCTATATGTAAATGATTATAATAGTATTCTTGGCTGCACATGGTGGCTCACACCTATAATCCCAGCACTTTGGGAGCCTGAGACAGGAGGGCTGCTTGAACCCAGGAGTTCAAGACCAGCCTGGGCGACATAGTGAGACCTGGTCTCTACAAAAAATTAAAAAAAAACTGGTTGGATGTTGTGCACCTATAGTCCAGCTACTTGGGAGGCTGAGGTGGAAGGATCACTTGAGCTTAGCAGGTCAAGGCTGCAGTGAGCTGATACCGTGCTATTGTACTCCAGTCTGAGTGACAGAGTGACACAATATAATAATAATAATAGCCTAGATAGTATAAAAGTATTTTGAGTGTGTGTGTAGTGGTTGAGAGACATTATTCAGAAGACTACCTGCGTTCGAATCCGTTCTCCTCTACTTACTAGCAGTGAAATCTTGGTCAAATTAACTAATTCTGTCTGCTTTTCAATGTGTAAAATGAAGATAAAAACTACTTAACTCATAGGCATTTACAGAAAATTATCTAATGTATGTCAAGTCCTTGGAATAGTGGCTATCACATGGTACAAACTATAAAAGTCTTATTTTATTTTGGGTCTGTCTTGTGGCCATGTAACTAGAGGCCAACATGTGGGCAATAGACGCAGGGGGAAAGTTGCAACAGGTTATAATTTTTTTAGTAATATCATAAAAATCCTACATAATATAATTTTTTATTACAGGAAAGCTTTCCTCTCTCAAAATGAACTCCCTAGGTAATCATTCAAATAAATTATTACAATATCAAATTTTTTCTTAGCTGCTTATTTCCTAAGTTTTTCTTTATGTTTCTAAGATTTTCACATTTAAAATTTATGGCGACTAAGTTAAGCTGACTTAGTTTCTATGAGACTATAAAGTCAGTCAGATGAAGACTATAAAAGACTACTGTAAATAAAGTGGTGGATAATATTCAAACTTTTAATTAGCTGTGACAATTGGGGAAATGTACCCTGGATAATTAATGGCCACTGAAAACTCTAAAACCTTGTTTTATAAAAGCCTCTTCCGTTTTCAGTTTCTTAATTTATTTTTGGTTGAAACTGCAAACTAAAAATGAAATTACAGCTACTTCTCTGTCTTGTGCTTTTACCATGTCCTTCATAGGTGATCACAGAAATGGCCCAAATCAGGAAGGAACGCTGTGTGAGGTTTCAATGATCTGCTGCAATGGAATGAGCTCTGAAATATTTTTGAGTTGGTTTCTGAGATCATAAAGTTTGGACTGATATAAACCTGTTTGAGTCTCAGCTAGGCCAGTTATCAGGTATTTATGTTTGCACAGGTTACCTGCACACTTTAAACTTCAGTTTTCTCCTATATCAAATAAAGATAATAGTATGTACTTATGATATTTGAAATTTTCTTTTTTCTTTTCTTTTCTTTTTCTTTTCTTTTCTTTTTTTTTTTTTTTTTTTAGTTGGGATCTCTTTCTGTTGCCCAGGCTAGAGTGCAGTGGCCCGATCACAGCTCACCACAACCTCGAACTCCTGGACTTATGCAATCCTTCCTCCTTAGTCACCCAAGTAATTAGAACTACAGGCATGTGCCACTACACCCAGATTATTTTATAATTAATAAATTATATATTTATTTAATTTGTAAAATTTTTGTAGAGATGAGGGCTTACTATGTTGCCTAGTTTGGTCTCAAATACCTGGGCTCAAGGAATCCTTCCTCCTTAGCCTCCCAAAGTGCTGAGGTTACAAGTGTGAGTCACCATACTCAGCCAATTTTTGACATTTAAATTAAATAATTTATAAAATCATATGGTGTATTCCTTGGCATATAATAGTTGTTGAATAAATGTGGACTACCATGATGATGATGATGATGATGATTGATGATGGCGGCTATTGGTTCCACTAACACTTTTTTTTTGTTTTTTAGTTTAAGTCTCACTCTGTTGCCCAGACTGGAGTGCAGTGGCTGCTCCCGGCCACCACAGCCTCAACCTGCTGGGCTCCGGTGATCCTTCTGCCTCAGCCTTCCGAGTAGCCGGAATTACAGGCACGCGCTACCACGCCCGGCTAATTTTATTATTTATTGTAGAGATGAGGTCTCGCTGCCCAGGCGGGTCTCGAACCCACGGGCTCAGGCAATCCACTCACCTCAGCCTCCCAAAGGTGCGGGATTACAGGCTGAGCCACCAAGTCTGGCTCCACTAACACTTTGTCTTTATCACTGATAGGTTAACCTATGCCAATATTTCTCCTACTTCTATAATTCATCTGACTCCTATACAAGATTCTTCTTTATTGCCTCCTTTTAAATAAATATTTCTCAAGGATCTCTCTGGCTTCTATTCTATTTCTCACAGTGCAATCTCTCTCAATCTAAAGTTCAATATTTTTCAATCTAAATTTTTTTTTTTACATGTTTAAGTATTTCTTCAGCAATGGTCACAAAGTCCTATCTCTGGTCTCGACTTGTTTACTGAGTCCCTGATCTGACTGACAAACTTCATAGAGCTGCTGTTCTGCTATCACTCCAACCAGTAATGTTCTGTAGCATTTGTCAGTTTCTATAATGTAAATAGTCTCGTTATGGCCTATTTCAAGCTGCCAACTTAACGTCACTGAAGGCAGAGCTGTGAGATTTGCTGACTCCAACACACCACTGAAATCTCCCCACTCCTAGTGCCCCAAACAAAAATCTGTTTTGCTCCAGTTCTAATTAACAGCACGTTATTCCTCAATATATCTGGACTAGAAACATCAGAGTGGTCTTAGTGGCATTTGAAGTGTTCCTCAACTTGTCTTTTTCATACCCCTGTGGCTTAACTGGTGGGACTGCCTCAGTCTGGAATGTCCTTCCACATTCTCACTGTGGAAATTCTTTTTCAAGCCTGAGCTCAAACATGAAATTGTCTGACAAACCTTACCTACTCTGCTCTCCTACTAGAAGTAATCACTTCTTCCTCTGTACTCCCACTAGAAATATTTGTACTCAAGTAGAACTATCACTAGTTATTTATTACAAGGTAACCCCTAGTTGGGCATGGTGGCACACGCCTGTAGTCCCAGGTACTTGGGAGGTTGAGAAGGGAGAGTCACTTGAGCCCAGGAGTTCAAGGCTGCTGTGAGCCATGACGGTGCCACTATATTCCAACCTGGGTGACAGAGTGAGACCCTGTCAAAAAAAAAAAAATCTAACCCATCTTTCTCAAGAAGAGGAAATGGAAATTTCCACGAGGATGTGAATATGAGTTTGACAGTTCTGAGGTCTGTTGTCCAGTCACTTACTGTCCTCTTGGGAACGTCTCATGGGAGTACAAACAACAGTGCGGGAATCTCGAAGGGATCATCTCCCTTTAATATTGCGAACTGAGGATACATTTTTCAGTTCTTCCCTTGATTCTGGCAACCCAGTCAAGTAAAGCCTGGAATTTCAAAACAAAGCATTCAAACAAGCACAAGAAAAACAGGAAAAAGACACAGTGCACTGTGCAATCAGATCACATGGCTCACTCCAGCATGAAGTTCTAAGTTTATTAACAAAGCTAAGCTTTCAAATAGTATGTTTTATTTTATTTTTATTAAGAAATTTGTACGGTATATCATTCAAAAAGAAAAAAAGATATGCAGCATCCTTCTATATATACCACCGTATCAAGCAAATAAGAATGTTTCACAATCCCCCTTTTCTTTAGACTTTATCTTTTAGAGTATTTCTGGGTCATAGTAAAATTGAGAAGGTACAGAGATAGCCTATATATCCTGCTCCCACTCGTCCATAACCTTGCCAATTATCAACAGCCCCACCAGAGTGGCACATTTGCTATGAGTGATCAACCGTCACTGGCATATCAGAGTCATCCAAAGTCCCTAGCTGACTTTACATTTCACTATTGGTGTTGTCTATTCTATGGATTTGGACAAATGTGTAATAACATGGAACCACATCTCTGTTTTCACTGCTTTAGAAATCCTCCATGCTCTGTCTGTTCATCTCTCTGTCCTCCCACATTCCCTGACAACCTCAAATCGCATTTATTTGTATTGATGTTTTTTGTTATGCCAATGATGTTCTTCACCAGAGTATAAATTCCTTATTTGCAAAGGTAATATCTTACTAATCTCTAAAGTGTTCCTACTGACTAGCACTGTATTAGGTACACATTTCATAAATCCAACAATTTGTGAAGAAAATGTATGACATGAGGACTTTGTAATTTCAAAGTTGAGCTTTAGAAGATTGTGACAGGCAGCAACATATAACGAGTCACAATATGCCACATATGATGTCCTTTCATATGTGAACTCTTGTGACTTCATTTGACCTTAAGTATCATGTAATAATGATGATTTTTTTTCTTTCTACTCTCTTTTTAGAAAAATACAAAAGCACTCTATGTAAAATAGACAATAGTTCATTAATTGGAGATATTTTAACTTTTCACTTTTCTTTGTCCTTTAGAAATACTAACCATGAACTGTGATTTTGTTTTCCCATTTTAAATTTGTAGGCAATCACTTCTGAAGAATCCAGCCTTGGAATGACATTAAAATTGTGCAAGAAGAATCTTTCTTCAAAGCATCTGAAAGTTTTAGTGGTACATTTTTCCCCCTTGACTGTAGAGCTTTGAACTTCTAGGACAAAAGAGGAAGATGAGTTGTGGCAAGGACTGTGAGTAAACCTTAACCTAGAAGAGAAACTAGCCAGACATGAATGGATGTACTTGGTTCAGCCCTGTTCAGACTTGCTACTCATTGCACAAATGCTCCCATTCCATCCATGAGACACACCCGTTTCCCTTCAGTAGAAATCAGTGAATAATATCGCATCCCGAGCAAGCCATCATGATGTGATCTTTACCTTTCCAAGCTCTATTTATTACTTTTGTGTCTGATTGTCTTTTCCTTGTTCCCTGTTTGCTGTCAACCTCATGTCAGTGTCTACTAAGCATCTAAATTAGGAAGCAGATTTGAAAAGAGATTTAGAATGAGAAATTACTTTGGGAATAATTGGGCTAGAATTAGACAGACCTGGTTTGGGTCTAATCCTGGTTGCTTTTGTCAACAGACAGAGGCTCTCCAAGAGAAAGTGATATCTATTCCTCAGTAGGCATTGCAGTGGGAATATATGTGTCGCAGTAAACTGTGTGCATATTCAGGGGGTAAAGGAAGACAAAGGTTTTTAAAGAAAAAATGAGGAGGATTACATCATTGTTTTGGGATAATTATCCTTGGCTACCAGGATCAATAATAAGGGTGGCACCAGTTTGAGGTTGGACGGGCAGTTGCTGGGCAGATGTCTTCGCAGGAGTATTTTTTGTGTGGTGTTGTAATGACCTTTGTACAAGGTTGTGGTTTTTGTAGAGTCTTTTGTGATAGCTCCTGTCATCAGACATTCCAGCATGAGAACTTACCCTTCATCAACTTACTCAGCCCCATCTTTCAGGGTTTTTAACACAAGTGACTCCATTTTGATTCTGACAACTTTCACACTTTTATCTAGTTTCTTTACTTTGAATACTTTCCATTATGTTTTTGGATATAATTTAAAACTATTGAATTGGAAAAAATAGTATTCATGATGTTTTACTACTCTCATGCTTTATAATTTTATATAGATTGCTCATATGCTTTTGAAAAACAGACTCTGCTGATACACAGAATATACCGTCTAAGCATAAAGCAAACAAAGATAGGACAGTACATTTCTAGGAGATTAACAGGAGCAAAGCAATTGATAAGGAAAGAGAGGAAAATAGGGAAAGAAATATAGACCTGAGTATAAAAGTGAATGGCCTAGACCTCTAGACTGGTCATAAAATTGACATTGGCAAGGGAAGCGACTTTAAGGGTCCAGATGTGCTGGTAACTTAGTGCTGCTTAGTTGTAGATGCCGGTTATCACTTTACACTAACAACGTCAACTTCAGTGTTTTACTTTAGCTTATATATTTTGCTTCACTTTTTGTTTATGAATTTTTCCTTTGTCATTGAAAATTTTAGAAACATAAGGCGAAGAAAAAGTATAAAATAATCCTATTCACTGCCTGAAATTGTTTTGACACACTTTAGAAATTTCAATGTCTATTATTTTTATTATTATATTTGTGTTTTTGCATGCAATGTATTTATTATTTTTGGTTTTTCCAGTAGTAGATTCTATGACAGGGATTTGAATGCAAATAGTTTGAGATGAGCAGGGGACACCAGCAGGATGGTGGGACCATGAAATCAGAAGTGGGTAACTGGAGTTAATCTCATGGAGAAACTCTGGGAAACAGTACAAAACAAATCACATAAGATCCCACTTGAAGTTCGAGGCAGTTGGATTTCAGGGCTCCTGGGGGTGAGTGCTAATCTCCCAGCACGTCTGGACCACTGTCATTGTGTGACAGGGCATGGCAGTCTTCCAAGGGCATGAGGGGAGCCTTGGGCAAAAAAACAGGAACTTTGGGGTTGGGTATTAAGGATCAGCTGGAGCCCGCAGACAGGCTGGAGTTATATGGGTGGGGCCCTGACAATGTCTGCTTTAATATACCACCTAATTTTTAAAATAAATCAATATTTTTATTGTGTAACTTAAACATGTTTACCATAAGGATTTAAATAATTTGTAAAAGTGAAAATGACAAATGTTTAAAAATCATTTCAAATTTGACCATTTGGTAGCCAGTAATTGTTTCCTTTAGGCGAATACCGTTCTCTGTTTTACATATGTGTGTCAATTTTTAGTGAAACCAATTTTACACTTTGCCTTTTTAAGTTTGTTTATTTCTGTGATTATATTTATAATCTTTGTTTTCTTAAATCCACAACTGCCTTCACTTCTCCTATTTTTATGGTTCATTATATTATCATTGAGATCTTGAATTCATGTTCTTATTAAGTTATTCTCTAAGGTGACATCATTGTGATGAATTTTTTTATGCTTTGAAGACGTGTGAACAAATATACGTAACTGGACATGCGAATGCACATTTGAATCTTTGAGAGTTTACAACTTGAAGGTTTGTGTATAGGGTACTTATTATATATATGTTGCTAATATATTGTAGTTCTTGATTCTTTTTAGCATAGCTTAACCAAGTCTCTTTTGCTCTCTAGTTACTGTTTGAGAGGTATTTTGTTTCCTATTCTCTTTTGAGTAGATGGGTGGAGTGGCAAGGGTTGAGTAAGATCTCAGCAGAGGAAGTATGTAGAGTCTATAATAATACTTTAGCTCCGCTATCTCTTTTGAGATTTTGTTAAATATCTAATACAGGAAATTAGACAATTTATTTTGATGAGCCACATTTCTATGGGGGCTCTACTTGGTTTCCATACTACTTCCTCAATTCAGTGTGTTTGCTTCACTTTTGTGGCATAATAATCCATAATTTAGTTTCTTGTCTTTAGCACAGAAGGAAAAGTTAATCTTCCCTTTTACTATCCCTTAAAGTCAATAACTTTGCTACTGATATTTTCCAAGCTACATTTTCAAGTGGCAGAAATACCTAAGAGTCTACTATGATAATGTACTTATAATAAAATGAAATTACAGACATATGGGTTATATGCCATTGATGATAGTGCCAACAATTATGAATGAACCATTCCAGTCCTTTAAAAACAAAGCAAAACTTTATGGCAGGGCAAAAGAACGCATTTTAAGGCTTTGCCTGTATTTCTGGTGTTCTGATTTAGAATTGACTTTTGGTTAGTATCCAGACTTCTTCTTGAGTAGTACTAATAAATTATATAACCAAAAATTTTTTAAAATCCTACAATACACATAAAGAATTTCCATAAAATTGGAGCAGAGGATAAGCAATCTGGACATCATGATAATTCCCAGTTAATTCATTTTATGATTCTAAAAATCTTTCACTTCACTTTTTGTTTATGAATTTTGATCTAAAACTTAGAAACAGGACAATTTATTTATTTGTTAATTTTTATTTTTTGAGTCGGAATCGCACTCTGTCATGCAGACTGGAGTGCAGTGGCAGCATCATGTCTCACTGCAACCTTGACCCCCTGGGTTCAGGTGATCCTTCCACTCCAGCCTCCTCAGTATCTGGGACTACAGGTGTATGTTGCCATGGCCAGCTCATTTTTCTATTTTTTTTTTGTAGAGACGAGGTCTCTCTATGTTGCCCAGGTTGGTCTCTAACTCCTGAGGACAAGGGAGCCTCTTGCCTCAGTTTCCCAAGGTTCTGGGATGACAGGCGTGAGGCACCATGCTTGGCCAGAAACAGGACAATCAAATAAGAGCCTTAAGAGTACTGAAAAATTAGAAAAAAATATATAAGTAAGTTAAAAGCATCTGAATAAGTCAAAACCTGCAATAGGAAAAAAATATTGAATGGTGTTTAATGAAAAGATAAGGGATTCAACCAGGAATCATGAGGCACCCTCACTCAGGGACTGGGAACAGCAGAACAATGCTAACACCTCTAAATCAAAAGAGGAAAGGGGAAAGAAAGTTCCATGTGAGAGGGAAAAGGAAAGAACCTTGGTCTTCCTGGAGAGGGACTGCCCCTTCCATAGAGGAATATATTCACAACCAAAATTTCATGTGGGAGGGAGAGAATGAGGAGAAAAAGACTGGGATCTTTTCTTCGCCTATTCTCAAATCTCCCAGCAGTGCTTTCCGTTGTCAAGCCCACTGGAAACGAGAGAGCAAGAAAGAGTAGAGGCCCCCCTTCTGTGGCATAGCAAGGCACAGAAAAGAAGAGACTGGATCTGAAGGAGCAATTGAAGACCAGCCAACTCCAGCATCTTCCCCTAACCTTTCATCATCAAAGATTTTCTTCCCCAGCTTTTGTGGCAAAGTACAGGAATGAGCTCTTTATAGAAATAAAAGGCATAATTTTCTATGTTAACTTATAAAAACTCAGTTATAAAATCAATTGTAAAAAGACATTTTTTCTGCATGCTACGAATACATGAGCACCCATGTGTGGAGTTGTTTGTACTGTTTTTGTAGCTTACATTTATTGAGTACCACATGCAGTGGACTTTTCTAAGGGCTTTACATGAATTCATTCATATAAAGTTTGGTAGTAGGTAAGCCAAGCACAGTGGCTCACACCTGTAATTCCAGCGTTTTGAGAGGGATGGCTCACACTTGTAATTCCAGCATTTTGGGAGGCCGGGGTGGGAGAATTTCTTGAGGTCAGGAGTTCAACATAGAGAGAACTTGTCTCTGTAGCAAAACAAAAATTTAGCCAGGTGGGGTTGCACATGCCTGTAGTCCCAGCTACTCGAGAGGCTGAGGCAGAAGAATTTCCTGAGCCCAGGGGGTCTAGGCTGTGGTGAGCAGTGATTGTATCACTGCACTCCAGTCTTGGTGACAGAGTGAGACACCGATTCAAGCAAACAAACAAAGCTCAGTAGTAGTTGGTTCTTCTGTCCTCTCCATTTTGCAGGAATCTCAGAAAGGTTGCCTCAGGTCAATAACAAGATGTGGCAGAACTGAGATTCTAACTCAGGCATCTGTCTCCAGAACACTCCCCCAGTTACTATCCTTACACTAAGTCTATGCTGTTAGCACACAGATGCTATTGGTGGTCAACTGGCTAATTTTGGCATCTCACAATTTTTAGTGTCAGTTTTCATTACACTTGAGTAATAATTACCCAACTAGCAAACTAACTTGATCTGAAAGAGGTGACCCACTTCCCAAATTCTGTACATCTGAGCATCACAACCCAGGATACTCTGTGCTGGAATGGAGCCAACACTGTCTTCACTTGTGACTGGGCCAGTTACATCGCTCTAACCTCATTAGCATCTCGCTGATTCACTTACCAGATCAGATGTAACTCATGTTTTGGAAGCTTTAAAACCATCCTTCTGAAATACTCCACAGCTTCATAATTTGACTGTGGCATTATTAAAATATTTTGCATCAGATATAATTTCAATAGACATTTGTGGCAACTCTTTTAAGGGGGAAAAATAAGTTTCTCTGTAGGGCAACCCTTTGGGGTCTCCTACCGCTCGGGGGGCTTTTCTAGACTCTTAGTAAATCCTGCTTTCTCAAAAAATAAAAGTTTTTTCATATGCAATGCACTAAAGAATATTGAGATTCTGTAAGAGAAGTCATTATTTCAGTAAATTTTAAGACTAAAACTAGGAATTAGATACAATCTCATAGAATTAATCACTTTTAATTGAAGGTCAGTTTGGGAAAGTACTTTCCCCCTACTTAGATTAGTAAAATAAAACTATTCCAAAACTTAGTCTATTCAACAATAATTTCATCATAGCAACTTAATGTCTAAAATAGGGTTAGCCCAATAAATTTTACTTAGAAAAGTAAACCAACAAATATGTAGATTTTAAAACATAAATCATAATATTTATTAGCATTCTTAGCTTAATTCAAGTTAATGTCATAGAGTTTCTAAGATGGATCAGAAATGATGTCATAAGAATAATGAATATTTCTTTTAACGGTGGCCTTCTCCCTTGACTGATGTGAGTGAAGAGTCTATGATCATTGGAAATTGAGGTGGGGGGAGATGAAGAGTATGCTGGGTCCCTTGCTTTGGGGCCCCTGTACTATTGGCTTAGGGCAGTACATCAGAAGGGCGATTAAGAAAAATAAGTGTGCATTCGCTTTGCCAAAATGATTTAAGATTCAGGTAAATTCATTCAACCCATAATTCCCATTGTCCCTGAGATGAGGCATTCCACATCCCCACCCATAAAAGGCTTAGTGCTGTCCTGTTGTTTCTTTCTACTGTGAATGTTTTTAGATATGGTTCTTAACTGGATTTCTTGAGAACACTAATATTTGGGAGGGTAAGGTAGGAGCATAACCGCTCTGGGCCAGTGGCATTTTAAAGACAGTTTTACCTAGCTCAGAAGGCTGGTTAATAAAGAGATTTAGGAGCATAGACAGTCTGGGTACACGATTGCATAGCAATGTGTGCCTTTCACTGAATAAAACTTGAACAACTTAAAAAAAAAGAAAAAATAGTATGATAACACAAAAGTAAAAAGAACATTTTTTTTTTTTTTTTTTTTTTTGAGTTGGAGTCTCACTCTGCTCACTCTGTCGCCCAGACTGGAGTGCAGTGGCCGCTTCCGGTCTAACACTTTTATGCAAGAAACCAATACATGTTTGCAATAATTTTGTCACTACCATGCTTGTATTTAAGTCTAAACAGGTCATTCAGTAAGAAAATGTTTTCTTTTAAGTCTTGTATAAAATTGTATCTTAAACTAGATTTTTATTTATGCTGCTTTTGCTTATGGTTTTAATAGCTTACATATTCAATAATTGTTAGCGAAATCTTTTTAAAAATTGTATGACTGTATAAAACCTAGTAGACATCAGTTTACTTATTTGTAAAAAGTATATTAAAATAATAGTATTAATGCATGATGTTTTAGACATTACTTTATTATAAATATGCAGGCATGTATGTATATATCTATCTATAGAAAGAGATCTTCTCATATATGACTCCTTAATAAATGTTAGTTTTTATTATTACCTCTGATTTGGGGGGTTAAAATACCTGTTAAAATATATCTGGGTAGGTATTTTCATTAATTTCAATTCCAATTTTGTTCAATGTTTCTGTTTTTCTAAAGAACAAAGCCAAGAATAAGTTTGAAGTTATAATGGAAACTGCAAAATGAACTTATAACATTGAATTGGACAGTAAATTAGTCAAGGCTGCACTACATATGTCTTATCTGCCTCTGATTTCTTTAATAAGTAAAAATGACTATTTTTGAATCATGTGACTACAACTGTTGTTCTGCTGCCATCTGAAAAAATAACCACATACTTTGGATTTCAATACTGAACATAAACTTACAATACTAAAATAAATCATACTGTTTTCTATTTAACAAAACACAGTATCGCCAAGACATTCTCCCCTTTTTAAAAATGGAAAATGTGCAACGTGACCATATGAATGCTAATTAAACCCCAATGACAGTTTGTGCTGTCACCATTTGTCAGGTGATCAGACAAAATGCTTTACAATGCTACTTAGATTATCTAATTTGATTATGTAAATATCCAGATATTTACAGCAACCATGTGCACAATCAATACTGCAGGATTGTCATTGATTGTCAAACCAGATTCAAAATTACAATTTTTAAAACAATCATGAACAGAAAACTAGGAAGCAACTTATATTAAACTTATGTTTTCCTGAACTATTTGAGAGCAATTTGCCAACCTGATGCCTCATGACCCCAGAATAGTATGGGGTATATTTCCTTCTTTCTTTCTTTCTCTTTTTTTAGAAAGCAGGATTTATTGAGAGGACAGAAAAACTCTCACAGTGGGAAAGGCCCCAAAGGGGTTGCCCGGGGTATAATTCTTACAAGCAAGGACATTTTCCTACACAAACACAATACAGTCATTGGAATAAAAAATTACAAAAAAATCATAACAAATACATCATTAACGTTTAATCCTCAGAACCCATTTACATTTCACCAATTGTCCCAATAACGACTCTTTCTAACAAAAGGTTTCAGCTTAGAATCACATGATGCATCTGTTGCCAGGTCTCTTAAGCTTCCTTTCAAGGCAGCAGGTTCCTCAGTCTTTCTTTGACTTATCATGATCTTAGCTTTTTTGAAACGTAAGGACCAGCTGTTTTGTAGAATGTTCTCAATTTGTGTTGGTCTGATGTTTCTTCACGATTAGATTTGAGCTGTGACTTTTTGGCAGGAATATCACAGAAGGGATACTGTGTTGTGTTGTTCCTTGGATATCGCATGGTTTTGGTTAATTCCATTGCTAAAGAATCTCATTTTAATCACTAAAATAAGGCAGAGTCTGCAAAACCTCTCCATTGCAAAGTTAGTTTTCCCTTTTGTAATCAATTTTGTGGGCTGGTACTTTGAAATTATGCTTCTATCCTATTCCTTATCACCTTTCAATTTATTCATTAAAACATTTTTATGTCTGAATGGACTCATGATTTCCTATACAATTTAATGGGTTAGTTATTATTATTATTATTATTATTACTTGAATTGGGAGTCTCACTCTGTTGCCTGGGCTGGAGTGCAATGGCATAATCATAGCTTACTGCAGCCTTGACCTCCTGGGTTCAGGTTGTCTGTCTACCTCAGCCTCCCAAGTAGCTGAGACAGGCACATACCAGCAATCCCGGCAAATTTTTTGATTTTTTTGAAGCAACGAGGTCTTGCTATGTTCCCCAGGCTAGTCTTAAACTCCTGGACTCAAGCAGTCTTCCTGTCTCAGCCTCCCAAAGTGTTGGGATTACAGGCGTGAGCCTCCGCACCAGCCATTATTATTTATTTTGATGTCTATGTGTCCCTGATGGGGGACATCCTATGGACTGTCTATGGACCCCTCCTCCCTCTCTTTAGGCTCTGACTTCCCATGCCAACTGCCCTTTTAAGCAGATGCCTCTCAACCTGCCAGGGCTCTGGTTCCCACCCCAGCTTTCCCTGCAGGGATGTCGGCCTTGTTGTGCCCCACTAAAGCCTTTAAGACAAAATTACTCAGAAAGAGGAAAGAAAAGAAGAATGGGAAGGGGAGGAAAGGGAAACAAGAAATGGAAAAACAAGAGGGAAAAAAATCCAAAGTTATAATGTTACAATATACTTATAGCTTTACAATTCTGCAACTTACAAAAACGAATTTTCTCTTATATTTTTTCCTTTTATATAAGAGAGCCAGCAAGACATTCTTAGGCCATTCATAGCTCTATTTGAGCACACTGGTCAGAAGTTGCTTTCAAAATTCTTTTAAATAAATGTGAACACTTGTCTTCAAGTGCTTCCCGAGTCTGAAGCAAAGAACATTGAGGGAGGATCTAGTCATGCTAAGGAGAGAAAACTAATGATGGATTTCTGAAAGGATTCTTTCAGAAGCTTTACAAGTATGCAATTTTAAATGTCTGTTCACTAAAGATAAAATAATAGAGCATGGAATAAATCAAAGTTCTTTTTGATTATGGAGAGAAAAACATTTCCTTTTAAGGTTATGAAACTGTTATAGTGAAACTGACTTGGGGCCTCTGTATTTTCTGCTCTTCAGATGTATACTTTAACCCTCATCTGACCTCAGTGAGGCATACGTTGTTGAAGAAACCTGTCTGCACACTTTTCAAAAATGTTCAGATAGGTAGGAAGAAGCCCAACCAAGGAGACTTAGCCTCCTGGAGTCTTCTCCCCTCTGAATAATCTGCGGTACCACCTGGCATTTAAACACCCATAATGCCAAGTGATGTCACTCCTATTGCCATCTTGTATTAATTCTCATGATTGAAAACATTTTGTTTCTGCTTTGCTTTATTAACTAGACTGTAAACAATTTGATTGTAATCTGTTTAATGACTATTCCATTGTTTTCTCTATCATCCAAAACAGCAATAGGTATGTAATTGTTAAATGAACGAACAAATGAATAAATGAATGAACTAATCAATTAACCAATGAACCAATCAATTAATTAACTCACATGTCTGACATTACCCACACTTACTCTTTTTTTTGGTTTTTCACTCTAACAGTCCTTGGGTTTGGGTTTTTCAAGAAAGAAATAATCTTGCTTTTAATGATTACATTTTCACTTGTTAAATAACTTGCTAAAACTGTAACTTGTAACTTAAGCAATCAATTTTCCCTTCTATCTACAATTTAATGTCAGAAAATCATCATGAAACTCTTTAGCAACTCATACCTCTATTTGTATACACTGGCCACTTATCTACTAAAGCAGATAAGGGATTGTACCTTATTTGTAAAAATTAAGAAACAATTTTAAAATGTAAAATTCCTATTTTGTTCCAAATAAAGTACTTCAGCCTCATCAGAAATTCGAGACCATTAATATAAAAGCAATACTGAGATATCTTGAGGTGAATGCACAGTTTCACCAATCATAGTTTGTTTTTCTATCTTGTTTTAGTTATACTAATTGGCTTTAACTAAGAGTTTAACACATCTTAAGAGTATTATTATTACATAGGTTATGAGCAGAACATCTCTGCAGAACATAAATTAAAATACAGCATCAGCAAACAACATTTTGAAGCAACTCTGTATTTCTTCTTCTGAAGATAGCTCTGCACACATTTTAAAGGTGCAAATGATGAACTGTAATATGGTGTCTCTGACAGATACAGCCTGAAGGTGAACATTTTACACAAAATCATTGAAAGCATAACAATAAATGTTATGCCCTTTTTCTATCAGTGACTACTAATAATAGTAATTGCATCAGTTAGTTGATAACTTGAGAATTTAATATATAAAACAGAGCCTCTTCCTCCATTCCTTCAGTTCCTTGCTTAAGACCCTACAATCCCCTTACTAGGGTCTACTATGTTGGCCATGACAGGGCTCCTCTCTCTGTCCCTGAGCTTGTCTCTTACTACTCATGCCTCTATGTCTTTACCACATTCTATCCCTACTGGTGCATGCCTGGCCCTGGGAGACCCAAGCTAGTCCCTGCATCTGGGCCTTTACTTTTTTCTATTCCTTCTGCTTGGAACTACAAAGTGTGACTTGGTAGATGTGAAGAGGGTACACTCAGCCACCTGTCATTTTGTATCAGCCCCCCTACCTCAAATAAGTGTGCACTGTAAGTCAACAGAGTATGATTTCTTTCACTGTTGCCCAGGCTGGAGTACAGTGGCACAATCATGCTCACCACAGCCTCAACCTCCTGTGCTCAGGTCATCCTTCCACCTCAGCCTTCCAAGTAGCTGGGACTACAAGTCTTCACCACCATACATGCCTAGCTAATTTTTCCCCCTTCCTTCCTTCCTTTCTTCCTTCCTTCCTTCCTTTCTTCCTTCCTTCCTTCCTTCCTTCCTTCCTTTCTTTCTTTCTTTCTATTTTCTTTCCTTTCTTTCTTTTCCCTTTTTTTTTTTGGTAGAGACAAAATCTCCCTATATTACTTAGGCTGGTCTTGAACTCCTGTGCTCAGGTTATTGTCCTGTCTTGGCCTCCCAAAGTGCAGGGATTACAGGTGTGAACCACTGCATCAGCCCAGAGTATGTTTTCTATGCAAAAGTTACCTTTAAAAAAGTTCCCTCAGTTTTCTTCCAACCAGATTCCTGTTCCTGTATAGAAAGTCTGGAGACTGGATTCTAAAAGAAATGATTTTCTAGCTCTCCACACACTGGCTTCTCACTGTGCAAGACTCAGATCAAATGCCAACATTTAGAGAGGCATAATGTCATAGTTTTCTTTCTCACTCTAGCATCTTCTCCTTACTACGTTACTTGCTATATATTGTATTTTTTATGGTACTGTCACTTTCTGAGATTAATTTATCTTTATCATGTGCATTCTACTTATCGTTTATATTTCCCCAGTAGATTGTGAACACTTTGAGAGCAGGAATTTTGTCTTTCTTGGTTCCTATTATATTTTTGCTCTTTCTAGTTCAATACACAGCGAGCACTCAAAATCTATCTGTAGAATGTATAAAATACTATTTCTTTGCTTGAAAAAATTGAATACATGTCCCAATTCTGAACCAGATAACTCCAACAATAGTATTAAGCAATCGTATGACAATTTCAATTGCCTTCTAAATGGTATTTCTTTAGCATATTTAAATATTGCTCTATTTATATCCAAGCATTTTAAAATAAAAGTAAATGAGTAGGCTGGAAAACACAAAATTATATTTATTAGAGCTTCAACTTGGGATGCAATTAGTCAAACAAAAAATTCATCAATTTTCCATCTTTTTTCCTAGACCTGGGAAATGGTTTCACTATTCACCTCACTCATTGCTCAGGAAAGAAACTTAGAAGTCGTGTGATCTAGACTACTCCCTCTCCCTTCTCCTCTCCTCATCAATGTACCGATTAATTGTGCTTCCTAAATGTCTTTCCTCGACATTCACAACGGTGCTCACTTAAGTTTCAATCCTATCATGTGTCAATTAACTTGCACTCAATATATTTCTGGTTTTGATTTGGAATACAGTATCTCATAGTTTGGTTTTAAAAACAAAAATATTTCTTACTTTAAAATGTAGTTTAAAATTTTCACCTTTTTGAAATATTTTAAAGGAAGAATTATGCTGGAAAATCACAAAGAATATTTTGGCTATTGTTATAATACAGATCTTTAGACAGATGACTAGTAAAACTGGCAATTTTTAAGAAAATGCAATGCATTTCCTTGGAAGGTCAAAGAGATTCCTGACATACAATAGTGTTCAGAAAATTTGATAGATTTTTCTAAATGACATAAGATGTAATTGCATACAAAATTAAATTTAAAATACAATTTAAGCTTTTCTTATGTGTTACAGATTTGGAAACTGAAGTTGTTTTGGCTTAATAATACAATTTATACTGAAGAAAATGTTCTGGTGCTGTTGGGTTGCAATGTAGTATTTTAAGAATCATTGTCAAATATTCCTTAAAAAATAATTGAAAAGAGAAAATTACTTGAGGGTACTTTTCCTGACAAAGGCAGACTAAATTTTATGTAATATTGAAAGACATAATAGTAGTGATATGGAGTTAAATGCATTGTGAGAAATTCACACTGTTCAAATGGTGTAATTAAGCAGTTTCATAGTACTACCCCCTGCATATATATTATGATCAATTCTAGTTTTACCCAAAATTAGTTGTCTTTGAGCAAATAAACTAATTTTGAGACATCTAACTATTTGTGATATTAAAGATTATCATTATTTGTTTTACTTGCTCTTCTGGCAGTTGTTTACAAAACAGATGATTGAATATTTTTGATGGGCAGTAAATATATGGAAAACAATGGACTAGTTGAAATATTTTATAAGTTTACACACAAATGAGTTGAAAACCTACTACTGTTATTTCAATTATCTGTGAAATGTACAAAGAAGAGTTTTGTTAATTGCTAAACACTCAGTAAAGTGATGACTTTCTTATTGTGAAGAAAGACTTTAGTGTAAGTGCACACAAAGATTAATATCATTTTCAGCAGTTGATTTGAAAACTGAGTTGATGTAAAAAGAAACACTACACTCTACCAGTTAAGATCTGTTGTGCCATATAATGGAATTTGACAAGGCTGAAAAGATTTCCAGTCCTAATGAGTACTGTATAAATGCTAACAGGAATACCATGGGGAATGGCTGTGCTTGCCAGAATTGGATTTGGAAGCAGCAGGAGTCATATATCCTGGCAACCAGGGGCTGCTTGTTCTTTTAGAGTTTGAGACTTCAACAACAGCGACGATGATACTATAAACAAAGACACACACACAACATCATACTTTTGAATCGATAATTTGGCTACTCCGTCCCTGAGAATGTGATGTTCTTTAATACCTCCTTCTTGACCCTCTGTCCTCTGGCTTCCTTCCCCTCCACTCTCATCATCTTATTGTGAGGTCCGCCACTCTTGCCTCTCTCCATGCTCATTCTCTCTCCTCATTTAACACTGCTGACCACTACTTCCTTCTAGGTTCTTAGACACCATGTTTTCCCCTTCTCTTCTTTGCTTCTCTGGGCGTTCTGTCCTGGTGGAGTCTTAGTTTGACTCTGAACCGCCTAAGTTTCCCTCTCCTAATAGCCGATCCCGATGAACCTCTTAGGCAGCCTTTGCCCGGTGACATTTCTCAGGTTCCAGCCTCACATTCCAGAATTCACCATTGACAGTAATTTGTTGAGCACTTAGTAAGTTCCAGGTTGTTGCCCACAGAGCTTCACACAAATAATCCCATTTATACCTTACAAGAACTCAGTGAGGTAGGTATGATCAACCCCATTTTCTCTGGATGAGGAAACTGTCATGGCTTTGGCCTTAGTCACAGTACTGGCAAGTGCACTCTCCAGTTTCCTCTTAACTATCTCTCTGGGTCAGCTGTACAACTGACTTTGCCACTCCAGATTTCCCCAGCTGCCCAACCTCTGTGAGCTAACTTGCTCACACCTGTGAACATCCACTTTGCTAGGTATTGTGCTTGTCCCATTCTTCCCACACCTTTCATCTCCACAACTGCTTTAGCCTTTTGACCCTTGATCTGCCCTTCATTCTGACTTTGACAGGCCAAGCCGATCCTACCCAAATAGGGGCCTTCTTCACTTGCCCTTGAAATCTGTGTAGTCACCAAGATTTTTACCTTTGCACAGATCTCCTTAGAGACTCATTCCTTCTCATGGCTTTCTCACCACTTTCAAATATATCCTGCCTTGAGTGTCTTTCTTTCAAGCAGCCCTATCCTGCTCTGAGTTCTGCTACTTAACTCAAAAGGAATCCTGGGCACCCTTCTCTCTCGCTATAGCATCTGACAAAAAACCAAACCAAAACAAAAAAACAAAAACCTACAAAATACAATGTCAGCTTTAATTTTTCAATGGCATTCTTTCTCTTTCCTTCTTTTTTCTTTTTTGAGCTGAGTCTCACTCTGTTGCCCAGGCTGGAGTACAGAGGAACTCTCACTGTCATTGCAGCCTTGACCTGCTGGGCTCAGGTGATCCTTCCACCTCAGTCTTCCAAGTAGCTAGAACTACAGGCATGCACCACCACACCAGGCTAATTTTTTAATTTATTGTAGAGATGAGGTCTCACCAAGTTGCCTGCGCTGGTCTCGAACCCGTGGGCTCAAGCAATCCTCTCACCTCAGCCTTCCAAACTGCTGGGATTATAGACATGAGCCACTGAGCCCAGCCTTTTTCTTTCTTTAAAATCAACTTTATTGAGGCCGGACACAGTGGCTCAGGTCAGTAATCTCAGAACTTTGGAAGGCCCAGGAGGGAAAATTGATTCAGTCCAGGAATTTGAGGCTACCTAGGCAACATAGAGAGACCACGTCTCTATAAAACCATGAAAAACTTAGTCAGGCATGGTAGCTGTAGTTCCAGCTACTCGGTAGGCTGAGGCAGAAGGTTCACTTGAACCCAGGAAATAGAAACCACAGTGAACCATGATCATGCCACTGCGCTCCAGTCTGGGCAACAAAGTGAGACCCCAGCACTAATCAACAAACAAACAAACAAACAATTGAGGAATAATGTACCTTGAGAGGTTTTGGCGAGGTTCTAGAAGGGGAGTGCAGCTACTTGTATACCCTTGACTGAAGAGTGGTCCTCCTCTATTGGCAAGGTTGTCCTCTTCGACTGATTGCACAGCTTTGGAAGGGACACATATGGAGCAGTAGGGAGGAAGGGACACCCACATAGCCTGCCAGATTAATTGAATCAACCCTGGTGATCAATGGGTGACAGATGTCACAGTCAGATTGCCCTCACATCCAGGAATAATGTAAATACAATAAAATGCACTCATATGAAGTAAATAGTTTAATGAGTACAATCAAATGTAGACAGACACCTGTAATAATCATGTCAGTCATGATAAAAAGCATGTCTTTCACCGCAGGAATTTCGTTAGGCAGCTTTGCAGTCATTCTCTCATCCTCTCCCACCTCCCACACAGTTCAGGACCTTGGCAATTATTGATTTGTTCTCAGTCAACTATAGGTTAGTTTTTCCTATTCCTTTATTTTTATAATAATGATAATGTAGGATGTACTTTTGTGTCTGGTTTCTTTTTCTCAGCATTGTGTAGGTTCATTCATGCTGTGTCTGTCAGTAGATTGTTCCTTCATGTTGCAATAGCATTCTATTGTACGGATCTATACATTTATTTCTCCACTCACATGTTGATGGATATTTGGGTTATTTCCAGATCTGACTATTCTCATTCACTTTTAAGGATTTTTAGTTTAAACTTGTTAAAAACAAACTTTTAAAAAGTTTTGTGATAATTATAGAGTCATATACAATTGTAAGAAACAATACAGAGAGATTCTACGTACCTTTTACACAGTTTTTCCTAAAGGTAGCATCTTGCAAAATGGTAATACAATGTTACAAACAGGATACTGACCTTGATACAGACAAGATACTCACATTTCCATCACCACAAGAACCTGTCATGTTATCATTGTATAGTTACATCTACTTTCCACTCTCTCAATGCCTCAATACATAGAAACCACTAATTTGTTCTCCATTTCTATCCCAAAGATATTATAGAAACAGAACATAGGTTGAGCATTCCAAATCTGAAAATCCAAAACTTTTTGACTGCTAGCAAGGCATTAGAAAAATATCCATTGGAGCTTTTCAAACTTGGGATTTGGGATTTGGAATGCTAAAACAGTAAGCATAATGCAAATATTCCCCAATCCAAAACTATCTGAATTTTGAAACACTTCTGTTCCCAAATAATCACCTAAGAGGTACTCAACATGTGATACAATATGTATTGTTTGGAGATTTTTTCCCCCATTCAGAATCATTCTCTGGAGATTCATCATTCCTGCCAGGCACAGTGACTTGTGCCTTGTAATTTCAGCAACTTGAGAGGCTGAGACAAAAAGATTGCTTGAGTTCAGCAGTTTGAGACCAGCCTGGGCAAGATCCTGTTTGTATTTCTTTCTTTCTTTCTTCTTTTCTTTTCTTTTCTTTTTTCAGGGTCTCACTCTTTTGCCCAGGCCAAAGTGCAGTAGAACAATCATGGCTCACTGTAGCCTCAACCTCCTGGGCTCAGGTGGTCCTCCTGTCTAAACCTCACAAGTAGCTAAGATTACAGTCATATGCCACCATGCCAAGCTATTTTTACTTTTTTTTTTGTAGAGATGAGCTCTCGCTATGCTGCCCAGGCTGGTCTTGAACTCCTAAGTTCAAGAAATCCTACAGCCTCAGCCTCCCGGAGTGCTGGGATTAGAGATTTGAGCTCCTGTGCCTAAGCTCAAGACCCTGTTTCTAAAACATAAATTAAGATTTTTAAAAAATGAATAAATATGGGCAACCCCCTCAAGTCTCCTCCCACTGTGGGAGCTCTTCTGTCCTCTCAATAAATCCCACTTTAAAATACATAATACATACATACATACATAATTATTTTTTCTCATTGTTGCTTAGTATTCCGTGGTGCAGTTATACCACACTTTATTTAACCAATCAGTTACTGAAAGATATCTGCATTGCTTCCGATTCAGGGCTATTGTAAACAAAACTTGTGTAAAACATTTTTTGTACAGTTTTTGTGTGAATATAGGTTTTTATTTCTCTCCAGAAGTCAATTCATGGGTCATATGATGCTTGCATGTTTTATATATATCTGCTCAACTATTTTCCAGAGTGACTCCACTATTTTATATTTTCATCATCAATGTATGAGTGATTCAGTTTCAATACAACCTCAATTGATGTTACTATTTTTTATTTTGGACATTTTTGATAGATTTGTAGTGATATCTCATTGTGGTTTTAATTTGCATTTTCCTAATGGGTAATGATGAACATTACTTCTTGTGTTCATTTGCCATCTGTATATCTATATGCCTTTTTCCCACTTTCTGCTTGGGTTATTTGTGTTTTTACTGTTGAGTTTTGAGAATTTTTAAATGTATTCTAGATGTCTGTACTTTGTCAGATGTGATGTTTGCAAATATTTTCTCCCAAGTTGTCTTTTCAACCTCTTAACAGAGTCTTTCACAGAGAAAACATTTTAGAATTGCTGAAATCCAATCTATCATTTTGGTTTTTGATCATGCTTTTGTTGTCACTTGAAACTTTTTCCTAATCCTAAATTCTGAAGCTTGTCTGTGATTTTTCTAGTATTTCATAGTTGTGTGTTTTACACATAAGCCCATGCTCCATTTTGAGTTAATTTTTCTATAAAGTATGAGGTTTAGATCAATGGCTTTGGGGTTTCTTTTTGTTTGTTTTGTGCTTTGGCAATGGATATCTAATTCCTTCAGTACCATTTGCTTAAAAAGCTATTCTCCACTTAATTGCTTTTGCATCTTTGTCCAAAATCAGTTGGGCATTTTGTATGGGTCTATTTTAGGGTTCTCAATCTGCTCCACTTATCTAATGTGTTTATCCCTCTGTCAATGCCACATAGCCTTGATTACTATAGCTATAGCTGGTAGTCTTGATTCCTCTCATTTTATTCTTCTTTCTCGCAAGTATTAAACTAGTCTAGCTCTTTTGCCTTTCTATGTGAATTTAAGAAATTTTACATAGAAAAAATGTTATATAAAAAGTTTTCCGGGGATTTTGATGGAGTGTATTAAGCCTATGTGTCAATTTGCCATCTTTCATTTATTGAGTCTTCTAGTCCTTTGACACGGTGTTTCTCTCCACTTATTTAGCACTTTGATTTCTTTCATCAGCATTGTGTAGTTTAAATATGCAGATGCTGAACATGTTTTGATAGATTTACACCTAAGTATTTCATTTTTTGAGCTAATGTAAATGGCATTGTATACTTGATTGCGACATCCATGTGTTCATAGTTAGAATATAGAAATGCAATTGATAGTTGTAAGTTTGCCTTGTATCCTGTGACCTTGCTGAATTCACTAGTTTCAAGACTTCTATTTTGATGATTTCTTGGGATTTTCTACCTGAGAAATCATGTCATCTACAAATAAGGAGATGGTTTTGTTACTTCCTTTCTAATATTTATGTCTTCTATTTTCTTTTCTCATCTTTACACTGGTTTGAACTTTCAGTATTATGTTGACTAAGAGTGATAAGAAAGGACATTTTGCCTTGTTCTCACTCTTAAGGGTAAATATTTAGTTATTTTCCAATGAGTATAATTTAAGTTGTAGATTTTTAATAGATGCTATTTATCAAGTTGAAGAAGTTACCCTCTATTCCTATCTTTTGAGCATTTTATCATGAATATTTGTTGTTTTCTCAAATGCTTTTGTAGAACTAATAATATGATCATATAATTTTCTTCTTTAGACTGTTAATATCATAATTAGATTTTTTAAAAGTTTTGAATATTAAATCAGTCTCAGATCCCAGGGATAAACCTCACTTGATCATCATAGTAGTATTAATTTTGCATAAGAAATTGGGCAGTTCTCTCCTCTTCTGCTTTTTGGAAGAAGTTGTGCAGAACTGATGTGACTTTTGTCTTTAAACATTTGGTTGTTTCTTCAGTGAAAACTAGTAGGCCTGGAGATTTATATTTTAGGGATTTTTAAGTTACAAATTCACTTTTCTTAATAGTTATAGTACTATTCAAATTCTCTATTTCACAATGAGTAAGTTGTATTAGGTTTGTGGTGTTAGAAGTTTAATCCATAAAATTTTTATTTCATAAAGAATTTCACTTCCTGTGTCTATAACTTATCGAATATTTGTGTGTAAAGTTGTGGATAGCATCCTCATATCATCTATTTGATGTCAGCAGGGTCTATATTATATCCCCTGTTTCATTTTTCATATTAGTCATTATTGTCTTCTGGTTTTCTTTGTGAGTCTCAATAGAAGTTTTTCAATTTTAGTAAATTTTAAAAATTTTGCCAGGCATGGTGGTTCAAGCCTGTAATCCCAGCACTTTGGGAGGCTGAGGCGAGATAATTGTCTGAGTTCAGGGGTTAGAGACAAGCCTGGGCGAACTGGTGAGACTTTGTCTCTACAATAAATCAAAAAATTGGTCAGGCATGGTGGCATGCACCAGGAGTTCCAGCTACTTGGAAGGCCGAGGTGGAAGGATCACCTAAGCTCAGCAGGTTGAAGCTGTGGTGACCGTGAGCAGCAACTGCACTCATCTGGGCAACAGAGTGAGACTCCAACTCAAAAAAAACAAAAAACAGAAAAACGATCACTTTGTTTCATTAATTTTTTCTATTGATTTTGTGTTTTCAGTTTTATTGACTTCTGTTGTATCTTTATTATTTTCTTCCTTCTGATTGTTTTGAGTTTATTTTGCAATTCTTCTAAATTATTGAGTGGGAATTTAGGTTATTGATTTGAGCCTTTTTCTCTTTTCTAATTAAGAATTTAATTATTTAAATTCCACTCTCAGCATTGCTTTAGTGATGCTTTTGCTTTGGTCACAGTCTGAGGAGGAAAGCATACAGCTTTTCATCGTGAAGCATAATGTTAGCTGTAAGGTTTTTAAAATAGAGGCTCATTGTATCCTATGAGTTTTGACACATTGTATTTTTCTTTTCATTCATTGCAATCTATATTTTAAGTTTCCCTTGAGACTTCCTCTTTGATCCATGGATTATTCATGTATGTATTTAGCTTCCAAGAACTTGGAGGTTTTTCTGATATCTTTCTCTAATTTATTTCTAATTTGAGTACACACTCCATATGATTTCAATTATTTTAAATTTGTTGAAGTTTGTTTTATATAGCTGAGGGTATGGTCTAGGGTATGAGCACTTGAAAAGAATATGTATTATACTGTTGCTGAGTGGAATATCCTATAAATGCCAATCAAATCCTCTTGATTGATAATGCTGTAGAGTTCTTTTTTATCCTTGCTGAATTCTCTGGTCCAGTAGTTTTACCAGTCATTAGAAGAGGAGTACTGAACTCGTCAACTATAATTGTGGATCTGTACATTTCTCCATTCAGTTCTTCAAGTCTACACTTCACATATTCTACAATTGTGTTGTTTGATGCATACATATTTGTTATTGCCAGGCTTTCTTTGTAGATTGACTCTTTTAACATTATAAAGTGTTTCTGTCTCTGCTAAGTTTCTTTGTTCTGAGGTCTAATATATATGATATTAATATAGCCACTCCTGCCTTTTAAAAGTTATTGCTGCCAGGCTTGGTGGCTTTGCCTGTAACCCCGCTCTTTGGGATGCTGAGGTGAGTGGATTGCCTGAGCCCGTGGGTTCAAGATCCGCCTGGGCAACTTGGCAAGATCTCATCTCTACAATAAATAAAAAAATTACCTGGGTGTGGTAGCGCGCGCCTGTAGTTCCAGCTACTTGGAAACCTGAGGCAGAAGGATCGCCGGATTCCAGCAGGTCAAGGCTGCAGTGGCCAGCAGCAGTCACTGCACTCCAGTCTGGGTGACAGAGTAAGACTCCAACTCAAAAAATAAAATAAAATAAAATAAAAGTTGTTGCTTACATATTTTTCACTATGCTTTTATTTTCAACCTGATTATATTACTATTTTTGAAATGGGTTTCTTATAAATAACCTCATATTGATCCCTGTTTTTTAATCCAGCCTGTCAACTTGTGTCTTTTAATTAGTGTATTTAGACCATTTATAGTTAATGTAATTATTGATATGTTAGAGTGAAAATCTACCAGTTTTTGTTTTCTGTTCCTTTTCTGTTTTCTATTTCTGGTTTTTAAATTGATTTCTTGAATATTTTTTAGAATTCCATTTTATTTTATCTTTATTGTTTTTTAGGGCTTTTTTTGTACACTACTTTTTTAGGTTTTTTTGGGGGGGAGTTCTTTAATTTTTTTTTTCTTTTAACTTTTTATTTTAAAGATGCGAGGTACAATTCAGGATTAGGTGTACAAATGTTCATTATGCAGGTATCCTTGTTGATGAGGTGTGTCCCCCCTCTTCCCCAAGCAGATTCCCACTACTGCCAATCCCCCTTCCCCGCTCCCTTCCTGGCAGTTTCCCACTACTGCCAATCCTTTTCTTATACTATTACAATAATTGTTCAAGGTCTACTTATGAGTGAGAACATGTGATACTCAGTTATTTGCTTCTATGAAAGATCACTCAGTACTATAGACTCTAAGTCCATCCAGGTTACTGTGAAGTTCATGATTTTGTTCTTCTTTATGGCTGCAAAATATTACATTGTGTATATGTACAATTTTTTTTTTTTATCCAGCCCTCCTTCGATGGGCAGCATGGTTGGTTCCATGTTCTTGCTACTGTGAACAATATTGCAATAAACATATGTGTGCCAGTATCTTTTTTATAGAATGATTTGAGTTCTCCCGGGTACATTCCCAGTAGGGGGATTGCAGGGTTGTATGGAAGGTTGATTACTTTTTAGTTTTAACTATAGATATTAGCTTATTCCATTTTACTGTTATTATTTTACCAGTTCAAATGAAGTATAGAAATCTAATCTCCTTTTATGATCCTTTACTCTTCTCCAGTTATGAAGTAATCATCTTAAACATTTTCTCTTGTACACTTAGATCCACACCCAAACAGTTTTGTAATTTTTTGCTTCAGCAATCATACATAATTTAGAAAATTCAGGAGGCAAAGGAAAATCTATTCTCTTTACCCATAATTCTGATTACTGTCTTTTTTTATATTCTAAGTTTCTTTCTTTTTACATATTTTTTGAGAGCTTTCTCTAATCATTCTTGCAGGGTAGGTGTACTGGCCACAGATTATTTTAGTGTTCCTTAACTTATGAAACTGTATTGATTTCCCCTTTATTCCTGAAGGATATTTTCACTGAAATTAAGATGTAGAATTCTAGGTTGGCAGTTTTTTTCTCTCAGTGTTTCAAAAATGATGTGCCACTTCATTTGCCCTCCACGGCTTTTGATAAAAAACTACTATCTTTCAAATTGCTTTTCCCCTGTAGGTAAGGTGGCGTTTCTCTTTTGCCGCTTTCAAATATTTTCTTTCTTTACTTTTCAAAATTGTGACTATAATAAGTCTTGGTGTAGATTCCTTTGGGCTTATACTTTTTGACATTCTCTCAGATTTCTGAATCTACAGATTTATGAATATTGTTCTTTAGCCATTATTTCTTTAAGTACTTTTTTAGCCATATCCTCTTTCTTTTTTTCCTTCTAGAACTCTGACACAAATGTTAGTTCTTTTGTGGTAGTCCTATATGTTCCTGAGATTTTGTTAATTTCTTTTTCTAATTCATTCATATTAGGTAATTTCATTGTACTGTTTTTAAGTTCACTGATTCTTTTCTCTATTTTCCTAATCCATTGTTGAGTTAACCCACAAGAGTTGTTTTTTTTTTTAATTTTCATTATTGTATATTTTTTAGTTTTTCAGATTTTCAAGTTCTTTAATTCCTTCCTCTGTCCGACCAATTTACAGTTCAGTCCATCCACTGAGGATTTTTAAAAAACTTTGGCTATTGTATTTTTCACTTATAACAAACACTTCCATTTCATTCTTTTTCATATCTTTTATTTCTTTGCTAAAATTTTCTACTTTGCCAAAGCTTTTTTTCATTTGTTTCAAATATGTTTGTAGTTGCTTATTGAAATATTTTTGTGATAGATACTTTAAAATCTCTGTCAGATAATTCTCACACCTCTATTATCACAGTGTTGATATCTACTGTTGTCTTTGTTCACTCATTTAAAAATCTTCCTGGTTTTTGGTATGATGTTTTCCCATAGAAGCTGAAGCATTTTGGACATTATGCTTTGAGAATCTTATTTAAAACTTCTGTTTGAGCTGACTTTGATGATGCTCTAGCAGAAAAAAGAGAGAGAATGACACCTCATTACTGCTAGGTAGGAATAATAGTTCAAATCCTCTACCTGGCTTCTTTGATACAACAGGGGAGAGCGCCTCATTATTGCTGGTAGAAATGACAGCTCCAGTTCCCTACTAGGCCTCCACTGATATCTCCCTGACTGAGATGGGTAGGAGTGTTTTCTTACTCTTTTCCACAGACCCTCTACCGACACCACAGAGGGAGTGTTCTCATTCCCACTGAGGAGCAGTGAAAGTCACGATTCTCCAGTAGCCTTCCACTGATGCTGAGGAGAAGTGTGGGGGGTTAGGCTCTTATAGCCCTACAGGGATAAAATTCCAAGTTCCTACTCCTACTTGACCTTGTTTGATATCACCCTGGCAAACACCTATAATGAGGTGTTTAGTCACTTCATTATAGCCTGATGAGGGTAGAAATCTAGGTTCCCCATTTGACCTCTGCTGGCATGGGTGGGTGTGGGCTGGAGTAGAATAGTTATTGTTTAAAAGTTTTCTGTTTGATAGGCTGCTCTTTCCCTGTTCCTTTGTGTGGAGAGCAGGGTTTTACTGGGGCTTTTTTTTTTTTCCCTATGCCAATGGGCATGTCTAGGTTGCTGATTTTTTCAGCTCCAAGTTTGAGAATTATGAGGTAAGAATGAAACTCAGGGATCTTATTACATGTCACTTCTCAGTTCTTGAGATCCGTGGTTGACTTGATTTCTTCTCTCTATCTGCTAGAATCTTCTTGTATTTGTTTCATATATAAGGTTTATAGCTATACTTAGTAGCAGATACAGGGAAACATATATCTAATCCATCTTCCCAGAAGTAAAATTTCTCTCATTCTTTTTTGATTTGCCTGTAGGACATTTCCCTTTTGGAAATGAGCCCCCTCATCCCTTCAAAATTAACTTAGTCATTTATAGAGACACAAAGTAGGCCAACGCCTTGGCCCTTTCCTGAGCCATACTCTGAGTTATAGGGAGACAATGACAGGAATGACATGTTTGTTTTGGTGACTCTGAAAGAAGAGACCTGAGCTCATTTCTCCTGCATGTGACTCAGGAAGGCAGAAAACTCCCTAGATACAAATGACTGTGTGGGAGCTTGGGGGATACATTCTGGAAAAAATATTGACAGGGTGCCCCAGGCTTGTCTCAAGCCCCAGCAGTAAGATGCTGTTGTCCTAAGAGGAGCATGTAATTCAATCAGCAGAAGTGAAGAGCTTTTGTGAATGGCAGCAGTGGTGACCAAGCAGTACACTGCACCAACGTGTGCCACCTCATGTTCTGCTACTATTGAGAAATGACAGTGTGAACCAGCTTCCCTCATCTCAGAACTTGACTCTTTCATGGATTTCAGTTGCAACTTCAAGAAGAAGGGCAGGGGAACTAAATACAGTGAAGTTGAATCTCTGCCAGTTTAGCAGGAAAGAGGCTCAAAATAATTAAGTTGAGTTATTAAAAAAAAGGAGAGAGTTCTTACACAAGGACCTGAGAGACACATGCAGTATTTCATGCTTTTCCTGCGCTCTCCTGCTCCTATATATTTATTTTTGAGTTGGGGTCTTACTCTGTCACCCGTGCTGGAGTGCAGTGGCACCATCATGGCTCAGCGCAGCCTTGACCTCCTAGGTTCAGGAACATCTACCTTCAGGCCCAAATGAGTAACAATTTCCTTCCTGAATATACTTTCTCAGTTCAACAAAAATTCTCTACTCAAGTGTGAACTCTACTCAAGTTCAACAAAAATTCTCTTTGAAATCCTTTTTACACTCATAACTTCTTGACATAATTTATCTCTTAATCGTTCTCCATTTGTGAGTTGTTTGGGGCCAAATTAAATGCCTGCTAGATCCTTGGTACTGTTTTGGAGGCAGGGATTGTAATAAAAATATCTAGCCATAGATAGGCACTAACTTTAATCATTCTGAATGGACATCTGACCAATCATTCAGTACTCTGAACCTGGGCATAGAGTATCAGTCATGGCTGGGGATAGGCCAAATATTCCTAGGTCAATCCCACCCTTAATCTCCATCCTGGTCACACCTATATGAGAGAAAAAAAAAGGCAGTAACATAAAGAGATATCACCACATCTTCAGCCCTGACTATGGTCTGCCTTAGGCTGTTCCAGTTGCCTATTGCTAGGTAACAAACTACCCCAAAACTCAGTGGCATAAAATATCTACAATATTATTTTCCTTGTAAATTCTGTGGGTCAGAAATTTACACAAATCTCAACAAGAAGAGCTAATTTCTGTTATATGATTTTTCTTTCTTTCTTTCTTTCTTTCTTTTTGAGTTGGAGTCTCACTCCGTCACCCAGGCTGGAGTGCAGTGGCACACTCACAGCCACTGCAGTCTCAACCTGCTGGGCTCATGCGATTCTTCCACCTCAGCCTTCCAAGTTGCTGAAACTACAGGCATGCACTACCATGCCCAACTTATTTATTTACTTTTTTGATTTATTGTAGAGATGATGTCTCACCAAGTTACCCAGGCTGGTCTCGAATCCCTGAGCTTAGGCAATCCTTTTGTCTTGGCCTCCCAAGGTGCTGGGATTACAGGTTTGAACCACTGCACCAGACTCTGTTACATGATTTCTGAAGTCTCAGCTAAGAATGTAGCTGGGGGTGACGAGAGTGGCTGGGAATTTGGATCAGGCTTCTTCAGGTACATCTTTGCCTGGCTGAAATGATTTGAATGGCTTGAGGATCTTTGGCTCTTTCTTTTATTTGGTCGCCCTCTCTCTCTCTCTCTCTCTCTCTCTCTCTCTCTCTCTCTCTCTCTCCTCATTCTCTCTCTCTCTCTCTCTCTCTCTCTCTCACACACACACACACACACACACACACACACACACACACACACACACACACACATACACACACCCCTTCTTTTTAGCCTTACCAGACAATTCTTCTTTCCATGTGGCTTCTCCAACATGTGGCCCTTTGTGACCTAATCTCAGAAGTCACAACACATCACTCTGGCCATATTCCCTTGGTCAAAACAGTCATATGCCCTCTAAGATTCAACAGGAGGGAACACAGACCCCCAACTCTTGCTGTGGAGAATGCCAATGAAACTACAGCCATGTTTTAAAACAATTGCAGAAGCTCTCACTCACTGCCTGAAGCCAATCTATTTCCCTGTCCCTTACTCCATTTGAAGACAGACAATCTGCCTGGATTATAGGAAAACTTATTGCCAAAGTTCTTACTAAAATGTCACTTATTTCCACCCTGGGATCTTTCCAAAACACACCTTTTTAAATTCATGATCTAGTATGACATCCTTAGTACAAGTTTGTGTGTAACTAAATTATATCTTCTTCTTTCTTCAGTTAGTTCACCTCTCGTTCCACTTCCAGACTTGACTCCTGACCCCATGTCTTACCCTTTCTCTGTATTCATTCTGGAGACACAATTCTTCCCAAAAGAAACTTCTGTATCCAGCTAGGCACAGTGGCTCATCTCTGTGATCCCAGCTCTTTGAAAAGCAGAGGCAGGAGAATTACTAGAGGCCAGGAATTTGAGAACAGCCTGGGCAACATATCAAGACTCCGTCTCTTAAAAAGTGTTTAAAAATAGCCAGGTATGATGGTGCATGCCTGTAGTTCCAGCTGCTTGGGAGGCTGAGGTGCGAGGATCATTTGAACCAAGGAAGTCAAGGCTGCGGTGAGTCATGACAGTGCCACTGCACTCCAGTTCCGGTGACACAGTGAGACTCTGCCTTAAAAAAAAAAAAAAAAAAAAAAAGCAGGTGCACATCAGAAAAAAGACAGGTATTCTTCAAGCTTCACATTGCTTCTTGACATTATTCTTTGACTTCCATGTAAATCTCTCTTTTGAGAATAATGCCAACTAGCTGTCCCCTAACTCAGTGCTTTTGTCCACCAACTTCAAGTCAGTTTCCTCTGAACAACTCCTGCAGTCTTCCTGCCTCTCAGTGATCCACCCAATGTCCTTCGTCTCACAATTATACCTCTTTTCTACTCGATGGCCTCTGCCATCATTCACCTTCAGTGACCACAGATACCCTTTTCCTAGATGAACCCTTTCCCTCTTTCCTGTTGACATCATCATCTACTCCAATTTTCACATAGAGCTTGTTTACTTCCTCACCTTCAAGTATCCTTCCTTGATGCTGTTGATCAAGGTCAAAACCTCCAGGGATGGGCAATTTGTTCAGCTGCTCTATCATATTGGAAATACTCTTATAAAAGACTATCACCTCTCTTTGTTCTTATTTTAAGCTCTGCAGGCAACTTTCTGATTCATAATTAGATCCCCCTTGAACAAAAAGCCAGACGTCTGTTACTGTGACTGAGATATAGCCATTGTATACTCATAAATTGGCAATCTAGTTGGTAAATGATTCTCTCGTCAGTTTGCTTGGTGTGAGTCAGTCCTCCAGAGTTGGTGAACTCTAGGTGAACTGTTCAGATCAAGTTTCTGGATCTGCAAAAACTGAAGACCAGACTCTGGACTGCGGGGACTGAAAATAAACCATGAACTTGAGAGGTGAGTCCCACAGCAAAAGAGGTCAGGAGATCCTTCTTGTGACATATTTTTAGCTGTACACACTTTGTTTTATGTGTCTTTGTCCCACACAGTGCATACCACAGGGCAAGACATCAAAAAGTTGAAAACTTACTCATTATCTGACCTCAGACATTCAATGGTATCCAAAAGAACAACATTCAATGCATCCAAACAATCTCTCAGTCCCACAAGAGGAATGCCAGGAGACCCATACAGAAAGACGACAACAGAAACTTAGAACAACCACCATCACAAAATAGCACATGCAGTGGCAAAACCTTTAGCAGCCTAAAGAATGGTGTTCCTACCATTTACTGAGTGTATTCTGTATTGTATGATTTGCATATTTAGTTATTTCAACATCTTATGAGCTGCATCGTTTCATGCCCATTTTACAGTTGAGGAACACATTACCAAAAGGGTTTAAATAACTTGCCCAGGGAACTCAAATAGTAAGTGGCAGAGGTAGACTCCGTGTTAAGACTTTTTAATTGCAAAGCCAATGCTCTTTAACACAGCAGAGGCTGTGTTTTGCTATTAACTGTTCGAACTCTAGGGGTCTAAACTGTCAAAGTTTATATAAATCTTGATTTCGATTATACTGTTTTTAACTGCAAATAATCTCCCTTAGGTGTAGGTTAAATGCTACTTTGATTCCATTTGGAATTCTCAGAAGAAAATAACATTAAAAGAAAAAAGAAAGCCGGGCTCGGTGGCTCAGCCTGTAATCCCGCGCCTTTGGGAGGCTGAGGTGAGTGGATTGCCTGAGCCCGCGGGTTCGAGACCCGCCTGGGCAGCGAGATCTCATCTCTACAATAAATAAAAAAATCAGCCGGGCGTGGTAGCGCGTGCCTGTAGTTCCAGCTACTCGGAAGACTGAGGCGGAAGGATCGCCGGAGCCCAGCAGGTCGAGGCTGCGGTGGCCGGGAGCGGCCACTGCACTCCAGTCTGGGCGACAGAGTGAGACTCCAACTCAAAAAAAAAAAAAAAAGAAAGAAAAAAGAATGAGTGAATGTAACACAGTTGGCAACTAATTCTTTGCATTTATTTAAAAATAGTTTTTTAAAACAATCTATCATCTCCTATTCCTTTAACCAATGCCACCTTTTATTGAGTGGATTAGTGGAGAGTTTTCAAACTTTTTTGACCACATCCACAATAGAAAATAAAACGTCCACTTCGACGCAGGACACAAGTACATGTAAATGTACATCTATGTTTTGTGTATGTGAAATTAAAACTAGACTCACTGAGTTATGGGCTCTGATTTATTCTGCTCTATTCTATTCCATTTTGTTAAGGAACATTGATCATAACCACCATACTGATTTCATGATGCATTAATGGGTCAAGACACACAATTTGAAGAGCCTTGGCATGTGGGAGGAATGTTTTAATAGAAATGAGAACACTGAGTTCTTTGCTAGCTCTACCTTTGAATGTGAAAATTTTGCTCTCGACTGCAGACCAAGGTGATGAAAAGGGATCATCTCCAAGGTCCCTGTTACAGTCTATCATCAAGGACTTTCCACCTTCACACAGGTGATTTCTCCCCATAAGGTAATCAAAAAAGGCAGTACATTTTTCCCGCGTTGAAGTACCAACAGGCCCCACTTGTTTCCATTCCTAAGGGGCTGCAGTGCTATCAGCTGCACAGCCCAGGGGCCTGATTCCATCCACAGATGCTGTTTGGACTGTCAGTCCCAGCAGCCAGTGTGACTAGGGATGTCAGTCCCAAGGGTCCAGCCCAAGGCAATATAACCTTGCAGGGGTAAGCAAGTAAGCACAGTGTTAATAGTAACATGAATTTCTAGTGACATCTGTTGTGTCTGTAATGCCCCATCCCATCAGAACTAAACCATAACAGATCTATTCTGAATTTAGAACAAGTTTTCTGCATTTGGAAATGGAAGCTCTGACTTTTTATGTGGGAAATTTTCTAAACCTCCCGAAAAAAGAGAATAAACTTTCCAGTTCATTAAAATAAGAGAGAAAATTAAAATGTATAACATTAACTTGCAGAGAGAAAAGGGTCCCTGTCTGTAATCCTACGTGATTTAGAAAATTAAAAGATGCTCAGAACTTTAGGGTAAATTCTTCCTAAATCTGAAAGATAATTATCTGTAAAATTTCTGTGCATGTACTAAATAAACATACCCTCCCCTCACACACTGTTATTAAGTGAAGAGTCCCAAATGGGGAAGTCTTCATAGTATATCTAATTAAGGAGTTAACATGGACACACATGTATCTTAAGAGATGAAAGAAATTTACATTTTCTACCCACAGAATTCCTTACAGAGCATCTATCTCAGTAGACTACCAGATAATCCAACATAGGACCATTGCGGACTTACCATCTCCATTGAGGGGGGGAAAAAGTAATGCTCCAAGCATGCTTTCATTTCATTGCACAGTTGTCACTGCAGCATTAGATACTTTTTTTTAAAAAACAAACCTGGGTGAAGCAGGTACCGTAGGTTAATAAATAGAAATCACAAAGAACTATTAGTATGATTACTTCCAAAGATTAAAAATTAAATCCGTAAAGATGACAGCCAACATTTTAAACACAGAACAATAGTATGAGAAGTACACATTAAGGTAGCATTCAATATTTTGCTTTAAAGGATTACTTCACATTCCTATTGGCAATTAAATATTTAATAATGATAATCTTGTCAATTATCTTGCACCAGAATTCATCTTTTAACACTATAATTTTTACAGTCCAGTTGACAACTTAAGAAATACTTAAGTTTGTTCAATGTGTTCAGTGGTACTTGCCAGTTTGTATAATATTATGTGTTAAAATTTGGGGAATTTTTTAGTATTAATACTGTAATAACATAGAAGCCATCAATCCAGGTTTCATAGTTTTATTGAGTCATTTTCAGTTTTAATTGTCTATGATAAGTACAATTCTTACTGACCACAATTATGAAGCTCTGCTGGTACTATAAAGAGCAGATACAAAGTTGACTACCATGCATTACACACACACACACACACACACACACACACACACACACACACACACACCCACCAGATTTTGCATACTTCTGCATGCAAACAATACGATGCTATTGCAGGAAATGTACTTTCCTTTTTCATTAAAAACACAATTAAGCACAATTAGTCTGGATTTTGTTAAGCTATCACTGATTCAGATAAACCTGAGAAAGCTCAAAATGTCAAGTAACACTGTTTCCATACCGTTCATTCAATGGCACTATCAATCAAAAAGAAATCTAGTTCAATTATCTCTATTAAAATCACAGATAATATAAAAATAAACATTTTTTGGCAAAGCACTAAAACATACTGTAATTCAAATTCACAAATTTTGATATGTAACATACATTTACCTTCATATTAACTTGTGATGATGTGTATAATACAATGTGCAACAGAATAAAAAACTGTAACAGAATTCAGCAGCCAAATAATATACAGTCATCACTATGAAACTTGGAATTAAAGTTGTCAACAGAACAAAGAAAACATTAAAATCAATAGCAGTGTTGAACTTGCTGGTAGTGTGCTACTTTAAAATTCCACCTCGAAGAAATTAAGATTATACTATTTCACTTTAAGAAGAAACACAATGCAAACATTTGAGTCAAATAAAGCAGCTTGCACCAGCTGCTTTTTCCCCCATTTACCTAAAGAATTTCCTTAAATTCTAATGTTGTATCTATAATGCCCATCCCACTAGACTTCTAAAACATGAGATCAACTTTGAATGTAAGATAAGACTTTTGCATTTGGAAATGAAAGTTTTAACCATATTTGGGGGCAAAACTCTAAGCCTCCTCGAAAGACAAAATAAACTTTGCTATAATATATACATGAAATGTAGACAATACATATCCCATCCGGCCAAGATTTTTATATTCACTACTGATCTTATGATAGTCTGACACCAAATTGTGTCCATATAGGGAAAAACCCCAAATACAAAGGTAAACATGCAAAAACATTTCTAGGGAAAATTAATCACTTGTATCATGAAACATTTTCATATTTTAGGCCAAAAAAACTGAAGCCTTAAATATGTCAAGATACTGATATTTGAAAAGCATATAATACACAACTCTCATTTTACCTATGCATCATATATTATGTAAATTATACCAGTTTGACATTTTAATATTATACATTGTAATAAATATAGTTACATCAGTATGTTGGATCTTTCAAGAAAAATTTTCAACCTGTACAACTGAAGAACCGAGAGCTTCATCAATAAATACTATTACAATAGTTACAAATTGACCAGCAAAGTTAAAGCTTCAATAGAGCCTAACTAGTATCACATCTTTTAAGTATTGTCATTAGTCAAATTCCAGCTGCTATAAGCAGTGACATCTATACTATCCAATGACAGTTTAGTGTCCTGTCTGAGTAAACTAAGACGACTTACAGACATACAGCTAGCTCAAAGGTTCACATCACAAGTGGTGACTCAAGAATTTTTCAGCCAAGGACTGTATTAAAGAATTGTGGTAGCAGACTTCATGCACTCCTGACTGTCTACTTTTCATACTTTACCATATTTCCTCAATGACAAATAGATGTAATCCAATCTTTTGAATCCACGATGAGTGGCCTTCAAAGGGTCAGGAGTCACACAGCTGGCTGAGTGGCAATGTCACAGTTTTTGCTCTGAATCTTGATTTGCATGCTCTCTTTCTTCTTAGTTTGTCTTTTATCATTTCAATGTAAACACAGATTGATGTACAAAGAGTCAAAGATGCCAATTTGTAAGCAATTCAACACCTTGTACTTGGTATGATAATATTTTCGTAGTGTGAAATTTAGTCAATTCGTAAGTCCTATAATTTAGCTGCTCTTTTATCCAAATGCCAACAGCTTTCTGCCTTTACTCTTATTTATGTCATCATATGACACGAATCAGCTTTTGAGCCAACAGATCACTGCTTCAGCCTGACTCTCAGTATGTTCTCATCATTTGCACAGATTTTCCCAGAGACTTCTTTTGGCCTGGAAGGAGTTGGCAAGATCATTCTTGTTACTATTTGGCATGCATTCACATGTCACCAGTGTCCATATGTGATGTACAAAGCTAAAGAAGAAACACTTTAGAAAGAGCATGCCAAGTTGTAAAAGTGCATTTCTTTGCATTATCCACCTCCTTACTGGATCCAAACTCCCAGAGAAAGTTCTCTGGAAGCTGAAACAATGTACTTAACACATAGTCTAAACCAGGCTGGGCATCTCAAGACCTAAAAGAAAGAAAACTACAGTAAATGGTGAAGAAATATTATAGAAATATATACCATTAGTCTGCAATTTCAAGTACAATACAGGCTTTGTAATTTCCATCTTTGTCAGTTTAATAATATTGACCTTGTCTCACAGACCTATGTCTGACAGAGTCAATACAGTAATGACATATTTTAGATTGCCTTTTAAGATTCTAGAACAGATAATGTCATATGAGTCTGACCAAGTGAGAACTTTGCCAACCCTCTCTTTCCTCAAAATGAGGAGGTATGCTAAGTTTCTTTTTGATTTGGTTTCTATAATCCTGTACATTAAGATTGAACATGTAAGAAGAACCACTGTTTAGGAAGGCTAAACACAGCTCTTTCACTGGTCTCAGTGGCCAGAGATTGGGTGAACTGAAGCAACTCTGAAGGTCTCACAAATCTTCAATCTACCCAGGCACTGCAAGAACTGAAATCAAACCCCGTATTCCCGTCATTAGTTCCACAGGGCACTAAGAATTTTCTCCTTGTCTTAACATACAGCTCCATATTGCTTTACTTATAAGGTGCTTTTAAGCAAATGATCCCACTATCAGTTGCAAACTCTGATAATGACTTTATGGGGGCTGGCTTTCAAAATTAAGTATCTCATTGACACTGGATGTATTTGTTTGGGGTTATTAGTTACATTACCTCACCTCATTATTCTCATCACATAGAATTTGACCACCTGAAGGGTTAGAAATGTAGCAACTCAATATTCATTGAAAATTATGATTCAAATTGTTGAAGCATTTTACAAATGTTTCATTAACAACTGGCAGAGAGCAAATATAAAAGAAAACTGACCGGTAATCTCTCTAACTATTAATAAATTGATTTGTACTTGACTTTTCAGTGCTGTGGTACCTTAAGTATTTAAGTTTAATTCTCCATTGTTCTCTCTCCATGTATGTGACTCTTTTCCTTAAATATTAACATATAAGATTCATTAAAAGACTATAGCTTCCCATTCTATCAGTGTAACCTATACAAATTCTGCTTACTTTTTTTCATATTGTGTTGAATGTTTTCAAATACTTAGAAGACGCACCAAGAGCCTTTTACACCATGATTCAAATTTAAACTAAAGTCTTCATTCTAAAATATCTTCTGCCTGTCCCCAGGGGCCTCACACATTTGAAAGTATACTTGCAGACTATGCATTGTGAATGACAGTCGACCACTCCTTTTTAGAAATAATATTCTCTAGTCAACTTCTTTTGATTCACTAACAGTTATTCAACTTTATTCAAACTCTGGTCTGTCATTTATTTGTGATGTTTTAAACTGTTTTTACAGATGTGAGTGAGCATTTGTTCTGGAACACAAATAAAGTCCTAGGGCATTGCACAGCAGTGGTGCAAGTAAACTCTTTTTATCACAGAAAGTTAAGAGAGAGTTCATGGTGTTTACAAGAAGAATACTTGTACTTTTAATTATTTTCAATATATTTTACCAGTACGATAATATATGCAGGCCCCCCCTGCCAAACACTTAGTACCCAATATATAGTGAGCAGCTTTCCAGAAATAACTGGAAAACAATTATTTTTCAGGCTTTTAAACCCATTGTCTTTACTTTTCTATTCAATTCCCTAAGAAATTCAGTCAGCTATCTATGCTTATAAGATATCGAAAAAGACACCCAACTCAGAGATCTGTTCATCTGATAACTGCAGGGCTGAGCTTAGCATTTTGTTTTACTATGCTTAGTATTTGTGAGAATGTAGATTTTCAATTTGTTCTTAGCATAGATTACTAAAACCAATAAAGGTTAGACACATCACAAGCTCAAGTTTCAGGCAATTAGTTTTCCTGAAGAAATTACTTCTATCAAAATAGCCCTAGTATTCATCTGCACACACACATTAAAGAAAAAAAAACTTGTAAATATTAAAAGCAGAAGAGAAAGTAAATGTTTAACTAGGTAGTATTCTTTTATTATACATAGTTCTAGTCAGAAGAGACTTTGGAAGGAAACTCAAACAAGCTAGGTGTGGATGTGGGCATTTCTTTTCTTCTTTTTTTCCCTTCCTAACTCACTACTTTCTTGGTTTGAATTTTCTCTAACCTTACCAGTAACTTAAAGAGGGGGCAAAAATCAATTAGTTCTGTTAAGCATCCTACCATGACACAAAAGGGAGATGTCTGGTGATTCCAGTGCCTTCACAAGCTAGTATCACCATTCTGCTTGAACTCAGATAAAATATTGAGGGTCATGTCTTCACTCTTGGACTGCAGATTTGCCTCGCTTCTTCTGGAAGCTTTCCTGGTCGCTCGGGAGAGTCTCCTTCTGAAAGTATCTCCCGCCAAGAAATAGAGAATGGGGTCCACACAACTGTTGAGACTTGCTAGACCTCTCGTCACCTGATAAGTGGCATAAACCCTGTCATTGAAAACACACATGGTTGGGGTCTGAAAATCCAGCCGGGCCCTCAAGTTCATGGTTTTCATCACATGGAAAGGGATGTAAGACACAGCAAAAACAGTCAGCACGATAATCACCAAGTAAATGGATTTCCTCCTCAGAGGAGAGTTGTCCAAGTCTTTGTAAATCAAAGCTCTCACAATTAATCCGTAACAGCCTAGAATCAGCACCAAGGGGACACAGAACATGGCTACGGTCGTGCACATGCTATAGATGAAGTAACTTCGCAGGTACTCGTCCGAGGTGGTGTCATAGCAGGTGACGGTATTGTTTTTCCGGACCCCGGTGCCTGAGTAGAAGAGGATGGGGGAGATGGCCACCACCACGATGAGCCACACCAGCACGCTGATATAGACCGCGTTCTTCTTCTTGAGCCTCCCCAGGGACTTCAGCGGGTACACCACGCCGCTGTAGCGGTGCGCGCTGATGCAGGTCAGGAACAAGATGCTGCCATAGAGGTTCACGTGGAAGATGAACCTCTGCAGCTTGCACATGGCGTCCCCGAAGATCCAGTCCGTCTTATTGAAGTAGTAGAAGATGAGGGCGGGCAGAGTCAGCACGTACAAGAAGTCGGCCAGCGCCAAGTTGAACATGTACACGGAGATGCCGCTCCAGGGCTTCATGTGGAAGACGAACATCCAGATGGCCACGCCGTTGCCCAGGAAGCCGATGATGAACACCACGATGTACACGGCCGGCAGGTAGTAGAACTGGAAGCCGGTCTTATTCAGGGCGCACTTGAACGGGGCGGTGGCGGAGGCGACCGTGCTGTTCCCCCAGGACGAGCCCGGGCCGGCCAGGAAGGCAGCGTCCGTCCCGTTGGGGACAGTCGGCCACAGCACTTCGGTCATCCTCTTGTCCCCGACTCAGGCGGCGGCTCCGAGGGGCAAGCGGCGGCGGGAGGGCTGCGGAGGCACGGGACGCAGCGAACATCGGAAATGCCCGCGGGCGGCGGGGAGCGGGCCCGGGGGATCCCCGCGGGAGGGGGCGCGCGGGGGCTCGCCCACGCCGGCTCCGGCCCCGCGATCGCCGCGGGCCATGAAATCCGCCCCGGGTCGCGACTGGACTGGGCTGGCTGGCGGGCGGGCAACTTCCCAGTCCGGCTGGCAGCGCCGAGGTTACACAACAGGGCGTGCAGGGCACCGCCGCCGACAACTTTCCGACTGCGCTTTCCCCGGGGACCGCGGGTCCGAGTTCCAGAGCGCCCCTGGAGGCGAGGTGAGGTCAAGCCAGACGCTCTCCGTGGGGCTCTGGCTTGGGGAGGGCGCCCCCCAGCCTCCTTCCCCCAGAGATCAACTTCATCGGGGCATCTTCCTCCTCCCTACCTTGGAAGCCAGAGCTCGGCTCCTGGGCGCCTCGCCGCTCCCTCCGCCCTCCTTGCGCTCAGCTCCCGGGGGCCATCGGGGCGCGCGTGGCCGCAGAGCAGTGCGCTCCTGAGACGCGTCTCGTCCGCCGTCCGCGCAGCTCGGGGACCCTCCGCCAGGTCTCGTTCGGTCCCGAGTGCAGGGGGCAGTCGGGAGCGCCGGGCTCCCGGTGGAGGTGGGCGGAGTTTGGGCGCCCGGGCGAGTCCGCGCTCCGCGGGGAGGCGAGGGGCGTGCCTCCGCCGAGCCCGCCCGGCCGTCTGTCCGCGCCCTGCGGGGCGCAGCGGGAAGCCGGCGGCGTCTTTGGGGAGCGGGTGTCCGCCGCGGCCGGGTGCGTGCAGCCTCCGCCCGGACGCGCTGCCGGAGTCGGCTGCGGGGGCGAGGGGCGCGCTTGGTCCGAGGTGGCTGCTGGCAGGCGATTGGCCCGCGGGCGCTCCCTCGTCTTCCGCCAGTTATCTCGGCAAAGAGAAGTTGCTGACACACAGGAAACGCTGCCGACCGCTCAAAGCCCGCTGCCTGCCCCCCGGAGCCGAGCGGTCGGTGGCAGAAGTCTCTGGCCCCGACCCCCAGAACCATGCCAGGTGTTTGCAGGCTCCAGGCCGACAGCAGTCCCCAACTGGGAAGCCCTGGCGGAGCAGAGCGCCTCGCTTCGCCGGGACCGGATTCCTGGCACATGCAGGAACCTGCTACTCCAAGAGGACGCCAGCCTCGGAGGAGCGAGTCTTGGGAGAGGCTGGAGCAGTCTCTTTCTGTCCTTCTTGTCTGCCCCCTCCCCTGTTTTTATTCCAATGCTATTTTTTGTTAATTAACCAAATGCTTATAAACCTACACCATGAGTAACATCAACGTGGGAATTTCTAAAAGGGACTTGTAAAAATATGATTAGTCAGTGGTGGCGTTGCTTCAGCACAGTGTGTCTTCATAGATACCTAACACCTACTGGACCAGGCAAGCTCCCCAAATCTTCCTGTCCACCATATTTATTTAAAAGTCGGAGATTAAAATTTAAAAAAAATCAAAATCAGTCCTTTTGGTAGTAATTTGAATATTAAATACAGCTTTATATTGATAGATGTAAAAGACAACTATAATTCCAAAGTGACTAAGGTATGGTTTGGTGGGGGAGGTTATTGCCAATCCTATCTCCTTGAGATAAAGTGATTAGTTACAATTATCTCTAGTTAGTATCTTTAAAATGTAAACTGAGGACTTCCTTAATTACTACATTTATTGAAAACTTACTTTCTTGCCTTGAATGTATCAGCATTTTAAGCAATGCATCTCAAAAATATATTTGAGCAAATTTGATTGGAAACTAAATTAATTCTTAGCTGTTCTGGGGCATATTTAAATGGACCCACACAGGAATGGAATCTAGCCCTTCTTGACAAGTTACTAATTGACAATATATTTTTTATGAGATAAATCAACAAAGGCTTTTCTCCTAGAGAAAAAAGAAATCCAAGAAGAAAATACCTGTAAAATGTATGCCATCAAGATTTCTTTCTGGTCCCAGATGTTGCATGATAGTATTCACTTAAAGAATATGAAAGGGAAGGCCACAAGCAGCTGGCTGTGATGCCCAACAAGATCCAGATGGTTCTTGAGAGGAACATGTATATAAAGGACCATATCTAAGCACATGTCGTGAATACACACTGGTGTCTTGAGTTCTGGTCAATTGAACAGCATGAACATGAACATGAAAAAGCTAGAGTGAAGAACTCAAGTCAAGGGTGTGAATGTGATTGTCTTGAACAACAGACTTGATTATTATTTTTTGTTTACTTCAGTCCTAAAGTTTTATGATTCTGTAATTCTAAGCCTTGACATGAAACATTTTTATATTGTTTGATTATGATGGTAATAGCTGGGATGATAGTCTATTAAGAGAGAAAAGGAAGCAAAGAAAACCATTAAGAGTTCTAGGGGTGCTCAATAGGTCTTAACTCCTCACTCCTTTGCATTTTTCATTTGCAACCTAAGCAATATATAACTTCACTCAGAAGGCTGTTGCAAATGCATTAACTCATAATGTGATGTTTTGAAATGTACCCTTAGTCCAGATACCATTAAGTACTTTCAGCAAACTGACACTTTACTAGGAATTTGGAGGAGATAGTTGTCCTAAGTGTACCACAGACTTTTTAAAAATGATGTTTAAAAAAAATAAATTTCGTAAGCACTACTTTTATATTCAGCATATTTATAGTATTTTCATTACATTTTAAATAAAAACTGTGCCTTGTGGGAATAAGTTACATGTACTCAGGAATCATTTGTTGATAACTTTCTATTTGTAAAAATTGAATTAGATTTTGAACTAGATTGAACTAGAAGGAAAAAATAAAATATCATCTAAGACCCAGTAATATGTCAGTATTTATTTATGTTTGAATGCCAATTATAGATGCCTTAAAGGTATGACAAAAATATTCTCCATATGCCTCAAACATTCCATGTCAATTTGTTTTGTTTTTGAGTAACAATCTAAGCACCTGACTTCAAGAGATTTACAATTTAGTTGGAAATGCAAAGAATATTGTAGCTAACCATAATAACTTATAACAATAATAATAGGTCTTTCCTGCATACTCAGCACCATGTACACATAAAAGGGATGATCTCTTTCAATCCTTAAAATGTGCTATGATGATAGTTGGTGAGTGCATCCCCATTTTATAAGTGATGACACTAAGGTACAGAGAGGGTAAATAATTCACCCAGAGTCACACAGTAGAAACTGAGATTTAAATTCAGGCCATCTGTGCCTAAAGCTTATTCACTTAACCATTACTCTATGATGAAAACAAGCAAATACAGGGCACCGATAGGAACATTAACTTTTAGTGGCCAATACAGATTGAGTTTAGAAAGAGTTACTCCCAGAAGCCTTCCATCAGGAGAAGATTTTAAGCCCGATCTTGATGGTATTGACAGTCAAAGTCTATTTCAAAAACATCTCAAATATTCTACTTCTCTACACAGGCTTTTAAAAAAATAGCCTGTACTTTATATACAATCTGAGAAAGGCAATTATTGAAACGTCAGATTTGTTCAGCCTTAAACTCATAAACAAAAGGCTGCTTTTCCTGTGTTTACTGAGATTCTTATTGCTGTCTTTAGGAAATCTCTTTTCTTTCTTTTAATTCACAGAAAATTCAACAGTCACTAAGAACGAATAAATCATTAAAAAAAATTCCAATCAAGGGCCACTGGCAGAAAAAAAAGAAATTCTTATAACCATAAAATACAAGATCTCCTAACTTTAAAATAGAGACCAAGAAACATGAGATTTGACTAAACAAATACCATACCACAAATGCTAAACCTAACCCTGGTAGCAGTATAAAAGAAGGGAGAGCTGACGGGCAGAATAGCTGTTATGATTTTGCAGATGAGAGACAGAGACCGTGATTTAGGAGATAAAGGGATCATTTCAGACATCCTTCTAAATCTCACTTCTGAGATGCATCTTAGAAAAATGAGGAGACCCTTTCCTTCCCCAAGAAGATGACAGAAGCAAACAGAAGTCACCTAAGGAATTTCCAACTGATGTCCTCCAGGAAAGTGGGAGAAGGAGAGAAGGCCAAGACAGAGTGGAATTGGAAAGGCAGTGACTGAGAAAGAAGGAAAGGACTGTCTTGTGTCAAGGAGGGCCCAGCTGTTCCTATAAATTATACACTTGTCATGGATTCAATCAGTAGGCTTCCTGAAATTTATTTCATTAAGAGTCAAAGCAGCCGGGCTCGGTGGCTCAGCCTGTAATCCCGCGCCTTTGGGAGGCTGAGGTGAGTGGATTGCCTGAGCCCTCGGGTTCGAGATCCGCCTGGGCAGCGAGATCTCATCTCTACAATAAATCAAAAAATCAGCCGGGCATGGTAGCGCATGCCTGTAGTTCCAGCTACTTGGAAGGCTGAGGCAGAAGGATCGCTGGAGCCCAGCAGTCTGGGTGACAGAGTGAGACTCCAACTCAAAAAAAAAAAAAGAGTCAAAGCAGGAGTATAGGACACAGAATACAGATAGTAGCGTGGATCAGAAGTTGTAGAGAGGAGAAGGGGAGAAGAGAGCTAGAGACTGGGGGTGGGTGGGAGGGTGGTGAGGAAGAGAGGGAAGGGGAGGGAGGAAGAAGAGGGAAGAGCAGGAAGGGAAACAATGCTTGAGGGACAGAGGAAGTGAAAGCAAGGTACTTGCACAGAACTGGGAATAAAAACTTTTGGAAATCTCACTGAGGATAATGTTTCCATTATTTAGGTTTAAATTTGGGTGTGGGGCGGGGGGTTCATGGGGACTGTCTGGAATGTGGTGAGATGACACATGCATGGTCTTTGACTTAGGTTCTCCATCGGTGCCTGAGCACTTGCATGTACTTGTAAAATCCCAGGTTGCCTAAACCTTCTGCTCTTAGAAAGTTTCTTGCACCACCCGTTGGATACCATGTCCACTACCATGAGGAGAGAGGGCTCACTGGAAGCCAAACCTCACTGGCATGCAATTTACTTATGCAGCAAATCCTCATATGTACCCCATAACTCTAAAATTAACATAAATAAAATAAAAATATTCTTGCTTCCAAAGCTAAGAAAGAGTAGTCAAGGGAACTGCTTTCTTGTATTTCTTTTTAGAATATTTACTTCTCTTATCCACATGAAGCCCTAGTCCCTAATCCTGGGCATTCATAATACTTTTTTAAAGCATTTTTGTTAAATCCAGAATAAAAGACTCTCATCCTGGCTTGTAGTCTCAGTCTTTCTCTAATCAATGTTGTCTGATAAATATTTTCTTTGCTATCTTTGTTTCTGACCTTTCTGTTTTTGCTAAGACATGTCTTAGAACATTTACTGATAACAGATTAGATTAGAAATTCCATATTACATGCCAGTTCTTCTACAATTTATTTATACACTTAGCTTTTTAAGAAGACACTAAAATAAATATGTATATAAGCCTGTGGATACACAAATGTCTTTAGAGTCAGTTACCCAAATCCGAGGTCAAACACCATAAGCCTTAATCTATAGAGAGTTTCCAAGGGACCACAGGGGATTAAACACATGACATTATTTGAGAGCAACTTGTCATTATTATGTCCATCATAAATAAATTAGCAACTTTGGGGTATATCTGTATTTTGAATGCATAAGCTTAATTCCAAATAGGCAAATGAAAATCATGTAAAAATAAACAATTTGGCTTTTCTTATATAAATCACATCTTCCATCAGTTCACTCCTGGTATGTTGATTTCAATTGTCTGAAGCGTTTTACACTTTTCAGGATTAAGGTTAATAGCAGTTGGTGTCACATTTCAGACTTTGGAATTTGGCTTTTAGAAGAGTTGGCAACAAGTTTTCACCAGTAGCACAGAAAATGTGAGCCAGCTTTAAATAGATGAGTATTGATTGCATCCGTTTTTATAAGTTGTCTTGCTGCTTCTTTTAGTTTAGATTCCTGTAGAAGGCTGGCAAAATAGGTGAATTCCAGACAGTTTTTTTACAAGTTAAATTATAGACATTCTTATGTAAGGATACCTGGGTAGCCAAAGACAGCACCAAGTGAGTCAACCTATCAAGAAGAAATAGTTTCATCTATTGTCTGTAAATTTTTTTTAAAAATCGGTATATAAACAGTTATTTGTAGTTGGGAAAGAACTAAAATAGAGACTAGGTAATGCTTCATCTCAAATTAAGTGGGTTACATTATTATTATTATTACTGAGTCAGGGTCTCTCTCTGTCACTCAGGCTGGAGTATAGTGGCACAATCACAGCTCACTGCAGCCTCGACCTCCTGGGATCAGGTGATACTCCTGCCTCAGTCTCTCAAGTACATCTGGGACTGTAGGCATGCACCAAAGCACCCAAGCTAAATTTTCTATTTTTGTAGAGACAAGGTCTCACCATGTTGCCTAGGCTGGTCTTGAACTCCTCGGCTCAAGCAGTCCTTTTGCCTCAGCCTCAAAGAATGATAGGATTACAGGCATAAGCCACCACACCCAGCCTCAAATTGGTTTTGCTTTTCTTCATCTTTCAGCCTTAGTTCCAGATGCCTGATCCTGCAGCTAAGTATTTATCTTAGAGACTGTATCATAGTGATAACCACTAGATAAGTAAAATACCATCTTCCTCACTGGCAACATTGATGTTGAGTCTCTTAGTATAGTGTCTCACTCTTGAATGTGCATACAAGGTCACCCAAGGAATCTTTCTAAAACATAATTGCAGGTATGAAATGAGGCCCAAGATTTTGAGTTTTTATCAAGATCCCTTTGATTTCCAAGCTCCTCATTCAACCACTGCACTCTGAGTAGCAAAGTTTTGTATAATCCTGCTTGATGTTGCTTTGCTATGCCCAATTTTAAAATGCTACCACTGCTCTCTGACCAAGACTAATATACCTGAAGGGTTTTAGGTTCTAGAACTGTAAGTAACATTTATGTGCCATGCACTATTTAGAATGTTCTTCATGCATTATTAGTTCATGGCACATGGTTAAGTCCATGGGCTTGGAGAAGACAGAGTCAGTTAGGGCCGCTTACCAGCTGTGACCAGATGCATTGCCAAACTTGTCTTGTGTCAGTGTTTCTATCAAATAATTCCTATATAACAAGATAGATGTGAGGATGTGCTCATTTATGTAATATGTTTGGGACTATGACTTGCAAATAATACGTACAAAATTAGCTATAATTATCATAGTTATTATCATTATTATTTATAGCATACTTACTGTTTTTACCCTAATGGACACATTTTGATAAAGAGGCATTTGTATATAAGAAATCAAATCTACCAAAACCAGCTTCAGTAAATATAGTGACTTTACTGAGTGGGTAAAGGGGTATGACTTCACAAAGTGGGCACGGGAACTTGAAAACCAGGGATTTTACCTATTTTCTCTACTTCTTCATAGACAAAGGGTCTCTGTTCTCCTGTCTTTCCTGTTCCACTACCTGTTTTGCTTTCTCTCTTTGTTTCCTTGCATCCCTTTCTTTTTTCTTCTCTCCCTTTCCTTCTTTCTGTTGATCGGTTCTCTCTTTTTCTGCATAGACATGACTCAACATGGTTACTCAAAGCCCAGCCTTATATCCAAGGATAAATTCCTGAAGAAAGATTATGAATGCAATGGTTCAGTTCACTTTGGCCTGGAGGAAAAGGAGATGGGCCAAGTGATCAGAGCTCCAAGGCTGAGTGACAGACTCTAAGGAAACAAAAAAAGAAGAAAAAGGTGAATTGCTTCTCTCAGAAGGTGACATTGGGCAGGAAGGATGTAAACAACCAAATTGTCATCTCTGGTGGAGAAGGCAATATACCATGGATGTGATTGTGATTGGTGTGTTGAAAGGGAAAGAAAAGAAGGGCTTCAAGAAATGCAGTTGTGGCAGGCAAAACCCCAAAGTACCGGGGATGGAGAGTGGTGCCTGTGGCCAGGCAGGGCCTGGTAGAGGCAACAGTGCTCCCAGGGAAATGAGCACAGGCCCCGGGAGCCTACTGCATTCTTCTATTTGGATTTAGCAGAGAGGCTGGTGAGAATGAACTATAGGTGAGTACATTCAAGTAGAAGCCTACAAAGAAAATGAAGAACTGAGTAGTATGAATGAACTAAGGAGGGAGAAAGGAGAAAAAAAAATACCATTGTCTCATCTATTTTGTCTCAATATAAGAGTGTGAGAAAAAATGTATGATAGAAATAAAGAAAAGAATCTGCGGTTCTGCTAGGAAAATGGAAGGCATTCTTCAATCAAATGTAAGTTTTGAGGTTCTGCTTCCATTACAGAAACCAGTCCTGGGGCACGCAATTGCTATTGGGACCCTAATTATTAATACGGTTGGGAGTAACCCAAGGGACATATTTACAGTAATTTGAGTCCCTGGAAATAAGGAATTTGACATGAGCTTCAGAGCAGCAAGGAAATTAAATTTGGTCTAGAGAATGACTGCCTCTGGAGAAAGTAGAAAGCAAGGCTGGAAAAACTTTGTGGTGATTGTATTAACCACTCATGGGTAAGAGCTCTGTTCATTTTCTTTGGGCATGAAATCTTGGCTGTAAGAGACATTAGCACACATAGCACACGTGGACATGTATACACGCACGTGTGTGTGTATGCATGTGTGTTAAAAGAAGCATGGCTGAAAATGAAGGGTGGGAAATTCATGTGGCTTCTTAGTAAGAGAAGCTGGAGGACTATTGATTATCATGTGTAAAATCTAGGATGTGATTTTAGGAAAACTGTGACTTACTGCCAGGGTGACAGCACCAGATGAAAAAAAGAACTTAATTGTGATCAGACTTCATCATTCTGTGAGAGATTAGCATTACCAACAAACATGGCAGATCAAAGAGTATTTGGATCTAAAAATGTATGTGGGAAGGACAGCTGTGTCCAGGGGAAGCTGAGCTTAACTAGTGACCCAATTCTTTTCATTTAGAGACAGGCGAAGATTAATACCAGCATGGGGGCACTCAGAGTGTGCCCAAGACAGACTTTACAAGTCCATAAAATGAGTGTGCAGGAAGTAAGGAAAAGTGACTTAGGGATGGAGGATCAGGTTGGTATTCTCAGTTAACAAAAAGGAAAGGGAAAAGTCTACATAGTTGTGCTTGGAAGGAAGGTCACCTTTATAGTATTCACCCAAGAGCATGTTACGATCAGTGAAAGGGGAAATAAAAGATCTGGTAGCATCTGCTGCTGGTAACATCTGATCAGAATAAATGCAGGAAAAGGATTTGAGGCTCTAAGAGAAGGGAAGGGCAAGACATGTCCAGAGCAGATGAGGAAATAACACAGTGGCCAGCAACTCAGACCACAGCAGGAGAAAGCAGAGGGAAACAGACACAGTGAGTAGGAGGAGCAAGCGATAGGTCGGTATATCAGCTAGGATGTGAGAGGAGGAGACAAACTCTCCCTACCTCAGAAAAGACCATTTTGGTTAGAAGTACTTAGAGTTAACATATGAGGAAGAGAAGGGAACTTGTTATTTTTCCCCATAGAGGGAAAGACCAAAGAAAATGAATATAATCTCCTGAAGGTGTAAATATGCAATATTAAACATATTCAGTGCAAAAAGTTTATATGAGTAAATTGGCTTATGAGAAATATGGTTTGTGGTGATATATAAGGAGATGTGTAAGAAAATGAAGTGTTAAATCTTTGGGCAATGAAGGAAGGCAAAAAATAAAAAGCAAATGGCAAAAGAAAAGTTGGCCCTCAAAGAAACTTTTAACAACAGATAAGCTTCCTACAAACTGGTTAAAGCAGCACTTAAAGATACAACATGTAATAAGAATAACTTAAGGCCTCTGAAGACTGAGTATATAATTATAGTACCCTGAAATAAAAAGCACACATAGCACACATGGACATGTATATACACACGTGTGTGTGCATGCATGTGTGTTAAAAGAAGCATGGCTGAAAATGAAGGGTGGGAAATTCATGTGGCTTTTCAGTTAGAGAAGCTGGAGGACTATTGATTATCATGTGTAAAACCTAGCATGTGATTTTGGGAAAGCTGTGACTTGCTGCCAGGGTGACAGCACCAGAGGAAAAAAGAACTTAATTGTGATCAGACTTTGTCATTCTGGAAGTGAATGATGGGATGGCATTTTTAGAGAGGAAAGTATTTCCAGTTTAATGGTGTCAGCTCAATTCCTTTTGTGGACTGTCTGAACTGACTTTGTTTTCTATTTTTTTGCTTATGGGAGTTTATTAGAATGACAAGTATGATGAAATAATGAGACTCAGCAAGCACTTAAAAAATGTATTTAAGACCAGGCATGGTGGCTCAAACCTGTAATCCCAGTACTCTGGGAGGTCGAGGCGAGTGGATTTCCTGAGCCTGTGGGTTCAAGACTAGCCTAGGCAACTTGGTGAGCTCTCTTCTCTACAATAAATTTTAAAAATTAGACAGGCGTGGCAGCGCGTGCCTGTAGTTCTGGCTACTTGGAAGACTGAGGCAGAAGGATTGCCAGGGCCCAGCAGGTTGACGCCAGGGTGGCTGTGAGTGTGCCACTGCACTCCAACCTGGGCAATGGAGTGAGACTCCAATTCAAAAAAAAATGTTTTTAATTTCTAATGAAAACAACTCAGTCAATTACCCAAGAACAAAATGACTGTGGGAAGAAAATAGATACTGCAGAGAAGCCACACACTCCTATCACGCACACACATACACATACACAAATTCAGAAAAACAGTTGCAAGATTTCATACTCCAGAGCAACCAGTGTTAACATCTATTCACCCAAAGATTTCTTTCCCTTTAGTTATATTAATGTGACTATATATATTTGTATGTATATTGTAAATTGTGGTATATATGGTTACATTCTGTCTTTTTGTCAATGTATATACGTAGCTTACCATTTTCTAAAGGGTGATAGGATACAAGCAATATCATTAAAAGGGCAAAGGAAAGCAAATTGGCATTACTAAACAAGTGAGATCGATATAACAGCAAAGGACTCGATGCACAAGTACGGAGAAGCAGCAGTAAGGGATGAAGAGAGTCAGATTTCCTTAAGACATACCATGGTGCATCAATTAAGCTTAGATCAAGAATTTAAATCAGGAAAACCATAATTTTCTTTCGCATAGCACATAAAGATAAAGCCCTCACTCCTTAAGTCATTGCAAAACCTTTATATCCCAACATTCTCTGCTCAGAAGTTACTAGAAAAGAAATTGACATGGCAGATAGTGCGAATATGGAGTATCTTAATGTAGTTATAAATTAAAATTTAAAAACATATCCAATGAAAAAGGATTTGTAGGAAGATACAGAAGTGACAGGGAGGCCAAATGTGGTGGCTCAAGCCTGTAATCCCAGTTCCCTTTTTGGGAAGGCGGAGGCAAGAGGATCACATGAGAACTTGTCTAAAAAAAAAGAAAGAAAAAAAGAGATATTTAGTCTGAATCCATTAAGAGGACAAAAATGAAATGATAAAGATAAAGAACATAAGGAATAAGTATTTTTAAGATATCAATAACCTATACAAAAAGTTGCAATAAGAATCATAACCAAGTCTAAAGGAAGAACAAAATACATTCTTTATATGGAAACTATAAGGAAGATCCGAAGATAAATTGGAAATTGGAAACAGGAAAGTAAACATAATGAGAAATTAAAAATAGTTATTTTGAAAATAGGGTGAACTGAGCCAAGTGGTTTAGGGTCTAGTGGTTATTCACAGTCATTGCCAAGACAATTATACAAATAATAGCAAATATTTAGTGAGCCCTTACTGTGTCTGGTCCACAGCCCATTATGTTTTTTTCTAATTTAATTTTTAGGGAGAATAAAAAGGTAGTTCTCTGCTGAAGAGTCAGGGTTTTATGGAAATTGAAAACAGACAAAAAAGGAAAGAAGGGAAAAAATGGCATTGAGACAAAAGCAAAACTCATAAACTTAAAAAATTAAGCAAGTTAAAGATAAGAAAATGCCAGAGTAGATCGATACTCACAAATTAGAAGCTGCTGAAGTTGATGATGAGAGTATGAAAAAAATTCAAGAAGCTACAGGAAATAAAACTAGGGCAAAGCAGAGATACCATGAAGAAAGTTTTATAAAACCCCAAACTCCTAGTTAAAACCAACATAAGAAAACATGGCAGTTCTCCAAAAGAAGCATGTAAGAATAAAGTACCTCCTAATACTGGGACACATTATAGAAAAAGATTTGGGACCAGATGGCTGAGATTATTAACTGGAGGAGTCACAGAAGGGGAGCTGGGAGGAGCAGGCAAGATGGAGGTTTAAATAAAATTTCATTGGGTATTATTAGAAGAAAAAGAAAGGATATAGAGGTCCTAATCACAGGGATAAAGTCCTTCTGGGAGAGCAGAAATGGAGAAGCCGTTAAATGAGGGAAGGAGACAGGAGGACGTGCCAAGTGGGAAAAACCACATTATAGAAAAGATGGGTAAGCCACATCATAGAAAAGAAGGGAAAGAAAGAGTGGAAGGGAAGAGAAAATGTAAGAAACTGGTTTTCAAAGCCGTGCAAATTATTGGTTAGAGGTAGAGTAATAAATGCATACGTAAGTAAGACTTTTTAATGACATTTATATATAAAGCTAAAATAGTACATATGAAAAATAAGCATTAAAACATGAATACTATTTAATTTACATTTTAAATCCTGGATTATGAGAAAATTGAATACATTAGGCTCAATGAATTGAAGATATGAGGGTTGCTCCAATGGCTTCCCAGTAATGGTATCAAATGAATTTGGAAGAATACTCAAGAACTGGTCTCCCTGGTTTATTTCCCTTGGGGGCACAAAGGCATCTAAGACCCAGTGACTGTTTCTTAATCTAGCTAGTATAAGCAACTAAGGGTTTTCAATGTAATGCTTGCTTTTTTCTTAATAATGTAATCTCAGTACTACATATTTTTGTGTTTTACAGCATTTAAAAACATCAGGGACTCATAGTTGATGCAAAACTCTGTGAAAATGATTGAAGTTTCCCTTTTATCCTCAGTGGAGAGAATGTGCCAACAATGACCTAATAATTTGCATTTCTTACTTGGTAAGTCTTAAATTTTGCTTCCCCGAGCTCAATGATCTGAACTTCCAATATAGTTCATAACTTTTATGTGTCTTATTCTATGAAATTATTTTTTAAAACACAGACAGTTAACAAAATTTATATTTTCAATATAAATGTAGATTACTTTGCAGGCATGATAGAACAAATATTATCTAGAACTCAAAACCCTTGATACACAAATATCACAGGGTTGTAAAAAGTAGAATCAATATGGGATTCTAGCATTAGCTTTCCCACTGCCTGACAATGAGCACTTAGCCTTTCTATGCACGGTTTCTTTGTCTGCAAATTGGGAATATTAAATTCTATGTCTACCCACCTCTTGGGATGTTTTGAGAACTGGATAATGGACTTGTACTTTGAGCTGTTGGAAAAACCAATGCTGTGTAAATTTAAGGAAGTGTTTTAAAACCTTGAACTTTGCAACAAGACTACTTAGGTATTTGAGATTCCATACCCAGTCAATTATATACTCTTTGTATAGCATCTATGATAAAAGTGTTCCCTAAGTACTTGTTTTTACTATTTACTATATAAATACTTAATAACATGAAATCTGGGTTATTTTTCTATTACAGGCTACTTCTTTTGAAATACTACTACAGAGAAGTAGCTAATTTGAATCTGTGGGCAGCAAAAATATTTCTTATTCTCTTTTTTCCTAAAATAAACTTTCATCATGTTTTCTGTGCTCGAAGGACTTACGTTTTCTCCCCATTTTATTAAGCCAAGATTTTTCAAGGCTTTTATAAAAGCCCAAGTCTTCCTTTCCAAACTCCTTCTGTTGAAGCAATAGACTTTTATTTCCCATGTATTCTGTGATATATTCTGGCCTCTTGATCTTTCTTCATAACACTTACTCCCTTCACTGTCCTCTCTGTCTTTTCAATTTTATTCACCCTTCTAACTGGAGAAATGATGCAGTAAAATATATATCTGCACATACATTATGTTGTGTGTTTATATGTTTGTATGTGGTGTTTTGTATTCAAAGATAATAATAAAATATTTATTTGTATACATTTTAACTTTTCATACTATTCAAAGCTTTAATTTTATGAGACTGTATTCTTCAAGCATCTGAACTCTCCTCCCTTCTTGTCTGATGTGAAATTACCTATTTATAATCAGCACCACTGAGGAGTCTCTGAAGTAGGGAAGAAGAAGAGGAAGATGATAGATTTAATATCTACTATGTATCTTACTCTCTATGATAAGTGACAACTTTTTTAGATTTTTTTCCCTCAACATCCTGGTAAGTTGGAAATAAGTTTCTGATGGTGGAATTACTGCTTTAGCTTGGATTCCCTATAATCCATTAAGATTTGAAAACTTTATTCTGCAATGGATGTCAATTAAAAAAAAACAAATTTATGATGAGAGGAAAGTCAAAATAGGATATTTATTATAGGTAATATATCTTTTGTTTTATGAGAAAATACATTAATTTACCCAACAGATATTTGTGGAATATAGTAATATATAAGAAATTAAGTAAGCTATATAGTTTAAATCCTAATTAATACATGATAATGTTTATTAAATGTTAAATGAAATCAAATCTTCAATAACTTAAAATCAAATAACTGTATGATGATAATAGAAAAATCAAGAGTAATAATGTATTCAGAAACTTATTATAAAAAGTAGGAACATTATGGAAATTGAAATAGGCAACCAATTCCTGATCAAAAGCCCATGCCATAAGAGATAAGATAGACAAGTGGGACCTTCATCAAACTGAAAAGCGTCTGCAAAGCAAAAGAAACCATCAAGAGAGCAGGGAGACATCCTATGGAATGGGAAAAAATATTTGCCAACTGCATACCTAACAAAAGCATAACATCTGAGATCTGTAAGGAACTCAGATGTGCTGACAGGAAAAAAATAAATAGTCCCATTTAAAATAGGCAAAAGACATGAATAGACAATTCTTGAAAGAAGACATATGAGCAGCCAACAGACACATTAAAAAATGCTCAGCTTCACTAATCATCAGAGAAATGCAAATCAAAACCACATAGAGATACCAACTAACTCCAATAAGAATGGCCATCATTAGTAAAACAAAAAATGACTGATGCTGGCAAGGATGCAATGAAAAGAGAACATTTCCACACTGTTGGTGAGAATGCAAACTAGATCAGCCTCTATGGATAACAGTGTGGCGATTCCTAAAAGAACCAGAAATTGATCTTCCATACAACCCAGTAATCCCCCTTCTTGGAATATACCCAGAGGAACTTAAATCACTCTACAGAAAAGATACCTGCACACGTATATTTATTGGAGCACTATTCAAAATAGCAAACACATGGAATCAGTTGTGCTGCTCATCAAAACTGGACTGGATTTTTTAAAATGTGGTGTATATACACAATGGAATATTACACAGTCATAGGGAACAAAATTATAGACTTCACAGCAACTTGGATGAATTTAGAGTCTATAATACTCAGTGATATATCACAGAAACAAAAAACTGAGCACCATATGTTCTCACTCATGAGCAGACACTGAATTTTGCCATAATATTATAAGAAAGGGATTAGCAGTAGCTGGAAACTACTAGGAGGGGCCACATAACATTAATAAGGGTACTTGATCTCAAACTAGGGAAAGTAGGGACCAAAAGTAGGCTCAAATTTAACCTGTACAATGTCCACTTGTGTACCTAATCCTGAATTGTACCCCACATCTTTAAAAAAAATTTAAAAAAAAGAAAAAAACTCAACAATTTATAAAAAGTAGTATACATCACAACTAAGTGGGATTTATCCTAGATATGCAAGCCTTGTTCAACATATAAAATAAATAAATGTAACTGCACATCAATAGGTTAAAGAAGAAGAATCACATAACCATGTCAATAAATGAAAAAATAACATTTGACAAACTCCAAAACCCACTCTTGATAAAGATGCTCAGCAAACCAAAGAATTGAGGGAAACTTTCTCAAATTAATAAAGAACATCTACAAAATACTTAAAGTTAACATTATACTTAATGGCAAGAAACTTAAAGCTTCTTCATTAATATTAGAAACAAGGCAAGAAACTTAGCTCTCATCACTCATTTTCAATACCATACTAGAATTGCTAGCAAATGTAATAAGCCAAGAAAATGAAATATAATCTATATGAGGATTGGGAAGAAAGAAATAACTCTGAGTTTGCAGATGCTGTGATCATCTATGTAGAAATTTTTTAAAAAGCAAAAAAATTCCTGGAACTAATAAGTGATTATAACAAAGTTACAGGATTCAAAGTTGATATACAAAAGTCAATTGCTTTGCATTATAATATTTAGATGAACTGATACATGAACTGTGGTATATGCAGGTAATGGAATATTATTGGCACTAAAAACAAGTGAGTTACCAAGATATAATAAGACATAGATGAATTTTTAAATGTATATCAAGAAATTTAAAAAAACAATCTGAAAAGATTGCATACTATATAATTAAAATTAGATAACAATCTAGAAAAGGGAAAACTGTGTAGCCAGCAAAAAGATCAGTGCTTACCAGAGGTTAATGGGGAAGGATGAACAGATGGAGCATAGGGAATTTTTAGGATGGTGAATCTACTTGGTATGATACAATGATGGTGGATATATGACATGATACATTTGTCCAAATCTGTTGAACCAAAACTACTCTAAAAAAATAAAAATCTATTGAAAACATCTAAGGACAATAAACCTTTAAATTACTGTTGAGTATCTTCTTTAAAAATTACATTGAACTCTTTTTGTTTCCAATATACCATTTAAATGGTAATAGAGGAAAATTAATATTAACTCACAAGGGTAAGAAGAATGAGGAATGAGACATTGAGGGATAAGAGATTTAAGCAAATTTTTGAGGCCAGGCATTGTGTTGACACCCGTAATCCCAACAGTTTGGGAGACCGAAGTGGGAGGATTGTTTGAGCCCAGGAGTTCAAAACCAGCCTAGGCAATCCAGTGAGATCTCATCTCTACAAAAAAACAAGAAATTTAGCTGGGCATGGTGGTGCACACCTGTACTCCCAGCTTCTCAGGAGGCTGAAACAAGTGGATTGCCTGAACCCAGGAGGTTGAGGTTCAGTGAACCACATTCATGCCACTGCACTCCAGCCTGGTTGATAGTGAGACCCTGACTCAAAAAAATAAAAATAAATTTTCAAAATTTGGGAGTAGTATTAATTAATTTAGTAGAAAAAAGAAAACTACATCTTGAAGTTGAGAACTTCCACAAGAAGTGAATGAATTTGTATCTAAAAGTATCATCATTTAGAAATACCAGGTGCCAAAAAAGGGAGTGAGAACGGGGAGATTGGCTGAAAGTCTACCTAGTGGATGAAGAGAAACCTAGATTTGGAACACCAGGTCTCCACTCTTGTCTTACACAGCAAGGAAATTACCTGACTCAACCACTCCTCCTGACTCTATTAATTCTCAACTCTGAAATTCTGAACCAGGAGACCTCAGGTTAAATGGAAGACTGTGGTCACATCAGGTCTGATACCATAAAAATTAGTTAAGAAACTAATGTAAATGATGGACCCTTGGCCCCTTTGCAAGCACATTAACATGCAACATATATGCCCTCTATTCCTTCTCTCACAGCTCAATGGATGATTAATTGATTCCTTTTTAGTGACCAAAAATACCCTCCTTCAACTCTATTCCTTACTCAAAACAAACATTTTCAGCTACTAGCATTCCTAAATTTCAAATCTGAATATAATAGCCAAGGGTCTCCAACGACTTGAAGAGGCTTTTAGAATGAAAAGAGCAAGTCAAAACAAATACCCCCCCCAAAAAAAAACCCATTAAAAAAAAAGAAAGACAAAGATATTAAAAGAACCAAGAGAAAAACATAAAAGAAAAATTAAAGTATAATGGCTTCAGTAATTAAAAAGAAGCCATGCCTAAAAAGAAACATAATATCATAATAATAGAATAATAAAGATCTTTTGGTTCTCTTATGTATAATAATATGCATTTTGGAATTCTAGTAGGTTTTTTTGAATATTACTTTCAGAGCAGTATCATCTAAGTGGAGAAAAAAGACATAGAGTTATGAAATAGGAGACGAAGGGGAGGAAATTAGTGGTTCAGTTCAGGAGGTCCAATATTCAAATTATAATTGCTCAAGAAAGAGACAACAGAGAAAAAGAAATTAAAGAGCATGAATTCTCAGAATAAAAAAGACTAAGGGACAGTCAGCACAAGACATGAAAGAAAATCAAGTTACTATCCTTGAAAAAGTTTAGAAAACAAGGTACAGAGAGAACTTCCTAAGAGCTTCTGAAGGCAAGGCAAAGGATACATGCACACAAATAAAATTAAGTGTCATTGTCATTGTCAACAGCAGCATTGATTGTTAATAGAAAGAGAAGCAATGTCCTGAATATTTTCGAGAAAATGGGTTTTGAATCTAAAATTATATAGCCAGCTAAACTATCATTTCAGAGTAAGCAAGGAGAGAATAAAGACCTTTTCAGAAACACAATGTCAAAAAGTAAATCATTCATAAGTTTTTCCTTAGATGCCACCAAAAGATGCAAATTAAGAAAATGAGAGCGTAAACCAAGACAAAGGAAGATGGGCGATTCAGAAAACAGGTGATCACAGGAAAATGGTAAGATCCCAGAACTGCAGATATTTATCAGACTCACAAAGAAATTAGTCTAATGTGGAGCATGAAAAATAGATAAGTGCAGAAGATGGTCTAGATGAAAAGCCAATAGAACGAATGTATTATTTGATAAGTAAGTTTTTGGAAAAATTTGTGTGTGATAGAATTAGAAACACAGTGAACAATAATTGCATACATAAAATAAAGATTGGCTGGGCTTGGTGGCTCCGCCTATAATCCCAGCACTTTCAGAGGCTGAGGTGAAGGGATTGCCTGAGCCGGCGGGTTCAAGATCAGCCCTGGCAACTCGGAGAAACCTCATCTCTACAATAAATTAAAAAATTAGCCAGGTGTGGTAGCATGCACCTGTAGTTCTGGCTACTTGAAAGGCTAAGGTAGAAGGATCACCGGTTGACACTGGGGTAGCAGGTTGACACTGGGGTAGCTGTAAGTATGCCACTGCACACCACCCTGGTTGACAGAGTGAGACTCCAACTCAAAAATAAAATAAAGATAGACTAGAAATTGAATTTAAAAATATGGTGCACCTAACCTGTGAGGATAGGAAAAAGGACATCGGATGGGCATCACTAAAGAGGTAAGCCCCCAAGACCTAAAAGAAGTCAATAAAAAAGGGCTACAGTAATTAAAACAAAAACAAAGCAAAGACAGCCCTAGGATCAATACTGAAAATTAAAACCAACTAAGCAAGCAAAACAACAACAACAAACAAACTTGAAGAAATAGATTAAAATATTGAAAGTGGTTTTGTTTGTTTGTTTTCTGGGAAGAAGGATTAAAGGCTTACTAGACTTGATCAAGGGATTGCTATTTTCACTATAGGTCGTTTAGCACTTTGTGTTTGTTGTACTTGCTTGCATGAGTGGCTCTGGTAAAAGCTATTAATATATGACAGATTGAATTTTTTAAATGGAAGATTGTAGTAAATTTCTAAAGCAATGTTAGTATGCTGTGTAGAGAAAGCAATTTTACTTCTGATTATTTAATACTCAACAGTGATTCAGAGTCAGCCATTATGAATGTCAACTTTGGTTATATAAATAGAAACTGAGTAAGAGACTGTAACAGATACGTATTTAATCTAGGGCATAAGTTAAAAACTTCTATTTTTTATTTTTATAAATGATTTATCTATTTTTTGTTTCCTCAGATTGTAGAAAAGTAAATTAATAAAATGAGATTTTGAATTAATTTAGTTATAAAAATCTAAATTAAAAGAGGTTCATTTTGACATTTTTTAAGGATAGTGTTAATTTTGTTATGAATCATTGCGGTGCTACTGATTCTTTATTAGTTCTGCATAAAGTGTCCTTAAGATTGTGTCTATGACTGCAAAATACAGTCTTTTGTATTCATATATTCTATATTCATGGATTCAACAAACTTAAAATTGAAAATATTTGGAAAAAAAAATTCCACGAAGTTTCAAAAAGCAAAACATGAATTTACTGCATCATTGGATCAACGCAGTGATGTATAGGCATTGTATTAGGTGCTATAATAACCCAGAGATATTTTAAAGTATGCGGGGAAAATGGGCGTAGGTTATTTGCAAATACTATGCCAGAAGGGACTTGAGTGTCAGCATGTTTTGGTATGGAAGAGTCCCAGAGCCAATCTCCCATAAATTCCAAGGGACAACTGTATATGACAATGTAATTGATTGCTATTTTAGTCACAGACTGTAATTTTTAACTCTTCTATTTAAGACATGAAGAGTTTTGTATTTTGTTGTATTGGGGTCAAGCAGTAATTAAGTATTACAGCCTATGTCTTTATGAATATTTCTTTGGTGGTTTAAAGATGCTCCATTTGGCATTTGAAGTTTTTATTTATAATACAAAGTTTAGTCAGAGAAAAAGGAATAATAAAACTGTGCTTGTAAGTACCAAATGAAAGAAATCACAAAACTTGGAAGTCTCCAGGAACCAGCAAATTAACATCTCAAGAAGAAGCTTTTGATGAAGCTGGTAAGTTATATCTCTGATGTTTGATAGTCTGGTGGCAACCTTTAAGTAGATATGAGAAACAACATATTTTTCATCTGTGTTCAGTGAAAGTATTAAGATTTATCAGCTAATGAGAAAGAGAGAGAACAAGTCATTTAAGCACAAGGAGGCAAAAACATTCAAGTTTTAACTTTTTAAGAATATAAAAAAGTTTTAAGTTGATAGGCAATTCCTCACTACTATGGGTGCAATCTTTTCTGCCAGAGTGATTGTACGTCAGTAAAAATGTACTCTTCTACCATTATAAGGGAAGTTAAACCAGTAAAATTATACCAACCACCCTTGCTAAATCATCTATTGGTCACTGATCTGTATATATATATATTTTTTAAGTTGGAGTCTCACTCTGTCACCCAGACTGGAGTGCAGTGGCCGCTCCCGGCCACCGCAGCCTCGACCTGCTGGGCTCCAGTGATCCTTCCACCTCAGCCTTCCAAGTAGCCGGAATTACAGGCATGCGCTACCATGCCTGGCTGATTTTTTTTATTTATTGTAGAGATGAGGTCTCGCTGCCCAGGAGGGTCTCGAACACGCGGGTTCAGGCAATCCCACTGGTCTATTTTCATCAGCCTCCTTTTTTTTATTCAGATGATGGCCCAAGAAGTCCCCACTCATGAGTTATCTAACTAGATGTTGTATCAGGTCAATATGCTACTATATTTTGACAGGAAAAAAAATTGTCACATTGTTAACTTTTTACCAATAGAAATAACTTCAAATGGAAGACATAGAGCAGAAAACTTGATTTCTTTCTTAATTTTGTGGGAAAAATAAGTCTTGCCATTTACCAATACTAGCTGTTATCTACATGTTGCAAATCAGCTACCACATCAGAAAATCAAATCATCTGAGAAAATTAAGGGCTGTTATGAGTGATTGATTTATAAAATACTCATATTTTCAAGACAATCAGATTTATATCTTGGGTAATTCTACTACCCTGTCCAATCCTCACTATTTCTACTAGAACAGTCATCTCTTGATGATAAAGACATAATCTCTAGCTAGACTATGTCCTACAAAAACTGCAGATACAGTCTGTGAATTGTCTTTCCCATCTTTTAGCTGATACAGAACACATCCAATACTTTCACATTAAGTAATTTGCTTCACCAAGATAACTACAAATACCAATGCCTACATCAAACTGGGGGTTTTAATTTTTTAATGTAATATCAGTTCTTTTCACAGAAGACAAATGCTCTATACTGGTGACAAGTGGCAGGTGTCGGGGGTGGGGTGGGGACACAATCTTCTTTATTCACTCCAGATTCAAGGATAGTGATAAGTAAGCAGCAAGAAAAAAATTTCTAAACAGCTGTTCAATATATTAAAAATGACAAGACTAGTTAAGGCAATATTTTATTTCTCATAAAAAAAATTTAGGACTGAATAATGTGTCTGGCTACTTGGGTATGAAAAACCCATACCAGAATTTGGCAGAGTCTTTAACTAAATAGGACTGGAGTCCAGCCAGAGTAAATGAATTCCCTCCCTTAGGATTTGTCTTCCCAGTTCTGTCCCTAATGATGATGTGACCAGCTCTAATATTTATTATTTATAATCTTATCCTTTAAATATATAAGGTGTGCCTATTCATGTGATCTTTAATTATGCTTACTTAGTGAAGTACACACTACCAACCATACAATTGTACTGACCTTTGTTATTTAAAAAAAAAATCTAGAAACTCAAACCTAAAAGATGTGTTTAAATGGAGGCCCTTTCACTTCCGATGACAGAACATGCAGCCCAACCTGGTTTAGGAAAAGAGGAAGTGGATTCACTCACTTAACTGGAAAGTGTAGGGGGCAGGGTGGCTTGAGATGTATCTTATGCTGCTTGAGATGTCAAATATCATCAGCACCCAGTGCTCCCCCTGTCTCTCTCTGTTTTCTTTCTTTTGTTCTTGCCACCTTCACATCTCCCCTAGGTTTCTATTTGGTTTTACACTGATACAGGTTTCCCCCTGTGAGCAGCAGATGGCTTCAACTTTCCAGATCTCACAACCCCTAAGATTCAGCCTAGTGGGAAAACTCTCCTGTCTCTTCCCAGCATTCCTTTTACTTCTGATTGGGTAATGCAAACCATCCCTGACCTACCTATAATCATGGGTGGAAAATTGGGTATACTGATTAGCATAGATTTGGTCACTTTTTCCACCCCGGAGTTCTATCTGTATTACTTTTCTAAGGCCGCTCTGAAAAACTGCCCCAAACTTGGTGTTTTGAAAAAGCACAGATTTATTCACTCACGGTTTTGGGCCAGAATCAAAGTGTTATTGACAAGGCTGTGCCTTCTCAGGAAGTTCTAGGTGAGAATCCATTTGCCTGCCTTTCCAGGTTCTAGAGGCTCTCAGCCCTTTTCTCTGTCTTTTAGCATCATGGCATCTTGTTTTTGTGGTTGCATTTTCTTCTTCTATAGCAAACCTTCTCTGTTTCCTTCATATAAGGAACTTTGTGATTACATGTAGGAGCCATCCAGAAATGCAAGATGATCTCCTTATATTCAAGATCTTAATCACATTTGAAAAATCACTTTTTCCATATAAAACGGCATTCACTGGTTCCAGGGATTAGGGCCTGGGTTTCTTTCGGGATCATGACACTAGTTTGCCACACACACTGAGAGAAAGAAAGATGGAAACTAAACAAATACCTGGAGGACAAATAACAAATATACATGTGTCTTATACTGATGAGCTTTAGAGGTTGTTTTTGTTTTAAGTTGTTTTTCTTTTGTAATCGTATTACCAAAGCAAGAGTCCTTCTTGTGCTTCTAATTATAATTTAACTCCAATGGCCGGATGATCAAGTGTTGTATGGAAAATTCGAGTCCATAATGGAAAGATGGAGACCCAGTTGTGACTTAAACTTTGCATGGCATAACATTATCTACTCTAAGGACAGATTGGACATTAGATGTCACTTCAAATTATGACATTAGTATCTTTTTGTGGCTTGAAGACAGAACTGTGCACCGTTCACTTCTTTAAAAAGTGAGTCAAACAAGATTTTTAGTCAAGCACAGTAAAAAAAAAAAGCTGTAAAATAGGTCAGTTGATAATGAGCCTGTTTTCTATCCTAAAACATACATGAAAGAATAAATTATCTTCAATTGTGGCCTGATGTTAAATAAAAGAAACTCTGTAAAATGACTTATATTGCCCAAGTACTATGCTTTTGAGCCTTCACATTGTTGGGAAAACTCTTCTTAAATTTTTTCTCAGCGTATATCCTTTTGGTGTGACTGGATTAATTGTTTTTCCTTTCATTCCCAAAATACAGTCAAATTAGAAATTCTTTTTCAGTTTGCAGACTCTCAGGAAAAGATGAGATGGGTTTCTTCAGTTTTGAATTACTTTCTACCCTTATGCTTCCATGGCCTTTTATCTATTTGAACAGAGGAATTAAGTAAATGACAAGGGAGGCAGAACTCTACTGTGGATGAGACTCAAAATACTTGGGTTGAAATCTTAACTTTGACTGTGAGACCTTGACAAAAGTTCTATATTTATTGTATCCTCAGTTTTCTTATCCATACAATGGTAGATAATGGTTGTTATCCATGGTTATTCTTATGATTGCATGATGAAGAACAGTGCTCAGGACAAAAACTGTAGGTGCTTTTTTCACTGGGTTCATTCTGTTACTTGGAAAATTTTTAATATGCAATTTTAGTTAAGAGCTTTGAAGGAACTAATAAATAGGTTAATAACCAAATCCCTCTGTGGGCTTCTCCCAGGGAGGCTCCAAACGACTATGTATAGTTTCCAGTAGAACAGAGTGTTACAAACCCATTAGAATTTGTTCCATATCACCTAATCTAACACATATAAATATGTTTAAAATAAACATAGCCACTATTTTAAATAGTTTATGCTGGTATGAGGTCTGACAGTTAAGTTCGTGAACTCATCCTAGAAAAAATGCTACATACCTCATTGCTGAATATCGCTAGGTCACCTTCCAAGTACTCCTATTGGGAAGTTATGCACTGATGCCAGCACCTAGTTCACCCGCCAAATCCATTTTGGAACTCTTTTTCTGGAAAGGTCATCAGAACTGTCATCGTATTATCCTTGATATCCTGAATGACACCAAACTGTCTTCCTTTCAATATTTCCTTTATCTCTAGGTTAAAAAAAAGTCACTGGGGGCTAGATCAGGCAAATAGGGAGAGTATTCCAATACAGTTATTTGTTTACTGGCTAAAAACTAGACAGTGACATGTGAGCTGGTGCATTGCCATGATGTAAGAGCTCCTTCAGGACCATTTTTGCACATACCTTTCTCATGCTAAAATTTTCAGTTAAGATTTTCCTAGCTGTTTCTCTATTGATGTTCATTTGATCTGCTATACTTCTCATAGTCGATGATTCTGACGTATAATTTGATGAATTTTTGCAATGTTTTTATCAGTTCTGCTCTTTACTGGCTGTTCTGACCTCTTTTCATCAGTGATGTTTTCTCTCCCCCCATAAAAACGTTTAATCCATTTGTACACTGTTGTTTTCTTCATGGCATTATCCCCATAAACTTGGACTAACATGTCCCTGATTTTACTTCCACTCTTGCCAAGTTTAACAAGAAATTTAATGTGTTATTGTGGCTCTCATTCAGACTCCGACATTCTTGTGACTGCACACAAAAGCATGCAGCATCATTGATGAATGCCACTTAGCAAGACACCACTACATGTCGACATGAATACAGCTATGAGACACTGATATATCAAGGTTATGAAACCTTGCCGAGTTGTTTATCCAGTGCTGCCAACATAAGCGCATGGTAGCAAGTTCACAAACTTAACTGTCAGACATTGCAATATATTTTAAAAGATTCATTAAAAATTAGATAATTGTTAGTGCCTGAGAAAACCTCCAATTTTTAAACATGATTCAAGATTTTAAGTATAAAGTGAGGAAATTAGATAATAAAGTCTATCAAAATGAATGACGTGGCAGATGATTTCCGCAGTCCAGGCCAGATGCTAACACTGCTAACACTTTGTAGACATCTATATTCCCATGACATACTTGCTTATTCCTATCTGTCTTAAGTCTATCAACAGGCATAAGAAAATATATGAAAGTAACTACACAATAAACAGTTTTACAAAGAAATAAATCCATTGCTTTTAACAATAGCTTATGTCTATTTATGTTGGCATGTGTTACTACTCATATAATTAAAGTTAGAATGTATCATGTTTAAAAAGTTAACTTAAAATATAAATTTTGTATATGTTTTCTTTTGTCTTCTAACTTTAATGCTGTACTTAAAAAAAGGAACAGTGAAACTCTGACTTGCTGGTAATCAAAAAAATTCCAAATGATCTTTCTGTGACACTTGCATAAACAACACAAAACTTTAAGAGGCTAATTAGAAAATTCTATGTAGTTAGTTTTTCAGGGGTTTCTTGAGGGGTCCTTTATTGAAAAGATTGTGAGAAGGCTGATTTTCATTAACAACCTTAAAATACTTAAATTTCATAACCTGAGGCTTACACTGAGGTAATATGGCATTCAGAGATCCATCTTTCAGAACCCCTAAGCCTTTAATGAATAAAGATGTGATCTTCTAAAATAACTAACACCTTTAACTTAAAAATAAAAGGGACAACAACTTGTTGGCATTTTCCCATAAAGAGTATAATGTTCCAAAATTATATAAAGAGAAACTCAAAATAAGTTATTAGTCCCTGGTGAAAATTTAATGAAAACTACATAGGTAACATTTATTTTAGAAGCATAATTTTTGACTTAATGGTTTGTCATTTCTGAAATCTGTAATTATTATACAGTTTTTGTAAAAGAGCCACTTGTATGGAAAAATGCTGAGACTTATACAAAAAGATTAATTCTTTTTATCAGCTGGAGTGAGAGATTTGTATTATTCAAAAGAGCGGGAACACAGGCCAGCAAAATCATTCATTTTTCATAATAATGCCCTTCTTGTTATTAACAGCCACGGGGAAGTTTGGACCATTAGTCTGTATTTTGCCTGAAAAGGGTGAATCGACAATCTGATTTGGTTAATTTTAGCTGATTACATTTTTGAAAGCAACTTGGCAAAAGCAAAGCTACACAACTAGGTATTGATTTTCCTGACCCAAACTACAGAGGATAAATCGTATGCCAGACAAATGTTCCTCCTGAAGATATCAACATTTTTCCTATAAGGCCATCTGTGGTTAAATATTCTTATCACTGAAGTGGAAAATTAGAAGTCAGAGCCAACTGAGACCAGGGTCGAAAGGGGTGCATGTGTTCCAGTAGGAATGTGGGACCATTCAAATGGATTTCTGTTACACTGCTTGGTCAGAAAGCATGTCATAAGCATGTCTGTTATGCCACCCCACATACAGCTCCTACCCTAACTACAGAGATATTTGAACATTGCAAGTTTGGAGATGGATAGTCCAATATAAGAAAACAGATTTAAATAAACATAAAACACACTTGCAAATGATTTGAAAGCACACTATCTAATTTGAATAAATCTGTAATGTTTGCACCAACTTTCCTTCTCTAACTTTGGCCTAATAATTTTATATGTCCTTCAGTCAAGCACCAATCATCTGACTACCTTTCTTAGGTCAGGCATTATTTTACATCCTGAACATATAGGGACAAACAAGACTGATGAGGAGGTCCTTGTTCACTTAGAGAAGGATAATAAACATATGAACAAGTTAATAAACTAATTAGGTTGTGACCATTTCTTTTTTTTTTTTTTTTTTTTTTTGAGTTGGAGTCTCACTCTGTCACCCAGACTGGAGTGAAGTGGCCGCTCCCTGCCACCGCAGCCTCAACCTGCGGGGCTCCGGCGATCCTTCCGCCTCAGCCTTCAGAGTAGCCGGAATTACAGGCATGCGCTACCACGCCCGGCTGATTTTTTGATTTATTGTAGACATGAGGTCTCGCTGCCCAGGCGGGTCTCGAACCCGCGGGCTCAGGCAATCCACTCACCTCAGCCTCCCAAAGGCGTGGGATTACAGGCTGAGCCACCGAGCCCGGCTGTGACTATTTCTATAAAGGAAATCATCACAGTGCTTAAACAGAGGGTAGCTGGGGGGACTTCATATGAAGAGATGGTCAGGAAAGTCCCCAAAGTTGTGGATCCAACATCTGAGCTGGAAGAGGGTGGGTCTACGTGAAGAACTGGTGGATTATTGTTCCTGGATAAAAGAACAAAAATGTCCTGACATGGAAACATCTTGGTAAAGAAGAAAAATTTAAAGAGAGTTGAGTATGTCTAGAAGATTGTGAGAGTAAGGGGAAATGGCATTGAGTATTCAAGAGGTTTTCAGAATTCAAAACCTGAAAGGTTTATAAACCAAGTTAGGAGGTCTGGATTTTCCTACAAGAGCATTTATTGTGGCATCGTTATAACTTTAGGACAATATTCTGCTTAGAGTAAGCAAATAGATCAATTACAGTTTGAAAAAATATTAATCAGAAATTATTCTTTAAGTAGTTGCAAAATGAAGTTGCTTGATCTAAATTTGTTTTATTTTTAATAACTTTGGAATTCCCGGAGAATGTTCTGGTGGTTCTTCCAGAAGGACAGTTGGTGGGAGAGGAGAAGGAAGGATGTTCATAAAGCTGTGGATTCTGACCCACAGTGGGACATGTGATCTCCTCATTCTCTGCTTCCTTTTCCTTCTCTATGCTGTCACGTTTTTCACAATCAAGATTCACACTCAGGAGACTGGCTTAGCTTCGTGGAGCGCTTTTTTATTTTTATTTTTTTTTTGAGTTGGAGTCTCACTCTATCACCCAGACTGGAGTGCAGTGGCCACCGCAGCCTCGACCAGCTGGGCTCCGGCAATCCTTCCACCTCAGCCTTCCGAGTAGCCGGAATTACAGGCGCGGGCTACCACGTCCGCTAATTTTTTGATTTTATTGTAGAGAGGAGGTCTTGCCTGCCCAGGTGGGTCTCGAACCCGCGGGCTCAGGAATCCACTCACCTCAGCCTCCCAAAGGTGCGGGATTACAGGCTGAGCCACCGAGCCCAGCTCATGTAGCGCTTTTAAAACAATGGACTTGAGGTTTAGAAAGATTCTTACAGTGCTTCTCAGAGATATTTGTAATAAATAGGAACTTATTAACTACTCAAGTAGACCATATAACACCTTACACAACACATGTTCAAAAGCGCACACTTCCACACTTTTTCCACGAGGGCATAATACAGTATGTTGGAGTCGGAAAGTTCTTAGTAGCATGCAGATGTACACCAACCAGCTAGGCATCACTGCAAACAGTAATTTGCCCGGGGCATTGAGAAAAGATACACTTATTACTGGGATAAGGATGTGAAAGTGAGTGAGTTAACCCAGTAACATTTAAAAATGGGGAACACAGAGTTAGTGAATATAGGAACTTATTTCTTCCTATAGGCATAAAAGATTGAGTAGAAAATATGATTTCACCACCTGAGACCCAGTCCACACCACTACACAATATGTCTGTGTTATAAGCATGCACTTGGAGTCCCTGAATCTAAAATGAAAGAAAAAGAAAATATGATTTCAGTTTGCTTATTGAAATGTTAATATGATTTATAAGAGTTACAATGCATTATAATGCCTTATTGACTGGGGATATCAATGTGGTTTTCCATAGGTTTCCACATTGGCCGGGGCATTTTCATTTGAACTAAGAAAGAAACAGAGAACAAAGGGTTGTCTATATTTGGGGTACATTCAGTTTCTGTTTCAAGACATTTTGAAGAAATTAAAAATTAAGAAAAAATTTCTTAATTTTTTTCAATATTCTATTATCTTAGAAAAGCATGCACATTTTCTTTTATAGCTGATTTATTGAAGACTGGTGAATACAATTGATCTAAAAGAATATATTCTATTTTCATAACTATACTAAATGGTAATATTTGAAAATAAGTTGGATATTTGAGGAAAAGTATTCAGTTTCTTATTATCAGGTTTCTGAAGCAATGTTCATTTGATTTCAAGATTAAAAATAATTTTACATTGGTAGCATAACTTCCAGCATGATTGGCTAGATAGTTTGACCAGCAGGAAATATACATTTATTAGGTTTGTATTTATGAAATGAAATGCCAATATTTACAATAACAGTAAATGATGCTGATCATTTCCTTTACTCCTGTTATTTTTCCACACTGTTTTTCTATCACTCTATGACAAAACAATTTTCCCCCTTCTGGAATAGCCAAAATGACATGACTGGCATTGTGTTCTTACTTCAACAGTGAGGGGAAAAAAAAATGATTCCACACAGTTGTGTTTGTCTGGCATGTGCATAACCCTAGAGGTACAAAAAGTTTTTCTCAGATACTACACAAGCCCACAGATATTTTTTAAAAATCATTTTCCTTTCACAGTTGTCCTTCTCCTGCTTGAATTGCTCTCATTATCATTGTCCTTCTTATACACCCTAAATTGTAACATGACACATTGTTTCAAGGAATAAAAATCTCTGACATGCCAAGCAAAAGAATATTTTCATATATTGGTATTGGTACTGATACTGGGTGAGGTGCGGTGTATTGCTCCATGGGTTCTTTAACTCTACCACAGAAAAGAATTTCAGAGCGAGTCTATGTATAGTTTAAGACAGAATTTATCAGAAAGAAAGAGGCGTGCTTAAGGAATAGCATGGGTCCTTTAGAAGAAGGTATGTGCTTAACTTTTACAAGAAACTTTGTATACTTTTACAACCATGATCAAGCAAATCATGAGCAAAGAGGGGTGGGCTGCAGGTATCTAGTGACAAGTTTTGATTACCATCTCTCAACCTTCTAAGGTCACAAGGATCCTCTAAATAATGCAAGTTATTGCCTAACTAGATTTGGGCTTTTTTTTTTTTTTTTTTTTTTAGAATATCATGTCCTTGTTTTGGGTAACTCCCTATTGCTTCTGTGGCTTTCTGCACTGGCGGATCCACATTCCAACCTGCAAGGTGGCCAGGTCTAGGACGCCTGGTCAGTCAGAAGAAGGTCATGTACCTACAAGAAAGATGTTCAAACTCTTACCCAATTTTAATTTAGACCTGCTTGCAAGATACTAATCTATCTATGTCTAAACTGCACTGACTTACTTTTCTCAGTACTAAGAAAATGAATTTTTAACACTGGGTGTTAAAAATCCATTTGCAGAGTGAATTTTTACCAATTATTTGGGTTCAGCAAACTTGAAGGAGAACACAAATAAATTGTCCACTAAGAGATCATAAGAAATGTTTATAATGTAACACTGTGTGATTTTTGGCCATATGCATCTGAAGGAATTCAAAGAGTTAAGGAACACTGCTCTAACAAAATATTTTTATTCCCTTAATTTACATGAATAAACTTACCATAATTTGCCTTCTTTCTCCCGCAGAAAATGAAAAGGAAAAATAAGAATGAAATTGATGTTGACCTGTCTCATTATAGGAAACATCTCACTTATCTCAAAATTATTTGCAATAAAATTATACTTCGTGTTAAATTTTACTCTGTCAAAACTTATTCCTTATTTATGCTATTTTGATTAATTATATATAACTTAGCCCTGAAACATATTTTAGCACTTAGGGCATTATGGTGATAAGAATAATTATAACAATAACAATAATAATACATCTCTAAGTTTGAATTTATATTTTTTGATATAGCAAAATATGCTAAAATGACCTGTAAAATACTTTAAATCATATGTTTATACTACATAAAAATGAAGTTCTGCAGGGAATGTGGCACAAAATAGCAATTCAAAGAGATTAAGAAGCCACGTAAAAGTTTCAACTGTTAGAGAGCTTATTCATGTATCATTTAAAGAGAAAATGATAGTTACAAATTGCTAAGGCATTAGGAGTCTACTACGTTTGAAAGAGTAATATAACAGTGATTTTAAATACTTACAGCATACTGGAAGACATTTCTTTGCTATTATTTAAAATAATGATAACAAGTTTGAAAGTCAAACTTAAAAATATGCATGATGATACTGTTTTTCAAAATTCTCATAGACAGAATGTGAGCAATCTTTTTTGAAAAAGCAGTATACTAGTGGACAAAAACTGTGGAATCTCCTTTAGAAGAATAACAGTCTAGCAAAAACAATTTTCACAAAAGACTGGTCTGTGCAACCCAGAAGCTAAAAAGCAAAACTGTCACAATACTACCAAGTCCTATAGTTTATTTCCCCTTACCTGCTGTTCATCAATCTGATCAGTCCAACTTAGCTACGATGTCCTCCTTGCTATTCCACAGGCTGGTAGACCAAGCCCTGTCTCTGACTTGGCATAGCTTACTTCCTCTACATGAAACACTCTTTCCACAGAAAATGTCTTGCTCTGCTTCCTATTTCAAGTCATTGTCATCTATTTACTGAGGAGTACTCTTATTCTATATAAAATTGCAATCCCTTCTCCACCAACTTCCACTTTCCTCTCCCCTGCTTTATTTTTTCCCGTGGTGCACAGTACCACTAACACGCAATGTAATTGATATATTCATTATGCTTTTAGTCTCTAACCCTCGGGAATGCAAGCCCCAGGCAATCATAGACTTTTGTTTCTTTTACTCAGTGCTGTATCTCCAGTACCTAGAAATGAAAACAGGCAACTTAGAAGGTATTCAATACAAGACGTTGCGTGAATGAATATACAAGTTGTTTCTAAGATCCGTGCCCTGAATGTCAAATGTTTTTTAGAAGCAAATGACAAAGCCACTTATAAATTTAATTTTCAAAAAAAAAATCTTGTCACAGTCAGCAGGAATAATGAGGGTCTGTCACAATGAATTTAAAAACCAGGGAAATAAGCAATCCTTATTTACGATAGGTTATTTACTGCAGATACAACTTAGCAGCTCTACTAACAAGATCATAAAGAAGCATAAATTAATTATTTTACTTATTCTATCAACTGGTTAACCAAAGAATATTTTATTCTGCGACTGCTGGTTACTGTGCTGTCAGTACTCAGGTAAATAGGAATCTGCTTCTGTCCCCCATAATGGTGCAGTCTAGCAAAATAGAGCACTTTTGCCGGGCTCGGTGGCTCAGTCTGTAATCCCGCGCCTTTGGGAGGCTGAGGTGAGTGGATTGCCTGAGCCCGCGGGTTCGAGACCCGCCTGGGCAGCGAGACCTCATCTCTACCATAAATCAAAAAATCAGCCGGGCGTGGTAGCGCATGCCTGTATTTCTGGCTACTTGGAAGACTGAGGCGGAAGGATCGCTGGAGCCCAGCAGGTCGAGGCTGCAGTGGCCGGGAGCGGCCACTGCACTCCAGTCTGGGCGACAGAGTGAGACTCCAACTCAAAAAAAAAAAAAAAAAAAGAGCACTTTTTGTTTTTCAAATGTATATTTCCTCAAAGATGCTAAATTAAATAAGCAATGTAGTTAGACCCACATTCATTAGTAAATTCAATGTCTCTCTCCCTAGTAGGAATTTCATGAAGTTTAATGAGATAATCATAGAATGACATGAAAGAAAAAAAGGTCAAGAATATTCAATATGTTTTGGAAGAGAAGGATGTGTTTATATCAATAGGTTCTATATCTAACATCAAAGCTTATCATAAAGCTATGGCAAAGTGTGGTAATGACAGGTGGATAAATAAATACAACAATGAAATATAATGGGAAATTCTGCATATATGGGAGCTTGCAATATGGCAAAAATGGCATTAGAATACATGGCTATAATATTACAAATGCGATCTAAAATTTTGTTCTTATTATGAAGAAATATACCCTTTAATCTACACAAAAAAATTCCAGATGCCCTAAAGAACTAAAACTAAAAGCAAAAAAATCAATAATATGTTGAAGAAAACTTGGAAAAATATATTTATGAACTTTTGGTATAGAAAATATTTTTTTAGAAAAGATTTTAAAAAACAAAAAAATTTATTTACTTTAACAAAGCTGTCATAATAAATGTAAAATATAAGCATAGGATGAGAGGATAAATTTGCTTCATATATAAAAAATTGAGGATTATTATCTATAGTATATAAAGGGTTTATGTAAATAACAAGAAAAATATAAAACCAAGTCAATAAATAAACAAAGTATATAAAATTCAGACTAAGGTATCCAAATGACAAATAAGCACAAGAAAAAATGCTCACAAATGAACCAGAGCACTCAAGTTAAAACAATAATGACAGCATTACACATTCATTAGGTTGGCAAAAATTTAAAAGTCTCGTAATGCCCAGTGTTGGAAAGAATATGAAATAAGTCTCACATAAATTTTTAACCGTCTAGGTGTAGTAAACTTTTTTTTTTAGTATTTTATTTTAAAGATATGGGATACAATTCAGGATTAGGTATACAAGTGGACATTATACAGGCAAAGTTTGGGGCTCCCTTTTGTCCCCACTTTGTCTCATTTGAGATCAGGCACCCTTATTAATGTTGTGTCCCCATCCCCATTCCCTGGCAGTATCTCGTTACTGCCTATCCCTTTCTTAGCATTTTCTTAGTATTACTCACTTAATGTTAATTGGAGAATAAGATGGTCTAATAAAGTAGTAGGGCAATTTGGACATACGTAATATGTTAAATAAATGCTTTGATTTAGCAGTTCTATGTGCAGTATTCCCCCTTATCCATGGATTTGTTTTTTGCCGTTTCAGTTACCCCCGTCAACTGCAGTTCAAAAATAGGCAGGTACAAGAAAATAAGATATTTTGAGAGAGTGATCACATTCACATAACTTTTATTATAGTATATTCTTATAATTGTTTTATTTTGCTATTAGTTTTTATTGGCTGCTTACTGTGCCTAATTTATAAATTAAACTTTATCATAGGTATGTATGTACAGGAAATAATATTTCAAGGTTTCAGGAACCCACTGGAAATTGTGGACGGTATCCTCACAGAAAACATGATGCTACCGTCTGTATTCTGGATAAACTTTGCACAGGTGCATGTGGAATCACATATGGCCATGCTCATTACAGCTTTTTTTTGAGTTGGAATCTCACTCTCGCCCAGGCTGGAGTGCTGTGGCTCACTCACGGCCACCCCAGAGTCTACCTGTGTCCATCTGCTGGGCTCTGGCGATCCTTCTGCTTCAGCCTTCCAAGTAGCCAGAACCCAGAGGTGCATGCCACCACACCCGGCTAGATTTGATTTATTGTAGAGACGAGGTCTCGCCAAATTGCCCAGGCTGGTCTCCAACCCGTGTGCTCAAGCAATCCACTCGCCTTGGTCTCCCAAAGTGCTTGGGATTACAGGCTGAGCGACCTAGCCCGGCCTCATTATAGCTTTTAAATACAAATGATATATTAGAAATAACATAAATTTCACCAAGAGACTGAAGAGAATGGTGTCCTGTTTTTGCATGGAATATTATATCGCTGTTAAATAAATGAATTAGATCCAACTTTGTCATAGTGATTAAGTCAGTGAGAAAAAACATGACATATAATACTATTTATGCAAAGTCTAAAACACACAATGAAGTACAATACGCTGCGTAATAAAGGTGGGTGGATAGAAACTACCACCAATTCCTCCTGTTTCTAGAAACCCGTAACAACCCATATACAAAATATGTTTTGTACTTTTACATTTTCTGGGTAGCTTTTTTTTTTGAGTTGGAGTTTCACTCTGTTGCCCAGGCTGGAGCACAGTGGCACACTCATGGCCACCCCAGCATCGACCCACTGGGCTCTGGCTATCCTTCTGACTCAGTCTTCCAAGAAGTTGGAACTGCAGGAGCACGCTACCTACCTAATTTTTGATTTATTGTGGAGACGAGGTCTCACCAAGTTGCCCCGGCTGGTCTTGAGCCCGTGGGGTCTGGCAATCCACTCGCATTGGCCTCCCAAAGTGCTGGGATTACAGGCTGAGTCACCAAGCCCGGCCTGCGTAGCTTTTAATAAAGCTATTGTAGCCGGGCTCGGTGGCTCAGCCTGTAATCCTGTAATCCCGCGCCTTTGGGAGGCTGAGGTGAGTGGATTGCCTGAGCCTGCGGGTTCGAGACCCGCCTGGGCAGCGAGACTTCATCTCTACAATAAATCAAAAAATCAGCCGGGCGTGGTAGCACATGCCTGTAATTCTAGCTATTGGAAGGCTGAGGTGGAAGGATCGCTGGAGCCCAGCAGGTCGAGGCTGCGGTGGCCGGGAGCGGCCACTGCACTCCAGTCTGGGTGACAGAGTGAGACTCCAACTCAAAAAAAATAAATTAATTAAAAAAATTAAAAAAATAAAGCTATTGTAATACTTTGAGCCAAAGACATAAACAACCACCTTCTGCCTGGAAGATTCTTCTTGTATCATGGATTTAGTCAACATTCATAAATGCATCCTCTTTGCCTCAATCCATCTCCCTGTCTCGGATTACTCCTTTGGATATTAGAGCTGTGCAAAATGATCGTTTACTCGACCTTTTCACTGGGATGAACACCAGGGACCTAAAACAACATGCGGAAGATAACTTGCCTTTCCCCCCAGTCTTTGCCCCTCCTCCCAGGTTTCTGTCTGAGGGACGGGCTCTGCCATCTCACAGAACATTGCCTGAGGCTGAGGAGGATGTCATACCTAACCCCTAGTCTCTTCCTCTGTCCCACACCCAGTGAAGTAAGTACTCTCAACTCCACTTGCCAAAGTGTTTATTTCAAGCCATTCTCTTCTCTCCAGTTGAAATGTGAAACCATACCCAAGCCCACTCATCTTTAGACCTGATTTTCGCCACAGCCTCATTCATTGTAAAGAAGCTAAAAAGCTAACTAGGTAACTTCCAGCATGCCATGCCTCTCTTCTGCAAATCTGCCCTTGATATGTCCACGGTTTAACATCGCTCGACAGTTCCCACTTGTCTGTGGGATGAAGGCCAGATTCCTAAGCGTGGTCACAAGGTTCTTTATGATATATTCACCTCTTCTTCTTTTTTTTTTTTTGAGTTGGAGTCTCACTCTGTCGCCCAGATTGGAGTGCAGTGGCCGCTCCTGGCCACCGCAGCCGCGACCTGCTGAGCTCCGGCGATCCTTCCGCCTCAGCCTTCCAAGTAGCCAGAATTACAGGCGTGCGCTACCATGCCCGGCTAATTTTTGATTTATTGTAGAGATGAGGTCTCGCTGCCCAGGCAGGTCTCGAACCCGTGGGCTCAGGCAATCCACTCACCTCAGCCTCCCAAAGGCCCGGATATTCACCTCTTCTTTCCTCCCTATTTCCATTGATTCTTCCTCTCCTAGTTGGCACTCCAGCTGAAGTGAATGTCTTTCAGTTCTTTTGTAAGATATGTTTTCTCTGGCCTCTGGGCATTTGTTCATCTCATTCTTATTGCTCACCCTCCTGTTCACTCCTTTTTATTTTTGTGTGTGTGTGTATCTATTTTCCCCTATAGTACTATCAGCAGTTGTTTTATAGTCTTTGAGACTACATTATTAAACACACAAATATTCATTGTCTGTATATTGTCCTGGTGTATAATTCTTTTTTTTTGAAATTTTTAACCATATTTTTTATTATAAAATTGTGGGGTACAGTTAAGGGTTAAGTATACAAATGTTCATCGTTCAGGCACCCTTGTTAATAAGGGGTGTCTCCTCATCCCCAGACAGATATTGACTATGGTTAGTCCCACCTCCCTTCCCCTCCCTACCCCCCCCATAGTTTCCCACCCCATCAGTCCTATTTTTATAGTATTCTGGTAGATGTTCAAGGTCCACTATATGAGTGAGAGCATGTCATATTCAGATCTTTGTTTCTGTGAGAGATCACTCAGTATTATACTCTAGTTCCATCCAAGTTGTTGTGAAATTCATGATTTTGTTCTTTTTTATGACTGCATAGTATTCCATAGTGTATATGTACCACATTTTTTTAATCCAGTCCTCTTTTGATGGACAGTATGGTTGGTTCCAGGTCCTTGCTATTGTGAACAACGCTGTGATGAACATTCGTGTGCAGGTATCTTTTTTATAGAGTGATTTGAGTTCTTCAGGGTATATTCCCAGTAGGGGGATTACAGGGTCATATGAGAGGTTGATATTTAGAGCTTTTAGGAATCGCCACACTGCTTTCCATAGAGGTTGCACTAGTTTACACTCCCACCAACAGTGTAGAAGTGTTCCCTTTTCACCACACCCTCTCCAGCAACTGTTATTTTTTGAGTTATTGATAATTGCCATTCTTACTGGAGTTAGGTGGTATCTCAGTGTGGTTTTGATTTGCATCTCCCTGATGATTAGTGAGGATGAACATTTCTTCATGTGTCTATTGGCTGCTCGGATGTCTTCCTTTGAGAAGTGTCTGTTCATATCTTTTGCCCATTTTATAATGGGGTTGCTTGTTCTTTTATTTTCAGCACGTTTGAGTTCCTTGCAGATCCAAGATGTTAAGCCTTTGTTGGACCTCGAGTTGGCCTGTTCACTCTTTTTAAAATTTTATTTTAAATTCAGGGGTAAAAGTGCCTTTTTTTACATAGACATATTGTATAGTGGTGGAGATTTGGTCTTAGATAGCCCATTCCCTGGATAGTGAACATTGTACCCAATAGGTAATTTCTGAACTCTAACTCCCATCCCCACCTTTTCCATTATTGGCATCCCTGGTGTCTATTATTTCTGTCTTTGTGGCCTTAGCTCCTGCATATAAGTGAAAACATATGGTGTTTTAGGTCTCCATATGCAGTCATTCCTTCAAATTTAAGATTCCACATCTGTAGATTCAACCAATCATGGAAAGAAAATATTCAGAAAATAAGTTAAAAATAGTAGTACAACAATAAAATAATACAAGTTTTAAAACAATACTGTATAGCAACTATTCACATAGCATTTACATTGAATTAGGTGTTATAAGTAATCTAGAGAAGATTTAAAGTATACAGGAAGATGGACATAGGCTGTATGCAAATACTACCCCATTTTATATCAGGGACTTGAGAGTCTGCCAAGGTCAGGAAAACAATCTTACTGCAGATACAAATGACTGCATATGTTGTTTCTTCTAATTGGCAAGTCTCAATCATATGGTTTGTTTATGTGCTGTTTACAGGGCTGCCATACACGCATGCACAGGTTGTACACTGCACAACTCAGGGAAACACTATTCACATCATGTTTCTTATATGAATGGTGTCCCTGGAGTTGAACAATGTGGTAGCCATGTCAGAATGTCTCCAGCCCAGTGCCTAACCACACTGCAATATCACTGCTTGCTCCTGCTGATTTGGTTGTCTTTCTCAATGATTACACAAGCGACCTCATACCAGATATTAGAAGTCAACACAAAAAAACACTGAGTCTTCACCTCCATCATGAAGCCATACAGGCACATATCTTCTGCTTATATACAGGAAATAACTTTAGGGAAAGAAGCAGAGGTCACACAAGAAACCGAAAATTTTTTTTTTTTTTTGAGTTGGAGTCTCACTCTGTCACTCAGACTGGAGTGCAGTGGCCGCTCCCGGCCACCACAGCCTCGACCTGCTGGGCTCCGGTGATCCTTCCGCCTCAGACTTCCAAGAAGCCGGAATTACAGGCATGCGCTACCACACCCAGCTGATTTTTTTTTTGATTTATTGTAGAGATGAGGTCTCGCTGCCCAGGCAGGTCTCAAACCCGCGGGCTCAGGCAATCCACTCACCTCAGCCTCCCAAAGGCGCAGGATTACAGGCTGAGCCACCGAGCCCGGCTGAAACCGAATATTTTTATCCAGAAAGAATTAATCTTTCCAAAAGGTGTAAGAGGAAGTATCTGAGTAATGGAATATGAGTACCACGACGGCAGGCTGTCTTCATTTGTCCATGGCTGATTCTCCTGTTGCAGGCAAATTGTCTCTCACAGAGTAGTTCCTAAAGAAAGGTTTTGCTAAATGAATGAAGGAGTCAAGTTGAATTATGATTACTGCATTAGACTATGTGTAAACTCAATGGAGGGCCCATGAGGAAGATTAGAACAGGCATCTATGTTGCCATATCATGCAAAATGTGTGGTCCTCTATAGGTTAGCAATTCTTTAATATCAGGAAGCTTTGTAAGGTTCTTTCATTCAGGAGCAAGTGAGGGGAAAGAAAGAGAAGAAGAAAAAAACAACAACATGAAAAGATTATCAAGGAAACTAGAATCCCAAGAAGAATGAACATACCTTGAGGATTTCACAGCTCCTTAACAAGTAATATCTCTACAGCATTTTATGGACTCACAGCCCTGCACATACATGACCTCTTCTGCTACTCACCAGGGAAGATGGAGAAAACACAGTCATTTCTTTCCTGTTGAGATAAGACAGAATCTTTCTACCCTAAATAGAGTTCCTTTCAAACATCTCTTGTACATCTTTAAAGTCATAAAAGTTAATCATCAAGTGCTGTTTGTTATCTTTCAATTATGCTTACTATTTTCAAGAAAGTTTTCTGTCTGTTAGAGAAGAAACAGAAAGAAAGAAGCTTTTATGGAACTGGGCTGTTGGGTTAAGGTTTCATAAATTCTTTTCTACACATAAGATCCCATAAAAATGCACTAACATTCATGGATGTATTAATCAAGAAGGGTTACTACTAGATATTTTAGTGACAATTATGTTTTTAAAATATTTCCTATTGAAAATATCAGTGGAACCTTTTCTTCCAGCTTTAAAGTACATATTTAAATCCACCCTATAGTAACAGCAGTTTTCAAATGCAACTGAAATCCAAGACAAAAAGATAGCTATAATGTAAGTGCTTGGTCAAGTTTCTAGTTTGAACATGTTCAAACTATGTGACTTTAAAATACTGGAAAACTCTTTGGTTAGTTTCTTCCTTTACTGCTGCAGATTTTAGTATGTGGCAGTTATAATGGAATAGAGTTCTTTTAATATATAGATCTTGGAGAATACACTTCTTTTAAGTGGCACACTGCATCAAATAGTTCAGCAATGGATTACCTGCTTGGGGAAATATGATTTTACTTATTATACTGTAATTTAGTTAATATTCAATAATATTTCACTTGGTTTATTTGATCTTGGCATAATTTGAAGAGTTAAATGAGATAAATATATATTTCAAAACAAATTTTATTGATATTTATTTGCTTCCCTCTGGGAAAATGTATCCCATGGATGGATGATTGAACATCACAATGTCAGATTAGTTTTACTGGTTTTTAAATTGTGCTGTCCTCAGACAACTGGTTTCTTATGGAAAGAGTAGTTTCTCAAGTGCTGATTGTCGCACATTCATTCTTAATGAGATGGGTAATGAAGCCATTCACTGATTGAGCCCATAGATGAATTCCTCACTATTGTCCAAAATTGTGACAACTGAAAGTATGATTATTTTTTCCTAGGCTTTATTTAAAAATCGTTAAAGTAGACACTTGTTTTCTCAGTTCATCTACTTAAATGACACATCATAACAAAGCAACTTCTAAAGCTTTTGCCCATCTCTAATTCCAGCTGTTTTCACTGACAGAAATTTTTACACCTAATCTGATTCTGGTCTTCAATTTCTGTTACATCTCCCTCAAAGGTTGATTTTGCCGTCAGCATAACTAAAGCTCAAATTAACTGTCTCCCTGATGAATGGTGTTTCCGTTATTGAAAGCAGAGTACAACTGCTTACAGTAAGTTGTCCTCACATGGCATCTATTCTTGATGACATTTGTAGGGGTGACTAATTTTCCTTCAACTTAAAAGTTGCCTGGAACCAAAAGACCTTCATTCTGACCCTCAACTGTTCTTTCTCCTAGCTCTCCTCCTGGACATCAATGTTTTCAAGGAGGAAAGCCCAGGATCCGGCATCTGGTGTTAAAGATGAAAAGTTTCAAGAGCCATGGAGTTTCTACACGACGCCAGCACTGGCAAGCAGCCAGAGAAAGCAATGGGAAAGATGGAAGGAAAAGACTTAGGACTCTTCACAGTTCAGTTGCATATTTGCAGAAAACATTAGACAACTTCTGTTATTAATGTTGACTGTTGCCCATTTTACTGATAGCTTTACCCTTTGTTGGGGAAGAAAGAAGAGAAAAAGAGGCAACAAAAACAAAACGAGACTTCTAAAATTTGCCATCCATTTCAAATCAGTTGCATTAAAAGGCAAATTTTATTCAACTAATTTCAGGATGTAGAGCCAAAAGTTTATGGATATCTTCCTCTTACCACTGGTAACAGCTGTTGGAAAGCTTCCACACTACGGCAAAGATGTTGTTCATTGCCAGTGAGTCAATACCAATATCATCAGAATGGCTACTACAAAAAAGTCAAAGTACAACAAATGTTGGCATGGATACAGAGAAAAAGGAACACTTATATACTGCTGGTGGGATTGTAAACTAGTTCACCCTCTCCAGAAAACTGTATGAAGATTTCTCAAAGAACTAAAAATAGAACTACCACTTAATCCAGAAATCCCTCTGCTAGGTATCTACACAAAGGAAAATAAACTTATGTATAAGGATACCTGTACTCGTATGTTTACTATAGTACTATTTACAAGAGCAAAGTCAAGCAACTGACCAAAGTGCCCATCAACAATGGACTGGGTAAAGAAAATGTGGTATATATACATCATGGAATACTACACAGTCCTCAAAATGAACAAAGTCATGTCCTTTGCAGTAGAATAGATGGAGTTGGAGAACATCTTCCTAAGTGAACTAACTCAGAAACAGAAAACCAAACACCTCATATTCTCATTTATATATAGGAGCTAAGTAGTCATACAGATGGAAGTAACAGACTCTGGGGACGCTAACAGTGGGGAGGTGCAGAGAGAAGTGGATTCAGAAGTTACTTGTTGAGTACAATGTTTATATCTAGGTAATAAGCCACCTGAAGGGTTCTCAAGCTCCACCAGTATGCAATATATTCATATAACAAATATGTACTTGCACCTAAATTTAAATGCACTTGCATCTAAAATTAAATTTAAATAAATGAATAATTAACTCCAGAATCTGTGAAATCTCTAGACACAATAGTCATGAAGACACAATAGTCAAGAAGGCATTTAATATAGATAATTTCTATTTTGATGTTTATGCTCTTCTAAAAGCTCTGTAACTTTTTATGAAACATCTTCTAGAAATGGAACTTCAAACAAAGCATTTTGGCTTTGGTTTTGTGAATTGTATTGTAACAAAATCAAATACATGCTTAAATGACTAAAATTTAATATTCTAATGAGGTCCTAATTGCTTAAATATGTGCAGAGTCAAAAAACTCCAAATGACTTCAACAGTCCCTAAGCTCCAACTAATAGGAGAGAATATTAGGCTATCTAGAGGTTTCTGCAGAATCTCTTATGTTATTTTGACAATATACCCTCTCCCCCCAAGCCTGAAGAGACATGGAAAGTAAATCCCCGAATGTGAGATTTATCTTGAAATAAATGGTCCCCAACTATAATAGATACGCTTAAACATCTTGTTCTCTCTTAGGTTAACTTCTGAGAATAAACTCAAAATATTAACTGCTTTTTCCACAAGTTGCCATAACTATTGATTAGGTTTTCATTCAAATTGGTCACTGCAACATAATTTATTATTTCATTCATTCAATAAGCATATTTTTATTTACCTGGTATGTAATTTGTTTCAGAAATTATGAAAATGCTGAACATAAAAAGACAAATAAGCAAGTTCTTGTTTTTTAAGTTGATAGATAAGGTAGGAGAGCTGACATGTAAATTTAAATTATTTTGCAATTAGCTGGGCGTAGTAGCGTGTGCCTGTAGTTCCAGCTACTTGGAAGGCTGAGGTGGAAGGATTGCCGGAGCCCAGCATGTTGAGGCTGCAGTGGTGGGAGTGGCCACTGCACTCCAGTCTGGGAGACAGAGTGAGACTCCAACTCAAAAAAAAAGAAAAAAGAATAGAAATTATTTTGCTAGACAGACGAGGAAGTGAGCAAAAATGCTGGACAAGGAAATTCATGAGAAAGTGGATCTATTACTGAGCATGCAAATTCTGACAATCACATGTCTCACTTTATGGTTTGGGAAAAAGATTTTGGTGAGAGTTCAATTTTATATGTGTCAAGTTTGCAAAAAAGCGGGGATCAAATGGCATTTGGACTTTAATGCAATGCTGAGGAGTTAGTACTTTATCCAATAAAACAATGTTTCTCAAAGTGAGTTCCACAGACCGCCGGTAGTCTCCACCAAGAGATAAAATAGTTCAGAGATAATGGGATTGTTTTACAAAGTAAACAACAATTTTATTCATATATATTTCAGAAATATGAAATGTAAAATCATATTTATAAAAATGTATTGTTATAATTCCTACGGTCTTTAAAAGTATGCATATGTTATAGGGAGTTAAGATAAAAGCTCCTATAAGGACCTAGTAGCTCATGTGTATGAATAAAGTAGGCTATCTAACTGTTTTTGATTGTCAGAGAGAAATAGAGAAGGAAGGAAATGTGAAGATCTGGAGAGCACATCTTTCTTTTAATTGGGACAATGTTAAGCAGTCCAGTTAATTGTGGCTATGTAGGAATCCAATATATATCATATCATATCATATCATATATTTTAATATAGAAAAAATATTTTTATACCATATCTATATGTTATATTACACATATACTTGACTATGCTTTATTACATGCATAATATAAACATTTTTTAAGAGTAGTCATACATCTGGATTTCTAGGCAGCATCTTTCAATATGTATGTTGGCAAATAATCCAAATTTAAAACACATGTGTGTCAACGCTAAGCAAGCCAAAGATCACACATTTGTGGGCCAGGTTTGGCCTCTTCTTAACACTACATGGATTGTATTGGTTCATTCCTGTCTTCAAACGCTTGGTTAATGAGGGAAGGAACAGGCAAATTTTCTAGCTAAATTATTTTCATGTCTTTTGTCTATTATTTAATATTTTAAAAATAAGTTCATAGTGTTTTTCACCTGCCCATGGAATGCAGATATTGCACGATGGTTGACTGGTCACAATTCATCTCATTTGCCAATTCTCGGGTTGACAGATATGGATCATCATGGATTAAAGCATTTAAACAGTCTTCCTCAAAGCCTGATGGTCTTCTTGAAAGTGGATAATTACTCAGGTCAAAGTGGTTCACTTTGAAATGACAAAAACATTTTCTTTTGTGTGTGTGTGTGTTGGAGTCTCTGTCGCCCAGACTGGAGTGCAGTGGCCGCTCCCGGCCACCGCAGCCTCGACCTGCTGGCCTCCGGCGAACCTTCCGCCTTAGCCTTCCAAGGAGCTGGAACTACAGGCGCGCGCTACCACGCCCGGCTAATTTTTGTTTTATTGTAGAGATTAGGTCTCGCCAAGTTGCCCAGGAGGGTCTCAAACCCGTTGCCGTGCTTCCTGATGGCATTCTCCCTCTACATGGCACAAATTTTCAAGCTGCCTCCGCTGGCCTTACTCCTCTGTCAAACTTAAATAGAGGACTATGTCGGAAGTGTTTGTTTTTTCCTACTTGGCACTCCAGCTTCTTTAGTCCACAAATAGCACTTGCTTTCTTCAAATCTGCTAAATGCTAGGCATATTCACAAACACAACATTGTCACTCCAAATGACAAACGACAAACAATAAGCTCCCAACACCACAGTGTTAGACAGTGTTGCCATGTCAAAAACAAACGCTATGAACTTATGCATCAAACTAATATATGCATTTTTTTCTGTTACTGTTGTGTTTCATTGTATTTCATGACATATACTTTGTTCACTAAAAATGGTCCACTGAAGAATAAAACAAAGAGTGAAAGTAGAAATATAAATCCTCCAAGCAAAAATGAAATGTTAATCTGTGTGTGTTTTAAAAAGCTAGTTGCCCAAAACTACATAAGAATTAATGGTGCTCCTTCTAAATGACTACCTAGTGCTATATTATCATCATTAACCAATGTTTGCATACCTTAAAAGTTCTTGATACTATGCTGATCATTAGATTCTATTCAAGGTCAAGCATTAACTATCCTTTTTGCTATCAGTTACTGTATGATTTTAACTTGATGTTTTCTTAGCAAAAATTTTATTTCATTCTTTTCCCTTTTTCTTCTCTCTATATTTTTAAATCGAAACATATTTTAACAAAGAAGTCCACCAAGCATGAAGTAACCACAGGTCTTATAATATAGGAGACAATATTTTCAAAATATCAGGCTTAATATTGGTTATATATACCTCTGCTGATACATTTTATGAATTATTTTCTTACCCCAAATTCTTCCAGAAATAACCATTTTATTTAAACCCATTATGTATAGAATATTGTCAGAAAATCTCTACCCTCCTTTGTTCCGTAAATAGGGACCTGTGAATTTAACTGACAATAGACACATTACCAGGAGGGAAAAACCAATAAAGTGTATTCATATGCATATGGATGCACAAAAGAAGCAGCTCACTAAATGGCTAAAGTTAGGGGCTTTATACCAAACTTAATATATTTACCTAACCTAACAGGGATGAGGAACAGGACAGGGAGAAAAGGCTTCTATGGGAAGACCAAATAAATTTACAAGTGAACAAATAGGAGACAAGAAAATATGAGGTGATGTTTGTCTATACAAGTGTGAGTGGTCTCCATTTTTTTCTTCATGGCCATAAAATTCCCCTGTCCTCACTTCCAGAAGTTTCTGCTTTTAGTGAGATAAATGAAACTTGAGAAGGTTTCTTTTTGCATCTGTTGATCTCAAATACCTTTAGTTTAAAATAATCTTCACGCCAATTCTGGAGTCTGACTGAGTCCTTACAATGTTAAAGTTTCTGCCAACATAAAGAAATTTTTTTAGAACTGGAATTTTTCTGTGATGTTTGCCCATTGAAAATCTCTCCAGCAATTTCAAAAAATGCCACTGAATCCCAATCAAGTCACCCTTTAAAAAATATAGACCCTGGGTGAATTTCTTAACACGACAAGTGAAGCTAAGCAAGATAACCTGGACAAACATTTCAGCCTTAAATCAGTAAATGGTACCATGGGTTGATGAACTGAGGAGGGAAGAAACAGAGAAGAGGCAATGGCCTAAAATAAACACGTGTAGCAAAGTAAATGTAGTTCTCAAGTGTTTTCATCAAAAGCCAGAGAAGATCAAGGATAATGGTGTAGTCAATCATTCCATTGTTTCACAGTCATTGCAGGAGCTAATACAGGGGAAAAAAATCAATAGTAATATGTCACTGTGAGATACAGAAAGATAATGCTTACCACTCCTTAGTACTCTTTCTAAAATCAACTCTGTCTATAGCCTTAGCAAGTATGTAAATTGTACAACTTCTAAACATGACATACAAAAAATTAACAATTGCATTTCTTATTAAAATGTAAAGCATCCCATTTATCCAACTATAAAACTCATCATCTTGTCTCCCTAAAAAGAAAACCCCTTTTCTAATTTCCCATCTTAGTAATGATACCATTGTCAGTTAAGACTTTCTTAGATGAGTGGTTATGTATATGCTTCTTTCTAGTGTGAGATAATGCATTCCTGATTAGATTTTAGTTTAATGTAAATATAATAAGGAGTCTAAGAGTAGTCATTTGGTTTTCATCTTCACATAGTTCACAAATGGCAGGGAAGCAGAATATTATAGACATGATTATATGAGAATCTAAGGTAGTGGCAAGGAACATTTGAAAATGTTTTCTCTCCCCAGGAAATAGTCTGATAAATCCCTTTGGGGAACCAAAATTATCAAGAGGAAAGTGTTTCTTAAAGAAATGTGTCAATCTAAAGGATTCACTTATTTAACATCTATATATTGATTGCCATATATAAACTGAAATTGTGCGAGAGAAGAAAAATCTACGCAAGATATTGTTTTTATTCCCCAGTGACTTACAATGGGGAAGATAAGATGTGCACACAAATGAACGAAACCACAAGCAATAGAAAGTGTGATATAGACTCTCCCTCACTCAGGAAACTCACTTGCAGCCGGGCAGTTAGGAAAGTTCTCTCCTGGATTCAAAGCCATGAAAGGCACTGTGGCATTTGGATAAGTACCTCTGTAGGAGAATTGCTGGCTGATAAGATGGTGTAAATCAAAATATAGATGTACAGGAGATGGGAATATGTAAAATAGGATCACCACCAAGTGGGGTTTCAGGAAAAATCACTGGGCAGTAGTGAGTTAGATCAATTAGCAGACGGAGAATCTGGAATTGAGGTAAAGGTTTAATGAGATACCAAATGTAGCATACTTAGCAGAGTACCAGGAATAATCACTATATTCCAAATGAGAAGTGAGGTGTATTCCCCTGTTGCTACTCTAAAAATGTCATTTGCCTTTCCGATCTGAAAATATTTGAGAACCACTATTACAGAAAATAATTCAGAATCATTTATAAATATGATTTGTTGGACCAAATCAGTAAAACAAAAAATGTATAAATTAGGTTGGTTTTGCTCTCCACTACAATTGTATGAGCATTATATTTCTTATTGGCATCTATTTCTAGGAAAATAATAATTTTTTGTCTGAACAATCTTTTGCTAAGGTGAAAAAAAGCAAAATTCCCCATCACCCAGTGATTTTCTTGGAAATTTATAATATCATCTAATGCAATTTGAAAAGCATACTGTGAAACACTGAGCTGGGGGTACAGACCATGCAGCATGCAAGATGATGCACATTTTTTCCATGGCTGAAGCCTTAGCCACTTGCCAAGCCAACACTAAACACCCAAAGTCACAACCTTCCATATGGAAGCAATATACTGAGATGCCAATACAAATACATAGGAGCCACTGAACTCTTCTTCATTTTTTTTTATTTGGAGTTGGAATCTCATTCCATCACCCAGGCTGGAGTGCAGTGGCATGTTCATGGCTACCCCAGTGTTGACCTACTGGGCTCCAGCTATCCTTCTGCCTCAGTCTTCCAAGTAGCCGGAACTACAGCCAAGTGCTACCACGCCCGTCTAATTTTTTAATTTTTATTTACTGTAGAGACAAGATCTCGCCAAGTTGCCTAGGCTGGTTTTGAACCCACGGGCTCAGGCAATCTACTCGCCTCAGCCTCCCACAGTGCTGGGGTTACAGGTTGAGCCACTAAGCCCAGCCTTCACTTTGTTTCTATAGACTCATCAACAAATACATGAGAAAATTTGGGGGAGAAAAATCATGACGCTAAACCCTCATCTACTTCATTTTCAATGGCAAACATGGTTTCAATACTGAATTATTCCATTTTAATTAGGTTACTAAATTTTTACCTCATTAGTAAAAATGAGTAATAGAAATAAGTATATATTAAAATGATGCACTCATATTTAAAATATTTTTTATCTCAGAATGTAAAAATCTAAACACATTTCAATAATTTTTGTAGTTACACAATTTCATTTTCATGAATTTATACATGTATGATATTTTTAATTTATACATGCATAATATTTTGTCAGCAACTACAAAGTGCATTTATTGACTACGGGGTATGTGCTGTCACTATGCTTGAAGCAACACTCCATGCTCGATATTTTTAATTCACTTTATAGATAAGAAAAAGTACAGAGAGGTAAAGTAATTTTCCCCAGGTTATAATGTAGGTATAAGACCAAGCTGGGATTTTAGACGCCCTAGCCTATGTAGGCTTTAATTTTTTTTCATTTTTCTCAAAGGCATTATTAATTAAATTCTCTACATGTGTCAGTTGTAATCAACATTTAATATTGATTTCATCCAATCATCACAAAAATCCTATGTAGTATATCTTATTATGAAACTTGATCTAAAGAAGTAAAAACCAAGGTACAGAAAGACCAAGTAAGTCATTCACATTCACACAGATTGTAAGCAGTGGTATCTAGTATTTAGTTCAATAAAGCAAAGTTACCAACTCATTGTTTATATGAAATGTAGAACAACATTTATTTTCTGAATTAATTTATTCCATACCATTATCATTATTATAATGTGGTCTTTTTTTTTTTTTTTTTTGAGTTGGAGTCTCACTCTGTCACCCAGACTGGAGTGCAGTGGCCGCTTCTGGCCACCGCAGCCTTGCCTCCCGGGCTCCGGCAATCCTTCCGCCTCAGCCTTCCAAGTAGCCGGAATTACAGGCATGCGCTACCACACCCAGCTAATTTTTTGATTTTATTGTAGAGATGAGGTTTCGCTGCCAGGCGGGTCTCGAACCCGCGGGCTTAGGCAATCCACTTACCTCAGCCTCCCAAAGGCGCGGGATTACAGGCTGAGCCACTGAGCCCGGCTTATAATGTGGTCTTTTAATGATCTGGGAACTAGGTAGTATACCCCCAGTAAGCCCTAGACCTTCAGTGGATATTTTTCTTTGCATTTGATGCCATATATATTTTTAAAAATTATTTCAAAGTTAATGTTTCATTGGAATAGACTCTAGTAGCAGTCAATTATAAGGACAGAATAAATACAGTACAAGATTTTATGAACATCAATTCTTTATTCATTTAAAAGTATAAAAATATCTAACCTTCACTCATTGTATTGAGAGAAAAGTGACTATCAGATTTATCAAGGTATAAATACCTTGTTTTGCTCAAGAACTATACAAGATTAACAATTACAGAGTTCTTGATCAGTCATTACTTGTAAGTCAGACACATTGATTATTGTCTCTCCCCTTCCCACTCTGACTCATTGAAAAGGGAAAAAAAATGCATGCTTGTGTGGGTTCGACTTTGTTTATTTCAATAAAATGTTGACACTAGATGTTTTAAGCTAAATAATGAGTTTTTGCTAACTTTCTCACTTATGTGCAAAGCACTTGCTTATTCTTAAAAAGTTAAAAAATAGTAGTGAACTGACTTTGAGAAGTGCTATGTTTGCATAAAGTGGTTAGCCCAGTACCTAGGAAAGAAGATACTCCATAGAAATTTCTTTTCTGTGTGGGGTGCCCTCTCTACTATTAGTAGTTTAACAGAGAATAGTCTTTGGCCATGACTGAGAGTGGTCAGTGTGTTGTCTGCGTGGCTTTCTCAGGAACAATCCTTACTAGTGGTGCCATATGATTTGATATCTTATCTACAGGATGGCTTTTATTTTTGTCATTCCAAAAAAATATTTCTCATCTCTCATCTTGGTCCTAATCTTTTCCCTTTACACGTGTTGTATAGATAACAGATTTTTCTTCAGACCAATTGATGTTGGGCTCTACCTTTCACTTTCAGGAGCCTGAGGGAGACCCAGCTAGGCTTATTCTGCTCATATATTCAGTTCGCCTTGCTGTGATGTTCACAATATCATAAAGTGAGTCAAAGCACTCAAGAAATGAACTTTTCATCTATTGGTGGTCAGAGAAGCTCAGAAAAGTAGAACCATGAGGGATCTTATGGCTCATGTAGATCACTCCTTCATCTCTCTGGGAAAGAAATTTCATCCCAGAAAAGCAGAGAGGCTTCTCTGACACCCAGCAGTGAGGGAGGAGTTGAAATGGAGCTTAAGTTCATGTTTTCTGACTCACAGCATCAGTCCTTTCCTCTCACTTCCAGCTGCCTCCCAGTGTCTGCATGATGTCACCAGGGAAGAATGTTCAAAACTGGCAGTCACCCCTTTCTTCTCCTTCCCAATGCATTGTGACAGTCCTGGGAAAAGGGGATCATTGAGAGAGTGAGGCATGGCTGGATTTCAACCCCCCACCGCTGAGTCATGTCAGTGATGGCCTCTCCCATTTTAGAGGTGCCACTCTCCCCACATTTGTTTTCCAATTTACACCATTGCTTTTCTCTGGTCAAGAATTAACTAAGCAGCCACACAGGGGAGGGCTGGTATTTTTGTCTGCTTGTCCTTGCTCTAAAGTTTAGGCCATGTAGGGGTCATTCTGAACTTGAGCGGATATTAGATTGAAATGTGAGAGCAGGAGAACACTTTTCCAGATGAATCTGTATTTAATTAGGCAGTCAAGCCAATCTAATTCTGACATTTGACAGCTTAGCTCTCTGATATTGAAAGGCAAATTGTGAGGTGAAGCATTTATTAAAAATAAATATAAAGGCAATACTAAGATGTTAACTTTTAAGGTGATGGACAGCAATACTGTTCTATCTATTCCCAATGGCATTTAATTAACATACCAATTATACCAATTTTATCACCTTTAACTTTTCTCAACACTTAGGAAAGATTATTAAATAGAAAATTTCATGGATAATTATCAAATAAGAGGACGTTATACCAAAAATATCATCTTTTTAAGTTTCACTAGAAAGTTCTATTGGAAAAATTTTAAATATAAAAATGAGCTCAAAGCAAAAAAAATCCACATATGTAATTTAATGATATTTATTCACTACCTCAGGGCTGTTTTAATAAGCATTAATTTTGTCTTGTATTTTGACTTTCTTTTCTTTCTTTCTTTCTTTCTTTTTTTTTTTTTTTTTTTTTTTGAGTCAGAGTTTCACTCTATTGCCCAGGCTGGAGTGCAGTGGCACTGGCATGACTCACCACAGCCTCCACCTCCTGGCTCAGGTGATCTTCTGTCTCAACCTCCCAGGTAGCTAGGACTACAGGCAAGCACCACCATGCCCAGCAAATTTCATATTTTTTTGTAGAGAGGAGGTCTTGTTATGTTGCTCTGGCTGCTCTCAAACTCCTGGCTTCAAGCAATCCTACTGCCTCAGCCTCTCCAAATGGTGGGATTACAGGTGAGAGCCATAGTAGCCAGGCTTATTTTCTTTCTTTATCAGAATTTTTATAACAACGTCAATGCTAAGTGTAAAAGAAACCAATATTAGTTTATACAGAAGACACTATTAGTTATTTCTATGGCTGGTTCTCAAATAAATGAAAGTTGAAACAATAAAACATTATATCTATGAAATTTGTAAAAATTATTCTAGTTAATGTTAAAACCAATATTCTCTAAAATTGGTGGTTTAAGTGTGGATTCATTTGCAGATGCCTTGAACTGTAAAAATCTTCAACTCTTTAGCCCAGTAGTATAACTCCTTCAGTTTCTGCTAAAATGTATATTAGTTTTATTCTGCTTTTTTGTTTGTTTGTTCTTTTTTTTTTTTTTTTTTTGAGTTGGAGTCTCACTCCATTGCCCTGACTGGAGTGCAGTGGCACACTCATGGCCACCCCAGCATCTACCTGCTGGCCTCCGGCGATCCTTCTGCCTCAGTCTTCCAAGTACCCAGAACTACAGATGTGCGGTACCACACCCGGCTAATTTTTGATTTATTGTAGAGACAAGGTCTCGCCAAGTTGCCCAGGCTGGTCTCAAACCCACGGGCTCAGGCAATCCACTCACCTCAGCCTCCTAAAGTGCTGGGATTATAGGCTGAGCCACTGAGCCTGGCCTAAAATGTGTACTTGTAAAGATTTTTTATTACATGCTTCTTTATAATATAAAAAAACTGGATTTTGTTAAATGTCTACTAGTGTTGAAATTAGCTAAGTTAGGACAAAGCAACTATCAGCATATTATTTTAATTATTAAAAATATGATGGTAAAGGCCAGGCAGTAATATAAAAATACTTGTGTTATTATGTTAAAAAATAGAATATATGCTGACATGGTGTTGTTTGAGGGATGTTTAGTTAAGCATGGGAGAGGGGAACTGAAGAGAAAAGTAAAAAATGAAAACTATTGATCTATGATGTGTGGCCTTTGTTGCTCTCATGTCTCCAGTGTCACAAACAAGCTGTAAGATATGGAATAGTAGTTAACATTTTAAGAAAAAATCTGGGATTTCCTTAAGAAATAAAACAGATTAGAGTCCAAAATCATTTTGCTTCCAAAATCATGGGAGACAAGATAAATTTCAGTAAGAAGCCAAATAACGTAAAAAAGTCATAAATTTAAAAAGGAAACCATGGAACAAATGATGCAATATTTTGAAATTTTCAGAATGCTACTGACAGTTTTATAGGGGAACAATAATATTTACAAGGTATCTAAATAGATACTTGTGTATTCAATTTATGTGTGAAAAACATTCTGTTTCCTGAAGACATTTCAGAAAAATACTTTGAGATAAACCAACTGATTAATCCTCACATTACTGTATCATTGGTATTTATTACAATATTTTGCTATATTTGAACTATAGTGAAATTCTTGAAGTATTTGGAATAAAGTTTTAGAGAGTATATTTAACAAATTAGCAATTCAAGCTAACATGGGAACAAGTATTTATTTAGTTATCTTTTCTTAAAAAGAGGTACTCAATGAATATCTGCTGCAATTAAGATTTAGGTAGATGAAAAGTACGTACTTATGCTCATGAGGCAGAGACCTTTCTAAAACAAAGAGATAAGGGCCTTCCCAGAATAGAAAAAGAATGTGTTAGAGAGAAAGTGACATGACTTAGTCAATGTCTAAGTGTGCATGAGTAACCCAGTTACAACCCTGTGCCATAAAATACCCAATCAAAAATGCAGGTTGAGACCTCATCTCTATAATAAATCAAAAATTAGTCGGGCGTGGTGGCGCGTGCCTGTAGTTCCAGCTACTTGGAAGGCTGAGACGGAAGGACTGCCAGAGCCCAGCAAGTCGAGGCTGCGGTGGCCGGGAGCGACCACTGCACTCCAGTCTGAGCGACAGAGTGAGACTCCAACTCAAAAAAAAAAAAAAAAAAATGCATGTTGCCATATAAGGGAGACAAAGGGACTAAAATGTAATGTAAGGCAACGCCCCACTGTGTTCCGGGCTCAGCCTTTGGATGTACTGGCACAGATAAACACGGCTTCCTGGCAAAAAAGTCTTGGCGTCTCATCTCTCTGTAAAGGATCCTGCCACACTCATACATACCACAAATAAGTGTTAGTGTAACCCATTGCATCTATACTTCAGCTAGGTTGTTTTTAAAGCTGTGTTAAATGCAAAACAGCATTCTAAAACAGTTGTATAGTAAAAATCCCAGAAGGTTCTGTGGGATTCAAGAATAAAAGGAATCTGTGCATTACTTCTCAAGAGGATATCCAAGAAGGGGCAAGATTCCAAAAAGGAGATAACTGTAGGTTATATCTAGTCACATGGGATTTTAGACAAGTCTGCAGAAATGTTCTGGCCCCCAGGAATTGTAGAAAAATCTGTATGCTCCCAGGTGAGGGAGCTGTTATAGTAGGAATATATAACATCTTGTTGGTAACATCTGGTAACTGATGACCAAATTTCAAAGCAAACAATAGATGCCTGAGAAGGTGCTAATTTGAATAGAGGCCTTTTAGAATCAGATAGCCATCTATTACTTAATCCCCACAACACCCCAAACAGAATAAGCACTTGTGAAAAGTAGAAAGACCCCCCAAATTGATTGAGATTACATTTTTGCTACCTTGACAGTGCATGGTAAATGCTTTCTAAGTGATGAAACAATGTAGACATCCCGTCCTGCTTTGAGAAGTTAATTCAACCTTATTGTTAATTAGGGGAAATTTTCTGGCAAAAGTTTGCAGAATCTGTAACATGGTACTTGAAAGAAAGATTGTATCACACTTTTTAACGATTTATAAGGAAAAAGATCAGATTTTAAAAGCAAAGATGAAAGAAAAAACACTATTCTAAAAATAGCAAAAAAGAAATGAAAAAAGAAAAGTCAAAATTAGAAAGAATGCAATCCTTAATTTTGAAAAAGAATAGACTTGAAGAATATCAGATAAAATTTAACTTGTAACTATTCAGCATCATAAAATTATTTTACTATTTTATAGAAAATGCTAAATTCAGCATTATTTTCATCTTAAAGGAAGAATTTTTTTTCTTTCTGTCATCATCTCTATTCCAAACTCCATAGCCTCACTGAAAATATTTTTTATTAAAAAAAAAGTAAAAGGTCCCATTAGATGGAGTCAGTATAGACAATAAGCAATCATTTCTAACATTGCCTAGATCTGTCATGTTTTTCTAGTGGTTCACTTTACGATCTAATCACTAGCCAAGGACAGAACAGGTTTCTCAGAGGTAGCTATTTATAATTGTTCTACGACCCCCTCCTCATCTTGTTTTGTAAATAAATTAACCTAATCAGCCCTTCATGAACCTCGGACAGACCCCATCACTATGGTAGCAGTCATGTGACTAGCCCTTCTATTTGTCTATCACCTGTCACTAGTACCTGTGCTTACTTATCCCTTTTGTGATAAAGTGAACAGACCACCACCCAATCACCTTAACAGCCTACCCACACCAAAGGGAAGGTTTAAAAGCATTCAACTTCAAGCAGCCATTGGCCATTGCTTTACTAAACTCTGGTGTGTCCACGTGGCTCTTTGAGCGGTAGCTGCCATGTTTCCTAGTTTTGGCCCTCTCCCTTACCTTGTGAAGGTGAATCTCTCACGCTCGCACTCTCTCTCCCCCCTCTCTCTCCAATTTACTTTCTAAATAAACTATATTTTCCAATCTAACTTCTGTGCAATTCTTTGCATCTTTTGTGGGACACTGGATCGCAGACACCCCTGGCAGACCTGACCTAACATTTTGGAGGCACTACTGAGAGTTTTAACCTAACAAAAAGACTAAGATAGTCACAGATTTTTTGAGTCAGAATGGATGTTAGCGATGTGAAGTTCATTGGTTCCCAGTTTTCAATGATGCAAGTCACCTGGAGGTCTTGTCAGACATCAGCTTCCCAGGTCCTCTCCAGAAAATATAATTTCTTAGGCTTTGAAAATGTCTGAGAATTTGTACTGTTAGCAATGCAAGTAACAGGTGATCCTTATCATTATAAAATTTTGGAAAATATGGAAACTGTGAGCCCAGTTCCATTTCTTCAGACAGGAAGAGATTCATTCAAAGATTACTTGGCCAGTAAGTTATCCCTGGATGTGAGTCCTGAGATTTCTCTCTCCTTTTTGCAAACTTCTTAGTACCTTTCAATTGTGATCTGAGTTGAACTTCTAGATGATTTCAACAAAAAATTTAAACAAATAAAATTTTAATGAAAATAGGTAGAACAAATAACGGAAAACAGATTTTTCATTGACAATGATCTTCATTAAAGCATATGTTTTACATTACAGTACACTGGATTTACATGTTTTACATTACAGTGCATTTATTATGCACCTATGTTGTATCACATAACAATAAAATTACTTAACTAAATATATGTTTAAATACCAGGACATTGAATTTCAGACTTCTGAAACCTCAGCTCTTCATTCCTCTAAGAGTTTCATGGGGCAACTGTGTAGGAATAGAAATGGGTACCAAAATCATCAGGTTGAGAAGAAGCAAAATGGGGGCTCCTGATTTCCCACTCTGCTACAAAAAGTTCCACTCTAATCTAATTTATATCCAAGTCTTTCACATAAAATTCTATGTAAATGAAGAAATTCTATGGCTAAAACCTGTCAGAGACTATTGCGTTGCTGGTAGGTTCACCACATAGAGAAAGATATTCGACAGTTGAATGAAAAGCAATGTACCAGCTGGGAGTGGTAGCTCACACCTGCAATTCCAGCACTTTGAGAGGTTAAAGTGGGAGGATTGCTTGAGTCCAGGAGTTCGAGTCCTGTCTGGGCAATATAGCAAGACCTGGTTTAAAAAAAAAAAAAAAACTAGGTGTGGTGGTGCATGCCTGTAGTTCCAGCTACTCAGGAAGCTGAGATGGAAGAGTCACTCGAGCCCAGGAGATTGAGGCTGTGGTGAGCTGTAATCGTGACCCCGCACTCCAGCCTGTGCAACAGAATGAGACTCTGTCTCAAAAAAAAAAAAAAAAAAGTAATTACCTTCCTTGTAAGTTCAAATAGAAGGGATATAGTCATATTTGCCCCAAACTAGAACATTTTAATATATGATTTCTGTCAAAGGAAAATATAAAATCAATACCAAAATAAATAATAAAAGTAATAATAGTATTAAAAATAATAAATCATAATCTAAGTTACACACTCATCACTTTATCTTACCCTATACATGCTCAAAAGCTATTTCTTACTTCTAGAATTAAGAATTTTTTAATTTGTTGGGTAGAGAAAAATGATGAAGCCAGGGCTATTAGATTAAAGCTATTTCCTTTCATCTGTGAAGCAAATCACTATACGAATAGGTACAATATAATAATGAATTTTCTTTTTTAAATTTTTTATTCTTGAGTTGGAATCTCACTCCCCCAGGCTGGAGTGCAGTGGCATGCTCACGGCCACCCCAGCGTCGACCTGCTGGGTTCCAGCAATACTTCTGTCTCAGCCTTCCAAATTGCTGGAACTACAGGCATGCACTACCACGCCCGACTAATTTTTCGATTTATTGTAGAGATGAGATCTCACTAAGTTTCCCAGGCTGGCCTCGAACCCATGGGCTCAGGCAATCCTCTCACCTCTGCCTCCCAAAGTGCTGGGATTACAGGCTTGAACCACTGTACCCAACCAATAATGAGTTTTCTAAAGAAAGTTCCTAATTTTGCTTCCCTCCAACACAGAAGAACTTAGTGACCACATTGGGTCAAGGGTTGGGAACCAGCACAATGAGCTTATATACCCAACACAAAGCCAAAACTACACTCTTTAACCGAATAGTTTTTATAACTGAAAAGCAACTTTGTCAGAAATTGTGCATTTTGAATCTTAGACATATCAAAGATTCTAAAATGATAGCATGGTATACCTATTTGCATCCCACTTCTTTTCTGTTTTCTTGTTCTTTTGTTGCTTTTTATCTCCTCCTCCCTCCAAGGTCATAAAATCTTGCTGTCAATTAACATTAAGAATCAGAACAAAAGTTCTATAAGAGAAGATTGACAATGGCTTTTGGATTTCTAGTTGTCAGATCTTACAGTGCCATCTTAAATAGCTATATATATTTTTTCAGATATATGGGATGGTTTTGAAAATCAAACTAATTACTGTTGACTTGATTCTCTATGGAATATTAAACTAGGTAGCTTTTGAGATGGACCTTGAGCATAAAACCATGTCAAGGTTTCTGGTTGCAAACAATAGAAATGACTCTGGCTAAAAAGTCTCTCCTCTTTTACTATTTCTCTTAACAAACCATAGATACTTAACAAGTGTTTACGATTAGTTATTTTTTTACTTGTAATATTAAAATTTGATGTGGTAAACATTATTACTTCAAGAATTCTTTGCTTACCTTATTCCTGGAATAGCAGAATTAGCATATACATATACAAAAATAGTCAGAGAAACACATGCATAACTTTTAAACTTCTCCATCTTAAAAAAATTGAGATATTACTCTAGAAGAAAGATGAACTATAAAGTCCAAGTCAAGCACAACAGAGAGAAATTGAACTGAGTCGAAGTTAATGAGTCTTCCTCATTATACTACCCTGCCTTTCCATTAGTGAGGGAAACAATAATTCCATATTGGAAAAGGTTAGACACACATGGGGATGTGAAGAATAAAAGACATGTTCGAAGGTGGCATGGCAGAGGAAGAGAGAGCAAACTGCTTTTCATAAGAATGTTTTCAGAGAATGACAAGTAGGTTGACTGTAATATGGCTTTTGTTGAGGGGCATCATTAGAGATAAATCTAGAAAGACAGGTAGAAGTCAAATTCCAGCAGAGAATGAAGTCACAAAGAAATTTATTTTAAAAATGCCATGGATTCTTATATATGGGTGGTAATGGTGGAAACAGGCTAAAAAATGGTCTAGAATCAAGAAAGGCTGGACAATAGGAGTCACCAACACAATCTACAAAATCTCAAAACAAACAAGCAAAGCAGTGTCATTAGGAAGATGAGGACACTCCAGAATTGCTTCTGGTGGTTACACGATGCTGTTCACTGAACTACAATGTTCCAGTATATAATTTCTAAATGGACTCTGCTTGTTTATATCACTTGCTCAAGATTCAAAGTGGTGAGCAAGAACATCTGGCTAGGAGTCACACACCTGTTCCATAGCTATTGGGGAAGGGAAGAAAGATTTTATTTTTCCATGTATTCTCTAGAGAGACAGCATCCAACTTCCTGCTATGACACACACCATGTGAGACTCCTCCAAAATATAATGGATTCAAAGGTTGGGCAGCCAAAAACTAAGTGATTATGTCCATTGCAAGAAGTGACAACTTTAACCAGAGTTGGCTTTATCTAAGGTACATTAAAGAATGGAGAAACTGGTGCCACTGAACTGGACTAGGAAACCATTGTGAGGCTGGTGAAGAGAGTGTGAGGATGGTCAATGGCACTACTGAGGGGCTTATCTGAGCTCCACCTGGGCACGGCTCTGCTAGGTTGGCTCCATTCTCCATTTTTTTTTTTTTTTAATTGAGTTGGAGTCTCACTCTGTCGCCCAGACTGGAGTGCAGTGGCCGCTCCCGGCCACCGCAGCCTCGACCTGCTGGGCTCCGGCGATCCTTCTGCCTCAGCCTTCCAAGTAGCCAAAATTACAGGCATGCGTTACCATACCCGGCTGATTTTTTGATTTATTGCAGAGATGAGGTCACGCTGACCAGGTGGGTCTCGAACCCGCGGGCTCAGGCAATCCACTCACCTCAGCCTCCCAAAGGCGTAGGATTACAGGTTGAGCCACCAAGCCCTCCATTCTCCATTTATAAGAACAAAGAGAAAGGGAGTTGAATTTTAGTAGGAATCCTGTTGTACTTCCTGTTGGCAGTGTTCCTGGGAAATTGCTATACCTGATTCTTTAAAATTTCAGATTTCCTAATAGGTGATCAATAAAGACAGACAATCTGCATGGAAATAATAGTCCAGAAGAAAGGTATGTGCAGAACTTTCTTCCTCTGTCCACTATTGATGTGGTATTTCAAAGTGAGTGTTTTCTCTCTCGTTCGTAAGGAGATATTGCTCTTACCAGAAGCTTATATTAGCTTCTCATTTTCAGCATTTCTCATTTTCAACAGACAAAAAATAAGAAATGTAAAGAAATTATAATTGAAAACACATGCCCACACACACGGGACCAGAAACATTAGTGACAAGACAAAATAATTTACAAAGATCCTGCCAGTAGTTCCTTCATCTTGACTAAGCAGCTGCTAAAATATTGCACAAAGCCAGTCAAAAGCACAGGCTCTAAGAGGATGTTGAGGCATTTAGTTGAATTGAATTGACTTGAATTTTCAAGCAGTTTTCGTCTATATGTCCAGAAATGCTGTTCTTCAATTATATTTTGGACTTTGGAATTCCTAATCAATTTCAATCAATATATCTCTATGTTACTGAAGAGGTAAGGACACATTATTTATAGAACAAGAGTTAGGTCTAACACCTACATCTTTAACTGCTTGTCTTTATCATAATTCCATTTACTGTGACGTTGATAGAACACACAAATAAAAATGAAGAGTTGAGACATCCCAGCTGGACTCCAAAGGCAATTCCAATTGTAAAAACCCAGATCAGTTATTTTAACTATTATGCATTGGAGAGATCTTTTTTTTACACATGACCATGTCCCTAGTGTTAACCATTTTAGTCATTAGTTCGTGTTAGGAGAATTTGGGGGAAATATTGTATTGATTTTAAGAAATTTTACTTTGTAGTGATTCATTATTTATTGAAACTAATGTCTCCTGGTAGAAGGTAAAAGGCATGTGTTCACATCAATGTTGTTTCTGAATCTCTGATGTTTCACAATTAAGCCTTGATACTCAGTATGCCATCATAATTTGTAAGTGTGTAAATTACATATACCATTAAAATTACTTATGATGATAGTAATCTATAATTATTGAATATAAAGATATGTCTAATTCTTTACTTGATAAGACATTTAATTGCATTATTTCATTTACTAATCTCTACAACTCCTGGTGAGAAATGAATTACTATTGTCTCCATGTCAAAGATATGGAACTAAAGTGTGGTGATTTAAAGTAACTTATCCAAGGCTGCACAGCAAATAAATCCTGGTTTCCTAGACATCTTAGACTGCACTCCTACATGCTACAGGTGCCCATCCATGTGAAAGAGTTATAGGAAATAGCCTTTTGTCATGGCTATTTCAGATCCCAGACAATGCTACAGAGGAATGGATTTGTTTATGATATGTTACTAAGATTTCTAAGCTATTTTTCACATCTATTTCACTATATCTTAACCTCCACAATGACCGTGCTAAAAGATGATTCTTCCAGTAGCTTTGGTAAATTACTAATTATTTATCCTATAATGTAAATTATTCTAACTAATTTTGAATAAACGAAGCCCAGTAGTTCAACATAAGTTTCAAAATAATCTTATTAGCTTGGTTCAGGAGGCAAATCTTACAGTATAGTCTAATTAAGTTGCTTTTAGAATATACAAACACATCTTTGTTGTCACCAGAACTGCTGATTAGTGGCAAATCACTCTTCACATAATGAAACTTGTTTTCTCTGAAGGGCTGAGATAATTTGAAAAAAGCAAATGAAAAACTCACCCCACTAAAGCGCTTTAATGTCTTTATTTATAATAAAATCTATAATTATATTCTATCTTATTGGAAGAAAAAAATAAACTTTTACAAAATCTGGGGCTTTACGAAGGGCCTAATTTCTCACAAAAAAAATTGGATGTTTGATAATTTTTCAACTGGCTAGCTATATTTTCTTGAGTTCATTCAAAACTTAATTCAATCATCTGGAGAAAGCAAGAAAAAAAAATGCTCCAAGAAATGCTTCTGTTTATCAGCTCAAGTCATGATAAATAAATTTAAAAAAAAAAAAGCTGGGCTCAGTGGCTCAGCCTGTAATCCCGCACCTTGGGAGGCTGAAGTGAGTGGATTTCCTGAGCCCACGGGTTCAAGTCCCGCCTGGGCAACTTGGCGAGACCTCATCTCTACAATAAATCAAAAAATTAGCCGGGCGTGGTAGCACGCGCCTGTAATTCCAGCTACTTGGAAGGCTGAGGCGGAAGGATCGCCGGAGCCCAGCAGGTCGAGGCTGCGGTGACCGGGAGCAGTCACTGCACTCCAGTCTGGGCAACAGAGTGAGACTCCGACTCAAAAAAAAAAAATTAAAATAATAAATAAATTAATTAATTAATTAAAAAAAGAAAATATACAATTTATCTATTACTTAACTAAAATTATCATTCACCAGAGTGTTTTCCAAATGTGTTAATTTCTCATTCCATCCCTAAACAAATTTTTAGCATGATATCCTTAACATATAGAATTTTAAAATTGATTTAGGAACTATAGGCATGTTTCATTCTATAGAAAATTTTGTACATCATAAGACAAATATAAAAATTTTAAATGATGACATAAACCTATTATAAATCATTATTAATTTTATTTTTAATTATACAAATAAAAACCCTTTGGTTTGCCTTAAGAAATAGCTTTTGGGTGTTCAGGTTTAAAATTCTGCCAATCAAGTATTCACTTAAGTGGTATAAAAGGTAATGCATAGACTTAGGATAAGGTTTTTCATTAACAATGGCTGGCAAAATATTTTATTTCAATGGTCTTCTTGATAATTTCAACTCTTCTGCTGACACATCTGTACATACTATTAGGTCATTTTTATAACTTCAGAATATGACTGAGAAAGCACTCAGACAAGGAGTAGAAGAAATGTTTGTTCTGCCATGTTCATGCATTTTGCTTTTGCTTTCATTAGTAAGATTATCTTTCACCGGCAGCTTCCTTGCTGGAAGATTCCTAGGCCACTGGCTTATCTGGTAAGGGTGAGTTTAGTTGAAACTAGATTGTATAATCTGCAAATCCATGTTATCAGGCACACAAAGACAAGTTCATTATTATTATAAGCAGAAAGAGAACAGGTGGGGCTGTTTTCTCATTCTTGGCATGGTGGCACACCGTTTTCCCTTAGGATGTCTTGCATATGTGACTGTTATCTTCTGACACAGAGACCTAGCGAGGGTACTAGTGTCCAACCATATTAATTAAAAAAAATACATTTAAATAAGTAAATGAATATTAATAAACATGTCCATATTGCCTTGAAGTTAAATACTATATATTAAATTTTTAATATTCTCCTCTAGGGGCCCAATAGGACCATTGTTTGCCTTTTTAAAAGTGAATAAGTAAGTTGGAAGAAGAGAAAGAAGAACAAAGAAAAAGAAGAGGAGAAAGTGAAAAAGTTGTTTTCACAATCACAGCAGCAAAGCCGACCCAACCAAGTGACCTTACTGGGTTTTTTAATGACGTGGTTGGATAATAATATTATTGAAATCCCTTATCAGGTTCATTTGGCCCTATGAGAAAGGTTTGTTTTTTTCTTTTTCTTTTCCTTCAATTTACTTCAGCACAGTCTTTAAATTGACATGAGTGTCCAAAGCATCAGCTGAAATACTTAAAGCCATTTTATGTGCTGTGCACAGCACAAAGTTGATAAATATAAGTGAAGAAATATAAGACACATGATCAAATAGTAGCACGATCATGCCCTCACATAGTCAAAGGCTATTTTTACTTAAAATCCAAACAACTAGAAAGTTCAGAATTTTTTTTCTTAATTTTAGAATACTCCTCATCTTCAAACAAAACAGAGACCCAGAAATGTTGACTTGTCCAAGTGGAGGAGCTGGAATTTGATTCAGGCAATCTGGTTCTAAAGTCCATACTGGTAACCACTGTGCTACAGAACAGAGGTTTAATATCTACATCATACAATAATTATGGAATTAAAATAATTAGCATATGCATAAAAAGTGCCTAGTTTAGTGCTTGAATTACTGTAAATAATCCATACATTGAGGCTTTCATTATGGGAGAGAGGATGGAAAAGCATGCAGATTTTTTATGACCTCAGTTTTTTTTGTTGTTTTTTTTTGTTTTTGAGTTGGAGTCTCACTCTGTCGCCCAGACTGGAGTGCAGTGGCCGCTCCCGGCCACCGCAGCCTCGACCTGCTGGGCTCCGGCGATCATTCCGCCTCAGCCTTCCGAGTAGCCGGAACTACAGGCATGCGCTACCACGCCCGGCTGATTTTTTGATTTTATTGTAGAGATGAGGTCTCACTGCCCAGGTGCGTCTCGAACCCGCGGGCTCAGGCTATCCACTCACCTCAGCCTCCCAAAGGCGCGGGATTACAGGCTGAGCCACCGAGCCCAGCTATGACCTAAGTTTTTTAAAAAAACTATTTTATTAGAGAGAGATGTAGAGTCCAGTAAGGATTAACTACACAAGTAGGCTGCAGCTAAGATAGACAAATGAGACATCATCAAACTGAAAAGTTTGCACAGCAAAAGAAACCATCAAGAGAATGAGGAGACAATCACAGAATAGGAAAAAAATATTTGCTAATTATGTATCGACAAAGACCTAACATCCAAGATCTACAAGGAACTCAGATGAGCTGAAAGGAAGAAAACAAACTAAATAGTGGGCAAAGGACATGAACAGACACTTTTCAAAACAAGAAATGTAAGCAGCCAACAGATACATGAAACAATACTCAGCCTCACTAATCATCAGATAAATGCAACTGTCAACTACAAGAGATACCACCTAACCCCAATGAGGATGGCCATCATTAATAAATCAAAAAACAACAGTTGCTAGCTTACAGATTTTGCAGACAAATGGGGCTGTGTTTGGAGCTAGCTCTGCTTACCATCTGCCTGACTGTGTACAAACTCCTTAGCCTACCTCTTCTGCAACACAGGGTTAATAAATCCTATTTGCCAAGTTGGGAAAAGTTTAAAATAAGAGAAACTGTAAACAATACCTGATAAGCATAAACATTACAGATATTATTATTGTTGTTATTGAAAGCCAACTTAATTCAAACACTTTGCACTTTTATTGGCTTTTTTATGGCTTTCTCTTTCTTTATTAGACACTGAAGATGTTACACAGGTCTAAAAGTTACGCTGTTGAATATTTACTTATTAACTTAATTGAGTTGGAATCTCACTCTGTCGCCCAGGTTGGAACGCAGTGGCATGCTCATGGCCATCCCAGTGTCGACCTGCTGGGCTCTGGTGATCCTTCCACCTCAGCCTTGCAAGTAGCTGGAACTACAGGTGTGTGCTACCACACCCAATTAATTTTTGATTTCCTGTAGAGATGAGGTCTTGCCAAGTTGCCCAGGCTGATCGCGAACTTATGGGCTCAGGCAATCCACTCTCCTTGGCCTCCCAAAGTGCTAGAATTATAGGCTGAGCCATCGAGCCTGGCCAAATAATTATTTAAAAACTGACCACCAGGACTTAGGCTCTGGTCCAGAGTTCCAAGCCAGAAGCAAAAAGGAATGGGGGTGGTGGGCTGGGGGGTATTCCTCTAACATCATCAAAACCCAGAAAACTAGGATCCTAAGCTACTTCACAGGTCAAATCCAGGGCTTGGGCCCTCAGGCTAACCCTCAGGTGCCTCTGGCTGCATCACATTGAAGGTAAGGTAACCAGCAAGGGGTTGGAGGGAACAGCCAGCCGAGTCCAGACATGGACGAATATGACTGGAAGGAGGACGGGAAACGGACAGGTACTGTCCAGCTGCAGTTAAGAGAAGAGTGCAGCTAAGGCAAGTGGAAGGCCAGGGGAGAGGCCTGGGGAGCAGTACTGCAGCAATGAAGAAGTGTAGCCCCAGAGTCCCTTCCTGGCTGCTGGTCAGCGTAGCAGCTGCTGATTCATGGATGGAGCTCCTGACCTGAGACCCAGGCAGAGGGCTTACACGCCGAGGATCCTCTTGGTGAGCTGGAGTGCCTCATCTACCAGCTTGGACCCGAGATGCTCCTTGTAGGCCAGGATGTCTTCAGGCCACTTGGGGATTGTCTGCTTCTCACTGATCCACATTTCCTGTGCAACCTACTGAATGCGTCTGAAGTCATGGCTGACTGGCATCATACCACCCTCAAACTCATTGATGGCATCAGCCAGTGCGTTGATTGTCTCAATATCCATGTGAGGGTTCTGCCAGGCCAGCCAGGCCAGACACACTTGGCTCTTTTGTCCATCCAACAGGCTCTGGATTGGGCTCACCTGTTGTTTTCCAGTGAGACCATATTGCCCAATGACATTCCTCATTTTTCCTTCTCCTTAATCACTGGGTAGCAGTTCATCATGAACTCCAAGGGCAAGAGATCGAAGTCCTGCTGCTCTTGTAAATGCTGATGGTAACGAAGTACCATCAAGTAAGGATTAACTACCCAAGTAGGCTGCAGCTAAGATAGACAAGTGGGACTTCATCAAACTGCACATCAAAAGAAACCATCAAGAGAGTGAGAGAGACAACCCACAAAATGGAAAAAAAATCACTAATTATGTATCTGACAAAGTTCTAACATTCAGGATCTACATGGAGCTCAAACAAGCTATCGTGACATGAGAGTGTTTTCAGATCATCCCGTCTGTAGGTAGTTAGCAGCTTCAGAAGAGCTGACCTCCCCGCTCCATTGGGCCCTAAAACAGCCACTCATGTGTCGAGGTCAGTACTAAATGCAAGATTATTGTAGATGCGAGGCCCATCTTTTGTATACTTGAAGCTCACATTTTGCACCATAATGACAGGTGGAGAGATCTTGACACATGGTGGGAAATAAAATGACAGTGTCTTGTTGCTCACGACCCTCTCTGTCAGTCCTGATGCCATCATTTCTATTGCATCTTCTTGCTCTGGGCCTGATTTTATTTGAAAAATAAATTCCGAATATTAAATAATGAATGTAATTCAAAAACATCCTGTATATAAAAGGCCAATAGAGGGTCGCAGGTGAAGGAGTGCCAGGAGCAACTCTGTTGCGACAGAGGCCAAGCTGTGAGGCCCAGCTCCCTGAAAGAACAGGCAGAAGGCTCACACATTGTGGGTCCTCTTGGTGATCTGGGTCTTCTCATCTACCAGCTTGGACTTGAGATGTTTCTCTGGCTGGGGGTGGTGTGTCATACCTGTAATCTCAGCACCTTGGGAGACTGGGATGAGAGGATTGCTTGAGTCCAGGAGTTCCAGACCATCCTGGGCAACATAGCAAGATCTTGTCTTTAAAAAAAAATTAAAAAAAAAATAGCTTGGCACTGCCATGACCAAACCTAGCAATGTAGTTCTTCATGTGTGCAATCTGATCCTGCTCCCAGGAAAACCTCTTCATCTGGTTCTCCTCCAGCTCCAGCCACGTCTTCACATACTAATCATAATTACCCGTATAATACTTCAGTTTCTTGTTGTGCACGTGAATGATGTTGGTACAGACACCATTCAGAGAACCCTAGACTGAGTCAGAGGTCAAGACTGTGGTGAGCCATGATCATGTCACTGCACTCCAGCCTGGATGACAGAGTGAGACTTGGACTAAAAAAAAAGTTAATTAATCAGTTAATGAATTAAACAAACATTCAAGAATAAAATTATTATCATATTTTATTTTTGCTTGTTTGTTGGCTTTAAAACAGATAAAACAAGCACTAGAGGCCAGACTTGGTGGCTCAGCCTGTAGTCCCAGCACTTTGGGAGGCCAAGGCAAAGTGGATTGCCTGAGCCCGTGGGTTTGAGACCAGCCTGGGCAACTTGGCGAGACCGCATCTCTACAGTAAATTTTTAAAAAATTAGCTGAATGTGGTAGCATGCACCTGTAGTTCCATCTACTTGGAAGGATCGCTGGAGCCCAGCAGGTCGAGGCTGCGGTGGCCGTGAGTGTGCCACTGCACTCCAGTCTGGGTGGTGGAGTGAGACTCCAACTCAAAAAAAAAAAAAAAAAAGAGCACTAAAGCTTTTAGAGGGTGCAACTTCAGAATAACAGATTAAAGGCAATGACAAGGCAATCAAATGCTAAAGAAAAATCCTTAAATCCAATTAAAATGTGAAAAAGTCAACAGAAACAATACAACTCAGGTAATATTTATTAATATTTAGCAGGCTAATAATATACTAATGCACCAAAATGAAGCCTGTCTCAGTACTAAAACCACCTTTGTAAAATTAATAAAGGACCACAAACTTAGAATTGTAATGGGAGCTCAAATTTTATTTAAGATTTAAATCGTGTTTGTTATACTTATTTTAGTTTCTCCTTGACCTTTTCTCCCTCCATGCACATCCTAGCCCCCAGGGCTGCCTGTAAGATTAATGCACTTGTTTTTTTCTTGAAGAATAATAGGCTGTAGGTCATGCCAACCTCCTTGGTGGTATTCAGAAGTCTTTTAATCGGCTGAAGGGCATGAGTATCTTTGATCACTAGGAATTCTCCCTCTTGCATTCCTTGTTCACAAGATTAATAACGTCCCTAATTGCCACTATAGATAACTTAAACCTAGTATTTGAGATATCTTTCAGGCTCTGCATTCTGATAGACCATTTGATGCCAACCAGACCAGTGACCCATGACCCACACATAGAAAATGACTTGGCAGCACAAGTAAATCTCCATCTCTCTGTGATTTTATCCTCAGCCAATCAGCAGCCCAATTCCCTAGCCCTCTGCCCACCAAATTACCCTTTAAAACCCTAGCCTCTGAGTTCTTGGGGAGGCAGATTTGAGGAATGTCTCCCATCCTCCTTTCTCAGCTGCTTTGTGATATTAAACTCTCTACTGTAACAGCTTCACCAGTCTCAGTTTTTCTGGGCAGTAGGCATAAGAACCCAGTCGGGTTATAACGGTGCCTTCTTGCTGTGTGTATGTGCATACACACGAATGTGTGTATGTTCAAACTAATAACATGCCATTCTCAAAGCAGAGGATTTCATCATAGTATTTCGGTGTTTCCATTTTATGTAATTCAATTAAATTCAATAAGTATATATTAACCCCTATTTATGTATATCTGTAGTCATGTATTTCCAGTTACTAGAATGCCTCTCTCCTAGGAATTCCATATACTATAATTCCACTTATTCTTCAGAGCTTTTCTCTTCATGAATTCTTTACCAAGCTTCCTAAATATATATGATATCCTCCCATTTTTCATAATCTTTGAGATTTTTGAAATACTCTAGCCAGGATACCTAGAAAAGTGATTGGCAGAGAGTAGGCATTCAAAAAATATTTACTGAATAAGTGGGTGAGTAAATGAATTAAAAAGCAAAGCATACTCTATCCTATCTTTGCAATTAACAGTGAATAGTTTTATATTTATTTCACCTTGCCCTTCTCAAGATTATATGACCTTCTTATTCTTTTCTCAAAATACCTAATGACCTCTATTTCTTACTCAGTGAAGAAAAAAGTACAAAGTTAACAAGTTCATTGATGTATCAAAGTGTACTTAGCTAGATTATAGAACTCTTTCTGGGAAGCATGCTTTGGATAATGCATAAATGAGGGATGAGATACAAATACAGTAGAAAAAAATCATATTTTAAAAATACCAGTGACTTTGTAATTTTAAAGTTCAATTAAAATAGCGAAAGCCTAGATTTTTTGCTACAGTCTGCATATCATTATGAAAATATTTATAATCTCTAAACATCTATGCCTCTCTATTTACGCACATAATGCATTAGTGGTATAAGATAATAAGAAAATATGCATTTCTCTGTACTGTAGTGGGGGTATATTCTTAACATGACAAATCAGTAGTCATTATACGTGATTAAAGGAAGCCAAATAGAAATTGATTTGGCATTATATAACCAAAGCAAGACGATCACTACAAACTCTCATTCAATTATGCCTATAATGTAAAGGCAGCAGAAATTGAAGATGTCTCAAGAAAACTATGATTCATTGCTCATAGCTTTTTAAATGAGTTTTCTTTGCTAAAAAGTTAAACTAAAAGTTTGAATTGATTTGCTCTACAATTGAAGAAAAAAGAAGTTGAGGGAAAGAAAGGAAAAGAAAATGAAATAAGTAGAAATGAGATAAGAGATTTGCTACCCTTTCCAAATACAGTATTCCCATACAGTTAGAGGTCAGCAAACTTTTTCTAAAAATATCTAGACAGAAAGTATTTCAGACTTTGTGAACCATGTGGTCTCTGTTGCAATCATTCAACTCTGCAATTGTAGCACAAAGGCAGTCAATGCATCAAAGAATGGACAGGACCGTGTTCCTATAAACTGTTATCCACAAAAACATGCAGCCCGTTGTATTTGGTCCATAAGTAACAGTTTGCAGACCCCTGCTATAGAGGAAAAAATCTCTCCAAGCTACAACATTAGTTGTCTGTTGGAGCTTGTGCCCTCTGATACTTAGAGATTTAAGAGGCTTCTCAAAGTCAAATCTTTTCTTACATTTGGTCAACCTTAGTATTTTGAGTTCTCATATGGTATCATTATTTTAGTCACTTTCTTGGTTTAACACAAGTCTGTACTCGTCTCTTCTTAAACACAATGACAGATTAACACACAGTAACTCATTCATTTGTTCACTACTATCAGGGAAATCATTAGTAGATGATCTATCGGTATCACTATTTTAGCCACTTTCTCGGTTTAACACATATCTGTACTAGTCTCTTCTTAAACACAATGACAGATTAACATACAGTAGCTCATTCATTTGTTCACTACTATCAGGGAAATCATTAGTAGATGATCTATAACTAAGTTCTATTTGGGAAGTTGTAGGGAGGGTGAGGCAAAAAAAAAAAAAGGAAGTTGAGGGGCATCCTGGCCTTTTTGAAAATTTCAGACTAACTGAAAAGGAAGTGATTGAGGAGAGAGAACACAAGAAAGGAGAGAAAGGGCTTGCCAAAATTAGACCTCACTGGATCAGTTTTCCTAAGACCATCTTTGGTCCTTCAATAGGATTTAATTTGGGCTCAATTCTATCTCTGTAAACAAAGTTATGAAATGTTATATGAAATGTGTTTGGGTAGACAGGAGAGGAGAGAAGTGGAAAGTGGGGAATTTGTGCTGTATTTTGGCATTTGGAAGTTTTTTTTTCTTATTCTCTCATATTTGGAGGATGCTAAATCAATGATTAGTACATTGAATTATATCACCTCCATTTCTAAAGAGAGGGAAAATTTTCCAAGTTCTTTTTCAGTCTTTTCTCTCTTGAGCTATTCCTGTTTTATGGCTTTCTTTTTTGATTCATGCTCCTTCAGCCTAATGACCAAAATGGAAGGACAGGAAAAAGAAAGAGAAAAAGGCAATAGGACATTGTTGGTCATGAGAGACTGAAGGGCAGGAAATAGGACAGTCTTGACTTTTCCTCTGTCTGATAGCAGCTTCTCATGACACAAATCATAATGACTGTCATCTACAGAAATAAGCACCGTGTTTACTTTAAAATATCTTAGCAAATATCAGAAATATTCTTTATTTAATTTGAAAAGAAGGAAGCACTCCAATAAAAGTTTAGAAGAATTAATTTTTAACATAATTTTAATATGTATAAAAGAATATGAAAGTCCATCCATGCCTTACCACGGACAGTTGTCAACTTCTCAACCTTTAAATGTCATCATTATGCAGCTAAATTTGTAAATTCTCTGTTCAAAGAGACTGTCGTTTTGTGATCAAAGTAAATGAAAACAGACCTCTTACTATTCAAACGAATATTAAGTATAAGTTTCTGGTATAAAATTTATGTTGCAGCATTTCAAATCCGTCTTGCCTGACTAGCCAAAACATAAAAGATGCTCAGTAAATAAAATATCTTGTAAGAAAATAAGTGTCATTTATTTTTTAAAATGATCTAATTTTATGGAACATAATCATATATTTGTAAGTGCTTGGAAAATTAAGTTATTTGCCCAACATTTCATATAGAAAATGCATTACAGTGAATATGAGTATTATTTATAATATAAACGAAACATGAATGGTTAGTCTGGAATGCCAACAAAAATATGATTCAATTCTCCTATTTTTCTTAGTTTCAGATTTCTTACATGATCTATCACAGCCTCTAAGTTACAATACTTAGAACTAGAAACAATACAATGCAACCCTGAAAATTAATAAGTCCAGATTTTCATCATTAACTACAAATCCCTTTTCATATGCTTGCATATGTTTCCATTTTATTTTTAATATTTTTCTCAGATTGAATTTGGGGCTTGCCGCTCCCCATTTTTACACAGTGTAACACTTAGTAATGAGCTGAAGGAATCCATGTACTAAGCACAATAACAGATCCAAGTTAATTATCTACAAGGCTCTTGACCTCTCTGACGTGATCTGAAGAAATGTGGTTTCACTTGTTGCACACTTGTGCTCCAGCATCTCAGACAGAAGCACCACTAAATTTTTACTGTGAGAGACTTCATCTTCTCTTCATTTGGCAAAGAATTTGATAGTGGATGGAAAGAACTTGAAAAGATTATCTCATTCTTTCTTTGTTGCTATGACACATAACGGTAATCATCAGATGAACCCCAAAGAAAGCTCTTCTCCAAGAAAACTATTCAAAAGGTGCTTTATTTATATATATTGAAAGTCCAAAATAGGAGAGGTAAGACTAAATAACCCTGTAAAATTCTGTTACTTTGTTTTATCTGATCTCTCTAGTCAGACCCACAGAGCCTCAACAGATAGACTCTGAATATGATTCTCTTTATATTTATTGATTTATGTATGTATTTATTTATTTATTAGAGACAGGGTCTCATTCTTTTGCCCAGGCAAGAGTGCAGTGGTACAATCAGCTCACCGTAGCCTCGAACTCTTGAACTCAAGCCATTCTCCCATCTCAGCCTCCTGAGCAGCTAGGACTACAGCTGTGCACCATCATGCTCAGCTAATTTTTTTTAAGAGAAGGAGTCTTGCTATGTTGCCTAGGCTGGGAACATGATTCTTTAATGACTTGGGTAAAGTTTCATGACTTTCAGTAAAGTTGACACTGAAATCAGAATAACATTTCCACATCCTAGTATAATAATAAAGATAGAACCCCTTCTCTCTTGCAGTGATATATTTGAATATGTAATATGGTTTCACTAGTATCAGGCTGTGAGCATTTCCATACTCATAACATTTATATCACTCACAGTGTTCATCGAGTTTCTCTCATATCTATGATTACTCCATTCTCTCAATATACAAAAGCCTGTCATAAGTCCAGCCTTATTCATGAGATTGATCTACTATGAAGTAGCTTTCCATTTCTCAATCTTCTAGAAAATCTGCAAAAACATGTATTTGGGTATTTTACAAAATATTATGTATTTCGTCTAAACATTTTACCAGTATAAATCATGTCTTTCCAAGAAATAGAAACTGCATTTGATTCAAATTTATATCTTGAAGCATATATGGGTTTTGAAGTAGATTATTTTATTGGTTACAACATGATGTTTTAAACAGGCATTTTTAAGGGCAGTATGGAAGAGGAAACGTTTATACCAATGGTTTTGTTTAAATTTCTTTATAAAGCCGGGCTCGGTGGCTCAGCCTGTAATCCCGCGCCTTTGGGAGGCTGAGGTGAGTGGATTGCCTGAGCCCGCGGGTTCGAGACCCGCCTGGGCAGCGAGACCTCATCTCTACAATAAATCAAAAAATCAGCCAGGCGTGGTAGCGCAAGCCTGTAATTCCGGCTACTTGGAAGGCTGAGGTGGAAGGATCGCCGGAGCCCAGCAGGTCGAGGCTGCGGTGGCCGGGAGCGGCCACTGCACTCCAGTCTGGGCGACAGAGTGAGACTCCAACTCAAAAAAAAAAAAAAAATTTCTTTATAAATTGACAACAGGTTAGATACAGGCTGATTGATAGAATGGAGTACATGACTATAATTAAAGGAAGTCATTCAAAGAGAAAAATGTTGAAGAATTCTCAGGATAACTTTATATTTCACAGTTCATCTGTCCATGCAAATCTTAAAAGGTTTTGTTTTCCTATCTTGGTCTTGATATTTGATTTGTATGAATTTTCAATCTTTGTTGTTTAACAGATTTTGAACATTATTTATATTGATAACTTTGTAAAGAGAGTTAGATTTTGATTTACATTGAATTTAAATCAAACTTATAATTACTAATTACTGGTTTCTACTCTAAAATTTCCCGGGTGAAAGACTAACGGTAATTTTTTTTTAGAAAGGAGAAATACAGCTGGACTTGGTGGCTCAGGCTGTAATCCCAGCACTTTGTGAGGCCGAGGTGAGTGTATTGCTTGAGCCCTCGGGTTCGAGACCTGCCCGGGCAACTTGGCGAGACTTCATCTCTACAATAAATCAAAAATCAGCAGGGGGTGGTAGTGTGCACCTGTAGTTCCGGCTACTCGGAAGGCTGTGGCGGAAGGATCGCCAGAGCCCAGCAGGTCGAGGCTGCGGTGGCCGGAGCATGCCACTGCACTCCAGTCTGGGCGACAGAGTGAGACTCAAACTCAAAAAAAAAAAAAAGGAAAAATATAATGAATGTTCTTTATTTATTTTCTTTTTCTTCTTTTCTGAGTCAGAGTTTCACTCCATTGTCCAAGCTGGAGTGCAGTGGCACAATCATAGCTCACGGCAGCCTAGACCTGCTTGGCTCAGGTGATGCCTCCACCTCAGCCTCCTGAGTAGCTGGGACCACAGGTGTGTGTCACTAAGCCAGGCCAACTTTTTTTTTTTTTTTGGTAGAAACAAGGTCTTGTCATGTTACCCAGGCTGGTCTCGAATCCCTGGTTCAAGCAATCCTCTGACTTGAGATTCCCAAGGTGCTGGGATCACAGGCATGAGCCACTGCGCCCAGCCAATGCTCTTTATTTCTTAATAATGCAATCTTTACATAAACCTTTTAATAATACCTTCATCTATTTCTGTTATAGAGAGAAACATTCACAAGAGTGAGGTTTTCATAGATCTTCCCATCGAAATACAGAACAATCAGTGGTCTGACCTCTCAAATTTCCAATTTATAGATTCTGGGAACAAAGTCTTCCTGGGGATGTTGAAATTTAATATGTGCTCTCAAGTTTGTTTAAAATTAAGCCCTGGATTTACAAAGATAATCTACTTTTCAAAGAATTGACCTCACAAAGGTGGTTACTCCTGTTATTCAGAAGCAAATTATTTTCTGAAAATAAGCATGTACTTTTCACCACAGAGAAAAAAAACAAATGATAAAATTGCTATACCAGTCATCCACTTTGCTATCCATTAATTTAGTGCTTGTGGTGTATTCAACATTTTTTGCCCAAAGAATCTAAGTGTACTTAACTAGTTTTTGTAATCTACGCTGAGGAAGAGTGTGCCATGTCTGACATTGAAGAGCTTCCCATTGAAAGTAAAAAACGCAGTTCGTTCATTTTCAAACATTTATTGTGAACCTACTTAATACCGTTTTAGGTGTGTTGGGATGCAATGTTAAACAAGAACTTGATCTCGCCTTCTCTGAATTCAAGGTTCATTGCAAAGGATGCACACTAAAACCCAAAGGACAAAAAGCAACTAACCATGCAAAGATGTTGGGGCAGGACATTGCTGGCAAGAGAACCATAAAATTCTGACTCTAAGGTAGGAATGAGCTTAGTGTATTTGACCAACAGAAAGAAGGTGAACATGGCCTGAATATAGAAAACAATTAGAAACCCATTTCTGTTCAAACTGTGGTGGATAAAACAAAGGATGAGAGGTGGTAGAGAGGCTATTGGTGACAGGACAGCATTCATAGAAGAAATTTCCTGAAGTGAAAACTCATTAAGCGGTAGGTGAGTAGAGTAGAGGTTCTTAGGGCAATGGAAGGAAGATGGCATTCAGACAGAGGTGCTGCTGGACCCGGGTAGAGAGGCATGAGACAGCAAGATGCATCGTGGAAAGTGCACATTGACCTATATGGCTAGAGTATAGGGTGGCGACAATTGTAGAAGAACAAGGTGACAAAGAAGGAGAGGCAGACATGTCAGGACTGCTATTGGCTGCAAACAAGAATACAAAAAACGGTGGTTTCATTCAGAATGTAGCTTTCTCACAAAAAGTCTTGTGGTAAGCAATTATGGATTTTGACCAGCAGCTTAATTATATGAGGGATAAAGGTCAGTCTCCAGGCTTTGCCTTCATGGGATTAACTTCATGGGATTAACACGGCAGCAGCAGCACCAATCATGTCATCCTGACCCCATGTCAAATGCAGGAAATAGCAGAAAATAACCTTTTCTCTTAGGGCACTTCTTTCTTTTTTTTTTTTTTTTTTTTTGAGTCGGAGTCTCACTCTGTTGCCCAGACTGGAGTGCAGTGGCCGCTCCCGGCCACCGCAGCCTCGACCTGCTGGGCTCCGGCGATCCTTCCACCTCAGCCTTCCGAGTAGCTGGAATTACAGGCATGTGCTACCACGCCCAGCTGATTTTTTGATTTATTGTAGAGATGAGGTCTCGCTGCCCAGGCGGGTCTCGAACCCGCGGGCTCAGGCAATTCACTCACCTCAGCCTCCCAAAGGCGCGGGATTACAGGCTGAGCCACCGAGCCCGGCTAGGGCACTTCTTTCTTATCAGGTTCCTCAGAAATTCTTCCTCAGAAAACTTCCTCTTAACATGCCCACCTTAGATGAAGAATCTGGGCGTCCCTAAGAGTAAGGAATCTTGTTCTTGTAAGTCAAGGTTTTCTTAACAAGAAAGCAAAAGGGGAAGTAGGTGTTATGGTGGTAGCCAAAGTGTCTGCCAGAGCAGGGGTTGTTGATGGAGAGCCTTAGAGTTTCTTGTGCTAAGTGACATGCTTCCTCTTGTGGGCAACAGGCCTCTGATAGATATCTCAGCTTCATGATGGTCACATTTTTTGGTTCCTTTATGTTTCCTGCTTAAAACATTCTTACTGTCTTCCGAACTTGACTTTATTTCTTCCCAACTTTGCCCTCTCTCTTTCTGTAGGTTTTTTAATATAAGTTTTTTCTTAATTCTTTTATTGTTTCTTAAGCAAATACACTGAAACCCAATAAATAAATTCCTAAGAATCAAATTCCTTCTAAGTGGTTGTGCAATATAGTTTTCTAATGGACTTTTTCCTTGGGTCACAAAAGTAAACACAAAAATCATTTCTGTTACCTTATTAATCATTATGTACACAATTAGTCATATATGTTAATTTGTCTCCCAGGAAAAGTGAAGATGATTCTGGTAAGAGAACGTGGAAAACATGAAAATTGGAATCTTATTTTGCTTCCATAAGCAAAATACCCAATGACCTCTATTTCTTACTCAGCCAAGAAAAAATACAAAACTAACAAGTTCATTGATGATGAAAATAATTTTCCGCATTTCACTAGCTTTGCTTTTTTATGCTACATTAAATGAAGGACTCTAAATAAATCCCCACCTGTTTAAAAAGTTTCCTCCATTTATCCTGCAGGCAATTTAGTTCGATGCCCGCTGCTTCCGTCTTAAGGAAGACTAAAGATAAATTCTTATTACAAAGAACCACCTACAGTTGGATGCATTGTCCATTTCCAATTTGTAGCAGTGAAGATAGTATTTTTTTTTGAAGAGTGAACTATAGAATAACACTATGATTAGTAGTTGAGACCCTTTATGGGTATGCAAACGAGGGCTGATTGTTACCCATTACGAAATTCCAGCTTGTGTCAGGTAATAACAGTGGTTCGGCAACAGTGGGAATCCATTAATTGAGCAACTTAGTCCCTTTGCAGCCTAGATTCTGCCAAAGATTTCTGGAATCCTGTCTCTTAACGTTCTCAGTATGAGAACTTTTCTCTCAGATACCTATATGAGGTTCATTTTACATCAGTGTTCATTTAGTATCTATGGTGAGGAAAACACAGACAAAAAGAAGTTAATATACATGTAGTAACATTCAAAAATGCATTTGCTGACTTTGGGTTAAATGAGAAGGTTTGACCATAGGTTATGATGTTTTCTCCCTCTGAAAGGCCACACAAATGACTAATGAGGACAAAGAGAAGAATAGAAAACACAACATCAGAAAAGTCCTTGTGATAAATTTTTAGAAAGTGGAATAAGATGGAGGAAGGAAAACTGATACAGCAGAGCAGAGAATGTCAAAAGCCAAGGACCACACAGAGGGGGTTCTGATGGTAAGTGAGCTCTTTCACCTCACAATTCTTCGAGTCTCTGATTATAGGGAAGAGGTTACCTGCAAGGTAGAAGTCAGTCTAAGATTGAACACTCAGAGATTGTTTAAGAGTCTCTTTACTTCTCCACAAATACACACTAAAAAAGCAATTTTGGTCTCAGGAAGCAGTGAACACCAATAAATATAGAGGATCAGAATGAAAACAGGGTGATTAAATGGTTCTATACACTTCCCCTACACTACCCACAGCCTTTCCTTTACCCTGTTTTCAGAACATTTGTTCCCACGTTTTGTCTTTGCTTGGAAGAAAATGAGAGGATAGTCTGTGTAAAAAACAAAAAATCAAAAACCAAGATAAAAGATCTAGAGGGATGTAGGAGTTGCCTGAGATGTGTAAAAGTTTACCCAGAGTAAAGTCAACTAGTTGGACCCTGTGTCTTACCCCTGGTATCTCCCCCACTGCCCAGAGCCTCTACTAAGTATTTTTTCCACTTTGATTATATATTCAGATGTTTATTGAAAAAAAAACAAAACACGTGTGATAGAAAATCCTTTTCTATGACAGAGGATAAACAAATAAATGTTCATAAAGATGAGACCTAGTTGAAACAGACATATTAACTAATATTGCGCACATAAAACAAGAACAAAAAACTATTTTTAAAAAACAATCAGAGAAAAGAGAGATATTGGAGGCTGGGTATGGTGGCTTTTGTCTGTAATCTGGATTGGTTGAGTCAGGAGGATTTCTTGAGGCCAGGAGTCCTAGACTAGCCTGAGCAGCATAGCATGACCCCATCTCTTAAAAAAAGAAAAAAAATTTGAATTAACTGGGCGTGGTGACATATGCCTGTAGTCCCAGCTACTCAGGAGGCTGAGGCAGGAGGATAGCTTGAGCTTAGGAGTTTGAAGCTAGTGAGCTATGATCATGCCACTGCACTTCAGCCTAGGCAACAAGGTGAGACCCTTTCTCTAAAAAAAAAAAAAAAAAATGGGAGTCGGGCTCAGCACTTTGGGAGGCGGAAACGAGTGGATTGCCTGAGCCCGCAGGTTCAAGACCAGCCCAGGCAACTTGGCAAGACCTTGTCTCTACAATTAAAAAAAAAATTATCCAAGTATGATAGCGCACACCTGTAGTTCCAGCTACTTGGAAGGCTGAGGTAGAAGGATTGCCAGAGCCCAGCAGGTCGACACTGAGGTGGCCTTGAGCACTCCAGCCTGGGTAACAGAGTAAGACTCCGACTCAAAAAAAGAAAGAAGATAAACAAATATTGGAACTTAAATTACAGTAAAAAAAATTAGAAGTTATGAAAATCTCTAAAGTAGCCAAAACATCAAAAAATATGGAAAATAATAAGAAGAAAGAGATTAGAAAAATTTGATTAATTTAGGTGGTTCAACATCCAGCTAGGACAAATTTGAGAAAGAAAGAAGAGAGGAAATGATCATAGAAGTAGAACAACTCCAAAACTGAAGGGTTTGTGTCCTTAAGTTGAAAAAGTTCATTGAATACCAGGCAAAATAAGTGAAACAAAACCATATACAAGGCATACTATCAAAAAGTTTCAGAAGACCTGAAGCTAGAGGGCAGATTTTTAAAAAATCACAACATCAATATTAATCAACCCAGTAACATGAGAATCTGAGAGATAGTAGAACAATAGTATTAAAATTCTGATGAAAAATAATTTCCAGTCTATAATTGCATTCCTAGGCAAGGTACAGTTATCACTCATCATTTATATGTGAGAATTGAATAAAGACATTTTCAGATGTGCACTAATTTAAAAAAATAAAGCTTGCATCCTATCTGTCCTTTCTTAGAAAGCTACCACTATATATAATTCATGAAAAATGAAATAATAAAGCAGGAAAAGAGAGAGAGAGGGAATTCAGGAAACACTGTCTTCTATAGGAAAGAAAAAGAGAACATTCCAGTATGACAAATGTGACTTAAGCCTAAAAACCTAGTCATCTAGGTTGAAGCAAGAACTAAAGATCTGTAGGAGGCAGATCTATTAAAACAAGCAAACAAAACACCAGGGGATAGATCGATGAGTTGAAGTATTGGAGCCTTCGAAATATTGTTGTCTGGTATTTGACATATCTGTAAGAGCACGCTCAAAAAAGCATCAATGATAAGTAGACAAGTAGATTTTAAAATAATGGAGTAGTTATTGCCTTCATTATAAAAAGCCGTGAAAGAATGAAAACACTAATAAATACACACTATTATTTCAGCAGTGCATACTATTTTCATCATAAAAATAATGTCAAAGCTAGCTACTGCTTTGCCACAGATGGAAGAAAGGAGGGGCTGAGTAAGTTAAGAAAATGAAAATCTCACTTACCCTCCATATTCCAAGTGATTTCTAGTTTTCTTAATATTCTTTATTTTATTTTATTTTTTGAGTTGGAATCTCACTCTGTCGCCCAGACTGGAGTGCAGTGACCGCTCCCGGCCACCGCAGCCTCGACCTGCTGGGCTCCGCGATCCTTCCACCTCAGCCTTCCAAGTAGCCGAAATTACAGGCGCGCGCTACCACGCCCGGCTAATTTTTTGATTTTACCGTAGAGATGAGGTCTCGCCTGCCCAGGCGAGTCTTGAACCCGCGGGCTCAGGCAATCCACTCACCTCAGCCACCCAAAGGCGCGGGATTACACCGAGCCCGGCTAGTTTTCTTAATATTCTTAAGTTTAGCATAGTACTTCCATCCCCAACTTTGTTCAGATGTTCTCTGCTAATCTCCAGGATGGCACTGCGAATTTGCCTTACTACATCGAAGGGAAGATTCTGGAGGCCTACCTGTTTCTCTTTGTTTAAAATTAATTAATTATTTTTTTAATTGACAAATAAAAATTGTAAATATTTGTCATGTACAACATGATATTTTGAAAAGTGTATACATTGCAGAATGGCTACATTGATCTACTTAACATATTCATTACTCTGCATACTTTCCCTTTTCTGGTAGTGAGGACCCTTAAAATCTACTCCTTTTGTAACTGTGTGTGTGTGTGTGTGTGTGTGTGTGTGTGTGTGTGTGTGTGTGTGTGTGTGTGTTGAAATTTCACTCTGTCTCCCAGGCTGAAGTACTGTGGCACAATTATGGCTCATCACAGCCTCAGGTAATTCTTCCACCTCAGCTTTCTGAGTAACGAGGACTACAGGCACACACCACCATACCTGGCTAATTTTTTGTAGAGATGAGGTTTCACTGCATTGCCCAGGTTGGTCTCAAACTCCTGGACTCAAGCAATTCTCCTGCCTTGGCCTCTCAAAGTGCCGGAATTACAGACATGAACCACCTCACCCAGCCTACTTTTGGTGATTTTTCAAGAATATAATACTTTGTTAGTAACGATAGTCACCCATGTTGTATAATAGACCTCTTGAACTTCTTCTGAGTACCTGAAATTTTGTATCCTTTAACAAACATCTTTCCAACCTGTATCCCCAGCCCCAGCCACTTGTAACCATCATTCTACTCTCTGTTAAGATTCTGTGTGAGGTCATGTGGCATTTGTCTATGCCTGGCTTATTTCACTTAATGTAATGTCTTTCAGTTACATTCACATTATTGCAAATAACAGAATTTCCTTGATTCTAAGGTTGAATAGTATTTTATTTTTCATATACAACACATTTTCTTTATCCATTCATCTGTTGAAGGACACATAGTATGATTCCTTATGGGGGATATTGTGAATGATGCTACAGTGTACATACTGACTTAATTTCCTTTCTATTTCATGATTTCATTTCATATATATTCAATATTGGGATTGCAGGATCATATGGTAGTTCTATTTTTAATTTTTTAAAGGAAACTGTACTGCTTTCTATAACGGTTGTATTAATTTACATCAAAGCAACAGTGTGTGAGGGTTACCTCTTTTCTACATCCTTGCCAATACTCAATATTTTCTGTCTTTTTGATAATATTCATTCTAACAGGTGTGAGGTGATATATCATTGTAATTTGAGTTTGCATTTCATTGATGATTAGTGATACTCAGCATTTTTTCATACACCTGTTGGTGATTTGTATGTCTTTTGAGAAATATTTATTCAGGTCCTTTAAAATCAGGGTTTTTTTCTTCTTCATATTGAGTTAAAAATTTAACATATTTTTTATATTAACACCTTATCAGATGTATGGTTAGCGTATATTGTCTCCCATTCTACAAGTTGTCTCTTTACTTTGTTGCCTGTTACCTTTGCTATGCAGAAGTTGTTTAGTTTGATGTAATCCCATTTGTTTATTTTTGCTTTTGTTGCCTGTGTTTTGGGGGTCATATCCAGAAAAGTCATTGCCCATACTAATGTTATGAAAGTTTTCCCCTATGTTTTTATCTAGTAGTGGCTTTACAGTTTCAGGTCTTATACTTAAGTCTCTAACCCATTTTAAGCTGTTTTTTGTCTATAGTGTGAGATGAAGGTCTCATTTCATTCTTCTAACATGTTGGTATCCAGCTATCCCAACATCATGTATTGAGACAGTCCATTCTCCATTGTGTGTTCTTGGCATCTTTGTTGAAAAACAAATGACTGTAAATGCATGGATTTGTTTCTGGGCTATCTATTCTGTTCCATTGGTCGATGTGTCTATTACTGTTTAACAGTAACATGCTGTTTTGGTTACTATAGCTTCATACTATGTTTTGAAATCAGGTAGTATGATGCCTTTAGCTTTCTTCTTTTTGCTCAAGATTGCTTTGACTATTTGGGATCTTTTGTTGTTCCGTACATATTTTAGGGTTTTATTTTCTATTTATGTGAAAAATGCCATCGGAATTTTGACAGCAATTGCATTGAATCTGTAGATTGCCTTGGATAATATGAACATTTTAACAATATTAATTCTTCCAGTTCCTGAAAGTGGCAAATATTTCCATTTATTTGCCTTTTTTAATTTCTTTCAACAATATTTTATAGTTTTCAGTCTTAGGTCTTTTACCTCTTTGGCTGAATTTATGCACAAGCATTTTTTTTTGTAGCTACTGTAAATGCAATTTTTTCATGACTTCTTTTTCAGATAGTTCATTGCTAGTATTATAGAAACGCCACTGATGTTTGCATGTTGATTTTGTATTCTGCAACCTTACTAATTTTGTGATAAATTTTAACAGATTTTTTCTTTTGATGGAGTTTTTAATATATCAGATAATTTCATGTGCAAACAGGGACAATTTAACTTATTTATTTCCAACTTAGATAATTTTTCTTTCTTTCTTTTTCATTGCCTAATCGCCCTGGCTACTGCTTGCAGTACTATGTTGAATAGAAGTGTCAAGAGTGGACATCATTGTCTTGTTTCTGACCTTGGAGGAAAAGCTTTCAACTTTTCACCATTGAGTATGACGTTAGCTGTGACCTTGTCATATACGGCTTTTATTGTATCAAGGTACATTTCTTTTATACCCAATTTTTTGAGAGGTTTTTTTTAAAAAGCATATAAGAATGCTGAATTTTGTTAAGTAGTTTTTTCTGTATCCTGTTGAGATGATCATGCTTTGTGTTTTTTATTCGGTTAATGTGGAATCACATTTATAGATTTGCATATATTGGAACAATCTTTACATCCCAGGGATTAATCCCACTTGATTATGGTAAGTGATCTTTTAAATATGCTGTTGAATTTGGCTTGCTGTTATTCTGCTGAGGTATTGTTTGGAAGTATTCTCACTTCTCTAATTTTTGAAAAGCATTTGGGAAAGGCTGGTGCTATTTGTTCTGTGTGTGTGTGTGTGTGTGTGTGTGTGTGTGTGTGTGTGTGTGTGTGTTTTGAGTTAAAGTCTCATTCTGTCCAGACTGAAGTGCAATGGCATAAGCATGGCTCACTATACTCTCAACATCCTGGGCTCAGGTAATCCTTCCACTTCAAACTTCTGAGTAGCTGGAACTACAGGCACATTGAATAATGCCCAACTAATTTTCTTTTTTTTTTTTTGAGGGAAGTGAGGTCTCACTATGTTGCCCAGGTTGATCTCAAATATTGGGGCTCGTGCTGTTAGTTATTCTTTAAATGTTTGGTAGAATTCAGCAGTGAAGCCATTAGTTTCTGGGCTTTTCTTTGATGGGAGATATTTTATTACTTATTCAGTCTTCTTACTCATTATTTGTATATGCAGATATTCCCTTTATTCATGATTCAGTCTTGTTAGGTATTATGTGTTTAGGAATTTATGCATGTTTTCTAGGTTATCAAATTTATTGGCAAATAAATGTTAATATTATTTTTATTATTTCTTTATATTTCTGTAATATGAGTTGCAATGTCTTTTTCATTTATGGTTTTACCTATTGAAGTCTTGTCCTTTTTTCTTGATTAAAAGTTGGTCAGTTTTGTTTATCTTCTCAAAAACAAACTCTTAGTTTTGTTTACATTTTTTGTTGTTTTTCTAGTCTCAATTTCATTTATTTATGCTCTGATCTTTTTTATTTTATTGCTTATACTAACTTTGGGCTTAGTTTGTTCATTTTGGATTTCCTTGAGTTATAATATTTGAAATCTTTCTTTTTTGATGTGCTTATTGTTATACAGTTTCTCTCAGAACTGCTTTTGCTGCATCCTAGAAGTTTTGGTATGTTTTATGTTTATTTTTGTTTGTTTCAGAATATTTTTATTTCTCTTTTAATTTCTTCTTTAGCCTCCTGGTTGTTCAAAGTCATAATGCTTAATTCATGTATTTACGAATCTTCCAAAATTCCTCATTACTGATTTCTAGTTCCATATCATTGTGGTAAAAAATGATGTTTGATATGATCTAACATGTGATCTATTTGGGAGAATGTTTCATGTGGACTTTAGAAGAATGTGCATTCTGTTGCTTGTAAATGAAATGTTCTGTATATGTCTCTTAGGTCAATTTGCTATAAACTGTAGTTTAAGTCCAATTCTTTTTTTTACTGATTTTCTGTTTAGATGATCTGTCCATTACTGTAAGGGAAGTATTGAAGTTCCTACTATTATTGTATTACAATTTGTCTCTCTCTTCATAGCTGTTAAATATTTGCTTTATATGCTTGGGTGCTCCTATGTTGAGTACATATGTATTTACAACTGTTATATTCTCTTAATGAATTGGCCCCTCTATCATTATATAATGACCTTTTGGTCTCATTTTACAGTTTTTGACTTAAAATCCACTTATCTTATACACCTGTAGTTAACTCTGCTCTCTTTTGGTTTCCATTTGCATGGAATATCTTTTTCCATCTCTTTACTTTCAGTCTATTTGTATCCTTAAAGATGAAGTGAGTCTCTTGTAGGCAGAATATCATTGGATCTTTAAAAAAAATTAATTCAGCCCCTCTATTTATTTTGATTGGAGAATTTAATTCATAAACATTCAGAGTAATGAATGATATTTACAGAATTACTACTGCCATTTTGTTAATCCTTTTCTGGTTGTTTTATAGATCTTTTGTTCTTTTATTTCTCTATTGCTGTCTTTCATTGTGAAGGGAATGTTCTCTGGTGATACGTTTTGATTCATTATTTTTTAATCCTTTGTGCATCTTCTATATCTTTTTTGTGGTTATTATGTGACTTATCTAAAACATCTTATAGTTATAGTAGGCTATTTTAGGCCTATAACAATTTTTTTTTTTTTTGAGTTGGAGTCTCACTCTGTCACCCAGACTGGAGTGCAGTGGCCGCTCCCGGCCACCGCAGCCTCAACTTGCTGTGCTCCGGCGATCCTTCCGCCTCAGCCTTCCAAGTGGCCAGAATTATAGGCAAGCGCTACCACGCCCGGCTGATTTTTTGATTTATTGTAGAGATGAGGTCTTGCTGCCCAGGCGGGTCTCGAACCCGCGGGCTCAGGCAATCCACTCACCTCAGCCTCCCAAAGGCACGGGATTACAGGCTGAGCCACCGAGCCCGGCTGGCCTATAACAATTTAACTTTGATCACCCACACACATATACACACAAAAAAAAAATTCAAATTTTTACTCCCTCATCCTTACATTTTATGTTTTTGATGTAAAAATTTATGTATTTGATATTGTGTACTTCTTAAATTATTGTAGCTATTATATTTAATAGTTTTGCTCTTTAACTTTCATACCGAAGATATGTGACTTATACATAATTAAAGTATTCTGAATTTGACTGTGTACTTACTTTTACCAATGAGTTTTAGACTTTTTAGTTTTGCTCTTTAACTTTCATACCGAAGATATGCGATTTATACATAATTAAAGTATTCTGAATTTGACTGTGTACTTACTTTTACCAATGAGTTTTAGACTTTTATATATTTTTGTATTACTAATTAGCATCTTTTTCTTTCAATTTGATGAACTCTCTTTAGCATGTCTTGTAAAACAGGTCTGGTGGTGATGAACTCCTTCAGCTTTTGTTTGTCTGAAAAAAACCTTTATTTTTTCTTCATCTTTGAAGGATAGCTTTACTGAGTAAAGTATTCTTGTTTGGCAAATTTTTTCTTTCAGTACTTTGAATATATCATCCCACTTTCTCCTGAACTGTAAGGTTTCTGTTGAAAAGTCTATTGATAGGTTTATTGAAAATTTTTTATTTGAGTGTGCTTCTTTTCTTTTGCTGCTTCTAGAATCCTCTCTTAGCTTTTGTTTTTTGACAATCTGATTATACTATGTTGTGGTGTATTCTTATTTGGATTAAATTTAATTGGAGACCATTGACTTCTTATACCTAGATATTAATATTTATCTCAGTTTGGGAAAGCTTTCTGCTATGATTTCTTTAAATAAATTTTCTTTCCCTTATCTCTCTCTTCTCCTTCTTAAACTCTTATAACTTAAATACTTAATCTTTTGATGCTATCCAATAAATCCTGTAAGCTTTCTTTATTCCTTTTTTCCTCATATCAAATAACTTGCAACCTATCTTTATTATCATTTTTGCTGTTTATTGCCTTTTTATATCATTGAAATGTTTCTCTGTTTTTTCTTAAAGTTATCTGAGTTTTCTTAAAACAACTACTTTAAATTCTTTGTAATGCAATAAATATAGCTCCATTTCTTTAAGGTTGGTTAATGTTACCTTATGTTGCCCCTTTGGCACTGTCATGTTTTTCTTTATTGTACTTCTGGTTGTCATGTTTTCTGATAGGCCTGGGGATGTGGGAACCAGACTGATGACAGGTTGAGGCCTGGAAGCTCAGTCCACAGGCACTAGCCTGGAGTCTGAGGTCAATTGGGACCTGCCTGGTGACTCTTTAGTCACTTCCCTGTCAAATTCTAAAAATTTTGTATTTTACAAAATTCTAAAAATTGTGTCATTTACAATTTGCCCTGCCACATTTTGCATGGCAATACCTTTTACAATTTTCGAAATAATTAAAAATTAACAGGATGTTTCAAAGAAGCATAGAAGGAAGTTCTATGTATGTTTCCCCCAGCTTCTTCCAATGTTAGCTTCTTATACAACTGCTATACAATATCAAAACCAAGAAATTGACATTAGTACAATTTATACAGCTTATAAATAAGATTTTATCAGTTATACATGAACTTATTTCTATGTATAGTTAAGCAATTTTATTACATAAGAAGGCCTGTATAACCACTACAACAAACTACAACAAAATGTATCATCACAAGACTCTCCTATGTTACCCCTTTACAGCCACACCCATTTCTTCTCTCCTACTTCCCCAAACCCTGACAACATTTGCTAGGTATCTCCATATTTATTTCATGGATAAATGAAGTCATGCTGTATATTTTCTTTTGAGATTAGCTTGTTTTCACGCAATGTAATTTTCTTTAGGTTCCACCAAGTTGCTGCATATATTAATAGTTTGTTCCTTTCTATTTGCTGAGTAGCATTTTATGGCATGGATGTCACCACAGCTTGTTCATTCATTTACAGGACATTTGGGTGGTTTGCAGTTTTTGGCAAGTACCAATCAAGCTGCTATGAACATTTGCACACAAGATTCTAGGTAAAAATAAGTATTTATTTCTCTGGAATAAATACAAAAGAGTGCAATTGCTTGGTTTTATGGTAAGTCCATTTTTAGTTTTGAAGGAAACTGCCAAACTAATTTATAAATTGGCTGTACTTTTGTAAATTCCCACCAGTAATTCAATTTCTCTGCATCCTCAGCAACATTTGGTACTGTCACTATTCTTTTTTCCATTGGGATAGGTGTGTAGTGATAACTCATTATACTTTTTTTTTTTTTTGAGTTGGAGTCTCATACAGTCGCCCAGGCAGTGCAGGAGCACACTCACAGCCACCTCAGCGTTGACCTGCTGGCCTCGGGTGATCCTTTCGCCTCAGCCTTCAAGTAGCTGAAACTACAGGCATGCTACCACGCTCAGCTAATTTTTTGATTTATTGTAGAGATGAGGTCTCGCCAAGTTGCTTGGACTGCTCTTAAACCCGCGAGTTTAGGCAATCCATTCACCTCGGCCTCCCAAAGTGCTGGGATTACAGGCTGAGCCGCTGAGCCTGGCCTCATTATACTATTAATATGCATCTCTCTAGTTGCTAACAACATCACACGTTTTAATGTGTTTATTTGTATATCTTCTTTGGTGAAATGTCTGTGCATACCTTTTGCTCATTTTCTAATTGGATGCTTGGTATTTTTCATGTAGGATGTTGAGATTTCATTATGTACTGCAGATACAAGATCTTTGTTGGATATGTTATTTGCAAATTTTTTTCAGTTTGTAGTTTGTCTTTTCATCATTTTAGCAGGGTCTTCTTCAAGTTATCAATTTTTTTATTTTGTGGATCATGCTTTTAGTCTCAACCTAAGAACTCTTAACTTGTCCCAAAGTTTGAAGATTTTTATCCTATGTTCTTTTCTAGAAGTTTTATAGTCTTGTGTTTTACATTAAAGTCCATGAGTCATTTTGAGTTAAATTTTGTAAAAGTGAAGTCAGAGTTATTTTTTTTCTTCTGATGGATATTTCATTGCTCCCAAACTACTTACTAAAGAGACTACTTTTTTTCCATGGAATTACTTTCGCTCCTTTGAGGGGGTGGGGACAAAACTCTAATTGAACATTTATCTGTGGGTCTGTTTCTGGATTCTCTGTTCTCTTCCACTGATCTATGTGTGTGTCTCTTTGTCAGTATCACACAGTCTTGATTATTGCCTTTTAGACATCTCTTTACTGGTTTTAGCAGGGATTCATGAGACGCTGGAAGTAGATGCATGTGTTTGATCTGTATCTTTTACTAAGAACTACTCTTTACATTAAAAAAATTTTTTTTTACTAATTCTGATAAAATTTGCTAGTTTTGTAAATTTATAAACATAATTTAAATTTTAGTTACCAAGGCAGTATAAGATATACATAAACATATGTATGTATATAAATACAACATACATATTTGTTTTGTTGTTTTTTTGAAGTGTTTTAAATTTTATTTTTATGAACACAATGGATGATCATTGTGACACAGAGTCTCACTTAGGTCCCTTACTTATCTCTGATAATGGAAATTGTCAAAGCCTGATTATTTACTCTGTCACCCAGACTAAAGTGCAGTGGCACAATCATGACTCACTGTAACCTAAAACTCCTGTGCTGAAACAATCTTCCCACTTTAGCCTCCAGAGTAGCTGGAACTACAAGCACATACCACCATGAATGGCTAATTTTTTTTTATTAATTTTTTTGTAGAGACAAAGTCTTGCTACGTTGCCCAGCCTGATCTTGAACTCCTAGGCTCAAGCGATCTTCCCACTTCAGCCTTCCAAAGTGCTGGACTTACAGGCATAAGCCATCAGACTCGGCCTAGATCTACGTATATTTGAAAACTAAAACATAAGCATGTGACAAACACTGAAATAGATACACATATAAAATAATGCCAAATCAGAGAAGACATAGGAAAATTAACAAGAAGGAGAGGTGGGAGTAGAAGGAGGATTAGGGAAAGTCAATCAAAAAAGATAATAATTGAGTTGGGTTTTCTCATAATCTAGAAAGCATGTCCATAAGGGAATTAGTGGTTTGTTAATAAGGATAATTTCAAAACATAGCATCAGAGGACTTCCACTTCTAGTCAAGAGAGAATAAAAGAAATCAGATTTACCCACTTACCTGAAAGAACTAAAGACTAAAAAAATGTATAAAACAATGGTACAGAAGACATCGCACATTAGACAACAGAGGACAGTAATTCTTCCAAGTCATGAAACAAACAAATTGAGTTCTAAATTGCCCAGCTTACTGCCTGGGGACTTGGCAGGAAAGGAGAAGAAACCCAAGTAGAGCCCAGTCAATTAAATTTAATTAAATGGAAGAGATACAATGGCAAGTCCAGGAAGGCCAGCCAGAGTTCCTAAGGCAGAGCATCAGAGAAGTGAGAGCTGCAGGGAAAGAAACTCCATCCCCTGGAGGTGCTGACAGACTATGATCACTTATGGATGGGAAAGATCCACATGGAAGCACTAGAAGGAACAGCACTCAGAAACTACAGAGGACCAACAGAGTGTCTCTGCATAACAACCAAACTACAAAACCTGGTAATTTAAGGGTCAGTGGCTAGAAGTCCCAGTTATTTGAGAAGGTAAGGTGAGAAGATGGACTCCTTGAGTCCAGGAGTTCAAGGCTGTAGTGAGTTATGATTGTGTCACTCTAGTCTGGGAAACAGGACAATAAAGAAAGAAAGAGAGAGATAGAGAGAGAGAGAGAGAGAGAGAGAGAGAGAGAGAGGGAGGGAGAGAGGAAGGGGAGGAGGGAGGGAGGGAAAGAAGGAAGAAGAGAAAGGGAGCAAGGGAGAGAGGAAGGGAAAAGAAAAGAAAAAAGCACTCTTGCTTCATTATTGGGGGAATATTGACATTAACTTTAGTTCTATTCTGGCCTAATAGAGACTGAAAGTAAAGCCCCAAAAGATTAAACTGTTTCCAAATAAGTGAATAAGAATATTCACAGAAACACAAAAATTCTGGACACAAAAATGTTAAATTCACCCTGTCTGGAAATCCAATAAAAAATGACACGGCATATAAAAAGCATGAAGATACAAGTCATTTCTAGGAAAACTGATCCACTGAAGCTGACCCCAAAATGAAATGAATTGGTAGAATATCATTGCCTTATTTTTGTAGTATTCTGTGCAAGACCTTGTCTCTACCATAAATCAAAAAATCTGCCAGGCGTGGTAACGCATGCCTGTAATTCTGGCTACTCAGAAGGCTGAGGCGGAAGGATCGCAGGAGCCCAGCAGGTCGAGGCTGCGGTGGCCGGGAGCGGCCACTGCACTCCAGTCTGGGCGACAGAGTGAGACTCCAACTCAAAAAAAAAAAAAAAAAAAAAAAGAAAAGGAAATGATGGTAACATGTAAAGTAGAAGTGTAAACTTTGTGGAAGTAAAACTTGAAACCTTTAAGTATTCGCAATTATTTGGTAGGATGTTGGGTTTGCTACCTTACAGTGAGAAGAGGTTGGGAACATATTTATTAAAATCCTGAAGCCCATGGTAGCTCTGGTAGCGAAAGGATTTAAATATGCTGGCAGCAGACTTCTAGGTTATACTAACAAAAGTAATGTCATTTCAGAGTGAAGAGTACTTAAGTGTGGCTAGAGAAATGGCATCTAGATTTTGTACCAAGAACCCTTGGGATGAATTAGAAGAGTCCTAAGACTTTATCTGGGCCATAACTCAGTACTGAACATCATGACATAGTATCAACAGGTCAGCTGTTCAAGTGATCTCCATCTCCTTCTTCTGCTCCCTTTCTCTTCCTTTTCATTTCAGAAGCAGCAACATATAATAGACAATTGTATCTAATCTATTCTCTGCTCATTACAAGAAAGGCATAAACAGACATAAACTTATTGCTTTGAAATGGAGAGAATATTCCATTCTCTTCACTACCCAGGTGGTTTGGGAACAACAACAAAAAGCAGCTACTAAGCTTACTAAAATTTTGCATGGACTTGACCTTGGCTGTTTCACTGTCCTTGCCTGCTTTTGTGGCACCTAACGAGGGCACCAACCTTTCCAGCTGTCATTGCAGCTTTTGCCTCTGTGCTCCTAACAAGATTGACCTCTGCGTGACAGAGTCCCTCAGATGCCCCGACATAGCCCACCTGACAATAAAGCTCCTCATAGCTTCCCCAGAAGCCATTTAGAATCCTCCCGGAAAAGTAAATTAAATGCAAAATAAAACTAACAAAACTATGACAGAATTTAATTGATTCACATATTTAACCAATCCTTAGTCAAACAATTTCCTTTCACTTTAAATGTTAATTCAGATTTGAACAAAAACACAGTTTCTTTCCTTTCTCTTTTTGAAGCTTGATTTCTATCCATGATAATGGTTTTTTTAAAATGCTGTTATTTGGAAGGGCTTATTTAGCTAGCAAAGCTGAAAGATTGAATTCGATTGATTACAGCTAAGAAATATCATTTTAGCAAAAATAATCTTCCCATCTCTCAGATAACAGGTAGAATGGTAAGATCTTGACCAGGTCAGAATTAAGGGATCAGTTGACTGGACACTTGCCCAGGGCACCCATCTGTAAGGGTACAGAAAAATCACTGTCCCCAGCTGGAGAAAAGTGCATTCATAGAACTTCTCTCTGTAAATATAACAAGAGGGTGAAAGGACTATTTTGTTAAGCTACTTGGGATGGGACAAGTGAGATCCCAAAAGACATTGTGAGAAGTCCAGCCAAAAGTGAAAACAAAGCTTTTATTTTGCACAGTGTGGGGAAAGTATATAAGCTTGGAGGCAGAGCGGAATTGACACATGACATTGAGTGAGAGACTGAACCTCCTGCCAGCTGTCTTTTCTTAGTTTCCTTTTTTACGCGATCCCCACCTTTATCCTTTAAATCCACTGAATATATTTAAAGAAAATCAGTGTGAGGAAGTACATTATATCTATCTGCTTGGTATTAAGACATCACATTTCTTGACTTTATTTTGGGTTTCTAGAACTCCAATCTTGTATATCCAGCTTTGTATCACTGAAAAGCAAAGATACAGGTAAAGTCATAGTTATATGACTAGCTCAGATATGATACCTTATACATAATACAAAACCACATTTTGACATAATAACACACATATATATGCTCAATATCTGCGTTCCAAAAGGTTCATTCTATCTGTTCTAACATACTTTCTAGCTCAAATTGGCAAGAAGTAGTAAAATGTCATCATGAGCATTTTAGCTTATTGTTTAACTGCTGTTCAGGTTTGATTTATAAATTGAAAGATATCTCAGGCAGGAAGTCAGTGGGAAGAAATAGAAGTCTGGCTTCTGTTTCCACCCCCCGTCCCCAAAATTGAGGTGAAAACAACTGAAAAGCTAACGGATTGCCTTGGAGTTCAAGAAGGAACATGTGTTACAGCAAAGGAGTAAGATCTATACACGTACTTGTTCATCCATTTAACATCTAATATCTGAGCACCGAAGTCTATACTCCAGGCCTTGCTTGGGGAAACAGCAAAGAACAAAACAAAGTACTTTCCTGTAGAGATTTCATTCTAAAAAGGAGAGAGACAGTCATCTATATATAGTTAGCCATAGTCATATATAGTAGGTCAAATGGCAATGAGTGCTGGGGGTGGGGAAGACAAAGCATGGATATAGGGAAAGATTATACTAGTGGGGGAGGAGATGTGTGTTGATTTGCTGTTTTATTTTTCATGGAGTGATCTGGAAAGACATCTCTGATAGGGTAACATTTAAGCAGAGATCTATAAGGAGTGAGGGTGTGGGCCATGAGTTCATCCAGGGAATTGTTTCAGGTAAAGGGAGCAGCACACACGAGGACCGCAAGCATTAGTTCATCCACTTCAGAGTAAGAAGGTTGAGTGTGTGGTTATCAGAGCAAGGACAGTGGTAGAAATTGGAGAGATACTCGAGGCTCCAAGTCACATAAGGCTAATTGTTTATGGTAGCACTTTGGATATGACCCCAAGAGAGATTGGAAACCAAAGGAGGTATTGGGAAGAGGAGTGCCAAGAGCTGAGGAATGTTTTTTTTGTTTTTTGTTTTTTGTTTTTTTGAGTTGGAGTCTCACTCTGTCGCCCAGACTGGAGTGCAGTGGCCGCTCCCGGCCACCGCAGCCTCGACCTGCTGGGCTCCGGCGATCCTTCCGCCTCAGCCTTCCAAGTAGCTGGAATTACAGGCATGCGCTACCACGCCCGGCTGATTTTTTGATTTATTGTAGAGATGAGGTCTCTCTGCCCAGGTGGGTCTCGAACCCTCGGGCTTAGGCAATCCACTCACCTCAGCCTCCCAAAGGCGCGGGATTACAGGCTGAGCCACCGAGCCTTGCTACTGTGTTTAACCTATACTGTAGAAGGGAAGCAGTGAGACTCATGGGGGCCGTGAGGAGCTATTTCAATCCAATGTGAGAGGAAAAATAAGAACAAGGACTAGGATGGTGAGAAGTGGACATGATCTGGCTATGTGGTGAAGAAAGAGATGGCAGAATTTGTTGATAGTTTAGATATAAGGTTAAAGAGGAAGTGAGAAGTAAAAAAAAAAAATAGACTCCCAACAACAGGGGAAGACACTTTATCTTCACTTAAGATGATTCTAAATGTGATAATTACTAATTTATTAGGAACCTTCTCTTGATGATAAGCATATATTTTGGGGGCAAGCATACCTTTCAGAAAGATTCATGAAATTATTGCTTAGTGAGATGTTATTGGAAGAAAACAAATTTGAGGTGCATCCCACCCAAATAGAAATTTAAAGCATTATTTTAATACCTACAAAGCTCAAACCAGCTTTAGGGAGTATAATTTACATGATTTAGTAATAGTGATCATAAGCAAAGGGTTTCACTGAAGGAACATTAATCTAAAATGATATAAATGTAGAAAAGATAATTAATTTTATAGAGATTCAGCTAAAATTATCTGTGAAGAGGTGAAATAAAAGTGGTTTTTAAAACAAAATCATAAAATTGTTAGGAAGTAAAATCTGTATTCTAGTTACTTTTAATTTTCAAATATATATCTTAAAATTCTATTTTATATTATCTTTTATAGATGATGAAGCCTCCACAGGTACCAAGAAAAAAAGATTGTGAAAGCCATCAGAAATTTTGTCCTCCAAGGTGAGAGCCTTTGCTTAATTTTTTGCTTTTTTATTTTTAATAACTTGCAAAATGTCAAAGATATGGGGGTAGGGGACTAAAATTAGAAAATAAAAAAATGAAGTCTATGTGGAAGTCAACAAGAGCATATTGGGCTGGGTTAATAGAGAAAACATTGTGGCCATTTTAAGGCTAAGTTGGCGATTGTTGTTTCTTTTGCTGAGAAAGAACTGTAAATTGAGATCACTAATATTGACCTTAACTAAATCAAGGCAGGGGACAGAGTAAAAACTTCCATGTGTTAGCAAAAGGTATTTGTTCCCTGTTGGCCATAAGAAATTAATTTGGGGAGCAAAGTGAATGGTAAAAACCAGACAATGGTCTGTGGAAGAAAGTTCAGTACTATATGTGGAAAGATGGCACAAATGCTAAAATTTCAGCAAGAGAGGAGAATGTTGAAATATCACATTTACTTAATCTACCAAATTATTGCTGGAGGCTACATTTTTTTTTTAATCAGGGTGTCACTCTGTCACCCAGGTTGCAATGCAGTGGTATGATCATAGCTCATCACAGTTTCAAAGTCCTGGGCTCAAGCGATCCTCCCACCTCAGCCTCCCGAGGAGCCTCCTGAGTCACTGGGCCCAGCCTGGAAGCTAAAATTTAAAAGAATTAAACAAGAGTAGATTTAATAGATGTTAAAATGTGTCTATGATCGGTTTGCCCAGGGACTGAGAACCAAACAAGAAAAAAGTTATTTAATCTAGGAAATTTTTATTGACCATAACATGTTAAGTATGTTACAAACATTACCAGGTTTAGCTTTTGAACAAATACATTGATTATTTTTGCTACTTCACTGTCAAGTTAACAAAAATTCAGATAAGCCCAGTATTTTCTCACATTTCCTCAGGGAGTAACCGCCCAGTCTGGTGCTTGAGCACCATATTGTTTTCTCTAACAGACAGTGTTTCTTGCTGCAACAGACAACCTCTCAGTATTAGAATTTAGTTATTATCCTTTATGAGCAAAAAGCTTTTTAAAAGAAATCATTTAGAGGCGTGCCTGCACTGACTCTTAATCCCCCACTGTCTTCATGTCCTCTTCATAGTCTTAGTTAATCCAGTGATCCTAGAAGTAAGAAAAAGCATCCTATTGGTATCTCCTTATATTCAGCTGGATCCTCACTGCTGCTTGAAAAATCTTTTGTTGACTTCCTTTTGTAGTTACAAGTAACTGTACCATTCTTTTCTTTTTGTCACCTGAACCCATATCCCGAGCACTCTCAGAGATATGTTATTTTCACTTTTACATGAAAACTTTGACTCTAAAAAAGAAACTTAAGATCACTTATTCTCATTTCAGATCTTTCTGTGTCATTACTGTCCCTAGTCTGTTCTATTAAAACTTTATTGGAGAGAAGGATCTTGTCCTTTTCAGAGATTCACTCCAGTTTCTCAAGGTCACACTGGTTTCTGGATTAATTTCCACGTATCCTCTCACTCCCTCCAGGACTCTTGGTATCCCTCTACCCCTAGCCGTGGCATGTTGTGGGTTTCTTTCCCTCCAGTTCCTATGAATATGATCCACTCCCCAATCTCCTTACATTAAAGATCTTTCTTCATTTCTCAGCTCAATGTCTAACAACATCTACAATTCTTCTATTCCTCATTACCCATCTCTTATCTGCTTGCGATCTGCCTTCCGTCTCCACATTACCGAAAATGCTGCCATGGAGATCATCAGGATCTTCTTAAACAGCAACTCTGTTTTTTGGGGGGCTCCTCAATCTCAACTATCTTCTGCAGCACCTGGACCTGTTAAAACAAGATTTTTTAAATCTCTCATTTGGTATTTAATATGACAGCGAATTCTCCTTTGCCTCTTAGGCCATCCCATCTCTGTCTCTTGTTGTTCTGTTCTCTAAGTGCAAGTCTGGCTGGGCATGTTAGCTCATGTCTGTAATTCCACTTTGGGAGGCCAATGGAGGAAGATTGCTTGAGTCCAGGAGTTCAAGACAAGCTTGGGAAACGTAGCAAGATCTTGTTTCTACAAAAAATAAAAAATAAATAGCCGGTGTGGTGGTGCACTCCTGAAGTCCCAGCTACTCAAGTAGCTGAGGTGGGAGGATTGCTTGAGCCCAGGAAGTTGAGGCTGCAGTGAGCTGTGACCATGCCACTGCACTCCAGCCTGGGTGACAAAGTGAGACCCTGACTAAGAAAAAAAAAGTAAATCCAGGTCTTTCCAATATACTATCATAACTTTCTCCTCTGTGTTGAAATACTTTCCTTTGTAATGCCATTTACTCCCATGATGTCCACTCTTACCTTTAAAGTTTCTGAAGTTAACTTTCAAGTCATTTATTTTTATATCAAAAAAGTTAGTTTAATTCCTTTATTCATCCATGTATTGATTCATTCAATGATGTGTTAGTACTCATTAAAGTTTGGACAATAGCATTACTTACTGAGCTCTGGTTTCAATTTTTGGTTTATTATAACTTATAATAAGATACAAACTGAAATTTAAGCAATAGAACAAGATAAAATGATGGGATCAAAGTAATAAAAGAGGCAAGAAGTGTAAAATGACTGTACAATTGTCTTAGTTTGTTTTCTGCTGCTATAACAGACTATTATAGACTAGATAATTTATAAAGAAAAGATATGTCGAGCCGGGCTCGGTGGCTCAGCCTGTAATCCTGCCCCTTTGGGAGGCTGAGGTGAGTGGATTGCCTGAGCCCGCGGGTTTGAGACCTGCCTGGGCAGCGAGACCTCATCTCTACAATAAATAAATAAATAATCAGCTGGACTTGGTAGCACGTGCCTGTAGTTCCGGCTACTCAGAAGGCTGAGGCGGAAGGATCACGGAGCCCAGTAGGTCGAGGCTGCGGTGGCCAGGAGCGGCCACTGCCCTCCAGTCTGGGAGACAGAGGGAGACTCCAACTCAAAAAAAAAAAAAAAAAGAAAATACATGTACTTGACTCAGGGTTCTAGAAACTGGGAAGTCTAAGATTAAGGGGTTGCATCTGATAACGACTTTCTTACTGCATTATCCCATAGCAGAAGGCTGAAGCAAGCATGCATGGCAGAGAGAGATAGGGGGCCAAAATCCCTTGATAAACAATAATGGCGTTCACCCACTTATGAGGGCTCTGCTCCCATGACCTAAAGGTCCCACCTCTTAACATTGTCACAATGGCAATTAAATTTCAATGTGTTTTTGGAGCAGACATTCAAACCACAGCAATGACAATCTAAGATAAAAGGAACATATACTTAAATACAAAAGTAGGCACAGAGCTTTCTAGTTTATATAGTCAAAGGGGAAACACACTAACATCTAAGTATTTCAAAAGGCAAATTAGAAAAATTTGAAAATGAAGAAGAACATTTTCATGTTGTGATAACAAGCAATAAATAATTTAATAAGTAGGCACAGTGAGACAACAAACAACAATTAATGCTTTCCTTAAGATGCTATTTATTTTAGAAGAAAATAGAATCCTAGGTGCACAGATAAGATTACCAGGCAGATACTTTCCTTCTCAACATGTAACTTGTAACCAAAATTTAAAAATTGTCGGGTGCCACTTTGTTAACCTTCTAAGGAATGCCTTCTGAGAATTATAGGAACAGATTTTATGACTGAGGTTTTAAATGTAATATTCCTTTTGGTGAGCTTCACATTCTAGCTCCTTATATTTCGGATATATTTGATTTGGCCATGAAAGTAATTAGATTTACACTTTATTTTTTCACATGCACAACTTGAAGCTAGCAAAAGTTTCCTTGATTCAGTTCTCTGCTGAAGTAGATAAGCGACTGTAGCTAGGTTCCAGTAATCAATAGTTGTAAACACACTGGATCAAATTTGGCAAAAATTAAAGTGTCTACAAGAAAGGAGAATAAATGCATCTGTGCTTATATCTATCATGCTATTATTTCATTTGAGTTGCTGTTAGACAAAGGTCTGGCATTCACAAATATCAAGAGGTTATAGCTGAGACCTGAATTTTGTACTCAGACTAGGAATGGAGGAAATTACATTATGCTTCTTACTCATCATCTCAACATATATGTGGACTGCTGGTGACGCACACGTGGGTGGTTTTAAACAAATTTCCATTAATCCTTGAAGTCATTTGTTATCTAATTTTTTTATTCTACAGCAACTAGACCACAAAGAGGTTTCAAGCCAAAGTGAAACCCACACATTTGAGACTTTTTGCCAGTTCTTTTGAATACAAAAGTTGAATTTTGCATTGTTCCACAAAATAAGCAAGATTTGTTCTGGTTAACAGTTGATTTTTCTTGAAATGACTGCCACAAAGAAGAACTAATTTCTCAAAATGCACTACTGTACTTTTCAATAAACACAGACTTTTGCCAGTCATTTTGAACACCTAAGTTTTCAACAGGAGGGTAACATATTTCTTCTACAGTGTTGAACTTTTGGTTTCAACAAACCAATGCTTTACTGTATAGAAATTATTTGTTCACTGTTCTTTGGGAAGAAGACTACCCAATTGAATTGTGAGAAAGAAAGCATTGGGGGAAAAAATAAATAATTTTGGTTGTAGAAAAACAAAATCATAATTGAACCCTGGCTTATGTTTTAACTTTATGTTTGAAATGGTCCTTTCCTGAAATAATTCCATTTGCTAACCAGCTACCAGGAGGGGGAAAAAAGTATGATTCAACTGTGGGCTTTAAATTGATACATGCAAATTAATTGAGAAATATTTGTAGAAATGGCATTGTCACAGGAATGAGTAGTATTATTTCTCTTTAATAGCCTTATGAAATTGAAAGATAGAATGAGCATACAGAATAAGCAACTATTCAGCATCAGATAGGTAACCCAAGAGCAATATGGGGAGATGTACTTATCTTTGAAAACAATTTACATTCAAAGAAATTATTATACTGTTAATTAAGTAAAGTTTATTAAGAGCCATGAGGCTGGGTTCTGTGGCACATGCCCATAATCTCAGAACTTTGGGAGGCTGAGGCAAGAGAATTGCATGAGTCTAGGAATTCATGACCAGCCTAGGCAACATAGAGACCTTGTCTCGACAAAAAATCAAAAAATGAGCTGGGTGTGGTGGCACACCTATAGTCCCAACTACTCAGGAGTCTGAGGTGGAAGGATTACCTGATCCCAGAAGGTTGAGGCTGCTGTGAACTTTACCACTACACTCCAGCCTGAGTGACAGAGTAAGACAACAGTCAGAGAGAGAGAGAGAGAACCATTAGTAAAGTTTTCTATCTCAATGTTATGTTATTTTGTTATTAGACCCTTATGAAGTAGTATTTTTAAAAAAGGAAATAGCTATATACACACATACACACAAAATGAAATTAGTGAGTTTATCCTCAATACTGAAGTTCAATCACCATTATGAAAGGGATAGTTTTTCACACACCCAAGTCTATCAAGACAGGTCATTCCTTCTGAGCGGCACATGGGGTAATCACAGCCAAAAGGAAGACTTTTCATAACATATTGTGCAACAGACAGCATCCACTGGAAAGGAAGCTGGAAACAGATAGTGAGTTGCAGGGGGGGTTACTGATAGGCTATCTACAACTTCTGCAGACAAATTTCTTAGTCTGGCTAAAGGTATACATTTGAAAAAAGACAAGGTGGTTAATAAATATTCCTTGCCCATCACAACAAGATCCCAGCAAATATAGATTATTGAATCAGCCAATTACTTAGCAGTCTAATAAATAACATAAAATAATGTCAGGAGAAGAAAAATAAATGCTTGGACTGTATATTAAAAATGATAAAGAAAGGATTAATAAAGGCCCAGAGATTTGCATAAGTTGCAGCAAGACCCAAATATTTATACATATCCGATTATTTATAAATTGTGCTATTCTCTTTCTAGAAATTATGCAGCTGCAGCAAGTGTTGGCTTTTACAGGTTAATAAGTGGCCCTTGCTAAGAGGATTTCTCTTAGTTGATGGTTAAAGCTGCCTCCTTCCTTAGGGTAACAAAGGCAATGATTGACTCATAAAGAACACAAAGGCCAGTCTCCTTACCTCAGGGTTCAAGAGCACTGTGGTTTGGTTTACATTCCAGAACCTTCCTTTTTGTTCATCAGGCCAAGGCTGGGTTTTACTTGAGACTGTATTCTCATCTTTTCTCTTCCCTATACTGCTTCCCTCCCTCCTTTAGAGGTAATTCCTCAAGAGCATGTCCTCAAAACAACACTCAAATCCCTATCTCAGGCTCTGCCTCTGGAGAATCCAATCTAGACATTAATATTTTAGCTAAGATATCTCTGTATAATCCTTTCAATATTAAGTTTTTAAGTGGCGGACGCAGACCTGTTTTCTGAGCATCTAACGCAGTTCTTAAATAAACACACATGCTTATTTAAGGTAAATATTATTTTTGTCATAAACAATGTTAATCTGTTAATAATGTATTTTATTATTTTATTTCTATCCTCTATTGTCTTTAAGCCTCGATTATATGGAAATGTAGACACTCACATAACCATTCAGTCCTTTGGGGAAACAAGTTGGTAAATAGATAACATTAAAAATACCAATTTACCAATAATAAATCTCTCTTTGCACTTCTTTTTTTAAAAAATGGTGTCTCAGTCATTCTCTGTAGAAAGATATTTGCCACTTCAGATTTTCACTTAACTAGATATTTCCATTACAATTTGATAGACATTTTTAGAGCATATATCAGGAAACTTTTTTTGAAAGCAGGATTTATTGAGAGAACAGAAAAGCTCCCACAGTGGGAGGGGACCCAAAGGGGTTACCCCAAGAAACTATTTTAAGTATAGAAATATTTAAAATTTTTTCCTATTCTCTCAGTGCTTACAATGTGCATAAGTTTAAATCCAGCATTTCCATACGTAGGGCATTTTGCAGAAAAACTAGTTTCCAATGTGGATAGAAAGTCATATAAAATTATTTATTGCAGTGCTGTTTATATAACAGAAAAATCTTCACTTACTTCATAAGTGAACATTTATACACCCATAGCACACATATACACACGTTAGATGTATAGACAAAGGTTTGGGTAAATTTTACATTTATTCAATAAAAATAGGTAACTATCTTTGGTGAGGAGAGTGGAATTTGGAAAGTCTGGTGAAAGGAGATTTCTAAATTTATTTTACATATTTATGTATTGCTTGACTTTTTTATTACAAAAAAGCGTGTATTCATATAGTATGTCCTTAAAATAAACTTCAGAAACATAGAGAGCTGTAGGAAAAAAATAAAAGTTGCCTTAAAGAAAAAAACAAATCATCTTTTATTGTCCATTGCAAATACTACCATTCCAAAAGCCTCTCTCCCCTCCAAATTCCTTTGCACTTGAATATGTATCTTTTTTTTTTTTTTTTTAATCAGAGTCTCACTCTGTCACCCAGGCTGGAGTGCAGTGACACACTCATGACTACTGCATCCTTGACCTACTGGAATCAGGAGATCCTTCTGCCTCAGTCTCCCAGGTAACTGGAACTACAGGTGCATGCCACCACACCTGGATAATTTTTTGATTTATAGTAGAGATGAGGACTCTCCAAGTTGCCCAGGTTCTCAAACCCCTGGGCTCAAGCAGTCCTCTCACCTCTGCCTCCCAAAGTGCTGGGATTATAGGCGTAAGCCACTGTACCGAACCTGAATATGTGTAGTTCTTATGGCATTTATTCAATTAAAAAATATTTATTAAAGTTCTTTTGAGAGTCAGTTATGGAAAGATATTATCCCTAGCTCAAAGAATTTACAACTAAGAGAAAGGAATGCACTAACAATCAAGCAATGACCAAAGGCCTAAACTATGGTGATCATGAACACAATGTTATAGACCTTTTGGAGGTAGAACTCTAAGGTGGCCCCCAAGATAGCTGACTTGTTACTGACTCTGGCCAATGGGAAACACAGGAGACAGGAGACTGAGTGGGAAAGTTCAGGTATGTCTTCCGTCTTTCTTTTTTGCTTAACCACCTTGTCATTGAGCGTATACTATGTGCCAGGCACTATCCTAAGCATGTCCCATTTTTAAAATCTCACTTAATCTTTACAACCTACTTTTGAGGTAGAAATTTCTATTAAACCTATTTTTTAAAAATGAGGTTAGGTAACTTGCTGCTGGTCACACAAAGAAAAAATAGTGGAGTCAAAATTCTAAGTCAGATAACTGGACTCCAGAGCACAGATTTTAATTAATATCATATCCTATAATCATCCTGGACAACCTGAATTTATTACTTCAGGGAGGAAATGTATGTTTCCTTGAATATACTCTTGAATATACTTATTAGTCTCTAAAAAAAAAAAAAAAGCTCCATCATTAATGCTTGAGACTTCCTCACACCTGATTATCTTTCTGTATACTTGGTTATTTATTTGCACTTGCCACAGGAAAAAAAAGATGATAGTATTAGATATGTTTTAATCCCCTGCCCCCTGTTGCAATATAACATGAAAATTGGATGAGAGCTCTATGTGACTCTATTTTCAACTTACATATTCTTCAATAAAATATATTTGTTGACATAGTACTGAAAACTAGTCTGTGATGACAAATTTGACTATAATTTATCATGCTCTATCTAGAACCATCTCATTTACCTAGATATTTTCAACACATGTTGAAATGTGTTGATGATGAAACAAACATTCGTTGCCTTCTCTGACATGTTACCATTGTGACTTAGGAGTTTCAAATTTTAAATGAATATTAAAGAGTCATGGTGATGTGGAACTTGGTTCTTGGATCAAGTTCTCTATCTTCAAATTTACAGATATTTTATGGCAAGATTACACATAGTATCTTCCTTCTCATTGGTGTTGCTTTGCAATTTGTGTTATCATTGATGTTAATTTTTAAAATATTATGTTTTAATAATTAAAATTATGATATGTATTTAAAAATGAATTCAAATTTTGTGGTTTGGATGTGTGTCAAAAGCCTATTAAGCTACCAATGAATGCCAGAAGTTTGAACTGCCCTGCTATGAGCCAATTGATGGTTTAAAAAAATTGTCCTTTCCTGTAAGTAAATTATAGTTTGCTTATTGCTCAGAAGCTTGTTTTCATGATAGTAAAATTAAGAGGTATTTCTTCACAGAATGCCAGATAATGGGAATAAAAAGAAGAAAGTATTACTTACATCAGAAAATTCCTACTCTTGCAAAGTTAGATAATTGGTCATGTTTTAGTGCAGTTGAGGTTATATAGACAGAAAGGCAGATGATAAGCAATCTCTGGAAAGCCACAGATGAACACCTAACAGAGAAAAATTGACACGTACTGGATCTTGAAGAATAGGTAGAAGTTTTACAGGAAAAGAAAGAAGTATGTTTTTCAGGCAAAGTAGCACTCTGTGCAGAGCCAGAGAGAAGAGTGAAAGAGTATTATCCATTAAGGAACAGTAAAGATTTTTTAAGACTGAGCTATGGAGTATAAGAGGTGGCAAGTGATGTGATCGGACAGGCTTGAGTCAGATTAAGAAGAATCTTGCATTAAACATTTGAAGTTTATCCCAGAAGCACCTGGGGACCTTTGGAGTTTGGAGAATGTTAAGCAACAGAATAATATAATTATGTATTTAGCCTCAAGAAACTGGTATAATAACAACTTGCAACTTGTGCATAGTACTTCATGATAAAGTAGGAATAGAAAGGAACTTCCTCAACCGGTAAAGGGCATCTAAGAAAACATTACAGTTAATGGTGAAAAATTACAAACTTTTCCCTAAAGGTCAGGAGCAGCTCAAGATGTCCATTCTCACCATTATTATTCAACATTGTACTGAAGGTTTCAGCCAAGGGCAATTGGGCAAGAAAAATAAAGATATCTAGATTGGAAAGGAAGAAGTAAAACTCTCTAATTACAGATAACATGATCTTCTAAACAGAAAATGCAAAGCAATTAACAAGAACAACAAGCTACTAGAGCTAATAAATGAGTTCAGGAAGATAGCAGGATACATGATCAGTATACAAAAATCAATTGTATTTCCCTACAATGGCAATGAATAATCCATAACTAAAATTTTAAAAATAAATGTATTTATAATAACATCAAAAATGTGAAAATACTTAAAAATGTATTTAGCCAAAGAAGTGCCAGATTTTACACTAAAAACTACTAAATGTCATGAAAAGAAATTAAAGAAGCTTAAATAAATAAAATGACATCTTATGTTCTTGGGTTGGAAAATTTGATATTACAAAAGTGGCAATAATCCATAGATTGACTTACTAAATCAATACAATCACTAACAAGATCCAGCTGTCATTTTTGCAGAAGTTGACAAGTTCACCTTAAAATGTATATGGAAGTGCAACTGACTCAGAATAGCCAAAATGCTCTTTAAAAAGAAGTTTGGAGAGCTCACACTTTTGAATCTCAGAAGTTACTACAAAGCTACAATAATCAAGACTGTGTGGTACTAGCCTAAGACAGATATACAGATTAGTGAAATACAATTGACGTAAGAACTAAGCCCATATATTTACGGGCAATTGATTTTTGACAAAGACATTGAGGCAAATTTGATGGGAAAAAGCAAAGTCTTTTCAATAAGTTGTTCGAAGGATGCTATCAAGAAAGTGAAAAGACCATTTGCAGAATGGGAGAAAATAGTTGCAAATCATTTATATGATAATTGTCTGGTAAAAAAAACAAAAACAAAAACTTCTTACAACTAAAAAGATAATAACTCTATTTAAAAATGACCAAAGGATTTGAATAAGTATTTCTCCAAAGACATAAAAATAGTAAATAAACAAATGAAAAGATGCTTACTATGAGTAGCCATCAGAGAAAGGCAAGTCAAAACCTTAATGAGATAGCACTTCATACACCCTAGAATGACTATAATCAAAGAGACAGATGACATCAGATGTGGGTGAGGATGCAGAAAAGTTAAAACCCTCCTTCACTGGTAGTGGGAAAGTAAAATGGTGAGCTACTTTGGTAAACAGACAGTTCCTCAGTTAAACACAGACTTACCATATGGCCTAACAATTCTACACCTCAGCATGCATCCAAGCTAAATGAAAATATTTAAATCATATAAAACTTATATATAATGTTCATGGCAACATCAATCACGATAGCCAAAAATGGAAAACAATCCAAATGTCCATAACTGATGAATGGATAAACGAAACATGGTATATCCACTCAGTGATATTATTCAGCCATAAAAAGGAATGAAGTGCTACAGCAAGCTACAACGGATGAAGCTTGAAAATATTATGCCAAGTGAAAGACACCAGACATAAAATGCTACACATTGTATAACTTGATTTACATGAAATATCCAGACTAGGCAAATCCATGAAGATATAAAATAGGTTATTGATGGCCAGGAACTAGTGGGATAGAGGATCAAAGAGTGACTTAGCAGTTCAGGATTTCTTTTCAGAGTGATAATATTCTGGAATCAGATAGTAATAAATGTACAATCCTGTGAATATACGTTTCAAATCACTGAATTGTATTTTATTTTATTATATGTATTTATTATTTTTTGAGTCAAGGTCTCACTCAGTCTCCTAGGCTGGAGTACAGTGGCACAATCCCAGCTCACCACAGCCTCAACCTCCTAGGCTCAGGTGATCCTTCCTCCTCAACCTTCTAAGCAGGTGGGGCTACAGGCATGCGTCAACAAACCCAACTATTTTTTTTTTTTTTTTGGAGAGATGATGTCTTGCTATGTTGACTAAGCTGGTGCCAAACTCCTGGGTTCAAGCAGTCCTCCTGCCTCGGCCTCCCAAATTGCAGGGATTACAGGCATGAGTAACCAAGCCCTGCCATGTATACTTTAAAAGATCTAATGTTATAGTAATAAATATCTCACTTAAAAACATGTGTTATGTAAGTTACACAGGACTCAGATTCATTTGTAAATGAGTGATGCTGATGTATAATAGGTATCAACAAATATTCATTGAAAAACTGAATACATAGTAAATCTGCTTAATAATAAAAATCATAGAAAACTGCAATACACTAGGCATAATTAAGAATTTAAATTAGCTGTAAATAGACAAGATCAGAAACCCATAAATAGAATTATTGGAAATGAAAATGTTCTAAAATTGATTGTGGTAATGGTACACAACTCTGTAAATTACTAATCACTTTAAATGGATGAATTGTATGGCATGTGAATTATATCTTAATAAAGATATGTGTTTTTTAAAATCTAAAAAAAGACCTTTTTTTAGAATGGCAACTGTTACAGAGTTTTAAACCATTTTCCTTAAAAATGTAACTTTTTTTTGAGTAACTCAATGTAGAATTACTAAGTAGTTGCTAAATATAGTGTTGCCAAAAATTACTTGCTAAGGGTTATTCAAAATGGACGCTGAATAGGTTCATTAAGGTTCCATTTAGGAATTGTGGTCTCTGCAAAGGTATTACATTAATATGAGATTTTAGGAGAGATTAATCAACTCTGGCTTGTAACAAAAGACTGTAATCACACTAAGCCCTGGATTTTTCTCCAGTATATTCTGTACCTAAAATTGATGAAAAGAATGTTTGTCTTTCACCTTTCAATTAGGACAATATTTTAAAGGGTGGTTATATTTATTCCAAATTTATTTAGCTAAATATAGTGATCAATTTTGGCTTCATTTAAAATGATAAGACAGAAAATGGAAGCTTGGCAAAGCTGTTCTTTATTTAATTTCTAACCTCGATTTTCTTTTTAAAATGATTGTATTTCAGGTGTGTGTGTGTGTGTGTGTGTGTGTGTGTGTGTGTGTGTGTGTGTGTTTGTGTGTGTGATAGAGATATATACCTATCTATATATATGCACATATCTATGAATTATCAAATACATATTTACCGGTACATATTCAGGCAATCAACAAGTAAGTTGATTGTACCAGTTATACATTTCAAAAAGGAAATAAAATACATTTTAAACTATAAATTGCAGGTTAAAACTAAAAAAAAAATACATGTTTAGGCTGTAATGCTGTTAAATAAGTCAGAGAATATTCTTTTGCTAAAATTGACAATGAACTTGACTCAAGCAGCGAATATATGTCCTAATTAAGTTTAATGTTCTTGGTAGCAAAGGTGTATTTTCTAGGTGTACTAGGGGGACTCCTCAAACATCAGAATCATCTTTTTGGAGGACAGACCCTTTATAGCACAGGCTTTCCCCACTAGTTAACTGTTCTAGGAACCCATCGGCATCAGTGTACCAGTTAGCATCATTGTAAAAGCATTCAGCTTCAGTGAATTTTTTGGGGGGCATTCTTTCAGTGTGTTTGCCCGCTTCATGATGGGTGATTTACGAGTACACCTGCCCACATTGCATTGAATGTTCAGTAGTTTTTGACTAAAAATGGCATTACTCCCTAGTCCCTCCTTCCATATTCACCTGTTCTTTCCCAAGTGACTATTTTGTTTGTTTGTTTCCCTGGATGAAAGAAGTCCTCAAAGGGAAACATTTTGCGGATGTGGAAGAGGTGAAACAAAAAATAGCAAAAGCACAAAACCGACAAGTTCAAAAACTGTTTCGAGCAGTAGAAAAAGTGTCTTGATGGGTGTGTTGCATCGAATGGAGAGTACGTTGGAGGTGGCTGAAGTTTAAACATGTAAAAATAAATACACAATTTTTAATAAATAAATTCTGGGTATTTTGGGGGTCCGTTTTTTTAAAGCTAATGTTGCAATGACTTTCTGAGTTTTTCCCTCCAAATGGTATATTATTACCTTAGGCTTGATGCCCAGATATGGGATTAACTTGATGAACAATATTTAGTTTTAATTATTCTTTATTCTTACTATCATATTATTCCCTAAAGGGGTTCTACAAATTAAAATGGTTCTAATACTACATAAGGATATCTTTCATTGGATCCTCCTAACCAACAATGGGTATCATGGCTAAAATATTTTTTCAAATATTCCATGTACTGTATTTTTTGTTAACTTATTTTATATCTCCATATGTGCTAAATTAGTTTGACTATTATTCTGTATGTTTTTATATCTTTATGGGTTCATTACCTCTTAAATATCAATTGCCTTCTTCTTGATCCATTAGTATTAGCATATTTATCTTAATACTACATTTGACTGTCTTTAAAATTACATTCACTAATTATTAACTCATTTAAACAATCACTAGATGCCTGGTGCCTGGAATTGACCCTGTACTAAGGTCTGAGACATCACAGCCCTTGTCCTCAAAGAGCAATAGATCATGAGATACAGATTTTGGTTGGGAATCAAGGCAAGAAAAAACTATCACTACTGCATGGGGAGTCCTATTCTAGGCAAATGAGCTAGATCTCATCTGTCTGGAGAACAGTTGAATACAGCAAATGGTAAAATACTGACCAACAGGGGCGTGCAAAGAAGCTCCTTTGCTGCTTTTAATTACTTGTTTGGCTTGTGAAGTCATAAACATTCTAGAAAGAAAAGTCTCAGCTCTGCAATCCTTTATTGCTTTTAGGGGTCCTGTGTCCTAAGATATCCCATGAGTCAAAAGAGGCCTGGAGTTTTTGTTCATACCCAGGCAGGGTAAGTAAAAAGACCTCAGGCTTTGGTACACTGGACCACCTTCAAGGATCCACAAACAAACTCAATCAGTTCAGTGAAATTCTCTGGGGATAATATGAAAACATCAACCCTTAAAAGCTATCATTATGCTTCTTTTTTTTTTCTTTTTTCCACTTCTTTCCCTGCCAAGATGACTATTCACAGGCAGGTCTTGTTTCCACATGACGCCAACCGTGTAACAATATGACCATGCATGGTATATTAAAAATGCAATGGGTATGGAAGCGTATTGAACATTGAGATGTATCGCACACATTTTAGCTTTTACTACTGTCTTTTTGTGTTACTTCTGTGTCAGAGGGCTGAACTGTGCTCAACTACTTACACATTCTCCTCTTTCATAAGTTAGACAACATAACCAGATGAGCAGCAGCTTATGCTGTAGCTATGGAAATTGAAATCAAATTCTTTTTCTCCTTTATGTGGCATCTATAAAGGCTAACTTTATAGAGAGGCTCACTTTACATAACACTACCTCTGTTTTCATTCAGTTTTTAATGAACAAAGTAAAACAACTGTCAACTGGAAACGTGTATGATATTATCAAATGTTTGAAAGATTTGACTCATGTCCTTTGGAGTGGTCAGCCATTGCAAGAGAGGGAAGAATGGTTACATCTCAAAGCTCATGGTCCAAATTAAAATTTCATTTCCTAAGTTTGGATAATGAGAAAAGCTCTTGAAAAGTGGAGTGGAACAAACACAGCTTAATTATTAAATATCAACATCAAAAAAAAAAAAACTACCAAATGCAATAGTTACTATATTGGTGAATTTTAAGAAAGAAAATAAATGGTGTATATATATTTTTAAATTCATAAAATTGTATGTATTTCTAACTTGGAAATTTATGTGAGTAGTGTGATAATATCAATGAATTATATACCCCTAAATTCATTATTTTGTGGTCCTTTCTATTTCAAATTGTATCTGAGATGGGGATTCTTGTGGATTGATGGGTAAAGTATCTTTCATATTAATTAGACTCTGATAACTTTTTAAAGGAAGAACTCACATATAAGAATATAAATTTAAAATTACAACTGCAGAGTTGAAGGCATTAAGAGAAAAGCATGCATAATTGCACTCAAATATTATTTTTGAAAACTGTGAAATATAGATTGTGATTAGGAATCAAGGTAAGGAAAAATTATCTCTGTTGCATAGGGTGTCCTGTTGCAGGCAAATGAGCTAGATTTACACTAGAAGTGTCTCACACTACATGTCTGGTCACAAAACACCTGGTTCTATACATCATTTCATTTTGCAAAAGGAATATTCCTCCTTATGGCTTCCCATAAATGAAAATTCAAAGAATGGAAATAACCTGAAAACTTTAACTGCAGACTTCCTTTTAGCTCTGACATTATGTGGACTTTAACTGGCAAGTGAGTGGAGAAAATGTAATTAATACTGAGAGAAGAAATAATCAGGCCCGTCTTCCTCAGCCTTATTTAAATAATAGTTTATATAGTGGCATGAGCAGCAAAAAATCTGTTCTCCTCCTCCAGTCAGAATAGTCATGCTGAGCTGATCTATTTAATAATTACTGGCTAAATATTTACAACGAGTTGCTTTTGTTTTCAAGCTCAGAGACAAGATATTTAGAGACTATGATGAGATTATTTCCAGTGGTCGCAAATTGACATTCCTGAGTTGAGGGAAAGATAACCATATATGGTGTAACGTTTTTATTTGTGTTGATACTATGTTAGAGGACAAGTCCTAGTTGGGTATGAAATACTGAGTTCTTGCTGCCAAAGCTTACCAAAAAGTTAGAAGTCATTTTCATTGTTAATTTACTTAATGCTTAAACTACTAGCTATACTCTTTAATATGTATTGAGGATTATAAAACTTGAGCAAATTAGTCAACAATCATGTTAAAGTGGCATTGTGCAATTATCATCTAGTCTCTCAGTCAGATTTCATGAGAATATGGTTTTAGTCTCTTCAATCCTGTAGAAAAAAGGGTAAAGCTGTGCATAATAATGATTTAACTTCTTATAATGGGCTTTTACAGGAAGAGCACATACTGAAGAGCATCCAAAGAATAAAGACACTGAGCTTTTCAAACTAACCTACCAGATGTAAACTAGATAGCAATGCGTGTTTCTGCACAGTAACAGACATTGCAGAGATGGGACCCTGCTAACTCTCCAGCCTCAACTTTTGGGGCTCCCCACTTCTTTCCCTGAACTTTATCAGCATCTTCCTTCCTGTTCTTCTAGCATTCGATTCCTCCTTCTACTTCAAAGAGCTTGCAGGTCCTGTGCTTCCTCTCTATGACTACTCCCTTCATGCCCTTTACCCCCGGCGGGATTGCAAGTCACCCTTCCAAGTTTGTAACCTGTGGGCGTGTGCAAGTGTGTTAAGTAAAACAGGTACAGGGAAGCCCACAAAACAAAAAACGTATAGTTTAATTATACCTTGTTTTTACTTTTCATGGTATTGATAAACATAAATTCTTTATTTCAATGTATTCCAATTTGTAATCTTTTCCTTTATTGTTAATATTTTTGTGTGTCTTATGTCATACATTTTTCTCTACCCAATGCTGTAGACTGAATGTTTATGTTTCCTTGTCCCCGGATTGATATATTGAAACCTAATCTCCAATGTGATGGTATTAGAAGGCAAGGCCTTTGGGAGGGGATTGAGTTATGAGGGCAGAGATCTTATGAGTGGGATTATTGCCCTCGTAAGAGAAGCCTTAAAGACCTCCCTTGTCTCTTCCACCACATAAGAACACAGTGAGAAGGCACTGGCTCTGAGCAAAAATGTGAACCCTCTCAATACAGTAGATCTTCCAGTGCCTTGATCTTGGACTTCCCAGCCTCCAGAACCATGAGAAATAAGTATGGAATCAGTTGTTTATAAGTCACAATAAGTCTATAGTATTTTGTTATAGCAGCCTGAACAAACTAATACACCCAATGTGATAAAGGTATTCTTTTATGTGACTTTCTAAACTCTTTATTGTTTTGCCCTTTGCAAATGGTTTTGCCTTTCACAATTCAGAATTATTATTATTATTATTATTATATTTGTATTTCTGGAATTGCTATGAAGTAGAATTCAACATCTTAGGGAGGGGGAGTAGCCAGCTCAAAGACTTTGAGATGACAGGATCCTGAGTAAGGATCCTCCTTAGAAAAAGGAGGAAGAGGCTGGAGCCAGTGAACAAGAGGAAGAGGAAGAGGAAATGAGGTGTAGAGGCAGCATTGCCTAAAGCTAACAAGATTTTCTGATAGATCAGATTCAGGTTTGAGAGAGAGAAAGGTATTAGATATGATTCCAAGGAGATGATATTTACGGAAATAGGAAACGCATCAGTTAACATTTTACCAACTCAGTGAAACTGGTGCAGGCTGTGAATGTTTCCAGAAGTAGTCAATACCACCAATTTTGCACTTGATAATAAAACTCACGTTATGTTTGAAAATGCCTTCCTAGTTAATTCTCATATCTTAAAATGATTATGGCAAATAATTTTTAGATATTTGCCAAGCATTTTTATAGGTACAACTTCATTCAAACATTTCCCTGAGAAGTAGGTTGAGCCATGAGCCCTCTTATTTTTCAGTTGAAGAACAGTAAATATAATATGAAATAGATAGTGAAGTTGAATCTTCAGCTGCCTGTGACTCTAGAATTCTTTTGCTTCTTTTATATATCCTGTGTAACCTCAGTAACTGCAATATCAATGGCTGACTGTAAAACACTTATAAAATAGCTAATTAGTTGACTGAATGGTACACAGCTGCTGTATCTGGACAAAAAAGAGATTTTAGCCTCTTGTTAACCATCCACTGATTATAAACATGAAACCAAAACCTGGAATTCTATTTCTTCTACTTAATGGTGTTATCTGTTTTTAATTGAATTTATCTAGAAACATTTAACTTTTAAGCCTAAACCATTATCTAGTTAAAGTATATGGACATATTCTGGAATTATCCCCCTAATTTTCCCTAATCTGTTTGTTTGAATTCCCCTTAGCAAGAATGAACTGAAGCATGAATGATAAAGAACGAAATGCTGTTCCTACCGAACTTAAAAATTCAACAGAAAGAACTCGTCAGCAGCAACTAGTGTCGAAACCCAGATGGTCAGAAGAGACAGACCGTCACCTGATTTTATTAATTTATTAAGGAAATGTTTGACGTTGCGATGGGTCTTCAGAAATGTACCCTGAATATGTTATTTTTCCAGTAGACTAATTTAATTAATTCCACCTGGATTAATTTGAACACATTACTATTGTTTGTCTAAAAGGAAGAACAGGTACAATAAGTGCTAGTATCATGGAGTAAACATAAGTGTGAACCCTTTAAACAATTAACATGGCTTCAAATAACAATAGCTTAAAATCTGAACATGCTGAGCTGTCTTAGAGTAAAAATCAAATAAAGTTGTAATACTTGGCATTTGTATAGCTCTCTACAAATTCCACAAGGCACTTGCACATATTCTGATTTGTTTTTGGCTACCACCCGTAATTATATTTATAGTTTCTATTCATTAAATGCTTGTGCCAGGCACCATGCTCGATGTTTTACATACATTATGTAATTTTTTTCTAATAATCTGCAAGTTAGATGAATTAATTAAGGTTTTTGATGATAAGACAAATAGACTTTGGCTGACTTAGGCAAAATAAAGACTATATTAAAATCGAAGACTGGAAATAAAGCAATTTGAAGAACTTTTTTTGAAACCAACTAGTTCCAATGTTCTTTCAGACTTTATAAGATTCTGTCCAAGATTTGCATTCTTTGGTGAGTCTATTTCACCTGACTTGGAGCTTGTACCCATTCCCTTGCTCAAATGTTTCAATCTGGTTAAGACTAATTTTTGAGCTTAGGAAGGTGGAACTAAAGGAAGGTTACTTTTCTGGTAACCAACTTGGCATTTACACAGAAAATAAAGCATACCAGCTGAAAGTTAAGGGGAGGGGGAAAAACAAAACAAAATACAAGAAGAGTTCTTTCTACCTTCCAGATTTCCAGACCCAGTAGAGAGAAAGGGGAAGGAATTCCAGGCTATACCCGGAAGCTAAAGAAGAGGTCAGGTGGTTCCTGCAGCCTTTAGGTCCCTGAGGAGCTAGGTCAATCTCAACTAGTGCCTAAGAAACAGAACTTATGACAGTGGGTCCTGCAGACTTAATAGTATGCGACAGCTGGACACCCATGATGTACATGCCCAATGAATGCCCTGGAGAGATGGTCGTAGGGCTCTCTCCTCTTTGGGTCTCATTGTATGAAGGAAATACAGGTTCCAAAAAATAACAGACAAATATAGGAGAAAGCTGTTGAAAGAAGGAAAGCAATTGAGATGGGTATATGTTTTGAAGTGGAGAGATGGTGAGCCTATTGTCAAGGGTAGAGGACCACTGGCAGAAGCAAAGAAAGGAATGGTCAAATTCAATTATGCTCTTTCTTTTGCCCATTGCGTTCATTCACTGGGAAAACTTTTGCTAGATCCCTGACCTCAGAATTCTGTGACAACTACCACTGGGACTGGTGGTCTCATAGGACATATCAGAGCAGCACTGAAGCTTGGATGAGAATAGGAGTTGATGAAAACACATGATACATAATAAATATTTCTAATCCAAAGATGTGAAATTCAAAATGTTCCAAAATCCAAAGTTTTTTGAGCACTGACTTGACACCATATGGGTGGTCAAGATAGTGACATCTTTGCTTTCTGACAGATCAATATACCCAAACTTTGTTTCATGCACAAAATTATTTTAAAATGTTGTGTAAAACTACCCTTAGGCTATGTGTATAAAGTACATATGAAACATAAATACATTTTGTGTTTAGACTTGGTCCTATCCCCAAGATATTATATATATGCAAATATTCCAAAATCTGAAAAAAATCCGAAACACTTCTGCTTCCAAGCATTTCAGATAACGTACCTTCAGTTCAGATAACCTGTACCTACCAGTCATGGCATTTTACCTTTTCAGCCAATCCTACTAAATCCCCAGGGCTGGTAGATTACTCCCTAGGGTGACTACTTCCCATCAGTTCTGCATTTTCCTAAGTAATTAGAGATAAGCTGCAGTTGGTCAGATGACAGGTTATACAAATGATTGATGAATTACAGCTTTCTGTTGGCTGGACTTTTCCTCCCTAAGAAATATCTCCTCTTAGCCAGTGTGGTGGGTCATTCCTATAATCCCAGCACTTTGGGAGGTGAGGGTAAGAGGATTGCCTGAACCCAGGAGTTCGAGACCAGCCTGGGCAACTTGGCGAGACCTTGTCTCTACAGTAAATAAAAAATTAGCCATGTGTGATGGTGTGCACTTGTGGTTCTAGCTATTTGGAAGGCTGAGGCAGAAGGATTGCCTGAGCCAGCAGGACGAGGTTGCAGTTACCATGAGTGAACCACTGTACTCCAGCTTGGGTGACACAGCGAGACTCTGACAAAAAACTTAAAAAAACTTTTTAAAATGTCTTCTTTTCTCTTTGACTGACACAGACTAGGGTCTGGCTTTCACATTTTTCCTAATATTTGTTCCAGGCACAATAGCTGATACTCATAGGGCAAGCAAAACTCACAGGCTAATGTAACTGGGAACCCAATAAATACAGTTACTTTGAATTTTAAAACTTGAAAATCATATACCATCTGAAGAAAGTGCTATTATTATTAGCCAATCACACATTATTTATGCATAACTTTGCATTTAGATTCAAACCGGTACACTAAAAAGTCAAAAATATACTCACCATCAATGAGTCTATATATTTTTTTTCATTGTGAAGCTATTACTAAAAACATGTATGCTGGTCAGGCAAAAACAATGGAGTTGAGAGCCTACATGCCTGGCACACAGTAAGTGGTTAATAGATGTGAATTTCTCCTTACTTTTACAATCAAACACTTAGTAAGCGAGGAACCATATTTGCATCTATCTTTTCAATGACATAGCTTCAAGCACTATTAGTTTCCTGATGTTGCTGCAACAAATTATCACAAACATGGTGGCTTGAAACAACAGAAATTATTCTCTCGATGTTCTAGAAGCCAAAAATCTGAATTCAGTAACAACAGGACTGAAATCAAGGTGTCAGTAGAACTGTGCTTCATCAGAAGTTCTAGGGGAGAATCCATTTCTTGCCTCTTCCATTTTCTTATGGCTGCTGACATTCCTTGGCTTGTGGCTGCATTATTTCAGTCTTCAAGATCAGTGTTTTCAAATCTCTCTCTGCTGTGTCATCACACTCTTTCTATATTTGCTTAAATTATCCTCTGTCTCTCTTTTATGGGCATTAGTGATTAAATTGGGCCCACCCAGATAATCTGGGATAATCCCTCTATCGCAGGTTTCTTAGACTTTTTTTTTTTTTGTCATATGAGGTAAAATTCACAGGTTCCAGGGATTGAGATATAGGATGTATTTTTCAACCTACACCACAAACACCTATGCCTACATACAGTAAGTGGTCAGTATTTGTTGAATAAAGTCTTTCCAAAGCCTCTTTTTACTGCATCTCCTAGCTGCTATGATCTTGTATTATTACTAGCACTTTATCATATACTCCACAGATATACTATTTGTTTACGCTTTCTCTTCAGTTTTTCTGGTGACTGGCCAACGGAAGTGTTTTAAAACAGCATGGTTATAAAGAAGACGTCATAGACTTGTTAGACTGGAACCAGATGTTGATCTTAAAATTTTAAGCTGTGGTGGAAAGTAGCAAGCAAAAAGGTGATGGTTCATTTAAAAATCTATCATTTACCAAGTGTACATATTTTGCAGGTAATATTTACAATGAGTCAGTAAGAAAAACACTGAGGACTTCTTTAATGTGGAAGTGGGTAAACTTGCCACAAGAAGTTTAAACTATAAGAATGACATATCATAAATGACACTAGAATAGTTTCCTTTTTCTTCTTTTTTTTTTTCTTGAGTTAGGGTCTTACTCTGTCATCCAAACAGAGGGCAGTGGCATAATTACGGTATACCACATCCTTGAGCTTCTAGGATCTGGCAATCCTCCCTCCTTGGCTTCCTGAGCAGCTGGAACTACAGGTGCACACTCCCATGCTTGGCTAATTTTTTGACTTTACATAGAGACAAGGTCCTGTTCGATTGCCCAGTCTGGTCTTCAACTCTTGAGCTCAAGCAATCTTCTCACCTCAGCCTACCAAAGTGCTAGGATTACAGGTGTGAGTTACTGTACCCAGTCTCAGAATAGTTTTCAAGACAGTGGTTTTCATAGTTGAGGAAATAATGTGATTATCAAATGATCAGCAAGAGGATATCTTAAACACATGAAACATAGCATAAATTATTAAACTCTTGGAGACAGTGTGTGTTCACATGGATTGATACTGTCTCAGTGCTGCAGTTGTGGATAAGGACGTGCTCTGGTTCCAGTCTCTTTAATAAGCCTGATGTAGTTGGGGAGCAGTTCACGGTCATCTTCCAATACTCAAAACGATTACAGTTTGCATTTGTTTTCCCACATAGAACTGTTCATAAGGAGATAATGAACTTGCAGAGACATTAGTAGTCAGGGATATGTTATAGCCTCAGCTCTCACCATAAGCAAATAAACTTGAATTCTATTTATTTATTCATCTTCACATTCTGAATCCATTTATTAAGTTACAAAATACTTACTGAGCATCTACCATATGTCTGATGTCCAAAGAGGAGCTGGATATAGAATGGAGAGATAGATGGGTCAACCCCTTTCTTTATTCTTCTGCACTGACAAAATCATGTCCTGCAAAACTTCCAACCCATTACAAAAAAACAAATGAATAAGCTGATGGATTAGCAAAAAGATACCACCAATAACAACAGCAACAAAAGCATCTCCACCAAGTTCATTTTTTTTTTTTGAGAAAGCAGGATTTATTGAGAGGACAGAAAAGCTCTCACAGTGGGAGGGGACTCGAGAGGGTTGCCTTCCATCAAGTTCTTTAGAGTGTAACAATTAAGGTAAAACTGGGCCTGGTATCAACATTAATTTATTTATTAATCACATAAGGAGCATATATATAATGATACATATATGCAATGATACAAAATGATTAACAAGAAGACCATAATGAATGTTGATTAATTGATTAGACTCTGAAAATATTGAAATAAATAAAAATATGGGCTCAAATGCAATCATAAATACATAATTAACAATAGCATCTTGGTTATAAAAATATAGTAATAATTATATAATTTGATTGTATATAATAATTATGTAGTATTATAATATAATAATTTTAGTGATGATAGTATAAAAATAACAGATGTGACAAAATAGGTAAACAATATAATTGAGTAATGCAGATAAATAAAGAATAGTATATCTCCAAAATGTCTATTACTAAAATGATGTTAAAATAAGAAAATATAGAAACCACATCCAAAAAGAAAAGCATGTTCCAGAGTTGAAAGGCAACAGATTTCAGTACATTATATTTTCAAGTGATAAAGCCTAACCAATAAAACCAGAGAACTTCCTTTATCAAGAGAAAATTTAACATGTATTTCAAATTAATAATTTCTGCTTTAGACTACACAGCATAAACCAAGATGCAAAAGCTTTGAATGTAGTTAAAATAGCAATCTGCCTACTATCTGAAGAAAAGCAGGTGAAAGTCTACTTCTGGAGAACTTGTATGACTCACAGGGTTTAACTGATTATGCAACACACATGACTCATTTTTCTTTCATGCTACAGACAGTGGAATAGCAGGCGTTCAGTTTCCCCAATAAGTAAAACATCCTAGAACATTGCATGTTTATGTCCAACTCACCCAAGACCTCTAGATTTCATTGTCAACTGTCTCATTTAGCCTGTTGATAAAAGTTCGGACACCTCAAACCTTAAAGCACAAATTTCCCCAAATCCCTATGAGAAACAGAGCTGCTAGCCTAGTTCCAACTGGTTTACTAGTACATGCAAACTTATTGTCACTTGTTCTACTTGCTTGGGCATCTTGTTTCACTTGGTAACCTGGTTTCTAACCTGGTTTCCTTCCTGATTATTTTGCTACAGGTAAGACAGGGTCAGAACCTATAAAGGCACAGAAAGGATAGCTGACACTGAAGAAGGAGTCAAAAGAAACTACAAATAGAAAATCACAGTTGGCCAGGGCACATTGGTCCATGCATTTTAGAAACCCCCTAGAGGAGTGTTGGATTGCAGCATGACACTCGAAGTTCATAGTAAGCTGAGTCATCAAGACAATGTCAACCTGTGTTCAAATACTCCTTGTTGACTAGACTTGGGGATTATATGCAATGTGTAATAAACTAATTTAAACTATAAAGCTATTTCATTTAAGGGAGGGGCCAAGCTTCCCTCTCAAAAATTTACTCGGTCGAAATTTTCATTTCAATGTACTTAATGATAATAGAAAGAATAAGTCTGGGTGTGGTGGCTCATACCCGTAATCACAGCATTTTAAGAGGCCAAAGTAGGAGGATTGCTTCAGCCCAAAAATTTGAGATCAGCCTGGGCAGCACAGCGAGACCTCATCTCTACAAAAAAAACAAAAAATTAGCTGAGTATGCTTGTGTGTGCCTGTAGTCCCAGTTACTCAGAAGGCTGAGGTGGAAGGATTGCCTGAGCCCAGGAGGTAAAAGCTGCAGTGAACGTGAACATGTTGAGAACTTGACTCAAAAAAAAAAAAAAAAAAAAAAAAAGATAACAATTACTATATGTCAAGCTGTGATGTCCTTGTAGTTATTATCTGACTCTGTCTCAACAACCCTTTTAGAGGGCGGCATTATTATAATCCCCAAGTGCAGAAGAGGAAACTGATGCATTCACTGGACTCAGATCTCAATGCAGATAAGGGCAGAGCTGAATTTGAATTTTGGCTTTTTGACTCAAGAAACAGTGGAAATCTTTGATTAAGGTGGTTTCCTTTGTGATCGTATCAGATGTGCACATTTCTTTTTTAAAAAATAATAATGTATTCTTAAATGCATTTCTAGGGATTCAAAGTGAAATTGAATTTTCTGATTAAAAACACCCAGGGAATCAAAGATGCTACAAGAAAAAATTAATTCTGAATTTTAAGGTACATTTTGAGCTAATAGAAATCAATTAAAAACCTGTGATTTCATCAATTTCAAAAAGTGTTACCAAACTTATAAAATTTTATGTCGCTTGTTAAGTTGTTTCACTCAGTGAAAGCTGTATCAAAACAAACTTGTTAATTGATGGCATGAATAGCCTAATAGGAAATATATGATTAACAGGAAAAAGAAAGACTTTCAGATTTATTACTCTGTAATGAATATAATACACTTGCATGTCTACCAACATACATAGTTACTATAATGTTTTTAATAAGATATTTCAAAGTAATGATTCTGCTTTGAAGTTCTGCTTCAATAAAAGATTTAATATTATTATAGATATCAATTTGTTTATAAAGTAGGATAAGGCTCTGAATAAATTTAACATCTTAAGTCCCATGAAATTCATTAGCATTTGCTCCTTTGCTTAGCAGATTTTTAAGGAAGAAATATCCAATCAAGATTAAATTATCACATATTCACAATTAGTGGAACCTGAGATTTTATGTGAGTTCTAATTCATAAAATATTTTGACCTCTTTGTGTAATTGACTGTGATGTGATTGAACTTTGAATGTCAAAGACAGTAGGATAGGTCACAGAAAGGATCCAGAATTATCCAGGCAGTCTGTGTTTATTTGAATGCTAAGGAAAATTTTAATGAATGTAATAGCAGCAAATTGCACACTGATGATTCAGGTTCCTGTTTAGTTTGGTATTTTCAGGAAAATACAGTTACCTTAGTAACTTGCATATCACATGGGACACACTGTAGCATGCAGAATGTCTCAAAGTCAAAAGCTTTTTCCTCAGAAAGAGATCATACTAAGAAATGGAAAAATAAGTAAATCAACATTTTCTACATGATGAATTATGTTACTTATGTCTCTGACAGGTAGAAAATAATTTATACTTAAATTAGTTGTTCTTATCCTATCAAAATGGCAATATGTATATTACATGGATGAAGAAAATAAACATAAAGAAACTACATAAATATATAGTATAAATATATAAAGTCAATCTTCAGTTGAATCAATGTCTGAGTAGTACATTGACTGACTTGTAAACCTGTGCAACTGAATAATCTTTTTTGGTGTTATAGTTATAGGTAAGATATTCATAATATTAATAGTAAATTATTATCATTAAACAGCAAGAAGTAGGAGTATTTTTACTCTGGTTGCAGTAATTCTAAAGGTGTAAAATAATTGTGTGATAATTTAAAATTATGCTTTTATAAGTCTTATACAGGTTGTTTGAATCAAATATGAAAACAAACTGATGGTTATCTGCATTGTTATTGAGACGCACATCTTCTCTTGATCTTAGCCAAAAGGTCGAAAAAACGTGCCTTATTTTTAAAAATTCTCAATGTACATTTTTGAAGAAACAAATATCTTTTGCATACTTCCAAAATGCAGGAATTTTTCAGTAACAATACAGAAAAGGTGTCTACCTTTGTAGTTTATGCTCCAGTTGAGAGATACATACCCCAAAAAGAAAGAAAGAGAGAAAAAAGAAACATAAAGTAAATTACATTTTGGTAACTGCCATGAGAAATATGAACAGAAATCCTCTTCCTCTACCTCTTTCCCTTCCCTTCTGGACATTTCAGTCCTAAAACTATTCAATGAAGCAGAGCAAGGAGTCGGGGAAGAGCTTGGTCACCTGGTACAGATTATCAGAGCCCAAACAGGATGAGAACACCCACAACAAGGAGGATGGTGGTGACTGGAGATTGATTATATGTAGGGGAATTAACCATTTAAGAAAATACACTAAGGAGAACGGAAGCCAGGTCTCTCACCTTTGGAAAAGGGAGTTACAAACACAGAAAATGAGAAGACTAGAATGAAACTTGTACAATTGGGTTGGAATGGAAAACTAATGGCTTTCAATGTATGTGTAGATAGAGAAATAAATATGTACATAGAAGCATATTTCATAATATGTAATAAATATACATGACTCTGTATGTACTTATATATATTTAATTCCTGGTTCCTTTCCTTGCGGGGGGGCTCAAGCAATAAATAAGCACACCTGGAGCCCAGATTTTGGATTCTAAATACTATCTTCCACTAAAAGGAAACAGCCTCCTTGAAAAGATGGCTTATCAGTTTGTTATTTATTTTATTCACAGTATTCTTTACTACTGTTATCTCAGTTATCAACTCCTTTCTAGTTTCTTCTTGTCTCTCCTCAATTCTTTTTAATCTCTCCATTAATGTCTTGATATCTAGGTTTGTAGTTTGAGACCAGTCATTCTGGGGGCTCTTCATTGTTTGCATTCCGGAGTCAGTTTTCTCAATGTCTGTCCTCCCAGAGGTCTGGGAGAGACCCATGTTCTTCTTTTGGTTTTTCTTCATTTGTGTAGGTTTTTCTCTCTCCCCTTTCACTCCCCTTCTTTAATTCTGTTTTTCTGGGAAGGTGGGGTTGCTTTTACTTTTTTTGTTCAATCTCCTGTTTTTCCTTATGAGGGTCCTCTGGCTTTGTTCACTTTTGAGGCTGGACTGTGGATTGGGGGCTGTACTTTTTGCAGTTTTGAGGCTTAATTTGGGGGAAAGCTGTGATTCAGAATCTATCTGCAGATCCCAGTATTCACCATCAGGTGCATGGGCACCCTGGAATCCATTTCCTACTGCCTTACAATCTAAAAAAGCTCTAAATATCAACCTCCCATATGACCCCACAATTCCCCTACTTGGAATATACCCTGAAGAACTCAAACCACTCTATAAAAAAGATACTTGCACATGTATGTTTATTGGAGCATTGTTCACAATAGCAAGAACTTGGAACCAACCACGCTGTCCATCAAAAGAGGACTGGATTAAAAAAATGTGGTATATATACATGATGGAGTACTATGCAGTCATAAAAAAGAACAAAATCATGAATTTTGCAGCAACCTGGATGGAACTAGAGTCTATATTACTGAGTGATCTCTCACAAAAACAAAGATCTGAGTATCACATGTTCTCACTCATATAGTGGACCTTGAACATCTATCATAAAACTATAAGAAAAGGATTGACAGTGGCGGGAAACTATGGTGGGGTAGGGAGGGAAGGGTGGTGGGATTAACGGTAGTCAATATCTGTCTGGGGATGGGGAAACACCCGTTATCAACAAGGGTGCCTGAACGATACATATTTGTATACCTAACCCTTAACTGTACCACACAATTTTAAAATAAAAAATATGTTTACAAATAAAAGAAAAAAGAAAAGATCACTAATTTCAGAACCAGGGCAGGGAAAGTACAAGATGAGCCTAGAGAATCTTATTATGCCAGAAATCAAGAAGACACTCAAATGATGATGGAAATATGTCAAAAGTAAAAAGTAGCCAGCTTTGAAGAGGCTCCCACTCGCCAAATCTGGGACAGTTGAAGCTTCAACATAAATAATGACTGTAATGGGTTAAAACGTGTTGATTAAAATAGAGAATCCACTTTTATTCATTTATAGGTAAAGATAATGGGCTCTATTAAAAAAAATAGAGAACTATTCATTCATACAGATATACATAAATAAATGAAAAAACTTAGAGATTTGACAAATAAAATGATCATTTGTTTCCAAGTACCTCCCTACGAAAAGCTTATAAATTATAAAAAGAAAGGACTGACTTTACCATGAAGTTTGGCAGACCCCACGTTCATCAAGTGATCAGAGTAAACATCCCTTGTAAATGGCAGAATCAAAGCCCATCTGCCACCCTAGGGGGATGCAGTGAGAGGAACACAGCATTATTTCTGTGATATTTGTGCCAGTGATGCATGCTTGAGCCTAATTATTAAGAAATATCAGGCAAACCCAAACTGAGGGACATTCTACAAAATAACTGGTCTGTAATCTTAAAGAATGTGGTCATAAAAGTCAAAGAGTCAGAAACTTTTCCAGATCAAAAAGACTAGAGACAACTCAATGCAGCGCATGACTTTGAACTGGATTGAACTGGACCTATTTATTATGAAAGATAATGAGAATATGTGAATAGAGTCAAATAATTAAATGGTAGTAATGTGTTAATTTTAATTTTCTGATGTTTTTGCCTGTATTCTGGTAGTTTTGGAGGTTCTTCATGTTTGTAGGAAATATCCACTAAAATCAAAGAGAGTCATTGGACAATTACATCAGAATCTTTTTTATTTTATTTTGTTTTACAGGGTTAGGTATACAAAAGCTCATTATGCAGGTACCCTTGTATTTTTTTTTAATTATTATTATTATTTAGTTGGAGTCTCACTCCATTACCTAGGCTGGAGTACAGCGGTGTGGCCACGGCCATCCCAGTGTCAACCTGCTGGGCTCAGGAGATTCTTCTGCCTCTGCCTTCCAAGTAGCTAGAACTACAGACGTGCGCTACCATGTCAGGCAAATTTTTTGATCTGTTGTAGAGATGAGGTCTCACCAAGTTGCCCAGTCTGTTCTTAAACCTGTGGGCTCAGGCAATCCCCTCACCTTGGCCTCCCAAAGTGCTGGGATTACGGGCTTGAGCCACTGCACCTGCTCAGAATCTTACTGTTAAAGGATACAAGGAGAAAAATTTATTTGCATTGTGCTTTTACCTTTTTCTGTAAGTTTCTAATTATTTCAAAATAAAGTATATATAAAAAGTTAATATGGTAGATTGACACTATACTGCACATGGACAACATCTTTCTTAGTACTGTCAGGTAAATATTCTCTATAGACCTGACATTTCGAGCTGAGAACTGAAAAATAAGAGTCTGCCATTCAAAAATCTAGCTGAAGAGGGAGACCAGCCCACAGACATGAAGCAGTTTAATGAGTTCCAAGAATAGGAAAGTAAGTGTCCAGGATAGCTGGGGGCTAGTGAATAAGAGAGGAGTGATGAAAGATGCATAGTCTGACTTCCAGGAAGGCCCTCATTGGTGACAATAAGAAGTTTAGAACTTGACTGAGGTGCTAAGAAAGGATATTAACAAGGAAGTAATATGAACTCATTCATATTTTTGAAAACCACTTGGCAGAGAAGGGAGCCAAGATGAACTTAAAGGGATGAATTTAAAGGCTATTTGCAGTAGGAATAAAAGATAAAATGTCAGACATATCTTGGAAGTAGAAGTGATAGGATTTACAGAAAAATTAAATGAGGATGTTGAAGAAAAGAGAAAAACAAAGGGTAATAAAGACAGCTGTTCCTTATTTAGTGCTTGCTATGTGCCAGGCTGTCTCTAATCACTTCACACACATTTATTTACTCAGTTAACCTTCATAACAGTCCCATGAGACAAGTGCTATTGTTTGCCCCATTTAAACCTACTAAGGCATGAAGATGTTAAGTGACAAGACTAAAGTCACACCGACATTAAGTGGCAAAGCAGGGATTTGAATTGATAATCAGCATTTTAGCCCTACAGTATATATCTTTTTCTAAATTAACTTTTTGAGGTATAATTTACATAGAACACAATCCACCAATTTTAAGTGTACAGTTCAGTGAGTTTTAACAAATAAGCAAAACTGTGGCACTACAACCTCAATCAAGATACAGAGAGTTTCTATTACCTGAGAGTTTCTCCTACAAACTTTTAGACTGACTTCTCACCCGTCCCTGATCCTTTCAGCTCCAGACACACACCAATCTGCTCTCTGTCACTTTAGTTTAGTTTTATCTGTTCTGGGATTTCATTTAAATGGAATCATACAAGTATGTACTTTTTGTGCCTGGCTTCTTTTGCTTAGCATAAATGTTTTGAAGGTTCCACCATGTTGTTACATAGATTGTGTTTATTTTATTATAGGGCACTGTTCCAAAGTATGGATATAACAAAATTTGCTATCCGTTTACTAGTTGATGAACAATCTGGGCTTTTTCTAGTGTCTGAGTGGTTTGAATAAAGCTGCCAGGAATATTTGTGTACAAGTCTTTTAATAAAACTTTTAAAAAAATTTCTTTTGACTAGATATAAGGCTAGGAACAGAATTGCTAGGTCCTCTATTCTGCTTTGTGAGAAAATGCTAAACACTTTTCCAGAGTGGTTGTATCATTTTACATGCTCATCAGTGATGTATGAGAATTCCTCTTGCTCCCCACCTTTGTCAACATTGGTGTTGTCAGTCTTTTTAACTTCAGCTATTCTAAGTGCATGTGCAACTTGCATTTTGGTGACAGTTAGTCATGTTGAGCATTTTTTTGTGACTTTACGAAACTGTATGAAACTTGGCCACTCATATCATCTTGTATAAGTGTCTTTTTACTTTCCTCACATTTGAAAATGTTTTTGTCTTATTACAAGTTTTTCGTCAGATATATATTATATATATTACATGAATATGATTTTTTGAGTTGGGGGTCTCACTCTGATGCCCAAGGTGTAGTGCAGTGGCACAATTACAGCTCACCATAGCTGCAACCTCCTGGGTTCAGACAATCCTTCCTTCTCAGCCTCCCAAGTATCTGGGATTACAGGCATGCACTGCCAAACCTGCCTAATTAAAAAAATATGGGGGGGGACAGTTTCGCTATGTTGGCTGGTCTTGAACTCCTGAGATCAAATGATCCTCTCACCTTGGCTTCTCAAAGTATTAGGATTATAAGCGTGAACCATCATAACTGACCTCCTTTGTCAGAGATATATAGCAAATATTTTCTCTTCATCTGTGTCTAATAATTTTTTTATTTTCTTAATGATGTCTTTTGAAGATCAAAAGCTTTTAATTTTGGTGGAGTTCAATTAGCATTTTTTCCCTTATAGATAGTGTTAAAAAATTTATTTACTTTAAGGTTGCAAACATTTTCTCTTATGTTTTCTTTAGAAGATAATTTTTGCTTTTACTTTAGGCCTATGATTCATATCTAGTTAATTTTACATACGGTGTATGGTAATGACTGAGGTTTTGTTTCTTTTTCTGGTATGGATATCCAGTTGTTCCAGTAACAAGACTATATTTTCCCCATTACATTAGAACTTTTGTTGACAACAACAAAAAAAGAAATCAATTGATTCTATAGGTGAGAGTCTATTTATGGACTCTATTCTGATCCATGGGTTAGTATATCTTTATGCCAATTGCATTCTGTCTTGTTTATTGCAATTGTGTAATAAATCTTGAAATCAAGTACTGAGAGTCCTCAACTTTGTTCTCATTCTTATTTTTTTAATAGACTATATTTTGTAGAAACACTTTAAAAGTGTACAGATAAGTGTACAGAGAAGATAGTACAGAAAGATTTTATATACTCTGTACCCAGTGTCCACTCTCATTAACATCCTACATTAGAATTAGCATAGTATATCTGCCATCCTTAGTGAACCAATACTGATGCACTGTTAATAGCTAAGGTCCATACTTGATTCAGATTTACTTAGTTTTTGCCTAATTCTTTCCAGGACACCATTTGCTTATCATGCTACCTTAGATTCTTCTTAGTCGTGCCAGTTTCTCAGACTTTTCTTTTTTGGTGACAGTTAACAATTTCATGAAGTATTGGTTATATATTTTGTAGAATGCCCTTGTATTGGAATTTGCCTTTAAAAAAAATTAGGATAGGCTGGGCACAGTGGCTGAAGTCTATAATCCCAGCACTTTGGGAGGCTGAGGAGAGAGGACTGCCTGAGCTGTCAGTTTGAGACCAGCCTGGGCAACATGGAGAGACCTGGTCTCTACAATAAAATAAAATAAAAATTAACCAGGCATGGCACCACACACCTACAGTTCCGGCTACTTGGATGGCTGAGGCGGAAGGATTACCTGAGCCCAGTGGGTCGATGCTGGGATGGCCATGAGCGTGCCACTGCACTCCAGCCTAGGCAATACAGTGAGATTCTAACACACACACACACACAAAAGATCATATGGGGTTATGAGTTTTTGAGAGAAAGACCATGAAGGTAAAGTGGCATTTTCATCACATTATATCAAGGGTACATAGCAGTAGTAACTTATCACCATTAATAGTGACCTTGATAGCCTGGCTAATGTAGTGTTTTCAAGGTCTCTTCACCATAAAGATACTCTTTTCTTGCGATTTTCATTCTGCACTCTTTGGAAGGAAGTCACTCTTAAGGAGAGGGAGTTGTGTTTCACTTCCAGGAAACTGCAGTATCTACATAAATTATTTGGAATTATTCTGCAAGGGAGATTTGTCTCTTTATCTCCATTTATTTGTTTATTCATTTAATCATATATTTATATTACTATGAACCCATGAAGATCTATTTTATACTTAGAGTTACAATTCAGTACTATTTTATCGATTTTTTTGCACGAATTGTTCCAGCTTTGGTGACTGGGAGCTCTTTCTGTGGTCTTCCAGGTCCCTCTGACATACCCCCATAGATGTAGGGTTGTGTTTTGTTTTTTAGCACTTAACTTTTCAGCACTACAAGATGCTCCAGGCTCATCTAGTGTATTTCCTACCTTAGTTCACAAACCAACCCTTTCTCCAAGGAGCTCTGGTTCCTTATGTTGGAGAATAGTATTAGAAACCAAGATTTGGGTATTAGGTGTGCTCTGTTCTTCTTCAAAATTGTTTTTCTTCTTATATATTCTGCATTTTAATGGAAAACCCCACTTTTATTTTGATTAAGATTGTTTTGAATTCCTTCTAGGTTCTAGCTTGAGCAATAGAGAGGGTACTGTACCTTTTACTGAAATTAGGAAATCTGTGAGACAATTAGAAGGGATAAAGAATAAAAAATTCTGCTTTGGGCATTAATCTAGCCCCTAGCCACTCTCTCAGGTCACAGAACCAGAAAATTATTAATGCTTATTGTGAGATAACAGAAGCAACATGCACATAATTAGTTAATGTATTAAAGAGTGGCCTAAAATCTTGACTGGTAATATTCAAATCACTTGTTTATTCATTACTGACTTACATGTTTGACATGAAAGACTGTGAATTTATAACTGTAGCCATTTACTCTCAGAAGGGAGAGAATATAACATTTCTTAAGCAGCTATTACCTTTTAAATATTGTTCAAGTATTATACACAATATATATTTCAAGACTGATAACACCCTGAAAAGTGGCTTTCATTCTTTCTAGTAGAAGCGAAGATTGAAGCTTGAGCAAATAGGTAACTTTTCAATGTAAGTGAATAATTTACTTCTCAGGGAACGGTAGAGCTAGAGTTTAAATCCAGAAGAGAGTCGCCTGATGAACTACTGAATGGGACATACCCAAAAAACTATCTATTGTTTACTTGAAATGTAAATATAACTGGGCATCTTGTAATTTTTATTTGCTAAGTCTAGCAATGCTAATCTAGGACCATCTGGCCTCAAAGGCTATGAATCCTTCCTTCGTCCCACAATGTACACACAAAACATCAGGAAATACATGTAAATCCAGAAAATATTTTCCCCATAGTCTGTCATTTAATTTACTGTGGTTTCCATATGTATGTATGAAAGTGGCCCACAGTCCACACTTTGAAAAAGATGTAATACATGCCTGGAGAAAGGAATTTTTAAAATTTGTTATTGTTGTTGTTTTAGAGTAGACAGCCACATGTGCCTTTAATAAAATTAACCTTTTGCTTCAGTCAGCTGTCATCAAACTGGAACTTTTTCCAACCCAATAATTCCATTACACATTTAAACAGTTCTGTAGCACTTAAAAATACAATCTAAAATATCTGAAAAAAAGAAAGTAGACACAATGTCTTGTCACATTTGATGTTCTCAATCTCTAATTAAAAATACCACATCAGTAAGACTACTGATGATATTGTTTCCTCTCTGGAGACAGAGAAACCTCTCAGTAAACTAGAAGAAATAATTGGCATGCTTGCTTACAATCAACTCTTAGTATAAATTTAAATTTTTCATCATAATTTTCAAGGTCTTATGGCAACATTTCATCTCTTTCTAACCTCACAGTGTTTAAAATCATAATTTTCTACTTTAATATGTTTTCTGTTCTCTATTTCAATATGTAAGCATATTTATATTTTCCATACTAATAGATTCATGTGCCACTTAGTTTAGTAAATAAAAGAAACAATAGGAATTCCTAAAAATTATGTCAAAATTTTAGAAGATTGGTAGATTTACTATATAAAAATGTGAAACTTCAGTATAGGTAAACACACAATAACAAAATTAAAAGTCAAACATCAGTTAGTCCAAATATTTGCATATAGATGGCTAATAGTTTCTAAACTATTCATTAAATAATTTATTCTTCAGTTTTATGTTTTTAAAAACACTTTACTAACATATTTAAAAATTCCTGTTATTTTCATTGTTTCTTATATTCCATTCATTCTATGATGATTCACTTTTCTTCTTTTTGAACTACATTCTTTATTAGCTATTTCAGTAAGACCCATGGGTGGTAAATTCTCTTGGTCTTTCCATATCTGCGTTTCACTCTAATTCTTAAATGACAGCCAACTGTGTTAAAGTTTTCAAGGTTTGAGCTTCCATCTTTCCTTCCTTCATTACAGTGAATTTGGTCCTTTTTCTCTAATAGCTGTTAATGTTGTTTCTTTTTTTGTTTGTTTGTTTTTGTTTTTGTTTTTGAGTTGGAGGCTCAATCTGTCGCCCAGACTGGAGTGCAGTGGCCACTCCTGGCCACCGCAGCCTCAACCTGCTGGGCTCCGGCGATCCTTCCGCCTCAGCCTTCCAAGTAGCTGGAACTACAGGCGTGCGCTACCACGACTGGCTAATTTTTGATTTATTATAGAGATGAGGTCTCGCCAAGTTGCCCAGGCGGGTCTCGAACCCTGTGGTCTCAGGCAATCCACTCACCTCAGCCTCCCAAAGCGTGGGATTACAGGCTGAGTCACTGAGCCCGGCTTAATGTTGTTTCTTTAGTTTTGATGTTTTGCAGTTTTACTATGATGTATCAAAATGTAGACATATCTGCATATATGCAGCTCAAATTGGATTTCTGTTTTTTAACTTCAATAATAAAAATGAAGAAATCATGCTATTTTATATCTGTGTATTAAAATGCAAGTTTTGAAACTGCAACATGTAGAGGTCAGAATATATCGGACCTAAAACAGACCCATATTCAGAAGTCATGTCATTTGAATTGGTCAAGATTCCGTGAGAGTAATCATTCAAGATTCCATGAGAGTAATCATGTGTGGAAGCAGATATGAGGTAACTTATATCAGGTAGACAAAAGGGAGGGGCTTGGAAAGGCATCTTTTAGTCCCCTGGCATGGACTCTGAACTTTTAAATAACTCTTTTCATGGAAGAATCTACTTTCAGTAGCAGCATGCAAATGTACTGTGGCCTCAGGCGTATTTGGAGACTGTTTTGAAGCCGAAGACTGCAGCTGAGCCAGGAAATGAAAACACGTGAGTCTGAGTCGTGTGGTAGCACTACTTGCAGGAAAGACAACATGGTTCCTCGGGCCCCACCTGTCCCTCTATCTTTCTTGAATGAAGTGACTGAGGGCTAGAGAGTAGACAATGTCTTGGATAGGTAAGAAGCACCTCAGGAGAGCTGAGCTGGGGATATCTTGCTACCTTTCATCACAGAGCCGTTGACTTCCTCAATCTCCAGTATTGCAAGATTTATCCAAATTTTATGCCATTACATGTGAAACTATGCTCGCAGTGTTGACTGAAATTCTCATTGGTCAAGGAGGTAGCCTGGAGGGATAAGAGCAGAGCTAGGAATAGGTAGAAGCTCAGCATTCTGGGGAAGGTTATAACAACCTTTCTTGGAGAAAGGTGACCCCTTTGCCTGGTCCCAAAGTTTACCTAGGCTACCTTGAAGAGAAGAGAATAACAGAGCCTGGGAAGATGTCTTTTTAAAAGGAAAGATATATAGGTGAACTAAGTGTTCTTTGTGGGGATGCAACATTTAGGGTGAGGTTGTAGCAAGAATAATACTTCAATACCCTGCCTTAGTCAGCTCTGGCTGCTATAACAAAACACCACAGACTGGGTGGCTTAAATGACAGACATTTATTTTCTCACAGTTTTGGAGGTTCTGGAAGTCTGAGACCAGAGTGCTAGCCTGATCAAGTTCTGATGAGGCCTACCTTCCATATTTGTAGACTGTCAACTTATCACCGTATGTTCACATAGCCTTTCCTTGGTAAGAGCGAGCTGAGAGAGAACAAGCAAGCTCCGGTGTCTCTTCTCATAAAGGCACTAATCCTATTGAACCAAGGCTCCATCCTCAAGGCCTAATCTAAGCCTAATTCCCTCTTAAGTCCCCACCTATAAATACCATCACTGTGGAGGTTAGGGCTTGAAAATATGAATTTTGGAATGACAAAATATTTAGTCCATAACACATATTAAATCATTATGTTTTAAATGTTGCCAGTGAAAGCTAGCTGTTTGTCTTTTCACAGCTCCAAAGCCAGGATCAGGTGACTCCAACCATGGAGTTGCTTTTATAATCTATAGAGTAGGGAGGAATAAGGATGCTATGCAACTGAAGTTTCCCAAAGACAGGAGGGAGGATGGCTCTCTTGGTGTTTGGAGGAGGAGATAAATTGGAGAGCATGGAGTAGAGAGACAAAAAGGGCAGGAGGAGAGGAAGACAGGCAGGAAATCAGACTCAAATATCTGTTCCCCAGAAACACAACTGAGGGGATTTCCAAAGCAGAGGTGGCATGTCACCTTGACTTTGAGTCAATATTGCCTCCAGTATCTAACTCTAGTATTTGCAGGACTACACAGCAAAGTAACAAACTGTGTGTGTTGAGGCAGAGAGATAGCCTGAGTTCAGGCCCCAGTTTCCTACACGTGGGTTGGGGTTCGCTGACGATTCCTGCTGTCACAGTCCCATGCAAGGTCAAATGAAAGTTCCAAGAGGACCAGGGACCAGAAGAGGCAAATCCAGACCAGGAACTGGCAGGAGGAACCTTGTGACTGAGTTAATGATAGGACCCACGTGCACTGGAGATATCAACTACTTGGAGACCAGGCAGAGGAAGTTACGGATACCTTTTTTTTTTTTGCAAGTGCAAGAAGGGATGCTGAACTATCCACATGTTGCAAATGTCTTGACATCTGGGGCCTTGCTGATCCTGGAGAGTCTGCCCCTCCAAGAGTTAGCCAATTTCTAGATATGGTAAAGGACTTGCTGCCTTTAAGTGTGCCTACATATGCAAATCAACTAATCCAATGCCTAGAGCCTCAACCACCTCCACTAAGCTCTTACACTCAGGGACACTCTTCTCCTGCCCTAACCACCCCACCCCCAGGTGCCAGACTGGGAAATAGCCCCCACACCCAGAGCCCACAGACATTATTCACATTATTCAAAAAATCAGCCAACTCAAAACTTGCTTACCCTGCCCCGCCCACTTCTTCCAATGGAAAGCGTAATAAAGGCTCTTGTCCAGGCTTTTCCCTCAGTCCCTTCCCCTCCTGACCCTGGCGCTTCCCCACATAGCCACCTGTGTAGAATGGTGTGTCCTCTTCTCTTGGAACTGTGAGTAACAAACTATCTTTTCAATGGTAATTTTATCTCCTAATCTGTTGGCCTCGTCATATCTGAATAATGACAAAACTATATTTTAAAACAGAGACCTATACTCAGAAATCAGTGGGACAAAACATGTATCCGTAGGCCACCTGAAGCGGACCCTGTCTTCCTAGACATGACATCTTCATTCCTCATCCTAAAAACATCTGAGTAACGATGAAGATAGGAGAGACTCCTTGAGAGAAGGGAAATGGTCACATCTTTGAATGGACCAAATATTGACCCAAAAATGACCCCTTTTCAATCAGAAGAAATCCAGCTGCATTTAACTGGAAATGTTTAACTTCCCCTGGCCCACAGTAAGTTCACTTTAGCCACTGAGTGAGCTGTAAGTTCAGGAGAACAGGGAAGCACATTTAGAGGAAACAAAGGGATATTCCTGCATATCTGAGTAGAATTTTCTACCCTAGTTAAAGATTCCAGTCTTTAATGATTTTTTTAAATAAATAAATTCAGTTCATTTGCTTTAGATGCAATCATAAATTCACATATTCATTGTAGATAAATTGCAATACTTACAATTCAGTATAAAGAAAAACACCCCATTGACTTTCCCATCATTTTTTATGTCTCTTCACATATTTATTTAGTGGTCATATGTTGTGTATATTAACACTAGCAAGTTTTTTGTTTTTTTTTTTTAGTCGAAATCTCACTCTGTAACCCAGGCTGGAGGGCAGTGGCACGTGCACAGCCACTGCAGCCTCAACTTGCTGTGCTCAAGCAATCCTTCCACCTCAGCCTTCCAAGTTGCTGGAACTATAGGCATGCACCACCATGCCTGGCTAGTTTTTTTAAAAATTTATTTATTATAGAGTTAAGGTCTCACCAAGTTGCCCAGGCTGGTCTCAAACCCGAGGGCTCAGGCAGTCCTCTCACCTCAGCCTCTCAATGTGTTGCAATTATAGGCATGAGCCACCATGCCTGGCCTAACACTAGTATGTTTTTAATTAACAATATTTATAAGAAAATTTCCATACCAATAAGTGGTCTTGCTATTAGTTACTTTATTCTTTTAACTAATCCCCTGTTAGTTTTTTCTACATTTTCTTTTCCCAAATAACACTGATGGATAGCAAGTTACATAAAACTTTTTGTACATCTTTATTATTTCTAACTAGATAAATTCATAAAAATAAAACAACAGAGTTTTCCTTTCGGGTCCTTTGATCTTTTGAACATTTTTATGGCTTTTTGTTTATATTATCAAATTCTGTCTAGCCATGTCAATTTATAAGCTTGCCAGCAGTATATGAAAATGTCCATTTCTTCTTTCTCTCAAACATACAGGGCTTTTAAAATTTTTTCAAAAATATTTGGAAAAAAATGGCATTTTGTAATTTTAAATTCCTTTTCCTTGATAACCAATGAAATGAAAATTTCTCATGTACCTGTAGGTTAACCTTGTATTTAAATTGTGTATTCAGGTACTTTCCAGACTTCTCGAGAAGTTTCCTGTCTGTTGAGGACTGTTAACCTTGTTTGTCACATATGTTGCAATTTTCCTCCTGGCTTGACATCACCTTCTAATTTTGTTTTCAGGTGTTCTTTTTCATTTTAATTGACAAATATTTAATATATGCATAAATATATTTCTATATAAAATATGAAGATGGGCTTATCTTCTACAAACGTTCCTTTCATTTGCAATTATTCACAGCATGTTGAGAATATGCCCTCACCAGCAGGGAGTAAAAATTACAGCAAATGAAGGAAACAAGTTTGAACAAATATGTGTTTACTCAAACTCTGCCTACCAGAAGCTGCTGCTCTCTGGGCCCACATAGTGTTCACATGAGCTTCAGGGAATATTCACATCCCCAAAAATGTCCCGTTCCCTGATCCTTCAGAGACAGTAAGTATAATAATCACTGTCCAGGTCTAGGGTCTTATAGTTCTTTCACATTCCTTTACAGGGAGGATCTTATTTGACTCTAGAAGATTGTCAGTGTTGTCTTATCTTACAAATGGAGAAATGAGCTGAGTGACTTGCTCAATGGTGTTTGGGTAGTGAGTGGAATGGCGCGACTATAGGCTTACCTCACTTTGTTGAATTTTGCTGTATTGTGCTTAACAGACATTGTGGAGTTTTTTGTTTGCTTGGTTTGTTTGTTTCTTGTTTTGTTTTACAAATGAAAGATTTGTGGGCAGCCATGTGTTGAGCAAGTTTATGGGTGCCATTTTTCCAACAGCATGTGCTCACTTCTTGTCTTGTATCTGTGTCACATTTTGGTAATTCTTGCAAGACTTCAAACCTTCTCTGTCTTTTCCTTCCTTCCTTCCTTCCTTCCTTCCTTCCTTCCTTCCTTCCTTCCTTCCTTCCTTCCTTCCTTCGAGTCAGAGATTGGAATGCAGTTGCAAAATCATGGCTCACTGCTGTCTTGATCTGGGCTCAGGTGATCCTTCTGCCTCAGCCTTCTAAGTAGCTGAGACAGCATATGCATGCCACCATACCCAGCTAATTTTTTTATTTTTTGTAGAGATAAGGTCTTGCTATTTTCACAACCTGGTCTTGAACTCCTGGTCTCAAATAATCCTCCCACCTAGAACTCCCCAAATGCTAGAATTACAGACATGAGCCACTACATCCAACCAACAACCTTCTTCATTATTATTATAGCTATTATTATGATGATCTATGATCAGTCATCTCTGATGTTACTATTGTAATTATTTTGGGACACTACGAACCACACTCACATGATAGCGAACTTAATCTACAAATGTCGTAAGTGTTCTGACTGCCCCACCAACCAGCCATTCCCCCATCTCTCTCCATCTCTTCAGTTCTCCCCAACCTGAGACACAAAAACAGTATTGAAATCAGGTCAGTTAATAACCCTACAATAACCTCTAAGTGTTTAAATGATAAGAAGAGTCGTATGTCTTACTTTAAATCAAAAGTTAGACATGATTAAGCTCAGTGTGGGAGGCATGTTGAAAGCTGAGGTAGGCCCCAAACTAGACCTCTTGTTCCAAATAGTTAACTAAGCTGTGAATGCAAAGGAAAAGTTCTTGAAGAAAATTGAAAACGCTACTCCAGTGAACACACAAATGACAATAAAATAAAACACCTTTGTTGCTAATATGGAGATTATTTGCATGATCTGGCCAGAAGGTCAAATCAACATTTCCTCAAGCTCTAAACTTCTGCAATTCTGTGAAGGCTGAGAATGGTGAAGAAGCTGCAGAGGAAAAGTTTGAAGCTAGCAGTTGTTGTTGGTTCATGAGGTTGGAGGAAAAATACCATCCCAGAGCATAAATGTGAAAGGTGAAGCAGCAAGTACTGACAGAGAGACTGCAGCAAGTCCTCAGAAGATCTAGCTAAGATCACTGATGAAAGTAGTACACTAAACAACAGATTATCAACGTGGACAAAACAGCCTTCTGTTGGCAGAAGATGTCATCTAGGACTTCCATGGCCAAAGAGGAGAAGTCAATGCCCAGATTCAAAGGAGAGACTGACTGTCTTGTTAGGGGCTCATGTTGCTGGTGACTTTAAGGTGGAGTCAGTGCTCATTTGCCATTACGAAAATCCTAAGATCTTTAAGACTTATGCTACATTTACTCTGCCTGTCCTCCATAAATGAAACAACATAGCCTGTTTACGCCATGACAATACATCTGTTTACGGTATGGCTTACTGAGTATTTTAAGCCCACTGTTGAGAACTACTGCTCAGAGAAAAAGATTACTTATCATTAACAATGAACCTGGTCACCCAAGACCTCTGATGGAGATGTACAAGGTGACTAATTTTGCTTTCATGACTGCAAATACAGCAATTTGCAACTTATGGATCAAGGAGCAATTTTGATTTACAAGTCTTATTATTTAAGAAATATATTTTATAAAATTATAGCTGCCATACATAATGTTTCCTCTGATGGATGTGGACGAAGTAACTTGAAAACCTCTGGAAAAGGCTTACTATTCCAGATGCCATTAAGAACATTTGTGATTCATCAGAGGAGGTCAAAATATCAACATTAACAGGAGTTTGGAAGAATTTTATTTCAATTCTCCTGGATAACCTTGAAGGGCTGAAGACTTTAGTGGAGGAAGTAACTACAGATGTGGTAGAAATAGCAAAAGAACAAGAATTAGAAGTAGAACCTAAAGATGTGACCAAAGTGCTACAATCTCATGATCAAACTTGAACAAATATTGAGTTGCTTCTTATGAATGAGCAAAAAAAGAGATTTCTTCAGATGGATTCTACTCCTGGTGAAGATACTGTGAATATTGTTAAAATTACAACATAGGATTTAGAATAGTCTATAAACTTAGTTGATAAAGCAGCAACAAGGTTTGAGAGGATTGACTCCAATTTTTGAAAGAAGTTCTACTATGGGTAAAATGCTATCAAACAACATCACAGGCCACATAGAAATCTTTCATGAAAGGAAAAGTCAATCAACATAGCAAATTTCACTGCTGTCTTATTTTAAGAAACTGCCAGTTACCAGAGTCTTCAATAACCACCACCTTGATCACTCAACAGCTATCAAGAGGCAAGACCCTCTACCAGCAAAAAGATTACAACTCTCTGAAGACTTGACTGATCATTATCCTTTTTCAGCAATAAAATATTTTAAATTAACACATGTAGTCCGGGCACAGTGGCTCACACCTCTAATTGCAGTGGACTCCATGTCTTTTAGTGGCTAAGGTAAGAGGGTTGCTTGACTCCAGGAGTTCAAGAACAGTCTAGGCAACATAGCAAAACCTCATCTTTACAAAAAATAAAAAAATCAGCCAGGCGTGATGTCACACACCTGTAGTCCCAGCTACTTGGGAAGCTGAGGAAGGAGAATCACCAGAGCTTAGGAGGTCAAAGCTGTGGCGAGCTATGATCATGCCACTGTACTCTAGTCTGGGGACAGAGTGAGATCTCCTAATCCAAAATAATAATAATAACAACAACAACAACAACAACACAACAACAATGAGTTCATGAGAATTGGGACTCATCTGTTTTAATGATTACACTCTAGAATTAATAGGTAAAGAGAGCAACTCCCAGCATTCAGGTGGGTCACAAGGGGACTTATATTCTCTCCTAAACTCTGTATAAGGAATTCTGAAATGCAGCTTCTCCTCAGCACTATCCCTAGTCCTGGTGAACCTCAGGGTAATCCCAACTCAGAAAGTTTTTTTGTAAATTAATTTTCAAATGAGAACACACTAATATGACAAGGAAGTATAACTGAGTTTGTTAAACTACAAAATATATTTCTGTTTTTACTGTTATTCTAAAAGTACATATTGACTCTAGAAGCAATATGCTATTTTGAATAAGCACACTAGAACTTACTCATACTTATCATATAGGACAAAGTTTCTTTTGAGTTACTGAGACCCCAGATGACAGTAACTTACAGAAAAGATATCCTTAGTTATCTCTTACATGAAAGCCTGGCACCAAGCAGTCTAGGGTTTGTATAGGGTCCAGCCCCATAAATTTTTCAGGTATATAGATTCTATCTTGCTGCTCTACTAGTTATGTGTCCTTGAATCCCAAGGTTACCTCATGTCACATTCCAGTCTATAGGCAGGAGACAGGGACAAAAAAGGGGCAAAGAATGCATGACAATTGTCTATTAATGAAGATACAAGGCTGTCACGTGTCACTTTCACATGGCACTTCTGCTTATATCCCATTGACCGAAGCCAAGTGACATGGCCTCACCTTGCTTGAAGGGAGGTGGTAAAGTATAGCCTTTATTCCATGTGATCATGTATCCAGCTATAAATTAGGGATTCTCTTACCATGTAAGAAAAGAAAATGGACATAGAGATAACTAGCAGATTTTATCAAGGCATCCAATTGAGTGCTTTCCTATTCAGAATAATCATTCCAGGGACTGAGTACTTATTCCAATAATGCCATCGCTGCCACTATTTTGAACTGCCTTCAGAGCCTACAGCTCAGTTTCCTGTATATCTTCAGAGATATACATCCTCAAATATTCCATCTTAAAAAGTAAATTTGATTTTTTTAAACATTAAAAATCATCTCAGCTGTGCGCAGCGGCTCATGCATATAATCCTAGCACTTTGTGAGAAAGGGGTAGAAGAAGTGCTTAAGACTAGGAATTTGAGAAGAGTTGGGGCAACCTAGCAAGACCTTGTCTCCACAAAAAATTTAAAAAATAAATTAGCCCAGCATTGGTTAGTGTGTGACTGTGGTTCCAGCTACTGAGAAGGCTGAGGTGGAAGGATTGCCTGAGTCTAGGAGGTAGAGGCTGCAGTGAGCTGTGATCATGACACTGCACTTCAACCTGGGTGAAAACAAAAAAAATCTCAGATCAAGTTTAATAGTTACGATAGGCAACAAAATTGCTGATGTCATCTGAGGCCCAAAAGTTAGATATGACTGGTTTGAAGTTTCTCTGTAAAATTGTATATGACAATTTTTACAACCAGCACCACCATCTCTCTCACCGTTAGTACAATCACTTAGTAAAGACAAAACATAGGAAGATGGTGATTTTTATACATAACACTTCCTACCTGAAATATTGTACTCAGATAAATCCCTTTAGTGCCCTCAACTTGTAACTTCCAGACTTATTCCCATTTGTTTGAATAATATGCTCCAACAGCATATGATAAATCATTAAAAAACTTTATGCTGGGCTCGGTGGCTCAGTCTGTAATCCCTCGCCTTTGGGAGGCTGAGGTGAGCAGATTGCCTGAGCCTGCAGGTTCGAGACACACCTAGGCAGCGAGACCTCATCTCTACAATAAATCAAAAAATCAGCCGGGCGTGGTAGCGCGTGCCTGTAATTCCGGATACTTGGAAAGCAGAGGTGGAAGGATCGCCGGAGCCCAGCAGGTCGAGGCTGCGGTGGCCGGGAGCGGCCACTGCACTCCAGTCTGGGCGACAGAGTGAGACTCCAACTCAAAAAAACAAAAAACAAAAAACAAAACTTTATTACAGTTGATGCTCTTCTCTTCTAGGATAGAGAGAAGACTATCTCTACAATTTACATAAAGATGCTCTAAAATTAGCATCTTATATTAGAAAAGCTGTGTGGGATTTATTTAAAATGCCATGTGACAGTGTGTTTCCACCAATTAGCTGGATGATATCACCCTCTGGAGACAAGGTGCTAAATATCTGCTCACTTCATTATGAAGCAGCTCCAAACATTAAATTTCCTTCTTAGAGAAATTTGAAATGGGGAAAAATAACAAATATTGGTTATATTGAAAATTATTTTTTTGGGCTGGGCATGGTGGCTCATGCCTATAATCTTAGCCATTTGGGAGGCCAAGGCAGGAGCCTTGGGGTTTGAGACCAGTCTGGGAAGTTTGGTGAGACCTCATCTCTACAACAAACAGGAAAAATTAGCTGGGCATGGTGGCATGTGCCTGTGGTTCCAGCTATTTGGAAGCCTGAGGCTGAAGGATTGCCTGAGATAGGAGGTCGAGTAACGGTGGCAGTGAGCGTGCCACGCCACTCCAGCCTGGGTGACAGAGTGAGACTCTGACTCAAAAAAAAAAAAAAAAATCGATCTCATGAGCCAACCACTGCAGTTTCTCATCTCTCACAGCCTTCATAAAATTGAAGAGAGTTAGGACCTTGTGCTAGATTAAGCTTTAGCAGAAAAAAAATGTTGTGGCTCTTTGAACTTCTATCCAGACCACTTCACCTCTCTCCCTATTAGCAATAAAGCTGTTTTGCTGTCTTATCATTTGTGAGTTCACTGGTGTAGCACTTTTAATTTGCCTCAAGAACTTTTTCTTCATGTTCATATGGCTAACTGTTTAGCACAAGAGACCTAGCTTTTGGCCTGTCTTAACTTTCAACATTCATTTCTCACTAAGCTTAATCATTTCTTTCTAGCTTTGTTTTAAAGTGAAAAACGTGGTACTCCTCCTTTCACTTGAACACTTAGAGCCCATTGTGAGGATATTGCTTTACCTAATTTCAATATTTTTGCTACAGATGCCTGCGGAGGGAGAGAGAGATAGAGGAACAGCCAGTCCGTGGTTCAGTCAGAATACACATCTATCAGTGAATTCACCATCTTTTTTTCCCTCCTTCCAATGAGTTAACCATCTTATATGAGCAATTTGTGATGCCCCAAAACAATTATAACAGTAATATCAAAGATCACTGACCACAGACCACCATGATGTATATAATAAAAATGATCAAAGCTTTAAATATTGAATACCAAAATGTGACACAGAGACACAAAGTGATCACATGCTGTTTTAAAAATGGCAATCAGTCTGGCCAACAAAGCGAACCTCCTCTCTACAAAAAAAATAAAAAAATCATCCAGGTGTGATGGTGTGTGCCTGTAGTCTCAGCTACTTGGGAAGCTGAGTTGGGAAGATCACTTAGCCCAGGAGTTTGAGACTGTGGTGAGCCTTGATTATGCCACTGTACTCTAGCATGGGTGACAGAGTGAGACCCTGACTCAAAAAAAAAAAAAAAAAAAAAGGCACCAATAGACTTCTTAACACAGGGTTGCCACAAACCTAATTTAGTTTGTGGAATGCACAATAACAAAGTACAGTAAAGTCAAGCACAATAAAACGAGGCATGCCTGTATTTCAGAAACATCTTTAGTGGAATAAAAGTAGATACTTTAAGAATATCAGTAATTGTGTATGTGTTTCTTCCAAATCAAAAGTCAGCATTAATAAGATTAATGGTAAAAGGATTACAATTAAAGGCACAAACAAGATAAGAATGCCCACTAATATCTCCATTATGTACATTCATTATATAAATTGTTCTGTAAATAGTAGCAAAAACAAGCATACAAGAGAAAGAAATGATATATATATATGAAGAAGAGGAGAAAATTACCAATGTTAGCATTGAAATAGCAGTTTAAAAAAAAGCTAGAGAAATCAATAAGTTGGACAGTAAAAAGTTAATATAAACACTATTAAAGTCCCTATATGCAAAGGACAATGAAGTGTAAAATAAAACCACAAGAAAAACTATGTTTAGGATAGAATCCAGGTTCAACTTATATTGTATAAAACTAAGAGCTTTGAGTAATCTAGAAATAGCTGTCACAAAATGTATGGTCAACAAACTTTACAGAAGTTGGGACAACTAAGATTGGATGGGACAAGGGATGATGGTTCTGAGAGCTAACAAGCATTAGCGATGGGATTCTGGTAGCCCATGGTACACAAAGGAAAGAATATATATTTAAGTTATCACTTGAAAAAACCTAGAATGAATTCACTGATACACTAAGTCACCTATGGAAAATTAAGACATTCTTTGGGAAAGAATGGGTCCCCAATAATTAAAATGGGAGATTAGATGACTTAGCGTGCCTAAGATTCCCAAATCCCATGAGAATCCTTTGCCAGCACAACCAATATTTTTTCTCTGGTCTATGATAGAATTTGTTCCTCCTTTCCTGGAAAACCATGTAACAAAGTTATTTAAGGTAGCTACATTGTAACAGGAAGTTAGTTATCAATATGCCTTAGTACCACCATCTTTAAATTGTCCTCAGACCAGTAGCATCAGACCCTACATTGTTCGTGGTCACAAACACAAGTTGTATCTTGAGAGAGAAATCTTACCAGCAAAGAAATTGTAAAGTTTTGATCATTTTCTTGGGAGAAATAAAAAGAATATATAAAACAATAGAATTCCAAAGTGCTAGACCAAAGTGGACAAAGCATAATTTTATGTCAGGAAGATTCCTCAATATATATGAATTCATCAGAGATTTGGGATTCATCATGGCAGTTTGAACAACAGCAATACTCAGTTGACTAAATACTATTCAGTGGTGATCTACACCGAATAAAGCTGATGTGAAAAAGTCATTGGTCTATTGCAGAGGAAAACGTTGGAAGTCTTAGTTCACACATGTCATATGTGACCCATGAACCCACACCCTCTGTCCCCTCAAAGGGATTGATAGAAGCTTGTATTTTCATGATAAATACACTGAAGTGGGGATTAAGGAATTCCAGCATGGCCGAAGGGGCTGTTACCACAATCGGCAGCAGAGCCAGATTCTCAGGATGGTCTTACAACAGAGTTCACGAGTGGTGGCTAATTGATCATAGGATTCCTAGGTGGATCATGGGATTCTACTAAGATTCTATTTGGCTTATGTAACTCATCTGGTGAGCAGAGCACTGACTTGGGCCACAGTAATAAATCTTCAGAGCCTCTCAGTTACTAGTCCTGGGACAGATAGTAGATTCATAGCCCATGAATGAAGGGAATGCCTAGGCACTTTGAGAAAGAGCCATAAAACATCATCAATAATATGTTTTATAATGTTACATTTGCCTTTCTCAAATGGACATGTGGCTGTTTGCTCAAGTAGGTGTACAAGGGGGTAAGGAAACTGTCCAGGCCTTGGTGATTGAAAGCTAACCCAGAATGTGGCCACCAGTTAGATGGAGCCTTTGGAGGCTGGGTGTTAAGTGGAATTTAGGCTAGGGACCATCTCATTGTGGAAACTTAGGTCCATGTATTCATCCTATAGTTATTTATTTAAGTTTAGAGCATAGTAACAAAATAAATCTACTCAGCTGTGGAAAGAATTATAATCAACTCCATGTGGTTCCATGTATGTGTGTATGTGTGTGTGATTACTTTATATTCATGGCAACCTATAAAGCAGAGCCCATCAATTTCTCACTTTACGGTTGACACAGAATGGATAAATAACTTGCCAAGCTCACACTCCTAATTTGTGTCAGCAATGGGATTTGAATTCAAACAGGCAGTTTTCTTAATTTGTATTTTGATCATTGTAGTATATTGCAGAATTTAGAGCAGACCCATTTCTCGCACACACACCTCACCCCAAATAGACACACCACACACACACACACACACACACACACACACACACACACACCACATTTTAGGACCTATACAAGAGGCAAATGATATTATATATCTTGAGAAGAGTGACCGGGTGGATGTGAGAGGAAAGCCTTTAGTTTCTATTTTATAGATTTTTGTACTGCCTTCATTTTCTAACTATGTGGCTAATTTATCTCTGCCTTAACATGACTATAAATGCATACGAAGGCCCTGAGGTAAGAAAACGCATTCTTTGAGAAGCAACAGGAAATTTTCATAATTTATACATAAAGATGGATCTAGAACAGAAATAATAATGAGCTTGGAAAGGAAGGCAAGATTTTTGTAGACCCTTTTAAGTATTTTGGATCTTGTTCTCAAAATAATTGGAGATTATTTAGAGTTTTAAGCATGGGAAACACATGATCAGATGAATCTTTTTTTTTTTAATATCATTGGGTCAACACTGTGAATAACAGATTGGAGAAAGGCAAAAGTAGAGGCGAGGGACTATTTACGAGTGAATTAGAGCATACAGAAAGGAACATGGTAGTGACTGATACTGCAATTGTGGCAGTGGAGAAAAATTAAAGAATGATTGTCCATCTATCCAGTGAACAAGATCAGTGTGATTTTGATTGATAGGCTGGTAAGAACAGGGAAGAGTGATTCCCACTACTTTGGCTTGTACATCTCATGAGTAATGTACCATTCATTGATAGGGAGAAAAAAACTGGGGAAGAAAACTTAAGTTTGGACATGTTGAGTCAAAAGTAGCGATTAAGAATCCAAGATATTGAGCAGGCAAATGGATATATGGTTTTGGAACTCGAAAGGGAGGCTTGTTGGGTTCAGCAACATGGCGCCATGGGAATAGACAAGAAAGAAACATGGGAGGAAGTAGCTGGTGAACAGAGGGGTTGAGACAGAGACACCCTCAGGAAGGACTCAGCAGATCATTGCTGAATGAAGGCATGGAGCAGCCAAGGAGACCAATAAAGTTTACCATGAAGAATGAGAAGGATAGTCAGATAGGCATCATAAAAGAAAAAGATGAGAGTGGTCAGCTCAGACAAAGGAAGCTAAAATACAAACTTCATTAATATAGGTTAATAAAGCTATTTATTTTAAAAGAATTCTAGAGTTAGTAGTAATCTTATCTAAAATCCAATCCCGCCTTGAAATAAACATTGTATAAGTGATGGTATTATGATATTGGTGAGATAGTAAAAGTTTCAGAATCAAATAAAAATTCCATTTTAGCCAATAATCTCTATTGGAACATATATGATTCTTGCAATTGCTCACTTATTTAAAAAGTTAAGATAGATAGCCCACAGACTGGGAGAAAAATATTTGCCAACTGTAAAAAAAAAAAAAAAGAAAAAGAAAAAGAAAACAGTGAAAATAATCAGTCAGGTGTGGTGGCTCATGTCTATAATCCCAGAATTTTGGGATGACTGCTTGAGCCCAGGAGTTCAAGGCCAGTCTAGGCAACATAGCAAGATCTCATCTTTTCAAAAAATAAAAATAAAAAAAACATTAAAAAATAAAACATTAAAATAATCAGATTATTCAATTTTTAAAATGGATAATTTAATAAAAGATTTTAAAGTAAACCTAAAATGTAACGGGTATAATTTATAAACAGTAACATGGTTCAAGTAGGTCAAACATATGATTTATAAATGTATTAGAGTAGAATTCTACCAATCTCAACAATAATGACTCATATGATTGAGTTTATGGTATTTTCATTCCTAATTTTATTTTTCTAGTATTTTTAGAGTGTTTACCACTCATCAAACAATGTTTTAGTATGGGGGATATCAAGGTAATTTAACTCAAATCTCTATTCTGGAGTTTCCATTCTGTGGATGAGGATAGTGATAAAAACATAATCATTTGTTTGCAAAGAAGCAAATATGCATAAGTTATTAAAGGAGTTTAATACCTGTTAGATTTGGGGGGCGATTTATATAAAAACTGAACTTCTGGTTGGGCACAGTGGCTCATATCTGTAACCTGAGCACTTTGAGAGGCCAAGGCAAAAGGATTGCTTGAGGCCAGGGGTTTTAGACTAGCCTAGGGAACATAGCAAGAACTCATCGCTACAAAAAAATAAAAAAATTAGACAGGTATGATGGCACACCTGTAGTCCCAGCTATTTGGGAGGCTAAGGTGGAAGGATCATTTAAGCCCAGGGGGTCAAGGCTGCAGTGTAGTGTGCCACTACACTCTATCCTGGGCAACAGGGTGAGACCCCAACTCAAAAAAAAAAAATAATAAGTGAACTTTAAGGGCTGAGTAGGAGTTAGGCAGAGAAAGCAGGGATCAGGCATATCAGGCAGAAGGAAGAAAACCCTAATCAGAGAAGCAGAAACAAAGGAAAGATTTATTATGTTCCACAAAGATAAACCTGTTGATATTTAACCGGAGGATAAAATACAGGACCTGAAATGAAATTACTTCTTGAGATTAGGTTGCTAAGCATAAGACTAGGAGTCTTGGAGGCCATGAGAAGAAATATGGACTTGGACCTGGAAGTAAATGGAAGCTTTTGAAGAGTTTGATGTAGGTGGGTCATAATTACAAACACAAACACACAATCTTATTTATTTATTTATTTATTTATTTATATGAAATAAGGTCTCTGTGTTGACAATATATTTAGAGAGGACAAGACTTAGAGTCAGGCAGATAAGAAAAAAAGCTATAACAGTAATTTAGGAGAAGAATTTAGAAAAGAAAAACAAGGGAAGTGGAAGTAGGGGTAGAGAGGAAGGAATTCGTTTACAGTAGTCTTTTAGCATTTTCTGTGCATCACCCTGTTCTCTGATTCTTCTGATAAAACCAACTTCTCCATTTGGGGATAAAATCCCTGCCCCCACCGCCTCACACACACATCCCAACAGTGTAATTCTAACAAGGGCTGCTACATGAATACATCAAATCTGTTGGCTGCTCCTACCCTCTTGTCCTCCACCCCCACCACAGTAACTGGACCAAGGATGAAGACTTAACACAAGGTGGGTCAATACAAGTCATTTCTAGAATTGGCGTCAGGAGGGGAAGGACTATTCCTCTCTATAGAAAGCTGTGAATCTGAACTTGCCAAGAAGGATATAGCCAACAAAGAGAGAGGCAGAGATCAGCGTGGAGTGATACAAGAGAGACATCGGGAGACTTAGAGACACCTGAGAGCATTAATTCCTTTCTCTTCTGATTATATTTCCTCCAATCAAGATGACACAAAGCTGGGCTCGGTGTCTCAGCCTGTAATCCCGCGCCTTTGGAGGCTGAGGTGAGTGGATTGCCTGAGTCCGCGGGTTCGAGACCCGCCTGGGCAGCGAGACCTCATCTCTACAATAAATCAAAAAATCAGCCTGGCGTGGTAGGGCGCGTCTGTAATTCCGGCTACTCGGAAGGCTGAGGTGGAAGGATTGAGGCTGCGGTGGCTGGGAGTGGCCACTGCACTCCAGTCTGGGCGACAGAGTGAGACTCCAACTCAAAAAAAAAAAGGTGACACAAGCCTCCGGTTTCCTTCTTGCCTAAGGGAAATTGAAGTTGAGTTTTGTTTCAGCAACTTAGAACACAAAATGTCATCATTTACGCAAGACTTGGATAATATTTAGGAAATGAAATAAGAAGATCTTGAGAGTCAATGCCATGTGGGGATAGGAAAGTGAGAAAAACAAGAATTATGCTAATATTCTAGTTAGTGATGGATAGAGTGTGGTGCTATTCACCAAAATAAAGTATAAGAAGGAGAAGCAAGATTTGGGGGAAAGATGATGAGTTAAGCTTTACACGTGTTAAATTTAGGGCAATTATCAGCCATTCAGAAGATATTCAACTGATAGGTGGATATTTATACATCTGAATATACTTGTATCCAGTTCTGGGAAGTACAGGTTGGAGAATTATCACATAAAGATGACAGATGAAAACTTCAAAAAGGACGATATGTGACTGGAAAAATGTGCAGAATGAGAAAAACAGTGGAGGACAATGAAAATCTGGAGAATATCAACTGTGAAGGGTCCAAAGTAGAAGGAATTATTAAACAGAAAGAGAAAGAAATATCATAAAAATACAAAAAGAAACAAGCATTCTCAGTGTCACAGAAACTACATGGTAGAGAAGACCTTGGAAGAAGTTGCTGACTATTTTCAAAGGTATAAACAGATCAAGTAGGACAATATCTTAAGAGTCTCCATGGTCCAGGTGTGGTGGCTCAGTCTGTAATCCCAACACTTTGGGAGGCCGAAGCGAGAGAATTGCCTGAGCCCGGGGGTTCAAGACCAACCTGGGCAACTTGGTGAGCCCTCCTCTCTACAATAAATCACAAATACTAGCTGGGCGTAGTGGCATGTGTCTGCATTTCCAGCTGCTTGGAAGGCTGAGGTGGAAGGATCACCTAAGCCAAGCAGGTCGAGGCTGCGGTGGCTGTGAGTGTGCCACTGTACTCCAGCCTGGGCGACAAGAGTGAGACTCTGACACACACACACACACACACAAGAGTCTCTGTGATGTCTGGAAGGCTGTCAGTGGTCTTACAGAGAACTGTGTTAACAGAATAGTGAGAAGAAAATTTTCCAGTGCCATCGTCAGTGCAATTTTCAAATTTTTGTAAACAGAGGACAAGAAGCTGGACCATACTTAAAAGGAAACACAGGCAAAGTTTTACTAGGTTGGGAAAAACACCAATGAAGAAAGTACACAAATACACATACAATGAATTAATATACTAATATGTATATTATTAAAGATAGTATTTAATATTCACACACATATCTTCCGGGACCAAAACTCCTGGGTTTAGATCTTATTAGCTTTTTGTCCCAGGACAATCTCTGTGCCTCTTTATCTTGTCTGTAAATAATGGGTTAATAATGGATAATGGGATAATAATGGAAATTATTTACTGGAATTGTGAGGATTAAGTGAGATAATGGATGGAAAATATAGAAAGGATACTGGTACACAGTGAGCACTCAGTAAATGTTAACTATCATTACAGCAAAGATCATCCATCTTAGAGAGCTTTTATATGCATTTGGAAATCTCTTCCTTCAAGGCTGCTCGAGTGTGTGGGTGGAGAGGGATGCCAGTGCTCACGCGGATACATCATTACCTCTATTCCTTTATAATGGGTAACGTTCTCAATACCAGAAATACTTTGGACTGACTGACAGGACATTAGGCATTGATTTTCTGGCTTTCCTTGTCAGTCTTCTACCTCGTATGTTATTTTTCTTCCTCTCAACTCCAGGTCCTCAGGTGTCTTTTTTATCTAATTAGTCTGACATGCATTGTCTTCGACTCCTGGAAGTGCTACTTTTCAGTGCCACAGATAGCGTGACATCATTACCATGGGGCGCACACTCTTCGTCCTTGAGTTGGCCATTATTGGTGGCACCTGCCCAGGGCTCTGTCTTTCTGCAACACATCTAAACTCATTCCTCATAAATGTTGGATATATACTGTATAGAATATGCAGCAATTAAAAAATTTATGAATTATTAAGGATAATATGATTACGATATGTTGTAAAAATAAAATCAGAATGCAAAAATTCATCTACACCCTATTTTCAACTCTGAAAATGTCTGCAGGGGTTGATTCACTTTCTGGTTGCAAACAATAGACTGCAAGGAAAAACAATAGCAACTTAAATTTGTACATGTCTGAATGGTATGGTTTAATTTTCTCTATGCTTTTCCAAATATTTATAGAGGTCTTTAGTTATTTTACAATTCTATTTTAAAATATAATTGGAAAAAAAAGTTCTATTTTGTGGGCTGGATATTCAAAAAAGTTACTGACATTCAAAACCTTCCTCCTTTTGTATTATCATTCCCAGACAACTTTGCAGCCAACTTTAACGTTCTCAGAGCAAAGGTTTTTGTGAAAACTCATCTTGAAAATTCTCTGTGGCAACCCAGATCCTAAGTCATTTAAAAAGAAGAATTTATCCATTTGTTCTGGTCTACTTAAAGTGGCTACATTTTTTGGTTTCGACATTCTTTCATACACCAAACATTTGTGTGCCTATTGTGTGCTAGGCTTTATTCCCTGCAAATAGAGCAGGGAACAATACAGGCATTAATCCCTGTCTTCACAAAGCATTACACAACAGGGTATATTTAACTCTTAATTATCTCACAGTAGAATATTTGTCATTTAATTAAGGATGGAGACTGTGATATAGAGGAACACGCCTTTGTCTTCCACCACATAATAAGTACCCACCATTGCCCTGATTATACCACCATTCTTTTCATCCTCTACTTGACCCTGTCATTATTGCCCTATGGCTTCCAAACCCTGGGGTTGCCACGGTTCTCTCAGGGTTCCTGCTGCCTCTAATTGAGCACTAGTTGTGCTAGGGTGATGACTATTTGGTGGCCAAGAAAGTGAAAAATTTTTTTAAATAACAAATTTTAGGCTGGAAGCTTTGGCTCATGCCTGTAATCTCAGCACTTTGAGAGGCTGAGGGAGGAGGATTGCTTGAGCCCAGGAGTCTGAGAGACCAGCCTGGGCTATGTAGCAAGACTTTGTCTCTACCAAAAATTAAAAAATTATCCAGGTGTGGTTGTGTGCACCTGTAATCCCAGCTATTCGGGAGACTGAGGCAGAAGAAGTCATCTGAGCTCAGGAGGTCGAGGCTGTGGTAAGTCATATTGTGCACTGTACTCCAGCCTGGGTGACAGAGTAAGAACCCAACTCAAAAAAATTCAAGCATATTCATTATCTCATGCAATTCTTATAATCTAATAGAATAAATAATATTAGCTGTCTTTTATAGATAAGAAAACTGGTTTAGTGAGGTTAAGCATCATTTCAATGTTTTCAGGCTGTAACTGGTAGAGCTGGGATTTGAACCCATGTCTAACTGACTTCAAAACCCATGTTCCAGGCCGGGCTCAGTGGCTCAGCCTGTAATCTCAGCACTTTGAGAGGCCGAGGCAAGTGGATTGCCTGAGCCCATGGGTTTGAGACCAGCTTGGGCAACTTGGTGAGACCTCGTCTCTACAATAAATAAAAAATTAGCCGGGTGTGGTAGTGCGTACCTATAGTTCCAACCACTTGGAAGGCTGAGGCGGAAGGATCGCCGGAGCCCAGCAGATTGATGCTGGAGTGGCCGTGAGTGTGAGACTCTGACTCAACAACAACAGTAACAATAACAAAACCCCATGTTCCTCACTGGACTACGAAGCTGTATTCTGAACATGTGCAGGGTGAAGCACGGTGAAAGATAGACTGAAAAACATGGGCAGATCCTCCCATCCCAAAAGTTTCTGTTACTGGCTCAATGATAATAATTTCAATCAATCAAGACATCAAATTTTACTTACCAAGCTTTTCTCATTGCCTAGAAGAACAAATATCCTTCTGTGAGATTATTGCATTCTTAGAAATTGGTTTTAAATTGGGTGAAACAAAGAAAACAAGGAAGAAAAGAAAAGCAATTAGAAGAATAGCTTGTTACCATAGAGTGATGCCTTGGTATAAATTGTTTAGTCAACTTTCTTCACTTTACTTTCCTTCTTCTCCCTTCCTCTCTCTCTCCCTCTCTCCTCCTCCCTTCCTTCTTCCATTTATCTATTAATTGACTCAACATATATTTATAGAATACCTAAGTGCTAGGGATAAAATGATGAGGGAAAATAGATAATAAGCTGAAATGTAGGCAGACAGGGATAAGAATTTTGTGAAGAGAATACAGAGGGCAAATTTTAGACAAAAAGTTCTGCCTTGGTATTATGTGCTGAAAAGATAATAGTTGAAAAAAACCTGAAAAAACACAATTACCTCATGATTTGATAAGGGCTCTTCTGAAGGTAAGTGTAGGCTTACCAATGAGACAGTGGAGAGAGGGTTGAATAACTTTGCCTTTTCCCTCCCTAAAGAATGTAACATTTTTGTAATCCCAGCACTTTGGGAGGCCGAGGTGAGGGGATTGCCTGAGCCCACGGGTTCGAGAACTGCCTGGGCAACTTGGTGAGACTTCACTTCTACAATAAATCAAAAAATTAGCCGGTCATAAGTGGCATGCACCTGTAGTTCTGGCTGCTTGGAAGGCTGAGGCAGAAGGATCACCAGAGCCCAGCAGGTTGTTGCTGGGGTGGCTGTGAGCATGCCACTGCATTCCAGCCTAGGTGACAAAGTGAGACTCCAACTCAAAAAAAAAAGTGGTATTTAAGCTAGACTATTTAAGCTTTCTGGTTTATTTTATTGTCAATAGTAGAAACCAATTTGAACTATCTTAATAATAATTAAAAAACATGATTTATGAAATGAACAACAATGACCAGTAAAGTGTATTGTGAAGATAGCAGATGAAACTGGCAGGACTGAATGGCTGGGCTGCATGGGTTGAAATCTCACCTCTGCTGGTCATTAGAAGGGAGACCTTGAGCAAATTGCATAATCCCTCTGGGTTTCATAATATCTAAGTGAGTTACTGTGCAAAAAGTGCTCACGACAGGACCTGGCATATGGTAGGCAGGGCCTGCGAAGAACTAGATCTGGAACTGGGGGCCAGTGGGAGCCTCATCTCCTCTGTCCTTGACTCCCCTCTTTGCTTTTTTCTTGGCCTTCTGCTTCTTGCTTTATCCTCTCTTTTAGGCTAGGTAAGATGGATTTGGAAAGGTAAGTGGAAGAAAAACAAACTCTATAGAGCTTTGTATACAATGCTAAGACATTTGAATCTATTGTCAGAGTATGAAGGAGCAACATGTTTTTTGGGTTTTTTTTTTGAGTTGGAGTCTCACTCTGTCGCCCAGACTGGAGTGCAGTGGCCGTTCCCGGCCACCGCAGCCTCGACCTGCTGGGCTCCGGCGATCCTTCCGCCTCAGCCTTCCGAGTAGCCGGAATTACAGGCATGCGCTACCACGCCCGGCTGATTTTTTGATTTATTGTAGAGATAAGGTCTTGCTGCCCAGGCGGGTCTCGAACCCGCGGGCTCAGGCAATCCACTCACCTCAGTCTCCCAAAGGCGCGGGATTACAGGCTGAGCCACCGAGCCCGGCTGCAACATGTTTTTAAAGCACTAGAGTAAGATGCTTATTTACAGTAGTTATGATATTTAAGAAAGATCACACCAGGAAGCAGAGACCAGAGGGAGAGATAGATGAGACACTGTTTTATTCTTCAAATATGAAATATGTATTATTTATATTCATTTTCCTGTCTTTGTTTTTTTCTTTTTCTTTTTGTAATCCACCTAAGGTGGATGGAGAGATTGAGCTACAGAGAAAGAGAGAGAGAGAGAGACAGAGAGAGATAATATGATGTCTTGTTTGAAAAGACTGGAAGATCTTTTTAGGGAAGGTTTTCCAAGATCAACGCGTTGGCAGTTTTGGTTTCTGGTAAGGCCTTCTTGGCTTGCAGACGGCTGGACCTTCTGTGTCCTCATGTGATCTCGCTGTGTCCTCCCATGGTCGGGGCAGGGAGGATAAGGAAATGAATCAGATTGAATTTGGGCCCACCCTATTGGGCACATTTTAACTTCATTACCTCTTTAAAGGCCCTATCTCCAAATACAGGGGCCAATGGGAAATTTGGTTTCTGGTAATGTCTCCTTAGCTTGAAGATGGCCGGCTCCTTGCTGTGTCCTCATGTGATCTCACTGTGTACTCCAGTGGTCCAGATTTCCTTTTTATAAGTACTTGAGTCAGACTGAATTTGGGTCCACTCTATTGGGCTCATTTTGAGGTACTGGGGGTAAGGACTTCAGCATATACATTTTGGAGAGGACACAATTCAGTCCAAAACAGAAGGTGTAATGATTTTGTTAGGGAAGGCTATGCAGTGATAGTGGTGATAGTAAAAATGACTTACAGATAACTTTCTCATGTAAAATTAAGATAATTTAATGATTGATTTGATGTGAAAAGTGAGGTACAGAAAGAATTGAGGATGCCTACAAGTTTTCTAGCTTAGACAGATAGATATACAGCAGCAAAATTAACTAAAATTTTTAAAACAGGACAAAAGACAGGTTTGGGGGGTAAATTAGGACAGTCTTTAATTAATCCAACTAATATTAGGCAAGCTTTGGGCCAGGTACGGTAGCTCATGCTTATAATCTCAGCACTTTGGGAGGCCAAGTTGGATGGATTGCTTGAGTCCAGGAGCTCAAGACTAGCCTAGACAACACAGAGAGACCTCATCTCTAATTAAATAATAAATAGATGATAAATAGAGAGATAGAGAAGCAAGCTTTTACTGCGTCTCTAAAATAAATTTCTCTGACTTCAAGTTTATTCTCAAGACTTTTCTGAATATGTAAGGTTTGAAAAATCTATTAGATATTGAAAGATTATATAGGAAAGTAGAGGTACTGAATAAACAGCTAAATATATAAACTCTAAACTCAGGGGTGGGTTGGCACTGGAGATATAAATTTGGAAGTCTGAGTATATCTACTATTAAAGCCATAAATCTGAGTGAGTTCACCTAAAAGACACAAATACCGACAGCCAGTCTCCGAATCAGGTAAATGCATGTGGGTTATAAAGAAGAGGAATGACCAGTAAAGGAGATGGGAAAATCAACCAATCAGTGAAATGGGAGGAAAACAAATAATGAGACCGGGCACGGTGGCTCATGGTTGTAATCCAAGTACTTTGGGAGACTGAGGAGAGAGGATTGCCTGAGTACAGGAGTTTGAAACCGGCCTGGGCAATTCTGCGAGACCCTTATCTTTACCAAAAAAAAAAAAAAGCCAGGCATGGTGGCACGTGACTATTGTCCCAGCTACTTGTCTCAGGAGGATGAGGTGGACCACGTGAGCCCAAGTGGCTGAGGCTGCCATGAGCTAGGATAGGGTCACTGAACTCCAGCTTGGGTGACAGAGTGAGATCCTATCTCTAAATAAATAAATAAATAAAATAATAATACTAACAATAACTTTGGTTTTAACTATGTCCATTGAGATTGCCTATAGAATTTTCACATATGTGCCTTCAAATTAGCCTGATGGGACAACAGTTTTTAAAAAGCACAGTTTCTACATTCAGGTCTTAACAGTAACTCTAACTGGTCCAAAATTAGAAGTTCTAAGGAAAGGACTTAAAAGCATTATCTACACCAATCTATAATCAACAGGAAGCGGCTCAAGGCCTTAAGGAGTCTGTTCTCTTTCCCAGACAGTTCTCTGCCTCTGGCAACCTTGTTTAAATCACTAGTCTGCTCCGCATAGACTGTGCAAGGGTAAACTGGGGGTGGACTGGCCCTCCCCAGCACTAACCTTAAGCATCTTGTAGGATACTGACATTTTCCCACTGACTTCTGCCTCCCAGTCTCAATTTCCCTTGTTCCCCATTATTCTCCCTGAGACTCCCCACCCTGCACTAAGAATCTCTCTCTCTCTTTCTCATTTAAAGCCTTTAATTACTCCCCCAGACATCCCTTCTCAGTTTGGCAGTGCAAAAACAGACTTCAGGGAAAAATTTTCTAGAATTAAACAAACAGATTACATCAGTGTTTTCCTGTTCTTTTAAGAATTAGGACAAAATTATGTTTTTGTCGTGTTAGTCCACGTGAGGTTGGACCAAAGAGAAGGTTGGCAGTTATTCCTTGGGGAGAAAATGAAGTGGTCCTTCGTCATCGGTCACAGCCAATGATGATTATTTGGAGGAAAACAAAAATGAAGCCTTTTTGGCTCTACGATAAGACCCTCATTTCCTTTCAGACATTGTTCCCCTTTCACCATTACCACGGTCACATTGCCAGGGAAGGGTAGTTCTCATGTGTCCTTGTCAGTTTTTCTCCCCAATCTTTCCAATTTTAAGGTCATTTTTTTTTTCCCATTTCGTATTTTGACTCGTATTTTGATCCACCTTTTGACTCGTAAACATCTTTTCCAAATCCCTCCCAAATGTTGCTTTTCTCAAACCACAGGAAAATGAGTTTATTGAAAAATACATACATGTAATTTTGGCTTCTTGTTTACTTCTTCTTAATAATAAGGCTATTATTCATCTTTCGTTTCTAATGGAGTCAGCATCTGGAGAGGGATTCACATTTTTAAACCCTCTTCTAAATGAATGGCGCATTGTAAATTAAGTACCCAGACTACATCAACCTAAGCTTGAACAGATAGATAAGGGGGGAAAGCTAAAACTTTGGTTTACTTCTTTCCTTAGTATTTTCTCTTCATTCCTCGGTTGTGTTTTATTTATTTGTTTATTTGGTTGGTTGTGTTCCCCTTTCTTTTTTTCCTCTCAAATTTCTCACCTCAACTTGGTCACAGAGTGAACATAAACCACGGCCTTTACCCACGATGCAGGTCCAAGTCCTGAAGGCACAAGACAGTCTCTGGTTCTTTAATGTGGTGAGGTTGGTGCAGTGGGGTGGGGCAGATACTTGGTGTCTCAGAGTATTATCAGGGAAACAAGGCACCTGGGACATCATGTCCTTCCGGAAGATCATGTACTCTCATGTCTTTAGGGCCAGGAACGTGGCAAAAATGAATGAAGTCTAACAAAAATGAGTGTGAATCACAGCAAAGAAATACACCCTGTAGACAGAGTGGACAGATTTCTTCTCCAGCCAAATATTGCCATGTAGAACTGTGGAATCCAAGTTTTCAGATTTCTAATTATTACTATTTTTGTGATAGCCAGAAATAAGTTTTTGTTGCTGTTGTTTTGTTTTGTTTTATGTGCGTTAAATAGCTCAGACAGCTGTAAGTCAGCTCATTTTTCTTTAAATCCATCATGCTTAGGGATCACAAGTTTGGAACTTCTTGTTTTGCAGTAAGAAAACAGTATTCCAGATGTCTGCCAATTAGCGAGATGCTAATTGGCAGGCAGAGCCAGATCCAGGTATAAATCCTATTCCTTTTCAATATTTTCTAGCTGTTATGAGAATGAGCTTCCCAGTTAATCAAATTTTGAAAAAGAAGATACAGGGGACAAAAGTAACAACATTTTTTTTTTAAATCAAAGGAAAAAAATAATATTTCTGTCCTTTATATATTATTTGATATGCTTTTTGGTTTCTTTCATCCTACGACTTTTTAGAATAAAGGGATATACTTGTAGAGAGAAAATTAATCCATTTTTAAGGGCTTGTCATGTGTCAAAAAACATACTTAGAACTTTGGATATGTTATGTCTTTTAATTTTATTTAAGAAATTGGGAGTAAAGTAGGTAAACAGTAAATGAAACGAATTCCAAAAAACATAATGCAAAACTTCACATAAAAGTTTAAAAAGAACTAAAGAATAAAATGTAACTCTAATCTCTTAAATATTATAGGGCAAGTGTTGGGGTCTGGGACATCTCCAAACTTGCACAAGATTATCTAAATGTAATCTCTGAGAGTAAAGTAAGAGCCCTGTTTTCTGACTCTTCCACCTCCCCTTCAGGGCTTAACGGTACCTCGAGACACATAAGACTTTAAAAAATAATAATTTAATAATTTTAATAATAATAATAAGATTTTAAAAAATATTTGAAACCTAGCACAGTGGTTCATGCCTGCAATCCTAGCACTTTGGGAGGCCAAGATGGGAAGATAATTTGAGCCCAGAAATTCGAGACCAGCTTGTGCAACATAGTGAGACCTCGTCTCTACAAAAAAAAAAAAAAAAACACCAAAAAACAATAACTACTATCTTGCACACATAAGAAGCTGACGTGGAAGGATCACCTGAGCCCAGGAGGTCAAGGCTGCAATGCAGTGAGCCATGATCATGCCACTGCACTCTAGCCTGGGCAACAGTGTGAGACTCCAATTCAAAAATGAATAATTAAATAAAAATAAAAATATTTGAATGCAGCTCTGCTGAGAAGCCAGCTAAGAGAGACCAAATACATTTGGATCACTAAAGGGTAAATTTTCTGTGTTAATATAAGCACAATGGGACAAAGGTAGAAGGTAGAGTGGCCAGTTCAGAACTAGGATACTTGGTGCTTTTCATTTATTTATTCCTTTTTTTCTTTTCATTTATTTACTCCTTTTTTTCTTTCTTTTCAGTCATTCAATACATATGTATTAATGTCAGCAGAGTTCATGGTATGGGGGGGTATAGCAATGACAAAAATCACAGGAGGTTCCTGCCTTCATGGAGTCTATATTCCACCAAGAAGAGACAGACAACAGAACAGAAAAAAGCAAATGAATAAATGATGTAACATCAAACAATGCTAAGTACTAAGGAAAAAAAAAAGAAAAGAAAGAAAACAGAGTACCATAAAAGGGAATGAAGGTGGAAGGGGGGCTATTTTAGAGAATTTGCATAAGAATGAGTAAAATCCAGAAATAAAGATATAAGAAAAGAGGGATACAGAATCACAAGTGCAAAGTCCCTGGGGTTGGAATGAGTTTGAAAAGTTCAAGGCACAGAAAGAAAGTCTATAAGGCTGCAGGGTACAGAGCAAAGCTCAGAGATGATGTTAGAGAGGCCTGGGAACGATGTTTTGCACCATGAGGAATTTTTATTTTGTGCCAAATAATACAGAAAGCCATCAGAGAGGTTAAGTAAGGTAATGCTCTCTTTTTCTTAGGCAAGAGTGAAAAGGTTCCAGAGTCTCTAGGAGAGAACAGAAAAGGAAACCATCACTTTTTTGCAGTTCTGGAACAAGAGAGACTCCAGAAGGAAAAGGGGTTTCTGTGGTCTATGTGCAAGTAACACATAACAGAGGCCTAGAAACCTCCAAGAAAAGAGACTGATTTTGGCTACTTTGTGCAAAGAAACGGATTTGGCTGATTGAGTCAATACTGACAAGAGCTAGAAGAACTCCCAAATCTTGTAAAATATTACTTAGAGCACATCAAGCAACCAAGCTGAACATGGACTTAAGAAAAAAGAAAAAGCCAGTTGGGACCTGGACAGAGACAGTCCTCGTTAAAGATAGCAATTACCACTGTGGACACCCATGAGAGTTTGCACCTCCAAAACTTGCCTGTTCATCTTACTTTCTAGCCTTTGGTTTGTTTTTGCTCTTTAACATAACTTTAGTGTTTGTACACACTGCTGATGGGAGTATAAATTAGTACCATCTGGACATATGTATAAAGAATAGTAGAAAAAAAAGATGCGTATTCACTTTGATCCAACAATTTTACTTCTATAAATTTATCCTAAGGAAATAATCAGAGATGCTAAGATGAGATAAACAAATGGAGAAAACACAATGCCCAATAACAGTACTTGGGTTAAGTGTGTTGTGGGCCCTTTTGCAGCTGTTTAATTCCATGTTCTGAGAAAATACTTAATGACAGCCAAAAGTTTCACAACATAATTTTAAGTAAAAACAGAGCCTACAAAATACTGTATACAGTATGATCTTGATTATGAAAGTATGTACAAGTATATGTGCATATTTTATTCCTACTACATATTTTAATGTTTTAAAGTATTAATATGGTTCCTTCTTGATGGTTAGTTAGACTGACAATTTTTTTCTCCTGATTGTTTTCTGAGCTTTTATAATGAACACAGTATTGTCATTTAAAATAACTGTGAGACCAGGCGCAGTGGCTTGTGCTGTAATCCCAGTACTCTAAGAGGCTGAGCAGGGAGGATAGCTTGAGCTTAAGAGTTCCAGATCAGCCTAGGCAACAGAGTGAGAGCTTATCGCTCCAAAAAATTAAAATAAAATAAATTAGCTGGGTGTGGTGAGCTGTGCTTGTAGTCCCAGCTACTCAGGATGCTGAGGCAGAAAGGACCGCCTAAGCTCAGGAAGTAGAGGCTGTGGTGAGCTATGATCGTGCCTCTGAGCTCCAGCATGGGTGACAGAGTGAGACCCAAACTCAAAATAAAAATAAAATAAAATAATAAAAAATAAAACAATTCTATAAAAATGTATCAAAGCTTTAAAGCTTTCCCTTTAAAGCTTTATGTCTTCTAACCTGCCCAGTGGGATCCTGGAAGCCACCATGGCCAAGAGAATAGTGGGAGTGCTGAAAGATAATCCAGGACCCTCCAGTGGTCATCTGTCACAAGGATCACACATACAGTGCTCCTGTGGCCCCTGTGCCTTAGGAAAGGAGGGAAAACAGGCTGCTAACCACTTCTACTTTGTAATTCTAAACATTTTATTTTCATATTTTTGTACTTCCTTAATTTGTAAAAGTTTTGTGCATCTGGTAGAGATATTCTCCTATCCTACTACTATGTGAGCTCTGCAGAACAGACAAAAGTCTGCTTTGTTTATGCTACATCCCAGTGCCTGGCAAATGCCAGAAACTAGGTAAGTATTTGCTGAATAAGTGAAGGAATCAATTATAGAGAAATGCATGATTCCATATCCTGTTAATGGAGACACAATAGCATTACAAACACAGGTGAATTCGGGTCAGTGTTCAGTAGAAATGAATGTTTAGGAGACTTGAATTAAACTTTTTGTGAGGTTATGCTATCCTACAGATGTAGCTGGAAACTGTCTTTTTACTCCAGTGGTATTTTAGGAGCTACTAATTTCTCATATGAATCGCTTTAGACAGTATTTCTTTTCCACAACAAACAAAAAAGATTAAGGCCTATGGAAAGAAAGTGATATTCATAGACTAGTATTGCTGCCAAGTTGTCTATGAAAGCATAGAATGAAAAGGGGCCACCTCATAGAGAAGAAAGAGAAAAATAAATGAGACTATGCAAATTGCAAACATTCTATAATTATTTCTTCTATGTTATTCAAATTCAAAAATTATAAATTCAAGGAACATGCCACAAAACCCCATGATATTTTATATAATCCAAATAAGTATCAAGGATCTTTAAAAATCTTATCTTTTGATGTAGTGATTTCACTTCAAGCATATAAACCAAGGAAAACTAATAAACGCAAAGATTTATGTTCCAACAAAGTCAAACCATGGATATGAAAAAGAAATTTTATTTTATATATGAATTACAGGCAAACTGAACTCAACTGGGTCTCAGCGGTATTAGTCAGGGTTCTCTAGAGAAAAATAACAAATAGAATATGTAGTGGGAGTCAAGGAGAGACATTATTTTAAGGAACTGGTCTACGTGATTGTGGAGATTGCTAAGCCCGAATTCTGCACAGTGGACCAGCAGGCTGAAGACCCAGGGGATAGTTGATATTGCAGCTTGAATCCAAAGACAGACTGTAGGAAGAATTTCTTCTTCTTCTGGGGAGGTCAGTCTTCAACTGATTGAATGAGGCCTACCTGCATTTTAAAAGGTTATCTGCTATACTTAAAGTCTACACAATTTAATCTCAACTAAATTATAAAATACCTTTAAAGCAACTTCAAGATGTGATTGATAAAATATCTTGGTACTCTGGTCTAGCCAAATTGACACATAAAATAAACCATCACGTTAGTCCACACGTACATTTCGAAAGGCTCTCAGAGAAGTGAACTTCCAAAGCTTGTTGAAAAACAAGCCACGGGACTCTTCCCTTAGTGGTGATATACATCTTTTCTTGAAGTCTACAAAATTTCCTTGAGAGTCATAGAGCCAGAAAACTATCAGACAATATCCTTTCTAGTGTGCCTTGTTCTAAGTGTGTAATTCATATAGATGATTTTATTCACTTTGCATCTCAGAAGCTCGTAGACAGTGCTTCCCATGCTGTAAGCATCCACTATCTGCTGGAGCAAGACAGTGTGAATAAGGAAAACATAAGCCTTGTTTTTTGTTTTTTGTTTTTAGTTGGAGTCTCACTTTGTTGCCCAGGCTGGAGTGCAGTGAGTGGCATGCTCATGGCCACCCCAGCCTCAACCTGCTGGGCTCAGGCAATACTTCCACCTCAGCCTTCCAAGTACTGGAACTAAAGGCATGCACTACCACACCCAGCTATTTTTTTTTTTTGAGTTGGAGTCTCACTCTGTTATGGGGGGCCAGCCCCCAAAAGAGATTTAGAGGGCCCCTGGAAGGTGGGGCAGCGTCGGCAAATATTCTGGGAGAATAGAAGGGAAGAAAGAGACTGGACTCTGTCTAGTGCAGAAACCAATTCTGTAGTAGGGATAGATATTAAAAGAAAGCAAGATGGAGGCATAGATATAAAGAGGAAGAAAGAGAAAGAAAGAAAGTGGACAACTGTTCAGTGAAATGAGCAGAAGTCGTTTATTGGGACCAGCCGTGAATCTTTTATCCCAAACTTTCACATGTTAAACCACAAGACTTTCACATGGGCACAAAGCCAGGTAGGTGAGGGGGCGTCCCCTTAGGAATGAGGAAGGATGACCCCAATCAAATCACAAGAGTTTTACATGAACACAAAGCCAGGTGGGTGGAGGGCATCCTCACCTACCAGGCGTTTTCCTTAGCATGAGAAAGGACAATCTTAATCAAATCACAAGAGTTTTACATGAACACAAAGCCAGGTGGGTGGGGGTGGGGCATCCCCACCCACCAGGCGTTTTCCCCAAGCATGAGGAAGGACAATCCCAAAATTATCTCACTGTTCCTTATGCTTGGTTTACGTTCCTCAAAATCAATACAACAGTTTTAATATCATAAAATCCTAATAATCAATAACTTCTAAAACTTATGCATTCCCAACACCTAATGACTGACTTAAATCCTAATACCTTTCTATTCTGTGCTAACTTTACCTGTACTATGAAAAACTCTTAATTATAGGTCAGACCAGTTCCTAAAGAATGTGGCCCAGTCCAAAGATCACGCTGGGCCATTTCCAGGAACAATTGATTATGCTTTCTTAACAAAATGGTTATTCTAAAATCCTATGTATCTATCTTAATTTCTATAAAAGTTTCTAATTCCTAATCCTGATATATAAGGCTGATCATAAGCAATAAAGTTTCTAAAATAAAACTCAAATACAAACTGTAATTGTACTAAAGCCAAAATCACAATTAGTAGAAGGTGGGAGCAATGAAATTTCAAAAGTTAGTTGTATACTTATAAAACCTTATGGTATCATGTTTGATCATGCTTGGACTAACATAATTCCCTGACGTAGCATGACCTATTCTAAAATACTTTCTATGAATTCAGTTTCTATTATAAGTAGAAAAAACTTACACTAATTATAACTAAAGAACCATATTAAAAGAATGCAGTCCAGCCCAAAATGGATGCTGGGCCCTTAGGGATGTGGCCCAGCCCAAAGTTCATGCTGGGCCATTTCTGGTAACCCTAGATAACCATCTCATGCTGGAAACAGGTCTCTAAATGTATATACTAATTCTACAAATATATTTTTAAATCTTATAAAGAAGCTTGTATCACGTATAAGGCTCCCAAATGTGATCTGAGTTTGAACTGTGTTAAGTTTAAAGCCGAAACCACAGTCTGTGAGAAGCGGGAACCATGGATCCCTGGAGTCAGCCATGCCTGTCATATTCTCAGAACTTCATGCTTAGATCGTTAAAATCCCTACCACTGGGTAATGCTAAACAATAAGGAAAGGAGGAGGGAATGGGCCTTCAGCTCCTGAACCAGCCTGGTGGTCTCAGGGTCCACAGTCTGCCTGGATCCCTAACGCTCAGGCAGGCCTCCACGGCTGGCTCCCAACACTCTGTCGCCCAGAATGGAGTGCCATGGCACGTTCTTGGCCACCGCAGCCTCTACCTGCTGGGCCCCGGCGATCCTTCCGCCTCAGCCTTCCAAGTAGCTGGAACTACAGGCGCGCACTACCACACTCGGCTAATTTTTGATTTACTGTAGAGATGAGGTCTTGCCAAGTTGCCCAGATGGGTCTTGAACCTGCAGGCTCAGGCAATCCACTCACCTTGGCCTCCCAAGGCGTGGGATTACAGGCTGAGCCACTGAGCCCAGTTTATTATTTTTTTTATTGTAGAGATGAGATCTTGCCAAGCTGTCCAGGCTATACTCGAACCCGTGGGCTCAGGCAATCCTCTCACCTCAGCCTCACAAAGTGATGGGATTACAGGCTTGAGCCACCGTGCCCGGCAAGCCTTGTTCTTAATGAGTTCAGTCAGAAAGTTGTCATGTTGCATCTTCTAACTTCTCGATTTCTATTTCCTCCTTTTATAATATAGTAGGATTTACTAATAATCTCTAAAATCATGTATGTGATAACCACACTGAGAACATGTAATTTCAGGGGAGACAGAAGCCAAGGAAGGCTCTTCATGAAGGAGAGATTTGAAAGAGGAACATGATGCACACAGGAAAGAATGTGGAGCACTGCAGTGAAAGAAAATAGTACATGAAGCCGGACTCGGTGGCTCAGCCTGTAATCCCGCACATTTGGGAGGCTGAGGTGAGTGGATTGCCTGAGCCCGCGGGTTCGAGACCTGTCTGGGCAGCGAGACCTTCTCTCTACAATAAATCAAAAAATCAGTCAGGCATGGTAGCACATGCCTGTAATTCCGGCTACTCAGAAGGCTGAGGCGGAAGGATCACCGGAGCCCAGCAGGTCGAGGCTGCGGTGGCCAGGAGCGACCACTGCACTCCAGTCTGGGCGACAGAGTGAGACTCCAACTCAAAAAAAAAGAAAATAGTACATGAAATGACAGAGGTGGAAATGTACAAGCCACCTTCAACGGGTGGTAGGCTGAGCAGAAAGTTATTGACAGAAACTAGGAGAGATGTGATTGGAGAAACACATGAGAAACTTAAAGACAATATAAGCAGTTTGCAGCTTAAAGTTTTGGGGTATTGTTGGGAATTTTTAAATTTGAGAGTAACAAGATTAAAGTGGTATTATAGGCCCAGTGCAGTGACACAGGCCTATAATCCCAGTACTTTGGGTGGCTGAGGTGAGAAGATTGCTTGAGGTCAGGAGTTTGAGACTGGCCTGGGCAGCATAGCAAGACCTTGTTTCTATAGAAAAATAAAAAAATCAGCCAGATGTGGTGGCCCAAATCTGTAGTCCCAACTACTTAGGAGACTGAGGTAGAAGCATCACATAAGCCCAGGAGGTTGAGGCTGTAGTGAGTTGTTATCGTGTCACTGCACTCCAGCCTGGGTCAAAGAGGGAGATCCCAACTCAATAAATAAATAAACAAATAAAGTGGTATTTTATGGATAGGAAAGAAACTATTCAGATCACATAAATGTATCCTCTTTAATCAAACTAATCATTCTTCTTATGCTTCATATTCCTGTCTGCTTTTGTCATCACAGATAGAAAAACCCAATTCCATGTACAAATTTTACAACATTAAGCTGCAAATCCATGCACTACCAAAAAAATAATTTTGAAGTAATTTTGTTACAAAAATGATTGCAATGTAGTTGTCACAACAAAAACCTGTTAGTGCATTTATAAACTATCACTTGTCAGAGAAAAAAATTTGCACAGGAAAATGTGGGCTGCAGAGAACCACATTAAAATGAAGTATATAGTACTGGAATAAAGGGAAGAGAAGATTTCAAAATTAAGAAAGAAGAGACACAAGCTGTACCCAGCTGTCACATTAAATCTTCCAGGGAGGAAATAAGTATCGGTGTCTTGCAATTTATCTCAAGCCCTAAAAACTGACTTTTTCAATGTATCAAACTGTGTGGTTCGTATTTGGAAAAGACAGCTGTTATGGTGGGAGCAACAGGAGCTGCTCTGGAGTCTAAGCCCTGTCTCTGCTGTTTTTTTTTTTCCTTTTGAATTGGAGTCTTGCTCCATTGCCCAGGCTGGAGTGCAGTGGCACACTCACAGCCACTCCAGTGTCCACCTGCTGGGCTTCAGCAATCCTTCTGCCTCAACCTTCCAAGTAGCCAGAACTACAGGCGCGCTCTATGGCACCCAGCTAATGTTTTTTATTGTTGAGATGAGATCTCGCCATGTTGCCCAGGCTGGTCTTGAACCCGTGGGCTCAGGCAATCTACTCACCTCGGCTTCCCAGATTGCTGGAATTACAGGCTGCACCACCGAGCCTGGCCTCTGCTTCTATCTAATTTGGTGACCAAACGAATATTCTCATCCCTAGGCGATGTGTAAATTAGCTTAACACTGTGTCCAGTTAATATGCTTAGTATATGGGGCAAATGTGCCTACGTGTAACCCAGCACATAATAGACTTCCTTAAGGATACCATTCATTCTGTCACCCCCTTCTTTACTATGACCATTGTCATCTTTAGCTGTAACGTTGTAGACAACACCACCAACCTCACAGTGCCCGGTGAGGAAGGAAAGGAGTTAAAGTACCAGGTCCTTTCTTTTTTTTTTTTTTTTTTGAGTTGGAGTCTCACTCTGTCACCCAGACTGGAGTGCCGTGCCTGCTGGGCTCTGGAGATCCTTCTGCCTCAGCCTTCCAAGTAGCTGGAACTACAGGTTCACACTACCACGCCCGGCTAATTTTTTGATTTATTGTAGAAATGAGGTCTCGCCAAGTTGCCCAGGCAGGTCTCGAACCCGTGGGATCAGGCAATCCACTCACCTCGACCTCCCAAGGCGTGGGATTACAGGCTGAGCCACCCAGACCCGCTAAGGGCAGAGAATTCTAACATGGTCTGCCTCAAGGGGAAAGGCAGGAGAAGATCAGAGAGACCTGTTGTTTCTGCAGTTTTATCAAATGCCTATGTGTCATGTTTTGGGCTAGAGTGTCCTGAATATATTCTTCTCTAATGAAATTTTGATTTTTTTTTTTTTTTCTGAGCTGGAGTCTCACTCTGTCACCCATACTGGAGTGCAGTGGCCGCTTCCGGCCACCGCAGCCTCGACCTGCTGGGCTCCGGCGATCCTTCCGCCTCAGCCTTCCGAGTATCAGAATTACAGGCGCACGCTACCACGCCCGGCTGATTTTTTGATTTTATTGTAGAGATGAGGTCTCGCCTGCCCAGGCGGGTCTCAAACCCGCGGGTTCAGGCAATCCACTCACCTCAGCCTCCCAAGGCGTTGGATTACAGGCTGAGTCACGGAGCCCGGCAGTATTAGGTTTTTTCATACATCATACAACAAAAGTTATTATGTAAAATGAATCCTATTTCACCTGTTTTGCCCACTGAATGAACACTGCCTACATTTTCCTTTCTGATCAGACTCACGCATTATCTACCCTTTCTTTCACGGATTTCTTTTTGTTGTCGTTGTTTTTGTTTTTGTTCTCACTCTGTGGTCCAGGCTGTTAGTGCAGCGGCATGATCATGATGATCACAGCTCATGGCAGCCTCCGCCTTCTGGGCTCAGGCGGTCCTTCAGCCTCAGCATTCTGGGTAGCTGGGACAATAAACACCACCATTCCTGGCTAATTTTTAAAAGATTTTTTGTGGAGATGTAGTCTCACTGTGTTGCCCAGGCTGGTCTCAAATTCCTGGGCTCAAGCAATTCTCCCACGTCAGTCTCCCAAAGTGCTGGGATTATGGGAGTGAGCCATCGTGCCTGCCTCTCTTTCACAGATTTCTAAAAGTGCAGAGAATGCCAGGAATAAACAGCTTCTGATGGAGTTCTTCTATACAAAAGACCTCAGAAAACTCTTTGTTCATCTTAGTAAATAAAATATAGCAATAATAATGTATGTTTATTGAGTGCTTATTATTTGCTAGCAGTGGCTTACATGTGTTAACTGTTAATGTTCACAACATGTTGGTGAGGCCCATACTTTAATTACTGTTAATTTTATGGATAGGAAAAATTAAATAAACTTTATGAAGCATGCTTGAGGTCATTCTGTTTGTTACTAGCAGAGCTTGGACTAAGAAAACACATAATCCCAAACACTTGCCAGTACATGAAACAAAAAATATCCAAAATTGTGGTCTTCATTCTTTTAAAAATAATAAATTGCAAAGCAAGTGAAGTGTTACACTTTTAACGGGTTTCCAACGTCTATAATTTCAAAAGAGTAAGTTACTATAATGCAGCGAGACAGACAAACAACAAATTTAGTGAATCATCTTTAGTCAGAAGTATTTGGTTTGGGTTTTAACTAAATTGTATTTTTAAATTACTTTATAAGGCTGGGCATGGTGACTCACATGTGTGATCCCAGCACTTGGGGAGACTGAGGCAAGAGAATGGCTTGAGGCCAAGAGTTCAAGACTAACTTGGGCAACATAAGGAGATCCCTATCTCTACAAAATTTCTTTTAAAAATTAGCTGGGTGTCGTGGAGGGCGTCTGTAGTCCCAGCTACTTGGGAGGCTGAAGCAGGAGGATCACTTCAGCCCAGAGTTCAAGACTGCAAATGAGCTGTGATTGTACCACTGCACTTCCAACCTGGGTGACAGAGTAAGACTCTGTCTCTAAAAATTAAAACAAAACAACTTTATAAAGAATTTGTACATAGAGATAAATAATCTATAGAATAATTCCCAATAGTGTTGATTATAGGACTTTTGCCCTTGCAGCACATCTATAATAAAACAATGAGCATCCTTGGTATTATGAAAGTTGATCACATGAACTGGGTCATTGCTGTCATATTCCACCGAAACAGAGACAAGAAGTCAGTGGAGTACAGTACCCAGGGCCCATAATATTGCTCCAAAAATGTCATTCTCTGAAAGCCTAACTGCTGAAACTGCCTGCTGTCTCCTAAAACCAGTTTTATCTAATAGCTACTGAAATAACCTGCCATGGCTCTAAGACTAATTTTGCCATTTTGCAGTCACTCACTAGTCAATTTACCAGCTCCCCACAAAACCTTACTAGTACCAGTCAAAGAGCAATATGTAACAGAGCTCCTTTTTATAAAATCTCCAACTTTCTCTTTGTTCTTCCAACATACCAAAGACCAGGCAATTCACATGTATGCCTCAAATTGCAATTCTTTCATCTCGGAAAAAAAAAATTAATTTCAGAGATTCAGCTCTATATTTTATTTGACTTCAAGATTATGTAAATAGGGGCTGAATTTATGGTTCTTAGATATACTTTATTAGTTTTAAACAAATTTATTGAGATATACTTTATGTACCATAAAATTTACTTGTTTTAAGTGTGCAATTCAAAGAATTTTTATTTATTTATTTATTTTTGAGTTGGAGTCTCACTCTGTCGCCCAGACTGGAGTGCAGTGGCCACTCCCGGTCACCGCAGCCTCGACCAGCTGGGCTCCGCCGATCCTTCCGCCTCAGCCTTCCAAGTAGCCGGAATTACAGGCATGCGCTACCACACCCGGCTGATTTTTTGATTTATTGTAGAGATGAGTTTCGCTGCCCAGGCAGGTCTCGAACCTGCGGGCTCAGGCAATCCACTCACCTCAGCCTCCCAAAGGCGTGGGATTACAGGCTGAGCCACCGAGCCCGGCTTGATTTTTGAGTTGGAGTTACCCTTCATCGCCCAGGTTGGAGTGCAGTGGCATGCTCATGACCACCCCAGTGTCCACCTGCTGGACTCTGGCCATCCTTCTGCCTCAGCCTTCCAAGTAGCCAGAACTACAGGTGTGCGCTACCATGCCCGGCTAATATTTTTATTTATTGTAGAGATGAGGTCTTACCAAGCTGCCCGAGCTGGTGTCAAACCCGTGGGCTCAGGTAATCTACTCGCCTCGGTTTCCCAGAGTGCTGGGATTCCAGGCTGAGCTATCGAGCCCGGTCTGATTTTTTTGGTATATTTACAGAGTTGCACAACTATCACTACAATCTAATTTTAGCATTTTCATCACCCTGAGAAGAAACCTTTCGCTTATTTATAGTTATTTCTTCTTCTCAGTCCTTTCCCCCACCCCTGACCCTAGGCAGTCACTAATTTACTTTCTGTTTCGATAGATTTTCTTGTTCTGGACATTTCATATAAATAAGATCATACAATGTGTTATTTTGTTTGGGGCTTTCTCAGTTTAGCATGTTTTTGAGGTTCCTACATTGTAGTATGTATCAGTAATTTGTTCATAATTATTGCTGAATAATATTCCATTGTGTGGATATACCACGTTTTTTCATTCAGCAGCTGATTGACATTTGAGTATTCTTCACATTTTGGTTATTGTGGAAAATGCTGCCATGTGTATTTGTCTTTGTGCAGATATCTGTTTTTATTTCTCTTGGTAGATAACTAGTAGTAAATTGTTGGGTCATATAGTAAGTCTATGTTTATTTTATTTTTTTTAAGAAACCACCACATTTTTTTTCAAAGTAGCTTCTTCATTTTACATTCCCACAAGCAGTATATGAGGGTTCCAATCTCTCTATGTCTTTGCCAATACTGTTATTTTCTGTCCTTTTGATTATAGATATCCTAGCAGGTGTGAAGAAGTAACCCATTGTGGTTTGGATCACATTTCCCTGATGACTAATGATATGGAACACATTTTCATGTGCTAATTTGTCTACAGTCCTTGAAAAATATCTATTCAAATCCTTTGTCCATTTTAATTTTATTATTTAACTATTGGTGTTTTTTATAAATTCTGAATACAAGTTCTTTATGACATATATGATTTTCAAATACTTTTCTCCCCGTCTATGGGCTGTATTTCATTTTCTTGACTATGCTTATTGAAGTTCAAAAGCTTTAAATTTTGCTTAGGTACAGCTGATCACTTTTTTTCTTTTAGTGCTTATACATTTAGTGTTTTATCTAAGTTTTTATTGCCTAATTCAATATCACGAAGATTTACTTCTATGGTTTGCCTTTATTATTCTGTATGGTTTTGTGTGTGTGTGTGTGTGTGTGTGTGTGTGTGTGTGTGTGTGTGTATTAAGTAGTTTAGGAGTAAAGGCTTTTTTGGAAATTTGGATAAGGTGGAAGTAAAATTATGTAAATGACACAAAAGAAATGATGCAAACACTGTCACTCAATATTATGCACAGTGAAAAACGATGTCATTTCTTTTGTTATGTTAACATATATAGGAGACAAAGCATAACATCCTCTTTAAAATTACTTGTAGGCTGCGGGATCAGAGCACAGTAAGACTGATTCAAGAGGGCTGAGGACAGAAAAACTGATCAATGAGTAATGTGCTATCTAAAAACCAAGGATGTATTCAGTTCTTACTCAGAATATAGTTTGAACTGTCAAGCTAGAAAATACATAGAAGAACCAGCAAGAGATGATGAGCTGTTGACCCTGTAAGAGATGCATTCTCTAAACAGGACAGAGTGGAAACTAACTAGTTTAGCAATGTATTCAGGGTCTGGCGCGGTGGCTCAGCCTGTAATCCCAGCACTTTGGGAGGCCAAGGTGAGAGGATTGTCTGAGACCCCAGGTTTGAGACTAGCCTGGGCAACTTGGTGAGACCTTGTCTCTACAATAAATTACAAAAAAAACTAGCTGGATGTGGTGGCATGTATCTGTAGTTCCAGGAATTTGGAAGACTGAGGCAGAAGGATCGCCTAAGCCCAGCAGGTCAAGGCTGCAGTGGCCGTGAGCATGTCACTGCACTCTAGCCTGGGCGGCAAGAGTGAGACTTCAACTCAAAAAAAACAAAAAACAAAAAGAAAGAAATGTATTCAGAGACACTGGAGTTTGAGAAAAGTCATCTTAGTGTACCTGAAAGTTATTAATGCTAAAGAATTAATTAGAAATTCTCACCTTAATCATGAAGTGGAATACGGTTGCACTCCTTGACCAACAGTAACAAATAAGTTGCAATGATCTGTAGAGTATTCAAATAAGAGGTCTCATTTAGAATATATTATTAATTTTGTTTATAAGCCTTTACAATTAAATCCATTACCATTCACTCGAATGTTCCTAATAACTTGCTGTTATTCTTGAAAAGTAGGAAAAGGCTATTCCTGAGTAGGAAAAAGGTAACTTAAGGCATATGAAACACATGTCTGTCAATTGAGAAAGCTGTTGAATTTTGAGACATAAAAATGAAAGCTCTATTTATAGACATTAAGCTCTAGAATTTCACAGTCTGAAGGAGCATTAATCTAACAACTTCTTTTTTATAGCTGAGGGGCTTGGAGAGACTGCTTGAAGATTAGAACTGATGTGATGAGTTATCTGTGACACAACTTCATATTCAAAACTTTATGGCCCTCTATTTGTCAAGGGTTTCAGGTATCATATATATGTTTCATCTTTTTAATACTGTCATAAGTCCATCAGAGGAAGCACTTTTTTTTTTTAATGATTTCTTGGTATCTAACAGTGTTTAGCTCAAAAAACATTTGTTGAGTATCACATCTTAAATGGTAGACTCTTGAATTAGTCTACATTTTACCTATATATAAAAGTTCAGCCTGCTGATTATCTGGAAATAAAAATTTTATATCCAGAAATTTCACTGTTTGCTTTTAAATTTTTCAGTTTCTGTTCTCTCTTATCTCACCATCTGATACATATTTACGGATACTAGTTGTTGATATCTTTGTAATTACAGAGATAAGATACCTCTAAAACTAATTAAAACTGTAAACTATTTTGTAAAAATAGTATAGGTTACACAGAAAGAAAAATGCTTATTTTCTGAAGAATCCTTCAATGAATTATCTAGTCAAAGGGAAACAAAAAAATATCAAAAATTTAATCCAATTCAACTAGCACTGATTGAACATTTCTTATGTTTCCTGCACTGAAGATATGACAACAATGCAAAGATCTCACCTCAAGAAACTCATGTATTGATAGAAAATATGTACTGTATAAAAAAGAGTACAGTTACATTTTAAATAGTAATAATACTTCATATACATTAAGCATGAAGTATTTTATATGTATTAACACATGTAATCCTCACAACAACCCTATAAGTTAAATAGTATTATGCATTCATTTTGCAAATGAAAAAAAATAAGCATGCAGAGGTTGAACAATCTGCCCAGGTAATATAGCTAGTTTTGGGCAGAGCTGATATTTGAGTCAGGCAATGTGGATTCAAAGCCAGCATTCTTATGCCACACTGTACTGCCTCTCAACTAGCTGCAATTTCTTTTAAAGCATTTCTTAAAATTTTATTTCATAAGATGATTTACTTCCTCTTACACATATATCACCACCGGGACAGCAAATCCATTTTTGACCTCTGAAAGATTCTTCATGCAGAAGCAGTTTGAAGATTATAAATGACTTTGCAATGACATTATTGAAACAATTTTATTTCATGAATATGTGTATTTAGAAGCACGAGCCTCTGAAATAACATCCACATGCATTCCTGAAAACCTTGCAATATGCCGCATTGACACTTCACGTTACAGAGCAAATGGGGAGAAAATAGAATTAGTATAGATCACTCAAAACTTATACCACTTTATGACCAGAGCACTAACAACAGTAACAAATCCTATTTCAAAACAATTTATCACAGTTGTTTGGAAAGTGTTAAGCTCATAATAAAGAAAGTAATAGTCTAGTAACTAGTAGGACTTCATCCTGAATACAAATGGACCAGACTGTCAGAATGAGACTGAAGAAAAGTCTGCTGAGTTGTAGAAACAAGCATATCACCGTAAGAAGTCGTAGGTGAAGACGCAGATGTAAGTTTTAAACATACTAGAGCAAAGACACTGACTAATCATTTTGGATCCTTAGGTTGTCATGTTTTTGGTACATGATCAACCTAAGAAAGTGGGATGTGTAGACATCATGTATTACACTGTATTCTTCCACAGCTTCTGAATTCAGCATTGTTAGTGTTACTTTGCATTCTGCTGCTGTTACTGGCAACACAAAATATTGAGGAAAATTACTTCCTGGCTGGGTGTAATGCCTCACACCTGTAATCTCAGCACTTTGGGAGGCCAAGACAGGAGGATTACTTGAACCAGGAGTTTGAGATCAACCTAGGCAACATAGTGAGACTTCAAGAAAATTAGCAAGGCATGGTGACATGTGCCTATAGTTCCAATTACTTGGGAGGTTGAGGCAAAAGAATCCCTGGAGCCCAGGAGTTTGGGCTGTGGTGAGCTGTGATCATGCCACTGCACTCAAGCCTGGGCAACAGAGTGAGTCCCCAAACTCAAAAAAGAGAACCTCTCATTTCCCACATTGCATTAACATTATTTCCCCTGTATCAATCCCATTCAATTGGCATTACAGAACAGCACTGTGGCAGAAGAAACCATATTTGGAATGGTTTACTACTAGAATTGTTTCTTAATTTTGGTTCCTCTACATTTTTCTATTAAACACACTTAAAAGTTGAAAAACCGGCCAGACTCGGTGGCTCAGCCTGTAATTCCAGCACTTTGGGAGGCCGAGGCGAGTGGATTGCCTGAGCCCACGAGTTCGGGACCAGCCTGGGCAACTTGGCGAGACCTCGTCTCAACAATAAAAAATCAAAAATTAGCCAGGTGCGGTAGAGCACCCCTGCAATTCTGGCTACTTGGAAGGCTGAGGTGGAAAGATCGCCAGAGCCCAGCAGGTCGATGCTAGGGTAGCCATGAGTGTGCCATTGCACTCCATCCAGGACGATAGAGTGAGACTCCAACTCAAAAGAAAAAAAAAGCTGAAAAGCCCTACGTTATGCAGAGCAAAATACTTTCCTAGATGAAGTCCAATTATAGTTAGTAGTTTATGGATCATTGAATGCAAACACCTTCTCTCTGCTCCAAGCAACAAGTATTCAAGAGATCATTCACACATTTTCCTTTGCTGTTTCAGCACAAGTGTACTTTTTTTTCTTCCTTCATCTCCATCAACATTAATACAAAATTTAAAATAATATGGAGTACTTTATTTCTTTTTGAATGGTGGTCTCGCTCTTGCCAAGACTATAGTGCAGTGGCAAGATGACGGCTCACAGCAGCCTCAACCTCCTGGGCTCAAGTGACCCTTCCTCCTTAGCCTTCCAAGTAGCTGGGACTACAGGCAACCCACCACGCCTGAATGATTTTTTAAAAAATCTTTTTGTACAGATGAAGTCTCACTTATGTTGCCCAGGCTGGTCTTGAACTCCAGGGCTCAAGCAACCCTCCCTCCTTGGCCTTCCAAAATGCTAGCATCACAGGTGTGAGCCACCACATTCTACCGTGGGGGTAACTATTACAGTCCTCATGCCCAATAACCATAATTTAGAACTGAGGGATTACTTAAAGTACAGTCTCACTAAAAGAACAAAACAGAAATAGACACAAAATGGCACTTTTCCTGATCATAGTCAGAAAAAAAACTTTTTGTCCAATTTTCAAAAAGTTTCTGTTGATTAAAACCTACTTAGACAGTCACAGTTGATGATACTATCAGAGGTGTGATTTGAGTAGTCCACAACCAGATAAAATGATTCATTTTCTTGTAGTGTTGTCCTAATTTGGTCCTAATGAGGAGGTGATCATTGCTTGTATTTTTGTTCCTTGGGTTGCTGAAGGCTTGATTTACTCGGCCCAGAAAAAGTCTCTGCTTGTTCACCACCTTCTCTGAACAAAAGCTAATTTTCATATGAAAAGAGTTAATGAATGCTTTCCCTCAGGCACCAGGCTAGCTTTTCCCAGACAAGTAAGCTGTTGCCTTGCCTTTTGTCATCTTTCCTCACAGAAATGTTTTCAAAGAGCAGCAGAAACGGTGGGTAGTCAGTCTGGTCTCTGCATTCAAGGGTGATGGAAATCCATGTTAGACAATTTTAGCAACAAATGTTTGCTGACATGAATCTAGATTTAGAGTAATTAAAGATATCTGCAATTTAGGAAAATAGTCTAGGCATACTTTTCCTTTCTTTGGTTTGCCAAGACCTGAACATTCATTGTTGTTTCTGGTTTTCCCTGGTACAGCTGATAACATCAAACATTTAAGACGGGACACTGCAGAATGCAGCTCCAAGCAGCTTCAGGTTGAGTGATGTTATCAGCGGCTACAAGAGGAACAGAGAACTCCAGAGTCTAGACTGGGTCTTGGCTTGTAAATTGTCTTGCAGTTCTACCTCTATTTAGTTCTACCTCTATTTACCTTTATTTAGGTAAAATGTTATTAAATAGAAACTAACTCAGTATCAGTGTGTTACTAAACCCCAGATTTTTTTCCTCCCCTTTGGAAGGGAGCAAAGGATTTTGAAACATTGAAGATATGGTAATAAAATGGAGACAAGCAAAATTTTATGTCTGTTGAAAATAAGTCTAACCCTTCACTGGTATATGTAGAACAAATTTTAGGAAGTCTGAGCAACTATTCAGAAACCGTGAACATTTTAAACGTGAGGAGATTCTTTGCCTTTCTTAAAGCCCTGTCTCATGATTTATGCACCAGCCTGGCTGCACAAAATAGGTTAGTTCTGGAGTTCAGGGGAGCTGAAAGCCATGAGTTGAAGAGCCAGAGCTTTCTCAGGAGTGCCTGGGTACTTCTTCCCTGAAGATCTGTACCTGGAAGCCTCGAAAAATACATCTGACATGGGAGAAAATGAAAGCATGCATCCTGGGGTCTAAATTTATTTCCGGAGTCCCTTCCTCCCCTCCTCAACCACCAACCTTGCTTCCAGTGAGTGACCTGATACTTTTCATCAGACCCAAGAACAGTCAGTTGCTAGGGGCTGGCTATGGGTAGCCACACAGAAAATAGGCTAAAATAAATAAATAAATAAACTTTGGAAATCCTTCTTTAGAATATAATTTTCTAGAACACTTTAGGTTTTCTCAGAAAAATGACTAACAAGACAATGTTCAAATATATTGACTTAAAACTTTCAATTGTAAGATGAGTCAGTCCTGAGTGTCTAACATACAGCATGGAGCATAGAGTTAATAATACTGTTTTGGGCTGGGTACGGTGGCTCATGCCTGTAATCCCAACACTGTGGGAGGCTGACGGAGAAGGATCCCTTGAACTCAGGAATTTGAGACCAACCTGGACAACATAGTGAGATCTCATCTCTTAAAAAAAAGAAAAAGAAAGTTAGATGGAATTGAAGGGCCTTTTGTATACTTAGACTATTTAATGGTTTTAGAACTTTTGAGTACTATTTTAATTTAGTAATATTTTTCAGTGAAAAACAATTTTGAGATATGCATTCTTTTTCTTAATATTTTCTTTTCTTTCTTAATTAGAGTCTAGTGTGTGTACATGGCAGCCATCTGGGATGAGCCTTGAGCAAGGTCAGATCTGCATCAAGAAAACGTGGTGCTCACATTTTCTGCCTTTGTCCATTATAATTTTTTCTGGTACTCTAATTTTATGCAAATCGTTATATAAACCAATATTTTTATTCTTGAATGAATTTTGGGGGATTTTAAACTTTTTTCTTAGCTTTATTTAGGTAAATAAACAAGTAAAAATTGTATAAACTCAAAGTGTACAACATAATTTATGATATATATGTGTATTGTGAAAAAGTGATCACAATCAAATTAATTAACACATCCATCACCTCACAGAGTTATCATATTGAGTATGTATATATATGGTGAGGACACTTAAGTTCTATTCTCTTAACAAATTTCAAGTAAACAAAACAGTACTGGGGTGGGGTTGGAGTCTCACTCTGTCACCCAGGCTGGAGTGCAGTGGCATGATCATGACTCACCACAGCCTGGACCTCCTGGGCTCAAGTGATCCTTCTGCCTCAGCCTCCTGAGTAGCTGGGACTACGGTCATACCCACCATACCCAGCTTTTTTTTTTTTTAATGTTGTACACTAATGCTGTACATTAAAATACTCAGGTGAAAATAAGTTTGAAAATAATATTCATCAAAAGTTAACCTTATGGATTAAGCCAGTTTACCCCAGACAAAGTGCTAAGAAAATTCATCTGTGCGATGATCAAAGGCATTATAGTATCCCAAATCCCTAATGTCTTTCTTGCTTGCCTCTTGTAGCTAGGTGCATTAGCTGACTAATCATATTTCCAGTTAGAAAAATGGAAAGGAAATGCTGAGCCCTAACACAGAGAATAGCTTAATAGACTTGCGTGTATACATTAGCTTCTGACTCTGAGTTGATTTGCAGAGAGTGCCACTGTGAACTCATCTCAGGGAGTCTATCATTAACACTTCCCCTGACCCCTCTTCACAAATTATTTTACAAGTTTTCCAAATAAATAGTTTAACTTAATGCTTTCCTCAAGGATGAGTGACTTTAAGTAGGTTCAAGACAAATAAAATTGATGCTTTATTTTCTTGGCTGATTTCAGCAAATATTAAAGTGTAGGGCTTGTTTATATTTATCTTTATGGTGTTTACATCCCTATTAACATGAAGAATCACTTAATGTTGAGTTCTTAAAGGGCTGAGGAAAACAAGAAAGCAAGCCCTTCTGCTGAAGTAGTGATACATTCCTTTTAGATTTCTTAAGGTTTCCATGAGTTTTTAAACAAACAAGTTAGGTAACACAAGGCTGAAATATATCAAATATACAAAAATGTAAAAGCAGGGGATAAATTACTTTTGTTATGGGAGTTACTTCCCTCTCCCCACCCCTCGTTTCCTGTCATTTATCAACATGGGAACCAGAGATCTGACTGGAAATGGGTTGTTTTTCTCTGCATGAATAGAAAGTGGCTAGTTTTCCTTTATTCCCTATCAAGTCCAGAAATAAAATAGATTAAAATCTCCAAATGTAAACACTGAGCTTAGTGTGCTGGTTTCTCATTCCCCTTTCATACTTTCAGGAAGATTCTGTAAAGGCATCACTTACAAGAATGATTTAAACATGAATTCTGCTGTAGTGTTTCTTGGTATGGGGTAGATGTTTTTCTTTGCCTCTAAATAAAGCATGGACAGATAACAATGATATTACTACCCCCAACGAAAAATAAAAATAATAAGAAACTCCTACAGATCACGCCTTATTTATTAGTTCTCCATATTCTAATGCTATTTCTGAAGCAGCTGGAAGAGATGTCTGTTGAAAATGGTTTCCATTAATATAAAAAATTAGCATTGAATAATGCATTCACGTTAACATTTTCAGGGCTGTGCTACAGAGTTTTCCATGGATTCATCTGTGATGTCACCTTGTCCTTTCAATGAAATCTGAGCTAGGATATTTCATCATCACTTCTTTTTTTTGTCCCACCGTTCTCAGCTTCTTTTACCAGCTCAGGATCCCAACCAGACTCACCTGTTTTATATTTAGATAGATAGGCCACCTTCTCCTTTGTCACTTTAGTCACTTGTGCTAGCATTGCCATGTCCCTTATACCCATTGTCCTTTTGTACATGTCACCTGTGAGGTAATTGTCTGGACATAGACTCTTCCCCTATAACTGGATTCTCTCTGCTGCCTCCCTCAGGGAGTAGCCTCTGGCCAAGACTGGTCTCTACAGGATATGCATATTCCCAGTAATGAGTCACAGGTTACAGGTGATGGAGCAGAGCTGAGAACAATGTGGGTGGCACTCTTAATCACCATAATTATAAACACTGTGCAATTTGAATAATTAAATTGCTTGATTACAAAACTGTTTGCTCTACTGTCCCAAGGCACAGATTCTCTCTTCCCCGACAGTGTCTCCTATAAGTACTAATAAACCAATGTCTGCCACTGCTGGACCAACAAATAACTTCTTTGGAATAGGTAAAGAATATTATGTACAAACCCTCTCGGATTTGGAATTATCACATTACATCACCTATTTTATCTACTTAGCTTTAATCTTAACCTAATTCATTGCTTAAGGTCTTCAAATTCTAGTAGGGAAACCACACTACTGATGCTTAGGTGGAATATGGCACAAAACTCATAGGTTCTTTGACTCGACCCGGAAATGAATTTCAGAGTGACCAGCAAAGTTTTAAAACAGAGTTTATTGGAGAAAGAAAAGGACAGAAATATAGAAGAATGTGCCTCGGCATAGGTGTCTTGGAGAAAGACCATTTTTGTGCTTTTGGCAAAGGCCTGATATAGTTTCACAATAATTGATATGATAAGAGAGTAGAGCACAAATAACCACAATCTCTCCACCTCTGTTGGACAGAGCAGTGGTCTTTTTCCAGAACACACATTTTGTCTTTGTAGACTTGTCAGACTTCTGAATACCAAAGTTCGTGAGCTAAAAGGTGGTCTTATCATTTCTATGACCTTTGACTCCCAGTTCGGTAACTACTCTAAGGGAGTTTTCCTTTGGTGAGCTGAGGGGGTGGGGTGAACTTGAGTCCACACTGAAGTCACATTCCAGCCCACATGGTGGTTCGACCTGCTGACAAGATATCTGGACACTTTTTTTAACTAAAAACTGTCTATAAGAAATTTATCTATCTATGCCTAACCTGTCTTAAGCTAACCCTGCCAACAGACACTACTCCACATGTCCACATACAGATGGCTGCTGGCCAACTATGCATAAACTCAAAGTAAGTAGTTTCTGCAGGTCAAAACTATCCATCAACAAACTGTTCAGCCTACCCTACTTCTTTTCCCTAGCAGTACCCTTCTCTCTTATTTCACAGAGACATCACTACTTGCCACCAGGTATTTTCCCTTTTTACTTCCAAGATTCATACTTTTGCCTCTCCCCTTTAGATGGTCTTTTCTACTTCTCTAAATTCTCTTAAGACATTTTCATTAGCATCTCATCCCTCTCCTGTGTCTTTTAGTTTCTTGCTCCTGTATTCCCCACTTTCTATTTACTTTTAACAGACTATTATCTGATTTCTGCCTCCACTCTGCTAAAATTTTCTGGCGAAGTTTGCCAATGACTATCCAATATTGCTCTGCAAAAACTCTTTTCAACTATACTAGTTGTTATTATTATACTATTTAACACAGTTGATCATTCCCAGTCTTTCCCCCTGATCCTCTTTTTCACTTATCTCCTAAAAAGCCTGTGATCTTGCAAGGGTTTGTGGGGGATGAGGAGGCAAGCTCTTAAGAGGTAGAGCCAGAGTTCAGAGGCAGATAGTAGAATTCAGAGCCCAATTACACAGGCTCCATATTGCACTATGACTAAACCCACAGGCTTTGGAGTTAAGCAGAAAAATAAAAATAAAAGAACTTGAAATCTCAGCTTCACCAATGGATGCTTTGGGACAAGTTATTTAGCTTCTTTAGTTACTAGCTTTCTCATCTACAGAATGTAGATAATATATTAAATGTAGATAATAACTGAATGTACAGAATGTAGATAAAGTTGTTGTAAGGAATAGGTCTGGTAACAAATGCAAAGTGTCCATAAATTATAGCTTCCCAATAAACGGAATAATTTATAATTTATTTGTTGGTTTTTATGTCCTCAAACATTTGTTTCTGTTTTTACAGTCAAACATGAGACAAAACAGTGAGGTAGACAGCCATTTAGGGTAGCATTATATTCGGAAAAGAGAGTAGCATTCTTGCCATAATCCCATTGAGCCAATTTACCTGAGCTATCTACCTTTAACCTTATTCTTCCTGGGTTTCTGAAGCTTCCCTTCTTCTTAGAGGGACGTTGGTCTGAATGCCTTGTCAGCTCTGATAGCCAACCATTCCTCACAGTTTCTTCCCTCTTAACCTAGACTCCACATGGACCAATGGGTCCAGATTTGCAGCCTCCAAAACATATGCACACATGATCTCATGACCCTTAAGATTATCTTTGAACACCAAAGACAGAAATATTTAACAAGAGTCTATTAAACAAGTCAGAACATTTCTAATTTTGTAGGGAGTTTCTTTACCTATAAGGTTTGTAATTCAAAGAAGCAACAAAGAGTCTGTAGACAGTTTACAGCTCTTGATATAGCATTTTTAATGCAGAACTATTACTGTCACACAAATATAAAGAAACTGTGTCAAAGATCTTATTTTATTCATTAATTAATGGGGGAACCAATAAAACATTATGATCGTGTCAAAGGAAACGTTTAGAACACATATACACATATATGGGCTCATGCCCATAATCTTAGTACTTTAGGAGGCTGAGGTCAGAGGATTACTTGAGCTCAGGAGTTTGAGACCTGTGTTGGAAACATAGCAAAATTTCAGCTCTACAAAAATAAAAAAGTTAACCAGGTGTGCTGGTTCGCGCCTGTAGTACCAGATACTCAGGAGGCTAAGGCAGAAGGATTGCCCGAGCACAGGAAGTCAGGGCTACAGAGAGCAGTGATCATGCCACTGTACTCCAGCCTGGGTGACAGAGTGAGATCCTAAATAAAAAAGAAAAAAAAGAACATGCATATACAATAGAGGTCCCTAGGAATGTGAAATATACAAATAAATGTGAAGCTGTCAACAGCCACCTGGAAGTAACTAATTAAGTTCTCCCACACACAAGTCATTTGCATTTCTATGGATACTTTTTTTGGTATTATCAGTTTTCTACAAAATACAAAGTTGTAAAATAATTCAAAGATAAAGAAAGGGAATGATAACCCTAACAGAACACTCAGTAAATTTTTTGCCCAGTTCAACGACAAAGAAAGGAAGTGATAACCCTAACAGAACACTCAGTAAATTTTTTCCCCATTGCAACATTTTTTCCTGACAGTTTAACTCTTAAAGTTAGGAAAGACACCCACTGTACATTTTGTTATGTCTTGATGCTATACATAGATTATTTCCACTCAATCAATGATCAGATGGATTTAGAATATGTTGGGGGTTCCAAAATAATATAGAGGAATCAGATTGTGCATGGATTACAGAACCCCTGATTTCCACTCCTGTAGCTAGAACTTTGAATACTATGTGTCCTGATTTCCTTACATGTGAAATGACATTTAGATTTTTTTCTATGCTAAGATTGTAGAATAAGTGGCAGAAATGATAGAAGTAGGAAAGATGCACCATTTTGGAGATGTCATAGAACAGTTACTGTTTCAACTTCTATTTCCCCCTGATTCTTTCTGTCTCCCCCACCCAGTTGGGTTGCATGATAAACTTAATCAGGACCTCACTGAGAAGGAGAGGATTGGTGCTTGTGTAATGCACAAGGGACATGGCACAGAATCATTATGGCATTTCCATAACGAGCTCACAATAGAATCATTGTCAGAGCTCCCTTTGCTATGACCCTGATGCTGAACATGAACTCAGGGCACATGCCCCACAGTTCATCCAGCCGGAGCCCTATGAGAACAAGGAAGGTGATGTCAGCTTTGGCACTCTGTTTAAATACAATGAAGCCTGAGTCTAGTGAATTACATGAAGACGGATCACCACGCTCAGCTCTGTGTTTACAAAGACATCAGCAATAAACACACATATCTTTTAGTAACAGAAAACCACAGACACTTCCATCACCCCTCCAAAAAAAGAATCGAGTTTTAAAAATCATGGATAATTTTTAAAATGCCATAAATATGAGATCCCTCTTCACTAGTTAGTCAATATCACTAGAGCATTGGGAAAGACTGTTTTGCTTTTATTTTCTGTGAACCACAGCCCCTTGTCACTTTAGCTATTGCTCTGAACATCGGTTATTTTGTCAGTCTTTAAAATCTTTTTCCGTTTTCATTTTAATATGATATAGAAAAGAACAAAGTACAAATTACAAAAGTAATTTGGGTCAGGTTTTCTTAGAATTTCTATATAACTCCTGACACTTCTGAAGAGACTCCATTCTTTGTCCAAGAACAAAGTTACATTTGATTTCACCACCCCTAAATAATAATAGCAGTGATGAACAGAATTGTTTTCATTCCCTTTACAAATAACTTTCAATTACACTTTGCTTCTTCAAAGAAGTAACTGATCACTGTTTCTGTAGCAATCTATCAATTAGGCTTGGTTTTCAAAAATAAAGTGATATGTTTAGGGCATTAATGGAGAAGACTTATAATAGAGATATCAAAATCGTGCAGTTTAGGCCCATTTAAACATCTATAAACGAATCCTCCCTCTTTTCTAGAAAAAAATCCTATCATTTGTTTGACAGCATGGTCAGAAATATTTGTTCTATACTTGTTTCTTTCAAAGATAAATGTCTAAGTATTTAATTAAGAAGAAAGTCAGAAATATTTGTAACTACATTGTTTCCCTAAGCACGCCTGCGCACACACACACATAAAATTCAGAGAAAAACGAACTTGTTATTGAATTTTGACAGGAAAACAATGTTTGAAAAGAAATACAACTGTGGATAGTGAACAAAAGTAGAAGCATTTAGCTTTTCATCACTACAAGACTGACGAATTCAAAACCTGGCCTCTGTTTCAGTTTCATAATCACCAAGGCAACTGTGAAAATTTTCACACTTAATTCTTGCCATTCACAATAGATAACATAAGATAACGTTCAATACGTGCCAATCACTGAGCTAAGACTTCTGCGTGCATTAACTACTTCTAACCCTTACAACAACTTTATGAGGCAAATATTATTCTTCTCAGTCTATCAACTATTATTATCCAGTCCTTTTCATGGATAAGGAAACTCAGGCTTTGAGAAGTTAAAACTTGTCTGATGTCACACATTCCTAGGGACCCATGGCAAGCATTATTTTTCCTAGGTTTTGTCTACAACAGCTTAAAAACTCAGCAGTTATAGCACTGAGTTCTGACACATAAGTAACCCATACCTGGAACCGTTTCCTAGGCTCTGCAGCGGTTTGTCAAATCCTTCACATTTCCTTAAGGTTCCAACAGGCTGGTACCTTAGTTTCTTGTTTAGCAGTCTCATTTAGAAGTTTTATCTTGCTCTCTTTAGCTTGAACATTTCTTCCTCTTTTTTTTTTTTTTTTTTTTTTTAGAAAGCAGGATTTATTGAGAGGACAGAAAAGTTCCCACAGCAGGAGGGGACCAAAGGGGTTGCCAGCTTAACCATTTCAATACATTTCATCTGCAAAGGCCTCTTTCCAGATCCTTCTAGTGTTTTTTTCCAACTATGCTAATTTTTTTTTAGAAATCAGCTCTAGATCTGTTGTTCAGGTTGCAGTGCAGTTACACAATCCTAGCTCACTGTGCCCTCAAACTCCTGGGCCTAAGTGATGCTCCTGCTTCAGCCTCCTGAATAGCTGGGACTACAGGTTTGCAGTGCCATCTGGCTAAATTTTTAAATTTTTGTGGACACAGGGCCTCGCTATGTTGCCCAGGCTAGTCTTGAACTCCTGGCTTCAGGTGATCCTCCCGTCCTAGCCTCCCAAAGCGCTGGAATTACAGGCATACACCACTGTGCCTGGTTACACACAAAAACCCATTTTTATATAAATAAAAAAATATATTTTTTGAGTTGGAGTCTCATTCTGTCACCCTGGCTAGAGTGCACACTTAGAGCCACTGCAGCGTCGACCTGTTGGGCTTAGGCGATCCTTCCGCTTCAGCCTTCCAAGTTGCTTAATTTTTATTTCAAATTTATTTTTATGCTAGGCATGGTGACTTGTGCCTGTAACCAAAGCACTTTGGGAGGCTGAGGAGGGAAATCACTTTAGCCCAGGAGTTAGAGACTAGACTGGGCCACATAGGGTGACCTCACGTCTGAAGAAAAAAAAAAAATTAGCAGGGTGTGGTGGTGCATACCTGTAGTTCCAGCTCAGGAGGCTGAGGCGGAAGGATTGCCTAAGCTCAGAGGTTGAGTCTATGGTGAGCTGTGATCATGCCACAGCACTGCAGCCTGGGTGACAAAGTGAGACTCAGCCTCAAATAAATACATCAATAAATAAATAATAACATTTATTTTAAAATCTGGGGCCTGCCCTATCTGTCCCCAAGATGCCCTGGAACATTTGCCCCTGCCATTCCCTTCCTCCTTACCCCTGGCATGTGTCCTTTAGTCCTTTATTTACTTTCTCTTTCCTTATCTTTTTGTCCTTTGCTTACGTGCAATCGTTTTGTCACCTTTCAGCTCAGTTCAGCAGGAACCCAATCATACCACAAAGTGATAAGTAAATGGCTCAGAGAATGTGCTAAGTAAAGGCATTGATTTGTCAGAATATTTTACACTTGTCACTGAGGTAATATCTTAATTGCTTAAAAAGTGAGCCAATAGGGAAGAAAAGGATCATTACCCCAAACCAAAAATAATGACATTTGTATCTCAAAAAAGCCAAATCCTCTTCACTTTCTCCACTGAGTCCTCTATTTTTGGGGCAGGGAATGAAAGCAATAAACCTTCCTTCCCTAACCCCTTCTTTTTTTAATATGTAGTCCTTTTATTTAACTGCATGAAGAGAGGACTGAAGCTTTGTCATTAGTATATTAGTTATCCAGATTTCTTTCTCTGATTAAGGAAACAAGCTTCAGGATAAAAAAATAACCCTTAGCATCTAGCATAAGGGAAAGGGACTTTTGTTAGATTACGCACATCTGTTTTCTTTTTCTTTTCCTTTTTTTTTTTAAGAGACAGAGTATCTCTCTGTCACCCTGGCTGGGAGTGCAATGGTGCAATTATGGCTCACTGCAGCCTTGAAATCCTGGCCTCAAGCATCCTCCTGCTGCAGTCTCCTGAGTAGTTGGGACTACAAACACATGCCACCACACCTGGCTTATTTTTTATATTTTAAAGATGAAGTCTCCCTGTATTGCCCAGGCTGGTCTCGAACTCTTTTCCTCAAGCAATCCTCTTGCCTCGCACTTCCAAAGTGCTGGGATTACGGGCATGAGTTACTGTGCCTGGCCAGATTACATATATTTCTTAATACTAGAGACTATGACTTCTTTGAAAGTCACACACACACACACCCCCCTCTGTTATTTTTGCTCTTCTGCAATTTCACTACTTTTATTCTTCTATTCAATTGTTGAGACCTCACTATTTTGTTCTCTTTGAGTGCTGAGATCATGTATTACTTCATCAAAAAGTTAATCTGCACTTAAGAAGCATACGGTGTAATGGAAGAAAGTGAAACTGACTAGGAACTTCTAAATATAATGCAATATGCATAATATTATTTTAGGAGATCAAGTAATCCAGGAGTCGATAGAATTCAGGTGACCTAATGCAGAGTGAGAAGACGTTACCACATTCTTCTCACTAGTGCTCCTGCTTGGACCACGGTAATAGTGCAACTCATTTCCTTCCTGATCCGGCTGAATAATTTGTGGGGCACAGTGCAAAATGAAAATGGGCCTCTACAGCTACTAAAATATGCAACATTATCCTTTCTTCTGTGGCCTCTGTCACCTGACCTATCAGAGTATTTTTAAATATTTATTTATGTATTTACTTATTTATTTAGTGTGTCAGAGTCTAACTTTGTTGCCCAGGCTGGAGTGCAGTAGCATGACTCACTGAAGCCTTGACTTCCTGGGATTAGGCAATCCTTTTGCCTCAACCTCCAGAAGAGCTGGGACTACAGGCGCATGCCACCCCACCCAGCTAACTTTTTATTTTCTGTAGAGATGAGGTCTCACTATGTTGCCCAGGATGGTCTTGAACTCCAGAGCTCAAGCAATCCTCCCTCCAAATGTGCTGGTATTTCAGATGGGAGCCACCCACCTGGCCTTTATCATAGTATTTTATATTTACTATTTGATATCATAGGGCCCTGGCACAGGGATGCAAGAGCTGACCCTCACGGGCATACCAGCATCCCATCCCATAACTTAGAACACACACACTAACTTTGCCATCAACAGCTGGAATCTCCTCCCACCAACTGCTGGACCTGTGCTGCTTGGAATAAATAATGCACAGTGCTCCTGACAGTGGCAGGAAAGTAGAGTCAGGCATCTCCCTATCCCATGGGGCCTCCTGATAACCTACCATGACCTTCAAGTGACTACAACCTCCATAATGGGTCCTACTTGATAGCTGGATTGAGGGTGGGTGAAAGGCTCCCACGACTGAGTTGCCCGCTGAACATGGCATGGTGCTGCCAACTAGGGGCAATGACAGCTCCTGCCCTCCCTGACCACAAGATGTCCTGGAGCATTTGTGCCTACACTTGCCCATCCCCACTGCCCCATCAGTGGCACAAGAATGAAGGTGGAAAAAATGGCAGTACCAGTTGAGGTGGGGTATGTTGGGTGTTGTCCAAAGGAATGACAAGAGGAGGATACACGTAAACTGAGCAACTCCACATGCTCTAGAGTTCAGAGTGAAAGTTATCATCTAGAATATCAAGATAGAAATGCCAGAGCATTAACTTCCTACTAGGAGACTCTTCTGAGCATGTGGGACTGGGCCCTATGTAACTACACTGGCTTTAGGACCTGGTAGCTAGTCTTCCTCCTTTCTACCTATCTCCTCACTATTATCCATCTTAAAGTGTCTTATTTATGAATATTTATTTATTTACTTGAGTCAGGGTCTCATCCTGTCACCCAAGCAGGAGTGCAGTGACATGATCACATTTCAATGCAGCCCCAACTTCTTGGGCTCAGGTGATCCTCCCACTTCAAGCAGGTGCCACCATGCCTGGCTACTTTATTTATTTATTTTTTTGTAGAGATGATATCTCAGTATGTTGTCTGGATGGTCTCAAATCTCCCAGGCACGAGTCTTCCTCCTGCCTACGCTTCCCAAAATGCGGGATTACAGGCATGAGCCACCATGCCCGACCTGAAGTATCTTAACTTGGCAAAATGTGGCTTCACCTTCAGTTGCTGCCATATCTGTTCCCTCTGCTTTCCATTGTGCCTGTCCCTCTTCTTTGGCTTTTGGGCTCCTTGTTATGGCTACTGAACTCTCCAAATGTGTTTTGGGCCTCCACGCTTTTGCATTACTGTCTCCCTCTCTGGAAGACTCTCTAAACTTTTTTTCCACTAGTTCCATTTCAAGGCCTACATCAAAGGCTATGTCTTCCTAATTCCCCCAGACAGTCAGTCTTATTTCTCTCACCCAACATCATACCTTGCTTTTTGTTCTCTTCTGCATTTTTTTGGTGCCTTGGCACAGTTCCTAAACATACCTCTGGTGATCAAGGCCCAGGAAATGCTCAGATAATGCCAATTCAAATAATTGATACTGGCCAGGCCTGGTGGCTTACACCTGTTATCCCAGCACTTTGAAAAGCCAAGGTCAGGGGAATTACTTTAGCTCAGTAGTTCAAGACCAGCCTGTGCAGCACAGCAAGACCCCATCTCTCCAAAAAAATTAGCCAGGCATAGTGGTATGCATTTGTAGTCCCAGCTACTCAGGAGGCTGAGGTGGAAGGATCATCTGAGCCCAGGAAGTTTGGGCTTTGGTAAGCTGTGAGTGTGCCTTAGCACTCCAGTCTGGGTGACAGAGTAAGCCCCCTAACTCAAGAAAAACAAAAATAAAAACAAATATTTGATCCTGTATTAAATTCCACCCCAACTTTCTGGTATCATTCTCACAGAGTGAGTAGGGTGGTGGAGCAGGAGAAATGGTGAAGGACAACTGGGCAGTTTGCCAGTGGGTGGTTTTGACTTGCTATTGTGAAGGATGGCAGAAGTCTCACTATGAGCATATGTATGGTTGGCCAGAGTGTCTGCAGGCCAGTTGTGAAAGGACATCCAGGGCAGTGCCTGACAGTATGGCGGTGTGGTTTCTCCATCAGAATTCAAAGACCTAAGATATCAGATTGGTTTAAGATTAAGGATAGGCAGTTAACATAAGTGAGGTGTAGAAAAGGACAAAAGATACAAGGGAAATGGCAATGCTAGCAGAAATGATTAAAGTGGCAAAGGAGGAGGAGGGTTGTCTAACTGGGTATAAAACTGTAAAGCCTGATTGGAGTTATGAGCTGGTGAAATAAGTTTTAGAGAACAAAGTAATGAAACTGCTCTAAGGACAAAGAACAGGGCATGAAAAGAAGGGTATTAGAAAGCTCAAATAAATTGGACTCATTCTAAATTATTTTACTGAATTGCATAAAATAATAAATGGTATATTAGTCTCTTATTTGCAGTTTCAGTTACCTATGGTCAACCATGGTCTGAAAATACTAAATCGAAGTTTCCAAAAAGAAACAATTTATAAGTTTCACATTTCACTGCATTCTGAGAAGTATTAGAAACTCTTTTGCCAACCTACTTTGTCCCACCTGGGATGTGAATCACCCCTTTATACAGTATATCCACATTGTCTACACTACTTGCCCAATCATCATCAACAGCATCTGTTCCTGACATCCAACCCACAGCATCATCTTGGCTAGATGACCAAAGATCATCTGAAACAGATAACCTTCCAGATGTGTTGTCAGAAGGTCAATAGCCTAACCCTGTGTCACAATACCTACATCATTCACCACCTTTCATTTCATCATGCAGACATTTTATCTTCCCACAACATCACAAGAAGGGTAAGTACAGTACAATGATATTTTGAAAGAGAGAGAAATCACATTTACATAACTTCTATTTCAACATATTGTTATAAAAATTCCACAGAAAGTCCCCTACAAGCAAACCTTCAAGTTACAAACTTTAACAATGCACACGTGTGGATTTTTTTAGGAATTATTTATCTCTACCAGGTGTCATTATGGCCTTTTAAATACATTCTATATAGCCAATTGTGCTAGTTGGGCACCTAGGCTAACTTTGTTAGACTTAAAATAAATCGAACTTACCAATGGGCTCTTGCAGTAGAGCTTATGTATGTTGGGGATTTTCTGTACTTTGTTATTCGTTATTGTTGTTAATCTCTTACTGTGCCTACTTTATAATTTAAACATTGCCATGGGTGTGTAAATTTAGAAAAAACATAGCATATATGTAAGGTCTGGTTCATCTGCTGTTTCAGGCAACCACACGAGGTCTTGGAATGTTCCCATAGATAAGGGAGAGGGTTAATATAGGTTAGATTGAAGAATTCTTTTTTTATTTTCAAAATTGAGAGGAAAAAAATGGCTAAAAAGCTTAAAAGAGACCCCAATATGAATTTGATTTGTCCTTTACATAATTAACACTAGTGCATAACAGTTCAATTCATTCATAGCCTTACCAACACTTGATATGGCCAGTCTTTCCAATTTTGACCATTTTAATACATGTGTGCAGTGGTATTACTTTGAAACTTTATTTTGCACTTCCTTAATGTCAAATTATGTTGGCCAGGCTCAGTGGCTCAGTCCATAATTCCAGCACTTTGAGAGGCCAAGGCAAGAGGATTGCCTGAGCCCACAGGTTCAAGACCAGCCCGGGCAACTTGGCAAGAACTCGTCTCTACAATAAATCAAAATTTAGCCAAGTGTGGTAAGGCAAGCCTGTAGTTCCGGCTACTTGGAAGGCTGAGGCGAAAGGATCACCGGAACACAACAGGTAGATGCTGAAGTGGCCATGAGTGTGCGACAGGGCGAGACTCCAACTCCAAAAAAAAGAATAATGTTGAACATCTTTTCATGTACTTTTTTGTCATTCATATATCTTTGTGAAATGTCTACTCAACTCTTTGTCCCTTTTTAAAATTGAGGGTTTTGGTTTTAATTATTGAGTTTTGAAAATCCTGCATATAAGTTCTTTATTAGATATATACTTTGCATATCTTTTCTCCTATATGTGGTTTTTCTTTTCATTTGCTTAACAGTGTCTTTGGAATAGAAGAAGTTTTCAATTTTGATGATATACAATTTAACTGTCTTTTTCTTTCTTTTTTGGATTGTGCTCTTGATGTTATATCTAGGAAACCCTTGCCTAATTCAAGACCACAAACTTTTATTTTAAAAATTGTATAAGTTTAAATTTTATATTCAGGTTTATTATCAATCTTAAGTTGATTTTTATACTTTTAACATATCAATATCTAATAGTTCTACCATTATTTGCTGAAAACAAATATTCTTTCTATATTGAAACGCCTTTAAACTTTTGTCAAAAATACTCTTTCCTTTTCTTTTTCAGTTGGGAGTCTCATTGTCACCTAGGCTGGAGTGCAGTGACACGCTTATGACCACCGCAGCCTTGACCTTGCTGGGCTTAGGCGTTCCTTCTGCTTCAGCCTTCCAAACAGCTGGAACTACAGATGAACACCACCACACCCGGCTAGTTTTTTTGTGATTTATCGTAGAGACAAGGTCTCATCAAGTTGCCTAGGCTGGTCTTGAACCACTGGGCTCAGACCATCCTCTTGCCTCGGCCTCCCAAAGTGCTGGATTTATAGGTTGAGCCACCACTCCTAGCCTAGTACTCTTTTCCTTTGGTCTATTTGTCTATCTTGATGCCAATGCCACATTGTGTTATATATTTACACTTACAGCTCTCTCTCTATATATATAATATATAAACAAATATATACATATACACAAAAAACCCAAATTATTTATTTATTTATAACTAGTTTTGAAACCAGGTAGTGTTAACCCTCCAACTTCTTTGTTAGCTAGTCTAGGTCTTTGCTGTTTTTGTTTGAAATTTAGAATCAGCTTGGCAATTTCTACAAAAAATACCTATTGTTATTTTAATTGAAATTGCACTGACTCTACTGATCAATTTGGGAAGAATTGACATCTTAACAATATTAAGTCTTCCAACTTAAAAACAAGAAATAGCCAGGCTCGGTGACTCAGCCTGTAATCCCACGCCTTTGGGAGGCTGAGGTGAGTGGATTGCCTGAGCCCACGGGTTTGAGACCCGCCTGGGCAGCAAGACTTCATCTCTACAATAAATCAAAAAATCAGCCGGGTGTGGTAGCGCGTGCCTGTAATTCTGGCTACTCGGAAGGCTGAGGTGGAAGGATCGCCGGAGCCCAGCAGGTGGAGGCTGCGGTGGCCGGGAGCGGCCACTGCACTCCAGTCTGGGTGACCAAGTGAGACTCCAACTCAAAAAAAAACAAGAAATAATCTCTTGATGTATTTAGGTATGTCTCTCTCAATGTCTCTCAATGTATTTTCTTTAATAATTTTAAGCAGTATAGTTTTCAACTTACACATCTTTGTCAGTTTTATCCCTAAGTATTTTATATTTTGTGTGCTATATTAAACGGTACTGATTTTTACATTTTAATTCCCAAGGAGACAACATATTACGTTAGGGTGCATCACTCATTTTAATTTTCTAAGACCCTGCAGTCAACACCTCAGGAATTCAAATTCTTATCAAAATGTTCAAGACATAGCATGGCTTCCTTTCTGTTTTTCACTAAAATCCTATACTCTTCTTCATTGAAGAATGCCTGTTTTTCCAGAAAACCAAATACTTCATGTTCTTGCTTATAAGTAAGAGCTAAACTGGGTACACATGGACATAAAGATGAGAACAACAGACACCAGGGACTTTTAAAGGGGAAAGGGAGGGTGAGGAGCAAGGACTGAAAAAATTCTATTGGGTACCATATTTACTATTAGGGTGACGAGTTCAATAGAGCCCAAATCTCTCCATCACACAATAATACCCACATAACAAACCTGCACATGTACTCCCTGAATTTAAAATTAGAAAAAAAGAATACCTGTTTTTCTGAAGTACTATATAGTAAAAGTTTGGAAAAGGTACTTAGAAACGAAATGAGGTTATTTACTCAATTGTGAAGATAGCTTTAACAGAAATTTCTTTTTATAAACCTCTGGGGGCGATTCATCTGGCAGTAATACTCCAGATACTGAGCTTCTTGCAAGGACAGAACAGAAAATAAGGATATTTTGATTATGCTTTCTTTGAACTACAATGAATAAAACGCTCTAGAGGATGTATGTTTAGCTTTCTACATTATATTAATACTAATTGCTGGGAGACCAGAGTAGCATCTAGTAAGTCACTTTTTCCAGAGCAGTGGATGGTGCTGAGTTCTCTAAGGGGATTAATTTAACTAAGACACTTAATTGAATTAATTCATTCCCCCAGAGAAGCTTTCACTCACCTTCATTTTCCACTGAATTAAGGAGAGACTGAATTTCCTTTCTCTGTTGCGTATTTATATTTAGCATTATTCCTGTAGTGACTTAACAGCATTTAAGTTACAAAGTGAGTTAAGAAGAAGTTTGATTATGAACTTCGGCAGAAACTATACAACTGTTTAGTAAAAGCTTAGAATGCAATCTATTTCTGAAATCACAGTTGAGTGTGGTCTTTCCTTAAAACCACTGGATCATATTCCAGAATGTGGGGTTCAAAAAACAAATCTCCATCCTAATGTAATGGATTTTTTGTTGAAGTCAGATAAACTGGGAATTTGAAAAATAGAAAGCCAATTTTTTGTGTGAATATTATTAAGTAATTTTTCTTTTCTTTCTTTCTTTTTTTTGAGGTGGCGTCTCACTCTGTCACCCCAACTGGAGTGCAGTGGTGTGATCACAGCTCACCGCAGCCTCGACCTCTTGGGCTCAGGCCATCCTTCCAACTTGGCCTTCTAAGTAGCTGGGGCTACAGGCACGTGCCACCATACCCAGCTAATTTTTAAAATTTTTTTATAGAGATGAGGTCTCATTATGTTCCTCAGGCTGATTTTTCATATTCCTGTACTCATTCTCAGAGCCATTTTTTATAGATTGGTAAGCATAACCAGAAATTTTAAGTGACAAGCTAATCAATCACATTACTAACCACAACGTTGCTTGGAATAATATCTATGATTCTCATAATACATGTGATCGGGTTTACTGCTGCATGTATGAACTAGCATAAGCACTAGATGGCAACTTCTTAGATTTGGATTTGGATCATAGCCTGCCATGGCTAACATAATACTGGACAAACTAACTTTAGGTTAGTTTGCTAGGGCTACCATTCAAACTACCACAGACGGGGTGGCTTAAACAAAAGAATGTATTTTCTCACAATTCTGGGGGCTAGAAGTCTAACAGACCAAGTTGTCGCAGGATTGCTTTCTTCCAAAGCCTGTTTCCCAGGTATACAAATGGCTGCCTTCCTGCTGTGTGTTCGTGTGGTCATTTCTGTTTGCACACAGGTCTTTCTCTGTGTGTGTCCTAATCTCCTCTTCTTATAAGAACACTAATTATATTAAATTAGTCTCTACACTAATGATCCCATTTTTCCTTAGTTATTTCTTTAAAGGCCCTATCTCCAAGTACAGTCACATTCTGAGGAACTGGGGTTAGGCCTTCAACATATGAATTTGGGGGATGACACAATTCAGTCTGTAACACCCTGTAAGCTTTTACTTCTTCAGTCACAAAATGTGTGGATTGATCAAAATATCACTCAAGACTATTCAAAATCTAAAGGGCAAGACAAATACGAGGGGGAACACAAAAACCCAGAGTTATCTTTTGGGTGCGGACCCCTTGTTGTACAAGCTTCCTCCACTAGGTCAGGGTTCTAGGAATCCATCAGCATCAGTGTACCAGCTAGTGATGTTGTGAGAAGTTGTGTTCAGCTTCAGTGAATTTTTTTGGAGATTCTTTCAACACATTTGCCCTTTTCATAATGGATGATTTATATTAATAAACTGCCTGCACCATGCTGAGTGTTCAGTAGTTTTTGATCAAAAACAACATGGCCCTTGTGCCTCACCCTTCCTATTCTCCAGATCTTGCCCCTAAGTTACTTTTTTTTGTTTCCCCAGATGAAAAAAAGTCCTTAAAGGGAAACTTTTTTTCGATGTGGAAGAAGTGAAACAAAAAATTGCAGAAGCACTAAAAGGCATCAAAATAGATGAGGTCAAAAACTGTTTTGAGCAGTGGAAAAAGCGTTTCAATAGGTATATTGCATGAAACGGAGAGTACTCTGAAGGTGATTGAAGTTTAAACATATAAGAATAAATATACAATTTTTAACAAATAAGTTTTGGGAGTATTGGGATCCTCCCTCATAAATGTTGTGACTTTCTTGGTTGTAAGCATCACAAAATGATCCTGGCTAACTTAAGGAAAAAGAAATTTATTGACAAACTATGGGGGTTCTGAGAGAATAAGGGGAGGCTAGAGGTGAGGAGGTCTGGTCTGTGTGTTGTTCACAAGTAACTGCCACCAGCACCACATACAATGTCAGGGGAGGGGTGTGGAGACTCCTAAAAGGACAGTGATGGGTCATAGCAAGATGGAGTGGGTGGTGTAGAGCACCTCTCTCCTGCAACATAGCAGAAAATCACTAAGAACATATTACAGTATCTAATTAACATCAAGCTAAACATGTTTGGAAAAGCTGACAAAACCCTAAAGCAAACAATCTCCTGATTTTTTTTCTTTTTCTTTTTCTTTTTTTTTTCTGAGTTGGAGTCTCACTCGGCTGCCCAGACTGGAGTGCAGTGGCCGCTCCCGGCCACCGCAGCCTCGACCTGCTGGGCTCCGCGATCCTTCCGCCTCAGCCTTCCGAGTAGCCGGCATTACGGGCGCGCGCTACCGCGCCCAGCTGATTTTTGATTTATTGTAGAGATGAGGTCTCGCTGCCCAGGCGGGTCTTGAACCCGCGGGCTCAGGCAATCCACTCACCTCAGCTTCTCAAAGGCGCAGGATTACAGGCTGAGCTACCGAGCCCAGTTTAAAACTTCTCTTTTAATAGAAAGCTTTATTTTGGATATCCTAAGAATTTCAAGTTTTTATTGAACACACTGTTATAGCTTTCTCATCTTATTTTTAAGTACTTTGAAAGCTCTTTATACTGATTCATGTTTTGCTCATTTTTAGTTGAATAAACTATCTTTCAAATCCTGAATGCTGCGTATTTGACTTTTTCCTTACATTCCCACTACGAGTTAATATTCATAAATGCTCATTCATTAAATGAATTTTTTTCTTCTTTATTTTAGATCCAGGGGGATACATATGTATGTTTGTTACATGGTCATATTGTGTAGTGGTGGGGATTGGGTCTCAGGTGGTCCATTCCCCAGATAGGGAACACAGTACCCTATTGATGATTTCTGAACTCTTACCCACCTCCTTACCTCTCTCTTTATTGGTGCTCCCAATGTCTATTATTTCCATCTTTTTGATCATGATTCAATGAATATTTTATGAGCAGCTACTATATGTCTGGGCATATTGTAGGTGCTAACTAGTATTTCTTCATAAATCATGAAAATTGCAGTTTTCATTTGGCTTATTTTTTGTTATATTAAAAATGTAGTAAAAACAAAAGACTACCTTGCTTTACTTGACTTTTTTTCTGCCAAAGATAAAAGAGACCCTTTCTCATGTATTTACTCCTCACAAACAAACATCCAAGTATAGGAAATTCTTTAAAATCAGAAGTGCCGGGCTTGGTGGCTCAGCCTGTAATCCCGTGCCTTTGGGAGGCTGAGGTGAGTGGATTGCCTGAGCCCGCGGGTTCGAGACCCGCCTGGGCAACTTGGAGAGACCTCATCTCTACAATAAATCAAAAAATTAGCCAGGCGTGGTAGCGCGCACCTGTAGTTCCAGCTACTTGGAAGGCTGAGGCGGAAGGATCGCCAGAGCCCAGCAGGTCGAGGCTGAGGTGGCCAGGGGCGGCCGCTGCACTCCAGTCTGGGTGACAGAGTGAGACTCCAACTCAAAAAAACAACAACAACAAAAACAAAAAACAAATAAAATCAGAAGCAATCACTCAATGATCTGTTTGGCAGTAATCTCGTGGAATTCTCCAAACTTTTAAGTTGGTATATTTTTTTCAATTTAAATTATACATAGGATCCAGTTATTTAAAACAGCCAGAATCACTAATTTTCTTGCACAAAGATATTAGATATATCCAAATTTGTAACTCTTAAAAATTTCTACATCACCAAAAAAGAAATATGAGCAAGTTTGTTTGTGTATTTGAGTTGGGCTCTCATTCTGTCACCCAGTATGTAGTGCACTGGAATGATCACAGCTCACCACAGCCTTGACTTCCTGGGCTCAAGCAATCTTCCCTCCTCAGCCTTCCAGGTAACTGGGACTTCAGGCACATGCTGCCACACCCAACTAATATTTTATTTTTGTAGAGACAGGGTGTCGCTATGCTGCCCAGGCTGGTCTCAAACTCCTGGGATCAAGCAATCCTGCCACCTTGGCCTCCCAAATTGCTGGGATTACAGGCATAAGTCACCATACCCAGCTAATTCTTGATAAACATAGAAAGTTGAAAATTGGAGCCATATTATACATGACATTAAAAATTATATCAATCTCAGCATCTCATTAATTTTTGTAGTTTGCTAAGCTTATACACTTTCAGTAAGATATGTGGCTGCTTATCTTTAATCTAGAAGCTGGAAAGAAGAGGTAGTTGTCCGTTTTTATTTCAGAGTTAGATCACTGATATCTATCATTTGTTCACATTCCCCTTCACAAAAATAAAATTCAGACACGAAGCTCCCAAAACCTTCAGATGAAACCTGTAAAAGATAATATCACAACTCTTTGTGCTACCCACTCACTTGCCATTGCACAACTCCTGTTAGGCTGTGATGAACATGTGTATGGAGAGGAGGCATCTGAGCCCTAACATTTAATTGGACTTGGCGCGAGTGTGAGGTGGCAGTGTATTCAGACACTTTTATGTGAATGAACAAGCATGGGCCTGAATTTCAAAAAGAAACAGAAAAAAAAGCCTTCCTGATCTATGCACATTTGCAAGTAGTTCAAATATATACGAATATATTGTAGGTCTTTTTTCCAAGGACTGCCCTTAAGCAAGTTAACCTAGAAGAATGATTTAATGGGCTAAATGTGCTTCAGAAATGCAGTTTGAAAAGCCTTAATCCTTTGTAATCACTTCTCTTTATGGGTAAGACACTGAGACCAAGGGAAGTCAGGCAAAGCACGATGAGCTTCCTTTCCATCCCTCGTGCTGTTTCTTTAACTGGGACTTCATATTCCTTCAATACTAAGCAGCAGGGTCTTAATCCATTTGTAATAGATACATCTATCTATTCCTTAAACTGTCTTTTTCCTCAAACACATCTTCTCTTTCTCCTATCTCTCTCTCTCTCTCTCTCTCTCTCTCTCTCCCCCCCTTCTCTCCCTCTGTCCCAAACATGTGACATGTACCTAACATGACAGGATGCAGTGACGTATGCTTGTAATCCCAGCACTTTAGGAGAACATGGTGGGCAGATTGTTTGAGTCCAGGAGTTGGAGACCACGTTGGCCAACATGGCAAAACTTTGTCTCAAAAAAAAAAAAAAAAAAAAGGAAAGAAAAAAAATAGCTGGGCACATGGTGGCATGAACCTGTGGTCCTGGCTGCTCTGGAGGCTGAGGTGGAAGTACCATTTGACCCCAGGAGGTCAAGGCTGCATGAGCAGCCTAATCCAATTCTCTGGAAAAGCATTGCTGTTTAAATTGATAACTTTTACAGTAAAAGAGAAGGTGCTACAAGAAAGATAGAATTGTGTCGACAGTGTGAGATCTGCCTGTGTGCTTTGACTGAGGGATTGATGAGAGATTAAACAACTGACATGAGATATTTTTGTGCGATTATACTAAATAAATCTGTCTTTGTTAATACACTCACCCTTAATTGCCTATGAGTGTGTGTTTTTCAGAACCCCTCAAACTAACAAAAGATAGTACATCTTTCAAAATGTCATTTTATCTTTTGTTGAAGATCTGGTTATCCAGAAACAGATATTGAGATGAAGTTTGACAAATCGTTTTTGTTTGTTTAAAAATTATTATTAGGAATTAACAACTTTGGAAGGGAATGGCAGGAAGCAGAAGAGAAGTCCGCATGGAGAATTCAGTGAGTATGGCTCATTAGACATGACCCATATTTTTGACTGAGATGGATGGACCCTTATACCTCTGTCTTTTTTTTTTTTTTTTTTTTTTTTGAGTTGGAGTCTCACTCTGTCGCCCAGACTAGAGGGCAGTGGCTGCTCCCGGCCACCGCAGCCTCGGCCTGCTGGGTTCCGGCGATCCTTCCGCCTCAGTCTTCCAAGTAGCTGGAAATACAGGTGCACGCTACCACACTGGCTAATTTTTTTTATTATTATTATTTATTGTAGAGATGAAGTCTCACCAAGTTGCCCAGGCGGGTCTCAGGCAATCCAACTCACTTCAGCCTCCGAACGCGTGGGATTACAGGCTGAGCCACCGAGCCTAGCTTATACCTCTGTCTTGGTCAGTCACCAGATGTGCTCTGCCTGGGAAATATGAGTTAGTGGCAAGGTGGCTCTCTGCAAATGAGTCAAACCCCGATGAAGTTGACAATGGGAGGCCATATGCTGGGACAAAAAAGTTCTTCCTTGACGGGTGATCCGGGTGGCACATCTTTGTGCCCACCACACCTCATAATAGAACCACTTTCCCCAGAAAGAGAACAGGGATTATTTTTTAAAATTTTTGAGATTGAAGAAACAGAGACAAATAGCTAACTGCCATCAAGCATTCTGTAGTCCCAGCTAGGCTTCCTGTCAAGGACCCTATGACTCCCTTGGCAGACACTGGAGAGTTTATTTCCCTACAATCTAAGTATCATGACTCCACATCATTGATTATGTTCACTGCATAGTTCTGCACAGTGAATGCTGGCACTGCATGACATTGGTAACATTGACATTCCCAAACTCCAAATACCAAAGCCTATCAGATTTTCTTAAGATTTCATTTTCTCAGATAAGTGGAGCTGGTTAATTAGCCAGACCACAAGAGAATTCAATTTCTCTATGCATTTCAACCATTGGTAAGACTTGGGAATTGGCATCATTTTTTGGTAATGTGGTAGTTACGACAATGTGGTATGAATGATGGAAACTTAAGATAAACTGCTCTGAAGGAATCACAAATCAGACTGACTTGTAACGAGTCAGTCGCTCATTAATAGAGAATCTAGTTTCTGAGACCTGCGACGTAACTGTGTTTGGATAATGTCAGAGACCAAAGCCTAAGTGAGAAAATGCTGTCCTATTTCAATAATTCAAATATCACAATAATTCTGAAATATTAACTGGCAGCTGGAAAATCCTCTTTCAAAGTTCTGCTTTAACGTTATCTGCACCACATTGGACAATTTCTTTCTTTAGCTTAGCCTATATTTTAAAATCTTAAATACATTTTAAAATCTTAAGGAAAGATTATTTACAAAGAAATAGTTTGAGGGGTTTCTTCTTATGCAATGTCCTATAAAATATTACTTTGAGAATTCTCAGTGATGAAAATTCCTTAACCTGAGATGGCAGCCAGACTGAGAAGACATGACTTAGGACATCCCTGGAATGGCCAGTGAGGTGTAACAGGAAGAAAATCCCCAAAGCTTGTGATGATAACCTGTGGTGTCTTGACGGCATAACTCTTTTTAAAAAGATAGCCTGGAAATAAATTATAGGCAAGATGGTGCCTGGTTATTTTTTCAGTCATAGATGTTTTCTGAACTCAACATCTCTCTCCTAGCAACAGAAACTTTAAAAAATGTATTCTAAAGAGCATACCTTTAAATATGTACTGCTGATGTATATTGCACATTCTCAAAGCCTAAGATCTTCATAAGTAGTTTTCCAATTAGTTTCGGGAACACACAGATCATTCTAAGTCTCTTATCATTAGTGTACAATAATTTTTTAAATAGTGCACTGGTGCATATCTGTAGTCCCAGCTACTTGGGAGGCTGAGGTGGAAAGAGTGCCTGAGCCCAGAAGGTTGGAGCTGTGATGAGCTGTGATTGTGCCACTGCACTTTAGCCTGGGTGATGGAGTGGTACCCTGATTAAAAAAAAAAAAATACAAGCAAAATATGTGAGTTATATGGAATTTTAAAGAGTCAATAAACTGACAGGTTTATTATACTGAATTTGTTCTTACAATGCACATTCAAGGCCTAAATCTATTATGCATTGAGATACAGTGATACAGACCATTTTATTTATTTCAAATGTCTTGGTTTGTTGGTTAATAAGTATGTACTTAGTAAGAAAAAAACAACTTTCAGCCACAACAATCTCAGACTTTTCAAGTTTCTCTTCATTTGGCAGCTGTCATAGCAGCAGAGGTTGTCGTTTTTATCTCAAGGGAAAAAAAAGGATATCTGCTTTAAAATGTTCAAGTCCTGAATCTACTGAAGCATTAAATACAGGCCACAAATCTAACTTATGCCTCAAAACAGTCACTATTAGGGCCTAAATGTAAAAAATTTGTATTTTCTCATTTAAAAATCCTAAGTGGAATATTTAAAAATATTGGAATACATCAAATATAATGAAAAGTGCAATTTTTGCCCATTTTGTCTTACTTCGCTTTTTAAAAAAATATCTTATTTTAAAGATGTGGAATATAAGTCAGGATTAGGTACCAAAACTTCCTTTTTTAAAAAAAATAGCATATGGAACAGAATTACCCCACTTGAACAGCAACTGATATCACAAAAACCCCAGTTTCCTATTTAAAAAATTATTTATCAAACTAACTTAAATAATAGTTTCCTGTGTTGATTTAAAAATATTTGATTTAATAATAAGTTTCAAATCTCACATATATGTGTAAAGTTACTTCTAAATTAGTTTGACACTATAAAATCCCAATTCTTATTTTGGAAATTTAGTTATTATACTACTACCCAAATGGAGTCAAGATTTTCTCTATGTAATACACTCTTAAGGGACACAGGGAATCTGTACACAGATTTTCTCTATATAATCTACCCTTAAAGAGAGACTCTGCTGTTCTCTAAGAAACTAAAAACTTACCAACCACTGCCCTACCATTAGAAAATTCTCAAAACATACAAATTGGTAAATTTCTAAGAAATACAGTACTTGGTTGATTTGGCATATCAGAATTTGAACCAGGATGTATATTTTTCATACTATTCTTTCACAGAATGCTGATGTTCTGTCAGCATTTTTCATTCTGGCACTTGATTTTTTTTTTTTACTCTAATTCTCAGCATTATATTCTATTATGTTATTTTCATGTGGTTGTGTGTATTTACATTTTATATCTCAGAGATGATAATGGTGGCTAATATTTATTGGGAACTTGCTTTGCCAGAACTTATACGGAGTACTTTGTGTGAGTGGGTTTACTTAATTTCCACAATAAACCCCTGAGATAAGTGCTGTTACTGTCTCCATTTCATAGATGAATAAACTGAGTTATAATAAGGTGAAACCATAAGCTGACAAGTTTGCCAATGCCACTAAGTGAACAGTAAAGCCAGAATTTCACCTCAAACAGGTTGTGATTGGACCTGTAGATCTTAATCGCCTTACCAAAAGTCAGGATCAGGTATTTATGTCTTTGTGTCACTTCAGAATATATAGAACAGAATATACATTATCTTATTTGATTTTTACACAGTCATGCCTTTTGCATATGAAGAAATTAGACTCACCCAGAATAACTGACATTCCATACTTAATATGGCTATTGCATATCAGAGATTGGACTAAACTCAGGTGCATATCAGAGCTTGAACTAAAAATCATTAGGTTTAATGATTTTTGTCACTGTATCCTAGCTTCCTGGGAAATATGACCATTTTAAGTGTTACTTCAAGGTCTTATTTCTAACTGGAAGCATACTGAGACACTAGTTGGTGGAAACCAAGTTTTTATTTACATATTTCTAGATTAGAAAACTGACCTAAACTGCTCAAAGATATATAATAGGTTTCAAAGAAAAGTAATAGATAAAGAAAAATCAAGCATGAGACCATTAGCTGATAACATTGACAAAATCTTTGTCTGAGTCTTTAGATAATGGACACAATCACTTCTCTGTAATTGCTTCCAATCCAAGATACCATATTAGTCCGTCTAAATAACTGTACTATAGCAGATATTATTTAGCTTTGACTATGCTCCAGTCATTGTTGAAAGCAATTTACGTGAGTTAACTACGATCTTTTTGAATTCTTGCAGGAGCTCTATGAGGCAGGGACTATTTTTAGATAAGGAAGCAAAGAGAAGTCAAATAATTTGCCCAAGATTAGATGGTAGGTCTGGCTCCAGAGTCAGTCTTCTTTACTTCATGTTACATAACAATGTGTCTACTCTGTGCCATGGGTTTTAAATATATTACTGCTAATTCTCACCAGACGCCAGCATGACAAAGTAGATATACTTAGTTTTGCTTCACAGACTGGAACATGCAGTGCAGCAGGGTCAAGTCATTTGCTCAGCAACTAAGTGCTTAAACCAAGATTCAAACCCAGTCCACCTCGAATGGAAAATCATGCTTTTTCCACTTTACAACACGACTCTGTAAATAAAATCCACCATGACAAAAAGTAGTAATAGCGGATCACATTTGACTATTACGTCTTTTAGCTTAGCATGTGTTATATATATGTATCAACTGAACAAACAAGGGCAAAGGCCACTTAACATAAATTGCCTTTTCTTTGTTAAATAGGAGGTTCTCAAACAGCCTATTTGTGGTTATGTAAGTATGTATGTATGTATTTTAGAGATTGTATTTATTCTTGCTATTTTGCCCAGGCTGGTCTCAAACTCCTGGCCTCAAGCAATCCTCCCACTTCAGCCTCCCAAAGTGCTGAGATTACAGATGTAACCACCATGCCTGGCCTGTTTTAAATTTTGTAGGATTTGATATTTATTGAGAAGATTTTATGGTTACAGTATCCAAAAGGCAAAGAGCTTTAAAGACAAACTAAAGGCCTGGTTTTGGAGACTGCCAAAAATATGACAAAGTCACAGAACCCAGATAGTGTGAGCAGCCATGTCCCTTTCTTTTTTCCAGTACTATCAAACTTGATGGAATACTTCTGTTTTCCTGAATGTGAGCTGACTCTGCTGGATGCTTCGATGACATCTGATAAAAAAGTGAAAAATCTTAACTGCTGAACATTAGACTTCAACACTGTTAGATGTTTGCCGCTAATTGCTGATTTGATTTTAATAAAGATAGCAATCACACTGAATAATCTGAAATATAACATTTTGTTAATACAGTTGGATTTAATTTTCATAGTCTGAGTTAGAAATCTGAAAATGCTCAATGGAACACCATACTTTAAAAATAAAGAATGGGCTGGGCTCAGTGGCTCAAGCCTGCTGCCCAGCACTTTGGGAGGCCGAGTCAAGAAGACTGCCTGAGTCCAGGGGTTTGAGACCAGCCTGGGCAACTTGGTGAGACCTCGTCTCTATAATATATATATATATATAAATTAGCTGGGTATGGTAGCAGGTGCCTGTAGTTCCGGCTATATGGAAGACTGAAGTAGAAGGATTGCCTGAGCCCAGCAGGTCAAGGCTGCAGTGGCCATGAGTATGCCACTGCACTCCAGCTAGGGCGACAGAGTGAGACTCTGACTAGATAGATAGATAGATAGATAGATAAAGAACAATGATGTGTCAATGTAGGTTTATCTGGTGTAACAAATGTACCACTCTGATTTAGAATATTGGTAGTGGGGAAAGTCATGTGTGTATGGGGACAGAGATAATGGGTGCTCTACTTTCTCCTAAGTTTTGTTGTGAAACTAAAACTGCTCTAAATAAAGCTCATTCAAATGCAGGGGTCCTCAAACTACGGCCCGCGGGCCACACGCGGCCCGCCGAGGGCATTTATCCAGCCCACTGGGTGTTTTTGCCGCCGCTGCCTGTCCTGCCTAGCAGCCGACTCATCCAGGTCGCAGTGCACATGTGTGGAATGTGCGTCACACTTTTCGACTCCCCTCCTTCTCTCTGTCTCTAGACTCCTCCTCTCAGTAATCTCAGGAACCATGCACTCAAAATGGCAACCATCTTTGGCAGCACTTATGTCTGTGAACAGACTTTTTCCAGAGTGAAACATCTGAAGTCTCCAACCAGATCTAGACTAACTGATGCACACTTACATCACCTGTTACGACTAGCAGTGACAAATATGGAACCGGACATTGACCATCTCATTAGCCAAAAGCAGGCCCATAGTTCCCATTGAAATACTGGTAAGTTTGTTGATTTAACTTTACTTGTTCTTCATTTTAAATATTGTATTTGTTCCCGTTTTGTTTTCAAAATAAGATATGTGCAGTGTGCATAGGAATTTGTTCATAGTTTTTTTTTTTTTAAACTATAGTCCGCCCCTCCAACGGTCTGAGGGACAGTGAACTGGCCCCCTGTTTTAAAAGTTTGAGGACCCCTGTTCAAATGTCAGGAAAGCAAAGGAAAAAAAAAGAGATAGTACAGACAGTGGACTTGCCACTTACACAACAGTCACGTAGGAAAGCAAAAGAACTATCTTCTACAAGTAACTGAAGATGCACATCTGCAATATTTGCCATATGCCCACAGATGGAAAACATCATGATGGGACTTGTTTGTACAAGATGTTGGCAGTGACCATTTTCACAGGTAGACCTTCAGAGATGAAGTAGCTAAATGTGCCCTTTGGTTTCCATTTCCAATATTTCTAGGACCTCTCCAGGTACCTAAATCCACAGATGCTCAAGTCCTTTATGCAAAATGCTGTAATATTTGCATATAATCTATGCACATGCTCCCATATGCTTTAAATGATCTCTAGATTACTTGTAATACTGAATACAATGTAAATGCTATCTAAATAGTTGTTATATTGATTAGGGAATAATGACAAGAAAAAAATAGTCTGGTTATGTTCGGTACAGACTCAATTTTTTTTTCAAATATTTTTGATTGACTGAATCCAAGGATGTGGAACTCACAAATATGGAGAACTGAACTTATCCAAGAATCAGATTTAGAGTGAGCCTTAGCATTTCTTAATTTTTTGTAATTAAAAATAGAGTTAAAAATGTAGCCAGGCATGTTGGCTCAGGCCTGTAATCCCAGCACTTTGGGAGGCTGAGGCAAGAGGATTGCCTGAGCTCAGGGGTTGGAGACCAGCCTGGGCAACTTGGTGAGATCTCATCTCTACAATAAATAAAAAATTAGCCAAGCATGGTGGTGCATGCCTGTAGTAACAGCTATTTGGAAGACTGAGGTAGAAAGAGTACCTGAACCCAGCAGATCAAGGGTGTAGTGGCCGTCCAGTACGCCATTGCACTTTAGTCTGGGCAACAGAGTGAAACTCTGACTAAAACAAAAAAAAGAATGCAGAGTTTGAAACATTAGGGAAAAGGAAAGAAAAAGTAAATGGAATATTTTTGTTAAGAAGGAACTGTCAGCAGGTGTGGTAGCCAGACTATATGGGAACAGTAATCTTTCTGCTGATGAAAAAATCCCAAAGGAGGCACTGATCTCATGTATCTTTACCCTTTTGAAAGTAATCTTACTTCTTCAGACTGCTTTCGTTGTTTTTTTGAATCAGAAACGTCCTTCAAATAATGTTTCTGTGCTATCATTTATTTGGACTCTGGGGGAAATGGGTTGGATGAAATGATCTTTGGAAAAGCTCTATGCACAGTTAAAGAAGTTCGTAATATGGGAAAGATCACAATTACCTTTCTGAGAGTTCATTTTGTGCTTTATTTTCTCTCTCAAAGTACAAATGATTTCCTTAAATGTTTCACTCTACTGTACAGATTTGTTCTGTTGGCTGTTGCCCAATCCTCAGCTTGTTTGCTCAGCAAAATTGACATGAATTTTTCTACTCTCTTGTTCTAATTCTAGCTTTTGGGCACTTTTGTTTTCTTAACAAAATAAGTAGGTGGTTAACGAAAGATGAGCATTGGGCCTTATTGGTTCTGTCCCTGAAACCACAGGAAACTGGAGATGCTGGCCAAACAGTCAATTTTCAGTGCTTTAGACATAAATTTGGTCAATCTTTTGATTATTTTCTCAATCCTTCGCAGTCATCCCAAACTTTTTTTTATTCTTACAATTTCTTGAAATGACCTATGCAATATGGTATGCATCTCATACACACAATGGCTTTGAGTAATTCTTGCAGATGCCAAAGATTTCTGGAAGGTTTTTAAGATGTAGTTTTTATTTTAGTGGTCCTGCACCTCACCGACAATTAAAAGGAAACTGTCATCAATAAAAGACTGCTTGAAGGTTATTTTTCTTTTTCTTTTTTTTTTTAAATTGATACTTGTCTGAAAGTGGCTGACAGCATTGGCTTAATTAGTCATACTGCTCATTTACCTCCAAATGTTTGTTTAGCACATCAAAAATATATTTTCTCTTACCATAGGGAACAAATGACAATGAAATGTGCACAAAAGTTCTAGTTGAGCAACTCCTACAGAGATTCTTGATCTCACCCATTCCCAGAGTCTTTATCTTAACTTTGCAAGGAGCACCTCTTAAATATAAATATATAAATATACATTGAGTTTATATTTAATCATTTTTCATGTCTAATACAGGGGTCTCCAACCCCCAGACCATGGACCAGTACCTGTTAGGAGACAGGCTGCATAGCAGGAGGGAAGCTTGCATTACCCCCTGAACTCTGTCTTCTGTCAGATCAGCAGTGGCGTTAGATTCTCATAGCAGCGCAAACTCTATTGTGAATTGAGCACATGAGGTATATAGGTTGCAAACTCTTTATGAACCTCTAATGCCGTGTGGCTGATCTGCACAATAAATGTGGTGTGATTAAACCATCATGAAACTATACCCCTTTCCCTGCTTCTCCCCCCTTTCCACTGCATCCATGGAAAAATTGTCTCCCATGAAACAGGTCTCTGATGCCAAAAAGGTGGGAATCACTTGTCTAATATTTATTTAATTTGTGAATTGTTAACATTTTGTTTGATTTTTGCATCATTTTGACTTTCGGGTTATTTTCTAGATAGTTAAAAGCTATGTATTACTGGGGTCATTCAGTTTTCATAACACTAAGAATATAGTGGAGAGACATTTATCCTAAAGAAGAGGATGACTTGTGGAGACAATGCAATGCGTTCACATAGTAGAGTCTTAGAATACTCAAAAGGGCTTAGCTCTGCTCTCCCCAGTCCCCAAGGATATATACTGAACCAATGAGGGAAAGTTGTATGTTTGGTCTAAAGAATTAACCTTCTAATAATTAAATTTGTTCAACCTGTACTGAGAAAAGGGGGTTGTGTGTGTGTTTCTAGGCACTGGCGATGTAATAGCCAAGAAAAAGGAGGGATATGGTTTGATGAGATCTAAGATTCCTTCCAATCCTGAGATTCCACAGTTTATTATGTGGAATAATAGTTCCACAGTTTATTATTTATTATGGGATGGGAAACGTATACAGAATATGTGTACATATACTATTCATCAAAATCATGGGAAAACTTCAAGAACTGGGTATCTTGGATTCCTACTAGTACTACAAACATGTGCCTTTTTTCCAGCCCTGGATCTGTTCTAACTTGCACTATGGAGATCTTGGGTGAGGGATTTAATGCTTCAGTGCTTGTATGCATGTGTAAATAAAAAGGCGGACAATTCTGTCACAATGACTGGAAGAGTGAGCCCTGAGTTCTAGTCTTGGCTTTGCCACAAGTATGCTATGGATTAGGCACTTCATCTAGGTAGCTTTATCTTTTCTCACAGGTAAACCAAACTGAACTAGCAAGACTCTGAGAGTCTTCCTGCTTTGATATTCTTAGAGAAGAAACACAGTTCAAGATTGCTTTTTTTCTCTTTAAAAATCAACAACTGAATATGATAGCACTTAGGCTTAGGAAATACTAAACTATTATTTTTTAGTCAACCATTTTTCTTATGCTAGTAAGACAGGTGATATCATCGTCATTGCTGTCTGGTCTCAGGAAATCGTTTAAGTGTCAGTAGAAAAGCAGAGGAAAAAAGTAGTTTCAGGCTACTAACATCTATTAGGGCTAATTATCAAATTGTTTCTGCTAGCAGGATACATTGAAAAATATGTAGGCCCTCAGCAACTATTTAATATTGATCATCAGCAAAGTTTCAAACACTGGGGTGCCAGGTGGTGGGGATGAAATGGTAGATCATGCACGAGTAAATACACACATTCCTTTACTTGAGAAGTTCACCGGTGAAAAAGACAAATATGTAGTAGGCAATAATAATAAGCTAGCCTACTGCAGTATAATAAACTAAGATTCAAGGCTCAACAGAGGACAAGTGTTTGGAGAATGCACATGATTTTTTTCTAGGTGCTCCAAAAAAAAAAAAAGTCTGAGTTTTTCCTCTCCTAGTTGCTAGGACTTAGCCTCAGCCCTCTGAGTCATCAAGGCTTAAAATTCAATGGCAGAAATACCTTCATTTGTGTGGTGCAGAAAGGGCACAGCTAGCCGTCACAACTTGTTATAGAAACAGATCCCTGCTTGGTGAGGTTAATCCACTTTAAACATGATAAGGCATGAAGAGGTTGACACCCTACACTCTCCTCAGCTCCATTCAAATTCAGCCCCAGTCTCACAGCAGCCAGCGGATGTGCTGTTTGAACAAGATGTATCTCTGCTCATGATTAATATTAGCTTTAGGGCTGAATTTGGAGAATCAGATCCACATACATCAGCTTTCTCTTTTCCTTTTCTCCTGTCTTCTGTTCCCATACACTCTCCCAAACCAATAAATGGCCTCTCTTCTTTTTTGGCGGTGCGTTAAGGAGTTTTGGACAAACATTGAAAGGCTCCCTTATTTGAAGATTTCAACTTGGGACTGATGTTTTCTGTCTCTTGGAGGGCACTTGGACAGTGAATTGCCTCATTGTTGTTAGACAAGACCAATTCAGTGGGATGTGTGGGTGTCTCACTGAAAGACGGCAGTTCTTCAGAGCCAGGCTGATGGCGACACTGCTCCCAAGAAACAGGGTTGGTATGTAATCTAATTCCAAAAGGCTGTTAAAAATGCAAAAACAAAGCAGGCATTTCACTTGCGCAAAAGGCCACTTGTAAAAAGCCCCCATGGAATTCATATTAATTTAGATTTCATTTATTTTTTTAATTTAGACACCAGTATTTGAAGCCACTTCTCTAAAATAAGATAGGCACTGGGAGACTATTTAAAAACTATTTCCTATATTGCTTTTATCATAACATAGTCAAGGCAGTTCTGGGCCGCCTGTGTTGAAGGATGCATTTATTTATTCTAATGATATCAACTTTGTTTCAAAAATTATTTTGTGCGGCCAGTTGTCAGTATGACGTCCATCCTAATTATGAACTCAAAGGGGGCTTGGTTTCTACCTGGGAATGCTATTGTACTTAAAATTTTATTCCACTTACTGAAAATAACAATGATATGAAAACCCAGGCAGTGCCAGAAGGACTTCCATTAAGTCCACAAAAGAACAAGACCTACTAGATAGCTCAGTGGAAGTTTGCTTCAGCAGAGCCAGCTCTAACACAGGCTGGCAAATTCTCTTGGCACAAAGCTTGAGCCACAATTGCACAGATGGGGCTTCCACGGCAGTGCCCTCGGAAGCACTTCGATGGCTCAGGCAGAAAAACAGAACAGAAAAACTGACCCAATGTCTACCCAGATTTCTCCTGGCTATCCTCAGAAATAAGGCCTCAACAAAGTTAGCACTCTCTTCTGCACTCTCAGTCAGGGGCCTTCCTGAATTATCTCTCTTAGCCGGGCTCGGTGACTCAGCCTGTAATCCCGCGCCTTTGGGAGGCTGACGTGAGTGGATTGCCTGAGCCCTCGGGTTCGAGACCCGCCTGGGCGACTTGGCAAGATCTCATCTCTACAATAAATCAAAAATTAGACGAGTGCGGTAGCACGTGCCTATAATTCCAGCTACCTGGAAGGCTGAGGCAGAAGGATCGCTGGAGCCCAGCAGGTTGAGGCTACAGTGGCCGGGAGCGTCCCACTGCATTTCAGTATGGGTGACAGAGTGAGATCTCTCTTTTTTCTCTTTTCTGAGTCAGGGTCTCACTCTGTCACCCAGGCTGGAGGGCGTTGGCACGATCATTGCTCACTACAGCCTCAAACTTCTGGGCTCAAACAATCCTCCACCTCATCCTCCCAAGTAGCTGGGACTACCGGAATGCTCCACCAGCTCGGCTATTTTCTTTTTTTTTTTTTTGAGTTGGGGTCTCACTCCATCTCCCAGGCTGGAGTGCAGTGTCATGTTCATGGGCGCCCCAGCATCGACCCGCTGGACTCAGGCCATCCTTCCATCTCAGCCTTCCAAGTAGCTGGAACAATAGGCACTCTACCACAGCCCGGCTAATGTTTTGATTTATTGTAAAGATAAGGTCTTGCCAAGTTGCCCATATTGTTCTCGAACCCGTGGGTTTAGGCAATCCCCTCACCTCAGCCTCCCAAAGTGCTGGGATTACAGGCTTGAGCTAACCACACCTGGCTGGCTAATTTTTTTTTTTCTTTGTAGAGTCAGGGTCTTCCTTTGTTGCTCAGGTTGGTGTCTCAAATTTCTGGCATCAAGCAATCCTCCTGCTTCAGCCTCCCAAAGTGCTAGGATTCTATGTGTGAGCCAATGAGCTCGGCCAAAAATTATCTCTTTCATATGAACTGAGCTTGGATTCCTTTATCCAGGGGAGGCATTTTAATCCATGTGTAAACAAATGTAAATTGCGGTCAGGCCTTGTTGAAAAAATAGCTGTACTCAGAGTACATTGGCTCACCTTTTCCTCCCCTCAATCCATTTCTTCACTTTATTGTAATCTTAAGGTCTTTGGGATCTATAACTCCACCAAGAATCTTTTTATCAAATTTATGAATGATCATTTTCAAAAGTCGTGGTACTTGACTTTTCAGCAACATTGACCAATTTTGACCATTCCTTCCCTCTCGAAACTTTCTCTTTCCTGGTCTTCTTTGTCTTCCCTTGTCGTCCCTTCTTCTACCTTTTTCAGTCTTTCCTTCTCGAAATCTCCTTTTTGCTGTAATCTTCTCCTTGACCTTTTCTTAAATGCCACGTTTCCCCAGGTCCTGACTTGCATCTTCATCTGGTTTTACCTATTCTCTCCCTAGGCCATCATATCTGTTCTTAGTGTTTTGGTTGCCAAGTATGTCGGATGATTTCAGCAAGTACTTGCAATTCAGTTCTTTTTCTTGAGTTCTAGTAATAGATTGCCAACTGCCTCTTGGAAATAGCCGTATGCATACCGAACAGACTCCTCAAACTGCATATACTCAAAAGAGAGCTTTTCTCTGTCACATCTCCAACTACCTTCCTTCTTTGCTGTCCCTTTATGCCCTCTGGATGTCATTCTGGACTCTTCCCTTTCCGTCACTCCCACTCTTAATCTATCAGCAGTTCTTGTGTTAGCCTTCTTGGTGTCTCCTGACATGATTCATTCTTTTTGTTCTCTGACACCAGCTGTCACCTGAAATGCTGATCTCTTGCACCCACCCAGGGACCCCAACAATATTATATGTTTTCTGGCCAGGTTGATTATTTTAATAAACATGTAACTTCAAATGACTTCCCATTGCCCTTGCAATAAATTCCAAAATCCTAAACAAGTTCCACAGGGTCCAGGGCTGGCCTCACTCCAGCATCATTTTGGACCACAGCTATTTACTAATTGAGATGTGGCTTGATTTGCTTCTCTTAGAGGATGGCCGTTTCAGTATCAAGGCATCTCACATGCCGTTCTCTCCTCGCCATAGAGAGATTTTACTTGTACGCGTCCTTCCAATTTCAGACGCAATCCCATTCCCCTTGCCAAATGCTCTGTCAGCCCCATATATTTCCCCTATTGTAATGTCATTACATTTTATTCTCATAGCTATTTTAACATCTGTTTTCTGCCAATACACTGTAAACTCTGTAAGGACAGAGTATAATTTATCACAATTTCTCCAAGAAACTGAGAGCACAGAGCTTCAATAAATATTTTTGAGGGTATAAAATAACAGATTTTATATGCATTGTTGTGTAATGATAAGTATAAATTGCAATCAATTTTAAAATGCTTCACAAAACTTCTAGTTAAGAAATGCGGGGGCACATAACATTAATAAGGGTACCAGATCTCAAACCAGGTAAAGTGGGGACCGAAGATAGACCCAAACTTTACCTGTACAACAACCACTTGTATACCTAATCCTGAATTGTACCTCATATCTTTAAAATAAAATAAATTTTAAAGGAAAAATTACTAAAAAAAATCCCCTTTTAATTAAGAAATAAAATGTGTCTTTGCATTTGTTCATAAAAAGAAATACCAGTATTTGTGTGTTGGTTGATTTTAAAGGAGACAACAATAAGGTCATATTTCTATCACTTCCTTAATATGGAAGTCATCTATTCTCTGTAAACCACTTTTTTTATTTTTTGCAGAAAATTAAACCCAAATGAGTTGTGGCAAGATAAAATTTGGAATTCGATGTCAGTTTTGTTGTTTTCCTTTCCCCAGACTGTTATTATTATTATTGTGTTGGGACTCTCACTCTGTTGCCCAAGCTAGAGTGCAACGGTATGACCATAGCTCACCACAGCATCAGCCTCCTGGGCTTAGGTGATACTGCCATCTCAGTCTTTTGAGTAGCTGGAACTGCAGGTGCACACTACCATACCCAGCTAATTTTTTTTTTTTTTTTTTTATAATCAGTATTTTTTATTATCGTTTTGTAGGGTACAGTTAAGGGTTAGGTGTACAATTGCGTTTCATTCAGGCACCCTATTGATAAGAGGTGTTTTCCCAGTCCCAGATAGATATTAGCTACTGTTAATCCCATCCCCCCCCATAATTTCCCAGTACCATCAGTCATTTTCTTATAGTATTACATTGGATGTTCAAGGTCCATTATATGAGTGAAAACATGTGATATTCTGATTTTTGTTTCTGTGAGAGGTCACTCAGTATTATAGACTCTAGTTCCATCCAGGTCCAGCTAATTTTTTGATCTTTTGTAGAGATGAAGTCTTGGTGGGTTGCTCAGGCTGGTCTTGAACTCTTAGGCTCAAGCAATCCTCCTGCCTGGGCCTCCCAAAATGCTGAAATTACAGACATGAGCCACCATGTCCGGCATTCCACATTATTTATGTTGCCCTACATCTGTTTTCCACCAGCTGGAGAAAATAAGAAGATACTGATGTGAAGGTCAAGGCCAAGAGAGGACAGAAGAGCAACAGGCAGAGATACCCTTCCACTGTGCCCTACTCCTGTGAATTGTCTCTTACCCAGGCTCCACTCTGAGGAGAAGAAAAGCCAAACCCTGAGAAAGTCAGCTCTGCCTGGGAGTTTGAACTTTAACTGATTCGGTGGAATCCTGTGTTGACTGAACAATTACCTGAAAGACACTTGTAAATAAGGAGAGACTGAGTCACCCACATGTGTGAATATTGGTTACCATCACACAGCAGAGATATAAACTTTTAAGTTGGGTTCTATTCTGGGGGTAAGCCAAAGAACATTTAATGTCTGATTATCGTGCAAAAGTTTAAGTCCGATGTGGAGAGAAGTCAAAGCCTTAGTCTTTCTCGATACAATGTTTAGGAGACTGCTTGGTGTCTGAGTGTAACAGCTCAATCTCAGCCACTTAATTGACTCAAAAAAGAAAAGTTTCAGTTTCAGATGGGAAATATTATTTATTCCAGATTATTTTTTTAGTTAAAATATGAGTAAGAATTATCCAGGGTCCCAAGGAATCCCCATCAATCAAACACTCAAGAGAGAAGAATCAAGACTTTTCCTTACTCTTAACATAAGACATGAGTGTAGTTATGTTTCTTTTTGAAACATTTTAGCAACAGAAACATTCAACAATAGGGAATTAATTAAACACATTTGGTATATCCATATAATGGAAAGAAATACAAAATGAAAATGATGCTACATAATTATGAGTATCTTTCCTGGATAAAGTAATCAAAGTTGCATTTAATTTTTCTAATGCATTTGTATCAATGTAGTCTTGTTTATTGATCCTTTAAGAAGTTGTTAGAAACTTCTATGAGAGTTTTTCACAATACAAAGGCCACGGACTGCTTGGAAACTTCCAGTACACTTGGGAGTGAGAGGAAGAAATTCTCTTTTACCAACCATATGGTAAAGTAAGCTTAGTGAGAAATTTTAATCAAGTGGGCCGTTCACAAGAGTTTTGTTTTCTGTCCTGAGATTAGTTTTCCTGATTAATATTTGTCAAAACATTGCAATTGTTGTATTACTAACAGTTCTAATGATGTTTATATTAAATACTGACAAGAGAAAATTATGTCAATTGTTCCATGTGGACAAGGAGAAAAATTATTATTCAAGTCACATTTTATACATCATCATTCATATTTTATCGTAATCCTTTTCCTTTCTCAGTCATTGATTTATACACCCAGTCAACATTTTTAAAGATAGTTCACTTCAGGATATAAGAGTTTCAAAAAATTGAAACTCTCAGCTTTTAAATCATTTTTGATTTTTATTCATTTTTAAAAAGTAAGATGGTTAAAAATGGAGGCTGGGAGAGATAGGAGATGGAAAGGAAAGATTTAGGTGATGTTAAAAAGAGGAAAGAGGCTGGACTCGGTGGCTCAGCCTGTAATCCTAGCACTTTGGGAGGCCAAGACGAGTGGATTGCCTGAGCCCGGGGGTTCGAGGTCAGCACAGGTAATTTGGCAAGACCTCGTCTCCACAACAAATCAAAAAAAAAAAAAATTAACTGGATATGGTATTGTGTGCCTATAGCTCTACCTACTTAGAAGGCTGAAGCAGAAGGATTGCTGCAGCCCAGCATGTCGATGCTGGAGTGGCTGTGAGAGTGCCACTGCACTCCAACCTGGGTAACAGAGTGAGACTTCAACTCAAAAAAAAAAAAGAAAGAAAGAAAAGAAAAGAGGAAAGATGGCGGAAACCAAGATGTCTTAAGAAATCAGGATTTTGTAATTGATTCTCTCTGTACTGATTTTTGATGCAGGACTCTAAAATTTTAAGCTTCTGCCTAAGAAAAGGATAGGAGAATTAGTACCTTGGTTGCCATAACTTCTAAATAGATCTTTTTCTTCTGTAAAACCAGATTTGGAAGACTTATGAAACAGCTTCCTTGGTATGCTCCCAGAACCTCCACTTCCGGCAGGGCCCAGAATCACAACAGCAGCAGACCATCTTGTGAAACTTTGGCTTCTCCACTCTGACCACCAGCCAGAAACTAGGGGTGGAAGAAAGAAATGATAGCAATAGAAATGTTTCCAATTTTTAGAAAACACAAGATTGAAACTAACCAAAAATATGGGGAGGGGATGAGGTGAGGAGTCAGAGATAAACGTTGCAAATTATATCTTGTATTTTGGTAGCAAGATCACATGACATTGAGTCTCATGAAAGCAATGGCCATGTCTGTTGCTACTTTCCTTTCATCGTCAAAACCTAATTTTGGGGTTGTGCACTTACTAGCTGCTCAGTAAATATTTGTAGAATGAGTACAAAGAGAGACTAAATTATTTGTTGAGTGGCTGAAGGACAGAGACTTTAGTCAATCAAGACCTTCTTCCTGTTTATTTTTCTTCAGGTGAAAAACATTATATGCTGGACTTCACAAAAATAAGAGGCACAGAACAGTTATTTTTAACAAGTAGCGTCACTACTACATGTTCCAGGCTTTCCAGAGGTGTGGAAGAAGCAAAAGCAGAGAAGAGCCTTTACTGATCAATATTTGTGCACGTAAAATCCTGACCCACATTTCTACTGACCGGTGCCACGAGGAAGATGCTGTCTCTGGGCTCAGCAGTGTCACTGACTTTGCATTTGGAGGTTAAATAGCTTTGAAGCTTCACCTACAACCCTCATGGTGAAAGAGGGTGGGGAAGGATGCAAGAAAGATTCTCTCAGATGTGACTGCAGGATAAAGAGGTTTAGAGTTGGAGCAAGAATTGGATGGCTGCATCCATTATTCATATACACTTGTCGTTTTTTGAGTGCTGTTTTGTGCTAGCAGAGTTTGCAAAGACACAGACATCAGTCCTTATCCTTAAAGGTGTTATGCTCTGGTGACCCCTTCACCAGCTGTCAGCTTCTTACTGTAATTTCTTCTGTTCAAAATAGAATTGATTTTATTAAAAAGTTAATAACTAATTCAGACGATAACTCTACATGTTGTTATAAAATCTAGCTACAGCCGGGCTCGGTGGCTCAGCCTGTAATCCCGTGCCTTTGGGAGGCTGAGGTGAGTGGATTGCCTGAGCCCGTGGGTTCGAGACCCACCTGGGCAGCGAGACCTCATCTCTGCAATAAATCAAAAAATCAGCCGGGCGTGGTAGCGCTGCCTGTAATTCCGGCTACTCGGAAGACTGAGGCGGAAGGATTGCCAGGGCCCAGCAGGTCGAGGCTGCGGTGGCCGAGAGCGGCCACTGCACTCCAGTCTGGGCGACCGAGTGAGACTCCAACTCAAAAATAAATAAATTAATTAAAAAAAAAATCTAGCTACGTTGCAGCAATCTATGTTTTAATGATCAACATTTATTTTACTAAAACCCTTTTCTGTCCTAACTTCTGTTTCAATTACCATTTTTATATCTAAGTATTTAAAGATATATTGCAAATATGAAGTTCTACCCCTAAAGACAACTGAATTTTATTTATGTATTTATTTTTTTGAGAAGGAGTGTCACTCAGTGCAGTGGCACGCTCATGGCCACCCCAGTATCGACCTACTGGACTCCAGTGATACTTTCGCCTCAGTCTTCCAAGTAGCCAGAACTACAGACAAATACTATCATGCTTAGCTAGTTTTTTTAAATTTTATTGTAGAGATGAGGTCTCACCGTGTTCCCTGGGCTGGTCTCAAACCCGCGGGCTCAGGGAATCCTCTCGCCTTGACCTCCCCAAGTGCTGGGCTTACAGGCTTGAGGCACCGTGCCTGGCCTGACACCTGAATTTTTTAAAAAAATTATTAATATACTTAAAAAAATTTTTTTTAGAGATGAGAGCTTGCTATGTTGCTCAGGCCGGACTCAAACTCTTGGCCTCAAGTGATCCTCCTGCCTCAGCCTCCCAAAGTGCTGGGAATACACTTCTTTTAAAAAGCACACTATTTCTACATATTCAAAAGAAAATGATCACACTTAACAAACATAACAATAATTGCCTAATATTAGTTAAAAGAAAATCCATATTCAAATTTTTCCATTTGACATCAAGGCATTTTTTACAACCGAGCGTCTTTTCAACTACACACCTTAAAACTTTCATCAACATTCACGCCTTCTGTCTCTCTCTCTCTCTCTCTCTCTGTCACACACACACACACACACACACACACACACACACACACACACTTATATGTACACACTTGCCTGCTCCTAATAGATCGGTTAGTCGCTATGAAGCCTGTCCCTCCCTTGTTATTCTCTCATGGGTCATCTTCCTTTCAACACTAACACTTCCTACTCAGCCTCCCAAAGACAGCATAAAAGCTGCAGGTGGTCAGTCTTATAATTAAAAACACAACTCTGAACACACTGTTCCAGAAAAGCCCACTTCTGCTCCAAGCTTAGGCTTAGGACTTGGACTGTTCTTACTATTATAGCAACTCTCAAAGAAGTACTTGTACAATTCAGAAGAAAACTTTCTTTGATACTTGGCTGAATTTTTATACCCAAGGAAGCACACAGGAAGGACAAACAGCCCTCACTTGTACTGGCACAGATGACCAGAACTGGGCTAGTGTCCCCAGAAAGCCCTGGCCTGCTTTCAATCCAGACTTTCTATAATTCCTCCCTCATGATTCTAGTTTCTAGAGCATCTCACAGATAAAGTTGGCTTACACAAATACTTCCAACCGTTGAGAGAATTTATGTGAAAGCTGAATCTTAAATGAGGACCTTCAAACACACACATACACACCACACACTTTCTAAGACACATGTGCACCCCAAAGTTCTAAACCCCAGAACTTTTTACTGACATCCTGGAAAACCAAAAATTAGATTTGTGCTGGGAAGGGAGGGGCATTTTCTCATTTTCTTTTCCCATTTACCAGAAACTGTTTTGGGAAGTGACTTGAATCATAAAAGGCAGTCTTTACATTTTAAAATTACTTATTAGTAAGTGATTACTTAATTCACAGATTCCAATCTGCAACCTTTTTATTCTTTGGAGTGTCATTCATTGTGCACCTCTCCAGGAACTCAGCCAGAGATAGTCCCTATTATGTGAGGTGGAGCGTTGATGGACATGGAGGGGGACATAGGGAGTGATTTTCATGCACAGAATAGCATCCTTCACTGACTCAGGGCTGTGTGTGATCATTAGGGTATGGTTCCTTGTAGACACAGTCCAAACATTCTGTGTTTTCTAAAGCAATACCATTTTTTAGAACTCCCTTTTTCTTCCATGTGTGCATGTGCATGACAATGTCAGCTACATTCTCCAAGATCCTATGTTGTTAAGTGGTGTTCTGCAGGATATGAAAAGACTTTCATCAATTAAAGACTACCTCTAGCCTGTGGGGCACTTTTGTGCAAATTAGAAAGAGAAATTCCCCGGAAAGATGAATTAGAAAAAGTGGCCCCTTTAGGGCACATGCAAACCCTCCTAAGATGACAAGACGATAGTAATACTTTTATGCAAAGGAAAGGGTCTTCTGCTCTATCTAGTGGAATTACTCTACTTCTGGGGTAAGCAAAACAGGGCTGTGTTTCAGTTCCAACCCTCCTGATGTGTTAAGGAATCCGCTTAGACCACACAACCTTACTTAGATGTCCTGCCCTCAGATTCCTATCTGTTCAAATCCCTGAAGGTGCTGGTCTATTTGTATGAACTTGCATTTTAATATAAGATATCAATCTTTTTCTTGGTACTTTTGTAACATCTACTGTATGTTCATGGCTTAATCTGCAGTAGGCTTCAATAGTATTTTCTACCTAAAAGGAAGAGGCTGAAGCACAAAATATGATTTAAAGAGTCTACTTGACCCAGAGTGAGGACAGCTGCCCCAAAGACTCAGATCCAAGTCATCTTGGAAATGTACTCCATTGGGCCTTTGTTATAAGTAGGTTTTTTGTTTTTGTTTTGTTTTTGTTTTGAGACACGGTCTCCCTCTGTTGCCCAGGCTGGAGTACATTGGCACCATCATGGCTCACCACAGCCTTGACCTCCTGGGCTCAGGCCATCCTCACACCTCAGTCTCTTGAGTAGCTGGAACTACAGACTGCACTATCATACCTGACTTTTTTTGTGTAGAGATGAGGTCTCGCTATGTTGCACAGGCTTATGTCAAACTCTTGGGCTCCCAAAGTTCTGGGATTATAAGCATGAACCACCACGCTCAGTCTCCAAGTAGGTTTTTATTTTTATTTTTATATTTTGAGTTGGTGTCTCACTCTGTCACCCAGGCTGAAGTGTGCTGGCATGCTCATGGCCACGCTAGCCTCGACCATTGGACTCCGGCAATCCTTCCACCTCAGGCTTCTAAGTAGCCAGAACTACAGGAACGTAGTATCATGCCTGGCTAATATTTTGATTTATCACAGAGACAAGGTCTCACCATGTTACCCACGCTGGTCTCGAACCTGCAGGCTCAGGCAATCCTCTCTTCTCGGCCTCCCACAGTCCTGGGCTTACCGGTTTGAGCCACCTAACCGAGCCTGAGGAGGTTTGTAAAGGCAAAAAAGGGAGATAGGGACTGGGTTGATTCAAAGTTGTTTGTCAGGAAGTCTCATTGGTTTAGAGAAATAACATTGATTAGTGATTGACTGAACATTGTTAGGCTATGGGATGTAGGATATAATGTCTTGTGTAGCATTGTTAGATTAATTTATAACTATTGTGGCAATAGCAAGATGAATACATAACTCGAAAAGGGCAAGTAGTATGTGTCTGCGATTGCATTTTAATGCTTCTCCAGGCCCACTGATTTGAAAGAGCTCACATTCCTCAGATTAAAGTTCTTTTCTTTCCTCATTATTCAACAAAACAAGGAAAATGGGAAGAAAATGAGATCATGAGAGCAAGGAGTTGGGCAGCTCTCTCAGCTGGAGAAAGGCGCCCTCAGCACTCCTTACAGGAGAAAACAGTAAGCATTTGCCCTATGGGTGTGGCTCAGCCACCATGAGACAAAGAATACATCACACGTGTAGTCCACTGTGAAAGTTGAACTTGGTGTTAGTACATATACTTCTGTGATGGACAGCAATAGTGTCACCCATAAAGTCTCCAATTCCTGGGACTCTTTCCTATCTGGTGTCATGAAACCCATATAGGAAACCAAAAGTTAGGGTCAAGGAATGCAGGCTTTAATTTTATGGCCATACAATGGAGAAGCAGGAATATAAGTGGGTTAAAATATAGGATGTTTTAGCCAGGCTCGGTGGCTCAACCTGTAATCTCGCGCCTTTGGGAGGCTGAGGTGAGTGGATTGCCTGAGCTTGCGGGTTCGAGACCCGCCTGGGCAGCGAGACCTCATCTCTACAATAAATCAAAAAATTAGCCGGGTGTGGTAGTGCGTGCCTGTAGTTCCAGCTACTTGGAAGGCTGAGGTGGAAGGATCGCTGGAGCCCAGTAGGTGGAGGCTGCGGTGGCCGGGAGCGGCCACTGCACTCCAGTCTGGGTGACAGAGTGAGACACCCACTCAAAAAAAAAAAAAAAAGGATTTTTATAGTGGAGAATTTGAACATTAAAAACAAGAAAGGAATATTCATGACTTTTCTGGGAAAGCAGAGATTGCCAAGAATTCAGGTCATGTCTCTTCTCTCTCCTTTTTTTGGTCCAATGTTTCCTCTCAAAGCTCCCAAGGGGTGTGTCATTTAGTATGGAAAACTTATTATGTCCAGGGATGGTGGTCTACCCCTATAAACCCACGACTTTCGGAGGTCAAACTGGGAGGATTACTTGAGCCCAGGAGTTTGAGACTAAACTGGGTAGCATAGTAAGACCTCGTTTCTACCAAAAAAAAAAATGAGAAAACTAGCCAGATGTGGTGGTGCATGCCTATAGTCCTAGCTACTTGATAGGCTGAGATGGAAGGATCGCCTGAGCCCAGAAGGTCAAGGCTGTGATAAGCTATGATCGTGTCACTGCACTCCAGCTTATGTGACCACAAACCGCTCCCCCACCAAAAGAAGAAATCATATTATAATGAGGTTAGAGGTTCTTCAGAATTTGAGTGGACTGCCATCTTGGATCCTGTAAGTTTTAGCTGGTCTGATCAAGAGGGAAATTTCTGTCTACAGGACTTTTTGTTTCTTAAAGATAAACAGATTATATTGCAGTAACCCCAAATCTGATGGGGTTTGTGTATAATGTTTACCTAATCCAAAGAAATCACCTGGAGGTCCAGTAAGGAAGGGCCATTGGTTTATTAGAACTTACAGGAGGCACTGATGGCAGCCAGTCAGTGAAGAATCTATACCTCAGGACAGTACAGCAAGCAGTTTGATAATCAAGTTAGTTAATTATTCAAATTGCTACTAGGTGTTTACAACTACATTGATGAAGAGTGACACCTATATTGCTTTCAGTGTGATCACCTGCACCCCGTGACTCATTACTAGGAATATGCATATCCTTCAGAGACCAGCCTTGGTCAGAGGCCACTCCCCAAAGGAGGGGGAAGAAAGAAGTCAGATATGGGGGGAATGCGTCTATGTCCGGACAATACCTTACACAGGGTTAGGTTGGAGTAGAATTCAGCTATGTTGCATAGACATTATACTGGCTAACCATAATACACAATGCACAGTCAAAGCACTAAATAAAGTATGCTTTTTTTTTTTTTTGAGTTGGAGTCTTACTCTGTCGCCCAGACTGGAGTGCAGTGGCCGCTTCCGGCCACCGCAGCCTCGACCTGCTGGGCTCCGGCGATCCTTCTGTCTCAGCCTTCCGAGTAGCTGGAATTACAGGCATGCACTGCCACGCCCGGCTGATTTTTTGATTTATTGTAGAGATGAGGTCTCGCTGCCCAGGCGGGTCTCGAACCCGCGGGCTCAGGCAATCCACTCACCTCAGCCTCCCAAAGGCGCGGGATTACAGGCTGAGCCACCAAGCTCGGCTAATAAAGTATGCTTGTAAGCACTGCACAGACCTAGCCTCACATCCACAGGTATCCCCCTGCACATTGTTAGACAGAGTAAATTAGACAGAAGTAAATTTACCAGAATTTAACTGAGTAAAGAACAATTCATGAATTGGGCAGCCCCCAGAATCACCGCAGATTCAGAGAGACTCCAGGGCTGCCACATAGTGAAAGAAGATTTATGGACAGAGAAAGAAAGGAAGGTGACATTTAGAAAATGGAAGGGAGGGGACAGGAACAGCCTAATGGGTTACAACTCAGCATTTGCCTTATCTAATCCTGGATTGAACAGTTGGCCATCTTTGATTGGCTGAAACTTGGTGATTGGCACAAAAGTAGGTTAGTCTGTTTACAAATCTAGTTAGGTTACAGTTCACTATGTACAAAGAAACCTTTGAGGTGAGTTTAAAATATGTAAGGAGGCAGCTTTAGGCTAAAATTAATTTAACAACATCGTATTATGCAAGTCGCATATTCTGTTTTTCTCTCATATAAATACATTGTTTATTCATGGCTCATATTTTATCTTGCCACAATTTTAAGCAATAAGAAAGCGGATGTTTATGTCTTTTTGTTTTTCATTATTTTGCACCTAAAAGGTCTTTCTTCACCTCCTCAAATCTAATCGTATGATGGGTGAAGCTAACATAAACCTCACTTTAAATCTTGTTTTTCTTGCTATATTTTAATGGAGAAAATTGATTATGTCAAAAGACAAAATTACAACAAATTTAGTTTGGAGATCTCAGTTGGCTTTATTTGCAATTCTAGAATCAGGAAACACTTTATCATAAAATAGAATAAGTGTTCCAATGAATTGAGCAGAAGAGGTTGGCTTTATAGACAGAGAAGGGCTGAATAAAGTGGAAGCAAAGAACAAAGAGCATATTAGTTACTTTCAGATAGAACAATATAAAAATAACTGATTGGTTAATATCAGATTACTTCAGGCTACCTTTCTTGTGTAAGGATTAAAGCAAAGGGAATTTCATTATCATGTCAATTAAAAATATAAACTGGTCTGTTTGGGAAATTGGTTGTTCTCTTTCTCTCTTCTGAATTCTAGGAAGCTCAGATAACAACTTAGTTTAGGATTTTGGAACTTTTACATCAGTGACTTCATTTTCATTTTTAGTCTGGTCAGTTAGGGCCTTGTGAAGAAGCTTAGCCCAAAACAATGGCCTCCTATAATTTTTATTTAATACATGGACACTATTTATATTCCAGGCTGCAAAAGTATAACTAGTATACTAAAGTCACTTCAACATAGCATGTATTTTTATTTAATACATGGAAACTATTTATATTCCAGGCTGCAAAAGTATAACTAGTATACTAAAGTCACTTCAACATAGCATGTATTTTTATTTAATACATGGAAACTATTTATATTCCAGGCTGCAGAAGTATAACTAGTATACTAAAGTCACTTCAACATAGTATGTATTTTTATTTAATACATGGAAACTATTTATATTCCAGGCTGCAAAAGTATAACTAGTATACTAAAGTCACTTCAACATGGCAAAAAAAAAAATGCTTAAAGTTTTGGACAGTGACATTGGACAAAGAAAGAGATATTGTAGAAGAAAAAAAAAAAAGAACGTGACATCTTAGCAATTGACATTGCATGTCATTTCCTACCTTTGGGAGGTTGTGTAGAGAGGAATTTGCTTTGAGCAAATTGGCCCCACCAAAACAACTAACCCCAAACCTTTGTTGATTGTAGAAAAGGTAAATTGTATGTCATTATTTTATTTTCTTAACCCTTAAACCTAGTGACTAGTGCAAATATTAAGGGCACAAATACAAAGTTATCGAGTTAGAGAAATATAAGTTTACTTCCAAAGTACGAATCAAGAATTTCACTGTTTGGGGCCTTGTAATATTTGGACTCAGAAACCTCAAGTCCATTAAAAGGAAACGTACGTTTCTGTAATTTGGGATACAAGGGACTAAGAATAGCAAGAAGAAACTCAAAACTCATTCAAAGAACCCTGAGTTGTAGGGTAAGATTTTCCCCTGCCTAGGAAGATATTTTAAACTACCCTGGCAAGTTATCTGATTGTAGTAATTCCAAGGAGTGCTGGGCACTTAAGGATAAAATACAACTGCTGATAAACCTTGCCTCAGGATTTAAAAAACTCAAATGCCTACAGGGACTAGATAGAAATAGGAGTAAAGCCAGGGGAGGGTTTACCTATTAAACACAGAGAACTATTTTGTATTTCTCTGAATAAAGAAATACACTCTCCATTTTTCTTGAAACATGTGGTCGTGTTGGTGTGGCATGACATAGCGTTTGTTAACCCATAATTCTTAGGGACACAAATAGCAGAGAAACATTTTCAATACTAGAAGAAAAAACAACAACTGGGTGTGCTGGCATGAGGATGATTGGCAACTGTTAACCTCAATGTTAGCGAGACAAAGCGACTGCTCAAATTTATGGCGTCCTAGAAAGCCCACGTCCTGTCTAATGGGAACAGCTGCTTCTCAGACCAGTGCATTGTGATTGCGTGGAAGTAGGTCAATTCATTGTTCCCGTCTTTTCATTTTTCAAGGGAAGATGGAAATCCAGATTTTTAGGTATAATCTCCCAATTTTAAATCATTAGTTTAACCTCTTTAAAATTGGGTTAGCCAAGGAAAACACACAGTTGTCACTAAAGACCCTTCATTTTGAAACCTCTGATTGACACTGTGCAATATGAGATTTAAAGGATTCCAAATGTCCTTGGAGTTTGCAGTAGCTTAGAACAGAAACCAGTGAGTGGGCAGCCACATGCATCTCAATGTAGAATTTGCTTCACAAGGGGTACAAGGCAAATCCCTTAGCTATTTTAATTTACTGCACAATGAAAGGGATTGGGCCATCCTTTCCAGGTGTCTGTGATTTCCTGACTTATTGTTTGCAGCTTTTTTTTCTTTCCAGCATTCAACATTTGTGCCATGTGTTCAAGAAGGACATGCCCTATATTGGCTGTGGGATTCTGTCATCAGTAAACTGTGTTCTTTCATATCGGTCGCAAGAAAAGGACGTCCAATTTGGAAAAGCAATCAGGTTTTTTGAGTCGGGGCTCACTCTGTTGCTAAGGCTAGAGTGCAGTGGTGCAATCAAGTCTCATCACAACCTCGACCTCAAGAAGAGATACTCCTATCTCAGCCTCCTGAGGACCTGGGACTATAGGTGCACACCGCCACACCCAGCTCATTTTTAAAATTTTTGTCCTGATGGGCTCTCGCTACGTGGCCTAGCCTGGTCTTGAACTCCTGGGCTCAAGCAATCCTCCCACTTCAACCTCCCAAAATGCTGAAATTACAGGAGTGAGCCACTGTACCCAGTGGCAATATCAGGTTTTTTATTTCCTGGCCAGAGAATGGAAAAGGGGAACTCATGCTCTGAAATTCACTTCTCCCTGAGCAGTGGGAGGTACGGGAATTTTCATGAGTTGAGTGTGGGATGCAAAAGTTATATAAGCATGAACAGGGTGGAGTTTCAAATACGCAGGCACAGTTCACAAACATGCTTCTCCATACGTTGCGTGAACATGTAATGATGATTTTTCTATAGCATTATAATGACATGTTAACAAGCTAACAGTAACTGAGGTCACAGGCACTGATCTGCTGGCCTGTTCCTGTCTAAAACAGTCTTGAGAGGGTCTGGAATTCTGGTATCTGACAGGGTCTTTAAAGCAGATATGACAATAGTGAAGAAAACTAGGGAAGATTTGTTAGGTTTTCTTTTTTCATTTTATTTTAAAGATGTGGGGTACAATTTGGCATACAAAAGGACATCATATAGGCAAAGTTTGGGCCTCCCTTTTGTTCTCACTTTGCCTGGTTTGAGATCAAGTATCCTTATTGATGTTGTGTCCCCTCACACCTTCACCCTAGCAGTATTCTGTTACTGCCAATCCCTGTCTTATAGTATTATGGTAAATGTTCAGGATCCGCTTATGAGTGAGAACATGTGGTACTCTGTTCTTTGTTTCTGTTAGATCACTGAGTATGATAGACTCTAAATTCATCCAACTTGCTGTGAAGTCCATATGTTTGTCCTTCTTTATGGCTGTGTAATATTCCATTGTGTATATGGACCACATTTTAAGATTTATTAGGTTTTCTCAAGAGACTACAAAAAAACTCTTAAAATATCCACACTATTCCATCAGGACTGTCCCAGTGACACTTCTATTTTAGATCTGTATCTATATCTACAGATCACTAGGTGAGAAAGTTCCCTAGTGTTTCTCCACAGGATTGCAAATTCTGTCTATAGTGTTAATAGTTGCTAGTGAGTTCCTAGAAGATGGAGTAGGTGCACTTAAAGGAATAGGAACAGGCCAGTCATGGTGACTCGTGCTTGTAATCTCAGCACTTTGGGAGGTTGAGGTGGGAGTATGTTTGAGCGCAGGAGTTCATGACTAGCCTGGGCAACATAGCAAGACCTTATCTCTATTTAAAATAAATAGATGAGCCGGGCTCGGTGGCTCAGCCTGTAATCCCACGCCTTTGGGAGGCTGAGGTTTGTGGATTGCCTGAGCCTGCGGATTCGAGACCCGCCTGGGCAGTGAGACCTCATCTCTACAATAAATCAAAACAATTAGCTGGGCGTGGTAGCGCATGCCTGTAATTCCGGCTACTTGGAAGGCTGAGGTGGAAGGATCGCAGGAGCCCAGCAGGTCGAGGCTGCGGTGGCCGGGAGCGGCCATTGCACTCCAGTCTGGGTGACAGAGTGAGACTCCAACTCAAAAAAATAAAATAAAATAAAATAAAATAAATAGATGATGATGATAGATAGATAGATGGATAGGTAGATAGATAATTTAAAAAAAATAAACAGGTATATGCAGATTGTCAAATGGGTTAGTTCCCTGTTAACCTATGGGTCTCCCATAGCCAGTCTTGTGCCCTTTGTTCCAGTATATGAAGTATCCCAGGCAACCTGGAAGACATGATGCTAAGTGAAATGAGCAAGACACAAAAAGGCCAATACCGCATGAACTCACACATAGGTGGAAGCTAAAAAACTTGAACTTATATAAGCAGCAGAAAGTAGAATGGTGGTTGCCAGGGGCTGGGAGTGTGGATGGAAGGGGAAGACGTTTATCAAGGGTACACAGTTTCAGTTAGACAGAATGAAGAGGTTCCAGAGATCTACAGTACAGGATGGTGTCTATAGCTAATGTACTGTATAGCTTCAACATCAACAAGAGAGTAGGTCTTAATTGTTCTCCCCACAAAAAAATGATAAGCATATGAGGAGATATGTTAGTTTCATTTAATTGCACCATAATGTATATATAAACAAAAACACCATGTTGTACACTGTAAATATATATATACAATTTTTATTATTAGCTTAATAAAGCAGAGGGGAAAGTAAAATCAAATGTTCCAGGCAAAATTACACAATTCTACTAGTTTGAATTTCAGGCACAAATCCTATTGAAGCCACCAATGTAAAGTTCATATCAGACTATGGGGTAAAAGCTTTAGAAGAGACCTGAGGCCTGAAAAGCTGCAGCTACGGTTAGGACTTAACCAATCTGTTGTTGCTAGGTTTGCTGTCATTTCGATAGAGGCTCAATTGATTGCAGTAAGTCTTCTACATACAAATGAGCTCTGCTAGTGCACTCCCGTATGTCATATCCCACAATTTTCCAAAATCCAATGGTAGTAGATCTATTTTCATTGACTTATCCTACGTAACACAGCAGGTTCCTGAGAGTAAACTAAACAGTCTTCAAGTTTTCCAGCATTAACGTATTTCTCCATGAACCAGATACATGACTTTGCTGGATCTGTCAAAGTAGTCATTTCCAAACAAGTAGATATTTTTTAAAATTCCAGATCAAGAAAAAAATAATAAGAAATAAAGAAAAAAATCCAAAGTTTGTATTTGTACTTAAATTTAGCCCAATCTCTCACATATGGAAGGGTTTTTAGTTGAAAATTCATCTCAGAATTTCAGTCTTTTAATTCATAAAGTCGATTCAGATTATTCAAATCAGAACTCCTTCTATATGAACAGCCTATTTCCCATTTTCTTTAAGGATTGATCTCCAAGTTCCAAAAAGAATTCTTAACTGTACAAATTGATCTTGGGGAAAACAAAGCAAATCGAATGTGGACATGAACCAAGCTGTGTCACACCTTTATTAAACTGCCGGCATTTGCCAGCAATTTCACAAATACTGCAATTTTGATTAGTATTTGAGAGTTTCTTTCCCAACATGATTCTTTTGTAGAGAGGAGTGGATAGACAGGGCTGACTCACGGCTTCTGTTTACGTGCATGTCTAGAGATTCTGTTAAGTGTCAGGCATGCTTAACTCTATGCAGAAGCAGCTCACATTTGTGTCTGAGTGAGAACATCTGTGCTGGAGGCAGGGAAAGGCTAATCCACATGTACTGCACAATCTGTCGTTGGAGAGGAAGGGAAGGCAGGTGTGAGGATAGAACACTTACTGTTCCATATCCACATGCCGATCTGTCCTTTACGTGAAGTTGCTCCCAGGTAACCAAGTGAGGGAACCAGCTCCCATAAAACTCAATCTTCAGGTAATTCTCAAACACAACACTTTTGCAGGTCTTCCTCTGCCAGCTCAGAGGCCATCACGGTTTCAGGAGAGAAATGTGCGACAATTATTTGGTTTATCAGAAAATAGTTAAGTCATTTGTATTGATAGAGCAGGCATCATGCCAGTTGAAACATTCTTACACAACCCAGCCACTCCGGATGATTTGTACATCTTGGATCCAGGCACAATAAGCAGCTTAAGATACTTGGAGCTGAGAAATGAAAACAAAGGATGTGGTCTCGCTGTGGCTCTCTGACCTCAGGGATCTGTGTGGTTTCCACGACTATAAATTATCTTAAAAGAAATTGAATTTTGGGTCCAGAGAAATTTTTCTGAGCAGCAGGAATATGATGACTGAACTGATGTGCCAAAATATCAGATAGTTACTCTGGTTTTGTTCTTTTTAAAAGTTTGTTGTTGTTATGGTTATTTTTTGCCCTCACAAGTCACCTTTTTTTGGCTTGGCAAAAATGAACTACAGACTGTAGGATATCAAGGAAGTGAGATCCGAGTCTTCCAGCTGTGTTGCTGTAAACGATTCAGTTAGAGCACACACGAGCATACTTGGGCAGCTCAAAGTTCACTCTTGGGGGTGGGGCTTTGCTGAAAGAACTCATTCTGCTTTGGCTGATAAGGAAGTGTGCTTCCTGTTTCTCTCCAAGGACAAGAAACTTAAAGTAAAATTTTAGCCAGCACCGGAAGAGCCATGACACTTTCACTTCTTAATTTGAGACTTAGGACTTCCTTTTTGAAAAGCTACGTTTGAGAAAAAGAGCTTGGCTTTTGCTTCTTTGGTCTTGGTATAGAGAAGAGAAAAGAGATTGCTCGCCTCTTTTTTCTTCCTAACACCAGACTAAAATGTCCCTTGCAATGATCAGAAGTGAGAAACATGCTATTTTATTCACCTAACCCTAGCCTATTATGTTACTATTTTTATAGTTAACAACAAAACTAATTTATCAGTAAATACAATCTACACTTCTCATCATCACTATATGTCAATTTTTGTGTGCGTCCTGCACCAAATCTTTTTATGTGGGAGTAATTATCTACCTCATGAGTATTGGGAGGAAGAGACCATTTTTCATTAAAAAAAAAAACCTTGAAAATTGCCTTTCTCAGTGTCCCTTGAAATGAGGGCACTGACATGTGTCTTAGGTTTTGCCAATTAGATAATCTCTTGCAGGATTTTGATTTGGAACCTATCTGGCTAGGATGGCAAGAGCTCTAGGCAGTGTCCAGCATGGTGAATATCAACACTCCAAGCCTCAAGATCTGTGCCTGAAAATGGTGGCATTAGTGTCTATATAAGACCAATTCTGCCTGGATTTATGTTGGGCAAAACACAGTTGAGATCAGTTCCTGGCTAAAGTCTCCCCACTTGAGGATAAATTATATTTCTGCTTAAATATCCAAATTGATCTGTTGCTTGCAACTAAAAACCTTGCCTAACTGATTCGTTTATTAAGCCTTAATTTGAACTCCCTTTTCTGCCTCTTTTCCCTTCCCTTCTTTCTTTTTCGTTTTGCTTCTTTCTTCTCTCCTCCTCCTTCCTGTCTGTTCTTACTTCCCTCTCCCCTTTCCCCTCTCCTTCCCTGTGTCCTCTCTTCCCTCCTCTCTTCTCGATTCACTTTCCTGTCTTTTTCTTCTTCTTCTTTCTCCTGTCCTTTTTTCTCCTCTTCCTCCATCTTTCTCTTTCCCACTCTCCTTCATATCCTCCTTCTATTTGTCCTCTCTCCACCCTCTGATTTTCACTCTCTTTCCTCATTATTTTAACTTTATCTTCAGGTCATTATTAACACTCCTATCTTGAAAGTGGCAGGAAAGAAAAAACAAAACAAAACACTGTCTTCACATTTTGTAAGCCGATAAAACTGAGACCTAACACGTTTAAACAAATTCTTCCAAGCAACCATAGTTTAGGGTATCTTCCTTCTAATCTAATGCTTCTAGCACTGTGCCATCATGTTTTCTAGACAGTATTCTTGATTTGTTTCCTGAAGATGAATAGCTATTGATTTAATACTACAGATGTTAGGGAGTAACATTGAGTAAAAGGGAGTTTACAAAATGCTACATATTTCTATACTTTACCATTGTCTTGAAATAAAGAATAGTAGATGGATATATATTTGCATCCAGTCCTTGTTTCTTTGACTTATGTGGTCATGTGAAAAAAATTGGAATGTCACCTCTGTTGGCCCTGCACATTTTTTTAGTATGCAATATATTATTATTATTATTTTAAAGATGTGGGGTACAATTCAGGGTTAGTTATACAAACTTTGATTATGTAGGTACCCTTGTTGATGAGGTGTGCCCCTCCCTCCGGCCTAGTAAATTAAGTGTAAAGTCATTTGCATTTGTTATTATAAACAGGAAAAAATGATAATTTGCATGAAATCTTACAGTTCTCTTTCAAAAGGTAAATCTTGCCTTTCTCTAGCTTAAAATTACCATATGAATTCCCATTGTACTTGGAATACAATTCAAGGTAAGAGCATAGGCTGGGCATGGTGGCTTACACCTGTCATCCCAGCACTTTGGGAGGCCAAGACAGGAGGATCACTTGAACCCAGAAGTTCAAGACCAGCCTGGGTAAGATAGTGCAACCTTGTCTCCACAATTTTTTTTTTAATTAGCTAGGCATGGTGATGCACACTTGTAGTCCCAGCTACTCAGGAGACTGAGGTGAAAGGATCATCTGAATCCAGGAGGTCAAGGCTGTGATGAGCCGTGATCATGTCACTGCACTCCAGGCTGGGCAACAGAGCAAGACTGACTCAAAAAATTTTTTTAATTAAAAATACAAAGTCTGAGTAGAGTGACTGTATCACTTTTGTTCCTCTCTGAGACAATGATGAGATAAATTAGGTTCTATTAGTCAACAGGGGGACAACAGGACAAAATGAGACTAGAACAAACCAGCAAACCAAGATGCATAGTTACCCTACTCACATGGCCTTGGCTTCCCCTTTAACCTCATGTAGTGTCACTCATCTCCCAGCTCCATTTGCTTCCAGCATACTGGCTTTTTTTTACTTTTTTTTCCCTTGAATAGCTTAGGCTAGGTTTCTTTTCAGAGTTTTTGCACTTGCTGTGCCCTTTGCCTAGAACTCTTTTTCCCTATTATATCCTCACATGGCTGCCTCCATACCATTCTGGACTTGATTCAAATTGTATTTACATACTGGTTTAATTTCCAGATATCTAAACATGGGCCCTATAAAAGCAAGGACCTTGTCTGTCAAGTTTATTTATCTGCTGTGTTTAGGACAGGGACTGGCACACATCAGTATTCAAGTATATTTGTCAAATGAATATGTAAGAGTAGAATTGGAAGATAATATTTTACCACTTCACTAATGATGATGCAGATGTGCAGGCATGTTAACATTTTTGACATACCTACACATACACATAGCAACATAGCAAGAACACAATTTCTGTGAGAGCATCTTACGGATGAAAGATGTCAAACTCTAAAATATTTTAGATGGATTAATCTGAGCCAAGTGTAAGTGACCTTAGGTGGTCCTGAGAATGTGCACTGGACATGATTGAATTGTAGCTTGGTTATACACGTTTTAGGAGGACAGACATTCCAAGGAACCATAAATCAATACATGTGAAATTTACATTAGTTCAGCTTAAGGAGGCGGAATGAATCCAAGCAGGGCATGTAGGCTATAGGTGAATTCAAAGATTTCTTGATTGACAATTAGTAGCAAGAATTATCTAGGGAATTCTGAAAGCAGTAAAGGAAACGGACAGCTTGAGGGATAAGGGAGTCAAGTTTCTTGATATATAGATGAAGCCTCATAGGTGGCAGACTTCAGAGAATAGGTACCCAGAGTCTCCAAAAGACATCTTTACAAGATCATAAAACACTTTGATTTTCCTTCTTTATCTGTTATGTGATGTTATGCCAGAGTCAGGCTGGAAAGTAAATGACATTATATAGGGGGGAATAATGAAAAGTCTGTTTCTCCAGCTCCTAAGTTAAGAATTTGGTAAGAAAAACAGTCAGAGTTCAGTCCTCAATCTTCATATTCCAAATTTCAGTAACATTATAGAAAGTTACATTCATTTTAATGGTCCAAAGTCACCAACCTATTTCAGACAGTGGCACGCACTGCTTAGAAGATGAGATGATGGCTCGTAAATGGAATCAGAACTCTAACATCAGAGTTAGAGGATAGAAAACTTAAATGTGGCTATTTGTGTTAAGCTGGTAGTTTTCTTTCTCCCCCCCCCCCCTTTTCTTTCTTTCCTTCCTTCTGAGTAGGAGTCTCATTCTCTTGCCAGGCTGAAGTGCAGTGGCACACTCATAGTCACTGCAGCCTTGATCAGCTGGGCTCAGGAAATCCTTCTGCCTCAACCTTCCAAGTAGCTGGAACCACAGACGTGTGCTACCACACCTTGCTAATTTTTTAATTTATCATAAAGATGAGGTCTCACCAAGTTGCCCAGGTTGGTCTCAAACTCTTGGACTCAAGCAGTCCTCTTGCCTTCGCCTTTCAAAGTCCTGGTATTACAGGAATGAGCCTCCGGGCCCGGCCAGGGGAGTAGTTTTCCATGGAAGTTGATAACACAGCCTTATGTTCTCTTTAGTCATCTACAGTGCTTTATTTGCTCATGTCCTTCTCTTATTACCCACATCATATTTCTCTGATTGTTTGCCTGCCTCTCATTAGACTAAGCACCAACAATTAGGGCAGGTTGTTTTTTCTTTCTAATATTCCCAACTTCCCAACCCCTACCCCCATGGTACCTTGGTCTCTGGGAGCTAATAATTGTAAAGTGGAATGAAATTAAATTATATAAAATAGATCAATACAGTATAAATACTTCCAAGGTGATTCATCATGTAGTTTAGGACAGCATTAACTATAGCAAAACAAGCATGCAGATAAGATAATGCTGCTGATTTTATAACTTTTTGCATTATAAAGCTTGAGATACTTCGGCTTCAGTTTGGGCTGAAGAACCTTTTCAACCTGCCCCTATCTGCCAATGATTTCTTGTCTCTGAAGTCTTCTTATACCTCACAAGCTAGTGTGCAGACAGTACCCAGATACCAAAGGGATGCTGATCGCCTACGGTGGGCCTCATTCCAGCGTGGACCCTTTCTGAGATTTCCAAGTGTTGAAATAAGCTGAATTAGAAACCAGCCCACTTTGATTTGTTTCTATATTTACATTTCATTTTTAAGACTTTTTATTACAGAAATGTTCAAATACTCATCAATGTAGAAAATATAGTTCAATGAATTCATATGCCTTGTCACCCAGCATCAACAATGATTTACTTTCTACTATTCTTGTTTTATCGCTTTTTGTGCCTACCTAAACTTTTATTTTTTCAGAGAATTTTAAGTCCCAGGTAGCATTATTATTCTACTTAAGGATACTTCAGTATGTATACGCCATAGGCAACACTTGCTTGCTAGCATGACTATAGCACTCTTATCACATTTAGCAAGTTTAACAAATAATTTACTAATATCTGATATATAGATGGTGTTCACTTATCTCAGGTTGTCTAAAAAACGTATTTTTATAATTGGTTTGTTTACATCAGAAAACAAACAAAACCAAGTATTGCTTTTCATTGATATGTCTCTTAAGTTTCTTGTGATCCATAATGCTTCCCCCATCCTTTCTTTCTTTTTTCTTTCTTCTCTCTCTCTTTTTTTTTTTTTTTTGAATTGGGTCTCATTCTGTTCCCCAGGTTGGAGTGCAGTGGCATGATCGTGGCTCACCACAGCCTTGAATTTCTGGCCTCAGTTCATCCTTCCACCTCAGCCTCCTGAGTAGTTGGGACTAAAAGCATGTGCCACAATGAATTATTTTATTTTTCCTAGAGAGGAGGCATCATTATGTTGCCCAGTCTAGTCTCAAATTTCCGGGCTCAAACAACCCTCTTGCCTTACCCTCCCAAAGTGCTGGGATTGCAGGCCTGAGCCACTGTGCCTAGCACATTTTCCCATCCTTTCTATGCCATTTATTTGCTGACACTGGGTCATTTGTCTTATAATTTCTCATATTCTAGATTTGCCTGACTGTGGTTTCCCTAGTATCTCTTTTCTTTTTTTTTAAGTTAGAGTCTCACTCTGTCGCCCAGGTTGGAGTACCCTGGCACACTCACGGCCACTCCAGTGTGGACCTGCCGGGCTCCAATTATCCTTCCGCCTCAGCCTTCCAAGTAGCCAGAACTACAGGCACACGCTACCAGGCCTGGTTAATTTTTTTTTTTAAATTGTAGAGACGAGGTCTTGCCAAGTTGCCTGGCTTGGTCTCGAACCCTCGGGCTCAGGCAATCCACTTGCCTTGGCCTCCCAAAAGTGCTGGGATTACAGGCTGAGCCACCAAGTCTGGTCCATGGTATCTTTTAACATGCTTCCTTTGTTTTCCATATTTTCTGAAAATTCATAGTCAATAATGCAGAAATTTTAAAATTTAGTGTTCTATTTTTTGCATTATATTACAAGAAGAATGTCATGCCTGGATATCGCACTTTTAGTAGTGCTCAGGTTGATGGCTCACTTCAGTGTTATCAGACTCATCTATCTGCTAGAAATCCCTCCCCACCAACTTTTCACCTAATGGTGATATCCGTCATCAATGATCATTACCTGAATCCATTACTTCATTGGGAATTTAAAAATGGGATTTTTTTTAAACCTGTAATTTCACCTTCTTTTATCAGGAAGAACTTTTTTCATTAACTATCTTATTGTCTTAAAATTGGTCCTTCCAGGAAAAGCCGAATAAATGCTTGAGTCTATTTCTTTTTCTGTTTTTTTTTTTTTTTTTTGAGTTGGAGTCTCACTCTGTCATCAGGAGTGCAGTGGCCGCTCCTGGCCACCGCAGCCTCGACCTGCTGGGCTCCGGCGATCCTTCCGCCTCAGCTTTCCAAGTAGCTGGAACTACAGGCGTGTGCTACCTCGCCCGGCTAATTTTTTTTTTTTTTTTTTGAGTTGGAGTCTCACTCTGTCGCCCAGACTGGAGTGCAGTGGCCGCTTCTGGCCACCGCAGCCTCGACCTGCTGGGCTCCGGCGATCCTTCCGCCTCAGCCTTCCAAGTAGCCGGAATTACAGGCATGGGCTACCACGCCGGGCTGATTTTTTGATTTATTGTAGAGATGAGTTCTCGCTGCCCAGGCGGGTCTTGAACCCGCGGGCTCAGGCAATCCACTCACCTCAGCCTCCCAAAGGCGCGGGATTACAGGCTGAGCAACCGAGCCCGGCAGAGTCTATTTCTTTACTTACCAATTTTTAGAGTAATTGGTTGGTATTCTACCAAGCTCCAAAAATGAGCATTGCATTATTATTTTAAATACCATCATCAATTCATTGATTTTTAAATGTTTCTATTTAACATATTGGATTCATTATTTTTCTTTTTTGACACTTGCATTCTCCCAACTTTGGCCAGTGGAGTACCCTCAAATTTGCTCCTGTGTCTTGACAGTAATCAGTTTCCTTTGATAGTTTCTTTGCTGTGAGGAACAGCAATATGTCCCAAATTCATCTTGTATATTTCCTGTTCCAGTCAGGGAATCAGCAGTTTTTCAAGGAGTCTTGGTTCCTTTAATGAGATTTTTTTTTTTTTTTTTTTAACCACAGCCTGGGCACCAGGAGTGTTAATTATTTCCTGGTGTTCACTGCTTCTAGGTGTTTTTCTGGTGGAACAAGTGAGAAAATATTGCATTCTTTTAAATAAAAATAAACATTATTCCTAAATTCATGTTGCTATTTTCAACAATTGAAATGAAAGATTCCAGTGTTCTTATGTCCTAGGTTTTTATATTTGTTTCTCTTTTCTCTTCCTCTGAAAATATTTTGGTTCATGAAAACATTAACTTAATTCTTTACTACATATAGGTAACAGTTTCAAAATAACAATAGCAATATTTCCAGTAATAACAAACCTACTTAACATATTTTAAAATTGCTTTGTGGTTTTCATTTTTATTCTTAGACCGCACAGTCAAACACCATGATTTAAAACCAATTGAAATGAATCTTCCCATGTAATTGGCACCTATGTGAAATATAGTTTGGTTCTCTTGTTTCAGATTCTTTAAATGATTATTTTTAGGAATTGGTTTTGATACAACTTTTTTAATGGAGTAAAATATAAGCATGGTTTCAAAATCAAAACCATAAAAAAAGACATATTTAGTTTTATTTATTTATTTATTTTGAGTTGGAGTCTCACTCTGTCACCCAGACTGGAGTGCAGTGGCCTCTCCCAGCCACCGCAGCCTCGACCTGCTGGGCTCCGGCGATCCTTCTGCCTCAGCCTTCCAAGCAGCTGGAACTACAGGCGTGCGCTACCATGCCCGGCTAATTTTTTGATTTATTGTAGAGAGGAGGTCTCGCCAAGTTGCCCAGGTGGGTCTCGAACCCGCGGGTTCAGGCAATTCACTCACCTCGGTCTCTCAAAGCGCGGGATTACAAGCTGAGCCACCGAGCCCGGCCGATATATTTAGTTTTAGGAAAGTCAAGTTTTCATTCTTATTCCTATCCTGCTCTGTTCTCTCCCTCCTTCATAGGTAACGTGTATTAGGCTTGCAATATATATAAAAGCAAAACCATAGATATGTGTAATATATACATAAATGTCTGTTCTCTTTATTCCCTTTTATATTTCATTGATAGATTTTTTTTCTGTGAACAGAAAATATAAATGGACAATAACAAATTATGCTTAGAATTACTCTGGCCAAGTTGGGCATGGTGGCTCATGCCTACAATCCTAGCACTTTGGAAGGCTAAGGTGAGAAGATCGTTTGAGACCAACCTGGGCAACATAGCAAGTCCTTGTCTGTATAAAAATTTTTTAAAAATAGCAGAATATGGTGGTGCACACCTGTAGTCCCACCTACTTGGGAAATCGAGGCAGAAGAATCACCTGAACCCATAAGTTCGAGGCTGCAGTGAGCCATGATCGTGCCACTACCCTCCAGTCTGGATGACAGAGTGAGATCCTCCCAACTCAAAAAGAAAAAAAACAAAAAAGCATTACTCTGGTCAGCTGGTTATGCCTCTTAGCAGAGATATTTAAATAAAAAACACAGTCTCCAGCAGTGGAATTTGAAGCACATGCTATTAGTAGTTGAGAATCTCAGAATGAGGGTCCCCTCATCTTCTGACCACAGTGCACACACCATGCTTTGCCTGTTTATAAGGGCAACACTAATAAGGACAAAGTAATATTGTCATTTAAATCTGAAAACTACTATTCCAGCTTATCTAAGAACTCCAGACTACCTTTTATATAGAAATTAACTTTGCTGAGTGTCTGCCACAATAACAATCTCCAAGCCCATTAGATTCACAAAATTCCATGTGACCTCAATAATTTGTGTCAGGCCATCCATAGTATTAATGCCACCATCATTTACTTTGACTACTTTGTATACATTGCCAGTAGCTTTAGGGGACTGAAGCATATCTGTGCAGCATACAGTAAAATAAATATTTTATCTGAAGATTCACAGGGAAAATAAACTTAATCTCATAACAAAGAACATGCAAGAAAGAATACATTTTCTTTTCAATAAGATGTGCTTTGTGCCATTGATTTTTGAAGTCTGGGTATCTTGGTCAGTATTCATTTTTGTGGTCATAGTAAGTAAGAATCTTTAACATAACAATAACCTCTATACAAAATATACTTTCTTACCACCTAGCCATCAGTGCAGCAAATAAAATTACAAACCTTCAAGTTGCACATGTGCTGTAGAAATGACTGGAAGAATCTTTGGTGGTGGGGTAAGGCGAGGTGAAGTCAGGAGTCAATTTCCCTCAAGGAAATGGAGGAAAGGACAGCAGTGGTTGTGTTAAATGCCTGGCACTCCAAACCAGAAAGAATGACATGAGAGGTAGTCCTCTGCCAGGCTTTCTGGGAATTCCTGTTCCTGCCTGAGAACCTCTCATTTGAGGTTCTCCTGAGTCAGCCCACAAATGCTTTCTCATTCTCTAATTCCTTTGTATCTAGTCATGTAATTGCAAAATTCCTCAGAAAAGACATTTCTTCCCTAAATATTTTTCTTTATTTGCTATTCCTCCCCCCAAAAGGACACGTTTAGATAGGATTTCACCATTCTTAGACCTCAGTTCAACTCTATATCATTGCAGTTTAAGCTCTAGGTATGTGGGCAACTCAGGGTTGCTAAAGGTTGTCAATGATGTCTGTCCATAGAATGGAGTTTTTGTCCTCTAGGAACTTGTACACTTCTCATACCAGACTGGAAGTATCTGTCACCATCTGTTCTTCACCATTAGATTGTGAGCCAATGCAAGGACAGAAACAGGACTTCTTCAGTCCTTAATGACTTGTAGGTGTGGATACTGAGTGTGCAAACAATGACATGTATTGATTGAATGAGTGAATTAACTAAAAGGAATCAAGGCCGTGGCATGGTTGGGGTAGAGACTACTTTAGGCGTGAAAGAAGAATAGAAGTAAAGCATAGAAATGGGCCAGGCATGAAGACTCTTGCCTGTAATCCCAGCATTTTGGGAGGCTGAGGTGGGAGGCTTGAGGCCGGGTGTTCAAGACAATCCTGGGCAACATAGTAAGATGCCCCATCTCTATAAAAATAAAATAAAATAAAGTAAAATAAAATAAACACAGAGCACTGAAGTGGGACAAACAGCCATGGGAAATGTATGGACTCAGCCAGCTGGGTCCAGGGACTATGTTGAAAGCAGTGAAGGAGAGAACTGAATGGTCAAGTCACAGGGAGAGAACTGGATGGTCATGACTTGAGTCATTGGAGTAGGACAAAGGAGTTGAGACTAAATTCCATCTGCAAGAGATTGAAGAATTTATGTTCCCAAGGAGGAGAACCTCAATGGATCAACCTTGCAGTGTTATACAGAATAGAGGTGGACAGACCTGTCCTTTTTATTCATAGCATGTGTACTTGTGCACAGATAGCAGAATAGGACGTAAGATTCTGAAAATAAATACAGCAAATGTCCGCTGACTGTAAAGGAAAGAGAAAGAGACTGGTCTCCCTACCAATGGATACAATACAGGTACAGTTATGACCTCCTTTGAGAACTTTTCTTTGGACACTGAGTCACTGCTGATCTTTGTAATTGCTGCATATTTGGCTAAGTCAGGGACTGAACCAGGCCAAAGTGTGATTTATTTTTTGCCTCTGATACTGAGCTGAGAAATTTAAAGTATCTTTCTAAGAATAATTTGTTGAAATCAAGTGAATTAGAAAGAATTTACTAAAAGTTAAATTTTTTTGGCCGGACTTGGTGGCTCCACCTGTAATCCCAGCACTTTGGGAGGCTGAGACGAGTGGATTGCCTGAGCCTGCGGGTTTGAGACCAGCCTGGGCAACTTGGTGAGCTTTTGTCTCTACAATAAATAAATAATAAAAATTAGCTGGATATGGTAGTGTGCACTTACAGTTCCAGCTATTTGGAAGGCTGAGGCGGAAGGATCGCCGGAGCCCAGCAGTTCGATGCTGGAGTGGCCGTGAGCATGCCATTGTATTCCAGCCTGGGTGACAGAGTGAGACTCCAACTCAAAAAAAAAAAGAGAGAGAGAGAGCTAAAAGCCTATCTCTCTAAATGTTTGATCTGACAGGAACGATGATTTACAAAATAGCTATTCTGTGTGGACGCTGTTTAAGATAAGTTAGAATTTAATAGAATTAACAGATTTAAGGTAAACTGGGACAATGCTGTTTCTGGGTTCAGAGCCCATAACATCCTCTCCATTCTGGGTGTAGGTGCCTTAGAGATGGAATATGTCCTGACTTAGAGCATTTATTCCTGTCTTGTCCCACTCCCACCCTGTTACTGGGAGAAAACGTGCTGCTCCCTGTGTAAAACATGTCACTGTTGGGTTCTTGTGTTCACGTTTTGAATGAATTCACACACAGACACAGAGAAGTGGGATAAACAAGTAGCTTTATTAAGCAAAGAAGAGCACAGCTCCAAGTAAGGGAGTGGGTAGAAACAGCCTATGGAAAGCTGCTGCTTCTGTATCCATCTATTGCTGATCTCTAACTTTTATACCTATGGGTACTGAGGAGTGGGTTTTGGGGTAAGTTTTTCCTAGAAATGGGTGATCTTATGGCTGGGTCTCTCTTATTCCTTCCTTACGTCAGGAGGAGGAGTTTCAAGTCTTATAGGGTCATACAGGTATATGATGGGAGTGGGAAGGTCTCGTAGAGTAATTTTATGTTAATAGTATTAAAAATGAAGGTAAAAGTAGGTTATGGTTATTTTAGGGTCAACCTTGGCTACTGATGCACATGTTCTGAGAGTCTCTAAGCTAATTACTGCCTTGGTGATCGGCTCTCGGTAGCAAGTACCCTGGACAGACAAACTACAGTGCTGCAGGTGTATCTGATAAGAATCTAATAGTTAGATGTGAAGTTTTTCTATAGCTAGGCTGCTTGCCTGTATGTGTGGTTCTGCACCAGCTGCCGCAGGTATCAATGAGCTTAGAACTTCCCTATAGCCCTAAACTTTCCCTAGTCTAACTTCCCCACACTATCAACCCCACCCGCCTCAGTCACTGACGTTTTGTCTCACAACTATTTTTTTCTAATGCCTGTCTAGTCTTCTTGGTTTAGAAACTGCTTCAAATTGGGTGCTTTTCTCTGATTTCGCCACCTTTCAGTCATCTCTATCTCCAGCTCATCTGACTGAATCCAGCAAGCTAGCAGCTCTCAAACTTTAGCATTTATTAGAATCCCTTAGAGGGCTTTGTAAACACATTTCTAGTCTCCATCCTCAGCGTATCTGATTCAGGAGGTTTGAGATGTGAATACTGAGAATGTGTGTTTCTAACATGCTCCCATAAGATGTTGCCACTGTTTTGGGGAATAACATTTTGAAAATCATTGCAGTAGACAATCTAGTCCTACAACCTGGACTCCAAAATAAGGACAGAATTCCAGTTTCTGAGTTATATTTGTAAGGGTTCAAACATAAGAGACAGAATGAATCATATTTTAATAATAACTAACATTTATTGGGTGCTTGTTATGTGTTTAATAAATCATTACACTAACCCCGTGGGTTAAGTATAATCAATGTAGTATTAATATCCTTATCTAAAAGATAAAAAAATGCAAGTTTAAATAAATGATACAAATTTCTTGATGTTACACAGTTGGGTTTGGATTCAAATTTCTCTGTCTGCACTGCAAATTTTGGTCACTCAAATTGTGCCCTTTGATGGTATTCCACTGGAGGAGAAAATCTCAGATGTGCATGCTCAGAAATAGCCTTTTTCCCACCAATGAAACCAGAATAATCATATGTGGGAGGACTGTTAATTATTTTCATTTACTCTGAAGTAACCTAGTGTGAGGAGACATCTCAACCTAGATAAACTTGTAACCCACAACTTGGAAAGTCATGTCACCCTCTGGTGTTCAATTTCCAGATCTGTAAATGAAAGGAGCTCAAATATTCCTAAAGTTTTTTACCCTCTTTAAACATCTCTGGTCTTCATGTTATTAACCAAGATTCAATTGTGTTAATCTTTACTGATAGAGAACTCCTGATGAGGGTCAGAATGTTCACTGTATAGTATTCTCTTTCCATAATGAACGTCTACTTTAGAAATCACCTGCACTGAGAACAGTTGATCAGAATGATGAAGCCAGAACAAAGACTAGTGTAATGGAAAATATCATCAGGCTAAGGTACAGGCTTTACAGACGCTTCCTCGAAATAAGAGCTGAAAAGACATCATGCTACTTATGTTAAGTCTGGAGTTCTGCTCAGGAAACAAAGACTTTTTCACTCATCTTTCTCCATTGCCTTTGCTGATGCCAACTAATCAAATACACTTAGTCTTCTCTTGCATTAAAATTACATTTGCTCTCTTGAAACTGGGGAGACACTGTTGTTCCATCATCAGTAAGCCTACATAAAAATGTATTTCAGGGCTGGATTCGCTTCTCCAAGTAGTAAACATCATTGAACTTCAGTAGTGAGAGCTGACATTTTCCTGTATCACATTGCCAACTTCTAGGGTGACAACCTGTCTGGAAACTGAAGACCATACAGACTGACAACAAGGAGACTTTGTATAAGCAATCAGACTTTTCCTACCCCACTCTATGGAGAACAGCACAGGAAGTGTATCTTTCATGCATCATGTTTATGAAGTGACCATTCTTTGTAAAAACAAATTTATAATTGGTGCAATGTGTGTGGGAGACTTCTGGTGACCATCGCAATACTAATCACAAGTAAAATTAGAAGCCAGCATCATGAATTTGGAAAACTATGACTTGACATATAACATTTCTTATTTTAAAAAATCTTAGATGTGTAACTTTTGTTTTAAGGATTTGAATTTTTAGCATTGCAACATCCAGGTATTTTGTTGGAAAACTGACACCAAAGTAGAGCGTTTGTAGAATATTATGCATCAAAGGTTCCGAAAGTTTGTGAGGATTTGAAGAGTGATATGATGACTTGTGTGGTGTTTAGCACTCACTAATTCTCTGGGAACATGTGAAATTAATTTAGTATGCCATTGTCTGCAGCAAAAAGTAAAACGGTATAAAACAGAATAGGACTGGAGTAGAAAGAGTGTCTCATTGATTATTAGAGAAACTTTTAAATTTTAAATATATGAGGTACAATTCAGAGTTAGGTATACAAATGTTCATTATTCAGGCACCCTTGTTGATGAGATATGCCCCCTCACTCCAGGCAGTTTCCCACTACTGCCAATCCCTTTCTTATTGTATTACAATAGTTGTTCAAGGTCCACTTATGGGTGAGAACATGTTTTTGCTATTGTGGATAATGCTGCACTAAATATATGCATGCAGGTATCTTTTTCATAGAGTGATTTGAGTTTCTCCGGTTATACTCACAGTAGGGAGATTGTGAGGTTGGAGGGAAGGTCAAATTTTAGATCTTTTAGGAATCACCACTCTGTTTTCCACAGAGGTTGAACTAGTTTACATGCCCACCAACAGTGTTTCCTTTTCCCCACATCCTCTGTGGCATCTGTTGTTTTTGTTATTGATAATGGCCATCCTGACTGAAGTTAAGTGGTATTCTCCGTGTGGCTTTAATTTACACTTCTTTGATGACTAGCGAGGCTGTGCATTTTTTCATGTATCTGTTGGCTACTTGTATGTCTTCTTTTGAGAAGTGTCTATTCAGATATTTTGCCCACTTTGTAATGTGGCTGTTTGTTTTTCTCTTTTTGGCACATTTGAGTTCCTTGTAGATCCTAGATGTTAGGCCTTTGTCAGATATACAGTTGGCAAATATTTTTTCCCAGTCTGGGGACTGTCTCCCCACTCTCACAATGGTTTCTTTGGCTTTACAGAAGCTTGTCAGTTTGATGATGTCACACTTGTCTCTCTTATCTCTTATGGCATGGGCACTTGGGCTTTTGATCAGGAATTGGTTGCCAGTTCCAATTTCCATAAGTGTGTCTCCTGCTTTTTCTAAGGGTCTTTTAGTTTGAAATATTACGTTTAGATCTTTGATACATTTAGAGTTGATTTTTTTGTGTATGGTCATAGGTAGGGATCTTGTTTTAATCTTTTGCGTGTGGCCAGCCAGTTTTCCTAGCACCATTTACTGAATAGGTTCTCCTCTCCTCAGTGGTTGGTGGTAGTGGAGGCTTTGTTGAAGATGAGTTGTTTGAGAAATTGAGGTTTTGTTTCTGGAATCTCTACCTGTTCCATTGATCTATATGCCTGTGCTTGTACCAATACCAGGCTGTTTTGATAATTGTAGCCATATAATAAAGCTTAAAGTCCGGGAGTGTGATATCTCCCGACTTTTTTTTTTTGCTGAGGATTGTTTTGGCTATTCATGGTCGTTTGTTTACATATGAATTTCGGTATTGTTGTTTTCAGGTTTGAGAAGAGTGCTGCTGGTAATTTAATGGATATAGCATTAAATCTGTCTATTGCCTTAGGTAGAATGGACACCTTAACTATGTTGATTCTTCCAATCCATGAGCATGGAATATTTTTCTATTTGTTTGTGTCATCTTTGATTTCTCTGAGCAGTGTTTTGCAGTTTTCGTAGTAAAGGTCTTTGACTTCTCTGGTTAGTAAGATGTCAAGGTATTTCATTTATTTTTGTGGTTATTGTGAATGGAATTGTGCTTTTTATTTGGGTTTCTGTTTGTTTATTATTGGTGTATAGAAATATGATTGTCTTTTACTTATTTATTTTATACCCTGAGACTTTGCCAAAGTTCTTTATCATTGCAAGGAGGTTTTTGACAGATTCCTTTGGGTTTTTGAAGTATAGAATCACGTCATCTGCAAAGAGGGATAACTTGATTTCCTCTTTTCCTATTTAGATACCCTTGATTGCCTTCTCTTCTCTGATTGCTCTAGCTAGAACTTCCAAAACTATGATAAGCAGGAGGGGTGAGAGTGGGCATCCTTGTCTTATTCCAGTTTCAGGGGAAATGGTTTCAATTTCTGACTGTTTAGCTGTATGCTGGCTGTGGGTTTCTCATAGATGACTCTTACTATTTTGAGGTATGTTCCATCTATGCCTGGATGTTCTAGGGTTTTTATCAAGAAGGGTGCTGAATTTTATCAAAAGCTTTTTCTGCATCTAATGATATAATCATGTGGTTTTTGTTTTTACATCTGTTGCTGTATTTAATTACATTCATGGTCTTACGAACCAGGGATGAAGGCTACTTGGTCATGGTGGATGATTTTTGATATGTGTTGTTGAATCTGGTTGGCTAGGATCTTGTTGAGAATTTTAGCATCTATGTTCATCAAGGACATTGGCCTGCAGTTCTCTTTCTTTGTTGGATCTTTACCCAGTTTGGGTATCAATGTGATGTTAGCTTTATAAAATTGTTTGGGGAGAGTTCCATCTTTCTCAACTGCCTAGGAGACTTTCAATAAAATTGGTATCAGTTCTTCTTTATATGCTTTGTAGAATTCTACTGAAAAGCCATCTGGTACAGGGCTTTTTTTTTTGTAGATAGTTTTCTTATGACATAGTTGATTTCCTGGGTTGTTATTGATCTATTTAGGGTCTCTATTTCTTCTTGTTTCAACCTGGGGAGGTTGTGTAAGAAAGTCCTCAATTTCACTTAGGTTTTTGAGTTTGTTTCTGTACAGGTGTATATAGTAATCTCTGATAATCTTTTGTATTCCTTCGGGGTCAATTGTGACTTCATCTTTTGCATTTCTGACTGTGTTTATTTGGACTTTTTCTCTCTTTTTCTTGGTCAGTCTAGCTAGGGGTCCATCAATCTTGTTTATCCTTTCAAATATCCAGCTTTTTGTTACATTGATTTTTTGTATTATATTTTTGTCTTCTATGTTCCAAATTTGGGCTTTTATTTTGGTAATCTGGATTCTTCTGCTGTAGTTAGGGTTTTGGTAGTCTTGTTTTTCCAACTTCCTTAGGTGAATTTTTTAGGCTGTTAACTTGTAATCATTACATTTTCTTCAAGTGTGTCCGTAGTGATATGAATTCCCCTTTTAGTATTGCTTTCACAGCATCTGAGAAATTTTGGTAAGATGTTTCTTCATTTTCATTTGTTTCTAGGTATCTTTTAATCTGTTTTAATGCTCATGTTGGCTCAGGAGTTGTTTAGCATCATGCTGTTTAGTGTCTATGTCTTTGTGGGTTTGGGGGGATCTTTGTTGGTGTTGATGTTTATTTTTATTCCACTGTGATCTGAGAAGGAGCATGGCAGAATTTTAATCTTATGGAACTTGCTTATGCTTGATTTATGGCCGAAGATGTGGTTGATCTTACAGTATGTTTCATATGGTGATCAGTAGAATGTATTCTATGGTTGCTGGGTGGAGTGTTCTGTAGGTATCAATTAAGTCCATTTGGTCAAGCATCATGCTGAAGTGCCAGATCTCCTTGTTGATTTTATGTCTTGATGATATGTCTACAGTTGCTAGTGTGGTGTTTAAGTCCCCAGCTATGATAAGAGTCAATATCTTTTTTGAGTTTACCTAGAAGCAACTTTATGAAAGTTGATGCTCCTGTGTTGGGTGCATATATGTTTAGGACAGATATTTTTGTTGATGAATTCAATCTTTTATCATTATGCAGTGAACTTCCATATCTTTTTTAATTGTTTGATAACTTAAAGAGTATTTTGTCTGATATTAAGACTGTGACTCCTGCTTTCTTTTATGTTCTGGTCACCTGAAATTTTGTTTCCCATCCTCTTACTTTGAGTCTGTGTGTGTCCTTTCTGGTGAAATGAGTCTCTAGGAGACAATATATTGTTGCCTCATGATATTTTATCCATTTTTCCATTCTATGTCTTTTCAGTGACACATTTAGTCCATTCACTTTCAGGTTAATTATCGAGATGTGAGAGTTTATCCTTGTCTTGAGGCTCTTATAGAGTTTGTTGTTTTTGCTGCTGCTTGTTTATTTGCTTGTTGCCTTTCTTTTGATTTTTTGGTTGATTCATGTGTGTTTTTGATCTTTTTCCTGTATTCTTGGGAAGGGCATTGTCATTCTTTTTTTACTTTCTTCTGTGTTTAATACTTTCTTAAGTGTTTCTTGTAAAGTTGGTTTGGAGGCAGTGTAAACTCTTAGGGACTGACTGTCTGGGAAGGATTTTAATTCTCCATCACTGATGAAACTTAGCTTAGCTAGGTAGGGAATTCTTGGTTGAAATTGTTTTTCTTTGAGAACTTTGAAGATTAGACTCCAATCTCTCCTAGCCTGAAGTGTTTCTGTAGATAAAGCTGCTGCTATTCTAATTGGTCTTTGTCGGTAGGTAGTCTGACCTTTCTCTCTTGCTGCCTTTAAGACTTTTTTCCTTTTTACCTACTTTGTGTAGTTGAACTACTATGTGTCTAGGAATTGGTCTTCTCATTTGTTGTCTCTCAGGGGTTCTCTGAATCTCTTGTGTTTAAATTCTCACATTACTGATGAGATGAGGGAAGTTTTCTTGGATAATGTCATGGAAAGTTTGTTCCAGGGTGGTCTCTGTCTCTTTAACTGTCTCAGGGATTCCAATTAATCTTAGATTCAGCCTCTTGATGTAATCATTCATCTCTTGGTGGTGTCTTCTGTCTTTTTAAGTTTCTTTTCTATGTTTTTAAGTTTGGGTTAGTTCCATATTTTGATCCTCAAGCTCTGAGATTCTCTCTTCTATTTGGTTAATTCTGCTTTTCATGCTTATCAGTTTGTTATTTATTTCATTCACTCTATTCTTTATTACCATTATCTGAGTTATAAACTCCTTCATTCTTTCCTCTTGTCTCTCCTCATTTCTATTTATTTTTTCTATTAATATCTTGATATCTGGGTTTGGGTTTGAGACCAGTCATTCTGGGGCTCTTCATTGTTTGAGTTCTGAAATCTGTATTCTCAGTGGCTGATCTCCCAGGGGTCTGTGTGAGACTTGTATTCTTCCTTTGTTTTTTCTTCAATTGTGTAGGTTTAACTCTCCCCTCCCTTTTTTTTAACCTCTTCTTAATTCTTTTGTTTAGTGATGGGGGGATAGCTGTTATTTCTGTTTGCTCAATCTCCTATTCTTCCTTATGTAGACCTTCTGGTTTTGTTCAATTTTGAATCTGGACTGAGGGTTGGGACCTGTGTTTTTTGCAGTTTTGAGATTTAATTAAGGGAGGAACTGTGATTCAGAAGCTATCTGTAGATACCAGTATCCAGGACAGGTGTGTGGGCTCCTTGGAATACACTTCCCACTGCCTTACAATCTTTCCATGCAGTAGGGAAGTCTGTTTGCCCTCTGAAATCAAAATGAAATAAGAAAAAGGAAAAAGAAATGGAAAAAGGAAGGAGGAAGATGAAAAGAAGGTGGAGAGATAGAAGAAGAGGGAAAACAGACAAGTGTACCAACTAGCAAATAAACAGAGAAACAAAGACAGAAAAAAACAAAAAAGACAAAAATATACAGAAAAATCATACAAACAAACAAACAACCCCCTTGGTATACTCTCCCTCAAAAATACCCATACACAAACAGAAGATTCCCCCCAAAAAACATTAAAATAACAAATAAAGCAAGTTCAAAAATGTAAACAAAAATAGAAAGAAAGAGAGAAGAAAAAACAAAAACTAAGAAACAAACGAGAAAAAAAAACTCACTTTGTGGCTGTTTCTGTAACTCCAAGTTCCTTTCCACTACTGCCTCTGCCTTAAAGTATGACTCCAGTCTGCAGCCCTTCCCCTCTGCTTTCAGTCCAGGCTGATAGGGTTGCTCTCAGCATGGGTTGGATGCCCCATGGACTACTGTGGGAGGAGGATGGATCAGATCCAGACTCACCCTACTGACTGATGCTGCTGTCAGGTCTCCCACTCAGATCTGACATGTCTGTGACTGTTCCAGCATGGGGGAGGGGTGTCTGTCTCCCCAGTCTAATGAGAGGATAGTCTCAGGTCACAAGATGGAGGTTGGAAGGAGCTGGGCAGGGCAATGCAGGTCTCTCCGGTCCTGGGAGTGACAAGATGGCACCCGTTGACATGTCTTCACCATCATTGGGGCTTTATTTCAGATTTCCACCACCTGCCTTCTCCACAGTTCCTCCTGCTTGTGCCCAGTTTGCTGCTACAGATGATGGTGTAGGCCAGGTTCCAGGAGGTAAGGAGCAGCTGTTTTCTACTGCCTCCTCTCAAGAGAGCCCCAAGAACAGCAGACGTCCTGCCTGCCTGGATCTCCAGTCTCAGGGTGGTGGTGACTTGCAGACACCTTCGGAGGAGAGCCCTGGGTGCATGAACCTGAGTCTCCCCTCAGACGAACTTTCACTCACCCACTGGCACATGCTCACTCACACAGAGAGTCTTTATTGACACTTACTTTTGTGGAGACTCTTACATTCTGACATCTTCTGTCGCCATCTTGCCTGCAAGCCCAAGAAAAACTTTTATGTTGTAAAAATTTTGTTTCAGTTATATGTGTAGACAAGTGTTTGTGTGTGCATGCACATGTGAGTTGTTGTAGTGTTAGTCTGAAATATAAGATGCACTTCTTACTGTGGGTTTTGGTTGTTTTAATGTCATTACTCTTTGTACAATGGTGTAGAAAAAGGTTTTAGCCTGATTTCATAATCACCCTCCTCTTTAGTGGTCTATAAACCAGACTAAGCAGGTATTCATGAAAATGTGCAGTAATCCAACATTACACAGAGAACATTTGTATGGTATTACAATTTGTGTAAAATTTGTGCCCTGGCTTCCAGAATGAGCAGCTACATGCAATACGGTTTCAGTGATCATTCACTGAGGTACAGACAACTGGCTGAAGAATTATCCTTGTAAATTCCTTCTCTTGCCAGCCTGGATAACATGAGAATTAAAAGTTCAATGACAGAGCAAGTATGGGCTAAACCCAATAATTAGTACAAATAAATCCCACAGGGTTCCAGAAGATAAAATGATCAACTCAACCAGAGATGAGAGTGAAGAAAAACTTCCAAAGGAAGGAGTATTTGAGCCAGCCAGGCAGAAATGGGTGGGGTGGGGGGGTTGCTTATTTGGGACATGGCAAGCAAATATATGGATATTTTGCCCCATCTTATTTTTGTGGTGGCAAAGAATAAATAAAATGTTATATAAGTAATTTTTAATTAATACGCTTGAAGACCAGGTTGGTGACTCACACCTGTAATCCCAGTACTTTGAGAGGTTTCCTAGAGCCCAATAGTTTGAGACCAGCCAGGGCAACATAGTCAAACCTCGTCTTTACAAAAGTGAAAATAAAATTAACTGAGGCTTGGTTACCTGTGATTGTGCCACTGCACTCAGCCTGGGCAATGGTGTAAGACCTTGACTCAAAAAAAAAAATAATAATAATTGAATGTGTTTGGTAATGTGCTTCAGTGTACAAACATTTCATTTGTTGTTGCTAACTTGGATGGAAAGGCATGTAATTCACATCTGGTTTGTGCTTAGGTAGGGCCAGTCCCTCTACTATGTACTTTACCTGTGTAATCTCATTGATTTCTTATTTCTGCAACCTTATACAACAGGTGGCATAATTTCCCCTTCATAGGTAAGAAAAACAAGTCACAAAATGGCTAAATAACTTGCTCAAATTCACACAGTTTGAAAGTTGGGGAGCAGAGTTCAAATGCAGGTTTCTCTGTCTTTAATGCCAACTCTTCTAAGAACAACCTGATTTTAGGAAGAAAGTACAGTTAGAAGGTTTTCTGACAAAAGAGATTCTGGTTGCCTATCTGTGAGTGCTATTCTATAGGGAAGGATGCAGCAACTTCCCTAAAAAATGTGTTTACTTGTTTGTTTGTTTGCTTGTTTTCCTAAAAGAATAATATCTTAAAATTCCCCTCAGTGTGAGTTAGTGCCATTTATTAAGCTGTGGTTCCAAATATTTAAGTGATCAGTTCTGGAGTGATAACTGTCAACTCCAGAACTATCAATCTCTTCTATCAGAATTAAAGTCAAAAGAGATGAGTGAAAAATATTGTCAACCACTAGATTTACTCTTCACTTTTTATTGAAGGTTTAATTTTGAGAGAAACTTAATACAGGGTTTTGCATTTTAATAATGAATATTTTGAAACTACCTAAGTTTAAATGAAACAGACATTTCAAACTTCATTATATTTGGTTATGGTTTTGGGATAAGTTATCATTTCCATCTAAGATGATACATTTTGTGATTTCTTTTAGCACAGAAATCTCCTCTCCTTCCCTCAAAAGGCTACTAAGGATGTTCCTGAAACTGGAAGAGCTACCATAATGAGACATTTTATGATTTTAGTTTAGGTGTAAAGAGTCCAGTGGATGAAAATAGCCCAATATAGTCTTTTGAACATTGAACATTCACTTCACTCTGTTTTTCTTTCAAAGTTCTCTTGTACTAACAACGGCTATTTTTAATGTAAAAAAAGAAGTCTTCTCCTCAATTTTATCCATGTTTTCAAATTGTAGCCAATATATCTAATGTTTATTGGATATTTACTCTGTGCCAGATACTATTGTGAGTCAAGTTTGTAATTTAAAATCTCACACAAATCTTGAGATAGATATTCTCATCATTTCATTTTTTGTATAAGGAAACTGAGACACAACAAGAGTAAATAATGAGTAAGCTATAAACTTGTGTTCATACTCAGGAACTCTTATTTCAGTACCAAAACTTAGAAGCAAGCATCTTTAACAGTGTTTTCCAAACTGGGTTTCAAGGGAATTGTAGCTCTGCAGGATATTAGCAATTATTTTTCAAAACAAGATTCCAACATCTGAGAAATTTGCCAGTGCACGAAAACTTGTTGCACAATTTGGCAAAACTTTTAATATATTAATAGGCACTGTGAACCTTTAACAAAAAATGTGTTATGCACTGTTTCTCAGACATATTATATATACACGTGGATGCACATAGATATAGTCTCGCTGTATGACCAAGGCTGGAGTGCAGTAGCCTGATAAGGGTTTACCGTGGCCACAAACTCCTGAGCTCAAGTGATCCTCTCACCACAATCTCGCTACCTGGGAATACAGGCATGTGCCACCATGCCTGGCTAATTTTTTAATATTTTATAGAGATGAGGTCTTGCTATGTTACCCAGGCTGGTCTCGAACTCCTGGCCTCAAAAAATCTTTCCACTTTAGCCTCCCAAAGTGCTGTAATTACAGGTGTGAGTCACTATGCCTGACCAATATATATTATTTCATCTATATATTTATATAAGTATTATAAGTAACTATATATGAATTCTACAGTATACTCACAAGGAAGCACAAGCTTATATTCATTAAAATATTTAAATTAGTGAGGTCTTATGTGTAAGGAAACTGAGTCATAACAACAATGCATACCTGGTCATTCCTATTCCTGTGCTCTAAATATAACATAACTCAACAATAATGATAAAATTCTAAGATTTTCAGAGTACAGCATAAAAAGAAACCATTTTGATACTTTGAAGTTCAGTCCTTTCCACATGATGTAATAGTCAAAAATATAATCAATGACCAAGACTAGTTGTCTAATATGAAGCACTGGAATTACAAGAGCCTTTCACATACCTTTGAGTCAGCCCTTCTTTTCTAAGAAGAGTTATACCATGAGTTTCAAGACTCATTGTTGATTTTTTTTAGAAATTTTCAGCAACAAAGTCATATAAGTTTAATTTTTAAAATCTTTCCTGAGTTGCATTGGTCTTGACACCGAAAAGTGACTTTTAGTTGTACAACTAATTTACTGCATCTTCATTTTTCTCCAGAATTTCTTAGAGCAATGTCTTGGAGCCCTGGCTTTAGAACAGGGAAAGAGTTAGTCCTAATCCCATCACAAAAGTCTTTTATTGTTTTTGAGTCGGAGTCTTACTCTATCACCCAGGCTGGAGTGCAGTGGCACACTTATGGCCACCACAGCCTTGACCTGCTGGGCTCAGGTGATCCTTCCGCCTCAGCCTTCCAAGTAGTTGGAACTAAAGTCACGTGCCTTTACACCTGGCTAATTTTTGATTTATTGAGATATGAGGTCTCAGCAAGTTGCCCGGGCTTGTCTGGAACCCATAGGCTCAGGCAATTCTTTCACTCTGACTTCCCAAAGTGCTGGGATTATAGGTGTGAGCCACTGTGCCTGGCCTAGAAAAGTCATTTTTTTATAATGACAACTATATTAAGATTTGAGCAAAGCATTATAAAATGGACTTTGTGATAATAAGAGTAATTATTGTGCCAAATTACATAATTTACACAGCACAGATGCTGTATGTGTACATACAGATACACACCTACAAACAGAGGCATACAGTAACACTTGCTCAGTTTTCTTTGACACTTTTGCCTTATAACTGATCTTGTTAAACGTGTTGTAGTCCACTACAATCACAATAATCTCCTTTTGTGATGAGTCCTGCTATATCTACTTATAAACATTAAGGATTGAGGAGACCTTTGTTCTAGTTTGACTCTCAGAACTATTGGGCTGATATCTTTTTGGTAGTTTATTTGTTATATCTGTGACACAGTTTTTTCATCTCTAACATGTGGTTAAGTAATACTGTGATATGCCTTAATTGGTGTAAGGATCAAAGCATAGTGTGAGGAGTGCTTTAGGTTTTTAGGTTTGTTTTTTTTTTTTTTAATGCTTCTCCATTCATTATGCTTATATTCTCTTTTTAAAACCTTTTTTCCTGGTTATGGGTCACCTTTTCCTGCTTCTTGTCATGCCCAGTGATTTTTGATTGAATGTTAGACATTGTGATTGTTACATTGTTAAGTATTTGGATTTTCTTGTCTTTCTTTAAAAAGTATTTTCACAAACAGTTAAGTTGCGGATCAGTTTGATTGCTTTGAATCTTGTTTTCAAGCTTTGCTAGGGATGGTGTTGAGTTAAGTAGCATTTTCTCCAGGAATAATTTAATGATCTTTTGGAGTCTGCCCTACATACTCACAAGTGATTATTGAGAACTTTTTGCCACGATTGGTTAGTGCTTAAATGACATTGTGAGTTTTGTGAGCTTCAGAAATTATTCTGCTTACAAATCCTAGGTTGCTCTTTGTGTGATGTCATGGAGTTTTACTCTTACATGCACTGTTTAGCACTTAACAAAGGCTCAAGGCAATTCCAATTTCAATATTGAAGCTGGCTTCTTTTTATTTGTTTTGTTTTCAATCATTCTTTCCTTTTTGCAACTGTGCTTTACAGCTTCAAAGGATCTCAATCCCTGAACTCCAATTTCTGTTGCCTCAACTCCCTAAGAACACTATATTCTGTCTGAATTCTCCTTCCCTGTGACTGTGGTACAGAAATTGCCCCTAGGCAGGAAGCAAGGGAAGTTGTAGGGCTCACATAGTCTTTTCCCATCTCTCAGGGATTATAGTCCTAGACTGCTTGTTGCCTTAAGTCTAAAAGTTGTTTATTTTATATATTTCATTCCGTTTTCTGTAGAGCAGGAGGCAAAGCCTGGTCCTTGCTATTCCATTATGACCAGAAGTAGACATTTCTAGATGAAGTTATTTAAAATTATTTGAAGCATTTTGGTTTTTTATATCACTTCTTCTTTCAACTATTTCCTAAACATTTAGAGCAATATACTCTCAAAGGTAGAGTGCCATGATGTGAATGTTTCTGAGAGAGGTAGAGAAAGACAAGAGGGAGAGATACCTTGTATGTTCTGGAAAACTCCCATTTTTATTTTCTTTGTTTTAACTTCCAGATTTTTGGCTTTTGAGTAGTAGAAATTTTTTACTTTAATAGTTATATGTTTGCTTTAACAGGAGTTATAAAAATTAACATAAAATGGCTATTTCACTATATTTTATTATCTAGAATGAGGTTAAGCAAAAGCGTACTTAAAATATATATTAAATAAATCATAGTAAACATAAAATACAAATAAGGCAACATTTGTGAGGATGGTGAACTGGTTTATGGCTGACTGGTTCTAGGACCTCCCTTCACTGTAGAAGAACTAGATAAAATGAGAACGCAGAAGAGCAAAATTCAGATATCTGTGTCTAATCCAACACTTGACTTTTCTTCTCTTGGAAGTTCCTGTCTTCCAAAGATATATTCAAATCATTGCCCTTTGAGGGGGAGGAACATGAATCCTTCTGTATTTGAGTTGGCTAATTGAAGATACTTACCGTGACTGGAAATCAACAATATGATGTTACTAGCAACATCCACTTTAATAAGGAATAAACTGAAGAGCACCGATTCCCATGCATCTCTCCTTCATTCATATTTCTCTTCCTCTTGACAATTAAATGCTTCTTCCATTTGTTAAGGGAGAAAGAAGAGTAGGTGAAGAACTCTTCAAATAGAGCTATTAAAATATTTTTAAAAAGTATAAAATGAATGAGAACATTTCTGGCAGAAGGATGCAGAGGACTAAATTGAAAACCCACATCTAGTTATACTTGAGCATGCTGTGGTTGTGTTGGATTGCCAGAGTTAAGAAAGCAGACGCTGTCATATGGATTAATTGGATGAACTACTTATTAGAGAGGAACAGAACTGAGTGAGAATTGAAAATCTGTGACTACATTCATTATTCTAAGTGTAGGCCAGTACATCTGTCTCCCACTGGTAAAAGGCAGAAGTGTAGGGTTGTATATTTCAAGATTATTTCACTGTTCCAAACTTTTCCACTATACGTGGTGATTTTATTCATTAACACTGAGAAACACAGGTTTTCTGGAATATGATTAACAATGGTAGAAAAAACTAAAGCGACAGCTTGCTATAAATATAATCAATAGTTCCATAAATCTGTGGTTTGATCGAGTCCAAGGCTTTAAGACCAAAGCCTTTGTATCTAAGTTGCAAGAAGCTCTGTCTTACTCTTTTTCTCTATATCTTCTTTCAATCTCTCTTGATGCGCAATTTCTTTAGAGCTTAGGAGTGTAGAATCACTTGACTAACCCTTTTAGCACACTGTCGTTGTGAGAAAACATCTCATCAAATCACGCTGTGAAGAGAAAAAAAGTTAAATTCTGCTAGTTTGTTGCTGAATATCTTGTCAGAAAAATTTAGTGCTTAACTTTTTATATAGAGCTGCCTATTCAATATTTAATTAAAAAATTCAAGATGAGCTGATCCTTCTAAACAGGAAAAATGCAATAATGCTTAACTATAAAATACAATCCATAGGAAGTGATTTTCTATTGTTTCCGGTAAGAGATAAGGACCTACAAATAGAGGAAACTTGGAAGAGAACACAAACCGAGAGGTCATTAAAGAAGTAATGGCAGTGACTTGAATGTGACTTGAATGCTTTTCCATAATTTCTTTTCTTTTTTTTTTTTTTGAGTTGGAGTCTCACTCTGTCGCCCAGGCTGGAGTGCAGGGGCACACTCATGGCCACCGCAGCCTCGACCTCCTGATCTTAGGCGATCCCTCTGCCTCAGCCTTCCAAGTAGTTGGAACTACAGACGTACGTCACCACGTCCAGCTATATTTTGTGATTTATTGTAGAGACGGGGTCTCACCGTATTGCCCAGGCTGTCTCGAACCGGCGGGCTCCCGCAATTCTCTCGCCTTGGCCTCCCAAATTCTGGGATTATAAGCTTGAGCCACCGTGCCCAGCTCCATATTTTCTTTTTAAAAAATATTGGAACCCTACCCCCAAGTAAGAACCAGATAGAGTTAAAGTTGATGTTGGCCACCAGGTGGCAGCCATACATCAGTAACACTACTTGAACAACAAGGGCAGTCTCCTCAGTTTTCTCCATTTTCTCACCTTCAGGTTCATAAGCATCATTTTTCCATATTATAACTAGTGGAATCATAAATCCTATTTATAGCTTCATTCATTTTCATCCTTCTTTCCTAAGAGAAAAGCATAGCTTCTCTTAGACTCTTGAAGCTGTTTATAATTTTTAGGACTTTTCTTCATGGTTTGATTTTTTTTCTGCCTTTTATTTAATTTTCAGCTTCTTTTTTTCCCCCTCTCTTCTGTCCTCTCTTATATCTACAAATATGCCCAGAAATATTTTTGGACATGGACACAGCACAAGATTAAAATCAATCTTGGATAATTCTTTTGGCTTTGCTTCTTCATCTCATCCTTCCCCATATACTGTTGGAAGGCTTTCTCTGAGAAGAGAAAAATGAACTATTTGCTTCGAGTCCCATGTTCCTAGATCATGTCTTCCAACCAAAAGAAATAGAAAAAGAAAGAAAGGCTATTGAACAAAAATTCTTATGAGTTCGTCTTCTCTTTAGGGACATGTCTGCCAATTTGACTTTAGCATCTTGAGCTTTAAGAATTCCTTCATGTTCCTTCATTTTGTTTCTTCAGCTGAGATTGAAAGCAGTCCATACACAGGGTGCTTCTTTAATAAAATGTTACTGCCAATATCCGCTTGAAATATAAACTGCTTTAGTTAAAGCAACTGTGCCTCCGTAAAGAATCAAGCACAGAGTCAGAGTTAAAGCTGGAAGTTAACTTGAAAATGATCTTGCCCAAACATCTGAAACCTTCTTAGAGGAAGGAGCTATGTATATATTTTCCAGAGTCTACCCACCAGTAGGGAGAGCATCAATAGGGCTTTACTGAACTCAGAGTCTGACACTAGAGCAGAGAAAAAACATAACTGTCAATGATTTTTTTTTCCACCAGGAAGTCCTCACAAGACGTAGATATGGGATTACCAGGGAGAGTGTTACAGATAATGGCAGAACCTACTGGGAAATCTCTCAGACAAGGTATTTTAAGTTTCATAGGTAGAGACTACATAATTACATAGACAGTCATTAGCCAAATAATCATGTCTCTAAAAAACTGGTTCTTGGAAGGGCTATACATATTTCCCAAGATTACATGTCTAGTTATAGGAAGAAGACTAAGAGTTCTGGAACAAAGATTGCCCATCTGTACAAGAGTTATTAAATGTCTGTTACATATAGTACTGTGGTAAGGAATAAATAACATATGCAATCCACCCTGTGTAATATGTGATAGGAATTAAGGGATAATGCATGTGACTTCCCTTGCTAAATAAATAACAAATGGCATAAGCATAGGCTTAGAGTAAGATAGATCTGTGTTAAAATTCTGCTTACCCACTTACTGCTTTATGACTTTGACTGTTTAAGTTTCCTTTTCTTCACCACTAAATAGAAACATAATAGCACCTAACTTATAGGTCCCTTTTTAGGATTTAATGGCCATGCGTGATATATAATAAGTACTCTATGAGTCAAATCCATTAATATTATTATAAACTATGTTTCATAAAATTGATGAAACATATCTAAACAACTGGAAAGGGAACATTAAGCTGGCATACGAATTTATTATTAAGCTGGACACATAAAGAACTGCTTGTTCAATGCTTTAGGACATATCTATATACTATTTTCTTCTTTAGAAAAATTTGTTTCTAGAAAAAACCGACAATGAAATAGAATAATTTTCTCTTGTTTTGCAAGAAGGAACATATTTGAAAGGACTAGATAAATATGGCTAGATTTAACAGAATTATTTAATATTCATTCTACAAATCTTTTTCATTCTATTACTATTCTCAAATGCACTTAATTTCAGTCAAGGATGTGATTTTAAAAAAATCATAATGCTAAGAACACATAACTAAAGACATTTTTTTTTTTTAATAAAAAAGAATTAGAAGCTGAAAGCTAAGTTTGATTTCCTATGCTTTAGCACTTAATGGATATATATTTATTATAGATCTACAGGAAAAAAAATAATTGAGGTTTGCAGTAAAAAAGAAAATATTCAATTAACATAGTAGTGCCCAAGTAAGATCGCCAAATGTTCAATGTGTTCAGGTCATACTTAAATACTTTAATTGTAAAGATAATTTCCTTGTAGTAATGCCAAATTAAGCTATAAAAATTTATTTGGTGCCAGATGAAGTGGTCAGGGTATTTCCAACACATTCAGTTTTGAAAAATTCAAAGAATGGGCCATTGCTTTGTTAAACTCTGCTGTCTCCACAAGTCTCTTTGAGCTTTGGCCCCCTCCCCTACCTAGGGGAGGTGAATCAATCTGTCTCTTTAATTTACTCGATAAATAAACTTTGCTTGAAAGCTTGAAAAAAAAAGAAAAATTCAAAGAATGTAATTTTTTTATTTAGAAAAACATTAAAATGCATTGAACTCTAATCATAATACATGTATGCCCATCTGCAAACTAAATTTATCTTTCTTCATGTTTTGTTCATGTTCAGAACTCAATTATAATTCAGTTCCTTGTTATCACCTCCTCTAGAGAAATCATAAATAAAATTCTGTCCATACCTCTTCTCAACATAGTCAGTCATTGTACGAATTCAATTATGATACCTCATAATACCCTCTTGTGAATTACACTGAAGAGGTCTTATTGAACAGATATGTGTAGTTTAAATTATAGGAATAAATAGATATGTCTGTGACAATAGCCGAACTCTGGGGAAAAAATAATATAAATCATTTATCACTTCTCTGCTAAGCTTCTAACAACATAACCTATACATTCAGGTAATATATAAAATGTTAAGGAACAAGGAACATACATGACCAAAAAATAACATATTATGTTTTATGAGAAAACTAATTTATTGTGTACGCATTAGTGCATTGGTCTTTAAAAATAAAAACTCTAAAATCTTCAGTCTATTCTAACATTGCAAAATACCTCTCTCTTTGTTTCTATAAAGGAAGACTGAAATACCCTAAGTTCAGCACAATCAAAACAAAACAGCAAGTTAGAACATAGCTATCTTATTAATAAAAATAGCCTAGATATGGATAAGAAGCTGCTTTTAGTGGTAGGCATATTTTTGGCCTCAGACTCACAAAAAATAAAGGAAGTATGATTTTCAGAGATTGTTAAGTGAACAATAGTATGCCATCACTACATTCTATCTTTCACATTATCATGGCCAACTCATCATTCCTTTTTCCTGAACAAAAATGTAACAGTGTTATAAAGTCCCAAGTATCAGATCAGATTGTTCTAGCTTTATCCCATTAAACCTTTTCTGTATTGAAAAGTTAGAAGCCATTATGTGGAAGCTGTATTAGAAAACAGCATACACACAAAAATAGTCTTCTGAATAGGGGTTTGAGACTAGCCTGGATAACTTGGTGAGACCTCATCTCTACAGTAAATTTGTTTAAAAATTACCCTGGCATGGTAGTGTATGCCTGTAGTTCCAGTTGGGGTGGAAGGATCACCTGAGTCCAGCAGGTGGAGGTTGTAGTGGCCATGAGCATGCCACTGCACGCACTACAACCTGGGCAACAGAGTGAGACTCTGACCCCCCAAAAATATGATGGTGGCTGGTGGGTACCATCTCCATTCCCACCTCCGTCCCCACTCGGGGATCAGAACAACAGAAAACCGGGGTGGCCACTGGGTCCCCGTTCACCTCAGATGGGTTTCTATCCCCAACCAAAGCATGTTGGCATTGCTTCTGGAAATGGTATCAGTTTAACCTCAAAATTACAAAGCTTAAAACTTTTCAGAAGAGGAAACAGGGGGCCAATAGAAGTAAGTGGAAAATATTCAGTCATGTTGAAAACAAAGGTAGTGGTCAGAACATGACCAGAGTTCATGCTCTTCTCGGGCTAACCCAATCATGGCTTGTGTTTTAAGCCTTAGCCAAGCCCCTTCTTTCTGAAATGCTCTCCTAAATTCTCTATTCACTGTCCTCTGTATTATTCACCTCTATTTCCTGGTTCTTATAGCAATCAAGCCACTCCGTTGATCACTTTGGATGTTTAAAGTCAAAAAGGAACCACGTTCAGTGGCTCATACCTATAATCCCAGCACTTTGGAAGGCTGAGGGATCTCTTCAGCTCAGGAGTTCAAGAGCAGCCTGAGTAGCATATCAAGACTTCATCTCTACAAAAAATAAAAATAAAATTAGCTGAGTGTGGTGGTGCACACCTGTAGTTTCAGGTCCTTGGGTGACTGAGATGGGAGGCACTCGAGTTCAGAAGGTCAAGGCTGCAGTGAATCAGGATCATGCCACTGCACTCCAGCCTGGGTGACAAAATAAGACCCTGTCTAAATAAATAAATAGTCAGAAAGGAAATAAGTCTTGCTGATTTTATTTAGCAATGTATTTAACCAGTCCTTTTAAAGATCCTGCTATGTGTCAGAGACATAGTACTAGAGAGAGCAATAATAAACTTATTGTACCCACTTCTTCTGGAGATTTAATTCTGATAGGAGTAGAGAAACTGTAAACAATACACCATACACAAGGTGGTGAATAAAAAAGGTGGCGAGGTATAAAAAAAGAATACAAAGGAACTTGACAAATTGATAGGAAAAAGGAAGGTTTTATTTCATAGTATATATTTGAGAAAGACTTCTCTAATAAGATGACATGTAAACAGAGAACTGAGGGAATTTAGAGAGTGAACAGAGGACCTCTAACTGAAGAAAGAATTCCAAGCACAGAATATAGAAACTGCAAAATTGTTGAGACAGGACCATGCCTTGTGTTTCTGAGAGTGGTGGGGGCTAGTAAGTGATGGTAAAAGGGTGGGAGATGAGATCTGAGTTGTAACCAGGGGCAAAGGCATGGGGACTTGGGTTTTGTAGCCTAATAAGATGATAGTTTTCGTGATCCGACTTATATTTTAAAAGGGGGGTTGAAAGCTGGTTGTACTAGTGTGCGCCTGTAGTCCCATCTACTCAGGAGACTGAGATGGGAGGATCCCTTGAGACCAGGAGATCAAGACCAGTCTGGGCGACATAGCAAGACCTGTTCTCTAAAAAAAGGTGAGGGGGGGCCCATAATTAGACCTTGAACTTTTTCTGTCCCAGCAAGCTGAAATCAGTGCAGATGAAGATTTAGCTTTGGTTCTGGCCTTCAAATCCAACTTTTTCTGGGCAGGTGTAGAGGAAGCTTTGTTGGGGCAGTATGCAGGCTCTGAATCCTCATTCTTACCTGGTTGTAGAGAAGTCATGATATGACATTCCATTTGCTTTTAGTAGTATTTTGACATTTTTCCAGTCGTTTTTTCTTTCTTTCTTTTTTTTTTTTTGTGGGGAGGGATCTCATTCTGTTGCCCAGGTTGGAGTGAAATGGCACAGTCATGGTTCACTGAAACCTCAAACTTTTGGCTCAGGCAATCCTTCCACCTCAGTCTCTGGAGTAGCTGGGACTCTAGGTGAATGCCACCACGCCTGGCTAATTTTTAAAAATTTTTGTGGAGACCAGGTCTCACTATGTTGCTCAAGCTAGTCTCGAACTCTTGGGCTCAAGCAATCCTCCCACTTTTGCCTCCCAAGGTGCTGAGATTACAGGCATGAACCACCATGCCTGGCCTCCAGTAGTTTTATGATTGGTGTATTTCTTTGCCTTCTAAGACTTAAACTTGACCACATATGTTCATTCCATGATAGACTCGAAATTGTTAAACAGCAGATGTGTTTTCATCAAAATAAACAGGATCATCTGACCTCTTTTGGATAGATTTATAGTAGGCATCAGCAATAAGCATAAATGAAATCTTTGTTATAAAATATGAACCAAAATATTATCAATAATTTTTTTGTTTTATTAGTTAGTTTCTTGAAAGAATCTTTTGTTCCATGGATGGCAAAAGCCAGGGAGACACTGTTGAAATTGTAACATAAACAATGACTTAAGGAAATGAAAGAGCTTTCAAAATTGTAAAAGTCTTTAAAACTGTAGTCAAGAAAATTTGAAATCCTGTTGCCTCTCTCAAAATATAAAACGATAATTTCTCTCAAAACAGCTGTCTATAAGGTATATTTTCATTGTATCATTATCCAAAAAGCATTTGTACATGTACTAAATTGACTATAGAGGCAAGAAAAAAATAATGCATTGTTTCTGAGAGCAAATACAGAAGTAATTGAACTTCTGAATCGCAACTTTCTTCTACTTCTTCCAATGATGATAGTGTATAAAGAATGAATTTAGAACTAAAATGTAGCTATATTTATTATGCTTGGTTAACACTTTGTGTAAATTCAGGGCTCTTCTAACTGTAAGCATTGCTTCTTAAAATTCAATATGGGATGATGTAATGCGATTGTGACAGAAATGTGCTGTCAAAGAGATCTGAGAATGATTCTGTCTTTTCTGCTTAATAACTGTAATTCAGAATAAATTTATGAACACATTTGAGCCTCCCTTACTTCTTTCAAGGAATATGAGCAATAATATCTCCACCTTAGTGTCATTATGAGGGTTGAGTTACATCCTACTTTACTCACGAATTAATATAGAGTTAGTAGATATTGGTAGTCTCTTTATTTCTAAGAGTGACTTTCAAGTACTACTTAAAATTATTATATAATAGTATTTCAAAAAGTAGAAATCACCCCATACACATATTAAAATAAGAACAATTTTAGATAAACTAATCATATGTTTTTCTATAGCTACTTAAACTTTCTTTTGAAGAATGAGTTAAGTTTATTAACCTCAAAATGAGAAGCAACTTTTAAAATTGTTTTTTCAAACTTAATCTGTTGTGAAATAATATAGTACGTAATACAGTATAATTTTTATTATTTTAAACATGTTAAGCATTCTGATAGTTGCTGGGTAAAGCTACCAATGGTATAAATGTCTGACAATTACAGATGCTCGTGGATTAATTTGTTCAGACTAAGCCCTTATAAGCTGGCTCAGAGAAGTGAGAGCTGTCCAGAAGAGGGGCAAATTGTGGAAAATTTTCAAACAAAATTTCTAAAGAATTTCAATGAAAACACAGCTTTCAATGTGCTGCTATAATGGACTAAAGAGCAAGCTATGAAAATGTTCCCTAATATTGTCAACCATCAGCTTGGTTAGATAATCCCCAATTAAACCTAACTATTAAAAGTTTCAGAACATTGAGAGAGTTGCAAAACTCTCCCAAGTAGTTCATTTCATCAAAAGTGAGCTACTCATGTTTAAAAAGGTAAAACCATTTCTTTTTTCGAGTTGGAGTCTCACTCTGTCATCCAGACTGGAGTGCAGTGGCCACTCCCAGCCACCGCAGCCTTGACCTGCTGGGCTCCAGCGATCCTCCCGCCTCAGCCTTCCAAGTAGCTGGAACTACAGGCGCACGCTACTGCACCCGGCTAATTTTTGATTTATTGTAGAGATGAAGTCTCGCCAAGTTGCCCAGGCGGGTCTCAAACCCGCGGGCTCAGGCAATCCACTCACCTCAGCCTACCAAGGTGGAATTACAGGCTGAGCCACCGAGTCTGGCTCAAAGCCATTTCTTAACACAAGAGTTGCTGGAGAGGAAGCTGGATGCCTGTTTTGGGTTGGACAGCATTACCTTTTAGTACCATTTTGTTATGGAACCTCTCTTCCAGTCTGCCTGTGTATTCTCTTGTTACATTCCTGTCCCTGTGTTACTTGAGAATGTAAGAAAAACCAATCCCCAGAGTTTTCTATTGCATGGATTCTAGACAAATAAAACAAATGAAGATTTTTTAAAAAGAAGAGTAGGTCACAGAGTACCAAGGTCACAGAGTACAAGGAGATTTCCGAAGCAATAATCATTGCTCATGGATTCAGGGGTCTTATAATCTGCAGTAAAGTAGCTGAATTTGTCTTTCCACTGAGGAGATCAGAAACTCCAGTTGTGCTCAATGCAAGCTTGATTGTTCGTCTGTGAAAAAGATGGTGATGGGGAACTTGGAGCATGAGAGATATACTTCAACCTTCTTGGAAAAAAACTCATAGATTTAATGGAGAAAACGAGGACAATTAAACAAAATAATCAAATATTATGAGCCATGGGTATAAGGAATTTAACATCAAGGTTAACATATAAACTTTACAATATGACAAAGAATAAAGGAAAGAGACAGAAAAATGGGCACACATAAACACCCAAAAATGATGTGCATTTCCCCCAGATACAAAGACCTCTAATCTTAATACTGATAATTTAAGCTTCATCGGGGTAATGGTATTTAACTGCTTTTTTTTTTTTTCAGTTGAAATCTTACTCTGTTGCCCAGGCTAGAGTGCAATTGCACAATCACAGTCACCACAGCGTTAACCTGCTGGGCTCTGGCAATTCTTCCACCTCAGTCTTCCAAGTAGCCGGAACTACAGGTGCACGCTACACTCACGGCTAATTTTTGATTTATTGTAGAGATGAGGTCTTGCCAAGTTACCCGGGCTGGTCTCAAACCTGCAGGCTAAGGCAATTCACTCTCCTTGGCCTCCCAAAGTGCTAGGATTACAGGCTGAACCACCAGGTCTGGCCTTAACTGCTTTTTTTAAACTTTTGATTTCCAAGTGTCTAACAGCGCTGAGTCATAAGAAATGCTCAACAGTATTTACTGATTGATGATATGACAAAATGAATGATTGAATAAATGGGTGGAAGGGTGGATAGGTGAGTGGATGGATGAATGAAAAACAATAAAGAGATATAAAGTAGACCCCCCCAAGAGATCAAAGAAACTTTATTCAGACCGAGAGAGAGAGAGAGAGAGAGAGCAACAGAGAGAGAGAGAAAGGGTAAGCTGAGGTTCTTTGTAATTTTTTTCTTTCTTTCTTTCTTTTTTTAAAATTTGAGTTGGGTTCTCACTTTATCCCCCAGGCTAGAGTGCAGTAGCAAATCATGGCCCACCACAGTCTTGACCTCCTGGGCTCAAGCAATCCTCCTCCTCAGTCGTAATGGTCCCTCTTCATTCGCCTGAATAGCTGGGACTACAGGCGTGCACCACCACACCTGGCTAATTTTTTAAAATGTTTTGTAGCAACGAGGTCTCACTATGTTACCTAGGCTGGTCTCAAACTCTTGGGCTCTAGCAATTCTCTTGCCTTGGCATCTGAAAATGCTGGGATTACAGGTATGAGCCACTGTGCCCAGCCATTTGTAATTTCTTGATAGGACCATTGATTGTTAGAGAAGGGACTTTCTTCCTAAAGCTGGGAGTCAAATCATCTTAGAAAGTCTGGTGAAAAGTATCCAGTCTGTCTACTGCTACAATTTTTCATCCATGACCTTTGTTTTTCTACTAAATCCTATTTAGACTTCCATTGTAGTGGTTCAAACAGATGCTGTTTACATGTCTGTCTCTCCCAACCAGACTATCATCTTCCCAAGGGAAATTCTAGTGAAACTACACTGATATCACATTGTGCTTTTAATTTCAATTTCCCTGATGGTTAATGACGTTAAGCATTCTTTAATATGCTTATTAGCCATTTGCATATCTTCTTTGGCGAAATGTCTAACAAGTCCTTCCTCCATCTTTTAATCAGGTTATTTATTTTTTGTTGTTCTTGAGTTTTAAGAGTCTTCTGTTTCTTTTTAATTTGGTTTTATATTCTTATAATTAGGTTCTAAGAGTTCTGTTTATAATCTGGATAAAAGATGCTTATTAGGTATATAATTGACAAATATTTTTCCCAGTTTGTGACTTGTCTTTTTATTTTCTTAATCGTCTCTTTTGAAGTACAAAAGCTTTTAATTTGAAAGAAATTCATCTTATCATACTTTTTTTAATAGTCTATGCTGTTGTTGTCATGTCTAGGAACTCTGCCCACACCCAGATCATGAGGACTTAAATTTTGAGTTTTAGCTTGTGCATTTAAGTTCAGGACCCATTTTGAGTTGTTTTATGTGTGGGGTAAAGTAATGACCTAAGTTGGCTTTTTTTTGTTTGTTTGTTTTTTGAGAGTTTCTGTTTTGTTTTGTTTTTAATATTCAGCTGTCCCAGTACCACTAATTGAAAAGAATATCTTTTCACTCTTATGTTGTTTTGACATCTTTGTCAAAAATCATAAGTAGAAATTTCTAAACTGTTAATTCTGTTCCCTTGAGCTGTATACCCATCTTTACACAAATACCACATTACTATAGCATTATATATGTTTTGTAATTGACTAGTGGAAATTTTCCAAATTTGTTCTTCATTTCTCAAAATTGTTTTGTTATTCTAGATTATTTCATTTCCATATATGTTTTAGAAGAAACTTGTTAACCTGATGGGCTTTTGATTAAAAATTGTATTGTCTATAGATTAATTTGAAGAACAGTGTCATCTTTAAAATATTAAATTTTCTAATTCACGATCACAGAATGTCTATCTTAAATTTTTCTCAATTTCTCTGGAAAATGTTTTATAATATGAAGTATATCATTATTGTACCTTTTTATTAAGTTGATGGTAGATGTTATTTTTCAGAATGAAGAAGGTGTGATTTTAAAAAAGACTATAGGAACAAATGAGATGAGATCCTGAGATGGCATAGAAGCAGCATTATAGTTTATTTAAAGTGTTGCCTATGCGGTATGTGGCTGGTTGCCTGGTTTTCAGATGACTCCAGTCATTGCATTTATAACAGAGACAGGTATAGAAGAATTCTTTTCACCCTACCTTTCTGTGAATAGTCTAGTACTGTTTCAGGCCAAATAAAACAGGTAGCTCACCAAAAGCATGTTTCTGTACACTCACCCAATGTTATAGTCAGCAAATTTAATTTTTACTAGGCTCATTTGATCAAATGACTGTCAGTTCCAGGGCATGTGTGTGTGTGAGTGCACACTCACATATGTTTCCCTTTTCCTCTGATTTCCTTAGTATTTTGGTTGGACATTGGGAAAGGCAGTCCCAGAATATATTAAATCCCAAAGTAAAATCTCATTTTTTTGGAATGACAGATTTCAAATGTGCAGAAAATAAACTAGGTATAATAACAATAACCCGAGACCCTGGGGGAAAAAAAGTGAAAATTTAAGAAGGTTGATATCCACGTGAAAATTACCTTCTATTTACATAGGCAAAAATGTTCTAAATTCAGAGAAAAGGGGAAAAGTCCATAATGAGTCTGAAACAATTGTATAAGTAGTTATATAATAAACATATTGAGAACAAATATGTAGTTTAGGAATATGGATGGCACCAAATATATAAGATGGGTCAGAAAAAGTTTAAGCTTCAAAATACACAGGAAGTACATAAAATGAATAGGTATTAATATATTTGGATGAAGAACAAGAAAGAACTTGCTTAGAAGTAAGAAAGTATAATGGGAACAAATAACAGTGAATTATAAATTATACGTCAATAAAGCTACTAAAAATAGTATGGTGATTATCTGTCTAAATTTTCTATGGAATAGGATTCCTTCCCCTATAACAAAGTTCAATTTCTTACTTTTTTCATTCTCTTAAATAAAATCATTCTTAGACTAGAAATCCAAGAAGAAAGAAACATTTATAAGAGAGTTTAAGGTCAAAACAGATGAAGACGTCTTCAGATACCACCTATCAACTTGTAATTAGTTCAAGTCCCTGTCTCAAATTTATTACATCCCGGGGGCTGAGGGAACTTGCAGATAAAATTGCTGCCAATACCCATGAATCCAGGCTAAGCTACCAAATCAGCAAACAAAACCAGACTAATTATGGTCCAGTCTTCCAAGAGGAATAAAAGGATAAACCACAAAATATACCTGGTGAGTTTGAGATCTACTCTAGGTAAAATTTTAGAGTGAATTATGTAATTTAGCAAGGGAAATGACAATCAATGAAGCCATCATGAGCGCAACAAAAAACAAAGTATTCCAGATTATACGTTTTCTAAAAGATTTACTGGAATAGCATTTCAGCAATGGTTACCTTCCAGCCAAAAATGAGGTTAGAAGGATCACATTCTTGTAAAAAACAAGAAATTAATGACTATTAAAGACAAAAATGCCATTTATAATGTATGTATTTGTTAAGTTAAAAAACTACATTTAGGCTGGGTTCGGTGGCTCAACCTGCAATCCCAGCACTTTGGGAGGCTGAGGCGAGTGGACTGCAGGTTTGAGACCAGCCTAGGCAACTTGGTGAGACCTCGTCTCTAAAATAAGTCAAAAAAATTACCCAGGTGTGGTAGTGTGCACCTGTAGTTCCAGCTACTTGGAAGGCTGAGGCGGATGGATCGCCAGAGCCCAGCAGGTCAATACTGGGGTGGCAGTGAGCATGCCACTGCACTCCAGCCTAGGCAACAGAGTGAGACTCTGACTAAAAAAAAATAAAAAACAAAAACAAAAACTACATTTAAAAACATGGTTTTTATTTCCAGGGGGGAAAAAAACATGTCAGCATTGCAATTCTGTATTTAGCCATTTTCTTGAATTCTGTTCTCTTAAATTGTTTACGAAAAAATTTCTCTGGCATTATTCTCTGCTGAGATATATTCTTTCAGAATATTTATGGGTCACATTTTCTCTTGTTTCATTTTTGCAGGTTTTAGTAAATTTAACTGAGAAATCATAAGATAATTTAGTAAGATGGTGTTAAGTATGAAATAAATGAATAAATTCAATAGCACTTGTAAAGCAAAGTAGTAACCACTAAGAATATTATAGGTAATTTCACAACAGCAACAAATTATGTAAAACTCTTATGAATAAATGTGATGAGAAATGTGTGAGACTAATATGACAATGAATCTCTACTGACGTATTAAATACAATACACAGAGACACAACCATGGTCTAGGAAGTGAAAATGATATTATGCTCATATTAATTCTCCCCATATCTATATATTATATATCATTTTATTTCTCATCAAACTTTCTTTGATACTTGACATAAATGATTCTAAAGTTCACTTGAAAGAAAAATGTTTAAACTATATAGGAAATTTTAGTAAAGAAATAATGAGGAGATATTGTTCCACCAGATAGTTATATTTTAAAAGTGTAATAAAAGCATGTGATATTGGTGTCAAAAGGTAGATGAATAGAGCAAATAAACACTCAGCAGAGTTTTTCTCTGCATTGCAGTCATCATCTTCATCATCATGACTTACAAATTTGTTTTGTGTCTACATTGGGTCAGCCGCTATTCTGCGTTTTTTCATGGATTGACTCACTGAAGTCTCATGATGATTCTGAATCATAATCCTATCCTTGCTTTTACTGTCCAATTTTCAGCCTGATTATTTAGCCCTGTAGCATAGTGCAAGTGTGCTTCTAAGGAAGGAAGTGAAGGAAGGGCTGACATCAAGGAATTAAATCCAGCAGAATTTAAAAGAGCAGGATTGAGTTGTAGGAATAGAGTGCATTGTTTCAGCTAGGGGCTGGGAGGGCTACATACTCCATTCACTTCAGCCCTGCTGGATAGACTGCTATAGGACTTCTGGTGGTTCACACAGGAAAATGGGATCAAGCCCCCATGACCCAGGCACCTCTCACCAGGTCCCATCTCCAACATTGGAGATCACATTTCAACATGACATTTGGAGGAATCAACCATCCAAACTGCATTGGTATACATATATCAAAACATCATCTGTACATTATGCATAAATTATAATTTTTTTAGAAAGATGGAGTGATAGACTGCAGCCAGGAGATGGTGTGCACTCCTCAGGAATTCCCAGTGATGCTGTGATGGAGAAACAGTCATTCTAATATTTATGGAAACGGTGATCTCAGGAGGCAAGACAACTAACTTGGGGATGCTCAGAATACACAAAATTGTGTGTGTGTGTGTGTGTGTGTGTGTGTGTGTGTGTATTCTTTCAGAAGACCATTCTTTGAAATATATCTCATAGAGGCTGAACTGAAAGTCATTTACTTCTTTTTTCTTACCCACATGTTATATATACTCCCTCTTTTTTTCCTTTTTCTCCCTTTCTTCCCTTCCTTCCTTCCTTCCTTCTCCTTCCTTCCTTCCTTCCTTCCTCCTCCTTCCTCCTTCTCTCTCTCTCTCAGTCTTCTTCCTTCCTTCCTTCCTCTTCTCTCTCTCTCTTTCTTTTCTTTCATGAACATACATCACTGCCTGGTTCCTCAAGCATATCTTAGTTTCTACATTTCTGACTATGAAACGAGTGCCTGTCCTAAACTCTTACAGTTGATATCGAAACACTGTCTCTCAAAATCATGTACACACAAAACATCTACACGAACATTGATGGCAGCATTATTCATAAAGCCAAAAGCTGGAAGTCATTCAAATGTCTACCAACTGATGAATGTATTTTTGTAGTGTGGTATATCCACATAGTGGAATACTAGTCAGCAATAAAAGAAAAACTACTGAGTTATGCCTCAACTTGAATGAATCTCAAAAACATTATGCTAAGTGAAAGATGTCTGATGCAAAAGACTACATGTCTTATGATCCCACTCATATGAAATGTCCAGAAAATAAAAATCTATAGATAAGAAAGCAGACTGATGTTTGCCTAGGGCTGGGCTAGAACAAGGATGGACTGTAAACAACCACAAGGCAACTCTCTGTTGTAATAGAAGTGATTTAAAATTGGATTATGGTGATTATCATACAACACTATAAATTTACTAAAATCATAGAATTGTTAAATCACAGTGGGTAAATTTTATGTTGTTAACTTATATCTCAATAAAGCTGCTTTTAAAAAGTATGGCAGGTATCTGTCTAGATTTCCTATGGAATGGTATTCCTTTTCCTATAACAAAATTCACAGCACAATTCTATGAATGTCTGATAAGTGGTATGCTGAGAATCATTTTGTGCTCAACCAGGAATAGTTAGCAGCACCTGACAAGACCTTGGGCATAGCAAATATAAATCTCAGTGTACAAATTTGTGTGTGCAAGAATTATCATGCCCTTTTCTCTGTAACCCACATCAATATCTATTTTCAACCTCAGTCCTGCCTGGCTGGTACACCCATGCGTACACGCACGTACACGCACGTACACGCACCTACACGCACGCGTACACGCACCTACACGCACGTACACGCACCTACACGCACGTACACCCATACCCATATACGAAGAATATAGTACATAATAAGTTTATTACGCAAACCCCCTACCCCCCGTTACTATAATTATTGCTAACGCAATAGTATACTCTTGCCAAACCCCAAAAACAAGAGAATTACATCAGCTCATATAATACCTTATATGCGTACACCCAACTATATCCTTAATTTTACGTGTATTTTATTAAGTTACAGAGCTATGTCCCCAGTAAAGAATGAAATTCACATTAAAAACTATTTTTCAATACAATACTTTTACTCACTACCTCCCCCTAAACACCCCAATTCACACCCAACATCCACTAAACAACACCTCCCAAATTTTTCACTTCTCCCACGCACTTAACGAACCTAGTACTAATCAATACTAACATAATACCCCAGCCCTATAAATAATAAGGTTAATGTAGCTTACAACCAAAAGCAAGGCACTGAAAATGCCTAGACGGGCCCCTGCCCCATAAATACACAGGTTTGGTCCCAGCCTTCTTATTAGTTCCTAGTAAAATTATACATGCAAGTATCCGCACCCCAGTGAGAATGCCCTCTAGGTCCCAACTAAGACCAAAAGGAGCAGACATCAAGAACACTAAAAAGTAGCTCATAACGTCTTGCTCAACCACACCCCCACGGGACACAGCAGTAATAAAACGTAAGCAATAAACGAAAGTTTGACTAAGTTACACTAGAAATTTAGGGTTGGTAAATTTCGTGCCAGCTACCGCGGTCATACGATTAACCCAAACTAATAATATTCCGGCGTAAAGCGTGTTTAAACTATACCCAAACTAAAGTTAAAACCTGACTAAGCTGTAAAAAGCTACAGTCAGCCCTGAAATAATCTACGAAAGTGACTTTAATACCTTGAAGACACGACAGCTAAGACTCAAACTGGGATTAGATACCCCACTATGCTTAGCCATAAATATAAACAAATATAAACAAATTTATTCGCCAGAGCACTACAAGCAACAGCTTAAAACTCAAAGGACTTGGCGGTGCTTCACATCCCTCTAGAGGAGCCTGTTCTATAATCGATAAACCCCGATTAACCTTACCATCTTTTGCTAATTCAGTCTATATACCGCCATCTTCAGCAAACCCTAAAAAGGCCCTAAAGTAAGCACAAGTATAAACATAAAAACGTTAGGTCAAGGTGTAACTTATAAGGTGGAAAGCAATGGGCTACATTCTCTACTTTAGAGCACTACGGATACTCCCATGAAAACAAGAGTTAAAGGAGGATTTAGCAGTAAACCAAGAATAGAGAGCTTGATTGAAGAAAGGCCATGAAGCACGCACACACCGCCCGTCACCCTCCTCAAATGCAATCTACATAATAAATACCTAATAATTAAATTACAATGCATAAGATGAGATAAGTCGTAACAAGGTAAGCATACTGGAAAGTGTGCTTGGAATAGACAAAGTGTAGCTTAATTTAAAGCACCCGGCTTACACCCGGAAGATTTCACAAATGACCACTTTGAACCAAACCCTAGCCCAGGCTAAATTAATTAAACTATATAAACCTTGTAAACTAAAACATTTACTTTAACTTAAAAGTATAGGAGATAGAAATTTATACTGGCGCTATAGACAAAGTACCGTAAGGGAAAGATGAAAGATAACTTAAAGTACAAAAAAGCAAAGATATCCCCTTTTACCTTTTGCATAATGAATTAGCTAGAATAACTTCACAAAGAGGACTGTAGTTAAGAACCCCAAACCCAGACGAGCTACTTGTGAATAGCCAAAAGAGCACACTTATCTATGTTGCAAAATAGTGAGAAAATTTGCAGGTAGAGGTGAAAAGCCTATCGAGCCTGGTGATAGCTGGTTGTCCAGAATAGAATATTAGTTCAACTTTAAGCTTACCTGCAGAACAAACAATCCCAATGTAAACTTAAATGTTACTCTAAAGAGGGACAGCTCTTTAGAATATGGAGACAGCCTTACTTAGAGAGTAATCAAAGTCTTTTTCCATGGTTGGCTTAAAAGCAGCCACCTATTAAGAAAGCGTTCAAGCTCAACCCTACCTAACACACCTTAATTCCAATAACCAGACACAACTCCTACAATTATACTGGACTAATCTATAATATTATAGAAGTACTACTACTAATATAAGTAACAAGAAAATATTCTCCTCGCACAAGCTTATATCAGACCAGATACACCACTGATAGTTAACAACCCAATACTTACAACTACAAATATACAATTTATTATTACCCATTGTTAACCCAACACAGGCATGCGCTCCCCTTAAGGAAAGATTAAAAGAAGTAGAAGGAACTCGGCAAAGCTATAAACCCCGTCTGTTTACCAAAAACATCACCTCTAGCATAACTAATATTAGAGGCACTGCCTGCCCAGTGATATATTAAACGGCCGCGGTATCCTGACCGTGCAAAGGTAGCATAATCACTTGTTCTCTAAATAAGGACTAGGATGAATGGCCACACGAGGGTTTTACTGTCTCCTACTTCCAATCAGTGAAATTGACATCTCCGTGAAGAGGCGGAGATAACTTAATAAGACGAGAAGACCCTATGGAGCTTCAATTTAACTTCTCAACCAGTACTAAAATAACCTACCAGGACTATAAACAACTGGATATGAGCTGTAAATTTCGGTTGGGGTGACCTCGGAGCACAGACAAACCTCCAAATGATACTACCCAAAACTTCACCAGTCTAAGCAAAAATCATTTATTGACCCAAACTTACTTTGAGCAACGGAACAAGTTACCCTAGGGATAACAGCGCAATCCTATAAAGAGTCCATATCGACAATAGGGCTTACGACCTCGATGTTGGATCAGGATATCCCAATGGTGCAACCGCTATTAAGGGTTCGTTTGTTCAACGATTAAAATCCTACGTGATCTGAGTTCAGACCGGAGCAATCCAGGTCGGTTTCTATCTATTTATTATCTTTCCCAGTATGAAAGGACAAGAAAGATGGGACCTACCTCTACCTGAAGCGTCCCTACCTAATAAATGAAATAATCTTAATCTAGTATATTAATAAATTATCCTACCCAAGAACAGGGTTTGTTAAGATGGCAGAGCCCGGCAATTGCATAAAACTTAAAACTTTATTATCAGAGGTTCAACTCCTCTTCTTAACAATATGTTTATAATTAACCTACTAGTCCTAATTATCCCAGTACTTTTAGCCATAGCCTTCTTAACACTAGCAGAACGCAAATTATTAGGATATATACAACTACGAAAAGGCCCTAATATTATTGGACCTTATGGCCTTCTCCAGCCTTTTGCAGACGCCATAAAGTTATTCATTAAAGAACCTCTCCACCCTCTTACATCTACATCCTTACTTTATATTATTGCACCCACTCTCGCCCTCTCCCTCGCCCTCATTATATGAATTCCTGTACCAATACCATATCCTCTTCTCAACATAAATCTAAGCGTCCTATTTATCCTAGCCATGTCCAGCCTAGCCGTATATTCAATCCTCTGATCAGGATGAGCATCAAACTCCAAATACGCACTTATCGGTGCACTTCGAGCCGTAGCCCAAACAATCTCCTATGAAGTAACCCTAGCAATTATTCTCCTAGCAATCCTCTTAATAAATGGATCCTTCACACTAATAAAACTAATTATGACCCAAGAATACTCCTGACTAATTGCACCTTCTTGACCACTGGCAATAATATGGTTTATTTCGACACTAGCTGAAACAAACCGAGCACCTTTCGACCTCACAGAAGGTGAATCAGAACTAGTTTCAGGATTTAACGTTGAGTATGCCGCAGGACCATTCGCCCTATTCTTTATAGCAGAATATACTAACATTATTATAATAAATGCTCTAACTACTATCATTTTCTTAGGTGCACTACACAGTATCTTTATACCCGAAATATTCACAATTAACTTCATAACAAAAACACTTATCCTCACCTCCCTTTTTCTATGAATCCAAGCCTCATACCCACGATTCCAATATGATCAACTAATACATCTACTATGAAAAAATTTCCTCCCTCTTACACTAGCTTTATGCATATGACATATTTCAATGCCTATCCTAATGTGTAGTATTCCTCCCCACCTCTAACTCACAAGAAATATGTCTGACAAAAGAATTACTTTGATAGAGTAAATAATAGAGGTTCAAGCCCTCTTATTTCTAGAATTACAGGAATTGAACCTATACTTAAGAATTCAAAATTCTTCGTGCTACCCAATTACACAATATTCTACAGTAAGGTCAGCTAAATAAGCTATCGGGCCCATACCCCGAAAATGTTGGTTTACATCCTTCCCGTACTAATCAAGCCTATTACCCTATTTTCCATCCTCCTCACTCTCTTTTCAGGTACTATAATTACAATATTTAGCTCACACTGATTATTAATTTGAATTGGACTAGAAATAAGCATATTAGCTATCACACCTATTCTAATTGAAAAAGCCAACCCCCGTTCAACTGAAGCTGCCACTAAATATTTTCTAACTCAAGCCACCGCCTCCATAATCCTAATAATAGCCGTAATTATAAACATAACTTTCTCCGGACAATGAACTATTATAAATAAATTAAACCAAATATCCTCACTAATAATTCTAATTGCCTTAGTAATAAAACTAGGCCTCTCCCCCTTTCACTTCTGAGTTCCAGAAGTTACACAGGGAGTATCACTAACATCTGGAATACTACTCCTCACATGACAAAAACTAGCCCCTATTTCAATCCTATACCAAATCAACATAACCCTAAACCTAACATTAATAATTTTAATTGCCCTAACCGCCATCGCACTAGGCGGATGAGGAGGACTAAACCAAACACAACTCCGAAAAATCCTAGCTTACTCTTCCATTGCCCACATAGGATGAATAATTGCAGTCCTAAAATATAACCCCACTATTATAATCCTCAATCTCCTTATCTATATTATCCTAACAATTACACTATTCTCCACATTAATTCTCTTTTCAAGTACTACGATTTTAATAATATCTAACTCATGAAACAAAACTCCACTAGCATCATCTATAATACCTCTAATCCTATTATCCCTAGGAGGATTACCCCACTTACAGGCTTTCTCCCAAAATGAGCAATTATTCAAGAGTTCATAAAAAATGATAATACCCTCATCCCAATACTAATGGCTATTACAGCCTTACTCAACCTATACTTCCACATACGACTAACCTACTCAACAACTCTGACCATATTCCCAATCAACAACAATACAAAAATAAAATGACAGTTCGAAAATACAAAACTAATATTCATTATACCTACCTTAATAATCTTATCCACCCTACTTCTACCCCTGTCTCCCACACTCCTACTCCCGGAATAGGAATTTAGGTTAATCTAGACCAAGAGACTTCAAAGCCCTAAGTAAGCTAAATATGCTTAATTCCTGTTCTCCTATAATAAGGACTGCAAAGACTCACTCTACATCAACTAACTGCAAATTAGCTACTTTAACTTAAGCTAAGTCCTCCCACTAGATTGGTGGGCTCCAACCCCACGAAAATTTAGTTAACAGCTAAATACCCTACCCAACTGGCTTCAATCTACTTCTCCCGCCGCCAAGAAAAAAAAGGCGGGAGAAGTCCCGGCAGAATTGAAGCTGCTTCTTTGAATTTGCAATTCAATATGATATTCACTTCAGGACTTGGTAAAAAGGGGACTACACCCCTATTTTTAGATTTACAGCCTAATGCTCTTTCAGCCATTTTACCCTTACCTATGTTCATTAACCGTTGATTATTCTCAACCAACCATAAAGACATCGGAACTTTATATTTATTATTTGGTGCTTGGGCTGGGATAGTGGGAACTGCCCTTAGTCTCCTTATCTGAGCGGAGCTTGGACAGCCAGGAACCCTCTTGGGAGATGACCAAATCTACAATGTAATCGTCACTGCTCATGCTTTCGTGATAATTTTCTTTATAGTGTGTTGCTTATTAGAATTTCACTTCTTGCTCACCTCCAGAATTAGGCCATGGGGTCAAAACATCGACAGTGGAGATGTATTCTAGTCCTTGGTCAGCCTGTGTATTATCAGGGTCCCTATCTTCACGACCCCTCAGACCGATATTTCTCTGCTGCTACTGTGCCACCCTCAGGCACAAGAATCTTTGTGGGGTGGTCTGCAGTCTTGCCTGGGCTAAAGGTTGCAAATCAGTGACATGGAGGATCCATCTGGCCGGCAGCTGTGCTTTGTTTGGCCCACTCTGTGTTTTAAAAACCTTTAAACCAACTTTTAAAAGTCAGAAGTGTTCACACACACACACACACACACACACACACACACACACACACACACATACAAATTCTGGCTTCTCTTGAAAATCAGAAGATCTACAATAATGGATCTCCTCTCCATGTGGCAATAATCGCAGGAAGCTCTCCTTTTTGCCATAGGCCCAATCAACTTGTTATCTCCCCAAGACTGAGGCAGGGGCCAGACATTGCCATAATCCCTGCAAGATTTGTTTAACATCAGGCCTTTATCAACTATTTATTTCACCTGCCTTTACTGTTGTAGATGCTTGATTCCTGGCATAGCTGTATCACTTATTACTCCCTTTACCATCTCCCCAGGGCCATTCAGTAGACTGGGTGTTATGCACAGAATGTTTGTTTCCCACCGAAACTCATATGTTAAAATCCTAACCAGAAATATGATGGGATTAGGAAGTGGGCTTCCAGGAGGTAATCAAGAATGGAGCCTTCCTGATGAAGAGACCAAAAGAGAGTTGCTCTTTCTTTCTTTGCTCTCTGTCATGTGAAGATGGAATGAGAAGACGGCCATCTGCAAATCAGGGAGGAGCCCTCACAGACAGTGGATCTGCTGACACCTTTGCCCTGGGCTTCCCAGCCTCCAGAACTGTGAGAAGTAAATATGTATTGTTTAAGCCACCCTGTCTATAGTAATTTGCTATAGCATCTTGAAATGACTGAGACACTGGACATAGTGCCTTTTGCTTCCTTCTCTCTGACAATGTTTATTTCTATCTAGTCTGTGAAAGACATTTCTCCTTCCATTTTTAAAATTTAAGCCATTTCATTTTGACTAGAAACCCTTTTTTAACCTTGTTTTACAAACACAAAACAAGTTTGACTCAGGGCTCATGCCTGTAACCCTAGCACTTTGGGAGGCATGAGAGGATCACTAGAGCCCAGGACTTCAAGTCTAGCCTGAGTAACATAGTGAGATCTCATCCCTATAAAATTAAAAAAAAAAAATTAACTGGACACGGTGGTGTGTGCCTGTAATCTGGGCAACAGAGTGAGATCCCAGTTCTTAGATAGATAAATAGATCGATAGATAGATAGATAGAATTAAATAAATTTTAAAAAGCAGGAAATGACTTTTTCTCAAGCAGCATGGGCTTTAGCCTCCTCTTAAACTTCACTTGAGAATGGAAGAAGATTCATAGATTCTTCCTTAAATGGAAAGAAGGGAGAAGATGAAATATTATATATATAGAAAGAGTAGGCTAATTTCTCAAAATATTAGGCCACAAGAGTAACTTTGTTTTCAGGTATCTAATTATAAGACCTATTAGTTGAGTCAGTTATCACAAACACGTTACATTCCCTGTACTTGTAAGTAGCAATACTGCGGGCTGTTAATGCTGGTGGAATGTAGAATTATGTAATGAAATGCCAGGGTTTTCCTGAAATGAAGAGTGGGGTGCGTCAATTCAACCTTGATCAGGAACTTGCTCATTCAACCAAAATAAACTCAGTCACTGAGTAACCCATCCTACGGCATGTGTGCAAGAGAGCAAACCCAGTGGGCAGGGAAGGGCTCTGAAGAGGCTATAACCCAGGCAGGGAAAGAGCTGTGCCTGGTGGATGCCCAGGTCAAAGGGGCCCACAGGAGGCTGAGAAAAACTCCATTCCTGGGGCTCACAACACAACAGCAGGCAGGCAGTACTTAGCCACACAAAGCAGAGGACAACAGAGGACTCTGGAGACTGCACTTGGAGTGAACTTTGAGCATTTACAGATGGAAAGGCCGAGGGCTCTATGTAAATAATCATGAAGCCCAGAAACAAAGAAGCTGCGTCTCAGTACAGAATGTCATCAGGTCACAGAAAGGAATCCACTGGGCTGAGACAGTACTAAACAAGAATTCCAGGCCAGAGTGGAGGCAAGTGCTTAGCCGCTGGCTAGGTTTGTTGGGAGATTGTGGGGAACCTTATACTGGAAGTTGTTCTCTGACCCTTTAAATGATGTTAATAGCTTTTACTTCAGGGTTTGGCTTCAGTGATTCTCCCTAAGTCCTTTGGTAAATTTCACTAATTTTAATCAATCAATCAATCATTAAACCTCCTCCCCTCTACCTCAAGTGAGACTTCTAATCTGCCTGACTATAAAGGTTAACTGACTTTTTTGGGGGCATGCATGTGGTTCCAGCTACCTGGAAGGCTGAATATATATATATATTTTTAGTTGGAGTCTCACTCTGTCACCCAAACTGGAGTGCAGTGGCACCATTGTAGCTTAGTGCAGCCTTGACCTCCTGGACTCAGGCAATCTTTCTACCTCTCCTTCTGAGTAGCTGGGACTACAGGTACACACCACAATGTCCAGCTAATTTTTTGTAGAGATGAGCCCATGTTTTCTTGGTTGGTCTCAAATTCACGGGCTCAAGCAATCCTATGACCTTGGCCTCCCAAAGTGCTGCGATTATAAGAGTGAACCACTGTGCCTGACTGAAAGTTAATGTTCTAACTTTCTTTTGAATCCTGCCTCAGCAGAGTCCAGTTCTGTTTGGACATGCCACAAGTTATACACATAACTCCAGTGATATACACATAACTCCAGTGACCGGAATACCAAACTTTACTAAGTTCTTAGTTGAATCACTTTTTTTTGCAGTGTTATACTTTTTGCTAGTATAACTCGAGTGATAACTGAAGTCACTCAAATATTAATTATTTGATAATCAGGCTGTAGTTGATAAACAGATATTATTCTCAATTGAATTCTCAATCATTCTCAATTGGCACAGAAACAAACACAACTTAAAAACAATTTACGGTTCCAGGGAGAGAAGAGAATTTGCGCCAATGACAAAGTTATGGGAAACGAATAATGAGAAAAATGCCATTTGCATGCCTTTAGGACTTACTTCCAAGGGAATGTCAAGTTCAGCAAATATATGGATTGTTAAATTACTGCAGTAATTCTATACAGGCTACTAATAGTCTAAGAGCAATGGTATTAAAAAGCAGTTGAAATTAATCAACCAATCAATACCGATCATACCAGCATGCCCACCGCAATTCCAAGACATTTTTCCCCTTTGGCTGTTGAAACTGAGTTTGAGGGCAGTGGTCAGATAATAAATCTCCTGCTGTTTATTTTAAAAGTTGGTAGAGGTGGGTGGCGCAGCATACTGAGGAAGACCTGCTCTCTCAGCCTGTGAAGAGATGCCTCACTGCTCAAGGGGTGATGCAGGTTCTTTCCAACTTGAATATTAACCGAGGACATAAACATATATTCCCGCACAGTGTGGTAACACTCCTTCAGGTGGGTTTAGAAGCCCCGTTTATTAGACAATTCAATCCCTGGTGGAGCACTTAAATCTCCAGATAGGGGTAGGTCTGTAGAAATATATATCCTGTAGACTACAGTTAATGTCTAGAATAGTAGACTCTCCAGCAAGTAACCCACCCTCACGATTGGTCCCTGGTCAGAGGAACCTCACATAAGGCTGTCCCATCTCCTGTGCCTGTCTGTTCTGTCACTTGCTAGGCCCAGCTGAGCCTCAGAGGAAGCCCTGACCAAGCTCTTGTCTATCCAAGTCTACCTTGTATACTTTTAATTTTGTTCTTCCTTCTATCCCTTTTATTTTTTCCTACTTCTATCTTTGTCCTGTGTACTAGTTGGGCTGCAATCAATTGGACCATTTTCTTCCTATGGAGTGAAACAAGGTCCTGGCTCTGGCAATCAGCATGAAATAAACCCAGCCCACCTCATCTCTTATTTTTATGCCACCCTGCCACCCTCTTGTTGTTCTCTGGTTCAAATGTTCCCAGCACCAGCTCCTGGCATACAAACAGTATCTGGATAGGATAGTAGATATCTTTTTAGTCACTGAAAGGCCATGAGGGCAGTGAAGGAAACAGAAAACTGAGGAGGGGGGGCAGCATGTGAAAGCAGGTGACTGGCAGGATTCTCAGCAACAAATGACTATGAATTCCATAAAGAAATCATTGGAAGAGATACAGTCAAACATAGCTCAGACAGAAGTCACAGCCACATCAGAACTGGAAATTATTGGAGTGATTTGGTCAAAGGCTTTTGCTGCAACTTATATTACTTGTCATATAATTTTATAATTTATATAACTTAGATCTGTGTTACCCAATATGGTAGCCACTATCCAGATGTGGCTATTTAAACTTAAATTAACTAACATTAAAAACTCACTTTCTCAGTGCATGTCACATTTAAGGCACTCTATAGCTACATGTGGCTTGTGGCTAGCTTATTACACAGTATAGACATAAAATATTTGTTGTCTCTTTGAAAGTTCTGTTGAACAGTGCCAGTTTAGAGGATTCAAATGATGACTTTTTTTCGATTTTATGTTTATTTTATTGCCTTAGCATTGATAGGTATTCTGAACATCCCTCTGCAAGTTCTTATTTTCTTCAAGTAATTTTAAACTAAGAAGTAAACAGCATGTTCTCATGTTCGATTCAATAAAACTAAACAGTGGCAAAGTGAAGTGAGGTATTAGAAAGATGAGAGTTAACATTTAACACTACTATGTGCTGTTGTATCACTTTACTTACTTATCATTTAATTAAAAAATAAATGAAATATATATCCTGTTTCTCCTTAAGGCGTTTATAGTTTATTTGGGGACATAGGTATACACACATAGCAGTACGACATTATAAAGAAGAGCTCCAATCAGAAAGGCTTATATTCAAATCCTTCCTGAATTCTGTGACTTGGAGCATAATTTCTTTTCATGTCATTCATCTCATCTGTAAAATTGTTATGATAATAGTACCTACTTCATGACTTCTCCCTCAAGAGATCATGAGCAGATCTAATCTTTAAAGATAGATGTAATTCTCTGTAAACAATTTAAGGAGATTAATAAAAAAGTCTGTGCTGCTGCAACTGATTCTAAGGTCATTACCTATATTCACCATCTCCCTCCTCTACTATTCATTCTAGATTTTTCTCACTTTTGGCCAGCACTTTAAATGGTCAGAGTTGTTTCTTTGTTGGAGTAGGTTGATCAATCATCCCAATTTGCCTGAAATGTTCCAGGGATACAAGACTCAGTTTTAAACTTTATTTTGCCTGGGACAAAGGGGTTTCCTGGAATGCAAGACTTCCCATTCCCCAAACTGGACCAGTCCAGGGAAAACTGGGTAAATTAGTCACCCTATTGGTACATCCTAGATGTTCAACACTAATGGCTCTGAGTTCTTACTTGCCTTGCTCTTGTTGGAACACGGTTGGTGATTTGCCAATGTATAATTACCACTGGGCACAGAAGCATTGAATCTTCTGTGTAGTGAATCCTCTGGGTTCTAGACATATTCTGTTTCTGCCCTCAAAGTTGTATGGGACATCATACCATAAGATCAGAGATTCTGCCCTTCCTTAGGCAACAGTGCTGCTGGAGGCACTGTGGGTAAGCTAAGGACATCTACAACAGGAATATGTAACACCCCTGGGGAGAACTGTATGCTGTTCTCTCCACGATGCAGTAGAATGGCCACCAAGTCACTTGCTAGTTTTCCTGAGGAATGGTGCCATGCTAGGCACTCAGCATGTGTTCTTTGTTGCTAATACTTGAACATTCAGGGGTGACAGCTACCTGGTGAGAGGGACCCTATGATCTTGAGTTCACACATGGTTTCTAATCCTACCAAATGGACATTCTGTTTATAAACCCATTGCATAAACACTGGGGTGACCTGGTTGAATGCCCTGCAGGGAACATTAATGTGAGTTACTAATATTTGCATACTTTATGCTACTAATAAAAAAATTCAGACCGGGGTGATGGCTCACACCTGTGATCCCAACACTTTGGGAAACCGAGGAAGGAGGATTACTTGAGTCCAAGACCACCTTGGACAACATAGATAGGCCCTCTGTTTACAAAATAGAAGAAAAAGCCAGGTATAGTGTCTTGTACCTGTAATCCCAGGTACTCAGGAGGCTGAGAAAGGAAGATTGATCACTTGAGCCCAGAAACTAAAGGCTGCAGTGAGCTATGATTATGCTACTGCACTCCAGCCTGAGAAATATAGCAAGACCCTGTCTCCAAAAAAAAAAAAAAATTTTTTTTTAAATTCCAGACTTTTAAAAAGAAGACAATTGCAACACAGAGAAGGAAATTATTGCAGTAGAGAGAATGTTCTCACCGTAAGATCTACCATAAGACCTGTAAACATCTTAAAGGTCAGGCAGAAAACACTTTTCTTTTACAGGAGAGAGTAAACAGGACTAGAAAGCACCTGGTGTGGGGAAGTGGACAAGAAGCTGGCCTGATGGAGAAGTTGATCAGTATGTTTTCTTCTGCAGTCAGCCAGCTCTTAGGAGGGATTGTATAGAAGGATGCTTTTGCATTCAGTGCTTGTTTATTCCCGGGGGGCAAGTCACAGTTGGGGGATCCGGTGTGACTAAAGATTGGTCAAGTCAAATTAATCAATGGGGACAAAGAGTTTGGCGAATCAGTTATGAGGCAAAGAATGAGAATATGGAGGGTATGTTGTTCTTTGCAGTAAGCTGTTTACTGGAAGACTAAGTGGGGGCTTCCTAATTGTCATTGTTTTTCCAGTACACAGAAGTCAGATTAAGTTCAACTTTGTCAATTCCCCCTCATGTTCAAGACAAATGAATATCACTCATCACTGAACTATTGAAAGGCAAGCATAAAACTCCTGAGTGAAGCAACACAAAGTCTGAGGAATAGTCTCCTAAGGACTCATTGGCATTGTTCCTGCAAGATTATTTAAGCCACTATAGAGAGATGGTGGCAACGGCCAGTGGTTTTAGGATCCTACAGATCATGTATCTTGAAAAAGAGATGCCTAAAATGAAAAAGAGAAATGCTAACATAAAGGGTCATACTGGATACAGAACCAGGAATTAAACCCTGGGAATATCCAGTCCCATGGATCCCAAGAGGTCAGTGGATAAAAATCTACAATGTCACACAGCACTGCTCCTTGAGTACATTGAGTTAGACTATGATGTTGATGCTTTTGGCCATGTTGTCCACAGTGTTGGTTACCTCTCATGTAAGGGTAGTTATGATCTAAGCATTTTATCTGACTTCCTTGGTGACCCAGATAACAGCTTGCCCAGAGAGAAATCTGGCTTAGCTCACAGCACTTCTTCAGATCCTTGGTGGAGGGACAGTCCAGCTAGAAATCAATCTAGGGTTCCAATCTTGGCAGTCAGTTTTTAATCTTGGTGATACCAAGTCATAATGATGGGAGAAGAATTAGAAATGTTAAGACATTCCAAATTTCCATTATTCACCTCATAACTGATTAATTGAACGGTTTGTTTGCTTTAACTAATTTGACTCAAATAAACTTTAGTCAATCTTTCCCACTCCACGGGTTCCTGAACTGTGACTTGTCTCTGAGATTAAACAAGCATCGAACACAAGAGCAACCTTCTATATAACCCTTCCTAATAGCTAGAAGACTGCAGAGAAAAATTAGAAAAATTAATTTGGAGAGTTGTAGCCAGATATCAAAAGAAACGGGAAGAGTTGACATTTTGGGAAGGATTGTCCAAGGTGACAGAATCTGACCCAGTTTATGGGTAGACAACAGAATTGCTTTTTTATGCAATGAGAAAGGAAATCAATCAAAGATAGGGTTGGTTTGTCTATCCATAAGTTACCTGCAATTTACAAAACAGTATGCAAAATAGATCAAAGACCATGGACAGGATCAGAATTTGATAACCTAGAAGGAGGTGCTACAGTTGTAGTATTGAAGCCCAAAACTTCTTTCTAAGGTATCAAGTTTCTCATAGCTGGATCCACATATCGCTTCCTCTTAATCCTCATCTACAATCTTACAGTTTTGTTCTCTCAAGGCTCCTAACCCATCAGTTAAGCAATTGAGCACACTCTGAAAGGGTGTATTTTCAGGTTACTTTTGCCCAATATGAAGAGAACAAGTATAGTGTGTACTGCTTGTAACTCCGACCATTATGAAGCATTTCCTTCACCACTGTCTTTGATGGTTTCTCCAAATAGAGTGGTTATGCAACTTCAGACCATTTTCAACCAATGCACATGTGTTGCCCCAAACCCTACTTGCAAAATAGACCTGTAGTGGAAGTAGCTAACATGGAAGTCAAGGCCACCTATTTATGGGCTCTACTTTTGACCTCTATGTCTGTTGAGGAAATAACAAATATACTGTTTCCAGCAGATGTTAAATTAGTGATACTCCTGTGCCACTCTATGACTTAGTGGATGTGATGATATTCTAATAGTTTGAGGCTTTATGTTTAAGTCTTTGATCCATTTTGAGACAATTTTTGCATATGGTGATAGATGGGGGATCCAGTTTCATTCTGCTGCATGTGGTTAGCCAGTTTTCCCAGCACCCTTTGCTAAATAAGATTTCCTTTTCCCAATGTTTGCTTTTGTCGGCTTTGTTGAAAATGAGTTATTTAAAGGTCCGTGGCTTTATTTCTGGATTCTCTGTCCTGTTCCATTGGTCTATGTGTCTATTTCTGTACCAGTATCATGCTGTATTGTTACTGTAGCCTTGTAATAAAGCTTGAGGTCTGGAAGTGTGATGCTTCCAGCTTTGTTCTTTTTGTTAAGGATTGCTTTAACTGTTTGAACTCTTTTTTGCTTCCATATGAATTTCTGTATTGTCTTTTCTAGGTCTGTAAACAGTGATGCTGGTAATGTAATAGGAATTACATTAAATCTGTAGATTGGCTTAGGTAGAATGGACATCTTGACAATATTGACTCTTTCAATCCATGAGCATGGAATGTTCTTTCATTTGTGTCATTCTTGATTTCTTTGAGCAGTGTTTTGTAGTTCTCATTGTAAAGTACTGTCATCTCTTTGATTAGATGGATACTGAGAGTTTTTTGTTGTGTTTGTGTGGCTACTATGAATAGAATTTTTTTTGTCTGATTCTAAGACTGCTTATTTTTGGTTATAGAAATGCAACTGTTTTTCGCACATTGATTTTGTATCCCAAGACTTTACCAAAGTCGTTTATCAGTTCAAGTAGGTTTTGCATAGACTCTCTAGGGTTTTCTAGGTATAGAATCATCTCATCTGCAAAGTGAACTAATTTAATTTTCTCTTTTCCTATTTGGATACCCCTAGTTTATATCTTCTGCATGATTGCTCTGACTAGCACTTCCGGTGCTATGTTAAATAGGAGGGGTAAGAGTGGGCATCCTTGTCTTGTATCACTTCTTAGGGAGAATTCTTTCAGCTTCTGCCCATTAACTGTGATATTGGCTGTCTCTTTCTTAATGGAGGCCCAAGATACAAAAATGTATTCTTCATATTAGAAGGAGAATTCCTGGCATGTCCTAGATCAACAGACCAGTAACAAATTCTAAAATGTTGCAGGACCTCTGATATACATATTGAACTACATTATCTAAGGTAATTGCTACTTCTTGATTTTAAAAAATTCAGTTAACATAGTGGTATCGAAATAGCCCAACATTTGAAATTGACCAACATTTTGTTCCAGTGAAGGTCAAGACAATCAATATTCCTCCAAGCTATATTATGACAATGGAGAGAGTGAGCACAAAATCCCTGATGCAAAACAGTGAATGCATACTGCCTTACTACAGAAGGTGAACTACTCTTGCACTTGTATGCTTCCCTACTTAAGTAATGAAGAATGTATTGTCAAACAGTAGTCAGAGGCTATATTGATCTGTTCCAACAATGAAACCACATCTGAAAAGCAGCTATGAATGGGCACCCATTTAATTAAAATTGTCTGCTCCTCCCCTAACAACCCTTTTCCTGAAAGTCCAGGAAATGAATATGAGGGTCTTGTTAGTAAATATCCATCTCAATTATCAATTCTAGAACTGGGGAAATATCCACAGGTTGAATCCCCAGTAAAAATGAACTTTTAAATAAAGCTCGCTCTTTATTTATTAGCAGAAATCGATAAGTCCTCACTCCAATCAGAGGACCATATTGACAGTGTCAGCCTAGACACCACGTCTAACATCTATGAAATACATAGTGATTCTTTTTTCTGGAGTATGCTATAATCCCATGTGACTGTGGAGACAACACGAGCTTTTGTGAGCAAGGGAAGTACACTGCGGCACATGAGATGAATCTATATATTTCAAAATTTGTTTAATAACTCACTGTATTCTGTGGGTTTATTTTATCTGTTCCTGTGCTAATATCCAACTGCCTTAATTGTTACCGCTTCGACAAAATCTTATCATCTGTTAGAGCAGTTTTCTTCTTTGGAAATGTCTTAAATATTCTTCACCCTTTTCTCATGTATTTTAAGTTTCAAAATCAGTTTGTTATGTCCAGTGCAAATTCCTCTTGTGATTGGGAATTAATTCAACTTCTGGAGAGCTGTTATTTGTATATGGGACAGCAACTTGATATTAGTGGTAGTTATAGAATAGATTATCATGGGAGTGAAGAGTGAATGAATGGGAGTATCTAAGAGTACATCATGACAACTACAAAGGTTTTACTATAGTATAATAAAGGTAAATGCTCACATATAGATCTTTTGAGAAGACAGGTGATAAACAGAAGGAATGAGAAGGGAATATATCTTGAAAACAAAGCTTGAAAGTTGAAGGATTATATTTTGATTTTCTTTACTGTAGAGCTAAGGAAATTTGAAGGTAATTATAGATTAAAGGAAAGAAACAAGCAGAAAGTGAGAATGTAAAGGATAAAGAAGAAAAAAGAGGACTAAGGTAGCAACAGCCCAGTAAATATAGAGGGGAATACCAGTACAGTTTCTTAGTCTGTCTCTCTCTCTCTCTCTCTCTCTGTCTCTCATGTGTCTGTGTGTATATGAAATAGTTTATGCTCAGAAAACTGAATTTCAGGAGTTCACAAGACTAAAGAGAAAAAAAATTTCAGTAAAAATCAACCCCATAGAGTGACTTTTTGTGTGATTACTCTAATAAAATGGAGTAAAATCATTAGATTTGAGGAGACTGGGGAACTTAAGGACAAATAATTATTTCATCCAACATAACCATATAAATGGGATTTTCTTAAAAGGAAAATGAGATATGACTTGACAAGTAGTGGGTTTGACTACTAATATGTCCTAGCTAGTTTTGTGATTTTTATATAATTTCATAAAAACTACTTAAATATCTCTGCATGGCTATAATTTTAATCAACTTATCTAAAATATTTAGGAGAAAAATGAATGCACTTCATAACTCAAGGAGAACATTTTCATAATTAGACCTTGGTTTCCATAGTGGAAAAAAAATTAAAAAACTTAACAAACAAAATATTTTAGCATTAAATTTTTCTCCTTTCAAATGCAAGCATGTTTATTGAAAATTTTAAAATGTAATAATAAAAACATGTTTTGCAATAAAATGACATCATAAAAATTCAACAAGGAAAACATATTAAAAATTAAAACATGCTTTCCATTTTTTTACTAGAAGAATGTTCAATTTCACAACAAAGCATAGTCTTAGGAAGTTAGGAATGTATACCCAGTTGTTTTAAAGTTATTGCTCATGCTTTAGTATATATTCTTTGTTGCTAAATCTGAGAAAGGTTTGTGTTTATTATTCCACAGTCTATACAATTATTTTAATGATTAAAAGTAAAATAATTAAAGTAAAAATAGAAGAGTATATGTTTTATCTCACATCATTCAAAAAATTCCCAGTGAAAATGGTATTATAAGTATTAATAATTTTATTAGTCACATATGGCTGTTTCTACTGAAATATCAGCTCTTCATGTTATCTCTTCAATCATCTTTGTTTTCAAATGGCCGTATATTACTCTTGTTTTTGTTGTGTTTTATTTTTTTGTGTTGATGGATTTGCCCTCTACTTTCACACACACACATACACACACACACACACCCTTTAATGATCCTGTGGCTCTTGGAACAATTTATAAATAAGTTATTAACAATTTTCAAATAAGAACATAGCTAGTTCTTTTACTGTATTCATGATCTATGTAATATGTTTAAACCATTAATGCTCCACTTAAAAATACAGACCCAATACTAAGTATAACATGGACGATTTGAGGAAGTAACAAACTATAGCATCTTACTCACAACCAGATCTAGTTCAGTGATCACCTAAATTTCACAACTGTGGGGAAAAGAGGAATGGACTCTTATTCACAGATTTATTTAATGTGTAAATAGAAAGTTTGAGATACAGTTATTTGCCCTATTAAAGTCTTATGTCATTTAATAACTAAGTTTCCTGGCTGAAATTTGTTGCCAGCTCTTAACTCAACCTGTTATATTCTTTAAAAAAATGGTTGTATTTGTCTAGATTAGAAAGGACTCATAGGTATGAATGTTGGTGTGAGGATCAATGTTGATGTGAAGACCCCTCCCCAGAAGAACAATTTTTAATGACCAAATTTATTTAAAAGAAAAAACATCTGTTTAAAGTCTCTGGAAATTCTTCTAAGATAATAAAGCAATTGGAAAAATGTATATTCAAGAAACTATACTAAAACCTGTTGAGAACAGTTAGAGACTACGGCAATAAACCCACAACCCAATTCCATTCTCCACCAGCCCCTCTCTTGGCTCAGCATTATGAAAATTCTATTTCTGTGGAGTGTAGTCAAGAACACAGGGCTCCATCTTCACCTTCTTCCGAGTCTATGGCTACTATGTCTTCCTAGAAGGAGAAGCTTCAAGCAATACTCATCTCTTCAGTTTCTTGTTATAAAAATTCTATTCCAGGAGAGTATCTGAGTAATCTGGGGCTACTTTCCACCATCAATATACCATTTACAGTGTAAAAGCACTTCGCCTGTCATGGCAGGCCGGAATACTAGACACCCAACACTACTGCCCCAGCTTGTTCAAAGGGTGGAGGTTCCACCCTGGGAGAATCAAAATGAGAAGACCAGAGACTAACACATTTACCTAAGACTCCACCTGTTGTTTTATTATTGTTGCTGTTTTGTTTTATTTTATTTTTGAAAGCAGGATTTATTGAGAAGACATAAAGGCTCCCAGAGTGGCAGGGGACTTAAGAAAGTTGCCCGGGAATTCATTTGTAAGGCAGTTGTCAAGCTGAGGGAAGGTAGTCAACATCCTCACCTTCAACTCTCTGAATAGCAGCACAGAGATTTTGCCCAGGAGTTGAGAGGTAGGCCATGAGAACAAAGCACTCCATAGTTCTTCCCAGGAGAACTGACTTTATTTGAAAAAGTGTTTGGGGAAGTTTAAGTCTATGGGTACTGTTGAATGGTGGAGATATTGGTGGTCAGTAATTAAGAAGAGACTGGTAGCTCCATGAAAGCAACAAACTGAAAAAAGATCAGATAGAAACAAAACAGAGAGAACAAGTAAAAGAAAAAGCTACAAAGAGGTATCCTTGGGTCATAACAGGTCTCAAAAACCATGAGGGACCTGAATTTAATTGAATTAAACTGTGGAGCAATTTCTGCTTCAGGGTGTTGTTGGAAACAACAGAGAAATCAGCTGGCAATTGGTAGAGATAGCAGAGAGGGATCTAATACCAACAGAGTGGGAAAAACAGAGGGATTAGGAAAAAGGATAGTCTAAGAAAGTTTTGTTTAAAAACCATTGTCATCCAGGGTGACTATAAGAAAGCCCAAGACTGAGCCCTATGAGAACATCATCAGAGGATATACACTGTAAGGAATATATATTTCACTAAAAAAATTATGGGACACATAGAGAAATAGGAAAATGCTTCCCATACATTGAAAAAAATTAATGAGCAAGAGAAACAGCACTTTAGAGGACTCAGTGATCAAACATAGCAGTCAAAGACTTCAAAGCAGCTATTATAATTATATTCTAAAAACTGAAGGAAACAGTGCATAAAGAAGTAAGGGTAGGTATAATGACAATATCTCACCAAATAGAGAATATCAAAAAGTAGATGCAAACTATAAAATAAAACCAAACAGAAATTTGAGAGTGGAAAAATAAAATAATTTAAATGAATATTTACTAGAGGAATTTAGTAGTAGATTTAAGATAGCTGAGGAAAGAATAAGCAACCCTGAAAACAGATATATGAACTGTGTAATCTGAAGATGCAGAGGAAAAAGAATAAAAACAAAAATGAACAAAACCTCAGAAAATGTGGGACCTCATTAAGCACACCAACACATGAATAATGGGAGTACCAGAAAGAAAGATGAAAGAGAAAAGGGCAGAAAAAATATTCAGAGACATAGTGACTCAAAGCTACTCAAATTTGATGAAAAGTATTAATCTACAGGTCTAAGAAGCTCAAAAACTACATGTAGAATAAATGCAAAGAGATACATACCTGCATCCCTACATACATAGTAAAAATGTTGAAAGATAAAATGGAAAATCTCAAAAATAACAAGAGAAAAATGAGTCATTAAAAAGAAATCCAGTAAGGTTAACAGTTGACTTCTCATCAGAAGCAACAAAGACCATAAGGCAATAGTAGTACTTATGATAACATATTCAGAATACTGAAAGAAAAAACATTGTCATCCAATTATCTTATATCCAATAAAGGTATCTTTATAAAAGGAAGATATTTTCTAATACGGAAAAAATGAGATAATTTATTGCTAGAAGTTCTACTTTACAAGAAGTACTAATAGAAGTTTTTCAGGCTGAAAGCAAGTAGCACTAGTCAGTATTTTGCATTAATATGACAAACAAAAAACACTGGTAGAATAAATTACATGGTTAATTATTAAAGACATTGTATAAGATAATTTTTAATTTTTATCTTCAGATTATATAATCTCTATCAATCTTCAAGTTCACTGATTCTTCTGTTATATTAAATATACTGTTGAATTTATTTAGTATTATTGAGCCTATGATCTATAGAAATAAAATTTATTTGACAGTAAAAGCACAAAGAAGGCATATTGGAACAAAGTTGCATTGGATTAAATAAATAACACCAGATGCTAACTCAAATCCATAAAGACAATGAAAAGAGCCAAAAATGGTAAATTGAAAAGTTAACATAACAAACTCTACAATTATATGCTTGTGTGTTTGTCTTTTCACAACTTCTTTAAAGAACATATAATTATATAAAATAATAATTATAATAGTGTATTTTTGGTCTATAACATATATAGAATATATATATTTACAAATAACACAAAGGGGAGAAGAAAAATAGAGCTAAAGGTATTACTATTTCACTGGAATTTGATTACTATAAATCTAATGTAGACTCTAAAATTTAACACATACATTGTAACCCCTAGGCTAACCACCAAAATAGCATATATATGTTATTTTGTATGTAGGTGTTATATATACATACATATACACACACATACATGTTCACATTTATATTGTAAGAAGTTTAAAGTTACATTAAAAATATTCACAAAATGCAAAAGAAACCAGTAAAGGAGAAATGGGAACCCAAATGACATAGAATATATATAAAATATAAAGTGCCATGGGAAACATAAATCCAAACATAAAATTATATGAGAATGCATTAAACAATTAAATCAAAACACAGATTATCAGAATGACAAACAACAACAAAACTCAATAATAAAAAAAAAACTACATGCTTTCTTTAGGGGACACACATCATATTCAAAGATATAGATTGAGTGTGAAATAATAAACATATATTATGCAAATAACAACCATCAGAAAGTCAGAGTGACTATATTAATGTTGGACAAATATACTTTAAAGAAAAAAGTGTCACTAGAAAAAAAGGAGGTAAATTTTATATAGTCAATCTGTCAGGGAGATAGAATAATTATAAACATATACCCACCTGACAATAGAACTGAAAATGCATGAATGAAAAAGTGACAGAATGGAGAGGAGAAATAGACATTTCTACATTAGTAGTTGGAGACCTCAGTATCGTATTTTTCATAATAGATATAAATCTGGACATAAGATTAGCAAGGTAATATAATGCAAATATACCTAACAGACATCAACAGAACCAGTCAGTCAACAACAGTAGAATACATATTATTTTTAAGTGCATCTTCTTCAGGATAGACCATATGCTAGGTCACAGAGAACATTCTGCTGGATAAACCTTTAGCTAAGCCATTAAACAAGTCTCATTAAAAATGTTCTCCAACCATAATGGAATGAAATTAGAGATCATTAACAGAAAAAATGTAAGGAATTTCCAAATATGTCAAAATTAAACAACATACTTTTTTTTAATAATCAATATTTTTTATTATGATATTGTGGGGTATAGTTAAGGGTTAGGTAGACAAATATGTATCGTTCGGGCAACCTTTGTTGATAAGAGGTGTCTCCCCATCCCCAGACAGATATTTACTACCATTAATCCCATCTCCTTTCCCCTCCCCCCAATAGTTTCCCACCACTGTTAGTCATTTCCTTATAGTATTACGTTGGATGTTCAAGGTCAACTATATGAGTGAGAACATGTGATACTCAGATCTTTGTTTCTATGAGAGGTCACTCAGTATTATAGACTCTAGTTCCATCCAGGTTGCTGCGGAATTCATGATTTTGATCTTTTTTATGGCTGCGTAGTATTCCATTGTGTATATGTACCACATTTTTTTAATCCAGTCCTCTTTTGATGGACAGCATGGTTGTTTCCAGGTTCTTGCTATTGTGAACAATGCTGCGATAAACATACGTATGCAGGTATCTTTTTTATAGAGCGATTTGAGTACTTCAGGATATATTCCCAGTAGGGGATTGCAGGGTCATATGGGAGGTCAATATTTAGAGCTTTTAGGAATCCCCATACTGTTTTCCACAGAGGTTGCACTGGTTTGCACTCCTACCAACAGTGTAGAAGTGATCCCTTTTCACCACACCCCCTCCAGCAACTGTTATTTGTTGAGTTATTGATAATTGCCATTCTGACTGGAGTTAGGTGGTATCTCAGTGTGGTTTTGATTTGCATCTCCCTGATGATTAGTGAGGTTGAATATTTCTTCATGTGTCTGTTGGCTGCTCAGATGTCCTCCTTTGAGAAGTGTCTGTTCATATCTTTTGCCCATTTTATAATGGGGTTGTTTGTTTTTTTTCTTTTCAGCACGTTTGAGTTCCTTGTAGATCCAATATGTTAAGCCTTTGTCAGATCTGGAGTTGGCAAATACTTTTTCCCAGTCTGTAGGCTGTCTCCCTGCTCTCTTTTTTTTTTTTTTTGAGTTGGAGTCTCACTCTGTTGCCCAGACTGGAGTGCAGTGGCCGCTCCCGGCCACCGCAGCCTCGACCTGCTGGACTCCGGCGATCCTTCCGCCTCAGCCTTCCAAGTAGCTGGAACTACAGGCATGCCTACCATCGGCTGGTTTTTTTGATTTTTTTATTGTAGAGTGAGGTCTCGCTGCCCACGGGTCTCGAAGCGGGCTAGCAATCCGCTCACCTCAGCCTCCCAAAGCGGATTACAGGCTGAGCCACCGAGCCCGGCTCTCCCTGCTCTCTTAATGGTTTCTTTGGCTTTGCAGAAACGTGTCAGTTTAATGAGGTCCCACTTGTCTATTTTATCCCTTACGGCCTGTGGGTTTTGGGTTTTATTCAGGAATTGGATGCCAGTTCCAATTTCCATGAGGGGGTGTCTTTCATTTTCTAAGGTTCTTATGGTTTGAGGTTTTACATTTAGGCCTCTGATTCATTTAGAGTTAACTTTTGTGTATGGGGATAGATAGGGGTCCTGTTTCAATCTTCTGCATGTGGTCAGCCAGTTTCCCAGCACCATTTACTGAATAGATTCTCCTCTCCCCAGTGGTAGGTGGTGGAGGCTTTGTCAAAAATGAATTGGTTGAGAAATGGAGGTTTTGCTTTTGGAATCTCTATTCTATTCTATTGGTCTATATGCCTGTTCCTGTACCAATACCAAGCTGTTTTGATGACTGTAGCTTTATAATAAAGTTTGAAGTCTGGTAATGTGATACCACCTGTTTTGTTTTGTTTTTTTTGCTGATTGTTCTGGCTATTCTTGGTCATTTGTGTTTCCATATGAATTCCGTGTTGTTTTTTCTAGGTCTGAGAAGAATGTTGCTGGTAATTTGATGGGTATTACATTAAATCTGTAGATTGCCTTCGGTAGGATGGACATCTTTACAATGTTGATTCTTCCGATCCATGAGCATGGGATATTTTTCCACTTGTTTGTGTCATCTTTGATTTCTTTGAGCAGTATTTTGTAGTTTTCATTGTAAAGGTCTTTCACGTTTCTGGTTAGGAAGATGGCAAGGTATTTCATTTTTTTGTGTGGCTATTGTGAATGGAATTGTGTTTTTTATTTGGGTTTCTGTTTGTTTATTATTGGTGTAAAGAAATGCAATTGTCTTTTGCACATTTATTTTATATCCTGAGACTTTGCCAAAGTCCTTTATCAGTGTAAGGAGGTTTTTGACAGATTCTATTGGGTTTTCAAGTACACGATCATGTCATCTGCAAAGAGAGATAACTTGACTTCCTCTTTTCCTATTTGGATACCCCTGATTGCCTTCTCTTCTCTGATTGCTCTAGCCAGGACTTCCAATACTATATTGGACAGGATGGGTGAGAGTGGGCATCCTTGTTTTGTTCCAGTTTTCAGGGGAAATGGTTCCAATTTTTGTTCATTTAGGAGTATGCAGGCTGTGGGTTTCTCGTAGATGGCTTTTACTATTTTGAGGTATGTTCCCCATATGCCTAGATGTTTGAGGGTTTTTATCAAGAAGGGGTGCTGGATTTTATCAAAAGATTTTTCTGCATCTAATGATATAATCATGTGGTTTTTGTTTTGACATCTGTTGATGTATTTAATTACATTTATGGTTTTATAAATGTTGAGCCAGCCTTGCATCCCAGTGATGAAGCCTACTTGGTCATGATGGATGATTATTTGAGATGTGTTGTTGAATCCAGTTTGCTAGGATCTTGTTAAGAATTTTAGCATCTATGTTCATAAAAGACATTGGCCTGTAGTATTCTTTCTTTGTTGGGTCTTTACCTGGCTTGGGTATCAATGTGATGTTAGCTTCGTGAAATGATTTGGGGAGAGTTCCATCTTTCTCAATCACCTGGAATATCTTCAGTAGGATTGGTATCAGCTTCTCTTTAAATGTCTTGTAGAATTCTGCTGGAAAGCCATCTGGTCCAGGGCTTTTATTGTAGCTAGTTTTCTTATTACATAGTCAATTTCCTTGATTGTTATTGGTCTATTTAGGGTCTCAATTTCTTCTTGTTTCAACCTAGGCAGGTTGTGTGATGACAGAAAGTCCTCTATTTCCAAAGGGTTTTCAAGTTTGTTTCCATACAAGTGTACATAGTAGTCTCTAATGATCTTTTGTATTTCTTCAGGATCAGATGTGACTTCATCTTTTGTGTTTCTGATTGTGTTTATTTGGGTCTTTTTTCTCTTTTCTTGGTCAGTTGAGTTAGGGACCATCGATCTTGTTTATCCTTTCAAAGAACCAGCTTTTTGTTTCACTGATTTTTTTGTAGTATCTTTTTTTCTTCTATGTCCTGGATTTGGGCTTTTTTTGTTGTTGTTGTTGATCTGGATTCTTCTGCTGAAATTAGGGTTTTCGTGGTCTTGCTTTTCCAGCTTCCTTAGGTGGCTTGTTAGGCTGTTAATTTGTGATCCTTCCATTTTCTTCATGTGCATTTGTAGGGATATAAATTCCCCGCTTACTACAGTTTTCATGGTGTCCCAGAGATTTTGGTAAGATGTTTCTTCATTTTCATTTGTTTCCAGGTATCTTTTAATCTCTGTTTTGATTTCATCATTGATCCAGGAGTTGTTTAACATCATGCTGTTTAGCGTCCATGTCTTTGTGGGTTTTGGGGGGACTTTGTTGGTGTTAATGTTTATTTTTATTCCACTGTGGTCTGAGAAGGTGCATGGTAAAATTTTGGTCTTTTTAAATTTGCTTATGCTTGATTTATGGCCAAGTATGTGGTTGATCTTAGAGTACATTCCATGTGGTGATGAGTAGAATGTGTATTCTGTGGTCTTTGGATGGAGAGGTCTGAAGGTATCAATTAGGTCCATTTGATCAAGAATAACATTGAGGTTTCAGATCTCGTTACTTATTTTTTTGTCCTGATGATCTGTTTAGAGTTGTGAGTGGGGTAGTAAAGTCCCCAGCTATGATGGTATTGGAGTCGATATCTTTTTTTTAGTTTACCTAGGAGCTGCTTTATGAAATTGGTTCTCTTATGTTGGGTGTATATATGTCTAGGATGGATATTTCTTGTTGATGAATTGAACGTTTTATCATTATGTAGTGGCCTTCTGTATCTTTTTAAATTTTTGATAGCTTAAAGGGTATTTTGTCTGAGATTAAGATTGCAACTCCTCCTTTCTTTTGTGCTCCGTTTGCCTGAAAATTTGTTTCCCATCCTCTTTGAGTCTGTGAGTGTCCTTTCAAGTGAGGTGAGTCTCTTGAAGGCAATAGATTGTTGCCTGGTGATATTTTATCCATTTTGCCATTCTATGTGTTTTCAGTGGTGCATTTAGTCTGTTCACATTCAAACTAATTATTGAAATGTGAGAGTTGAACCCTATCATAATGTTCTTACAGAGTTGTTGTTGTTCTTCCTGTTTGTGTGTTGTCTTTCTTTTGGTTTTAGAGTTGGAACATGTGTGTTTTTAATCTTTTACCTGTACTCTTGAGAAGAATGTTGTTGTTCTTTTTTCCTTTTCTTCTATGTTCAGTACTTTCTTAAGTGTTTCTTGTAGAGGTGGTCTGGTGGCAGCATAGGTTATAGGGATTGGATATCTGGGAAAGATTTCAAATCTCCCTCACTGATGAAGCTTAGCTTGGCTGGGTAGGTTATTCTTGGTTGAAATTATTTATTGTTTATCTTTTAGAACTTTGAAGATAGGGCTCCAAGCTCTCCTAGCCTGGAGGGTTTCTGTAGATAAATCTGCTGCTATTCTAATTGGTCTTCTCTGTTAGGTAGTCTGACCTTTTTCTCTTGCTGCCTTTAGGATTTTTTCTTTTATATCTACTTTGTTTAGGTGAATTATTATGTGTCTGGGAGTTGGTCTTCTCATTTGTTGTCTTGCAGGGGTTCTCTGAATCTCTTGCGCTTGAATTTTTTCATCATTGATGAGATGAGGAAAGTTTTCTTGAATGATTTCATGAAATATTTGTTCCAGTGTGACCTCTGTTTCTCTCTCTTCCTCAGGAAGGCCAATTACTGTTAGGTTCGGTCTCTTGAAGTGATCATTCATCTCTTGAAGGTTTTGTTCTGTCTTTTTGAGCTTCTTTTCTATGTTTTTGACAGTTTGGGGTAGTTTTGTCTTTTGGTCTTTGAGCTCTGAGATTCTTTCTTCTGCTTGGCTAATTCTGCTTTCCATGCTCATTAGTTTGTTATATATTTCCATCACAGTATTCTTTACTGCTGTTATTTCTGACATCAACTCCTTCCTATTTTCCTCTTGTCTTGCCTCAATTTTTAAAATTCTCTCTATTAATGTCTTGATGTCTGGGTTTGTTACATGTGACCAGTCATTCTGGGGGCTCTTCATTGTTTGTGTTCTGGAGTCTGTTTTCTCAGTGCCTGACTTCCCAGGGATCTGTGTGAGACCTATATTCTTCCTTTGGTTTTTCTTCATTTGTGCGGTTTTTTTCCCTCCCTACTTTTTCCTTCCCTCCACGTCACCGTCTTCTTTAATTCTGTTATTCAGGGATAGAGGGGTTGCTTTTACTTATGTTTGTTCAATATCCTAATCTTCTTTATGTATGCCCTCTTACTTTGTTCAATTCTGGAGTTGCACTGTAGGTTGGGGGTGGTCCTTTTTGAAGTTTTGAGATTTACTTAAGCGGGGAGCTGTGATTCAAAATCTATCTGCAGGTCATGGTATCCACCAATAGGTGTATGGATAATCTGAAACCCACTTCCCACTGCCTTGGAATCTGTCCATGCAGTGGGGCTGTAGGTTTACTCCCTGAAATAAAATGAGGTTAGCAGAGGGAAGAGAATGGAGCAGACAGTGGGGGGAAGAAGGAGGGAGGAAAGAGAGAGGAGTAAGGGGGAAAACAGACGAGTGTACCAACAAATGGAGAGAGAGACCTAAACTGAAGCAGTGGCTGTCCAGACTGCCATGATGCCCCAGTGGTGGCGACGGCCAAGCTCCGTGTAAAGAGCAGGCTGCCAATGTTGGGATCTGCAGCCCCTGGGGAGAAAGCCAGAGATCCTCTGTGTTCTCCTTTGTGGAGGGTCTCATAGACCAGGCTGCCCCATCGCCATCTTGCCGGAAGTCTCTAAACAACATATTTCTAAATAAACAATGGGTCAAAGAATAAGTTACTAGGGAAACTAGAGATAAATAAATATGAAAATATAGCATCCCAAAGTCATGGAATGCAGCTAGAGCTGTGCTTAAAGAGAAATTCATAGTACATACATTCAAAAAGAAAAAATATCAATAACCTGAATTTTTACCTCAAGACACTAGAGAAAGCATGCTAAACTTAACACATATAGATGTAAAGGAATATTAAAGATTGGAACATAAATTAGTAAAATATAGAATAGGAAAACAATACAGAAATAGATGAGACAAAAGTTATTTCTTTGAAATGGCCAACAAAATGAACAAACTTTAATTATACTGACTGGGGAAAAAAATGAGCTATACTGAATGGGAGAAAAAGAGAGAAGACTCAATTTTTTTAAAAAGAAAAAAATTATTACTCACCTTATGGAAACAAAAAAGATTTTAAAGGAATAATATAAATAATTAGTTATAAAAAATTAGATTACTGGGATGAAATGGACAAATTTCTAGAAAGAAGGAAACCACCAAAACTGACAAAAGAAGAAATAGATAATATAAATAGACCTATAACAAGCAAAGAGAATGAATTAGCTATTTTTAAACTTCCAACAAAGAAAAGCCCAAGACCAGATGTTTTCACTGATAAATTCTGAAAAAACTTTAAAATAAACAAGTCTTCATAAGACTTTTCAAAAAGTAGAAGACCAAATAATTCTTAATTCATTTTATGAAGCCAGTACTACCCTGATATCAAAATAAGACAAAGACAATATAAAAAAAGGAAATTATAGTCAAATATCTTTTATGACTGTAGATGCAAAAATCTTCAGCAAGATACCAGCAAACCAAATCCAGCAATATATAAAAAGAATTATATACTATGACAAGTGGAATTTATTCCAGGAATGCAATGATGGTTTGGTATCTCAAAATCATTTAATATGCCATATCAATAGATTAAAGGATGACAACTGTATGTGTATAATTGCCCGAAAGGCAGAAAAAAGCATGTTCACAGTAAACATTCAATAAACTAAGAATGGAAGGGAACTTTCTCTGCCTGAAAAATGGCTTCTGTGGAAAAAACTCACAGTGAACATAATGCTTATTGGTGAAAGGCTCCGTGCTTTTTACCTAAGATCAAAAACAAGATAAGGATGATCACTCTCACCTCTTCTATTCAACATTGTAATGAAAGTTTTAGCTAGAGTATTTAGGTATGAAAATTAAGTAACAGCATCCACATTAGAAAAAAAATTAAATTGTCTCTATTTGTAGATCATATTTCTTGTACAGAAAAATTTTAAAAATTGAAATTCACTGAAAAAAACTATTAGAATTAATGAATGAGTTCATCACATTACAGAATGTAAGGTCAACATACAAAAATCAACTATTTTTCTATAAACTAGCATTGAACATTTCAAAGATGAAACTAAGAAAAGAATTTAACTTACAAAAAAGTTAAAACCCATAAAACATTTAGGTATAAATTGAAAGGTGTAATACTTATTTCACTGAAAACAACAAAAATTGTTAAAAGAAATTACAGAATCTCTAAATAAATGGAAAATTATTTCATTTTATAGATTTAGGCGACAATAATTTTAAAATGGTAATATTTCCCAAATTGATATACATATTCAAAACAATACCTTTCAAAATGCCTGTATTCTGTTTTTGCAAAAATTTATAACCTATCCTGAAATTCATGTAGAAATTCAAGAGACCCATAGTGGTCAAAAAATTTTTGAAGTAAAGAGCCAAGGTACAGAATTCACACTTCCCAATTTTAAAAATTAGTACAAACCGCGGTAATAAAACATATGGTACTAGTATGAAGATAGGTATATAGATCAATGGAATAGAACCAAGAGTTCAAAAAGTATAACCAATTGACAGAGTCTCCCTCTGTCGCCCAGGCTGGAGTGCGGTGGCATGCTCACAGCCACTGCAGCCTCGACCTGCAGGGCTCAGGCGATCCTTCCGCCTCCAAGTAGCTGGAACTACAGGCCCAGGTTACCACCCCTGGCTTATATTTGATTTATTGTAGAGACAAAGTCTCACTAAGTTGCCCAGGCTGATCTTGAACCCCTGAGCTCAGGCAATCCTCTTGCCTCAGCCTCCCAAAGTACTGGGATTACAGGCTTGAGCCACCACGCCCAGCCTTCCAATTGATTTTTAACAAGGGTGTTGAGACAATTTGATAGAGAAATAATAGTCTTTTCCACATGTTGTGATGAGACACAGGACATCTGCATGCAAAAGTGTTTGACCCTTTTTTTACACCAAACACAAAAAGTGACTGCAAATGGAAGGTACACATACATGTAAAAGTTGACAGCGTAAAACTCATAGAAGAAAACACGGGAGTAAATTTTCCTGACATTGCTTCACAAAGCCCTTGTTAGATATGCTACCAAAAGCATAAGAAACAGAAGGAAAACTAGATAAGCTGTACTTCATGAAAAATTGAAAATATTTGTTTCAAATGACAGTACCATAACAGTGAAAAGACAACTCAGAAAATGGGAGAAAATGAATTATATCTGAATACGGTGGGTTTATTTTCAAGAAAAAGACTTAAAAAATAGAATCATAATCTAGACACTATGGTATATTTTGCATAGGATCTCAGATCTAGCGTGATGTCTTCTTGTGTCAAGTCACAGTCTTACTTTCCTTATTGTTTCTTTCTTTCTCTTCATCTCTCTCCATATATGAGACCAATAATAAAACAGAAGGGATCATTACTGTGTACACCATGTGTATGTACAATTATTATTTGTCAATTAAAAAAATAAATGTAAGTAGTCGACCAAAAAAAGAAAAAGTTGCTTTTCTAGTAAACTTTGGCTGGAAATATTTGCGTAATTCAGAATGTTAGTAGTCCTAATTTAAAAATCCTAAACTCCTTATTTTACAAACCAAAATTATCTACACAATGATTAAAGATTTCATAATACAGTTAATTCTCTGTATCTACAGCTTCTACATCTGGTGATTTATCCAAACTTGGATTGAAAATATTCTTTAAAAAAGTATATAATAATTTAAAAAAAAAAATTCAGGCTGGGCTCGGTGGCTCAGCCTGTAATCCTGCGCCTTTGGGAGGCTGAGATGAGTGGATGGTCTGAGCCCGTGGGTTCGAGATCCGCCTGGGCAGCGAGACCTCATCTCTACGATAAATCAAAAAATCAGCCCGGCGTGGTAGCGCGCGCCTGTAATTCCGGCTACTTGGAAGGCTGAGGCGGAAGGATCGCCGGAGCCCAGCAGGTCGAGGCTGCGGTGGCCGGGAGTGGCCACTGCACTCCAGTCTGGGTGACCAAGTGAGACTCCTACTCAAAAAAAAAAAAAAAAAATTCAGTATAACAACTATTTACTTGTCATTTGTATTGTATTAGGTATTATAAGTAATCTAGAGATGATTTAAAGTAGGTCTTATGCAAATATTATGCCATTTAATATAAGGGACTTAGCACTCATGGATTTTGGTATCCGTGGAAATATTGAGGGATGACTGATTGTATTTACAGCAAATATATTGCTGTCAAAGTTTAAAAATCAATCATCTCAATAATCAAAAATCAATTAGTTAATTAAAGAAAAAAATTTACAGTATGTTTGTTAGAACTGATAGGTCTTGGGTAATTAAGTTATAGCTTGTAAAATATTACCTCCAGAGGTAAATTAACTCTATTTTTGAAATTAATATTTAAATAAATTAACTTAGTAAACTGAGTACTAAACTTTAAGAAGATTTAAATTTATTTTTTCAATTCTTTTACCAAGATTACTAACACTCCCTGAAGAACTATTAATTTTCTAATTTGTTCATTTGCATTACTTAATATACTGGTGGGAATACTTTATCTTTGGCCACGTCTAGACGTACAGATGGTTTTGATAAATTCATTTGAAAAGAGGCTGAGTTCAGGGAAATGGCCAATTAAATTTTTAAAACTAAGCATATTTTCTTCTAAAGAATTCCACAAGATCATCTTGATTGAATTATTCACCTTTCAACTGGTTATTTTGGCACCATGTAGGCCAGAAACTTCATGTTCTATGATGGGAATCTAATACTGAGCGTGCAGATACTTGACAGAGTTCCACCTTTGGGGAGGGTGGAGAGAAGCTTTCTTTTAATGACCACAAAGTTAAATATTGCCACATAAACAGTCCATCATTTTCACAAGCAAAATCATACCTAAATCGAAGCAGAATTTTATTTTTAAAGGAAATAGATGTTGTTGAAGAGGTCACCTAGGAATTATTCTTTAAACTATTCCCTGGGGGGAAAAAAAATCTTTAACTCAGGACCAATAATAGATGAACAAAGTTGCAGCTATCTCATGTGGCAGAAAGTAATGTTTTATTTGCTGCTTTTGAAAGATAAGGGTCAGAAAATAACACGACTCACTGTACACCTCTTGGCAGACACAGATACAATTTTCTTTTGTTTACTTTATCAGACATAATTTTGAATTCTAAATGGAGAAAGAGTATTCATGGCTCACTCATCATGACCTTAGAACACCGAATCATGGTTGTTCTTTTGTTCATTTACTTATTCAACAAATGTGGGAATAAATATTTGGTGAGTATCTGCTATGTGGCAGTTCAAAATTAAATGAGCAATATACAGAAATCGTATGTAATTCTCAGAGTAATTCTGTGACATAAGAAACTGGGGCCCGATAAAATTATGCAATTTGTGCAAAAGCTCATACTCTCCTTACTCAGTGGTACAGCCAGGATGGAAACAATTCTCTCAATTCTCTCTGAATTTAGGGACATTTGTTTTCTTCTTGGCTGACTAATTTCTTTACAGACATTCTTTTAATTTAATTACAAAGTATTTTACACATTAAGGAAAAAATTAGTGTGTCACCCAACAACCAGATTTAAATTAAAACTTCACCTTACTTGTTTCAGATCTTTTTTTTCATTGTATGTTATAGATCTAGCTATAACTTTATTATTTCCCCTTCCTGATTTTCTAGAAGTATCCACTTCCCTGAAGACACTTTACATCTTTTCTGTGAATGTTATAGTAGTCAGGACCTATGTATACATACTAGCATTTTTGTGTCTGTTTAAATTTATATAAATGGTTTGTTACAAATCTATAATTATTTTTTCATTTGCTATTGTATCTATCAGGCATACATTTTGATATATGAATATTTGGTTATTTCTTCTTTAGCCAATAAATTACATTAGCCTACATTTTAAAATTTACAGAGCCGGGCTCGGTGGCTCAGCCTGTAATCCCGCGCCTTTGGGAGGCTGAGGTGAGTGGATTGCCTGAGCCCACGGGTTCGAGACCCGCCTGGGCAGCGAGACCTCATCTCTACAATAAATCAAAAAATTAGCCGGGCGTGGTAGTGCGCGCCTGTAATTCCGGCTACTTGGAAGGCTGAGGCGGAAGGATCGCCGGAGCCCAGCAGGTCGAGGCTGCAGTGGCCGGGAGCGGCCACTGCACTCCAGTCTGGGCGACAGAGTGAGACTCCAACTCAAAAAAAAAAAAAATTTACAAATGCTTATGTTTTTGCTATTGATTTTTATATTTCTTGCTATTTACTTCTAACTTTGTTGAGAGTTCTTTGTAGCCAACGAGTGTTCGCTTTTAAAAACATTTTGTGAGCTGGGCTCTGTGGCTCAGCCTTTAATCCCGTGCCTTTGGGAGGCTGAGGTGAGTGGATTTCCTGAGCCCACGGGTTCGAGTCCCGCCTGGACAACTTGGCGAGACCTCATCTCTACAATAAAATAAAAAATGAGCCGGGCGTGGTAGCGCGCGCCTGTAGTTCCAGTTACTTGGAAAGCTGAGGCGGAAGGATCACTGGAGCCCAGCAGGTCGAGGCTGCGGTGGCTGGGAGTGGCCACTGTACTCCAGTCTGGGTGACAGTAAGACTCCAACTCAAAAAAAAAAATTTTATGACCAAGGAAAGTAAGGACTGGTTGGAGGCCCAAACTTCACCTGCACATAGATTACTTATGTACCTAATCCTGACTTGTACCCCACATTGTTATAATAAAATAAAGTAAAAAATAAAAATAAATAAATAAATGTTGTGCTTGGGAGTAATGCATTCTCTAATTGTTTTATGCACATTTCATGTATGATTAGTACATCAAATTTATAAACTATTATTCAGATCTCTATATTGATACGAAATTTCATTTGATCAAGCAACTAATTTTTAAAATTATATCGGCCAGGTGTCATGGCTCAAGCCTGTAATCCCAGCACTTTGGGAAGCTGAGGCAAGAGGATTGCCTGAGCCCAGGGATTCAAGGCCAGCCTGGGCAACTTGGTGAGACGTCTCTACAATAAAAAAAAAAAATTGAAAAAAAATTAGCTGGTCTTGGTGGCGTGCGCCTAAATTCCAGCTACTTGGAAGTCTGAGGAAGAAAGATCGTCTGAGCCCAGCAGGTTGAGAATGTGGTGGCTGTGAGCGTGCCACTGTACTCCAGCCTAGGTGACAGAGTGAGACTCCAACCCAGAAAAATAAAATAAAATAATATTAAGTTGAGTTATAAATCTCTACGATTGTATATGTTTCAATTTCTGTTTATAATTTTTGCTTTATGTGTATTACAGTTGTGTTGCTAGGGTCCTATAGCATCAAAATTATAACAGCTTCTTTTTATTATGTAAAACCCTCCAATCCATAGTAATGTATTTAACTTAAATCTATTTTTTGTAAATTTTGTAATAGCACTGAATTTTATAGTTTTAACCAAACTGAGAATTTTGATTTTTACACTATTTCATCTGTTTGTATATTGTGATTTCTTATAGTAGAGGATGTATTACTATCATATTATTATGTGTTGTTGACAATGTTTTTTCTCGCTAATTTTTTTTCTTAATTCTATTAGATTAATAAATGTGTTTGAGTCTATTTTTTTAAGTTTTAAAATATGCATAATTATTTTGAAAGCTTTTAAATTAAATAAAACTATTTTACTCATCTACTGCAAAATTCCTCTTTCACTGATTATACCCTTTCCCGTTGTTCATATGGACCATGTACCATCATGCCGACTGGTAGTTAATACTGTAAGTGAAAAGGCATGTAAAGAAGTTATTCAAAGATAAGCAGAAATACAGAATGGAGACAAAAATCTTGATGCTCTGCCAATCAATAGTTCTAGCTGATTCCTCAAGTCCAGTGGAATTCTCTTCTTTGGGTTCTATAAAAATTGTTTCATACAATAAATTCTTTGATTAAATTAGTTTCAGTAGAATATATGTCCCTCGAAATCAAATTAGATTCCTGACACTTATAATACAAAACAGAGAGCTAAAGAAAAAGAAAAGCAAGAAATATGGTGAAGTTAGAGATAAAACATTTATGCAAAATGAATGCTTTGATGCCTTGTACAAGTCCTGGAGAAGATCCAAAGTTTAGTTCTAATATTTCTACGTGTTAGAGTAAAGAGGAAAGCAAGATAATTTTGAAGATATATGAAACTGAGTGGCAAAAAGGAATCAAATTTTAGAAGGCAGACCCTTTGTAGTATAGGCTCTCCCTGCTAGGTAGGTGTTCTAGAAACCCATCGGCATCAGTGTACCAGCTAGTGGTTGTTATGAGAGGCTGTGTTTTTTTTTTGTTGTTGTTGTTGTTGTTGTTTGTTTGTTTTTTGTTGTTGTTTTGAGACTCTTTCCACATTTGCCCATTTCATGACAGGTAATTTACAGGAACGTGTGGCAGTAAACTTTTGTTTTCTGTTGATGAAAAATGAGGCAGAAATTGTTGTTATGGTACAGACAGCTTACAAAGACACTACTCTGAGTAAAACACAAGTTTATGACTTGTTTTCCTGTTTTAAATGAGGTGAAATGTCAATTGATGATCAACCTTGTTCTGAGTGTCCTACCAGCCAAACTGAAGAAAATGTGGTAAGAATTCATCAAGCCACCTTGGAAGAAGACTGTAGCAATATTAATGTAGGAGTATTAATGAATCTGAGGAGTAGATTGGTGTGTCATGGAGTTCCTGCCAGTAAATTTTATCTGAAAAATTGGGTAGGAAACGTGGTTCCAGCAAAATTCATACCTTGCTTGCTCACACCTGAACAAAGACACAATTGCTTGGCTGTATGTCAGGCTTTGAGGGAGCATTTGGAGGCTGACCCCGATTTTTTTCCAAAGTCATTAGTAGAAGTGAATGTTGGTGGCACAGTACCATCCCTGAAAAGAAACAGTAATCTAGCCAGTGGAAAACTGCCGGCGCCCTGCACTGTGTGCTGCTCCTGCTCCCCACCAATGCGCCAGGTGAGCAGGGTGAGGAACTGTGGCGCTGTGGGCAGACAAGTTCGGAGACTGGTGCCCAAGCAGCGGTGGGAGCAGTGGGGAGGAATCGGAAGAGCAGGAGGAGGGAGGGCGCCACCTACCACAATGCTGCTCCTCTGTCCCCCCTCCCCTGTGCAGGGCAACTGGAGCTCTGACCCGCCCCACAGCTCTGGTGCAAGGGGTCCCTCCAGGAAATCAGAGAAGATGGTGTCCTGGTCCTGCCAACTGAGGACTGATAGTCCAAGATCAAGGGATTGATATCAAACAAAGGAATTCTTGCTGTGTCATCCCATGGCAGAAGGCAGAAAGCTTTTAGCTTTGTTTAAATATTTTTGGACTTCCAGCAAGATGGCTACAGGGAGTTTGGTTTGGTCCATGATATCTTCCTTGAACGAGAACATACATAAAGACTCTCACTCTCCCCCGGGGGCTGCAGCTCCCATCATTGGCAGCCTGCTCTTCACAGGTTGCTTGGCCAAGCTGCCACCACCACCACTGCCATCACTCTGCCCCTGCCTGAGGCGACCTGGAGACCCCTCCCAAGCACTGCACTACTGATACTGCTGGTGCTGCTGCCACTGCCACTGCCACACCCCACCCCAAACACTGAGCCAGGCCCGTGGAGCTCCTTCCACACCCTGTGGAGCAGCAGCTGCCACCACTGCTACCATTCCTGCTCCCTCCCTCTGACTTCTGCCCAGCCCAGCCTGCATTACCTGGCAGTCTCTAACTGCAGCAGAAAAAAAAAAATCAGCTAGAGCTGTCAGACCGGTTCTATGGGATGCTCCTCTCCCAGCTTGGGATTCAAGGTAACAGCATCAAAATGGGAAGGACAGAAGCCCCTCCCCCATGCTAGATAGACACAGGCTAGATCTGAGTGGCAGATTTGGCAGGCAGCCCAGATCTGAACTACCCTCCACAGTAGGCCAGGGGCAACTGACCCTAACTGTGAACGTATCTACCAGTTTGCAAAGAGAGCTAGAAATCAGAGCTGAAAGAACATTGGACTTAAAGGAAAAGTCTCAGAGTGTGCTTGGTTCCCCGTTTTAACTTTTTTTTATTCTTTGTTTGTTTTACCCATCTTGTTTTCTCTCTCTTTTTACTGTTATCAATAATGTTTTCATATTTGCTTTTGTTCTGTTAGTTTACTGACTTTATTCTATTCTATTTTTTTTCCTCTTTAGACCCCATCTTTGTATAGGGGAATAGCAAACCAATAAGGAGGTTGGTTAGCTTGTATGTTTGTATGATTGTATGTTTCCGTTTTTTTGTATGGTTGTTGGTTTGTTGTTGTTGTTGTTTTTCCTTTTACTCATATTGGTCTCTGTGTCTCTTTCCCTTTTTTTAACCTCATTTTGCTTCCAGGGAGTAAACCTATAACCCCAATGCGTGGACAGATTGCAAGGCAGTGGGGAAGTGGGTTCCAGATTATGCATACACCTGTCAGTGGATACTGGGATCTGCAGATAGATTTTGAATCATAGCTCCTCCCTCAATTAAATTTCAAAACTGCAAAAAGGAACACCCCAATCTGCAGTCCAGCTCCAGAATTAAACAAAGCCAGAGGATATACATAAGGAAGAATAGGAGATTAAACAAACAGAAGTAAAAGCAACCCCTCCACCCCTGAACAACAGAATTAAAGAAGATGGCGGGGGGAGGAAAAAGTGGGGAGGAAAATCTACACAAATGAAGAAAAACCAAAAGAAGAATATAGGTCTCACACAAACCCCTGGGAGGTCAGACAATGAGAAAATAGACTTCGGAATGCAAGCAATGAAGAGCCCCCAGAATGACTGATCACATATGACAAACCCAGATGTCAAGACATTAATAGAGAGAATAAAAACAATTGAGGAGAGACAAGAGGAAAATAGGAAGGAGCTGATAACTGAAATAACAGCAGTAAAGAATACTGAGATTGAAATATATAACAAACTAATAAGCACGGAAAGCAGAATTAGCCAAGCAGAAGAAAGAATCTCAGAGCTTAAAGACCAAAATACAGAACTAACCCATACAGTCAAAAACATAGAAAAGAAGCTTGAAAAAACAGAACAAAACTTTCAAGAGATGAATGATCACTTCAAAAGACTGAACCTAAGAGTAATTGGACTTCCTGAGGCAGAAAGAGAGACATAGACCACACTGGAACAAACATTCCATGAAATTATTCAAGAAAACTACCCTCATCTCATCAGTGATGCAAAAATTCAAACACAAGAGATTCAGAGAACCCCTGCAAGACAACAAATGAGAAGACCAACTCCCAGACACAATAATTTGCCTAAACAAAGTAAATATATAAGAAAAAATCCTAAAGGCAGCAAGAGAAAAGGGTCGGACTACTTACCAGGGAAGACCAATTAGAATAGTAACAGATTTATCTACAGAAACACTTCAGGCTAGGAGAGCTTGAAGCCCAATCTTCAAAGATCTCAATGAAAAACAATTTCAACCAAGAATAACCTACCCAGCCAAGCTAAGCTTCATCAGTGAGGAAGAATTAAAATCTTTCCCAGACATCCAATCCCTAAGAACTTATGCTGCCTCCAGGCCACCTCTACAAGAAACACTTAAGAAAGTATTAAATATAGAAGAAAAGGAGAAAAGAACAACAATGTTCTTCACAAGAGTACAGGGAAAAGATGGAAAACACACATGAATCAACCCCAAAACCAAAGGAAACAACAGCAACTCTATAAGAACCTCATGACAGGGATAACCCCTCACATTTCAATAATTAGCCTGAATGTGAATGGACTAAATGCACCACTGAAAAGACACAGAATGGTGGACTGGATAAGAAATCATGACCCCATTAGTTGCTACATCCAGGAGACTCATCTCACTACAAGGGACACACACAGACTCAAAATTAAAAGATGGAAAATGAGTTTCCAGGCAAATGGATCACAAAAGTGGCAGGAGTTGCAATCTTAATATCAGACAAAACAACCTTTAAGCTATCTATCAAAAATTTTAAAAGATGCAAAAGGACACTACATAATGATAAAAGGTTCAATCCACCAACAAGAAATATCCATCCTAAACATATAGGCACCCAACACAAGAGCACCAGCACTTATAAAACAACTAAATAAACTAAAAAAGGATATTAACTCTAACACTATTATAGCAGGGGACTTAAATACTCCACTAACAGCTCTAGATAGATCATCAAGGCATAAAATCAACAAGAAGATCCAGAACCTAAACTTGACACTTGACCAAACGGACTTAGTGGATACCTACAGATCCCCCCCAGCAACCACAGACTATGCATTGTACTCATCACCACATGGAACATACTCCAAGATCAATCACATCCTTGGCCATAAATCAAGCATAAACAAATTCCGTAAGGTTGAAATCTTGCCATGCACATTCTCAGACCACAGTGGAATAAAAATAAATATCAAAACCAACAACATTTTCCCAAAGCCCACAAAGACATGGACACTAAACAGCATGATGCTGAACAATGACTGGGTTAACACTGAAATCAAAGAATAAATTGAAAATTCCTGGAAACAAATGAAAATGAATAAAATCTTACCAAAACCTCTGGGATGCAATGAAATCAGTTTTAAGAGGGGGAATTTATATCTCTATGAGCACACATCAAGAAAATGGAAAGATCACAAGTGGAGAACCTAAAAAATCACCTAAGGGAGCTAGAAAGAGAAGACCACCAAAACATCAACTTAGTAGATGAATCCAAATCACAAAAATAAGATCCCAAATATAGGACATAGAGGACAAAAATATCATAGAAAGCATCAACAAAACAAAACACTGCTTCTTTTAAATAATTAACAAGATTGATGGGCCCCTAACCAGAATGACCAAGAAAAAGAGAGAAAAAGCCCAAATAAACATAATCAGAAATATAAAAGATCAAATCAAAATTGACCCTGAAGAAGTACAAAAGATCATCAGAGATTACTATGTACACCTATATGGAAACAAACTCAATAACCTAGATGAAATGAAGGACTTTCTGACATCACATCATCTCCCCAGGTTAAAACAAGAAGACATTGAGGCACTAAATAGACCAATAACAACCCAGTAAAATTGACTCTGCCATATGAAAACTACCTACAACAAAAAGCCATGGACCGGATGACTTTCCAGTAGAATTCTACAAAATGTACAAGGAAGAGCTGATACCAATCCTACTGAAACTATTACAGATAATTGAGAAAGATGGAATTCTCCCCAAATCATTTTATAAATCTAACATTATACTGATACCCAAAACGGGTAAAGATCCAACAAAGAAAGAGAACTACAGACCAATATCCCTCATGAACATAGATGCAAAAATCCTCAACAAGATTCTAGCAAATCAGATCCAAAACACATCTCAAATATCATCCACTATGATCAAATGGCTTCATCCCCGGGATGCAGGGCTGATTCAACATTTGCAAGAGCATAAATGTCATTAAATACATCAACATATGTAAAAGCAAGAACCACATGATTATCTCATTAGATGCATTAAAAGCTTTTGATAAAATCCAGCATCTTTTCCTGATAAAAACCTTCAAACACCTAGGTATAGAAGGTACATACCTCAAAATAGTAAGTGCCATCTATGACAAACCCACAGCAAACATATTGCCAAATGGACAGAAACTAGAATCATTTCTCCTGAAAACTGGAACAAGACAAGGCTGCCCATTCTCACCCCTATTGTTCAATATTGTGTTAGAGGTCCTAGCTCAGTCAATTAGACAAGAGAAGGAAATCAGGGGTATCCAAATAAAAAAGAGGAAGTCAAGCTATCCCTCTTTGCTGATGATATGATTCTATACCTTGAAAATCCAAGAGAATCTGTCAAAAACCTGATTGCACTGATAAAGGACTTTGGGAAGGTCTCAGGGTACAAAATTAATGTGCAAAAGACAGTTGCATTCCTTAACACCAACAACAAAGAGGCAGAGATCCAAATAAAAAGCACAATCCCATTCACAATAGCCACCAAAAAAATGAAATACCTCGGCATCTTCCTAACCAGAGAAGTGAAAGACCTTTACAATGAAAATTACAAAACACTGCTTAAAGAAATCCAAGAAGACATAAACAAATGGACAAATATTCCATTTTCATGGATAGGAAGAATCAACATTGTTAAGATGCCCATCCTACCAAAGGTAATCCACAAATTCAATGCAATACCCATTAAACTACCAACATAATTCTTCTCAGACCTGTAAATGGCAATACAGAAATTCATATGGAAACATAAACAACCACGAATAGATAAAACAATCCTTGCAAAAGAAACAAAGCAGGAGATATCACACTTCCAGACTTCAAGCTTTACTGTAAGCCTACAGTAACCAAAACAGCCTGGTATTGGTACAAGAACAGGCACATAGACCAACAGAACAGGATAGAGAGTCCAGAAGCCAACCTCAATTCCTTAACTGGCTCATTTTTGACAAAGCCTCCAACAACAACCACTGGGGAGAGGAGAACCTATTCAGTAAATGGTGCTGGGAAAACTGGCTGACCACATGCAAAAGATTGAAACAGGACCCCTACCTATCACCATACACAAAAATTAACTCTAAATGGATCAAACACCTGAATGTAAAACCTCAAACTATAAGAATCTCAGAAAACACAGGAGACATCCTTATGAAAATTGGAATTGGGAACCAATTCTTATTCAGAACCCTGAAGGCCTTTATTTAAGAAATAAAATAGACAAGTGGGACCTCATCAAATTAACAAGCTTCTGCAAAGCAAAAGAAACCATCAAGTGAGCAGGGAGATAGCCCATAGAATGGGAAAATATATTTGCCAACAGTTTATCCAACAAAGGCCTAACATTTAGGCTCTACAAGGAACTCAAACATGCTGAAAGGAAAAAGCAAACAGCCCCTTTAAAAAGTGGGCAAAAGACATGAATAGACACTTCTCAAAGGAAGATATATGGGCAACCAACAGACACATGAAAAAGTGCTCAGCCTCTCTCATCATCAGAAAAATGCAAATCAAAACCACACTGAGATACCACCTAACTCCTATAAGAATGGCCATCATTAATAAAACAAACAACAACAGATGCTGGTGAGGATGTGGAGAAAAAGAAATGCTTCTACACTGCTGGTGGGAATCCAAATTAGTACAATCTCTTTGGAAGACAGTGCAGCAATTCCTGAAAGAACAAGAAATTGACTTTCCATGTGACCCAGCAATTCCCTATTGGGAATATACCCAGAGGAACTCAAATCATTCTACAAAAAAGATACCTGCACACATATGTTCGTTGCAGCTCTATTCACAGTAGCAAAAACATGGAACCAATCGTGTTGTCCATCTAAGTGGGACTGGATAAAAAAAGTGGTATATATACACAATGGAATATTATGCAGCCATAAAGAAGGACAAATATATGGACTTTGCAGCAACTTGGATGGATTTGGAGTCGATCATGCTCAGTGATTTATCACAGAAACAAAGAGCAGAGTTCCATATGTTCTCACTCATAAACGGAACTTGAACAATTATAATGCTATAAGAAAGCGATTGGCAGTAGTGGGAAACTGTCAGGGGAGGGGGGTGGGACTGACAGGAGAGGGGAGTGGGACAGTTGAGGGAAACTGAAAGGGGAGGGAGGGGCATACCTCATCAACAAGGGTACCTGCATGATCAATGTTTATATACCTAACCCTGAAATGTACCCCACATCTTTATAATAAAATTTTTTAAAATAAATAAATATTTTTAGGTAAAAAATTTAAAGAATAAAACACTTGATTCATAAACCTAAAAAAAAAAGAAGAAGAAAAGAAAACTGCCACTTTCCCACAACCCAAAAGAGCAGAACGAGTTCAGTCTGCTGTGAAAACAATGATCGATCATTTGTTTTTTTGATATGAGAAAGAGTGTGCACTCGAAATTTGATCCACCAGATCAAACATTCAAGCAGAGTTTTTATCTGGAAGTTTTGAGACGGTTTGCCTCATGATTTATGGAAGAAATGTTTTGAGTTGTGGCAAACAAGTGACGGGTTCTTCTCCCGTGAAAATGCACCCGCCCTCATGGAGCTGAGTGTTAAGCAAGTTTTGACCAGAAAATAGCAGGACCCCCATGGTCCACCCACCTTATCCACCCACTCTTGCTCCTGGTGACTTTTTTTGGTTTGTTTCCCCAGATGAAAAAAGTCCTCAAAGGGAAATGTTTTGCGGATATGGAAGAAGCGTACCCCCCCAAAAAAGGCAGAAACACTAAAAGACATCAAAATTGTTGAGTTCAAAAACTATTTTGAGCAGTGGAAAAAGCATCTCCATAGGTGCATTGCATCAAATGGAAATACTCTGAAAGTCGCTGAAGTTTAAACATGCAAGAATAAATACAAAATTTTTTATAAATAAATTCTAGGTTAGTTGGGTCCCCCTCATATTAGTGTCCGTACCATAAGACCATATTAGCTACTAAAAAAATTCAGGTTCTCTATAAAGAAACTGCAATGTCATGTGGTAAATTTTGCAATAAAAAATATCCTAAAAATATGTGAGTTGTGACTTTGATTATCCTTATATGAAGTTAAGGTTGTACATTTGTTAATATGATCTGAACCAAGATAAAGCTAGGACTACTCAGAGAAGTAGGTCTTTTGTTCTCATAATGGAGTTTCTGTTCAATTCAAATGGGAGAGCATTCAAGATTCTGAATGTATAAGTTCTAACAGGTTGGTAAACAAACACCACTGGAAAGTTTGAGCTCTATCAATAAAAACTAAGATGCTTACTCAGGACACATTTCTCAAAAAGAGAGAGAATACTTTCTTTTTTTCGTAAACAGTTTTGCACTACTTTCAGACTAATTCATAGACAAATGTGTGATTAGGGTCCCTAACTTCTATTCCAAAGAGCAATGCTTTACAGCATTTAAAAATGTAGGGATATTTATTTAACATATCTCTTATCTCTCTATCTGGCTATTATCTATCTATCTCTGGCAGAAGACTTTGTACCAAATAAAGTATATTAAGATAATTGTCAAATTAAAAATGTTATTAAATACAAATTCTAATAAAAATATTAAAATCTGGGTGAAAAACATTTAGAGAAAAATGTATAACCTTAAATAACATAAATATAAGTCAGGAATGAATTAGATTAATATAGGTTCAATTTTAGCATTATTCAAATTGTTTCCAAGCACAGAAAAAAATACTTTTAGATTCTTTAGAATAAGCCAGAGGTGCATTTATTTAAAACCCTTAACAAAAATATGACTAAAAATGGAAAGGCATAGACCAATCTCAAATATAAAATCAAATATAACAGATAATGCATTGACTTATTAAAATGTATTACATTAGTTCAGTGGAATTTACCTAGGAGTGCAAAGATGATTCACTTCTAAGAAATCTATTATTACAACTCATCTTATTAGATAAAAATAGTTAAATAATATCTGAAGATATTGAAATTTGGCAAAATTCAATGTGTTTTGAGGAAAACTGCTAACATGAGGAGATATAAATATACTCTATGTATATATTCATAGGCATATATATGTGTGTGTATATAGTGTGTGTGTTCTTATGTGTGTATGTGTGTATATACATATAGAAAGACAAGCATATCTATCTATCTATTTATCAAATGAGTTATGGTACATGCCAATACAAATACCAGATAAAACTAAGGGCTAAAAACTACAAACATTTCTTTGAAAGTCAGGAACAATGGAAAGACAGCCATCATCACAGCTATTTTTTTTTATTTGTATATATCGAAGGGGTACAAGTACAGTTTTGTTAAATGGATATATCACATAGTGATGAAGTCTGGTCTTTTAGTGTAAATATCACTTGAATAATACACATTGTACCCAGTAAGTAATTCCTTATCTTTCATCTACCTCCCACTCTCTCACCCTTTCAAGTCTCCAGTGTCAATTGGTCCACACTCTATATTCATGTGTATGCATTATTTAGCTTCCATTCCTAAGTGAGAACATGTGGTGTGTGACTTTCTGTTTCTGAGTTGTTTCACTTAAGAGAAGGGTCACCAGTTTCATCCATGTTGCTGCAAAAGACATGATTTCATTCTTGTTTATGACTGAATAGTATTCCATTTTGTATATACACATATACATATCACATTTTCTTTGTTCAGTCATCTGCTGATAGATACGTAGGTTGATTCCATATCTTTGCTACTGTGAATCATGCTGCAATAAATATACAAATGCAGGTATCTTTTTAGTATAATGATTGATTTTCCTTTGACTGGAAAACCAGTGGTGGAATTGCTGGATCTAATAGTAGTACTATTTCTAGTTATCTGAGAAATCTCCATACTGTTTTCCACAGAGGTTGTACTGATTTACGTTTTCACCAACAGTGTCTAAGTGTATAAGCATTCCTTTTTCCCACATCTTCATCTGCTATTTTTAATTTTTTACTAATAGCATTGTTTGATTAGTGTAAGATGATACCTCATTGTGATTTTAATTTTCATTTATTTAATGATTAGTGATAGTGAGTATTTTTTATATGCTTGCTAACCATTTGTTTGTCTACTTTTGAAAAATGTTTATTCATGTTCTTTGCCTACTTTTTAATGGGGTTATTTGTGTTTGTTGTTGTTGAGTTGTTGGAGATCCTTGTAAATTCTGATTATTAGTCACTTGTCAGATGAATAGTTTGCAAATATTTTCTTCCATTCTGCAAGTTGTCTGTTCATTCTGTTAATTATTTCTTTTGTTGTGAAGAAATTTTTTTAGTTTAAGTCCCATTTATCTATTTTTGTTTTTGTTACTTGTGCTTTTGAAGTGCTAGTCATGAATTCTTTGCCTAGATTAACACATAGAAAAGTTTTCCCTAGGTTTTCTTCTCTTATTTTAATAGCTTCAGGTTTTGCATTTAAATCTTTAATTCATTTTGAGTTTATTTTTATACATGGTGAGAGATAGGGGTCCAGTTTCATGCTTCTGCATATGGCAATTCAACTTTTCTAGCACTGTTTATTGAAAAGGCTGTCCTTTCTCCAGTGTATATTTTTTTGACTTCATGAAAAATCAGTTGGCTATAGATATGTGCTTTATTTCCAGCTTTCTATTCTGTTCCATTGATCTATGTGCCTATTTTTATATCAGTACCATATTGTTTAGTTTACTGTATTTCTGCAGTAGAATTTGAGTTCAGGTTATACGATGCCTCCAGCTTTTTTCTTTTCCCTTAGGATTGCTTTGTTTATTTGGGCTATTTTTTGGGTTGCATCTAAATTTAATGAGTGTTTTTCTAATTCCATAAAGAATGATGTTGGTATTTTGATATGTATTGCATTGAATCTGTAGATTACTATGGGCAGTATGGTCATTTTAACAATATTAATTCTTCTGGTTCATGAACATGGAATATTTTTCCATTTGTTAGTGTCACCTACAATTTCTTTTATCAGTGTTTTATAGTTTTCCTTGTAGAGATTTTTCACCATCTTGGTTAAATATATTCCTAGATATTTAAAATTTTTTTATAGCTATTTTTTAAATTTTTTGAGTTAGAGTCTCACTCTGTCACCCAGACTGGAGTACAGTGGCCACTCCCGGCCACCGCAGCCTCCACTGCTGGGCTCCAGCGATCCTTCTGCCTCAGTCATCCAAGTAGCCAGAATTACAGGCACGTGCTACCACACTTGGCTGATTTTTTTTTTATTTATTGTAGAGATGAGGTCTCACCAAGTTGCCCAGGCAGGTCTCGAACCTGCGGGCTCAGACAATCCACTCACCTCTGCTTCCCAAGGCATGGGATTACAGGCTGAGCCACCAAGCCCAGCTTTGTTGTAGCTATTTTAAATGGGATTGTCATCTTAACTTGGTTCCCACTTTGTTAGCATATAGAAATGCTACTAATTTTATACATTGATTTTTGTGTCATAAAACTTTGCTGAATTCATTGAGCAAATATAAGAGTTTTTTTGGAGGAATATTTAGCATTTTCTAAGTATAAGATCATTGTCAGTGAACAGAAATAATTTTTCTTCCTTTTTTTCAATTTCAGTGGCTTTAATTTATTTTTCTTGACTGACTGCTCTGGCTAGGACTTCCAGTACTATGTTAAATAGAAATGATGAAAGTGGGCATTGTTGTCTTTTGTTCCTGTTCTTACAGGGATTGCTTTCAACTTTTTCCCATTCAGTATGATGTTGGCTGTGAGTTTGTTATATATGGTTTCTATTATTTTAAGGCATGTTTTTCCATGCCTAGTTTTGTGAGGGTTTGTCATGAAGGAATGCTGAATTTATCAAGTGTTTCTTCTGTATCTATTGAGATGGTCATATGATTTTTGCCCTTAATTCTCTTTATGTGAAGAATCACACTTGACTTGCATATGTTTAACTATCTTTTCATTCTTGGAATAAAATCTCTGATGACCTTTTTTATTTCTATGGTATCAGTAGTAATGTCTCATTTTTCATTTCTGATTATGTTTATTTGGATCTTCTCTCTCTCTTTTTCTTGGTTAATCTATTCACACAGCCTGGCAAGCAATAGTGGGACCTACTTCTTTCTCACATTCCCAAACTGGCAAGGCTCTCACCCATGGCCCCATGTTGGCAACAAGTTGAGATATGTAGTCAAGTCACACATGGTTTGTCTTCAGACCACAAAACCACCCCAGGTTGCAAAACTCACTGCTGGGTCAAAACCACACCTCTCAGGCTAAACCTTTGTCTCTGGTCTCATCAGAGGTGCCCAACTCCACAACCCAAAGTTAGAGTCCACACCATTCTCACCTCTCAGTTCGTCACGGGAGCCTCTCTCCTGCTCAAGATCATATTGCAAATCCCCAACCAGACATTCTCCAAACCAGTGACTGCCACCTCTTTTAATTGGCAGGTTTCTATGTGAGCTGAGATCAGGAAAAGCCTCCTGGTCTGGGAGCATGCATAGAATACTTCCTAGTGCTGTTTCTTCTCAAAGCCTCCTGACTGCTCCCAAGTCAGATCCAGGGCTTTGTAGGGCAAAGAAGCTCACTCATATCCTGGGTTTCTTGGCTTTCCAGTGGGAATGTATATCATGAAGACAATCACTTTCTCTCACACACACTAGGGATATACTCACAATTGTCTGCAGACCCCACAGTGTGCTGCTTACTTTCTTTTTTCTGGGATATATTTGATGCTTTCTTTTGTTTTTAAACTTCTATTATTTTCTTAGATAAAAGTTTAGTCTCAGTATCTACGAACTATTTTGCTATTTCCAAGTGGGTAAAGCATGATAACAAAGCCTCTGTTCCACCGTCTTAGAAAAAAATAAATAAAACCTTCACAGCTATTTTGTAATTTGGCTCTGAAGATATTAGTCAACAAAATTATGTGACTGAAAGATGGGAGTCATAAAAATTGAAAATTTGAGGTTAATATTTTATTTTCATAGTACATTTAATTGTATACTTAGAACATACAAGATAATCAAATTTTAAAATATGAGAAGAAGATTAAATATTCAGTTACAAATGTACCTCATTTTATAACACTTTCCTTTACTGTGCTTTGTGGATATTACATTTTTAACAAATGAAGGTCTGTGGCAACCCTGCCTCAAGCAAGTATCTCAGCATCATTTTTTCAACAGCCATGTGCTTACTTCATGCCTTTATGTCATATTTTTGTAATTCTCACAATATTTCAATTTTTTCATGATAACTGCTTTGGAGAGCTGTGATCTGTGATCTCTGATGCTACTATTGTGATTGTTTTGGGGTGGTATGAACTTCACCTACGTAAGACAGCAAAATCAATTGATAAATGTTATGTGTGTTCTGACTTCTCCGCTGATCAGCTGTTCCCCTATCTCTCTTCCTCTCTTTGAGTCTTTCTATTTCCTGAGATACAACAATGCTGTAATTAGGCCAAATAATAACACTACAGTGGTCTCTAGATGAAAGGAGGATTTGTTCATTTCTCACTTTCAATCAAAAGCTAAAACTGATTACATTTAGTGAGGAAGGAATGTTGAAATCTGAGATGGGCTGAAAATTAGACCTCTTGCACCAAACAGCTAGCCAAATTATTAAACCAAAGGAAAAGTTATTGAAGTGAATTAAACATGCTATTCCAATGAACACACAAATATAAAAAGCAAAACAGTCTTATTGCTGATATGGAGAAAATTTGGGTGGTCTAGATAGAAGATTAAACCAGCCACAACATCCCCAAAGTCAAAGCCTAATCTAGAGCAAGACTCTAACTTTCTTTAATTCTGAAGAGGTGAGGAAACTTCAGAAGAAAAGTTGGAAGCTGGCAGAGATTGGTTCATGTTATTTAGGGAAAGAAGTCATTTTCATAACATAAAAGTATAAAGTGAAGCAGCAAGTGCTGATGGATAAGCTGCACCATGTTATCCAGAGCTACCTAAGATCATTGATGAAGATGGCTACACTAAGAAACAGATTTCCAATGTAGATAAAAACAGCCTTATATTGGAAGAAGATGCCATCTCAGACTCACATAGCTAGAAAAGAGAAGTCGATGTCTGGCTTCAAAGGACAGGCTGACTCTCTTGTTAGTATCTAATGCAGCTGGTGACTTTAAGTTGAAGCCAGTGGTCATTTACCATTCTGAAAAATCCTAAGAATTATATTAAATCTCTCCTACCTGTGCTCTATAAATAAAACACCAAGACCTGAGAGCCCACTGTTGAGACCCAATGCTCAGAAAAAAAAGATTTCCTTCAAAATATTACTTCTCAATGACAATGCACCTTGTCACCCAAGAGCTCTGATAGAGATGTACAAGGAGATTAATGCTATTTTCATGTCTGCTAACACAGCATCCATTTTGTAACCCATGGATTAAAGAGTAATTTTGACTTTCAAGTCTCATTATTTTAAAATGCAATTTTTGTAAAGCTTTAGTTCCCATAGACGTGATTTCTCTAATGGATGTGGGCAAAGAAAATTGAAAACCTTCTGGAAATAATTCACCACTCTAGATCCCATTTACAACACTTGCGGTTCATAGGAGGAGATCAAAATATCAACATGAACAGAAGTTTGAAAGAAATTGATTCCAACCCTTATAGATTACTTTGAGAAGTTCAAGACTTCAGTGGAGGAAGTAACTGCAGATTTGGTGGAAATAGCAAGAGAACTAAAATTAAAAGTAGAGCCTGCAAATGTGACTGAATTGCTTCATTCTCATGATAGAACTAACAAATAAGGAGTTGCTTTTTATGGATGAGCAAAAAAAGTGTTTTCTTGAGATGCAATCTGCTCCTGGTGAATATGCTAGCAACGTTATTGAAGTAACAACAAAGGTTTTAGAATACTCTATAAACTTAGCTGATAAAGCAGCAGCAGGTTTTGAGAGAATTGCCTTCAATTTTGAAAAAGGTTCTGCTGTGGATAAAATGTTATCAAATAGCATCACATGCTACAGAAAAATGCTTCATTAAGGGTAGAATAAATCAATGTGGCAAACTTCATTGTTGTCTGTTGGGAGCCAGCCACGGAGGTTCACTGAGCATTAGGGATCAGGAAGGGCCATTGACCCTGAGACCACTAGGATGCGCTTGGGAGCTATTGACCCCATTTCCTCCCCCTTTCTACTCAGCACTAACCAGATTAAGCTCCTGTGAGCTCAAAACATAAAAACTCTGAGACCAGGACAAACACAAGCTAACTTTGGAAGCTCATTGCTCCCATTCTTCCACAAACTGCAGTTTTGGCTTTCACACAACTTACTATTCAAATGCGGGTCACATCTAAGGGCCTTAGTATTGGTCCCAGGCTTCTGGGTCATGATCTTAGGATTTATTGAAGTTGAATAAGGTATAAATTGTAGAATATAGTTTTAGAAGACAGCCATTTTGTTGAATGAATGCAGCTGGGTTACTTGCAGGTAGCCCACTGTGAACTTTGGACTGGGCCACATTCCAAACATTCTGGGATGGGCCACTTTAGTTTGTAAAGTAAGTACTTAAGTCTCTACAGAATTGTTTAACTTGGTATTAGTATGAAAAGGGTTTATAGGCAATATGAAAAGGGTTTATAGGCAGTACAAAAAGGGTTTAAAGGCAGTCATGGATTAAGATTTCATGGATTAGGTTTAATATCTGTTATGGGATTATACCTGAAAGAACATCTGGTGGGCGGGGAACGCCCCTCACACACCTGAGTGTATAAAAGATCCGTTGTAATTCCCAATAAACGGCTTCTGCACTAGACAGAGGTCCAGTATCTTTCTTTCTTTCTCTCTCTCTCTCTCTCTCTCTCTCTCTCTCTCTGTCTCTCTTTCTTCCCTCCAATCGCTGATGCCGTCTCTACCTTTGGGGTACTCTGAACCCTGCTGGAGCTGGACTCCAGCAGTTGTCTTATTTTAAGAACATGTGACACAAGGTACAGTGACACATGCCTGTAATCCCAGCACTTTGGGAGGTGGAAGCAAGAGATTGCCTGAGTTCAGGGGTTCAAGATCAGCCTAGGCAATTTGGGGAGACCTCATCTCTATAGTAAATCAAAAAATTAGCTGGGTGTGGTGGTGCATGACTGTAGTGCCAGCTACCAAGGCTGAGGTGAAAGGATCATCTGAATATAGCAGGTTGAAGCTGAAGCAGTTGTGATCATGCCACTGTACTCCAGCCTGGGTGACAGAATGAGACTCCAACTCAAAAAAAAAAATTAAAAAAAAAAAATAAAAGAACTTGCCACAGCCACTTCAACTTTCAATAACCATTACCCTGGTCAGTCAGCAGACATCAACAATGACAAGATTATGGCTCACTGAAGGCTCAGATCATCATAAGCATTTTTTAGCAATAAAGTATTTTAAAATTAAGTTATATACAATGCTCTTTAGACAGAATACTATTGCACACAATAGACTACAATGCAGTGCAAACATAACTTTAATATACACTGGGGACTTGTGACTCACTTTACTGAGGTGATCTAAAGCAAAACCCACAATGTTGCTGAGGTATGACTGTATTTTGTTGCTTAGAACACCAATATAGAAAGTATAATCATCTTCCTATAATCAAGCAGCAACAAGTTAGAAGATAAACAAAGATAGTTCACTTAGTATGATGGTCTCCAACTGCTAACACAGAAAAAACTCAATACTGCATGTTCTCATTCATAAGTGGACCCTGAGCACTAGTCACGTTAGGGGAGGGAACTGCTAGGGGAAGAAGGGAGGGAAGAAGGGAAGGAAGGAGGGAGGAAACGGGTGGGGCACACATGACAACACAGAGGGTACTTGGTTCACTACCAGGGGGAGACAGCGCAAACTAGAAGGCCAAATTTCACCTGCAAGCAGCCTACTTATGTAGTAAATCCTCACTTGTACCCCACAACTCTATAATTAATAAATATATTATGAAATTAGAAAAGAAGATAAACAAAGGCAATATCCTCTTGGTAATAGCAAAAGGCAAATTGAACACACACACAAAATTAATAGAAATATACAAGATTTATACTTTAGAATCTATCTTGTCAATTATATTTGTCCTAATAATGCTGTTCAACAGGGTATGATTAAATATAATATAATCTCTGATTCTGTGTCTTATCATGTTGTATTCATTAAAATTTCCCTGAAATATTTCATGTGCTTTCATTCTGGATTTATTCATTCAATCTTTTATCCATCTATCCACTCATCTATCTATCCATTCATGCATTTACCTATGCAACAAATATATATATATATATATATATAATACCCACCCTTTCTTGGGCATGAATACCATAGTCTAAGTATAAATAATAAAATTCACAGGAATATTTTTCTTCAATGTAGCACATTACTCTCCCATACATGCACAATTGCCCCCGGAAAAGCAAACACCTCTATCTGAAATGGGAAACTGTGTTGTTTAAGTGCATAAACATAATTAAACAACACTGATATGTAGAATAAAAATCAAAGATGATAAAAATGTAGCTGAGTCTGGTAAACACAAGTAAAGAAACAAATTCCATTTAGGTAGATAGAAAACTAAGTCAGAAAAGAAGTAAAGATTCTGACCATAGTTGCCAGAAACCCCAAAGTCTTGATGGCAGTATCCCTTTTCCTGAGTATCACCACATCCAACCCAGACCACTTGACATAGTTCTGGATGGTCAGTCCACCAGCCCACACATATTTGCCAAAATGTTTCCCCTTGGACTCCTAGAAAGGAAAAAATTGTGAACTATTGCCTATGAAAAACAAAAATGAGTTTTTAAGTCCAAATATTGTTCAGATGTGGAAAGTTCATAACTCCCTGGACATTACAATGACATTTTGATTATTGGCATCATTAGAGCATCATTTTCTCTAATCAGGGACAAAATCTCTCCTACCTGTTTACTTATTCTAACAAAGTATTATTTTTCATATTCTAAATATGTCTTCCATTCAACAGGGAATAGACAAGAGATTGTGAAATATTTGCCAACATTTTTATGCTAGCCATAAAATACTGTACTAGTCAGAATAATTAACACTAAACGCCAAAAAAAAAAAAAATTCAAACTCTCAGGGACTTACAGCAAGGATTTATTCCTCCCTTACGTCACAATCATGGTTTAATGTATCAGGCAGTCTTTGTATTTCTCCTTCTTTGGCTATTACATTATTATATATATAATTATAGACACAAATTTCAATAGTATGTAATTATGCATTATATAAATTATAATCATTATAAATAGTTATATTATAAATTAGAAATAATTATAAATTATACATGATATAATTTAGCTATATTATATGAATTTTATATAATATATCATGAGATTATATTATATTAAAGTATATTATGCTACTATTATACTACATTAGCCTTCTTATACCATCTGGAGCACACATAGTCCCTGTGGCAGGAGAGGAGGATAAAAATGCTGGAATCCCACTGGCTTCTAATTTTCTTCATCTGGATGAACATGTCACTTCTTCAAACAGTCCATTTACTAGAGACTAGTCACAAGGACCTACCCTAACTGAAAAGAAGGAAGGAAGTGGTAAGGAGATAATGGGTATTTGTTAAACAGTGATGGTCTCTTTTACAGATATACTCTTGGTTTAAAAGATTAAGAAGTATGGCTGGGCTCAGTAGTTTAGCCTGTAATCCCATCACTTTGGGAGGCTGAGGTGAGTGGATTGCCTGAGCACGCAGGTTTGAGACCAGCTCTGGCAACTTGGCAAGACCTCATCTTTACAATAAAATAAAAAATAATTAGCTGGGTGTGGTAGCACAAACCTGTAGCTCCAGCTACTTGGAAGACTAAGGCGGAAGGATCGCTAGAGGCCAGCAGGTTGATGCTGGGGTGGCTGTGAGTGTGCCACTGCACTTCAGCCTGGGCGATGGAGTGAGACCCCAACTCAAATAAAAAATCATCATAATAATAAAAGATAAAAACTATGAATGGAGTACCTGTTCAGGTTCTTATATGTCAGAAAACTTATCCTCATAAGTCAGTATTGGCTTATGTGGGGTAAATGGCAATGTCCTTCTCCTGAGCAAGTTTCTGTCTTATAAAAATTAACATCTCCAGCCGGGATCAGTGGCTCAGCCTGTAATCCCGCGCCTTTGGGAGGCTGAGGTGAGTGGATTGCCTGAGCCCGCGGGTTCGAGACCCGCCTGGGCAGCGAGACCTCATCTCTACAATAAATCAAAAAATCAGCTGGGTGTGGTAGCGCATGCCTGTAATTCTGGCTACTCAGAAGGCTGAGGAGGAAGGATTGCCGGAGCCCAGCAGGTTGAGGCTGCGGTGGCCGGAAGTGGCCACTGCACTCCAGTCTGGGCGACAGAGTGAGACTCCAATTCCAAAAAAAAAAAAAAAAAATTAACATCTCTCTCTCACACCATATAATTATCCAGTTATGGCCCCACCTAAGCCAATGGAATATAATTAGTTAAGACTCATTATAGCAACATACAGTCTAATTATGGAACAGCTCATAGCAACTAAGGGAAGGATTCACTGTTATATGGGAAGCTAGCAATTATGTGTGCTCTAGACAAGTATTTTTGTATTCATTTTATAATTAAAATAAATAAACAAAAGCTTAAAAGATTAATCAATGATTGAATAAGGGCTATAGAACCAATACATGGAGGTCTTTGGCTCCCAGTGCCAGCTTTTATTGCTAACATAGCCTTAGTAGGCAAAAGATCTCCCTAGGCCCTTAACATTGCCCTAAAATATTCCTCTTTGACTCAGTTCCCTTAGGAATTCAGTGCCAGAAAGGATGCAGTCTCTCATCAGGCACTTCCACACCTGCCCCATTTTGCTGATCCCCATAGTCAGAACTAACTTTCATCACTGACTACCCATCAGAATCTTCTGTCTCATATGCCCCTTTGAAAGAGCTCTGATGTATTAACAAGACACAAACGCATGAAGAAAGCCATGATAGAGTCAGTCATCTTGAAGAGAAACTTCCACTTTAACTTGGGAGACAATGACTTAATATTGCAAAATAGAACTGTCAGCATTCTGAAAGTGCAATAATCCAAGCAACCAACAAATCTCATCAGGTAGGCAACCATCTCTGCTGTCTCTTCATAAGGCGCATCCTTGAATGCTAATATCACATCCCATTAAGTCACTGTACTGACTGATTGATCTTAATTTGACAATATAGTAATTCATCTTAAACCACATAATAACCATTAGTTTTAACTAAGCATTTGAAATATACTTCTCAAGAGAAAATGAAATTTATATAATATTTAAACACCTGAAAAAAATAATTACAAAGACACGATTAAATATCTAGATTTTTTTTCATGGTTAACTCAAAGCAATTACCCTTGCATATTTAGTGAACTTTTCCAACATAATTTAAAAACCTAGCTGAAGTCATAAAAGGTAATTTTCTCATGTTATATTATGCTTTTATTACAACAGAAATAGTATCATGAAAAAGTTCTTCAGACTGTTATTAATGTCGGATATTAATATGAGGCATGAAGTTTTCTCAGTTCTTTATTATATAAAAATGCATTACTGATATTAATGTGCTTCCATATATTTTATTGTCAAATTGTTTTATTTTAACATGATTTGCATATTAAATCGATATCATTTTGGTATAGTTTAATATGCCATAAAAGTTGCAGATATTTATTAAAGGAAGAACCCACTGCAGTTTACATTGACATCATTAGGTGGCATTAGTTATCTCTCTGTAATTCACAGAAGAAGTTAAATTTACTTAACATCTTTATTTCTTACTGTAGAAAAAGTGTGTGCATCGACTCACTTCAAAAGCCTTTCCATTATAATGGCAGTTTACAAAAAGAGAAGCAAAAATGTTAAGTAATTAATTCAAAATAAAACCAGCTGGATTAAGGTTTTCAGAAGTCTCAAATCACTGAAAACATTATGTTACACGTGATTTTCTTTATATAATACAAAATCTTAAAAGTTACAGTCATATCACTTAATGACAGGGATACTTCTTTTTTGGAAAGTAAGATTTACTGAGAAGACAGAAAATCTCCGACAGTGGGAGGGAACCCCAGGAGGTTGCCTGGTGGGAATTACTTTGAGAAACACGTCTAGAGGATTTCGTTGTTATGCAAACATTATGGATTATACTTACACACAGATGGTGTAGCCTACACACACTTAGGCTGTGTAGTGTAGCCTATTGCTCCTAGGCTACAAGCCTGGACAGCATGTGATTGTAGTGAATACTATAGGCAATTGAAACACAATGGTATTTGTATATGTAAACATATCTCACCACAGAAAAGGTACAGTAAAAATAAGGTACAATAATCTTACTGCTGCCGGGCTCGGTGGCTCAGCCTGTAATCCCGCGCCTTTGGGAGGCTGAGGTGAGTGGATTGCCTGAGCCCACAGGTTCGAGACCCGCCTGGGCTGCGAGACCTCATCTCTACAATAAATCAAAAAATCAGCCGGGTGTGGTAGCACATGCCTGTAATTCCGGCTATTTGGAAGGCTGAGGTGGAAGGATCGCCGGAGCCCAGCAGATCGAGGCTGCGGTGGCCGGGAGCAGCCACTACACTCCAGTCTGCGTGACAGAGTGAGAGTCCAACTCAAAAATAATAATAATAATAATCTTACTGGGACCTCTGTCTTTATGTGGTCCACCATTAACCAAAACTTCATTATTCAGGGCATGATTGTAAATAAAACAAGTACATAACTACTTAAATTGGTTTTTAAAAAAATATTTCCCAGTTGGGCTCAGTGGCTCAGCCTGTAATCCCGTGCTTTTGGGAGGCTGAGGTGAGTGGATTGCTGAGCCGGCGGGTTCTAGACCCACCTGGGCAACTTGGCGAGACCTCATCTCAACAATAAATCAAAAAATTAGATGGGCGTGGTAGCGTGCGCCTGTAGTTCCAGCTACTTGGAAGGCTGAGGCGGAAGGATCGTCGGAGCCCAGCAGGTCGAGGCTGCCGTGGCCGGGAGCGGCCACTGCACTCCAGTCTGAATGACAGAGTGAGACTCCAACTCAAAAAAAAAAAATTTCCCACTTGCATAATTTTGGATACTTTTAAAAAGTGAAATCATTTTAATCTCTCACTGTTATTCTCCTCTCTCTTGATCTCCCTCTCTCCTAGCTATATACTTGTTTGTATGCTTAGTTCCCCTCAGTGTTCATGCCCAGAGCACGTGCTCTGGCAACTGGGTAATCTTATTCCAACCCAAAGACATTCTACATAAGGGCAATGAAAGTTCACAGTTCAAAGTTTACTAATTGTCAGTTCTGTGATGGTTAATGCTAGTTTTTCAACAAATGAGTTATTTTCTTCAAGCCACATCACACATGCACACACGCATGCACACACAGTTTCTTACTCCATTTTTATAGTAACTGCAAATAACAATGTCATAGTTATTAAATAGACAATTGTCTAATTAATTTTCTAATTAGATAATTTTTTATTAAGATTCACTGTGGCTATATCAGAAGTCCAAGGAAATTTATTAAATTCAGTATAGAATAGTATTACTAATAGTATTAATTAGTATTATCAATCATACTCATAACACAGGTATACTTTTTATTTGATATAAGAAAAAGTTATCTCAGATTCTGGCAAAAACTTATTCTGGAAGGTAGAGACCATGTCTAGCTTGTTTTGCATTATATCCTCTGAAGTTAGAAGAGTGCCTGGTATGTAGTACATAGCACACCCCCAATGAATGCTTGTGGGCAAGCTGAATGGGAATTTTGGGGCTTCTGGCTTCAAACACAGTGTAGAATTTAGAGAATATAATTCTTGAACTCAAATGAAACTAGATATAAAACTAGTTCTGAGACATATTAGCTGTGGATATTGAGCAATACGTTGACATTTATTCATTTTTAGAATTCATTCTTTTTTTTTCTTTTCCTTTGGGGTCTCACTTTGTCACCCAGTCTGAAGTGCAGAGGCACAATTACAGCTCACTGCAGTCTCAAACTTTAGGCTCAGGCGATCCATCCGCCTCAAGTAGCTGGGGCTTCAGACATGTACCACCATCCCCAGCTAACTTTTAGATTTTTGTAGTAGGGACAAGCTCTTACTATGTTGCCGAAGCTGACCTCGAACTCCTATGTTCAAGCAATATTCCCACCTCAGCTTCCCAAAGTGCTAGGATTATAGACGTGAGCCACCATGCCAGGAATTATTTGTTAATATTAATCGAACTTCACTTATAAGGAAAACTGGAGGAAATAATGTGTGTAGAATACCTGATATAATAGGCACTCAACTGCTGATTCTTATTATTGCTCACCCACAAGGACCATAATTTGTTCATCTGAATCCTCATAAAATAATTTATGTAGACAATAAGCTGTTTTTTTCTCCTAAAAAGCAGCATAATTCTAGAACCTGTCATCATTATCTTATTTCGTAGTATCCTTCAATTCTGATACTGCAAATCCAAGTTTCAAGTCATGTTTTACCATCAGGGAAAGACTAAAGTTCAGCAGAAAAAACTTGGGAGCAACAACAGTGGACTCACCACAATTTAGATTGATATTTTGCTTCAGTGCATCCGCAGCTCAAGTCAAATACCTTCTGTCTCTGCATCTCCACCTCATACATAACCAGTAAACAGTGTGGCAGGCAGGCTTCTAAGAAGGCCACTGAGATACTCACCCCGGCCCTGTATCCCTTTCATTGTGGGTGGCACCAATGTATATGAAGCGAAGCCAGCCCTTTGTTTAGATTAAGTTATATTAAACTCAACAGACCCGAAAGAAAGGTGTGCTCCTAGTGGCCTACAGAAATCAAATTGCCATCTAGTGGAGACAGCCTCAGGACAGGGAAAGGTGGGCACTTAGGAACTGAAGGCTTCAGTCGTAAATTATAAGGAACAGAATTCTGCCAACAACCAGTGAGCTTGGAAAACAATTTTCCTGAGTCTCAAATGACAATGCAGGTCCAAAATACACCTTGATATCAACCTAGTGAAACCCTGAGCCAAAGACCCTGTTATTCCATACCTCAATTCCTGTAGCAAAGACATTGTGAAATAATGCATTCATGTTGTTTTCAGTCACTAAGTTTGTGGGAATGTGTTATGAAGCCAGAGTAAGCTAGCACAGGTATCTAAGAATGTCTAGTTTATTAAAACATTCATCTAGTCAGAGGAAGGATAGGAGATATCTGAGTATATTAGGGTGTCTAACCTGGAGCTAAGTAAATATCATTAATATGTGCAAAAGAACAATTTTTAACTAAATCTCAATGGTAAAGCAACAAAACCAAAACCCTAGAATAGAATCTGATCCATAGATCTCCTGCTGTGATGAATAGTCAGGGAAAGTCAAGGTACATTCTTCACCGAGGCTAAAAATTACCCATCTCCCTGGGTTTGGAAGGCATATTTCAGAAGCTGAATATTCTGTTAGGATTTGGCTTCAAATATAAATCAGTCTTTTGGGAAGAAATTATGGTCATCAGTGAAGTCTGGTATTTTGGTCTGTTTGATAATTAATCATATTTCTCCTTGTAGAAGAACAAATTAGAACTCTCTGGAAACTAAGCTTTTTCTCAGTTGGTATTACTGAAAGATTTTATTCACTTGTGACTACAAATGGAATAATAGCATGATTTCATAAACATAGTGCACATTTTATTTTCTTGTTTACAGGATGTACTTCCCAATACTCATACAAAATATCGGGAAAACTGTGAAACGTAATTTTATGGTGCAGGTGTTCATCAGATGGTATATAGCCTGACGACCGAACATTGACATAAGGCAAGCGATATTGATCTTGTTCTGATATTTCAGCATGGTTTTACCATTATCTTCAAAAACTGCCTGACAAACAAAACTTTTGAAAATGAATCTGTCAAACAGTAGTAAAATTGTCAAACAGTAGTGTTCTACAATGTATTAAAACTTTCTGGCCTCTTTAGTGACTTTTTTTGATATTTTAAGTACATATATGCATTCTTAATACAGGAACTGAAAAATGATAAGAAAGTTTCAATTCTCAATATGAGCTAACATTCACCAGAGGGTTTTTTTTTTTTTCATATTTCAGGTACTGTGTAAAGCATTTATGTGAATTATCTTATTTAATTTTCAAAACAACTTTATTATGTTGGCCATTAAATGGAAAAAGAAACTGAGACATAAACAAATAATTTGCCCAAACTCATAAAGCTAAAAAAATTATGGATTAAATAATTTGCCCAAAGTCATAAAGTCCAGGGTTCAAACCTAAGCAAACATAGCCAAGCTGTATAAAACACTATATATGCTAGATATGATATTACTTAAATGAGTGGTAAGTAATGCATAACCATTAACTAAAGATGGTTATGTATGAGTTAAAGAGGGAATTTGTCTATTTTTTAATTAACCAGTTTTCGAAAATTGAAATAAGTTACATGAGTTTTAAAATGGTCAGTTTTACTTCATCAAGATCTCCAAATTCACTAGCAGCTTCCCCCAAACAAATATGTTAAAGTTTTTGCATATCCCTGCAATAGTGGTCTATTCATAGATACATAAGTATGAGACAGATTTTTTTCACTGATTTTTTACACTGTTCATCTTCAGTTTTTTCACTTAACAATGTACCTTGGAAAGGATTTTGTATTAACATGATAGATCTAAGTTTATGTTATTACTTTGAAAGATACCAACTAACCACCATGAAAAACAGCAGTATTCTCAGTAGCATTACCTTTTTTATCAAGACTGCCAGAGGAAACATAAGCGAGGAGAAAAAGCATTTTCTCTTTCACCCATGGTTTGGTCTAAAATTTCTACTTTACAGACAGAGAAAATAAGACCAGACAAGCCAGGAGACTAAGTAAAAAGCTGATATTTCTCAAATTACTAAAATTGTTTCTAAGGATTAGTATTGTAATTTTCAACTTCAAAAAAGACTTCCATTTGTTTTATGAGCATTTTCCATTTTTGCACCTCGCTTATCTAAAGGCAAATTCCAATTAGTCAACAGAGAGTAAATAACAAAATCCTCTTCTTATTCTTTCTGCAAGAAATAAAAAATTGCAATGTCATGTCCAGCAAAAATCACTGGGAAATCTTAAAATTTTATTATATTATTTTCTATCCTATAATTGTACATGTAATTCTACATCCAATAATTTGAATAACCAAGGTCCTGAGAATCAAATTTCACTTTTTCTTGTTTTTTTTGTCTTTTAAACTGGCTCTTGTTCATTGTGACCTTATGCCACATGTGCTTTGTAATTTGGGGTTGTGAATTTAGGTTGAATGACTAGTCTTCATAAGTAAAAATTCAATGAGGTCTCTGATGACTGGGCGTCTGTTCAGAAAAAAGTTTGCTTTTGCTTCTACCAGATGTTCTGTTTTACTATCAATCTGGAACCACATAAGGTCATTTGTCTAGTTTGGGGTTCCCTGGACCTTGCAAGTAAGTAAAAAAATGAATTTCAACCCCTAAAATTACTTATAACTCAGAGCCTACAGCAGGACTGATTAATGCTATCATAGTTTCTTTTTGCTAGTGAGATTTTACAAGTCTATTGTTCTTTGAGAATGGGTCTTTCATGGCTCTCAGATTTGCATCTCCATATACTAAATCCCTGTTTTCAAGGCCCTAAGACCTCATTTCTTGTCCTATATGGAGCTGTGAAACACCAGGGCTGATTAAAAAAAAAAATGTGGTACATATACACAAAAAGTATTAGGCAACCATAAACAACAAAATCATGGACTTCGCAGCAAATTGAATGGAGTTGGACCATCACACTAAGTGATCTATCACAGAAACAAAGAACTGAATACTGCATGTTCTCACTCATAAAAGGGACCTGAACATTGATTAAATTAGTACAAAGAGGGGATTGGCAGTCACCAAGCACTACTAGGCAGGGGCAGAAGGGCACATGACAACACAAAGGGTTCCTGGTTCTATACTGAGGGAGTGAGGGCCAGTTGGAGGTCCAAACTTCACCTGCATGCAGCCTATTTGTGTAGTTAATCCTTACTTGTACCCCACATCTCTATAATGAAATAAAATTTAATGTAAAAATACTTTAAAAACCAAGGCTTTGGAACACAGAGAATTGAAGACATGTTCATCAGGGATGGTATCAGGATTGTGGCAGAATACTTTATTTCTCATTCCTGGGATGTCCTTCCCCATCTAAGCTTTGCATCTAAAAATAAGTTTATTATATTTTACACAGCATATGTAAGGAGTTTTAAGTGGGTTTTTTTTTTAATGTTAAATGGTTATATAACTTGGCTAAAAACAGAAGATTCAGAAAGTCTTTAGGTTGCTTTATTCATGAATCTACTACCTTCTGGGCATCTGGTGAACCTCTGAGCATATCATTTTACTGCCCACCTTGAAAAGAAAGGCAGAATATAACAAATAATGTGCACTAGATAACAAAGGAGGGATATGGAAAATGAAGGTGTTCAAGGGATTGAAAAAAAATATCATATGCTGGTATGAAGGAATGGGTAGGATTTGAGTTCAGAAGGCCTACTTGAGTTTGAATTCTGGTTTCACCATGGCCTTCTGATCTTGGATAAGCCACTTAACTTTTTTTTTTTTTTTTGAGTTGGAGTCTCCCTCTGTCGCCCAGACTGGAGTGCAGTGGCCGCTCCCGGACACCGCAGCCTCACCTGCTGGGCTCTGGCGATCCTTCCGCCTCAGCCTTCCGAGTAGCCAGAATTACAGGTGCACGCTATCATGCCCGCCTGATTTTTTTTTTTTAATTTATTATAGAGATGAGGTCTCGCCAAGTTGCCCAGGCGGGTCTCGAACCCGCAGGCTCAGGCAATCCATTCACCTCAGCCTCCCAAGGCGTGGGATTACAGGCTGAGCCACCGAGCCCGGCTAAGCCACTTAACTTTTGAGGAGAGATAATAAATTTGATCCCCAAATTTAAGAAATAAATTTAATAATTTATGAAAAGGTACCTGGATACCAGCTATTGACTTACATTAATTGAATTAAACAATTATGAGTTAGAAGATTTGGGGGCTGATTAAGGGGAAAAAAATTGGCTGGGTGCAGTGGCTCACTCTTGTAATCCCAGCCCTTTGGAAGGCAAGGCAGGAGGTCTGCTTGAGCCCAGGAATTTGAGAACAACCTAGATAACACAGCAAGACCCATGTCTACCACCCCCAAAAAAAGTTTTTTTCGTTTTTTTGTTTTTTGAGTTGGAGTCTCACTCTCGCCCAGACTGGAGTGCAGTGGTCGCTCCCGGCCACCGCAGCCTCGACCCGCTGGGCTCCGGCGATCCTTCTGCCTCAGCCTTCCGAGTAGCCGGAATTACAGATGCGCGCTACCACGATCGGCTGATTTTTTGATTTATTATGGAGATGAGGTCTCGCTTGCCCAGGCGGGTCTCGAACCTGCGGGCTCAGGCAATCCACTCACCTCAGCCTCCCAAAGGCGTGGGATTACAGGCTGAGCCACAGAGCCCGGCTAAAAGCAGTTTTTTAATTAACAAGGTGTGGTGATGGGTACCTGTAGTCCCAGCTACTATAGAGTCTGAGGCAGGAAGATTGCCTGAGCCCAGGAGGTCAAGGCTGTGGTAAGCCGTGATCTTGCCACTGCACTCTATTCTGGGTGAAAGGGATCCCCCCCCCAAAATGACCACGAGGTGGCAATAGTACATAAAAGACCTTTATTGAGTGGGTCTTAGGATACAAGAGAGGGGATTTTTTTCATGACAACTGGACTGGGCCATAGCCCAGAAGGGAAGAGGGCAAGGGAACTAGGGAACCCTGAGCTAGAGGAGATTCAAAGAGGACTCTGCCATATCTGACCAATGCCACTCAGCAGAAAGGAGGAGAATCTCTAGGTCAGAGAGTTGCAAGGCGAAGCAGGGGCTTAGGGTCTTATATAACCATAGGATTTGTCTTATCTATGGCTGGTAGCTACTGGGTATAGTTTCACGAGATATACAAAGCATGCTATATTTAAATAGCTAAAAAAAATATACTTACTGGGGCTATATTTAAAACAATTGAATGTGTAAGAACTTGAGTGCAGTGTTGGCCGGATTTCAGTGAATGTCCTAGCCTGCCATGAAGAAGCAAATGTAGGTGCTAATGCATAGCAGCCATCTTTAACCCACTGATACGAGTATGGACATGTATGGACACATACGGACATGTATCTACATGTGTGAATGCATACATACTTCCAGGGCACAAGTTGCCATCCTAATATCCTACACTGGTTGGTTGTTTTATATTTGTTGTCCAGATCCATTCTCCACCTTCTCTGCCTCCTTTGATCCCAAAGAAGATGACCATCACAAAGTATATATACTCTGGGCTCCCTTGTTCTCTGGCTTCTGCTTGTCCCTAGCTGGAGATCAGGGGTGAGAGGACAGGTAGAAGCATATATTGATCTTTTCTGCTCCTCACTGCCCCACTGTTTCTGGTGGTTTCTGCTGTTAAAAGCTATTGTCTCAGCCTGGCACAGTGGCTTATGCCTGTAATCTCAGCACTTTGGGAGGCTAAGGCGGGAGGATTGTTGAGCCCAGGAGGTGGAGACCAGCCTGGGTAGTATACTGAGATCTCATCTCTGCAAAAATAAAAAAGTTAGCCAAGTGTGCAGGTGTGTGCCTGTCGTCCCAGCTACTAGGGAAGGATTGCTTGAGCCCAGGAGGTCAAGGCTGTGGTGAGCTGTGATAGTGCCACTGCACTCCAGCTTGGACAACAGAGTGAGACTCTGACTCAAAAAAAAAAAAGTTGTCTCTAGAACATCTCCACAATAGCTTCATCCTAGTGGTCATCCTGACATCCTGCTCTCGCTGGTCCCTTGGTACATCACTCTTATGTTGATTCCTTTGAATCCCCACATGGTCCCTTCATTAAACTCTCCTCTTAATTATCTTGGAGTAAGGGAGCCATCTGACAGCCAGAACTTTGGATGAAATCACACTCAGTAATGTTTCCGTCGATAAAGCGCAAGTTTCTTTCTCTTTAAGTACTGCAAGCTGTGGATATGGATTTAAGATATTTTAAAGTAGGTAACACATGTACATGGCTCAAAAACCACATAACTATGTAAGTTTAAAAGTAAAGCATGGAAGGCGGCAAGATGGCAACCGGGCAACCCGGCGTCTGAAGCCCTCTGCAAGGGAGATCTGCAGTGGGTCTCTGACTCTCGCCCCGGGGGGCTGGGGACCCCAGCATTGCAGCCTGCTCTTCAGACAGAGCTCGGCCATCGCCACCACTGGAACATTGCAATGACTGGACAGTTTTACTGCATTGCACTGTCCCGCGCCGCTATAGCCCCTCACCCGTCGGCGTTCCTGTCACCGCCGCCGCCGCAGCCTCTGGGATGAGTAGCTCATCACAACCTGGCCCGAGGAGATCCACACCAAACCGCTTCAGGGAAGATCTGCTGGGATCGCTGCCACCTCTCCTGCGTCCGAGACTGTCCTGCCCGCCCGGCGTTGGGCTCCTGTTGCCTGCTCGGAGGCAGGCAGCCATCTTGTTCCTGTCCAGCCCCACCCCCTCTGGGGAGAGCAGATGAGATAGCACCACCTGCTGGCGATTCAAGGTAACAACACCGAAACGAGAGAAACAAGCTTGATAAAGACATAGACCAAACTTCTGAACCGAGGTTAATCTGAACTGTCCTTCACAGCAGATCAGGGGAACTGACCCTAACTGCAAACTAATTTACCAGCTTGAAAAGAAAACTAGAAATCAGACCTGAAAGGACAGTGGACTTAAACGAAAGGTCTCAGAGTGTGCTTCATTGATTCTATTAGTTTAATGACTTAATTCTATTCCTACTGTATTGTTCCCTTTTCTCTCTTTTCCTTTTCCTTTCCTTCTCTTTTCTTCTGTCTGTAAACCATGTCTTTGTATAGAGGAACAGCACAGTAATAAGGTGGTTGGATAGCTGGTATGTTAGCATCACTATATGTTTTATTTTTGTTTGTATGAGAGTTGGTTCGACTGTAGCTGTGGTCTATTGATTTTATCTGTTCCAGTATAGGCCTCTCTCTCTATTTGTTGGCACACTCGTTTGTTTCCCCCCTTACTCCTCTATCTCTCCACTCCCCTCTTCAACCCACTATCTGCTCCATTCTCTCCCCTCTGCTAACCACATTTTATTTCAGGGAGTAAACCTACAGCCCCACTGCACGGACAGATTCCAGGGCAGTGGGAAATGGGTTCCACATTATCCACACGCCTGTCAGCGAATACCAGGACCTGCAGACAGATTTTGAATCACAGCTCTCCCCTTAAGTACATCTCAAAACTGCAAAAAGGACCACCTCCAACTTACAGTGCAACTTCAGAATTGAACAAAGTAAGAGGACATACATAAAGAATAGGAGATTGAACAAACAGAAGTAAAACCAATCCCTTTACCCCTGAATAACAGAATTAAAGAAGACGGTGACGTGGAGGGAAGGAAAAAGTAGGGAGGGGGAAAAACCGTACAAATGAAGAAAAATCAAAAGAAGAATATAGGTCTTACACAGACCCCTGGGAGATCAGACAATGAGAAAACAGATTCTGGAACACAGACAATGAAGAGCCCCCAGAATGAATGGCTACATGCAACAAACCCAAACATCAAGACATTAATGCAGAGAATTTAAAAAATTGAGGAGAGACAAGAGGAAAATAGAAAGGAGCTGTTGTCAGAAATGACAGCAGTAAAGAATACTGTGATGGAAATGAACAACAGACTAATAAGCATGGAAAGCAGAATCAGCCAAGCAGAAGAAAGAATCTCAGAGCTCGAAGACCAAAACACAGAACTAACCCAAACTGTCAAAAGCATAGAAAAGAAGCTCAAAAAGACAGAACAAAACCTGCAAGAGATGAATGATCACTTCAAGAGACCAAACCTAAGAATAATTGGGCTTCCTGAGGCAGAAAGAGAAACAGAAGCCACACTGGAACAAACATTTCATGAAATCATTCAAGAAAACTTCCCTCATCTCATTAAGGATGAAAAAATTCAAACACAAGAGATTCAGAGAACCCCTGCAAGACAACAAATGAGAAGACCAACTCCCAGACACATAATAATTCGCCTAAACAAAGTAGCTATGAAAGGAAAAATCCTAAAGGCAGCAAGAGAAAAAGGCGAGACTACCTACCAGGGAAAACCAATTAGAATAGCAGCAGATTTATCCACAGAAACCCTTCAGGGCAGGAGAGCCTGGAGCCCTATCTTCAAAGTTCTAAAAGAGAAACAATTTCAACCAAGAATAACCTACCCAGCCAAACTAAGCTTCATTTGTGAGGGAGAATTGAAATCTTTTCCAGACATCCAATCCTAAGAACCTACACTGCCACCAGACCACCTCTACAAGAAACACTTAAGAAAGTACTGAACACAGAAGAGAAAGAAAAAAGAACAACAGCATTCTTCACAAGAGTACAGGCAAAAGATTAAAAACACACATGAACCAACTCCAAAACCCAAAGAAAGACAACAAATAAACAGGAACAACTCTGTAAGAACCTTATGACAGGGATCAACTCTTGCATTTCAATTATTAGCCTAAATGTGAATGGACTAAATGCACCACTGAAAAGACATAGATTGGCAAAATGGATAAAATATCATCAGGCAACAATCCATTGCCTTCAAGAGACTCACCTCACTAGAAAGGACACCCACAGACTCAAAGTAAGAGGATGGGAAACAAACTTCCAGGCGAACGAAATACAAAAGAAAGGAGGAGTAGCCATCTTAATTTCAGACAAAATACCCTTCAAACTATTAAAAATCAAAAAAGATACAGAAGGCCACTACATAATGATAAAAGGCTCAATCCATCAACAAGAAATATCTATCCTAAACATATATGCACCCAACATAGGTGCGCCAACTTTCATAAAGCAACTTCTTGGAAAACTAAAGAAAGATATTGACTCTAACACTATCATAACTGGGGACTTTAATACCCCACTCACAACCCTAGACAGATCATCAGGACAAAAAATCAGCAAGGAGATCTGGAACCTCAATGTGACTTTGGACCAAATGGACTTAATTGATACCTACAGAACACTCCATCCAAAGACCACAGAATACACATTCTACTCATCACCACATGGAACATATTCTAAGATCGACCGCATACTCGGCCATAAATCAAGCATAAGCAAATTTAAAACGACTGAAATTCTACCAAACACCTTCTTGGACCACAGTAGAATAAAAATAAACATTGACACCAACAAAGTCCCCCCAACACCCACAAAGACATGGACACTAAACAGCATGATGCTAAACAACTCCTGGGTCAATGACGAAATCAAAACAGGGATCAAAAGATACCTGGAAACAAACGAAAATGAAGAAACATCTTGCCAAAATCTCTGGGATGCCCTGAAAGCTGTAGTAAGAGGGGAATTCATATCCCTAAAAACACACATGAAGAAAATGGAAGGAACAGAAATTCACAACCTAACAAGCCACCAAAGAAGCTGGAAAAGCAAGACCACAGAACCCTAATTTCAGCGGAAGAATTCAGATCACCAAAATAAAAGCCCAAATCCAGGACATAGAAGACAAAAAGATACTACAAAAAATTCAATGAAACAAAAAGTTGGTTCTTAGAAAGGGTAAACAAGATTGATGGTCCCCTAGCTAGACTGACCAAGAAAAAATGAGAAAAAAAACCAAATAAGCATAATCAGAAACACAAAAGATGAAGTCACATCTGACCCTGAAGAAATACAAAAGATCATTAGAGACTACTACGTACACTTGTATGGAAACAAACTTGAAAACCAGAAGGAAATGGAGGACTTTCTGACATCACACAACCTACCTAGGTTGGAACAAGAAGAAACTGAGACCCTAAATAGACCAATAACAATCAAGGAAATCGACTACGTAATAAGAAAACTTCCTACAAAAAAAAGTCCTGGTCCAGATGGCTTTCCAGCAAAATTCTACAAGACATTCAAGGAGGAGCTGATACCAATCCTACTGAAGGTATTCCAGGCGATTGAAAAAGATTGAACTCTCCCCAAATCATTTTATGAAGCCAACATCACATTGATACCCAAGCCAGGTAAAGATCCAACAAAGAAAGAGAACTACAGGCCAATATCTTTGATGAACATAGATACTAAAATTCTCAACAAGATCCTAGCAAACTGGATTCAGCAATACATCTCAAAAATCATCCACCATGACCAAGTAGGCTTCATTCCTGGCATGCAAGACTGGTTCAACATTCATAAAACCATAAATGTAATTAAATACATCAACAGATGTCAAAACAAAAACCACATGATCATATCATTAGATGCAGAAAAAGCGTTTGATAAAATCCAGCACCCCTTCTTGATAAAAACCCTTGAACATCTAGGCATACGGGGAACATAACTCAAAATAGTAAAAGCCATCTACGAGAAACCCACAGCCAGCATACTCCTAAATGGACAAAAATTGGAACCAATTCCCCTGAAAACTGGAACTAGACAAGGATGCCCACTCTCTCCCCTCCTGTTCAACATTGTATTGGGATTCCTGGCTCGAGCAATCAGAGAATAGGAGGCAATCAGAGGTATTCAAATAGGAAAAGAGGAAGTCAAGTTATCACTCTATGCAGATAATATGATGGTGTACCTTGAAAACCCAAGAGAATCAGTCAAAGGCCTCCTTACATTGATAAAGGCCTTTGGCAAAGTCTCAGGATACAAAATAAATGTACAAAAGACAATCGCATTTCTCTACACCAATAATAAACAAACAGAAACCCAAATAAAAAACACAATTCCATTCACAATAGCCACAAAAAAAAAATGAAATACCTTGGCATCTTCCTAACCAGAGACGTGAAAGACCTTTACAATGAAAATTACAAAACACTGCTCAAAGAAATCAAAGCTGACACGAACAAGTGGAAAAATATCCCATGCTCATGGATCGGAAGAATCAACATTGTGAAGATGTCCATCTTACCTAAGGCAATCTACAAATTCAATGCAATACCCATTAAATTACCAACAACATTCTTCTCAGACTTAGAAAAAACAACACAGGAATTCATATGGAAACACAAACGTCCAAGAATAGCCAGAACAATCCTCAGCAAAAAAAACAAAGCAGGTGGTATCACAATACCAGACTTCAAACTTTACTATAAAGCTACAATCATCAAAACAGCTTGGTATTGGTACAGGAACAGGCATATAGATCAATGGAACAGAATTGAGATTCCAGATGCAAAACCTCAATTCCTCAACCAACTCATCTTCGACAAAGCCCCCACCACCTACCAATGGGGAGAGGAGAACCTATTCAGTAAATGGTGCTGGGAAATCTGGCTGACCACATGCAGAAGATTGAAACAGGACCCCTATCTATCCCCCTGCACAAAGGTTAACTCCAAATGAATCAGAGACCTAAATATAAAACCTCAAACCATAAAAACCTTAGAAAAGGAAGGAAATACTCTCATGGAAATCAGAACTGGCATCCAATTCCTGTACAAAACCTGAAACCCACAGGACTTAAGAAAGAAGATAGACAAATGGGACTTTATTAAACTGAGAAGCTTCTGCAAAGCCAAAGAAACCATCAAGAGAGCAGGGAGACAGCCTACAGACTGGGAAAAAGTATTTGCCACCTCTAGGTCTGACAAAGGATTAACATCCTGGATCTACAAGGAACTGAAATGTATTGAAAAGAAAAAAACAAACAACCCCATTATAAAATGGGCAAAAGATATGAACAGACACTTCACAGAAGAAGACATTCGAGCAGCCAACAAACACATGAAGAAATGCTCAACCTCACTAATCATCAGGGAGATGCAAATCAAAACCACACTGAGATACCACCTAACTCCAGTCAGAATGGCAATTATCAACAACTCAAAAAATAACAGCTGCTGGAGAGGGTGTGGCGAAAAGGGAACACTTCTACACTGTTGGTGGGAGTATAAACTAGTGCAACCTCTGTGGAAAGCAGTGTGGCGACTCCTAAAAGCTCTAAATATCAACCTCCCATATGACCCCACAATCCCCCTACTGGGAATATACCCTGATGAACTCAAATCACTCTATAAAAAAGATACCTGCACACGTATGTTTATCACAGCATTGTTCACAATAGCAAGAACCTGGAAACAACCATGCTGCCCATCAAAAGAGGACTGGATTAAAAAATGTGGTACGTATACACGATGGAATACTACGCAGCCAGAAAAAAGAACAAAATCATGAATTTCGCAGCAACCTGGATGGAACTAGAGTCTATAATACTGAGTGACCTCTCACAGAAACAAAGATCTGAGTTTCACATGTTCTCACTCATATAATGGACCTTGAACATCCAATGTAATACTATAAGAAAATGACTGATGGTACCTGGAAACTATGGGGGGGGGATGGGATTAACAGTAGCAAATATCTGTCTGGGGCTGGGAAAACACCTCTTATCAACAGGGTGCCTGAATGAAACGTAATTGTACACCTAACCCTTAACTGTACCCCACAAAACCATAATAAAAAATACTGATTAAAAAAAAAAAGTAAAACATGGTTCCTTTCTTTTCAACCTTGTCCCTCATCTAGATAGAACTGCCTTCTCTTCCACATAGAAATCTCTATTCTTAGATTTTATGGATCTTTTCAGAGTAACGCATATTTTAAAAAGATACAAAAAATAGAATTTTATTTTCTCTTATTTTACACAAAAGTTATATTACACATGCTGTTCTGAGCTGTGGCTTCTTTCTTTTTTTACTATATAATTTCTAGGATTGTTTAAAACTGCTATATAGCACTCCATTGTCAAAATAAATCATAATTAATTTAACTATTCTTATTGATGGATTTTTGAGTTGAGTTGATTTCAAACATTTGCTATCATGCAAAAATGTTACAAAGAATAAAACTGAACCTAAATGATTCAGCATATGTATATCTGTAAAATATATTCCCCAAAGTAGAATTACTGGGTCAATGTTTGTATGCATTTACAATTTTAATAAATATTGCCAAATTTTCCTTCACAGAGGTCATACTAATATACATTCCCCACAGCCTTGCCAAAGGAATATTTTGTTAAACTACTTTCTCCTATAAATCTCTTTGGCACCGTCTCAGATTTCAGACAGAGAGGTAGAATACTTATACACAATTATAGGTAACCAAAAAAAAGCACTCAAGGTGAAAAAAAAACAAAATTGTCTTTAATTTAATAGGCTCAATTTAGATACTAGAGAGAGAAAAGGAGTTATCAAACACTCTTTTCTATGATTATCACTACATTGTCTCATTTTTTTACTTAATACTGCATCCCTGTTTCCCCAAAATTCTAATTTGTTTTACCCTTCAAAGAGTGACAATTATGAGGCAACGAGGGAGAATGTTTTTCTTTTTAAGGTACCTTTTTTTTTTTTTTTTCTGACAAGTGCTCCAAACACAAAGGGACATAAACAAGCTTATTAGTCCTTGGGGGAAAACATGTAGCAGTTCCTTTCCTTTCCTGTCTCCTCAAGGAGTTAGTCACAAAAGATTCATTTCTCTAGCCCAGAGCTAAGCTATCTGGCTAGTGTTGGTGATGGTCCCATGAGAGTTGTTGCAAGTCAGAAATAGAGAAAAACAGTTCCTTCTTTCTTTTAACGTGCCCTGGTTAACTTTCTGTATGTGATTATGTTAGTGAAGTGTACTGAATTTTTCCCTACTTTGTCTTCTATACTGGTTTTCATTAATACAGAAAACTATTAAAAAATATACTTGTAAATATTAGAAGGCAGAAACGTGCTGGTACATGTTTTCACCCATTCTTCTGTTATTTAAATATTGCCTCCATGGCCAGTTTTAAGTTACCAAAGTGATGTTACGGAATGCACATTTGGGAAATGATGGGCAGTAGACACCATTAGAGAGATCTTCATTATATGATATTTTCACTATACAGATACAGTCAATGTATGTAACCTCAGCAGCACAAATAACAGTATATCATAGTAAAAAAAAATTAAGAAGTGACCTGTTTTGAATATTTACTAGCTTTGTTTCTAATAGAATTTATTTAATTCCATTTGTATCACTTAATTTTTAAATCATGGCTGTGGTTAATTACTGGTTTACAAATTCTTGAGAATGTCTCAGTTGGCTCCTGAAATCTGGTATCATCTGGCTTTGGCACATTGCTGAAAGGGAAATATTTGAGTTACACAAAGAAGCAAACTCCTGAAAAAGGTCTGGTTTATTTGTGAACCTCCAAATAGTCATAATCACAGTAATAACTGTGGGAAAGACTGCTAGTTCCCTTTCCAAATCTAATTTTTCCTTCTTTCTTAACAACAGTGGTTTTATTCCATTAAGTTTAGAAATGTAGAACAATATTTCCCATCTTACCTCAAAGAAAAGGAGAGGCATTTTCTGTTTGTTTGTTTTTTGGGTTTTGTGTGTTTTTTTAGTCAGATTCTCACTCAGTAACCCAAACTAGAGTGCCGTGATTGTTCATGGTTACTGTAGCCTCCATCTGCTGTGCTCAGGCAGTCCTTCCACCTCAGCCTCCAAAGTAACTGTGACTAAAGTCACGTACTACCACACCTGGATAATTTTTATTATTTATTGTAGAAACAGGATCTCGCTATGTTGCCTAGGCTGGTTGCAAACTCCTGGGTTCAGGCAGTCCTGTCATCTCAGCCTCCCAAAGTGCTGGGATTATAGGAGTGAGTCACCACACCTGGCAGGAAGGCATGTATTTTTAAGCCACTGAGTGAAAGGTCAATTATATTTGAGTAAAATTTGTTGTGTGAGACTCTGAAAATGTTTTTGAAAACATGGCATGAATTCAGATGGCATTCATCCTTCAACCTTTTTTTCCTTCTTTGTACCTGTACATGATAGGTAGAGTCATGGCAGCCATCTTGTGAACATGAGGTGGTTCTGGGGATGTAAACTTCTAATCAGAATGACAAAGCAGAAAAGAGAGATTTCTGAGATAATGATAATAGAATGTTGTCAATATATCAGCCTTGAACAGCCTACCTCTGGACTCCATTGTACATGAGTGAAAAGTTCATGTATTTTTAAGTTATTTGTTCTGAGATCTTTGTAACTCACAACCAAATACCCTTTCTAAATGATAATATAGTTAACATTATTGTGCATCTACCATTTGCTAGACACCATGTAATTTTCAAGTGTTACTCCTAGAAAAATAAACCATTTTAAGACTCTTTTGTCCTAAAAAGGATTGATTACATTTATAAATGCTCACACCTTCCTTTCAGGAGAAAAGAGGTCTTTTCAGAGTTAGATTTATCTTTTCATGCTACAAGAGGAACTTAGTTCCTGTTCAAAGAAGTAGTCACAATATCAACAACTGTATATTTGACTTTTATGTGCTAGTCAAGTACTCAGTTCACTGCCTGTGAGAGCAAACATCAATTCACAATAACAAGATAATAAATATGAATTAATATAGGAAGCATTGTTTTAATCCTCTATAGCTTTTCTTTTCTTTTTTTTTTTTTTTTTGAGATGGAGTCTCACTCTGTCGCCCAGACTGGAGTGCAGTGGCACTCTCCCGGCCACCGCAGCCTCTCCTGCTGGGCTCCAGCGATCCTTCCGCCTCAGCCTTCCAAGTAGCTGGAACTACAGGTGCGTGCTACCACACCCAGCTAGTTTTTGATTTCTTGTAGAGATGAGGTCTCGCCAAGTTGCCCAGGCGGGTCTCGAACCCATGGGCTCTGGCAATTCATTCACCTCAGCCTCCCAAGTCGCAGCATTACAGGCTGAGCCACCGAACCTGGCCTCTCTAAAGCTTTTCTCTGAAGATTTAATTGGGGTAGCTATTTCTCCATGTAGTGCTAAACTTTATTTAAAATTATATTGTTTAGTAGACAGAATACTCAGACATGGAATCCCTGCTGGAATCACAGACATAAAGAAATAACATTTCTAGTTCCTTCCATTGAGTCTGTGACAGTCACTCAAAATATGAGAACTCACTGAAATTGGCTTCCAAGAGGAACGGTTGATAATCAGCCAGAAGAATGAAGTCTTTGGCATGCTTGTCAATCACACCTACTGTTGCATCATGTGAAAGAAGATAATCAATTTCGAATAGTATATCTTTTTTTAATCAATATTTTTTATTATGGTTTTGTGGGGTACAGTTAAGGGTTAGGTGTACAATTACGTTTCATTCAGGTACCCTGTTGATAAGAGGTGTTTCCCCTTCCCCAGACAGATATTTGCTACTGTTAATCCCATCCCCCTCCACCCCCATAGTTTCCCAGTACCGTCAGTCATTTTCTTATAGTATTACATTGGATGTTCAAGGTCCATTATATGAGTGAGAACATGTGAAACTCAGATCTTTGTTTCTGTGAGAGGTCACTCAGTATTATAGACTCTAGTTCCATCCAGGTTGCTGCGAAATTCATGATTTTGTTCTTTTTTATGGCTGCATAGTATTCCATCATGTATATGTACCACATTTTTTAATCCAGTCCTCTTTTGATGGGCAGCATGGTTGTTTCCAAATTCTTGCTATTGTGAACAACGCTGTGATAAACATACGTGTGCAGGTATCTTTTTTATAGAGTGATTTGTGTTCTTCAGGGTATATTCCCAGTAGGGGGATTGTGGGGTCATATGGGTGGTTGATATTTAGAGCTTTTAGGAGTCGCCACACTGCTTTCCACAGAGGTTGCACTAGTTTACACTCCCACCAACAGTGTAGAAGTGTTCCCTTTTTGCCACACCCTCTGTAGCAGCTGTTATTTTTTGAGTTGTTGATAATTGTCATTCTGACTGGAGTCAGGTGGTATGTTCAACCTCACTAATCATCAGGGAGATGCAAATCGAATAGTATCTCTTAAAGAGAAAACCAGCTTTTTTCATAATCAAGCTCTTCCCTAAATTTAACTTTTGAAAAACATCTTGATTCTTCTTTTATGAAATACTAGAAGGGTCTTTTAGGAATTATTCTACCTTGTCTAACAATTCACATTATAGGTAATCTTTTTTAAATTTTAAAATTAAAATTCAGAGTTTTTGTTTGCTTTGGTTTTTTTGAGTCTACAAAATGAAGCCATTAATAGTTATTGTTTCCTAACAATTTTTGCCAAATCAGAATTGATGTCTTCACCTTCACTCAGGATCATCTTTTTATTTTATAGCAGAAACAAAAATATCCTAAACAAAGTCAGAATGGCAAAGGAAGTGTGAGACATTTTAAGATGTATTCGCCTTTTGTCCACTCTACCATGAAATGTTTTATAAAGATCATCTTTCCTAAATGACCTTCATTGATGCATTCAGTGTATTACAATTAAAAGAAAAATAATTCTATTACTATGAATTTTCTCCTTTTTATGTTTTCCTGTTGAACTGTGAGAATGCTAAAGCAATAAGACCATACCCATGTATGAGTAATGAGTACTACAAGGGGCCCTCCCACAAAAAAATAATTCTGAATTTTTGGGTCCCTCTTGTATATTTATCGTACTTTGTAAATGTACCTAAGCCTCTTTTGGCTGAAACAGATTCACATGCCACTGTCATATCTAGCTTCTCAGCGATAGATCACTAGTTATTTGTTCTGAGCCTTGACCAACAGAAAGTTTTGAAATAATTAGAATGTAATAACAGTACTACCCATAAAATATCAAAACGATGTTGAAGATCATATATTTAAGTTGATGGTTCAAAAAACCCTGTTGGGTCTTGCTGTACCCCAGAGTCACCATTCAAAAATCTACTACAAATATTCTGGTTCTATAAGCCATTTCAATTGTTTGGAGACACTCAAGTCTACATGACAGGACAGTTAAGCAATCCACCTTCATGTTTTCTGCAGGAGAGGGCTGCCCCATGCTGAGGATTATGGCAGCAGTTCTCAACCTTTCTTGGAAAAAGTAAAGCCAGGCGGATTTATGGATGTTATATTCGTTTCCCATTGCCTCCCTCACAAATCATCACAAGTACAGTGGCTTAAAACAACACAGACTTGTAATTAGACAGTTTTGTGGGTCAGAAGTTTGACACAGGCCTCACTGAGCTAAAGTCAAGATGGTGGCAGGGCCACTGTTTTAGCTGGAGGCTCCAGGGGGAATCCATTTCTTTGCTCTCCCCACCCAACCTCCCATCCCCCTTGCTTCTGGAGCTGCTCATGTTCCTTGGCTTACGCCTCCCACCCCCCAAATGTTGCATTTTTCTGAACTTTCTTTTGTTCTTAGATCTCTGATAACAGTTGGGAAATGTTCTCAGTTTTCATGGACTCTTGATTAAATTGGGTTCACCTGGATAATATCATCTCAAGGTAGTTACATTAATCCCAACTGCAAACGTTCCTCTTTTTTTTGTCACATAAAGTAACGTATTCACAGATTCAACAGATTAAGACATGGGCATGTTTGAGGGGCCACTATTCCACCTGCCATAGTGCTGGGATTACAGGCATGAGCCACTGCCCCTGGTCCACAATGAACTTTCAGCCAGACAGTTTAAACTTGAAATTTATCTCTAGCACACTGAAGATCACATTGGTCATCAAGACTGAAATTAGAGAAACAATCTTCCATTTTTCTTTCATGAAACAGATTTGAAATTAGACTATTTCACCCTAAAAATCATCTAGAGAACACTACTGGGGTTCTTTCTAAAATATAGTTTTATTCTGTCAACACATATAAAGAAATTAAAGGTTGAAATTCTAAAGAAACAGAATAGATGAGGGTCAGCAGCTTCCAGGCAGCTGGCAAAAAGATGTTTTTGTATCCAGAGGATTGTTTTTGAAAAGCAATTAAGTAATGATTTTTCTAGTAAATGTCTCATTTTTGGAGTTATGTTTTTCTTCTTACATTTCCAAAAAATGTTAAATCAATATTAGTAAACATCTAATGAAAGTGAAAATTCACTCAACAGGTTTAAACGTTTTAAAAATTAAAAAGGAAGAATCATTCTGTTTCTTAAAGTTGGCTGGTTTAAAACTAAACAAATCGAATCTATCAAAGAACAATTTATTCATGTTTTAAAAAAAATACAGAAAAACACAGGAAGTTGAAGGAGAGATTTTTAAAGGGGGATAATCTTAATCACAGAAATGTCAGCTTTTTGAAATGATGAAAAACCACATGTTCAGAAAGGAAGAATTTGATTGACATATGAGAATCTGCACAAAAGCTTTGAAAGCTTAATCTTGATGTCTTTTGTTAAGTTTTTGAATTACAAACATAATGAATTTACCATGTTGTTCTGACGAATTTTTGCAATTGAAATGTTATTGGATACTTTTTTTTCTGTTTTTGTTCAATATAATTTCTGTTAAAATGTCCTTTGAGTGTGATGGTCTATGGTTTAATCTAAAATTAAGCTTTAAAAAGCATACAAGCCATAGGAAATCCATATTTGCCATAAGCCTCTGATTCAGTCTGGATGAATCTACATTAGGTGAAATAATTCTAAACAGGATATAGCTTAATTGAAGACTCTTTTTAAACTGATATTCTTGAATGGCTATAATAAACAATGTAAATAATACCAAATTCAATTTTATCACTAAAATTTCTGTTACTTTTTTAAACTTATATTTTATTTAGGAAATATACACTTTTGTAGAACATTTTTGGCTTAAGTTGGATTCTCTGAAAAACAGATTTTGAGATGGATACTTGAGTGTCAGGGGTTTATTGGGGGGTTCACTCAGGAACACCTCTAGAGAGGAAGGGGGAAATGATGAGGAAGAAGAAGTTGAACTGTGATTTGCTTGTAAAAGAACATTCTTAAAGTGAGGCAAAGAGTCCAGGCCTTATTGTCCTTCCCACATTGACCAGTCATTGGATGTAAATTACAATCGGGGGAAGGGATACACAAGGCAGCCCCCATCAAAGGAAGGACAGTTCCCCAAGTGAATGCAGTTGTGAGCTCTAGTCACTCAACACCTCCAGCAGCTGACAAAATAAATGCCTTCATCCTGTATCTGTCACAATTTTCAAACTCAGACCAGACGTGGTGGCTCATGCCTATAATCCTGGCACTTTGGGAAGTCAAGGCAGGGGGATCACTTGAGTCTAGGAGTTCAAGTCCACCCTAGGCACCATAGTGAGACCTCATCTTTACAAAAAATCAGAAAATTAGCCAGGTGTGGTAGTGTACTTCTGTAGTTCCAGCTACTCGGATGGCTAAGGTGAAAGGATCGCCTGAGTGAAAGAGGTCAAGGCTGTGGTGAGCCGTGATCCACGCCACTGCACTCCAGTCTGGGTGATGGAGAAAGACTCCTGACTAAAAAAAAAAAAAATCATACTCAAAAGATATTCCAGCATACTATTGGCATTATGACCATATCATTAATGTCCTGAATGGCGTATTAAAATACATCAGGTATCTGATTTGCTTTTTCCTACATAAATGTGCCTCTTTCTTAAGATTCCCCACTTCAGTAAGTGGTACCGATATTCTTCCAGGTGTTCAAGTTAAAATAATCTGCTTCAGTATATTTTGTTCTTCTCTCTACATCCAATCCATTAATGCATCTTACAGGCTCTTCCTTCAAAATATAACTAGAATCAGACCATTTCTAAACTGTCATTACCTCAGCATAAGCCACCTCTCCACTTAGCAGGTTTCTGCATCTCCTCTGCTGCTTCCTCTTGGCCTTTTCATCTGTTTTTCACACATCACACAGAATGATTCTTTTAAATCTGAGAAAGATCTAGACACTCCTTTGTTTAAAACCTTCCAAAGACTTCATATTCCTTTCACAGCCCTCCTGACTATCCTCTGTCTTAACTACCCACCTTTTCTCCTCACTCACTCTGCGTTGCTACTCTAGTCTTCTTGCTATTCTGAACACATCCAACCAAATACACCTACTCCCTCAACACCTTTGTCCTTTCTGTTTTCTCTGCCCAGAACTCTGAGCAGAAAGTTAAATATCTACATGGATAGGTCCTTCACATCGGTGTCAAATTTTGCCTATTAAAGTAGCCTTTTCTGCTCCTCCCAAATCCATCACCCTTGATCCCCTTTTCTTAATTTATTTAATTCTTTGGTGATCTTTTCACCACTTTTACTATTCTTTCCAAAATTAGATTTTGTCCAAATATGGCTCCTTGTGTTGATGGTATCTTACTATGTCTAAAATAAATATGTAGCACATATATATCTAGCATGGCAGAAGAAGATACAAAGCTAAAGATGATATGGGGAAAGTAAATGCTGTGGTTTTGCTCAATAAAGGAATGTTCTGACGATGAGGGTCATTTGGAAGGGGCTGACAAGAAAGTCGGTTTTCAACTTCTTGAGTACACACACAAGATGCTAGAGAACAACTTGCTGGTGGTTATATACATGACATTGGACTAGGGGTTGAACTAAATGAATTCCAAGGTCTCTTGTACATATGAGTTCATGATATTGGACTCAGGGTCGAAGGGAACAAACTCCAAGGTCTCTTACACATGTGAGTTCACGATATTGGACTCAGAGTTGAACTAAATGAATTCTAAGGTCTCTTACATATCTGAACTCATGTGATTTTATTATAGTTTTTTTTTTTCTTTTTTTTTTTTTTTGAGTTGGAGTCTCATTATGTCACCCAGTCTGGAGTGCAGTTGTACGCTCGCGGCCACCCCAGTGTCACCTTGTTGGCTGCGGCAATCCTTCCACCTCAGCCTTCCAAGTAGCCAGAACTACAGGCAAGTACTACCACACCTGGCAAATTTTTTTTATTTATTGTAGAGAAGAGGTCTTGCCAAGTTGCCCAGGCTGGTCTCAAACCTGCGGACTCAGGCAATCCACCCACCTTGGCATCCCAAAGTTCTGGGATTACAGGCTGAGCCACCAAGCCCAGCCGATTTTATTAGAATTTTAAAGACAATTATACTTTACTGGTTTATGAACCCTTGAAATTTTTAAATTCATATTCAGATTTGACTAGACAGTCTATTTCAACATGCTCATGGCTTGCCATTAGAGACAACGCTTCCTGTAAACAAGGCAAAAAACAGATTTATCTTAAAGTATTCATTATGCATATGAGCACTTGATTAGAAATATGGCAACGGGAAATAAATAATCTCTTAAAAGTTCATTACTGAATGATGTTCTCATGTTTCAAATAAGCACAGTGTGAATTTCAGACTGACTCATTAATCATTAGAAGACAAATCTAATCAGTGAAATGTGACTCCAACTTTAGGGCAATTGTACTTGATTAAAACTAGCAGCCAATTAAGAAAAAAAGTACAAATGATTGGCAAGAAGGGAAATAACACTTTAAATCTTAGACATAATGACTTCATTGATTGCTAAAAATTGGGTTGTTTAAAACTCTCAGATTGTTTTAACTGCCCTGAATTAATCCTGTACTATGAAGATGAGATGAGTATTTTCTAAGTATGGCAGAGAGAGCATTCATTCTTTTTTTAAAAATCATTTTAAAGATGTGAGGTACAATTCAGGGTTAAGTATGCAAATGTTCATTATGCAGGTACCCTTGTTGATGAGGTGTGCCTCCCCTCCCTAGGCAGAATCCCACTACTGCCAATCCCATCCCCTATCCCCATCCCTCAGGCAATCTCCCACTACTGGCAAGCCTTTTCTTTTGGGTGTTTTTGTTTTTGTTTTTGTTGTGTTTTATTTTTTTTTGAGTTGGCGTCTTACTCTGTCGCCCAGACTGGAGTGCAGTGGCTGCTCCCGGCCACCGCAGCCTCGACCTGCTGGGCTCTGGCGATCCTTCCGCCTCAGCCTTCCAAGTAACTGGAGCTACAGGTGCATGCTACCATGCGGCTGATTTTTTGATTTATTGTAGAGATGAGGTCTCGCTGTCCAGGAGGGTCTCGAACCCGCGGGCTCAGGCAATCCACTCACCTCAGCCTCCCAGAGGCACGGGATTACAGGCTGAGCCACCGAGCTCGGCAGAAATCCTTTTCTTATAGTATTATGATCATTGTTCAAGGTCCACTTATGAGTGAGAACATGTGATGCTCAGTTCTTTGTTTTTGTGATAGAATTAATACTGTTCTGTGATGATTAGATGAGTACTTTCTAAGTATGGTAGAGAGAGTATTCATTCTTTCCTTGCTTCATAACAAAATCCTGATCATACTGGGGGCTGCAATGTACACATGCAATGGACTAGATTTGAAGCCAGAAACCCATGCAGCTAGATGCCAAAGTTCTGGACACAATGGGATGTAATTTCAGCTATCATGGGGGAACTATGAGGAGGCTGTTTACCAGGAGCTGACTCAGCAGAGAGGTATGTTCTTTTACCTTCTCCCTTATTCTTTCTTATTGCCTGAAAATCAGACTCAGTGGATGAAGTTGTAAAAGCCATCTTGAAGTTCACTTTGAAGAGGGAGACGAGCTAACTGTTGAAGAGGGATTAAGTCACTTTAAACTTACTAAAACAACCGATTGATTTTCAGATACATGCATCCAAATTGAATAGGATAATACTCTGATGCTGGAAATTATATTAAGCCGAATAGAACAACTCTGTGAAACACAACAGAGGGAAAAAATGCAATAAGTATAGGAGTCAGGAGTTGTTATTGGCCATAATTTTCTGCAGCATCCACTCTTCTTCTATAACATTATTTCAACCCTTGTGGAGCCATGAAGGTTCTCTTGGTGGTACTATGAAACAAGACGTCCTCTCCCTTAAGTAAGTGGTGGGCACATGAACCAACCTTGACTAATGAAATTCCCTTTGCCTTAATCTTGACCCTTGAGTGACAGTAAGATGAAATGCCCTTGAGTGACAGTAAGATGAAATGCCTTTGAGGGTTATTCTTCCTTCATGATCCTGAAGAGATTGCCCTTTGATTCTCGCCAACCATACACTGAGAACCCCTACTTACTGATTGTAGCCAATTAGACACTGAGAACCCTTCTTTTACTTACTGTCCATCTTTTCTTCAATGTTATATTATGAGCCATGCCATATTATCTCATATATGTTTATTTATATTTCATCTTTGCTTTCTTTTGAGGCTATATTTTCTTTTGTGTTTGATTAAGTAAACAAGTAGTTTTTAAATTCAAAATTGTACTTAACAAAGTTAGTCCAACAGTGGGTTGGTAAAGTCCAGCAGACTTGGTATTGATTAAACCTGTGGCTTACATCGACTGCAGTTGTCATCAAACTTTGAATTTACTGACATCAGCTGACCACAAGGACTTCTGAGAATCTGGCATTGGTGCTAGGCCTGCATGAAATCTTAGGTCACTGTTAATTAGAATGATTGGTGATAGTATAGTTTTAATCAAATCAGTGTAATAAGAACAGGCAACTTTTGTTTTTCATGACTCTGTGATGTACTCTTCATCGAAGCTGGCTGCTCACAGATGATGGTGGCCACTAGAAGTATTTAAGGTGCTTATATCTGTCCCTACTCACCTGGAATAGCAAATCAAGGATAATATAACATTGATGCTAACTTAGTAGACTTCTGAGTTCATTTAGTACATCCCCAACTTAGTGCCATAGAACCTGATGACCTGTCCCAAGACTTCCCGTAGTGGAGATGAAGCTAGAATGTAAACAACTGGCTCCAGTTTCTTTGCTCTTTCCCCTATGTGGATTCATCAGTGTGAGACTCTGATGTAGAGTATTACTTCTGGAGTGAGAGACCTAAGGTTAAAGTCCACATATTCTAATTTCCTAGCTATATGCTTTAGCATAATTTATATGAGGCATGACTAGAAAACAAAACAAAGCAAAACAGAATTATCTTTTGGAGGGTGAACACTTTCTACTACACTTGGAATTTGTTCCTCTGGATCAAACGGTCAACCAAAGTTTTTATCTGGAAGTTTTGAGAAGGTTGTATCACCGTTTGTGAAGAAACATCCCGAATTGTTGCAAACTGTTGACTGGTTCTTCCACTATGACAACCCAACTGTCTGCATCGCACTGAGAGTTCAGCAGTTTTCAATCAAAAATGGCATAATCCCCATGCCCCATCCTCCCTATTTATCCAATCTCACCCCAGCAACTTTTTTTGGTTTTCCTAGAAGGAAAAATCCTCAAAGGGGAATGTTTTGCCCATGAGGAAGAGGTGAAACAAAAAATGGCAGACATACTAAAAGGCATCAAAATAAATGAGTTCAAAAACCTTTTTGGAAAAAGTGTCTCGATAGGTGTGCTGCATCAAACAGAGAGTACTTTGAAGGTGACTGAAGTTTTAACAAGTAAGAATAAATACGCAATTTTTTATAAATAAATTCTGGGCTTGTTTGGGCTCCCCCTTGTAGATTCCTAAATCTCAGTTTTCTTGTAATCTGCAAAATGGGAATGATTGAATTAATGCATACTTTGAGCATACATTAGTGCCTTGCACATAGAATTGATACATTGCTATAAATGTTGGATACAGTTATTGAGGTTAATAATGATTACTTTGATAACAGTATGTAAAAAAATTATTTATTCAGTAATTATTTATTTTAAAAAGTATTTATTCAGTAATTTAGAGCTTTAAAAAGTACTTATGGAATTTTGAGGCTGGTGGTCCCTACTGGAATGGAATATTTTGTGCATTCTTAATGCTATATCAAGGAAAATGTTCTGATACGCAAATCTAATGATGCCACTGCACTCTTCAAAATGCCATTAGCTCTTCTCACCAATGTGATAAAATCTTAAATCTTTTAAAGTGACATAAACTGCTTTCTATGACTAAGGCCATTGCCATCTGAATAACCTTAACTAAATTACTTTTAGTTTTCTAAACAACACACTCTCACACGTTCACATGATTTTGCTCACTGCCTCTTCTAAAACATCTTAGCATATTGAACTTCTTGATTATGTTCTACTTACCATTCAGGGGCTCCCCAAATGTTACCTCCTCTGCAATATCTTCTGTGACAATTTACAGATTCATTTGTGTATGCTTTTCAATTGCATTTCAGACATTCTCCCCTCTTAAAGTATATATCATTATATATTAATTATCTTTTAAACATTTCATATCTCACATAAGATAACACTTGGGGGTCAATAAGTGATTTTTTTAATGTAAGTTTAGTTTAACACAGCATATGAAGCATAGTGGGCTTTCTATAGTTGCTTCTTGAAGAAAGGCTTTAAAGGAAGAAAAGGAAGAATAGGAAAGTAAAGATTCTGAAATATTATCAGTGAAAATTATATTCCTTGGCAAATCTCTGTTTTACAGGAATCTAATCCAAAAACTGGAATAGAAATTCCCTAGAGTATAGATTCTTAACCTGGGTACCTTGGAAGTTAGGTATAGACCTTCATGTACCCAAGGATAGGTATTATGTAGTCATGAATTTTTTTTCTCTGTGAAAGTTTTATTTTTTAAAAATTTCAGTAGCTCAAGGATTAAAAGTGGTTTTTGTATACATGGACGAATTATACAATGGCAAAGAAGTCTGGGCTTTAAATATACCTATCACCCCAACTAGAGCACATTGTGCCCAATATCTAATTTTTCATCCCTCCTTCCTTCCCACTTTCCCCACTCAGAGTCTCCAATGTCCATTGTACCATGCTGTATGCCTTTAAGAACCCATACCTTAACTCTCACTTATAAGTGAGAACATGCAGTATTTAGTTTTTTTGTTCTGCTTTACTTCACTTAGGATAATGGCTTCCAGTTCCAACCAAGTTGCTATAAAAGACATGATTTCATTCTTTTTTGTGGCTGAAAAGTACTCCATGGTGTGTGTGTGTGTTGTGTGTGTGTGTGTGTGTGTGTGTGTGTGTGTGAATGTGCGTGTGTGTACTGTATTTTTTGAGTTGGAGTCTCACACTGTCGCCCAGATTGGAGTGCAGTGGCATGCTCCCTGCCACCTCTGCCTCGACCTGCTGGGCTCCGGCGATCCTTCCGCTTCAGCCTTCCAAGTACTACAGGTGTGTGCTACCACGTTCGGCTAATTTTTGATTTATTGTAGAGATGAGGTCTCGCCAAGTTGACTGGGCGGGTCTCAAACCCGCGGGCTCAGGCAGTCCACTTGCCTTGGCCTCCCAAAGTGCTGGGATTAACGAGTGAGCCACTGAGCCTGGCCTACATTTTCTTTATTTACTAATTGGTTGCTGGGCACTTAAATTGATTTAACATCATTGCAATTGTAAACTGTGCTGCAATTAATATACCTGTGCAGGAAATCTTCTTTGTATAATGAATTATTTTCCTTTAGGTAGATACCCAGCAGTGGGATTGTTGGATTGAACAGTACATCTACTTTTAATTCTTTGAGAAATCTCTGTAATATTTTCCATAGAGGCTGTACTAATTTACATTTCCACCAACAGTGTATAACTTTCCCTTTTCAACACAACCATGCCAACATCGATTTTTTTTTTTTATTTTTAAATAATGGCCATTCTGACGGGGTAAGGTAGTATCTCATTACGGTTTTAATCTATATTTCCCTGATGATTAGTGATGTTGAGCATTTTTCATATGCTTTTTGGTCAATTGTATATCTGCTGCTGAGAAATGTTTGTTCATGTAGTTTGTCTGCTTTTTAAAAATACTTTATTTTATTATAAAGATGTGGGGTACCAGTCAGGATTAGGCATATAAGTGGTTTATAAGCAGGTGAAGTTTAGGCCTCCATCTGGATCTCACTTCTCCTGGTTTAGGATGCAATACCCTTAGTGAGGTTATGTGCCCCTCACCTGGCAGCGTCCTGCTATGGCTGATCTCCTTCTTTTATTATTGTGAAAAATGTTCAGGACCCACTTATAAGTTATTTGTTTCTGTATTAGGTCACTGAGTATGATGGACTCTAAATTCGTCCAAGTTATCTAAGTTGTTGTGAAGTCCATAATTTTGTCCTTCTTTATGGCTGTGTAATATTCCATTGTGTATATATACCACATTTTCTTTATCCAATCCACTTTTGATGGGTAACAGGGTTGATTTCATGTTTTTGCTATTGTACATAGAGTGGCAATGAACATGCACGTGCAGGTGTCTTTTTGTAGAACCATTTGTGATCCTCGGGGTATATTCCCAGGAGGGGGATTGCAGGGTCATATGGAAGGTCATTTTCTAGTTCTTTTAAAAATCACCACACTGTTTTCCATAGAGGTTGTACTAGTTTTCATTCCCACCAACAATGTAGAAGCGTTCCCTTTTCTCTACACCCATCTGTTGTTTTTTGATTTATTGGTGATGGCCATCCTTACTGGTGTTAGGTGGTATCTCAATGTGGTTTTGATTTGCATTTTTCTAATGATTAGTGAAGCTGAGCATTTTTTCATGCACCTGTTGGCTGTTTGTGTATCTTTGCTCACTTTTTAATGAGATTGCTTTTCTTGCTGATTTGTTTGAGTTGCTTGTAGACTCTGGATATTTGTCCTTTGTGAAATGTAGAGTTTGAGAATATTTTCTCCCATTCTTAGGTTGTCTATTTACTCTATTGATTATTTCATTTGTTGTGCAGCTTTTTAGTTTAATTAAGTCCACTTATTTATTTATTTATGTTTGTTGTTTTTGCATTTGCTTTTGTGATTTTAGACATAAGTTCTTTGCCTAGACCAATGTCCAGAAGAGTTTCTCCTGGGTTTCTTTTAGGATTTTTATGGTTTCAGATCTGACATTTACATCTTTAATCCTTCTTAAGATAATTTTTGTATGTAGAGATAGGAATCCAGTTTCATTCTTCTGCATGTGGCAATTAAATTCTTTTTGCACCATTTATTGAATAAGGTGTCCTTTCCTCAGTGTATGTTTTTGTCTGCTTTGTTGAAGATCAGTTGATTGTATGTATTTGGCTTTATTTCCAAGTTCTCTAGTCTGTTTCATTGGTCTATGTGTCTCCTTTTATTCCAGTACAATGCGGTTTTGGTTACTATAGCTTTATAGTATAATTTGAGGTTAGGTAATGCGATGCCTCCAGGTTTTGTTTTTTGTTTTTTTTTTTTGCTTAGGATTGCTTTGGATATTTGGACTTTTTTGGGGTTCCATATGAGTTTTATGATTTTTTTTCTGATTCTGTGAAGTATGATGTTGGTAATTTTTGTGGGAATTAACTCTGTAAATTATTTTGAGTATTATGGTCATTAACCATATTGATTCTTCTAATCCATGAGCAGGAATGTTTTTTCATTTGTTTGTGTCATCTACAATTTCTTTCAACAGTGTTTTGTAGTTCAGTAATGGATTTCAATATGAAAAAAAAATCACTATTGTTGCCCTATTTAACATAAACACACACAGTACCTTATCAAATACCACCCTATGGTTTAATGTTATTTTTTTCTTATAGTTGAAATGGGAAATTTTTATTTTATTTTATTTTATTCTAGGTGTACATTTCTTTTTTTTAATTTCTATTTTAAAGATATGGGGTACAATCCAGGGTTAGGTATACAAATAGTCACTGTACAGGCAATGTTTGGGCCTCTCTTTAGTCCCCATGTCACCTGGTTTGAGATCAGGTACCATTATTGGTGATGTGTGCCCCACCTGGTCCCTCCCCTGGCAGTTTCCACTACTGCCAATCTCTTTCTTATGGTATTGTGATAATTATTCAGGGTCCACCTATTATTGAGAACATGTGGTACTCAGTTCTTTGTTTCTGTGATAGATCACTGAGTATTACAGACTCTAAATCCATCCAAGTTGCTGTGAAGTTTATAATTTTGTCCTTTTTTATGGCTGTGTAATATTCCATCAATTGCTGAGTGTTCTTATTTAAGCTAAGTTCCAAATGTTTGACACTTATATGTCTTTTTAAAATAAAAGATAATTTTAATATGCTTATATCTTAAATGCATTCTCCTGTTATTTAATATATTGACAAAGAAGCACATACCAAGAAAAAAAGACACAAATTACTAAGGTAAGAAATGAAAGAGGGGTAATCAATATTGGTCCAATAGACATTGCTACCTCTAATTTGTATTGTGGAATGTTTATAATAAACAGTTGTGTCAGTTACATCTCTGCAGGTAACTGAGCTGTGAAAAGAAAATCTATTTACATATACCTTTTTTAATTTTCCACTAATCAATGCACAATTTAGCATCAAAATTTATAAGGAAAAAATATGCAAAACCCAAGCATAGTAAATAGGTTTTGATTTGCTTCTTTTAAATGTGAAATATAAAGCAGATGGAAATAACTGAATATGTTTTTTAAACTCTCTCTTAAATTTTTGGAATAGATTAGAAATCAATCCTTTTAGTTTTAGAATACTTAGAAAATGTCATGTGTTATTATGGGACACACTATCTAAAGCTGCACTCAGATAAAATTTTGCAGTCTTAAATACTTTCATAAATCAAGAGGAAATAATCAAAGTAAATAAATTTAGTAGAAATGCAAGGAACTGGAAAAAATTAAAATTCAACATAAGGAAAAAGTAAGGGAATAATAAAGACAAATTAATAAATTAAAAGAGACTAGAAGTAACTAAGTTAAATAACTGTTTACTTGAAAAAGTTAAAACTTTAGCCTAATCAAAAGGATAAAATGAGCAAGTGCACAGATAAAAAATAAAGATGGGAAAATAACCATGAATACAGAGAAAATTTAATAATCAAAATTGACTACTTGATTAATCTCTATCAAAGTATATTTTATTATTTATTATTTATTTATTTTTGAGTTGGAGTTTCACTCCATCACCCAGGTTGGAGTACAGTGGCATGCTCACCGCCACCCCAGCATCAACCTGCTGGGCTCTGGTGATCATTCCACCTCAGCCTTCCAAGTAGCCAAAACTACAGGCACATACTAACAGCCTGGCTAATTTTTGATTTATAGTAGAGATGCAGTCTTGCCAAGTTGCCCTGGTCTCAAACCTGCAGGCGGAAATAGCGTGTTCATGGTCTGCCATCTTTAAAAGGAACAATTTTTATCTTTGTTCAGAAGATGTTGAGATGTAAGCACTGAAAGGTAAGCAAAGTACATATTTGAAAAAAATATTTCCATTAAGCATTTTAGTAAGATAAATAATATATACATTTATGTATAAATCTAGTAGCACAAAGACTTCAAACTGTAGCAACATAGTCATCATATCTGTTTAATGTCAATATACATAATAAAAATATATTTTATTTTTTTACATATTATTGATAATAGTAAAGATAATTTAGAAATATAAAAGTTTATTAACCAAAATATAAACATTTATGTAAATACAGACTCCACATCAATAAACTGTTAAAAGTAAAAGACTACACTTTCTTTTTTTTTTTTTTTTTTGATTTGGAGTCTCACTCTGCGCCCAGACTGAAGTGCAGTGGCCGCTCCTGGCCACCGCAGCCTCGACCTGCTGGGCTCCGGCGATCCTTCCGCCTCAGCCTTCCGAGTAGCCAGAATTACAGGTATGCGCTACCACGCCCGGCTGATTTTTTGATTTATTGTAGAGATGAGGGCTCACTGCCCAGGCAGGTCTCGAACCCGCGAACTCAGGCAATCCATTCACCTCAGCCTCCCAAAGGCGTGGGATTACAGGCTGAGCCACCGAGCCGGGCTAAGACTACACTTTTAAGTATTCAAAATAGACTTATCTTTTCCTAATTTCCCACCTTATCCTGCTACTAAGAAATTCTTATCTCTTCTTTTCATCCCCACCACAAAAATAAAAGAATTGATGAAAGAGGATTTTGAAAGATAATCATGGATTCTGCTTATCCTAAAACTCATAAACTAGCAAATAAACAATCCAGGTTTCTAAAAATTCTAGCTTTCTCATATTTCATATTACATCAAAATACCATATCATTTATAATATTCACGATTCAAGACACATCTATAAAATCTTATATGAGAGATTTAGTGTATTTTTTGTTGTTGTTTTTAAATTTAGCTTCTGAAATTCAGTATCTCCAAAACCAAAGTATTATAGAACAAGGACTAACATAAACTCCATTTTAAAAAATTACAATAAAGTATTTTGGAAGATATTATTTGCTTTATGAGACATATAGTAAAATTTCTAAGTAAATATTCTTAATTATTTCATAAATTGATTATAAATTCACACAAAATATAATTGTGTGTTTGTATAATTTACATATTCTATTTTTTAAAATTTTATTTTAAAGTCATGGGGTACAATTCAGGATTAGGTATACAAGTAGTCATCATACAGATAATGTTTGGGCCTCCCTTTTGTCCTCACTTTGCCTAGTTTTAGATTGGGTACCCTTATTATTGTAATGTGCACTCCTCCCCTTGCAGTTTCTGGCTTCTGTCAATCCCTTTCTTAGAGTATTATGGTAAATGTTCAGGGTTTGCTTATGAGTGAGAGCATGTACTCAGTTCTTCATTTCTGTGATAAATCACTGAGTATTTTAGATGCTAAATCCATCCAAGGTGCTGTGAAGTCCATAATTTTGTTCTTCTTTATTGCTGTGTAAAATTCCATCATGTATATGTCCATTTTTTATCCTGTCCAGTTTCGATGGGCAGCATGGTTTGTTCCATGCTTTTACAATTATAATTAGCGCAGCAATAAACATTTGTGTGCAGGTGTCTATTTTGTAGAGTGATATAAGTTCTTCCGGGTATATTCTCAGAAGGGGGATTGCTGGGTTATATGGAAGGTCAATGTCTAATTCTTTTAGGAATTGCCAAACTGATTCCATAGAGGTTGACCTAGTTTGCATTCCCACCAACAGTGTAGAAGCATTCCCTTTTCTCCGCATCCTTGCCTCTGTTGTTTTTTGTTTTATTAATGTTGACCATTCTTACTGGAGTTCTGTGGTATCTCAATGTGGTTTTGATTTGCATTTCTCTGATAATTAGTGAGGCTGAGCACTTTTTTCACGTGTCTGTTGACTGGCCATATGACTTCTTTTGAGAAATGTCTATTTGTGTGTTTTGCCTGCTTTTTAATGGGGCTGTTTGGTTTTTACCCTTCAGCATGTTGAGTTCCATGTAGATCCTGGTTGTTAGGCCTTTGTCAGATATGCAATTGGCAAATATTTTTCTCACCACTCTCTCAATGGTTTCTTTTGCAGAAGTTTTTCTTTTGCAGAAGTTTTTCAGTTTCTCACCACTCTCTCAATGGTTTCTTTTGCAGAAGTTTTTCAGTTTGATGAGGTCCCACTCTTATGGCATTGGCTTTTGGGATTTTGATCAGGAATCGATTGCCTGTTCTGATTTCTATAAAGGTGACTCCTGCACTTTCTAAGATTCTTAAAGTTTGGGGTTTTACATTTAGGTCTTTGATTCATTTGGAGTTGATTTTTGTGTATGGTGATAGATAGGGGTTCTGTTTCATTCTTCTGCACATGGTCAGCCAGTTTTCCCAGCACCATTTACTGAGTAAGTTCTCCACTCCCCAGTGGTGGTTGTTGGAGGCTTTGTTGAAGATGAGTTGGTTGAGAAATTGAAGTTATGCTTCTCTATCCTGTTCCATTGGTCTATATGCTGTTCTTGTACCAATACTAAGTTGCTTTTGATTATTGTAGCCTTGTAATAAAGATTAAAGTCTGGAAGTGTGATACCTCTCGCTTTGTTTCTTTTGCTAAGGATTGTTTTGGCTTTTCTTGACCATTTATGTTTCCATGTGAATTTCTATATTGTTGTTTCCAGGTGTGAGAAGAATGATGTTGGCAATTTAATGGGTATAGTGTTGAATCTGTATATTGCCTTTGGTAGGATGGACATCTTAACAATGCTGATTCTTCCAACCCATGAACATAGAATATTTCTCCATTTGTTTGTGCCATCTTTGACTTCCTTAGGTAGTGTTTTGTAGTTTTCATTGTAGAGATCTTTCACTTCTCTGCTTAGGAATATGCTGAAGTATTTCATTTTTTTGTGGGCTATTGTGAAAGAGATTGTGCTTTTTATTTGCTTCTCTGCCTATTTGTTGTTGGTGATTAAGAATGTGACTGTCTTTTGCATGTTTATTTCATACCCTGAGACTTTGCAAAGTCCTTTATCATTGCAAGGAGGTTTTTGACAGATTCTCTTGGATTTTCAAGGCATAGGATCATATTATCAGCAAAGAGGGATGACTTGACTTCTTCTTTTCCTACTTGGATATCCCTGATTTCATTCTCTTATTTGGTTGCTTTAGGTAGGACTTCCAAAAGTAAGTTGAACAAAAAGGGTGAGAGTGGGCAGTCTTGTCTTATTCTGATTTTCAGGGAAAATGCTTCCAGTTTCTGTACATTTAGCAATATGTTGACTGTGGGTTTATCATAGATCACTCTTACTATTTTGAGGTATGCTCCCTCTATGCCTAGGTGTTTGAGGGTTTTTATCAAGAAGGGATGCTGGATTTTATTGAAAGCTTTTTCCACATCTAACGTTATAATCATGTAGTTCTTGTTTTTACATCTGTTGATGTATTTAACTACATTTATAGTCTTGTGGATATTGAACCATCCCTACAACCTAGGGATGAAACCTACTTTGTCATGGTAGATAATTTTTGAGATGTGTTGTTGCATCCAATTTGCTAGACTCTTATTGAGAATTCTTGCATCTATGTTCACCAGAAATACTGGCCAGTAGTAATCTTTCTTTGTTGGATCTTTACCCAGGTTGGGTATCTGTGTGATGCTGGCTTTATAAAATCATTTGGGGAGAGTTCCGTCTTTCTCAATTGGCTGAAATACTTTCAATAGTATTGGTATCAGCTCTTCCTTGTATGTTTTGTAGAAATTTATCTGGCTCAGAGATTTTTTTTGTTGGTAGCTTCCTTATGACAGAGTCAAATTTCCTGGGTTGTTATTGGTCTATTTTGGATCTCAATTTCTTCTTGTTTCAACCTTGGGAGGTTGTGTGATATTAGAAAGTCCTCCACTTCATTTAGATTTTCAAGTTTGTTTCTATACAGGTGTGCATATTAATCTCTGATAATCTTTTGTATTTCTTTAGGGTCGGTTGCGACATGATTTTTTGCATTTATGAATGTGCCTATTTGGGCTTTTCCTCTCTTTTTCTTGATCATTCTGGCTAGGGTCCATCAATCTTGTTTATCCTTTCAAAGGCCAATCTTTTTGTTTCATTGATTTTTTTTCGATGGTATTTTTGTCTTCTATGTTCCATATTTGAGCTTTTATTTTGGTGATTGAATTCTTCTGCTGAAGTTAGGGTTTTGGGGTTCTTGTCTTTCCAGCTCTCTTACATGATTTTGTTAGACTGTCAACTTGTTTTCTATTTTCTTGATGTGTGTTCATATAAATATAAACTCCCCTCTTAATACTGTTTTCATGGTATCTCAGAGGTTTGGGCAAGATATTTCTTTGTTTTCATTTGTTTTCAGGAATCTTTTAATTTCTCTTTTGATTTCTGTGTTGACCCAGGAGTTGTTCTTCATCATGCTGTTTAGTGTCCATGTCTTTGTGGGTTTGGGGGAATTTTGTTGGTGTGATATTTATTTTTATTTCACTGTAGTCTGAGAAGGTGCAGGGCAGTATTTCAATCATATGAAATTTGTTTATGCTTGATTTATGGCCAAGGATGTGGTCGATCTTGGAGTATGTTCCATGTGGTGATGAGTAGAATGTATATTCTGTGATTGCCAGGTGGATTGTTCTGTAGGTATCTACTAAGTCCATTTAGTCAACCTTCAGGTTGAGGTTCTAGATCTCCTTGCTGATTTTTTGCCTCAATGATCTATCTAGGGTTGTTAGTGGGGTATTTAAGTCCCCAGTTATGATAGTGTTAGCGGCAATATCTTTTTTTAGTTTACTTAGTAGTTGCTTTATAAATGCTGGTGCTCCCATGCTGGGTGCATATATGTTTAGGATGGATATTTCTTGATTATGTAGTATCCTTTTGTATCTTTTTAAATTTTTGATAGCTTAAAAGTTGTTTTGTCTGATATTTAGATCATGACTCCTATCTTCCTTTGTGATCTGTTCACTTGAACATTTTTTTCCATCCTCTTTGAGTCTTTGGGCATCCTTTGTGGTGAGTTGAGTTTTATGGAGGCAGTCAATTTCTGGGTCATGAGTTTGTATCTAACTTGCCCTTCTATGTCTTTTCCGTGGTTCATTTAGTTCATTCATGTGCAGATTGATTATTGAAATGTGAGTTTGTCCTTGACATAGTGCTCTTATAAGGGTGTTTTGCTTTCATTTAGCTTTTGTGTTCATATATGTGTGTTTGTTCATTTTTGTGGGTATGCTGTGTGTTCTGCTGCTTCTGTATTTGTGATCTTGTGAAGTATATGCTCTTTTTTTTCTTTCTTCTGTGCATCGCACCTTTTTAAGCATCTCCTGTAGAGCTGATATGGAAGCAGCATATTCTCTTGGGGACTGGATGTCTGGGAAGGATTTTAATTCTCTGTTGCTGATGAAGCTTAGCTTGGCTGGGGAGGAAAATCTTGGTTGAAATTGTTTATCAGCCGGGCTCGGTGGCTCAGCCTGTAATCCCATGCCTTTGGGAGGCTGAGGTGAGTGGATTGCCTGAGCCCGCATGTTCAAGACCCACCTGGGCAGCGAGCCCTCATCTCTACAATAAATCAAAAAATCAGCTGGGCATGGTAGCACATGCCTGTAATTCCGGCTACTCAGAAGGCTGAGGCAGAAGGATAGCCGGAGCTCAGCAGGTGGGGCTGCGGTGGCCGGGAGCGGCCACTGCACTCCAGTCTGGGTGACAGAGTGAGACTCTAACTCAAAAAAAAAGAGAAAGAAGTTGTTTATTTTCTAGAACATTAAAGATTGGGTCCAACTTCTTCTGGCCTGTAGTGTTTCTGCAGATAAGTCTGTAGTAATTCTAATTGGTCTTCCCCAGTAGATAGTCTGACCTTTTTCCCTTGCTGCCTATAACATTTTTCTTTTATACCTACGTTGTGTAGGCAAATTATTATGTGTTTAAGGTTGGTCTCTCATAAGTTGTCTTTCAGGGGTTCTCTGGATCTCTTGTTCTTGTAGAGTCATCCCTCTGGTGACATGAAGGAAGTTTTCTTGAATGACCTCATGGAACGTGTGTTCCAAGGCGTTTTCCTTTTTTTTTTATTTCAGGTATTCTGATCAGGTGCATGTTTGTTTTCTTGATAAAATTGCACATGTCTTAGAGAGTTTCCTTTCTTCTTACTTTTTTTTCTATATTTTTAATAGATTGGATTAATTCCCATTTTGGTCTTCCAGCTCTGATAATGTTTCTTCTGCTTGTTAAATTCCACTTCCCATGTTTGTCAGTTTGTCATTTATTTCTTGGATGGAGTTCTTTATTTGTAAGTATGCTTTCTTGAGTCTGTCCAGCTCCATTGCAATTTCATTTAGTTTAGCCCTTGCATTTCTTGATTTTTATTCATTCTATTCAAAGATTCTCTGATCTCTGTAAGTACCTTATGGGTTCTGTAATTTGGGGAGCTAGCCATTGTTTGTACCCCAGTAGCTGTTCTTTCTAGCACTGACTCTTTTCTGGGACTCTGATGGTTACTGCAGTTTTTCATTGGTTTTTTGTTGTTGTTGTTGTTGTTTTATAGCAGTTCTCTTATCTTTCTCTTTAATTCTGTCACTCAGTGAAAAATGAAGTAGTCACTTCTGATATTTGCTCTACCTTTTGTCCTTCCTTGAGCCAGAGTTCTGGGTTTGTTCAATTATGAAGTAGGGCTAGGACACTGTGCTGTCTCTTTACAATTTTGAGCACTTACTAGGGGGTGAGAGGCTGCAGGATTCTGAACCTATTGGCAGGTCATAATGTTTGCTATCTAGTGAATGGGCCAGCTGTTCTTCATCTCTGTACAATATGGTATTACAGTGGGCATGCTTGCATAGCCCCTGAGTCCAAGACAGGGTATAAGAGGGAAAAGGGAGAAAAAGAGAAAGGAGGAGTAAAAGAAAAAAGAGGAAAGAAAAATAGATAGAGAAGAAAAGAAGGGAGAGGAAGATGGCAGCTGAGCCAGTCAGACTATGAGAGTCCTAGTGTGAGTGAGTGTATGGAAAATTTTGTATACGTGTGGTGAGTAAGTTGGCATGTGAGTGACTGACTGAGTAAGGGCTTTGGAGCAAGTGGCCAGGGCTCTCCAGGTGAAGCGGCTGATGCTGCATCTGCTTGGCTTGGACCCTAGTGATTCCTGGGACACAGAAGCCAAGAGTCTTTTTTTTTTCTTATTTTTTTTTTAATCAACAAAACCCTTCCTGGGAAGAAGATGCTTGGAGAGACTGACAATGTGAAGGCTTGTAAGCGAGTGGCCAGGGCTCTCTTGGTGAAACAGCTGGTGCTGCAGCTACTCTGCTTGATCCCTAGTGCTTCCCAGGTTGCAGAAGTTGAGCACCATTTTTTAATTGACAAAAATCTTCCTGAGAAGAAGCTGTGGGGAGAGACTACCAGCTTCAGGCTCTGCTTCACCACTGTGGTGGGAGAGATTGTCAGCTCCAGGTTCTGCCTCACCACTGCAGTGCCTGACCAGATACTGGCAGCAAAGGCTGTTGAGGAAGCCCAAAGGCAGAGCCCCACTGGAGAAGATGAAAGAGGCGTTCTGCCACCATCTTGAAGACAGGGCAGGAAAATGCTCTAGTTGGCTCACCACAGAGAAACAGACCCAATCTCTGTGATCTACAGATCAACTATTCAGGGGTTGATTGTGACTCAGAGGGAGTATCTTGAAAGCACAAACTCTGGAGGGACAGAACGAGTGCTGAGTCTCAGGCATCCCAACTCCTACCTGGATCCAGCCACAGGACAAAAGGTGTGACCAGAAAAGGATGAGGAAGACCTCCAAAGAGATCAGTGGTGAGCCTAGGGCTGACCCAACCCCTTCCTCCCCAGCAATCCTCTGAACATCAGACCTACATGGCTGGGGCACGACTGAGAGAGACGAACCCAGGTGGAGCCTGGCTGTCAGTTGCAGTAGGAGGACTCCATTCTAGGATAGGCCTGGTTGGGTGGCCTATAGCAGTGCCTGGGGAAGAGACAATCCCACACCTCCTCACCAGAGGGATCCCCCGATCTCATGAGAGTGGGAGGGGAGGATTGCAGTCCCACCTACCCCACTGCTTCCACCTCCTTCCCTGGTCCAGACACCGGGGAGAAAGTGAATGAGGTTGAAGTTCTGCAGGAGACAGCAGAGAAGCAGATGAGAGGAAAATATGCCCACAATAGGGCATATTTAAATTTCTTTTTAATTTTTTTCTTTTTCTTTTCTTTTTTTATTGTGAAGTTGTGGGGTACAGTTAAGGGTTAGGTATATAATTGTGTTTCATTCAGGCACCCTGTTGATACAGGATGTTTCCCCATACCCAGACAGATATTTGCTACTGTTAATCCCATCTCCCTCCCCCCAACATAGTTTCCCAGTACGGTCAGTCATTTTCGTATAGTATTGCATTGGATGTTTAAGGTCCATTATATGAGTGAGAACATGTGATAGTCAGATCTTTGTTTCTGTGAGAGGTCACTCAGTATTATAGACTCTAGTTCCATCCAGCTTGCTGCAAAATTCATGATTTTGTTCTTTTTTATGACTGCGTAGTATTCCATCATTTATATGTACCACATTTTTTTAATCCAGTCCTCTTTTGACGGGCAGCATGGCTGTTTCCAGGTTCTTGCTATTGTGAACAATGCTGCGATAAACATGCGTGTGCAGGTATCTTTTTTATAGAGTGATTTGTGTTCTTCAGGATATATTCCCAGCAGGGGGGTTGCGGGGTCATATGGGAGGTTGGTATTTAGAGCTTTTAAGAATCTCCACACTGCTTTCCACAGAGGTTGCACTAGTTTACACTACCACCAGCAGTGTAGAAGTGTTCCCTTTTCACCATACCCTCTCCAGCAGCTGTTATTTTTGAGTTGTTGATAATTGCCATTCTGACTGGGGTTAGGTGGTATCTCAGTGTGGTTTTGATTTGCATCTCCCTGATGATTAGTGAGGTTGAGCATTTCTTCATGTGTTTGTTGGCTGCTCGGATGTTTTCCTTTGTGAAGTGTCTGTTCATATCTTTTGCACATTTTATAATGGGGTTGTTTGTTTTTTTCTTTTCAGCACACTTGAGTTCCTTGTAGATCCAGGATGTTAAGCCTTTGTCGGACCTGGAGTTGGCAAATACTTTTTCCAAGTCTGTAGGCTGTCTCCCTGCTCTCTTGCTGGTTTCTTTGGCTTTGCAGAAGCTTGTCAGTTTAATAAGGTCCCACTTGTCTATTTTCTCTCTTATGAGGTGTGGGTTTTGGGTTTTGTTCAGGAATTGGATGCCAGTTCTGATTTCCATGAGGGTTTTTCCTTCATTTTCTAAGGTTCTTATGGTTTGAGGTTTTACATTTAGGTCTCTGATTCATTTGGAATTAACCTTTGTGCATGGGGATAGATAGGGGTCCTGTTTCAATCTTCTGCATGTGGTCAGCCAGTTTTCCCAGCACCATTTACTGAATAGGTTCTCCTCTCCCCAGTGGTAGGTGGTGGAGGCTTTGTCAAAGATGAGTTGGTTGAGAAATTGAGGTTTTGCTTCTGGAATCTCAATTCTATTCCATTGATCTATATGCCTGTTCCTATACCAATACCAAGCTGTTTTGATGATTGTAGCTTTATAGTAAAGTTTGAAGTCTGGCAGTGTGATACCACCTGCTTTGTTTTTTTTTGCTGAGGATTGTTCTGGCTATTCTTGGACGTTTGTGTTTCCATATGAATTCCTGCATTGTTTTTTCTAGGTCTGAGAAGAATGTTGCTGGTAATTTGATGGGTATTGCATTGAATTTGTAGATTGCCTTAGGTAAGATGGACATCTTCACAATGTTGATTCTTCCGATCTATGAGCATGGGATATTTTTCCACTTGTTTGTGTCAACTTTGATTTCTTTCAGCAGTGTTTTGTAGTTTTCCTTGTAAAGGTCTTTCACGTCTCTGGTTAGGAAGATGCCAAGGTATTTCATTTTTTTTTTTTTTTGTGGCTATTGTGAATGGAATTGTGTTTTTTATTTGGGTTTCTGTTTGTTTATTATTGGTGTAGAGAAATGCGATTGTCTTTTGTACATTTATTTTGTATCCTGAGACTTTGCCAAAGGTCTTTATCAGTGTAAGGAGGTTTTTGACAGATTCTCTTGGGTTTTCAAGGTATACAATCATGTCATCTGCAAAGAGAGATAACTTGACTTCTTCTTTTCCTATTTGGATACCCCTGATTGCCTTCTCTTCTCTGATTGCTCGAGCCAGGACTTCCAATACTATGTTGAACAGGAGGGGTGAGAGTGGTCATCCTTGTCTAGTTCCAGTTTTCAGGGGAAATGGTTCTAATTTTTGTCCATTTAGGAGTATGCTGGCTGTGGGTTTCTCGTAGATGGCTTTTACTATTTTGAGGTATGCTCCCCGTATGCCTAGATGTTCAAGGGTTTTTATCAAGAAGGGGTGCTGAATTTTATCAAAAGCTTTTTCTGCATCTAATAATATAATCATGTGGTTTTTGTTTTGACATCTGTTGATGTATTTAATAACATTTATGGTTTTACGAATGTTGAACCAGTCTTGCATCCCAGGAATGAAGCCTACTTGGTCATGATGGATGATTTTTAAGATGTATTGCTGAATCCGGTTTGCTAGGATCTTGTTGAGAATTTTAGCATCTATGTTCATCAAAGATATTGGCCTGTAGTTCTCTTTCTTTGCTGGATCTTTACCTGGCTTGGGTATCAATGTGATGTTGGCTTCGTAAAATGATTTGGGGAGCGTTCCATCTTTTTCAATCACCTGGAATACCTTCAGTAGGATTGGTATCAGCTCCTCCTAAAATGTCTTGTAAAATTCTGCTGGAAAGCCATCTGGTCCAGGGCTTTTTTCTGTAGGAAGTTTTCTTATTACGTAGTCGATTTCCTTGATTGTTATTGGTTTATTTAGGGTCTCAATCTCTTCTTGTTCCAACTTAGGTAGGTTGTGTGATGTCAGAAAGTCCTCCATTTCCTTAAGGTTTTCAAGTTTGTTTCCATACAAGTGTACATAGTAGTCTCTAATGATCTTTTGTATTTCTTCAGGGTCAGATGTGACTTCATCTTTTGTGTTTCTGATTGTGCTTATTTGGTTTTTTTCTCGTTTTTTCTTGGTCAGTCTAGCTAGGGGACCATCGATCTTATTTATTCTTTCGAAGAACCAGCTTTTTGTTTCATTGATTTTTTTCTATTATCTTTTTGTCTTCTATGTCCTGGATTTGGGCTTTTATTTTGGTGATCTGGATTCTTCTGCTGAAATTAGGGTTTTTGTGGTCTTGCTTTTCCAGCTTCTTTAGGTGGCTTGTTAGGTTGTTAATTTCTGTTCCTTCCATTTTCCTCATGTGTGTTTGTAGGGATATAAATTTCCCTCTTATTACAGCTTTTAAGGCATCCCAGAGATTTTGGTAAGATGTTTCTTCATTTTCATTTGTTTCCAGGTATCTTTTGATCTCTGTTTTGATGTCATCATTGACCCAGGAGTTATTTAGCATCATGCTGTTTAGTGTCCATGTCTTTGTGGGTTTTGGAGGGACTTTGTTGGTGTCAATGTTTATTTTTATTCCACTGTGGTCCAAGAAGGTGCATGGTAGAATTTCAGTCCTTTTAAATTTGCTTATACTGGATTTGTGTCCAATTATGTGGTCGATCTTAGAATATGTTCCATGTGGTGATGAGTAGAATGTGTATTCTGTGGTCTTTGGATGGAGTATTCTATAGATATCAATTAAGTCCATTTGGTCCAGAGTCTCATTGAGGTTCCGGATCTCCTTGCTGATTTTTTGTCCTGATGATCTGTCTAAGGTTGTGAGTGGTGTATTAAAGTCCCCAGTTATTATGGTGTTAGAATCAATGTCTTTCTTTAGTTTTCCTAGAAGTTGCTTTATGAATGTTGGTGCACCTATGTTGGGTGCATATATGTTTAGGATAGATATTTCTTGTTGATGGAGTGAACCTTTTATCATTATGTAGTGGCCCTCTGTATCTTTTTTAATTTTTGATAGCTTAAATGGTATTTTGTCTGAAATTAGGATCGCGACTCCTCCTTTCTTTTGTGTTCCATTCGCCTGAAAATTTGTTTCCCATCCTCTTACTTTGAGTCTGTGTATGTCCTTTCTAGTGAGATGGGTCTCTTGAAGGCAGTATATTGTTGCCTGGTGATATTTTATCCATTTTGTCATTCTATGTCTTTTCAGTGGTGCGTTTAGTCCATTCACATTCAGACTAATTATTGAAATGTGAGAGTTTGTCCCTATCATGGAGTTCTTATTGAGTTGTTGTTCTTCCACTTGGTTTTTTCTTTTTTCTTTTTTTTTGGTCTTTCTTTTGGTTTTGGGGTTGGTTCATGTATATTTTATTCTTTTTCCTGCACTCTTGTGAAGAATGTTGTTCTTTTTTCCTTTTCTTCTGTGTTTAGTACTTTCTTAAGTGTTTCATGTAGAGATGGTTTGGTGGCCGCATAAGTTCTTAGGGATTGGATATCTGGGAAAGATTTTAATTCTCCCTCACTGATGAAGCTTAGCTTGCCCGGGTAGGTTATTCTTGGTTGAAATTGTTTATCTTTTAGGACGTTGAAGATAGGGCTCCAAGCTCTCCTAGCCTGCAGGGTTTCTGCAGATAAATCTGCTGCTATTCTGAGTGGTCTTCCATGGTAGGTGATCTGGCCTTTTTCTCTTGCTGCCTTTAGGATTTTTTCTTTTGTTCCTACTTTATTTAGGCGAATTATTATGTGTCTAGGAGTTGGTCTCTCATTTGTTGTCTTGTGGGGGTTCTCTGAATCTCTTGTGTTTGAATTTTTGCATCACTGATTAGATAAGGGAAGTTTTCTTGAATGATCTCATGGAAAGTTTGTTCCAATGTGGTCTCTGTTTCTCTTTCTGCCTCAGGGAGTCCGATTATTCTTAGGTTAGGCCTCTTGAGGTAGTCACTCATCTCTTGAAGGTTTTGTTCTGTATTTTTGAGCTTATTTTCTGTGTTTTTAAGAGTTTGGGTTATTTCTATGTTTTCGTCCTCAAGCTCTGAGATTCTTTCTTCTGCTTGGGTAATTCTGCTTCCCATGCTTATCAATTTGTTATTTATCTCATTCACAGTATTCTTTATTACTGTTATCTCAGATATCAGCTCCTTCCTAGTTTCTTCTTGTGTCTCCTCAATTCTTTTTAATCTCTCCATTATTACTTTGATATCTACATTTGCATTTTGAGACCCTTCATTCTGGGGACTTTTCATTGTTTGCATTCCAAAGTCAGTTTTCTCAATGTCTGCTCTCCCAGGCGTCTGGGAGAGACCCATACTCTTCTTTTGGTTTTTCTTCATTTCTGTAGATTTTTCTCCCTCTCCCCTTTCCCTCCCCTCTTCAATTCTGTTTTTGAGGGAAGGTGGGGTTGCTTTTATTTCTCTTCTGCAATGACCTGTTCTTCCTTATGAGGGTCTTCTGGCTTTGTTCACTTTTCCCTCTGCTTTACAGTCTGTCTATTCAGCAGTATGCAGCCTTGGTCCCTAGATTTTAAAAGGGGGCATATAAAAGAGGAAAATAATGGAGGAAGGGGGGTCAATAGGGAGTTAGAAAGAGAGAAGTGCGAGAGGGAAAACAGATATACATACCAACTATCAGGCGAGAGAGAGACACAGGGCCGGGAAGAAGTGAAGAAAGACAGGTAAGAAAGATTCCCTAAAGAATACTGATAGTTACACAGAGACAGGCCAATAAAATCAAGAAACAGTTTAAGTCAGAAGGTAAACACCAAATGTAATCTAAACCAACATTTTCAATGATAAAATCATAAGTCAAAATAAGCGATCAGACTAGAGTCACTTCTGTGATCTCTGATTCCAGCCTCTCCCTTTTGTTTATCATTGCAGCGTAGGGGTGGGGCTTTGTCTCCTGTTTCCCGTTGTTGCCTTAGGAACTGAGGTAAAGTTTGTTGATAGGTGGGCGGGGCAATGGAAGTCTCTGCCTGGAGAGTAGCAAGGTAGTTTCCCCAGATCTGTTTTTGTTTTTTTTTTTTTTTTTTTTGAGTTGGAGTCTCACTCTGTCACCCAGACTGGAGTGCAGTGGCCGCTCCCAGCCACCGCAGCCTCGACCTGCTGGGCTCCGGCAATCCTTCCACCTCAGCCTTCCGAGTGGCCAGAATTACAGGCATGCGCTATCACGCCCAGCTGATTTTTTGATTTATTGTAGAGATGAGGTCTTGCTGCCCAGGCGGGTCTCGAACCCGCAAGCTCAGACAATCCACTCATCTCAGCCTCCCAAAGGCGCGGGATTACAGGCTGAGCCACCGAGCCCGGCTCAGATCTGTTTTTCTCCACTTGTCTGGGTCCCCTGGTTTGGGGTCTTGCACTGAGTGCCTCAGTCAGGGTGGGCCCGGAGTTCCAGAGCTCCAAAGCTCCAAAGGGCAGGCAGTGTGTGGCGAGAGTGGCTCTGGGTCCCCCACAGGGTACCTCGGCCAGGAAAGGGACCAGAGTCTCTGAGGGGTGGGAGCCCAGAGCCTCCCTGTGTGACCGGCGGTGCTGGGTGTCGGGCTGGAGACAATGGAGCCGGGGAGAGGGCCGGAGGGAGCAGGGACCCAAAACTCCCCCACACGCTGCAATATCTGGCCTTAGGAAATGAGGTAAAGTTTGTTGATAGGTGGGCGGGGCAATGGAAGTCTCTGCCTGGAGAATGGCGAGGCAGTTTAAGCAGATCTGTTTTTCTCCGCTTGTCTGGGTCCTCTGGCTTGGGGTCTCACGCTGAGTGCCTCAGCCAGGGTGGACCTGGAGTTCCAGAGCTCCAAAGTTCCAAAGGAAAGGCGGTGAGCGGCGAGAGTGGCACTGGGCCCCCTACAGAGTACTTCAGCCAGAAAAGGGACCAGAGTCTCTGAGGGGCGGGCGCCCAGAGCCTCCCTGTTTGACCGGCGGTGCCGAGTGCTGGGTGTCGGGCTGGAGACAATGCAGCTGGGGAAGGATCTGGAGGGGGCTGGACTGGAGACTTCCACACATGAGTAGAATAGCAGCAGTGGTGGGGGGTGCGCAATATCTAGCCTTGCGTGGGAAGTTCCCGGGCCTGGCACTAGCATGGTTGGTGGTGGGCTGGGGGATGGGGGAAGAGAAGTAATAGCCTTTTTGGGAACTTACGTTCAGAGAATCTCACCAGTTCACCTATGCCGTCGCCATCTTGCCCCGTCTCCTCTTTTTAATTTTTAAAAAAATTTTTTGTTTGTTCGTTTTTCTAATTTTTTAAGCTATTTTTCCTTTGTGCATGGATGTGTATGTGAGGGATCTATCTGCCTTTTTTTCTCTTTCTTCTTTGTTTTTTGTTTCTGTTTATGAGTGCATGTGAATGATTGAGTGATCATCTTTCAGGGTTTTTTTTCTGTTGTTGTTGGCTTGTTTTTGTTCTTTTGCTCTTCTCTCTTTTTTTTTCCTGTTTTTCTTTCTCTTTTTCTTCTCCATTTATCTTATGCTGGATGCCTGTGTGTGTGTGTGATTCGTTTTCCTGGTTTTTTGTTGTTATTTTTTGTTTTGTTTTGCTTCATTGTTATTCTGGTTTCTTTTGGGGTGTGTGTGTGTGTGTGTGTGTGTGTGTGTGTGTGTGTTTCAATTACTTTTTGCTTTTACTTTGGTTTCTGCTTTCATTGTTCTTTTTTTTCATTTTCATTTTTTAACATTTTTGTACAGTTTATTTCATTCTACTTTTCTCTGTTCTCCTCCTTACTGTTACTGTATCTTGGACTCAGGAGGTACACACACATACCCACTGCATCATCATAGAGTGGTGGTGGGGAGTGGGTGTCAAGGAACCCATACCTCAATCAGTGGACATTGTGATTAGCAAGTAGTTTCTTATTTCTAGCTCCCCATCCTCTACCTTATTTGACTACTTTATTTTTTTGAGTTGAAATCTTACTCTGTCACCCAGACTGGAGTGCAGTGGCATGCTCCCAGCCACTGCAGCCTCTACTTGCTGGGCTCCAGCAATCCTTCCGCACAGCCTTCCAAGTAGCTGGAACTATAGGCGTGCACTACCATGCCTGGCTAATTTTTTGATTTATTGTGGAGATGAGGTCTCGCCAAGTTGCCCAGACAGATCTCGAGCCCGGTGGGCTCAGGCAATCCACTCACCTCGGCCTCCCAAAGTGCGTGATTACAGGCTGAGCCACTGAGCCCAGCCTATTTGACAATTAAATTATAAGAGACAGCAAAGTTTCCCGCCCACAGCCCTGTCTCAAAATAGGACAAATTCAAAACCCTGATCAGGAAAGAATAGGGGACTCAGTAAAGATCAGAAGCGAAAACCTCTCCCACTGTCACTGAATAATGGAACTAAAGAGAAAAGAAAGAGATCTGTCACAAATTAGGAAAAAAACAAATGAAGGAACAAAGCAATTCCCAGTGTTACAAAGAGAAAACACCTGAAAAATCAGATATCTGGCCTCAAACAATAGAAGTCACCAACAACTGGCTCCAGAATGCAACAGGGATTAGGAAATGGATGGAAAGAGTGAATAAGACTCAAGAAAGACAAGATGCAATGCTGAAAGAATTTGTAACAGAACTTTTGACTATAAAAAATTTCATCCAGGAAATAACAAGATAGCAAGCATGGAAAACAGAATTAATCAAAGCAGAAGATGGAATGTCAGAGCTTGAAGACCAGAACACGGATTTAACCTGATCTGAAAAAAAACAGATAGAAAAGTCAAAAAGAAAGAATAAAGATGAAAAGAGATGTGCAGTTATATCAAGAAGCCAAACCTACACCTGATTGGTATCCCAGAAGAAGAAAGGGAAATGAAGACCTTGGAGCAAGTATTCCAGGAGGATATCTAAGAAAACATTTCCCATGTCACTAGAGATGTGACCATTCAAACACAAGAGATACAGAGAACTTACACAGGACATCAAATGAGAATACTAACCCCTAGATATGTAGTGATTTGCCTACAAAAAGTAGGCACAAATGAAAAAAATTCTCAAGGCAGCAAGAGAGAAAAGTCAGACTACATATTGGGAGAGACCAATCAGAATAGCATCAAGCCTATCAGCAGAAACACTATAAGTTAGAAGGGATTGGCATCCAATATTCAAAGACCTCAAAGATAAACAATTTCAATGAAGAATTTCCTATCCAGACAAGTTCAGCTTCATCAGCAATGGAGAATTAAAATTCTTCCCAGACATCCAATCCCTAAGAGATTATGCAGCTTCCAGACCAACTCTACAGGAGATGCTTAAAAAGGTATTAAGTACAGAAGAAAGAAAAATAAAAGAATGACCAATCACTTCTCAAAAGAACAGCAGAACACAAAATCAACTGAGAATATATCACAACAGCAAACTTGAAAACACACATAGATATCAACCCAAAAGCTAAAAGAAAGCAAAACAAAGAAAAAACTTTGTAATAAAGAACCTCATGACAGTGATAAACAATCACATTTCAATAATCAGCCTGAATGTGAATGGACTAAATGCAACACTGAAAAGACACAGAATGGCAAACTGGAAAAAAAGACAATTATTTTCTGCATCCATGAAACTCATCTCACCACAGGGGAGGCACACAGACTCAAAGTTAAAGGATGGAAAATAAGTTTCCAGGCATATGGTTCACAAAAAAAAAGCAGGTGTCATGATCATAATATCAGACAAAACAATCTCTGGCTATCAAAAATTTTAAAAACTATGAAAGGACACTACATAATGATAAAAGGTTTAATTCATCAACAACAAATATCCATTCTAGACATATGTGCACCCAACATATAAGCACCAGCATTTATAAAGCAACTACTAAGTAAACTAAAAAAAGATAAAGACGCTAACACCATCATAGCTGGGGACTTGAATACCCCACTAATAACCCTACATAGGTCATCGAGATAAAAAATCAACAGAGATCTGGAACCTCAACTAGATGCTCGACCAAATGAACTTAATAGATACCTGCAGAATAATCCCCCCAACAACCACAGAATATAGATTCTACTCACCACCACATGGAATGTACTCCAAGACCAACACATCCTTGGCCATAAATCAAGCATAAACAAATTCTATAAGGCTGGATTATTGCCATGCACCTTATTAGACCACAGTGGAATAAAAATAAATATCAACACAAACAAAATTCTCCCCAAACCAACAAAGATATGGACACTAAACAGCATGATGCTGAACAACTCCTGGGTCAACACAGAAATCAAAACAGAAATTAAAAGATTCCTGGAAACAAATAAAAATGAAGAAACATCTTACCAAAACTTTTGGGATTCCATGAAAACAGTTCTAAGAGGGGAGTTTATAGCTCTATGAACACTCATCAAGAAAATGGAGGGATCAGAAGTTAACAGTCTAACAAATCACCTAAGGGAGCTGGAAAGATAAGACCACCAAAATCCTAACTTTAGCAGAAGAATCCAAATCACCAAAGCAAAAATCTAAAAACAGGACACACAAGCCAAAAATAACATAGAAAATATCAACCAAAAGAAGCTGGTTCTTTGAAAGAATTAACAAGATTGATGGAACCCTAGCCAGGATGACCAAGAAAAAGAGAGGAAAAGCCCAAATATACACAATCAAAAACACAAAAGATCAAATCACAACTGACCCTGAAGAAATACAAAAGATTATCAGAGATTACTATGCACCCCTGTAAGGAAACAAACTTGATAACCTAAATGAAATGGAGGACATTCTAACATCACACAACCGCCCTAGGTTGAAATAAGAAGACACTGAGATGCTAAATAGACTAATAACAACCCAGGAAATTTAATGCAAAATAAGAAAACTACAAAAAAAAAAAAAAAAAAGCCTGGACCAGGTGGCTTTCCAGCAGAATTCTGCAAAACATACAAGGGGTAGCTGACACCAATCCTATTGAAAGTATTCCAGGCAATTCTGGAATTTCCCCCAAATCATTTTACAAAGTTAACATCACACTGATACCCAAACCAGGTAAAGATCCAACAACAACAAAAAAGAGAACTACAGGCCAATATCCCTAATGAACATAGATGCAAAAATTCTCAACAAGATTCTAGCAAATCAGATCCAACAATGCATCTCAAAAATTATCCACCATGAACAAGTACTCTTTATCCCCAGGAATGAGCGCTGGTTAAACATCTGCAAGACCATACATGTAATTAAATACATCAACAGTTGTAAAAACAGGAGCCACATGATTATATCATTAGATGCTGAAAAAGCCTTTGATATAATTCAGCATCCCTTCTTGATAAAAACACTCAAACATCTAAGTGTAGAGGGAACATACCTCAAAATAGTAAGTGTCATCTACAATAAACCCATAGTGGCATATTGCTAAATGTACAGAAACTGGAAACATTTCCCCTGAAAACTGGAATACGACAAGGCTGCCCACTCTCACCCCTCTTATTCAACATTTGTTGGAAGTCCTAGTTAGAGCAATTAGACAAAAGAAAAAAATCAGGGGTATCCTAATAGGAAAAGAGGAAGTCAAGTTATCCCTCTTCGCTGATGATATAATCCTATCCTCAAAAATCTAACAGAATCTGTCAAAAACTTGTTTGCGTTGATAAAAGACTTTGGCAAAGTCTTAGGGTACAAAATAAATGTACAGGTGCATTCTTATTACACCACCAACAAGCAGGCAGAGAACCAAATGAAAAACACAATTCCATACATTAGCCACAAAAATAATGAAATACCTCAGCATCTTCCTAACCAGAGAAGTGAAAGACCTTTACGAGGAAAACTATAAAACACTGTTCAAAGAAATCCAAGAAGACACAAATAAATGGAAACATATTCCCTGCTCATGAATAGGAAGAATCAACATTGTTAAGATGTCCATTCTACCAAAGACAATCTACAGATTTAATGCAATACCCATTTAATTACCAACATCATTCTTCTCAGACCTGGAAATGATAATACAGAAATTCATATGGAAGCATAAACAACTACAAATATCCAAAACAATCCTTAGCAAAAGAAACAAAGCAGGAGGTATCACATTTCCAGACTTCCAACTTTACTATAAGGCTATAATAATCAAAACAGCCTGGTATTGGTACAAGAACAAGCATACAGATCAATGGAACAGAATAGAGATTCTGGAAGCAAAACCTCAATTCCTCAACCAACACATCTTTCGCAAAGTCTCCAACAACATCTACTGGGGAGAGGAGAACCTTTTTGGTAAGTGGTGCAGGGAAAACTGGCTGATCACATGCAGAATATTGAAACAGGATCCCATCTAGCTCCATACACAAAAATTAACTCTAAATGGATCAAAGACCTAAATGTAAAACCTCAAAGTAAAAGAAACTTAACAAATGCAGGAGAGATCCTTTGGAAATTGGAACTGGCAACCAATGCCTGATCAAAATCCAAAGTGCCCATGCCATAAGAGATAAGATAGACAAGTGGGACCTCATTAAAAACTGACGAGCTTCTGCAAAGCAAAAGAAACCATGAAGAGAGCACGGAGACAGCCACACAATGGGAAAAAATATTTGTCAACTGTACATATGACAAACTCCTAACATCTAGGATCTATAAGGAACTCAAATGTCCAAAAGGAAAAAAACAAACAGCCCCATTAAAAAGTGGGCAAAAGACATGAATAGACACTTCTCAAAAGCATATATACAGGTAGCCAACAGACACATGAAAAAGTGCCTCACTAATCATCAGAGAAATGCAAATCAAAACCACACTGAGATACCACCAAACTCCAGTAAGAATGGCCATTATTAATAAAACAACAACAGATGCTGGTGAGGATGCGGATAAAAAGGAACGTTTCTGCACTGCTGGTGGGAATGCAAATTCATGCAATCTCTTTGGAAAACAGTGTGGTGATTTCTGAAAGAACTAGAAATTGGCCTTCCATATGATCCTGCACACGCATGTTTATTGCAGCACTTCACAACAGCAAAAACATGGAACCAACCATGCTGCCCCTCGAACCTGGACTGGCTAAAAAAATATGGTACATATACACACGGAATATTATGCAGCCATAAAGAAGGACATACAAATGGACTTTCCACAACTTGGATGAATTTAGAGTCTATCATACTCAGTGATCTATCACAGAAACAGAAAACTAAATTCCACATGTTCTCATAAGTGGGCCTCACTAATAAGTGGGCCTTGGTCAATTACCATAATACTATAAGAAAGTGATTGGCAGTAATGGGAAAATGTTGGGGGGGGTGGGGATGGGTGGGTGGGACTGGCAGTAGTGGGAAATTGCCAGGGAAGGAGTGTGGGATTGACAGTAATGGGAAACTGCTAGGGGAGGGGGCCATACCTCAGCAACAAGGGTATTTACATAATGAACATTTGTATACCTAATCTTAAATTGGTATACAAATGTCTTTCAAATTAAAAATTTTAAAAAGAAAGTAAAAACATAAAAAAATAGACAAAAAAAAAGAGAAGTAAAAGGAGGAAAGAAAAAGAGAAAATCAATCAAAGCAAACCAAGCAAAACAAAGAGAAAACCAATCAAAGCAAACCAAAGCAAAACAAAGCAACCAAGTGAGATAATCAAAGAAATCAACCTCCTCCCCCCCAAAAAAAGAAAAAAAAACATTGATAAAGAGTTCTCAGCTTTAGTATGGGGGGGTGGAGTCTCTCTCTTGTGACAGGTTCTACTATTGCAGATTCCCTATTTGCTGTTGGAACTTAAGATGCTAGCATCTTCACCCCCTGCGGCCTGCAATTGTTTGCTGTCACACAACCATGTGAGGGAAGGGGTCTGAAATAACTTGACATGGTGTCTCTCGGGATCTGACGCCTTTCCTTCCTTCCTCTCCCAGTTTTGTCACAGTTCCCAGGGCATCCAGTTCCCATCAGAGAAATGGAGCATCCAGTCTCTGCCCTGCCCCCCAGGTATCTTTCACTTGTGGCTGGGGGTAGTCAGGTACTCATCAGCCTTTTCTCAGGTAATTCTGCTGTGTCTATTGCCCAACAACTGGCTCATGGTAGAGGGTGAATCATCTGTGTTCGACATCTGCCATTACCAGGCAGGGCTTGTGCACTGGGGACAATGTTCTCTGAGGTCACAAAAAGCAGCCCCAATGCAACACGGAGATAGCGCATGGTCTTAAGATATAATCTGCTGTTCCAGAGGCTGCCCTGGAGCACCTCTGCCCAGGCATTAGAGAGTTTGGTAACTTTCTCTGCCCGCTGCTGTTTCTATCACCAATGGGGTCGATAGCTCCCTCTCCAGCAGTTACTATAGTCTCCAGATTTGGGGACCAGGTGGCAAGGCTCTGGAGCCCCAGTCCAGGCTCAGGATGGTTTCTCCCCACGGTGTCCTCAGGATTCTGCCTCAGGCTCCCTCACTGCACTACTTCCGTGGTCCTCGGCATTTAGCCCAGCACTGTGGTGTTGGGGTTGGCAATCACTACAGCAGTTCTTCCCAGGAAAAGTTCTGCTGATTTTAGAAGATGGCACTCAACTTCACTCTGGGAAGTGCTAGGGTCCAAGCAGAGCAGCTGTGGCACCAAGGGCTTCACCAGAAGGGCCCTGGCCACTTGCTCTCAAGTTCCCACTCAGTCAGCGTCTCACTCTCCCACTTACACACAGAAACACATGCAGAATTGTTCACATACACAAGGAAAGACTTGCGCAGTCCAACTGGCTATACCGCAATCTTCCTGGAAATCCGTAATTTACATATTTGAATCTCAATGTCTACTACAATCGATTTACATGAACAAGTTTTAAAATACTTGATACATCAATTTTACACCAATTGGTGTATTCTGATGTGTGTATTGAATAAATAAAAGGAAAATATATTTTGATGTTGACTCCCTGATAATGCAATATCAAAGCAATGAGTTTTAAAAAAATAAGCTCCAAAAGTTGATTTCAAAATTAACTCTTGTTTGAAATGTCAAAATGAGCAGATATTTTTGCTGTAATATAATAGAATTTTAATAAAATTAATTAGAAATAATTTGGCGAATTCAGTAGAAAAATAGTAAAACAAATTATTTGACATTCTCTGATCTTCCCTTACCTATCTCATCACTCATACTGTCATCTTAAGAAGATTATTTCTGAATTACTTACTTCTGCTCTTTTGTTTAGAAGTCTTAGCCAACTTCTGAATCCCATGGTCACTGTCAACTCTAGTAGAATTTTCACCTTCCTGTGACTTTTGGCAGTAATGAGTGAGAAAAACTTTGGTTCACTGCTCTTTGGCATATGGTGGTAATTTTTAATTTTTTAATAAATAAATAATTGAATGAAAATATGGCCATTGCCTTGCTAAGCCTGGTCCCCTCCCCTAACTTGGGGAGGTGAATCTCCTCTCTCTCTCACATTTATTTTCTAAATAAACTATATTTTCTAATCTAAAACAAAAAAAAGAAAATAAGATAACAGATATAGTAATAAAATGCTAGACTTCTAAAAAAAAGAAAATAATATAACAGATGTAGTAATAACATGCTAGACTTAATATGATAAAGATTACTTTTTTCACTTATGTGACATAAATATGACACAAATATAGATAACAAAAACCATTACTCATAATTTGTGAGGAATTCATTTGTGGCAGAATTCTTTCTACACTTTGTTCAACTTGTTATTTTCTGTGTCTTGCTAATACCTGACTTTTTTTTTTGACATGTTTCTTATTTTGTTGACTTTGTCATTCAGCAGAGAACATACAGCTCAGCATCCATCTTTTGAATTGTGCAGAGAGCAAAAATACCCTGGGCCAAGACAGATGATTGTAGTTTTTCTTTTATTTAAGAACAATGGGACCTGATATTAAAATCCTGAGAAAGAATTGAAAATTAGAGTTGAGTGATAGCAGAGATACTGAAAAAGGAAGAAAATTGACAGCAAATCAAGAAAAGAAAAATGAGACACTCCAGTTGGGAAATTCACCCTGAGAGTAATGTGCCTATTGACCATTTTGACGATGAAATTGAAAACAGGATGTAAAAAGCTACAGAGACAATAGATAAAATGCTTCATTCAACTCCTCAGAATATCTCAGCTGACAAATAGCTTCTCTTCTGGGAAAATAGAAACAGGAACAAAAACTTAGCTTAGACAATCACGAAGCCAATAAATTAGTAGAGATCTTGTTCAGTGACTTAACCATGGGCGGGGGGGATTTATCAGCAGAAGTTAGCAAATATGTCATTCAGTTTCTTAAGTTTTTTTTTTTTTTTTTTTTTGAGTTGGAGTCTCACTCTGTCGCCCAGACTGGAGTGCAGTGGCCGCTCCGGGCCACCGCAGCCTTGACCTGCTGGGCTCCGGCGATCCTTCCACCTCAGCCTTCCCGGTAGCCGGAATTACAGGCATGCGCTACCATGTCCGGCTGATTTATTTTGATTTATTGTAGAGATGAGGTCTCGCTGCCCAGGCAGGTGTCGAACCCGCGGGCTCAGGCAATCAACTCACTTCAGCCTCCCAAAGGCGCGGGATTACAGGCTGAGCCACCGAGCCCGGCTAGTTTCTTAAGTTTTAAGAGGAGAAAACCTTGATACAGGGCAGTCAAGTAACTTCCTCCAATGAAGTATAACTGGAACACAGATCTACTGACTTCTTATGAGATGGTCTCTCCAAGATTTATTTGACAGTGATTCCTTTTAAAATTGATTATGTAGACATCATGCTTCAATTCCACTGCAGTAAGGAAAGGCAAAGCAGTTATAAAAACCTGCTCATAAGAGGACTGCAGATCCATGTTCTGGTAGGGTGTTGGATGAATCTCTGATAATGTTGGCAAAGTGATGTCCTATGAGCCTTCCCACAGAGAAAAGTTATAAGATGTAAGCATAATAAAAAAAACTAGTAGCCAGAACTACAGGCATGTGCTATCACACCCGGTTAATTTTTGATTAAAAAAAAAAAACTAGAGTAATAGAAAAATTCAAGTGTAAACAAACACCAGGGGAAATTTTATTCTCAAGAAATTATATTTACAAAGTGTAGGAAATGACTATTTTTCCTAAGACCACCTAGAATGAAGGGGAAAACCTGTAGTCTAACCAGATCAAGGATGCAGGGATCAGTTCCAGTGGAGCGCCTTAGTATTTGAAAAGGGAAATCCTTAAGCAAGAGAACTATGGTATAGTGAGAACCAAAACCTGAGAACCAAAGTCCTGCAGAAATCCCCAACTGACCGCTGTATTACAAATGTACAGAGCAGAACCCTGTGTATCTGGCAAATATAGGAGAGAAAGACAAAGGAATATAGTCTTGAAAGACAGATTCTCCAGGTGAAATTATGCGTTTGTTGCTTTTTCTTATTACTTGCATTCCCTAACTCACATGTTAATCAGGTAGGAGAGATCTAAAACTTTGCTAGTTTGAAGCAGCACAGAAAAGAACCTGAAGCTGGTAGGACATCTGGAAATTTAAGGGAGAAATCTCCAGAAGCAGAGTAGCCATGATGTGTGAACCTAAAATTGTAAAAATAAATTTTGCCTGAGTCTTCAATTGATTGCCATTAAGTACCCTCTGTGGACAAAGATAAGCAAAGCAGCAAGGAATAAGCAGTTATCAGCTGCTGCATTACACCGGAAAGACTGAAGTTGTAGTTTAAAAAAATCTTGAGGAACACAATAGAATCCAAAGTTGCCATGATATATTACTTATGACGTCCAGTTTTCACCAACTATGACTAGCCATGAAATGAAAGAAGAAAGTGTGATCCATAACCCAGAAAAATGTCAGTTGTGGGGATTTAATAGAGCACTATGACAGACAATTACAAAAAATGCTTTTTTTTTCCCAGTACACTTGAAACATTTCCCAACATAGATCACGTGCTGGGCTTGGTGCAAGTCTTGGTAAACATAAAATGACGGAAGTCTTAACTGTTAGAGAATAAAATTACAAGTAAATAACAAAATGATATCTAGAGAATCCCCAAAGATGTGTAAATTAAATCACTTCTGCATGACCGATAGCTTAAGGGAAATTAGAAACTAATTTGAACTGAATATTGTAAACAACACAAAATCTATTTAAAATGAATTTAACAAAAACAGAGCACGATAGCTTTATATGTTTCTATTACAGAAGAAGAAAGATCTAAAACCAAACATTTGAATGCTTACCTTAGGAAGATAGGAAATGATGAACAAACTAACCCAAAATTAAGTAGAAAGATGAATGAAAGGAAGGGAGGGAGGGAGGGAAGGAAAGAAGTTGGTTATAATAGTTGCTTTAAGTCTTAAAGATAAACATCTGGTTTAACTTTAGAATTCCATCTGCTGATCTGTTGACTACTTTTTCCTTGACAGTTTCCCATGGTGTCCTGGCTCTTTGTATGGCAAGTATTTTGGTATTGTATCCTAAACATTTTGACATGTGGAAATAGGATCCCTAGTGTTGAAGGTGGAGCCTAATGGGAGGTGACTGGATCATGGTGGTGTGTCCCTCATGAATGACTTAGTGCTGTCTTGGGAGTGAGTTCTCACTCTATTTGTTCATACAAAAGCCGGTTGTTTAAAAGAGCCTGGAACCTTCTTCTCTCTATGTTGTCCCACTTTCACCATGTGACATGCTGGCTTCCTCTCTGCCTTCCACCATGATTATCAGCTTCCTGAGGCCTCACCAGAAGCACAGCAGACGTCAGGGCCATGCAGAACCATGAGCCAAAATAAACCTTTTTTCTTTACAAATTACTCAGCCTCACATAACCCCTTATAGCGATGCAAAGTGAATACACCTATGTTTTATATTTTCTAAAACTACTGAGCAAAAAAATACACATAGAATTTCCGCCCAGCATAATTGCAAGAAATGTAATCCAATGACTTCTGCATATCTTGGCTTTTGTTGTTCATATGCATTCTCTTCCTTCTTAAAAATCTATGTTTGCTACCAGTGTTAAAGTTGCCAGAATAAAAATGGAGTCACTTATGTTAAAAAAAAGAAAAAAAAGGAAAACTCTGTTAAATAGAACTGAAGAAGTCCATGAGTAGAAGGTTCTCACATGTGAGTGCCTGATAAAGAAAAAGACTCTATGAAAACCACAATCTTGCACAAAAGCTATTGTATATATAGTATACATATAATATAATATATATATATATATATTTCTGTGAGGTCATCTGCTCAGCAACAGCCTGTCCAACCTTAGATGGTGTCACCCTTATTATTAATCTTTGTAGCTAAGGATAATTACATCAAAAGAATTGTATAATTTTTCTTACCTTTTCCTTTAAAAACCTTCCCTTACCTCTCTGAATACACACATAGTTTGCTATGGTGTGCTCTATTCCCAAATAAGCATTATTTCCTTTTAGAGAGCCTCTCTCTGCTATTTAGGCTGACACTAGAAACTGTGTCTTACTAGAATATGACTAGTTCCTTATTTCATGATTTTAAGGAGATGCCCAATGAAATACACGTCTATGTTTTTGACCAATGTTTGCTCATATTCTATTGGCTTTTTCAGAGGGATTGTAAACTATTTGATCTTTTTCACATAATCATAACCTTTTTCTTGGTATAACTAAAGTTACTGCACTTTTTACCTCCCAAAATAGTATAATTTCTAAAAGGTGCCACAATAGAATTACTTTATCTATTTTCCTTCTTTCACATAGAGATGGTGGAATGAAAAGTTGGAATAAGTGAAGAAAAAAATGTGTTAACTAGAGATATTTAAGGCTAACTACTTTTGAGTGACACAAAGATTTTATTATTTGAGACATTTTGCAGGGCTGTAATAATCCAGTGCTCACCAAATTAAAATGGCAGTGCTCATTCTTACTTAGATTGTTTGGTGTGTCTATTCCTACTGTGATGAACAAATAATTTGGAGGACATAACCCTTTAATGAGACCTCAAACTATAATCTGTCAGAATTATTTCTTGAATACAGTTCTTCCTTCTGCTTCTGTTGAACATTTAGACAGCAATGAAATGTTAACAACTACTAAGGGAATTGGCTGGGTTTTACTATATTTTGGAAAGAAGATCAAGATTTAATTTGGATAGTCTGTCCAAAAACCTCAACCTCAGAATCCTCTCCAGCATTAGAATGATCCAGAAAAGTCACTTTGGAAGACTTTTGAAATTTCATTTTTTTCTAAAGAAACCACATTTATGCTGATGACATAAAAATGATTGGAATGTTCCTTTCTTGAATGAAATATGAGAAGGGATCCCCCCCCCAAAATGGAATTATCTTTTGGAGGGCAGGCGCCTTATAATGCAGGTTTCCCCCACTAGGTAAGTGTTCTAGAAACACATCAGCAGTATACCAGCTAGTATTGTTGTGAGAGGCTACGTTCAGCTTCACTGACTTTTTTTTTTTTTTTTTTAGTCTTTCAGTGTGTTTGCTCATTTTATGATGGGTGATTTACACGAACAACCTGCCCACACCACACTGAGTGTTCAGCAGTTTTTGAGCAAAAATGGCGTAACTCCCGTGCTCCACCCTCCCTGTTCACCCTCCCGTGCCCTGAGTGACTTTTTTTGTTTTCCCAAATGAAAAAAATCCTCAAAGGGAAATGTTTTGCCTATGTGGAAGAGGTGAAACAAAAAAAACAGCAGAAACACTTAAGAGCATCAACATTGGCGAGTTCACAACTGTTTCAAGCTGTGAAAAAAGCATCCCAATAGGTGTATTGCATCAAATGGAGAGTACTTTGAAGCTGACTGATGTTTAAACATGTAAGAATAAATACACAATTTTTAATGAATAAATTCTGGGGTTTTTTGGGTCTCCCCTCATATATTAAACATATAACTTCCCTGAATTTCCTCACCTTTCACCTCACAAAGCCCACACACCTCTTTTCTTGGTCATCATGTGATTAAATGTTATCCAGTGCATCTGATCATAACACATTGCCCTTAACAAACTAGTCACCTTGCACCAGAATTGACAGAAGTCTTTGGGCTTTTCTTCTCTAACAGTGCCAGTTCATATATAGACTTCATCGATGTTTGATTTTACCTCATTTGTCTATTTTTGTTCTCAATTTGATTCTGACTAGAGCTATACAAATTATGTTAGCCTATAACTATGCCTACCACAGTCATCTAAGACTCTCCTTGTATTAATCAGTATGCACACAAAACCATGGATGGGATGTTAAACCTCACTAACATATTGAAGAAAGAGAAAAGCATATGTTTCAGTTGATATTTTAAAAGTGATTATCTCTCTTCTTAGAAACTCCTTAATGCCTGTGTTCAACACGGACTTCAGACAACTATTTATATTACTCAGATCTCTTCTTTCCTTTCATATGAATTGTGAGATCTCATTCTGATTGTAGGACACTTTATATAAATTTAACCTAAATCTAAAATCTGTGTATATACTGAAATATACTTACATTCTTGTTTAGTTACTCCACAGAAAGGAGTTGGAACTACACCCAAAATGTGGTTTGAATACTGAGACGGATATACCAAGAGGGTACAAAAAGGTTTATAACTCACATAATGAGGCTTTCTGGGGAGGGAGGCTCTCAAGCATGTCCAAAAGTGATTTGAAAGAGCAGGGGAAAAGACTAAGTTAGGTTTTGTTGCTCGTTTTTGTTTGTTTGTTTGTTTGTTTGTTTGTTTGTTTGTTTGTTGGAGTCTCACTCTATCAACCAGGCTGGATTGCAGTGACATGATCATAGCTCACCACAGCTCACTGCAGCTTCCACCTACTGTGCTCAGGCTATTCTTCTGCCCCAACCTCCAGAGTAAATGGAACTACAGACATCTGCCACCACACCCATCTAAGTTTTTTGTTTTTTGCAGAGATGAGGTCCTGCTATGTTGCCCAGATTGATCTCGAACTCCTGGGCTCAAGCAATCCTCTTACCATGGCCTCCCAAAGTGCTGGGATTACAGGCATGAGTCACCATGCCTTGCCTAGTTGGGAGTTTTTATAGTAGTTAGGGAATGAGGCTGAGGTGAAAATTCCTGTGTATGGCTTGAACTTCCTACAGGCAACAAAAGAAGAAGTGCCAGGCTTTCTAATCTACTTTCCCAAATGTGGGGCAAGAGTTTCCTCTTTGTACGGGAGAGGCTTAAAAGCTGTCAGCAGACAAACATCAAGAAATAGAATCAGCCCTCATTACAACACTATCCCTGCATAAACACACAGCATACATTTGAATACACCTACCTACACGCATTGCCTATTATACCACATTGCAAGATTTCTGTGCATTGCAAGGACTTTGGTTCCCATGGTCACAACCCAGCTCATCATTCCTGCTCCCTTGTGAGTCTCACTTGCATTTCCTCTCCCAAGACTGTTCATGTCTTTGTACATGAGGTGATAAAAATGCAGAATTCAGTCCTTCTTCATGATTGAAACAAGAACTAAAAATGAATAGCCCACTTGCACAGGATATTTGCATTTGTGGCATAATATGCTAGACGTGTGATAATTCAGAAAAAATGGAGAAATAGGGAGATTACTACTCCTATTGGTAAAAATTTACCATGCCTCTTAGTAGGCAGAAGTGCCTACTTAAATTTGGGCTTTAAATAAACAAGTAGTTTTTTTTTTCTCTATGACATGAAACAAAATTATTTGTTTACATTTAATTACTTGAGATTATGAATATAAATAATTTAGGAAGCACACACACATACATATGGATGCATGTAGACACATGGTCTGCTGATCTTGTTGGTTTCCTTGTTGCTTAATGAGGAGACTTTGCATGACCTTGTCTCAGAGTCAGGAAACTCAACAATGCTGACAGCCCGCCTGGAAAATAAAACTGAGGATCAGAAAGAATTCTGTCAATTAAGTGTTGTCAGAGAAGTTCATACAGAAAGTATCCAAATTTTTTCCTTTCCTTTAGCCTTTTTTCCCCCCACTCAAAATATGTCTCATAACAAAACCACGACCATTTTTCTTTGTTCCACTAAGATACAAGGGGGAACCAAAAAAAAAAAAAGAATTATCTTTTGGAGGATGGATCTCTTGTAGTACAGGCTTCCCCAAATAGGAAAGTGTTCTAGGAACCCATTGGCATTAGTCTACCAGTTAGCTTTGTTGTGAGAGGCTGTGTTCAGCTTCAGTGATTTTTTTGTTATTTTTGACAATCTTTCAACACTTTTGCTCGTTTCATGATGGGGGATTTACATGAAAACCTGACATACCACCCTGAGTGTTCAGCAGTTTTCGATCAAAACCTGAATGACCTCTTGTGCTCCACCATCCCTATTTACTGATCTCCCCCGAGCGACTTTTTTTTTTTTGTTTCCCAGATGAAAAAACTCCTCAAGGGGAAACATTTTGCTGATGTGAAAGAGAAAAAACAAACAAACAAAAAACGACAGAAGCACTAAAAGGTATCAAAACTGAGCTGTTCAAAAACTGTTTTGAGTAAAAAAAAAAAAAAAAGGGAAAAAGTCTCGATAGGAGTATTGCATCAAACAGAGAGTACTACAGAGGTGACCGAAGTTTAAACATGTATGAATAAATACACAGTTTTTAAATAAATAAATAAATTCTGTTTTTTGGGTCTCTTCTTGTATATATCTGTATATTTTTCCAGCTAAGATATATATTCACATTTAACTTTCCCTAATGAAATGTAGCCCTGAGAGGTAAATTACTTAGACGATAGTGTCTACCTGGCATCATGAATTGAATTTATTTGTAATCATTAAGCCTCTGATCTTCATGTGTAACGGTTTCATGCCTGAGCACTTACCAAGAGTGATAGACTTGGAAGTTGTGTACTATGCTGTTTCCTTTCCTCCTCTAACTCCAAACAAGATCCTTACTGAAGACAACAATGTTATAAAATCACTTGCTTGAACTTTGTCTTAGATTACTAATAATGTGAACAATTCTAATGTAAATTTCAAGCCCTCCCCCCTCCCCCATCAGATTCTAGGACACAGTTTTGGAAACAGCTTTACAGCTTCTTATAGAATCAAGTTAATTATTTTGCATAATGAAGGGAGGGGTTACCCAATACTAGAAATATTCAAGATTAAGATGAAATCCAAATTTGCTAAGATATGAGTGGTGGCTTTATAGGAAAATAGTTATAAACATCAGTTTTACACACATTAAACATAAAAGACAAAAATATGACCTTGAATATAAAATATTATATTTCTATAATTTTTTTTTCATGAATTACTTCTTGCAAGTAATTTTCCACTTTTTGTTTGTTCAGGTTGTTTTGTTTTTGAGTTGAGGTCTCACTCTGTAACTCAAGCGTGAGTGCAGAGGAACAATCAGAGCTCACTGAAACCCTGACTATCTGGACTCAGGCAATTCTCCCACCTCAGCTTTTTGAGTAGCCTGGACTACAGATGCATGCCACCACACCTAGCAAATTTGTCTTATTTTTGTTTATAGAGATGGGTGTTGCTATGTTGCCTGGGCTGGTCTTGAACTCATGGGCTCAAGCAATCTTCCTGCCTTGGTCTCCCAAAGTGCTAGAATTACAGACGTGAGCTGCCATGACTGGCCAATTTTCCATTGTGGTAAACTTAAAATCACCAGAGGTGGTTTCCTGCAAAGTATGCTGAGAAATCCAAATTAATCAATGCATCTTCATAATTAAGTTTTTCATTTGCTCTTTCTTAAAAAAAGAAATTAGTATCAAAACAGCTAACACATCTTGATGTATTCTTTAACCCAAATTAATGCTGAATGAATAAAACAGCTGCATAACTTCTTTAAATGTTTGTGTGACTTTAAATAACTGTGATCAAATTTATATCAAAATAAATATATCAGTTATACATCAGGTTAACCAGAATTTGAAACTGATTGAAACCAATAACATTTGTCTTGAAGATCCAAGGTTTTTTCAAGACCTCTAGAGTGAGAAAGACTTTATTTGAATTCCTGCTTAATTATTAATGGTATATCTTATGAGGTACATGTTCTGTCTGTTCCTCAGTTTCCTGATTTCCCAAGTAGAAATGAAAATGCCTACCTAGGTTAGTTGTGAGAATTAATTAAAATGAAATAATTTCCAGAACAAAGGAAAGCTTAGTGCCTAGTTCATGGTAGCACCTAGCACATAGCAATTATCATTATGTTACAATTATATTTTGCAACTGGTACTAAAATTATAGGATATTTTCTTCACTTCTAAAAATACATCTTTTTTCTGAATGAATATATCTTAACAGCAAGATGGCTTTTAAGCCTGCTTGGTTTGTACATAGCTCAACTATATCCTTTTATATTATGGTATTGTCTCTTATTTAATGCTCAGGTACACATAATATAAATGCTTTGTTTTTTAAGGAAATATGATATTTTATGGAGAATTTATGTAATCCACATGTAATGAAGCTTTTATCCTAAAGTATATGCTGAATGCAGTTGAGTTTGACAAAATTTTTCCCTCATTGAAACTTTTACAAACATTTAATTTGTGAATGTAACTGGTATAATTCTTACAACTTCATCAGATTCTGGACCAATTGTAAGAAATTAATGTGGTAGGATAACACTCTGAGATGTGCTTTTGGGCTAAGGGATATGAACTATCTTCTCTAGCAAAGAGGCCTACAAAAAGAGGGAGAGATCAAAGATGGAAACTGTATTTAACTTTCCACCAGGGCCTAAGAAAGGAAAGATTAGGCAGTGACAGTGATTAGTTCCAGAACTCATTCTTTTACCTCCATCTGTACTCATACCAGATAAAACTCCCATACAGTAAGGAGGAGAATCGAGAACATTTGGACACAGGTTGTTCTCTACACCTCACTTTCCACCTTTACCCCCGGATATACCTGGGGTGGACTTTAAAGTAGCAATAGGACTTCTCAAAACCACTCCAGGGGATGGTTCAAGGACTGAGAAGAACTGTGAATTACTAGTTCCTTCTGGTCTTCAGTGATTGACAGCCTCACTGATGTCCTCCCACCAAGTGGTGTGAAAACTAGAATAGAGAGTTCCGGGAGGGGTAGTAGAAACATATGGTTTCTGGATACCTTAGAAGGGTATGTGAGAGCAGTCATGACTTCTCAATGCCTAATAGAAAGAGTGCAAAAGTAGGAAGAGAGAGGGTGTGGTTACTGGAAGCCTAGAGCTGTTTCCTTAGGCTAAGAGGAAGCGTTCTGCAGCAACAGATAGGAGCTATGTGCAGAACTGTCCTGGCCACGGCTTGTTTCCAGATGTGGTTATCACAGAAGAATGCCAGTGTAGACTGGACAGAGAAAGCTCAATCACTAACTCAATCACTAAATTTCAGTGTTTATCTGGAAGTGATTAGAACCAGGTTAGGTTTCATGTTTGGTTTTTGGTTTTTGACTTCAGGCAGAATAGGAACTTTTTATAGAAAGAAAATTCTGTTGTAGAAAAAAAAAGGTATATTTTGCATGTATACCATACAAAGAATATTGAGGTCAGGTTTAGAGAAGCTAGGATTCTTACCCAGACTTTTGTTCCAGAGCTAAGGGCAGAAATCAAGGTAAATTCCTTATTATCTATCTCAGAAATATATCAGGTTTTAGAATGGAGACTCTCAACAATTTAACTCATGTTCTTTCATATTCTATATGAATAAGTACATCTACCAATCAGGTTATATGTGTTGATTCATAATTAATAAGTGCTTTTAATTTTAAGCTAAGAGACATAACTAATTTTCAGTACTTACCATCATCTTGAGTTGATTTGATCCTTCCGGGGTCAATGACACTTATTATTTGTATTGATATATTTGGTTTTATCATGGAAAAGGAGATGTGTATTCCTTTCGGAAAATCACTAAACTCTAAAATTCCAACTACAAAGTTGCGAACATTAGTTACCACTTTTCACGTGAGGGAGCACACAAGACACTTCGATAGTAGCTCATTCTAGTTTATATAGCCAGGATATGATACATAGTCAAAAAGAAAAGTAAAGTGAGTAGATTACTCCCTTATGAATAATAAAAAATCAAATCTAAGAACAGAAGAATTCAAACGGTGTTTAAAACTTTGTTGAGTCACTTTATATGTCCGACTGTACATCAAATAGGCACAGAGTCAGCACAGTATCTCATGCCTATAATCCTAGCACTTTGGAAGGCAAAGACTGGTATCATTTGATCCCAGGAACTTGAGACCTGCCAGAACAGAGCAAGACCTTGTCTCTACAAAAATTTTTTAAAAGTTAACCGGGCATAGTGGTACATACCTGTCGTCTCTGCTATTTGGAAGGCTGGGGCAGGAGGATTGCCTGAGCCCAAGAGGTCAAGGCTATGGTAAGCTGTGATCATGTCACTGCACTCCCACCTGGGTAACAGATTGAGACCCCAACTCAAACAGGTTAAAGCTGTGAAATGGTTGCTGAAAATATTCTTAATTAAACAACTCACTGCAGCCTGTATAATATCTCATGTGACAAAATTTCTTTACTGTAAAAACCTGATTTTCTTTGAGAGAGTGATATAATTCTCTTTTAATTTGTGTCATTCAACTTGGTAAATCTTTTCACTTTGGTTGTTTGGAAAATCAATGTAAAGTGTATCTGTTCAGTTGCTGTAATTCAATTTTCTTATTTAAGTATTGTTTTTCCTCTTTTATGCTATTTTATTTTCTGAATTTTATCACTTTAGTGAAATAAATAAAAACATAAACCACGTAGCAAAACCAATTTTCATAAGCCCATCATTCACCTACTTCACAATAAGAGAGACCTCCTAGTCAGTAAACTTGAACTCTAAGGATATGATTTCCATTCTCTTCATTAACCAAAACATTTTATTCTTAGTTGTTCTGACTGGGGAAAAGGTACTCTTCACAAGACGAGGGAAAGCAGGACTGCTGGGTGATTAGTCTTTTCAAGTGGGATGTTGGCGTCTTGGCTCATAATGACCAAGTCCTCAATAACCTGGATATTCCTTGCTTGAACCTTGTTTTGGAGAACATGTGCATTGTTGTTGGAAATACACATTCAGAAGGAAAAAAGTGCACATAAACAAGATGATTAAAAACTACTCCAACTATTTTTGGGTTAAAGATATTTCTCTTTGTTTTTTAAACTCACCTTCTTTTCTTGTGCTCTTGAACTTGAGTTGGTTCTTCATTGATAATATGTGAACATGACCCAAAACTGACTAGCAAGACACACAGAACAGAAAATTGTTTGAAGTGCCTGTTTTGACATGCTCCCTTTTTTAAGCGATAGAGCAGTTTCCACACAAATACCAAACATTGGTGAATTACTGATGGAAAAAAATGATTGGTTTACTTAATTTTCCAATAAAAACCTGAGTATCTTTACTTGATGTCAGCTTTTTAATATGTTTATTTTATTATTTCTACTAAGATAAAATAGGTACTAATAATAGCTAACATTGTGAATACTTACTATGTGTCACTCATTGTACCAAGTGCGTCACATGTGTTGCTTCTGTGGATTCTTTATACCTTGTTTATAACCTGTGGTAGTACTTAACCACATAATTACAAGAATTTCTTTGAGGCAACTGCTCTGTTTATTTGATACCTTGTAAGTGCTAAATATACTTTTCTCCATATACACATTGAAAGTCTTCAAGCCAAAAAGTCATCATTCTGAAAAGAAACTCAGAGAAAGGAATAGGTAGTGAATATACTTTTTAGAATAAGAGAAAGAATGAATGAAGATACTTTATGTGTAACCAGAACAAATTAACTATCAAAAGAGATGAAAGAAAGAATACTGCCGAAGCCATCTCTGTTTCCTAACCTAGAACAACATGTTTCTGAGGAAAACAAAAAACTCCCCAAAGAACCGAATTTTCCAGAGTGACTTTCTACAATTCAAAAGAATTAAAGATCTGTGCAGTATTCTCTTCATCTTCAAGGCAAGACTTCAGGTTTGGAGGAATTCCTAGATTATATCAAACACCAACACTGACATCTGCTGGAAATACACATTGCCCACAGTTCCTGCAGTTGGTTAAAAAAAAAAAAATGTGCAGAAACAAACTGATAAGAAACTATCCCAAACTTCCTTAAAACCAAGACGAATAACTAATATATCAAGGAAATGTGAATGTGAACAATCTTTGGCATTTGTTTTACTGAGAATATAATTTTGGCAAATACATTCTTAGAAATAAACATGGCCATAGATTTTTTAGTCTAATTGACTAATTCTTATATAAAAAATCCTTAGCACGGCCCAAACAAATGTGTTTGATATTTCTTAAAGCAAAACATGATATATATCTCCAAATATGAGGAATTTAATTAATTTTTACCTGATGTTTCATAAACAGCATGGTTACTGATTTCTGGATCATAGAAAATTTTAAATCATTTTGAGGCCTCAATTTTCATGAATATAGAGAACACAGTTTTGGTGAATGCTTTTTTGCTGTGCGTATTTTATTCTTCCCATTCTTCTCAATTTTATTTCTGCTGTCTCACTTGTAATACTAACTAGGTATTTGGAAAACAATCAAACTAAAGAAGAATACACTTTCCTCCATTTGTTTAGGTATATATTGTGAGTACAATCTGATGCAAAATACTTTTTCTACCCTTATATTAATTTACTGAAACTTTTCAATAAGAGAAAAAGATTCTGCAGCTTAAAAAATTATTTTATTACATTTGTTAGGAAAAAAAATCTGTGTTTTTTCAATTGTTATGTGTAAAAATTAACTTCCTAAATCCCTATCATGAATCTTCCATGGTTGGAGATGTTAATATTTTCTTCTCAAGTAACCTTACAATTTCTCCGTTTTGTGAAAATATTTATTTTGCCCTTTTTTTCCTTTTCTTTATCATTATGTTGCAAAATACAGCAAACAAACAGAAAAAGTGCTTAAAAATACAGATGCACAAGTTAGTGCATTATAGAAAAATGAACACTCATGTGACTACCACTTAGATGAAAAAAAAATGTTGCCAGCATACTTTTAAAAGTCCTCATTGCCCCTTCTCTATTACAATCCACACCTTTGCTCTAGTTTTACGTTTCAACTCCTAACATACATTCCTAAATACTATAGTTTTGCTGTGATTTAATTTCATGTGAATGGGATCAGAATGCAACTTTTTTTAATGTGTTGCTGTATTCAGTCAACATCCTGTGTTTCACCCATGTTGTTCTATGTTGCTGTGATTTGTCCATCTCTGCTAATCAATATTTTTTTCATTTTAGGACTATATAACCATTTTATTTATTTATTTTTTTGATCCAATCTGCTGCCGATGAACTTTTGGATTGTTTCTGATCTGGAGCTGTTTTTAATTCTAATGTGTTAGTGAGCATTTCCATCCAAGTCTTGTGGTGCACATGCAAGTATTTCTGTTGGATGTAGCCCTAAGAGTAGATTTGCTGGTTCATGGGTTATATGGGTCTTCAACTTCAGTATATAACAGCATAACATTTTATAAAGTGGAGTGGAATGAGTAGTCTCTCCTCTCTTCTCTCCTCTCCTCTCCTCTCTTCTCCTCTCTCCTCTCCGCTCTCCTCCCCTCCCCTCCCCTCCCCTCCTTTCCTCTCCTCTTCTCTTCTCTCTCTCTCTCTCTCTCTCTCTCTCCTCTCAGGATCTAACTGTGTCACTCAGGCTGAAGTACAGTGGCACAATCATAGCTCACTGCAACCTTGACCTCCTGGACTCAGACAATCAATCTTTCTGCCTCAACCTCCTGAATAGCTGGGACTACAGGGGCATGCCACCACACCTAGCTAAGGTTTTTTTTATTATTTTTTGTAGAGACTAGGTCTCTCTATGTTGCCCAGGCTGGTCTTGAACTCTGGGGCTCAAGCAATCCTCCTGTCTTGTCTTCACAAAGTGCTGGGATTACAGGTGTGAGCCACTCTACCTGGCCTCATTGTGTTTTTACCTTGCATTGAATATCCTTTTTTATAAAGTCCTTGCACAAGTCTCTTTCCCATTTTCCTAACGGGTACCAGTTTTCTAAATAAATTTCCACAAATTTATTCATAGATACTGTTTGTTTGCCCTTTGTTGTTGTGTTGCAAATACCTTTTTTACACTATGGCTAGTCTTTTCAGTTTCTTTTTTTTTTTGAGTTGGAGTCTCACTCTGTCGCCCAGACTGGAGTGCAGTGGCCGCTCCCGGCCACCGCAGCCTCCACCTGCTGGGCTCCGGTGATCCTTCCGCCTCAGCCTTCCGACTAGCCAGAATTACAGGCATGTGCTACCATGCCCGGCTGATTTTTTTGATTTACTGTAGAGATGAGGTCTCGCTGCCCAGGCGGGTCTCGAACCCGCGGGCTCAGGCAATCCACTCACCTCAGCCTCCCAAAGGCGCGGGATTACAGGCTGAGCCACCAGGCCCGGCTTTTTCAGTTTCTTAATGTTATCTTTTGTTGAAACAAATTTACATCATATAGATGACTTTCAGACTGCATACTTTGTATGCTTCTCAAGTCTGAGGTTCTAGCAAGGGAATAACTTATGTGCATCTGGTTAAGGATAAGGATAACACACTGCGAATACATTGTAGCTTCAGTTTTTACAGTTGTTAGCTGATTGTGTCCACATAGTTACAATTCAATCTGATACAAAGTTTATCCATATCCCTATTAAATTCCTCATTCTCTCTCCATCCATTATTACTTTTCATCCAATCAAAACCTTCAGGACCACCCTTACATTCTCTGTCTCTCCCTACCCACAACCAATCAAGTACAAACCCCACCTCTCAATACTTTTATGCTAATGTATTATGTATTTCCTCTCATTCCTGTAGTGGCCATAAATATGCATCTCTTAGATCAACAATCTGTGTAGGGAGTAAAATGGACAGTCCTAGCTTCTTCCCTCCTAAATCTACCACCGTATTCATGCCAAGACCATGCATCCCACGGGCTACTCCTATGAATCGAGACTCATTACAGCAAGAGGTAGACTCCTTTGATTGACTGTTTTGGCTATGAGACTCTGATAGCCTGACTGAATGTGCACATTCCTGGAATGTGCGGCAGTCTGAACATTTTCCTACCCTAGTTCCCCTTCCTTGACAGATGTCAGATCTATAGGACTGTCTGACATTTCTTTCTACTTTCTCTGGCCCCCTCCCCACTAAATCTCTTACATTTTCTAATTCTTTGTGGCATCTACTTTCTAGAAGACTCTGAGTAACACAGTCCCTGTCCTCATTATGTAACTTCACCGTCATGGTGGTTTTTTTGTTTGCTTTTTTGTTTTTTTTGAGTTGGAGTCTCACTCTGTCACCCAGGCTGGAGTGCAGTGGCACGTTCACGGCCACCCCAGCATCTACCTGCTGGGCTCTGGCTATCCTTCTACTTCAGCCTTCCAAGTAGCCAGAAATACAGGCACGCACTACCACACCCAGCTAATTTTTGATTTATTGTGGAGACAAGGTCTTGCCAAGTTACCTGGGCTGTTCTCGAACCCACAGTCTCAGGCAATCCATTCACCTCAGCCTCTGAAAGTGCTGGATTACAGGCTGAGCCACCGAGTCTGGCCCATGGTGTTTCTTACCAATAGCTAGTTTTTTATCCCCGGTTTTGCCTTCACAGATCCTCTTCCTGCGGCAACCAGAATAATCCATCTGTCCACAGCTGTCCTCTGAAAGTGTAAAGTCTTTACCAAGGCCCATCTGCCTCCACGATCCTATTTCAGTCTCTACCGTTAGCTTCCCCATTTGCCTCTATAAGCCTCACATCTCATGTGATAATGACATCAAGTGTGTTGACACCTTCACCCATGTTTCATCCTTGTTCCCTCTGTGCCTTAGCCGGGTGGCCTCCTTTGTGTGGGATAACCTTCCCTTCTTTTTGCCTAGATATAACTGCTCATCTGGTTGGCAGCTTCTGCAGGAGAACTTCCTAGATCACCCCAAGCTAGATTTAGTTCTCGACCCAGCATCCACCCTACCCACTCAACACTTCCAGGGCTGGTGTGTTACTGCCTTTGTGCCTTTCTCCCCAACTGACCTGTGGCCTCTCCCAGGGCAGGAATGTTCATTTAATTTCCATATAGCCAACACTAGCACATACTTAGCTCAGAGTAATCAATAGATTGTTGTTTTTTAAATTGAAAGTGTTAGGATCCAGTAGTTCATTGAATTACTATCTTTAGAAAATTTTAAAATAAAAAAATGTTTGGCTCATTCATTCAAGTGTTTTGCAATCATTAGAGGATAAGTTATGACACAGGTGGAACTGTGGTTGCCCAAAGTCTTAGTCATTCTAGGGTTATAGGAACCCCCACCCAAGTGTGAGCAAGAGAAGAAGAATAAGATCAAATGAGAGTCAATCTATTGTTTACTGATGACAACTCTGGAGGAAAATCTTAAAAATGTCAATACTACTTAGAGGTCTGAATTGCGTGGAAATCTAGCTTATTCATCCATTCTTATCTACTCATGTTTGAAATAAAACTACTAAATAAACTGATATATTAATTTTATCTCTTGGAGTTTTGAAAAAAAGTGCAATGGAGCAGATATTTTAATAATTTAAATCTAATATCGATGTTCGATATTTTAAGCATAGATACATGCATGTGGTGGGTGAGCAAATGATATTAGCAAATGAGAAAAATTTAAAAGATATCCACATAATGCCAACAGAGCCAACCAATTCAAGTTAAAGAAACAGGATCATCAGAGTTCCTAGGACCAAAATATGGGTCATGTTTTTATTGTAACCAACTGAAGGTTTGGATATCGTGCAATTATGGAAGGCATGCAGTAATATTCTTCTTATGCTGGTGGACATGATAATGCTCATAGAAAGTTGTGTGACACTGAAAAACAGGTGGAAAACTGTGAGGCTGGGAAGTTTGTGTGCCAACAACCACAGGTCTATCTTCTGGGTTCCTTCCCATCCGCTCCTCCCTAGGAATCAATGACCTTTCTCTCTCCTTTCTCATAATGCTCTTCATAGTCTTTTAGTACATCCAGTATCAGTTTGTATTTTAACTAGCTGTTGACACATACATCTTGCCCACTTTTCTCTGTGTTCTTTGAGCATGAAGACTTGTTTCGATTAATCAGATTGTCTTCAGTGTCTACCACAGTGCTTCATAGATTGGCTTTCTGTAAATTCTTATAGAAGGAACAGGGGGCAGGGAGAGACTAAAGAAAAGGTGGAGAGATGAAGGGAGAAAATAAGGAAACTAATATGAATTTAAGACATTTTTCAACAAAGTCTCTTTAGAGTATTTAAATCCCATTAACTATAGAATTTAAAAATTTATGTCTTAATCAGGAGTTGCTCTTTAGCAAGAAGAGGGAAAAGTGTTTGCAGGGGAACAGAGTGGCTTCCCAGATCCCTTTAAATCTTATCTAATGAAGTAATTGTTCAATACACTTTTTTCATCGTGAGGGTTCTCCTGGGATCCAAGACAGCCTAAAATAGTGATCACAGCTCAGAGCCTTGTGAGATAATATAAAGAGAAAAGGGAGAAAGGAAAAAACCCCAACTAATTAAAACAAAATAAAATGCTTGAAAGTATTCAAGCTGTCAGTATATATTGTTTACAAATCAATGTCCACTGCAATTCTTAAAATATCTTCTCAACTAAATGACTTCTGTTTCTCCTGTGCTCTGCTGTTGATGGTAATTAGCACAGGTTTGAGGTGCTTAGGAAAAGAAACAAAAACATAAATAAAAACAGTTCAGCAGATGGCAGGGAAAGACATTTGCATGCAAGGCAACAGATTCTCAAGTTCAGACTTGGAAATATTTTAAGTGATGTGCAAAGATGGTAAAGGTAAGCTCTCTCGGTCATCACAGATTCTTTATAACAAAATGTTCATCACATGTACCACACCTACCAGAACATTCCTTCCCACATTCTTCTCTCTATAGACAATGAGTTAGGTAAACACATTTTTGTATTCAAGAAGAGAGGCAACTTTTAATTAAACACATTCTAAATTACCATTAAGAGGGTTTGGAGTGGGGTATAGGTTGGGAAATACCAGTTCATTTCTTCAGACTATTTTTCAAAGCACAGAAGGCATTGAAAGAAGGTTGGGAAATACCAGTTCATTTCTTCAGACTATTTTTCAAAGCACAGAAGGCATCAACTTTTCTAGACACTCTGCAATTGCATTGTTTTCACAGTCTGCACAGTAGAGATCAATATAGAATGTTTCCAATCTGCATTTTCAATCAATGCAAAGAGATAGATTTAATTAAAATTCAAGTATACAACCAATCAACCAGTGCCTACTAAAGACAAAACTTGGTGCTAGGTACTAGGTGCTACACAGAGACGAGTAAGTCTGTCTCCACCTGGCAAAAAAGTAACTGTCTTTGAAGAAATTCCTACTTGTAAGCAACAAGCCTGAAATGTCAGACAACAAAATGAGCCCTGAAATAGAGATAAAAGCAATACACTGTGAGAAAACACAGCAAGAAATAATTAATGTCACCTTTACTGTGGCGGGAGGGAAAAGAAGAATGCTTCCAGATGCAGTGGCATTTAATTTGGCAATAAGGATGCGTCAGCATTCAGCAGCAAAAATGGCTGGAAAGAGTATGCCTCCAAGGTCGTGTGATGCCTAATTTCTATCATAAGAGGTCTCTTCTCAAATATCACCTTCTCAGAGTCCACTTTGCTCTCATCTCCCTGGTCAATATAGTTAACTTGCTAGCAAATCTTCCTAAGGTATTTTGTACATGGTTGTCCTTTTTTGATAAAATTATACTAAATAGATATTAGCCAATTCTGATGACTCAGAGTAATTTTTGGAGGGTGAGGGACAACTGTTAAAAGAAATAGATCAATTATTTAATCGATCAACTAAAAATATAAATTTGTGATATAAAATATAAACAGGCCAGGTGCAGTGGCTCCTGCCTATAATCCCAGCATTTTGGGAGACTGAGACAAAAGGATTGTTTGAGACCAGTTCAAGACCAGCCTGAGCAACATGGCAAGACTCCATCTCTACAAAACAAAGCAAATATTAGCTGGGTGTGGTGGTGCACACCCCCTAGTCCTCACTACTCATGAAGCTGAGGTGGGAGAACTTCTTAAGCTTCGGTATTCTAGGCTACAGTGAGCTACAATCAAACCACTGTGCTCTAGCCTGGGCAATAGAGTGAGACTCTGTCTCTACTTTAAAAAAAGGAAGAAAATACAAATAGAAAAATGAATCACATGGGAAGTTAGTTATAATTGTAGAGAATTAAGAGCAAAGATTAAGGCTAAAAGGAGTTTTATTAGTATTCTTTTGTTATACTAAACATCATACGTAGTTTATTGATTTGACAACATGTTTTCTATAATTTCTCAATTAACAATGACAGGTAAAGTGCATGTTTTATAAGACATTTTAATATTTTGAATTTAACAAACTGACTCACCTAAATGGGAAAATGGTCTAAGATTGTAAATAGTTCAAAGTTAAAAAAATAAATGGTATGAGGAAGTTTAAAGAGAAAGCAATGAATATTTACTTTAAAAATTAAAAATTTCTGAAAAGTCAAAAAAACAAAATCTTGTATAATCTTACCACTAAAATTACTTTCCCAGGTCATTAAGTCATTTTTGAAAAAATGATTTTCAAATATATAACACTCTATAATAATTCATTTAATCACTTCTGAATTGTTGAAATACAGGCTGTTCCTGACTTTTGCTGTTATAAAAATGCTGCAATGAACTTATTCATAAATATTTTTTCAATAATCAAGTAATTTTTTAAGAATAAAATGAATTATAATTAGTAGGATGGTCATATCATTATATTCCAGAATAAAGGGCAGTTTTCATTTAATCTTATTCTAAATTATTTTGTGGTATAGTTAAAGAGGTTGGAACTAAGAAGGGAAATGGAAAATACTAGATCGGTGTCTATTGAGATGGAATTACATATTCTATGTATCTTGTTTTATACACTGTGAGGTTCATGCCATTCATTCTTGTGTCTCAGAGCCTTGCAGGTTGTATGGCATAGAGCTGGAAGCTTAATAGATGTTGAGACAGTGCTCATTTAAGCACCTAAAATAAACTTATGATGAAATATGATATGAAAATATACTAGTGCTTCAAAGGTTATTCGAAATATTATTTTGATAAGAATAATAAAATATTTAAAATACATGATTTGAATGGCACAACTTTCATGATAAATATTGCATCCATTCTATTATTGGATCTTGAACAGTTTAAATATTTAAAGGGGAATTCAAGTAGCTAAGCTTAGATATGTCTAAAAGATTACTTTCGAACTGATATGGGTTAGATGTGGTCTATGATTGTAGCAAGTTGAAATAAAACCTACACAAGGAAATAAAAATTTTCAGAGAGAGTTAAAAAGTACTTGACATCCTATTTTTTGAAATACTCACGACAAATACAGCAACAGCAGGACCTGTCGAGATGGTAAATTATTGTAAGATAGTTTCACTGCTGACCAGGAAAGACAGAACTACAGACAACATAAATGAATAGAGGTAGTGTGTACCTAGTTACTTTGAGATGGATGGGTAACCCAAGTACTAAAATGAAAAGTTGAAGATTCAGTGGATTGACTTTCAAAATGAATAAAATAAAATAACAATCATAATTAACATATATCAATTACTTGCTATATGGAAGGCACCTTTCTGAGCACATTATACAATACTGGTCCAGTAATATAATTCAATCAGAATATCCATGGCTGGGAGAGTCAAACATCAATACTTTTTAAATATTTAAAGATAATTCCAATCTGCAGCAAAGTCCAGAACCACTCAACACTGCACCATGATAGATACTCTTGTACCATTATTTTTGAGTTGCAGTCTGTCACCCAGGCTGGAGTGGAGTGACGTGATCATGACTCACTGTGTCCTGGACCTCCTGGGCTTAGGCAGTCCTTCCACCTCAGCCTCCCAAGTAGCTAGGACCATAGGCACACACCACCATTCCTGGCTAATTTTTATTTTTTGTAGAGACAAGATCTTGCTATTTTGCCCCGATTGGTCTGGAACTACTGGGCTCAAGCAATCCTCTCACCCCAGCCTCCTTAAATGCTGGGATTACAGGCGTGAACCACCACGCTCGGCTCTTGCACCTATTTTATTAAAATGGAAACTGAATCACAGAATGGTTATTTCACAGAGACATAACTTGCCAAGGTTAACGAGCTGAGAAGTTGAGACATAAATCCAGGTGTTCAGACTCTAGAGCCCTTGATTGTAACCACTGCAATGTGTCCCCAGTGCTTTAGTGCCATTTCTAATCACTAGCTTTGATTTTATGAATTCAAGGAAGAAAGTATTCTCTCTCTCTCTCTTTCTTTTTTTTTTTTTTGGCACAGAACCTGGCATTTATTATGCTCTGCGGTGGCTGCAGAGTGGGGCCCTGCATACACAGCACAAGCTCAAGGCCTCCTAGGCCGGGGCGCTGTGAGACTGGAAAAACACCGCCTCTTTGTGGCCGCTCCTCTGGCACAGCGGGTCCTCGGTCCGCGGCAACGTGGGGTCCTGGGACACACGTCAGCGATGATCTGGGTCAGCTCGTCCACTTCGTGCGTGATTCGGTTGACGCAGTTGCAGCTGTTGTAGGCTTCCTGCTGAGACTCACAATTCCGGCATGCGCGGAGCAGGATGCAGTTCTCGTTGTCCTCCTTGGGATACAGCGTGTTGTGTTGTTACATTCCTGGCAGAACTGGATACCCGCAAAGCCTGGCTCATAGGCCCCATAGGCTCCATAGCGACGCCCAGCCCGCTGAGCTCTCTCAAGGAGGTTTTCAACGCACATCTTAACAATATTCATTTTAGGTTGTAGTTTATTCTCGTGTGGTTTGTTTCTCACCAGCATCTGTGTTCTCAAGCGCTTGTGTGGGCTCTGGGCAGTCCTGACCTTACCAAACACAAGGTTGTTGACATCGGCCCTTGTCTCTGTTCCAATTCTTCCTCCCCCTTGATGTTCCTACTTACATTTATCTTCAGGGCCCACACAAGCCCATGTCATGGAATCGGTTGTGCTAGAGACATGAAGGAACCCAGTGGCAAAGCAGAAACAACATTGATATCCTTCCTGTTACCAATGTCCCCCTTGGCAGTGTCCAGAGTGTGACTCAGATGTGAATCACTAAGTCTCCATTTGACTTCTGCTGCAGGCTTCTTGTTCCACATATCTCTTTGTATTTTCATTCTAAATCTGAAGTTGTGTTATATTCTGGAATTTCAGAGGCCTAGGTTTAATGCTTAGTTTTGCCACACTCTTAACTATATGACTTTAGTTAGGAGGTTTACAATCTGTGCCCCACTAATGTCCTGTGTGCTGCACAGCATGGACGATAGAGATCTATTTGACAAAATTTTTGGTTCTGTGTTCCTCCATTGCTCTAAATTTAAGTTCAAGACTATTTCCAGACTTTGAGAGTCACTGGTTTCCAAGTCCATTTTGAACTTGGCCTTCTCCTGAGGATGTATCCTGTCTGCATAGGCCATCTTGGTCACAGTTATCCTGGTGCAAGCAATTTGCCTTTCAGCCATAACTGGGAAGGGGGCATAACCCAATGTTTAATTCCCCTGTGGAAACTGAGTATCATGTGCCAGGACAGATTTCTAATTTTTATTTTTTGAGTTGAATTCTCACTCCGTCGCCTAAGCTGGAGTGCAGTGGAACACTCATGGTCACACCAGCATCGACATGCTGGGCTCAGGCGATCCTTCTGCCTCAGCCTTCCAAGTACCTGGAATTACAGGCATGTGCTATCATGCCCTGCTAATTTTTGGTTTATTGTAGACATGAGGTCTCATCAAGTTGCCCGGGCTGTTCTTGAACCCGTGGGCTCAGGCAATCCTCTCACTTCAGCCTCCCAAGGTGCTGGGATTACAGGCTTGAGCCACCATGCCTTGCCCAGGACAGATTTCATAAGCTTGGCACCTGAGTCAGAGGAGTCATATAGATGTATAAATGTGGGACCCTCCTGTGGAGAACATATTTTCTTCTGTGGTGCTGCTTTATTTCCAGATGTGCTCCATGACCATGCACAGGCTGTGGGTACAACAATTAAACTTCCCCTATGTGAAATGGTGCCCATTGCAGTGGACCACACATAAGCCCACAGTTGCAGTTTATTCCCACACCTGAGCTCCTCTAAGTTGTTCAACATCCCAAGGCTCCTGGGAGAGGCAATGAACATTCACATAACCACCTGGTGGTTCCCAATCACCACGAGTGAACATCCAAGTTTATTCCTTATCTGTTCAAAAGGAAAACCTAGGTTGTGTCATCATGAAACCGTTAAAGGAAAGAAAGAAACTGAATACCCTTGATTCAGCAAATCATTTCTTAAAGTTGTGGACAGGCCGCTAATAGCAAAAGGTTTTCTCTCTGGTTTCTTACCTGCCACTGCTTGTTCCTGAAATGATCAATTCATGGTTATTTTTATTTCCCACTGTCCAACATTTAATTAGCAAAAAAAAAAAAAAAAAGGTATGATATTAACCAAGAAAAAACGTATGCAACAACAAGAGAGAGACTTGGAGGTCTGGGACTGCAAGACAGAGTCAGATTCCTTAAAGAGAGTGAAGACAAAAAGTTGTAGGCCCTGCCCCTCGGGCCCCTGAAGACAGGTAGGACAGGGCAGGATAACAGCATACGAGGCAAGAGCAGACTACATTAAGGAAACTTGACAGTAGGACCTCGAAAGAGTTCCCAAGTCCATGTGCTCCGGTCAGCCCCTGCACACGCCTGGATGCTAGTTTCCTAGAACTCAGAGCACACGGGGCCCTGTGGGAACCTAGAGCACAACTCTCGAGAAGTTTGGAGGGGAAAGCAGTGGCCCATCATGGGTGGCCTTGGTTAGCCATGATTTGAGGGTGGCTTCAGGTTTAGCACCCACCCGCGTGCTGCTGTGCCACGGCATTTTCCTGGGATGATTAGGGCTGACTGTCACAAGAATGACATGCCAGAGGTTAGGTCAGAGATGGCTACAGCACAGGGGCCCCTTCAAAGGCATTTCCATGAGATATTTCAGTGTTGTTTGATAGGTCAAGAGAGTTCAAAGCCTTTGATGTTAGAATCTATAAATTTTACATCTTGAAACCTCTTCATGATGGTTTTTTTTTTTTTCGAGTTGGAGTCTTACTCTGTCACCCAGACTGGAGTGCAGTGACCGCTCCTGGCCATCGCAGCCTCGACCTGCTAGGCTCATGCAATCCTTCTACCTCAGCCTTCCAAGTAGTTGGAACTACAGGCGCACGCTACTACCCCCAGCTAATTTCTGATTTATTGTAGAGTTGAGGTCTCACCAAGTTGCCCAGGCAGGTCTCAAACCTGCGGGCTCAGGCAATCCACTCACCTCAGCCTCCCAAAGTGAAGGATTACAGGCTGAGCCACCAAGCCTGGCTCTTCATGATGTTAATGCAAATACAGCACATTTAATTTTCTTTCTTTCTTTTTAAAAATAGAAACAGGATCATGCTCTATTGCCCAGGCTGCTCTCAACTTCCTGGACTCAAGCAATCCTTCTACCTCAGTCTCCTAAAAGTGCTGGGATTATAGATGTGAGCCACTGTGCCCAGTCAATACAGTACATTTTGAGAATTTAGATGGATATGTTTGAGGCTTCCAAAAGTTTCCAAATTCTTGAACAATATTATAACATGACGTTTTCTCCAAGAACATACAGTGGACTACCTACTACCTCAAATGCTAGTGATTGCCTTGGGCTTTTTTAGAGAGTGGAATGACAACAAGTAGAAAAATAACAAAATCTTGTTGTGATGTTCTGCAGGTTCAACTGCATGGTAAGTGAAGAGTTTTTGTATCAAAGAAGATAGTGTCTAAAAGCGAGATTCTGTCAAATTAAAGATCACCACATGACACTGACATTCAGTGCTATTCCAAAGTTTAAACTCTGTGAGTACCAAGGGTCTGTGATGAAGTAATGGCTCTAGCAAATGACTTTGTCCTCCAAGTGAGAAAAAAGAAAAAAACGACTTCTCATGCAGGACCTCATTCTGGGAGCTGAGGACCCCTAGTGGGCTCTGTAACAACAGTTCCTTCTGAACAGTAAGTGCTGTCTGGAGAATGAATCATTCATTTCTCACACATTTTTCAGATGCAGGTATATGCTGTTGTGATTAATATAATACAGTTTCATTTAAAGCACTGCAAAAGCTACAATGGCTTTTTGTTATTGCATTTTTGTTTTTCAATTAAAAGATTCCCAAAGGCTGGCGTGGTGGCTCGTGCCTGTAATTCCAGCATTTTGGGAGGCCAAGGCGGGAGACTTTAAGCCTAGGAGTTTGAGATCAACCTAGGCAACATAGTGAGACTTTGTCTTTATAAAAAAAATAAAAAATAAAAATAATCAGTCAGACGTGATGGTGGTGCATGCCTGTAGTCCTAGCTACTTGGTAGCCTGAGGCGGGAGGACACCTGAGACCAGGAGGTCAAGGCTGCAGTGAGCTGTGATCATGCCACTGCACTCTAGCCTGGGTGACCAAAAAAAAAAAAATTCCCCAAATACTATCACTAATTTGAGAGAGTCAGAGGTCTTGATGCTACTCAAAAAGGTTGGGAACCTCTCTCTAGAGAATCATCTCCAGGGAAACCATGCCCTTTCTGACAAGTGGCACCCAGAAGAGTCGGACCTACTGAAAATAACAGAAATGTCCTACAGAACTCAATCTGTAGCAGAACTGCATGACTTATAAATAATGCATTTATTTCTATTGCAATAAATTTTTTGGAAAAAGGACATCCATCTACAAATGAGCATTTGTAGGCTTTGGCCAAATACCAAGTGGCACAGTCAACATAAGTAGTACTAAATGATCAAATGTGCAAATTTCTTCATGTCAGAACTAGCCATAGGAAGAAACTGCAAAGCCTATATGGGATGCCAGACATCACTTCAACCAAATTTTTGTTTGTTGTGTTTTGTAGAGATAGGATCTTGCTATGTTGTTCAGGCTGGTCTCAAATTCCTGGGCTCAAGCAATCGTCCCACCTAGCCTCCTAAAATGCTGAGATTATAGGCATGAGCCACTGCGCCTGGTTCAATCAAATTTTTACTCACTGTTAAAAAAAAATCCCGCCCCACACACACATGCAGGAGTACTATCATGACTTGGCTCAGTGCAGTGTATTCATAAACTCTTTTATCCCTCTGAATCAAGTGCTATCATTTATTTCATTACTGAAATAGTCTCTTAGATGGCCTGATTTCTAGGGCTATTAAGCTGGAGCAGTCAGGCAAATAACATTTCTTTAATAGAAAGATAGTGATCTGTAATTGATAAGTTCTTTTTTTCTTCTTACAGTTTCCCCCTTACACTTAAAACCATTTCAATCAGCATATAGAGTGTTGCAGGGGGAGAGGGACAAGATTTTTCAGAAAACAGTGGGCATCTTCACCCTCATTCAGTTCTCAACCTCAGTGTCAAAGGATAATTAGTGAGAAAGATAGTAAATGCCTTCCTGGCAATCAGTTAAAACCAAATAATGGGGCCAGGCACGATGGCTCATGCCTGTAATCCCAGTATTTTGGGAAGCAGAGGCAGGAGGATCACTTGAGTTCAGGAGTTTGAGACCAGCCTGGGCAACATAACATAGCAAGATCTCATCTCTATGAAACATAAAAAAAAAATTAGCTAGGTGTGATAGTGCATGCCTATAGTATCAGCTACTTAGGAGGCTGAGGGAGAAGGATTGCTTGAGCCCAAGAATTTGAGGCTATGATGAACTGTGATCATGCCACTGCCCTCTAACCTGGGTGACAGAGTGGGACTTGACTCAAAATAAATAAACAAACAAAAAACTAGATAATAAATTTACACATTGATATGTTTGTAAAGATACACATACACGAACACATGAAACGCGCAAAAAATAATTTATAATTCAATCTCAGATACACAAATATACTTAAGAAAGAGAAGTTTTATTAGGGCAATTTCACTTTATTTTTCCATACAGCAAAGTCAACTACGGCAGTAATAATAAAATAAGCATAAAACAAATTGCAGCCCAAGACAAAATACATAATTTTAAGCAACTACAAGCAAAAAGTAAGTTGTGATTACATAATAGTAAAACCAAGCACATTTGTCCTTTCAGCAGATGAAAGTGGTAAGGTTGCCGATAAGTGCAACATTATTCACCAGCTTGAGTGAAGGCTGGATCCCCGAATTCATTAAACAAGTGCCTATTATCACATTTTGATTTTTGAGTGCTTCTGAGTTGAGAATTAAACCTGTGAAATTTGAACTGCGTTTTCTTTTTCACCTGCTGAAAGAACAGGATCCTACAGCAATTTAAAAACAATCACATAACAACTATAGCTACGGTGTGCTGTTTGGTTTGCCTGTTTATGGTTTAAATTTTGTGAAAGTCAATACTGTTTTGAAGATTTTTTTTTGTGTGAACAATAAACCACTGAAATTGGCAGAAACTGATTTGAATAATATATGTTCTTAGTATAGTTCTTTCTCTCTTTTTTGTTGTTGAAGTTTTAAACATGCAGTAGTTTTGAAAAATGTAAGGAATATTTGATCCATGATTTCACCTTAATGGTCGAAGTACCTGCTATTTTTGGTAATGATCTTCAGGCAGATTTGACCCAATGGAGTTTTTGTCAGTCATGAGATTTCGAAAGGATGGCATATCTTTCCAGCTGAAAAAATCCTGGCAAACTACAAGCTGTCCACAAAAAAGCAAAGCAACATGTTTGAAGGGGTATGGAGTGCTAACTCTGTGCCACTTTTGCAAGCAATTTTGCTCGGTCTGTCATTTTATTAGCCTTAACAAAACTCCTTGTAATTATAGACGTTTTTATTCAAAATAAGATCTTACTATTATACAGGTTTCTCTCTTTTGACTATATACAGAAGTGCAAAAAGTCAACCTTCTCTCTAGACGTCCCAACATGCTAAATTGCAGCATAATCAACCCTTAAGAGTTTGCACACACACTATAATTCTCATTACGTAAACTTTGAGTATTTGGATTATCAACAAAAAGTCCCTTGTTCTATTTATTGATTATGCAGCTTATTTATAACAAGGCCTGATATTCAGGGATTTCAAAAATATTAAACAATACTTTAACATTTGAAATGGATACAGTAGAAAATAAATTTTATTCTAATATCTAGGATCTAGATCTTCTTATAATAACTAATTACAAACAAAATAAATCATCAAAATATTACTCAATTGTCTGCCAGGATTGCTGCGATAGCAACAACTTAACTTCTTACTTAGCAATGATTATATATTTATAAGATATCCATATAAAAGATCTTTGTTCTTTTAATGAAAACTAGACAAGAACTAACAATGACTGACATTCTTACATTGTAATATTAAATCAGTAAAATATAAATCATTTAGTTAACAATACGAATATTCATATGACACTACATGTAATTCAAAACTGAGTATGTTATGAAGGAAAAACTAATTTTTTTTGTATTTTGAAAAATTCATCGGTAAAATCTAATAAAACAATAGTCTATAAACTGAAATGGTATTCAATTGTTAATAGAAAATGAAAATCTAATAAATGTAGGAAATGAAAAACTACATTTTAACAAGAAAAATAAGTAATATTCTATAATGTAACTAACTACAATAACATGTGAAGTCACCATTACTTTCTTAACACGATTGAAATTACATTGGTATGGGTTCCAACCCGTAATGTAATAATCTAAGGCTTTAATAGATGTACAGTACAATCAGTAAAATCAACACATCAGTCTTATATTAGAAAGCATCTCTCTCAAGCATAAAAACTTGCAGTAAACTTGGAAGTATGGAAAGTTCTACAACTGAACTTTCACCTCTCCCATTCCACACTATAACTACCAGTGACCTGGCCCCTACTTCAGCAATTTTTAGAACTGCTGAACAGAGCAAAAATATCCTTTACTAGCTGCAACATCCAAACCTCAAAAAAGGAATTCCTTTGGATGAATCCATTCTTAAAAACTGAATGCACATCTATTTTTTTATTTTGTAAAGGCTTTCTAAGGCTATAAGCAGTTAATCTGAACAAAACATAACAAAACAAATCACATATAAAATTCACCCATGTACTTAACCCACCCAATTACTAGGTTAATTAAACATTTCCCATTTTCATATTTTGGTTTATCATGCATCTGATGACAGTGCTGCTTTCTTCTTTGTTTAGAGTCACTATTTTGAATGTGACTGTGATGAAGCGTTTAAGCAAACGTGAAACCATTTTTGCAAAGCATTTATAGTCTTTTGACTTTTGACAGAGGCTATAAATAGAAGTAAAATAATTTCCTCATTTTTTGTTATCGTGTCTCAGAAATGGCATATCCCTTTTGAATAACATGTTATACAGTATAGTATGCATAAATATTACACTACAATGCATTAAAATAATTTTATATATATCTATTATATATATCTCCAGTATGTGTGAGTTTGTATTGAGAGTTTGTGTTGTGCTGTCTATTGTTACTGTAAAGTTAAATTGGCCATTTCTGAGACAGCTTTGGTTTCAAAAAAAAATGGTGCCCTTTGACTGATTAGTACTAGCAAATAAGCAACAAAATGTGGCTCTGAAAACAATAACACTGAAGAAATAATACTCTAATTTGATGTACAGTCTATGGCACTTCATGAGAATCCTTAACAACATGGTACTTAAAGCCATGATGTGCTTTAAAATATACACAGTTGTGGTTTTGCTTGGCACATTCATCTCTGTCAGATCCCTCCCTCACCACGTCTTACAATCTATTACATTAAAAATATTACTCTTAAACAAAAATGACTGTGCATGCACGCTCTCATCTATAATGGCAATTTTAAATACAAGGTGCACCTTTGTTATTTGTAAACCTTGAAAGAAATAAACTTAGTTTTAAAAAATTATATCTTGGTCTACAGACGTACCAATACATAATAGAATCATGGTTACACCATAGTCTGTCTTTTCAAGATGGCATGAATATATAGGAAACTAATTAGGTATGCATATTTTAATGCATAACTCTGTGCTAGAAAAGAAAGACGATGTTGTTCTTTTAGACAGGAATATCACCTCAGCACAAATATTAATTAAATGTACAAAGTGTATAGGCAACAGTGTGCAGTGGGTTTCCATGTTGTCTTTTCTTCTGGTTAACATGCAATATGTGGATGTCTTGTGGCTGAGGGACTTGTGTGTGTGTTGCTTGACGGTATATACAATATGGCTAATGACTTCTTCCTTTACTCTAACCAAGCACACTGTCCTTTCCTCTTTAGTATGATCTACAAGGGAAAAAGAGATAATCTTGGTTAAAACCGAAAACAACTAAAGCAGCTTCAAATATAATTTAATCTTAACATTTTCTTTTCTGGTTAAATTCTGTATTCACATATATGGTATCATATCTTCCACTTCATAAGTGAAAATGTATCTAAATTTGTCTATCATGGCAGTGAAATGACTTGTACAGCTTTATACAATTATACGCTCAGCTGAAAAATCTTCCGGGCCAGGTACGATGGCTCACACATGTAATCCCAGCACTTTGGGAGGCCGAGGGTAGGGGATCACTTGAGCCCAGGAGTTCTGAGACCAGGCCAGGCAACACAGCAAGACCCCATCTATATATTAATATAAAAAAAAATTAGCCGCGTGTGGTGGCATGCACCTATACTCCCAGCTACTTAGGAGGCTGACGCAGGAGGATCACCTGAACCCAGGAAGTCAAGGCTGCAGTGAGCTGCGATCATGCCACTGCACTCCAACTTGGGAAAGAACGAGACACTGACTCCCCCCAAAACAATTAATTTCCTAATACTAAGCTACAAGTATAAAATACATTGCAGAATCAAAGAGCATGATATAGTAAGCTGGTTTTTATTCACACCATTGCTGTGGGGCAAAATTTTAACTTTACTTCTTTCCTTTAATAGGTTTCAAGAGTAAATATTTGGCCTACAAAATTAAAATTATGTAACAATCCTATTAAACAAGATTCATTCTGTTTGGATTCTTGTTTAGCATAGCACATGTTTGGGGAAAGAAAAGAATGACACAAGTGACTGTTTTGATAATTCAAATTTTGTGGTTTTTTTCTCCTAAAACCAAGAAAAATAAAAATCATTCTTTATGAATTAAGGAACAAGTCCTCATAAATTAAATTTTAATAGATATTATTCTGGTCATTTGGCACTATTTTTTTCAACCTGTGTTATTCCTAAGAAATAGAACTTAGCACGAGTTACATATACACATGCCAACCAAACATAATCAGCTGACTACAAAAGCTTGAAACAGATTTTTTTAACATGGCAAAAGAGAACTCGTCTTCCAAACTTACACTATCAAATTGTGTGCTTATCCTGAAAATGTGGCTATTGTTCAAAATCATTGTGATCCTTTTTATTGGAACTGCTTTGAGAGCTTATGAAATAGGCAAAAATCAATTTCAATAATTTAACTCATGATTGTAGCATGTCTTCGGCAATACTTCTCTGAGTCTATCATTTCTTTCTTAAATGGCTCTCAATTTCAGCCTATCCTTTGCTCCTCAATGGGCTCTGCCTTTGTCCAGCTTTTGCGATCAATGATCATCCCAAGGGCACCTGAACCGGTTTTCTGCCACCAATGCCTCCTGATTTGGTACACTGTCCCCTTATCTATAAGACCCTTACTCCTCCCTTCTCTATAGAACATCTTCATTGTCCAAATTCACTTGTTTTCTGACTCTGATGGAAGAGCTGCTCCTTCATCTTTGCTCCAAGAGAAATGTACTCAAACCTGTCTTACTTTAATATATTACCCTGATATTGTTTCCATCTTTGTCTTACTGTCTGTTCATTGTTATCTCATTAACGTGGCAACTAACACAAAGTAGCATCAAAAACTCATCTGGAAATATGTTTAAAAATGAATGAAAGGAAGTAACAAAGAACAGTCCCCCATCTTACCAGATTCAGTTTTAAATGTCATGGTCCTTTCTAAATATGAAATTAGGTACCTAGCATGCATCTGAGCACAAGTTATAACTTGAATGCATACATACTGGACAAAACATATTCCCTAAGGATGAAAAGTGGGCATTTTTACAAGTACTTCAGACAATGCTTCCAAAGGCAAAACAGAAAAATTTTAGACCATTTTTGAGCAATGACATTTCCAGAATTATATGATCCTCTAAGATAACTGTTCTGAAGTACCTAACATTTATTTGAATATGCAGATTTGTGTCTGCACATCTACATGAGTATGTGTCAGATTCATTATAGTCTAAAGACTCTGTGTACGGTGATGCATAAGATGAGGAAGGTATATCTTCTTATTTAAGATTTAGCTAAAGCATAAAAAAATAAAATAAATGATGATCTGCACTAGGGGCAGCCAGGCTCCATCCTGCTGGCCAAATCTGACCTACTGTCTATTTTTGGAAATAAAATTGTATTAGAACACAACCACACCCATTTGTTGACATATTATCTTTGCTCTCATGCTATAATGGCAGAGGTAAGTAGTTGCAACAGAAACCATATGACCCACACTGTCAAAAATATTTGCTATATAAACCTATAAGAAAAAGTTTGTCAACCACTGATGTATGTCTTCTAATTACTTTTTTTTTTGAGCTGGAGTCTCACTCTGTCGCCCAGACTGGAGTGCAGTGGCCACTCCCGGCCACCGCAGCCTCCACCTGCCGGGCTCCGGCGATCCTTCCGCCTCAGCCTTCCGAGTAGCTGGAATTACAGGCGCGCGCTACCACGCCCGGCTGATTTTTTGATTTATTGTGGAGATGAGGTCTCACTGCCCAGGCGGATCTCGAACCCGCAGGCTCAGGCAATCCATTCACCTCAGCATCCCAAAGGCGCGGGATTACAGGCTGAGCCACGGAGCCCGGCTCTAATTACTTTTAAGTCACATATTTTCTTTAGGCTTATGTTTATTTCTAATGCAAAATAAAAAACAAAATGTATTTCCCTTAGTATTCTGTATATTTTAGTGATATTAACATTTATTATAAATTAATCTTATAAGATTCCTCATAACTCATTCGGATAAAAATGTGAGCTGTACATCAATATTTTCTCCAAGATCTTACAATATTTTAAGTGCACTACAGCATTGCTATCTTAAAACCAGGCTGCAAATATACAACTATATATCACAGAATGAACTTACTGTTTAGTGATGAGAATTCTACATCTGGGTAACATACTTGTGGCTAGTCAGATGTTCGGCAGATATTATGGGTATCTAGCAAATAAAAAATTATTTAATGAATGATCCATGCAAGCAAGCCAACAACCGAGAGATGAAAACATTTAATATTAAATTTTTAAAGAAAAGTGAAATTCAGCTGTGAGGTGATAATCCTTATCTGGTCAACATAACAGTAAGTTAATGTAAACTTAAATGCCAAAGTAGCAACTAAATCTTTCAATCTTCATGTTAAATACTATTCTATAAATGTTACCAGTTTTTAAGAAGTAAGAGAAGTAAAACTACCAAAAATTCATGCAGAGCAGTAATTGAAAGAAGCCCTTTTTGTTGGCCTACACACACACACACACACACACACCCCTGTGGTTTCAGTTACTTAATAATAGGAAATGTCTATTTTTGTGCAACCAAATTTCTAGCATTTTCGGTCAAATTAGAGTATCTAACTTTTTCCAAATTAAACATACCACGTAAGAATTATAAAGCAGTAATTCAAAAGAACTAAATAAGAGCATGAGTTTACTTCAGAACATATTTCTGAATTCGGATAGCACATTTTATTGTATTTTAAATGGGCAAGAGAATCAGAGAACTTGAGAGAAAATACAATAAGAAACCAAAATAGAGGTGACTTATTTCAGTAGTCCCCAAAGCCAAGAACTTAACAAATTTGCAGCTTGATTCTTCTCCACACCCAAATTAATGGCTGCTAACCTGAGAGAGGCAGCACGATAGATGGGAAACTATTAGAGGACTGAAAGCATGGGCTCTACCACTAGGATCTACTTCCTAGCTGTGTGACCTTAAGCTAAGCAACAAATTCCTCTATACTTAAGTTCCTTCTGTAAAGTGACACTAATCCCATTTCTGCAAGGTCGATGGGAGAAGAAAGAAATCATATACATGGAGGCATTTTGCTGTTGTTGCTTTAATTGAAACAACCTAGACGAATTCAACATATTACAATCCACAGTCTGGCATGTATATTATGTCCTTTTTAAAAAAAATTTTTCAGTTCTCAGCTGACATTTTTACACAATTTTACAGCATTGGCAATGGCACGAAAATGTGCTCCAAGCATAATGAAGCTTCTCATACCATTTTTCCTGCTGCTGCAGGACAGGATGTTGCACCCAACAGTGTAGAAGCATCAAGGATGGGGCTGTCGAAACATACCAAGGACCTTCAACACCAATCGATGCAGATGAAGGGCCAGCTATCAACTTCTGCATGCATGCAGGCTGCATTTTGTGGCATCAGCTATTTCCAGCATTGCTAATGTACTGTAGGCATATACATATGTATGTATATGTAGATATAATATATGTGTGTATATATATATCCGTTCCTTTTTCTTTCTTTTGGTTGTAAAATAGTATGAAGACCCAAGATTATGCATGAAATGGTCACAGCACAATGCAAAAAGTAAAGTGTCCCCTACAACCCAGGTGGCCGAGGGCATTTTGAAATTTGCTCTGCTAGAGTTCTGTTTACACCAGCAATTCTACAGTCATACAAGGTTCACACATGAGAGATCAGGATCAATCCGCACCATAAATGGATGGTATTGAATCCATGAAGATATTTCTACCAAAGATTACTTACTAACATGCCACATATGCACAATCTAGTATTCTTGTAAATGAGTCTGATGTGTTAGCATAAATCCAGAGCTATTTTGACAAGCTTCTGAAAAACGAATGAGTTTTTGCCAAGAAATGTTTAAAGCCTGACTGAAACTTTCAAATAAATCCATTTTGGCATTCTGATTTGGAAATTTTTTTAATGGCTATAAAAATAACTGAAAGTTTTTCATCAACAGTACATGGTATATTATAGAAACAAGGGAGGCTATTCCTTACAGCAATAACTACAAGTTCCAATGGCTCTTAATTGGTCTTCTCTTCCCAAGGGGGAACATATTGAATCCCATTTGATATATCTTTTGAGACTCACTTGGCTACATTTAACCTTGGTCAATGGGTTATCTGAAATGTGGTTTGGCTCTAAATTTTTTCATATAGTATCGACTCTATTGAGCTTTGCTTTCATAACGTGTGCATGTGTGTGTGTATATATATATTTTTTCAAGCTCAAACATACTTTATATAAATGGTACTTTAATCAAAACAGTATTGAGAAAATGTTGGTTTAATTAATGTCAGTAAATATTTTAAATAGTTATTTAATTTTAAGTAGTTACTTTTGTATATCATAAAATTTAAATTTATGAAACACGTCCCTTTTACTTAAAAGTATCCTGTATAATGGTTTCCCTATAAATTTGTATGGAAAACAGAATAACTGTCAATTTACCATACTTGATTTTTTTTTTCTTCTTCATAAATCTCCAACATTTATGTAAAGTAACTACATAAGTAAAAATAAGAACACTTAGGTATTTTTTTTTTACTTTAAGTATTGAGAATGAAAGCTTACAGATGCTGTATACAAACAATTTATTTTGAATAAGCAATCTGCTTATCAAATCAATTAATATATAATGAATTCATAAACTCTATTTACAAGAGTGGTCATTTGTGGCATATATGTAAAATATGTTGAAATATTTTGCTTTTTATTAAGCATTTAGGCAAGAACTGAGAAACTGCATATACTAGATGTTTTAAATAAAATTGCCTATATTTTTGATTGGTCAAAATACCTGGACGATGGATTGAGACCAAATGAGAATTGCTTGTGTAAATATCATTTTAGTAGCTTCAGAAATGGAGCTGCGACAACTTTGGAGCACTTATAAATGGCATAAAAGCATTCTGCTGCTCATCATAGAGAGAATGTGTAGGCCAACAAGAGGTATCTTTGAAACCCCATGCTTATTAAAGCACCCTCTACAGTCCTCACGTACACACGACTCCCACTGACCTCAATGGGAAATCCACGTGCGTAAGGGCTGTTGGATTGAGCCCTATTAGAGCTGGTTTTTAAGAAACAAAGCTGTAAATTAGCAAACCTGGTTGGCTGTGGCTGTTGCAGCGAAGGGAACACTTGTGGCAGATGTTGTTGCTGCGGACACAGTGGCTGGCGTAGCACCGTGCACCATGGGAACTTTCGGAGGGAAAATCATATAAGCAAACATACAGAAGAGTGTAGCAATATGGAAACCATGGCAACATGGAGGAGATAATTGGGCATGGTATTTATCACAGCAATAAGCCATGTGACAGGACATCATCACCAGCGAGTGACATGCAATCACAGCGCAAAGCAGGACAACATTCCAAGGAGAGGAGGGGAAGGGGGATGAAAGAGAAAAAAAAAGGGGAAAAAAAGCTTGTTACCATCAAATCAAGAAAATTGACACAAACAGGCTTAATTTGCTAAGTCAAAAACAAGAATTTTATATAGTGTTCACAATCAGACATTCAAAATCTAAGTCAAATACAGGTATTTACTTCATATATACAGTTATCTGCTTGAATGAAAGTATTTTTTATTTACTTATTATAAAATATACAGTATATTACTTTTATAAAATAGATTTTTAAAAATACACACCAGAACTCATAGTCCAATCAAAATCCACCAGAGGTGACTAAAGGAAACTGTTGTGTAAAGAAAACATTTATGTGAGTCCATGTCAATTAAATAGAAAATGGCATTTAATTGACAGGTGTTAGTAAAAGGAAAATGGACTTGCCCAATAGATACAAGTTAAACTTAGCAGTGGATTTTGAGGGGCTGTGAGGTGCACCATAGGTTTAAGATAATCAAGAAACAAAGCTGGCACCTACCAACACTTGTAGCGGGTGTCATGCACAATATTGAGCCTGCCCATCATGCATTGCAACAGGAAGGTGGATTTGAAAAGGGAAAAGAATTAAAACATCCCATCACACGTGTAATTAGGAAATTCATTTGAACAAAGGAGAAAAATTGTTATTATGGGAACAGTGGCATGTAACTGTCAGCACAATCAAATCATACAATAGCACAGTGATCAATTAGAACTAGTCTCAAGTGAAGAATAAAAGCCAGTTGAACTGTGTGCTGGTACACTTTGTTTCTCTTAATTGCTGCCTATAAATAAAAGTATTTTGAAAATAATTTAAACCCACTTAATTCTTTCTAAAATAATATTGTAATTTGTTTTGTTTTAATCTGGTTACTAACCATCTGGCTACTTTGCTATTCCTGACTTTAACTTACGAAAGTATTTGTGTTTCCTTTGTAGCTTGAGCACATGTAAAATAGAGTTATTATTTATTATTAAAATGCTAAATAATTCAATGCACAAAACTGACTCAACAATATAATAAAAGCCAAACATTCGTTTTTCACTCCTTTGGTTTGATTTTGCTGTTCATTGTAGCAGCAACCACACAGACATGGAAGGGGTTGTGATCATTCACACAGGATTTTTATTTGGAGAGATATGAAACAATAAATTATGCATTAAAAAGTGAAATTTCTGCATTTCCTTAGTTTGAAATTAAAATGTAGGAAAGCATTAAGAAGGAATACAATTTCTTAGGAGTTTCTAATTGTTTACTGGTGGGTATCAAAACTTGTTTTCATTGCTAGTTTAGACCCTCAAGACTTCATGGAGTAGCAAATGTTCTACAAAACTTCACATACAAGAAATTGCTAATTAGAGTTCAATAAAAAACCTTGAGTGGGAGATAATGAAGATACATACATCACATATGGAGTGTTAGCACTAATGTTCACAATTGTTCCACCATGATGAGTAAAAAAAAATGTTACATATATATAGTCCTTGTTCTCTTTGACATGTAAATATTGTGAATTTAACTTATTTTATTGAGTTAAGGGCATGTTCCCATATGAGAACTACTGTTCTTTCTACAGGATTATTTTAGAATTTGAGGTTTTAAAATATCAAATGATTTTATATTTCTATCTACATCTTGGCATATCCTGTTTAAATACTAGCAACATCTGGGATGAACATTTGTTAGAAAAATATCTGCCAAATGAGTTGTGTCAGAGAGGGCCCTACAAAACAAAGCTGCCATTGAGAAACTTAACTGAAACACGGATTGCTTAACTGGTGTTCCAGTAACAGCTGCATTTAGTCTGTTATCACAATTAGACTGTGGGCACAATGATCAAGGACTAAACCCGGTAAAGGAGCATCCTCTCAGGTGGAGAGACATTGACAAGCAATAGGATACTTGAAGATCCCTGTCATTTGCTACGACTACTGGGTCAAAGCAAAGACAACAACAGAAACAAGCCAGTAATAACAAAGACGTTAATTTGAGACAATAGGTCAAGCCAAATTTAATACTGGAGCTACATTTTGTGACACCGTTACCCTCTCAGTGGTAGGGTGAGAGGATTGGAAAAGAAGAGGTAAATGGGAAAGAATAATGTGATATTTAAGGAATATTAAAGACAGTTTATTGTACAGGTTATCTGTTTTAAATGATTATTTATTATTATGCTGCAATTTGCCTACTATATTTCATCCCATGCATAATTAAGCCTGCACATGCTGAAAGTGAGTTAATTTTACATCATCTCTCTAAAACCCTAAAGCTTTTATGGTCTGAAATTTAGTTTGAGTTATCTTCCTCATTACCATTATAACCAATGCACACAGTTTTGAGAGGGATTTGCAGCAAATAAACATAAGGCAGCAATGAAAATACTAGCCAGGGTGCAATAACTCACAAATATGAAGACATAATGCTGTAGGACCCACTTACCAAAAACAAAAAAAATCACTCTTGAAATGACCAGAATATCCAGCTTTACTTCAAATGGGAATTGACTAATAATAATGCACAGATAGCCAACTGAATTCTTTTCCTCAGTCTTTAGCACAAAGCAAAATTTAAGTGATTGTATTTGTCAATTTCCAATTTCCCCTACAAAGATATTTGCAGAGCAGAATGCTGTGTTTCTAAGAAATGTGTTATTTTAATGACACGACTTTTAAAATTAAATGTTTAAATTGATATGTATGAAGATGCAGGAAAAACAACTAGGATGGTAATTTACAAACAAGATGTATGCATAGTTAAAATTACTTGAAGTGGAAGGAAAAGAATAGAACAGAAAAATAATCATAATGGAGACTTGGTTGGTAGGTGGATTTTGATGTGATGATTTAATTCTTAAAAGTTAAAGTACAGGGTCACTTTTTAAATCTAGCTGATTGGCTTGTCACTGAATGCTGATCTTTTACCAGCAATTATGTCCATATATATAGTCACCTGCTGTTAGAATTTAGTCAACCATGCTTCACTGTAACTTGACTAAAACATATCTACATATCTGCAGTTATGATTGAAGCAACAGATGACAAAACTCTAAAGCTCTGAACTGCAAAATATAAAAGAATTCCATTTTCTTTCTAGTCCCAATAAAAGTCTTCAGAGTATACCTTTCAAACTATCATACTATGGACAGAGAGGATACTTTGATCACAGAACTATTCTGTACTACATGTCTGCAGAATAACCTAAACTTTGGAAATGAACTTCCTTTTCTCCCAGGTGTTATACATAAGATTACATATGGATTTGTGGTAGGAAGGATTTCCTTTAGTTCTCACAGGGTGTTTTGTAAAAATTGAATTAATTGCTGAAATTTAAAAATAGAGAAATTTCACATACAAACATACAAATATCTAGAATATCTGGGGAGGAAGGTGGATTATAGGACCTAGTGACACTGTACATCAGTGTTAGTTTGTGCACATTTGTAAATGACCCCTGGGAAGCACAGACATAACCAACCCTCATTTATACAGACTATGATGTAAATGGAGCCACAAAAGTTCTCGTAGGATGCAGCAGGAACAACCTGCCAGGCAGATATTCCTCTGGCAAAAAAAGGCTATGTCTGATACACTGACTATCCCCTTCAGACTGGGTCTGTGTTCCCCAGTGCCTCCCGGATCCCACAGCTCCCAATTTATTTCTTGTTTCACTTGTGTTTCCTACCTGGCCTCCAAGGTGTTTGAGTTTACATTCTCTGCATTAGACTTCTTTCCTTTCTGACTGTCTGAAAAAGTTATCTGGCAGAACTAAAGATAAGCTATTCATTTTCCTGTCATAGGGTACATTATTGTGCACACAGGCACATATTATATAATAATGAAAATATTCTTAAAGAATCATGGAGGCAGTACCTACTTCTGCTAATGTGATTAATACAGGACAACCTGCAGCTTCAGCCCCTTAAACCTGGTTTGCAAATAAATGTTATTTTATATTACTACTGCAAGTTTCATATCATTAATTATGTGTGAGAGATACTGATCAAGAACAGAATATCTGATGCAAAATGCATTGTAAAAAATGCAAATGTCTTAAATTTTCAGCATATTTCAATATAGTAATGCAGATTGTATTTAAATTAGTAATGCTTAACTTTCTAAAACAGAGGAACAAGTGTAATTTTGATTTATGAATGCATTTACGGTTTTCCCCAAATTGACCCTTACCTAGCATGTTTCACTCTGTCTGTCCACAGACTAAAAGCTATTCTAGCGAGAGGGTAGAGTCACAAATAATGGTCAGATCTACCCTGCAACTAATTGATTTAGAAAAAACTATAGTCATTTGAATGCTGTTGAATAAAGAAATACAAAGATGATAAAATATGTTATTTTGGGTTTCTCGAAATAATATACAAAAGAGAGATTTGTTTTAATTTTAGATTTTAAGTAGGGGAACTTGTCTTTTCTTTTTTTTTTGATTTGGAGTCTCACTCTGTCGCCCAGGCTGGAGTACACTGACACACACACAGCCATTGCAGCCTCAACCTTCTGGGGCTCAGATGATCCTTCTACCTCAGCCTTTTAAGTAGCTGGAACTGCAGGCACATGCCACCATGTCCAGTTAATTTTTTTTTTTTAATTGTAGAGAGGCGGGCTCGCCAAATTGCTCAGGCTGGTCTCAAACCCGTGGGCTTAGGCAATCCTCTCACCTCAACCTCCCAAAGTACTGAGATTATAGGCATGAGCCACTGAGCCCAGCCCAAACTGTCATTTCTAATGGTAATGTTTTATCCAATGAAATGAATCGACACAAATAATTCTTAATTTCTTCAATGAGATTATAGTAGTTACCTGTAATCTCTTGAAACTGACTCATAATCCAACTATAGAAAAACTGTTGGATTGTTTGTTGGAGACACAAAAATCGAGGGACATGGTGACTTATACAAAAGCAAAATGATTAATTTCTGAAAGTTTCTGAAAAACTATATATGTTGAAAAGAAACTTACAATAACCTAAAACATAAGAGAAATGTAAATTTTCTTTCCGAATGCAATGAATACATTATGGATCAAAATGATTTAATTTTCATTCTAATATGGACAAACAGCAATTTGATAGATACTATATCTTGAGTACAAATATTTCATCATGGTGCCTGGGACACAGGCTATTTCAACTAGTGGACTATTCTAGTTAATTAAATGCTATCTCATATTTATTCTACATATAGATGACTGGTTTTCAAACATGCACTATATAAAAAGTTGTGTTTAGCAATAAAAACTAATGTATATATAATTTATTCTTTTGTTGATGCATCAAAAATAAATTATCACATTCTCTCATAGCATTATGAATTTAAAGCACTGTAAGTACTGACAATATAGTATTAGGGGCTAACTTTTTGGCACATATATCTACTCATTAATTTAATTAGTAAAATAAAATAAATTTTTTTATTACATATATGTCTGAAATCATGGTATTTTTTTAAAGTAAAGGTTAAGTGGTAAAGAAGAAAGTGAGATCAGAGTGCCGGGATAGTTAACTTCTAGATTATGAGTAGTTTATGTGTATTTTCTGAAATAAATTCAGAGTTAGTAAAAATAGTTAATTTCTAAGCAGTTTTAAATGAGTGGTCTGTGTTTTAAACTCTTTTAAATCCATGTGAATAATTCTAGGTTATGTACATGTGACCAGGTTGAAATAAACTGAACCCACAAATGTATAACTCAAGAATAAATGTAAACACTACTTAGAGTTATTTCAATATTAGCTTAGGAACGTCATAATTTTAGACAATGTACTGATTGGTACAAATGAGAGCACTTTTTAAGAGCTCTAAACACATAGTCAATTTTTCATTCCTGACTTTGAAAACAAAAAGGCTGAAAAATAAAAATCAAAATGGAAGGTGTCATTTCATATAATTTAAATTAATTTTACAGAATCAAGAAGGCAAAGGGGTCTTACAGCAGGAAGTATCATAAAATAGCTTGACATATAACAGTGTTGAGGAAAGAGAAAAAAAAGAGAAGAGAACTATATTTCAATTCCAAATTACACAAACACAAATAAATATATAAATCACCACTGATCTTTAATCTGTATTTCATTAAGCTAAAATTCTTAGTTTTTAAGGCAAACCACACGGATACCTCAAATAAGTTTTCACTACTGACCACCTTACCTTACTCCTTATCTGTGACTACAAACAAACTTGGGATGTGCTTTATCTGCTCTAACAGTAGGTCTCTAAGTGGATCATCTGATTCACGGATGAACCAACCCCACCTCTTACCTGGTGGGAGAAATGCTGTATGCTGTTGTAACTGCATGTTGGCTAGAGCCTGTTGGTATTGGAAAATACCAGTGTTAAAGACTGCGGTGGCACCGTTGGTTTTTTCAAGAGCAGGCCTCTTTGGTAATGGGGGAAGTACAGCTTGAGGAATTCCCTGTTTAGTGAATGAGTATAAAAAACAAATACCAGTAAAAAGAGAAAAAGAAAAAAAGAAAAATCAGTTGAAGGCTAAAATTGTTAGGAAGCATGAGCAAGCAAGCTGCAGAGCACTTAACTACCCAAGGGGGAAAAAAATCCAATGAACAAAAAAATTAAGGAAAAAAAAAGCAAGATAAAAGCTTTAAAGGAAGCATTATTTTTGTTCAAAACAAAACCCCACTAGTATGAGAGCACATGTTATAATGTGTTAAAGTGTTTTATGTCCCATAATGCTTCAGGCTTTCTGTGAGAAGCCATTGATTTGGGAAAAGAAGAAAAGCCTCACACTGCGCGCTCAATGAGGATTGACAAGTATAAGCAATGTTAATAGTTAATTGTACAGAGTGACCAAAACAGGTAAAATAAACACTAACCCCACTCTGCTCCCCACCCCATCTACCTAGACATGCAAATGTCCCAGAGCATGCAAGTTTTTTTTCTTAAATACTGAGCTATAAATATTAAAAAGTAAATAATTCTAACACTAAAGCCATGCTAACCAAACAGGTACATAAATATACAGTCAAAAATACACTTTCAATGTCCTCCAAGTATTTCTTTAGAACATTCTACAATGTAGTTAAACTGAATGTGGGCTGCCGGGCTTTCAGAATCTTTCATTGTATGATATCCGTCTGAGTAGTTATATTATAGTCTTTCCACTAATTTTGTCAGGAAACCACACTCAGTTTTTCATTGTATTTTACAACTTTAAAAAACAGAAAAAGGAATATATATTTTAAAATTGATTAAAAAAAACTTGTATCTACAATAAAGCTACATGCCAAGCTAAAAGGTGAAAGGTCATAGTACCAGGTCAAAGGTTGCCTCGAGGGGTCGCTTCAGTGATTTGACAGCCGACTGAGTCTTAATTAGCAGGCAGCGAGCACATGATGGCAATGGGCCAGTGGGGTTCAAGCGCATTAACATAAACAGCAAGCAGAGGTGCATCATGGGGGCAGCAGTGCATTTTTGGGTAGGTGAGAAAAAACAAATAAAAAAACAAATCATCGGAATGCCATATACAACGAATAACAAGACTAAGCATGCACAATAAAGGCACTACTGAGTTGTTATTGGGAGGATAACTCCTCTTTGTAGTTAATTACAAACAAGATACTCTAACAGAAAAAAAAAGAGTGAAAGGAAGAGAGGAGGAGAGAGTCTGCCTTCTGTATTTTTGCTCAAGTATCCATAACAAACACAGAAAAGATCTCTCTCGTGATCATCTCACTGTGCTATGAAATACGACACAGTGGCTTTTCATGGATATTTTAATGCTTAAGTCATATACTTATGTAAAAAGAGGACAACATTAAACAGCTAAGCAAAGAACAGAGAATGGACTCATTAAAATCAGCTATTAGATCACATTAAAATTTACCTTGAGAATATAGTTTAGAATCTATTCTAACTTCTATTCTAACTCTATCCAATTTCTAACTCCTCAATTACTGCTGTCTTTTTCCTTTCTATATAATGGCATAGTCAAGCTCTTCTGATTTTACTATTATGTTTATGCCACAATATTATTTCAGACAATCTAGATAGCATGCTAGCCAAAATCTTGTAGCTAATTCTAAAACCAATTTTGTTGAAGCAACTCTCCTAAATAGTTCCAGATTATGCTACTGTTAAAAGCAAGATATACATAAAGAAGAGCCTTGATGTGCAAAAGAACACACCAAAGGAAAACAATGGCTGATTAGATGGCACACAGAAATAAGAAGACTGAAAATGGCAATATCGTTAAATTGAAAAGGAGACAGGTGGTTCTTTACGAAGCAGAGATTTGAGAAACCCTACATCCAGAATAAGACAGATTATGGAGTTAGGCCAAGAGTAGAAGCAATCTGAGCCATTTGAGGAGTTACCCTCACTTCTGTGAATGGTAACTTCTTTATGTATTGTCTGGGATACCTGAACAAACATATCTTCAGCAAAAATTTTTTTAAAAAAGGTTAATAAATGAATAGCTTGTAGTCAGATATAGTTGCTCACTTGGCTTCTCTGACTGCTAACAAGGAGAGGGCGGATGTCTCTACTCACCATGGCAGCTGCAGTGGCTGCAGCTTGTGCTGCTGCAGCCTGGTTGACCTGGTATTGGGCAGCCTTGATCTTGGCTTGCAAATGTGCAGGGGGATGGAAGTATTTGCACTTTTCCCGAGAGCATCTCCCTTTGATGTAATCCATACACACAGTGACTGTGTTGTCATTGGTGTCAATCATTGTGCTGTCAGCAGGATGAGCAAACCGACAATCGTTTTCTCCTCTGTTGCAATTGCCACGCTGGTACTCTCGACATACCTATGAGGTCATTAAGTGCATGGGGTTTAGTCAACATGAACAAGTAGAATCTTTCTAAAGATTTTCACTAGAGGTTCCAAACTGGTGTTATAAGTCTACAGATGAAAGGGGAAAATATAATTTGTAAACAATGCAAGAAAATAACTCCAGCAACTCCTAGTTCAATATACAAATTATAGCCTCGTTTCACTAAGATGCCCATGAGAAAGAAAATGCATTTATGATATTAATGATAGTAAAACATCCAATCTAAAATTATATTGATATACTTATCAATTACTAAGGGGAAAATAGTAACTTTACAGTAAAGAAACCTGGCAGACACTACTTTAGCCAAGTGATCAAAATTAACCTTGCCAGTGATAAGACAATGACATCATGTACCTATTGATATGACTCAATGAGAAGGGCACAAAAACACTGTAGTTGTATTACGGCCTGAATTTAATCATGAGGAAACAGTAGACAAACTGAATGGAAGGATGTTTATAAAATAACTAACCAGCACTCTTCCAAAGTGTCAAGGCCATGAAAGACAAAGCTGAGACACTGTCATAGACTGGACAATCCTAGAGTCAGAGAAAGGATATTGGTAGGACAACTGGCAAAATTTGATTAAGGTTTGTAGATTGGCTAATAGCAGCATATCAATGCTAATTTCCTGGCTTTGTAAGAGATACTATGATTATATAAGATGTGAATATTTAGCTCAGCAAAGGGTAGACAGAAACTCTTGTTTCTACTTTTGCAACTTTTGTGTAAATCTGAAATTATTTCCAAGTGAAAAGTATAAAAAAATCAAATTTGATAGCTTTATACTAAAATGTTTCCAAGAGTTCTTTTTTGATCATTAGAAATTCATTTGGTAGCTTCATAAAGCAGGAAAAAAATTAATTTTTATTATTGTCTGTTTGCTTTATATCTGCTAATTTTGCCATGGGGATCCTAGGGAAAAGGTGAAAATGAATTATTTCTCATTTGATTGTTCAATTTTGACTTTTAGTAATACATTTTCTTCATCTGGAATAGTTTGACCTTTTTACCACAAGAGGGCCATCTAAAACACAGAATGCCCTTTTCATATTTCTGTGCTCCTACTTCAAGCTTCAAGGAAATAGTTTTTAATTTTCAAGTATCTTTTCACAAACTGACCAACTTCAGACACTGAGCACTGTATTTTGGAGTTAAGCAAGAAAAAGAAACAGTTACCATGCTATAGCTTTAAAAGCAAAGGTTTTCTTGGATTTATATAAATAAAATGATTTTATTTAACTTTAAGTGTTTTCCCCCTATTATATTCATATCCTATTATTGAGGAAAGTGCTTCTTAAAAGAAGGACTCTATAATGTGTACCATGCTACATCTTAAAAAGAATGTTATAAATGACATCTTGCAGTATTTGGAAGCCTCCAGCTAGCCAAAGTTTTGTATTCAAAATACACACAATGAGTCAACACCATTCATTACCTTATTCAATTTATCTAATTTAAAACATTTATTGAGATGTACCAGACACTTCGAGAGATACTAAGAATACAAAGATGATGCTATTTAATATTCTGTTTTTTATTATTGTATTCACTATATTGACCAGAAGGAAAAAAAAGTATAACCCAGAGATTATAGTATAAAAAGCAAAAATGATCAAGCTGTTATCCAGATAATTATCCTTCTCTCTGGTGGAATCAGTTGTGGAGCTTTCTATAATACAGATTCCCAGTATCTAACCAAAATTACTCTGAGGTTCATCACCATAGCCAGGAAGAGAGACACATCTACATTAAATGAGAATAAGATGCTTTACGTACATATATAAAATTTATGCTAAATACACACTACAGCATAAACTACAAGGTTATTTTTCTGCTTCAGCAAATCTATGTCAATGTAGTCTCATCCAATAGGAAAATTGCAGAAGGTCCGTATGATATCTCTCATGATTGTTTTTTAGCTTTTCAGTAATTCCTGCTTTCTTAAATTTGATCAAAAGGAATTGGCAGTAGGAGAACTAATACTTTATTTTTCAGTTTAACTTAATCTTTATTTTCTTGTGGAATAGAATTAGGAAGAATTTTAAAAATATTTAAGCAGAATTGACAACTAAGAATTAGCTTAGAAAGTATTCTAAAACCAACCTTTTGTGAGGTTACAAAGAATTAGTCAACTGCTTTTGCATGATAGCATTTTTGACTGTTTCATATTTTAATTTTTTTCCAGTTTGAGGTTTCTTCTGACTTAAGGAATGGGACAAAAAGAATATACTGAAATAGTACTCTCATATTATTCTTGCTCTTTGGTCTGGTAAGAGTTATTAGGCCAGAAGGGATGAAAAAGTGTTAGATGTGCTGCTGAATTTTGGGGTTCCCATCTGAACAGAACAAATTTCCCAAGGCTTCTAAAACACATTTTTCTCTAATAGTCACCATCAATAAAATGGGATCTCTCTCTTCAATGCGGAATATGGGTTTGGCTTGGTTTCTCTGAAATCTTTTAGATGTAACATTACCGTAGCAAATTATAATCGACAAATAAAATCTCAACACATTTAATCTCATAATTCAATCAGGATAAGAAATGATAAAATTTATCAAACAGAGAATTTGGAACACTGAGTCAAAATTAAGTCTGAAAATCCTAGCAACAATACAGTTCATTTTCCCCTTCTCATCCAGTCTTTGGTATGCACACATTTTTAAAATAGTTGTAATTATAGTACAGCTACTACTTGGTGACTTTTTTGCTCAACAATACAGCATAAGTGTTTTCTCACATTGCTAAATGGTGTTCCAGAGTGATCACTTTTGATAGCTGTATCACATTTCATCAAATAGTGTACATAACACAGATGAACTCTTTTAGAGGACAGTTAGATTATTTCCAACATTCTCATATTACAAATAATATTGCAAATGATATATTCACGACAACTGGCATTTTTATCATTGTTAAAGGATAGATGTGTAGAAAACAGCATTTCTGGGTCAACAGATAAAAACACTTTCCTATAGTTTGGTAAATGGTTTCCAAATCTAAATTAAAATATCAGATCTATTGAGCTAAACACATAATGTGATTCAATCAAGAAGAATGTTCAGTCTTTTACTCTACAAATAATAAGGCAGGATTTTGTAAATCAGACAAGTTTTATAAACCTTCATACAAAGTGGTTAAGAAAATGCTTTTATAATAAAAATGAGCATTTCAATGAAGATATTCACTGAAAACATGTAAGTTACAAATTCAATTTCCAGAAAAACATCTAGGGAATAATTATATACTTTAAATAATCCAAAGAAAACATAATCATAAAATCTTCCCAAAGAAATGTGAATTAATTCTAACGAACCCTTCTTTTGTTAACTAAGTAGCAGTGATTCAGTGGAAGGATACAGTCTTAAGTCAGAAATTGTAGGTTCCAGTTCCTACCACTTTATTTGCTATGGAATCTTCATAATAAAAACACTGTTAACACCAATTTTAAAAGGTCATAAACACTGAATAAAATAGTGCATAGCTTATAACACATGTACAGATTTGGTTAAAATAAACACTTCGGCTATTTGATCTCTTTTTTTTTAGAAAGCAGAATTTACTGAGAGGACAGAAAAGCTCCCACAGTGGGAGGAGACCTGAAGGGGTTGCCCTGATCTCTAATTTTTTAAAACATGACAAATATATTTCAAAATGATCCAAGTAACACAATAGGATTTGTAAGGAGTATTAAATTCAGCAACGCTCTGCAAGTTAAATCATTGGGATTCTAAGGGCATTAATATTAATGTTTGAAATTACTCACAACTGGAGAGTCATCTTCGTGTTCTTTAGTGAAATATACCTTTGAAGTAATATGTTTTGTGTTCACCATATTTGTGCAATTAACTCAGACATCTTTGTAGAAGAACATCCAAAAGCAGGAATAGAGAGCTAATTATAACAAGGAACAAGGACTCTGTCCATTTAAATATTTTTAGAAGTCAATTTAATAGTTAATGACCAATATTAAGAAACTTATCTAAAGATATACGTGTACATTGTTCAGCAATAAGCACCATGGACTTCACTTTCTATTACGTTTGACTTAGCAAACTTAATTTTTTTTTTTTTTTTGAGTTGGAGTCTCACTCTGTCACCCAGACTGGAGTGCAGTGGCCGCTCCCGGCCACCGCAGCCTCCACCTGCTGGGCTCCGGCCATCCTTCCGCCTCAGCCTTCCAAGCAGCTGGAATTACAGGCATGTGCTACCACGCCCGGCTGATTTTTTTATTTTATTGTAGAGATGAGGTCTCGCTGCCCAGGCGGGTCTCGAACCCGCGGGCTCAGGCAATCCACTCACCTCAGCCTCCCAAAGGCGCGGGATTACAGGCTGAGCCACCGAGCCTGGCCAAACTTAATATTTTTAAAGTATTACTTAAAAATGTAATCCAGGATACTCAATGATTTTTTCAAAGTATTGTCATGAGTTTATAATGCAAAAAACATGATCTGTATTTTCAATTTTAAAAAGGTTAAAATCTCCAGATTTAAAAATACTGGTGATTAGGGAAAATGATCATAGTCAATTTATTATACAATTAAAACTTCCCTAGATAAATACCAGATGATGTGATTTACAGTTTCAGTTGGCTATTCAATAATTGTACAAATTTGATCCACTTTTCTCTTTCTAAAAAAGTGAACAAAAAAAAACCCTCATAGAATTTCTGTTAAGATCAAATGGGAATTTCCTTTGAAACCCAAAAGGTAGACCCCATCATTACCATTTAGGCAAGAGAACACAGCATACTTCTATAGGCAACATAAGGAAAAATTAGTCACTTGACCTCATGTAAAAAATAAAATATGAATAAATAGGAATGACCAACAAAATAATCATTAAATTTGTTTCCAGGCTGCCATTTGTCTATGACTGTGAACAAGTGTGCAAACCCAACAGGACAGGAAAGTAGATACAACTTTGAAACAAGCTCATCAATATGCCAACAAGCTCAGCTCTACTTTCTTATCTTTTCTAAATACCTTTCTAAAAAGGGAAACTTAAACTTTAATTTAGAAGGAGAAATGTGTGAAAGAACTGCAGAAAAAACAGTGGCTAAACCAAGATTAGCAATTATCTTAAGCAACTTACAACTCTATAATCTCCACAACAAAATTCAAACTAACCACGGAGATCGGTAACTGACAGAGACATTAGGTTGTTTAAATGAGAATGTGACTACATTTTTAAGAGCCAGTCTAAAGCTTATTACAGATTTAAAAAAAAAATTACATAAAACTCTATGCACAAAACTCTTAAAGTTTATTGATAACTTCCTAGGGATATTTAAAAAGCCACAGAAGCAGTAGTCTAACATCTTCCACAAAAATACAAAATTAAAATAATCCTACCAATAAGTCCTTCCCACATTATTAAAAGCATCTTCTTTTCTAATCTTTTCTGAATAGAAAGTCTTTTATACACCATCATGTTAAATCCATTAAAAGCCTATAAAAATCCCAGTCTCGGCAAGCCTTTCACTAATCCTCATTTAGCTTTAAATGCTCTTTTTTGTGCAGTCAATAGGTATCATATTTTTTTCTGCCTATATGAGTTACCAGAACCTTCTGTGTCTGTAAGTAATTAAAATGTATTAATAGCCTAAATTAGAAATTTGTGTCATGATTACCTCAGTAGAGTACAACATTCAGCGCAAGTTAATTTATTTTAAAACAAGCAAACTCCAACTGAAAATATCAGAAGTCAAGTGGTTTGCCCACCTTTTTTGGAGTACTTCATGCTTTCCTCATATAGATTCTTGATATAAAAATGATGCAGGTAGCCGGGCTCGGTGGCTCGGCCTGTAATCCTGCGCTTTGGGAGTCTGAGGTAAGTGGATTGCCTGAGCCCACGGGTTCGAGACCCGCCTGGGCAACTTGGCGAGACTTCATCTCTACAACAAATCAAAAATTAGCCGGGTGTGGTAGAGCACGCCTGTAGTTCCAGCTACTTGGAAGGCTGAGGCGGAAGGATTGCCGGAGCCCAGCAGGTCGAGGCTGCGGTGGCCGGGAGCGGCCACTGCACTCCAGTCTGGGTGACAGAGTGAGACTCCAACTCAAAAAAAAAAAAAAGATGCAGTTAACCAATGGGCAATCTAATGTCTTCAGCGATGTCTAAAATATGTGGCCTTCAGTATTGTGTGACTACTGCTATGAAATATAAATTGTCTTAGTAATCATCATTGCTTATCTGTAATATTTCATTTTGCTGGGCATTGTGTTCTCAGCAACTTAAAGCTATGCAGAATGTTAAGAGTATTGGAGAAGGCAGTTTTAATTAAGAGTCAAAAGACTATTCATTGAGTAAATGGTGAAAATTTGAGGCTTAAATAACAGGTGTTGGCATCCTCTAAAGCAAGTGTTTTGTAGACTATTTGCATTTAGAATCACCTGGAAGATCTATCTGCATTTAGAATCACCTGGAAGGAAAAATTGCTGAGACTCACTGCAGACCTACTGAATCAGTCTTTGGGGATGAGGCCCTGTGTGTTTCACAATCACCTCCAAATGATTCTAATCTTATTAAAGCTTGCAAATCATAGCTCTAGGTCTAGTAGTATAATCAAGATGCCATATTTTGTTGCTGGAATGCTCAAAATATAAACATGTTCCTAAGAAGAATGTTAACAACCGTTAAATATTTTCCTCAAGTTAAAAATATTTCACATTTTATCATCTCTGTAGGATTACCCTAAGCACTGAATAAGGGCACATATCTTTGTGTGATTAACTGAGTAACTGGTTGATTGACTCATTTATTCATTCATTTAACAAATCATTGGGCATCAATTATGAGATGGGCACTATTCTTATGTGGATCTTTTTTTGGTGTGATTGACAAAACAGAAATTAAAAGGTTTCAAAGACATTCCTTATACTTCTACTTGAAAGATGTTCAAAAAACATTCATTAAATATTATTGAGTAAATGCGAGAATGATTATATTCCTGGATCCTTTTTGCACCATGAAAAATTACTGGGTGTTTTGAAAATAAGTCATACAATGATATACCCTATTACTAGCTCTTTGTAGTAAAGCAGAGGTATGACTGAAAAACCCCATCTCTTCCAGTACCTACAGATTTTAATAATATCTTAAAATGATCATTGAAATAAAATTGGTTGCTTGGAAATTATAGCAAGGCATCCCAAGGTCATAACATAGAATTTTAAAAGCCACACTTCAGTGAGTGATATTTAAGAGATTGCTTCTTTTTCGAGAGAATCAGGAAGCCTGAATTTTAGGGGATAGGGTGTACTTGGCTACAAAGTCTTTTGAAAGATATACAGTAAAAACAGAATAATATGAATATTGCTGTAAATGTCATGTTGTATGTTGGCGTTATATACATGTATGTATATGTTCTATGTATGTAATTTTCATAAGTGTTTCAAATAGTTTGTAGCTTGTGTTAAAAGCAAGAAAATAACCTAAATGTCCCTAAGATGTCTTAACTGGAGGTGACCTTAAAGATTATCTGGTATAACTCCTTAATTTAATTTAATTTTTTATTGTAAAAGTACTAATTTATTTATTTTTATTTTTTTGAGAAACCAGGATTTATTGAGAAGACAAAAAAGCTCCCACAGTGGGAGGGGACCTGAAGGGATTACCCCTAACTCCCTAATTTTATATGTGAGAAATATGAAGTCCAGAAGATATGAGAATCCTGACCCAAGCTTACTCACCTAACCAGCAACATCATGAGCACTAATTCTAGGATTCCTGTTTTCCAATTTAGTACCTTTTTGGTAGTATTACACTAAAAGTATTACTGTAAATATGTCAGTTTTTATAAGTATTTATGTAAGAAACAGAAGGCTGGCAATCTATAGTATTTTTAATTTCTTTATTGTTTAAATAAGTTGTAGCAAGAAGAGGAAAATAAGTGGCAAGAAGAACTGGCCAATAGTTTAATTGATTCAGAAAATATTCACCTTAAAGGAGATTCAAAATTCAAAAATTGTACTCAAAATTCCTATGAGGGAAAAATAAAGTATTAATTTAAACTCCAAATTAGTAGAAAAAACATATAGCCAAATTGGCAAATTATCAGAGTCAAGTAAGTTTAAATAACAGCCTAATTCTGCCACTTTCTCAGTAACTAATACATGTAGAACTTCTCAGCATTGTATACATAAGCGCATGTGATTATCCCCATGCCTTTTAGACTTCAAAATGTGGTACAATTAGCATGTGAGGAAATAATCAGAAGATAGGATTGTCTGAAATCACAGGCACAGAGCAGAAAGATGTGCTTCTTAGCTGCATGCTGCAATACCCTAACAGGTTGTAATTGCGACACTGGATCAGATCCTGTTAACAAGAGTAAGAGAGGAAGCTGCTCTACCATCGAGCACTTAGAAAAGTGGAACTGAGGTAAAGCTCTGACTGTAGCAAAAGAAAATGGACAAAATACATGAGGTAGCATCTCACAAAAAAGAGAAAACCAAGACAAAAGTCTTCATTTTGACAAAGCACTACAAGATACAACCAACAACAGTCTACCTAGAATTGTGGAAGGATTAGTTTAGAAGAGCTCTGACCAGTTTTTAAAATATCACCTATTAATAATTAATTTGTTAAAGTTCACCTCAGATTGCCTATTCGGTTCCCATTAATCAATCCACAATTATGCATTAAGAACCCAGGCTGATTGCAGTGGCTCAAGCCTGTAATCCCAGCACTTTGAGAGGCTAGGGCAGGAGTGTTGCTTGAGTCCAGGAGTTCAAGACCAGCCTGAGCAACACAGCAAGAACTTGTCTCTACAAAAGTAATTTAAAAAATTGGCCAGATGTGGTGGTGTGCAACTGTGGCTCCAGTTCTTCAGGAGGCTGATGTAGAAGAATAGTCTGAGCCCAGGAAGTCAAGGCTATGTGAGCTGTGATCGTGCCACCAGCCTAGGCGACAGAGTGAGAGAGTGAGCTCTTGACTCAAAGGGGAAAAAAAAAAGAAGATCCCAGGGTTTGCTTCAGAAAAGTCAGGGGGAATAAAACTGTTGTACATGCTAAACATCCAATAATTGGAAAAAAAATTTAAAATTTCTTAAATTTCCTCCTAATCTGCAAGCATCATTAGTTAATTAATGAGCAAGTATAAATGTATAATGACAAATTACTAAAAAAAAAAAAAAAAATCCAGGCATATCAGGCGTATCTCTAGCAAGAACAAGTTATTCACATCTCTCCATCGAAATTGATGTCTTCGTAATGGAGTTAATGATAGCATCTTTCTCATAAGATTGTTTTGAGGATTAAACATGAGACACATGTATCTGCTAGAAGACTGTATTCCTTCTAAACTGAAAAATTAAATTCCTTCTAAACTGAATTCCTTCTAAACTGAAAATTCCTTCTAAACTGAAAAATTATTAGAGTCAATTATATTTGCACAGAGTGGTCTTATTTTGTCACTTTCTGAGTAAGTAATACATGTAGAGCTTCTCAGCAATAAATATTGCCCCATCCTAACCAGGGAAAAGAGGAAAAAAATCATTTTGTCCTTTAGGGGGTTCAATGCCAGGTTTATACCTTCAATGTTCATTTAAAACTGCTATTTCCCCCTAAATCTATAGTTTACCAAATTCATTAATTCACAGCCATGCTGAAATGTAAACAATCACTTCAAAATAAGATTTAGAACTTTAATTTCTTTCTCATACAGTAACAGCAAAGCACATGTGCGTGATCATCCTTGATTCTATGACTTAAAGCATTAGGCAAATTCCTATTAGAAACTTTATAAGAACACACTTCACAAACAAGGCTGCCTTGCTATTTCAACCAAAATATTGTATAGCTTATGAGGAAACTTGCTATAATACATTACATTTTATTTACTTGTTTATTTGTTTTTTGAGTCAGGGTCTCACTCTGTCTCCCAGGCTGGAGTGCAGTGATGTGATCATGGCTTACTGAAGCCTCAACCTCCTGGGCTCAGGGGATCCTCCTGCCTCAGCCTCCCAAGTAGCTGGGACTACAGGCATGCACCACCACATCAGTTAATTTCTTGTAGAAACAAGATCTTGCTGTTTTGCCCAGGTTGGCTTCAAACTCCTGGGCACAAGCAATCCTCCTACCTTACCCCCACAAAGTGCTGTGATTACAGGCATGAGCCACTGTGCTCAGTCAAGCTGTGACCATTTAAAAATGTTTTATAGATAGTAGTAACATTTGTTACATCATTATGAGAAAATTGCTAGGAGTTTGACAGAATCTAATAGTCCTTTTTTTTTTTTTTTTGGAGTTGGAGTCTCACACTGTCACCAAGCTGGATTGCAGTGGTATGACACAGTTATGGCTCACCACAGCCTCGACTTCCTGGGCTTAGGATATCCTTTCCTCTCAGTCTCCTGAGCAACTGGGACTACAGGTCCATGGTCACAATGCCCAACTAATCCTTTGATTTTTTGTTTTTGTTTTTGCTTTTGTAGAGATGAGGTCTTACTATGTTGCTTAGGCTGTTCTCAAACTCCTTGAGCTCAAGCAATCCTTCCACCTTGGCCTCCCAGAGTGCTGGGATTACAGGCAAGAGCCATCACACCTAGCCAGAATCTAGTATACTTTTTTTTGTTGTTTTGAGTTGGAGTCTCACTCAGTCGCTCAGACTGGAGTGCAGTGGCCGCTCCCGGCCACCACAGTCTCGACCTGCTGGAATCCGGCAATCCTTCCGCCTCAGCCTTCCAGTAGCTGGAACTACAGGCGCGTGCTACCACACCCAGCTAATTTTTTTGATTTATTGTAGAGATGAGGTCTCACCTGCCCAGGCGGGTCTCGAACCCGCGGGGTCAGGCAATCCACTCACCTCAGCCTCCCAAAGTGCTGGGATTACAGGCTGAGCCACGGAGCCCGGCTATCTAGTATTCTTGATTGCAGCAACAAAAACAAACATTTATGAAACACTTGCCATGTGCTAGATGTTCAACTAATTATTTGAGGTAAGTGCCATTATCACCTCCATTTTAAAGATAAGAAAACAAAGGCACAGTGAAATAAAAAACAATCTAACCTCAAAGTCCAAGCTCTCATTCACTATTCTACACAAGGGTGCTGTGGCTTTTATAAGCATTACATTCATCAAATGTGGCATAACTATATTCTAGTAGAAAGCTTCAAACTCTAAACAAGAGTTTCTGCTTTGAATTTTTAAAAACTTTTTGGCCATGGAAACAAACAAACAACAACAAAACACACACACACACTTTCTGTCTTTCTCTCTCTCTCTGAGAATTAGAATGGAGTACATAAAGAAATCAACTAGTCATTCCTACCTCAAGTCTGTCTGTCCGCATTAATTTCTGTGCAGCAGCTGCGGCAGCCGCAGGTACAGGGACCCCAGGATTCCCTGTAACCAACATGGGTGCAGTCGGCAAGATCTCTGCTGGAACCAGGCTTGGAGAAACAGGTCCCAGATAGGGATTAAAGGCTGCTGATGCGTTGGTGGCTAAGCTTGGTGCAACTGAAAACATTGGCTGAAAAATAAAATAAAAAGCAAAATTCAATATGCAAGTCTCAGTTCAAAGTTGATATCCTATATTACATACGTGTCCTCCATCTGTCCATCCATCTATCCATCCATAGTACATTATTCCTTCCTTTTCTCTCTCCTTTTTATGCTGCATTTATTTATTCTCATTTAGAATAAGGATGTTTTATTTAAAAACATTCATCAAGTGAATGTTTTTTAAAAATACAACAGGTAAAAAATCCATTAAATCCTTTATTAGGATTTTAAAGCTTGGGGTCTATAACAGTTGTAATTTATTTTTGAATAATAGATAAACTTTTATGTAAAAACTTCTTGGGGTCACCTAATCTCTTTGTCCTGATTTAATTCTAGAAACTTGTCTAAGAAACATGTTTCATAATTGCTATGTCAGATGTACTTGAAAGATAGGTTTACAACTGTTAATAGGTTGCAAGTGTCCTATTATCTGGAATACATAAGGCAGAACTCCCAGGGGATAACAGAAGTTTCACAGTCAGTGTAAACTGTAAATAAATCTCTCGGGGTGTGTGAAAGGTGATGATGACACCATGCCTCTTGAGCACATAAGATAAAGTTTTGGCATATTGACTTGATGCAGGTTTTTCTGGGAAAATTATAAATGTTCTACCAGCCTATTATACGCTTCTGAGCTATTCAACAACAAATTCACCTAGCTGCTAGTAAGAAACAAGTCTGAGATGTGAAGTTTCAAACAGAACACAACTAAGAAATGCTACATGAATGTTCAAGGAATTACAGATGACAGCACTGAATAAACAGCTATAAGATAGAATTTCTGCCAGAAATGCTTTAATGAATGTATAAAAGTGTTTCTATTTATTGACATGCAAATTTGCATATTATGAAATATGTTTGTCCTTAGATAGAATAAAGTTATTTACTTGAAATATACTTTAACAATTTGCTTTTCCAGTTTTTAAAATACAACAAAACACAATTTCCCACCTTATCGACTATACATTTTCAACTTCCCCATTCAAAAGACTTTCAATTCTTGAAGTTAAATGCTTTGTGTAGTAATATCTGTCTCTGAAACAAAGCAGCTTGTGGACAAAATAGATGCTGTTCTTTAAGGTAATTTTTAACAATTTATTTTCCTTACCCAGCAGTAAGGAACAGACTCATAGAACATATTTTAGAATGAAAGACATCACAACGTACCTAATTCGTCCCTCTGAAGGAATAAGAACTGAGATGATCCCAGTGTATATGTAATATTCAAGAGAGCTTTGGAGTAAAGCTTTATGCAATATAGGGTATATATTACAAAAGCAATTCTTACAGCACAAAAGAAATATGTCAAAAAATAAAATACATTTTTTATCTACTCTGACCCTGACTCCTTCTGTGTTTAGAAGGATAAAATGGATTTTCAAGTATTCACTTTTTCTTAGGGCAGTTATTTCCAACTATGGGTGATTTTGCCTCTGGGGGCCATGTGGTGATGGCTGGAGAGATTTCTGGTTGTGATAGCTGGGGAATGCCATGGTATCTAATGGATAGAGGCATGGGATGCCGCCATGTGTCCTACACCATACAAGACATCTAGCCCCCAAAGCCAATAGTGCCAATGTTGTGATGCCTGTCTTAGGGAAATGCCCTGTTCTCTAGACCTCATGGATTGTTTTGGAGAAAAATAGTCTGTACTTAGCATACATATTTTTACTAAGAAAAAAATGAAAAATAGAATATTTAATATATAATTTGATTCATTGGGGAGAAGAAACACAATACCATTAAGATAATACCATTTTCAGGCCGGGAATGGTAGCTCATGCCTGTAATCCCAGCACTTTGAGAGGCTGAGGTAGGAGTATCGCTTGAGGCCAGGAGTTCAAGATCAGCCTAGACAACATAAAGAGACCTTGTCTCAAAAAAAAAAAAAAAAAAAAGAAGAAAAAAAATTAGCTGGGCTTGGGGGTACATTCCTATAGCCCCAGCTATTTGGGAACCTGAGGCAGAAGGATCATCTGAGCCCAGGAGCTTGATCGAGGCTGTGGTGAACTGTGATTGTGTCACTGAACTCCAGCCTCAGTGACAGAGTGAGACCTCAACTAAAAAAAAAAAAAGACGACACCATTTTCAAGTTAAAATAATTGTGCCTCTGAACACAGCTTGCACGTCATGGTTAGCTGCTCTGTCAGGTCAATGGCTCCTGCATCATGAAGTAGCCTGAAGTAACAGCTCCAATTCCCAATCCCATCCTAGCCCAAAGCAGCTACCTACAGGCAACAAGACACTATCTGTGCATTCCAAATATTAACAATCAATAGCTTGTCAGACACTAGGTCCCAGGGCAATCTCTGTCCCACAACAGCTCCTTGAGCAGCAGCTGATTTAATGCTGTTCCACTGCTGAGGTGGCAGCAGGACAAGGGGTTGATTGTATAGCAAATACATGTCGAACTTGGATTTCTATTCAGAGATGTTCAGGTTAAACTTGTACTCTGTTACCCAATGTCGGAGAGCACATGAAAATCCAGCCAGCACTTACTCTAATTTCTATATTAGACATTTAAGAATGATAAAACATTTAGCACAGAGGACTAAAAGACTAGCTTAGCATATGGATGACAGAAGCCAGTCAATATCATTTCTCTTTGCACTTTTTGCAAGAAATTAACATATATTTCCAGGGAGTACGTTTTAAATGTACACTTTAGAAAGGCATAGGGATGTTTACGTCACTGTATACAATCTACCATAATTACTTAAAAGCAAAGGTCAAATTTGCAAACTTATTTGGATGGAAGAAAAGCATTCTTATCTTAATAAAATAAAACCGGTGGCCAGTAAACTTTAGCTGTGTTAAATCTCATCAAGTAAAATACACTGAAAAATCTACAGAGGCATATAATGTAGCTATAGCATGTTATGTATAAAATAGCATCTTTATTATATAAAAATATTGATCCTATTAACTGGCAACAATCTTGCCTCTGAATTGTTTCTAGAGAGTCATCATGAGAATTGCTTTTCCACCTTAATTCAGCACAGCAAATTCAAATTTGAACAATTTTAGGGCACTGTCCCCAAGTCAAGCCTGTAGGAGCATTTAAAAATCTGAAAAATCAACTATTCAGCAAGCATTAGCTCAAATTTTTCCCTCTTTAGATAAGTAGAGCTATTTGCTGAACAGGTAGACAATCAATAACAACAGCTTTACTTCAAAACTTGATTCTAAAAGCTGCCAAAAAAAAAAAAGAAAGTGCAACATTTCTTTTAAATTTTTGTAAGTTTGTTATAACACTTTTGCCAAGTGCCCCTTGTTGGAGATAAGTCACTTCTAGCCCTATCAGAGTGCCCTAATCGGATTAGGAAAGCTCTTGACCTGCGTCACTGCCAGTTTGCTATTTCCAAAAGCTATCCTGCACAGGGTTCAGCAGACTTTCAAAGATGGATATTAACGCAATGGTATCAAGAGGCATCCTATTTTCTCTGAAGTACCCACAGGATAACATATAACTATGTAATTGGTGCATTTGATACTGACTACATCCTTGTGATAATGATTTACAGATACCTTTGTTCCTGGAAGGCATACGGAAATTTGGTTTATGATTACTGAACACCCGCACTAGAGAAATTACAAACTTACTAATTCTGGTGCTGTTTATGGGTTAATCACTTGTTTGTTTTAAATGATACATTCTGATTCCATTAAGGTAATCAGGCTTCATTATAAAGGAAAGTGTTATTCAATTTCATATTATGACCCTAGTTAACTGTGCAAACATGATTATTACTAGTAATTTTCCATTTATTGTGTGCCAGCATCATGCTAAGTGCTTTACCTGTGGTACTTTATTTAATCCTCTCAACCAAAGAGTATAAATTCCCTGTGCATTTTTTTTCTTTTGTATTTTTTGAGGAATAAGGATAGTGGTTGGAGGAGATGTATTTAGTTTCCTGCTAAATCTCCAGAACCCAGGACAATACCTAGCACACAGTAGGCATTTAATAAATATTGTTGAATGGATGCTTGAGTGAATAAGAGCCTTGGTAGGTGGTTTTAGCCCCATTTTGCAAATAAAGAAGCAGACCCCCAAAGATCATGTGCCCATGGTCATAAATGAGTGAATGGAAAGCCTAGGATTTGAATATAAGTGTGTCTGATTCCAAGGTTCTGAAGTCAGTGGTTCTCACATCATGAATCAGGTGACCATGAAATCACCTAGTGGGCTTTTAAACCACAAATGCCCAGCCACTCCCAACATATCAGAATTTCTGGGGAAAGACAGCTAGAGGGCAGTAGTTTTTGAAGGCTCCTGGGTGATTCCAGTTCCATACACTATGTAGTTTTCTATAAATACAGGTAAACTTTTCTAATTCTACAAAGGTCCCCAAGGATACATGTTTCTGACTGGCTTTCTTCTTCTCCTTCTTTTATTTTAGAATCAGGGAGTACACATGCATGCCCATTACATGGACATATTGTGTAGTGGTGGGGATTAGGTCTCAGGTGGTTCATTCCCTAGTTAGTGAACATTGTACCCCATAGGTAATTTCTGAACCCTAACTCCCATCCCCACCTCCTCCTTTATTGGTGTCCCAAGTGTCTATTATTTCCATCTTTGTGACCAGTTAGCTAGTCTTCTTTTGAATAGGGTTCTTCCTCTATGTTGAATGCCATCCCTGCCCAGCCCATCTGTTTAGTTTCTAATTGTGCTTCAAGAATTAGAACTCTTCCTCCTGAAGATTCCCCTGCTCCACCCACCCATGTTTTCAACTATGAAGGAGCTTTTCTGACCCGTTATTCACACAGAACTTCTTATCACTCAAATGTGGCATTTATCATCAGCTGTGTTGACCTGAATATCTTCTCTGCTCTAACCAGACTTCAGGCTCCCAGAGGGCAGACTTTTGCCTTGCGTCTTGTTCATTTTCTGTATTTCCTGCAACTGGCATCTGTATAGGTCCTCTACAAACATTTGTTTAACACATCTATTAATGGATTTGCTAGCTGCTTTGCCACAGAAACTAATTAGCAAATGCATTAAATATTTTCTAGAGTAGGTATCTGAATGTTAAAGTGATGTTATTTTCTCTCTATCTCAAAATGTAATAGTTACCACTGCTAGTATGCCTGTCTGCAAGTTTAATTTCTTATTGTGTTGTGATCTTTTAATATTATACTTTCTAAGCTTCTGTAATATAATTACTATGTTGTAATCTTGCAAATATCATAGGGGTCATTATTTATTTTACAGCACCATGTGAAACAGTGTTTGCTTTGCAATTTTTAACAAAATGGAGAGAGTGTGTGTACCAAATAATATGTGATCAGTGTCAGCTGGAATTCATAGAACTCAAAATTTTAAAGTCGTATTTTTCTAGACTGTACAAGTGTGTGTATGTGTAAAAGAGCAAAAAAGTAAAGGTTTCTTTCTTTTTTTTTAACTAAAATCTCACAATCAAGGTATATGAAACCATGTTTCTGGGTAGGCATAACCCACATCCAGAGTTATAACTATTTTGAATATAAAAAGCACTAAAAGCTAACAGGAATTATCAACAAATTTAGAGGTTTATTTTCCAAGAAAGTAGTATATAGCTGGAATAAACTAAAAAATATTGTTTTTAAATTCTGCCCCTAGACTGACTTGTGACTAGACAAATAAAAAGAATACCTCCTTTATTCTTAGATTCATCTTAACCTTCCAATCCAGTTTCACTGAAATAATAAACAGTCATATAAAGACTCACTTTTTTTTTTTGAATTGGGTCTCACTCTGTCACCTACGCTAGAGTGCAGTGACATAATCACAGGATCACAGCTCACCGCAGCCTTGACTTTCTGGGCTTAGATGATCCTCCCACCTCAGCTTCTCAAGTAGCTGGAACCACAGCCACGCACGACTACCCCCAGCTAATTTTTTGATTTTCTGTAGAGATGAGGTCTTGCTATGTTGCCCAGACTGGTCCTGAACTCCTGGCTTTAAACAACCTTCCTGCCTCGGCCTCCCAAAATGCTGAGATTACAGACATGAACTACCAGGACGAGCCAGAAGACTCACTTCTAGCCCTCCTAGTCGAGAAGTATCAACCAAACATGACCTAGGTCCTAAAATCCAAAGCCTGTTCTCATGGGCTGCCTGAAGAATCCCAGGCTCCTCCATGGAAAAAACAGGATGGAGGAAAGATGAAATAGCTCATTTTACCAGAAACACTCTGGGATACATTGGCCTTACCACAACCACTATCTGGGTAAACTGGAAAGTAAAGCACTAAAAAACAATTTAAGAATTCTAGGTGTTCCTGGAAGCATGACAAATGATGACTTCAAAGCATTCTGCAACTGACTGCCAACAAATGCTTGGAACATGACGTGACGTGACAGCAAAGTCGAGGTGACAGTAGCAGCAGAGAAGCTCCTGAGACTTTAACTAAAACCAGCAACTTGGAATTTCTTTATTCCTTGGCTATCTCAAATTCATAAAATGTGCAGAAATTTCTACACAAGGTATGTACATACCTTGAGGCACTAGGTGTGTATACCTGAAGGATAGCTGTCATCAGAAACTACAGGTAGCCAAGGCTAACCTTGGGGAATCACAGGAAAGGCATACAAGGTCATTTTTAATGAAACGCCAGAAACTCATATTCAGCTCCTCACAACCACTTATGCAGAGCTCTTTGAGGGCTAGGAAGAGAGCCTGTCAACAGCTGAATTTCTGAAGGATACTTTTCTGGAATGGACTAAAGAACTATATCCCTTGCCTCCAGGTTGTGAGCAACTAGATATGGCCTATTTTTGGTTAAATGATATAGTAACTTTTTATTAGGTTACCTTTGCATCAGAGAGCATGTAGCAAAGAAAAATAATAATAATAATAATAGTAGTAGTACTTAAAAAATAATGCAGTTTTATGCTTTTAAATTTGAATGATTAAAACACAATAGGTCTTCCCTTTATCATCAAAGAACATATGATCAATAAAAACAATTTCATATTTTTATTAGTGGTATAAGACTGACAGTAGAATTAATGTCAATTATCCCATACTTTATTATATAAACTTTTAGAAAGTAGATGCACAAATAAATCAATTATTTATTTTCTACTACTTATTTTTTTTAACTTATGAACTGAGAATTACATTTAGATTGTAAGACTGTTAGAACCCTGCAGATAATATATTTTAAACTTTCCACTATGATGAAAGAGGTCAGAGATTTAAGTGAATCAACCAAGGACCCAGAGCTGGCTGCTGTTGTGTCTCCAACTTATGTTTTCACAGCAGGGATGCTGAAACCTGACCTGCTGGGTTAAAATCCTTGCCTTGCTACTTACTAGCTGTGTAATGTCAACAAATTTCTTAACCTCTCTGAACCTCTGAGTCTTTTCTTTTTTTTAAACACAATCTATAACCTGGTGAACCTCTGAGTATTTACCTCCAAATTTAGGATGATATTACTTTATAGGATGGTTGTGAGAATGTAATATACAAAAAGTGCTGAGTGCAGTAAATGCTCCTGAAATATATATTTGTCTAAAAAACGTGAGGTCCTCTTTCTGATTCTTGGCTTGGAATATTGCAATAGAAGCTAACAAAGTCTACGAAAACAGGAAGCTTGCTTATAAATCCCTGCATTCCCCCATCAGCCCAGTGTTATGTTCTGAAGATCTTAAATTTATAGACCTGGTCTCTTCCAGTCTATAAGAAAATGAGAACCTAAATTCAGCTGCATAATAACCCAACTGGGTAGCATATTTCTTGTGACTATCCAGTCCATGGCTGCCTTTGCTAATAGTCCACTAACATGCAGCTACCTCCGTGCTCCATGTTATGCTGCAATCTCTGTAACTGGGCTTGTACTCTAGGTCTTGTTTCAATTCCTTTGAACTCTGGGACAGGTAAACAACCATGCACCTCTGCCTGTTTTTCTGGGGTTTGGGAACTCCCTCTTTCATTTGTTCTTTCACTCATCAAGCAATTCGTGATCTCTGCTATATGCCAGACACAAGACTAGATGCTTCTGAATTTGCTTAGAACTTACCAGCCTCTTCCCCTCTTCCTGTTCCTTCAGCTGGGGTTTGGGGGCCAAACTGGTTGGGCCTAGAGAAATAGGATGCTGAGACCTACTTGACTGCAAATCTTTTCCCTGCTCAGATCCTTGTGGTACCCCCAGATGCCATGGATCTGCTCACAGTATTATCTCCTTTGATATCAATACTACACGAGTTGGATCCAAGTTAATGCCCTGTCTTCAAACACTCTCATCTGGAGTAGTGGCTATTCTCTCTGAGTAGCAACTCTTTTCCATATTAGACACCTGGATGTGTCTAGTCCTGCCATAATCTCTATGTTCAGGTTCACATTAAAGTCCCAGTAAGCAGATCATTAAGACCATGCCATTTATTTCTGAGTCTCCCTGTCATTATCCTCATCAAAACAGGGTTAACTACAAAAAGGATCAGAAAGTCTCAGGTGGAGTTTTGAAGGCAAATTTCCTGGATTAAAGCCTTCTCTACAGTCATTAAGGTCCCAAATGCTTTAAAATTGAATAATTAAAATGATTTCTAGACTTATTACAAAGTTGTCACTCTGAATAGGGTATATTTTTAGACTATGATCTCAGGATGCCTTTAGCAGAAAAGTAATTCCACATTCAAATCCAGTCATATGAGGAAAATTAACATAAAGCCTGAATGTGCTCACAACTAATAAAAACAATTACTTTGTCTAAGCAGATAATTTTCTAACAAGAGCATCAAAAATGTGATTGTTCTAATGGTTTCATAAATCTGTGATTTAATGATTTCAAACAACATATTTGTTACTAGTATTTCAGAGAAATATTTCAAAGAGCATAAAGATTGTTAGATTGTTAGCCGGGCTCGGTGGCTCAGCCTGTAATCCCGAGCATTGGGAGGCTGAGGTGAGTGGATTGCCTGAGCCTGCGGGTTTGAGACCCATCTGGGCAACTTGGAGAGACCTCATCTCTACAATAGATCAAAAAATTAGCCGGGCGTGGTGGCACGCGCCTGAAATTCCGGCTACTTGGAAGGCTGAGGCGGAAGGATCGCCGGAGCCCAGCAGGTCGAGGCTGCAGTGGCTGGGAGCGGCCACTGCACTCCAGTCTGGGCGACAGAGTGAGACTCCAACTCAAAAAAAAAACCAAAAAACAAAAAACAAAGATTGCTCATGGTTTGCCCAAGGATTGTGAATATGACACCTTAGAATGGACTTGAGAGTCAGACCCAAGTGCAAGGTCAGGCGCCAGGCTAGGATTTAACATTGAGGAATTCACTGTCGTGACTAGTGAGTGCTATCCTCTTCAATCTGGGAATCACACTTGCTGATCTCAAAGGTGGTCCTGGTCACAGAGGGGGTATAGCCTGGTGGTAAGGCATGCTTTAAATGTTTAAGTGGAACAAAGTATCTTCACATCTTATAACAACTAAGGTAGTAGCCACCCCAAGGATTTATTAGATCTTTGAAACATATGTGAGGGCCAAGAATAAAAGCAACTTTTGTCCTGTATTTTCTCTTAGAGAATGATTATAGCTGAATTTTTTAATCAAATGAAAATCTTCATGCTATGCCAAATAAGATGTAAAACTAGTAGATATATCAAAAGTAAATGTAAGATATCACATTTTTACCGAGTTCCCAATAATGGAAAATAATCAGGTTAAAATAGAAACAGAATTAATTATAATATTATCACACCTCAGCTGTATATAATTGATAATCAGTATCACTGTCAATGTAATTTCAAAGTGACCATCTCAAAGTGTAATCCCTCCCCTCTTTTTTGGAATGATTGTTGCATTAAGCTCTAAGAGAGAATAATAATTACATTGAGTTCAAGTGATAAAATGCATTAGGAAAAACTAGCACATATGTTACAGTTACTATACTAGAAAAATGTAGGTTTTATAAGTGCATATATTATTGTGACATAAATTATTGAGATATAGTCTGATAACTGCAAATTTCAACATGCATTTACATTTAAATATATAATTACTATAGCATAACATCAAAATACCTTTTTGAACCTAGCACTAATTATGTTAATTGCTTACATTTCTATGAATAAATGTGAATAAAAATTATTAAAGTCATTTATCACACACACCAAAAAAAAAATCCAAATAGTTAAATAAATGTGTTCTAAAGCAAGTTACTCATACACACTGCTCAGCAAATATTAAATATCTATGACCACCCACATTTTATCAAATTTAGCCCTTTAAAAAAAACAGTCCTTGGAGTTTCAGTTTCCTCTGATTAGTTCTCCTTTGATGAGACTTCAAAGTTCCTGATATTGATTTACTACTGTCAGAATTTTCCTAGCATTTGTAACTAAGAAATAATTTCAACTTAGGTCTTAAAGGAATAACACAGGGTCCTTTTCAAGAAAGAGAACTATACAGATTCTCTTCAAGAAAGGAGGAAAGGGAGGAATATTCTTATAATCAAAGAATACATACAAATTTTAAAAATCATTATCACCTCTAAAGGTAGCCTGAATATGCATACGACTACACTGATAAGTTAGATGACCATATTAATAATGACCATTTTAACACCGCAAGTCATAGGATTTATTTTGAAAAAAAATTTAAAGGAAAAAAATGCTATATGTAAACTTCCACACAATTTACCCAGAAGTTGAGTAGCTTCAAGATGTGAAAACTGTTCCAGGGATTAACGGATACTCAATTTTGCTAGAAAATGCTAAGGCGACTGATACTGTTTGCTGTGTTCAGTTAATCTAGTGCAATAATCACATTAGTACTGAAAACTGGGCACTTGGAATTACAAAGTTAATTGATGAGGACTGCAAACTTGCTTACCACGGGTTGTAATGGGGCACCAGGCATCATGGCATTGGCTAGTTGCATTTGCTGGGCCAACATGGCCATGTTCTTCTGCTGAATCAAGTTATTGCGTCCATTTATCTCCAATTGCGTTTTTAAATGTGGGGGTGGATGAAGATATTTGCAGTTCTCCCTGGAGCAACGGCCCTATAAAGACAAAAGCAGAGAACATCATCTTAAAAAATAATAAAATCAGCAAATTAAAAAAAAATCATAATGCAAGTCAACCACTTGAATTTCTCATAGGTTTTTTATACAATGTACTGTTCATTTCATTTTATCATATGTTTAGAATAAGTAATGAATTCACCTAAATGTATTATATAAATGAGGGATAAAGACATTTGAGAAAGTTTAAAAGCTTAAAGGGTTTCATTTCTTTTAATAATCTTGGCATTAATATTTCTAGATTCAAGTTTAAAATCTACAAACTGCCAGGGTAATACTAAAACACAGAATATCAAATAAAGAATATTAGGCTCCTGCTATAATATTTTCCTAGTTAACTTTAATGAATCCAAAAGATCCTTCAGTAAAGCACTTTTACAAGTATCTTATCACAAATAAAATTAAAATTACTACTAAACTCTATAAGCCTACACTTTAGGAATTTACAGTTCCCACGTGGTCTCTCTGTATATAGGAGATTAATAAGTACAATGAAACCGGCAAGAAATGTAGCTTTTAACCTTCCAAAGATAAATCTAGTCTTCTCTACTTCCCCAAAAGTATAAAACTAAAAATGAACATATTTACGTTCCAATAAATTCACAGTATAAAATAAAAAAATAAGTTGCTATAATCCAGGCACAGTGTTATACACCTGTAATCACAGCTATTCCGGAAACTGAGGTGGGAGGATCCCTTGGACCCAGGAGTTCAAGCTCAGCCTGGGCAATATAGCAAGACCTCATCTCAAAAAAAAAAACCTATAAAATTATAAGTATAAATATACCTTTCTTTGGGGATAATTCTTTTCATAAAAGATATTCATTAAAGTCTATAATATGTAATATTATGAAGGACTCTTCGCATATTATTTCAATACATTGTCAATTCATATCAATAGTAACAGATTTCATCAACTATCTTGACAACTTCTTTCACCAATAAATCTTATTAAAACTGTTTTGAAGAATAAAAGAAAGATTAATTAAAGCCATCACCCACTTTTTAAAAAATCAGTTTAGTATAATTTGACTTTATAATGCAAACTGACTTCAAAAACTGATGCTTATGTTTATGATAAAATATGTCAAAATTCTAATTTGAATGACCTATTTTGGCTACTTTTGTCAAATATTTTCAGGAATGTCTCTAAGTATCATAGAATATTGCCTGTTATTTTAACAAACTTTATGTAATACTTAAAATCACAAGGCAGTAGAGGACAGTGGTTGATAGCAAGGACCCTACAGGTGTCAAATGCTCCGACAAAGGCCTAGTCTCTCTCTAGTCAGCTGTATGAACTACATGAGAAACCAATTTCTTTAAGCCTCAGGCTCTTTATCTAGTACAAAATTGTAAAACCTCTATGACCTCCCACTACAATTCAAATTGCATATCAAGCAAAAGAAAAAAAAAAACAGTGGCATAAAGGTAATTTTAAAATAAATATATGACTTATAAATTACCATGCTTGGTGTATGTTGGGATCATGAGCACAACTAGCTTAAAAGCATTTTGATGCAAAACAATCAAAAACAACACTCAGAATCACAAGATAAACAACTGGTCAAAATAAATAAGCTCCCAGATGACACCTGGTCTGATTTCAGAGCTATTCAGTGAGGTCCCCTAGAGGAAGCCTGTTTTTTCAGTACACAGAACTTAGACTGCAAGAGAAAACCTTGTTTAAGAACAAGTTTTTATCTTAAACTTAGTATCTCCAATCATATTTCTTACTAAAACTGGATTTACTGAAGTTCAGATAAGCAGGACTATATCCACCCTGAGGATTTAATTGTTGTCAATTCACTCAGGTCAGTTTCTATAGCTCGACACACAGTACAGTGATAGCCCTGGGCCCTGAACCAGGCCTTACCAACACTAACTCTGGCCTTCCTAAGCACTTCACTGGAACATATACCACCCAGTCCCTCCTACAGATGGACCTAGTCAGAATGGAAATAGTGAAGGGAAATCATACGTGGTTGCTATACATTCTGCATCAGTGCATCTCAAAACTTTTACTAGGAGCCCTGAGGTTTGATTTTCATTCTGCATTTTCTTCATCTACGCAGGAAAAATGCTATTCTACTACATTTCTTACCTATATTGCTTTTCTATGCCCAGTTTGATGTGATTGCATTGGGCCCTCACTTTCAAAAAGCTGTGTTCCTAAGAATCAATTGATATTTTGCGAAAAAGTATACATTTTTTTATAGAGACTACCAAGCCCCTCCCACAGAGCCTGTGGCCACAATCTGGGGGCTCAGAAATCTGCATTTTAACCAGTATTCCAGGTGATTCTGATCTAGCAGAAAACGTCATAAAATACACGTGTGCAAAGCCGCATGAATTTTCATTGGCATGTGTGGAAATAAAAAAAATAACAGAGTAATGTCTGCAAGTGATATTAGATAAACATTGCTTCTTAGGAAGTTCCAAACTTGTTTAATGCTGACTGTGTGTCTGAATAATTGCGGTTTGACAAATAAAAAGGTCAGGAATAAGTTAGAATAAACATCCTGTGTTAGAATTGCCTAAAACCACCAGGAGCACACCTTCCTTTGAGAGTTAAGGTAAATACAACATCGGCACATCGCCAGCTTCATCCATCTCTGAGTCCTTAGTATCATACCTCAATAAGCATTTACAGAATGAATCAGTTTTCACTTCTTACTAAATGCTCCAAGATGAATTCCACTGTAACTCTATTCTGGAGACAATGAATATAATAGAATAAAAATGAATTGTAATACCAAATCTTGGTTCTGAGTTGTACTGACCTAATGATGCTTTTATTCAGAGGCCAGTCATTTAAATATACAATAAAGCTAGTCACAGTAAAAGAAAAGGTAACAGAAGGCAGTCTCTAAGTTTCACCAGGGAGGAAAGGAGATTTGTGTAGACATTCAATGTAGGCATTCTAAAATCTATACAGTGACCATACAATCTAAAAGTCTTAAAACAGACATTCCTCAATATGTAGAGTTCACATAATACAAATTTTTATACAGGAACTACCACTCTAAATCATTTAGAGATTTCAGCTCAGAGAGATATTAAATTGGGCTGCCAAGATTCATGCAAAAATATAAATATAAAATATGCTTTTATTCAGTTTTTATAGGTACATGTAGTTCCACCTGTTGCCATAACTGCACAATTTTATCAAACACAGCCTGGTTCAAATAGCAGCTATGTTCACTTACTTGCTGTGTGACCTTGTGGAAGTTAAGAGAAATTCTCTGAGTGGCCATACCTTTTCCACAGAAGAGCAAAAACAGTATGTATCTCACAAGTGATGTATGAGGATTAGCAAGACTATAGGCTACCCTCACACATGGTACCTAGTGTAATAGGTAGCCAATAAATGCTAATTATTTTCCTCTCTTTTCTTAAGTTCTCAAGCTATAACAAACAGCAGTTGCTCAATTTAGCAGCACATCTTCTAAAAGTACTAAAAATAATACAGGTAGCAAAATCCAGTGACAACGCATGTCAATCAACAACAACGTAATACGAGCTTGGCCCTTAGTCATCATTCTGTATTTGTCACATCCACCAAGGAAAAGTGCCATTCTACCACATTTCCTACAGTGTTATGTGTCTGTGCTTTTCTTTTGTTGATTGCCCTGAAATCTGACTTTTGGAGAGCTGCCCAGCTGACCAGCAGGCCTACAGAGTCGAGACAGTAGATTCCTTAGGCTCGATTCAAGGAGGCTTATTTTAATAGGATTGAACATGGATTCCAAAGACATCACTGTAATATTCAGGCTGTATATTTTAAGGAAAGGAGGAAATTCAATAAAAATATTGGTCTACAGTTAGTCTATTATTTTCTAATAGTTTTTCTATACCTAGAGATTCAAAGTAATCTATCCAAAATATCCCCCTTGTAGTCTTAAAATCCTGCATTAGACCACAAACAGTCAGACAAGAACTCAGTTCAAGTTCTCAATTGTTACAAATTTTATGACCACAACAAGGAAAAAAATATATGTGTAGATTAATTATTTAATCCTCAAAATAAATGCCTGGCTCATTTTCAAGCATCACAGTTTAATAAAGTATGCTTTTAATAATTACGTATGTATACAAAGTACTATGTGTATGTGATATATACAGTTAAGATAGAAATTGTAGAATATGATGGAAATAACTTCCAAAAAGCAAAAGTAAGCCAAAATAAGAATAAAACTGCATGAAACTAGAGATGAAAATTTAAAAACATAAGAAAGCTACTTCCTAGCTATTTTTAATATTTATTTTTAAATGGGCTAATAATTAAAAACAAAATATCTTACTCAGAAGTTGGCTGGATTTATTTAATAAAAAAAATTCAAAATTCTATCTGAAAACTGGGAAAACTAATTTTCCATTTTTAATTATACTTCTTCCAACTAAAGTAAAAGGAATATTGTGATTTATGAAGTCAGAGTCTGAAGAAACATGTTATTAAGCTTCCAAAATGGTAACTGTGGGGTAGGATTAAAATTACCAGGTTATAGCTGGGTTGACACTGAAAACAAAGGGGCAATGAAAAAATTATAGGGGTACCAGCTTATATTCATAAATCTTTCTCAATTTCCATTGGTAATGCTAGTATGGTATTCCAGTAAGATAACTCAATGAGAACCATTTATTTCAACTGATAAAACCAATTATTTCTTTTGGGACACCTGAGATATGCAAATGTTTTTGAAGCACTTTCTGGAGATATTCACTGCTCAGATATCATCCAGAAACTCTGGCTTAAAATTTTGGTAGTTACTTATTGAAATCTGTACCATTTTTTTCAGCTAAGATGATACAAATCTCAGAAAATTTTTGCCAAAAATAGTAACTCTGGCAGTCAAGATATATAATTTCACACCTAAAAAAAAATGTTTTCTAATAGCTCTGCCATGCTTTTTAATGATCAATTCTGATGCTTTAATGAATATATGTATATAAAATATTTATTTAAAATTATAAGCATTTAATGATAGGAAATTTATGGCAGTATACAAGATTAATTTTTAAGACAAAAATTATGCACACACAGACATGCACTCATATAAAAATACTCAGTGTTTTGTTTTTACTTAGGTAGATATGAGTTTGATTAACTTTAGTAATCACAGCTTATTGACTTTTGCAAATACTGAAAATAAATTAATTGCATTTAAGACAGAGAAGCTTTTCAATGTCTATTTTCTGACAACTCATTTTTTCCACAAAAGACTTGTGTCAGTATACAAGAGCCCACGTGTCCTAAAAAGATGTTCAGAATTTTTCATCCTCAGCACTACTGACATTTTGAGCCAGATAAATCTGTCTTGCACATTGCAGGATGTTTAACAACATCTTTGGGCTTCTGACCAATAGATGCCTATAATACCTCCACCTCCAGCTGTGACAATCCAAAATGACTCCAGATACTGCCAAATGTCCTGAATTTGGGGGAGAGGGGAATTCCAGAATCATCCTTAGTTAAGAGCCAATCACCACTTTACACCTAATAAATGTATTCTTCTGTATTAGTCTGATTGAGATGCCATAACAAAATACCATAGACAAGGTATTTATTTTTCACAGTTCTGGAGGCTGGAAGTCCAAAATCATGATCAAGATTCCAGCCAATTTAGTTTTTGGTTAGAACTTTCTTTCTGTCTTACAGATGGCCATCTTCTCATTATGACCTTACATGACTTTTCCTCAGTGTATGCACAAAACTAGAGTGAGAAACCCCAATCTCTCTGGTGTCTCTTCTTAGGACACTAATCTTGTCAGTTCAGGCCCCACCCTTCCAACCTCCTTTAACTTTATTTACTTATTTAGAGGTCCCATCTTTAAGTATACACCGGGGTTAGAGTTTCAACATATAAATTTCATGGGAACACAAACATTCAATTCATAATAAGGACACATAATTTTTAAAAGCGATAATCCAAAAAAATTTACATGTAGTTTTAAATATTTCCACGCTAACTTTAAGTGGTAGATTCTTTTATTCTGAAAATTTCCTCAAGCCTAAGATAATAGATTTGTACTACAAAACCTGAGTTTAAAAAGTGGGTGGTTGACCAGTTATTCCATCTAATTTTGCCAAATTCTGATAGCTGCAACTTTAAAAGACATCCACAGTATACGTAAATTTCAATGTCTGCCTATTTTTCTTGCGTTTCACACAAATGAAGATGGTGGTATATCAACACATAAAGAGTCCATGCCAATGACTCCGTTCATTTGTTAACTAGAATACAGATGTTGCTGACTTTTTTTTAGGGAAAAGCAACATTACCTTGGCCTGTACTTCTGTACAAAAAGTCTTTTCAGGATAACTAAAAGTTAATACTATACTATACTTCTCTTTTTAAAACAAAAAGCTACTAGGAAAGATAAATTAGGCAGCCAGAAAACTCAGAGAAATAATCAAAGATTTCTGACCAACTAGACCACTACACAGTGTTGTTGTTGTTTTTGATTATATGCAAATGTATACATGTGTGTACAATTATGCATATATACACACTGATACACTGATCCCAATTATGCATGTATTCCTAATAGCAGCATATGTATAACAAAATTAGATTTTGCTTGGGTTGCAAGTTCAAAAACCTAGGATATATGACATAAATTTATGTTTCATGTTTTATTTGGAAAAACACTTCAGGATTTTTAGAATACAACTTAAAAGAGTACAACTTAAAGGGTCAATTAACCTGTCATTTACAATAAATTTTTAAGTAGTTTAAACAGACATATTCATTTTTTAATTAGAATGTTCTCTATGGACACATCACTGTTTTGAAGATGTGTGTGTGTGTCTGTGATCTTTTTCTTTCCCAATCTCATAAAAAGTTCATATTCACACACACACACACACACACACACACACACACACACACACACACAGGCTTAACAATCATTGAGACTGCCAATCAAAGAAACACACACACACGCACACACATGACTATGTGTGTGTGTTTACAAATAATATTCTGTACTATAGAGTTAGGATATATATATATACTGTTAATAAATACTAAAGTAAATACTATTTACTTTATTTAAATAGTATGGCATACTATATGGTAAATAAATAGTATTTACATATTAAGAGTATTTTTCTATTCCTTTTTAAACTCTCAAATATGAATGACTCTTTAACCCAAACAAGTCAATATATTTTTTTCATTATATGATTTCCTATGTTTAATATCATAATGACCTTGTACTTATTTCATAGTTTTACCATCTTGAAAGACAATAAACTATTCTTTAAAACAAACACAACTTCTGCTGTTTTAATTTCCTCACTGACTGTTCAGGTGATACCAGAACAAATGCTTTGCATCCCCTTAGAAGGTTAAGAAAGCAGGCAATTCTCTTATTTTGCTAGGCAAGTAATCTCTACTCTTCTAAACTTAAATATAGCAATCCCAATCAATATTTAAAACTCAATTCTCCAAATGAAAATTGCTATTTCTTCATCCAATCAGCTTAACACCAAATGCCTGGAGCTCAATTCAAACACAAAAGCTGGGAGAATTTTTTTCTATCAGTGAAAGAAAAAAGAAGCAGAAATTTATGAACATATTTTTATTGAAACAGTTCCGATTTCTTTCAATTACTTTACCACGGATATAAAATATGTTTTCAAATGAAACACAGTAAGACAAAATTAGATTTTTTTCTTTCCCAATCTCATAAAAAGTTCATATTCACACACACACACACCACAGCCAACTGAGCCTAAATTTGTAACTTTACCATAGCCTCAAATAATGTAAAAGAATGCAATAGATTTTTATTTAACAGGCATTAAACATTTTTCTATCAATGTCTAATAATCACCTGATCTCATATGGGATTTCAGGTTAGACTTTTCTAGCTATTTAAAAAGCCCTCTCCAGTATTCAATAGCTATTCTAGGCACTGTTTTGTAGAACATTCCTAAATTTGATGATGAAGATTGTTGGATATTAAAACCAATAGCGACATTTACAATATCCCAAAATACCCTCCCTGCTGACGCAATATCAACGCACTCTCACTCAAACATCGGGACACTATGACTTTTTTTTCCCAGAGAACTTAGGAGCTGTAATTGCACAACTCTCATTAATCATCCTGAAAATGGCAAAACTGAAACGCTACACCTCTAAAGTATTATGTAACGTATGAGAATCATGGTAGTTGCCACCAAGGAGGTGGGGAACGAAAAAGGCAACAAATCTCTCTCACACACACTCTTGTGACAAAAATAACACTCTAGTCGCTTTTGTCTGCGAGAGATCAGATACACATACAACTGTTTCAGTAACGATATCAGCACACAATTTTAGCTGATAGTTTTCTGAAGAAATCTTAACCTCCTCAGAGAGGGCCTACAAAGATCTATTTCGAGCTGCTTTTGATGCAATGCAGTAAGAAGAAACAGTCTCACACTTTTTTCCCTCATATCTGTGGCCTCCTCTGTTTTACAGAATTCTGCAAAAGTGTGTAACCATCACTGAGGCTAATGCTACTGAGAGTTTACCTGCACCTATTGTCTGCCACGATTCCACAGTCTTCATGGGTTCCAAAGATGGTCTGACCAGCATTCCTGAGCCAAACTAGAGTCTCCATGACCTTGTGAAAGCCCGGTGACATTTGGTAGGTGCCAATATCATTAAACAGTCCAACATTTGTTGACTGCTTTTTTATAGCATCATAAGATTGGAAATGCCAGATCACTCTGTTTCTATTATTTTTTTCAATTGCTTCATTAGTTTTTCGTGACAGCAACTGTCAGACTTCTAAACAGTTTGTAGCTGAAACACTTCTGAAGTTTTATGACATCCAAATCAGATACTCTTCAATCTTGGCTAATAATTAAAAGCTCTAACATTTACATAATAAAATTTAGTGCTCTATTTGTAGAGCATGACTTTCAATTGAGAAATACAAAATGTTTTACAAATAGCACCCAATTCATCATCATACTATTATTCGGTGGATTACAGCACAATTGTCTTTATTATATTTCTAGGGCTTTCCTGAAGATAAAAAGGAAGTAAATCTCTTAAGTCAAATGCATACAATTTTTCTTCTAATAATCTCTTGAAAGACTTGTTCAAGCAGTTCTTTGCAGATCTACGCCAGTTCCTAGTATCTTTACAAAGCGAAAACTCTCCATTTTAAATCATTCCCATCCTCCATAAAGTATTCATTAAAACTCAAAAGACATATTTGTATTTTAAAACAGGAATAATAAACCTTATATAGTGCTTCCTATATCCCAGGCACTGTTGCAACCACTTTACCGGCCTTAATTCCCTTAATCCTCTCAACATCACTAGGAATCAGTGTTTGTAACACTTTACAGTTTCTGTAATACTTTACTAAAATACAGATAGGATAAGTGACTTGCTGAAGGACACATAACTTAAGCCTGGCAGTCTAACTATAGAATTGGTGCTTCTAATCTATTACACAAGAAATATATATTTGTACTGAGTATACATCACTTGATCATCTTTAAGTGTGTTTTGCTTTTTTCTTCCCCCAGTCATTTACTGCTTACACTAGAAACATTGACAGTTCTAGGTCAGAACCAAATGGAGGAGGTTTCCACCTTTTGAGCTCTGGAAAAGAAAAGTTCCACAATCTAAGCAACTCATTTTTGGAGAAGACTAACCCACATAGCATTTCCAAAGAGTAATGGAAAACAATTAGATGCTTTTATAAATTTCAGTTTGTCATTTTTTTTCCTTTCCCTTAGCGGGAATATATTACAGGATCAACAGTATTTTTAAAAATTGAACACTAAACAAGTTAAAATATTATTTCACATTATCAATTTCAATGCGAGACCTAGTGAGGCAAGAAGTTATTGAATTATCTGTATATTCCACTGACTTGGTCTCTCCAATTTGGATTTAATGAAAAAGTTATTTATTTAAAGATGTTACATTAGTAATATAGGATGGTGGATTTTAAGGGACAAGTCTTTTATTCAGAAATATAAACTACAGGAAATCAGAAACATAAAATATTTTGGTGAAGTCAGCTTGAGAATAATAACACCATTATTCTGTATTTATATAAATAATTTGCTATATTTGTACCTGCTAGATTTCACATATACCTACGAATAGGAAAATAAACTCCATTTTTATATCTCTAAAGTGATAACATTTATCATTTAGTCATAATAAACTTCAAAGTATATTACATAATACGTTTCCATCAACCTATGTCAATATTTTCACTGTGAATCTTCCATCAAAGTCTACTAAATGGGATAACATACGAGGGGTGATAAAAAAAAAAAAAAAGCCAGGAATAATCTTCTGGAGGGTGGGCCCCTTGTAGCACAGGCTTCCTCTCCTAGGTAAGTGTTCTAGGAACTCATTGGCATTAGTGTACCAGCTAGCTGTGTTATAAGAGGCTGTGTTCAGCTTCAGTGAATTTTGGGGGTGAAGATTCTTTCAACGCATTTGCCCATTTCATAATGGGTGATTTGAGAGTGCACCTGCCCACACTGCCCTGAATGTTCAGTAGTTTTTAACTAAAACCACATGACCCCGGTACCCACACCCTCTCTATTCACCCGATCTCACCCTGGGCGACTATTTCCTTGGATGAAAAAAGTCCTCAAAGGGAAATGTCTGGCCCACATGGAAGTGGTGAAACAAAAAACGGCAGAGGCACTAAAAGGCAACAAAACTGATGAGTTCAACAACTGTTCTGAGCAGCGGAAAAGCATCTTGATAGGTGTATTGCATCAAATGGAAAGTACTTTGAAGGTGACAACTTTAAACATGTAAGAATCAATATAAACTTTTTACAAATAAATTCTGGTTTTTTGGTTCCCCTCCCTCATATATTATACATATCATTAATACTTAATTTTCTAAAGTTTAACAGATATCTAAAACTTTGGCTGCCATTTATATGCAGAAATGACTATACCACACTGCTCTCCAATCTTTTAGGCACATCGTTGACTTTGCCAACATCAAAGACCTTTTCTTTCCCATAATTTTTCATTGGCACTTCTTTGTAAACCTATGAGATTCCATAATTGAAAACAAATGCTGCTGCTTTCTGACCTCACAAATTCTGCCTTAAGTCCAGTTGTTAAATGCTACTGCTTCACATAAACAACGACACAGCCCAAAGAAAAAGATGAGGTGATGCAGGTTTTCACCACTGCCGACCATGATCTCCTGCAGACAGGTCAACTTTGTACCTGAACAAAATGTGCTCAATGTCCCTGGAGCAAAAGCACTCCCCTCCCTTCCCCCACCCCGTGACAGTTTGCTAAAATGTGCACAGACATCAGCTCTCTCAGACTTGAGGCAGCAGAAAGAAGAGAGACGATTGGCTCATGAGCCCAGAACAAACCTCTATTGGATGCTGACTGCAGCACCATAAGCAGTAAGGGTGAAAAAAAAGCTCTTGAAGCAAAAGAGCAGTATCACAACATAGGTTATCCGAGCCTGTCTCCTCGTCTGCATTCTATCCTCACATCCAGAGGCTTCCACTGGCTTTCTAGGGCAGTTCCCCAAATAGCTCAAGAAGTAACACTCAACAAAATCCCTAACAATTATCACTGGAAATAAAACAGGAAAGTCTCAGATTTTTTAGAAAAGGATCCATATTAACAATAAACACACAAATAAATAAAAGATGGGTAACTATGAACTACGGAACTTTTACAAAATATCCCCAGATGAGTTTCTAAGGTGAAAGGGTGCTGAAGTCATCACACAGGCAGAGTCATTTGAAAGAGCTTAGTCATCACAAGGTGCTAGGTTCTAAATGGCAGTCAGAAGCTACGCAGCATATTCCTGAGTGCTTAGTTAAGATGAAAAGTATGGCGATGTTGGGCCTCACAGGAACGTCAGCCATGGTAACACTGTTTTTTAACAAGCCAGAATGTGAATGTGAGAGGGAAAAGCACAGACGGCCGTCACATGATGTTTTTTTCTTGCTATCATACCAACAACATTTAGGCGGAAAGCCCAGATCTGTTAAGCACCCCATGAAGTGAGTCAAGGAACGTATCTGTGACGTTCACACTTGCTACCAATGCATAAAGCAGGGGGTTCTTATTAGAAATACTTGTGTCTTCCTTTGCACTTTGGACATGTCCCGCTCCTAATACTGCTCATTGTTTACATATCCTCTTTGCCTGGCAATGGTCTCCAGGAAGAGGCTCGTGCCTCAACCTTCCTGTGCTCACAGCTTACACCAGGATAAGAAAGCCCAATATGCATTCACCTAATGAACAGAGTCCTGACTCTGTTTCAGAATATAGGATATTTGATCCAAAAAAGCAGCTCTCGTCGGCTCGGTGGCTCAGCCTGTAATCCCGTGCCTTTGGGAAGCTGAGGTGAGTGGATTGCCTGAGCCCGTGGGTTCGAGACCTGCCTGGGCAACTTCGCGAGAGCTCATCTCTACAATAAATCAAAATGAGCCAGGTGTGGTAGTGCGTGCCTGTAGTTCCAGCTATTTGGAAGGCTGAGGCAGAAGGATCACCGGAGCCCAGCAGGTCGAGGCTGCGGTGGCCAGGAGCGGCCACTGCACTCCAGTCTGGGTGACAGAGTGAGACTCCAACTCAAAAAAAAAAAAAAGCAGCTCTCAAATATTTCTCTGCACCTTCACCAGTCTCCATCCACTCACATACAATATTCCCACTTTCTCTTCATTCAAATATATTTTTCTTCTCATCTTGTCTTCTCCTGTTTGCTCACTTTTTCTGGTAGCTTTTTACTACTGTTATCCAAGCACAAATTCCATTTGTTGAATGTATTTGTATCCTAAGCTTGTAAGCTTCTCATACACACAAACCTTAGTTATATGCACAGAGAAATAGTTCCAGAAGTTGACATAAAGAAAAAAAAAAAAAAAAGGCTGGGCATGGAGGCTCATGCCTGTAATTCCAGCACTCCCAGTACTTTGGGAGGCTTAGGCAGGAGGATTGCTTGAGCTCAGGAGTTGGAGACCAGCCTGGACAAAACAGCGAGACCTCATCTCTATAAAAAAAATCAAAAAATTAGTTGGGTATGGTGGCGCATGCCTATAGTCCTAGCTTCTTGGGAGGCTGAGGCAGAAGGATCACCTAAACCCAGGAGGTCGAGGCTGCAGTGAGCCATGATCATGCCACTCTACTCCAGCCAGGATGAGAGTAAGACTCTGAATAATAATAATAAAAAAAGCCCCAGCTCAATGATTAAAATTACATGAACTGAAACTGAAATCAGCAAGTTGTTTGTTCAAATCTCAACTTTGATATTTATTAGCAGTGAGCATTTGGGCTAATTATTCAACCTCATTGAAAAATGAAAAGATTACCACCTTAGGGATGATGTGAGTATTAAATGAGGGAATATCTACAAGGACCTCAGTGATGGTCTGGCACTCGGTACACGGAAATGAATGGGCTGTTCTCACTCTCCTTTCATGTTCTCTACATGCCTGGGACTTTGCAACCCTGGTTCCCATCACCCAGGCCCATTTCTCTAGACATGTTTAAAAGCATCCTTTTTTCCTTTACCTTCGACTTTCCCTGTGTCAGAGTTTTTCCAGCGCACTACCAAGTTAGAGTTTCCTTTAATGAACAAATAACCATCCCAAGCCTTTAGTAGACAAGGACAGCAACACTATAGCCTAGTGAAAAGAGCATGTATCCGGGAGCTAAGAAGACCTGGGTTCACCGTAGATCCCTTGCCCACCAACTATGTCACCTCTTGCAGGTGCTCAAACTTCTTGCACACACAGTACCTTTGCTCGTGAAACTGTGTCCAAGCAACAGTCACTCCTGGGGTAGGGGTGACAAAGCCTAACCCAGTGCCCAAAGTAGGAATCAACTCATGTTCATTCCTATTACCAATAAGAAACTGGACATCTATATTTTAAGAAGTGTAAATAATAAAAAGGCCATTTGACCCTTCTTAAATGTCACTTTCTATGGAAATTTTCTTTTTCTTTCTCTCTTTTCCTCTTCTTTCCTCTCTTGCCAGGTAGAATGAACTCACAGTAGTGAATTCAGCACCTCAAATTAGATTACAGGTAATTTCTACAAGTCTGTCTATTCTTCTTCATTAATAAGTTGTTAAAGACAAAACGAACCTTATCTTAGCAACTGAAGTGTTTTTAGTAAATGTTTGTAGAATGAGTAAGAGATGTTAGGAGACAGAAGGACATTTCTGGGTGTCTCAGCTGTCACATCACTTGACAACACTATAAGGCTTACATCACTATTCCTCAGTCATGACTGCATATTATACATTAATTTTAAAATTCCTATACCCAACCTCCACCCCTAGAAGTTCCGAGTGACTTAGCTTTGACCAGGTCCCAGGCATAGATGTCTTTTAAAGGCTCCCCAGATGATTCTAATGACTGCTATTCCGAAGACCACTGGTTAGCCTAGCTGTAATGATACATATTCTCATTTACACATTAATCACAACTTTCTCCAGAGTTCTTTTAAATTGAGTTTTGCCAGTGGCTTCAAGATAACTGCTAATGTTATCTCTCAATTAACTAAGACTGCTGTGTTTCAACTGTCTATTCTCTAAATAGCTCCTTACACAGACATTGGGGAAAAGGGTGCCCGTGGGCAAAGGATGACATAAAAAGGGCTGCTGTCCTTTGTTCTTTTGGGCATATTATCCTGGACAAGGTATCAAGACCAGCAACACCTCCATGACCAAAGGGTTATTTCTAAACATCTTGTTCATAGGAAGCAACAGATTTCAAGGGAGAAAAGGGGCATGAGAGATCCACATCAATGTACCCATGAAAGCCCTTAAGTATTCTGTTTTAATAAACCCAACATAGATGGTACACTTAAGAAAGTGTAGCAATAATATTTATATCATATTAGATGATTAATAACAGATCCTATACAATTTTATTTCTTTATCACTCATTGAGGGCTAAAGGTCTTAGGCAGTTCTGTTAACTTGACAATATTGCTTTTATAACTCAATTATAAGTTGTCTCAGCTTAAGTTTAAAATTTTCATAGCTGCAGTCAATGTTTACAAAAGTAAACTGGCATATCACAAATTTCTGAGTAAGGAGATAAGAAATCTCAACAGGACTACTGTCATTTTCTTTGGAAGACAATTACCATAGATAGAATCCTCCATCTTTTGTTCAAAGATAATTACAGCATCTATCACTAACTCTCACTACAGTATCTATCATTTACCCTCCTGGAAATCCCATGTGGGTGATTCTTATTAGCCTCATATTGTAAATGAGGAAACAGATATCCAGAGGTTAAATATTCCACGTAACGCACCAATAATGTTAACTTGTAAAGTTAGGAAGTATTGCCAGGATCATCACGCATTCCACAAAAAGGTAGCCAAAATGAAGGTATCTTAAATAAATTAGGGATTGAAGCAACTTCAATTCATTTTTTCTGTTTGTTTTCAGCTAAAACAAATGATTTCATTATAATATAGAGGAAGAAAATAAAAATTGATAATGCATTTATTCCACTACAAGTCATCAAAAAATAAATGTCTCTTTTGTTTTCTCAGAATAATACCAGAGTATATCACTGCAGAAGAGCTAGATTTATATCTGAGACAGAAATATAGTGTGTATGCACACAAACTCACAAAAGAATTAATTCACTGTCCTCTAATCTAGAAGAAAAAAGAAAATGAATCAGTGAGGCAAACAAGAAAAAGAAACGTAAAAGTAGACTTGTCTTGAATATATTTCACACCAAATCTTAATATTGTCTAGACTAGCTCATTTGTGCATTTATTTGGTGAGACCTGTCAAGTATTCTGTGTTATGGGACAATGGAGACTGAAAATGAATTAGACACGGTTCCCCAAGAAGGGAAATAAGGCATGCATGTAAATAACTAGAATATAAGGTTAGAGGGCAAAGAGTGTCATAAGAGACATTCAGATAAAGAGTACTTATAATTCTCAAGAAAAAGGCACATTTCCATTTAGAAGGATCAGATAATAGCTCCAAGGAAGAAGTAGAATTTATACAAGAGGAGATGGAAAAGACATCTAGGTAGCAGGAAATAGCATAAATTGAGGCATCAATGACAAGTAATAAATTTGTAATAAGAGCAATGGGAAATAAATGTGAAAAGCAGCTAAGCGTAGCTTGGGGAAGGCTTTAAATACTGAGTTAAAGACTGTCTACTTCCTTTTGTAGGCCTGGAAGAGCCATTGAATGAAACAAGAGTGAATTAGCAAAGCTGTACTTGATGAATTCATCCGGCAGGAGTGTAAGAGGGCCTGAAGTGGGAAGGCCACTCAGATAATTTCAATAGCCTAGGCAAGAGGTAACACAGACTTTACCATTCTCCAGATAATAATCCCAGACCCATCTCTTCACAATCTCCCAACCTACTCCTTTACACACACACACACACACACACACACACACATACACACACACACACAAACACACACACCACACACACACACACACACACACACACACACACACACACACACACACACATTCCATATTCTGGTCACACAAAATTGAATGATGTTCAATCTCTTGCATAAGACATGACTTTGCCCTGGTAGACCTGGCTATTAAAATAATCTGCTCTATTCCTTTTTTATTTTTATTTTTGCTTCCTGCCTAACTTCTAGTTAGAGTTAAGGTCTCCAGGTGAATGTCACCTCCTCCAGGAAGTTTTCTTTAAGCTTTCAAGTCTTTGTTAAATGTTCTTCTAGCTTGTTCCAGAACATTTATCACACTTTATTACAACTGCTTGTCAGGTGTCTATTTCCTTTATGACCAGACTCAGGGTGGGTAAGAATCGCGACTGTTTATTTTCCAGTTGTATTCCCCAAAACTGAGAACACCAGGAATAGTGCTAGGCTTATAACAGGTGTTAACTCATTGAATGGGTGAATAAATCAAAGTGCCTTACAAAGCAGAATGTACAATACTTAATAGACATAATATACGTATAACATGCATATAATAGCTGGGCTCGGAGGCTCAGCCTGTAATCCCGCGCCTTTGGGAGGCTGAGGTGAGTGGATTGCCTGAGCCCGCGGGTTCGAGACCCGCCTGGGCAGGCGAGACCTCATCTCTACAATAAATCAAAAAATTAGCCGGGCGTGGTAGCGCACACCTGTAATTCCGGCTACTTGGAAGGCTGAGGCGGAATGATCACCGGAGCCCAGCAGGTGAGGCTGCGGTGACCAGGAGCGGCCACTGCACTCCAGTCTGGGCGACAGAGTGAGACTCCAACTCAAAAAAAAAAAACAAAAAAAAAACCAAAAAAAAAAACAATAAAAAAACATGCATATAATAGACATTAACTATACACCTAACTGGCAAACATACCTATAACAGTGGTTTTTCAAGATCTAGTAGTAATGCTTTCAAATGTATTTGTTGATTAACTGCCAAAGCTTTATTATTTTTCCATTTCTTGCAACTTTATAGCAAATTTCTAGTTCAATCATTAATCTGATATTCTGTGTTTCACTGTTTTCTTTATACCAAGATAAAAACTGGACTCCACTCCTCAATTACACCAGAAAAGAATAAATAGTAACTGTAATCTAGACTACATAAATTTGAAAATATTACCTAGAATTATCAACATATGGTGGGTAGCTTGGTACTAAAGGACTGTTCAAGGAAAGGGTAGCCAATAAAATGAAACTAAATATCTTTTTTTTTCCTGTTGTAATATTTCTTTTTAGAATACCCACTTTACATTTTTCCTGATTCCACAAAAATAAATAGTAATAAAAAAAGTTTATTTTTGCCTCAATTGATTCTACTACTTTCTGATGTAGACAATTTTAATCTGTGCTTTGTGAATGTGACATATTAAGCCATAACATTTGAAAATAACATTTTACTAACTACCCTAAGAGAATCTTACTATCTTATGAAATTAACCATGAAATCCCTTTTTTAAACTAAAAGGAATTGTGCCACACTAATATATTAAATGCACAAATATAAAAAAATAAGAATGAGTAGATATGCCTACCTTTTAAACATTTTTCTGAAACGGTTCAATGAATCATAACTGTGTGATCAGGTCTGTTTTCCAAAACAGGGCAAAGTCCCTACATACAATATTGTTAGCTACTTCCAAAATTATGCTTACCTTGTCTCATTTCACAGTTAGCACTTATCTATGTCAAAATAATTTTAAATTTCTTTTAAAAAGTTGTGGTTCCTAATGTACAATAAATTTGTTTTATACCACAGTTGGAACAACAGTTTTTGGTTTGTTTAAATTTTTAAAAAATAACTGAGGTCTGAAAAAGACCATTTAGTCAGGGAATTTATTTTTGATATTAAGCTCTGAAATAGGAGAAAACTGATAACCAAAGGATTGATTATGCAAATGAAATATCATTTATTTAAAAACCAGTATCCTACTATATACACTGCCAAGGTTTTGCTAAAGTATACTGGCTATGTTGAGAGGAGAAAAAAAGGGGGTGAGCTTCCCTCCCCACATGAATTGCTAAAAGCCTGGGGCTCACATAACAACCAGCAGGAAAATATTTATAGTATTAGTCAATAGGATTAGTTTAAGGAAAGATGAAACAAGATTATCATGAAAGGACCAAAAAATACTTTAAATAGATTCAAGTAAAAGTGTACAAATTATCAGCAACTTTATTATTTATGCAAAAACATATTATCAATCATTTGAGACCGAACAGATCTTGGAATAGAATGCCAATGTTTTAATCCTCAAGATTTTTTTATAGCCGGAGAGAGATTGCATCATTCATTGTAGCAGTACATCACACCATATTACATAGATAAACAGCACTGCCTTATTATATTTTTTTACTGCATTGTCCTGCCAGCTCACTACTTACTGAGGGTAAAGTTCTGTCGTTTCTCCTTTTGTTGTCTTTCCAATGATATACTTAAAAACATGCTGTAGTCCCATGAATTTTTCCTTAATATATTTTATAGATCCTCCATGGAAAAAGCATTTGTTAATTCATATAGACCATTTCTTGTCCCTAATTTTTTTAAATAAACAAAACATTTTGCTCACACAAATGAACTGATGGTTCATGAAAATAGACAGCTATTCCCCAATCTTTCTTTTGAGAATCTTAGTCTACCTTTCTCGTTCATCTGATAATCAACCAAAAAAGACAAAAACAAAAACAAAAACAAAAGATGGGGTGGGGCCAGGGAGGAGAAGGCAATAAAGATCTGTAATAAGGTATACTACATAAAACAGATCATTAACAATACTGAAATGTGATAACAAGGTGGACAAAACACAGAAGACAGACTCAAAGTGGAGCACGCTCACAAGCATGTTCAATTAACCCTCAACGACTATATGAGTAACCGGTACAACTACATTATGACAAGGAGGAAATTAAGACGCAGGGAAGTTAAATGACTTACCCAGGATCACAGAGTAACAAAGGTTAGTTCTCAAATCTGATAGCAAAGTCTGATAGCAAGTCTAAGGATCATGTCCTCTATAACACAGCTGCTTCCCAGAAATTCAAAAAGCCATGTTCCTTACAAGGTAAACTGGCAGTAACTCAAACTACTCAGGTGGGAACATTCAGGCTACTCAACAGACAGTGGCTAAAGCAATCCAGTTAGGGTAAAGGCTTTGTTCAGGGGAGGTAAGTTCAGAGAATTTAGGTAAGAATTAAGTGAGCCAGGTTAAGAAATTACGATACAAGCAAAGATAATCGACTCACTGAATGTTTTTGCTGAGGCCTACTTGAATTTCAGGAAGATACCCCTAATGAAGATGTCCTAAGGATATAGAAAGACTGTACTCATTAAGAGAACTCAAGAATACAACTTGGGTTATAGCGAACCCAACAATCCAAGACTAAACACCTGCCTAAAGTGTACATGTGGGTTAGCAAGGTAAGCTAGCACACACACATCCTCTGTGAAATGTGTTATAGGCCAAAATGGCTGAGAAAAAAAAAAGACTTATCAAATGACAATCCTAATTATTGATTAACAGTACAACAGGTGGCCTGTATCTGAACAAAACAAAAAGTTTAAAATAATTTCTATTATCCTATGAGAAATGAAAATGTACTTAGTCATTCTATCAACCTTGAAGCAATAACATGTCTGCTATAACATGTTAAATTTAAACAACACAAATGTTTCTCACAGAATAGAAACTACTCATCCATATTTTTGTTTTACAAATTATGAATTTTTAAAGTTTATTTATTTATTGTAGCGATGAGGTCTTACTATGTTACTCAGGCTGGTCTTGAACTCCTGGGCTCAGGTAATCCTCTCACTTTGGTCTCCCAAAATACTGGGATCACAGGCATAAATGGCCATGCCCAGCTTTTTTTTTTTTTTTTAATTTATGTTTGTTAAATAAAAGATAAGAAAATTAATTATGGGTGATGAAGGGAAAAATATCATTTCTTGTCCTCTTCCAAAAGACTCATCTAAATTTATCTGACACCTGCCCATTTATTTTCTTTATAGCACTTGTCATACCTGTCGTTAAGTTGCTCATGTACGTGTTTACTTACTGACTGATTCCTCCACTCAAGATGTAACAGCCATGGGGACAGGAGCCTTGTTTCACCTAAGTCAGAGTACGCCACAAAGTACTGAATAGAGGAAAGAATAAATCTCACATAATTCTACCAAGGATTCTGTTACTCCCCACTTTGCTGACAAGGATTCAGACATTCTGTGAAATTAAATAATTTGAACAAGGACACAGAACAATTAAAGTGATGGAAACATCTGCATGATTCATATGTACTGTATAAACAAATTGGGTAGGCTACATTCAGAGCCAAAACAATATCAAGTTGAAATTCAAATAGCTAGTGGTGTTTAAAAGTGCAGCAATTAAGAAAACAATCTGTAGAAGACTCTTTTCATTGTACATAAATACACTCAGACTTCTTAAAGCTTTCACCACAGTACACAGTTAGCTAAATTACTTATTTCACTCTGGTTGACTATGATTTTTTTGTAAATCGTAAACAAAATTGTCTAATATCCCTTTAAAAATGGTAGGTTCATTTTGAAAAACCACGTAGGATGAACTGAATGTCAGTGATAATTTATAACTAAATTGGTTACTTTCAATAACTGCTAGAAAAACTATAAATTAGACATGAATTTTCAGCAGAGTTCTCAGAAAAAAATTATTTAAAATAATTTCATGCCTCCTCCTAATAGTGATAATATCTATAAGGACCCTAAAAAAAAAAAAAAGACTCCTGAGAAAACAATTTCTACAAAGATCTGGTAAACTATATAATATTCAAATTCATAGTACCAACTATTGCTCATGCATAGGAAAAGGAAACATACAGCTACATTATTAATAGTCTGTTTACATCTATCCATTAATAAATATATAATGAGTATCAGTATGTTGGATGAAGCAGTATAAAAAAAGAAATACATGCAATTCCAAGGGGTAACGAGAGTCAGAAGATATCGGTGGAAGGTAACTTCCATACAAGAAGACTTTGACTAAAGAAGAGTTACTAATAAAGTTGGGATAAAATGGTCAAGGGATATTCTCTCAAACCTGAGAGGATCCATATTCTCCCTACCATCCATTATCTTAAGAAGGCAAGTCAATGGATTTCTTATCTAGTGGTTCAGTATGATTCTGGAGATTTCTAGCTCTCTGCTACCATTTTGTGGTAGGCTCAAATATCAGACGGTTAAAAGGCCTAGGTGTATCCTGCCAATCAAAATTACTCTGAAATTTAGGATCCGTCTTGTGTATCAAAAAATTCTCTAAGGTTATAGCTACAAGCTGATTTGTGGTTTTAACCTGGATTAAAGATTTAAAAGTCATTCAATGGCTGTGGGCCCTTCTAAGGCCTTTCCCACCAAAATAGAATTATTTAGGAAAAGGTTACACATGGAGAAGGAATTTGAGGGAGGAATAACATAAGAGTGACAGACTAGTGAGCATTGGGTAAGAGAATAGAGATGTCTGTGCAGAGGAGTTCTGCTACCTTCTGATAGTAGGGCATCCAGGCAACAGATTCTGGGCTCCTTTGAGGATGTACCTTGCAGCAATAAGACAGCTAGAAACTTAGGACCTTGGTGCCTTGAAGCAATAAGAGACTTAGGATCTCAGGTACCTTGAAGCAAAAAGATAGCTAGAACTTAGGATCCAACAGAAACTTAGGATCTGGGGTAACAAATTGTATACTGCATTAAAATGCTGGAAAATTCAACAAGCCATCTGCACAGGCATGTTTCCTGTTAAAAACAATTAAAAAAAAAGGAAGCCTTTGGGAGATGTTCTACTAAGATGAATTCTCAGGAATATTTTTGCATCTAATATGAAGTTTCCCTGACATTACTGCAAAAAAAAAAGTGGGAGTAGCTACCTTTCAGAAGAACGTGCTGGTATTGGCAGAACACTGAAATATTCTGAAAGGCTGCTGCTTTTGTAATATATGTTCTTTCTTTGTATATATCTTTCCCACCCTGAGATTATGGCTCACTCAATTAAGGCTATTACATAATTTTGCCAAGGAGGACAAAAATAGAAAGGGGTTAGTTGAGATGAAATCTTAAAGCAGACATCTATTATTCAAAAACTAAAATTAACTCTTTGAATATTTTGTTGCACTTCTCATTGCTGCTTTTAACAAAAGCAGAAATTCTGGGATAGTTGTTGATTCAAAGAGAAGCAGCAGGGTATGAGTATGCTGATTTTCAAAAGCATTTCATTCATTTTTGTGAGTTTTGAAAAAGCACATGAAATATAGATATATACAAAAGATTCAATTTTTTGAGCTCTGTCCCCATTAACACCACTCCAGTGGGTCTAATATCAATTTCAATTCAGAATTTTTGTCTAAGAAAAAGGCTTTAAAATTTTTAATAAAAATGTTAACCCAGAAATAAGTAAAATACATATTAATATAGGTATAATATCACCTAAGCAGGGGATGGTATTTTAAAAATAATAAGGCCCCTCTTCAGGTACCTCTTGCTGAGATTTCTGTTCACATTGTACAACATAAAAAGAAAAGAAGTTTTTAGGCCACTACTTGCTATTTATAAATCTCAACTGCCTCTCCATAATGTAAGCATACTTTTGGGGGGGCATAAAATGACAGAACTTAAGGATGAGGATCCCTGTATTAGTAGCCCATGTTTAGTAAAAGAAACTCTTAAAAGCTGTTTGCAATTTATTGAGATAATAGAAGCAAATAGAGTGCCAATACTTTATTACCAATTCCCTGCAAACTCAGCCTTTCCCACCAAAATAGAATTGGAATGCATTCATCAGAATTTTCCAAATGTGCTTCCCTGTTAGCCCTGTGAGAGGGGGATGGGGACAGAATAGACCAACAGATTCAGCAAGCCAGAGGCAATTGTATGCTACTTCTCCCTGCTTCCAATTAGGATGTCAGCACTTTGCTGATCAAATCTGCTTTTTCACCTCTCATGTCTGTTCTGTTTTTCATCTTGAATTATGCCAAGGTGTTTCCTATAAGAAATATCACTGCCATAATGCCCAGCACATGTCTAGCAGTGTGCTACACAAACAAGATTATGCCAGGCAGGAGTTCAATGCAGAGAATAAGGCAGCATGCAAAATTAAGCCCCCAAACACTGTCAGCCTTCCTCCCAAAAATCCTGTGGAGTCGTGAGAAATATTATTGCTTCTCCTGTGATTTTTCAGGACAGTTGTTTGAACTAACTTTTCAAATACAAATAACAAGGTCAAAAGGCAGAAGGTTTATAGTTATGAGGAGCTGGAAAAAGAAATGGAAACGCAGGAAGAAGGTCAGGAATTTGAAGGGTAGTGTTAAAAAACATTTCTGAACAGAAGCTTAAGCAATGACATAAAGTATCTCCTTGCTATGAAGACTCTATGTTTCAAACTTCGGCCTATCATTATTCATTTTGGTAAGGTTTTAATTTCTCCAAGAAAGAGCACCTTTATGTGTAATACTGTATTGCAAAATTCTTTAAAAAGCAATAGAGGAGGCAGTGCTTAATAGCAGAAGCTCAACAAGCATAAAGATACATTCAGGTTCAAGTCCCAATCCTGCCACTTAGCACTTATGTGGCCTTATGCACATTACTTAATCATCTGGACATCAGTTTCCTCATCAATAAAATGGGAATAACTGAACTATCTACTTGATAGTGACAGAGGAGAATTTAAATGAAAGTTTGTGTAAAGTCAATACCTAGCACCTAGAGAACACTGGTAGAGTAGAGCCATTGTTCTTATTACAGGTTTATCCGGATTTGTTAGATAAAGTTTTCCAGTCTCACTCTCACATCAGTGCATTTCAAAGGCCTTCGTGCATTGTTCTGGTTAAGCTGGGTCTTTCCACAAAGTGCTGGCTCCTACTCTGCTATTCTGCAGTCTTTGGGCTAAGGGCATTCTTGCCTGTGCACTGTGACCCTCTCCCTGCATCAAGTATCTCAATCCAGCAACAATTTTATTGCTAGTTAGCTGTGCTTCCGCATTGCGATAGAGGCACGGCATCACATTTCCAAAAACCTAATCTTAGCCTAAGTCACCAGAGAACTACCACCTACTTATGCCCATTGGTGTGTGTGTGTGTGTGTATGTATGTGCATGTTTGTACAGAGAGAGAGAGATCAATATAGGTACATATACAACCATGTACTGCATAACAACGGTTCAGTTAGTGACAGATTGCATATTTGACAGTGGCCCCCCAAAATTATAATTGAGCTGAAAAATTCCTATTGCCTAGTGACATTGTAGTGCAACATATTTCTCATGTTTGTGATGCCACTGATATAAACAAATCTGTGCTACCAGTCATATAAAAGTCCAGCACATACAGTCATGAATAGTACATAATACTTCATAATGATAATGACTGTTACTGTATTTACTATTCTATACTTTTAAATCATGATTTTAGAGTATACTAAAGTCAAATTGTAAATCAGCCTCAGGCAGGGCCTTCAGGAGGTATTCCAGAGGAGGCATTGTTATCATAGGAGATGACAGTTCCATGTGCAGTCAAATACCCCTGAAAATCCCCCAGGGGGACAAGATGTGAAGGTGAAAGACAGTGATATCGATGATCCTGATGCTATGTAGGCCTAGGCTAATGTGTATGTTTGTGTCTTCGTTCTTACAAGTTTACAAAGAAAAAAAAATCTCAATTAAAACAAAGTTTATGGAATAAGGATATAAAAATGTGTACGGCTGTACAATATGTTTGCATTTTAAACTCAGTGTTATTACAAAAGAGTCAAAAAGTTAAAAAATTAAAAGTTTTATGAATTTGAAAACCTATGGTTAATTTATATTGAAAATATTTTCTAATGTAGTGTAGCCTAAGTGTACAGTGTTGTACGGTGATGCCCTAGGCCTTCGCATTCACTCACTGACTCATCCAGAGCAACTTCCAGTCCTGCAAGCTCCATTCGTGGTAAGGGCCCTATACAAGTGTACCATTTTTTATCTTTTATACAATATTTTTACGGTACCTTTTCCATGTTTAGATACACAAATACCATTGTGTTACAACTGCCTACAGTACTCAGTACTGTAATATGCTGTACAGGTCTGTAGCCTAGAAGCAATAGGCTCTACCAGATAGCTTAGGTGTGTAGTACATTATATCATCCAGATTTGTTTAAATATACTCTATGACTTTTGCACAATGAAAAAATTGACTAATGATGTATTTTGCAGAACATATTCCCATCATTAAGAGATGCATGACTGCATAAAAGGGTTTATATATAAATTAATCTCCTTTCAAGGTTTATGAAACATTTCATGGGAACTTGAGCACAGGTTTGTTTGTTTTTTTAAGTGAGTTAGGCTCTAATCCAAAAAACGTTTTTTATTGGCCTTTATTATTAAAATCCACATTCATGTTTTCCAATAACTCAGAAACGATTCCTCCACCACCTCGCCTTCCTACTTTGCCCTTATTTTAGAGCATGGGTCATTGCATGTGATAAAGACAATTTTTTATTTCATTTAATTAGTTCATTTACCTGTGTAAATAACATACATACAGGCTATCAGATATGTTTCATGGAAACCTACGAAATACCATTAATGAAGTGTCCAGATATCCAGCTCTAGTTTTCAACTGATAGGTGTCTGAACCAGAATCACTGGCCATTTCCAGAAACTCTGTGCTCCCTTCTATCCTACCCTTTTTCCACAGTGTATCGATGTAAGAACTGGGAATCTGAAGCACTCAGAACCAAGAAAGCTTCTCTTAGCAAAGAAACTAAGAGCAAAGAGGAGACAGACATATATTGTTCCACTCAGAACCTCTAGGGTTATAAAAGCTGAAGGAAGATCTAAAATCTATAACTACTAACCTTCGTTAGACTCTTCATTTTTGAAGACCTGTTTGTACAGTACTGGTATGAAAGGAGCCTGTCATTTCAATGCTATATGTCCCACAGACCTTTGTCAATTCCCAAATGGACAAATATTCCATCCACTTCATCAATTACTGTTTATGTGAACAGTCAACAAGGATGTAATGAAGAGGGTGGCCAACTAGGTGACTTCTCCAGCTGTGTCCTTAAGTTGACTCAGAGAACCTGACTTAAATTTTCTCCTAAGCACCAAAACAAGTCATTACATCACAAATCTTTGAGATTGTTCCTGAATATTCAAAACCAGAAATCTATACTACAAAAATATAAAGGTCTAAGGAAATCCTGTCATCCCATAAAATGATGCACAGGGCCTGCGGCTCTGAGGATAAATTACTTTACAGGCAGTTGTAGGCTACCTAGTCTTTCTTTACTTTTAATTTTTTTGTACATAGAAATGGGGTCTCACTCTGCTGCCCACACTGTTCTCAACCTCTTAGACTCAAGCAATCCTCCTACCTCAGCCTCCCAAAGTGATGCAATTACAGGCATAGCCACCATGCCTGGCCAGATCTTTATTTTTACCTTTAACTTTCCTCACTCATTTATGGAATAACCTTGGTAAGCTGCTTTACCATTCTTGATCTAAGTTAATACCATCTCATCCTTTTCTTCAAATACTGAGATTAAAATGATACAATCAAATTTACACACAGGGCATGTGTGTGTATACAAATACTTGTAAGTATAAACATATAGACATAATTTATCTCCTTTATCTATAATTATAAAATTATATGAGTCATAGTTTCTCAGGAAACTTTTATGGATTAGAGCATATATGGATTAGAACCAGATAAAGTTGAACTATTCAGTCATAAAAGATTCCTGTGACTATTGATGAAAAGACAAAATCCAAAAACACAGTGAGGACAGTTTTAAGAAACTAAGATATTATATGAGAAAGGAACATTTTTACATTATATCTGCAACCATAAGGAATAATTAAAATGAGTGACTAATCCTATTTTGGTCCTTGACTAAACGAAGTCACGACTTTTGAAGGAGGAAATAAACACACAGTTTCATTCACTCCTTTCACATTTTAATTTTTAGAAGACAAATTTGATTTTAATATTTTAAGTCTTCAATGTTGACAGTTTTCTTCTTTCCAAGGATTTGCTTTGTTAGCTTTCGTTTAATAACAGTTTTACATTCAACACCAACTGCAATGCTGTCTTGTGCTTGGAGCAGGGTTATGCCACTGCAGTGATATAAAAATAGCAAAGGCAAAAAAAAAAAAAAAGTACACAGCAGACGGGAATAGCTTAAAAATTGAAGTGTTCAGATAAAGCTCTCTGAAATAATTATAAAAGACACAACACCTGATTCTTTGCTGTAAGATAGTTATTCCTTCATTGTATAATATTAAAATTACCCTAGGGGTTCTTATTTCTTCCTCCTTAGAACTGTAGACTATTAAAGTTATACTGGGTCTCAGAAGGGTTCAAAATTCAAGCTGCATTGGCCCGCTGTGTCTGTTTACTTAATCTATTTTTATAACACTGCAGTAGCCAGATCCAACTTAACAAATACCTGCCTCAACATTCTGCACCACATTGATTCAAGAAATAAAATGTATGAGAAAGAGAGCTGCGAATTATGTTTGTTTCCACTATATTATTACAGTTTATAAATCAAACTATATGATTACAGACAGGGAGACATAAGAAACAAAAGCTATAGATACGCTGTTATGAAACTTTAAAATATTACCCAAAGATATTTTAATTTTGTTTAAACTTTGTTGTTGTTATTCTGCCAAGTAAGACAGTTGCCTATTTTACTTGTGTGAAATAACACAAGTTGCCATTCTCAGTTTGCAAGCCTGAAGTGACTGTACCAATTCTCAGCAGGTTTCTTGATACACATCAGGGTGTTGAGATAGACGTATCATCTCTACAGCAACCTACTACACAAACATAGTATAGCTAAATAATTTTATAAAATAAATCCTTGACCGTGAACATCTTTCATGCCAAAGAATAATGCCAAATCTAACTTTTACATTATGATGCATATCTAACAATTCAGTGTGCCCACAAAAAATCAGCTTGAGAGTACCAACGGAATGGGATTTTGCCAATTAAAAGTTGTTGCCATAGAAACTCATTTTAATACATTCTATGAAAAATATGAACAGGTTATTCTATCTCTTCAGTCATTTACATTTGAACATAAAACATGAAAAACACAATTACAGAGAAGAGTGTAGTTTCCCAAGGGAGCATCAAATGCACTCTCTTGTCCATTTAAAAAAAAAAAAGTTCCCTTTTTTAACCAAAAATAAACATATACTTTATTTTCTTGAAGTTTTCATAGACTATTTGACTAATATATCACTTCAGTTTATGATGTGATTTTTTTTTAAGAACTGAGTTTTTTCTCCCAAAGTTTTCTACTATATTTATATATTATTAAAATCTCCAAACACTATGCTCTTTGAAAAATAACTGTAAAAATATCTTTTGAATTACCCAAGGAGAAGATCATTACAAAGGATCCTTTGACATTCTAAACACTCTAAATACCACATGTTAAAAATATTTCAAGCACATCATTGAGTGTTCTTGACTGTTGACTCAAGGGATTAATATGGAATAGACTTTAGCCAGATGACTATAACCAGTCACAGGATATAAAATAGTGAACTACTCTATCACTTTTATTACTATTTTACTAACATAGTCCATGACAAAAATTCTAGACATAGTGCTATTAGTCTTCAGGTGGCGACCCAGAAGATAAATATTAATGTTTTATAGAAACTCTATCATACAGTTCCTAGATTGCACCACTTTACTATCACTCTAAAAAGCAAGGGACACATTTACAATTTGATTTTTGAAAGAGTCAATCCATTATGATGTGACTTAATTCATTACATATAAAATGCAATGATTATATGACTGATGAAAGTTAAAAAGTATTGCTTTATCAGTTGAGGGTATAATTACTCATCATGTGAAAATTTGCTAAATGGGATACTTTGAGTAATAATTAATATTGTCTATCATTAACTATCCAGAAATAACATGATTTGATATAATTGAAGTCATGAAGATTTTAACATCTAACGTATAGTTTAGATGAAAGAAAATAGTTGTTAGGAAAGAGGAGAATTTTTTTTTTGTTTTTGTTTTTTTAATCAAAGAACCAAAATATTACAAATTATATGAGAGTACCAATCTTCTTTCTCTATACCGTGTGGGCATTTTCCCCACTCTCAAAGAGGAATAACGGAGCATTTTATTTATTTTAGGCAACAATGGCTCACAAAAGAGTTAATGTAGGAAAGGACTAACTGAACATAGAAAGAAATATTTTTTAAGGCACATTTAAAAAAAATTATACTTAAAAACACAGATTCCTTAAGCCATTTACCTCGCAAATTGCAGCAAAGATGCAAATCACACCTTGAAACTCAATATTGCTACCAAATGAAGAGTTCTCTTTCTGAGATTTCTAGTAGAAATGTGTGACCTCTCTTGCATTACATAAAAAGAATAAATAATTCTGAAAATTACACCATGGTTATTTGATCTTCTTTTCATGTGTAAAGAGTAAATAATAATTATCTGAATAAGTTTTATGAGAATATGTCTATCAAGGAATCAAATTTGCAAGCAATAGTCACATAAATAACTGACCAACTTAGGACTACTCTGTAGCTAATGGTACAAAGTTGGTAAATATAACTCTGGACAACATAGGTTTACAAAATTAGATATTTCTAAAGCGACACAAAAGAATGTCTGATTCTCAAGCAAGACCATTCTCTGCAGATTTAGATTTCAAAGTTTTATAATCAAAGGTTGGAAAACAAGTATCATATAAAATCTGCACCTGCCAGTGAACTTTGGAAATGTCTTGCTTAAGGGTCCATCTGACTTAGTCACCAACCAGCACTGTGATGGCTTTCCTAAAAGGATGTTAAACACTCTGACTGCAAACTATTTGTTATCTAGTTTCTTCCTCTAAGATGTGCTGTTCTATAGTATTGTCATTAAACCCATACCTGAAGTTTTGTGTGTGTGTGTGTGTTTTGAAGCAGGATTTATTGAGAGGACAGAAAAGCTTCCACAGTGGGAGGGGACCCAAGGGGGTTGCCCAGTTTTATGGTTTTTAAGTGTAATTTTTTAAAAACTGTAACTCCTAAAAATGAATCTAGGTTGGACTCTTTTTAAACTGTACACATTTCATTTTAAATTATTTTTCTGTAACTCTCCAGCTAGGCAAAAACCCAGAAGCAACACCCTTTGGGGATAAAGGGTTATTTTATGTGCAAACAACTCAAAGTTTTTTAATACCTTGATATATGAATAAAAAGTATAATGATTGGTAACGCATTTCCTCTGGCAGAGTTTGCTACATGCTACTTTCATCTACCACCATTCCCAAACTTTTGTAACTTTTCTTAAAAAATAAAACATTACAAATTTCTCTTGTACACTAAGCATATGGAGTCTGTAATAATTCAAATCTAAATTATTTAAAGTTTTACAGTTTGAAAAGTAACATGAAAATGTTTGTCACTTCACTATCAAGCAACTAATATAGGTTGCCACATCAAAATCTCATTTAATCTAAAAAAAAGTAGATCTAAAATTCTCTTTAATGGTATGAATTTCTTAAAGGTGTTATGAGTACAATACAGATCAGTTAATGTCTATTACATAGAAAGGGAATTTTAGGTGAATGAGGATAAAATCATCAATTCTATTCATCACAGATTAAAGATTCACCCTCCACACTCATCACGTTAGGAGTTATTTTTCCAACATGGCAGCAACATAGTTTTCAAGAGAGAAGGATTTTCAAATATATCATAACGGGTTCAAATTTTGAAAAGCATTCATTTCTCACCTCAGCATCCCTAACAATGCAGACTTCCCAGAGGATTCTGCAAAACAACTCCAAGGTAGCTATTCCACAAGCACAAATCTGTTGATTCTGTTATAATGGATCCTTTAGAACAGCTCATCTAGTCTAATACAACATATTCCCTACTCATGAAACAAGAATTCTCTATAACCAAAGCTTTCAGATCTTTGCTATTTCCAGAATCCTCTGGGGTTCTTTTTTTTTTTGAGTTGGAGTCTCACTCGGTTGCCCAGACTGGAGTGCAGTGGCCGCTCCCGGCCACCGCAGCCTCGACCTGCTGGGCTCCAGCGATTCTTCCACCTCAGCCTTCCGAGTAGCCGGAATTACAGGCATGCGCTACCACACCCGGATGATTTTTTTGATTCATTGTAGAGATGAGGTCTCGCTGCCCAGGTGGGTCTCGAACCCGCGGGCTCAGGCAATTCACTCACCTCAGCCTCCCAAAGGCTTGGGATGACAGGCTGAGCCACGCCTCTGGGGTTCTTAACAGTGCATATCAACAGCTCTTAAGCTGTGGAGAATGATGGCACAGACATCTCTTTAACTTATGGATTGACTCCCCAGAAAATGTACTTGTGGAATTGCATAAAATTTCAGTGGTTTGAATATTCTTAAAACCCAACTGGGAACTCCTCAGGGGTTTGGCAGACTTTATAAGAATCTCAAGTTTAAGGTGGAGTTCCAAGTTCCACTTACTGCAGTAGTGACAGACTACAAAAAATAGGGTTTATGTCAACACCCAAGAGCAAGGTAGTTTGCACAAACCTATTATCCGTAACCAATCTGATAGAGAGGCTTTAGTAATGGCAGAAGATTTTGGAGGAAGCATGGTAAACTTGTGTCAAAACACTTGTGCTGAAACTTGTGTTAAAAAAGCCTGATGCTACCTTACAGAACAGCCTTTGCCTCAGGGGCTCCTTAAGCTCAAAGATAGATCAAGCAATCTTCCTTTCTCCTAGCAGTGAGGTTGGAAGGATGACCACACTTCCTTTTGAGTTACATCTCAAAAGAGATGTAACTGGTAGGCATAGGCAACATCTTGATAATCATGAAGTAATATACAAAATAAAGTAGCATTATAGAGTTAGAATGCTAAAGCAAAAAATTAAAATGAAGTTGGATAAAATGTTAATGATAACAATCACTGGATTGAAATGGTGAGCAAGACAAAAAAGAGATACTCCCTACTAGGGCAACCAGTGTAATAAGAAGACATCATGGAGCAGAAAGAAACCTACACAACTCCTGCTTATATTCTGCCATCGAGGACAAGTGTCTTCAAACTAGAAAAGTATTCAAGATAAACGCACTCTGCATAATTGCCTAAAATACACACCCAGCAGCATTCATGGACAGAAAAAGTGTTATTATAATGAAAGCCTCTAGGAAAGCACATTGTTCTCACTGATTGGGAATTTTAAACTTTATTTTCTCTTTCACACTTCAAATTGCAGAAAGCTTTAGGGAAGAGCAGGGGAGTCCTACTTCAGGTTAAGCTCTAGTTTTTCTTGCTAACACAATGTGTGATGTCTTCAGCTTTTGTCCCTTTAAAAAAGTCATGTGACTCAAGACATCATGGCAAGGAATAACGATTCTATCACAGATTCCAAATGTACTCTTATATTTATTATTTTACATGATGATTTTAGGAAAGAAAAACGCTTTCTTTGCCTTGATAAATAAATCATTGTCTGAGTGGCATTCAGCTTAACTCCTGTGTGTGAGACACAGGGTCAGAGTGGTCAGCTAGTTTTCCATTTGGCTCTTTCTACTGCCAAGTGGGTTTAAAGGCAAAGTATTTCATACTTATATTTGCTTACATGATTAAACATTACCACCTCTGCTTACTAAACAAGTCTAAATTTACCTTCCTTGGGGTTACTAAGGAGTATGTTATGACTCCTTAGTTATACTAAGGTTGTTTCTAAATCAAGTGACAAATACACAAACACCTAATATATCCCCAGCCTCAAAAAGTTTGATCCCAGGTTAAGATGTCAAAAGAACAGTTGAAACTTGAAGTAATAAGTTCATCAAACAATTACCTGGCATCAAATAGCTAAACCTTTAAAATTCTTTGACTGAGCTGATCATTTTGAAAGGAAGTTAAGCATTTCAGAGAAACACAAACTTTTTCTCCCCTACTAAGTTCCAAGGCTAAACTAGATAGCATTTTTTGATCAAAGAGATAAAAACAAGCCTTTTATAGAAACAAATGTGGAAATTAATATGTGCATACAATTTTTTGCATATTAAAATAAGACCGATTTTCACAGAAATATGAATTTATAAAAGTAAAATAAAATAAAATATTACTAGCCATGGAATATACTAGATCATCACCAAAATGAGCTACTAACAAGTGATTTTCCAGAAAACAACACAGATACATTTACCTATTCTGCTATATTTCAATAAGTAACCAACCAAAATGTACTTATTTATATTTTATGTTGCATTAAAATTTAAAATATTTAAACTATAAACAGGAAGTATTTTTACAGAATAATGTGTACTTATGGGTAGAGTTTATTTTTACTTTTATTTTCTAGCAAGTAAGGACACACATGAGTTCAATATGCCCTGAGCTTTTCTACTCCTGCCTAAAGTATGTAGACATAGTTCTAGCAAGTAATGCTATAAGCTTCTGCTACATTTACATATAGCCATATTTGTACACATATCCCAAAATCCAGATGTGTTCATCTTTTTGATCCAGGTTTTGTTACAAATAACTTTGAATGTGAAAAGAGTTTGGAGCAGCCATTTATATAAATGTAATATAGATATAAATCTTGCTATGATGAAAAAATGGATTATAAAATCCTAGTTTGAGAAAAGATTTATGGGTTTTGGCATTTTAATTTGTCTAAAAACAAGAATTTTCTGAAGCAAAGCCAGTTTATCCTATCACCCCCCTCACTGTTTTATTCACTGTGTGCTTCTCAAATACTACAGTATAAGAACTTGCTATTAATAACAATATAACAAAAAACAAATAAACAAAAAACAACAAAAATATAAAAATAACTTGAAATTGGTCTGTGAATATTTGGATTATTGAAAGAGTCTGCCAGTGTGATGCCAAACAAAAACATATCAATATTTGGAAGGAAAAAAATAGTAACTCAATACTTAGAAAAACGTGTAGAGGAATACACACAAAATTGAAGTGTATAAACAGAAATGGTTAAAAGAAAAACTCAATACAGGAAAACGTAGAAAAGGTATATTAAAATATACCATGTGAAAATGCAGTAACTCTCATAAGAAGGGATTAATGTAATCTGTTATGAAGGTATTTGAACTCTTACTTATTTGAGTTCATGATACTCTGGATATATTTAGCCAAGGCTTTGGGGACAAAGATGATGAAGCAAAAGCGGTAAAACCTCTTTTAATATCTTTTTAGAGGCTTACACCTAGTATTTGATTAATGATCCCAAAGTTTTCCATTCATGCTTTGTTTTCCAGTCATCCCCCTATCTTCTCCTTCTCTCCATTCTATCTGGCTCAGTGCTAGTTAGACCTGACAATAAACTTTGAGTTTAGATAAAAGAAAATAGTTGGCTTTGAGTAAACTTGGAAAATGAGTATCAAATTCTCAAATTATCCCACTTTCTTTCTTCCTCTAATCATTTCAGGCACTGTATTTTAGACATTCAAGGACCACTATGTTCTATAACTGTTAATGCTGGATTTTGTGGGCATTTCCTATTTTTATACTTTAAGAAGCATCTTTTAAACTTCAAGTCTGTAACAAAGGAGACTTTTCAGATATGGAGAACTTAATAGTATGTAATGAATAGTGAAAGGAAATTTACTGATCACAAGGTTATATAACCTGAAATATGCTACTGAGCAATGGTATAAAAACCTTCCTAGAAAACGTCACGAAAATCTTTTTTTTTTTTTTTTTTTGAGTTGGAGTTTTACTCTGTCGCCCAGACTGGAGTGCAGTGACCGCTCCCGGCCACCGCAGCCTCGACCTGCTGGGCTCCGGCGATCCTTCCGCCTCAGCCTTCTGAGTAGCCGGAATTACAGGCATGCGCTACACGCCCGGCTGATTTTTTGATTTATGGTAGAGATGAGGTCTCGCTGCCCAGGCGGGTCTCAAACCCGCAGGCTCAGGCAATCCACTCATCTCAGCCTCCCAAAGGCGCGGATTACAGGCTGAGCCACGGAGCCCGGTACATGAAAATCTTAATTGGAATTAATATTAACTTATCTGGGCTATTAATAGCAGTCTTGTGGTTCTAGGCTCTATTTTACTTTTAGAAATTATACCTATTTAGAAAGTATTAGATCACCTTATAGTGTAAGTATCCACTTAAGCAGCCTCATTCTATTCCAAGGAAATTGAAATCCTTCATATCATCACAATGGAGTAGAGGCAAAAAAGTTTAACTCATCTTTTTACTCAGACTTCATCTGAATCTTACACCAAAAGAAAAAAATTATCCAAAATAAAACAAATTTTAAAACTATTCAAAAGCAAAACAAAACCCTACTGCAATCTCATGGTTCTTCAGAAATTATTTGCAGCAATTATTAAATATAAATGGCATTTAGAAAATCTGTGTTCCCATAAATTTAACAACACAATTCTGAGCAATCTGAAAAAGTACCAGAAAGGGAAAATACATCTTGCCAAAAATATGAAGTAAAAACAATAGTTTGAAGAAAGTTAAATAGTTTTATATTTAAACCTCCAAAAAAAGCTGTTGTGCATCCATTAAGTGGTTTCTGTTTAAGGGGAAAATGCTGTAATTACCTCATATTAATAACCACTGGTTGGCAGAAGAGTTTTGTAACAGTCTTCAGAAATAACCACATTAAAAGTTAGCTGACAAATATCTTTCTGAGGACGGGGAAACATCTCTTATCACCAAGGGTGTCTGAACGAAACGTATTTGTATACCTAACCCTTAAGTGTGCCCCACAATATCATAATAAAAAAATAAATATAATTTTTTTAAAAAGTTAGCTGAGAGTGAAATGTATAGGAATTCCTGCTTCACTGTAGACTTTATCAATTTGCCACACCCTTCAATAGAAAACCCTAGGGATAACTATCAGAAATGTCAGTGGTGACCTTATATAACCAGTTTTTATATTTAATTGCCATTGTTTTAATCACAATGTAGTTTTAATTTATTCAGTACATGTTAAACATGCAGGATAAGCTAAGCATTTCATAAATCAAAATATAGTTGACAGAGAACTCAGTCTACTAGAAACATATATTTTTAAAACTCCTGTTTCAATAATGGTGTAACACAGTATATTGGGTATGATTTCTTAATATTATTAAAATTTTTTTTAAAGGCTTAAAAAGTTTCAAAGAGGAAATAGTTCACCAGAAAAAGCAATGATATAAGCACACTTAAAAATATTTTTGCAAAAAGCTAGCTAGCTATTCCATAAAGTCCAATAAGAATATACTATTACACATCTAAATAAATTCAGAGAGCTACCATTAAAACATGTTTGTATTATACTGTACCTATTTCTTGGTAGTAAAATATGAATTTAGCTATCAAAAAAACAAAACAGACATATAGGAACAAGTACACTACTACATCTCATCAGGATAGCTAGAACATAGAGGAAATAGTCTCAATACAGTAATCCGTCATTTAACATTATCAACAGGTTCTTGGAAACTGTGACTTTATATGGAACTATGTACAGCAGGTCCTTGAATAACGTCGCTTCCTTCAGGATCATTTTGTTCTAACACTGGTGAGAAAAATATTGGTTTTGTTATATGTCATGCCACATAAAGTCATAGTTTCCAAGAACCTATCAAAGATGTTAAATGAGGCCTTCCTGTCCTTCATCCTTGTGCTCATCAATTGACAGTTGAACATATTATCAAAGCAATAGATTGACATGACAGATCTGATCACAGATGAAATGTAGGACACTGCAGAAGCAGGTTAATTTAATCATCGTTAAAGAATTTCAAACAAGTAAATGCCAAAGACTCTGAAACATGTAAGTAGCCTCCAAATATATTAATAAGTCTCACAATGTAGGTTTCAATCCCATCAATAATCTGTCTTTGAACACACAGTAACAACTAACATTGCCTTACATGTAAGGTATAGTAGGCACCATTCTTTCAGCTTCACATATATTAGCTCATTTTAGACCTTAGAATTCTATTCAGTAAGCACTATTATCCTCAAGTAACAGATGATGAAATTAAAACAAAACAGGTTAACTTGCCAATGGTCTATGGTTGATGAATATAGGTGTCAGGGATTGAGCTTAAAGTGGGCTCTATAAGCTCATTTTGAGTCCTAGTTACCCTACTTCTATACTATCTACAGGTTCAGGTTTCTGCAGATGATATACAAGAAGGGCAGGCAGCTTCAAATCAAGCAAGATTCAAAGGTCCACGTAAGAACAAAGCCAAATCAATCCAATGGAAAAAAGCATCATATCTAAGCACAATTCTTTTAAAAATAGTAAAATATCATCATGTCAAAAATGAAGATACCTCTGAAGAAAGGAACAATTACAATCATCATTAGCAGATTCTCAGCCACAAGGAAAATCTTTCAACTACTTGGTATAGCCTCACTGCTACTGCTATGTTATCCTCACTGCCACGATTTTGGGATTTTGCATTAAAGAAACAGGGAGTTGGTATGCAAATTACTAAACCTCAACTCCACTTTATATCACATTTTGAGTCTGGGAAAAGAGAGAAAAAAAGAGGAAGATAAGGGAAAGGGGAAGTGAGGAATAGAAGAGAAACATAAGCAGAAGATGGGGAACAAAAAGCATGCAGACCACAAGGTGAAGCAGGAGAACCACAGTTCCCCAAGAAGATATATATAGTGCTACACCCCACCCCCCAGCTCCTCTGCTAGGAGATGGATGTGGGGCAAATGACATGACATTTCTGCATTCTTTATAGCAGCTCATATTCCTAAAAACACACTATTAGCTAACATAATGTTCTTTTAGATTCTCCTGTTAGCTAGATTTAATATATGATCGTCTACATAACAATCTGACATATGGAAAGTTTCCAACAACTATTAGTCAGCAAGTTTCATCTACCATAAACATCTCATTCTACTTCTAAAACTGCTTGATATTTTAGGTATGGACTTCAAATAACAACAGCACTTTCAAAGAACTTATTTAAAAGAGTCAAACTATAAAGACAAAATTGTATCATTTTATTAGACAAAAGATTAATACAACAGGGATAAACCTTTCAAAGCATAATTCAATTTATATTCCTTCAAGACAATATGTGAGAATATATTCTGACACATCTGAGTATAATACTTGTATAAATCTGAAAAAATTGTAACAGAATACAGTCTTTTCTTAAGGGAAAAAAGCCCCTACATTTAAAATATTTCAGTCACTAATTTAAAATTTGTGTCTGAAATTTTAAAAAAATCTATCTTGTGAAATATGATTTCATGTCATGCCTTAAACTACTAATTTATGACTATGTTGATGCACCCCATAGCTGGAAAACACTATGACAGTATGAGTTTTGAGCAGAACTATATGATAATATAAAACTATGTAAAAATTTATACAGGAAACAAATAACTGATTTAAACCTGGATTTTCTAAAGCCTAAAGGGAAATAAATGTGGCCAACATTGCATCTCAAATTTTTCTTAACCTTATTAAATTATATAATAGTATTAATCAGTTGGAAAATATTTCTTTCAGGATAGAGAAATACATGGAATTTTAAGTACTAGGTACTTGTTGTAATTATTTTTATAAATTCATTGCACAGGATGCTGTAAATATTTGTATGCATAATTTAATAGTAATCAGTGGTATTTATCTTGACTAATTGATAATATACAGATTGCTGCACATTTATGATCCCAGTGGAATCAATCTTTAATTCTCTACACTTCAGTGTGAGATTAGCTATACACAGGTTGTCAAGAGATGTCTTCAAGTATCAATGCTTTACTTGTAAAAATACACACACACACACACACACACACACACACACACACACACACACACTCCTTTTTGGGCAAACCTGTTTTTATTCACTGCATAATACAACTATTCTCAAAAGAAGTGTAATAAACTCAAAAGCAGAGTGTGATGGTGCATGTCTATAATCCCAGCTACTTGGGAGGCTGAGGTGGGAGGATTGCTTGAGTCCAGGAGTCTGAGAGCAGCCTGGGTAATATAGCAATACCCAGTATCAAAACAACAAGGGTACCTGTATAATGAACATTTATATGTATTTATATAACATTTATATGCCTAACCCTTAATTCTACCCCACAGCTTTAAAATAAAAAAATCGGAAAAAAAAAAGAAAGAAAACAAAAATAACCTCGATTCCTCATAACTCACAGGTCTTAGAAGAAGCTCATTTTCTTTGTCATATAAATAAAATATAAGAATAACAGACAAGTTTCAAGTAATAAAAGAATGAATTCAAGGTGTCTTTGTTCATGGGAAAAATAATCCTCCCACTTCACGAGACCTCTTTTGACCTGTGAGAACACTTAGGGTGTGTGGGCAATGGGCAGGAGATGGCGGGAATGGGAATTTATATCTGCCTTGTTAACAGTTCAAATATTCCTGAAGTTTCTCTCTACTTTTCTAATTATTTTTACATGTTCACATCCATGCTGAACACTTTTACTTGTTCGGTAAATTTTACCTAAATTATTTAGAGAGTAAGACATCAATTTCACTTTCCTGGCAATTACATCTGGCCCATTTTTTAGTCAGCTTCCTTTGACGCCAAGTTGACACCTTGGTTTGAATGGTCAGGGTGTCTAAGGGAAATGCCAGAGCATATCTGTCAGCTCTATGGGTTTGAGCCTGTAGTGTGATCACTTAATGATTTATAATAGAGCTGTAGAATGACTACTGGCAGTGCTGCTGGGAGACACTGGTGGCTGACACCAAATACAAAAAGCAGTGCAGATGTTTTCCAGCTGAAGATGCCCTCAGAGCATTTTGGCTTCATCAGGTCATTGCAGGTGTCCGCAGTTGAAAAATAAAAACGGCCAAATGGCCTTTCTCCATCCAACTCTGCTCTTCCCCCCAAAATTACATCCTTCATTAGACTTCTAAAAACTAGATGATTTGCAATAAGAAAGCACTGTACATAGTAGGATTTACTGTGCTCTTTCTATACCTAAGCTATTTCCCTCTTCCAAAGTACAGCTGTCATTAAACTTACATATTTCTAATGAAGAAAAGATAAAGCAGAGCCTCTGTTAAAAAAAATAGTCTTTATATGTAAAAGATGTGTATTAAAGCATTTACACAAGAAATGATATATCACTTAGGATTTGCTTTAAAATGCTCCAGGCTATTCCCACCCCTAACACCATAAAAGTGGGACAACAGAAGCAACAAGAATAAATATTGAAAATCATCAATACTGGATTATAGTCTTACACTATTCTTTCATGTATATGTTTGAAAATTTCCACTTATAAAACTAATTAAAATATATAAATATGAATACATTTTTAATTAAATCACCATTCCCCTAATCAACCAAATCACTTAAAATAAAAGTAAAATGTAATTTATATCTAATATATTTTCCCTTTAGAATTTACAGTCTTATTTATTTTATGTAAATATATAATGTCTTCAATTCCAGAAATAGGAGCACTGTATCATTTTATTCTATTTTTGCTACATCAAATTATCAATGTCTAATACTCCGCAAACTATCCCTTCTTGTTAATTAAGGGCAAATAAATGAGATGGTATCTAAAGAAAATCTGTCTTTATTCACCATCCAAAAACACTGACATTAGTAAGCAATTAATTTGATGCCCCTCATTTTCATAATGAATAGTGAAACAACACAGGATGACTATGACATTCAAAAGCTTTCTCACCTTCCTAATTGGCTGTGATATTTGTTTCTTCATTATGCCTATGTATTTAAATTGCAGTCTTGCACCTGTTATAGTCTATCCTTCCAAAGCATCAGATTGTTACATTTCCAAAATACGACAATGAACGAAAAGATTACTTCATTAATCTTCTAACATGGACCACTTAAAAGTAATACTGAAGCATTATAGCCTAATTCAGTAAAATTTTCCATAGCATCTACATTCAAATGGAAATGTATCTGCCAGCTTATTAGGTGCTGAGGATATTACATTATACTTTGCAGAGCTCAGCAAGATGACTCACACAGCAAAATAAGAAGAAAAATGGATTGAGATGGAATAAAATTAGTGCTATAAAAATCAACTGGTAAAAATTACATGTGATGAAAGATGTGTACTTTCTCTAAAAATTATATCTTGAAATCAGAGCTATACTGCTCCTTAACACCAGAATAAGACACTTCTAATGGTAATTAAATTCAAGGTTAGAAAGCTGTTACTCAATATTCAAATAGCAACAGACCCTCTGGCTATGATTACCAGCCTAGTTAACAACTATTTAGCTACACTGTGATCAAGAAAACTACTCTTCTTTTTCCCCCCATTTTAATTTTTCAGTTAATAAACTGTGAAATGTTAAAGTTGAAATAGAATTTAGAAACAGTGTAATCTAACCACCTCATTTTGTAGGTGAAGAAATAAAGGTTCTTGGAATGTCAATTTTCCTCTTAGATTGTAGCAAATTTAGCACTTCTTTAAGTTAGTCCTGACAAAGACCAAATTGTTTACACTTTTGAAAGTCTTCTTTGTATCTCTGAGTCCAAAGATTTATTTCTGTCATTACAATATATATACACACACATATATATAAAGTATGTGTGTATATATAATCTATCCCTTTTAAGCTAATAAAATATCTCAGAAAAGAAAAAGTCTCTTAAATGATCTTGGAATTTCTGGAAAAAAACATTTCATAAACCTTCAGTCTTTTGGCCTTTTAAAAGATGTTTAATGAAATTGAATAATTAAAATAACATAGTTCTGTTTATACCAACCTCCCGGCTGTATCAGTTGTTCACAAACTGTTCTTAAGATACAAAGTATAATTACACAAGGGCTTCTCAACTCCATTTGTAGAAGTCACAGTTTTGGGGGGGAAAATGTAACTTCTTCACATTACCAAGTTAACCTCTAATACATAATTTTAGCAACCTCTATTTTGGTTAGGAAGGACAAATTGAGCTTAAAGGCTCAATTGTATTCACCCAATTTGAGGTCTCAAAATTTGAAAATGAAAAATCTTTAAAACTTTAAACAGAAAAGAAATAACAAAAAAACAGAAAAGAAATAACAACAGTCTTAACAGATGAACTGTTTTGCCTTTAGTGAAGCAACAGAGAAGTAGCAAACATTCAACCATTTGTCCCTTAGCTGAAACATGAAGAGAACAGTCAAGTCATGTGATAAGAGGGATTGCAAAATTATTTAAATTATCTAAAAATTATTTAGGCCATATATCCATTTTACTTTCTAAATGCACAAACTGATAAATAATCATTTTGGGATTATTCTTTAGGAAATTCATCTCAACCTAGCATACGTTGCAAGTGTTACATTCAGTAAAGACATGACCTGCATCTATTTCAAATCTCTAGCATAGTAAAATGCTTTCTAAATACACCATCTGTAACTAGTCTAAGTTTGGCAGCGTAAAGTGACTAGAGTTATCAGAAAAGTTCCCCAAAGGAGAGGTCAATTATAAAAGACTGAACTCAGTGTGATGGAAGACAGACTGGCATTCAAACAAAGCAGTATATTTCCAGGGAGCTATGAGCACATCTAACCAAAGGCCCAACACGGACTGGCCTGGATCTTTACTTAAACCTCCAAGAGTGGTTATGCCAAGAAAAAGGCAGAACTAGTCACCAAAAAACAAACTGGATTCCTTTTCACTGTTGTAATCACAAACTTACTCTCTATTCTTTTGCAATCTCTCTCACTGAGTCTGAACAATTTTTCAGGTTATAGGCATTGTCAAAACTCGATGTTGCTAGTTTAAAATATTTTATGAGAAGCTAAATTGTGTTAGCACGACTGGGTTTGGAAAGCAGCCTGAAGTTTATAAATATGTTGCAAATATAATACTTTAAAGATATTTTGATTTTGACCTCCAAATAAAATCTGTCCACTAATGAGTCAGTTTGGGCCATAAATATGTAACACAATTATAGCTTTTTTTGGTACAATCCAAAAGACATATCTGATTAACATAGCATCTGGGCTGACAGATAGGTTCCAACTTCCACACCTTTGTGATTGAGGTGGATCTCTGAAGTGATGACAGGCATGTAGAGAAGTTATCCTTCCCGATCTCCACCATGCCATACATATGCTGGATGTATAAAACTGCAGTGTTTTACTAGCAATTACAAAGGGAACATTGTCTCTATGCTGAGATAACAAAAACACAAAGTTATTGTAAGTCACACTATAGTTACATTGTGTATAGATATCTCTTGTCTTAGGAGTTTTAAACATAAAAGATGTGGGCACTGCTGAACAAAGATGTTATCACTTAAGGTAAGAGCTAGAGACTGTTACTATAGTCTCCATTGTATAGCGTAAGAGATCAAATTAAATAAAAAGGAACATCTTTTGAATTTATAATATATTGTAGGAACAAAAAAAATACACCGTACCAATATGATTTTTTTTTTTTTTTTACAGGCTTTGATGGAACACGACTACCAAACCAACACAGGTTATGTTCCCTGGGGCTATCAGCTGTGTGATGGGTCAATCTCAGTATTAATTTGCTTCAAAAGAGTATGAAAAAAAAAAATGGAATGTGAAGGAGATCTGATAAAGACTATTATTACAAATGGGCAGGAACTGATATTTTTTCTTCCAAAAACTTCCTAGTACAATGAAGACGCTTTTTGAACATATGAAATAAGAACATAGTTGTAGCACTGAGGCTTAGTCTCTGGTCCCAGTATGAACCGACTGTATGACCTCTAAATTCAAACATTTAATTTTTAGTTTTCTCATTTCTAAAATGAAACTACCAATACCTGCTTCAGGAGACTGTTTTACAGACTGAATGAAACCACATAGTAAAAGCTACTATCTTAGCTCCATAATGCCTGGCATACAGTCAGCACTTGAGAAATGAAAGGAGGGACAGAAAGACAGAGGGAGGGAGGGAGGTTGGGAAGGAGTTAGGAAGGAAAGAAATTCTGAAACAAATGTATAATTAAAATATTGTAAATCCATGACTAAAAAGGATGATCTTTGATGCTGTTCTTACAGAGTCAATTATATTTCTATTATTATGTAAAAATATAGACTTTTCCCTAAAACTTGGTTTATTTTGATGCCCATTTCTGTGATTTTAACTGCCTACCTTAATTTTAAAAACATGGAAACCTCACACACATATTGATTTAGACAATTTCACAGATATTTCAGATTTTTTCATTCTATGAAATATTCTCTAAATTTGAGCATGAAGCAAAGTGTCAAAACCATTATAACTATATTGATATAAGTAGATATAATCTCAATATAAATATCAATATAGATTTTAAAATGAATAAATGCAATTAGCCCATGGGAAGGTTAACTGAACTATTTTTGTCTGTTCAACTTTAACTGTTAAATGTCTACAACTACGGTTCTCAAGAAGAGGCAATTTGCCCACCAGGGGACATTTGGCAATCTCTGGAGACATGTTTGGCTATCCCAACTGGAGGCTGGGGAAGAACTGCTGCTGGCATATAGTCAGGTGGAGATCAGAGATTCTGCTAAGTTTCCTCCAATGCACAAGGCAGCCCCGTGTAACAAACATTTATCAGGTCCAAAATGATGACAGAGCTGAGGCTGAGAAACCCAGATGTGGAAAGATAATAACAGGACACCCTACAGAAATCAAACTGATATGCTCTTCCCGTGCATTCATCTTTAAAGTATGAACTATGCTGACTGTAGGAGTGAAAAGCAAAACAGTGTGTTACACGAATACAGCTAGGTAACTTTTCTGAATCTGTATCACACCACTTTGAACATCTGCACAAGCGACCCCTACTAGTCCCATCTCTGACAAGATCTCTGCAGCCAGATGATCCTGCCCATGGATCCGCACTGCAGTGAGCATGGAGAATTGAAACATTATAAGCAATGGGTGCTTTGTCAGAGCTGCTGCAATCTGCAAGTCAATCAGGCTTAATTGATCCAATAAACAAAAACATTACATCAATTATAAAATCTCCAGAATCACTGTCATGTTGTCATTGATTAATTCCTACTCATTTACTCAACAGAAAGAGTTTTGCAGCAAGAAATAAAATGTTTTATGTGACATCCAGTACCCTCACAAAGCCAGGTGTCTAATTATAGCAACTTCTTTCTTCTCTCTCTCTCTACCATGCGGCAAGGTTAGCTGCAGAAATTACTCTCCGCCGAGAACATTTTTTTCCTTAATTTTAGATGTCAACAGCAACACATTAAAAAAATTTAGATATCAATTTTCTTTGGAGAAAATATGTGAAAGAAAATAAAATTCTTAGGTAAGAGAAATTGGCTGAGGCATCAGTAATTTTGTTAATTTATTAAATGTGCACTAATTCCCTAAATCTGCCTTTGGATTGCTTTTAATATTTGAGTTAGTTCCTAGTAAAGCAAGACTTGATCTCCTCATTTAAAAACTATCAAGATCATATCTTTTCCACAATCTTTTTTCAGGGGAAGCTTAATAAAACACAAACCTGGTATCTATCACCATCCCACCTGAATCATCCAGAGGTTTCCCACAGCTTGCAAACTATTCAGCTTCACTCACAACGTTGCCCACAACCTGGGCCTAAGCCTCTAGATCTGAGTCTTCCCTGTTCTCATAACTGGTCGTTCACATTTGCCACTCCCATTATACCAACTGCTACCAGCTCGTGGAAGAGCTTGTTTTTTTGTTTTTGTTTTGTTTTGTTTTAATGTATCTTTCACTTGAAGTACAATATGCTTCAGCTTCATTATGCCTTCTTTTTCTTTATCTGCCTAGTTTACTCTTCTTCATTCAAAATTATTACCCAAGCATTGCTGGAACTACTCAGGAAAACTCCCCTGCCTTCCTCTCCGCTGTTTCCAAAGAACCCTGGGGATCTCCATCAGTAATCATATTCCACTGCTTTCTTGCAGAATCTTCTGTCTCCTCTGTGAGACTGGATTCTTTAAGGGTAAAAAGCCTCAAATGTGTATACCCAGAGTCTCTGGCAGTGCCTAACACAGCAGACAATAGATGCTGGTGACTGAATGAGTGAATGAATGAATGATGATAGTAACTGTCCTAAATCTGGGGATCTGGGTGCCTCTCTCTGCTTACAATGTTAACATTTTATTTCTCATGTGATTTAGTCATAATTATATCATATCGTGTATATGTTATATCATATATATATGATGTCTTGTAGTTAGATTTTCTATACTTTGAAAGCTTCAAGGCTCAGCTTCAGTGTCTGTTACATAATAGCTGTTTAATAAATATATGATGAATAAACAAATGATGAAATAAAAAATTGTTATCTATAATTAAGAATAGCAAAATCTGGGAAAAGCTGACTAATAAAAAAGCGGGCATGCACAATGTATCCTTCAAAGAGTCAGACAAAATATATATGAGAAAGCGAGAATGGCCAATACGCTAACAATCGGCAAATCTACCCATATGACATGTGGGTATTTATTACACTAGTATTGTAACCTTTGTTGGGTTTGAAATTTTTCAAAATAAAATTGGGTGAGAAAAATGACAGCAGATATAAAAAATCTAGACGTGCTTACTGGAGGGTCAGTAAAAGTGCCATGGAAGCCCTAAGAAGAAGCCTATAAGAAGAACTCCTAACTAGGACTCGGGAGCAGGAAAGCATAATTAGGGAAGACTTCATAAGGAGGATGATAAAAAGAATGGGTCTTAAGGGACAGACAGAAAGAGTAACAGGAAGAAGAGAAGGGAATTCCAGATGAGTGAATAACCCAGATAGCACAGGCAGGAAGAAATTTACTCATACTGGACTTTTTTTAATGAAAAGAAAAATTAAAATTTGTATTAATATTACCAGGGATAATTATTGGATCAGTATACATTTTTCAGCTATCACTATTCTTAACTAGCTTAGTTAGTTCCTGACTGTCTAGGTGGGAGGGATATGGGTTAGGAGCCCTTGCTATGCTTGGTATAAGAAGGAAATTGCCCTTGCTTCAAATTACTGTGAAAGATTTATTGGGGGGGGAGGGAGAACTGCAGGATGATTAATCTGGCTATAGCACAGACCAGAGAGCTCTTCAAGACATGTCAGAGTAAAGATACTAAAAAAGTGACAGAACAAGAATATTGGAAACGGGGGATAATGAAACATTTGGAAATCATCAGGGCTCTGGCCAAGGTACTTGGTTGCCATGAAAAAGCCAAAAGAATAGACAGAAGACTTGACAAGCAGGTGTCCTGGGGGAAGCTGAACAAAGAGGAAAAAGGCCAATGTTTTCAGGAGGCAATAAGATTATACCTTTCAAAATTTTGGGAATGTGTCCCGTGTATTATTCTGCTTTGAGGTCTATATCCAGTCTAACTGTGGATGAAGTAAAAGTAGGCATGGTAAAACAGGGATGATTTACTTAGGGTCTGACTTCTCTTCTAGCTTTTTAAATTGGTATGAATCATTGAGGAAACTTTCTATTTGGAAAAAAGAAGGAGCCTGAAGCACCTATACTCACATAAGGCAAGCATTCACTAGAGAAACCTAGAACCATTCCTTATCTTTCACCATGCTCCCCCTCAAATCCCAGAATGAAAATCTTGAGCATGTGAAGTCAACTCACACCAACTGGCGATAGCTGACAATGGGAATCTCTTCTGAACTCCACACTCAATGACCTCACTTTGGTAACTTGCTATAACGGTCTACCTTCACTAAAGAAATCAGCAAAACTGACCAATCAACGTGTCTCTCCCTCCCCCAACCCCTCTCAGAGAGCAGCATACCACTGGCTCCCTCCCACCTAAATAGGAACCAGCAAAGCTTCTCTTGATAATTAATAACTGAAATTGTTGACATGAATAATATTTTAAATAAAAATAATGTGAGAATAATTTTCTTAATTTTTTTTTTTAATTTAGTTCAGCAATCTGTTGGTAAGCAAATCAGCTAGAATTCCATTTTGGAAATCAAAAGACTTGAAACCTACAATGTAATTTGTCCTGGCCCGCCTAGGTCAATATATATATAGTTCCTGCTAATGTCAGCAAAAATCATTTCTTGCTTATACATGTAGTTAAATTCAAATGACAGAACAGATGTACAAGCTTAAATTGTTATTCTTGGGATACAAGGTTTTAATTTTCAGAAGAATAATTAGTCATTGTTCATAAGTAGTAAATCTAATGTTTGAAAGAGTCACATTGTTCCTCCTTCAAGGGAAATTAATCAAATACATTTGTTAATGTACTTTTAAGCAGCTGGTATCTTTCTATAACATGTGTACTTATTAGTTTAAAAACTAGAGTACATTTTTTTTTTAAAGATGTGGGGTACAATTCAGGATTAGGTATACAAGTGGTTATCATACAGGTAAAGTTTGGGCCTCCCTTAAGCCCCCACTTACCCTGGTTTGAGATCAGGTACCCTTATTGATGTTATGTGCCCTCTCCCTCCCTCCCCTTACAGTTTCCAGTTACTGCCAACCCCTTTCTTATAGCATAACGGTAAATGTTCAGGATCCACTTATGAGCGAGAGCATGTGGTACTCAGTTCTTTGTAAAAACTAGATTATACTTTTATTCAGAGACTAACTGATATGAATCACTCAGTTCCTTTGGTGGAAAAGATGGCTAAACTAGTGCTTTCTTGTACAATCTATAATGAGAAAAGAAGCAAAGTATGTTCTATCACTATGAATAAGAGTGAAAATGAAGAACAGAATGCTACCACTTGGGTATCTCAATTCTTTCTCCTTAAGAGCAAAGTAAATAGACCTATTTAAGGAGAAAACTAATTGAACTTGGATATTTAAAAGTGAATGAAGTACATATTTTTTCCAAGTATATTTTGTTCTCTTTTTTCCATCCTTTATCCTAATGAGCCATTTAAATACCAAAAGGTAATTTTCTACTCTACTTGTTTTCCCTTTAATCACTTACTCTGTCTTTTTTGTTTCATAAATCAGGCCTATACAATTCCTAAGAAGCCAGTGATTTACCACTACTGTCACTATCTTCATCAACACATTTATCTATAAATATAAATAAATACCTTTAATAAAATACACCAGTAATAAAAAATAATTACATAGTTATAAGTACTGAAAAAAGTTTTATGAAGCTTCAGAGCTTCTTAAATCACAAGATGTCTTTTAAGCTTAATAATTCTTCCTTCATTCACACTTGACTCTTCATAGGATGCCAGAAGCTATCCTCATTGATGTAATATATGAAATTTAGTAGTCTAAAGTTGACAAATCCTTTTTTTCCCTAAATACAGTCTACAAGCATACTAATTCTTTAATTTACAAACATACACACACACACTCTTCTGCCTTCACTTTGAACTTGTGTTTTCCATTCCATAGACCCCTCAGATCCCATATTTCTCATTTCCATATGAATTCTCTTTCTTCTTCTGCCACCATCTATATCCTGACACACTGATGACACACGCCATGAGTCAACATTATTTCTAATTCTTTGCAGCTTCTACTTTGATCATTTTATGTCATCTCACCGAAGCTCAGATTTTCCTAATCAGTAACCTCACTTACTCACAGGTCAGTCTGCAGCCAGTGTCCTGTGGGAGTGGTAACTAGGAAGCAAGAATAAGATGGGAAAATGAAAGACTGAGCATCTGAGATTCAACTTCTCTAACACAGGTGTCTACATACCTGCTCCTCCTTACCTCCCCACAAAACACACACATTTCCTCAGAAACTCGATTATCTGAATTACTGAAACGAAACAAAGTATAACCATTTCTTCCCACACATATCCTCTAGCCAATGTCTCTGCTTCTACCAGACTCACTCTCAGGAATGGAACCTAGTACCAAGGAAGCATGAGAAAACTACTACCACTGTTTCTGTTCACATAACACATTTTCTATATAACTCACAAAAGTCATTTGAAGTAATCAAGGCAGATGCTATTACCTTATTTAGAATCACAGATAATAATGTCACTAACCACCATTACCATTTCGGAAGTCTTCTATGGGCTAAGAACAATACAGGGCTCTCCACAATCACATTCTCCCAGCAGCCTGGAGATGGGCACAGCATGTTTTGTAATTCAGGACTACACATTCTGTTTAGAAATGAGGAAAGTGAAGCCCAAAGGTCACATCAACAGAAAACGGTTGCTGGCTCATGCCTGTAACCCTAGCACTTTGGGAGGCTGAGATGGGAGGATCGCTTCAGCCCAGGAGTTCGAGACCAGTCTGGGCAACACAGTGAGACTTCATCTCTACAAAATATTAAAAAATTAGCTAGGCACAGTGGTGTGCATCTGTAGTCTCAGATACTTGGGAGGCCAAGGCGGAAGGATTAACTAAGCCCAACAGGTTGAGACTGCGGTGAGTCATGCCATGTCATTGAACTTCAGGCTAGGTGACAGAATGAGACCCACAACTCAAAACAAAAAAAGAAGGAGGAAAGAAAGTAAGAAACTGGTGAATCTGGGCTTTAGAATTAGGTCTGCTCATTCCACAGACTGCCTCCCTACCACAGTCCCCGTGACATTTGTGATGATAAGCATGGCAATAGTACCAGGGAAATAGATGGCTCTGCAGTAAGAGATACTTGGGGAATCATAAGAGCATACACACACTCACACACATGTACACACACACTCTCTCAGGAATAGAGAACAAAAGTATTTTTATTATTTTGAGAAAATAATGAAGTGAAAGATCTGAAGGTACAGTTACACTATTTTAAGTCATATAATTCATTCTATATGCCAGGTAGTGTACACTTCAAGACAGATACCCTGTCAGAGGGCTCAACTTCTAAACAAGATTATCATGAACATTTGAACTATAGAATAATGGGGTAGGGTGGGGAACGAGGTATGTATAACCAAAATCAGGACATTTTTAAGGTTGTACTTTGTCAGACAAACCTGGATTACTAAGAAGCTTTCTCACTTCTGTAGCACATTATAGAATCCAGTTGTTTATTTTAAGGAGCAGACACCGGGCAAGATATTTGATAACAAGGCAACTATCTTAAAACAATTTAGTGCTGTTTGTGGCACATGAAAACTGTGAAGGGCATTAAGTGCAATTTATCTCAGAAAAGAATAGAGTAGTAAGTTCTTCGGGCAGTTTTTTATTTTAAAAGTGTGTTAACCTATCTGTTTATTTTTAGTTTAAGACTATAAAAATTGCCTCTGAGCATAAAACCTAAGGCAGGGAACACTTTTTTTTTTTTTTAGCACATGTTTTAATGAATCAGAAAATGATTTCATAAAACTACGGGTTGCCTCATGCTTACCACCAGCCCATGCTGCTTTGCTACACTGGTTTCTAAACACACAGTTCAAATAAAGCCAAAAGGCTTTCCACTTCACACCACTCTGGATTCCTTTCTTATTCCCATGAGGAACAACGTGTTGTGAAACTGAGACTAGAAGCAATGTTGGACAGCTTTCTTTAAAAACAAACAACAAAAAAAACAGCATCTTCTCGTCTGGGCTCTGGTAGCTGACTGCGCCATATGGGCCACTCCTGGTCTGGCTGTTGATTGATTCACTTGGCACAACAGGTGTTGCACTCAAGAAACAAACTCCACCATGATGCACTTGCATTCTGGGAATGACAAAAATGCATGATTTCTTCTGCTGCTTCTCCACTCTGCAATTCTGATTTTATCAATTAGAATATGGAAATTACTGGAAGCGGATGAAATTATTCTTAAGAAAAAAGTCACACAGTGGATAATTTTTAGAATTAATTCGTTTTGAAATGTTTACTCTCCAACAGCACAATAAGTGAATACTGATATTCAGTCTATTAGTCTAAACTTTGGACTATATCTAACAACACGATTTAGCCTAGCAGCATCATATCTGCTGCATACTAATTGAAAACTGCATTTTTCTAATTGAATGTTCATTTGACAATGAAAGAAAATAAAATAGGAAAGAAATGGCTAATTCTATACTCATAAAACTTCAGTGCTAGTGTGCATTAACATATTTTATGCTCAAACTACAATGCAAATTTAGTGGCAGTTTTCAGGATTACCAAATACACAGTGATACTCTAAAGTTTATAATATTTTGCTTTGTTCTATTCAATGTCAAATTATATTCTAAAAATTTTTAAATTAATTCTAATTTTTATTTTAGTCTAAAATTTAAATATTTATGTCCTAATTACATAATCCTTGGGCTTAAATTTGCAAAGCAAAATTAAACTGGGCATAGGCACTGCTCCAGGCAATTAAATACACTAACTCATTTAATTCTCCTAACAACACTAGGAGATAGATCATGTCATTGTCAAGGTCACTGACTAGTATGAAGTTGAGCTAATATTTGAACCAAGGAAGGCTAGCTCTGGAGTCCCAGCACCAAACCATGATGCTATTGTGCATCTCAGAAATTTGGGTAGAGACTGAGTCTCTCTTTTTATTTTTTTAATACTTTCATTTCATTGTTCGCCCGTTCCTTCAAATAATAAGCATGTATTGAGTACACACAAAAAAGTGCCAAGCTCTGGAGGAATAATGATGAATAACAGAATTTCTGTCTTTTATTAGTGACCAAGTTTAGTGAGAAGACTAGGTTTTTGGCAAAGTAGTTAAAATCCATGGAGAAAACTGCTGACAATAATAGGTAAAAGTTCCTATAGAATCAAAGACTTGAGGAGAATTATTTAAACACTGAATCTCAATTTTCTCATCTATAGAATGGGCATAAATAACAAGAATTTATTTCTGAAAAAAAAATTCTAAAACCGTGATTAAACACATACAAGTCAATATTAAGTTTTCTTACACAGAAATATGTGCCCTGTACATTCCAAAGGCATTGGGGCAAACTGTTTTTAATATGGTAAAAAAAACAAACTTAGATTGAAATAATTGGGGATATAAAACTCCAAGTTAAGATATTTACTTTATAATTTTTTTAAAAAATTGAGGGATCCTGAATATAGAACTAAGCTACAGAGGCTTTTGTAGTCCTTTCATTAATTTAGCTGTATGATTCACAAACTCAAGTACATAATATTTTAATAGAAAATCACTGACTTCTCTGCAACAGTCATAAAAAATATAAAGAGTTTAATCCATTTATCAGTAAATCCTCATAAAGGACAGACTGGCAAGAGTCCATGAATAAAAGCTATTGCTGAGTCCTCAATCAGGCACCAACTCTTAATTATTATTTTTTATATATTTTATTTTAAAGAATGAGATACAATTCAGGATTAGGTATACAAGTGGACATCGTACAGGTAAAGTTTGGGCCTCCCTTTGGTATTCGCTTTTCCTAGTGTGAGATCAGATATCCTTATTGATGCTGTGTTCCCTACCCTTGATTATACTTTCATCAACAATTTTGTCTACTATCTACATCTCTCTTCTCATCGAATCTCTATATCTAGGTGGCAACCAAATTGCCTCTTCCACTCACACTGAGGGACTAAGTACTAATTTTCTTTAAAAGGCTTCTATTATTCACCTTAAGCAAGGTAAAATGTACGTTCCAACTGATTTCTCTCATCTTTCCTAGTACTTCACCAATCTGTGTAGTATAGTCCAGGAGCTTTGAACTCCTGCAGGCTACTATGGGTGGGCTGCAGAGATTTTGTGAACCTCTGAATTTGGATGCCAGATTTAGCTAACATTTAATAAAGCTTTCACATGTGCCAGACTCTTTGCATGCCTTATGTTTTACCTAATTGAAATCTCTTACAAATCTTTTCAGGAAAGTAATTTATGGAACCCAATTTACAAATAAGACAACTGCAGTTTACAGTAACTTGTATCTGATCACACAGTTAGTGATTCCTGAAGCCATTCAACACTAGCACTAAGCCCACTACTCTTGAAACCCCTTCTGTAAGTATTTATATATAAAATTGTGCTTTTAGCCAAGTTTTTAAAAATCAGGGCATGTTAAATATATCCAACTGTGAAATTACCCTTGTAGTAAAACTTGAACAAGCTTACAACTTATAGGAAAAATAAATAGTACCCATAAAACAAATAGTAATATACTCACTATGTTTTCTAAATGAAAGGCAAATACAACATTTAGTTCTTAACTTCGCTTAGAGTTATTTTTGCTATATAAGAATCAGAAAATTCAACTATTTGAATTGAAGAATTTGTGGAATACACAAATTAGTGTGGAACACACAAAAAATGACATAATCTGATTGCATTTGTTTGACATAAACAGTGGTATAATCCATAGCATTTAGCAACCATTTGCTTTGCAAATTTTGTCTTTTCAGAATTATGTTTTAGTCAAATGCTTCTACTTACTACAGTGAATTATGATTAAAATTTTTTTATCTGGCTTTGGAAGTATCCGTTTCTGAATGTTTTTGTTATATTGTAAATTTCTAAATCAGAAAAAGACCAAAGGGGGGAAAAAGTCTGATATATAATAATCTGCCACGTTCCTTTGAAATTGCAGATTATTTGAAAACAACTTTTGAGGCTCACCTAGGTAGCTCTTTAGCCTTCAGGCTTGTGCTATGGCGGATGGGCAGGCAAAGCTGGGAAACCCTTCCCCTGACAGCACCGGCCTTGGAGGGCACAGAAATGCATTCGATCACAGCCTAAGCAACACATGCCTGGGTTAAACATGTTCCCTGCTCTCACAAAATTCAGCTGAGGTAGGACTCTAATTCAAGCAAAGAAGTTACAGTATATAAAAAGGAACACAAAAAGGAGTGGGGACTCAAGGTCATGAACCACCCAGACAATAAGGCTGACTAAATTGAAGGTGATATTCGGGAGAGTGACCTCACTGGTCAAGATCCTTCTTCACTCTTTCTCAGGAAGTGTTTGGTTCACCTTCCTGTCAAGGCCAACCTCTCTCACTCTTTTCGAATCCCTTCCCAGCTTGCTGACATACAGTTCCATTCATTATCCCTACTTTAATGATTCGTCCTTCTTTCCTTCTCCACTGACTCCTGTACCCTCCTTAGTGGAAAAACAACAACAACAACAACAACACATTTCCACCATTCGATAGTGGCACAACCTCTACTGTTCCACAAGCTTTTCTTATGTGCTGAGTTCTCCAATTGACATCCACTTTTCCTCTTTTTATTACTGAGTTTCTTTATAGAGTTGTCTAAACTTGTTGGGTCTTTATGCATCACCTCTCAACTCACTAGTGACTCATCTTCTTAGAATCTGGTTTATGATCTGACTCTACCGCCTCCCTTCCTATTCCACTCAAATTGCTTTCAAAGGTTACTGGTGTCCTTTTAATTGCAGAGTCAGTGTCCTTGTCTCATTTCTTGTCCTTTCTTGTAGCAACTGGCACCATTAACTACTTCCTGGATGTCTTCCCTTCTTCCTTTCTTGATGATGCATCATTCTCATCTTTCTATTTATTAACCTGCTCGTTCTCTGCCACTTTCTTTTGACTTTTCTCCTTTCTGACTGCTGATAGTAGAGAAATGCATTTAGATTTGTCTTTAGATCCCTTCTCCTTACTGTACATTCTCTTTAGGTATTTTCTTCCTGTAGTACAGCATCATCAGTTCTATATAAATAACTTTCAGGTGTTTTTCTGTAAGTTCAACCCTCTCAAACCAAACCAGTTTTATGTTCTCTGCTTATTCTCCCTGAAAAGAAAAACATCAATCCTAATACCTATATTTCTTATTTTAGCAAATGGCAATGCTCCAGACCTAATCACCGTAACTATAAACTTCAAGGTAATTTTCTGCTAATTTTCCCACCTACAAGTTGAGAAATGAGTGATAACACAAGAGCAAAATGTAAAACATTTACTGTGCCCACTTTCAAGTATATATTTTTTCAAAGCATCACCTCAATCTTCCTGAAATATCTCTGAGTGGGCTACATGATTTTATTGTTCAAGATGGACTATTATAAAAAATAGGAACTAAATAATTTCCTATTATTAGGATGACTAATAGATTAGTCAGTAATGATATCCAGCTTTTCTAGTTCAGTGACTTCCTCTAGGCTTTGTAGAAACAGTAAGAACTTTTTACAGTGAAGCTCAGATAAAATCATAAGCTAGTGTTTTGGTAAGTCATTCAATCAAAAGTCCAAGTTTCCATTCTTTTTTTTTTCTTTTCATTTCTTAACATGCAATGAATATAATGTTACATTCAACTATTCATTTACAAAATAATAAGAAATAAGTTTTCCATTCTATTAACTAAATAAATCCACTGACCTTTGTGATTTTCCTCAATGTTGCTTATGTGCTTTCTCAAACTATGAAACAAGATATTGTAGGTAACACAAGTCAAAATCTAGTCCTATAAATTGATATTAGGATAAATAAATGCAACAGCAAGCAACAATGATACAGTAAACCCTGAAGGACTATTATTCAAACATCTCAAGTGTCTCAGGCATGCCTTTACATACATTCTCTATTCAGTACAAGGAACATATTCCCAGGGAAGGAGCCTCAGGAGAGAACACGTGAGCCAGAACTTAGGCTAACTGATCTTACTTCCCTGCTAGCAAAGACTCTTCCTTTCTCTTTGAATTCCCACCTCAGTCTATTTCTGTAATTATGCTTTCTGTTCCCAGGTGGTAGAAAGGTTTATTACACCTCCATAATGTCCTAGGACTTCCAACAAGCCCTAATCTCATAATATTTAACCTGCTTCCTCACAACCTTTTTCTCAAGCAGTTAAAAACCTGTGATTGTGTCAAGTCCAGTGTCATGATCTACATCACAGACGCCCAGTACACTTTGGGTCTTGCTGCTTGCTGCTGCTGGCTAAGTGTTAAAAATGCATTGGTGCTTGGTCTTCCTTTAATAACAATTACTATCAAGACCAAATGAAAATGGGGATAGAAAACATGCTAAATTCTTCTGATCCACTGTAATTTTCCTAACCCACTTCCATTTATTTTATTTTGGATGTGACAGTTTATTTAAGATGTTGACCGATGTTTATTTTTAGAGTAGTACTAACTGCCCTTTTATTATGATTTGTTTTCTCATCTTCTGAGTCTCAAAAGCTCTATAAATGTATAGTAATTCAACCTATGTAGCAATCTCTTATAACCAAAAGATTCTGATATTACTATAACTGCCTATTAATACAAGAAAAACTGAGGAATTTCATTCAAGTTATTTCAATGAATTTTTGTAGTACTTTAAAATATGTATTGGTTCCTAAAAAATAACAAACTGAAAGAAGAATAAGTTTGTCCATTTATTCATTTACTCTTGCTTTTATTCACTAACACACTCATTTATTCAGTAAATATATATTGGCTTATCCAGTTGTTTGAGGAAATAAAATTTTTGTTGATAAAGAAAATTATGTATTCCTTTAGGGTTTGCCTAAATTGTTTTTTTCTCCCTAAGGGGTAGATGATTTTTTTTTCCCTGTATGCTATCTTTCCTCTCATTATGCTAACTCTCTTTTGAAAAGTATGTGTGAAACTCTTTTAGGCCATAGAAATCAGTCTCAAAATTGTAGATTAATATTACATATCACTTTAATTTTTAAAATCTATGACTTATCTTAAAGAAAGAGTTTGTACTCTTTTCTTCCACCATATTATTTTTTTAAAATAGATTAAAATTTATACTACCAATTATACTTATAAAACCAATAATTACACCTCCAATTTTAATGTTCATGAGAGCAACATGCAATTGTGGGATTCATGAGCAGAATTCAGAAAAAGGTCAACTTTTCACAGTATATTTTCAAACTTGCATTTATATTGCTTTACAGATAAGTGAATTATTTCACAGAGAAGATGAAGAAGACTTTACAAAAAGTGCTGTGCATTAACTTTATTAGATTTAATTTGCCCAGCGAGGCAAGGTGATGGGTGTGCTTCAGAGAAAACACAACACACACAAGGTAACATGCTGATCACGTGGGAACCTGTCACAGGATGCCAAGTAACTGCCTCCAAGTTCAGTGCTTTGTCCACTGTCTTCCTAAATGATTTTTGGTCTTCTTTGTTGTAAACTTTCTGATTTCCATCAGAAATGCCAAATACATTAAAAGCTTTAAGTGGAAACTGACCTAACTCCATAAGATTTAGCATACTTGAGCTACAAGAAGAACATGGTCTATGTGAAGACTTAAGAAACATACATTTAAAATACCTTTGAAACAAAAAATTATAACTCAAAAATAATGAAAAGAATTATCTTTACTTAATTTGAAGTTCCACAAAAAAAATGTTTAAGTGTCTATTAGTGCTTCTAAAGGAATCCACTTTTTTTAGCGTTACTTTTCAACACTTGGAAGATATTTTAAAATAATTCTGGTTCTGTTCAAACTTTCCTCGAGTTGAGATTTCCTTTTTAAAGGGATCTCTTTCCATTGAAGCAATCTGAATATAGTACAGTCAGGTACTCCCTTTTATATGAGAGCTTATTAAATTTTTGTTAGCAAATATGTCAACGTAGTTTCAAAATTATAATTACACAAAAAAGCCTAAGCTCATTTTCTCAATATCAGACTTTGAAAATACAATATAGATTAACGATTTTCTTAAAATGATTTTAAACAAAATTTGGTGTGGAGTCTGGGACAATACCACCATACCCATTGAGGTAATTGAAATAGAAGAGTTTTCCAACCCAGGGTCAGGAATCACTGAAACAGCATATGCAACTTTTGCTCTTTTAGTGTTTTTAATTGAGCATGATCTGTACCTCCCTCCTGGGCAACAGGTAACCTTCACTTTTTGATGTAGATTATAATAGTGGCTTCAAATAGCCTAAGCAAACTTCTAAAATACAGCTACAGGACCCATTTCTCTAACTTCAAAACAGTCATACAAAGTTTAATAAATAGCTGACATTGGAGTTGAATTATTCAACAAAAAGTATGTGGTTGTCTTGTATCTAGTCAGTCAGTCAACGCTTGCGTTAATCTTGTATCTAGTCAGTCTGATAATCTTGTATCTAGTCAATCCGATAATGACTCGCATTAATTCTTGTAAAATAAACTCTTCTCAGGAAAATAATGAAACAATATGAAGAAAATAAAGAAGAAAGGAAGAAAAACAGTGAGTTTTTTTTTTAAAGATAATGAATCTCATTTATGTGAGTGGTATAAATATTTAAGGAATACAAAGAAATGATGGTTTAAATAAATATTGGTAGAAATTTCTGACTATATGATGTTATGATGCAGAACTGATCTTGGGTAGATAGAATTAAGAATGGTATCCTGAGTTTTCCAAAGGGGCCCTATTGCAGACATCTACTGCCTAAGGACATAACTTCACATTGTTTTTGTCTTAAGCTTAGCTCCCCACCTTCATCCATCCATAAGCCTTTGTAAGTTTTTGACCCCATTCTATCATATGATGTTGGCCTCTGGCATTTGACTTCTTTGCTAGGAAAAGTTCTTATGGACTTACAGTTTTACCTTTCCCTAAGACAGTCAATTCCCATCAGCCCTACCTGATAAAGCAAGAGGCTGAATAACCACCTACGTTGGAAACAAAGATAAAACAAAAAGAATAGCAAAAAATAATAACAACAGTATATTGAATATCGAATATACCCCAGGCACAGCATTAAGTAATCCTCAAAGCGATCCTATGGTTCTATTATTAAACTCATTATAAAGACTTGAAATCTGAAACTCACAGAGGTCAAATAACTTACCCAAGATAACACACCCAGTGAATGCCAAAGCTGGGGTTTAAGCCCATATTATCTGGCTCCAGAGTCAATGTTTTTAATCCCAAAGCTAAAGTAATACTGTAAGTTTGCAATTATATTTAGAAGTGGATTGAAAATCAGTAGTTTCTGCAAATTATGTCTAACATATTATAAATGTCTTAACACACACACAGCAATTTAACTACACAGCTGTCCAAAATAAAAACAGCTTTAAATATTTGGTTTGTTTCACATGCAATTTTTTAAAACTACAAGATTCCCTTAAAAAATTCATATATCAAATGAAATTGCCACATAGGAAATCAAGAGTGGTAACGATTACCAAACACCACTCACTTTATAATATTTTCTCTATTAGTGTTGACACTTTTATTTCTGTTGACAAAATTCTCCTCGGGGAGAAATCCCACTGATTTTATTTGTACCAGTCCATCCTATGCTTTTAAAATAATAAAATAAAACAGATTAAACTGCCAAGAACACATCCAGGATAAGGGTTGGGAAGGAAAACAAAAGGGTACTCAGAGTATCTAAGTCATTTCATGTGTAAAGGATTTTACAATGAGTTGTTCATTAATACGTATTGCTTCAATAATATCCCAAACTTACTACCTAATTCAAACTCCCATAGTGAACTGCCAAAATCAACTAAAGGCAAGCATTAGGAAATAAGAGGGGGAAGAAAGTCACTTCCAGGTAAAGTAAAACAATGTTTTCATACCCAAACTGTATGATAGACTTAGATATAATTCAAGCATTCACCCCATGAAAGCAAAGGATTAAAAAGAATAATAGAGCCAGGCTCAATGGCTCAGCCTGTAATCCCACGCCTTTGGGAGGCTGAGGTGAGTGGATTGCCTGAGCCCGCGGGTTCGAGACCCGCCTGGGCAGCGAGACCTCATCTCTACAATAAATCAAAAAAATCAGCCAGGCATGGTAGCGCATGCCTGTAATTCTGGCTACTTGGATGGCTGAGGCAGAAGGATCGCCGGAGCCCAGCAGGCCGAGGCTGCCGTGACAGTCTGGGCGACAGAGGGAGACTCCAACTCAAAAAAAAAAAAAAATAAATAAATAAATAAATAAATAAATAAATAAATAAAAAGAATAGAATCAAAATCATGTAATTCCTATTCTAGTGTAACTCTTTTACAGTAAAAGCAAAGTGTGTGTGTGTGTGTGTGTGTGTGTGTGTGTGTACATGTGTATGTGTGTATGTATGCAGGTCTATGTGTACCAAGAGAGCATGGGGAGAGAGGCCACATGTGTGAAAGTAATCAAAGCACAGATGAAAACTACTTTCTACAAAATAAGGTATACATGTTAGTGATAATTTCTCCTTAAACTCAATCTTTTGTTCACCTTCCATCAATGTGTTTTTTAAAGCAAAAAGTTTGAAATGTATAGTAACTTAGCACTTGGTTTAGTAGTTTGTTCTTGAGAAAACTGGAAAGTTCCATACTATCTTCATCTTACTGCAACATACAGTCTTTTTTCAAATTAAAAGGGATTGGCAGTAGTGGCAGACTGCCAGGGGAGAGGGGGACACACTTCTCAACAGGGGTACCTGCATAATGACCATTTGTATACCTAACCCTGAATTGTACCCCACACTTTTAAAATTTAAAAGAAAAAAAAAAAGAAGAAGGCACAGATGTTCATGGAAACATTTGGTTGGATTTTTACTCTCAGTTTAAGTTTTCCAAACAACCTTCCTTCAGGTGCCAGCATGGGTTAAATATGCCATGCTAAATCATCAGAATACCTAAAATCACTTCTGTGGCAACCAATGAACTATTCTGCATCTCCCTTTTGTATATATGGTATCCTGGTTTATTCATCATAAAAGGTTAGCACTGAGAGGGAGTGTTATAGTCCAAAAAAAAAAAGCATGAGTTTTTGCTCTGGGTTTCCTTTTGTTGTCTCAACATAAAACTGTTTGTTAACACTAAGCATAGTTAAGTTTCTTTGTTCTTTTTATTATGTCTTATGTTTTTAAATATAGGCTTTGATGGAAACATGCTTTCACCTTCTTTCTGGGGAATTACAACAAAAGAGAAGTAAAGTTTACAGTAAAAAACAAACCTCAAAGTTATACCCATCACCCCTACAAATATTTCAGCATTGAGACTTCCACTTTGACTTCCCATATAATCCTCTCTCATGGTACAAACACCCTGCGTTTGCATCCAGTTCTGATCTTTAATTACCTTTTCCCCATTCTCTACTGGCCTATGACAGAGGTTAAGTGGACTTAACAGAAAAAAAAATAAAGTTTTCTGGGAAATGGAAGACCACTTAATCACTAAGATGCTATCCAGCTCTAAAATGCTATAGGTTTATAATTTTCACTAATCATGCATCTCAATTTTGTGATCATACTGTATTTCTAAAGAAATATGTATATCTTTATCAACTATTGATAAAAGCCAACATTTATTGGGGCTCTTTAAGTGTATTCATATTTTTTAATGTCCATGATAATGCAACCAAATAGATACCATTTTTAGCTTGATATGTTTTAAAAAAAGAAAACTTAGAAGGGTGAAGTAACTTTCCTAATGTCACATAGCTAGAGATGGAGGTGGAATTCCAATCCTGGAGGCCTCACTTTGAAAGTCTGCCCTAAACTACTTACTACTTTTTCTTTCTTTCAGCATATATTGCATTCTTACTTATTCATCATGAAAATAATGGTTAGAGTTGAGAGGTAGTGTTGTATTCTAGAAAGAACATGAGTTTCTTCTTTTTTTTTCTTTTTTTTTTTTTTGAGTCAGGGTTTCACTCTGTCACATAGGCTGCAGTGTAGTGGCACATTCATGGCTCACCATAGCCTTGACCTCCTGGGTTTAGGCAAAACTCCTGCATAAGCCTCCCAAGTAGCTGGGATTACAGGCATATACCACCACACCTGGCTAATTTTCCTATTTTTGTAGAGACAAGGCCTTGCTATGTTGCCTAGGCTGGTCTCAAACTCCTGGGCTCAGGTGATCCACCTACCTCAGCCTCTCAAAGTGCTGGGATTACGGGTGTGAGTCACCTAGCCTGTTTGAGCATGAGTTTTACTTTGTAGAAGAAAGAACACATATGAGTCTGTGTAGGTGTGTGTGTGTGCACGCTCTAGTTTATTTAGTTTTCCAGTCAGACAGAGTTGAGTTTGAATTCTGACTCAGTTTCATTATTGTGTGACCTTGGGAAAATTACATAATAATGTCAACACTTTATTGGCTGTTTTCTATAGGCTAGTCATTGTGTTAAGTACTTGGCATACACTGTCTCATGAAATCAAATTAAATCTTCATAAAAACCTCGACAATGAGATAATATTATAGAGAGGGTAGGACTATGGCTGAGAAAGGATAAGAAATCTTTCCAAGGTCAAATAGCCAGCAAGTGAACACCAGCCCGAAAACAGAGCTGGGAGGAGGTTTAGACAGAAGTCCCTTGATGGTACCATGCTCTGTTTTGGGATCTAGCACTTGCTGCCTGTATTACAACTAATAAGGACCTCTGACAAGGACCCTGGAGTCAGGCTTCCAGGGTTTAATTCTTGTGTTTCACTGTAAGGCCTTTTGGCAGGTTATTCAACTTTCATCGGTGGCAGTTTTCTCATTTATAAAGACAAAATAATACTACTAACAATCATAGGGTGTTTTGTGAAGAATAAATAAGATAATGATTGTAATGGGATTGCAGGTAGTAGTTAATCAATACATTATAATTAACAAGAGACCATTTTAATTTTGGTTAATTCTGACAAAGCTTTATTTCCACACACACAAAAAATTATGAACAGTAATAGTTTGTTTTTCAAATGGCAAGCTCCTATGAAGTATCAAAAATGTCAGTATCTGTGCTCATTCCTATAGTTGTTTTCTCTTTTAGTTGTTCTGACCAAGTGCAGATCGGTTCTTTTTTCTTTTTCTACACAGAGTTGCCTAATGAGGCTGGGAAATTTCTAGTTATTTATTACAAAGGAAATAAATCATCATAAAAGGTTTACATTTGACATTTCACAGTATCTTTTGTGAATATTGGGCTCACAGTCTTCCAGAATGGACAGCTCTCATGCTGTCCAAAAAGAAACAGAAGATATGGGACATAGGAGAGAAGGGGAATTGAGAAGTCTGAATCCTATGAACTGAGTGATGGCAGAAACTCTCTGAGGAATTATTATGATTGAGATTGAGACCTTATTGAGAACACTCACACCTAAGACTTTAAGTGAATAATTCTTAATATTCTTTCTGAAATAAGTGTTATAAATTCCCATTCCAAAAGTACTTACACTATTTTTCAAATTGAACTTCCAAAAAGAGAATTCAGAATTTACATTCTTATATTAGTTTCATTTCTTTTCCTAAAGGAATATAAGAGTTCTAGGGAAATATATAAGGGAAAATGCACTCTATAGGCAACTGTGAATAATGCTAACTACTAACTCAAAACTGGGTCATATGTTTATAAAAAATTATAAACTCATTATAAGTGTCAAGAATAAAGCATTATATTTTCACTTTTCTGCTTTTACATATGAAACCAATTACCAGTCTTAATGCACTATGAAGATTTCAAAATATTTCATGTGGTTTTAACTTTGAGGTCTAGAGGGAATAAGCTTGAGTATTTTCAAGTGCGAGTAAAGCATTTTGTTGGCTATCTTTTAGTTTTAAGAAATAAGCATCCTACAGCATGTGCACTCCCATCAACCAGCCCACACCTCTGGGAAAGTGGAATGAGTACAGGCCTGCTATGGTATCCTGTCTGGGCAAAATGAGAAGAGAACAGTGCAAGACACTGGCCCACTGGTGCCTTGACATCGACATGGCTTTGGCAACACACCCCAGTAGCTTTTGGTAGGATCATTGGTAATCCAAAAGTACGTAGTGTCCAGATCCTGGTCCTGGGCTTAGCAGTTGCATATAGCTTTCACAGGATCTGAGGAACTCTGGAGTTTCCCTGGGACCTCAGCAGACATTATGGGAATAAAATTACACTACCCTAGAAAATTTATGACTGTGGGTTTAATTGCAGGTTCCTGTTTGCTGATAGTTGCCAAACTTGGAATTACATATGTTGAATAGACCCCCATCAATTATAGACATGTCTCAACTTGGACTCATGGAGAATTAAAAATCTCCAAACTTCCACTCCTTTTAATGTAATAAGTCCAGCATTTTCACATATCTGACATTTTACTAACATAAAAAACAAAAATCAAAACTGAACTTGACAGGAAAAAATCAGTCATGACCATTACAATCCTACAGAAATAGCAAGTATATAACACAAGAGATTATTATTTTAATACCCTCATACAGTTAAGCTGTTATATAGCTGTGTTATCTCTTTTCCCTGTATCTATATGCAAAAAAATTTCAAGGGATAAAAATATCAGGTGTCACCACTGGGGGCCCTGAAACCAGTGGTCCTACTGAGATGGGTGTGGAAAAAAAATGAGATTTAGGATTTCTGTTCTTTTGTTCATCTTAGAGCACAGATATTGCATTGAAACAATGAAAAGAAAGTTTACTATAAATTAGAAAGCTTCCTAGATAAACACTTCCCAAGGTAGGTATTTTTCATTTCATATAGCTATTTAGTAAACATTTTTACTTTTCATCTTTAAAGTTGCATGTTTGGCCGCTGCAATTAAAGAGCTTCAATGTGGCATTAAGCTAATAGCTTTGATTCCAACTATAGGGAATCAATTAAGAAATTGAGTTCATATTGAAGAAAAAACAAAGAGGAGGAAAAAAAGACATGAACTGATAGCAAGGCCAACAATGATGTCATATTAGAAGGGGTGACTTAATGCCACTTCACAGATTCATGCCTGTGAATGGAGGCAAGATTTTTTAAAGGGTTATACATAAATGACACCTGCCACAAAGGCTTTACCACAGAGAGGTGAACTGTGTTGTCCACTGAAGATGTGGCTTCTACCCCTCAGGCACAAACCCCATCCCCACCCCTACATCTATTCTTCATTCAGATTATTTATACCCATATGGAGTGATTTTTTTTCCCCAAAAAATAGGGGCAAGTAGAATTTAAAAACTTTAGTCTACTTGCCTTTTAGAAAACTGAAAATAAAGTCCCCAAAGAGACTGCTACATTTAGGACGCCAAGCAGTGACTTTCGACAAAGGACAATAATGCGTCCTAGCACAACCAAGATCTCAGCTGCTCTTCTCATTCCTTCTGAATTAATTATGGACTCTGGAATTTGAGCCTGAAGAACCTGAGAATATAATCATTTGATGTTTTCAGTTTTAAATATTAATGGAGAGGTAAATAAAACACAGGCATTTGGTAAAGTAAATAATTTCTATTTTGTTTTTAACCATTCTAATTCTCAACAAGAGTTCTCTTACTGTATGCACCACACAGATTGTGAAAGAAGAAAAGGAAAAGTACTTCACAGATTCAATTCAAAGAATGAAAGAAAATATTTAAAAATTCTATTTGAAGCCGGGTTCAGTGGCTCAGCCTGTAACCCGGCGCCTTTGGGAGGCTGAGGTGAGTGGATTGCCTGAGCCCGCGGGTTCGAGACCCGCCTGGGCACGAGACCTCATCTCTACAATAAATCAAAAATCAGCTGGGCATGGTAGCGCACGCCTGTAATTCCGGCTACTTGGAAGGCTGAGGCGGAAGGATCGCCGGAGCCCAGCAGGTCGAGGCTGCGGTGGCCGGGAGCGGCCACTCCACTCCAGTCTGGGCGACAGAGTGAGACTCCAACTCAAAAAAAAAAAAAAAAATTCTATTTGATGTCAAGTTTAAAATACACAAAACATAAATGTGGACCGCACATCAAATTCATAAAAGTGTTTTCAGTAAGTAGCTCTCTAATCTAAGACTCATAATTTGGTTCTACCGTCAAACACAGAGTTCCCAAGGATACTCTTTGCTCATTCACATTAAATCCATGGCTATACTTTTGCTTCTGTAACAGCTTCCTAGAGAAATCAGAATCTTACCTTTTCAAATCTTCTGGAGAGGTTTCTTGGTGCTCTGAAAATTCCTGAGGTCTATGTCAAACAGCCATTCTCTTCCTCCCAGGGTCTTAGGGGCTTGGAGAAATCCCAACACCTGCTGCTACCACTGAGTGTCCAGGCTAGGAAAGTTTCAGGGTTTTGACAGCAGGGTCATTGAGCCACAGCCAAAGCTTGGGAAGCCTTAACAATCGAAAGCAAGTGTAGAAGGCAACATGGTACCCAGCACGGGGCTCAATTGTAGCAGCAGGGGGAGGAATATTCCCCACCCTCACAAGGGTGTAGAGGTGGCCATGACAGAACCCAAAGTTCTGTCAATGGACAGGGCCAAGGAAGTGGAGACATGACCACACAGCACAAGACCCTGGGAGAAGGGAACCAACTAGCAAAGAGCTCAGGTAGCGCTTGAAAAGAATCACCAAAACTCCCCGCCAGAACACAAGAAGCAATGGAGAAATGCAACAAAATACATGGAGACAGGCCATTCTAGCATCCCACAAAAAAGCCAAAAACACAGATGAGGAGGGATATGAAGATCTAGTTCTAGAAAGAAAAGTAAGGAACACACATTATAGCATGCCTATTGCACGGCAGGTTAAAATCCAATAAGTGACATAAAATTACTACATCCTGTCACCACAACCTTTACATCAAACATATTTAAAATATTTTTTAAAAATCCCTGGATGCTGACCCACAAGGCAACAGAAATTAAACAGGCAAAGTTGTTGGGGATTAGAGGAGAAAACAGAAAATCAGAGAGAAGATTAAACTCAACTGTTTTTAAATTGAAAAATAAATTTGTTTTTCATCAACACAACACACATTTTATCAAATTTATTGCTTTCTATAATCATCAGGTAAGGCAAACTGAGGGAATTCAATGGGATAAAAGAAAGAGAATATGATGAAAAAGAGGCAGGTGGACAAGGAGTGCATAAAGATAAGAGAAGTAAAAGATGGGAAAAAGAAGAGAAGAAAAATGTAATTTAATTTTGATACATTGGTGATAAACTAAGATTCTCCTGAAGCAGCACTTCAAAAAGGTATACTTTCCATGGATGTGGTAATAGCTTGTTAACTACTATTCACAGCTCTTCAACTGCTCACAACCTTCAGGAACTCACCTTGAGGAGTCCACTGAATATTAAATATTAAACAGCTACAAGCAACAGATACTAAGACAATTTTGCTTGGATGAGCTGAATAAAATCAAGTCAGAACTTCAGTATAAACTCTGATAGAACTTTAATAATCCCTAGCATGTATCAAATGAAAATGATCAGGATCATTTAAAAATTCTCACTTTTCAAGACTAGAAACAAGTTGACCATGCAAGTTTACCTTGTAACAAGTTGAGAGACTCCCCTATTGCCTAATAGCAGCTTTGTGTGTAATTCTTGACTTTAGGTATAATACTTATTTTCCTTGGTGTCAAATACCTCAAATAATTTTATGTTGGGAAAAATTAATTTCCCTCCTCACCTACAAAATATATATTGTTAACGACACATAAAAAAATAATAAAAGCTGCTCTTGCCTGAGCAAAGTTCACTATACCTCCTAAGTCATTATGGGCCAAATATTGTTATAACATGAAATAAGTCCTACCCAACCACATAGTAAGTACTGCCCAAGCAGCTAGTATTTTTAATTTGAGGAGCTGAAATTTTATAAGGGAAAAAAATGAGGTATCTGAATTTTCCTTTAAAATACTTTTTCATCATATAGGCAGTGCCTAAGTTTAGATGTTGGCCTGAGTTATAATTTAATTTTTTAAATATAATCATGCCAATGTGACAGATTTGAAGTCAGAAAGACTGGGTAAGCCTCCATGGCAAAAACCAGATGGAAGATGCCCTTCTGTATAATGTAATAGTTTGACTTTAAATTAAAAAATCAACTGCAGTTTGTACTCTGTACCTACGTTCTTAGTCCCATTCAAGAAAAACAGTTTTTAATCATGCAAACAACAAAACTGAAACACTTAAAAAAAAAAAAGTGGAAGACAAGAAAGTGAATAAATGTTGCCAATCTGAAATTTTAGGAAGTTCATTCATTCCTAAAGCTCTATAGATTTTTGAATAAAAATTATACTGTTACTCAAATACCTTACATAAGATTAGATTATCTAAACAAAGTTTTTCCTAACTGTTGCTAAGCATCACAAGGGAAGAAATTTTTGACAATGTCCTCACAGTTATATCCCGAGCACCTAGTTTACGTAGCAAGAAAGTGGGTGCTCAATAAATACTTACTGGCTAGTAGTGCCATATGTGAAAAGGAAATCGCCAAAAAAGAAATGGGGGGAGGGCGTTGGTCAAATAAATTTGTTAAAAGTTAAACAAATCTCTTCCTGCATAACTTGTCAGAACCTTTATTATGCCACTTTAAGTTCCCAAAAAGAATTGTATTCTAAGAAAATTTTGTCTACACCGCTAAAATTCCTATTTCTTCTAATCTTTTAATGAAAGACAAAGGTAAACTATTAATTGGCACATATTTGTGTCTGATATAAATTACCAAAGGAAAGACATATATGTGTATATATTCATAAATATACACACATGTATATCTCTAAATAGATACAGATACAGATAACTTATTTTTTTTTAATGGCCTCTGCTTTGCAGAGAGAAAATTTCAGTGAGAAAAGATCTTTGAAATAGTCCAAAGTAATCATTTTTCAATAAAGGAATCTGCTCAAGGAAATTATCTTGTATTGGTACATAAACAGATTAGCCATAAAGTTTCCCCATGGGTAATGACAAAGATATACCCTATGAAACTATCTGACTAATACAATGATTATTTGACTTCCTTGCTTACTTATCTTGAATGGAAAACAGTATTCCTGGCAGGAATCACACATATAAAACAATTGAATTTAAATTTTTATAATATACTGTTGTGAAAAAAGGTGCTTATTTAAAATTGAAAGAATAATTGCTTTTCTATACTTGAAAAGCATTTTTAAAACTCAATGTATGTCAAGTGCAAAATAAGAGCAGAGATTAAAGAGTGACTAAGAAATTACATGGCATGGCTGGGCACAACAGCTCATGCCTGTAATCCCAGCATTATGAGAGGATGAGTCAGGAAGATTGCTGAAGCCCAGGAGTTCAAGAACAGCCTGGGCAACATATTGAGACCTCATCTCTACAAAAAATCAAAAATTAGCTGAGTGTGGTGGCATGTACTATAGTGCCAGCCAGCTACTCAGGAGGCTGAGATGGAAGGATTAACTAAGCCTAGGAGGTCAAGGCTGCAGTGAACTGTGATCATACCACTACACGCCAGCCCGATACCCCAACTCAGAAAAAAAAAAAAAAAGGAAGGAAGGAAAAGAAATTACATGGAAAACTGTTCCATCTGCTGAAGTATCTAACAAACTTCAGAATTAGTGTTTTAGTAGTGAAGCAGGTAGTCCTTTTATGGAACATATACAGGATGACAGATAAGGTCACTGATTAGTTTCTAAAACACAGTTTTCACTGTACAGAATCTCAGAGGCCATCTTCCCATTGATGCCATCTTGGTCCTTGAGAGAGCAGGCCTACCCAAAAGATATCTTAACAAACTGGCTCCCCATTTGCCTTATTCACTCACCAGCATCCATTAGCCAACTCCATGCTTTATCTTCAATAGATAAGATACAGCTTCTTCTCGCCATGGTGCCATGAAAAGGATCCAGAAGGTTCCCCTTAAACAACATTTCCTGAGTGACTGCTGCAGCACCAAGAGTAAAGGATAGGCCAGGTCAGCCACTTGTCCTTCCCAGCGGTATTAGCAGCAGCAGCAGCGGCAGAAGCTGGAGCAGACCATTTAGACCCACCTCCTTGCAGTATGCTAGCCAAAGCATTCTTGTTAACTCTACACCTGCACCATTTGCCCGTATGTTTGCACCTTCTCCACAGCGTGTCAAAACAGGTGTTTTCCTGTGATCATACTTAAAATCTGCTCTCCAAAAAGGTGATAAATATACTGTTACTATGAAATTCTAATTTTTTAAATTCTATGGAAAAACATGCTCTTAAAAGTTTACTTTATTATAAGGAAGATTTGACAAATCCTTTTTAAATTTTTGTTCACTCTCCTCACTCCCAATAAGCAACTGGATTGCCCTAAAATTCCCTGTTAATAAAGAAAGAATGTTACCATATAAAATAAAAGCCACCATGCAATTTTGGTCATTTCTTTCGTAATTCTATGCCTTCCTGGCATAGAATCTCTTTTATTGCAAATGCTAATGTTTTCATAATCTTTACAAACACTCTGAACAGATGGGGAAATATCAGGTCTCATGATCTCTGTTTTACAGAAGGAGCAATGGTTTCCTTGCTTCCACATTTCATCTCCGTTTTGATGTTATGAATTCGTTGTTTTCCTTTCCAGTGGTATTCAACTTAATAAGAGGCTAGAATGTGGCTGGACAGCAAGTTAAGCAGGTAAAAACATTAATAAAACACTTGACTGAAGTATCCAAGAGCTAAAATCCTATAGACACAAAAAGCAACTAGAGGGTGTTTTTTGTTTTGTCACTTAAATAGCTAACAAAGTATAAGTTAAAAATAGGTTATTATTTTCCTAACTATATACTTACTAGAGAAGAATTATAAACATCAAGACAAGTATTCTCTGCAGTAGAGAATTAACAATTCTCATTAGCAAAATTGAAAATGCTATATACACAGATTTGGGGTACATTTTATGAATGTAATAAGAATAGACAGTGTTTTGATCATCAAAGTAATAAGAACAATAGCTAACACATGCCATGTACACAGTAAGTGCTTTACATGTGTTGTTTCATTTAGTCTCCATAGCAATTCCAAGGATTAGATATTAGTACTATACCATTTTGAAAATGAGGAAACTGAGGCTCAGCTAGGCTACATAACTTTTCAAGGTCACAGTGATTTAAATCCAGCTTGTACAGTTCCAGAGCTAGATCTCCAGATCATTTCACTATAACTACATTAGTGTTGTCTTTTGCTTATTTGCGTACTGCAAATATATCATTAACAATTTGGCTATTAAACATATTTATATATACTAAGATTAAATAATAGCTAATATGTATAAGGTAATGTAGTGTGGCCCTGAAATTCCTTAAGTTGTTAACATGTGATAAGATTCACAATAACCCAACAAGGTAGGTATACTTCCATTTAATAGGGTATCTGATGAATCTGAAGCATAGTGTTCAGTTGCCAAAAGTTACACAACTATTAAGTAGCAAAGGAACAATCTGGATTCAGGGAATGCAGCTTCTGCAGTTGTAGTTTGATGCTTACCCTCTACTGCCTCTTGAGAACTGACATTCGAGTGTTAGAACTCTTCAAGAAAAGGAACAAGAAATGTCATGTTTGGCCAGAATTCTGGTAAGAGGAGGATCTGATATCCCTGTCTCTTTCAAAAACTTAGTATGTATATATTTACATAGGCTTATAGTCTATGCATCAATTTCTTTTCTCTTTTTTAATTTTTTGAACTCTGTCATCCAGGCTGAAGTGTGGTGGTACGATCATGGCTCACTGCAGCCTCTAACCCCTGGGCTCAGGTGATCCTGTCACCTCAGCCTCCTTAGTAGCTGGGACTACAGGTCACTACACTTGGCTAATTTTTTTTTTGTAAAGACAAGTTCTTGCTATGTTGCCCAGGCTGGCCTTGAACTCCTGACCCCTGGGCTCGAGCGATCCTCTTGCCTCAGTCTTCCAAAGTGCTAGGATTACACCATGCCAAGCCTTGCCTCCATTTCTTTTAATGATATTTATAAGTTTAAGGAATTAACAAATGTTTTATGTGATTTTCAGGTTTTAAAGTCCAGTTTTCAAATTTTTTTCCAAGTATATCATATAGTTATGGTGAAGGCATCTCCCCTTTGTCAGAATTCGGCCATAAACTATAAGAAAGATAGTCATTTGGTGGCATTTAGGAAGAAGTACTTATTTAGGTGCCATGCAGTATAGCTTGAGGTGATGTGCCATTTATAGTCTATTTACTTTTTACTACAAAAATAATCAAAAGTTACCATAGAAGGAAGATAACAATTCTGTACCCAATTTCTAAAAACTTCCTTCTTTGCAGAATTCCTGGGGTAGTTATATACTGCACCCATATGAGTTACTCTTTGGCTGACAGCAGATTTAAATTTGTCTCAGTCTCCAAGCTTAACACTGAATTTGAACTAAAATTACTCAAGAATTCTAAAAAGCGCACTTTGACAACTTATGAGTGAGAAAAACAAGTAATCCCACAGGTTTTTACACACAATGGATCTAACAAATGATTTTTACAACCTTGGTGTTACTAAACAATAGACTAAAAAGAATCATGACTCATTTATGCAGTTAGCTAAATAGCGATAGAAACAGAGATACTGATAGCGATAGCAATACAGGTAGAGACATACAGATCCTACTACTCAGTTTTTCCACTCAAGTTACAGTTCTTATGCCTCGCTGATGTCAATGGCAAGGCAATCAATAGCATACAAGTAAAAGTTTCTGATTATTTTAACAAACTTTTCTTTTAAAGTGACATCAGAAGCAGCAATATTTGTGTTTGAATACAATAACAGTCTATTACTGGGTCTATTTTGTTTCACTTAATTTCTTGAACATGGCTTTCACTGGAAATAAATTAATAAACAACACTCTAGGCCATATTTATATCAGAGCAGGTAAAGTTACAGGTAGTACCCAACTTCTCCTGGAAACTTACAAATGAACCCTTAACTAATAGTCAGACATCTAGATATGAACTAGTGACCTACAAGTGAAAAGCTCTAATTGTGTGTCATAAATTCCTTAGTCACTCTGTCCTCACAACTTTTATGCTTTAAATAAAACTGGCTAAAAAAATCTCCAAGAGACTAAGTATGACTTAGTGTTTCCAAACCAGGAAAAGGAAGGACTTTCAGTGTTTCAGATAAGGTGTTGTTTTTTTGTAGTTTGAAAAATAAACATTTCCTATTCAGTTATGCCTAAGGGCCGTGTGTGTGTGTGTGTGTGTGTGTGTGTGTTGTGTGTGTGTGTGTGTAGGTGAAGAAGTGTCTGTGTTTGAATGGGTAAGAAAAGAGGAGGGAGGGAGAGAGGAAGAGAAGACAGGGGGAAGGAGGGAAAGAGAAAAGGAGAAAAACTTTTTTTTTTTTAGCAGTATTTGATGTTTATGTAAACTGGCTATTTGGCAAGGGAGTTAGAATCTACCTCAACAAATTATGTCTGAAAGCCATGAAAGCATTTAAATTTACCATAACATCAACAGGAAAGTCTTTACAGTAGTCACCCCTTATCCACAGGGGATAAATTCCAAGACCCACAGTGAATGCCTAGAACCACAGATAGTACAAGACTCTACGTATACTATGATTTTTCCTATGCATACATATCTGTGATAAAGTTTAATTTCTACATTAGCATGGTAAGAGATAAGCAACAATAACTAATAATAAAATAGAACAAGCATAACGATATATTGTAATAAAAGTTACGTGAATATGGTGTCGCTTTCTCTCTCTCAAAATATCTTTTCGTAACGTACTGCAGGTAACTGAAAACTGCAGAAAGTGAAACTGCACATAAGGGGGATTCCTGTACTATATTTCCATAAATTTAATGATACAGAATGATGCATTTTATAGTTACATCAAATAACAGAAAAATCTTGGGTCTCTAAGTTACATTAATTTGATTTATTTCAACACACACAATTCATTTTCTACATCGAAATGAAAACAGCATATTTTTTTCCCACTGATGTAAGAATGAGCAGACTTGATCCCTGGTGTCATGCTAATATAAACCTAGAATTATCTAACTTTATTTAAAATACATTTAGCCAGGCATGGTGGCATGCGCTTGCAGTTCCAGTTTCATGGGAGGCTGAGGTGGGAGGCTTGCTTGGGCCCAAGAGCCTGGGCAACAGAGCCAGAACTCACCTCAAAAACAAAATTTTTTTTAAACAAATTAATTAAATAAAATACATTTTGTATAACTTGTTATTTACTGGAGTTACTAAAGGATGACCAAGAGAAGTAAGAGCTGTATATATGTCAAGTACAGGTACATATGGTAACCCACCAAATGACATCTTGAATTACCAGGCATCAGTAAGAGCTTCACCACAACTGTCCATCTTCCTATGTGCTACTTGGAAATGCATGATACAAGTCTGGGTACAGGACTGTCAGTTAAGGGGACAAAATACCACCCCATGACAGGTGCATGCTTATGTCTACTAGTTCAGTTAATCCTCACTATTCAACTTTTGAGACAGGTATATTGTTATTCCCATTTGACCAATAAGAACCCTCAGAGTGGTAGAAAACATGTTCAGCAAAATCTGTTCCATGAGTGTCACTAATACCTTCAGTAGATACTAGGAATGAATGAAATTCCACCAACACACACACACACACACGCTTACTTTCTTGTTTTCTATTAGAGGAACTGTCATATATTTTTTGTATAATAGATAGAGAGTTGCAATTTATATTTTCAAGAATTTGCAGAAATAATTCTTAAATGATTAAGAATTATTTTTGGAGAATGCTATTCCTTCAGTTGTCAGATGAATAAATGTGAAAGTGAAAATTGTTTCAAAACAAATAGCTTACATAACCTCAGATGTTCAGAAAGTTTTTATTTTACCCATCACTTGAAAATAAAAGAACTTTGTCTTGTTTTGAAAGAAATGTATTTCCTTCATTCATATTTGATATTGCTGTCTAAGTAAGGCCAAGTCAGCGCCACGAAGGAGTAAAAACCATTCTCTTATTTTTACTGGCATTTATTAATCCCTAACTGAAAATTTTCTCCATTTTTTATGTTAATAAAACTTTATATTTAGATATTAAATGCTACCAGTATAATAAATGCTGTCAGTCTAATTCCTTCTTCAAAGCCCAGTTTAGCTCCCAAATGAGCTCATATCTGCCTTGTAGCACTGGCATTTCCAGTTCCACATTCCTGTTTAAAATACTTCTTCCCCCACCCCCCACCTTTTTTTTTTCTCCTTCCAGAAATGACTAATCTTCCTGTTATTCTACTCTGTCAGTTTTTCCCCTGGTATTCTTTTCATGTTGCATAATGTTTACTTTTCACCAGCTCCTTTTATAATTTTACTACTGTCTCCTTGGTACTAGCCTTCCGTTTTCAACAAATTAAAACAGTCAATATTTATGTATTAGCAAACTTTTTTGTCAACTTTTGTGCAATGCAGACCAAGCTATTTCCTTGAGTCAAAAATGCAACTACTCTTTCAACATACATAAATAAATACTCATTTGATGATCTTCAAAGTTAGATTTAGTCTAATCCTTAGAATTACCAGATACCACAATCAAAGGACTTAGCTTTTTGTCTCCTTTCAAATTTCCTGATAAGGTGCTCCTGCAAAGCATACAGAATACCACTCCTTTTAAAGATCTCTTTCTCCCCAGCACTTCTCTGTAACCTCAAAAAACATGTTAGCATCATCTTATAAACACAATGTAAAGGTTTTCCATTTTTCTTTCAATTGAAAAATATATTTTAATTACATGCCAAGAATTTGCCTTCTACCCTAATCCCAAAAATCATAAGTTATATCATAGTATCTGGACATGATGAGTAAAAGAGCTGAGCTTCTACTTTAGAGAAAACATTGAAAAGATTTTTAGAATGACAATCTTTATTTAAATAACATATCCTAAAATTCATAGTATTGTATCAAAAGACTAATAAAGCAATAGCATAAATCATAATCCCAGATTTACACTGTGCATCTTTTGGTGAATTCAACATTATAACATATTTATTATCTCATAATTACAGGATCCCTTAGAGAAATGAGTTATTAGTCAAGATTACATTTTCTATCCATACAAGAAGATATTCACAGGTCATTATAAATTGTACATTTTCTGAACTCTAAAAACAAATTTTAAAAAATCCTAATAAAACATACATTGTAGAAGATAAAGATATCGCTAAAATTTCACCCTCACTTTCTGAAAATATACGTCAAATTCAGTTAAATGTTTGCTTATGAAAAATAGCACCGGGTCTACTCATTTACTTTTAGTCTTAGGGGGAATTCCCATATTCCCTCTTTAATTCTTACTTCCCTAAAAAAATTAATGAATTAATAAAAAACTTCCTCATTTTTCACGTTTTGCCTTTCACAGAAACATCTGATTTTTCTATAGGTCAGCAGAAACAGCTTGGCTTCCAAATCTTTTTATTGTCACTATTTTAGACACAAAGGCCAAGGACTCTGAAGTCATTAAAAACATTGTTAGATGATGGACTGGCATGTTGGCTCGTGCATATAATCCCAGCACTTAGGGAGGCCAAGGAGGGAGGACTGCTTGAGTAGAGGAGCTTGAGGCCTAGGCAACACAGTGAGACCTGGTCTCTATAAAAATAAAATAAATTAGCAAATATTTTAAAATTGGTAATTAAAATGTAATAGCAAATATTACAGTAAGCAAAACCAGATTCACATACAACAGATTCATTTTTAAAAATCACATTGTGACTAGAAAACAATCCCAAACTACATATTACATGAAAAAAAAGAGGTGAGTGGATTGCCTGAGCCCGCGGGTTCGAGACCCACCTGGGCAGCGAGACCTCATCTCTACAATAAATCAAAAAGTCAGCCAGGCATGGTAGCGCATGCCTGTAATTCCGGCTACTTGGAAGGCTGAGGCGGAAGGATCACGGGAGCCCAGCAGGTCGAGGCCCAGTCTGGGCGACAGAGTGAGACTCCAACTCAAAAAAAAAAAAAAGCAGGGCTCATACCTACTTCCCCAACAACTGACACAATGTTTGACAAAAAGGTTCCCAGTAAATATCTTCTGAGTAAATAAATTAAATTGTATGGAGGCATATTTCTGATAAACCAGAAAAGAGGGAAAGAAACTTTCTTGGCACCATTAAAGAAACTTTCTTGGGAGCGGTGGCTCACACCTGTAATCCCACCACTTTGGGAGGTCTAGGAGAGAGGACTGCCTGAGCCCAGGGGTTCAAGACCTTATCTCTATAGTATACCAAAAAATTAGCCAGTTGTAGTGGCACCTGCCTGTGATTCCAGCTACTTGGAAGGCTGAGGAGGAAGGATTGCCTGAGTCCAGCATGTCGAGGCTGCAATGGTCATGAGCATGCCACTGCACTCCAGCCTGAATGACAGTAAGCCTCTGATTCAAAAAAAAAAGAAAGAAAGAAAAAAGAAAAGAAAAACAAATAATTAAGAAAATAAATTAATTTTTAAAAGGATAAGCCATCCAAAGAATTCCTCCAAGGGGAAGTTGTTGTTTTGAGCAAAATCATGTATTTCCCCCACTTTTCTAACATAAATTGTATTTTGAAACTGACAAATACTTACTAAGTTCATTATAAAAGAATTCCTGGTAATAAATGCAGCAGGAATGACATAACTAAAAGTCACATTTTGTAATCCCTTAAAAAAAAAAACCCCAAAACAAGAAGCTATAAAATGATCAACAATGAGGTGAAATCTTTGGGTCCAAGTCTAATGGAGAACTTTATTGAGATTGGCACAGACTGACCTGAACCAACAGATTTCAGCATCACTAAAAGTAGGAATAACTAAAAGTATGTCCTCTCAGTATGATGTCAAAGAAAGTGTACAGAATCATCTAGGAAGTGTTCTCACCAACTGATACTAAATAACATTAAAGATGAACTCAACTCTAATCTAATTTTTAGTTCACAAAAAATAAGGGTGATGGAAGAACAAGCTAAATGACACCACAGGGAATCAATGAGCTAAATTCATAATTTCAGACATTCTCCAGGACAATGACCTGAATTTTGAAAAATTAAAGACATAAGGGGAAAAGGGAGCAGTAATTGTTACAGATTAAAAGATTCTTAAGAGATATAGCACCCAAACGGAATGTATAAACTGTGATTAGAGGCTGACCGGAACAATAAACCTACCCCCCCCCCAAAAAAAAAAGACACTGCTGTGACAGTCAAGAAACGTTGAACATAAAGTGGGTTTTTGGTGATATAGAAAAACTGTCAATTTTGATAATTTGGAAATGGAGCTACATTTAAAATAAATTCTTGGCTGGGCATGTTGGCTCATGCCTATAATCCCAGCACTTTGGGAGGTAGAGGCAAAAGGATTCCCTGAGCCCAGGGATTTGAGACCAGCCTAAACTACTTGGAGAGACTCATCTCTACAGTAAATAAAAAAATTAGCCCGGCGTGGTGGCTTGCACATGTAGTTCCAGCTACAAGTAGAAAGGCAGAAGTGGGAGGATCTCCTGAGCCCAGAAGGTTGAGGCTGCACTCTAGCCTAGGTGACAGAGTGAGGATTCAACTCAAAAAAATAAAAATTAAAAGTTTGTAACCATTATCGATAGTACTGAAGAACTCACAGATAACATGACAGGATGCCTGAGACTTGTTTTAACATACACCAAGGATAAAAGGCGTGTAGGAGATAATAAATGAAATAAGGGAAAAATGTTTATTGAGGCACACCTGGAAACATGCACATAAAATGTTGATTTAAACAAATATGGCAGTTCATATACTATTTTCTCAAATATTGTATATGTTTAAAACTTGCCATAATAATTTTTAAAACATTACAAAAAAACCAACAAGCTAATGTCTGGAAGATATTATAATTTTATATATATATATTTTTTATTTTTATTTTTTTGACAGGTTTTGTTCACTTCATTTTTTTGTATAAGAACCCTATGCTGTTGTCACAACTGGAGCGTGGGTCCTCTGCATGGATACTCTGGTGTGGGTGGGTCTTGAGAATTCCTGATAGGAAAATTTGGTGAATATAATCTCTTTCCAGAGGTCGGAGGTCAAGTAGCTATAGGTCTTAGGGATGGCATCAAAGGTGGCCTTGGCGGCAGCGCAGCCCCTGCCAAGGTGTAGCAGTTGTCGATGTCAGCCATCATCAGCAGCTTTTTAGGCACAGGGACCTAGATGATGCCAGTGCCCCTGGGGGAGAGAGAAGGCGCACCAGCACAGAGCCGCAGTAGCGGGTCACCTTGCAAGGGACTGTGTGGAGCTTGCCAATCTTGTTCTACCAGTAGCCTCTTCGCACAGGGATGATGGAGAGCTTGGCAGGAGGATGGGCCTTTGGATGGCAGTGGCTACTTCCTTGGAGCACTTAACACCCAGACTGACATGGCCAAGGTAGTCCCTGATGGCAACAAATGCCTTGAACCTGGTCCGCAGGCCAGCGCAGATCTGCTTTTGCACGGGCATGATCTTCAAAACCCCATCCTTCAGAGATGCACCAAGGAAAAAGTCGATGATTCAGACTCCTTGATGGGCAGGGAGAAAAGGTAGATCTCCTTGTCCTTGGCCTTGCCTCCACAAGCTCCGACGCCTCTCTCCTGACTCCAGCCACCAACACGACCTTAGCCCAGGAGACCACTGCCGAAACCACTGCAGAAGCCGCAGTGCCCTCCCATTCCGGGGCCCTCAGGTCCTCCAGGGCCCTCCAGCTGCACCGGTGTCATCCACCACTTGGTGTTTTCTCAGAGAAGAAGCTATATTTATATTTCTGACCTGAAGTCACAAAACCTCTTTTACAAACTGGGCTTTGCTACTTAATATCTGGTCTAGGTGACCTAACTCAACACCTTTACATATGTGAACACAGATGTTAAGTCACAGGCTGTGAGCTCAAATCCAGAGATGGAGGAGGGGGAGGACGGTATAATTATGAAGTGCATTCCAAAGTACAGAAGAAAAGAAGCAAAATAATTACACGGCCAGGGCTAGGGTGAGGAGAAGCTTGGTGGAGGAGATAAAGTCTAAACTATATCTAATATAAAAAGGGGTTATAAAACTCATGCAGGGAAAAAGTCCCAAGCAGAAAGGCAATTTTTAAAAAGGAGTTGGGGGAAGTTTGTTGGAACAGCAGAAGTCTTTTACTACTGGTCAATGTAGCTAATATTCAATGTGAGAGGCAATGAGTTTTGAAAATGACCCACTGGACTCAATAAAATGTTAGGTATTTAGTGAGGGGATCAATAAATATCTATTAATTAAAGTACAGAGAGATGAGTGGTAACATTACTGAAATGCTCATTTAGTACCAGGCCATTATGCCAGGATGCTGAGATACCTGTATTTCTTATTCAGCCTCACATCAACCCCAAGGTAGGTACTACTATTATCTGTACCTTACAGATGAGGACACTGAAGCACAGAAAGACTAATAACTTTCCCAGTTACTCAGTTAACATGTGATATAGCAAGTGATATTCTGAGTGTTTCAAATATCACAGAAATAAAATATCAGGAAATATAAAATTCAACATGGCTATTCCACATGGGAGAAGTATTTTAAAAAAACAAAAAAGGGCTAGGCATGGTGATTCACATCTGTAATCACAGCACTTTGAGAGGCAGAGGTAAGAGGACTGCCTGAGCCCAGGGGTTTGAGACTAGCCTGGGCAACATGATGAGACCTAGTCGCTATGATAAATCAAAAAATTAGCTGGGTGTGGTAATGAGCCTAGAGTTCCGCTATTTGGAACATAGTGAGACTTCAATTCAGAAATACATACATACATATATACTTAATAAAAAAGGATGCCGCTAAGTGTTTTGTAATTTCCTGTGTGGGAGAGAAGGGAACTGTGGGTTGCAGCATTTGACAATTTACAAAGTGTTAATACTCTCAACAGGACATCACTCAACATGGAAATAAAAAGAAGTCTTAACATGAAGTCATATCTGTAGCCTTCAACAAGTAACAAAGGTACAGAGTGATATTAACAGGTGAATTATATGGCCAAGAGGATAACAAGTAAATCAAAGGAAAGGTGCAAGTGCAATGTCTGTTATTTATAAGACTCCATATGCAAGTAATGGTCAATTTATATTTGAAATTAATGAACTCCTAAGGAGTATAATGTAAAGTGTGTAAGGTAATGAGGATGAATAAGTAACTCAGAGATTCCTCAAAGTAACATACATTTTCTATGAATGACACGTGACATTTAAAAAGTATTCTTTATATGTGATTAATGAACTGTGATTAGTAAGTGATTTCCTGCTAAACTATTCCTCCCTCAGGGAGCACATGAGAGGATTTATTTCTAACTAGGGAAGTTGAAAATGAAAGCACAGCTGAAGGAAACGATGTGATCTGGGTCAGCAACAGTAATTGCAACAAAAAACGGGATAATTTTTGTATACGTTGTGCTTTCAAACTACATGTCATATAACAAGTGTTCTATGAATATTGATCAGAAAAGAGGAGGGAACAAAGCCAATCACAGAACTAGATTTTTTTCACTAAATACAGTCATGTGCTGCATAATAATGTTTTGGTCAACAACAAACCGCACATATGACCATGGTCCCATAAGATTTATAAAGGAGTTGAAAAATTTCTATCACCTAGTGACACTGTAGCAAAGCATTATCTACGTTTGAGTATGTTTTGATACACAAATGCTTACCTCTCTGTTACAACTGCCTACAGTATTCAGTACAGTAACATGCTGTACAGGTTTGTAGCCTGGGAGCAACAGTTTATACCACATAGCTTAGGTGTGTAGAAGGTTTGTGCATGTATACCCTATGATGTTTACACAATGATGAAATAACCTAACAACACTCAGAAAGTATCCCTGTTGTTAAGCAAGGTACGACTAAAAACATAAATATTTTTAATGTATTTACATTTAATTAACATACAAATAGACATGCATATAAAAGAGAGTTCAATTTGCTAACATCAGTATATTTATGCTATTTCTTTAAAAACATTTTTTTAGTTTATTCACTTAACAATAGTGTGGAATGAATAAGTATAGTTAAATGGATTTCATATGTATTAAAGGGAGTTAGAATGATTCGCATATTAATTCTATCACTTTATAAATTCCTTTATCATTTAAAAAGTGTCCAAAGAATAATCATATTTAGATACATTTTAAATATAGAATATATTTTTCACATGAAATGCAAATATAAAGTTGAAGAGAATTAACCAATAATTAGCAAAGCAAAAAAGACAAATGCCACACAAATATGTCTAGATGTCCCGCAAATTGAAACCAGTATATCTCCATTTTTGGCATGTGCAAGCCTGTTGCTAGCCTGTTTACTGAATCTAGCTCTCAAGAACCCACAGCCTGTTACTTAACAGTACCCTGGCTTAAATAGACTCTGTAAAACAAATGCAATTCATTAATACTGTCTTATGCATATTAAATTCCTATGCAAAACAAATGCAAAAGATGCTTTTGAGCCTTGTTAGAGTCTACATATGTTGTTTTCTGATGTCCTTGTCTCAACAGTAGAATGCAGAAATCCCTTATTGGGTCAATTTAATATTAATTTCTAATATAAATGCTTATATGGCAGAAAAATGTTACTTCTTAAATTTACAGCCGTAGGGTAGAAAAACTCACATAATTAGTGATTAAAAATGAAAAAAAAGTCAGTAACACTGTTGTCTAGTACATAAAATAATTCAGTTTTGTTAACTAAATTGACATTTTTTCCCAACCCAAACAGTGATAACACTGAGATTGAGAATACAGATATATTTTTGTTTTCTTTGTGATATCACAAGTATTTAGAAGTAAAAATTCAAGTTAAATAATTTTGGTGTTCTATATACAAGACTAGTTTGCATTTTCTTGACACAACCTTTCAAAAAGATGACTTTGTCATTGTTAATGAAATATATAGCCTAATTTACAATTGTAATTACTAATTAGTTTAACAGTTTTTTTTTTTTTTTAAATCTTGGGAACGGGGACAAGGAAAGTTATGGCATGGGTCAGGAGCTAAGAACTCTGGTGATATTTCACATTCTATCCCATTTTAAATTTAATGCAGTTTAATTATTGGAAGCCTAGCATGTGTTAGTCTTAAGATGACTAAGCCATAGCCTTATAAGTCTTCCAGACAGGGGTCATGGAGTTAAAAACCTAACAACAATGGTCTATGCTAGGAGTATGACAGAGTTCTGATGCGTCTCTCCTGTTACTGCATTTTTATGTAGTTAGAATAATGTAAACAATGCATTTGTCTTCATTATTTTTTAAAAGTTCTATATTATAGTAATACTACCTGGCTTTTAAAATATTACCTAATCAAGAATAAACAGACTCTGGGGTTAGGATTAAAAAATCTTCAAAGGAGACAACTGATATGCCCAGATACAAACAAACAACAACAACAAAAAAAACACAACAACAACAAAACCTCAGGATAAAGTAAATACCATTATCTCTTTCAGCAAGTTTTGAAGTAGATCTGGCTATTATTTTGAAACTCACATGCCACTGTGCACAATACAAATAGGAAGCAAGATTTGAAATACACAAACTCAGAGTTATTGTATAAAATCCCTTAAAGTTTAATAAAGAATGGCACACCCAGGCTCAACCTACTGTCTCTTGAGCATTTTAATGACTTCCCAATTTGGAAGATTAGAATGGACTAGCCTCTTAATTACCAACAAACAAAATGAACACAGAGTAGGAAGCTCTTCTCTACACTCATCTCTTTTGAGCATTCTATGAACAAGACACTCACTGTTAAAGAAATTAAGTATTTCTTCATGCCAAGCAGAGATACTCTATGAAGCTCATATCTTTTTAAGATTATTATCAAGGCTTTATCTTCTCTGAAAACTCACTCTATTTGCAGAAAAGCATGACAAATCTAAAAGAGTGGATCAGCAGAACTTATTCTATAAGTAGACAACTCTTACAAAACATGGAGTTCCCTGAAGACAGCCAGTAAGTCTCAATGAGAAACATACTGTAATGCTCAAATGATTGTAGCATTTGTTACCAGCTACATAATTACTCTATTCTAACTCTTAATGAGCCTGAAGTACTAAATTTTTAATCCATCCTGATGATCAGCTTCAAAGTGGATAAATGTAGGTTTCTCTTCAAATACTTAATTGCCAGTACTACTGGCATCAACACATAATCTGAAACATTTTTTACTCTATACAACCTTTCAGTTCTTTTAAAAACAGCTTATATCATACAGCTCTTAAAATAATTACTGGAGAAAAAAGTATAAATCCCCGTGCAGGTGGCATGGTCTGGGGATTTATACTTTTTAGAAGCTTGAATTCTCTTCTCTACTTCAGGTTGCAGACTGAAGTAGAAGTTGCAACCCTACAAAATATTCAGGCTTGGAAGACAAAACTTAATTTTTTCCCCCTAAAATTAGAGCATGGAGAAATATAAGTGTAACAGAGATACAGAAATCTCTCTACTAACAGCCTATATCTTTGATACTGTTAGTAGTTCTGTAATAAAAACTAATTATTTTAGTAGTCTGATTCCTATAATGCTCCCCTCATAATAAACCTGAATATTAATCAAAGCTCTTAATATTGGAGTCAAAAAAGAAAATAGTAGAATCAAAAAAGAAAAAAAATCACAAATAATGTTGCTAACCTGGTAGTATCATTGCTGTCTACAATCTTTGAAGGGTAAATATTATTCTGTGTTAAAGCTGAATACTTTTCCAAACAAAGCAACCTTATGAACAGGGAGTTAATACTGTTACCAAAATAACTGTGTATCATGCTGCTGCATGGGCCAATTTATCATCCCCTTTTGAAACGTGGGCTGTGTATACAGCCATTGTATCAGGAAGCCTGACTAGGTCCCCATGTGCTGCCTGCCCAAGATAACACACAAAACATGGCATGAGTCCAGATAAAGGCCGGTCCCAGAAATTTACATCAACAAAACATAAACAGTCCAGTGCAGTACCATGGCAATTGAACAGGATGAATCTCACCATAAATGAGGAATGCTGGATTCCTTAGAGAATTTTTTTTTTTTTTGAGTAGTGATATGACGCTGTCCAACAAATGCACCATTACATAAAAAGAAATTCTCTAAAGTCGAATTTAAAAGCACAATTATTGGCCATAGTCAGGAAAAAATATTGTTTTCAATTCACTAAATGCTTAATATATGCCAAGAATATTCAAAACACCATATATTCAGAGGTAATTAATGCAAGCTTCCCATTTTTAAACAGCTTATAAAATAGTGAGGAAAAGAAACAAATTATATATTAAATGTCAAATCAGGTATAATGTGGCTTATTCTGTGATATATACAAGGTGGAAAAAAAAATAGAGGAGAAAAGCTATTCATTCCATTAAGGATGTTTCATTTGATAATCACTTTACTTCGAGAGACTCAGAAGTAAAAGCATAGAGACAGAACTAAACTCTTCTGTCAATTCCAACTACAAGTTGCCTACAGAAGCAAGAGTTTGGCAAACATAAAAAACACATTCTGTAAGAATCAAGTGGCCACACAGAATTTAAGATGCTGAGCATCACAGATTTTAAATTATGTCCTACACATCGTTTATATTAATAAATTTTATAATAAACATAATGCACATATATGCATGTCTTTGGAGAGTGTTAACAAGCAAAAAACAGTATAAACCTTTAATGCTACAACGGTATCAGAAAAGTCAAGAAAGTTTGTCACTTGTTCTGTGAAGAGGGAACTGAGTATTAAAAAAAAGGAGGGGAGAAGTTTGTCACTGGAACTCGACCTTAATAGCAGTTTTTATCTGTCAGGGGTGTCAGTGATGCCATTTTCATGTAATAAAGACAGTATATTCCAGTTTTTGCTGTGACTTATCATTAATCATATTGAAAAGGTGCTAGTGACCTCAAGATCTTTATGAATATGATTAAAACCTAACCTCACCATTCCTGTTACCTAATCTGTAAAACTAATGGGTTGCATGACATCATTTCTAAAGACTCTCCTAACTGCAATTTCAACACTCTATGGATCTCTAGAGGTTCAGTGTTGAAAGTGACAAAAGGAAAAAAAGTCAACCCTAAATACTAAACAAAACTTGTGAACACTGCATGACATGAACAATCTTTCAAAATGCAAGGAATAAAGGGATTTTAAATTTAGGCCAAGAAAGATTAGGTTTTTCAGGGAAATAAGTCTAGCACCTGAAGTTTTCATTCTTACCGTATTTTAAAAGCTTTAATTGTATGAAACCTTGGCTACTCAGTGATTTGCCTCAACAACTGTAACTCCAGTAAAAGCTTAAGCAGAACCACAGCTCAATCTCGATTTTCTTTCAAGTTACTTCAAAAACCCTAGAGGCACTTCCAATAGTGCAAATAAAAATAAGGTTAGTAGGTTATATTTCAAGTTTTAGTATTAACCTGATATTGAAAAATCATAATAATCAGGGGAATCTAAGTAGCCAAGATATTACAATTTGAAAGCTGGTTGCAGTGTGTGAATGACTGTAGAGTGTCTTTTTTTGAATCTGGATTGATTTTACTTCTGTTCTTCAAATTGACATACTAATAGAAACGAGATTTGCAGCCTGTCCTTTCAAAGATCTATGCAGTAATGATAAACCCAGTGGTTTGAATCCATCAAGCTCACACTAAGCACTATGTCTCTGGGTGAATAGTTGCTGCTGGACAATGAATCTTTTCAAACTACCTAGAATAGAATCTGTAAACCCACAAACAAATGATTTTCCATCGATCAAGTCCTATTTTAATTCAAATGCAGTTTAGAACCACACAGTGGAATAAATTTGCAGTAGTTTTATAAATCTAAAACATTTTATCTTTACATTTATGATAATGCAGCTTTATTCATGTAACTGAAATAAAAAATAGTTCAAGAAACATAATCTCCAAAATTCTACCATAAATTAAAACGTGTAAGGGTGCTACATAATATTTTGTTGAGTTCCAAGACAACATCATTAAACAATTGCAAATACATTAAGCTGTATCCTTTTAAGAAGTTTTGTCATAAGATAAATACATTTTAATGATCAAACCACTTTCAGAATGCTTGTAACTTGAGATTTCTTTTTTCGTCCAACAGTGACCTGTTTTTCTCTAGAACAGTTACTAAGAAAAATATTTTTCAGCTAGTCACCAGAATGAATTCCTTAGCAGCCCTTTCCTTTGTACCATTAAACAGTCTGGAAAACTGCTTGCTTGACTCATTCATGTTGTCAAAATATACTACAAGCAAAGACTGACCGTCAATTTTCTTTGTATCCTAGACGAGCACACACAATTTATGCATGAAGTCCTAAAGTAGCAGCACTTGGAATCTTGGGACTACTTTCATAGGTTGATATTTTATAAAACTATATTCACACAGACAAGTCTATTCATTTCCTGAATCTCGGGACTCCACTTTGTTATGCAAGAAAAGTATAATACATTTAAGCTCACTACAACTAAAAAGTAAAAGATCAAAAGAACAAAATAATGTCCTCAGATTATAACAGAACCTTTATCATCTTTTTGAACATCAGTGTTACAAATGAGGATAAATGAGAAATTCAAAGAGTAGATATTTGAGTTAATTGAGGATAGCTCCACATGGAGTTATTCAGAGGTAATAAGATAAACACAAAATATGAAATTCTTTATAAAAATAAAATAGCTATGAAGTCATAAGAAATAGTCCCTGGAACTTCACATTTGTTGATAAGTATTATAAGACTCTTTTAAAAGTTTGCAAATCATTTTCCCAACTGCCTATTTTATCATTGATAGAGGAAATACAGCAAAATGAAAGATTTGTAGTGAATGGAGTCCTGCTAATTACAATAAATGTACAGCAAGTAGCATTTTTTTTCAGGGACCAGAAGTCATAGAAAATGATATTTAGAGAGAAAAAATATTTTTTGAAACAGAAACTTACTAGGCAAAATATTGAAACAGCCACTCTACCTTCTAACTATGAATAAGAAATTACTAAGTATAGGAGATTTTATAAATCATGTTTTTGTAAATTCATTCACAGTGCTAATAAAAAAGCCAAGCCAAAAATAAAATTTAAAAAAAAAGAAGAAAGAAAAGAAAGAAAGCAAAGCCTCTCTATGAGAGTCTACAGCATGTGATGGATTTCCAGATGGTTTAATCCTTAGGAGATAAATACATCTTCTCCATAGATTGAAAAGTTATGGCAAAATTACTATGTTTCCTGAACCTCCCAGCAGTCTACTAAAAGAACGGTTGTTAGTCAGGAGCACATAGCTTTTAAGAAATATATCTGTCCATGTCTATTGGTTTACGGATTCCAACTGAGCATGTCTAGGTGGTGGGGCAAGCAGTGAGGTGGGAGAATAAATATACTTTTCCAAGCTTCTTTGACTTCTGCAGGCAGGAAGCCTGGAAAAGTACCTGAGAAGCTGTTCGCACACAGTGGAGCATGTCATGTAAGCCACTGGCTCCCATGGAATTAAGTGGATCCTGCTATTACATGGCTGAGTGCTAGGCAAAGGTTTGGGACTGGGAAAGATTTGGGTCTAGCAGGTATTTGTGACAAAGTGGTCCATCTGGCACCATCTCTTACACACTACTTTCAAGCTGGGTTTTCACATTTCTACTATTAAAGTTCAGAACCAACAGGCTTGTTGAGGCAGGGATTTTAACCGGCATTTTTTCAAAAGCCAGTCTTAACTGTGTATGCTCCCTCATTCTTCAAAATTTATATGCTAGCCAGATAAACCAGAGGTGGCAAAAGGCTACAGATCAAAAACCGTGGGAAGTATTAATATAGACAGAGAGAGGTCCTCCTTCAATTTATCCAGAAGCAAATACATTTTAAAAACTCAAGCAAATTTTGGGGCTATAATGTGCCTAGAGAGGATTGATAAAGAGTGCTTTATTAAGATTAAAGTTATTTTTATTATCAGAATTTCAATATTTTTTTCCTGATCTAATATTTCCATAGGGAACATGTGTGTGCGCATGTGTGTGAGAGAGAGCGAGTTAAGTGTGTACTTTGTGGATATATCTGTAGAAACTTGTCTGCTGGAAAATGTTTCTTTAACTTTGGTTTGGCTCCTACCTTGGAGCTGATGGGAAATAAAAACTTTTCCATGGATTAGAGCCAACTGAGCTGCTAAAACAAAAGGTAACATTCATTAGAAAACCATGGTACCATGATCTCATTCTGAAGGTTAGTTTTTTTTTACACTAAGGGTGAATTGTATAAAGTTTAGAAAATTCAAACTACATATTATTGTCAAAGAAAAATAAGTAAATATCAGCCTTACCTTAAATGTCATTATTTGCCTGGAAAAAAATTTTAAGCATGAAACAAAACATTAGTTAAAAGAGCTCATTTGTTTCCTGGCTTCATCATTTACCTTAATTTTCTATCTCTGTATTCCCCCAAAAAATGTGAGCACCAGCATACACACACATTGCTTGTTATTTCTACTGATATCCAATAAAAGGTAGCTTCAATATGAAATCATTCTTAAGGAGAAGTGGATTTTTCTCAATAAAACATGAGCATCTAAAAGTACTACCTCCCTTGATTTTTAAAGGGGAAATATTACCAAGCGTCTGCTAACTAAATACCAACTGACTACTTAATTCCAGTAAGTCCTTATGAACCATTGTTGGCAACTTCCAAAAAGCTGAAAACAAATTTTATGTTCCTTGCCCACAGAGTCCTCCTGTATTTTCTTCTAATTGTTTCACAACATGTTAAAAGCCTAAAATAGCCAGCTCCATTAAACAGGCTACAAGTATCTCCTTTGAACACATACTTGGGCATTTTCAACATCAAGTAATACAATTAACTCATTGTCACATACTAAATCAATACACAGCAGAGCAGAATGGGCAATAATCGATAGCCTTAACAAGAAGGCAGTGACAGGGCTCAGTAAATCAAACTGCAAACGCACCATCATATTCAGAATTAAAATATAAAACGACATTTACACAAGCTGTGAAGAAAAACCCAGAACTGGCCACAGGAAACACTAGGTTTTATCATTTCCGAGGAACCAACAAAATCTGGGATTTTTTTTTCCCCTCCCTTTCACTTGCTGGAAAAAATATATGCTCTCCTATTTTCTAACTTAGTCAAAAGTTTCAAAGTTGTAAATTAGGCAAATACATTTACATATCTTGGAGCAAAGAGGATTATTTCACAAGGCTAGAAATGGAACCTACAAAGTCTGAGTGATAGTGAACAGAAAAAAAGTGGAGGCTGTGATAAACAGAATCTCATGAATTTGGAGGTTTCTTTACACTTTTGAGGTAGTGAGTGGTAGATATTTTACCAAGTAAGTTTATAAAGGTATAAAAATAACAGAAGAAGAATAGTAGAAATCATGAAAAAGATGAACTTTAATATTTAACCTTCTACCCTGCGCAACAACTTCACTGAATAAACATCAGTTTTATTTCTGAAAAAAAGGCTTAGTTGAATCTTTTAGGAGGAAATTTACATAAATAATATAGCATTTGATATAATATAAATTATTTATTGTAGATCCACATAAAGTTAAAGAGGCATTAGTTTTAAATGAAATTAAATTTGAAACGGATGGTTAAAACCGCTATTCCATTCATAGATAACTGCATTTATGAAACAGATTTCAGACACAGACAATAATATAAATGTTGAATTAGTCTATTAATACTCCCCCCCATTAGATTGAAGTCGAATGATATACATGTCAAGAGGTTAAGGGGTATTTTATTTTGATAGCGGTAAGTAAATAAGCTAATATGTGACAGTGCATATTTATACACATTACAGATAAGTCACTTTTAATTTTTTAAATGAAATAACACATACTTGCCTGTAGTGCAATATGTAAAATAATAAGCGACATTTATTCTGACCTATAACAAAGTCTCTCTCTTAAGAAGAAAGATAACAGAGTGAAATCCAGCAATCAGACAATAACAATACTAGTGGCTAACACTTGCAGAGAATTTATATAGAGCAAGACACTGCATTAAGTGATTCATATAATATAATTGATTTCATTGAATCCTCAAAAACCTTCAAAGCCAGTAGTATTAGACTCATCCAGAGAAGGAAACTGACTTGGACAGGTAACATAACTGGCACAGTCACTAGGAAATCACTATGGAATTAAACCCACATCCAACTGAATCCATGGTTTGGGCTTTTAATAAAGTCTTGACTCTTTGCCACAAAAAAAATTTTTGTACTTGCATATCTCTTTATATGGCTTTTTGTAATTATTCTATAGATCCTACTTTGATCAAAGTTCCAAAAGTGGCATTGGAGATGAAGTAAAAACCACCAGTGGCCACATGCTCAGTATTCCTGACCCCAAAATTTATTTGTTGTAAGACAATTTTTATTGTCAATTTCACACCAAAGCAAACAGCACAGGAGCCAATCTAGACACTCATAAAACAACAAAAATACAACAAAAAGTAAAACTAAAGCTAAAGTAAACCAATGAAGAAAACGCCAGAGATATGAATCAAAGGACAAGAAACACCATTCACTTTTCTCTGTGACCAATTTAGTCCTGGACGCAAAGTAAGTTTGACTTATACACAGAGTCTGCATCTATATAACAATCAATTTGTAAAAAATATTTCTAATTGGCTGTTTGATAAAATTGGTATATTCATGAAAATTGCCAAAAGGCAATGAGTGCTATCTGTTTCAGGAAAGAATCCCTACAGCACTAGTTATGGTGTTAAAAGTTTCCTGTTCCTTTTTTGGCCAAGGTGTCATTCACCTGAATGAACTGCTCTATGAGAATAATTATAGCCAGGAGAGGGAATAGGAGAGGTGGGGGGCATGGTGGTATACTTCATCAATAAGGATACCTGATCTGATCTCAAACCAGGCGAAGTGGGGACCAAAGTCAGGCCCAAGATTTATCTGTACAATGACCATTTGTATATCTAATCCTGAATTGTACCCCACATCTTTAAAATAAATAATTAATTTTTAAAAGACAAAAATTATATACTTCCCATAGACTATTTTTTAAAACATAATAAACACTAATATTTGAAATATATCTCTCAAGAGTTCAGGATAAGCTGGGCACAATGGTTCAAACCTATAACCACAAAACTTTGGGTGGTGGAGGCAAGAGAATTGCTTGAGCTCAGGGGTTCGAGACTAGTCTGAGCAACAAGGTGAGACCTCATCTCTACAATAAAAATCTAAAAATTAGCTGGGCCTGGTAGCGCGCACCTGTAGTTCCAGCTACTTTGAAGGCTGAGGTGGAAGGATCACCTGAGTCCAGCAGGTCTAGGCTGCAGTAGCTGTGAGCAAGCCACTGCACCCCAGCCTGATCGACAGAGTGAGATTCCAACTAAAAAAAAAAAAAAAAGAGTTCAGGATTACAACTTAGTATTTACTAAGTACCCAGAAAGCCCAGAAATTTCACCTTCTCAAACCCATGCATTTTTTAAGAGCAAACATGCTCCATGTTCTTTTTTTACCACATAATGCATACAAATGCCTTAAAAAGAATGATGTGGGGCAACCCACTTGTGTCCCCTTCCACTGTGGGAACTTTTCTGTCCTCTCAATAAATCCTGCTTTAAAAAATAATAATAATAATGTGACGAGGTGCAATGACTCATGCCTATAATTCCAGTACTTGGGGAGGCCATGGTGGGAGAACTGCTTGAGCCCAAGAGTTCAAGACCAGCCCTAGCAACACAGGAAGACCTAAAAATTAAAAATAAAAAAATTTTCCAGGCATGGTGGGACACACCTGTGGTCCCAGCTACTTAGGACACTAAGGTAGGAGGATTTCCTGAGACCAAGAAAGTTATGGTTGTGGTAAGCCATGATTGTGCCACTACACTCTTGCCTAGATGACAGAGAGAGACCTGCAACACACACACACACACAAAAAGATATAAGCTATTTTTGAATACATTGTTAAAATTAATATATTCATGTCAAAAAGTTCTATAAATATTCAGTGTTACTGAATATTTATAGAAATAGATCTACAAATATTCAGTGTTACTGATATTGTAAGTAAATATTACAAATATACAAAGAATTAAAATTAACTACCAAAATTTTCTTTCTAGCTAATTTTTGAAATGTAATATTAAAAATCCTAAGTACATATGTAGGACATACAATAGAAAGACATAACATGAATGACTGTTACCAGAGAGCTGGTAAATAGTCTCAACTACACTTTAACTGCATTTAGTACAAAGGTTTTTAAGCCGATATTTTGCTTCCAAAAAAGATGTTCACTAAAACTCACAAAATAAGAATGAAATGTTTCTTTCAAAATAATGCCTCATGGTTCTACGCCTTAGAAAAATATCAATTCTACTATTTCTTTGAGTCAGAAAAAATATTCTATTTTAAACAAAAAAAGAAGAATTATCAAATGAAAAACCTTCTTACCTGGTGCCCTTCATGTCACTTTTAAGTTCTGCCCTGGAATCCCGAAACTGTTTTTTTTTTTTTCCCCCAGAAGAGCCTATTGTTCTGATTTGCTGTAACAGTCATGAAGTGACTTTTTAAAACTCCTTCTTGGCCTGAGGTTTAGACTCTACATTGTCAGTCTACTAACTAAAATTTTAATATAAATTTTCCACCTCAAATGAGAAAATCTCATAAGCAACTATTCAGAGGTGGTTTTCTAAATTAAGGAAAAAAAGTGAATGAGTATGTTTCAGAAAATACAATTGTCTTAAATTCAGCCAATTGCAATGACTCAACAAATACGTTCCTAAGTATACCCAGTACTCTAATACATAGGTTCGCTAATCACTAATACACCATATTTTTATATGCACAAGATCACTGTATAACAATTCATAATATTGCTAATTTAAACAAGATAAACTTAGCATAAAGACTGAAAGCGTAAGTTCTGACTTCTTGTGCTGAATCTCAGTTCAGCTACTTCCTGACTGTGTGACCTTGTATAGGTTGCTTAATAATTCTGAGCTTGATCATTTAATATGATCAATAGATGATCACATCAGGGGAGTAAAATTAACTCTATATGCATCACCTAAAAATCATTCTGATTCGGTTTTATCTTACAATTTGAATTACAGAATTTGATGATTGGCCTTGTATAAATCTCCTACCACATAAAAACCAGTGGGTGGATTCATTCTAATAAAGGACATAGATCCTTTTGCAGCACACAGAACCATAGGTGAAATTAATCTCCTCTTCCTACTCTATGTAATGGTTTCCAATGTATTTCATGACAAATCTCTCAGGCATATGTAAGAACATTTAACACCGTGTTGTTTTGTTGTTATGTGTGTAAATTTGTGTTCTATTGGGACACTTTAAAATTAAAGACTAGAAGAGTTAAAAGCAATTCTATGATGATTTTAATCTTCACTGTACTTCTCAGAAGCTTGACTGCTTATCAACCACTAGTCTATCAACACCTAAAAGGCAGGAACGCTGTTATTCACCCTTACAGCAGGATTGCCTATCACAAAAGCCAGTATATCGCAGGTAATGAAGGGTGGAAAGGGGAGAGGAATGAACTATTTTTCTGTAATTGAGATGCAGAAGTGGCACAGATGTTATTCTGACATTTTTATTTATTTATTTATTTATTTTTAAAAATTTTTGAGTCTGGGTCTCACTCTGTCACCCAGCTTAGAGTGCAGTGGCATGATCACGATTCACCACAGCCTCAGTCTTCTGGGCTCAGGAGATCCTTCCACCTCAGTCTCTCAAGTAGGAAGGACTACAGGTGTGCACCACCACATCCAGCTAATTTATTGATTGTTTTGTAGAGACCAAGTCTTTCTTTCTTTTTTTTTTTTTTTTTTTTGAGTTGGAGTCTCACTCGGTCGCCCAGACTGGAGTGTAGTGGCCGCTCCCGGCCACCGCAGCCTCAACCTGCTGGGCTCCGGCGATCCTTCCACCTCAGCCTTCCAAATAGCCGGAATTACAGGCATGTGCTACCATGCCCAGCTGATTTTTTGATTTATTATAGAGATGAGGTCTCACCGCCCAGGCAGGTCTCGAACCCACAGGCTCAGGCAATCCACTCGCCTCAGCCTCCCAAAGGCGCAGGATTACAGGCTGAGCCACCGAGCCCGGTTAAGACCAAGTCTTTTTATGTTACCCAGGCTGGTCGTAAACTCCTGGGCACAAGCAATCCTCCCACTTTGGCCTCCCAAAGTGCTGGGATTTTAGGTGTGAGCCACCACACCTGGCCAATATATTTTTTTTTAATTCGAAACTAAACTTAAAGTAGAAAAATGTGTATTTCTGGTAAAAATATCTCCTCTAGCATTATTCATCCTTAGTGGGAAATAAAAAAGCCAAGAGTGACTAATAAAGATTATTAAAAAAAAAACCCCAAAAACTCATTTTGTATTTTGTGTTTCTCCCTCTGCATACTTAACTGATCATGATGTACGGTACATATTAAGCTATTATATGTTAATCTTAGTTTAAAGGCTTTGGAGGAGCTATTTAAATAGATTCTAACATAAAAACACTTGCAATGTAGATGACTCTTCTTAAGTGTGGATAATGACTCCAATTCCTTGGAGCCCTTGTTTTTTTGTTTTTCAATATATTGGGCTTTCTTATGTAGACATTTGTTTTCAATTTATTACTCTGCTATGATTCATGAAAGGCAATGTCTGGCAGTAAAAGTTTGTAATAGTAAAAAAGAAGTTCAATAAATAAAATCATGATGATAATCTTTTCTCATGCCTAGATTTAGATTTCATTAGTCTCAACTTAGCCATGAAGAGATGTAAGATAATGTGAAGAAAGATAGCTCATTCCAAACACAGATCTTTCTTAACAAGATTCTTTATATAAATAATGAATTCTGTGGTTATTTCTTTTTCATGGTTCATTTCTCAGTTGCCTCCCTTTAAGAATTGTTTTATGAACAGCAATGTCATCTACCAAAGAGTAATCTTATTTTAGACATGACAAATTTGGCTCTGTTTCTCTCTAAAATCTTTTATTTTTAATTTGGCCTATTTAGTGAGTTAACACTATTTAGTTATAAAAGCTTCCTGGGACTCGGAGATGCTAGTAGACTTATTTTCAGTCTATGAACGATTTTAGAATATTAGACGAGCAAAGATATCTGAAAGCAAATTATCATCTGAATGCAGTAACATGGAAAGAATGAATTACAGATGTAATTTATCCATCACAAGCAGATCCTAAACACTGATTATGTTCATATTTTTGCAGAAAATTGAAAATGATAGAAAAGCTAGGGAGCTTTTCTAATTTTAATTTTCTGTGTTTTACTTTGTGTAATTTACTGTCAACTATTAACAGCAGATGCTTCTTGCCTTATCCGAGAACAGACTGGACTTAAATATGAGTAATTCTGAAATCTAGAAACCTACACACTACATCTGAAATTTATGCAGAAAGATGAGTTCTAACTTAAGATTCTAGAGTTACACAGGGTCTGGAGAAAACAGGGTCTTGGATCTCAACCTCATGTTAACATAAATTATAAGACAAATATGGTTTAATAGACCCAAACAGCTTCAGAAGAATTTTGATGGGCCTAAAATTGTGATCTGGGGTTAAGATATATATAGATATATAGATATGGTTATGGTTCCTGACCAATGATGAGGCAGGGACAACTGCCCTAGTCTGGCATCCTGTGTCTATGGGAACTCCTACTGGGGATTCCCTCTAGTTCTTGTTTTCCCACTCGTGGTCTCAGAATAAGCAGTGTGAGAGGGAAGGGTGGAAAAAAAAAGAAAGATAAACCACCAGAGCCATTTCTCTCTCCCTTCCTCAAGTTCCTCTTCCACTAAACCTCCAGTCACTGTTGAGAAACTTCCCCTCATGATTGTCTCTGTTACCTTACCTAACATACAGGTCCTCCCATTAGTAATTAACTGCTTGAGGACTGTGTTCTTAATACCTACCTCCTTGAACCTTGACATAGGAAGAACTTAAGTTATATTCCTTAAATTGCTGAATCCTCATCCCCTAACACCTCAACATTTTCCTTCCCCAAATGTGAGTCCTTACTACTGATCTCTTGACTGTATCTTGCGATAAAATGGCCAGAAAACAAGACCTAAACAAACTGAGTTTGATATTTTCACTATCCACCTGTTTCTCCACTGCTACTAGTGATTTAAAAACAACAACCACACTTTCAAAAATTTCAGAAAGGGGAAAGAACAGGGAGAAGCTGTTCATTAAAATTAATTTTGCAGTGGACCAGGCTCAGGACCGATAAGCAGTGCATTAAAAAAGAAGCAGGTTGAGTCCTTAGGAAAAAAAGAAAGGAGGTCACTTGAAAGACATATTGACAACAAAGTCCAAGGATGACACTCATAGGGAGCTTTCAGCCACAGTCCCTCACTCCACATCCTGCCCTAAGTCCCTCCTGATTCTGAACTACTTGCCAGTCGAAGGCAATGGCAGGGAACAGGGGCAGCCCAAGGCTGAAGCTAGGGAAAACTGCACTGGCTCCCAGAAGGCATCCCAGGAGTCTAGGAAAGGCCCCCTCCTCTGCACTGGGCCAGATGGATTTCTGGAACACTAAAGAGAACCTTCCCATAGAAACAGACAAACGCAGTTGGGGGTCTATGACACTAGTAGCACTTGGGATTTATGATAAGACTGGTACTCACAACACTTCTCTGGAGCCTCCTGGGTTTAATTAATAACCAGGGTTTCCAGGGTACTATTTGTACTGGACTATAATTCAAAAGCATCCTATGGGCTACTTGGCCTCTCGGGTTGGCCTGATGCCGTAACCACATTGCTTCTGTGGGAAAATGTTTTCCAGACAATTAAAACTTTGGGACATGGCTTTTTTTATACATACATAGTTCATACAGTGACTACATACCTAAGATGATTAATTTAAAATCTTTTTCCTATATGACCATATATTTCAGAGCATGATACACAATCTTTGAAAGTTGGTGGCAGAGTTCTTGCTGCTATCTTGTGTTCACCATTTTTGAACTATTTGGTGACTTAAGATACAATAATTATTTCTAAGTACTTGCTGTGTTAGGCCCTGTGCTGTAAATTTGTCTTGGATGCTCATTTTTATACGTAAGCACTGCTGTTAATATGTTTTCTTTGTCAAATCTTAGAATGTGGATATGCAGATGAAGAAGGAATGTTTTACTGCAAAATAGTTAAAATGCAGACTGTGAAATCAGGTTACTGGTAAACTGACCTTTTGTTTATCACCTAATTTTTCTGTTTTTCAGTGTGCCCGTCTGTGAAATGGAAGTAATACCAATAACTATCTCAAAGAGTTTTTATAAGAGCTAAATACCATGAAGAAATAAAAAAGTGTTGAAAACACTAATCAACATACAGTAGTTTTCAATTAATATTAACTCATTTTATTACTTTACTCCTTACAGTGGAAATACAAAAGTATATTGTGGAAGAAGCAGAAACAGAAATCAGAGTAACTACTGATTCTTTTGTCATATAAAATCATGTGAGGCCTGCTTTTATGAAATGCATTCCTGTTATATTTCAGTTATAAATACATAACCATGTATGTAAATATTCACTGCAATAGGGAAATAAAAAACAAAGCTGTTTTATTTTTCTACATAAATAAAAATAAATCCATTAGTGATATGCCAGGTTTTACTAACTAAATAACCAAGGCAGAAGTGACAAGTTTTTCAAGATGAGAATACTTAAGTTTCTCTTCAGAAGTGGTCTCTCCTAACTAGCACTATACTCAGATGCTTTTCAGGGAGATTTACTTAATTCTGGAAGCTTTATGGGGGGGGAAAAATCTCTAACTTTTCTATTCCAGTAACTGCCCTCCTGAACATCCATCCTCCCCCGTCTGTACTACCTACCAAAGGTGTGACAAAAGTTAAAAAATAAAAATAAAAACACTTCCTAGCAATCCCTGCTACCAAAACCAGCTAGTAAGAGACCGATAAATTACCAGGCGAAGTTCAGAGGACCTTTCCTAAAAGGAGACTGACTGGGCTAGGTTACGGTCTCTTTTGCCCTTGCCTCTTCCTGCTTTCTGGAATAAGGACACCTTGACATTCTGAGATAATCCTAAATTTGGAAGCCATGTGCCCCTCAGAAACTAAGAGTGAAGGAACCTGAGTTCTAATGACTGTAAAGAGTCACTCAAGAGGCCTGATTAAGCTATTAAACCCCTCGTGTGTTTATGTCAAATGCTGGGGAGGAAAAAGGTATCTCAGTTACTTGGTGCTGAATCTAATTCTTTACAAATAAAATGTTTACATCACTTCTGCATGACCCTGGAGAAAAATATAAAGAGGGATCAGAACCAATCATCCTGAAGCTGGACAATTATAAAGCTGAAAAGAACTCAGAGATAACAAAAGAAGAAAATTAGAGTTAGAGATGCCCAGGGCCTACAGGTATCCAGAAGACAGCCTACTAATCACATTATAATGGATAAGGGATTATTTAATTTTGAAACTATCAATAATTTTCCAAAAGCAAACTAATAGGTTTAAAAGTTTTATCACTAGCAAAAAAAAGACTCAAACTTTATCTCAAAGGAAAAATCTTTCAAACATGTGCCAAAATAGTAGAGGATGATGCTACAGGTAGATGTGCAGTTGATAATACTTTTTATAAGAAATATCGTATTAAATAAAAAGTCTGTAGTTGAATGTACTATAAATGAGCATGAGGATAATTTGTCCTCACAAGAATTAATCTTGTTTATAGTTAAATTCACAGAGAAATTACTATTCTAATAATCGATTGTACTTCAGAACTAAGAATTTTTTTAATACTTTATTTTAAAGATGTGGGGTACAATTCAGGACTAGGTATACAAGTAGACATTGTACAGGCAAAGTTTGGGCCTCCCTTTGGTCCCTACTTTGCCTGGTTTGAGATCAGGTAACCTTATTGATGCTGTGTCCCCACCCCAAAAGAATTTCTATCAAGACTTTCCAACTGCTTTTACTTAAGTTTCGGCATGCTTAACCATTATCAGTGCTAAATCAAAGGCCATCTATTTAGTTACCCACTTCTACTGAGAGTCGTAATTTTTGTGCTGTTAAAAGAGAAAGTTGCTCTCCTATCTAAAAGCAAAGAATGTGTCTGATAAAGTGGAAGGAAGGAAGGAAGGAAGGAAAGGAGGGAGGGAGGGAAGGAGGGAGGGAGGAAACTTCAAAATTTCTTCAATAGGATCTCTTTGTAGAAAAGAAGTAGCTCTGTCTAAGTCTGTGGGAAGGCAGAGACATCGCTCAGCATGAAAGTTAACAGATTAGTGATGTTGATAGCTAAAATCCTCTACTTATTCTTGGCAAGGAAAAGGACAGGATAAGCTTCCCAAACTAGGTCCCTAGGTGTCTGTTCTGGGTCTGCGAAATAGCCAAAATTTGAAGAAATTTTGAAGTTTCCTCCCCTCCTTCCTTCCTTCCTTCTCATCTCTTGCGTAAACTGGGCATATGCCACATAAAAGAGAATTTACCTCACACTACACTCTCTCTGGTAAGTCAGTAACAGCCTTGTACATGGTATCATTTCTTGGCTGATATCAATGGAATCAGAATTTTGAGCTTCAGACATCTGAGTTACAACTAAACTTTGAATTCAATTGTAAGTGCCACATTGCTTTAGGTTTATTGTTTTTAGTTTGTCACACTCATACAACAAAGGAAGATTTAATGAGAAAAAGAAAAGTAGAAGCAGTGTACTAGAATATTATAACATGAAACAAAGAAACTAGTTCTAGAATTAGTGCTGTGGGTAGATTGATTCCAAACATGGCTTGAAGTGTTTTTCTGAAGTCTAAAATATCTTAACTTATTTAAAAAATGGTTTTATAAAAAATTCTAACTATAAGAATATAAACAGGCAATGAATACAGTTAGTTTTATCAAAGCAGTTGCAGCTACTGAGAATTTTATTAAAGAATGGGTCATTTTCAAGTTGATGATACTGCAGCATCGTCACAGGGTATTCTTTACAAAGTGTGAAGTTTTTGCTTAGGGAATACAGTTTGAACTTTTACACGAAACACACTGCTACACAAGTTATGCCTTATAGTTAGTTTATCTCTTATGTCACTGAGCAAAAAAAGGAAGGTTGATACAAACCTGTCACTGAAAGACACAATGAATATATGAGCCAACAGCTACACATATATATGTGTATATAAATACATATATATGTAACAATCATTTGTCCATTTTAATATCATATGGGAGATATCATTAGCAAAAACCAAACAACAATGAAACTCTTGTTAAAAATGAGTCTAATTAGGACCTTACTAGATCAAAATTGCATGTTTAGTCTGAAACTTACAGATATCATTTTGTCAGGATTATCAGTTAAACTGGTTTTAAAAATATGATGAAAGTCTATGCTGGGGCTTAGAACAGTAACAACACAGGTAATTTCTGGGTTGAAGATGTCTTGTGCTAACAATGGAAGAGCTGCTAAAATTTAACTGTAAACCCTTTTGGGACAATTTTGTAATGTCTCATTGAACACCCAATATATATGTGACCATCTGAAGACTTGATATGCCTTGCTGATTTTGGGTTTTTTAGTTGCTCATTTCCCTGTTTGTATGCATATTTATGTGCCCTCTAATACGTGATTTCTATACTTCATATATTCTGCTAAGTCTGCAGAGGCACAATAACACTGTTCACTCAGTGCCCTTGCTTCCATGTCACTTTGCAGTGCAATCTGATCTCTGATGTGTCTGTGATAAATCTGATAAGTGGTGCTATTTATATATGTATAGATACATAGATAGATATCATTATATAGTAAAATGAAAGTTTTCAATTATCTTATGCAAAATTAATTTGATGAGAATAAGTGACCAAAGTTTTCAAAGGTAAGAGTTTTGCTAGATTTTTAAAGAAAAAATAGTAAACACAAAGGTTATATTCCTCCCTTTCCTACCCCCATTACCTGAAAAATGAATGAATATTTGAAAAATAATTCAGTAAGCAATAAGTTCGTCTGTTGACCATAGGGTGAAAGGTTATTTTTTGAGAATATAAATAACTAGGCATACATTAAAGTATATTCTGTAGACTTCCTTGATATTGCCTATCCAAATTTTAGTTGAGAGCTCATGACAGAAAAAAATAGGTAAGTTGTTCTCAACTATTACTTGAAACACCAATTTGGAAATGTAATATCATTCTAATGGAGTTGCTGTGTTGATATTTTTCTTTTCTTTTTTTTCTTTTTTGGTATCCCTTTCATAGAAAAATCATCTTCAGCATAAAATAATGCACTTTTTCAAACGTTCTCAATTTCTAAAGTAGCTAATACCACAAAAATTTGAAGGCAATTTAAGTCTTGGATTGAAGATACTCATGAACTATTACAAATTAAAACTGCAATTGTAAAAGCCAAATTAAGTGCTTAAAATATGGCTTAATTTGTATATTAGCACACATTACTTCAGCTTTTACTCTTTTTTTGTTATTCTAAACTGGCATTCTTAATATATACAGATACTCATTATCCTGTATTCCTATTTTACTTAGCAACACACTTATTGTGATCCAGAACTCTACAGTTTCATGTGGGATAGTTAATCTAAGTTAATTATTTAAACCTGAAAATCACCAGTAAGCAACTAAAATACTATCAGCTAATTACCTTCCTATTATCTTTAATAATATGCCAGTAAGTTTCTTTTACATGAATAAATACCATCTTGAACTGTTTGACTTCTGTTTTTTTAATGAAACAAATTCTCCCCTTCTAACTAGAAGTCTGCTATAAACGTAAGTCACCTGGGAGCCCGGCCAAAGTCTGAAACAGCACAGCTGAAGGGTACAGCCATTTCACAGGGTCCTCTCAGAGAGTATTTGGTTTGCTTTCCTAACTTTCTAAAAATAGTAGATTACACAGGCTACCTCCATCTCATGGCTTGAGAACTCAGAAAAGGCTGGACTATGGATTTAAGCGATACACAGAGCACATTTTATTAAAGAAGTGAGGATATTATGAGTTTTCTAATTTTTTTCCGTTGATTCTCTGAGACAATGCGAACGATGTAGCGGTTACTGGCATAGAAACCTCAGAATGCTCCCAAATTTCAGAACTTCAAGCATGAGTCATACAGTTACTTTAACAGTTTTTAAATATGTTCTTGATCTATTTTAGCCACAAAATTGAATACAGGAATACTGCTATCTAAAAGGAATGATTCTAAATACTGTATTAAGAATCATATATGTCAGTTTTAAATATTATACACACACACACACACACACACACACACACACGTAAGAAACATGGTTTTTAAACATAAATACTTAATTTTATACTGAAATGTATTTTAATTAATTCTTAACACAGTTATTTCACTAACACTTAAGGAGCTATTGCCCTTGGTATGAAGCTTCACCACACATAAATTTGTATTTTTTTCCTCTTATTGAAATCTAAAATATGTTACCAAGTTTTAGATACTTCCATTTTAAATTTAAATTAAATTCAGTTTCTCTTAGCAAGACAAAGAAAAAGGACAAAGTTTGCATTGATTAGCTGCTATAATAAGTTCATTTCATAAATAAATTTAAAATCTTGAAATTATGTTAGTTAAAAAAGTCCTTGATGTGGCAATTGAGTCTTGTTAACCACACAGCATGTCATTAAGCAATGTTGCTGCTTTAGTCAAAAAGGGACTGTTCTGTGGCCACAAGTGAGCAACAACTAAAAAAAAATTGGGGGATGGAAAAATAGCAACTGAAGATTAATGTTTCACAATGTTTCCAAATGCTGTAGAGGCAGGTCTTCAGTGAAACCACTCAATGTCACAGCCAAATTTAATGTCCTTCATTTTGCAGCTACGAGTGCACCATCAACTGTCTGTAGGATTAAAAATTGGATTTACTATTAATTGGGCCAAAACAGAGTTACTTATGGACACAGCTGGTTACCGACAAGAGTAATTAGCTCTTTGCCCCTCATTTTATGGGTCTCAGTCTCTAATTATACCTGAATTCAATCAGCATGAATTTAGGTACACACACACACACACACACACACACACACACACACACACACAAAGGTACAACCACTCTGCCCTTCATCGATGCCTTCCAAAGCAAAGGGTAAAAAAAGGTCCAATGGTAGTTTATAACTTCTGCTTATTGGTCTTTAGGACTAAGATATTAATAAGAATTTCACATTTAAAGTTGTTGTTAATGACTTCTTTTTAATCCAACTCTAAAGACGACATCACCGGAATCTTTGGCAAAGGTAGCAAAGTAAGCAGCCCAAACCAGACCAAAAAGCAATTAACTGAAACAGTTAACTCATAAGTCATCCTGATGTTGTTTCTAAAAGCATTATTATAGTACTATTAAAAAAATAATAAAAAAAAAACAAGATGGATCTCTCTACGAGAAATTTGTAGAAGTAACCATGATCTCCTCCTCAAAGGTTCTGAGAATTAAACTGGGCATTAGTATGCAAAAGCAAATTAATTAAATCAAGTAGATTGAGAATATCTGGGAACACATTTCTAGTCTTGACTTTGCAAGTCAAAATAAAGACATGATGCTATCTTTTTAAAGACCCATTTTCAAACTTGATATCTGAGTTACAAATCCAATGACATTTTTGAATGTCAAGAAATACTAAAGTAAATCTTTTAGTATTACGGTGCCCACAAAAGCTAACTTTTAACATTTCTGGGTGAGACTATTACAAATAAAAAGTAATCAGGATCTAACAGAAAATAAACTGCTAAGTTGAGTCACATTCGAATTTTTGAAGCTGAAAAAAATCCTTAATAGTACTTAAAAGTTTTCACTTATTTATCAAACTCACATTCAACAAAGTTTGTGCCTCAGGCAAGTAATGCAGCAGCAGTTCAGAACATCACTTCTAGTTCTGTTTTCCACAAAATGCATGGGGCTGGATTAAAATAATACGTCCACATAATAAAGGAAAACCCCAAATGTCAAAACATGAAAGTCGTAAAAAAGTCTACCCAAGTTCAGCTGATTTAAAATCTGCTGCTATTTTACAACGGTACAGCACCTTCACCAACTAACAAAAATCATCTTCATTCAGTCATTGTTATGGCCTTATATATAATATACGCACATGCTAAACACACACGTACCCATATTTACCATATCCAGAGACAGACAGACTTTGCTATTACTAAGTAAAAAGTTCATCAATACTTTCTGCTCTAGCAAAAACAATCCTGGAATTACAGGTATTATAAAGTTACGCATAACAAACAAAGTTTGGCCAGACTTGGTTCCATTGCTTCTCATAAAGTTCCCTAGCCCAACATCATCAATAAGAACACACTCTATAACTAAACTGGGAGCAAAGCAATCCATAATTCCAGATTCAGAGGACTATATGCCCATCTCCCCTTTATTCAATTATTGCATATCCTTAAAAGAACATAACAGTTACTCACTTTCAATGAATCAAAGCAGGCGATTACTCGTCCATTTTCAACTTGGCAGCTTTTCGAAGGATGTGCAAATTTACATTCCGTGTCTGGCCGTGAGCAAGTCCCCCTCTGGAACTCTCTACATACTTCCAGTGTTAGCCATTTTGTGTCCCGAATTGGTGTGACACTAACAGCCATGTTTAGATTTTACAGGTAGTTAAATTTTTCAGTGAAACCAACAAACCCAGCCCTCCCAAAAAAGAGTAACAACAACCAAAAAAAAAAAAAAAAAAACTGAACTGATAAAACTGTAAAATGATGATGAAAATGTCCCCTCCAAAATACTTTTCCCCACTCCCTGCTTTAAAAGTACATGGAAAATTGTGTTGTCAATATCAAGGAAAAGATCTCCCACTAGAAATTCACAGCATGAAACTGTTAATTCAAAGAGGTTTTGGTTTTTAGAGAAATACTAGGATTGTGAGTAGATGAACGTTTAAAAGTAGGGCCCGGAATCAGCCTTGTGCTCTCTGTAACCCCTTCCCAGTGCCAATTTGGAGCCCAAAATGCAAGCATGAAAACGTGGCAGACCCTTTGACACTGAATTTCCAAGCTGCTTTCAGCAAAGTTGTCTGAAAGGAAATCTCCTCACAGCTGAATTTGCAATGGAGTTTGGTGGTGCAATCGGTATTGATTAGTTTGGCATAGACAGATGCAGCAGTTTAGAGCAAAATCGAGAAAATGATTTTTTTTTCCTCCTTGATTTCCTGGCAGAAGATATCTTACTTTTTCAGCAAACTTTTCTTTTAACACTAAAGCAGCCTAGGGCAATGCCAGATACTTAGAGCTTTTCTCTTGATTCTAAGTAGAAATGGGGGTGTCTGGGCTAGAGGTGAAGGGTGGATGTGCTGTCGTCACAGTCTAGCTGGCAGCAAGCAAGGCAAAAGCAGAGACTGCTCTAGAAGCGGTTCCAAGCAGCAGAGACGTCAGGAAAGGCACTTCTTAGTACCAACCTGTAGAAAAAAGAGATAGGTTAAGATTTACTAAGTAGCACTTCACTGATGTCCTACAGTATCACAACCTTGCCATGTGATACCAGACTAATACTCAAGTCAGCCTCTCTCTCTCTCCCTCTCTCTCTCTGTCTCTCTCTAACACACACACACACACACACACACACACACACACACACACACACACACACACACACACAAAATACTTACAGTGAGGCATATTGCAGCCAGCCATCGTAGATTTATTAAAAAAAGGGGCCGTTTCCCCTTGTGAAGCAATGCATGATAGAGAGATAACCAATCACAGATAGTGTTGCAGCAATATTCTGGGCAGAAAGCCAATAGTGTGGGTTGTCTTATGAAAGGTCGCGCCTGTCAGACGTTCATTACTATGCTATAAGCACAGAAAATGTCCATCAGATGTGACTTATTCCACTGCAAGAGGACGAGCATGTGGGTTTTGAATTTACCCAACATGCAGTTAGTGGACTAAACCATGTTAGTTTCAAAACAGCTTCTAAGACCGGTCCAAGCACTTGAAGATCATTCCCTGGCAATCAAAAGCAAGGTTTAAAAATCGCAGCTGACTTGCAAGCTGCCTTCCCTCCAGCTCTGCGTAGGGACAGGCACTGAACAGCCTGCTCCTGCTGTCCTGACACGTGAATAAAAAAGGAAAGGGGTGTTTACAAATGGTACGTTCTCCTGACCTATCCAATTCACTTCCTTCTCAAGCCCAAGTCCTGCCCCTCCGCTGAAAGCAGCACTCATACTGTAAAACTATTCCATTGAGCCAGCAGACACTTTGTCAATATATCACAGGCAGGCGAGATATGAACAAAAGCATCCTTTATTCCAACATTTTTAAGGCAGAAGCTGAGGTCATGTGGGGAAAATAAGGAGCACAGTGTTGTCAGTGTGTCTGGTAAATCTGAAGTCAACCTCCAGGGAGAAAGTGATTCCATCGCAGAAACATTAAATATTAAAAGTGAGCAATTTGATTTGGGCAGCGTGGTGCACTTCAAAAGTACAGTTCCAAAGGAGGGTGGGGGTGGGGGTGAGAGGTCCCCTACTAGCTAAGGATCTGTTAACTCAGCCCTATAGGACTATGCCTGAGAGCAGGGTATGCTTGCTTGTAACAACTTACTTTCTCTTTCGATCAGATGACGAACTTTCAGAAAATTTCTACCAGTTACAGAAGCAAAAATACACATTTTTGTTTCTTTTGAATAGTGTCAATGAAGAAAATAAGGTTTTAAAAATTAAAATTTTCACATTTCAAATAGGCAACAACACAGTCTGATCGTGTTTGGTTACATGTACTTCTTCATGAGCCAAAAAATAATCTATTGGCATATGGTGTATTTGTATTGTAATTTTGGAAATTAGGATATAGACTATGAACATATGTTAAACAACACAAACATCTAGTAGAATTAAATTTTTATCTAAGATTAATGCTCTCATTTCAACACTAATTTAAGAAAAACAACTACTTTTCAAAACTATTTTGAAAATACTAAGACTACAACTTTTGATAGAGATTAGTTTTTAAAAAGCTCATCCAGTGTTCAAGAAAACTTTCTGCTTTCAAATAGGTTTTCAGGTACTAATGCCTAAAAAAAAAAAAAAAAAAAGGCAGGTGCAGTCACAAACTGTAAATTGCGTCTATCTTCCTGAATCTTCACTCTGCATTCAGAATTTCTGAATGACTTTGTTCCTTGAGAACAGACCACAGGCATGGTCAACAATCTCTTTAGAACTTTTCTCCAGAATCTTAAAGTGCCACATCTGCAACCATTCACTTCTTTTATTTATTTGTTTGTTTGTTTGTTTATTATTTACTTATAATTTTTTTGAGTTGGAGTCTCACTCTGTCGCCCAGACTGGAATGCAGTGGCCGCTCCAGGCCACTGTAGCCTCGACCTGCTGGGCTTCGGTGATCCTTTCGCTCAGTCTTCCAAGTAGCTGGAACTACAGGTGCATGCTACCACACCCAGCTAACTTTTTATTTACTGTAGAGATGAGGTCTCGCCTAGTTGCCCAGGCGGGTCTCGAACCCGCGGACTCAGGCAATCCACTCACCTCAGCCTCCCAAAGCTCGGGCATTCACTTCTTTTAAAGTCAACTAAGATGTCGCTTCCTCAAAAAAACTTCTAAGACATCATTTCCTCCAACTCTACTCTTCTATATGTTACTACTGCCTTCTCTGAATTACCTCTGCACGTATGCCCGGTGTAGTTTGTATTTCCTTATATGTTTGGTCCACTAAACTGTATATTTTCAAGGATTGAAACAATATTATTCATCTCAGTAACCCCAGTGCTTAGCACAATAGAAAATAGATGGAGTTCTATAAACAATGATAAATTATCAATTACTTCATCAGGACTTGGATTACCTAGGGCAAAAAAATAAATGAACACACACAAACACATATATGAATACAACACATGAAGACATTCAAACATACATACACAAATCATAACCTCTATAAATTGCTATGCTATGGGGTCACGTGGGCCACCCCTTGTCCATGGAAAAAGCTTCCTTCCTCACGCCATACTGCAACTTTTCTAAAATGTCACCACTAGGCCGGGCACAGTGGTTCATGCCTACAATCCCAGAACTTTGGGAGGCCGAGGTGAGAGGATTGCTTGAGCCCACGGGCTGGAGATCAGCCTGGGCAACTTGGCGAGACCTCATCTCTACAATAAATGAAGAAAAATTAGCCAGGCGTGATGGCGCAAACCTGTGGTTCCAGCTATTTGGAAGGCTAAGGTAGAATATTGCCAGAGACCAGCAGGTTGAGGCTTCAGTGGCCATGAGCATGCCACTGTTCTCCAGCCTGGGTGACAGAGTGAGATTCCGACTCAAAAAAATAAATTAATTAAACATCACCACTCTCAAGTCCCTGCTTCTCCATGCTCTTCACTACCAACAGTGGATGATTGTACTTGTCACCGTTTCGCAGTCCTTCAGCATCAATTCTTCCTCACCTTCCTACCCATCTGTCTTTATCTTTCTATATCTTTCTTCTAAGTCTCCCAGTTCTCCCTCCTCCTGTCCACAGCTAAGCGTCCACAAACTTCGGCCTTCCCTTACTCCTGAAGACTGCCTTCCTTTTCTCCCACCTCTGGGCATGCATCCCCTTTCTTTCTTAGCCTTCAAATGTAACTTCCAAATGGAGGGATAGTATGGCAGGAAGGGGACCCTGTCCTGGCATTCTCCTCTCCCTGAGGGTCTCTATCCGCCCTTCCCAAACAAATGTCTACAGACTCATCTATACATGCTGTTTTTCTGCTTCTTACTCTCCCACTCACTTCTAAATGCGTATCAGTCTTGACTTCCATACTCATTAATTTACTGCTCAGCAAAAGTCATAAATGCTGTCACCAAAGCCAAATTCATAGATTATGTTTAGCCCTTGTTTTTACTTGACCTTATCATGATTTACAATTCCCCCTCTCTCTTGAACCTTTCCCTTTGCATAAACTGACACAATTTATCCTTGTGCCTCTCCCAGTGCTGCATGTCTTATATCCTCCGGGAGAGGAGTTGTTGAGGGTTCTTTGCATATTTAACCATGTTGTGAGACCCTGGGACTTATTACATGCTCATCCAATTTTGGTCTGACACATACTTCCTCATCCCTGTAACTTGGCAAATCCTTTCTCCTTAGGCTGTTATTGAAAAATCACCTTCTCTCTAAGGCTGGGCCAACTATGCCAAACATTATTCCATATGGGAATATTTTTAGTATTCTGTATCTCTTCGTACTTTTCCCTCAAAAGTTATAAATGCCCTGATAGCAGGGTATAACCCTAATGTCCTCCATGCCCCGGTTCTTGATACATAACAGACATTTAAAAAATATCTGATAAATGAATACACATTATTCATGCTAACAGGAATAAACATGTATATGAGGATGTGTCCCAACGCTTAGGAAATGCTTAATCATGATCTATGGGGAGGGCGGCTAAACAATGTAAGTAAGGAGAATAGTATCACAAGAAGTTTAAATACAACTACAAAAGTAACTTCTAGAGCTGATTATTTTTTATTTCTTCCATGCTGCAGGCTTAATCTCACTTGAGTACAAAATATACTTTAATTACAAAAATACCTATAAATCAGTGTTCTGATTATTTTTCTTTTCTGTAGCTGAGAAATCCTATTTACTTCAAAAAGAATAATAAAAGAATCATAAACATATATTTGTAAGTGGATCATACTATTTAATTATAAAGGATACACGCAAGGATGATAACAAAAATATTTTAAATAGACACTGGCTTTTATGCTTTGTTAGTCTAGCTGGACTTGGTAATGTGTGTGCCTACCCTTAGGTAACAAACTTAGATGATATCCTGTAAAGTGATTTGACTACATTGTTGATATCAGATACTGTCTTGTATTCTTTCTCTTTTTCAAGAAAAAGTGGAAATCTTCATAACTATTTTGGTAAATTAAGGTTTTATAGGATTTGGACTGATATTGAATTACCGAAACATTACTTCAACTAGTAATGGTTTTTGCTCTATAGATAGAGACAAAGTTTTAAAGTGTGAAGGTAATGTCCAGATTGTGAGAATTCCTGCAAACATATCTGACCTAAAAATAAGTTTTGTTTGTAAATATTTGTTAAAGGAAATATTTCTACTTTAAAGATATTTACTAATAGGTAATTGCTTCTGAGGTAAATCTCTGGCCTATATTTCAATATATTATAAGAAACTTCTCTGAACAACAAAACTCTTGTTTGTAAGAATCAAACTTTTGAAACCTGAATGGTAGCTAATAGCAAGCCCTCTAATCATATTTCAAACACTACAGAGTTTCTAGCCTTATATGACATCGTCTTCAAATAAGAATATTCTGCCACAAGAACGAATTTCTTCTTGAGTTATATCAGAAATCATGTACATATTCTACTTTAAGATAGACGTAAGGGATAAAATAGAAAGGAAGGAAATGAAGGAAATGTGAAATAACAGATAATGAAAACCAAGGAAAGGTTCAAGGATAAAGGGAAAAAAAACCAGGGGAAATTACCAACAATTATTCTTATGGCCATTGACATATACATTAGTTGAATGGCACTGAACTAACACACTGAATGGCTTCATAAAAATATCTATTTAAGAGCCCTATACATCCTGCTAAAGAAGATAAATAGAGACTTACAGGTTATGAAAATGAAATCCTATTCTGGAGAATTAGACGGCTTCTGTGAGCAAGGTTAAAATTCTTTCTCACATACGCTTACTACTCATATCAGTTCTCCTAAACCAAATACACACAGTTGGTACAGTTGAGTCTCAGAGTGGTTAGCTGGGAATTTTGGAGACTTTTTAACATACTTTTTATGTTGAGATAGGTTACGTATTGAGGAAGTTAACTAAGTCATTATTTGAGGTATTTGATTATAATTCTAAGAAGGGCTTAATTTAACTGAAAGGGATGATCAACTTCACCCTGTAAGTTTGGAGATGACAAGGTGCCCCTTGCCCAAAACCATAACTTCTTCCCTGGCTCACTGGTGTCAACAAGTCCATAATTAGCAATGCAGTACTTTAGTAAACTAAGTTTGCTCACACAGCAATTATTCCCAGGATTTGTCTCAAATATTAACAGATATGAGACACAAACAACCAACTGATCATTTCTGGAGGCTGTACAGTCATTTCTCTAACTCACTAAGGTACTAAATACAGTACCAAAGCTGTTATTACATGAGAAAACTGTGGTCTGAATGGGTTAATGCAACCTTCAGCAGTATTCGACTCCATATAGCAAAAAGCTGAGATCACTGTTTCTCAGTGAAGGATAAGCACACTACGAGTAGTACCCATGGCGATTTTAGGAAAAACACAAACAACATAATCTTAATAGATGCATCAGAATGCTAAAACTACCTCATCGATATTTTAACTTAGGGAGAAGCCAAAGTTTAATTAGAATAATTTAAAGAATAAGACTAAATAAATATAGTCACAAAAAATCATGATGAAGATATGCAAATGAATGAAGTTTTGCAAATACTGCCAAGAAAAAGATAACTTTCAATCACACATCCTCTGGAAAGGCACAGACAGTGCCAATGTGGTCTGCTGGCCTGACACATTTCAGACAAGCTGCTGCCAAGAAAAGCAAGGTTGTGTTTACTAACTCAAATAAATAATCTAAGGTCTGGTGAAGCAATCTTTCAAAATTCTGATTCCTTCATAGGTTTGATTCCCTAAATCATCAAGTTGTCTACGTGAGAAGGATAACAAAAGAGTGTAGGTCAGATGATGCACAACTGCTAAAGATTAGAAAGATTAGAATTCCAGGGCTGGGCACAGTGGCTCATGCCTGTAATCCCAGTAATTTAGGAGGCTGAGAGTGGAGGATTGCTTGAGGCCAGGTATTCAAGATCAGCCTAGGTGGCAAAGCAAGACTGTGTCTCTACAAAACTAAAAAAATTAGTCAGGCATGGGGGTACATGCCCATAATCCCAGCTACTCAGATGGCTGAGGCAGAAGGATCACCTGAGCCCAGGAGGTGGAGGCTGCGGTAAGCCATGGTCCACTGCACTCCAGTTGGATAAGAAAGTAAGACTCCGACTCAAAGAAAAAAAAAATTAGAGAGATCAGAATTCCAGAAACAACCAACTAAACCGCATTCAAGTTAGAAAATAATTATTGCTCCTTAAGTATTTATATATAAGACAACACAGAACATAGAACTTCTAAATAGACAGTGATTTAAAAGTTAATTTTGAATTTAATTCATACACCAGGAATAGTAAAAAAGGTTTAAGATCACCAGAAGATAATTATCACAAGGAATTGGTGCACTTTGTACAATAACTTTGTACCTAAATAGGCCTTCATCTAAGTCCCAACTGCAAATTTATCTTCCGAGAGACTTTTCTAGCCTGCTACCCAAACTTCTGTTCCAACAGCCGCCCAGACTTGCTGTGAGAGAAGCACATGATATTACACTTAATTCTTCCTGATACTAGGAAGAAAAAGAAAGCAGAATAATATTATACACTTATCCCACTATCTGCTGATTATCTATCTGCCTTTGCCACAAGAATGTCGACTTCAGGAGAACAAGCAGTTGTTAAGCTAGTCCTCCACTAAATCAGCACCAAGACGGTGCCCGGCCCTGGGGGAAGCAAAGAATTCAAATTTGTGGTATGACTGAATCTTTTTCTTAGTGTATCTCAATACTAGTTTACAAGTATTTGCTTCAAGTAACAAGGTTATACAGATTGTCTATAGCTAAGGTATTGTAATTTGTATAGCTGTCACCTTTAAAATTAAATGAAACCAGCATCAAACGTCACTCATTAGAAAGAGAATATGAGGTGATGAAGTTAAAATAGAACCATACTTAAATACCTCCTTGATTGTGAAGTTGTAGGGAGATTTTTTTTAGCCACAGATTAATTCAAAAACAGTTTTATGTGGCTTTGCATATGTAAATAATTGCCTGTGAATTTCTGATAGAACCAGTTTTCAGTCCAGCAAAAGAAGAGAACATTGCATTTTTTTCTGATGATATCCAAACAGGCAATGTTTTACCAAAGGCATAAGGAATTAAAACTGAATACTACTTTGTTATTCTTCAGAAGAAAGCACTAGTCCTATTTAATTTTTTGTTTTATTTACTCTTATACATTACATGAAGATGTTATCTTAGTAGCCCTCAGGTAGTCATATGTGATCTGTCCATACCACTTACTATTTCAAAAAATAAGTAGTCAGGAAGTCAGAACACATACTACCACAAAGTTAACAGTGCTGTTATGTGATCATGGGCTAAATGGCAGAAAAATCAAATCTCACCAACCTGGCAATTTTCAAAAAAAAACCAAGGGTACCTGGATACAACCAGACTCTATCAGTGTTAAACTATTACAACAGAACTGGGAATGGTAAATGGAATGCAGACACCATGGTATTATTACTCCTGCTGCAATGCTCTGATTATGGACTTTGACTCTAAAGCCTGCTTAAATGAGTATTATTTTATTTGACATAGTTATTAAGGGCCAGAATCTTAGTTTTATATTCAACTTTTATATTTTCTGAAAAATATTGCCTAGCTTCTTGCTAAGGATGGCGGCACCTCTGCCTAAAATATTTTAAAATATGATCTTCATTACTTGAATAGTAGCAAATTCATCTATGCATTCCTAATGACATTACTTCACAACTCAAAAATAATGAAATATGCTGCATTTGTACCTTTTGCCACACTATTCCAACTTTCTTTCCTAGGCAGAAATCATTTTCACAACCAGGGATCATAAGATCTTCTCCATAATTAACCTACACCTGTTTTCCATTTTAACAAACTCAGTTAATTAGGATAAATTATAAAATCAACAAGTGACATAACAAAATTTAAAAAAAAAAAAAAAAACCTGCCCAAAACATAAAGCTACTTCTATTAGGATCACATTTAATAACAGTTGCCACACTTTCCAGAATTCCTAAAAATTTAATGTGGCAATTGGCCTCAATACTATCCATCAGATCTGAGCACAAATGCTTGATTTTAACAGATCTTGAATTTCTAAATGTCTGTTTTAAAACCTAGCTTAGTAACCTCAATCAGGAAAATTTTACTGGCTTATTTCCACTGAATATTGCTCAAAACACATTGTTTAATGACTAATCATTATGAGACAAGTATAGAACATCTATATTTATAATTAAAAGATCTAAAATAATTATTTTTCAGAATGAATAAAACAAACTATGAAGGTAGTAAAGAATTTCCTGAATGCATCCTAAAAAACTTAGTGAATTTCTCATGTTACAATGGGAAGTGTGACAACACAATGCACAAATATTTCCTCCTTCCCACACAATCAAAATCCCTATTATTTCACCAGTATATTTCTTCCTCCAAACTTTACAAACGCTAAAGCTACGTAAGTGCTACACAATTGAACATTACAATTCTATGGATATTTCTATTGATTTATATAACTGACCTTAAAGATTACCTTTCTAACAAATAATCTTAAACATACTTCTAATAACATACCAGTTAACTGACTTTATTCCTCACAGCAGTAAAATATTACATTATCAGTTTAACCTGAGCTTTAAAAAAAAAAATTGCAAATTCACATATGCTTACATACATATAAAAAAATGTTCTCACTAACAGTGAACCAAGACCCAGTTGTTCTTCCCTGGTTTAAAAGATATGGCTGGGTGCAGTGGCTATAATCTCAGCACTTAGGGAAGCCAAGGCGGGAGGATTGCTTGGGTCCAAAAGTTCAAGATCAGTCTGAGCAACAAAGTAAGACCTCATTTCTACAAAACAGTAAAATGCTAGCCAGGCATGATGGTGTGTGCCTGTAGTCCCAACCACTCAGGAGGCTGAGGAAGAGGGATCCCCTGAGCCCAAGAGGTCAAGGGTACACTCATACTCCCACATTCTAGCCTGGGCAACAGAGTGAGAACACATCTCTAAATAAATAAATAAATAAATAAATAACATACACTATAAAACAAAGACATCAATTGACAACTCATATTTTAAGTTAAACATAGGTTAAATATATTTAGGGGAAGATTTCACATAACTCACATACCTAACTAGGACCAGAGACTTGAACAACAGTAAATTATACTAATATCCTACAATAAGATATGTTAATGATATATGTCGATAGAAACAGATCAACATACTTACTTTTTAACAATTATATATTACTCCACTATATGTCAATTTCTTTATTAGTAGTCTCAGAGGCCATTGCCAATTTTTCACTATTTTAAACAATGTTGCAGCTGCATGTATAAAACTATGCTTATATTTGGGCCCTTTTAATAATACAAATCCTTAGAACATGAAGTATATTCATATATTATTAATTTTGGACTAGCATAACTTGTAACTTCTTTCAAGAAAACATTTACCAACATGTATTTCCACTAATAATGAATAATATGCTTGTCTATATTTTCTATACCATGAAAAGATACTAGCCCTAAATCTATACTATAAATTTCTCTTGTGAAAACATGCAAAAAAGTCTGATGTCTTTTTTCTATAAACAGAACTTAAAGCCTATTTTTGTATTTTGCAAATTAGTTTCAACTGTTAGCCATTACATGGCAGCTAATCAATGGAAACACTTGTAAAATCAGTTTTTCAACTTCTGTTATTTCAAAACAAAGTATTTCACGCTGAAACAATTGTAATATTTCTATTTTGTAATTACCTACCAAAAAACAGGGGCTGGAAATCTGAATAAGTGTTTGGGTGGACAGAGTATCAAAATGGACAATATAAAGCTTACCGTTATTTTCGTATTAATAAAAACAAAATGTGTAGTTAAAAGTGCCTGCAGGGCATGTTACATTTGAAAAATCTCTGGCAACACTGTCATAAGATTAAGGGAATGCTTCTTGTACACATTATTTCTATAAATGTCAGAAAATATCCTGCTACCCACTTCCTTTTTTTTAGTTAACTGACTAAAGGAAATGGTTTCTGACAACTGCTATAAATAATGAAAGGCATTATCAAACTAGTTAAGGCACAACGGAACCCTGGAAAAGTCCTACATGAGTAGGACCACACATATTTTCCCACATGGTAATTTCCCCTGAGGCTGGGGTTCCACTTGCAGTCATCTGAGTCTGGAGTGAGAAGCCCCTCTGAAGCATCATGCACTTGCAATTAAAATAACCGAGAGAGGCATATTATCGTGTATGATGATACCTTTGCACATACGTCTGTTAGAAAATAAAGCCATTCTCTCCTCACTTCGCCCTCCTTAAACTTTCTTTCTCAGTTATTAAATAACAGTTCACAGGATAATGTACCTGAAAGCAAATTTTTTAAGAGACTTAAAATGGTTTGTTGGCAGGATGTGAGCATTTCCAGTGCTTTTATTCTCATTTTGATAATGTGATTTTTATCATGCTGTCAGAGTATAAATACAGTCATGCTTCTCAGCAGATGAGATTAAAGATTTTATTCTCAGGATTTCATACTTTCCATCTTGAACACCCTATACAAGAACATGAGATTTGGTTCCTCTGCTAAATAAAAACAACCTTTTCTTAATTATTTTAATTGCACGTACGATTCTGTGCATTCTGGAAAAGATGTAACACATGAGGAAACACAAAGAACAGACTACATCCTTTTAATGAGACAGGGATCTATGCAGTGACCAGCTTTCCACAGCAAATCAGAAGGCAGCAGTAGCTAGCTAATAAACTAAATAACTGCCAAGAGCTTATTAGCAGCAACACTTATTGTTCTGTAATGCTCTAGAAAGAGTCTTGGACTACCTGAATCAGTCACCTGGGGGTGACTGTTAAAGCTGGGTTCGGTGGCTCAGCCTGTAATCCCGCGCCTTTGGGAGGCTGAGGTGAGTGGACTGCCTGAGCCCACGCGTTCGAGAACCGCCTGGGCAACTTGGCGAGACCTCATCTCTACAATAAATCAAAAAATCAACAGGGCGTGGTAGCGTGCGCCTGTAGTTCCAGCAACTTGGAAGGCTGAGGCGGAAGGATCGCCGGAGCCCAGCAGGTCGAGGCTGCGGTGGCCGGGAGCGGCCACTGCACTCTAGTCTGGGCGACAGAGTGAGACTCCAGCTCAAAAAAAAAGAAAAAAGAAAAAGAAAATAACCTGAAAAGTTTGGTAAAAACATAGATTCCTGGTCTGTTTGCTCTGTTGGCCTTGGGTGTGTCCCTGGAATAGTATGTTTTTTTTTTTTTTGAGTTGGAGTCTCACTCTGTCACCCAGACTGGAGTGCAGTGGCCGCTCCCGGCCACCGCAGCCTCGACCTGCTGGGCTCCGGTGATCCTTCGCATCAGCCCTCCGAGTACCCGGAACTACAGGCACGCGCTACCACGCCCGGCTAATTTTTTATTTATTGTAGAGATGAGGTCTCACCAAGTTGCCCAGGCGGGTCTCGAACCCGCGGGCTCAGGCAATCCACTCATCTCAGCCTCCCAAGGCGCAGGATTACAGGCTGAGCCAACGAGCCTGGCTTCAGGTTATTTTCAATCCCATTAAATTTTGGCAATCATAATCAACCAAAGCTAAAATATTACTCCTGCCAGAGACTTACTGATTTTCTACCCAATAATTTCAAAAAATAAAACATAAAACAGATTATCTTCTTTGAAAAGATAACTTGCTTAAAGATTTGGTGACATGCTTGTTGATTATATTCTACCAAATAGCACGCTTGTAAAATGTTAAGAAATGTGATGCTATTATTCATTATTAATAATATTATTTTAAATCATGGATGCCCCCATTGCTACTCTAAGCTTCTACTCACCATGTACTACTCATCATCATACCTCAAACCATTTCTTTTAGTCCTGCCCAATAGTTCACTATAAGTTAACTTATAAAAGGTACTTCATTTGTTAAAAAAAAAAAAAAAAAAAAATCTCACTATATCTAAAGTTATATACTGGACAAATTAAAACTGCAATCATGGAACAATCTCAAAACTTTCCATATTTTTCTATCAAATGCCAAATGAGCTAGCACATATAATTATAAACACATACACTCAAAAAAGAAATGGTTTATAGACTGTGATATTTAGGCTTATTTCTTATTTACAATAAGAATAACTTACAACAGTAAAATTATTTTGCAAAAGAAATAAAAACAAGACACCTATTCAACCACTAAAATACAATTAAATTGAGAAATAAGGATTCATGTGTGTATGCATATATGTATGTGTGAGTGTATCCAAAGAATAAGAAAAAACATTTCCATTGGACTCAGTGAAATAATTTTTTTAAATAAATTACAAAACCTAGCCCAGTATTTAAGTTCAAGTAAAACCTCTGTGTTAAAGTTAATAGGGGGGAAAAACTTAATGAATGCTTTAATATTCTTGCAATTACAAACAACTTTTTTTGGATAAAACTGAAAACTTATGCTCCTTCATTAAGTGATATCCCTTAAAGAGAGTAACTTTTGAGAAATGGCTTGTGCTACATTGTACAAATGCACAGAGCTTTCTTTTTAGTTTGTATATAAAATCTGAAAGGTGTTCATTTGGTTCTTAAGTCTAATTTAATTTTAGTTCTTAAATCTACTGGAGAAGCCAAGTAGAGAAATATACTTTTTTCCCTAAAACTTACACATTCTATTAATGTTCAAAAATATCAAATAATATTTTATATATTAGCATACAGTTTATTTTTATCCTAATTTTGTCATTCGTTCCTCACAACCCTAAGAGATGGTTGGTTATATTACCTTGTGAAAAATAAATTGAGGCTTACATGGTTAAGTGACCGACTCACCCAAGTCCTCTAAGCTAACTAAATATGAAAGTCAGGACCTGAAAACAGGTCTTCTGACTTCAAATGTAAAACTCCATTCACAATGCATGCTGGCAATTTAATATCAAACTTCATAGACATGATAAATATTAATACAACAGGAGTCAAAAAAACAGAGAGAGACAGAGGGTGCGTGGGATATGATGGAGGTACAACCATTGTACCACTTATGATCTGCTCTGAGTGAGATGTAGTAAGTGAAGAAGAAAGTCTTGAGTATTGACTCTGAAGGAGATAAGATAGTCCTCTTTACAGAGCTGAGGAATGGATGCTATTGTCCTTGTGAAAATTCTATACTACAGCTATCAGTTTCTTCTCAATTAAGACTGTTAACCACATCTGAATAGATTATAGAGTTCTAAATACTCAGTAACTGATATAAAGATTAATTGTTGAGAAGAGGTCTTTGAGCATGATTTTTTTTTTTTTTAAATTTGTCTAGTCTCTGAGCTACAGGAGCCTACATTATCTTCAGAGTTTTCATTCTGGATACTTAAGATGTGTCAGTAGAAAACTTGCACACAGGTAAAAATGGAAAGCTGCTTTAAAAGTATAAAACTGATGCTAAGTGAGTATGCATACAGTAATGCTGATCTAGATCAGCCACTAAAACAGCATTTGAAGAGCAGTGGAGGAGACAGAATAAATGTGTGAAACACTTCAAAGCCATGTAGAATCAGACTGATTTTTTGACAGCTGATAAAACTATAGAAAAGTACAGAGAAGGCGCCGAGGGTTTGAAATAGCAGAAGTGACTTTTCTTTTTTTTTACAGGTACCAAACCTGTTTTCTATTAATATTAGTTACCTTTGGCACAGAGAAATATTAAGCTGCTTTATAAAATTAAAACCCACAGTCAAAACAATAAAAAGATTATACAATCATAGTTCCACTGCCCCAAAATATCTCCTTTGACAAAAATTATTCCTCTAACTATGCTTCTTTTGTTTTCTTTCTTTGTTCCCTACTATCCCAGGAAAAGAAATGTTTTCCTTAAAGAAATTCAAATACATTCAACACATACAGTAACTTTATTAAATGAATAAACATGTTCATTAACAATAAACAAATACACAGATAAAATATGTATGTGCTGATTATAACTATTTATTGGCCACCTTCTATATGTAGCCTAGATATAGCAGAAATTTATGGATCCTAGCTTTAAAGAATCTGATGTTTACTTAAGAGCATCACACTAACAAATAACTATATAAAACAGAAAGTGAGGCTGGGCATAGTGGCTCATACTTGTAAATCCCAGAACTTTGGGAGACCCAGGTAAGTGGATTGCTGGAAGCCAGGAGTTCAAGACCAGCCTGGGCTACACAGCAAGATCTCATCTCATAGATGATAGATAGATAGATAGATAGATAGACAGACAGACAGACAGACAGATAGATAGGAAGGATAGGAAGGAAGGAAGGAAGGAAGGAAGGAAGGAAGGAAGGAAGGAAGGAAGGAAGGAAGGAAGGAAGGAAGGAAAGTGTAAGACCTTGTCTCAATAAATAGATAAATAATAGGAAAGTGAGAAACACACAGGAGAGGTAACAAGGTTTGGTAAGTTAAAGAAGGGAAAGGTCAGAGGTGGTTTCAAGATGGATAAGACATCTAAGGTTGACCTGGAAAAATTAGCTTTATTTGGTTAGAAAGAGACAAAAAGAAATGGTAATCCAGCCTGTGGAAATACAGAGAGTAAAGGCAGGGATGTGAGAAAGCACTGAACATGAGCACTGGGGGATCTGGTCTGTATGGGACACCCATAAGCAATGGACTGGCAAGAGATGAATCTGGAACTTTGGAAAGAACCAAATCAGTAAGGGTAGGCTAACTAAATAATTTAGCCTTTACTTCTTAAGTAACTGGAATCCATGCACTCCAAGGTTTCACCCAAGGGCAGAGTTAGACTGTTTAACTATACACCCTAAGGACTAAAAGTAAGACAGTATATGGGATATGAAGAAATCTTATTAAATAAACTCAGGATTTTCCTATTTCCAAAAGGTTTGCTTTGTTGCCAGAAAGTTGAAAGATAAATTTAGTGCTCAATTTCATTGAAAGAGCTTGTTTCATTTCTTTGCCTTCTAATTGATTTGTTATATCTCTTTTTTTACAATCTTATTTGATGTGCACTTTACTGCTATAAGTTGACACATCCTTTTTTGATAAGGTGTACATCATACATAAATAAAATTAAAGTTAACATTTGTCTTGGTACCAGGTAAGGTTATGTATGCAACACAAAGTTTCTGAAGAGAAAAGAGAATATGGAATTCACCCATCAGGTAAAGCTCATTCCTCTATAAATATTTCAGGGAAAGACAGCCATGATGAATTCAGATACCCGTCACCACAGATGACAATTGTTCTAAAATCTACAAGCATTGGGTTCAGCAACCTATCTTCTCACCTGGCTGTCCAGTTTGATCTTCCCTGTGAATTTCTGCTCCTACCATGATGCCAAAATGACCTTCTGAAACTTACAAGGCTTCCAAGACTGCAGATATTTTCAGCTGTATCAGCCCTGTCTGTCACAGCATTCTGCATGATACTGAGTAGCAAAACTGGAGCCTCTTGTGCTAGCTAACCCTGACCTTTTAAACTTACAATACTTTGCTGCTGCTCAAAACTGGGTTTCCCCTCTCTGCATTATTTTGTGATGTTATTTCTCTTGCTTAATTGTAAAGCATAACTTTTAATAATAAGTTGCTATTTTTCCTCACATGAAAATAAAACACCTTCTTCATGCATAGTAAACCTAATATTAGTTGCTGCTTTAAAGTAAATATTTACTGGAATCTATAAATAATTTTTTTCAATTACTGAAAAGGTTTCTTAAATTTTGTGGCATTATTTCTGCAACGGCCAATTTGAAATTTGAGAGATGTCTAAATTTTATAACTATACTTATTATCCATTTATGCTTACCATTATGCATTCAATGCCTACTACAGTCACTAGATTGTTAAAAAATTAATATTTAAGTTAATGTTGCAGAATCTGCATGTTTTATGTATTTCATTTTTCATAGTACAATTAAACTGAGATATAAGTGCTTAATTCTCTTGCAAAAAGTGTGTTAGCATATAATATTTGATATATACAAATATACATGCATGAGTGTCTATATATTATACATATTTTATATATATATACATATACATACATATATATATATACACACACACACACACACACACACACACACACACACACACACACACACATCCCTGAGAACTCATGGTAAAGTAAGGTAAAATATTTTTCAAATCCATTAATATCAGGTCATTAATAAAAGAAAACTGTTGTTTTGAATATGGAGGAGACCCCCCAAAAATAGGAATTATCTTTTGGAGGTTGGGTCCCTCGTAGCACATTCAGAATTTGTTCTTCTGGATCAAATGATCAACCAAAGTTTTTATCTAGAAGTTTTGAGAAGGTTGCATCATGATTTGTGAAAGAAATGTGCCAAGTTGTGGCAAACAAGTGACTGGTTTCTTCTACCACAGCAAGGTATCTGCCCACACCAAGCCAAGTGTTCAGTAGTTTTTGACCAAAAACAGTAAGACCTCGATGCCACACCCTCTCTATTCACCGGATCATAACCTGAGCAATCTTTTGTGTTTGTTTCTCTGGATTAAGAACATCCTCAAAGAGAAATGTTTTGCCTATGTAGAAGTGAAACAAAAAATGGTAGAAACCCTAGAAGACATCAAAATTGGCAAGTTCAAAAACAGTTTTGAGTCGTGGAAAAAGTATTCTCAAACAGAGAATACTTTGATGACTGAAGTTTAAACATGTAAGAATAAAGACACAATTTTTTATAAATAATTTTCAAATTTTGAGGGGGTTCCCCCCCCACAGGTTAAAACTTAACACCATGCAAGACAAAGGAAATGGAAATCAATTTATTATGACACATTAAAATTCTAAGTAGTTAATTATTGACTGTTTGATCTCAAGCCTTAGCAATCATTGGAGAGTAATAATATATTTAAATATGCATATGTATATTAGTGTGTATTTTGTTTCTACTTAGGGTCTGTGGCATATTATATTTTCACAAGTCTATACTTGTACCTCAATACAAAGAATGACAAAATGATATTAAATATAATATTTTTGAGCAAATTTATAAACTAACTCATTGGTAGGCACATAGATCTCAGCTTCTCACATTTGTTCTATTCAATTGTTAGCTACAACTTATGCACAACTTCACAATCATTTATGGATTATATGGATATATCACAAAAAATCTGCACACCCCTGCACACACAGTAATGCTCTAATTACTCTACTAGGTATGGAGAGAAGTGAGAAAAGACAATCAAAAATCTCCAAGTGAATGTAAAGCTATTCAATTTTCCATGACATGTTTGCTTGTTTTAACGTTGGCAACAAATTTCTATTTTTTAATGATGAGAAAATAAACTGAATTACTCTAACACCTTCAGTAAAGATGTCGGATGGTTTATAAGAGCATTTGCAGCACTCTTTTGGGTCTCAAGACACTTCTTAAAATGTGCCCACTTAGCAAGCCATCAAACAGAGAAATTGACAGAATGCTATGTCACTCAGAAGTGACATCAGAAACTTCACAGGTGGTAATGATTTTGAGTCTAAAAGTAGATTTTGCTGATCTTGGCGAGTGCTGGGGCAGAGGGTATTAGGTGTGAGTATAACTAATACTGAGCAAACCACACAGGCAGATTAGGCCATTTGATATATCCCTCCTTTAAAAGTCAGAGAAACTTCAAAGTCCATTCCATAATCTCTGCTGTTTTATGACCACAATGCTTTTTTTAAAAAAAAAGTCTTTCATACTGTGTCTCCTTCATTAAGTCTTTCCAGAATTAACTTGGAGTAGGTCTCAAATCTACATTGCTGTATTTGTGTACTTAATTCATATCATACTGATGAAAATAAACAAGCAGACAAATAGAAAGACTGCTGGGTTGGAATCTCAGCTCTCACAGTACCTTACCACATAACCCTTAAGCAAATTTTCTAACTTTATTCTTTTCACGGCTTCATCTTCTTACCTGTAAGTCAGAAGGACAACAACGTATACAACTTAAAGAACTGTGTATGAGCTATGTATGATCATGCATGTTAATGAATAAGTACCTACCAAAACATAGCTATTTTCATAATTATTAAAACTGCTAATGATCAGGTCTTGTTTTTCTTTCATTATTTCACTTATGAATAGCCCTTTTTCTCTAGGCCATAAATTTCAGAAAGTCAGAAACCATATCCATAATTTCCCTTAAAATATTCAATCAAAACCTTATAGTGAAATTTTTTTATGCAGAGGGCTTAAACAAATATTTGTGATTAAAAATCAATAATGGTAAGCAACAAAATAAAATTCTGAGTTTGTTTTCTATCCTAGAATGCTGATTAAATCCTGGAAACAAGCAACAAACACTTCACAGCTGAATGGGGTCTTATAGAATATGCACAGTTGCACTTTCACCATTTGAAAGTTTGGAAGCTAGCCTACAAAATACAGCTTTATTCCCTGCACACAAAGAAAAGCTGGAGGAAAAAGAGCATCGTGTGCATATCTAAATCCCTTTGTCATTAAAGTAAAATACGACTCACCTCTCTCTTTTTTTTTTCTTCTGTGAACACAAAAGTTGTAAGCTCTGAAACTTGATCAGTCCTCAGTGTTTTAATCTGCTCTCAATCAGGGAGTTAGCATGGAGAGTCACGTGAATTGTAAGACCCTCCTTAATTAATCCTGTCTATCTAATTTAGGATAATACTACAGTTGGAGCATGCTTATTTATTTATTAAGTACTTAAACAGAAAATAATAAACGGTTTACATGATGAGTCACATCATTTTAATAAGTTGTGAGTTTATTTTGCCTTTTCTCTAACATATACAAAATGTCTAAAGAGTTAATATGCCTATTGAATGGTTTTAGGCAAATTCCACACTGCCCACAAACAGCCTATTCTGGTCATCTCTGGGCCCACTTTGTTTTGCGCATACATTATTTGTGAATATTTCAATCACTACATTAGAAACCACTTTGAGAACAGGAACATCTTACGTCTTTATTCTCCAAAGGGCACAGCATGACAGGTAGCATGTGGGCACAGCACTCAATAAATATTTGCTAAGTATGAATGCTTTCCTTTGAAGCCAAAAGCAAAAACTCTTCCATTTTACATGAACTATTTTTTTCTCTAAACAATATGTAATTTTATTTGGTATATGGTCTAGGTAGCTCTATGAAGAAATATATTTGTTAGCAAAGTGACTTGTCTCCAACAGAACAAGTCTTCAATTAATAGCTCATCTCTGAAAGTCATAGGCTGTGTCACAGGGATAATCACAGAGTACACAGGCTGATGTATGAAAATGATATAAGCCGGGCTCGGTGGCTCAGCCTGTAATCCCGTGCCTTTGGGAGGCTGAGGTGAGTGGATTGCCTGAGCCCATGGGCTCGAGACCCGCCTGGGCAGCGAGACCTCATCTCTACAATAAATAAAAAAATCAGCCGGGCGTGGTAGCGCATGCCTGTAATTCCGGCTACTTGGAAGGCTGAGGTGGAAGGATCGCCAGAGCCCAACGGGTAGAGGCTGCGGTGGCCGGGAGCGGCCACTGCACTCCAGTCTGGGCGACAGAGTGAGACTCCAACTCAAAAAAAAAAAAAAGAAAATGATATAACGTGAAAGCATAAAATCACCACACAAGGATGATCTATAAACTCAGAAAGCACTCTGAAATGACCCCTATCATTTCTTGGTGCACTTTATATGGTGCCACATTATGGGTGAGAAAGTTTCCCCTGAGGGGAAACTTCAAACTTCACAAAAAGTTTCCCCTGGGGGGATCCCAAATGTATCTATCTACTGCCAAAATGCATTGTTATAACACACCACAATATCGCAAGCCCTTACCATATCTGCAGAAGACAAGAGGCCTGGTTTTTTTGTTTTTACAAATCCAAGAAACAATGACTATAAATATTTGGCGAATTATATGCTTTTGCAATTCAACAGTAGAGCAAAAAGATGAAAGTATGATTGACAGCCTTTTAAATAAAATGTATACCTTCTTGACTTATATCAGCTGCTGTATGGGTGACGTTTTAAAAATTACTGTACCATAAACATGCTACATTCATTCCCAGAAGAATCATAAAGCGGGGAGGGGGGAGGGAGGATGCTGGTTTTGAAGAAAGAAAAGGCCTGGCTTCGATTCAGTTCAGCTGTTCACCAGCTATGTGATTTTAGACAAGGAAATTAACTTCTCTGAGTCTCATGTCCTCCTCAGTATCAAGAGGATGATGATGCCTACCTCAAAGGCCTCTTCACTAATTGTTTATCATCACTCAGTCTTTCACAAAGAAGAACGTAAGTTGGCAATGCCTCACTTAAAGAAGATGCTCAAATACTGTAGCTATAATTCATTACTTCCATCCTGTTCTTAACTATAGGTCCCTCCATATTCTGAAGAGTGCTTTATCTTCGGACCTGTACCAGAAGCCACCTCCTTCACACAGCACGCCCGGCCATTCAGTTCCACAAAGACCTCCCTCTTTGAATGTCCTTTCTTCTTTGAGTTTTCTCCCTTGGTACTCAACTCTATAGTGCCTGGTATTGTTAATTTTTTGTGTCTTTCTCCCCAACTCAATTATATGTCAAAGAAAGATAGAAACTATGTAATTACACTTTGGATCCTCCTCTCTTGTGACCTGCTACAATCCTTTGACTGACTCTAAAAGGTGCTCCAAGTATGTTTGTTAATTGACTATTTAGCAGAACACAAAGGATGAATTGATTTCTCTTTGGCCTTACTGCTAACATGGTAAAGAAACATTTTAAGGGAAAAGACCTCAGCACTTAGTAATCTTTAATCCATTACTTAAAAATAGGCACATTATTTTTTCTAAATTAATTGCTATCAATAAATTGTTTACTTTTAAAATCTCAGTCCCCAAAACTATATTTCTCTGAGATAGTCATTTTCCATAAACAATTTTCAGCAAATATGGTCCCCCAGAAAGTATCATGCAGAAATCTATTTGAGGTGTATGCTTTTCTATGGTCTCAATTACTGTTCTGCACTTTTCAAATTATTTTTTGGAAAGGTCATGCAATGCCTCAGAGATGCTACAAGTGGATCAGAGATTTTCTTATATTACCTGTTGTTCACTTTTGCTATGTTCATCAAATCTCTTAAAGTCTTTTGCACAAGGTATATAAAACCAAATTCCTTATCTGAATGCACTAAGTTGACAATGCAATTTTCCCTGAATGTTATAGCAGTGAAATTCAAAAATGGCTCAAAATAATTTGGAGTACATCTGTCTAGTCAAAATTAATCAATGGCAGAATAAAATAGAAGGCTAATAAAAATGTCTAATTTTAACACTGCTTACACTTAGTTACTTAAAAATGAGAATTTTCTAAGCATTATTTAATGATATAACAAAACAGATTTTCGCCTTACTGTATCTTTATAGCATAAGGCAAAACCCAGATAAGAAAAAAAAGTTTAATAATAGAAAAAGGCACGTACTGAGTGTGGTTTTGAAATTATACTAATGTACACATTAAAAAGGAAAAATAAAATGTCAACATTATTCTCTAGCTTGATATAAACATGCTATATTTAAAGGCCTATAAATTGTGCAATTTCTGTATTATTTTTCATGGATTTAGACAATCTGATAAATAATAAGTGGTAAATATTTATAAATAGAATATTTTCCTCGAAAACTGTCATGATTTCCTGGAAATTTCTTTCTATATATTAAATACAACACAATCTATCATTGCTCTGACAATTTCTGCTTAAACTATGTTAAACCATTTATTTGTAAAAAGCATAAAAGGACCTTAAGTAAAAAGGCCTATGAGTACTCCAATAAAGCCTTCTATTCTAGTTGAAATATAACTATCCTCATAACTCCAGATAACCATCAACCAAATGCCACTGCTTATTTATTCCCATATGTAAATCATTCTGTTTATAGGAGTGACTGATTATTAAGGATTTTTATTTCCAGGAAGAAGAATGCCACCGTTATACTGATACCTTCCCTAAAATAGCAAGGTCTGAGAAGTATAAATGTCAGCCACATTGAGCACATTGCAAACTCGTTTTATCATGTATCTATCTGCCACCTTGTTTATCACCAAGGATAGGTCACACAGGCGTTCTGAGTGTACTTTTAAGAAGGGAGCAGAATTGCCTGGTTAACTTTGAAACATTTCCCAGAAAATAGCAAAATACCCCAAAAGAAGAAATGCTGTTTACTGTAGGGTTACTTATTTGGCATAAAGAATCCGATGACCTTCTATCAGCCATTAGATACTGTGCTCTAAAAGACCTTGGCACAGAAATGAAATATTTTAAGAATTTAACATGTATCTTCCATTTAATCAAGTTATAATCCCTAATAAGACATAACTGTTTTTGTCTCTTACTAATATTTTAAAATAAAATTTTTTCCACTCACAGAACTCACAAGTAGCAATGTGATGAACATGGACAACATTAAAGTTTTAAATAAAGAATTTCTGCTGGGCAACAGAGACTCCGACCCAAAAAAATAAAAATGAAGACCAAAAAAAAAAAAAACAGATTTTCTGGCTGATAAAAAGTTTTTAAAAATTCTTACACTTTAAAAATCATTGTTAATTACCCCATTGCCTTTAATGTCCACATCCAATCAGATGCTACAACCTAAGGACCCAAAGCTTATCACATTTTCCCCAGCACACATGTCCTCCTTTTCACGCTTGAGTCTTTTGCTTCATAAATCCCTCATCTATCCTACACAACCACTGTCTCCACTTCATTCTACAGGTATCCTATTCTTCCCCTAAAGTGCCACTAAAACACAACCCCTGCAAGGCTACTTACCTAACCACCTTTTTGATGTTCCCCACTGTGTATCAGACTTACTACCTGTTCCTCAATGATCCCCAAAGTGTAGAATCGATATCCATTTCTCACCAGATTCCTCATTTCTTCCTATCCTATTAATGTCCCCCAAGCCTCTTCAATGTCTACCCATTCTTCTCCTCAAGTGCAACTCTTCTAAAATATTCCAAATATGTAGTGTCCAATCTCTTATCAGCTCCCAATACAAATATTTTTAATGTTTTTATTAATTGACATAAGAATATGGGTTCTAAAACTGGACTGCTTTGGTTCAACTCCTTGCTGTGCTACTTACTGGTTAAGTACTCTTGCACAATTAACTTGACCTATCTGTGCCTCAGTTTTCCCATCTGTGAAACAAGGATATTAACAGTACCTATCTCATAGGGTTGTTCTGAAGAATACATGAATTAATTCATAAACCTTAGCCTGATACATAAAAACTGTTAAAATATGCTAGCCATCATTATTATGGCTATTATTCTCATCACTGTTCCGTATATATCATTGGAGGCAAGACAAAAACATTACTTAAAAACATAACATCGGAATAAAGAAAATTACAACCCTCATAGTTCTTGACAAAAAGAGTTCTTCTAGTCATGCTACTTAATCTTTAAGATAAAAGTCATAAGGTCTATTTCACAAAACTGTAGAAAAAAATTAAATGAGATATTTTATTTTAAAAAAGTATGGCAAGTGGCAACTTCTATTATTTTAGTAATAGAAGTTATTACTTCTATTATTTCTATTATCACCTAATGTCTATAATTTCAGATTTAGAAGCTAAGGCACAAAAAGATTAAATGTTTTTTTTCCCAAATTCTATTGTTTCTTCCAAGAAATAGATAAAAATTCAAAAAATATATGAAAATAATAATAATAATACTGATATCATCTCTTACACGTACAAAGTAGTTTCACTTTTTAAAACAAGTTATCCTTCACTGAGGCCTGTTTTAGTTGTTCTACCCACACTGGAATAAACATTAGACTTTCAAAACAAATTTAGATAAAGTATTTATAGGAACTGATAGTAAATCATTTCAGAACTTGGCTTTTTGAAACCAAAACTTAGTAAACAGAAATATCAATAAAAGAGCTGTTGGTAGGGAATGATTGAATTGCAAGTCTGCCCAATAAGCTTCAAGCTTTGCACACCACCTTTGCCCACAGCAAGCCTATGCCCCACTATTTGTTAGGTGGCTGGACTACCCTCCTGCTTTCTTTCTACTAGGCTAAGAGTTCTTCATCTACATAGAGTGCTAAAATGTCATTGTAAAGCTAATTCTTTTCTTGTAATCAGACAAGACAGAAACAAATAAAATGCTAATTTATCTTCACTATCATCAACAATGTTGACAGATTATTGGATATCTGTCTGAAATTTTTAAATTCAATTAGTTGTGAATGACCTGTAAGTTCTAATACAGAACTACATTCAAAAATTGTCTTTGATAATATTCTAAATATGAATACGAACTGCTTGTGGCCTTATTTTGTCATCCTTGCTATAGAACATAGCGTAAGTTTGTGACATGCATTGACTATTAAACTGTAGTAACTACTTTAGTGGCTACAAAAGCTGATATTTTACAGTATTTGGCAGTAAAATTAATAACAAAAATCTAGCATGGGGCATCTGGAAACCAATATACTTCTCCTAGACTTAAAAAAAAAAAAACTAAATAAATAAGCTAGAATATGTACAAAAATATCTGTGTCTGGATGTTACATAGAAACACACAGAAAATATGAAACTATCACTGAATAAATGTAATTAATGCTTTAATAGAATAATATTTTGGTAAGGTTGAAAAATAAAAATTCCTTTTGTTTCCCATTCTTTACGCATTTAGGACTGTTTCCTTTATCACATGTATGTAGGTCAGAGCTACATTAAGACTTTCTCTTATCTGAACTTTCATACTATGTTACCTAGACATTGTCTATGAAATAACACTTGCTACTTTACAGCTGTATTTCAAAGTTTTCATACCAGATTGTCCTTTTTTTTTTTAAAAGAGTAAGGTATATCTTGCTTAAGTTTGGTATACTTCACTAAGCCTAGTGTGGTATTTTTGCCACAATATGTATCTACGTATAAATCAACTTTACATGATAAAACAATATTTTAAATCAGCAATGTAATTTTTATTTCATAGGATTAAACATGTCCCCATAATCCTGCTAGCTCTTTAAGACAAGCATATTTTTAGTTAATAGCTTTCAACTTTTAGAAATGAAAATGTAAAGAAAATTCAGTGTCAAATAAAAATTTGTGAAAAACTATTAAAGAAATTTCTTCATTTTGTGAATTTAGCTGAAGAGGGACTGGAATGGAGTTGACATCAGCATGGACATCATCAGTGGCCTTTGGATTTCACATTTACCACAATTCTTTTTAATAACATGTTATAACATCTAGGTGATTTAAATAAATTAACTTTGCCTTGAGGAAAGTTATATTTTCACATATAAATTGTGTCTTCACATTTCAAAGGAGCATGTATTTTGTGTATCTTTATCAACTATTATTCACCTCTCTAGGTATATAAAAGACACGTCTCTCAGTTTCTTAAAAGAATGTCAAAAGGGATGACAGTTTTTCTTTTGGAACATATAAGCATGACATTATTTCAGGAACATCTTTACCTTTGTGGAATAATTGATCTCCCTGAAAATGTAATTCTCTACTCTATCCAATATGGCTACATTTCATTTTGAGATTAATATATCCTGAACTGTTTTAACAAAGGAGAATCATAGAAACCTAGAGGATAATCTCAAAAATAGTGGGAAAAAGAACCAAATACACAATGCCTAATACTCTAACACAAATCTTTCAAAGATTATTTTTATGGCTGTCACAAGCACCTATGATGAGATACCTCTATAAAAATAAGAACAATTAGCTACAAGAGATGTACTGGATCTCTTAAAAAAAAAAAAAACTAATAATGTGTAGAAGATTATAACTACTATGCATATGCTATTTTTTTTCCTCAAGGATATATCTGTATATAAAAGTACATTTTTACAATATAAAAAACTACGTAAAAACCAATTTCCCTACCTCAAATTTAAAAACACAAAATACGTCTGGAGACATTTAATGCCATATATCAATAGCTCTTTTTGAATCCTCTGCTCTCCAATCAATAATTCTCCAACCATTAGTGAATATGCTCCATGACTCATCAAAAATGATATACAACATTAATGGGGATCATTCTTCCCCTCACCCTCCACACACACCTGCTTGACACTAATGGAAGCTATGCCTCATACAGTGGAAGACAGACTCAAGACAGCACCAAGTTGAGAGTCAACTCTTCTTGAGGCCATAGAATCAACTGGTTCCACTCCCACCAAAGAACCCACAACATCAATCTTATAGCTTTGGCATTCTTCAAGAAAATAATAGTAAGCATACTTTATATGGTCAAAAAGAACCACATTTTTTCAGCTTAACACTCACTGTGATGGCAGAATGTAATTCAGTTATGAAAATATCTGAAAGGAATGTTTCCAGGACCTATGCCATTGTGCTTTGTTTACCAGTCAGATGCTTTCTCAAGAATGTGTTCAAATTATAAAGACAATGTCTCTGCAAATAGAAATTCTTCAAAGACCAGTATTATTACCGTAGAAACTTTTTTTTTTTTTTTAACCTTTCCTGACATTCAAAACAATGCCCTCTTGCAGGTAAAAATCTTTCCTTCTTATGAATCCATTAATGTTTTATTAACATTTGGTTATGAGTTTGTTTGTATGTATTTGTTGGTTTTTCTTTTTTTTTCCTAAGGAAAGTCATAGCAAAAGAAAATACACATTAACCATTTGAAGATAATTGCTATTTACTTAAAACTCGATTTTAAAATAAATTTTAGTGGCTCATTTATGTTTGGTAACTTCAGGACAATGATAACTATAGTGTCTCTAAAATGTTCCTAAGTAACAATCATACTCTATTCTGGCCTTTGAGAGGTGTTAAGACTCATCCTCTAATTATAAGCCTTTTCTCTGTTAGTACTACCTCGCCATTAAATCTCTAAACTAAATAGTAGTTTTGAGGAAATAAAAATAGATGTTAGGTGGTATGTTTTCTCAAATTTTGGTTATAATAAATAAGAAAGACAAAGTATTTCTATTTATAATAAAATAAAAGTCAATTTTATTGTGTTTTGACAAGCAAACTTTTTATGTTTTCTCCCAGAATACCATTTTCCTGTTTTATCCTAGAACAACACTGTCCAATATAAACATGATGCTAGCCACATCTCTTATATTAAGTTTTCCAGCAGTCACAATAAAAAAGTAAAAAGATAACAGGTGAAATTAATCAGGATATATTCGATAGAAACCAATATATCCAGAATATATTGGATCATTAAAATAAAAATCATTCATAGAAAAAATATTAATCAGATGTTTTACATTCTTTCCCTCATATAAGCTTTCAAAATCCAGTAGTATTTTTTACTTAGAGTAAATCTCAACCCAAATAAGCCACAGTTAAGTGCTCAAGAGCTATGTGAACAGTACATTCTAGATTTCCAAAAATTGAAGCTTTTTGGCCTAAAGGGCCAGGCACTTTAAAATCTTCCTATGATCCTTACTGCTGTTGGGATTTTATATTGAGTCAATCATTTAATGATCATATTTCACTACTTTTCTCCACTCCCCTGACCCTCATATCTACTGCTCACCCTAATGCCTTTTTCTTGGAGAATTAAAAAACCCAATCACCTATTCTTTTCATTCAACTTTTTCTAAGCAAGACCTGAGATGTTCTCTAATCTTCTATCACCAAGCACAAAGCCAGAAGGTGCAGCAAGGCTATTTACTCTGTTTCCATAAATAGATATATCAAATACAGGCCTAACGTATGGCAACAGTGACAACCGCAAAAACATTGTTGTTGTTGTTGTTTTTTTTGCTAACAATGAAGCTAGGATATTTTATATAATAAAGTAACACACTCTTCCTCAAGGAGAAATACCATGTTACTCTTTTTTTTTTCCCCCAAGAAAAATTTTGGGATAGTCTGTTCTTGTTCTGGAACACAATCCAGTGTTTCACTTCATAGGAATTCTGTGCCCAGAGGAAGAACAGAATGTTGGAATCAAAATGTAATGAATTCAACTTGGAGTCTAAGTTTGCCTCAAATGTGGAAATGTAAACACAAGAAATAATATCACAAACCCTATAACACTTCAGTTTCTCTTTTGGCAAGACTGCACGGAGTACCACACTTGGTGTGTATCTACACACAAAGTTGTTCTTAGTTATATAAGGAAAAAAACTAAACTAGGCACATGTGAGGATTTTCTGATTCTCTCAGTAATAATACAGTCTGATTATTACGTCCTAAGTGACACTATAATTAGAGATGGATGAACAGGTTTTCTGCTGCTGACCCAACCTGTTCCTTAAAACACAAAAGGCAACTTGTGTAGTCTTCAGTGAGGAGCCCCCCCCCATTAAACAAATAAAACTAAAAACTGTCTACATTTTGAAAGAAGGCCTAACAACATAGTAATTCCCACCCCCAAAAAAATGTAATCCCCATACAAATACACAAAACATGACTAATTTTCCTTTAAAAAGTAGTTTTACACTAATTTTCCTTTAAAAAGTAGTTTTGAGCAGTAATCGTCACTAACTTTTAAGAAAGCAAAAATACAAGTGACTGCAATGTGCTTTCTCAGGCTACAAAATAACGTATGAGTGTCCTTATCTGTAACTACGTCTGAAACATTCTAAGAATTGAACTAAATATTCTTAGGATGAATTTTACAGTGGCTGAACTTTCATTTTGTCCGGGTGATAATATTTTATCTCACCAGCAAGGAGAAACGCCAACACCCTTGGGAACCTACACCGAGAGATAACTGGAGCAGATCACTTATGCTGCTATAGAATAGTTATGCACGAAATACCCTCTGTGCATAAACAGACGCTATGTTCAAACCCAGGAGGGAGGAACACGGTGTTCACCGGTGTAGCATTTCAAAGCAATCGCAGAAGGCCCACACATCTAAAAGCGATAATTATGACTTCTTTCTCGGTGTATGAATTTGTTTTAAGAAATGCCCGAGAGTGTGACAGAGTTGACCATCCATGTAATATTGCTTGTGCCTGTGCTTGTCAGCACACAGGGCAAAGACAGGGGCAATAACCTTTCTGGTAGCTTCTTACTCAATTTTAATCCTGGGGAGGCATACCCCAAGGAAACACACCACAGAATCCCCGCAGCCCCATATTCTGCCGGGCCTGGAGAGACTTAAGAACACAATTACTCCCGCAGCAACACCCCTGTAGTTGTAAAGTGCTGGGAGAGGAAAAGGCATGAGCTCCACCATATACCTGCTCGTGTTACAGGCTCTGGAATCAAAGTATTCTCACATGACACATTACTACCAATAACAGATTCCGGCTCTGTTTAAAAAAAAAAAAAAAAAGTGGGTGGAGGGGGGGCTACATATTTGCCCTGCTTTTGTCTAAAAACCAGAGCCCAAGTACTAACTACTTTCCATTCCTTTCGACCTTTTATGAAAGCAATTCCATCAACCAACTGCGGCTCCACCCAGGGAGCTTCTATACTTACTTTTCTTACAGTTTTTGAGTGACGCACTACAAAACGAGGAGAGGAAAGAAGAAGAAGAGGCGGCAGCAGCCCTCTCTCCTGCAGGGCGTCTTCCGCCCTGTAAACTTGGCAAAAAGGCAAACTGGACTGAAATACAGCCCTCTCCATATAAGGCCGCCCAGCTAAACATGTCATGCGTAATTTATGGGCAGCGGGCAGAGAATTAACCTTTGCGTGCACATATTTGGGCCAGATGAAGCCTGGGCTGGGTGGCAGCCCCGGGGACAAGGGATGCGGGAGCCGCCGGAGGACCCGCGCGCCGCTCGCCTCGGATGCGCTGGCACCTTCCCCCGACAAAGGTCATTAAGTTGTGAGTACACTCGCACGCACCTGTTTCTCTCCTCTCCCCCCTCTTTCTCTCGGGGTCTCTCCGGGCTGCCGGGCTGCAGGCTGGCCGCGCGGTGACAGCGTCCGCAGAGCCCGAGCCGCAGCGCCGAGCGCCGAGCGGGGCGCGGTGGGAAAGCCTCCGCCGCGGGGAGCCGGCCCCCGCCCGGCCGCCTGCGCCGCCGCCGCCGCCGCCGCCGCGCGCCCCCGCCCCTCGCCGCTCCGCCCGCCCCGGGCGGCCCCGGCGAGCCCGAACAATGAGGCGCGGCGCCGCGGCGCGGGGACACCGTGCCGACGCAAACTTACCTCTCACATGTTTTTCTGTTTGGGGCTCGGTTTGGCTTTTCAGAGGCGGCCCGACTGTCCCCCGCGTGCCCAGGGCATTGTGGGAGTCGTGAGTCCAAGACGCCCGCGGTGGAAGGGGGAACTTGTCAGCTCGCCGTCACGGGCGCATGGCGAGCGCCGCGCCTCGCTCGGCTGCAGGGAAAGGACTGCTGCCGGTCGCCGTGCCGCCTCTTATCGCCGAGGTCGGGCTTCCGCCGCCGCGGCGCGGCCCCTCCCCCGCCCGCCCAGCCCCACCAGGAAGCCCGGGGCGGACGCGTCGGGCTCCAGAAGGCGCCCGGCGGCCCCAGCCCGCGCCTCAGCTCTGCGCCGGCGCCCCGCGGCTCGGCCCCGGGCCCCACGCTCGCCCGCCGGCCCGACAGCGCCCGCCGGGGCTGGTCCGCGCCGCCCGCGCCCCGCGCCGCCGGCCCCCGCCCCTCCGCCCTCCGCCCCTCCGCCCTCCGCCCTCCGCCCCCCGGCGCGGCGAGCCCGGGGAGGCCGGAGCCGGCGCGGAAGGCGCGGGCGGCGCGGACCCCCTCCGCCTCCCGCGGGTGGAATCTTCCATCGTGCGCCTGCCACCGCCTAACCCCGCAGCCACCGTGCGGATGGGACCTGCCCCCGCGACTCGCCGCGCCCCCGGCCCGCGGGGGCACGCGCCTCGGCGGGGCTTGGCGGGGAGGCCCCTGCGCGGGGCGTCGCCAGGGGGAGCCGGCAAGGTTAGATCGAAGGTGAGGATCAGAGTCGGATCCGGCGGAGCGGCCGCCTTCAGATGCGCCGCCCGGTTTTGAACCTGGAGGGCTGACAGGCGGGAAAAACATCTGCAGGACTGCCCGTGTGTGTTTTTCTCCAAGGAGCGGGCTGTCCGCAGTTTTGGAATTCCTGAGTGAAACTGATTGTCACACAAGCACAGACACACACCAGCTTCCCCTCTAGTTCCAAATGATGTCTGGAATTGAAGTCCCCTTCTCTACCCCTCCCCCCCACCACCGGTGTCCCCAACTCTGCACTCTGTGACTTAAAGAAAGCAAAGCTCCCTCTTTAGAAATAAAACACGATTTTATGAAATACTGGAATATTCCAAGGCAAATAAGCCATACCATCGCCAGGGCAAATAAACCACAGCCTCGCATCATAATTCACCGGGTGCTGTGAGCTGTAACTTGGCCTCACTTTGAATGGAAAGAATCCTGAACTTCCGTGATGTGATGAAGTTTGGGAGATTTGGGGACAGGATTTCCTCTGAATTTAAGGAATTTTGATAACTTGCTCAAAGATGATTCTAATAAAAAACGTGTGTGTCCCATGTTTTGGACACGATTTGGGACTGACTGCTGGGTATGGTACAACGTTCCTCCCGCAGGATGGTTGGCCTGTGTTGACGAGGGTGGGGCCAGCTTGGGGAGAAGGAAGAACATCAGAAAGGTGCTCAGCCGTACAGCGATACCTTCCAGCGGTGCTCATGACAGACTTGAGTTCCTGGCCGTTAGCTAGAGTCTCAGAGCACTGCGTTAACATTGTGCACGGAGCCCTTCCAGAACAAATTGATTAGATAATGCCATTTCCCAGTGTTAATCATTAAAAAGTACCCAAATGTCCGTGGGTACTTTGTATCCGCCAATAAGTAACTACCCCCAAGCTATGAGGACTTCCGTTCTTTTTCATCGTTCACTTCAGCAACTGCATCTAGTGCCCACGATGTCAAGATGCAAGAATGAGTAAGACAGAGTCCGTACACTCAAGGATAATACTTCTACTGGGAAAGAGACAAACACATGGATTCGGCCTGAGGGATAAGTGCTGGGACCGTGGAGGCAATCCCTTGAGGGCCCTGAGGCGGGCCAGGGAGGAGCTCCTGGAGGAGTTACAGCTAACTGGTGCCTCGAAAGGTATGCAGAAGTTAGTGGACTAAAAAGGAAGTTGGATCCCAATGGAGTGGAGGAGAAAGTAAAAAGGAAGAAGGGACCTGGCAGCCTTTCTGTGAGACGTGAGGAAAGGATAGTGCAGAGGACTGGCAGGAGATGAGCCTACAAGTTGGTCTGTGTTGATCCTGCAAGTCTCAGCGAGTCTCAGCTTTACTCTGAACACCGATGATCTAGAAGGGTTCACATAGCAAGGGCGATAGATGGAGTGTGGACTGTATTTCAGAAAGTTCCTGTGGCAGCAGCCTGGAGGGTGATTGGGAGTGTGGGGTGGTGGCCCATGGAAGAGTGAATGGGTGTGGACAGACTGGAAAAATGACTCATGCAGGGAATGAGGAAGGGAGGGGCCTCTGGAGACTCCCAAATGCTTGGCTTAGCCTGAATTGTTTGCCACTTGCCTTTTAATTTCTTCCTTTTTGCCTCCGATTCTCCACCACAGTGGAGGCCTGAGTTCTGAGCAGAGCCACCTTTGCATCTGCTGGCAGGTCGGTGCCCTAGCTGACTTCGTGGCCCTCTGCTCAGAATGCCCAGCGAACCACTGAGGGGCAATCCTGGTGGTAGAAATGTATTTTCAACTGTTCTCAGACCCTTGTCGACTCCCAAATAAGAGCTTTGGTGTTGTTTTTTCGTGTGGGTTAGGAAATTTGCTATTTGGAGCAACCTGGTAAGAAAAAAAAGAAGAAAAGAAAACAGGACTTTGAACCTGTTTATGGTGCAAATGGAGAATTATTTTTCTACTTCAGTACTGGAGGAGGAGGGATCTTCTGGGAGCAAAAGATATATTGAAACTCAGACAAATTCTTTGCTCCACTGAACAGAATACAAAGAAATAAAAGACCCTGTAATGTTAGAAACAGTAGAATGACCAACCATTCTAGTCAATGACAAGGAAGAGCAAAAAAATGTTATTCAGCATTAGATAAAGAGAAAAGGAATCGCCAAGACAACTCATACAACAATGGTCAATCTAGAACTCAAAAATGAAACAAAATAAATTGTGATATATGACTTCATTGCCCATAGCAACACCCTTATCTACAAAAACAGAAAGAAAAAAAAAATAGCCAAGCATGGTAGCACACAACTGTAGTCCCAGCTATTCAGCAGGCTGAGGCTGGAGGATCATTTAAGCCCAGAAATTTGAGGCTGCAGTGAGCTGGAATGGTGCCACTGTTCTCCACCCTGACTCAAAAAATAATAATAATGATAATAGTTAATTTAAAAAGAAAAATTTTTTAAAATGACATTACCACTGATTAGCCTAATTTATTATCATTGATAGCATTATAACATGAATAATGACATTTAAAATTTTAAAACACAATGTCATATGTTAAATCATGTTATCAGGTTTCAACTACCAACAGCATCCTAACCACATTTCAAATTGTGGAAATTACTAAAAAAAAATCACTATAGTAATAAAAAGTTAATAGTTTCCCATTTAGAATACCATCGATATTCCCTCAGTGTCAGGAGAGCATTACGGTGTCTCTTCCTTCTGTAAAGTGGAGTTATAGTCCATGGGCTCATGAGTGAGTATATCCATAATTATAAAAAGAAGGTCATTTGTGGGTGAAGAGAGAAATTATAGAAAACAATTTCAGATTAAATAAAACTACATTTTCAGATAAAGGAAAGGGTGTTCACTGCCGTTTCTGAAGTATTTCATCTATTCAAGTTTTAATTATACCAATGAATCCCAATAGAAGCACAGTTAAAGGATATGGTTTTTAGAGATAATATCTGCTCCTTGTTTACTAATAATAAAGATAAAAGTAATAGTAGCATTTATCTTTTCAGTCCAGTGAGAGTCTTTAAGGCACCTGTATGTGTGTGAATTGTGACTATCTTTCTTGTTCTACATCCCACATTCATATAGCTCAATAAGTTCTCACAGCCTCCCAAATACAATTTGTCTTTTTTGACACATACATTCACACACACACAAATCACCTAAGTAAAAATAACCCAAGAAGGCATACTTAAAAAATATTTTTTTAAGTATGCCTTCTTGGGTTATTTATATATATATATATATATATATATATATATATATATATATATATATAGCCTTGAATCACTGATCTAGGAATGCTGTTTTTATATACCAGGATAAAATAAATCGATTAAAAGATATGTCAAAACCAACCTAGTCTCAGGTCTCCTGCTTTCTAATCCATATTTAAATATAGATGTTAGACGCTTCTAAAAGGCAATTTAAAAAATGCAAACATTTTTATATGGAGAATCAATTTTAAGTGGATGCATTAAATGTATCTGCATTAAATTTCACAATGGGGTTTAGGGAAGAGAAGAGATCCTCTTCTGTAGCCTGAATTCAAACTTGTTCAGGTACCTGAATAAATATACTTGATAGAAGGAATTACATGAATTTTGTTTATCCTCAGCAACCTTTATATATTTCAAGCACAACGTTCTTTAAACTATGCCCATTATTTAAATATAAAATTATTTTATTATTATAACCTATTTTTTAAAATTATATAACACATTATATGGTATGTGTTACAAATACAGTTATATACAACTTGTATAAATCACATAAATGTGAAAATATTATACAAAATCGATGTATTTGACTCTAAAACATTTATAAAATTTAAGACAGCTAAGATACTAACTCTCTTTTGCATTTCTCTATTAAGCTATTTTACCTAAAAGTTAATCTTTAATATAATTATTTTGGTACCTGGCAATAGAGCGATAGAAAGCAAATACATTTTGGAATTAAAAGTTTAGAAAAGCCATACAATTTTAGCAGTGAATGGGATGTTACAAGCCATCTGGCCCCGCTCCCTTGTTAGACAAGAGGAGTGCATTATATAAGGAACTTGGCACCATGGCAGAGCAGAACCAGCATCAATGTCGTCTGACTCCCTCAGGCCCTTTATTTTCACTGTCTTTTTTTTTTTTCTTAAAGACAATGAAGACAGGAAGAAGCTCTAAGATAGTCCTAATAGTTCCCCAAGTTAAATGTGAGAAGGAGCCACTTTAGATTTCTAAGAGAATGATTTTTCCTTTCTCTGTTTCTTCCTTCTATCCTTTTTTCCTTTTTATTCTTCTTCCCATGTTTCCATCCTTCTTTTATTCTTTCCTCACAGAAAACACATTTTCACACAGTGACTCTATTCATCTCATGAATGTTTATTGAGCATCAACCACAGCGAAGCTCTGCTCTAGGTTACTGTGGTTCCAGAAATGAACAACACAGACAAATTGCTTCCCTCAAGGGGTTTACGTTCTACTAGGGAAGACAAGCAACTAAGAGTAAATCAAAAGATAAACATATGAAGTCATTTCAGACGGAGATAAGTACTTTGAAGTAAAATAAAGCAGATTAAGAGGATGGGGGAGATTGTGCTAAACAGGATGGACAAGGACAGAGAAGGGCTTATGTAGGCAGAATTCTAAGTGAAATGAGAGATATCTGGGGAAAGAACATTCAAATCAAGGGGAAGGGCCGGTCATGGGTCTTGAGGCCTGAGTACACTGTGGGGTTGAAGAGCCACCGGTGAATAAAACTACCTAACCTCAAGGAGCTTAGTGAAAGAGAAAACCATGAATCTTAAGTTAATCACACTCAAAGTGCAAAGCTACAAGCCTCAGTAGGAATTACTGAAGTGTTTGGTTATTTAAGAGGTGGGTAGGGTAAGGCAATGGCACATTATCTAAATTTCTTTTTCTTTTTCTTTTGTATAAATAGAGACAAGGTCTTGCTATGCTACCCAAACTGGTCTTGAACTCCTGAGCTCAAGGAATCCTCCCGACTTGGCCTCCTGAAGTGCTGGGATTTCAGCCATGAACCACCATGCCTGGTCTAAATTTGCTTTTCATAAAGGTAACTAGGTAACTCTTGACTGCTGTGTAGCGGCTAATGGTCTGATCTCAGAACAGAACACAGGAAGTACACCTCAGCTGAGCTGAGCATGAGAGCAAAACAAAAGAGTAGACCCTGTCCAGGAGGGCAGGAGCAGCACACGTCTGGAGTCTAGCAGCAGAAAGTGATTGGGTTGAAGACCCTTAGCAATGGGGTACAGCAAACATCGGAATCTTACATCTCTGAGCTGAAGAGAATCCCTAAGACTTATGACCTTCAAGATCCAGGCCTTGAAGGAAGTTAGCTATTTGGTATGCTGTGTGATTTATTTCTTATTGAGGATGAACACAATATAGAAAATTCAAAATTAATGAAGATAGAGTTTTTTTAATAACAATTAGCAGTGTTTCCAGTTACTAAAGTTAGTCACTGTATTATAGTTAATTTCCTTCTAGGTTTTTCCAGTGAATTTTTTTAAAAAACATAGTTACTATTGTTCTATCAATGCGATTTTGTGTTCTGGTTTTTAAAATTTAATCTTTTAGCACAACCTTATAAAACAATGGCATTTCCTGTGTCATTCATTATAATCTTCACTTTTCATGAGGTAATGGGAGCTGGGATGTTAACCCTTGACCACAGCCTCGCGGCTAATAAGAGGTCAAGCCTCCTGCCCTGCTGCCTGTATCCCAAGATCCTGAATTAATCTTTCTAATGTGTGATATATTTCTCAAAACTTTACCTGGGATATACACAGGCCTTCTACTGTGGACTTACACTAAGCAAAAGAAAATATGCAAGATTGGTCTTTCAACAAATAAAACAGACACAAAAGTAAATAAGAAACAAATAGCCAGTAGGTTAATTTGAACATCTTACCTATTTATGCTTATAATATGTATAATTCCATGTGATATTGTGAAACACTTTCTACCAATTCATAAAATTGTATGTTGTTGCTTAACCCAGAATTCCCTTGTCATCTTTTAAAAATAGTATCCAATAAGTCTCAGGGTATAAATATTGCAGTATAGGTTTTTATGTACTATAATCCAGACATGTCTACATGTTAGTTCTGATCCATTTAGGACAAAATATATTAAAATATGGTCATTTTTTATATTTTTGAAAGCGCCAAGAGCAGGATTGATTTTCCTAAATGTCTGTTGTATCCATGAACTCATTTTATTCTTTTCATTTATTTTTAAATTTTATTTAATTGTATAATTATTATTACTATTAATTATATGGAAGCAGGCTCTCCCTCTGTCACCCAGGCCAGTGCAGTGGCGCAATCATAGCTCATTGCAGCCTCTCACTCCTGGGTTCAAGCAATTTTCCCACCTAAGCCTCCTGAATAGCTGTGCTTACAGGAGCTCGCCACTGTGCCAGGCTCTCATTTTACTCTTGAGGTTTCTTTCTTTTGGCTTCTGTGATATTCCACATTGCTCTCTACTCATTCTGTTGTGTGTGTTCTCTCTCTCTCTTTCTGGATCTTTTATCAGCTCCTCTTATTCCTTCTTACCTCACTGAATTTCCTGAAATTACTTTCAAACCATGTCTCAAGAGATGTTCTAAAGAGATTTTTGAATAAGAACAACTTTGTCTTATGAATAAATGGTAGGCGTTTCATATACACATCTTTTTCTCTTCCTTCCTTTTTGCCTTGTCCAACAATGTGGCAACAGAGCAGTACAGTCATAAATTAATGTTAATACCTGAACTTAGGCATCGGTGCGCTGGCTGTTACTTTTTAATTCATTTAATAAGTATTCATCGAGCCAGGAACACCAGGAACAGTGCTTGGCACTGAAGATACAAAATTATTATGTCTTCTTCAAGGTGTCCACAGTCTGGTCTAGCAGTGGGGACAGACGTGTGGGGAAAAAAAGCTGGAAAAGAGTGTAGCAAATGAAACAATTCAGTGAAGTTCAACAAACTCCATGTACTTGCCATGTGCTAAGCAGATGGCAAGGAGAGTACCGCCATGCAAGGCTTTGCTCCTCACGGACTCCCAAGCAGCTGGCAAATGGTAAAATTACCAGCACATATTCAGAGTTTCATGGCAGATAGAGAAACATTATGAAAGGCCGTAGACAGACAAGAGACTTGGTCAGAAGAGCACATTGCCCTAGCAACCTGGGGAGCGGATTTTGTTTTTCAGATTTTTCATGCTGTGATTGTGGAACATCTACTGTGTATCATATCTATTTCTTAGAGTCTGGAGCCCTTAGAGAGCAGACTTCTCTGCCCTACCTCAATGAATCCCAGAAGGGCCTTTGCAACTCTTTCTCCTTGCCTCCCCTAGACCTTCAGAAACAAATCCTCAACTAGGTGACAGGAGATTATCTGATTAAAGCTAAGGTGAGAATGAGGCTTAAGCCTCCAAGAGAGTTTGCTTTGGCAAAGGATAACTTGTTAACCCTGATGAACTGTTAATGGAAGAATTCTATGGAAGGACCCCGCCTCTTCACCTTCCCTACTGGCCACTGCCACCTTCTTCCCTTTCCATTTCCCTCTCCTGAAGTAAAGGAAGAGTAGAAATTGAATTCAGAGGTGGTAGGGACTCTAATTCTACACGTTTCCTCTTTGAACCCTCATGAGAGTCATATAAGGTGAAAATTATGAGTTCATGCTAGAAATAAGAAGAGGGAAACCAGGGCAGTGGATCTCAACTCTGACTACATTTTGGATCAGTAGACTGCAACCCAGACAAACTAAATCAGAATTTCTGGGAATGCTACCCAAGTATTCATGTTTTTCTAAAGCCCCATAAGTGATTCCAAGGTACAGCCAAGTTTGCCCACTACTAAGAGTTTAGGGAATGGAAATTACCCAGAAGCAGTGACTCCACTGACCTGCTCCATTGCTTTCCTTGGCAAGTGAAGTTTATTTGGCTCAATAGAAACAGAGTTATCGGCAGGAAACTCTGTCTCAAAAAGAGTTAGATTTGGGTCAACGGATGGCCATATTATCTAGAAATGTGGGAGTTAGGACTAGTTGTAGGGAGCTAAACTGGTGACAAGAATATATTTTGTCATACGCTTGGTAGGAAATGATGCTTCGCAGGCAACCAAAATATGTTTCACTCTATACCAGGTAAGCATTAGTGGTCTGTGGGATTAAAAACAAACTAGAAAACAGTCAAAGTCACACAGAGGATAATCGTACATATTCTAAAATGCTTAGATCGCTGTTTGCTTAAAATTCCATACCCTAGCCGGGCTCGGTGGCTCAGCCTGCAATCCGGCGCTTTGGGAGGCTGAGGTGAGTGGATTGCCTGAGCCCGCGGGTTCGAGACCCACCTGGGCAACTTGGCGAGACCTCATCTCTACAATAAATCAAAAATTAGCCAGGCGTGGTAGCACGCACCTGTAGTTCCAGCTACTTGGAAGGCTGAGGCGGAAGGATCGCTGGAGCCCAGCAGGTCAAGGCTGTGGTGGCCGGGAGTGGCACTGCACCCCAGTCTGGGCAATAGAGTGAGACTCCAACTCAAAAAAAAAAAAAAAAAATTCCATACCCTATCTCTTACTAAGAAATTGTGATCATGAATACAGCTTGAGGGTGTTGTCAGAGCCTCTGAGAGATAGTGTATCCTTGGCCACTTCCTTTGGAATATATGTATCTTTCTCTTTCTATGTGTGTGAGTGTGTGTGTGTGTGTGTGTGTGTGTGTGTGTGTGTATACAGAGAGAGAGAGAGAGAAAGACATGGAACTCTCAGATAGATAAACATAGCTAAATCATAGACAAAAATTAACAGAACATACATTATTTAAATGTCATTTGAAGGTAATGGTAGAAGTCTTAATCTATGGCCTTTGTGAATGTGTTCTTAGTCCAGATGACCCTCCTGGCCCCACCTGAACGAATCTGAATGTCCATGTTTCTGCAATGGGCTTAGCAATGATTAGCGGCTGACAGAGCATCATTCCATCTAACCCTCCCAGGAATGAATGTATTTTTACACAATGTGAAGCATTCTTTGCCTTTTTCCATCTTTTCTGGCCATAGGTCACCAGCTCATCAGTTACTGCTACGTCTTCATTCTAAGCCTTATTGCTATCAACTTTCCTATCCAGGCTAAGCACCTGACATAATTCTGGTCTTTCCTAGAGTGTAGAGTTTCCTACATCATGAACAAAACAAGACGTGAGGCCTCTTGAAACATACAGCCTAGTAAGAAAAATGAATATGAAATGGTAAATAATTATGATCAATTGAGTAAATAATATGAATGCACAAAGTGTAGTAAAAGGGAAAATGAGAGCGTGTAACTGGTGAATCTAAACTCAACAGATAGTTATCATTTTATGATCTTCCCCTTTTTTTATTGAATCTAAATGTCTAGAATTACAGTTAAGAGTCATCACAAGCCGGGCTCGGTGGCTCAGCCTGTAATCCCGCGCCTTTGGGAGGCTGAGGTGAGTGGATTGCCTGAGCCCGCGGGTTCGAGACCCGCCTGGGCAGCGAGACTTCGTCTCTACAATAAATCAAAAAATCAGCCAGGCATGGTAGCGCTTGCCTGTAATTCCAGCTACTTGGAAGGCTGAGGCGGAAGGATCGCCGGAGCCCAGCAGGTCGAGGCTGAGGTGGCCGGGACTGCACTCCAGTCTGGGTGACAGAGTGAGATTCCAACTCAAAAAAAAAAAAAAAAGAGTCATCACAGTACTCATACTACATGTATACACTGCCTGAATTCCCCACCATTTATAAGGACAGAATTCTATTACTAGTTATATGAAATAGTGACTTTATTTCTGTTCAGTGGCGGGGTGTCCATCACGTAGCCCCAGAGGGCAAGGATGTAAGAAATCTGTGACTGATCATTATGACTATACCCTTGCTGTGTTCTTCAGTGTTAGTTTCATTCACTTCCTGGGCCTAATCTTTTAAGGATATGATCTCCACAGAGAGAGCTAGTCAGTTTCTCTTTTATACTTTCAAGAAGTACAGCATATCCGTTTTTAAATTAATATTTGAAAATGAAATATAAATTTAATTGCATTATCTTTTGTCAAAATTAAAGACTGTTTTTAGGCAGTCCTTTTTGCTGGACATAAATTTTGTTTCTGTACCTGGATAAAAGATAATATGTACTTATTTTAAATAATGTATCAAGTAACTTTAATAGGACTTTATTGATTTTCTTCAAGGTCCCACTGTAAAGATGTTTATGCATGATTCTTCTAGACTAGCAATAGAACAGTAGTCTATAACTCCCACCCACACTCTAACTCCCATGCACAGTGTAACCTTCTACAGCGTCAAGACTCCCACGCTCCTGCAAAAGCACTTTCCTACTTGTCATTTCGTCTTTACAATTAAAGAAAAACTTAACTGTATAAAAGAAGCTAGCCACCCTGGGCCTCTCTCTCTTTGGAGCTGTACCCTCTAAAGATAGTCTAAATTATAGACTTAGCCAGGGACAGTTTTACCCCTTGGGAAGCCTTTGAAGTTTGTTTATTCTTACAGAGTTCTGGCAGGTCTGTCTGGAAGAAGCTGCAAATAGTTTATCAGGGTTCCTAAATACCAAGAGCTCCACGTCGGCATTGGAAGGTGTTCATGTTTCTGGATTAATCTTAAACTTGTGGGGAAGGGCGTATTTGGCACCAATATCCAATTCATAGAAGGCTGCCCAAATTAATTATTAGAAAGAAGGTATGCGTGGATGCTATGTGGAGTAACCTTGGATATTTTCCTTCCCATGATGAAAGAAGCCAACTGAAATAAATGTTTTTTGCTTATGACTAAATTACCGGGTGACTAAAAGAAAAACACTTTCTACTTTGGGGTTATTGGCAACAAGTATACGCATGCAAATATGACACATGGGCCAGTTTCCACCGGCAAGAGTTACTGCTGCTGTGGGCTTGCACTTCTGCTTTGGTTGTTGGCTGCTCATGGCAACAAGGCTTGCCCACTTCCCCACAACCAACTTGGTGCAATGGTCTGGGTATGAACCACACTTTTCTAGAAGAATCAGAGCAGAAAAAAATTGAGTGTTATTTCAAAGACTGTTGTTCTGCGCATGGCCTTGGCTCTTGTGAAATGGACAGAATTTAGAGTAAGTGATAAGGCACAAGATTTTGGACAATATCTCTAAGTCTCAGTTTCCCCCAAACTTAAAATATCTACCTTGTGAAATTATGATAATGAATGATTTCATGTGAATTATCCTCACATACATCAGATCTTTGATAAATTACAACTATTACTGCCATTTATAAGATAGTAATTATGAAATTTAAAATATATTTTAAAACCATAAACTTCTGTTAAACTTCAATTCTCTTAAAAAGAATGAAGATTCAAACCAAATTACAAATTTTGAGAAATATACAGTCATTTCTTCTTCTTCTTCTTTATATTTTATTTTTTGAGTGGGTATCTCACTCTGTTGCCTAGGCTGGAATGCAGTGGCACAGTCATGGCTCACTGCAGCCTCAACCTCCTAGGTTCAGGTGATCCTTCCACATCAGCCTCCCGTGTAGCTAGGATTAAAGTTGCATGCCACCACTCCTGGCTAGTTTTTTAAAAAAATTTTCTGTAGAGGTGAGGTTTCACTGTGTTGCCCAGGCTGGTCTTGAACTTCTGGACTCAAGAGATTCTCCCATCTTGGCCTCTCAAAGTGCTGGGATTACAGGTTGAACCACCACACCTGGCCTTATACAGCTATTTTTGCAAGAGCATATAGCTATACGGAGATACTCTTACAGTTCTAAAATTAGATAGGTAGGATATAATCAAAAGGGAACCCAAGAAGTTGCCTGCAATGGTAAACAGAAACTTTTAACACTTCACTATTAATTGACCCATGCACAACTTAATTTTGTCCAACTTTCCTCATCTACTAAAACATGAGAAATAAAAGTCAATCCAAGTCAAGCAAATGGCATCTATCACTTTAAATACAGGTATAGAGTGCACAGTTGTAGGGAAACCACTTCCGTTAAACCCAAGTTTCAAAAGTATTTTTTTTTAACCCAGTCAGAGCTGTTGCCAGAGGAAGGGACATTTAGTCATCTTCTTGCTTTTTTAAGTAACACAAGTTAAGAGATTGTTCTAGGCATTATTATTTATGTTTTAGTTCTTACTCCTACTTTCCTGAAAAATGTATTTTCCAAATTCTAAGAAAAGAAAATAAAGATTATATGCTGCTAGGTGCTATTTAATAATAATAATTTTTGGGACACTGGAATGACTATGTCACCCACAGCAAGAGTAATGTTTACACTTTTGAAAGAGATTTTTTTTCTAATTTAATGGGTCACCAACAAGAGAAGCAAAGCCAAATAAGGTAGAAGAGGCCTCTTGGCTCCAGAGAAGGCATCCTTACCATCCACTTCTGAAGGACGATCATCAGCTCCAAGTGAATTAAACATCCAGGGTCCAAATCCACATGCTCTTTCTACCATTCCCTTCCTGCATTTAGTTCATATCAACAAAAGTGTACTACTCTTACTGCAGAAAACCAAATGCCCTCATACTTTTAATAGATTTGCTTTTTGGTTAATCTGCCCAGGTCATGAAGTGGCTTCTGGTTCAGAGGTGCTTTCTAATACACATACGTTTATTCTCTCTCTCACTCACACACTTAAAAACGACACACTACTTCATACTGCAATAATCTGATAATCTGATGGGTCATCATACCCACATATTTACATGACAGAATGGAATGCATTGCTGAAATAGCATATAAGTCATCTCTATCCCTTCACACCCTATAATACCAGCAGCACAATGGTTTTCTATTTGGAGGATATCAGGAGTACACAAAAGTAAGCTTCTGGCTTCCTCAACATCACATCTGCCTGCCCTGGGGGCATCACGACTGTCATCTTTCTAGTGCACACACAGTCCAATGCCAGCTAGTAGCTTGTTTGTTTCATTTCTGGTTTTTAAGTCAAACCAGAAATAGAATAATCCATACTTGGTTTTATTAACTTCTTAAGCAGGGAAGGAAGGTCATTTGTTCCCATGATCCCTACCTAATAAATATTGAGTCTGTTTACTCAATAAGGAGAAAAAGTTAGTTTCAGCAAACTATTCTACATCCCCTCTCCAAATTATACCCTCAATCTCCCACCCCCCAAAAGACATAATGTCCAACTGACTCTGAGAGTTAAAAGGTAATAATTTGGATGATTTGGATCTCTTGGGATAATAAAAATAGATAAAAGGAAATGTATAATTACTATGGAAAATTGAGAGTAAGTTACTGGCTCTCATAAGAGGAGATTGGTGTTGCCAGGCACCCAATAGTTATTGGTACTGAGATTTGGGAAGAATAAACAAGGAAATATTTGTGATCTCCAGAGGCTGGAAAATAGCTGTTTCTGTAGTTTTTTCTATTTCACATCCACGCAGAAACTAAGCTGCATGATGATACCATTACTAGAAATCAGTGTACAAGTTTTCAAATGGCCAAGAATAGGGTCAGTTACTCCCTGGCAATTTTGCTGAAAATCTTAAATTGACAAATTTTAAAAATATCTGACTTCTTTTTGTCAAATCTGTACCTATTACAAAAATGAAAAGGCAAGAAGATTTAGTTAACCTCTAAAAGTAAACTTAGCTTATCTGAAATTCCCCTAAATATGATTGATCTTCTATCAAAGTTTTGACATATGTAGTAATTCCTGCTTCTCTTCAAACAATAGTTTCTCCAGGTTTGTGTTAGCTAAAGATAATGGTTCATTTATCACATGCACATCTCCAGTTCACATGGGTATATCCTTGCAAATATCTGCCCACAATGTACAACTCCATTACTGGGCATACAATCTATGTGACTTGGTCCTTTCTCAACTCCTGCTCCTGAGTTTCAACTCCCTCTGAGGCCTAGACTCTTCCTCCTGTCAAATATGCCAGGCTCTGCACTTGCCAATCACTCTTTCTGGACCACTCTTCCCAGAATCCTCTGTATAGTGCACTCAAGCTTCTCACTGATCAGGTCTTACCTTAAATAGTATCACTATCCACCTCAGAAGGTCAGCCAGATAAAGAAGATTTCCTTCCCTGTCTCCATCCTTTTTACTCTGTTGGATTTTTTTTCTGGTCATTAATACAACCATCTAAAAGTTTCTTTTAAAAATTCATTTTTTTTTTTTTTTGAGTTGGAGTCTCACTCTGTCACCCAGACTGGAGGGCAGTGGCTGCTCCCAGCCACCGCAGCCTTGACCTACTGGGCTCCTTCCGCCTCAGCCTTCCAAGTAGTTGGAACTACAGGCACGTGCTACCACGCTCGGCTAATTTTTTGATTTATTGTAGAGATGAGGTCTCACCAAGTTGCCCAGGCGGGTCTCGAACCTGCGGACTCAGGCAATTCACTCACCTCAGCCTCCCAAAGGCGCGGGATTACAGGCTGAGCCACCGAGCCTGGCTAAAAATTCATTTCTTTACTATTTTATTTAATTCTCTCACCACTTGACTGAAGGTTCCCTGAGGGCAGAAACTTGGTCTTATTCATCATGATTTCCTCAGCACCTAAAATAGTGCCCTGCATAGTGCTTGATGTATGAATTTATGAATAAACTTGCTTCACAATGAAAACAAAGGCTTCTCACAAGAGTTAAAATCCTCTCTTCACACAAACCACTCCCTAAGAAGAACCATGAAGTCAGGGTCACCAAATAGCTCCTATGGTACGACTATAGAATAGAAAAAAATTGTTGACTCAATATTAAATTAATGTAATATTAAAATATATTTTTATTTCTTTAAAATTATTTGAAATTTTCTGGAAATATATTACCCCAACTTGCTTTACCTAATGAAACAGTTTCAGTTACTCACCTTTAAAGCAGCTGGCTCCAGAGAGCCTTGTACCATCACTGTACTCGGAAGTAGAATTCTCAATTATTTCCATTTTCATGTGACACCTTATATTTTTTATGTTGTAGTAAAAAAAACCCCACTACTTTTAATATTTTCCCTACTAGATTGTAAAATGTCTGGGTCAGGACTGTACCATATAATCTAAAAATTCTTAACTGTTGTCTAAACCACAGATTTACCTATTTTGCTTCTCAAAAACCAGATAGTAGAGGCAGTCTCATAACATGATAAAGATCCAGTTTAGAGACAGACACACAGGATCAATTTTGTGACTTTTATTGAACTACCTACCTCTCTGAACTTCTATTATTATTTAGGGCCTAATAATCTCAAGTACTAAGTCATATATTTACCTCTTTGAGCTTGATATTTTGTATACCAAGTTTTGAATACTAAAGAAAAACAGTTTTCCAAGAGTAGCTTCATAATCCACTTCAAGATCAAAAATAGAACAAGGAAGTAATTGCAAAACAATATGTGAACAATATGCATAGATGTGTGGCCAGCAAAGGCAGATGGCTCATCAAGAAAGGATTCTGGAAGAAGATTGCTCTTCCATCTGGCTTGAGAGAAGCAATGAGCCCTGTCAAGGAAGAGAGGGCACATGCTATTCTTGGCGATGAGGGTGGGGCAGAACACAGACAAAATCAATGGGGCAAGCAGTACCAAGCTATTGCCCCCACAAGATTCTAAAAAGTGAGTGGCAGCCACTGTGAACTTGTCTCTTTTTAGCTCAGTGGGAAAGAAACGACACAGAGAAAAAGAGAACTTCTCCATCTATTTGTTGTCTTCAAGGACCACTTTTTAGTTTCAGTTCCTTTGACTCAACGTGGACAGAAGAACTTACACCTGACATTTGCATGGCAGTTTAGAGCACTACAAAACCATGACCTCCTCAAGATGGCCTTGAGAGATAGTTATTTTTATTATGCCTATTTTATTTGTATATGAGGCTCCAAAATGTTGGGGTATTTTGCTTATTCATCATTTATTTAATTGAGCACCTACTATGCCCATGCATTTTACTAGAAAATGAAGAGGCAGCATGAACAACACAGATCAAGCCTCTGCCCTCATGAAACTTACGTTCTAGTAGGGAAAATAAAAAATGAATAATTGGATAAATAAATAACAATTTAAAATTTTCTGGGCACAGTGACTCATGCTTATAATACTAGTACTTTGGGAGGCTAAGGCAGGAGGATCACTGGAGCCCAGGAGTTTGAGACCAGCCTGGGCAGCATAGCAATACCCTGTCTGTTTGAGCCCAGAAGTTTGAGGCTGCAATGAGCTATGATCAGGTGGGTGAGATAGCCAGACCCTACCCCTCAAAAAATAAGAAGAACCAAAAATTAAAATTTTATGTAGTATCAAGTTATGTCAAGAAAATTTAAATGGGGTAAAATGATAGGGAGTGATTGGGTTAGAAATACTATTAAATATGGAGTTGGTTATGGGAAACATCTCTTAGGAGGAATGTGTTTGAGTAGGGACCTTAATAAGGAAGAGATTGTATCATAGTAAGATGTACAGGAAGACCATGCCAGGAAAAGAGAAAGAAGGGTATGTATAAAGTCCCTGAGTCAGGAATAAGCTCAAAATACTCTGGGGAGAAGTGAAGAGTGGAGCTAGAATGAGGAGATGGAAGGCAGGACATGAAAGAGAACCTATAGGCAGAGACCAAGGTGTATACACCATAGTGAGGAATTTGGATTTCATCCTAATTAAAATAGGAAGCAATTGAAGACTTTTAAGCAGGGAGTCACACGATTTGATTTCTATTTTAAAAGGTTATGTTAACAAGGATGCAAGAGTAGAAAAAGAGCTTCTCAGGAGGCTCCAGCAAGAACAGGGATGAGCTCAAGATGGAAAAGGGGTGAATTTGGTCAGTGTTGGGATATAATTTAGAAATAGAACAGACAGACTTGCTGATAGATGGAGGACAGGAGAAGAAAGAGTGAAATCAAGAGTGCTTTTAGCCTGGATAACTGGTGCAAGGGGATGCTATTTATTGACCAAAGAAGATCGGAGATGAAACAGAAGAGTAGGAAATGAGTTTTATTTTGTGCATGTTGAACTTGAGATGCCTCTTAACAACGAAGGGAACAGCTTTTGTAATCAGCTTAAGGTATGAACTCAGAAGTTGGAAGAAAGTTAAGGAGGTATGAATTTGGTTTTTATTTAAAGTTATAGATGCCTGAAAAGAGAAGTAACTTTTCTAATGGAACTTGAAATTAACTAATGGAACTTGAAAATGAATCTTTTGACACCAGCCCACTTTCTCTTCCTACCACATATTTTACGGTGTATTCACCATTATACGTTCTGAAATAAAATGTAGGGAAATGTTGGGGGCAGAACATTCTAGAATCACATATAAATGAGTGAGATTTTTTCCCCGATGCTTATAGACTACACTGATTCATGATTGCTTCTTTATTTATTTTACTTATGCAGTTATCTTTCTATAAATGTATAATATATGCACATTTAACTTTACAGAAACCTCTGAAATAATAAGTCCACAAATTAATCAAGTACCAGTGTACGCTACAGACATCTACTTTCTTTTCTGAAATTGTCACCTTTTGGAATAACAAAGAAGATAATTTGACTCCATACTAAATGTAGATCAAAGAGAATTGAAATACAGAGATAAAATTTCAACCAATAACTCAAGCATGTATTTCTGAATTGTATCAATAACATTTTAATTAGATGTATCAGGTTTATTTAATAGAAACGTCTAGCACAAGTATCACTTGATCGCCACAGCTTTAAGAAAAGATTTAAAGTAAATTAATTGCCTGAAAAATAAAACTAAACCAATAAGAACAGAAAAGGGAAAAAAACCATAAACTTAATTATATTTCAAATGAATACTGTGATCACTCTGAATGAAGAGTAAATAAGTAGGAGGGAAGAAAAAGGGGGGAAGGGAGGGAGAGGGAAAGGAAGGAAAGAAAAATGAAAGGAAGGAGGGAAGATCCAGAATAAAGGGCTCCATTGGTCAAATGTGCATGATTTGAGCACCAAAATAATTGTCAACCAAAAAAGAAGTTTAAAAGTCCTTAATAGCCTAATTGTAACAAATGGATAGACATATAAATTAATAATTAAATAGACATGGGAAAAAGGAATTCCTTTGCTCACAGTGGAATAGGAAAGATTAGCATAATGTGGAAGGAGTGTTAAAGTTGGAAAACCAGCATTTTGCAACCATCATAGTCAAGACTGCATTAGACAAGAACATCTATGACTGTTAAATCTGAGAAGTTTTTGATGAGGAGCCATCATTACACAGTAGAGAAATCAGGCAACACCTTAAGTAGGTAACAGAAGTCAATGATACCAATGTGGGACAGATGAGCCTCCTATGCCTGGAGATATGACGGCATGAGAGGAAACAACATCACCTGTGCAGTATTCCAGCAGAAACATAATAACCATAATCCCATTATGAGGAAGTGTCGGTAAAATACAAATTGAGGAACAGGCTGGTAAAAGAAAAAAAGAGTACAAAGAGTGGGTAGTAAACTACATTCTTTAAAATCTTCAGTTTCATCAGGACAAAGAAATGGTATGGAAATGTTCCAGATTAGGAGAGACTAAAGACACATGACATTTAAGAGATCTGTTGTACAACACGGTGACTATAGTTAATAACAATGTGTTGTATTCTTGAATATTGCTCAGAGAGTAAATTTTAAGTGTTCTCACCACAAAAATGAGTATTTGAGGTAATACATACATTAATTAGATTGATTTAGTCATTCAATGATGTACACATATTTTAAAACATATTGTACACAATGAATATATACAATTTTAATTTATCATTTCAAAATAATACTTTTTAAAAAAGAGAGATGACAAGCATAATATTTGATTCTAGACTGGATCATTTACTAGAGGGCAAAATATTATACAGGATATTATTAAAGAGCAAAATTGAAATATAGACAAATATTAGATAAAAATAGTGTATCAATGCAAATTTATGAAGTAGGTACTTGTATGTAGCTGTTATGTAAGAGCTCTTAGGAATAACACACTAAAGTAAAATGCCTTGTTATATGTAATTTACTCTCAAGTGATCCAGAAAAAAAATAAAGAAAGAACAGTATTTTAAAAAGGAGGGAAAATTACACACCAAATGGGATAAAACATTAAGATTAAGCAAATCTAGGTAGAACTATAAGGGTGTTCATTTTGCTATTTTTATTTTTACAATTTTTTGGCTTAACGTTATTTTTAAATAAAAATATTTTAAAGTAAGTGAAGTGTAGAGTTTCTGGTGTTCATTTAAGAAAATCCATTGCCATCAGAGATAGTATTTTATTTTACTCAGAAGGCAGCCTAATTGCACAGAGAATGTTTTTGCTGCTCCACTAATTCAGATCTGCCCACCAACACACGACAAAAATAAAAGCAACTTGCTTAACATTTTTCTCTTGGGCAAAGTGAAAATAATTGAATTAGGGTATACTTCGGGCCAGGTGCAGTGGCTCATGCCTGTAATCCCAGTACTTTGGAAGATCAAGATAGGAAGACTGCTTTTGCCCAGGAGTTCAAGACCAACTTGGGCCACAATTGAGACGTCTTCTCTCCACAAAAAGAAAAGAAAAGAAAAATAAATAAACAAATAGATTAGCCCTACGTGGTGGTGTGTGCCTGTATAGTTCCAGCTTCTCAGAAGGCCGAGGCGGAATGATCGCCTGAAATCAAGAGGTAGAGGCTGCAGTGAGCCGAGATTGTGCCACTACACTCCAGCTTGGGCAACAGAGTGAGACCCTAACTCAATTAAACAACAAAAAAATATACCTAAAATAATTCTACCTTTTTTTCAGAATTAGAACAAAGTATGGTAATGTTTTTCAAAATCATATAGCTATTTATTCTTTCCAAGGAGGGAAGAGTTTTGAGAATGTGATAACCACAACATATTTATAAAGCAAAAGGTTTACTGTAAAGTAGAATAATAAAGAAATGTGAAATGTTATACTAGTTCACAGAGAAACATCAGTAGGCTAATTTTATTCTTCTTTGCTTTCCATGGTTCCAATATTGATTAATGATTCTAATGCCATATTTATTTAAGTTTGCATTCAAAATACAAATCTGGTATTCTCCTCAATAATATTAAAAGTAACAAAAATATGAAACAAAAAATTAAAACCTGTTTTCAGTACATGTATAGAATGATGAAAAATAAAACTGGAAGGAATTTTTAAAACATTAAATTTAAGTGACTAATTTTAGTTATTGTAAAATAGTGAAAAAATAAATGATATCAGGCAAATGATGGAAACAATAATTCTCCAGTAACAAGTAATTTACATTTTAAAGATTAAAAATTAGCAAACAGCATTTTAATTTTCTACAGGGCAGATGTGTATATTATTCTTTAAATGGAAATATTTAGAAATGTAAAGTGACTTTCTGTTATTCTTTATATCTACACAAATTATTTTCTGTATTAAAATGACACATTTTCTATCTTACAGAGCCCATGTACTGCCATAGTGCATATTTTTGCAATCAAAATACTTTTTCTATTTATTTAGCATACTTTAATTAACATAATAAATATGAATATGCAACATGTGGCACTCATTTGGAAGTCACATTCATTATAATTAAATAGAAAGTCAACAGATATAGAAGGGCACAAATTTGCTTAAAAGGCTGGAAGACCCGTGTTATCCAGATTTAGAGGATATTTAATTAAAAGTAATTAAAAGTATGCCATCTCTCTCAGTTGGCACCCAAACTGTGATCTTTTAGGTGACAGCTTTGCTTCTGTTTATTCTTGAAAATAGAAAAATGGCCGGAAGAAGAGAAAACAAAACAACCAAACAAAAAATGAATGTTCTTTTGAAAGTTTAGTCATTTATGTCAAAAATAAATACCATTGTTATTCCCAAGTGAAATTATTATTTGAAAAGTAATATATCTATTTATTTGATGGGGTGGGATAGAGTCCTCTATATGCAGATCATTCTTTTCTACAGATAGACAACTTTGGAGAAGTCAGACTGTGAAGGCGGAGGGAGACACTCATTTACCTATAAGATTAGTGAGACCAACCCTGGATACCAGTAGTCTGACAGATACCCAACATAATCATCCACTTGTCACGAAATCAACTATGTCTTTTTAAGAAAGAGACCAAATTTCACAATGCTGTATACAGCAGTCCTCCAGTTTCAACTTTGATTAGATTCAGTGAAAAATTCTATCTTAGGTAATTAAGTCACATGAATATAATCTAATAAAACAGTAATATATATGTCTATAATTCAAAAATCAAAATTTATGCTTTCCAACAGTAAATTATTTGCAATATAACATCTAATTTCACTTAAAAAATTCATATTTGGAGACAGACTCTTGATGCTTTTTAAAAATAACAGTATGTGAAATAAAAAATATATGCAATGTGCCCTGCTGTTCTACTAATGACAAGAATGCCCCCTTCAACAATCTGCATGTCTTGTGGAAACTTAGCCATACAAACACTTATTTTTTTCTCCCATAAAGATAATTTTTGCAAAGAGAGAATAAATTCTAAATTTACTTTTTATAATCTAGAACTAGTCTACAGCAATACCACTCAGAATGCACCCGAGCTTGTCTCATAATCTAGAACTAGGCTGCTTTAGTAATTCTTAACAACAACAATAACAACACATCTGTCTTGTTAGCCAGATAGCATTTTCTCTACTGTATTAGTTTTCATTTGCTCTTCTGAATTACAGTGGTGGCCATCTTAGATTGTAAGTTCCCTGGGCTATATTTTCTTGCGATTGCTCTGTTATTTAGTGTAATATTACTACACTACATATAACATATCCATAGCACTTAATAGTTCATGATATCAAAATATCTCACACTTAAAATTTTGGACATTTGAAAATGCTCTCATCATTTAAAAAAGAGAGAGAGAGTGGCATTAAAAGAGGTATTGTTGAAAATACAGAACTGGTGTTCTGATGGAAATATTTTTAATTAGTATGTGTTACACAAAGATGAAGATACACAATTTTAATGGATTTCTCACAACTAGCAACTTAATTTTAAAATTATTTCTAGTTAAGGATGTCAAACTTGAGCCAACAGTTCAATTTTTGAATTTATAACACTAGCCACCTGCTTTTCTCTCTAATCAAAAGACAGCAACTATTGCTATAATATATTGCATGAAAATGGTTTTAAAAATCCCAAGTGGGTACCAAGTAATATAATAGAACTAGTGTAACACCATGGTTTACCAGAATTTACAAAAAATTAAATCTATTACTCGATGGGATAATGTAGATTTTCTTTCTTGGAGGCTATAAGATGTCTAATTTAAAAAACAAACCAAATTAAGAAAGCATTCAAATTATATTTCTTGGAATATTTACTTTACCAAATCTCACATGGCAAATGTGTGATATTTATCACTTTCTCAAAGTGGTTAAGCTATAAAAATGCTCAGAGACAAACTATTCAAATTTTCATATAGATACAGATATAGATAACAAAAGTAGTTCACTAAAACTGAACTTTTCTTTGTAAAGCTTATTAAACATTCGGTAAAGTTTTTAGCCAAGTATAAAGAAGCCAACAGTTTTTTAAATGACTTTAATATTACTGTATTATGAATACAATTGTATTAAATACAGTTAATATGTGTAGACATAAAAAATGTGTGTAGACATTGTTACAGATTGACACAAACAAAAATAAAAGGTTTTATTGGATCTAGATTGTTTAGAATTTCACTAATAAATTCAGGTTAGTTTGATTTTCAATTATCAATCCAAATGATTTTATTTTGCTTTAGTTCTTACTCCATTTTAAGCATTATAAACACATATTAATCTTAGTAAGAAAGTAGTGAATTTTTAAAATTAGATTTACTTACCTTACTTAAACGTTAAAATCATGCTTTCTACCGTACAAATTACTTTTTCTAAATTCAAATATAGTGTGATGATATGAAAAATAATATTTAAATGTCACATTTAAAATAATACAACATGTTTTCACAGTAGGTAAAAAATATATATAAAAACAAATTTTTTCCCTTAAAAAAGGCCCAATTGATAATATGCAAAATGAACAAAAGGATATATTTGAGAGAATGCTAGGAATAATCAGAGAAAGGAGAAGAAATGTGCTCCAATTTGTTAAAAATCCAAAAGTTTCTTCAGCACCAACTTGTGTGCAAAATCAATCAGACACAAGAAAGACAATGTTTTACTTTGTAGGTAAAATACTTTGAAAATCAATGAAAACTTAACAATTATCCAGCATTTTAAAAGGTTGGACGTCAAGTTGAAACTTGTAAATGTATTAAACTTTGTTATTTAAAACTGTGATTACTTGAGAGAAGGATCAGGTTTATCTAATCTAATTTGTCATCTGGCCAGCATTTAAATTGTTGGCACATAAACAGCAATCCAAGTAATAAAATGAAAAATAGCAACTTTTTCTTACCTCTATGCCTTAGTCATATTTGCTTGTTAAAACGCTGCTTTGTTAGTGGAGATAATCTACCAGCACCCCAAAGAGCTCTGTTTTCTTCTTGACTCTCTTCTCTAGTGAGATTAGTTTTTTTCCTTTGCAAACCGATAGTCCACCAAAAGAGGAAGTTGTGAAACAACAGTCATTATGCTTTATATATTTAATGGAGAATGGAAAATTATTCACAAAGTGTATACTTGGAGTCACCTTTCAGGCTATAATTTGTGTGTATACATATATAATTAAGACATAAACATATTTGTATGTGTAAGCAACTTTTAGAAAAGTTAAGTTACTGAAACCTATGCTTGATTAAGTAGTGCTTATTTACATACGGAAACATCTCCTGAGTGGCTAAATGATAATCATAGAAAAACAGAAAATACAGCTCTATGTGGAAAAAAACTGTTGACCTGATATATGGGAATAAATGTGCTTTTATAAGTCTAATTAATTTAAAGTCTTTGGAGTATGACCTAAATACTAATCTGACTATGGGCATCTTTTAAAAGGAAGAGGGAAAAAAAATTAGTTTCAGCAAACAGGCATTTTCCTGGAATTTGGGTAGTGGTTTTTTGCCTACAAGTCTTAAACTTCCTTTCTCATGAATAGTTGCCTGTTACATATAGATAAAGCGTTGCAAAACTGAAACTATTACTTATACACAAGCTATGGTCTCTTGCAGCCACAAGATTTAAAAAAACAGGTGCAGATCCTGTGACGATGAATATTTAACTGGTTAAGTTTCTTACAGTTTGTGGTAGTAAATGAGAATATTTAAAGGGCAATAGGCAGGGCTCAGTGACTTAGCCTGTAAATCCCAGCACTTTGGGAGGCCAAGTGGGAAAACCATGTGAGCCCGAGTTCAAGACCAGCCTGGGCAACATAGCATTCTGTCTAGGTGACAGAGTGAGACTCTGACTCAAAAAAAAAAAAAAAAAAAAAAAGAAGACAATGGGGACAAGACATAAAAGAGCTGATCAAAACAAATACTGCTGCCACTTTAAATAAAAAGATATATGTGTGCCTTTTGTATATGTATGTATATATTATCTATCTATCTATCTATCTATCTATCTATCTATCTATCTATCTATCTATCTATCTTTCTCACAGGTACAGTTGCCAGATAATAGAAAACTATGGGTAGCTTCAATTTGTGGGTGGTTTTGCTCACTGGGAAGTGGAAGGGGCTAGACTGCAAGAATGACATGGTAATTATGCAAACCTCCACACATTGCAAGAACCTCTTTCTGGATTTTAGAAACTATCATGCTTTCAGTGTATCATATTCTTTACGTTTTATTTAACCATATATCCATAGACTAATAAAGAGTAATTGAGTGATAATTAGATATGGAAATATTTTCCATTTCACCTAAACTCATACTTAATGTGAATTTGCAGGAAGTAGAACAAATAAGCCAAACTAAGATAGCTGTTCCCACAAAAACACAAAGACCAAAAACAAAAAAAGCAAACAACACCAAAATTATAAACAAACAAAACTTCAGGGTGTCATCAATATCAAATTTTATTTGGATTATTTGGTGAGATACTTGTAGGAAAAATCTTTGAAAAAATAGTTATCTATGTGACTAAGATTGCTTAGACTTGATGAGTTTAAATACATTTTAAATATTATTATATTTCAGTATCATTATAAAACACCACTCAGTTCTGAAAGACCCAATCTCACTTCTGTAAGCATAGTCCTCAATACCTGCCGTAATATTAGTGTGCTAGTTCCATATTTGTGTGCCTTTTGCTATGATATATATCTCCGCTTTTCTTTTTCTTTTTTTTGCCCTGCCCTGATGCCTGTTCCTCTTATCTCTGCTTTTCTAATGATCCCTTCCAGGCTGATAGACCTGCTCAAGTTTCATTCTTAAAAGATTCTCCTCTGACTGACTTGCTCGATTACTTTCTTTTCCATCGTCAGAACTTTTTGAGAAGTTGTCAATATTGACTTACTTTGAGTCCTAATATTGTGTGTATGTGTATGGTAGAATATATATATACCAAATTTACCATTTTAACCATTTTTAAGTGTATAGTTCAGAGGCATTAAGTCCATACACATTGCTGTGCAACCACCACCATCTATATCCAGAAAATTTTCATCCTGCTAGTCTGAAACTCTGTACCTATCCAACAATAACTCAATGTTCCTTCCTTCTCTCAGCTCCTGGCAACCATCATTCTCTATGAATTCAACTACTCTAGGGAACTCATATAAGTGGAAACATACATCATTTGTCCTTTCGTATCTGGCTTAGGTTCATCAAGATATAGCATGTGTCCAAATTTCTTTCTTTTTTTAATGATGCATAATATTCCATTGTATGTAAACACCACAGTTGGTTATTCTTTAGATGATGGACTCTTGCATTGTTTCTATCTTCAGCTATTGTGAATAATGTGAATTGTAGATATTGCTACTATGAACATGGGTATACACATATCTGAATCTCTGCTTTCAATTCTTTTGGGTAGTCATAAAAGTGGAATTGGATCATATGGTAATGCTATGTTTAATTTTTAGAGGAACTACCAGACTAAGTTCACCTCTCTTCCTCATAGTTCTTCCTTCTGCATTTGGGTTTCTGCTTCCTCCTGTTCACCAAGACTCTCTTGCCAAAGTCACCAAGTGATCTCCTTGTTGCCAAATCTGAACTCCAAATGTCCTCTTACTTGACCTCTTTTCAGCACAGGCCACCAGGGGCACCTTCCTCCTCCTGGAAGTGTCCTCTGTCATCCTTCATCCTCACCTTCTGATTATGTAGCAACTTCTTCCTTTTAAGATCCTTTAACTGTGTTCGTCTAGCAAATGCTGCCACTTCTCAAGATTCTGTTCTGGGCCTACAATCTCAATAGACTTCCATAGTTTCAATTAACAGATACTGATTGTCCCCAAATTTCTTTTTCCAACCCAGTTATCTCCCTAGAGTAGTTACACCGGTGCAAAATACAAGATCATCTTTACTTGTGATCTAGAGAATGAATGTTTCAACCCTACTGTTGTTTAACCTGGACAAGTCAGCCATTATTTTTGAGACTTGTTTCCTCGTCTGTAAATGGAGCCTTAACTGAGAAGGCTCCATTTAAGAAGAAGGTTATTAGAAGACTACAAAATGAAAAGCACTTAAATACTTTATTGTGCTTGTAGTATAAAAAATACTGATAAAGCAAAAGTTCATTCTAATTATCTCTAATGTGATTCTCCTTCCCAGAGATAAGCAGTACTGTCAGTTCGAGGTGTATCTTTGCAGACTTATTTCCTATAGAATGACAAATATGCATATGCGACACATATGGAACTAAATAATTTTTTGAGGTTTTAATGTAAATAACATCACACTGTGTTTTTCGCTGTGACTTTTTAAAACTTTTTTTTTCCTTTAAAGACATGGGTTGCAATTCAGGACCAGGTATACATGTGGTCATCATGCAGGTAAAGTTTGGACCTCCCTTTGGTGCCTACTTCACTTGGTTTGAGATCAGGTACGCTTACTGATGATATGCGCACCACCCCCCTCCCCGGACAGTTTCCTGCTACTGCCAATCCTTTTCTTATAGTATTATGATAAATGTCCAGGGTCCATTTATGAGTGAGAACATGTGGTACTCAATTCTTTGTTTCTGTGATAGATCACTGAGTATGATAGTCTCTAAATCCATCCAAGTAGCTGCAAAGTCCATAGACTTTTTTAAAAACTTAATATAGCGTGAAGATTTTCCAAAGATATTGTTTTGAACTGATTTGTACATATCTAATTTCCTCATTGATTGAATTTGTGTTGCTTTTTCATAATTAAAAACAATGTGGTCAGTCAACATCATCATAAATGTCCTTTTAAAAGTATATTCAAATCTTTTGCTAAGGTTGATATAAGAAAGAATAGTTGGGCCTATGCATATGCATTTAAATGTTAATTGTTGCTGCCAAATTGCTCAAAGAAGGTTTTACCAGTTTGAACCTCCAACATTTCCTGTTTCTCCATGTTATTGCCAGTACTTGGTATAATTAAACTTTTAAAGATTAAAAGTTAAGATGCAAGAAAATGGGATCTTAATAGTTTCAATTTGTATTTCCTTGAATTCCGTGGAGATTGAACATATTTTAATGTTGTATCCTTCTTTATAATTTCTATTTTGTGAATTGCCTGTTCATTCATTCCAAGTATTTGTTTACTGGGTAATGTTGATTTGTGGGTTAAAACAAGCATTTGTTTACTGGGTAATGTCTTATTGATTTGTAGGGTTAAAAGTATATTCTATTTCAAGATATTGCAACCATCCTTCTTTTCTGATGATGTACTATTCTCCTCAGCCTCCATTTTAGGACTTTTCATGTTGGCTATCACAGCCTTTTGAGATGATTCTAATATTCCTTGATAATGGTCTTTGATTTCTGACACAAGATAGCCGGTTTCATTTTGTGTTTTTCTTGCCTTATACCTGAAATCAGCCACTTCTCTAAAGGACCTTGGTTCCTTTTGGTGGGACAGTGAAAAACTTTCTCTTTTTCAAAAACATTGGGCACATTTTTCTATTAAAGGATATTTTGATAAAGACTAATATAGCAATTGTCACATTTTGCATTTCAAGCTTTCAAAACACCCTTCCAAAGAAATTTTAAAAATCATTTAGATTGGAAAAATATCACAGTCTCTATTGTTTTCATCCACATTTACCATTTTAATTGTCAATCTGTTTCCTTAATTTTTAATTTTTTGGTATTATGCACTTATCACTTAAAAGTTAATAAGCATCTGTGCATATGTCCCTGAGAACAGATTTCAAGTAAAATAAAATAAAGATATTCATGATTTTAGCTACTATTTCCTTACCAAACTTATTTTCAGGGTCACTTTAAAACTACTGAAGTAGAAATATTTCAGTTGCTACCTTCATAACTCAGTGGTGAGAAAAATACTTCTGGTTCACTGATTTTATTTTTAACTTATTAAGAAAATGGCTTTAATATTTCAACATTCATTCAATTTTTCTGTTTTGTTTTTGTGCAATTGGAGAATTGAAGAGGAAAGCATTATCTGATCATTTTCAAATATCTATGACTCTTAGTTTCCTTATCTATAAAAGAGCATGAGAATACCAACTTCAGCAGGGTGTTAAGAGGATTAACTGAACATCACACAGGTCCAAGAAGAATAAGTTTCCTAATAAGGATAGTGCTGAAAAGTTTTGACTCTATTTGAGAACACATAAACAAAAATATTTTAATTAAATTTTTTTATTTTTAGTTTTTAGAAATGTGATCTCACTATGTTGCCCAGGTTGGTCTCAAACTCTTGGCCTCAAATGATCCTCCTACCTTGGCCTCCCAAAGTGCTAGAATTATAGGTGTGAGCCACTGGGCCCAGCCTAAAATATTCTTCTAACTTGTGAATATATTTATTTTGAAACATAAACATCACAAAAGTTTACAAATGAACTCATATAGAATTCTATGTTTGTAATCATATTGTGTTTATTAAGAAAAAATGAATTAAAAGTAAGTTAAAAGTTTAAAAATTAATTTAAAAATGAATTTAAAAATCAAGAATATAAGACATTTGTGGAGAGTCATTCATTCATTCAATATTTTTACTCTTTCAATATTTTTAATCATTCAATACTTTTAGTGGTAGAGGCTGAAATACAAAATGAATAAATAGCCTCTAAAGGTTACTCTCTGTCTCACCCTTCTGTGCCCTGGTTTTTGCATAGAATCTGACTTCCACACATCATATCTCCAGGCCCCCTTGCCCTTTTCTTTCTGCTAACTTTGGTTAATGGAGGACAGCAGATACAGAGAGAAACTGGAGATTTATTTGTTTACTTATCTATCTATTTATTTACTTATTTGGAGTCAGGTTCTCACTCTGTTGTCCAGGCTGGAGTGCAGTTGCATGATCATGGCTTACAGCAGTCTTGACCTCCTGGACTCAGGCGATATTCCTGCCTCAGTTTCCTGAGAAGCTAGGACTACAGGCATAGCACCACCACACCTTGCTATTTTTGATTTTTTTTTTTAATAGAAATGAGGTCTTGCCAGGTTGCCTAGACTGGTCACAAACTCCTGGGTTCAAGCAGTCCTCCTACCTCAGCCTCCCAAAGTGCTGGTATTACAGGCACCACACCCAGCCTGGAGTATTTATTATATCTCCTTCATCCTTTTGGTTACAGCCACGGCTTCTCTGTCTGCACCTCTTTCTCAGATATAGCTTTTCTTTTTCTTTTCTTTCTTTTTTTCTTTTTTGAGTCAGAGTCTCACTCTGTCACCCAGGCTAGTGCAGTGGCACGCTCACGGCCACTGCAGCCTCGACCTGCTGGGCTTAGGCAACCTTCTGTCTCAGCCTTCCAAGTAGCTGTAACCACAGATGTGTACCACCTCACCTGGCTAATTCTCAGCTATAACTTTAATGAGGTTCCAGAAACATTGTTTTTCTTCCTTGCCTTTCCAGTCTAGTGGTGATAAGAGTTTCCCACCATTGCTAACCTCTGGGTGTTCTACCACACCTTATTTTTATTGCCATGATCTTAATCATGGCAATATCTCTAAATAATCCCTCATTAAATTACCTGATCATTTAAAATATGCCACATTAAGAAGACCTTACTCAAGATCTGTGTGAGTCCTAGCCAGGTGAAGTGATGTGTACCTGCATTCCCAGCTACTCAGGAAACTGAGGTGGGAGGATCACTTGAGCCAGGAGTTCAAGATCAACTTGGGCAACAAAGCAAGATTCTGTCTCTAAGAAAAAAAAAAAAAAAGAAAGAAATAGGATTGGGAGGAAAAAACTACATTATTCCTGTTATATATCAAATTACACATTTTAGTTTGAAACTGATATGTTAGAAAGTATACAGTTTCAGGGGAGAACACAAAGAAGAAAAATTATAGAATATGCCCTAGGCTAGGGAAATTAAGCATTGGCTCAGAAAACATGATAACTGAGACTTGAAGGATGAGTAGGACTTCATCAGTGTTTGGAAGGAGAAGGGGCAAAGTGGAAAAGGCACGGAAATCAAAGAGAGTTTTATATTTACAAAGCTGCATGTGGTATTCTAATTGGGAAGGTTGGAAAAGGAGTGGTGAAGGACACAACAAAGACAGAGAGAAACTGGCAACAGAAAATGATGAAAGGAGCCGGGTATGGTGGCTTATGCCTGTAAGTCTAGCATTTTGGGAGGCCGAGGCGAGAGGATGGTTTGAGTTCAGGAGCTTGAGACCAGCCTGGGCAACATAGTGAGATCTCATCTCTACAAAAAGAAAAGAAAAGGAAAAGAAAGGAAAAAAGTTAGCCAAGCATGGTGGCGTGCACCTGTAGTCCCAGCTACTCAGGAGGCTGAGGGGGAAGGATCACCTGAGCTCAGGATGTTGAGGCTATGGTGAGCTGTGATTGTGCCACTGCACTCCAACTTTGGTGACAGAGTGAGGCCTTGACTCAAAACAAACACGTAAATAAATAAGACGATGAAAGACATTACAAGGAATGGTGTCTTAAAATAAGCATGAAGAAAAAGAAGAAGAGGAAGAAAAAGAAGAGGAAGAAGTAGAAGAAGAGGAGGAGAAGGAGGTGGAAGAACAAAAAAAGACTTTTAGTATGAGCAATCAGCTATTTTGGGTATCTGCGCTTTTTCCTTACCCATTTCTTTTGGCAGCAATTGTCATGCTTTTTCTCTGAGGAATAGGTCCTTACTATTCCCTAATACCATGTGTTATCAGACCATATGAGGTGAGTGGCCTTGATTTTCTTCATATACCAACATTGGTGTAAGCCTGTGACCAACACTGGTGTAAGTCTGTGACCAACGTCTGAGAATTATGTTTATTTTCCTTGCCACAGTGATTGGTTCAGAGAAGAGTACATGATTCAAGCCAGCCAGTAAGATTTATTTCTGGAAATCTGCAGCTCTGCTTTTGCTGGAATTGCTAGTCTAAGAATTATGCAAACCTGAAAGCATAAGGGATCACTGTGAGAAGAAAATCTGCAGAAGAACGAAGCCAACTGATAGAAAGGCAGACCTGAGGGAGAGTGAAAGGAAGAAAAACCAAGAGACTGAGTTCTGAGGATATCATCAGTGTCCCCAACTTCATGTCTGAACCCCTGTCCCTCTTTTTTTCATTAATTGAGCCAAAAAATTCTTATTTTTTCCTAAAACCAGTTTGAATTAGATATCTATCCAGAAGGAAACTCTGGAAGAAGGGGCATGTTTTATTTGAAATGTAGAATATAAAATAAAAGCAAATTAAAAAAAAATTGTCCCCGGATGAGTGCTGCTCAATAGAAATATAATGCAGACCATGTATCTAATTTAAAAATTTCAAGTCACTATTAAATAGAAACAGTTGACACAAATTTGAATAAATACTGTTATTTAACCCAATACATAAAAATGATACCATTCCAATATGCAGCAATATAGAAAATACTATACTATTTCCTTTTTTAGTTTAATTACTTAAAAAGGAAATATAATTAAAAATTCACTCCTCAATTATACTGGCCACATTTCAAGTGCTCAACAGCATTGGACAACACAGTTCTAAATTATAGATCCCAGTGTACTGGGTGAGCGTCCACAGTTCAGTTGAAATTGAACCTGTAGTCCAATCTTAGGGCCTTAGAATGAAGATCTATTTGATATTTTTGGATAGAGAAATGATGTAAGCAAAACAATGTTTAGATAAAAATAATCTGACAGTCACAGCATCTTTAGAGCTTCCCTGATTTCCCAGTCACATTAATGATGTCTTTCTCTATAAGACATCATTATTGTCACAAGGACAATGTCAGGTTCGCTAGGGACAGAAACATGTATTCAAAAACCAGAGAAATAATCTCATGTTGAACAGGGTTCTCTCAAGACCTTACCTATGCATTGTTTTGCCTCGATGAGAATCGGAACTTCCCCATGGCATTGCATGACATCGAGTTTCTTATTTCTAATTTTTTTCTTATGTATGTATTAACTAAAAGACTAAAACACATCATTTGAGATGTGTTCAAACAAACAAACAAAATAGGCCAAGTACAGTGGCTCCCACCTTAAATCCCAGAACTTTGGGAGGCTGAGGCAGAAGGATTGCTTGAACGCATGAGTTTGAGACCAGTCTGGGCAACATACTGAGACCTCGTCTCTACAAAATATTTTTTAAAATGAGCCAGGTGTGGTAGCATGCGCCTGTAGTCTCAGTTACTGGGGAGTCTGAGGCAGAAGGATCACCTGAGCCCAGGAGGTCGAGGCTGCAGTGAGCCGTAATTGTGCCACTGCACTCTAGCCTGGCGACAGAATGAGACTCCGACTCAAAAAACAAACAGAAAACCCAAGCAAACAATAAATGTCTTTGAATTAAGAAAATATACTGTCTACTATCGGCTCCAATGGGGGGGAATATGCTTTACTTTGTTCTTGCCCCACCTTAGCATATCACATTCTTAAAAAATATTTGTTGAATGGAACTGGTAAATTATAAAATACAAAGATTAGTCTTTCAAATCTTCTTGGATAAATAATATAATATGAGATACAATTCTTTAAAAATAGTTTTCAATTTTAACACAGTTAACATATTCAAATAACTTTTTGATTAATTTTTTCTGATCAACACTCCATTTTCTTTCTATTTTTTATACATGTAAAATGATTTAAAGATATAATACTTTTAACCTGGAACTTTCATGACAATTTTAATGAAGTGATTTTATGAATTTTAAGAGTCGTCATGTCCTAGCAAATGAATTACTTTAGAGAATTTCTTTTTTTGTAACAAACACCCTTTTCTGTTAGAACATTTTAAATTCCTAAGCAGAGGCATTTTATATAGTTAGTGAAACACTTTTTGTTTCTGCGAACAGGGTGAGGGCCATGTTTGTTATTTCTGTAGCGAAACAAAGAAAGGATATGTTCTCCTTCAATAGCACACAGCCGCTGCAACTGAGGAACATGCTTCAAAATGGGGGTCAGGTCAGGAAAAATGTCCCCAGGGGGAAGTTGCTGGGAACCGGCCCGTCTAGTCTAGAGAAGGCAAAGTAGCAGCCAGCAGTGGTAGCCACAGCAAATCACAGCTCTGTGAAAGAGAGGCAGCCGCTTTTACAAGAGTTCCAGAGAACTGTGGTGCTATTAGTGTTGGAAGATCTCGTAAAATACTACATTGGCTTCATTTATTTTCTTTTTGCTTGTAGTTATGGGGAGATGCATATTTGAAGATGTGGTATTCACAGTTTGTGAAACTGTAAGTATCAAAAAAGAGAAGTGGCTTTTTTTTTTAAAGGGGGGATTCAATCTCTGGTTTTTGGAGGCAGCTGTCTTTGTCAATAGAATTTAACTATTTTTGACATTTGAATACCAATTCTGACAGTTGATAGCAAGTTTAGATACCCATTTGGCCACTACAGACTGAACCCTTGGTAGTCATATTGAACAGCTTTACAATGTACCGTTTTGTTAGAAAACATTTAGAAATCAGGCCTTAATGTATTCTGTTCTTCCCAAAAGCCAATTACCAGAAGTCACACAGCTTTCAGAAGGCTTCAAATGAAGTCACTTATGTTTCACAGTTGCTGAAAATTCACAAAAATATCAAAGCTCAAATCCTTGGCACGCACTGGGGAAACTAAGCCCTTGTTTGTGCTGTCAATGAAATCAATGGTTTTAAAGGCTTCTTGATTGTCAGGATACGATGAATTTTTTCTTTCTGGAAATACTTTTGTGGGGATATACCCATACATACATATATACACGCACACACTATATAGAGAGAGATACGTATAGTGTTTTGGTGGGTGGGGGGTTATAGAAGGAATATGAGATCATCATAAAATTTGGAAAATTTAAAAAAACAGTAAGAAGGAAAATAAAGATAATTATAACAATCAGCTGGGGTTATTATTATTAAGTTTTGATGTACCTCTTCCCAGATTTATTTGTCTGGGTATGTTTTGCATTGAATAACAATGTGGTATGATGGTGTTCCCATAAGATTAAGATACTGTGTTTTTGCTGTTCCTTGTCTATGTTTAGATACACAAATACTTAACTTGTGTTACAATTGGCTACACTGTTCAGTACAGTACTTGCTGTACAGGTTTGTAGCCTCGGAGAATATAGCCTTAGGTCTGCAGTGGACTCTCCCATGTAGGTTTGTGTAAGTATAATCTATGATGTTCGTACAAGCCAAAATCATCTAATGATGCATTTCTCAGAATGTATCCCTGTCATTAAGTGACACATGACTTATCTATTTAACTATATCTCTAAGATTTAGTTAGAAAGATATAGAGATAAATATACAGCAAGATTATTTTTTAGAAATAATGTTATTTAAAAAATAGCAGAATCTATATAACTGTCTTTCCATTTTTATTATTCACAGGCTAAAAAAATACACAATGACAAAACTATTATATTTCAGACACATATAAAAATTCTTATTCACAACATCATTTACACATGTTTGAACAATTAACATATATTTTGTAAAAACATATATATTCAGGATACTGAATAATTTGGATATATAATTTTTAAATCTTTTGTAAAAGCCATGACATGCAACTTTGAACTACTGAAGTCTTTGAACTACTGTAGTCCCAGTTACTTGGAGGCTAAGGCGGGAGAATAGCCTGAGCCCAAGAGATTCAGATCATGGTGAGCCATGATCATGCCACTGTGCTCCAGTCTGGGCAACACAGTAAGACACTCACTCAAAAAAAAAATCTAAAAGAAATATCCAGTAAATATTGTACTGAGAATGATCAAGAAATAAAAATTCACAAAGGAATTTACATCAGAATCAGAAGCTAGAGAAGTAATACTTAGAAAATGACCAATTTCTTTTTAATTTGGAAATAAAATTCTAAGTAGAGTTAAGAAAATAGGCCGAGCGTGGTGGAGCATGGTGGTTCATGCCTATAATCCCAGCACTTTGGGATGCTGAGGTGAGAGAATTGCCTGAGCCCACGGGTTCGAGACCAGCCTGGGAAACTTGGTGAGACCTCATCTCTACAATAAATCAAAAAATTAGCTGTGGGTGGTGGCGCATGCCTGTAGTTCCAGCTGGTTGGAAGGCTGAGGTGGAAGGATCACCTGAGCCCAGCTGATCGAGGTTACAGTGGCTGTGAGCGTGCCACTGAACTCCAGCCTGGGCGGCAGAGTGAGACTCAAACTCGAACTCAAAAAAAAAAAAAAAAAGATAATCCCACGCCTTTGGGAAGTTGAGGTGAGTGGATTGCCAGAGCCCGCGGGTTCGAGACCCGCCTGGGCAGCGAGACCTCATCTCTACAATAAATCAAAAAATCAGCCGGGCGTGGTAGCACATGCCTGTAATTCCGGCTACTTGGAAGGCTGAGGCGGAAGGATCGCCGGAGCTCAGCAGGTCGAGGCTGCGTTGGCCGGGAGCGGCCACTGCACTCCAGTCTGGGCGACCGAGTGAGACTCCAACTCAAAAAAATAAAATAAAATAAAAATTAATTAATTATAAATAAATAATAAATAAATTCCTTTAAAAAAAAAAAGAAACAAAATAATATGCAGTCCAGCTACTCAGAATGCTGAGGTGAAAGGAAGATCACCTGAGTCCAGGAGGTTGAGGTTAAGGTGAGCTTGATCATCATGATAATGCCACTGAATTCCAGCCTAGGTAACAGAGTGAGATTCCAACTCAAAAAACAAAAGACAAAAAAAAGAGGGAAAAAGAAAATAACAAGACTAACATCTCAGTACTGTCAGAATGAAAAATTCTTAATACTTGGGTATATCTTCATTTGGTATTTTATTATTTATGTAGTTCATTTATAAAGCCAAACCTTGAAATACCCGGGGAGGAGTGGTTGAGAGGTTGAGGAAAGTGCTGGGGATATTATAAGAGAACTGGTAAGGGAAAAGCACCTTTGTGAGAAATAAGTAATGTGCAATGCAGATGACACACACTCAAACAACTTTTAGGATAAGTGACTCATTGGAATTATTTAAAATTGCAGAGACTCAACAAAGAGGGGAAGTTAACTATGACATGATTTAACAAGTTCTAAGTAATTTGGTCTTCACAGTCATTTGATTACCATTCCTCAACTAATTTCAGAAATACAGACATACTCCGCATTTTATAGGGATGTGATTCAAAAGTTTATTTGTGTGTTACTTGTTTAAATTTGCTGCCCCATAGTTATAAGATTATACATTGTTGTTAACTTTCCTGAATGGATCATGAAAGCCCACTTAACATATAGCACGGCAGCCAAGATCTCCAGCTCTTTTAGGATCCTTCAAACATTGGACATAGTAAACAGGGATTGTTCATTTTTTTAGGTGTGCTAATGGTACGGTGGTGATATTAAGGGTTCAGGAATCTAAGGGTATTGTCTTAAAATTCTTCCCTCCACAAAGTCTGTCAACTTGATACATACTGACATATATAAGAATAGAATGACATGCATGGATTTACATTAGACAACAAAAGAGTGAAGAGTAGATGCAATAAGATTAGCAAAATATTAGAAGTTGTTGAAATTGAATGATGGGTATTAGGGGGTTTATTTTACTTTTTTTCTGCTTTTATGTTTGAAATTGTCCATTAAAAATGTAAATACATCAATACAGAACCTATCCCTTAAGCTTAATTCTGAGAACCAACCTTTGGTTCCATTAAACTGTAGTGTTTTTGAGTCTAAACTCACAGCCTGGTCCTTCCTTTCTTCTGGATCCCTTGTTCAGTCATTCCTCAACCTTTCAGTGCCATGAGGGAAACTCAGACTGAGTGAATTTCAAGGAATATCTGGGATGGCCCGGATGGTAGATGTTAGTGCACAGATAAAGACTAGAGCATTTGTTATATTGAAGTTGAGTGAGACAGAGATCCCTGGCCAAAGGTATAGTTATGATCAAGTGATCCCTGATGACCATGGAAAGGGGCAAGGAAGTAAGGAGGCCTGAAAAGAGGAACTGTCTGCCATGTTGATAAATGTACAAGGATAGAATTAAAAAATCACCAATATGCAACTCCCAAAGTAATATATAATTTAGACAAGGATATCAGAGATATGCACACCAAATGGTCAAAATTTATTAGAAAACAGAATATTCATATAATTTTAAAATATTACCCCACAGAGAGTTTTTTGAAACAAAAAATTACAAAGGAAATATGGACTGTACAATGGAGACATCTTGAGATCAAGTGGTCTAATCTAGGATCACCAACAGTAGGACACTGTAACTATATGATTCCTGATTAATGCAATAAGAATAATCTAGTATCATCTATCTACCTAATATTTTTGCCAAAATATTTAACTTGAATATGATCATAGGAAGCAGTCAAGTACATCCAAACAAGAGAATTTTACAAGACAACTAAAACTGGCTTGGATTCTCACAAAATTTAGTGTCATTAAAAACAAAAACTAAAAAGCATAGGATTGTTTAAATTCATAGTCCAATGAGTCTTAACCAAATATAATGACTGAACATTGGATCCTAGTTTAAAGATAAAAACATTACAAAAGACATTACATGTGGGAGATAAAAATCTGAATATGAATGGTCCATTAGAGATTATCACTGAATTACTGTAAATAATTTTGGGAATAACAGTATTGTGCTTGGTAGGAGAATGTCCTACTTAGGAGATGTGTTCTAGAACATTTAGTGGTAAAGTGTCATGATGCTTAACAGAAAGTCATTAAACAGGAAGTTAACACATGCGCGCGCGCGCGCGCACACACACACACACACACACACACACACACACACATATATATATACGTGTGTGAAGGGAGAGAGAACAAAGAAATTGGTCAAAATGTCAACAATTGGTGAAAATTATATGGGTGCTTATTATTATATTATTTCAACCCTTCTATAGATTTAAACATTTAAATATGAAGGCAAAAAACTACACAATCTTTCTTGACTTTAGGTTTCCAGTCATAAAATGAGGGGTTTAGAATAAATCACTTCTAAGTTCTTGATTATTTATATGTAAACTAGAACAAGGGAGAAAGCAAAGGTTGAATTAGTCAAGAATTTAACAAAGTAGATTAGAAGGATAACATGCCGATGACATGGGCACTTAATTTAAAACCATTTTTGAGTAGTGCATAGTCCTTTGCTTTGTACATAATTTATATTAGTTTACTGCTTGTTGATGAAATTACACTAAAACATTTAAGTATTCTTCAAAATTGTATAAAAGCTCCTTAAATATAGATATAAACTCAAATTATTTACACTTCAGAAATAATAGTTACGTACATGGTTGACATGTACAAAGAGACATTAATATCATATCCATAGCATGTTTTTGAGAAAAATAAAAATTTATCAGACATATATAATAGACTCTTAAAACTATAGGTAATTTTGTGCATTTGATATATCATTTACCATAGTTGTCATATTTTATCATATTTTCTGTATTATTTTATCACATCATATTATTATTCTGTCATAGTTATATTATTTTATCATATTTGTATACATGATATCTTATATAAGTGCTAAACAGATTATTGCCTACCCTCACTTTTTGAAAAAATTTTTATTTTAAGGATGTGTGGTACAATTCAGGGTTAGTTATATAAATGTTCATTATGCAGGTACCCTTCCTTGTTGATGTACTTTCACTTATTAAGAAAACAATTTAAACTTTTTATTTAATAGAGTAAATTCCTTGGTTCTTTAGTGTAGAGTACATTGGAAAAATTAACGATTCTCAGTTGGTAAGCATTGATTAAAAACACATCTCTATGGTGACATAAAAAATATTGTTTGGGAAAAATAATAAGAAGGAAGCTTCTTCATCAGTTAGAAAGTAAATGTAAAGCAAATCAAGTTATATATCTTAAGTTATTTTCTGCCTGTTTTGCAAATATTTATCAATTATTTTATTATTAAGTTATTTTGATGTCATGTCTTATAAATAAACCAATAAATATTGGCTTATTTATATTGGAATATTTAAAAAATATTATGTACTTAAATCTATTATAATTTTCTGTCCAAAATTGTTTTGAAAGAGAAGAAAATGAAAAAATTACTTACAGTTCAGAGTTTTTCCTCTTCATTTTACTACATAGAAAGTATTATCTAGTTAAAAATAAGAGCATAGTCAACATAAGATGTGATGTATCCTGGTAAAATTTTGGATAGGGCATCTATATTGAAAACTTTATCCAGAATATAGTTCAAAAAAGAAATAACTTATTAGAATGAAAGTGTTATTTGCTTCCTATTTAAATTCTCATAGATGTTTTATAACTAATCTGAGTATCTTCCAATATACTCTTATTGCATATCTAGATGTTTTTCCAAAGTAAGACCATCAGAGACCATGGACCTAAACGCCAATTAGCTATTTTTGTTTTTGTTCAGCTAAAACTTACTTATGTCTCCCATGTAAACATTTGTGGTGGCTAAGTTTATGTGTCACTTGAGTGAGCTAAGGGATGCCCAGATAACTGGTATAGCATTATTTCTGGATATATCTCTGAGAGTGTTTACAGAAAAGTCTAGCATTTGAATCAGTAGGCTGAGCAAAAAAGATCCTCTCTCTTCGATGTGAGCATCAGCATCCAAGCCCTTGAAGCCCAAATGGAACAAAAAGGCAAAGGAAGGGCGAGTTCTGTCTCCTTGAGCTGGGACATTTATCTCTGCCCTTGGACACCAAAGCTCCACTACTGACTTTCCTGGGTCTTCAACCTGCAGATGGCATATTGTGGAACTTTGTGAACCAATTCCCACAATGAATTTCCTCATATATATCTGTGTTTATCTTATTAATTCTCTGGAGAATCCTGATAAATGAAACATCTAAATTTATGGACACATTAGTTTTGTAAACTGTGATCATATTGGTGTATTTTGAAATTATTCTCTTTCTCATAAAACACTAATGTAAATTTGTCAAGGATTAAAAATACATGAATTTTACTTTGTTGTGTACTAACAGTGTCTTACTTTCACCTCATAGTTAATATTAGAATGATGATGGTTGCATTTTGACCATTTCCCGTATCACTTAGCACGACATTATTTGCAATTGTGTGTGCGTGCATGTGCACACACAGTTTTAAATAGATATTTATTGAATAACTGATTCAATGAATAAACTATTCTATTATGTAGTAGATGTTCCAGATTTTAATAAGATGTTTCTTTCTATTTCTCTCTTATTCTAATGCTTAATTTATCGCATTTCAAAATTGGCAAAACTAGAAGTTTTTACTACCAAAGTATTGCCTCTTTTTCACAATAACAGAATATGTTTAACATTGCTTAACTAAACAATAAGGAAAAAATATTAATTTTACCCTCTGTCTACACATATGCCAAATTCACATCTTTGTCTGATTTATTTGCATCTGTTTTAGTTTAGCTTAGTCAAGAAAACAATACAATTTTTAACCACACTACAAAAGACTAGAAATGTGACCATATCAGTGTACTATCATCTATTTTAATAGTTATTTTCGAAAGGGATAGTGTTACAAAGAAGTCCTACAATTAACTTTAAGGGAGGTGGAAAGTGCTGGTACCTTTGTGCACAGTGCTATACAGCTCTCCAATTCATAGATCTCATGTTGCAGCAAAATAAATTGTAGGTAATTTTCTAAATTACCTAAGGCACACTTCCAACTGTTTATGCTGTTGAATGTTTAAAGTTAAAAATCATTGGGTATTTCACTCTGAAATATGTTGCAAAAAGTCCTTTGCTGTTAATCTGAATGAATTAGTAATTTTACTCAGGATGATTTTAAGGTATAGATGAGTACTTTGTAAAATGTGTTTTATGCATTTACAAGATTTGTGCTATAAAACATTATGATTAAACTATGGGTGTTTTTGCATAAAGGTTTGGGTCAATACCAAAAATAATTTTGTTATTCTTCTTCTAAGCACATAGCATATGCTAATTCTGCACCTAAAACTCATTTTTTCAGCTGAATTTTATTATAAATGTATGAATAACAATATAAAAACACGGATATAATCTTTGCACCATTTGCATTCCACAAAAATCTGAATTTTCTAATTCAAATGGAACAAAGTTAAGTTATATGTTCACTAATGCTTCATGAAGGTTATTATATTAAGATCAATTTTAGCAATAATTCTGTATTTCTCACCTTCTAAGATAAAAAATATGATAATTTCTGCCTAACTAGATCTGCAACTATACCTTCTTCTTGATTTGGAATGAGTAGTAACTGTCTAATTTCACAGTTACATGTAAAACTAGTTTTCAAGAAGTTTCCTCTCAAAAACATTGTCACACATCTTGAGTTTCACCAAAAATTCAGAGGTACATATAACACATAGAAGACAAAGCACAAATCAACCAACAAGAGAAAATTGTCTCTCTTATTTATTTATTTATTCATTTTTGAGTTGGAGTCTTTCTGTTGCCCAGGCTAGAGCACAGCGGCACCTGCACAGCCTCCCCAGCGGCGACCTGCTGGGCTCAGGCAATCCTTCGCCTCAACCTTCCAAGTAGCTGGATCTACAGGTGCGCACTATCACGCCCAGCTAACTTTTAAAAAATTTATTGTAGAGATGAGGTCTTGCCAAGTTGCCCAGACTGTTTTTGAACTCGTGGGCTCAGGCAATCCCCTCACCTCGGCCTCCCAAAGTGTTGGGATTACAAGCATAAGCCACCATGCCTGTCCGCTTACTTATCTAATCATCCATTAGTTATAATAAAAATATATAAACTATCATACATTTATTTGCACTGATGTTTGGAATTCATTCTAATGGCAGCCTGAAACTGCAGGTGCCACCACTAATAACTGGAACTGTGCATGGACAGGATCTAATTTTGTCTTCCCATTTCAAACACAAATGCCTCTTGTTTCAAAAGAGGTTTCATATATTCAGTCAAAAATCTAGATAAAAAATATTTTAAATTCTCTTCACAATAGAAAAAAGCAACAATCTAAGAGAAAACATTCAGAAACAATTCAGAAATGTTTTTATTTTGTTTATAATCACAATAGCAAGAGAATCTTGTCGTTAAAAGTGAAATCATAAGCACATCAGGAAGTCATGTTTGAAAACCAGGAGACTTCTGCTTCTGGCTATGAGGGAGTAAAAGAGCCTAGAATTAACTTTCATACATAAGCAACTAGAAAACTGGGCAAAATATAGAAAATATCTATTTTTAGATACTGGACCAGAGGCAGTGCAAATAATGGTCTCTGAGAAAGAAACAAGTGAGGAACTTCTTGTTTGAAGGTAATTTCTGAGTTGCAGCAAAGGAATGGAGAAGCCAGTATAAGCCTGGCAATCTCATTGAATTGAGGAGACAGATATCCCAACATGAGGAGGCTGCAGCAATTAGAATTTATAGGGCAAATTACCTGAGATAAAGGAACTATGGAGAAAGACCCCTCAAATCTGACTATGGTTTTTTCTTCCTATGATTATTTAGCTGAACACCAAATATGCTTCAATACGGTGAAGTATCATGAGTTCAAACTAGAAATAACTTCCAGGGAAAGAAAAATTATGTGGGAGCTGTGAGATGAATTCATGGAACTCATACAGACCTAGGAGTTTGTGAGTTCCCATCAGCTGGAGTAGAGATACCTTACTGAATACACAAAACATTCAGTAGAGTTCATTAGAAGAGCCCACATCTTATAAATGGAGCAATATTAGTCCAGAGTCAATTTTATTCTAGACCATCCCTGAAATGACTTAGAAAGAAGCCTGGAAAGATCAAAGTTCTAAAATGTGGCCAAAGTCTAATAACCTTTAAAGGAATACAAACAGAATCTGGCATTTAGCAACTTAAAATTCACAATGTTTGGCACCCAAAAAAAATCACTTAATAGAAACAAACACACTCAGGAATGAAAGAGATGATAAAATTGATGACAAAGACCTTAAAATATTTATTACAAATATGCTGCATATCCTCACGATATAAAAGAAAACATGAACATTATGAGGGGAGACCCAAACAAGCCAGGAATTTATTTTAAAATGTGTACTTATTCTTACATGCTTAAACTTCAGTCACCTTCAAAGTACTCTCTGTTTGATGCAATACACCTGTTGAGACTTTTTTCCACTGCTCAAAAGTTTTTGAACTCATCAATTTTGATGGCTTTTAGTGCTTCTGCCATTTTAAAATTTCATCTCTTTCACATTGGCAAGATGTTTCCCTTTGAGGACTTTTTTCACCTGGGGAAACAAACAAACAGAAAGTTTGCTTGGGGTGAGATAGGGTGAATAGGGAGAATGGGGCATGGGGATCAAACAGTTCTTGGTCAAAAACTGTTGAACACTCTGTGTGGTATGCACTAGCTGGCACGTTGATGCTGATGGGTTCTTAGAACAGTTACCTGACTTCCACAAGTTAATTCTGTTTTGGGGAGAACCTCTCCTCTTATGATAATACAAATAGAGGCTATAAAAGGGAAACAATTGGAACTTCTAGAGGTGAAAATTATATATCTAAAATGAGAAATTCTACTGGAGAAAATCAGCAGCATTAGTTAACTTACTAAGAAACACCCAGTAAAATTTAAAGACATAGCAATATAACCTATCCAAAATGAAACAGAGATACAATAGTGATTGAAAAAAATAAACAAAGCTTCAGTGATTTGTAGGACAATATCAAGTGGTCTAGTTTATAGGTAGTTGGAGACTTAGAGTAAAAAAAAAAAAAGGAGAACAGTGGACAGAAAGAATGGACAATAATAATAAATAAATAATAAATAATTGCTGAAAACAATAAACCAACAGATTCGTAAAACTCACAGTTCCTGAGCAGAATAAACACAGTGAAAACTATCCCAGCACATATCCTGAGCTGATTGCTGAAAATTGCTTAGGTTTGAGAATGGAGATGGGTATGGAGACAGAGGGAGATGGAGATGGAGTTGGGATTCTGACTGAGATAAGTCCCAGAAAACTGTAGATTTCCAACCTTCCTTCCCTCTCCATGGCCCCTCTTGGAGGATTCATAACAGGCTGGTATAAATTCTTACCATTGACTTTCATTATTGCCTTATTATTTTTTTTTGGTATGACATAAAAAGTGAATAAAAGCACACAATGAAATGCATGCTATGTTGTCAGATACTGTCACAATAAAAGAATTTAGAAGTTTTTCAGTATGAAGATGTTGGGTAATAACTCTCACTGTGCAAATGGAAACTTGGTTTATTGTGTTCATTATAAGAATCTCTGTATCATTCATTAAACATTTATTAAGCATCTATTATGTTCCTAGACTTGGTGGTGGGTGGAGTTGGTGGTGTTATGTAAAATAAATAAATATGGTAAACGTAACTAATAGTTGGGTTATGCCCATGGTAGTTCCCTAATTTAGAGGGTCTAGGTTAGTGTGCAAATTAACAGTAAATAGAACTTTACATAGGAAACACATTTTACATGTAATAATCTCTAAATTCTCCTTCTACGAATGCTTGTAGAAGTTATACAGTTACTTTTATACATCAAAATCCTAGAATTTAGCATTTTGATTTGAACAAGACCCTTTCTCTCCTTCCTGAAGACATTGACTATATAATCCTAGAATCAAAGGGTGCCAGAACCGAACAAGACTTTGGGAACCATTTAGAACAGAGGTAACCAAACATACTTGAAAGAGGCTGGATGACTATTCCAGACAGGTTAAGGCAGTGGTGGTGGTGGTGGTGAGGGGAGACTGACTCAGCAGGGGGCCCCCTGGTATAATCAGAACAGTCTAATACACTGTGCGGGGGGCACTCACTGCTTTACACTTACCATGAATTTGCAAGTCATATATTAAAATTATTTTCCCAAGTCCTATAGACATTTGAGTTTTGAAAGCCTGAATTACACTCTCATTTTTCACTTGTTCCTTCTTTTCTCTCAATGTGCAAGTTTAGTAATTTGGAAGGAGGAAGGAGGTTCTTGTCATTGGCCAATGTTTAGGTAGCACATTCTTACATGGCACAAAGGAAACCATCATCTTAAATATCTTGAATAATTGTTTAACTTTTATTTTATTTATTATTATTATTTTTAGAAACACGATCTGGGGTTGTCCCCCAGGTTGAAGTGCAGTGGCATGATCACAACTCACTGTAACCTCGATTTCCTAGGCTCAAGTGAGCCTCCTGCTTCAGCCTCCTGAGTAACTGGGACTACAAATATACACCACTGTGCCTGGCTAATATTTTTTTTGTAGAGATGGTGGTCTCGATGTGTTGTGCAAACTGGTCTCGAACTGACTTTAACCAATCCTCCCACCTCAGACTCCCAAAGTGCTGGGATTTATAGGTGTGAGCCACTGCATCTGGTCGTCTTAAATAATGTTTACTCTAACGAATTAATATCGTATGCTATTTTATATAAATGAGTTTTTTTTTTTTTTTTTTTAGTCTGGGTCTTGCTCTTTTACCCAGGCTGGAGTGCAGTGGCACAATCTCACCACAGCCTTGACCTTCTGGGTTCAGGTGATACTTCTGCCTCAGTCTCCCCAATTTTTTTGGTTTTTTTTGCAATGATGTGATCTTATTATGTTGCCCAGGTTATAAATGAGTTTCATTTTGTGTCTTTGGACAGACTTTATTAATGCATATTTGTGGAATTATTTTTATTTTAATAACACAATTTGTGATAGCTGACATTAGGGATTGAGGATGGAAGGCCGATCCGTATCACTTACTTTAGACTTCTCATAGGTATAAACTAAGTTGCACTACCAGCAATAAAACCCAAAATTCTTGATAATACATAAAAAATTAAAACTTAACCAAAACTCTCTACCAAGGTAGAGAAGAGAAATGGTTTCACTTTCTATTTTGCCTGCTGCACTCTACAATATAGTAACTACTAGCCACATGAGGCTATTTAAATTGATTAAAATTTAAAGGAATTAGTTCCTTAGTAACACTTGCTACATTTTGAATACTCAATAGCCATATGTAGCTAGTGGGTACTTTAAGAGACAGTTGAGATATAAAAAAAGTTTCTATTATTACAGAGATTCTACCGGATAGCAGTGCACTAAAGAAATACCGTAAATTGAAGAAAATTGCTTTGTCGTCTATCAGTATGCAATCTCACTTTCCTTCTGTCTTGTCATGGTAAGGAAACTTACTCTGTGAAAAGAAAATCTAGTGCATTTATTTTCCTTCTGACATTTCATTCAACTGTCATGTCCTCCTATCTGCCCTCCTGTTCAATCTATACGTTAAACACAGAAACATCAAGCATCGCCATCCATATCCTTCTTCTTTGCTAAATAAAACAATTCTACTACCTTGAACATTGGCTGTAAATTGTCATTCTGTTTCTGGAAAAGAGGATTATACAAATTTCAAAAAGCAGTTTTCTGTCTTTGATGGGTCTCCAGGAAATATCTGTGTCCCAAAATACCTTCCAAGAATCTGGTCATAGTGCCTGAAATTACAGCATGTTCCTGAAAATTTTTAGTGTTTCCCAAGTTCATTACTAAAATGCTGCTGTGTTATCAATCTGACTGCTGTGTATCAATCTGACTCCCATATGTAGCTATTTGTAATTTCATAAGTAAGCACTCCTAGGCTTACAGAACCTGGAAAGAAAAGGCCATTGGCAACTGGGGAGGATGGTTTGTCAGGGGAGCTTTATGAAAATGCCAGATTGCTTCTGAAAATGGAGATTTTCTTGCAAAAAAGGTGTGAATAGGAAACATGAGGATGCTTTTGTGCTAAGATGCAGTACTGTGAGATAGAGCAAACCTGGCTTAAAGTTCTCTTTTGTGTCTTTGGACAGTGAGCCCTCCAGATCTATGGATTCAACCAACTGTGAACTAAAAAATATATAGGGAAAAAATTTCTACAATGTACCAATCAGCAAAACTTAAATATCCCATGTACTAAGTACTACACTGAATCCACATGAATTAAGTGATGTGTAGGTATTATATTAGGCATAAGTAATCTAAAGATGATTTAAAGTATATAGGAGGATGTGCATAGGTTATGTGCAAATACTACATCACTTTGTATAAGGGACTTGAACTTCTGTGGATTTCAGTGTCTGTGGTGGTTGGAGAACCAATCCTCCAAGGGTACTGAGGGACTGCTGTACTACTTAACTTCTCTCAACTTCAGTTTTCTGTCCTTAAAATGGGTCTAAAGGTAACTTTCTATCATATAATAAAGGGTATATACAGAAGGGTTAACTTTGTACTAAGTACACATCGGGAAGTGATGATAGGGGACTAATATTGGGATTTCCTTCTGCCTCTGTCACTTTGAAAATCAAAATGATGAATCTATTAAGCATCCTTTCTCTCTGCTCCATACTTGAGAGTCCTCTCAAGTAGCTGTGACTACAGGCACGTGCCAGCACACCTGGCTAATTTTTTTTTTAATTTTTTTTACAGATGAAGTCTTGCTCTGTTGCTCTCTAATTCCTGGGGTCAAGCAATTCTCCCACCTCAGCCTCCCAAAGTATCGAGATTATAGGAGGAGTGAGCCAACTCACCAGGTCATATTTTTGGGTTTTACTTTATATGCAATTGTAACAATGTTTCTTGTTGGTTTGGATGTTCCATGAAGGCTGACTAGTGGTAGAAAATGAGAAATTTGAAGAAATCAGGTGATTAAAAATAAAAGTGGCCTGATGAGACCCAGAAAGGAATCTAAATTTTGAAAAAGAATATTAAGAAAATTTTGTAATAATACTGTTGTTCCAGTAGCAAGGCAGTGTGGCATGCATTTTAGATGTCCTTCAAATGATTGAAATGAGAAAAAGGTCTCTAACATGATAAGCATTTACCATTTTGGAATTTTTTACTTAATATGTAATATCACTCTTCTTTGGTGTTGATGGATAAATAATGTGTTGTAGGACCTTTAGGCATAGCTATGTCTTCACAATATTTGCCTCTGGTTTTTAGAGTCTTGCAATAAAGCTATTATAAGCTTTTGTCTTTAAAATGCTTCCAGCATCAGACGAAAACTTACTCTTTAGGAAAGATTTTAAGAAAAAAATACAATCCTATCCTATATTAAGTTCATATAACAGAAATTTGAAATGAAAGTTAAAGGGTTTTTCTTTCATTAAACCAACTTGTATTTGTACTTTTATACATTTAAAGAGTGGTATGTGACTTATGTCTAGTATATCTCATGCTAGAAAGAGTGACCAAAGAGTATTGACTAAGAGAACCACCCCTCTCTCCCCCTAAAAACACAAGGAAAACAAAATCCTTTTCAGACCAGCATTTTCAGTCAAACACAATTCTAAGTCAATCTTTCAGAATCTTTACACAAGTTTCCATTTCTTATGTAGCAGTTAATTTCCAGAGAACTGAAATTTAAATAAAACCAACAAATTATGTGTTAAATGTAATAGCTATAGTACCGTTAAGACTGTGAAATTAAAACAAAGCTCTCTAAATAGAAAATAAAGCTTCAATTTAAACTAGAATGTTCATGAATACCTCATTCTCACTCTACCCTAATTTTGGGCTGTGGTTCAACCCCTTTAGCACTATTCCAACAGCCTGCCCATAAAGAGGTCTCCTTGTCTCTAACCTCTACTTCTTCCAGTTTATCGTATTCATTTTATAACATTAGCCTTTCTAGAGCAGGACTATTCTATACCATTCCCAAGTTAAGAAAGCTTCAAAGTTCCCATTTTTAACTGATTTAAGGGCAAACCATCAGTCTGTACTTCAAATCCTCTACCTCAGTGGTTTTTCAAATAAATTCTCTGGAATCCTAATAATCCAAAATTCATTAGGAGTTCCACAAAGTTTTGTTTCAAGTGCAATGGAAGCTGAGACTGCAATCAGTGTCTATTTTCCTGGGGTTCATTAGATGTCTAGATGGCATTAGACCAGAACATTATAGAAGTCATTGTGCTAAATTTGAACTTATGAAGTAATTTTATTCTAATTATTACCCTGGAAATTTTTTACTTTAGAGTTCTGCATAACATTTTATTTGGAAAAAAGCGTGATCTACTACAAGTTGGAAAAAGTTTGTGCACAACATGCCTATGGTTTTATCACCAAACATGCCACAGTTTCATTTATCTATTACATGCTGGGTCTACTACCCAGCTTTCCCTTCTCTTATCCCATTCCCCATGTCTCTATGCTAAATGTTTTCTAGGCTATCAAAGCCTTTGCTTATCCAATATCTAACTTGTTCTTAACTGTGTATCATGTTACAGCACCCACCGAATTTTTCTTCCCTATGTTTTCTCCACATTACCTTTAAGGCTTATTTTGCCTGACGGCAAAAACCATGACTTACTTTGCACTTATTAGAATTTTAAAGAAAGGATTTGAGCACCAAGATTTCTGAAAGTGAATGTACACACCACCACCACAAGGCTTCTATACATTCTGTGCTTTGAGAGAGCTACCTTTTGTTCAATGACAGGTATTGCCTAATTAGTAAAGTATGTAAAATATGATAATTTCATAGAACATATGTGAAATCATCCATTATTTTAGAGCGTTCTGACAATATGGGAAAATACGATGAGAGATAATAAGGATAATGAATGCAACAATTTACTGAGTGCCTATCATATACTAGATCTCTCCATATATTTCCTTACCTCATTCTAACAGTTCTCCAAAATGGACGCATCTCACATTTATGGGAGAGAACATCGAGACTCCAGGGATCAAATTATTTGCTCAAGGTTATGAGAGTGAAAGTAGGAGAGTCAGGATTTAAACAGGGGCCTGTGTGGTGCAAGTACTTTTGTTCTTTCTAGTTTATCACACTATCTCTCAATGGAAATAACAATAGCATGTGTATGAATTCTTCATACAAGAAGGTCTGAATGTTGCTCATTCAATAGATCGAATCGGAGACTACTTCATGTCTGTTACAAAATTCTTGCCTGAGGATTTCCCAAAATAAAACACTGACTTAGACTGAGAGCTGCCTTCCTCAGTTACTGAGCATTTCACTCTTCCTGGTTGAGATGAAGAGTTTCTACCAGAAAAAGTGACAACAAAGGGAAAAAAACTGAAAAGCAGAACTGTAAATACATACTTAAAACTTGTGCTGCTTCTGATAGTAGAAAAAGAATATAATAGAATAAGAATGAAGAGAAAAAATACACAGCAAATGTTAGTTAAATACAGATTTGCTGATTGAGTAGTGATTAAAGTCAAATAATCAGATAGAGACAGACTTCCTATCATGGCAGAATGGATGAGAAATATTGATGAAAGGCTCTTGCAGTGTATGAGAGCTTTAAACTTCCAGCTCAAGCCCTGGCTCACTTCTCAGCTTGAATGATTGCCAATAATGCCAGTATCGTTGAGAGAACTACTGCCTCTTCACTAATGCAACCAGCTATCCTTCTATCTGCCAATGCTGTTTTTATCTTCTCCTCCTGGTTGGAAATCTCCCTGCTCCCAGTCTCAGCTTTAAGCCCCTTGACTCTGGCTAAGAAACAGTTGCCTCATTCCACAGTATTTAGCAACTCAAAACATCCTTAGTTCATTGAACTAAATTTTCCCTCTGGTGGTTTCTAACCTTAGTGTCTTTCATAACTTTCATTGCCCCCATTTCTTCCTTAATTTGATCCTATAGAGTTTAAAATTTCTAAATTATAAGCTGAAAAATAACAGGAGTTGCAATTTATTAACCTCCAGGCACTTTGAAAATAGCTCATGTTAATATCACCATGAGACAACCCTGAGGGTACTAGTTTGAAGGAAAAAGGCTGAATAACAGAGATGCCCAGTGGGATGGTCTCCAGGGATGGAAGAGCAGAGGTACCATTGTTAATCAGCCCCAGTGCTGAGAGTTCTGTTCCAATTACCCAGAAGCTGGTTGTCCTAAAACTTTTTGCACAAATAGCAGTTTTGTCCTCCCTTTCTCCCTCCCTCTTTCACCACTCTTTGTCCTTCATACTGATTTTCCTGAACTTATTGTCTCTCTGATCCTGCATTTATTGATCTGAAGTTTGACTTTTTCATTTTATGAGAACATTTCCCCTAAAACAAAGGGAGAAATACCATTTTAGACTACAATACTATCAAGATAATACTTTTTATGAATGAGCAAGACATTCTGCACATAGGAGATGATTGTAATCACTATCCGCTTATAAGATTTCACTTACATTTTCAAAGGAAAAGCAACTTATGCCTGTTAAATCTAGCTATCATTTTGTTTTTAGAATGTAAAAAGTCTAACTAACACTTATCGAACTCTAAACTTTCATTATGTGTCAGATACTTGGTTAAGCATTTTATATGCACTTTTTCATATAATCTTTAAAATCAGTACCTAATAAGTACTACTATTATTATTATCTCTATTCAACAGGTAAGGGAATTGTTAAAACTTACAGAAATTAAGCAGCTTGTCCAAGGTCACACAGTTAGTATGTCTTCAGACTCCTCAGAAAATAGTTCCGACTAACAACAATAACAACAGCAGCAGCAGCAAAGTTCTTAATCACTTACTGCTACAGAACTAAATTATAAATTTTAAGCTACTTCTTGGTACTCATTTCATTCAAATCAGCTTTCCTAAGACTGTTACAGAATAAACAAAATGATAAAAAAATAGATTGATCAAATTCCATAGAGAACTAATTTGGGTCAACAATAGAGTCATTTCTAATACTAAACTCTACTTGTAATATATTTCACATAGAAAAAAGTCAGAGATAACAATGACTTTTTTCCCTACTTGTAGAGATGTTTTGATATAGCCCACAAAAAAGAGAAAATTCTGTGGTAAAATGGTTTACAATATCATATACTGATTTTCCTGTTAATTTAGCTTCTTTCTCCAGAGCTGTTCTTAGAGCTTGAAAAACATGAATTTTCTTCTGAGAAGAAATAATCTCCTAGATTTGACAACCCCATATCTAATAAAAACACTTCCTTAAGAATGCACATATTATGTTTTTACATTCAATAATGTGTTGACCTTTAGACTTAAGTTTTGAATTATAGTGTTAACGCAAATCTATTTATTTAACACATTTCAAAAAATGGAATATCTCTTGTGGAAAAAGAGTTTCAGGCAATAGAAAATCATGTGGTCTGGTGTCAGATCTTACTTGTCTTAGCCAGACTCACTATGATAACAGACTTGAGTGTCAAGATTAGCCCTTTGCTCCTGAGGGAATCTGATCAAGAGAAAGTGTATTGGGACCATCTCCTCCACCTCAGGTATAGGGCAGAGAATTACTTGTGAAGTCTCAGACCAAACTGAACAATGACTTCAACCCATGACAACATAACCCACCTGACTTCAACTTTCATGACTATCTGAAAACTCCTACTACTGTTCCCTACACACGAGACTGAACCCCTCATATATTTACAGTGATTGAGTCTAGGTTAGCAACTCCTCTTAGGAGACTGTCATTTGGGACACTGGATACTTTTGGGGGGAGCCCATCTACTTTGGATCAGTTCCCTCACTTTTTAAATTCCAACTGGCGCCACAAGTCGGAGATCCCAGGGTGTCTTGAGCTAAATCCATTTAATTGCAAAATGTATTTGCCAGAGCTAAACTGAGATATAAAGATCAGTTGGTGTGTTATTTCAATTAGATCTACTTCTTCAAGTAGAATTTAATGGGAGAGCTCAATATTGAAAAACCCAACTAAATAAAGGTACAGTTGAAACAAGAGTACAGTAATGTAATGACAAGATCCAGCCAGGTGTGGTGGCTGATGCCTGCAATCCCAGAGCTATGAGAGGCTGAGGTGGGAGAATTGAGCCCCCAAATTTGAGGCTGCAGTGAGCCATGATCATGCTACTGCACCCCAAAAAGAAAAAGAAAAGAAAAAATAAACAAGCAGATCCAAGATGCCTTCCTCTCATCCACCATTCACACCCCTATTCAAGGTCTCAGAGCACGGTCTTAACATTCCTGGCTTATTTCAACTGATTCTGAGTCTTAGGTACCTGTCCAAAGTCATTTAACTAGTAAGTCTAGAATCCAAAACGTAAACCCAGTATGTTAGAATTCTCCAGAGAAACAGAACTAATTGAACGTGTGTATGTTATGTCACACAACACACACACACACACACACACACACACACACACACACACACACACACACTCACACACACACACACACACACACACACACACACACCACACGTACATATTGGTGGGGGGAGGAGAGAGAGACAGAGAGAGATTGATTGATTTTAAGGAATTGATTGTGGACGCTGGCAAGTCTGAAATCTTCAAGGCAGACCAGTGGAAAGCTGATGTTGCAGTTTGAGCCTGAAGGCAGTCTGGAGGCCTTCTTCCTTTGGGAACCTCAGTCCTTTTCTCTTAAGGCCTTAAACTCATTGGATGATGCCCGTTCACATTATGAAAGGTTATCTGCTTTACTTGTCTATTGATTTAAATGTTAATGACATCTAAAAAGTAACTTTACTTTTAGGCTGGGCACGGTGCCTCAGTCTGTAATCCCAGCACTTTTGGAGGCCGAGGTGAGAAGATTGCCTGAGCCTGGGGATTTGAGACCAGCCTGTGCAACTTGGTGAGACCTCCTCTTTCCAATAAATCACAAATACTGTCAGGCATGGTGGCATGTGTCTGTAGTTCCAGCTACATGGAAGGTTGAGGCAGAAGGATTGCCTAAGTCCAGCAGGTTGAGTCTGCATTGGCTGTGAGCATGCCACTGCACTCCAGTCTGGGTGATAGAGTGAGACTCCAACTCAAAAATAAATAAATAAATAGTACCTTTATTTTTAGACATCTAGACTAATGTTTGACCAAATATTTGGGTACAATGGTCTGTCAAGTTGGCACATAAAATTAATCATCACACCCTGGGTCCTTAATCTAAAATGCTATACTTTCTCTGCTATGACTTAATAATCTAATAGAAGAGAATAGAAGAGAAAAAACATTTTAGTACAAGCTACTCTCTGTTTACCTAATACTAATTCTCCTTTCTTCCTCTCTAAGAAAGTGTAACATTTTTTGTGTGAAGGCCAATGAGCCTACCTAACATATCAAACTTTCTGTTCTTCTCTAGAGCTGTGGTTGGCCAGTGAGACATAAGCAGAGGTTATTGAATACAGTTTTGGGGAAAATTCTTCAAATGGGCTAGCAGATTCAATTGTCACTGACCATTTATATGACCCTGTGATTGTTTAGATGTGTATCCCCTCTAAATCTCATGTTGAAAGTGATTCCCCATGTTGGTGGTAGGGCCTAGTGAGAGGTGTTTGGGTCATAGGAGCAGGTTCCTCATGATGGCTTGGTATCATTCTCACTGTAAAGAGTGAGTTCTCACTCTATTAGTTAGCGCCAGAACTGATTGTTTAAAAGAGCCTCCCCTCTTTCTTGCTTCTGCTCTTGCCATGTGACATAATGTCTCCCCTTGCCTTCCACCACGAGCAAAAGCTTCCTGAGACCTCATTAGAAGCCGAGCAAATGCCAGAACCATGCAGAACCATCAGCCAAATAAATCTCTTTTCTTTATAAATTACCCATCATTGGGTATTTCTTTATAGTAATGCAGAACAGAAACATAGGACACTTGGCATTTCCCTATCCTTTCTCCTGCCTTGAACTTGGACTGATGACTGAAGCTATAACAGACATCATGTGATCACAAGTGTCAAGGGGATCAGAGAGATCCAGGTCCTAATTTTTTGAGCTCACGAACCAGCGGCAGTAATAATTTCCAGATTTCTCGCTATATTTGAAAAAAGAAAAATATAGATATCTTTTTTTAAGGCCCTGTTAATGTATGCATACTAGATCCTTAATTGACACAGACATAGATAACTACAATGAAAATCTTGAAAACTGAACAATGATGAAAACTTGGAGACTGTACCTAAGGAAGCGAAGCAGAAGGAGCAGGTTGACATAAGCTCGACTCAATAAACACATCAAACACTATCAGGGACTATTTGACAGTAACACTGGGGGACCAAATGGCTGCCATGAATTCAGCAAAAAAGGTAAATGGACCTAAATGGCTAAGAAAGGAGATGGACATTTAAAAGAACCAAATATCCTAACCACAAGGTTTGGAGAGTCACTGGAATAAACAACAGTGAAAGCTGGGTACCTTTTTTTCTCTGAAACTTTCCGAAAAATGAAAAGATAGGAGAAGGGCAGGAAGAAATCAACTGCCCTTATTAGCAATCTTCACTGCATGTGCCTCCTCCTGAGAGACCCTCTAAAGAGCTTTATCTTGACTGGTTTGTCGTGTAAGCACCTCCTCATCACAAGGTTTTTTGCGCAAAGACTTGATTAAGTCCTCTAACTTGTGACTACAAATACACACCTTGCAGCAAGAGCTGAATCACAAATCACTTTTTATTTATTTATTTATTGAGTCAAAGTTTCACTCTGTCACCCAGGCTAGAATGCAGTGGCATGGTCATGGCTCACCACAGCCTCAACATTCTGGCTTAGTTTCCCAGAGTATCTGGGACTACAGGTACATGCCACTACACCTGGCTTCATTTTTTAATTTTGTAGAGATGTAGAGATTTTTAAGTTTTGAAGAGATGAGGTCTCATTATGTTAGGCTGGTCTCATTATGTTAGGCTGGTCTTGAACTTCTAGGTTCATGCAATCCTCTAGCCTTTGCCTCCCAGAATGCTGGGATTACACTTTTAGACATTATTACTTCCTAATCGTAGAGAATTAATTGGAGAAAGAGAGGCAGAAGGGGATAAAGAGATACTTGATCTGTTTGGGATGACTTAAATTAACTCCAGTTTTGAGCCTGAGGACTATCTCTGAGTTTTCCACAGCCCTCAGCAACCCATCCTAGGGACATTCTTCTTGGGAGTAGCCCATTTTGCTAATAGAATGAGAGGCTGCTCAGTAGTGATAAAAGTCTAAGTAGGAGGTTCTATGAATCTAATTCTCTCAACATGGTTGAGGTGGGGAAACTTGAATAAATGGTGAATGACCTTGGGCACATCACAGTCATTTGATGGATTTGAAAACATATAATCTTTGGGGAAGAGAGAACAGAGAAGGGCAGTGTTTAGTCAAGTTCAAGATCCAAGATGTAAGTAAGAACCAAGAAGCCTCTAGCATTAAGTGATCAAGGCAGTTAAGAATTAAGCTAGAGAACAAGAAACAAGTGATTAGCAAATACAAGCCTGGAATTGTGACCGAAAATCCAGAAAAAATGAGAGTCTATTTCTTTCCTTCCTTCTTTCTCTCCCTCTCTCCCTCCCTACTTTCCTTCCCTTCTCCCATTCTTTTATTTCCTTTTTCTGAATACTGGCATGAGCAAGCCCTGCCTGAACTCTCATAACTGATGGCAGCTGAAAACAACCAGGGGTGTAGGAAATACAGAGCTAATTTTCCCAGCCAAGCTTATTCCTGTCAGTTCTCTCAAAATCCAGCTCACTGCAGTGCAAAAATGGTTCTCGTTCGTAGTTCACCTTTGAGAAGTCTTCTGGGAATGATAGAAATATAAGGTATTTTTTCAAGTGTATTTATTACCCTCCATCTGTTGTTAGAAACGAGGAGTCTACTTTATGCAAAAATATGGTATTAGGTATGGTTTTGACAAGGAAAAGTGCTTATATTAAATATGTGCAATACAATAGATAACGAGAATCAAGGCTTTTAATAATGTATCTATAGTTATCCACATTTTTAAATAGAAGTAGTATTTTACTAAGTAAATATGTACCTCCAGCACTTGATACATTAACGAATACATATTTTGGGAAGAGCCTATTTTACTTTACCAGTAAGTGGCGCATAAAGGAACTTTGTGGTGACCTACAACTATCTATATTTTCTTTTTCTTTCTTTTTTTTTTGATTTGGAGTCCCACTCGTCGCCCAGGCTGGAGTGTAGTGGTATGCTCATGGCTGCCCCAGCATCAACCTGTTGGGCTCCAGCGATCCTTCCGCCTCAGCCTTCCAAGTAGCCGGAGCTACAGGTGCACATTACCACACCCAGCTAATTTTTGATTTATTGTAGAGACAAGGTCTTGCTAAGTTGCTTGGGCTGGTCTCGAACCCGTGGGCTCAGGCAGTCCACTTGCCTCAGCCTCCCAAAATGCTGGGATTATAGACTGAGCCACCGAGCCTGACCAGTTGAAATCTAACATTTGTTGACTACCTACTGTACACATGTGGTTCTATTTAATGCTTGGAATAAGCATCTCACTCCTAAAAAAAAGTTCAGCCACTTGTTCAAAGCAACTCAACTAGTAAAAATGACAGAGTATTTTTATTTTCTCTGAAACAACTTATCAGCTTTAAAAAAAAAACCTATTAAATGACTATAATTCTGTACACAATCTCAAGTTGTTTTCAAAGGATCCGGGTAGGGAAAGGATAGGCGAGAGTTAAAAACAAGAGCTGTTTTAGTCACAATCTGATTTGAATAGGCTCATTATGCCAATTTAATGATGAAAACCTGGGTTTAGAGGAGCGTTGGTGGTAAGATAATCATGGAAAATAAAAAATTGGCATTTTTTAGTTTAGCAATTTTCTTTTAAGATGTAGGGAAATATTTATTTATGCAACAAAACTTATAAACATGATGTATTTAATTTTCAGTGACCCAATTAACAGAGCCAGTCAGTCTCCAGCATAATAAGGACGACAACTTCCTTAACTGTCTTCCCTGTCCTTCACATGGTCCTGAACTCTACCTTTTTGTGATGCTTTGTAATTCGACAACCATATACCCGTGTGTTTCCAAAAAGTCAGAGATGAGTCAATTAGCTGTCTGGCCACTGTTTCATCATGAAACAGTTTTCCCATTTTTACCCAATGGAAAATTACATGATAAGCAAAAGAGTGCTTCCCATATTCACCACAATCAAAGATCACATTTCAAATCTGTCTTTTATTTGATGGTTCAATGACTTTAACTTACAATATCCTATAAGTCAATTCAGATAATATGAAAAATTACAAAAACTTTTAGAAGTTCCATATAAGACAGAGAGATATGCTCTACTTTTTACTCAAAGAAACTAATTTCTGAATATTTATTTAGTTTCTAAAATACTAATAATTATAAATATGACAAGAAACCCTATCTTTTCCAAATCTTCTCAGAGCATAAGTATGTACATTAAAAATAAAATACTTTAAAGTCCTTCATGTATAAAGAATTAATAAGGAATCTAACTTTGCTATATTTTAATAGTCTAAAAGAATACTATAACTTAAATTTTTTTAATGTTTAAACCGTTTAAATATATTAGCTCTTAAAAATAAAGTTAGGCCAGGCTCGGTGGCTCAGTCTGCAATCCCAGCACTTTGGGAGGCTGAGGCGAGAGGATTGCCTGAGCCAGTGGGCTCGAGACCAGCCTGGGCAACTTGTCGAGACCTTGTCTCTACAATAAATAAAAATTAGCTTGGCATGGTAGCACATGCTTGTAGTTCTGGCTACTTGGAAGGCTGAGGCGGAAGGATCATCTGAGCCCAGCAAGTCAACGTTGAGTGAGTGTGCCACTGTACTCCAGCCCAGGCGACGGAGTGAGACTCTGACTTAATAAAAAAATAAAATAAACTTAGAGCAACCCCCTCGAGCCCACTCTCACTGTGGGAGCTTTTCTGTCCTCTCAATAAATCCTACTTTCTAATATACATACATATATACATATATATATGTGTATATATATATTTTTTTAATGCAACGAGTTTTCTGATTATATTCAAATATGATGTGCCTAAATAACACCACACTAAAAATAATTTAAAACCTCAGCATTCCTAAAAAGGGAACTATTCTCTGATGACGTAGCTCAGCACTATAGCATGGTACCTAGTACACATTATATACTCAGTAAAATAGATTAGACTACTAAATGTAGTGAACTACTAATACTTTTATTATTATTAGCTGTTAACATTTTATATTATAAGTTGGAGAAAAGGTAGGAAATTTGGGGCATCCAAAAATTATCTCAAAAAAGCAAAAGCTATTATTGCAAAGAGGAAAGAGTGATCCGCTTTGCTAGGGAGAACTGGAAATGACTTTGTAAGGTAGCATCTTGAGTGCCAGTGCTAGATGGATCAGAGGATGTTTGCAAGGTGGAGATGGAGAAGGCAACCATTGCAGACAGGTAATACACCTGTGGCATTTGTTTGGCATGTTTTGGAAATATCAAAAGCTTTATTGCGTTTGAGTAGTAGAGCATTGACCATTCAGGGTACTACATAATGACTAAAGAGGCAGTTTTGAGGTCCTTTTCTTTTGAGTTGGAGTCTCACTCTGTTGCCCAGGCTGGAGTGCAGTGGCATGCTCACGGCCACCACAGCCTCGACCTGCTGGGCTCAGGCAATCCTTCTGCCTCAGCCTTCCAAGTAGCTGGAACTACAGATGTGTGCCACCATACCCAGCTAATTTTTTTTTTTTTGATTTATTGTAGATACGAGGTCTTACCAAGTTGCTCAGGCTGGTCTCGTACCCCTGGACTCAGGCAATTCTCTCAACTCAGCCTACCAAAGTGCTGAAATTAAGAGCTTCAGCCACTGTTCCTAGCCTTGAGGTCATCTTTTAAAGAACATTGTAGACCAAGCAGATGATGTTAAAATTTGTCCCACTGGTATGAGAGAACCAAGGGAAAGTTTTAAGATGCAGCAAGGCATGACCTGATTTGTCAAAAACAGAACAAATTATAGATAATCTGAAATTAATTCTTCACTATCAATATTTTAAGGGAAATTCATCCTCTTAATCACAGAGATCTTAAAACATAGACATCTTTGTCTCCCCGACCTCTCTGCCCCCACTATTTATGTCTTTGCTACCAAATTCTATCCATTTTGCTCTACATCATCTCTTGCAATTTTGTTTTCCATTTGTCCCATCATCTGTGTCCAGATTCAAACCTCACTTATCAGTTCGTTCCTGAATTTTTGAAGCCCATCATGTATTGGGGTCCCAGCCTCCAGTGTCCTTTTACTAATATTTCTGGCATCATGGAATCTCTGCAAAGATTAAATATGCCCAATACTTCCTATAGTTAAACCTGATAATAACATACATGCTCCCTATTATTTGCTATAATTCATTTGTTATTGTTGGTCTTGTATGAATAATCTTTAGAACTGGAGGAATTCTGAAGTACAAGTACTCTGTAATAAGTGAAAATCAATTAATATTATAATGGAGGTTATCTAAGCGAGCATCTCCACTGTTTCAGGGCAATCCCTTGGCCCCGAAACATTAACAGAGAGCCAGGCTGACCTTTGGCTTCATGCAGGGCAGAAAGTCAAGGTAGCCTGTTGGCAAGTGCCCTTAAGACATTTTTAAAGCCCAGGACAGAAATTGTAAAATGGTGGCCATTGGGTTTAATTGACTTGAAGCTTTATTTTATATAAACTTCATATTTAAATAAACATTTACAATTTGGGAGAATTCACATACAAATGAATATTGATGGCCTTTGTTGAAATACAGAAAATCTGTCAAGGCAGAATTAACAATCAGATGGTTCTATGTAGGGGCGGGGCAAATTCTTGAAAAGCCACCACCTTTTTTATGGTTCCATTTCACTTCTATTCTCTAACATAACTCTGGGCTAGGGGAGGAGGCGGGAGGGAAGATGGGGAGCACTGAGGGTGCCTGGGGTTTAATTTCATTCATCTCAATGGTAAGGGGTCTCAGGGTTAGAGTTAAACTTTTGAAATTATGATAGTCAAAGGATATAAAATGTCTTGAACACTTGAGTGTATAAGATTCATGTCAGCTAGGTGTAATGTCAATAATATTCTCAGTTGGGATTTAAAGCACCCCCCCCCCGCCGAGCTTCTTCCTACATCTTATTCCTTCACTCTTTTATTTATTTATTTATTTATATTATTTATTTTTTTATTTTTTTGAGTTGGAATCTCACTCTGTCGCCCAGACTGGAGTGCAGCGGCCGCTCCCGGCCACCGCAGCCTCAACCTGCTGGGCTCCGGCGATCCTTCCGCCTCAGCCTTCCGAGTAGCCGGAATTACAGGCATGCGCTACCATGCCCGACTGATTTTTTGATTTATTGTAGAGATGAGGTCTCGCTGCCCAGGCAGGTCTCGAACCCACGGGCTCAGGCAATCCACTCACCTCAGCCTCCCAAAGGCACGGGATTACAGGCTGAGCCACCGAGCCCGGCTATCCTTTGCTCTTTCAAGACTAGAGGACAACAAATGTACTGATAGACACAGCAAAGAGTGAGGGGGAAATAGTGAGAAAATGGATGGTCTTGGATATAGAAATTCAAAGAGGTAAATTAAGTTGAGGAATATTATGAGTAGAAAGCCAAAGAAAGAAAAAAATAAATTCATAGGCAACTGAGATTGAGAGAGAATTCCTGTTGTGACAAGAAGTGAACACAGAACAGAGCAAGAGCTTTTGCCTTTTCAGATGATTGAAGACACCAGAAAACACCACAGCCTAGAGCTGGAGAACATGTAGAAGAACTGTCTAGAGATGTCCCCAAACCAATAAAACAACAACCTACTTCCCCAAATAGGAAAGGTGTTTGCCTTTCATTAGTCAAACTATTAAAATAGGGAAGAAGATGGGGTCAAGATTTTCTCTTCTAGGTTCAGAAGAGCCATGCTTTGCTGTTTTAACTCTAAAGCAATTTCCTTACAGAGCACAGAGTTGTAGTAAAATCATCCACTGTACAAACCTATTCTGTAAACATGTAACAACTAAGTATTTGGTATTTGGAAAAACAGAAGTGAACTGGCTCATAACATTGCACTGTACAGCTTTTATTAACATGTATCTCAGGGACTTATTTGCATCGCCTAGGCCATGAACAAATCATGAAGCAGTTTGAAAAGGACTTACTCTAGAGGGAAAATAGAGTATGGAAAATGGGGTATAGGTAGACTTGCTGAAGTAAGTGTGAGTGAGGGTAGTGGAGAAAAGGAGAAAAGAGGCATTGACAAACCCATTTAGGACAAAAAAAAGTTGGGTTTCAAAAAAAAATCACTTTTTTTTTTTTGGTTGAGCACATTGGCTCATGCCTGAAATCCCAGCACTTTGGGAGGCCCAGGCAGAATGATTGCTTAAGCTTAGGAGTTCAAGACCAACCTGGGCAGTATAATGACACAGTGAGACCTTGTCTGTACAAAAAGCTAAAAATGAGCCAGGCTTGGTGGCATGTGCCTGTAGTCCCAGCTACTTGGGAGGCTGAGGCAGAAGAATCGCCTGAGACCAGGAGGTGGAGGTGGCTGTGAGCCATGAGTGCCACTGCACTTCAGCCTGGGTGACAGAGTGAAATCTCAACTCAAAAAAAAAAAAAAAAAAAATCAATCTTTTCACTTTAAAACCATTTTGAAACTAGAAATTGTTCTTACAGGGAACAAAGTTCTCTGAAAGAAAAAAAAATGTTAAATGCATATCTTGGCAAGGTTTCATATTTGAATTTAAATTTTAAGATAAATTTGTCAGACTATAAAAAAAGTAATTTCAGAAAAAATATCAGAAAAAGCCTAGTTTTCTTTTTATTAAAAAATACAGAGACATACATTGATATGTTCCTATAATATTTCCTCAGATATTATGTAGATTGAAAATTATAATTAGAAAAGAAATTTTAAAATTCCATAAGGTTTTCACAATTAAACACCTGGAAACCCATAAATACAGCACATAATGACATAATGGAATAGTCAACACAAGGAGGCATTGTTTAAGGTTAACTGAAGTGTGTGTTATTACATCTGCAAAAAGATTCCATAGCTGGCACTCATCTCTAGAATTCTGGCAAAGTGGCATTTTATCCTAAATTTCCCTGTTTGCCTCACAATTCCATATACCTTTCTGTATTCAAAACTTGTGAGTTTTGCAAAATATGTGTAATCTATAAATGCACGTATGCACAATTCAAAGGGTTAAGCTACTCACACCATAGCCAAGGAGTCACCTTTCAAAAGAGCAATAACTCACTGTACGAGTCAAGTCATTTCTCACTATAGGTGTGTTTAACTAATGTTCACACCCTCCAATTTGCTTCAAAGAATTCAGAATTCAGGAAATAAATAAGACAGTTTTATTATCCTTCCAGTCTATCAACTGGAAAAGTAAGTGAATTATTTCAAAGATATGATTACTGTACTTAAAAACTATAGGCTTAAAAATCCTAATTCTTATCAAGGAGTAAAATATAAACTATTATATTTCAACCTAAAACTAAATTTTAAAATGCTCCATATTTCTGTATGTAATATATGTTGTACAAATATATTTGTATCCAAGTAACTAGCTGTGTGTTGCTCGAAATAATTTTTGGTTAAACAAAAGATTCAAGTCCTATACAGCATAGTTAATAGCATGGTAATTACAACATTTTTATAATAACTTACAGTCTTCTGAGATGATGTTTCACAGCTCCTTCAGTTTGTGCTGGCAAATATGATTTCTGTTACTATTCTATTTTAGCTTTTCAGTAAGTGCCAGCAAACGAAATTATATTCCTTCCCTTTTATGGTTTTCTTCGAGGCCCCGACTTGTAGAGAAGGCATTTGCAAGGTTGCTAACACTAAAGTTAATGTTAAACAGCTTATATTTTAACTACAGATACTTTTGCAGTTTGGATACACACACATTTTGATTCTTTGCCACAAATTTAGTTGACATTAGTGTATGACCCATGTTTTCTTCTCATTTATTTATTTTTATTCCTGATATCAGGTGACCTCCTTAAAGCCTTCAGAAAATCTAGTTTGTTTGAAAAGGAGACTAGGAAATATTGATTGATATAAAAGTGAAAGTTCAGGCCATCAACAGTTTTTTTAAAAAACTAATTTAGAAGCCAGAAAATGAAATAAGTTCACTTTGCAAAAATGCAAGACATTTTAGGTTCTTATGAAGAAAGAGGTAAATACTAACACGGAAATAGGCAAACTGCTTAGAAAAAGTGCAAAGGAAGGTTGTTAGAGGACATGTCAGCTTGCCATTCAAATGGTTACTGTTCCAAGAAGTCTGCTTGGCTAATGCCAGAGACTCTTTAGCAGCAAAATAAGAGAAGTATGCTAAGCTCCAAACATACTTCTACACATTTCTTGTACTAATCTGACAATCTTTAAAACAGGAGTGTCATACCTGTCATAGTCGTGCCTGCCTGAAGTGTCCTCTTGTGATCTCTTATTACTGCTCTGACCACACCTCCTTGTCCCCAGTTGTATACATGTGATAAAGGTGGTCAATAAACGATGTACTCATCTACAGGATTCCAACAAAAGCTTTATTTTTCTCCTGTGTTTTGACCAAATATATTGGCTTTTTCTAGATGCAACTAAACAATATGAAATGTATTTAGGAAAAAGTAAAAAAGAAACCAAAGATACACTATTAACAAGAGCGTGCACTATAATTTGCCCTCCTACAGCAACGTTGTAACTGCTTAAGTACTTCTCAAAAATAACTTTTTATGTTATGTCTTCATTGATTCACCAGAAACATTTTTATGGTATCAAATATTTTAAGCTATTATAATTCTGGATAATGCATCCTTTCCTCTGTAATCCTCTATTTGATAAAAGACTATTTTCATTCATTGTGCCTTACCGGAATGGTTGTCTTATCAAAACTAATAGTGCTCTGAAAACATAATTTTTTAAACTAAGCTAGGATTTTTTGTTGTTGTTGTTATTTTATTTTATTTTTTTTTTTGAGTTGGAGTCTCACTCTGTCACCCGGACTGGAGTGTAGTGGCTGCTCCTGGCCACCGCAGCCTCGACCTGCTGGGCTCCAGTGATCCTTCCGCCTCAGCCTTCCGAGTAGCCGGAATTACAGGCATGCGCTACCACACCTAGCTGATTTTTTTTTTTAATTTATTGTAGAAATGAGGTCTCGCTGCCCAGGCGGGTCTCGAACCCGCGGGCTCAGGCAATCCACTCACCTCAGCCTCCCAAAGGCGCGGGATTACAGGCTGAGCCACCGAGCCCGGCTAAGCTATGATTTTTAAGGGGCATATTTTGTGCCTATACATATTTCATATAATCAGCAGTTATAATATGATACTTCCTGCAATTATTTAATTTCTAAAGTTTTAATATAATTGATATATAGCAGTATACTTGAATAGTATTAATAGTTTTAAAAGCATACTGATTTCCATCCTCCAAAACAAGGCACCTAATATGATTTTGCTATGTATTGATTTTTAGAAACTATATTGATTAACCTTTTAGAACATAGAAATATAGGATTTTAGGGCTGATGTGAACCAAGAATTGTTTATTTCAACTGTATTTTACAACTGGCAGTCACTGAATAAAAGTCTTGGATTCTCTCGAATTCATAGAGCAGCTGTGAATAAATAATTGATAGAACAATTTGAATATGAAACAATAAAATAATTAAAATTTAAAATCTGAAATTTATCTTCTTTCAGTGACTATATATCTACCTCTATCAATGTACCATATGTGTTTTGTTAATGATTAGGAAATGGTATTTCCCTCATTGAAAAAATACTTTCCATATCATAGAAATATAAAACTATGAGTCTTTTATATTTCTCAGTTGCCTCACAAAATATTTATAGAAAACAATATCCCTCCTAACAAAAATAAAAATGATATATCAGTGAACATTTTCATAATAACAATATACAGTATAAACTTACAAAACTATTCCTGAGTCACTGAGTGGGGGATACTATATTTTTGATATTTTAATTAATTATCCTGTCACCAAAGCCATAATTGTATGGACTCTACAATTGTGAGACTGAACATGCATTGTAATAATGTATTTTCTCATTAGTTCCATTTTTCAAGCAATGACAATTTAAATAGTTATTTATATTGTGGCTCTTTTCCCAGGGGAAATTACAAACAAACAATAAAAAAAGCAGGGTTAGCTATGTGATGACATATTATGCAACCATTACAGTCTGCAATCCCAGCAGTTTGGGAAGCCGAGGCGAGGGATTGCCTGAGCCCGCGGGTTAGAGGCAACCCACAACTCGCCCGGGAAACTTGGTGAGACCTCGTCTGTACAATAAATCAAAAAATTAGCCGAGCGTGGAAGCGTGTGCTTATAGTTCTGGCTACTTGGAAGACTGAGGTGGAAGGATCGCCAGAGCCCAGCAGGTTGAGGCTGCGGTGGCCGTGAGTGTGCCACTGCACTACAGCCTGGGTGACAGAATGAGACTTCAACTCAAACAAAACAAAACAAAACAGAGCAAAAAAACCCAAAAAAACTGCATTATTAAATTATTTTCTAATGAAAAAAGATAAAAGATTATGATATAATTTCAAGTGAAGTAAGCTATTAGAATCTGACTATGAACACACACACACACACACACACACACACACACACACACACACACACACACAGTGAAAGCATTTACATTTTTAGTCTTTTCTACAATGAACATTTATTTTTAAAGTCAGGAGATATTAAAATTAATTTCAAAGAAATATAAACATAAAATACAAACTTGTGAAATATGATGAGGCATGTGCAATTTCAAATTTCAGACTGCTTAAACTTTGTAGTCAGAAGCACCTTTTCTCTAAAGAATGTTAGGATTTGGACTAGTATGTGTTTTACAAGGGGATAATGAAACAGAAAATATTTTTCCTCAGTAAAAGATTAGAAACACTGCAAAGCGGAAGAGACCAGTGGAACAGGAAACAAAAGTAAAAGAGTTCAGATAAGAGACGGTTGAGAAAAACAGAAAAGAGTTGCTAATAAGTAGTAAAAACATTTTGAGTGTTGCAGTTTATGGTATTAAGTTAGAGAATGATAGGAGGAAACAATATTTCTGTAACATCTGTAATATTGTCTGAATATTTTACTTATATCACTTAATTTTAAGTGGTGTCACATAGGTCTGTTTATTCTCATATTAATTAAATATGATTCACCTGACCCTGGTTAAGTGACTGGGATAACACAATGGTAAGAAGTAATGAAACCAGAATTTAAATCTAGATTAGTTGGTTACTAAAACTTATGCTCTGCATTTTATTCCACTTTCTCCAGAGTATTTTGATAAAATAATTTAAAGTACAGTCTGTCTTCCAGGATGGTAATTGTTCTGTTATTTGACTGTAATAAAAAGGGAATTTGTTAATTTTTTTAGATTAAAAAAGTAGAGCTTTTCTAGCTAAAAGGGAGGGATTCAACATAGAGACAGACCTCCCATGTTCTCAGTTTTCCAGCTGAGAAAAAGCTAGTGTGATAACAAAAACAAATGGTCATCAGAGTAAGACAGACTTCTGTTCAGTTCCCATATCTCATATTTATGAGATATGTGACAATAGGCAAGTTTTCTACTCTTTCTGTGATTCAGATTCCTCATCTGTAGGATGTTATAACAATATGATTTTATAGAGTAATTGGGAAGATAAATGAGAAAAACTTTTATGGGTGCTTAGAAGAAATTGCAGCACATAGTAGACCTCCAATAAATGATGATTCCTTTTTCCTGCATACCAGTCCTTGGATACACGTTACAATAAGCTACTCATTATCCTGGGCCTTTTTTTTTGAAAAAATCTCACTCTGTAATCCGGGTTGGAGTACAGTGGCATGATCACAGCTCATTGCATCCTCAACCTCCTGGGCTCAGGTCAAACTTCTACCTCAGTTTCCTGAGTAAGTGGGAATACAGGCACATGCCACCACACCTGTATAATGTTTTGATTTTTTTTGTGGAGACGAGGTCTCACTATGCTGCACAGGCTTGTCTTGAACTCCGGGGTTCAAACAATCCACCTGCCTCATTCTCCCAAATTGCTGGGATTACAGGAATGAGCCACTGCTCCCAGCCTGCCCAGGATTTTTACCAGTTGCCCCCTTAGATTCCTAACTGTATGTAATTATTTTTGACACTTTTCACTGTGGTTTTTCCATTACATTTTCGAATTTTCTCCATGATTTACTGTTTCCTGAAAATATAGAGATCAAATTCAATAAAGTCATAATGAACTTTTTACTTGAAATATATAAAATCTCAATAACATAGAGAAGGACCCGTAAAAAATCTTGAAATTCAAGAAGCAGACAAGATGAATCTGGTTCATATCCCTTAATTTTGGCTAGAACTGCATTTATTATTATTGCTATTATTTTATTTCCATTTTATTTCCATTCTGAATGCTTTAAGCAAGGCATACTTCTCTCTCCTTCAAGCTATACCTCTCTCTCTCTATCTTTTGTTTTGAGTCAGGGTCTCACCCTGTCACCCAGTCTCAAGCAATCTACCTACCTCAGCCTCCCAAAGTGCTGACATTATAGGTGTGAGCCACCGTGCCCAGTCAAACTCTACTTTGAGTGTCTCATCAGAAAGATCAGTATCACTCAGAGACTTGTTAGAAATTCTTGGGCCTTTCCCCATACTTATTTAGTCAAAAATTTTGCAGATAGGGTCCAGCAGTCAATGTTTCATCATCCAGAACTACTTGCTAAATTTTGAGAATCTGTATTGTGAATAGTCACAGTCAAGTCAAGCTTGCAAGCACTCAGCTTCCTTGACAATAACCCAATCCCCAAGCCTCCACAAGTCTAGCATTTGTTTACTGCACACGTGACATCATCACTTTCTGTAGCAGCCCTATGCTGTCTCAGGTTAGTCTTGGGAGGGTTCATTTTTGCAACAATCTTACAAAATGACACTCAAAGTATTTCTTTATGGCCTTCCTCTTAATCCAGTCCCTATTTACCACACCTATAAGACTTTTAGGGAGGTGAGCAGAGCTCTTGCCTTTAATGTTCTTTTTTTATATCAACAATTTAATCTTCTCTTGTGTCAGGAAGCTGTGCTTACTTTGCAGATTAAAAAGTAAAAGGAAATCTCAACCAAAACAAACAAAAAGGACCCCAAACGATGTTCTCAAAGTAACAGATTTAAACAGTACATAAACACTTAAGACTGCTGAGTGGTGTGCCTATATCACACAGGCACATTTGAAGTCAGCAACTTTTTGGTTTATGGAGCAGAGTTTTTGTCTATCGATGTATAACGTCAACCTAAACACAAAGTGTCCCTGAGCTTCTTCAATTACTAACATGACTTGTCAATGTGAAATGAATATGAGTATGCTTGTAAAACAAGAGAAAATTAAAAGACAGCAACATTTTCTTCAGATTTGTATTTATAAATATTGCTTTGTTCTACTTGATAGTCTCTTCTACATGTTTTCCCCCCAAGTCCAAGAATCTGTTAACACTACCAACCAAACATTCTATCTACTTCTTCAAGATATAAGAAGCAACAGTCAGACTGTGGACCAGGCATCCAGAAATTTAATTGTCTTACCTTGTTTAAACTTTGATGTCACTGTCACTGATGGTGGTCCTAGCTGTGTTTGTTGAGTGCTTATTCATCCTACGCAATGTGGTAAGCTTTCAATTAATTTTATTTTATCTAAGTGTAGACATTTTTTCTAAGGCTAAACAGACTGACCATATACTTTCTGTGCCTCAATTATGTCTCAGATATTGATGAAAAATCTAGGAATATTTTGCAAAGGTATCTTTTAATATAAGTAACAAAAGTTAAAGACAAAAAAGTGAATGCAATGCAATTACTATGATAGATAAACATAATCTATTTGCAGAAGGATATTTACTCTTTATTTCTTCATCAGCTTGCAGCAAAGCCAATCTTTTATATCCAGAGATATAGAACAATATTTAGGAATATTATCTGCATTATCTGTGGCACATATTTTCCTTTTTCCAAACCTCAGGGACACAATCTATAATCTGCTTGGTGTCAGGAAAGAAAATATTTTTGTATCACTGCTACTTTACATAATAAGACCATACATTTACTATTTTAATAAAGCAGAGGATAGAGTACTAAAAGTTATTTGGGGGGTATGTTAAATAAAATTTATAGCAGACCAATGATTTCCTGCACTAGGCCCAACAGACCAAACCAAAATGGAGTTAGCTCATGCTAATGTTCTGTGTTACCAAGCTGAAACTAAGTTGTTTATCTGACCTTCCAAGAAATCAGGTGAGATAACAGCCAAATCCCCAAACAAGCCAATTTTAGTGAATATGATAAGGAAGTTCCCTCTGCTTTAACCTTTAATTTGAAATGATCGATCCATTTTTAGTTCTTTATTTCTCCTTTCTCCTTTTATTCTCTATAAAGCCAAACTTCTCTGCTTGGCTCACTAAAACACTCATTCTATTTTATAATGAGGTGTGTGTTGCATGATTCTAGAATCACAAATAAAAGCCAATTAAGATCTTTAAAGTTATTGTAATTTTGTCTTTTGATAGAAATATCTTATTTTTATCATCAGCACTCAGCCCAGTTCTTGGCACATTATAGACAATACCTCTTGGAATAATGAGTAAATAATTTCAAATACTCATTAGTCTGATTAATAATCTGGGTGGTTTGAAAGAAAGTCTCAAAATGGATGAAGGATCTGAATAGGTTATGATTCATCTTCACAGATTAACTAGTAGGAGTCTGAAAAATGAACAGCAACAAAAAAATAACCCTATTAGGAATGACATCTGAGTCATAAACTCAGTAATAGAAGCCCTTGGGTTTTAAAGCATGTGTTGTAATCACTGAGTTTCAGCAATCTTTTTACTATCATCTAAGGCCACATGCCATATTCAGTAGCAGTATGCGAAGATGTAAAATGACCAGACTTCTTAGAGAGTGCACAGAAATAATTTCTTTTCTACATTAATGTAGCACTTCATCTTCTTTTAATATAAGTAGTTGTTGTACCTTTGCCTTATATCAATGTTAGAAGGCAACTTAATAAATAGATTTGTTAGAGGCTGATTACACAAAAATGTTTATTTGGTTTCTATTTCATGCATCTAACTTACATCAATAGCTATTTTCAAGGATGGTCATATTTTATTTTTGTAGTTTTTTGCTGTTTCCAATTTTTTCGTGGTTTTTGTTTTTTTTTTCAACTGAAACCCTTCCATTTCAGAACATGCTCAGATGCCTCTGAGTAACATGAATTCTAGTGGATGGTAATGTTTTCACAATCCATTTTAAAAATCACTCCAAAAAAACATTATTGAAGATTCAGTCTCTCTTTGCAGTTCTATAAACTAACATGACTAAAAATGAAACTTTGTATGTGGTAAGTGTAGACTGAACTTACATGTTTCTCAACTTAAGTTCCTGTTTTAGGTAAATATACTATAGTTCATAGTTTCTCTATTAATTCAACAGTGGATTAGAAAAAAAGGGAAATGGTTGATTTTTTAAAAATCTTCTCCAAGACTGACAAGTTAGATGACTAAATCCAATCATTCTATTAAAAAAATTTCAAATGTTTTTCTTGTCTTCATCTTTATTCCCATATTTCTTCCACAAACTCTTTCCCTCCATTCAAATTCACACCTTAATTTTCTTTAAATGTACTCTCTAGGCAATCACCTCTTTCAAAAAATTCACTTGGGTCAAACCCATAAATTGCTTAGAAGCACTTCTTTTAAAAATACAATCCTATTTTGTACTTTCTTACATCTTGTCTTTAAAAATGTTATCAGTTTAAAAAAAAATCCAACAACAAACTTCTCCATTCATTACTTACTGCATTATACAGAAACTCTCAGAGTCTCAAACATTTCTTCAATATGGCCGCCTTCATCTCCTCAAGCACTTTAATTCCTTCTATTTCCTAGTAAAAGTCAAAACCCACTTTCCAGTCAAACCAGGCTCTTTACAATCTTCCAATAACTTGTAGGCTTGTTCAATCTCTTTATCTATACCTTCTCCCTTTCAGCTTCTCATCTCTTATATCCACCTCTATTAGGATTTTTACTTAATAGGTATTTGATTAACAAACATATATTGTCACCTGGCCCTGGTCCTTGCCCTAAGCTACACAGTGGAGTGATGCCAGTGAACAGCAATGAAGACTGGTCCCTGCACCCATGGAGATTATAGCTAATAAAAAACAAAGTCACCAAATTAAATATAAAAGAAAAAATGGATGATAATCACTTAGAAGGCAAGATCTGGAGAGCTGTGAGAGCAAAACAGGAAGATTTAATTTAACCTCCCAGTTGGTAACATGTGAGACTGGAAGTATGAGCTGAATGAACCAAGCAATGATTATGTGGAAAGGAACAGAATTTTCAAAGGTACTGAAGAACTTTATGAGAAAGATGAAAATGGCATGTGCATCCGTTGCATAGTGTGAAAAAGGGAACTGCACTTAGATAAAGCGCCCCTTTGGAGGCCAAAGTGGATGTGGCCCCTCATTTCTTCTTCTAATTTGAGTACTGAACACTTTTTATGTAATTAATAACCTTGGACCTATAGATTTTGGATATGACTTAACTGTCCTACTAAATTGTAAACTCCTTGAGGGCAAGAACTATTTATTCATATTTTTGCCCTCTGCATTATTCAACACAATGCATAATACAAAGACTGGCTTTCTGAGCTTGAGACTTTTGTAAGCCATGACACAGGACCCTGCACTTAAAAGGGTACATTCTTGCTTTAACGCTCTGCTGTCACTGTCTTGAATTTCTTAATGTTTTTTGAAGAAAGGGCCCTGTATTTTCATTTTGCACTGTATCCCCAAAATAACATCATTGATTTTGAATGAGTTCAAGGGCCGAAAGGATCTAATTGAAAGAGTTCTGCAGGGCATGTTTCTTTTTTCTTTTCTTTTCGAGAAAGCAGGATTTATTAAGAGGACAGAAAAGCTCCCACAGTGGGAGGGGACCCTAAGGGGCTACCCAGGGCATGTTTTCTACTAGAATCTACCTTACTCCTGGTACACCGTGAGTCTCAACTGTTATGTGATGGATGGCTAAGAAGTGGGCAAAGTCCTCCTCTAAAAAAAATTCCCAATCCTCAAAAGTACTATTTATTAAATAAACAATACATTGAGCTGTATATTGACTTAAATACTTCTAACTTATTCAGATATTCTTGGATCCTTCTTAGCTGAAGCATATTTTTTGTGATGACCATTATTATTATTATTATTTTGAGTTGGAGTCTCACTCTGTCGCTCAGACTGGAATGCAGTGGCCGCTCCCGGCCACTGCAGCCTCGACCTGCTGGGCTCCGGCGATCCTTCCGCCTCAGCCTTCCAAGTAGCCGGAATTACAGGCATGCGCTACCACGCCCGGCTAATTTTTTAATTTATTGTAGAGATGAGGTCTCGCCGCCCAGGCGGGTCTTGAACCCTCAGGCTCAGGCAATCCACTCACCTCAGCCTCCCAAAGGCGCAGGATTACAGGCTGAGCCACAGAGCCCAGCGATCACCACATCCACAACACTGAGAAATGGGTAATCAAAGGACCAGGCACTGTTTACACGGCCATTTATTTCCTTGCATTTCGTAAATTCTTTGCCACCTGTTATGTATCACAGGAATGAATGAGAGATGTCAATGTGGACAAAAACATTTCATTCAGGATCTGCTGATGAGTCTATGGAAGATTGCAGAAAAAGTAGAAGCAGCAAAGATCTTCAGTTAGGAAGGATTAATCACATTATGTGTGTCTCTGGAAGTGAATGAAAGAGACCTAGAGTTGAAGCTTTGGGCGCCTGAAAGAACTAGTTTATTTTTTAGTCTAGACAAGGACAGTGCTGGGAAATATTTATAAGAACCTGGGGTCAGGCATGGTGGTTCATGCCCGAAATCCCAGAATTTTGGGAGGTTGAGATGAGAGGATAGCATGGGTCTAGGAGTTTGAGACCAGCCTACACAACACAGCCAGACCTCGTTTCTACAAAAAATAAAAAAAAAAACTAGCTGGGCTTAGTGACATGTACCTGTAGTTCCTGATACTGGGGAGGCTGGGGTGGGAGGATCAACTGAGCCCAGGAGTTGTGGCTGCAGTGAATTGTTAGTGCTACTGTACTCTAGCCTGAACAACAGAGTGAGACCCCCGGCTCAAAAAGAAAGAAAAGAAAAAGAAAGAAAGAAAAAGAAAAGAACCTGTGATAAACACTAAGAGTTATTGGCTGAGTTGCTCTTTCCAGAGCTGAGAACCCTTTAAGAACTCAGAAGATTCTTTTAGCTCATTCATCAGTTCACTAAGCTACAATCAACATTGTTTTACTAAACATTAATATGACAGGTTGAGCACTCACTATCTGTTTGGACCACGACTGATAGATTTCGGCCTTCTTAGTGCAGTTGGCAACTAAATCATCTTAACTCAAGAGAAGCTTTTACAGCTACTTGTAGCAGTGAGTCTAAAAGGTGCCTACAGAGTAAATAGGACTTTGAACAACATACCGTCAATTCATTGCTGGTTGATACAGTGTACGGTTTCCATGTCTATTTCATGAAAACCTTTTATGAACTTCAGTGGGAAACATCATCATGTACTGAACCTGGGCTTGGGTTGTATCCCTCTGTCAAACAAATAGTGATAGAAAACTCTTCATTAACAGCAATTGCAATACCTTATCATTCTTCAGAGGAGCTATGAACAGATTGTAAAATTATTGACTAAAAATGTTGCCTTGAAAGAAGATAAATCTTAAGTTTTTGAAACCAAGCAGGACTGAGTAAATCCAGTATTGAGTCTACGTGGTAATTACTTAAAGACATGAAGTTATGCACTTGTGAAGAGAGTGTATTCATTTTGTAATGATGGGATATAGTGAACCTATATTATTTATGAACAAAATACCATCCCTCAATCTTTTTTTCTGAACTCCTCAGGGATAATTTCTCCTTGGTGGCCTACTTGTATATTGAACATCTTTCATGGTGCCTCTTAATCTTCCTGTACTTAATTCTTTTTTTATCATTGTCTCTCATTCTTTCTAGTCCAAAGCTCTTTGAGCCTAGGAAACACCTTCTCTTATATCTTTATCCATAGTATCTAGCAGATAACAAATACCTATTAAATTAATAATTTAAAAAATGTTTGAATCATTCTTCTTTTATATTATAACATGGTTAACTGTATCTTCTTAACCCTGACACCTAGGTAACCATCAGGTTCATGGAAAGCAGTCTGAACAAATAGGGTGTGTATACCAAGCCCAGCAGTTTTAAGCACATATGAGAATGAGCATATATGTGATGGTAGAGGGAATACTGGAATCAAGTAATTAAATTAACTGCAGTAGAGAACTTTAATCTGTGAATCTAATTATGTATATTGTCTGGATGCCAACTGGCAACCCATTTCATGAGAAAGATAGAAGAATATTAACACAATTGTGATCATTTGTTTTACAGTGTTTTCTAATTCTAGAGGCAAGGATATCTAGTTTGAGGGGTAGAGAGAGGCAGAGTCTGAGGAGAAAGCAGATAGCACAGGGCTGGCTTCGATGCCCTGCACTTACAGTCATCCACATCCTCACTCTTGTGGTGAGTTTCTCTCTGAAATGTCTGGCTTTTGCAATCATTTTTAAACTTCTGCCCCAAAAATATAGGCTTTGAGAAGGGATGGGGAAGCACAATTAGAGCCTTGATCAAATGTTTCTTTGTCACATCATAGAAACTTTTGATTTAATGAAAGGGATTAGGAAGGATTTCTACACTTAGATTTTACATTTCTAAAACTCTGTGGGGCAAAGTGCCAACACATTCATTTACAGAGAGATAGATATTTCACAGGTGTGGATAAAATGTGTCTTGTGAAAAATGCTTTTTATAAACAAAATTAATCTCAGTTGGACTCTGCTCCCCTCCTTCCACAGAACCAGGGTATGTTATTAAGAAAACCAGTTTTATGTTTTCAAAACAAACATATACATACATATAAACACATATGTATATGTAAAAAAAATCTACTTAGAAAGTAATTAAGTTAACTGCACTAGAGAACTTTAATCTGTGAATTTAATTAAGTATATTGTCTGGATGCCAACCAGTAACCCATATCTTAGGAAGGACAGAAGAATATTAACAGAATTGCGATAATTGTGTAGTTATTTTCCCCCCTAATTTAGCTGTTTTCAGATTTTTTTTCAAGAAAAAATTTTCTTTTAGCTGTACCTATTTTCTCTTAATATAATATACAATGCAATATTGTTTATTGACAATTTTAAAATAAGTTCTACTTTATATAAATTTTCCTCTGAGATTATTTTAAATTGACATTTTGTTTCTTGGGATTGTTCTTATTTCTTTGAAACTGTGCCCCAAAGACCTTTATTTTAGGCACTGTGGTAGGCATTGCTGTCCCTCACCTCTGCTCCTTTCATGTATACACAGAATTGTGAATTTGTTGACGTAATGGGAGACCATTTACTTTAAAGGAATCTGGCCTCTCTCACCATAGGAGAGTAAATATTGGTTAGTTTAAGTCAAATATTTGTCTTTCCCGTAATAGAAATGGAAGTGGTCACGTAATGTAATTCTAGCCAATGAGATACAAGGGAAGCCTGCTGGGAGGCACCTGGAAAAATTGTTATTACTCAACAAGAAGCACAAGGGAAGACATGGGCTTTTGTAGTCTTTTTTGGAGGTGGGGGATGCAAAATTTGGAGCTGCTGTAGCTAACTTGCAATTAGGTAAAAAAAATAAGACTGAGGAATTAGAAAGAAAGGGTGAACGGTTCCTGGGACATCGATAGAATCTTTCCAAATATATGAGGTAATAAATTTTCATATGTTTAAAGCTACTTTAAACAATGCATCCCTGTTACTTTCATTGAAAGTGTGCTAACAGATACATCACCAATTCTGGAAACTCATGGCTCCTACTGAGAGTGGGAATATGAATCAAGGTCAGAAGATGCCAATCAGTTCAGTATCCTTAATAAATATGCAAACTCTGTAAATTCAGCTTTCTAATTTGATACATAGGATACATAATTTGATATTAGATGAAGACCAAGTCAGGCTAAGGCTGAAACACTATCATTCCAAGTGTCTATGTTTTTTGAAATATTTTAATGTTTAAAGTTCAAGATTATATATCACAGATACATTGCAGGCTCAGTTCCAGACTACCACAAAAAGGTGACTATTATAATAAAGCAGGCCACACAAATTTTTTGGTTTCCCAGTGCATATAAAGTTATATTTACATTATACTGTAATCTGTTGTGTGCAATAGCATTATGTCTAAAAGATCTACAGATCTTAATTAAAATACTTTATTGCTAAAAAATGGTAATAGTCATCTGAACCTTTAGCGAGTTGTACTCTTTTTGCTGGTGAAAGGTCTTGCCTTGATGTTGATGGCTGTCAACTGTTCAGAATGGTGCTTGCTGAAGTTTGGGATGCCTGTAGCAATTTTGTAAAATAAGACAATGAAATTTGCAGCACTGATTGGCTTTTTCCTTCACAAAAGATTTCTCTGTAGCATGCAGAATTGTTTGATAGCATTTTACCCACAGTAGAACTTCTTCCTTTTTTTTTTAAATTTAAAATTTTTTATTTGAAAATCGTGGGGTACAGTTAAGGGTTAGGTTTACAAATATGCATCGTTCAGGCACCCTTGTTGATAAGGGGTGTCTCCCCATCCCCAGACAGATATTGACTACGGTTAGTCCCACCTCCCTTCCCCTCCCTACCCCCACCATAGTTTCCCACCACTCTCAGTCCTATTTTTATAGTATTATGGTAGATGTTCAAGGTCCACTATATGAGTGAGAACATGTGATACTCAGATCTTTGTTTCTGTGAGAGACAACTCAGTATTATAGACTCTAGTTCCATCCAGGTTGCCGTGAAATTCATGATTTTGTTCTTTTTTATGGCTGCATAGTATTCCATCGTGTATATGTACCACATTTTTTAATCCAGTCCACTTTTGATGGACAACATGGTTGGGTCCAGGTCCTTGCTATTGTGAACAATGCTATGATAAACATACATGTGCAGGTATCTTTTTGATAGTGATTTGAATTCTTCAGGGTATATTCCCAGTAGGGGGATTGCAGAGTCATATGGGGGGTTGATGTTTAGAGCTTTTAGGAATCGCCACACTGCTTTCCACAGAGTTTGCACTAGTTTACACTCCCACCAACAGTGTAGAAGTGTTCCCTTTTCACCACATCCTCTCCAGCATCTGTTATTTTTTGAGTTATTGATAACTGCCATTCTGACTGGAGTTAGGTGGTATCTCAGTGTAGTTTTGATTTGCATCTCCTTGATGATTAGTGAGGTTGAACATTTCTTCATGTGTCTATTGGCTGCTCGGATGTCTTCCTTTGAGAAGTGTCTGTTCATGGATTGGAAGAATCAACATTGTGAAGATGTCCATCCTACCTAAGGCAATCAACAGATTTAATGCAATACCCATCGAACTTCTTTCAAAATTGGAGTCAATCCTCTTAAACCCTGCTGATGCTTTATCAAATAAGTTTATGAGATATTCTAAATCTTCTGTTGTCATTTTAACAATGTTCACAGCGTCTTAACTATGAGTAGTTTGCATCACAAGAAAACAGTCTTTGTTCATCTGTAAGAAGTAACTTTACATACGTTTAAGTTTGATCATGAGATTGCAGAAATTTGATCACACCTTTACCCTCCACATTTAATTCTAGTTCTCTTGCTATTTTCACCACATCTGTAATTACTTTCTCCACCAGAATTTTGAACCTCTTAAAGTCATTCATGAGGTTTCTCCAAAATTTCTATTAATGCTGATATTTTGACCTCCTCCCATGAATGACAAATGTTCTTATTGGCATCTACAATGGTGAATCCTTTCTAGAAAGTTTTCCATTTATTTTGCCCACATCCATCAGAGGAATCATTATCTATGGCAGTTGTAGCCATATGAAATGTATCTCCTAAATAATAAGACTTGAAAGCTGCAATCACTTCTTGATCTATGGGATGCAGAATGGATGTTGTGTTAGTAGGTATAAAAACCTGTCCATCAGAGCTCTTAGGTGACCAGATGCATTGTCAGTGAGTAGTAATATTTTGTGAGGAATCTTTTTTTCTTAGCAGTAGGTCTCAACAGTGAGCTTAAAATATTGAGTAAACCATGCTATAAACAGATGTGCTGTCACCTAGGCATTGTCATTCTATTTATAGAGCAGAGGCAGAGTAGATTTAGCATAATTTTTAAGGGCCCTAGAATTTCTTAAATTATAAATGAAAATTGGCTTTAACTTAAAGTCAATATTTGCATTAGCTCCTAACGAGGGAGTCAGCCTTTTTTTGAAGCTTTGAAACTAGGCAATTGAACTCTTTCTAGCTATATAAGTCCTACATAGCATCTTCTCTCAGTAGAAGGCTGTTTCATCTACATTTAATATCTATTGTTTAGTGTAGCCACTTTCAGTCATTATATTAGTTAGATCTTCTGGATAACTTGCTATAGCTTTTACATCAGCACTTGCTGCTTCACCTTGCATTTACGTGGTGTGGACATAGCTTTTTTCCTTAAACCAACCTCTGTTAGCTTCAGATGTTTCTTTTGAGCGTCCTCACTTCTCTCAGCCTTGATAGTACAGAAGAAAGTTATGGCCTCGCTCTGGATTAGGCTTTGGCTTAAGAGGGTTTTGTAGCTTTTAAATCTCCTGTTCAGAACACCAAAACTTTCTCCCAATAAGGCTGTTTTCTGTCTTATCATTTGTGTGTACTAGAGTAGCATTTTAATTTCCTTGAAGAACTTTTTCTTTGCATTCACAACTTGGCTAATTGGTACAAGAAGCCCACTTTTTGGCCTTTCTTGATTTTCACTATGCCTTATTCACTAAGCTTAATCATTTTTAGCTTTTGATTTAGAGCAAGAGATGTGCAACATTTCTCACTTGAATACTTACAAGCCATTATATGGTTATTAATTGACCTTATTTCAATATTGTTATATATTAGGGAACAGGGAGGCCTGAGAGAGAGAGAGAGAGAGAGAGAGAGAGAGAGAGAGAGAGAGAGAGAGAGAGAAATAGGGGAATGGCTGAAGCAGTCAACACACACACAACATTTATTAAGTTTGCTGTCTTACATGGCACAGTTAGTGGCTCCCCCAAATAACTATAATGAGAACATCAAGTATTACTGATTATGGCTCACTGTATTAAATTATAATGAAAACAATTGAAATATTGTGAGAATTATCAAAATGTGACACAGAAACACTAAGTGAGCAAATGCTGTTGGAAAATGGTGCTGAATGGTGCCACAAACCTTCCATTTGTAAGAAATGCAATATCTACAAAGTGCAATAAAATGTGGTACAATATAATAAAATATGTATGTAGTCACAGGCTCAAGCTGCTATGGTCTTGCCTTTAGAACATCATTTACATTTTTGAAACTTCATTTTTCTCTCTATGTGTGTTTGTCTATTATATCATAGGCAAAATTACAGACTTTATAATAATAAAGTCAGTCTGAAATGGCTTTTTTGTTTGTTTGTTTGTTTGTTTGTTTGTTTGTTTTGAGTTGGAGTCTCATTCTGTCTCCCAGACTGGAGTGCAGTGGCCGCTCCCGGCCACCGCAGCCTCGACCTGCTGGGCTCCGGCGATCCTTCCGCCTCAACCTTCCGAGTAGCCGGAATTTCAGGCATGCGCTACCACGCCCGGTTGATTTTTTGACTTATTGTAGAGATGAGGTCTCGCTGTCCAGGTGGGTCTCGAACCCGCGGGCTCAGGCAATCCACTCACCTCAGCCTCCCAAGGCGCGGGATTACAGGCTGAGCCACCGAGCCTGGCTTGAAATGTTTTTTATCCATTGTCATCTTTAGGCAACAAAATCATCATAGTGTGACAGCTGAAAAAAATTAACCAACAAGACATCTGTTTGGGGAGACTTTACATAATACTGATCATTTACATATTCAGAAAATAAAGTTGATAATCACCTATCAATGATCAGCTGAGAATCAACAAAAGAACTATTGGATGTACATTTGGGGGAAAAACACTCAGAATATCAAAATTTAAAGAAATACCACAAGCCAGTCACAGAAAGACAAATATTGCATGGTCTCACTCATGTGTGAGCTAAAAGAGCTGATCCCATAGAGACAGAGAATAGAATGACAGTTATCAGAGGCTGGGAAGTGTGTATGCGTTGGGAGTGGGGGATGGTGAAGATGAAGAAAAGTTAGTCATTGGGTGCAGACATACAGTTAGATAGAAGAAATAAGTCCTAATGATCTATAGCAGAGTAGGATGACTATAGTTAACAACAATGGATTGTGTATTTCAAAATAGCAAGAAGAGAGGACTTTCTATGTCCTTAGCACACAGAAATGATAAATGCTTGAGGTGATGAATACCCTAAATACCCTGACTTGATCACTATACATTCTATGCATGTAACACAATATCATGTGTACCCCATAAAATATTCAGATATTATGCATCTATATAAAATTAAGAAAATAATATGGTACTTTGTCAATTTCCCATTACTGCTCTATTTCTCTCCAACATCCTTGGAAGCTGATCTAGCCCAGTGATTTTCTATTTAGTATCATAATTTATTGGTATGTAAAATAGCATTACTTGTGGGTCTTTAAGACTATGGTTTAAAATTATAAAGATAGGAAAATCCACTTCATACATCTGATTTTTCAAATCATGCTTCATTGAAATCTGCAAGTATTTTCTAGGATAGTGAATCTCTATGAGTGTATTAAACAGACCTCAATATCAGAGCAACTTAAACAAAAAGCAAGTTAGATGGTTTTATCTCTACTGCAGATTGTTTCTACCATGTGGCAGGGCACTGCCGCCAGCAGCTCTGGACTTGCAGTCTTAGACTTCACTATGCCACAGTTCCTGCAGAGATGTAAAATGTTCTAGGACAGAAGGCAGTATGCTCCGCTGTTGTCCCAGGGTGAGTAGCAGTTCCACCAGAAGCCTGTGGAATGAGAGGAGGAGGAAGGCATCAACAGCATGAGTCTCATTACCAGAAAAGGATGGCAGAAATTCTAAACAAGATAACATGTGTCTCTCAGGGGTGGGAGGGGTGGGGGAATAGTTACCGTAGAGTTCCCCAAACACATTTGACCGGGAACTCTTTTTACTCAGAACATCTGTTATCATTTCTGGGAAAGTGAGTTTTTTATTTAACACTTCAAGAAATTATTCTTTAGTGTCTGCAAAATGTTTCAACACAGATTAACTCCTTGTATCTTTATAACAGTCCTACTAGATATGTCAGGTAGATATAACCAATTTACCTTAGGAAACCCAGACTCAAAGAGGTTTGGAGATTTGTTAAGTCATGCACACTACTGGAATAAAAATCTAGTCTTAATCCCTTGTTAAATGTTGTCATGAAATGGCTTTTGGATTGTGAAGTGGCTGGTTCTGTAGGTTTTCTTCTAATTCTGAAAGTATCTCATGTAAGGCTTTGCACACAGCAGGATTAGTGCCATGATGGATTTGTCACTATAATGACTCATGAGTGATATTGTACAATGTGGGCTTTGGTATCGAACCGCTTAGGTGAGCATTTCAGCTGTTCCTTTTGCTAGAGTATTGCCCTTGAGCAAATAACTTCACATCTCTGTCTACCTTTTATCATTTGGTAAATCATACCATGACAAGATTGACCCCATAGATTTGTTGTTGTTGTGATTAATATAGTGACTCTACATTAGTAAACACAGTCACAAGAACTAATTACTCCTCAATAAGTCTTAGTTATAATTTGAGGGACAATTATAACCACTTTTCATATTATAGTAGAAGATTCCAGAAAGTTTTATATTAACTGAGTATTTCTCTCTTAATGCATGTATTTAATTACAAAGGTTTGTCTACAAATGTATTTTTTTTTCTAATCTGTATCTTCTAGTATATTTAGGGCAAAAAAGAGAGGCATGAATGGAAATCAATTATCCCTAACTTGAAACAGATGTCACTAAAATGTGCTGTGTGTGCTTTCACCCATGAGTAGCTAACACATCAATTATGGAAAGGGAGAAGCGTCCAAAGCCAGATGTCTTGAACATCTTTGGAATTTATATACTTTCTTAACTGTAGCCAGTTGAGTTACTGTATGCTGATAAATGAAATAGCTTCTCCTTAATTGCACATCATTGTAATTTCAAAGACAGCTCTTGGCCTTTTAATAGTCACCGAGGTGATTCTGCTCAATGAGAAACAGATGCCAACATCGAACTAAGTCAAATACAGAGCACATAGATGCAATTTTTGTGAATTATTCCATCAGAGCAGGGATTTAAACATATTTCCTTTTGCCAGTCTTACTTTATACCTTGGTTCAGTTGACTAATCTCAAAGGAGCTCACAACCATTCCGCATAGGAACTTACTCCAAGTCAGAAAAAAGCAGATACAGTGCATGATGATTTAGAGTCTGTTGCTGAAAATAGGATATTGTGGCTTAAAGAAATATTTAGACATTACTTAAGCTAACTATTATGGGATTGAAATGAAGGTCTAAATGTTATGACTGGAACTGCGCTCATGTTTCCAAAGCTTTTTAACCAAGCGAGTAGTCTGCAGAACTTCATTCTAGAGTAGAAGACACACACACACACACACACACACACACACACACACACACACACAATGCCATAATTTATATGAATACAATCTCCTCATCTTATTTCTTTCAAAACTTAATTGGTACTTCTTAGTTTGTTTGATATTGATCATTCATATCTAAATACTCAATAACTCATTTTGCCTCTGAGAATGTGTATCAATAACCTATGTGTTATGATAATTGTTCAGGGTCTGCTTATGAGTGAGAACATATGGTACTCAGTTCTTTGTTTCTGTGATAGATCACTGAGTATTACAGACTCTAAGTTCATCCAAGTTGCTGCAAAGTTCATAATCTTATCCTTCTTTATGGCTGCGTACCCCACATCTTTAAAATAAAAATTAAAAAAACAAAAACTTATGCATTAGACAATCATTCACTGTCTCAAATTCTGGTTTGATTCACTACCAAACTGTAATAGTAGAAAGTTGCCCTCGAGCAACTGCAATCTTAAATATGATCATTCTTGAGATTTATGAAGGCTTGTGAAAAGACATTCAAAGCTTCGAATCTCTGTGAAATAAGGAAATCTGGCAGTGGATATAGACAGCATGCGTCTCTTGGGTTGGTTGAGGTTCGGGAAGGGTGTGAGATGGTTTGGGACTATATTAGAAGTCTTCTGTTTCAAGTATGAACTTTCTTTGAAGTCCCATTTAAGCATATATTCGTGTGAATTGGATAATAATTTAATAATAATAATTGATTCTTTGGGAATCTACTTAGCGATTTCTCACACTTGCTGGCCCACTCCCACATATGAATATTCACATCCCACTTGAAAAGCATGAAAAAAAGTAGGAAAAAAGTTGACTTCATGGAAAGTCTTTCATGACTATAAAGTCACATGAAGGGTCCAATTTTTTATGCCATTTTCCTGCCCATGTTTTTAGGTAGTGAACACGTCACCAACCTGTTCTAACAAACAAAATCTTCAAGGAGGGTCCTTGGTTATGTCTCAGAGAAAAGGTGGATGGAGGAAGGTAGAATGGGAGTGCTGATGCTGTCTAGTATATAGAACAATACCCCTACTCTGTTTGAAATCCTTTGGGGCCAAAATAGAACAAGTCTTTAATAGAAAGAGTAAAGAGGATATAGTTAAACCTGTATGAGAACATCTCTTTACTCTTCTCTAACACAGGGACTGGTTTGTTCCAAATATGTCATACAAAGCTTATCTAGCCACCACCTAGGAGGTATCAATAGGGTAAAGGAAGAGGAGGCAGTAAGGACAGAGAAGCAAGAAGGATTTGTCCCGGTGGGCCCCAAGCTTTTTAAGTATTGCCATGAAGTTTTTCTCATTGGTTTGATTCAGCTCTTCAATACAGCTAATGAAGACTTGGAAGCAGTTTTGGTTACACCTAAAAATTAGAAAACACAATAGATTTATTATAAAATATGCCCTTTAAAAGTTCTTTTTCCTGGATGTTGAAATGGTGGGGTGGGAAGTGATTTGTTGGGATTTTGCATCTAATGCAGGAGAGGGAATACTAATAATATGGGAATCAAAAATTTTTCTGTAACTCAGATGAACAAAGACAAATACTACCTGTCAGGGACTGGGAAAAGAAATGACTAAATATCCAATCTACTGTAAAACTTAACCTAATTAGGTAAGTCATATAATTCCTTTAGGTAACTAATACTCAAGTTCTCTGGAACAAAATGAAAGCTTAGTTTGAGTCAACTTTTCTTCTTTGCTTTTTTTCCTAAATGTGACTAATTATCTGGGGCAGGGGTAAAAACAGGGAATCGTTGTTTTGGGGCACAACCCTCACTGTTCCCACCTCCCCAACCTCTCTCTCTGGAGCTATGTTTTCTTTCTACCTTGTCTCTGCTTATTCATTTGGCACTTTGTGCCGATTTGTGGCTGGGGTAAGGGTGGTGCACTCTCGTATCTCTCTGACAGCTTGGTAACAGGTAGTAGTGGATGGGGTAAAGGAATGGATAACCCAGTCTCACTTCAGCTCCTGATGGTACTATAGACCTCTCAATGTCAAGTTGTGATGCTCATTTGGGATCCATCTGGTGCTCCACTCTGTTGCTCCTTCTGTAAAATCATCTTGCCCCTGCCAAAACTATCCCATCTGTCAAAGTTCATATCAGATTTTCAACTACTATTTTCCATTTATTTATTTTATTTGTATATTTTCATAAGGTACAAGTGAAATTTTGCATTATGGTGATGTCAGAGCCTTCATTACATCTGCTTACTGGAGCAGTATGCATTATACCAACCAAGAAACCTCACATTATCTACCCCCCTTCCACTTTCCACATCTCTGATTCTCCATTGTCCATCATTCCCATTGTTTCCATGTGTACACATTATTTAGTTCCCACTTATAAGTGAGAACATGAAGTATTTGTCTTTCTGTGTCTGACTTGTTTCACTTAAGATATTGAACTCTAGTTTCATCCATATTGCTGCAAAGACATGCTTTTCTTTCTTTTTTTTAAACTAAATAGTATTCCATTTTATATATATATTATATATATTATGTATATATATAATGGAATACTATTTATTAAAAAAAGAAAAAAGAACTATATATATATATATATAGTTTTTCTTTATCCAGTCCCGTTGATGGACACTTAGGTTGATATCATATCTTTGCTATTATGAACAGTGCTGCAACAAACATACAGTTGCAGGTATCTTTTTGATATAATGATTTGTTTTCCTTTGGGTAGATACCCAGTAGTGGGATTGATGGATTTTATTTTTAGTTATTTGAGAAATCTCCAAACTGTTTTCCTCAGCAGTTGTAGTAATTTACGTTCCCATGAACAATGTATAAGAGTTTTTTCTCTGTGTCCTCTCCAACATCTGATATTTTTTGTCTTTTTAGTAATGGCTATTCTGAGTTCTTTTAAATTCTGGATATTAGTCCTGGTTGACTGTATAGTTTGTAGATATTTTCTTTCACTCCACAGGTTTTTTAGTTCACGCAATTTTTTATTATTATTATTATTTGCTGTGCAGAAGTTTTTTAGTTTAATTCAGTCCCATTTGTCTATTTTGTTTTTTTGTTGCTTGTAACTTTGAGGTCTTAGTCTTGAATTCTTTGCCTATACCAATGTCTAGAGTTTCCCCTAGTCTTTCTTCTAGTGTTTTTATAGTTTCTGGTCTTACATTCAAGTTTTTCATCCATCTTGAGTTGATTTTTGTACATAGTAAGAGATGGGGCCCTGTTTTATTCATCTGCATATGGCAATTCAATTTTCCCAGCACTATTTATTGAAAAGGGTCCTTTCCACAGTGTATGTTCTTGTTGGCTTTGTCAAAGATCAGTTGTCTGCAAGTAGATGGCTTTATTTCTGGGTTCTCCATTCTGTTCCATTGATCTATGTGTCTATTTTTATACTAGTACCATACTGTTTTGGTTATTATAGTCTTGTAGTATAATTTGAAGTCAGGCAATGTGCTGCCTCCAGCTTTGTTATTTTTGCTTAGGATTGCCTTTGCTATTTAGGCTCTTTTTTGGTTCCATGTGAACTTTAGAATTGTATTTTCTAATTCTGTAAAAAATGATGTTGTTATTTTGATAGGAATTGCATCAAGCCTGTAGATTGTTTTGGACAGTATGGTCATTTTAACAATATTAATTCCACTGATTCATAAATATGAGATGCTTTTCCATTTGTTTGTGTCATCTACAATTTATTTCGTCAGTATTTTGTAGTTTTCTTTGTAGAAATATTTCACCTCCCTGGTTAAATGTATTCCTAGATATATTATTTTATTTTTTGTAGCTACGGTAAATGGAATTGCTTTCTTGATTTTGTCCTCAACTAAATTATTATTGTTGTATTAAAACACAATTGATTTCTGTACTTTGACTTTGTCTCCTGAAACTTTACTAAACTCATTTAGTAAATTTAAGTGTTTTCTGGTGGAGTCTTAAGAGTTGTCTAGATAAAGGTCGTATAATCAGTGAACAGGGATAATTTGATTTTCTCTTTTGCAATTTGGATGCCTTTTATTTTTTTCCTCTTACCTGACTGTTCTGTCAAGGACTTCCTGTGTTGATTAAGAGTGGTACAAGTGGGTATCCTTATCTTGTTCCAGTTCTTAGAGGGAATGCTTTCAACTTTTCCCCATTTAGTATGGTTGGCTATGGGTTTGTAATATATGGTTTATTTTGTTGAGGTATGTTTGATGCATAGTTTGTTGAAAATTTTTATTATGAAGTAATGCTGAATTTTATCAAATGCTTTTTCTAACTCTAATGATATTAACATATGACTTTTGCTCTAAATTCTGTTTATGTGATGTATCACATTTATTGATTTGTGGATGCTGAACCATCCTTGCATCTCCCAGGATAAATCTCACTTGATTATGGGATACTATCTCTTTGATGTGCTATTGGATTTAATTTTCTACTATTCTGTTGAGAACTTTTGCATAGATGTTCATTATGGATATTGTTTTACAGTTTTCTTTTTTGGTTGTGTCCTTTTCTGGTTTAGCTATTATGGTCCAGATTCTCAACCATTATAATGTCCTGTTAAACTTATATAGAAACCAAAGCTGACTAAGAAAGCTAAATCTCAGTGCTTTCTTCTACCTGACAAGATCATGGGTTAGTATGAATAGTTAAGACTCAAACTTGGAAACATTTCTGATAGTTTTGCTCTCCAGTTAATCAATATCTCTCCTCTTTTCACTTTTAAAAATCTTACCACTTCCCCTTCTTTCTGCCATCATCTGAGAGCTTTCCCCTCTGTTCCAGCCTCTTTTATAACTCTGGCCTTCTTAGAAACCTTAATGGACACAACAGTATTTTCTCTATACTGGGAGAAAGCTCTAATACTGATCTTCCTGATGTGATTATTGAAATGCAAAGGGGTGAACAAAACAGATAAAATAAAATTTAGGGGACCATTTTTCAAGACAATGTCTTGGCTTGCAAGGCATTTTTCTTACTGCATTAACTTATTTGCATATCAGAAGCGGACTATCTATTTTCATTCCCACCGTAATAAATGGCTTCCTTTTGTAATACATTTTAATCTTCCTTCGTCAGATGGATACTTTAGCTCTATTACTGCCAAGCTTATGAGTTCATATATTTAGAAAAGCAACACATGAATGTTTTTAAGAGTTCAGATGCTATATTCAGACTTCTCTCCTCCAGCTTTAACCAGAAAAAGGCAACATGTTTGGAAAATGATGATAATACTAAGGACAGTGGATTCTTGTGTTATTCCCTTTTGGTACCTAAGGAAGAAATTGCTGTGTAGGGTTTGGTGCATTTATGAAGGCAGAGTGGCACTGCTAGACACATAAAATTTCTAGGGTCACTCCTGAGGCCTTTTCTTTCCCATGCAGTGTGGACATTGAGTTGAGAGTACAGGGGAGGGGTGGGAAGCCAAGTAAGAAGGCTATATTAGCCGGGCTCGGTGGCTCAGCCTGTAATCCTGCGCCTTTGGGAGGCTGAGGTGAGTGGATTGTCTGAGCCCAAGGGTTCGAGACCTGCCCGGGCAACTCGGCGAGACCTCATCTCTACAATAAATAAAAAAAAAAATCAGCCGGGCGTGGTAGGGCGCGCCTGTAATTCCGGCTACTCAGAAGGCTGAGGTGGAAGGATGGCCGGAGGCCAGTGGGTCGAGGCTGCGGTGGCCAGGAGCGGCCACTGCACTCCAGACTGGGTGACTCAAAAAAAAAAAAAAAAAAAAAGAAAGCTATATTTGGGATGTGGAGATGGTGTATGGATCTGTATTCAGGAACACCTGAGAAGAATATGAAAAAAGCAGAAATGCAGCATCTTCACTGAAGCAAAAACATTTGCAGACATTGTCCCTGGAGGCCAGTAAGACAACTAGCTAGCAGGAAGTCAGAAAATGGGACTAGAAGACCCATGAATGTGAGAGACCTATGAAGGCCCACCATGAAGCCAGGTGACTGCATTATTCTGCCAAAGACACTAAGCACTCAAGGTACATATTTCCTCCTCCAGAGATTACATATAACCTTAGAGAGAGATAAGCCGAGGGGGAGATAAATTGTAAAGAAACTAAGCACTTTTTTCCTCAAGAGAAGCCTGAGCATTAACTAAAATGACTGTTTAACAAATAGCCATATTAGACAAAAGTCTGTGAGAGATTGGCTTTTACTTACCATAACACTCCCTGCTTATCAGGGGAACACTAAACCCTAAAAAGGTCCCCATATTTTTTTTCCCTTCCTAGAAAAAAGCTCCATGAGCCATCTTTTGATTTCAAAAATGCAAGTCACACATTAAAGATGGTGAAGCAAAGATAATAGGAGCCTATGTTCTCGATGACTTTACGGACTACATACCTATCGCAGAGGGCTTACTTCTTGACTCCCTTTAATGAAATTATCAAACCTCCAAATTTTAAGTCACCACAGTCAGTTCTCTGTTCCTATAAGCCAAAGTCAATTTCTAAGTGATAAAATTAGTTTGTTTTTTTCTCTGAATTTGTCCAGTGAAGAATTTAGAATTTCCCTCTGGTCACATGTCATGTATACAAGGCAAAAGTTTGTTTTTGTTTTTGTTTTTTAAGAAATGCAAAAGAAAACTGAAACGTTCAAAACATTACCTGAGCAATTGTGTATGACTGAAAGTCAAAGTTGACTGTCTAGTATTTTTTTGGAAATCTGCATCTAACTGACATAGAGAGAATATGTTTATGTGTACACACATGTAAACATGTATATATGTACTAACACATATGTCTCTATTTCTTGGTTCAATACAATGTAAAGAAATAGCAACAACTGGGGGAAATGATGCCAATATGATGGTATAAAGATAGAATTGTTGCATGTCGTTTTTGAACATTGCAGTGACGTTGGCATCCTGATCAAGGGTAAAGAAAAGGAACTCCATTAGTCTCTGAGCCCTTACCATATTAGAAATATACTAATAAATATTTGGTGAACGGTAGTAAACAACAGTTTATCTCTACATATAAACTGTATAGAGAGACTCTACTCATGTTTGTCCCCTAATTCCTGGAGACAAGACCCAGAGCAGGACACTTTCCTTATAAATCTCCAGGGGTACCCTTCACATGGCAGGGCATGCACTAAGAGGTCTACATGAAGCCGGGTACTACTTTGAGGATCCACTAAAAATCTCTATTTCAGAAATCTAGAGCTGAAAGTTTACTTTCTTTTAGCAGACTATATGAAAGCTTTCCTATCCCAAAATATCTTTTTCGTATTTCGAAATGAAAAATTTTACTTGCCACATTATTCTATTTCTTCTAAATAGTGCATCCCATAATTGAACACACATTACCTTTTAAAATGCAAATTTTCCTGGAGCACTTGTGAAGTGGTTATATTTTTAAGGAACATAAATCTTGTTTAAGAAAAAAATGGTAGTGATGGTAGCATGTTGGCTAATGGAAAAGTAATTTTAGAATATAAGATCTGACAAAGGAGGGTTGACCACTTTGGAAGCGTTAAAGTCCTGCTTAGTAGAGGTATTTGGGAACATTTCTAAAATCTTTTTGCTTAAGGAGAGCTCTCCTTTGTTTTTAACTTTGGGTCTTACCCAGGATAACTATATATGTCCCGGGTTGCTTGTGAAAGTCCTAGATTATGCCAGTTGTCCTAGAGTAATTATGTTACATTAAAAATTATTCCAGCAGGCATAATACATTTTATGAAAAATTGATTCTTGCGCCACTTCTCTTCCTATAGATAAGATAGTCTGAGATTCAAGGTAGCACTGCGATCCCTTTCTCCAAGAGAATTCACTCTTTTCTCTTAGTGCCAATGAAAAGTTGTGGGAAATGGGACAATGTGTTGTTTTGGGACAAGGTTCTCCTATGTATTGAGTGATTTGGAACCTCAGAATTCAAAAATAATATCCTGGGTGAAGTGTTTTTTATTTTATTTTACTTTTTTGTTTTTTAATGCCCAGGGGCAGTGAAGTCTGTCCAAGAGAAGTTATGTTATGTTCATTAATAGCATTAATCATCACCACTGAACCTGTAAGCATGTTAGAGTGCAAGATATCTTAGGTTGGGTTTCCCTAAAAGCAGACTCTGAATGCAAGTAGTTTATTTAGGAGGTGATCTCAAGAAACCAATAGGGAAGTGAAAATGGTGAATTAGGGTAGTTATGGAAGCCAATTAATGGCTTATTATTGAACAAGCTGCCTCTGTGGTAATAGTGGCTCAATTCTACTAAGGACCTCTGATAGGTTGTGTGTCATCACGAATAAGGTGTGAAGAAACTACAATATTTATCTACCAATTTCTGTTTTAATTTTTCTTCCATCCTTAGCCCAAACAATACAATGTGGATCCTATGAGTTCTTCAAAAAGAATTTTTTTAGAGACATTAAGGTTCTAGTTATTCTCTTTCTCATCATGGGAGAAGCAAGCAGCACTTTCCACACAAACTGAGTGAGGCAGACTTCTTCTTTTAGCTCTTCCATGAAACCCAGGAGGAACTTAGTGTGTACTCCTTGAGTTGCAGGAAAACAAAGAAGAGTCCCTGACTTATGCCTGAACATGTATCTGAGACTGGAGCTGCCTCAGATAACAAAGTGAGGAGACAAATTTAGAGGGAAAGAAGCACTCTTAGTCATTCTCTTGATATGTTGTAACAGTTCAGAGTGTAGCTTCTGAGGCGCTATTGCTTGAGTGTATTTCTCACATCCACCACTTAGTAACTAATAATTATTAATTAAGTGTTCACGGTTGTGTAACAAATTTTTTCTGTGGTTTTGTAGAAATAATTCAAATGAGTGCTGTGAGAATAAAATGAGTTAAAATATGTTGAGAACTTGGAACCAGTTTGGCACATAGTAAATGCTAGCTTTGGTCGTTGTTTTTTTTTTTTTCATGACAGGCTAAGGTAGACATTTGCATGGCCCCCAGAAGAAATTGGATTTGTGTTGTCTGAAAAGGGAACCTCACTGATAAGGTCACCACAGAGGCATGGAAACACAAAATGAGAGCCTCTGTGAGACATCTAGAAACAGGGACTGAGGAAAGTGTCATATACTGTCCACTAGAGGAAACACCGTGAGCATTGGGTCTTTAGCAGGAGAAGTCTTTTGGGTAGTATCAGGTGTCTTTGAAGAGCTCCCAAGGGCACCCTCCAAAATTACTGTCTGAGATCTGCTCAAGTGCATGGATAGCTAAGAGAGAACTACAGGACACCAGTTCATTTGTCTTCTTTCTTTCTCTGTCCTTCTTCCACACCACATAGGAAAGAAGCCGCTTCGTGAATGAAGTACAAAACCCTTGGCAAAGCTGACTCCTTCCCAAAACGGGTTTAATCAGGCTTCAAGCTATGAATTAGATAAGAGAGTGAAGCTTTGACATCTCTATGTACTCTTGCCTCCACATTTCTATAGTGAAGTCCTAACCTCCAATGTGACTGTACTTGAAAATAGGGCTTTTAAGAGGCAATTAAAGCTAAATGAGGTCATGGGAGGCCTAATCCCATACAATTGGTGGTCTTATAAAAAAGGAAAGAGAGATAAAGTTCTTTCTCCCTACCATATGAGGACACAGCAGGAAGGTGGCCATTTGCAAGCCAGAACAAGGGTCTTCACCAGGAACTAAATCAGCGAGTACCCTGATCTTGGGCTTCCCAGTTTCCAGAACTGTGAAAAATAAATTTCTGTTGTTTAAACCACGGAGTTTGAGGCAGTTGGTTATGGTAGCCAGAGCTGACTAATACTATTCATTCACACGTTCATTCATACCTGAGAGTAGCTGTAACAGCCTAAGACTTCATCCCAGGGTAAAGAAGAAGTATTTGACAAAAACAGACTTAAAAGAGCAGTGATGAAAGGATGGGACATATTTTTTATGTGTCTAACTTTTCAATAACTTACTTGTACACTTGACTTCTTTGGAGTGTGCTTCATTTTTATGGAATTATAAAGGAGATGGATTAGATGGAACCCAAGTATCCATTGCAGGTCAGACATTTTGTGCAAAACTCAGTGATTCATTTCTATTTATGTGAATGAACTTCATTTTTTTAAATAAAAAGTTTCTGAAAGGTAAATATGCGGGAAAACCTCAAAAGGAAAAAGAAGAGAAAAGGAGCACCAATAAGGAGGATCTTTTAGAGAACTAGAAGTGGCAACCTTTCTAACCACAAACCACACTTTTTCTAGGCTCAGCACTATTTCCAGGATTAGTCATTTCATTTAAAATGTCATCACTAGAATAAGTATCATTTACTGAAATTTCAGTGATTCCTGATGTGACAAGGAGCCACTAGTGTTCTCCAAAATTCTTGATAGCCTAAAAATAATTATAATAAACCAAATTATAGAGACCCCTCTCTCTCTCCCTCCCATCCTCCAACGATTATGAACATGGAACTCCAGAACTTCTCATTAATAAAAACAAACCTCCTGATTTCAAGTAGAGTATAGCTAGGCATCAAGGTTTAAAAAGTTGCTCTGGTATTCTGAAAGATGTAGAGAGGATTTCATATTCACCCTCAAGCAACTCATTCTAGTATCTTTTCTTTAAAGATAATTATCCCTTTTGCACACCACATCTGTCCTTATGCTTGGGGAAACTGTAATTCCAGTTTTAAAGGTCTGCCATGTGCTAATCTGAGGATTAAAGACATTCCCTTCCATTGTGTCAAAATCTTAGGTTTCTGAGGAGGAGAAAGCAATGAAACTGCACTCTGCAAATTCCCAATTAAAAAGCACCTGCCTGCACCAAGGCATTTTACGTTTAAATGTTGCCAACTGTACGCATTTGCTACCTGCATATATAGAAATACTCCCTTATAAGCCTGCCCAAACTGAGAGCCAAGGTTATTAAAATTTCTTTATACTTTTTTTCCAATAAATCCAGTGCTTCTTATACAAACATTTTTCTCATCTTGGAGTGATTCATAAAGCCTCTAATCCCATGGGTGTAATAGGACACCTCTCAATTATGCATCCCAAGGATGAGTAATTTCACAAGCTGAGAGAAAGAGATAAATATATTAAAATGTTCTTGCAAAACAAATTTCAAGAAGAGAAAGGGATGGAAATGAGAATGAATGTAGAATTGAAGATTTACCTCATTGTGCGGAAGAGAATATTTGATCTGCCTTGGCAAGACTGCTTAATTCATAGATCTGCACAAACAACCCTGGTAACTGCACTGCCAAAAGCCTTCTCATATGCGTGGACCTACAAATGTTCAGCTCTGTCTCTGCTAACTGCAAAGTATGAGAACTGTATAATAATTACATTCTGCAGTGAATCATGGATCAGAGAATCTGTGAGGAATTATCTCATTATTTCCTTTCATTCAGGATCAGTTCTATTCAAAAGCAGGGTGGTTGATCGCTTCTAAGCTTTGTATTCTTATCGTAAGCAGCTATATATTGAGACCCTACTGTTTGGGAGATAGACCATAGCTAGGCATATGCTGGTTATGGCATTCATGGGAGCTGGGGTTTATGTAAGAAAGGGTACTAACCACAAAAAGCAATATCATTTGTCCTGGGTGAGATATTCTAATGATGTGCAGAGGCAGACACAGTCAGGTTGTTGAAATGACCAAAGAAATCTTTATGAATTGAGTGGGCAAATTGAACCTTAAAAGAAAGTTAGTCTTTAGGTAAGTTGAGGTGGAGAGTATCCTGGAATGTTATCTCATACTGGAGAAATGGAATCATATATGCCTGGAGGTTGGAAAGTTTAAGGCATGTTTGGAGAAAATGTAGATAATTAGACTTAGCCATATGAAATTGCTGTTTTTATAGGTAAGAAATGATCAAGTATTGCCTACCTCACAAGACTGAAGACTGGCATAATAGAAGGCAAAGGTGGATATGTGAGTAGATAACAGATCATGAAGAAATTGAGAATGTTACAGCAAGCTGCTTGGAGTGAGGAATTTCCCTCAAACCACATCAACAACGCAGCACCTAAAATCTAAAGAATGATGAATCATAGAATCTTCTAAGTAAGAGCCTTAGGAAAAATTCAGTTTAACTTCTGATCCCTGAGTGACCCTTCATTATCTGCTTTTGTGACCCCAGTGATAACGAAACTGATTGTCTTTTGAGTCAGTTCTAAATGTGTATTTGTTTGTTTCATGTTGATTCAAAGATTAGTGCTACAGGCAAGTTTAAAACTTCAGGTCCTCCCTTCAAACATTTAAAGACAACTGCTTATATAGTCCATTTCGTATTGCTTTTATTCTTGTAACTTAGCTTCAAGACCCTCATCACTCTGGTTGGTCTACTTTAGACAAGTCCCAATTTGTGGAAGTGTCTCTGTAAGTTCAACATAACACAACACACTAACTGGATATTGTATGACCATTTCCTCCCTCCTTCTGACACATATTTCAATGAATGCATAACAATGTAATTAACTATTCTTAGCAATTGCCATACAAAAGGAAATCATATTGAGTTTACTGACAGCTATACTCTAATATGTTTCCTACTGGTCTACTAAGTCATCAGACCCATATTTTATAGTCATGCAAATGGTGTTGTGTACTCCAGTTTGGACTTTTTGTTAAATTCCTGTTAAATGACATCTGGGTACAACTAGTCCTTTGTTTCAATTTATTGAGATTGCTATTTTTTCAGGCAACATATTATCCATTGCTCCCCAATTTTTTATCTACAGGTTCAATCAGTAAGTAACCAATGTCCTGACAATAGGCTTTAATAAAACTATTGAATAAGGCAGGACTCTGAAGTATTCTCCTGCGTGACTATTATCTAGATTCACATAAACTATTTCGAAAATACCAATTATGAAATTCACCTAACCTCACTGCAATTTGATCATTATTTTTCAGTCTTATCATAAGTATAGCATGATATATTTGTCATATATATTGATATAATATTAGATACCTGTGTTTTCAGCATTCTCCACTTCTTAAGTTTTATCTCAACATTATTATCACAACTTTTGCATAATGAGTTATTCTTACATTACCTCTGCAAAGCAAAAGTGAGGTAGAACATAGTGGCTACCTCCTATTATGCAGCAAGACCATTTCAGGTCAATTACCTCCTGAATTATTCCCATGCCCCAACACAAATAATACACAATTGAATCTTGAACAGTGTAGGGATTAGGGATACTGACTCCCTACCCAATTGAAAATTCCTTGTATAACTTTTGTATTTCCCAAAAACTTAACTACTAATAGCTAATGACTAAGTACTAATGACTAGAAGCCTTACCAATAATATAAACAATTAACACATATTTTGTTTGTTTTATATATATGTGTGTGTTAATTCAATATAGCAAGAGAAGATATGTTATTAAGAAAATCATGAGGAGAAAATATATTTACTATTCATTAGGTGGAAGTGGTTCATCATAAGGGTCTTCGTATTCATCTTCATGTTGAGTATGCTGAGGAAGAGGAAGAGGAAGGGAAGTGATTGGTCTTGTTGTCTTGGGTGGCAATAAGGAGAAGGAGATAGAAGGAGAGGCAAGCAAACTCAGTGTAACTTTACAAAAACATGTCACAATTTCTGCCTGACTTTTTTGCCTTTTCATTTCTCTATGACTGTCTCTATGTAGTACCAGTCCTTCCACTGTTTGCTTTAGTTTTAGTGCCTGTATTATAGAAAAGCCCACGTCATAAAATAAGTCAAAAGTAGTGCCGAATAATTGAAATGCTTCACCAGATTGTCTAATGTTTGTTTTATGGCTCTGTTTTTTCTGTTTTCTTCCCCATCATCTGGCACTTGTTTGGAATCACTCATATTCATAGTCATCTTTTGTCTTCTGTTAATTCCTCTGGTGTGGTGTCTATTAGCTCTTGAATTTCTCCAAGAGTCATATCTTGAAACTCTTTAACTCTCACTTTTTTTTTTTCTATATCCACAATGTCTATAATAATTTCTTTGATTGGCTCTGTCCTATCCTGTGAATTCATTAGCAATATCTGAACACATTTTTCTCCAGCATAAATTTATTGTTTTGGGCTTTCACAGCTCTTTTTTTTTTTATTTTATGAACAACAAAGATGGCATTACCAATGGTATAATCCTTTCAGGCTTTTGTGATGTCCTCTCTTTCAGGGTCTTCTTCCATAGTGTTTACAATCCTCTCCCTAGAGTACTGTGTATAATGAGCCTTAAAGTCCTAGGACCCCCTGATTAGAGGCTGACTTAGAGACACCAAGTTTGGGAGCAAGTAGACCACTTTGTTGCTTTCCATGTTGAATGAATGGGTTCTTAGGTGGCCAGAGGCATTGTCTATCAAAAGAACTTTAAAAGGCAGTCCCTTACTGGCAAGGCACTTGACTTGAGGGACAAAACATTGGTGAACTCAACCTAGAATAGGGGTTCTCATTGTCCATTTCTTCTTAATGTACAGCCAAAAGACTGGAAGCTGGTGTTTATCTTTTCCCTTCAAGACTTGGGAGTTAGCAGCTTTATAGATAAGGATAGTCCTGATCATAAACCTGACTACATTTTTGCAAAAACAAACAAACAAAAACAAACAACCCCCCCAAAAAAACCAAACCAAACCCAAACAATAGTGTCAGCTCATTCCTTCTTGCTTTAAATCCTGTTCACTTCTTTTCCTTACTAATACAATTTTTTGTGCATTTTTTTTCTCAGAATAGGGCACTTTTGTCTTCATTATAAACCTGTTTAAGCATTTTTTTTTTCAAGGTTTCTTTAATGGTCTCTGAGAACTTGCTGCTGTCTCTAGGTTAGCAGAAGATGCTTCACATGTTATCTTGACATTTAAAAAGTCAAACTTCTTCCTAAAATTATCAAGCCATCTTTTGCTGGCCTTAACTTCTCAAGTGTTAGATACTTTACCTTCCTTTTGTTTTAGGTTGTCTCATAATGACTTTACCTTTCATCATCATTATTATTATTATTATTATTATTATTATTGAATTAGAATCTTGCTCTGTTACCCAGGCTGGAAGGCAGTGGCATGATCATAACTCATCACAGCCTCGACCGCCTGAGCTCAAGTGATCCTCCCACCTCAGCCTCCTGAGTAGTCGAGACTACAAGCATGTGTCAGCACACCAAGCTAATTTTTTGCTTTTTTATAGAGATGAGGTCTTGCTGTGTTGCCCAGGCTGGTCTTAAACTTCCACTTCCACCTCCCAAATTGCTGGGATTACAGGCATGAGCCACTGTGCTCAGCCAACTTTGCCTTTTCTTGAGTCATATTAGTCTATAGGTATGTCTTCTTATAGCAATCTTGCACCCACATAAGACCTGCATTTTCAATATGAGATTAAAAAGGCATTTCACTATCAAGGTTTTCATGCTTGCTGACATAACTGCAGCGATGACTTCACGTATTTCCTTTTCTCTCTCTCCTTCCTTCTTTTCTTTTCCCTTTCTTTTCCTTCTCTCCCTCCCTCTCTCCTTCCCTCCCTCCTTCTTTTTCTCTTCTCTCTCTCTCAATGGTCCTGGGTTCACTTATTTTCAAATCTCAGGCGGGCAACCACAGCTGCAGACCTCAACATATGGTACACATCAAGCAACTCCACTTTTACTTGCCTTGTGACTTTGCTTCTTGGGATCACTTCCAGTGTCACTAATGGCACTTGGGTCCTATGGGTCCTATGGTGTTGATCAAAATTTATGGTATTGCACTAAACATATAAGAATAAAGGTCACTTTTTACTGTGAGATGCAATTTATTAGAGAGACAAACTGATCATGCAGAGATGATTAGCGTCAAATGGTGTTTTAAGTGGACACTCACAACACTTGAGCTCATCCCAACAGCAACAGGAGATAGCTATGAAATTATCACAGTAACATATCATGTGCTACAGTTAATTTTAGGCAGTTATGATTTAATACTGTATCTTTGTTTATTTACGTTTCCTCAACTGTCAATAGTGCCATGTAAAGTATGGCTTATAAGTGTTTGTGTACATGTTTTGATAAACTCTAACTTTTCATAAGAGATTCATTATATTTCATGATAGAAAATGATAAAATAAGGCAACCCCCGCAGGTATCCTCCCACTGTGGGAAATTTTCTGTCCTCTCAATAAATCCTGCTTTCTGGAAAAAAAAAAAAAAGATAAACTAGACTAATATCTACATATATTTTATGCATTCCTGAAATGTCTAGATTTTTCTTAATTAAAAAATATTTCTAGACTAGTTCATCTGTGAGTTTTTTCAAATTGTCACAAATCTTCAAAAAATTTTCCATTATGTTTATTGAAAAAGATCCATATGTAAGAGAACCCAGGTAATTCAAACCCATGTTGTTCAAGGGTCAACTGTATTTAGACTTTATGGGTTCTATATTCTTTGTCCCCACCACTCAACTCTGCCATTGTAGAGTAAAAGCAGTCATAGACAGTGCTTAAACATAGTAGTGTGGCTGCATTCCAATAAAACTTTATTTACAAAAACAAGCAGCAGGCTGAATTTGACCCATTCAGTAGTTTGTTGACTCATATAAATATATTAGTATTCATATATTGTCAATTGTCATATCTACACTATCTAAAAGTATACAGAAGTCTCCATAAAATGGAGAAAGAATTTGAAGATGAAGATCTTTTCCTGAGGAAAACTGATGGCTACTTCACTTAAAAAGTTACCATCAACAGCTGAGGGCCTTTGAGGTGGAGAGGATGGTTGGTAACATGCTATAGGAGAGTGCCTGGATTGAATGCTTGTGTCCCCCGCCCCCCAAATTAATATGTTGAAATCCCAACTCATGTTATTAGGAGATAGAGTCCTTGGGAGGTGACTAGGTCATGAAAGCTAACTCTTATGAATGGGATTAGTGTACTTACAATGAGAGAGCTTGTTTTCTTTCTTTCTGCTCCTTACCATGTGAGGATAAAATGAGAAGATGACAATCTACAAAGAAGGAATAGGGTCCCCGCCAGACATCAGATCTTCTGGGGCCTTGATCTTGGACTTCTCAGTCTTCAAAAATGTGAGAAAAAAATGTTTGTTGTTTATTCATCTAGTCCGTGGCATTGTAATTTGTTCTAACAGCCCAAATTGACAAAGATGGTGTGCCTACCAACACATGCAAATTTTGCTTATTTCGCATTTGACTGAGGCTTGGAACAGGTTTCAGTATTGAGATTACCCAAGTATAACCCTCAATTCTCTAGAGGTTTGATATGAAGCAAAAAAAGAGGCAACTTTCAGCTACCCTCCTCCTGAAATATTTTTTAACTTAGCTGGTGACAGAAGGCCTTGAGCTAATGTATATAAAATAGTACATAGAAATAACGTTCAGAACTGTACTCAGGAAACCTTGACCTGTGCATTTACAAAGCACAATTAGGAACATAAAAATAAATACATGAAACTTCCTCCTTGGGGAAGAGTTTGCCTATCATAGGAACTGAAACAAGAACAGAGAGATCTGTTTGGGAAGGACAGTATTGTTCTCAATACTTGTATGGCATTCATGTACCATCTTTAAAAATTATAAAGTACCATAGGTTGTAAAATGTACAGCTAATTTAATGACAGTTTTTTTTAAAAGAAATCAAAGTGAACTTAACAAAATCTTTACCATATTAAATGTTCCTATCAATTGTGGAATATTTCCTGACTTTAGAAAATTAAAAAGTGAAAAAGCTGCTTCATTGAACAAAATAAATGTTTATATCATCATCTTCTTTACCTATCCCACACTCATCACCAGCATACATACATCTTGGCTTTACGAATAAGATGAGATAAAATTTTATATTTAGGTTGTTTTTATTTTATTTGATTCTTTAGTTGGGGGGGTGTCTCACTGTGTCACCTAGACTGGAGTGCGGTGGTATAATCATGGCTCACCACAGTCTTGACCTCCTGGCAATCCTTTCACCTCAGCCTCCTGAGTAGGTGGAACTACAGGCACGTGCCACCATACCCAGCTACTTTTTACATTTTTTTGTAGAGATGACATTTTATCCTTACATGGTAGAGAGCAGAAAGAAAGAAACCAAGCTCTCTCCTGACTTTCTGTAAGTGCTCTAATCCCATTCATAAGAGTTAGCCCCCATGACCTAGTCACCTCCCAAGAACCCTATCTCCTAATATCATCAGTTGGAAGTTACGATTTCAACATATTAATTTTTTATGTTGCCTAGGCTGATCTCGAACTCCTGGACTCAAGAAATCTTCCTGCCTCAGCCTCCCAAAATGCTGAGATTGCAAGTGTGAGCCACCATGCACAGCTGAGGTTGTTTAAAAATTGATAATATTTAAAAAATCATTTAAAAAACTAAACTTTAATTTTAGAAGAATTTTAGATTTGTAGAATTATTACAAAGATAGTGAAGAGTTCCAGTGTATCCACACCAAGTTTTTTTTTTAAGCCAGTAACCTAGTTGTTTATTGCCATTATCAAGTATTATGTGCTGTTCATAACAGTATGTGCTAGAATTTTATAACACTGGCAGCACAGCTGGCTTGTTAACACTAGCATCACCACAAACACGTGCATAATGTGTTGCACTACAACTTTATAATGGCTACTGTGTCACTTGGTGATAGAAATTTCAGCTCCCTTGTAATCTTACAGGACCACCATCACACATGTGGCCTGTCGTTGACCAAAATGCCATTATGGGGTTTATATATAAAGTAATATAACTTTATTGCATTGCCAGTGATTTTCTACAAGATGAGTGGAAAAAAGAAGGACTTTCACTTTCTATTTTTATGCTTTTATTGTCTTTTAATTTTCATTACCTTGTATTTTATAACCAGAAGAAAACAGAAATATATACATTTTTAAATGCCTTATGGAATGTGGTTCTATAGATTTCAAGTCACATGTTAACTTCGGTCTGAAAATTAAGTAATTTTGTTTTTGTTTTTGTTTACCTCAAATCAAGTTTATGGAGGATTTTAAGCTTTTGTTTTTTAAATTTTAGATCCAAGAGGCACAGGTGCAGGTTTGTTACATGGGTGTACTAAAATACATTTTAATTTCCATCTTCATTATTATAAAAAAGGTTAAATACCTTTTTATACATATATTGGCCATTTTTATTTTTTGCTAATTTGTCTATTTGGTTATTTTTTAAAATATTGATTTGTAAGAGCTGCTTACATATAATGGATATTTATTCTTATATTTACTTTACATATTGCTGCCCAATTTATAATTTGTCTTAATTTAAAGGGATCATTACTCAAAGCAAATGTTTGATAATTTTATGGTGAATTTATGACAAATATTTATGATGGATTCTGGCATTTATGATTTTGTTAGGAATGTCTTCTCCAGTCAAAAGTATAGTTATGTATACCTATCGTTCATTTTAATGTGTTTATAGTTGTTAGTATGTGGTTCTTATTTTTTTAATATTAACTTTTTAATCTATTTGAATGTTTAGATATATCTTGTTGAGGCAAGAGTCTAACTTTCATCTATTTAACAAACTTCTTACTGATTTCCACACATTATTTTTAAAATTGTGATTTCCATAATTTTTTCGAAAACATGATCTTTTTTGACAATCTATATAGAACATTTTATGATCTTTTGCTATGGAGTTTTTAGCACTAAGCCATTGAAATCATATTTCATTTAGAGATAAATGTGAAGATTGAAAAAAAAACTTTGATAGTTTTCTTATTAAGACATTTAAACCCTTTTCTCAGATTTCTGCAAAATTCTTTCTTACCAGTAATTTTAATATTCTGCTTGTGTCCTATATGGGGTGGGGAGTATATTTTCTTTTGGGGAGATTTGAAGGGGTTAGTGAACATGATTCTTTATTTGACTTTTCCACCAAAACTTCTGTGCCAAAGTTATTTTTAGTCCCCATCTGTCAGTAGACTAAAATGTTTGATGGACATTATTTATGTCAAAGATTTATGCAACGTCTTTAGCCATTTGGAAAAAATGAAGGTTGATCACAGACACAAAGAGTCAGAATAATTTTATTAATTGACTTCTGAACATGTCATTGGAAGGTTTAATATTTCCACACTGCAGAAAAGAAAAGGAGCATAATTCTGAGGCAATTAATTCCATGGGAGGGGCAGCCTGACCCCCCCCCAAAAAAAAAAATTCCTCTGGGGTCCTATAAAAGTTCCAAGCATTCTAAAGATTCTTTGAGCCTGTTGTTCAGTGGAAAAGAACATTTTCTCTGATACTTAAAAGTTTGAAGTATCAGTGTACATTTTAATATACAAATATGAGGGGGCCCAGAAACAAATGGAATTTATTTATAAACAATTGTGTATTGATTCTTACATGTTTAAACTTCAGTCACCTTCAAAATGTTCTCCATTTGACACAAGACTCCTTTAGAGACTTTTTTTACTACTCAAGTACACATGTTCTTACTCATAAGTGGACCTGAACATTAATCACAATAGCAAAAGGGAGGGGTTGGCAGTCATGGGACACTGCCAGGGGAGGGGAGTGGGGAGCATGTAATAACACAAAGGGTACCTGGTCCTAAACCAGGGGAAGTGAGGACCAGTTGAAGGCCCAAACTTCACCTGCACATAGATTACTTACGTACCTAATCCTGACTTGCACACCACATCTTTATAATAAAATAAAGTAAAAAATTCAAAAAATTATATAAGAACAACAACAATAAAAAACAGTTTTGAACTTGTCAATTTTGATACCTTTGTGTGCTTCTGCCACTTTTTGTTTCACTTGTTTCACATCAGCAAACTATTTGCCTTTGAGGACTTTTTTCCATCCAGGGAAACAAAAAAAAGTCATTCAGGGTGAGATCAGGTGAGTAGGGAGGGTTGCGGCATGGAAGTCGTGGTGTATTTGGCCAAAAATTGCTGAACCCTCAGTGTGGTGTGGGCAGGTGTATTCATAAATCATTCATCATTAAATTAGACAAACATGTTGAAAGAATCTCCAAAAAAGAAATATTTACTGAAGCCAAACACAGCTTCTCACAACAAGGCTAGCTGGTACACTGAATCAGATGGTTCCTATAACACCTAGCAGGGGCAGCCTGTGCTACAAAGGGAGGCTAGCCCTCCAAAATATAATTGTGGATTTTTGGGTCCCACCTCATACAGTTTTCAACTCTACCTAGAAATTTAGGCAATGTATGACTTTTTGAGGGAGAGAGATGGAATGAGATTTTTTAAAATTAGAAAATGTAATCAATAATCAAGTATAGATGTTCTTCAAACAAATACTAGAACCTCAGAAATTTGATTGTAAATATCCCTGTAGTCTTGATAACACAAAAATCTGTCTTAGCTGTATTAGGAGTGGTTATAGATCCTTTTACAATGAAAATAAGACATGATTTGCCTATTTTGTAAACTGAACATTTAACCATTTGCTTCTCTTAAAGTGAGATATATTTGCATATGTTTCTCTATAAACTTAGGGATATTAATTTATTTTGTGAACACTACTGGTTATAAACCAGTTCATCTTCTGGACTTTACGCTGGTCTATATCTAAATTTCTTTGAGTAGTTTTAGAGTTAAATGTATCTGGCTGAAAATCATGTGGTATAAACAAACAAACATTAGGAGTTAGAGTGTTACTGGATAGGTGAGATAATTTGATGTTTTTAAAAAACAGAATGAATTATAAACTGTGGGCATTAAAAATATATCATTTAGATGGCTTTAATTGTGTGCTAAATAACTTTTTTCAAGGAACTCTTATTTAAATTTTTAACAAGCATTTTCCATATCTGAATTCCCCCATTGTCCTCATCCAGCTGTGTACATTTTGCAAGTTCTTTCCTTATTGCAGGGTTTGCAAAAACTGTCGTGAATTAAGTACGTCGTATATAGTATATAGCTAATCTATAAGCCAGCATCATTTAATGGAGCTTAATCTTGAGTTTCTTTGACAGTTGTCATAAAAATTGCTTTTGAGTTTAATCCAGTCCTCTTTGATAACCACAGTTTGCACGGCTTCTTAGAGCAAATCCTTTCCAATGATCTGAGTGAGGAAGTTCTAAAGCTTATTGTACATGTCAGCTCTTTTTAAATAAGTGAAAATAATAGCCGATATAAACTCCTTGCTTACAAAAAAAGGCTGGATGTTTTTATGTCTTCAGGCAAAGGCCAACAAAACAACAGCTTAACAAAAAGGTCAAGTTGTCTTCTGAAACCCTACTTCTAAGAACAAGCCCCCTTGCAGTCATCTTCTGAAAGAATTATACCATGGAAAGATTCTAGGTTTTAGGCCATATAGGTCTTGGGTTGAACCCCAGGATCCTTCCTGTGTGTATCAAGGGGATTTTCACAAGTAATTTAACTTTTCTGTATCTCAGTTCACCCTAATGTGGGGCTGAAAACACCTGTGATAGTTTGCTATACGTAATAAGAGAATTTCTAGATGGAAAGCACCTGGTGCAGTCCCTAGCAAGTAGAGGGTTATTAGATTGCAGAGAAATCCATTCCCTGATCAGATTTTCATTCTGGGTTTCAGATCAACACTGAGTTTTGCAGAATTTTTCACTACTCTGGGCTTCAAAAATTTACTTAGGATTACATAGGATTTGGGGCAGAGTAGCACTAAGGCAGACAGTCCACGTAGGAGAGTAGAGGTGGAGGAGAAGGGAGAGTTTAGCAATGTGGGCAGAGATAGAGTTTATGGAGTTTTCAAAAAAGGAATCTCAACATATTGGCAGCAATGATGAGCAACTCTAAGAATCTTGAGTTTTTAATATTTTGTACATTCAGACTGTAGGAAAAATATGAAATTTGGAGTCAGAAGATACGGAGTTGTGTCTACCTTTTACTAATGCTTAAGCAAATACCATCACCTGTTTGGGCCTCAGGCTTCTCATCTGTAAATTGGAAACAAAAATATTTTATGCATTGTCTACTTCATGTGGTTATTAGGTGATCAAACATATTAGGTTTGTGCAAAGGTAATTTTGGCTTTTGTATTGTTGATATTTTCATTTGATATTGGAATACATTCTCTCTCTCTCTCTCTTTTTTTTAAAAGCAGGATTTATTGAGAGGACGGAAAAGCTACCACTGTGAAAGGGGACCCGAGGGGGTTGCCCGGAATACATTCTTAAATAAATATGGTCATGTTATACATCATTTTAATGCACATTGCTCACTGTGTTGTGTGTGTGTGTGTGTGTGTGTGTGTGTGTGTGTGTTTGCTAATGACTTATTACTTGCTGTTTATTTTATATTCATTTTAGACTATGGAAATGATGTTAGACAAAAGCGAATTTGAGCAATTTTCTTATTTGAGTTCAAAATGGGTGGTAAAGCAGTGGAGACAACTCACAACATCAACAACACATTTAGCCCAGGAACTGCTAACAAACGTATAGTGCATTGGTGACTCAAGAAGTTTTGCAAAGGAGACAAGAACCTTGAAGATGAGGAGTGTAGTGGCAGCCATTGGAAGTTGACAACGACCGATTGAGAGCAATCATAGAAGCTGATCCTCTTACAACCACATGAGAAGTTGCTGAGGAACTCAACGTAGACCATTCTACAGTCATTCGACATTTGAAGCAAATTGGAAAGGTAAAAAAGCTTGATAAGTGAGTGCCTCATAGACAGCCTGAAAATAAAAAACAATTGTCATTTTGAAATGTTGTCGTAATCTACTCAACAACAGAAAATGCAAAAAATGCTCAGCTTCACAAATCACCAAAGAAATGCAAATTAAAACTATACTGAGATACCACCTAACTCCAGTCAGGATGACCATGATCAATAACAAAAAACAGTGGATACTGGCGAGAATGAGGGGAAAAGCAAACACTTGTACACTGCTGGTGGGAGTGTAAAATAGTACAGCCTCTATGGAAAACAGTGTGGCAATTCCTAAAAGATCTAAAATCAACCTTCCATATGACCCAGCAATTCCCCTTCTGAGAATATACCTAGAAGAGCTCAAATTGCTCTATGAAAAAGATACCTGCACACACATGTTTACTGCAGCATTATTCACAATAGCAAAAACATGGAACCAGGCATGCTGCCCATTGAAAGTGGACTTTATTAAAAACATGTGGTACATAGACATGATGGAATATTGCGCAGCCATAAAGAAGGACAAAACTATGAACTTCACAGCAACTTTGATGGATTTAGCATCTATGATACTCAATGATCTATCACAGAGACAAAGAACTGAGTACCACATGTTCTCACTCATAAGCAAACCCCGAACAATTATCATAATACTATAAGAAAGGGATTGGCAGTAGTGGGAAACTGCCAGGGGAGAGAGGTGGGGACACACAGGTGAAGTGGGGACCAAAGGGAGGCCCAAACTTTACCTGTACAATGACCATTTGTATACCTAACCCTGAATTGTATTCATCATTAAAATCAAAATTTTAAAAACAAAAATAAAAACAATGAACCATTTCTTGATCAGACTGTTATGTGTGACGAAAAGTGGATTTTACATGACAACTGGTGATGACCAACTCAGTGGTTGTACCCAGAAGAAGCTCCAAAGCACTTCCCAAAGCCAAACTTGCACCAAAAAAAGGGTCATGGTCACAGTTTGGTGGTCTGTTGCTGGTTGATCCACTATAGCTTTCTGAATCCCAGCAAAACCATTACACCTGAGAAAAATGTGCAGCAAATCAATGAGAATCACTGAAAACTTCAATGCCTGCAGTAGGCATTAGTCAACAGAAAGAGCCCAGTTCTTCTCCATGACAATGCCTGTCCACACATCACACAACCAATGGTTCAAAAGTTGAACAAATTGGGCTACGAAGTTTTGCTTCATCCACCATATTCATCTGGCCTCTCACTAACTGACTACCACCTCTTCAAGCATCTTGACAACTTTTTTTTTGCAGGGAAAACGCTTTCATAATCGGCAGGATGCAGAAAATACTTTTCAAGAGATTGTCAAATCCTGAAGCATGGATTTTTACAGGAATGAACAAATTTATTTCTCATTGGCAAAACTGTGGTTGATTATAATGCTTCCTATTTTGACTCATAAATATGTGTTTGAGCCTAGCTATGACTTAAAATTCACAGTCCCAAACCGCAATTATTTTTGCACCAACCTAATGTTAGTGTATAAGTCTTTGAAAATATAAAACCCTGCACAATTGTTAGCTATCATGTCTTGATCTAGATGAATCAATCATACATCATATACCAAAGGAGATATCAAAATTAAGATAAATCAGTTCTATTTTAAAGTGCTACATAATCTCCAAAGGAAAAATATCTTAAGAAAGTAAATATTTTCAATATATAAAATCAGTTTATGTTGATCATATAAAAATTCTCATAGTTCTACAGCATACATATAATATTAATACAAATAATATTAATTGTTCATAATATTAGAGTGATTTGAGTTCCTATGGGTATATTCCCAGAAGGGGTGGGGGTTGCTGGGTCATATGGAAGGTCTATTTTTTATTATCAGAAAATAAAACTAGGTAGTTTCAGAGAAAAACTAATGACCTGAAGTTTTATCATGTAAGCTTATATCTATTATAAACTTAAATATAATGTATTAAACATTTAACTAATAAAATTTCAAGCTGTTTTCAGAAAGTTAAGTAAAATGGAGGATTTTTTTTTAGGTCATTCAATCAACCTCCTAATATGGGCATAAACTCCTGAGGATTGGACTCTGAGCCATGATTCCTCATAATAAAGCAAACAGTTCCCCGCGAGTGATTTAGCCATTGGAAATGCACAAAAACCTTCATGCAGTAGAAACTCTAGCTTCAAGCATAGAAAACAAGCTCTAGTTAATGCAACAGTGTGGATATACATTTAGCTATCTAGAGAAGCTCCTTAATTTTAAAATCATGCACTGAAACTGGAATATATAAAAATGTCTAATGGACTTCAAATGAAGAATAATGACAGAAATTAGTTAAGGCCGGAGAAAGAATAAAATGCCACTTATTCCAAAAGTATGTACTACAAATCCAAAGGAACATATAAGTAGCACATTTAGGATATATTTATTAAACTTTCAAGAGAGCACTCTACGGCCATACCACCCTGAATGTGCCCTATTCCATCTGATCTCAGAAGAAAGCACTCTATTTAGAAATCAGTAGCCTGTTTTGGTTACAATCCACTGTTTTTTTTGTAATCTGACTTCTAATTTTTGCTATGTTGAAGAGACTTTCAAGTGTTTTAAAAATCCTCTTATAAAAATGCTTATTTACTTGGCTCTTAATACAAACCCAATCAAACCAAAGTGCACTACATTTTGGGGAAATAAAAAAATAAAAAGAATGTCAGTTTGACTATTTTAAATCTACTATATTTGCCATATATTTTTTATTCATTTTAATGATTTTTAGACATCAGTATGTATCAATATGAATTTTCTTGTGAACAATATACTGTTAAAAGCTTATATTGCAACATATTTGCACATTATTTTAATAATATGAGGAAAGGCCGGGCTCGGTGGCTCAGCCTGTAATCACAACACTTTGAGAGGCCAAGGTGAGTGGACTGCCTGAGCCCGCGGGTTTGAGACCAGCCCAGGTCTCGAGACCTTGTCTCTACAATTAAAAAAAAAAATTAGCTGGGCGTGGTAGCATGCACCTGTAGTTCTGGCTACTTGGAAAGCTGAGGTGGAAGGATCGCCAAATCCCAGCAGGTCGATGCTAGGGTGGCCGTGAGTGTGTGTGAGACTCCAACTCAAAAAAAAAAAAAAAAAAAAGGCAGAGGAAAGAATAAGGTGCTTTACTGTGACTAAGTTTTCTCATTTTGTGTAAAGGGGAATGTCAGCATTGAGGTCAGTTTGTTTGCTTTTTTCCCCAGCAATTTCTTTCTTTAAGTAGGTACAGCTTTTCCGAAGTATGACTCTAAATATCACTTTTAAAAATTGCAGTATTCCTTTTATTGTGGTATTCTGGACCTGAACCCACAATATCTCCAAGGTATTCCTGTAAATCACTATCCTCCCTGGAGACATTCACATCGCATAATTCACATTGTCTTGGTAGAAATCTCTATTTATTCTGCCCAGAATGCAGTGAACTTTCCAAACCACAAACTTAAAGCTTTCTGTTTTAAGGTATGGGTGAGTTTTCATCCATTATATCCTAAATTATCTCCTATTCTGGCCTTTTCTTCAAGAATCCCAGCTGAGTGCTGCCTCCTCAACCTCTTATCTTCATCCTCATCACCTTCTTTTGCTTTGTTTTCATCTCTTGATTTCTGTCACATTTTAGAAAATATCTTGAGTCTAGCTTCCACATCACTGGTTTATTTTCTCCATTGCAGTTTCTGCTTTTTACTGCCTCCAGTAAAGATTCTAATTCTGCTACTATGTTGCACAAATTCTAATTCTGCTAATATGTTTCTTTCTTTCCTTGCAATCCTTTCTAACCCTGTGCATATTAGTTTCTTAGTCCTGCTGTAACAAATTATGAAACTGGGTGGCTTAAAACAAGAAATGTATTCCCTCACAGTTCTGGAGGCCAGAAGTCTGAAATCAAGGCATCAGCAGGGTCGGTTCCTTTGGAGGCTCTGAGGGTGAACTGTTTAATGCTTCTCATGGTCGCCAGTAATCCTTGGCCTTCCTTGTAGCGGTGTAATGCCAGTCTCTGCTTCCATCTTCTCTGTGTTTCTCTTCTGTCTGTGACTTTCCTTTTAAAAGGACACTAGTTGGCAAAGCATAGTGGCTCACATCTGTAATCCCAGCACTTTGGGAGGCTGAGGTGGGAGGATTGCTTGAGCCCAGGAGTTCAAGACCAGCCTAGGCAAAACAGCGAAACCTCATCTCTACAAAAAAATCAAAAAATTAACCAGGCATGGTGGCATATGCCTGTAGTGCCAGTTATTCAGGAGGTTGAGGCAGAATGATTGCCTGAGCCCAGGAGGTCAAGGCTGCAGTGAGCCATGATCATGCTACTGCACTCCAGCCTGAGCAACAGAATGAGACTCCAACTCAAATAATAAACAAGTAATAAATAAATAAATATCCTCGGGCTGTTAAGAATTATACTAAAATCTATTCTGCCTGTGCTCTATAAATAGAACAACAAAGCCTGGGCGACGGCATGTTTGTTTCCAGCATGGTTTACTGAATATTTTAAGCCCACTGTTGAGATCTACTAGTCATCAAAAAAGATTCCTTTCAAAATAGTATTGCTCACTGACAATGCACCTGATTACCCAAGAGTCTGATGGAGATGGACACGGAGGTGAATGTTGTTTTCATGCCTGCGAACACAGCATCCATCCTGCAGCCCATGGATCAAGGAGGAATTTCATCTTTCAAGTCTCACATTTCAGAAGTACATTTTATAAGGCTTTAGCTGCCACAGATTATGATTCCTCTGATGGATCTGGGCAAAGTCAATTGAAAATCTTCTGGAAAGGATCCACCCTTCTAGATGCCATTTAGAACATTCGTGATTCACAAGAGGTCAAAATGTCAACATGAACAGAATTTGGAAGAAGTTGATTTCAGCCCTCAGGGAGGACTTTGAGGGTTAGAGACTTCAGTAGAGGAAATCCTGGCAGATGGGGTGGAAACAGCAGAACTCAAATTAGAAACGGAGCCTGAAGAGGAGACTGAATCTCAGCAACCTCATCATCACACTTGAACAGAGTTGATTATTACAGATGAGCAAGGAAAGTGGTTTCCTGAAATGGGATCTCCTCCTAGTGAAGTTGCTTTTTTTTCTGTTTTGTTTTGAGTTGGAGTCTCACTCCGTCGCCCAGGCTGGAGTGCAGTGATAAGATCACTGCTACCACAGTCTTAATCTCCTGGGCTCAGCTGATCGCCAACCTCCCTCCTCGACACACCTCCACCTACCCCACTCCCGCCTCAGCCTCTCGAGTAGCTGGAGTCTCCACGCGGGCGCCCTGGACTTCCCTCCGCCACGTTCAGGGTCTCGACCTGCAGCAGCTCAGGCCGCCCAGCCCACTCCGCGCGCTCGCAGCCTCGCCGGTCGCCAGGCCGCAGCCCCAAGCTTCCAGCTCAGCAAGCGGCAAGGGCAGCGCACGGGTTGCCATGGACACGGCCCCGCCCTTTCGCGTCTGCGCACTCTCAATATCACTTTTCAAAAAAAGTTCAAGCCTGTTGAAGAGGATTTCTTATTTATATAATCTACTCAAGTAGAATTTTATATTATAGCTCTATTGCTGGTAAATAACACTATAATTCATTTAAACGAAGAGAATAAAATGGGCATAAAACTAATATCTCAAGAATATTTTAATGGAGCCGGGCTTGGTGGCTCAGCCTGTAATCCCGCGCTTTGGGAGGCTGAGGTGAGTGGATTTGCCTGAGCACGCAGGTTCGAGGCCCGCCTGGGCAACTTGGCGAGACCTCATCTCTACAATAAATCAAAAAATTAGCCCGGTGTGGTATCGCGCCTGTGGTTCCAGCTACTCGGAATGCTGAGGCGGAAGGACCGCCAGAGCCCAGCAGGTAGAGGCTGCGGTGGCCGGGAGCGGCCACCAGCACTCCAGTCTGGGCAACAGAGTGAGACTCCAACTCAAAAATAAAAAAAATAAATAATATTTTTATTTTCCAGGGTACTCAACATGTTGAATGGATGAGTCACTCTGCATATGAATTAATGAGTATAAATAGAATTTTGGTAATGTTTTAAAAATATGAATGACCATGATTTATGGTAAATCTTTTTGGTAAAATTTTAAAAATATATATGACCATGATACATTAGCATGCAAAATACAAAAGTATGTACACACACACACACACACACACACACACACACACACACACACCTGAAACAAAAGCATCACAAATCAATATCATCTTTACTTTATGCAAAACTTTCTGGTATTTTCTATTCAACTCTATTTCATTGAAAAAAAGAAAGACTTTCCCATGAACAAAGCTGATTTTCTAAATGAGTCATGAACTGCAATTTAGAAAATTAATTTGTGGGATAGAAAAAATATATAAGAATCAGCTTATCCTAAATTCAACTTAAATACAGGAAACTACTAGACAACAGGTATGTAGACACTTGCCATGTTATAAAATGTTCTGGAAATACTAACAGTACAGGACAGATTCTTGAAGTGAACCTGAGCATTTTAGAATTTGGATAAATAGAGGGAAGCTGAGCATCCTAAATTGCAGCAGGTAAGAACAAGAACAAGAAAAAGTGAGAGGAATGAGTGACTGTACCATGGGAGTCATGACTGAATTTTAAGGATCACAGAGAGTTGGACTTGGAGAGATAAAATGGATTGAATGCTAGACTGAGGACTTTATCAGGACCTCAAACAATCCGTCTGTCTGTCTGTATCTATCCATTCTATCTATTGATTGTCTATTTTTTTTTAGAAAGATCAGTGTAGCATTAGCAAGCAAAACTTTTCCCTTGAGTCAAAAAGGAATGTAGACAGTGAACACAACTAGCCTATTAAAGTATCAAGAGAAAGAAGTGGTAAAGATTAGACTAGTTTGGAAACAGCTGGAAAAAAAAGATGCCTGATTACTTGGGAGACCAAGCAAAGTAGGGAATTAGCCTTTTGTGCTGAGTGCCTGGCCATCTGGGAGATATTGGCCACAATGTAGGAACAGAGAAACTGAAAATGATGGACTGTTTGAGCCAGGTATTTGGGTAATTTTGAACCCTTCCCGTGCTGCCCGATATTGAGTATTTCAATTCCCAATACTCAGCCTTATCTTTTGTTATGAGAATGTGTAATAGTGGTTTTGTTTTTGTTTTTGCTAAAGGTTTGTAATCTCTTTGACAATTAGTACTTTTCATTTAACTCTCAGCATGACATGACATCAGGATAAAAATATAATTTTTAGGCCTAGAAAATTATTTCTATTTTAATAATTAGGATTAGGCGCAACTACAGTATCAAGAAAGTCTACTGCAAGCAGGAAAATATTCTAGAAATTAGGTGAATCAGATTGCTCTTGATATAGCTGTCTACATCTCATATGGCTTGTCATGGAGATTCAGCATATAATATTGTTTCAAGGGAAAAAAATCAAATCAGCAAATAGTAGAATAAAGTAAAACCTATATTGCATAAATAAATTCTCAAGAAGCCAACTATATCAAGGACACATGTTAAGTACTTTACAAAACTTGACTGAAGTTACTTCTTTCTTTTTTTTTATAATCAATATTTTTTATTATGATTTTGTGGGGTACACTTCTTTCTTTCACAATGAAAAAAACTATTGACCTTAGGCATGATTTTCAAAATTGATTAGATTTCAGAAGGTCTTAACAAGGCTATCCTCATCTCCCACTACTTTTATCTCCTTCCTATCCCCAAGTCACTAAAATTAAAAAAATCATATGAGCTATCTCTGATAAGTACTTTTGGGGGAAAAAAACTAAATCTAACAGATACAGAAACATAATAGAACTGTACATTACCCAGGTCAATTCTCTTTGGGCCTCAAAATATTGGTTGAGTGATATTTTCATTACTTGTCATATTACTTGGGATCTATTATCTGGATACATCAAAAGTTTTATAAGTAATATCTTTCTATAGTTGATTCATTTTAACACTGTAATTTTATATAAAATGAAAATGTCTATTTTGTCATTTTGGTTTATTCTCAGAATGAAAAGATACCCAAAATGAAAGTAATAGTTGATGTAATAAGGTAAATATTCACATTTACAGGATTATTCTGCATTATTATGGTGTATAGGGCAGCCTCATGCTCCAAAGAAATGCACATCTATAACTTCAGAATGTGTTCTGATGTTTATAGCATACAACATATCGTAATACTTCATAATTACAAAGTGTCTTTCTTGAAATGCTCTCTATTTTATTTCACATGTTCTTATAGTTTCTTTGGAGATGGTCCAAAGATACATGGTTGTTTATGAGGTAAAGCATGACGCATGGCAAGTTCCTACAAAATCCGTCTGTGTTGAAGAAAGATCAAAAACTAAGCGAGCTGAGTAGACGTTTGAGTGTGAGAAAGGCCTCTGCTGCGGGTGATCTGCAGGACTGATGCAAACAATTATTCCAGACACCACAGCATACTGCTGCAATAGGTTCTGCCTGCAGGTCTGGAGGAATTAATGTTCAAAAATATCCTTATTAAATGTCAGCGGATGTCCTTTTTAAGAACTTCTTTCCCCCCACCTGGGATCTAATAGCTCCTAATGTGTTTTAAAATGTTTACTGGATATAAGTGATAATAATGACAACCTTTAGAAAAAAAATTGAGACAGCAGTCAAGGATGATTAAAAAATTACGAGAACAACTTACTTCCATTAGGTTAAACAAAATTGCAACTTGATAAGTGTATTACTCTAGTGCTGCCTTTTGGAAATGTCTTCTGAATTAGCAAGAACATCTCAAATATTATTCTTTGTAGGTGACAGCAAGTCTTATAAAGAACTAATTAGTTGGAATTGAGTCATTTTCTCTTTAGTTTTTTTGTAGCAAGTTTAAATGGTGGAAAGAAAGAAGATAGTGTTAAATATCACTGATTTCAAGACCATCCAGTCACAGGAGTGGTTTAGTTCTAGAAGAGTCTGAAAAATGGAATCCAAATCCTGACAAGCAAAATAATTCCAAGACTTTTGAAATGTGACACTGTTGCTGATTGCTAAGTGTGTAATTATTATAAAAAGTCAATAGTCTTCACGAAAGGATGATTTAGGTGATCTCTCCTTCTTAGTAATGCAAAAAGGAACATAATAAAAAATTAACTTTGCTGAGACTCTGAGAAAATAGGCAAGAGAAGCAATGACAATGGTGAGAAACCACATAGCAATAGTACAAATCACAGGGGACTTTTTCAGGTCCTTAGAAATTCAGGTATTGGAAACATAGTAAAACAACAAAGTTAGGCAGCATTTGGGGAATTCAGTGGTAGGAAAATCAACAAAAATTAGATTCTAATAACATCAACAGTGCAAGTTTGACATAAAATTGGTGAATTTGGGTTTTGGCATCACCCAATCATTTTTCATTTCTATATCTGGTGGAAGGGGCTTGGGGGTAGGGTTGGGTTGTATAAAAGTTGAAGAAGGGTAGAGTATACTTTCTCAAATTCTTTTAAAATCTTCTGCTTTGGGCACTTTTCTTACCTACCACATCATCTAAGAATTCATTCTCAGCCGGGCTCGGTGGCTCAGCCCGTAATACCGTGCTTTGGGAGGTTGAGGTGAGTGGATTGCCTGAGTCTGTGGGTTCGAGACCCACCTGGGCAACTTGGCAAGACCTCATCTCTACAATAAATCAAAAAATCAGCCGGGCGTGGTAGCGGGTACCTGTAGTTCCAGCTACTTGGAAGACTGAGGCGGAAGGATCGCCAGAGCCCAACAGGTTGACGCTGCAGTGGCCAGGAGCCACTGCACTCCACTCTAGGCAACAGAGTGAGACTCCAACTAAAAAAAAAAAAAAAGAATTCATCTCTGCATATCAACCCAGCAGGCTGCCATTAACGTTTGCTTCTAAAATAAAATACTGCTACTCTACATTTCTTAGTCTGAAATCCGTCTGAAACATTCAGCTGGGTGATGGAAAATCATTATAAATCCTGATATTTTTTTTTTTGACCTACGTAGAAGATTCCATTCTCTTAGTATCTCTCTGAGTTTTAGATTTCTCATCAGGAAAATACAATTATTGTAGTAGGATTTACTACAAAAATATGTTATAAAATTGTGATAAGGATTGATTGGGATTGTTTATATAAAGTTGCTGGGCTTTCTGAGCTTGTCACAAAACTAGGGCTTGGGTGTTCTTCCATTTTCCACATCATACTACAATTAATGCAGTAAAATCTGCGAAGATCGTGTACCGTAGCACTAAATTATAATTTTTTAAAAAAACCTCATTCTATCTGTAGCATGAAACCATATTCCCATAAATCATAGATGTGTTCACTCTCAAAGGGATACTCAAGTTTGAAGTAATTTCAGTGTCTGTTAGGCATATGTCATGAGCAGATTGAAAAAGCCACACAGGCGATAAGGTACACCTGGGAGATATACTTCCATCCTGAAATCCTTAACAGTGCTGCTTTTAGGGGAACACTTTTCGTTTGAAATCTTTTCTGGTACAGAGAAAAGTGTGGCTGCTGAGGAGGACCTGGAGCTCCTTCTGTTCTACAGTGTCTGGAGCAGTGTTGAAGAACACATATAATTAAAATAAAATTAAATAAAATAAAATCATTTTTGAGGCTCAATGCCCGGAAAATAATCTTTTTTAAAAAAAAGTTACCAGTTCATTTTTCATAGAAACCTATACATGAAGGCAAGCTTTCAGCAGTAGAGTTTTCAGTAATAAGCAGGAAATTATCTCGCTTTTTTTTTTTTTTTTTTGAGTTGGAGTCTCACTCTGTCGCCCAGACTGGAGTGCAGTGGCCGCTCCCGGCCACCGCAGCCTCCACCTGCTGGGCTCCGGTGATCCTTCCGCCTCAGCCTTCCGAGTAGCCGGAATTACAGGCATGTGCTACCACGCCCGGCTGATTTTTTTTTTTTTTTGATTTACTGTAGAGATGAGGTCTCGCTGCCCAGGCGGGTCTCAAACCCGCGGGCTCAGGCAATCCACTCACCTCAGCCTCCCAAAGGCGCGGGATTACAGGCTGAGCCACCAAGCCCGGTTTATCTCGCTTTTATAAAACAAAATAAATAGGCTGGGCAAGGTGGTTCATGCCTGTAAATCCCAGCACTTTGGGAGGACAAGGCAGGAGGATTGCTTGAGGCCAGGAGTTTGAGTATATGGGCAAAAAAGTGAGATGCTGTTTTTACCAAAAAATAAAATAAAATAAAATAAAATAACCAATTCACTATTAAAACTCATAAAATAAAATATAATAAACATAAGCTTGCTCCTTTGAAAGACCACCTGCATTCCTGTTTCTAAATTTTTCCTGGAAAAATAAAGTCTTTAAAAAAACAGCATTATATAACCTTGCAATCCATAAATCTCGTGTATTTGATATTTACATTAGTTTAGAATCAAATGCACATACATTAAATTACCGTATAATGAGAAATATGTATTTATAGAAAAATTTATTTAGAAAACAAAGTGCTATAAAAATAAATTGAGATAGTAAAGACACTTTTTTCAATCCTCTTTTTTCAACATTGTTCTATTTAATTCAAAAGTAGTTATTAATTTTGGGGGAAGAAATTAAAATTTTCACATTTACAGATTTTTAATACATGTAATTGGTCGGTAAAATTTAGAGCATATGTTATCTTTGCAATCTAAGTTTAGTCAATAATTATTTGCCATGGTAAAGGTAATCATATAACTTTACAATTTACCAGGTGGCATTTTAAGCATAGTTATATGTGTCAGTCTATTTTTATAAGTTTTAACTATTGGCTGCATACTTTGCAATTTAACATGATTTATATTTTATACTATTTTTTCAAGGTAATTTGTTTTTTTCAGACAATGCGTTTGTGCTTTGTACTTCTAATTAGCTTGATAGTGCTCCAGAGAAAGTTGGGAGATTGAATGACTAGTCAATCTTGCTGTAGATTGTGTCAGAAAAAGAACTTAGGCAACTCACCTACAGAGACTATACCCAGGTTCCTGCATCCATAAAAATTGTTATAATAACATTCACCTCCCCTTTCATTTTGCAGACACCATAAAGATAAATAAGATAATTAAAGGAACCTGAATATATGGGAATGATTATATAAACCTGAAGCAGAACTATTCTTATTATTACAATAAAGACAAATAAGGAGCATATTCAAATCTGAATAATTATACAAATCATGCAAGATCACTTTTAATAACGCATCCATATAGAAACTTGGAAATGGGGAAAAATCCCAAACTGGGCAGTTGGGAAAGTTGAAGAGCCCTAATCCTGCCAGAGGCACTATAGGGTGTAGTCACTTACAACGTACCTGTCTGGCAACTCCCAGGTGAATAGATGGTAGATTTGTGTCTTTCCCACCAGTCTGAATAAGTCTTCCCTGCTGCTTAAAACCAGGCATATTTTCTCTCACTTCTGGCAGAAGCAAAGGCCAGAGGCATGATGGACAAGTAATGCTTCCTTCTCTGGTCCCAGAAAATGTCCACAGTATTTGGAATTTGTAATTGAACATTGAAATGTACCTCTTTACATATGTCTAAAACTTGCAGACTCTGGCTTCATAATCAATCAGATACCAAATGGGAAAAGCACTGGGTAGACTCTGAAACCAGGCTTTGAATGCTTTCTACATCATGGTGTACTAGTAGCCAGGCTTTCTACTGCTTGTACCATTACAGCTGGACATGTACTTTTATGAATACAAAATTGTCATCTAAAAGAAGGAGTGTTAGAGCATCTGTGTTTTCTTTCTCATGGTACCAAGATTCATTGTCAATTCCACAGGGAAGTCTTCCTTGAACTCCCCTTTCTGTCCAGGTTTGTCTCCCAATTATTTTCTCCTTCTTCAGATTTCAATTTATCCTTGGTAATACTTATCTCAGTTATAATTTTTCATTTATCTGCATAATTTTTTGATTAGTGTCTGCTTTGCCACTGGAGAGTAAATTAGAACGCATTAGGGCTATATTTATTTTTATTAGGTCAGCCATATTTAGCATGAATAAATAAGTAAACAAGTAAAATAAATAATTACAGGGCACTCAAGTTTGAATTTCAGATAAACAGAATGATTTTTTACTATGAGTAAATTGTTTATCTAAAGTTCAAATTTAACCGGGAATCCTGTATTTTATCTGGCAACATGTTTTTGCCACAGTTTTACCTTCAGGGCTTATGATAAAGTTAGGAACATTGTAAGAATTCAATTAAAATGTCTAGAATGGATGAATAAAAAGTTGCAGAAAGCAAAGTATCATAAAATTTTAGACAGTTGCCAATACATAAGAATGCATACTTGATTTGTATACTTATAATCCATCCCCGTAAAGCATTTTCTTGAAATACATTTTCAAAGGCTAGGAATAACCCATCGAGCTCATAGATAAAAGACTTTTGTGAGTAGTAATCAGTAAAACGTCATACCAGAATTCTGCCATCAACATAGTTTAGATTCTCCTGATACCTATAAACGAGGTAACAAAAATAATTTACACATCACAGAATGAACTAAAAACCAAATTTGAAGCCAAAGTACTCTCCTCATTTTTTTTAGTGTTGACTGAAATATAGCAGATAAAATTCCCAAAACATGTAGTTGTAGTAAAAATGTTCACTAACAGTCTAGTGGTATAGAAATAGCCAGGACAACTGACAAATAATTGTTATGAGTTTTTTGAGTACGCTCAGGTATTGTTCTTCTTCATCATTATTATAATTGTTTGACATAATTGCTGCCTATAAATTACAAAGCAGGTTATTGTCTCCTCAGAACTTTTTAACTCTCATCTTGTCATCCATTAATTTCAATGAACACTGAATGCCTATTGTATATAAGACAGTCTAAAGTAGACAATAGAAATCTGTGTAAATGTATAAAGACTTACATAAAAAGTATTCTTTAGTAGAAATGCATACTTTTTTTTGCAAAAAGAATTTACTATAGTCCATAAATCTAGCAAAGGCAAAGATTGTAAGGCACAGAAAAATCCGTTACAATGAGAGAAGTTAAGATGTGAAGATTATATTAGTAGAAAGTGAAAAACAACGGCTAATCCAGGTTATGCGAGAGCGTGAGCAGGGGGTACAAAGGTGGAGATGAAGGCGTAGAGAAGGAGCGTGGCGAGCTTATCACGCGAGCACCAGAGCGCGGGTATGAGCAGGCAGGGTGGGTGACATTTACAAGGAAGTCATGTCGTTGAGAGCGTGGTCCACCTCCTCGCTGATGGCCTTGTACTTCAGTTTCTGAGCGTACAACTCGTCTTCTAAGTCATCAATGCTTTTCTCCAATTTGGTTACTGACCTCTCAGCAAACTCAGCCCGAGTCTCAGCCTCCTTCAGCTTGTCAGAGAGGACTTTGATCTCCTCCTCATACTTGTCCTCCTTCTGCGAGTACTCATCCTCGGCAGCCATTAATGCTTTCAGTCTGATCCATTATTCTTAATTGTTCTTCCAGCTGTCGAACTTGGCCTTCTGAGACCTCAGCCCGCTCCTCTGCACGTTCCAGGTCACTCTCAATGATGACCAGTTTACGGGCCACCTCTTCATACCTGCGGTCGGCATCTTCAGCAATGTGCTTGGCCTCTTTCAGCTGGATCTCCTAATACAAAGGCCAAGTAGGTTAAGTCTGGCTATATAAATCACTCTCCTCTCACAGTCCTTTTATTTTGTAAACCCTGAACTAGACTGTTCCCGCCAGGCAGTGAACTGGAATATGAATGACCTTGAGCGCTATCCTTTTGAGAGATTAAATTAGACTCAAGTAAAACTAGCAGGCCATGCAGTTGTGCAGAACTTAAGAAATAGCAAAAATCGGTTTCCTGAGATTCGGTGAAGTACAGTGTGATTCCTTTCATAAGAGAAATTTAAACGGAAGGAAACCCTGGAGGGTTAGGTTGTTGGGTCTGAGGAAAAGGAAATAGCATGATCTAATATAGCCTCAAGAATGGTGCCACAAAAGATCATCTCTTGTTCACGTTTAAGAATTCTAGAGTAAACCCTCTGCTGAGTAAAAAAAAAATGTGAAGATTGGTAGAGCTGATTCCCTGTAACATACATGTAGTTTGGCCTACATAAATGTATAGTATTATCCATTTCATTTGTTTGAATATTTTATTTTAGAGCACCATTAATAAATTCTACTCTAAGTTTAAGTTTCTACTGCCATATATAAGCATACTTCTGTTTTGCTGTTTTCTTAGGAAGACATAAAGGGATCCAGTGACACTCTCCTTCTTTTAAACGATGTTTTAGAAAACAATTTGTGGTGGATACAGTTTCTTTGTTATTCCTTCCATGCGAGGTGGAGTCTAGTTCCCTTCTCCTTGAAGCTGAACTGGCTTCACTGAAATGTTTCTTCTATTTCTATGTAATTTGAAACAGGGTGTCTAAGATTAAAGATTCTTTCTTTTTCTTTCTTTCTTTCTTTCTTTCTTTCTTTCTTTCTTTCTTTCTTTCTTTCTTTCTTTCTTTCTTTCTTTTCTTTCTCTTCCTCCCTCTTTCCCTTCCTTCCTTCCTCCCTCCTTTCCTTTCTCCTTCCTACCTTCCTTCCTTTTTTCCTTCCTCCTTCTTTCTTTCCTTCCTTCCTTCCTTCTTTTTCTTTCTCTCTTTCTCTCTCTCTCTCTCTCTCTTTCTTTCTTTCTTTCTTTCTTCCTCCCTCCTTCCTTCTTTCCTTCTTCCTTCCTTCCTTCTTTTCTTTCTTTCTTTCTTTCTTTCTTTCTTTCTTTCTTTCTTTCTTTCTTTCTTTCTTTCTTTCTCCTCCCTCCCTCCTTCCTTCTTTCCTTGCTTCCCTCCTTCTATACTTCTTTCCTTCCTTCTTTCTGAAATGTTTGGTAGAACATGCTGGAAAAGCCATAACAGCACTTGTTTCACTTTTGTTTTTGGTTTGTGGGAAGATTTTATACCAGGGCTTCAAACACTTGAATACTTATGGGATTATGATGTTTTTCTTTCTTTGCTTCACGTCCTAGAAATTTTACCAATTTATGCAAGTTTTCAAGTTTATTGGCATAAAGTTGTTCCTAATATACTTATATTATCTTGTTAGTTTTCTGCATCTGTTACGTCTCCCTTAGATTGTTAATGTTAATTGTTTAAGCTCCCCTACCTATCTTCCTCATTACTTCCTCCATCTCCCTCTCCCTCTCTCTCTCCCTCTCCTCCTCCTCCTCCTCTTCCCCTCTCTAGCCCTCTTTCTCTTTCATTTTCATCAACCTCGCCATAGTTTTCTTTAAAAAATAGCCATTTATTTTTGACTTTGTGGATTATTTTTATGCATCTTTGTTTTCTGTTTTATTTGCATTGTTTCCTATTCTGTTGGAGTAGATGGTAGAGTGGATATTGCATGGTAAACTAGCTGCATGCCTCAAACCCACTTAGAAGCTGCATTCATGTACCCTAGAGGACTAAAGAAAAGTGAAAATTTCATGAAATCACAATTTCAAACTCTAATTCTAAGGCTTATCTATTTTTAAATTGTCTATTTTTTAGTAAAGAATTTATCCTTGACCAAAGAGAGATTTTGTCTTATTTCTGGCTCCTGGAAAGTAATCCTTTTTACTCTTGGGAATATCTCCAGTGACAGGAGTGTCTGTTATTCATGGAGAGGCTTTGTAAGCCACATCTGCTAGTTTATGCAACCTAGGAGGCTCATGGTACCTAGGTACTTGTGACATGCCTAATAGTTTATGTTAATGAGGTGACCCACTATGGACCTCTTGAACCATTTGATATCAACCTGCACTCTGAGGAGTAAGGGGATAGAAATTGAAAGCAACCATATGGGCGATCAATCAATCATGCACAAGTAATGAAGCATCAATAAAAAGTCTGGGCACTGAAGCCCAGGTGAGTTCTTTAGATTGTCAACACTCCATGCATAGTGTTACTCGTTGCTACTAGGAAGGTAGTGTTTCCCGAGGACAATGGAAGCCTTATGTTTGGAACCTCCTCAGACTCTGCTCTGTGTGTCCCTTCCCTTGTCTGACTTTATTTTATATTTATTTTATTTTACTTTATTTTATTTTTAGAGACAGGGTATTGCTTTGTTGTCCAGGCTGGAGTGCTGCTGCAGCCTCAAACTCTTGGGCTCAATCAATCCTCCCACTGCAGCCTCCTGAGTAGCTGGGACTAAAGGCATATGCCAACAAGCCTGCCTATTTAAAACAATTTTTTTTTTGTAGGGATGAGGGGTCTCACTATGTTGCTTAGGCTAGTCTCTAACTCCTGGCCTCAAGGGATCCTCCTGACTTGACCTCCCAAAGTGCTAGGATTACAAGTGTGAGCTACCTTGTCTGATTTTTTTTTTTTTTTTTTGAGTTGGAGTTTCACTCTGTCGCCCAGACTAGAGTGCAGTGTGCAGTGGCTTCTCCCGGCCACCGCAGCCTCGACCCATTGGGCTCCGGCGATCCTTCCGCCTCAGCCTTCCAAGTAGCCGGAATTACAGGCACGCACTACCACGCCCGGTTGATTTTTGATTTATTGTAGAGATGAGGTCTCACCAAGTTGCCCAGGCGGGTCTCGAACCCGCGGGCTGAGACAATCCACTCACCTCAGCCTCCCAATGGCGCAGGATTACAGGCTGAGCCACGGAGCCTGGCTACCTTGTATGATTTTAACAGATTCTTTTTTGGTTTTAAATCATAAGCATGGGTATAATAACTCTCAGTGAGTTCTATGAGTTCTTCTAACAAATTATCAAAACTGATGGTGGTTTGGGGGAAATGCCTGAACTTGCAGTTGGTGTCAGAAATCTTGGGTAGAGTTGGAAGTTTAGAGAACTGTATCTTCAAACCTTGAAGTCTGGCTAACTGAAGATATTTGGTTAGCCATATTATGGAACCACTGTTGTGTAACAGTCTGTTACTGGAGGTAAAATTTACTAATGGAATTTAGAAATAATACCTCCAACTCCCAGGGAGTTGACTTGCTAGATACATAAGGAAATTCAAAGTAATTTAGTAAAAGGCAAACTATACTATCTCTTGGTTATTATTATCTGTAATTGTTAAAACAAAAGTAAGGAAGAGTGGTGGGGTGGACTTTGGCTTTGGGCCAAACTTGGATTCTGGCTGGCCCAAGCTAAGCCTCTAGCCTTAGATCTCTTATCCATAGGAAAAATTAAAAATAAAAAGGAAGAAACATGTTAGGGCAGATTCTGATGCTGGGAGCTTTGCTTAGGTTTTGGCTGGCCTAACTTATAGCCACTAACCTCAGAACTGCTTGCAAAGAGAAAAAAAAAAGCTTAAACAACAGATAACAAGATTAGAAGGATTTTTAAGAGAAGGAGCAAAACAAAGAGGTAACAGAGAAGGGAGGGTCAGAGGACTCAACCCAGAAATCTTTAAATAGTTAGATATTGGGTTAATAAGTCAGACATTGATGGATTGAAGACAAGTCTTAATGCAGCACTCTTGGAAAAAGGGTAGGCCAATGGGAGCATCTACTTGTCCCCAACATTGAAGGATCCTAAACAAATCTACTTTATTTACTCTAGTGTGGAATAAATTAAAAAGCCACAAGAAAATAATGGCCATGACAAATTGACCTCCAATTGCCTGGGATGATGGTTTCACAATCTAAGCAAGAAAAAGAATGCTGAGAGGGCCTGGATCTTGTGACCCAACCTCCAGTTCAGAACCCAAAGCCATATGCACATGAATGAGTGAAACAGCCAAGGGGTAGAGGAGAGGCATGTCTGGGAATCCTTGACATAGAAACCCCGTGCACTATAGGCCCGAAACCTGTCGTCTAAGTCCTAAGTGGGCCTATAGTGAGATTGAGAGGATATAACAGTGCAAAGACTAGTGGGTTTAAGATGAAAGGTCAGATAAAAATTGAAATATTTGAACAGACTTTATGTGAAGGAGTTGCATGTCCTTTACTTGAGCTTATTATAATGATGGATATTTTTTCTGACTGGGGAAGACTTCTCCTACCTAGTATTATAAAACAAGGTATGTAAATCTGCCCATTTCCCTATATTGATTGGATATGACAAATGGAAGCCAATAAGATTTCTTGAACCCAAACAAATGGTTAATTAGAAATAGCATAGAATAGTAGCTGGTGTGCTGATATGGATAAATTCTTAGTACAGTAGCCCTGTGTGGAACACAAATTGGAAGTTATGACTAAAAAGCCTGTGGGTGCCTCCTAGCAATGACCTCTGAGGTTTTAGACATGAAAATCTTCATTTGAGAGACAGCTAGCTTGCTACTGTGTATGAATGAAGACTAATCCTATGACTGAAGAGTATAATGTAATCTTGTAACCTGAAATACTTATAATGTCTTGAATGATGTTTAAGAAACAGTCTGCTGAAGAAGTCAACACCCAGAAAACCTCATAATACAACGGAAATGGTTTATACAGTAACATGGTACTGGGGGAATTCAAGGAAGTACTCATGAACAGGGAACATCTTCCCCAAGGGTTCACTTGAAATGACCTGAAGACCTGCCAAATCCTATCACCACTTGGGTGGTGCCTATGAACATCTCTTGATTGGTTGACAAAGAGCTCCTTGGCATATGGACAGCAGTTCCAACATGAGTGGACAACATCTTATTTGGAAGGTTGACCATTCTATTTGAAAGAGGTAAACACGAGCTGGGTGTGGTGACTCATATTTGTAATCCCAGAACTTTGGGAGGTTGAGGTGAGAGGATTGCTTGAGCCCAGGAGTTTAAGACCAGCCTGACAGCATAATGAGACCTCATCTCTACAAAAATTCACAAAACTAGCTGGATGTTGCAGTACATACCTGTAGTCCCAGCTACTTGAGAGGCTGAGGCAGGAGGATCTCCTGAACCTAGGAGATTGGGGCTTCAGTGAGCTGTGACTATGCCACTGCTTTCCAGCCTAGGAGAAGGAGTGAGACTCCAACTAAAAAAAAAAAAAAAAAAGAGGTAAAAACAAATAAGGCTGGCAGGCAGAATTGCATGCTATCTGTCCCTGTATTTCAGTTTTTATTGGCCCATACATGGTGGCCAATATCTTGGCCATATGGTTAAGCATAAGGGCAATAGAAAACTGGCCTATTAAAGAGATGCACATATGGGGGTCTGAGGGGTGCATTATAGTGGAATACATAGATGCCAATCAGAAGCCTCTTCCAGGATCAAAATGCAATTGCAACTGGCATATCCATATCCTGGTGTGTTGGCTTGAATGGCACCCAGGTCCAAGAAATGAGTGGGCATTGGGTGCTGCAGCAATGCAGAGATAGGCTGAATTTTAGACATACTTTTTACACCCTCTGAGGCACAAATTGCCCGTAAGAACTGTCCTGCCTGCCAACAAGAAAGACAGAGACTCCTGATAGCTCTGGGCCAGAGTCCCCAGGGGGAAGGCCTTGCACAGAGCTGGCAAGGAGGACTGATGCCGGTAACCCCTGGAGACTACAAATGAGTCCTGACAGGAATAGACGCTCTGGCTGGGCTTTGCATACTCAGTGGTGAATGTAAAGGCTTAAAATACTATAAAAGGACTGGAACAGAAGATACTGCACAAATCTGAACTGCAAAGTCCCATTTCCTCAGACTGAGGAACACATTTTACAGCTTATAATGTCCAATAAAAGACAGAGAGATGTAATCTTCAGAGTAGTGGTTTAATAGGGTATTAGAATGAGCAATTGTACAGTTTGTTGTCTAAAATGGGGTAGATAAAAGCAACAAGGGTTTGCTTACCCATCTTCATGAAAGTGTTCTTACACTTAATGTGAGGGGATCCAAGGGAGTATCTCCACTAGATAAATTCCTCCCCTTTTCTGAGGAATCTGGGGAGAAAGATGTGGGAGAGGATGCTGGTATTATTTTCCTGTTTTTACCCCCAAGTGTCACTTCAACTTTCCTTTTTCCTGCCTGATGTTGTGGTTCCAGAACCAGGTCTGCAACTGTGAGTGGCAGAAGTAGAGATGAGCCCTAAACAACACAGCAACTATACCTTTAAATATTATGTCAGAATTCCTAAAGGCCTAGTGGGGTGGATTGTACCCTCACCCCATCTAGCAAACTGAGGTTGATAGAAAATGCAGCCATATTGTCTAGTGTTTGAGATAAACCACTGGTTATGTACCTATGTAGTCTTATCCTACATGAATGAGAATAAACTGAGGGGAAAGCATTTGCTAGACTAGTATTGCTGTTGGTAACCTGGTCAGCAGAGTTGTCAAGACTCATATCTCTCCAAAAAGTGGTTAAAAACAAACAGTTAATGGAGCTAGGGAGTATTAGTTGCTGAGTAGGGGAATAAATGAATGGGTTATGCAATGAGGGAAATCAAATAGTACATTACACCTTGAGAGAGGCTCAGAAAAAGAGATGATGTCGTCTCTTAGCTCAATTATACAAAAGGATGGAAGGGGTGAGGACCAGTCCTGCTTGTGGGACCTGGCAAGGTTGAATGGAAGCCCGCAAACCTGAGTGACATCACTCTGGGAGCCGTTTTGGTTATACAATATAATAGTGGACTAGTCTAATTGTTAGTGACTGAGTGGGACTCTAGTAATGAGCCAGTATCTTTTGACTCTTATTTGTCAAGTGACATCTACTGCCATACTATGATATGGTATAAATATGATATTGTTGGTAAGGTTATATACTACTGATGCTATGGTTGAACTAGGAAACTGGATTCAAGAAATCCAATACTGATGACCTAAGAAAGAATTGAATTTAGCCAACCATCAGCTAACTAACTTCTAGATAATCCTGCAAATGTTTATCACAAAGTATGAATGATAGCAAATCAAGGAATAAAAATACAAAAATGTTGTAATGACTTTATAGAACAGAAGGGTTTCTTTAAGCCTATTTCTATTGCACACTGACTCCTCTAAATGTGAGGTATATTTATAATGATATTAATGCTGTGTTCAAAAAGTTTAGATGATAATATCTTATACCATAATTGTTTTTTATGTTATGCAATAAGAATATACTTTAGAATCCTAAAGGGCTGTAGAGATGTTAGTGGGGCATCATTTATTCTTACAACAGTGAAAGTACCAGGAATATATTAGGTTGAATCATATAAAATTGTAATCTTGGAGCAAAAGTAGCTCAATATTAGTAATTGTATGTAGTTCAATAAATAAAAGCATTTTTGTTAATAGAAATCCATATAATCACTTATTTTCTAAATTCAGTTTATGAAGAGATTGGGCTGGGCCCTTTGCAAAGTAAATTAAGATGATGAGGTTTATGCCAACAGGAAATTTATTGCCATATTAAAACACAAAATACCATACAGAGAAATTCCCCAGAGGGAGTATCTGAAAGGAAACCAACCTTTTGTTCTATTGCTATTGGATACAGTTGCACACAAAATAGGAGAGCTTCACCCTTCTCCAGCATCTTTGAAGAAATTTTACCAGGGGCTGTTTAGACTTTGATTCCACTCACTTATCTGCATACATTTCCCACTGATGGAAAATAGTAAAAAACCAAAACAAACAAACAAAAAAATACAACAAGAAAAGCTTTTAAAAAATCCAACAACAATAAAAATCTTAAACAAAGTAAACCATTTTAACTTTCTAAATAATCAAACACAATCCAAAGATCTATTATTGGTAAATGTCAGCAGCATACCTTTCACTGAAATGCAAAAGCAAAATAGAATAAAGTGAAAAGCCAAGATTCTCATCTATGTCGTGCAGTCTACCTAAATTCAAAAATTCAGGCTTCCTTCGTGTTTCAAACCAGATTCTTTATTTTTGTTTGTTATTTAATTTGATTTTATTTTAGTATCAGGGAGTACCTGTGAAGCTTTTTTATGTAGGTACATTGTGGGAAGGTGATATTTGGACTTCCTCCCCCATAAGCTTAATACCCAGCAGGTGGTTTTGTATCCATTATCCCCCCTCCCTCCCTCTCCACTTTAGCAGTGCCCAGTGTCTGTTGTTCCCATTCTTGTGCCTGTGTGTGCCCAGTGTTTAGTGCTCACTTATGAGTGAGAAATTGTGATATTCAGTTTTCTGTTTCTGTGATAATTCACTTAGAATGATGGCCTCCAGCTGCATCCATGTTGCTGCAAAAGTCATGATTTCATTTTTTTAATGGCTGCTTAGTATTCCATAATGCATGTGAACCACATTTTCTGTATCCAATCCACTATTGATGGACACCTGGGTTGATTCCATGTTTTTGCTTTTGTGAATAGTGTTGCAATAAATATATGCGTGCAGGTATCTTTTTGGAAAAATTATCTAAGCTCCTTTGAGTATATACCTAGAAGTGGGATTGCTGGGTCAAATGGTAGACCCATTTTTAGTTCTTTGAGAAATCTCCAAACTGCTTTCCAGAGTGGATAAACTTCTTTCACTGTGCAGAAACATTTTACCTTGGCAAGGTCCCACTTGTCAATTTTAGTTTTCATTGCATTTGCTTTTGAGGACTTGGTCATGAATTCATTGACTAGGGCAAAATTTAGGAGAGTGTTCTCTAGGTTTTCTTCTAAGATTTTTATAGTTGGAGGCCTTACATTTAAGTCCTTCATCCATTTTGAGTTAAGTTTTGTTTATGGTGATAGATAGGATCCTAGTTTCATTCTTCTGCATATGATTAACCAGTTTTCCCCACACCATTACAATGAGAGCTACAAAAAACTGCTTAAAGAAATCAAAGATGAGACAAACAAACAGAAAAACATTCTATGCTCATGGACTGCAAGAATCAATATTGTTAAGATGGCCAAAGCAATCTGCAGATTCAGTGAAATCCCTGTCAAATTACCAACAACATTTCTCACAGACCTGGAAAAGACAATACTTATTTACATGAGCTCAGAAAAGCCTGAGTAGTCAAAGCAATTGTCAGCAAAAAGAACAAAGCTGGTGGCATCACACTTCAAGGCTTAAAACTTTACTACAAGGCTAAAGTAGCTAAAACAGCATGATACCAATCAAAAATAAACACATAGACTAATGGAAGATGATAGAGAACCCAGAAATAAAACCACTGACCTACAACCAACTCATCTTTGACAAAAACAGACATTGAAGGCAGATTCCTTGTGGAAATAAGTTTAAAGTAAAACAAAACCAAGACCAAAGTAGAGCATATTTTCCTCATCATTATTATTTTTTGAAATTTCTGAAGACTTCAAAGTTTTCACTATCTCACCCTTATTTGAGACCCTGAGTCCTAATATTGTCACTTGGTAGGTCATCTCATACTGGGTTTCTGGAACCTAAAATCCACTTGGTTATCTGACAGGATATTATTATTTTCTCCGTCTTGTAGAATGCTATGAAATCTTATCTTAAACATGACAATATTTCTAGAGGGACTAAGGCAATTTATATTTCCTTCCTTGTTTCAAACAACAGAAATGACTACAGCTGGTAGCCCTAAGGTTAGTTAGTAGTCTTTCTCATCCACATGCTTTTTTTCAAATTCTTCAGGGGTTTGTCTTTATATTCAGGGTACAGTGTACAGCTCATGATTAGAGACTTTATGAGAACTTCTCTCACTAAATTGTCTGATAAGAGCATGAATTTGGCGTGAGATTAGTTTAGTAGGACTTAATGGACAACAATAGTTATTCAAAACATTATTGTAAGTCTTAAATAAAAAGTATGTCTATAAATCTTAACGCAAGGTTTTGAAACCCACATTAGATATTCAATAAACATTCAATCTCTTTCTTTTATCCTTTCTTTAGTGTGATCTTCCTTCCACCATGATTCATGGATGACTCTAACTGCCTGGTATGAAGTACTGACTGACTTTTCTCTCATTTCTTATTTGTAAGATCCTGAACTCTACTTGTTCCCATAGGCATAGAAAAAAGTTCCCTGGCCTTTCTTTATGTTCAGTTCCTTTGAGAATATTCTTAAATATCTTCAAGTTCAGCCTCAAGTTTAGATTTCAAGTAGCACTATTTTTAGCCATTAGCACAATCTCTTGGCACTTAGGATTTCTTTAAAAACTAACCACTTAATTCCTTTATTTTCCTGCATTTGCCTAGAAATGCTGTTATTTTATTTATGGCTAAGATTTTTATGAAATGTGTTACCTAAGAAAATGTGGAAATTACTTAAGAAAATAGGCTTCTGAGACTCTTTTAAATTATACCTCAGACTATTCATAAAGCTAATGTAATCATTGGCCCCATTGTAAACTTTATCTTAGGGCAATCTTATATAATTTTTCTAGGTAGCCCTTTGAGGATGCTAGTTAGAGGTGACTAGTACAATTCTTCATGACAAGCACTGAGGATTCAACAATAAACAGATTAAGCCTTTAGATTTAATGAATTTGTTGAGACTATCATATTGTGACCTCAGACAATAAGCTAACATTTAAATACTGCTTAATATGTGATAATCCTTATTGTAATTGCTACTCATAATAATACTTTTAATATATAATATAACAGGCCTATGAGGTAGGAAGGTACCTAGGTAGGTATAATTATCTCCACTGTACAGATGAGGAAATCAAGATATAGAAAGGCTGTGTAACTTGTCTTAGGTTGCACAGGAATCTTGGTTCTCTGGCTTTGAAGCAGACATTGCTAGTGTCCTGCCATGTAGGAATTGGCCTACTTCTGATTTCATCTGTAGTGGAGGTGTTAAAATTTCAGAATGCCTATAATTTCTTACCACAGTCTCATGGGCTCCTATGCTAGTCAGCCTGAGAACTTTTTCAGGCTACTGTCTGGGGGCTTGCTCAGGTCACATATGGGGAAGCTCAGCAGTTCCAGATATGTAATGCCTCCAGAGGAAACTCTCCATGGGGGATGGGTAGTAGTAGATGTCTAACTACTCTGGCCTCCCCTCTTTTAGGGGGGACTATTCTGAGGTATGCTCTACTAAGTTCCTCAAAGGGTCCTGAGTGCTCCTAGGGGTAACTCTACTTATTGGCACACTTTTGTTTCTTTTTTTTCTTCACTCTTTTACCTGTGCTTTCTGGGATCACCTTTCAAAACAAGTACCTGCTGACATAGGGAATTGTTTCTGAAGCAACACAAATTGGGACAGATGCTGTACTCTTAACACACTTTATTGCCTCTCCACAGTCTTTGTTTCTTTAATTCACTTGGTATCTGCTCAGAAAGACCTTCCCTGCCCATATTGGTGAAAATATTTATTTGATAAGGTATAGGCATAACTGCTATAATAAGCAACTAAACATTGAGAACTTCAAGAAAGAAATGCATTTATTTTTCCTATAACATTCCAGAGATAGGCAAATGATGCATGGTAGGGAGGCTCCTGCTTCAAGATATCTTTCAGAGACAGAGATCCCTTTTATTTGGAGGCTCTACCATTCCATGGAGTCCATGAGAGAAAAGAGAAAAAAGAGTGACTTTTATTAAGTATGTCTCTTCACATTCTATTGGATAAGGTGTGGTAAAATGGCCAGACTTTGCTGCAAATGAAGCTGAGAAATACAATCCCTATTTGAGTATCCATGTTCCTTGCTAAAATTCAGAAAAATGGATGTTGAGGATAATTAAAAGACTTGACTGTCTATATATTTCTAAGTCTCCTTTTTTTTATATAATTACACATGTCACTATTTTGATGTTAGATATTTATTTATCTGTTTCTTGTCTCTCTCTCCTACTAGAATATATGTGCCTTGGGGTAGAGACTTCATTAGTTTTGCTCACTACTGTAAACTCAGGGCTTAGTTCAATGCTTTTTGCCAGTAGCCAGTGAATAAAAGTTGAATGAAGAATAAATGCATGAATGGTCTTTTATGTCTCCTAAGTTTTCTCAAGTCTCTAATAATATACGTAATCATAGTAATGTAAATTTTGGGCTACCTGAGTAAATGCATCCATTTTTTTGTGTGTATTTAAAAAATGTTTTATGTGAGATGTTTTTATTCTGTGTAGAATCTAATGAAGTTATGGGGAATTTATGATTAAATAATTATTTTCACTCTCCCAAAAGGATAGTATAATAGTACTTCCAATATTTAGCTTTTATATCAGTCTTTGTATATGTATGGATACACACACACACACACACACACACACACACACACAGTTTATCATATTCTAATCTTTATTATTTTTCAAACAAAACCAATATTGATAAGTTCCATTCCTATAGCTAGCTATATTGTAGCTCATGGCAGTTGAATGGGCATAATTATGATAGAGAATAAGATATTATATTCATTTTCTGAGGCTGCTTTGACAAAATACCACAAGCTTGGTGACTTAAAACACAGAAATTTATCATCTCACAGTTCTGAGGGCTAGAAGTCTGAAATATCCAGAGCTGTACTTCCTCTGGGGCTCTAGGGACAGACTTTTCCCTGTGTATTCAACTTCTGATGTATGTCTCAGCATTCCTGGGCTTGTGGCCACATCATTCTAATCTCTTACTGTGTTTTCACATCATATTCTCCTCTTTGTATCTGTATCTTCTCCTCTTCTCTGTGTCAAATTTCCCTCTGCCTTTCTTTTATAAAAATATTTGCCATTGGACCTGAGGTCCATCAGGATAAATCAGAATTATATCCTCCTTTCAGGATCCTTAACTTAGACTGGATGCAGTGGCTCAGCCTGTAATTGCAGCACTTTTGGAGGCTGAAGAGAGAGGACTGCCTGAGACTGGGGGTTCAAGACCAGCCTGGGGAACATGGTGAGACTTCATCTCTACAATAAATCACAAAAATTAGCTGGCTGTGGTAGAGTACATCTGTAGTTCCAGCTACTCGGAAGGCTGAGGTGAAGGATCACCTAAGCCCAGCAGATCGAGGCTGCAGTGGCCATGAGCATGCCACTGCATTCCAGTCTGGGCAACAGAGTGAGACTCCAACTCCAAAAAAAAAAAAAAAGAAAAGAAAAATAAATAAGAGATCCTTAACTTAGTCACACATAAAATGGCCCCTTTTCCCAATAACGTAACATTCAGTTTTCAGGGATTTTATGTAAATATCTTTTTGGGGGCAAGGGGAATTTTTTGACATACTGTAGGTTACCCTCTATCCCCAAGGGCTAACATCTATCCTACATGGGAAACACGTTCACCCAATCCTAACATCTTCACAAGTATCAGCCTATTATAGCATCAACTCAAATCTAAATTCTCATCTAAATCTTGGCAGCTCAAAAACCCCAAATATCATTATCTAAATTATTTAAATCATACATGAATGAGACACTTGGTATGATCCATTCTGGACCCATAATACTATAAAATAAACTATCTGCTTTGAGCACGCAGTGGTAAGACAGACATGAGAGGAAAACAAACAAACAAATTTTATACACCAACAAAGTTTAACTCTAGGCCAGATTATAGCTTTGGGTTGCTCAGTTGTAGACCTCCACTGGAGGGCGGAGGCAGAGTTGATCTAAGGAGACATTTGCACATTTGGTGGTGGTGAAGTGGAGAACTTTAATGAGTCATTTTTGGGGGGTTAAAGAAGGATCAAGAGCCTGTCCAATTGGGAGATTTTGAGACAAAAAGGGGGAGAAGTTTTTTTGAAAAACAAACAAGCAGACTGTCAAAGAAAAAAAGTTTTGAATTCTTGGATAGTGGGACTAACATTCAAAGGACTGAGACTTTTCCAACAGGAGGTTAAAAAGTAGAGGAATGATGAAACTTTGGTTCAGCACAGTATGCGTGGACAGGAATGGGTACAAAGAGTAATTCTTATTGTTCAACTTTAAGTTTCTTCTTCACTTCTGTACTGATACTCTTTGAATGTTCAGTAAAATCTAGCACAGCGACCCAATGAATTATTTTGCAGAATGATAAAGAATAGGGCCAATAGCTGAGGTGAATTGTGGAGAAAGGACAGAGTTTAGAAGGCAAGATGGTAAGAGGAGATGGATCATTAACCTGGTGCAAGAAATGTGTATCCAATGGCAGATGAATATAGAAAATTTATATCCAACTTTCATACACCTTTGGGATCCTTGGAAATTTAAGAAAAGTTACTGGGCTTTCAACAGTTACATGGAACAAGACTTACATATAACTTAAATGTATTGTGAAGGTAACATTAGAAAAAAATACTATTGTATTCTTTTTTTGTCTTTCCACAGGGACTTTTCAGGCCTTCCCGAAGAAAGAGTAGGCTTAATATTCAACACCTGGCACCTACAATGGAATTTCGCAACATCACAAAAGGCTTAAAGGTAGGCTTTTTAGAGATAGGAGGTAATTTATGAATTCTTTTAGCTCATATTTAATAATATCAAGGGCCATGTCTAATAATCAAATTTTAGACTTTTCTCCCTGAGTACCAAGGAGGTACCCATATATGATATTAGGGTTTAGCCATGAGGTTGGAGTCAAAAATAAAAAAAGAGAGAGAGAATATGTATTAGATAATGTAACAAAGAAATCCAGAGATGTTATGAGAAGAGAAGAGATAAAGGCCTTCCTGGAGCCAACCCATGCTTGCTTGTGGCATAGACAGTATTCGTAGGTGGTGGGACTTCTGACTGGGGAACTAGTAAGGGCTGAGTAGTTTCACGATGAATCTTGTAGGTCTGGTCTGAATGACAGTCACAGACAAGCCGATCTCAGAGATTTCTGTAGTGCCTGTGAAGGCCAAAGTAGGGCAAAAACCGAGTAGAGGGAAGACCACAAGAATTCAGCAGGACCCAGCGAGATCAGGTCATGGATTGTGGTTGTTACTGACAGCAGAGCTAGCAACATAAGAGTGTCATTGACTTTGAGAGCAAAAGATGGAAAGGACCCGGAATGAAACTGAGAATCTCTAATCCCAACATCACAGCCTAAACTGACCACCCCTTCTGGTTTTTCCAAGATGGCTTTGCATTATGTCTGTTGTCTAGATACAATAATTAATTTGGTGGTTACCCTACCTAGTCCTTCCTACCTTGGCACACTTAGGTACAATCTTGGAGAAGAACAAATAGGGATAGTAGGTATAAATTTGAGATTTTCACTAGAAGAGTTAAAAATTATTATATAAGGAAACTATTTGAACAACTGTGGAGGATTAAAATGATCAGAATAGGCTGAAATAGCAAATTATAATATTTATCTGTTGATTCAAATTTAGAAAATAAACTATCATTATGGTGCAAAGAATAATTTTGTTTTTCCTGGGATATTCATTTTTCCTAGGATTATAATGATCAGAATAGACTGAAATAATAAATTATAATATTTATCTGTTGATTCAAATTTAGAAAAAAAGACCTGTCATTATAGTACAAAGAACAATTTCATTTTCCCTGTAATATTTCCTGAGTAAGTTGGCAACCTGATGCCCCATCCACTCCTTATATTTTATCATTTCCTTCAAACCAGGATAGTCTTCAACATATCTATCATATAAGTAAAATTAAGAAATGGATTTGATACATTACTACTATCTAATTTGATTTCATTCAAGTATTGTCAGTAGCTTCAAGAAGGACCTTCGGTCTAAGCAAATACTCCCATCCTGTTCAATTTTCCAGTTGTCCCAATAATGCCTTTATAGCAAACACATTCAGTTTAATATCTTTCTTTGTATTTAGTGGTCATGTTTCGTTAGATTCCTAAGAACAGTTCCTTGACTTTTCATGGCATTTTTTGAAGATTACGGGCCATTAGTTTGTAGACTTCCTCTCAATTTGAATTTGTCTGGTCATGTCTCATGCCTTGAATCAGATTATGATTTTCTAGTAGGAATAACACTGATGTGATGTTTCACTCTACTTGTGTCCTCTTTATTAGTTTGTATTTTCTAGAATTTCATATGGATGGAATAATACAGTATGCATACATTTTTTGTGTCTGGCATCTTTTACTCCACATAATAATTTTTGAAATGTATTTATTTTGTTGCATATATCAATAGTTCATTATTTCTGTTGTTGAGTAGTACTCCCTTATATAGCTATGTATTATTTGTTTATTGATCCACCTGTTGATGGATATTTGAGTTGTTGCCAGTTTAGGCTATTACAGATGAAGTTCTATGAACATTTGTGTACAAGTCTTTGTATGAATATATGCTTTCATTTTTCTTGAGTAAATATCTAGGAGTGAAGTGACTGGGTCCTATGAACTTTTGAAAATCTGCCAAACTCATTACCATTTTGCTTCCCATCAGAAGTGTTTAGGAATTTTAAATACTCTGCATGCTCACTGATACTTGAATACTGCTATTTTTGAAATATTAGTCATTCTAATGAACATATGGTTTCTCATTTTGGTTTTGATTTGTATTTTCTTTTAGTTGTTTACTATCCCTATATCTTCTTTGGTGAAATATCCGTCACTTTTTTTTTTTTTTTTTTTTTGGTGCCAATTTGGGTTGTTTTCTTTTCTTTTCTTTTCTTTTGAATTGGGGTTTCACTCTGTCACCCAGGCTGGAGTGCAGTGGCACAATCACAGCTCATCATAGCCTCACCTCCTGGGCTCTAGTGGATCCTTCCACTTCAGCCTCCCAAGTAGCTGCGACTCCAGGTATGTGCCATCATGCCTAATTTAAAAATTTTTTTTTGTAGAGATGAGGTTTCGCTATGTTGCCTATCCTGGTCTCAAACTCCCCTGGGCTCAATCAATCCTCCCACCTTGACCTCCCACAGTGTTGGGATAACACGTATGAGCCATTGTACCTGGCCTATCTCTTTTTTATTAAATCTTAAGAGGTGTCTTCTATATTCTAAATAAAAGTTGTCTTCAAAACTTTGAACATTTTTAATGAAGGTCAATATTTTCCAGTAGTTTAAATAATAACTGTGTTTTGCATTAAAAAATTACTAAACTTAAATTCTCTAAGAGTATACCTATCCTATGTTTCCTTATAGGAGTTTTGTCGACTTTGCTCCTACATTTAGGTGTATGATCTATTTTGATCTTTGATTTTTAAAAATACAGTGTGGAGTAGGGATTGAAATTCTTTTTGGAAGGGGTGGGAATATGGCAAAATTGTTTCAGCATTGTTTATTGAAAAGGCTACCCTTTCTGTATTGAATTATCTTGTTGAAAAACCAACTGGCCATACATGTGTCTATTTCTGAAGTCTTTATTTGTTCCTTGATTCAAATATCTATCTTTATGCAATTAACACTACTTTCCCTCAATTTGGCCAATATATACCTTTCAAGGTTATTACTTTGTTCTTTAGGCAAGTCTCCATCATTCTTTGTGCACTTTCTTACTTTCTGGCACTAAAGCATGCTCTAGATTCAAAACCAGCCTTTTCTCCAAGAATCTCTACTTCCTTATAATGGCAAATGGTATTCAGAACACAGGATCTGAGTTCTAGGTATACTCAAGACTATCAGTGTGTCATCACCCCCAGTCCTCTTAGTGGACAGTACTAGGGTATATATGCATGCATATGCACAACCACACATTTAATATGTCATAATACACATATTAATATCTACATCTATTTCTCCATCTCTCTTTACATTTTAAAAGCCATTATTTTACTTTTTTTTTTTTTTGAGTTGGAGTCTCACTCTGTCGCCCAGACTGGAGTGCAGTGGCCGCTTCCGGCCACCGCAGCCTTGACCTGCTGGGCTCCGGCGATCCTTCCGCCTCAGACTTCTGAGTAGCCGGAATTACAGGCATGCGCTACCATGCCCGGCTGATTTTTTGATTTATTGTAGAGATGAGGTCTTGCCACGTTGCTCAGGAGGGTCTCGAACCCGCGGTCTCAGGCAATCCACTCACCTCAGCCTCCCAAAGGTGCGGGATTACAGGTTGAGTCACCGAGCCCAGCTTATTTTACATTTATACCACCAATATCAAGGTTAATTTTAGTTTTTTCCTTTCCACATTTGCACTTTCTTCTGTTACAACAAGAAAACTGGACACCATTCTCTTGCATATATTTACTTACTTGATCTTTCACTTTATGCATCTCCTGTCACAGCTGCCTCCCCATCCCTGCATAACTGCTCTCTTTACGTTGATAGATCTCTTTTGCCAGACTCTTCACTAGGTGGAACTCTGTTTCACATCCTTGGGTTATGATACCTTGTGCTTGGCTCTTCTGAGAGAAAGATACTCTCCTAACTTTACTTCTATGAAGGCACCAAACCAGAACACTCTTCTTCAGGGGATTCCTCCCCCTACCTCTGCAGACACCTGAATTTTTAGCAACGTAGCAAAAGACAGAACTTTTTCTTCCTGAATTTTTTAGCAAAATTCAGTCTTTTGAGATATTTTGCTCAATGAAGTAGAATTATTTGCATCAACGCTTAAGTTAAGGAACATAGAAAAGGTTAGCAGAGGACACGTAGGTGAGAGGAGACAGATAAATGAACAAGCAGAAAGAATCTGTATACAGATAAACCCTTGTATGCAGTCAGCAGAAGAAAATATCTGAAGTCAGAAATTATCCCAGAATTGTTAATGTTAACATAAAGTTCTTCTTTATACATTACTCCTTTAAAAAAAAGGTTTAAGTTCCAAGGCTGAGCAAACTAAAGCAAAAAAGCTTTTTGAACCATTTAAATTATGTAAAATCTTATTTTTATTTTTTTCACATTCATGATTCATAAACACAATGAAAAGCACCATTAAATTATTTGATCAATTTCCAAAAGTCCAGGGGAATAATTTCATTTACTTTGGCATCTGGAATATGACTTCCAGCTTGCAAACAGGGTCATTTCTAAAGCCCAAATCACAAAATTCACAATAAAGACCAGTATATCTATAAATTGAGGCATCAAGGTAAATAGAGATATTAAATGTAAATTACTACTTTCCAATGGATATTTCAACACTCAAAAATTCCCATTTCCAACTAAAATTCCCAAGCATGAAGAGCTCCTAAATTTTACGAAGGCAGACTACATGAACCAAACCTTTTTTAAAAAAGAAACTTTAACTCTGGAAAATAAACTATTTCTAATAAAAAGGTGTATATACTCAAGACTCAGAGGCATCGCAAACACTTCATTTGTATATTTATCCATGCACTTATTTGTTAACTTATTTATTTTACAAATAACATGTCAATCATATATATTAATTCTACTTATCTCCAGTTTTCACTTTTATTATACATAATTATAAAATAGGTATTTAAATTTTACTCTGAGAATTTAACTTTTTAGGTGATCACTGCATGGTTTTGTCACAACATAATATTAAAAACTACTGAAAGAAGAGCATCTACAAATCCAAAAAGCATGAGAAAAATACTTTCTGATGGAAGATCTGTCATAAAATTATTCAGGTTTGACTTTTAAAATTTATTCATTCTAAAGCAGTTATAAAGAGAAGTGCGGTAATATAAGGGCAAGTCTTTAGTAGGCACCTATTCTGCGCTACTTGCTCAGTGCTCATGCCCATGATATCTCATTGTTTAATCTTTCTGAACTCCAATTTTCCCCATTTTAAAATAGGAAAATACGTCTGTGGAGACGTATTATTAAATACGTTATTAAATAAAATTATTAAATAATAAAATTATTATTTATTTATCATTTTTATTTATTTATCTTTTTGAGTTGGAGTCTCACTGTCGCCCAAACTGGAGTGCAGTGGCCGCTCCTGGCCACCGCAGCCTCGCCCTGCTGGGCTCCGGCGATCCTTCCGCCTCAGCCTTCCAAGCAGCTGGAACTACAGGAGCGCGCTACCACGCCTGGCTAATTTTTTTGATTTATTGTAGAGATGAGGTCTTGCCAAGTTGCCCGGGCGGGTCTCGAGCCCACGGGCTCAGGCAATCCACTCACTTCGGCCTCCCAAAGCGCTGGGATTACAGGCTGAGTCACCGAGCCTGGCCAAAAGTTTTTATTTTTTATGTTAAAGGAGTTAGCACAGTGCCCAGCACATGATAGGTACACAAAACATTACTTCCTCCCCGTCTCTTGCATTTACTCCTCAAAGCAACATTGAAAATAAGACATTAAGGTGTCAACTTGGCAATTGAAGAAAATGAGAGTTTGAGTGATATAGTCATGGCTACACAGGCAGGAGAATTTAAAACCAAGCTCAAAACCCCAGTCTCCTGATACCTAATTAAATTCTTCTTCCTTTTTGTAAAATATATATGTATATATATGTGTGTGTGTGTATAAAAGATTACTTTTGCACATATATATGAAAGATTACTTTTCAATTATTATAAAATGGACATGAATCCTATGTTAATTGCTTAAGTGTCCACAAAATACAAAATTTAGGGCAGTTGCAAATCCAATGAGAATATAATGCAATTCTGCTATCTAAAACCATGTATATTGGTGTCATATTATACATACACTTATTGCATTTATATGAGAGAAAGAGAAAGAGGATTTAAATATTCTGGGTACATCTGTTAGTCAGAGTACATTATGGTGAATGTCCTTGGACTAAGCATGATATTGATGTCCTGAATCTTCTGTTCCCCAAATTATCTCAGTTCCCTTATACCTCTCAGAGTGTGAGCTTCTTATTTGCAGAAGGTGATTCTAGCCAAAGCCATATACTTTTTATACAATGAGATCTCTACATGCAAGCCAGCATTTTATCACATTCTAATAAAAGAAACGGAATCTTTACATACTGTAGTATAAAGTACATATGTATTAAACATAGCAGTCTACTTTTTAAAAAGAACTCCTCTTCTGAAAAATTTCAGGCACATATGTAGATTGGATAATGTAATAAACTCTCCTTTTCCCCATCAATGAGTTTGAGCAGTTAGCAACTCAGAGACAATCTTGTTTTATCTATACCACCATATCCCTGAATATCCTCTTCACTGGATTATTTTGATGCAAAATCCAGACACCATGTCATTTTGTTCATAAATATTTCAGACTATGCATTTTTTAAAACATAAAAGATTATATATAATATACTTGTAGATGATTTGGAGGGTCTTTTCTAAAGTAATTACATTCATGCAAATGCTTCACATATAATATCATATTCAAAATCATAAAACTTCATATGAAGTGGTTAACTATAATCACTTTAGGGAGTGGAAAACTATGAGGTTAAAAAAAGCTTGTCTAAAGTTAGCAAACTCATAGTTGAGAGAACCAGGATTCAGACTCATGTCTTTAGATCAGCGACTCTTTTTTTTTTCTTTTTTTTTTTTCAGTTGGAGTCTCACTCTGTCGCCCAGACTGGGAGTGCAGTGGCTGCTCCCAGCCACCGCAGCCTCGACCTGCTGGGCTCCAGCAATCCTTCCGCCTCAGCCTTCCAAGTAGCCGGAATTACAGGCGTGCGCTACCACGCCCGGCTGATTTTTTGATTTATTGTAGAGATGAGGTCTCACTAATGACTCTTAACCATGAACGTGTATGAGGAGGAACCCCAAAAAACCCAGAATTTATTTATAAAAACATGTGTATTTATTCTTACATGTTTAAACTTTAGTCACCTTCAGAGTATTTTCCATTTGATGCAATACACCTATCGAGATGCTTTTTCCACTGCTCAAAACATTTTTTAAACTCGCCAATTTTGATGCCTTTTAGTGCTTCTGCTGTTTCTTGTTTCACCTCTTACACATCAGTAAAACATTTGCCTTTAAGGGTATCTTCTTCTGGGGAAACAAACAAGCAAACAAAAAAGTCACTTGGGATGAGATCCGGTGAATAGGGAGGGCGAGGCACAAGGTTATGCTTTTTTGCATCAAAAACTGCTGAACACTCAGTGCAGTATGGGCAGGTACACTCATAAACCACCAATTACAAAATGGGCAAACGCATCTCAAAAAAAAAAAAATTTCATCGAAGCTGAACTCAACCTCTCACAAAGATGCTAGCTGGTACCTTGTTACTGATGGGTTCCTAGAACAGGGGGAGCCCATGCTACAAGGATCCTGACCTCCAAAAAATAATTCCAGGTTTTTGGGATCCCCCTCAAAGAGCTATGATACCTTTAATCTGCATTATCTTGTCATTCAGTTTTTCCAGTAGCAAGAAAAGGTCTTCACAATATTAAAATGATCTTAGAGAAACACTCATACCAACTTGAAAGAGTTCATCAAAAATTACTATGTTTGGTGCAATAGATAGAAAACTTTAAGGGTTAAGGAGGGATTTCTGAAGATATCTTAGGAGAAATACTTAAAAAATAAATAAGTGAGCCGGGCTCGGTGGCTCAGCCTGTAATCCCGCGCCTTTGGGAGGCTGAGGTGAGTGGATTGCCTGAGCCCGCGGGTTCGAGACCCGCCTGGGCAGCGAGACCTCATCTCTACAATAAATCAAAAAATCAGCCGGGCGTGGTAGCGCATGCCTGTAATTCCAGCTACTTGGAAGGCTGAGGCGGAAGGATCGCCGGAGCCCAGCAGGTCGAGGCTGCGGTGGCCGGGAGCGGCCACTGCACTCCAGTCTGGGCGACAGAGTGAGACTCCAACTCAAAAAAAAAAAAAAATAAATAAATAAATAAATAAATAAATAAGTGTTAAACAGGTAAAAGAAAGAGAAGGCAAGAGAAAGAGAAAAAAGAGAGAAAATAAAGAAAGAGAAGAAGCATTTCTAATGGCATGGAATGAAGAGAGAAAGGATTTCTGGGAAAGGATTGGTTTACAGAGAATAAGAAGAATGGCCAAAGATGAAGTTAGAAAGGTGCTTATAGGCTAGGTCATAAATGTCAGCATATGCCATGCTAATTATTTTTAAATTTATGTAAGTACCACTAAACTATTTTCAATCAGGAAGTAACAAAACCAGATCAGTTTTCTAAAGATCAGTCTGTCAGTGGTATGGAGAATATGTCCAGGTGGGCTGATGGGAAAGCAAGCACAAAACAGAAAAGTCAGATGCAATGTTGAATTTATCAGTCTTAAATCTAATAAGGGACACAACTAAAGGAGTAGCAGTGAATAGGATATGTAGATGGTAAAATCCGGAAATATTTAGGTGATAGAACTTATAGGACTGGTTCAGCTTGAGATCCCTGTGTGTCATTCATCCAGGTGAAGCTTCCTAGAATAGAGTTGGATGTTTGAGTCTCCACTTAGGAGATGAATCTAAAATGGGGGATTAGATGTTGAAATAGTGTGAAATTAACAAGTGTTACATTGCTGTAAAGCCGGTTGTTGTCACTTAGAGAAAAAGGCAAAATGAAAAAAGCAAAGACTGAGGTTAAAAACTTGGCAGCAGGAGCAAATTACAAGGGATAGACAGAAGAAGAAAAAGCCAGGAAGGAGATTAAGAAGATGAAGTCAGAAGGATGGGAGGACACCCAAGAGATAGGAAGATCTTTGAAGAAAAAAGGAGGAAATTATGACATCTAAAATTCTAAATAATTAAAACCAAGGAGGCATGTGATCAAAGGGCAAAAATCACAAAAGGTGTATACATTTAGGAATAGACCAAGATTCACAAAAGCAATATGGATGCTTGAATGACATCATGTTTATGCACATCTGTATATACAATATAAAGCTAATTTTAAATATATGTACACACAATATAAAGCTAATTCTAAATCTTGTGCCTCAACATGATTTAGGCTAAAAAATCAAATAAATAAATGTATATGGAACTTAGACAAATTACCAGATTCATTTATCCATTTGGCAAATAATGCACAAGGTGCTAGTTTAGAGTATTTGATAATCTCTCTGGGGGACCATATCTATAAACTCCTGAAAGAAATTGGGGTGGCTTATGCTTCTCCTCCTCCTATGGTAGAGGTAGCTCTATGTCTTCTGGAGTAGAATATGGTTCCTTGAGAACAGGTGCTTGCATGTCTGTAGTTCCAACTCTTGGAAGACTGAGGTGGAAGGATCGCCTGAGCCCAGCAGGTCAAGGTTGCGGTGACTGTGAGCGTGCCGCTGCACTCCAGCCTGGGCAACAGAGTGAGACCCCAACTCAAAAACAAAAAAAGAGCAAGTGTTATGATTCATTCGTATGGTCCACTGAAATAAGAAAAATGTTTTGCATATAATGAAAGTACATACAATATTTAGTGATTGGATGAACCATGACAGTGGGAATAGAGGACTTTGTGATTGATTATATCCATCAACAAGATGTCCCTTGGTACTGCTGCTAGAACATTTCTCGCTAAATGGTCTGACTCAGAACAGCTTTCCTTGTGTTGCTTTAGAGAGACATATAAAGTAATGGATAATGACAGTCTTCATGGGTGATATGGTAAGTGTGCATCACAACTTTAAAAAGTCTTTCTTATTTAAACAGAACTGTGTTTTTCTATATATTGGAGATTTGTTCTGAAAACTTTTATGACTTCTGAGCTATTTTTAGTTCCTCTTGAAAATGCTGATGATTGTTGTCTTACTTTCTGTATGTTTTATCCATGGATCTGCTAAGGTTGGGAGGCATTGGACCTATTCAGTCATCTTGGCTATCATTATGCTGTTGATGTCAATGTGTTTCTTAATGATGATATGCTCTGTTCAGAAACATTTAAATTCTCTCTATTTTCATCTTACCCACCTTTCATCTTACCCGCTACAATTTGCTGCCATTACTTCCTCCCCAAGTAATACATCACACCAGTTTTGGTGATGCAAACTATTCCTAATTATGTTCTTGTAAAACAATATTGTTTCCTCTTGCCTTCCCACTTTCGAAGGAATAAAGCTACTTTGAGCTGTACTTTTTTTTTTTTTTTTTTGAGTTGGAGTCTCACTCTATCACTCAGGCTGGAGTTCAGTGGCATGCTCATGGCCACCGCAGCCTTAACCTGCTGGCCTCAGGTGATCCTTCTACCTCAGCCTTCCAAGTTGCCGGAACTACAGGTGAGCACTATCATGCCCAGTTAATTTTTTGATTTATTATAGAGACGAGGTCTCACCATGCTGTCTGGGCTGGTCTCTAACCTGTGGGCTCGGGCAATCCTCTTACCTTGTCTCCACAAGTGCTGGGATTATAAGCTTGAGCCTCCATGCTTGGCCTGAACTTTTTTTTTTAATAGATAACAGGGGTTTTATAATGCTGTCCAGTCTTGTCTTGAACTCCTGGGCCCAAGCAATTCTCTTGCCTCAGTCTGCTAAGCAGCTAGGACTGCAGGCATGGGCCACCACAGCCAGCTTGAGATGCACTTTAAAGATATAAATTAGTCTCTGGATATTTTTACTTTTTATGTGAATTACTATCTTTGACTCTTTAATCTTTGTAGCTGCTCTTCTGAAATTATAATAAATAATCTGTTGATTCAAAATTTAGATATCAAAATCTGAAAACCTAATTTGATGTAATTTTCCAAGCGTATAACAGAATATATTGCTATTTTTAAAAAGCATGGAGATTTTAAAACAAAACTTGTAAGTAGACTTGTCTTAATCTCCGCTAGTTACTAGAAAAGTACACTTTAAAAAAAGAATTTGTCTTTTATGAAGTTCTTTGTATTATATAGTCTGTGTATGGAATTTTTATATAAGGTATCTTTAAATCCCAAAAGGCCTGGCACAATTCTTTTGGATTTTGTAAGAAATAGCTGTTTTTTTCTTACATTGTCATTCAGCCACCATCACAGATTGGATTACATACCACATATCATGTACGATGTAAGACACTGTGCTGAATATTATAGGTGACACCAGGCTGAATTGCTCACACAGCTACTCACTTTATTATGAAAGACAGATGGATGAAGAAGTATCTTTAATAAATAGCAGAAAAAGATAAATTGTTACAATGGAGATACAATACATGACAGAAATGTGAAGTAGTGTAAGAGAGAGACTTAACAATATTTCCTGGCTTCATGGCAGACAAAAATATGATTTCAGTTGAACCCAAATGAATGAAAAAGACTTTCAAAGATGTCTATCGAAGAAGGATATTCTGGACAGTGAGGACAGCATGAACAAAGACATGGAAACAAAAGAGTAGACATTGTTTAGATAAACAATTGTTGTTCAGAGCATGTGTTTTACAGAAAAATAGTGCAAGACAAATGGATACTTCTATGGAAAATTCTGAATGCCTGGCTGGGAGGTGTTGACACTGTAAGAAAGGGCAATGTGGAACAATATTGAACAAAGATGTGTAATTTTCTTCTGCTTTTGTTTTCCTTTATGGTATTTAAAATGGAAATAATGGTAATATGTTTCAATATATCTGTTAATATGATCTTTTCCTTTTGAAATGCAAATCAAAACCACATTGAGATACCACTTAACTCCAGTGAGAATGGCCATCAATAATAAAACAAAAAAACAACAGATGCTGGCAAGGATGTGAAGAAAAAGGAATGCTTCTACATTGTTGATGGGAATGTAAACTAGTTCAGTCTTTATGGAAAACAGTGTGGCAATTCCTAAAAGAACTAGAAATTGACCTTCCATATGATCCAGCAGTCCCCCTTCTGGGAATATACCTGGAGGAACTTAAATGACTCTACAAAAAAGATACCTGCACATGCATGTTTATTTGCAGCACTATTTACAATAGCAAAACATGGAACCAACCATGCTGCCCTTCAAAACTGGACTGGATTTTAAAAATGTAAATACACACAATGGAATATTATGCAGCCATAAAGAAGAACAAAATTGTGGACTTTGCAGCAACTTAGATGGATTTAGAGTATATAATACTCAGGGATTTACCACAGAAATGAAGAACTGAGTATCATATGTTCTCACTCAAAAGTGGATCCTGAACATTTACTATAATACTATGAGAAAGGAATTGGCAGTAACTGGAGCTGCCAGGGGAGAGGGAGGTATGTAATATTAATAAGGGTAGCTGATCTCAAAGCAGGCAAAACAAGGACAAAAGGTAGGCTGAGGTGAGTGGATTGCCTGAGCCCGCGGGTTCGAGACCCGCCTGGGCGGCGAGACCTCATCTCTACAATAAAACTAAAAAATTAGCTGAGTGTGGTAGCGCGCGCCTATAGTTCCAGCTACTTAGAAGGCTGAGGCAGAAGGATCGCCAGAGCCCAGCAGGTCGAGGCTGCGGTGGCCGGAAGCGGCCACTGCACTCCAGTCTGGGCGACAGAGTGAGACCCCAACTCAAAAAAAAAAAAAAAAAAAAGTAGGCCAACTCTACAATGAAACACTTGTATACCTAATCCTGACTTATACTCCACATCTTTAAAATAAATAAATAAATAAATAAATAAGTGCTTGTCCCACAAAGGACACCTGAGCTGCATTAGCTCCCCTGCTGCCAATCTCCTGGACCCTGCACAACCCTATTGCACTGTTCCCCTAGAATGTGAGATCCATGGAAGTGGCAACTGGCTGATCTTTGTCCCCTGGGTGCACCTGGAAGACAGCAAGTGAACAAGGTGGAATGAGGGGGTGGAAGAGGAAAGAGTGCAGTGGCACAACTAGGGTTGGACTGACTTTGAAGAGCCTTTCCAGGGATGAAAGTGAAGACTAATATGTGGCATTAAGGTCTGCAGAGAAGGAATCCAGCCAAGCGGGCAGGACATGGTCATTGACCAGATGTGGACAATAGAGAGAGGGGAGGCAGATGTGACCTGGTGGAAGCAAGGATAGCTCTGGTGGGCGAGGTCAAGTCCTGTTATCAGGATTCTGTGTCTGTTACTAGTATTCTGTGTCAGGTCCTTGACTTTACCGCAGAAAAGAATTTCAGAGTGAGCTGAACATAGTAAGGCAGTTAGTAAATTCGTTAAAAGTGAAATGAACAGTAATACACACTTTAGGGCAAGGTGTGGGCGAATACAAGGAAGTGTCATGTCAGGGGTCTTTGGCTTGTGAGTTCTGTGAGTTATAATAATGAAGGGGTGGAATATTCTATTAAAGGGGTGGATTTTTCTAAGAAATGAGTGGGCAGTCCTGGAATTGGGGAGCCACCCAATTTATTACTATTAGTGGGCAGAGGCAGAACTGTCATGGTGCTGGAGGGTGCATCATTTAGTATGCTAATGAATGCATACTGAAGATAAAGGTTAAAGTAAGTCAAAAAATATGATTTTCCCTTTATAATTTTTTTGGGGTACGATTCTTCGTATTACCTCACTCTATCTCCAGGAAGATTCACACTGCTACATCAGAACTATAACAACAAAAGAGAGAGTATGCAAGAGAACTAACTTTGAATTGCAAAAATTGTATTTTTGTATTGCTAGCAAAATAACAACCTTAAAATTGTAGCATTGCTACAATGGAAGAGGATTTTAAAATTTCTGTAGCTTCCACTGAGAGATCTGGAGCCAGTGGTTTGCCTCAATCATTTCGCCAGCATGGAGTAGACTCTGTTTTGAGGCTTAATTCCACTGAGAAGAAGATGTTACACAGAAAAGAGGCAGTAGAAAGTCCAACCTATGTGCTCCATCAGCCTGTGAAAAAAAGAGAAAAATGTGGTGGGAAGAGAAAAGAACCTTCACTCCAGATACATTTTCCTGAAACTCTGTGGTCTTGAGCTTCCTTCTCTGCTACCTCCACACAGTTAAGAAAGCCCATTGATACCCAGATGTTATTTGTCCCAAAAGTGTGAAGAAGTAGAAAGCATCTGAAAGACCTACTCAAGAAAGACAGAATCAACCAGAAGAGACTATTTTATGGGGGAGAGATGAATTATTGCAGTCTAGGTTAACTAAAGACTGTGGGTTTTTTCCTTAACTAACTCAAAGAAGTGAGATTTCAAAGAAAACCAGATCGGTATAGAAAATAGAAAATAAAACTACATGTGCTTTACATTTTGGAATTCTGTGTAATTTCTCTATTTACTACTCAGAGCAGTTCATTTATTTGTAAATAATTGTTTTCTTCTTTTCATTATACCACAACGATTAGATACTAAAGGACTAAAATGACTGGGCTAGTCAAGCCCAGTAGCAATTTGGTTCTCTTGCTTGTTGTCTGGGTCACAGGTAAGAACAAGCAACTCAGGGCCCAAAGAGGAAGAATGACTGGAGTGTCTCATGTTACCCATGAGGAAGGCAGCAGAGAAGCCAAGAGACAGAAGGAGAGTAAAGGAGACAGGAAGTACCATGTCTGGCAGAAAGAAGACTGGTGATTCCATGATTCTGAAGTCTCCCACTATAGGGCATAGTGATCACAGTGCTCATCCTTCCAAGTTGGGTACCACCATTTGGGGCACATAAGACCATATTAAATATTTTTCTATTTATTTTATTTAAAATTCTTTACTATTTGTGGACTTATTTTTTATTCAATTTCGTAAAATAAACTTATATGTTCTTTTTCTCCTCTTCTTATTGCTGGTAAGGCTAAACTAATTTCCATGCATCTGTTTAGGAGTTTGATTTGTCAATATTAATGAATACTAACAGAAGGACCATATCATTTCAAACTCTACTGTAATGTGGCATTTTGTGTACTTTGAAGCCTGGGAAATAAAACTATATGACCATTCTCCCTACTAAGAGCACATTAAAAACTTTTTCTCTTCAAAGTGAGGAAAACTGAGTATAATATTTTCTCCTGAAATAATGAAATAAAGGCAAATGATTTAGCATGCATGCAATAAAATAAAAAGTATAGCTCATGATGCAGATCAGTGGTTGTCAAAAAAATAGAAGACGTGAGGTATTGACACTAAATTGACAGGAGAGAACTCTTCGGAGTGAATAAAATAAAATAAATTAAAAAGATAAGTGTTCTATATCTTTCTTGTAATGGTGATGACATGGTACATCCGTTTGTCAAAACTCATAGTACTGGCCACTTAAAATAGACATAGTTTATCATTTGTAAAATGTACTTCAATATAGTTGATTAAAAATAAAAAGAATACACTAAACAGTAATTTTGCTAAGCTGTAAATTTTCCTTAGCTTTGAATTCCTGCTGGGGTCCTTATATGCTGAGACACCTTGGGCAAATGACAGCCCTCTAAGCCTCAATTTCTTTAACAAATGGAGTTGATAGTAATATCTACATGTAAAACATATAAGGAGAGGGCCATGAAGACATATCTTTATTTGTATTTGTACAGACAAGTTAGAGCTAATAAGAAAATCTTTACTAATGGAACTTAACAATACAATCCCAATTTTCAGAGAGTTCCTGGATAGACACCTAAAATACATATATGTATGTTGTTATTCTACTTTTTTTCTGATATAAAAGTATCATTTCTCTTTATTTCCTTATTTTAGGAGAAAATATTATACTCAGTTTTCCTCACAGAAACTTTGAAGAGAAAAAGTTTTTAATGTCTCTTAGTAAGGAGAATGGTCATATAGTTTTATTTCCCAGGCTTCAAAGTACACTATAGCAATAACAAAAATTATGAACTTTATTAGAGCCTATTAAACTAATTTCCTTTAAAAGTAAAAGATCTCAGTCTCTTCTTTGGTTCTGTAGCCACTTTTGGAATGTTCTTCTGCTGAGTTCTTTTAAATCAACCTAATTTATGACTCAAAGTATCATGGTTACTTCAGTATGAAGTTAATTCATTTAAACACAGTCTAGCTTCTGATGAGATTTACATTGTATCCAAAGATGGTATAAAATACATTCACTCCCTCAGAATAAAATGATGAGAGTTATTGCTCTTGGCCTCCCTATGACTGTTCCAGTTAAGGAATGAGTTGACTTTCTAAAGTGATGACTAAAACGTTTACCATCTGAAAGCCAGGAAAGGAATGAGTTTACCACAAAGCACTTAAATAGGATTTCACCAGAAGTTGAGGAAAGTCTCTTATTTCTTATTTGCTTGTTTGTAATTTACGTCTCACTTCTAGTTGCTTATGATAAAAAATCAAGAGGAGGCATGGAGCCTTGCACATTGTAGATACACACTTTAAAAGGGCTGGGAGAGGAAATGAGGAATTCATTTAATTATTTTAATCAAAGTTAGATATCTTTAATTTCTTGTTATTGAGTAATGGTGATAGAGTTGGTGAGGTACCTACTTTTGCTACATTGCAGTAAAATATGGCCTATAATTTTGAACACATTTAATTAACCATTTTGTACTCCAGCTTCGACTTCCCACAGCTCATTAATTTTAGCAAAGTTACAATATAGTAGGTAAGAGTGCGTGTTCCAGAGCCAGGCACATCTATAATTGAACACTGGCTCTCCAATCAGTGAATAAGCAGTATGAACTTCATTCCTACCTCTCCAACTTGAAGATAGTAATAGTTATCAGTTCTTTTTTTTTCTTTTTTTTTGAGTTGGAATCTCACTCTGTTGCCCAGATTGGAGTGCAGTGGCCGCTCCCGGCCACCGCAGCCTCGACCTGCTGGGCTCCGGCGATCCTTCCGCCTCAGCCTTCCGAGTAGCTGGAATTACAGGCATGTGCTACCACGCCCAGCTGATTTTTTTTTTTTTTGATTTATTGTAGAGATGAGGTCTCGCTGCCCAGGCAGGTCTCGAACCCACGGGCTCAGGCAATCCACTCACCTCAGCCTCCCAAAGGCGTGGGATTACAGGCTGAGCCACCGAGCCCGGCTAGTTATCAGTTCTTAAGTTGTGAAACAATTAAATTCAAAAGTACATAGCAAAAGTCTCCTTCTGTTTCTGACCCATTATAGGCTTGACCAAGGACCATTCATGAAGAGAACTTCCTGTAGTTCAGATAGTCATTTCATATTGATAAATATTACTGTGAGCAAAACTTAAAATCTTACCTTTTGGGCAACCCACTCGGGTCTCCTCCTGCTGTGGGAGCTTTTCTGTCCTCTCAATAAATCTTGTTTTCCCACCTTAAAAAAAAATCTAGCCTTTCTGTTTCTTCTATGCAAAGTAAATGAGGAATAAAATGTAAAAATTATATCTTTGTACAATTGTACATTATTTCTAATTTAACTGGTCCTGCAATCTTTTTTTGACCTTTATGCACTTGACTACTTATGTACTCTATAATAATCTTTTCTTTCTCTAAATGTTCCTTTTCTTAAGATGTGACCATATTTTCCCGGGCTTCTTTTATAGATGCCAAGATGTCCCAGTTTGTACTCTCTTTAATAATAGGTTACTCTAGGAACTTCTGGTGTCTCTGTTTATGATTCAGCCAAGTTTTGCCATTTCCCAGTTGTCTACTGGGCAGCTCCATACAAAGAATAGCTGCATGTGGATACAGTATATTCAAAACTAAAGTTATTGTCCTTTCTCTATTGCTCTGCCTTCCCTGTGTTCTTCCTTCCATGTTCTTCTTCCTGGCTATTGACTTTTCTTTACACCTGGTTTTTTGAATGGACATCTTGGAGGCGTACTTGATGTCTCATTTTTTCTTGCCACATCTTAATGTTCCAGTTCAATTCTGCCTATGACTCAATTCTGTCACAGTCTCTCATCTGGTATTATTATTCATATGACCTTTCCAGACATATGATGAGAGGATTCTTACCTCTACATTTTTATTCATGCTGTTTGATCTATTTATGAATGTTCTCTGAACAAGCTACAATTTCAAGACCCAGCTAAAGCCTCCATGTTTGTTGTTTATGTGAGACCTTATTTCTTGGGCATACATTTAGATCTTTCAGTATTTTCTCTCTAACTTTCTTCTTCTTCTTCTTCTTCTTTTTTTTTTTTTTTTGAGTAAGAGTCTCACTCTGTCGCCCAGCCTGGAGTGCAGTGGCATGCTCACGACCACTGCAGCCTTGACCTGCTGGGCTCAGGCAATCCTTCTCCCTCAGCCTTCTGAGTAGCTGGAACTACAGGCATGCACAACCATACTCTGCTAATTCTTTTTTTTTTTTTGACTTGTTATACAGATGAGGTCTCACCAAGTTGCCTAGGCTGGTCTTGAACCCCTGGACTCAGACAATCTTCTCACCTCCGCCTCCCAAAGTGCTGAGATTACAGGCTTGAGTCACTGCACTGGCTCACTCTCTAACTTTCTAATATGACTGTTTTATGTATGTGCTTTGCCTTCTTTGAGAGCAACGGAAGGCAAATGAACCTTGTGTCAGATGCACTAAATTCCTTCTTTAGATCCATAAATTACCACTTTTCTATAAAATGGGGTTGATGTAATAATCCCAAGAACTTGTTAATATAATAATTAAATAAAATAATATAACAGAAACTTTTTTCAACTAGAAATTGCCACATACAGAACAGTTACTTTTATTATATTTTTTAGTTTGAATCTGCTGTGGCCTCAGCCAAAAAATGTTACCTAGATTGTTTTTTAAAAAAACTGCTTGTTTATTGACTGGATTGATTGCAAATTTAAGAAGACATTATTGCTTTATGTGTGGAGGAAATAGTTAATATTTCTGACGAAACATGTATCAAGTAACATTTAAGATAATGCTTTTTTTAAAAGATAGAAATAGCTCAGAAAATGAATATTCTGAATAGAATGCCTTATATTACTGTTAATAAAGTAAGAAGTAAAACCAGGGGGGAAAATGAATAAAACCAGAGCTTGGCATATAGTTTAATCATACTAGTTAATTTCTACAATTTTTCTTCTTTTCTTGCCTCCAGGTTTTCTCTGCTTTAATCTCTTCAATGTCCAACTCAGAGATAAATCTTCCTAAAATACCATTCTCACGGTGTTTTCCTGTCTAAGAATCTATGGTGTCTGTCTCTTAGTAGCTTCCTGCATCAAGACCCTAATTCTCTGTTTGAAATTCAAGGTTCTTTGTAATCTGGCCCCAATTTATCTACCCAACTTTATCACCTATTATTCTAGCAGGTGTGACCAATAAGAAGTTTCTGCCATACAGGTTCAACGGTTTATGACCTTTGATATGAATCATCAATGCCTCTAGAGCTTTCTAAAGTCATTATTGCTTCATGAAAACTTCTTCAAGTATTAGCACCCACATTATTAGTACAGAAATTCAATATCAAATCAAAATACATTTATTATTAATTCAATAATGATGAAAGTATCAAGTTCGACAAAAGCTTAGAGGAGATGCTTTAGACACAGTCTTTGCTTTTAGTCTATTACTAAATTTAGTGGGGCCCATAGAAAGTGCTGTGAAAATGAAGGAGAGAAAAAAGTGAAGCACTGTGTGTGTTTTGTGTGTGTGCGTGTGTGTGTGTGTGTGTGTGTGTGTGTGTGTGTGTGTATGTGTGTTGAGGGTGGGGTCAAAGAAGTTTTTCAGAATGAGGTGATATTTAAATTGTGCTAAAAAGAAAAGTCAGCTTATCAATAAGCACAGTATATGTAGTGCCTAGGACTCATAAATACCTTTAGAAGCCCACAATAATGCTTTAATTGTAATTTCTTTCAAAATCAGAAAAAATGAAGACAATAATATTGGAGGATTATTATTAATTGGATATATAATAACAAACCCAACCAGGATTTTGTATTTATATCAACACAATGCTGAAACACAATTTTTAATATTTTCTTAGGGAGAAAAGGGCCCCTAAAGATAAAGTGACTAGGGTCTAAAAAGTCCTACCATCTTCCTTCCAGGAAGGATGGATGTGATGTGAATGGGTAGGGATGTAAGAGGAGACAAAGAGAACAGAGGGCATGTTGTGGGAAAGTACAGGACATGTCTGGAAAATTCCTGAAAAAAAGATGGTGTTGATCAACCATGACATGTGACAAGTGATGGTAAAAAGAGAGGCAAAGCAAAAGTAAAAATGGAGGGTGAAATGGAACTACATTATGGAGGCATTATTAAGGGCTATTGTCTAGACAAGTGACATGATAATGCATTTCTACATTGAATGTATTCGTTCAACAAATATTAAGCACCTACTGTGTGCTAGACATTGTACTAAGTACTATGGGTGCAGATGTAGAAAAGGGAGTCTTTGTCATCATGGAGCTAACATCCTAATGGGTTCAGCTGACAAGGAACACCCAAACAATCAAATAAATAATGATTTTCTAAAGTGATAAATGATTTGAAGACAGTAAGGGAGGGCAATAAATAGAATAAATGTAGGTTGCTGTTGCAGCTGAGATAATCAGCATTTCAAGTGGAAAGCACAGAGCAGAGGAAAGAGGAAGTTCCAACAGGTGGCAAGTTCACACATCAGAAATGAGACTGGCACGACTGGAGTGAGTGAATAAGAGAATGATGGTATGAAATGAGGTTGGAGAGGAAGTTTACATTTTTTGCTTGATTGTATAACATTTTGTGTCCCTACCCTTGTTAATTTTCCTTCTTTTTAATTTATTTTAAATTAATACTAGCTTGTTTTTTAAATTTATCTTTGGAAGGCATTCTGAATCCTTTCTGGAACAGGATGGTGTGTTTAAAATTATCTTATATCTTGCCCAACATTTAGCAGTGAGTTGAGATTATGAAAGACATTCCATAAACATTTATATGATTGGTCTGTGAAACATCAAATATATTCAAATATCATATTGAAAAATCGTATGAAATTCCACTGAAAGGAGCCAAGAATTCAGTTTGGTCTTAGATAAAATAATCTGTCATTTAGTTTACATAGTCCTATAAACATCTAAAATAAACTAAGAGGCATCACTTGGCTACTTTAATAGTGTTGGCCTATTTCTTTGATAAATTTGTTAGCACTATTCCAAGATTCCATCGTAATCCATGACTCAATTTGGAATGTTATTCATTGCCATGGAAGACCAAGAAAAATGTTATCTAGGAGTAATTCTTAGAAATTATTTTTAGAAGTTCTAGCAAGTATATGTTTTCTTCCAGTATCTCTAAATAAATTCTAGACAATTAAAGTAATATACAAGTTTAAACTAAATGCAAAGTTTGGCCAGGTGTGTTGGCTCTCACCTGTAATCTCAGCACTTTGAGAGGCCAAGGCAGGAAGATTGTTTGACCCCAGGAGTTCAAGACCCGCTTCGGAAACATAGTGAGACCTCAACTCTACTAAACAAAAACAAATTAGTCGGGTGTTGGAGGACTGCCTGAGCCTAGGAGGTCAAGGCTACAGTGAGCCATCCATGATTGTGTCACTGCACAACAGCATGGTCAACAGAGTGAGACTGACTCAAAAAAATAAACAAAATAAATTAAATAACTAATGGCCTTATTAATTAATATAAGCTTTCAACTCATCCGAGAGTTGTTTTCAGACCAAATGTCAGTTTGTATTTATGAAAGAATTAGCAAAATGACACAATATTCTGTTAAAATGCAAAATTAGAAGGCAACAAATTTGAAAGATTCTGATGTGTTCTGTAATCCTTATAATATCTGTAGGTAGAAAAATTCACTAAAGAATATAGCTGCTACAATTAGAGTCCTAGTCCTCTCTGAAACTCATGTTGAAACGTAATCCTCAATGCAGCAGTATTGAGAGATGGGGCCTTTAGGAGGTGATTAGGTCATGAGGGTTCTGCTCTCATGCATGAATTAATCCATTCATAGATTAATGAATTAATGGTTTATCATAGGAATGAGACTAGTGGCTTCCTAAGAGGAAGTACAAAGTGAGCTGATATGATTAGCCCCTTCACCATGAACTGCCTTGGGACTCTGTAGAGTCCCCATCAATAAGAAGGTCCTCACCAGATGCAGCTCCTTGACACTGGACTTCTCAGACTTTGTAACTGTAAGAAATACATTTATTTTCTATATAAATTACCCAGTTTCAAATATTCTGCTATAAACAACAGAAAATAGACTAACACATTAGTATAATACTATTTATATTTGTCACAATTATTAAATTTAAATGCTGCTATCTTTTGTGGGGGTTTTTGGAACTTTTAATTTTTGTTAATAAAGTTAATTTGATCCCATTTAAAAAATGTAAGATTGATTATGGGGCATTTCTATTTGTGATAGTCTTGGCTCTTGAAGTGATGAATAAATCTTAATATTATTGCACTTCGGTAACACTTAATCTTCAAAGAACTAGATAAACATGACTTAATCCCTCAATTATTCTGCCCTCCAATTAAAACTGAGAACTCCCATTTCTGAGGAGAGCAAAGTGAGTCAAGCAGACTTAATCTTTTGATTTTATGTAAGTTTTGTCACCTTCCAAAGAAACATTAAGATTATAATCTTTGTATAAGAATGAAGATTTAAAAGTGCAAATAGATTTATGACTCTTGAGGGTAGAGTGATTTATTATTAATTATTTTCCTTTTATCCTTAAGTATACATGAAAGAAGTACCCCTACACTAAAATCTGAAGAATGTTTATATTAGATCTTCATTTATAATTAAGTTTTGTAGACCTAATTTGGGAATTTTATTGTGTAAATATTTATAGCACATTCAATTTAGCTCAGCACTTTAAAACATCTCATAGATTGGAGCACATCTAGAGAGGACTAATATGTGTTAAGATGGAATTCTGTATGGAGAACTATCTACCAGGGTTTGCCTACTTGGGGCTTCTGTATGACCTTTTGGTCCAGAAATTTACATTAAGATATATTTTTTCCATGTAATCTGTTAATATGCATATTAGATATGTCATGGAGGGTTCAAGATTTTTAAAGACAAAAATATGATTAGCTTAGAACTACTACATCACATATATCTAATGAATCACACTAATATCTTTATTCTAAATCTGACACCATGGAGTTAATTTTTACTTTCTCCTTTTTCCTGTTTGTAACCCCTTTGTCTGACATTTGAGAAACTAGGCTTTTATTATGATTAATATGTTTTATTTGATCATTCACTCTTATGTGTCCAACCTTTCAGTGCCACCACTGCCACACCCAAACACCATGGCCTCCTAACTCATGCTGGGCTCTGACACACTGTGCAGGGTCATCACTGTCATTGACACCTTCCTCATGAAGATATCTGCTCACCGCATATAGGCTCCAACATTCAGCAGGTGGCTACCACAATCCCTGGGCAGATGTTATTCTTAATATCTTGATATATTTCCTACATAATTTTATTAAACATCAGCCTAATTATAGTATCTTGGAGTGTTATCTAATCATATCATACCTCACATTGTATATTTTTTAAAAGCATAATTTCAAAAAAGATGAGTGACACAAACGTGTATTTCTATATACAGAATTTATCTATGTACATATTTTTTCTATTTTAATTTAAATCATGATTTTGTATCCTTTTGCCTGAAACACGTTAACTAGATTTTTCTATAATTGCCTTCTTCCCATAATTCAGGTCTATGTCGCTAAAATGTCACCACTTCAAAGAATCTTTTTAGTCACCCAAAATGTCACCTTTGTTTCTGTCACTTCATTCCCTTGTTCTTTTTTGTTTGTTTGTTTGAGTTGGAGTCTCACTCTGTCGCCCAGGCTAGAATGCAGTGGCATGCTCACAGCCACCGCAGCCTCGACCTGTTGGGCTCAGGTGATCCTTCTGCCTCAGCCTTCCAAGTAGCTGTAAATACAGGTGTACACTACTCTGCCCGGCTAACTTTTTGGTTTATTATAGAGATGAGGTCTCACCAAGTTGCCCCGGCTGGTCTCAAACCCCTGAGCTCAGGTATTCCTCTTGCCTCGGCCTCCCAAAGTGCTGGGATTACAGACTTGACCCACCACACCCGGCCTCTCTTGTTCTTTTTTTAAACACCTATTACAATTTATAAATTACTTACTTTTTTTACTTATCTTTTCTCACCCCCAATAAAATGTAAGTTCTTTATAAATCTTATTCATTGAGAACTTTCCATTATCTTGAGTTGTGTTTAGTACATGATATATACTCAATAAACATTTAAAAAATATACTCAATAGTTATGTGTTAATGTTAAAAATATTAAAAATATGTGTTAAATTATTTAAAAAGTGTTAAAGACATTGAAAAAAGAACAGAAAACAGCTATATTTAATATATATGAAAAAGACAAAGTGTGAATTTTCATAATTTGAGTGTATTTCAATAGTTAAGAATAGGTCAAGAAATTGAGCATATAGTAACTGCAAATAAGATGAGATTGGAATTTGGTAATACCAGCCATATAATTTATTTATAGGTCCAATAATATCATTAAAAAGTAATAATAATATAAAACAAATTTTAAATCATATCTGTCTTATATATAACTATTTTATTTAGTAGTCAATGAGTACATGTAGTAATTACTACTTGAATCTTATCTCAAATATTTTTTATTTCCATACCTCAAATGAATTCAGCAATTTTAAATTGAAATTGGTAAGAGCACATACTTTGGAGAGTAAGCGAACATCAGTTTGGACACAAGTGACAGTAACTCCGTTTCAAACGGTTAAAGAGAAAATATATGTTATCTTCTTATGTATCTATGAAGTACAGGATGGACTTTATACATTGCTAGATACAGGGCCTTAAATAAAACCTTAGGTCTCTGTCACTTTTCTGTCTCTCTTTCTCTTTATCTCTGTTTACTTTTCTACTGAGTAATTTATTCACAGGCAGACTTCTTCTACATGATTTTTAATGACATTATCTCTTGACAGAAGCAGCAAAATCACATTGCAAAGGACATGCATGCAGAGATAAGAGGAGTTGCAGATCTCCTGCCACAGCCTGGAATACCTTTGTATAAGCCTGGGTTTACATCATTCTCCTAATTAGCTTTCTCAGAGCAAAGTGGTGCCTTTCACCTAAGAGTTGTCACAAAAATCTTTGTGAGGACTCTGGATTATTGTTGTTTTTTTTTCACATACCTACCTCTGAAATGATTATTGAAGTCATGGGAATCATCCTTTTTTAGAAGTTTCCAGGCTATGTTTCACCCCTAGACTGAAGGGTGGGTCACTGCACATAAACCACATGAACTGAAAACAAGGAGAGAGCAAACACATTACAAGACAATTATATGTGTGTACAATATCCACAGCAATAGCACTGGATAGAAATTTTGGTCATCTCTCTTTTATTTTGTATTTCTTTTATTTGTTTCTTATACTTCCTAAAAGAGAAAAGCTCTTTTTCAGCTTCCATAAGAAATTCTGCAGTGTCTTTACTACGTCTGTGAAAAAAGATGCCTGTAGTATTTGCTAGAGTTTTATTGAGCATTTCGGCATCAAAGCTCATAGGGAAATAGGCCTGAAGTTTTCTTTCCTTGTTAGGTCTTTGCCATCTTGGGGTAACAGGATAATAATAGATTCATAGAGTAAGCTAGGGAGAATTTCTTCCTCCTTGATTGCTTGGAATACTTTCAATAGGCTTGGTATTTGCTCTTCTTTGTATGTCTTGTAGAGAATTCTATAGCTTTTTTTTCTAACGCATAGCTTTAAAAAAAAAAAAACAAATTATGGAGTTGATTTCTTGGATTGTTATTGGCCTGTTCAGGCAGTTTCTTTCTGTTTCAATGTTGGGAGGTTATGCGATGTCAGGAATTACTCCATTTCCCATAGATTTTCTAGTTTACTTGTACACAGATGTTTGCAGTAACTTCTGATAATCTTTTGTATTTCTTCAGGGCCAGTTGTAACATCACCTGTTTTATCAATGAGACCACTTCATATTTAACTTGAGCCAATTTTGAGTCCTGGTTCTAAAACACTCTAGGTATGATTTGAATTAAATGGAGATATTCCTGTTCTGACTGAGGTAGGATGTTTTGGCAGATCCTCCACATTTAATGACTCCACTTTTTAATAGTGTGTGTGTGGTGGGTTTGTGCATGTATATATGTGTGTTTACAAAACAATAAACAAAATCAACCTATTTCACTATTTTTCCATCCCAATGTCATGTACATTGTGTTTGTGATACAGGGCAAGATGAGTAAAGAGTTAAGAATAATTATTTACATTTTGCATCTTATTTGATAAACCCAAACAAAGATGAAAATTCTTTCTTTCCTTCTTTCTTTCGTTTTCTTTCCCTTCCTTCCTTCCTTCCTTCCTTCCTTCCTTCCTTCCTTCCTTCCTTCCTTCCTTCCTTCCTTCCTTCTTTTCTTCCTTCCAGGAGGGTTGTGGGGTACCTGTGAGGATTTTTTCCATAAGTAAATTGTGTGATGTTTCTTCTAGTGAGCCCTTTCTTTCCCTTGTAGTGAACATGGTACCCAATGGGTAGTTGTGTGTCTCTTATCTCCCCTCCTCCTTCTCTCCCTCTTTTAGCAGTGTCCAGTGTTGATTGTTTCTGCCTATGTACTCATATGTCCGATGTTTAGGGCCTGCTTATGAGTGAGAACATGTAGTATTCAATTTTTTTGTTTCTGTTATAGAATGATGGTCTCCAGCTACATCCATGTTGCTGCAAAGAGCTTGATTTTGCTCTTCTTTATGGTGGCATGGTATTTTATTGTGTATATGTACCACATTTTCTTTATCTCATCCACTTTTGATGGGCATCTGGGTTGGATCCAATGTTTTTGCTATTGTGAATGGTGCTGCAGTTAACATACATGTGCAGTTGTCTTTTTAGTAGAGTGGTTTATGCTCCCTTGGGATTGCTGGATCATATGGTGGCTCAATTTTTAGTTCTTTGAGAAAATGCCACACTACTGTCCACAAAAGCTGAACTAGTTTACATTCCCACCAATGATATCAAAGCATTTTCTTTTCTGTGCATCCTACTAGTACTTATTCCCTTTTTGACTTTTTAATGATTGTCATCTAGACTGGTTTAAGGTGGTATCTCATTGTAGTTTTGATTTGCATTTCTCTGATAATTAATGAAGTTGAGCATTATTTCATATATTTGTTGGCTGCTTGTATGTCTTCCTTTGACTGTGTCTTTTTATGTCTTTGCCCACTTTTTAGTAAGTTATCTATTTTTTCTTGTCAGCTTATTTGAATTCTTCATAGATTCTGGATGTTGGGCCTTTCTGAATGTATAGCTCACAAATTTTTTCCATTCTATAGATTGTCTCTTTACTCTCTTGATGGCTTCTGTTGTGGTGCAAAAACATTTTAGCTTCATAAGGTCCCACCAGCCCATTTTAGCTTTTGCTGCATTTGCTTTTGAGGATTTGGCCATGAATTCATTGCCTACTTTGATAACCAGGGGGGTGTTCCCTAAGTTTTCTTTAAAGATTCTTATAGCTTAAGGTTTCACATTTAAGTCCTTGATCCATTTTGAGTTTATTTTTATATGGTGATCGGTAGGGGTCCAGTTTCATTCTTCTGCACATGGTTAACCAGTTTTCCCAGCACCATTTGCTAGCTACGGTTTCCTTTCCCCAATGTTTGTTATGTCAGTTTTAGGGATGATGAGTTGGTTGAAAGTCTGTGGTTTTATTTCCAGATCCTCTGTCCTGTTCTGTTGGTCTATGTGTCTGTTTTTGTACCAGTACCATGCTGCATTGGTTACTATAGCCTGTAGTAAAGTTTGAAGTTTTGGTGTGTGATACCTCCAGGTTTGTTCTTTTTGTTGAGAATTTCATTAGCTAATTGGGCTATTTTTAGCTTCCATATTAAATTCTGTAGTGTCTTTACTAAGTCTGTGAAAAATTATGCCTATAGTATTTGCTAGAATTTTCTTGAGAATTTTTGCATCTATTCTCATAGGGAAATTGGCCTGAAGTTTTCTTTCTTTGTTGAGTCTTTGCCACTTTGGGGTATCAGGATGATATTAGCCTCTTAGAGCAAGCAAGGGAGAATTTCTTCCTCCTTGATTGCTTGGAATACTTTCAATAAGATTTATATTGGCTCTTTTTTGTATGTCATGTAGTGAATTCTACAACTTTTTTTCTAACCCATAGCATTTAAAAAAAAATATTGAGTTGATTTCTTAGATTGTTATTGGACTGTTTAGGGTTTCAATTTCTTTCTGTTGCAATGTTGGGAGGTTATGTGATGTCAGGAATTACTCCATTTCCCATAGATTTTCTAGTTTACTTGTATACAGATGTTTCCAGAAACTCCCGATGATCTTTTGTATTTCTTCAGGACCCATTGTAGCATCACCTTTTCAAGTTTTTAATTGTATTTTTTCAAATTTTTTCCTCTGTTTGTTAATATAGCCAGGGTTCTGTCAATCTTATTTATCCTTTCAAAGAACCAACTTTTCATCTCATCGATCCTTTGTATGGTTTTTTTTGTTTTTTTGTTTTTGGCTTACATTTCACTTAGTTTTGACTTTATTTTAGTTAATTTTCTGCTAATTTTAGGTTTGAACTGCTCTTGTTTTTCCAGCTCCCTTAGGTGCGACATTAGATTTTTTTTTTTTTGCTGGGACCAAGAGATTTATTAAAGGGGCTGTTACAGAGAGGGTCTGTAACCTAGAAAAAGCAAGAGAGGGAGAGAGAGAGAGAGAGCGAGAGGGAGAGAGGGGGAGAGAGGGTGAGAGAGAGGCAGGGAGAGAGAGAGAGCAAGAGAGAGAGGGAGCAAGAGAGCAACATTAGATTCTTTATTTGAGATTGCTGTTTACTCTTGATATGTGCATGCAGTGTTTTATAAAGCTTCTTCTCAGCACGACTTTCATGACATCCCAGAAGTTTTGGTGTATTGTGTCTTTGTTCTCATTTGTTTCTAGGAATCTTTTTATTTCTACCTTGATTTCTGTGTTAAACCAAAAATCTTTGAGAATGTTTAATTTCCATTACTTGTGTATTTTTGGAAGTCCCTGTTGGTGATATTTATTTTTTTCCACTGTGGTTGGAGAAGATCCTTGGTATGGTTTTGACTTTTGAAATTTGTTCATGCTTGATTTATGTCTAAGTATGTGGTCAATGTTGCAGTATGTTCCATATGCTGGTAAGAATGTACATTTTGTGCTTGTTGGGTAAAGTGTTCTGTAGATATCTGTTAGATCCAATCAGTCAAAGATAGAGTTAAAGTTTTGGATATCTTTATTATTATTATTATTATTTGCCTCAATGGTCTGTTTAAGGCTATTAGTGGGACATTAAAGTCTCTGACTATAATTGTATGGTTGTCTATGTCCTCTCTTAGTTTAATTAGAATTTGTGTTATAAACCTGGGTACTCCTCTGCTGGGCAATTATATATTCAAGGTGGATATTTCTTGCTGGAGGATTGAGCCTTTTATCATTATGTAATGTCCTTCATTGTCTTTTTTTGACTTTTAATGGTTTAAAGTATGTTTTGTCTAAAGAAAGAGTAGCTACTCCTCTTCTTTTAATTTTTCTTTTTTTTTACCTTGAGCTTGTGGTGTCATTTGCAGTGACATGGGTTTCCTGAAGACAGCAGAACAACAGATCACGCTTCTTTGTCCAATTTGCCACTCTATGCCTTTTGAGCAGTGTGTTCAGTCTGTTCATTTTTAAGTTAATTATTGCTATGCGAGGGTCCATTCCTGTGTATTGCTGTTAACAGTCTGCTTTGGTTTTTAGATTTTGTGGTTGATTTGTAAGTTCTGTAAACTCTGTGCTTGGTTTTGTGAAGATGAAATTATTCGTTCTTTTCTGTGCTTAGAACTTTCTTAAGCACCTCCTGAAGGGCTGGTCTGGAGGTGGTGTATCTTCTTAAGGACTGGATACCTGGGAATGATTTTAATTCTCCTTCATTAATGAAACTTAGCTTGGCAGAGTAAATTCTCGGCTGGAATTGCCTTTCTTTAAGAATGCTAAAGATGAGATTCCAGTCTCTTTTGGTTTGCACGATTTTTGCTGAGAAAATTGCTGCAATTCTGATGGGTTTTCCTTGGTAGGTGCCTTCTCTCTAGCTGCCTTTATTATTATTTTTCTTCTCATGCTCACCTTGGTGAGATGGATTATTATGTGTCTTGGGGATGGTCTCGTGTAATGCCTTGCAGGTGTTCTCTGAATCTCTTGCATCTGCATGGCTGCCTCTCTAGCAAGAGAGGCAATTTTCTTGGATGACATCTTGGAAGCTTTGTTCTGGAGTGATCTCAGTTTCCCCTTCTCTCTCCAGGATGCCCATCAACCATAGACTTGATCTCTTTACATATTCTCAAAACTCTTGTAGGCTTTGCTCATTCTTTCTAAGTGTTTTGTTTGTTTGTTTTTGTCAGACAGGGTTAGTTCAATAGTTTGATCCTTAAGCTCTGAGATTCTTTCCTCTGCCTGGTCGATTCTGCTTTTGAGGCTTGCTATTGTGTTTTGAAATTCTAGGAGAGAATTCTTTATTTCCAAAAGTTTAGAATTTCTTTTTATAATGGCCCCCTCAGCTTTCACTTCCTCTACTGATTTCATGGCCTGGATGATTTACATATCCACTTTCTCTTGGATTTTTTTGGGGGTGTCTTTGTCAACTATGGTCTGAATTCTGTGTCTGTCATCGGTGGCTGGCCATTCTGGATAACTACCGTTGCTTGGAATCTGGGAATCCCTTTTGTAGGTGTTAACTTGTTATAGCTTTGGGGACTATCAGTGTGTTTTCACTGGTTCTTCCTCATCTATGAGAGCAGATGCTTCTCTTTTTATTTTTTATTAGATAAAGTGGTTACTATTTGGGTAGCAGTTTGTGTTTTGTTTAGTTTTTTTTCTCTGTCCTTTCTCCTCTACTCTCCCTGTGGTGAGGAGCAGTGATGGCAGGAATGGTGGTGAATAGGGGAAAACCATCAGGAAATGCTTTGCCAGTGCAGTCTGGGGGTGGGAACAGAATGAGACCTTTCTTCTAATTCTGAGACTTTCTCCTCCCTCTGGCACAGGCACCAGGAGGTCTTGTCTGGAGTTCCGGAGACCTCCTCCCCAGACCATATATCTTGTCAGCATAATTGGCAGGTGGCCAGGCAGGGTCCTGTGGCTCTACTCTGGTTTAGGTGCTCTTTGTGGTGGGTAGTGGCCTCTTTCCATCTGGGCTGGACCACTTCTATCACCCAGTGGTAGAAGGGAAACAGTGGGGCTTGTTATTTCTCCCTCAGTCAGCAGGTGTGCAGAGGTGTCCTGCCTGTTAGATCCTGTCCTGCTTTGTGGGAGGGGCTATTGCAACAATGGCAGCCTTCTCCCACCCCCAAACCCAGGGCCAGCTACATTTGCGGTCCTGACCTGGGGCCACAACAGCTGCCAGCACCACCGGAGAAGTGGGTCTCCAAAGTGGTCACGTCACATTACTGCTGGATACAGAGGGAGTGAGGGAGGAGCACCTATGCAGCACAGACCATTCCCACAGGGGTTTTCCCACTAGCCTTTCTGTGGAGGTGGTCAGCCCCATGGTAACAGGGCTTCTGAGAACTGGGATTTCCCAGGTTCCACATGTCTCCTGCAAGTGCCTCTATCTCTATTTAGGGTAGCTCTTGAGACCCAGTCAGAGGGGGGAGGGGTGTGGGCCTCGGCTGTTTCTCGCTTGCCTGAGACTGCAGAGGCTTGCATGAGGCGTATAGAGAAGAAAAACTGTTGTTTTCACTCACCCCTTCCATCTCCAAAGGCACTCTCTTTGTCTCCTGTCTAGGTCCATTGTAAGGGTGTCCAGGGCTTGGATCTATCCATCCTCTACATTGCCAGGTGACTATCTGATAGACCTCAGCTTAGGTTTTCAGGTCGACCCTCAAAGCCCTAGATCTGCTCCTCCATATTTGTTTCTTTGCTGAGAGCTACAATCTTAGAAAGTCTTTAGTCAGCCATCTTGGCCCTCCCTCCCATTTGTTTTCTTTTAATTCCTTCCTATGAAGAAAGGCAGTGAATTTCCCAGTAATTTTACCACTGGAAAAGCCCAGGACAGATGTGTGGGAGACTCTTCCACTAAACAGTTACCCTTAAAGAAAGTCTAGATCTTTTATTCTCCTATGGTGAAAAGTGCCCTTGCCGGTCAAGCAAGAGGCTGGCTTTTGATTTCCCAATAGTGGGTAGGCAAGGTGGTATTTTCCCAAAGATGAAAATATGATGGCTTGTAAAACACTAGAAGAAAATGTAGTTCAAACGTTTTTATATTCTTGAAAATGGAGATAGACTTCGTAAGCCTGGGAGGCAGTACGCTTAGTGGTTGAGAGCTACTCTTGGGTCTCATAGACATCTGGGAAGAAATCTAAGCCCTGCCTTTTTATAGTGATAGAATATTTGCCAAGTCCTTTCCTCTCTCTAAACATTAATTTCCTCACCTGTAAAATGGATGTACAAATAATATCTAATTCATAGCATTGCTATGAATATTAAATCTGTTACTATATGTTCATTACTGAGTTTTCTATATGGCCCATAAGAAGCCATTTGTCATTTGTAGTACATTTTGTTTTGGCTTTTTGTTTATTTTTTTGAGTTGGAGTCTCATTCTGTCACCCAGGCTGGAGTGCAGTGGCATGCTCACAGCCACCCCAGCGTTGACCTGCTGGACTCCGGCAATCCTTCCACCTCAGCCTTTCAAGACGCTGGAACTACCAGCATGCACTACTATGCCCAGCTAACCTTTTCATTTATGGTAGAGATGAAGTCTCACCAAATTGTCCAGGCTGTTCTCGAACCTGTGAGCTCAGGCAATCCTCTCACCTCAACTCCCAAAGTGCTGGGATTACAGGTTTGAGCCATCACTCCCAGCATGTAGTATATTTTGAAAGTGTCCCAAATTTCTCTCTTTATTTTGAGTTTAGTAATTTACCATGAGAAAACTTTAGTTTGAAGACAAATATGCTATCAACGCTAGGGGACAGCTCAGTAATCATTAAGAGGTTACCTATGTTATTTTTCAGTTTCCTAGTAGAAAGCATGACAATAGGCCATAAACATATGAAAAAGGTCATTTTGAGTGGAGAGGAGATGAGAAAAGGCCTTTATAATGGAGAACACTTGGAGAAAGTAGATCTAGAACAAGGCCACACACTGGGTAATTCTGATTTCTGGAGGCAACTTGGAAGGCATGGAAGATAAAGAACTTCCAAAGATGGCCACAGTAGCATCTCCCTTTCCACATGTCCTTTCATAATGCACCACTCTTACATCAAAACTTGTAGGCTAGCTGGACTCGGTGGCTCAGCCTGTAATCCCGCACCTTTGGGAGGCTGAGGTAAGTGGATTGCCTGAGCCCGCGGGTTCGAGACCCGCCTGGGCAACTTGGCAAGACCTCATCTCTACAATAAATAAAAAAATTAGCCAGGCATGGTAGCGCATGCCTATAATTCCAGCTACTTGGAAGGCTGAGGCGGAAGGATCGCTGGAGGCCAGCAGGTCGAGGCTGCGGTGGCCGGGAGCGGCCACTGCACTCCAGTCTGGGTGACAGAGTGAGATTCCAACTCAAAAAAAAAAAGACTTGTAGGCTAATTTCCTCCTCATCCAATTGAATCTGAACTGGCCTTGGTGTCTTTCTTGGCGAATAGAATGTAGCAAAATGATGGTTTGTGACTTCCAATGTTGTCACTATGAATCTTAAAGCTATAGCCTGGATGCTAATTTCTGGAATGCTCTTTTGAGGAACAGAGCTACCATACTGTGAGGGTCCCAAACCAAACAGAAGGTCCAAGGGTAAGTGCGCTGCTCATCAGTCACAACTGAGCTTCCAGTTGGCAGCTGCATTAATTACCAATCATGTAAGTGAATTATTTTAGATGATGTCAGGTGACTGCTGTCCCAGCTAACATATGTCTGTAACTGCATAAGAAACTTTAAGTGAGACCACACAGCTGGACCCAATAAACCCCACAGATGGTTTCATAGGAATTTTGACTGCTTCATATACACAAATCTATTAAGATTTATAAAGCAAAATCAAATTAAGAGGCATGGAGTAGTTTTTCCCTTTTCTTTTTAATTCTCTAATGGATTAATGACGTTAGTCAACTAAATTGTACTTTTTTTGTATATACAGGGTCCTTTTTAAAATCTATGTATTTGTTTTCCAAGGATCTGCATTATAAGGTTGCATAGACAATCACAAAGAAAATTCATGAATAAACTAATCACCTGAGAACCTAGTTTCCCTTCAAGTATTCTTTAACACCCATCTATCTTGCTTTTATAGTAGAATCTGTATGCCATTACCTACAAACTCCCATCTTGTTATGGTGTAGCTTACCTCTATTGGGTATTTACAAGGTCAATATATTGCAGATTTATTGCCAAATGAAATTTTCAAGTTTTGCAAAAGATACAGTATTCTATAGGGTCCATGAAAGAATTGTTAGAAAAATGCTTAGATCTCATTCAAAGCTATTGACCAATGGATACTTAGATCTCATTCAAAGCTATTGACCAATGGGAAGTTAACAATTGAAAAACAAAACAAAAAGATGGAAATAGAAGTTTCAAAAGAGAATAATTAAATACTCAAAGCTGAAGATGACTTAAGAGAGGTCTTTGCAAAAAATGATTGAGCATATATACATATGTATATATTTGCAAAAAATTTTCTCTATTGACATACTGAGAAAAAAATGTTTTGTGTAGAATGTTGTATAATGCAATAGTATAAATTTATCAGTAAAAAATGATCTTTGTCTTTTCTAAGACTTGAACCATGTTTGCAATTATAAACTAAATTTGGTTAAATATTAGATTATATTTTATCACATTTTTACAATTTTTGTTTTATTTTTTAAGACACAATTTCAATCAAAGTCTTTTCCTCTATATTTAAAATGAAATTGTAGTCTCAATTTAGTGTTGATTTATCTCAGTGCTTTTTCTCCCTATATTAGACATTAATTATCCCCAGATGAGGAAGGAAATAATAGTTAGCCTCCCAGATTAGTGAGAAATAATTCATTTGATAATGGTTTTCATTTTCAAGTTAATGGAGGATACTTTCTTAAGTAACTCAAGGCTTGTAAGCAATAAATAGGCTTTAACATAATAAGCACAGGGTATTGGTTTACATGAAATATTCAACATTAAGGTAATGAGAAATTCAAATTCCTCTTGAGGAAGGATGGATTCAAAGGAAATTTCTGATCTGATTTCAGATACCACAAGAGAGAACTAAATAAAGCTCAAAATGAAAAACCCTGCTGTTCTTCTATTCTCCTTTTATCCATCCAGGCAACAGAGTAACGAGCAGTTACTTTACCATTTTCTAAGGGTAGATGTAGGACCATGAAACAGAGTCCCCATCCCTGTCCCAGTGGAAGAGATAAATCAGTGCTATTAGTGGTTGATCTGTAAAATGCACAAGACATCAGAAAGGATGAAGGTAACTGATTACAAAGTTGTTGCTTCAGGAAAAGAAGAAAAGATAGAGCCATCATAAGGAAGGTCATGCTTCACCTGCATGCAGCTTACTTATGTAGCTAATCCTCACTTGTACCCTACATCGCTATAAAAAAATAAAATAAAACAAGAAAGAAGGTTACTAAAAAAGGGGACATTGAGAATTCAAGCAGAGGTAGATGAGCAATTTAATAGAGGAGTTGTCCAAAGTACACTCTTGACAGACATCTCTGAGAGTAACATTCTTCCCAAGGTCTGGACAGTGAGGGCCCCTGTGTGATACCAAAGGACAAAATAATTTGATCAGGGTTTCAATCACTCACCCCTCTCCACTACCACCAATCAACTCTTCCTGATTTGGGCTCAGTCACTCAAACATCTTCAACGAATAGTTGCTGAAATCTTCTTCCAGACTATAGAGGTTAAAATAGTACCTAATGTTGAAATAGTAGCAGAGTGAGTAGACAGGGTGTTTCTCCCTCCACCCTAGTAAAGGAGAAGTAAAAGTGGTCCCTGCACCTTCATGTTAGGCGACTAAGTGGGAGGTGCTTTATTAATAGCTGGAGAAGCAGTCAGGTGGAGCACTCTGAATTCCCCTCCCTCAACAGAAACCAGAGATGCACTGTGAGAGGAGAGGAAGGAGAATGGGAGGGAGATGGGAAGGAAGAGGAAAAGGGAGCAAGAGGGGCTGCCTTTCCCATGGGTACATACACAAGAGAAAAAGGGCTCATTTGAATGTAAGTAGTAAGTGTCTGGCACAATCTTGAGCAATGTCTTGATTCTCAACATCAATAACACTTTTATCTGTAAAAGCAAAATACATCAAGACAGAATCCATTACACACGATTTTTAAGACCTAAAGCTTTAATAACAAGTGAACTACATGGCAGAACACAAGTAAAAGTTTTACTTGCTTATTTTTTGTTGATGTTGACTCTTTTAGTTCTTCATTATGTAAATATAGAGACTATAATATTCAGATAAGCAGGTATAGACCAACAAACCATTCTTTATTGAGTTCACCAAATATCACTGGGAGTATATTGCCATTATGTTGAAAGTACCACTGGGGTAGTTCTGTGTATTGATGGTGTAACAAGTTTGTTAAAGCTGCTTGAATTTGATGGGTTAAAATATGGAATGGTTTTATTTTTTTCCACTTACTACACTAAACCTTGCTCAGTTTAATTTCCCTATTCTCTAATGTGACACTATCTTAGGCACATTTCAGAACTTTAGAGTTACTTGTGCTTATTAAAAATACTTTAATTGTAAAAATGTATTTATATATCTAACTTAAATCTAAATTACTGGTCTCTACTCTCAGCTCTAACACCAGCCAAGATTGTGGCTCAAAGGATATGATAGCTTCTTGGATGTTGTAAGGCTTTTAACATGTTTCTATAATGGTAAAGTGATCTATATAATTTATGAAAATATCAGTATTGCTAATTCTTTTAAAGCCCCATAGTTCTTAAGTTATCTGACACAGCAAGTTTATCGCTCTTTAGATTTCAGAGTGGTTTTCATTTGATATCTTGGCAGTCCGTGGAAGAATGTTGGTCTCTGGGGATAGTAAGAAAAAGATGTTCCCCAAAGAAACCCTTAACAAAGAGAGACCTTAATGTGAGGTCTATGGAATTTGAAAAGTATGAGGGGTAGTATTCCATAGTGAAACAAATGTGATACTTGGTATCATACACCCATATTCTAGATTCATTTTTTTAAAAGAATCCATATACCTATATTCTAGATTCACTTTTTTAAAAACCTTGTTTTATCCATGAAAATAAAACAAAGAAGATGTAGTACAGAAATGATTTCAAATTATTTTTAGGCACAGAATTCTTCTTCCTTCCCTTTCCTTCCCTCTTCTTGCATCTGGGCCTTCCTTACTTGGTCTGGAGTGATCAATTGGTTGGAGATATAAAATGAGAAACTAGGATGTAAATATGTTTGACTATGGGGAAATTTCAAAAAGGAGGGAGGGAGGGAGAGGGGGGAGAGAGAGAGGGAAAAATAATTATGTGCAAATTCAAAGAGAGGTGAGATTTCAGGACTGTCTAATTTATTAATTGCATTGGAATCCCAAATTTCATTTCATTTCTTTTTTCCTTCTTTTTCCTATAGCTTTAGAGGGTAAAAATGGTTTTTGGTTACATGAATACATAGTGGCAAATAAGTCTGGGATTAAAGTGCACCCACCGACCCCACCTGTGTACATTGCACACAACAGGTGTTTTTTCATTCCTCTCCAATTTCCCACCCTCCCTCTTCTGAGTCTCCAGTGTCCATTATACTCCTTTCTGTGCCTTTGCAGTTCTTAGTTTAGCTCTCATTTATAAGTGAGAACATGTGGTATTTGATTTTCCATTCATGTATTACTTCACTTAGGATGATGGTCTCTAATTCCATGCGAGTTGCTGCAAAATATATTATTCTATTATTTTTTTATGGTTGAATAGTATTTCATAGTATACATATACCACATTTTCATTATCCATTGATAAGTTAATGTACATTTAGGTTGATTCCACATCTTTGCAGTTGTGACTTTGCTGCAATAAACATGCAAGTGCAGATGTCTCTTTTAGATAATGACCTATGTTCCTTTGAGTTCCTAATAGTCCCACCTAATAGTGGCATTTCTGGTTCAAATGGTAGATCTACTTTTAGTTCTTTGAGAAATCTCCATACTGATATACACAGAGGTTACATTAATTTACACTATTACCAACAGTGTATAAGTGTTCCCTTTTCACCACATCTGAACCAACATCTATTGTTTTTTGATTTTTTTAGTAACAGTCATTCTGAATGTTATAAGGTGATGTCTCATTGTGTTTTTCATTTGCATTTTCTGATGATTAGTCAGGTTGAACATTTTTTCCATATATTTGTTGGTCATTTGAATATCTTCTTTTGAGAAATGTCTGTTCATGTTGTTTGCCCACTTTTTTTAAAATTGGAAAATATAGTTTATTTAGAAAGGAGATGGGGTGGGGGGAGTCCACCTCCTCTAGTTTAGGGAGGAGGCCAAAACTTAAAGAAAGCATGGTGGCTAGAGCTTTACAAAAGCACAGCAGTTTGCCTACTTTTTAATGAGGTTAGTTCCTTCTTGATGATTTGTTCGAGTTCTTTGTAGATGCTGGATGTTAGTCCTTTGTCAGATGTGTAGTTTGTAAATATCTTCTTCCATTCTGTAGGTTGCCTATTTATGCTGTTGATAATTATCTTGCTGTGCAGAAGCTTTTTAGTTTAATTAAGTCCCACTTGTTTATTTTTGTTTTTGTTGTATTGGCTTTTAGAGTCTTAGTCATAAATTCTTTGCCTTGGCCAATGCCCAAGAGAGTTTTTGCTGAGTTTTCTTTTAGGATTTTTATGGTTCCAGGTCTGACATTAAAATCTTTTATCTATCATGAGTTTATTTTTTTTATATAGTGAGAGAAAGGTATCAAGTTTCATTTGTAGGCATATAGTTATTCAATTTTTCCAGAACCATTTGTTGAATAGGGTGTCTTTTGCCCAGTGTATGTTTTTTTTAGATCAGTTGGTTGTAGGTATTTGGGTTTATTTCCGAATTTTCTGTTCTATTCCATTGGTTCATGTGTCTGCTCTTGTACCAGTACCATACTGTTTTGATTACATTTCTTTATGCGTTTTGGGTGCCTTGGATTCTGTGATATGTTCTGCATGCTTCAAATACACACAAGTATAGATAGATAGATAGATAGATAGATAGATAGATAGATAGATAGATAGACAGAGATATAGTTACTAGCTAGCTAGCGAATTAAAGATGTAAATTTTTCTTCTTCTTTGAAGTGAATTTTTTAAAATTTGAAACAAAGGGAATTGTGATACACATGGAGGCTTAAATGAGAGAAAAGTGATCACAGAATTCAATCTAAAACATTTGTTATACATTTCAGTATCTATAGAGTATCTTTAAAATGTGTATATTCTTTGACTTATAAATTCTGTTTCCAAAGATGTTTCTTAAATGAATGAACGAAGAATAGGAATACTTCTGCACAGATGATTTCACATAGCATTATTTATAATTACAAAAATGGAAACATCAGCCGGACTCGGTGGCTCAGCCTGTTATCCCGCACCTTTGGGAGACTGAGGTGAATGGATTGCCTGAGCCTGCGGGTTCAAGACCTTCCTGGGCAGTCGAGATCTCATCTCCACAATAAAATAAAAAAATTAGCCGGGCGTGGTAGCGCTCCCCTGTAATTCCAGCTACTCGGAAGGCTGAGGTGGAAGGATCGCCAGAGCCCAGCAGGTCGAGGCTGCGGTGGCCGGGAGCGGCCACTGCACTCCAGTCTGGGCGACAGAGTGAGACTCCAACTCAAAAAAAAAAAAAAAAAAAGGAAACATCGAAGAGCAGGCTAACAGTTACTAAAGAATGGCACAGTCATGTAATGATCAATTGCATGACCATTTTTAATGTTTTCTAAGAAGCTTTAATACAAGCTGTCACCTTACACTACTCCAGGAGTCATACTATAATCTGTTTGAAATATGTCCTTTAGATTTGTGCAGTGTCTAGCCTGTACTTGTGTATTCAATATCCCGGGTTAATGACAAATTAATATTAAACCAGGTTTGACATCAAATTACTGTTGAGTAAAAATGAAGCATTTACATAACACCATACTTTGTTATAATCCCAAATATATGTTACAGATTTCAATGAATATATAGATAAGTATTTATTTAGAAATATTACAGAGATAACTGCCTCCTTGTTATAAATTATCTTGGGGTGTTGGAATTATAAGCAATTTATACAGTTTTTGAGTATTTTCTGTTTTTGTAATGAGTACCTATCACTGTTGAAATTTAAAAAATGATAATTTTAATGCTTCCATCTATAATCTGTTAAAATAAATACCACACACTAGGTTTATAAACAACAGACTCCTCCATTATATCCCCCACCTAATGTGCTCAAGTACCACCTTCATGGCAACTCTGTGGCTATGCTTCCTACTAAACATTCAATTAGTAGTTTTTCTTCTGTAGCTTGATATAGGTACCATTTAAAAGATTCTCTAAAATTATGGGTTTTTAAAGTGGAATCTGATCTTCTAATGAAGATCTGACTAGCCTCTAATATATTGAGAAATAGCCTCATGTTTACTAATACATAATTTTGATTTTACAAACTCCTAAACTATACTAAAAAAGGATATTCCAGGAGTTTTCTAAATCAATAATAGGCTTTGATTTTTCCAGACTAGAAATGGCTTTAACCTCTAGTGATTTCCCATTTACAAACTGATGATTCATAAGATTGTCTAAATGGCCTGTAGGGATATGGTAACGATTAGTGTAATTTAGACTAACAGAAAATATCGAAGTCAACTATGGTGTAAACTGACAAACAAAGTGGTAAATTTCTTTAACGCCTTCATAGAAAGGGGCATATTAAAAGGGGGGTATGGACCCTTGTTTAAATATTGCCTACAGAAAAGTCCTGTTATGGGGAAAACAAACTTAGCTAACACAGTGAACACATTCATATCTTCTCTTCAACATGTCATAATTTCCCAGTGAGTTTTAAAGAGGGCTACAAGGAAGCTCATAGAACCTGAACTATGTGATAGCCTCTTGTTTTGTTTTTTTTTTTGAGTTGGAGTCTCACTCTGTCGCCCAGACTGGAGTGCAGTGGCCGCTCCCGGCCACCGCAGCCTTGACCTGCTGGGCTCTGGCGATCCTTCCGCCTCAGCCTTCCAAGTAGCCGGAATTACAGGTGCGCACTACCACGCCCTGCTAATTTTTTGATTTTATTGTAGAGTTGAGGTCTCGCCTGCCCAGGCGGGTCTCGAACCCGCGGGCTCAGGCAATCCACTCACCTCAGCGTCCCAAAGGCGCGGGATTACAGGCTGAGCCACCGAGCCCGGCTTGTGATAGCCTCTTATTCCCTCCTATGCTTTTTATAAACCCTGAGAATGTCTGTGGTCTGGGGGAGTTAATCAATTAGAACATAATTCCAGCAGGCCAGTGGTCATAATGTGGGTCCACATCCAAGCACCATGCTGATATCAGAAGCATGCATTTTATTGTTAATTTGGTCTTTCACTTTAAAAACTAATGCTGATAATCAAAGAAATACTCTCCATCTATTATTGTGTTCTGTGTGCCCAGTCATTTTTGTGCTCTACATACATTATTTATAATTTCCAAAAAACTATTAAGTAGATTTTCTTATCTCCATTACGTAGAAGAGAAAACTGAGGTGCAAAAAATTTAATTAATTTACCTAGGCCTACTCAGTTAGCAGTGGCTATCCCAGCTTTCAAATGTAGATTAAAGCACAAATTGTACCCTTTATACTTTGATGTCTTTTTTTGTTATTAATTATAAGGCTGGGATCCTCAGCATTAATGAAAATCAGTGTCTTATCTAGAAAGCAACTAATATGTGGTCAATAGCTTTATTTCTGTTTGGGGACAATATATTATAGCATATTATTTCTTTCCAGTAGCTTTGATAATTTGTTATTTTTAAAGTGAATTGTATTTGTTATCTATTTCTGTGCAACAAATTACCTCTAAAACGTAGGAGCTTCAAACGTTATAAACTCGCAATTTCTGTGCATCGACTTAGTTGGGTGCCTCTGAGTCATGAAGTTGCAGCAAAGCTGCCACGTTGGGAATATGGCTTATCTGAAGACTCAACTCTATGAGGAGTGGGGAGAAGATCTGCTCCCAATTTAATTTATGTAATCCTTTACCAGGTAAGTTCATGTCATGGCAGCTGGTTTCACCCAAGGTAAATGACCCCCAAAAACAACAAGAGAGAACACTCAAGACAGAAGATGTAGTCTTTTATAACTTAATCTGAAAAGTAATATCCCACTTTTTCTGTTGTTTTCTGTTCAGTAAATGTGAGTCAATAAACCCAGATTATACTTAAAAGAGAAGATTACACAGAAAAATACGTAACAGACTTTGTGATTATCTTAGAAACTTCCAAATACATGGTTTAACATCATTGTTCTGAAAATAGATTATAATACATACTCACACTTTTCTACAATTTCAGAATTTTTATAGTCAGAACACTAGTATCAATTAAAAGAATGCCAACTTAATGTGGATTAAACATAAATAGAAAGTATATTGACTCCGTTAACTCAAAAGTCTATATAATGAGTTCACCATCTGACAGACCATTGAGTGAATATTAGTAGGATTTCATTTGTTGCTCCCCTTCTTGGTTTTTCTTTCTTCTATGTGGCTTTATCTTCTGGTGGGCTTACTTAATATCATGTAAATATCAACTCTAGAAACTCAGTGGGACATGATATATAGTGGTTACTATCTCTTTGTAGAGAGTCCTAACAAACACTTCCATTAAATTCTATGCTCATTTCTGGATAGAAAAACAATATTCTCCAAATGTTTAGAACTATGTCATGTACCCTCCCTGGTGTGAAGGTGTGATTACTTCTATATGAATCATGTGAATCAAGAGTGATAGGGAGATTTGACTTCCCTCCCTGCAAAAAAAGAAATTACTGGAAGAAAGGTCATATTATGGGTCAATGAAAATAAAAATAAACAAATAAATAAAAATAACCACAGTGTTATAGGCTGAATTGTGTACCTCCCAAACTCATATGCTGAAAATCCAATCCTCAGTGTAACCACTTGGAAAAAAAAGAGCTTTGATGGAAATAATTAAGGGTGAAGCCCGAATCTAAAAGGGCTGAAGAAGAGACACCATAACTCTGTATCGCTCAGCATGCACACACACAGAGGAAAGGACATGTGAAGACACAGCAACATGCATGCTAGGAAGAGAGCCCTCACTGAAAATTGAAATTACCAGCACCTTGACTATGAACTTTTAACCTCCAGAACTGTGAGGAAATAAATTTCTGCTAAGTCACCCAGCCTGTGGTATTCTATTTTGCATCCCAAGCAGACTAATGCAAACAACAAAACAGATGTCTATATGTTTGCAGCATCTTTTTTGTACTATATAGAAAAGTACATTACAAATTTTGTTTTAATACTTATAGTCCATTGACATTTATGATTTATAAGAATATTTTTCTGCTCTACATAACATCTTGTGTTCAGTAACAAATTACCCTAAACTGGGTGCAATGAAAGGATAGAAATGTATTCTTTCACAGTTCAGGAGATCAGAAGTCCAAAGTCAAAGTTTTGGTAAGGTTGGTTCCCTTTGGAGACTGGGGGAAAATTTGTTGCATGCATCTTTCCTATCTCTGGTGGTTGCTTTGGCGTTTCTCAGCTGGAAAATGCATCACTCCAATCTATGCCTCCATGATCGCATGGTCTTCTTCATTGTGCCTCCTATGTCCTCTCTTCAGTTAATGGATTAGTGTCCATCTTGATCCAATATGAGCTCATTTTAACTTGGCTATAGCTGCAAAGACCCTTTTCCCAAATAAGGCTTAATTCACAGGTACCAAGGTTATGACTTCAACATATCTTATGGGGGAATGCAATTCAACCTACACTATTTTATGATTCTTTGAAATAATGCATTAAAATGGAGAGTTTTCTCCCAGCTCCCAGCATTTCACTTGATTGTTTTTATGAATAGATATGAATAATTTGTTAAAAGAAGGTTAAAAATCATAATTTTAGCATGACTTCCACAGTGCTAATACAGCATTTTATGAATAACTCTCACATTGCCGTGAATTTATTAGAAATGTGCTCTCTACATAAACTTCTAATTTTATTTATTCCCTTTCTAAATCATACTTATCAAATGATATTTTTATCTACCATTGCACAGTCTGCAAGTTGGGTAAGGTGTTACATGTTTAATATCACTCCACTGTGCTGAAGAAACCTGTTTAAACAAATCACAAAGCTATGACACAGGACAGAACACTGAGGCAAAACATTTTCAACTTCTTCCATTTAAAGTCATGCTGGCATTTACAAATACAGGAAAACTACAGGTTGTTCTATGTGTTAGGTCATTATTCTTCCACAAGCCTTCCAAGTCTTATTCCAGATAAAAACCTCTGTGATGCCAGCATCTACACTGACATTGCACCTGCATGTGTTGCAGTTCTCTGCCTGCTCTTATTTGGCAGCTGGGCTAGAACTGATAATTTGTGTGTTTTGCCATTTTTCCTTCAACAAGATAAATAGTTTCTTATACTATTTATTCTAGTTCTGTAAATTTGGAATACATTTTCAATGTGTTAAATTAAAATATTTTTGTTTGGTCACTTAAAATGCGAGAGCAAGTTTCAAAAGTTTTATGCAAAAGAGAACTAGTAGATATTACCCAATGATATGATTATTGCCTTTTTTGAATTTTTTTATTTCCCCATTCTTTTAGCCTGAGTATCCTAGAAGATAGAGTCTGAAATAAACTTATGTACTAATGCTCTTTGGTGGGGATGGGGTCGCTATGTACAAGGGCAGGACGAGTGAAGGAACAAAGGGCAATGAGACAGAAAAGGGGTAGGGACATGACTCCGGCTGTCTGTGATTTCACAAGGTAATGCAATCAGTTGTACAATCATATAGAATATCTCTGAAAAAGCCTCATATGACATGTCTCTGGAAAAGCACTGAGGTGGGGAAGGACATGGAATAGAAGCAGAAGTAATTTGTCTGATGGCTCAACTGTCTCTCACTGGTCAAGGTCCACTCCTGGGGCATAAACCCACCTACATTCTTAGATTGTACTACCCACCTCTTCCACACAGTCAACAGAGAAGCCACAGTTTCCCCAGCTCCTGTCTGGCCGGGGTTACAAACAGTGCTCCCTACTTACCATTTAGAGCCTTCTAGATCTGTAGAGGTAATGCAGTAATGGGATTTTATCACCCAAGAAATCATGTTATTCAAACCTGGGACTCTTCAGGCCAAGAACAAGGGCAGATAGTTGAAGTCTAGAGAGTAGGAGTCAGAGGAGCCCACATAAATTTATGGGTAGCACATAAGTTGAATCTGTTGAACCCACACAAAGCTTTGGATATTCTGACCTGTGAAAGAATCACTAATTTTTACAGCTGGATTTATCTTTGAAGATCATTTTTTCCCAATGTGACTTTAAAAACATAAGAAGATATTTCCACTTACAGTTAAGAAGGAGTAACAGGAATAGCATTTGCTCTCTCATCAGAAACAACCTTCACTCAAAAGAGAAATCATTATGTATCTAGCTACCTATGTGTGTGTATACAGTTGTCAAGACACTAGACATCAGACAATGAAAGATAGTGATTCCTGAGAGATAGTAAACAAAACACAGGAACCTTATGAATGCCAACACTTACTTCCTTATGATAGTTTCCCAGTCAAAGGGGAGCGATCTAGTGGAATCTCAGTAGACTTCCTGTGTGAGGAGATAGAACTGAGCATGCAGATAGACCGAAGCAGTTACAGTATGAAGGACTGATTACCAGAGAGAGGAAAGCAACAAAGAGAGACAATTCTAGAAGTCTGTAATAGATACCCCTTGAGTTATGCAGCTGAATACTGACTAACATGTATGCAAAGAGGCTACCCTAGGCTGAGGAACAAACCACCTGATATTATTAAAAATAACAGTGCCTAGCACTCATGCAGAAATGGGAGAAGTGCTTGTTACCACCAATCAGATTAGAGAATCCCACGATTTAAAGGGGATTGAGTACAGTACAGAAAAGAAACTTGCCTAAGTAGTGGGATTAAATAGTAGTAGACTAAGGAGTACTATGATTCTGCTTAACAAATTATAAAAGCAAGACTCCTCCGAAAGAAACCTAAGTAACTTAACTTTATAAACAAGTCTCAAGGATATTTACATAAAAACAAAAATATATAACACTCAATGAAGTAAAATTCACAGTGACTAGCAAAAAAAAAATTGCAACTATTATAGGCTTGCAAAGAAGTATGAAGATATGAGCCACATCCAGGAGAAAAAGTAATCAAATGAAATGGTGCTAGAACTAACATAGAAGTTAAAGTTGGCAAACAAGGGCACTAATACAATTATCATAGCCAGCTTTCATATGTTCAAAGAGTTAAGTAGAAACATAAAAGATGTAAAATAATACCCAACTTGAAATTTTAAATAAAAACTTTGATATGTGAGAGGAAGATTACAAACTGGATGGAATTAAGCAATTTAGAAATCATAGCAGGAAATATTAGTGAACTTGAAGACATAGCAAAAGAAACTGTACAAAATGGAACCTTTAACAAAGAGAATAATTGTAATTTTTAAAAATAATGAGAAAAATCAGTAATCTTTGACACAATTTATGGAAGTCTACTAATATGTAATTAGAGTCTCTGGAGAAGAGTCCACTATTGGAAGAAAAAGGAATTGAAAAGTTTCTGGAACCTTCAGATACAGAAGTTCTGTGAATCCCAAGTACAAGAAACATAAAGAAAACTACACCAGGGCACATTATAATCACATTCCTCAAGACTTGCTAAAAAAACTAAATCTTATAAGAAACCAGAAAAACATTATACACAGAGAATCAAAAATAAGAATAACAGCAGACCTCTCTAACATAGCAATAATAAAAATGGAAGTGAGACAAGGGTGGAACAACATCTTTCAATACTAAAGGACAAAATGTTTTCAAATTATTATTATTCTGCATCCAGTAAATACCTTTCAAAAAGCAAGGTGAAACAAATACTGTCTTACACGTAACAGATGAAATAAATTATTAAAAGCAGATGTGTGCCAGGCTCGGTGGCTCAGCCTGTAATCCCGTGCCTTTGGGAGGCTGAGGTGAGTGGATTGCCTGAGCCCGCGGGTTCAAGACTCGCCTGGCTAGCAAGACCTCATCTCTACAATAAATCAAAAAATCAGCCGGGCGTGGTAGCGCATGCCTGTAATTCCGGCTACTCGGAAGGCTGAGGTGGAAGGGTTGCCGGAGTCCAGCAGGTCGAGGCTGCGGTGGCCGGGAGCAGCCACTGCACTCCAGTCTGGGCGACAAAGTGAGACTCCAACTCAAAAAAAAAAAAAAAAAAGCAGATGTGAAATACAAGAAATGTTAGAGTTCTTCAAAGAGAATGAAAATTATACCAGATGAAAATATGAATCTATAGAATAAATGAGAAGCATTGGAAATAGTATCATAGATAAATATATATGGCTTATATGACTTTTATTTATGATTGAAACTTTAAAAAATATAATTGACTTTAAAAATAGTAGCAGTATATTGTAGGCTTTATAACATGTTAACATAAAATGTGTGACTAAGTATTACAAGGTTCTTACATCATAGGTAAAAAGAATGGGAACAATGTCACTTAAAATTAGATGGTGATAAGGTAAAGATGCTCACTTGATTCTCAAGAAACCAGTGACATATCAAAAAGGCTAAGTAATAAGCAAAGATAGGAGATAAATGGAATTGTAAAACAGCATTTAATTCAATTTAAAAGGTGGCAGAAAAAGAGGTAAAAGTAAATGAATAAAAGATGGAAAAATAGGCAACCACTTCAGGTCCCCTCCCACTGTGGAAACTTTTCTGTCCTCTCAATAAATCCTGTTTTCTCAAAAAAAAAAAAAGCAAAAATGAAAACAAATAGTAAGATGATAAATTTAAACATAACCACTTCAATAAACACATTTAATGTAAATGGCCTAAATACTCTGAGTAAATGGTAGATACTGTCAGGTTGGATAGAAAGACAAGATTCTCCTAAATACTGACTATTGAAGTACAGTTAAATAATAAAGACATAAACAGGTTTAATATAAGTCTTTTAAGGATTGAAAAAGATATACCACGCTAATGCTAATTAAAAGAAAGCTAGACTGTCTATCAATATTGCACAAAGTAGATTTCTGAATAATACATTGCCAGATATTAAAATATTCATTTCATAATGACAAAAAAGCTGACTCAAAGAATATAACAATACATATCTGATAGAATCTATAGAAAGTGACTTGAATGTTAAATGAATTTATCATGCTTGCAGGATACAAAATCAATATACAAAATCGATTTTTCTATACCAGTAATCAATATTCAGAAAAAATTGAAAGAACACTGTATTTACAATAACATCAAAACATAGGTACATAAGTATAAACTCAACAAAAGGTGTTCAAGACTTCTATATGAAAACTATAAAACATTGCTGAGAGAAATTAAAGAGTGCCTAAATAGAAATAAACCATGTCCATGCATTGGAAAACTCTTTTTCTGTGTGTGTGTCTCTATCTCTGTTTCTCTCTCTCTCTCTCTCTCTCTCTCTCTCTCTCTCTCTCTCTCCTCTCTCTCTCTCTCTCTCTCTCTCTTCTATATATATATATACATGCACATATATATACATATAGATTCATACATCTCTATGTATAAAATATATATATATGTGTGTATGTGTATGAAATTCCTATATGTGTATTATTCAATGAAATCCTTATCAAAATCTGAAGAGGCTTTTTAAAACTAAAACCAACAAACTGATTCTAAAATTCATAATGAAATACAAAGAAACTAAATTGCCAAAATGACTTTGACAGAAAACAAATTTGGAGAACTAACACAACTTGGTTTTAAGATTTGTTATAAAACTATAGTAATAAAAAATATTTGGACATATATGGACATAATTTTGACGATGGTTAAGAGGCAATTCAGTTCAGAAAGAATAGTTTTTAAACAAATGTTGCTAAAACAATTGAATATCTGTATGAAAAAAGTACTTCAGTCTCTATCTTGCACCATATAAAAATTAGTACACAATGAATCATAACCCAAACTATAAATCTAAAAATTGTAAAACATATAGAAGTAAATGTAAAAGAAAATATTTGCAATCTTGGGTTAGGTGATAATCTTTAGATTTTTAGATATGGCACCAAAAACATGCTTCAAAAATAAATTGGACTTTATCAAAATTAAGATCTGCTCAATGACACAGTTAAAGAATGTAAAAGTGAGCCATAGAATGGAGAAAATGTTTGCAAATTATGTATGTAATAAGATATTTGTATCCCAGATTTACTAAGGACTGTCAAAATTCAACAGTGAGAGAAAAATACAATCAAAATAAAAATGGGTCAAAAAATTTGAACACTTTACCGAAGAAGATATACTTATGGTCAATAAGTTTTTGAAAAGATGTTCAACATTATTAATCAACAGGAAAATGAAACTAAAACCACAATTAGGTGTCTGTTAGTATAGTTGAAATAAAAAAGACTGATAATTCTAGATGTTGGCAATGAAGTAGAGGAACTAGAACTCTCATAAACTGGAGGAAATGTAAAATGACACAACTACTTTGGAAGAATTTGACAGTTTCTTAAACCATTTAACATCTGCCTACAATATGATCCAGTTGCTATACTCCTTAGTACTTTTTCATGGTTATGAAAGTATATGTCCACACAAGGAATTGTACACAAATACCCACAGCAATTTTATCTGTAGTGTCAAAGAATGGTAATAACCCAAATGTCCATCAGCTGGTGAATGGATTGGCAAACTGTGGTATGTCCATGTAATGAAATGCTTCTTAACAGTAAAAGAATGAGCTACTGATACTTGCTACAATAATTATCTAAGTGACAAAATCCAGACAAGAAACAATACATACTGAATAAGGCAAGTTATATAAAATTCTAGGATACGTTAACTAATCTCTAGCGACAGAAAACACATTAGTGGCTGCCTGGAGATGGAAGAGAGATAGGAAAAGTTGAGTGGGAGTGATTACAAGGACACTTTGGAGTTTGTGGACATGTTCATACTTTGATTGTGGTGCTGGTGCTTGGTGTGTAAATATGTCAAAACTTATCAAATTGAGTACTTTAAAAAATGTACAGTAAAGCCGGGCTCGGTGGCTCAGCCTGTAATCCCGCGCCTTTGGGAGGCTGAGGTGAGTGGATTGCCTGAGCCCGCGGGTTCGAGACCCGCCTGGGCAGGCGAGACCTCATCTCTACACTAAAAATCAAAAAATTAGCCGGGCGTGATTGCGCACGCCTGTAATTCCGGGTACTCGGAAGGCTGAGGCGGAAGGATCGCCGGAACCCAGCAGGTCGAGGCTGCGGTGGCCGGGAGCGGCCACTGCACTCCGGTCTGGGCGACAGAGTGAGACTCCGACTCAAAAAAAAAAAAAAAAAAAATGTACAGTATATCGTATATTGTTTTTAAAAAAGGAGATTGAAGAAAAAGTTCTCACAGGGAGTTATATTTAGAACTGATAAAGTCATATTTATTTGAAAATCACTATATTAGAGCTAGTATAATGCATATATGTGATCTATAATGCTTTAAAATCCTGTCCTACTTTTTCCAAAATTAATGAAGCATAATTGCAGTTATTATCCATGTGGTGTGTGAAAGACTTAGAGTCCAGATGCTGAAGGGGTCTTCATAGCCAGAGTTACATTATTTCCTATCATGGACTCCTAAATGACAATGGAAATGGGTTGAGTATTTATAAAATACTCCATTTATAGTAATTATCACTTCACCTTGTATTTGGAGTTTCTTGGGCTTTAGTCTATGTCAGAATCACTTGGAGGCTTACTTAACACAGGTAACTAGCTGGGTCTCATCCCTGGAGCTTCTGATTGATTAGGTCTGGGATATAACTTAGGACCCAGGTTGCTATCAAGTTTACAGGTGCTGCTGATGTTGCTGGAAGAGGGACCACATTTTGAGGACCACTGAGATAAATGCCCTAGATCGAAAGGAAAATAAATTATTCATACAGATGAATTTCAATTATTCAATGATCTGGTTTGAATTTCAGTATGCCCAGGTAGCGGAAAGCAAGCTAGCGTCTGGGTAGCCCAGTGGAAACACCCTTGCTAGATGCTCATGTCTTTCTCCCCATTTCCTGCATCTTTTCAGGTTATATGAACTTGTTTTGTAGCAGTCACAATTATTGTTCACTTTTTAGTTTAAAAATGTTTAATGTTAAATATAGCACTGTTTATACTTGGATCCCCGCAGAACCAGTGCTGATCACTATTCATTTATAAGTTCAATATAGTGATTTTTTTTAATGTGCCTTCTCTGCATCACACCCTGTCTTGGACACTGGGGATGCAGTGCTAAGCAACTTAAGCATGGTATTTTCTTTTAGGAACTATCTGTCTATTGGGAAAATTGTCATTATACCAATTATCACTCAAATATAAAGGCACAATTGTGACAAAATTATAAGAGAGCTATACATATATTATTGATGATCAGCACAGACATGTTTACATTTTTTAAAAAACTTATTTCTATTCTAGTCGTGTACTGCATAATGACTTTTTGGTCAATGATGAACCACAAATGCAACAGTGCTCCCATAAGATTATAATACTACATATTTACTGTACCTTTTCTATGTTTAGATATACATATACTTACATTGTAAGTACAATTGCCTAGAGTATTCAGTACAGTAATATACTGTACAGGTTTGTAGCCTGGGCGCAACAGGCTAGACCATACAGCCTAGGTGTATAGTAGGCTGTACCATCTAGGTGTGTGTAAGTATACTCTATAATGTTCACACAATGACAAAATCACCTAAAAAAGCAGTTCTTAAAACATATTATCTTCGTTAAGCAAGGCATGACTGTACTTGACTGGATATTAGTATGTGCATCCAATTTTTTTTTTGTTTTTTTGAGTTGGAGTCTCACTCTGTCGCCAGACTGGAGTGCAGTGGCCGCTCCCAGCCACTGCAGTCTCGACTCGCTGGGCTCCGGCGATCCTTCCGCCTCAGCCTTCCAAGTAGCTGGAACTACAGGCGCATGCTACCACGTCCAACTAGTTTTTTGATTTATTGTAGAGATGAGGGCTCGCCAAGTTGCCCAGGCAGGTCTCGAACCCGCGGGCTCAGGCAATTCACTCACCTCAGCCTCCCAAGTCATGGGATTACAGGCTGAGCCACTGAGCCCGGCTGTGCATCCAATTTCAATGACAATTTCTCTCTCCCTTCCTTCCTTCCTTCCTTCCTTCCTTCACTCCCTCCTCCCCCCCCTTTCTTTCTTTCTCTGCTTCTCTTTGTCTGCTTATTGTTGAGACAGGGTCTCACTCTGTAGCACAGGCTGGAGTGCAGTGGCATGATACTGGTTCACTGTAGCCTCTACCCTCTGTACTCAAGTGAGTCACTTATGAAATAGGTGGCTGAGGCCTCCCAAATGGCTGGGATTACAGGCATGTGCCACCACACCTGGCTAATTTTGTTTTAATTTTTGTAGAGACAAGGTCTTACTATATTACCCAGGCTAGTCTCAAACTCCTGGGCTCATGCAATCCTCCTGCCTTCCAAAGTGCTGGGTCTGCAGATGTGAGCCACCGTGCTTGGTCTTAATGACAATTTATGATATACTTTTGACAAGGCAATTCTAATAGACAATTCTAATGATTACCCCACTGTTTCCCATTTAAGCTTTCACTGCTTAGATTTTTCTCTTTGTATTTGTGCTTTCTCTCTCTTTTAATTTATGTTAATTTCTGTTATTACTTTTAAACTGTTTTAAAAAATCATGGTATCAGTCATTAAATGTTTATCTTTTATCCATCTAATTTAATCTCAACTGAAATAGCCATCTTGTCTAAGTTATTATGATAATTTTGGGGAAAAGATTTTCTGTACCTCATCAAATTACCATTTCTTGTGTAAGACAAGTGCTTCATATAAGACTTTTAAGTGGGTTCTCGATAAATGCATTTCCTTTGTTTTCCAAATTTTTTTTATTCTTTCACACACAGTAAGATTGTGTTTTTTGTGAATGATAAATCCAGAATTTTCTTGAAACTTGAATTTTATGCATAGTACCATGTTTGCACAGCCTAATTATCATTTTCAGAGAGAATAATATGTTTCTTTTCCATTCATCTCACAACCTTTTAAACTTTTATTAAAAGCTTTCCTGCACTGCAGTTTTCACACTGAAAGGAAGTTTTAAATTTTTTTGTGAAAGTTATTGTGCTTTAGTGATGATGAACAGAGAAAAGGTTGTGCTGAAAGATAGAGGGTGAGCAACTGGTTAACTCAGTGTGTTTTCTCTTTTCTTGTGTCTTGGTACAAATAGGACATTACAATAGTCTGAGATTTGAGAGGACCAAAATCTCAGTGCTCATCACTATGGCAAAACATTGACTGGAAATCTTAAGGCTATTCTTCATTGTCAGCTAAGTGGTTCACCAGATCACAGAAAGTATATGAGACTCAAACTTGTTACCAAGCAAAATTTCAAAAACTTCAAGTTAAGAATGACAGGCTTGCTTGAAAATTGTTCATTCTGAGTTTCAGCATTCATAAAATATTTAGTAGCTAGTGATTATCCATCTCTAGATGAATGGCCAGTGTCTATGCTTCTTGTTCCTTGATTATAGTAAACCATATGAAATCATGGACCTCAAGATCCTATGACATCATTTACTATATGTTTATTGATATTGCACAGTCTTAGATCCTCATGCCATTCATTTATTTAGCCATTTTAAAACTCTGCTACAGACTTAGAATTTTGTCACCCTGTTGGTAAGCAAGATAGGTGCTCTATTCACTTAAATACCCTACAGTTTAGTTGAGGAGAAAGAAAAGTAAACAGACCATTACAACAAAATATGAATATTGTTATGTCACAGGTAAGCTCAGAAAATTAAAGGATAAAGAAGGGTACAGCAAGTTTTTCTCTTGTTTAGCCACTACCATGATAAATTTCAATCCAGTAATTTTTCTTGTTGATTTTTTTCAAATGAACATGGGCTATAAAATAACATCTGCAACGTGTCAAGCTAGTGAGCACCACTCAGCATCAGGTGCTCAAGAGCCCACAGTAAGCAGATATGTCAAGTTGAAGTTGAAGTTATTCTATTGTTCTAGTTGAAGTTATTATGGTTCCTGTTGGGACAACTATTGGAAAATTAATTACATGTGATAGATTTGAAATAGAAATTTAGTTCTGAGAAAAGTGTCTGTTTTAGGTAGAAAAATTTCAGAGCATAAAATATAGTTGCTAGGTGACAGCGTGATTCATATTCTGCAAATGATATGGCTGTAAATAAATTAGAAGTTAGTTTATTTAAAGTGTTTTCTCATTTTCTCTAATGATACTAAATTGGGGCCTTCCAATGCTGTAGTGCAAATTTAAATCAAAACACACATCCTTAAATTCTGCAGTAGGGAGCTACTGATATCTGAGTTACTGATCCTGAGGACACGGTGGGATTTGATGCATTGAGACTTGAGCTAGGTTTTCCGATGCCTTCCATTGTCTTACCTTGTACCAAGAAGATGAAATTTTTAAAAAATGTATTTAATCAAAGTCCATAAGTTATGAAATGTATGGTTTCAAAGAAGGAAGGAGAATAATACAAGTAATAGGAACATCTGTCAATTTAAACCTACTTTCTCTTTCAATCAGGTGATGTGCCCGGTTAGGTGCAGACTGTCTCTTATCTCCTTGTGCTGATAACACTAAATTCATTGTTCTGTACTTGGTAGACATTAAGTAAATATTTGGCAAGAATTATACAAATAATAACAATGAAGTCGTTTTAATTTTAAATTAACTCAAATTCTGGGAAGATTGTGTAATAAAAACAAATTGTAATATTTCCCCTTGTTCTAGTCTTTGTTCTTTAGGACATTTTATAAGCCTGGCTTGCCTATTCAGGATGACAATAGCATTGTTCTCAAAAGGCATGATTTTTAAAAATATCTTGAATCATATCAATTTGAAATAAACATGTTTTTAAAATTCTAATTTAATGTTCTCAGAAAATCTTGCTACAATGGAAGTCACTTTCATACGTTCCTGTGAGAGTCAGGGGAGAGATTTGAATTTCTACTTGATTTCTTGCTTCTATTCAATTTTCTATCCACGATGTCAAATTCATCTCTCACTTGTGACTTTCATGGAAAGATATGATAGCTCCACTAGCAGAAGAAAAAGCACTATATTTATAATTGTCAGTATTTTTATAGCAATACGCTACTGGGTCATTGAATCATTTGTATTTTTGCAACTATAATTTAATTTTTCTTAAGAGCAATATGCAACTTTCTTTTTATGCATGTTTAACTATCTGACTTGGGGCTCTTTTGTTGCCTTTGAATTGTCAGTTATTTCAATACTGTGCTTTATTTTTATTCTGTAAAGGCAGAAAACATTTCTTTTAAAAAAGTATGACTGTAAAAGGAAGTGACACCATATGAAAGTTATTGCTAAAATTAAGTGCTAAATGTCATTTCTTAAAGCAGGGAGGGAAATGTACATTCGTTTCTAATTATGCTTTATCAGCAAATTAGAGAATACAAAAGAGTCTAAAATTAGGAGAAATCTACAAATGAATCAAAATTGCTTTTGAAATGCACCCCCAATCCCCAGTTTTTGTCAAATGATCAAAATACTTATTTTTCTTCCATGTGAAATGTTACCTTATTCTATGTAGACTTCCTGACTGGCTGAAAATGAACTGGAAAACTCTTCTCTGCTATATTTTTTCATGTCCACCTTAGCCTTAGTATTATCTCTTGGTTATATATTTTATAGTTTCTCATATGCTCTTTTTAAGTAATAAGTTCCTTATTAATGTAGTTATAAATTTTTATTGCAGCCTTTGAAGAATATGTATACATTGCTGTCTTATATTGAAAACTACTACTGCAGTGAGTAATCACTAATTTGTTCCAACAGCACATAAAAGCAAAAAGAGGAGAATTATTCTTATTAATTAGAAGTTAAGTAATAACTCATTAATGGAAGATGAGTAAAGATAAAAATCTTGATTGATTTTTATAAATCTTTTCACTTTAGAGCGTTTGACTAAAGTAATGGGTGTATTAAAGATAAAACCTATTTTGTTTGATTATTTTCTATTTCTGTTTAATAAACCCTGTGAAATTCTAAAATGGTAAACTATAAATGAAAAATTAAACTACATTTCTGACTTTGTGTATGACTGTGAACAAGTCAACTCTCAATTATTTTCAGGTGGGTAACAGTAAGCCTCTAGTGTTTTCTGAAGTTCAAAAGTAGTAGTCTCTCCAACAGTTTTGTTATTGTTGTTGTTGCTAAAAGACCATAAAATTAATATGCAAGGCTAGGTACAATGCCTTATTTAAGGTTACTGCATAGTGACTTTTAAAATTAAAAATACACTTAATGAGTATTTGATAGCTGTCATGAAGATGGGCATAACTTTCTGCATGTGTGTATAAGACCTATGTTTTGAACACACCTTTTCAGTCTAACTTAATAGTTATCACTTGAGAACAAAGAATTTCCATTTCTGTATCTTACCATTTAGAATTATTAAAGAGAAAGGTCAATAAACACAGAAAAATATAGTTCTTTGAGAAAAGCACGTCAGTACTGTCAGGACGACATAAAATATTAAAGGATTTCTGCAATGAGAACTATATTGGGCGTTATGTTCTCAAATTAAGCCACAAAATGCCAAATATGTCATTTCAGTGGATGGTGTAGGAGTAAAGCATTAAATATACCAGAAAACATTATGAAGCTATATTCTTATATCTAAGTTAAAGTTATGCAAGAATAATCTATAAAAAATTTTCTCCTAAAACTGCAGTAACAATTTCCGATCTTATTTTATAATCTCCCACAGTTTTAGTTCCTTTAGTTTTTCTTTTTTCTTTTTTCTTTTTTTCTTTTTTTGAGTTGGAGTCTCACTCTGTCGCCCAGACTGGAGTACGGTGGCCACTCCTGGCCACCGCAGCCTCGACCTGCTGGGCTCCGGCGATCCTTCTGCCTCAGCCTTCCAGGTAGCCAGAATTACAGGCATGCGCTACCACGCCCGGCTGATTTTTTTATTTATTGTAGAGATGAGGTCTTACTGCCCAGGCGGGTCTCGAACCCGCGGGCTCAGGCAATTCACTCACCTCAACCTCCCAAAGGCACGGGATTACAGGCTGAGCCATCGAGCCCGGCTTTTAGTTTTTCTTATGATGTGTGTTTCATGGTTCCTTATTTTGTAATGCATGTCAGTTTTCAGATTCCACTGGATATACTTGCATTCCACTCCCTACTCCCACCTCATCATTTTTCCTGGTATAGTAGGCACATTACATTAGCAGAGATAAATTTTTCTTCTTTGGGATCTTTTCTTGTTTTCAACATTGTGGACACAGACTCTTTTGAAATGTGGGTAAATCTTCTATAGATGAGTATTACATAAATACAAACCAAGCCAATATACAAATATAAATAATCTATTTATAGATAGGTTAATTATATCAGCCAAAATAAAAAGAAAATTTCTCCATACTTGGATTTGTCCATTGGCAAATAGAGTAAGAGGCTAGCCAAGATATAACTTAATTATTTTGGCATTGCTATTAAGAAACAGAACATAACAAAAATACTCAGATTTCACCAGTTCTTTTACATATTCCTCTCTGGACACATAAATAATTTAAAAAATTAACCCATAAGGATAAATTTGTGTCCTCGTCCCCAGATTTATCTTCTTCTTTGATCAGGGATAAAACAATTAACTAGTACATTTTTTCATATGAATTTGCCAGTATTTCCAACGTTTATAGAAGAATAATTTTATTAGTATTATTAACAAAAAGGCCTAGAGGGAAAACTGAAGTTCAAAAAATTGCTTTAAAAAATTCCCCACCTCTGATGGAGTAGCTTGTATCACACAACGCTTTCAATCAAAAACTACTATGAACTTTCCATCAAAAATGTTTAGCTTATTTAGGCATTAGAGAACAACAAAGAAAGCCAGTATTGGAGCTATAGATCCAAAAAAGAAGGGAACTACACTAACGAGAACTCCACTTTGTTAGTGGCTTTTTCCAATTGAAGCATCTGCCATGTCATGGTGTAGGAAGCAGTCTAAGCAGAAAGTGGCTTGCTGGAATTATTGTCAAACCTTGGCATGAGGAGATAAAAATGTAGCAATTACCAAGGAAAGTCAAACTTAAAAGACCAAGATCTTAGAGAAGAGAAAATAGATTTGTAGAGAAGTGAGGCCAAAATTCTTGTCTTAAGGCATTTGTCAAACATTAAACTGTCAAGGCACAAGACAAGGACAAACTAAGAAGAAAGCGTGTAAAAGGCTATGGAAAACTTTAGCAGTCTCATAATACTGGAGAAACACACATTGGAAATTTGAGTCTGCCAAGGAAGAGAGACTATGGCAATAGTCCATCTTTTTAAGAATAATGCAAAGTGATTATATTACAGCCCTTACCTAACCTGAATATTATTCTCATACTATATCAATCCATGAGTAGACCAAGGGAGTTTGCCCCTACTCTAACTACTTGCTGGAATAATTAAATCTTTGGGGAAGATAATATCATCCAGAGCTTCTTATCTTGGCAGTTACTTTTATATGATGTTTGTCATTCAATTAAAAAAAATAGTTAAAAGAGAACAGTACCAAATGATCAAAAAACAAGGGAATAAATAGGTACTAGAAACTGACCCATAAATAATCAAGGTATTGAAATTCTAAAATAGACTTTAAAGTAACTGTAATTAATATATTCAATATAATAGAGGACAAGAAGAATTTTAGAAAAGTATGAGAATAATTATAAATAATTGAATAGACATTCTAGAATTAAAGGATAAAATAACTGAAACTCAGTACTCTGAGTAAATGTAACCACAAATTAGATACATTAAAACAGAAATTTAGCAAGCTGGAAGATAGATCTAGAAAAATAACTAGTCTGGAATAGAAAGATTTTAAAAAAGGAAAATACAGAAATGGATTAGAGACATAAGGATTATTGAAAATAGTATAGCGTATGTGTAGAAGAGAAAGAGGAGGGGGAAATTTGGGCTAAAACAGTAGCTGAAGAGACACTGACAAGCATTTTCTTTATATATATATATATATTTCATTTTAAAGATGTGGGGTACAATTTAGGATTAGGTATACAAGTGGATATTGTACAGGTAAAGTTTGGGCCTCCCTTTGGACAAACATTCTCTAAAGGTAAAAGTACATATGTTAAAGGACTATTGCCCAAGATTATAAATAAAGTAATACCGCATATAGGCACATTGTACTAAAACTGATAAAAAATAATAGTAAGGGAAAAAAATCTTAGAAGAAGTCAGAGTTTAAAAAAAGACATTATTTGAGTTTTCAGACTAGCAGTAAAAAAACCTCATTATTTTGGTTTTTTTACAACCTTATAGTAATATATTTCTCAAGTTTAATTACATTATTTAGCTCAACCCATCATCTCTCATCCTAAGAATTTATGAAAAATACCACCACCAACAAAAAACAAATGCCTGTGTCTGGAAAATTTGAATCATGTTTCTTTTAAAATCAGCTTGAGGACACCTAATTCATTTCCTCTTCTCTAAGATGAACTATTTTCCTATTTGTAATTTTACTTTAGAAATTAGAGTGATGACTCCTATATCTTGGTTAATTGGGACTTTTAATCTTTTGAACCATATCTCTTCTCTAAACTGAATTTGGAATGCCCTCATAGCTCTTCAGATTCTCTTTCAAATCTATCCTCCATTGATCCAACCAATACCAGGGGTGTCAAAAAAAAAAAAATGTATACACATTTTAAGAGATGTTCACCACAATCAGAAGTGCCTAGATGCCCTGAGCACCTCTCATAATACAAGTCAAATGTGACTTGTATTCATCTTTTGTTATTGGTATATATTGAGTATTACACCTTTAATACAGTTTTTCCTTTCTTAAACTGTGTACTTTTTGGCCGGACACGGTGGCTCAAGACTGTAATCCCAGCACTTTGGGAGGCAGAGGTGAGAAGACTGCCCGAGCCCAGGAGTTCAAGATTAGCCTGGGCAACTTGGTGAGACCTTGTCTCTATCAGAAATCAAAACTTAGCCAAGTGTGGTGGTGCTTGCCTATGGTTCCAGCTACTTGGAAGGCTGAGGGGGAAGAATCGCCTGAGCACAGCAGGTCGAGGTTGCAGTGGTCATGAGGATGCCACTGTACTCCTGTCTGGGTGACAGAGTGAAACTCCAATTCAAAAAAAAAAAAGTATACTACTTTTGGCACCCTCTCTGTATAAACCTTGACATTCTCAAATTCACAGTAACTATGAAACATGGATTTTTATTTTAGATCATAGTTCAATTATAAAATATTTATTTATATATTTATTTATTTTTTGTTTGTTTGGGTTTTTTTGAGTTGGAGTCTCACTCTGTTGCCCAGACTGGAGTGCAGTGGCCGCTCCTGGCCACCACAGCCTCGACCTGCTGGGCTCCGGCGATCCTTCCACCTCAGCCTTCGGAGTAGCCGGAATTACAGGCATGCGCTACCACACCCGGCTGATTTTTTAATTTATTGTAGAGATGAGGTCTTGCTGCCCAGGCGGGTCTCGAACCCGCGGGCTCAGGCAATCCACTCACCTCAACCTCCCAAAGGCGCGGGATTACAGGCTGAGCCACCGAGCCCATCTATAAAATATTTATAATGATGCAGGAAATAATTATGCTACATTTGGGAAGATATAACTATAATTTTTTAAAGGGAGAATATCCTCAAAGAATGATACAGCAAACCATCATTCTGTTCTCTTTTAAATCAATTTTAAAAGAGAATATCAAATAATAATTTTCATTTTCTTTGAATTTATATTCTGCTCATTTTTCACTGGGGTATTTTGTCCATCCAAGTAAGAAGGGACAAGGTACCTACAATGCTTTATTTGAGGAGCAAGAACTGTAGAAGATAAAAAGGCCATAGAGAAAGTATTTTATAAAATTATAAGAAAACTGGAAAAGAGAATAAGTAGAGAAGAGAAACAGTAAGAAAGCATTCTAGAACAGAGGGGGAGAGTCAGATTTATGCATTCCAATTCAACATACATTTCTGAGCCTCTATTATGAGCCTTCCTGTGTACTGGGCTCTGAATACAATGGCAAAGACCTCTACTTTTAAGGAACATACATTCTAGTTGTAGTATATCAGTTAAGATTAGGTTAGTTGGGTAAACAACAACAACAACAAATTCTAAGCTCCCCACCTACTAGACAAATCCCCTCCTGGCCAAGAAGACCCCAGAGAAAGCTTAAAAACTAAGATCCCAGCCGTGGTGGAAAGGGAGGTCAGATAATACCTTATATCCACTCCCTTTCTTTCTTTTTTAGACACAATAACTAAACAGCATTAATGTTAAAATAGATATCATAAGACTGACAAAACAGACTTTTTGTGACAATAAAATACCAAATTATAAGAAAGATCTAAGGGCATACAAGGCAAAAGTTAAGTCACGCCTGCAGGTCATCAGTCTTGCTAAGCTGGTCATTTTGACCCAGTATATTGTGGCTGACTCTGACACAGCATCTTTTTCTCAACTTAAACATTCCTTTCTGCTGACTTGAAGTTTTGATGAACCCTTACTCCTTTAACCAAATGCAAGTGAAAGAATTTCTGATTTTACCTGTAACTTATAAGCCATTGCTTCAATGTATCCCACCTTTTCAGGTTGAACCAATGTATATTTTCTGTGTATTGAATTATATGTCTTTGCCTATAACTCCTGTCTTCCTGAAATGTATAAAAGCAAACTGTAGTTCTTCTACATACTCAAGGCTTCTTGGGCCTGTATTTTCCCTGGGCCACACTCACTCACATTGGGTCAGGATAAACCTCTTTAAAATATTTTACAAAGTTTGGTTTTTCTGTGGACAGCTGCATTTAAACATTTTTTGAAAGCTAAAAAAAACATTATTTTTCTCTAACACCAAACTGAATATAACCCAGTGCTGGTATGGTGGTCCTACAATCACCCCATTCATTCTTCATTTATCATTTTAATCACATAGTAAATAGCTTTCTTCCTCAAGGTAGTTCATTCTTTAAAACAGCTGCTGGGGCACTAGCCTTCACATCCATTACCAGACATCTAGAAGAAGATGCAGTGTGGGAACAAAAAATCTGTAGGGGACTGTTATCCCCTGCAAAAACTTTGTGGTAGCTCTTTCTCTAAAACATCTACTTAAAACTTACTGGCCAGAACTTAGTCATATGGAAGCTCATAACGGCAAGAAAAGTTAGAAAATGAAACATTTTCATTAGGCATATAACTATATCAAATAATATTGAGTTGGCACTGTCATGGGTAGAAACACGTCAACATGGTTATTTAAATAAAGTATTACTCAATATCACACGCTCAATATGGACTTTGCTTTTTATTTTATAATTATTTGGTTTTTGTGATATTCAGGTCATGAGTATATTAGTAATAATAAGAAAAAATAAAGACAGATTGACTGCGGGTCTCTTTTTTCCAAGCTGGTTCTAGCAATGACTATTCATCTAAATCCATATTTTATTCTTACTTCATTCCCTAAGAGCATACTTTTTTGTTGGTACTGGGAAAATTATTGAAGCACTAAATTTGACTCATTTGCAGACCTATTTGAAGATGTTGACTTAGGAAATATAAGACTAACAATAGATGTACAATAATATAATATTATTTGCACATGAAAATAATAAATATATGTTCTTAATAGTCTAACATCCAGAGAGTTAGCATGAGACACTGTTCACCCAACCCTGTTTACAGTTACTTAAATTAAGGACTGAATAAATTCCAAAAATACCAAAAAGTGTCAAACCATTATCATGTTTTTCTTGTGATTTATTACTGGTAGCAAGACTGAATTTCTCTTTTGCATACTAGTTAAGCTCTGTTAGAATGTTAATAGAGAGTACATTAATTGCTTTCCAACTCCTTCCTTTCCCCACACTTTTTGAAAACAAAAGAATAACTAATTATTTATTCAGTTTTCTAGTACAGAAATTTTACAGTTTGCAATATGCTTTCCCATGTAGTATCTCGCTTTATTATCATAACCATCCTACAAAGTAGACAATTTGCAATTATTTTCTCTTTGTTACTGGCTGTGAGGGGGGAAGTCAATTGCTCAAGGCACTTAATTTGCAAACAATAACATTTGGACTATGGCTGATTTTTTAGTTTTACTCTATTTCCCTTTGTGCTTATTTGTAAAGGATAAACTCTTTTCCAGTTAAAATTATTTTTCTATATTACTGCTGATAATAGAAAGGGCAAGGAAAATTCTTCTATGTTGCTTCTGCCCTTCTTTTTATTTCCATCCATACCCACTCTCACACCCCTCCTTCTTTTTCCTCTCCAGGGCAATTTGTTTTGTAGCTATCCCTTAATTACTGCCCATTCTTCACCCATTGGTATAGAGAGCAAGAATGAAATATCAAAACTTGCATTGTAATTGTAGATTCACTCCTGCTGTGAGATTCAATGACAGGAATAAAATTTCAATTAAGCAATTACCTAAGAGCACCACTGAAAGCCTTGAGGGCAACTATTCCTCTCCATGAGTTCTGCAGCCCTCATTGGCCATATGTTGAATTTCCATTTTCCATGGTTTTCTCTCAGGCGGAAATCTTCACATATTGACATGTGTGTAATGGAAGAGCACCACATGAGGCCCGGTTTTGCATTTATCCAAGCCCACTTGCTTCAACGTCTGTGACAAGAATAGAATGGAGACCAGCAAGAGGCCCCACATTTTCAATGCTTAGTCAAAGCCTGGCTGTTTCTGGTCTTGTGGTAATATGGAAATGCCCCCCTTCTTACTGTGCAAGCCAAGCTCACATGTGGATTAGCCCTTTGACATCAAGCCCATTTCTTTGCTCTTATTGTTAGTGCTTGTAAACCAGACCCTGTTTAGAGCACAGACACTCTTGTTTCCAACCGAGAAGACCCACTCAGGAAAGCCTCAGAGAGGGGAGACATCAAAGCTCATGAGAGTCAGGCTCCCCCTCAAGATGCCAATCAAGCCAAGTTTGGTCATGTTTTCCTATCTTTTAACTAACAGACATCAGTTTCCAGCAAGTTGCCGAGCACAAGTTATTACTATATGGACACTCAGGGCCCTTAGAATCAATCACCACATGTCTACCCATGGGAATTAATGTAGATTCACAATATATTCTGTGGATGTTTCTTAGTTGTTTTTAGGTGACTTTCCCCCAAGATTATAAAGTATACATTTTGAAGCTCTGTTTCAAAGGTGTATATAATGCTATAATACTAATGTAATATAATACTACTAATAATATGTTATCTTTGTAGTGTAATTTATTTTTCTTTCCTAGACAATGCAGTATGATTTAAATTTATTTACATATTTTAACTATGGTCTTAGGTCCTAAGTGTATATTTTCTGTGTGACCAATGATATTCAAGTAAAGGGACTAAGAGTTTTATTTAAAATGTTTAGTATTTTTATTTTTCTGTGTTACTGACTTTGAAGTTCAAGAAACAAAGACATGTGGAAGCAGCAACTTTCTTTTGTACTATCCTTTTATAAAAGGGAACCTAAGATTCTGAAGCAAGAATACTCAAGAAGAATCTGTTTTTAAACATTGATACTATTAGAAATATATTGTGGAACTTAAAACAAGTTATAAAGAAGATGCAGAAAGTACTTAATTTTAAAGAAATATTAAAAAATTAATTGAATCTTTTCTTTTCTTTCTTTCTTTTTTTTAGGAGCCACTCAAAAAAGCTTTATTTACAGTCCAACTGTGGAAAGTATCATCTTGTTTCTTATCTTCTAAAAATTTAATTCTAATTATTGTTTTCTTGGACAGGATGTCTTATTTTATTATTTTATTTTTTTAAGTATACATGGTTTAGATTTTCTGTCATCTCTAGAAGAAACTTTCTACTTTTTAAATTATAATCAATATTTTTTATTATGATGTTGTGGGGTACAGTTAAGGGTTAGGTATACAGATACGTTTCATTCAGGCACCCTATTGATAAGAGGTGCTTCCCCATCCCCAGACAGATATTTGCTCATTAATCCCATCTCCCACCCTCCATAGTTTCCCACTACTGTCAGTCATTTTCTTATCGTTTTAGGTTGGATGTTTAAGGCCCATTATATGAGTGAGAACATGTGATACTCAGATCTTTGTTTTTGTGAGAGGTCACTCAGTATTATAGACTCTAGTTCCATCCAGGTTGCTGCAAAATTCATGATTTTGTTCTTTTTTATGACTGTGTAGTATTCCATCATGTATATGTACCACATTTTTTTAATCCAATCCTCTTTTGATGGGCAGCATGGTTGCTTCCAGGTTCTTGCTATTGTGAACAATGCTGCAATAAACATACGTGTGCAGGTGTCTTTTTTATAGAGTGATTTGTGTTCTTCTGGATATATTCCCAGTAGGGGGATTGCGGGGTTGTATGGGAGGTTGATATTTAAGGCTTTTAGGAATTGCCACACTGCTTTCCACAGAGGTTGCACTAGTTTACACTCCCACCAACAGTGTAGAAGTGTTCCCTTTCTCCACACCCTCTTCAGCAGCTGTTATTTTTTGAGTTGTTGATAATTGCCATTCTGACTGGAGTTAGGTGGTATCTCAGTGTGGTTTTGATTTGCATCTCCCTGATGATTAGTGAGGTTGAGCATTTCTTCATGTATCTGTTGGCTGCTTGGATGTCTTCCTTTGTGAAGTGTCTGTTCATGTCTTTTGCCCATTTTATAACGGGGTTGTTTGTTTTTTTCTTTTCAGCACATTTGAGTTCCTTGTATATCAAAGATGTTAAGCCTTTGTCTGACCTGATGTTGGCAAATACTTTTTCCCAGTCTATAGGCTGTCTCCTTGCTCTCTTGATGGTTTCTTTGGCTTTGCAGAAGCTTGTCAGTTTAATAAGGTCCCATTTGTCTATCCTCTCTTATGGCCTGTGGGTTTTGGGTTTTGTTCAGGAATTTGAGGTCAGTTCTGATTTCTGTGAGGGTATGTCCTTCATTTTCTAAGGTTCTTATGGTTTGAGGTTTTACATTTAGGTCTCTGATCCATTTGGAGTCAACCTTTGTGCATGGGGATAGGTAGGGATCCTGTTTTCAATCTTCTGCATGTGGTCAGCCAGTTTTCCCAGCACCATGTACTGAATAGGTTCTCCTCTCCCCAGTGCTCCTGGGTCAATGAAGAAATCAAAACCGGGATCAAAAGATACCTGGAAACAAATGAAAATGAAGAAACATCTTACCAAAATCTCTGGGATGCCTTAAAAGCTGTAGTAAGAGGGGAATTTATATCCCTACAAACACACATGAAGGAAATGGAAGGAACACAAACTAACAGCCTGACAAGCCACCTAAGGAAGCTGGAAAAGCAAGACCACAAAAACCTTAATTTCAGCAGAAGAATCCAGATCACCAAAATAAAAGCCCAAATCCAGGACATAGAAGACAAAAAGACAATACAAAAAATCAATGAAACAAAAAGCTGGTTCTTCGAAAGGATAAACAAGATCGATGGGCCCCTAGCTAGATTGACCAAGAAAAAACGAGAAAAAACCCAAATAAGCACAATCAGAAACACAAAAGATGAAGTCACATGTGACCCTGAAGAAATACAAAAGATCATTAGAGACTACTACATACACTTGTATGGAAACAAACTTGAAAACCTTAAGGAAATGGAGGACTTTCTGACATCACACAACCTACCTAGGTTGGAACCTGAATATTTTCTAATCCCTAGCCCCAATGCTCAAACCTGCAGAATTAAATATAGACCAAATTTCTCTTTGAAAAAACGAGATTTTGATTGTTCTGTATGGGACCAGGCTCTTACCTCTCACTTTTCTATACTAAACCCTGATGGTCTGACCTGTACCTCGCTTAACCTCTCCATTTCCTCCTCCTCACCAGAAGTTTTAGTCACAACATTTTACTTTAATTTCCTAAATAGTTTTAGATCTTCACTATTTTTAAAAAAAATTCTCTCAGCCTACAATGATCATCCACTGTTATGGGTAGAATTATCCTCCCCAAAACAGATATGTTGAAATCCTAACCCCAATACCCTAAAATGAGGCCTCAAACAAAAATAGCATCCTTGCAGATGCAATTAGTTAGAATGAGATCATTCTAGAGTAGGGTTAGTCCTTAATCCAATTTGACTGGTGTGTTTATAAGAGGACACCCAATGAAGATGCAATCATACATGGAGAATGCCGCATGGAGACTAGAGTGATGCAACTACTAGAATTATCCACCAACAAGCTAAGAGAGAGACATGGAACAGATTCTTCTTCAGAGGATTCAGAAAAAAACAACCTTAACCACGCTTTGATTTTGGACTTCTAACCTACAGTAATGTGAGAGCATAAATTTCTACTTTTTAATCCACCCATTTTTTAGTACTTTGTTATGGCAACCCTAGAAAACTGATAATATCCCTCTCCAACTGTTGACAACTACTCACTCTTTGGATCCAAGTTTAAATGTATTCAATATTTTCCCGGATCTCTCCCTGAAGGAATTGTTGTCTCCTATATCAGGTATTCTTGTACCCTCCTCACATCTTTTCAACCTACCTATTTATTCCAGGAATTGTCATGGCTACCAGCTGCCCAAAGATGTAACTTGACGGGACCTCACATCAAATGCAGTGCTTATCTGTTGCTTTTTCCTTTAACCTTCTCCGCTTCCACCAAATGGGACTTCTGCAGACAACTGAGACTACTCAGTCATACTGACACATGCACAAACCTGAAAGATCAAAAGAGTTGACACCCAAGAGAATACTGGTAAAATGGGAGCTAGTGGGTAAATAGCTCTGGAATGTTTCTTGGATGAAAAATTCTGAGGTACATTCTAGGCCAGAGTGTTCAACCTTTTGGCTTCCCTGGGCTGCATCAAGAAAACTTTTGGCTTCCCTGGGTTACACGGAGTAAAGAGGAATTGTCTTGAGCCAAACATAAATTATATAATATATTTGGTGTATATACATAATAAGATGTATTTTTTTATTATAAAGTTTAGAAAAATAAGCACAATATAAAGTTGGTGCAAAATTGGACCTTGCTTTTGTAAAACTAATCTATCAACGTCTGGTTCCATGGAAGTGGTCACAATTTTCAATGAGTTCTCAAGGTGCTCATCAGAAATGTTTGTTACAATTTTGCTCTTTATGTGCTTCACCATTGAAAATAGCTACTCACAAATGTATGCACTGACAAAAAGCAATGTTATGAATAAGGTGTGATTGTGAATTTAAAACATGGAACTATTCATGGGATCACAAAGAAAATAAACACTAAAAGACACCTGATATTGAAAGATTCTGTGAGGCCACATTACTAGTTGTCCTGGGCTGCATGCAATCCATGGGCCATGGGTTGAACATGCCTGTTCTACCTAGTAGCTAGCAGGTCCCTAGCAGGACTGAGCCCTAACTGCCCACTGGGAACCAGCTTACAGTACAGCTTTAGACTAAATTTCCCTTCTTTCTTGTTTCTTTATTTTTTTACTTCTTTACTTTCTGGGATCATGTTCTGAAATAATCCAGTTTTATAAAAGCTTTATTCTCAAAAGTTCTGCTTTCAAGGTGAAGGGTAAGCTAGGTGAGACCTTTTCCTACTATATACCGCCTTAGTACTGTGCTTAAATTGCCCTTTTGACCAACTCTGCTTACACTTTCATTATTAGGGTCTGCATCTGAATCTTCTGAAAAGTTAAGATCTTGTGAAGCTCTGGTGATATTTCAGTTATGTCTGCCTTGGCTATGGGGGATGTTTATGACTTGGCCTCATGTATTTGTAAAATCCAGGGCAGAAACAATAACACAAAACAACAACAAAAATATCCCAAATCAAAAAATAACCACTAATATCAGGTCCTTATATTATGTGTCTAAATATTTAAAAGCAATAATTCAACCTAATAAAATGTTAAATAAAATACATACCTCTCCTTTCATCTGTACAATTATATCTTCACAATGACCTTGAAGGCCAGGTTGATCTTAGAATTCTCAGATGTTTGGAGTCCCAGGCCAGAACATGGTGTCACGGAGAGAGCTGGCACTTGGCTTGAAGCCTGCCTGTCTTTTCCTTGCATTGCATCAAAATGCCACTATACTTTGTCTTGTACTGTGGACGCATGTATAAGCTCCATCCAAGCGCTATCTCCTTGGATCTAGGGATACAAACATAATTATTTAGTCTGTCCCTGGGAGGACAGAGCCTGAATGAAAATTTAGGAGCAGTTAGACATGGAACTCTGAAGTCCTGGGTCCTGGATCATGACTTAGGAGGGGATGTGTGATCTCTAGATGGCCATGTCATAAAAGGTGGTCAACAAATTGCACAGTAGAGAAGGTTTGCTTCACCAAGAATTCACCACCAAGCTAAAAAGGGCATTGGAACAATAGCTCTGAAATCTTAGTGCATATGAACAAAAACTCAGGAAAAAAACCATCCAGTGCATGATGAAATGATGTCTGAAAATAAACAACACAACCTATTCTTTTTTTTTTCTTTTTCTTTTTAGAGTCAGTGTCTCACTTTGTTATCCAGGCTGGAGTGCAGTAGCACGATCATGGTTCACCATAGCCTTGACCTCCTGGGCTCAAGTGATCCTTCTGCCTCAACCTCCAAGTAGCTGGGACCACAGGTGCCTGCCATCATGCCTGGCTAATTTTTCTTTTTCTTTTTTTCTTTTTTGGTTTTTGTAGAGATGAGATCTCATTCTGTTGCCCAGTCAGGTCTCAAACTCCTGGGCTCAAGCGATCTTTCTACCTTGATCTCCCAATGTGCTGGGATTACAGGCATGAGCCACTGCATCCAGCCAGAACACAGCTTGTTGTTAGGTAAATTGGAAGAAGTTCATATAGCGCTTTGGGGAAATTGCAGTGTCACTCACTTGCTACTGCTGTAGTCCTACTTCGTGTTTTCGTCATTCTGAGCAGTCTGGATCAAAGGATAGAGAGTAGGGTAAGCCGAGAAGCCCTGTGGTATATGCAAGTAGAGGAAGAGAAGGGCCTGCTGGTTTTCTTCTTTTCCTGCCAACTCCCAACACCATTTCACACTTCAGTTAGATCATCAACTACAGAGAGACTAGCTGTATAGAATTTTCTGAGTAATTTTAATGACTCTGGCTTCCTCCATTTAGGAATGTTTACCATCATTCTTTTTTTTAAACTTCATTTTGTTTTACTTTTTAAAAATATTTATTTATACTCTTTAATATACCCTATCAATAACTGGACCATGGCAATGTGAATACACTACCAAGAAACCCATGACCTTGGTTCTTTGATAAGTGGTTTATTTATTTATTTATTTATTTATTTTATTTTTTTTATTTTGAGTTGGAGTCTCACTCTGTGGCCCAGGCTGGAGTGCTGTGGCATGCTCAAAGTCACTGCAGCCTTGACCTGCTGGGCTCAGGCCATCCTTTTGCCTCAGCCTTACAAGTAGCTGGAACTACAGGTGTGCACCACCATGCCCAGCTTATTTTTTTTATTTACTATAGAGACGAAGTCTCACCAAATTGCCCAGATTGTTCTCGAACCCCTGAGCTCAGGATATCCTCTCACCTTGGCCTCCCAAAGTGCCGGGATTACAGGATTACAGGCTGAGCTATTGCGCCCGGCCTGGTAAGTGGTTTAAATAGTTGAGCTCAAAGAATACAGATTATACATATATATAAATTCAAATTTTCATTATTATTATTTAGCACCAGGCAAACTTTTATGCATCAGTAAATTATTTTGCTTATGTTCTTTTCCATCAACTCCAAGAATACTATCTATAATTCATTAATATCAAATAGTATTTGGTAAGTTTCTGTCTAGAGAGCAGGCTCTCTGTACAATTCTGTCCTGTATGCTATTATTATTTCTTGTCATGTTATAGTGAGTGAAGGCATCAAGGTGTTCTTAAGATATGGTTGGTTTCATTTACCTCCATTCTCCCCAACCCTGCATTGATGTCTTTATAGATAGTATATAATATTATGAAAGTATGAATAAAATCATTAAACTTTTCTGTTTTTGTTGATGTATGTATTCACTTAAAAAAAAATGCAATGTACGTGCTATGCAGTCAAGACAAGATTCTCCATTTCATTCAAAATACCATCAGTAGAATTATCTGTGTTCAAGATTGAACACATTTCTTTTTTAAATTTTTATTTTATTTTATTTTTTTGAGTTGGAGTCTCACTCTGTCGCTCAGGCTGGAGTTCAGTGGCTCGCTCATGGCCACTGCAGCCTCAACATTCTGGGATCCGACAGTCCTCCTGCTTTAGCCTTCCAAGTAGCCGGAACAACAGGAACGCTCTCCCTTGCCCGACTTATTTTTTGATTTACTGTAGAGACAAGGTCTCACTAAGTTGCCCAGGCTGGTCTAGAACCCCTGAGCTTAGGCAATCCCCTCACCTCGGCCTCCCAAAGTGCTGGGATTACAGGCTTTAGCCATAGCGTGCTGCCTTTATTTTATTTTAAAGATGTAGGGTACAATTCAGGATTAGGTATACAAGTGATCTTCAAAGAGGTAAAGTTTGGGTCTCCCTTTGGTCCCACTTCACCTGGTTTGAGATCAAGTACCTTTATTGATGTGTGTATCCCCATCCCATCCAGCAGTATTCCTCTACTGCCAATCCCCTTCTTAGAGTATTATGGTAAATTGGACACATTTCTTATTTAGACTAAATGTCAGACTAAGATCACTTACGCATTTTTCCAAGATACGGTGCTTGATATGCTGGTAAATTCTGACCCCCAAATTTTAAAATTATATAGCTGAATACATACAGGAAAAAAAATGAGCTGACAGGTGAGGTTACTCATGCCTGCAATCCCAGTGCTTAAGACAGCCAGAGTGGGAGGATAACTCAAGCCCAGGAGTTTGAGATCAGACTGGGCAACATAACCAAACCCCATTTCTAATAAATAATACATTTTTTAAAGAAAGTGAGATCCCCAAACCAGCTGTTTTGGCCTGTGTGTTGGGGAATAGTTGATTAAAGGCTCTCTAATTTTCAGCACATTCTGAGGTGAAGTGATTATCACTCACAATTTTCCATCCTGTAATTGATGCAGCAATTGCTCAACTAAAATGGAATTTCACGGGTTAAGCACAGTTGCTAATTGCACTTTTAATTTCAATCTAATTAGTTAAAAAAGGATCAAAATCCAATGCAAAAAATAAACAGAAGAAGCAAAGAAAAAATTTCCAGTAATTCATCATAGTCATTTACAATGCAATTATACCCAAATATAGTCATTAAAAAGAGAAACTGAAAAATGTTAAACTCTTCGTAAATTTGTTAAGAAAGATGTCAAATACTCCTTGAGTGTTAGTCTTATTATGTGAATTCTTAAATCATTTTTGTTTAGACAAATTCACTCTAACTATAGCTGTTCATGTTTTCTCCAAGGAAAGACTAATTAAAAACTATTTAAAGAACTACTTGGGATAGCAGCGTTTAACAGTGTTAGTGCGACTCAGCTTAGAAGTTCTAACTAGTGCAAAAATGGAACTAGCAAAATTGAGCCATAATTTTTCTAATGTCAGAATTTGACAAAGACAATATTATTGACATGAATTTTTATATTGCTTTTATTTTTCAAATGATAAAATTAAGAAAAAGTTAGAATTCAGATATTACAGAGATGAGTAATCTAGGAAGTAAAAGTCTTTTGTGCTCACCTTTTTAGTTGCTAGCTATACAATCCTCTAGCTTTATTTAAATACATAGGCTAATATTGTTAATGTCATATTCTACAGAAAAGAGTCATGCAATACACGCAGTTTCGAAATCTGATTTTTTACATAACAATATATCTTGAACATTTTTTCATGCTGTTACATTTAGCTCTATCTCTTTCTGTTTAATTACTTCATGCCACTCTATTAAGTGGGTCTATGATTATTTTCCCAAATGATGGACATTTGAGTTTTTGCTTATCAAATCTAAGCAGAAGAGAATATCCTTGAATGTATATGTTACCAGACTTTGAAATTTATTTTTGAAGGATAAATGTCTAGAAGTATACAATATCAAAGGATAGTATTATTTTAGACTTAATATTTACAAAAGGTTCTTAAATTAAAATTGCAGTGAATATAACCAAAGCAGTAGAAACTTTCTTCCCTGTTCCTTAGGAATTTTGATTTTACTTGTTTAAATTATATAAATTGATGTGGGGCTATATAATCTATTTCTCACCTTCATTCACATTTTCTTTCATGTGCTTTGGCAAATTTTATCTATGGAACTCCTGCACATAAATTTTCATAACATTATATATTTTACATTCATAAAATATTGCCATTGATTGCTAAATTTTCATGTTATGATTTATGTTTTGAATTTTAACCTTCATTTACATGATATTTTGCTTATCAGATGAGTTCTTCATTAATATTAATATATGAATATTAATGTAACTTCTCTGATGACAATAAACTCTTTCACATTCACTCTTATGTTCTCAGCACAAAACATAATGTTTGTCACATATCAAGGGCTCAATAAATATTTTCTGAATAAATTAATGAAAGTTATTTATCCTTATTATATATAAAAAAGGAGACATTAAATGTCTTAAGAAGGGGGTGAAGCCAGATTCCTCATTAGTCTGTTACGATTATACTTTTCTTCATCAATCTGCACTTATTTATGTGAAATATATCTTAAAAGGATGATAAGGTGGACTTTATTCCCTGGTAGTGGACAGAGAGGCATCTAGCCATTGAAGGGCTATATCTTTGGTTTCTCTTGCCCCTCCAATTCTCCTCTACCTTCTTCTGAACCACCAAATAAGCTCAAAATGTGAAGTCATGCAAAGACTTGTTAAAAAAGCAAAACATTTCAATAGAAGATCTTCCTGAACCAAGAATCTAAGTACAATTTTCATGAACCACCACCACTAAAAATCAGATAATGTGATTCAGGCTGCAATTTGAAAGTGAAGCAGGAGGAAAATCAGAGCGCCTCTGCCACGGCATAAATCACCCCCTTGGGAGGGAGGGAAGCATTCAGAGAATGAGAAACGGGAAATCGTGACTCTTCCTGGCTAACCTTTCAGTCTAGAGTGAACTGCAGTCATGATTTTCCAATAACAGTCTGTCACGAAACCAAGGTAAATTTCAATTAAAAAATAATGCTTTTATTGTATTCAAAATGGTTTGTTTTGCCTGAGACACACTTTATTGAACTGATGAAATTTGTCACAGAAAACAGCATTTTATGCAAATAGTTAAGAGTTGGTTAGTTGGATCCTGCTACTGGGAGCTAATATGGAACTATGATGTTGAGCCCATAACTGAGTCTATTGGAAAGAAAAAATCAAATCATCTGGCAAGAAAATAACACCTTATTAAAGAAACAGATACAATTAACCCTTGAATAACAGGGATTTGAACTGCAGAGGTTCAAACTTACGTGTGGATGTTTTTCAACCAAACACAGGATTTTAAACTAAAGTACGTGGAGAACAGACCTTTCTTATATGCAAGACTTGAACATAACATGGATTTTGGTGTACATGGGGGTCCTGGAATCAATCCCCACTGAGTCCTGTACTGAGGAAGGCCATACATACAAGGATGCTCCTAGAGGCATCTCAATCTCCTGTTTCTTTCCTGCTAAGTCTGTTAGACTATAGAAGAGGTTGGAAAAACAAACTAAAATTCAGTTAGCTCAGTCATAACCAATGATAATCAACAGGCTTAAGACAGCAGCTGCTACACGATATGTAAGCTGGGAGGCCTTCATGTTCTGCTAGAACAGTGTTCTCTATTGAGAGTGATTCCCCTCTCTTCATGTCCCTCACTCCCCACTCTGGTATATTTGACAATATCTAGAGAAAGATTTCACTGTCACAACTAGTGTACGTGGGGGAAAGAGGGGTAGGACAGTTACTACTGGCATCTGGTGGGCTGCCAAACATTCTACAATCACAGGACAACCCCCAACAATAGGCAATTATCCAGCCCAGAATGTCCCACAGTGCTGCTTTTGCAAAACCCTGTGCTAGTTGAATGAACAAAATAGAAGTATATCTTTGTGTTATTATTTATGATTCTTTTAAAAAGATAAGAATGATTTGAATAAATGTTAAATTGGACTTGAAAATTATACCTTTAATTTGCTTTCAATAACATTTCTAATGAATAGGAAATTTATGATGATTAATGTGGTTTAAATAATTAAATATATCTTATGAATGTATGGTAACTATTCAGCACTATTAATTTGCAAGGTTTTGAACAGAATTTAGCATCTGAGTGTCAGACAAATTATGTTGCTCTTCGTTCAGACTCTGTGACCAAAATACTATTTGTCACTTCATGATAAATTATGCTTTCTAGAATAGATGCATAAGTTCCTTTGAAAAATGTTTTGGGTCCTGAAGTCTCAGTTTTCCAGAAACTTTCTGTAGAATGTGGTTCCAACTGATTCTCTACTACATAAAATATTATGATTCCAACTTTGGACATTTTAGGTGAAAGCAACCTGGCTCTTCTGGTAACAACTGTTTGGATCAGAGACCAGGGCACTGACCATAGGCATAGTATGATTGAACTATTGAAGGTGATAGTTTACATGATGGGTATAGAAATAGTAGCTTTCTGTTTCCATCTTGATGAAAAGTTTGTGATTTTTATTTTATTTCAGAGAACATGGAATTGTGATTTAGATTTAATAATTTAATGTTAATTTCATGTACTTCTGATACATTTTTCTTACTCTTAACATTTAGTTTTGTATCCACCATTTTATTCTCTTGTCTAAATGTGGGCTGAGCCGGAAAGAGAGGGGCGTAACAAATCCCAAGACGATTGGTAAGAACTCTGCCCAACATTGCAAGAACATTGCTTTTCAAGGATGCAGTGGAGGTAACTAACGCAAATTATCTTTTGATAAAAAGAATAAAACTTGAAACAAAGGGAAAGGTATGTTTATTAGTTTTAGAATATTGTCTTTGGCTAGAATAAACTATTTCTAAAGACATTTATGGATCTCAGGAATTCTGAGACCTTTGTCAATCTGCAGCAGATCAGAGAAATTTCCATCCTGCTGTGTGTTTTGGTGTGTGCTATTGGTGATGCTTAATTGCTGAGGGTGAATAGCTCCTTCTTTCAGCATTAAGAAACTTACTTTCCATCAGCGGTATCTACGGACCTGAATTTGAGAAATGGAAGCAACATAAGTCCTCTTCCCTGTGTTAAACAATACTAGAATCAAGACATATTTTCTGTACCCATCTTAGCAATCTGTGGTTAAGCATTCATGTCCAGTCATATTTTAAGCAATACTGAGAATAAACAAAAGTTACTTAGCTATTTGCTTCAGAAAAGACTTACTCCTGATAGATAAGAAGATTACAAAAATAATTTGCAGATTAAGACTCATAACTTGCATATCATGACTGTCTTTAAAGAATCTTCTCTTCCTTTTACTTTGCGGTACCTATTAAGTCAAAGCTGTTATATCGTAAACTCTGCTCAATCATAGCTTTTTTTTTTTCTTTTTAAGTAACAAATTAAAATGATCCAGTTAAGGCCCCAAATCCTCCATTTCCTGTAATGTTTCCCTTCTGAGACATCTAAGACTCTGTCAAGGTAAAGTTCTCCCTTCACATAGTAGGCATAATAAACTTCACTTTGTTGGATAACAAGACTTTTCTGGTGATCTTTTGGAAGATGAGTAATACCAAAGTTAAAATATTATAAAGGGGGTCAAGAAGACTGAGAACTCAAAAAGATAAATTAATCTCATAAGGTGATTGGCTTTGTTAAATAGTGATTTGTACCAAAAGTGATCTGTAAGGAGAAATTACTTAAATTAAAAAATTATCCTCTGTGATCACTTCAAAGGTAGTCTAAATCTCTATCAAAATTGTTCTAATGCTCCAAGAACTACTCCAAGAAAGAAGAAAAGTTTCTAAATACTTTCCTGATGCTGGAATTTTACTGATCCAAAAATCTCGCAAACATATTATATATACATTGAACAGGAACTCATGGGATGTAATTATAGAATCAAATATGTTTTTGACTCTTACAGTTCTTTTAACTTGATTAATGAGCATTGTTCTTTCTCTTTCCCTAGATGAAAAAGGACAGGCACCATTACCTTCTGACCGTTTCTCTAAGTTGCAGATTTTTAAAATATCAAGTCCTGTGTAATGTCCAAAACTTTGAAGCTGACTTAAATTAAATCCTCTCCTTTCCCTTTCATCGACAATTTCCTTTGACCCGAAAACTTCTTGTGAAGTAGAAGATGGAGGCCTTCATTCTGTTTCTCTCCTCACTCACTTCTTGTTCTAATTGGTATCTCTTCATGTAACACCATCAGAGTCAAAGCTCAGGAGGGGATGAGGGGAAAAGTTAAGGATGATGAGGATGATGAAGTATGGCAGATAGAAAACTCATGCTCATATTTAACAGATATCCTCATGATTTCTGGGCATTATAGATATTTAAAGCCAATCTTTTCACTTTTAAGGTACTTTTGTGAGTTTTCTGAAGATTTCTCTGTGGAGTGCCTTTTTCTAAAACTCATGGGACTTAGGAAGTGTTTTTCCTTTGTCACACCTCATTCCCATGACACAGAATTTCCTCTTGGATATACACCCCACATCCTTTTTCAGTGGATTTTCTGGTCCTAAAAGGCAACCCTCTGGAGATGGATCTCACTTAAGATAATCCCAGGCTCACATTTCTACTTGGAATCTGTATGTGATTACCATGATTAACCCATATTTGACCCACTTTCAGAGAAAAAGGAAGTAACTTCTTGGATCCAGTCTTCTATTCTGTTACTAAAGACCACTTGAACTTTTTAAAACATGAGTCACAGACTTTGGGGGACAAAAATAAAGCTTTCTGAGTAATACCTTCAAAACCTCTTTCACTGCACTTGAAGTGAGGACCATACACTACTTTAGTCTGTCATGCTTGGACTTAAGATTCCTAGAACCCTCATGATGCTCTCAAAATTTCTTTTCACAAAACCTTCTCTTAAATACTGACTGTCATCCACTTAAAATTTTATAGTAGTCTAGGGCTTTAAAAGTTATATAATCAGTTTAGGTATGTTTTCTTTGTAAACTGTGCATGAGATATAACACCTACTTTGGAATGGAGCAATGTCTAGCACATTATATTTTATGTTGGTCTTTTGTCAAATACTTCAATATTAACATGCCATTAGGAAAAAATTTCAAAGTAATTCTAAATACATACAATAACACAAATATTAAAAAATTAATCCCAGATAGAGCTCAACAGCATATTAATTGAGTTACGTGTTGTGTTTGATCTTAGGAATGCAGGGATGGTTCATATTTGAAAATCGATTATTTTTCTTTATTCTATATCATCAAAAATTGCAATTAAAAAGATATTAGATAGAATTCAACTTTCTTCATGGTATTAATAATTAACCAAGGCAAATATTTCTTAACAAGGAAAAATGAACAAATATGATACCACATGCTTAACTGTAAAACACATGAATCATTCTGTGCATATTATGAATAATTTAATGTTTCTCTGCTAGCATGTTAAATTTAATTAGAAAAAAGAGTGGTTTCAAAATTAGACAGGAAATGATATAATTAAAATTATTTGCAGGTAACATAATTTTATACCTAGAAAAATTTAAGAGAAATGCCTAAGAAAAATTATTTGCAGTTAACATAATTTTATGCCTAGAAAAATCTTAGCAAAATGCCTAAGAAACCGTCGGACATAATGAAGTAATTTGGTAGAATAGCTAATTTCAAAATTAATTTTTAAAAAACAATAGCTTTTAAATATATAAGTAGTAAATAACATTGTATAATGAAGAAATATCCTCTTTACAATAATAACAAAGATATCAAATACTTTGTAACAAGAAAGCAGACTATATAAAGAAAATATTTAAATTTTATTACCGGATAAATCAGGGTAAATAATAAAGCATACTTTCTTCCTAGTTTGACTCTGGAAATTGTTGCACCCATCCCATTTCCTATATGAGGATAAAGTCAACTGTGGGCATGTTGAAAGAGAAAAATGGAAAGAATTGGGTCCTCAAAGATGTCATTGAGTGAGATGTTACAGAAAACAAACTCAAGGCCCAAAGGACTCTGAAAATGCCATTGTGTGATACTATGAATTTTCTTTCTTTCTTTTTTCTGCTAAAGCCAGCTTTGTATGTCCTTTGTTATTTTTGTACCTATTTAAAATAAATCTACCATTAAAGTAACATAAAGATGGTGCATAAAAAGGCATAAGCAAAACTGCAGATGCAGAAATAGTTCCATTTTAAAGGGGGTATAGAAAATAGTTATTCAATGAATGGTATTGGGATAAACTACCTAGATTATTGGAGTCGTGTCATGTTTGATATCCCTTTGTTTTTATCAAATTAAATTCTAAGTGTGTCAAATATTTAAAAGGAAAATAAAATTTAGGTAAAATGGGCTAGTAAAACTTTCATACACTACCAGTAAAAATATGAAATCAAGCCGGGCTCGGTGGCTCAGCCTGTAATCCCGTGCCTTTGGGAGGCTGAGGTGAGTGGATTGCCTGAGCCCGAGGGTTCGAGACCCGCCTGGGCAGCGAGACCTCATCTCTACAATAAGTCAAAAAATCAGCCGGGCGTGGTAGCGCGCGCCTGTAATTCTGGCTACTCAGAAGGCTGAGGCGGAAGGATCACCGGAGCCCAGCAGGTTGAGGCTGCGGTGGCCGGGAGCGGCCACTGCACTCCAGTCTGGGCGACAGAGTGAGACTCCAACTCAAAAAAAAAAAAATATATGAAATCATACAACTGGTTTAAAGAAATTTTAGCAGTTTATTAAACAGTTAACTTATACATTTTTTAGTGAATTCCACTCATAGTTATCTACCTGACAGAAATAAAAGCATACATCCACACAAAAATTTGCACATGCATGCTTATAGCAGCATGTGCTATTAAAAATTAGAACTATTAAGAATAGCTCTAAGATGGAAATTTTCCAAATATCAATCAATAGGTGAATGAATAAATAAATGAGGTATTCATATAATTGAATAGTATTCAACAATAAAAAGGAATGAACCATGGATACATACAACAATTTGGATAAATCTCAAAATCGTCTTGCTAATGGGAAGAAGACACAAAAGAGCAGACATTGTATGATTCCATTTATATACAATTCTGGAAAATGCAAACTAAATTTAGTGACAAAAAGCAGACCAGTAGTTGCCTGATATGGGGGAAGAAGAATGAAGTGACTTAAAAGAGCACAAAGGGTCTTTAGAGAGTTTTGGTAATATTCTGTATTTTTGTTGTGGTCGTGTTTCCGTGGGTGAAAACTCTCAAAACTCATAAAGAGCACAATTAAAATGGATGTCGTTTTTTAAAAAAATGTAAAGTAAACCTCATTGGAAATAAAAAATATCATCTGAGGATCTATAAAACATACTGGAAGAGAATATGGGGAATATCATCATAATCTTTAAGTGGGAAAAGTCCAGAATCTCACAAGGGAAACTACATATATGAAAATTGTATGACAAAAACATCATAAATAAAGCCAAAATATAATAGAGTGGAAAAAAATTAGCAACACTGTAAATACACAAAGGGCTAATTTCACATATGCATAATCACTTTAAGCAATAAGAAAAAAGTCAACAAAGTATAGGAAAGCAGTTAACTAAAAGATAATTACAAATACTCATGGACGTGAAAATATGCTCAATGTCTCTCAGCAATAAATAAAAATTGAAAGTAAGAGGTGTTTTCATCTAGCATAAAGATTAATGATTTAAAAAGAACCCAGTATTGGTCATTTGTGAGGGATCAGGTTCTCGGTGAGAGCTTAATATGGGATAAGTACTTTGGAAAGCATTTGCAATATGTTTCAAAATAAAAAAGACCCAACTCTTTCCTATCCCAATTACACTTCTCAGAATGTATCCTACACTTAAAATTAAATACACAAAAAGACGTATGTGTGAATTTCATTATAATATTGTTTTTAATAACAAGCAACTGAAAGCAGACAGAATATACATCAAGAATGAATGACTTAAGCAAATTATGCAATATACACATTTCATTCCATTATAAAACAGAATTCTCAGGACATTTAAAAACAAAGAGGCAGCTTCTTTTTTGCTTATATAAGTGATCTATGTAATATATTGTTAAGTATAAAATAATATAAAAGTAGAAGTAATATAAAAATAGGAGCCTAATTTTGTATTTAAAAAGTATAAAAGTGTACATATGTTTGTATATTTGTGCATTTGTGAACTATTTCTGAAAGGAAGTAAAAGAACTTGAGGTACCTGAAACTGGAATAAAACTTGCTTTATATTGTAAGTTTTCTGCATTATTTCAAATTTTTACTAGGTGCATATATAGCCTTCTAAATATGCAAATTGATTGAATATATATGTATATTCTCTATATACATATTTTTGTGTTATGTGTATTTATGTTAAATATATGTAATGTAGCTAAATAGAATTGGCTCTTCTATAAATGTCTCCTGTTTAATTATCTATTTAGAAATCTAATGATGTATAAAGGGAGATTCCAACAAACTGAAATTGATTTTTTTTAAATTGTGTATTTATTTTTACATGTTTAAATTTCAGTCACCTTCAAAGTACCCTCCATTTGATGCATACACCTATGCAATACACCTATCGAGATACACCTATCAATACACCTATCAATACACCTATGCAATACACCTATCGAGATGCTTTTTCTGCTGCCCAAAATAGTTTTTGAACTCATCAATTTGGATACTTTTTAGTGCTTCTGCCATTTTTTGTTTCACCTCTTCTACATTGGCAAAACATTTCCTGTTGAGGACTTTTTTCATCAGGGAAGCAAACAAACAAAAAAGTTGCTTAGGTAAGATCAGGTGATTAGGAAGGGTGGGGCACTGGAGCCATGCCATTTTTGGTCAAAACTGCTGAACATTCAGCATGGTGTGGGCAGGTGCCCTTGTAAATCACCCATGATGAAATGGATAAAGACACTGAAAGAATCTCCAAAAAAAAAAAAATTTCACTGCAGCCAAATGTAGCCTCTCACATTGCTAACTGGTTTTCTGAAACCAATGGATTCCTAGAACACTTCCTTAGTGGTGGAAAGCTGGGCTACAAAGGACTCACCCTCCCCCAAATAATAATTATTTTTGGCAGGGAATGCCCCCTTGTAAATAGTGGTAACTTTAGACACCAAAAACAATGACTAATTTCACAGTCAAAAACAATGTTACATAGAAAACAAATTTTTTTCTTCACTAGATCCCTCTTTGCTGTCAGAAACTTCTGAATTAATTAATAAATCTCTTGAATTGTTATTTCACAAGGTTCTGTTTTAATTTTTTCTACATATCTCTTCTTGCATTTCCTATTGCTTTCCTATTAGATGTATAGATACATGTTAAGAATGGTTATACTATATTCATCCACTTTTCTTTTTGTCTTTTTGATTATTTACCTCTGCTATGCAGTTGAATGACTTTCTTGGGAATAAGAATTATGTGGATTTATCTGTGGCAGTTAAAAAAGTGTGCACATTAAACAGATCTTTAAGAAAAAAATGATCTTTAAGATCCTTTTGAGAAAACAATAATTTAAAGAATATTATTATTTCATGGCCTTGGTAAATTACAATGGCATTACGGACAATTTTGTATTAATTCATTATAAGTTATAAGATGTTGTGTTCCTATTAAAATATCATTTTAGAAACCTTTAAGTGAACTATTAAGAAAAATATGTTTTTGACTTTGATTTGGCATCATAGTTCCCGAACAGCTGAATTTTAATATAGTTATAAATAAGACCTGTCAAAGTAGTTTTTATTCATTCATCTGAAAAATAAAATTACATATTTTAACTATAATGATTCAAATTGCTGGGATCTTCTGTTAAAATTGTATCTGTACAGTTAGAACTCATATTTCTGTATTTAGTTTGAGTCTACAGTACTTTTAATTCAGATCAAGCATAGAAAACACATCACGCTTAGTACACTCATATCATTTATTTTTAATTCAATCTTTTTAGTGCATTTTTGCATGACATGGAACATGGGAAGAAAGTGTTTTGATTTTCAAAAGTCTCATAAAAAAGAAAACTTCACTTTTTATTGCAGAAGTAAAATGGATTAAGTGTTGAGTAGCAAATGAATTCATGTGGGTAGGAAGAACGATGATTCTATTCTGAGCTCAATGCCCAGAAGGTGAACGTGGGCATCTAACTACTAAGCCAATTGAATCTTGCACCTGGCAGCTCTAGAGTGCACAATAGAAGGTATTTCATGTATGAAATTTTGTAAGGGGAGATAGTCTGCTTTTCCAGGAAAATTCAGAGTCTCAAAAATATATCATTAAAAGTGCAAAGGTTTACAAGCAAGACTACTAAAGTAAAATTTGAACTCAAATTTCTCTCACTCTAACTTTTAGAGTTCAGTGAGGGTTGTTTCCCTAGTAATTCCCTTTATTTTTCTCCTTTACTCTTTCAGTCAATTTCTTTACTTTAGGTTACACTGTCTTTATTCCAGTCTTTCTAAAAAGGACACTCTTTTTGACATACATATCGCAATTTAGAAACTGAACATGCAGATTAAAGATTGGTAGATTAATTTTAATTCATTTAAAAGAGGAGCTTGCATGTACTCGGGCACTATTAAAGCATTTACACACTCATTTGATCAAACATTTAGCAATTGATTTTCAGGTATATATCCTATATGTCAGGCATTATGCTAAATGCTGCAGGCACAATAGTCAATATGGTGAGCTTATTTATGCAATCATGAAGTGTATGGTCTCCTGAGAGAGTCTTACTTCTGCTAAACAACTGCAGAATTAAGTTATATATGTCAATTACAAATTAGATAGACTTAATTTAAACTGACAATTTGAAGAATGTTGGTTTGATGAAGAGTCTTTCTGCTGAGAACTGAGGATGAGTAGGAGTTGTCCAAGCCTAGAATGTAGAAATATGCCTTTCAGGCAAAAACCACGACTAAAAAAGAAAAAAGCTTGGGGTTCAGGAGAATCTAAAAGATTAAAAATGCTGTGGTGTAGTGGGCAGGGAGGGAAGGGGCCTGGTGACAAGGTCGAAAGAAGAGAAGAAGAAGTCCAAGTTAAGGAGTTTACACTGCATCTTGTGTTCAACAGGATGCCATTGACACATTACAGCTGTGAGTAATAGGATTAGAATCACACTTTATAAAAACCAGTTTGACTTCAATGTGAAATATTAATCAGAGTGAGCAGGATTGAAGGCAGGGAGTTCAGTGAGGGATTTGTTGCAATAGTGCAGGCGGGAGTCCTAGTTGACATTGTCTTCATGAGGACATTCCTTGTGTCTCAAACATAGTAGGTGTTCAAAAAAATACATGAAAATGATGAATTAATAAAGTATAAGCTTTGCTAGTCTGAAATTCTACTATGCCATTTTTTGAGGGGGTTGAAGTCTCACTCCATTGCCCATGATGGAGTGCAGTGGCACACTCACGGCCACTCCAGAGTCAACCTGCTGGGCTCCGGTGATTCTTCTGCCTCAGTCTTCCAGGTAGCCGGAACTACAGGCATGCGCTGCCACACCCGGCTACTTTTTTTATTTGTTGTAGAGATGAGGTCTCGCCAATTTGCCCAGGCTGATCTTGAACCTGCGGGCTCAGGCAATCCACTCGCCTTGGCCTCCCACAGTGCTGCGATTACAGGCTGAGCCACTGAGCCCAGCCCTATGATGCCATTTTTATGAATTCACTGTGAATGTTAAAGTCTTAGGATTACATAACTTTAATACAGACTAGCAGCTCAACCCATCAGCATACCAGCCTGTGGAATTTGTACTGCTGACCATTAAAATTTATTACTATAAATCTTAAAAAGAGTTCATAAAACTGTTTTTTGTTATAAATCTTTACTATGGAAGGCTTTCTTTCCATTCCTTCTTATTTTATATTCTCGTATTCAGAGCTAAATTATATCTTAAAATGAAAGAAAAAAATGAACTTAATCATGCAATATCTTAAACAAGTGATTCTTAAAACTTCCCATTTTGTACTCTATTAATTATTCTACCAAATATGCTGAATACTATAGAAACTAAGGCCATGTTTTATATATAAACTATATAGTTGCATATATTTGACTATTTTGTTCGTTATTTATGATAAATAAAAAGATACAGAAATTAATATTTTTGATGGAGGAACAATTGTATTGCTCCATCTCTAAAACACAAAATAAAATAAAACTTTTAGTGGTTTCAAATAATGATGATGTTGTTGGAAAATTATTATTGTTACAGCTCTATTAATGTTAAAATTTACTCCATATTTAGCTAAGTAGCTAATAAGTTTGGTGATTGTAAGAACTCATGTTTTCCTAAAAATTACTTGGGTCTCATTGTACACATACATAGGTATAATATGGGAAAGAGGAGATATGGAGTATAGTCCTTGGTAAGTAGAATCATCAGGAAGTGCCATGTCAGAAGTACTGACTTGCGGAAATAAGAAAAATATTCCATGTGTAGAGATCTGTAGAAAAATGGCACGTTAGACACCTGGCAGGTAGGATCAGCTTCAAACAGTATTTGTGACTTTCAGGCAGATGGCTTAGGGGTTGAGAGACAATATGTTTGAGAAGTTTTATAGAAACAATGAGGTCTCTCTAAACTATGAGTCTGTCTCCCACTGGCCATCTAAATCCCATTGGTTAATTACCAGATTCCAAACAATGTTATATGCTCATGGTCACCCTTTTCTGTAGTGCTCTTTCTCTATAACCCAGAGGCTAATGTTCTCAGGCAAGCACTAGATACAATTTCCCTTGTAGGTAGACCATGTAAAACAATAATTTATTAGGTGCAGTTATGAATTATTTGTTCCTTTGAGATGTCATTAGTTGTCCTTTCTATTATGTTTGCATATGAGGACAAATGGAGTACTGTTAATTATAATGTTTTGAACAATAATAAATGGTTGTTGAAACCAGTTCCTCTTCTGTTTGTTATTCTAACACAAAGTGCTACATTTTTTGGCAAAAAGATTGTAAGCTGTTAATAAAACAAAAGCAAATAGTATAAGGAAAGCAACAGGAACCAATGTTCACTCTAAAATAGTCTCTGAGTTTTAAAACATTAGTTCTGCAGGAATATTAAAATAAGAATTACTAAGGTCATTATTTTTGGAGAATAAGATACAAAATTTTTAGTTAGCAAGTTTTCATTCTATCTTGTCTTTTCTAAGTCCCATGAGAGAATACACTTATTTTCCCATATCTAGATAAGAAGTATTATGGAGTGCACAAAGGAAGTAAATGTCAGTCCTTTGAAAATTAGAGCCTCCCGCCCATGCAGGCTTAGAAATGGGATTAATTAAAACAAATTAGTAAGAATTTATGCTAACAATGAAAAGGATACCAATATTAATTTACTCAATCTATTAATAATAGCTTAACTAATATGAACTAAATAGACCAAAAATAATCATTTTGATATTAATTCTGAACTCATTTTAGTCAAATCCCTGAATGTTTGACACTGGCAAAGTTATTAAGCCTCTAGGTTGTGAGTGATTTCATATGTAAAGTAGAAGGAATATTGATGTTTTTGCTGTGAGAATTCATATTCTAAGTGTGTTTTTATTCATGAATTTTAGGTGATATGAGCCAAAGTAAGAATCAACATCAGAAAACATATTACCCTGATAAATGACACAAAAGGCTGCTGTCAGACTTACCATCTTATGAAGAGGAATAAAGGAGGGCAAAATGTGTTAAATTGAAAATCGTGATGGCAGGTTATACTCAAAATTTTCTGGTTTCCCAAAATGAGCCAGTCAGAAATCCTGTTAAAGTGGAAGAGTTGACTCGATAACAAGACATTCTACCATAAACGAAATGATAGGCTCCACTTTGTTTCTTCTAATCAGCCATCACACTTTTAATTGTTCCTGGCTCAGAGTACAGACTCAACATATGTTGATTGAATAAATAATAAAACATACCACCTTCCCTACAGTTTACTGGCACTCGGGTCTTCTTTGAAGGAGTCAAATGTATAGCTTGAAAAATGTTATGACATACGATAAAATATACTGGGATTTTTAACAGATTAAATAAAAATATAAATGACATGTGAAGTCTGCTCTTGTGAATTGCCATGGGAAGAGTATGTGATGTCAGAATTATAGAGAGAATGAATGCTGCCATGGGGTTAGAGGCAGAGGAACAAACACAGAAATTGAAAACTATTTGTGTCCATAGTAATATGAATGTTACTTAAAAAATTTTATTGAAAGTTAGTTTATTTTTAAAAAATGAAAAGGCATAATATAATATGAGGTAAATAGTTGTCATATATGTATATCTATCCAGATCATTATAACTATTCTTCAGGGCACTCACAAATGAAAATAGATTCTGACCACTATGCTGTATTGATGTGTACTGGCTGTATAACAACTAAGTATCTGGGATAATCCCTGATAATATCCTGATCAATAGAAAGATTACTCATAAAATGCACTTTCATCTTCTACTGGTCATGTATGAAAGGGTCATCTTGTTCCCTAGAGCTCTTTACTCTGCCAGATGAATAAAAAATAGATGTCATGAATAATCAGGAATGAAAGCACTTAGGAATATGTCTGTATATTATTAGTCCCTCATTCATTATGTATGAACCAAAAATGCATTTTCAAAATAATTCAAATGAAAATAATAGAGCCCAACAATAGGGAATTTGAATAAGAAACTAAAGTGTCATTTACTAAGTGTTTGATAGCAAAATCAATCTAATGAAATTATATATTTTGGTAGCTAATCGTGACAGTCTGAAAAGATGTATTTTTTTTAAGAAAATTTAAAAATTTTTTCAAGACTAGCCAATGAACTTGACTTTGGTGAGACAAATGTGAAAATTTCTTTTTCTCTGTTCTCAGAAGCACAGTTTAATAGATGAACTAAGTAAATAATGAAACGTACTACCTTGCTTACAGCCTACTGGCACTTGGATTTTCCTCAAAGGTGGAAAGCATACATTTATTTTCTAGTTCTGGAGTCTGGTGAGTTCAAGATCAAGGTATCGGCAGGTTTAGTGTCTGGTGAGGACCTACTATCTGGTTCATAGCTGGTGCCTTCTTGCTGTGTCCCCACATAGTAGAAGGAGAAAACAAACTTTCTCTGACTTCTTTTATAGGAAAACTAATCCCATTCATGAAAGTGAATCACCTCCCTAAAGGCCCCACCTCCTAATATCATCATCTTGGAAGCTAGAATTTCAACATATGAATTTTAGGAGCACATATAGCAAAATCCCACTTGACTTTCCTTAAAACAACTGAGACTGCTAATTCAAACAGTTGCTGCCAACCCAAGGAAGTTGCTAGGTAAATGCTCTTACAGCATGTCTAAATCCTCCATGCCTTCTGATCAAATCCCACAAAACATTTAATGCTTATTCCTGATGAGCAAGATAGGGAAGAAAACAACGAAATGAGAAAAACAAAGCATCATCCCACACTGGGCTTTGTTCTCTCAGATTCTCTGACCACTTATTGTAGTTTCATTCTCAAGAATTAGTTTGCTTAATTAAGAATGACTTGCATGCCAAATTTATGCTCTATTCTCCAAAGGCCTGCCTTTAAGCTTGCTCTTAAATACATGATACCTGGGGTTGGAAACCTAAGTGAAGAGTAAACATTTTTGACTTGGCATGGTATTTGACTTATTGCTTTATATGGGCAATCTGATACCCATTGGTAATCGAAACCCTCACTTTAGCACATGTTAATCTTTGTCTCTAACTCAAATGTAGGGCTGGAAACTCAGCCAATGAAATTACCACTGCTGGCAGTCTTGCATGTGTGAATGTTTGAGAATGCTTGTATTAGGGTGGTTTTTACAGGCATTATAAATCAAAACTTTAATTATAAATTAACAATATAATTTAGTAGTTAGAGGACAGAATGTGTACACTATGTTCCACATTTATGCTGAATTAAAAATAAAACACTCTATCTGACCATTTGGAGTGCCATTTGAGGGTCTGTCCCCTCTGCTTTATGTAGTTTTGTTTGTAATGCTAGTTAGCAATTAAAATTAATCTTTTATTTTTCTCTTTTCCTGTAAGCATTTTCTTGTACTGCTAGTATTTATAATCTGACTTGTAATACCGTTATTTGTTTACATGTCATTCTCAGCCCTACAGAGTAAGTGGCTTGGTCGTGGTGCTATTTCAGCAGTGTTATAGGTCACACAGAGAGAACGCAACAATTTTTAAGTTAAATAATGTTGTATAAGACAACCCACTGAAAATAGATTTCTCACAATTTAAAAATTTGCTTACCAAAATGGAGCCCATCTAAAATCGATGGTCAGTAATAAAATCTTTATATTTTTCATTTATGAATATTTATATATTCATTTCCTGTGCCAGGGTGCTGTGCCAGAACCCTGTGTCAGGTTCTAAAAGAAAGGGGGAAAATAAAATGCATCAGATTGCCTAGATGCTAATACATAAAAGCAATAACAAAGTGTAGAAAAACTGAGATGTGTTAAAAGTTTTGTGCTAGTTGAAGGTAAGGTATATAAAATTATTTCTCCTTGGTGATATGAAGTGTCAAGACAGACTTCTCAGAGAGGATGATATTTGAATTGGATTCTGAGGTAAATCCAAAAGGTTGAGAAAGATTTTGCTAAATAAGCAAGGGATTAAGGCAATTTTAGGGTTATAAATGAACATATACAAAAGTCTAGTGGACTGAATAAATAATACAGTTCATGAGCTTACATAAGGATGCCTATGAATAAGGTGAGGATTCTCTGGATGTGGAGGCCTTAGACATAAAGCTAAATGGTTTGTGTTTTATTCTATAGGCTTTGATTTTTAAAAAATAAAGTGATTTACTGATCTAATATAAACAAAGATTGGAAAACAAATGAGGAGATCGAAGAGACCAGTCAGGAGGTTACAGTAAGAGAGGAAAGCAGTGGTTAGTGGGGTTGGGAAAGATAGTGCCATGAAGCAATTCAGTGTTAAAACTGACAGACTGGGGCCGGGCTCGGTGGCTCAGTTTGTAATCCCAGCGCTTTGGGAGGCCGAGGCGAGTGGATTGACTGAACCCCGGGGTTCGAGACCCGCCTGGGCAACTTGGCGAGCCCTCACCTCTACAATAAATAAAAAATGAGCCGGGTGGTAGCGCACGCCTGTAGTTCCAGCTACTTGGAAGGCTGAGGCAGAAGGATCCCCGGAGCCCAGCAGGTCAAGGTTGCGGTGGCCGGGAGCGTGCCACTGCACTCCAGTCGGGGTGACGGAATGAGACTCCAACTCAAAAAATGAAATAAATAAAATAAAATAAAATATTAAAAAACGGACATACTGGAAAATGTGTGGATATGGATGGTTAGGATGGCGTCAAAGACAATTCAGCAATTTTCACCTTGGGCAACTGGGCAGGATTATCTCCTTATTGAAAGGATCTGGATTTCTTTCTGTCTCTCAGGATTGGTAGGCAATAATAAATTTGGCACACGAGTTTCATGTGTGTGAGAAACATTGTAATGGACACCTATTGTTAAGTCTAGGCAAGCAAATCTTATTTCCTGTTCTTGGAACACTGCACATGGTTTGGAAGCAGCTGTCGTTTGTACAATGAGCCCTTTCAAGTGTCCAGAATGGAAGGCATGAAGTAATAGGCTTGTAGGATGAGCTACTAAGAGTTTATTAAAGTGGATCAAGAAAACCAAGTAGCTCTCTCTCTCTGGATGTCTAAAACTGAGGATACATACATTTGTGAATTGTTGTTTGTTACAGTCCAACGTGTGGGCCAAAGAGTACAAAAAGCTAGCTGCCAGTGTGAAAAAAGGCATAAACAGATACTCAGAGAGAAAGACACATGAAAGATGAAAGAGGAATATTTCCTGAGTTTTTCTTGGGACTTTGGCCTCTTGTGGCCATAGATCATGTTCTCTAGCTCCCTGACATTCTCCAGTCACCACTTCAGTAAGCCTCTTTTTATCTTTTGGTTTTGCCTAAACTAACTAGCGCCCATTTCTCTTATTGTTGTCTGTTTCCTAAACTGAAGTGACCTTAAACTATGTCTGAATGGAGATGTTTACTATGCAAAGGAAAATATTCTGAAAATAATTATCAAAGCTTGAGTATAGATTTAGGCATCATCAATATAGATTTGGAAGCTTGAAAACCTAAAAATGAGTGAAAATGTCCAGGAAGAGTAAGCAGAGTGAAAAGAGAATAGATCTTAGAGCAAAACGTTGATAATTATCAAATTTAACAATAAACACAAAGAGGGAAAGATATTTTCACACAGGAAGAAGGAAAGGGTAAAATATGTTGATAAAAGCCATAAAGGACAAAGGAATTTCAAATATGAGGTGTGGATAATTCTGCTAAATATTGCAAAGAGGTCAAACAGGATAAGAGCTAATAAGAAGCTATTGAATTAGGCAAACAAATGATTATTGTTCACTATTGCTAGCTATAAACAGTTTCAACAGAATGAGAAGGATGTTGCTTAAAAACAGGGATAAATAATGAATGAGAGAAGACTGCTCCTGCAACATGTGTAAGGGATAGAAAAGAAAGACAGAAGTTAAAAGAAGCAACTGTGCTCAATTTGGCAAATGTTTAATTTCTAGTATGTGCTAGGTACTAAGCAAAGCTAAATGCTGAGATAGATACAGCTCCTCACATAATCTAAGGCGATGAAAGAAACAGAACTACAGAAAAATACCTTCAACTCCTCAACAGTTAAATGGTCGTGTTGTGCATGGTGTCTAGAAGACACCAATTTTGTATGCCTGGGCACTTGTATGAGTGGATATACATATGCACATACAAAACCCACAGATAGTGTAAGTTGAAACAACTGGTTTGTTTAGAAGTAGACAAAACTATAACCATTTGTTTGAATGTAAAAGCCAACTCCCTAGATCAATTCTAATCCACAGCACAACAATCTGCCTACAATCTAGCTGGGACACTGTTTACTTAACTGTGGCTTAAGTGTGAATTTTTTCTCTTACATGACAAATGCATAATGTAAGAAATGCGTAGCCTTACACATCCTTGTCTCAGACAAAGTGTGGCGATTGTGTTTGTAGAAAGATAAAATCATGTTCAGTTGAATCGCACCAGTATCATTAATGCTTTGTTTCTTTTTTAAACAGCAATGAAAACATATATATATTTTTTCTTCTTCATTTAAGAGTATTATTTCCAAGCCGGGCTCGGTGGCTCAGCCTGTAATCCCGTGCCTTTGGGAGGCTGAGGTGAGTGGATTGCCTGAACCCGCGGGTTCGAGACCCGCCTGGGCAGCGAGACCTCATCTCTACAATAAATCAAAAAATCAGCCGGGCGTGGTAGCGCATGCCTGTAATTCTGGCTACTCGGAAGGCTGAGGCGGAAGGATTGCCGGAGCCCAGCAGGTCGAGGCTGAGGTGGCCAGGAGCGGCCACTGCACTCCAGTCTGGGCGACAGAGTGAGACTCCAACTCAAAAAAAAAAAAAAAAAGAGTATTATTTCCAAATAGGCCTACTAAACTTTTCACAGATGGAAGATTTTCGTATTTTTAAAGGCACACCCCTAAGTGTCTACTTTTAGTGTCAACAAAAGAATGCCAAAAATAAAATTCTTTAGAGGGGAGGCTCCTGCTTGTGAGTTACCCATATTCTGTTCACCAATATTGAAAAATAGCTCCTCATTGTCTACAGTTTTAATACCTGGCTGGGGTTTCTGACCTGAGCAAGTCAAACACTCCTTCTCCACTGTTTCAAATCTGCTAAAACTTTGCAATAGTTAATCAGCCTTAACACACCCTTATAGTTTTTCTAAGGGTATTGTGCACTATATACATCTTATTCCCCATTCTATCACTATGTGGCAGAGGGTAAGGAAATCAAATTGACGAAAACTAAGACATGAAATGAATAAAATTACCAAAATAATAATAGCACTTCAAATTAATTTGGTCAACTCGTGAAACCAATATATTTCAGAGAGAGGAACTAGAACATGCAATATAGTCTATCTGGAAAATTGCAGTTGGTCCTAAAATGATTGCCATATAAAAACTATATATTTTTTCATGGTCTGGATTCTGATCAGATCAACTCACTAACTTGTACCATAATACTGATGAGTCTGTTTGCCTGGTTCTTTCAATTAGGACTTAAAAGCAGAATTGCCAAAAATATCTCAGATTTAACTCTTGATTATATCTCCTTCTAATCTCTTCTTTTACTGTAACTTTTCCTCAGTTTGGTTACTTTTCTTCTATTCAGTTAATCCAGTCACAAATCTAAGTATCTTCCTTAATTAATTTCCTTTCCTCAGACCTACCCATAAATGATGCCACATCTTTGTAACCCGTGTAGTCCAAATATACCCCAAATAGATCTACTTTGTTCCAGCTCTGCTGCTTTTATCCTTTCTTGAACCCCCATGTCTTGCCTGCAATCTTCTCTAATTGGTTATGCAGCTTCTATTGAAGGCTACTGGTCATTTTCCATACTGTAATGATTTTGTGAAACGTGAATGAGAGCACATGGAATCAAATCTTCTGACTTCTTAGAAGAAAATTCAAACTCCTCACCATGGCCTGCAAGCCTCTATATGATGAGAGGTCTCTCCCACACCTTCACTGTGCTCCCTTTCTCTCATTATACTCTAGCCACAGTGACCTTTTTCAGTTCTTCAAAACTTCCAGTCTTGTTTCTACTTCAAGGTCTTTGTACTTGCAGCTGTTCCTGCTGGAAATATTTTTACTTAAGTGTATTGTACAATTTGATCATGGCCATGAAAGATAATTTTGGTCAAATTAAAGAAAAATATATTTTGGCATATTTCATATAAGCCAAAAATTCATACAGTTTGGTCATGAATTACTGGGATGTTAGGGACAATATATTGTTCCAGTTACTATCATTGCATAATCAGCAATCCTGAATTTAGCGACACAAAACAACAGCCATTTTGTTATGGCCGTGATTTCTGTGGGTCAGGGATTTTAAAAGCCAGTGCAAATGACTTTACTGTATGTCTGGGTTTTTTGGCTAGGAAGTCTCAAGAGCTAGGAATGACTTGAAAGTGATAACATTGAAATTATATGAAGGCTTATTAACTCACATGATTGGTGTGTTGATGCTAACCATCAGATGGAAACTCAGCTGGACCTCTCAGTGTGACTATTCAGGTTTCCTTATAGTATGGTCACTGCATTCCAAGAGGGAACATATCAATAGAAACAGGCAGACAGTACACGGCCTTTAAAAAAAAATCTAGCCACAGAAGTCCCTTGACATTGTTTCCATTGTGTTTACAAGCCTGTTCAGATTTAAGATAATTAAACATGGACTTCACCAATAGGTGGGGAAAGAACGTCAAAGCCACATGGTAAAAGTACATGTGATATGGGAAATATTGTTGCCACCATCTTCCACACATATATTACCTTGAATTATGGTGTCTTGGAAAGCAACACAGCAGTTAGATACAAAACAGCCACAGATTTCAATGTCAAAGATGGAACATTGAGTATACTAGATCACTGGTTTCATCCAGAAAACACATTTTTATGCTACTGGATATTTTTTATCAGCTGGTTTTAAAGCCATACCACTTTTAAAGATGCCTTATTCCAATGGAGCAGTGTGATTTAATATATAGCAAGGATAATTTTCAATAAAATAATTTAAAATATAATTTATTACTTACCAGATAATGCTTGTGACAGCTTATGGTAACCAAATGAAAGACTGTAAACCACCACATAAAAGATCAAAGAAGAGATGGGAAATCAATAGGAAACCCTTTTAGAGTTTGCCAAACTTGACAATGCCTCACTTCTCTAGGCTATACTGCACTTTCATTTTTAATTACTTTGAGAAAAATGTTAGGACATTAGGCCACAAAGACAAGCCAAAGTTTTTTTTGTTTTTGTTTTTTGAGTCAGAATCTCACTCTGTCACCCACGCTGGGGTCAGGTGATCTTTCCACCACAGCCTTCCAGTGACTGGGACTACAGGCATGTGCCACCATGCCTGCCTAATTTTTTGATTTATTGTAGAGATGAGGTCTTGCCAAGTTGCCCAGACTAGTCTCGAACCTGTGGGCTTAGGAAATCCTCTCACCTCAGCCTCCCAAAGTGCTGGGATTATAGGCATGAGCCACAGCGCCTGGCTGCCGAAGTATTTTAAAATTCATACCATATTATCCATCAAGTACAATATCCAGTTTGTTTGGAGAAATTGAAAAATATTCAGAACATAATATCAAAACTTGAGTATGGATTTAGCAATTTATAAACATTGCTTTCTATATCTACTTAATCATGGAACCTCAACTATCTACTTAATCATGGAAACTCAACTATTCATTCTTTCACACTGTCCTATCTGGTCTTGCTTGATGATTAGAAGGTGAAAAGAGACGTGAATAACTTATAAGTGAGATGCTATATTTTTGATTATGTATTATTGAACTTGATTTATAAAATTAATTGATTGGCTAAACACTAATTGAAAAATAAAGTACTATGGTGATATATAACATTTTGGGGGAAAAAGGAAGATTAAGTTGAGTGCAAATATTCACAGAATGAATTTATGCATGCCAGCAGGAAAGACAGCAACAAAGGACATAACTGAATAATTATTTTTGCAACAAAATTTGATTTTCCAAAGAATCAAAACCTATCTCTGAAGTGAGAAATTCAGGTTTGTATGTGTAAAGTGTTTGTTTTGAATATATTTGTTTTAACTGTTATTGAGTACTTATAATTCAATCTTGAAAATGTTGATAATTTGGCTCTTGCAATTCAAAACTCAACTTGAAATATATAATCCAGAGTTTAGGCTTTTGCAATAGTTTTCTCTGTACAGGATTCTTTTTACTTTATTAGCTACTTAGCAAAAGTCTATTTATCCCTCAAGATCTAACTCAAATATTTTCTGTGTTTCCATAACACTAGGCTCGATTACAACACTCGTTATATTTCACTCTATTTATAATGTAACCCAAGTGTCCTCATGCCTCACTAACCATGGTACAAATGGAGCCATATAAATGATAATGACCAAGATTGCCTTAGTGTGACTCCAGCCTGCTCAAGTAGTATCTCAGTGCCCAGGGAATTGCCTGTCCAATCTTTCTAGTAGTAGAGAACATTGCTCCACATGTACCTACAAGCTGTCTCCACAAATGACATTTATTTCCCATGAGGCTGACACTGGGCACTGCTGTGTTTACTGGGAACACACCAGCTCCTGCTGAGCACCAAGTCTCTGCTGTTGCTCTGATGCAGCCTCTCAAAACAATTTCAAGATGTACCAGACTGAGTTTTCAGGATACTGAGGAGATGGAAGTGTTGTGCAGAAATAGGAAGAATTCTTATCTTCACCATCTGTTTTATTCTTTGTCACTGCAGATATGAGCAACTCTTCTTGTATTAACATACCTCAGTGGGTTTCCATGAAAATAGCTATGGTACCCTTTCTCCCCACTGGGATTAGATTACATTTCATGGGGTGTATCTTCATTCTCTTGTCTTCCCTGTCATGTCAGATAATAATATCCAATATCTTCCTTTCAGCCTAAATGAGAGATAAACATATGCCCTCTTGCACTGGCTTTCTGCAGTTGCATTTTAACCCATTCAGCTCTCCAACCAGATCATAGATATGGTCAGAAATGATTAAATCTCACTTAGGCTGAAAGAGCAGAGCATGCGACTTTTCTTTACACATTTGCAGCCTCAGAATTTTATAAGTTTTTGAGGACATGACTCTTTTATCTCTGTACTGAATCAGAACTAAAAAATAGAAGTTGAAATCAACTCATAGGCCAGTCATTTAATTCTAAAGATAAGCAAAGTATAGCATCTGTTAAGAACTGTGAAGATTTTACTTAGCTTGCAAGTTAGCAAGTTAACTCTCCACAGTATTATGAAAATTGGCAGAAGTCACAAGACTCTTGGATCAGAAACAAAACACTTTATTATTCACAGTACAGCAAGAAGCATAAGCTTCATGTTTACATCACTGGGAGATACTATGTGTCAACTGGAAGACACTATCATAGCTAAGAAACCCAAAGCTTAAAGAACCCAAATTTTTAATAATGGGTTGCAAAAGCAACCCGCTCAATTTCTGCTTGGAATAAAACATTATCTTTGTTATACTGGATAGTAAATAAACATTGCCTCTGCTTTAAGAGGGTACTCTAACTTCCAAGACTGTTTGCTATATAAATGTCCTTGAAATGATAATCTTTTAAAGCTCAACAAAAACCCAGGTTCTTCTGCAGTAAGACATTCAAGAACTCAGAAGATCCGTGAGAATTGTCTTCTATAAGTATCAGGAATCAAAGTGACTTTATGTTCCCCAATTCAGTAAATAAATATCAAGACCAGAACTCAGATAATTTGACAAATGATCCAGTAATTTCTTCAAGTGAAAAAGAAACAGAAAACGAATAACATAACATTAATTCAGTTTCATTGATTGACACTGCTAAGGTAAAGTAAGCCCTTTTCAAAATGTATTTTTGAAGTTTTGATATCCACATCCTATAATAAACACTATAATATTAACTATAAAAATTCCAATCCCATTTTCAAACTTTTAAAAGATCATACTGTATGTGCATATATATTAGAAATAAATTGTAATAACCAAAGAAAAACTCATTAATTTAGCAGGCCATATTTTATAAAATAATGTCTTGAAAAAAATTCACCAAAGTTAAAAAGCTGATATTATTGTGAATGACACACTCTTTTCGGGGGTGTTATCTAGAATGCTGTGGGGTATGTGGCCTCAGTATTTTATTGTAGGATGATGAAAACCATCAACATAATCACCAGGAGATCCTCACTAATAACTCATTACATGTCCCAAGGTGGAGAGTCAACTTATGACAACGGTTCAGCCTACAAGTCTATCCTCTCCCTTAAATTAGATTCTTCTAGATATATTAAAGAGCCGTTCTCTGTATGAAACCCAGACAATATTTTTTAAAAAAATAAGTACAAGGCAATGGTCTTCTGCAGATGTATTGGAAAGAAACCTGGACTGAGAATAAATAATTTTAGGATCAATTCCCAGTACCCAGTGCATGATAACAAAGAGATAAATAAAAGAACAAAAACAAACATTTGGATATTTTTCTTCATAAATTTTACTTAATTTTAACTAGAAAGTTAATGAGAGAGTGAAGGTTAGGAGTTGCTAAGCAAATCAGTTACATCACAGGGTGCAATCAACAGAATTCAGACTGTAGGATGGTCTACAGAATGTACAAAATGTGGACAATTAGCTTTTTAATAAACAAATTAACAAGGGAAGAGAATGGTAGAAAGAAAATAAAGACGAGAAAGAGAAAAAAGAGTCTAGAAGAAACTTATAAGACATATATTACCATTGTTGGTCCTTATTTGCATCTCAGAAAAACAAACTAAAAATTAAAAGTTTTAATAAGCCGATTGAAACGTTTGATATGATTAACAAATTATTGCCATATGAAAAGTATAATTATGGAATTGTGATTAGGTTTAAAAGAGTCCTTATTTTCTTGGAGATACAAACAGAAATGTTTACAGACAAAGTGCCACCTGGAATTTGCTTCAAAATAATACAACCTACAGTTAACTGCCCAATTAACCACAAATATCTTAGGCTCCCTGCTTTTTGTATCCATTGACTCTGGAGGCAATGACGAAAGGAACACAAGTTCTTTCATAACTATGGAAAACTACCCAAAGCTTCCCTCCTTGATTTATTTGTAACACTTTCTTGAATTCAATAATAATTATCGTAAGAAACTTTCAGTATAGGTAGAATAAAACAGTGTCAGCAGAAGCATATCAAACTCTACAACAAGGATTTGTGATAAAGCCTTTCTGTATTGCCCAGAAAATTATCAGCAATGTAAAGATATTAAAAATAAACCAAATATGACAATTTTGCCATGAAATATTTGTAAAATTTACTGAGTGATTGATAGTTTCCCTCTCTCTAGATTTTTGTTGAATTAAATTAATGTGATTCATTGGTATAATTAAGACATCATTGCTTTTCCTGGCTAATATAGCAAGTTTATGCTAACATAACCAACCTATTCCCGAAATAATGCAACCAAGAGTCTGTCAAGAAGTAACAGATTTCTGTCTCTACAGAATCCCACAAAGAGTAACCCATGAGAATTAGTGGAACAAAACGCAATGGTGATGCAAAGTTTGATTTTTGGTAACACTAATTTGACATTGTTTTTGAGTTGCTATTACCAACTTTTGATAGTCTTAACTTGATTTAATTGTTGATCCTAAAAGAATCTAGTGAATTAAAGGACCACAACATAATCAGCACCATGGAAAAAAATAGTCAAACTTAAATAAATGTTAAAAATGTATTCAGTTTTTAAATGAAAAATGGAGATGATCCTTTTTTAAAGCAAAGTTAAAATTTTCTTTTTTATATAGTAAGAAGGTCATTTGGAAGATCAATGTGAGCTTAAATTGAAGACAATATAACTTTTTATTTTTAACTTTGAGTTAAAAAAGAGTAATTCTTGGGGGAGAGTATGAGCTCCTCCATGACAGAAGACCTCAAATCCATAGACTGTGTTGTGTTTCTCCGTGCTCTCTGTGTCAGGTATTTTATTCAGACCCATGCTGAAATGTAACAACAGGATAATGCTTATTATTACTGGTTTCTCCTCATCATGGAGAAATCAGGAGTAATTGTTCACCTTAGAGGATTTCCTCTTATAAATGACTCAAGGGAAAACAATCATTCATTTTGATTGCCGTATTTGATGATGTGAACATGAAGACCTTCTATCTCAAGTGAACACTACAAAGATGAAACATGTATTGATATTTTGCATGAATCCTAATTGTGCCCAGTGTTAGATTTAATTTGGAGACTGATTATAACGAATCAGTCATATAGCAAAAAATAAGAACCCTGATGTTGAATGTTCACAAAAATTAGTTGCTGGAAATCATATGGAAAATACATTGGATGAATAAAAACTTACTATCCAAATTGAAACACTTCAGAGAATGAAATGGCATGCTTTTCATAATTATGCTGTGAATTAGGCAAACCCTAACCAAACCCTGATATATGATCACCTTATACACACAATTATCCTAAATGCATCTACCAAGTATTGAGAGAAATAATCATGCTAAATTTTACCTGTTTTAGTGTATTTTTGAAAATAAACATAAAATACACTGGAAGTCAATATTTTATCTTATTTTATTTATCTGAAGAATATTTTTTATATAGAGTGTTGCACTTTACAATTAGATTTTTTGGATATATTTTACCTAATAAAGTATCATTAATAGAAGTGATCATCAGAGGTCATGATAGATTGGTCAGGCAGGCTAAAAATTAAGTTACTGGCCAAAAATAATGTTACTCCTTTAACTGATTTCTCTCTTTAATTCTTTTTGCATCTATTGTCAATGCTGTACAATTCAACACTAAAGTTATCAAATTCAACTTACTCTCATTTTATGGATGGGCTAGTCACTTAACTTTCTCAGAATTGTAGACTATAACCTGGACTGATCTCTGCTCTTTTCCACTATGGGAATCTGCCTCTTTCATGGCACTCCACCATCAAATGTCAGTCTTTTGCTCACTGTTATCTATCTCTACTTCTGCAGGGTGGGGTTTGCCGTACCTAGTTTATGCTACATTAATATTCAGGGATCAGCAGCTCTTCAAGTCCCTGTGAAGAATGAGAAGAGTAAATATATGTTATATTAAGGATTTCATAGAACAGGCAGATAAGAAGTTTAACGCTGAATACCACCCAGCAAACAAATCAAGAATGGGCAACCCCCTTCAGGTCCCCTCCCACTGTGGGAGCTTTTCTGTCCTTTCAATAAATCCTGTTTTCTAAAAAAAAAAACAAAAGACTCTTCTACTAGGAAAGTCTTACAGTAGACATTTTTGAATCTCATCAATATCAGATTTTCTTCTAATTCTGGATGTGTTAACCCTTACTTCTCAGCCCCTCTAGGTTAGGTGAGGGTCAAGGGACTGTGACAGAAGAGAAACATCTTACTTCTAGGCTGAAGCATTGTACTGCATATTACCCTCTTGTTTCTCTTCCCCAGCTATAGCAATCATGAGAGAATCTTAGATTTTTAAAAGTAGAGACAAAAGGTGGAAGTGGCCTGGAATGATGAATTGGAGAGTTACTTGATCCATAGGGCAATTTGTGGAAAAAGAAATCTTCATTATGTTAAGACAGCTAAGGCACCTTAGAATGGAATCTCTCTTTATCTATGTGTAGGTACACATACATGTGTTTGCAAGCAATATAGCATTCCGTAATTATTTTATTCAAAATTCTGTAACCTTTTAAAGTTGTCATCTATGCAGAAGTGTATCTCATCTCTAGTGTTTATCAGATTTTTTAAGGTGTTCTAAAAGAAAGAAAAACACATACACCCCCCAAAACTGGGAACCTTTGGTGTAGGAGTGTCATAAGTTTGAAAAAAAGGGAGAATTTATAGTGGTCCAGATTCCAGCCCTAATACTTTCTGGTTGAGATATAGATTATCACTGTCTCAGATTTAGCAAGGTCAGAGTAATTGATTATTCACCTAGCTAATAGACAAGAATCAGAGTTATATTAGTCAGAATACAATTAATTAATTTAAACAGAGCTATATCTAATGGTTAGATAAAGGATCCCCAACCCCAAGGCCACAGACTGCTTACTGGTCTGTGGCCTGTTAGGAACTGAGCCGCACAGCAAGACGTGAGTGGTGGGAGAGTAGAGCTCTGTCATCTGTCAGATCAGTAGTGGCTTAAATTCTCATAGGAGTGCAAACCCAATCCTATTATGAATTGCTCATGGAGGAATCCTGCCCCACTCCATGATCCATGGAAAAGTTGTCTTCCATGAAACTGGTTCCTGATGCCGACAAGGTTGGGGACTGCTAAGGTAGATAGAATTTCAGGGCAGAGCATTGTCCTATTTGTCTATTCTCTTCATTTAAGCCATTTTTAGAAGACAGGTTGTTAACGCTTTTGTTGCTAAGAAAGAAACCAGTCTCTACAAGAGATATTGCTGCCAGATAAAGTGTGATTGACTCTCTCCATTAGACCATGTTCGGATAGGCAAACCCAGGAACTGCTCTCAACATCCCTTCCTCTTCCTCTTCTCCATCTCTTCCCTTTCTATTTCTCCTCTGCTTCTAGGTCTGACCAACACTTACTTTGGAAGACTTAGTGTGTAGTATATAGCCAGACCTTTAAAGGCCTGAATAGCATGCTATTATTTTAACATACTGTTTGCTCAAATCTGATGAGCTGACTTGTAATTTATAATATACCACTCAGAAGTTCATAGTATTTTCAAGATATGGGGTAAAACCTCACTGTTGTGCTCCCTACTGCCTTGTTTCCAGGCACAAAGAACATTTAAAAATGAAAAATCGCCGGGCTCGGTGGCTCAGCCTGTAATCCTGCACCTTTGGGAGGCTGAGGTGAGTGGATTGCCTGAGCCCGCGGGTTCGAGACCCGCCTGGGCAGCGAGACCTCATCTCTACAATAAATCAAAAAATCAGCTGGGCGTGGTAGCGCATGCCTGTAATTCCGGCTACTTGGAAGGCTGAGGCGGAAGGATCGCCGGAGCCCAGCAGGTCGAGGCTGCGGTGGCCGGGAGCGGGTGACAGAGTGAGACTCCAACTCAAAAAAAATAAATAAATAAAATAAAAATAAAAATGAAAAATCATTTTTTACTATGTTTCTCAAACTTTTGATACTATATAACCTTTTATTTATCATGTATATTATACATAAATACCTTGGGATGATAATAAAAATATTTTTAAAGGTATTTCTCTTGTTCTTTATAAAATTTTATAATTTAAAAATATTTGCTCAAACTATAAAAATTGGAAAAATGAATTTTAGAAAATATTTAGATTTTGATTACATTTAATAGCTTTTTTTACAAACCTGGTACGGAGAAACAGCCATTTTTAAAGGATACAACTTCTGACAATATTATTAGGGTTGTAATATGAAGATTAAGGTATATATGTAAAATTATCTAGACCAGTGTCTTTCAAGCTATTACAGCTTTGAATCCCCTGAAGATCTTGCTAACATACAGATTCTCATTTAGTAGGTCTGGATTTGGGCTGAAATTCTGCATTTCTAATAAGCTTGCAGCTAATGCTGGTGTTGATGACTGATACTTTGTGTTGCAAAGATATGTACACAAGGGCACCATCACTAGCCTAGACTACAGATCATTTGAGCTGCTGTCTTCTGTGCTGCTTTGATAACTAACATCTCTCCTTATACACAGTAAATCGTATGTGATTTGGAACATATCACATACAACTGCATTATAATATCTATTTGACATATGCTCACTCTAAGAATGTAAGATATGAGAAACTTTCTTTCAGAATAAATATGTATAATATTTTCCAATAGAGAGTTGAACCAAAATAACATGCCAGTGGCCAGCGGCATGCCTCTTGCCAAAGTTTCAGGGTTTAGTGAATTACACCAGTTATGATTCTCAGAGCCACGCTGCACCTGGGCAAGGGGACATTTGCTTGAGTATTTATAAGGTTACGTGTCATGGGATGAAGTGAGAGAAATGGGAAGGAGAAACAGCTATGCTTGAGATGGCTGCCAAATATCTTGGTACTAAGGAAGTTTGCTTGATTTCCTTTGCGGAGTGTATCCAACTTGGCTTCCTCCCACTTTAATTTGGAATTCATTTTCTGTGGTGTTGGCCTTTGACAGTATGAGACCTTGGACACACATGAGTAGTTGAATCTATAGCTACTTTGAGACAATTGTCACCTAATTTTGGTTAATGTGCTGAAAACTCATATCTTTTCATATGAAACTGAGATTATATAAATACCATGGACACCTCTTATATGAGCCAATATCAAGATACCTTCGATTACTGTCATGATTTGAGAGATTCTACCTTTCACAGAACCTTGAGCAAGAACATTACTTCCAAACCTCATATTTCTTATCTGTAAGATGGGGATAATAATAATAATAATCTCTAAAGTTGCTGATGAAAGCATCTGATTGGCTTTAGAACTTCTTCCCTTTCTTTTTTCTAAGTCCTTTGAAACAGGAGATTAGAGTAATTGAAGTATTTGTTTTATTTCTCAGGTTTTATTACTAGTTTATTACTGGAATCCTTATCAGCTGAATAAAGTATTTTGCACTTGGCAGGGTGTTAGTCTTCATTTATCACTATACCTACTAATTCAGTATATATTATTGGAAAGTAGAAATCTTTTTCCTTAACTTATATTTTAAATTTCTAGATTTTAATTATTTATGATTTGAGCATTTGCTATGGTAATGAGAGAAAGCAAAGATTACTGAAATTGTTTCCTGATCCCTTGGGGCTCATGACTCTTTTGTGGGCTTTCTCTCAAGACAGCTCAAGGCTGAGAACAAAAGACTTTGAACTCCAGGATAATTTAATAATTTACTAAAATATAGCAACTATACAAAAGGGAGAGATACCACAAGGAGAGAGAGAGAGAGCACGCAAAAATCTGGGGGTGAACAGAGCCCAAGAGGACATTACCAGCCCTTTCTTTCTCCTGTGCTCATGGAGTACAGGCAATGTGAACAGTTAATTTATTTCTGTTTTCTATATAATTGTGGTGCAGAATCTGTTCCAGGAAGGATCTAGAACTTTTTCAAATAAGAAAAGGGTGATTTTTTCTTATCTGAAAGCAGCTTAGCTTCAAACCAGAAGTTAGTGTTGATGTTACTGTTATGTGGAGCAGGAAGAAAGCAGTTTCTTCAGACAGTGTGTGTGTCCATGGATCGAAGTGGCAGGGATTCATGAAATCCTGTTGATAGAAGGCAGCTGAGACTAAAGACATCATGCTGATACCTCAAAGGAGTTGTCCATAGGGACAGTAAGATTAGCCCAGCAGCAAGAGTCTAGGGGTGGACCATCCAAAGGAGAGTAAGGGGGAAAGAGAATTTTAGGATCAACTGCATCAGGGGAAGACCCAGTGGAGGCCCTGAAAAAACAGAAAATGAGTAGAGCTTATAAGAAGATGAGGATTTGGGCATTGGTCACACTATGGCATCCAAGGTAACCTGTGGTGACTAAAAGAGGAGAGCTACAAACTCCTGCTTTTGATAGGGATGCACCGGACATAATGTAAATAAACATCTCCATCCTTATCACCTCCACCTTACTACCAGCATAGGTGCAGGGACAGAGAATAATAAGATTTAACATGATTGATTAATTGCACAAAAGGTGATTTAGGTTTTAGTTATCCATTAGGTCTTGAAGTCACTGAAATGGACTGAACATATCAAAAAGTACTAAAAATCCACTAGTTGGTGAAGTTAATTTTTCTTACAATTTTCTCTCACTACAGCCTTTGGGAATGGAGGTTCAACAAAATATTATTATTAGTTATTTGAGATATCCTTGAGATTCCTTAGTGAAACTTGTAGTACTTTTTGAAGATTCACTTTCATATTCAATTTTTGGCTTAGTTTTAACTTTAATAGCCAATATATCTAATAGTGCTTTACATGGTGGATGCTTTCTAAAAGAACAATGCATGAAAGTATCTTTGGATTAGAAGAAACTCTGAATATTTTATAAAGTCAAGAATGATTTGGAATTTGAAAATGTGTTATTCAACTCCTTATTGGGCAACTAGGTCTTCTGTAGTCCACTGATCCCTCTACCCCAACTAGTAAGTAAGTTAATGACTTTTATTGTCTTCACAGATTAAAAAAAAATCCAAAAAAGGAAACGTTTTGCCAAGGTGGAAGAGGTGAAACAAAAAACAGCAGAAGTACTAAAAGGCATCAAAATGGACAAGTTTAAAACCTGTTTTGAGCAGTGGAAAAAGTATCTCAATAGGTCTATTGCATCAAACGGAGAGTACTTTGAAGGTGACTAAAGTTTAAAAATGTAAAAATAAATATGCAATTTTTATAAATAAATTCCAGGTATTTTTAGGTCCTCTTGTATATAGCATAGTCGTTAAGAATATGGTTTCAGGAGTCAGTCTGCCTATGTACAGGCTGGACTCAGTGACCTCTTAGCTTTGGGAATTTGAGCAGATTACTAACTGTGCATAAATTTCTTTCTTTACAAAATAGGAATAATAAAAGCACTTGTCTCGTAGGTTTGTTATGATTGTCGAGTTAACAGATCTCAAGACCTGAGGTTCAGTAATGAGCATTTAGCAATGATAATTGCTATTGTTTTCATTACAATTACTAGTATTATTATCCTTAGTATATTGATGTGATACAAGAATCTGATTGATAAAATTTTAGTCATGCTGTTTTATTGTCGTACCATGATAGTCATGCCAATTTTAACTCTGCCATTTAATTCTCTGTAATATAGGATAACCATGTTTCTCCAGGTCTCAGTCTCTACATTTATTAAATGAGGGAAAATTGCCAGCCTTAACATCTTCACTGGGCTGTTAACAGGCTCTAACTAATTGCTTGGCAAATGTGCACTGTTGACCATGGAGGGCTATGAGACATACAGAAAGGTTCTGACTGCAGCATCTGTTTCCACCTTTGCATTCTTTTATTTCCAACGTCACCGTGAATTAGCCTTACTGATGATGAGACATTAAAATTGAAGTCAATTACTGTAGTTAGAATTTCTTGGGCTTTGACTTTGTCTCTATATCAAATTTCCTTTATATATTTAGATATTTCTACAGCTTTCCAGTTGCTTGATCTATCTCCCCCAGTTTTTCTCCTTACAAATTATAGCATAAATTGTAATTCCCAGATGCCATATTTGTCATTTTAATAATGTCTCTCCTTAATCTCTAGGCTATTGCTGCCCACATTTTAATGTGCATAAGAATCATCTGAGAATCTTATTAAAATGGAAATTCTCATGCAGTAGCTCTGCATTTATAGTAAGCTCTCAGGGGATGCTGATGGTCCAAGAAACATACTTTGAGAATCACTCTTCCATAGAAGTAATACCACTACTAACAATAATAATGGCCATCCCTCGCAGAGAACTGGCATCTCCTGGCACTATTCTATGTGCTTTAGGCATGTTGAGTTACTTAAGCTTCCAACAACCCTGCTTGGTGGGTAATATTCTATTTTTGCTGTATTAGTAGAGGAAGAAATGGAAGCAAAAGGAGGTTAGACCATGTGCCCAAGGACAGGTCATTAATGAGTGCACACTTGATTACCACACCCTAGTGACCTAATGTAAAAATGGGCCATCAACTTCTTTGTATTTATCATGTTAAATTCTTCTTAAATTTCATAATTATTTAGCCTTTTGTATGTAAAACCTGTGTAGGCTAATGGAAGAGAGGTGGTATTGAACTGCACCGTCCCATACTTCACTACCTACAGGGGCTATGGAACACACAGGATATGACTAGTCTAAATTGAAATGAGGAGTAAATGGGGACTATACACCAGATTTAGAAAACAGTATGATAAAAAAAGAATGTAAAGTATTTCACTCATAATTTTAATGATAGTAGGTTGAAATAAATAAAAATATATTTGAATATATTGGGCAAAATGAGATATATTTGAAAACATATTTTCACCTTTTTTTTCTTCTTAATGAGGCTAGGAGGAAGTTTAATATTCTACTTGTGATTCACATTATATTTCTTTTGGATAGCACTTAGGTTGAGATTTCAATACAGATAGTTAAGCACAGCTCTTCGCTACAATGTGCTAAACAGTATGGATCACAGCCCCATTGTCATCACAAAACAAGACATATTTAAAGCTCAGGGAATGTGGTTGAGCATCGGTGGGGCCTGTGGGTGACCCGATGCCTAACAGAGTATCTAATCAGGTCTGCTTTCCTTGGCCTGAGCATTCATCCTTGTGCTCACAGAGTTCTTGAATTCTTTGTGACTAAACAAACAACTATAAGTTAGTGTGTCTGATTTTAGTATGACAATGTCTTGATTTAGACCACAGAATGCAATTGTGCATTCTTCCAGGGCATTTGTTTTCCTATCTACAAATTGAGGGAGGTGACCAGTTTGCCATTAAGACTCCTTTAAGATTTAAAGCTGGATAATTGTTTACTAACTAATAAATGAAGGAAGGTTTAAAAAACTAGAACAATTGACATGTTTTAAATTCCACAGAGGCAGGGCCCAAACATATGCTCCCAAATATATGAATAAATATAACGTCAAGCATTTTTTTATTGGCCGAATTCACAAGCTGTAAGTCTTTTGTAACCAGGTATTACCTTTCTTTGTTTTCCATGATTGAGAGCATTCAGAGAGCCTAGCGGTACACCATGTCCCCCTTTTTATTGCTAAAATTACCAAACTACATGAAAAGATAATGAAAGGATTTGTTGCTATGCCTTTAAATGTCACCAAAAAACCCAGTCAAATGGGTAAAAAAATCAAGGGTTCTGAATTAGCTGTACTTTTCTGGCGACTTCTGAGTCACACCCAGAAGTGAAGAATAGCTGAATGAAGGCTTATTTTCCTATTTGAGGTTCAAAGTTAATCCTGTTTATTTAAAAAATTCCTATCTCAGAATTAGAATCTTTGTTCTTCAAGAGTGACATTATGTGGACATGAAATTTGCAACATAAAACTATAGAGCCATAAATAACAATTACAGATACAATGGGCGAGACTAATTTTTATCTAAATTTTGGATAAAAGTAGTTTTGGTCACTGTAATTACTGACTTAAGGCTTTTGATTGGTCTGACTAAATACATAAACACATTTTAAGCTCTTTGGAGTTTAGAAGAATATTATTTTGTTTTATAAATTTTTATTTTGGTTTTCAAAATTATTTATCATAATACCACCTGAAATCTTTAGAGCAGCGTGTTCAGTTTCCAGTAAATGTCCTCTGGCTGAAGCATAGAAAAGAAAATAAAACCTCAGAAAAATAATGTCTTGGCAGCCAGTCTTCCTTGGATTTCCATTAATTTCAAGGTTTAATTTTATGCTAATTTGAACATATGTTTGTAATTTTTAAATGCTTATTTTAATAATGACAGGTCATTTTAATATCAGCTCATTAAACAGAGAGTGAGGAAAGCAAAGGCAATTAAGTTTTTGGATAACTTTTAAAACTTTGAACTTGTTCTAAATATCAACCTGACATTTTGTACTTTAGGGTTTGGCCTCAAACACAGTTTAAACCAGATGGCAAAAGAGCACAATAGATTATAATGAATTCTTGGTAAATCTTAGTGGAACACTCAAAATATAATAGACATATTTGCTTAACTGGGTTATCATATATACAAGTTTTCTTCTTTGGCATATTTAATAAAGTCATTAATACTTAAACACATTTAACACAGTGTGAATTTATATTTTAAATGTTTAGAAGAAATAAATAGTCTCTCAAATGTTGACATATTCAATTGTATTAGGCTATTATGTAGTTTGAAAATTGGTTTAACTTTTCTAAAAGAACTTTAATATCAGTAAAATAAGGATTATTCACATTCATACAATCATTTTCTCTCTTTGAAATAAATTAGGCTGGCATTTGTATCTTTGCTTACTTTAAAGTATAGGACCAACTATCTTAGATTCTACATATAAGTACGGCCATGTAATGTTTGACCTTCTATGATTAGCTTATTTCACTTAATATAATGTCTTCTAGTTTTATCTATGTTGTTGCAAATGGCAAGATTTCCTTCTTTTATATGGCTGAATAATATTCCATTGTGTATATATACCACATTTTCTTTATTAATTCATCCATTGATGAATAATTAGGTTGAGTCCATATCTTGGCTATTGTGAATACAGTTAAAACAAACATTGAAATGCAAATATCTCTTTGACTTACTGATTTCACTTCCTTTGGATATATACACAGTAATGGAATTGTTGGTTCATATGGTGATTCTATTTTTAAGTTTTTGAGGGGCCTCCACACTGATGTCCATAATGGCTATACTGATCCACATTCCTTCCAAGAATTTATAGGACTTCCCTTTTCTTTACTTCTTCACCAACGTTTCTTATTTTTTGTCTTTTTGATAATAGCCATTCTAACTGGAGTGAGATAAGATACCTCATTGTGATTTTGACTTGTATTTTCCTGATAATGAGCAATGTTGAGACTTTTTCATGTACCTGTTGGCCCTTTCTTTGCATGACTTCTTTTGAGAAATATCTATTCAAATATTTTGTCCATTTTTAAATCAGATTATTTGTTTTCTTGCTATTAAGCTTTTTTAGTTCTTTGTATATTCTGGACGTTAACACCCTGTCAGAAATACAGTTGGCAAATATTTTCTTCCATTTTATAGATTATCTTTTTTGCTCTGTTGACAGTTTCTTTGCTGGGCAGAAGCTTTTAAGTTTGATGTAATCTCATTTGTCTATTTTTGTTTTTGTTGCCTGTGCTTTTGAGGTCCTATTTTTAAAAAATCCTGGCCCATGCCAGTGTTATGAAGCATTTTCCCTATGTTTTCTTTCAGTAGTTTCATAGTTTCAGGTCTTACATTTAAATCTTTAATCCATATTGAGTTGATTTTTGCATGTGTTGATAGGTAGAGATCTAGTTTCATTCTTCAGTATGTGGATATCCAATTTTACTAGCACCCTTTATAGAAGAGACTTCTTTCTCCAGAGGCTTTCTTAGTACCTTTGTTGAAAATAAATGCATGATTTATTTCTGGGTCCTCTACCTATTCCATTGGTCTATGTATCTGTCTTTAATGTCACTACCATGCTGTTTTGGTTACTATAACTTTGTAGTAAATTTTGAAGTTAGGTAGTGTGATCCCTAGAGCTTTGTTCTTTTTGTTCAAGATTGATTTAGCTATTGAGGGTCTTTTGTGAGTTCATAAAAATTTAAGGATTTATAAAATTTTGTGTAAAAATTGTCATTAATATTTTAATAGGGATTTAATAGGACATTCAATCTGTAGTAGTAAGGACATATCATAATATTAATTTTTCTAATCCATAAACACAGGCTATCTTCCTATTTATTTGTATTCACTTCAATTTATTTTATCAGTGTTATATAGCTTTTATTGTAGAGTAGTTTAACCACTTCCTTGGTTAAATTTATTCCTAGGCAGTTCTTTTGTAGCTATTGTAATTAGGATTGTTTTCTTGATTTTTTAAAATATAGATTGCTATTGGTATATAGAAACACTACTGATTTTTGTTTGTTGACTTTGTATCCTGCAATTTACTGAATTTATTTATGAATTTTGAGAGTTTTTGGGTGGCATCTCTAGGGTTTTCTCTATATAAGATCATGGCATCTGCAAACAGGAAAAACTGACTTTCTTCTTTCCAATTTGAATGCCCTTTATTTCTTTCTCTTGCTTAATTGCTCAGGCTAGGACTTCCAGTAAAATGTTGAGTAGAAGTGGTGAAAGTGGGTATTAGATCTTAGAGGAAAACTTTCTAACGTTTCTCTGTTCAGTATGGTGTTAGCCATGGGTTTCTTATATATGGCCTTTATAATTTGAAGCATGTTCCTTCTTTTCCTAATTTGTTGAGGGTTTTATTATGAAGGAGCATTGAATTTTACCAAATGCTTTTTCTGTGTTTTTTACAATGATTTTTTTTTGTAATTGATTCTGTTACTTTTAGGTATGCATCACGTTTATTTGTGTATGTTGCATCCTTGCATTTCTGGAATGAATTCTACCTTTGGTCATGGTGAATGCTCTTTTTAATGTGTTATTGAATTCTATTTGCTAGTATTTTGTTGAAAGTGTCTACATATATGTTCATCAAGGGTCTTGGTCTCCAGTTTTGTTGTTGTTGTTGTATCCTTCTCTGGTTTTAGAATCAGAGTAAACAGAAAGTAAAATGATGCTTACAAGAGGCTGGGAAGGGTGGGGGGAATAGGGGGAGGTTGGTCAATGGGTATAAAGTTACTTAGATAGGAAGAACAGTTTCTGGTATTCTATTTCACAATAGGATGACAACAGTTAACAATAATGTTTTTATATTTCAAATAGCTAGAAGAGAGAATTATGAATGCTATCACAACCAAGAGATAATAAATGTTTTGGGTGATAGATGTGCTAATTATACTGATTTGGTCATTACCCAGTGTATACATGTATCTAAACATCACACCATACCCCTAAATACGTGCAATTAGTGGATTAAAAACAAAATGAAACTTTTTAAAAGTAAGGAATCAGTTCATTTTCACAACATTTTTCTTTTTGCTTGCTTGTTTCCATCAGAAGTAGCAACAAACTTTCATCTTAAAAAGGTTTCTACTCCTCAATGGAAAAAAATTTAATCTAAGAATAAATGCAGACCTTTATTAGGAAGAATAATCATCACACACCAAAATTGCCACAGTAATACTTTATTCAGAAAGAAGCATTTGTATTTGAAGATGGTTACAAATGGAAATGGAAATCTTGAGAGAAAAAACAACACATATTTTGAGCATGAAATGCCATTTCCTTTTGTAAGGACTTGGTCATGACATAAACATTATTTCTTTAAAAGGTCAAGTCAAATTTCTTTATGTGTGGTGGTCTGCCCTCTCCTGGGCCAGAGTCATATATAAGAAATTCGCGTGACTTATAAAGAAAAATTCAGCTCCAAAAGAATAATGTATCTTGTAAATTAACCTGGTACTAAAATCTAAATATTTATTCAAGAGTGTGATAATTTCTCACAGATTGTAGTCCTTTTTCAAATATTTGAGGAGTTCTTAGGTGTGGTTGTTCTATTAATTTCCTACTTCTGTTCCTTTGCCTCCTTATCTCTATTGCAAAATAAACACAGCTTGGCACTTGACATTTTCTCTGACTTCTCTTTTAAAACATACTTTAGACGTAACTCACAGGCAATGCCTAGAATTCCCCTTTTTTGTCTACACATTTTTCCATTAAGATTTTCTTTATTATACATGTAATATAAATGTGTTAAACAAGAAAATTAGAGAATAGAAATAAATAAATCATTAACAATTACTTATAATCACATCCTAATAATAAAATCACTATTAATTCTTGGGAAACTAATTATTTTGATAATTGATATAGATAGAAATATATTAACAGTAAGAAAAGGTGTTAATTTTAATAAAATAGGATACAGAATACATACTTTGAGAAACATTTTAAAAATTGAATATGTGAAGAAAATATTTTTGTTTGGCATTTAAAATATTTTATAGTGCCATTTTATGTTGAGTGCTCTGTGTCTTTTTTGCTCAATTAGACAGTACGTGCTTTTGGAACAATGACTGAGCTAAATTAACTTGGAGAGTTGCTATTGTTAAGCACATAATTATGTATAAAAATATATGCTCAATATTTTGGAACAATCTGATCTATATTTTGATAATTAGCTGTTTTTGAAAAGTGTGCCCTAAAGGAGATAAAGAAAACAACTAGCATCTATCTTCTCATTATGAGTGAAAGCCAACCAAATAAAATGGGTCTAAGCAGAGACTATCAGGATTTCAGCTGTAACCATGATACAGACATGATAAAATAAGTATTTGAGATTGAATAGGTGACTTCAAAGAAATTTCATTATTGTGGATTATTTATAGTTCTCCTGTGATTTCTACTTTATTCTTTAATTTGAGATATGTAGAAAATATCTTCCAGAATGTCTTCTCAGCTCATAACCCTTCTCTTTGGTATGAGATCAGAGAGGTCTACTTACTAGTATAAACGTTAGACCCCCAAAATGTGTTACTCAAATATGCTGAAACTTTATATATTTCAAGGAACAGTAATGAGTACATGAAGATTAGGCAAGGCAGCTCTACTGCATCCGGTCACTTAGCAGTCCAGGCTGCTGAGATTCTGCCAACTTTAAACTATGACAATGTCACCTTTTGGGTTTTCACCACCCTGTTCAGGTCTAAAAGAGTAAGACATGAATGAGTGTACAAGGTCTGGGTCTAGAATTGGTACACATAATTTTTATTCACATTCAATAATGGGAACTTAATCACTTTACTATATTTAACTGTAAAACACCTGGGACGTTTAGTCCAAATTATTCCACAAGGAATATATAGATTTTGGTGAGGTGTTAGCATCTTTGCTATGCCCCTTCTTTCTATATCGGTAACATACTACTCTCTCCCACCCTCATTGATTTATCAATGATGAATACCTGGCATGCCACAAGCTGGGCAAGTCAGATTCAAATTCTCCCTCCAGGGGATAAGAGAGTAAAATTCAGAGACAATTTCTATATGTGACTGAAACTACAGCCATTAAAAGCATGAAGTTTCAAAAGAGAGAGTGGATGTGGAATAAAAATAAAGCAAAAGAATGCAAAAGACACAAGGTAGAGATTGGATTTCTGTTGACTTTCCAGTTGTTGATCTTACTCTCTTTCCAAATCTGACCAGAAGTTAGTCTGACTAATTCATGAAACAAGCTAATATTCTCTCTCTCTCTCTTTTTTTTTTTTTTTGAGTCTGATTCTCACTCTGTCACCCAGACACCCAGACTGGAGTGCAGTGGCATGCCTCGACCTGTTGGGCTCAGGTGATCCTTCCGCCTCAGACTTCCAAGTAGCTAGAACTACAGGCATGCACCACCATGCCTGGCTAATTTTTAATTTGTTATAGAGACTAGATCTTGCCATGTTGCTCAGGCTGGTCTTGAATTCCTGAGCTTGGGCAATCCTCTTGCCTCCTCCTCCCAAAGTGCTGGGATTGCAGGCATGAGTCACTGTGCCCAATTCTTTTAATTTTTCATTAAGTTTACTCAAGTTGATTTTTGTTACTTCAAAGCATATTTTAACACAGAAGAGTATGCTGGCGAAAATTTTTCTATTGGTTGAGGAAGAGTTAAACAGTTATTCTTGTTTTTGCACATGTTAAGTGTCTGCTTTTCAGAAAATTATACCTTACTGAGTTTTTTTTCCCATCTGGAAAATGTGAACAATAATACACACCTTTAATTGCCCTTGCAATTTTTAAACAGTAAACAATATAAATCACAGAGTACAGGTCCAGACATATGATACAAACTCAGAAAATGATATTTATGATGACACTAATTAAGATGATATTAATGATTTTATAGGTATCAAGTGGACTTGTTGTTCAGTATATTTTTTCAATTGAACCAGTCGCTCACAGTTGTCCATGAGGTTGTGTTTTCTCTGATTTTCAGATGTGGCTAAAACCAAGTGAAGTGTGATATTTTAAATTAAGAAACTTGAACCATTACACCAATTTCTGTAAGCTGTCTATAGCTAAAGGTCAGCTAAAGGCAAGAAAAGATTTTAGAAAAGCTCACTTTAAATCAAATAGTGCTAATTCTGTAAGGGGAAAATACTTGTCATTTGTTCATAATTTTTGGCCAACATTGTTTTAAATCCACTTTCCAGAATCTGATTATATCCATAATTCAAAATTAATTCAAAATGACTTTTTTTAAAAAAAATGCTAAAATTTGGGAGACTAAAAGATGTGAAAATATGTCTGTCACTCCCAAGAAAGGTAAAAATGGCAGGTACAATTTAAACTGTCTTAATCTTACTTTACCTAATCAACTCACTGAATTAAGCATTATTCTCCACAGCAGATGCAATTGAAGTGTAATGCCACTTTTTAAATTTTAATTTAATTCCACTTAACCAAGTCACCGAATTAACCATAAGTCTCCAATTCTACTGTATCACAAGTTGATAGATGTCCACATTATCCTCCTGCATGCCCAAAGCTAGTTGGTTACTTTCCAATACATGCATAAAATTAATGCTGTGGACTGGAGAACAATAAGTGTGTTTAAAATGAAGCTGAAAATTCTAGAAACGTTTTGCATCCAGATTACTTAACACACACAAATGCATACACACACAAAACACTTTATTTTAATTTTATTTTTTAGAGATGAGATCCCACTACAGTGCCCAGGCAGGTCTAGAACGCCTGGGCTCAAGCAATCCTCCTGGCTCTGCCTTCCAAAGAGCTAGGATTACAGGTGTAAGCCACCATGCCTGACCTCACACTTATTTTTTAAAAAGATTAAACAGGAAAATGTTGGTGCTGCCTTATGTTATGCAGTATCTGCAATAAGATGACTGAATTCTAATCAGCCAAGCTATGATCAAGTGAAAATTTTTGACAATGGGTCAAAATGTTGCTCAGGGACTGTAAATTCATATATATTTTAGGTTTACAGGGTTTAAATAATGTCTTTTAAAATGATATTACTGTTTAACTTTTTTGAGTAACTGGTTAATTGCCTATTCCAATCATGTAGAATAAGAGACGAATTTCTGTCCTGTTATTGGTCCTTTTGAACCAGATTCTTTTAGTTTATATAATATTTATTGGCAATACATGTACTCTTAAGGAAATCGTAGTCATTCTTTCTTTCTAACTTATATAAGTTATGCCACTGAAAGAAATATCAGTTACTCCAGGAATACTGAAGTATGTTTAAATATCAGAGAAATGGAACAATTTCATAATAGTGCTTCTTATTTGGGACTCTAAAATCACACATAGTTGCCAGCAAAAGAAGATACATAGAAAATGAGAGAAGTAGCAAAAGATATCCTGAACCTGATTACTTGTAAGTTTTAGAGAGGGAACTTGATACAAAAGCAAATAATGATAAAAGTGCCAGTTTATAATACTCTAACTTAGAGGGCTGTTCCAATACTGATATATATCCCAGAGACAAAATTTTTATTTCATTACAATCATTCTCCACGACAAAAAAATACACAAAGTAAAAATACCAAGACCAGAAAAGAAATGTTAACTCTGTCACAAACAACAAGCGAAGATGAAAATCAATATAAAAATGACCAACAATCCAACAGAAAATGAGCAAAGTGTATAGACACAAATGTGAATATAAAAGTTATAGGAAAAAGCTCTGAATGGTCCTTAAACATATTTAAAGACTTCACCTTTATTTGGAGTATGAGAACTACAAACTACAAATAAACCAAAACTGACATGCCACTTTTTAAATTTTAATTTTTTAATTTTTAGATCCAAGGGGTATATGTATAAGGTGTATGTCATGGGCATATTGCGTGGTGGTGAGGCTTAGGTTTCTATTAAGCCCACAATCCAAATGGCGTTCATTGTGCCCAATGACTTGGCTTCACCCTTTTCTCCTCTTCCTCCTTCACCCCTTTAAGAGTCCCTAGTGTCTGTTGTTTTCAACTTTATGTCTGTGTGTACCTAGTGTCTAACTCCCACTTATAACTGAGAACATGCAGTGTTCGGTTTTCTGTTTTTGTGTTAGTTCATTTAGAATAATGACTTCCAGCTTATCCACATTGCTACAAAGAACATGCTTTCATCCATCTTTACAACTGTATAGTATTCCCCAGTATATATGACATGCCATTTTTTTGTCGACATAAGATTGGTAAAAATCTAAGATATGATAACAAATGTTTTTGTTAGGGTGAAGAGAAAAGGGTAATTTCATACGTTGCTGGTAGGAACATAATGTAGTGCTATCTCTAAAGAGAACAATTTGGCAATATGTATTGCATTGACAGATGTGCACAACTCTTTGTCCCTGTAATTTCCCTACATTTTATTCTGTGAAATTACTTTTATAGCATTCTTTAAAATCCAGGGAGATCCTTTCACTATGAAGCAACTAAATATTATGAATTAAAATTAAACAAATTTCAGCTACCAGGCTAAGTTTGCGATAAAGTAAACGAACTCTTTTTTTGTTTTTGGTTAGTCTAAGTTTTATTTTTATTTATTTTTTAATTTTAAAGATGTAGGGCACAAGTCAGGATTGGGTACACGAATGGGTTAGGTACAGGTGAAGTCTGGGCCTACCGCCAGCCCTCACCCTGCCTGGGATTACCCTTTAGAGGCCAAAAATGAAGTTAAAGCACAGAGGTAAACGAATGCTAAAACTAGTGCTTGCCAAAAGAATTTGTTATTCCTTAATGACCTAAAGCATCAATGTTGAGAGCCATGTAGGACAGAAGAAAAGGCCAGACTCATGCTTTGTGGGGAGTTAACTCAGAGACTGTTTCATAAAAATGGGATCCCAAGGGGTCACAACCTTAATAAAACTGTTAATAGTTTGGGTGGGAAGTGGGAGACCCTGCAAACACAGGTAATATTTCTATATTGACCTTAGCTGTAGCCAAAGAATAAAATATCTCCCCTTGGAAAATGGAATCACAATAGCTCTCACTCAGGTGTGTGACCCAAATTTAAATTACCCCAGTGAGATCTGAAATACCTCAGTCAAAGAATTTATTTTAATGTAATGCTAGATTGATATTTCACCTTGGCACTGGGAAGGAAAAAAGGGGGGAGGTAAGATTTCCTCTCTAGGATACTTATGAGTAAACTGGATATATTCCAGGACTGAAAAATTGGCTTAACATAACTCCATTAACAGCTGGAAAAAGAAAAACAATGTTATTATCTCACTGATCATATCAATGTAGAAGAACATTCAATAATATTTAAAGTTAATTTTTGTAAAAAGTTACATAATTTTTTGTGCAAAACTAGGACTAAAAGATAATTTTAAAAATTTGATTTGAGGTACTTACTCAAGCTTACAGCCACCTCAATTTGATGAAACAACGAAAGCATTTTCTTTAAAATCAGAAAAAAGGAAAGGATTTTTACTTTATCATTAATATCCAACATATACCATAGTGTCCAAGCCAGTACAAGATAAATAAAAGGGGAAATTATTTTAAAAGGAAAAAAAAATCTATCATTATTTGGAGATAATATGATTGTTAACAAAGAAAATCAATATACCATTTGGATTAATGTGATAATTTTAAAACTTTACTTCAGAGAGTATCAATATGCAAAATGTCAGTTGCCTTTCTGAGCATCAGCAAATGTTTAATGTTTAAAAACATAAAATTTAAAAACAGAGAGCCCATAAATAAATATAACAAAAAATGTGGAAAATTTATCAAAAATTTTATCGAAAATTGTTAAAGCAACTAAATCTAAATCAAAAGTAGATGCTCATCTATGAGTGACTTAATAGTGTATGTTTCAATCAATTTATAGAAGTGAAAAAGACTCAGGATAGCCACAACACACTATAAGAAGAATAAAGTTGGAGAATTTACACTAATAGGGTCCAAGGTATTTTTTTTTAAGCAATGAAAATTAAGATAGGCAAGCAGTAGACAAGTAACCACTGGAATAGGAAAGAAAGCTCCTAGACCCAATTATGAAAACTGGATATGTAACAGAAGTACATGATAAATCTTGAATGTCAGATAAACAATGTATTAAAGATTCAATTAGGTATCAAATGGAAAAGAATGAAATTTGATTCCTACCTCAAATCATAAACCAAACTCAATTCCAGATGGAAGGTGAATAGGAATTTTATGTAGTAGTATGGGACAATTCCTATATAGTCTCAAAGTAAGGAAGGTCTTTTTAAAAAATGAAACACAAAACAAAAAATAAAATAAAAAGACTGACAAATTTCATTAAAATAAAAAATTCCTATTTATTAAAAGAAATTGTAATGAAAATGAAAGTATAATATACTGAGTGGGAGAAGATATATATAATACATATGCTGGCACAGTGCTCATATCTAGGTTATCCAAACAATTTCTGAATTCCTTATGAAAAAGATAACTCAATAAAAAAGGCATTTCAGAAAAGAAAAAATTCAAATTGCAAATAAAAATATGAAGTCGTAACAAAAAGACATAAAAATGGAAACTATGTGATATATCATTAGATGCCTAGATTAGTGAAAACAAGAAAAAACATCAGACTGACCAAGAAGTGGTAAAAATTTGGAAAAACAGGGAATGGCAAAAACCACTGTGTAATTTTGATACATCCACTTCAGAAAACAATTTTCTAAATTGTTTTTTATCTAAATAAGCTGAACATAGGCACACCTTATGACCCAGCAATTCTACTTCTAATATTTGCCTAAGGTAAATCTCTTATGTTTATGTTCCCCAAAATACATGCTAAAACATCCATATAGGATTGAAATAACTAAAACTAGAAAGAATCAAAATGTCTAAAAAGAGTGGGATGGAAAAATTGAAATGTGCTATGTTTCCACTGTGGAATCTTACACAGCATTGAATAGGAATAAATGAACATTATATGTAAGAATATGCATGTGTTGTTGTCCAAGCATGTGAAGTGGCAAAGTGCAAAAGATTCATATGATATGATTCTATTTTATAATATTTATACATAGGCACAACTGAGCTCTATTGATTCAGAGTATATAAGTGATAAAATGAAAAACAATAGCAAGAAAATGATTAATATTAAAATCAAAACAATGGTTAACCTCTGGAGGTTGAATGAGGAGAGATTGGGAGTGGACATGGGAGGAATCTGGAATGCTAGACATGTTCTGAGTTTTACCTCACTTGTAGTTTCACAAGAGTCTGCTTTATAATTATTCTTTAAGTTGTGCATATCTGTTTATTCTCTCTTCTGTGGTATACATACTAACAAATACTTCTAAGAAGAGAAAAAATAAATGGCCAACGAACCTGAGAAAGATTCATAATTTACTATGTAATAATAAAAAAGAAAACTAAATGAGAGGCAATTTTACACTCAATAGATTGACAGAAACTAAAAAAGTGTTGTGAGGATGCAGAAAAATAGTGGGGAGTGTAAATCTACATAAACGCTTTGGAAAACAATTTGAAATTATCTAGTAAAGTTGATGATACTAATATCCCATGACTCAACAACTCCACCATTGGAAACATGTTATAGAGAAACTCTAGCATATGTACAGGGGGCACGTACAAGAAAGTTAGCAGTCCTTCTCTTTACAATAGCAAAAAGCTAAAAACAATTCAGATGTCCTACAATAAAAGCAAGGATAATCCTACCTAGACATTACTCTGCAAAGTTGAAAATTAATGAACTATCATTATGTTTATTAACATAGATGCATCACACACATGTCATAAAAGTTATGTTGTAAAAATACATGTAATATGATTTCTTTTCTAGTATTACTCAAACACAAGTAACATAAAATTAAGTAATTATATATGTGTGTGTGTCTTAAAATAATCTAGGTGCTAAAGTTACCACTTGATACATTTTTACAAGTTAAGAAACATTTGTGTGACTACTATATGTAAAACATTCTAGCAGAAGTTAGAAAGACATACATGGAAAATATGTATATAAATTATGCTGTCCAAAAAAATTTTTGTTTGCAGTGTAGGACTCATGTGTACTGTGACTAGTTGATGAAAAATGGCAAAATAAAATTAGTTAAATATATACACATAGTCATATATATATATATATGCACACATATATATACCCATATATATGGTCAAGGATCGAAAAACATCGAGAGTTAAATATAAAATTTCAATGTAGTTTAAAACTCTGGATGGTGAATAAAAGGAAATATGAAGAGTGATGCACAATAGGCTTCTAATTTATTGGTAACATTCTTTTATATATATATATTTTTATTTTAAAGATGTGAGACTTATATATGAATGACACAATACTAGTTTAAAAAGAGCTACTGGAAAAGACACAAAAAGAAAAAGATGATCTTTATATATTGAATATATATAATCATGCATTTATATGTCAAAATGGAATAACCTCCAAGATCAATTAGTGGAAAGAAAGGCATACAAAATGTGTATACAATGCTATGACTAGTAGAAATTAAAAAGTAGAATGAGAATAAGTACACATTGTACTTATTTGTGTTGAACATTTTGGAGAAGTTATATAGGAAACAGATGACTGGGTGGTCACCCAGAAGACTGAGTATTTTGACGACAATTTTATGGGAGGAAGAATTTTCACTGGAATGGCCTTCTGTAACTTTAGACTCTTGTACCAAGTAAATACATTTCAACCATTACAATAGTTACATTAAAATGTTTTAAATAAATTATAATAGCTTACCCAAATTTTCCGATTAAACTGGATCCTATGATAAATCCAAATCAGTGGAAAAGCAAGACAACCTCACATATTCTACTAAAGGACTCAGGCAGTCTATTCCCAATTGAGGAATGTGTAAATCCTCCTGCTGTCATGAAAGGAGGGTAACAAGAGAAGCAATACTATGATTATTTTTTCAAATTACAAAGAATAAACATGAAATAGTAGAATGAGACAGAATTCAGTTAACGTTAAGCCAGAAAAATCACACCAAATATCAAATTTTCAGTCATTCTTTTTTTTTTTCTTTGAGTCAGAGTTTCACTCTGTTGCCCAGGCTGTAGTGCAGTGGTATGCTCACGACCACCACAACCTCCATCTGCTGGGCTCAGGCAATCTTTCCACCTCAGCCTTCCAGGTAGCTGAAATCATAGGCATGCACCACCATGCCTGACTGATTTTTTGATTTATTATAGAGAAGCGGTCTCACCATGTTGCTCAGGTTGGTCTCGAACTCCTGAGCTCAGGCAATCCTCTTGTCTCTGCCTCCCAAAGTGCTGGGATTACAGGTGTGAGTCCCTGTGCCCCAGCCATAGTCATTCTTTTTAGCAACACTTATACCATTCACATACATGGATTTTCACAGAGACCAACCAAGATTTCCAACAGTCACTGGTTTTATCATCTGATTTTTCTGACAAAAACTAGTTATATATATATATTTATATATATTATATTTATGTTTATATTTCTCCCTGCAAAGCCCATGATTGAGCAACATAGAATAGCAGCGAAGAACTAATGTTGTGAGCCAAAGTAAATTCATTTATTCAAAATGTAGTCTGACCTTGTTTTGTATGGTTGTATTTTCTTTTCTTTTTTATTTTTTTGAGTCAAAATATTACTCTGTTGCCTAGGCTGGAGTGCAGTGGCTCAACCCATGGCCACCACAGCCCCAACCTGCTGGGCTCAGGTGATCCTTCTGCTTCAGCCTTCCAAGTAGCTGGAACCACAGGCATGCATTACCACACCCAGCTAATTTTTTGATTTATTGTAGAGATGAGGTCTTTCCATGTTGCCCAGGCTGGTCTCGAACCTCTGGATCAGGCAATCCTTTTGCCTCCGCCTCCCAAAGTGCTGGGATTACAGGCATGTGCCACCGCACCCAGCTATGGTCATATTTTATAACACTTTTCATGAATCTGGAATGTACTAAATGTATCATCTAGTTGTCTAAAATTGATAAAACCTTTATTTCAATAAACTGATTATTCTATAATTTAACATAGCTAATGATTTTTTAAATGCTTTTAGGAAGCACAGAGACAATTTATTCCCATTTTTCTTATTTATCAATTTGCTGTACTGCCAGGTTGTTACTTTAAATTTTTGTCTTAAAATAATCTAGGTGCTAAAATTACTACTCTTGATACATTATTACAAGCTAACAAACATTTGTGTGACTACTATATGCAAAATGTTCTAGCAGAAGGTAGAAAGACATAGATGGAAACTATATATATAAATTATGCTTTCCAGAAAATGTGTCTGTTTGCAGGGTAGGGCTCATATGTACTGTGACTAGTTGATAAAAGATGACAAAAGAAAATTAGTTAAATTAGTGGCAATGGTCTGCTTGCAGCATCTGGGGTTTGTAAAGAAAATTGATTTGTTCGGAGCTTCCTGGATTTCATAAAGATTCAGGACAGAAGAAACATTTTACCTGAATCTTGGAAGTTAAAATGATTTTTATAAGGAGGCAAATAGGAATTCCAAAATGAAAAAAGAGCATGAGCTAGCTAAGACTAGTAGTAGGAAAGTACATGACATATTTTGAAAATTAAGAGTTTAAATAACCTGTTTAAATATCAAGTTGCAAGATCTCAGAGAAATAAGACAAGGCCGTGCTACAGACATTTTAAGCATTTTTTTTTGGAAAAGAGGAAATATTTACTCAAAGCAGATTGGCAAACAAATCTTTTTAAAAATTGTGATAAAATACACCTAGCATAAAATTCACCATCTTAGCCATTTTTAAGTGTACAGGTCAGTGGCATGAAGTATATTCACACTGTTTGTGCTACCATTTCCACCATCCATCCATCTAAGTCTTCTCATCTACAAGAGTCAACGTCTATGCCCTTTAAGCAATAATGGTCTATTCCTCCTTCTTCAGATTTTTAAATTAATATGAAATAATGACAGATGTATAAAAGGCACAAAAAACTCATCTACAGGTGGTAAGAAATGTGCAAGAATTCATAAATGGGTATACTAGACTGTATCCATATGTGTCTTTCTTGACATGTCTTTCTAGATAGATCCAAGAAAGAGAAGAGATGTAACAAAGTGAAGAACTAAGAAAATGAAGAGGCTAATGAGGGAATGTGGCTGAATAAACCAGAAGAAAATAGATTCCATTAGGAAGATGTTCTATAAGTTAGCCATCATGGACTTTTACCCGTAATCCTACTCATGGACCGTAAAATACAATAGCTTTGGATAGAAAAATATCATTTAAGTAGAATAGAAAGGATTGCATAAGGCAATACAGAAAGAGAGAATTGAACCATGCTTAGGGTCACCTGGCTGATATATTGACAGTGTCAGGCGCTAGGGGCCAGAGATCAGGATATTTGGTTCTAGGCCCATTTATGACCTTCTTTCCAGGAGCTTTTGGACTGAGTGGTGACTTAGATGGCTGAGGAACTAACAGACATACCCAGTTACCTTGTTTTCACAAGCTCCCATGGAAACAGAAAAAAACCAGGAAATTTTAAATGAGCCAATAACCTTCATTCAGCACACACAATGTATTCATCCAGGTTCTAGGTTTTACAGACAATAATTATGTTTATACACTGATGTATAGTCAAGAAGAACAAAGTTTTACATCTTACAAGAACATGTGGTCCTATCTAACCACAATATTGTGATGTTTCCATATCTTATGGTATTGCCATGGGAAAACACAATTTTGTTGTCATGAGTTTACTACAAAATCAGCTGTCAGATAAGCCTTAATTTAAAGATAATTAGCTTTTTTTGGTAATTGGAAACATGAGAAGAATGTTGTAAAATACCCCAAAGTAAACAAACCCAGTTGGTGGAGTAAATTAGCTTTGATTTACATGGAATTTTGTATGCCGAGAGATTTTGGTTTGAAAGAAACAGAACTTTTTGAATCCTAAAACAATTTTAGTTCATGTTGTTTCTTATGCTTACCTAACATTGACTGTATTTCTTTTTACTGTTATCATCAACTTCCTCAAGCGTTAAAAAAGTTGCCTTATCATCTCTCTTATGGTCATTAGACTTTCCAAGAGAATAATTAAATTCTACTTGGTAAAATGTGCTGGTAATCTTAAGGTTATGTTGTAACAACTTCATTTTGTGACAAATATAATAATAAAAATCACTGTAGTTGGATTGGAAAATTATGGCTATTATTGGCTGTCATGTACTTAGGATGACATTTCTGAGTTTAGGATGACATTCCAGTGTGACCCCACAATCCCTAAACAGGGACTGACTTTACAGAGTGTTGAGTCAGCTAGTTAGGAGCATAAACTGAGTGGAGGAAATACTGGGGAAGGTGTGGGAAATGCTATCTCCCAGAGTTTTGTAATTATCACTTTTGATATCATATGAGCAAGATGAATAAAACTCTGGACTATCTATGCTTCTCATCAAAGCAAGATGTTTGAGCTCAGTTTCTTTAAGATGAATTTAGAGGCTATAATACTGAGTGAGCTATCACAGAAACAAAGAACCGAGCATCACAAATTCTCACTCATAAGCGGACCTTGAACAACTATCATAATACTACAAGAAAGGGATTGGCAGTAGTGGGAAACTGCCAGGGGAGGGTGGAGGCAGGATTGGCAGTAGTGGGAAACTGCTGGGGGTGGGGTACACCTCATCAACAAGGGTACCTGCATTATGAACATTTGTATACCTAACTCTGAATTGTACCACGTATTTAAAATTAAGAATTAAAAAAATAAAAAATAAAATAAATTAACAAAACATATACAAATTTTTTAATTTGGTTATATTTTACTTATTTTGCTTATTGGAAGTGGAGAAAACTTAATGCTAGTGGCCTAATGCTTTCAATTAAAGGCTAGTGATGTTCCTTAAAGAACATCCATGGCCTAAAAGTAACTGTAGGGCAATTTCTATACTTTGTTATCTTTTGGCTGTTGACATGAGGAGCTTATTGTCTTTATTAGAAAATGATGAATGAGACAGACACTTTCTCCAGATAAGTGCATATATCATGCGCATGTGGGTAAGTCTATATATGTGTTCATAATCATGGACAATTTCACAAGACCCCCATGCTTCCTAAACTGCATCATGTTCCCCAAATTTAGAACTCAAAACATAAAGCAGCAAACCTACACCATTCACGCTTACCCTCTACAACTGCAGCAGTTCCTATTTGCCTCAATCTTTTTTCCCACTATTTTATCAAGTTAAGTTCTGCTCAAGTTAATATGACTTCCTCACTGTGTTCAAAAGAAATCGCATCACTATCTACTTACCTTTGCTACTGCCACTGTCTCCTGTATCCTAGATAGCCTTTGTCTTTTTTCTCCTAATATCCCCAATTCTAGCAAACTACTGCTTAAATTAATTTATACTTTTCAAGAATTTAAAAAATATCAACCCACAGCAAATTATTTTTTCTCTGCGATTTAATTGGTGACACAGTACATGTTGATTATTATAGTATAGGATTTTTTAAAGTAGGTAACACTTTCCTAGGTGTATAATAGCCACTCTCAAGAAGATAATAATATCCAGTATTTTAGGATTATATTTCATATTTAAATCCTTTCAGTAAGAAACTACCAAATGAAGAAAGATGATGTTGTGGACGCTGTCACCTTTACTGTGACATATTCTTTTAATGAGGGGCAGCAGTGGCAATATTTTATTAGAAATTGCTATGTGTCACCAAAAAATGTATTTGTTTCACATTATTGATATTTGAGTTTGTCCACCTACCAAAGTGCTGGGATTACAGGCATGAGCCGCTGTACCTGGCTTTGTTGATTTTTTTTTGTATTGATTTATGGAAATGTTTAATCCATTAAGAATTTTATATTTTTCAGATTGGAAAAGATAGTTTATTTAAAAAGGAAATTAAGGGAAAGAAAGAGAGAGAGAGAGAGGAGATTCACCTCCTCAAGGTAGGGGAGGGAGCCAAAAGTAAGAAACACAGTGGCCATAGCTCAAAGAGCCACATGGACACACCAGAGTTTAACAAAGCAATGGCCAGGAATTTAATATATTTTATAAATACATGTTTTGCAAGCTTGTTTTTAGTTTGTCTTTTGACCTTGCTTATGATATTCCTTTAGCATCTTAAATAATATTTGTCAAAAGCATCAGTCTTCTATAATTTGTATCTTGTTTAGATAAAGGCTTTTTATTTTCAAGACCAAAAAAAAAAAAATCATTTACTTTTAAAAAAAGTAACACATAAATCACTTACTTTTACATTTGGGTCCATTCAAAATTGTTTTATAAAGACAGGGATAGGGATCAAATTCCTCTTGCCCCTTGCCAAATAGTTGACCATTTTTCTCCCTCATCATTTAAAAAAGTAGCAATCTATCTTTTTTCCTATCACATTAAAATGCCATTTGGTCATTTAGTAAATTACAATGTGGGGGTTTTAAAAAATGTGCATTTGGGTTATTTGCCATATTCTGTTTCCATTGTCCTAAGTAAAGAAAGGCAGTCCACCGTGGATTCTGAGCACACCTGAAAAATCTTGAGAAGTGTATAATAAGGCTTACGTACTTTTTTTTTGAGTTGGAGTCCCACTCCATCACCCAGGTTCTACTGCAGTGGCCTGCTCATGACCACCCCAGCGATCTTTCAGCCTCAGCCTTCCAAGTAGCTCGAACTACAGGTGTGTGCTACCACATTTGGCTAATTTTTAAAAAATTTACTGTAGAGACGAGGTCTCACTATGTTGCATATTTTTGATAGAGTAGTATCTGTTGCTAGTTACCCAGGCATCTATGTAGGTCAACGCACCTAAACAATGTTACTGTATACTTTTTTCCAGAGGCTGGTAGAAACTGATTTGTTCATTCCTTGACACAATGTTTGCTGTCTGCTCTAAAAGTGCTGAACTTTTTCCCTTCTATGTTCCAATTTTTAAATAAATTCTTCTGCATATGCAGATGCCATCTGGGCCAATTTTACACTTTTGTGGACTCTGGGGGCAGGGATAAACACTGCAAATATGCTGATATCCATGTTGCTTATTGTAATGTGAGTAATGAAGTCTTTGTCTCTGACCAAGGAGTTTCATGTCTTCTGCCAGCATTTATTAAGCAGTAACAAGTTATCCTATTAGTTTATAAATAGGGTAAAATCTGAAACCCTTCATTTGTGACAATCTGAAAGTTTATACATGTTAAACTGTTTTAATTATTTTAATTTTAAATATGCATTTTAATAAGTGGCAGGGGGTTTCCGGTAAGATGGTGACGACCTAGGTGAATTTGTGAGATTCTCCGAATGTGAGTTCCCCAAAAGACTCTTGTTTTTCTTCCCCCATCCCCCAGCCCACCACCAGCTGCACTGGTCCGAGGCCCGGGGAACTTAGGTCCCACGCAGGGCCGGATATTGTGGCCCCCAACTGCTGCTGTTCCACCATACGTGACTCCCGCCTGCGTGTGAGTCTCGGGTCTTGGCTCCCTCCCTGGCTACATTGTGTCTCACCCAGCACCCAGCACCAAGCCGCCAGTCACTCAGGGAGGCTCTGGGTGCCCACCCCTCAGAGACACCTGTCCCATTCCTGGTTGAAGTACCCTATGGGGAGCCCAGGGCCATTCTTGCTGCTCACCACCTGCCCTTTGGAGCTTTGGAGCTCTGGAGCTCTGGGCCCACCCTGGCTGAGGCACTCAGTGTGTGACCCCAAGCTTGGGGACCCAGACAAGTGGAGAGAAATAGATCTGTGGAAGTGAAACTGCCTCAGCCATTCTCCAGGCAGAGATTTCCATTGCCTGCCCACCTATCAACAACCTCCACCTCGGTTCCTAAGGTAACGTCACTAAACAGGAGACAAAGCCCCACCCTTATGCTGAATCAGACAAAAGCAACTCCCAGGCAGCAGGCTAAAAAAAACAAACAAACCCAAACTGCGAGTAAATCTAGCTGCCTGCAACAAAAATAAGGGAGAGGCTGGAGATCAGAGCTGAAGTGACTTTAGTCTGATCTCTTATTTTGACTTTTGATTTTATCATTTTGACTGCTTGTTTTGATCACTTTTGTTGTTTGCTTTCTGACTTACACTGTTTCATGATTTTACTGGTCTGTCTCTGTGTAGCTACCAGTATTCTTTAGGGAATCTTTCTTACATGTCTTTTTTCACTTCTCTCCAGCCTTGTGTCTCTTTCTCACCTGATAGTTGGTATGTATGTCTGTTTTCCCTCTCGCTCTTCTCTCTTTCTAACTTCCTATTGATCCCCCCTTCCTCCATTATTTTCCTCTTTTATATCCCCTTTTAATATAGGGACCAAGCCTACATACTGCTGCATAGACAGATTGTAAGGCAGAGGGAAGTAGGTTCCAGTGTGCTCATACACCTGTTGGTGGATGCTAGAATTAGCATATACATGCTGAACCACGACTTCCCCCTCAATTAAACCTCAAAACTGCAAAAAGTTCAGCCTGCATCCCACACTCCAACCTCAAAAGTAAACAAAGCCAGAAGATCCTCATAAGGAAGAACAGGATATTGCAGAAGTGAAACAAAAGCAATCCCACCTTCCCTCAAAAACAGAGTTAAAGAAGGGGAGGGAAAGAGGGAGAGACAGAAAAATCTACACAAATGAAGAAAAACCAAAAGAAGAGTATGGGTCTCTCCCAGACCCCTGGGAGGGCTGAGAAAACTGTCTTCAGAATGCAAACAATGAAGAGCCCCAGAATGAAGGGTCTCAAACTACAAACCAAGATATCAAGACATTAATGGAGAGATTAAAAAGAATTGAGGAGACACAAGAAGAATCTAGGAAGGAGCTGGTATCTGAAATAACAGTAATAAAGAATACTGTGAATGAAATAAATAACAAACTGATAAGCATGGAAAGCAGAATTACCTAAGCAGAAGAAAGAATCTCAGAGCTTGAGGACCAAAATATAGAACTAACCCAAACTCTTAAAAACACAGAAAATAAGCTCAAAAAGACAGAACAAAACCTTCAAGAGATGAGCGATTACTTCTAGAGACTGAACCTAAGAGTAATTGGCCTTCCTGAGGCAGAAAGAGAGACAGAGACCACACTGGAACAAATCTTCCATGAGATCATTCAAGAAAACTTCCCTTATCCAATCATTGATGCAAAAATTCAAACAAAAGAGATTCAGAGAACCCCTGCAAGACAACAAATTAGAAGACCAACTCCTAGACACATAATAATTCACCTAAACAAAGTAGGCATAAAAGAAAAAACCCTAAAGGCAGCAAGAGAAAAAGGAGAGATCACCCACCATGGAAGACCAATTAGAATAGCAGCAGATTTATCTACAGAAACCCTGCAGGCTAGGAGAGCTTGGAGCCCTATCTTCAAAGTCCTAAAAGATAAACAATTCCAACCAAGAATAACCTCCCTGGCCAAGCAAAGCTTCATCAGCGAGGGAGAATTAAAATCTTTCCCAGATATCCAATCCCTAAGAACTTATGCTACCACTGAACCACCTCTACATGAAACACTTAAGAAAGTACTAGACACAGAAGAAAAGGGAAAAAAGAACAACATTCTTCACAAGAGTACAGGAAAAAGAATAAAATACACATGAACCAACCCCAAAACAAAAAAAAAAAGACAAAAAAAGAAAACCCAAGTGGAAGAATAAAAACTCTATAAGATATCTATGATAGGAACAAACTCACACATTTCAATAATTAGCCTAAATGTGAATGGACTAAACACACCACTGAAAAGATATAGAATGGCCAAATGGATAAAATAGCACTAGGCAACAATATACTACCTTCAAGAGACCCATCTCACTAGAAAGCACATACACAGACTCAAAGTAAGAGGATGGGAAACAAATTTTCAGGCGAATGGAGCACAAAAGAAAGGAGTCGTCGCGATCCTAATTTCAGACAAAATACCATTTAAGGTATCAAAAATTAAAAAAGATACAGAGGGCCACTACATAATGATAAAAGGTTCACTCCACCAACAAGAAATATCTATCTTAAACATATATGCACCCAACATAAGTGCGCCAACTTTCATAAAGCAACTTCTAGGAAAACTAAAGAAAGATATTGACTCCAACACCATCATAACTGGGGACTTTAATACCGCACTCACAACCCTAGACAGATCATCAGGACAAAAAATCAGCAATGAGATCCGGAACCTCAATGTGACTCTTGACCAAATGGACTTAATTGATACCTACAGAACACTCCATCCAAAGACCACAGAATACACGTTCTACTAATCACTGCATGGAACATATTCTAAGATCGACCACATACTTGACCATAAAACAAGCATGCACCTTCTACCATGCACCTTCTTGGACCACAGTGGAGTAAAAATAAACATTAACACCAACAAGGTCCCCCCAAAACTCACAAAGACATGGACACTAAACAGCATGATGCTAAACAACTCCTGGGTCAATGATGAAATCAAAACAGAGATCAAAAGATACCTGGAAACAAATGAAAATGAAGAAACATCTTACCAAAATCTCTGGGATGCCATGAGCTGTAGTAAGAGGGGAATTTATATCCCTACAAACGCACATGAAGAAAATGGAAGGATCACAAATTAACAGCCTAACAAGCCACCTAAGGAAGCTGGAAAAGCAAGACCACAAAAACCCTAATTTCAGCAGAAGAATCCAGATCACCAAAATAAAAGCCCAAATCCAGGACATAGAAGACAAAAAGATAATACAAAAAAATCAATGAAACAAAAAGCTGGTTCTTCGAAAGGATAAACAAGATCTATGGTCCTCTAGTTAGAATGACCAAGAAAAAACGAGAAAAAACCCAAATAAGCACAATCAGAAACACAAAAGATGAAGTCACATCTGACCGTGAAGAAATACAAAAGATCATTAGAGACTACTACATACACTTGTATGGAAACAAATTCGAAAACCTTAAGGAAATGGAGGACTTTTTGACATCACACAACCTACCTAGACTGAAACAAGAAGAAATTGAGACCCTAAATAGACCAACAACAATCAAGGAAATCAACTACGTAATAAGACAACTACCTACAAAAAAAGCACTGGTCCAGGTGGCTTTCCAGCAGAATTCTACAAGACATTTAAGGAGGAGCTGATACCAATCCTACTGAAGGTATTCCAGGTGATTGAAAAAGATGGAACTCCCCAAATCATTTTACAAAGCCAACATCTCATTGATAACCAAGCCAGGTAAAGATCCAACAAAGAAAGAGAACTACAGGCCAATGTCTTTGATGAACATAGATGCTAAAATTCTCAACAAGACCCTAGCAAACCGGATTCAACTATACATCTCAAAAATCATCCATCATGACCAAGTAGGCATCATACCTGGGATGCAAGGCTGGTTCAACATTCGTAAAACCATAAATGTAATTAAATACATCAACAGATGTCAAAACAAAAACCACATGAGTATATCATTAGATGCAGAAAAAGCTTTTGATAAAATCCAGCACCCCATCTTGATAAAAGCCCTCGAACATATAGGCATATGGGGAACATACCTCAAAATAGTAAAAGCCATCTACAAGAAACCCACAGCCAGCATACTCCTAAATGAACAAAAATTGGAAACATTTCCCCTGAAAACTGGAATGAGACAAGGATGCCCACTCTCACCCCTCCTGTTCAATATAGTATTGAAAGTCCTGGCTCAAGCAATCAGAGAAGAGAAGGCAATCAGGGTTATCCAAATAGGAAAAGAGGAAGTCAAGTTATCTCTCTTTGCAGATGATATGATTGTGTACCTTGAAAACCCAAGAGAATCTGTCAAAAACCTTACACTGATAAAGGCCTTTGGTAAAGTCTCAGGATATAAAATAAATGTGCAAAAGACAATCACATTTCTTTACACCAATAATAAACAAACAGAAACCCAAATAAAAACCACAATTCCATTCACAATAGCCACAAAAAAAAATGAAATACCTTGGCATCTTCCTAACCATTGACATGAAAGACCTTTACAATGAAAACTACAAAACACTGCTCAAAGAAATCAAAGATGACACAAACAAGTGGAAAAATATCCCATGTTCGTGGATTGGAAGAATCAACATTGTGAAGATGTCCATCTTACCTAAGGCAATCTACAAATTCAATGTAATACTCATCAAATTACCAGCAACATTCTTCTCAGACCTAGAAAAAACAACACAGGAATTCATATGGAAACACAAACGTCCAAGAATAGCCAGAACAATCCTCAGCAAAAAAAAAAACAAAACAGGTGGTATCACATTACCAGACTTCAAACTTTACTATAAAGCTACAATCATCAAAACAGCTTGGTATTGGTATAGGAACAGGCATATAGATCAATGGAATAGAACTGAGATTCCAGAAGCAAAACCTCTATTTCTCAACCAACTCATCTTCGACAAGGCCTCCACCACCTACCACTGGGGAGAGGAAAACCTATTCAGTAAATGGTGCTGGGAAAAGTGGCTGACCACATGCAGAAGATTGAAACAGGATCCCTATCTATCCCCATGCACAAAGGTTGACTCCAAATGGATCAGAGACCTAAATGTAAAACCTCAAACCATAAAAACCTTAGAAAATGAAGGACATATCCTCATGGAAATCAGAACTGGCATCCAATTCCTGAACAAAACCCAAAACCCACAGGTCATAAGAGAGAAGATAGACAAGTGGACCTTATTAAACTGATAAGCTTCTGCATAGCCTAAGAAACCATCAAGAGAGCAGGGAGACAGCCTACAGATTGAGATAAAGTATTTGCCAACACTAGGTCTGACAAAGGCTTAACATCTTGGATCTACAAGGAACTCAAATGTGCTGAAAAAAAAACAAACAACCCCATTATAAAATGGGCAAAAGATATGAACAGACACTTCACAAAGGAAGGCATCCGAACAGCCAACAGACACATGAAGAAATGTTCAACCTCACTAATCATCAGGGAGATGCAAATCAAAACCACACTGAGATATCACCTAGCTCTAGTTAGGATGGCAATATCAACAACTCAAAAAATAACAGCTGCTGGAGAGGGTGTGGCGAATAGGGAACACTTCTACACTGTTGGTGGGAGTGTAAACTAGTGCAACCTCTGTGGAAAGTAGTGTGGCAATTCCTAAAAGCTCTAAATATCAACCTCCCATATGACTCTGCAATCCCCCTACTGGGAATATATCCTGAAGAACTCAAATCACTCTATAAAAAAGATACCTGTACACGTATGTTTATCGCAGCATTGTTCACAATAGCAAGAACCTGGAAGCAACCATGCTGTCCATCAAAAGAGGACTGGATTTAAAAATGTGGTATATATACACGATGGAATACTACGTAGCCATAAAAAAGAACAAAATCATGAATTTCGCAGCAACCTGGATGGAACTAGAGTCTATAATACTGAGTGACCTCTCAAAGAAAGAAAGATCCGAGTATCACATGTCCTCACTCATATAGTGGACCTTGAACATCCAATATAATACTATAAGAAAATGACTGACAGTAGTGGGAAACTATGGGGGGGGAGAGATGGGATTAATGGTAGTAAATATCTGTCTGGTAGCCAGGTTCGGTGGCTCAGCCTGTAATCCCGTGCCTTTGGGAGGCTGAGGTGAGTGGATTGCCTGAGCCCACGGGTTCGAGACCCGCCTGGGCAGCGAGACCTCATCTCTACAATAAATAAAAAAAATCAGCCAGGTGTGGTAGCACATGCCTGTAATTCCGGCTACTTGGAAGGCTGAGGCAGAAGGATTGCCGGAGCCCAGCAGGTCGAGGCTGTGGTGGCCAAGAGTGGCCACTGCACTCCAGTCTGGATGGCAGAGTGAGACTCCAACTCAAAAAATAAAAAATAAAAAATAAAAATAAATAAATAAATAAATTTTAAGAAATTAAAAAAAAATATCTGTCTGGAGATGGGGAAACACCTCTTATCAAAAAGGGTGCCTGAACAAAATGTATTTGTATACCTAACCCTTAACTTTACCCCACAATATCATAATATAAATATTGATTATTAAAAGAAGAGAAAAATTGTAAAAAAAAAATGTGTCAATACTACTCCTTTTCAACATTAGTTTGTCTGATCTTTTTATGTTTGTTTTCCCTGAAAATAAAATCTGTTGATAATTTTATTGAGCTCATATTGAACAAAATATATTGACTTAAGAAGAATGAATATGTTTAAAATATAACCTTTTTGTCCAAGCCCAAGATATGTGTCATTGTTTATTTACATAATTTTGTATTATGGGCAATGGTATGTTAAAAATATAGTCTCTGCATATATTATTAATTTTATTATTTGGGAAAGTTTAAAAAATATCAGTGATTATAAAGGTTTGATTTTTTTAAGCAGGAAGTTCTTGAATCGGATGTCAGATGACCTTGATGTGTAAGTCCAGCAAAATTCTAGTCAGGACTTAAGAAATAATTTTTGCCGGGCTCAGTGGCTCAGCCTGTAATCCTACGCCTTTGGGAGGCTGAGGTGAGTGGATTGCCTGAGCCCACGGGTTCGTGACCCGCCTGGGCAGCGAGACCTCATCTCTACAATAAATAAAAAAATCAGCCGGGTGTGGTAGTGCATGACTGTAATTCCGGCTACTTGGAAGGCTGAGGCGGAAGGATCGCCGGAGCCCAGCAGGTTGAGGCTGCGGTGGCTGGGAGCGGCCACTGCACTCCAGTCTGGGCGACAGAATGAGACTCCAACTCAAAAAAAAAAAAGGATAATTTTTTTTTTCTGTGGTCCTCAAATACATATCAAAACAAAAGTTATCCTATATAGACATAAACAAATTAAGAAGTACTAAAATGGGATGTCAAAAGACATCCTGGAAGTCATTGCAGTGATGTAGGAGTTGCAAGAAGAATCTAGAAAAGCAGAGAATAAAATAATTAAGTATAAGAAATTAATAGATGTTTCCTTTTAAGAAATATATGAAATAACTCAGGGACACATTGATTTCAAGAGGAGGGATGAAAGAAACTGAGATTCAAGAAATCTGCTGATGAGGTTATTGAGTGAAAATCACTATAGTATTATTGTAATTGTAAATCTATTGCAACCCAGTTTGGAACAGCCTCAGAAACCTCAGGTTATATCCAAGGGTCATTGACAAGTCAAACACAAGATAATATTCAAGAGTGAAAAAGCAAAAGCCCTGAATGTGTGCATTTACTGTATATATATACATTTTATGAGGGGGCCCAAAAGAAACTGGAATTATTTTTTGGTGGGTAGGCCCCTTGTAGTTCAGTCTTCCTCCACCATGTAAGTGTTCTAGAAGCCCAACAGCATAAGTGTGCCAGCTAGAGGTATGTCACAGTTTGCAGAAGAAATGTCCGGAGTTGTGGTAAAAAGGTGACTGCTTCTTCCACTACAACAATGCATCTGCCCACATGGTGCTGTGTTGAGTGTTCAGCAGTTTTGACCCCAAACAGCATGACCTCAGTGCCTCACCCTCCCTATTCACCTGCTCTCCCCACCCCAATTGACTGTTTTTTGTTTCCCCAATAAAAAAAAGTTCTCAAGAGGAACATTTTGCCCATGTGGAAGAAGTGAAACAAAAAATAGTAGAAGCAGTAAAAGACATCAAAATGGATGAGTTCAAAACTGTTTTGAGCAGTGAAAAAATGCCTAGATAGATGTATTGCATCAAACAGAGCATACTTTGAAGGTGACTGAAGTTTAAGTGCAAGAATAGATACATAATTGTTTTTTAAAAAATACATTTCTTGGGTCCCCCTTCTATACATGATTTTATAAATATAATCATTATATGTGAAAATTTTATACATGTGAATTATAATAATTATATGTGAATTATACATGTGAAAACTATATAAATATATATATAAGTATATATACTTATACTTTTTAGAGCTGTTGAAAATCATATATATATATGATTTTCAACAGCTCTAAAAAGGAGGGGGAGGGAGCAGGAAGAACAGAAGCAGAAACTCACCTGAGGGAAATTGTGCTACTTCAAGGTCACTATGAACAAATATTGCCTCTGCAATACTAACAACTGCCTCACTAGCATCAACACCCCTAAAAAAGCCATTGGGAGATTAGTCATTAGACTCAGAATTACAGAGCCAGAGCCTAGATGTGTAATTATCCTGTTCTGCTTTGGGCAAGATGCCAGCTGGGAGTTATGTGCAATTCTGAGGGCTGTTTTCAAAAGACACTGAGACTGACGCATGTGTAGAGGAGCAAAGTAAACTGAGTGATAAAAATTTGGGACCATTTTAAGGGAGAAATATGGAGTAGATACCATAATATTTTGTCTTGTAATGAGATGGTCATGAGTTAAACATGACAGGATATTTATTGAGTTAAAATATTTAATATTTGAAGGATTGGTATGTGGGTGTTGGATTAGAATTCTCTGCCTAAAAATTATGTTTGTCTAGCAATCCAGCTGATTTATGGAAATTTCTCTAAGTCTAACACTTTATAATCCTAAATGTCAAGTATTATAATTAATCTGTGACGAGTCATTGAGAATAGCAAAGGTTAAGTTTTGGAAACAATGAAGTAGATGTGAACCCAATGTAAACACTTTATTAACAGAATCATAATGTGGATGGGTTGGGAGAACAGAATCTTGGCGACCATCAGATTCAAATTCTACCCTGGCCACTTCCTAACTGTGTGATGTTTAGTAAGTTACCCATTTTGTGCCTCAGTTGTTTTTCCATCTGTAGATCTGGGCTAGTAGTAGCACATAAATCACAAGACCATATAGTGGATTAAATGGGTTAATCTCAAGTTAAAATTTGATCTAAAGCATTTCCAGACAGATAGTAAATACTACATAATGATAGCCATTATTATTACTGAAATTGCCAGGAACAGGCTACCTTATGATTCATGATGCTCCTTGGGGTCATGTCATCTGTCTTACTCGCTAGGCGAGAGTCTGTAATTCCTTGATTTCTTTTCAGAAATGAGCCTGCTGGGTAATAAATAATCATTCCTGACAGTTCTGTGTCTGCCTTCCTCAATCCTATCAGGGATTGAGGAAGAATGGTGATGATGGTAGTTCCTCCACAGATAAGCTACTGATTTTTAAATACATAAATATCATGAATAATATAATGTTTAAAAAAATAAATATAAAATAGAGGACTGCATAAGGACTGCCTTCCAAAGAACTTCACAGAGTGACCAGTATGTAAATCTCAGTCAGTGGCTTCATGTCATGTCCATTTTTCAGGGAGGTGAGAGTGATACAATGAGTTCTAACCCCTGAATCCGAGGCAATGCACAGGAGGCACATCTTCCAGCTTCTGCTACCTGGTGCCAACACCTTGCAATGCAGCCATGTATCTATATCCTTGTAGAAAGCAAATGACTGCACTTAGAAGCGTTGCACTAACATAAGACCATTAAACGTACGTACTTTCTGAAAAAATGCAATTACAATGAAAAAGCTAGGCTAAATTCCCCTTTCCCTCTTCCAGGTATTTTTAGCCATACCTCCTTTTATAGCAGTTATCACAGTCTTCCTGTTGATCTCTTGCTTCTGTCCACAAATAGTGTTTTATCATTTCTGTATCAATTTCACCAACCTTTTTAGCACAGCAACTTGGCCAGGGAAGGAACACAAACATTTTTTGAATAAATGTGTACAATTATTTGTAAATGCTGAGAATACTGGATATTGTTGTATGAGCAAGTGATTTGTCAACGCCTACTTTGTGGTATTGTTAAAGCTTGATATTGCAGTGTTTATAAAAAATTTAAGCAAGTTCTTAGACTCAGAGCCTACTGAAAATGTGAACATTTTCTTATTTATATCTGTATTTCCAGATTTTCCTACAATTCTAGGCTCATATATGATAGGCACATGAAAATGTTATAAATTCACACCCAACCTGACCAGTTATTGAAATTTATCTGATACAGCTAATAATATCAACAACAATTAAAAATAGTGGTTGAACGCCAGGCTTGGTGGCTCAGCCTGTAATCCCGCGCCTTTGGGAGGTTGAGGTGTGTGGAATACCTGAGCCCGTGGGTTCGAGTCCTGCCTGGGCAGTGAGACCTCACCTCTACAATAAATCAAAAAATCAGCCGGGCATGGTAGCGGATGCCTGTAATTCCGGCTACTTGGAAGGCTGAGGCGGAAGGATCGCCGGAGCCCAGTAGGTTGAGGCTGTGGTGGCCGGGAGTGGCCACTGCACTCCAGTCTGGGCGACAAAGTGAGACTCCAACTCAAAAAAAAAAAAAAATAGTGGTTGACATTTCTTATGGTCTTCTTATATTTCACTGTGATAAGTAGAGATATAAGTAGTTAAATAAAATAATGAATTATTTAATCCTCACAACAAATCTAGAAAATGAATATTATTGTTCCTACTTTGTAAATAAAATGTTGATATTTGGAGGCAAAATAACTTGTCCTAAGTGATGCATCTGATTTACAATAAATTGTAGACGCAATGCTGAATCTATTAGATAATGAACTTCTTGCCAACAACCACTCTGTGATATCTCTTATTACTGTTATCCAAGCACTGAATGGCACTGATATCTCCCTGCTTCCCTAGTTTAGGCTTTTCAATTATTGTCAGGGATCATTTTAACAATAAGTTATTTATAGAACCATTTATAGAGCAAATGAACTTTAATTTTTAATGAAAAAAAAAACTGACTTCATCCTGGTTTATATTTAGAGTACAAATAAAATTTTCCCCAATAGTGTAGCTAAACGGTGAAGTCCATAGGTTTGGAGACCAGGATTACAATTCCTGCATTTGTTGCTGTGAACATTAGAAAGTTGCTTAACTTCTCTGTGTCTCAGTCTGTTCCTCCGCAAAATGCAGGTATCAATAGGCCACTTTTATAGGACTATTATAGACAAAAATGAATGAATGTGTATAAAGCACTTAGAACAGTGCCTGGCACTAAGTTCTCTGTAAATGTTAGCTATCATTATTACTGGTATTATTGGAGACTCAAAGAAATTTACCTTAGAGGCAATCTAGCTTAGTCGCTAGGACTGCTGAGGTTTGAATACAGTCATTACTTAGATAAGTTACCTTAGGAAAGTTATTTACCTCGCTGTACTCTAGGACCCTTATCTACAAAAGAGAGGTATTATGAGTACCTACCTAAGAAGTGTGTTTTAAAGAATAAATGAATGAATATGTGTAAAGTGCTTAGAACAGTACCTCACACAGAGTAAGCCCTAGTTATTGTCTTCATTGCTGCCACTGCTTTGTTGTAACTGCCTGTTCTGATTGGCAAGAACTCCTATCCCTCTTTGCCTTGGTGATTTTTGCTCCAGAGAGGTCCCAGAACCACCTGTGTGCTGTCTCATGTGTGATGGACCAGACCTGGTGAGGAGCTGCCTCACTGCTGGGACCAGCTCCAATGCTCTCCCGAGGCCAGAGATCTGTATCACTTTCAGATGTGAATGTCCAAGCGAGCCCTGGTGTTGCTGGTATCAAGGTGTATTTCTGTTTCTGCCTGCATTAGTTTCCTAGAGATGCTGTAACAAATTATTACAAAATTGGGGGCTAAAACAACAGATGGGCATTCTACTACAGTTCTGGAGGCAAGATGTCAAAATCAAGGTGTCTGTTGGGCCACGATCCCTCTGAAGGCTCTATGGAAATTTCTTGCCTCTTTCTGGTTCTGATGAATTCAGACGCTATTTAGCTCATGGCTATTATGACTTCAGTCTCTGCCTTAGTCCTCACATGGCCTTTTGCTCTTCTTCCTGCGCCTATTCTCTGTGTGTCTCTTATAAGGACACTTGTCATTGGACTTAAGGCCTATCTGGGTAATCCACCCAAGATCATTATTTATGTTCACAAGGGATCCCTTTTCTAAATAAGGTCACATGTGCAGGACCAAGAAATTAGTTGGTAGACATATATTTTTGGGGAGGGTATCATTCAGCTCACTACACTGTTGTAACAAATTATAAATGTGGTGGCTTAAAGTAATACGAATGTATTGTCTTAAAAAATTTATTGTTCTGGATGTCAGATGTCTAAGACTATTTTCACTGGGCTACAATCTGGATATCAACAAAGCTGTGTTCCTTTGTGGAGATTCTGTGAGTCAATCTGTTTCTTTGCCATTTCCACCTTCTAGAAGCTGCTCACTTTTTTTTTTTTTTTGACTCATGGCTTTCTCTTTCTGTCCTCCAAATCAGCAACATTGTATCTCTCTCACCCTTCTTCAATCATATCTGTTTCTGATCACAGCTAGAGAATGTCTTTCCTTTTAAGGACTCATATGATTAGACTGGGCCCACCTGGGTAATCTGGAATAATCCTCCCATCTCAAGGACCTTAATTCAACCATATCTGCACATTCTCCTTTGCCATATAAGGTAACATATTCAGAGGTTTCGGTGATTAAGACATGGATGTCTTTAGGGAACCATTATTCTGTCTACCACACTAGGCCTAAGACCCAGTGTTACTTCAGAACCATCTTTGGCGACAAAAAAGGGGGGGGTTCAAAAAACTACAGAATTTATTTATACAAAATTGTCTATTTATTCTTACATGTTTAAACTTTAGTCACCCTCAAAGTGTTCTCCTTGATGCTTTACACCTATCAAGATGTTTTTTCCACTGTTCAAAACTGTTTTGAAGTCATTGATATTGATGGCTTTTGGTGCTTCTGCTTTTTTTTTTTTTCAAGTTGGAGTCTCATTCTGTCACCCAGACTGGAGTGCAGTGGCCTCTCCCGGCCACTGCAGCCTCGACCTGCTGGCTCCAGCGATCCTTCCGCCTCAGCCTTCCAAGTAGCCAGAACTACAGGCGTGCGCTACCACGCCCGGCTGATTTTTTAATTTATTGTAGAGATGAGGTCTCGCTGCTCAGGCAGGTCTCGAACCCGCGGGCTCAGGCAATCCACTCACCTCAGCCTCCCAAAGGCGTGGGATTACAGACTGAGCCACTGAGCCCGTCTGTTTTTTTGTTTCATTTCTTCCACACTGGCAAAACATTTCCCTTTGAGAACTTTTTTTAATGGGGAAACAAAAAAAGACACTAGGGGCAAAAGTGGGTGAATAGGGAGAGTGGGGCACAGGGGTATTGCCATTTTTTTAAATCAAAAACTGCTGAATATTTAGTGTGGTGTGGGCAGGTGCATTGTCAGGGTGGAAAAACCAGCCACAACAAACCTATTTGCCACAACTCGGGATGTTTCCTCCACAAATTGTGACCAGCCTTCTCAAAACTTCCAGATAAAAACTTTGGTTGACTATTTGATCCAAAGAAATACATTCTCAGTGTACCACAATGAATCCACCCTCCAAAAGGTGATTTTGGGGTTTTTTTTGGGGGGGGGTCCCCTCATATTTGAAGATTGGTGAAGGCTACTGCCCTCATAAGAGCTGAGGACATTGCCAACATCAACAGAAGGCACCAGATAAGCCCTAGACAACCAGACATATTCCCTATCAGGGCTATAGACTCTGCTGTACTAGTCATCTCTGCTCTTCACTGTTTCTAATATAAGCTCCTGATGAAACCTGAACAATCTGAACATATTTTATTGTTATTAAGCTTCTGTTTTGACCATGCCACACTAGTTCTTCAAGGTGTCATGATAGTAGGCAATTCTTCCTCAAGATCATCATTACCCACATCAAATTTTCTCCACCAGTATTATAGTTCTTTAAATGCATTGACATAAATATTTACCTAAGGGGAAAGTTGACCACCAGGATAGCTGGATTGAAATAGTTGGGTACCCCCGGCTCATAGATGCTGAACTGTTAATTTCTCTTCAATTGCAGTTTGTTGCTAAGGCAAAACAGTATAGGTCCTGTTTCTTTGCATAGAAGTGACACTTCTTGACTAGAGCTTTTGGTCAAGTTCATCCTGGTCTAACTAAACAGATTTTTAAAACCTGAACTTATTGAAGATTGTATGAAACCAACTTCCTTTCAAAAATTTATATTAATAATTTAGCGAGAATTGGTTTCTGTTGCATGAAACTTAGAAAATTAACTGATACAGAAACTTTTTCAATCTATTCAATATGCTAGACCTTATTATAGAAAAAGGTTTAGTCTTTCAATGTGATGTTAATTCTCTTAGACAATTCCATTTTACCTCCATATGTTGAAATATTTTAATTATAATATTGCTGTTTTTCATCAAATTGTATGATCTAGTATGCCATTTCCTTTTGATATCTAGTTTGCATCTGGACTAACTGAACCAAAAAATTTTAAAAAGAGAGCCAGAAGGTCTCAATCATGCAAAAAATAAAATAGTTTGGCTGTAGCAGGTCACAAGACTAAGGTCTGTTGCAAAGACTTATTGCGGTTTGTTTGATCAATCTCTCTCAGTATCTGGTTCTAAATTTTTTTATTGTGACAAACAGGAGACAAAAATCAAATATTATTTGTAAAAAATGTGCTATTGTGCCTCTTATTTGGTAGGTGCTTGATAAATGCCTGATTATTGACATAACATAAATTTTGATAGTTATCGTTTTATATGGTTGTTTATAATTTTCAATAGTAAGCTGCAAGAGTATTTTGAAAGAGATCAAAATTTTGTAGAACTGATTCAAAACAATTACTGTATATAATTAATATGTTATGAAAGACAAGCTATAAAGCTACTATATTCTAAGTTCCATATCAAAACAGGCCTCCCTACTGCTTGAGTATATAAAAATGACCTTAATCCTGTTTAAAAACATTTCTGGTTTTGAAAGAAAAGAACTCTGAGCTAAAGGGCTTGCTGGTGAACCAAAAAAAAAAAACATAAGTGCTGAGTTTATTACACGACAGCTTCCCTTAAACCATAAAGAGCACCATGTTGACCTGAAAGAGGAGAGATGGCCAAGCCTGAGGAGTAGATCTTAAACATGTATAACTATAAGTTCCAGATTTGGGCTTTGAGGTTTGTATCACTCAGGGTCAACCAGGAAAATAGAAACTTCTTTAAGTGTTTAAAACAGAAGAGCTAAAATAGAGGTAAAGAGTAATATAGTATATAGGTAGGCTAGATTCCCAGAGGTCGGCAGTAGCAGGAAGCTACTATCAACCCTAGGCTGCAAGGTCAAAGGGGGCATGTGTTATGGAATTCTAGGGGCTGAAGTCCCTGAGGGGGTTAGAAACACATCAGACCTGTCTAGTGTAAATGAGTAATAGGGAAACACATTCATGACTCCTAGAAGAGAAAGAAGAAGCACATTTCCTTAACTTCTCCTTTCTCCTACCTTCTAATCTCCTCAATGACTCCCATTGGCTGAACCCAATCAAAGTCAGCTGACACTGGAGCTGAGTGAATGCAGTGTGCAGAGATCAGCCCCTGTGAACAAGAGCCGGGGAGAGCTGAAAAAATGGACCTGAATGTTAATAGGCTGGGACTGGCGCTTGGCCCAGAGGAGTTTTACCAATTCTCAAAATGAATCTATTTCTGACAAAACATCCCATAAAGGAGGAAAAGACACAAAGAATCATGGATATTTCTAAGAGCTCAACAAGGATATCTTTCTGTCACTCTCTATGTCCACTTCAGCAAGAAATTCTGCTGATTTTACTTTATTCTCCACTGTCACCCAACTAAACCTTCCTCTTGTTGCAATAGCTACCTAACTGTGATTCCCAAACTTCATACTGTCAAAAATTTGATGGGACTCAACCAGCAAAATTTCTTCCTCAAGTTAAAATTGGGATTATATCATTCTTCATTCATTGTTTCACTCTTCCATGCCTTCCTATTGCTCCTGAAATAAAGATCCACACCTATATATCAATGAAAAATTTCCTTTGAGGCCTCTTCTCTGCCTGTCTCTTTAGGTTCATCTTTAATTACTTTGCTTTTCTCACCTTGTTTCAGTCATTCTAGCCTTTTTACAGTTTTTTTAAAAAAATGTACCATTCTTTCACTAGGTGACCATCACATATAATATTCTCATTACTTGGAATTCTCTTTACCCGGTTATTTTTCCATCATACTTTGATGGAAATTAAAAAAAAAATCCCAGCATGCATGTTACAAATTTCTATGTCATGACAAAAGTGAAAAACTAGTAATTACTCTATAAAAAATAATACTACATATATGAAATGAAACAAAGAAAGGAGAGAGGAAGGAAGGGTAAAAGAAAAAAATATCAGTATTTGGCAGATAAAAGAGTTTTTAAAAGGACAAAATAAATCATGTTTCTAAATGGTATAATTGTTATATAAATATTTGAAAGGTATCAGCTATATTAAAAAGTTATGAGTCAAAAAGTTATGTAAACCAGAAAATACTTAATTTTAAATGATTTTAGGAAGAGAAACAACTCCCTAAGCACTAAGTCAATAGAAAAAAAAAACAAAGAAAAGTTTGAATGAATAACAGATCTAGCCTAAATAAATACATTTTCATATTCTTAATAGATTGACAGCTCTAACAAATCAATAGGGAAAACATTAATATTCTACTAATAAAAGAAGTATAGAACATACAGAGATAATACTTGCAGGAGAAAAACTAATGGCCAAATAAATATAAAAGAAAATGTTCTGTCTGGTTATTATAAATATTATCCTTCCAATATCCTCTTGAGTATATATACCAGTGTAACCATCTCTTAAAACTATTTGACAACATATTACTATCTTTACAATTCCATACTCCATGACCTATTAATTTCAGCTTTAAAACTATTTCCTGTGGAAATAATCCAGAATTGATATAACCAATATACCAATGAGAAGCTCTAGCAGATCAGAAAGCAGAAGGAGAAGGAAGTGAAGATATTTATTTCTCCATCTTTCTCTCTACCACAATTCCACCAGTCAACTGAGTGCATTCACTGAAGGCAACAATTTTCATAGGACTTACTTTCCCAGAACCTGATAAAAAAACTCCCAGTGTTCATTGATTGCAGTCTTAATCCTACTAATGGTTCCTGCTTCTGCTTGTTGGTTTCCCTTAACTCTACCTCTACCTTTGTAAATATGCTTTTCATTAAGCTTTCCTAGATTAATGCCATTTTAATATGTGGATTTTATTCCTGCTGGTCTCTTGCCTGGCATACCCATAAAATACTGCATATCATATATTAATGAAATGACAGAAGATCTCTCAATAAAGAATATTTATTCTCACAGTGCAACCACTGGGGCAGGATCTATCTATCTATCTATCTATCTATCTATCTATCTATCTATCATCTATCTATTAGTTGAGGGTCTTGCTCTATCAGTCGAGGCTGGAGAGCAGTGTCATGATCATGGCTCATATCAGCCTCAACCTCCTGAGCTCAGGGAATCCTACTGCCTCAGCCTCCCAAGTAGCTGGGACTACAGGAATGTACCACCATATCTGGCTATTTTTTTTAAGCCAAGGTCTTGCTATGTTTCCCAGGCTGGTCTTGAACTCCTGGTCTCAAGTGAATCTCCTGCCTTGGCCTCCCAAAGTGCTGGTATTACAGATGTGAGCCACTGCGCCCAGCTATGATGTCCTAAATCCATTATACTTTTACTTCTTTTCTTATTGCATCTGCGTAGGCAAATTAGTGAGAAGGCTCCCATCTATTTCATGCAAACTTCATGCCAACCTGGGGTGGCATACTCAATATGTTTTTTTATATATTGTCTGGAGATTAAAAGCAGACATGCAAGTCTGAGGTAGAACTGTGGGATAAAATTCTGGTTAGATTGATTTCCCAGTTTTTGTGTAGCTACGTTGAATAAGAGATATGAACTCATTGTGTTTTTCATTCATTTTTTTTAGATGACCATTTCCTTTGCTTTTCACTATCGGTCTTTTGAGTATTCATAGGTCTTGTTCATAATCTTTGTAATCTGTTATAAACAGAGAGTGCCAAAAAAGTATACACATTTTAAGAAAGGAAAAAACTGTATTAAAATTATAATATTCATATATACCAATAACAAAAGATGAATACAAGTCACGTTGACTTCTGCAATTACAAGAGGTGCTCAAAGTTATTACCATCAGTGTCTATATGCTTCTGATTATGGTAAACTAAAAGCAATACATAGATAACATCTCTTAACATTTGTATACAATTTTTGGCATCCCCAGTATTTATACTTTAAGTTAACTAGTAGTGATATCTAGTTTTTATTCAACAGCATATTTCATTCAAATTCTGATACTGGACAGATTTGTATTAAGATTCATTTGCCTTGGTCAGGCGTGGTGGCTCATGCTTATAATCCCAGCACTTTGGACAGCTGAGGTGAGAGGATTGCCTGAGCCCATGTGTTCGAGACCAGCCTGGGCAACTTGGCGAGACCTCTACAATAAATCAAAAAATTAACTGCATGTGGTAGCATGTGCCTATAATTCCAGCCACTTGGAAGGCTGAGGCAGAAGGATTACCTATGCCCAGCAGGTAAAGGCTATGGTGGTCATGAACGTGCCACTGCACTCCAGCCTAGGCAACAGAGTGAGATGCTGACACACACACACACACACACACACACACACACACACACACACACACACACAAAGAGAGATTTATTTGCTTGGTACACCTATTCTATAACTAAACAATTCTATTCCTAGGTATCTACTTAAAATGAGTGCATATATCCACTAAAAGACATGCACAAAAATGTTGATAACAGCTTTATTATAATAATCAGACACTAGAATAAGCTTAAGTGATCATCAAGAATAAAATAGGTAAGTAAATTATAGTATATTTTTTGTAGTAATCACTATGATTTTTTTTTAAAACCAAACAACTAATTTCCACAACAGTATAAATGAAACAAGTTATGTTGAATGGAAAAAGTCGGACATAAAGAAGTTCATACTATATAATTCCATTTATAAGAAGCAGAACCTTTTAATATATTTTTGACATACATTTATTAATTCAATTATTCAGTATTGGGAAAAATATAACACATGGTGACTAAAGAACATATAGTGATAATATACAGTAATAAAAGAATAATTGTCACTGGAGTCAGTTTTAAATGGGGAGTTGTATGCTGGAAATGGTCTATAGATTGATCTGGGAGCTAATTACCCAGATGTGCATATATGTAAAAATGCATTGATTTTTTACACTTATAATTTTACATTTAATTCACTTTAATATATGACTTTTACCACAAGTTAAAAAGTGTGTTTTAAAAAGAGAGTTTATTTGCTCAATATAGAAAATACCAGATAAGCAACAAAGCAACAGCTTTATGAACTTGTTTTCTTAAATAAGGCTTGATTTTGTGGAGAGTGTTACATATATTACTTACGTGTCTATTTCCTCGTAAAATCTTCATAAAAGCCATGAAAGTTTCAAATAAATTAAATAAGCTACCTAAAGAATTAAACATAGCATTTTAATAGTAAATGGTGGGTCAGGTTTCAAATCTCTTTTATTATTTTACGAGTATAATCCATTTTCTGGAAGCAGGCTCTAAGGTGAAGATTAAGGGTTTATTGTGATGTGCTTTTGGGAACAACTCTTAAAGTGTAGGAGAAGCAAGGTTGGGTAAAGAGAAAAGTTCAGTTTGATTCAGTTGCAGTGAGGCCTAAGCCAATTTTCGTCTTCCTTCTGGTGGGTGGTAGCTTTTTCAGTTCATTTCTTTCAGCCTTTCTTAGGTAGACTTTTTTGCATATTCCTGCATATGCATGATTCAGGGCATATCAAGAAGTTTGGGCAGAGTTTAGGCACAAAATCTAAAGTTCCCCCTTGGTGGATTTCTCCTTTGAAAATTTTCTCTCTTATTTTCCATGTTGACTCACAGTCTATCATCTGATTCTTTACATAAGATTGCAAGCTTCTATCCAAGTTTTAGTCAATCCTATAGCAAGGACTGTAATCTACTCTCAAGCAGTGATGTGTGTGTGTGTGTGTGTGTGTGTGTGTGTGTGTGTGTGTGTGTGTGTGTGTGTGTGTGTCTGGTGTCCATAGTTTATAGTTGTTATTTGCAACAGAGTTGATATAACAGGAGCTACTTGGCCATTCAGGAAGCAGAACTGTTTGGTCTATTTTTTATTTACTAGTTCAATTATTCAACAAATATTTTTTAATCTACCATCATTTGTCAGGTTTGTTCAAACCTCTGGATATAAAAGGGTAAGCCAGAGAAAGAACTTCCCTGTATTAAAGAGACAAAAATAAATAAGAACACAAACAAGTTAAATTATGCACAGAAAATAGTTTCTGTAAAGTAAAAGAGGACAAAGGCAGAATATTTTACACTGGGTAATCAAGGGAGCCTTGCATGAGAACATGAAATTTGAACTGAAGCATGAAAAAGAGAAGAGGAAAAACATGATCAACTGTGGAATTACGTCTTATAGAGAAGGAACAGTAAGAACTGATGCCTTTGGCAGACCTTTGGGAAAGATGGACAGTTTATCTGAGAATGATTCATGAGAGACTAGTTCAAGTTTAAGACTGCCAGCCTTCGTAAATAAAATACACTATGCCCAGTTAAATTTGAAAGAATTGTCATGAGCCATATTATTTAGTTTATTTTAACTTCAGTGGAAAGCATTGGAAAATGTTAAGTAGGACTGACGCAAACTGTATTTTTTTTTAGTTAAATCATATAGAATGTCTGAATTTGGAAACAAAAGATTACAGCACTATAAACTAAAATCTGGATGACTTCATGACAGCAATTGTTTGGAATCTGTTCATGAGAAAAGTGGAAAGGCAGGAATGTTCATGGTAGGTTCAGACAATAAGTCAGTGAGGCTTGAGCCAAGGGTTTATTTCAAACAGAATATAAAGGTAGGTTTACCATAGTTTTAGGAGGGCCTTAAATGACAACCAAGGTATAGTTTATTTTGGTAGGCACTAGGGAGACAAAACAAAATTATTGCAATAGATCAGATCCAGACCAAGTCTGAGGAGTGGCAATAAAAACATCCAAGATCTCTGTTTCCTGAAATATGATAAGCTAGAATTCTGAAATACCTATTTGATAGACTCAATAGGTGAAAAGTAGAATAAAGATAATTTTGATTTGTTGCATTTAAGGTGAAAATAAAAAATTGAAGTGAATTTTCTAGTGAAGATTTGTAGATGACATTCTGGAGGTCACAAGAATTCTGCATTGGATATGGAAGTTTAGTTCTTAAACCTACAAAAATAGGTTTTACCTCCAAGAGATTGTAGCAACAAAGAGTAACAGTCTGACCACTAAGCCCTGGGTATGTAATGAGTTAGTAAAATTTATACACAATAAATAGTCAGAAAAGGTGGTGAACATACAAACTTCAGACAGAGAGGTCCTTAAAAAGAAGCATTAAATTAGCATTCACCACTTCACTCCTTGTACCATGTACTTGGTAAGTGCTTACTTAAAAATTGTTGAAAAGGCCCTAAGAGTTGTCAATTTGATCCTTCTGTGCTGTAAATTATTCATAGAATAAAAATTAAGCTACCACAATTTCTAATTTGACATACTTAGAAATTGTATTAAAAATTAAAGAAGAGAGTCTTCAAATTACCAGCAATTCTCATTTAAAATCCAGTGAAATTCAGGAAGTCACATTTTATAGAATTTATTTTACCTATAAAGAACATTCAAAGATACTTACATTAAAGCATAAACCTCTCACCCAAATCTTATATTTATAAGCCATAAACATTAAATTTAAGTAAAGTATAGCAGTAGAATAATGTTTTATAAATTAATAAAGTTCACAATATTAATACCACAGCCTCAGCTAAATTTGTCCATTTAGTAATGCTTGGAAAACAAGACCTAAAGTGTGACAGTTAGGAAATTGTAACTTACTGAAAGATGATTACTTTAATCAAGAATGTTATTTCATTCTGATTTCTATCATCCAGAAAGTATGTGAAATAATCCTAGCATCACTTTAAGTTTATGCCTCCTCGGTCAGGCTTGGTCTTATAGTTTGTATCAGTAGTTCTCTATAGAGACATTTTACCTCCATAGGACATTTGACATTTGTTTGGAGACATTTGACATTTGTTTGGAGACAGCCCCTCATCATAAAGAATTATCCTACCCCAAATATTAATAATGTCAAGGTTGAAAAATTCTGCATATTAATGTTATGGTTCCAGAGGCAGTCATAAAAAGGCCTGGAATCAAAGCTCTCTTTCACAGAAATTAAAATTGCTTATACAGTGTTGAGATATTGAGGTCCCTTGGGCTCAGAACTCTTTCTACCTGCATGATTTACAGTGCAAGCTACTTTCCTTCAAATATGCTGTACTCCTGAAAGTGTGCAGCAAACTGAAACATGTTTTGTGTGTTTTTGATCATGGAATTTTGTATCTAGAAAGCTAAAGAAAGAGTTTTAAAACATTCCTCATTGCACCTTCATTGTTAGATGCACCTTCATTGTTAGATGGTATATTCATGGCATTTTATTCATGTTTCTTCATTTCCTCTTTCTTACACAAAGGAATAAGTGGTCAACCAGCTTACAAGCAATGAGTACCAATGCAGGCTAAAAATGTGTTACTGATGGACCTATTATGTTCTGTTTTTGCAGCAATTTAAAATGTATGATACGCATGATATTCACCATTAGTATCAATACTTATTATTTTTATGTTCACTCATATAAAAAGGTAGTAACTTTCAAACTCTTTTTACTAGCAAAAACTTTTTTAAACAAACAAAATCTTACATAAAATCTTAAATATAAATTAGAAAGTGCCATGTTACCTCTATTTCCTACTTCTGTTAAACTTACCCTTAGTTCACCTTGCTAAACAAGCAACACCTTTGCAAAACTTTTTGGGGATATAAGAAACAATGTCAAAAAATTGTAATAATATATTGAAATAATGGCATAAGCATTGTCCTACTACTGACAAAATCACTGACACTGCTAAAATGGAATTTTTGGCTGTCAGCAGCAAGCCATGTGTCAGGTTCAAATGTTCCTTCATGAGTAGGTGCATGGAAATCCAAGTCTGGCACCCAAGAGTGACTTTGGAAGGACCAAGTTACTGCAGTTGACAGCATAGGTTACTCAAAACTTGATTGTATGTTAACGGGAATGACCAGTCTCTCTTTGCCTCTTGCTGAACTTGCCCTTTTGCGATTGTCCAATTAACTTTCTTAAATTTGCTTCTTGACGTTGCCAGTCTACCCTCTTTCTGATAAAGATGCCATCAGAACCCCTCCTATTTTGCTAGACTCCTATTGCTTGTCCCTTGTCACTTATGCCGTATGCAACATTTACAAAAAAATGATGTTGAGATTATTCCATTAAGAGTAAGGTCTTAAATCTCATGGTATTATAAAGAAAAATTTTCTTTGAAAAAATATTTGGCTTTTATTTTTGTCTATCAAAAACACCTTTAAAGTAAAAATCTTAAAACTAAGGTTAACGACTTAACCAAAAATGCATAAAACTAAAAATTGCTAATAAAAAAATTAAATTTAATTTTCATTTTTGTATCAATTTTTTTAGGTAGAGGATTTAAAAAGAGCACAGCCATTCAAGACTTATGTTTTTGTCTTTGTACTATGTTCTTTTCTCTGCACATTTTAAAACCTGCTTCTCAAGTCTTGCTTCTTAGTGAAAGGACAGAAAATTGTCAAGATCGAAATATCTAGCACCAAGACATAGAACCCTTATTAAAATTCATTTATCAAATATGTCATGGTCATCTCTTAGGTACCTTGCAAGCAGTAGGAAAAAATGAGGCAAATAATTATAAAATGTCTGCATCCAGCCAATATAATTCAATGCCAGGTACTATTCTAGGTCTCGGGGGTATAACAACAAGCAAGTCATGGATTTACATTCTAGTGAAGGGTATAATATGATTCCTGCTAATAAGAATCTTGCAAGAAATAGTTAAACCAAAGACAACCAAAAATAAAAAGTTGTGTCCCTTCCAGGTGCTCCTTAACTATACCTATACATATACTGACATTTATAATTATCTGTTTATTTTCTATTTCCTTCACTGAAACAGTAATTTTTAGACTTAAATCAGTGGAACCCTATATATTTGTGTATGTAAGTTCTTCATGTAAAGCAAATTAAAGTAGAACTGTTTGATTGAATTGGGAAATAAGAGCCCTATGTTACTACCCTCCTGGCCAACTAAAATGACCCCTAGTCACCTGTAAGGGACACAGATGACAAACCACTGATGGCAGAAAATGGAGCTTACCATAGGTAGCAAGTTGCCTATGAACTCAAATGCCTGACAAATGAATAAATGACAATATAAGAAAAAGAGGACAGAAGTGTTGGAATACTCTAGGAATTTTTATAAAAGACATGAGATCCAGGTTGCCATTTAGGAAGCAAGCCTGTTTTAGCTTGATGAAAAGAAGCAAAGAGAGGTTGTTGAAACAGCATGAATTGAGAAATAGGTAGTGAAGTACAAGGTATGAGGGATGAGGCAGACAAAGATCACTGGGGCAGGATTGGGGGGCATATATTGCAAAATGGTAAGTTGAGAATTTTTAGGTAGTGAACCATTGATGATTAGGTACTAGAAAGGAAGAATTAAAATTGCCCAGATATTAAACAGCTTCTCTAAGTTTGGACTCCAAATCCATGCTTTCCCATCGTGACCATTTCAATGCATTTTGTACAACTGTAAAGCACTGCACATACTTATGAATTTTAGATCATTTTGCAATTCTCTGCAGTGAACAGTCAGACCATTTCATCTGGGAAGCACTAAACTATGACCAAGGTCTTTTCTAACTCAAAGACTTATAATAATGAAGCTTAAAGATGAGTAGTCATTGTTGTGCATATATTTATTCCTAGTGAAATTAAAAATAAAGGTTCATGCAATCATTGCTTCCTTGACTGTTCGTGTTCAAATAATCAAACTTAATTCATCTTTTAAAAATACATTTGCATTAATAAGTTTTGATAATACTTCCATTCTATTTGAGAAGCCATAACTCATGAGGAAAATGGACTTCGAGAAGCACTTAGGAAGGAATAGTACAGCAATATAAACCGCATACATGTCCTCCTGGGAAAGCATTTATGTTTAAAACTCTTACAAATCATGGTTTATAGTAGTTATTTTAGAACGAGAGATGACTATATTGCCGTACATATATTTTTATGGCTTTATAAAGCTAAGCACTGCCTAAAAGTATAAAGGGGTCATTATGTCAACCAAATGACTTTTCTTCCCCTAGAGTAGGTTTGAAATATCTGATCTTAGTAAACACTTGCTAGCTTATTATTGTCCTGAATTTAGAGAAACAATCTTTGAAGAGATTTCACAATGTTTGATCAATAATAATTAAAATCAAAATAATCTTCTCCTTCCTTTGAGTGTCAGCAAATTTGAGCTTCACATAATTTTTAAAATGAAATATTTATAACCTGAGGAATTTTCCAAATAGGAGTGAGAAACCACCCACCTGTTAATTAATCCAATTAATTGCATTGATTCATCAACTCTGGAACATACTCTATAACACAGGTAAAAGGCAGAATCTACCAAGTAGGTGACTGGTAATTATTTAGGAAGGTCCTTAATAACTCCCTTTCCAAATAATTTAGCAGATTTACACAGAACTTCTGAGTGCTAATTCAGTTTCACTGAGCTCAATAAATTTTTGCTAGATCTACTATCGCATGCTGTATATTGTTCTAGTTGTAGAGATGACAAAGATAAATTATGTCTTAGTTCATTTCCTCAAAGAGTTTCCAATCAAGATAGGAAGCAAGGCACATATGAATAGCCAGAAGTCAGGCCAGGAGAAAGGTAGAAGTAAACTGCTATGATGAAGGAAAGGAAAACAATGACTTTCTACTGAAGAAAGGTAAGGCAAAAGAGGAAGGATTCAAGAAAGGAGGTGCATTCCAGTGAATTGTGTTTCAACAGGTAGAAAGAAGCTAAAGAAGCATCACAGACTGAGGGAAGAACAAAAGGAAAAGACTTGAGATCTGTCATCTTGGAGCCTTCCTCAGTGCTGCCTAATCTTGTTGACATCCTTTCTAGCTTATAATGGGTGAGAATTTCCCATCTTTGCCTTGCAGTCAATGGTAGCAAGACTATAGCTTCTGGAGTAAGACAGACTTAGATTCAGATTCCAGCTCTGCCCTTACTGGTTATATGACCTTGGATCTGCTACATACGATTTATAAGCCTCAGTTTTGTTATCTGTGATATAGAAATAGCAATGGTTACTTCAAAAGATAATTGATTTTTAAAATAACATACAGGGCTGGGCGTGGTGACTCATGCCTGTAATCCCAACATTTTGGGAGTCTGAGGTTGGAGGATTGTTTAAGGCCAGAAGTTCATGACCATCCTGAACAACATAGCAAGACTTAATCTCTATAAAAAATAGAAAGGAAAAAAAATGAAATAAAAACTGCAACTGCTAAAAAAAACTATACAAAGAGATATACTGCATAAATAGAATATATGTCGAAACAGAAATATAGAAAATATTCAATTAATCCATAGGTTAGAAAATAACAAAATGACAGACTTAAGCATAATAGCCCCAAACCCAAGGTAGCCCAGATGCCCTTCTGTAGGTGATTGGTTTAATTAAACTCTGGTACCTATCTACCATAATCTCTGCAGTAAAAAGAAACAAGCTACTGATACAAACAACAGTTTGGAAGAATCTCGAAGAAATTATACTGAGTGGAAAACCAATTCCAAAAGTTATATAGGCATACTTTGTTTTGTTGTGCTTCATTGTATTTCACAGGTTTTTTTTTTTTTTTTCATATTGAAGGTTTGTGGCAATTCTACATCAGGCAAGTCTGTTGGTGCCATTTTTCCAATGACATGGACTCACTTTGTGATTCTGTATCCCATTTTGGTAATTTTTAAAATATTTTAAACTTTTTAATTATTATTATATCTGTTATGTGATCTATGATCGGTAATTTTTTATGTTACTCTTGCAATTGTTTAGGGCTTCCACAACCTGTGATGATGAAGATGAAACTGTGATGATGATAGTGAATTTATCAATATATGTTTTGTGCATTCCGACTGCTCCACTGACCAGGTAATTTCCCTGTGTCTCTCCTTCTCCCTGGGTTTCCCTATTCCCTGAGATATAACAATATTGAAATTAAGCTAATTGATAAACCTCCAATGACCTCTAAGTATTCTAGTGACAGGAAAAGTTTTGTGTCTCACTCTAAATCAAAACTAGAAATGATTTAACTTAGTGAAGAAAAGACATGTTGAAAGCTGAGATAGACCAAACACTAGGCCTCTTGCATCAAACACTTAGCCAGGTGGTAAATGCAAAGGAAGAGTTCTTGAAGGAAATTAAATATGTGAATCCGGGAAGCAAACAAATGACAAAAACATGAAATAGCTTTATTGCTGATGTGGAGAAAGTTTTAGTGATCTGTATAGAAGGTTAAACCAACTACAGTATTCTCTTAAGCCAAAACCTATTCCAGAGCAAAGCCCCAAGTCTCTTCAATTCTATCAAGACTAAGAAAGATAAAGCAGCTACAGAAATTAGCAGAAGAATTTAGCAAAAGTTGGTTCATGAGTGTAAGGAAAGAAGTCATCTCCATTACATAAAAGTGCAAGGTGAAGCAGCAAGTGATGTGGAAGCTGTAGCAAGTTATTCGGAAGATCTAGTTAAGATAATGTGCGAAGATGGATACACTAAACAACAGATTTTCAATGCAAACAAAACAGCCCTCTATTGGAAGAATATGCCATCTACGACGCTCATAGCCAGAGAAGAGAAGTCAATGCCCCCTTCAAAGCTTCAAAGGACAGGCTGACTCTTTTGTTAGTGACTAGTTCGGCTGGAGACTTTAAGTTGAAACCATTGCTCATTTACCATTTTTTAAATCCTAGGGTCTTTAAGAATTATGATAAATCTACAATGCCTATGCTCTATAAGTTGAATAACATGGGCTGGATGGTAGTACCTCTGCTTATAGCATGGTTTATTTAATATTTTAAGCCCATTGTTGAGACCTACTGCTCAGAAAAAAAGATTTCTTACAAAATATTACTGCTTACTGAAAATGGACCTAGTCACCCAAGATCTCTGATGGAGGTGTACAAGGATATTAATGCTGCTTTCACGTTTGCTAACACAACATCCATTCTGCAGTCCATGAATCAAGGAGTAATTTTGGCTTTCAAGTGTTATTATAATAAATGTATTTTGTAAGCTTACAGCTGCCATACTGATTCTTCTAATTAATATGAGCAATGTAAATTGAAAAGGATTTGCCAGTCTAGATGGCATTTAGAACGTTCATGGCTCAAAAGAGGAGATCAAAATATCAGCATGAACAAGAGCTTGGAAGAAGTTGATTCCAATTTTCATGGATGACTTTGAGGGTACAACACTTCAGTGGTAGAAATAACTACAGATGTGGTGGAAATACAAAAGAACTAGTATTAAAAGTGGAGTCTGAAGATGTGACTGAATTGCTGCCATTTCTTAGTCTCAAATTAACCCATGAGGCATTGCTTTTTATGGATGAGCACAGTAAGTGATTTCTTGAGATGGAACCTACTGCTGGTGAAGATGCTATGAACATTTTAGCAATGACAATAAAGGATTTAGAATATGCCATAAACATAATTAATAAAGTGGGATCAGGCAACCCCCTCAGGTTCCCTCCCATCATGGGAACTTTTCTGTTCCCTTAATAAATTCTGCTTTCTAAAATAATCATGATAATAATAATAATAATAATAATAAAGTTGGGTCAGGGTTTGAGAGGATTAACTCCAATTTTTAAAAAAGTTCTACTGTGGGTAAAATCTTATCAAACAGCATGACACACTACAGAGAAATCTTTTATGGAATGAAGAATCAATCGATATGGCTAACTTCATTGTTGTCTCATTTTAAGAAATTGCCACATCTGTCTCAAACTTCAGTATGACCACCCTGAACACTCAGCAACCATTAACACTGAGGCAAGCCCCTCCACCAGCAAGAAGGTTATGAATCACCGAAGGCTCAGATAATCATTAGCAATTTTTAAGCAAAAAGTATTTTTTAATCAAGGTATGCACATTTTCTAGACATAATGCTTTTGCACATTTAATAGGCTACAGTATAGTGTAAATACAACATTTATATGCACGGGGAAACCAAAACTTCGCATGACCTCATTTATTGTGATATTCACTGTATTGTGGTGGCCTGGAACTGAACCTGCAAAATCTTCGAGGTATATTGTATGATTCTATGGAGGACAGCTAGTGGTTACCAGGAGTTAAAAATTTGATGTTATGAAAGGGCAGCACAAAAGATCCTTGTGATGGAAATGTTCAGTATTTGATTGCAATGATTGATACATGAACCTACCTATACATGTGATAAAATTGTATAGAAATATATGTACATAAAATTGTATAGAACTATATATACATATGTACACATATATAATTGTATAGATTTTATATATATGGTGCCAAGAAATGTATACACAATTTAAGAAAATAAAAATCGTATTAAAATTATAATAATATATACTGATAACAAAAGAAGAATACAAGTCACATTTGACTTCTGTAATTACAAGAGGTGCTCAAAGCAGTTACCATCAGCATCCAGACACTTCTGATTACAGCAAGCTAAAAGTAATACATAGATAACATATCTTAAAAGATGTATATTTTTTGGCACCCTAGTGTGTATATATATATATATATATATATATATATATATATACACACTAGGGTGCCAAAAATAAATAAATAAATAAATATATATATATACATATATATATATACACACACACACATATATGTATGTGCATACATATATATATACACACACACATATATATATGCATACATATATATACATATACCCACACATGCACACAATTGAAAATAAAATTGGGTAAATATGATTAAAACTTGTAGATTGTCTCCATATCCATATCCTACTTGTGAAACTACTCTAGCTCTGTAACATGTTGCCTCTAGGGGAAACTGGATGAAGGGTAAACAATTGCATGTAAATCTACATTATCTCAAAAAATAAAAAGTTTAAAAAAAAACTTCCATACACCTTGTACTAGTTTTTAGAGCGGCCATAAAAATACTACAGCCTGGGTGGCTTAAACAACAGAAGCTTATTTTCCTACTGGTCTGAGAACTAGAAGTTCACTATTATGTTGTGGTTATGTTGTTGGCAGGTTTAGTATCTGGTAAGGCCTCTCTTTCTTGACTTGCAATTTGCAGATGGCTACTTTCTTGCTGTGTCCTCATATGATTTGTCAAAATATTCTTCTCCTGTAAATACTGAATTAGGGCCCACTCTAGAAACCTTATTTTAACTTAATTACTTTTTAAAAAAACCTTATCTCTCAATATACTGAGATACTGGGTGATGGATCTTTATTATATGAATTTTAGGGGAATGCAGTTCATCCCACAACAGACGTACAACTACACAAGTTTTAGCAGAAAATATAGAGGAAAAGATTCATGACATGTGATTTGACTATGATTTCTTACATATAATACCAAAAGCATAAGCAACAAAAGAAAAATAGATTAATTGGATGATACCAAAATTTAAAACTTCTATGCATTAAAGGACACAATCAACCGAGTGAAAAGACGATTCATGGAATTGGAGAAAATATTTGCACATTATAAATCTAATAAGGGGTTAATATCCAGAATATAAAAAGGTTTCCTATAACTCATCAATAGCAATTAAATAGACAATTAAAAATAGGCAAAGGTCTTGAATAGAAATTTATTCAAGGAAAACATACAAGGACCAATAACCACATGAAAAGTTGTTTAATATCCCAAATTATGAGGGAAATGATAATCAAAACCACAAATGAGATACCACCTCACACTTATTTGGATGTCTACTGTTTACAAAGACAGGACATACGTGTTGGTGAGACGTAGAGAAACTGGAACCCTGTGCTCTGTTGGTGAAAAAGTAAAATGCTGCAGACACTATAAAAAGCAATATGCTTGCTTCTAAAAAAAAATTAAACATAGAATTATAATCTGGTAATTTCACTTCTGGATGTATATACCCAAAATATGAAAGCAGGGACTCAAAGATATTTGCACGCCAGTGTTCATAACAGCATATTCATAATAGCTAAAAGGTGAAAGCAATTCATGTGTTCATCAACCAATGAGTGGATAAATGAAATATAGTATATGAGAACTTAGCCGTAAAAAGGAAAGACATTCTGACATCTCTTACAACATGAATGAATTTTGAAAAAAATATACTAGTTAAAATAAGCCAGTCACAAAAGAGCAAATATTGCATGATCCAGCTATATAAGGTACCTAGAGGGGCCAAATTCATAAAGACAGAAAGTAAATGGTGATTGCCAAGTTTGGGAGGGGAGGAAATATAAAAGTGTGATCCAGTAGGTACAAAATTTTAGTTTTGAAAGATAAAAAGAGTTCTATGGGTGGATAATAAAGATGGTAGCAAAACTGTGTGATTGTACTTGATGCCTCTAAATTATACACCTTAAAATGGCTAAGATGATCAATTTGATATTAAATTTGTTTTCCACAATTTAAGGTAGACTAAAGGAAATTTTAAACAAATGTCACAGAAAACTGTGCACACAGCAGACACTGAGAAAATGCTGGCTACCGCTTCTCTCTATAAACACTAAGATGGATTTTAGTTTTTTCATTGGTTTCTTTCCTGGGCCCACCTGTCTCCCTCCTCTCTTTCTAAATCTTACTTATTTGGCCAGAGTCTTGAATTTTAGTAGAAGAGAGATGTTAAAGAACTGGTCAAACAGGTCCTTGTCATTCCTGAACAGTTGACCACACACACACACACACACACACACACACACACACACACACACACACACAGACACACACACACACACACACACACACACACACCTCCCCTTTATTTATAAGAAAGCTGTTTCTTAGTATTAATGTATCTTTTTTATATGACAGCAAATTTAATCATCCAAGTATGATAAGATAATAAGTGTTCCCATCTAGTTGCTTGGATACAGTGACATTAATATTCCAGAAGTAATAAAAAAAATGGAAGCAAGTTATTTTTTCCTCAAGAGTAAGAATTAAATCTAATGGAGAATTGTATTTTCTATTATTTTAATGTAAGCTATATTCAGTGTTCTTCATATTGTATATTAGAGTTATTGTATAACTTGACCACAAGGACCTAATGTTCATATGTATTAAACTGACTGGTCATTTTGCCAGACATAAACTCCTCATTCTTTACTTTTGCCTTTCTTAAAGAATATTGTGAAGGATGTTAACAGACAGCTAAAACATTATATTGTTAATTAAGTTTGGAAAACATTGGGAAAGCTTTGTTATGCACTTATTTATGACTGAACTTGTCAGATATCTTATGCAATAATTTGTACATTTTTCTCTCCATGCAGAAGATACAATGCATTGAAATTTTCAAATATATGTTCCCACTTATGTTGTTAATTGAATTATCTTAGGACTGTTAAATCACCCTTGGGACATAGTGCAATTTGAGATTAAAATGGATGAGGGTGGGGTATTTTACCCATGAGGAAATTGAAAACATCTTCATGTTCTTCCCCAAAAGAAGTGAAAAAGGGAAATGTTGGCTTTTTCTTATTTAATGAAAATGTTACTGTTCCGGGTTAACACTAGGAAAAAAATTAGGAATGTTAGCTTGGTGCTTAGAATTTAACAAGTGCCTCCTGAGCACCAAAGACTTTGCCTTCTTAAAGAAACGGTAAAGAGAGGGAAGGACACAGGACTGGGAAAGCTTAATGTATCCTGCTAAATTAATTGTCATCGCTGTAGCTCAAAATGCATTGCGTGGTTTAAAACCAGGTTCTTTAAAATTGAAAAATGTAGACACAAGAAGATATTAAAATAATCAGAATATCTAACCTAAAAACATTATTTTCAATAGTAATAAAATTTAGAGTACACAGGAATAGTCAAAGAAGAGACGAAAGAATAATTTATAGAAAAGTATAAAAAGTATTAAACAAATGAAAAACTTTGAAGAAACTTAAATAACTGGTAAAATATCCTATGTTCTAGTGTAGAAAACACAATGTTATAGAGATGAAAATATTTAAAAATTGACCCAGAGACCCTGTACAATTTCAGTTAAAATTCTATCAGGGATGTTTTTGAAATGTGACAATATTATTCTAAAATTTACATGGAATATAAGAGGGCCTAGAATTGCCAAAATGCTGTTAGAGAATAAAAATGAAAAAGAAAGACTTGTTTGACTACATATATCTTGAAGATATCTTGAAGCTATAGTAATTAAGAGTGTAGTGTTGATGTAGAGATAGATAAACCAATCAGTAGAACTTAGAAAACATCCAAGCATAGATGAAATTTTGACATATAAAATAAGTAACATAGTAGATTAATTGAAAAGGGAAGGACTATTAAAACTATAGAGCTAACCTATTATAAAGTGGGCAAAAGATATGAATAGACACTTCTCGAAAGACATGCTAGCAGTCAACAGATACATGGAAAAATGCTCAGCCTTTCTAATCATCAAAGAGATGCACATTAAAACTACACTGAGATACCACCTAACTCCAGTCAGGATAGTCATCATCAGTAACTCAAAAAACAACAGATGCTGGGGGAATGAGGGGAAAAGGAAACACTTCTACACCGTTGGTGGGAGTGTAAACTAGTATCGCCGCTGTGGAAAACAATGTGACGATTCCCAAAAGATCTAAAAACTGACCTCCCATATGACCCAGCAATCCCCTTTCTGGGAATATACCCAGAGGAACTAAAATCATTCTACAAAAAAAGATACCTGTGCACGCATGTTTATTGAAGTATTATTCACAATAGCAAAAACATGGAACTAACAGTGCTGCCCATTGAAAACATGTGGTACATATACACAATGGAATGCTACACATTCATAAAGAAGGATAAAATTATGAACTTCATAGCAACTTGGATGGATTTAGAGTCTGTAATACTTAGTGATCTAACACAGAAACAAATAACATAGTACCACATGTTCTCACTCATAAGCAGACCCTGAACAATTATCTTAATACTATAAAACGGGATTGGCAGTAGTGGGAAACTGCCAGGAGAGGGAGCGGCGGACACACTCCATAAATAAGAGTAACTGATCTCAAACCAGGTGAAGTGCGGACCAAAGTGAGGCATAAACTACCTGTACAATGACCATTTGTATACCTAATCCTGAATAGCACCTCACATCTTTAAAATAAAAATAATAATAAAAAATAGAACTGAAAACGCGTGGTTAGGCATATGGAAAGGAAAAAATGGCTTCAGTTCATGGTATGGCACATAACCAAAAATCAATATCATATATATTAAGGTTAAAAGCAAAATTCAAGACTTCTGGAAGAAATTATAGTGTGAATTATTTCTGATTTTGATAGGGTAGGCTTTTTAAAACTAAATGGCATAACAAGGAAAGAACATGAAATTGGTAAATTATTTTACATTTTTACATTGATATCAAGTATTGTTCACCAAAAGTCACTTTTGAAAAGTGAAAATGAGGCAAATACTAAAACATATTTGTAATATTCATAATAATCCAGATAAAATTAACATCAAGACAATATACATCCAATGTGTATTCAATATATGATTGGCAAAAATTAAGTCTTGAGAGTTGGAGGGGGTGGAGATCAATCCAAGCTCTTCCACAATGTTGGTGGCAGTACACATTGGTACAACTTCTTAGGAAAACAACTTGGCATCATCTACAAATTTCAACATTTGTATATCTCATGACTCATTACACAACGTTCTTGGATACTCATACAAAAATGTTGATAGCTGTACTCTCTGCCACAGGAAAATTACCTATCTGGAAAAACCTCAAATGCTGTTTTTGAGGGAATGAGTATGTGAATTGTGCTACATCAACACAGTAGACTATTATACAGCAGTGAAACATTAATTAACTATAGTTAAATGCAACAATAAGCAGGGGTCTTAGTATACTAAGTTTTAATGAAAAAAAGCATTTGCAAGAGACTAAAAAGAATACATACAAAAATGCACAGTATTTTTTAGACACATATATATGAGATAAAGCAAGATATAGATAATATAGAAAGAGATAAAACAAGAAAATAAAAAACACAAAATTCTCAAAGTAGTTAGCTTTGACAGAAGGATGAGGAGTGGGTGAGCATGCATCTAGGTTAGGATAGAATAAATATTAGTTAATGAATATGTTATTAGTAATATTGTGGTTCCTAGGTTGTTATAAATGTTATTTTTCCTAAAAATAAATAAATAAATTGGCTGTCAAGGAGTCATTTATGAACTGTTGACTATTAATTCAATTTTGTACATCTGATTTCCATTAGGAAAATTTAAAAATATGATCACAGTTTTACACTGTGATGGTCTCGCTGTCTCCACAGAAGCTGTTATTAGAATGGAAGAAGGTTGGCCTTCAGGTGACTTTGGTTTCCAGGGTTTAAAAAGACTTCCTGTTCTACTTCTACCATACAGAAAATTGTAAAGTCTTTGGGATCCCCCCATCCCCACCCCACCCAGTGCAATTCTTGCATCACAAACCTGCCTGACGTGTGGAAATAAAAATAGCTATAAATGCAGAGTAAGGTCTTTCTCTGTGTCAGTTGGAGACACTTTGAATGTCATTTAAGTTCCTTCTCTTTAGAAAACCTTATGTTTTACAGAAATCATTCTGAATTGGAACCTGCCAATCACTACATCTGATGACAAAGATCAAACTCATAGAAGTGGGATTGCTTCCGGTAATGATCATGTCACTGAAATGAAAGTCAGTGAAAACAGGTCAATTCTGATTTTTGACCATGTTGAAATCTATGACTTTCCCTAACCAATTTAGGATTTTAGTCATCTGAAGCAGCAACAATAGCTGAAAAGTAAACTGATTTGTGGTTTGCATGAGTCATCGATGCTCATCACAACTGGTTTCCTGTGAAATTCTAGTGGCATCTTTGGCCTCACTGGAATGCATTAAAATGTTCCTTTTTCTGACACTGTGTATGTTCGCTTTCCTGTACACTCACTTTCCACTGGCATGTTCCAACATCTATGGGTTAGTATTTTAATAGCCACCTTCTTTGGCCAGGAAGCAGTTTAAGTTGCAATTCATTTATATTGGTAAAAATAGGTCTTTCTGGGAATGGCAACCTCCAAGTCAATTGAGAAAAACATCTGAATAGTGGAAGGATGAAGGGAAAACATAACAGCTAAGGAAAAAAAAAAACAAATAATTTCATTTGATTGGGAGATGATTTGCAGTCTGACTTTTACAGTATTTCTGATAACTCTAAATTGGAAATAAAAGAACAGCTTTTATTTTATTTTAAGGTTACAATCTTTATGGTCTTCTCAATCCCTAGGAGTGCTATTAAATACAACAACAAAACAACAACAACAAAAACCTAGTAAATTAGATGAGATAAATATTGCCTCACAACATTCAGTCTGATAAAGAAGACCATTTTACTCTTCAAAAGACATTTTACATTTTGTTCATTTATTCATTCACCCATTTACTGATCACCTGGTATCTTCTTTTTACAAGGCACTGGGTGTTGATTGAAACCAATTTGAAAAGCAGTCTCTTTCTCAGATAGTTGATATCTAGTAGGATTTATTCATTTATGGTAAAGATAAATTAAGATTTTAATCTGTCACTAAATCACAGAAAAATATTTTTTCTAGCATTTTTCAACATATAGTTAAAGTTTGAATATCAAACTCACGAGAAATAAATTTAGACATTTCTTTTTCTTTAGGACTTTTACCTTGTGCTTAAAAATTCTATCTATAAATCAAACTGCCTTATATTTCAGAGGGTTACCAAAGAAATGAAATCTAGAACAGCTTTGTGCTTAACATTGCTGAAATACGTTTTTAATATTCCTCATTTATCCAAGACCATGCTGGACTATGAATTACCTTTAAAGCCATGAAAACCATTTAAATTGGTATAATGCTTTCAAGAGAGGGAGGGACTCAAGGAGAGTCTATTGTACGTGTGATTGCAATTTTATTGTCAAAGAAGATTACACCTTTGGATGTACCCTACAGAACATGTGTAGATCAAACAGTTATACTTTATGGTCCAGACAATCATATTTACATCTATTTATTACTAATATAGCTCCTTACCTTTCAAATTCCTTGAAAACCCATAAAAACCTTATTGCTACTGAGGATCATATATATAGTACCCTAAAGTAAAGGAAAATATAAAATGTTTGTGTAGATCAGAAAGTATGGGACTCTGATTTCTTACAGGAGGTTTTACTTGCTGTTGTAATTATTTTGATAGAGTTTGAAGAACATTTTTTATTTAAAAAGACATAATTAAAACACCATTTATATATATACTGAGTGAAAATAATGAGACCACAGATCATGATACTTTTACCAGTGAATGCCAACTTTGTTACAACTTTTTTTTTCTCAAGAGTCTTTTAATGCATTTGTCCATTTCATGATTACAAATTTTAAGCATGTTAAATTGAGGCTGGGCACGGTGGCTTATGTTTATAATCCTAGCACTTTGAGAGGCTGAGGCTGGAAGATAGCTTGAGCCCAGTCTAGGCAACATAACAAGATGTTGTCTCTGCAAACACTATAAAAAAAATTAGTGGTGTGCATCTGTAATCCCAGCTGTAATTCCAGCTACTTGAGAGACTGAGGTGGAGGATCACATGAGTCTAGGAGGTCCAGGAGGTTGGGGCTGCAGTAAGCTGTGATCATGCCACTGCCTTCCATCCTGGGTGACAGAGCAAGATCCTCAACTAAAAAAATAAAAAAATAAAAAAAATAAAATATATATATATATATATATATATATATAAAGTTAAATTGTGTAAATTATTAATGTGCAAATCAAGAAGTTTACGAAATAGATTTTAGCATTATATATTGGGCTTTCCATTTTATTTTCTTCATATGTATCTGTATATCTTATACTATGATTTAGAATTTACCATGAATTCTATGGAATGAAAAAAATGAAGGAGAGTACAGGAACAAAATCAAACACAACAGCAAAAACAAGAAAACCCCAAGAGGAAACCAAATACCTATAGAAAATTATTAATTCATTGAATACATATTTATTGGGTGTTCTGTGTTTGATATACTATATTTACTGCTACATGGGGGTATAAACATGACAAATAAAAATATCTCTGTGTTGTCAGTTTATAATTCTGTTGAAAGATAAGAGAAACAAACATGTAGACATAAAATCCAAAAGATACTAGGTTGGTTGTAATGCCTCCTAGAATTTAAATAAATATTAGGTCCTCCAATATACTTTTTCAAATAACTTAGCACATGGAGGTACACCATAAATATTTGTAAATTAATGACCAAATTGCTAAGAAAATAATAATACATGTATTTAAAGTATTACTATGTAATAATAACAAAAAATCAATAATGGCGAGTATAATTATGTTGAAATAGACAACATTTAGATTAAAAAAACCAATGATGGAAAATTATGCACAAAGAATTATCTCCAAGTGAAAATAGATTTTTATGAAGAGGAGAAACATAATTTTTTTTTGGTAAAGCAAATTAATCATTCACATTCTTTTCTATATTTTCCAAATTTTCTTAAATGATCGAGTTTTCCTTTAAGTAATGAATTATAAAAAAATATATTAAATGAAGTTGACAAGGTCTATTACTGAGTTTGGAGAAAGATTTAATGAGATTGCAAAAGATTAAAGGAGATTATGACTAAGGAGATTATGATCAGTATGTTAACTCTATCCTTTAGGGAAAGTGTATGAGATTGGTTCTGACTCCAGATGGTACAAAAACTGTCAACATTAGGAGTTAACAACTATTAAAAAAGTAAAGTTTAGGGTAGCAGCTAGTCCATTTTAGTTAGTAAATTCTAACTCATGAGAAAAATTAGATTTAATTCATAGGCCAAGTGATTTTGATTTGTCAAGTTTAAATTTTTCATTCAGCATGTAATGAAGTCATTCTAAATAGTAGTAAAAAATAGTTCATATAACATAATTACCATTACTTTTAAGCCCAGTGTCCTTTTCTTCTAATAGATACTGGGAGTTTTGTTTGGTTACAAAGTTTCTGTGAAACAAAGGAATAGTATTTGCACTTAAATTCTGGGAAATTTAATAAGGCTTACTAAGTATATACTGACAAGAACATTGACTAGCACTGGCTTTTTCCTCACTATTATTTTATGAAAATTTTCACACATGCCACAAAGTTGAAAGTATTTTACAGTGAACACTCATATACCTACATTTAATTTGTTATCAGCATTTTATTTTATTTGCTTTATTTGTGCATATCTACATAGCCATCCTTCTAAACTTGATCATCCCAACAAATCTTATTTTATGGAGCAATTCAAAGCAAATGGTTCTGTTTCCTCTATGTTTAAGTTACACTATTAATCAGAATTGAATGTTAGCCTGTTGTATTTCTTTTTTATGTAAAACGCAATGCAATGGGCAAATCTTGCTCAATTGTGACAAGTGAATATACTCATGTAACCCATAACCCTATTAACATCTATAATATTACCATCACTCCAGAAATTTCCTTTATGTTCCTTCCTAATTAATCTCTACCTTTATTCCCTGAGGCAAGCACTCTTTTTATTTCTTTACACCATAGATTAATTTTGTGTGCTCTAGAATTTTATATAAATAAAACCATACAGTATGTACTTTTTTGGGTAAGGCTTCATTTGCTAGCATAATAGCTTTGAGATGTATTCATATTTTTTCATGTGTCAGTAATTTATTATTTGTTATTGCTGAGTCGTATTCCATTGTTTAAATAGATCACAATTTGTTGACCATTCTTTTGTATTTGGACCCTGGGCTACTTCCAGTTTATGATTGTAATGATAAAGTTAGTTTAGAACTAGCATAGAACTAGTGTAGAATGATTCAAAGGAGCTAATATGTAGATTATTTTTACTAACAGAGTAGACTCCGGTGGTTTGATTTTCAAGCAAAGACAGAAGACAAGTACAAAATGAGTGGGTAAGAAGAGGCATTGCATGCAGAGGCTTAGATCCATATTGGAAAACCTTTCTTGTCAGACATGTTCAGAAGAGAACACAAACTAGGTAGCAGTTTTCTGAACTTACGAATTCTCCCAGCCTCCACATAGTGTCCCCCTGAAGGATTTTTTCAAAAAGAGTAACACTAATTTTTAAAAAAGAATTAGCCTGTCTTAGTCATCTGTACCTGATGTCCCAGGTACTTGGAGGCTGAGGCAGGAGAATCACATGAGCGGAGTTCCAGGCTACAGTGAACTATGATTGCATCACTGTACTCCAGCCTGGGTGACAGAGTGAGACTTTGTCTCTTGGATTAAAAGGCGGGGGGTGGGAGAGTGGTGAGGAGAGAAAAAGAGAAGCTGAACAAAAGAAAAAAAGATGCTAGTGAATGTTTGAGACTGTGGGGCAGGAACTTGTGGGATAAACAACATTTATCCCCCACAACTTGTATTGGAGGAGTGATATGGCAGCCTGGGAGGGCTTTCCATGAAGGCATCTATGTGCAAGTATTTCACATCATTAAACACTGGCAACTTCTAGCTTTGGGCAGACTTTTATCAACGAATCACCAGAAAACCTCAAAGAGTCTTGGTCACTTACATACAGGGGAACTTTAGGGTTCTTTTGATGTCTGCTCTTGGCATGCCAAACAGCAATTCACACGAAGATAAAAAGCATTCACAGCACTAAAAGGTCATTCTTAATAAAGTGTCATAGCTTGTTCAGTGACAAAGGTCCTTCAGTATATATTCTTTCTCCTCTAGAGTAAATATGTAATCATCCTGTGTAAATAATGAGAGAAAACTACACCAGTAGAAAGAGTTTTATGATTTGAAGGCAAATGAAACAGAATGAGATAAAATTAAATGCCCAATGTCATAAAAAAATAATAAATGTTTTGCTTAGAATAAATTTGATTTCTTATTCCCAATATCCCTTCATAAGTTAAGAAATTACCAGTAATCATTTCCATAGGCTCTTGTTTTGTAGGTAGGATAGGTGTTATTTACTCCTGAGATCACCTTCTCCGCCTTGACTTCCTTCTTTTAGGTATAACCAAGGTGGTCATCAAAAAGAAAATTTTACAGTGTAGTTGGGAATAAATTAATATAGGCAACACCCTGAAAAAATGTGAAGACATCTGAATAAAGATAATTGAAAAAGGATAAGGTATGCACTTTAAGTGCAACAATTCAACTATGGGCTGGGTTCATAGGAAAGTCAGACCTAAGGATCTGGTTAGACTTACAATGGGCATTAGAGGGTGGGCAGGATCTGACTAGGACTAGAGGAGTTAAGGGGGAGGGAAGAAAGGGAGAGAGGAAGAGGGGGACAGAAGGGAAGAGGGAGAGATGGGGAGAGGGAATGAGAGGAAGGGGGAGAGAGAAGGAAAGGGAGAGAGGGAGGGAGAGATACTGCTTTCACAGTAGAGGCTTCTATAGTGTTCCCATGTACTCTGGAGATTAAATGTTAAAACAGGTGCAACATATTCGTTTGCACAGATTATTGGGTAGATCATTAACTTAGATATTCACTTGGCTCTTTGTACTATATGCCGCCACAGAATTTTACAGCCTTTAAATAATTAAGCGATGTTTATTTCTGAAAAACATTGGCAGTACTGCGGGTATTATAGACTTCATATTTCTTGTTAAACGTATGTGTTAAATGTTTGGACTTCACTGTTTTAGATGTAGACAGTAACTCAAGTCTCAATATAGAAACTTTTTTGTCTCTTAAAGGATTTTCCATTAAAGACTTCACAAATTTAACGGAGTTGTTTGCTTTTACCTGAAATGACTTATAGATATCTTGAAAGTTGTCTTCTGAGCTTCCTGACTTTATTTTCATCTGAAGTGGTTTTCCTGATATGCTATTAAAAAGGAAAGTGAGAAGGAAGTTAAGAAAATATGAAACAATTCTTTTAGAACAAATCTGAGTCCTTTCTTTAAATTTGTTGTGTTGTTGTTTTTGAACACAGTCTGTGAAATCTGTTGAAGAAAGATGCCAAACTAAAATATTTAAAATGGTTTATTCTGAGCCAAACGCGAGTGACTTTAGACCACTGTACCCGGATGGTCCTGAGAATGTGTGCCCTCTGTGGTTGAATTATAGCTCAGTTATATACATTTTAGAAGGACAGAACTTACAGAAAACCGTACATCAATATATGTGCCATTTACATTGGTTAGATGTGGAAAGGCAAGGCATATCCAAGTGGGCACTTGCAAGTTATAGGTGGATTCAACGATTTCTTGACTGGCAATTAGTTAGCAAGAGTTGGAAATTTGAAATTAGGAGAGGTTGCCTATTGAAGTAAGGGGACAGAAAAATTCCCCTTTATACAGAGGTGAAGACTTACAAGTGGGAGATCTTAGAGAGAATAAGTGTCTTAAAAGGCACTTGGAATCCCCAGGGTCATAAAATACTTTGATTTTCCTTCTTTATCTGTTTTGTGATGTTATACTAGAGTAAGTTTCAAACATAAATCTTTAAAATTTTTATTAGACCTTTAGATTTTACATTTTCTGTTTTTGTTTTTTTGGCCATTGTTGTTAGTTGAGGCAGTCATCAACAATTTAAGAAAAGACAACTGCACTTGTACCCCTAAATCCATTAAAAATAGCAAAAAGAAGCTGCTGCCAGACCATCACTGCCATTCTTGCTGAGCTATGGTGTGGCTATGTGCTCTTTGAGCTACAACCAGGCCATGTTTTCTTAAGCTTTAGCCCCCTCCCCTACCTTGGGGAGGTGAATCTCCTCTTTCTCTTTATCTCTAACTTACTTTCTAAATAAACTATATTTTGTAATCTAAAAAAAAAGAATGTAAGAAAAGAAGGCCACTATATTTTCAAAGTTCAATTTTAATTCATGACAATGTTAGTACATGAACAGAAAAGAACATGTGAAATGTTATACTGACAAGTATAAGTTAGGAAATAAACCTAATTTGCAGAGGCAAAATTTCACTCTCTCTCTTTTCTGTAAGTCCAAGTTCTGCCTCCAAATTTTGTTTGTTCCAGAAACTCAGAGAGTCTAGCTAGATCTCTGTTTTTAAATTTGAAAAATAAGTTTTTTTTGAGTCAGTGTCTCTGCTACCCAGGCTGGAGTGTAGTAGCATGATCAAAGCTCACCGCAGCCTCCATCTCCAAGACTCAAGTGATTCTCCCACATCAGCCTCCCAAGTAGCTGAGACTATAGGTGTGTGTCACCATACCTGGCTAATTTTTAAATTTTCTGTAGAGACGAGGTCTCACTGTGTTACCCAGGCTGGTCTCGAATTCCTGGGCTCAAGCAATCTTCCCACTTTAGCCTCCCAAAATGCTGGGATTACAAGTGTGAGCCACCACATCCAGCCAAAATTTTTTATTTTCAAGAAACAAGGTCTTGCTCTTTTGCCTAGGCTGGAGTGCAGTGGCACAGTCCTATGTCACTGAAGCCTTGAAATTCGGGACTTAAAAGATCCTCCTGATTTAGCCTGAAACCACCTATATAAAGTTAATATTGTGCCATTGGGTAAAAGCTGTAGAAGAGACTTAAGCCTTGAAAAGCTGCAGCTATGGTTAGAAATGAACAGACCTGTTGTTTCTAAATTTACTTTTGCTCCAGTAGAGGGCAATTGATTACCTTCATGTCCTGACCCCTGGGGAAAGGAGAAGTTGCCCCAAAAAGCTGATAACATGTTCCCTCTTAAACAATGAGCCTAAGGTTGCTTGAGTACAAAATCAGCTTCAATCTCCAGGCACACAGCCTACCCCATACCTTCCTCCTAAATTACCTTTGTAATGGCTCTCTGCCTGGGGAGTAGTAGCTGAGAGTCACAGGACTTGCTTTGTTGATAGCATCTATTGCAAAACCTACAAATGGTATTTAAGATATTTTTCAGATTCTGATGATCCTGAGGCCCCACTCAGGACTAGTACACAAACGAGGAAGCTGGCTTCCCTGATCCTGTGTGCCCACCCCCGCCTAGAAATTGGCACTGTGACCAGGAAGATAGTCTTGATACCCCCTATGACATCATCAGCCAATCAGCTGCTCCTACTCACCAAATTCCCTTGAAAAATCCCATTCTCTGATTTTTCAAGGAAGTGAATTTGAGTAATATCTCCCGTCCTTCTTGCTCAGCTGCTTTTTGATATTAAACTCTTTTTCCATTGTAATGGCTGCACCAGTTTTGGTTTTTCTCAGCAATAGGCATAAGAACCTGGTCAGACTGTAACAACCCTTTAGTGGTAATTACAGTCATGCACCAACACACCCAATGAATTTTTTAATTTTTATTTTTTTGTAGAGTATAGGTCTTGCTATGTTGGCCATGGTGGTCTCAGACTCCATCCTCAAGCAGTCTTCTGGTGTTGGCCTCCAAAGCGCAATCCAAAGTGTTGTGATTACAGGCATGAGCCACTGTACCTGCTGGGAATCCTTATACTATACAGTTGTAAACTTCAAAAAATGACTGAGACAATGTCTCAATCGAGTTAAACATTTGTTCTGCCCATTTTAATGATGGGCCAGGGAAAAGAGACATAAATCACAGTAGCATCTGTGATCCATGCCATAAATGGGGGAAGAACAAAAAAAAAGGGAAAACAGGTGGGAGGTAGGGAGTGAGGCAAGGGGTTTACATTCTTGTGAAGGCTTTGAATTTACATTTTATATATGCCCAGAGGAGGTACAAAAATAGTCAGTTATATATTCATCTTGCACTCAGCTAGTCTACATACATTTCACATAAGATAAAGTAAATCTGTGGAAAGCTAGAGCAGAGAAAGAAGTCAGTTATGTTTGTCTTAGGGAGAGAGGAGAATAATTTCTTGTCCTTGTTCAGTACCTATGAAGGTAAATTGTTAATTTACATCATCAGGGTGAGATACAGCAGAACTGTGCTTAGGGCTAGTCTGTGGGGTGGGGCATGTATACTGAATGATTTTGGATCCCACAAGGAATATCCTTGTGAGCAATTTACGAGGGAAGCCATCTAGGGAGGTATGTGACCTTCTATCACTACAGCTATCTGTTTGAGAGCAAAAGGAAGGCACACTTTTTTTTTTTTTTTTTTTTTTTTTGCTTTTTTTCATGCCTCAGTTTCCAGGCTCAACTTTCCCTTTGGCATAGTTAGTTTAGGGTCCCAAGATTCCATTTTCTTTTGCACTATCTTTACATTTCTTTTCAAGGTTAACATCTATTTTTAATAATCACTCAAATTATTATAGAATCTGACTATAAAGTCAGAGGATTAAACTGGAGGACATAGAGGAAGAATTAGAGTTACATGGTACAAGGAAGGTGATAAATTATTTTATGTTTTCTATATTTTTTGATGTAACTATAATCACAAGAGACACAAAGTATACTATCTACTTAATATTAATTTAATTTTAAAATTTGTTAGCATAGCAAATAAAATATCTTTTTATATAACTTACTCGTATTGAATTTCTCCCGAAGTTTCCTTGATGTTAATCGATCTTTTTGGGGAGGGGAGAAATAAACATTGCCAGTTGGCTATATTCCCATGGCAATTTTTTTCTTTTTTTTAGATAAAAATTTTTGGCCAGGAACAGTGGCTCACACCTATTATTCTAGCACTTTGGGAGGCCAAAATGGGACAATTGCCTAAAGCCCAGGAGCTTGGGACCAGCCCAGGCAACATAACAAGATATTATTTCTACAAAAAAAAAAAGTAAAAAATTAGCAGTGAGTGGTGATGTGCATCTGTAGTACTTGCTATTCAGAGAGGCAGAAGGAGCCCTGAAGGTTTTGAGGTCGTGGTGAGCCATGATTGTGCCAGTGTACAAACTGGAGAGAGACTTCAACTAAAAAAAAAAAGTTATCTTTTATAGTCAGAATCTCTCATTCCTAATGTCTCATAGAGGCAAAGTTTTACTGTAATATGTATTACAGGCAGGAAAAAGAAAACATAAAATATTTTCCTGAAATCTTCCTCTTCTGGATTTAAGTAATTTTTTGTTGCCAGGACTAGGAAGTGCTATATAATCTATTCCCAAATCTCAACAGCCCAGAATATAATTGGAAAGATCATGTACTTAATTCAATGTTCAGTTACGTTTTATTAGGACTTTGTGGTGCATAATGTGATGTGTCATCAAAATTGTTTTTCAGGAATGAAACACTTAGTTCTCTAAACCCTGAGAGAACTGCTGGAAGATAATCCCTTGTGGGTCACCCTCATTGGGAATTTTCTTTACTGACGAAAACTGCCTCACACAAGGCAACACTTCCTTCCAGGGGCGGTCTGAGTCCAACAGCTCATCAGTGCGGAGATATAAATGCTTGCCTCCCTCACTTCAACTCAGGAATCATCCTTACTCAAGGGCTCACCAAGAAGTCAGTTGAAGTCTTTAATGAGATTTCAACAGAACTCAATGTTTCCCTCTTTCTAATCCTGCTTTCCTCCTCTCTCTCTTACTCAGGTTGATTCTAAGTGTATTCCTTAATTAATGTGATAAGAAAGTACAAGAAAGCAGGTGCTAATACTCAACTTTAGAGCAGGGTCTATTGTTCATATGGGAAGTACAAATAGTCCCTGGGGTAAGATAGTAGAGCTATTGTTCACAGTGGTGAACTGGGAAACTCTATCAGTAGAGGAGAATACATTATCTGGTAGATACATCAGGTAGTTTAGAAATAGGAAGAAAGCAGTAAGTATGAAGACAATGAAATTAACTTGCTATTGCCAAACTCAATTGTAGTTCTGGGGAAAGATAACAAAAAGCTGAGAGTCATTAATTAGCAATTAAATTTAGTGTGAAAGCAGAGCATCTTGCTGGGACCAGTAAAGAGACTTGCATATTCTGCACTGATTATGTAGAGAATGCTAAGACCCAGGCCCAGGTCTTAATCCTGTGTAACCAGACGCCACAAAAAGCTAAAGGTGCAGCCGAGGTTAGTTAACTATGCCTGAGTCTTGTTCAGGAAAGAATGGGATTCTGGTGCGTGGGATGGGGATACCTGTGTTAATGCACATGAAGTTTGCTTTTTTTTTTTCTTTTCTTTTTTGAGACATACATAGTCTCACTCTGTTGTCCAGGCTAGAGTACAATGGCATGATCATAGCTCACTGAAGCCTCAACCTTCCGGACTCAAGTGATCCTCCCACTTCAGCCTCCCCAGTACCTGGGCTTACAGGCACATGTCACCACACCCAAAATATGTTTTAAAAATTTTTTTTGTAGAGGTGAGGTCTCACTATATTGCTCAGACTGGGTATGAAAATCTTGAATCCCCCAGATTCCTCTGGACTCTGAGCCTGAAGAAATGATCTCTCCCACCCTTTACTTGAAGTTGCTTCAGGTGCTTCTCCCTTGAAAGACAACATTCCACTCCTACTTCCCCCGACTCGCCAGTTGAGGATTTTTCCCCAACTTTCTCTTCTACCTGCTAGACCAATGACTTTGGTTTTATCCCATTACAGCTATGGATATTCTGTGTCTACTAAGGGCTAACCGGAATGTTTCCCTGAAAAAACTTCAGAAGCTGGCCATTATGTATTGGCAGGAGCTGGAAGATTACTCACGGATGTGGATTCTGAGGCTGCTGGACTAAGTTGGGGCAGAAAATGCATTTAGAACAAAGAGACAGAGAGTGTGGAATACGAATTTAACACTGCGGGGTGGTACACACATCCAGATGGCTTTAGAAACATGGAAAAAGTGGTGGCTCACATTACGTAAGATGAAAATGCCATAGTTGCCATGATAGGAGATGAAATAAAGGATTCAAAGGCCCAGAGAAGAAGGCATTTTAGAGTGGATATGCTTTGTGTGACTATAAACTCTCTAGAGACCTCTGTTTTACCCAGTGACCCAAAGGAATAGGCTGGCGTGTGGTTCTCAATATTAATAATTCTATTGATGTACTCCTTTCTAGGCCAAGTCTGACAGTAGTAGAAGCTTTTACAGAACTAGGTTCATCAACTGTAGTAGGGATGATAAAATCGGAAACAGTAGAGGTCGATGGCAGGGCGTAACTGTCAGAATACAGGTAGGTGCAGTTAACATGGTGAGCAGTGAGGCTGGACTGGCAGCAAATTGAGTCTGACTTGTAGGAGTTGAAGAAGATGGTTAAAGACACCAGGTGGATCCCCACTTCTAGGATAACAGCGAGGAGCTGTATGGGTGGACTCACTTCCAGGTTTCTTGCACAAAGCAGGCAAGGAGAGAAGTCAACATCTTACCAAGGGTAATTGATCCTGACCACCAGGTGGGGGCAGAGGGTAATGGATCCTGACCACAGTGGGGACAAGGAGGAATACTTTTGTCTTCTGCATGATCCACTTGGGTATTGTTGGTACTCCCTCTCCCAGTTTTGAATGTTAGTAGTCAAGTACATTAATACTGTCCTAAGAAGGGCACAGGGACAACTGGCTCAGTCACTTTAAAATCAGGATCTAGAAGCCAAGAAAGAGAACTTAGTTCAAAAAATGAATAAAAATGCCTAGGAGGAGATTACAGCAGATGCATAAACAGAATCTACCACTTGAAAAAGTTAAATCCCTCAAAGCCACAAATCCAGAGCAACAGAGATGAGAGGGAAAAAGGAGGAGTCTTGAAGAACTCTTTATTCTTTCCCACCACTGGGTTTTCCTGTCCCTCCACTATGTCCCTAGACAACTGGCTTACTTAATAGAGGCCAGATGTGACACTATTCTGAATGCGTGGAAAAAGATTTACTGCCAAAATGGACATCTAAAATCTGTTTTTAAAAAAATCGAAAAAAAGATTTCAAGTTTTATGCAGGTTGCCTTTTTATATTATTGTAAGCTCTTCTGTTCTGCTTCCATGGATAACAAAACAAAATACAAGCATAATTCATTATACTCAAATATAGGGTGGAAATCTCTGTCTCTATTATATATTTAATCTTCTATTGTAATAACAGGATTCTGTGGCATGTCCTCATCCCCAAGAGTAGTTCTGATTATGGCAAACAGCCTAAGTCTTTGATGCCAGAGACAGCTTGATTCAAGCAGGATGCATGACTGGAGTCGGGTCAGCTAGAATCATTGACAGGATTTCACTCTGCCTGAGCGATCTAGAAAAGGAACTTTAGCTTTCCAAAGGCTTTTAGGAGAGGACGCGTGAGCCCTATAAAAACCCCACCTGAGAATGAAACCAGCACCAAGATGGCAAAGCTTAAAGATAGATAACCTGCAGGGCTCGGTGACTCAGCCTGAAATCTCAGCACTTTGGGAGGCTGAGACTAGTGGATTGCCTGAGCCCGCGGGTTTGAGACCAGCCCGAGGATCTTGGCGAGACCTCCTCTCTACCATAAATCACAAATTAGCCGGGCATGGTAGCGCGCGCCTGTAGGGCCGGCTATGGAAGTCTGAGGCGGAAAGATCGGTGGAGCCCAGCAGGTCGACGCTGGGGTGGCCGTGAGCTTGCCACTGCACTCCAGTCTGGGTAACAGAGTGAGACTCCAATTCAAAAAAAAAAAAAAAAGATAACCGTTTGAACTTTGAATAAAGTCTCATCTAAATCTATCCTTGAATTGCTCATGTCCTTGACGCAATCTTTTTTTTCTTTTCTCATTTTTTGGTGCTTAATTTACCATGGATAGAATTTTCTGTTTATAACTCACAGTATCTTAATTTATACATCTTTACGAAGTGCTGCCATTAAACATGGACTACCATAGTGACTTATGTGCACCCGGTGAGGAGTTTGTAAGGGTCCCCTTCTAGACTACTTTTTAGGACCCACGGCCCTGGGATTTCTTTCCAAAACAGCCTCAAGCCTGCTTCAAGGCCTATCTGGGTGGGTTTTTCTGAGCCCAGACCTAGTCACGCATGGGTCTGATTGTTGCATGTACCAGATGAATCTCATGGGATTTCTTGCCAAAACAGCTTCAATCTACTCCAAGGCTCTCTTCCCCACATCTGTCTTCCCAAGATCTGATAACACCGGTGGTGTGTATTACCTCAAATTTAGGAGGGTTTTGCTAGAAGGTGCTTATTGAAAGCATGTGGAGGGAGATTGGATGTACAGGCTGGGCTGTCCATATGGATGTAAGACCCCTGGTTCTAGATAAAGCATGGTACCAGATGGATCGAAAGACAAGGAGGCGAGCTGTGGGTTCCCACGTGTTGCTACTATATTCACCCAGTCATACACTTTTCTTAGATCAAACTTTTTCTGATTGTCCTTTGGTAGCAGTGAAATCTTGCTGGAGAAAGCCACAGAAACATCCAGATCATGCCAATATATGTCTATGATTTTTCATAGAACTCATCTGGTTCTTCAATGCTGCTTAACAAACCTTTTTTGCCTAGTTTACTTCATGGCAATACATCTTCAAACACTCTGTACCATCTGTCCCCTTTCTTGGCAGATGACCCAACTTTTATTTTCAGAGCAAATAGAGGAAATTTAGTTTTATTTCCTTTTATGCCATCCTTCTTATATCTTAGTCATTATTTTTATCTTCTATTTCCAAGAGTAGGAAGTTTAGAATCATCCTCAGGAGCATGGTCTTTGATGCTGCATAGATTTGGGGTTGATTTGGGGCTCTGATATATATTACTTGAGTGATTTTTTGATAGATTACTCAATTTTTAAAGTAACTCCTGTTCATGAAAGAGGTAATAATACCAACTACTACATGAGATTGTTAGTTAATCTGAAGAAAGACTACAGTAATGGTTGACAACAAAATGCTTGGCACAAATGAAATGTTTAATAGCTGTTGACTTTATTAAGCTTTATGCTGTTAACTACAATGCAAACAAATTCTAAGGGAAGCTCCTATGTGCATGCTCTGAATTAGTACCACTAATGAGAACCACCATTAGACTTGAGCAAGTAGGTTGTTACATTAGAACCCATGTCTCAGGACGTTCCTGATTTTGATGCCTTATTAATTTTTTTAAAAAGTCTCCCTTTACTATTTTTGGAACAAGCTAGGGTTGGCAGTGCTTTCTGGGTGGCCTTCCCTGAGCTCAGACCTGGTCGTGCATGGGTCTGATTGTTGGATGTACCTACCCAATATGAGATTTCCTAAATTCCTCTCTAGTGGATATGACTGACTGGGGCCTGCAGTACAGTCTAGGTGAAGTACTTCAAGCCTGGATCAGCTTTCCAGTTTCCTCCCTTTAGAGCATTCCCTTGTCCTCTGCCTCACTTATGGGTTAGCCAAATACACCAATGAACTTGAGAACTCATGCTTATGGGCTCAGAAATGTCTTGATGGGCAAATTTCTCCCACTACAGTATTTCTTTCATGAGATCATGCAGATTGGTATACCAGATGGTGCTGACATGCTGATTTGGGGTGACCGTCACTTATGCTGGACACAAGATTTGTTCAAATGTTTGGGCTACCAATAGTCCATTTCTGATCTTTGGACTTGAGCCATGTGTATCGGTCTGTGAGTTGGTTCTCACCTATCTCTCTTCCCACTACAGTGCTGCCTCTGGTTTATAGGACCTGAGGGGCAATGACTGGAATCCTTTACCATGTGTAACGCTTATCACTGGTAGCCAGATTGGTCATCCCATCCCTTCACAGGCTCTGTGGCACATATCACAGTCCTATCTCTTCCTAGGGCTTTTGAGATGAGTCCTCAGCAATGTCAAGGAACTCTTTTGCTGATGTCCTCTCTTGTCTTTGACTCATGTGGTAATATTGTACTCTCCAGGGTCACTCTCCAAAGATGTCCTGCATAAATGATGGGCATTCATTGTGCAAATGGGACTGTTCTTCCCACTCTACTCATAAGTCTTTCACCTAACCTTTCTGTGTGGTAGTTTGTAAAAGGCAGAGGTGTAGTCAACTAGTCAACAATGAAAGATATAACACCCTAGGAATGCAGAGATTACAGCATGAAGATCAGCCTAAAGGAAAAAACATGATTGAAAGATGTGTTGTTTGATACTTATGCTATAAACTTCTGAATGATGAGTTTAACAATATCAGAAAACTAATTATCATTCACGTTTCAATATGCCCTAGGTAAGACTCACAATTGTGGTCATCATCAAAGATGCAGAGTAACAATCTTTGAGACAATCAGTTGGCAGCAATGTTTACTAATGGCACAATGATTGATGCAGCACCATGAGTGAAGATGTAACCAGCATTTTAAAAAAATAGTATTAAGGAAAGAAGGGGCAAGAAATCTCTATTATTTCAATATAAAATGATTCAGAAGAACCACGGCACTATAAGTAACAACAGCATTACTCTTTTTTTATTATGGATGATATGAAATTAGTGATAAATAGTATATGTTATAATAATAAATGCATTTGATAATGAAGAGATAGATGGTCTCTAGACCTGAACAGAAAGAAATGGTGCCTAGATGCTAAGAAGAATCTTTAAGTGCATTGACTGGATGAGAACTGCATGTGTAAGTACCTTCTCTCTGCTCTTTTTCCTACCTCTTCATTGATAAATCACTGTACCCCACATGGGCCTTGAGTTTATAATACATTTTTAATCAGATTATTTTTATAGACATAATCCCAGATATTTACTATGGCCCCCACACATCTTATGGGCTAATCTGCTCCTGACTGCATCTAGTCACACAGTTTGTACACATAAAATTACAGAGAACCCTATTGTCATAGACCTTAAAGAGAATGGTACCAAATTGTTCAGTGGATACTTATGTGATCTTTTAAGGCCTTCTCTGGCAACCAGGTTTTTATGTATTTCCTCTTAACCTTAGTATTTTTCCTCATTTTTTTTTTTTGAGTTGGAGTCTCAGTCTTGTCGCCCAGGTTGGAGTGCAGTGGCATGCTTATGGTCACTACATCCTCAACCTGCTGGACTTAGGCGATCCTTCCGTCTCAGCCATCCATGTAGCTGGAACTGCAGATGCACGCCACCATGCCTGGCTAGTTTGTGTGATTTACTGTAGAGATGAGGTCTCAACAAGTTGCCCAGGCTGGTCTCCAACACCCAGGCTCAGGCAGTCCTCTTGCCTCGGACTCCCAAAGTGCTGGGATTACAGGCTGAGCCATCGCGTCCAGCCTTTTTCTTCGTCTTTAACACATCTTTCTCTTAACTAACTTTTTTTTTTTTGAGTTGCGATCTCACTCTGTCACCCAGGATGAAGTGCAGTGGCATAATCACAGCTCACTGCAGCCTCCACCATCTAGGTGCAGGCAATCCTTTTACCTCAGCCTCCCAAGTAACTGGGACTACAGGTGTGCACCATCATGCCTAGCTGATTGTTTAAATTTTTTTGTAGAAACGAGGTCTTGCTATGTTGCTTAGGCTAGTTTCAAAATTCTGGGCTCATGAAATCCTCCCACCTCAGCCTACCAAAATGCTGAGATTATAGGCATAAGCCATCATGACCGGCTATTTCATAACTCTTGAATCTTCTGAAAGAACCCTGTTCTACTTCTACCTCACCACCACTACACGGTCAGTCACAAAGTTCAGTAACACAACCTCAGTCATGATTCCCAAATCCATCCTAATTGCCAATTTTTTCATTAAGGATGAGATTATTTAAACATCTTCTGCATTTCTCTTTCTTCAATTCTCATTCTTACATAGAGGAACATACTGTTTTCAAGTAAACATTTTATAATGTTTAACAAAAGGTCTCCAAAGACTTTAAGATATAATTTGAACCCCTTCGTAAGGTACACAGGGGTTTCACAATTTCATTCAAACCTTCACTTATTATTCAATTTATTAATGTCAAAGTCACATATTTGATATACCATTCCCAAGGTCATCTTCTGATCATAAAGTACACTTTAAATATTTTGTACCTTTCCTTAAACTGTATGCCTGGTCAGTTCTATTCACCTTATAAGGCAGAGCTGAGACAAGTACTTTTCTGAAGGGTTTTACCAGGCATTTCTGGGAAAGTTTAACAAATCCCTTCACCATGCCCTCTACCATCATGCATGTATTACACCACATGTGGAAGTACCTGCTTGCATGTCTGTCATTGTGCTAGGCTGTATGCTCCTTGAAGCTTCAGAACCTGTTTTATTCATATATGTATTTCCAACATATGAGGAATGAGTGTTCATTAAATATATATGAATACACGAACAAATCCTCCACAATTCTCATATGCAACTTTACAATCTCTTGTTGTAGTAGTATTTTCTAGCCAAGTTTATAATACACTTGTAAATAAATGTGCTACAGATATAACTCATTTTCACAAGTACTCATCAAGAAATTGTTAATGTAGAATTAACAAAATATATCAAGAAAAGAGAGTGAAAGACACAAAATGACTAAATGTTTTGCAAAATTATTTAAATTAAAACATTTTTAAATGCTGACTGTTTCTGAAAGGCAGCTTTCTGTCGTTGAATCTTTGTTCTGTATCCTCCCCATGATATTAAGTAAGAGAGTTGAGAGAACAGATGTTAGGAAACCCATCAGCAGACAAGTAAATGAAATTCTGGATAAAAATACAACTCAAATGCTGAAATGAGAAAGTATGAAAAATCTATTTCAAATAAAGCAAAAATATAAAGAAGAAATCAGGACATACAAATATTAATATTTAGAGGAAGCAGTTACCAGAAGGCAGCTGGATAATCAATTTTTTAATAAAGGAGGTGTGGGGATAAAAAATGGTAAGGAAGTTGGCTAAAGCCCTAACAGGTATTAAAGTATTGAATGATCCATAGAACCCAAAAGAGAAGAGTGAAGTAGAAAGTCCTACAGTTTAAGGCTTTAAAAGTCAAGAGGCCTTTGTAATTAATGGCAAGATTCTGGTCCAGCTCTTTATGTATGTTATTCTAAGACAGAGGCAGCTCTGAACATATAGATGAGTGTGTGCACTGACTAGAATGACACATTGATTAAGATGACCTTGAGGTAGGTTTAATAGGAGGATAAGAATCACTTTATTTCTAACATCTTGAGACTTCACGCTAAGGTGGTTCGAAAGGTTCATAACTTGCTATATTCAAATTGTTGTACTCAAACATGTTGTACTACATCAAACATACAATAAAAATATAAATGTAAGCAAGGAAAACATCACAGCTAGTCAACAGATAAAATAAAAATATATGAGAAATTTAAAAAATGCAAGGGAAAAAGTGAATAGGGATGAAGTATAGACCTGCTTTACTTGAGGTGATCCAATAGGTAATGGCAGCTGAGTAAGGATCTCCTATAGGGAAATGGTAACAGAGTCACCACAAAAGTTGGTGACAGGGAACTAAGGTCACCGTGAAAGCTAGTACATGATGGGGCAGGAGTTGGAGGTTAAGAATCTCTATAGGGTAATGGTGACAGAGCCACCTCAAAAGTTGGTGATAGGGATCCAAGGTCACTATGAAAGCTAGGACATGATGAGATGGGAGATGGGAGCTGGGGGTTGGGGAAGCAAGAATAGAAGGTATGCTTGGAGCTCTGGCTTATAGAGAGTTAAAGGCCAAGAGAAGTGAGAGAAAACTGACCTCCTATGACCAGTGATCCAACCAAGATTGAGTGATAGCCCCAATTCACCCAGATCAATTCCCTGAAGACAATAAGATCTAGTTCTGAACTGGAAATCCTTGGATTTGAGCCACCACAAACCTGCTAACTAGGGACAGGTATGTGAAGGGGTAGGTAGAGGTAGAATATTAAAACACACACCAGCCCAAAATATTCAAATAACTCATTATAATTCAAAATAAGTCTACAAAATAGATATCATAAAAAAGAAAATAAAATGATAAGAATCAAATATAAATGGTCATTGACTATAACAACCAATAGCATGGCTATTATTTTTAAAAAAGCAGAAAATAGCAAATGTTAGAGAAGATATGGAGAAATTGGAGTGCTTCTGCATTGCTGATGGGAAAGTGAAATAGTGCAGCTGTAACCCCAGTGATGTTTATTGACTAATTAATGGACAAAGAAAATTATATATATATATATATGAGGCCTAAAATGGAATTTATTTATTTTTTTAAAAATTGTGTATTTATTACTACATGTTCAAACTTCAGTCACCTTCAAAATACTGTCTGTTTGATGCAATATGCCTATCAAGATGCTTTCTGCACTACTCAAAACAGCTTTTTGTACTTGTCAATTTTGATTCCTTTTAGTGCTTCTGCCATTTTTTGTTTCACCTCTTCCATATCTTTTTTCATTGGGGGCAGGGGGTATGTTGCTCAGGGTGAGATCAGGTGAATAGGTAGGGTGAGGCAAGGCATCATACCATTTTTGGTCAAAAACTGTTGATGCTTAGCTCAGTGTGGGCAGTGTGCTTATAAATCACCCATATGAAGTGGGAAAATGTGCTGAAAGAATCTTCCTCCAAAAAAATTCACTGAAGCCAAATGTAGCTTCTTACTACAACAGTAGCTGATACACTGAAGCTGATGGGTTCCAAGAATACTTACCTAGCAGGGGAAGCCTGTTCTACAAGGGGCCTGCCCTCCAAAAGATAATTCCAGTTTTGTTTTTTTGGTTTTTTTTTTTTTTTTGGTTGCATACATACACACACATGCGTGTGCTTGTGTGTGTTTGTGTATATATATGCACACATATATTAGATATGTATTACATGTATATAATTCAGTCTTAAAAAGAAAGAAAATTTTGACTCATGCTAAATCATGGATAAATCTAGGAGACATTATGCTGAGTGAAGTAATTCAGTCACAAAAAGGACAAATACTGTTTGATTAGACTTATATGAGTTATGGAGTAGTCAAATTCACAGAGACAGAGTAGATTGGTGGTAACGAGGGCCTGGTATAGAGGGAGGAATATAGAGTTAGTGCTTAATGAATACTGAGTTTCATCTTGAGAAGACAAAATAAAGTTCTGGGGATGGATGGTGATGATGATGATGGTACAATATTAAGCGTACTTAATCTCACTGTACTGTACACTTAAAATGGTAAATATGTTGTATGTATTTTGTCACAATAAAAAAGGAACAGCAATAGTATACAACATTACATATAATAATATTGTTATTGCAGATAAAATAATATTAAAGCATCTGGTAAAGCCTAAGATGAGTATAACAAGGATGCTGACACAAATGTTAGCTAGGAATTTGGATACCGAATACCGTCAGTAGGCCCCAAAATCTTATTAGCTTTTTGTAACATCATGTTTGTTATATATATTTTTCTTTTCATACATAATTACCTCATGGCCACAAAAAGGGTGGTTGCATTTCCAGAATCATCTCTACACTGAAGGCAGGAAGAAGACAGGAAGAGGTAACAGACTTTCTTTATGAGCTCTTCAGATTTAATTAGGAAGAGAAGACCTCTTTAAATGATATCCTGATATACTTCTGTCTCCATTAGCAAAGCAAATGTCCAACTTTAGACTAATCAAAGCAAATGTCCAACTTTAGACTAAGGGAATGAGATTCCCTCAACTTGTTTAGATCATTTATGACTTGTCAGATGGAAATGGAGAGGTGTCTAATTTTCTCCTTTTCACAACCCCCTCACTTTCTGGGAAATGGAGAAATGGCTGTTGGATATGTGATAAACAGAGCTTGACACATTTAGCAAGAAGAAAAATGAACCAAAAGAAATTGTGAGATGTATGGAAAAACAATAAACAGAAATATAGGTAAATTCTACTGGTAGGCCTAATTCTGTTGTTAAAAAGAGTCTACTTTGTAGTATTTATTTATACCAAAAATGAATAAATGAATGACTAAATGACCAACAGCATTTCTTTGTAACAGAAATGCTTAATAATTGGTAGTTATGGTAGGGACTGCTTTCTGTTCAAAAGAAAGACTGAAATATTGAACAACAGAATAACAAATGTTTGGTTAGAAAATAATGTTGTTAATAAATGCTAAGAATTTAAGAACAAGTGAGCAAAGGAAAATAAAACAATACTGTCTTTTGAAACATTGTCACTCCAATGAAACCTTAGAAGCAGAGAAAAAAGAACAAAGGGAAAAATAATAGAAAACAGAAAATTTATCAGTCAAGAGGCAGAGGTTATCAGCTTGGTTAAAGATAAAAACTCAGTGATAGTTGTCTGTAAGAAAGAAGAATAAAGACACACTTGTGTCTCACCTTCAAGCTGAGAATATTAAATATTGCTAATACTTAATAATGGCAGAGTTGAAACCTTTGTATGGTCTTAGCCTTGATTTCATGCTTCCTGCAACCCTACCAGAGCTACCACTCTTCTGAAATGTTTGTTCAAGCTCTCGATGTATGTCTGTGGACTCCTATTCATTTGTATGTAGCCCTGAACAATGTTTATCATTTCTATATCTTTAGGCCTCATTTAGATGGAAACATGGTATCTAGTCTTCTGCAGTGTCTTGCTCAACATTATGTTTTCAAGATTTCTCTATGTGTGACTTCATTTTCATTGATGAGTACTATTCTCTTGTTTGAATACACCATTTTTCATTTTAATATTTAGGGTTTTTCTTTTCCCTAAGTTTTTGGTCTTACAAATAATGCTACTATACATTTTCTTGTACAAATCTCCTTGCCTACCTATGTAAGAAGTTCTTTGGGGTATATACCAAAAAGTAAAATTGCTGGGTTATAAGAGATATGTTTAGACCGGGGTGCCAAAACATGTATACACGTTTTAAGTGATGTTTCTATGTATTACTTTTCAAAGTTGAATTGAATAGTGGTAGCAATATGTAGTATGACCTTCAAATGAATTCTAGTGTCACACTGTGACAGGCAGGTATATATTGAGTGTTACAATTTTAATACAGTTTTTTCCTTTTAAAAAATGTGTATACATGTTTTTGGCACCCTCTGTATATCAACTTACTCTATTTTCATCAAATTGTGTTCCAATGTGAACATTCTAGATTATATTTCCTTTACCCAGTAATGAAAATTCCCATTAATTTACATCATTTCAATCCTTGGTATTGTGATTCTGCAAGAAAGCTTACATCTTACCAGTCTTATTGGTGGTGTAATTTCTAACTTTAATTTGCATTTTCTTACATTTCAGTGAGTTTAAGTTTGAGCATCTTTATGCTATGTTTATCAGTCATGTGGTTTTCTTGTTTCCCACATTTTCTATTCATAGCCTTTGTTCATTTCTTCTTTGGTTTGTGTGCATTTTATGATTAGTAGGGGCTGACTATATATTCTGCATAGTAATTCTTTTTAAAAAATTTTTTATTTTAAAGATATAGGGTACAATTCAGGGTTAGGTATACAAATGCTCATCTGCATAATAAATTCATGTGGGACATATGCATTTCAAGTATCTTCTCCCAGTTATCTTACAGTTTTCTTATGGTGCCTTTTTTGTTTAGTTAGATTATTTTTTGGAGCAGTTTTAAATTCACAGCAAAATCAAATGAAAGGTACAGAGATTTCTCACATATCCCCTGTTCCTACATTATATAGCCTTCCACATTATGAACACCCACTTTTTGTAAGGTCTTTTGAAGAATAAAGTTTCTTAATATATGTATCATCTGATTTATAAATGTTTTCTTGCATGGATATTACTTCAGAGTCTTAAAAACTTCTTCCTATGTCAAGATCATAAAGATACTTTCTCATATTTTCTTCAGCAGTTTCAAGGCTTGATGTTTTATGTCTTTGATACACCTGGAGCAATGGCCCATGCTGAGCTCTTTCTTTGACAGATGTAATGATCACAAAATCAAGGCCTTCAGCAGCAGTTCTTTTGGGGAATAATCTCCTCTGACATCTTCATGATCTGCATACAAAACATTGCCGACCTTAGCATTCCACTTTCACCTTCCTTATCCAGGTTTGCTTCCTGAGGGCAAGCTAGCGTCAAGATTTTGTTCCCTCTTAGACCCACTACCCTTCTGATAAGTGTCTGATAAGTGCCTGCTTTTAAGATGGGCCCCTCTTTTCCTCAGGCAATCGACTATACTACCCTTCTAAAAAAGATACTATTTAGATTCTCAGGTCTTTTTCTGATGTTGCCTATAATATGACTTCTCTGGCAACTTCATTTACCAGATAAAGAGAGAGAAGAAAATAAACTCACTATTTTAATCTCTAGGTTAAATCAGTGGTCTACTTCCTACCACCTATGAATTCTTTGCCCCTTCCCTATAAGTAACATAATACTTGTACTTAGTCAATCCAAATTTTACTGCTTCTTATTTTCTTGCTTTATCTCCCAAATCTATAAATATTTATGTAGAAAAAGAATTCCTATTACAATGTTGAGTCCCATTTTTATAACTCAACATGGCTATAGATAGTAAAAAATAAAGTAGTGAAATTGAGCTCCCTCAAATGAATGCGTTTTTCTATGCCTTATTGTTCACCAGTAATTCAGTACCAGGGTTCTCTAAACTCCCTTATATGACTCCATGACCAGTGGAGGAGTGGTATGTCAGAGGACTGTTTAAATGAACACAGAGGTAGATACTGAAGCTGTTTATATTATAAGAATCATAAGTCATCTGTTTTACTTATTTATCTTTCTCTTTGTCCTTTTGTTCCTCCAGGAATGATTGCTATGGTAGAATAATCACAAATAATTGATTATACTCACATCTCAACCCACGGAGGTGGGCCACAAAATTAATGAACTTGTTTATATTTTTAAAAAACAATAATCCTTTAGGTCCTGCAGACCTCCTCGATGGCATCCAGAGTTTGATCATCCAGGGAATGTGACGAGTTTTGATTGCAGGGAATCTAACCTCCTGCAGAAATAACATAACAATAAAAGTCTACAGTTATGCTCAAGGACAGGAGGCATGTGAGTTTTGCCTCTCCCTCACGCTTTGGCCCCATTGAATCAACATTCTCTGCTAACCCTAACCTTAACCCTAACCCTAACCCTAATGTCAGCATTTGATTTTCTGTGTGTCCAGTACTCAAACCTAACTTTTGTGGTTCTACAACAATATGGCTGTGGATGCCCTTGCTTATTATGTTTCATGGATTCAGTGGGAAGAACCAGGCTAAGAATCACATGTGCTAGAAAGAGCAGGGGGAAATTAGAGAATAAATTCTTAAACTCTTGTCATTAGAATGTCTTTACCAAGAGGGTTAGAGAAAGAGGGTTGCAAGTAGTGAAAGCAATTCCAAACTGTGCTCAAGCAGGAAGCCGTATTTCATGCTTAACAGAGTCTGGAGGTGAAAGACAAGCATGGCTTGCCATGCTCTACAACCCAGTCACTTAGTTCAGAGTAAACAGGTAAGCAGGAATGCTGAGATTCAAACCTGGTTTTGCAAAGTTAAGTCAGGTAAACCTAACGTGTTTTATAACCAACCAGGTTTGTACAACAGGAGCAGAGAGTTCAAAGGGAACTGACAAGGACGATGCTGATTTGGAAGACCTCTGGAAGGACAGGAAAGGGGGCCTAGGGAAGAAGAGTTGAGAATAATCCTCAACCCTTTTCACTAGACTGAGGGAAATATCAAGAACTACAGAGAGGATAAGTCAGAGATGTGAGTCTTTGGAATAAATGCAGTAAGCTGATTTTGCAGTGCACAATTGAGGAATATCTGCCATGTAGGGAATCTGTTTTGAAATAGATTTCAAGACCCATTTTGGGCTCACTTTACATTCTCCCCATTTTTTGCATCTCTTAGATTTCAGTGTTAGTAATTACATTCCAGAAAGCAGACAAAAAAAAAAAATGAGTGGAGATTCTTGGAAGGCAATTTCATAAGAGATTCAGAGAGAATTATGTAGGAAAAAATACTGCTCTAGAAGAGGCATGTTAGAAACCAAAGCTGTTTTCTTATTTGGCCTGGAGAGTTCTCTTAGGATACAGAAGATTCTCCTGAGAGTGTGGATAAAAGACATTTAATTCTGTTACTGCTTCTGTGAGGATGTATTTGATGAGGTGATAATAGTCACAGGGAAGGAAAAGAGATCTTTTTAATGTAAAATAATCTAAAATGAAGCTGAACAGCAACTTAACTCTTAGGATATAAAAGCTTAGTCATATTGAAAACAGTTCCTTTGGAAGAAAATTGATAAATATTCACATGTTTGAATCTTTGGAAGAGTTTGGATTAGAAAATGTTGCAATGACTTACCACCTTCAGCAATGAAAGGATAATTTACAATCTCTTGATGGAGCTAAATTTCCATTGAAGAGAAATGAAGCCAGATTTAAAGGAAAAAAGATATTTAGTGATTTGCGCAGCATATCACAAATATACATGAAAACTTAAATTAAAAAAAATAGAAAATGAAGCAGATCAAAAGAGTAAATGAGAATTTAGATGTTAATTACTTAGAATAAATGAGAAGATGAACTTGAGATTCTGTCTTTATTTTACTGATTTTAAGGTTCACACAGCAAAGATTGTAATTCTCTGAGCTTATTGTCGAAAATCTCTACAGTATACACACAATATATTTTATAAAAGGAATGTACCTTTACTTAAGTGTTTCTGCTCATATTAGGTGGAAAGAAGTCCCTGATTTTAGAGAAGATTAGCTGTTTATACATATGCAACTGATTCAGATAACATTTATTAAACATGTTCTGAGATAGGCAGATTGTAGTAATTTACTAACCAAGGTATTTCAATATGATGAGGAAAAATCTCTGCAAAGATTATAAAAACCATTTTCTCATTTTACTGTTTGAAAAAAATAAATAGATTACAAACTTACTAAACTGCAAACTTACTTCAATTTTTGCCTTAACTTGTCCACAGACACTTTTCAGATATCGAATAATTGAAAATGGAGACACATACTGCAAGTGAATAACACTTTTTCTATAATTAAAAAAAATTATTGGCAAGGCTCGGAGGCTCAATCTGTAATCCCAGCACTTTGGGAGGCCGAGGTAAGTGGATTACCTGAGCCCAATGGTTCAAGACCAGCCCAGGGAACTTGGTGAGACCTCATCTCTGTAATAAAATAACAAATAGCCGGGATGGTAGCACGCATCTGTAGTTCCGGGCTACTTGGAAGGCTGAGGCAGAAGGATTGTTGGAGCCCAGAAGACTGACGCTGGGGTGACCGTGAGCGTTCATGTCACCGCACTCCAGTCTGGGTGAAGGAATGAGATTCCAACTAAAAAAAAAAAAAAATTCTTTCAAACATCTGGTATAGTGCTCTGTACCCTCAAAGCAAATACAGCTTGCTTCACAGAGGTATGTTCTATTTAACTTGAGTTTAAATTAGGCATAAATATATAAATTCTGCTTTCTGATTTTTATCATAAAAATTAAATATATTGTCATGGGCATATTATCCTAGTAGATGAAATTTGATTCTTTTAGACAAGGAAGAAATTTAGCAGTTGACAGGCTATTACATAATAGTTAATCACCACAATCCTGAAATTATCACAGCACCACTTTACAACTTTGGAAAAGCTTATCCCCATTAGTACTTCTTTCTTTAAGTTCTCCTCAGTCTTTCATAAGCAATTTTTTTTTTTTGGCAAAGCCTGTGAACTCACAGTCATTAAGTAGTATATAGATCCCTCCTGTCTACTTTAATACACTAATATACTTTCTTTTTTTGGAAGAAGTGTTATAGTTAAAAGAATGATTTTAACACTCATCAGGATAAACCCTAATGTTTTTAACCAAACCCTTCATAACTTTAAAGTCACCTTATATAGTAAGGTTAAAAAATGACATACATTACTAAATCTCTGAACTCTGAAGATTTTGCTACTTTACTGATTATATATGCTTAAAATGCTAGACCTCTAGGGTTTGTGAGTACTTTATCTTCATTAGTTTACCTTTAAATTTCCATATTTGGCCAAAAGTAGTTTAGGAATAAGTTATCTGGTTTAATAATTATATAGTAACAAAAAAGAGAAAAGACAAAGATACATTACAATTAATTGACATTAATAAGCTCAGAATAGCCTTAGTAGTTATTTCATATTTCAATCATCATAATTCAGACTTTTCAGTTGTTAATATGGTATAAATTTGGGGGCATGTAAAGTAAAATTTATTTGATTGACAAACTAAAAGTCCTTCTATTATAAAAAAGACAAATCTTTAATTAGATTTTCAAATTAAGATTTTAATAAATCAATTGTTTCAACATTTTTTGAGCTTTTTACTAATTGCTAAATGTTAAATACTGTTATATTTATATGTTAGGATAATATTTGTATTTATTTATAATATTTAATTGAATAATTTGTATATTTATGTTATATATGAGTTGAGAAATGTTATTTACAGTAATCATAACATTTTCATTTATTACACATACATGCTCACATCAGTACAAATCATATTTTATAAAATAGATTGCAGTTCTAGACTTTCACACTTTCCCAAAGTTAATTGCCTTCAAGTTACCAAAATTAGGAGATTTTTTTTTTTTTTTGAGTTGGAGTCTCACTCTGTCGCCCAGACTGGAGTGCAGTGGCCGCTCCCGGCCACCGCAGCCTCGACCTGCTGGGCTCCGGCAATCCTTCCACCTCAGCCTTCCGAATAGCCGGAATTACAGGCGTGTGCTACCACGCCCGGCTGATTTTTTGATTTATTGTAGAGATGAGGTCTCGCTGCCCAGGCGGGTCTCGAACCTGCAGGCTCAGGCAGTTCACTCACCTCAGCCTCCCAAAGGCGTGGGATTACAGGCTGAGCCACTGAGCCCGGCTAAATTAGGAGATTTTTAATGATGACATAAACTAAATAGAAATGAAAAGTTATTCTATAAAGGATGAGTGTCAATCTATTTAATTCTAACAGCTATTCACAAGTGTACACTATACTGTTTAAACTGATTGGAGTTTCCTATAAATTTTTATTCAGAAACTCACTTTTCAGTCTTTCCTGCATTACTAAGAAATTGTTTTCCATTAACAACCAAGGAATTTAAAATAGAGAGAATATATCATAAAAATTAACAACAGATTACAAACAAAATTTTAAAAAATTATAGTCTTACAACTATATCCTTCTATTTATAACAGTTTTACAGCTGAAGTAACAGCTTTACAGAGCTATAAAAAGTGAATAATTTCTATCTTAAAAAATATTGGATGTCCAGAAACAGAAAATGAAGATGTTTTATACCCTTTGCAATTCTACAAATACACTTATAGTTTAATTTGAGAAACAATAGCTCAACCTAAACAATCTCTAGCTACTAACTGGAGCACTGGACATAGTCCTTGATGAAATTAATTATTATAGAATAAGATAAGCAAACTTCTGTCTTTCAAACTTTGTTTTTGGCTTTTAAGATTAGGTTCACCTATACGTGAGCCCTGATCACTGGTCGCACGAGTTCAATGGTGGAATCAGCAGACGCTGGACAATGCTGGGGGAGAGAAGGGACAAGTAGTAACACACTGATAGATGTGGTCCACTATCAGGGGGAGAGAGCGTCAGTTAGAAGCCCAAACTTCATATGCATGCAATCTACTTATGTGGTAAATACTCACTTGTACCACAAACTGTAAAATAAAATTTTAAATAAAATATTAGATTTTAGTATACTGATAAGGTAAATAAATTCTGTAATTTCTTTTTCAACAGGTGGTTGAGAGTAGCATCTGACATAATGTTGTTTTGGTAGGTTTTTTAAAAAAATTTTTATTTAAAAGATGTAGAGTATAGTTCAGGGTTAGGTATACAAATGGTCATTGTACAGGCAAAGTTTGGACCTCACTTTGGTTCCCACTTCAGCTGGTTTGAGATCAGGTACCCTTGTTTAAGAAGTTTGCCTACCATCCCCTGGCAGTTTTCCCTACTGCCAATTCCTTTTTTATAGTATTGTGATAATGGTTCAGGGTCCACTTATGAGTGAGAACTTGTGGTACTCAGTTCTTTGTTTCTGTGATAGATCACTGAGTATTATAGATTCTAAATCCATCCAAGTTGCTGTGAAGTTCATAATTTTGTCCTTTGTGACTGCATAATATTCCATTGTGTATATGTACCACATGTTTTTAATCCAGTCTACTTTTGATGTGCAGCATGGTTTGTTCCCTATTTTTGCTATTGTGAATAATGCTGCAGTAAACATACATGTGTAGGTATATTTTTCATAGAGTGATTTGAATTCCTCCGTGTATATTCACAGAAGGGGGTTTGCTAGGTCATGTGGAAGGTTGATTTTTAGATCTTTTAGGAATCACCACAGAGGTTGTTTTCCACAGAGGTTGTATTAGTTTACACTCCTACCAATAGTATAGGTTTTTCCCTGCGTCCTTTCCAGCATCAGTTGTTTTTGGAGTTATGGATGATGGCCATCATGACTGGAGTTACGTGGTATCTCAGTGTGGTTTTAATATGCATTTCTTTGATGATTAATGAAACTGAGCATTTTTTCATGTATCTGTTGGCTGCTAGTATGTTTTCTTTCGAGAAGCGTCTAGTCATATATTTTGCCTACTTTTTAATAGGGTTTTTTTTCTTTTTGGCACGTTTGAGTTCCTTGCTCACAGAACAGAAGACCCAACATTGTTAAGATGTCTATCCTGCCCAATACAATCTACAGATTTAACGTAATACCAGTTAAATTACCAGCATCATTCTTCTCTGATGTGGAAACAACAATACAGAAATTCATAAGGAAACATAAAAGACCATGACTAGCTAAAACTATCCTCAGCAAAACAAAGTGGGAGGTAACACACTTCCAGACTTTAAACTTTATTATAAGACTATAATAATCAAAACAGCCTGGTATTTGTACAAGAACAGGCACATATACCAATGGAACAGGATAGAGATTCTAGAAGCAAATTCTCAACTTGTCAACCAACTCATCTTTGACAAAGCCTCTATTAACAACCACTGGGGAGTGAAGAAGTTATTCAGTAGATGGTGCTAGGAAAACTGTCTGACCACATGCAGAAGATTAAAACAAGACCCCTATCTATCCATACACAAAAATTAACTCTAAATGAATCAAAGCCCTCAAACTATAAGAACCTTAGAAAATGCAGGAGACACCCTTATAACAATTGGAAGTGGCAACCAATTCCTGATCAAAATCGCAAATGCCCATGCCACAAGAGATAAGATAGACAAGAGGGACCTCATCAAACTGACAAGCCTCTGCAAAGCCAAAGAGATTATTGAGAGAGCAGGAAGACAGCCTACAGAATGAGAAAAAATATTTGTCAACTGTGTATCTAATAAATGCCTAATATCCAGGATATACAAGGAACTCAATATAATTTTAGGTTAGATGCTAGGATGCCATGTGTATATTAAAAATTTAAAAACAGAGAAAGAGAAAGAGAGAGAGAAAGAGAGAGAAAGGCTGCCAAAATTGTTTTCCTTGAGTATGGCTAGGTAGAAAATAAAAATAAATTTTTTTGTCCTGTGTGAACAAAAAGTCAAAATGTTCTTTACTACTTAGCAGAAGAAAAAATAGAACAAAATATAGCCAACTATTTACTCTGGAAGTATGAAAAAAATTAACTATTAAAACCAATACATAGAAAGTCCAATTTTCAACTGTGTAGTGAGTTACATTCTCAGGCTTTTTCAATGAAAACTGCTAAAATGCCAGATAAATTAAAATTTAAAATCTTAAATGTGGGGATAAACTTGCAAAAGTAAAAATTCCCCAAGCCAAAATTCATCTGAAGACTGAAACTTAACATTAAATGTAGGTGGCTCTTAAATAACTAAAAAATTGATGTTGGCTTTCTTTTCTTTTTTTTTTTTAATTTTAAAGTTACTGGGTACAATTCAGGATTAGGTATATAAGTGGCCATTGTACATGTAAAGTTGGGCCTCCCTTTTGTCCCCACTTTGCTGGTTTGAGATCGGGTATCCTTATTGATGTTGTGTCTTCCTCCCACCCCCAGCAGTATCATGCTACTGCCAATCCCTTTTTTATATTATAATGGTAAATGTTCAGAGTCCACTTATGGGTGAGAACATGTAGTGCTCAGTTCTTTCTTTCTGTGATAGATCAGAGTATGATGGACTCTAAATCCATTCAGCTGCTGCAAAGTCCATATGTTTGTCCTTCTTTATGTCTGTGTAATATTCCTTCATGTATATGTACCACATTTTTTTACCAGTCCAGTTTGGATGGGCAGCATTGCTGGTTCCATGTTTTTGCTATTGTGAATAGTGCTGCAATAAACATGTGTGTACAGATATCATTTGTGTAGAATGATTTGAACTCCTCCAAGTATATTCCCAGTAGGAGGATTGCTGGGTCATATGGAAGGTCAATTTCTATTTCTTTTAGAAATTGCCATACCGTTTTCCATGGAGGTTGAACTAGTTTGCATTCCCACCAGCAGTGTAGAAGTATTCCCTTTTCTCTGCATTCTCTCCAGCATGTGTTGTTTTTTGAGTTATTAATGATGGCCATTTTTACTGGGGTTTGGTGGTATATCAATGTGGTTTTGATCTGCATTTCTCTGATGATTAGTGAGGCTGGGCACTTTTTAATGTGTCTGTTGGCTGCCCATATGTCTTCTTTTGAGAAGTGTCTATTCATATACTTTGCCCACCTTTTAATGGGGCTGTTGTGTTTTTTCTTTCGGCATGTTTGAGTTACTTGTAGTTGTGAAGTTGGCTTTCAATAGCCATTAGGGCATTGGAGACAGGAAACAAAGCTTCTATTTTACAAAGCCGAGAAATTTTAAAGAATGTATATCTATCACATCCCTCTTTCCTCAACTTCAAGACAAATTGATTATCTTGAATCTAAGATCTGAAAGAAGAAAACATTTAAAAACTTGCCCCTTGACAAAGGCTCTCTTCTTGATCAAACTTTAGATATACTCCTCTGAGTCTTCCTTTGAACTAGGCTTTGTTCTTGGGTCCAGTTTAGCAAGAATTCTTTGATCCTTGTTCTTGGAGTCCAGTCATAGTAAGAATCTTGCTAAGTCAGTTTAGAGAGAATCCTACACCCTTGATATCTGATCATTCTGGCCTGCCTTTAGCAAGTTAGTTAAGTTATAATCCCATACCTTTATTGTCTACTTTTAGCAATTTTCCATACACGACTTCCTCATTCTGCTCATTGGCTAGATAACCTCTGCTACTTTTGCTGTCTTCAGAGTTGTACACAATTTCTACCACCTATTGCAATAGCCTTGACACCTATTGCAGTAGCTATGAAATAAAGTCTTCCTTACAGTTTCAGCAAGTATTAGAATACAGGGAATATACCCGGAGGAACTCAAATCATTCTACAAAAAAGATACCTGCACACACAGGTTTATTGCTGCACTGTTCCCAACAGCAAAAACATGGAACCAACCATGCTGCCCATTGAAACCAGACTGGATTAAAACAAATAGGGTACATATAAACAATGGAATGTTATGCAGTCATAAAGGAGGACAAACATATGGATTTTGCAACAACTTGGATGGATTTAGAGTCTATCATACTCAGTGATCTATCACAGAAACAAAACAGAGTACCATATGTTCCCACTCATAAGCAGACCCTGAACATTTAGTATAATACTGCAAGAAAGGGATTGGCAGTAGCGGGACACCACCAGGGTATGGGCGGGGCTGGGGGACATAACATCAATAAGAGTACCTGATCTCAAACCAGGCAAAGTGGGGACCAAAGGGATGCCCAAACTTATCTGTTTGACCACTTGCATACCTAATCCTGAATTGTACTCCACATCCTTAAAATAAAATAAAGAATAATAAATAAATAAAATATAAAAAGCAGTATAATTTCAAGCCTAAACTTATGTCAATTTGGAGTTTGAATTCACATCACGTATATAATCTAAACGAATTCAAGGATTTAAGTGACCTTAAATTGGTAATGTACTCAGATAAGTCCCAGAAATGAAACATTCTCCAGGAGAATCTACCCTTATCCCAGAGAAATTGAATAACATAGGAACAAATTACAATAAGGGAGATGCAGTAGCAAAAGCAAGCAACAAAAAAAGAGATTTGGAATTCTCAGATACAGCATGAAATAAAAATGTATGTGATAATAAGATAAATATAGTCTTGAAAAAATGTTCAGGGAATAGAAATTATAAAGAATAAAACAGCACTCTAGTTCTGGGTTAGATGGAATAAGCACATTTTAACTTTTTCCACTGACTATAACTATAATACCGGGACAGAAAGCATGACTCAACTATTTGACGTCTTTGAAAATATTCTGCAGCAAGCAGGTTGGCAAAGAACGCCAAAATAGGCATTGACTTACTAAATAGGCAGTGAGTACACAATTTTTATTCCACCAGCAATTCGACTAGATGCAATGCTGCTGACACTCTCAAGTGAGCACTGTGGCACAGAGCAAGAGAGCTCCAAGGTAAGCCCTGTAGTTCTGGCTTAAAGACCAGAAGCAAAAACTCCCATTACTGAGAGGAAGTACAGAAGATCATCTTCTCTCTCTTTCCCAGGTCCTGTTGTGCTCTAGCTCCTAGGGAATGTTTTTTCAGGGATACAGACAGCAGCTAAGGAAAACCTCAAAAGCCACAACTCTCAGGGAGGAGCACCTTCCTTTCTGTGGGGTGTAGATGCATTTTCACATGGGTGGAGCAAACCCCGTTGCTTTTTATATCGCTCTGTCCTTGCTCCAGAAAGGATAGAATATAAGCTCCATTGTGGAAGATCATTTCAATGACAGAGTGGTCATGACCAAGCCCACCAGAAATGAAACTCCAGGAAGTCAAAGCACTAAGCTCATGATAAGTGGCTCAAGAAACTCCTTTAGGACTCACATTTAACCTGTACATATATAGCTCTGATCCCAATGAACACATCAAAGATTTTGAGCACTGAACTAATGGATAGGCTAGGTCCCACACTGAACACTGTGGTGTGTGCACACAGGAAAGCACAAACAGCACAGCAAAGCTTTTGAACACTGAACAAACATTGGAACCATAGTCCACAGGTGGATTAGAGCTTGTAGTCTGAACCTACTAAAACAAAAATATTAACATTCTTTATGGAATTTAAACAAATTTCAATGTCTCTTGAAACAATTTTTAAAAATATCTGAAAGGACTTGACATAGAAAGAACCACAAAGATTTTAATTCACCGTGGGAAAAGATAGTCAACAGACACCAATGCTGAGATGACAAGAGATGTTGGAATGATCTGACGAAGACTTAAAAGCAGCTATCATGCAAATGGTTCCGGAAACAATTGTGACCACCCATGTAAAGAAATTGATGGTATTAAAAAAATTAAAATTTTAGAATAGGAAAATACAATAACCACCATCTTCTACCTCCTAATAAAATCCTCACTGAGGCGAAGAGTAGTGGCTCAGGCCTGTGGTCCTAGCACTTTGGGAGGTTGAAACAAGAGAATTGCTTGAGGCCAGGAGTTTGGGACCAATTTAGGCAACAGAGTGAGACCCCATCTACACAAAAATTTAAAATGAGCTGATTGTGTTGGTGTATGCCTGTAATCCCAGCTACTTGAGAGGCTAAGGCAAGAGGATCACTTGAACTCAGGAGTCCAAGGCTGCAATGAGTTATGATCTCACCATTATATTCCAGCCTGGACAACATAGCAAGACACTGTCTCAGAAAAAAAAAGAACTCACTAAATTCAATAGCAAGATAGAGAAAACAGAGAAAAGAGTCAGTGAACTTGAAAATGGATCAATAAAAATTATTTGATATGAACAAAAGAAAGAAAATAATTGAAAAAAAGAAACGAAATCCCAAAGACCAATGAGATGATACCAGAGGCCTAATCATGGCATTGGAATCTCAAAAAGACAAGATAGTGATTAGGAAGGAAGGAAGGAAGGAAGGAAGGAAGGAAGGAAGGAAGGAAGGAAAGAAGGAAGGAAGGAGGAAGGAAAGAAGGAAGGAAGGAAGACTTAAAAAAAAGCATACAAGAATCTAAGCAAATCTCAACAGAGTAAACACAAAGAAATCTCTGTCCAGACACATCATAATCAAACTGTTGAAAACCAAAGATGAAAGGAAAATATTGAAAGCAGTCAAAGACAAAAACTGTCAAGCAATCTAGAATTATATATATATATTAATAATTAGAATTATATAGAATATATATATTAATAATATATATATTAATATATATAAATATATATATTATTAATTAGAATTATATAGAATTATATAGAATTAATAATTCTATATATATATGGTATCCTTTAGTAGTGAAGTTGAATTAAAAATATCCTCAGATGGAGGAAACAAATAATTTCCATCCATCAATCATGCTGTAAAATAATTTCTAAAGGAAGCTTTTTAGATCAAAAGGAAATGATTTCAGAAAAAATAAAAAACCTTGAAACTTCAGGAATGAAGCAAGAGGAACAGAAAGTGCAACATTTTCTCAAATGCTATTTTATTCAGGCTGCTCTAATGAAATACCATAAAATTGGATAACTTATAAACAATGGAAATGTATTTCTCAGAGTTCTGAACGTTGAGAAGTCCAAGATCAAGGGACTATGGATTCAGTGTTTGGTGAGGGCTTGTTTTCTGATTCATGGATTGCATCTTTTGGTGTATCTTCATGTTAGGCCTTTTAAATAAGGGTGCTAACCCCATTTTTAAGGTCTCTATCCTTATGACCTAATCATGTTCCAAAGATCCCACCTCTTAATACCACCACCTTGGGAGGGACGATTTCAGCATATGAATTTGAGAGGGATATGACAGAAAGTAAATGTGCTAGATTAGTCTTCTCCAGTTCTTTAACAGAAAAGAAGTCTAAAAATAGGCAACAGAGTAATGTAAAACAAGAGGAATAAACATAAAACAAAAAATGAAATGATAGTTTTAAACCTAAACTCATCAGTAATTAAATTAAACATAAATGATCTGAACAGGTTGGAATAGTTTTTTAAAATTACTATATGCTGTCTAAAAGAAAGTCACTTAAAATAGAGTGATATATATAAGCTAAAAGTAAAATGATAAAAAATAATATATCTCACAAACACAAATCAAACAAAAGCTGGAGAGACAATGTTAATATTACAATGTAGACTTCGGAGCAAAGAAGAATACCAAGAGTAAAGGTGTATATTGCATAATTTTTAAAAAGTTTAATTTACCAAGATGACATAACAATTTTCAATGTGTATGAGCTAAATAACATATCTTCAAAATACACAAAGCAAAAATCTATAGCACTGAAATGAAAAATAGGCATCAACTAATTGGAGACTTGAACATTGATTTCTCAGTAATAGAACTAGTTGACAGAAAGAGATAGAACATAACTAACTACATATACTTGATTTTTATAAAATTCCACCCAACAATAGCAAAATACATTTTTTTCCCAAAACAAGTGAAATATACATCAAGATAGATAATACACTGCATCATGGTACAACACATTAGCAAACATTGTGGTATGTTCTCTGACCATAATGGAATTATGCTAGAAAGAAATAACAAATAAATAAAAAAGAAAAGTTCCAAATAATTGAAAATTAAAGCTCATGATTCAAAATAATATGAGCCAAAGATGATGCTTCAAGATAAATTAGAAAATAGTTTGAGTGAAAGTACAAACACAACATGAATTCTGTGGAATTAAGTTAAAGAAATGCTTAAAGGGGGAATATATAACAGCAAATACATACATTACAAGTGGAGGAAAGTCTTAGTACTCTAAGTGTTCAGTTTAAGAAACTTAAAAACAAGAATAAAATAAACTCAAAGCAAGCAGAAGGAAATACAGTCATGTGCCATATAACAACATTTACATCAGTGATGGACCACCTATATAACATGTAATATAGTTGGTAAGAGAATGTGAAAGGGCAGAAAAATTCCTACCCCTCAGTTGACCTCGTAGCCACCATAATGTTGTCATAGGCCAACATATTGCCTTTTCTATGTTTAGATATGCAAATACCATTGTACTACAGTTGCCTACAGTATTCAGAACAGTAACTTGCTGTACAGGTTTATAGCCTGGGAGCAATAGGTGACACCATATAACCTGGGAGTTTCATAGACTATACCACTCAGGTTTATGTAATTACACTCTGTGATGCTTGCATTAAAAAATGCCTAACAATGCATTTCTCAGATCATATTCCTGTCTTTAAGCAACGCACAATTGTAATTAAGATAAGAACAGAAATGAATGAAATTGAAAACAAAAAAATAGAACATTTTTTAAAATCTTTTTTTTTTTGACAAGCTTAATAAATCTGTAGAAAGATTAACAGAAAAAGAGGATCTAAATTGCCCATACCAGGAAAAAAAGAGGAAATTTCATTACTAAAACCACAGATATTAAAAGGATAATTAAAAAGGATTCCAAGACAAATAGGTGACCTGACTAGTCTTCTGTTTATTAAAGAAATTGAATTTATACTTAAAAGCCTTTAAAAAATCTCCAGAAAAAAAGGCAAGATAAAGATTTAAATGTTTAACAATCAAGAGGCATAAGACTCTCAATACTGCAGTAGGTGACTGAAACTGAGGATAGTACTGACTGAACCCTGTATATACTGTGCTTTTTCCTAAACAAACATATCTATGATAAAAGTTTAATTTACAAATTAGGCAGAGTAAGAGATTCACAACAATAACTAATAAAAAAATAGAACAATTATAGCAATTCACTGTAATAAAAATTATGTGAATGTGGTCTCTTTCAAGCTATTGTACCCTACTCACTATGTTCAAACCATGGTTGACTGCAGATAATTGAAACCAAGGAAAGTCAAATCATGGATAAAGGGTGACTACTATATTCAAAATCCAGACTTATAGCTCATTTATAACCTAATTTCTCTCTTTCTCCTTAGAGCAAGTCCTCTGAAATTGTTTATAAACACCGTCTGAAATTTCTGTCTTTTCATTATCTCTTAAACTGTGATCAAGTTTTTGTCTTTATTACCCCATCAAATTGCTTTTGACACATTCTATGTTAGCTTCACACTGCTAATTTCAAAGGTCAATTATGTGTCATCATCTTTCTTGGTTTTCTAGCATCCTCTGAAATGTATTTCTTCTTTTTTAAACTTTTTCTTTATAAGTCTTCCAGGGTACCTCACTTGCCTGATTTTCCCCCTACCTCCATGACTGATCCTTCTACTTCTCCTTTGTTGGTTCCCTTTCATCTTCCAATATCTTTATATTGGACACCCTCAGCACTAAGTCCTTGACCTTCCCTCCTCTCCATCTAATCTCTTTTCCTTAATGATCTAACACCATGGCTTTAAATGTCACTTAGATAAAAATTATTCCCAAATTTATATCTCCAGCCTTGACTTATTTTCTGAAATCCAGCCTCATGTACCTAACAGTCTTCTGGTCTCCACTTGCATGCCAATAAGCATCACAAAATAAACTAATTTAAAACTAAATTTGTAGTCAAATCTACTCTTCTTGCCTGTAGCTATGCCACCTAAATACTTTTTTATCTGAGTTGGTGGAAATTTCATTTTGCAGTTTCTCAAGTCAAACAACTTGGAAACATGATTAATTCTGGTACTTGATGTATCCTCAAGATATATTTTAGAATCTGATGCTTTTCTCTAAACATCAGTGCTACCATACAGCAAGTCATTACCATATACCACCAAGATTACAGCAATAGCTTCCTTCCTAGCATCTTTGATTCATTCTTGACACCTTGAGTATACTCTCCCACAGTAGCCAAAATGATCCTTTAAATAATATGTGATTTACCTTATGCCATTTCTCTGTCTAGTATCTTCCCATTTTACTTAGGATAAAAACTATCTTTAAAGGAATCTATAACACCCTATATAATCCTACCACCCCATTGCTTCTCTGACTCTAATTTTTATTATTTTCCTTCTATTCAGCCATACAGACTCTGCTGTTTCTCAACATGACATTTTTCTACTTCAGGGCTTCTACACTTGTCGTTCTTTCTACTTAAAATACTTTTCCTCAAAATATCTGCATAGACTATTCTCTTACCAACTTCATGTAATTGCCCAGATGTGAAACTTCAATGGATCCTTCCTTAACTACCTTATTTAAAATTCTAAAATCTGCCCCTATCTTCCCCTCCAGCAACAACAACACTCTCTGTCTTCCTGCTCTATTTTATTATTTTTTAAATAGTACTTATTACCTTCTACTAAATTGCAAAATATATTTACTTAATTTGTTCATTTTTCCACTGCTGTATCCATTGTGCCTATAATGATGCCAGTGATGCAGTGTAACCAATCAGCAAATATCTGATGAATGAATAAGCATTATGTTTCAGTACTAAAGAGATCTTACAAAAAATTATAGAAGTTTAGTATAGTTGTTAGCAAGTTTAGTGAATTCAATATCAGTGTCTGAAACCAATTTGATTTCTCCACTCTAGTAATATATAATATAAGAATTTGAATTTAAAAATACACTTATAATGACACCAAAACATGAAGTACCTAGAAATAAGTGGAACAGAAGATGTGTTAGAACTTTATGTAAAGTTACTAAACCTTAATGAAACAACATAAAGGAGCTTAGAGATATACTATTTCAAAAATTAGAATACTCTATGTAGCAAAGATGTCAGTGCCTTCTAAATTAACCAGTACATTCAAAAAATTCCAATCATAGCCGGGCTTGGTGGCTCAGCCTATAAGCCCGCGCTTTGGGAGACTGAGGTGAGTGGATTGCCTGAGCCCGAGGGTTCGAGACCCACCTGGGCAAATTGGTGAGACCACATCTCTACAATAAATCAAAAAATTAGCTGGACATGGTAGAGCGTGCCAGTAGTTCCAGCTACTTGGAAGGCTGAGGCGGAAGGATCACCGGAGTCCAGTAGGTTGAGGCTGTGGTGACTGGGAGCATGCCACTCCACTCCAGTCTGGGCAACAGAGTGAGACTCCAACACACACACATAAAAAAATTCCAATCATATTGCCAAATATTTCTCTATGTATGGGTATGCAGATTAGAAATTTTATTTGGTAGTTTAAGAATCAAGAACAGTCAAACAAAACTTGAAGAAAAATTTATTGAAAGGATATCTCTAGCAGATAATAAGACTAGTTACATTCTGGCAGTGTGGTATGTGCATGGGATAAACCAGTAGGCCAGTGGGGTTAAATAGAAAACCCCAAAACAGACTCAGACATATATGAACTCTTGATATGTTACAAGGATATCATCATATTTTATATCCTATCAGAAAAAAATACAAATGAACCTATAGCACACTTTATACAGAAAAAAGACTTCAAGTATACTGAAGACCTAAATGCGAAAGTATAAATTCTTTTAGAAGAAAATTTTTGAACATATTTTAAAGATTTTGGGTTAAAGTTATTCTAAATAAAATAAAAAACATCTTTTAAACAGCATACAAAATGTACAGGTTTCACAATAAAAATCGATATATTCATCTACATTAAAATTTAAAGCCGGGTATGGTGGCGCCTGCCTATGTTCCCATCTACTTAGAAGCCTGATGAGGGAGAATCCCTTGAGCCTAGGAGTACTAGGCCAGCCTGAGCAACATAGCAAGACCCTGTCTCAAACAAACTTTTTAAAAGTTCATCAAAGCACCATGAAAAAAGAAAAAATCACAGGAAATTTTTACTCATTATATCCATGAAAAAACTGATATTCAGATTAGTAAACTTTTTACAGAAATCACCAAGAAAATAACAAACAACCAATAGAAAATTAGACAAAAGCCTTAAGCAGAATACACCAAAAAAGGAATGCAAATTATCTAATAAACATGAGAAGATTCCTAACTTTATTAGCAATTTTTTTTTTAAAAAAAGCAAGTTAGATTCACAAGAGTTACCATGTGTCACCCAAATTTTAGGTGAACAATTTTAAACCTGAAACCATCATTTTGACGTATATGTGGAGCAATAGGAATTTCTGTACATTGGGGTGATTTAGAAATTGTCCCACACTCTTCCAAAAATACATTGGTATTCCATAGGAAGTTTGGATGTGCACATATATATGATACAGTGATTCATTCCTGGAGTAAATATATAATAATATGAATAACAAATTACAAAAAATAGCCAAAATACCAAAATGGTAGAATCAAAAATACATTGTAGATTGGTCTTAAACACTGTTAAGCAAGGAAACTAAATGAAAGACAGCTATACGTGAGCTTCATTCTGTCTTTCCAAAGCTCATATTGAATGAAATAAGCAAGACATAAGTGCTATAGATTTGGAGTTCATATACACAAGGTTCAAAAATGGAAGAGATATATCCACAAGTGGCAAAATTATTTAAAACAAAAAGAAAATTGGACGATTATCATAAAAGTAAAAATGATGGAAACCTCAGGGTGGGAGGGTGATATAATTGGGGAGAGCCACAGGGAACTTGGAAAAAACTAGCCAGTTTTTATTTCTTAGCTGTAGCAGTGGACACATTGATGCATTGTTTAATAAAAATCCTTAAACCGGCACATGCATTTATACGCTCTTGTTGCTTTTTTTTTTGGTAGAGATGGAGGTGTTGTCTTGCTATGTTGCCCACAGTGGTCTCAAACTCCTGGCCTCAAGCAATCTCACCTCAGCCTCTCAAACAAACAACAGTCATGAACCACTACATCTAGCCTACTCTTATGTATGGATATTTAGCTATTTATTTATTTATTCGGTTAAGGTCTAACACTCGCCCAGGCTGCAGTGTAGAGACATGATCACAGCTCACCACAGCCTCAACTTCCCAGACTCAATCCTTCCACCTCAGCCTGAGTAGCTGGGACTACCATTGCACACTTCCACATGTGGCTAATTTTTAAATATTTTATAGAAAGAAGGTCGCTCTATGTTGCCTAGGCTGATCTTGAACTCCTAGGCTGTAAGCAATTCTCCCGCTTCAGCCTCCCAAAGTACTGAGATTACAGGCATAAGCCATGGAACCCTGCCTAGGATAACATTTTTTAAATAAAACAAATGGACAATTCCAAAATGAAGTAAATCACCTTTTATGAAATCCCAAAATAAAATTACGGTGCTTATTCAAAAAGCTACATCCTGATATGGGATATTTGGTTATGATTTTTCTCACTCGAACACATCCCAGTTTTGAACTCTTGACTCTTCAAAATGCCAAATATAATTATAATGCCAAATATAATTGAGTTTGTTTAAGCAAGTCCAATTAAAAGAGCACCATTGAATTGTGGTGTGTAATGTTTTCCAAATACTAGAGGTGGAGAACATAATTTTATGGTGTGTATTTGCTCTTACCAAGGACTGACTCTCTATTTCATAGCTTTATACAATATTAGAAAGCTGTCCTTGATTTCACCAAGCTCTCTATCTGGGTTTATAGGTTAAAAGTGAATTATAGTTTGGTACAGAAGTCAAGAGACTGCCTCCTGAATGCTGGCCCTTCATTTTAGGAGAACTACTCAGGCATAAAATGGCCAGTTTTTGAAGCCAGAATTGTTGGGGCATCATTGCATATTTTATACATTTCAAATATGTCAAGGACATATTTGGGGCTATGCTGGAAAAAAAGAGTCCTTGTCCAGTTGATTAAAACATGACATTTAGTGAGTGATAAGTAGAGAAAGTTCATAGGAACAAATCATAATTTTACTTATTTCTCTTCTACCACATTGTCTTTTACAGACTGCTCTAACTCACTATATTTTCACATCTCAGCATTTTGTTTGAAGTTTTTCTTCCTGGATAAATGGTTAATTCATACAAGATTCTGTGCGGATTACAGAATCAGACCCAGTTTTTAGGCGACTAGCTTTTCTTGCTACGTCTTGTAAAACATATTTTTCCTTGCTAGTTTACATGTACTTATAAATAGGCACATTTATCTGGATCACTACTTTGCATAGCATAGTGGAAAATGAACTTTTACTTTTACTTTTCCTGGCTAGGGCTACTGAATTCTAACCCCTTTCTGTGTAAGTCATGGTATTTTAAGACTACTGCATTTTACAGTGAAAATATAAGTTACAGTGTTTTCATCATGTAATACAATAGTTACAGTGTTCACTGAAAAGTCATGTTCTGTGCACTTAATTCAACTTGGCAGAAAACACCATTCCTTCTGTGGAGGATACTAACACTATGTATAGAAATTTGCATAAGAAAATATGTTTGCAGACCCCTTGGAGCTAAAGTTTAAAACATGCACCCTCAACTGGATCAAGTGTTCTGTGAATATCCTGTGGGAATTTAAAATATTTAGAGTAGAACTTTTATACTTCCTGCACAGTCAACGATACATGTGAATGTACAAATGTATGTGTGTAATTATTGATTTATCTTTATTTCTTCCAAATAATTCACCTTGAACAATCAGTTGAGATGAAATCAATCCGATTCTGTGTAAAAACCAGCTTTCATCTGACACAGGTGATATATAAAGGCAGAACTCTGAAATACCTGAAAACAAAACTTTCCAAATATTATTTTAGTGGTACTCAGTCATGATAATTCGAAGCAAATACTTATTATTACATTTTTGTTTGTTTTGAGTAAATTATATTGAAGTATTACATATGCACACATGCACATATGCATATGCATAAATCATTGATTTAACAAAACAAATATACCTGTGTAACCAGGACTTAGATTCAGAGACAGAATAATACCATATCTTAGAAGTCTCCCTCATACTTCGTTCAAGTCACTACTCTGTCTTCCCAAAAAAGTCACTGACTTTTAATACTCTAGAATCATTTCACCTACCTTTGAGCTTTATGTAAATGGAATCATATAACACATTTATTTGTGTCTTTTCCCCCACTTGTTTGTGAAATTGATCCATTTTTAATATATTTTTTTCTCATTCACATTGCTATTTAGCACAAAATAATGATTTTAAGGCATAATCTATCAGGATTATATAAACTATGCTAAAAGCTTAGTATTTGAGGGAGACTGACTCAAACCTAGTGGTTCAATAAAGCATAAAAGGAATCAAAATAGGTAAAGAAAAGTTAGTAGCAATAGCTCTCTTTAACATTTCCATCTTATATAGAAAAGACCCGCATATTCCTCATCTCAATTAGCAAACTCCTGTTATCAGGCATTGACCTTCATCTCATTTATAATTTAGGAGACCTGGTCAGTTGGCTAATCCACAAGCCATTAACAGTCTTATTACCCTTTTCTGCTTTCCTGTATAAAGGTTGAACGGGCCAAATATATTTTTTCCAACTGTGTTACTACTAAGATTGGTCATATGAAACAGTCCTGACCCATGAAATTAAGGAAGGAATTTTCTGGGAAAGCCTTTGCTTTCTTATTAAAGAGATAAACATAACAGGGGAGAAGTTTAACGCCATTCTTTTCTTCATCTTTTTGTCTTGCTACCAGATGTTGATTCTGAAGCTTCAGCAGACCTGGGACCATGAAGTAATGAGCATAAAAGTGAAAAGGCATCCCTATCCAGTTTGATTCAAACATGACTAAGTGTTTTAAGCAAGTGTTGAGTAGTAGGAACAAATTATAATTCAGTAGTGCATTAAAGTGGTCAAGCCCAAATATTATGATAATCAGAAGCTTTGATTATACCATTGTGATGCTGAGTCAATCTTTAGTCTCTTTGTTAAGTAAAATAGAAATGTTCCCATGATTTAGTTTATTGATTGGAGTTTTCCATTATTGCAGCTAAAAGCATATCTGATACGCCATTCATCATGATATTTAAGACAGAAACATGCACTTTAAAAATCTTGCTGTAAATTATGCTACAATTTACATTGATTTCTTAAAAATCAACAACAACATCCTGGCTAGAAGAGTCAAATTGGATGCCCATCATGGAAGTGAGTCCTACTGATTTATAAGACACCTGAAGTGCTTTTAGATGCTTGGTTTATTTAAAATAATACTCAGAATGTTTGGCTATTGTAGCATAACTTGAGAAAATTTTGAAATACTATATGATTAAGACCCTCTTGGTCTACTTGGGAATTCTGGTGGTAGGTGCTAGGCACCTACCAGACATCCCTGGAGTTCAATGGAATTCAGACATGATTATTATCCTAGTAGTAACAGAAAATATCCTTTTACATCTTCCTTTAAAGAGGTAGACTCTATAATTATGGTTCCAAAATGATTTATTGTCTTATTAAATTAACAGTTTCCCACAGACTTTTGGTCTGTAGTATAAAAGATTGTAGGGGAGGGTGATGGAAAAAGTAGTACAAGAGGATTTAAATGTCCTTTGCTCTTCCTGTTGAAAACTGATTACTCCTTTATTTGCAGGTAATTATCCTTATTTGTACCAAACATTCCCATCTCTCTTACTTCCTGGTTTTCTATGACTGCAGCTAGGCTAGAATAAATGAATGTGGGCTAAGTTGTCTTTTAATTTAAAGTAAGTCTGATGTCTTGCAGTTAGATGGATATATTCCAAAGGGTATTGCGTGAGCATTTGGAATCTATCAGGTAACATAACATCTTATTAGCAACTTATATTTCTTATGTTTGTGCCGAGACCATATGCTGTGTTGCATTTGGTTTAAACAATGTAGTCAGAAAGGCTGTCCCTAAATATCATTGTTAATAATGTTTTAGCAGAGTAGTTGAGGATTATAGGAATAATTCATGTTAAAATTTTTATTTTGCTTCTTTGGAGAAGCACTGGTTTTATATAATTAAGGACTTCATAATGAATATTTTTATTCATTATTTTATAGAAAGAAAATTAGGAGTTTGGGGGTTTTAAAGAACAATAGTATGGCATTTGTGAAGTTAAAACAAAATCTCTGGATACTCAAATCTCTGCTTTTGCTCAGTCTCGACTCTTTAATGAGCCTCATTCACTTAAATCAGAAATCACATTATGGCATAAGAACAATGAAAAATATTTCCCACAAAAGCCAAAAATGAGTAATTATAAGTATTTATTCTTTTTGAAACCACTGATTGTAAACAGAGGGAAAGCAGCAAAGGACTCCTGACTAATATTTTTTCATGTACATTTCTCACATTATAATAAAACTTTAGTATCTTAATAAGTTTAGGGAGATTAGTGGCAACATAAAATCCCTTCTGGCAATAAATATATACAAATATGAACATTTTGCAAGTGGTGAATAACAATATAGCTAAGACTTGTGGACACACAGTGATATTTATGAGACCGTATCCAAGCAGGGAGTAAGAAGAAAACACTTATGCAGCTTGTAAGTCAGCCTCTGACCAGCCCTGGTGCCTAAAAACAGGAGCCATATTTTTGGAGGCACAAATTTGCTTTGAACAATGAATCAAATGTCTTCTGCACAGATAGAGTTTTATTTAACACCAGGCGCATGTCTTTTTCTACTTACATTTCCTGAAAAATAAGTACATATTTTGTAACCAGTCTATGAATAATGAAATACCTTTTCATGAATGGCAGACTTCAGAAGGTTCAGAATTTCATCCTGAGTAAACAAGTATATATTTGTATGTCTGTCTAGGTTTATGTGTACCTATACTCCATTCCATAAACCAGCTCACAAAAATGTTTCTGAGCCCTCTCCTGCCTCCCACTTCCCACATTTTATGAAAAAAATGTGTGCATGTGGAGGATGGTGGCTCTTCATAAAAGGATTCTATTTAAGTGTTTCTGTCTTGAGACCAGCCACAGGCTACGTGAGAAAGTAGAAAATGCATTCTGTCAAGATGCACCCCACATCAGGAATATTATGTTGAGAGAAGAAAGAATAAGTGCTCTTAGTTTATCAGAGAGATTATAGATACTCAGCAGTGAAAAGAGCCAAAGAAGACTTTGAAGATCAATGTAAACTAGGATGAGAAAGAAGGCTTCCATGTTCTACTAAGGGAGGAAATAGAGGTGAAAAGTTGTGCGTATGGTGTATGGTATGTCAGGGTAGGGATGGTCAGCCACAAGGGGTCTGACTTCTGGATGTTTATGCCTCTTGTTTTATTCAGCTTCCAATTTTTTGATTCCTTCAGCTATGGTCAAGCAGCTAAGTAAAAATGCTAAAAAAAAAAAAAAAAAAGAAGAAGAAAAAGAAAAGAAAAAAGAAAGAAAAAAAGAAAATGCTCAAACCATCCCTCATCCTCCACCCCATACAGAACTCACACAAACAAAGATCTCTTTAAGTTTCTTTCTTGGACACAGAAGACAGAGTGGCAGAATATGGCCACGAAGGTAAGCCCAACATCTTTCAACTAGAGGCTTTCAGGTTTTTTGGTTTCTCAGAGACTGGAAGAGATGAAAAACTACAGAGATAATCAGAACATTTCAATTTCATTCACTATTTAAAGAAAATTATACAAAAGTAACAATAATGCATATGTTACTTAGTATATAAAAATTTAGATAAATGTCTGTAACAGTTACCATCCCTTATGAAATTAAAAAAATTTTTAATTATATTAGTACATATTATTATGGATATATACTATTTGTACATACTTACTCTTCCTTTGAGTTTTAATTTGTCAATCAGATTTGGGGCTTTATTTTTCCCTTAGGTAATTCACCTACAATTTGGTATCAGTCAATGGATGGCCTGTAATACTTGGATAGGGCATGCTGGTCTCAACAGAATGTAAATCAGGTAAATAAAAATCATAAATCAAAGATAAGAAGTTATTTTCTGTCAAAAATACAATTTCATAAAAAGCAAATAATTTTTAAAAGTGCAGTGTAGTTGACTTTTATATGTATTTAACTTATATGGATTTTCATTACTACACAAAAAAACCTGAAGTATGAATTTTTTGTCAGCCTAAAATGATATCAATTGAAAAATTACAGTGAATTATCAATTGTTTTTGTGCTATTCCCTAATGGTGGCACCACTGTAGGTGTTAAATAGAAATCTCTGGATAAGCCTTGAATTTTGCAAGTATTTTCTATCCAAGAGTTTCATAAAATAAAGTATCATTGCATCAAATGTGACAAATATAACCAGTCTGTAATCCACATGATCATCACAAAATATTCAGACAATTCAAACATAAAGAAGAAAATGAAGACCATCATCTAAGCTACTAAAAAATAAATACAACCATTGTCTCTAAAAATTAAAAAAATACCCTGCTAAAATACTTAAGCAAAATATTGACTTATATTTGTCTTAACAAAAATTATAATAAGGTTAGAAGAAATACTGACATCAGTAAAGTAAATCAACACTTAAATATTAATGCTCCATAATCACTGCTTATTTGGACCCATCTCCACTCCCTTTGTTAGATTTGAATAGAACATAACTCCTTGGATGCCTTCAGCCACGTCATAGCCCTCAATCCCTTCATTCTCCTAAATACAATTTCAAAACACACTTATAATATCAAAACACACTTCATATTCTCCATCTCTGCTTCTTTGTCCTTGTCCTTATCTAGTCTTCCATCACAATGTACCTGAACTAAAGCAAAAGGCTCATGAGTAATCTCCCTTCTGCTTCTGCCCCTGTAAAATGTATCCTCCATACAACAGCCAACAATGTTTGTTAGTCAGAGGTTGGATTCCCTTAGCCTGACATTCAGGGCCTTGAACCTTCCTCAAGCTTGGCACTTTTCAAGCCACTGGAGATATATCAGTGAGAAAAGGAAAAAAAATAGTGTTCCTCTTCTCTTGCAAAAATTTGCAGGTCCTGAAATTCCTCTGATTTCTTGAACCATTCATTCTTCCCAGCGTGCTTTTGACCTCATTCCTTTGCCTGGCTTACTTGGAAAAGTTCTTCAAAATTCAGCAAAATGGCCACATCTTTAAGGAAGATTTCTGTGATCCCCGTGCCACCCCCTCAAGGCTGGGTTAAGTGCACATCCTTCTGTTTAGTTTCCTGTGCATTCCTGTCTCTCAGCCCTCATCTATACTCTATTGTCACAGTAAATTACCTTCCCATCTTCGCGCACTAGACTGTGAATGTCTCCTAAGAAGAGATTGTGTTTTCACCCTTTATTCTATTATATTATGACCCTGTGACTCAAACTATCAGTTATTCAAATACTGCTGAGAAAAACATCATAAAGTTATGAGATAGCAAATTAAAAAAATCTAATTAAGAGTTTCAGGCTCAGAAATCCATTCTGAGCTTTTCCTTTTATACCCCCCTGAAAGAATTTTAGAATCCCTGCCTATTTAAGGCAGGGTTCATGTAAGAGGCAACCGGTTTGTAAAGACTGAAAATAAACAGAGCCAATATTGAGCCCATTTTTAACCTTCTCAGCAAATTGTGTAAAAGCAAGAATCATTTTTTTAATACTATCCCAATAATTGGTATCTAGGTCATGCAGTGTCAAGTTATTTTTCCTCTAGATAGATGAAAATGTGATGCTCATGATGAGTTCTATCCATGAAGTATGAGTTTTTACTTATTTTGTTAACTGACAATTTTATGACTCTTCTTCTTGAAGTCTGGGTCTGTCTTTAGGTCTTTTCATCCCCATTCCTCCAATTTCTCAGGCAGAGGAATGTGGTAGGGTGTGTTAGGCAATGGTTTACAGGCAAACATAATTGGTCTGATCTCTCAGAGAATCTGTTTTTCTGAGATTCTATCTGCAGAAAGAACATTGAATCCACATGTGTTGTTTTTTCTTGTTGCCATTGACATCCAGAAGTCAACATCTGGTCCGCTTTCAGCTTTCAATTTTTTTTCTTTCTTTTTGTTTTAATGTGGCTTTCCTATTTTTCTAAACTTACCCCAGATGTGAAGAATGTCTCAATGCTAACCTTTACTCCAGTGCTTTATTTTGCAGGGATGAAGGATCAGTGAATGATTATTATCACTTTCCTTGGTAGAAGGAAGGATGATAATCCTTGTTTATATTATCTTATTCATTTCTAAGATGAATTGGTTGTTTAAAACAAACTGCTTTAAAATTTAATTTTATGCTTTTCTATTTAAAGGATATTTTAAAAATAATTTTTAAAAATCTGACAATGTATCAGAACAATAATATATTCTTCATCTTGGCTCAGAATGAAGTGGCTTGATTTCTGCAAAGACTGAGAAATTCATCTGTCAATGTTGAGTTCATTCGCCTTCTTAATCTTGGTTTGCAATATGTAGCATTATATGTGGAGTGGAGTTTGGGAAACTAAAAATACCTATCTGAGTTTTAATAAGAGATGAAGATTCACATTGAGACTTGCCTTGGACTGTCTCATAGATTCAATAGCAATCGCCTTCCAAAATAACGTGACCCTGTGTCTTGAACAAACAAACAAAAAAATGATTTGAGGGTCTAACTAGCCAAGTTTCAATTTTAAAAAAATTATTGTTTAACCCTAAGCCGTGTGAACTTCTTGACTCTCAGTTGATTTTATTTTAGAAGTGGAAAGTACCAGGACCACCCTGAAAAAAACAGATGATAATTTGTCATGTAAAAATAATTACTTAAATAAATATTGATTTCCAGGAGAAAATCTCAAGCCATAGGCATCCACATTCAATAACTACTTTAAATGTCAAAGATGACTAGTAAAAAAATAGAAAAAGAAACTACAACATTTTTACACACAATTTGACAGGTTTGTAAAATACTATGACCAAATTTTTGTTGCCTAGAGCTTAGGTTGCCAAATGCCTTACTTCTTTAGTTTTTATATTTAATAACTTTTTAAATAAAATGTTTGACTATAAAGTGCTGATGAAATAATTCTTTTTCGTGTTCTCCTTCCCCTTTCCCTGTGACTAATGATTGAGAAAGTGCAATCGTTTTCACAAATATTACTTGATGCTATTTATCTTTGTTACTTCAAAAATTAGCATAAATACTAATAAGCATAAATACATTCATACTTTTTTCTTATCGTTTTCCATCAAGAACTTTTAGCCTGAGAAGGCAAAGGAAAAGATAGAAGGTGATCTGCAAACTGTTCACACTGCAATTTGATATCCAATTTTTTTCAAATGCTTTAATGTTAATATGTTAATAAGTCATCCTCTGCATACATTGACTAATTTTTGCCATCATATGTTAGGATTTTTTCAATGGAGCTGATTTGTATATGCAGTGGTGTGAAATTGGAACTAATATACTAATGTATGATCTTGGACACAAAGAAAAAACTAGTGTATATTGACTAATTGCTCCAATCTGAAAATTTTATATTTTGGAAAAAAAGAGTCATAGTGAAGTATGTTTTGATAATAAGGATGAGAGTTTTTCCTAGAAAATTAAAAGAACACTATCCAAATATTTATTTACAAAACACCTTCTTGTCCAGAAGGCAGGCTCATAAACTCTATAGATATATGAAAATTGCTCCCCTTATTCTCTAATAATGAAGGACCCTCAGTAACTGTGAGGTTGGCGATCTTTTTAAAGGACTGAGTGGCAAGAATTGTCACCAAAGGCTGACTTCACTTTTTCACTTTGACTTTCCCAAAATTGATTGCCTTTTGAAGCAAACTCTACTAGAATTTAAAGCAGAGTAAAATTAAGGAATCTGGTCTTCCAATTCATATTCTCTCAATGAAAACATAGAGTCACAGGACTCCTGGCCCTGTTTTCATGAGAGTTGGAGGATTCCTGTAGTAAATAATACAAGATGAATAAAGAGAAGACCTGAGAAAGAGAAAAGGAATCTATTCACTATTATGTCATAACCAGCCTATTATAAATATTCTTTTCAAAAAAACTATTTTTCTCATCTTCAGAGATCCTTGGGATTAAAAAAAAATCCACATTATGGGGAGTAACTAGCCAGTTAGGTAATAGAAGTCAAAGCCTGCCAGATGTTGATAGTGATTTTAATGACATCACAACGATAGCAATCTTGATGCAGCACAATAGAGTCCTGGTTTACCAAGTGCTCTTGTATCCATTTTACTTTACCAGAACAAATTTTCACCAATGAATTCAGATGAATCAAATTGCCTTTCCAGCTTAGGATTTGCCGCTTTATAGTTGGTGACAGTAGGATATTATCTCTTTTTTAAAAATGGTTTTTAAAAATCTCTTCTCTTTTGAGATCAGAGCATGAGTGATACAATTTATAGAAAATGACCTTAGTTTTCTTTCTTGTTCATTTTCACAAACCTGCTTTCAACCTCATGATTGTTTTTCACATTTGAGATCTGAATGACAAGGTCACAGACTAAGCCACTCTCTCTCTTCCTTTGATACTCTTATATTGTAGTTAGAGAAAAACATAACAAGAAGGGACCTTGAGAGCACTTGACCAACCCTTCATTTGTAGGATAATCAAACAGGATCAGAGAGGTCAAGAGACCTGTTCAAGGCAACACAACCTGGTAGTGGCAGGCTTGGTCTAGATTGAGGGGAAGGGGCTCTTTGTTATACATTCATTGGGTTGTGCAATTCCTCTTGATCTTTATTATTTAACTGTTTATTACACGAAAAATATTTAAAACTGGACATTTTTTCCTTTTCTGACTGAATAATATAAACACAATGAATTAGGCAGGTATCCTTGGTGGGATTGCCTGTCACGTGTACTCTCTTCCTTTCTTGGGAAAGGAATGGGATAAGGGATTACCCATTTATCTTTTAGTGTCCACAGAAGTATGAAATGACAGCTGCTTGCTTTTGTAGCTTTGCAGTAGCTAGGATAAAAGCATATAACCTTGATGTTGCTAGTCAGAAACTCTTAACCAGGAAATCTACTCTGGAGCAAGTGCTGCAAAGATGAAGGGACAAAGGAGATTTTGTCCCCATGCTGGTAGCAGAGACAAGAGTTCCAGGGTTAGAGTTGGTGACAGTGCCAATGACAGGCAATGTTGACAGGGGTAACATCAGCCATTCTGCTGCTATGGCCTTAATGTCCATTCCAGTATTTCCTGAGGAATAAGGTTGGCTGGTACTCAGCCTTTCTTGGTTCCTCTTAATTTTCTGACCCCAACATTTCAGATTTTCTGGAAATTCTGTGGGTAGCTAATAAACGTTGAGAATTCTTTTTGGATTGAACTCATCCAATGTTAGCTTTGGCTACTTTCAGGGGAAAATGCTGGTAGTTGTCCCATGGTTTGCATAGAGAAAATAGGCTTACTTTTCTGGGTCTGGAAATGACCAGTGAAAATTTCTGCTTTGGTGTAGACTTCACAACCGAGTGTATGTGTCCAGGGTCAAATTAATTCCTCAACTGCTGCTAAGTCCTGGCTGCCTATTGTAGCCTCTTTAGAATTTTCCTTATACAATCAGCAACATGTGAGAATAAAATATCCTTCCATCTCTCTCTTGTTTTTTTTTTTCACATGATCTGCTCAGTTCTTTCTCCTTTATGTAAGCTTTCCATAAGCTTTGCTATAGACTTTATGCATCATTGTCCAGATCTACACAATTTAAATAATTTTTCTTATATTTATTTATTATCTCCCAGCATTGTTCTTTCTAAGTATCAAGAGCACAGGAACAGGAAATTAGAGAATATAGATCCCAGTCCTGGTTCTTTTATCATTTGATTTTTCACCTTAATATATTATTTCCTTTTTCTAGGCACCAGTTTCCCATGTGTAAACTGTAGGAAAGGAAAGTTGAGGGAGGTGAACTTTATTGCTTCTTTTTTTCATAGAGTCAGATTCTATAAGCAAATGTTAGAACATGGAAAAATGTTGCTCTGTTCTCTTTTCTCCAACCCACCAAAATAAGCATTATTATTCATCTTTGATAATAAAGAGTAAAAAGAAACAATAAAAGCAGAAACAAAACCCCTCTTCATTTGTTTTGATAGAAGCTCATGAAGTGTAGTGACTTGATTTCACCTTTCTGAACCTTGCCCAATTAGTGAATCTTAATCATTGCCTAGGGAACCCAAACATGCACAATTTCAAATTAGTAAAGAATCCCATTTGTTAAATAAAAGCAAGAGCCAGACATAGGTAGAGTGATCTTATTCGTGAAGCACTAGCCCTGTAATTTTCCAACATCTGTAGGGAGTTAAAAAACAATCACGGTGATCATTTCAGTTACTCTGAAGCCGGCAATATATGAGTAATGTTTAGGTGCTTTACGGGTCCTACAAAATCATCAAATAGATTTTCAAACGTGTTAGTAGTAAGAACCACACCTCTCTTTTACTGGGCATGGAAAAACCATGTGAAATAGACTCTCAATGAAGCCAGCATTGTAAGTAACAGACACATAGTTTATTTTTAGAGATTGGGTTACCATTAGTACATATTTGGACACTATTTAGTCTGACTCAGACACAAAAAACACTTTCCCAATCATTTATAGAGCAAGTTCTCTGTCTCCACCCCACCCAGAGTATAAAATACAAAGATTCTAATAATAGGGGTAATATCTAATAAATGTATTAATGGGTGCTTTCTCCTTCAACACAGTTTGCCCTAAGCAGTATCTAGTTAGTGAGGTCTTAAATTGTCAGGAAAAAAATAGGTGTGCTCTGTTCTAATTTCAACATGAGGCAATGGCAGACATTGCTCTTTTCAGTGATTTAAGTTTATTTTGGACTCTTTTCCTACAGATTCCATGTCCCCTGGGTGTGAATGATTGCGGACTTCCTGCTGTCTGTCTCCTCCCTACGAAACCTGCTATGTGGTCCCACTATTCCTCCCTTTGTTGGAACCTTACACTGAACTCATAAAGAAATGCTGGCAAACAGCTGTACTTAAGAAACGTAAGCTTGAGAGTATTAGGAAGAGGCAGCTTAGAGCCTCATTACCCTGGAGCATTTTTATAAAGTGTGAGGTACTTTTTGTTTCTAATTAAAACAGGGGAAACATTGAATGAGGACCAGTCTTCCATGCAATAGAGAAGGTATATATTTTGTCAGGATTTATCCCTAGTAATTAATTTAGAGCTCCACTTTTCAAATTTCCATAGTAAGGGTAAACGACTTTCATTCATTCAACTTTTAATACTAAAGAGTAGCCGGGCTCGGTGGCTCAGCCTGTGATCCCACGCCTTTGGGAGGCTGAGGTGAGTGGATTGCCTGAGCCCGCAGGTTCGAGACCTGCCTGGGCAGCGAGACCTCATCTCTACAATAAATCAAAAAATCAGCCGGGCGTGGTAACGCATGCCTGTAATTCTGGCTACTCGGAAGGCTGAGGCGGAAGGATCGCCGGAGCCCAGCAGGTCGAGGCTGCGGTGGCCAGGTGCGGCCATTGCACTCCAGTCTGGGCGACAGAGTGAGACTCCAACTCAAAAAAAATAAAAATAATAAAAAAATAAAACTAAAGAGTAAATGGCCATGTCCCTGAGAGGTGGTATATTGATTTAAATTCACATTAAGGTATATGCAATGATATTCTATTATTTTCTGAAGGTGGGTTAATAAGAATGAAAAGGGTAAAAACAATAGAACATTAAGACAAGGATTACAAAGAATTTTGGGAAGTATTTGGGCAGAAAGTATAATTCACCTATGAGGAAATACAGGCAAGCAGGTATCCTGGAGGGAGCTCTGAACTGACTTGAAGCTTGTCTGCTAGGCATAGAGAGGCTAGAAAGTGACTTATGTTTTGATGGTGGCTTCTTGGTCAGGCCTAGCTTGACATCCAAAGAATACCTCTGGTAAATCTTGGCAATAAAAATTCCAGTCGGATTTTGGTTTATGATCTGTCTTTATTTCTGGTTTGTGAATTCCTGGGTGGTAGGGAATATGACTGTTTTATTCACCACTGATTTCCGAGCACCAGAAAAGTAACTGGCACATGGCAAGGATTTGCTAAATATTTGTTAGGAAGGAAGGAAGGAAGGAAGGAAGAAAGGAAGGAAGGAAGGAAGGAAGGAAGGAAGGAAGGCAGGAAGGAAGGAAAGAAGGAAGGAAAGAAGGAAGGGGAAAGGAGGGAGGGAGGCATGCAAGGAAAGACGGAGAGAAGCAGGCAGAGAGAGAGGAAGAGAGGCAGGCAAGGAGGGAAGGAAGGTGGGGAAAAAAGACAGAAAAAGAAGAGTCCCATTGAGACTATCCGAGGGGAGGCTATCTGGGGTGTATGGTTTTCAGTCCTCTAGTGACCACGTAGCTATCTTTAAGGAATCGATCTGTGGTGTGTATAAATGTATTTATAACACCCCAAGAAAGTGTGGTATTAGATAGCTGAAGCAGCATCCTCTGGGTTGACAAAGTTTGCCCCAATACACTCACTCTCTCCAAAGTTTTGTCTGACTTTCAACTGACCTCCCACTAGTTAGTTTTTCCTTCTTAGGTCACTTAGATGTTTCTGAACCACCCATCATGCAGCCCTTTGACTTGTATGTAGCTGCTGGCTCTCATATAAGGTCCTTCCTTTATTCCTGCAATTCACCATAGGGTCTGCAACTGGCCACGAGGCACCGAGTGTTCTCAAAACCTGTGACTATCCAGGTGTTTCAGGTGGGAAAGCAAACATTTATTATCAAGAATGCCCCCGGTCTGATCACTGCCTGATCTTTTTAAGTTTTATGTTCACAATATGGTCGAAAACTGAGGATGAGATTAAATCTTCAGAGGAAGGAACTAGAGGAATCACCTGTGAGGAGCTGGCAGCAACAGAGATTGGGTAAAGGGGAAGACATTGGAAATAAAGGAGTCCATATTGATCTGGGAGCACAGAAAGTGGGGAGGGAGTGAAAAAGCTCTATATACTTTAAAGTCTGACCCTGGATTTTTCCTGTCCCAAATGCTGACTGCACCAGCCTGTAATACATTTAGAGAGATGCACAACTGTGCAAACAAAGCAAATTGCAAACCAGTTTTAGGAATTTCTCAATGAAGGGATTACCCTGTAATTCTCTGTGAACCTCCTATTTTGCAAGCCCAAAGGGAAAATAGTGTGTTCTAGACACATCTATTATTGCTTGTCCCACCCTCCACTGGTGGTAAGGCAAGCTGCCCTTGCCTTCAAGTCCCTGCTGAGCACACACAACCACACTCACTGTGAGCATCTATAAAATATCCTCAAAATAGTGTCTGCCTCATGCATTGTAATTGGGACTCAATGAATCATGTCTAGAGTGTTTAGGAGATTGTCTGGCACACAGTGAGCCTCCAAGAAATGCTAGCAATGATATCGACAGTGATGATAAGAGATGACAGTGAGGGTGATTATGATGATGTTGACACATCGTTGCCTGTGACTGATTGGACAAGAAGTCCTTTTATCCAAATCTTCCAATCTGGAAGCTGCATGTTGTCTTCTGATTTCTTTGGCTGATTGCAAAAGATTAATGAGACCAATCAGAGTTTTCTGTCAGAGAACCCACCGATCTTGGCTGGTAAAGGCCTTAGGCTGAAATAAACACTAGATGGCACCATGAAGGTTAAAATTGGAAAAGAAAAAAAGTAATAGAAAGAAGGATGATGAAAAAAGAGGCATTGCAAGAAACTCACCAAGAAACAGACACTTTGAGAGTAAAAGAAAGAAGACCCAAAATACCCAGCCAGGCCCCTGCCTGCCTTCTCATTCTGCTATTCTCACTATTGGTTTCTTAATTGTCTCCTAGATTCCAACCCTCACACTCACCTTTTAGTTTTAAATTAATTTGGGTTTGAGTGTCCTTCATGTTTCTGCCCAAAGAACCATGACTAGATGTTTAAAATACTTTTTATAGATTAATTAATCATACTACACGAATTGAGTCAGATATCATCTGACTGCAAGACTTCCTTTCAATTATGGTTTGAAATTTTTAGAGCATACCAGTTATGGTAAACACAGATTAACTGATTCATCTGTGTATGAACATTGGAATTTCTATGGATAGGTTGCCCTGTGTAATTTTTCCTTCTTTACGGCTGCAAAATATTCTACCACGTGTATGTATGTACCACATTTTCTTTATCCAGTTTACTTTCAATGAGCAATGGGGTTGGTTCCATGTTACTGCTATTGTGAATAGTGTGGCAATAAACATAAGTGTGCAGGTGTCTTTTTTGTAGAACTTTTTTGCTCTAATGCATCATAAAGAGACTGCTAGATATCAGTGGTCTGAGCCAATGACTGAAGTCACCAAGGAAAGAGTCAGGAAGTGCAAACTCTAATGTCCACAGGGGACATTAATGAATGGATTGGGTTTAATGTAATAGAGATGGGTAGAAATTCTGCCAAACTGAAGTGGTGTGTCATCCTCTGCCTCACACCTCTCCCTAGGCCAGAAATTTCTCTTAAGAACAGTCTTCTGAGCTGGGCTCGGTGGCTCAGCCTGTAATCCCGCGCCTTTGGGAGGCTGAGGTGAGTGGATTGCCTGAGCCTGCGGGTTCGAGACCCGCCTGGGCAGCAAGACCTCATCTCTACAATAAAATCACAAAATCAGCTGGGCGTAGTAGCGCACGCCTGTAATTCCGGCTACTGGGAAGGCTGAGGCGGAAGGATCGCCGGAGCCCAGCAGGTCGAGGCTGCGGTGGCCGGGAGCGGCCACTACACTCCAGTCTGGGTGACAGAGTGAGACTCCAACTCAAAAAAAAAAAAAAAAGAACAGTCTTCTGTTGATTGGTGGAGATAAATATGTTCCTAACATAAAAGCTCAAAGTATAAGTTTTTAAAATTTAAAATTTTCTAATTTTTAAATTTCAAAAACGAATTTAATTTTTAAAGAAAGATCTGACCCAAAGAAAATGTGTCCACAAACCAAACTTTATCTGAGACTGACAGTTTGTGCCCTCTGATATAATAGGATGGAAAACACACTGTGACAAAGAACTGGATGCCACACAACTAATCACAATTTAAGTCCACATTTGACTTGGTGGCTATACTGTAAAAAGACAAGAGGAAGAGACTTTATATTAAAACTTTTTGTCGAGGAGAACAACATGAATGTTTGTCAAAGATTCAAAAAATAATTAGCATAATTATCACCAAATTATGGATCAATCGTGCATACGTATATTTGGATGAAGTCACGTGGTGTCCTCTAGGATAACTGTATATCATTTTCAGTTTTCTTCTCTATCATTTAAATTTCAGCAACAATGTCTAGAAAATGATAATATGTGAATAATTTGTGAATAGTATGTCAATAAAAAAATAAATTCAAGGAATTTCTAATAAATTAGAATTAAACCCTTGGTTTTTGGAGTTGTATTTAATCATACTTTTTGACTATGGAAAGAAAGTAATTTAAGTGATGTACATATTTCTAAAAATATACCTAGAATAATGTGCTGTAAGTTTTTGTTTTGTTTTTGCTTTTGTTTTGTTTTTTATTTTCAAGACAAACTTAAGTAATTGAAATAGAGTTGACTAGGTTTGGTTTGGTTTTGATGAAGTGTAAAATGTTCTTTAGAGAGAAACTTCACAGGACACAAGTCGTGGCTTTCAGATTATAATTCAGTGATAGTCTTCTTTGTATCTACTGTAACTGTCCTCTTTCTTACTTTTAAAGGAGTACTTGGGCACTTTTGTGAAATGTAAATGTTATATTTTGGTTTTTTGCTCTAAATTCTTCAAATCTAAAGCAAAGTGTTTTTGATGTCGAAATTACTTTCCTTCCATATCCTTTTTCTTAAAACTTTAGTGTCTAATGCTAGAGAAAAAAAAGATGAAAGAGACTCAGTTACTGTTAATTAAGAGCTTGAAATCTAGTATGAAAAAGTACTCACTACTTCAGATGTTAGGCCTACTGTCTAAAAAGCTTAAAAGTCTTAACTCCTATCCATAGAATAAGAAAAAGCAAGACAAACTGTAAATCAACGACTATTCTTAGACCCACCAGAAAGCTGAGGTTGCAGAGCAAACACTGCCACTTTAATGTGACAGGTAGTAGTAGGCAAAATTATGACTACAAAGAATTCCAGGTCCTGATCCCGAGAACACATGTTATGTTATTTGGCACAACAAAAGGAGATTAAGGGAGCAGATGAAATTGTTGTTGCTAATAGATGGATTTTTTAAATTATTATAAAGGTGGGACACACGTCAGGATTAGGTATACATGTAATGTATGCGCAGGTAAAATTTGGGCCTCCAACTGGTCCTCACTTCCCCTGGTTTAGGATCAGGTGCTCTTTGTATTGTTATATGCCCTTCCTTCCTCTCTCTCCTGGCAGTGTCCTGTGACTGGCAACCCCTCCCTTGTGTTATTGTGGTTAATGTTCAGGTCCCACTTATGAATGAGAACATGAGGTATTCTGTTCTTTGTTTCTGTGACAGGTCACTAAGTGTGATTGTCTCCAGTTCCATCCAATTTGCTGAGAAGTTCATGATTTTGTCCTTATTTATGGCTGCATAATATTCCATCATATATATATGTATACATACGTATACGTATATACATATATATATATATCACATCTTCTTTATCCAATTTACTTTCAATGAGCAGTGGGATTGGTTCCATGTTATTGCTATTTGCTTACAAATATTGCAGCAATAAACAAATAACGCAGCAATAAACATGTGTATGCATGTGTCTTTTTTGTAGAATAACTTGTGTTCCTCCAGGTAAACTCCCAGGAAAGGGATTGCTGGATCATATGGAAGGTCAATTTCTAGTTCCTTTAGAGATCACCACACTATTTTTCATAGAGGTTAGACTAGTTTGCACTTCTACCAACAGTGTAGAAGCGTTCTCTTTTCTTCACATCCACACCAGCATCTGTTGTTTTTTGGTTTATTAATGATTCCCATCCTTACTAGGATAAGGTGGTATCTCAGTGTGGCTTTGATTTGCATTTCTCTGATGATTAGTAAGGCTGAGAACCTTTTCATGTATCTGTTGGCCGCTCATATGTTGTCTTTTGAGAAGTGTCTATTCATGTCATCTGCCTATTTTTTAATAGGGTTGTTTGGTTTTTTTCCTTTCGGTTCTTTTGAGTTTTGGACATTCTGGATGTTAGGCCCTTGTCAGATACATAATTAGCAAATATTTTTTCCCATTCTGTGGGTTGTCTCCCTGCTCTCTTGATCTTTTCTTTTGCTGTGCAAAAGCTTTTCAGTTTGGTGAGGCTCCACCAATAGTGGAGCCTTCTATTTTCTATGCTTTTGGGGATTGGATCAAGAATTGGTTGCCTATTCCAATGTGCATAAGGGTGTGTTCTGCATTTCTTCTAAGATTCTTATAGTTTGAGGTTTTACATTTAGATCTTTGATTCATTTAGAGTTGATTTTTGTATATGGGGATAGGTATGGGTCCTGTTTAATTCTTCTGCATGTGGTCAGCCAGTTTTCCCATTACCATTTGTTAAGTAAGGTCTCCTCTTTTCAGTGGTTGTTATTGATGTCTTTGTCAAAGATGAGTCAGTTTAGAGATCGAGTTTTCACTTCTGGAATCTCCGTCCTGTTCCACTGGTCTTTATACCTGTTCTTGTACCAGTTCCAGGCTATTTTGATTATTGTGGCTTTATAGTAAAGTTTAAAGCCTTGAAGTACAATACCTCCCACTTTTTTCAATTTGTTGAGGATTGTTTTGGCTATTGGTGCTCTTTTTTTCCCCATATGAATTTCTATATTTTTGCTTCCAGATCTGAGAAGAATGATGTTGATAATTTGATGGGTATTGCCTTGAATACTGGAGACTGTCTTGGGTAGGATGGATATCTTCACAATATTGATTCTTCCAATTCATAAGCATGGGATGTTTTTCCATTTGTTTGTGTCTTCTTTGATTTCTTTAAGCAGTGTTTTGTAGTTCTCGTTGTAAAGTTCTTTCATGTCTCTGGTTAAGAAGATGCCAAGGTATTTCATTAAAAAAAATTTTAATGTGTTTATTTTGAATGGGATTGTGCTTTTTATTTGGTTCCCAGCCTCTCTGTTACTGGTGTATAGAAATGCCACTGTCTTTTGCAGGTTGATTTTGTACCCTGAAACTTTACCAAAGTTATTTATTAGTGCAAGAAAGTTTTTGATGGAATCCCTTGGGTTTTCAAGGCATAGGATAATATTGTCCATGAAGAGGGATACCTTAACTTCCTCTTTTCCTAATTGAATACCTCCGATTTCCTACTCTTGCCTGATTGTTCTGGCTAGGACTTCCAACACTATGTTGAACAGGAAGGGTTAGAGTAGGTATCCTTGTTTTGTTCCTGTTTTGGGGGGAAATGCTCCTAGCTTCTGCCTACTGAGCAATATGTTGACTCTGAGTTTATCACAGATGGCTCTGACTGTTTTGAGGAATGATGAACTGATACTTAAAGAGGGAAATTATTCTGGATTTTCAGTTGCATTCAGTGCAATTATAAGGGTCCTCAAAAGTGGAAGAGGGGGGCAGGGACAACCATACTGACGACAGTTTGAAAAGTCCTTGGACTTATCTATATTAATAGGTTGTATAATGAAGGAATAAGTCCACCATCCAAGGAATGTGTGGCCTCTGAAGGCGGACAAGCAAGAAAATAAATTATGCCCAGAGCAGAAGAAATGTAGCCCTGCTGACTCATTGATTTTTATCTAGTGTAAACCATTTCAGACTTCTGACTTCCAGAACTTTAATATAATAAATGTGTGTTGGTGGAAGACACCACATGTGCGGTAATTTGCTATAGTAGAGATAGGAAAATAATACATAGGTGACTTGAGAGTCACAATGGAGCAGCTTAACCAGAACAAATACCTCTAAGCCATAAGCTAGTAGAAACACTAAATTGTTAATTTTAACAGACTACTAGAGGTTGAATGTGGACTAGTTGAGCATGAAAAATTTCTGGGGGTAGAGAGACACAGTCTTGGAGAGGCTTTAACACTTTTATAGGTTTGAACTTAGAAACCCCTCTAAGGTTCTCATGGTGAAGATTCAAGAAAGGTCTATGTATGGCTCTGGCAGGAAAAAGCAATGCTAGTCAATGTGAAATATCTCCATGGCATTCTCCACGATAAAGAATTACTCTCCAGATAAAGACTTTACCTGAGCTTTATCCTGATTGGAGAAGGACTTTTATTCTATTTTAGTTTCCTCCAGCCTTTCTGTCCCAACTAAGAGGGTAGAAAAAAGCTATACTCCTGGAAAAACACGTGAGAAAGTCACAGCCCAGAGACACAGGCAAACGGAGTGAGATCTAATCACAAATACATAGAAGGCTTCTCATTACCCATACCTTATCACCACATCAACAAGATTCCAATTTAATAACAGTTGATCACATCTGAAAGAGTGGAAAAATGCAGACTTTCTGTGAGGAAGAATTCCTAGGAAGTCCAAAGTCAAGAGAAAAGACACAGGAAAGGAGACTAGAAGAATATGAAGCATTTGGTACCTGCAGCTATAGCAAAGACAAAACACAGCCCAGATTCTAGCCAGATAAACACAAATCCTTACAGTAAATGACTATTTATCTCAGTTCTAATTAACCAAAGGCAACATGTCTGGCTTTCAAGAAAAAATTATAAGACATACACAAAGACAATAAACAGAGAGAGAGAGAGAGAGAGAGAGAGAAAGACTCTGAGGAAGCAAAATAAGCATTGGAACCAGTCTCAAATGTTGCACAGATGTTTGAATTTCAAAAATTTAAAATAATGATGACAAAGATGTTAAAGTTTCCTTATTTGTTTGGTAGGACTGCCATAACAAAGTACAACATACCGGGTGGTTTAAACAAGAGAAATTTATTTTCTCATAGTTCTGGAGGATAGAAGTCCAAGATCAAGGTGTATGCAGGTTTTGCTTTTTCTGAGGCCTGTTTCCATGGCTTGCAGATGACCACATTTTTGCTGTGTCCTCACATGATTTTTCCTCTGCTTGCATGTCCCAGGTATCTATGTGAATCTAAATTTCATCTTGTTATAAGGACATAAGTCAGATTAAATTAGGGTTCATTTTAAGAACATCATCTTTTTTTTTTTTTGAGTTGGAGTCTCACTCGGTCGCCCAGACTGGAGTGCAGTGGCCGCTCCTGACCACCGCAGCCTCGACCTGCTGGGCAGATCCTTCTGGGTCTGAGGTGGAAGGGTCCGGCGATCCTTCCACCTCAGCCTTCCAAGTAGCTGGAATTATAGGCATGCGCTACCACGCCCGGCTAATTTTTTTGATTTATTGTAGAGATGAGGTCTTGCTGCCCAGGCGGGTCTCGAACCCGTGGGCTCAGGCAATCCACTCACCTCAGCCTCCCAGAGGCCCGGGATTACAGGCTGAGCCACCAAGCCTGGCTAGAACATCATCTTAAGTTATTCATCACCTTAAAATCCCTACCTCCAAATACAGTCACATTCTGAGTTATTAGAGATTAAGGTTTCAACATATAAACTTGGAGGGGGAAGGCACAATTAAGTTCATAAAAGATTCTGGCAGAAAAAGTAGAAAACACATAAGAACATAGCAATAATGTAAGCAGAAAGATGAAAACTCATAAGAAAGAATCAAAAGGAAATTTTAGAAATTAAAAACACTGTGATAGAAATGAAGAATGCCTTTGAGGGGCTTGTTGGTGGATAAGACATGGCTAACAAAAGAATCAGTGAGCTTGAACATAAGTCAAATGAAACATTCCAAACCAAAGAACAAAGAGAAAAAGCAATAAAGAGATATGGAACAGAACATACATGCATTTTGGGACTATTTAAAAAGGTGTAACATACGTGTAATTAGAGCACCAGAAGGAGAAAAGGAAATGTAGTAAAATGAATATTTGCAGTAATAATGGCTGAGAACTTTTCAAGGTGACTGACATGAAAGCACATATCAAGGGTCCACAGATATCACTAAACGGTATTTAAAAAACAAGTCAACTAAGCAACCAAACACAAAACACCAGAAAATTGTATTTCAAGGTATAGCATAATCAGATTGCCAAAAAACTAATGACAGGAAGAAAATCTTTAAAAAGTCATGGGGGCATTGTTTTACTTATAAAAACACAAATATAAAATTACATCAGACTTCTCATCAAAAATTATGCAAGCCAGAAGAGAGGATCAAATATGTAAAGTGATAGAGAATCAAACCAACCAACCAAGAATTCTATATGTAGCAATTTTGTCTTCAAGAGTGAAGAAGAAATAAAGATTTTCTCAAACTAAAATTGAGAAAATTTATCACCAGCATACCTACTCAAAAGTAATGCTTAAAGAAGTTCTTTAAGGCGAAGAAAAATAATTTAGGTCAAAATTTCAGATCTACACAAATAAAGGAAGTGAGTCAAAGAAGAAATAAGTCAAGTTAAAATAAAATCATTTATTTTTTCTTATTATTAATTAAGATATGAGGCAACTCTTTAAAGTATAATGGCAAAATGAATTGGATGATTATGGCATATGGTAACTAAAATTAATGAAACAATTTTATAAAGGACAGAAAGGGAGAAATTAGGAATGTTGCCTTATAAATTACCTGTACTATATGAAAAGCACCATGTTATTATTTGAAGGCAGACTTAGTTTAATTAAAAATATACATTGGAAACTCTAAGGCAAACACTGAACAAGTTTTTAAAAGAAGTAGAAGTGATATAAGAAAGTGATCAAATGGAATCATATAAAACACTCAATTAAACCAGAGAAAGCAAAACGTGAGTAGGAATAAGAAAAAGAAAGAACAAATGTAATACATTGAAATAGTCACAGCATGATTGATGTTAATCTAATAATAACAACAATCAATTTAAATATGAATAGTTTAATATAACAACTAAGAGTCAAGATTGTCAGAGTAGGCCAAAAAACCAAAACAGCCTATATTTTGCCTAAAACAAAAAGTACTTCATATATGAAGACTCTGATAGTTTAAAGGTAAAGGAATGGAGAAAGATATACCATGCTAATATTAATCAAAAGAAAGTCGAATTAACTATATTAATTTCAGATAAAGGTGACTTCAAAACAAGGAAGATTTTCACAGATAAAGAGACTCATAACTAAATTATTCAGCAAGGGCTACCTTAACAAAATCTCATGGATTTGGTGGCTTAAATAACAGAAATTTATCGTCTCATAGTTCTATTGTTCTAGAAGCTGAAAAGTCTAAGATCAAGGTACTGACCAATTCAGTTCCTGATGAGGGCTCTTTTCCTGGCTTGCAGACAGCTGCCTTCTCACTAAGTCCTCACATGGCAGGAAGAGTGCTCTCCCTTTCTCCTCCCCCTCCTCCTCTTCCTCCTCCTCCTCCTCCTTTTCCTCCTTCTCCTCCTCCTTCTTCATGAAGACCACACCCTATGACTTAATTTATCTTTACCTCCTAAACCACCTGTCTCCAGATACAATCACGTTGTGGATTATGGTTTAAACACAGAAATTTTGGCTGACACTATTAAGTCCATATCAATTATGTAATGACAAAGAGTTCAATTCTTCAAGAAGACATAACAAAACTAAATGCATTTGCATATAATAGCGAAGTGTCAAAATACATGAGGCAAAGACTGATAGAACCGAAAGGAAAAACAAATACATCCACTATTGTAGTAGGAGGCTTCAACACCATTACTTCGGTAATTAATAGACCAAGGGTGCAGAAAAGCAGTAGAGATACCGTTGACCTGAACAGCACTCATAATCAGCCTGATATAAGAGAAATTATAAAAAACTCCATCAAAGAACAGTAGAACACACATTCTTCCCAAGCTCACATGAACATTCACCAGGAAAGATCACATTATAGGTCGTAAAACATACATTAAGAAATTTACAAGAACACAAATCATATAAGGCATGTTTTCAGATCACCATGAAATAATCTAGAAATCAATAACAGAATGATAGCTGAATGTCTCCTCAAAATTTAAAAGGGAAACAACACAGTTATAAATAACACATAGAGAAGATGCAAAAGAAATCAAAACATATCTTGAACTAAATAAAAATAGAAATGCAACTTGTCAAATGTATTGGATGCCGTGAAGTTCATAGAGGAAAGTTTACAATATTAAATACATACATTAGAAAAAAGACCTAAAATCAATAAACTAAGCTTTCATCTAAAGAACAAGACAAGTTTTTTTTAAGCCAGAAGCAAACAAAAGAAAAGAAATGATAAAAATTAAAGCAGAAATCAATGTCACTGAAAAACAGGAAAATACTAGAGAGTATCAATAAAATTAAAAGCTGTTTTTTAAGATAAATAAAATTGATAAACTTTTAGCTAGGCTAACCAAGAAAACAAGAGAGAGGAGCCTAACTATATCAGGAACAAAATTGTTCCCATGGATATCAAAGGGATAATAAAAAGAATATAAGCCTAAAAATTTGATAAAATAGATAAAAGAGACAAATTCCTTCAAAGACACAAACTGCCAAAACTCCCACAAGAAGAAATAGATAATTTGAATAGCAAGAGGCATAGTGTATGCAAGCATATATGCACACACAGAGTCATATGAATAGTTGAGTATATATAAATTACATCATATATAATGTATGAATATATGCCAATTAAAACTACATATAGGCACAATAACATGTAGTATTTTATGTATATTATACATATGAAATTGAATTTATAACATTTCAAAATACAAAGCCCTGAGTCCAGATGGTTTCTTTGATAATTTCCACCCAATACTGAATAAGAAATAATATAAATGTTTCACAATTTTTTGCCAGAAAATAGAAGAGAAAGAATACTTCCTAACTTGTTGTATGAAGTTAACATTATCTTATTATCAAAAACACATAAAGACATTACAAAAAAGGACAATTACAGACCAATATCTCTCATAAACATCAGTGCAACATTTTCAACAAAATATCAATAGGTCAATTCCAGCAATGTATAACAATAATTCTATACCATGTCCAAATTATATTTATTCCAGAGATGCAAGGCTGGTTTAACATTTAAAAATCACTCTGAGTAATTTACCACCTCAACTGGCTAAAAAATCATATCTATTGATACAGAAAAAGCATTTGAAATAATCTAGTATTATTAATTTATTATAAAAACTCTCCATAAACTATAAATACAGGGAAACTTCTTTAGATTGATGAAGAACATTTCCAGAAATTGCGCAGAAAAAATCATACTCGATCAGAAACTGGTTACTGGTCTACATAAAGTCATAGGATTCAAGGTTGAAAGGCAATGTATTTCCTATATGTCAGAAATGAACAATTGATCTTTGAAATTAGAAAAAAAGGCAATACCATTTAGAGTAGCACAAAAAATCGAAATACTTGAACATAATCTAATAAAATACATATAGAAGCCATATGCAGAAAAATGACAAAACACCAATTAATGAAACCGAAGAAAACCTAAATAAACGCAGAGATATGTGTTATTTACATACATGTACATAAACATAATAAAACATATATATATTTTTACTCTACAATCACCAATCACATTCCTGATATTTCTCCAACTGGTGTGGAAACTTACGTGTATACAAAAATAAATGAGAAACTTGCTGCTCTGTTTCTTTTCCCCACACCTGAGTGAAACTTGAATCTTTGACAGTAGTCGCCCCTAATGGCTTTGTTTCCTGAGGTTTCAGTTACCCAGGGTCAACTGTGGTCTGAAAATATTAGATATTTTATTGTATTTTACGTGGATCTCAATGGGAACAATCGGAAAAGTACCGATTTAGGTCAGTGGTTTTTAAAGGGTGGTCCCTGTTGGAAATTCAAGTCATTGGAACTCAGTGACCTACTAAATCAGAACTCTGGAGATGGGGTCAGAGACTTGTGTTTTAATGAGTCTGCCAGGGGATTCTGATGAGTTAACATTTGAACAAGAGTAGGTGTCAGCAAAAACAAGGCCCGGGATAGATACCGTGTATCAACATGGGCTATCTTTTGGTGTGAACGCATCTATACTTTTTTTATGCTTCCTTGGGGGTGGTGAGGAAAAAGTCTGAAGATAACCAGTGACCCTAAAGTGTGACGAATAAGTGCCATGGTAGCAGGAACTGCAGACAACTTTCTAGACCAGGGAGGAAGAGGAGAGCTTGACTGAGACTCAAGGAGTCGACAGCACCAGAAGGAACCAAGAATAGGCAAGGCAGTAACATGGTGGACCAATCAGCCAGTCTAGCAAAGACTGAGCAAGCAGGGCTGGCACAGCGAGCGTTCGAATACGGCATTCTTCTGGGAGATAGAAGGAAGAGGAAACAGCAATTTCAAAGACGTTGAAGTTCACACTCTCTAAATATTTGTATAAATGAATTGATTTCAACTGGTTAATTTGGAAGATGAAGTCACCCCCACATCCTCTTCCTACCAAACTCTGACAGCTGACTTAGTGTTCATGAGCAAGTTAAAGACCCAATTTTTAAAAAGGAAAAAGAAATTTTGCAAATCTGAAGAGTGGGCATATTTCAGTGCAATGACATAAAGCTACCAGACTTGTATCCTTATTTTATTATTTAGAAACTATTTCAGAATGAAAGATCATTATCCCAGATTTATTTTGTTAAATAATCTCTAAAATGTGAAGAATTCTGATTTTATTGAACAATTCACCTTGAAATAATTAGAAATGTTGCTGTGACAAATCAAAACCACGTGGGGGCAGTAAAAGCACATTTCTTATCTGTGTATTGCAAATGATTTAACCATAAACTTCAACATCAAAGATTTAGCAGAATATCTTTTTTTAAAAAAAATTTATACCTTCTTCTAGAATTATTTTACCCCATATACCTGATACATATTTCTAGAGAGTTTCTCAAATGTAAGTGGAACAATAAGAAAAAAATTTTAAAGCACACATTCTGGTTTTGGTCGCTTTCATTAGCAATAATTTTGCTGTGGCTTATAACTGATATAATTCTAACCTATGCCTCAATTAAGTCACAAGTTCAATTTTTTTCACTTCAAATATTCTTTTTAGTTTATGTAAGTATATTGCAACACCCACTCGTGCTCATGTGTGTGGACATGACTGTTTCTCTGTGTATATGTGTGTTTATCCAGAGAAATTTGAGTAAATAATTAAAAATAGTTGTTGCCATTACAGTGAACAAGCAGAATTCTTTGGGGGCCCTTCTGGAAAGTCCCTTTTCTCTTTCCCTCACAACCCTGCAAATTTACTTTATTGGCTTCTTTTCCATCACCACCTTGATAAAATCTTGGGCAAGTCCCATAAGTTCTCAGATGTTAAGAAACATTTTCTAGTTAATTTTATTTCCATCACATTGTTTCATTTTATTAAACAAGTTTCCCATCTCTGTATAATATTCGAGATTCCAAACTTCGCATAAAGTTAACCTTCTCCCTCCGTTTTTTCTGCTTCCCACTAGGAGAGGGGAAGGTGATCTCAGTGGCCTCTCATCTCCTGTCCTTACCTACTTTCTACCTGTCCTTACCTACTTTCTACCTGTCCTTACCTACTTTCTACCCTTCGCCCCACTCACTCACTAGATTGCCTCTGATTTCTTGAGGACTGAAAAGAAGGAGCGAGAAAGAGGTAAAAAGCAGAAAGTGTTTTCTTTCATCAGTATCTCTGTGATCTACATTCATTTTCTTGGGCTGTGGCAAAAATATAAATCTGTCCATTTCTCTTGTGCCTACATTTGGAGGCTTTTGTGAGCTGAGGGACACCACCCCTGGGTCAAGGCCAACTTCATGGGTGTGAGTTTTATGTGAATGCTCAAGATCATATGCTTGGAGGGTTCCAGGCTCGGTTTAATGTTCTGTTTCTGCCTTCTTGACATTTTAAATAATTTTTGAACAAGAGACCCTGCACTTGCATTTCTCATTGGGCCCACAAGTTAGATAGCTGGCCCTGACTAAGCCCCTAAAACTGAAGCTCTATTGCAGGGGTGTCTCTCCTTCAGCTGATCTTTTATAATCTCCCTTCTGTCTCTTTCTGGTCAGATTTGCCCCTGGTAGAATCTTCTTTGGAATGGACCTCATGAATAAAGATCACAAACTAATGTTCCTACTTAGGTTATTTTGCTCTAGGAAAGCAAACATTTGGCTGGATGCAGTGACTCACATTTGTAAACCCAGTACTTTGGGAGGCTGGGTGGGAGGACTGCTTGAGGATAAGAGTTTGAAACCAGACTGGTCAACAGCCCAACCTGAGTAACTAGATTGTCTCTACAAAATAAAGTAAAGTGATAAGATAAAAATAAAATAAAATAAATAAGATGAGCCAGGCATGGTGCTGCATACCTGCAGTCCCAGCTACCCTGGAGACTGAGGCGGGAGGATCACTTGAGGCCAGGAATTGGAGGATGCAAGGAACTATGCAGCCTCTACTAGGCTAGGGAACAAAGCAAGACACTGTCTTAAAATAAAGAAAGAAAGAAAAAAGAAAACCAAGCTCTTGCTGGGAGTACAGTTACAGCTATTATAAACCTCTCTGCTTGGTTCACAGTCATCTCAGCTGACTTTCCTCAGTGCCTGTCTTCTCAAGTGTGAATCAGAGAATCCCATTGTCTTCCTAAATTGGAGTAGACGCATCTTGCTTCTCCACTTATTCCTTGAAGCCCCTCTCACTGGATTTGAGGGAAGTGGTGCAGCACATCCTCCTCCTCCAAATAACTGACAAGAAATCAATTCTTGAGTGGCATGGTGGCTCACACTTGTAATTCCAGCACTTTGGGAGGCCAAGACGAGAGGATCACCCAGAGCCCAGGAGTTCCAGACCAACCTGGGCAACATAGTGAGACTTTGTCTCTATAAAAAAATTGAAAAATTAGCCAGGCATAGGGCTGCACCACTGTCATCCCAACTACTCAAGATGCTGAAGTGGAAGGTTTACCCGAGCCCCAGAGGTCGAGGCTGTGGTGAGCCGTGATCGTACCACTGCTTTCCAGCCTGGACCTTGATAAATAAATAAATTTTAAAGATGAATTGTTTCCCTGATTCTCTGACACCTTCAGACTTAACTCTTTTATTGTCCATAAGGAGATTGAGGAGCCAATGCTTAAAACATTAGTGTTTGGTCCCGCCCGCTTAAGGTCTACATAGGGAGTTTAGCCCTCTTGGAAGTTTCAAGTTCTTGCTCAATTTGTTCTCAGCCTTTTAAAAACTCAACAGAGCCAGGCTCGGTGGCTCAGCCTGTAATCCCGCGCCTTTGGGAGGCTGAGGTGAGTGGATTGCCTGAGCCCGCGGGTTCGAGACCCACCTGGGCAGCGAGACCTCATCTCTACAATAAATCAAAAAATCAGCCGGGCGAACTCAACAGAAGCGGAGACAGAAAGGGTCTCAATATAACACCCAGCCACATTGATTATAATGGCAAAATTTTACAAACGGTTAGAGATTTTGAAATTTAGTTATTTGAGAAATATTTTAAATAGTCCCAATTTCACTAAGATATTAATATTTTCAATCACAGGAAAGATAAGTTCCATTCAACAAATATTTCAAACATCTTTTTCATCCAGGAACCCAGTAATAAATTTTGCTAATATGCAGATTAATAGGAGCCCCACATTCTTTGGAAGCTCACAGTTAGAAATTGAGAACACAAAGGCAGTTCTGTGAAGTAAGATGAGTGGTAATAAAGTTATGTACAAATGCAATGAGATCACGGGGAAGAGGGGCAGTAAAACTCTGGGGCCGGGCTCGGTGGCTCAGCCTGTAATCCCGCGCCTTTGGGAGGCTGAGGTGAGTGGATTGCCTGAGCCCGCGGGTTCCAGACCCGCCTGGGCAGCGAGACCTCATCTCTACAATAAATCAAAAAATTAGCCGGACATGGTAGCGCATGCCTGTAATTCCGGCTACTTGGAAGGCTGAGGCGGAAGGATTGCCCGAGCCCAGCAGGTCGAGGCTGCGGTGGCCGGGAACGGCCACTGCACTCCAGTCTGGGCGACGGAGTGAGACTCCAACTCAAAAAACAAAAAAACAAAAAAGCAAAAACAAACTCTCTGGATTCTAGAAAGGTAAGATGATGACCGGAATATGGAGATAATTTCTTTCTTTCTTTTTAACTTTATTGTAATATAGAGACGGGGTCCAAGTCAGGATTAGGTACATCAGTAACACATGTGCAGGTGAAGTTTGGGCCTCCAACTGGTCCCCACTTCCCCTGGTTTAGGACCAGTACCCTTCGTGTTGTTATGTGGCTCCTCATCTTTCCTCCCCCGGCAGTGTCTCACGACTGCTGATCTCTCCCTTGTGTTATTGTGATTAATGTTCTGGTCCCACTTTTTAAAAATTTTAAACAGGATTTATTGAGAGCACAGAAAAAGTTCCCAGAGTGGGAGGGGACCAAAAGGGGTTGCCCCAGATGCCACTTATGAGTGAGAACGTGGTATTTGGTTTTTTGTTTCTGTGATAGATTGCTTAGAATGATTGTCTTCAACTCCATCCAATTTGCTGAGAAGTCCATGATTTTGTCCTTTTTTGTGACTGTATAATATCCCATCATGTATATGCACCACATTTTCTTTATTCATTCTACTTTTGATGGACAGTAGGGACGGTTCCACGGCAGTAAGCATGCTCGTGCAGGTGTCTTTTTTTGTAGAACAATTTGTGTTCCTCTGAATATATTCCAAGAAGGGAGATTACTGGAGCATATGGAATGTAAATTTCTAATTCCTTTAGATATTGCCACACTATTTTCCATAGATTTGGACTATTTTGCAATCCCACCAACAGTGTAGAAGTGTCCCTTTTTCTCTGCACCTGCACCAGCATCTTTTGTTTTTTGATTTATTAATGATGACCATAATTATTGGGGTAAGGTGGTATCTCAGTGTCATTTTGATCTGCATTTCTCTGATAATTAGTGAGACTGAGCATTTTTTCATATATCTATTGACTGCTTGTATGTCTTCTTTTGAGAAGTGTCTATTTATGTCATCCATACTCATGGGTTAGAAGAATCAATATTGTCAAGATGTCCATCCAACCTAAGGAAGTCTACTGATTAAATGTAATACCCATGAAATTACCAACATCGTTCTTCTAAGACCTGGAAACGACAATACAGAAATTGATATGGAAACAAAAAAAGACTACAAATAGCCAAAACAATCCTCAGGAAAAAGAACAAAGCAGGAAGTATCACATATTCAGACTTTAAACTTGACTATAAAGCTACAATAATCAAAACAGTCTGGTACTGATACAAGAACAGACATATAGACCATTGGAACAGGACAGAGATTCTGGAAGCAAAAACTCAATCTCTAAACCAACTCACCTTTGACAAAACCCCCTCAATAACAACGACTGGAGAGAGGAAATGTTATTTAGGAAATAGCGCTGTGATTGATCACACGCAGAAGAATGAAACAGTACCCCTACCTATCACCATACACAAAAATCAACTCTAAATGGATCAAAGACCTAAATGTAAAGCCTGAAACTAAAAGAATCTTAGAGGAAAAACGAACACCTTTTGCACATTGGAGTAAGCAACCAATTTTGATCAAATCCCCAAAAGCGTATGCCATAAAAGATAAGATGGACGAGTGGGACCTCACCCAACTGAAAAGGTTTTGCACAGCAAAAGAAACCATCAAGAGAGCAGGGAGACAGCCCACAGAATGGGAAAAATATTTGCTAATTGTGTATCTGACAAAGGCCTAACATCCAGGATCTACAAGGAACTCTAATGAGCCAAAAGGAAAAAACCCAAACAGCCTTATTTAAAAATGGAGATAATTTTGAAACTAGAGGCTGTTGCAGTTGATTTGATGAGAACCCAAACTAAATCAGGGTTTGTAGGGAAAGAAGAAAGGAAGCAGAAGTAGATTGCTGAAATGAAAGAAATTAGTTACCACTTAGATGATAAAAAAAGAGCTGAGAAATAATTCTAGGAAAAACCAATTCCAAATAATTGTCTGGTGGAATATAATATAATATTAAAATGTATCTTTTCTGTATGTAAATACACATTAATTCATTTTAATTCAGTTGTCAAACAGTATAAATAGTCTTTTAAAATTGAGCATTTATTTTTTATAATGTAGACAATGTTGGATGTGGTGCCCTTTGCCAAATATTTCTGCTTAAATATCCAGGAGTTCCATATACACAGGTAAGCCTATTTTAACAAAACTGGACAGAGAAACTATTTAGGCTCAAAACAACTGTCTGTGTAACAGTAATTTAATTAAGTTTGAAAAAAATGTATGCTGTGTGAGTTGCTGGTGGGAATATAAATGGTGCGACAACGTTGAACAACTTTTCAGAAGTTTCCGGTAAAGGAAAACATACACCTACCCTATTTCCACAGAGAAGAGAACATATGTCCACTAAAAGATAAGAATGTTTACTGAAGTTTTATTAATATTAAACAAAAACTAGAATAAGTAATAAACCAGAGTATGGACAATACATTATTTTATTGCCATAGAATGGGGTACTACATAGCAATTAAAATGAACAAACTATTGTTACATGTAACAAGATGGATATGAACATCATAGATATTACAACACATGAAAGAAATTTAGAAACAAAAAAGTAAATATGGCATGATTTCTTCTATATGAGACTCAAGAACAAGGGACATTAATAGGTGATGTATTGATTTTGTATTGCTATAGTAACAAATTAAATTTAGTGATTTTAAACAACACAGGTTTATTATCTCACAAAGAGAAGCTTATCTGGGTCCTCTGCTTAGGACCTCACACAGCTGCTATCAAGTTATTGGCCAGGATGTTTTCTCATATGCAGGCATGATTGGGGTAGAATCCTCTTCTAAACTCACTCAGACTGGTGGAAGAATTCATTTCCTTTGGTTGCAGAACTGAGCGCCTCATCTTCTTTTTGGCTGATGACTGGTGGACACCCTCAGTTCTTTGATCCTGCTCACAGTTCCTTCGCTAGCTGGCTTTGTCATTTTGGCCACCTACTTCAAACACTCCAACAAGAGAAGACTCTAGAGAAAATGTGCTAGCAAGATAGAGCTTTATATAGCATAATGCAACAGGAGAGACATCCCTTCTTCTTTGCCATATAAGGTGAAAAATCAGCCACAGATTGTCCCCTTACTTAAGGAGAAGGCATTATACAAAGACTGAGCACCAGAAAGTGGGGATCAGGGGTGGCCACTTTAGAATCTGCCTGCTAAAGATGTTGACAAAAGAAAGAGTGAGAGTTACCTCTTTGTAGGGTGTGTATATATATTTGGAAGGGGTTTTAGGGAACTGAGGTGGTTCATATCTGAGAAGTGATTAGGGAATGTATACATATGTAAAAACATCATCATATTACATATGCATACACTTTGCCATATATAAGTTATACCTTATTAAAAATAATAGTAATTGGCCATTCACTAATAGTGCTTTTGATAATGTTGGAATTAAAAGAAAAACTGTAACGATGATTGTTAATTATAGTATACTATTAGGGATAGTATATATAGATAGATAATTGGGAGGTAGGTAGAGAGATAGATACATATGAGGGGGGACTTCCAAAAAATGGAATGTATTTATTAAAAATTGTGTGTTTATCTCTACATGTTTAAACTTTAGTCACTTTCAAAGTACTCTCCATTTGATGAAATGCACTGATCAAAATCGTTTTTGTGCTTGACAATTTTGATGCCTTTTAGTGCTTCTGTCATTTTTTGTTTCTTCTCTTCTACAGCAGCAAAAAGTTTATTTTTGAGGTCTTTTTTTATCTGAGGAAACAAAAAAAGAAAACAGTCACTTGGGGCAAGATTGTGAATAGGGAGGGTCATGGCATTTTGGGTCAAAAACTGCTGAGCACTCAGCACAGTGTGGGCAAGTGCATTTTCATGGTGGAAGAAACAGTCACCACAACTCAGAACATTTATTCTGCAAATCATGATGCAACCTTCTCAAAACTTCCAGAAAACAACTCTGGCTGACCATTTGATTCATAGAAACAAATTCTGAATGTACTACAAGGGGCCTGCCCTCCAGAAGATAATTCCATTTGGGGGGAGGGATTCCCCTCATATATCCCTGAGTTCAGGTTCTTACCACTTTTTTGAAATTTTCACCTGAATGAATCAGGTGCCACAATCCTCATATCATCTATTGAACTTATTTCAAAGCCCCTAGAGCTACTTTTCGTCTTATATTCCTTCTCCTACTGATTAAAGTCATCACATCGACACAACCATCAAGCTGGAAACAAGGAACACTCCTTTTCTTACCTGTATCAGATACTCTCTATCCACACACACCCATTCCCTTTACACATCCAAGAGGTCTCCATACTTTATTTATCACAAAGACTAAATATTTCTGGGCTCTGTGGTAAAAAAAAAAAAAAAAGTGGCCAAACTAAAAGTTTATAGTTGACACATGCTAAGGAGCAATTATACAAGAAAACAATAAAAGTGTGAGTGAATGTTTTACAACAAGTATATAGAAAGAATACTTTTGCATTTGTTTACAGGCAAACAAATCTGGGTAAAAAAGATCACAGGCGATGAGTTCTGAAACTAGCAAAACCTGTTTCCCTCATAGATCAAACTTATCTTAATGTGGCTAGATGCAGATTAGCAAAATAATTTATCAAGGAGGTGATTAAGTAAATCAGAGAGTGGTTGGCAAACTTCCTGGATTTTTCTAACAAGGCTATAAAGCTAGAACTTCCTGAAAATGTTCCCTTAAAACTATTCTAGAGGCTTACTCCCAACCCACTGGGACTAGACACTAATCTGGAATGAATTGTAGCAGCATGAACAGTTGGAGAGGTAATGGAGAGATGCATATTTGTTGTTAAAAACACTGTTATTAATAAATTGATTTTGAGCATTGATTTTTCCCTCTTTATTATTGGTGGTTTATTCATTGTCTTAGATCCAGGCATCTCATTCATAGAAATACTATGTGTTTTGATTTGACTGATCCATACCTTCCCTTTCATCCTCATCACCACTTTATAGCAAGGGATACACTATTTCCCTTAGTTAACCCTGTGTCAGGGTCAGGATTTGACCTAAGTTTGACTTCAAATTCAGGACTCACATATCCCAACTACTTAGTATTGCAAGTCATACTATTCATAATATAATATGTAAGCTATATGCATATATGTTCATAATATAATACATTCATTCTTTTCCTTTCCAGATTCATCTGTCATCATTATTCTACATACCTCATTGTTTCCCTCTGAATTGCAGTGCTGAAAGCATTACGAATTTTCAAAAATTTCCATAGGTATTCACTCAGAGTGGGCCAAACTCCTAGACTGTTCAAGGATACAGTCTACATACTGCCACATCTGTACAGCATTTCTGACACCAACAGCAAGTAGTTAGAGTCCAACTACAAAGTTAGTGGAAGAAGTCCATATAAGATCTCCCTCACTTCTGACACCAAATACAAGTTTTGAGGGTTTTCTGAACCACCCTTGGGTTTGAAATTTTGCTAGAAGTTCTCACAGAACTTCATTGAAAGCTACTGTACAAATGTTAACATTTATTATAGTTAAAGGGTACAGATCAAAACCAAGCAAAGAAAGAGATGCATAGGGCAGAATCTGGGAGAGTTCCAAACATGAAGTTGTATTTTCCACAGGAAGCATCACCCTTCTGCTACCTATGTATAACAACATACATGGGGTATTGCCAATCAGGGAACCCACCAGATCTTTGCTGTCCAGAGTTTGTATTGGGGTTCCATTCCATGACATGCTTGTTGATTTCTCATGTGATCAATCTCAGTCTCAAGGTTGACTGATACCACGTGACCCAAAGTCCCTACCCGAAGTTGTATGATTGGTCTTTCTGGTGTATCCAGCTCCCACGCTAAGACTGTATGTGTGTGATCAGCTTCTACCCTAAACTAACACACTTGTATTAGTTATGACATAGATTCTTTTCCAGAATCCAAAAGCAAAGTCTAGACCTTTGTGGGGGTGGGAAGGCAAGGTCAAATTCTTTACTATACAGTATTCCTGCTTGTTTGCCTTTGGACATGAAATGTTCTTCTTTATCTGGGAATATAATTATTCCTTTGGGACACAGTTCAAGTGACACCTACATGTGAGACCTCCCCTGTGCAACCTTTCTGCCTCTTTTCCTCATGGTTAAATTTCCTCTTTCTCTGCTCTCATTAGCATATTTTCAATATCTCAGCTACAGCTGTTACAGCATATTTTATTATAAAGTTTTTCATGTCTCTATCTAGAATGTAATTCTCTAGTAGTCAGGGAATTAGCAATTTATCTATTCATCACCAATGTCTGAGACCATTGCTTGTGCAGAACAAGTGCCCATGAATAATGTGCCAGGCAGCATCTATACATGAGATGGCACAAAGAGCTCTTACTACCACCATGATGCTGGGTGGATATCAGATTCCCTCTGCAGGAGAAGCCAACTCTTTTCTCAATAATGCTTCTTACTGTTGTCCTGCATGTAGTGGGTTGGTCCAGGAGGCTTCAGTTCTCTTGGCTGGAGAATAAGGCCTCTGGAGGAGCACTCATGACATCATGGTGTTATGTTTCTCTACCTGTAGTAGAGAACACAGAGGAACTACACTAGGGAGAGGCCAATATCTTCTTTTTCCTCTTCCTTGCTAACAAAGAAGAAAATGGGACTCTTCTTGCTCTCACTTGAACCATCAAGTCATGGACTTTTTGTAAGCTTCCTGAGCTTAGACATGGGTAATGGGATTGTGGAGCTTCCTCTCTGACACTTCGTGATGGAGAGATTGCTTTTAAAAACCACCTTAGGGCCGGGCACGGTGGCTCAAGCCTATAATCCCAGCACATTGGGAGACAAAGGCAAGAGGATTGCCTGAGCTCAGGGATTTGAAACCAGCCTGGGTAACTTGGTGAGACCTCATCTCCACAATTAATCAAAAAATAAGCTGGGCATGGTAGTAAACACCTGTAGTTCCAGCTACTTGGAAGGCTGAGGCAGAAAGATCACCTGAGCCCAGCGGGTCGAGGCTGTGGTGGCCAAGAGCATATCACTGCCCTCCAGCCTGGGTGACAGAGTAAGACTCCTACTAAAAAAAAAAAAAAAATTCTTGGTAACCCCACCTCCCATCCCTGAGTCTCTGGCTCTACCATACATACAGGATGAAATCTCAACTTTCAAACATGGGATTTTGTTCCACCATCAATTGTTGTGTGCCTATTCAAAACTAAATTCTATAGGCTTGGCATCAGGGCCTCTTTATTTTTTTTGCCTCATTGCTATGGTGAATCAACATAAAAATCAGAAGACAAACCTTTTTTAGCTTCTGCATCTTAGGGAAAGCAGCCTACAAACAGAAGTGGATGGGCATCAGGCTCTGGTAGCCCATTAAGAGACAAAAAGGGAAGCCAGTATTGACATTGGATGCCTTAGCTTGGAAACTTTTTGTCTTTTCTTTCCTTCTAAAAAGAGTTCCTTTATAATTAATAAAAGTCTGTTAAGTCTCTTTGGATGTGGATCCCCATTAGAAAGACAGAGACATTTTATACTTGGTAGAGATTAATTGATAAAAATAATTCCAAATTGATTAACTAAAAATAAAATATCTCTCTCCCTTGGTTGGAAAGAAAATAAGTGAAGAATATCAGGTAGGAATTTTGGGGCATAGCAATCATAAAGTGGTTCATAACTTGGAAAAGTTTGGACAGATTTTGTCCCTCTGGTTCTAAATACAGGAAAGTCAGTGCATACTGATTATAGGGTTTAATGGTTGAATCATTTCCAAATATACTGACTTGCTGGGTAATATTTATCTCCTGGGAAAGAGTCACTTGTTGTGTAAACATTGTTTGCCATATTCTGCTTCTGATTGGCTCTGGCATATTTCCTTCCTAGAGCAGTGAAGTCATTATAAGTCACTCTCAGCACAATGGGACAGTATTTCTGAGGCAGTACCAAGTGCTTTCGTAAACATTGCTTTGGGCATAAGAACACTATACCATAGACAATTAACTGTGGATTATGTCTTCCATGCTTAGAATAGGAGTCTCAAACTTTTAGGGAAGATATGGATATACCTTGCTAGAGTGCTCACCTTCCTCACTCCACTCTCCTTTGTACCTCCAAATCTTTCCCAAAAACCCTATTATCAGTTCTTCATTACCACCTAGGGAGAGGCAAGATTTAAAGTTATATAATCTTCAGCTGTTGTTGGTACAATTTCTGATGGGAGCACTAGGTTGTCAGTTATATCTCTGCTCACTCTAGTTTTGTAAGGTTAATACAGTTACCATTCACATTAATAAATTTTACTCCCTCTCTAAAGAGGCTATCAGTGGTCTGAGGGTGACACCTACCTAACAAAGTATTTGTTTTTTGCCTTCTTTGGCTGAGCCTTGGATAACAACAAGTGACTAAATTATACTCTCATACCTAGCAAATGTTGTAGGACTATGTTAGCCAGTTTAGGGCAGTGAGGACATACATTAAAAATAAGAGTGTTGTTACCAGCCTACTCTTGGAAAAGCCCTCCAAACACATAAGAGGAGACCCAAAAAGCACCCAGAATTATTTTTTAGAAGGTAGACCTCTAATACTACAGGTTTCCCCGTCTAAGTAAGTGCTCTAAGAACCCATCAGCATCAACATACCAGCTTGCATTGTTGTGAGAGGCTGTGTTTGGCTTCACTAAAAATATTTTTGGAAAGTCTTTCAACGAGTTTGTCCATTTTAGAATGGATGATTTACGAGTGTACTGCCCACACCATGCTAAGTGTTCAGCAATTTTTGACCAAAAATGGCATGACACCCTCACTATTCACCCAATATCACCCCAAGCAATTTTTTTTTGTCTCCTTGGATGAAAAAAGTCCTCAAAGGGATGTTTGCCCATGTGGAAGAGGTGAAACAAAAAAACAGCAGAAGCACTAAAAGGCATTAAAATGGACAGTTCAAAAACTGTTTTGAGCAGTGGAAAAAGCATCTTGATAGATGTACTACATCAGATGGAGAGTACTTTGAAAGTGACTGAAGTTTAAACATGTAAAAATAAATGCACACTTTTAAATGAAGAAATTCTGTTTTTTGGGGGTCTTTCCTTGTGTACTTTAAATGTATGCACATAGTACATTTCACTGATAAAAAGTCTAGTGTATGAATAAGGGATTGGGTTTTAGTCTGTACTAGCAAGTACAGAGTTTCCTTCCTCTATTATTTGCCTTTTATAAATATAACACTACAATTAAGCCTTCTGTTCTGAGCCAATATCAATGTGTGATGTGTAATGTTTATTAAAATCAGAATTCAAATTGCGATGTTTTGACGAACACAAAAGTTCTTAACCCCTCACTAAGTACAAAGGTCACCTTGGGGAATTTTAAAAGAAAAATAGATTACTTAAATCAGCATGTCTGAATTAAAAAAAAATTCTTGCCAGGTGGTTCTTATAGTCAGTCAAGGTTGAGTACCACTGGTCTAGGGCTTAGAATACCAACACCAAGCTTCCCTGGAGGTAATAGCATCACCCTTTCTTTTCTACAGTCACCATGGGCATCTGCCAAGAGATGGGAGGGAGCTTAGTGCTAACCAAATGCTCACAAGTCAAATGAGTGGGAATGAGTGGGAATCCAGGTGTAATCTTTGACTGACAGCATTAAACACCAGCTGAACTTCCAAAGTATCTTGATTTTTTGAAATCTCCTGAAAAGGGGCAAATGAACAGGGACAACATTTCCCCTGATGAAAAACCATATCTTCTATATCATTAAAAGAGGGATAGGCACAACAGAACTGACATTTCTTAGGTAACATTTTCAGTTCTGCCTTCTTGAGATAGACCCAATTACTCTCATATCCAAATATTTCAACACCTTTAAATATCACCTCATATCAACCTCTTGTAGGTATATGGTATCTCGGTAAATCCAAATTCATTGTTTCAGACTGGAAAGAAAAAACTTCTGGACAGATGAATACTAAGCTATTTTCACTTCCTTCAGCCTCATAATAGCCAATCTTTAATTCCATCAGTGAGAACCACTGTCCCCATTGGAAAGCCCAGGGCATAACAACAGCAAGATATATTGGTCAGAATTAGTGCATTTGTTTGGTATATAATAATCAATACCCTTTAAAAATTTTTCTGGATTTCTCAAGACTCACTTGGACCCTAAACCTCAGTTCTATGATTATTACAAGGCCTTTAATATGGCCATATGACTTTTTAACTACACTGTTTAAGGTGTCAGGAGTTTCCTAATTGTATTCAATATCATTGTTCTTTCTGACACACCATTCCACTTTTACAGGATATGAAATCCCTATCAAGTAGTTTCCCTTTATTGTCTCCTTCTATTGCATGATTTTAAGGAGTTCATAAAGTCAAAATTGCCTAAACTCAACTTTCAGGAAGCACTTATTTGAAACCACTACCTGGGACATGTTAGAAATTATATCTCTGGTCCTTCTGATATCTGTCCGTCTCTACAATCATGTGGAAAAGTATGGTCGTACTCAATTACTAGAAAAACGACTCTGAAAATTTGAATGCCAAGTCTTGTCTGCCTTATGACTGTATGCTGTTTCTTTTTCTGCCTTCAGATTTCTCTAAAGACAGATTATGGAGATATGGGAGTAGAAGAAACAAGCAACAATCTTTTTATTTAACTCATCTTGCTGTAGCCCTTGGTCTTTGATTTCACATAGGTATCAAGCTGATAGTGGCCTTCATGGGACACAAGCATGAGTTTCTTGTAGGATCTAGAGGGAGTCTCCTTGTAGTAGAATTGTCTGGTGTGGGTCATGTGATTCCAGTGACCTCCCATGGAAGGAGTTGAGAAATCCCTCAATTATCCACAAAATCTTAACTAGTCATGGGGACGTTCTGAGGAATTGGATCCAGAAAGGACAGTAGTTTCTAAATTCTAAGAAACAATTAGAAACGGGTTAAAGTAACTATTCTTTAAAGGGAGAATAGAGGGAGAAACGTGATAGGATAAATTGGGGGGATAATATCAGATGCTTTCCACTATTAGCCAACATCTCTGCAGCTTTGACTTGCTCCTGGGATCTTCTTACTTATATGATGGCTGTTTGGATTGCAGACTGAATAGTTCAGCCTAATGTACCTCAACGAATGGAAAACTCTTATGCTCTTGCCAGGCTAATAAAAGCTACACTGCTATTGCTTCTTCTCATGTTTTTATTGATATGAACAAATCTAGCAAGATTTTAATCTTCTCATTCAAACTTCCAGGGGCATATGCCTAAAATATCTCTTGCTTTCTCTATTCTTTAGACTGACAATGTGTGCTTTGCTGATTACATAATAGACTTTCTTTTTCATGTGACCATTCTTATTTGGTCTCCACGAACTTCATTTAAGAGAGAGACCAATTGGCCTACTCTGTGTCAAGTATTAAACACTACTTTTCTCTGCTGTGACCAGTGAGACGGGATTTTGTGGTACCTTAGTCTGTTCAGGCTGCTATGCCAAAACACCTTAGATGAGATGATTTATAAACAACAGAAATTTATTGTTCATCATTCTGAAGTCTGGGAAGCTAAAGGTCAACATTCTGTCTGGTCAGGGTTCATTTCTCATCGATGATGCCTTGTTACTCTGACCTTACATGGTCATGGGGACCTCTTTTATAAGGGTACAAATCCCATCCTAATAACCTTGTAAAAGCCTTACTTCTTAATACCATCATATTGGATATTAGGTTCCAACGTACATATTTTGGGGGAACACCAGCATTCAGACCATAGCATGTGGTCCTTGCTCCGTTAGAAGTTTCTCTGTCTCTAATCACAGGGCTTAGTGGGTTTATTAAGCGTGAGTGGGGCAGAGAGGAAAGGGGTGACTTCATGTCTAGTATACCTCCAAAGTCGAATTCTCCAAGATACAAATTTCAAGGGTAGGGGAGAAGAACTCAGAATCTGAGATACCTAAAAGTCTTCAGATCATTAATAAGATCTGGTTATTATACATTCTTCACTGGCCTTATGAACTCATCTAACAAGATAAGTATAGTTAGTAGAAAAGGTTAATTAGATCTTTCTAAAGTGACAAAAAATAAACTGAGAAATGGAAGTTTCTTATAGTAGTTAATATTTTTAATATTTGCACAGTTACAAAAATCATCCTGCTACTAAAAGAAAAAAATTTATTTCAGATTTCAAAGATTAATACATGTAATAAAAGAAATAGACCCTATGTTTTTTTAATAAATTTCTATATTTTACCTAATGTACATTATGTGGTCTCTGCTACTTATAACCAAGTGACCAAAGATTAAAATATGAAGCATTATAAACTTAAGTAGATCTTTAGACAACCACATTTGCTTTCTTTTTCTAACTACTGTGTAACGACAGTGAGGGTACATCTGCAGTGAGACTAGCCTCTGGGCAGTTATTAATGAGCATCTTAAGGTGAAAAAGTAATGAAAATAAAAGGTTCATGTGTTCACTCAGAAATCCTTACAGCCAACAAAGCTGTCAATTCAGCTACACAGCACATTAGAAACATTCTAAAAAGTTGGTAATATAAGAATATTCCTCATTTTTGCTTTAAATTTTTTTAATTTTAATTTTTAAAATTTTTGTTTTTGTTGAAATGAGATCTTGTTATGCTACCTAGGCTGGTCTCAAACTCCTGGCATCAAGTGATCTCCTGCCTTAGCATCCCAAAGTGCTGGATTACAGGCATGAACTACTGCAACCGGCTGCATGTCTCATTTTTTGTCATATATTATTGCTATTATATGTCCTACAGTCCACATACTATTTTACATGTATTATCTTCCTTATGAGAGTATGAAGCTCTGAGAACATAGTTCCTAAATCATCTTCATATCTTTCCATCAATCAACATAATGTATTGTATTTAGTGTGTGCTACATTGAACTTCAATGGAATTCTTTGAACCACAATATTGTTTGAATCCTTTATGACTGCAACTTAGCTTTGACTCTAACTCATCAGTTCCCAACCTCTTTGGCATCAGGGAACAGTCTAGTGGAAGATAATTTCTAACACCTCTGCTCTGCTGATCTGACAGGAGACAGAGCTCCACTCAACTACCACTCACATTCTGCTGTAAAGTCTGGTTCCTAACAGGACATGGACTGGTACCAGTCCACAGCCCTGGGGGTTGGGGACTCTGACCTAACTAATATAAACCAGATACAATTTTTATTGTTCTGGATGACGACTGGGAATAAGTTGTACTACAGGAGATAGATAGCCATACCCACATGGTTTAGAATGTTATAAACACTGATCAATACATGATATTGGCAGACAGAAGGCAGCAGATGGCATCTCAAGAAAGACCATAGTGGCTGGGCACAGTGACGCATGCCTGTAATCCCAGCACTTTGGGAGGCTTAGGCTGGAAGAACACTTGAGGCCAGGGATTAGAGACCAGCCTGGGCATCATAGGGCGACCCCCATCTCTAAAAATAAATAAATATTTTAGAAGAGACCATATTAGCCACATGCAGTACCTTTCATAGCAGTCAGCGAATTCATGGATTACACATCATATGGGACATGTTACGGCTTGAGACTGCTGAGATTGTTTGGTTGGAAAATTTAGAGTATGCATTGACTTACTTTTTTTTCCCTGTATTGCTACTGCTTCCAATCTATTTGTTGGTAAGCTTGGGAACTGTAATTAGGCTAGAGGACCACCTAGTAGCAAAAGATATTCCTTGTTTTCTGGGAGAATGTTACTAGAACATTTGACTCTTATAATAAGCATGATAATTTTTAAGAATAATGCAGGCTGGGCTCGATGGCTCAACCTGCAATCCCAGCATTTTGGGAGGCTGAGGCAAGTGGATTGCCGGAGTCCACAGATTCAAGACCAGCCTGGGCAGCTTGGCGAGACCTCATCTTTACAATAAATCAAAAATTAGCTGGTCATGGTAGTGTGTACCAGTAGTTCCGACTACTTGGAAGGCTGATACGGAAGGATCACTAGAACCCAGCATGTTGTAGCTGGGGTGGCCATGAGCGTGCCACTGCACTCCAGCCTGGGAGACATAGTGAGACTCCAACTCAAAAAAAAAAAAAGAAGAATGCAAATGCCTTATTCGGTAACATGAGGAAAGTCCAAGGAAACTAATTCTTTTCAAGCAGCTACCAAGTACCTGACACTCTGCTTTTCTCTTCTCATTATGAACCTGGAAGAGATAACCAGGATTTTTCCTTCCTACACTTCAAGGTTGCTGCCCTGATCCTAACCCATTAAGGCTTTATCTTCTCCAGGGAAAGAAAATGCAGCTGAGAAAGAGGAAATCAACTAAGTTCCTAAGAGCTATGTTAAAGCTCATATGAGCCTGCTTTTTGAAAGCCAAGTCTCATAAGAGCCAAGCTTTTTGAGATCACAAAGGATTTCAGAGCTCCAAAAGGCTAAGCCTCTAGAGACTGCTTAACATGGAGTCTTGAGGATAAAGCTGGGGGGGAAAAATGCATGCCGAGATAAGAGTACTTTCCCACACAAATGAAGATCAAGTTTAATAAGCAAGGGGGAAGAGTATTATCAGGAGGAAGGGACTAGAGCTTAGAAACTGATAGTAACAGAGATGGCACGTTATGTCTTGCTGTCACTACCAGTCAAGCTCTGAAGGGGTGAAATACAGACCCAGATAGATTTGGCAGAGGTCTTAAAACAAAGGGGACATGTGTTCTGTGAAGTCTGAGGGAGTGCAAACCTTGAAGATACATCTTCTCAATTTACGTGTATCCAAAGGTTCAAAGTTCTCGTTGCCTAGCAATTAAAGAACAGAGTCGGAGATATTTAATCAGAGATGGCCATGTACACCTATCCCAAGTTTCTCACAATTTTGGGCTGGCTCAGATAAGTTTTAGAAAGTCTTCTGTGTCCTTGAGAGAGGCACAAGAATGCTGACTGGGGATTTGGACAGACTTTACAGGTAAGATAAGCAGGATGCCGAGTGACCTGCTTTGACAGAGAAGAGGGAAAGTGGAAGAGGATGTGGATGCTATGATGATGGCCACAGGTGGGCCGGAAGCTGAAGAACAAAGAGCAATAGACTCCAGCATCGGACCAGGAGAAGCAAAGGAAAGGAAGAAATGTGTCTGCCCTCCAATGGATACCAACAAAAACCACACCTCTGTCCCCAGATAGTTTATGTCATCACCTAAGAAACAGAAGATGAAGGGGATGAAAATCTGGATTATTTACCCAAAAGAAAGAAAAAGTCTCATAAACAACTGGGTATAGTTTTAATTGTTCAGATTATATTTAGCACTTTCAGCAGAAACTGGAGAATAGTGAGAAGGGCAGAGAAAGTTACGAGTAAGGCCACTGGTCATGAAGAAATTGCATCACTGATTGTGATGGAAAATTCAGACTCTCTGTTTGAGTGATGTGAAATATCAAAGATTTCTCACACCATGCATACCTGCAACATGGCCTGCAGCTCGCTTGGAGCAAACCGACAGTTGGAAGTGAAAGACGTCCCAGAAGTTGAGGAGAGGGACAGAAGTTGATCTTAATGTTTATGATATGGAATGGGAATGCTAGCCTCCTCGAAGTGGAAGACAACTAACCCTGGTTACAATATCTCTAGTCATAAGTGTAGTCAAAGCAGGGTATAGATGAGGAAAGAGTTGACCCAAATTAACTATTGACTAAAAATAAAAAAGTAAATGATCCCACTTGTATTGGTAAATTCCACCCCTGGCTAATCATCTGGGGCTGGGGTGAGGTAAGAGTTTGGGGTCCAGAAATGGGAGGAAAGAGAACCTTTTAAGTAAATACACAGTGACCTCCAGTGGAGGGAACTGAGAAATCTCCCAATTATCCACAAAATCTTAATTAGTCATGGGAATGTTCTGAAGAAATGGATTCAGAAAGGACAATAGTTTCCAAATTCTAGGGAAGAATTAGAAATGGGTTAAAGTAGCTATTCTTTAAAGGGAGAATAGAGGGCAAAATGTAATAGGATAAATTTGGGGGATAATGTCAGACACTTTCCACTATCTTCTCAAAGATCTTGACACCAATTATATGGAGTGGGCATGAATTGCCTCAGAAGAGCAATAGATAGAGATGAGAAATAAAAAAGTCAATTGGTTCCCACTACCGTTAAAAAATTCTAACGGTGAGCTGGGCTCAGTGGCTCAGCCTGTAATCCCGCGCCTTTGGGAGGCTGAGGTGAGTGGATTGCCTGAGCCCACGGATTTGAGACCCGCCTGGGCAGGCGAGACCTCATCTCTACACTAAAAATCAAAAAATTAGCCGGCGTGGTAGCGCACGCCTGTAATTCCGGCTATTTGGAAGACTGAGGCGGAAGGATTGCCGGAGCCCAGCAGGTCGAGGCTGCGGTGGCCGGGAGCGGCCACTGCATTCCAGTCTGGGCGACAGAGTGAGACTCCAACTCAAAAAAAAAAAAAAAAAATCCTAATAGTACAAACAGGAATCATGAAACCTAAGGCTTACTTAGAATAAGAGTCAGAGTTATAAGAAAGAAAATATATTTAATGAAAACATTTCTAAACAAAAGATCAACTTTTGGGTTGAATAACCGCAAGAGGAAGAAAACATGTTGATTTAAGAGTAGTTTTATCAGTCAAAAGAGAGTTCAAACAGAGGTAAGGAGAAGTTCAACTGGAGGCACAAAACAGGGCTAGGGTCACCTCAAGGTCTGTGACCACCTGAGAATGGGCGCTTCCAGCCTCCCTCCTCACCTCTACCCATCCCAAATCTCTGTGTAATAAAAAAAAAAATGCAGAAAATAATCAATGACACTTGGAGTGTATAAAAACATATTCTGTCTGGGCAGCTGGGCTCACACAAATGGTCACAGCCCGTGCAGAGAGTCAGATAGAAAATTGAATAAAAGGCTGGGTCTGGTGGCTCATTCCTGTAACCCCAGTACTTTGGGAAACTGCCATGGGAAGATTGTTTGAGGCCAGGAGTTCCAGACTAGCCTGGGCAACAAAGCGAGACCTCGCCTCTACAAAAAAATTAAAAGATTATCCAGGCATGATGGTGTACATCTGTAGTCCCAGCTACTTGGGAGGCTGAGGTAGGATTGTTTGAACCTAGAAGTTTAAGGCTATGGTGAGCTGTGATTATGCCACTGAACTCCAGCCTGGGCAACAGAGTGAAACTTTATCTCAAGAATAATAAAAATAACAATAAAGGAAATTGGATTAAAATATTGAAATACCTGAGAGAAAAGTTCAAAAATAAATACAGACAACAAAAAGACACTGGCGTACCATCTACCAAAATTTACCAAAAATTAAAACTTGACCTTATTTGTATCTGATTTTTAAAAGTTAAATATAAGTTAACTGTAAATATAAAGTTAAATATAATTCAACTATATGTGCACTTCACACATTTTATTCCTCTCTTAACCTGTTTAGAAAAAAAAGTGCAGTTTGCTGTCGTGCTAATTTAATTTTACCTAAGTACGCTCTTAGAGATTGAGCAAATCTGACTGGATTTAATGTGAAAATAAGATATAAAAACTGCTCTTGGAATTATTTCTAAACAGAAATTGTGTCTAATCCTAATGAGAATTACAAAAAAAAAAAGAGCGAGAGAGAGAGTGCTATATTTTTAAATCACCCCCCCTTTTTTTTAAGCTCAGGGTAGACACTGCAGCCCCAAGCACTGCTGAGTATCCTTGATTTAAACGGGGAAGGGTTAAAAACCAATAATGTTTGCCTTAGCAAAGATATGAATCCTAAGGCCACAGGGCAAAGAAAAGAGACTTGTGGAGCTTGGTCCGGAGTCTGTGCCTCTGCCTAAGTCTTGAGCTGGGCTAGGGCTTGGGCTTGGGCTGAGCCTGGGGATAGAAGCTAGAACTGGGGCTGGGGCTAAGGATGGGACATGGACTAACCCTGAGCATGGTCTTAGGTTGGGGCTGGGCCTGGGACTAGGGCTCGGTGAGCTGAAGGCTAGAGCTGGGACTGGAGTTGGACTTGGGACTGAGGCCAAGGTAGAGGCTGGGGCTGAGGCTAGACTTGGGGCTGAACTTGAGGCTGAGGCAGGGGCTGGGCCCCATATTGGGTTGGGGGCTGGGGCCGGGGTAGGAGCTGGGGCCAGGGTAGAGGCTAGAGCTAGGGCTGGGGCTGTGATCAGGGCAGGGGCTGGGTGCTAGGGCTGGGGCCAGGGTTGGGGCTGGAGCATGGTCTAGGCCTGAGCCCTATCCTGGGTTTGTCACTGGGCCTGGCACTATAGCTAGGTGAACCCTGGTCTTGAGCTGGGCTGTGGTTAGGATTTGCACTGAGCTGCTCCTGGGGCGAGCACAGTGGCTCACGCCTATAATCCCAGCACTTTGGGAGGCCGAGGTGAGAGGATTGCCTGAGCCTATGGGTTCGAGACCAGCCTGGGCAACTTGGCGAGAGCTCATGTCTACAATAAATTCAAAAACAAAACAAACAACAACAAAAACTAGCTGGGCATGGTGGTGCCTGTAGTTTCAGCTACTTGGAAGTCTGAGTCAGAAGTATCACCTGAGCCCAGCTGGTCAAGGCTGCGGTGGCCATGAGCGTGCCACTGCACTCCAGCCTGGGTGACAGAGTAGACTTCAACTCAAAAAAAAAAAAAGGATCTTGCTATAGGAGGAAGTCTGGGCTAGTTCTGGTACAGAGGTCTTGCTCTTGATCAAGTCAGCAGATAACAGGAGTCATATCTAGACTTGCTCTGATAAGGTAACCGAACAACTTTCTCCCCGGCAAAACCATTAATACTTTCAAGTGCAGACTCCTCTTTAAATTCAGAAATCTTGATATCTAAATTTTTATTTATTTGTTTGTTTTGAGTCAGAGTCTGACAATGTTGCTCAGGCTGGAGTGCAATGGTATGATCACAGCTCACGACAGCCTCAACCTCCTAAATTCAAACTACCCTCCCTTCTCAGCCTATCAAGTAGCTGGGGCTACAGGTGCATGACACCACATCTGGCAAATTTTTTTTTAAAAAAATTTTGTAGAGTTGAGGTCTAACTATGTTGTACAGGCTGGTCTCAAACTCACTGAGTTCAAGCAGTCCTACCACCACTGCTTCCCAACATGCTGGGATTACAGGTTTGAGCCACTACACTTAGTCTTTGATATCTGAATTAAAATAAGTGTTATCAAGAGAAGAACAAAAGTGAAGATATAGCTTTAGTCCTGGCATAGCAGATAATCTTAATTAGTTTGTATTCAGAAGACATTTAGGTTTTTGGGGTTTTTAAAATCTTGAAAAACTTTATCTTTTTTGTAAGTTTTAAAGTAATGATTCACTTTTTAACTAAACATTGCCTTTGTTACTGATACTACTTTTGGAATTGACAGATGATTGCTGTAACTTTTATTTCTAAAACTTTGTGGATCTATGATTTGATAAAAGTAGATCATGCTTTAAAATTATCAATGTTAGAGTATGTGTAACTTACCTTGATTACAATTCTTTTTTTTTTTTTTTTTGAGTTGGAGTCTCACTCTGTCGCCCAGACTGGAGTGCAGTGGCCGCTCCCGGTCACCGCAGCCTCAACCTACCGGGCTCCGGCGATCCTTCTGCCACAGCCTTCCAAGTAAATGGAACTACAGGCAAGCACCACCACGCCCGGCTAATTTTTTCTTATTTATTGTAGAGATGAGGTCTCGCCAAGTTGCCCAGTCGGGTCTCAAACCCGCGGGCTCAGGCAATCCACTCACCTCAGCCTCCCAAAGGCGCGGGTTTACAGGCTGAGCCACTGAGCCCGGCTACCTCACTTTTGATATAACAGCATTGTCTCATGGAGGTGTAAGCAGTCTGTTAGCTAATGAGAACAATGCATGGACTAGGCAAGCTGTACTTTTAAATAGTCATTCCTTTCACAAGTCAAAGTATCACCATCTACCAGGTCTCACCATCGGAATTGTTCTTTGAGGGCCAGGCATTATGGCTCAGGTTTGTATTCTTAGCACTTTGGGAAGCTAAGGCTGAAGAATTGCTTGAGTCCAAGATTTTGGGACCAGCCTTGTCTCTATTAAAAATGTTTAAAAATTAGCCAGGCATGGTGGTGCCCACCCATAGTCTCAGCTACTCAGGCATGGTGGTGCACACCCTTAGTCTCAGCTACTCAGGAGGCTGAGGCAGAACGTCTGAGCCCAGGAGGTCGAGGGTGTGGTGAGCCATGATTGTGCCACTGCACTCTAGCCTGGGTAACAGAGTGAGACTCCGACTCAAAAAATAATAAGAATTGTCCTCTGAGAGTACACAAACTACTTTCATCAACTCAGCTTTCTGAGTTGGACAAAAGTGACCGAATAATCTAGAGATTGTAAAATATCTCCATGCTAGGTTGTTGAAGTTCAAGTTACTATCCCAATTTGGACTCATTTTGCATCTTTTGTATTGTTCTTGGTGAAAGTAAAGAACCATAATTAAGTTTCTACGATGTGTCAGCTCTTGAGACTCATTTTCTCACTTAATCTTCATAATAACCTTCAAAAGTGCACTATGTTCCCTACTTGACATCTGAGGAATATGAGTTTGAAAGAGGATTAATAAGTTGCTCATGGCACAGGTGTGACAGAACCATTGATAGAGGTTCATGACCTCTCACCCTACAATAGGATGCTGTCTGACCTTTTCCAATACTCTTGAGTGCTGTGGTGTCTCATATGTGACAATAGGTTGTTCTCTCATAACCAAGTATCTGGCTTCTGGTTTCTGACACTTCTAGATTTCCCTGACTCTCGACGTCATTTGGTATTGTGACTTGGCTCCTTCCATCTTAAATTTGAGCCCCATGTCTGTGATGAATTGCTAACCGTTCTCTTGATGTGGTGACTAAAGCTAGAGTTTTTAATGTATATAAAATTACATTATTTTGACTTATGTAATGATATAGAAATTAAGATATATGATATTTAAACTAAGAAAAACAAATATAGCATTCTGGATTTTGACAAGAGGGTGTGTGTGTGTATGTATTACTCAAGATAAATTACAAATCCTGACGTAATTTCTTATCCTCATCTAGCGTATATGTGGCTGGCTCCATCAGTCCGTTTGTTTTTAGAGAATGCAAATTAATTTTAATATTGGTGTAAGGGCATTTTCAAGGGAGGAAAATATGTTATTAAAACGTCACAGAATTCAAATTTCATTTGTATTTCACTTTGAATAGCATTGCCTATGGCATTGCTTCGTCTAGTAGCACAGATGGTAGAAGTGTATTTATATACCACATTTAAAAATATTCTTTATCAACCTTATTCCTAATCTTTGGCACTGTCAATTGAGACAGTTTTAATTATTGAGATTCTAAAATATGTATTAAAATATGACCTGTTCAGTTGCTCAGAGTAAACAAGTCCAGGAAATTCAGGGTCATGAGAAAGTCATTATTCATGACCTTGGAGAGTTAATGTAGCAAAGAAAATCAGGAAGGAAGATATTGTCAGCAACAAGTCATTACTCACACCATTTTGGGTAAAAGACAAATATTGAAAGACAAAGGAGAAAGCTTTACTAGTGCCACATCTTATTAATGTACTTTGTATGGCTGACATCATGGTAAGGTTGTCCCAGCCATCTGAGTCTCTGTGTGACTGTGCATGTTCTGCAAAAAGTCATCAGCTCTCTGACCTCTGCAATTACACAAGGGAAGAACTGAGAACTCTATTTTCTTTTACTGTTTTTTATTAAATGCAACTTCTGGACAGTGAGCCTTTACATTAACTTGCCTGAGCATTGGCTATTAAAAAGAATGCTAAAGAATGATGACAAGGAAAAATGACCCAAGAGATTTAATAGATAACAAGTAGCAGTGAAAAGGAAGTTTACAATCAGAGCTAGATTTATGCAGAGTTAATTGTGTAAATGCTAACCTGTTATAAATTATATGGTGTAGGGAAAATAAAATACTAAATTAACTCTTGCCTATATTCTCACACTGTCTTTGCTCTTCCTCAGGCTAGAGTTTTGAACTCTAATATGTTAAATGCAGGCAACTCTCCATGGAAGACATAGTATAAATACCTTGTACAAAGTTGCTTAAAAGAGAAACACAATGGGGTGGTGTGAGTCAGTCTAAGAATGCAGATTTACTTGGGGGCTGCCAAAATCCACACTTCTATTATGCCTATGCTTCTTATTTATTTATTTATGTATTTATTTAGAGACAGGGTCTCACTCTGGTACCCAGGCTGGAGTTTCACAATCATAGTTCACTGCAGCCTAGAACTCCTGGCCACAAGCAATCCTCTCACCTCAGTCTCCCAAAGTGCTGGGATTCCAGGCATGAGGCACTGTACCCAGCCATCTTCATTTATTAACTCTGCAATCCTGGTAGGATATTAGCCATCAATGTGTCTTGATGTCCTCATCTATAAAATGAAGATAATGATACCTACCTCATGAATTTGGTAGGATAATACAACGATTTAATACATATAGAACTATTAGAACCATTAGATCCTGCAAATAGTAACCACTCAGTAAATGTTAGCGAATAGTCTATCTGTGAAATTTTTTTTTTTGAATGGAGTGTCACTCTGCTGCCCAGGCTGGAGTGCAGCGGCATGCTCATGGCCACCACAGCCTTGACCTGTTGGGCTCAGGCAATGCTTCCACCTCAGGCTTCCAAGTAGCTGGAATCACAGGCGTGCGCTACCATGCCCGGCTAATTTTTTTTTTTTTTCTAATTCTAAAGACAAGGTCTCACCAAGTTGCCTACGCCGATCTCAAACCTCTGGACACAGGCAAACCTCTCACCTCTGCCTCCCAAAGTGCTGAGATTATAGACTTGAGTCATCGCGCCAACTGGAATTTTAAATAGTGTAAATAGCAATGATCATTTGAAGGAAGATCAATGGCAATTTGAACAGAAGTGAGAGGGCTGTTTTTTCAATATATATAATGGTCCAAACAGACCTCAGGTGTACGAAGTTTGGGATTAATTTACATGCAAGCCTCTGCTCTGCTTGCAGCAGTACCTGTAGTTATAGCATGTCCAAATAGAAAGAAACCTAGACATCACCTAGGCCAGTCTAAGATTTGACTCTCATTACAGCTCCTCCAACAACACAGGACATAGCCAGTGATGGGAGGAGCACATTAATTTTCAAGGTAGCCCATCTAATTTTCAGACAATCATAGGAATACAAAGCCTGTTATTGTCTGGAGTTGAATATCACCTCCATTGCTTTTTATTCACTGGTCAAATTCTGACCCCTAAAGGAATGCAAACTAAATGTATTATTCTCCATTATGAAAATCTTTTAAATAGTCCATTCAGAAGCTACTGTAACAAATTTTCATATACTTGGTGGTTCATAAACAACATAAATAAATTTCTTACAGTTCTGAAGACTGGAAAATCCAAGATCAAGGTGCTGGTAGATTCGTTGTGTGGTGAGGGGCCTGCTTCCTGGTTCATAGACAGCTGTTTTTTAAGTGTCATCACATGATGAAAAGAATGAGAGAGCTCTCTGGAGCCTCTTTTATTAGGTCACTAATTTCATTCACAAGGGCTCCACCATTATGACCTAATCACTTCCCAAAAGTCTCACATCCTAAACCCTAAGGATTAGGTTTCAACATATTAATATTGAGAGAACATAACCAGTCAGTCTATCAAAATAACATCCAGTATCTCTCCTCAGTATGTCAGGCTAAGATCCTCTTCACTTGAAACTAGGTTTTTTCAGCTGTTGCTTATATAAGAGTATGGAGATATAGAAAGAGCCCAGTCTTGAGAGTCAGACTGAGTGAACATCAAATATCCTTGTGCTGATATTGGACAGTTTATTAGACCCCTCTGACACTTTGCTGCCTCATCTAGAGATAAAAGTATTAACAATTAATTTCAAAGGTTGCTTTAGGGATTAAATGTGTAAATATATTCACAACACCAGATATCATATGGGCACTCAACAATAAGTGACTATCCTAATAATTATTGTTTTGCATAAAATGTTTATTCCTGCTATTCTGGGCCTTCTTTGATAAGAGTGTTTAGTGTATTAAATGTGGAAGAAAGTAAAGTGATTGCTTTTATTTTTCTGGAATATTCTTTTTTTTTTTTTTTTTTTGAGTTGGAGTCTCACTCTGTCACCCAGACTGGAGTGCAGTGGCCGCTTCCGGCCACCGCAGCCTCGACCTGCTGGGCTCCAGCGATCCATCCGCCTCAGCCTTCCACGTAGCCGGAATTACAGGCATGCACTACCACGCCTGGCTGATTTTTTTTTTTTTTTTTTGATTTATTGTAGAGATGAGGTCTCACTGCCCAGGCGGGTCTCGAACCCGCAGGCTCAGGCAATCCACTCACCTCAGCCTCCCAAAGGCGCGGGATTACAGGTTGAGCCACCGAGCCCGGCTGGAATATTCTTAAATGTAGTCTTAATCTTAGATTTTAAGATTCTCATGGAGATATTTGAAATCTCTTAAAAGTAATAAATGAAGTGAACTTTACAGAATACTTATTATGTGTCATTTACTGAGCTAAGTGCATTAAGTTCATTATATACAATCACTTTTAAAATACTACTATGAGGCAAAATGTTAGCACTATCTCCATTTTGTGGAAGAGCATGTGGCTTGTGTTTATATGTTCTCTCTGAATTTCTTAGTTTCCTTAGATTGCATGTTCTTTTCATGATGAATTGTAGGAGCCCATAGGCCAGAGCTACCCACACAGCACACTTTAATCTCTGCTGGTGTCATGAGCACTAATTAATTTATATTCAAAACTTTGTTATTCTAAGCTATTTTAATGGTCAAGGTCAACATCTACAGGTGGGGATGTAAATTCTGGGGGAGCACTGCAAAGTCACGTTGCAAAAGTTGTAGATGCATAATTCTATAATAAGGTGGAAGTGGAGACATGAGAGCAATAATTTATTCTACTATATACTTTTAATTGCTTATTTATTTATTTTTAATTTTAAAGATGTGGGATATTAGCCAGGATTAGCTATACAAGTGGTCTTCCTACAGGTAAAGTCTGGGCTTCCCTTTGGTTCCCACCTCACCTGGTTTGAGATCAGGTACCCCTTATTGATGTAATATGCAATTCTCCCCCGACCTGCTGGGCAGTTTCCAGCTACTGCCAATCCCTTTCAGTATTATGGTAAATCTTCAGTGTCTGCTTATGAGTGAGAATATGTGGTACTCAGTTCTTTATTTCTGTGTATTATGGACTCTAAATCCATCCAAGTTCCTGCGAAGTCCATATGTTTGTCCTTTTTTATGCCTATTTTAAATTATTTTAGAAAGTAAATTTTTATATTTTAGAGATAAATATTAATATGTATGGATCACATGATATGATGACTGGGATTTACTTCAAAATAGTACAAATGAGGGTATAGACAAAACAAGGTCTCCATGAGTTAATAAATATTGAGGCATTATAATGGCAACATTAGCGGGTTTATTTTACTAATCTGTTTATTTATTATAAGGTTCCTTTTTGCTCCAAAATAAAGAGTTTAAAATTTTAGATTACTGAAAAACAAAGGCTGGGCACGATGGCTCAAGTCTGTAATACCAGCACTTTGGGAGACTGAGGCAAGAGGATTGCCTAAACTCTGGGATTAGAGACCAGCCTGAGCAACTTGGTGAGACCTCGTCTCTACAATAAATAAAAAATTAGCTGGGCGTGATAGCGCATGCCTGTAGCTCCAGCTACTTGGAAGACTGAGGCTGTGGTGGCTGGGAACGTGCCACTGCACTCCAGCCTGAGCGACAGACTCCAACTCAAAAAAAAAAAGAAAAAAAAGTAAAGCAAATACTCAGTGTTCCATTATAATTATTTATAGGTCATAAAACTGCAAGTAAATATTTGCTAAATATTCTTAGATATACACATAGCTTTAAATGCAATATTAAGAAAGAAGAATTTTTTAAATGACGTAATTCTGAATTGTGAAAGACCAGATCAGAAACCAAGTATGTTTGCTTGTTCTAAGAAACTTTTGAGTAATATATACCAATAACATAAATGACTAGTGTTTCTCAATAATGCCATTTCAGTTCTACAAACACCTATCCATGATTATTCAGTGACTTGGCAAAATGAATGATCTTTTCTCTTTAAAGTACATCAATATTACTGAGTACAACAATAACAAAAAAACCCCCAACCAATTCTGATCCCCTTTCCTTTCCATACTCTATATAATCAAATTGCTGCCTCATTTTTACGAACTCATTTTATTCTGTTCCCAAGATTATCCAATCATTTCACATTTCTGTTTGATGATATGTTATCAAGATTATTTAACTCCTCATTTCATTTATCTAAATTTCACAATAAGGTATTTATCAATTAAAATGTACTTTAAATTCACACAAGTCCTTTAGATATTACTATACACGCTACATCTTCATTAGTCTGAGAAAGCTCAGTATACCTTCCAAAAATGAGATAAAATAGGCATGAAAAAAATTTTAAAAATTATTATGAAAGTGCTTTTTCTAATTACTAAATAAGCATTTAGAACTGACATTTCTTTTCAAGTCATTAAATATGTAACACAATGCCTTAAAAGACAACAAAAATAATTATAAAAATAATTTAATATTCTAGCAAATTAAAATATTTAAAGTCAGGAGTATTTCGCATAGTAGAAATCATTAGAATAATGCCAATTTGAAAATAAATTGAACCTTTCCTCTTACTTGATTCCACGCATGATTTGAGTATGAAAAGATGTACTGAACACAGTTTAGGTGATATTTGCAAACTGTAACTGACTAGGCTGGAGTGTACTGGAAAAGAATTTAAAATTAGTCAACATTGTCCATGACTTCTTTCAACTTATCAAACAGAGATCAAGTGAATGGGGACGCACCTAGGAAAAGGAAAGGCCAGTGATAATCTGGTCTAATTTTATAAACATGGTAGTTGGATGTCCTGGCAAATAGATTCATGAAATTTGTCAGGAATTTTTTTTACCTATGGAATATTTTTAGAAAGATGTCTTTGGTTTAGGAATGATGTATTGATAAATAAAGCTAAAATGAACTCTTCCTGTGAAATGTTGCATGTACTACAGCTATCTGGGTCTTAAAATGACAATCTATCCTAAGCTTAATGCTCAAATGACCTGCAGACTTCCTTATACCTCATCTATTACTCATCGAGTGTGTCTTCTATTCCTACTAGTGCCATCCTATTTTAGTATAGTGCCTATACTCCTTGATAGCTTATAACTTTGAAAATATTAGTAAGCCTATCACACTGAATATGATCTTTTATTTAGATGATACTGATTTAACAATATTTAAGAATATATAGGCATTATCTAAATTAAATCACGGGATTGGCCAATAACCATTCAGAACTATGTGATGCATACATAATATAGCAGGTGTTAAAACTGAACAGTTATTTATAAGACCATAACAAATGTCATTCTTTCTGTAAACAGTTATAAACAATTGTTAGTAAAAATTTTAGTAACTATTCCTAATAAATAGAAATTTTACTGATAGTTGCACTTACATTGATAAGTGAAAAAATTATTTGTATGCTATGTACTTAATATTTGGTCTGTTACCTCTATAAAATAAACTATTGTTATAAAATAAGACTGCTTGCTACATTGATAACAGGGTAAGCATTCCTATATTTTGGCATTTAATATTTGCAGGTTATATACTGAAGAACTTTTGAAAACTGACAGGCATTCAGAGTGATTCCTTCACCTTGGAAGGGAAATAAACATTTCAAGAGTTTGAAAAAAATAGTTTAAAAAATTTCCAGATGGTTTTGATCTCAAGTTTCTTTTTACATACCTTGAGAAACACTGCTCTATAAGCAGCAAAAGTGGAAAATTCATTTTATGTCATCAATTTCATTATTTGAGTTCATAATTTAACATGACACAAATTGTCAAAAGTATTTCTTTTCACTGACAAGATATCTGTAAAATTTTGAAATGAGGTTTGGAGATAAAAATCAACCTTCCCCATATCCTGAAATTGCATAAGGCACCATTTCACTGGGCTGCCATTGCAACCTCTGCTTAGAGTTTCACAGAGATTGCGCAGACCATGCCCAGCTAAGGGGAGGCCACCAGTGCTCTGCAAGCCAAGCCTTGCAGCTGACATGGGGTTACATTCTCCTGAGGGTGCATTTTTTGCTAAGTCTCATAAAGGCATTATATGAACTATAAAAGTCTTTTCTATGTTCCATCCAAAATGTTTTCACTCTGAAAATTCTGTTTGTTTCTTTGACTTTTTGGATTATGTATTTGTTTCTTTTTCATCATGGGCTTCCCTAGCTCTTAATACCGTTCCTGAGCCATGGATAGATATTAGATAAGTAAATGCCCATGAATTTTTACTTGATAAGAGAATATATGGCCCAGGTGAGAGACGACGAGGGACTGAAAGATATAAAAGCTAAATTAGAGCTAGAATCCACTGGAATGGATGAACAACAGAATATAGACATTGAAGAAAGGAAGAAAGAGAAGTGGCATCTTTGTCCCTAAAAGAATGTGCAGAAGGCATAGAGTTTGTTGAGGAAGATGATGAACTCAAGTTTTGAATCCATGAATTTATTCACAAAAAGGCAAGTGTAAACCTGCAGGTAGCATAGAATCAATTCAAACTCAGAGATAAGCCATGAATCAATGAATGAGAATGAAATGTTCTGAGGAAAAAAGTGAAAAAAAGATACATCTAAAAATGCCAGTGTTTAAGAGGTGACTGGAATGCAGAGTGGTAAGAGAAAGAGGACAGGACAAAATATGTAAAATTAATTATTTAATAACTCATTAACTTTTATTTGCTGTCTTTTCTTAAGCCTTCCTATAAAATCCCACATGGATATGTTCTAGTTTGAGAACTCTTGAATGGTTCCATGAATGCTGCATCGTAAGTTGAACAGCCTCATATATGTGTACTGCTTTTCTACTGTGAGAGACATTACCAGTCATCTTATCTGAAAATGTGCACTGGTGTAAGAGTTACTGCCTCATTGGATTTGCCTGCAAATGCCTCCCTTCCAGACACATGCTTTTAGACTCAGCCACCATCTCTGTTGTTCAGCTCCCCCCCATGCCAATCCTCAGTAGGGTTAGTATCACTCCCAAATCAATCCTACCAGAATTATGACCATTCTTTCATGTACTTTTAGGAACCTGGACACATCTCTATTTTTGTCCTGACCACTTTATGTATGTCTGTTTACATGTCTGATTTTCCCAAAAGACCATGAGCCAATGGGAGACAGGAAATATTTGTTATTCCTAGCTTAACCAACAGCAGAATTTATGGCAAACACTGTGTCCAAAGAATATTTGTTAAATAAGTAGATTTATTATAGAAGTGGCAAGCTGTCACACAATTCTATCTATTTATACAATTTTATTTTTGTTTTGAATGTGCTTAGAACCCAAAACATATTTCAGCAGTTTATTACCTCTCATTAGTCTGATATAGACAAAATTTAATAAGCAAATGTGTCATAGGAACTAAATGATTGTATGACTGATGTAGTGAGCTTAACTTTCTTTTAAAATGTACTAAATTTGTGTATTTCTCTCTATACATAGGGCTATGGTTTGAATGCGTCTCCCCAGCTTCATGTGTTGGAAACTTAATCCAAAATTCATCTGTTGATTGGAGGTGGGGTCTTTGGTAATTAATTAGAACTAGAAAGTCATCAGAGTGGGATCCCCATTATAGGACTGGTGGTTTTATAAGAAAAGAGAGATCTGAGCTGACATGGATGCTCTTGCTCTCTCTACATGTTATGACAGAGCCAGAGGGTCCTCAACAGATGCTGATGCCATGTTCTTGAACTTCTCAGTCTTCAGAATCACAAGTTAGATAAATCTGTATTCTTTATAAATTACCCTGTTACAAATAGGCATTCACTTTTAACAGCAGAAAATTGATCAAGACAACAGCAAATTTTTATGGGTATGCCAACAATTTTTCAGGGTCACCAATTTGGTAACACAAATGGAATTATTGAATATCAGTGCATTTTCTTACTTATGGCCGACTTCCTCAGCATGTCTAAAATCCTACCCAGGTATATATTGATGCAAGGTCACTGGTATGTGTCTCATTTATGCTCACAAACATGTTCAGGCTGCCTTCCCCTCTTCTTTCCCAGATTCTTTTCCATAGCATTTTCCTGGGATTGCTAAATACATGAGTTCTGAACAGTCACTTTTCTCCTGATGGCTGCCTCCACTTTGGTTTGACATCACAAATTCTCATGGGCACCAGCACTACGGACAATGAATATTATGTATACTGTGCACTATTCAAAGTTGCTTGATGTCTTAAGGTTAGGTGTGGGAAAAACCTTTCTATTTATTTTTATTTTTCACTCTTTGGGGGTTTGGGATGCATGGGGGGGTGCTGCTCACAAACTTATGCTGCTTGTACTCCGTCATTTTACAAAGCTTTTAATGAATCCGTGCTTCTTGAATTAACTTGCATCTACTCTTATCTGTAGAACTCAGATGTGAATCTTGGAAGCTTGGGAGAGAAGAAAATGACCCACATTGTGCTACATTCAGACTCTTCTTTCTAAGACCTTGCCCTTAGAAATGATATGTATGAGTTTTCCTGCTTGACTTTGTTCTTGATAGTGATGCTTCTCCTTCTGGAGAGTTCTTCATACATACCACCAAATGCTGTTCTGCACCATGTTTCACCCAGCACAAGTATTTATTCCAACTGTTGACTCAGTTAACTAAAGTTGAGGTAATATTTTCTTATACATACATGTAAATCTTATAGGATGTGCTAATTTCCTAACACACCAAAATATTTATTACATAGTTTTGATCCATTCAAAAAACCATTGTGTGTACAATGGAAGCTGAGATGTCAGCTGTTTCAATACCTGCCATTATGTTTAAGAATTGGTTCCTCATTCTTTCTCCCTATGATAATAACTTTAAAGTTCACCATAAATGAGCTTGAATGAGGATGTTTTAAACATGTACTTTTATATATTTTAAGTTAGTACACTTTGAATGAAAGGCTCTGAAGTCAGCATTCATTAAATTAATTTCAAACTCTCCATATTCTGAGTTAAATCTTAAGTGAAGAAACTACATTTTCAGAAGAAAAATAATTAAAGATCTGTCCTCCAAATATCAATCTTTTCCTATTGAAAACGATGCTCCTCAATGGTTTGTAAAGGACTTTCTTGTTTATATCTCTGTGGCCTAAAATTTTGGATGATCACTTGAGCTTCATTTCAAAAGAGACTGTCATGGAAAGCTCATGTTTCTTTAAAGTCAGACACTCTAGATTTCAAAACCAAGTTTGACACTTGGCCTGAGGGCTCTTTTATGAAGTCTCTTAAATCCTGTTTTCTCATCAGTTTGGAAATAATAATAAAAATAAGAGGTAGGTCTGAATTATAAAAAGGTTAATAATTTTGCACAGGACATTCCTTGTTCTTTTTGTTTATGCAAACTATGTACACACATCCAAGTAGTATTATTTCAAGTATTGGTCTATGTTGATTTAAATAAAAAATGATGTAAAGGATAATAATTTGCTGTCTTTGGAAACTAGGTCAAGTCATTAAAATTTGATTTTTGCAACTAGAATTAATAAATCTAGAAAATCTTTTATCTTAACACACTGTTACTTTCAATAGAAAGTTACTAAGGATAAAATGTTCTAGTAAAGTACTTCTCATATTATTAGCATTTAGACAAAATATGACCGTGACTCACTGATTGTGCCTAGGAATCTCATTATAACATATAGCATTATTATCGCATCACTAAAAAAGGAGGTTTTCTATAAACATTATAGACCTAGGCATTATTTATACTGATTTCTACTGTGACAAATTACATATTTTTGAGTTTATTGTATCTTGTAAAAACATTATCTAGGGAGTCCATATTCCATATTCTTAACACTTCATATGGCAAAGTTCAATATTATAAAATAATTCAAATTAAAAAATGATCCTGCATGTGAGAACAGAATGTGACTATGAATCTAGAGCTATGTTATAAGATATCACAGCAAGAAAATCAGATATCACTTGATACACTATCAAGCACACATCCTTAAATAGGATCTAAAAATGAGCCTAATTATATCAACGTCCAGGCTACTGTATACTCCATGGTAGTTTAGATCACAGTTTCTGAAATCTAGCTTTGTGCCTTGAAACAAGTCATTAATTCTCTAAACTTTGGTTTCTTCATAAATAATCTTCACATGGTTTGGTGAGAGTTGAATGAGTTAAACTACATAAAGTGCTAGAGTAACAGAGGTTGGCACATTTTGAGTTCTACCTAAGCACGTACTATTACTATTATTTGTGTTGAAGGTTTAGAATGGGATTTGGGTCCTGAATTCTGACTGATCATATCTCTTAGACTCTGACAAATAGGTTATTCCCACTGGAATCCATACCAGTGGATTCAAAATACCTAATTTGTTACTGATGAAGCTGGATTAGAAAGTGGGCTTGAACTCATGACCAAAGTGAAGTTTTCCACCAATTTGAACATATAAATCAGTCAGTGTTATGACAACTGGGAAAGTCAAAGTATAAACACATAAAGAAGAATCTTTTTCACATGATAGTAATATATACATTTTGGCACCCTCTGTATATAGGTTATTTTATATAACTGAAGTGGTCTGAACATTTGGATTCTCATCACTTTTTTGTTTTGTCTAGCATGCCTTATTCTATTGCTTTCTTTACTTTCCTATAATAATAGGCAAAAAAAGTTAACTCTTTCTCATAGGAAAATGAGAAGTAGATCTTTGTAATGGAGAAATTTCAATTCCCTTTGAATTTAAGGTATGAATTTCTTTTTAGGGGCACCCTATTTTGTTGAAAAAATTAGTAAGATCACTGAGATAGGTAAATACTTTTTCTGCGAAGGTCTTGAAGTGGGTCAAAATTACTCTTTCTGAGGCAAGGAGTGGGAATCCAGGCTGAGGGACAGGTGACAGCCACCAAGACAGAGTTATGGACAGTGAATGATGTTTGTCTCTGGTAAATTTTTTTAAACTACCTTTTATAGAAAATCATTTCAGAAGTTGACTTTAAAATCAAAATGGGGACAAGAGAAAAGAGGAACATTATCAATAAATGCAGGAGCTAGAGATAAAAGATGGGCAAGATGAAGTAAGCCCTTAAGACTTTTAGAAACCCCAAGTGGGAATTTTATAGGACATAGAGTTACATTATCTAGTTAAACTTATTTATTTCTAAGGAAGAAAAAGGTTCAGCGTCTAGTAATGGCTTAGTGACATCCTATTGAATCACGTGATTTTTGCAATTAATATCTCTAAACTCTAGCAACATACAAAAACTAACTATGTGAAGACTTTAAATGGAGAACAGAAGTAGAAAGAGGCAGGACACGGGTCAATGCTCAGGAATAAAAGCCACTGAGCTACATCACCGTTTATTTTTTAAAGTTTTATACTGGGTGCAGCTTCTTGCCAGCCCATACAGGGTTGCTAAAATTCAAAGAGAAACCTGCAATCTATGTGACACAACAAAGTAAAGGACAAGTTCAGGATGAACTCAGCATCTGGAAAGTGAAGGGGAATATCCAGGAAAAGAAGAAACCATAGAGTGGGCATCCCACATTTTCTGTATATAAACTCTGTGCTAGTCTCTAGCTGATCCTTTGAACTATAGATGTACTGAGTAGATCACAAGCAGCTCAGTTAAGGCTAAAATAACTCAACTGAGAGTTCAGAATTTGAAGTTTGAGTTCAATTATAAAATAAAATATCAATAGTCGGCAGTGAAATATAACAGAATCTACTGTCTCCATCACATATTATTCATAATCTAGAACATAATTTAAAATTTACTCAACACATGGAGAAATAGAAAATTGTTACCTGTATTTAAACAAAAAGGCAATCAATGAAGACTAGCTCCAGAAAGACCCAGATTTGGCACTAGCACACATGAATTTCAAGCATTCATTAAAACTATGCTCAAAATTATATAGGAAAATAAGGCAATGGCAAATGACACATATGTTTGAATATATACAATCTATTATTCATATAAAATAATGCTACTTATTAACCTGGTGATGAACAGAAAATAGCTTGATTATTTATGTACATTCAAAAGAAGCACTGAACTCAAGTTTGGTCTGTAAAGCAATCATTTATGATAAACAACAATTTAGGAAGCACCTTGCTAGGTGCTGTGAAGACAATTACAAAATCAGGTATACTTTTCAACTCACAGAACTTGAAACTCAACAATTATAAATATATGGTTTTAAAAAAAAGCAATGCATTTCATAAAAACTGTACTTAAAAGAGTAATCTGAAACCTTAGTGGTAGAAAGTTTTACTTATAGATTAGGGAAGAGAAGATATAAAAGAGAAAATTTTGAGAAGGAGTAACAGTTGAGATGAATCTTGAAAGGTGCTTAGAATATTTATATGCAGGTATGAGGGAACTAAGCTGAGCACTCAAGTGTACACAGTGAAGAAAGTTCTGAATATAATGAAATGAAGGGACAGTCATCGGCTGTGGGATATGGTTTGTGACGTTGGTGGTAAGAGACAGTGTAAAAAGAGTAGGTGGTTTCAGATTGCAGCTTGCTAAACGAAACAGTTTAGACATCTTTCTGAAGACACCAGGGTGCCAATTAAAAGACAAGATGCAAAAATTCAACATTATTTCCTTTAAAAATCACAAACATAGAAAGAATTTCCATTATTTATTGTTTGTGCTTCTTATAATTACCTAGTACAAAAAAGCCAATGAAATGGCTCTTATAATTTTAGTGGAGACCACTTTAGCTTGTTAAAATTAAATTACCATATGATAGATTTGAGCAAGAAAAAAATTAAGAAACATGCTATGGAATTTCTTCATATTTTGATTACATAAGAGTTTATGGTTCGACAAACTATTTCACTGCTGTATTAGAAAGAGTCGTCCACCCCTGTCACTTTTTGGAAGGAAGGTAGAGGAAGAAAATTGCATTTTATCTTTACAAATTAAAATACCTGTATACATTACAAATTATGCATTTCTACGTTTGCAGAAATAAGAAAACACATTTTTTTCCTAGGGCCTTCTCTGTTGTCCTTTCTAGTCAGAAAATTCAGTAGTTCTGTTTTCAATTTGTTATTAGGCAGTTATAAAATTTCATTCTAATTTTAAAATATAGTGATAATAAAGGCAAAACATGGCATAAAATATCTTTAATCCTAGTGCTACATAAGAAAATAAATCCTTTGTGAGTAATGCATTTTTATAATATTTTAGCTGCTTGTAGCCTGGAGACATTAACTGAGAATAATTTGAGATTTTGGAATACCAAAACATAGTACTCCCAGAATATTTCAGAATAGGAATGACAGTGGCATTTTACATCTCTGTATTCATAATGCTTATTTTACCATTCATATTACTTATTCCTTACATCTAATGACATCAAAGAAAGGAACACAGACATGTGGCCATGGACAATTTTTGTTGCATGTTTGTGAATTATTATGTGATATTTGTTTGACTTTATAAAGCTAAAGTAACACCCATTTTTGCTCTACATTTGTTTTGTGGCATGAAATGGTGTCTCATTAACCCTCCCAGGATAATCTAGATTAATATGCATATAAATATTTGTTATGTTGTATAATTCATAAAGTACATCTTGTTTAAAATATTTCCTCCAATGGTCTTATGTAATGTTCTATGAAAACAAGTTTCACTCCGGATGTGAATCACTCTAAGAGAAAGTTGTCCTTGTAAAATATCCCAGTGCTTTCAAAAAAAGAGAGTAAAGGGAGAAATATTGTGATTTTTCCTTCCAAAAGGGAAAATTAACCCGATGAATCTTCTATTATCATTTCATTTCCTTTTATTTGCTGGCTTTATGATATTGATATATTTTAAAGTTCACTATTTAATCAAGAGAAGAAAGGCTACTGAACTTTAATATATTTCCATGCACTGGTGGCCAAATTGTGATAATAAAATGCCAGATGACCAAACAATGTACTGACTTGTGTTTTGTTTGCTTTTGGTTTCCTGATAGGCACTTCATGTTCTATAACTGAAATTTTAGCAAATATTCTTGACATGTTTCTCTAGTATTTCGATAAAATCATTTTTACTAAGATTCCCTGACAGACAAGTCCAAACATTTCCTCTCCTTTGTTGAATTAGCTCTTTAGATTATTTTTAACTTGGAGATTCTTTCCACTATAAACCATACTACAAAAAGGACTGATAAATTATGTCTATCTCTAATTTATGATCAATGCAAAAATAATCACATAGGTATCCTTGAACTCTTTCTTATTCATTGTAACCATTTACTTTAAATTTACTTAGAAGCACAACTTTTAAAAATATTTAATAATGTATGTTGAAACTTCTTCTATTCAGTTCTCACATAACGTTTTAGGATCATATGAACAACATAGAGAATGTTGCCAAAACTTTTTTTTCTTCAATCTGACCAGTGATAAAGTGCAGACAACTTGCTGCTTTATGTATCTTTTATTCCTTTTGCACTGGTTGAGAAGGCCTTATGACACTTAGGATTTGGGCTTACATGCCCAAGCATCAGACAGTGCTAGTCCAAGTTCTTTAAATTCTTATATGACGAAACCAATACATTATTCTCATCCCATCCTTTTCACATACTCTGAGTACAACTAGCTCTAAATCAGGGACAGATCTTTGATTTTCTCTGATTCATGTCTGAGTTAAAGCAAATTCTGACGGGCTTACAGTTACATTTGTAAAACAATCTTTTCACAAGTACCTCGCTTTTTCTTTGAGTGAAACTATGAGTTCATCTTCTAAAGGACATAAGGGATTCCAAGTGGTGCCTCAGTTTACTCATCAACATCTCCCTGAAGTGATCTCCCATGAGGAAGTAGAAAACGGGGTTGATGACGCTGTTCAGAAAGGCCAAAGGCCGAGACACAACATACAAGATGTTGATGACGAACTCGGTGCACTGGTATTGCTTCCAGTTTACCAGGCGTGAAACGATCCTCACGTTGCGCATGATGTGATAGGGCGTAAAAAGCACAGAGAAGATCACCACGGCCATGATGACTAAGGTGAGAGGCTTCTCAAGGGGCAGAGCAGTAGTGAGCTGCCTGCTTCTCTGCTTTAGAAAGACAGCCATCTTGTAATAAAAGAAGCACATCACAAAAAGGGGAATGAGGAATCCGAACAAAGTTAGATACATGCTGTAGATGAGGCTGTATTTGGCTTCCCCAGAGCTTGCGTAATCATTGCAGGTGGTTTCATTACTATTTGTAGTAGGATGTATAAGAGGAAGTATGGGCAGTAGCTCCAAGATTACTAAAACCCAAATGGCCAACGAGATTAAAATAGCACACTCTTTCTTTTGCAGACGGTGATCCCGGAAAGGGTGCTTCATGAGCAAGTATCGATCTATGCTGATGAAAGTGAGGAAAAGAATGCTGGTGTAGAGGTTGGCGTGAAGCACGTATCGGTTGCTTATGCAGAGCACGGGTCCATACATCCACTTTCTTTTGGCGTAACTTCTCATCAGCATGGGGAGGGTGCACAAAAAAGCGAGGTCAGAGATGGAGAGGTTAAAGAGATAGATGTTACTGCTGTTCCAATTCCTCAGACAGAAGACGTAGCCAAAAACCACAACGATATTCCCAAGGATTCCCACAATGAACTCAATTCCATAAAAAATGGAAAGGTAGTACTTTTCTAGGGCATCCCTTGTGTCCTCCCAGTTTTTGCAAGTTGCATCCTGGTCCTAAAGAAGAGACAGAAAATATAAAGATGAAACACTAGACTATGACAGAGGACAAAACTGTGCAGACTATTATAATAAAACATAACATTTGAAGGTGAATGATGGAGAAGAGGTTACATTAGTAAAAATGCACACATTTATACACATATGCATTATACATATGTCACTAATATATTATTTCAACAATATTTATTACCTTTCAACTATGTGCTGAATATAGTTTCAGGTGCTGGGGATAACATCAGTGAGTAAAACAAAGTTCCTAATCTCTAACAATTTATATTCTCTTGAAAAGAATCAGGAAATAATAAATCATGCCATATAATGATAAATACTATAAATAAAAGCTTATGAAAGGGTTAAAATGTTAGAGCGTTTTGGGATGAAGGGTGGCAGTGAGCTAGTTTTTTAATATGGTGATAAGGTGGTTGCTTTTCTATGAGATGTCATTTGAACAGAAACCTCAGTGAAGAGAGCAAAAGAGCCATATCTACATCCATACAAAGAGTGTTCCAGATATACAGAAGATGTAAGGCCTAAGGTGGAAACATACGCAGAGGGCTTCACAAACAGCAAAGTAGCCAAGGGAAACTGTGACCAAGTAAGTGAAGAGAAGATTCAAATTCACCTTTGTGTCTCCATACCTACCATGTTCCCTAACATATCATCATTATTCAACAAATCCTGCTGAGTTAGATTGAATTGAGCCATAATCTAGAAGAGGAAATAGGGTTTGTTTGTTTTTTTATTTTTAGATCTCCAACTTCACGATTTTATTCCCAGGCAGTCCCCCTCCAAGTATTAACCAGGCCTGACCTGCTTAGCTTCTGAGATCAGACAAGATCAGCTGTGTTCAGGGTGGTATGGTCGTAGACCAACTTCACTATTTTAATAGCATTTACCTATTTCCATATTGTCAAAGACATTTGCTTAATTTATTAAATTTGTAAAACACAATTTTAGTTTTTAAAACTTTATAATTTTTATCAATTTAAAATATGAAACTGAAAATCTTAGTAATAATAACTGTGGTCACTATTTATTGAAAGGTTATAGTGTAGCAACACTGAGTTTACCACTTTCCAAGGATTATCTCATTTAATACTCATAGTGACATAATGAGGTGGGGACTGTTATTATGTTCACTTGAAACATGGTGTTCTCTGAAGCATGGAAAATTAAATATCTTGCTGGCTTAGTCCTTTCCTGCTGTTTTTATAACAAAATGCCTTAGACTTGGTAACTTATAAATAATAAAAATGTATTGCTCACAGTTCTGCAGACTGGGAAGTCTATCAAGGTGCCCGTAGATTTGGCATCTGGTGAAGGGTCATCTCCTGCTTTAAAGATGGCACCTCTTACTGCATCCTCACAGCAATGACACAAGGGGCAAGGTAGCTCCCTTCGACCTCTTTTGTAAGGGCACAAATTTCATTACTTCCCAAAAGACTTCAACTCTTAATAGTATTAGAATTCAATACATAAAGTTTGAGGGGATATCAGTATTCAGGCTATAGCACTTACTTAGGTCATACACCTAATAAAAACCATCATCATAATACCTTTTGATTAAGCACCATGAAAATAAATAACCTGATTCATTCAAACCCCAAAAGTCTTACTAACTTGCCCTTTCTCTCTTGTAATGAGGCCAGATTGTGGTTGGATAGAGTATTTCAAAAGCTAGAATTATTTGAAAAATGGACTGACTCACCATTGCCAAATATTAAATCTTACTTATTTCTCCTATCCAAGTACTAACCAAGTCCAATACTGCTTAGCATCTGTGATCAGAGGAGACTTGGCATGCTCAGGGTGGTATGGCCTTAGACTAAATCTTACTTATCTCTAGTGAGGGAAAATCAAGGTTGAAATTAAATTTTTTTTAAAATGTCTTTGTCGCATATGGGTTTCCAAGTGTTGGCTACAATCAAATGATTCTTTCAGTATAGTATTTTGGTAAATAGGTCAAAATAAGAATGAATGCACCTGAAACTATTTTTCCAGGAAGCACTCAAAATTTGGTAGAATTTGTGTGTTGAAGGCATCTGGAAAATGCATACGTATTTTGCCAAAATCAAGTGGGTAACTATTGTTGATAATCACTGGTATTTTGAGAGTGTTTTATTTATGAAAATAAGTCATGGAATTATAGATATGATAAGTTCAATATTTTTATAAGTTATTTCTAATCACTTGCTTTAAAACATTATAAATTTGCTGGGCTAAGTGTCTCAGCCTGTAATCCCAGGTCGAGGCAAGTGGATTGCCTGAGCTTGCAGGTTTCAGACCTGCCCAGGCAACTTGGCGAGACCTCGTCTCTACAGTAAATCAAAAATTAGCCGGTTGTGGTAGTGCATGCCTGTAGTTCCAACTACTTGGAAGATTGAGGTGGAAGGATTGTCAGAGCCAGCAGGGGCGAGGCTGTGGTGACCGGGAGCGTGCCACTGCATTCCAGTCTGGGTGACTGAGTGAGACTCCAACTCAAAAAAAAAAAATGTAAATTTTTCTGAGTCTTTCAAGTTTTTCCATGGCAACCCACCACTAAGCCCAACTCTGGACAAAACTGGGTGGAAACTTCCTGAGACAGCAGACACATGAATGCTATGAAGGATGCAGCAAATTAATCTTACTCTATCTTTGAGGTTACCTGATTCTACTGCTCTCTCACAGTGCCAACAATTTATTACATTTCTCCATTTCATATTTTTTCCAATCTCTTAAACCTTTTCCACTTACTCTGCTTTATTTATCATTCACAAGTGGTTTTGCCTCCTGATTCACTGAGATGGAGACCATTTGCTGGACTTCCTCCAGATCCAACTCATTTCCAAATCCGCAATATTGCTATGCTACCATTTCTCCTCTTTTCTGTGTTTTCAGCCTTTTCCTCCTCATCTTCAACCTTTATTTCAACTATATCTTTTCCATTAACTTTAAACACTCTAATCTTCTCAGTCTTAAAAATAAGCAAACAAACAATAAATATCTCTTCCTGGTTTCACATTTTCTTCTCCTCTTCATAACTTGATTTCTGAAAAGAGTCATCTCACTAAGTGTTTTGACATCTTGACAGTCCATTCTTTTTTCATCCTATTCCAGTTTGGCTTTTGACCCAGCACTCCACCAAAATAGCTTCCACATTGCTCAATTCAGTAATCATTTTTCACTAGCTCTTCTATTTGACTTCTCATTTGCTTTTCATACTTTGACTTCTGGTAACACTCTTCCTTTGCCTTCTGTGCCATGACAACATTCTAGTTTTTTTCTTTCTCCCTGGTTGCTATTTTCGGGCCCTTTTGGGGGCCTAAGCCATCTTAGGTCAAGCATTAAATGTTGAGTTCTTCAAGGCCCACTTCCGGGCACCATCTTTATCTGGACTCTGCCTAGATCTTCTCATTACTTTTCCAACTTTAATGACCACCTACACACCAACAGCTCCCAGATTTCCAGCCCAGTCTGGATCTTCCATATAAGCTCTAGTTGTTAATACTCACTGCCATTGATTGAGGTCTCACAGGCACCTCTACCTCCAGAAATCCTATTCTAAATCCTCCTTACCAAACTCGCAGCACATTCACTTATCTCAGCAAATGGCTCTGCCAGCTACCTAGTTACTCACCACAGAAATCTGAGAATCCTCAAAGTTATCTAAACTTAATCCAATAATGAATAAACTACCAAGTCTTGTTGTTTGGGTGGTTCTCAAAAGCATCACTACTGTTCCATAGCGGTCATCACTATTTTAGTTCAGGACACTCTCATCTCTGTTCTCATTTACCTATGTCATATCTCCTATGTCACATTGTCCTATGTCATATCTCCTCATGTTCCTCTGGCCCTCATTAATCCATCTTTGCCATTACAGCCAAAGTCTTAAGAAGCCAAAGTCTTAAGAAACCTATAACTCAAAATCTGATCATATTGTTCTCCTTAGTCAAAACCCTTAAATGACATTCCTCAGTCCAAGGAACAAAGTCTAAAACCCTTAACGGAGACAGCAAGGCCTGCAGGACTCCACTTCGACCTCACCTGGCATTACTCACCTCCTTGCACATCTCTCTTTCTTCCTGTTCTTTGGATGATCAAAGAGCCTTCCTAAGTGCAGTCCCCTCTGTCTGAATCTCTTTTCACTGGTGTTTTTCTCCTGTGATACATAGCCCATCATGTTCGTTGTCATATATCTATACTTCTTTCTGGCCTCTGTTCAAGTGTAGGTTTCTGAAGATAGGCTCTCTAACCTACCAGGCTAAACTAAGTCTTCCCATTTATGCTCACACTGTACGCTGAACAACTTTGTCTTACTCATTGTTTATCTTCCACATCTGGCACAGTGACTAGCAGGTAGTAGGTGGTCTGTAAATGCTTGTCGAGTGAAGAGAAGATATGAACAATTGACTGTTTACAAAGTATTTTTATAAATATTTTTTCCAAGACCAGATAAGTAGTAGATCCACCAAATTAACCCGATAGCTCTATATCACTGTAAAAGCTGACATTATATATAATAGGACAGGTACTCAAAGTTGGCAATTGCAGTCGTGGTAGCAGTGGTTTAGAAACACTTTTGCATAAGGTAAAATTTAATATCTGTCTTCATGAATTTTTAAATTAAGGCATTTAATTAAGAAATTACTCTTGAAATTAAGCATAGGAAGTCTAGAAAGACATGTACCAAAGTGTTAGTAGTTTTACCTTTAGTGATGAGATTTCAGAGAATTTTTATTGTGTCCTTTCTTTTTGTTTTACCTGAATTTCCTATCCTTTTTCTCCCCAAATCTGCATGTAAATGATAATATTAAAACAAATTAAATTTCTAAAAATATAGCATAAAAGTCAATGGACTGTTGAAAAAATATAAGCTTTATTTTTTAGATCAGTGGTCGATTTTCACTATTATTCTTAACTATAAGTAGCTTTCAAATCCAAGCTTTCCAGAAGCACTCTCTTCCTGTCTTCTATGACACAACAATTTCCTTGTTTCTCCCCTTTCTTTATTTGCAGACTTTTTTTGTGTGGCCCAATGCTTCTTTGCCCAAGTTTTCAATTTTGGAATTTCTCAGATCTCGGTTCTGAGCTCCTTTGTTATTTTGGGGTACTAAAAAAGCTGGTGCACAAATGCAAATGAAAATTAAGATATAGAGAGTTTCCTTGAGAAAATAAATTTGTTTCATTTTTGTATTTCCTTTCTTTTTCTGGTCATAGGCACTTATCTATGTGCCTAGTAAGCCCTGACTTCTGTCAGTAGCTTATATGCAGCAGAATGGTTTGACTGCCACGTAAGGAAAATATAGTCAAGAAGACTTATGCAACTAGAAGTCAGATCTCCTATGACTACAGCCCAGGCAAGTGAGGGGGCACGTGAGTCACGCAGAATTCTGCTTTTCAATAGTCCAGAGTGTTGGAGATTGGGAGTAGTGAGTACAGAGAACACCGGGACTGGGATAAGAAAAATGAATGACTAAATAATCACTTTTGTCCTGATTTTCCTAGAGTGGTTGCTTCATTTAAAAAAAAAAAACAAAAAAACTTCTAAAGCAGGATGTACAAAATTCATGTTACTTGTGTAACACTCAGAAAATCAAGTAGGTGAAAATAAGAAACAAAAATTGACTGTAAACTAATCACTTCTAATTTGGGGTACCCTTCTTTATAGTTTAATATTTATTTAAATTTATATTTATACAAATGAGATTATGATTTTTATGATGCTTTGGAATCTGCTTCTTTGATACATTTGTTTCATTCTTAGAAAATTGTTTCTAAGTCCACAGCATTAATAAATTATTGTTCTATAAAGATGGGCTGTCTGGTATTTGCTGGCAGACAACTTCACCAGGACTCCAATTTTCAGAATATTATATTCCAAACTGGATAATAATTGTGGTTAAGTGTGTTTTTAGTGTGGCATCGCAATTCTAGAAATGGATGAAGTAAGCTGCTCCTTTAAGCAACACTCCCAAGTGAAGAGAAAATTCCCTCATGAAAAATTAATATTCTCTCTTCTGCTTTCTAGTGGTTGTATTCTTATTTTTTAGGAAATAGAAGTAGTGATAGATTATAACTGATTTGGATAAATTATTTTTAATAATTTAAAAATAGGTTAAGTGTGTTTTTTTAAATTGGCAATTAAAGTGAAATCGTGAGTGCCTAGTCCAAAATATATCTAAAACTGTTAGAATTATTAAACTGGAAGCAATATCTAATTTACTCATATAAGCAGGTCAGTACTACTCATTTTTAATTTGAAGTTTTTTTTCACTTTTGATATATTCAGCTTTTTAAAAATATACATTTTTAAACTTAAAGTTTAAAAGATATATATATGATAGTTTCTTAGCCTTTTGTTTTTTCTTAAAATGTCATTTGTGAAGTTTTTATTTTAACTGTTATGTTATCGCAAGTTTACATAGCAATTTGAGGATTTATTTTAACAAATTGCTTTTTCCCTTATGAAACAATTTGCTTAAAATATATATTCACACTGAAAAGATACCATAATTTAATATTGATTATTTTATCTTTAAACATTCCATAAGTTGCGCCAGAAAATAAGGTATTAAAAAGTAATAGTGTAGCATCAAATTATATATTTATAATCTATTTAAGAATGCTTCATAAATTATAAAAAGTTCTGGAAGGCAGAATAGCAGTAATTTCTGCAATTTTCCTTTTTTCTGAAGTGAATTATATTCTTGAATAATGTCATTTTGACACGCATAAATGTTAAATTTAATTTTAAGGATGTCTGAAAATTTCCTCTGATACATTGTTTTCTAAACATAAATATATTATATATATGTAGATTCAAATAATTTAAAAACCATTTTTGTAAGTATTTATATTTATTTAAGTACATCCAATTACTATTTATATTGAAACATGAGTTACTGAGACTTTAGCAAACATAATAAACCCCTATAATAAAATAAATTTAGTATTTGGCAATTAAAATAAGACATTTAATTTGGTGAAAAATAAATGTAGAGGTAAAAATAATGACTTCCTTTCAGTTTCTTGGACTGTTTTACATCTATTTGTAAATAATTCATTTAAACATTACTTAAAACCTTAACTGCTCACAGCCACTTTTAAAAGAAGCCTCAAAACGAAATCTGGCACGATTGTATACACCTGAGAGACACAAGTTGCAGCATAGCTTACCATTCTTTGGAAGGCTGGTCCCTTGACAGAAACGTTGCCAGCAGTTAGAAACAGCTTCTGACCCAGTGCTGTGCTGCCGGACATGGTTAGTGCAGTCTGATTTGCATATCATGCAGCCAAGATTAATAATTCAAAAGTCCAGGAGTAATTTATTCAGTCAAGCCTCCAAGACAGAGATGTTCACGCAGGGGAATTTCTGTAAGGTGGAGACACAAACCAATGATTCATTTCACAGAAAGCACATTTAACCAGTAGATTTTTAAAAGACTACTATTGAAATTATCTTATCCACTACCAAAGCAACAGAAAAAACGTTTCTCATTTTCATATTCATTTGCATAATTAGACAGTAAGACATGCTAAGCACTGTATATGTTGGGCATACAGTTGCCTCTGCTTTTTCTTCATTTTTCAAATTCACAGTTTTTTGTGAATTCTATATTGCATATGCAATAACTACACCATTGTTTTTAATACTGCTATACCACTGTGTTTGAGGGAACTATAAATTTGAAAGTTTAGAGGGAAATCTGGATATATGTTCTGTGGGTGTACTAGCAAAAAAATCCACTTGAGCTTCAGGGTTTTTTTTTTTTTCCTTCATTTTATTTTCTGTGATTAAAATCAAGAAACACATAAAAATATATCAGGAGGCTAGGGATTAGGGAGAGAGGTGCTGTCTAAGTAAAATAGCCTCAATTCATGGCAATTTATATATCCCAGTCAATGCTCTGAAAAGCATCTGGAAGCACATTACCACCATTTCAGACAGGAAGCACACCTGGCTTTTTTCTGAGGATTATATTAGATTTATATTCAAGTAAACACTCGGTCTGTTTGATGTGAAGCTGAGAGAGTCCCTAATTGTGTAGGCAGTAGTAATCCAATTTGAGTGCTATGTAAGTTGAATGGTGAGTTAGTAATGATAGGCAGAAGCCTAGAACAAAGCTCTGTTACCGCCATCCACCTAGCCAGGTTTTTTCCTTTCTTCTGTATCTGAGAGCCTAAAACTCAGAAACTACTATATATATATATATATATATATACACACATACACACACACACTCATACACAGATATACACATATGCACATGTGTAACTATATATTATATAGTTAAATGTGTATACATGTATAAACTATAATATGTATAAATTATATGTATATTTATATGAAATAATGTCTGTAATTTGTTGTTATGATGATATGTCATGCAAGTGTTGAACTAAGTACCTTTGTACATTGAATGCATATAATCCTCTGAGGTTGTTATTATTTTAAATTTTTTCTCATTTTACAGATTCAAAAGCTGAAGCTGAGAGAGATTAATTAATTTTCTCAAGGTCATAGAATCAGTAAGGAGAGGGACTAGAGTTTAAGCCCAGATAACTTTGATTCTAAAAGTACCAACTGATTCTTGATTGCCCACAAGATTGAATGACAACATCCTTATACACAATAAAGTTTAAGAATTAATAACAGGTATTTTTTGAGAAATGAACTCTTGTCTACTTTTAGAAGGAAGAAAATGATTATATTTGTCTATAATTTTAAAAGGGCAAAAAGCATTTGAATAATCAACACCAGGCTTGTTAATTTAGACATAGATTAACGTGAACCCCCTCCAAACAACAGACATAGGGATGTATTTCACAGGTTTCTACCATGTTTCTGATGGGAGATAAGGGTGATTCCCATCGCATGAGGTGGTGGGAGTTCCACAGAGCTTCCTCTTTCTTCTCCCCACTTCCTGACTACCATTTCACTCTGGACTGCTAAACAAAAAGTGGTCTGTACTTCTCCTTTTTCAAAGTAAAATTGATGTAGATTGTAAACTGGAAGCCTTGCTTCCTTCCCCAAGTCCTGCTTCACCAAGGACCCAGTGCCTCAGAATGCTCTGCTGAGAAACTAGAGTGATTCTGGGAAACAATTAATAAAAGGTCTCCATTACTTCTGTTAGAAAAATTTTTCGCAGGTCTACAGAAGGATAGCTGCCCAGAGGCAAGGCCAGATTCAGGGTTATGGGCCCTGTGAGTAGGATGGGTGTCATGAGTGTGCTACCCTGAGTATGTGATCTTTTTGAGTCTTTGCTCAAAAAGATCACATACTTAACTCAATGCTCTACTATAACATTTTTAACTTAAATTCTTTTTTTTTTTTTTGAGATGGAGTCTCAGCCTGTTGCCCAGGTTGGAGTGCAGTGGCACGCTCACGGCCACCCAAGCCTCGACCTGCTGGACTCAGGTGATCCTTCTGCCTCAGCCTTCCAAGTAGCTGAAACCACAGGCGAGTGCTGCCACACCCAGCTTATTTTTTTATTTATCGTAGAGACAAGGTCTCACCAAGTTGCCCAGACTGGTCTCAAACCCCAGGGCTCAGGCAATCCTCTCGCCTTGGCCCCCACATTTCTGGGATTACAGTCTGAGCCATCATGCCCTTAATTCTTTAATTAAGAATTTAAATTAAATTCTTAATTTTTCACAAGGGGCCCCATATTTTCCTCTTGAATAGGCTTTGCAGATTATGTAGCCAGTTCTACCTGTAATAATACAGATCTAGGAAATTATTTCTGTTCAGCACATCAAATTTCCAGGGAACAGGTTTTTTAAAAATTTTATATATATATATTTTAAGAAGCATGTCATGTTATGGAATTTGAAAACAGTAAAAATTTGCAGTATAATTTGCTAAGAGGCAGTATAACGGTGTTTAAGAGCACAGGTCAAGAAGGTGAATTGCTTCCTTTCAAATCTTGACTTTGTCACTTACTAGTTTTCAGTTTTCTTTCTGGAAAAGGGGCATAATAAAAGTACCAATCTCAGGAGATGTCATGTATATAGTAGATGTACATAGTACATACCTATGTTATATAATAAGAGGTACATATTAATTGCTAAATAATTGGTGAATATTTATAGAAGTTTATAATAAATGGAAGACTTTTTTCAGAATTATGCTAATCGAATATCATTGATGTTAGAATACTTGCTGCCCAGAAATATTCACTTAAAAGGACCTTATAAAAGCTAGCACGGTGAAAAAAATCAGTGAGTTCTTATCATGGCTTTACCTTTTACAGGCTGTGTGATCTCTGAAAAAAAATCACATAACCTGATTTCTCTGTTTGGAAAAAGGGAATAATAATTTCTACTACATAAAACTCATAATGTTCATAGTATCAAATGATTTAATGTTTGAAAAGGCAATGAACTTGGAATGCAAGGGTAGTTCATATAAACTAAGAACACTAATCTGGAAATTCAAGAGAAAAAAGAAAATGGTGGGAAAGATAATCAAAAAACTAATTAAATTCAATGTTAATCATAACTTCCATTAACATTTTTTGAGCATTCACTCTATAATAACACTTCATATGCATTAATTCCTTTAATTTTCACAAGAATTGAATGCAGCGAATACAATTAATATCTCTAATTTTCACATGAGGAAACCAAGGCCAAGCAAAGACTAAATTAATTACCCACAATTACACAGCAGAGTTATAATTTGAAGCCTTGTCTGTTTGACTCCTGAACCCCAAATTTTTGACCATTATTCTGCCTCTCTCTTGGTAAAGAAGAAGATACTAGGTTGAAACATAAAGTTACTGATATTGGGAAATTTTTATCTTAAATATGGCAATTTTATGTGGTTTAGTAAAATAAGTTTAGAATTAATACTATATTTGATTATTGGTTATAAGATTTAGTTATTATCAAATTTAATTATATAAATCTTCCATCTAAAAACAACAGAGTATTTTAGATAAGAAGCCAGACTCATTAAGATGAAATAAAGTGTTTATGGAAAGTTCTACTCACAATATCTCTGGACATGTTTACAAGACATTTCTTTCAACAGCACAAGAAGTTTATGTGAAAAACAAACTGGTCTAAGGGTCACACTAGTCTTCAAGAAATCACAAGCAGGAAAAGAGGAGGACATTGAATCTAACTCAAGGACTTTCTGTAAGTCCTTAAGGATAAATAATAATAACAACCCAAAAAGTTTGAAACAAATCAAGATTACTGAGGAGTAAATTTTGGTGGCTGTAACCAAGACTACATGGTTATTTCTCTATTCAAAGAATGGTTTATGTAGCAAAAATAATAAGGAGAACAGTAAAAAGGAAAACACAGTAGAGGGTGTTTGTGGGATGTCTCTAAATTCTTCCAGTTTCTAGAAATCGACAAGTTGACTTTACCAAGGAAAATGGTCTATTCAAAATGGGCAGTCAAGCTAAGGCAAATCAATTGGTTTACTCTTTACATAAAAATCCTTGTCACTGAGAGCTACATTAGTAATGAACATTTTGACATTGTTGATTTTTTTATCACACAATTGAAAAGAATGTGTCATACCTGTCAATACTGGATGTAACTCAAAATTATTTTCTACTAAATTAAACACATTGTTACAAGTATCCAGCCATAGCCAAAAGATTCTAAGTTCTTTGAAATGCTAACATTAACCTAGAAAAATAGCAAGTTCACCTTTTAGCTTTCAGTTTATACTCAAATTCCAACAGCTAAATTATTTTTTAATGATATGTAGTAAACCTTAATCACAGTTGTTTCTCTGTAAAAGGAATGTCTTGTTTCCCTGATAGAAATCATGATATAGGAAATTCAATCATTTGTGTAAAATGTGGATATACATTTTATTGTTAAGTTACTAATCAAGGCATATCCCTTTTGAATTAAAAAAGTTTGTCTAAAATATTTAAATAATTTATTCATTTGCTAATAGGTCATTCAACTACTTGGTCTTTTCCAGTCACACTTACTGTATTTTATACAAGTTTTCTTGATTCTTGGAGTATTTTACATTATTTATGAAAACAAAGTATCTACTTTATTGTTTTGATATCCTTTTCAATTGACTAATAATCAACCACTCTTCATTTTAATTGTTCAAATATGTTATTTGCCCTTGGAATAAAAAACAAGTCAATCTGATTGAATCTCACTGAGCGTTCTAGTAATTGAATTGAGGGGTTTTCAAAATTCCCTAGAGTACAGGATATATGCTCATTAAGAGAGCCAAGTGCTTTGTGACTCTATTATGAATTAAATAAAGAAAATTACCTATCCCTATTAATAACACATCAGTGGCATGATTTGCTTGTATTAGTATCTATCTCTACAATATACTCATTAATGTACTTATTAAATTTAAAGTTATATTTTATGCTCATTTATTACACTGATTAGCTGATAAAATTTGATTTCACTGTTAGGTCAACGTTGTAATATAGTAAATAAGAATTTTCAACCTGTAACAGCTCTGATAATTACAATGAAACAATGTAAAGGGTTAAGGAAATACTTCAATCACTACCTTTTAAAATATCTCCTCCTCCCTATGTATATTATTCATGTGTCTATAAGTAGTATTTTTTTCACAAGAACGTAACTTTCTATTCTGACATCATTTATATTATTTGAAAGAATTATTGCTAGTCAAAACTTATAGCTTGGGCCATTGCATCTGGAAGTGCCTACATATTGGTTCAAGCTCCCTCATCTTCAGGACCAGATCATCAGACTCAGAGTGGGGAAGAGGGACATGACCAGGGAAGACCAGCTTGGGGACAATGAATAATATTGTGTGAACAGTGGAGATGCAAGAGCCCTTGTTGGGGGAGGAGGAAGTGGCAAGGAGCACTCCCTGAGAGCCATGTGTGCACACTGATTTCTGCAGGAAAAGGAGAAAATCACTCATTCCTCTCAAGCCTGGGGGTCTAATAATGTTTATTTTAATTCTCAAAAAGAAAGATGTGGAGGGCAGAGGAGAAGTGGGTATGAGAGAATTCAACGGAAGAAAACATAACTGCCAAAGTGTTTGAGTTCATCAGCAATTTGGGTCTGGCTTTAGCTGTTGCAGAAGGGTGGTATTATATATGCATTATATAATAAGGATGCTGGGCACAGAGCTGTCTATGGCATGCAGGGCGTTGGGGTAGGGGAAGGACTCACTTGCTTAACTCATGGATACAGAAACCAGTTATCTTTAACTGCCATAACGTGCCAGTCATCATGGTAGCAAAGATTTACGGAATGTCAACATCACACTGTATGTCCACTTCCAACCCATGGATAGCCAGTTTCTTTGCATCTTCACAAGCACTAGAGAGGACTGTCATGAGCATATGCTTCATCAGTCACTGCAGAGATCCTTAAGTCAATGGTGGCTGATGAAGGAATCACCCAGAAAGAGCTAATCTCCAGGCAGGTAAGCAATGATCTTAGGGAGCAAGAAGCCACCTTTTGGCTCACTCTCAATGAGGTGTCCTTGACGCATCTGAACTCACTAGCCCCCACCTTGGTCCCTTTCAAATACCCAACAGAAATCCAACTTTAAGGCTTGCATCCTGCCGGGGCTGGACATGTCTACCAAAGACATGTGCATCCTGCATTCATGCCTCTCTCATTCAGAAACTGCCTTTCTCCATGACTAGTGTCTGTGCTTAGGGAAACAACCATGGGAAGAAAACAATAAAATGTCAATAAATGACAGACCTTCCAACTAAAATTTTTAAGAAGGAGTGAGGGTGAAAGAGAGAGAAATAACAGCAAGCTTGAGATAGAGGATGAAGTAGTTTGATCTCCCACCATGCACCCATCTTCCGGAGAGGGATAAATCAAGCTATGGCTCACCAGGACCTCCTCACTGTCAAAGGACCTCATTACACAGAAACTTATGCCAAAGATCATTCATTGTAAACTAAACTCTATGTTTGTTCACTGTGACCACAGGGAAATGCAACAGCTGCATCAATTTGTTTTGCCACTTGAAAAGGCCTGTAACCCTCAAACTGTAACTTATGGAATACAAACAATGCATTTTTTAATTTGACCTTTCCCCTCTCCTTCACTCAAAATCTGTTAAAGATCTGTACATAGATCAATCAGGAACTGGTGAAATGCTAACTTGTATCAGAGATTAGAACATGGGGCGGGGGGGGATTGAAATAACTTTTCCTAATGGTACTAGATTCTTGTAGGTTAGATATCAAAAGTCATGAAAGGAGGAAAACAGATTAGAAAAACCCTTCACAAAGCAGTATCTGACATGTCTCTTCTAATTTCTTTTCCATCCTCTTAACTCACATACTAATATTTTATTATCCACCTCATGTTCTACCTCAATAATTAATTCAACAACCATATGAGAGGCTACCTCCCAAAAACTCAGAATTTATGTATAATAAATTGTATTTATTATTATTAATACATGTTTAAACTTCAGTCCCTTTCAAAGTACTCTCCATTTGAACAGTCCACAGAATGGAAAGAAATACTTGCTAACTGTATGTCTGACAAAGGCCTAACATCTAGGATCTACAAGAAACTCAAACGTGCCAAAAGGAAAAAAACAAACAGCCTCATCCAAAAGTGGGCAAAAGACATGAATAGACATTTCTCAAAAGAAGATATACAGACAGCCAACAGACCCATGAAAAAGCGCTCAGCCTCACTAATCATCAGAGAAATGCAAATCAAAACCACATTGAGATACCACCTAACCCCAGTAAGAATGGCCATCATTAATAAAACAAAAAACAACAGATGCTGACAAGAATGCAGAGAAAAGGTACACTTCTACACTGCTGGTGGGACTGCAAACTAGTGCAACCTCTTTGGAAAACTATGGGAATGTCTGAAAGAACTACAAATTGATCTATATGACCAAGCAGTCTCCCTATTGAGAATATACCTGGAGGAACTCAAATCATTCTACCAAAAAGATACTTGCACATGCATGTTTATTGCAGCACTATTCACAATAACAAAAACATGGAACCTACTGTGCTGCCCATCAAAACTGGACTGGATTTTAAAAATGTGGTACATACCCATAATGGAGTTTTATGCAGCAATAAAGAAGGACAAGCATATGAATTTTGCAGCAACTTGGATGTATTTAGAGTCGATCATACTCAGTGATCTACCACAGAAACAAAGAACAGAGTGCCATATTTTCTCACTCATAAACGGACCTTGAACAATTGTCATAATACTATACGAAAGAGATTGGCAGTTGAGGGAAACTGCTAGGGGAGGTCGGAGCACACCTCATCAACAAGGGTACCTGCATAATGAACATTTGTATACCTAACCCTGAATTGTACCTTGCATTTTTAAAATAAACAATTTAAAAGGTACTCTCCATTTGATGCAATACACCTATTGAGATACTTTTTCCACTGCTCAAAACAATTTTAGAATTTGTCAGTTTGGAAACCTTTTAGCGGTTCTGCCTTTTTTTGTTTCACCTCTTTCAAGCAAAACGTTTCCCTTTTTTCAAGCAAAATGTTTTCCGAGGACTTTTTTCATTGGAGAAACAACAAAAAAAGTCGCTCAGGTGAAATCAGGTGAATAGTAGTGAAGGTGGAACATGGGGTCATGCTGGTTTTGGTCAAAAACTGCTTAACATTCAGCATGGTGTGGCCAGATGCACTAGTGAATCACCCATCATGAAATGGGCAAACGCATTGAAAGAATCAAAAAAATTTCATTGAAGCAGAATGCAGCCTCTCCCAACAACACTAGGAGGTACAATGATGCTGATGGGTTCCTAGAATACTTACCTAGCTGGGGAAGCCTATACTGCAAGGGACCCATCTTCCAAAAAATACTTCCAGTTTTTTTGAGTCTCCCTTCATTTATTGATCACCTATTTCGTTCAAGGTACTATGCAAAATAAAAGGATAAATAGGCACAAAACCTGACCTCAAGGAATTTATGACCCTTTCCATTCAAACTCTTCAAAAATTCTTCACAAAGTCTCATTTCACATGAAACTTCTCTTTTTGGCTTCTATATCACTTCAGCTAGTCTACAATATATAACTTGTTATTGTTTGAATTCTTAGAAGATTGTATTTATGTGATACTCTTACATATCTAACTTTTCTATAATCCCTAGCTGGCCGTCTTCCCCCTTTTTGTTGATTTACTAAATCAAATAAAATTTGATATGTGACCTTGAAAATTTTACTTCATTATCTGAGCCTTGATTTTCTCATATATGTATCAAATTGGTGGGCTGAGTTATTGATGGCAAATAAAAGGCATGAAGGGCTACCTCTGTCCATGCTTGAGTCCAGAGTAGATATGATTTATCAGTTATGTATTATTTTTGCTGTGCTCAGATTTAACCTCAGAATATTTCTCAACACAATTTTCCAGGAAGTCCCTTCCAGTTAAAGATATCACTCTTGGTATAGCTTGGCTCAAATATAAGAGCTTTTGTTTAAATGTTATCTAGTTTTACCATGTGAAAACTTCCTCTAAAAAAGTGCAGTACCAAGAATTTGTTTTTTTCTAATCTTTTCTACTCTTTCATGATTACTTGTCATGAGCTCCTGGAAAACTCTTGATTGTGAATTTGACCACAGTGGATATATTAACTAAATTCACTTACTCTGAGATCTGAAAATTCATATTATAAACTTCAAACACTTTTTGCAAAATGCCAAGGTCTAAATAACATGTGGATTACTGTTTCAATGATTATTCTTAGTATGACCTCTATAATTTGATTCAAGACTTATGTGGTATCAATTTTAATTTAAGGTAATGCAAGGTATTGAAGTACTGGCTGATTTTGAATCTCACATGTAGTGCTTGAAATGATTACAATTTAATTTTTGTAATATATGGGTTTATGACTAATAGAATGGCCTAGGCCACCTTTGGTGATTACACATCCCTCCTTTAAATAGCAGGAAGAATTACGCATACAGAACAAGAGACAAGAACAAGTTTCCAAATACTGTTCCCTAGAATAGTGAAAACCCATACTCTTAGACAATCTGTGGGAAAGGAATGCAGGGAAGAGTATTCTATCACATAGCACCATGTTTTGTGAACTCAAGAAGGGAATAAATAAGAAAAATCAATCACAGAAATGGAGTGTATGTGGTGGGAGGAAGGGCAGGCTGGGGAGAATCCTCTTAGAGTTCAGAACATCAAAGAGCAATACCGACCTAGGAGAAATGTTTGGAAGTATAGATATGTAAATGCCAAGGTCAAAGAACAAGAGTTAATGTGAAGAACGAGTCCTTCACTTATAGTAAGCAATAAATTTGCTGCTAATGGTAAAAATTATAGAATTTGAAGGAATTTAACTTTCCTTTTCCTTAACTGGGTCCATTGTATATTTGTTTTAATTAAGAGAGTCTGCTGCCTCTATTAACCTTATAACTGCACACTTGTGTTTGCACAGATGGGAAAATATTTTCTAGAATTGATTTGCTTTTGTTAATTCCAGTTTGTGTAATATGCCTTTAAAAAACTGGTAATAGTTGCAAATCATAATTTTAAAAGCCTATTTGTAGGTGTTCTATAATACAAAGTTCTAAATTTGCAGAGTTGATTGCGTGGCATAAAAGAGGAAGCAGGAAATATTATATGTATGGAGAAAAGATTAATGTCAGTCAATAAGAGCCTCTACCTGAGTCAGGGCACTCAAGCAGGTAGTATGAATATAGCCCACAAATGTGTTTGAATCTATGGCAGATGTTTGTGTTTCACACTTTCTGGTTCAGTCACACGGTAATTTTTTTTCATCTTAACCATTTTTATTATTAATTTTTTTCTTTCAGTAGCTCTAGGGGGTACAAATAATTTTTGGTTACATGATTACATTGTGAAGAAGTTTGGACTTTAAATGTACCCACAATGTAATATTTTTAATTAATTAGACATTTTATTTACAATAACTGTACGGTTATATGCAATTGTGAGAAATACAGCAGACAGATCTCATGTATTCTTTGCCCAGTTGCCCCCAGTGATAAACTCTTGTGAAATGATGGCACTGTATCACAACCAGGATGATGACAATCTGCAGAGCATCCCCCTCCCCACAAGGATCCCTCCTGTTGCCCTTTTATAGTCATACTCACTTCCTACCTGCTTCCACCTCCTTTTAAAATCCTAGTAATCACTAATCTGTTTTCCTTTTCTTTTATTTTATCATTTCCCAAAATGTTATATGAATAGAATCATGCTGTATATAACCTTCTAAGATTTGTTTTTTCTCAGACAACATAATTATTTAGCAGTCCATTCAAGTTGTTGCATGTATCAATAGTTTGCCTGCTGAGTAGTACTTCATGGTGTGGAAAGACCACAGTTGGTTTGCCTGTTTAACCAGTGAAGGACATCTGGGTTGTTTTCAGTGTTTGGTGTTTAGGGATGAAGCTAATGTGATCATCCATGTACAGATTTCTGTGCAAACATCTCTTCATTTCTCTGGGATAAATGTCCAGGAGCCATGTGGTAGTTGCATGCTTAGTGTTTTAGAAAACTGCCAAACTATTTTCCAAGGTGGCAGCATTGTTGCATATTTCCACCAGCAATGGGTGAATGATGTGTGTTTTTCTGTATCTTCACCAACATTGATGCTGCTACCATTTTAATTTTAATCATTCTTATAATTATTTAGGGATAACTCACTGTGGATTGAACTTGCATTTCCCTAATGGCTAATACTATCAAATATATTTCATGTGCTTATTTTCTATTTGTATACGCTTTTCAGATAAATGTCTGTTCATGTACTTTGCCCATTTTCTAATTGGACTATCTAGGTTTTTTGCTACTGAGTTTTAAGAGTTCTTTATATATTCTAGATACAGGTCCTTCGTCAGATATGTGTTATGAGTGATTTCTCCTGGGCTGGGACAGTAGTGCTCAGTCGTTGCTCTCAGGGGGCCTCTGCTGACACTGCAGTGAGTATGGCCTTGTTACCAGTGGGCCATAATAGTGGTCATTGGGCAATGGTAAATGTTCTGACTCCGTTGCATGCTCCACTCCTCTGACACCACTCCAGCAAGGAGTTGGGGAAGCATTTGGTTACTACCCATTGGGAATGAAAGTCCTAGCTCCTTATTTGACCTTGTCTGCCACCACACTGGCAGGTGCATTGGGGTGTCTCAGTAGAGCATAGCCAAAGTGGAAGTTTAGTTTCCCAGCTCAGCTTGAATAGGACGGGCCAGTTACTTTTGTGGTGTTTGGTTCGATTAGGGTAACTGTTGTCTAATAGGTTTTGTTTTGTTTTGTTTTGCTAGTCTCCCCCATTCCTGTTCCTCTGGCTATAAAAAGAAGTCTTTCCTTGGAGTTCTTTTGTTTTGTCTGTGTTCATTGGTATTTCTGGGATGTCAGCTTCTTTAGCTCTAGATTGGCATATATAAGGCAAAGAGAAAACTAATAGAAACCACCACTGTGTCATTCCTTGGGCACTGAAGTCTCTAGTTTCTCTGGCTTGCTACCTTCTTTCCTTCCAAAATCTTCCTGTGCTTGTTTTATAAAGGATGCCCAGGGTTTTTAGGTGTATGTAGAAGGAATAGGAAAAACTGTGTCTACTTCATCTTTCTAGAAGCAGTGGTCTCTCAATAATGTAATTTAAATTAAGGAATATGAATTGATAAATGTTTCTTTAAAATAACAGGACTAAGTCACGTGGTTATTTTCTATATTTCCATATTGCTGATATGTGTAGTGGCTGCTTCAATCTTAGAAATAAAATAATATGACCTTGATTGACCTTTGTAAATGTTCTTGTACAAAAATGAGCAGAAATATAGGTAATAATAGAAATGACTTTTAAATTACTTACAGGAACTTTAGTACTTAGATGGAGTAATTTTTAGCTTGGAATTATATTTGCCCCCACATGATATTTTAAATCTGTTTAAAAAGTTATATTACATTAAAAAGTTTCAAAGATGTGCCAAGTATAACAGGAGAACTGTTCTGGACATCAAAAAGCTCAAGTATTTTTTCACCTTTAATTACAAAGTTTATCTTTGCCAAAAGTTATTTGGAGAAAAAAGAAGGATTTGAGTTAGCAAATGAATTCTTAAAGGTGTTGCTAAGGAATGAGCATAGTTGTTATATTTTAAATAAAATGTATCGTGTAACTAAACCAATATAGTTTCTTTAATATTATGAAATGATAGTAAATGTTCTTTATTGTTTGTAGGTTACAGGAATTTCCAAACCAAATGTGTATATAAACTATAAACACATGACAGTTAACTTTTTAAAAATTATGCAATATTGATTGACTATTAATTGTGTCCTACAAGTTGTATCCAACTAATAAATAAAACTGATAAAGTGTCCATCATTGATGAAGGTGTAATATGATTCATTATATTGTGACACAGGTCACAGAAAGACAATGGTTATTTGTAATGCTAATGCCTAGAGTAATGTGAAACAAAAAAGAAATATCCTCTGAGGATCAGAAAACATCGCCACAAAAGCAGATACCTTATAGTCTAACTACTTATGTGCATAAACAGATTCCTTTTTATGTAGCAAGTGGTATACTGGATCTCACTCCTAACTAGCTCATAAGAACCTGTTGCTAAAGTTGTAGAAACTTTTCAAGCTAGTTGAGGTCAAAGTGGTAGCTTGAACTTGGCCATAGTGGGAGTATTTATACCACAGAAATTGTATTTATGAAGTGGTGTGCTGGTAAATGTTTAACAACCAACCCTTTGTAAAAAGCAGGGTTTGAGAGGAGGATGGGCTGTTTTAAATTCTTATATTTGCCATCATTACTAAGCGGCATATATAAATGCGTATGTATGCATGTGTGTATATAAATATATATATGCATATATACACATATGCAGATATACTTATATGTGTTAAATATGTATAAGATAAACACACACACAAAGATTATTTTTCCAACAAGTGTACATTTTAAAAACCATCCTTGGCATAAACTGTACTAGGTACATTAGGGAACACACGCATGACTAAAAGTGTGCTGCCTTATCTGCATGGGAGTATCTAGTTGAAAAAAAATAACAACAATATTGTGACATTTTCTTCCTCATCTTTGCCTCATTCCCCCTTTACATCATTAAACAAATTTGCCTCCTTTTCCCTTTTGCGTCACGAAGCAAATATTTCTTGAACATGGCTGAAAAGAAATATTTGCAGAAATGGTTGCTAGAACATTCCTTAGTCCCTTTGGTGAGCAAAGTTCTCTCTCTGCAGTAAGTTACAAACAAATGACAAGTGACAGAAGGCACCATAGAATATATTCTAAGAGTGTTTAGAATTCTTCCCTCTCTTGCAAGTATGTGCTCATAAGCAAGGAATAAGGAATGTCATCTGTTTAGAGATGGGGGAGACATGGTAAATGTTCAGGAATTTTTAAAGAGAACGCTGCCTCCTTCCTTTCCCAAGAGTATCTCAGCTTGGCACACTCCCCAATCTTTTCTTCATGGCTTCACTTCTAAAACAGAAGGAAGTCATAGTCTTAAACTTCACTCAGCTCATTAAATGAGAAAACAGGTCTTTCCCTCACACCAGACTGCAATAAATTCATTTTTAAGTTTCTTAATACAGATAGACTTAAACTGCCTCCCTAGTCCCAAAGGGAGACAAAGGTATATGAAATAACTGTTTAGTGTTGACATATTTTGTTCCTCATTTTCTTCACACATTTATCAGTTAAGTATAGAATAATAAAATATCTGTATAATAAGAAAACATGATTCATGATTAGAATCATTAAGTTTAGAGCGATGATAATTCTGATTCAGTGTCTTATATGATAAATGGCTTGAAATTGTGTTGTCTCTTTGAATCGTGAAATTTAACACTATTATTTATGTCATGACAACAATTGCTACACAATTCACAGAGGGAAAATTGTTCTGTACATCTAGATTTGCACCTGCCTTAGTTTAGTTTAAAGGTACATATTGCTGTTAGATACAATCATATCAAATAAGATAATCCCTTAATAGTGCTTATTGTACTGACTATCATTTACATGGCTGTGAGCTTAAATTTCTACCAGGCTGATATGTTTTATTTCAAATTGTGTAAGTAAACTGTGCAAGAATTGTAAAGAGAAAGAAATAAAATATAAAATACATTGACTTGATAACTTTGGCAACAAATGCTTTATTTTTAGGCTTGACTAAAATAAACCAAGAAAAGAACATTGCATAATTAGGCTTACAGAGGTACCTATCTAAAAGATAAAAATTCTTCTTTGTCTCTGTATGTCCAGAAAACCCATCCTGGCAAAATCGTACAAAGTCAAAATGATCAGGCAGTATGAGGGCCAAGATACATGATTGCTTTGTTTTGAAAAATGGATACACTTCATCCTGAAGGATTAAGCCCATGCTTAATTCCAAGAGTTTCCTGAACTAAAGCATTTGCACCATTCTGTATCCTGTTGCAGGCATTCTTTCATGCATAAAGGGGATAAATGCTTTGGATTTTTCTATCCTCCCCAAGATGGCTCAGGTCAATAATATAATGGCAGATGGAAAGAGCATGGATCACACGCCTCTCCAACCTCTCAATGGTCTTTCCTTAGAAAAATGGCATTAAGTCATATCTGGTTATAAAATATAAGAAATATTAGATTTACAATAAGTCAGTAATATATTTCAAAAGGGCTAAATAATGTTTCTCTAAATGATGTCTACATGTTTGCACACAGAGACCATTGCACAGTTCCCATGTACCCAAGGTCAAGCCCTAAGTGGAGGAGACCCATGGGCATAATGTTTTTCAAATTCTAGATTAGAGTTAATTATACTAAATAGAATGGGCTTCATTATAATGTTTCTTTTTGGATCTGCATATTTCCTCTGAGATTTAAAAAATCTCAGAGACACAATATTGCAGGCTAAAAATTGCAACTCTTGATAATGTCTATTAAACACTATAATTTGCATGGGCAATATTATATTGTTACTGGTGGAATATTCTTTTAAATTTTTCTTAATGATGACAGTTACATAGTAGTTGAAATTTTGCATGAAGGTTTCAGAGATCTTTTATTCACTTGCATTTTCATTTTTCATATTTTTTTTCTTTAGCAAAGTTTATTTTCTTGTCTTTTATAGTTTCTATGACCCCATGTCCTGTGGGAGCCTGATCCTGATCTCTTGTATCTTTAAATTCTCACAGCTCACACTCAGTTATATTCTCTTTCCAAGGTTGTGAACCCTGTGACTCTTGTAATCTTCTCAAATCTGAGTTCCAAGAAAGGCAAGTGATGGAATGGTTTGCTTAAATATAAGAACCAAAGATGTATATTGTAGACTGTATGTATTTGATCAGCAAATTTCTTAAAAATAAGTGAGATTTACAAAACAAACTGTCTATAGTAAATTTCAGCATATTACACACCATCTCCATAAATAGTTAAATAGAAAGGTGCCGCCTTCTCTATATATTTGGTAACTAACCAAAAAAATCTATGATATGTTGAATTAGTCCTGTCATAATTAAGTACTATGCCAATTGTCAAGAGGGAAAGATAGGTAAGTTACATACAGTCCCTGACATAAAAAATGTACTTTAAAATGTGCTTGAAATTCTCAGTTACCACCAGAAACTACAGAGGAATTTGCCGAGGATATAGCTCAACTCTTAATGGAAGCCTTCACCTCTCCCACCTTTACTCAAAGACAAATTGACACAGAAATACTAAATATGGGACTTAGAAAAATGTGAAATTATTATATGACTCTTGGTTTCCAAGTACATGCAGTTAATATCCTTTGATGTGTTTTCTTTATTAAACTTTATATGGCGTTATGTTATAAATGCTTGCAGAGCAAAAGCAAAAGTATTTGCTTAGTGATGCAACTTGGGAGTTTCTAGGACAGGGATTAGATTAAGTGACATATACTTTTCCAATCTATGAAATAAACAGAGCTTTCATGTCAGGGTAACTCTGAAATAAGGAGTACACATATCTGAGTTTCAAGTTTATGACTGTGATATGAACTTCTCTACAATATCCTCACCCTAAACTTGCTAAAATAGATCATCTGTGTGTGTGTGTTTTTTTTTTAATTCAGTTTCATGAGGTCCCGCTTGTCTATCTTACCTCTTATGGCATGGGCATCTGGTGTTTTGATCAAGAATTGGCGGCTGATTCTGATTCCTGTAAGGGAATCGCCTGTGTTTTCAAAGATTCTTATAGTCTGAGGTTTTACATTTAGGTCTTTGATCCATTTAAAGTTGATTTTTGTGTATGGTGATAGGTAGGGATCCTGTATCATTCTGCATGTGGTCAGCCAGTTTTCCCAGAGTCATTTACTAAATAGGTTCTCCTCTCCCCATTGGCTGATGGGGAGACTTTGTCAAAGATGAGTTGGTTAAGAAATTGAGGTTTTACTTCTGGGATCTCTATCCTGCTCCATTGGTCTATATACCTGTTCTTGTGCCAATGCCAGGCTGTTTTGATTATTGTAACCTTGCAGTAAACTTTAAAATTTCGAAATGTGATACCTCCCACTTTGCTTCTTCTGCTGAGGATTGTTTTGGCTACTCATGGTCGTCTGTATGAATTTCTGTATTGTTTCCAGGTCTGAGAAGAATGATATTGGTAATTTAATAGGTATCGCATTGAATCAGTAGATCGCCTTTGGTAAGATGGACATCTTAACAATGTTGACTTTTTCAATCCATGAGCATGAAATAATTTTACATTTCTTTGCATCTTCTATGCTTTCTTTGAACCGTGTTTTGTAGTTTTTGTTATAAAGGTCTTTCACTTCTCTGGTTAGAAAGCTAGACAAGTGGGGCTTCATCAAACTGAAAAGCTTCTGCAAAGCAAAGCAAAACAAAACAAAACAAAAAACCATCAAGAGAGCAGGAAGACAGCCCACAGAATGAGAAAAAATATTTGCCAACTGTATATCTGAAAAAGGCCTAACATCCAGGATCTACAAGGAACTCAAACGTGCCAAAAGGAAAGAAAAACAAAAACAGTCCCATTAAAAAGTGGGCAAAAGACACTTCTCAAAAAAAGATATACAAGCAGCCAACAGACACATGAAAAAGTACTCAACCTCACTAATTATCAGAGAAATGCAAGTCAAACAACACTGAGATACCACCTAACCCCAGTAAGAATGACCATCATTAATAAAACAAAAAACAACAGATACTGGTGAGGATGCAGAGAAAAGGGAATGCTTCACTGTTGATGGGAATGCAAACTAGTTCAATCTTTATGGAAAACAGTGTGGTGATTCCTAAAAGAACTAGAAATTCACCTTCCATACAACTTCCATATGACTCAGCAATCTCCCTACAAGGCATATACCCAGAGGAACTCAAATCATTCTACAAAAAGATAACCGCACATGCATGTTTATTGCAGCACTATTTACAATAGCAAAAACATGGAACCAACCATGCTGCCCATTGAAACTGAACTGGATAAAAAAAATGTGGTACATATATATAATGGAATATTATGCCGCCACAAAGAGGGAGAGAATTATGGACTTCACAGCAACTTGGATGGAGCTAGAGTCTACAATACTCAGTGATCTATCACAGAAACAAAGAACTGAGTACCATATGTTCTCACTCATAAATGTACCCTGAACATTTACTATAATACTATAAGAAAGGGATTGGCAGTAGCCAGAAACAGCTAGGAGAGGGAGAGAGGGAGCACATAACATCAATAACGGTGCCTGATCTCAAACCAGGCAAAGCGGGAACCAATGAGAGGTCCAGACTTTACCTGTACAATGATCACTTGTATAACTAAAGCCTGAATTTTACCCCACACCTTTAAAATAAAATTTAAAAATTTTTATTTATTCACTTTTTTCTTCTTTTTTTTAGAGACAGGGTCTCATTCTGTTGCCCAGGCTGGAGTTCAGAGGTATAATTATAACTCACTATAGCCTCAAACTGCTGGGCTCAAGCAATCCCTCCATCTCAGCCTCCCTAGTATCTATGACTACAAGTGTTCACCACCTTTCCTGGCTAATTTTTTTTTTTTAATTTGGAGTCTCACTTATTGCCCAGGCTGGAGTGCAGTGGCACAACCACAGTCACTATAGTCTTGACTTGCTGGGCTTCGGTTATCTTTCCATCTCAGCCTTCCAAGTAGCTGGAATCACAGATGGATGCCACCACATCCTGCTAATTTTTTTATTTATTGTAGAGATGAGGGCTCACCAAGTTTCCCAGGTTGGTCTCGAACCCTGGGCTCAGGCAATCCTCTGGCTTTTGCCTCCCAAAGTACTGGCATTACAGGTATGAGCCACCACGCCTGGTTTCACCTATGATTTTTTTATTGACCATATATAGTAATAAGTATTGGAGTCCTTTGGGATTATAGAAAATATCCACTAAATAGATAGCTTTACTCGCAGTATTATAGTTAGTATTATATTACATGTATTTTGCAATGTGCTTGGAAACCAAGAGTCACGTAATGGTCTCACATTTTTTCTAAGTCCCATATTTAGTATTTCCATGTCAATTAGTCTTTGAGAAAAGGTGGGGGAGGTGAAGACTTGCATTAAGAGTTGAACTGCATCCTCAGTCAATTTCTCTGTGGTTTCTGGTGGTAACAGAATTTCAAGCACATTTTTTAAGTACATTTTTAAAGGCAGGGACTGTATGTAACTTACCTATCTTTCCCCCATGACAATTGACATAATACTTAATCATAATAGATAAAATTCAAATTTATCTTTTTTGGGGTTAGTTACCAAATATATAGGGGAGGCAGCACCTTTCTACTTATCTTTTTATGGAGGTGGTATGTATCTTGCAAAAGAGGCATATTGTAAGGATGTAATCAGATAAAAATATAAATGCAAATATAGTTAGACCTCACTAAAAACCTAGAATTTTAAAAGTCAGCAATTAATGAATTGAAGTTAGTCTGTCTGTCTATCTATCTATCTATTTATCTGTCGTTCATCGATCATCTCAGTATTTAATTCATTGACCTCCTTTTTTTTGTTGGCTTTCTTAGCCTGCTCATTTCTGAATGGTTTCAAATGGTTCTCTCAGCCACTAGGATTACAGATTCCTTTAGCACAACTTCTTAGCTTAATGATCTAATTCCCAATTTTTGAATGAGTGGTCTTAAACATACCAGCTAGGTCTATGTGTCTTGAGTAAGTAGTAAGCAGGGCATAGAATCATATGTTATAAGTTAAATGTCATTTTCCTTAAAAAGGGACATGAATGAAGCAGGCAGTGAAAGATATCTCTTGTAAACAGGCACCTTAACCACAACACGACTAAAACTAGAATCACTCCTCTTTTTCCACACTTCCTTAATCCACATTCCAACTCCACCTGTCCTCTTATATACCCTATATTGGTGATTGCATCATGATTCATTTGCTTATCTAATCTAAGGGAATAGCAGACATTATTGATTTCTCTTTTCTATCTCCTGCATATACAATCTGTTCTTGGATACTGATGATTCATGAATATTATGACTTAGGTGCCATTCACTTGCTGGAGCTTTATATATATTATTTTATTTTAATTTCCTTAACAAGGGCAAATTTAACATAGTATCTATATTTTATAGATGAGAAAACTGTGGGTTGGCGTAGTTAAGTAACTTAATGTGACCTAGACAGAACTGGGTTTTTATTCTAGGCACTAGGACTCTGGAAATATTACTGTAGTAGTCTTCTGCCTCGCTTAATAGGAAATTAGAGTATTTTAATCAGGAGAATCAGGAAACCTGGACTTGCTGTAGTTATTTTACTTCTAATGCTACCTCTTTCATGGGTAAGTTACTGATTTTTTTTTTCTTAATTGACTTCAAGGGAGTCAGTTGGATAATAATAAATGAATGGCTACTCAATTCTTATGTCTGTATGATTTCCTGCCTCTTTTCCTTTTTCCGGTCAGGGTTCCTTACCACTCCTGGTACCTAGCATTCCTGGCTCACTCCAGTGTTTGGTCTCAGTACTTTAAGGACTGTCGAAAGAACAAGTTTAAGTACATCTATCCTTTTTTAAAGCAGACTTCTGAGTACTGATACCTAGAAATACAATATAAAGAAAGAGGCACAATTTATTAATCTTTCCTGTAATTTAAAAATGTGTAAGTAGAGGCTAGGCATTGTATCATTTTTTTTTTTTTTGACAATGTTAGTTTTATTCTTTCAATTCATGCTTTCCCAACTTGGGTCCTATTTCAGATTTGAGTAATCATTGTAATCCCTTCCTCAATATCTAGAATAGAAAAGTCTTTATTCTCTTAAATATTTGTTCATGATAATTGTGTGACCCAAGTCTTCATACATATGTTTGTACATAGAGTTGTGGTTTGGGAAGACTGTAAAAGGTACAGTGAGAGTAGGGCCCCAGTATGTGTATAATCCTTGCATATTTGATCTTGTGACATTGATGGTGAAAACTATGATTTATTTGATATTTATTCTGGGTCAGATTTACTTAGAAATTTATTAACTGCTTTATAATGTCCCACTTTTGGATTAATTTCACAACTGTATATTTACAGACACAGATGGAATTGTATACAAAAAATATTTTCCACTCAACATTACAAGACCTTGATTTATGATCTGTTACCCATTTTCTAAAGGAAATGTAATTGTCTTATTGGCTACTATTTTGTACTATGCTTTTAACCTTTCCTTTTTTTAACCAATTCAACACTTATCATTGTCTTAGCACTTTTTAATAACTCTATTATGGCAGGTAACACATTCTGCTGTATGAATATAGTCAGTTTTATGTTGTCATTGTTAAAGTTCTGGAGCATCTCTCACAGAGAGGGCACACAATTAGAGATCAACAAATATTACCTGAATTAAATGGAAGCACTACTAAACTGATTAAATCTTATATGTATTTTTCTGTTTCATATTTTTTAAAGTATTGTTCTTTGTTCTATAAGTTTTAGAATTAAACTCTTGAATTCATTAGTTAGGAGTTCCGAGAGACATCAGTACACTCCAGGAAATCTTATGATTTTAAAGCATTTTAGTTTTTGTTTACTTATTCTACAAAAATGGAAATTTTGACCAAACTCTTAAAATCACCTACAGCATAACATTTCAAACAATTTTTTTGTTGGACTCTCATCTCAGCAGTCAAAAAAAGATATATTTAAACTCTTTAGTAATTAGCCTGCTAAGTTCCTCAAATAAAAATAAATTGACTTCTGTTAGTTTGCTTTTAGGGTGATTGAATATAAGAAACAACAACTTAGGTTTAAAAATAACATTTTATGAGGGGCTATTGCAGGAAGTCCAAAGATGATAGTGACTTCAACTAGACTGATAGTGATAAAAATAATGAGAAATGAATGGATTGAGGTAATTTTGAAAGTGGAGCCAGCTGGAATTGATGATGGAATAGATGTGAGATATGAGAGAAGGAGGAATGAAAGATCAATACAAGATTTTTGACCTAAGTAACTTGAAGGAAGAATTGCATTTACTGAGATTTGGAAGGCTTGAGAAGAAGCTGGTTTTGATTGTGTTATATTTTATTACCTATTCAGTATGTCAAACTACCAGTTGTATTTATGTTTCTGGGGTTAAGAGAGAAATAGGTGGGGGATATACATCTGGAAGCCACCAGAATATAAATGATAACTAAAATCATCGCCACAGATGATCTAAGGAGTAAGTATAGATAGAAAAAGAAGAGAACATGCCTTAAACCCAGAGATACCAACATCTGAAAGTTGAAGAATTGAAAAGTGCCTAGCAAAAGGAGACCGAGAAGTCCAGAAAGTAGAATTGGTGATTCAATGCCACATTTCAGAAGCACGGGATAATCAACTGCTACAATTTTTGGAGCAATAAATTTGGTTAGGCAAGAGGGATTGAGATTAGGAAGTCCTGACTTTTTAAAATTTGAATTATTTTTTGATACAGGGTCTCATGCTGTCACCCAGGCTGAAGTGCAGTGGTGTGATCATAGCTCATTGCAGCCTTGAACTCCTGGACTCAAGTGATCCTCCCATTCCAGCCTTCCAAGTAGTTGGGACTACTGGTGCATGCTGCCACATCTGGCTAATTTCTTTTATGTTTTATTTTTGTAGAGATGTGTCTTGCTGTATTGCCCAAGTTGGTCTCAAACTCCTGGCCTTAATGATCCTCCCACCTTGTCCTCTCGAAGTACTGGAATTACAGGCTTGAGCCACTTGTCCCAGCTGGAAGTTCTGACTTTTCCACGGTAATGGACAGAGATAGGATGAAGAATGCCGTTTGTGTTAACCTGTAAACGATGGGTGAGAATTGAAGGGAATCTAGGATTTATATCTAGACAGAATGTAAAGGAAGTGAAAGAAATCCAGTAAAACTGGAACACAGGAAAAAAGGGGAAATATACAGGGCTGCCTCATGAAGCAAGACCATGTGGAACCAGTTAAAGATATATTTATATTATGAAGGCAGAAGGAACAATCAAAGTGTTTTAAGTAAAAGAGTGGCAGAATCATATTTTCATTTTGTAAGATGCTTTCTCTCAATACAGATATATACACTCACACATACCTTCTTTTTCCACCTTCTAATTTTGATTTTTATTTTCTCATGCCACTGTACAATGTGTGCATGTATCAAAATATCACATGTACCCTCAAAATATGTATAAGCATTATGTATAAGTAAAAAATTAAAAGGTTCTTATTTTTAGCTCAATTTATCCTAAAAATGTTGTCTGAGATTTAAGAAACTTAAAGCAATTGCTTTCATCAAAATGCTCTCCTATTCAGACTTTTAGCAGATACCTACTCTATGGGGATTACGTACAAACTCTTTAATTTCCAACTCAGGTAGACGAAGCAATATTCAGTAAACTGTCTTTCTAACCCACCGCATTTCCTTTTGCACACTTAGATCAACTACAGGTTGGATGATGTATTCTTTTCTTATTCTTTAATCTATGATATCCTCTCCTCTTGGAATTCTTTCTCCATCACCTCCTGTCAAAATTCTACCTACTCAAGTTCCAAATCTTACTTTGTAACATCAGCTGGAAATATTATCTTTTGCCACTAAATCCCTGTACACATGTCAGTACCTGTAATGTAGACATTTAAACATAATCATAAGCTTAAAGTCTTACTATCTTAAAAATTCTGAGTATGATGGTTGATAACTATATGCAAATAGACATGTTTAATGCCAAGGGTTATATCAGATATCCCACTGCATCCTTTCTCTGGATATAACTAGCAGAGTGTTTTGCACAAGTACTATTTCAAAATATGTTTGAATAGGACTGTAAATAAACATACGGTTTTTGTAGATAAGAAAACACTAGAATGCAGTTCCCTAATTCTTTTTTTTTTTTGAGTTGGAGTCTCACTCTGTCGCCCAGACTGGAGTGCAGTGGCCGGGAGCAGCCACCGCAGCCTCGACCTGCTGGCTCCAGTGATCCTTCCGCCTCAGCCTTCCAAGTAGCTGGAATTACAGGCGCGCGCTACCATGCCTGGCTAATTTTTGATTTATAATAGAGAGGAGGTCTTGCCAAGTTCCCTAATTCTAAATTTGATAACTACATAACTACTTCTTGATTTCTCAATTTTAGGTGTTATCTTTTGGCTTTCTTTTGAAGATAAATATGTACCCTCTTACAGACTTTTAGACACAATATTTTCTTTCATCATTCCTACAAAGTTAAATTGCAATTTTTGCAGATTTTCATCATCTTGTCATATATAGTTACTCTATCTACTTACAGTAGCTACCAATATACTGTAACAATATGTAAACAAATACTACTCACTGCTGAGATAAGCAGCGCACTATGACAATATTTCTTTTTCATACAGCTTTAATTTTTGCAATGGTTTTTTTTTTTTTTTTTGGTCCCTAACACTATTTCTAAACTCTTTAACAGAGCTGCAAAGAGCCATTGGGTTCTATTTTCCACATGATCAAACACATCTGCTGATATCTCTCTTCCATTTTCCTCCCTAGAGACATCTTTCCTGGAGTTCCCTGTCTTCCTACTAAAATTTGGACTTGCTCTTTAGAAATGGGACAGAGTTAGGTCATTGGGGCTTCCTTTTTGCCTCTTTTCAGGATTGGGTTACTCTTTCTCTGGATTCAATGCCTTTCTTTATCTTGGTTTCTCTATGTTTTTATAGAAAAGCATTTTCCTGACAAGTTGCTTTCTCAGGAAAAGAAACTCCCTGAAAAATGGTGCATGTAGTTTATGTCTGAAACTTTTGTCTGAAACTTATTTTTGTCTACCTTCATACTTGATTGAGGGTTTGGCTGAATATAAGATGTTTGATTGAAAATAATTTTACGGCCAGGCTCGGTGGCCCAACCTGTAATCCCAGCACTTTGGGAGGCCGAGGCGAGTGGATTGGTTAAGCCCGCGGGTTCGAGACCCGCCCGGCAACTTGGTAAGACCTCGTCTCTATAAATCAAAAATTAGCCGGGCGTGGTAGTGTGCACCTGTAGTTTCAGCTACTTGGAAGGCTGAGGCGGAAGGATCGCTGGAGTCCAGCAGGTCGAGGCTGCGGGAGCCGGGAGCATGCCGCTGCCCTCCAACCTGGGTGACAGAGTGAGACTCCAACTCAAAAAAAAAAAAAGAAAAGAAAAGAAAAGAATTTTACTTCAGAATTTTAAAGGCAACTTTCATTTTCTTTAAGCTCTCAAATTTACGTTAAGAAGTTCAATACCATACTTGCTTGAGCCCAGGAGTTTGAATCTAGCCTGGGCAACATAGCGAAGTTCCCATCTATAATAATAATAATGATGATGATGATAATAATAATGAGGTTCAATACCATTTATATTGTCAGTCTTTTATAAACAACGTTTTTGCACCTTGTGTCTAGTCTCTTCCTTCAGTGGTCTTAAATTTGTTGCAGATGTATCTTGGGGTAAGTTATTTTTTTTTAATTGTGTGTTATGGGCATTTTGTAGGGTCTTTAAGTTTGGAAATACATAAACTTTAATCGGTTTATTTATTATTTTTCCTCCTCTTATAGGCTGAATTGTACCTTGCCCCAAAAATACAGCTGAATTCCCAGTACTTCAGAATTTGATTGAATTTGGAAAAGAGTCTTTAAGAGAAAATTAAGTTAAAATGAGGTCATTATGGTAGGCGTTAATCTAATTTGACTGGTGTATTTATAAGAAGAGGAGATTAGGACAGAGGCACTCAGAGGGAAAACAAACAAACAAACAAACCACAGCGCGCGCAAACACATAAAGACCCTGAAGGAAAACAGCCATTTTCAAGCCAAGGAGAAAAGATTCAGATGAAGCCAACAGTGTTGGTATCTTGATCTCAGATTATTAGACTTCAGAACTGCTAGAAAATAAGTCTATTATTAAACCATCAAGTCTGTGGCACTTTGTTATGGCAGTCCTAGCAAACTAATAATCCCACCCTTCTCCATCTCTTTTTTATATTTACTCTTTTCTGACTTCTCTTATTCAGATATGGCAACTCTTGAATTAATCCTCAAGTTTTAAACATTTTTTTATATTTCATTTTCCATTTGGTTGGTTTTTTTTCTTTTTTACTAGTTTTACATGTGTTATAATTCTGTGCCTTTATATCCTATGTTTGTATTTAAATTTTCATGTTGTATCATATAATTATTTTCTATGGTGTTTAAAAAATTCTCTGTTACTTTTATCATGTTCTTGTTTCATTGATATTAGTTCTTTTTTATAGTAATAAATATATTGATTTAGATTTTAAAAGTTTTTTCTGTGTTATGACTTACCTCTCTTTTGATTTTCTCTTTTTGTACATCAGCCTGTATTTTTTTTTTATTGGACGCTTTCCTCAGTTGTCAAGTAACCTTTTATTTCTGTTTTTATAGTAACACACTATAAAATAAATAGAAGAGCTTTGTGTCACTGTACTATGTACTCAAGCAGTGGCTAAGCTGTTTAGGAAAGATCAACAAATGTTGCTAACTTTTGATGTTGTTCCAATAGTTTGCTGAAATAGGCATATCTGATTCTGTGTATTTAAAACCAAGGAGTGCAAGTAGGCTGGAGACCTCATGATTCAGTATGTTAATTTTCAATTAATTTTTCTGTTCCCTGTCTCTCATGGGCCTGCTGTCATCAAGCAGTCATCAAGACTGATGATTTATTTCAATTTTTCCTGAAAATTAATATCCAGTCACCTGTACATTTAACATCTTATGAAGATTTTCATCAAATCCTTGTGTTTTAGCTCCACACCTAAGCGCTCAGTTTCAAAACATCTTAACGTCTTTAATTCCGAAGACTATGTGATTTTTTATGGCTGGGTTTCTTGCTTTTCGTAGACATCTGCCATTTCAGCTTTCTCAAAATTTTCTATATTCCAAAAACGTATAGGGTCCTGTTTTCTCCATTTCTGTTATTTTTTTATATTTATATTTTATATTTTTTATATTTATATGATGTGATTCCTTTATTCTCATTTTAGTGATGTTTCTTAAGGAAGCAGAGAAATACATATTTTTTCAGTGTTCTATGTTTAAGTAGAAATAATCACATCTTTAGGGAAAGTTGAATGAAAAGTAGCTTAGTAAATTTACTTTTGGGCCAAATTAAATATTTATTTTTACTCTATTTTTATTTCTTTAGAACTTAGTAAATGAAATGATTCAAACTGAAATGATATTCTCATTTATTGTAACTAGAATTTCTCTTAAACATTGCATTTAGTCTATGATCTATAAAAGTCATTTCAGTAAGGTGGAATTTAATATTAAAAAGCTAAACTTTTGGGAAATAAGTAATATTAAAGTATTGATTACTCTTCTAAAACAGCTTAGTAAAATTCATTTAAAAACTCTCAAAGACACAAACCTGAAACCAAAGGACACACACTTTTTATTTGGTAGATTAGCTTAAATTTTTGTGATTACACGGTTACTCAGTACAGGGAGTTGATGATAAGAAATATAGGGAGAACTGATAAGAAATAGATTGAATGATACAATGGTTTTGTGGAATGTATAAGAATAGTGAAAATGGTAATATTATAACCTCACAATTTGGCTGATGATATATTAGTTTAAAACATGATAGTAATAGAGTATGTAAAATAACTAAGTTAAAGAATGAAAAATAGAAATAAATAAATTCATTTGCTTAGCATTCTACTTCCAAAATGCTGTAGCTCACATAAATAACAGATTAAAAACTAATCAGTGAAAACTCTGATTTTTAACTGATCAGTTAAAAAATTGAATTAATTGACAGGATAATAGCTTGATGGTAGTAAATTTATAAATATGACTAATAAGTATTACTCATAGCAAGGAAAGTTAACACTAATATAATTTTAGTCAGAATTCTAAATGCTATATTGTTTATATGAAATTTGGAAACAGGTATAAATATACATAAAAAATTATTGATATCACATTGCAGTGCATGACCTATTCTATGACATGTGTTGTCATAGAATATTCAGTGTGTTGTCCCTCACCAGCAATACATATGTCAAGGTGCTGTGCAAAAACATAGTGTCTATGATGTGTACCTCACATGATGTATCTCTCAATTTCACTGAATAAAAATTGTATTTTTAGCACATTCTGGTGAATAAATAAGTAGGTCCATTTTGCTAAAAGGAAAAAGAAATTTTATCTGTTTCTATATCTCTGGTTTATCTATACTTTCTCATTTCACAGTACAGTAAAAATTAGAACAAACACACTATGTGAAATAATAGAAAAGAACATTGGCTCCAGAGTTTTTTAATCTGGGATGGGGTCTTGACCACACTCAAATGTATTTGTCCACCTCTAACACCCTCAGATCTTCATCTGCTATCTGAGTGGTGGGGAAAGGATGTCAAATCGGATAGTGAGTGGCATTTGAAATACTTTGGACCAGGAGTCTCCAACACCCAAACCACCAACCAGTATCAGAACTGGGCCAAACAGCTGGAGGTGAACAGTGAGTGAGTGAGCGAAGCTTCATCTGTATTTGCACCCGCTTCTCGTCATTCACATTACCTCCTGAGCTCCATCCCCTGTCAGATCAGTGGTGTCATTAGATTCTCATAGGAGTATGAAGCTTATTGTGAACTGATCACATGAGGGATCTAGGTTGTATGCTTCTTAAGAGAATCTAATGCCTGATGAACTGAGGGGAGCTGAGATGGTGATGCTAATACTAGGGAGTGGCTGCAAATACAGATTAACTTAGCAGTGAAGTTTGACTATGCAGAGACTGTAATACATAAATTGCTTGCAGACTCATATCAGAACTCTTATCTGTGAGTGGCAAATGAGTTGATGTACTTCAGTTGCGCAGTTGCATCTGGTGGCAGGTTTTAAGTCAGAATCTGACACTTATTTTGGTCTGTGGATGGTCCTCTCATTATTTTATCTACCACTTCTATCCACGTCTCTTTCCCACACTGAACACTTGTCTCAGTCATAGTTTTGGAAGGCCCAGAAGCTAACCCTAGCCAAAACAAGTAAAAAAACAAACGTCACTGGAAAACTTCTTTGAAAAGGGAAAAAGAGCCAAAGATGAGGCAGCAGAAGACTCGAAGACTGCTGACAAAAAGAAAGCTGCATTTGAAATTTAAGTAGAGTGCTATCTAAATTATGGGTTCATTGCAATAGATGATTCACATTCTCCAAACCTGCTTTGCATATGTGGCAATTGGCTATCCAAAACCATGAGACCTTCACATGAAGACCAAGCACTGTGCATTAAAGACAAGCCTTAGGAGTGTAAACAAAACAAAAATGTGAACACAAAGAAAAGGAGCAATTTTTGAAGGCCATTACTTCACCAAATGTGTCTGCACTGACAGCATCATTATTAGTGGCTAACTGCATTGCTAAAGTTAAGATACCTTTACTTTTGGTAAAAAGTTGATCCTGCCAACTGCTAAGGAACTTTCTTTTTGTCATGAACTTTAGGAGAAGCTGCAGTTCAAAAGGCAGCACATGTTCCTTTTTGGACTAGCACTATAACTAGATGAAATGATGAAATAGTGGAGAATATAGAGGTACAATTGTTGGTGAGAATTAATAAGTCACCATGGTGTAATCCAGGTTGATGAGTCTACTGATGTTGACAAGGCAAGAATGCTTGTTGTTGCACAGTGTATTTTTTTCAGGAGATGTACTGAGGATATGTTATGTGCACTTTTGTTGCCAACCAATGCCATAGCTGCAGAACTATTCAAGTCTTTGAATGATTACATATCAGGAAAACTGAACTGGTCATTTTGTGTCAGTATATGCATGGACAGAGTGGCTGCCATGATTGGATGGCTTTCTGGTTTCACTGCTTGGGTCAAAGAGGTCGCTTCTGAATGTGTCTACGCACTGCATTATCCATAGAGAAAAGCTGGTTAGTTGATAAATGTCACCTGAAGTTAACAATGTTTTGTAGGCTATGATGAAAATTCTCAACCACATTAAAATACATTCCCTTAACTCGCAGCTGTTCAGGCAGCTCTATGAGGAGATGAATATGGAACACACACATCTTCTCTTATACACAGAAGTGAGATGGCCATCTAAAGGTAGATCACTGGACAGAGTTTTTGAGTTACGAAAGCCACTCCAGATATTTCTTTTAGAAAAACAGTCATTCCCTCCCTTACCTTGGGGAGGTGAATCTCTCTCTCTCTCTCTCTCTCTCTCTCCATCATTTACTCTTAAATAAATTATATTTTCTACTCTAAAAAAAGTCACCATTGGTAGCACATTTCAGTGACAGAATAGGTCACAAAACTTGTTACTTGTGTGATATATTCAACTTGCTCAATGAACTCAATCTGTCATTTCAGGGGAGAATGACAACTGTGTTCAAATTGGCAGATAAAGTGGCTGCATTCAAAGTCAACCTGGAATTATGGGAGTGATGAGTGAACACTGGGATTTTTGACATGTTTCAAATATTAACAGAGATCTTGAAAGAGACTAAGCCAGGGCCTTCTTTCTCCTTGCTGTGCATAACCACTTATCTCAGCTTTCAAAAGAGTTTGAGCATTACTTCTCAAACAAAAAAGACCCCTGACCTGGGCAGGAATGGATTCATGACCCATTTGTGAATAAGCGAGGTGAATCAACTTTGCCAGTGCTAAAAAAGGATCAACTGCTTAGATTACAAATGATGGTGGCCTTAAAAATAAGTTTGACTTTGGTTCAGTGGTTCACGCTTGTAATCCCAGCATTTTGGGAGACGGAGGCAAGAGGACAACCTGAGCCTACGGATTTGAGACTAGCCTAAGCAACTTGGTACGACCTCATCTCTACAATAAATCAAAAAATTAGCTGGGCATGGTGGTGCATGCCTGGAATTCCAGCTACTTGGAAGACTGAGGTGGAAGGATCGTCTAAACCCAGCAGGCAGGTCAAATCTGTGGTGGCTGAGAGTATGCCACCAGCCTGGGCGACAGAGTGAGACAGACTCCAAAAAAAAAAAAAAAAAGGAAAAGCAAAGAATGAAAAGTATATTTGCAGCAACAAATCTTCATGTGTTCTGGATTAAAGTCAAGGAGAAATATTCTGAGATTACCACAAAAAAGCACTGAAAAACCGGCTTCCATTTCCACATCTTATCTTTGTAAAGCAGGGTTAGCTGCAGTGACAGCAAGCAAAATGAGATCATGGAGTAGACTGGACATAGCAAAACACTTCAAGTGTCACTGTCTCCCATCACCCCCTGATGGGACTGTCTAGTTGCAGGAAAACAAGCACAGGGCTCCCCTGATTCTGCATTATTATGAGTTGTATAATTATTTTATTATACATTACGATGTAATAATAATAGAAAGTGCACAATAAATACAGTGCATTTGAATCATCTCAAAACTATTCCCACCCCGCCCCACCCTGCCACCCCAGTCTGTGGAAAAATTGTCTTCATGAAACTAGTCTCATATACAAAAACGTTGGGGACTGCTGCTTTAGACTATAAACTACTAAACATTGTTTTTATTACTGAATTTTAACAGTATCTTATCAAACAATACTTTGATTGGTGATGAAAACTAGGGCATATTAAAAGATTTCTGACAACTGGAAATACAAATCTATTGTAGAATGCATCTGTGGTCATGGGGCAGAAATTTAAAATTTACTAGAAACAGGCATGAGGGAATATTTTAGGAAGTGATAGAAACATTCTGTGTTTTCATAAGGATACTGTATGGTATATGCATTGTTTTTAGAACTCAATGGGATGCATATATTAATATATTACTTTCTCATGCAACTTCAATTTTTGCAATAGTTTATCTTTTGTTTTTTGTTTTTATGTGCCTAACACTAACTATTCTCAAACTCTGGAGAATACATACATATATATGTGTATACACACACACACATATGTGTGTATATATATATATATATATTCTGTGTATTATGTTGTACATAAATTTTACCTCCAAAAGTCAAAAGTGCGAGAACAAAAATAAATACTGTACTCTGGTTACTGAATGCATGCTAAAATGTTTAGGGATAAAATGAGCTGATGTCTTCTTTTCAAATATATAAAAAATAAAATGAAATGATGGATAGATAGAGAATGGATAGATGAATAGAGAGCTGATGAAACAAATACAATAAATTTTTATTGTCAAATCTAGGTGGTGAGTATTTGAGTATTCATGTTAAATTCTTTCAACTTTTCTGTGGGTTTGAAAATCGTCATATTAAATATCAGCAAAGAAAGGACAAAAACTAAAAATAAAAGCATAACCTTTCACAGAGAGTATGCCTTATCACCAAATCTTTCTTAAAAGATAATATATTTATCTTGATGCCTCCATTTATAAAGCAAACATGTAACTATTGCTATTACATCTCTATCTAAAGAACATAAAAGTAACCCAGACAGAGGAAATAATAAAAGACCAGAAGAAATGTAATTGAAAACAAATTAAATTGGTTATATGAATCTCTGTATAGACAAATAGTCTAATTAATAAAAGACAAGAGACAAGATAGAAGAAGGTTATACAATAGACAGGTAAAATATTATACTTTAATACAAAATTTATCTCTAACTGGAAGTAGAAAACTCCCTTAAAAATAGCAAAAATGACAGCATCATCTAGAGAACATGAAAGAAACAATAAAAGAATTTCAAAAAATAAAAATAAACTTCATGAAATTTTTCCAATTTTCTAGTGGTGAATATAAAAATTATGGTATTTTGTCTGGTTTCCTTAATTGAGAAAAAAAAATGTAGTCTCAACTCTACCTTGACCAGAGTACAATTGAAAGAAAATATTAGTCCTAGTGTGCATAAAACTAAAGTAAAATCTTAGAGAAGTTTGAAAATGTTTATAATGAATTGTAGAAAAATATCTTAGGGAATAGAGCTTAGTCTATAACCTACCGAGATTTTACTTGAAAAGTTAGATGGGAAAAAAAACTTTCAAATAATATGCTAACTTATTATTTGAAAAAATGAGTAAGTGAAATTAGATTCTACTGGTGACTATGCAAAGATCAGGCTTTGAATAATGTGCTTATCTATCTCAAAAAGGCAAAAGTTTTTGAAGAAAAAGGATCAAGAAATCCCAGTCAAACTTAACAGATCCCGCTGACTCCCTGTATGATGTTTAAAGATAGCCTCTCATAGTTTGACCTCTGGCTTAAATGGCCTGATCTGGAAAAATACGCCTAGGAATCAGATTTCTCTTTGGAAAATTTTCAACTGGGTAACTGAGAAAATGAGGCGGTTTCAAAAGCAGAAGCCAAAGCACACATCAAGTTTTTCTATGAAGTAAATGGTGTTGTTGTGTCATTTATTCAATTTTAAATCAGAAATCTAGAGCAAAGCAGAGAAATCATTCCCTAGGAGATAGGAATCTGGGTTCCCTATGATGGGCATTACCTTCATATTTCCATGAGCTCTTGCCCTTTGCAGTTCCTACCCGTGGTTTTCTATGTGTTGTTATTTTGTATTTTAGAAATTCCTCTCCCACATTCCTTCAAATTCCCACTAAATTGTGTTATTATTTGGATGGATTAAAAGCTTCTTTTACTTAAGACCAAGTGTTCCAGCGAAGTAGAAAGGTCAAAAACTGATTAATCATTATATACTTGAAGTGCCTGACACATAAAAGCAGATTAAATATTTGCTAAATGAATAAATTGTAAGATAGAACATCTGCAATTGATTAAAATTCCAATGAGGAAATAATTCACCATTTCAGACATGCTTTTTAAAACAATAAAAATATGGAGAATGATTAACTTTGATTCATATCTTACTTATTGATATATAACTGCATTAAAAGTATAAACATTTTTAAAGTATTTGTTAGTTCTGCATTTATAAAACAACTCTAAAAGCTTTGGTCCCTACATCTGAATATAAGTTGCTATTATGAGACATAGCTATGTTAGTTTTAATTTATAAAAAATAAATATCTGGTCAAATAAATTCTCTGAGGACTAATATAAATTCTATTAAATGAAATAAGCATAAAACTTTTACTTTCTCCATTCTTTTTGGGAGAAGGAGGAGTACATTTGTGTAAAAAACGCTGTCATCTTTGTGAAATTTCTATACGTATTTTCTACACAATTTTAAAATACATAGTTAATCTCCTAAATATTATATTTTCAAAACTAATTTTCATAAGAGATTCAGCATATCGTTATGCAAGAAATAAGAGCTATATCCTCTTTAAAATAATCAACATTAGTTTTGAAGATTAATAGTGTTTTGTTTGAATATAACCATTTCCTATTTAGTAATTTATAAGTTGGTTCAGCATTATTTATTTAGCTTTTAATTACAAAAAAACTGTTGTAGATACTATGGGGATCTATAGATACAGAAATGGAAAATAAATGAGCTTTTACTAATCAAAAATGACAAAAGTAATTAAATTAATTTCCTATTCAAAAATAAAGGAATTGAAGATGTTTTGGCATTGAACTTGGAGAATAGAAAGGATTATATCCAGTCAAGCAGTGTTAATTGACCAAAGTTCTCATGTGGTTGGGACATAGCTGGTTTTTGTCAAGTTTTATCATTTGTTTCTAGAAATGGAGTTATAGGTTGATCAGTAGCAGACTTTGGAGGCAAACAAAAATGGATCACAAATGCTCAATAATTGATAAAACTGAGGAGAAATCAAGCAAACAAAATAAACATAACCCTGAGCTCAGCCTACATTGGATGTAACTTAGAAATGAGCAAATTCCAAACGTTACACTTTTGCCAAATCTTGTTTTACTTATACCTATAAGTTTCTCTTACTCTAATATAACAGCTAGTGTACATTGAACAGCCAATTAACTTGGAGGAAACAGGGTGAGAGAATTGTGTATCAGGAGAGAGGAATGATACTTACAGATGCAGAGCAGTGTCTAGAGAGGATGAAACTTATTATGACTCTTGTGGTAAGTAGAGTAGACTCTACTTCATCCATGGAAAGGCCTGACAGGCTATGCTGTGTCATCTAGATGCTTGGATAAAATTGACATATTTTTGTATGAAATGCCTAGAAATTTAAAGGTCAAACCATTATCAGTCCTGGGCTTGTTATTACCATGATCTCATCCCAGATTTCCGTATTATAGTTACCTTTCCACCCCTGTGGAATAGATCAAGAAGAAAGTCTTATTTTGATTATTTCAAGTTTTTAGTATATTCTAACACATGCTATGATCCCTTTTTAAAAAAACGCATGCGGCCCTTTGCTCAGAGCATTGATAGGCAAGAGTATTCAGATAGTATTTATTATCATTTTGTTTTCATTACATTTATGACAGGAGATACTGAATTCTTATTTATGATATAGTATAAAATTGATATCTTGAGAATAAATATATTAATGTAATAATATTTAATAAATAGAGAAGCATTAAGAATATTAATAGTATAGGTGGTGCACAGATACGGCAAAATCATAAGTCTGTTACATCAATTTACAAAGTGCTGAGATATCGATCTGAGCAACGGGAGAATATTAGGGGTTGTCCTACAGATTTAAAGAATTCAGGAAGCCAGAAATCCCAGCACAAATATGAGAGTCCCTTTCTCTCCATATGTCTTCAGCTTGGTTCATAAAATAGTGTTCTCTCTAAACTGATGTTAGGCAACTGTGTACTTGATAGATGGCCTCAGGACGGCAAAGCCAGCTGTTGTCTTAATCTTGTGTTCTATGAAAGCAGAGGGAGAGATGTTTGCTTTCTGTTTTATTTGTGTTAACATCATAATAAAACATGGAGCCCGTTCTTCTGTTTGTTTTTGACCTCCAGGTCAGTTGCATCTTTTCGGTAAAGTTCTTCAAGCTGGTTACTTTTCCATTATTGGCAAGAGCAGAAAGGGTGGATCTCACTTAGATGGGCAGTTTTTGTTTTCATCTGGATTTTTATTTTAATTTTGGCTTTGTTTGATCACGAATGAATATATGGGGTCATAAAGAGTCTTCTTTAAAATATGAAAAGATCCATTTACAAAGAAATATTTTTTTAAAAAATAAAGTCAAAATTTTAATATTAATTAAAAGTATATCCTATCCCTCTATTATAGGTCTAGAAATAAAACAAATATGCTAATAAGAAATAAATTAACTGTAGAATAATGATATATTTTATAGCAAATGTTTATTCAGTTTTAAATGCTTAATTGATTATAACTGTTTAATGCAAAAGTGTAACCATTGAATATGCTGGTACCAAATTCATGATTGTGTGTGTTTTACTCAAATTATCAGATTAAATTAAAAAGTTCAATCAGATCAGGAAAGTATCATCAGTATAGTAATTAAATATAGGTATCTAATTATATTGATTTCTAAAAATAAATTCTATATTTGACAAATTTGTGATTCTACTCTTTTTCTTAGTGATCTTCACAAATTTGGAAACTTTGAACTACTTGTTCATGAAGATAGAGCTTGAACTTATCATTTTTATTGGTAGATAATTTTAGCAATAATCTGATTTAAATGAGCATATGTCAGAAGCCCAATAGACATTAGTCTTCATATTTACCATCCATTTCCTTTTGTTCTGAATTTTTAATATTACAATTTATTAGTCCAAATATTCTGAACCACTTTTTTCTTTGTTGTATAAGTATTCTGAAACCAATCAGCAACCAATCTGTCTTTTGATACATTGTGCTTAATAATGTTTACTTCATTTATTCATAATCTCATTTTTGCACAAACTCAATTACTCTAAAGCCAAATTGGAGTGACTTTGGTGCTTGTGGAGTGTGTTTCCTTGAAATACTTATCTTTGCTCAGTATCATTTAATGTCACAAATATCTTTTATTTTTTACTTTCCCCACCTCAGAGTTCACAAGACCTCCTTTTCGAATTCTGGCAAACAGCACTACAGATTACAGTCATTATGTTAGAAATTTGGCAGGCACTTCCTGAAGTTTGTCAGTTTTCTTTCTCAAGCATTGTTGTAGCCTAACTTTAAATATTATATGCCATGTAATCTTATACATTGCTCTCCTTTTGAAATGCTTACAAGAGTTGAGCACCTCAAATTAATAGATAAAATTCTATTTTGTCTTTCTTTTGCAGTGTGCTGCCTTCTGCTGGTAGTTCCACTTAAAGCAAGTAAATATCATATTTTAAAATAAATGTTTAATGCTGAAAGGAATTTGAGAAATGTTTCTCAAATTTAAGCACTTGTGGACTATCAAGAATACCTTTGAGAACTACAAAGATTCTTCAGCTATGTATTGAGAAATGCTTTCTCAAAAATTTAAAGCCTCTGCTTTAGATATTGGCTTTTATGACTGTGCCCAGTTATAAGTTGGTCATCTAAATTATCCACAAGTTGCATATGTGTTTAGATGACCATAATTATAAAAACAAAATACAGTCTACCGTCCATATTCATAACTTCTGGATTTGGAAATTAAACCAGCTGTGTACCAAAAAATATTTTTTAAAAATATTGTATTTGTCCTGAATATGTGTAGACTTTTTTTTTCTTGTCCCTATTTCCTAAACAATATAGCATTTACATGAATTAGGTATTATAGCTAATCTAGAAATGATTTAAAATACACTCATGTGTCTCATAATGATAGTCAACAAAGGACTGCATATACAACAGTGGTCCCATAGGATTATAATGATGCTGAAAAATTCCTGTTGCCTAATGACATCATAGCCATTATAACATTGTGGCACAAGGCATTACCTTTTCTATGTTTAGGTGTGTTTAGATACACCAGTACTTACCATTGTGTTACAATTGCCCACAGTATTCAGTACACTAACAATAGTAGCAATAGGCTATATCACGTAGCCCACGTGTGGAGTAGGCTATACCATCTGGATTTGTGTGTGTGTGTAATCTATGATGGTCACACAACAAGATCACTTAACAATATATCTCACAAAATTTCTTTATGGTTAAGCAATGCATGACTGTATACAGGAAGATGTGCATAAGTTATATGCAAATACAATGTCATTTTATAAGAGGAACTTATGTATGTGTGTCTGTGTGTATGTGCATGCACGTGCCTGTATATTCATATAACATAATTTGTACCACCTAGTTTTACTTTGCTTTTGATCTTGAAACAATGTACTGAAATTTTTTAAGGGTTATGGTCATACTGAATCCTGGAACACTACTTTAAAAAATGGCACCGTAATTAATCATAATGTGTATGTTTATTTCATTTATTTATTATAATTTATTTCATTTAAGAACCCACTCACCCATTCAAACTTGGAAAGCTAAAAACCTATTGCACTGCCAAAAATGAAGAAGCAATCCCCTAATTCATAGAAGAATTGTGTGTAATGTAGAAGATAAAATGAAACATACAGAATACGTTATAAAAAATATCAAGCATACCATTGATTAATGATATCATAGCTTAGAGATTACCAATTTAAATACTAAAAAATTAATAGCTTAAGGTGAAATATATCAGCAATATTTACCTATTAGGTATCAAAATATGTCAGAAGATAGACATCACTAGGCAACTTTTATATTCTGCAAATATTGGAATTTTAAGTTTAATCAAATCTGCATTAGCAATGAAGTCCGGATCTGGTTTGAAGAGTCTCCATCAGAGCAAATTCCAGTTACAACAAGACATTGTAGCTATTTAATGTGACTTCTCCTCTCTCAGGTAAGAGTAAGACTATTTATTTTTATAAAGAAGTGACAAATACTTTCAAACTCTATTCAAGGAACATTAAATGCATGCAAAAGTCCTCAGTCATATTGTTTCAGATAGCATATTTTGACAATTGCTTCAGAGTTCTAATTTCTATAAAGGTCAGAAAAATAAAACACTTAAAATTCTTGAAAAATGCACAATTCATACAGTTTATGTAGTAATTTCTTTTCTTTCTTTCTTTTTTTATTTTTGAGATGGTATCTTTTTCTGTCTCCCAACTTAGAGTACAGGGGCATGATCATATCTCATTACAACCTCAAACCCCTGTACTGAAGCAATTCAGCCTCAGTCTCCTGAGTAACTGGGACGACAAGTACACGCTACCATGCCTGGCTAATTTACTTTTCTTTTTCTTTTCTTTCCTTCTTCTTCTTCTTCTTCTTCTTTTTTTTTTGAGACAGTGTTTTTTGAGCCTGTTGCCCAGGCTGAGTAATTTCATTCTTAAAAAATATTTTCAGGAATTAAAAGCAATATCATCCTTTGATGTAATCAAAGCCGTTAGTTTTGAGGTATTCATTCTAATCTTAAATATTTTTTCCTTGCTCAGCTGAAGCAAGTTTAAACATTTTTCTAAACCATATTAAAGAAAATGATAGAACATAATTTTATTGGCTATGTGAGGTTGCTAGCGTAACTTCATCGCCATAGCTTTCTGGAGCCCACAAGGGGGCAGACTAAGAACATATTAAAGAAAATGTTTACTCTGTAGTCATCTTTAATTGGTGAAAATTTACATTAAAATGAAATAATTTTCATTTTATTTATTTTCTTTTTACTGTATTTTATTTTTTTCTTCTAACTGTGAAAGCAATTTCACTGTTTCTTTGTACAGAATTAGAAAACTGAGCATTAAAACATCTAAACTTTTTTTGACTGTGCTCACCTTATTTTCTTCTGAGATAGAAGAATAATTGTGTTGAAGTCACGCATGATTATGCTGAAAGAGTAAATTGTCATTATTTCCAACCCATTATTTTCCCTTAATTAATTTTTAAATAATTTTTGTTTATTTTCAAAAGAAAATAATATTAATAATAACTGTCAATAGTGTTCATACCAATCATATAAATCAGTATTTTATCAACAAAAGGTTTGGGTAATCTTGCACTTCTTTTAGTCTCATAGTTTGACTGAAACTTTCAAACATCTCTCTATATTTACTTGAGGATTTTTTGGTTAGTCGAGAAAGTATTTCTACCAGGAGCTATTTTTGTCGGAGGTATTATTTTTGTGTGTGCTCATATATTTAGAAATGGTAATTATTGTGATGACAATAATGGGAATAAGCTAGTGAAAGCCATTCATTAGCAAAGAAGATAAAATGCATTTTTTCATTGATTCTTAATAACTTTTTGAATCTCAGATATGTATGTATGTATGTATGTATTGAGTTGGAGTCTCACTTCATTGCCCAGGCTGGAGTGCAGTGGCACGCTCACAGCCACCCCAGGGTTGACTTGCTGGACTCCTACGATCCATCCACCTCAGTTCTCCAAGTAACCAGAACTACAGGCGCCCGCTACCACACCAGGCTAATTTTTTGATTTATTGTAGAAACAAGGTCTCACCATGTTGCCCAGGCTGGTCTTGAACCCGCGGGTTCAGGCAATCCTCTTTCTTCGGCCCCTCAAAGTGCTTGGATTACAGGCTTGAGCCACCACACCCAGTCGATCTTAATAACTAAAATAATATTCAAAATATCTTCACTAGATATATGTCAATCTTTGATCTAACACAAATAGATGAGAATTAGCTAGTATATTAATCCACATTACTTCTAAATTCAGTTACATTAAAAATGGAAGTTATTTAGCAGCCTACATACTTAACATATATGCAAATGGGATATTTCACTTAAATTACTATAGATGAGTATGGGTTTTTTTATTCCTTTAGCTCATCTTCAATTTCAAATTACTAATTGAGTTCTAGCTTATGTACAATTTCTCCTGTACTCCAGAAAGTCACAATTTAATCTTATTGCCAATTCCTAAGCCTATGATTTTAAAATATACATAGATGTTCTTATTTGGTATTTAATTCATAGAATAAAGATTTTTAAAGTTATGAAATTGTGATTCAATCTCTGAATAGACACCATGCATCCTAACCTAGCAATGGATAAAATGCAGGAGAACATAATTCCTGAAATGTGAAATGGTCATAGCTGAAAGGCCAACCTACATACAATCATGCTGAATTGACCCTCATTCCAGTTAGGGAAAAATGTTTGAAAACATGCCTTCTATGAACTTCAGGTCTTTTATAGAAATAGAATTTTAAAGCTGGCAAATAGTGATCATTCCATTTTTAGGGAAGGGAGTTCAATTACCAGGGAGCATAATTCTGGGAACCCTGCCAGGAACAGAAAAATGCAACTATTAGGTTTAGTAGTTTAGAGTTAAAAGGAACATCAAGTTTCTTTTGTATGACAAGAACTAATTAATTCTGGTATGCTGGCTCATCCAGAAACAGAACATATTTCTCCAGATCTTAGAAGTAGGAGGGGCTGCAGGCTTGAGGGGTCATATTATGAGAATAAGAGAGTGGTTCACCAAAGAGTGAATCACCTCAGAGGATTTTATGGGAGGCTGAGACCTCTGAACAATCTTAGGCTTTGCCTTGGACAGATAAGACAAACGAAGCATGTATTTGTCTGATGAAGAGTCAGTTGATTAGGGTTTTACTTGGGAGAAAGAACTCTCATTCAGACACACCCTCCAAATGGAGTCAGTGGATGTTCACTAAGAAAAAGCAGCTATGGAATGAAATACTCAGTCTTCTTCCGCAGGCCAGTAGTCTTCTTCAGCACCTTAAAAGTACTAAAAACAGTACCTCTTGTTTTAAAGAAACAGGCAAGTGAGTGAGAAGTCCACTCTCACTCTCCTCTCAATTTCTTGTTATAAAAGACTTGAGTTTTAAAGAATCTTGAGCTTTCCAAAATGGGCCATTAAAAAAATAACAACATTCAAGTTTTGGACCTAGGGGAAAAGGAGTTGAGAAGTAAGTCCAGCCCTAATAAATCTCTTTTGAGCATCAAGGGAAAGAAGCTGTGAACGCTTGTCCTGAGAGAATAGCCTGAAATAATGGCACCAAGATTAGATTCCATTTAAAACAAGGATATAAAATAAATCTGAAAAAAAGCATGCCAAATTGTGACAAATATTTAGGATGAGGAAGCTAAAAATAAGTTATGCAACACAATCAACAGGAATTGGTGATTTTTTTGGCATTTGGCATTTGGCGTTTGGCAACAAACGGCTGCTGTGATTTTTTGGGTGGAAATGTCCCAAGTCTACCAGCCACCACTGTGTTGTCTTTTTTCCCCACTGCGTCTTTTTTGATAGGTTGTTAGGCAGATTTTCTTCAGGTCAGGTCAAATTGCTCAAAGAACAGAGATAATCCAAATCCTTACTTCTGTTCCTGTGTTTCATGCCCCCTATGGCATCTGGTGAGCTTCTAAATGCTTGAGTCCCTTCTTGGTTGACTGGGTATTTGTGCAGCTCAAAAACAAGCACATCACAAGTGAAGTAATTCATTTGCAAGGTGTGAAATGCTCTGCATTACTGAGGTACATCTGAAATATGTTCTGAATGAATATGTTGATTAGTTCACATGGTGAAAAAAACACTAAGCATAATAAACTCTCGATTACTCACCTTGCACACTATCAACAACAGAGATGTGGATATTTAGGGCAGTCCCAGGTATCTTGAGACTTTCCTGGGGTTACCTAGACAATTAACTATTTTGTACTTAATCTGTGTATTTCTGTGACTCAGATTCCCTTGTCTTTCCACCACCCTTCCTAAGAAAGCAAGTAGTTATCTCCATATCATTAAGCAAGTAATGGTACAGCCTTTGCAAGCTGGGGAGGGTTTCCAGCTCTGTCAATCATAAGCCATGGGATCCTGGAAACCTACATAACTTCCATTTCTCCCTTTTCCTTCTCTGCAAAATATGACCTAATATTGTTATCTACTTCATGAAATTGTGAGAACTTAAATATGTATGCACACATATATATTTATATACTCATCTAGTTCTAGGATATATTTCTAATCTAGGATGTTCTAAGATACATATTTACTAAAGTAAGGTCTGATGCATACTAAGTGCTCTGAAGAGATTAATTTAAATCCCATGAAGACCGTTAAACAATACTGATGCTTATGTCTTAGACCCAGAGATTAGGACATAATAGCTCTGGATGTAGCTTCACATATTTAAAACATGTTTTTTGGGGGAGGGGGCTCTCATAAAGTGTGTCCTTTTTATTTTTTAATTTACTTATTTTATTATAAACATGTGGGGTACGATTCAGGGTTAGGTATACAAATGTTTATTATGCAGGTACCCTTGCTGATGAAGTACATCCCTCCCTCCCCTAGCAGTTTCCCTCAACTGCCAATCCCATCCTCCTCCCCTGACAGTTTTCCACCACTGCCAATCCCTTTCTTATAGTATTATAATTGCTCAAGGTCCGCTTATGAGTGAGAACATATAGTACTCTGTTCTTTGTTTCTGTGATAGATCACTGAGTATGATCGACTTCAAATCCATCTAAGTAAAACATATGATGTTTTAAAGCTCCTCGGGTGTCAGTAGTATGAGCCTTATGTAAGGCAGAAATGGTTGACATCACCCTTATATACGTAGGCTCAGGGAAGGAAAGAGGAAGACGTGGACAGTAACTGGCATGAGCCATGGGCTTTTAGTAGCCTATCTAACACTTTTCTGTATCCCATTTTTGGCGATGATAGGACTACTCTCTCCCTCTGAAAATTCCTATGTCCTTACATGCGCCTCAGAGACACTCTCCTAGTTTTCTTGCAACTTCTTGGACTGCATGGTCATTGCAGAAATAGCTAACAACTCATTCTGTTTTTATCTTGTGTCCCTGCATGCCTGTCAATACACTATGACCTTAAAGATCGTATCAAGCGCCACACTCATCAGGGCAACATTCAAAGTATTTGGCTCAGCAGCCCAGGCTTCTCTTGACCTCCCTTCTCCAGCCAGTTTCTCTGCCTTTCTATTTTCCAGGAAAGATGTCAAAGGATGAAATGAATTATGCGATTGATTTCTCCAGGCTCTATGAAGCACCACTTCTACTGCTTTGAATGCTTTCCCACACTGCCCTCTTCACTGGAGATTCCTGTTTGTTCTTCAAAATCAAGGGCAAGTAGCAAATCTCCTATGAGATTCTTCTTGACAATACGCTACCTTCCTTCTCTTCAGTTTGAACAACAAATGCTTTACCTATAACTATCAACTGAAGAAATTATTATGCTCATTTTATTTTATTACTAGATTGAACTTATTTCAAAATGTACTTTGTTTGAAGTCACCTGAGGGCCTCACAAAGGAAGGAAAGCTCTGGGTGGTGGTATCCCCAAATCTGTTCTTAAAAAGAACCCTCCCAGATGATTTTTAGTCCACATTAAATCTGATACAGCATCTAAATCAACAGTCATTGACATGTATTCACTAGACCAAGAGCATCAATCATCTGGGAATCTGTAGAAAATGCAAATGCTTGAATTGCAAACCAGACCTACTGAGTCAGAAACTCTGGGTTGGAACCCATGCTGGGTGACTCTGATGCTCAAGAAAAATTGAGAATTTTGAGAATCTTATATTCTCCTTCAAAATACATAATTAGCAAAGTATCTTGTTCTAGAAAAGTTTGTTTTAAGAAAACTAGATCTAGGATTGAGACTAATATGTGGGTATAGAAAAATAAAGACCAAGAAATTGCCAAAGAAATCATAAAAGCTGACAGAGTAACACTAGCAAAATCTTGTGATGTACAAAGACATTTGTTTAGCTTCTTGTTACAGAAGATTTTGGGGAAAATTCCTTAAATGTAGCCTGAAAATATTTCACAAATGCAAGCTAAGTTTTTCTGCCTCTTCTGAAATGCGTGGATGAATAAGTTCACCAAGGGAGTAGAATATGGCACACCTTAGATGCCCTGCGTAAAGTTTTGGTTGTTTAGAAGTTTGGCTTGCCTGCTGTTTTGAAATAGATGATAGAACTAATGGGCATGTTTTTTCACTATGAACGTGTTGCCAGAGTATATTGTGGCTGACAATTTTTACAACTATTACATTAATAATTCAGTCAATATTTCAGAGTTTCCTCTTTAATTATGACCAATTTGTTAAAAAAAAAGTACAAGATGAATTTCTAACTTAATGATATTTTTGTTAATGTTTGTGCTTTTGTTAGTTAAATTACTTGTTTGGTTTTTTTTCACTTGCAAAATGAGAATTTTGATAAGAAAAAATAGATTAACTAACAGATCTGACATCCATTCCTAGTTACAGACTAATCTGAAGCATCATAGGTTTGGTCATATGCTAATTACCTGTTGTAAACAAAGCAAGTTGCCACTAGTCTGAGTAAATAAAGGAACAAGCTCATCTCAGAACGTGATAAATCATATGAAGCAATCAAAAGAATGAGATCAAACTTGACCTGTTTGAAGATAAGAAAGTAGGTCAGGCACTGTAGTAGGTATAGGGTGGATGGAATATGGTTTTAAATAGAGTTATGAGGTTCAACCTCCATTAGAAGGTAATATTTGAGGAAATGAATATCTGAGAAAAGGTTATAGAACGCAAAAGAACAGCAGGTGCAAAGTTGCAAAAGCTGAAGTTTAAGGAATATCAAAGAGGCCAGATTAGCTGGAGTATAGAAGGCAGCATAATATGAAATGAAATTAAAGATAAATAGTAGCTTAGATTGTGTGGGCCATTGGGAGAATTTAGCTTACAATCTGCCGAAGATGAGAAGACTTTGGGAGGTTTTTAGTAAAGGAATGATATCTTCTGGCTTCCATATTTAAAATATAATCATTTCTGGTATGTTAAGTAGCCTAAGAGGACAGGGAAAAGGCAAAAAGATCAATTAGAAGGCCACAGGGATTTTTTTTTTAAGTGAAAATTTATGGTATGTGGTACCAGGGTATTAACAGTGGAAATGCTAAGAAATGGTTGATTTCTCCAAATATTTTGAAGACAGACCCAAAATATTTGCTAATGCATTTGTTCATGACAGAAGAAAAAGAACTGAGTTTTGACTTTCAGTTTCTCTTGATATGAGAAAGAGGAGAAATATGGAATTTCCATTACTAAAATAAAAAAATATTTAAGTGGTTTTCATGAAGATCAGAAATTTAACTCTGAGATGTCTATGTACATCTAAATGTTGTCATGTAGGCTGTTGAATGAATACTAATGTAGAATTGAGGTGGTCCAAGTTGGACATGTGAATTGGGGTTTCAGCATACAGGTCATTGAAAGCTATGAGACTAGGTGACATCACCAGACAAGTGAGTGTAGAGTAGAGATCTGAGCAGAAGTCCACTGAGAAGCAGGAAACAGAAATAGGCACAGAACATGTGACTGAGAATGTGTGACTCAAGAGACAGGAGAAAATCCAGGAGACAGTGATTACATGAAGCTAAGCAAAAACATGTTTTAAGGAATATAGAGTGACTGACTGGGTCAAATGCTGTTTCCAGCCAAGGAAGATGAGGACAGAGAATTGACTCAAATAATGTAGAGGTTATCATTAGCATTGACAAGAGTTATTTTGGTGGTTCATGAAGAAAGAAAGGCTGATCAAAGTGGACATAAGACAGAATGGAGTGAGGGGAAATAGAGGCAGCAAGTATAGAAAACTCTTTCCAAGGATATTTATATAAAAGAAAATAAGAAATAGGAAGGGGGCTGGAGAGGAAAATTATGTTGAGAAAGTTTTGCTATTTTTTAAGACATATATATATGGATATATATATTTAAGATATATATTTATTAATGGGGATGATATAGAAGAGAGGGAGAAATTGATGCTGGAGAATTAAAAGAAGAGGAGTCAAGATTTCAAAAGAAAATGGGACCAAATGCACATACAGAGGGAAACAATCCTTACATAGATGCATGGCTGCTTAGTTCATCTATAATAACAGGAGGTGCAGAAGGTGAGATAGACTATATAGGTAAGGATGCTGGTGCTTGGGTTAATGAGGGCGAGAACTTATGGAAATCATCTTCAATTATTTGTTTTTTCAGTTAAGTGGGAAGCAAGGCCAACAGCTGGGATAAAGGATGGCAGAGAAGATGTTGGAGATTTGACAAGAGTTAGGAACACAAGGCTGAACTGACTGGAAAACCATAGGATGATTGCAAGGTATCATTAAAGACATACATGAGGGGGATTAAAAAATCAGAATTTATTTATAAAAAAAGTGTATTTATTATTACATGTTTAAACTTCAGTCACCTTCAAAGTACTCTCCATTCGATGCAATATACCTATTGAGATGCTTTTACCACTGCTCAAAACAATTTTTGAAATCATCTATTTTGATGCCTTTAGTACTTCTACCATTCTTTGTTTCACTTCTTCCACATCAGCAAAACATTTCCCCTTGAGGACTTTTTTAGATCCAGGAAAACAAAAAAAAAGTTGCTAGGGATGAGATTTGGTGAATAAGGAGAATGCGGCACAGGGGACATGCTGTTCTTGGTCAAAAACTGCCGAGCACTCAGTGAGGTACAGGCAGTTGCATTATCATGGTGGAAGAACCAGTCACCTATTTGCCACAACTCAGAATGTGTCTTCTGCAATGCAGATTCACAGAACAATACTAGCTGGTACACTGATGCTGATGGGTTCCTAGAACACTTACCTAGCAGGGGAAGCCTGAACTACAAGGGGCCCGCCCACAAAAGATAATTCTTGGGGTATTTTTGGATCCTATCTCATACCTGCGGTTTGCATTCTTCATTAAAATGGGAAATTTTACCACTTTTTTTGTTTTTGTTCAACCATGTTTAATTGCATAGGTTCATGTGCAGAGTAGACAGGGAGATGAATTTCTTTAAGATTGAGGTTTTGACACACAACTAGAGAAGCAGAGATCCAGGGGTTGATGATTGATAGCATATACAAAGAAAGCATTACTCTGACCACAGAATATGTTTTGGATAAGGCAGATAAGAAATTAAAAGAGAAAAATAGAGGAATGAAATATAAGAAGTCTACTGGTTGGAGCTTCTGGGATCATTACTCTTTCTGTGATAAAATGAAATTGCCTCAAATGTGGCTCCTTGGTCATACTCCATATCTGTCTAGATAGAAAATTGAGGTGGTACTCAAAAGTGCAATAAATATGAGTATGAAGACACACACAGACACTGGGGATGGTGAAGTGCAAAGACAGAAGAAGCTTTAATCCCTGATGACAGTGTAGAATTTCTGCACCACCTGAAGTCTGCTGATGGCTGTCCTTCATCTTGACTAGAATACCTGACATAGTTCATGGCCACTGCAAACTATTCTGTACAGCCCTGAAACACAATCTTTTTTATTTATCTTCCTTCCTGCAATTTCATGATGGACTTTTCACAGATTAAATTGTTCTGTAATTTTCCTTTTGTTGGTCAGCTACTTCCACACCTGAGGTCTTTGGCTGTCAGTAGGTCATTGTCCAACCCAAAGATCTCTTCTGTCTTTACTGAACTTCAGCTTCTCTACCTTTCCTTAAATAAAAAGTAGTCAATTCCTCAGAATACCACAGTGATTTTGGCACTGAATGATTTAACACTTGGTACAGGAATTCCTGAGGTGTTTCATAAAAAATTATGATGAAAAAATGGTGTCGTGCCAGGTTTTGTGTTTTTTTTTTTTTTTTTTTACTTTTTTGCTTTATTTGTTTTCTCTTTATTTTACTATTGAGGTGTGGGGTACATGAGTAGTCTATGTGTAGGTTAAGTTTGGACCTCCAGCTGGTCCTCACTCTGCCTAAAAGAGTCAGTACTTAACACATATCTGGGATTAGGGGTGTTTCAGACCCTAATGTACATTGATTTAAATCTTCTATTTTCTGATGTTTATACTATTGTATTTGTCAATTGTAGTCAAGAACCAAAAAAAAGAGCATATAAGAAAATAATTTTTAAAAAAGTAACAATGTAAGAGGGAACATATCAGAAAAGCAGATAATGTTGAAAATAAATGAAATTCCTCAGAGTAAGGAAGAAAAACAGACACATGAGTATTTAAGAATAGGCTGCTACATGTAATCCTTAAGTAGACCATTCCAAGAAAGATCAGTTTTCAACATGTGGATTTCCTATAGTTTTGAGATTTACTTAATTTCTAAAATACATCAAGGATACATGTTATATTATAGATTTTCCTTTAGCCAATCAATATACTGATTTATCATCCTATAACTGATTTTAAATTCCAGGAATAAAAATGTTCCATGGAACCCTTCTTCAGTATGACTATGAGTCACCTGAACTCCTGCGTTCCGGAGTCGGGTGACATACATTAGTCCATCATCTCTTAAGATGTCATATTGGCAGGTGATTACATAGGTCAGGGGTAAACGGCACAATTTGTTGTCATCAGCCAACAGCGGGGCTGCCCTCACATCCAGAAATCCTGGGTATTTTTTAGCCAGCTCAGAACTACCATGAATTGGATTGTTATAAACATGTCCCTTAACAAATCTTTCAGGGAGTAAGGAACTCCAATTAACAAACTTGAAGAGATAACTTGATTCTGCAGGTACATGTTGGTTGGAAAGCATGGCTTTCTCAAGTGATCTGTCTGTAATAAAATTCACTCCAGAATCTGATTGTCATGGATTTGGACAGAATTGGAAAATGAGAATTTTCTCAATATGATGGTAAATCTACATCAGGAGGCTGAAGGGCAGGATAAATTAAAGATTGAAGCTTGAGTTTGATCTTGATATCTGGGTCATCCAAAAGCTGAGAAACAATTAAGATGATTTGCACAAATTACTTTCATTACAAGACAATATAATAACCCTAATGAGATAATCTATATATAAATTCATAATCTCAAAAACATAGTGAAAAATTGAAATATGTCATTTCAACAATATTTCAAATGTTCCTGGTGGGTTTCTAAAGCTAGGTAGTCCTTAAAGGATGCTTTTAACTTAAGGAAAATGATCTGTCATATACAAAAAGTTTCATAATTAAATCATTTTGCATTAATTAGAAAGTTAATATCCTATTCTTTCTACCAAGAATGGCAGCCAGAAGAACTTCATAAATTTTCTCTTTTGTTAATGTAAGAGCTTATTAAAATATACCAGCAAGCAAACTGGTTTTGCCATAGAGTGTGTCACTTTATAGGGATTTCTGATGTGATTTTGATGCTAAAGTGACATGCTGCTTTAGAAGATTTGGGCAGGCTTTTTGATATAAAGCCTAATATGCTAATATTTGTAAAGATCAGTAATCTGAAGAGAGGGGTGCACAATACCATAATGGGTAAAAAAAGGATCCATAAGAATGAAATATTATAAAATATGTTTTAAATTTTGAAAATTACACACAAAAATGTAATTTTATCCATGTTTTCAGAGTGTACCATGTATTATACTATAAAAGATACATATAACTTATCCATAAAAGATTAGATATTATTGAATGTACCCCCAAATATTTAGCAAATTGTGATATTTATCAACATTTTAACCATAAAGTTTAAAGTAGAACATTTGGGGCATTTTGGAGACTATTTGCAAAGATCATATGGGTTGCCAGATTATTTTTATATAAAATTGTCAGTTGACCCATAAAACAATTCTGTAAAGCTAAAAAAGGCTTCGTTGTTTTATAGATGAGAATAATGAATGTTTAGAGATATTATTAAATGACCTTCACACCATCATTCTAGATACTACTGCATTTTGAGAAAATTCAAGCCTCCTGATGTCCAAAGAATACTTTTTCCACTACATTGTAAAACCCATAGTAATGATTAGAAATCCACCCTGTGAAATTTCAGATACTTTTACTATATTGTGGTTGGAACAAAAACCAACCTACCATTCTTTTTTTGTCCTTTTGAGAATACTATCAAATTATTAAAACATTTTTAGTGTGAAAAGTTATAAATAAATATAGCCAACAAAACAAATAGCAGCAGTATTTTAATTGCTTTAAATCCATAGTTTATAATTAATTCAATTAATAAATCTAAAGTTCTACATATGTAGTTTATAGGAAGCTTTTCTTCCTGATTCTCACTACTATGTGGTAAAATAGTTTATGTTTTAAACAATAAATAATAGTACTTTGTCTTAAAGACAAAACTTATTTTACATATAATCTGAAAAAAGTCCATTTCTTGTTATTATTATATTACTGTAATTAAATGACAGATAAACTACCTGTTTTTACATACACACACAAAGAAATCTTTTGAATTACTCATATTTATTCATTGTAAGTAGCATAGAAATCTTTGAATATGCTGATAATTTTCAAAAAATAGAGTGATTATTCTGGCATTAAAAAGAATACTACATTGAAGATATTGAATCCACCAGAACCTCCAATAGGCTTATTATGTCATTGTCTGGTCTCACAAGTATATGATCTCATTCATTTGACTAGTATAATATTTTACTGACACATATATAATTTTAAATCAATGATCTATTCACAGAGTTATCAATCAATTAAGAAACAAAAATCTTTGGCAGGAACCGAGATTGACATTTTGATGTTTCAGGCGTTTCTTCTCAATATTCTCTTTAATATATATATATATATATACTTTAATAAGTATCATGATATTTGCATTACATTTTAGTATAAATATTAAATCTGTTCATAAATAGGTCATTTTTTTAGAAGCACAGAAGTGACAAGCATCCTACCTGTTGAGTCACTGCTGCAGCTAAATTCCCACCTGCACTGTTTCCAGAAATACCGACTGTCTCAGGGTTCACTCTATATTTTGAAAGAACGTCTTCACATAAGAACCACTGTAAGGCATTATATACATCTTCAAATTGAGTTGGGAAATGATACTTAGGTGCTAATCTATAGCTGTGCAGAAAAAAATGATTTTCATGTCACTTTTAAAAAATCAAAGCATACTATGCATGCTAGAAAAACACATATCATAAACATATAAGTTTTATCACTTTCTAACTGAACACAGCCATACAACCAGCATCCAGATCACAAAATAGAGCACTGCCAACACTGAAAAAACATTTAATTTACTTTTCTAACTCCTGAAGTATCCGCTGGCCTGACGTAACAACATGGATTTTAACCGGTTTTGATCTTTAAATAAATGGAAGTATATAGCATGTGCTCCTGTGTATCTGGTTTCAATTCTTCAGCATTATGTTTTGGGGCCACAACCACGTTGCTACGTGCTTCTATCTTCCTTTCCTTTCCTCATGGTGTGAATGACCACAATTCATTAACAAGTCGATGGACTGAGTGAAATAAGCCATTCAGAAACAATGTATGACTCCACTCATATGTGGTATCTCAGTGAACCAAACACAAGGAATCAGAAGGGAAATGGTATTTGCCAGAGACCGTGGGGAGGTGGAATTGGGGAGTTACTAATTAACTGGCAAATTTTTCAATCAAGCAAGATGAATAAGCTGTCGAGATGTGCCATATATAACATCAACAATAACGTACGCTAAAAAAATTCATTAAGGTAAGTGCTCTTATCACAATATTTTTACAAGCTACAAGAATATTTTGGGGATTTAAGCTGCTTGCAGTCTTGGACTTTCACAATCAGTGCTGCCGTGGATTTCTAGTAGATGATTTTTGGTGAACATATGTATATATTTCAGTTGATATATGCCTGCATTATTGATGGTCACAGAGTTATGCTCATATCTTTAGCTTTACTTAACACTGTCAAAGAGTTTTGCCAAGTTATTCTCGGACCAACAGTTTATGAAGGTGGCTGTTGCCTAGTCTTGTCAGTTCTTGGTGTATAATGTCTAACTCATTTTAGCCATAATATCAGGTATACAGAGGAATCTCCCAATGATTTTAATTTATACTTTCCTGGCATATAGTGGTTTTTATATGTTTACTGATGATTTCAATATACTTTTCTGTAAGTTGTCTTGGAACCTTTCTCCTATACGTCTATTAATTGGTAGGTGTTTATATGTTTTAGATAAGAAAAAATATGTATTTGCAAAGCACTCATGGACATATATCTGTGTGTATATATATATATATGTATACACACACTTTAAGACTCACATTGATGTCTTTTAATAAACATATGTTTTTAATTTTGATATAACCACTTTATTGAGATATACACAAGGCATAAAATCCACATATTAAAAGTATGCAATTCAGCTGGGCATGACTCACGCCTGTATTCCCAGCACTTTGGGAGGCAGAGGTGAGAAGTTTGCCTGAGCTCACGAGTTTGAGACCAGCCTGCGCAACATGAGACCTCGTCTCTACAACAATTAAGAAATATATATATCCAGGAGTTGTGATGCATGCCTGTAGTTCCAGCTACTTTGAAGGCTGAGGCAAAAGATTGCCTGAGCCTAGCATGTCGAGGCTGCAGTGGCTGTGAGCATGCCACTGCACTCCAGTTTGGGTGACAGAGTGAGACTCCAACCAAAAAAATAAAAAATAAAAGATAAGAAAATGCAAGTATTTAATTCAATGGTATTTATTTATATTCAGAGAGTTCTGCAATCTTTGCCACAATCAATTTGGAACATTTTTACCACTCCAAAAAGAAACCCTGTACCCATTAGTAGTCATTTCTCATTGCCCCACCCAAAGCCCTAGGTAATCAATACCTAAGTCCTGTCTCTAAAAATTTGCCTATTTTGGACATTTTATATCAATGGAAACATAGAATATGTGACCTTTTGTGATTGACTTATTTCCCTTAGCATTTTTTTTTAAATTTTAAAGATGTAGGGTACAATTCAGGGTTAGGTATATAAATGCTCATTATGCAGGTACCCTGCATGATATTTTTAATGTTTATGTGTGTTGTAGTATTCCTTTTTATTTACAGAAAATATTCAACTGTATGAACATGCATATTTTCCATTCATTAATTGAGAAACATTGGGTTGCTTTGACTTTTTAGGTTTTATGAATAATGTTGCTATGAATGTACACGCTTTCATGAGTAGGTTCATTTAACTTGAGTCTATACCTAGATATGGAAATGCTGGGTCATATGGTAACTATATGTCCGACATTTGCAGAACTGTCAAATTGTTTACTAACATGGCTGCACCGTTTTATATTCTCACCAGCAGTATAGAAGGTTCCAATTTTTCTATGTCTTCACTAACACTTGATATTATCTATTTCTTTTTGGTTTTTTTGAGTTGGAGTCTTACTCAGTCACCCAGACTAGAGTGCAGTGGCCGCTCTCCGCCACCGCAGCCTCGACCAGCTGGGCTCCAGTGATCCTTCCGCCTCAGCTTCCAAGTAGCTGGAACTACAGGCGCGTGCTACCACACCTGGCTAATTTTTTGATTTGTTGTAGAGATGAGGTCTCACCAAGTTGCCCAGGCGGGTCTCGAACCCGCAGGCTCAGGCAATTCACTCGCCTCAGCCTCCCAAGGCGCGGGATTACAGGCTGAGCCACAGAGCCCGGCTTATCTATTTCTTTATTAGAATCATCCTAGTAGGTGCGAAGTGATACTTCATTGTGGTTTTGACTTGTATTTCCCTAATGATGTTGAGAATCTTTTCATGTGCTTATTGGCCATTTTAATTTTGACAGAGCCAAAATTCACCATTTATTAATAGCTGGAACTGTTCTTTATCTTTAATGTAAATACAATAAGAGTATATTTAAAGGCAAGGCATGCATTTGCATACATATTTTGAAAGTATATTTTATGTTTTGGGTGCATGTGATTTATTAGTCATTTTAATGACTTAAACACAGGTATATGTCTTGTACTGTTATTTGACTTCCCATCTTTAAGAAAATGATCTTTAAAAATAAAGTTGGAATATGAAAGTTAGTATAAGCTTGGTTTTTCTAGTTACTTTTATTTATTATTTATTTAGTTAGTTTGGTCAGATTCTCATTCTGTTTCAAGTGCTAGGTCAATATGCATGTGTCACCACCCCTAGCCCTCTAATTACTTTAAAAATTATTATTCTAATTACTTAATTTATTAGTAATCACAACCAAATATTAGACAGGACTAGGTTTCAACTTTATAGTAATGACTTAACTTGACAAATGATCATGACTATGTTCCTTTTTAACATTTTATTTATTTTTTTGAAGTTTAAATTTAAATAGGTAAATACTGCTCTGTTTAGTTCAACCCAGCAATCCACCACTAACTTTACTGCCCCTAAGTGTTCTTTTCAAACATAAATGATTGATTTACACAATTTTACATGAACTCATTGACTTTGTTTAATTTGATGATCAATGTTAATATTTTACGTTCATCAAGTACTACACACTGGGCTAGTTCTCTTCAGGGATGTGATCACAGTCTTCACAATGATCATCTGAAGTAGAACTTCTTTATGATGTACTTCTATAGATAATCCTCTAACTCCAGGACACTCATTCTTAAAGACAGTGAATTAGTAGTTGAAAGGATATCTAGCCTCCAATGCAGGCAATTTTATATCCATGGATGATACAATTTAAATCACATGAAAAAAAAATTCTTTATTTTCAGTGCCTTCCTCCTGCCTGAATAACACACACACACACACGCACACATGGATTTTTTTTCAATGCTAATCAGATTAGGCTTCCCTCTCACTTTCAGGAGCCTATCTAGCATCATCTGAGAAATATTTGTTTTTGACATAATAATACACCTGCCAAGAAAGCTGGGAGTATTTTGGTATGCAAGGCATCTGATCTGAAAAAACAACAGCACAGCTCTTACTTGGTTGATACGACAACAGCATTAAGTCTGTCTGCTGTCCACCTTGACAACAGATCATATTCATGCACAGCTGAAATAAAAAATAAAAGTGATATATTAGGGGAATTAAGAAAATCCTATTTCCTTCAAAAACATCCAATTTTTGCATTTTGACAGTTCTCCCCCATTCCACATTAAAATACTGCGAAGACAAATTTGACATGTACTTATCTCTAAGAAACTACCCAGCCACAAATCAGTGGAATTTTAGTTTCCCAGTGAATGCCTTAAGTTTCCCGCTTAGCTTTTGTCTACATCTTTTGTCATTGGTCTTTCTAGACCAGCTTCAATCTCTAGAAGGCTAAGCCAGCTCCTTTGCTGGAAGGGGTATTGATTTGGCTGCTTTGGCTATTGGGTATACAATGATAAAAAGTCAAGTCACAAACTTAGCCAATGTGTTATCATATACATGAACCAAGGAGATTTAGAAGAATTGAGGCAACATAGAAGGACCACTTGAGTCTGCATGGGACAAGAGAAAAAAAAAGCCTGAATATAAGTGCATTAGAACTATACCCCCTTAAAACACTGGAATTTACTACTTGCATCTGTACTGTTAGCCTACAAATGTACATGACTAAGGCCTATTTTTGCCTTGCCTAAGAGGAAGTCCTGATGCTCTTTTTCTCCATCTCCAATCCTCTTATCCATGTCCAATTATTTCACCAATGTTCTAAATCTTCTTTCCTTTTATTTTCTCTTGGATATTTGTCCATCGATCAACACTCCCAGACCACATCTTTTCTAACATATTTTTCTTTTAGAGTTGTGGGGTACAAGTGGCATACAAATGGGGATTTACTACATGAGTAGGTTGCGTGCAGGTAAAGTTTGGGCTTCTAGCTAGCCCTGGCTCCCCTTGATAGGGGACTAGGTACCCAGTGTGTTACCATGCTTTCCATAAAGTGTAAACTATTTTAAACACTGCCAACAGGGCAGAACCATTGCCTTACTTCACAGCTATTCAGTATCTGTTGTTTTTTTGACTTATTAATAATAGCCATGATAGCCATCCTTACCGGTTTTAGAGGTGTAGAGAAATACAACTGTCTTTTGTGCATAGATTTTGTATCCCAAGACTTCACTTTTTAAAAATTTTTGCTTTAAAGATATAGGGTACGGCTGGGCACAGTGGATCAAGCCTGTAATTCCAGTACTTTGGGAGGCCGAGGTGAGGGGAATTACCTGAGCCCACAGGTTCGAGACCATGCTGGGCAACTTGGCAACACCTCATCTCTATAATAAGTCAAAAAATTAGTCAGACATGGTAGTGAATGCCTGTAGTTCTAGCTACTTGGAAGACTGAGGTGGAAGGATTGCCTGAGCTCAGCACTTCGCCACTGGGGTAGCTGTGAGTGTGCCACTGCACTCCAGCCCAGTAGACAGAGTGAGACTCCAACTCAAAAAAAAAAAAAAAAAAAGCCATGAGGTACAATTGAGGAGCTGGGCTCAGTGGCTCAGCCTGTAATCCCACGCCTTTGGGAGGCTGAGGTGAGTGGATTGCCTGAGTCCGCGGGTTCGAAACCCACCTGGGCAACTTGGTGAGACCTCATCTCTACAATAAATCAAAAAATTAGCTGGGCATGGTAGCACGCGCCTGTAGTTCCAGCTACTCGGAAGGCTGAGGCGGAAGGATCGCCGGAGCCCAGCAGGTCGAGGCTGCGGTGGCCGGGAGCGACCACTGCACTCCAGTCTGGGTGACAGAGTGAGACTTCAACTCAGAAAAAAAAAGGTACAATTCAGGGTTTGGTATACAAATGGTCATTGTACAGGTAAAGTTTGGACCTCATTCTGGTCCCCACTTCACCTGGTTAGAGATCAGGTACACTTATAGATGATGTGCACCTGCCCCACCCTGCCCCTGTAGTTTCCCACTACTGCCAATCCCTTTCTTGTAGTATTATATTTGTTCAGTATCCACTTATGAGTAAGAACATGTGGTACTCAAGTCTTTGTTTCTGTGATAGATCACTTAGTATTATAGACTCTAATTTCATCCAAGTTGCAGTGAAGTTCATCATTTTGCCCTTCTTTATGGCTGCATAATATTCCATTGCAAATATGTACCACATTTTTAAAATCCAGTCTACTTTCGATGGGCAGCATGGTTGGTTCCATGCATTTGCTAATGTGAATAGCGCTGCAATAAACATGCATGCAAGGGTATCTTTAATATATAATGATTTGAGTTCCTCCATGTATAGTCCCAGAAGGGGGAGTGCTGGGTCATATAGGAGGTCAATTTTTAATTTTTTTTTATTTTTTGAGTCAGGGAGATCAATTTTTACAGATACTTTACTAAAGTCATTTATCAGTGTGAGGAGGTTTTTGACAGACTCTGTAGGGTTTTGTAGGTATACAATCATATTGTCTGCAAAGAGGGATAGCTTAACTTCCTCTTATCCTATTTGGATACCACTGATTTCCTTTTCCTGCTTGATTACTCTGGCTACAACTTCCAGTACTATGTTGAGTAGAATGGGTCAGAGTGGGAAACTTTGTCTACTTCCAATTCTTAGGAGGAATGCTTCCAGATTTTGCTCACTAAGAATGATTTTGGCTTCAAGGGTGTCATAGATGACTCGTTATTTTGAGGAGTGTTCCTCCAATGCCTAGGTATTCAAGGGTTTTTATCAACAAAGTTTGCTGAATTTTATCAAATGCTTTTTCTGCATGTAATGAGATAGTCCTGTGGTTCTTAGTTTTACATCTGTTAATGTGCTGAATTACATGTATGGTCTTGCAAATGTTGAACAAGCCCTACATTCCAGGAATAAAACCCACCAGGTCAACGTGGATGATGCTTGAAATGTGTTGTTGGATAATGTTTGCTGAGATCTTGTTGAGAATTTTTGCATCTATGTTCATCAGGGAAATTGGCCTGTAATTCTATTTTTTTGTTGGGTCTTTGCCTATTTGGGGTATAAAGTTGATATTAGTTTCATAAAATGAACTAGGGAGAATTCCTTTCTTCTTGATTTCCTGAAAAGCTTTAATAAGATTTGTCTCAGCTTTTGCTTATATGTCTTGTGGAATTTAACTGAGAAGTCATCTGGTCCAGGACATTTTTTGGCAGGGAGTTTTCTTCTTCTTTTTTTTTTTTTTTTTTGAGTTGGAGTCTCACTCTGTCACCCAGACTGGAGTGCAGTGCCCGCTCCAGGCCACCGCAGCCTCGACCTGCTGGGTTCCGGTGATCCTTCCGCCCCAGCCTTCCAAGTAGCCAGAATTACAGGCATGCGCTACCACGCCCGGCTGATTTTTTGATTTACTGTAGAGATGAGGTCTCGCTGCCCAGGCAGGTCTCGAACCCGCGGACTCAGGCAATCCACTCACCTCAGCCTCCCAAAGCACGGGATTACAGGCTGAGTCACCGAGCCCGGCTAGGGCGTTTTCTTATAACTGAGTTGATTTCTTGGATTATTATTGGTCTGTTCAGGTTTTCAATTTCTTCTTGTTTCAGCCTTGGGAGGTTGCATGATGCCAGGAATCCCTCATTTCCCCTAGATTTTCTAGTTTATTAGCATACGACTGGTTTTGGTAATTGCTGATATTCTTTTGAATTCCTTCAAGGTTGATTGTGACATCACCTTTTTCATTTCTTTATTCAGATTTTATCTTTTTATTAGTCTACTTAGTTAGGAGTCTGTTTAACTTATTTATCCTTTTAAAAAACAATTATTTGTCTTAATATTTTCTATGATTTTTTTGTCTTCTGTTTCTTGTAATTGTGACTTTATCTTAGTCATCTAGATTTTTCTACTAAAATTAGAATTTAATTGTTCTTGTCTTTCTAGCTCCTTTAGATGTGATGTTAGACTGTTTACTTGCAATCCTTCTGTTTTCTTGATATGAGCATGCAATGCTATGAACTTTCTATGCAACATTTCTTTCATGATATCCCAGAGGTTTTGATATGTTGTGTTTTTGTTTTCATTTGTTTCCAGGGATCTTTTTGTTTCTGTCTTGATTTCTGTAGTGACCCAAAAGTCATTCAGTACCATATTGTTTTTTTATGTCTTTTTGAGTTTTGGAGAGATTCTTGTTGGCAGTGATATTTATTTTTAATTCCACTGTGATGTGAGAATATGTTTGATATTATTTCAAACATCTGAAACTTTTTCATGCTTGATTTATGTCTGAGAATGTGATCAATATTGAACTTTGTTCATGTGCTGATGAATACAATGTATACTCCGTGGCTGTTGAGTGGAGTGCTTTGTAGATGTCTATTAGATCCAATTGGCTTAATGTCAAGTTAAGGCTTCAGAGCTACTTGTTGGTTTTTTGACTCAATAATCTGTCTAGGGCTGTCAGTAGGGTACTAAAGTCTCTAACTATGATTATATGGGTGTCTATGTCATCTCTTAGTTTATATAGCAATTGTTTTATTAAAAGGGGCTCCTGAATTTGTATTTCTTGCTGGTGGATTGAATCTTTGTTTAATCATTATGTAGTGTCCTTTTTAACTTTGTTTTGGTTTGAAATCCATTTTGTTTAATATGAAATTAGCTACCCCTACTCTTTTTTGTTTTCCATTCTCCTGGAAGATTAATTTTCAGTCTTTTGCCTTGTACCTGTGTGCATCCTTTGCAGTAAGGTGAGTTTCCTGGAGGCAGCAGAATGTTGGATCATGTTTCTCTATCCAGTTTGTTGATCTATGACTTTTTAGTGGCACATTCAATCCATTCATGTTCAAGTTAATTATTGATATGTGAGAGTTTATCCCTGTCATGTCATAAGACTCTTAAGAGGTTGCTTTGCTTTGTTTTTGTTGTAGTTTTATTTTTTATTTTTCTTTTAGATTAATGGATGATCTGTATTCTCTGTTAGCTTTGGCTTTCATGTGCTTTTGCAATGAGTGGAACCATTCTTTTATCTGTGCTCAATGCGTTCTTAAGGCTCTTGAGCCCATGGGCTCAGGAAATTCTCTCACCTTGGCCTCTCAAAGTGCTGGGATTATAGGCTTGAGCCACTGTGCCTGGCCTCCGAGCTTCAAGGCTCTCCTTAAGGGAGGGTCTGAAAGTGACATATTCTCTTAGGAATTGGATGTCTAGGAAATAGTTTAATTCTCCATCACTGATGAAGCTTATTTGATAGGGTAGGACAATCTTGACTGATTGTCTTTGAGAATCTTAAATGTGGGACTTTAGTCCCTTCTGGCTTGTAGAATTTCTGATGAGAAGTCTGCTGCAATCCTGATGGGTTTTCCTTAGTAAGTGGTCTGACTCTTCTCTCCAGTTGCCTTTAGGATTTTTTCTTTCATTCTTACACTGTGGAGATGAATTATGATGTGTCTTGGGGATGATCTTCTCATGTAATACCTTACAGGGGTCTTTGAATCTCTTGCATTTGAATGGTAGCCTCTCCAGTGAGACATGGAAATTTTTCTTGGATGACTTCATGGAAGGCTTGCTCCAAGATGTTCTCAGCTTCCCTTTCTGTTTTGGGGATACCAATCAACCATATATTTGGTTTCTTTACATAGTCCCACAGCTCTCAGAGACACTGCTTATTCTTCTTGGACTTTTTTCTTTTTTTTTGTCAGACTGAGTTAGTTCCATATTTTGATCTTCAAGCTCTGAATTACTTTCCTCTGCCTGATCAGTTCTGTTGCCTACACTTGTTACTGAGCTGTAAAAATTCAGGAAGGAATTCTTCATTTCCATGATTTCAGAATGGACCTTTCTTATAATGCACATCTCAATGTCTACTTTTTTCATGGCTTGGGTTATCTCTACCACTTGCACATGGGTTTCCTTAACTGTTTTTGCCATCCAATATCTGAATTCTATGCCTGTCATCAGGGATAGGTCTTTGTGGGTAGCTTCCTTTGTTTGGGGACTGGGCAGTGTTTTTGTAGGTGATTCCTTTTAAGGCTTTGAGGATTGCTGATTTTTCCCTCTGATTCTTTCTAATCTGTGAGAAGCAGCTCTTCTCTTTCTATTATTATTTTTGGAGTTTTGTTGTTTTGTAGCTAGGAATGATCTTGCTGCCTTAGGACATTTTTGGTCATTCAAGATACTTCACACAGGGAGATAAAGAGGAGCCTTTATTATGGCTCCTTCATTCATGCTTGGCAGTGCTCAGAACTTAAAGTAACTTTCTTTTTTTTCTAATATGTATTTTTTATTTTAAAATTGTGGGGTACAGTTAAGGATAAGGTATACAAATATGCATTGTGTAGGTACACTTGTTGATGAGGTGTGTCTCCCCATCCCCAGACAGATATTGATTACTGTTAATACCCACCTCCCTTCCCCTCCCTGCCCCCCATAGTTTCCCACCACTGTCAATCCTTTTCTTATAGTATTACGATAGTTGTTCAAGATCCACTTATGAGTGAGAACATGTGATACTCAGATTGTTGTTTCTGTGAGAGATCACTCAGTATTATAAACTCTAATTCCATTCAGATTGCTGTGAAATTCATGATTTTGTTCTTTTTTATGACTGCATAATATTCCACATGTGGTATATGTACCACATTTTTTTATCCAGTCCTCTTTTGATGGACAGCATAGTTGGTTCCATGATCTTGCTATTGTGAACAATGCTGCAATAAACATACATGTGCAGGTATCTTTTTTATAGAGTGATTTGAGTTCTTCAGGGTATATTTCCAGTAGGGGGATTGCAGGGTCATATGGAAGGTCGATTTTTAGAGCTTTTAGGAATCATCACACTGATTTCCACAGAGGCTGCACTAGTTTACACTCCCACTAACAGTGTAGAAGTGTTCCCTTTTCACCATATCCCATAAGAGATAAGATAGATGAGTGGGACCTCATTAAACTGACAAGCTTCTGCAAAGCCAAAGAAACCATCAAGAGAGCAGGGAGACAGCCCACAGACTGGGAAAAGTATTTGCCAACCCCATGTCTGACAAAGGCCTAACATCTAGGATCTACAAAGAACTCAAACATGCTGAAAAGAAAAAAAAAACAGCCCCATTACAAAGTGGGCAAAAGACATGAACAGACACTTCTCAAAAGAAGACATACAAGTGGCCAACAGATACATGAAGAAATGTTCAACCTCACTAGTCACCAAGGAAATGCAAATTAAAACTACACTGAGATACCACCTAACTCCAGTCAGAATGCCCATTATCAATAACTCAAAAAATAAAGTGACATTCTGTTGCAGAGTTTTTCCTGTTGTTGGGACAACCAGTTTGTTTTTCAAACCTGTGGCAAGCTCTATGCCTGGATCTGATGGGAGGATGGGCCCCCTTGCAGCTGGGAGTGCTGCAGGAGTTTTGACACTATTCACAACTGAGACAGTTCCCACTGAGAAATGGAGCCTTTGGGTATCTTTCACAACTTCCCTCCCCATCAGAGGCTACCATGAGCACTTGATAACAGCAGATTCCCTGTCATGGAGGAACTGCTTTTTGGATGCATGATGCTAACAGGAAAACTTTTCTGATTTCCTGGTCTGGCTGGCCACCAGACACAGAAGGAGAGGATTTGAGGGAAGAGGGGGAGGCACCTTATGAGTGCACCCAGCAGGCAAGCTTTCCTGGCTGAGTGCTGGCTACTGGCACTGCTGGGGAACACAACCTCAGGGGTTGACGGGCAGTTGGAGTTCAATGCTTGGGTGGATTTCCAGTTTCATGCTCCAGCAACACCCACCTGTGCCTTAAGTAGATCTCTTCCCACATGGGACCAATGATCCACTGGGCTGGGAGGAAGGGGATCAAACCAGATCATTTCAAGAGCACTCACCCCCACTCACACACAAGGTAGATCCTATGGGAGCCTAGCACCTGGAGCAGATGGAGGCCTCTGGGCTCTAAGGTGTGCCTAGATTCCTTCCTCCCATGCAGGATGCAGGGTGCTTCTGGCATACAAAACTACTCAAGCTGCCTAAGTTTGTTGGTGGTTGGGTCCATCCTCTCTTTTTCACTGGGTGAGAGAGACACAGGTTGGTTACTCTCCAGTGGCCATCTAACATTTTTATTCATTTTATTTATTTCCTTGTCTACCAACTCATTTATGTTTCTCCCACATAAATAATAAAGTGTTCTTACTTAACTCTCCTTTCAACCTGTCATTTTCTTGCTTATTCCTTTTACAACTAAGTTCCTCCATGGCTTGCAGTTATTCTTACCATTTCCTTGCCTCTCAAATTTTGCTTGCTGCAACGTGTTTCTCTGGGAATATCCAGCAAGTTTCTCCTCAATAATATTAGCATAAAAAGTTTAACATCCAAAAGACATACTTTTGTCCTACATACTTGACATCTCTACACTATTTAGTACTTTTTATTAATTCCTATTTCTTGAGGTTTTCACCTTTTTGGTTTTCTTTTCATTTTATTACCTCTTTGATCACCTCTCAGTGCTTTGCTGGTTCCTTTTAACTTCACCCAATGCATCACTCTGTCTGTTTCCCAGGAATCTGTTCTCAACTTCCCAGTCATCATATCAGAAACAAGACAGACAGATCTCTCTCTCTTCTCTCTCTCTCTTTCTCTCTCTCTCTCTCTCTCTCTCTCCTCTCTCTCTCTCTCTCTCTCTCCTCTCTCTCTCTCTCTCTCTCTCTCTCTGTTTCTTTCTCACTCCCAAACTTACCATCAATGGTCAAATTTGCTTAATTTCAAGTCTGTAATATTTTCCTGTCAGGACTAACTTACTTTTATTCTCTGGAGTTTAGGGTTCTTAACTTAGTTGCAGTCTGATCTTCACCCCTCCTGTTGGTTTATATTTGATTCACTGACAATAATTGATGATTATCAAGAACCCTGGGACTCAGGTGGGTTAGATGATTTTCTCAGATCTACACAATTGGGACCTTTATCCCAGTGCTTCCACTTTTAAGTATATTTCTCTTTCTACTCTAGTTCTATACATCAGGAAATATGCAACCTTTGCTAACAGTTGATGACTCTTATTGTAGCAAGAAAAATAGAGAGATCGTGACACCGAGACTATTATAGGAAGTAGCACTATATTACGCTGGCTAACCCAGCACAACGGGCCCCAAAATTTCATGCATTCAAATCAAGCTTGAGCACCCCAGAACAGGTGACCTGGGGTCTTATACCCTCGTTTAGGTAAGGGAGGGGGTCGTGTTGAGTGATTACATATTTCCTTTGGAATCTTACAAGGTTGTACTCAGCAAAATCAGATTTTTCAAAGAACAAATGGTTTCCAGGAACTGCAGGATTATAAACTGTCAACTTCAGAAGGGGGGCTTTAGAGAAGACTCTTTTCCATTTCCATGAAATAGCCAGTCTCTGGGCCATTTGGCCTTTCTTAAACAAAACCTGCCTGACTCCGGGCGGGCCTTTAAAGTTGCAACTTGCCTTTCAAAGGGAAATACCTTTAACTGCTATCAACCTTTCCTTCTTGCCACTGGGCTAGTGGCAGCCCAGGTGAGGCCAAATGCTGAACCCGAATCAGCCACATGTGTTTCTGTGTTTATTCACTCAATCACACAAGAAATATATTTGAGCATATGCCGCCTCCTGCCACATTATCTATTCATTCATACATTTATTACTATAAAACACACAGGAATTATTTACTTATTTATCAATTGATTTCTCCACTAGAATGTAAGCTCCCAGAAGGCAGGACATTTTGTCTTTTCAAAGATATAATTGATGCTCCTAGAATAGTGTGAAGCACAGAGTAACTAATTAACACACTAGATGGTCCGCTAACATTAAATGTAAAATAATAGAGATAGCAGGGCATGCTTTCTTAAAATGATAGTAATAAGTAGAAAAAAATGTTGTCTTCTCACCTTTACCTGGGTTGATAAGGAAAGTTATATATGGAAAACAGTGATTTGAGGCTTCAGGAAGAATAAAGCTTTGTCAGGAGAACAAAGCATAAGAAGAAACATGATTGTGGAGTCCATACAGAAGGGTACAGTATAATAACTAAAGCTTAGTACAACTTTTATGTACCTCGGTGACAGAGGTTTTTCTAAGCGTTCACTTACCAGCACTTCCCAAACACCAACCACCATCATGGATGTAAAACAACCCCCTTCTTAGTGCCTCTGACTTCCTCTTTGGCACATATACATGAACAGGAATGTCATTGAATTTTGTCTCAGTCACAGTGACGTTTTCATCTGAGGTTGGTGGAACTTCTGTAAGGCTTATGAAAATCATACTGAAATCCATAAATTGGTAAAGTCTTAGCAGTTCAACAAATGTAATCTAAAAATGAAATTCACACATGTTTTAGAATTCAAGTGTCAAATGCCATTAGTCTATGGACATATAATTACCCACCAACCCTAAACAATCTCAAATAAAACAAACTAAATTTTCATATATAAATCCTGTTAGATCCTGTTAAAAGGATCAGAACTGCAGAGATTCTTCCTACAGTTGTTGCTAATAAGGAGGGAAAACACTTTGAAAGAAACTAAAATGTTTCATCCCCATATCCTTGTCATATTTCAGTATGGCTATTCAGAAAAGTTGAAAACACAAGAATAGCTTAAAAGCTGCCTTTTGTGGGGAAGATTTGCATCTGTAGAAAAAAACCTGCTTTGATGTGGGGCCAAACTTTCTCTGAGGCTTTTCTTTATCCAGATCAAGGAAAGATGAACTGAGAGTCTGACACCCTTAAATATCTGAAAGAAGCACATGCCATCTATTGTCTCTGTGGGCTGCTATCTGTAAGTCTGCGTCTTTATAACAAGACCACCTTTGTTAGCCAGGCCTTTTCTTCTCTTCCTCCTATAACCTGTCTTGCCACCATAATCTGTGTTTGACCATACTCCAAAACCCATTCTTTTTGTAACCTCAAAATAGCATTAAAACATTAACCACCTGTTCGTTTATTTGATATCTCATATTTTCTAAGACTCCCATGCATGGTGAAAAAATTATATGCCCTTTCTCCTACTAATCAGCCTTTTGTCAGTGGATTTTCAGCAACCTTTTAGAGGATGAGGGGGAAGGTTTCTCAAAACCCCTACAACTAGGTTAGCTATTTTCCCACCAAAATGTGTCTAGTGTCTCTACAAAGCTTTAAGGCTTCAGAGGTGAACAAAATAAATGCTCTTCTCAGGAATCTCAGGGCGGATGGGAAAGACAGATGGGTAAGCTGCTCAAAATAGTATAAATACTGCTATATAGCGCTGCTGCTCAAGGGTACTTTGGGAGCAAACACCATGTGATTACAAAAGCTACCTGGGAATAACAAAAGGAAAGGAGTTTTCAAAGAGGAAAAGAACTGTGAGTCTTGAAAGAGATATCTTTTTCTTAAGTCTTTAGCTTAACCAAATACAGAAAAACTCTTCCAGGTAGAAGAACTGGTTTAGCTTAGAAATGCAGAGGTTTTTGTTGACACAGTGAGGCATGCCTCTATAACTTGTTGTGTGTGGGATCTGGGAAGCAGGGTTGGGAGGGAAGAATGGGTGAGAAAAATAGGGAGGACAACCTGCCTGCTTACAACCTGCCCTTCCACTCTAGAATGAGTCAGTGTTCTAAACATTCTGTATGTACCAATCATAATGATGCTAAATATTTGCCAATGTAGGAGGTAAATAATGTTATCTCCATTTGTGAGATGAGGAAAATGAGCCCAGTGAGGTTACATAAGTAGTCCAACCATATACAGTTAGTAAATGATAATTACCAGAATTCTAAATCCAGCAGTTTGATTCTTGATTTAATATTCATAGCATAATCCTTCAATAAAAGGTTGATACTCAAAGATTGCCCGACATCTGAGGCAAGCCAGTCAAACTCATTAGGAAAAACAAGATGAAGCAGGAGAATAACTGACCACAAGGAAAAAAGAAACAAACAACTGATAATTCAGGAATAAGAACAGGCATTAAAACACTTGTAAAAATATGTATCTTTTGAGAGCTCTGAAGATATATTCATAAATTATGAACAGAATGAAAACAAATAATAGATGACCAGAGAAGAAGAAAACTTTAGGGAAAAAAAAAACATATGAATACTCAAATTAATTTAAAAATAATTAAAAGTAGAACTGAAAGAAAACAAAATCAAGGACCTCTTACAAACCATTACACAAAGAAAACAAATATGAGAAAAAAGTCCCTTTCTTAAAACTCCTTGATAGTTCTACATTATACTTAGAAATAAGTTAAAACTTGCTACTATTGTCCCCAAAGCACTGTATGTAACATCCAACCTCTCCAAACTAATTTCAACCATTTCTCTATCAAATCCAAATATTTCATATGATTTCTTGAATTTGTAAGTATTTTGTAGCTGAGATTTTTGCACTGGTTGCTGTCATTGCTGGAAAACTTTTTCCTTAGTACTTGGGATGGTTGGTTTCTTTTCATTCTTGTGGCCTCTAAGCAGATTTTTCCCCCATTGGAATGGCTTTCTCTGACCACACACGCAGTAGACCTGACCTGGCCTTCTACCCAACTTACTATTTATTTTTTTCATCTTATCTCATTCAATGTACTGCTCATGATCTGAAGTCACATAATCATACGATTCTTATTATTGTTGTTTTTTTATGCACCACTAGAATATCAGATATGTGGGGACAGACCTCTTTACCAAATAAAATTTGACAAAATTTATTTGTTGAATAAATGTAAAATAGAAGAGCACTCAAGGAGTGACAATATTCATCTAAGTTCTGAAAATATATTTTTTTTTAAATGAAGGGAATAGAATAATCAAAGAAGTATTAGAAAAATATTCCCAAGGCTCCAGAGAGAGTTATACCTTTTTAGTTTGCCAGCATCAGAGCTGTTCTGGCAAGCAGCCAGTTACCAAGATACCCCAGGGCGCCCTCACCATTTCTGTATATCTTGTCTCTCATGGTTGACCCTAGGCATGTGCCAACCAGACTGCTAACAGAGTATTTTCTTGAGAACTTATTTGCTTGTCCTTGGTCTATACTCTGACTCTGAAAGATGACTGCAGAAAAATAAATAGCACAGTGCCACATAATCAGGTGATCTCTGATTTGTTTATACGATTTGAATACCAAACCATACCTAAGATAAGGAATTTCAAAGAATGGCCACTACCATGACACTAATGCTACCTGAGCAAAGCATTTTTCAGTAAAATCTTCTCGGATGGTTCTTCATTTCTTGCTCTTGATATTTTAAAAACATGATTTCAATATATAAAACAGAAAATAAAAAAATAGTGTTTCTAAGATATAAATAGGCAAAGATCACAGCACTTATTTTAGATAAGATGAATAAATGAATAAAACTATAAGCCAGAAGAACACAATCACAGGTCAAATGGCAGAATTACTTCTCCAAGTCCAATAATGGCATACATGCATGTGAATTCATAAAATTCCAAACTTATCAAATGTGTTACAGTTTTCACTTGCCAATTAAGCCACATCATTCTCCATGGTTCTTCAACGTTATCTGGGAGAGGTATATAAATATAATATGCTGCAAGGACCCCCACAGTCAGAAGGTACAGTGATTTTCTTCTCATGCTGTATTTCTATTTACTTGCTTCTTTGTCTTTAGAAGTGCAGAAAGTAAACTTATATGATCTGCCTGAATAGTGTACTCTGATAGGCAGTGTTCCTCAACTTCAGTCAGAAGTTTTATCTTACTTTTGGTATATAGAGTTGCCATTTAGCTTAAGGGTTAGCATAATAAGGTTACAGATTCATTGGTCATCCAGATAAAGTCATGTTGAGTGCAAGTTCAAGGTTTAATGAGCAATAAAACTGGAGCAAGTTCTGTCGATGATCATACTATTATTTGTAGGCCAAGAAACAGGCATGTATTGAGTAATAACTTGGGAAATAATTTTTTAACTCTAACAAAATTGTCCAAAGAAAATTTACAGAATGCAGAACCTTTGTTTTAAAATAGTTCATCATAGAATAGAGGAAAACAAATGAACACATTTTTAAAGTGTTGCAAGTATAGAAAACAAAATAGCTATTATTTCTGCCACTATAAAATTTATATTGTCTTGTCGGAGACAAACATATTGGCAATTAGGTCTGATAATTTTTTGAGAGGGGTGTATAAAAACAATGATAGTAATGATAACAGTAATAGTGAGCATTTATTAATTATTTACTCTGTGATCCATGCCCAATGCTAAGTGATTTGCATATGTAATCTCAGCCCAAACAATAAATCTATAAAACCAGTATTATTATCTTCTCATAAATGAATAAAATGAGTCTTATAAAACTTAAGTAGCTTGGCCAAAGTCATGTAACTTTAAGTATTGGAGTCAGAAAAATTCCAGGTAGCTAAGAGAGTACACAGAAAGCTTTTTGAAACATTTTTCTCCCTGGAACCTATCATATTATCATATATATTACAATGAAAATTCAAAGAAAATAATAATAAATCTCATTCCTATATTGCTAAGATCACTGATGTTGACACCTTTGCATATTTCTTGCCATATTTTTCTCTATACACATAAATCGTTTCTACCTGAAACCTGGAGTTAAGTATTACTTCAAGGAATATTTATTTATTTATTTATTTATTTATTTATTTATTTTTTATTTGTTTGTTTTTTGGTTTTGGGTTTTTTTTGAGTTGGAGTCTCACTCTGTCGCCCAGACTGGAGTGCAGTGGCCGCTTCCGGCCACCGCAGCCTCGCCTGCTGGGCTCTGGTGATCCTTCCACCTCAGCCTTCCGAGTAGCCAGAATTACAGGCATGCGCTACCACGCCCGGCTGATTTTTTGATTTATTGTAGAGATGAGGTCTCGCTGCCCAGGTGGATCTCGAACCCGCGGGCTCAGGCAATCCACTCACCTCAGCCTCCCAAAGGCGCGGGATTACAGGCTGAGCCACCGAGCCCGGCTGAATCTTTATTTATTTTAGTGAGGAATGAAAGTAGAGAAAAAGCATCTTAGTACTATACGTACTCATCGATGCTAGACCATACTAATACACAGAATTGGAAAATATAGGATTTAAACATGCATTTATAATGTTTAAATTTAATTTAACATTGCAAGATTGTCTTTCAACTTTTTTATAATAATATACAGTTTTTCAAGTTAATACTATATTTCCATTTAATACAACTGAAATCTTATGTTTTTATATTCGATTTTAAAACACTTATGTGCAAAAAGGAAAAATAAAATACTTGAAAGTACTCAATGGACTATATTGTTTTAAAGCATCATTCTGAGAAAATAGATAAAATATCAAGGGTACTTTTGATACTTTCTATGCATTCATTTGAGTGTAGAAACAATATAATAACAATATTTAAATGATTTCAAAATTAATGTAATGAACCAGTGGTCATCCATCACCTTGACCCAATGACAATTTCTACCTTTGCACATTGTGGCTGATGCCTTCCTAAGCACTCTGTTAGGTCTGGTTTGCTTCTATGCTGTATTTATGCTTATTTTCTGTGATATTTACTATCCCTCAAATGGGTTGAATCTGTTTCATGTGTCATTGAATCTTCCTCTCTAACCCCTACAGATTGTGTTTTTACAACAGAGGAAGTCACTTGAGATCTTTTCTTTAACAAGCATTCCAGTAGTCTTGTTTTCTTTAAGTAAATAAAATATCAGTACTAGTAATAATAATCATAGCTAACATCAGGGTTATTAAAGGATTGTCTCTTTTAATTATTCTCATGAGAACTGATGAATTGACACTATCCGTATATTAAAACTAAAGACACTGGGCAACCCCCTCAGGTCCCCTTCCACTGTAGGAGCTTTCCTGACCTCTCAAATTCTGCTTACACACACACACACACACACACACACACACACACACACACACACACACTCAAGAAACTGCTGCACAGAAAGTTTAACTAACTCATCAAAAGTACACAGCTAATTATCTTGTTCTGTTGTAATTATTTTCTTATCACTAATGGATGGTCAATTTCTTAAACGCAAAACTTTATCTTTGTTCCTTCTATATTCTCTTCAGAAAAAGACAATCTGAATTTGCATTTGGTTCACGACCCACTAGCTATATATCTTTATTATCTTGAAATTTTGATTACTGATATTATCTCATATTTGCTTTACACAAATATATAAAGTCTCAAAATATTAATGCATGTATTACTACAATCAATAAAATTGCTAAGCTGTTTAAAAATTTATTTGCAATATTCTGCCTTAAATTCGTCTATCTTAGTCAAATAATTAAGAAAGACAGTACCAGTTTCAGAATCTTTCAGAAATTCTAGCAATATATTGTCCACTACCTACTGAAGGCCCAAGCACCTTTGTATAAGACAGTCATGTGGCATTCTTGAGAGGTCTCAAACTCAGATGTGCGACAGCCCTTCCTCTGCCTGCCTGGGTTATAAATCACTACCTCTTCCTTTTTGTTCAGCAGACCTGGTAATGCTGTTTCTTGCATTTGTCCATGTCTGAGATTTGTTTTTTTCAAACTTTTGACAGTTGTGTATACTACTATACATTTCAGAACCCCTCCATTTGATACATCTGGGCATGATTTTAATATCTTTGTCTGGATCCTGATGTTACAAATAAGTATGTTTTGGGTTTTTGCACTTGTATTCCTTGGTCAAAATTATACAAAGGAGAACCCAAAAGAAAAAACCGAAGTATTTTTTGGTGAGCGGGCCTCTGTAGTACAGGCTTCCCCCAATAGGAAAATGTTGTAGGAACCCATCAGCATCAGTATGCCAGCAAGTGTGTTGTGAGAGGCTGCATTTGGCTTCAGATAATTTTTTTTTTGAGGGGGGAAATTGCTCTGCAAGTTTACCCATTTCTTGATGAGTGATTTACAAATGCACCAGGTCACACTGCAGAGTGTTCCGCAGTGTTTTGCAAAAAACTTCATGGCTTCTGTGACCCACCCTCCCTATTCACTTGATCACACCCAAATGACTTTTTTGTTTCCTCAGATGAAAAACATCCCCCAAAAGGAAGTGCTTTGCCAATGTGTAAGAGGTGAAACAAAAAAAGGCAGAAGCACTAAAAGGCATCAAAACTGAAGAGTTCAAACACTGTTTTGAGCTCTTGATAGATGTATTACATTAGAGTGCTTTGAAGGTGACTGATGTTTAAACATATACAAATAAATACACAATTTTAAAAAATGAATTTGTTGTTTTTTTGGATCCCCCCCATACAATGTCTGAAAGCCAGAAAAAATTGTGTGCTAATAATACATTGATATTTCATACCAGTAGAAATATCAAGGACATGTGGGAATGGGTGCCAAGGTTGGTGGACCAGAAAGAAAAGACTGTTATGGCAGCCTTTGATTTTAAGGTATTACCTCAAGCAGTTCACATTGGCTTGCTCCACTGGTTGACTGAAGAATACAGGAGTAGGCTTAAGTCAAATGTTTCTGAGTGATAGAGATATTAAAATGGATTTATTGTGACTCTCTCAGCTGCCCCTCCAGATGCCTCTCAGAAAAACCCAAAACATACTCTCTTCTCCAGCAACGTAAAAATAAAAAAATCCTGTAGTGGCAGTCACCTGTAGACAAGAATGATTGTGAGAAGCTGCCATTAAAAATGAGACTTTTATTGTCAAGGGATACAATAAGATCCCAGAGTGGTGGAGTCTAAGTAGCAATGATTAACTACCAAATATAGGGTAGATATATTTACTCGTAAAATGAGCAGCAGAGGTGAAACATAATAGCAAGATTTCTGACTAACTAAGGCTGCCATAATATCTGAAAGACTGAAATGGGTGGGCAATTGTCTAAAGTCATTTTACTCTGTATTAAGTAAGGTATGTCTTCTCACTCAATTTCCAGAGCTGAGTCACTTCACAGATCCAGGCTTCTTGAATGAAGGGGTTCAGGGTGCCTTTGAATGAAGCCTATGCAACACTGTAACAAATATGTACTATAAATCTGCTCACTAGCATTCCCAAAGAAAACTAAGACAGTAGGTCTGTCTTAACCTTGGAAACAGGCAATACTCAGATTTTGAAGGAGTGGGAGTGGGTTACTAGACACTAGTTCTGAAGAGGTGTTCATTCCTGAGGACCTCAAATCTACTATAGTCCAACAAATAGACAGGAAGCTTAGTACCATCAGGTGAGAAATGATGTTTTAGACTTATTCCACTTAAAACCAGTGTAGGGGATCTGAAAATACATGTGGTATTCATTTGCCCAGTTCCTGAAAGCATATATGGAATACACTTCATTAGAAGAAATAAAATCTTCCATATTAAATCAAGTGAAAGATATTATGGAGCCAAATGAAGATTCCTGAATCTGCTTCTCACTACTCAATCAGTAAAAAAAAAACAATAATACTACATCATGTCGAACTGCAGAGTTCAGGGACATAATGTGTAATTTGAAAACTCAGAGACAGTGATTTTTTTTTTTTTTTTTTTTGAGTTGGAGTCTCACTCTGTCACCCAGACTGGAGTGCAGTGGCCACTCCCGGCCACCGCAGCCTCGATCCGCTGGGCTCCAGCGATCTTACCGCCTCTGCCTTCCGAGTAGCCAGAATTACAGGCATGCGCTACCACGCCCGGCTGATTTTTTGATTTATTGTAGAGATGAGGTCTCGCTGCCCAGGCGGGTCTCGAACCCTCAGGCTCAGGCAATCCACTCACCTCAGCCTCCCAAAGGCGCGGGATTACAGGCTGAGCCACCGAGCCCAGCTGAGATAGTGATTTCTATTAAACTTTCACTTGACTTGGGATCTTTGCCAAACTCAGAGAAGGTAGAGAGTAACAGAAGAATTACAGTAAGCCCAATCAAATGACAACTCCAACTGTTATTCTGGATGTGGGTTCATTAAGGGAGCAAGTTAATGGAGCACCTGACATCTATTGTGTGCTATCGATCTGGAAAATTCATTTTTCACTGTTTCACTCCGTAGCAATTATAATACAGTTTTCTCATATTACTTCAGAAATCTTCAGACTTTCAACCTTGTGTTCTCTACATAATTTTGCATATAATGATCTTGATTGTCTTGAAATCCCATAGGACATCACACTGATCTAATACACTGATGACATTATGCTGAATATGTTTATTACTGTGAAGTAGAAAATGCGTTACGTGCCTAGGATTCAAAATAAATCTTGTGGAAATTCAGATATCTGCAACTTTGGTGAGGTTTCTAGACACCCACTTTTCTGTGGCTTATTGAGCTTACAAATCTCCAAGACAGGTTGCTATAATGTGGACGTGCCACTTTTTAAGAAAGAACAACAATTTGGTGAACAACTTTCAATATTGGACTCAACATACTTCAGAAATATTTATCAAGTGAGCCAGCAGACCAGGTTGGCAGGTTTGAGGACTAAAGAAAGGGAAGATTTGGCAGCAGGTCCAGGCTGCAGTTCAGACTGTTCTGCCTCTGGGTTCTTATCAATTTTTTTTTTTTTTTTTTTTTTTTGAGTTGGTGTCTCACTCTGTTGCCCAGACTGGAGTGCAGTCGCCGCTTCCGGCCACTGCAGCCTCGACCTGCTGGGCTCTGGCGATCCTTCCGCCTCAGCCTTCCAAGTAGCCGGAATTACAGGCATGCGCTACCACGCCCGGCTGATTTTTTGATTTATTGTAGAGATGAGGTCTCGCTGCCCAGGCGGGTCTCGAACCCGCGGGCTCAGGCAATCCACTCACCTCAGCCTCCCAAAGGCATGGGTTTACAGGCTGAGCCCGGCTGGGTTCTTATCTTAAGCATTGGATCTTAAGCAGATCCAATCGGTGCCCAGTCTGGGGATATGGTATGAAAGATGTGGCAAGCCCTGCTAAGAGAAGTCCATGTATTCAGGGTTTTGAAGCAAAGCCATTTCTCTTCCTCCTCCACAAATAGCAGTTTGCCCTCTGGGATAAAACTTGCTCTTGGGTACTGGGCTCGCTCCTGGGTACTGGGAACACCTTATGCAATTTCTCATTAGAAATGCAACTGTCTTGTTTGAGAAACTTTAAAAGTTACATTGAGTAGGGAAAGTAACAAAGACTTGGAACAAAGGCTTAGAGAAGGGAAAGTTCACTGGCATTTATACAAGCTGAGGCTGCTTATGCTGAGAAACTATGTAGAGACCACCTTGTGGGAATCTGTCAATACAAGTTTGATGATCTAAGGGCACTAGGGTTCATTCTTTCTTCATGGAAATATTAACAGTGACTTAAATATGCTCTCAGTAGCAGACAGTGAAATCAATATTTTATGCAATGATTCAAAGTATTGCTGTCAAGCAGTAAAAATGATGCCATGAAAATTGTAAAATGTAATCTGAAATTTAAAATAGGCAATCATGTTCTCGTGACTTATTAATTTAAATATTGAAAAATCATTTACATTATTTATTCAATAAAATTTAACCTAATGTAGTTTCATTCAGAATAATTTAGTTATTAGATAATATTTTAGTACTATGTTTCTTCATAAATAGTGTATTGTACATAATATATGTGCTATATTATAATTACATGTACTTTGACACGTGATGGTGTATATACTTGCATTTAAATATCTATATATACATGTATATTTGTGCATGTATATATGTACATATAAAAGTAATTTTTATTAGAGTTTCTTGAAACTAATAAATTCATTATAATTTAGAGTTTGGGAAAATGGAAACAAGTAAACAATTTACAAAAATGTTGATTTAGTGTTTGATGAATAAACAATCTTTAGTTGATTATATTAATCATAATCTATAGTACATTAAAATTGCAAATTTCTTGCTTTTGAAAATAACACCTAAATAAGTACTGACTCATGTAACCCACAGCTATCTCACATATACATGTGTCTATGATATTCTATTTGCAACTATGTTTAACCTAGTTGTATATATCCTATTTATATCCATCTATAATCAAAATCTAAATTTATATCCATATCTTTGTGCAAGTTCACATCTATTTTAATATCTATAAATGTGACTTTGAGGTTGAGTTCTACAAGCTTTGTTAGACCTCACTAATATATATTCATTTTTTTCAATATTGCCAAGATGTATATTAGTCAATAAAACAAAAATTTACATCAGTCAATACAAGTGATGATTACAAAGTAGATTTGTGGATAGGGAAGCTCAAAAAAAACTATTTTCTGAGGGCTTTTTTTCTGCAATGTGCTTTTCATGCATATGACCTACATCACAGTCTGACAAGTAGTAGTATTCAGATTTTTCAGATGGAAGAGGTTGAGAATTTTCCAAGTCACACTGCCTGCCCCAAAGTAACCATCACTATGCAAATACTAATAAAAGAGAGAGGTGACAAGGGGGCAGAGGGGTCAGCGGTCCCTCAGTAATTAGCATTTTATGGGCATAAAAGAGGCTGTGTAATGAGTATTCTAAATTTGCACTTTCAGCTAGAGGAGCAGAACTTCACCCAGGCCTAGGGGAGGAAAGGACTTTTAAGTGTTTGGTCAATTATTAGACTTTTGCCACATTCTAGACTCACCCATGCATGGACAGCTCTATACATTGTCCACTGCCACCATCCTCCACCCACTCCTTTCCTACAGCTGCATAAAACGTGAAGGACCAATATCGCTAGTGGCCCATCTTCTATTATTTGATCTCAACAGAGTGCTGATATTTTGTTTCCCCTTAGTTCAGTTGCACAAATGTTCAAAGCAATGAACAAAATAGTTGTCACATTTCCCACAAGAATAATTTATGCTGGCTTAGATTGTCCTCTGTGGCACAAATAAAATTTAGCTATATTCAATTCTACTCCTTCTATTACCACATGAATCACTGAACTCAAGTGTTTTTATAAAATTATGTTCTTTAAAATTTTGACTGTATTGAAAGCTTTTAGTGTCCACAAGAGTGGTATACAAAGGTAAAGAGGGAAAGTTTGCTGTGCAAGGAAATAAAAAACTGTGTGAATTGAGTAATAAGACTAACATGTTCTAAGTTGATTTGATAATCTCAAAAGTTTATGGATTCTATCAAGCAGTATAATAAATGTTAACAGAAACACATAAAATGGTACCTTGTTGCCTTGTATCTGCACTATCTGGATTCAGTAGCAAGAGTTTTCCAGATTATGTGACTGATATCCTTCTAGTAGATTACAGTGAACAAGACAATTGGAGCTTAATGAGCAAACCTCTTCAGATCATTTAACTCTTTTTATTCTGGTTCTGTACTCTATAAGCAATTTTGATATTGACTTTATCAAATAATACAGAGAAAAATTCTGGCCCGCTCTAACAGTTATATCTCTTATTTTTCTCACAAACTATCATGAGACCTTGTTACCCATGAAAAACGAGTTTCTGAGAATTCAAAGATGAGCAACAGCAATCGAGTCATTATAAAGCTAGTCAAATTTTTGTATATTAGGTGTGGTTCAGTAAGGAATTTAGAAAATCAAACAAGCATTGTGTTTCTCCTGTTAACCTTTTGAGGGCCAACCACTGAACCTTTGAGTAAGCACAGAAAATAAAAAATAATTTAAAAAAAGAGGATTAGTAGAGGTGATGGCAAACATAGAAAAAGAAGAGTGCTACCTTCTTCTTTATTGCTTTTGCTGTGGATTATTTTGGCTATTAGAACTCTTTTATGTTTCCATCTGAATTTCTGTATTGCGTTTCCAGGTCTGTAAAAAATGATACTGGTTGTTTGATGAGTATTGCACTGAATCTGCAGATCGCCCTGGGGAGGATGGACATTTTGATAATATTGATTCTTCCAATCCTTGAGCATGGAATGTTTTTCCATTTGTTTGTGCCATCCTTGATTTTTTTGAGCAGCATTTTATAGTTCTTACTTTAAAGGTTTCACTTCTCTGGTTAGGTGGATGCCAAGGTTTTTTTTGTTTTTTTGTTTTGTTTTTTGTGGCTATTATGAATGGGTTTGTGTTTTTTATTTGGTTCTGCCTGCTTGTTGCTGGTGTATACAAATGCAACTGTCTTTAGCATGTTGATTTTGCAACTTCAGACATTACCAAAGTCACTTATCAGTGTGATGAAGCTTTTGACAGACTTTCTAGGGTTTTCTAGGTATAGAATCATATTGTTTTCAAAGATTAACTTCCTCTTTTCCTATTTGGATACCCCAATTTCCTTCTCTTGCCTGATTGCTCTGGCTAGGACTTCCAGCACAAACTCAAATGAAATGAAAAGAAAAAATAAGAAAACAGCTCCATAAAAAAGTGGGCAAAGGACATGAACAGACACTTCTCAAAAGATGGCACACAAGCAAGTCAACACATGAAAAAATGCTCAGTCTCACTAATAATCAAATAAATGCAAATAAAAAACAGTGAAATGCCACCTAATTCTGGTAAGGATGGCTATTATTAATACGTCAAAAAACAACAGGTTCTCGTACAGCTGTGGAGAAAAGGGAATGTTTCTACATTGGTGAGAATGTAAGCTAGTTCAACCTGTATGGAAAACAGTGTCATGATTTCTAAAATATCTAAAAATCGATCTTCCATATGATCCAACAATCCCTCTCCTGGGAATATGTCTAGAGGAACATAAATCACTCTACCAAAAAGGCACCAGCACATGTGTGTTTGTTGCTGCACTTTTCACAATAACAAAAACATGGAACTGACCCTGCTGCCCATCAAAAGTGGACTGGATAAAGAAAATGTGGTATACATACATGATGGAGTATTACACAGCCATAGAGAAGAATAAAATCATGGCCTTCATAGCAACTTGGATGCAGTTAGAAACCATCATACAAAGCAAATTATCAGAGAAACAAATGTGATTACTGCATATTCTCACTCATAGATGGGCCCTGAACACTAGTCACATTAGCACAAGGATGGGGTTGGCAGTTGCTGAACACTGACAGAGATGGAAGGAAGGAAGAAAGGAAGGAAGGAAGGAAGGAAGGAAGGAAGGAAGGAAGGAAGGAAGGAAGGTAGGAGAGGGGGGGGATTGCACATGACAACATAAAGGGTACCTGGTCCACTACCAAGGGAAAGTGGATCACCTAAAGCCCAAACTTCACCTGCCTGCAGCCCACTTATATAGTAAATCCTCACTTATACCCCACAACTCTATAATACATAAATAAGTTATAAAAAATAAAAGACCTCAAGGTGAGACACATTAGCATTTTCCCAGTACAACTAAGGAAATTCTTGTACTCTGGGATAAGTGTGGAAAATACTTTTCAGAAGTGTCAACTAAGCCAAACATAGGTGCATTGATCACGGTATTCTTTCTTTTTTTTTTTTTTTTTTTTTTGAGTTGGAGTCTCACTCGATCGCCCAGACTGGAGTGCAGTGGCTACTCCCGGCCACCGCAGCCTCGACCTGCTGGGCTCCGGTGATCCTTTCGCCTCAGCCTTCCAAGTAGCCGGAATTACAAGCATGCGCTACCATGCCCGGCTGATTTTTGGATTTATTGTAGAGATGAGGTCTCGCTGCCCAGGCGGGTCTCGAACCCGCGGGCTCAGGCAATCCACTCACCTCAGCCTCCCAAGGCTTGGGATTACCGGCTGAGCCACTGAGCCCGGCTAGCATTATTTCTTAAAAAGCCATAATGCAACCAAAAATTGGGTCATCAGCTTTTAATCACTGAACAGATTTTTTTCCTCTTTTTTTAGCATAGGAATATATATGTATACATATCAAATATATATTTATTTAATATATATTTTATATTATATATTTATTTAATGTATATTTTATAAATATATATTCTATATTAATATATATATTCCTAGAAGCATATATATTATACATTTTAAAAATATTTATTTGTATATATTTTAACCTAGGAATATATACCTAGGTTAAAAAAAGACAGAAATATACATATATTTTACCATGGGGGTACAATTCAGAATTAGGTATATAAGTGGTCATGATACAGATAAAGTTTGAGCCTCCCTTTGCCTCCACTTTGCCTGGTTTGACAACAGTTACCTTTATTGATATTGTGCCCCCACCCCCACCCCTGCAGTATCCCACTACTGCCGATCACTTTTTTATAGTATTATGGTAAATGTTCAGGATCTGCTTATGAGTGAGAACGTGTGTTACTCTGTTTTTTGTTTCTGTGATAGATCACTGAGTATGGTAGACTCTAAATCCATCCAAAGATTTTTTTCTGTCCTAATAACCAACTTTTGTCTTTTAAATTTACCCCGTTTTTCTGCTCCATTAGAGAGATGTGTGACACCCTTAAGACTGGCCTTCACATGGCTTTGTTATAGGGAAGCAATTTGCTACAGAGAGAATGTGTTAGGAGATACTGTGTAGCTTCATTTCCAAATAGCCTCACAAGATAAAGAATCTAAGGTCTTGAGGGTTCCTTGGGATTACCAGGTTGGTGACCTCCAGTAGTCCTGTTATCACTTCAACTCATCCTTCAAATGATTACAAATCAAGTCTGTGAAGTTTTCCTTGGATGTTTCACAATTAACCTGTACACAGAATACTTCTATTGGAAACTCTTTATATGTCTGAATATAAGTTTACCTCATGCAGTCTAAAACTAACCAAGTACGCTCAGTTTGTAATTTCTAAATTTTGTGTTTTAAAATATTTTCACCTTCAAAATGTCTTCATTCTGGAAACATTAATAGCATGAATATTAAATGATTTCTCGACCTGCATTAATATTTAAATATTTCTAGACCTGCTATTTAATATTTTAAATGCAAATTATTGGCATACATTTTCCATTTTCATTCTCTAAATTTCTGCACTTAAATAAATAGTAAGTAAAGTTAGGGGAGTAAAATTTTCAGGACAGAGGAAGTGAAATAAATTGTTAAAAACATGTGTTAAGTGTGTTTTTTCTTTTTTCTTTTTGGATTTAGGGGTTACATGTGCATGTGTGTTACATGGACATATTGTGTAGTGATGGCGACTGGGTTTCGGGTGACCCAGTAGGCTATTTCTGAATCCTATAATCCCTTTCCATCTCTCTCCTCCAGTGTCTATTATTCCTTCTTTGTGACCATTTAGCTCTCACATACAAATGAGAATTTGAGGTATTGGGTTTTCTGTTTCTGAGTCAGTATACTAAGGATGATCTCCAACTCCCTCCATGTTGCTGCAAAAGACATGTGTGATTTCAACTGTGTTTTTTGATTGCATATTATTCCATGGTGTGTGTGTGTGTGTGTGTGTGTGTGTGTGTGTGTGTGTGTGTGTACCACATTTTCTTAATCCAGTTAGCTGTTGGTGGGCATAGATTGGTTCCATGATTTTGCTATTGTGAATAGTGCTGCAATGAACATAACAGTGCAGGTATCTTTATTTTTATTTTTAACAATCTGGGGTATTATTCAGGGTTAGGTATACAAATGGTCATTGTACAGGTAAAGTTTGGCCTCACTTTGGTCCTCACTTTTCCTGGTTTGAGATCGGGTACACTTACTGATGAAATGTGCCCCGCCCTTCCTCTCCTTGCTGTTTAGATCCTGAGTAGTTGCATTGCTGGGCCAAATAGTAATTCCATTTTTAGTATTTTTAGAAATCTCCAGACTGTTTTCCATAGAGGTTGCACTACTTTACAATCCCACCAACAGTGGATAAGCATTCCCTTTTCTCTGCAACTGTGCCAACATCTGTTGTTCTTTGACTTTCTAATAATAGCCACTCCAGCTGGTGTAAGGTGATATCTCATTGTGGTTTGAATTTGCATTTCTCTAATGACTAGTGAAGTTCAGCATTATTTTCATATGATTGTTGGCCACATGTGTGTCTTTTTTTGAGAGGTGTCTATTTATGTTCTTTACCCACTTTGGGATGGGATTAATTCTTTTATTCCTGTGGAGTTGTTTGAATTCCTTGTAGATTCTGGATATGAGCCCTTTGTCTTAGGCATAATTTGCAAATAATTTCTTCCATTCACTAGATTTTCCATCCACTCTGTTGAATGATTTTTTTTCCTGTTGAGTAGCTTCTTAATTTAATTAGGCCCCATTTGTTTATTTTTGTTGCAATTGTTCTGTGAAGAACAAAGTTGGTATTTAAATAGGGATTGAATTGAATCTGTAGATTGCTTTGGGCAGTGTGGTCATTTTAACAATATTGATTCCTCTGATACATGAACAAAGGATGTTCTTTAATTTCTTTGTTTTGTCTATGATTTCTTTCATTAATGTACGGTAGTTCTCCTTTGAAAGATCTTTCACCTTCTTTGTTAGGTGTATTTCTAGGTTGTTGTTTTTTTGTTTGTGGCTAGTGTGAATGGGATTGAGTTCTTGATTTGGTTCTCAGCATGTGCATTGCTGGTATATAGGAATATCACATATTTTTGTACATTGATTTTGTATCCTGAGACTGAGACTTTACTGAAGTCATTATCAGGTCTAGAAACTTCTTGGAGGCATCATTAGTGTTTTGTAGGTATACAGTAATGTCCTCCATAAACAGGGATAGTTTGATTCCCTCCTAGCCAATTTGGATGGCTTTATTTCTTTTTCTTACCAGATGACTTTTGCTGGGACTTCCTATATGATGCTGAATAAGAGTGATTAGAGTGGACATTCCTGTCTTGCTCTTGTTAAGGGGAAATGTTTTCAACTTCTCTTGATTAAGTATAGTGTTGGCTGTGGGTTTGTCCTATATGACTCTTATTATTTTGAGACAGGTTCCTTTAATGTCCAATTTGTTGAGGGTTTTTATCATGAAGGGCTGCTTGATTTGACTGAACATCTTTTCTGCATCTATTTAGAAGATCATATGGTTTTTGTTTTTGCTTTTGTTTATGTGTTGAATCATGTTTATTGATTTGTGCATGTTGAACCATCTTTGCATTCCTGGAATAAAACCCACATGGTCCTGATAGATAATTTTTCTTATATACTGTTGAATTTGGGTTGCTGATATTTTGTTAAGGATTTTTGCACCTATATTTATTAGGGAACTAGGCCTAGTTTTCCTTTTGTGTTGTGTCCTTGCCTGATCTTGGTATCAGTGTAATAATGATTTCATAGAATGAGTTAGTGAGAAGTCCCTCTTCCTTGATTTCTTGGAATAGTTTTAGTAGAGTTGGTACCAGTTCTTCTTTGTATGCCTGAAAATATGCAACTGTGAATCTGTCTGGCTTTGTGCTTCTTCTTATTGGGAGATTTTTTATTACTGATTCAATGTAATTGTTCATTATTGGTCTACTTGGGGTATCTATTTCTTCCTGGTTCATTCCTTGGAGATTGTATGTTTCCAGGAATTTATCTATTTCCTCTAAGTTTTCAAGTTTGCTGTCAGAGGTATACATAGTAGTTTCTGATTATCTTTTTTAATTCCTGTGATAGCCATTGCTTTGTCACCTCTGTCATTTCTGATTGAACTTATTTGAGTCTTTTTTTTTTTCTTCATAAGTTTAACTAGTGGTCCATCAATTTTGTTTATCCTGTCAAAAAACCAACTTTATTATTATTTGATCCTTTCTACCTTTTTTTTTTTTTTTGGTCTCCATCATATGTAGTTTCCTGATCTTTGTTATTTTGCCATTGCTGCTGCCTTAGGTTTAGATTGTTTTTGTTTTTCTAGTTCCTTGAGATGCAAGGTTAAGCTGTGACTTTTTGATCTTCTTATTTTTTTGATGTAGGCCTTTAATACTGTAAACTGTTTTTGCTGTGTCCCAGAGGTTTTGGTATGTTGTGTCACTATTTGTATTTGTTTTAACATATTTTTAAAAAATTCTGCCTTAATTTCGTTTGTTACCCAAAGTCAAAGTGGCAGAGTCTAAGTAGTAATGATTAACTTCCAAATACAAGGTGTATGTGTTTGCTGAAATGAGCATCAGTGGTGAAATATAATAGAAAGATTTCTGGCAGTAACTGCTTAGGTCATCTATAGTAATAAGAGGTGAGATAGACTACATAAGGAAAGATATAGGTGCTTAAGTCAATATGAGGTGAGAACTAACAGAACCTGTCTTCAATTGTTTCTCTGTTCTCAATTAAGTGGGAAGCAAGGCCACCAACTGAGGTAAAAGATGTTAGAGAAGGTGGTGGAAATTTGACTAGAGTTAAAAACACAAGACTCAACTGTCTAGAAAACTATAGTATGATTGCAAGGCATCCTTATAGGCATAATTGATGTTTGCAGTCTTGATTAAAGTGGGAAATTTTGGTTTTTATTCAACCTTGTTTAACTTCATAGGTACATGTACAGAGTAGGTAGGGAGATTAATTTCTTCAAGGTTGAGGTTTTGACAAACAAGTAGACAAGTAAAGATCCAAGTGTTGCTGGTTGATGGAATAGACAAGGAAGGTATTACTCTGACAACAGAACAGGTTTTGGGTAAGGAAGAGAAGAAATTACAGGAGGGCAATGAGAAGGAGTGAAATGTTACTATAGCCAATGAATTTAAAGTTCTCTTATATTTCAAATATTATTAAAATTAGAAATTCAAATGGAGTGAGCTGAAATGTTTGGTACTGAGATTGTAGAGGGTGCACATTTGTTGGTTATGACACATTCTAGAGCTTGATCATGAGAGTGTTTAATTTAAGGGGAGAATAAGAGTGCTGGGGAAGAGCATGCCAAATGATAGCTTTGAGTCCAGATAGCTGAATGAAGCATCTAAATAAATACTGGGATTACCAGTGTAATAGTGAAGTAGCAATAAGCTCAAAGACAAACACTTCCAAGACAGGAGTGTACCATAGGGCTCAGCATATGACTGACTGCAAAGAGAACTGAGTAGTGGTGGTGAGGTCTGATGCAAGCTTTCTCTGAAGAGGGTCAGATAATAAATATTTTCAGCTTTGTCAGTCACAAATGTTCCCTGTTCCCCTGTGCCTCCTACCCCCTCTTATCCTCCTTCTCCCACTGCTGCTCCTCCTATCATCTTACTGAAGCTACTCCTCTTGCTATTGTTCCTCCTCTGCCTCCTCCATCTACTGGTCCTCCTCCTCTTCCTGCTGCTCCTCCTGCTTTTTTTCCTCCTGCTGCTGCATCTCTTGTGTCTCTTTCCCCTGCTCCTCCTCCTACTGCTATCCCTCCTCCTCTTCCTCTGATGCAACCACTGCCATTGCCTCTTGTTTTTCTTCTTTGTTTTCACAATGCACTATAATGTAGAACCATTGTTAGCTCAGAGTTGTACAAAATCAGGCAACAGGCCGCATTTGGCCTGCAGGCTGTAGGTTGTTGATCCCTGAACAAAATGGGAGGTAGAGGGAATGATCTGCAAAAAGCAATAAGCAAGGCAACCCTACCTTACTCCCAGCTCTTGAGGTATAAGGAAAACTAGAAGCAGCAGCATCCTCAAGTAAGTACCAGGAAAAAGCAAAAAATGAGGGAATTTTCTCTCCGTTATTCACGGATGCTAATAAAGCTTAGATACCCTTACCTGTACCAGTCTGTTTGGTGGACCTATGTTTCAATTCGTTTTGAAAATTGAGAGTAAAATTGCCAATTCATTGCATTTTATAATTTTTTCCCTCAAAGTGGTTACCCTGTTTTGAAATTGTACCACTGCCTTTCAATTTTCCTAAAAATTAAACTAATTTAAAAATTAGGTTTTTAAATTAGCTTTGTTTAGTTAGGTTAGTTTAGCTAAAAAATTAAACTAATCTAAAAGTGTCAACCTTATTAAGATTTCATTCACACTTTTGGAATGTTGGTTTCACAGACCTCTGTAAGTTGACTCTCTGGCCTGCACTTCCTTCTGTTTTATGACTTCAGGACTTTAATTATCAAAGAAAATATTTGCTTAATATGAAACTATCACAGATGGTAGTTTAATACTCTGCTTTCTGGTCAAGAAGATGGTTGATTGCCAGTATCTATGTTAGTTTTCTATCCTTGAGGTAAGATCAGATCAAACAATTGCAAATACTAGACATGGATGAGGTCAAGAGTTTATTTTATTTTATTTTTTATTTTTTTTGAGTTGGAGTCTCACTCTGTCACCCAGACTGGAGTGCAGTGGCCGCTCCTGGCCACCGCAACCTCAACCCGCTGGGCTCTGGCGTTCCTTCCACCTCAGCCTTCCAAGTAGCTGTAACTACAAGCACATGCTACCATGCCCGGCTAATTTTTGATTAATTGTAGATGAGGTCTCGCCAAGTTGCCCAGATGGGTCTCGAACCCGCAGACTCAGGCAATCCACTCACCTCAGCCTCCCAAATCACTGGGATTACAGGCTGAGCCACCAAGCCCGGCCCAAGAGTTTATTTTAAAGCAACCAACATATTTTTTGTTTGTACCTGGTACAGAAACAAACATTTAGGAACATAATGCAACTTACATTTCTATTCATTGCATTTAATATTGATTCACAACTTTCCTTATTTACTTAGAAAATTATTATCCCACAATTGTTTTTTTAAAAAGTTACTGCTATAGACATGTTTGGCATGTTCTGCTAGTTGCTTATCTATTATTACCTTATTTCTTAGAGTAAGAAAATATATGCCCAAATACAAAACTTCTATTTTGCTAAATTTCGAGTGGCACAGTCCTAGAAAATGAAATATAAGAAGTCTGTTGGTTGGAGCTTCTGGGATTACCACTATTTTCATGATAAAATGAAATTGCCTCAAATGTAGTTCGTTGACCATACCCCATCTCTGCCTACATAGAAGATTTAGGCAGTATTCAAAAGTGCAATAAATATGATTATGAACACACACACACAGACACTGGGGATGGCGAAGTGCAAAGACAGAAGAAGCTCTAATTCCAGGAGACAATGTAGAGTTTCTACACTACTTGAAGACTGCTGATGACTGTGTTTTATCTTGACTAGAATATCTGATAGTTCATGATCAATACGAACTACTCTGCACAGCTTTGAAAAACATTCCTTTTTTGTTTGCCTTCCTTCCTGCAATTTTATGATGGACAATGACCTACTAACAGTCAAAGATCCCAGATGTGGAGGTAGCTGATCAACAATAGGAAAATTACAGAAGAATTTAATCTGTGAAAAGTTCATCCTAAAGTCCATTTCTCTATCTTTTCTTAAATAATAAAGTAAATAATTCCTCAGAGTGCCACAGTGGTTTTAGCACTGAAAGGTTTAACACTTGGTATTGGAATTCCTGAGGTGTTTCATAAGAAAATTACAATGGTGATAAAATAGTATGGTACCTACTTTTTTTTGAGTTGGAGTCTCATTCTGTCACCCAGACTGAAGTACAGTGGCCGCTTCCGGCCACCACAGCCTCAACCTGCTGGGCTCCCAGCAATCCTTCCGCCTCAGCCTTCCAAGTAGCTGAAACTACAGGTGAGCACTACCACACCTGGCTAATTTTTTGATTTATTGTAGAAATGAGGTCTCGCCAAGTTGCCCAGGCGGGTTTCGAACCTGCGGGCTCAGGCAATCCACTCACCTCAGCCTCCCAAAGCGCGAGATTACAGGCTGAGCCACCGAGCCCAGCTTGTACCTACTTTCTAAAAAAGTTGGCACTTAACTCACATCTGTGATTAGGGGTATTCAGAACCAAAATGTATATTAATTAAAACCTTGCCATTACTCAATTAGGAACTATTTGCTGAAATTTATCCTACTGCAATTGTCAATGGTAGTCAACAACAACAACAAAAAGCAACAAGAAAATTATATATACACACATATATATATATGTGTGTATATATATATACACATATATATATATTTGTGTGTGTGTGTGTGTGTGAGTTGGAGTCTCTATCACCCAGGCTGGAGTGCAGTGGCATGCTCACGGCCACCACAGCCTCAACCTGCTGGACTTAGGTGATACTTCCACCTCGGTCTTCCAAGTAGCTGGAACTACAGGTGCATGCAACTGCGCCTGGCTTATTTTTTGATTTATTGCAGAGATAAGGTCTCACCAAGTTGCCCAGACTGGTCTTGAATCCCCAGGCTCAGGCAATCTTCTCACCTCAGCCTCCAAAAGTGCTGGGATTACAGGTTGAGACACTGCACCCAGCCAGAAAATAATATTTTTAAAAAGTAACAAAGTAATGGGAACATCTCAGAGGTAGCAGAAAATGTGGAAAATTAAAAAATTTTTAAAGTCCTTGAGAATAAGAAAAAAAATAGAAAAGTGACTATTTAAGAATAGTCTGCTACATGTAATCCTTAAGTATACCATTCCAAGAAAGACCAGTTTCCAACATGTCGATTTCCTATAGTTTTGAGATTTACTTTATTTCTAAAACACATCATGAATACATGTTATACTATAGATTTTCCTTTAGCCAACCAATATACTGATTTATCATCCTATAGCTGATTTTAAACATCAGAAATGAAAACGTTCCATGGAACCCGTCCTCAGCATGGTTATGGGTCACCTGAACTCCTGCGTTCCGGAGTCGGGTGACATACATGAGTCCATCATCTCTTAAAACGTCATATTGACAGGTGATTACATAGGTCAGGGGTAAATGGCGCAGCTTGTTGTCATCAGCCAACAGTGGGGCTGCCCTCACATCTAGGAACCCTGGATATTTTTTAGCCAGCTTAGAACTACCATGAATTGGATTATCATAAACATGTCCTTTTATAAAATTTTCAGGGAGCAAGGAACTCCAATTAACAAACTTAAAGAGATGACTTGATTCCGCAGGTACATGTTGGTTGGAAAGCATGGCTTTCTCAAGTGATCTGTCTGTAGTAAAGTATTCACTCCAAAATCTGATCATGAGTGATTTGGGCAGAACTGGAAAATGAGAATTTTCTCGATATGATGGTGAATCTACATCAAGAAGCTGAAGGGCAGGATAAATTAAAGATTGAAGCTTGAGTTTGATCTTGACTTCTGGGTCATCAGAGAGCTGAGAAATAATTAAGATGATTTGCACAAATTACTTTTATTTCAAAACAATATAATAATCCTAATGAGATAATCTATACAGAAATTCATAATCTCAAAAACGTAATGAACAACTGGAATATGCCATCTCAACAAACTTGCAAATATTCACAATGTGTTTCTAAAACTAGATATTCCTTAATTAAATAGTACTTTTAACTTAAGGAAAATGACCTGCCATATACTCCTCATGGATAATACAAAAGCATACATAATTAAATGCTTTGCATGAATTAGAAAGTTAATGAATGTCCTATTCTTTCTACCAAGAGTGGCAGTCAGAAGAACTTCATAAATTTTCTCTTTTGTTAATGTAAGAGTTTATTAAAATATACTAGTAAGCACACTGGTTTTGCATGGAGTGGGTTACTTAAATGGGATTTCTGATGTGGCTTGGATCCTAAAATGACATGCTACTTTAGATTTGGGCAGTCTTTTTGATACAAAGCCTAATGTTCTAATATTTGTAAAGATCAGTGGCCTGAAGGGAGGGGTGGACAAATACCACAATGGGTAAAAAGAATCTATAAGAATGAAATATTGCAAAATATGTTTCAAAATTTGAAAATACACACATCAAAATGTAATTTTATCCGTGTTTTCAGAGTACACAATATATCATACCAAATAAGATGTATATAACTTCTCCATAAAGGTATAGATATTAGTGAATATACCCCTATATTTAGCAAATTGTGGTATTTATCTACATTTTGACTATAAAGTTCAATGTATACAATTTGGGCACTTTGGAGACCATTTGTAAAGATAATTTTTGGTTGCCAGATATTTTTATATAAATTTTTCAATTGACCCTTAAAACAACCCTGTAAAGTTGAAATAGGGTTCATTTTTATATATGAGAAAATGAATATTTTAGAGAGATTAAATAACCTTCACATATCACATCTAGAAATTACTGCATTTCAGATAATTTAAGACTCCTGATGTCCAAGATAATGCCTTTTTCACTACATTTTAAAACCCAAAGAAATTATTAGAAATCCACCCTGTGAGGTTTCAAATACTTATGCTATATTGTTCTTGGAACAAAAACCAACTACCATTTTCCCCTTGAGACTACTATCCAATAATTAAAACAATTGTTAGTGTGAAAAATTACAAATAAATATAGCCAACAAAAAAGGCAGCAACATTTTTAATTGCTTTAAATCCATAGTTTATAATTAAGTCAATTAATATAATCTGAAGTTCTGCATATGTAGTTTATAGGTAGCTTTTCCTCCTGATTCTCACTACTGCATAGGACAATTGTTTATATTTTAAATAGTTAATAATAGTACTTTGTCATAAAAACAAAACTTGTTCTACATATAATCTGGAAAAAAGTTCATTTCTTGTTATTATTATATTACTATTGTATTAAATGACAGATAAATGACCTGTTTTTGCATACACACACAAAGAAATCTTTTGAATTATTCATATTTCTTCTTTTTAAGAAGCATAGAAGTCTTTGAATAGGCTGATAATTTTCTAAAAATAGAGTGATTATTTGGGTAATAAAGGAATACTAAATTGAAGATTATTGAATCCATTTGAATCTCCAATAGGGTTATAAGGTTATTGTCTGGTCTCACTTCATTCACCTGACTAGTATAATATTTTACTGACACGTGTAATTTTAAATCAATGATCTATTCAGATAATTATCAATCTATTAAGAAAGAAAAAATCATGGCAGAAGCAGTGATTGACATTTTGATGTTTCAGGCATTTCTTCTCAATATTCTCTTTAATATTTTAAAAAATTAGTATCTTGATATTTGCATTTATACATTAAATCTGTTTATAAGGAGCTATTTTTTTAGAAGCATAGAAATGACAAGCATCCTACCTGTTGAGTCACTGCTGCAGCTAAATTCCCACCTGCACTGTCTCCAGAAATACCGACTCTCTCGGGGTTCACCCCATATTTTGAAAGAACATCGTCACGTAAGAACCACCGTAAGGCATTATACACATCTTCAAATTGAGTTGGGAAATGATACTTAGGTGCTAATCTGTAGCTGTGCAGAAAAAATAAAGAAAACCATGATTTTCATGTCATTTAAAAAATTAAAACATAATATGCATGCTAGAAAAGCACATAGTATAAACATATAAAAACTTTTAACACTTTCGATCTGAACACAGCAATATACTCAGCATCCAGATTACAAAATAGATCATTGCCAGCACCGCAAAAACATTCAATTTACTCTTTTAACTATGAAGTATCCACTGACCTGACATAACAACATAGATTTTGACTGATTTGGGCTTTTCTTTACTTTTCTTTTTTCTGAGTTGGAATCTCGCTGTCGCCCAGGCTGGGGTGCAGTGGCAAGTTCACGATCATCCCAGTCTTCACCTGCTGGGCTCAGGCTATCCTTCCACCTCAGCCCTCCAAGTAACTGGAACTACAGGCCCACGCCACTACGCCCAACAAATTTTTTGATTTATTGTAGAGACGACGCCTCACCAAACTGCCCAGGCTGGTCTCCAACCCTGAGTTCAGGCAATCCTCTCACCTCCGCTTCCCAAAGTACTGGGATTACAGGCTTAAGCCACCACGCCCAGCCTAATTTTGGCCTTTAAATAAATGGAATTATATAGTATATACTCCTATGTGTCTGGTTTCAATTCTTCAACATTATGTTTTGGGTTGCATCCACATTGCTGTATGCTTCTTTTTTCCTTTCCTTTCTTCCACAGTGTGAATATGCCACAATTCATTACATATTGATGGGCTGAGTGAAAATAGTCATTCACAGAAGGACAAACACTATATGACTCCACTCATATGAGGTTTCTCAAAAAGCCAAACTCAAGGAATCAGGAGGGAAATGGTATTTGCCAGCAACTGTGGGGAGGAGGAAATGGGGAGTTATTAATTAACTGGCAAATTTTTCAGCCAAGATAAATAAACTGTTGAGATGTGCCGTATAACACCATACCTATAATCAACAGTAATGTACACTAAAAAATTAAGGTAAATGTTCTTATCACAATTAATTAATTAATATTTTTATAACTATTTGGGGGATTTAGACTGCTTGAGGTTTTGAACTTCCATAATCAGTGCTGCCATGGATTTCTAGTACATGATTTCTGGTGAACAAATGTATGTATTTCAGTTGTTATATGCCTGCACTATTGATGGTCATTTAGTTATGCACATTTCCTTAGCTCTACTTAATACTGCCAAAGAGTTTTGCAAAGTAGTAAACCAAGTTACTCCCAGACCAGCCGTTTATGAAAGTGCCTGGTGATGCCTAGTTTTATTAGAGCTTGGTGTATAATGTCTGGCTCATTTTAACTATAATATCAGGTATACAGAGGTATCTCCTAGTGATTTTAATGTGCACTTTCCTGGCATATAGTATTTTTTATACATTTACTGATGATTTCAATATATTTTTCTGTAAGTTGTCTTGGAAATTTTCTCCTATACTTCTATTAATTGGTAGGTGTTTATATATTTTGAATTAGAAAAAATACGTATTTTTAAAGCATGCATCGATATATATCTGTGTATATATATGCATACACACATACTTTAAGACTCGCATTAATGTCTTTTACTAAGCCTATTTTTTACTTTTTAATATAACTGCTTTATTGAGATATTCACACTACACAAAATTCACCCATTAAAAGTATACGATTCAATGGTTTTTAGTATATTCAGAGAGCTGTGGAACCATTGCCACAATCAATTTTGGAATATTTTTACCACCCCAAAAAGAAACCTTGCACCCATTAGTAGTGTTTCTCATTCCCCCACCAAAGCCATAGATAGCCAATATCTAAATTCTCTCTATATAGATTTGCCTGTTTTGGACATTTTATATCAATGGAATCATAGAATGTTTGGCCTTTTGTGACTGACTTATTTCCCTTAACATGATATTTTTAATGTTTATCTATGCTGTAGTATTCCTTTTTATTTACAGAAAATATTCAACTGTACGTATATACCCATTTTCCATTCATTAGTTGAGAAACATTGAATTGCTTTGACTTTTTAGGTTAAAAATAATGTTGCTATGAAAATACACTCTTTCATGAGTATGTTTTCATTTCACTTGAGTATATACCTAGAAATGGAAATGCTGGGTCATATTGTAACTCTATGTCTGATCTTTTGCGGAACTGTCAAACTGTTTTCTTACATGGCTGCACCATTTTATATTCTCACCAGCAGTATAGAAGATTCCAACTTTTCTGTGTCCTCACTAATACTTGTTATTATCTATTTTTTAATTGTAACCATCCTAGTTGGTATGAAGTGATATGTAATTGTGGTTTTGATTTGCATTTCCCTAATGAATAATGATGTTGAAAATCTTTTCATTTGCTTATCAACCATTTTAATTTTGATAGAGTCAAAATTCTTCATTTGTTAATAGCTGGAACTGTTCTTTATCTTTAATGTAAATATCATAAGGGTATATTTAAAGGAAAGGCATGCATTTGCATACATATTTTGAAAGTATATTTTATTTGTTAGGTACATATGTTTTATTAGTCATTTTAATGAATCAAACATAGGTGTGTGTCTTGTACTCATTTGACTTCCCATCTTTAAGAAAAGCAGCTGGGCTCGGTGGCTCAGCCTGTAATCCCGTGCTTTGGGAGGCTGAGGTGAGTGGATTGCCTGAGCCCACGGGTTCGAAACCCACCTGGGCAACTTGGTGAGACCTCATCTCTACAATAAATCAAAAATTAGCCGGGCGTGGTAGCGCACGCCTGTAGTTCCAGCTACTTGGAAGGCTGAGGCGGAAGGATCGCCGGAGCCCAGCAGGTCGAAGCTGCAGTGACTGGGAGAAGCCACTGCACTCCAGTCTGGGTGACAGAGTGAGACTCCAACTCAAAAAAACAAAAAAAAAAAAAGAAAAGAAAAGTATGTTTAAAAATAAAGTAGAGATATGAAAGTTAGTATAAGCTTGAATTTTCTAATTACTTTAGCTTTTTATTTGTTTGTTTGTTTGTTTATTTATTTATTTAGTTAGTTAGTTAGTTAGAGTTGTAGTCTCACTCTGTTCCCCAGGTTGGAGTGCAGTGGAATGTTCCCAGCCATCACAGCCTTGAGCTCTTGGGCTTAGGAAATCTTCCACCCAGCCTTCCAAGTAGCTCCACTACAATTGCACACCACCATGTCCAGTTAATTTTGGGGGCTTATTGTATAGACAAGGTCTCAACAAGTTGCCCAGGCCGATGTCCAGCCCCTGGGCTCAGGTAATTCTGTTGCCTCCTCCTTTCAAAGTGCTGGGATTACAAGCATGAGTCACCATGCACCGCCCTCTAATTACTTTAAAAATTATTATTCTAACTACTACATTTGTCAATAATCACAACCAAATATTAAGCATGACTATGTTTCAACTTTGTAGTAATGCTTTAACTTGACAAATGGTCATGACTATATTCCTTTTTAACTTTTTATTTAAATTTAAATAGATAAATACTGCTCTGCCATGGGTCTACCCAGCAATCTGCCCCTAATTTTACTGTCCCTAAGTGTTCTTTTCAAACATGGATTGTTGATTTACACAATTTTGCATGAACTCATAGGCTTTGTTTAATTTGATAATCAATTTCAATATTTTAGGACCATCAAGTACTAGATACTGGGCTAATTCTCTTCAGGGATGCTTAGTCTTCACAATGACCATTTGAGGTAGGACTCTTTATGATACACTTTTATAGATAATCCTCTAGCTCCAAGGCACTCGTTCTTAAAGACTGTGAATTAAGACTTGAAAAGAAATCCAGCCTCCAATGCAATTATATCCATCAATGATACAATTTAAATTATATGAAAAAAATTATTTACTTTCAACTCCTTCTTCCTGCCTGAATCTCACACACACACACACACACACACACACACACACACACACACACACACACACACAGATTTTTTTTTTTTCTCAACTCTAATCAGATTAGGCCTCCCACTCACTTTCAATGACTTCATAGTGTCATCTGAGAAATATTTGTTTTTGGCATAATAATACAATAGCCAAGAAAGCTGAGGGAATCTTGGTATGTAAGGCATCTGGTTTGAAAACAAAACAACACAGCTCTTACTTGGTTGATATAACAATAGCATCAAGTCTGTCTGCTGTCCACCTTGACAAGAAATCATAATCAGGCAAAGCTGAAATAAAAAGAATAATGGTGATATATTCCAGAAATGGACAAATTAAGAAAATTCTGTTTCCCTCACAAACAGCCAACTTTTGCATTTTGACAGCCCCTCCCCTCATTCCACACTAAAATACTATGAAAACAAATTTAATATGTACTTATCTTATTAAGTACTTATCTTATTAAGAAACCACCCATCCACAACTCAGTAGAATTTGAGTTTCCCAGTGACTGGCTTAATTACTCTTCATCCTGTTTAGCTTTTGTCTTGCACACTTTGTCATTGGTCTTTCTAAACCAGCTTCAATCTCTAGAAGGCTAAGACTCTAAGGCTAATACCTCCTATCTGGGAGGTATTGGTTTGGCTGTTTTAGCTGATGAATATAAAAAGACAAGTCATAAACTTGACCATTGTGTTATCAAACATGTGAGCCAATATAGACAGAATTCAGACAACATAGAAGGACCACCTAGGTATGCATGGCACAGCAGAAAAAAAATGCCTGAATATAAGCAGGATAGTACTATGCTCCCTTAAAACACTGAAATTTACTGCTTGCATCCATACTGTTCTCCTAAAAGGTGTCTAGCTAAGGCCTCTTTTTGTCTTGTCTAGGAGGAAGACCTGATGCTCTTTTTCTTCAACTCCAACCCTCCTATCCATATCCAATTATTTTGCCAATGTTCTTCATCTTCTTTCCTTTTATTTCCTCTTGGATGTTTGTCCATTGGTCAACACTCCCAGCCCATACCTTTTCTAACATTTATTCTTTTTTAGAGTTGTGGGCTACAAGTCATATAGTTTGAGGTTTTGCATTTAAGTCCTTGATCCATTTTAAGTTGATTTTTAAATATAGTGATAGGTAGGGGTTCAGTTTCATTTTTCCACATGAGGCTAGCCAGTTTTCCCAGCACAATTTGTCTAATATGGTTTCCTTTCCCCAGTGTTTGCTATTGATGGCTTTGTCAAAGATTAATTGGTTGAAGAACCGAGTTTTTATTTCCAGATTCCCTATCTTATTCCATTGGTCTGTTTGCCTATTCCTGTAGCAATATAATGCTGTCTTGGTTACTACAGCCTTTTAATATAGTTTATGATCTGGAAGCATGATACCTCCAGCTTTGTTCCTTTTGCTAAGGATTGCTTTGGCTATTTGTTCTTTTTTGCTCCCATATGAAATTTTGTATTGTCTTTTTTAGTTCTCTGAAAAATGATGTTGGCAATATGATAAGAATTGCATTGAATCCACAGATTGTCTTGGGCAGAATGGACTTTTTAATAATATTGATTCTTCCAATCCATGAGTATGGGATGTTTTACCATTTATTTGTTTCACCCTAGATTTTTTTGAGCAGTGTTTTATAGTTTTCATTGTAAAGGTCTTTTCACTTCTCTGTTTAAGTGGATACCAAGGTATTTCTTTTCTTTTCTTTTCTTTTTTTTGTCTGTGTGGTTATTGTGAATGAGATTGTATTTTTTTATTTGAGTCTCAGCCTGCCTGAAGTTGGTGTAGAGAAATGTAATTGTCTTTTGTGCACTGATTTTGTATCCTGAGACTTTATCAACGTCGTTTATCAGTGTGCAGAGGTTTTTGACAGATTCTCTAGGATTTTCTCAGTATAGAATCATATCGTCTGCAAAGAGGAACAGCTTAACTTCCTCTTTTCCTATTAGATATCCCTGATTTCCTTCTCCTACCTGATTGCTCAGGCTAGGACTTCCAGTATTATGTTGAATAGGAGGGTTCAGAGTGAGTAACCTCATCTTATTTCAATTCTTAAGGGGAATGCTTTCAGTTTCTGCACATTAAGCATAATGATGGATTCAGGTTTGTTGTAAATGTTTCTTTTTTTTTTTTGAGTTGAAGTCTCATTCCGTCATGCAGGCTGCAGTGCAGTGGCATGCATGCTCACGTCCACCCCAGCATCAACCTGCTGGGCTCCAACAATTCTTCCACCTCAGTCTTCCAAGTAACTAGAACTACAGGTGCCTGCTACCATGCCAGGCCAATTTTTTTACTTATTGTAGAGAGGAGGGCACGCCAAGTTTCCCAGGCTGGTCTCGAACCCCTGGGCTCAGGAGATCCACTAGCCTCAGCCTCCAAAGTGCTGGGATTATAGGCTGAGTCATCGAGGCCAGCCATGTCTCATTGTTTTGAGGACTGTTCCTTTGAAGCCTAGGTGTTCAAGGGTTTTTACCAGGAAAGGTTACTGAATTTTATCGAATGTTTTTTCTGAATTTAATGAGATAGTCATGTGGTTCTTATTTTTACATCAGTTAAAGTGCTAATTACATTTATGGTCTTATGAAGGTTGAAACGGCTTTGCATTCTGGGAATAAAACTCACCAGGTAAAGGTGTATGTGTTGTTAGATACTATTTGCTAGAATCTTGTTGAGAATGTTTGCATCTATGTTGATCAGGGAAAATTGTCCTGTAATTCTCGTTTCTTGTTGGGTCTTTGCCTATTTTGGATATGAGGTTGATATTAGCTTCATAAAATAAGATAGGGAGAATTCTGTCCTTCACAATTGCCTGAAAAACTTTCAGTAAGATTGCTATCAGCTCTTTCTTGTATGTCTTAATGTTTTTAGCTGAGAAGCCATCTGGTCCAGGATGCTTTTTGTCAGGGAGTTTTCTTATAACTGAGTTGATTTCCCAGATTATTATTGGTCTGTTTAGGTTTTCATTTCTTCGTTTGTTTGTTTCAGCCTAGGGAGGTTGTGTGATGCTAGGAAATCCACCATTTCCTCTAGATATTCTAGTTTATTTGTGTACATATATTTATACTAATCTCTGATAATCTTTTGAATTTCTTCAGAGTTGGTTGTGAATCTACTTTTTCATATCTGATTGTATTTATTTGGACTTTCTCTTTTTTTTTAGCTAACTTGGCCACAGGTCTATCTTATTTATCCTTTTAAAGAATCAATTTTTGTCTTATTGATCATTTCTGTGATATTTTTGTCTTCTATTTCCTGTAATTGTGACTTTATCTTAGTCATCTGGATTTTTCTATTAAAATTAGGATATAATTGTTCTCATCTTTCTAGCTCCCTTATGTATGATGTTAGGCTGTTTACTTGCAATCCCTATTTTCTTGATATGGGCTTGCAATGTTATAAACTTTCTGCGCAGCATTGATTTGATGGTATCCCAGAGACTTGATATGTCATGTCATTGTTTATATTTGTTTTCAGGAATCTTTTAATTTCAGTACTGAATTCTGTGATGACCCAAAAGTCACTCAGCAGCATGTCATTTTATTTCTATGTCTTTGTGTGCTTTGGAGGGTTCTTGTTGGTAGGAATATTTATTTTTATTCCACTGTTTGGTATTATTTCAACCTTTTGGAATTATCTCATGCTTGATTTATGCCTGAAAATGTGATCAATATTGGAATATATTGCATGTGTTTATGAGTAGAATGTATAGTCTGTGGTTGTTGGGTGGAGTGTTCTGTTGATGTCTATTAAGTCCAATGTATCTAGTGGTGTATTAAAACCTTAGATTCCTTTGTTGGTTTTTTCCTCAATGATCTGTCTAGGGCTGTTAGGGGTGTATTAAAGTCTCTGACTGTGATTATATGGGTGCCTATGTCATCTCTTAGTTTACATAGCATTTTAAAAATAAATCCAGGGGCTCCTGTCTTTGGAGCATATATCTTAGGTGGATTGAGGCTTTCGTCATTATGTAGTGTCCTTCCATGTCCTTTCTAACATTTATTAGTTTGAAGTACATTTTGCCTGATATAAGAATAGCGATCTCTGCTCTTTTTTGTTTTTCATTTGCCAAGAAAATCAATTTACAGCCCTTTGCCTTGAGCCAGTGGCTGTCCTTTGCAATGAGATGAGTTTCCTGTATACAGCAGAATGTTGGATCATGTTTCCTATCCTGCTTGCTAGTCCATGCCTTTTTAGTGGCACATTCTGTCCATTCATGTTCAAGTTAATCATTGATATGTGATGGTTTATCCCTGTCGTGTTTTGGGCTCTTAAGAGGTTGTATTAGTTTTAGTTTATATTTTTAATTTATGGATGATCTATTTTTTTAATTTATGGATGATTTTAACTTTGAGATTGCCAGTACTTTTGCAATGAATGGAATCATTTTTTTTTTCATTTCTGTGCTAAAAACTTTCTTAAGGATCCTCTAAAGGAATGGTCTGGAAGTGGTGTATTCTCATAAGGATCTGATGCCTGGGAAGGATTTCAATTCTCCATCACTGATGAAACTTAGTTTGGTGTGGTAGAAAATTCTTGACCGAAATTGCTTATCTTTGAGAATGTTAAAGATGGGACTCCAGTCCCTGCTGGCTTGTAGAATTTCTGTTGAGAGATCTGCTGCAATTCTGATGGGTCTTCCCCAGTGGGTGGTTTGACCCTTCTCTCTAGCTTTTCTTTCATGTTTACCCTGTGGAGATGGATTACCATGCATTTTAAGGATGGTCTTCTCATGCAATACCTTATAGGGGTTCTTTGAATCTCTTGCATTTGGATAGTAGCCTTTTCAGTGAGATATGTAAATTTTTCTTGGACAACCTCATGGAAGACTTGCTCCAGGTTGTTGTTAATTTCCCCTCTGTTTTGGGGATATCAATCAACCATAGGTTTGATTTCTTTACATAGTTCCACAACTCTCATAGGCTTTGTTTATTCTTTTTGGCCTTTTCTCCTTGTTTTTGTCAGACTGGGTTAGTTCAATATTTTGGTCTTCAAGGTCTGAAGTCATTTCCTCTGCCAATCAATTCTGTTCCTTATACTTGTTATTGTGCTTTGAAATTCCAGGAGAGAATTCTTCATTTCCAGGATTTCAGAATGAACCTTCTTATATTGGCCACCTCAGTGTTTACTTTCTTCACATCTTAGGTGATCTTTGCCAAATTCTCATGGTTTTCCTTAACTGTTTTTGCTGTCCAATGTCTGAATTCTGTGTCTGTCATCAGGGAAAGATCATTCTGTGTGGCTTCCATTGATTGGGGACTGGGTGGTATTTTTGTAGGTGAAACATTTTTAAGTCTTTAAGGATTGTGATGTTTTTGCTCTGATTCTTTCTCATCTGTGAGGAATATATCTTCTCTATGTATTATTGTTTTTTAGATTTTTTTTCTTTTTCTTTTTCTTTTAAGCTGGGAATGGTCTTACTGCCTTAGAACCTTTTTGGCCTCCAAGATAGTTCATACAGGGAGATAGGGAGGGTCCTTTACTATTGCTTCTCCACTCATGATGGACTGTGCTTAAAACTTAAAGTGATTTTTGTTGCAGAGTTCTTCCCATTTTAGGCCAGCTAGACTGCCTTCCAATCCTGTTGCAAGTTCTATACTGGGATTAGGTGGAGGGATATGCCCCCAAGCAGCTGGGAGCACTGTTCCCAGCCCAGAAATGTTCCCACTGGAAACCAAGGTCTCCAAGTGTCTTGTGCAACTTTCCCTCCCCATCAGGGGCCCACTGAGCACTTAAAACCAGCAGATTCCCTGTCTTCGAGAAATCCATTCTTTGGTTGCATGATGCTGACAGGAAAACCTTCCTGGTCTGGGGAGCAATGCTGGTCACCAAAAGGAGGGGTGGCAGGTACCTTGTGAGTACAGCCAACAGGCGAGCTTTCCTGACCTGAGTGCCAGCTGCTGGATGCTGCCAGGGAACGCATTCTTGGGGGTTTATTGGCAGTAGGAGTTCAGTGCATTCCCAACTCCATGCTCCAATAGCAAGAACTTTTGTCTTAATCAGATGTCCTTCCACATGGGACCAATAATCGTTCCATTGGGAAGAAGGGAACTGACCTAGTCCATGTCAAGAGCATTCATTCCTTCTCATACACAAGGCAGGGCTGGAGAACCTTTGGGAATCTGGAACCCAGTGGAGATGAGGCCCTTCTGGCTGAGTACCCAGACTTTCTCCCCCGCTGCAGGATTCAGAGTGCTTCTGGTGTACAGAACTACTCAAGCTGCCTGTGTTTATCAGTGACTGAGTCCATTCTCGCTATTATGCTGAGCAAGAGAGGCACAGGCCAGTTACTCCCCAATAGCCATCTATCTAACATTTTTATTTATTGTCTTTATATCCTTGAGTCTACCAAATTGTTCACATTTCTCCCAAATTAAAAAAAATGTTTTAAAAATGTTCTTACTTAACTCTCTTCTCAGTCTGTCATTTTCTTGTTTATTCCTTTTGCAACTAAGTTCTTTTATGGCCAATGATTATTATTACCATTTCTTTACCTCTCATATTTTGCTTGCTACAATGTGTTTCTCTTCTCAATAATATTAACATAAAAAACTCAACATCCAGGAGACATACTTTTGTCCTCCTTATTTGGCATCAGTATACCATTTAGTGCATTTTAATAATTCTTCTTTCTGGAGATGCTCACCTTTGGTTTTCTTTTCATGTTATAACTTCTTTGATCACCTCTCAGTTCTTTGCTGATTTCTTTTTCCTTCACCTAATACTTCTGTCTGTGTTCCCAGAGATCTGTCCTCAACCTCTCAGTCATCCTGTCAGAAGCAAAACAGATCTCTTTCCCTCTTTCTTCCTCTCTCTCTCTCTCCCTCTCTCTCCATCCACACCCCCCCACACACACATTCTCAACTTCCCACATCAATTGACAAATTTGCTTAATTTCAAACTTACAACATTTTCTTGTCAGGACTAATTTATTTTTTAGCTCTGGAATTCAGAGTTCTAGCCTAGATGCAGTCAAATCTTTATGCCCATGGTTGATCTATGTTATTCATTGGCAGTAACAGATGGTTATCAAGAACCTCAGAACTCAGGTGGGTTAGTTGATTTCCTCAGAGTCACACAATTTGGATCTTTATCCCCGTTCTTCAACTTCTAATTATATTTCTCTTTCTACTCTAGTTTATACATCAAAAAATACGCAACCTTTGCTCATTGTCTTGATTACTCTAGTCTGTTCTATCATATATTTATCACTTTAAAGTACACTGAAATTATTTACTTATTTATCAGTTGATTAGATAATGAGTCCACTAGAATGTAAACTCCAAAAAGACAGGGAATGTTGTCTGTCAAAGATATATTTAAAGTTCCTAGAATAGTGTGAGGCACACAAATATATGACTAAATAAATTAGCACAATTGATGGTCCTGTAATAGTAAATGCAAAACAATAGAAATAGCAAGATATGCTTTCTTAATGTGATTGTAATAAGTAGGAAAAATGTCTTCTCATCTCTACTTGGATTGATATGGAAATAAGTGATTTGAAGCTTCAGACTGTCAAATTTTGCCAGGAGAAAAAAGCATAAGAAGAAGCATGATTATCGTGTCTATATGGAAGGGCACTATATAGTTACTAAAGCCTTAGTCTAGTTTTTGTGAACCTGGTTTTTCTAAGCATTCACTTACCAGCACTGCCCAAACACCAGCCACCACCATGGATATAAAACAGCCCTCTTCTTAGTGCTTCTGACTTCCTCTGTGGCACGTATACACGAACAGGAATGTTATTGAATTTTGTCTCAGTCACAGTGACATTTTCATCTGAGTTTGGTGGGACTTCAGTGAAGCTCATGACAATTGCAAAGAATTCCATAAAGTGGTAAAGTCCCAGCACCTCAACAAATGTAGCCTAAAAATGAAATTCACATATAACTTAGAATTCAAGTGTTAAATGTCAGATCTATGGACATATTAATACTCACTGACTTAATAATTCAAATAAATAGAACTGAGTTTTCATACATAATTCTGTTTGATTCTTTTCCTCATTGAATTGAAAATCTTCTGCAAAGCAAAAGAAACCATCAAGAGAGCAAGGAGACAGCCCACAGGATGGGAAAAAATATTTACCAACTGTATATCTGACAAACGCCTAACATCCAGAATCTACAAGGAGCTAAAACATGCCAAAAGAAAAAAAACAATCAGCCCCATGAAAAAGTAAGCAAAATACATGAATAGACACTTCTCAAAAGCAGACATAAGTAGAGCCATCAGACACATGAAAAAGTGCCCAGCCTTACAAATCATCAGAAAAATGCAAATCAAAACCACATTGAGATACCACCTAGCCCCAGTAAAAATGGCCATCATTAATAAAACAAAAAGTAACAGACGCTGGTGAGGATGTGGAGAAAAGGGAACGTTTCTACACTGCTAGAAGGAATGCAAATTAGTTCAACCTCTATGGAAAACAGTGTGGTGATTCCTAAAAGAGCTAGAAATTGACCTTCCATATGACCCAGTAATCCCCTACTGGGAATATACCCAGAGGAACACAAATCATTCCAAAAGAAAGATACTTGCACACACATGTTTATTACATCACTGTTCATAATAGCAAAAACATGGAACTAACCATGCTGCCCATCGAAACTGGACTGAATTTAAAAATGTGGTACATATACATGATGTGGTACATATTACACACTTATAAAGAAGGACAAACATATGGACTTTGCAGCAAACTTGGATGGATTGAGAGCCTATAATCCTCAGTGATCTATCATAGAAACAAATAATTGAGTACCACATATTCTCACTCATAAGCAGACTCTGAACATTTACCATAATACTATAAGAAAGGGATTGGCAGTAGCGTGACACTGCCCCTGAGGGTTGTGTGTAGGGGGCACATAATATCAATAAGGGTACCCTGCTCTCAAACCAGGCAAAGTGGGTACCAAAGAGAAGTCCAAGCCATTTGTATACCTAATTCTGAATTGTACCCCACATTTTTAAAACAAAAGTAAATAAATAAATAAAATTATGTTTGATTCTTTTCAAAGAACTGAAAGTGCAGAGCTTCTTCCTACAGTGGTTGTTACAAAAGGGGGAGCACTCTGAAGGGAACCAAAACATTTCATTCCAAAATCCTTGTTGTATTTCAGTATGGCTGTTCTGAAGAGCTGGAAGTACAAGAATAGCTGAAAAGCTGTCTTTTGTGGGGAAGATTTGCATCCGTAGGAAAAAATCTCCATTGACGCAGCCTTCTCTGAAGCTTTTCCTTGTCCAGATCAAGAAAAGATGAACTGAGAGTCTTACACCCTAAAAGTCTGAAAGAAACGTTTACCATCTATTGTCTCTGAGGACTGCTATCAGTGAAGATTTAAACTTCATAACAAGACCACCTATGCTAGCCACGCCTCCTCTTCTCTTCCTCCTATTATTACCTGTCTTGCCACCATAAACTGTTTTTGCCCATGGTCCAAACCCCTCTTCTTTCTTTAACTTCAAGATGATAAAAAGCATCAGCTCCATATGGCCATTTCTTTGAGATTTTGTATTTTGCAAGATTCCCATGCATGCTAAAAAAAAAATGTATATGCCCTTTCTCCTATTAATCAGTTGATTTTCAGCAGACCTTTAGAGGGTGAAGGGGAAGGATTCTCTTGATCCCTACAACTCATTTAGTTCTTATTTCACTACAATGCGTCAGGTTCTCTATAAAGCTTTAGGTGCTTCAGAAATGAACAAAATAAATGCTCTACTCAGGAATCTCAGAGTTAAATGGGAAAGTCCAATGGTAAACTGTTACAAAACAAGGTACTTTGGGAGCAAGCATCATGTGATTTACAAAAGTTACCTGGAAATAACAAATGAAAAGGAGTTTTCAAGAGGACAACAATTATATCTGAGTCTTGAAACAAATGCCTTTTCTGAAGAATTTACCTTAACAAAAAAGGCAAAACCCTTCCAGGTAGAGGAATGGTTTAGCCTAGAAATGGGGAGGTTCTTGTTGACACAGTGAGATATGATTCTAAAGTTGTTGCATGTGGGATATGGGAGGCAGGTTTGGGAGAGAAGAAATGGGTGAGAGAAGTAGAGAGGACAGGCTGCCTGCCTGCAACCTGCCTCTCCACTCTAGAATGAGTCCATGTCCTAGCACTCTGTATGTACTAATCACAATATTAAAAACTCACCTATATAGAAGGCAGATAATATTATATCCATTTCAGAGATGAGGAAAACAAGCCCAGGGAGGTTAAATAAGTAGTCTAAACTTATACAATTAGTAAATGATATTTATCAGGATTCTCAATCCAGCAGTTTCATTCTTGATTTAATGTTTATAGTATAATCCTTCAATAAAGGATTTGAATACTCTAATTTTGCCAGTTATTTGAGGAAAACCAGCCAAAGTAATTAGGAAAGACAAGATGAAGCAGGAGAATAATTGACCACAACAAACAGCAGATAACTGAGGAATCGAAAATACATTAAAACACTTTTTAAAATGCATATCCTTTGAGAGCTCTGAAGATATATTACACTCATAAAATTTTGAACAGAATAAAAGTAAATAAATAAATAAAAGACTACTAGAGAAGAAGAAAACTTTAAAAAAGATATGGTTGTTAAATGAATTTTAAAAGTAATTAACAGTAGGACTCAAAGAAAACGAAATCAAGGGCCTCTTACAAATTGTAACACAAAGGGAAAAATATGAAGAAAAAACCCTCTTCTGAAAACTCCTTGGTGGCTATACACTATACACAGAATTAAGTTGAAACTTACTACCATTACCCACAAAGCACTATATGATATGACATCTAACCTCTCCAAACTAATTGCAACAATTTCCCCATCAAACCAAATATTTTCTTGAACTTGTCAGTATTTTCTAACTGGATGTCTCTGTTGGAAAACTTTTTCCTTAGCACTTACAGTGGCTGTTTTCTTTTCATTCTTGTGGTTTCTAAGCAGATGTTTCCTCATCACAGTGGCTTTCTCTGACCACCCATACAGTAAACCCACCTTGGCCTTCTGCCCAACTTATTATATTTTTCTTCATCGTATCTCATTCAAAGTACTTCTCATGATCTGAAGTTACTTATTCATTTGATTCCAATTTTTTTCCTCTACCACTAGAATGTCACCTGTATAGGGACAGACTCCTTCTTTGTCTAATGGGATTTGACAGAATTGAATGGTTGAATAAATGTAATATAAAAGAAGAATCAAGAATTGGCAGCATTAATATCCTGTTAGTTCTGAAAAGATATTTTTAAGAATAAAGGGAATAAAATAATCAGAGAAGTAATAGGAAAACATCTTCAAGGCTCCTGAGAGAGCTACATGTTTTTTTTTTGCCAGCAATAGAGCTGCTCTGGCTAGCAGCCAGTTGCCACGACACTCCGGGGACCCAGTTCCATTTCTATATATCTTGCCTCTCGTGGTTGATGCTGGGCATGTGCCAACCAGTCTGTCAACAAGGTATTTTCTTGAGAACTTATTTATGTATCCTTATTCTATACTCTGACTTTCTAGATGACTACATAATCAGATGATCTCTAATTTGTTTATAAGATTTAAATACTAAACTACACCTTAGAATTTTAAAGCACAGCAACTATCACCACATTAATACCACTTAAGCAAAACATTTTTCAGTAAAACTTCTCAGATGGCTCCTCATTTTTTCTTGATATTTTTAAAACACGTTTCCAATAGATAAAACAGAAAGCAAAAAAAAAAATTTAAGCTATAAATAGGCAAAGTCCACGGCACTTATTTTAAGTGATGAATAAATAAATAAAGCAATAAATCAGAAAAACAAAATCACAGGTCAAATGGTAGCATTACTTCTCCAGGTCAAACAATGGCATATGCACATCTGAGTTAATAAAATTCCCAACTTACCAAATGTGCTACAGTTTTTAGTTGTGTGTTAAGCCACATCAATCTCCATGGTTCCTCAATGTTATCTGGGAGAGGTGTATAAACATAATATGCTACAAGGACTCCCACAGTCAGAAGATACAACGATTTTCTTCTCATGCTGTATTTACTTGCTTCTTTGTCTTTAGAAACGCAGAAAGTAAACTTACATGATCTGCCTGAGTAGTGTACTCTGATAGGCAGTGTTTCTCAACTCTACCCAGCAACTTTATCTTACTTTTGGAATACAGAACCACCCAGTCAGATTAAGAGTTAGCATAATAAGGTTACAATTTTATTGGTTAGCCAGATAGAGTCATGTTGAGTGCAAGTTCAAGGTTTAATGTGTAATAGGAATCTTGAGCAAGTTCTGTCAATGATCATACTGTTATTTGTAGTCCAAGAAACAAACGTGTATTGACTAATAACTTGGGAAATAATTCTTTGACTTTAAGAAAATTATTCATAAAAATATACAGAATGCATAACCTATGTTTTAAAATAGCTCATCATACAATAGGGGGAAACAAATGAATACATTTTTAAAGTGTTATGTGGTGAGTATAGAAAACACAATAGCCATTATTTTTGCCATTATGCAATTTATTTTATCTTGCAAGAGATGGATGTATTAGCAATTAGGTCTGATAACTTTTTTCAGATGGGGTTATACAAATAATGATAGTAATAATAACAGTAATAGTGAACATTTATTATTTACTCTGTGATCCAAGCCCTATGCTAAGTGATTTACATACATAATCTCAGTCCAAACAGTAAATCTATAGAACTAGTATTATTACCTTTACATAAATGAATAAAATGAGTCTTGCAATGTTTAAATCACTTCACTGAGGTCATGTAAGTATTAGAGCCAGAGAAATTCCAGATAGAGAGTACATAGCTTTTTTTTTTTTTTTTTTTGAGTTGGAATCTCACTCTGTCGCCCATACTGGAGTGCAGTGGCCGCTCCCGGCCACCGCAGCCTCGACCTGCTGGGCTCCAGCGATCCTTCCGCCTCAGCCTTCCAAATAGCTGGAATTACACACATGCGCTACCATGCCTGGCTGATTTTTTGATTTATTGTAGAGATGAGGTCTCGCTGTCCAGGCGGGTCTCGAACCCGCGGGCTCAGGCCATCCACTCACCTCAGCCTCCCAAAGGCGTGGGATTACAGGCTGAGCCATCGAGCCCGGCTGTACATAGCTTTTTGAAAATAACTTCTTTCTCCCCCAAATCTAGCATACACACACACACACACACACACACACACACACACACATTCTATAATGTGTATATATATATATATATATACACATTATAGAATATATACATTATAGAATGAAAATACAAAAAGAAAATAATAAATCACCTTCTTACATTGCTAAGATCACTGATGTTGACACTTTAGTATATTTCCTGAGAGATCTGAGTACACATATGTGAAACCGCTTTTTTCTGCATGCCTGGGTTCTAAATCACTACCTCTTCCTTTTTCTTTACCCAACCCTGGTAGTGCTGCTTCTTGTAGTTACCAATATCTAAGATCAGTTTTTCTAAACTTCTGACACTTGCGTAGACCACTATCAATATCAAGTTCTTCTCTGTTTTAGATACCTAGCATGATTTTCTCTATACACATAAATCTTTTCTACCTGAAACATGAAATTAACCATTCAATCAAGGAATCCTGGTTTTCTTTAGTGGGGAATGAAAGTAGGGAAAACACTGTGTGTACTCACTGATGCTAGACCATTTTAGTACACAGAATTAGAAAATACATATTTTTAAAATATGAGTTTATAAAGATATTTAAATTTAATTGAACACTACAAGATTATGTTTCAGCTTTTTAATAACAACTTTATATCATTTTAAGTTGATAGTCTATTTTCATTTATTATTGAAATCATGTTCTTTGTATGAGATTTCAAAGCATATGCAAAAAGGAAAATAAAATACTTTAAAGCACTCAGTGGATTATATTGCTTTAAAGTAGTATCTGAGAAAATGGATGAAATGTGATGAGGACTTTGATACTTTCTTTGCATTCATTTGGGTGTAGAAGCAAAACTATAACAACTTTTAATATGATTTTAAAATTAATGCAATAAACCAGTGACCATCCACCACCTGACCAATGACAGTTTCTATCTTTGCACATTGTGGGTTATGCCTGCCTAATCACCCTCTAATTTCTGGTTTGCTCCACTCTTCTGTGTTAATGCTTACTTTCTGTGATATTTACTAGCCCTCAAATGGGCTGAATCTGTTTCACTTGTCATTTATCTTCCCTCCTTGACTCTTACAGATTGTGTTTTTCCACTTATTAAATGACGAGATCTTTTCTTTAAGAAAGACTTCAGTAGTCTTGATCATTTTAAGTAAATAAAATACCAGTACTAGTAATAATAATCATAACTAACATCAATGTTGTTATAGAGTTGTCTTTTTTAATTAGTCTCATAAGGATTAATGAATTGACATAATCCATATATTAAAAATAAGTGTGCTGCTACATGGAAGGTTTAATTCACCAAGGGTGCATAGCTAATTATCTTGTTCTGCTGTAATTTTTTTTTTTTATCACTAATGGAGAATCTATTTCTTAAATGTGAAATTGTATCTTTGATCCTTCTATATTTCCTTGAGAACAAGACAATCTGGTTTTGCATTTGGTTACTACCTATTAATTGTATAACTTGATTAGCCTGAAATTTTAATTGCTGATATTATCTCATATTTGTTTTAACAAAAATGTATTAGAAGTCTCAAAATATTAATATAAATATTAATATAATCGGTAAAATACCCAAGAGATGTTTAGAAATTTATATTCAGTATTCTGTCTTAAATTTATCTACATGAACCAAATAATCAATCAATAATCTACATGAACCAAATAATCAAAAAAAATACCAGTTCAGCATTTTTCAGAACTCCTAGCAATATCTTGTCCACTACCTACTGAAGGCCCAAGCACCTGCAGTCATGTGGCATTCTTAAGAGTTCTGAGCATGCATATGTACAACAGCTTTCTTCTGCATGCCTGGATTCTAAGTCACTATTTCTTCCTTTTTCTTCACCCAGCACTGGTAGTACTATCTTTTTTTGCAGTTACCAATCTCTGAGATCAGTTTTTTAAAACTTATAACACTTGTGTAGACCACCATCAATATCAAGTTCCTCTCTGTTTGAAATACCTAGCTTGATTTCAACATCTTTATCTGGATCTAGTGATACAAATAAGTAATGCACTTGAATACCCCTTGGTCAAAATTATATATATCAGTGTTTTCCTCATGTGTTTCTTCTGTCTTCTGAAGCAGTTACAATAAATAGAGAACGAAGAAACATAATTTACAATTTTGCTTTTAAATGTTCTCAAAAAAATACTGACATAATCTAGGGTGCCAATTCTCCAGGCATTCCAGGTCTCTAGGTAAATCAAAAACAATTGGTTGGAAACAAGGTTTTCTACCTCCTCCCTGGTTTATAGCTACAATGAATCTCAAATTTTTCTCTCCAGGGCATTTCAATGATGAGAAAGATTTTGGCTACAGGAATATAAAAGCTTTACTTAGGGTTTCTTCAGTAGGGTATCTTACTGTAGACTTTTTTAATAACTTTAAAATTTTTTATTTTAAAATTGTGGGGTACTATTCAGGGTCAGGTATACAAATATTCACTATGCAGGTACCTTGTTAATGAGGTGTGCCCCCTTTCGCCAGGCACATTCCCAATACTGCCAATCCTACTTCCCCAGCTCTTACCCCCCTGCAGTTTCCCACTACTATCAATCCTTTTCTTTTTTTTTTTTGATATCTCCATTTTTAATGAAATGCTGCATTAAAATAATTCTCTTTTTTTCCTGCATCCATAAGTTTATTGCAAGACTATTCCCAATAGCAAAAATATAGAATTAACCTGAGTATTTATCAACAAATGAATGAATAAAGAAAATGTGGTATATAAACATGATAGAACATTATTCAGCCATTAAAAAATGAAATTTTACCTTTTGCAACAATATGGATGGAACTGGAGGGCATTATCTTAGGTGAAATACATTAGACACAGAAAGACAAGTACCACATTTTTAAAACACAATAGAATAAAACTAAATTGTATGCCTTTTATTTCATAGGCTATTTTTTTAATCAATATTTTTTATTATGATATTGTGGGGTACAGTTAAGGGTTAGGTATACAAATATGCTTCGTTCAGGCACCCTTGTTGATAAGAGGTGTCTCCACATCCCCAGACAGATATTTACTACCGTTAATCCCATCTCCCTCCCCCTCCCCCAGTTTCCCACCACTGTCAGTCATTTTCTTATAGTATTACATTGGATGTTCAAGGTCCACTATATGAGTGAGAACATGTGATACTAAGATCTTTGTTTCTGTGAAAGGTCACTCAGTATTATAGATTCTAGTTCCATCCAGGTTGCTGCAAAATTCGTGATTTTGTTCTTTTTTATGGCTGCGTAGTATTCCATCATATATAGGTACCACATTTTTTTAATCCAGACCTCTTTTGATGGACAGCATGGTTGCTTCCAGGTTCTTGTTATCGTGAACAATGCTGCGATAAACATACGTGTGCTGGTATCTTTTTTATAGAGTGATTTGAGTTCTTCAGGGTATATTCCCAGTAGAGGAATTGCAGGGTCATATGGGAGGTCAATATTTAGAGCTTTAGGAATCGTCATACTGTTTTCCACAGAGATGCACTAGTTTGCACTCCCACCAACAGTGTAGAAGTCTTCCCTTTTTGCCACACCCTCTCCAGCAACTGTTATTTTTTGAGCTATTGATAATTGCCATTCTGACTGGAGTTAGGTGGTATCTCAGTGTGGTTTTGATTTGCATCTCCCTGATGATTAGTGAGGTTGAACATTTTTTCATGTGTCTGTTGGCTGCTCAGATGTCTTCCTTTGTGAAGTGTCTGTTCATACTTTTTTGCCCACTTTATAATGGGGTTGTTTGTTTTTTTCTTTTCAGCACGTTTGAGTTCCTTGTAGATCCAAGATGTTAAGCCTTTGTCAGACCTGGAGTTGGCAAATACTTTTTCCCAGTCTGTAGGCTCTCCCTGCTCTCTTGATGGTTTCGTTGGCTTTACAGAAGCTTGTCAGTTTAATGAGGTCCCACTTGTCTATCTTATCTCTTATGGCCTGTGGGTTTTGGGTTTTGTTCAGGAATTGGATGCCAGTTCCAATTTCCATGAGGGTATTTCCTTCATTTTTTAAGGTTCTTATGGTTTGAGGTTTTACATTTAGGTCTCTGATCCATTTAAAGTTAATTTTTGTGTATGGGGATAGATAGGCATCCTGTTTCAATCTTCTGCATATGGTTAGCCAGTTTTCCCAGCACCATTTACTGAATAGGTTCGCCTCTCCCCAGTGGTAGGTGGTGGAGGCTTTGTTGAAGATGAGTTGGTTCAGAAATTGAAGTTTTGCTTCTGGAATCTCAATTCTATTCCATTGGTCTATACGCCTGTTCCTGTACCAATATCAAGCTATTTTGATGATTGTAGCTTTATAATAAAGTTTGAAGTCTGGTAATGTGATACCACCTGCTTTGTTTTTTCTTTGCTGAGGATTCTTCTGGCTATTCTTGGTCATTTGTGTTTCCATATGAATTCCTGTGTTCTTTTTTCTAGGTCTGAGAAGAATGTTGCTGGTAATTTGATGGGTATTGCATTAAATCTGTAGATTGCCTTAGGTAAGATGGACATCTTCACAATGTTGATTCTTCCAATCCATGAGCATGGGATATTTTTCTACTTGTTTGTGTCATCTTTGATTTCTTTGAGCAGTGTTTTGTAATTTTCATTGTAAAGGTCTTTCACGTTTCTGGTTAGGAAGATGCCAAGGTATTTCTTTCTTTTTTTTGTGGCTATTGTGAATGGAATTGTGCTTTTTATTTGGGCATCTGTTTGTTTATTATTGGTGTAAAGAAATGTGATTGTCTTTTGCACATTTATTTTATATCCTGAGATTTTGCCCAAGTCCTTTATCAGTGTAAGGAGGTTTTTGACAGATTCTCTTGGGTTTTCAAGGTACACAACCATGTCATCTGCAAAGAAAGATAACTTGACTTCCTCTTTACCTATTTGAATACCCATGATTGCCTTCTCTTCTCTGATTGCTCTAGCCAGGACTTCTAATACTATGTTGAACAGGAGGGGTGAGAGTGGGCATCCCTGTCTTGTTCCAGTTTTCAGGGGAAATGGTTCTAGGTTTTGTCCATTTAGGAGTATGCTGGCTGTGGGTTTCTCATAGATGGCTTTTACTATTTTGAGGCATGTTTCCCGTATGCCTAGCTGTTCGAGGGTTTTTATCAAGAAGCGGTGCTGGATTTTATCAAAAGCTTTTTCTGCATCAAATGAAATAATCATGTGGTTTTTGTTTTGACATCTGTTGATGGACTTAATTACATTTATGGTTTTACGAATGTTGAACCAGCCTTGCATCCCAGGGATGAAGCCCACTTGGTCATGATGGATGATTTTTGAGATGTGTTGCTAAATCCAGTTTGATAGGATCTTGTTGAGAATTTTAGCATCTATGTTCATCAAAGATATTGGCCTGTGTAGTTCTCTTTCTTTGTTGGATCTTTACCTGGCTTGGGTATCAGTGTGATGTTAGCTTCGTAAAATGATCTGGGGAGAGTTCCATCTTTCTCAATCACCTGGAATTCCTTCAGTAGGATTGGTATAAGCTCCTCCTTAAATGTCTTGTAGAATTCTGCTGGAAAGACATCTGGTCCAGGGCTTTTTTTTTTGTAGGTAGTTTTCTTATTATGTAGTCAATTTCCTTGATCGTTATTGGTCTATTTAGGGTCTCAATTTCTTCTTGTTTCAACCTAGTCAGGTTGTATGATGACAGAAAGGCCTCCATTTCCGAAAGGTTTTCAAGTTTGTTTCCATACAAGTGTACATAGTAGTCTCTAATGATCTTTTGTATTTCTTCAGGATCAGATGTGACTTCATCTTTTGTGTTTCTGATTGTGTTTGTTGGGCTTTTTCTCTCTTTTTCTTGGTCAATCTAGCTAGGGAACCATCGATCTTATTTATCCTTTTGGAGAACCAGCTTTTTGTTTCATTGACTTTTTTGTATTATCTTTTTGTCTTCTATGTCCTGGATTTAGGCTTTTATTTTGGTGATCTGAATTCTTCTGATGAAATTAGGGTTTTTGTGGTCTTGCTTTTCCAGCTTTTTTAGGTGACTTCTTAAGCTGTTAATTTGTGATCCTTCCATTTTCTTCATGTGCATTTGTAAGGATATAAATTCCCCTCTTACTACAGCTTTCATGGCGTCCCAGAGATTTTGGTCAAATGTTTCTTCATTTTCATTTGTTTCTAGGTATCTTTTAATCTCTGTTTTGATTTCATCATTGACCCAAGAGTTGTTTAGCATCATGCTGTTTAGTGACCATGTCTTCGTGGGTTTGGGGGGAACCTTGTTGGTGTTAATGATTATTTTTATTCCACTGTGGTCCAAGAAGGTGCATGATAAAATTTCAGTCCTTTTAAATTTGCTTATGCTTGATTTATGGCCAAGTATGTGATCAATCTTAGAGTACGTTCCATGTGGTGATGAGTAGAATGTGTATTCTGTGGTCTTTGGATGGAGGGTTCTGTAGGTATCAATTAAGTCCATTTGATCAAGAGTCACATTGAGGTTTCGAATCTTGTTGCTGGTTTTTTGTCCTGATGATCTGTCTAGGGTTGTGAGTGGGGTATTAAAGTCCCCAGCTATGATGGTATTGGAGTCGATATCTTTTTATAGTTTACCTAGGAGCTGCTTTATGAAAGTTGGTACTCCTATGTTTGGTGCATATATGTTTAGGATGGATATTTCTTGTTAATGGATTGAACATTTTATCATTATGTAGTGACCTTCTGTATCTTTTTTGAATTTTTGATAGCTTAAAGGGTATTTTGTCTGAGTTAAGATTGTGACGCCGCCGTTCTTTTGTGTTCTATTCACCTGAAAATTTGTTTCCCATCCTCTTACTTTGAGTTTGTGAGTGTCCTTTCTAGTGAGGTGAGTCTCTTGAAGGCAATAGATTGTTGCCTGGTGATATTTTATCCATTTTGTCATTCTATGTCTTTACAGTGGTGCATTTAGTCCATTCACATTCAAACTCATTATTGAAATGTGAAGGTTGATCCCTATAATAATGTTCTTACAGAGTTGTTGTTCTTCCTGTTTGTGTGTTTCTTTCTTTTGGTTTTAGAGTTGGATCATGTGTGTGTTTAACCTTTTGTCTGTACTCTTGTGAAGAACGTTGTTGTTCTTTTTTCCTTTTCTTCTGTGTTCAATACTTTCTTAAGTGTTTCTTGTAGAGGTGGTCTTATGGCAGCGTAGGTTCTTAGGGATTGGATATCTGGGAAAGATTTCAATTCTCCCTCACTGATGAAGCTTAGCTTGGCTGGGTAGGTTACTCTCAGTTGAAATTGCTTATCTTTTAGAACTTTGAAGATAGGCCTCCAAGCTCTCCTAGCCTGTAGGGTTTCTGTAGATTAATCTGCTGCTATTCTAATTGATCTTCCCTGGCACATAGTCTGACCTTTTTCTCTTGCAGCCTTTAGTATTTTTTCTTTTATACCTACTTTGTTTAGGTGAATTATTATATGTCTAGGAGTTGGTCTTCTCATTTGTTGTCTTGCAGGGGTTCTCTGAATCTCTTTGTTTGAATTTTTCATCCTTGATGAGATGAGGGAAGTTTTCTTGAATGATTTTATGAAATGTTTGTTCCAGTTTGGCCTCTGTTTCTCTCTCTGCCTCAGGAAGACCCATTACTCTTAGGTTCAGTCTGTTGAAGTGATCATTCATCTCTTCAAGGTTTTGTTCTGTCTCTTTGAGCTTCTTTTCAATGCTTTTGACAGATTGGGTTAGTTCTGTGTTTTGGTCTTTGAGCTCTGAGATTCTTTCTTCTGGTTGGCTAATTCTGCTTTCCATGCTTATTAGTTTGTTATTTATTTCCATCACAGTATCCTTTACTGCTGTTATTTCTGATGTCAGCTCCTTCCTGTTTTCCTTTTGTCTCTCCTCAATTCTTTTAATTCTCTCTATTAATGTCTTGATGTCTGGATTTGCTGCATGTGACCAGTCATTCTGGGGGCTCTTCATTGTTTGTGCTCCGGAATCTGTTTTCTCAGTGTCTGATCTCCCAGGGGTCTGTGTGAGACCTATATTCTTCTTTTGGTTTTTCTTCATTTGTGCAGTTTTCCCCCTCCCTACTTTTTCCTTCCCTCCACGTCACTGTCTTCTTTAATTTGTTATTCAGGGGTAGAGGGATTGCTTTTACTTCTGTTTGTTCAATCTCTTATTTTTTATGTATGTCCTCTTACTTTGTTCAATTCTGGGGTTGCACTGTAGGTTGGGGGTGGTCCTTTTTGCAGTTTTGAGATTTACTTAAGGGGGGAGATGTGATTCAAAATCTATCTGTAGGTCCTGGTATTTGCTGACAGGTGTATGTAATCTGAAACCCACCTCCCACTGTCTTGGAATCTGTCCATGTAGTGGGGCTGTAGGTTTATTCCCTGAAATAAAATGTGGTTAGCAGAGGGAAGAGAATGGAGCAGACAGTGGGGGGAGGAGGAGGGTGGAGAGAGAGAGGAGAAAGCGGGGAAACAGACGAGTGTACCAACAAATGGAAAGAGAGAGACCTAAACTAAAACAGATAAAAACAATAGACCACGGCTACACACTAACCAACTTTCATACACACACAAAAAATAAAACGTACAATAATGCTAGCATACAAACTAACCAACCACCTTATTGGTGTGCTGTTCCTCTATACAAAGATATGGTTTACAGAGAGGAGGAAAGAGAAGAAAAGGAAGAGGAAATGAAAAAAAAAAGGAACAAAACAGTAGGAATAGAATCAAGTCATTAAACTAACAGAACCAATCAAGCACACTCAGAGACTTTTCGTTTAAGTCCAATATCCTTTCAGCTCTGATTTCTAGCTGTCTTTTCAAACTGGTAAATTAATTTTCAGTTAGGGTCAGTTGCCCCTGGCCTGCTGTGAAGGACATTTCAGATCACCCTCAGTTCACCACTCAAGTCTGACCTGTCTGTTTTTCAAGCTTGTTTCTCCCGTTTTGGTTTGTTACCTTGAATCGCCAACAGATGGTGCTATCTCAGTTGCTCACCCCAGAGGGGGTGGAGCCGGACAGGAGTCAGGCAGAGGCCAGAGATGGGAGCCTGCTTCAGGGCACATGGGAGGAGACCCACTGCTGGCAGGACGTCATGGTGGCAGTAGAGGTGTCAGCGATCCCAGCAGATCTTGCCTGCAGGGGCTTCAAGGACTGAAGTCGTGGATCGCCTCAGGCACGGGTGGCGCTATGCGCCATGGCCGCCACAGAAGCCACGGTGGCACCAGTGGCTGCTGTGTCTGCAGCTGTAGTGGCTGTCCAGACCGCAGCGATGCCCCAGCGGTGGTGACGGCTGAGCTCCGTGTGAAGAGCAGGCTGCCGATGTTGGGATCTGCAGCACCTGGGGAGAGAGCCAGAGACCCTCTGCGTTCTCCTTTGCAGAGGGTTTCATAGACCAAGCTGCCCTGTCACCATCTTGTCGGAAGTTCGAATCCTTTTCTTATAGTATTACAGTAGTTGTTCAAGGCCCACTTATGACAAGTGAGAACATGTGATACTCAATTCTTTGTTTTGTGAAAGATCACTCAGTATTATAGACTCTAAGTCCATCCTGGTTGCTGTGAAGTTCATTATTTTGTTCTTCTTTAGGGCTGTGCAATATTCCATGTATAAATGTACCACATTTTTTTAATCCAGTCCTCTTTTGATGAGCAGCACACTTGGTTCCATATTCTTGCTATTGTGAACAATGCTGTGGTAAACATTCACTTGCAAGTATCTTTTCTATAGGGTGATTTGAGTTTTTCCAGGTATATTCCCAGTAGGGGGATTGTGGAGTCATATGAAAGGTCGATTTTTAGAACTTCTAGGAACCGCCACACTGTTTTCCACAGAGGCTGTACTAGTTTACACTCCCACCAACAGTGTAGAAGTGTTCCCTTTTTGCCACATCCTCTCCAGCATCTGTTATTTTTTGAGTTATTGATGATGGCCATTCTGACTGGAGTTAGGGGGTATCTCCATGTAGTTTTAATTTGCATTTCTTTGATGACTAGTGAGGCTGAACATTTTTTCATGTACCTGTTGGCTGCTCGTTTGTCTTCTTTTGAGAACTGTCTATTCATATATTTTGCCCACTTTGTAATTGGACTGTTTTTTTCTTTTCAGCACATTTGAGTTCCTTGTAGATCCTAGATGTTAAGACTTTGTCAGACATACAGTTGGCAAACATTTTTTCCCAGTGTGTAGACTGTCTCTGTTCACCTGAAATTTTGTTTCCCATCCTCTTACTTTGAGTCTGTGAGTGTCCTTTCTGGTGAGATGAGTCTCTTGGAGACAAAAATATTGTTGCCTCATTATATTTTATCCATTTTGCCATTCTTGTTTTTTCAGTGGTGCATTTAGTCCATTCACATTCCAGCTAATTATTGAAATGTGAGAGTTTTATCCTGGTCATGAGTTTCTTACAGAGTTGTTGTTGTTCCTGTTTGTTTGTGGTCTTTCTTTTGATTTTTGGGTTGACTCATGTGTGTTTTCAATCTTTTTCCTGCACTCTTGTGAAGAATGTTGTCATTCTTTTTTCCCATGCTTCTGTGTCTAATACTTTCTTAAGTGTTTCTTGTAGAGCTGTTTTAGAGGCAGCATATGTTCTTAGGGATAGAATGTCTGGGAAAGATTTTAATTCTCCCTCACTGATGAAGCTTTGCTTAGCTAGGTAGGTTATTCTTGGCTGAAATTGTTTATCTTTGAGAACTTTGAAGATTGGGCTCCAAGCTCTTCTAGCTGAAGTGTTTCTGTAGATAAATCTACTGCTATTCTAATTGGTCTTCTCCAGTAGGTAGTCAGACCTTTTTCTCTTATTGCTTTTAGGATTTTTTTCTTCTATATGTATTTTGTTTAGGCAAATTGCTATGTGTCTAGGAGTTGGTCTTCTCATTTGTTGTTTTGCAGGGGTTCTCTGAATTGCTTGTGTTTGAATGGTCACATTACTGATAAGATGAGGGAAGGTTTCTTGAATAATTTCACCCTGTTTATTCCAGGGTGGTCTCTGTCTCTTTCTGCCTCAGGAAATCCAATTACTCTTAGGTTCAGAATAATCTTGAAATAACCTTGAAATAATCATTCATCTCTTGGAGGTTTTGTTCTGTCTTTTTAAGCTTCTTTTCTATGTTATTGACAGTTTGGGTTAGTTCTATATTTTGATCCTCAAGTTCAGAAATCCTTTCTTCTGCTTGACTAATTCTGCTTTCCCTGCCTTTCAGTTTGTTATTTATATCATTCACAGTATTCTTTACTACAGTTATCTCCATTATAAACTCCTTCATTCTTTCCTCATGTCTCTCCTCAATTCTATTTAGTCTCTCTATTAATGTCTTGATATCTGGGTTTGTAGTTTGAGACCAGTCATTCTGGGGGCTCTTCATTGTTTGTGTTCCAAAGTCTGTTTTCTCAGTGTCTCACCTCCCAGGGGTCTGTGTGAGATCCATATTCTTCTTTTGGTTTTTCTTCATTTGTGTAAACCCCCCCCCACTTTTTTCCCATCTTCTTTAATTCTGTTGTTCAGGAATGGTAGGGTTGGTTTTACTTCTGTTTGCTCAATTTCCTATTCTTCCTTATGTTGATCCTCTGGCTTTGTTCAATTCTGATACTGGACTGTGGGTTGGGGGCTGTACTTTTTACAGTTTTGAGATTTAATTGAGGAGGGAGCTGTAATTCAAATATATCTGCAGATCCCAGTAGCCACCGATAGGTGTATGGGCATGCTGGAGCCCACTTTCCACTGCCTTATAATCTGTCCATGCAGTGGGGGTATAGGTTTCCTCCCTGACAGCAAAATGAGGTAAGAAAAAAGAAAAGAATGGAAAAAGGAAAGGGGGGGCAAGAGGTAGGTGGGGAGAGAGAAGAGTAAGAGGAAAAACAGACAGATGTGCCAACTAACAAATCAAACGAGATACAAAGACAGGACAGAGTAAAAAAAAAAAGAAAACTAAAACAGACAATCATACAAACCAACAAAAACCTCCCTATTGATGTACTCTTCCCATACACAAACAGGAAGTCTAAAGAAAACAGTCAGTAAAATAATAGAAACAAAGCAATTATTAAAACATTATCAAAAGCAGAAAGAACAAAAAACTAAAACAAAAACAAACAAAAATGAGCAAAACAGACAAAAAATAAAAACAAGGAGCCAAACTCACTCTGAGGTCATTCCTGTAAGTCCAATGTCCTTTCAACTCTGATCTCTAGCACTCAGCGCAGGCTGATAGGATTGCTCACAGCTTGAGTCATATGCCCCAGGCCTACTGTAGAAAGAGGGTGGATCAGATCTGGACTCATCCAACTTGCTGCCTGTCAAACCTGCCACTCAGATCTGTCTGTGTCTAATCCAGCCTGGGGGAGGGGCTTCTATCTTCTCCAGTTTGATGAGATTACCTCAGGTCTCAAGTTGGAGACTGGGTGAAGCTGGGCAGAGTTGGGCGGGGCAATGTAGCTCTCTGCTTGGTTCTGGGACAAAGAAAATGGCTGTAGTCAGCATTTCCTCATGGGGCATGTGGATCCTCTCTGGCTTTCCTGGATCTTCTCTCTCCACTGATTGGATCTGGGGCTTCAGCTGATTTGCTATAACAGGTGATGGTGTGAGCCAGATGCTGGGTGATGAGAATCAGCTGGATTCAGCAGGCTTTTCTCAGGAGAGTTCCATGAACAACAGATGATCTTGCGTACCCATGGTTCCAATCTCAGGGCAGTGGGGACTTGCAGTCACCTTCAGGTGCATGAACCTGAGTCTCCCCTTAGACCAACTTTCACTCTCCCACCAACACATGCCTACTCATACAGAGAATCTTTATGGACACTTGCTTTTGTAGAGACTCTCAGAGTCTGACCTGCCTGGTCGCCATCTTGTCAGCATTCCAGGTTCCATCTCTTAAAAGAAAAAAACACTTTAGTCTTTTTTAATTCTGCAGAAATCGAAAATGTTATTGTAGAGTCTCCGCTCAAGAAAACAACCATCAATTTACTTGTCAATTTTAATTAATCTAATTTTGTCTTTTCAGTTTGGCCTAATTATGATCTATGAAGAAAAGCAGCTATTAGATTTGTTGGATTCTGTTGCCATATCAACCAAGTAAAAGTTCTGTGTTGTTTAGCGTTTAAGCCAAAGGCCTTATACATACATGATGATGCGCTCAGCTTTCATGGTAGTTATAATTATAACTATAGGTACAATCGTTCGATCTAAATAAGTAGTACAAATGAAATTGCGTAATAGTGGATACAGAAATTTAGCTAGAGTCTTCTCAGTACAGAGCCAGCGATAAAGTTTGGTACAATAACATATATGGGAGCCAACAGCAAGGTGTCAAAAAGATGTTTTAATAAAATCAATTTACGAAATTTTAAGGACATCATTGTTACCGTTGAACATGAATGAGGGCAATAGAGACAAAAGATTAGGTTTAAATCTTTTCTTTAGGGTTAATTGACTTTGCATAAATGAACAGTATCTTTTTGCCTATTTCTTCATCTGGATACTAGAATCATAAAAATTGTTAATTACAGAATTTTTTGAGGATTAAGTGAAAAATATATGTGAAGTGCATATCACAGTTTATTTCATATTGTAATCCTTCAAAAGAAAAGCAATTTGATAATTACACATGAGAGTAACACAAAATCCTTTTTCAAAGATAATACTGACTTTTCATCAGAAATGATGGAGTCCAAAGAACAGTGTAATGACATTTACAAAGTGCTGAAGGAAAATTTACTTTCAACCAAAAATATTCTATGGATAAAAACTATCCTTTAACATGAAGACAAAATAAAATCATCACTAGATAAATGAAAATAAAGAGACTTTGTTACTTGCATATCTGTCCTTCAGGATGAAAGAAAGTGACAGAACATGATAACTCGAATCCACAAGAAGAAATGTAGAGCACTAGAAATGGTAAACATATTAATAAGCATAGAAAATTCTGTGAGATGTCCTCGCTATCTTTAATAATATTGTTTGCTTTAAAATCTATTTTGTCTTATGTTACTATATTTATCCAGTATTCTTATGGTTACAGTTTTTATGGCATATGTTTTTCTGTTCTCTTACTTTCAACCTATTTGTGTGTGTATCTATATATTTGCTTATTTCTCTTAACTGTTGCGTTTATTATATATGTATATAGATAAAGATTAAATAATGTGGATAGTTTAAAGGGGAAGAGCATATGAAGATGAACTGCAATAAAGTAGCCAAATTATACTGTAATTTAGTCAGTATTAACTCAAAGTAGATTGTGATTAAATTAAAATTGCATATTGTAGTTCACAGAGACACCACTAAGAAAAGAGCTCAAATATGTTTAAATAATTAATAGGTAATTTAACTAGCACACAAATAGATTTGTTTAACACAAAAGAGAGTTAGCAGAGGTAAAGGAAAATTACTTGAGTCCTATAGAAAACAAAATTATTTGAACCGTATAGAAAGCAAAATGGTAACTATATTTCCAATGATATCAACATAATAATATAAATAACCACACTGAATATAAATAGATTAAGGTTTCTAATAAAAAGTCAGAGATTGTCAAACTAAATGAAATTCAAAAACCAACTCTGGTGTCTCCAAGAGAAACACCTTAGATTCAGACCCAATAAACACTTCAGTACTTCAGGCAGTTTAGATTGATAGTGGCTCACTTTCATCCTTAAACCATTCAAACCTCTTTGGGGGATGATGTCAGTGTTGTAATGACATATTTTGTTGAAAATAATGAGCATATACTGATTGCAATGGAAAATTTTCAGAAAGAAAATAAACTCAGGACTTCAACTGTTTCGCTGATGGCACCATCAGAAATCTAGATAGAAATCCAGAAATCTAGATTGCCCTGATAGAATCACATCTCCTACAGTGGTAAGAGGGTCGATGTATTTGAAGTTAAACCCAAAGTTTGTAAGCTAAGTTTACTGTCCTTCTGAGCCTAATGTGGGCCTTTAGAGTTGATAAAGAACAGTGAGATTCCAGATTGAAAATATTTGTATGGATTCTTTTTTTTTTTTTTTTTTTTTGAGTTGGAGTCTCACTCTGTCACCCAGATTGGAGTGCAGTGGCCGCTCCCGGCCACCGCAGCCTCGACCTGCTGGGCTCCGGCGATCCTTCTACCTCAGCCTTCCAAGTAGCCGGAATTACAGGCATGCACTACCACGCTCAGCTGATTTTTTTGATTTATTGTAGAGATGAGGTCTTGCTGCCCAGGCGGGTCTCGAACCCGTGGGCTCAGGCAGTCCACTCACCTCAGCCTCCCAAAGGCACGGGATTGCAGGCTGAGCCATCGAGCCCGGCTTGTATGGATTCTTAAAAGAATATTTAAACTTGAAAATCCCACTTTCTTGTCTTGCTTGCAGAAGTATCCTTCCTCCTTCATTCTCTGTCTGGAGAGTTGATCTTTCAGTTCTTGAAGATCATTTAATGACCTTATTTAAGTCAGTTTCCTTGGGGAATTTCTCACATTACCTTGTCTTGCCCTTAGATCACAACCAGAATCATATCCTGGTAGATCCTAGAATGATGAATATAATGTCTGAGCCAGGAAGATATCTCAAGTGACTAAAAAAAAAATGAATGCTAATACACTGATATTTTGTACCAGTAGAAACATCCAGAATATGTGGGAATGGATTCTAAGACTGGTGAATCTGAAAGAAAAGAAAGTGATATTACAGCAATCTTTGACTTTAAGGTTTTACCTCAAGCAATTCACAGTGGCTTGTGTCACTAGTTGACTGAAGAACTCAAGAGTAGGCTTAAATCAAATGTTGCTGAGACTCCAGAACATCCTTGGTGTAATAGGGAGCAAGGAATCAAACATATTTGAGAGATAAGGATATTAAAATGGATTTATTGGGTCCCTCTCACCTGCTTCCTCAAAATGCCCCTCAGGAAGACCCAAAACACACTTTCTGCTCCAGCAACATTTTAAAAATCCTGTAGTAGCAGTCGTCTGCAGACGAAAAATAAATGGGAAGTTACCACTATTATTTGAGGTGTGACAATTAGGTTTGTGAACTTGCCACTGTGCATTTACATTGGTAGCATTGTACAAACAACTTGGGAAGATTTCATAGCATTAGTATATTAGTATCTCACAGTTATGTTCATGTCGACATGTGGCAATGCTCTGCTGAGTGGCATTCATTATTGTTGGTGCATGTTTTTGTGTGATGTTGCAAGGATGTCATAGCTTGAAATAGAGCAGCGAACAAACATTAAACTTCTTGTTGAACTTGGCAAGAGTCCAAGTGAAATAAGGGATGCGTTAGTCTAAGATTATGGAGATAATGCCATGAAGAAAAAGGCAGTATACAAATGGATTAAATGTTTTTCTGAGGGGAGAGAAAGTATCACTGATGATGAGAGGTCCGTATGGCCAGTAACAAGCAGAACTGATTAAAACATTGCAAAAATTCATCAAATTGTGTATCAAAATCAGCAGCTGACTGTAAGAAGCATAGCAGACCAAATAAACATTGATAGAGAAACAGTTAGTAAAATCTTAACTGAAAATCTTAGCATGGAAAAGGTGTGTGCAAAAATGGTCCAAAGGAGCTCTTGCATCATGATAATGCACCAGCTCACAGAGCACTGTTTGTGAGGAAGATTTTAGCCAGAAACAAATAAACTGTATTGGAGTACTCTCCTTGATCACCTAATCTGGTCCTCAATGACTTTTTGTTAACCTGAATATAAAGGAAATATTGAAAGGAAGACATTTTGGTGACATTCAGGATATCAGGGGTAATATGACAACAGCTCTTATGGCCATTTCACAAAAAAGAATTCCACAATGGCTATGGTGGGTGAACTAGGCACTGGCATCAGTGCATAGCTCCCCAAGGGGAGTGACTGTAGTAATATTCAGTAATGAGGTACATATCCCTTTTTCTTAGATGAATTCACGAACTTAATTGTCAGACCACATATATTCATTTTTTTAATATATTGCCAAGATGTAGATCAGTCAATAAAACAAAGATTTACATCAGTCAATACAAGTGATGATACAAAGTAGATCTGTGGATATGGAAGTAAATAACAACTATATTTTCTGAATTTTTTTTTGCAGTGTGCTTTCCATGCATGTGCTCATATGATCTACATCACTCTAAAAGGTAGCACTCTAAAAGGTAGTATTGTTCAGATTTTTCAGATGGAAAAGGTTGAGACCTTTTCTAAGTCACACTGCCTGTCCCAAAGTAACCATCACTATGCAACTGCCAAGAGAATGGAGAAGTGACAAGGGGACAGAGGAGTCAGTGGTCCCTCAGTAATTGGAAATTTTATGGGTGTATGAGGCTGGGTAATGTATCCTAAATTTGCAATTTCAGCCAGAGGAACAGAACTTTACCCAGGCCTAGGAGGAGGTGAGAGAGATTATAAATGCTTGGGCAATTTCCTGCCTGGCTTTAAGAGACTGATTACGCTTGCTATATTAGCCTTTTGCCACATTCTAGACTTACGCACACACAAACAGTACTATATATTGCCCACTGCACCTTTCCCCACCCACTCCTATCTTGCAGCTGAGTAAGATGTGGAAGACCAATATCGTCAGTGGCCCATCTTCTACCATTTGATCTCAACAGACTGCAGATATTCTGTTTTCCCTTGGTTTCGTTGCACAAATGTTCAAAGTAGTTAACAAAAAAATTTAAAGCAATAGCATAAATACCAGGCCCGGTGACTTTGAATGCTAACATTTTCAATCAAAGATTGGTAGATTCTAAACATTTATTTGCTTAATAAAGTCACTCTGACATATTAAAATAACTGTCACATTTCCCACAAGAGTAATTTATGTTGACTTAGATTGTCTTCCATCCAGGGCTTGAACGAAATTTAGCTATCATCAATTCTATTCCCACTATTAACACATAAATCCCTGAACTCAAGTGTTTTTTCTACTGATTATTATTTTTAAAATTTTGACAGTATTAAATTTTGTAGGATCTACACAAATGGTGTATGCTACCAAGGGTAAAGGAGAAAAGTTTGTTGAGCAAGGAAATCATAAAATGTGTTAATTGAATAGTGAGAATAATGTGTTCTAAGTTGGCTTGATAATCTCAAAAGTTTATAGATTCTATCAAGCACTATAATAAATGTGTAACAGAAACACTCAAAATAGTACCTTGTTTTCTTATATCCACAATATCTGGGTTAAGTAGCAAGAATTTTCCTGGTTATTTGACAGATATTCTTCTAGTAGATTACAATGGATAAGACCATTGGAGCTTAATGAACAAACATCCTCAGATCATTTAACTCTTTTCATTCTGACTCTGTACTCTATAGGCAATTTTGATATTGACTTAAATTATGCAAAGGAAAAAGCCTGGCCAGCTCTGACAGGTATATCTCTTCTTTCTTTTTTTTCACAAACTATTATAAGAGCTTATTATTTAAAAAATGAGTTTCTAAGAAATCAGAGTTGAGAAACAGCACCTGAGTCATTACAATGGCATTAGAATTTTCATGTATAAGGTGGGGATCAGTAAGCAATTTAGAAAATCAAACAAGCATTGTGCTCCCACCCGTTAACCTTTTGGAGGTCAACCACTGATTCTTTGAGTAAGCCGCAGTAGCATAAACATTTTTTTGAAAATAATAAAAAAAGAAAAGACAATTAGGAGAGTTGATGGCAAATGTAGAAAAAGAAGAGTATAGATGAGAACAGTGCCCTTTAAAAAAAGACCTCAAGGTAAGAGCCTTCAACAATTTCCAAGTGTAACTAAAGAAATCTTTTCACTCTGGGATAAGTGTAGATAATACTTTTCAGAAGTGTCAGTACTCTTATAGCTAAGCCAAACACAGATACATTATTCACAGTATTATTTCTTTAAAAGCCTTAATGGAGCCATAAATTGGATAATCAGTTTACCATCACCAAACAGATTTTTTTCAATCCTAATAACCATTTTTCATCTTTAAATATACTACCGATGTTTTTCTGCTCCATTAGAGAAATATATGGCACCTTTAAGACTGGCCTTCACATTGCTTTGGTATAGGAAAGCAATTCATTAAAAGGAGAATGTAGTAGAAGATATGGTATAGTCTCCTTTCCAAATAGCCTCACAAGATAAAGAATCAAGGGCCTTGAGACCTCACTGGGATTACCAGGTTGGCAGCTGGCCAGCAACCCTGTCTCCTTTCAGCTCACCCTTCAAATAATTACAAATCAGGCCCATGAAGTTTTCCCTTGGATGTTCAACAATTAGCCTGTATACAGAATACTATGAGAAACTCTTTATATGTCTGAACACAAGTTTACCTCATTCAGTCTAAAACTAGCCTTGTGTGCTCAGTTTGTAATTTCTAAATTTTATATTTTAAAATATTTTTAATCTTCAAAAAGTCTTCATTCTGGAAATTAATATCATAAATATTATATGAGTTCTCAACCAGCATTGCTGCTGTTCAATATTTGAAGTGTAAACTTTTTGCATACATTTCTGTGTTCCTTCTTTGAATTTCTGCACTTAATAAATATGTGAGATTTTAAAAATAGTAACCAAAGTCTTAGAGTAAAATTCCCAGGACAGAAAAAATGAAATGATTTTTAAAAATTTCATGAGTGTGTTATCTTTCTTTTCTTTTTTTGTTTAATTCAGAGGGTATATGTAAATGTCTGTTATGTACATGGATATATTGTGCAGTGGTGGGGATTGGGTCTTAGGTGACCCATTCCTCAGATAGTGAACATTGTGACCAAGAGGGAATTTTAAAATCATAATCCCACTTCTCACCTTTCCCCTTATTGATGTCCCCAGTGTCTATTATTTCTATTTTTGTGGCCATTTAGCTCTCAAATATTAATGAGAACATGTGGTGTTTGGTTTTCCGAGTCAGTTTACTTAGGATGATGTTCTTCAGCTCCATCCATGTTGTTGCAAAAAACATGATTTCATTCTTTTTTTATGACTGTGTAGTATTCTACGGCACATATATGTGCCGTAGAATACTACATATATATATATGTGCCACATTTTCTTTATTTAGTCAACTGTTGGTGGGCATTTAAGTTGGTTAATGATTTTGCTATTGTGAATAGTGTTGCAATGAACATACGGCTATCTTTTTAGTACATTGATTTCTTTTTATTTCGGTAGATCCCAGTACTGGGATTGCTAGGTCAAATGGTAAATCCATTTTTAGTATTTTGATAAATCTCTAGACTGTTTTCCATAGAGGTTGAAATATTTTACAATCCCACCAATAGTGATTGAGCATTCCCTTTTCTCTGCAACTGTGCTAACATCTGTTGTTCTTTGGCTTTCTAATAATAGTCATAATGACTGGTGTGAGGTGATATCTCATTGTGGTTTTCATCCTCTTTTCTCTGATGATTAGGGAAATTGAGCATTATTTTTATATGACTGTTGGCCACTTATGTGTCTTCTTTTGAGAAGTGTATATTCATGCCACTTTTGGATGGCATTATTTGTTTTATTCATGTTAAGTTGTTTGAGTTCCTTGTAGATTCTGGATATGAGCCCTTTGTTTTAGGCATAATTTACAAATATTTTCTTCCGTTCATTATGTTTTCTGCTCACTTTGTTGATTGTTTCTTTTGCTGTCCTGGAGCTTTTTAGTTTAATTAAGTCCCATTTGCTTATATTTGTTTTTGTTGTGATTGCTTTTGCATCTCCATCAAAAATTATTTACCTAGGACAATGTTCAAAAAAGTGTTTCCTAGGTTTTCTTCCAGGATTTTTAGTTTCAGATCTTATATTTAAGTCTTTAATCCATCTTGAGCTAGTTTTTGTATAGGGTGACAGATTGTGAATCCAGATTCATTCTTCTGCATATGGCTAGCCAAAATTTCCCAGCACTATTTATTGAATAGAGTGTCCTTTCTCTAGTGTTTTATTTTTGCCGGTTTTGTCAAAGATCAGTTGGATGTAGATATGTGGGTTTATTTTTGGGAATAGAGATATTCCTTTCCATTTGTCTATATGTCTATTTTTGTACCACTAGCATGGTATTTTAGTTAATATACACTTATACTATAATTTGAAGTCAGACAATGCAATGCCTGTGCAATTGTTCTTTTTGCTTTGACTATTCAGGCTCTTTTTTGGTTCCATATGCATTTTATGACTTTTTTTCCTAGTTCAATAAAGAAAAACTTTGGTATTTTGACCAGAACTTCATTGAATCTGTAGGTTGCTTTGGGAGTACTTTCATTTGAACAGTATCGGTTATTCCTATCTGTGACAATGGAATAGTCTTCCATTTGTAGCATCCACAATTTTTTATCAGTGTTTTATAATTTCTTTGTAGATCTTTCATTTCCTTAGTGTGTATGCCTAGGTATTTTGTTGATATTTCCCTTCCTTAATGTATTCCTAGTTATTTTGTTGTTTTTGTGACTAGTGTAAATGGGATTGAGGTCCTCATTTGGTTCTCAGCTTAAGCATTGTTGGTGTGTAAGAGTTCTAAAAATTTTGCTCATTAATTTTGCATCCTGACACTTTACTGAAGTCAGTTACCAGATATAGAAGCTTCTTGGAGCAGTATTTAGTGTTTCCCATGTGTATAAACATGTCATCCTCAAATAGGAGTAGTTTAACTTCCTCCATGCTAATTTGGATGTCTTTTATTTCTTTCTCTTGCTAGGATTTCCATTACTATGGTGAATAAGAATGGTGAGAGTGGACAACCCTATCTTGTTTCTGTTCTAAGGAGGCTTGTTTTCAACCTTTCCTAATTAAGAATAATGCTGGCTATAGGTTTGTCATATATGGCTCTTATTATTTTGAGATATGTTCCTTTGATGGCCAGTTGATTGAAGGTTTTTATCATAAAGCGATGTTGAATTTTAAACTGAATGCCTTTTTTGCATCTATTGGGATAATCATATGGTTTTGATTTTTGCCTCTGTTTATGTGGTGGGTCACAATTATTGATTTATGGATATTGAATCATTCTTGCATTCTCAGAATAAAAAACACTTGGTTGTGATGGATTATCTTTTTGATATACTGTTTGCTAGTATTTTGATAAGGGTTATTTAATCTATATTCATCAAGAAAATAGGCTTGTAGTTTTCATTTTTTGTTGTGTCCTTGCCTGATTTTGGTATCAGTATGATACTGATTTCAAGAAAACACTTAAGAAATTTTAAAAAATTATTTTATTTTTTCTTTTCTGGAAATTTTACTCTCAAAGTTTGGTTTTTAAATCTTATGTGTTTGTTAAGTGAAAAAATTTAAGGAATAAAAATGGAAATGTGTGCAAGTGGTTTACACTTTATATATTAAATAGCAGCAATGCTGGTCAATAAATCATATAATATTTGCCTCCTCGATTTTTTGAAATAACTTCAGTAATATTGGTACCAGCTGTTCTTTGTATGTCTGATAAAATTCAGCTTTTTCTGGACTTTTTCTTGTCGGGAGGTTTATTATTATTTTTACTAACTCAATTTAGTTGCTCAATGTTGGTCTAGTCAGGGTATCTATTTCTTCCTGGTTTGGTCTTGGAATGTGTGTGTTTCCAGGAATTTGTCAATTTCCTCTAGCTTTTTCAGTTTATTGCTATAGAGGTGTTCATAGTAGTCTCTGCTGATCTTATTTCTGTGGTATCAGTTGTTATGTCACTTTTATCATTTCTGATTGAATTTATTTGTCTTCTCTCTTTTTTATTGCTTAGTCTAACTAGTGATCTATAAAATTTGTGTATCCTTTCAAAGAACCAAATTTTGGGTTCATCGATCCTTTGTATCATTTTAGTTTTTGCCTAAATCTTATTTAGTTCTGCTTTAATCTTTGTTATTTCTTTTCTTCTGCTAATTTTAGGTTTAGATTTTTCTTGCTTTTCTAGTTCCTTGGGTTGCAAGGCTTTTTGATGTAGGCATTTAATGTTATTAACTTACCTCTCAGAACTAATTTGATTGTGTCACAGAGGTTTTGGTGTGTTGTGTCACTGTTTTCCTTTGTTTCATCAAATTTTGTGATTTCTGCCTTAATTTTATTGTTTACCCAAGGGTCATTCAAGAGTTAGTTGTTTAGTTTCCATGTAGTGGTGAAGTTTTGGGAGCTCTTTTTGATGTTGATTTCTAATTTTATTCCACTGTGATCTGAGACATACTTGGCATAATTTTGATGTTTTTAAAGTTATTGAGACTTGCTGTATGGGCAAATATATGGTCTATTTTAGAGAATGTTTTGTGTGGAGACAACAAGAATGCATATTTTGCAGTTGTTGGATGGAAAATTCTGTAGATGTCTATTAGGTCCATTTGGTCTATAGTTCAGTTTATGTCAGTGTTTCTTTGTTAATTTTCTGCTTTGATATCTGTCTAATGAGGCCAGTAAGGAGTTGAAGTCATCCTCTATTATGGTATTACTGTTGATATTTTGTTTTTGTTTTTTGAGTTAGAGTCTCACTCTGTCACCCAGACTGGAGTGCAGTGGCCCCTCCCAGCCACCGCAGCCTCGACCTGCTGGGATCCGGCAATCCTTCTACCTCAGCCTTCTGAGTAGCTGGAATTACAGGCACGCGCTACCACACCCAGCTAATTTTTTGATTTATTATAGAGTTGAGGTCTTGTCTGCCCAGGCGGGTCTTGAACCCACGGGCTCAGGCAATCCACTCACCTCAACCTCCCAAAGGTGCGGGATTACAGGCTGAACCACCGAGCCCGGCTGATATGTTTTCTATGATCAAGTACTACTTGTTCATGAATTTGGGTGCTCAAGTGTTCAGTGTGTATGTTTAAGAACATTAAATCTTTGTTTTGAATTGTACCCTTTACCATTATATAATGTACTTTTTGTCTTTTTTTTTCACTATCTTTGGTTCAAAGTCTGAGCTATCTGATATGAAGATGGCTACTTCTGCTTGTTTTTGTTTTCCATTTCCCTGATAGATACTTTCCCACCCATTTGCTTTGAGTCTGTGACTTTCATTGGCCAGTAGGTGAGTCTTTTGTAGGTAGCATATGAGTAGATCTTGTTTTTCATTCAGTTTGCCACTCTGATTTCCTAAACTGGGGTGTTTAGACCATTTGGCTTCAGGGTTAATATTGATATGTTCTTGTGATAGTGTTGTAAGCTAGCTGGCTTTGAAATTCAAATGTGTTCTTGCTTTACATGCTCTATGAGCTTTGTACTTATGTGATTTTTTTGTAATAGCAAGAGACACTGCTTTGTTTCCAACTTTAGAACTCCTTTGAGCATCTCTTGTAGAGTTGATTTAGTGGCAACAAATTCCCTTAGTGTTTGTTTGTCAGGGAAGGACTTTATTTCTCCTTCATTTATGAATCTTAGTTTGGCTAGATATAATATTCTTGACTGGAAATTTTTTTCTTTAGGAGGTTGAAAATGGGCCCCCGTTCTTTTCTGGCTTGTAGGATTTCTGCTGATTTCTGTAGGAAGCCTGATGTTAGTCTAGTGTTCTTTCCTTTATGATTCAGTGCTATTTTCTTGTTTGTTTTTGGATATTTTCTTTCATGTTGACTTTGGAAAATCTGACAACAATATGTCTTGATGAGGTTATTCTTGCAAAGTATCTTGCAGGAGTTCTTTGGGCTTCTTGCATCTGGATGCCTAGTCTCTCTCAAGACCAGGGAAGTTTTCTTGAATTATTTCACTAAATATGTTTTCTATACTTTTGACTTTAACTTCTTTTCCCTCTGGAATGTCAATAATTCATAGATTTGGTCATATTACATAGTCTCTTATTTCTCATAGGCTTTGCTCTTCTTCTTAATTATTTTGTCTTCAATTCTATTTGACTGGGTTAGTTTGAAGGACCTGTTTTCTGCCTTCTTTCTTCCACTTGGTCTATCCTACTGCTATAGCTTTGTACTGTATTTTGTATCTCCATCATTGAGGTTTTTTTAAAGTGTTGTCAATCTCTCCTTTCATTTTCTGAAATTTTCTGCTAATCACTTTGAGTTGATTATCAGATTTATCCTGCATCTCCTTGAGCTTCTTTATAATCGATATTCTTAATTTATTATCTGACATTTCAGGGATTTCATTTTGGTTAGAATCTGTTGTTAAAGAACTAATGTGACACAAAAATTCACTCCAAATGGATCAGAGACCTAAATGTAAAACCTTAAACCATAAGAACCTTAGAAAATGAGGGACACACCCTCATGGAAATTGGAACTGGCATCCAATTCCTGAACAAAACTCAAAACCCACAGGCCATAAGGAATAAGATAGACAAGTGGGACCTCATTAAACTGACAAGCTTCTGCAAAGCCAAAGAAACCATCAAGAGAGCAGGGAGAGAGCCTACAGACTGGGAAAAAGTGTTTGCCAATGCCAGGTCTGACAAAGGCTTAACATCTTGGCTCTCCAAGGAACTCAAACATGCTGAAAAGAAAAAAACAAACAACCCCATTATAAAATGGGCAAAAGATATGAACATACACTTCACAAAGGAAGACATCTGAGCAGCCAACAGACACATGAAGAAATGCTCAACCTCACTAATCATCAGGGAGACGCAAATCAAAACCACATTGAGATACCACCTAACTCTAGTCAGAATGGCAATTATCAATAACTCAGAAAATAATAGTTGTTGGAGAGGGTGTGGTGAAAAGAGGATACTCCTACACTGTTGGTGGGAGTGTAAACTAGTGCAACCTCTGTGGAAAGCAGTGTGGCAATTCCTAAAAGCTCTAAACATCAACCTCCCATATGACCCTGCAATCCCCCTACTGAGAATATACCCTGAAGAACTCAAATCACTGTATAAAAAAGATACCTGCACACGAATGTTTATCGCAGCATTGTTCACAATAGCAAGAACCTGGAACCAACCATGCTGTCCATCAAAAGAGATTGGATTAAAAAATGTGGTACATATACATGATGGAATACTATGCAGCCATAAAAAAAGAACAAAACCATGAATTTCGCAGCAGCCTGGATGGAGCTAGAGTCTATAATACTGAGTGACCTCTCACAGAAACAAAGATCTGAGTATCACATATTCTCACTCATATAGTGGAACTTGATCATCCAACGCACTACCATAAGAAAATGACTGACAGTGGTGGGAAATCTGGGGAGGGTGGGACTAATGGTAGTAAACATCTGTCTGGGGACAGGGAGACACCTGTTATCAACAAGGGGGCCTGAATGAAGCATATTTGTGTACCTAACCCTTAACTGTACCCCACAATATCAAAATAAAAAATATTGATCAAAAAAAAAAAGGAGAGAAAAAAAAGAATCGATGTGCCCCTTTGAAGTAGTAACACTGCTTTTTCATATTTTCAGAGTTTTTTTTCCTTTGGTTCTTTCTCATCTGGATAAATTATGGCAGTTAATCTGTATGAGTTTATTTGATATTAATAGCCTGTATATATAGGCTTTCCCAAGTGTTGGTTATAATAATGATATGATGTGAGTGTAGACTGGCTTGCTGCCTCCTATGAAGCTCAGGATGGATAGGTCTCAGGAGTATCACTTGCTCCTCAGTGGTGTGTGCTGGTGTCAGTAAATTATCTGTTGTGATGCATCATTCAACCTCCAGGCCAGCGGTGTCACCTATGGATAAGCACTGGCTACTGTCAATGTGGATGGGTATTTACTTGATCCTTGTTTACTGGAAGAAGTGCTCTGTTGTCTCAGCAGGGAGCTGGTCTGCAGAGTGCTTGTATTCTGGGCTACCACCAGTTCAATCCCAGAGAGGAGAAAACCAAGATGGGCAGGGCACCACAGCACCAAGAAGTCCCGGTGGAGGGGGAGTGGTGGCTCCTACTTCAGGTGATTGGGTGTGTTTGGGTATGGAACATGGGGAAGCTTATTGTACAAGGATTGCTGCCTAGGAAGGGTAGGCTGGCTTAGGCTACTAATACTTGTGTGTAGAAATGGGGAACACCTGATCCTTGGTTCTGGAGGGGAAAACTTCCCAGATAGACAGGAGAGGCAGGCTGTGGGCCCCACAATTACACCTTCGGCCTGATTCTGGGTCAAGAGTTGACTTTGGCTTAAGGCCTCTTTACTCAGGAGAAACCAAGAGATCAAGAACTCTCCCACTGCTCAGGTTCCTGATTCAAGTGCAGAGGAGTGAGGACCTTCCTGTTGATCTCCTACCACTTAGACTGATTTTCCAGTTGTGTATAAATGGGGGCCCTCTTTTCCCACAATATCACTGGGGCATGCTATCCCAACTAGCTTGGGAGGGAGTCTGGGGTTCTTAATAGTAGGGCTCACTAAAGATTTCCAGGTTGCAAGACTGGCATTGGTTACAGGATTTGCTATTCATGAGAAACTGCAGCTACAGCAATTCACTTTCTGTAGCTTTCAGAGCATGAAAGTGGGGGATCTCCTGTTAGGCTCTTATCATTTAGGCTGCTATTCTGGGTGTTCCTTGGTATTTCTGGAGCCCTGTGTTGTAGCTGCATGTAGGGGTGGGGCAGAGTGAGGCACCCAGGCAGTGACACACAGAGGCTGATTCTGGGTCACAGTTCTAACCCTGGCAACCTGTCTCTCTCTTCAGGAGGAAAGCATAATTTTGAAGGGTCCCCTGCTGCTCCCAGCCTGTGACTGGGATGAGTCCTGGTCTGGCTTTAAGTCCTGGAGTGATTTCCATGCTCCTCACCCAGTTTTGACTGCGGGATGCCCCCGCCCCACTTCTGAATGAGGAACTTTGTCTCTGGGCAGAAACTTAAATGCTGGCAGTGGTAGCTGTTGTTGGGACACCAGACCCAGGTCAAAAATGATGTCTTCCTCACTGACTTGGATTTCAGAGAACACCTATGGCTTTACTGGGTCTCTTTTCCTCTCATCAACTCTTGACCTCCCCAAGACAGTTCTGTGGCCAGGGAGAAAGGGAGTTTTCTCCCATGCTTTGGGCTAAGCAAACCCCTAATTGGAAGGCAGAGGGGAGTTCTCAGTCCCATTCATGTTCTGGGGTTACACTCACTTTTCTCTGCAGAGGACCATCATGAGCAGGGGCTATTTGTCTATCTTCTTCTCCCTGAGATCTGGGGTATCCTTTGCCATTCTCAGGAATATCCATTTTCTTTGTTGAATTGGGGTTAGTCTTTGCCCACTATGCCACAATGTTCCAATGGGTGAGGCACACCTGAAGCCTCTAATCCATCACCTTGGAAAAAAAAAACATACATGTGTTACTTTTCTTGATCATACAACTATACTTTCATATACAGGGTCAATAAAATTCTAAGCTTGTCAGCTATATTACGGATTTCAAGTGTGTTGTCAAATATATCATTCTCCAGAATGCTTCAATAATATCTAGGAGAAGTAAGAAGTATATAGACATAATATGCTCCAAAGACCCTCATAATCAGAAACAATAGTTTTCTTATTGTGAATTCATTCGCTCTTCTTTTTACTTTGGCAATATAGTAAGTGCACCTTTTGAGATGTCTGAGTCACGTATTTTAATAGTCAACGTCCTTAAGTCCCATTATAAATCATTTTCTAAATCTCTGAATACAGAGTTCACTGACCAGTTTTTAAGATAGCACAGTGTGTCACTTAGTTTGTCTTTAGTAAAAGTTCAAAGTGCAAAGTAAAAAGTGAAAGTCACACAGTGAATCAAGGGAAAACATGATCTGTAGTTTTGTCAACAGAATAATTCTGCTGCTGGGCAGTCTGTAAATAAACATTTATAGAGCAACATTTAGGTGCAAAATACTTTAATATTGCAAAAGGTCATAGGGACTGTATGGGACACAGTATAAGTTCCAAATAAAATGTTTTAGTGTAAAGGATAAAAAATATACATATTTTAAAAGTATTGGTAACATTTATGAAGGGACATTACCTCTGTTTTCATAGACCGTATATTTCCTTATAGTATACATTATTACTAGTACTCCCTTATAATGACAACACAGGAAATGATAATGATATCATATTAGATTTATGGTTGTGGTAAAAGCTAACTTTTTTAGTAGTGTGTCTATGCCCCAGGCAGTGTGCTAAAGTTCTTACAATTTTAATTAAACACTCAAATGGTATTTTTTTTTTTGCCCTCTTGCAGTAAACAATAAAGAGGGCAATATATATAAAATAATTTTCAGACAGTAGACTATGGACAGTACAAGATTTTAATCATTGATCCCAAATCCAAATCAGTGTTTATATATATGGTTTACTTTAAATATTTGTGTTTGAAAACTTATAATTAATACTTTGTATACTCTAACAACTATTCTTGATTTTATCTTTCCCAACTACAAATTCCAAATTCAGAATAATAAACCTATCACAGTGTATTTTATGAAAACTATATTTAGGTTTTCTTAAATGGCAATTAAGGTAAACACAAAAATTTTCTCTTTCACTATTAAAAAAAGGACGATAAAAATGAAAGATACTCCTCAGTTTACAATGGAGTTATGTCATAATAAATAGAAAATATTGTAAGCTGAAAATGTATTTAATATAACTAACCTACCAAATATAATAATTTAGCTTAGTCTACATTAAATGTACTCAGAATACTTACTCTACAGTTGGGCAAAATCATCTAACACAAAGTATATTTTATAATAAAGTATTGGATATCTCACATAATTTACTGGATACAGTACACTGTAGAGTATAGTACTGGTTCTTTGCTCTCATGATCACATTCTGACTGGAAACTGTAGCCCTTTGTCACTCACTGCCCAGCATCATGAGAGAGTATCCTACTGCATATCATTACTCAGGAAAAGATCAAAATTCAGAATCTAAAGTACTGAGGACTAATCTCTGACCTTTTATTTTTCTCTCTCTTGCCAAATTCCTAACTAAGGGGTCTGGGGAATCATGCCCCACAAAGATTCATCAGACGGGTTTTTATTAACCCTATATAATAAGGTTCATTTTCCAAGCTGACTCTGGCACAACATCGCAGAACAGATAAGGAAATAAAAAATATTTTACATCTCTACAAAGTCTTCACTTGGGTAAATTTGCATATGTATAGAGTCTCCTTCCTGGGGATCCACAAAGAAGCTAGAAGCTTGCTGTCCTTTCTCAGGGCTGCCATCTATGAGGCTTCATCTTCATATCAAGAAACTTGCTCTCAATGTCTCTATCTCCATGCAGCATTTCCTTTACTTATTTCAAAATTCCTTAAGATAAAGCCTACCTCTTGTTACAAATTGCCAATCAGGAAATATTTGAATTCACCTATGACCTACAAGGTCCCACTTAGAGAAATCCCACCTTTCTGGAATGAACCAATGTAAATTGCACATGTATCAATTTATGTTTTTTTCTGCAATTCAACCACATCAGGGGCATGTTTTCAGAACCTCTTGGGAGAGAGTCATGGACCTAGGTACAACATGCTAATGTATTAAATACTTTACACAATTGCAGCACAATGGTAAGTATGTGTATACCTAAACAAAGGAAACATACAGTAAAAATACAATATTATGTTATGGTACCATCATTATACATGGTTTTTTATTGATGGAAATATCATTATGTAGTATGTGACTGTAATTAGGAAATTTTACCAGCATTTTACATTAAAAAGTAAAGATTAAATGATGAAATTGTTATTCTCAATGTTTTTTACATAAGTTAAAAAATTGATTTTATATTTATAGTTTAAATGTATAACTCAAACATTATCAAGTATAAGATAAAAGATAACAAATCAACACAATTGCTAAGCATTCTACTTGCTGAGTCACTATGTTGCTGAGTGGGGCACAATGCAACACTCGTGGGCTTTTGGCTCACTACTGAAAATAATTTCAGAGTGGGCAGCAAAAGTTTTTAAAACAGAAATTATTAGCAAAAGAAAGAGAGAGATTCATTCCAGATACCTGGCATGGGCAGAACTCTTGAAAAAAGATCCAGAACTTTTGCTCTGGACAAAGAGGTTGACATAACTACTTAGTGATTGATACATTAACGAGTAGGCTATAGATATGGGCTGCTCTGGAGAGATTACCACTTCCCTGCCTATGATGAGTGAGCAGGTGACCTTTTTCCCAGAACATGTAGGAGACTTGCTAGACTTGTGAATATATAAGTTCATGAGCTAAAAAGCAACCTGATTATAATTTCTATAGCTTTCTGATCTAGAGACCACCTTGGTGGGCTTTTCTCTGATGAGCTGAGGGGATGGGGTGACCTGGTAACTTCACATTTCAGCCTGCAAGGCAGTCTGTCTGATGTGATAAGAAAAAAAAATGTCTAAATGCTTCTTCTATTCTAAAACTGCTTTCAAGAAATGTATCTATGTCTAACCCACCCTAACTACCCTATCTCAACTGCTGCAGTTAATTCCTTCCTGTTCTGTCTCAGAAACACCAACTCTCTCAGGATCCACACCATATATTGCAGGAAATTTTGGGTGTAAAAAACAGTTTAATATAGTGTGTATATATATATTCAAATTGAACTAAAAAATGATACTTTGGAGCTAATCTGTAATTGTAGATAGAAAGTATTGCTTCCTCAATTAGTAAGTTGTAACTAGTGTACCAAAAAAAGGCACATACTTCAATCCAAAATCATAGGCAAAATTTTTGTACCAACATGATATTTAAATATTTTTATTAATTGGAAAATATGTTTTTTTCTAAACATAAACTTTGGATAGAAATCATTAAATTCTCATTTTTATAAACAAAACTAAAAGTTTGAATGCTAAATTAGGTTCGATATTGGGGAAAATATTCTCTAGTTGCTATCTTTCCCTAGCTAAAATTATTTGAGAACAATTTTAGTTTTTTAGTAATTGCTATATTTTTTTTAGCAACAAGTTATTATTATTATTTACTTGCATTTCCAGAATGACTTTTTAAATCTCAAAATATTTCAACTTGACATATGTCCAATATATGCCATATCAATCTATAAATTCTGCAATTTCTTTTCTTTTCCTTTCTTTCCCCCTCTTCTCTCTTTCTTTTCTTTCTTTCTTTCTTTTTTTTTTTTTTGGAAAATGAGTCTCTCTGTTGCTCAGGCTGGACTCCAACTCCTGAGTTCTGATTCCTAGGCTTCTATCTCAGCCTCCCAAGCAGCTGGGACTAAAGGCATGCTCCTCATGCCCAGCTTGAATTTTCTTAATATTAAGTTTAAGTACATTCTTGCAGGGAGTGTATTCTAAAGAAAATTCAAACTATTTTTCTATTCTTTTTAAAGTAGGCTTTGGAATGTAATTTGAGATATGTTCTCTCTCTTCTTCCATGATTAATTCGGAAAATAGTTTTTTTAACTGATGTATTACTAGGTGCTATATACCATTCCAAGGACTGTAAATGTAATATTTAATCTTCATATCAAGGCTAAAATAGAATTAAATATTTCCTCAAAGGTCTCACATTTATTATTTTTTAGAGTCAACTTTTTTGTCTCAATTCTGTAGCTCCAAATCTCTCATTCTTAATACTCTGGTAATTAATAGAGAATAGAAATAAAGGTGTGGTGGTGAAGTCCATGTGATGCTGTAAGTTAATTTCATTTAAACAACTTCACTTTTTGGCTTTCATTGCTTCTTACCCTATGTGAATACACCTTTTTTCTCTTATACTATACTGGAGAGCATCTGACATTAGATTTTTCTGTCCATATTCAGTGCCATCAGTGGCAAACATAAATCTTTGATTTAATAAAACATTCACTATAGTTGAGTGAATAGTGTATATAAGGTTAGAAAAGGACAACATTGTCAATAAGTGGAGATGCGAAAACTGGATATCCAAATGCCAAAGAATGTAACTAGACCATTATCTCTCATCATATATGGGGGTGGACCAAAATAAACTGAAATTATTTTTTTGAGGGCAGGCCCTTTGTAGCACAGGTTTCCTTCACTATGCAAGTGCTCTAGGAGTCCATCAGCATCAGTGTACCAGCTAGTGTTGTTATGAGAGGCTCTTTTTGGTTTCAGTGACTTTTATTTTGGAGAAATTCTTTTTTTTTTTTTTTTTGAGTTGGAGTCTCACTCTGTTGCCCAGACTGGAGTGCAGTGGCCACTCCCAGCCACCGCAGCCTCCACCTGCTGGGCTCTGGCGATCCTTCCACCTCAGCCTTCCGAGTAGCCAAAATTACAGGCATGCACTACCACGCCCGGCTGATTTTTTGATTTATTGTAGTGATGAGGTCTCGCAAAGTTGCCCAGGCGGGTCTTGAACCTGTGGGCTCAGGCAATCCACTCACCTCAGCCTCCCAAAGGTGCGGGATTACAGGCGGAACCACCGAGCCGGGCTTGGAGAAATTCTTTTAATGTGTTTGCCCATTTCATGATGGGTGATTTACACAAACAATCTGCCCACACTGCATCGAGTATTCAGAAGTTTTTGATGGAAATGCCATAACTCCCAAGCCTTTCCCTCCTTATACATCTGATCTTGCCCTGAGTGACTTTTTATTGTTTCCTTTGATGAAAAAAGTCCTCAAAGTGAAATGTTTTGCATATGTGGAAGAAGTGAAACAAATAAGGTAGATATGCTGCAAGGCATTAAAATTGACAAGTTCAAAAACTGTTTTGAGCAGTTGAAAAAGCATCCCAATAGGTGTATTATATCAAGTGAAGAGTACTTTGAAGATGACTGAAGTTTAAACATGTAATAATAAATACATAATTTTTAATAAATAATTTCTGGGATTTTAGGGTCCCCCCTACACAAAGACCAATACAAAATGGATTACATATTGAAATGGAAGACTCAAAACAATGAAATTACTAGAATAAAATAGGGGGAAAGTTTTAGAACATTGTTCTGGGAAAAGATTTTATGACTAAGACAAAAAAAGCAAAAAATGAACAAATGTAATTATATCAAGCTAAAAATATTCTGCACAGCAAAGGAAACAATCAATATATTTAAGAGACAACCTTAAGAATAGAAAACAGTTGGGAACCATTTGACAAGGGATTAATTTGCAGAATATACAAGAAACTAAAACAACTTTATAGAAAACCAACTGCTTAAAAATGGGCAAATGGGCTGAATAGACACTTCTCAAAAGAAGACATACAAATGGTCAAGAAATATATTTTTTAAATGATTAACATCACTACTCATCAGGAAAATGAAAATCAAAACCACAAGGAGATTTCATCTCACCCCAGTTAGAATGGTTGTTGTTCAAAAGACAAAAAAAAAAAAAAAAAGCTAGAGAGATGTGAAGACAGGGAACTCATGTGCTGGAGTTGAGAATTTGAATTAGTGCAACCATTGTGGAAAACAGCATGGATTTCCTCAAAAAACTAAAAACAGGACTAACATATGATCCAGCAGTTCCCCTACTGGGTATTCAAAGAAAATAAAATACAATCAGTATACTGCACTCTTATGTTTATTGCAACATGAAAGGACAAAAAGCCAAAATGGAGTTACCTTGGCCATTGTGCCAGGCAACCTGATGTTGACTCATATATTTGTCTTCTTATAACTACCAATTAGTGGTATGCTATAGCAAATCATGTTTTATTTTGTAATCAGCTCTGCTAACTCTTTCACTCTAAAGTAAGTTTAATTTACTCTACTGTTTAGAGTCACTGATAAGAAAACCTGTAACCTACCCCAAGTAATGGGCACCCAAATTTGAAAATTAAATCCTTGCTCCAAGGATGAGTTTTCAGTTATCTTGCATGACAAACCATCTAATCACTGAAATAAAAGAAACAAACCATTATGATGATTCCAGTCTTCCTACAACTTTCCTAAGAATGTTTTCTACCCAGCCTTCCTGTTATCTTACCTATGAACAATGCCCTCCCAACTGAATGTCTTTTTGGGTCCCTAAATCCAAGGATATTTAAAGCTTAATGTTTGTGTCTTGAAATTTTGTTTTACAGACTTTGGGCTAATTTCCCTGTCTACATGATCAATTATCTAAAATTCTGGCTGCTGCCGTCCTGAACAACTAATCATTATGGCAATGACAACCCCCCACCCACTGTAACATTTCACAGAAATGCATTTTGTAAACCAATCAATTTCCATTCCCAGGAACTTTATAAAAAACACCCATCCTCAAACATTCGCCACCAAACTTTCCTTAAGTGTCTGGCCCCTTTCTTCAGTCTTGGAGAGGTGGATCTACACTTTCTCTGATCTACTTTCTAAGTTAAATTTTTCTTTCTGATCAACTCTGTGTGCAATTCTTTGCATGTTTTCCATGGCACCAGCACACTAACCTAACAGCACTATTGACAATAGTCAAGATATAAAATTAATATCAGCGTCCATCAACTGATGAACGGATTAAGAAACTGTGGTATAAATACACAATGAAACACTAATCATTCATAAATTAAAACATAAAATTCTGTCATTCTTGGCAACATGGATAAGCCTAGAGGACAGGATATTAAGTGAAAAAGTTAGGCACAGAAAGATAAATATTGCATGTTCTTATTCACATGGTGGAGCTAAAAAAATTTGAACTTTCATGAGGTGGGATCCCCTAAAACTGAATTTGTTTATTTAAAAATTGTGTGTTTATTCTTACATGTTTAAAATTCAGTCACCTTCAAAGTACTCTCCCTTTGATGCAATATACCTATCAAGACACTTTTTCCACTGCATAAAACAGGTTTTGAGCTCATCTCTTTTGATGCCTTTTAGTGCTTCTGTCATTTTTGTTTCATCTCTTCCACATTGGCAAAATGTTTCCCTTTGAGGACTTTTTTCATCTGGAAAAAAAAAAAAAGTAACTTGAGGCAAGATCAGGTGAATAGGGAGGGTGGGGCATAGGAATCAGGTTATTTTTGGTCTGAAACTGCTGAATATTCAATGTGGTGTTGGCAGGCGCACTATCATGGTGGGAGAACCAGTCACCTATTTGCCACAACTTGGGAGATTTCTTCCACAAATCATGATGCAATTTTTTCAAAATTGAAGATAAAACTTTTGGTTGACCATTTGATCCAGAGAAACAAATTTCAAGGGGTCCACCTTCCAAAAGATAATTCTGGGGTTTTTAGGGGGAGGTCTCTTCTCAGAAAAAAGAAGCCAGCAAAATTTGGCATTAGGAAACTGGAGATTCATTTTCTTAAAAAATCCTGAAAACTTGTTTTCCTTGATCAATACAAATTTTCGCATACCAAACATGATGACTTTTCAGCAATAATATTTAGCAGAATTATTTTCCGTGGTTCCTCAGCATTACCTTGGAGTGGTGTATAAATATAATGGTGCTATGAGGACCCTCAATATCAGAAGGGAAAAGGAAATTTTCCCATAAAGTAACTGTTTCTCCAACAAGACTAAATGATAGTTTATTTCAAGGCCTGAAATTCAATAAACATTGAGTAAGCCCCATCAAAAACTATTATCTACTTCTGCCAGAATCCAGCTCCAGTGGGTCAGGATTTCCTGAAAGAGGGATGGCGTCAGCACAGGAGGAAAAAACTTGGACATTGACTCTGCTGCAAGCAGGACAAATGCCGATTTATTGTCTTTTCCAACTCCTTTTATACCCTACATGTTTTTTGTTTTCAAGGCAATCAGTTACAATGGAATGGACCGGACAGGCAATGTATCTTTGTTCATCCTGTTTTGATCTTAAAACATCATCATCCTAAACTATAAATTTTATAAACTTCTAACATTTTTTAATGATTACCATTTCTTAATGTCCATACAAAAATGTACTTATTCCTATAACTATCACATTATAAATCACTACCAAGTTCTAAGCAATATAATTGTCACATAGATTAGCAAGTCACACCTGTGACTTTCTCACAGCAATTTGCAACTAGCTGGGGTAAAACAACATTTTCAAGTTTTCTTAGCTGCAAGTTGGCCTGACTAGTTTTCCCTAATTTCACACCTGGTGTTTACAATCTGCATTAATTGTTTCCTGCCAGGGAGAATGAGCTTTAATGTTTGTAAAACAAAAGGTCTCTCAGCTAAAGTCATCTCAGTTACAATCTCTAACCAGAATTACAAACCCCCTTAACAAAGGGAACTAAAGGCAAGGATGCTCTAATATTTATGTGATTGTTAATTTCTTAAGCATAATATACTACATGTAGAAATTAAGAAATTAAGTAAATATAATTTTTGCATTGGCACTCTTCCTAAAAATACAAATTGTAGCTTCTCAAATTTCTCCAATTAGTCACCAATCAGAAGAAATAAAATCTTACAAGTAATTATCTACCCACACATGATATTTAAAATCTCTATTGATAATTTCCTGGCAAGGTCAGTGAGTTCCCTGAAAACATTAAATCAAGCACTTTCTGATTTTTTACAATTTTCCCAACTACAATGTTTAATCAAGTGATTATTTGGTTTAATACCAGGAGGCCAGGGACGTGGAAACCTGGGGAGGAATTCAAATGAAGGGAAGGTAGTTTTTCATGAATTCCCCTCTTGCCTTTTTGCAAGGGGTAGTGGAGATGTGAGTGGAATTTTGCTTTCCATCCTCAGACTACACAGAACTTTTCGGCTGCACCAATAACAAAAGTAGAAGAAGCAAGGGTCTTGGCTGCCCAGGTTTGCTTTGTGACCCGGGGTCTTCAGCCCCCTGGACTTTGTCAGCAGGCAGACCTCCATGACTGGCTCCCAACATACTTCCTAGACCAGAGTCTCCTGGTTATCAAAGTTGTAAGTATCAAGTGCTGCTGATAAGAACACAAGTTTCAGTGAGCTCTGTGAAAAAGAAAATACCCAGCTCTGGGAAGTTCTATCAAAACTGCCAGCATTATCATATCTTCAGATATGAACTGGAGGACCACCAACTTGAAGAAAGGCATGTTAATTCTCAGAGAGTATGGAAAATATAGTAGAAGCATATCACCCCAGGAGAGAGGAGAACAAAATCTTTTAAAATTTCTGATATGTTTTTAATAATTTATCTTTAATAAAATCCAAATAATTGTGTGCAAATTGAATATATTAAGTACTAATTGGAGTGGTTTTTACTAAATAATGGAAAACTTTGTTGCAAAAGTAACTTTGAGTCATATTTTAGAAAAGTTGATTGTTTGGTAGTTAAGAAAAATAAAGGACCTCGTAAAATAAAAGATACTGAAGTTGACTTTGTAAATATATTTTTTTTTTTTTTACTTGGAGTCTCACTCTGTCACCCACTCCTGGCCACTGCAGTCTCGACCTGCTGGGCTCTGGCGATCCTTCTACATCAGCCTTCCAAGTAGCTGGAACTACAGGCACATACTACCATGCCTGGCTAATTTTTGATTTATTGTAGAGATGAGGTCTTGCCAAGTTGCCCAGGTGGGTCTCGAACCCGCGGGCTCAGGCAATCCACTCACCTCAGCCTCCCAAAGTACTGAGATTACAAGCTGAGCCACCGAGCCCGGCTATAAATATAATTTTAAAAGTGAATTTCTCAGCTTAATACATAATTTCTTGCTCTTTCAAATTCTATCTTGGTTAATATATAAACCTCCATTGATATGCTGTTGAGTAAAAGCACTTAATAAGAAATCAGTGAGTCATAGATGTGACCTTAAGCTTATTCAGCTGACTTTAAAGTAAGATTCATTCTTTTTTTTTGACACTATTCTACTTGCTAGAAAAGCAAGAAAAAGAATTTAGATAAACATTTTTTTCTGTGTTGTCAATAGAATTCCTGCAAAGCATGGTGGATGGTATAAAAGGAAAGATTTCAACTTACAGGCAGCATTTGTTCAGGACAGAATCATATCTTAATGCTGTGTTTCACTGTAATTCTTTTGACACTATCATTTTAAAGAACCATGAACTTTAAATAACCATGATAAGCCTGACCTGAATCCAAGCAGAGATTCTTTCAAGACTAATGATCAATGGGGTTTGTTTAAACCAACTGAATACAGACATTTGAACTCACCTGTACTATATGTGGACAGCTAGTTTTCAATAAGTAATAGCAAATTGTGAGTTATAATTCTAATCTTAACCAAAAACAAATCTTTCTCACATTCTATACATATATCAATATACCATATGTATGCCACAAATATGTAAAATACTATGCATCAATTTCAAAAAAAAAATAGATGTGTGACAATTAAATTTCGTTTTTAAAAAATTTTTATTTTAAAGATGTTGGGTAGCCCGGCTCGGTGGCTCAGCCTGTAATCCCGCACCTTTGGGAGGCTGAGGTGAGTGGATTGCCTGAGCCCGCGGGTTCGAGACTGCCTGAGTAGCAAGACCTCATCTCTACAATAAATCAAAAAAATCAGCCGGGCGTGGTAGCGCATGCCTGTAATTCCAGCTACTTGGAAGGCTGAGGTGGAAGGATCGCTGGAGCCCAGCAGGTCGAGGCTGCGGTAGCCGGGAGCGGCCACTGCACTCCAGTCTGAGCGACAGAGTGAGACTCCAACACAAAAAACAAAAACAAAAACAAATAAAGATGTTGGGTACAATTCAGGGATAAGTATACAAATGGTCATTGGACAGGTTAAGTTTGGGCATCACTTTGGTCCCCATATCACCTGGGTTGAGATCAGTTTTTTCCTTTCTTTCTTTCTTTCTTTTTTTTTTTTTTTTTTTGAGTCAGAGTCTCACTCTGTTGCCCAGGCTGGTGTGCAGGGGTACACTCACGGCCACCCCAGCGTCGACCTGCTGGGCTTAGGCAATCTTTCTGCCTCAGCCTTCCAAGTAACCGGAACTACAGGCGTGAGCTACTACGCCCAGCTAATTTTTTAATTTATTTGTAGAGATAAGGTCTTGCCAAATTGCCCAGGCTACTCTCGAACCTCTCAGGAAATTCCCTCATCTCGGCCTCCCAAAGTGCTGGGATTACAGGCCTGAGCCACTAGGCCCAGCAAGATCAAGTTATTTTCTTAACTGCAATTTCCCATTTTCAAATGCTGTTCCACCTCAGGCATGGAAAGTCTTTGTCGTTGTTGCTGTTTTTTTATTCCCTTTCTCCAGATGCAATGTATTTTCACTAGTGTCTCAAGGGACATTTTTTTGTTGCCCTTCTCTCCTGCATGTTAAGTTTTTGTTTCATAGGAGAGGTGGAAGATAAGGATCCCAATGGATTTCAGTAGCCATTCTGTAGCAACTGCTTTTTCTTTCTCTGGTTTATGCAATAGGGAAGATTTCTCAGGATTCTCTCAAATATTGTGTTTGCATTTGTGCAAATCTATCATCTATCACCTATCTATCTATCTAAATAGAGAGAGAACTTTTTCTTCAAGATATAGTTTTGAGTAGGTTGTCTTCTGATGATTTTCACTGTCTGAGCTGTATAACCTATTGAATTCTAACTGAATTAATCTCCATATTTATTTACACAATTCCAAGGAGAAGAGAAGGAAGACTAACTTCAAAAACAACATGAAGAGAAAATGCTAAGATCAGTAGACATCAGCTGAAGTTCCAGCAGAAAATGATTTTGCATTCATCACTTTGAGGCTAGTCTAATTTCAATATAATCAAAAGTTTGTGATGTGCGAGCGATCAAGAAAATGGAGTTCTTCCTAAGATCAGTGCACAGAAAGCCAAATAAAACCTTTCCCATTCAAGCCCATATAAAAAAGTTATTTAATGTTTACGAAATACTTCAAAATAAGCCTATATTATGTTTGTCATTTTAAAGATGTGTATTAAAAATACACAATTACTATCTGTATGTCAAAGGAAGTTTCTTAGACTGTTCTTAATGCAATAATTTTATTTACAATAAGGGTCTGTTAATTCATATCTAGTGGGGTTGTTGTTTGGATTAAGCTAGGAATGAAGATGAACTAAGCATAAACTAAGCATAGTTTATTATTATCACTACAATGAGAAAAGGACATAATCATGATTCATGCTGAGTTGGAACTGACTTAATCCATTCCCCATTAAAAAAAAATTATCCCATGATGCTGCCCAAACTGCTGACCTGAAGTGTGACAATTTAATGTATGAACTCTAAGGACCACTTCTGCAAATTGGGTGATAACATAAAAAAGGCCAAGACAGTACAGTGCACAAAGTGTGGTATATAAAGGCATAATGATCACTGAGGGTCAACATGTTTTCCTTGATTACTTATAGATTATTAATCCTTAAAATGGAGAAAAGGAATAATGCATATGTCATCCATTAAAAATGGATAGCTTTCATTGGTCATTTGTCATTTTCATTTCAAATGTCATTGACATTTCCTTACAAAAATTAAAGCTGTCTGGGATAGATTGGGGTCATGGTAAATCTATAGGAGAATTGGTATCTGAATAACCTTGAATCTTTGGGGAAAATAAACATGTTATTTCTCTGTATTTATTTCAAACATATTTACTTTCCCTCCAAATAGCTTTCATTTGTCTGTGAACATGTCTTGTGCATACTTTGTTAAATTTATCTCTAAATATGTCATGTTTTTAATGCTACTTTTAAAAGTGGAATTCTATAAATTAAAGGAATGCAGCTTTAACTAGATAAGGAAAAAGTTTTATTGATTTTTTTTCCCCACTGTCAACTTGGACCACACTCTAGCTTTTATTTATTTATTTATTTATTTTGCTTTTTTACCAAGTAATTGCTTTTTTTCCCTATTTTATTTTATTTTATTTTAGAGATTTGGGGTGCAATTCCAGATTAGGTATATAAGTGGACATTGTACAGGTAATGTTTGGGTCTCCCTTTTGTTTCCACTTCTCCTAGTTTGAGAACAGGTATCCTTATTTATGTTGTGTCCCTCTCACCCCCCAGTAATTTCCCACTAAGCTTTTAAATAATGCATACTATGTAAAATCCAAGCAAGTCATGCTTCCAGGAGTGAACTGATGGGAAAAATCTTCTTCCTTATCTATGAGCAAATATTGAGTAAAGCAAACAATTGTGCATGGGGCAGGTATAATAGTAAAAATGTGCTTGATAGGAAAAGGACATTTTCTCATATTTGGATCTGTACTAAAGAACAACAACAACAAAATGAAATAGAAATAATGGTATATCAGAACACAATATGCAACAACAGTGCAAAAATACTGACACAAAAACGTCTTGCTGAGCCAAATTCTTGACTTTTTTCAGATATTTACTTTCACTTATCTTCAAACAAACTTTCACTGAGGCAGAAAATTTGTATGGCTTCTAATTTTACATCTGTGAATACATTTTCAAAAGTTTCATGGAAATACAATCAGAATTTAAGTAATAGCTAAAATCTAGGACTTATTTTCCGTGACTCAATTAAATATTAAGATTTAAATATGTTTTCAATGGCAAATTGAGGCTTTTCTCCAGTGCTTAGAAAATGATTGTGATTTGGGAGGATATCACTCTTACCGAATTCATCTCAGGTATTTAATACCTACCTTTCTTTCCAAAGGACTCAGAAATTTTCTCACAAACTTGAAATATTCTAGTGGATATTGGAAAGGGTTTCATAAGAGAGGGAAAGCCATTAAAAAAGTGGATACATTTATTCCAATTAATCTCATTTCATCTAGAAAAAAATAGCTTGACCTCAATTTGTCTATCAAATGGATTCTCAGTTGTTGATGGACCAAAGGAAATTTAAATAAAGTAATCATTATTGCCACAAAAAGATACAAGGTTAACACTGACATAATTCATGCCACATGTACAAACAACCATTCAAAATAAGGCAATTATTAATATGTAACAGAGCACCTCACCCTAGCAGGACCACTGGTTGTGCTATGGAAAGCAGGAGAAATTGTGGGATAAGAAATACTCAGGCTGGCTGCTTTCTTCATGGATTGGCCTCCAAAGCTGTAGGTCAGGAGCACAAAAGATAATTGGGGGAAATCTTTTCCCAAAGTCAGGATTTTTAGTGACGTCATTCTGTTACATCTGGTTACCAAGATTGACTGTTTATACAAGGAAATAGTAGATGTCTTCACCTTTCTTTGTAATTCCCTCAGTGTGCTAAGTTTTGTGGCTTAGAAAACAAAAGCCATGAGGTTTAGGATCTGAGCTAGCATCTATGCCCTACTCAAGGAAGCATCAGAACATCAAAACAGGTTGACCTCTAATCCATACACTCACACATATATTCTATTAAAGGACTCATCATATTTTAATTTCTCTTTCTTTCTCTCAACAGAGATTTATCATCAAGAATTTTTTTCATAGCTATATGCCCAGTTCCAAATCCAAAGCCTTTCAGTACATGTTTAATGAATAAATGAATTTTCTTTAATTATAAGGACTTTATGATACTTCCCTGACAAAGAACTGAAACCTCTTTTAAAATGTTTTCTTTTCAGTGTTTCTTCTAATAATAATAACAAATAATTTGAATTTTGAAAAAAGTCCAATTTATGTATTTTTCTTTTATCCTTAATGATTTTTTTTCTGCTGTATGCATTGTCTAAAAAAAAAAATTGCTTAACAAAGGGTGAAAAAGATTTTTCTCTTGTATTTTCTCTTCAGAGTTTTAAAACTTTCAGCTTTTATATTCAGCCGTGATTTATTTTGAGTTAATTTTTATAAATGATATTGAAGTAAAGATCAGAGTTAAGGATTTCTTATATGGATACTCAAATGTTCAAGCACCTTTTTAAAAATACTATACGTTTGGAATTAAGTTACTTTGGAAAATTTGTCTTTAAAAACTGACTCTATATGTATGAATTGATTTATAGATTCTCTTTTTATTATTTATCTACCTGTTCTTATTGAAATAAATCCCTATTGAATATCCTTATATCTTGATTAAAGTAGTTTTATATAAAATCTGGAAATCATTACTATAAATGCTCCAACTTTGTTCTCCAAAATAGTTTTCAAAGTATCCTACATTCATTTTCATTCCTACATGTTTTAGCTAAATTTGAAATTTTCTTTAAAAAAATTTAAAGCTGTCTGGGATAGATTGGAGTCATGATAAATCTATAGGAGAATTGGTATCTGAGTAACCTTGAGTCTTTGGGGGAAAATAAACATGTTATTTCTCTCTATTTATTTAGAACATGTCTAATTTCCCTCCAAATAGCTTTCATTTGTCTGTGAACATGACTTGTGCATATTTTGTTAAACTTATCTCTAAATATGTCATGTTTTTAATGCTACTCTTAAAATAATAGTTTTATTAGAATATAGTTTACATACCTAGAGGGAGAAAGAGAGACAGAGGGGTATGCCACTCTTTTTTTTAAACAACCAGCTGTCATGTGAACTAACAGAGTAACAACTCACTCATTACTGTTGGGAGACCACCAAGCCATTAATGAAGGATCCATCCTCATGACCCATACACTTCCCACTAGACCTAATCTTCAACATTAGAAATCAAATTTCGACATGAGATTTGGAGGGGACAAATATCCAAACTATGTCAATACTAATTTGGATTTGAGAAGGATCAGGCTGAAAATATGAGTTGGAGGTTTTACCTTACTGGTTATTTAAAGTAATGAAACCAAATGTTATCCCAGAGAAAGAGAGCACAGATATGGAAGAAGCCTGAGTCCTGAGACCAGAAGCACTGCTTTCAGAAAAGATCAGAAAACAAAGAAATACACAGTGAATGCAGCTGTCAATAAGTGGTCTAAGAGGTAGCAAGGAATCTAGGAGATTTTGAAAAAAAGGAGCCAAGTGAAGAAAGTGTTTCTAGAAAGAGAATGACTAGGTTAAATGCTGCTTCTAGACCAAGGAAGATGAAGACTGAGAATTGATCCTTGAATATAGCAGTAGAGATTATCGTTAACATCGACAAGAGGGATTTTGGTGTTTCAAACAATTTTAGATGAAAGATTGATTGAAGATGATATAAGAAAGATTTGGAGGAAAGTCTATGGAGGCAGTAAATATAGACAGCTGTACCCAGAAGTTTTCTTTTTTTTTTTTGCTGCAAAAGGGAATAGAGAAATATGGTTTTTTAAAAAAAAATACTAGAAAGGAAAATAGTCATGAGAGGTTTTTTTGTGTGTAGTTTTATTTTTTTGTTTTTTGTCTGTTTTTAAGAAAGTGAGAACCTATTCACTAAGTGGTGCTGGGAAAACTGACTGACCATATGCAGAAGATTCATACATGATCCTTATCTATCCCCATTCACAAAAATTAACTCTAAATGGATCAGAGACCTAAATGTAAAACCTTAAACCATAAGAACCTTAGAAAATACAGGACACATCCTTATGGAAATTGGGACTGGCATCCATTCCCGAACAAAACCCAAAACGCACAGGCCATAAGAGATAAGATAGATAAGCAGGACCTCATTTAACTGACAAGATTCTGCAAAGCCAAAGAAACCATCAAGAGAGCAGGGAGACAGCCCACAGACTGGGAAAAAGAACTTGCCAACTCCAGGTCTGACAAAGGCCTATCATCTTGGATCTACAAGGAACTCAAGTGTGCTGAAAAGAAAAAAACAAACGCCATTATAAAGTGGGCAAAAGATATGAACAGACACTTCTCAAAGAAAGACAACCAAGCGGCCAACAGACACATGAAGAAATGTTCAACCTCACTAATCATCAAGGAGATGCAAATTAAAACTACACTGAGATACCACCTAACTCCAGTCAGAATGGCAATTATCAATAACTCAAAAAATAACAGATGCTGGAGAGGATATGGTGAAAAGAGAACACTGCTACACTGTTGGTGGGAGTGAAAACTAATGCAAACTCTCTGGAAAGCAGTGTGGTGATTCCTAAAAGCTCTAAATATTGACCTCCCATATGACCCCGCAATCCCCCTACTGGGAATATACCCTGAAGAACTCAAATCACTCTATAAAAAAGATACCTGCACACGTATGTTTATCGCAGTATTGTTCACAATAGCAAGAACCTGGAACCAACCATGCTGTCCATCAAAAGAGGACTGGATTAAAAAAATGTGGTACATATACACGATGGAATATTATGCAGCCATAAAAAAAGTACAAAATCATGAATTTCGCAGCAACCTGTATGGATCTAGAGTCTATAATACTGAGTGATCTCTCACAGAAACAAAGATCTGAGTATCACATGTTCTCATTCATATAGTGGACCTTGAACATCCAACATAATACTGTAAGAAAATGACTGACAGTGGCGGGAAACTATGGGGGGGGAGGGAAGGGAGATGGGATTAACGGTAGTCAATATCTGTCTGGGGATGGGGAGACACCCCTTATCAACAAGGGTGCCTGCACAATACATACTTGTATACCCAACCCCTAACTGTACCCCACAATTTTAAAATAAAAAATATGTTAAGAATAAAAAAATAAAATAAAGTGAAATTTCATCATGTTTGTATTCTGGTAGAAATGTCTAGCAGAAAGCAATAATGGGGGGGGACACCATGTGGGGTAGTTCAGATTTGTAATCCCAGCACTTTAGGAGACTGAGGTGGCAGGATTGCTTAAGACCAGGAGTCTGAGATCAGACTGGGCAACATGGTGAGACCTTGTCTCTACACAAAATAAAAAACATTAACCAGACATGGTGGCACATACCTGTAGTCCCAGCTACTCATGAGGCTGAAGGGGAAGGATCACCTGAGTCCAGGAGGTCAAGGCTATGGTGAGCCATGATCATCAGTGTACTCTAGCCTGGGTGACAGAGTCAGACTCCAACTCAAAAGAGAGAGAGACAGAGAGATAGAGAGACAGAGAGAATGAGAAAGAGAAAAGAATGTTTAGAATATTATCTCTGAGAAAGCAAACAGGGATGGAATCTAGTGTACATCTAGAGAATTTGACCATATATAAGAGTTAAGTTATAATAAAGGAATGTAATTGTACTGGAAACTTGTGGTATGTATTTTAAAATGAGAACATTGAAGCATAATCATACATTTTCTTTAATCTTGCTCATCTGTGAAGAGTAAAGGTTGGTAGAGGGGACAGAGAGAAAAGATAGAGGGGAAGGAGAGAAAAGAGAGAGAGAGAGAAGAAGGAGAGAAAAGAGAGGAGAGGTGAGAAGACCTGTGGTATATATGCAAGGAAGTGATTATAATGACTGACTCTCCTGGTGGTATATATGCAAGGAAGTGATTATAATGACTGACTCTACAACTTAACCAGAGTAATGAAAAAAAGAAAAAATATATGAGCAGAGTGAAGAATTAGAAAATGGTCATAAAATTCAAATACCATGGATATTGGAGTATTAAAGGGAGTAACCTAAAATACAGCAGGTTGCAGTAAGATAGACTATTTCATTTTGAGAATATAGACAGGGTATAGTATTTGTTAGTGATGAGGTCTGAGGCATGATTGTACAGGCAAAAGTTTTATGTAGAAAAGAGGACAAGATCATTGGGGAAAGAGCAAGTCACAGGACTCAGAATCCACATTGCTTATTGCATCATCTGTGCAGATTTTGAAATTCTCAGCGGTAATATTGGAGATATTACATTTTGGATATTGGAGTCAGAATGATATTGGATTTGGATACTAGAGTGACAATGAGCTTAAAGGTAAAATGTTTGAGACATAAGAACCAGTGACTTCGACGTCAGCAAATGCCTACAAAAAGGAAAGGAAATTGGTGGGAGAGAGAATAGTCTGGGGTCAGCAGTGAACAAGGAAGACATCTACTGCACTTTAAGTTCCTGTGGTATGAATAATGTGGGTTTGATGAGGTCCCACTTGTCTATCTTATCTCTTAGGGTATGGGCATGTGGGGTTTTGATCAGAAATTGGTTGTCAGTTCCATTTTCCATAAGAGTGTCTCCTGTGAGCCCATAGAATGGGAAAAAATATTTGTCAACTGTATATCTGACAAAGGCCTACCATCTAGGATCCATAAGGAACTCAAATGGACCAAAAGGAAAAAAGCAAACAGCCCCATTGAAAAGCGGGCAAAAGACAGGAATAGATACTTCTCAAAAGAAGATATACACGCAGCCAACAGATACATGAAAAAGTGCTCAGCCTCACTAATCATCAGAAAAATGCAAATCAAAACCACATTGAGATACCAGAAAAATGTAAATTAAAACCACATTCTAACTCCAGTAAGAATGGCCATCATTAATAAAACAAACAACAATACATGTTGGTGAGGATGCGGAGAAAAAGAAATGCTTCTACACTGCTAGTGGGAATGCAAACTAGTGCAACCTTTTTGGAAGACAGTGCAGTGATTTCTGAAAGAACTAGAAATTGACCTTCCATATGACCCAGCAAATTCCCTATTGGGAATATACCCAGAGGAATTCGAATCGTTTTACAAAAAGGATACCTGCACCTGCATGTTTGTCGCAGCTCCATTCACACAGCAAAAACATGGAACCAACCATATTGCTCATCGAAGCTGGACTGGGTTAAAAAAAATGTGGTACATATACACAATGGAATATTATGTCGCCATAAAGAAGGAAAACATATGGACTTCGCAGCAACTTGAATGGATTTAGAGTCGATCATACTCAGTGATTTATCACAGAAACAAAGAACAGAGTACCATATGTTCTCACTCATAAGCAGACCTTGAACAGATATCATAATACTATAAGAAAGGGATTGGCAGTAGTGAGAAAGTGTCAGGGGAAGGGGGTGGAATTGGCTGTTGAGAGAAACTGCCAGGAGAGGGAGGGGCACATCTCATCAACAAGAATAGCTGCATAATGAACATTTGTGTATCTAACCCTTTGTTTTCTTTTTATTATTGGTGTATAGAAATGCAAGTGTCTTTTGCACATTAATTTTATACACTGAGACTTTGCCAAAATCCTTTATCAGTGTAAGGAGGCTTTTGACAGATTCTCTTGAGTTTTCAAGGTATAGCATCATGTCATCTGCAAAGAGGGATAACTTGACTTCCTCTTTTCCTATATGGGTAACCCTGATCTCCTTCTCTTGTCTGATTGCTCTAGCTAGGACTTCAAAAATTATGTTGAAAAGGAGGAGGTGAAAGTGAGCATCCTTGTCTGGTTCCAGTTTTCAGGGGAAATGGTTCCAATTTCTGTCTGTTTAGCAGTATGCTGGCTGTGGGTTTCTCATAGATGGCTCTTACTAGTTTGAGGTATGTTCCATCTATACCTAGATGTTTGAGGGCTTTTATCAAGAAGGGATGCCGGATTTTATCAAAAGCTTTTCCCACATCTAATGATATAGTAATGTTTTTTATATCTGATGATTTAATTTACTTTTATGGTCTTATGAATGTTGAACCAGCCCTGCATACTGGGAATGAAGCCTACTTGGTTGTGGTGGATGATTTTTGAGAAGTGTTTTTGAATCCAATTTGCTAAGACTTGTTGAGAATTTTTTGCATCAATGTTCATCAAGGGATATTGGTCTGTAGTTCTCTTTCTTTGTTGGATCTCTACCTGATTTGGGTATCAATGTGATGTTAGCTTCATAAAATGATTTGAAGAGAACTCCATCTTTCTCAATTGCCTAGAATTCTTTCATTAGGATTGGCATTAGTTCCTCCTTGTATGTTTTGTAGAATTCTGCTGGAAAGTCATCTGGTCTAGGTTGTTTTTGTTATATATGTGCATATATATATATATATGTAGTTTTCTTATGACATAGACAATTTCCTGGATTGTTATTGATCTATTTAGGGTCTCAATTTCTTCTTGTTTCAACCTGGGGAGGTTGTGTGATGTCAGAAAATTCTCCATTTCCATAGGGTTTTCAAGTTTGTTTCCATATAAGTGTACATAGTAGTCTCTGATAATATTTTGTATTTCTTCAGGGTCAGTTGTGACTTGATCTTTTGCATTTCTGATTGTGTTTATTTGGACTTTTTCTCTCTTTTCTTGATCAGTCCAGCTAGGGGACCATCAATCTTGTTTATCCTTTTGAAGAACCAGCTGTTTGTTTCATTGATTTTTTGTATTATCTTTTTGTCTTCCGTGTCTTGAATTTGGGCTTTTATTTTGGTGATCTGTATTCTTCTACTGAAGTTAAGGTTTTGGTGATTGCTTTTCTAGTTCCCTTAGGTGATTTGTTAGGCTGTTAACTTGTGATCTTTCCATTTTCTTTATGTGTGTTCGTAGAGATATGAATCCCCCTCTTAGTATTGCTTTTATGGTAAGATGTTTCTTTGTTTCCATTTGTTTCCAGGTATCTTTTAATTTCTGTTTTGATTTCCATGTTGAATCAGGAGTTACTTAGCATAGTGCTGTTTGTGGGTTTTGGGGAACTTTGTTGGTGTTGATATTTATTTTTATTTCACTGTGGTCTGAGATTTCAATCTTGTGAAATTTGTTTATTCTTGATTTGGTACATTTTAGAGTATGTTCCATGTGGTGATGAGTAGGATGTATATTCGTGGTTGTTGGGTGAAGTGTTCTGTAGGTATCAATTTGTCCATTTGGTCAAGAATCACACTGAGGTTCTGGATCTCCTTGTTTGATGTTTTGTCTTGATGATCTGTCTAGGGTTGTGAGTTGGGTATTTAAGTCTCCAACTATGATAGTGTTAGAGTCACTATCTTTTTTAAGTTTACCTAGAAGCTACTTTATGAAAGTTAGTGCTCCTATGTTGGGTGCATATATATTTAGGATAGATATTTCTTGTTGATGGATTGAACCGTTTATCAATATGTAGTGACCTTCTGTATCTTTTTAAATTTTTGATGGCTTAAAGGGTATTTTGTCTGATATTAAGATTGTGACTCCTGCTTTCTTTTGTGTTCCATTCACAAAAGAAATTTTGTTTCCCGTCCTCTTACTTTGAGTCTGTGAGTGTGCTTTCTGGTTAGATGAGTCTCTTGGAGATAATACATTGCTGCTTCGTGATATTTTATCCATTGTGCCATTCAATGACTTTTCAGTGATGCATTTAGTTCATTCACATTCAGGCTAATTATTGAATTGGGAGAGTTTATCCCTGTCATAAGGTTTGTATAGAGTTTGTCATTGCTGCTGCTTTTTGTTTGTTGTCTTTCTTTTGATTTTAGGGTTGATTCATATGTATTTTCAATCTTTTTCCTGCATTCTGTTGAAGGGCATTGTTATTCTTTTTTTCCTTTCTTCTGTGTTTAATACTTTCTTATGTGTTTCTTGTAGAGCTGTTCTGGAGGCAGCATAAGCTCTTAGGAATTGAATGTCTGGGAAAGATTTTAATTTTCCATCACTCATGAAGCTTAGCTTAGCTGCGTAGGTAATTCTTGGTTGAAATTGTTTGTCTTTGAGAACTTTGAAGATTGGGTTCCAAGCTTTTCTAGTCTGACGTGTTTCTGTAGATAAGTCTGCTGCTTTTCTAACTGGTGCTCCCTGGTAGGTAGTCAGATCTTTTTCTCTTGTTGCCTTTAGGAATTTTTCCTTTATACCTACTTTGTGTAGGCAAATTACTGTGTGTGTAGGAGTTGGTTTACTCATTTGTCATCTTGCAGGGTTCTTTGAGTCTCTTGTGTTTGAATGGTCCTGTCATTGATGAGATGAGGAAAGTTTTCGTGGATAATTTCATGGAACATTTGTTCCAGGGTGGTCTCTATCTCTCTTTCTGCCTCAGGGAGTCCAATTAATCTTAGGTTCAGTCTCTTGAAATAATCGCTCATCTCTTGAAGGTTTTGCTCTGTGTTTTTAAGCTTCTCTATGTTTTTAGCTCCATATTTTTCTCCCCAAGCTCTGAGATTCTTTCTTCTGCTTGGCTAAGTCTGCTTTCCATGCTTATCAGTTTGTTATCTATTTTGTTCACTTTATTCTTTATTGCTGTTATCTCAGTTATCAACTCTTCATTTTTTCCTTTTGTCTCTCCTCAATTCTATTTATTCTCTCTATTAATATCTTGAAATCTGGGTTTGTGGTTTGAGACCAGTCATTCTGGGGGCTCTTCATTATTTGCATTCCGAAGTCTGTATTCTCAGTGACTGACATCCCAGAGGTCTGTGCGGGACCCACCTTCTTCTTTTGGTTTTTGTTCATCTGTGTAGATTTTCCTCCCTCTTTTTTTTTTATAACGTCTTCTTTAATTCTGTTGTTCAGGAATGGGGGGTAGCTTTTACTTCTGTTTGCTCAATCTCCTATTCTTCCTTATATGGATCCTCTGGTTTTGTTCACTTCTGAAACTGGACTGTGGTTGGGGGAGGCTGTATTTTTTTTGCAGTTTTGAGATTTAATTGAGGGGGAGCTATGATTCAGAAAGCACATTCCACTATCCACCGACAGGCATGTGGACCTCCTGGAACCCACTTCCCACAGTCTTGCAATCTGTCCATACTGTGGGGGTATGTATAGGTTTGCCCCCTGAAAGCAAAATGAGGTAAGAAAAAGGAAAAGAATTGAAAAAAGGTAGAAGGGGGGTGAAAGGAAGATATATAGAGAGAATAAGAAGGTAAGCAGACAGGTGTGCCAACTAACAAATGAAGAGACACAAGGACAAAAAAGATAAAAGAACAAAAACATGCATACAATTATGCAAACACACAAACTGACAGAAACATCCCTATTGATGTACTTTCCCTCAAAAATACTCTTACACAAACAGAAAGTCTAAGAAAAGAAATAATATAACAGAAACAAAGCAAGTATGAAAACATAATCAAAAACAGAAAGAGAGAGAAAAAAACAAACAAAAATGAGCAAAACAAACAGACAAACAAACAAAAAAAAACTTGCTGAGGTGGTTCCTATAAGTCCAACTTCTTTTCAGCTCTGATCTCCAGCCCCTCCCCTATGCTCTCAGTGCAGGCTAATAGGGTTGCTCTCAGGGTGGGTCAGATGCCCCAGGCCTACTGTGGAAGGAGGGTGGATCAGATCTGGACTCACTTAGCTTGTTGCCTGTCAAATCTTCTCTACTTAATCCTGAATTGTACCCCACATCTTAAAGAAAGAAAGAAAGAAAGAAAGAAAGAAAGAAAGAAAGAAGGAAGGAAGGAAGGAAGGAAGGAAGGAAGGAAGGAAGGAAGGAAGGGAAAGAAAGAAAGAAAGAAAGAAAGAAAGAAAGAAAGAAAGAAAGAAAGAGAAAGAAAGAAAAAGAAAGAAAGAAAGAAAGAAAAAGAAAGAAAGAAAGAGTCTCCTGTGTTTTCTAAGGTTCTTATAGTTTGAGGTTTTACGTTTAGGTCTTTGATCCATTTAGAGTTGATTTTTGTGTATGGTGATAGGTAAGAGTCTTGTTTTAAAATTATGCATTTGATCAGCCAGTTTTCCCAGCACCATGTACTGGATAGGTTCTCATTTTCCCAGTGGTTGGTGGCGGAGGCTTTGTCAAAGATGAGTTGGTTGAGAAACTAAGGTTTTGCTTCTGGAATCTCTATCTGTTTCATTGGTCTATATACCTGGTCTTGTACCAAGACCAGGTAGGTTTTGATTATTATAGCTTTATAATAAGATTTAAAGTCTGGTAGTGTGATACCTCCTGCTTTGTTTTGTTTTGTTTTGTTGTTGTTGTTTTTTGCTGAGGATTGTTTTGACTATCCGTGGTCTTTTATGTTTCCATATGAATTCCTGTGTTGTCATTTCCTGGTCTGAGATGAATGCTGCTGGTAATTTAATGGGTATTGTGCTAAATCTGTTGATTGACTTAGGTAGGATGGACCTCTTAACAATGTTGATTCTTCCAATCCATGAGCATGAAATATTTTTCCATGTGTTTGTGTCATCCTTGATTTCTTTGAGCAGTGTTTTGCAGTTTTCATTGTAAAGGTCTTTCACTTCTGTGGTTAAGAAGATGCAAAGGTATTTTATTTTTTTGTGTCTATTGTGAATGGGAGATAGACAACAGGGATCTCATCAAACTGACAAACTTCTGCAATGCCAAAGAATCCATCAAGAGAGGGGGGAGACAGCTCACAGACTGGGAAAAAAATATTTGCCAACTGCATATCTAACAAAGACCTAGTATCTAGGATCTACAAGTAACCCATATGAGCCAAAAAGAAAAAAAAAAAGAAAACTAACAAGCCCTATTGCAAAGTGGGCAAAGGATATGAATAGACACTTCTCAAAAGAAGACATATGAGCAGCTAACAGATACATGAAAAAACGTTCAGTCTCACTACTCATCAAAGAAATGCAAATTTAAACCATACTGAGATACCACCTAACTCCAGTCAGGATGGTCATCATTAATAACTCGAAAGACAACAGATGCTGGAGAGGATGTGGTGAAAAGGGAACACTTCTATACTGTTGTTGAGAGCATAAACTAGTACAACCTCTGTGGAAAACAATTTGGCAATTCCTAAAAGATCTAAAAATCAACCTTCCATACAACCCTGCAATCCCCCTGCTGGGAATATACCTGGAGGAATTCAAATCACTCTATGGAAAAGATACCTGCACAGGCATGTTTAGTGCAACATTATTCACAATAGCAAAAACATGGAACCAACCATGCTGCCCATCGAGTAATAGTGATCTAGCACAGAAACAAAGAACTGAGTACCACATGTTCTCATAAGTGCACCTTGAACAATTATCATAATACTATGAAAAAGGGATCGACAGTCGTGGGAAACTGCCAGAGGAGGGGGGACACACCCCATCAACAAGAGTGCCTGCATAATGAATATTTGTATACCTAACCTTGTATTGTACTCCACATCTTTAAAATAAAATAATTTTTTAAAAATGAATAATGTAGGAGGAAAAATAGAAAAAGCAAGACCCTAAATTAAGTTCTAGATCTCAGATGAAGGCTGATAAAAGGCACTAATAAAACCTTGAGGATGATGAACTGTGAGTTCCAGAGAGCACAGTAGAGATTATGGGGGAGGAGCTATAGAAAGGAAAGAATAAAGGACGGGGAATGTCTTACAGGGATTAGGATTTGGAGATATGGGTGATTTAGGAGTGATGATTGATTTAGGGGGGGATAAAGAGCAATTAGTAAGAGCCAGTCCTAGTGACTTTGAATCCAAAAAGTCATTTGATAAAGTAGGAGACACCCATAATTACTTATCCTATTTTACTTTGTAAAAGCCAAAGGTGGGAACTTGAATGAAGTTTTGTGCCATAAATTTAATCTATAGGTAAAGAATAAAGAATCTGTTGTTGCTGTTGCTTGGTGTGCTATCACTACCACACTTTATATATATATTGTATTTTTCTTCAAGCAGGAGTCCTGAGAAAATAGGGTACAATTAATATAAATTCATTTCACCATTATTATATATGAAGTTTTAATAAGGTATTTGGTATCATACTCATGCCTTGTTTAAACATATCTTCCCATTCCAAATGAAGATTATATTTCCATCAGGTAGTTAACATAGATTATTTTGATTTGTGGGCATATGCTTTGAAAAGGGTAAAACAGGGGGGCAAAGAGAGCCATGTATGAAAGAACAGAGAAAGCCCTTTTTCAACTAATTGAGTGCATAATATTTTAGTAATGTTCCACTGGAAATTCTAAGTTCGATTTATTTATATATCCCTTCCATGTACTCCATGACCCCAAATATTCTTATCTATTATTCACACATAATTTTAACTATGTAGCCTGTAGAATTTGTGATCTATCTTCTGATTGCCTTTCTACTATTCACATGGTTTTAATTAAATATTAGTTTTGTTCTGAATGATGAAATCAGGCAAAACATATGACTCCTCTGGCAACCTTAAAAGCTAAGGATGTTCACATGAAATAAAGTTCTGTAAAATGAAATATGTATAGGGTGGGGCTTCCAGGAATGCTGTTTTGTTTTATTTTGTTTTTGTTTTGGGGGGGAGGGGGTTATTGTAAAACAGACAAAAATGTGAGCAATTTCCCCCTTTGTAATTACCCCAACACTTCTTTCTTCCCGACAACATCTGAGAAGGAAGGTAAAAAAGTCTTTTCAACGTTTCTGGAGCCTCTATACTAGCCCAGAGTTGCCTTCCTCAGTGCATCTCCAAGATGATCAAATATTAATCACATATGGTCACTACAACTTGTTCATTGTGGTCTAAGAACATACCAATGTAATTTTACTTTCTCTCTACTGTGACTTTATGGATATAAGACTTTTCAAATACTTAAGTTTTTCAGTTTGGCTGTATTATTTCTTCCATGTCCTAAACTTCCTTCACTACCACCAGCCACTATAGTATGTGGAGTTATTGCCTTATGCTATCTCCTTGCCAGCATCTCTAATGTGTTACATGATTAGAACTGGCTTTTCCTAAAGTGCCTAAAAATCATTGGCACTAATTTTGGTATCCTAGCACAGGAACAAGTTTTTATTAAGAATTCTGGCAGAGCAAAGAAGAGAACCCCAGCCACTGGTAACCCCAACAAGCTTGAGCATGCTGTAACAGGGAAATACCCTACACCCCGCTGAGGACTCTTCAGACACATAAGGACTGAGGAAGAGAGAGAGTAGGCAGTGGCTTTGGAACTGGGAGTTACCATTTCTGCCAAGCACCAGGCTCTTGTAGGATCTGTAGTTCTTCCTTGTTTGCAGAAAAGGGTGAGTGCTCCTGACATGGTTGGCAACAGTTTCCTTCCCTCAATCCCTGCCCTAGTCTTCAGACACCTGAGGGAGGAGGCCTGGTTAAGGGACAGTGGCATGTTGCTGGAGCCAATGGAGCTGGGAACCCACCTGAACTTGGAATGCCTACCATCAATCAATCCCTGAGAGGGCCTTACCTGCCAGTAGTACTATACAGCCAGGAAAGTTCCCTTGCCAGTTGTACTCACTAGCAGACATTCCCCAGACCAAGAATGATCACCTGCTAGTCTTACTGGCCCCAAAGACAGGTCCCCTGGTGCCAGGGACTCTGCTGCTTTTAAGTTCTGGGAGTGGCCATTGACAAGGGAGAGAGAGTTGTGAATGATACTGTTTCCTGGCAGGAGTACTTCTGGGCTGCAAATGGGTGACATGCTATGGGAAGTGCTGCTGGAGTGACCAGGGAGTCCATCCCTACTACTTATCCCCACAAAGAACTCACAAATGGAGGTGGGAAAATAGTCTGGATGGCCTAGCCTCAGGAAAACTTTGCAGTGGAAAGTTACTTTGAGTTCTGAGCCCAGCCCAGCAAAAGCAGTAGAACTGGCTGAGCTGCCCTTCTCTCTCCCCTATATGAACTATTTCTGATGGAAGAAAAGGCCCTTGGGTGGCTAGACCATATCTAGCTATAAAACAACAAAACTAAAAAATAAAAATAATAAGAGAAGATTTAGATCTCATAGATGAGGAAAAACCGGAAAAGAGACAAAATCAGCAATCCTCAAAGCCTTAAGGAGGCATCACCTACAAAAGCACCCCCCAATGCCCAAACGATGGAATCCACCCAGAATGACCTATCCCTGATGACAGAGAACTCAGACAATGGATGGTGAAAATGGTTAAAGAAAATCATGAGAACTTTGAATCAAAGATCACCTAGGCAACAAAGGCAGTGCAGGAAGTAATAGTTAGCTGGCCAATATACAAAAGTTTCAATCACCTGAAGATTTATTTCCTGGAATTGCAAAGCACAATGACAGGACTAGGGAGCAGAGTGTCCAGTCAGAGGAAAGAACCTCAGTGCTTGAAAATAAAATATTGAACTGACACATTCTAACAAAAGCAAGGAGAAAAGATTCAAAAAAATGAGCAAAACCTACAAGAGGTGTGGAATTATGTAGAAACCAAATCCATAATTGATTGGTATCCCTGAATCAGAAGGGGAAACTGAGAACACTCTGGAACAAATCTTCCAAGAAGTCATCCAAAAAATTTTCCCATATTTTGCTAGAAAAGCTACCATCCAAATGCAAGAGATTCAGAGAACCCCTGCAAGGTATTACATGAGAAGACCATTCCGAAGACACATAGTAATCTACCTCCACAATGTAAGCATGAACAACAAAATCTTAAAGGTGGCTAGAGGGGGATCAGACCTCCTACTAGGGAAGATTCATCAGAACTGCAGCAGTCTTCTCAGCAGAAAAGCTAGAAAAGACTGGAGTCCCATTTTTAATCTTCATAAAGACATGCAATTCCATCCAAGCACTTCCTACCCTGCCAAGCTAAGCCTCATTAGTGATGGAGAATTAAAATCCTTCCCAGACATCAAATCCCTAAGAGAATATACCATTTCCAGAACATCCCTTTAGGAGACCCTTAAGAAAGCTTTGAGCACAGGAATGAAAAAACGGTTCCACCCATCACAAAAGTACAGTCAAGCACAATATTAGTGATGAGGAATTAAAATCCTTCCCAGACAGCCAATCTCCAAAATAATACATCACCTCCAGACAGGTCCTTCAAAAGATGCTTAAGAAAGTTTTGAGGCCGGGATTGGTGGCTCAGCCTGTAATCCCAGCACTTTGGGAGGCCAAGGCAAGTGGATTGCCTGTGCCCAAGGGTTCAAGACGAGCCTGGGCAATTTGTTGAGACCTCGTCTCTATAATAAATCAAAAATTAGCGGGGCATTGTAGCGTGCACCTGTAGTTCCGGCTACTTGTAAGGTTGAGGCAGAAGGATCACCGAAGCCCAGCAGGTCGAGGCTGTGGTGGCCAGGAGCGTGCCACTGCACTCCAGTCTGGGTGACAGAGTGAAACTCCAACTCAAAAAAAAAAAAGTGAAACCCAACTCAAAAAAAAAAAAGAAAAGAAAAGAGAAAAAGTTTTGAGCCCATCTCGAAGCAGCTTCTAGGCTCCTTCTCGGGTACCCACCTGTTTCAGCCCTCTTGCCTTCACTCCAACCTCTGCCATGTCAACCCGGGTGACCCAGAAGTCCTACAAGATGTTCACCTCCGGCCTGCGGAGCTTCAGCAGCCACTCCCACACCAGCTGGCCCAGCACCCGCGTCAGCTCCTTAAGCTTCTCCCAGGTGGGCAGCAGCAGCAGCTTCCGGGGCGACCTGGGCGCCAGTATGGACCTGGTCAGAGGCTATACCGGGGCGGTGGAATCCCAGCCATCACCGTGAACCAGAGGCTGCTGAGTCCCCTTAAGCTGGAGGTGTACCCCAACATCCAGGCAGTGTGCACCCAGGAGAAGGAGCAGATCAGGACCCTCAACAACAAGTTTGCCTCCTTCATCGACAAGGTGCGGTTCTTGGAGCAGCAGAACAAGGTGCTGGAGACTAAGTGGAGCCTCCTGCAGCAGCAGAAGACAGCCCTCAGCAACATGGACAACATGTTCAATAGATACATCAACAACCTCCGGCGGCAGCCAGACACACTGGGCCAGGAGAAGCTGAAGCCGGAGGCCGACCTGGGCAACATGCTGGGCCTGGTGGAGAACGCCAAGAACAAGTACGAGGATGAAATCAACAAGCGCACAGAGATGGAGAGTGAATTCCTCCTCATCAAGAAGGATGTGTATGAAGCTTACATGAACAAGGTGGAGCTGGAGTCTTGCCTGGAGGGGCTGACTGATGAGACCAACCTCCTCAGGCAGCTGTATGAGGAGGAGATCCGTGAACTGCAGTCCCAGATCTCAGACACATCTGTGGTCTTGTCCATGGACAACAGCCACTCCCTGGACATGGACGGCATCATCGCGAGGTCCACGCCCAGTACGAAGAGATCGCCAACCACAGCCGGGCCCTGGCTGAGAGCATGTACCAGACCAAGTATGAGGAGCTGTAGACGCTGGTCGGGAAGCACTGGGATGACCTGCGCCGCACCGAGACGGAGATCTCCGAGGTGAACCAGAACGTCAGCCGGCTGCAGGCTGAGATCGGGGGTCTCAAAGGCCAGAGGGCTTCCCTGGAGGCCGCCGTCGTAGCCGCAGAGCAGCGTGGGGCGATGGCCGTTAAGGACACCAACAATTGAGCTGGAGGCTGCCCTGCAGAGGGCCAAGTAGGACATGGCACAGCAGCTGCGCGAGTACCAGGAGCTCATGAAAGTCAAGCTGGCCTTGGACATCGAGATCACCACCTACCAGAAGCTGCTGGAGGGCGAGGAGAGCCTGCTGGTGTCTGGCATGCAGATTATGAGTATCCATACCAAGACCACCACTGGCTACTCAGGTGGCCTGAGCTCACCCTACCGCTCCAGCCTCAGTTACGACTTTGGCTTTGGCTCTGGCGGGGTCTCCAGCATCTTCAACCACACCAGCTTCTCCAGGGTGGTGGTGGTGAAGAAGATAGAGACAGCGATGGGAAGCTGGTGTCCCGAGTCCTCTGATGTCCTGCCCAAGTGAACGGCCACCGCAGCCCCTCCCAGTCTGCCCCCTCCTGGGGCTACTTTGCAGGGGGAGAGCCTAGAGGGCAGGAGCTCCTCCTGGGGCTCAGCCCTAGCCCTCAGCCCACTCCTGGTGGAGTTTACTACCTGGGGTACTCCCATCTTGCCCGTGCCCCAGCTAAGAACTAATTCAATTGTTTTGGGGTCCCCCCCAAATAAAACTTCAGCTAATTCTGCCAACCATCAAAAAAGAAAAAAGAAAGAAAGAAAGTTTTGAGTACAAAAACAAAAGAAAGAACAGTTCCACCCTTTGCAAAAACACAGGTAAATACAAAGTTAACAGAGCATACAAATCACCCATAAAATCTAAAACATATAAAATAGCAAAAGAAAGCAAGCAACCACATAAGAGCATTATGACAGGGATAAACCCTCACATATCAATAATTATGCAGAATATGAGTAGACTGACTACACTAAGACACAGAGTAGCAAACTGGATAAAAAATAACATGATCCAACATTCTTGTTCTGCCTCCAGGAAATCCAGCTCACTGCAAATGACATCCACAGGCTCAAGTAAGGGGCTGAGAAAAGATCCTTCAGACAAATAAAAAACAAAAAAGAGCAGGGGTAACTATTCTTATATTAGACAAAACAGACTTCCTACCAATAAAAGTTAAAAAAAAAAAAGACCCAGAAGGACACTACATAATGATCAAAGGCTCAATCCACCAGCAAGAAATATCCATTTTAAATACATATGCACCCAACATGGAAGAACCTGGCTTTATAAAACAACTGCTACATAAACTAAGAGAAGACATAGCCACCCATACAGTCATAGTTAGAGATGTTAATAACCTGCTAATAGCTCTAGATGAATTACTGAGGCAAAAACCAACAAGGAAATCTGGAACCTTAACTTGACATTTGACCAATTGAACCTGATAGACTTGACATCTACAGAACACTCCATCCAACAGTCACAGAGTATACATTCTACTCATCAGCACATGGAATATACTTCAAGATTGATTACATCCTTGGATATAAATCAAACATCAACAAATTTCAAAAGGTTGAAATAATACCAAGCATCTTCTCAATCACAGCAGAATAAAAATAAATGTCATTATCAGCAAGAACCCTCCAAAACACACAAATACATGGAAACAAAACAACATGTTGCTGAATGATTTGGAGGTCAACACAGAAATCAAGAAATAAAACGATTTTTGGAAACAAATGAACACAAAAACATACCATATCAAAACCTCTGTGATACTATGAAATCAGTGTTGAGAGAAGCTTATAGCATTACACACACATATAAAAATAGGGATCAAAAGGAAACAGCCTAACATCATAACTAATGGAGCTAGAAAGGCAAGAACAATTAAATTCTAATTTTAGTATAAAAATTCAGAACGCTAAGATAAAGTGACTATTGCAGGAAACGAAAAACAAAAATATCATAGAAAGAATCAACAAGACTAAAAGCTGGTTCTTTAAAAGGGTAAATAAGATTGACAGAATCGTGGCTGGCTTGACTAAGAAAAGATGTCCAAATAAACTTTAGAAATGAAAAAGGCAATGTCACAACTGACTCTGAAGAAATTCAAAAGATTATCAGAGATTATTATGCACATCTCTATGCAAATAAACTAACAAATCTAGAGAAATGGGCGATTTTCTGGTATCATACAGTCTCCCAAGGTTGAAACTCTAAACAATAACAATCAAGAAAATTGACTCACTTATAAGAAGCCTACACACTCAAAAAACAAAAACAAAAAAATTAGGCCTGGACCAGATGTTTCTCAGCTGATTTCTATAAGAGAGACAAGGAAGAGCTGATACTAATCCTATTGAAAGTATTCCAGGCAATCAAGAAAGAAAGAATTATCCCTAGTGCATTCTATGGAGCCAATATCATCCTGATACTCAAGACTGGCAAAGACCCAACAAGAAAAGATAATTACAGGTCAATTTCCCTGATGAACATATAAGCAAAAATTCTCATTAAGATCCTAGCAAATGATATCCAACAATACATTTCAAGGATCATCCATCATGACCAGGCAGGCTTCATTCTAGGATGTAGGACTGGTTCAACATTTGCAAGTCTATAAATACAATTTAGCAAAATAACAAGTGTATTTGCTAAAGTAACAGGTATTTGTTTTGATAATCAAGAACCACATGATTATCTCATTAGATGCAGAAGAAGCATTCAATAAAATACAGCAACCCTTCTTGATAAAACCCCTTGAACACCTAGCTATCGAAGAAACATTCCTCAAAACAATAACCATCTAGGACAAATCTGCAGCCAACATCAGGCTTAATGGGCAGAAGCTGGAAACATTCCCCCTAAGAACTGGAACAAGACAAGGATGCCCACTCTCACTCCTCCTATTCAACATAGTACTGGAAGTCCTAGTCAGAGCAATTAGGTAGGAGAAGGAAATCAGGGGTTTCCAAATAGGAAGAGAGGAAGTTAAGTTATCCCTCTTTGAGAATTATATGGTTTTATACCTAGAAAACCCTAAAGAGTCTGTCAAAAACCCTTACACTCTGACAAATGACTTTGGTAATGTCTTGGGATACAAAATACAGTTGTGCTTCTATACAACAAGCGGGCTAAGAAGCAAAGAAAAAAAAATTCCATTCACGATAGCCACAAAAAATGAAATAATGAAATACCTTGGCATTCATCAAACCAAAGAAGTGAAAGACCTTTACACTGAGAACTACAAAACACTGCTCAGAGAAATCAAGGATGATACAAACAAATGGTTAAAAAAAAAAAAGCCATGCTCATGGATTAGAACAATCTATATTGTCAAGATGCCCATCCTACCCAAGACAATCTACAGATCAATGCAATCCCTATCAAATAGCCAAAATAATTTTATAGACCTAGAAAAGACAGTACAGAAATTAATATGGATGCAAAAAGGAGCACTAATAGCTACAGCAATCCTCACCAAAAGGAACAAAGTGGGAGGTATCACACTTCCAGACATTAAACTTTATTACAAGGCTACTGTAACCAAGATGGTATGGTATTGGTACAGAAATAGGCATACAGACCAATGCAATAGGACAGAGAATCTGGAAATGAAAGTACTATTCCCTCAACCAACTCATCTTCAACAAAACCATCAATAATAAACATTAGGGAAAAGGAACCATATTTAACAAATGGTGCTGGGTAAACTGGCTAACCACATGCAGAAGAATGAAACTGGATGCCTATTTTATCACCATATACAAAAATCAACTCAAAATGGATCAAGGACTTAAGTGTAAAATCTCAAACTATAAGAATCTTAGAAGAAAACCTAGGGTACACCCGCCTGGACATCAGAGTAGGAAATGAATTCATGACTAAGTCCTCAGTAGCAAATGCCACAAAAGCTAGGATAGACAAATGAGACCTCATCAAACTGACAACCCATGGAATGGAAATATATATATATATATATTTTTGCAAGCTGTGCATCTGACAAAGACCTAACATTCAGGATCTACAAGGAACTCAATTGAATTGAAAGGAAAAAAATAAACAAAAATAAAAATAAATTAAAAATAAATAAATAAAAATAAGTAATACAAATAAAAAAATAAACCCCCAAAATGGGCAAAGGACATGAACAGACATTTCTCAAAGGATGACATACAAGTAGCCAACAACACATGAAAAGATGTTCAGTCTCACTAATCATCAGAAAAATGCGAATCAAAGCTACAATGAGATACCACCTAACACCTGTAAGGATGGGTATCATTAATAAATAATTTTTTTTAAAAAAAGATGCTGGCATGGCTGCAAATAAACAGGATGCTTTTATACCGTGGTAGAAATGTAAGCTAGTTCAGCCTCTATGGAAAGCAGTTTAGAGATTTCTCAAAGAATTAAAAAGTGAGCTACCATACAATCAGCAATGCCATTCATGGGAATACACTCAGAGGAACATAAATCACTCTACCAAAAGGACATCTGCACACACATGTTTATTGCAACACTATTCACGACAGCAAAAATATGGAACCAATCCAGATGCCCATTGAAAATGGACTGGATAAAGAAAATATGGTACATGTGCACAATGGAATATTATGCAGTCATAAAGAAGACCACAATCATGGTCTTTACAGCAACTTGGATTCAGCTGGAGACCATCATACTAATTGTACTGTTACAGAAACAAAAAACTGAATTCCACACACTCTCATTCATAAGAGAGCCTGGTCGCTGGCTGCACTAGTGCAAGGGTGGGATCAGCAGACACTGAACACTGCTAGGGAAGGGAGGAAGGGAAGAGGGAGGGGAAGACGTGGCAACACACTGGGTACCTGGCCCCAGTGGAGGAGAGGGTCACCCAGAAGCCCAAACTTCACCTGCATACAATCTACTTAAGTAGTAAATCCCCACTCGTACCCCACAGCTCTAAAATTAAAAATAAAAATAATAAAATAAAAACAGAAGTAAAGTCTACAGTGAAAGTCAAATGGCATTATAGTGAGGCAAATACTTTTTTAAAAGTGTTGGCACATAATTCATATCAGTTCCCACAGGGTAGCATTTCAAGGTTCTAAATATATACTAACTAAAATTCTGGCATTTCACAAATTAGATGTGTTTGTTTAAAACCTTCTTCTCAACTATAATACTATTAGGCAATCAGAAGACTAGGGCTGTATGTTAGAGATATAAGAAATAACAATAACAGTAAAAAATAGGAAAGTTTTTTCATGGAAATGAGTGAATAGCACTTAGAATGAGGAAGAAAATGAGGAAGATTTTGCTAGCAGTTAAAAAAAAATCCACTATGGATCAGAGAATCTTAGAAAGGTTAAAAATAATAAATATCAATTCAAACATCAATCCTTTGATTTTTTCATTAATTTATTTCCCATTCAGGGGTTCACATATTTTTAACAAACCAGGGCTTAGATTTTTACTATAGATTCTCACTTAGCCAACTCAAATACTGGTTTTCTATCCTATACCCAATTTTAAATCCATTATAGGAAAATGCTCCATGGAACCCATCCTCAATGTGGTTGTGGGTCACCTGAACTCCAGCATTCCGGAGTCGGGTGACATACATGAGTCCATCATCTCTTAAGACATGTTGACAAGTGATGACATAGGTCAGGGGTAAACCATGCAACTTTTTATCATCAGTCAACAGTGGGGCTGCCCTCACATCCAGGAACCCTGGGTATTTTTTAGCCAGGTCCAAGATAACAGGAATTGCATTTTTGTAAATGTGGCCTTTCTTAAACTTCTCAGGGAGCAAGGCACTCCAATTAACAAATTTGAACAGATGACTTAATTCCATTGGCACATGTTGATTGAAGAGCATGGCTTTTTCAAGTGATCTGTCCATGGTGAAATATTCACTCCACAATCTGACCATAACTGATTTGGGTAGAATTGGAAAGTATGAGTTTTCCCGATATGGTGATAAATCCATATCAAGAGTCTGAAGGGCAGGATATACTAAAGACTGGATCTTGAGTTTGATCTTGACATCTGAGTCCTCTGTGAGCTGAAAAATGATTTAAGTTGTTTGAAATAATTTTTATTTAAAAACATATGTTTTCACTTATAAACAATACATTGCTATGAGATAAATTCAGAATCTCAAAAAGATAATCAGAAATAGCAAAAAATATCTCCCAAAGAACTTTCTAATTTTCAATATTATAGGAGTCTGTAGTTTAATACTATTAATGTAAGCAAAATGATTTGTTCTATTTTTTTTTAACTTTTAATTATTTTATTTTAAAGATGCGGGGTACAATTCAGGGTTAGGCATACAAATGTTCATTATACAGGTACCCTTGTTGATGAGGTGTGCCCCCCCAGCAGATTCCCATTACTGCCAATCCGGCCCCCTGTCTCCCCCACCCCCCGCTGCCAGCAGTTTGCACTATTTTCTTTATGAGTGTGAATAGAATCCTTCTAATCTTTGATGAAAAGAAAAAATCTCTTCTCTTAAAATCAAGAATGGCCACCAGAGGACTCTGATCATTTTTCATAAGTAAAAAAATTATGTGCATATACTGATATGACATTATCTTATCAGTAAGCATTAATTTTTAAATAAAGGATGTAATAACTAGGAATTCTAATTTGGCTCTGATGCTAAACAAATGAATTCTTGGACGGTATTAGAGCCCCTACGTAAAACATTTGAGTCAGACTGAGTTTTTTGGGTTTTTGGGTTTTTTGGAATGGTAATATTTCAAGTCTGTTTTATTGGTTTATGCTACAATCGTCTATATAATTACCTTTTCAATTTCTATAGGGCAGTGATCTCATAATTGGAAAAAACTCTCTCATGTTAAGTGGGAGGTTGAAAGTCATAAATACAAAAATATTTATCAAAGTTAAACAAGAAAGTATTAGGATTTCCATTCCCATTATAAAAGTCTAATTCATTTTAATTTTTATATGTTTCAAATATTTAAAATACGTTAGTGTATTAGGACAAATATGATCTATAAATCAATATGCATATTTTCAGGGTATGCTAAAAGTTTCGTCAGTAGGGTACATGATTGAAAAATATTTAAAGACCAATAATATAGAACATTACAGCGTACCAGATGTTTTTATATGCGTTCACTTGGTCCTACAAGTTGGAATAGCCTATTGCATCTTATAGATGAGGTTCTCAAAATACAGTCTCTGACCAGTAACATCACCTGGGGATTTGTGAGAAATGTAAATTCTTATAGCCTTACCAAGACTTAGTGAATCAGGTGGATAGAGAACAGCAATGTGAATTTTAAGGAACACTTCAAGTGATTCTGATATATGCTAAAATTTGAGATCCACTAGCTGAGGTCATAAATAGTAGTTATTGGAGCCACATGCATTCTGATGTTTCTCAGAATAAAGTGTAATGAGTAAATTGAAAATCTCTGAAAACTTGCAACATTTTTTATATAGTGTAGAAGAAAGCACAGCACTCCAAAATTCTTTCCTTTGGCATAAATAAATGACATTTTCCAAAAACTTAATAAATAAAATGAAATATACATCTATAGCACTGAAAGGAAATGGTAGGAATATTTACTTTATTGCAATTAAAACAAAGTTAACAATAAGAGTTAGTACATTTAAAAATGTATAGGTCTACTCACAGATTGTTTTATGTAAAAATGATTTTTGAATTTAAATATTCATTTCAGTGTTATGTTAGCTCAGCATATAGTATGAAGCATGCTGTTTATATTAGTAGTGTGGTAATAACTAAATAGGTAATAGAAGGCTGGTTTTAGATTGAGTTAAGAAGAAATGCAAAAACAGAAGTTTATATTTGACCAATAAATTGAACTTTAGAGGTAATTAAAATCCTTAAACTTGGGGATATTTTATTAAAACTGTCATATTGGTGCTCAAAAACTTTCAGATTTTGAACTTTTGAATCTTGAATTTTCAGATTAGAAATACCCAATTTATCTTGATTTAATTTGTTTAAATATGGCTCAGATTTTTATTTCTTGTTATGTTTGTCTGGCAAATTGTATATTTTTTAAAAATGTGTTCATTTAATTTAAATATTTTTCTATTTTACTTTAATTTAAAAGTTTGTCAAAATACTTTTTTCAAGAATTACAATGTTCATTCCTAACTTATTAAAGATAAATTCTTTTTTTATTATAGAAAGATCTGTAGTGTTGTTCCTTTTTCAATTCTGGCATTAATTTTGTATCTAACTTTTGTTTTTCACTTGTCTTTCTCAAGATTTTAAGTTTTAAGTCCTTTCAAAGCTTTAACATTTCTTTTTGTTCATATCTACTGTAAGCTTGTTAGGAATATAATAATTTCTGATTTTATTATTATTATTATCTTCCATGTATTTTTAGGAACTTATTCTGTTCGTTTTTTTTTTTTTAAGGTTTCTTGAATCAGAAACATGTTTTCAGCCTTTCTTTTTTCTAATATAAGCACTTAAGAATATACAATTTACTATAAATATTGCTTTAAATGTGGAGAACATTTAAAATATGTTTAAAACAATAAATCTTTACGGCCCAGTACTTCCTCAATTTTTAAAAATAGTTATCGTGTACTTGCTAGTTTCTCTGCTCTTTATACATCCATTACATGAAATGTGTTGATTACTGTTCCAGTGTCTCTTTCCTTAATATTATTTTTGTCTGCTTTTATCTTAATTACTGACAGAGATATTTTTAAATCTTTCACTGTAACTGTGAATTTGTGTATTGTTGCCTGTAGTTCTGTATTTCTTCATCTATTTTAAAGTCATGTTCTTAAATTCACATGAATTTAGAGGTGTTATATTTTCTTGGTGATTTAATCCTTTTCTCTAATGATGCTACCTTCTTTTTTACCTAGCAATACTTGAAGATGCCTTTTAGGAGTATGTGTTTTCCATCCTGCTTACTTATGTTTTTAATATACAGCTTATAAGCTACCTATGACTAGGAATTATTTCTTCAGCAGCTCTAATAATTTTGGTCTTACAACCAGATCATTTACACCACATATTTAATTTAACTACTAAAATGTCTGATTTCAATCTACCACCCTATTTTGTTTATGCTTTTTCTTGTTTTCTTTATTTTTGTTTTCGTTCAGACTGTTGACTTTTTGACTATCTTATTTTTTTCCTGTAATAGTTTAGAAGTTATGTGCTTTGTATATACTTTAAATGGTTACTTTAAGAGTTTCAATGTGTATTCTTAACTTTGCAAAGGCTAATGAACTTATCAAAGTTCAATTCTAATTCTTTATCTCTTTTTGGACAATAAAACAAATTTTAAATGATTAAAATCTATTCTTCCCACTTCTATTAACTCATGACTTCTTTTTTCTTATTTTAAGTTTATACATTTTATTTTAAACTATCCAAGTTAATTAAGATATGTTCACAACTTATCAAATACTTGTTTTTTGCTTCTTTCTGCATCTTAATCTTTTATCTGCATTTTCATTTCTCTGCATTTTCATTTTGTCTGAAATACTCTATTTAAAATATCTTTGTTCTATTGATACAGCAAGCTTTGTTAGTTTTAGTTTATCTGAATATGTCTCCATTTCTCCTTTATTCTTAAATAATATTTCTGTGGGGCATAAACTTGGTTGGCAGTCACTTTTGTTCTGTACTTTGATATTACTTCACTTTGATAATACTATTTCACTGGTTTAGAGCCTACATTGTTGCTAATGAGAAGTTGTCAGTATAATTGGTGCTTCTGTAAAGATATTTTTTGTTTCTCTGGTTGCTGTAAGATTTTCTTAATTTTTAAAAATTTCTTTTTTTTTATTGTCTACATTTATGTATTTTTAACCTATTAAGAAATGATGCTTAGGGTTCATGGGCTTCTTATCTGTAGTTTGATATCTTTCATCAGTTCTAATAAATACTCTACTGTTATATTTTTAAATAGTCTTTTCTCTTGTTTTCTGCCCTTTGTTTCAGGCATAACAATTAAAGCATCATTAAATTCTCAGACTGTATCTGCTATATTTATCTTTTTTCCACGTATTTTTTATCTTTTTGGCTCTTCATGCTTCATTTGATCTACTTACATATAAGTTAATATGATCCATATTTCCAATCTTTTAATTTATAAATCATCACTTCAGTTATGTAAAATCACTTAAGTCGCATGTTAAGATTTTAATTTTGATAATTTTATTTTTAGTTTTAGAATCCCTGTCTGTTTTTTGAAACTTTACTTTTCTGCTAAAATGTGTAACCTTGGTTCTGAATTCACTGACAGTAGGATAGTTGCTTTATGTTCTGTGGTAGGTGACTCTAATATTTAAACTTTGTGGAGTATCTTTCTATTGTCTGTTGCTACAGCTTGTTTTCCTTCACGGTTTCTTGTTTACTTGTTCACCGAGGTACATTTTACAGTGTTTTGGACATTAAATTTTAAAATAAAATATTTGCAGGAATAATTTAAAGGCTATGATAATAACCATATTTCTCCAGAGAGATCTTTTACATATTTTAGTCAAATACACAGGAATATTATTTACTTATTCTACCTTAATTTAAAATTTAAGGCTTGAAATTCCTTTAAGCATTGAGATGGTTTGAAGGAAGGCTTTAAATGGAAATGAGGTTGGTTTTACATCAAAATCACCCTGACCTTAACAGTATATCTTCTCAGAGCCTCATTTAAAGTGGAGTGGTTTATGAGTGTTCTCATATCTGAGAGGCCCCTGAATTTGACTTCAAGTCTATAACTCTGAGGAGCTTCCAACACTCATCTTGGTTTGTTTCATTCTGATTACCATATGCCTTTGAGGCAAAGAGGATGTTGACTGCTGGAATCATTTTATGTGGGTTTTTTCTTTTTTGGTATTAAAAAATATTTGATCTAGCAGTTTTCTATATCTTAGTAGCTCTTTGATGCTTTATAGAATATCATAACATATTTTATCAAGATTTTTAGTAATTATGGTTCAGAATTAACTGGTCCACCATTACAGAATCCTGAACTACAAAGAGGAAAAACTGATTATGCAACACAGTAAAAGGATGTTGATGTTTAAAGAGATTAGGTGGCTTGTCAAAAGTCACAATTAGGCATTTCTTTAGCTCCAAAAATTCATATCTATTGATGGGTTATTTGTACTGCACCAGGATGCCTCTCAGAGCAACAATAAGTAGGCAATGTAAAAGTCAATTTCTGGAAAGTTTCATAGATTTGATCTATAGTACATTAGAATAAATCACAAAATTTGTACGCTTTTTTGTGATTAGAAATTAGGAGGTTATCTTAGATGCACAAATAGACACAATTTACACACTTAAAAAATATACAAAATAGCCGGGCTCGGTGGCTCAGCCTGTAATCCTGTGCCTTTGGGAAGCTGAGGTGAGTGGATTGCGTGAGCCTGCGGGTTCGAGACCCGCCTGGGCAGGCGAGACCTCATCTCTACAATAAATCAAAAAAAAAAAAAAAAATTAGCTGGGCGTGGTAGCGCACGGCTGTAGTTCCAGCTACTTGGAAGGCTGAGGCGGAAGGATTGCCGGAGCCCAGCAGGTCGAGGCTGCGGTGGCCAGGAGCAGCCACTGCACTCCAGTCTGGGTGACAGAGTGAGACTCCAACTCAAAAAAAAAAAAAAGTATACAAAATAAACAATAAAGCCAGTAAAAACAACAGCAACTTTTTTATAGCACAACTTATGTGCAATATTTATGATTACAGTCAGTTATTAAATTGTAGACACTAATTTGCAAAGTCTACACCAATGCCTGATTCATTTCTTAAGTCAGTTCAAAAATAATTTTTCCCATAATCTAGTAAGCTAATTATAATTATGTAGCACTTTACATTGGTAGCTATCAGGTGTACAGTTTTAACTGTCATATAAATAGTGTGAATAATTAATATATGAAAATTATAATTCCTTTTGTAAGTAAATAGTGTCAATGAACCTGCTAACATTTTTTTCTATGGTCAATTTGATTATCTGTTAGCAAAAGTTTTTATGCAAGTTTCAGCATGCTCCACTGAAGAATACTGGAATCATCTGACTCTCTAGTTATGGTGATTGGTGTCATTGATTGGTTTCATACTTACATATCCCCTAATATAACAATAAAACAGTGTAGTACTTAACTGACCATAATTATCATGTTTAAATCAATGATCCAAAAAGAGTATTTTACCATTTTATTAAAAAAGAGAAAGAAAGAAAGAATGAAAGACACCTAGGCTGGGCACAGTGACTCATGCCTATAATCCCAGCACTTTGGGAGACCATGGGGGTAGAGAATTGCTTGAGGCCAGGAGTTTGAAATCAGACTGGGCAACATAGTGAAACCTCATCTCTACAAAAAACAAAAAAATTAGCTGGGGAAGGTGACGCATGGCTCTAGTCCCAGCTGAGGCAGAAGGATCACCTGAGCTCCAGAGGTCAAGACTGTGGTGAGCTTTATCCTGACACTGTACTCCAGCCTGGGCAACAGAGTGAGATCCCAACTCAAAAAAACAAGAAACTTCACATGAGGTAGGAACAGATGCACTGGGTATATAAATGTTCTCTAATATGAACCTCTAATACCTAATATATCAAGATATTAACATATTTGCATTAATGTTTTAGTGACTGAAAGAAGTATATTTAAATATGGGATTTTTTAAAAAAAATAAAAAAAATTTAAGCATCATACCTGTTGAGTCACTGCTGCAGCTAAATTTCCACTGGCACTGCCTCCAGAAATACCAATTATCTCAGATCTATGCTATATTTTTCAAGAACATCTTGGTGTAACAACCACTTTAATGCATTATACACATCTTCAAATTGATTTGGAAAATGATATTTAGGTGCTAGTCTGTAGCTGTAGACAGAATAGCAATTTTAAGTTAATTATTTCTATTTTTAAAAAATGGATGTGCTTGTGCTAACCCTAAACTCAAAACCGACATAGTTCCCTAGAAAAATCTGATATTTGGGGTCATTATAAATCCAAAGACAGATTTCATCCTTATAATGATGCTTGATATGAAACTTTTGCAAATATTACTTAGACAAATAAAACCTTGAATATAAAATTTAAATTAAGCTTAAGGAAAAAAAAAGTTGTTAAGTTCTCCTAGCTAAATGTCTTCCCAATTGCAATATTTAAAAAAATAATAATTACACTTTGGTAGTAACCAATAATTTTTTTTAAATGCTAGTTATTTTTCATTCTAATTTATCCTAATGATTAATTTGGCATGTTGGTCACTGCTAGATTCCTTTCACAGCCTCTTTCTTTTTCTATTGATCTTGAAAGCTTTTCAAGAATTGATTTTACCTGTGTTCCCATGTGTAGTTTGGTGATTAATTGCTTTTAATGAAGGACTATACTGTGACATACACTGTATTTATTTAAATGAACTTTACCTATAATCCTCAACACAACCTTTTATGTAGAAAATATTATAACTCTCAGTTTCCTGAGAGGAAACTGAGCTAAAAAAAAAATAGTATTCAACTTGCACAAAGTCATAGAAGTAATTTTACAAACAAATTTGAGTCTGATTCTCTGATTCTGAAGCCTTCATTCTCATTCACTCTGATAATGAAAACTAGGCTAGAGTCCAGGCACAGAGCCACACGTTTGTAATCCCAGCTCTTTGGGAGACCAAGGTAGGAAGAATGCTTGAGCCCAGGAGTTCAACCACCCTAGATAACATAGCGAGAACTTGTCTCTACAAAAAAACAAAAAAATTTAGCCAGGTGTGATGATGTGCACCTGTAAGTCCCAGCTACTCAGAAGACTGAGGTGAAAGAATCACCTGAGCCTAGGAGGTCAAGGTTGTGGTGAGCAGTGATTGTACCACTATACTCCAACCTGGGCAACAGAGACCCTGACTTAAAAAAAAAAAAAAAAAATTCAGAAGAGTTCATTTGTCCATGAGATGCAATAGTTTCATTTTATTGTAACTATTTCTAGACTTCCTGGTTTTGATTCCTGTTTTTTCTCACTTTCAGATTCTGTTCTTGTCTTGCTCAAGTTCACTTTCTCTATGCTCACTCTCAGTTTCACTTGATACTCTCCTGGCATAACCACTCAATGACCAGGAAAGCTGAGAGCATTTTCTATATAAAGCTCTTGGCCCAAAACCAAACAAACTGACAGTGCATTTACTTGATTGAAATGAGAGCAGCATCAAGCCTATCAGCTGTCCGTCTTGAAAGAAAGTTGTAATCAAAAAAAGCTGAAATAAAAAAAAAAAATCGGAGACTGCCAAATGACTTGATGAGTGTTTCTTTCAGTAGAAAGCCAGCTTTACTCTCCTCAAGATTGATCTCTATTTTCTTCTTTTAGCCAGCATTAGGAGTTGAAAGTACAAACACATAAACATTAATTCCCTGCTGGAGACGGGGATAGGGAGGGGCAGGCATATAAACCAAAAGCGGTAATGCCAAATGATAGTTGCTTTAACGGAGGGTACAAAGAGTGCTCTTTGGAAACAGTATTCCACTTCACGGAAACTGCCAAAGAGAGATAGAGAAGAGTAAACAAGAAGTAGGATGGTCTGAGACTTGATTTATGGATTCATAATTTCTAGGCAGACAAGAAGGAATGTGCTTTCTGATGTTTTGGGCTTTTTGTTTTGTTTTGTTGCATGTATATCGATTGGGGATGGGTCACACATGTTTGCCCTTGGGCTTGGGCAAGTGCTCCCTTTTGCAAATGAGAAAATTTTGAGACGATAAAATAGAATTTGGCAGCAAGAAGTGTTGGAAGAAATTATACAGTTTTAGAAGTGGCAGAATAGGAGGGTCTAACAAAGACCATATATTGGGGGCCACAAAAAGAGGAGTAGATATTATCCTGTGATGTTTCCAAAATCAGGTGCTGAATATTCTTAAAATGTTAAGTACACACTAAGTCTCAAGCTTTTATTTGAGCTTTATTACAAAAAGTCATGCTTATATTTTAAATTAAAATACAGATGTTTATGTTTTTCCTTAGTATGAAAATAGAAAGCATTAGGCAAATGCTATTTTGTTTCAGGGTTTACTGTTATGTAGTTCCGTTACCTTGGTACACATACTCTCACCCTTCAGGGAAACTTTGATGAAAAAGTTTTCAAAGAAGTGCTTTGGGCAGGAGAATCTTGCAGCAACTCTGTTATGTTACAGTCAGATTTTGAGTTAGAAACATCACTGCGTTTGTCAACTGATGACATTACTACCTGAACTTTTAGAAAGTGATAGACAAAATCACCCCTATGTGCTGCTCCAATTAACATCCGCAATCTACATCAATACTCATCAATACATCTTTTCCTTCAGTCATATATAAAGACATGCTCCTCCTTCTGGGTATTGGCAATCCTTTCCCCTCAGTGTTGACCCCAATTCCTTTTCATAATCTCTGCATCAGGTGAACCCCTATCCCTTCCCTCAACAACTTCTTCTCACATTTCTCCAACATACCCCAATTTATCACCAACTTATAAACATTATCATAGACCTCTCATTGATAAATATAAAATGCATAGGATACAAACATATTTATCTATAAATAAAATATTTATATTTCATATAAAAGTCTACATAGTAAAATATCATATTATGTATTTACATAAATATACAAAATGCATTAAACAAAATAGATATATATTTATTTATAAAATAAAAATTAAATACCCTTATTCAACGCTATGCCTCCTTTCCATCAAACACCTTCTTTCTTATTTTCTTCATGTTTAAACTTATTGAAAGATTGGAGTCAGCACTCCATTTCCTCATGTTTCATTCACTGTTCAACTCACTTCATTTTGGTTTTTACTGCAACATTCCATCAAATCTACAATTAGTAATAAATTTCTAATTTTGTGTAACATTTTATCTTCTTACTTGAGATTTGCTACAGATTTTGCTGTTTAAATCTCAGAGATTTAAAATAGTTCCTCTAAACCAAAGAAATAAATTTCAGACAGCTGAAGTGCTTTGTTATCTGACATCTATGTTGATATCTTGATATGTTGGAGTCAACACCTCAATAAAATGTATGTTATATGATACACTAAAACTTTCAACAAGGAGCACATACCGGTATTCCCCAAACACCAACCACCACCATGAATATAAAATAAGCCTCTTCTTCCTATCTCTGACTTTCGTTTTGGCATGTATACATGGAAGGAACATTGTTGAAAGTTGTCTCCATCACAGTGACATTTTCATCAGATGTGGGTGGGACTTCTTGAAAGCTCATAAAGAATGCTACAGTATCTATGAAGTGGTTGATTCCCAAGAATTCGGCAAACAAAGCCAGAGAGAGAGAGAGAGAGAGAGAGAGAGAGAGAGAGAGAGAGAGAGGAACACTATATTACAAATATCAAATGCCAATGTTGTTTATGAACATAGAAGTAGGCAAATGTGCTTCCAGTGGTCCTGTGTCATTTCTCACAGGTGAATCTGAAGGACATAGAAATGCTGGAGGTTAAGCTATGTTACCACAATAGCTGCTTCAGGTTAAAAAAAAAATGAAAGAATGATTGAGGGATTACAACGTGACAGATTCCATGCTGATAGTTTGAGTACAAGGAAAAGTTCTCTACTCCACAGAAGCTCAGAGTCAAGTGGGAGAAGTGTATATACACACAGTTACAGAACAACTACACATGTCATATATGTATAAAGAAACTTGGCTATTGGTCAATGAGTCAATTAGTTGCCTGGACATAAAAATTGGAGAGGAGTTTTCAAATAACAGATGTACTCTAATGTGAATACAGAAAAGGGAGTAAAGTTTGACCAAACAAACAAAAAAGAAATCTCATCCTAGGTCAAAACAATAGCCACAGGGACAAATTCTATGGCAATTAGAGAAATGCATGTAGTTTGCTAAAGCTGTAAGGTGAAGTCCACACAAGGATGTATTGAAAAAAAGAGATTTTGAGAGGTGAATGTACCAAATCATAATGGACCTAGAATGTTGGAATTACAAGAATCAAGGAGAATTATCTTCCAGTCTTAAATTGAAAACATCTGAACTCCAGAGCTAGGTGGTCAAACAGCTGGGTCAACTTCTTTACCATTATATGACGTTTAAATATAAGCAACAAAAAAACACAAAAATGTCTATTTTCAACAATGAATCATGCCTGCTCTGTTCCCCAAGAAGGAAGCAATGAAATAGAGTTCCCAGAACTCTTTACTAGTGTAAATATAGATTAAATTATGCCACAGAGAGGCTCTCATAACATTTAGAGGGCAGAAAAAAAAAAGGAAAAACCATTATTTTCTCTGTACCACTGTGGGTCGTCACACAGACATTGACAAATATGTGACTGGCAATGCTTCTGGTTGTCCTCCTGAGAATTGCCTCTTACTTCAATAATGCAGGCAGCTGAAATTATTGGTGACTTTCCTTCACTTCCCCATTCTAAAGATTGTGTATCCCAAATTATTGATTCTGAATCAATTTCCAATGAGCCACATATAGTAGTGTCTGTGTTCTGACAAAACTATAATATGTGTACAAAAGATCTTTGCCAGTGGTTAGTGGGTCAACTAGTTGCCTGGATATGAGCATTGGAAAGGAGTTTTCAAACAGTAAGCAAACTTTGCATGAGTACTGAAAAGGAGATAGAATACTAAAAAGAGGACAGAGAACACAGGCTAAAAAGAGTTCTTAGAGAAAGAGAGCGAGAGAAAATATTTAAGATATATTGGAATTAGATATTTAACCTGGTTAGATTTAAAGATAGTAATGGCCTCGTTGCCAATATAAAATGATACTCTGTTAATGCATAAAATGCAACAGCAAACCAGTTATTTAGTTTAACACCTGTCATTTTGGAAGAACAAGTAGCTGTTGCAAAAAAAATTTATGGAGAAAATGATGAGTTCAAACAGTGACTACAGCTGAAAGTTTTAAGAAAATAAAAATTACATTTTAGGGATTTTAGTTTTTCATTTTAAAACACAGTCAGGAAAGTAGATACTGTTATACCTTCTCTGAAAGAAATCTTTTTGCTCTTACATCTCTGTCTGAAAATTGAACCCAAGTTTGATTTTGCAGATTGTGGAATTGCAACGCCAAGCGAATTTGCAATTCTACTGGATATCTGAGTTGAAAGCCAACATTTGGTCTAACATGCATATCTAAATACTATTCTGAGTACTGGATTAGAAGCATCTGTATGGATTTTGGTAAATCTGAACTCCCAAATCCCACCATGCCTCCCTTAGCAGAAGCAACAGAACCAGTCTCAACAGTAGATAAATTTAAGAAAGATTAGATGCCAGAATTCAAAGAAAAAGAAACATTGAAATTACTTCTTTTTAACCTGAGTGTTTATTTGCTTGGCACATTCACTGATGAGAGTCCCCTTTAAGAGGACCAGGGACCATAATCCTCAGAGATCTCTGTGAGAACTCAAGTTGGTAGCAATGACATCTCTGCAGGGACTCTCTTTTGGCTAGCCTCAGAGGAATACCTGAAGTGTAAGTGTCTTTTGGTAGGGACTGGGTCTTCAATGCAATTGATTATGTTACAGCATAACAAAATGTACCAAATTACCACTATGTGCAAAGCATAGAGCTAGAAGGTGTGATTGATTCAAAATGACTGTGATACAGTTTGCATTATTCATAGACTCTAAGGCAAAGCCCAACTCTACTCATAAATAAGCTCTAATTCAAGGCAGAATGAGGAAAGATTCTGAATAGTGTTCTCAGGAAAGAAGAGAAGTAGGATAAATTCTTATTGATCAATATGGAAAAAGTTTATGACAAATGCTCCATTTGATCTTAATCAGTTGACTCTGAAAATTGTGAATGTTGAACTTTTTAAATACAGTGAGAAAGGCCAAAGCAATGTGATCAAAGTTCTGAATGAAGGAAAGAAATTCCACAGGTGTTTACAAAAAACATTTTATTTGGAAGCTAACTAAATTTCTTATGCTATATGGTTAAACTTATCTTGGGAAGATCTGTTGAGGCTACACTGTGGGGAGTTGTTTTGAGAATACAGTTTTCCATTCTTTCTTCACATTATTAACCAGCAGTTTAATATATTCTAACTAGCCAGAAACATAATAAATGACATGCATATGATAAGTACATAAGTGATTAAATATAATGACTGAAGCAAATACTTAAACCACTAAATTATTTTTTGAAGCATAATCTTTAAGTTAAAGTACACATAATCTATAGTTTTTTAATTTATATATTGAAAGCTCTTTTCCAGTTATTATTCTGTATTATTTAGTTTAATGTTGTCTCAGACTAATTGCATCCAAAATCAATAACGTTATGATGTGGACATATATTCAGGAATTGTTATCAGATTTTTTCTGAAGTTAAGAAGTTAGTTATAGTCAAAAGCAGCAAGTAACCAACTAACAGATAAATGATAGATATATCAACAACTTCATAATATTATATATATATACTTATACACAGTGAGAGGATGCCAAAAAAGTGTACATATTTTAAGGAAGGAAAAACTGTATTAAAATTGTAATATTTAATATATACTGACAATAAAAGTAAGTACAAGTCATATTTGACTTCTGCAATTACAGGAGGTGCTCAAAGTGGTTACTGCCAGGATCCAGACATTTTGATTATGTAAATGTGTATATGTTTTTTGGCACCCCCCGCAGTATATCTTATTTGAATTTATACCTAACCCATGCCCAAATCTGTATTCACATGTATATCTACATCTATGTCTATATCTATATCTATATTTATATCTATATCTATATCTAATTGAAATTTATAAAACTTTTAGTTATTTTTCTACAAATGTTATTTGGGAATAATTTTCAATTTTTTTTCAATATTGCCAAACTTTAGCTGTAAAAATTTTTATATCATTGTATCTGGAAGTAAAATCACAATTACTCAGCAATAATACTGGCAATTGTATGGAGAAAGATGTAGATAACTACCATATTTAATAAGTTTTTAATATATTTCCAGTTACTTACTTTCTCTTCATAAACCCATTTAGTTCTCAGCAAAATTTGGTAAATATTGACATATCTATAGTTTTTTAAGATAAGTATATTGAGATAAAAGAAGTTAATCAGAGACCTGTTCATGTCCACACAAGCAATAAAGTCCTGGCATGTGGGCCAGTGGTCACTTCTGACCAGACAATATCCAGTCCCTTAGTGACCATCATTATCATGAAAGGCCCAAAGTAGAGAGAGGGTGACTGGGGGCACAGTGGTCAAAGATCCTTCAGTATCTATAGAACTTTCGTGGCTGTGAAGCATGGAGCAGAAAACTAGACCTGGTGTTGCCTTGGGCCCATTCCAGAATCTAGTAGATGGTTGTTTTCCATGGCTGACTCCATTGCCCTGCCCTCTCATGCTACATCTGGAGAGATGTTCCAGGGACAAGCAAATGTCCTCTCTGCTTATGAGTGTCTAGCTGTCCCAAAGGGATTTTAGAAGTTAGACTCTCAAATTACACACTATTTCAAGAAATTACTGCCATAATCTTAGAATGGCAGCCAGAAGAGTAGAACTTTATGTAGGTGAGAGTGAAATGCAAGTGCTTAGTCAATGTCTGACAGGTTCTGGGAGGCTCATTATTCCAGCAATAATAAAGTGTTTGCCACATCCTGGACACCTGCCACACATAGACATCTCTGCGTGTGCCCAGGTGTCACCTTCTTGCTTGTGATTCACAGAAAGGATGGAAACTCATACAGCCAGTGAAACATCTTCTATCATCTTTGTTTCTACACAGTTTTAAATGATGTTTATCTATGCTTCAGCTGAGTGCAACTGTGGCAAATGTGCTCCAGTAGATTAACAAAAAAGTGTGAAGAAATAGCATAAATGCCAGGCCTGCTGATTTTTAAATGTTAACATAGAAACGTGAGAGGTCTTGAGTATTTATTTACTTAATTTTTAAAAATACATTTAAAATTTCTATGACATTTCACATAAAATATGTGTGACCATTTTCCCCACAGAAGTAATTGATGCTAATTTAGTTGGCCCTCTGTGGCTTTAAATCAAAGTTAAGTCCAGAAAATACAAGACTTTTTCCAAAACATAAATCACTGGACTCAATTATTTTTTTGTAAAGAATGAGATTGTTATGTTTCAAAGAAATAATTTATTAAAATAATACTGAATGGTATATGTAATACAAACTAAGGATAGAAATTTAGTTATAGATGTAGTAATTGTAACATATTGTATAAAAAAGTACTAAGCATAAAATTTTGAAAGGTGGTTTTATAACATCACAAGTTTTCAAATTCTACCAAAAACTGCCATAAACGTATAACAAAAGACTAAGTGTTCAAAAAAGCTTTCCCTATGTCTGGAATCTGAATTTAATGACAAGAGTTTTACAGTTTCTTTAATTGTCTTCTTTTTATGAAATATGATGAACTAGAGAAGTTGCCTAATGGACATACCAGATCATCTTACTCTTACTTTATAACCTAAAAATAACTTTTATAGTAACTTTGAAACATCACATGATAAAGAAGAAAATTCTGACTAACTCTGGAATTATATCCCTCAGTGTATATATGAAATTATGTCTTGAGAATCTTAATCTGTCATATAAAAATCTATTACATAAGAAAAGCTAAAATTGAATTTCTGATGATTTAAAGTTGAGAAGCAGTATTTAGGCACTTGGCTGCACCTGAGTTAGAGTTTTGATTATAAAGTGTAGTTACTCAGCAGTCTGGAAACTCAAATGATCTTTGGACTTCAAAGTTTTAATGCTTTGGAGGCCAACCAATGTCTTTGAGAAGGCTGTCCCAGGAAAAAGACGTAAGCGGACCTGGGAGAATCAATAGCAAACGTAGCAAAAGAAAAGAATCTGAGAAAACTAACTTTTTTTTTAAAGAAATGACCCTAAACCTAAAAGATTCAAACTGTCCCAAAGCAACTAAAGAAATTCTTACAATCTGATATAAAAGCAGAAAACTCTTTTCACAAGTACTAATAATCCCTCATCTGGGATAGGTCTGATGGTGTTATTTGATTGAAGAGTTATTTCTTACCATGTCTAGATGCAACCTCAGAGTTCTCCCAGGGTAACGCTGAACAGTCTTTCAGCACTGGCGATGTAGCTAAACATATGAACATTCTATTCTAGGAGATGATGCTGCATCACAGATTAGTTGAGTGCTGATTCTACCCAGTGACTTCCATTTATCCACATCACCAAATTATTCAAAGTTTGAATTACCATTTATCGTGTGCTCAAATTGATTAGGAAAGCACAAGTTAGGACTAGATAGCAATAAATTCAAGCAAGTTGTTGGGATTCCCCCCCCCCTTTTCTGGGGGGGAGCAGAGGGTAAGGGATTGGAAGAAATTTGGCTACTTCATTAATGGATGATGGATCTTATAGAGGTTCTGAAATAAAAATGCCGGATTATGTGGTCATTTGATGTACTATGGCTAATAAATTAGTTTTAAAAAAGAAAATGAGGGCTTTAAGTTCTTATAACTCTACACTTTTCTTCTGCAGACCACAGAACATGAAAGTAAGCAAAACATCAATAACCATGGTGATAAACTCCATTTCTTCAAAGAAACTAAGAATCACAGAAAACCCATGAACCACAAATTATATACAGTATTGGACCAAAGCAAGTGAAACCAGCAGAACTGCCCAGAAAATAGTTGCTGGCAGAGCAGTATGAAAGAAAACAGGGGAATTGAGGGCCCTAAAGGTAATGGATTCCAGAAAAAGACACTGTTTGCATCAAAAATGAAAGTGCCTTGCTATGATTAAAGACTCTTTCCAACAAGAGTAACAAATAACAAGACTTGATTACTGGGATAGGAAGCTTAAAAAGCTCAGAATTACCAAGGAGGATCCAGAGGTAATTGACCTTAAAACAAACCAATTTCTAAAGTGGAAGATAACACTGGTAAAGAGCGACTCTATCCTTTGTTAACAACAGTCAGTAATGGACTAGCAGCAATTTCCACCCGTTTTGGTATCAGGGACCAATTTTGTGGAAGGCAATTTTTTCCCACAGACTTGGGGGAGAGGTGGGGGAACCATCAGGCATCAGATTCTTAACCTAAATTCCTCCCCTGTGCAGTTCACAATTGGGTTCATGCTCCTATGAGAATCTAATGGCCATGCTGATCTAGTCCACACACCTGCTGGTCACTTCTTGCCTGCTGCCTGGTTCCTAACAGGCCATGGATGGGTACCAGTCTGTGGTCCCGGGGGTTGGGAACCCCAGAACTAGAAGATTTAGTAGGGTTGGAGAGAAAAAAATGGATGAAAGGAGGGTTTTATATCTATATTGATCTATTCCTGTATCTATAGAACAATAGATTAGCTGTATATATAAATTGTAGCAATATATAGATATAAATTAGATATATAGATTGTATCTCTATTCATATTGATAAATATTATATACATGCATTAATATGCATAAGTAATTGGAAATAAGGTATGTATCACACTTATTCAGAGAGGCATCAAATGCTAGAAGAGAGTGCTGAAACACTTAAAATCTAATAATAGTGCCAGAAAAGAGACAGTGAGGCAAGTGCTTAAATATATATGTAAATATATATATTGATATTTACTACAAGGAGGCAATTCACTGCAAAGACGTTTAAAGGAAATAATGTATGGTTTCATTTCCAGGTAATTAGCCTCATGCAAGAATGACAGGTCTCTGGGGTCATTGTGTAGGCCAGGGACAGTCAGGCAGGCAGCTGCCTGTCACCTTGGCAGCTCACCCTCCTCCAACTGAGAATAATACATGCCTCATTTCCCTCAGCCTTTTGCCAGTTGGCCTTTTTACAAAATATTTCAGTAAAAATGCATCTTCATGTCTGAATTCAAGAACTCTATATAACTAATCACAATGCTGTTCAATACTAGCTTTTCTGAAGCTCAAAATGCTTCCATTCTGACATTATTGATGACATGAGACCCACAGTTAGATTTTTTTCTTTTTTTCTTTTTTCTTTTTTTTTTTTGAGTCTGAGTCTCACTCTGTCGCCCAGACTGGAGTGCAGTGGCCGCTCCCGGCCACCGCAGCCTCGACCTGCTGGGCTCCGGCGATCCTTCTGCCTCAGCCTTCCGAGTAGCTGGAACTACAGGCGCACACTACCATGCCCGGTTAATTTTTTGATTATTGCAGAGATGAGATCTCGCTGCCCAGGTGGGTCTCGAACCCGCAGGCTCAGGCAATCCACTCACCTCAGCCTCCCAAAGGCGCGGGATAACAGGCTGAGCCACCGAGCCTGACTATTTTTTTATTTTTCTCACTCAGCACACTTTGTTTTTTAATATTTGAAATTAAAACAACTTGGATACTTTCTTCATATTCATTCTATTAGGGATCTGCCTTAAGGAATAATCAAAGATTTTGCTTGCTGTTTTTTTTGGTTTTTGTTTTATTAAATCAGCAGACACACTTAAAGAACAAATCTCCAAGATAGTTTGAAAAAATTGTTAATGATAAAACAGGTAACTATATTCTTCTGATTAAACTAAAATATTTTTCACAAAGGCAATACAATTCTGATCTTACCACATTTGTTATAATTTGCACAGATGAAGTTATCCATATAAGCCTCCAAGTTTCCTCAATATTATCTGGGAAAGGTATATAAACATAATATGCCCCAAGAACCCCCAAGATCAGAAACAAAATAGTCTTTCTTCTCATGATGTTTTACTTCTGCTCTTTCTACTTTGGCAAAACAACAAATACACCCTCAAAACATTCAACTGCTGAATTGTCATGGTTTTAAGCTCCGTAATAAAGAGGTTATCTAACTTCCAGAGTACAAATTCCACTGCTCAATTTGTTATTTCATGGGCAGTCAAGAAATAATTATACTTAGTAGAAGTACAAAGGAGAGTTCTGTGAAACACACGGTGTTTATGGTCTGCAAGTTCTATCAAATCCAACAGCTTTATTATGTTGCTAGGCATTTAGTAAACAAACATTTATGCACAATTACTAGGTACATAAGACTTTATTTTTTAAAAAGCCCATTTGAAAGTATAGGAAACCTAATATTAATATTTGTCTCCAATAATAAATCTTAGAGCAAAAAAGAACAAACAGAATATTTAAAAAGTATTGAGAGTTTTTTTGAAGATGAGCATGATCACGTTTACATATTACTTTTATTCTCTTTCTATAATTACAATTATCAGTGAATAATACTGGATGTGTTTAAATTAGTTAAATAATCATGGTTAGCTAACAGGTTTTGAGCACTTATTCTGTACTCCAGGAAGTGTAATAAAACAATTAAAACATATTTAATTCTTTCAATAGTTTTATTGTCATATAAGAGTGAAAAACTGAGACTGAGAACAGTTTAGGAAACAGTACAAGCTCTTTCAATATTATGATTTGTAGTCAGTTCAGACTTCTCTGAGAGCACATGAAAAATAAAACTTGTCCTAGTTTTTAATTAGTCTCACATTACACATAAGCAGTTGAGATTAAGAAAATTAAATAACTTGCTGAGGTTATGAAAAACCAATCAGAAAAAGCAGAAACATTTACTGTTCACTGAATATCCATGTTCACCTCTGCTGGGTCTGAATGTTTGTGTTTCCAAAATATTCATATGTTGAAACCTAGCCCAAGAGGTGATGGTATGAAGAGTTGAGGCCTTTGGGAAGTGATTAGCTCATGAGGGCTCTGACTTCACAAATGAAATTATTATTTTCTTTAAAAGAGGCTTGGGGAAGCTATTGACCCCTTTTGCTATCTAAGGACTCAGGTAGAGGAAGCCATTTATGAAGCAGAGCAAGCTCTCACCAGACACCAAATCTGCTGGCACCTTGAATTTGGACTTCTCAGCCTCCAGAAATATAAATAATTGATTTCTGTTGTTTATAAATTATTCAGTCTAGGTATTTTGTTATAGTAGCCCGAATGGACTATAAAACTATATTTTTGGGGTCCCTTGTAATTGAGATTATGGACTATTATCAGTCAAATATATCTGATTTGAAGTTATATGTGTCACTTCTAGGCAGAAATAGTTAAGATCCACTGGATCTGAAAACCATCTTCCGAATGGTGACATCACAAAACATAGGTAGAAACATAGGTAGAAACATTAGATAAGTGACCCAAGGGTTTGGTTAGTCAAACTCCATAATAATTTTCCTGAGCAGCAAGCAAATTTTATGCCAAGATTAAAGTATTATATGACTTAATCTTTATATCTTATTAAACATATTTTATCACTTAGCTCTCATATCAACACAGGAATGTAAGAACTAGTATTATGAGAGGCTATCTTTCTTTCCCAAAGTTACATCATTATGTATTTCTAAAGCTAATATTTCACCCTGGATCTTGTGGCTCAGAAGTCTTTATTTTTAACACTCAAGATTAATAAGAATTGAAAATCCAGAAGAACTAGTTATGTCCATATAGTGTGTTATGTATGTCTGAAGTGTGTTATGAATGTGTGTATTTATGTGTTGAAATCCTAACCCTAATGTGATGGTATAAGGAGGTTATGCCTTCTAGAGGTAGCTAGGCCATGAGGGTTACACCTACCTAAATAGGATTAGTGCCCTATAAAAGAGACTCCAGAGAACTCTCTTATTCTTTTCTGCCATGTGAGAAAACAGTGACAAGATAACCACCTGTGAACCAGGAAGCAGGCCCTCACTAGACACAGAATCTGCCAAAACCTTGATCTTGTACTCCCCAGCCTCCAGTACTGTGAAAAATAAATGTTCACTGTTTTAGCCACCCAGTCTATGGTATTTTTTGTTACAGCAGCCTGAGTTTGCTAGGGTTCTCAAGAGAAACAGAGCCAGTAGAAAATAATAGATGGACAGATAATTAGATAGATAGATAGATAGATACATATAGGGATACAGAGTTATGTATCACTTAACAATGGGGAAACTTTCTAAGAAAAGCATTATTAGGTGATTTTTGTCATTGCACAAACTTCGTAGAGTGTACTTACACAAAACTATATAGTATAACCTACTACACACCTAGTCTACATAGTACAGCCTATTGCTGTACTATAAACCCATATAATATGTTACTGTACTGAATACTTTAGGCAATTATAACAAAATGAAATCTGTATATCTAAACATAGAAAATGTTGTATTATAATCTTATGAGACCACTAGCTTATATGTAGTTCATGATTGACCCAAATATTTCTACATGGTATATGGCTGTATATAGATACAGATATATATATATATATATATATGTATATATATATATATATATATATATATATATATGAAAGAGGAGATTTACTATAAAATTGGCTCACATGATAGTGGAGGCTGAGTAGTCCCACCACCTGTCATCTGCAAGCTGGAAAACTAAGAAAGTTGGTGATATAATTCCATCTGAATCTGAAGGCCTGAGAACCAACAGAGTTGATGGTGTTACTCCCAATCTAAGTCTAAAGGTCTAAGAACTAGGGCTGGGAGTGGAGGTAACTGGTATAAGTCTCAAGGTCCAAAACCCCAAGAACCAGGACTCTGATGTCTGAGAGCAAGAGAGGTTAGATGTCCTAGCTCAAGAAGGGAGTGCCATTTTGAGACATTCACAGACATACACAAAAATATCAGCTATATGGGCATGACTAAAATTATATAAAATTAACCATCACAAAATCAGAACAAGCTAAGGCAGAAACTGAGAGTTGTTGTAACAAATATTTAGAAATGTGGAAGCATCTTTGAAACTGGGTAATGGTTAGAGTTTTGATGTTCATGCAAAAAAAATGCACATTGTTATGAACAGAATTTTAAAGGCAATTCTGGTTAGGACTCAGAAATAAAAGGAGAGCAGCAGACCAAGTTTCTGTCTTCTTAAAGAAGAAACTGACTTAAGTAATCATGAATAGGATACTGGTAGAAATACGGAAGGTAAAGGCTCTGGTAAGGCCTCAGACAGAAATGAGAGATACTTTTTTAGAAAATGAAGACAAAGCAATCCTTGTTAAAAAGTGGCATAGAACTTGGCTAAATTATGCTTGTGTTCTAGTTTTGTTAAAGATAGAACTTGCAAGATATGAAATTGGATTTTTAACTGGAGATATTTCTAAGTGAGTTATTGAAAATGTGACTTGGATCCTCCTAGCCACTTATAATAAAATTCAAGTAGCAAACAAAACATGACTTAAAGGCGAATTGCTAAGCAAAAAGGAAGGAACTTGAAGATTTGTAAAATTCTCAGTCTATCCAAGTTAGAAAAAATTAGAACACTAAGTGTGCAGCCAAGCAACCATTTGATAAGGAAATTAGTATGAATCAGACATCTAAACAGAAACCAGGCTCTATTATTCAAGACATGAGAAGAATGAACCTGGGGGTGATTCCGAAATCATTAGGGCTGCCATTCTCACTATAGGGCCATAGGGTATGGACTGGTGGGGTCATAGTTACCTAGATCTCAGTTTCAAAGAAAGGAGCTTCTGGAAACTTCAGGCACAGGACACCAGACTGAGATAGCTACCTTGTGGAAGAAGCCCAGGCAGAGAGCAACCACAGGGGAGGGACCTAGGCGGGGATTTGCTGTGGGGTCATCTCACCAATATTACGATGGAGGTAATTTTTTCACCAAGTGGGCTGGAAGGCAAACATTGAGCCAAAGAAGATTATTCTCAAATACAAATATTGAATATGGTTTTCCCTGTTAGATTTTGGACTTCACTTGGAATGTGTTATCACTTTGTTTCTTATGTCTCCCTTTTAGTTTGAAAATGTCTATCCTTGGCCTGTCCCACCATTGTGTTTTAGAAGCACTTAAACTTGTTTGATTTCACAACTTCATAGGAGAGGGATTTGCCTCAGGACAAATCATACATTGAGTTTCCCCCATATATAATTTAGATAATATTTAGATGAACTCTGCACTTTCTTTTCCTTTCTTTTTTTTTTTTTTTTTTTTTTGAGTAGGAGTCTCACTCTGTCGCCCAGACTGTAGTGCAGTGGCCGCTCCCAGCCACCGCGGCTCGACCTGCTGGGCTCCGGCGATCCTTCCGCCTCAGCCTTCCGAGTAGCTGGAATTACAGGCGCGCGCTACCACGCCCGGCTGATTTTTTGGTTTATTGTAGAGATGAGGTCTTGCTGCCCAGGCGGGTCTCGAACCCGCGGGCTCAGGCAATCCACTCATATCAGCCTCCCAAAGGCGCAGGATTACAGGCTGAGCCACCGAGCCCAGCTTGCACTTTATTTTCTTTCTTTCTTTCAGTAGCATTAAGAGCACAAATGGGAGGGCACACCTCATCAATATGGGTACCTGCACGATGAATATTTGTACCCCACAATTTTAAAATTTAAAAAAAGAGCACAAATGATTTTTTGCTACATGGATGCATTGTATAGTGGTGGAGAAGTCTCAGCTTTAAGGGTACCTGTCACTCCTACTAGTGCACATTGCACCTAATAGGTAATTTTTCATTACTTCTTTCTATATTCCCTCTTCTGAGTCCCCAGTGTCCATTATACCATCCTATATGCCATTGTAGTTTCTTAGTTTAGCTTTCAGAAATGAGAATATGCAGTATTTGGTTTTCCATTCCTATGTTACTTCACTTAGGATAATGCTCTCAATTTCATCCAAGTTTCTGGAAAAGACGTGATTTTGTTCTTTTTATGGCTACATAATATTCCATGGTGTAGAGATGGGTGATAGATAGATGATAGATAGATAAATAGATATCACATTTTCATTATCCACTGATTAATAAATAGGTATTTAGGTTGATTCCATATCTTTGCATTTGAGAGCTGTGCTGTAATAAACACGCTAGTACAGGTGTCTTTTTTCGTATAACAACCTCATTCCGTTGGATAGATGCCAAGTAAAGGGATTACTGGATCAAATTGTAGATCTACATTTAGTTCTTTGAGAACTCCCCATACTGATTTCCATAGAAGATGTACTAATTTATATTCCCACCAACAGTGTATAAGCTTTTGCTTTTCATGGCATCCATGCCAACATATATTGTTTTTAAAAATTTTTTAATAATGTCCATTCTGATCTGTGTAAGGTGGTGCTGCATTGTGCTTTTAATTTGTGTTTCCCTGATGATTAATGATGTTGAGCATTTTTTCATGTTGGTCATTTATATATATCTTCTTTTGCAAGATAAATACCACTCAACCACAAAAATGTGTTTTGCGCACTTTTTTTTTTTTTTTTTTTGAGTTGGAGTCTCACTCGGTCGCCCAGACTGGAGGGCAGTGGCCGCTCCGGGCCACCACAGCCTCGCCTGCTGGGCTCTGGCGATCCTTCCGCCTCAGACTTCCGAGTAGCGGGAATTACAGGCATGCACTACCACGCCCAGCTGATTTTTTAATTTATTGTAGAGATGAGGTCTCGCTGCCCAGGCGGGTCTCGAACCCGCAGGCTCAGGCAATCCACTCACCTCAGCTTCCCAAAGGCGCGGGATTACAGGCTGAGCCACCGAGTCCGGCTCTTTGCTCACTTTTTAATGGCAGAGTTATTTGTTTGTTTCTTACTGATGTTTTTGAGTTTTTCACAGATTCTGGATGTTAGTCCTTTGTTGAATATATAGTTTGTGAATATTTTTTCCCATTCTGCATGTTGCCTATCTACTCTATTGATTATCAGCATACACAAATCAGTAGCACTGCTATCCACCAATGACAACCAAGCTAAGAATCAAATCAAGAACCCAATACCATTCACAATAGCCACCCAAAAAAGAAAATACCTAGTAATATGTTTAACCAAGGAGGTGAAAAATCTCTACAAGGAAAACTACAAAACACTGATAAAAAAAATTGTGGAGGACAAAAACAAATGGAAAAACACCCCATGCTTCATGAGTTAGAAGAATCCGCAATGTTAAAATGACCATACTACTCAAAGTAATCTACAGATTCAACACAATGCCTGTCAAACTATCAACATCATTTTTCATAGAATTAGAAAAAAAAATCCTAAAAATAATTTGGGATTAAAAAACAGTGTCTGAATAGCCAAGCAATCCTAAGCAAACAACAACAACAAAAAAAATACAAAAACTGTAGGCATCTCATTGCCCAACTTCAAATTATAGTACAAGAACTTTGCATTTTAGACTTTAGAATTGATGGTGGAATGAGTTAAGACTCTGGGGGTTGTTGGGATGGAATGAATATAATTTGCATGTGAGAAGTTGAATTCTGGGGGCCAAGGGTAGATTGGTATATATGCACAAACATTCAGTACATAACAAACTGCTCAAATATTTGATTCATAAGTTAAAAACTAACCCTCACTGTGATGACATTTGGAAACCTTTATGAAGTAATTAGTTTGTAAGGGTAGAAACCTCATGATGGGCATAGTGCCCTTATAAGAAGAGGCCAGAGAACTACCTACCTCTTTATTCACCCTGTAAAAATGCATGAAAAATTAGCAATCCGCAATCCAGAAAAGGGCTCTTAGCAGAATCTGACCATGCTGGCACTCTATTCGTAGACTTCTAACCTTCAGAATTATGATAAACAAATTTCTGTTTTTTTATAAGCCATCCAGTTCATGATACTTTTAAAATAACAGCCAAAACTGACTAAGATGGAGTATTTCAACTGAAAAATTCAAACATTCCTTGATCAAAGCACCAAATCTTTAGTGGTGAAGGCAATGGGATAAGGAAGGACCTTGGGTTTTTTCAAAACTTTCTGAAAGATACCAATGTGTCCTTTTGTTTGGTGTTAAGAATCATTGTTTCATAGCATACTGTCTCTATGAAAAACATCTTATTTAAATAGTTTTAGTTTAGACCTACCAGGAATAAGATGGGAAAATCCTCATTCCTGTTGGTAAAAGTGAAAAATCTAGATATACGTTTGGAAAATGTGAAGTTATGTAAACTTGTCAGGTTGGTCAAACATTTTAACTGAAAAAATATTCTTATTATTATAGAAAGAAAGTTTTGAAGGTCTTTCTTAAACTTGTCAAAGGAGTTTGGTACTTAAAAAAATAGAAGCCCTCAAGCTGGAACAATCTTTTGTTTTCTAATCACTTGAAGTATCATGATTATATCTTAAATTATTTTAAAGTGTTTTCCCACAAGGTTCCCATGTGAAAAAGTTAGCATATTGTGTTGAAAGAAATAAATTTAAAACTCCTCAAAAGTGTAAAAGTGCAATATGACATAAATACCATCTTTCTCTCTATCTTGTTTTTGACTGGTTTTTAGGAACATTTTTTAAAAATTTAATTTGGCCAGTGCCTTGTTAAACTCTGATGTATCCATGTGGCTCTTTGAGCTATGGTCGCCATGTTTCCTGGTTTGGGCCCCCTCTCCTACCTTGGGGAGGTGAATCTCCTCTATCTTCTCTCTCTAACTTACTTTCTTTCTTTTTTTTTTTTTTCAGTTGGAGTCTCACTCTGTCGCCCAGACTGGAGTGCAGTGGCCGCTCCCGGGCACTGCAGCCTCGACTTGCTGAGCTCCGGCCATCATCCCGTCTCAGCCTTCCAAGTAGCCGGAATTACAGGCATGCGCTACCACGCCCGGCTGATTTTTTTATTTATTGTAGAGATGAGGTCTCGCTGCCCAGGCAGGTCTCGAACCCGCGAGCTCAGGCAATCCATTCACCTCAGCTTCCCAAAGGCGCGTGATTACAGGCTGAGCCACCAGGCCCGGCTAACTTACTTTCTAATAAAGTATATTTTTTGATCTAAAAAATTTTTAATTTAACTTAAAGGACATTTGAATAAAATATCTACAATATTATATAATTAACAGAAATTTCTAGTTAACCACTGGTTTAATTATATCAAACAGCATATCTTGTTTAGGGAAAGTGAATATATGAAAATTTAGTCTTTGTCTTTAAGGTTTTTTTCTATACACTATTAATTTAGAAACTTAAAGGGAAGATTTTTTAACAAAATTCTGTGAAGATAAATTCAGTAGCAATATGATGAAAGAATGCTAAGATCTAAAGGCTCCTATAAAGCCATTTCCAGAAGGCAAGCTTTTTATAAACATCACGCCATGGCCATGTCAATGTAACCACAAAATTGTGTGTGTTAGAAAGCATGAAAGGTTTCTGGTTCTGTTTTGGTGAAATCAAAAAATATATACAGTCCTGGATTCAATACCACAGTTAATAGCGTCTCCCCTTTGTACAGCTCTCAGTAAACAGTAAACTTCTCTCTGTCATCATAGTTTTACATTTTCAAGAATTTTACATAAGTTAGAATTACTTGTATTGTAAATTCTTTTGTGTCTGGCTTCTTTTGCTTGGCAAAATGCTTTTGAGATTTATCCCGAATGTTGTACATATCAATGTTTTGTTTCTTTTTGTTGCTGAATACTGTTCTATTGTATAAACATACACAATTTCCTCATTCATTCATCCAGTTTGCAAGTCTTAATGAATAAGGCTTCTGTTAATATTGCCCACAAAGTCTTTGTGAGAACATTTTCTCATTTTGAAGTTCTTTTTTTATTTACAAAAAAAACCCGTATTGCTATTAAATAGCATCATTTGTTTAAAAGACTTTTCCTTTTCCCACTGAATTTCTTTGGTGACTTTATGAAAATCAGTTGACTTTACATGTGTGACATGTATTTTGGACTCTCCTTGTAGCCTATTGATATGTATTTCCTTATGCCAGGGCCATACTATCTTTATTAATGTAACTTTAAAGTAAATATTGAATCAGGGAGCATTATTCTCTAAATTCCTTCTTATTAAAATTGCTTATGTTACTTTATATTTTTTCAATTCCATATTAGTTTAGAATAAGTGTGTTGATTCTAAAAACAAAATTTTTGAAAGCCCACTGGAGTTTTGATTTGGCTTGCATGATTGCATTACGTCTACAATTTAATTATCAAGTCTTCTGATTTACCGTATCAATTTATTTTGTTCCTTAATTTATCTCAGAAATGTTTTGAAGTTTTGAATGTGCAATTCATGCACATATTTGCTAAATTTATTCCTAAGTATTTCATGTAGATTTTTAAATGTAAGATTCAGGTGATGTTGAAGCTATCAGTCTTTTAAAAATATTTAATTGGCAAATAAAAATTGCATATATTCAAGGCACACAGTGTGATTATATATATATATATATATATAATGGCATTATTATGTATATATATAATAGTTATTTTACAATAGTTATAAAATACAGACTACCACTGTCAAGTTAATTAATGCATTCCACAACGGCAGCCCACAGTTAGTATTTGTGTGTGTGTGTGGGGGGGGTAAGGACATTTAAAATCTGTTCTCTTATTAAATGTCAAGTAGACAATGCAGAATTATTAACTATAGTACCTTACGGTACATTATTTCCCTAGAACTTATCCATCTTATAACTGAAAATTTGTACTCTTAGACCAACATCCCTGCTACCCAAACCCCTGGCAATCATTGTTTTAGTCCTTGCTTCTGTGAGTTTGACTCTTTAAAAATTTCACATGAGATCATACAGTATTTGTTTTTATCTGACTTATTTTACTTACCATAATATCCCACATGTTCATCTATGTTGCTGTAAATGGCAGGATTTCCTTCTGTTCTATGGCTGTATGTGTGTGTGTGTGTGTGTGTGTGTGTGTGTGTGTGTGTGTGTGTATTCAACTTTTAGTTGTATTGATTTTGCGTCCTCATTTTAAAGCTCTGCAGTTAAGTAAACAAATATTTATACTTTCTATGTCCTCTTATGAAATTAATCCTTTTGTCATTATAAAATGTGTTTCTGTATCTTTGGTAATTTTTCATTCAGTGACATGTACATTGTTTCGCATTAATAGCTAATTCACCTGTCTTTTGATTAATATGCAACTAGTGCTCCTACACATTTACTTATATAACTATATTTATTTATGTTTAAAATGTTTCTTTTGTAAGTATTCTAAAATTGTGTTTTGTTTTTCTTTTTAAATCCAATTTGATACTATCTTCTGGAGTGTTTAGACCACTTACATTTAATATAATTATTGATATGGTTCGGTTTAAATCTATAGCCTTGCTATATTTCCATTTTTTATTTATCTTCTTTCTTTGGATTATTTGAGGATTTTTTTCAGTAATTCAATTTTATCTTTATTGTTAGCTGTATCTCTTTGTGTTATAATTTAGTGGGTGCTCTAGAGTTTACAATATGCAGTTTATTTTTTATTACAGTCTCTCTTCAAATAATATTATACCTTCTCATGTATTGTATACGAAACATACAACAGTTTGCTTCCATTTTCCCATCAGAATTTGTGCTAAAGTTACTACATGTATATATAAATTATTTTTTGAGTTGGAGACTCACTCTGTTGCCCAGGCTAGAGTGCAGTGGCACACTCACGGCCACCGCAGCCTCGACCTGTTGGGCTCTGGCAATCCTCCTGCCTCAGCCTTCCAAGTAACTGGAACTACAGGCACGTGCTGCCACACCCAGCTAATTTTTTGATTTATTGCAGAGACGATGTCTCACAAGTTGCCCAAGCTGATATCAAACCACTGAGCTCAGGCAATCCTCTTGCCTTGGTCTTCCAAAGTGCTGGGATTATTATATTTTATTTTACATATTCTATAAGCCCTGTTTTACTTTATACAGTTATTTATCTTTTCATAAGACTATAAATGAGAAGTTTTTCATATTTACTCACATGTTCCTCATTTCCAGGAGACTTCACTCCTTCAAGTAGCTCCATGTTTCTCTTATCATATCTATTATCTATCATCTTTTTATTGGAAAAATATCTTTATTTTGCTATTTTGGCCTTCACATTAAAAATAATTGTCATTTTGTATAAAAAGTCTAGGTTGACAGCTCTTTAATTTTTCATTCTTTAATAATGTCACTATCATTTTTTTTGCTTATTTGCAGATGATCAGTCTGCTGCCATTCTTTATCTCTTTATCATGTGCCTTTTTCTCTGTGTGTTTTTAAATTTTACTCTTCATTACTGGTGTTCTGAAACTGATTTTGATGTAGCTTGGCATGATTTCCTTTATATTTCTTCAACTTTGAGTTCTACGAACTTCTTGAATCTGAATTTACAGATTTCATTGAATCTAGTGGGAAAATGACCATTATTTTGTAAAATATTTTTTCTGATCCCTCAAACTCTGTGAACTTCCATCTCTGTCCCAATTCTACAAGATTGCGACATTCTACTTGTGGTCAATGTACCTGAACCGTGGTCTGGAAGTTTTCTCCAGGCAGTAGGGTGGGAAAATTATAGACTGACATTATTTATTACCCGCCTCTCAAGTAAGAATATTGCCAGTATCCAAACACCAATGAAAACAGGTTCCATATTTAAAACATTCCATATTGTTTTTTTAAAAAGTTTCAAAGAAGAGACTAGTCTGTTCTCATCAAGGCTGGAAGCAAAAGTCAAATTATTTATTTTTTTAATGAACATGCATTAAAATTGACTTTTTGTTTTATATTTTATGTATTTTGGCACATGAATAGATTTGTAAAACTACTACACAATAAGGATAAATAATAGTTCCATTATTCTCCAAAACTATCATGTGCCGTACATTTGTGATCAAACCCTTTCTCCATTTTTAACCCCAGGAAACCACTAATTTATTCTCCATCATGATTATTTTCTCTTTTTGAAAATGTAAGGTAAATAAAAGCATACAATGTAGTATATATTGAGATGAGTTTATTACATTCAGCATTATCCCTTTGAGATGTGTCCAAATACTGCATTTATGAAATTGGTTTTTTAAAATAACAAATGCTCTCTTTTAAAAGTTCAGCTTTTATTGTACTCACATAAGTTTCAACTTATTCCTAAGAGTAGAATGATAGGACAGCTTTTATAGAAAATACGTAAAAATGTTTGAACAGAAAAGGCAATAAGAATGCTTATTTTGTGGGGGAGAATTTATAGAAAACAAATTACTTTAACAATAGATTGCTAGTGTGAACACAATGTTATATTTTTATCTGCAAAGTATAGTACCAAGGATTTATTTTGTTCAAATTTCCATTTAAATATGCCACTGATTTATCTCATTTGAATTGTTGTACAAGTTCTTCTCAAGGCCATTCCCATTATTTGAATGTCATCTAGTTTGTCCTTGACTAAAGACTGATGATTCTTCTGTCTTCCTGATGAAGGTCAGTACTAGTGTTACATTACATTGTACTAAAATTATTTTTTACATGCAAAACTGAAAGATGTTAACATTGTGTCCTTGCAATGATTAAATTGCACATGTTTATTCTTCATCATGTTTGTTCTGTTTTTAGATTTTTTTCTAAAAATACAGTTTCTGATAGATTCACTGTTTTCTTAACTATGTGAAATCTAAAAATTACTTAGCAAGGAAATAAACATGATATTACCATAAAATAATTACTCATTAATCAACATTATTATCAGAATTTAAAATGTTTAAAAGTAGTTCAATTGTTTCTGCATATCTAAATGTCTGATATACAATATTTTCTTAAGTGTGCATTTGATAGTATCACTCAGGATCAAAACCAATAATCCAATCATCCATCTCAAGAAATTGCAAACAGAACAGCAAGTAAAGCTTAGCATGTGTAGAAAGAAATGGCTAATAAAGGTAAAAGCAGTAAAAAATGAAATAAAAATAAATGCCGGGCTCGGTGGCTCAGCCTGTAATCCCGCGCCTTTGGGAGGCTGAGGTGAGTGGGTTGCCTGAGCCTGCGGGTTCAAGACCCGCCTGGGCAGCGAGACCTCATCTCTACAATAAATCAAAAAATTAGCCGGGCGTGGTGGCACATGCTTGTAATTCTGGCTACTTGGAAGCTTGAGGCGGAAGGATTGCCGGAGCCCAGCAGGTCGAGGCTGCGGTGGCTGGAAGCGGCCACTGCACTCCAGTCTGGGCGACTGAGTGAGACTCCAACTCAAAATAAATAAATAAATAAATATAAATAAATATAAAATAAAGAGGATCAACAAAAAGATTCAACTCCTTTGAAAAGACTAATAAATTGATGTTTTTGAGTGTCTCAAAGGGAAAAAAAAAACAGAAACAACAAAAAAGGCATTAATGCAGATTATATTGGCATTAAAAATGATAAAATAGAAACAGCATTCTGCCAATAAATTTAAAATATTGAGTGAAATGAATAAATTCCTTGTAAAAAAAAAAAAAAACAACTTAGCATCATCTAAGAATACGTTTTAAACAATTTGGATGTCAATATAACTGTTATGGAGATTTAGTGAAAAACTTACTACAATAAAAACTCTAGACAACCTGAGTTCATTGTTAAATTTTTCAAAACTTTGAGTCATATACAACTATGCAGAGAAGAAAAAAATAGAATAATTCACAAATCATTTTATAAGAACAGCAGAACATAGAAATCAATTCTGACAAGGTCAGTAAAAGAACATAAATTAACAAATGAAAATCTCTCATAAAAGTGACTATTACAATCCTAAACACAATGCTATCAAATAGAATTCGAACACACACACACACATGCGCGCACACACACACACACACACACACACACACACACACATACACACACACCTAAACACAGTGAATCTTCAAAAAGTTCATGGAAAATGCATATGATAAAAATACATGAATTTCAATTTTTTATGCCATAATAAATTCATACTAACTTATTATAATGTATTTGAAGAGGATCTAGTTTGAGGCATTCAAAAGGGAAAGACATCAGTTTGAAAAGATCCTCTATCAGAACAACCCAAATTTCACTAATTGAAGTAAGAAGAAAATATCAAATTTATGGTGAAGCATGGGTGAAATAATGGTTAAATCATTGGTGGCTTACCAAAAGTTTACTAGGATAATACCTCAGAAAAATCTGTCATGTACAAATGGATAACTCATTTGAAGAAGGGACAAGAAGATGTTCAAGATAAAGTCTACAGTGGCAGACCGTCCACATCAAGTTGTGAGGAAACAGATTAACCTTGTTCATTCCCTAATTGAAGAGGGATGACTATTAGCAACAGAAATAATAGAAAACATCACAGACATTTCAACTGGTTCACCTTCCACAATTCTGACTGAAAAATTAAAGTTGAGCAAATTACCGCTCAGTGGATGCCAAAACCATTGAACCCAGATCAGCTGCAAACAAGAAGAGCACTTTCAATAGACATTTTTAACAAGTAGTATCAAAATCCTGAAGCATTTATTTGAAAAACTCTAACAGTAGATGAAACCAGTATGATCCTGAAGACAAAGAATAATCAAAGAAATGGTTACCGAGAGATGGAAGTGGTCCATTCAAAGCAAAAGTGGACTCATCAAGAGCAAAGACCATGGCAATAGTTTTCTGGTATGCTCAGGGCAATTCACTTGTTGATTTTTTGAGGGCCAAAGAACAATTACTTATTATGAGATTGTTTTGAGAAGGTTAGTCAAAGCTTTTGCAGAAAAACACATGAGGGAAAGCTTCACCAGAGTCCTTCTCCACAATGACAATGGTCCTGCTCATTCCTATAATCAAGCAAGGGCAATTTTGAAAGTGTTTTGATAGAAAATCATTAAGCAGCCACCTTACAATCCTCATTTGTCTCCTCCTGACTTTTTGTTTATGACTCAAAAAATTTTTAAAGGGTGCCTATTTTCCCTTTGTTGATAATGTAAAAATGACTGCTTTGACATGATTAAATTCTCAAGACCCTTAGTTCTTTAGGGATGGACTAAATGGCTGGTATAATTGCTTGAGAAAGTGTCTTGAGCTTGATGGAGTTTAAATAGTTTTCTTTTTAATCTTTGAATTCCAATTTCCACAACCTTTTTGAAGTCTCCTTCATGTGTATGCATGCATGTGTGTGTGTGTTCCAGAATAATCCACCATCACAAGTGAGATTTAGTTATGTATGGTAATTTAACATTTGAAAATTTTATTAATAGAGAAAAATATAATAATCTCAATAGATACAGAAAAAACATTTAACATATAATAATAATAATTTACTCAGCAAACATGCAATAGAAGAGAATTTTTCAGCCAGATAAGGGGCATTATGAAATACCTGGGCCTAGTATTATATCATGCTTAATAGTGAAACATAAAATTGTTTACTCCTAAAATCAAGATAAAAAAATAAGATGACTGCTTTCACCTTTCAATTCCTATTGTCCTCCTGAAGGTCTTCTCCAATGAAATAAGGCAAAGAAAGGAATTTAGTCATACACGTTGGAAAGGTGACAATAAAACTATCTTTCTTGAAAAATGACATAAACATGTAAGAAGAAATTCCTTAGGAAGTTACAAAGTCACAACTAATAAGTAAATTTAGCAAATTATTAATGTATAAGATTAATATGAAAATATCAAATATATTTGTATATGCTATCACAGAAAAGAAAAATTAAAACATAAAGGCCATTTGTAAGAAAAACAAAAAAATCAAATTCTCAGGATAAAATCTAACAAAATGTAAGTTCCTAATGCTAAAAACTACTAAATATTTTGATAAATTTGAAAAGACAAATAAATTGAGAGACATGAAAGGTAACCCCAAAAACCTGGAATTTATTTATTAAAAAACTGTGTATTTATTCTTACATATTTAAACTTTAGTCACCTTCAAAGTGCTCTTCATTTGATACAATGCACCGATCAAGATGATTTTTCTACTGCTCAGAAAGAGTGTCTCTGCCTTTTAGTGTCTCTGTCATTTTTTTGTTTCACTTCTTCCACATCAGCAAAATGTTTCCCTTTGAGTGCTTATTTTCATCCAGGTAAACAAAAAGTCCCTTGGGGTGAGGACAGGTAAATAGGGAGGCTGAGACACAAGGGTCATTCCATTTTTGGTCAAAAACTGCAGAGCACTCAGTGTGGTGTGGGCGGGTGTGTTGTCGTGGTGGAAGAACCAGTCTCCTGTCTGCCACAACTCATCACATTTCTTCCACAAATCTTGATGCAACCTTTTCAAAACTTCCAGGTTAAAAACTTTGGTTGATCATTTGATCTGGAGGAACAAATTTCAAGTGTACTATAAGCAATCTGCCCTCCAATAGATAATTCTAGGGTTTTTTTTGTTTGTTTGATCCTCCCGTCTTGTACTCCATGCTCATGGATTGGAAGATGCAATATTTTAAACATGTTAATTCTCTAAAAATAAGTTCAAAGATTCAGTGAAGTGTGACTTAAAATCTGAAAAATGTCATGTGGAGAATCAACAAGCATATTCTAAATATTTTTAAATGGAAAGAATGTGAAATAGACAAGATATTTTTAAGCAGAAGTTTGAAGAGTTACCATGCCAGATTTTAGCATAAAGATTGGTGAATTTGAAGGCATAATAACAGAAAATATTCAAAATGGAGATAGAAGAAAACTTGGAAAAAATTAAGTCAGTTATTTCAGAAAAAAAAATCAAGCAGTCAATCTGCATAATTGGGATTCTAGAAGGAGGTAGCTGAGGAGAGGCAACAAATTATTTGAAGATAAAAGGATCAATTTTTTTCATATCTGAAGAAAACTATAAATTTAGGAATTCAAGAAGCTCAATAAAACCCACTAGAATAATAAAAACATAAACTACAGCAATACACATTACAAGCAAATTGCTGTAAAAAGTCTTCATACCAACCAAAGATTTAAAAGAACTATTACGTAAAAAAGACATAGGCAAGAATGATCATAGACTCATTGGGAAAGCTGTAAGAAGATAACAGATCAACATCTTTAAAGTACTGAAAGGAGCCAGGCTCGGTGGCTCAGCCTGTAATCCCGTGCCTTTGGGAGGCTGAGGTGAGTGGATTGCCTGAGCCCGCGGGTTCGAGACCTGCCCGGGCAACTTGGCAAGACCTCATCTCTACAATACATCAAAATGAGCCAGGCGTAGTAGCGCGCACCTGTAGTTCCAGCTACTCAGAAGGCTGAGGCGGAAAATCGCCAACGCCCAGCAGGTCGAGGCTGCGGTGGCCGGGAGTGGCCACTGCACTCCAGTCTGGGCGACAGAGTGAGATTCCAACTCAAAAAAAAAAAAAAAAGTACTGAAAGGAAAAAATAAATAAATAAAATTATAATCTTATTCAAAGAAAACATTTTCATACATAGAGGAAAAACATAAAAAGGAATGAAATAATATATTTTGCAGCAACTTGGATGGAATTGGAAAGCATCTTCCTAAGTGAAATAATGAAGGAATGGAAAACCAAACACTTCACATTCTCACTTCTAAGTGGGAGATCTGCAAAGGCACATATTATGGCATAATGGACACTGGAGACTGAGAAGGAGAGGGAAGAGAAGAAAGATCATCTATCTGGTATAATGTGCACAGGTGGGGTTGTGGGTACACTTAAAGCCCAAACTTCTTCGCCAGTATAAAATGCATCCATGTAACCAAATACATTTGTATCCCCTAACGTTACTGGAATAATAAAATTTTTAAATGGGGCCAAAAAAAATTACAATGACATGCCACACCATGTTTTAGTCAATGCCGGAGACAGTATATGATGATGGTCCCATAACATTATAAAACTGTGTTTTTACTGTGCCTTTCCTATGTTTAGAGATACAAATGCTTGCTATTGGGTCACAATTGTCTTGTCTTCAGTAAAGTACCATACTGTGCAGGTTTGTAACCTAGGAGTTATAACCTGGCTATCCATAAAGCCTAGATTTGTAGTAGGCTATACCATTTAGGCTTGTATAAGTATAATTTATGATGCTCACACAGTGATGAAAATGCCTAGCAACACACTTCTCAGAATACATTCCTCTTATTAAGTGACACATAACTGTATTCAACAGTCTTTGGTCATCTCTTTAGAGAGAAATTGTCCTGTTATTACTAATATAATGAATTACTTTCCTCTTAAAATTAATCAGATCAAAATTGTCTCTAACATAATGGTAACACTATGCTAGAGGTATCAGATATCCCTCAGGGAGGACCATAAACATATTTTTGAGTCCTGCCTTAGTGAAGAAAAATTGTGTCTGAATTTCTTCCAAAGTTGGGATAAAAAAGAAAGCATTAAAGCATGGGAAAGATGGCAGCAGAGCCAGTGGGACTATGTGAGTCCTAGTGTGAGTGAGTGAGTGTATGGGCAATTTTGGGTTTGTGTCTGTAAGTGGGCATGTGAGTGGCTGACTGAGTGGGGACTCAAGAACAAGGGACCAGGGCGCTCCTGGTGAAGTGGCTGGTGTTGCAGCTGCTCTGCTTGGTCCCTAGCACTTCCCAGGGCACAGAAGTTGAACACCATTTTTTAAAATCAGCAAAGCTCATTCCAGGAAGAAGCTGCTGGGAGTGGCTGCCAGCTCCAGGCTCTGCCTCACCACTGCAGAGCCGGGCTGGACATTGGCAGCAAGGGCCATGGAGTGAGCACAGCAAGGGAGCCAGAGGCGAAGCCCCAACCCCACTGGAGAAGATGAAACAAGCACCCTTCCACCATCTTGAAAACTGGTGTTCTGGCTTGTTCACCATAGAGCAACAGACCTGATCTTTGTGACCAGTGGGTTAACTACTCAGGGTTGGTCACAACCCAGAGGGAATATTCTGAAAACACAAACTTCAGAGGGTCCTGATTCTGCCACGGGAAAAAGAGTGTGACCAGAAAAGGACAAGGAAGACCCATAAAGAGATCAGTGGTGAATCTGGGGTTGGCTGAACCCCCTACTCCCGAGCAATCCTCTGAACATCAGGTCCACACTGCAAGGGCACAACTGAGAGGGACGAACCCAGGTGAATCCTGGACATCAGCCGTGATAGGAGGACTCTACTCCAAGAAAAACCTGGCTGGGGAACCCCCCACTAGTACCTGGGGAGGAGAAAATTCCACACATCCCCACCAGAGGGGATCTCCCTGACTATACAGAGTTGGAGGCGAAAACAGCAGAGGGGCTTATCTGTGAGCAGCTGAGAGGAACAATTACAGAACCTGCCACAAGAGGGTACATAGTGCCTAAAACTTTTTTCCCCTTTTTTCTTTGTGCGTGAATGTGTATGTGAGGGTTCTATTTACATGCCCCATCCCCATTTTGTTCTCTTTTCATTTTTTTCTTTCTTCTTTCATTTTTGGTTTTCTGTTTATGTGTGTATGTGAATGATTGAGTGTTCATCTTTTAGTCTCTGGTTTTCATTCTTCTCTTGTTTTAGTTTAATGTGTATGTGAATATGTGTGAGGGTTTGATTTACATTCTTCCTTTTTTTCTCTTTTTTTCCTTCTCCTTTCATTTTGAGTTGGGCATGTGTGTGTCTGGTTTTTGTTTTGGGGTTTTTTTTTTTTTTGTCTGTTTTGCTTCCTGTTTCCTTTGATTTGTGGTGTGTGGTGTGTGTGTGTGTCTGAGATATTATTTTTTGCTTTTGTTTCTGTTTTTGTTTTTCTGTGGGGTTTTTTTGTTGTTTGTTTGCTTTTTATCTTATTATTTTTTCCATCCTTATTTATTTCTACTTTCCTCTGTTTTCTGATTGCTGTTACTATATCTTGGAATAAGGGTGTATATGCATGTACCAATTGTATTATCATATAGAGTGGTGGTGGGGAGTGGGTCTCAGGGAACCCATACCCCAGTCAGTGAACATTGTGATTTGCAAGTAGGTTCTGAATCCTAGCTCCCCATCTTCCACCTTATTCGACTCTCAAAACTACAAGAGACAGCTGGGCTCGGTGGTTAAACCTATAATCCCGCGCCTTTGGGAGGCTGAGGTGAGTGGATTGCTTGAGCCCGCAGGTTCGAGATCCGCCTTGGCAACCTGGCGAGACCTCATCTCTACAATAAATTTTTAAAAATTAGCCGCGCGCCTGTAGTTCCAGCTACTTGGAAGGCTGAGGCGGAAGGATTGCCGGAGCCCAGCAGGTCGAGGCTGCAGTGGCTGGGAGCGGCCACTGCACTCCAGTATGGATGACAGAGTGAGACTCCAACTCAAAAAAAAAAACAAAAACAAAAACTACAAGAGACAACAAAGCTTCCAACTCCAGGCCTATATCAAAAATAGAACAAATTCAGAGCCCTGATCAGGGAAGAATAGAGGGCTGAGCAAACATCAGAAGTGAAAGTCCCTCCCATTGCTACTGAATAACAAAACTTAAGAGAAAAGAAAAGAGATCTGTCACAAATGAAAAAAAAATCAACAGAAGAGCACAGGTAAATGCCCAGTGTATCAAAGAAACAACACCCAAAAAATCAGACCTCGGTGCCCAAACAATGGAAGTCACCAACAGCTGGCTTCAGAATACAGCAGGAATTAGGGAATGGATGGAAAGAGATAATAAGACTCAAGAAAGACAAGATACAACACTAAAAGAACTGGTAACAGAGATTTTGACCATAAAAAAACTTTATACCAGAAATAAATAACAAGATGACAAGCATGAAAAGCAGAATTAATCAAGTAGAAAAAAGGAATCTCAGATCTTGAAGACCAAAACAAGGAATTATCTCAATCTATAAAAAACATAGAAAGAAAGAACAAAGTCTCCAAGAAATGTGCAATTAAATCAAGAGACCAAACCTATTCCTGATCGGTATCCTAGAAGAAGAAAGGGAAATGGAAAACACCTTGGAATAAGTATTCCAGGAGGTTATCCAAGAAAACTTTCCCCATCTCACTAGAGATGTGACCAGACACAAGAGAACTGCCACAAGACATCAAATGAGAAGACCAACACCTAGACATATAATAATTCACCTATACAAAGTAGTTACAAAAGAAAAAATCCTAAAGGCAACAAGAGAGAAAGATCAGACTACATACTGGAGAAGACCAATCAGAATAGCAGCAGATCTATTGACAGAAACACTAGAAGGGACTAGAGTTCAATTTTCAAAGTCCTCAAAGATCAAGACGTTCGGTCAAGAATTTCCTACCCAGCCAAGCTCAGCTTCATCAGTTATGCAGAAATAAAACCCTTCCCAGACATCCAAACCCTAGGAGATTATGCAGTTCCAGAGAAGCTCTACAGAAGACACTTAAAAAGGTACTAAGTACACAAGAAAGAAAAAAAGAATGACCATGCACTTCCCAAGACAACAGGAGAACACAATCAACAGAGAGTACATTGTGACTGCAAACTTGACAACCCATACATATATCAACACAAAAGTTAAAAGAAAACAAGTAAAAAACTTTATAAGAGTCTCATGATGGGGATAAATACTCACATTTCAGTAATCAGCCTGAACATGAATGGACTAAATGCACCACTGAAAAGACAGAATGACAGACTGGATAAAAAAGCATGATCCAATAATTTGCTGCACCCAGGGAACTCATCTCACCACACAGGATGCTCAGAGACTCAAAAATTAGAAGATGGAAAATGAATTTCCAGGCAAACATATCACAAAATAAGGCAGGAATCGCCTTTAAGCCATCAAAATTTAAAATGATACAGAAGGACACTACATAATGATAAAAGATTCAATTCATCAACAAGAAATATCCATCCTAAACATGTTTTCACCTAACACAGGAACACCAGTGTTTGTTAAGCAACTACTAAGTAAACTAAAATAGATATTGACTCTGACATTATCATAGCTGGGAACATAAATACTGCCATAACAACCTTAGATAGGCAAAAAATCAACAAAGAGATCTGGAACCTCAAATTGATGCTTGACCAAACGGATTTAATAGATACCTACAGAATACTCCACACACTAACCACAGAATATAAATTCTACTCCACACCACATGGAACATACTCCAAGACTGATCACATCCTCAGCCATAAATCAAGTATAAACAAAGTTCATAAGATTGAAATACTGTCATGCACCTTCTCAGACCAGAGTGGAATAAGAATAAATATCAACACCAACAAAATTCTCCCCAAGCCCTCAAAGACATGGACACTAAGCAGCATGAGGCTGAATGACTCCTGGGTCAACACAGAAAGCAAAACAGAAACTAAAATCTTCCTGGAAACATGAAAATGAAGAAATATCTTACCAAAGTCTATGGAATGCCATGAAATTAGTACTAAGAGGGAAATGTATAACTCTGCAGACACATATTAAGAAAAATGGAAAGATTTGAAGCTAAAAGCCTAAGGGAGCTGGAAAGGCAAGACCACCGAAAGCCTTAATTTAGCAGAAGAATCCAGATCATCAAAGTAAAATCCCAAATATAGAAAATAGAAGACAAAAATATCACTGAAAAAATCAATAAAACAAAAAACTTGTTCTTTGAAAAAATAAACAAAATTGATGAATCCCTAGGCAGAATTATCAAGAAAAAGAGAGAAAAAGCTATAATAAACACATTTAAAAATGCAAACGATCAAATCACAACTGACCCCGAAGAAATACAAAAGATTATCAGAGATTACTATGCACACATGTATGAAAACTCAATAACCTAAGTGAAATGGAGGACTTTCTGAAAAACAAAATTTTCCCCAAACCCACAAAGACATGGACACTAAACAGAAAAAGAAATTTGAAACAAGAAGACATTAAAACACTACATAGACCAATACTGAACCAGGAAATTGACTCTGTCATAAGAAAAAGTGCATACCAAAAAAAAAAAAAAAAAAGCTCTGGGCCAGATGGCTTTCTGGTGGAATTCTAAAAGACATACAAGAAAGGGCTGATATCAATCATATTGAAAGTATTCCAGGCAATTGAGAAAGACAGAATTCTCTCCAAATCATTTTACAAAGCTACCAAACACACTGATGCCTAAAGTAGGTAAAGATCTAACAAAAAAAGAGAGCTACAGACCGATATCCCTGATGAACAACAGATGCAGAAATTCTCAGAAAGATTCTAGCAAATGAAATTCAACAACGCATCTCATGAGTACTCCTCAAAACTATCATTAAAAACAAGCAAAGACTGAGAACTTGTCATAGACAAGAGGCATCTAAACAGACATGATGCTTAAATACAATAAGGAACTCCGGATTCGATCCTAGAATTGAAAGAAGGCATGACTGAAAATATAGTGAAAATTGAAGAAAGTCTGGAGTTTAGTTAATATACCAATATTGGCTTCTTATTTGTGACAAATGTATCATGGTTATCTAAGATGTTAACAAAAGGGGGAAATGGATAAAAGGCATATAGAAATCCTCTATACAGGCCGGGCTCGGTGGCTCAGCCTGTAATCCCGCGCTTTGGGAGGCCAAGGTGAGTGAATTGCCTGAGCCCATGGGTTCGAGACCTGCCTGGGCAACTTGGCAAGACCTCATCTCTACAATACATCAAAAATTAGCCGGGCATGGTAGCGCACGCCTGTAGTACCAGCTACTTGGAAGGCTGAGGCGGAAGGATCGCCAGAGCCCAGCAGGTCGAGGTTGCAGTGGCCGGGAGTAGCCATTGCACTCCAGTCTGGGTGACAGAGTGAGACTCTAACTCAAAAAAAAAAAAAAAAAAGTTTATTTAAAAAAATGGGAAGTGGCCGGGCACGGTGGCTCAACCTGTAATCCCGCGCCTTTGGGAGGCTGAGGTGAGTGGATTGCCTGAGCCCACGGGTTCGAGACTTGCCTGGGCCGAGAGACTTCATCTCCACAATAAATCAAAAAATCAGCCAGGCGTGGTAGCACATGCCTGTAATTCCAGCTACTTGGAAGGCTGAGGCGGAAGGATCGCCAGAGCCCAGCAGGTTGAGGTTGCGGTGGCCGGGAGCGGCCACTGCACTCCAGTCTGGGCGACAGAGTGAGACTCCAACTCAAATAAATAAATAAATAAATAAATAATGGGAAGCAAATAGAGAAAAAATGTGCCAAAAAATTAAACTATTTTTTAATACTTGTGTGACTGATGGTATTGGTATATCATTCTGAAAATGATTTCTGTGTAATATGCAATAAAACAGATGAACAACTACATATATTAATTCTGTCCTCTCCAGTAAACATGAGATTCAGTATCTCAGCATGAAGAAAAAAAGCTAAAAAGTACAAATGTTGACAAACAGGTTTGAATTGGAAATAATATGAAATTATGAGATATTCGTGACAATAGGCATTTATTATTTACATATCATAAATACTTCTTATTTATGATTTCAGTAGAAAATGTTTCAGTGATTTATTACTTATGATAATCTTTTCTGTTGTGTTGGTAACTTAGTCTATCACATTATCAAATTTTTAATCTATTTATGTTTCCTTCAATTTATAGACATTAGGACCAGCTATTAATTTTATGTATTTTTTTTTTTTTTTTTTTTTTTTTTTTTTGGAGTTGGAGTCTCACTCTGCGCCCAGACTGGAGTTCAGTGGCCGCTCCCAGCCACCGCAGCCTCGACCTGCTGGGCTCTGGCGATCCTTCTGCCTCAGCCTTCCAAGTAGCCGGTATTACAGGCATGTGCTACCACGCCTGGCTGATTTTTTGATTTATTGTAGAGATGAGGTCTTGCTGCCCAGGTGGGTCTCGAACCCGCGGGCTCAGGTAATCCACTCACCTCAGCCTCCCAAAGGCGCGGGATTACAGGCTGAGCCACCGAGCCCGGCTTATGTATTTTCTTTATCTATTGATTTCCTTATATGGTTAGTCTCTCTTAATTATTTGATGTCATAAATTGCATATCCCGGTACCAAGTCACTACAGCATGCCTGTTTGTTCGTGTTGTATCTTCTCTGAGTACATTGCTGGATGGCTTTCTAAAAAGAACTCAGAGATCTTTATTGTTTTCCTATCATTTGGGATAATTTCAATTACCCTGGAATTAATTAGGTTTAAATAAAACTCATACTATTTTGATAAAACCTATGTTACTATAAATCCATCTGTTGTTGATGTCTTTTCCATTGATGTATTACTAATTAAATTTCCAATTTTTTCCCACTTTACAAATTAGAGGAGGTCTTATTTTCCCCTATTTATATCTTACCCATGCCTTCTAGATTTTAAATATGTTGTCCTCGATGGCGATTTCTGATGAGTGGATTGAAATGGATTTCATGATTTGTATGTATACATACACACACAGAGATATATACATTTCATGTCTTTTTATACACACACTTGCAAACATACATATACATTTCGCATTTTTTTTAAAGTGCCATGAGAAATTTTGCATATTGGAGGATAAGCCCGGCTACCCCTTGATGTGGGTTATCTTGGATGTGTCCCTGCTGCTATACTGCAGTAAATACAACACATGTGATTAAAAGAAAGACGAGAGGCCCTCCTGCTGGCATTGGTGTCAAACAAAGATGTATCCAGATAATACTCCCATAATGTGGTGATTGCTATCGGCAATGAGGCTTGGAGCAGACCTCTACAAACTGTCCACAGTGGCATTAATCACTCACCAAGGCACTCGCTAGGGGAAATTGTTCTGGTAAGTGAACACTTTTCAATTCTTTTGAAAAGACCTCTAGAGAGCTACATGAGAAAAAAATTAAAAGTATTAGTTCATGTAATCCAACTGGAACAGAGCTCTGGATTGATCAGAGTTGGATTTAAAAGGAGTTGATGTAGCCGGGCTCAGTGGCTCAGCCTGTAATCCCGCACTTTGGGAGACTGAGGTGAGTAGATTGCCTGAGCCCGCGGGTTCGAGACCCGCCTGGGCAACTTGGCGAGACCTCATCTCTGCAATAAATCAAAAAATCAGCCGGGCATGGTAGCGCATGCCTGTAATTCTGGCTACTCGGAAGGCTGAGGTGGAAGGATCACTGGAGCCCAGCAGTTCTAGGCTGCAGTGGCCGGGAGCGGCCACTGCTCTCCAGTCTGGGCAGCAGAGTGAGACTCCAACTTAAAAAAAAAAAAAAAAAAAGGAGTTGATGTGTCTCAAGGGCGAGTGACCACCTTCTTAGTGGTGAGTGTATAATAGGATCAAACACGATAGGAGGACAAACAGCGGTAGGGTCTACCATTTACATGATCTATAAGCGGGTGTGCGTGTATATGGCAGGCTCTGATATGACCTACCGTGCATTGAACTGGCAGTTCTATTGTTGCTGATATTCTCTTCTTCAGGATAAATGCACAGTAGGAAAGTTGATGGACTCTTCTTTTCAGAGTATCAACCATGGCACAAGGCCTTTTTTCCTTTTATAAGATTGGAACATATGATACTTGCTATGTGTTTTTTTTTTAATTCCTCCAAAAAAGATATGTTAGAGTACTAACGCCCAAGACTTTACAAGTGATTTTATTTACATATAGGGCCTTTACAGAGGTCGTCAAGTTAAAATTAGGTCATTAGGGTGGGTCTTGATCATATACGACTATCTTTATAAAAAGGGAAAATTTGGGACATCATACATGCAAAAGGAGAGGACCAGGTGAAGATTGGAGTCATGCTTATAGGTATAGAGGCCTTAAACAGACCAATTCCTGGTTCCTTCAGAGGGTCCATGGCCCTGACAACACTTGGATCTCAGACTTCTAGACTCCAGAGTCATGAGATGATAAATTCTTATTGTTTATGCCATACAACATGGGGTTCTTCATTATAGCCCCTCTAGCAAACTAACACAATCCTGGAATGGATATTGGAGGAGGAAAAACCTAGAAACTTCCTTTAGGATTGGACACTGTTTGGAGGCACTTTGGAAATTTTTACTTCCTTACATGTTGGATGTATGTTTCAGAAATCTATGCATTATATGTTTCCAGGAGTCACAAGGAAGATTAACAATAAAAATAACAGATGACTTGTAGAAGTTTAGATAAATGAAGTCAAGGATTTCCTTTACATATTTTCCCTGGGTTTTATAAAGGTAGACTATAGAGATATATTATGAAGACTTGGTCTAAGACACAAACTACAATGCAAACCCTCCTCTTGGTACCTAGAAAATATGTATCCTGATTCGCAGGATCTGTACAACTATTTCTCTTAGAGAGATGTGAACTGTGGATACAAATTAAGGTCTGGATAGCATAGCCAGAAAAGAGAATGAAAAGGCTGGAATTTTTTAGCTGTTATGGCATAAGATATAATCAGGTCTTCCCTTACACAGCCAAGAAATAAATTAGAACAGATAACTTTTGTTTGAATATTTCCAAACTTAACGTCTCAGTCATAATGCTCAAATGCCACCACGTGAAAGAGAACCAGTTTTGAAAATATGTCCCAGTGAAATGAAAATCATTGCCTGTGAACAATAATCACTGCCTGGTTAAAGTCATAAAAGAGGATAGCTAGGTGCTCAGCTTAACCAACTACAACAGAAGCTGGTCCACCCTCTAGAACTGTTCTGAGACCAGATTTGCAAAATAAGTAAGAATTGACTGGCCTACCTTAGCATACATGTCTGTGTAGCAAAAAAGGAAAAATGTTTTCCTGCTCTGCAGGATAAATGGTGTTTTGGAAACTGAAAGTTGCACTCCTAGCTATTCTTTAACTGTGAGTCATTTTTCCTGCCCATGGATTTGAAACTACATACTAGTGAGGTCACACTGATGCTTACAAAATTGATAGGATTTTTAGTCAATATCATTATGAAAAATAATCAGGCCGAGCTTGGTGGCTCAGCCTGTAATCCCATGCCTTTGGGAGGCTGAGGTGAGTGGATTGCCTGAGCCCACGGGTTCGAGACCCGCCTGGTCAGGCGAGACCTTATCTCTACAGTAAATCAAAAAATTAGCCGGGCATGGTAGCGCGTGCCTGTAATGCTGGCTACTCGGAAGGCTGAGGCGGAAGGATCGCCAGAGCCCAGCAGGTCGAGGCTGCGGTGACCGGGAGCAGCCACTGCACTCCAGTCTGGGCAACAGAGTGAGACTCCAACTCCAAAAAAAAATGATAATAATAATCAGACAATAGGACAATCAACAAAATGCACTTTCTAGAGAGCTGCATTTTTTTGAGTTTTGCTTAATCAACAATTTCTGCTGAATGTGCTGTCAAAATGAAGAGATTTCTAATTTTTTTTCCAATTAGAACTGGTAATCAGTAGATTACATAAAGAAAAGGAATTGGTAGCAAATTTAGTATCATGAAAAAAATTATAACTTAAAAATATGTTTTTAAAGAATTTAAAGGAGGTTACATCAGAACTGTAAGAGGTACAATTTGTTATGGTGTATAGTATCATATTTTTTACCTTAGTTGGGAAACATAACTGACTACAGTGGTACTCATTTTGTTTTCATTTGTGACAGTCATGACTGCTCTTTTATCCTTGGGGTGCTAAAATTGAACTGAAGAAAATGACTCTTTGAACATAGTTAATGTTTTCCTTTTTTTTCTAACTTTTAAAATTTTTTTATTTTAAAATTGTGGGGTACATTTCAGAGTTAGGTATACAAATACTCACTGTGCAGATACCCTTGCCGATGAGGTCTGTCCCGTCCCCTTCCCCAGGCAGATTTCCACTACTCTCAGTCCCACCCCCCCGCTCCTCTCTATTTGGTTTGTAGACTGTTAAAATTGTAATTTTTAATTGACTTCTGAAAAATTGAGATTTGACAATGTCTGTCTCAACTGAACAAGTTAGATATCTGAGTTGCCCTTGGGTCAACAGGCTTGTACGTTTTCTCACACACACACAAACACACACATACATACATGTAATTTGCTACATTTTCAACTTGTTAAGTTGATCTAACATATTATGCTTCATATCCAACATTCATAATACTGTATCACAGATTTGTTTTCACAGCAGTAAATCTGTAATTTTTAAAAACATGATTTCACTCAACAAAAGGCCTGCAGAAGTGATTTGTTATTTGAGTATTTTGAAATAATGTATTTGAGGGTTTTTGTAAAGAAACTTTCCTATCCCATACTTAGCTGTTTGTCATTATCAAATACATATTTAGATTTGATTCTTGAATTATTATATTGATCTGCTGCCTTAAAAATTTTTTTGATTGAAAATGTTAAAGAAAAACAAATACCTCCCAAAAGATATCTTTATATATGGAAAATGGAAAAGCATGTGTTTGCAAATATAATTAAATTAAGGATCTTGAAATGGGGAGATTATATTGGATCATTCAAGGAGACCTTCCTAAATGCAAATTCATGTATCTTTTTAAGAAAACAGCAGAGGAAGAATTGACATGGGCAGAAGAAAAGGCCATGTGAAGATGAAACAGAGAAAGATTTGAAGATACTGACCTTCAAGATTAAAGTAACCTGGCAATAGTCAAGGAATACTGACAGTCACTAGAAGATAAAAAAGGCAAAGAGCTCCTTCTAGGGTCTCCAGAAGGGATATGACTCTTGCCAGTGCCTTAATCTTGCCCAGTTTTGCTAATTTTGGACTTTAGGCCCCCAGAACTGTCAGATAAGACATTTTTGTTGTTTTAAGCAACCAAATTTATGCCAATTTGTTGCATAGTCACAAGAAACTAATACACGTTCATGGGAATTTATCTAGTCTAATGGTTTCCACACATTTGTAGCAGCAAATTTGTTCCTTGTTTTTTTCTTCCCAGTTTTATTTTTTATTTATTTTCTCCATGTTGGTGTTCTCACTCTCTCGGGGCAGGATCACAGCTCACTGCAGCCTCAAACTCTGGGGCTCAAATGATCCTTCTACCTCAGACTCCCAAGTAGCTGGGACTGCAGATGAGTGCCACCATGTTTGACTATACTTTTTTTAAGACAAGGTATTGCTATGTTGCTTAGGCTAGTCTCAAACTCCTGGGCTCAAGCAGTCCTCTCTCCTCAGTGTTCCAAAGTGCTGGGATTACAGGCATGTACCACTGCACCCTGTCTTACTCCTCAACTTTAATAAGCATCTGTTCCTTTTAGAACCAACATAATTACAATAAATGATAAGCAAGGGGAAAGTAGGATTATATACCTTTTACATACAAGGGGTCTGAAAGTCAGAAAATTTAATAACTGTTCAAGGAGACACAATAACTGTTACAACTGATTCAAATCCAGATTTATACAACACAAATGACATTGTTCTTTAGATAAAAATTACAACTCACCAAGTAGGGGCTACACACATACATTATATACTTATAAATTCTTATCCAACCAACTTACATACATATCTCTTATCCTAAGACCCAGATGTAAATAAAGTGGTGATGTCATAAATGATAAAGCTGCATGAAATCCATCCTCAACATGGTCATGAGTAACTTGAACTCCAACATTTCGAAGTCTTGAAGCATATATAAACCCATCATCTCTTGTAAGATCATATTGACAGGTAAGAATATAGGTTAGTGGCAAATTCTGTAACAGGGAATCATTAGCCAACAAAGGTGACATTCTATTATCTATAAATCCTGGGAATGAATAATTAAATTTTCCAAGAATTGGTTCAGTATAAACATGATCCTTTCTGTACTTCTCAGGAAGAATAATACTCCAGTTAATATACTTAAACAGATCTCTTGACCCCAGAGGCATGTGTTGGTTCCTTCTAATTGCCTGAGGAAGTGCTTCATCCTTGGTGAAACATAAGCTCACAAATTTTATGGCCATTTCTCTTGTCAGAACTATACCATTCTCATTTTCTCGGTGAGATGGCATATTAATATCGATTAACTGTAAGCAAGGATATAGTAAAGCTTGCGCCTTTAGTTTATGTTTCATTTTAGGATCATTCTTCACCTAAAAAAAAAATACAATGGTATTCTGTAAGGTAAACATTCCCAAATACCACGGGTATAAGTTTTTTAACCATTTAATAAATCATGAGATAAAAATCTACACACATTGATGTGAAAATCATTATTATTTTGACAATATTTATAATTTCTTTCAATGGCATAAAAAAAGTCAAAGTCAACTCAACATTAAAGTTTTGAAAAATGTTGGTTGTGTGTGAAGGGAAAAAAAGAAAAAAAATGGGAGAAAGAAGGAGAGAGAGAGAGAGAGACATAGAAAAAGAGAGAAAACAAAAAAGGAGAGAGATATATATGTAATGGCAAAAATCACAAATGAAAATAACCCAATTCTAAATGTGATATTTCTAGGGAAATTGACAGCACATATAAGTTTTCAAAAATTCTTCTTGACTAAAGCAACCAAGGAGAATGAAAGGAGTAAATATAACTATTAAATCTTTCATTTTAGAATCTTTAAAATATTTCAAAAATTTATAATTTTTTGGCTACTAGCAGACAGTTCCAATATCAGATCATAATTTCATTTTTTTAGTCACGATTTCACTTTGTCACCCAGGTTGAAGTGCAGTGGCACAGTCATGACCTCAACCTCCTGGGCTGAAACGATCCTTTTACCTCAGCATCCCAAGTAGCTGGTACTACAGGCACATGCCACTATGCCTGGCTAGTTTTGTAATTTTTTTTGTAGAGATGAGGTCTCGCTATATTACCCAGACTGATTTCGAACTCCTCCAATTCAAGCAATCCCCCTGCCTTACCCTCCCAAAGTGTGGGGATTACAGGCATGAGCCACCACACCTGGCCCAATTTTAAAGAAACATTATCCAAATGCAAAAGCACATGGACCAAATAGGAAGAAAAAAGCCAACTGATAGGAATCTTAAGAGTGAAGAGTGTGGTGTTTGGGAAACAAAGGGTGAAATTATGAAAAAAAATGTGTTGATGCATATAAAGTTTGATGTGCAAAGAAAAAATGTGGAGTATGTGACAAGGAGTTCCTTTTCCTTTCTAAAGAGAAAGGACATTTGGGGGCTTCACTTATGATCCTGCAGATAGCAGGAGAGAACTTTGAATTGATCTCCCAGGAACAATAGTCTCATCTAGAATCTTTTTTCTGAGACAATGGCATCTGGACACATGAAAATACCTACTGTTGCTCCAAGTGAAAAGTTCAGGACCAGAGGATGTGTCTCTAAGTCAACCTATCACCACAGTGGCTGGCTGAACTCAGAGGAGAAACTAAAGCAAAATCCAAGAGGAACCTCAGAATGGGAAATGGCATCCTACTACCTCCACAATGCATTCCCAAGATGACAGAGGTTTAACAAGTAAAGAATGAAAATTAGCCAAAACAGTTATTTGCTAGAAACTCTTCTAGATCCAAAAATCTCTTTCCAGTACCCATGGGTAGATGATTGACTAGTCAAAGTAGGTTACCATCAATATCTCACTCTCAGTCATCCTACTTTCAATCTTCCTAATATAGGAAAAAAACACCAGAGACCACATACGGGGGGAGAGGGCAACAGTAACCTACCAATACCTTTATCTGTCCTTAACTTTCCTTTCTGGGATACCATACGAACTAAATCACTTCTTCAAACTGTGTCACTATTTCCCACCTCTATGTTCCTCATGTCATTTGTCAGTTTGCCATTCAACACCTTTTTCCTGTCTCTCTAAAATGTTTCAAAATCCAGATCAAAGACAATCCCCTTCAAGATATCAGATCACCTGGGTCAGATTCACCAATGTTGATAATTTTGCTCTAGTCTTAACAACTGTGCTATCCATCTGGCGTGTGTCAGATATTTTCTACACATTTTATATATATATTCATAACCATGTATTTATGATTATGTATGTAAATGCCTTATCAAAGAAAACTCCTTTTTCTCCAAACTCCCAAATCTCTATTATCTTTTTCAGGTCAATTATTCACTTTTCCTTTATCATATAAAAAAGTACATGATGAATCTTCCTACTTGATTTTGAATTTCACCAACACTGACATGAAGCTATCATTGTATACCTACCTAACTGAGCCTAAGATAGTAAAATGCTTAATGTAATATGAAAAAAATAGAAAAATGAGTACTGCTATCTCATTTATAATTCTTTTAGCAGGACACTGTCTCTAGAGCCAGAAAAAAACAAAATGCAAGGAGCAGTAACAGGTATAAGACAAGTAGGTCCCAATAATAACAGTGAATTTTTAAACTATTTATAGCTTAGTTCTTTCCTTCTTGACCCAAATGGCTCAAAGACAACCAGCTAATCAGAGTTCAAAGGTTCAGTTAAAAATTAATATTGAACCATGTCAACAAGCCCTGAATGGACTATTCTATAAAATGGACACGAATATCACACAATTTGATAAGTATTCTTCATTTTGTGGGCAACTAATATGTACAAAAAAAACCTTATGACATTCATCTGGGGATGTTATTGTTTTGAAAAGAACAAGAATGAGAAAGAACAAGGTCAAAAAGTTGAGAGAACATACCCAAATCATGGTAACATCCTTAAGGTTTAGACATTGGTTACTGTATTTAAATTTTCCATTTACTTTTTAAATTAATTTTTCAATATAATAAAGACCTTAAAATAACTCAGCAATTAAGAAGTTATGAAAGATGTTCAACAAAGCCCATCATTATTCTTAATCCTTTTCAAGAATGAACATTATTTCAATAAAAACATAATGGAGGTATGCATTTAAGCTTTTCTTTTTTAAAATTTTATTTTATTATAGAGATGTGGGGCATAAGTGAGGATTAACTATACAAGTAGGCTTCATGCAGGTAAAGTTTGGGCCTCCAACTATCCCTCATTTCCCCTGGTTTTGGGCCAGGTACTCTTTGTGTTGTTATATGTTCCCTCTCTCCCTTCTTCCCCTGGCAGTGCCCAGCAACTGTAGATCCCTCCTTTGTGCTATTGTGATCAATGTTCAGGTCCCACTTTGAGTAAGAACATGCAGTATTCAGTTCTTTGTTTCTGTGATAGATCACTAAGTATGCTGGTCTCCAACTCCATCATTAATCCTGAATGTATAATATTTACAGTAAAATTGTTTCATATAAATTATTTACTTCACCCCTCCTTTATTAAGCCACTTAATCTGAATTTGAAACTGGTTGTGGAGTTATTGGCCATGTCACTGATATTACTGTCACCAAGAAGATAGTTTATTTACACCATGGTAAAGATTGGTCTCTCAAGTCTATCCACTTGAGAGCAAAATTTGGGAACCAGTTCATGAATAGTTTCCACAATATGCTTAAAAACTTGGAGGAAAATATGGACTAGAACAATTTTCATTTCATTTTTTATTCACAAACAACCTCCCTGGTTGGTATGAGTTGGGAGTGGTGGCAGAAAGGAAGTTGATAGCAAAGTCAGAAAAGGGGTGCTCCATGGCTTTGTATGCCCTGCATCAGTCTGTGACTTTGAATGGACTTCGAAGCAGTAACCTGCCATGAATTCCTGTGATTTAAAGCCCACTCCAGACACTATAAGGCATTATAGAGTCCTCTCCCATTTCCCAACTATCCCATGACCATCCAAAGGACATGACACTTTCTCTAGACGATGGTAAGTTCCCCCTGACAAAGGGTTATATTTCACTTTGCCCTTCATCATCCACTGCCCTTATTAACCCAGTCATTCACAAATGACCCTTCCATCAAGTTTCCTGGTTTGGGTGTGTGTTATTAAAAGTTCTGAAAGTCTACACCAAAACATCCATGGCCTGTTATCCTTGGGAAAATGAATGTATGCAAAATATTAACTTGTTATTTGAGGAATCCCTGCATTGATAGTGCTAAGTCTTGTTCACCAAACTTAGCATATCTGTCATTCTCATCCCAGAGCACCACCCAACTTTAATGCAACTATCAGTGCTACCCACACTAATTTTCCTTTTCATCAACCATCCCTACCTGCTCTGCACACAGTTCCATACATACATCGAAAGTCAATGTATATCTAGATAGATTATGAACCACCTTGAAGAAATTTCAACATGGGAGGGTTTTTTGGGCTCATCTTAGTACATATCTTCCAGTCATGCTGGAAGCTGAAGAATTCCCACATGGGCTAGATGGAGAACTCTTCAAAGAGCCTAAGACGGTGAACCTGCAGTAAAACAGGGTATATCACTCAAAAGTGCTGGACTCGTAGTGATGCCACGTCCAGGTGTAATATCTAGTCATCTGGGAAGAAAGAGCCTGAAATCATGTTACTCAGTGGTGAATACTTTCACATCTGGATTTATAACATATTAATTCTATGACCTTGACCCGTAAAATTGATATAACATTGCTAAATATGGCATATGGTTTTAATAAAGATTATATGAGCATTAAAATAAAGTTCTGGGCATACAGTAAGCACTCAGTATATGCTGACTATACTTATTATTGTTGTGAAAACACACATGAAAAGAACCCAATAATCTATCCTTGAAATGCTTCATAAAAATGTTTGTTGATCATCCAACAAGCAAATCCCAGGAAATATTTTATTGGCGCAACTACATTCTGTTTGAGGATGCAGAGACGGTATCTAGATAAGCATCTTAATAACCTGTGTATACATGACTCTAATCTCATATGCCTTCTGAAAAACATACCCTCCCACCAATTTCATGTAAGTATTACTCTCCAATACAGGAGCATTGTCATGCCCTGATTCTTTTAATCATTTCAATCACTTGTTCAATATTGTCTGTCACTTAATTATCTCCTATTTTCATTACACTTATTACTCTTGAATAGATGTTTTTTGACCAGCCTCATCTCCACTTTCAAACACAGGCTTAGTTCCCAGAGTCTCACTTTGAATCAGAATCCTTCAGCATTTTGAGAAGTCACAGTCGCCTAATATTCAATGAGCATTTGCTTCAAGTTATACATTCTGATTATTGTTTTATATTTAATTTTCTCTCTTATATATCACAAGACCTTCAAACTCATCTTTCATTAACATTACTTAACTCCTCTTTATATGTAATCTCCCAAACCCAATAGCTCCCAATCTGTCAACTCTTCTTTTTATTTTATAAATCCATCCACTTTTCTACATTCCAACTGCCACCATCATAATCTGCAACATTCTATTTGTTGCTCAGAGTATTGCAGTTGTTCCCCTCACGCTCTTTTTCCCTACTCTTTCCCACCTTCCAACCTTCTCTCCATTTGCAAAAACATTATTTTTAATATAAATATAATTAAAACTCTTTGAAAACCTCACAATACCCTTAAAGTCAAGTTAAAAAAAAAATTCACAGTGTCTTTCCATTAGTTGCCCCTGCCAACCTCTCTAATCTTATTTCTCAACATACTTTCCTCTGATGTGGCATCTATACACTGCTTTCACTTTTTTGGACAAAGCCAAGGAATGAAAAAATTGTGACTACATGAATAGGGAGAAGACAAAATCAATCCACCCACAGCCTATTAAGGCAAAGAGCAAAATCAAATATACCTTATTCCAAAGATAAGATATCAATTATTGCTGGTTTCAAAGGGGTACAGAGTTAGTGTCTTTATTTAATCTCTAAATTAGCTAGGCAGAGACACATTGAGGATAATCCATGAGGCCGTGTTCTGTTATGAAAGTTGCTAATCAGATAAAGCAGGATGAAGACAGAAAGAATACAAGTATGCTGCTAGGGTTAGAAAATATTAAGATTTAAAAACACATATGTCATCCCAGATTCCAAAAGTCTTAGAGTCTGGTTGGGGATATGCAGATGAAACAAATAATAACATAATTACTATTCTACAGTTATGTGTACACTGTTACAAGTAATATGGAGATCATATAGAATAGGTTTGCCTAGGGAAGTTTCTGGAGCATATGAAACATCCAGGTGGAGAAATATATTTAGGTATGTGGGTTTTGAGTTAGGGCAGTGGTCTCAGTGAAAGGTATAGATTCACGAGCTTTCAGCAGATCAGTCAGCACTGAGGACATAAGACCAGGCAGAGAGTGGAATAAAAGACAGAGTGAGCAAGGGTTGTACCCTGGAAAACACCAGATTTTAAGGCATCTCCAGAGAAGAAGATCATTTCACATAAAACTGAATGGAAGAGAGGTAAAAGAAGAAGGAAGAGAGGGTGTTATATAGACATTACAGGAAGGAAGGGTTTTCTAAGATAAAAGTTAGCAAGAGTTTTATTTATTTATTTATTATTGTTATTATTATTATTATTTTGAGTTGGAGTCTCACTCTGTCACCCAGACTGGAGTGCAGTGGCTGCTCCCAGCCACCGCAGCCTCGACCTGCTGGGCTCCAGCGATCCTTCCACCTCAGCCTTCCAAGTAGCTGGAACTATAGGCGCGTGCTATCACACCTGGCTAGTTTTTTTGATTTATTGTAGAGATGAGGTCTCACCAAGTTGCCCAGGCGGGTCTCAAACCCACGGGCTCAGGCAATCCACTCACCTCAGCCTCCCAAAGTGCAGGATTACGGGCTGAGCCACCGAGCCCAGCTAGCAAGAGTTTTAAATGATGAAAAGAAGATTTTTAAAATGTGAAGAAAGAAAATGTCATTAGATTTGGGGGGGGGAGTGAGGTCATAGATTAACTTAACCCCGACAATTTAAAAGAAATGAAATGATGACTGAAAAGCATATACGTTATGATTATATAGGAAAAGGGAGTATAATTTGACGTTAATTGAAGTTGAATACACAAATGAAAACTAGTGATGCAATAGAAGATTGGATAAAGTGTTAGGAAAGGCATATTGCTTTGTCTTTCTTTTTGTTTTCCTTTTAAGATGAGAAATCCTGGGAATAATTATATGTGCTATGGTGAAAGAGCAAATAAAGTTGGAGATTTTCAATATACAAGAAACAAAAGGGAATAACTTTTAGGGAAAGATCCCTGAAAAGGGGGAAGGTAAAGGTAGAAAATAAAGGTAGAAAGATGATTTGAGATAATAAAAGAAACAGAAAAGACAGTAAACATATCAACATATGCAGAAAAATTATGTTTGATGGTTTGTTGGTTGGTTGTTTCTGTTGGTTTTTGAGATAACACAGGATTCAAAAGGTTTATTCCTGCTGGCCTTTTGGCTCTTTAAGAAAATATATTTCACATTAGAGACAATAGACTTAAAGAATACATTTGTGAATCAAAACTAATGTTATGTTAGAAGTTTTCTGAAGGGGGGAGGGAGGGATAAAGAGAGAAAAAGACAGAGAAACTTTACATATTGTTCTTTATCTAGCTAATATAAATACTTTTTACCCTTAAGCTAACACATTAAAAAAAAGTTGGCTACTTCAAGAAAATAATGCTTCATTAAAATTATGCTTAACATAATCATGAACCACTTGGAATTCAGAATGCTGTAACATCGAAACATATGAAACTCCTTTATCTTGTATGAGTTCATGTTATGTTAAAAGATACATACCCAGAGGAACATAAATCGTTTTACAAAAAAGACACACACGTCTGTTTATCACCACACTATTCACAACAGCAAAAACATGAAACCAAGCCTACTGCCCATTGAAAGTGGACTGGATAAAGAAAAGGTGGTACATATACAAGATGGAACATTACACAGCCGTAAGGAAAGACAGTCATGGACTTCACAGCAAATGGATGTCGTTGGAGATCATCATACTTAGTGATCTATCTCAGAAACAAAGAACTGAATACCACATTTTCTCACCCATGAATGGGACCTGAACATTAAACACAATAGCACAAGGGAGGGATTGGCAGTCACAGGACATTGCCAGGGGAGGAAAGAAGAGGGGGAATGTAACAACAAAAAGGGTATCCTGGCCTAAACCAGGGGAAGTGAAGACCAGTTGGAGGCCCAAACTTCACTTCACATACATTACTTATGTACCTAATCCTGATTTGTACCCCATATCTTTATAATAAAATAGTTATTTTTTAAAAACACAGATCTAAGTTTGTGGCAAATTAAGTGCATTATTGTGAACTCTTGTCGCCAATAGTGAGGAGAAAAACAATTATCCTTAACTTGAAAAACAAAAAATTATGATGATAGAATTTTTGATGTCAAGCCAGAACAAAACAATTATTTTAACTGCCAAATTTACCTTCATTTGTCACTACCAAATAAAGCAACTTTGTTGTCACAATTGAACAGCCTTCAAATGTCAGAATCCCCTAAAAATTCAGTCCTGCACTGTTGATAAAGATTCTTTAGTTTTGCAGACCTAAGAAAATTATCCAGTATTTTATTTAACAAGTAATCTTATTGCGATACTTTTTTTCCCCCAAGACTAGGATATATATCCTAAGACAAGTTACTTTCTCTAGACATGTATTCCACTTTACAGAAATAAGGAGGGAAAGAGCTATTGCTAACTGACCCATAATAGAAAAGCTGAGTAATCTCTCTAATTCTTAGGAGAGGGTTATCCAGTGTAACAAATGATGACAGAGCTCATGGTGGAATCTCATAGATACCTCTGCAATCCATCTTATTCGGTTAGCACATATGGATAGAAGCTTCCAAAGCAATGGCAGCAAAATTCAAAGTAACAGAAGGCATTGCTCTTCATGGATTTCAGGTGGCCTATATAACTCTTAGATGCTGCAATTACACAGAAGTAAACAAACAAAATGACAGAAACTAGACTATGTCCTAATGAAAATCATCTCATATCCAAGGGTTTTGCACGTCAATCATGCCTTTTTTTTTTTTTTTTTTTTTTTTTTTTGAGTTGGAGTCTCACTCTGTCGCCCAGACTGGAGTGCAGTGGCCGCTCCTGGCCACTGCAGCCTCGACCTGCTGGGCTCCAGTGATCCTTCCGCCTCAGCCTTCTGAGTAGCTGTAATTACAGGCATGCACTACCACGCCCGGCTGATTCATGCCTTTTTTTTTTAAAGTATCACCATCAATGGTAGTTTCTGATTAATAATTGCTATTAAAACTGTTTTGAAAAGAGAATTTTAAAAAATATTTTGTGTCAAATATGGAGGACCACATGTAGCCATAGAAAAATGGCATTGAGATTCCATGGAAATATTATAAATCAGTTCACAGGGTTCTATTACCACCTTATGATAAATGATACAAATTGGTTAAAATGGTATATTTAGAAAGGCCAAACCATATACTTAAATAAGTAGTGATCCTTGTGTTATCGCTTCCTTTTAAAGTTACCTATATTGACATACACATTTTTTTAAAAATCTAAGAGAGTTGTATTTAGTAATTTAAAATATCAAATTAATTCACATTATTTTCTTATCTGTTCCTCTTAGTTAAAGATTAAGGCACTATGACCACAAATGTTTCCTTGACTATAGTGATCAACTAGGCATTGTGATCAGCAAGCCACATTAGTGATTTTAGGATATATTATGTGATGTTGCAAAAACATATCAAAATCATGGGTGAAAGATATTCGTTCCTTTTCAATAATGGAAATTTAATTGATAAATGGACAAAGTTCACAAAAGGAAAATTTCAGAATAAGCTATGTACCTTTCTAATCCATGAGCAAATATTTTTATAATGTGAATTGAAACAAATGAGTCATTTTTTTACATATGTCTGAAGGAAAAAAATCTCTTTAAAAAACATTTTCTCTTTAAGTCTTTTCAGAGTACCCCTCAATATTGATCTCTCAGCGGCAAATTCTTATTGACACAGTATTTTAAGCCATAAATGTTTAACATCAATCACAGGATCATAAGATATTGGAAAAGTAAGTTTTATAATAATTACAATGTAAATGTTGATTCTGATTACCAGAATAAATTCAATGAAGGGAATAAATATTTTTTATGAGAATAAAACTCATGTAGAGTTTAGAAGACCATAAAGAACAAATAAAATTTGACCATAAAAATAAATAAGAAAGGGTAAACAAAATCATCTTTTTAAACATTAAGCACACTGTGTTCTGATGCAGTATTTTCAACTGTAACAATCCCTTTGAACAGATTGATCAGGAAGTTTAAATAGATACTATGTTCTTATAAAATTAATTAATTCAAGGAGTAGACTGATGTTAGATTTTAATTCAGTTTAAGAGAACAATTTGTACTATCCTATAGATTTTACTGGGAATCACATCTCTTTTTGGTGCTTGTGTTATTTAGTATTGTCCTATTAGAAAGCTATAAGGTAGAATTCGTCTTCATAAATCTCTGTGTATGGCTACATCCAATCATTATTTCAATTAAGCTTTCTTCACATGTAAAACCAGGCAAGTATTACAAATGTGCAAACAGAAAATATAGGTGTGGCAAGGTGTTGCTTAATCATTATTGGATAATTGTTGGACAGCCTTCAGAATCTCTTCATCCACAAAGCCAGTTTCAGATAAAATGCAAGATTTAGACTGCTATGCAACTCTGCGTGGCAATTAGTATAATAATCACTATGTAGGACATTCTTCAGTTTTCATTCTCCAACTTACTCCCCACCTCAATCTAGTAAGATCCTTCAAATAAATAATATATTATTTCAAATAAACAGCAAATAAATTCAGGTTGGAAGAGTTCTCAGGAATCAAATCTAATAGTTTGCAAACTTTCTTTTTGGTAATGAAATTCTTTTGTATTTTTTTCCTTTAGAAAAATGACTTAGAACTCTATACATGGAAAGGACTAAAATGTAATAGTTTAGGTTGAAAGGAGACCTAGGTTGTAGAACCAAAGGTGAGGCTTCGCTATCACTGCCATTTTGACTCCACAATAGGGCTTTGTGCGTGTGGTGTGTGTGTATGTGTGTGTGTGATGTTACAGATTAGTGTAGTCATATAGGCACATGTATATGTGTGTATATATTCATATAAATCTGTGTATATATGCATTTATTTGCATTTGCATATGTATGTATACATATAAACTCGTGTATATATGTATATCTGTGTGTATAAACTTCCTTTAAGTGCTCTAACTCTGGGTGTTTTATTTTAATACTTAAAAGAAAAGACAATTTTAAAGTAAATGAAGAGGTACCCATCATAACCTTTTGTAAGTTTTTATAACTAAAGTCATATTTTACAGAGCAACATTTCTCAAAATGAAGTCTTACTGGTTTCATTATGCTTCTTTTTACAAAAAAGGTGGAGAAAGTTGATATAATGAGTAAACATCAGGGTTAGCACTCTTGAAAAATGTCAAGGTCATGAAAGACAAGGAGAGACTGGCAAACTATCCCTTATCAACATAGTTGTATATGTGGAGTCTATAAACATAGACTTATAGGGAAACTTACGAACCTAAATGCGTAGATGGAGAAAGTTGATATGAGTAAGCATAAAAAAAAAAAAAACACTGATCAAAAACATTGAGGCTATAAAAGACAACAATAAACTGCCGAACTATCCCTACTGTACGTAGATGAAAAAAATTCTAAACAATATATAAGGGGGAAACCGCCCCAAAACAAAATTTATTTATTTAAAAGATTGTTCTTACATGTTTAAACTTCTTCAGTCACCTTCAAAGTACTCTTCATTTGATGCAATACACCTATTGAGATGCTTTTTCTACTGCTCAAAGCAGTTTTGAACTCACCAATTTTTATGGCTTTTAGCACTTCTGTTGTTTTGTTTCACCTCTTCCACATCAGCAAAATGTTTCCCTTTGAGGACTTTTTTCATCCATGGAAACAAAAAAAAATCTCTCAGGGTGAGATGGGGTGAAATAGGGAGGGTAGGGAACTGGGGTTATGCCATTTTTGGTCAAAAACTGAACACTCAATGTGATATGGGCAGGTATACCCATAAATCACCCATCATGAAATGTGCAACACACTAAAGAAATTTCAACAAAAAAAAATTTCACTGAAGTTGAACACAGCTGCTCACAACAACACTAGCTGGTATAGTAATGCTGATTAGCTCCTAGAACACATATGTAGCAGGGGAAGCCATTACTATAAGGGGCCCACACTCCAACAGATCATTTCAGGGATTATTGCGTGCCCCTCATACTAGCAAACTAAACTTAACAGTACATTAAAACAATAATGTACCATGATCAAGAGAGATTTATCCCTGGCATGCAAAGATGTTTCAATATATGCAAGTCAATAAATGTGATCCATCATTTCAACAGAATGAAGGATGAAAATTACATAATTATCTCAACAAATGGAGAAAAGACACACCACAAAAATCACTATATTTTCTAATACAAACTCTCAACAAATTAGGTATAGAGAAATGTACCTCAACATAATAAAAGTCATATAGACATGCTCACAGCTAACTTCATATTCAACAGTAAAAAACTGAAAGCTTTTCCTCTAAATCAGGAACAAGACAAAAATGCTCATTCTCACCACATCTATTCAATAAAGAACTGGAAGACTTAGAGGAATTAAGCAACAAACAGAAATAAAAGGCATCCAAATTAGAAAGGAGAAAATAAAATAGTCTCTGTTTGAAGATTGCTTAATTTTATATAGAGATAACCCTAAGGATTCTACCAAAACCCAGTTAGAATAAGTAAACAAGTTGAGTGAAGTTAAAAGAGAAAAATTAACATACAAAAATCAATTGCATTTTTATACATTAGCAACAAACCATTTGATGAAAAATTAGGAAAGCAATCCCATTTCAATAGCATCGAAAAATAAATAAATAAAACACTTAGGAATACATTTAACCAAGGAGGTGAAAGATGTATACACTAAAATGAAATATTAATTTAACAATTGAAGACACAAATAAATGAAAAGATACTGTTATGATCACTAATTTGAAGAAATCATGAAGTTAAAATGTCCAAATCACTCAAAGCAATCTACTGATTCAGTGCAATTCATATCAAAATTCCATTTTTTTATGGAAATAAAAAAATCCTAAAATTCATAGGGAACCACAAACACTCCAAATAGTCAAAACAATCTTGATTAAAAAGAACAAAACTGAAGGCATCATAGTACCTGATTTCAAAATATACAGCAAAACTATAGTAATTAAAACAGCATAAAAACAGACATATAGATCAATGAAACAGAATAGAAAGCTTAGGAATAAATGATTGTATTAGTTTGTTTAGTGCTGTTAAAACAGAATACTTGAGACTGGGAAATTTACAAAGAAAATATTATTTGGCTCACAGTTCTGACGATTGGAAAGTTCAAGACAGGGCATCTGCATCTGGAACGGTCTCTGTCTACTTCAACTCTTGGCAGAAAGTAGAAGGGGAACCTGCGTTTGCAAAGAGATCACATGGCCAGAAGGGAAGCAAGAGAGAGAAACCAAGGAAGCCAGATGCTTTTTAACAACCTGCTCTCTAAGCAATTAAGCCATTCCCTTGAGCACAAGAACTCCCTCCCTCCAGAGGACATTAATCCATTCATGAGAGATCCACCCTCATGACCCAAACACCTCTCACTAGGCCTCGTCTCCCAACACTGCAACACTAGGGATCAAATTTCAACATGAGTTTTCTTGGGACAAACCAAATCATAGCAATGGTCAATAGAGCTTTGACAAAGCTACCAAGAACACACAAGGGAAAGAGACAGTCTCTCCAGTAAATGGTGCTGGGAAAACATGCAGAAGAATGAAATTGGACCCTTAACTCATTCTATACCCAAATATCAACTCAAAATAATGGATCAAAAATTAAAAACTTAAGATGAAACTGTAAAGTTACTGGCAGAAAACTTTTAAAAACTTCTTGATATTAGTCTAGACAATTATTTTGGAGGGGGGCATAACCCAAAAAGTAAAGGCAGTAAAAGCAAAAATAGACAAATGGAATTGCATCAAATTAAAAAGCCTGTGCACATAAAAGGAAACAATTAACAGAATGAAAATACAATCTACAAAATCAGATATTATTTACAAATCATGTGACTGACAAGGGGCTAATATCTGAAATGCATAAGAAAATAAACTCAATAGCAAGAAAAAAACCCAGTTAAAAAAGGGCAATAAGCCGGGCTCGGTGGCTCAGCCTGTAATCCCGCGCCTTTGGGAGGCTGAGGTGAGTGGATTGCCTGAGCCCGCGGGTTCGAGACCCGCCTGTGCAGCGAGACCTCATCTCTACAAGAAATCAAAAAATCAGCCAGGCGTGGTAGCGCATGTCTGTAATTCCGGCTACTTGTAAGGCTGAGGTGGAAGGATCGCCAGAACCCAGCAGGTCGAGGTTGCGGGGGCCGGGAGCAGCCACTGCACTCCAGTCTGGGTGACAGAGTGAGACTCCAACTCAAAAAAAAAAAAAAAAAAAAAGCCAATGGACTTGAGTAGACGTTTCTCAAAAGAAGAAATACATAAGGTCAACAGGTATTCAAAAAAATGTTCAGCATCACTAATCATCAAGGAAATGCAAATTAAAACCCCAGTGAAATATCATGTCAAACTTGTTATAGAATAGTTATTATCAACAAAGAAAAATTATAACAAGTGTTGGTAAGGATATAAAGAAAAGAGACCCTTTTTGTGCACCATTTGTTGGGTATGTAAATTGATATAGTCATTATGGAAAACAGTATGGAGTTTCTTCAGAAAATTAAAAAAGAACAATTATATGTTCCAGCAATGTCACTTCAGAAACATGAAAATATATTTGCACTTGTATACCTATCGCTGCATTATTCACAATAGCAAAGATATGGAATCAACTCAAGTGTCTGTCAATGGACAGATAATTAAAGAAAATGTGTGTGTATATATATATGCATGTGCAGTGGAATATCATTCAGCTTTAAAAAAAGATATCTTGTCATTGGTGACAACATTGATGAAGCTGGAGGTCATTATGCCATGTGAAATAAGTCAGGTAGAGAAGGGCAAATACTACATAATCTTACTTATATATGGATTCTAAAAAAGTCAAACTCTAGCCGGGCTCGGTGGCTCAGCCTGTAATCCCGCGCCTTTGGGAGGCTGAGGTGAGTGGATTGCCTGAGCCCGCGGGTTCGAGACCCACCTGGGCAGCGAGACCTCATCTCTACAATAAATCAAAAAGTCAGCTGGGCTATGGTAGCGCCTGCCTGTAATTCCGGCTACTTGGAAGGCTGAGGTGGAAGGATCACCAGAGCCTAGCAGGTCGAGGCTGCGGTGACCGGGAGCGGCCACTGCACTCCAGTCTGGGCGACAGAGTGAGACTCCAACTCAAAAAAAAAAAAAAAAGTCAAACTCACAGAAGCGGAGAGTAGAATGGTGGTTACCAGGGGCTGGGGGTATAGTTGCAAGGGGAAGGAGATGAGCTAAATGGGGAGATGTTGGTCCGAGGGTACAAAGTTTCAGTAACACAGGATGAATATGTTCTGGAGATCTCATATACAGCATGGTAACTATAGGTAATAATCATGTATTGTATACTTTAAATTTACTAAGATAATAGATCTTAAATGTTCTCACCATATAGAAAAAAGCGATAACCATGTGAGATAATGAATATATTAATTAGCTTGTTAGTAGTAATCATTTTATAGTGTATATGTTTATCAAACAGTATATATGTATATCAAAACACCATGTACATCTCAAATATATACAATTTTTATCAATTATATCTCAATAAAACTTCTAAAATGAGAAAAAAAAGAAAATAGAAGAGTTGGAATTCTTTCCTAATTATTTAATGAGGCTGTCATAACTCTCTTCGAAACCTAACAGAGTGTTTTTAAAAATAGAGATTAATCTCCCCAAAACACAAAATCTTTAATAAACTGTGGCAGTGCATATTTATTGCAGCATTATTTACTATAGCAAAAAAGTGGAACCACCACGCTGCCCACTGAAAGACAACTGGATTTTTTTAAATGTGGTATATATACATAACAAAATATTATTCAGCCATAAAGAAGGACAAAATTACGAACTTCGCAGCAACTTGGATGGACTTAGAGGCTATAATACTGAGTGATCTATCACAGAAACAAAGGACCGAGTATCACATGTTCTCACTCATAAGCGGACCTTGAACAACTATCATAATACTCTAAGAAAGGGATTGGCAGTAGTGGGAAACTGCCAGTGGAAGGGGGAGCACACTTCATCAACAAGGGTACCTGCATAATGAACATTTGTATACCTAACCCTGAATTGTACTCCACATCTTTAAAATTAAAAACTAAAAAAAAAAACTTAAAAAATAAACTGTGGCAAATGGAAACAAGCAATATATAAAAATTTTAATTCATCATGGTCAAGTGAGGCCCATGCCTAAAATGCTAGCATAATTTAACATTTGAAAGTCGATCATCATAATTCACCACATTAAAGGACTATAAGATAAAAATCACACGATCATCTCAAATAGATGCATTAAGAACATTTGACAAGCCGGGCTCGGTGGCTCAGCCTGTAATCCCGCGCGCTTTGGGAGGTTGAAGTGAGAGGATTGCCTGAGCCCGCGGGTTCGAGACCCACCTGGGCAACTTGGTGAGACTTCATCTCTACAATAAATCAAAAAAATCAACCGGGCATGGCAGCGCATGCCTGTAATTCCAGCTACTCGGAAGGCTGAGGCGGAAGGATCACCAGACTCCAGTGGATCAAGGCTGCGGTGGCCAGGAGCAGCCACTGCACTCCAGTCTGGGTGACAGAGTGAGACTCCAACTCAAAAAAAAAAAAGAACATTTGGCAAATCCAACATCAATTTAGGCAAAAATTATCAGCAAGCTAGGAATAGAAATAACTTCCCAATCTGACAACAGCCCACTATGAAAAGCCTTCATAGCATCATATTTATTAACAAAATGTTTAAAAATTTCCTCCTAAAATCCAAAGCCAGTTATATTATATTACAGATTATATTGGTTATATTACAGATAATATTGGTTAGCCCTAGCCAGGATACTAGCATACTATCAGTAAACATTTGGAAAATATTTTTTAAATTAAATTTTTACAAAATAACTCAGGAATATATTTGAGAGAACATGTCCATGATTTTCATTATTGAGAATAGTAAAATATTGCCAATAAATTGAAGAGGACCTAATAAAATATGAGATACACCATGTATATTAATTATGTCTCAATATTATTAAGATGTCAATCCTCCCCAAGTGTATAGATTTAATGCAATCCTAATCAAAATCCAATTAGGCTTTCTTTTTAAAAAATGACAAGATAATCTAAGATTTTGATGGGAAAAGTATAGAGTACTAGAAAAATTATTTAAAAAGAAATACAAAGTTGAAGTCCGTGTAGTAATGGCATTAGGTTAAGAATAGCAATCAATGAAACAGAATGATCCAGAAATAGTTACATTAAGGTCAAAATGATGTTTACTCAAGTATCAACGTAATTCATTGGCAAAGACTGTCTTTTCAATCAATGATGCTGGAAGAACTGAATGTCTGTAAAAAACAAAAGTCCCAACCTCTACTTCCCCCATAAAGACAAAATATAACATACCTGTTGAGTCACTGCTGTTGCTAGAGTGCCACCAGCACTGTCCCCTGAAATACAGATTCGGGTGGGATCCACTCGATATTTTGTAAGAATTTTATCCTGAAGAAAAAATGTGACTGCAGCAATGGCATCCTCAAACTGAGCAGGATATTGGTGTTGAGGAGCCAGTCTATAGCTTTAAAAAAGAACAGTAAGCTTTTATGGTTATATGAGTCCAGCTATCACTCAAATAGCAAATAGATACAACTTAGCACCAGGCCTTTTTGTTCAATCTACTAAAAATCAGCCTTGCATTTTCTACTAATCTCGATTAGAATGAAAACCAGTATAACGTTTTTTCAATCTTGTACCTCAAGTCCACGGATGGCATTATGTATGAGGAGCATTCAGGGGAATTTATAAACTTCCCTGGAATTGTAAACAAAATGTTTAGCTCGAGTGTATTTTGGATATGAGATTCTCTATAGCATATTCTCAATGTCACTGGAAGTCTAAATATTTTTTAAACCCTTGTATAAAAAGCACTATGATTTTTAAATTTACTTATATTTTATTTTATTTATTTTTTGTAAAGCTGAGGCTTCACTATGTTGCCTAGGCTGGACTCGAACTCCTGAGCTACAGTGAGCCTCCTGCCTTAGTCTCCCAAAGTGCTAGGATTATAGACATGAGCCACTGAGCCCAGTTAGCACCATGAATTTTTAGAAGTAGCAGATCTCAGAGCACATTCCAGGCAAGTATCCTATTTTATCAAGGTCATTTAGATTAAAAAAAATTCTACAAGCTGGCAATGCATACACTTCATCATAGATAATGCCTAGCAGTTGATGCTAAATACAAATTTTGAAATATAAACACAATTTAAATATGCAAGGGAGCTTGCTTGTTTCTGGTAAACTCATTTGTAAAGCAAATTATATACATCATTCAATGGGTGCAAATGGATTTTCCCCCAAATATGCAGACTAGTAAAACAAGAAAATATCTCTATTAGCCTGTTTTCAGAGTTAACTCTTTCCTTCCTTTTTTCTTTCTTTCTTTCTTTCTTTCTTTCTTTCTTTCTTTCATTTTAAAAATGTAGGGTACGATTTGGGATTAAGTATACAAGCAGACAACATACAGGTAAAGTTTGGGCCTCCCATTGGTCCCCACTTTGCCTGGTTTAACTTTTTATTTTTGGTCTTCAGAATGCCAAAATTTGTAAATATTTATACTTAACATTAAATGTGGGTGAAAGAATTCTTAGAATTTTATTATAAACTGTCTAAATAATTCTAAAGCATAATTTAGACATAAGTATGTACCAAAAGGTGTTAGTATCTTTACTTAGAATGTAGCAGATTTAGACATTTTAGTAAAAGAACAACACAAATTGTAAGGATTGGATAGAATGTATAAGATAGACACAAACTTATATCATTATATTGAGATAGATTTAAAGTAAGATTTAGATTACTTCAAAGGCTATCGTGGTAAAAAAAAAAAAAAACCATGAAGTTCTTTTAGGTAATGTAAATAAGCATGAGGATGATGATAGAAACACTTTTTAGATGATCAAAATTTTTTTTGTTTTTTGAGTTGGTGTCTCACTCTGTTGCCCAGACTGGAGTGCAGTGACCACTCCCGGCCACTGCAGCCTCGACCTGCTGGGCTCCGGCGATCCTTCCACCTCAGTCTTCCAAGTAGCTGGAACTACAGGCGTGCGCTACCACACCCAGCTGATTTTTTTTTTTTTTTAATTTATTGTAGAGATGAGGTCTCGCCAAGTTGCCCAGGCAGATCTCGAACCCGCGGGCTCAGGCAATTCACTCACCTCAGCCTCCTAAGGCGTGGGATTACAGGCTGAGCCACCGAGCCTGGCTCTAGATGATCAAATTTTTACTTAAGTTTTCTCTCTATACTTCTATAGCTGCCTAGGTTACTAAAAAAGAAAAAAAAGAAAAAAAAAGCCATGTCACCAAGTCCTGTAGGATTTATTGAATTAAAAGTCTTTAATTTTTTGCTACTATAAACTAGGGAAAAAAGGGAAGGAAAAAAAAATTTCCCCCAGAGGACATTCATTCTGGATGTCAGAAATCCAGAATACAGTATACCAATATGAGTGAAAAAAAAAATACTGAACTGTTCTAAGACATTCTAGTATGTTTCTGCAAAATCCAGACTGTAAGATCACTCTTCCTCAGAATGGCTTAAAATTATTAGCTGGTCCCAACTTTTACTGCCTACGTCAATCCAAACAAAAAATATTCTGAAATTAAACTTATCTTACCTGCTCAAATACAACCCAATATCCCGAATGCATAATGGTTGATTTACTTCATCCTGTCCTGCTATGTTACTTGGGATACAACTAGGGTCTTATAAGGCCTGAATTATGTGTCTAGAGCAACAGTGTTTCCAAAAATGCTCATCCTGGGTTGTATCTCAGAGATTCCCACAGTCACAAGAAAGTAATGGAACACTGAACCCCTTGGGGAGCAGTCTACGTTTCAATGGTGGTAAGTAAAATATATTAATTTTTTAAATTGCATTTGAGACATAGATGATTTGATTTGGAAATCAAACCTTTACATGGTAAAGGCAAAAATCATAGCAGTCAGAGAAAATTATTCTCTTACTCCACGCTTACAACAACAGCATCAAGTTTGGTTGCAGTCCATCTATTCAGGTGATCCATAGATGTTTGCTCTGAAATGAAGAAATAAACATCAAAGTACTTTCTGTAATTAAAAAGTAACAGAAACAGTTATAGCTATGAATGTGGAAAGAACTGTGGTTCGAGAATGTCACATAGAAGTTTTTATTTCCCACCCAGTTTTCATGTAGACAGATGTGAATCCACATAACACACACTGCCCCTCCCAGTCTTTTCAGTCACTCTCTCCAAGGGTAAAAAGATGACTTTGCCAATTAGTATTTTGGGGAAGATTATCTAGTATTAGCCCATTCTTACTTTTTCTTGCTCTCCGCTATCTGTACACAATGACCCTTGCAAGGACTCTTTGTGTCTTGGTGCATTCTACTCAACTTTGCTTCTCCAGGCAACAAGATTCATAGGGAGGAGGTATGTGACTGGTCAGTAGGGCCAGCCACAACAGCTGGTTAATCTCTCTAACTTAAGAGTGAAACAGCTACAACATGCATTCACCAAAGCCTTCATTAGAAAAAATGATAGAGTTTTGACTTTCATTTGCATGAATTCTGTACATTTCAATTGGTTAAGAAGTCATGGGAGAAAATAATACTGACTCTCTAAAACAATGCTTAATAACATAGCTTCTCAAAACCTCTGTTTTCTTTGAATATGCTATGTTATGAAACGATCCAAAAACATCGGCATTAAGACAGAGTCTAAGGACCAGTAACTAGATTTTGAGAAATCCTCTGGCAAGCTAGCATATGGACTTAGATGTATATGAGTTTTAATATGCTCGGCACACAAGCCATTGACTTCCCCCCAATACACACACACACACACACACACACACACACACACACACACACACACACACACACACACACATGCACACACACCCCTTTCCCAAGTACTCACAAAAATCCTATTTACCAGCACCCTGAGCACAACACCTTGGAAAATTCCGTAATATCTGCTACTGCTTTATTTACCACAAGATCCTTGAAAAATCAGAGAATTCTAGAGTTATGATCAAATTCCAGAGTTTTCTAAGGCTTCTCTTGCACATTAACAAAACATCAAATTAAAACACTATTTAAATACAGGGTGTGTGACAACCTGGAAAAACAGAAAAGCAAATCACCCAGTCTTTTAGGTGGAAAAAATAATGCTTTCATTAAAGATTGAGTTGATAATGTGCAAGAAAAGGCAATGCATGGATGAAGACTCAAAGGTACATGATCTAAGAATTTTCTGACTTTCACCTTGTTAACAAAAGACAGCGAGATCTGCAGAAGAAAAAGGGAGAGCTTTATTTTTGATCAAACACAATCTGTGGATTGGGGAATTACAGCTTCATAAAATAAAAGTGCTCCAGAGAACACAGAGGGTCTCTGGCTAAAATATGGGAAGTTGAGGAAGGAGGATGCTTGAACCTAGAAGTTCAAGGCTGCAGTGAACTATGATTGTACCACAGCACTTCAGCCTGGGTGACATAGCAAGACCTTGTCTCTAAATAATAAAATAATTTTTTAAATAATTTTTTTTTTTTAAGTATGAAAGATCTTGTCTCAGTCCTCAATCAGGTCTGTATATTCAGTCCCAATTGGTTGAAAACAGCTGAGTCCTGATTAAATAGTTTCCAAGACCCAAACCAAAAGTCTGTTGGATACCCCTTCAGGCGGCTGGTGGGAGTAGTTGTCCAGCCAAAATGTCTCTGCTCAGGAACCTTAGTTCAGAGGTGCAAACAGGATGTTTGCCTGGAACTGTCCTTCCCATAAAGAACAAAACAAAAACAAAAAACTACCTTCTCTCACTCATCAGGACCCCTGGGTTCCTATTATCTTCATCTGGGTGTCCTTACCTGCCACGCAGAGCCCATCTCATCTGGAGACTTTGAGATTTTATTTGCAGTTTTATTTCACAAACTTTAAAGCTCCTCAATAATATATTTTAAGCCTATGTCTTAATTGTTATCTCCCAATGCTTAAGTTATCTTACCACCAAAGTCAAATTAAGTTTTTTGTTTCCTATTCTTATCTTAAACTATTTTTACTCACACAATGTCTATTGATATAATCTGATCATGTTTTTCTCTATTTCACGCCTGTTAATTGCATTTATAGTGCTTGTAGAATCCAGGTAGAAACAAGAAAAACAGCCGGACTCGATGGCTCAGCCTGTAATCCCCAGCCTTTGGAGGCTGAAGTGAGTGAATTGCCTGAGCCCGTGGGTTCGAGACCCGCCTGGGCAACTTGGTGAGACCTCATCTCTACAATTAAAAAAAAAAAAAAAATTAGCTGGGTGTGGTAGCGTGTGCGCCTGTAGTTCCAATACTTGGAAGGCTAAGGCGGAAGGATTTCCGGAGCCCAGCAGGTCGAGGCTGCGGTGGCCGGGAGCAGCCACTGCACTCCAGTCTGGGTGACAGAGTGAGACTCCAACTCAAAAAAAGAAAAAAGAAAAACAAGAACCACAGAAGTATGTAAAAAAGTGTACTAGAGTGACATTTTCTTGTATTTCTTAGTTCTCAAAGCAACTTTGGCATGTTTTGGGGGAAAAAAGGAAAAGCCTAGAAAAAAAAGAAAACTGAAACTTGCAAATACCAGAAAATATTTATAATGTCTACTTTTGATTGATCAAAAATAGACTTTTTTTGCAATTTATATATATATATGTCTTGGGAGACCTGAAAACAAGTAATACACAAATATAAAAGTAAGACACAGGGGAAAAAACACAAAAAAAAACACATCTGGAATTTATCTGAGCAGAACATAGAAATGTTGTATCCTGAGTAATAATTCTCACATGTTTAGGAATTGCTGATCACAATCATTGTCCATTTTGGTAAAAGGGATAGCAATATAATAATCAGGAACATTTCTTGTTATTTTTCAAGCAAAGAGATATTTTCTCATTTGTGGTATGTCTCTTGTGCTTACTGAAGTCCTAGGTAATATGTAAATGAACATTTGAATATTTCCTAGACCTTATAAAAACCTTAGTGGAATTAATGCATCTCTGATGAAAAATGAGGCCAAATTGGTATTTAATTTATCTTATCAAGGAAGCAGGTTATTCTGACTATGTAATAAATTTACTTAACCTTCTAAAATAGAAAGCACCACCATGAAAAAATACATATATATATGACCATCCTAATGCCTGATACAAATTTAATTAAAATAGATAAAATTAGTTTTCTAAAAACATTAAGGAGATGAAAATACATAAGAGAAAAGTACTAGGAGAATATTTTGGATAATAATAATCCCCGTAGAGCTCATCAGAAATCTCTGTCAGTTATTATTTTTATTTTTTTAGAATCAGAGTCTCACTGTCTCCAATGCTGAAGTGTAGTGGTACAATCACTGCAGTCTCGACCTTCTGGAATCAGGTGATCTAACCACTTCAGCTTCCTGAGTAGCTGGGCCTGCACGTGCACTCCACCATACCCAGATAATTTTTTTGCCTTTTTGTAGAGACAAGGTCTCACTACATTGCCTAGCCTGGCCATTCTGTGTTTTGTTTTTGCTTTTTCCTTCAAAAACATATTTGTGGAATATTCACTGAATGTGAAGTACCTGAAAAGTAAGGAAACTGGACTTCATGGGAAGAGTATTATAACAGTTCCATTTTATATTTTCCTTTTAGAGTCAAGACTAGGAATTGCATTCTAAACTTTATCACTACTGGTATTATTATCAATAACTGAAAAATTGATCTTGGAACAAACCAATGGCGTATGCTTCTGATTTGCTGATTAAAACATCTGGATCATTTTAGTATTTCTGCCCCTGAATATATTCAGATCCCAAAGAAAAAAGTGTTAGTACTTGATTGTTTATGCCCTATTTTCATTTGATATATGTTCATTCAATATTAAAGCTAAGGAGAATAAAATGTTTACCAAAACAAGACAAAACAACATAATTCAAAATCACCATTATATTATTTGACAAACATATGTCTATGTCTATCTCTCTATTAAGTAACTAACACTTATACCTATACTTACCATATCCATATAAGCATGCATACATATGTATACATAAGTATAAGTATATATTTATAAAAATATCTTAAATCAAAACATATAACCAGTTATACTTTTTCCTTGTATGATGATGAACTTACTGAAACTTCCAAGACAAAAAGCACCACCATGCATATATATTACAGCTCGTCTTAGGGTTTCTGTCTTTCCCTTTGGCAGGTACAAACGTACTGGAATGTTAGCAAAAGTTGTATCAGTCACTGTGACGTATTCATCTGAAAGTGGTTCAGTATAATCCAGCCTTATTATCATAGAAATAAAATCTTCAAATCTCATGATACCCATATTTTCGAAACCCAGAGCCTGGATAAACAAAACAAAATTAAACATTTGGATCTTTAAATAACACCAAATGCATATAAAGAGATAGTCAAACAAAAAGGAATATAACTTAAGTAACAAAGTGAATGTTTATAAACAACAGCTCTAAATAATACTGTAAAGGTCTCAGCTATTCAGTATTTTATTTTATTTTATTTTATTTTTGAGTTGGAGTCTCACTCTGTCACCCAGACTGGAGTGCAGTGGCCGCTCCTGGCCACCGCAGCCTCGACCTGCTGGGCGATCCTTCCGCCTCAGCCTTCCAAATAGCCGGAATTACAGGCATGCACTACCACACCTGGCTGATTTTTTTTTTTTTTTTTTTTTTTTGAGTTGGAGTCTCACTCTGTCGCCCAGACTGGAGTGCAGTGGCCGCTTCCGGCCACCGCAGCCTCGACCTGCTGGGCTCCGGCGATCCTTCCGCCTCCCGCCTTCCAAGTAGCCGGAATTACAGGCGCGCGCTACCACGCCCGGCTGATTTTTTGATTTATTGTAGAGATGAGGTCTTGCTGCCTAGGCGGGTCTCGAACCCTCGGGCTCAGGCAATCCACTCACCTCAGCCTCCCAAAGGCGCGGGATTACAGGCTGAGCCACCGAGCCTGGCTTTTCTCTGGCTTTTCAAAAGCTTTTCAGTTTGATGAGGTCCCACTTGTCTGTTTTATCTCTTATGACATGAGCACTTGGGGTTTTGATCAGGAATTGGTTGTCAGATCCAATTTCCATAAGGGTGTCTCCTGCATTTTCTAAGATTCTTATAGTTCGAGGTTTTACATTTAGGTTTTTGATCCATTTAGAGTTGATTTTTGTGTACTGTGATAGGGAGGGGTCCTGTTTCATTCCTCTGCTTGTGATCAGTCAGTTTTCCCAGCACCATTTACTGAATATGTTCTCCTCTTAGTGGTTGTTAATGGAAGTTTTGTCGAAGATGAATGGTTTGAGAAATTGAGATTTTGCTTCTAGAATCTCTATCCTGTTCCATTGATCTATAAGCCTGTTCTTGTGGCAATACCAGGCTGTAATAATAATAACAAATCTCTCAGTGGACTGCAGTAGGGTTTAAACAGATTAGTACTTTCAATTAAAGTAGAAGAGTGCCCAGTATGTGTGTATATTCAGTAAATCTTGTCTTATGATTAACTATTTTTTCACTAATAAGAATTCTTGAGTATTTTTATACTAATTGAATATAATCAAGTAGAATATACCTTAAAGTGAGTTTTTGGTAAATGACTAAATATAGTTAACTTTTCATTTGTGAATTGGTTTTTAATAAATAGATTTTTCCTTGTTTCTCATTTCTTGTATTTTATGCTTTTGAGTAGATACTTAAATATTTTTTAAAATCATAACAACTACAATTTTAGAGATTGCTTTTGGCTCTTCTAGCATAATATTTAATTCTCAGAACAATCCTGCAAGGTATTTATTATTAATATCTCTTGTGTTATAATACATTTTTACATATTTCATAATATATTATTATATTTTGTATGTAAAAAGTGTACAATGAAGGGTTAAGAAGATTTTCAAAATTGAACATAATTTTATTTTTTATTTTAGTTAAAGTCTCACTCCATCTCCCAGGCTGGAGTGCAGTGGTACATTCATGGCCACCCCAGCATCGATCTGCTGGGCCAAGGTGATACTTTCACCTCAGCCTGACAAGTAGCCGGAACTACAGACGCATGCTGCCAACCCCGGCTAATTTTTTTGGTTTATTGTAGAGATGAGGTCTCGCCAAGTTGCTCAGGCTATTCTCGAACCCATGGTCTCAGGCAATGCCCTCACCTCGGCCTCCCAAAATGCTGGGATTACAGCCTTGAGCCACCGTGCCCGGCCCACAATTCTTTTTTTTTTAAAACCAAACTCTGCCTTTTGATGTAACATGTGATTACAAAGTAATGCATTTATTTTTCAAGGCCACTTAATTCCCTTTCATATGTTAAAAAATTAATTATTCTTACTGGTATCACACGTTTGAGTTACAAAATTCATATCTGACAAGAATAAAATTATTTTTCCTAAAACTCCCAATGACTGTTAAATTTTCTAGAATAATCTTTAAATAATTACATGTGTACTCTTATAATCTTTTTTAAAATAAAGAATAACCCATACACTATTTCAAATACATAAAGTACATAATCTTAGTATAGATGGAGAATAATGAGAATAATTTGAAGCCGAGAAAATAAAAAAATAAAAGTAAAATGTTTTAGCTGGGCGTTCTGCTAATGTTGTAATTTTGATGATAACATTAGTTGAGTTTTAAATACTTATGAGATAATCAAGGAAGATAACATAGTTTCTCTGTGGAGCTGACACTTGTTTACCCACAAAGTCCTTCATTTTATATTAAGACAAGAAGTAAGAACATTGGAGAAAAAGACAGTTATGAAGAAGGTGAACCTTTAGAAGTAATTAGAGGGAAAAATATAAGGACTTAGCAGACATCAGAAGGAGCTGGGTACTGTTTCACAGATCTGTTGTCTGCTGCATAAAGCACCATAGGCAGCCTCTTCCCTTATACCATGGATTGCTCCCTCTTTTCTGATCATTTGCTGTCTTTGTCTACTTTTTTTAGCCTCCTACTGCTACTATTATCAAAGAACTTTTCTGGAAGCTACTTGGTTCGACAGAAGGAGTACAGGTTTTGAATACAGGTCTAGGTTCAAATTCTAAAGTTATTACTTTTTACCTGCATGTGCTCTTCTGAATCTGCTTGTCTTCCTACATAAACTGATACAAATAATTGCAGAATAGTAGGAAATGAGTGGAAGTATATACTATTAAAAGTCTATAAATTATAAGAGCAAAAAATGTTAGTTTCTCGCCATATCTCCCCCTTATGGAGTTATTTTTGCATAAATTCAATGTGTATATTCCAAGTCAGACAATGCCTGAAACTCGTAATTAATAATTGAAAATGGGCAATGAATGCCACTGCATAGTAAGAGCTGTAAAAAATAACATCAAACAAGTACAAACATCAATAAGAACATCTGAACCATTAAAAATTCAAATTTAAGTAAAGTTATCAAATAAACTGTAAAGCCTTTCTCTTCACCAATACCATTTCTTATATGCATATCACAATAAATGGGTCTTTACATTTAGACTTAAACTCCTAGAAGCAAGAATTCTGTCTCACTCTTTTTTGCACAAAAGTAGTGTTTAATTTACTTAATGTTATTTAGTTAATTTACTCAAACAAGCAAGCAATGGTTCTTTAAAAATGGAGACACTACTACTATTAATTAAAAAGCTCATCAGCACTCATTTTTAGTCAATAAAGCATTCCAATCCCCAGCAGGAAAAAAAAAATGTTAATCTTACCAAAAATGTCAAAGTTTTAGTAACTGAATCCAAGGCCATTATTTTCCACCTTTCTTCAATGTTGTCCGGTATGGGTGTGTAAATATGAGAGACAAAAAGAGCACAGAAAAGCCCCAAGCAGAGGGTTTTGAATGACATGATGTTTCTTTTTTAGCTTTTCAGAACTGAAAGTAAAATGTTTTTATAAATACTGAATGTAGCAGAGCAAATGTGAACCAGTAACTTTCTCAGGAGATATGATCATCATTACAGCATCAGTAGCAAGTTGTTTTGCAAATACACAGACCCTGAAATAGATGTCATAATTTGTCACATTATGCATGCATTATTAACATACAATTTAAAATTTCTACAAGGTTTCTTCATCCTGTGAAACCTTTATCAGCCTCAAGCAACTTTATTACTGTGACATAAATCAGAGCCTCAATGAAAGCAAGGAATAAGCCCTGAAGTAAATTTTTGTGGTTGGGTGGTTGCAATATTTTCTAACAGAATATTTTTGTTTTTTTAGAGGATTACTGAATTTGATGATCAACTTTATGTATTACTTGACTGGGCCAATAATTCTCAGAGTTGATTTTCTAAAAAATTATTTCTTGGTGTCTTTAAGAGTGTTTCTGGAAGAGATTAGCATTTGAATAGTAAACTGAATAAGATAACTCTTTCAGTTGTGGGTTGGCATCATCCAAGCTGTGGAGGGCCTGAAGTTAGCAAAAATGTGGAGGAAGGGTGAATTCACTTTCTCTTCTTGAGCTGGGACATTGTCACAATTTAACTCATATTAGTGCTTCCTCAGCCTCTATTTCCTTGTCCTGTCCCTAGTTTTTCATGATTGATCAACATATTTTGAGACAGTCTCTATTCAATTTCTGTCAGTGTCCTGAATAGAAAAGGCTGCATACCCTGAACCATTTGACAGCCTTACTTCTGCTTTAAGTCTGGTGAACCCAATAACGTAACTCCTGAGCTCTCACACTTATCCTCATGTTTATTTCAAATTAACCAATCCCACTCTGTCACAGGAAACCCACCTAAATTGCCCTGGAACCTTGCACTCATAGGTCCCTCCCCGTCTCTCTCTTGCTTTGCACCCTCTGGTTGAGAGTTAGTTTCCTTGACTGCCTCCTATTGACCCTACAAGGCATGTTGTCCTCCTTCTTCTGTAACCTGTAGGTAATAATCTTCATCTTTTTGATATTCTGGTCCAAGTGTCCCTCATTGTGCTGTACCACACTTCACTTTACAAATCACGAGCATCCATCTTCTCTTGGACATCGGAGCTCATAGTTCTTAGACTCTGGGATTTACACCCGTTCTCAGGTCCTCAGGCTCAAATTGGTGGTTACATCATTGCCTTCCCTGATTTTCAGGCCTTCTGTCTCAGGCTGAATTACACTGCTGGCATTCCTGGTTCTCCAATTTATATATAGCATATTGTGGAACTTCTCAGCCTCAATAATTGTGAGAGTCAATTTGCATTTTATTTACATATGTATATAGCTAAAATACATATTTTATATCTGTATGTGTCATTATCTGTCGATCTATCATCTCTTATTGGTTCTGTTCTTTGGAGGACACTGACTAATATACATAGTGACTATGTTCATGTGGTTAAGCGGTAAATCTTTAAAATTAAACCATACCAAGAATTTAGCCTTGGGTGATAGGAAACATCAAATGCAAACATTAAACTTGTGCCTGCTGCAGCCTGAAAGCCTGAGAGAGATCTTGCCCATATTAGAGCTGATCACCTTGCAATCTTCAGAGACAGAAGGAACCGGACAGTTTCTCTTTGTTGTGTCAGAACCTACTAAACAGTAATTACAGGATTGGTATTTAGAGGAAATAATTTTTAGTGATAGGATTTACTAAACCCAATACAAGTATATACTGGACCTCTTGAATGCATAAGTGTTCATTCTAAAGCTTATCATGAACTAAGTAATTAAAATGCTTATCTATTTATTTATTTAGAATCGGGTCTCACTCTGTTTCCCAGGTTGTAGTGCAGTGGCCCAATCACAGCTCACCTGGTCTCAGGCTAATCTCCCACTTCAACCTTCTGAATAGCTAGGACCACAGGTGGGCAACACCATGCCTGGTTAATTTTTCAATTTTTTGCAGAGGCAAGATCTCACTATGTTACCCAGGCTGGTTTTGAACTCCTGGACTCAAGTGATCCTCCTGCTTCCGCCTCCCAGAATGCTGGAATTACCAGCAAAATGTTTATTTTTTAATCTATAATACAATTTTTCCCAAATCTCATAGCCATAACTTAATATAAGCTATCATTTAAACATTTAAAGTACAATGCTATTAAAAGCGAAAGAGATGCTATTAATTATAATGCATATGAACTGAAATTGTCCTGGACAAATTGAGACTCATGATCTTACTCTAATTATAAAACTTTTATTAAATGCAACTAATTTGTATGCCTCCCTTTTTAAATAGACTGTAAGATTATTGAAAAAAAACCCTTTTTTTAAATACTTGTAACTCCTAAGTGTTCAAGGCTTTGCATGTAGAGGTGCCTAATAAAATAAATTAATGGTTGGCCTAGTTAATTGGTTTGTAATGTACAAGTCTTCTTGGATGGAGGAACTCTCAAATCCACCAACATCAATGGTATTTGGAGACCAAAATTAGGAGTGGCCAGTGCTGGTGAAAACCGAAAGACTAGAACTAAGGTGAAAAGTACAAGGTCTCTCTGCACCATATTACACATACTCATACCCACAGAAAGAGGTGTTGCAGAAGAAAGAGAAGCAATGATTGCTTTGGTTATTTTTGGCTTGCGGTTTGTGAGGTTCTGAAACACCATGCAAACCACTAAGGGCAGTGTACTGATTTCAGTTTTCCACAAGTTTCATCACACAGTGTCATAATCAATAGACTAGTATCCGTGGAGTCTTGAATGCCTCTTCTCATACCTTAGCTCAGCTCAGGTCAGACAGTCCCAAACACCTTTACAGTAAGTCAAATTTTTCCCACTTCCTCCAAGATAAAAACCAATACCTCAGTAGGAGATTGTATGTTTCCAATCATCTTCACAGCGTTCCTCCTTTTATCATGTAATCCAATTGATGTCAAGTGCTGAAAATGACCCTGTAACAACAAACTATACAAACTTTCTGGAGTAGTCATCACACCTCTCTCCTAAAAGAAGTCCCTTTAATTTCTCTCTGCTCTTGTCTCCTTGTCAAACATTTTTTCTGCTTTCAATTTTCAGCTTAATCCCTTCTATGTTGGTTTTTGTGATCCCTAACCGGTAGGGTCAATCAATTTCTCTTTCTTATGCTTTCCTAAAAAAGTACAATTTTACACCATAGTCTCAGTAACACCAAACTGAATGTACACGGTGGGCCTGAATCTAATTATCTTCATAATATGTGCAAAACACATAGACACAAATATTTCTTTAAAATCCTACTATGAACCGAATATTTGTGCTCCTACCCCAAATTTATATTTGGAAATTCTAATTTCCAATATGATGTTAGTGGGAGTTGGAACCTTTGGGAGGTGATTAGGCCATACAGATAGTGCCCTCATTGATGGGATTAGTGCCCTAATAAAAAAGACTGCAGAGAACTCCCTTACCCTTTCTGCCATGTGACATGACTTACAATAAGAAGATGGCCATCTATGAACGAGGAATCAGGTCCTCACCAAACACTGAATTTTCCAGCACCTTCATCTTGGACTACTCAGTCTCTAGAATTGTGAAAAATAAATGTTTGTTGTTTAAGCCACTAGGTCTATGATATTTTGTTATAAAAGCCTGAACAAACTGAGACAAACCCCAAACAACATTGATACTATTACATTATATTATATAAGGGAGTTAGGAATTACACCTAAAACATATATGTTGTTTATACACAACGAAAATATTGTGTTTTGGAATATTGTTCATACACAATATATATAATTCATTAGGACTTACCAGCTTACACTTATTTCTTTTTTTGTGTGTCTCTGTGCTATTGGCTGAAATTATTTCACTTCTACCTGAAGAACACCCTTTAATACTTATTTTTTTGTGGATGTGCTGGTGAAAAATTATCTTTATTTTTATATGAATGAAACTATCTTTATATCATCTTCATTCTTGAAGACTATATGGCTAGGAGTGTAGAATTCTTTGTTGGTAGTTATTTTTTCAGCAGCTTGATATAATTTTATTATTTTGTGACTATTTTTTTCCTTTGTGAAGTCAATTCACCTATAATTATCATTTCTTTGAAGGTTATCTAATTTTTTTGCCTGTGCACTGTATTGTTACTATCTTTGGATTTCAGGAGTTACACTACCATGTATATGGCAGGCCATTTTTATTTAACACTGTGAGATTAATTTTATCAGTTTTCAAAATTATTAAATCAAATATTTAGGTAAAATTTACAGTGTAACTCTACAGTGTATATTTTCACACATATACACTTTCAAAATTTTTTATTGCAATAAATGTATAACACAAATTTACCACCTCAGAAAGTTTTCTCGGGATACTTTGCAGTTAATTTCTCCTGAAGTCTGTCTTCATGTTAGCAGTGATCTGCTTTTTTAACCTTCCAGTAGATTAGTTTTGCCTATTATAGAGTTTAGTATAAGCAAAATCATACATTTGACTTATATTTGTCAGACTCCTTTTGCTCAGCATAAATGTTTTGGACAACCATTCATATTTTGGAATATAATGCAATTTCATTTCTTTTCATTATTGATTAGTATGCTATTTTATGCATAGACTACAATTTATTTATCCTTAATCTCTTAATTTATCATTTCCCTCAGCTTATGGTACTATTATAGATAACACTAATGTTAATATTTGTTCATTTTCTGGGATAAACAAGATATAGTTTCAAATCATACACAAAACGATAATATTACAACTTTTTGTACTGGGGAAATAGTCATAAATATTAAATTTGAGAAAGAATGAAATCAGTTTTATCCCTTACTATCTCATAAATATGATCTTTTCTCACCATCACTTAGCACTGGTGACTTGCAAGATATGTACTACAATAAAATAAAATCTTCAGAAGTATCAGAGATAAACCTACAAAGCTGCAAAATATATTAATCTATATTACTTTTTTTAAAAGGCAAAAGCATACAATTAGAAATGGAAGAAGTGATATAATCATACAACACATAGAGTGCCAAAAATTTTTACACCTTTTTAAAAAGGAAAAACTGTATTAAGATTATAATACTAGCCGGGCTCGGTGGCTCAGCCTGTAATCCCGCACCTTGGGGAGGCTGAGGTGAGTGGATTGCCTGAGCCCGCAGGTTCGAGACCCGCCTGGGCAGCGAGACCTCATCTCTACAATAAATAAAAAAAAATCAGCCGGGCATGGTAGCACATGCCTGTAATTCCGGCTACTCGGAAGGCTGAGGCGAAAGGATCGCTGGAGCCCAGCAGGCGAGGCTGCGGTGGCCGGAAGCGGCCACTGCACTCCAGTCTGGGCAACCAAGTGAGACTCCAACTCAAAAAAAAAAGATTATAATACTTGGGCAAATCCCCTTGGGTCCCCTCCTACTATGGGAGCTTTTCTGTCCTCTCAATAAATCCTGCTTTCTAAAAAAAAAAAAAAAAAAAATTATAATACTCAATATATACCAATAACACAAGATGAATACAAGTTGTGCTTGATTTTTGCAATTACAAGCGGTGCCCATAATGTTTACTATCAGAGTCCAGACACTTCTAGTTATGGTGAACTAAAAATAATACATAGTTAACATCATTTAAAATTTGTATACTTTTTTTGGCACCCCGATATATTATAGCACAGATAACATCATGTATGTGGAAAATTTTAAATTATCTCCAGAAAACAGCTATTAGAATTAATGAAACAATTCAGAAAAATAACAAGATACAACATCAATATATAAAAATTAATTGTAATGTAATTGCAGCAGAAATGGCAGACAGTCTACTCCTCCAACAAAGCAAAAAGAACACAGGTAAAAATTGTCCAAATCAACTTTCTCAGATCTAAGGAAATTAATCAAAGGCTTACACTAATCTAAGACATGTTTATTCAGGAAAACAGGAAAAAATTTATAAGAACAAGAAGCTTTGTTTAACTTTTATTTGCTATATTGACATCTTCTTCTCCTCAACTGGGAAATAGCTTCAAAATCCAACAGCTTTTCAATGAATATGACAATCAGTGGTCTACAAGCCACTGGAGAAGGCAAGAGGAGATACAACTGCCTTTAAAGTCCCATTCACAGATAATTATCATTTGACCTACATACAACTTGACTCTTGGATTTGTCTTTATTTGAATTTACTCACAACTCATCTGGTGACAGGAGTCTTTTCTCCAGTAATTTTGATTTTTAAATTTGTCCTGTAATTGTTTAGTATTGCAACTGCTTGAGATGCCCATAACAGAGGGAAAAAAACCAAAAAACAACTGACTAGAACAAATGGAGCAACAGAAAATATTACACTCACAGGTGAGATATACAAATTCTGATATAATTCATGAGTATGTAAAGGACTGCAAAAATGCCTCAGAAAGACCTGAGAAGGGCCCAGCTTCTAACTTCTGGCTGATTTCAAAGCTTTGCAGAAGCAGGAAGTGACAGCTCAGGAAGACTTACCAACAGAGACTCTCAGCAAAAGCTTGGAGACTTATTGGTTCCAGGCAACTAAGGAAATTTCTGTCCAGTGATTAGCTAATTAATGAATTATAAGCTAACTAAGCAAGGACTTCAGTAGTCACACATGACAAAGAATGTGCATGTTACAGAATTAGTGCAAGATATTACTAAAGAAACAGCACAAACATCAAAGATACACAACAATAAAATTTGAAAAGAGGATACAATCTAATTTCCAGAATTACTACTTTGCATTATTTAAAATGTAAAAAGGTTTCAACAAAAAACTATTAGGCATATAAAGAAATAAATTATGGCCTGAATGAAGAACAGACATTGGGTTTCCTAGACAAATATGTTAAATCAGATATTTAAAATACGTTCAAAGGACTGCAGTAAACTGTGTCTGAGGAATAAATGAAAAGTATGAAAACAATGTCTCACCAAATAGAGAGTATATAAAAAGAAATAAATTATTTTTTAAAAAATTAGAAGTCAGCTGGCGTGATGGCTTAAGCCTATAATCCTAGCACTTTGGGAGGCCAAGGCAAGAAGATTGCCTGAGTCCACAGGTTCAAGACCAGTCTGGGCAACTTGGTGAGACCTCATCTCTACAATCAATCAATCAATAAATAATTAGCCGGGCATGGTGGCACATGCTTGTAGTTCCAGTTACTTGGAAAACTGAGGCAGAAGGATTGCCTGAGCCCAGCAGGTCAAGGCTGTGGTGGCTGTGAGCATGCCACTGTACTCCAGCTTGGGCAACAGAGTAAGACTCCAACTCAAAAAAAATAAAAATTTAAAATTAAAAAAATTAGAAGGCTTGGAATTGAAAAGCACAAAACAGAAATGAAATCTCACTAGAGAAAGCTTAACAGCAGATTTTAATTGGCAGAAAAAAGAATCTGTACACTTGAAGATAAGTCAATTAAAATAATTCAAGTTAAAAAATTAAAAGAAAAATGAATTTAAAACAACAACAACAGTGCCTCAGAGAACTGTGAGACATCATTCACCACACAACATGTGTATAGTGGAAGTCCTAGAAGAAGAAAAGTGAGAAAAGGGGTAAAAATAATATTTAAAAAACACTGGCTGAAAATGTCCTAAATTTGAAAAAATACATTAATCTATACATCTGAGAGGCTCAATGAGCTCCAAGTAGTAGCAAATTGTTGAAATTCAGATAGAATTTTGAAAGCAATAACAGTAAAGCAATATATCTTGAAAATAGTATCTTCAATAAGAATAACAAATGCTTACTTATCAGAAATAATGGAGGTTAGAATTCAGTGGAAAAAAATATTTAAAATGCTGAAATAAAAACCTGTCAATCAAAAATTCATATACAGCAAAATTATTCTTCAAAAATAAAGAATGATGTTTGAAAAGACAGCAGAGCAAGCAGTGCTAGGAATCCATCTTTCCACCTAGACAATTATACTTGTAGACTGTCACAAGTAACTATGTTAAAATTCTGGTGTCTATTTGATGCTTGAACAATCCAAGGGAAATCTTAGCTGGTAGGCTGTCAATAATTTTGGTTAACTTTAACCTTCAAAGTGGTAGTAGTCTGTTCCTCACCCCCAAGTCCTGTGTTAAGCAGCCATGCCTGCATCCCAGGATAACTTTCTCAAGCAAAGGCGGACAAAAAGAACATTGTCCTCCAAATATTGGGGTTCTGTTTTCTGGTTCTTAACAACTACTCTTAATCATTGAGATGAAAGCATAGAGGCTGACTGTTGTTGTTTTATCCCCGCCAGAAGAGGCAGCTTCCAAAAGATTTAAAGAATTCACTCTATATTTTTCTTTTTTTTCACTTTTGGGAGCCAGACATTTCAGGCTTAAGAAAATTAAAACAACTGTGCATACAAGGAAATTTAGAAGGTCCCATACATGCATAGGGAAAGATGCAATCTCAGAAAATACTTGAGAAAATCTTGTTTCTTCTCCTTAGGCTGATCCCTGGCACAGAAATCTCCTTGGAGAAAACAAACAAACAAATGACCACAATGTAAGTCTCTAGGGAAGGGGACAATTTGATTTTAAAGTTTTTACATTATAAATGCCCAGCTTTAAACAATAACAACAAAAACATTGGGTATAAAAATAAACAGAAATGCATGACCCATTCAATGGAAAAAGTGAACCAACAGAAACCATTTCTGAGGAAGCTCAGATGTTGCACTTATTAGACAGACTTTAAAACAAACATCTTAAAGATGCTTAAAGAGCTACGGGGAAAATGAGTTTTGAGCAAAATGAGATTGTCAATTCAGAAATCGAATTTGTAAAAAAGGAACTTAAAATAAATTCTAGATTTAAAAGCAAAATAACTGAATCAGAAAATTCACTGAAGGGCCTCAAAAGTAGAGCTGGGAAGGCAGAAGAAAAATATCAGCAAATAGGATATTTGAAATTATCAAGTTTGAGAAGCAAACTAAAAAGAATAAAAAAGAGCAAATAGACCCTCAGGAACCTGGGGAACACCATCACGCAAACCAGCATACACATTGTGGGAGTTCAAGGAGGAAAAGAGTAAGAAAAGGAGCAGAAAGAATATTTAAAGTAATAGTAGCTAATAAATGTTTCAAAGTTAACTATAGGTATGAATCTACCAAGAAGGTTCATTTTCAATAGGATAGACTCAGAGGCCCATATCAAGATTTATTATAATGAAACTGTCAAAAAGCAAAGAAAGAGTTTTGAAAATAGTAAGAGAAAAATTACTCTTCACACACAAAGTCATCACTCAAATTATCAGTCAGTTATTTTTTTTATCATGGAGCCAATGGAGTCAATGGGTTGATATAGTGATATAGTGATAGTGGTGAAAGAAAAAAAAACTATCAAAAGTTAATTCTAACTTTTTTTCTTAACTTTTACTTTTTGAGGTAGGTTCTCACTTTATTTCCCAGACTGGAGTGCAATGGTGTAATCATAGCTTACTGCAGGCTTGAGTTCCTGAGTTCAAGTGATTCCTCCTCCCTTAGCAACCTATCAGCTAAGAATTCAATATCTGAAAACATGAAAAGTGAAGGAAAAATTCAGACATTTACAGATAAACAAAATCTGAAAGCATTCAATACAACTAGACCTACCTTGCAAGAAATGCTAAAGAAATGTTGCTAGACAGTACTTCAAAGACTTACGGAAGTTTTAGGAATAGATCGTGGTTACAAAACACTGTGAATGTAGTTAATGCCACTGAGTTGCACATTTATGATTGTTTAAAATGTTAAGTATTAGTTATATTTTACCACAATAAAAATAAACTGACAAAGAAACAAAAAAATGAGGCAAGTACTCAAAAAAATATGAGTGAATTCTGTAAAAAACAGTATAAGAAGGGGGCAAGGCCAAGATGGCTAACTGAAGAAATCGTGGGATTGCAACACTCAGCAAAGAAACCTATAACAAGAGCAGACCCAGGTCTTTGAAGGTCAACCTGAAAGATCTAACCTGAGGTCTTTCAGATGGTAAATGGGAACATAGAGAAAAGATAGTTCAAGTTTTGAATACCCCTAGAAACAGCCCCATGAGAGAGTTAGAGAGCACTGCTGGAAACAGAAGAAATGAATGAACATGACAGTTTTTCTTATCCACACACCTCAAGTGAGCCTCTGTAATCTCAGCCAAGAGAGAGACAGTCCAGGAACCCTATCCTCTATATCCTCTGCACCAGTCAGGTGAGGAGAGTGACCCTAAATAGAGACAAAGACAATGGCAGGTGCCACATGGAGCCCAGGGAACCCCAGCACCAGATGCTGCATGCCATGGCTGCCAACACTCCCCCACACAGAGAGGTTCAAAGGGAAGCACCCTGTGGGGGTGGTCTTTGCCATGTGGGAGCACCCCATCTCTCCCTCCCCAGCACCCAGCAGAGGCTAAGAGACCAATTCAGAGAAGTTTCTCTGGCAAGGCAGCCACTGCAGCCCTAGGTCTTTGCTGTAGACACAGCTCACCTTCAGGGGGCCTCCATGGTGGTCAAAGCTCCTCTCTCTCATGAAGTAAGGTGAGACTTAAGAAGCTGAGCAACTGTGCACAGCAGGAAGTGGTAGTGGTCCTGCCCACCTTTGAAAGAGGTAGAAATAACACCCCCCATGGCTTCCTAACTACCCCTGGAAGAAAGGAGTGGTCCTGCCCAAATGGAAGGAAGACTATCCACATCCCCTGAGTACCTGAACCAGAGTAGAGCAGCAGGCCACAAGTGACCACCAGACAATCCTGCTGACAAGTGACCTGGAGAGGTGGGTCCTGGGCAGTTGCTCCAGCCCCAAAGGAGAGGAACACTATGTTCCTACGATACTACACTGGTGAAGATATTCCAGACAGTTTCTCCCCAAATCACCACCCTTCTTACTACTGCTTCCCTCCCCCCCTCATGACGGTCAAGAGGAGAAAAGACCAGAAAACAAACAAACAAAAAACACAAATGGCCACCCAACAGTGCAACCTTAATGGGCAGAAGCTGAAAGCATTCCCTCTAAGAATTGGAACAAGACCAAAATGCCCACTTTTACTCCTCCTATTTAACATACTAGAAGTCCTAGCCAGAGCTATCAGACTGGAGAAATAATCTGGAAGTAAATCCAGGGACCTTCAACCAACGCATTTTTTAAAATGGCAGATGAAAACAAACAGTGGAGAAAGAAAGCCATGTGTAGTAAACAGTACTGAGAAAATCAGCCAACCACAAGCAGAAGATTAAAATTAGACCCCTACCTATTGCCATATACAAATGAAAACTCAAAATGGATCATGGATTTACATGTGAAACCTCAAACTATAAAAATCTTGGAAGAAAACTTGGGGTATACCCTCCTGGACATTGGAGTAGGCAATGAATTCATGGTCAAATCCTTAAAAGCAAAAGCAGCAAAAACTAAAATTAACAGGTGGTCCCTTATTAAGCTAAAAAATTTTTGCAAAGCAAAAGAAAACATCAAGAGAACAAAGAGACAACCCACAACATGGGAAAAGATGTTTGAAAATTCTATATCCGACAAAGGCCTAATATCCAAGATCTACAAGGAACTCAATGAATTGAAAGGAAAAAAAAAGTGTTAAAATTGGACAGAGGTCATGGACAGACACTTCTGAGATGAAGACATTCCAGCAGTCAAAACTGACAATTCACAGGAAATATAATGTATAAAAAATTATGGTAACTGCAAAGGTGTATAGAATCAGCAAAACCCAGAATACAGGAAACTACAAGTCAAATGGCCATGATACTTCAACTGATAAATTTGGAATAAAGTGTATCTGGTGATTAAAGAGATTTAAAGACATATCATGTTTTAAACTGTGCAATAATAAACAAGAGTTTCTGGGGGGTTATGAATAGGTAATAATACTATTTTAAAAATACAGTGAATTACTGCTATATAATTCAGGATAGTGGTTACATTTGAAAGAAGAGGACAGCTGTGATTTGAATGTGGCACAAGAATGGGCATTGGGTGACTGGAAAAGCTCTAGTTCTTAACCCAGGTGGTGATTACAAAGGTCTTCACTTCCTGGTAATTCATTAACAACACATTTGCTTCATGTGGTTTACTATATCTGTGTTTGATTTTTTTTTATTAATCAATATTTTTTATTATGGTTTTGTGGGGTACAGTTAAGGGTTAGGTATACAATTACATTTCATTCAGGCACCCTGTTGATAAGAGGTGTTTTCCCATTCCCAGACAGATATTTGCTACTGTTAATCCCATCGCCTCCCCCCCCATAGTTTCCCAGTACCGTCAGTCATTTTCTTATAGTATTACATTGGATGTTCAAGATCCATTATATGAGTGAGAACATGTGATACTCGGATCTTTGTTTCTGTGAGAGGTCACTCAGTATTATAGACTCTAGTTCCATCCAGGTTGCTGCGAAATTCATGATTTTGTTCTTTTTTATGGCTGCATAGTATTCCATCATGTATATGTACCACATTTTTTTAATCCAGTTCTCTTTTGATGGGCAGCATGGTTGTTTCCAGGTTCTTGCTATTGTGAACAATGCTGTGACAAACATACGTGTGCAGGTATCTTTTTTATAGAGTGATTTGTGTTCTTCAGGGTATATTCCCAGTAGGGGGATTGCAGGGTCATATGGAAGGTCAATTTTTAGAGCTTTTAGGAATTGCCACACTGCTTTCCACAGAGGTTGCACTAGTTTACACTCCCACCAACAGTGTAGAGGTGTTCCCTTTTCGTCACACCCTCTCCAGCAGCTGTTATTTTTTGAGTTGTTGATAATTGCCATTCTGACTGGAGTTAGGTAGTATCTCGGTGTGGTTTTGATTTGCATCTCCCTGATGATTAGTGAGGTTGAGCATTTCTTTATGTGCTTGTTAGCTGCTTGGATGTCTTCTTTTGTGAAGTGTCTGTTCATATCTTTTGCCCATTTTATAATGGGGTTGTTTGTTTTCTTCTTTTCAGTACGTTTCAGTTCCTTGTAGATCCAGGATGTTAAGCCTTTGTCAGACCTAGAGTTGGTAAATACTTTTTCCCAGTCTGTAGGCTGTCTCCCTGTCTCTTGATGGTTTTTTTGGCTTTGCAGAAGCTTGCCAGTTTAATAAGGTCCCATTTGTCTATCTTCCCTCTTATGCCCTGTGGGTTTTGGGTTTGTACAGGAATTGGATGCCAGTTCCGATTTCCATGAGAGTATTTCCTTCCTTTTCTAAGGTTCTTATGGTTTGAGGTTTTACATTTAGGTCTCTGATCCATTTGGAGTTAACCTTTGTGCATGGGGATGGATAGGGGTCCTGTTTCAGTCTTCTGCATGTGGTCAGCCAGTTTTCCCAGCACCATTTACTGAATAGGTTCTCCTCTCCCCAATGGTAGGTGGTGGGGGCTTTGTCGAAGATGAGTTGGTTGAGAAATTGAGGTTTTGCTTCTGGAATCTCAATTCTGTTCCATTGATCTATATGCCTGTTCCTGTACCAATACCAAGCTGTTTTGATGATTGTAGCTTTATAGTAAAGTTTGAAGTCTGGTATTGTGATACCACCTGCTTTGTTTTTTTTTTGCTGAGGATTGTTCTGGCTATTCTTGGACGTTTGTGTTTCCATATGAATTCCTGTGTTGTTTTTTCTAGGTCTGAGAAGAATGTTGTTGGTAATTTAATGGGTATTGCATTGAATTTGTAGATTGCCTTAGGTAAGATGGACATCTTCACTATGTTTATTCTTCCGAACCATGAGCATGGAATATTTTTCCACTTGTTGGTGTCAGCTTTGATTTCTTTGAGCAGTGTTTTGTAATTTTCATTGTAAAGTTCTTTCACGTCTCTGGTTAGGAAGATGCCAAGGCATTTCGATTTTTTTGTGGCTATTGTGAATGGAATTGTGTTTTTAATTTGGGTTTCTGTTTGTTTATTGTTGGTGTAGAGAAATTGTCTTTTGTACATTTATATTGTATCCTGAGACTTTGCCAAAGGGCTTTATCAATGTAAGGAGGTCTTTGACAGATTCTCTTGGGTTTTCAAGGTACACAATCATATCATCTGCATAACTTGACTTCCTCTTTTCCTATTTGAATACCTCTGATTGCCTCCTCTTCTCTGATTGCTCTAGCCAGGACTTCCAATACTATGTTGAACAGGAGAGGTGAGAGTGGGCATCCTTGTCTAGTTCCAGTTTTCAGGGGAATTGGTTCCAATTTTTGTCCATTTAGGAGTATGCTGGCTGTGGGTTTCTTGTAGATGGCTTTTACTATTTTGAGGTATGTTCCCCGTATGCCTAGATGTTCAAGGGTTTTTATCAAGAAGGGGTGTTGGATTTTATCAAAAGCTTTTTCTGCATCTAATGATATGATCATGTGGTTTTTGTTTTGACAACTGTTGATGTATTTAATTACATTTATGGTTTTATGAATGTTGAACCAGCCTTGCATCCCAGGAATGAAGCCTACTTGGTCATGGTGGATGATTTTGAGATGTATTACTGAATCCGGTTGCTAGGATCTTGTTGAGAATTTTAGCATCTATGTTCATCAAAGATATTGGCCTGTAGTTCTCTTTCTTTGTTGGATCTTTACCTGGCTTGGGTATCAATGTGATGTTGGCTTCGTAAAATGATTTGGGGAAAGTTACATCTTTTTCAATTGCCTGGAATACCTTCAGTAGGGTTGGTATCAGCTCCTCCTTGAATGTCTTGTAGAATTCTGCTGGAAAGCCATCTGGACCAGGGCTTTTTTTGGTAGGAAGTTTTCTTATTACGTAGTTGATTTCCTTGATTGTTATTGGTCTATTTAGGGTCTCAATTTCTTCTTGTTCCAACCTAGGTAGGTTGTGTTATGTCAAAAAGTCCTCCATTTCCTGAAGGTTTTCAAGTTTGTTTCCATACAAGTGTACGTAGTAGTCTCTAATGATCTTTTGTATTTCTTCAGGGTCAGATGTGACTTCATCTTTTGTGTTTCTGATTGTGCTTATTTGGTTTTTTTCTCATTTTTTCCTTGGTCAGTCTAGCTAGGGGACCACCAATCTTGTTTATCCTTTCGCAGAACCAGCTTTTTGTTTCATTGATTTTTTGTATTATTTTTTTTGTCTTCTATGTCCTGGATTTGGGCTTATATTTTGGTGATCTGGATTCTTCTGCTGAAATTAGGGTTTTTGTGGTCTTGCTTTTCCAGCTTCCTTAGGTGGCTTGTTAGGCTATTAGTTTGTGTTCCTTCCATTTCCTTCATGTGTGTTTGTAGGGATATAAATTCCCCTCTTACTACAGCTTTTAAGGCATCCCAGAGATTTTGATAAGATGTTTCTTCATTTTCATTAGTTTCCAGGTATCTTTTGATCCCGGTTTTGATTTCTTCGTTGACCCAGGAGTTGTTTAGCATCATGCTGTTTAGTGTCCATGTCTTTGTGGGTTTTGGGGGGACTTTGTTGGTGTCAATGTTTATTTTTATTCCACTGTGGTCCGAGAAGGTGTTTGGTAGAATTTCGGTTCTTTTAAATATGCTTATGCTTGATTTATAGCCGAGTATGTGATCGATCTTAGAATATGTTCCATGTGGTGATGAGTAGAACATGTGTTCTGTGGTCTTTGGATGGAGTGTTCTGTAGGTATCAATTAAGTCCATTTTGTCCAAAGTCACATTGAGATTCCGGATCTCCTTGCTGATTTTTTGTCCTGATGATCTGTCTAGGGTTGTGAGTGGGGTATTAAAGTCCCCAGTTATGATAGTGTTAGAGTCAATATCTTTCTTTAGTTTTCCAAGAAGTTGCTTTATGAAAGTTGGCGCACCTATGTTCGGTGCATATATGTTTAGGATAGAAATTTCTTGTTGATGGCTTGAGCCTTTTATTATTATGTAGTGGCCTTCTGTATCTTTTTTGATTTTTAATAGCTTGAAGGGTATTTTGTCTGAAATTAAGATCGCTACTCCTCCTTTCTTTTGTATTCTGTTCGCCTGAAAGTTTGTTTCCCATCCTCTTACTTTGAGTCTGTGGGTGTCCTTTCTAGTGATGTGAGTCTCTTAAAGGCAATAGATTATTGCCTGGTGATATTTTATCCATTTTGCCATTCTATGTCTTTTCAGTGGTGCATTTAGTCCATTCACATTTAGGCTAATAATTGAAATGCAAGAGTTGATCCTTGTCATAAGGTTCTTACAGAGTTGTTCCTGTTTATTTGTTGTCTTTCTTTAAATTTTGGAGTTGGTTCATGTGTGTTTTTAATCTTTTGCCTGTACTCTTGTGAAGAATGCTGTTGTTCTTTTTTCTTTATCTTCTGTGTTCAGTACTTTCTTAAGTGTTTCTTGTAGAGGTGGTCTGGTGGCAGCGTGGGTTCTTAGGGATTGGATGTCTGGAAAAGACTACAATTCTCCCTCACTAATGAAGCTTAGTTTGGCTGGGTAGGTTATTCTTGGTTGAAATTGTTTCTCTTTTAGAACTTTGAAGATAGGGCTCCAGGCTCTCCTGGCCTGAAGGGTTTCTGTGGATAAATTTGCTGCTATTCTAATTGGTTTTCCCTGGTAGATAGTCTGGCCTTTTTCTCTTGCTGCCTTTAGGATTTTTCCTTTCATAGCTACTTTGTTTAGGCGAATTATTATGTGTCTGGGAGTTGGTCTTCTCATTTGTTGTCTTGCAGGGGTTCTCTGAATCTCTTGTGTTTGAATTTTTTCATCCTTAATGAGATGAGGGAAGTTTTCTTGAATGATTTCATGAAATGTTTGTTCCAGTGTGGCTTCTGTTTCTCTTTCTGCCTCAGGAAGACCAATTACTCTTAGGTTTGTTCTCTTGAAGTGATCATTCATCTCTTGCTGGTTTTGTTCTGTCCTTTTAAGCTTCTTTTCTATGCGTTTGACAGTTTGGGTTAGTTCTGTGTTTTGGTCTTTGAGATCTGAGATTCTTTCTTCTGCTTGGCTAATTCTGCTTTCCGTGCTTATTAGTCTGTTGTTCATTTCCATAACAGTATTCTTTACTGTTGTCATTTCTGACATCAGCTTCCTCCTATTTTCTTCTTGTCTCTCCTCAATTTTTTTAATTCTCTCCATTAATGTCTTGATGTCTGGGTTGTTGCATGTAACCAGTCATTCTGGGGACTCTTCATTGTTTGTGTTCCAGAATCTGTTTTCTCAGTGTCTGATTTCCCAGGGGTCTGTGTAAGACCTATATTCTTGTTTTGGTTTTTCTTCATTTGTGTGATTTTTCCCCCTCCCTACATTTTCCTTCCCTCCACATCACCGTCTTCTTTAATTCTGTTATTCAGGGGTAAAGGGATTGGTTTTACTTTTGTTTGTTCAATCTCCTATTCTTTATGTATGTCCTCTTACTTTGTTCAATTCTGAAGTTGCACTATAGGTTGGAGGTGGATCTTTTTGCAGTTTTGAGATTTACTTAATGGGAGAGCTGTGATTCAAAATCTGTTTGCAGGTCCTGGTATTCGCTGACAGGTGTGTGGATAATGTGGAACCCACTTCCCACTGCCCTGGAATCTGTCCGTGCAGTGGGACTGTAGGTTTACTCCCTGAAATAAAATGTGGTTAGCAGAGGGGAGAGAATGGAGCAGATAGTGGGTTGAAGAGGGGAGTGGAGAGATAGAGGAGTAAGGGGGGGAAACAAACGAGTGTGCCAACAAATAGAGAGAGAGGCCTATACTGGAACAGATAAAAACAATAGACCACAGCTACAGACGAACCAACTCTCATACAAAAAAATAAAAAATAAAAATAAAACATATAGTGATGCTAACATACAAGCTAACCAACCACCTTGTTAGTGTGCTGTTCCTCTATACAAAGATATGGTTTACAGAGAGAAGAAAAGAGAAGAAAGGAAAAGGAAAAAGAAAAAGAAAAAAGGGAACAATACAGTAGGAATAGAATTAAGTCATTAAACTAATAGAACCAATGAAGCACACTCTGAGACATTTCGTTTAAGTCCAATGTCCTTTCAGGTCTGATTTCTAGTTTTCTTTTCAAGCTGGTAAATTAGTTTGCAGTTAGGGTCAGTTGCCCCTGATCTGCTGTGAAGGACAGTTCAGTTTAACCTCTGTTCAGCACTTTGGTCTATGTCTTTATCAAGCTTGTTTCTCCCGTTTCGGTATTGTTACCTTGAATCGCCAGCAGGTGGTGCTATCTCAGCTGCTCACCCCAGAGGGGGTGGGGCCAGACAGGAACAAGATGGCTGCCTGCCTCTGAGCAGGCAACAGGAGCCTTACACCAGGCGGGCAGGACAGTCTCCGACGCAGGAGAGGTGGCAGCGATCCCAGCAGATCTTCCCTGAAGGGGTTTGGTGTGGATCGCCTCGGGCCCGGTGGTGTGATGTGCTACCTGTCACAGAGGCTGCAGCAGTGGCGGCGACAGCAGCGGTGGCGGGGGAGGGGCTGCGGCGGCAGCGGCAGTGGCACTGTTTGCGCCGCAGTAACTGTCCAGTCTGTTGCGATGTCCCAGCGATGGCAACAGCCAAGCTCTGTATGAAGAGCAGGTTGCAATGCTGGGGTCCCCAGCCCCCCAGGGTGAGAGTCAGAGACCCACTGCAGATCTCCTTTGCAGAGGGCTTCAGAAACCAGTTTGCCCCATCGCCATCTTGCCGCTTCTCCCAGACATGTGAGCTTGGACCAGTTATTTTTCTGTGTTTTAATCTTCACATCCCAAAGAATGACAAGAGTGGCAGCTACCTCACATGCCTTCCACCTTCTTCTCTGAAGTCAAGCAGTGGAAAGGGGAAGGGCACAGGGAACAGAGGAGGTGTTGCTTGAGTGGACATTGCTTCAAGATGGCATCGTGCTCTCTTCTGGGGAGCTTCTGTGGTCTCGCTTTCCCCGGCCTCGCTTGGCCCCTCTCGCCTCACTTTCCCCTGGCTCTCCGCCCCCCCTACCCGCTTCACGCTGCCCACTGCCTCGGCTCCACCTGTGTTTGACTTTACAGGGAAATTTTCTCTAAAAGGTAAACTTAGTCTGACAACATACACGAAAAAATGTTAACTCAAAGACAGATTCACAATATACTTCAAAATAGTAATCACCATCTATGATAAACCCACAACAAGCATATTGCTAAATGGGCAGAAACTGGAATTTTCTGTTCCTGAAAATAGGAACAAGATAATGCTGCATACACTCATACCTCCTGTTCAATATTGTGTTGGAAGTTCTAGCTAGAGCAATTAGACAAGAGAAAGAAATCAGTGGTATCCAAATAGGAAAAGAAGTAGTTAAGTTATCCCTCTTTGTTGATGATATGATCCTATACTTCAAAAATCCAGGAGAATCTGTCAAAAGCTTCCTTGCACTAATAAAGGACTTTGGTAAAATCTCAGGGTACAAAATAAATGTGCAAATGATAGTCACATTCTTAGACACCAACAACAAACAGACAGAGAACCAATTAAAAAGCACCATCCCATTCACAATAGACACACACACACACACACACACACACACACACACACACACACACGGAAATACCTTGGCATCTTCCTAGAGAAGTGAAAGATCTTTACAATGAAAACTACAAAACACAGCTCAAAGAAATCCAAGAAGAAACAAGCAAAAGGAAAAGTATTCCATGCTCATGGATAGGAAAGAATCAACATTGTTAAGATGTCCATCCTTCCAAAGGCAATCTACAGATTCAACACATACCCATTAAAATACCAACATCAAGCCGGGCTCGGTGGCTCAGCCTGTAATCCCGCGCCTTTGGGAGGCTGAGGTGAGTGGATTGCCTGAGCCCGCGGGTTCGAGACCCGCCTGGGCAGCGAGACCTCATCTCTATAATAAATCAAAAAAAATCAGCCGGGCGTGGTAGCGCACGCCTGTAATTCCGGCTACGTGGAAGGCTGAGGCGGAAGGATCACCGGAGCCCACCAGGTCGAGGCTGCGGTGGCCGGAAGCAGCCACTGCACTCCAGTCTGGGCAACAGAGTGAGACTCCAACTCAAAAAAAAAAAAAAAAAAAAAAAATACCAACATCATTCTTCTCAGATCTGGAAATGATAATATAGAAATTCACATGAAAACATAAATGACCATTAATAGCCAAACCATTCCTTAGCAAAAGAAACAAAGCAGGAGGTATCACACTTCTAAACTTTAAACTTTACTATAAGGCTGCAATTACCAAAACTGCCTGGTATTGGCACAATAATAGGCATATGAACCAATGGAACAGGATACAGATTGCAGAAACAAAAGCTCAATTTCTCAACCAACTCATCTTTGACAAAGCCTCCACCAACAACCACTGGAGAAATGAGACCTATTCAGTAAACGGTGTTAGGAAAACTTGCTAACCACATGCAGAAGACTGAAATAGAACTCCTACCTATCACAGTACACAAAAATCACCTCTAAATGGATCAAAGACCTAAATGTAAAACCTCAAACTATAAGAACCTTAGAAAATGCAAGAGACACCCTTATGAAAATTGGAACGGACAACCAATTCCTGATCAAAACCCCAAGTGCTCATGCCATAAGAGATAAGATAGACAAGTGGGACCTCATTAAATTGAAAAGATTCTGCAAAGCAAAAGAAATCATCAAGAGAGCAGGGAGACAGCCCACAAAATGAGAAAAAATATTTGCCAACTGTATATCTGACAAAGGCCTAACATCCAGGATCTACAAGGAACTCAAATGTGCTGAAAGGAAAAACAAACAGCCCCATTAAAAAGTAGGCAAAAGACATAAATAGAAACTTCTCAAAAGAAGATAAATGGGCAGTTAACAGACACATGAAAAGTGCTGAGCCTCACTAATCATCAGAGAAACGCAAATCAAAACCACATTGAGATACCACTTAACCCCAGGAAGAATGGCCATCACAAATGAAACAAAAAACAACAGATGCTGGTGAGAATGCAAAGAAAAGGGAATGCTTCTACAATGCAGGTAGAAAATGCAAACTAGTTCAACCTCTATGGAAAACAGTGTGGTGATTCTTAAAAGAACTAGATATTGACCTTCCATATGATCCTGTAACCTGCTTCTGGGAATATACCCAGAGGAATTTAAATCGTTTTACAAAAAAGATACCTGCACACAAATGTTTGTTTCAGCACTATTCACAATAGCAAAAACATGGAATCAACCTTGTTGCCTACTGAAACTGGACTGGATTTTTAAAATGTGGTACATATATACAATGGAATATTATGCAGCCATGAAGGACAAACATATGGACTTCGCAGCAACTTGGATGGATTTAGAGTCTATAATACTCAGTGATCTATCACAGAAACAAAGAACAAAGCACCACATGTTCTCACTCATAAGCAGACCCTGAACATTTACCATACTACTATAAGAAAGGGATTAGCAGTATCAGTATACTGCCGAATTGTGTGGGTAGAGACACAACATCAAGTGTACCTGATCTTAAAGAAGTGAGTACAGAAGGGAGGCCCAAACTTTATCTACATGATGTCCACTTGTATACCTAATCCTTAATTGTACCTGACATCTTTAAAATAGAATAAAATTAAATTTAAATTAAATTTAAAAAAAAAACAGATTCAGGACCTAAATAGAACACCTAAAAACTGTAAAAATCCTAGAAGAAAACATAGGAGGAAATTTTTATGACTTTGAATTTAGCAATGATTTCTTGGATATAACAGTAAAAGCACAAGTAACAAAAGCCAAAATAGACAAATAGGACTATATCAAACGTTAAAAACTTGTACACGACAAAGGAAACCATCAACAGAGTAAAAAAACAAAAAAAAAGGGAGAAAAATATTTGCAAGTTATTTATATATAAAAGTTTAGTGTCCAAAATATATAATAAATATGCAACTCAACAACAAGAATAATACAAGTAATCTGCTTTAAAAATGGACAAAGGCTTAAATAGACAATTTGTCAAAAAAGATATATGACTAATAATTGAATGAAAGACACTCATCACTAATCATAAGAGAAATGCAGTCAAAATCACAAGGAAATGTCACCTTGCACCCATTAGGATGGCCACCATTAAAAGAATAGGAAGTAGCAAGTATTAATGAGGATGGGAAAAAATTGGAACCCTGTGCATTGTTGATGAGAATGTAAAATGATACAACAATTATAGAAAAAAGTATGGAGGTTTTTATAGAATTAAAAATAGAATTAAGCCAGGTTCGGTGGCTCAGCCTGTAATCCCGCGCCTTTGGGAGGCTGAGGTGAGTGGATTGCCTGAGCCCGCGGGTTCGAGACCCGCCTGGGCAGCGAGATCTCATCTCTACAATAAATCAAAAAATCAGCCGGGCGTGGTATCGCGCGCCTGTAATTCCAGCTACTCGGAAGGCTGAGGTGGAAGGATCGCAGGAGCCCAGCAGGTCGAGGCTGCGGTGGCCGGGAGCGGCCACTGCACTCCAGTCTGGGCGACAGAGTGAGACTCCAACTCAAAAAAAAAAACAAAAACAAAAACAAAAAAAAAAATTAAATTAAATTAAAAAATAAATAAAAATAGAATTACCATGTGGTCCAGTGTTCTCTCTCCCAGGCCCTGGATCCTTCAACAGTGGCTTAGGACAGATGATATATTAGACAAAGATAGTTCATCAACCTGCCATGCTCAATAAGCATAAAGGAAAAAATCAACAGTGATGATCAAAACCTCTATAAACAGAAAAAGGGGCCGAAGATTTTGCCACTCTCTTCTCGGGATAATAACAGAAATAAATACACCTGATCCAAAAGATAAGCTAACAGGAGCTGCTCATCCTAGAGTTACACAATGCCTATCATTCAATCTCTTCCCTTGCCAAATCCAACTGAAATAAAGAAGAAACTTAGAAATGAAATTAAATCCATAGCAGTGCTTTTTGTTTAAAAAAAAAAGAAAGAAAGAGGCAAAGTGATGTCCCATGGGAGACCCAAGACTTCACCTGTACCTAGCCACTTTCTATGCAATCATAACTTGTACCCTACAATTTTAAATTAAAATTAAATTTTTAAAAAGAAAAACACTGATTTTTCTAGTAGGATTTGCAAAACTCTCATGCTTCAAATCAAAAGAAGTTAGAAGACACACCAAGATATTAAGGTGTTAATGAAGAGGAAAGCGGGAGAGGGAAGAATGCATAGAAAGGATAAAAGTAGCTTACAAGTGCCATCTACTATGTTGTCTTGGACCACTGACATCTCTTCCTCTGCCAATGCCCACTGTTCTAAAGCACTATGCTGACATGAGGACAATCTCTTCTTTCATCTCTATATACTTACTAAAATCACTATCCTTTCTTACATTCTCCAAAGAATTGCTGCCCACTTTACCAAAGGGCTCTCAGTGAGTCACATGCCAACCCCTTCAGAGATGTTTGGAAGACTATGACTTCTCAAAAGGTGTACTTTTAATTGGAAGGACAATAGCAAGTGGCTTTCCCTTGCCTCAATACTGGCAACCTTAGGAAGAGCAAAGAAAAGCATTACCTTGTTCTCACCATAGGGGTAAGTTAGATAGATTGCCAGCTTCTAAAACTTCTTGTATATCTTGTTGGAATGAAGTTTCCAGAGTTTTCCACAGCAATAGGAAGGGACACAGTGCATATCACTATGTCTGCATAAAAACATGTACTATGTGCATGATATGGTAAAAAGGCATAACTTTGCATTCTCTTACCATGATTCAATTGGGCAGTTTGGTTTTACAGTGCTCCAGAGGTGGATAATATAGATTTGCTTTTCCACCTAATAAACTGTAGCCTCATTCTGAACATGAGATAAAATGCATAGTCATCTTTATCTTCCATGTGACTCTAGAACTGAAGCAGCAGGTGTGTTGGTTCATATCATCTGCTTCCCTTGAAGCCAGGAGTTTTTTTAAAAGTACCAGTACATTTCCAGGCTTGTGAAGAATTCCTCAGACAAGGTTTGAGCTACTTGTGACTCACAGCTAGCTCTTATCTGTTCATTTCCTGGAAGTTTACAAAACAGTAACATAGAAGGGAATATGGAGGCAGAGCCAGTTGGACTATGCAAGTCCCAGTGCATGGAAAATTTTGCATATGTGTCAGCGAGTAAGTGAGCATGTGAGTGGCTGACTGAGTAGGGTCTAGAGAACAAGTGGCCAAGGCTTTCCTGGTGATGTGACAGGTAGCACAACTGCTCTGCTTGGTCCCTAGAGCTTCTGGGGATGCAGAAACCAAGCATCATTTTTTTTTAAAGTCTACAAACCCCTCACAGGAAGAAGCAACTGGGAGAGACTGAGTGAGTATGGGCTCGAGAGCAAGTGGCTAGGGCTTTCCTGGTGAAGAAGCTGGTGCCACAGCTTCTCTGCTTATTCCCTAGTGCTTCCTGGGGGTACAGAAGCCAAGTGCCTTTTTAAAAAAGCAACAAAGTCCTTCCCAGAGACAGGCTGCTGGGAGAGACTGCCAGCTCCAGACTATGCTTCACCACTGCAACTCCTGGCTGGACACTGGTAGCAAGGGTTGCAGAGGGAGCACACTAAGGGATCCCAGAGGCAGAGCCCCACTGAAAAGGGCAGAAGAGGCATTCTGCCACCATTTTGAAAACTGGGCAGGAGAGTGCTCCAGCTTTCTCACCACGGAACAACAGACCCAATCTCTGTGACTGGCAGATTGATTTATCAGGGGTTGATCATGACCCAGAGGGAGACACCTGAAAGCACAAACACTGGAGGGACAGTGTGAGTGCTGAGTCTCAGGTGACCCACCCTCTACCCTGATTTAGTCGAGGGACAAAGGGTATGGTCAGAAAATGGTGAGGAAGACTTCCAAAGAGATCAGTGGTGATTCCAGGACTGACCCAACCCCCTCTTCCCCAGCAATCCCCTGAATGTCAGACCCATACAGCAGGGGCACAACTGAGAGGGACAAACCCAGGTAGAGCCTGGATGTCATCCATAATAGGAGGTCTTTTCTCCAGAATAAGCCTGGCTGGGGCATCCCCCTCCCTTTCTAGTACCTGAGGAAGACACAATCCTGTACCTCCCCACTGTAGGGGACACCCCTGACCATATGAAAGTGGGAAGGTAGGGCTGAAGCCTCACTCACCTCCACCACCTTCTCTCATTTCCTGAACCCAGACACTGGGGAGACCATGAATGAGGCTGAAACTTCAAGAGACAGCAGAAAAGCAGCTGAAAGGAACAGTTACAGAACCTCCCACAAGAGGCAAGGTTTTATTTTATTTTATTTTATTTTATTTTTTGTCTTTTTTGGTAAGTTTTTAAAATTTTAAAATATTTTTTCTTTGTGTATGAATATGTAAGTGTGTATGTGAGGGTTCTATCTGCAACTCTGTCTTTTTTAAAAATGTTTCTTTCTTCTTTTTTTCTGTTTATGTGTGTGTGTATGTGTGTGTTTGTGTGTGTGTGTGTATGTGTGAATGATTAAGTGTTCATCTTTCAGTTCTTTCTGTTGGTTTGTTTTTGCCTTTTTTCTTTTCTTTTTTAAATTTAATGTGTGTGTGATATATGTGTGAAGGTTCAATCTGAATTCCTTTTTCTCTATTCTTTTATTTTTCATTTTTTCTCTTTTCCTTCTCCTTTCATTTTGTGTTAGGTGTGTGGGTCTATTTGGTTTTCCTGTGTTTTGTTTTTGTTGTTGTTTGTTTTGTTTTGTTTTGTTGTTATTCCAGTTTCTTTTGGTATGTGTCTCTGTGTGTGTGTTCAATTGTTTTTGCTTTGGTTTCAACTTTTGTTTTTCTGTGGTTTTTTCAAGTTTGTTTGTTTGTTTTTTTAATTTTTTCTGTCTTATTCCATTCTATTTTTCTCTGTTTTCCTCATTGCTGTTACTGTATCTTTGATTCAGGGAGTACAAACACATACCCACTGCATTGTCATATAGAATGGTGGTGGGTAACCCATACCACAATCAGTGAACACTGTGACTTGCAAGTATTTTCTGAAACCTAGCTCCCCATCCTCCACTTTATTCGACTTTCAAAACTTTCAAAACTACAAGAGACAGAAAAGCTTCTCACCCAAAGTCCTGTTTCAAAATAGCACAAATTCAGAGCCCTGATCAGGGAAGAATAGAGGACTGAGCAAACATCAGAAGTGAAAGTCTCTCCCACTGGCACTGAATAATGGAAATAAAGAGAAAAGAAAGAGATCTGTCACAAATGAGGAAAAAGTCAATGGAAGATCACAGGTAATTTCCAGTGTAACAAAGAGAAAATACCTGAAAAATTAGACTTCAGAGCTCAAGAAATGGAAGTCCCCAAACAATAGCCCCAGAATACAACAAGGATTAAGGAATAGATGGAAAGAGTGAATAAAGCTCAAGAAGTATAAGATGCAACACTGAAAGAACTTGTAACAGAGATTGTGGCTATACAAAACTTCATCCAGGAAGTGAATAACAAGATGACAAGCACGGAAAGCAGACTTAATCAAGCAGAAGAAACAATCTCAGAATGTGAAGACCAAAACATGGAATTATCCCAATCTGTAAAAAGCATAGAAAGAAAAACTCAGAAAGAAAGAACAAAGCCTCCAAGATATATGCAATTATATCAAGAAGTCAAACCTATGCCTGACTGGTATCCCAGAAGAATAAAGGGAAATGGAGAAAATCTTGGAGCAAGAATTTTTGGAGGTTATCCAAGAAAACTTTCCTCATCTCACTAGAGATGGGACCACTGAAACATAAGAGATACAGAGAACCCACTCAAGACATCAAATGGGAAGACCAACCCCTAGACACATAGCAATTTACCTACACAAAGTAGGCACAAATGAAAAAATCCTGAAAGGAGCAAGAGAGAAAGGTCAGACTACCTCCCAGGGAAAACCAATCAGAATAGCAGCACACCTATCAGCAGAAACACTACAAGCTAGAAGGGACTGGAGTCCAATAATCAAAACCTTCAAAGATAAACAATTTCAACAAAGAATTTCCTACCCAGCCAAGCTCAGCTTCATCAGTGATGGAGAATTAAAATCCTTCCCAGACATCCAATCCCTAAAATATTATGCAGCTTCCAGACCAACTCTACAGGAGACACTAAAATGGTCTTAGGCAGAGAAGAAAGGAAAAAAAAAGAATGAACATGTAGTTCCCAAGAGGATAGAAAACACATTCAACAGAGAATACATTGCAACAGCAAACTTGAAAACACACACATACATCAACCCAAAAGCTAAAAGAAAACAAAGAAAAATCTTTATAAGAACCTCATGATGGGGATAAACAATCACATTTCAATAATCAGCTTGAAGTGAATAGACGAAATGCACCACTGAAAGACTCAGAATGGCAAGTGGGATTAAAAAAAAAAAAACCACCATGACCCAATAAGTTGCTGTATCCAGTAAATTATCTCACCATGAGGGATGCACACAGACTCACAGTTAGAGGCCAGAACAAAAGTTTCCAGGCACATGGATCACAACAGAAGGCAGGAGTCATGATCTAAATATAAGATGAAATAACCTTTAAGCTATCAAAAATTTTTAAAGATACGAAAGGACACTACATAATGACAAAAGGTTCACTCCATCAATAAGAAATATCCATACTAAACATATATGCACCCAATACAGGAGCACTAGCATTTATAAAGCAACTAGTAAGTAAGCTAAAAAAAGATATTTATTCTATCACTATTATAGCTGGGTCTTAAATACCCTGCTAACAACCCTAGATAGATCATTGAGGCAAAAAATCCACAAAGACATCAGCAACCTCAATTTGATGCTTGATCAAATAGACTAAATAGATACTCACAGAATATTCCATCCAACAACTTCAGAATATACATTCTACTCACCACCACATGGAACGTACTCCAAGATCGGTCACATTCTTGACCACAAATCAAGCATAAATGAACTCCATAAGATCAAAATACTGCCATGTACTTTCTCAGTCTACAGTGGAATAAAAATAAGAAACAAAATCAACAAAATTAGCCCAAAACCCACAAGGACATGGACACTAAACAGCATGATGCTGAACGACTACTGGGTGTATCCCAAAATCAAAACAAAAATTAAAATGTTCCTGGAAACAAATGAAAATGAAGAAACATTTTACCAAAACTTCTGAGATGCCATGTTTTGTTTTCGAGTGGAATTTATCTCTCTACCTACACACATCAAGAAAATGGAAAGATCACAAATTAATAGCCTAACAAATCACATAAGGGAGCTGGAAAGACAAGACTACCAACACATAGCAGAAAAATCCAGATCACCAAAGTAAATGCTCAAACATGGGACATAAAAAGCAAAAATATCATAGAAAAAAATCAACAAAACAAAAAGTTGATTCTTGGAAAGAATAAACAAGGTTGAAGGACTGCTAGCCAGAATGACCAGGAAAAAGAGAGTAAAAGCTCAAAATCACAATCATAAATGCAAAATATCAAATCACTACTGACCTCTAAGAAATACCAAAGATTATCAGAGATTACTATGCACACCTGTATGGACAAACTTGATAACCTAAATGAAATGGAGGATTTTATGACACCACACAACATCCCAAGGTTGAAACAAGAAGACATGGTGATACTAAATAGATTGATAACAACCCAAGAAATAAACTTTGTCATAAGAAAACTACTTACAAAAAAAGCCCTGGACCAGATGGCTTTCCAGCAGAATTCTATAAAACATGCAGAGGAGCTAATACCTATTGAAAGTTTTCCAGGCAGTTGAGAATGACGGAATGCTCCTCAATTCATTTTATGAAGCTAACAATATGCTGATACCCAAACCAGGTAAAGATACAGCAAAAAGAGAGAACTACAGGCCAATATCCCTAATGAACATGGATGCAAAAGTTCTCAACAAGATTCCAGCAAATTGGATCCAATAACACTTTTTGAAAAACATCCAACATGGCCAAGTAAGTTTCATCCCTAGGATGCAGGGTTGGCCCAACATTTGCAAGATAATAAATGAAATGAAATACATCAACAGATGTAAAAACAACTACCATATAATTATATCATTAGATGCAGAAAATACTTTTTTATAAAATCTAACATTCTTTCTTGATAAAAACCCTCAAACACCTAGGCATGGAAGGAGCATAACTCAAAATAGTAAGTGTCATCTATGATAAACCCACAGCCAGCATATTGCTAAATGGGCAGAAACTGGAAGCATTTCCCCTGAAAACCAAAACAAGACATGGCTTCCAACTCTTTCCCCTCTTGTTCAACATTGTGTTTGAAGACCTAGCTAGAGCAATTAAAAAATAGAAGGAAATCAGGGGCATTCAAATAGGAAAAGAAGAAGTTAAGATATCCCTCTTTGCTGATAATATGATCCTATACCTTGAAAATCCAAGGGAATTTGTCAAACACCTACTATCACTGATAAAGGACTTTGGCAAAGTCATGGGGTACAAAATAAATGTGCAAAAGACAGTCACATTTTAAACACTAACAACAAGCAGGTAGAGAACCAAAAAAAAAGCACAATCTCATTCACCATAGCTACACATACAAAAATGAAATACCTCAGCATCTTCCTAACCAGAGAAGTGAAATACCTTTACAATGAAAACTACAAAACACTGCTCAAAGAAATCCAAAAAGACACAACAAATGGAAAAATATTTTATGCTCATGGATAGGAAGAATCAACATTGTTAAGATGTTCATTCTACCAAAGGCAATCTACAGATTCAATACAATACTCATTAAATTACCAATACCATTCTTCTCAGACCTATAAATGGCAATACAGAATTCATATGGGAATATAAATGACCATGAATAGCCAAAACAATCCTTAGCAAAAGAAACAAAGCAGGAGGTATCACACCTCCAGACTTTAAACTTTACTATAATGCTACAATAATCAAAACAGCCTGGTATTCGTACAAGAACAGGCATACAGACCAATGGAACAGGATACAAATTCTGGAAGCAAAACGTCAGTTTCTCAATCAACTCATCTTTGACAAAGCCTCCTCCAACAACCATTGGAGAGGGGAGAATCTATTCAGAAAATGGTGCTGGAAAACTGATCGCATGCGGAAGATTGAAACAGAACCCCTACCTATCACCATACACAAAAATCAGCTCTAAATGGATCAGACACCTAAACATAAAACCTCAAGCTATAAGAGCCTTAAAAATGCAGGAGATACCCTTATGGAAATTAGACCTGGCAACCAAGTCCTGATCAAAACCCCAAGTGCCCATGCCATAAGAGATAAGATAGACAAGTGGGACATATTCAAGCTGACAAGCCTCTGCAAAGCCAAAGAAACCATCAAGAGAAGGGAGACCACCCACAGACTGGAAAAAAATATTTGCCAACTGTATAACTGACAAAAGCCTAACATCCAGGATCTACAAGAACTCAAATGTGCTGAAAGGAAAAAAACAAACAGTCCCAGTAAAAAGCGGGCAAAAGACCTGAATAGATAGGTCTCAAAAGAAGGATAGTCAACAGAGACATGAAAAAGTGCTCAGCCTCACTAATCATCAGAGAAATGCAAATAAAAACCACATTGAGATACCAACTCACCCCAGTAAGAATGGCCATCATTAAAAAAACAAACAGCAACAGATCCTGGTGAGGACACAGAGAAAAAGGAATACTTCTACACTGCTGGTGGGAATGGAAACTAGTGCAATCTCTTTGGAAAACAGTGTGGCAATTTCTGAAAGAACTAGCCACTGGCCTTACATTTGACCCAGCAATCCCCGTACTAGGAATATACCCAAAGGAACTCAAATCATTCTACAAAAAAGATACGCATGTTTATTGTAGCACTATTCACAATAGCAAAAACATAGAATCAACTGTGCTGCCCATTGAGACTGGACTGGCTAAAAAAATGTAGTAATATACACAATGGAATATTATGTAGCCATAAAGTAGGACAAACATACAGACTTTACAGCAACTTGGATGGATTTCGAGTCTGTCATACTCCATGATCTATCACAGAAACAAAGAACAGAGTACCACAGGTTCTCATTCATAAGTCGACCCTGAACATTTCCCATAATGCTATAAGAAAGGGATTGTCAATAGCGGGATGCTACCAGAGTTGGGGGACTGGGACACAACATCAATAAGGGTCCATGATCTCAAACCAGGAAAACGTGACTAAAGGGCAGCCCAAACTTTACCTGTACAATGACCACGTGTATATGTAATCCTGAATTGTACCTCACATCTTTAAAATAAAAAAATTTTTTAAATAAATTTTTAAAAAACAGTAATACGAATGTAGTTTACTGCTTTATCAGACACATTTGACAGTATTGTGCTCTCTCTTTGAAAGATTTACACTGTCTGGTCCATCTGTTTGTACCAGCAGAGGAACTGTCAAAAACTAGTGTACAGAAAAACTATGGCAATGCGTACACACAAATATAGAGAAGTTTGTTTTTCTGCAATTTGTCTTGCACGTTTATACGTAAGCTGGTTACAGAATAATAACATTTTTTAATGTGCTTAGTTTTTTTCTAACTACTTGGATGTTTTGATTTCTGGTAAAGTAGTTTCATCCTTACTGTCCTTTTGCAGGGTTTTTCTTTTTCAACCATTTTTGAGTATCTGTTTTCTCTCTAACATTTAAGATTGTTTTATCCAACACCAAAACAACAAAAACTAAAATATATACTGTGCATTAATTTGAATTTTAATACATGTATGTTAATCTGAAGGAAAGTGAACTTTTTATGATAATTTTTTTTCATCCAAGAACATTTAATCTTGTTTCTATTCATATCTTACTTTTCTTATTCCTTAAAAATATGTTATTCTTTTTACCAAGTAAGTAAGACCCTCTTCTTAATCGTTTACCTCTTAATTTTGTTTTTTTATGTTCACATACTATGTTTTAATTTCATTTTTAGGTGTTTATTGATAGAACAGAGAAATACTATCCTTTTATATTCAACTTGCAATTGAACTATTATACCAAAGGCTGTATTCGACTCACATACATTCTAATTAAGCTCTAAACTTCTCTAGGTAAACAATGATATCATTTGCTACTAGAATTTTTCATCTATATTTATAATAGAGTTTTTTCTTCTCTTATATTTTTTACTCTTATTTTTAGTTGACACATAATAATTATACATTTTTATGAAATACAAAGTAATATTTAGACACATGTATACCTTGAGTAATGATAACATAAAATTAATTAGCATATTTTCCACCTTTCTTTGTGTTGGAAACACTTAAAATCTTCTCTTCTAGCTCTTTGAAAATATACACGAAGTTATTGTAAACCATACTCACCCTACAGTGCTATAGAACACTAGAACTGATTCTTTCCTCTAGTTGTAAATTTGTATCTATTAACCAACCTCTTCCTCTCCTCCCCTCCCCTACTTTTCCCATCCTCTAGTTACAGCAGTTCTACTCTCTACTTCTACTAGCTTTTTTTTTTTTTTGGCTCCTGCATAAGAGTGAGAATATGTAGTATCTGAGTATCTGTCTGTCTTTTTGTGCTTGAGGTATTTCACTTAACATAACATTCTCCAGGCTCATCTGTGTTGCTGCAAATGACAAGTTTTATTGTTTTTTACAGCTGAATAGTATTCTGTTGTGGATATATACCACGTTTTCTTCATATAGTGATGTTCTTTGTTGTTATTATTATCCTAATCATGGTTTGGCATAGAAGTTATGTTGAATTAATAAAATAATTTATACAGCCTTTTCACTTTTATTTTATACAAAATGCTTTCATGAGCATTTACATAACTGATTTTAAACATAGGATGTTATGGCTATGAACTTATCTGGTTCTGGTGCCTTCTTTTAATAGACCATTAAACAAATTCTCAATCACTTTAATGCTAAGAAACACCTTAACTTTTTTTCAATTTAGAGTTCTCTTAAGACCCCTTTATACTCAGGTAATAATTAATAACTTACTTCATGTTTTTAAATGAACTGATAATTCAATACCTATATTCAAAACATTAGATACAAAGTTACTGTGTCACTAGAAATATTTTAAATATTTCATAAGTCTGTACAGAAATATATAGTATAAGAATATTGATGGTTAAGCATATCTATAAACAGAAAGATTGATCATATAAATGGTGATAGAATTCAATGTAATTCACATTTAATTCATTTTTATGTTTTAGCTTTGAATCCTCTATTAGTATGTTTAACGTTTAAATAATTTACTTCAAAATACTTGCACTATGAACAAAAAGAATGACTCACTTTTCTCATTCTTTCTCCATGCTCATGACTTTTTTGAAGTTGTAGAAAATGCTCAACAGTTTTGTGACTGAATCAATGAACAAATGCATCCATGAACGCTGCAATTAGTCCAGATACAAAACAAAAATATCGAACATACACAGCTTACTCACATAATTTGAATGATTAGTAATTAGTTCAAATACACACAGATTTTGTCAATCTGGTTTAGGATGCGTTGATCAATGTTCCTTCTGCTTTATAAATGAAACACTCTTGATTGTTGTAAAGGATGTGATAGCTTTACACATATCTTGGGGTAATTAATAGCAAAGAATATATACGAATCATCACTTTCTGGAGTTTATACAACAGCTCAGGGTTTGAGTTTTAGAAAAGAGCCTTATGTGGTAAAATCTGTTGAAAGTTATTGAACAGATTATGATTGAGATAGCCAAAAGGCATGTGATCAATATGTGGACAAGAAAATAAAGTTTTTATTGTATTTTTATTGCTATTGGATTATCAACAAACCCACAAGATACAATTAAAATTCACACAAAACCATATTTGCTTACTATTCAGAAAAGACACAGAACAGAGAAAACAACATCAGGCAAACAATGGCATCACAAGGACCTCATAAAGTTAGACATTGTTTGTAATGCTTCCTAATGGGAATGCACTTTAGTTGTGAGTTGGCGTAGGCTGACATGAATGTTGATCTCATCATCACTAGGAAAGGAAAAGGTACAAAGATCATCTGCTTAAATATCTTGCTAGTTATGCAGCCTATGTTCACAGGTAAAGGATTCATTTCAGAAATTCAAAATAATAAAATAAATTATCCTGACTGCCATGTACAGCTGACTAGGGAATGTCCTGGATTAATATCAATGCAGTAAATTGGTCTACCTTCAGGGTCAATTTTGCTAAAAGTTTGAGTAAGGATCAAATCTTCAGGCTGTGGAAGATTTACAGTCCAGAAATTAATTTTTTTTCTGCTGTAAGCAACAAAGCCTACCAATACATTTGAAAGCTGACTTTGTATCAAGTGAATGAAAAAAAGCTAACAGAATTTACAATGAGAGATGCAATTAATGTATGAACCATACCTAACTGGAAGAAAATGGCTTAAATATAATGTAGTAATGTCGCCATGTAAATACCATCCCTTCCTTAGACTATCTCCTCACACATTCACTAGTATTCCTATCACTGCCTGGAAACTGTCATGCCTAGTTTGCCTGTCATCATACTCCCTTTTTATACGTTACTGGTATTGGAGCATATTTAGAGCTTGTCAAGCAGAATAAATAATATTTAATGAGAATAATACAGTGAATGTCTTCGTTTTGGCAAGATTTAATATTATGGAAATTAAGTAATTTGTTCAAAGGTACATGATATCCTTTATGCTGATTTAAACTTACATTTATCCAAAACTCATATCATTCTGCCCATTAAATTCCCAAGACTTCAAAACATAACCTTTGGATTATAACATTAACTAAAGTATTAGTTAGCTGCATATACCATTTATAGATTTTCTTCTAACCAACTAACATACCTATCTCTTATTCTAAAACCTAGATGTAAATAAAATGGTGATGCTATGAATGTCAGAGCTCCATGGACTCCATTCTCTATATGATCATGAGTAAGTTTAACTCCAACATTTCGAAGTCGTGTGACATATATAAGTCCCTCATCTCTCAGGGGATCATGTTGACAGGTGAGGATATAAGTTAATGGTAGCTTTTGTAACTGGGAATCATTGACTAACAAGGGTGATACTCTGCTATCCATAAGTCCTGGGTATGATATGTTAAGTCTTCCAAGAATTGGTTCAGCATAAACATGATTCTTTTTATACTTCTCAGGAAGGAAGGAACTCCAGTTGACAAACTTGAACAGATGTCTTGATTCTTGAGGCATATGTTGGTTTTTTATCCCTGCTTGGGGCAGTGCTTGATCCTTAGTAAAATATAAGGATGCAATTTTAATTGTCATATACCTTAGCAAAAACGGACCGTGTTCATATTCTTGGTGAGACGGCATGAAGGAATCAATTATCTGTAAGCTAGGGTAAATTAAAACTTGTGCCTTAATTTTATTTTTGAAGTCTGGATCATTCTGTAACTGAAAAACATTTAATAAATGTGAATGAGTCAAAGGCTTTCAAACTATAGGAATGAGAGTTTTTACTTCAATCACATGAGTAATTATAAGATAGTTACAAAATTGATATATTACTTATTGATTATATTCATAATATTTATTCTTTTTAGGGACATTAAAATGCATTATTTCACTTTTATCAGTATAGTAATGCCACACATACACTTGTTTATTCACATATGATCACAAAATAGAAATATAAGTGTGAGATGCCTAAGAGAGATGACAAGTTATCAATATTTAAAACTTTTGACTAAAGTAAATAAGTGAGAAGAAATAATAAATATAATAATAAAATCTTAATGCCCAAACTCACATATTAACCAAATTCAAAAGAAAACACACCAAAGTTACTTATGTATACACTAATATTCTTAATATGCAACTCACCTTTGGGACAAAATGGTGTGATGGAAAGTGAGCAGAAGAATATATGGAAATTTGAAGAGCAGGAAATGATGTGGAACATTGTATTTAGAGTATGTATTTTCTACCAGAGATGAGATGCGTCAATGAGGTCTCAGCTACGGGGGTGAGAAGAGCCACAATACCTTCTATTCCCTTTTCTTCTTTAGTCCTACACACTACAGCAGAGAACCTAAAAGTAACCTCCCAGGAGCAATTATCTAAGCCACAAGCAGCTTCTGAAACAATGGCATCTACACAAATGGATGTATCTGCTGCCACTCTACATGAAAGTATCCAGATCTGAATGGCATTTCTTTTGATCACCTCCTCACCAGGGTAGCTGACCAAAGGAAAGGATTCATAGAAATCTCAGTAGCACATCACAAAGGTAAATAATATCTCACAAACTCCAAAGTACATCCTCAAGGTATAATAGGATCCACAAGCTCAAAAAGAAAATGAGGAAAGACAAAGTTCCTTACAGGATCATCCCCAGTCCCTTGACCCTTCCCCAGTGCTCTCAGACAGATAATTTACTAAAAAACTGCATTATCTCATAAACAGTGGTGAAAACAATAGTGGCCAAGGAGACAAAAATGAGGCAGAGAGATTTAACTGACACCTTCTCAGGCTAGTAACAGAAGTGATCCCCAAAAATGAGTTCACTGATTCTGCTGACTCTAGAGGCATGTAGTGACCATGTATTCGATTTTTCTTTCTTTCTAAGTTATACTGAAATATAGAAAAGGCTTGAAACTAGGTGAAATCCATAGAAGTGTGGGGAAAAGAAAAGTGAAAGCACTGGTTTTCTCAACAGAAGTTGCAAAACTCCTCAACTTTTACATCTAAAGAAGCTGGAAGAATCGCCAGGACAATAAGAAGCTGGTTTAAAGAGAAAGGACCAAGGAGGGAGAAAGCGTGGACATGATACAGGTGGCTTATACGGAGGGGACCCAAAGAAAAACTGAATTATTTTTCTGGAGGGTGGATGTCTTGTACTATAGGCTTTCCCTGCTAGGTAAGTGTTCTTGGAACCCATCTGCATCAGCGCACCAGCTAGCATTGTTGTGAGAGGCTGAGTGTCAGTGAATTTTTTTAAATGATTCTTTCAAGGTGTTTGCCCATTTCATGATGGGTGATTTATGAGTGCACCTGCCCATATTATGCAGGGTGTTCAGCAGTTTTTGACTCAAAATGGCATGGCCTATGCCACACCCTCCTTATTCACCTGATCTCACCCCGAGCAACTATTTTTTGTTTCCCTGGATAAAAAGAGTCCTCAAAGAAAAAACATTTTGCCGAATGCGGAAGAAATGAACCACACACACACAAGGCATCAAAACTCACGAGTTCAAAAACTGTTTTGAGCAAGTCGGGAAAGCATCTCAATAGGTGTATTGCATCAAATGGAGAGCACTTTGAAGGTGACTGAAGTTTAGACATGTAAGAACAAATACAAAATTTTGTATAAATAAAATGCAGTTGGAGGGGGTGTCCCATCCCATAAGTGTCACTACTAATATGCTATCTTGAGCCACTGATGTTATTTTCTCTGCCAGTGCCCAGAATGCTAAAGCCACTATGCAGGGATGATGAACATTATCGTTCCTTATTTCTAAACACTCACTAATATCACTTGTCCTTTATTACATACTCCAAAACAGTTCTTCCTGGTGCACTAAAAGACTCAGTGAGTCACACATCAATTCCTTCAGAGATGTTCTGATGACCTTTTTCACTTGAGAGGACAATCATAGAAAGCTTCACAATGCCTAAATTAACCTAGCTCATTGGCAACCTTACGAGTTACAGTGCAAGTCTGGTCATTGAGCAGGTCAGACAGATTGCAAGCTCAAACCTTCATGGAAACATATGAAAATCTTCAGGGCATTGGAAGCTCTTGCTATTTCAAGAACCACCTGACGTTCATTTGATATGGTTATGTCCATGCTTAGCAGGAAGGGCTGTACCTAGTCCCAAACAGCCAGTTTGCATTGTTAAACTCTTATACTAACAGAGACGCTACTGTCTAATACAAGTCGTGGTGTCAAAAACATGAAAGAAAAGAGCCTAAGTATGTCTCTTCAACTCAAATATTTTCTGAACTTGGAATGCTGGAACACAATAAATGGTGTACCTGCAATGATACTAATTATTTCTAGATTTTTTTTTCTAGGCAGCTGGGGAACAGTTTCTGTGTCCTCTCTAGAGAAATAGAGCAGTAGGAGTGGCTACAGTTAAGGACTAGCATGCTAGTGACACTAAGATTGGCAAAGCAGTGTACAAAATTTGGGAATCAGCACGTGGAAGATGGCAGGGAGAGGACCTTTGGAGGCAAATGGCAGTGCTGGTCTCAGCACCCCCTAGTCCCATACAGAATGTAAGCTGAGCCAAACTCTCTTGCAGCTTTAAAAAAAAATCCACCAATACATGTTCTTTATTTTCTTTTCCAATAGGCCAATTTATTTTGTCACAAATGCTTCAATTTAAATATCCCTAAGTCCTCCCTATATTGTCTGTTGACCCAGCACTCAATGTTCTTTGCTATTTTTCTGGCTTCTTTCAAGTTAAGATTCAACTTTCTTCCATAAACTAGTGGAGAACTTGCTCTCAAATTATCCAGAGTTGACAATTTTGTACCAACCTCAACCACTATGTTAGCACTCCAGCATGAATCTCTCTGTATTTTTAGTACATACTTAAATTTACCTAGAAATATGTGTTTGTATGATTGTACATGTAAATACCTGATTTAAGAATCACTCCTCAGGGAGACACCTCTTATCAACAAGGGTGCCTGAACGAAGCATATTTGTATACCTAACCCTTAACTGTACCCCACAATATCATAATAAAAAATATTGATAAAAAAAAGAATCACTCCTTTCCTAAACTCACAGAACAATTTCTCTCCATTCTGATCTACTTCAGGCCAATTTTTATTTCGTCTTATATTAAAAACTACATATAGTGTTATGCCTTAAATCTACATGTGGTGCTATGTTCAAGGTAGTCTCTATTCTCTCCACTAGATTTTGAATGCCCTTCAAGCTGATTCTATGTCTGAGTCATCATAATATTTACCTACTGATCCTCATCTGAACATTTATCCTTCCATTTCTCCCATATACCTATTTAGGAAATATATATTAATAATATGTTAATTGTATGTACTCTATATTTATTAGCAAAAATATTATATATTTATATACTTTATATTATATATATACTATATGTCTATCTTAGAGTACAGATTGGTGTGATACCTTTAGCACACCAGTTGCATATATAAATATGTGTTTATATATCATTTTTTCCTTTTAAAACTCTCATACATTCATTGCATGGACATGATGTATATATTATGTCCTCAACATGCCTGTGATGTTCTTGATTATCTTCTTATCTGTACTTACTATTCCATTACTCTACAGCACCTCACACTGGCTGTTACCTCACACTGACCTCTTATCTTGCCCTTAAACTGTTTTGTTATCTCCCCTTTAGTGCCACTAAATGTTAGTTGGGTACAGTTGCAAAGTGCTTGAAAGTGCTGTTCAATAATTTCAAGTCCTGCTCAGAGAGGTTTATAACTCTCAATGACTCCCATTGACCTTAATGATCTTTCACAGCATTAGTTTCCATGGACACCTGTGCCCGATATTTAGCCAGAACCAGAAAATCTGAAGCACACTTGAATATGCTCTCCTGTGCCACATGGCTCTGAGATTATTCAACTAAGCACAGCTCTTTCCTGGACCAGATGCCCTTTTCAAGAGTCACACTTCATCCTCTTCACAGGGAGGGCACCTCATCAGACTTGAGCCTTCCATACATTATCTTGGACCTTATCACTGAATCACAAATGCATCTCCCATTTATCCAGGGAGTTGAACATGTAGTATTCAAAGTCTTTCAAGTATCACTTTGCCACATGAAGTCTTTCATGTATTAGGCATAGATGTACATAAAATAGTCATTGAATATTTGACCTAGGAAGAAATCTTGCCCACCTAAATTACCAATTTTTTAAAACTATAAGTCCAGTCCAGTTTAACTAATTTAGTTAAATTAGTTTATCACTAATTTCCTTTTCCCAATTGGCTTCCTAATTTTTATCATTAATTCTAGTGTGAAGAAAGTCTGACAGTACCTGTATAAGCAGGGCACTACAATAGCTCACATTTACATGAATACTCACTGTTGTGACATTCAAGTCCAATACTCAAACTACCAGCAGAGAAGAGAATGAAAACTATATCACTCAGAGTTTGAAAGTACAGGCTTTGGAGCCCTGCACATGTTAGAGTCTTGGCTTTACAATGTATTTAATTTTATGGCACAGTGCTAGTTATTTAACCTTTCAAAGCCTCAATTTTTTGATCTCTAAAATTACAATAATACTAGTCAATACTGCATATGATTTATGTATGGTGAAAGTTAAATGAAACTAGTGAAGAAGAGTTTCAGGAACATAGTAAGTATTCAATAAATAATAACTATATTTATACTATCAATGTAGGCAATGGAAGAAATTATCTTTTGCTGAAATTTTTCATGTTCTAACAGGCAAACAATGTTTTGTTTGGAGAGACATAGGCAAATCCTGATGTGGTTTGTCACGTGAAAGCTATAATAAATGTTAATTTAAAAAGGAATAGCAATTGAAAATATTAGACATTAAAGCTTATCAATGACCATGAAGCTACTAATACAGAGGTACTATTATATTAATGATTTTAAATGTAGATAGATATGTAGACAAATAGAGATAAGAAATACATATTCTAAACTAAATCATAATTTTATCGAATTACAAAAACAGAAAGTTTTTCTAAACTTAATGACAATGGAAGAAGTGATAAAGAAATATAGTAACCAAATTTTAACAAAATTGTACAAGATTAAAATTTTCTAAGTGTAAAAAAAAAGAACAAACCCAAAGTAATGCAAAGACTACAAAAATATTCATAAAAATAAATTACAAAGATCTTTAGCTTTAGTTAACAAATAATAATTTTAAACTAAAAAGAAAAAATTCTAGAAGATAAATTAACAAAGGCCATGAATAATAGAGCTTACTGAAAAAGAAATAAAGTCATTCACATTTTATATTTTACCAGTAATTTAAAAAAAAATTTACTGATAATGAAGGAAATATACATCAAAACCATTGTGGAAATACTATCTCTTTATCTGTGTAAAAAAAAAATGAGGTCATTGTAAATATGACTAAGTATGGTTGTGGGAATGGAGTGAAGCCAACACTTATCTATATTTCTAGTGTGTAAGCAAACTGGTAAAACACATTTAGCAAACAGTATGTCTCCCAAGCCTTAAGCAACAATTTGTCTGCTTCTGAAAATCCATCTTAAGGCAATATGTCTGAATATGGAAGAAGTGACATGACCAAGAATTTCTCAGCTCTGTAATTCACAATGGAATTTGGTAGTAAGAACTTGTATGTTTATCTAAAGCTACAGAGTCTACATCTTTTGGGTTCCTTTGTTTTTCTTTTAGAAAAGTCATTTCCTGATTTGGAGGTTTAAATCCACAACTAAAACCCCACTGGCTTTATCTGTTTAAAGACATGTCAATTCCATAAGGTAAGGACTCAGAGGGGCTCTGAGATCAGAAGAGAAAAACAGAATTAAATATATTTTCCTACTTTTCATGTTAAGTGTGATGCCCAGAAGTCACCATCATCCATGATTCCATTTTGTTTTATTTTTGATTAAAGGTACAATAAGAACTACAACTTACTTTTGGGACTTTTAACTGTTTTACAAATAGAGGTTGTTCTATACATTGAAAAGGGTGTCTCTACACTTATGTCAATTTTGTTTCATAAAAAATAGTTTTGGGGGTGGGAATTATGTATTAGACTGAATTTATTTTTTAAATATATGATTTAATTGTTCAGTTATTATTTAATGACCAACAGCAAAGATTTTAGCATAAGGCCAATTTTTTCTTTTGTCATAGCAGTGATTCTTTTATGTAAGCAGGACACATGACAGATATTATCTCATGACACTTTAATCTGGGTTAAAACACAGATTGCAATTATCTCAGGTGCTTGGCAGACTTTACAGTTTACCTAAGGAAAACAACAAACCTCCATCATATTAAATAGTAGTTGTTAGACACTGTTGTATTTTTCTTGAAATCCATGGAGTAAATAAGAGCCTTAATAGTATTATATTTAGTGTCCCTTCAATGTTTTTAATGCTACATCTATCTAAGGTACACTTATACAAAAAGGACAGAGAGTTGTTTGTGTGTTTGTTCACTTTTGCCATTTTACTGTTTATACTATAAGACCATTGGGCAACTCCTTTCGGGTCTCCTCCCACTGTGAGAGCTTTTCTGTCCTCTCAATAAATCCTGGTTTAAAAAAAGGACCATTACAAATCTTGTAAATTAAATAAAATGATACTTTAGTGTTTGAATTACACTAAACACATATAACATATAAGACATACCAGTTGAGTCACTGATGCTGCCATCATACCCCCAGAACTATCACCTAAGATGCAGATTCGGGTGGGATCCACTCCATATTTTGCAAGAATCTTGCTTTGTAGAAAGAATTTGATCGCAGAAACAGCATCTTCAAAGGGAATGGGGTATTGGTATTGAGGAGCTTGTCTGTAACTTCAAAGAAAGATAAAGCAACAAAGCAATTATAATTAAACTTAGATTGTACATATCCAAATATCCCTCAATTTTACCAACAGATTAACTGAACAAAATTTGCCCTATTTGAATCTTACGGCTAACTTTTGTTTTAAAACAAAAAGGAAAGTCTGGTACCAAAGGTTTTGAAATGTTGATTCTTTGCGGAAATGAGGGAGAGACCGTATCTTCATCTTTAAAAAATTATCAGCAGAAGAGCAATCAGTAGGGGGACATCCTGTAAGCATTCATCAGATTCGTAATGAAATTTGAGACTCAAAACCAATTTTTTATTGAAAATTGACAATTATAATTGTATAAATTTATGGAGCACAAAGTGTGGTTATAACTTACAGATGCAACATGGAATAATTAACTCAAGTTAGATCATGTACGCATCACCTCAAATACTTAATTTTTTTGTACTAAGAACATTTGAAATTTATTCTCTTAGCAATTTTATGCAATATTATTATCTATATTCACCATGCTATACAATAAAACTAAAAAAAAAACAACAACAACAAAAAAAAACTTCCTCCAGGCTAACTGATATTATATACCCTTTAATCATTATCTCCCCACTTCCCTACCCCTGGGCTCTATATCCACTCTTTTGTGCTTTTAGGATTTCAGTGATTTGACATTCCACATATATGTAAGAATCTGCAGTGTTTATCTCTCTGTGCCTGGCTTATTTACGTAGCATAATGTTCTCTAATTTCATCCAAGTTGTCACAAATGACAAAATTTCCTTCTTTGTTAGGGCGGAATAGTATTCCATTTTGTATTATATCATATTTTCATTATCCATTTATCTGTTAGTGGACACAGGTTGATTTCGTATCTTGGCTATTGTGGGTAGTACAGCAATAAACATGGAGCACAGAGATTTCTTTGACAAACTAATTTCAAGTCTTTTGGGTAAATATCCAGAAGTGGAATTGATGAATCACATGTAACTTTATCTTTAAGGGTTGTTTGTTTAATTCGTTTTTTAGGTTATTCTTTTTCTGTGTGTGTTTTTTGTTGTTGATTTTTGTTTTGTTTGTTTGCTTGTTTTTTTGAAACAGGGTCTCACTCCAGCTGTAGTACAGTGGCAAGATTTTGGCTCACTCCAGCCTTGAACTCCTAAGTTCTAGTGATCCTCCCACCTCAGCCTCCCCAGGAGCAGGAGCTACAAGTGCATGCCATTTTGCCCATCTATCTTGTTTCTTGTAGAGATAAAGTCTTGCTGTGTTTCACAGGCTAGTCTCAAAGTCCAATCTTCAGACTCAAGCGGCCAAAAGTACTGGGATTATAGGTGTAAGTTACCATGACTGGTCTATTTTTCGTTTTTAAAGAATACTCCAGTTTTCCATAAAATCTGTACCAGTTTACATTCCCACCAACGATGCACAAAGATTTCCTTTTCTAAACATCCTCACCAATATTTGTCTTTTGTTTTTTCGATAATATTCATTTTAATAAATGTGAGAAAATATCACATTGTATGTCTTCTTTTAAGAAAAATCTATTCAGATTTCTATTCATTTTTAACTTAAGTTGTTTAAACTCACAACATGAATCATAAATGTCTTGGACATTACCCCCTAACCAGATGTATGGCTTGCCAAGATTTTCTCTCTGTCCATAGGTTCTCTGCACTCTGTTAATTATTTCCTTTGCTGTGCAGAAACTTTTTGGTTTGGTGCAATCCCATTTGTCTATTTTTGCTTTTGTTGCCTATGCTTTCTGGTACAAAAATGTTCAAACCAGGTTCAGAATACCCAAAAACTTTAAAAGCAGAAAATCTAAAAGCAAATGATTTGTAGGTATCTTATGTTAGAAATGTATTTAGGTTATAATTCTACAAGATAAAATGTTTCATTTCATAACTTGAGCACTGTCCAAAAACATGACTCAAAATAAAAACATTAAATTTAAATATTATCTAGGTATATAAAGAAATCTTTCTTAATCATTGTAAATTCTTTTGTATGGTAAATTATTATAGCATTCTTCTAATGTGCGTATATATATACCCCCACACACGATATACACTTGCTTCTAATATTAGCAACAAACCTGTATTCTACTGCCTAATTTTTTATTTCTATCTGTAGTGGCCATCTTAATATTCACTGTTAGAATTAGTCAATTATTCATATGGCAATACTAATCACTAAATGTTGGCCATACAGTCCTAACAATATTGTCATGTTGTAATCTATATCTAAAGTAGCCGAAATATAGTATAATCTAAACAAATTAGCATATCAAAATGTGATTGTTATTTTCAACATACTTCAGGGTAAAGAACAACAGCTATCATATCTGATAGAACTCTTAAAACACACACAATATATATCACCATTTTAAAAAATGTGTTTAAAATAAGAGAGTGGTATATTAGGCTAACAGTGTAGATGAAATGGAGAATATCCTAGTTAGTATAAATTGTAAATATCTCTATAGGCACAAGGGATGATTCTGGTTGCCGTAAAGCAACAATGAGCAGGATAGCATTTGTTCCACTTGTATGTTTTATTTGATCCCATTAGACCATCACAAGAAGTTATACTATGTTTCAGCATCAGGCTAGAAGTCTTTAAGTATATTTCTGCACTGCAGAATTGGCAGGAGATTTGGAAAAAATTCTTCTTCCTGAGGATGATGATTTCAGAAATACAGAGGATACCTGAATGACCCAGAAAGTACTAAACATTTGCTATTATTTCTGGTATACTGCTAGAAATTTTGAAAAAATTGTGCGCTATTTGCTATTATTTCTGGTATACTGCTGGAAATTTTGACAAAAATTGTGCGCTACTAAAATCTCTCATTTTGAGAATGACTTGAAATTTTCAGATGGTCCCAATATTTGTCATCCGATGTTCTTCCAACCAAAAAAAATCTCTAAAATGTAGCTTTGTATTACCAGCTCAAACAAAACCCAGTATCCCCAATATGTATTGTGTAACTAAGCTCCCGCTTTCTAAATTTCTTACCTGAGGATTAAAACAGACTTTTCTAGTTTTATGTCCCTAGATTATTACAGCTGTGTTGACAATGATGCTTACTTTGCAGAGCCTCTCGGAGGTCTCCACAATGGCAGAGATTAAACGGAAATTGAGTTTGGAAATCAAACTTATGTTGTAAGGGCAAGAATCATGATTTAAAAAAAAAAAAAAAAAAAAACTTACTCCACTCCCACAACAACAGCATCAAGTTTATTTGCTGCCCATCTATTCAGGAAGTCATAAGCCAAACTCTCTGAAATAAAAGAAATAAATATAAAGGGGTACCCTGTAAATAAAGAGCAATGGAAAACCACCACCTACACTCATAAAATGTGATAGAAATACGGATTGTGATTAATGGATGGAATCCCTATAATCCCCACTCTGTTACCACATGGAGGGATATCTTTCAAAGTAACAAAACTTTCTGAATCTTCCACCTACTAAGTCATTCTTAACTAAAGTCAATAAAAGAACAATAGGAGAAGAAACTTGGCATGCACTATTGATTTATCCATTTTCTATCAGAACACTCCTTGCAGGTTCACCGTGTTGCCTGCACCCTTCACCAAGTGTGGCCTGGATATATTATACTTTATTACTTTCTGTGCCAGATTTCATCAGGAGGAGGCTGGTGGCTTTACAGTACTGTTAGAAATTATACAGGTAAGTGGCTAACTCAAGGGTGAACAATTAGAAAGACTTAACGGTACATTTTTAAAAGCTTTATTAGTAATAGCATATTTTGACAGTCTCCTGATTGAATCCTACATGTCTCTCTCTCTCTCTCTCTATATATATATATATATATATTTTTTTTTTTTTTTTTTTTTTGAGTTGGAGTCTCACTCTGTCGCCCAGACTGGAATGCAGTGGCCGCTTCCAGCAACCGCAGCCTCAACCTGCTGGGCTCCGGCGATCCTTCCGCCTCAACCTTCCAAGTAGCCGGAATTACAGGCATGCGCTACCACGCCCAGCTGATTTTTTGATTTATTGTAGAGATGAGGTCTCGCTGCCCAGGCGGGTCTCGAACCCTTGGGCTCAGGCAATCCACTCACCTCAGCCTCCCAAAGGCGCGGGATTACAGGCTGAGCCACCGAGTCCAGCTTATGTCTCAATATTTTAAAAATTAGGAAAAGGAGAAAGAAAATATATGTGTTGACTCTCTATAACTAATACATTTGTTACCATAGTTTTCCATAAAACTCTACTTGGTTAGAATAAACCAGAACTCTAAAACTAAGCTAAGTATAATATGACCAGCATTGTAATTTTCATATATTCAGAAGTACAACCATAGTTCATTTTTCAGGAGCTGTTAGTCAACATCAAAGTATTTTTTCAATAAAGAAATATTAATCTAATTCCAGATACCCCTGTTAGTAAGCCACACTGAGAGCATGGAGGGACTGCTCACTACTGATGTCATGGTTAAGCCCATGGGTTTTGCTTATAGACCCAGGTTTGGCTATTGGTTCCACCACTGAATAGCAGCAGAACTTTAAGACAATGTCTGAATCTCTCTGTGTCTGTCCTTATACCTCTAAAATTGAAATGATAGTATCAGCCTAAGAACATGTTTACCTAGCAAAATAAAAGTTGACTATGCAGCTGATTGCAGTAGCATTTTTGTTTGTTTTGAAATAACAGATCATGAAACCAAGATTCTGGGTATAATGATCAGGCTGTAGGTTCTTTGAGGAAAAAAGTATTATCATTTGCTGCTCACATCTTCTAAATACCTAGTATGATGTTCTTTGTACTCTGCACTGTGAGGAGACTTTATAACATTCACCTACAGTCTGAAAGCAAGTTCAGGAATGTGTGTGTAGTATGTGACTTAGTTACTCCACTGCTCCTCTTCCAATCACCTCCTAATTTTAGATGGGAACACAGACTTTGGGGGGGGACTATTTTGTTTATTTGGTTCTATTTTATATTTTTACTTTGGAGTGAAAGTTACGCATTAGATTCTAAACTTCAATATTATTGTTGCATCACAGCCTACAACTTCAATATTATTGTTGCATCACAGCCTATTGTTGCATCACAGCCATGTGTTTACTACATGGTAGCTAGAAATTGTATTATTTCTGACACTACACCTAAAGTATCTTGTTCGCTTCAGTTTTTCTGAATCTGAAGTCAGGTCCTTCTGTAATTTCAAACCTAAACTTTATGTTTACTACCTGAACTTCCCATTCCATGCTATCAATATGAGCTTATTTGATAATAAAGATTTTTATAAATAAAGAATCTCATTTAATATTTTTATGATCTTATCTGCCATGCTGTGCATGAAGAAATATGTATAAAGCATGATGGATATAGTATACTGTCTCTCCGCTAAAATACATGTACATACTCACAAAAATAAATAATATATCAACAAATGTTCTATTCATTTTATATATACTCACACCATATGAAATGTACTTACTGCAACTTCCCAGGACAAAGCCACCACCATGAAGAAAAATTACAGCTGGTCTCTATTTTTTAAAATTCTTTTTTATCAACAAATGTTCTATTCATTGTATATATACTTACACCATATGAAATGTACTTACTGCAACTTCCCAGGACAAAGCCACCACCATGAAGAAAAATTACAGCTGGTCTCTGTTTTTTAGAATTCTTTTTTGGCAAGTACAAACGTACTGGAATGTCATGAAAGGCAGTGTCAGTCACTGTGATGTTTTCATCTGAAATTGGTTTTGTAAGGTCCAGATATACTATTGTGGAAAATAATTCTTCAGCTCTCAAAAGACCTACATTTTCCAAGAATAAAGACTGCCAAAAAAAACACCCCAAAATTAAAACATTAACCATTTTGATTTTTAGTAACATCTTTTTTTTCAGCCTTGACCTGCTGGGCTCCGGCGATCCTTCCACCTCAGCCTTCCGAGTAGCCAGAATTACAGGCGCACGCTACCACGCCCGGCTGATTTTTTGATTTATTGTAGAGATGAGATCTTGCTGCCCAGGCGGGTCTCGAACCCGCGGACTCAGGCAATCCACTCCCCTCAGCCTCCCAAAGGCGCGGGATTATAGGCTGAGCCACCGAGCCCGGCTCTTTAGTAACATCTAATGCATGTAAAGATGCCACAAGAAAAGAAGAGTAAATAACATAAGAATACTGTAGAGGTCTTATTGCACATCCTAACATGTGTATTAGCATTGCTTCTGGAGAAATCCCAAGTATGCAATATTTGAGAATAAGTGTAATGTCACTTAAAGTCATCAATTTACTGCTAGCGTATTTTATGTTCATCTAATTATTCCTTAATTTCAAATGTATATCTGAAAAAGTACCTGAGAAGTAATAGATTTTATAATTTTTCTTGTTTTTTTCAAAGTAAACAAAAACAACAAATTAGACTGTTCCCTAAAGGAAATATAATCAATCAATAGATGCAAGACTTGAGATAATCCAGATAGGAAATCAAAGTCTTTTGCTTTGGGTATTTTTTTATTTGTTCTTTTGGGGGGGTTGTTTTGGTTTGGGTTTTTTTGTTTTTTTTTTTTTTGAGTCAAGTTTTCACTCTGTCACCCAGACTGGAGTGCAGTTGCACAACACGGCTCATTACAGCATCCACCTCCTGGGTTTAGGCGATCCTTCTGCCTGAACCTCCCAAGTAGCTGGCACTATACACACCAAGCTAATCTTTCTTTTTCTTTCTTTCTTTCTTTCTTTCTTTCTTTCTTTCTTTCTTTCTTTCTTTCTTTCTTTCTTTCCTTCCTTCCTTCCTTCTTTCTTTCTTTTTCTTTCTCCCTCTCTCTCTCTCCTTCCTTCCTTCCTTCCTTCTTTCTTTCTTTCTTCTCTCTCTCTCTCTCTCTCTCTCTCTCTCTCTCTCTCTCTCTCTCTCTCTCCTTCCTTCCTTCCTTCCTTCCTTCCTTCCTTCTTTCTCTCTTTCTTTCTTGAGATTGGGATTCACTATGTTGCCTGGACTAGTCTTGAACTCCGGAGCTCAAGTAATTCTCTTGTCTCGACCTCTCAAAGTGCTAGGATTACAGACGTAAACTACCTACATGGCCATAATCAAGATTTTAAAGCAATTCTTATAACCTTTTTGCATAAGATAAAGATGAATTTTCCAGAAATGGATGGAATCGTAGCTATACTCAAGAAAAATAAAACCTATAGAAAAATAACAAAGAAAATTTTAGAGATGGAAAAATCATTTATTTGAAATAAATTTCACTGGATGGGCTTCCTGAGGAAACAAAGATGACAGGAAAGAGTCAGTAACCTTAAAGATAGATCAAAGGACATTAAATAGTCTGAAGAAAATTTTTTTAAAAGTTTAGATTAAATGGAGCATATTTAGAGACCCATGGACAATATTAAAAGGCCTAACATTTTTGTCATTGGAGCCAAATAAACAGAGGGGAAATATTGGCACAGAAAAGATTTTTGATAAAATAATAGCTGAAAACTTTCCTACTCTGTTGAGAAATACATATTTGCAAATCCAATAACCTTGACAACGCTCAAAAAGATAAACTCAAATGAAATGACATTCAGACGAATTGCAACAAAACCTCTGAAAAGCAAAGATAAAGGAAAAAAATTAAAAGTAGTCAGAGTGTAAAAGACAATATATAGAGAACAATTCAAAGAACTGCTGAGTTCTCATGAGAAGACATGGATCTGAACAGGTGAACAGATGCTGGGAAGAAAGACTTGATGGTGTAGAGTTTGATAACCAATGGAAATATGCTTTAGAAATGCAAAATAAAGATAGAAAAAATAGTTATTTGCCAAGTCGAAAAAGTAAAACAATTTATGCCCAACAGATCTGTTCTACAAAGAAATGCTGAAGGAAGTTCCTCAGGCTAAAAGGAAATGATACCACAGGGAAATTTGGAAAAACAACTGAGTAAATACAATAGACTGGTATCTGCTCTAAAATTATTTAAAATATTTAAAATTCGGTGAAAGAAAATGTGTGAAGATAACTGTGGAGATTAATATATGTAGACACAATACTCGTGACAATTACAATATAAAGGGTTAAGGGGGCTGAGCCTAGTGGCTCATGTCTATAATCCCAGCACTTTGGGAGATTGAGGAGAGAGGATTACGTGAGCTCAGGAGTTACAGACCAGCCTGGGCAATATAGCAAGACCTCTACACAAAAAATTAAAAAATTAGCTAGGCAAGGTGGTGCACCCCTGTAGTCCTACCTACTGGGAGGCTGAGGCAGGAGACTCGCTTAAGCCCAGCAGTGCAAGGTTACAGTGACCTATTATTGCACCATTGCACTCCATCTAGGTGACACAGTGAGATTCTATCAATAATAATAATAGACCGGGCGCAGTGGCTCAAGTCTATAATCCCAGGACTTTGGGAGGCCAAGGTGAGCGGATTGCCTGAGCCTACGAGTTCAAGAACATCCTGGGCAACTTGACGAGACCTCTTCTCTACAATAAATCAAAAAATTAACCAGCTTCGGTAGTGCTCACCTATAGTTCCGGCTACTTGGAAGGCTAAGGCAGAAGCATCGCCTAAGCCCAGCAGGTTAACGCTGGAGTGGCCATGAGCACACCACTGCACTCCAGCCTGGGCGACAAGTGAGACTCCTACTCAAAAAAAAAAAAAATAATAATAATAATATTAAAAGGGAAAGGGTAAATATACCTATGTAATTGAAAAAATTTATGTCCCATATAACAAAGTCGCTATTAAATCCATGTAAGCTGTGAAAAATTAAAAATTCATACAGTAATCTCTAAAAACTAATTTTTAAAAGCCTGTAAAGAAATATAGCTATGGGAGGCTAAGGTGAGTGTATTGCCTGAGCCCGCAGGTTTGACACCCGCCTGGGCAACTTGACGAGACCTCATCTCTACAATAAATCAAAAAATTAGCCGGGCGTGGTAGCACACGCCTGTAGTTCCAGCTACTTGGAAGGCTGAGGCGGAAGGATCGCTGGAGCCCAGCAAGTCGAAGCTGCGGTGGCTGGGAGTGGCCACTGCACTCCAGTCTGGATGACAGAGTGAGACTCCAACTAATAAAAAAAAAAAAAGAAAGAAATATAGCTAAAAGTATAACAGAAAAGCAACAAAAGAATATTAAACAATAGTCACATAATCCAAAGGAAGACAGAAAAGAGAAGAACAGGAAGTAAATGAGTTAAACAGAAAACAATAATGCCACTGTAGAACTAATTTAAACCATATTATAGATTATACCAAAAATAAATGATCATTTGAGAGATATTTTCAAATTGAATTTTTAAAATACCTATATCCATGAAATAGACTCTCTTTATAAGAAATTCATCTTAAATATAATAATAAAGACCATTGAAAAGTTAAGGGATTAAAAATATAGCATGCTAACAACAATTGGAAGAAAACTATAGTGGCTATAATATCAGACAAAATAGACTTCAGACCAAGAAAAAATACAAGGGATAAAGATATATCTTACATAATAATAAGAACCAATTCACCAAGAAGGAATAATGAAAAATGAATGAGTACTTATCTAAAAAGCTTCAAAATACATGAAGCAAAAATTGAAGAAAATAAGAAAATAAAAAGAGAAATAGGTAACCCACAATGATCCTTGAAGACTTCTCACTTAGTAACTGAGTGAAAAAAACATAGAGAAAATCATCAAAGACATTAAAAAAAAAAACCTGAATAATTTTGTTTTGAAAATCAAGAACATAGTTGGAGAAATCATTCAACCTAAATTCAAGACTTGCTAAAAAGTTGCAGTAATCAATACAGTGCAGCATTAGTAAAATGCTAGACTGATAGATCGAGGGAAGAAAAGTAAATCCCAGGGGCCAGGCTCAGTGGCTCAGCCTGTAATCCCAGCACTTTGGGAGGCCAAGGTGAGTGGATAGCCTGAGCCCGCGGGTTCGAGACCTACCTGGGCAACTTGGCGAGACCTCATCTCTACAATAAATCAAAAATTAGCCCGGTGTGGTAGCGCGCACCTGTAGTTACAGTTACTTGGAAGGCTGAGGCGGAAGGATCACCGGAGCCCAGCAGGTAGAGGCTGCAGTGGCTGGGAGCGGCCACTGCACTCCAGTCTGAGTGACATAGTGAAACTCTAATTCAAAAAAAAGAAAGAAAAGAAAAGAAAAGAAAAGTAATTCCCCAAAAATGCAACAACACATATATGTGCAACTCCTTTTTTACAAAGACAATTCAATTTGTAAAAACCAAAATACTAAGTACTGGTAAAGATACAGCACAACTGGAACTTTCATATATTCCTGGTATAAATGCAAAATAGTACAGGCCTCTTGGGAAATTATCAGTTTCCTATAAAGTTAAATACATATTTATAATATGACCCAACAAATCTGACTCTAGGTTGTTAACTAAGAGAAGTAATTTTGTTTCACACACAAGTCTTTATTCTAAAGTCTGAAGACATAAGTGCTATTCAGGGAAGATGACATCTTGGTCTCTGGAGGACTGACCCTTGCTCATCCATCTTTTCCTCTATTGTCCAGAGAATGAGTAGAGACACTAGTGATTAACAGAAAAAAAATAGGGGGACAGAGAAGTCTCAGCAAACGTGGACTTTCAGCAGAAGATGCCTCGGGTATCTAGTTTGAGAAATCTGTCGTCTCTCTCTGGGTAGTCCAGGAGTCAGCCTCTTCCTTACATCCCATGCATTGCTCTCCTCTGATCATCTATTGCTGGTTGCTGCCTTCTCCTTTAAGCTTTCTATTACCACTCTCATCCAGAAGGCTTCCAGAAAGCAGCAAGTTTTGATAGAAGGATCATGGTATTTTAAGTGTGGCAGATTTGATGTCAAATTCTGGCATTGCCACACACACACACACACACACACACACACACACACACACACACACAATTAAAGTCTAGCAACTAAGAATTGCTAAGATAGATAAGAGTAGCAGATCTCAAAGTGTGGTCTTGGAACCCTTGTGGGTCTGTAAGACATGTCCAGGAATATGCATAATACTATGACTCTGTCTTTTAAAAGTATCTAATTTCCTCATGAGTAGACAGTGGAGTTTTCCAGAGGCTGCTTGACATGTGATATCACAACAGACTAAATATGAGAATCCAGCTACTTTCCATAAAGAAAAACATTAGAAAAATTCTAAAAATGGAAAACAATACCACTATCATAACAATTTTTTTCCTGTTCTAAAAAACATATATCAATAAAATATGTAATTTCTGTTTATTTTAGTCATATTATTATCATCCTCATCATCAAGTGAATTAATTTCTAATAAAGTTAATTTCAAATGCAGTTAATACACACATAAAAAGCCCTTTGTTCATTAAACTCAGTAATTTAACTCAAATAGTATAAAGAGTTCTTGAGTTGAAAAGTTTTGAAAAACACATAAAGAAAGACATTAAAACAGCAGAGGCAGCAAGTACGCATCAAAATGTAAAAAGATAATTAATATATATTTGTAAGTTTTAAAAGGATGTATGAGACTTGCTTTCCTCAGAAATGTCAAAAATAATGAAGTTATTTAACAATCCTCCAAATTTTCCCTTTAGATAAAACCACTTATTTTATTTTTATTACAATTATATATATAATGTTATATTAGATATAAATACTACTTATTTTAGATAAGATTCTTTTATCAGCAAAGAATTGTGTATCTTTCTGCTTTGTACAGATTCAAGTAAATATATGAATGAGTAACTAAGTATATTAAGATTATTTGGGTAATTTATTCTAAAGAAAAACCAAAGTTATTTTAAAATAACTAATTGAAAGAAAGTTTATATATAGTTGTAACAAGGCATCCCAAATCCTTGGGAGAAAAAAAATTACCGCAAGTGTAGTCATTTTTATAAGAGCATCCAGGATCCCCACTTTCCAGGGTTCGTCAATGTTTTCTGGCATAGGCCTGTAAATATAATAAGCAAAGAGAATACATGACAATCCGAAGCATAGCGCTCTGTACCTCATGATAGTCTTTTTCAACCCCTATAAAATGATGAGTAAATGTCACCCTACATATATACTGTGTGCAAAACAGCAGGACAAAGGTAGATAGTAAACTCTCTATAGTAAGATCAACATTTCAGTTCCAAGATTAACAGTAACCGTAGTAACTAGTTCTGTAATTACACACTCTTTCTGAAACTGAATTTAAAATATATCCCATCAAATATGCATCAATAACAAATAACTTTAAAAATTGGCAGGAGCTGTTTTTTCATCCTGTGATGCCATCATGGACCCAGCACAACACACTTTATTAGGAGCCACAGCAAACACATAAGAACCACAAGATCCATTCTTCTGACTGTGATTTTGCAAAGATTAGCGAGAAGGCATTAAAAAACAAACAAAACACAACCAGTCAGGCAACATTTAGTCAACCTCAAGGCTAATGCCTTTAGCATAAATGATGAACAAAATGAAAGTACCATGTGATCAACTAAGTTGTAAATAAGGACAGAGAAAACTGGTATTCTTATCCAAGTTCCTGAATAAATTCACTGAGTTCCGAAATATTTATGAAGTGTTTTCCTTCTGCTAAATTTGAAATTTTTCAATCCACATAGTTATATAATCACAGGAAAAGTATGCATTTATCAAACAAATATTTATTGGATGCCCTGTTAAGTATTAGGAAAAAATGATATACACTTGAGTAAAACTTGGCATTTGTCCATTCTTTTGTGATCTTCCTCCAACTATCTTTCTGATTTGCATTTTCCTAAGACTATTTTTGGATATTTTGTCATAAAATAGTTTCTTCATTAGGTGATCCTATCATGTTTTGCCACTAATTTGCAGCAGAAGTTGCTACTGTCAATCTCCTTGCTCCTTGTCACTCCATGCCTTAATTTTCTATTGTGGCCCTGCTTCATTATCTATCAGAACACAAGACTGACAGAAAGAAAGGCCAGTCTCAAAAAAAGAGTTTAGAAATAAGAATTGCATGAATGCAAGAGGAGAAAGAGGCTGAAAACGAGCTAAATTGAACAATCTGACATGTGCATAATGAAAAAGTCAGCCTAATTTTGAAATAGTCACATAATTTTGCCAAGGCAGCTGTGGTGGCTCATGTCTATAATCCCAGCACTTTGGGAGGTAGAAGTAGGAAGATTGCCTGAGCCCAGGGATTAGAGACCAGCCAGAGCAAACTGACGAGACCTTGTTTCTACAATAAATCAAAAAACTAGCCGGGCGTGGTGGTGCACGCTTATAGTTCCAACTATTCGAGAGGCTGATGTGGCAGAATCGCCTGAGCCCAGCAGATCCTGATGGTGGTAGCTGTGATTGTGCCACTTCACTCCACCCTGGGCAACAGTGTGACTCAAAAAAGATAAACAAATAAAAAAATAACGAAAAGAAAAGAAAAAGGAATGTTCGCTTACTTTTTCATGTTGCTCCTTCCCCATATTCTCTAACCTACATGAAACTTACTTTAAAACATTGGTCCTCTCCTTCCTGTCTTCCAGGCAGTTAGACTCATCTCTTCTAAATTTCTCAAGGATAGAATATACCACCAGAACATTTTAAAAATTAAAAATTATGTTTAATCTTCTGCATTTTGAAATCAAGTATTTATGTTAATGGAAAGAACACTCAAAAATCACTTAATTATGTGACTGATTGAAATCTAGAGGAGCTGCAAATGTAGAGATATTTCTCCTTGATTGGTGATCCTTGCCCATGGGGCTTTGACACATGGTGGAGTGAGAAAGAAGTTGGTAATTAGGTTGGAAAGCAGAGAAAGAATTCATAATGTTTCCAGTGTTTACATACCAGAGGAAGAGGCCTGTCACGCATGAGAGACAGAGTTCAAGCTATAAACTACTTTTCAATCAGACGTGAAATGAAACTTATTAATAATGTCACATAGCCATAACTTAGACAATTTCTGACAGGTTGTGTCAACTTAAAATATAAAAAATATAAACAGAGAGAGGCAGACTCTCCAAAGAAAGAGTCTTGTGGGGAGCGGATGAGCGCTGTCTGGACAGCAGACTTTCAGCAAAGGCAAGGCGCCAAGCGAGGGCAAGGTCTCTGCTTGGTTGCTCCACACACTAGCCAAAGAGCAAGTGATGCAGCTTGCTCCAAGGAATGGCGTCTACAGAGCCCACACATCTGTGTGTAAATAGTACATATAAAACCTTGGCAACAACAAGATAATCGCAGAACAGTTTGCCATTTAGGTAGCAACAAAATTCCGTTATAGCTCCCTCATAGACCTTGAACCTCTCTCAACTTCCTTTGTGCTTGATTATAAAATAAACATGCAGAGCTAGTTCCTGGCCATGTCTCCTCTATCAGAGGAAAGTGTCCCACCTGGCCCCATCTTTTCTTTATGTCTTTGTGTCTGTGTCGTTCTTAATCTCTCACCGCTCTCTCTTGGGACCCCCAAGGCAGACCCACGAGCTGTGGCAGAGTCTTTTTGGGAAGAGTAGGGGGGTTGCAATCTGGGATACATCTGCTGTAGTGATATAGGTGCAGTTGAAGAGATTGAGGTGAGCGGAGGCTTTTAAAGACAAAAAAGAAGTACACAATAGTTGTTTTGAAACAAAGAGAACATTGATTACAGAGGCTTATTGTAGGAGCTAATGTCAGTTTATTAGTGGTGAAAATGTTTTTGGCTAGTGTTCTTGTGTGAGTGCTTTACTGGCATGTAATTACATGTAATTACTTTTACAAGATTTATCTTTCACAAAGTTAATTTCTAATGAAAACCACAAAGTACAAAATTTTTAATTGCTTGTCACATACCAATATTTTATGTATATACTTTTTATAATTTTTTGAAACATATGCTCCTTTAGTACAATTTATTTTTAATGTTAATAAGCAGACCAAATATCTTTTATTCCTCAGAAATAAGGCAAAGGTAGATAAATTTAAACTCATGCTTAACAATTAATGTTTCAGCTGGGCTCAGTGGCTCAGCCTGTAATCCCACGCCTTTGGGAGGCTGAGGTGAGTGGATTGCCTGAGCCCGCGGGTTCGTGACCCGCCTGGGCAGCGAGACCTCATCTCTACAATAAAATCAAAAAATTAGCCGGGCGTGGTAGTGCAAGCCTGTAATTCCAGCTACTTGGAAGGCTGAGGCAGAAGGATCACCGGAGCCCAGCAGGTCGAGGCTGCGGTGGCTGGGAGCGGCCACTGCACTCCAGTCTGGGTGACAGAGTGAGACTCCAACTCAAACAAACAAACAAACAATGTTTCAGTATTTATCATATTTGCAAATTATCTACATATTCAATGAATAGCCATAATTTAGTTTAGTTTAGTACAACTTTAAAGTTTTGTGTTACTAAAGATTTTGGAAACTATTCCCAAATAGACACATTTTATAAAATATCACAGTTGAAAAATTCACTTATAAACTTTTATCTTGTTTACATTTATTGATTTACTTGACTCTAACAACTATGATTTAATTATTCATGATAGCTTTATGAATCATTTAATGAACCAGTTCCTTGTCTCATTGATAAATCAGGCAAATATCCAAATACAGCCCTTTCACCCACGCACATCCACAGACACACACACATACACAACACACACACACTCACACACACACACAGAGACAAAGGACCCTGAAGTTAAAACATATTATTTTTCAACTTTTTTCAGTTTTTATTGCCATGTGTGACATGTGTCAAGTCTGTTTATTGCCTGCATTTCACTTAGATTTTTATGATGTTATCTTGCCTCTTCTTATGCCTGGGGATACTTTCCATTTCTCTTTGAGTATGACATTATACATGAAAAATCAGAAGTAATCTGAGACCTAGGATTATATTCTCATCCTTTTCACTTTCATTATGGTGAATTCCTCAAGAACCTTAATCTACTTGTAGAGATTGATAATAAACTAAACGAGGATTTCACCTGTTAGTGTCAGGTTTTTTGTTTGTTTGTTTTGCTTTTTGGTTTTTTTCTTTAGAGATAGGGTCTCACTCTGTCATCTAGGGTGGAGTGAGGTGGTATGACCATAGCTCATTTCAACTTCAAACTCCTGGGCTCAGGGGATCTTCCCACTCAGCCTTTCAGGTATCTGGGACTTTAGTTGCACAGCACCATACCTAGATCATTTTTTTATAGAGATGGGGTCTCAGTACATCGCCCAGACTGGTCTCAAATCCCTGGCCTCAATTGATCAAGGCCTCTTACCTCAGCCTCCAAAAGTGCTGGGATTACAGGTGTAAGCCACTGTGCCTGGCCTGGTGTTAGTTTCATTGTGGGTCATAATTACTTTTGGGGTTTAGCCTCTTAGAGTACTAAGGCACATTTTGGAGGTGTTCACTAGGATTGCACCTCCCTAACAAAATGTGGACTTCATTTTTTGTCTGTCTACACCCATGAGTAACGCAAAAGATCTGACCAGACTCTCAACCTCTTAGAATAAGTTCACACAGAATGACATCTCAAGGGAAAAAAACACAAATATTAGGTTACAGTTGGTGTTCTCCTTTACCTGAATTTTGGCCCTGAAATTCATCAGTACCTCATTGGGTCTATGACACATTCAAGCCAATTTTAAAAATAAAAAAGTGTGTAGTTTTATAATTGGTTACAGCAGAAGGATTGGTTTTCTTACTTGATTCATTATTAGTAGAAGTGGAAGTTCTGATTTAGTTTATTTACACATCAAAATTACAGGCTCAAGAAAGTTCTTTTGTAGTGAGTGGGGAAGGAGGGACATTGTGTCTATATCAAAGTAAAAAAACCTTATTGTTAGTTAGGGATAGTATTAGTATATGTGGTCTAAGACTTAAAATTTCAAAGGCTTACTTAAAATGCATGAAAATAGCACATTTTGGAATGGAGACAAAGTGTTTGTCTACCAAAATTTATAGATGTACCATTTTGTTCAGATATTAATATTAAAACCATAGGCATTCACTACAGCTTTAAAATGGAAATGTTGAGTTCTTTATCAATAGAGGGGGAAAATGTCACTGCACACACAATTCTTCTCTATTTCCCTCAGTAATACAAAAACAAAATGTTCTACCTATAATATAACTTTCCAAATAAAAAACTTAAAATTTTTCAGGTATTTGGGTAAATTTAAGTTTAGTAGATACCTGAAATCTTAATTTTGTTTTATATATTTAAAATATGAATCATTTTTATAGGTTTTCACCCTGTGGTTCATCTTTTATTATATAGTATATTTTATTTTTTTAAGTTTCATTTCCCTTTTTGATAATTTGTATACTTTATATCTTGTCTAAGAAATCCACTTGGATGTCATAAAAATATTCTCCTACATTTACTTCCAGATTTCTGTGTAACTTTCATATATAGATTATAAAGTATACATAAGTATTATAGAAATACATATTATAGATATATAAATTACAAATAAAGATACATAAATTAATCTACAATTGGGTTGTATGCATACATAAGTTATAAGTCCAATTTTTTGCAATAGAAAACCTATTGGTTCTGTGCCTACACCATCCTGGTTGTCATGTATGAATGGCTATGCTTCTGTGCTTTCAATTCTTTTCCATGTGTATCTATTTCTATCCTTGTACCAATGCTACACAATCAGAATTAATGTAGCTTTAATATCTCAGGAAATTTCCATAGCCTTGTCCATTCTTTTAACTTTTAATTTTTTTATTTTGAAGATGTGAGGTACAATTCAGGGTTAGGCATACAAATGTTCGCTATGCAGGTACACTTGTTGATGAGCTGCGCCCCCTCCTCGCTTCCCCAGCAGATTACCATTACTGCCAATCCCGCTTCCCCACCTCCTGAAAAGAAAACAACAAACGACCCCATTACAAAGTGGGCAAAAGCAGCAGGTGGAGGCTGCGGTGTCCCGGAGTGGCCACTGCACTCCAGTCTGGGCAACAGAGTGAGACTCCAACTCAAAAAAACAAAAAACAAAAAAAAGCAAAGTGGGCAAAAGATATGAATAGACAGCTCTCAAAAGAAGACATACGAGCAGCCAACAGATAAACGAAAAAATGCTCAGCCTCAATAGTCATAAAAGAAATGCAAGTTAAAACTGCACTGAGAAACAACCTAACTCCAGTCAGGATGACCATCATCAATAACTCCAGAAACAACAGATGCTGGAGAGGATGCAGCAAAAAGGGAACACTTCTACCTTACTGGTGGGAGTGTAAACTAGTACAGCCTCTGTGGAAGACAGTGTGGCGATTCCTATGAGGCCTTGTCTTTAACTGTTACCACAATATCAGGAGTTTCATCAAGATCCCCTTGTTCACCAAACAGAAAGTCAAATGCTGAGTCATTTGGAATTCTTTAATGCCTTTCAATTATATTTCATTATTTTTCCTATAGAGTTTTCCATTTTAAAAATTCATTTCTATGTATCTTATATTTCTTATGTCTATTAAACTGATAGTAGCTTCTCTCTCTCTCTCTTTCCTCACTGCCCCCCTCTTCGTGGTCTTACTATATGACCCAAATGGGAGTACAGTGATGGCACAACCACAGCTCACTTGACCAACTGGGCTCAGGTGATCCAACCACCTCAGCTTACCAAGTAGCTGGCACTACAGGTGTGCATCACACCTGGGCAATTTTTAAAAAATTTTTTGTAGATGTGAGGTCTCGCTATGTTGCCCAGGCTGGGCTAGAATTCCTGGACTCAAACAATTCTCCCACTCAGCCTTCCAAAATGTGACAATTACAGTCATGAGTCACAGCGCATGTTTTATGTCTCTTACTATTGGGCTTATATTTTTATAACATCAGAAGATTCTTTTGAATTTTTTTGTGAATAATTATATCATGAAAAATGTTATTTTTTATTTCTTAGTTTTTATATCTTTCCTTTAGTTGTCTAGCTAGGACTGTCTAGCTAGGACCCTAAATGAAATATTGAATACATGTGGTGATAGTGAGCAAACTTACCTCATTCCTGAGTTCAGAGCAGATGATTTTACACACCCTCATCTAGAAAATAGTAAAAGGGTGTACTAGCTTGCTTGGATTGCCATCACAAAGCGTAACAAACAGGGTGGCTTAAATAACAAAAATTTATTGTTTCACAGTTCTGGAGGATGGAAGTCTGAAATTAAAGCATTGCAAATGTTGGTTCCTTGTGAGGTCAATGAGGGAGGGATCTGCTCCAGGCTCTCCCTCTGGATTACAGATGGCATCTTCATGTTCACATGGTCTTCTCTCTGTATCTTCACCTATTTCTACCTCCTTGTGTACTTCTGTTTCTGAGTTTCCTCTTTTTATAAGGACATCTGTCATATTGGATGAGGGCAAACCTAACAACCTTCCTCGATTGCCTCTGCAAAGACCCTGTCTCCAAATAAGGTCACATTCTGAGGTACTGGGACTTAGGCCTCAGAATGTAACTAACACATGGATGCCATCAACGCTTTAGCCAAGTGAGTCCTGAAGCCCCTAGCTGCTGTGCAAGTGGAGCATGCACAGATGAAAACTTATCCACCCCAGGCAGCTCTACTGAGCCTTAGGTCTCTGACTCTCAAGGGAGTATAGGCTTCAGTTGTCCCCTGCTGCCTATCTGTAAGTAATAAACCTGCTTCACTCCCCAGTCTCAGATAAATTGGTAACTAGTGCACAGTAAACCTGATTCACAAAATGGGTACAGCAATCTGGGTGCAGACTGATAGAATCAGATACCCTCCCATACCTGGCCAAGGGCAGAGATATCATCCTGGGCATGCGGAGACTAGACAAGCAAAGGAAAACTTCCTGGGGAAAGGGGAGTGATAGGTGGAATATAAGTCTCCCCACACTGTACCCGCGTGGAAGCAAATGGCCTTGCTGCAAGGATTGAGGCAGAGACAAAAGAATATAGAAGCAGGGGAGCATGGTATAGTATCTTACATTTATGTGATAGGCCATTTTTGGGGCCAGAGAGCTGAGTACCCAGAAGTGGCACCCAGGCACCAGAGAGGGAACCCAAAAAGGTCCTCAGATGATCCCTGAGGCTTCTGAGAGAGAGCCAATACACACAATCCAGCCCACCTCTACAGAAAGGGAAACTCACTATCTAAATTACAAATATTTCTTGAGAGACCAGGGAAGTTGTATGCAACCTGGTTGATATGTTCACTAGATAAGAGAACATTGCAGATCCAAATGTCTTGGGCTGAATTGATACAGTCAGGAATGTTGCCAAGGTCTGAAGGTCCCTGCCAGAGCCCAATGGCCTTATATTCCTATCAAGATAAAAAGGGAATTCAGACTTTTCTGGGGTTCTGGGATATTGGAGGCCACATGACAATATTTTCAGGTCCCCTTAAGGAGAAAATTAAACTGATGACATGGGGAGGTTTGGGGACAGACACGGTGAATCACGGTGCTTATCTGCTTATGGGTGGATAGAATAGACATAATAGCCTTCATTTTATAGATGTAGGATATAAAATCAGAAAAAAATAACTTTCCCAAAGAATACAATAATTGTTACAGCTCTGATTCAAACTTAGTTTAGCTAACACTAACTTTATCATTCTTTTCATTATACCTCCAGATAGCAGAATTTACATTGAATTACTTTGGATTAAAATCTACTGAATACAGGCTACAGGTACATATTACATACTTGTAAATTCCGATCCAGCCATGTAACATACATGAGACCATTATCTATTTTCAAATAATATTGGACAAGTGAGAATTTGAGTTGATGGCAAATTACCTAAATGGAAATTGTTGACCAACAAGGGTGATATCCTTGTATCAATAAGTCCTGGAAATGAATAACTCTATCTACCAAGAATCCATTCACTATAAATATAGTCATTCTATACTACTGTAGAAGTAAAATATTTTAGTAAATAAAGTTAAACAAATATTTTGATTCCATAAGCCTATGCTGGAGTTTTTCCCATTATTTGGGAGAATGTTTATTTCTTAGTCAATGAGATTTCTTGCAAAACCATTTGTCAGAAATGAAAGGTTCTCATTTGCCAGGTAAGATGATATGACTTAGTTACCTGTTGCATGTAAGCCAAGGCAAAGTAAAGCTTTTTTCTTAATTTTGTTTTTTTAATTTCAAAATCACATATCTGTATATATAAACAAAATAAAGGATATTTCAAAGTATACATATTAACAATATATGTAAACATAATAATAAAACATCCTATACCTATATGCATTATCCAAAGGCAAATGGAATTTCATGCAAAAAAATAATTATAATGACAGACAATAGCTTTCCTTCTGGAGATAGGCTACTGTGTGGTAGGAAATAAATAGAGGAAATTATGAAAATAAACTTTGCCTGTGAGTATGAAAAGCAGGGCATTGTATTTAGAGCCTCTTTTTTCTTCCAGGGAATAAAGTTTCATCTTCAGCTGTTGAACAAAGAGAGACCCACCCATTTTTCTTTTATTTTCTTCTACCCTTGCAGTCTCCCAGGAGCAATTGTCTCAGCTACAGAGTGACATCTGCAAAAAGAACATCTGGACAATGAAAATGCCTTCACTTGTTTCAAGTGAAAAGCTTGAGATCTGATGGATATGTCTCAAAGTAATCTTCCCTACAGCTGCTGGCTAATTCCAAAAGAGAGAATTAATGTAAATCCAAGAGGCATCCTAGAGGAAGAAGTTGGACAAATGGAATCCAGCCACCTTCACGATGTACTCACAAGATGATAAAGATTCCACAGTTTGTAGTAGAAACGAACAGAGACAAAGCTTTCTCCCAGAAGGTCTCCTAAGGTCTCTCATCTCTCTCAGGCATCCTGAGGCAGATGATTTACTGGACAAAGAGAATCAACCATCATTTTCAATTTCAGAAGCTATCAGGAAGTAACTCATGGAGACTACATAAACTGGTACAGGCTAAAGAGATTCCACTCACACCCCTCCTAGGCAAACACTGCTGGTTCAGGAGGTATACAGAATCCTATGTTCACTTTCTTCTCTTGCCATATCATATTAAAATAAAGATAAAGAAAGGAATTTGATCTAATTCACAGCACTGTTGTAAAAAAGTGAGTAGACTGTTATCCTACAAGGAGTTAAAGACAACCCAAACTTTAAACATGAGAACCTAGAAGCAATATCAGACCATCAAACAGTTAGCAGGAAAGAAAACGAGCGGAATTTAATGGCTTTGTTATCGTGATGTCTTGGACTGCTGTTGTTGCTTTCTGTGTCAAAACTCACTCTGCTGAAATTAGTTTGCTGGAATGTCAAGAATTCCCTCCTGCACTTCTGGACACACACCCAAATCCCACTTGTTTATGACAGTCTCAAAACAGTGTTGCCAAGTGCACAGGGTTGAGGGTCATTGACTAAACACCTCAGGATACTTAGGAAACTATGTCAGATCATTGCTCACATGGGGAGGCTTTTCAAGAAAGATTCAAATTACCTGACTACTTGAGACACTGGCAATCTGAGGAACAGCAATGGAAGTCACTACCTGTTTACCACAATAGAGTAAGTCAGACAAGTCAGATAATTGAGACATTGAGCCAACCCAGCTGGAACACATGCTAGTCTCTAGTGCCAGAGAAATCTGTGATATTTCAAGAACATTTCTCTTCTGACAGTCATTTGGAGAGGAACAGTTGTGCTCTTTATAACTGATACTACATAAATTCTTCCAGCAATTCATAGAATGCTTTGTCCAAATCAGCCTAGTATTAGAACGTCAAAAGAGAACAACTCTAGTTGCTTGTGACCAACTGAATTGCTATATCCTCAAAAGCAAAATGTTCAGAACTTGAAGAGAGAGGCCAATATGAACAACTAGTCTACAACATCCATATCATTGATTAAATGTAGTTTAAGGCTACATGGTACAACTGTTACAGTATTTGTCTATTAATGGCAACCAGAAGGATGAAAAATTGGGGTAATATGAAAAGGCAGCAGGAACACTTCAGTCTGCTCCCAGTTTAATGTCACTGAAACAGCAAATAAAGTAGCAGCCTGGGCCCCAGGAACCCCTTATTGGCTAGGGGTACTGACAAGGAGAAGGTCAACCAGCAGGTGGGGATAGCTTTAATTCACAATTCCGAAAAATTATCTTCAATATTTTTAGCCATCTGATATCTTGTTTTAACCTTTTTTTCTGAATAGCTAAATGCATTTTTCTTTTCCAGAACAACTTCATTTTTTCCAGTTATCTTGTCTGCTATCTCACTACTCAATGCCCTCCCTATTACTCTGCTCTCGTTCAACTGTGCCTAGATATTCAAGGTTGATAATCTCTCCACAGACCTAAACTTCCAGTTATCAACCTAGCAAAGCTCTTCCAGGTACTTTAGAACATACTAAACATGTACTTTTTATCATACATGTGTAAAATTGTGCATGGAAATATATAATCTAGTGGTTCTCTTTTCTACACTCCCAAAGTCTTTACTTAGACCTTAAAGCCAGTTATCCTGGTTTTTCTTGCTCCATAATTGTGTATGGAATAGATATCACTACTAGATTGTGAATATCACGGACTCTGACACAATTTCTTAGTCATTCCTGTATCACTCTCAGGGCCTAACATGGCAGAATTCTTAATAAATATTATGAAAAAATAGAAGAATGAATAAGCTAATATTGTTGTTTAGCTTGTAGAATGCCACCCTTGTAACCAGGAAGCTAGAATCAGTTATAGGCAGATTAAATGTAGGAAAAGTTTTCATAAGTACAATGTTCTATCACACTAGAAATAGAAATATTATCTATTAAGGTAATAGAGGGAAAATATTGTTCTATATGCTTGTGAAATAAAGATTACTACAAATAAACCCTGCTTCATATGAGAATGGTGTAAAGCAGACAGTTATCTACCTTTCCAGTGTGAATGTCATTTGATACAAAAAATATTTTTTAGAAAGCAAATGTTTTATATACTTTAACATGTTCATTCCTTTGATGAAGCTTTTCCCTAAAAGAAAAAGTAATGATCTTACAAAGGGATGAAAAAAAATTATGCCCTCACATGTTCAGTAGAAAGTGACTCAAGAAAATGTGTTAGTAAACTGTTAAATGTGTTAGGAACTGCTCTCTATCCAGTGGTCTGACGCTCCCTTGCACTGTCCACCTGAAGACATCAGGAAGCCCAGGAAAGCATTTCCTCCCTAGTAGGCACCATAGTAGTGATACAAGTGAAGATCGTACAAAGCTGCAAGAATAAAGCAGAAAAAATTTGTACCATAAAGGCTCAGAAAAATAAATAGTCATTGAAACTATAGCTCACAAAAGCAGGCTACGTCATAGAGGCAAAGCCTAAACAGGACAACTGCCTGCTAAAATAGAACATGTAAACACAGCCCAGTGTCCTAACTTCATGTTCAAAATGTTCAGGATACAATCTAAAATGACTTCATGTTATAAACAGGAAAATCACAACATGAATGAGAAAAGACAATTAGCAGATACCAATATCAAGGTGATTTGGCCATTATAATATCTGACTAAGATTTTGAAGTAGCCACCATAAATTGTTTCAAGAAATGATTAAGTCCCTAGGAATAAATTTTTTTTATTAAAAACCTCAAAAAAAATGAGGTTATTAAAAAAAGGAATCAAATGGAAATTTTAGAACTAAGAAAATATAGTAACTGAAAGCAAATAGTACAGTGAAGAAAAAGAAGATAGAATCAGTGAATGTGAAGACAGATTAATAGAATGTACTCAAATTAGAAATTTAGCAAGATACACCATCAACATATAAAAATTAATTGTAACGTAATGTCAGCAAGAATGGTAGACAATATTTTCCAACAAAGCAAAAAATACACTGGCAAAAGTTGTCCAATTCAGCTTTCTCAGAACTTTGGAAATTAATCAAAGGCTTACAACAATCTCAGATGTCTGCAGTATGTTTACTCAAGAAAAACAGAAAAAATCTTCCTGAGACTAGCAAGCTTTGTGTCATTTTTATTTGCTATATTGACATTCCCTTCTCCCCAACTAGGCAGTTCCTCAAAATCAACAGCTTTTCAATGAGTAAATCAATCAGTAGCTGCCGGAGTCCTTCCTGAAGGAAGGATGGTGTTGGCGCAGGAGAAAAAACTTGGACACTGATGCTGCTACAAGCAGGACAAATGCCAATTATTGTCTTTTCCAACTCCTTTTATACCCTACATGTTTTTTTGTTTTCAAGGCAATCAATTTAATGGACCGAACAGACAATGTATCTTTGTTCATCCTGTTTTGATCTTAAAACATTATCATCCTAAACATTAACTATAAATTTTATAAACTTCTAACATTTCTTAATGATTACCATTTCTTAATATCCATATAAAACTTACTTATTCCTATAACTATTACATTATAAATCACTACCAAGTTCTAAGCACTATAATTGTTACGTAGATTGACAAGTCACATCTGACCTTCACACAGCAATTTGCAACTAGCTGGGGTAAAACAACAGTTTCAAGGTTTCTTAGCTGCAAGTTGGCCTGACTAGTTTCCCACAATGTTACACCTGGTATTTACAATCTGCAACAATTATCCTCTGTCAGGGAGAATGAGCTTCAACATTTGCAAAACAAAAGGCCTCTGGGGCTCAAGTCACCTTAGTCACAATCCCTAACCAGAATTACAAGCCTCCTTAACAAAGGAAAGTAAAGACAAAGGTGCTCTAATATTTATGTGATTGTTAATTTTTTAAGCATAATCCATCATGTGTAGAAATTAAGAAATTAAGTAAACGTAATTTTTGCATTGGCACTCTTCCTAAAAATACAAACTGTAGCTTCTCAAATTTCTCCAATTAGTCACCAATCAGAAGAAATAAAATCTTACAAGTAATTATCTACCTGCACATGATATTTAAAATCTCTATTGATAATTTCCTGGCAAGGCCAGTGAGTTCCCTGACAAACATTAAATTGAGCACTTTCTGATTTTTTACAATTTTCCCAACTACAATGTTTAATCAAGTAATTATTTGGTTTAATACCAGGAGGCCTGGGATATGGAAACCTAGGGAGGAATTCAAATGAAGGGAAGGGTATTTTTCATGAATTCCCCTCTTGCCTTTTTGCAAGGGGTAGTGGAGGTGTGAGTGGAATTTTGCTTTCCATCCTCAGAACATTTTGGCTACACTAATAACAAAAGTAGAAGAAGCAAGGGTCTCAGCTGCCTAGGTTTGCTTTGCGACCCGGGGTCTTCAGCCACCCGGATTTTGTCGGCAGGAAGGCCTCCATGGCTGGCTCCTGACATCTCCCCGTTTTTTTATTTTTTAAAACAAAGCCTTGGAAATCCATGGAGAGTTGAGTGATGTCTTTCTTTAATTGTCTGAAGATGACTGGAAGTAATCATAAAAGAAATAAGATATTCCCACATTAATTAAGATGAAATTAGAGGTTTTTGATTAGTAAAAGAGGAGAGATTATTAAAAAATGATTGAGCTAACTGGTCAGAATTGAATTTTTCTCAGCCTGGCTGATATCCTGAATTTCTTGCTGTAATTTAGAGAGATCTATGCTTGGGTCCAAATGATCCCAAATTCCAGAAATACAGTTTTTTATTTTATCCCATGTATGGATAGATTTATTCACCTGTAAAGGGGTTACTCAAACCCATTTAAATTCTGAATGGCAACACAAAGCTAACTTAATTTTTAAGGTTATAAGTTCTTGTCCTGTGATAAGAATAGCTTCCTCTAGAGCATTCACCCTACTTTCTAGAGTTACTTGAATACTTGAGTAGCCAATGCCAAGGACACATTTTTAGATAACTGATCTGCAAACGTAGCTGTATGTACTTCTTTAGCTAGAGCTACAGCAGAAACTGAAAGTGATGTGGCTACAGTTATCAAGGTAGTGATGCCCCAAACTAGAGTTGCTATAAACCTTTTTGAGTGTTGTAATAATGAATTAACTTCATATAATGCTTTTACACCATATTCATCAAACCAGAGGGTGGGAAAGACTTACAGGAACCATCAAATGAGGTTGTTTAGAATCATAAATTCTCTATGAGAAAAATCACTTAAACAATTAGTAAGAATGCAATTTTTACATGATATGTTATATTTTGGTCCATTTTGAGTTATAATTAAAGAATTAGAACTTTTGGTAACCAAAAATACATAAGGTGACTGTAAACAGGCCCTGATTTTATATTCAGTTTTTCCTGTGGGTTGGGTTAAAAATACTGGCTTGGTTGCGGCAAGAGTACTCCAAATATTAGGTTGGATAGCTTGTTTATTTCTAATGATTATTGTTAATATTGGAGGTACTCATCCATTGATATGTAATCTAGTTGGGACAATTGCACCTCTGAGGGTCTCAGTAGTAGAATAATGTTGCAAATTAAGACCCCAGTCACTAATTGAAATGCCAGAATTAGGCAAAGAATACATTACTTTAGATGAATGTATACATTCTCTCCAAACAGGATATCCAGTATCTGGCTGAATGAGTAACCAATCTTTTTCAGTATTATTAGAGGTACAATAGGCACATGAAACGGATGTGGGGCCCTGGTTGCCAAGATTGGGTCAGATCCTCCAGGCATTAATAGTTTAAGAAATCAATTATTTCTAGAGCTTTTTCCATTAGGAGGGTGGGAGGAACTATCGGTAATTAAAGTCTTTATAGAAGCCAGGCTCGGTGGCTCAGCCTGTAATCCCATGCCTTTGGGAAGCTGAGGTGAGTGGATTGCCTGAGCCCGCGGGTTCAAAACCCACCTGGGCAGCGAGACCTCATCTCTACAATAAATCAAAAATCAGCCGGGCGTGGTAGTGCATGCCTGTAATTCCGGCTACTTGGAAGGCTGAGGTGGAAGGATCGCCAGAGTCCAGCAGGTGAGGCTGCGGTGGCTGGGAGCGGCCATGGCACTCCAGTCTGGGCGACCGAGTGAGACTACAACTCAAAAAAAAAAAAAGTCTTTATAGAAGATTGTAAGCAAAAGGGTTTTTTATTAAAGGAATATTCTGAATTATCACTAAAACAAATAGGGGGAGCATAAGAGCTTCCTTCACAAGAAAAATTACTATTTGTAACAGTTTTTATTTGAGAAGAAAAGAGATGGCCCTCCTAGCAACTGGGTAGAATTAGTAAATACAATGATTACCTCATTATCTCAGGTAATGGGCTGAAACACTGGAGGGTTGGGCATATAAGCCCAATAGATTTTATTCAAATTATTATCTGCATTAATACAACCCCCTGGAAAGTAAGGATAGCCATCATAGCAACAAAGATAGTAGATGTTGTTAGAGAGCCATTTTGCGAATGAACCAACTCCTCAGAGTCGAGAGCCAGAGCCTTGAGCTGTCCCAAGTAGGAAGACAGCAACTCTGGTGGAAAAAGCAAGTTGTCTTGGTCTAGGAATGGAGGTCTGGAAACTGGAGGAGAGGATGAGTGTCGTGGAGATGAACATTGTGGAGAAGAAGGTGGCAGTGGTTGATGAATGGTGAGCCGTTTCATCTTTGGGACCAAAACTTTCCCTTCATCTTCATCTGTAGAATCTGACTTCAATTTCCATTTCATGTGGCCATATCTTGGCAGGGGTGTTGGGATGGACATTTCTGATGGGGTGGTCCGGAACCCAAATAGGTGATGGGGAGTCCTGGGGAAAAATACAAGCATATCCCCTCTCACATGTTACCAAAACATCAGGTCTTTCCATTGACCTGTAAGGAGATCTTTCCATTTTGCCATAGGCCTAACAGTGCTCTCAGGACTTCAATGTGTCATCATAGCTGAGTGTCCTTGAGAGTTCAGATTAAGATGATTAATTATGAACATAGCATGATTTACAATGTGATAAGGAGAGCTATATCTGAACTCACTATCCTGTAATTTAATTATTTGATTTTTTAGTGTTTGGTGAGCTCTTTCAACTATAGCTTGACCCTGAGGATTATATGGAATTCCTGTAGAGTGAGAAATGCAAAACTGGGCACAAAATGACTGAAAAGTCTTTGATGTATAAGCAGGGGCATTATCAGTTTTTAATTGTTTAGGAATGCCCAATTGTGAGAAGCAGAAAAACAAATGTTGGATTACATCTTTATAGGCTTCACCAGTTGCAGCTGAAGCTATTATTACATGAGAGAATGTGTCCACTGTAACATGAAGGAAAGAAAGCCTTCCAAAACTTTGAAAATGAGTGACATCCATTTGCCACCAAGCATTAGACTTTAATCCATGAGGATTAACTCCCAATGGAGCATGGCTAAAGGTGGGACAGGAAGGGCAATTTTTAACAATTTGCCTAGCCATTTCTCTAGGTATCTGAAACTGACACTGTAAAGCAGTGGCATTTTGATGATGAATTTTAAAGGAAAATTGAGCTTGAGCAATTATTTCCTCTTCCACTGAGGAACAAACCATAGGTTTGGTTAGGCTGTCAGCTAATTGATTGCCCAAATGCGAATGCCCTGGGAGGCTGGAACGAGATCTGATGTGTCCCACAAAAAATGATTCTTTCCTATCACAGATTAATTGCTGTAACTGAACAAGTAATTCTAAAATTGTAGTTTTATTTGTAGGGATAGTAGCTGTTTCAATATGGGGGAATAATCCTTTAATATAACAGGAGTCAGTATACAAATTAAATCTCTTATCTTTTAAAATGAAGAAGGCATTTAAAACTGCCCTCTTCCAATTACCTTTTCTTTGTGCCAGAGTCCTATTATTCTATTATTCTAATAAATAAACTCTCACTGGCTCCATCATCACAAAACTTAACTTGGCAAGAATAAACTGTTAAGGGTTTCATCTATTACTAATCTTCACCAAAAATTTCCTCAAACAATTACTTCTACCAACCTAAGTGAAAAATACAATCCTATCCAAAGATAATTAATTTAAAAAATACAAAAGCACCCTCTAGTGAAATGAAATAAATTATCTTTGTTTTTACAGCCACATCTGAAAAGATATTTTTTTAAAATGTTGTAGAGTATTAAATTTAATAACATTCATCAGTAAATAAACTAGCAAAAATCAGAATAAAGAACACCATAAGAACTTTACACAGTACCATTTAAGTATTCATGTACATGTAACCTACTTTATGGTCAGCAACCTGAACCTCCTAACACACTACACAATTAATTTACTCTTTAATTAATGAAATTTAACAAAAGCAGTTTTTCCAAAACAAAACAAAACAAAACCCAAACTGGTAAACATCAAATCGCAAATAGGTTACAAAAGCTTACTTTAAAAAAAATGAACAAAAATTGACAAGCCTCAACAATGTAAACACTACAGTAAAAAAATACATAAACAAAAACAAAAGAAAGCATTTGAAATCATTTTCAGTGGCAAATATGATAAAATGAAAAAGCAAGAAATCTCAAGATGCCTGTCAAGATGCCAGTAAAATCGAATAAATTTTGGCTATATTTCTGAAATCACTTTCCAACATGAACTTGAAATTTTAAAAATAATGCTTAAATGTATATAAAAATGGACACTTTGTGGTGAAATGAACATATATTTTGAAAAACTAAGAACATCGCTTTGCTCCAACACTCTGTATAGGAAACTAATAATGGAACAAAACATTGTTCTGCTGCCTGAATCATCTAGTACTGGTGTTTCAAGTACATGGCTTTTTAAAGAGTTGAATTTAGATATTAATGTTAGCATCAAAGGATAGGATGATAATCTCAAAGTAAACATAATTGATTTTTAGCTTAACTATAAGGCTGAACAGATTTAAAAACTTTAAAGAGAACAATCTTCGGTGGCTAAAATTACTTTTAACTTCTGATTTTTTAACTCACAATAACTTGTCCAGTTATAGAGTCTAACATAAAAAAGATTAGTCTTATTTCGCTTCATTTAGTTATGTAAGTTCTGAAAATGTTAGTAATGGCTGACGGGCAACCTTTCTTTTGTCACTTTGGAACTGAAGCAGTACATGAGATTTTTCTTCCAACTTCCTCAACTTTATTCCATATAACCAAATAGATTGTGCCCTCCTCAGGAAACCAAGGGCACTGTTCTTGCACAAAATGAAGAAAATGAGATAATTGTGTAGAGGAAACCTTAATTCCTCTTTCAGTAAGCATATGCAAGAGAGTACTTATGAGCAGCTTTCTTTCTTTAGTTTCACTCTGGCCCATGATTCCTATCATGGCTCTTAAACTACCTACCCTTCCTTACACTGCCTATCGCTACAGAGGGGTCCATGGTACCCTGAACAGGGTTCTATCCATCCCGGGTTCTAATTAGAACAAAGCTTACCTTCGAGCCCCTGTTCAGGTGCCACTTGCAGAGTCCAGCTCCAGCGGGTCAGGGTTTTCTGAAAGAGGGATGGCGTTGGCACAGGAGAAAAAACTTGGACACTGACACTGCTGCAACCAGGACAAATGTTGATTTATTGTCTTTTCCAACTCCTTTTATACCCCACATGTTTTTTGTTTCCAAGGCAATCAGTTACAATTTAATGAACCGGACAGGCAATGTATCTTTGTTCATCCTGTTTTGATCTTAAAATATTATCAACCTAAACTATAAATTTTATGAACTTCTAACATTTTATAATGATTACCATTTCTTAATGTCTATACAGAACTTACTTATTCCTATAACTATTACATTATAAATCATTACCAAGTTCTAAGCACTATAATTATCACATAGATTAGCAAGTCACACCTTTGACCTTTACACAGCAATTTGCAACTAGCTGGGGTAAAGCAACATTTTCAAAGTTACTTACTTGCAAGTTGGCCTGACTAGTTTTCCCTAATTTCACACCTGGTGTTTACAATCTGCGTTAATTATTTCCTGCCAGGGAGAATGAGTTTTAATGTTTGTAAAACAAAAGGCCTCTCAGACTCAAATCACCTTAGTCACAATCCGTAACCAGAATTACAAGCCTCTTTAACAAAGGGAAGTAAAGGCACGGGTGCTCTAATATTTATGAGATTGTTAATTTTTTAAGCATAATACACCACATGTAGAAATTAAGAAATTAAGTAAATGTAATTTTTGCATTGGCACTCTTCCTAAAAATACAAACTGTAGCATTGGCACTCTTCCTAAAAATACAAACTGTAGTTTCTCAAATTTCTCCAATTAGTCACCAATCAGAAGAAATAAAATCTTACAAGTAATTATCTATCTGCACATGATATTTAAAATCTCTATTGATAATTTCCTGGCAAGGCCAGTGAGTTCCCTGACAAACATTAAATTGAGCACTTTCTGATTTTTTACAATTTTCCCATGGCTGACTCCCAACAGATATCAAAGTGCCTTAAACTCCCATTTGACTTTTATACAACTTGACTCTTGGGATTTATCTTTATTTGAACTTACTCACAACTCACCTAGTGCCAGGAGGCAGGAAGAAATGGCTAAGGCAGTGTTATAAACACACAGAGGTTCTCAGCAAAAGTTTGGACACTTATTGGTTCTAGGCACCTAAGGAGATTTCTGTACAATTATAAGCTAATTTAAGCAAATATGCGATTAGCTAATTAATCAATTATAAGCTAACTATGCAAGGACTACAGTAGCCACACACAATAAAAAAAAGAATGTCTCAAAATTAGTACAAAAATATTACTAAAGAAACAGCAACAACAAAGTAAAAAATACACAACAATAAAACCTGAACAGAAGCTGGAATCTAATTTCCAGAAATGTTGCATCACATTTTTAAAATATATAAAAGTTTTCAACCAGTTATTAGTAGGCATGCAAAGAAATAAAGTGTGGCTCGATTGAAGCACAGACTTTGGGCTTGCTAGATGAATATGTTGAATCAGATGTACATTTTTAAATTTTAACATGATTATTTTTTAATTTTTATTTTAAATATGTGGGGTACAATTCAGAGTTAGGTAGATTTCATCCCTGGGATGCAGGGCTGGTTCAACATCCGAAAGAACATAAATATAATTAAACACATCAACAGATGTTGGGAGCCAGCCATGGAGGACGGACTTTTGACAAAGTCCAGGGGCTGAAGACCCTGGATGGCAAAGCGAACCTAGGCAGCTGAAACCCTTGCTTCCTCTCCTTTTGTTATTAGTGCAGTCGAAAAGTTCTATATAGTCTGAGGATGGAAAGCAAAATTCCACTCATGCTTCCACTACCCCTTGCAAAAGGCAAGAGGGGAATTCATGAAAAATTCCCTTCCCTTCATTTGAATTCCTCCCCAGGTTTCCACATCCCCAGCCTCCTGGTATTAAACCATACAATCACTTGATTAAACATTGTAGTTGGGAAAATTGTAAAAAATCAGAAAGTGCTTGATTTAATGTTTTTCAGGGAACTCACTGATCTTGCCAGGAAATTATCAATAGAGATTTTAAATATCATGTGCAGGTAGATAATTACTTGCAAGATTTTATTTCTTCTGATTGGTGACTAATTGGAGAAATTTGAGAAACTACAGTTTGTATTTTTAGGAAGAGTGCCAATGCAAAAATTACATTTACTTAATTTCTTAATTTCTACATGTAGTGTATTATGCTTAAAAATTTAACAATCTCGTAAATATTAGAGCACCCTTGCCTTTACTTCCCTTTGTCAAGGAGGCTTGTAATTCTGTTTAGGGATTATGACTAAGGTGACTTGAGCCCAAGAGGCCTTTTGTTTTGCAAATGTTGAAGCTCATTCTCCCTGACAGAGGATGATTGACGCAGATTGTAAATACCAGGTGTATCATTGTGGAAAACTAGTCAGGCCAACTTGTGGCTAAGAAACCTTGAAAATATTGTTTTACCCCAGCTAGTTGCAAATTGCTGTGTGAAGGTCACTAGTTGCCAATTGCTGGGTGAAGGTCATAGGTGTGACTTGTTAATCTATGTGATAATTATAGTGCTTAGAACTTGGTAGTGATTTATAATGTAATAGCTATAGGAATAAGTAAGTTTTATATGGACATTTAGAAATGATAACCATTAAGAAATGTTAGAAGTTTATAAAATTTATAGTTAATGTTTAGGATGATAGTGTTGTAAGATCAAAACAGGATGAACAAAGATACATTGCCTATCCGATCCATTAAATTGAAACTGATGGCCTTGAAAACAAACAAAAAAAAAAATGTAGGGTATAAAAGGAATTGGAAAAGACAATAAATCGGCATTTGTGCTGCTTGCAGCAGAGTCAGTGTCCAAATTTTTCTCCTGCACTGACACTGTCCCTCTTTCAGGAAATCATGACCCACTGGAGCTGGGCTCCGACAAACAGATGTAAAAACAAGAACCCTATGATTATATCATTAGATGCAGAAAAAAAACTTTTGATAAACTCCAAAATCCCTTCTTAATGAAAATCCTTGAACACCTAGGCATCGAGGGAACATACCTCAAAACAGTAAAAGTCATCTATGATAAAACCACAACCAATATATTGCTAAATGGACAAAAATTGGAAGGATTTCCCCTATAGACCAGAACAAGATAAGGCTGCCCACTTTTACCCCTTCTGTTCAACATAGTGTTGGAAGACCTAGCTGGAGTAATCAAAAAAGAGAAGGAAATCAGGGACATCCAAATAGGAAAAGATGAAGCCAAGTTATCCCTCTTTCCTGGTGATAAGATTTTATAACTCAAAAATACAAGAGAAACTGTCAAAATCTTCTTTCTCTGATAAAGGACTTTGGCAAAGTGTCAAGATATAAAATCAATATGCAATATACAGTTGCATTCTTATACACCAACAACAAACAGGCAGAGAACCAAATAAAAAGTGCAATCCCATGCGCAATAGCAACAGAAAAAAATGAAATACCTCAGCATCCTCCTATCCAGAGAATTTAAAGACCCTTACAACAAAAGCTATAAAACACTGCTCAAAGAAATCAAAGATGACACAAACAAATGGGAAAATATTACATGCTCATGGATTTGAAGAATCGATGTTAAGATGTCCATCCTGCCAAAGATAATCCTTAGGTTTAACACAATACCCACTGACTCACCAGCATCATTCTTCTCAGACCTAGAAATGGCAATACAGAAATTCATATGGAAACATGAATGACCACAAATTGCCAAAAAAATCCTCAGCAAAAGAAAAAAAGTGGGAAGTATCACACATTCAGATATTAAATGTTATTATAAGGCTACAATAATTGAAACAGTCTGATATTGATACAAGAATAGGCATATAGACCAATGGAACAGGATAGAGATTCCAGGAGGAAAACCTCAATTTCTCAACCAACTCATCTTTGACAAGCCTCCATAACAACCACTGGGGAGAAAAGAACTTATTCAGTAAATGGTGCTGGGAAAACTGGCTGACCACATGCAGAAGATTAAAACTAGACCCCTACTTATTACCAAACACAAAAATCAACTCTAAATGGATCAAAGACCTAAACATAAAACCTCAAACTATAAAAACCTTAGAAAATGCAGGAGACACTCATATAGAATTTGGAACTGGCAACCAATTCCTGATCAAAACCCCAAGTACCCGTGCCATAAGAGATAAGATAGACAAGTGGGACCACATCAAACTGAAAAGCTTCTGCAAAGCAAAAAAAACCCATCAAGAGAGTGGGAAGATGGCCCACAGAAAGGGAAAAAGTATTTGCCAACTGTATATCTAACAAAGGTATAACATTCAGGATCTACAAGGAAATCAAAAGTACCCAAAGACAAACAGTCCTACTAAAACAAACAGCCCTACTAAAACAAACAGCCCTACTGAAAATTGGGCCAAAGATATGCATAGACACTTCTCAAAAGAAGACATAGGAGCTGCCAACAGATACATGAAAAAATGCTCAGCATCAGCATCATGAAAAACATGCAAATTAATATCACACTGAGATACCACTTCACCCCAGTCAGAATGGTCACCATCAATAACTCAAAAAACAATAGATGCTAGAGGATACAGAGAAAAGGGAATACTCCTCTACTGTTGTGGGATTATAAACTAGTACACCCTCTGTAGAAAACAGTGTGGTGATTCCTAAAAGATCTAATCATCAACCTTTCATACTACTCAGCAATCCCCATTTTGAGAATATACCCAGAGGAACTCTAATCACTCTATGAAAAAGACACCTGCACATGCATGTTTGCTGCAGCATTATTCACAATAGCAAAAACATGGAACCAACCGTGTTGCTCATCGAAACTGAAATGGATTTTAAAAATGTGGTATAGATACATGATGGAATATCAAGCAGCCACAATGAAGGACAAAATTATGAACTTCACAGCAACTTGGATGGACTTAGAATCTATAATACTCAGTGACCTATCACAGAAGCAAAGAACTTTGTACATTTTCTCACTCATTAGAGAACCCTGAACAATTATCATAATGCTATAAGAAAGAGATTGGCAGTAGTGGGAATCTACTGGGGAAGGGACACACTTCATCAATAAGGGTAGCTGATATCAAACCAGGTGAAGTGGGGACCAAAGTGAGACCCTAACTTTACTTATACAGTGACCATTTATACCATACCCTGAATTGTACCCCACATCTTTAAAATACAATTTTTTTTAAAAGAAGAAGCTTAGCACCTCGGCACAGGAGGAGTTGGTAGTGTCCTTGCTCACCTGTGGAAAGAGGAAGAAATAACAAACTTCCACTGTTTCCTCTCTACCTTCTTTTCTACCTCTGCCCAAATGGGAGGCTGCCTCTTCACACTGCCAACAGAACTTGAGCCAAAGTAGAGCTGTAGGGCCACAACTGATTACCTGCCAATCCTGCTGAAAATTGGCCTGGGGAGAAGGATGCTGGGTATCTCCAGCCAGGAACCCTGTCACCTGACCTAGGGGGAGAGGAACAAAGTGTTCTTGCCAGAACTGGTGAAGACCTTCCAGACAGTTTCACCCCACATCACCACCATTCCTCCCACTGCCACCCTCCCCAACAGGCAGGCCAAAGGAAGGAGGACTAGCAAACAAACAAACAAACAAGCAAAAAACACAAGTGGCCACCCAACAGTAGCAAACTTAATGAGCAAAAGCTAAAAACACTCCCCCTAAGAACAGGAACAAGACAAGAATGCCCGCTTTCACTCCTCCTATTTAACACACTGGAAGTCCTAGCCAGAGCAGTAAGGCTGGAGAAAGAAATTAAGAGATTTCCAAAAAGAAAAAGAGGAAGTAAATGATCCTTCTTTGCAGATGGTATGATTCTATACCTACAAAACCTTAGAGAGTCTATCAGAAACTTCTTTGAACTAATAAATGACTTCAGTGAAGTCTCAGGATACAAAATCAATGTGTAAAAACAGTTGCACCAACAAGTAGGCCAAGAACCAAATAAAAAACACAATCCTGTTCACAATAGCCACACACACACACAAAATACCTTGGTATCAATCTAACCAGAAAGGTGAAATGAGAATTTCACAAAACACTGCTTAAGGAAATGAGAACAATGAGAACTACAAAACACTGCTTAAGGAAATCAAGGATGACACAAACAGATGGAAGAACATCCCATGCTCATGGATTGGAAGAATCAGTATTGTCAAGATGTGCATTCTATCCAAGGAAATCCACAGATGATTCAACACAATTGCAATCGGATTTTTCACAGACCTAGAAAAGACAATACAGAAATTCACTTAGAAGTAAAAAAAGAAGCTATAGATAAAAACAATCTTCAACAAAAAGAGCAAAGATGGATGCATTCCACTACCAAACCTCAAACTTTAATACAAGGCTATAGTAACCAAGACAGTTTGTTACTGAAACAATAATAGACACATAGAAGAATGGAACAGGACAGAGAATCTGGAACTAAAATCATGGATCTTCAACCAAAATCATGGATCTTCAACCAACTCATTTTTGAAAAAGCAGATAACAAACAAACATTGGAGAAAGAAAACCATGTTTAGCAAATAGTACTGAGAAAACCAGTTAGCCACATGCAGAAGATTGAAATTGGACCCCTACCTACTGCCATATACAAAAGTTAACTCAAAATGGATCAAGAATTTACATGTGAAACCTCAAACTATTAAAACCGTAGAAGAAAATTTACAGTATCTTCCGGGACATTGGAGTAGGCAACGAATTCATGATCAATTTCATAAGAGCAAATGCAGCAAAAGCTAAAATTGACAGGTGATGCCTTATCAAACCAAAAAGGTTTTGCACAGCAAAAGTAACTGTCAAGAGGGTAAAGAGACAACCCACAACATGGGAAAAAATATTTGCAAGCTGTGCATCTGACAATAGCCTAATATCCATGATCTACAAAGATCTCCATGAGTTGACAGCAAAAAATAAAAATAAGCTCATTAAAAAATGGACAAAGGTCATAAACAGACACTTCACAGAGGAAGAAGTTGCTCCAGCAGCCAACACACAAACTGGCAATTCACAGGAAATACAGAGGACAAAGGAACACGGTATCTGCAAATGTGTGTGCAATCAGCAAAACTCAGAACTTAGGAAACTACAGTCAATTTGCACAAGTTCTTCAGCAGATAAATTTGGAATATAGTGTATCTGGAGATTAAAGAGATTGAAAAGACATACCATGTTTTAAACTGTGCAATAATAAACAAGAGTTTCTAGAGATTTATAAGTAGGTAAATACACTATGTAAAAATGCAGTGAATTACAACTATAAAATTCAGGATAGTGTTTACATTTAAAAGAAGAGGACATCTGTGACTTGATTGTGGCACAAGAATGGACACTTGAGTGGCTGGCAAAGATCTATTTCTTAACCCAGGTGGGTGGTGCTTTACAAGGGTCTTCACATTACGATAATTCATTAGCAATACATTTGCTTCATGTGCTTTATTATATATCTGTGTTTGAACTTATAATGAAATGTTGAAGGAAAAAAAACATTGTCTGACAACATATACAAAAGATTAACTCAAAAACAGATTCAGTTCCTAAATGGAACACCTAAAAACTATAAAACTCCTAGAAGAAAACATTAGGAACAATCTTTAGTACTTTGAATTTACCAATGGTTAATGGATATGACACTAAAAAACACAAGTAACATAAGCCAAAATAGACAAATGGGACTATATCAAACTTTTAAAAATCTACACAACCAAGGAAACAATCAATAGAATAAAAAAGTCAAGCAAATGAATGAGAGAAAAATTTTTGCAAGTTATATATATGATCAAAGATTAATATCCAAAATATATTAGAAATTTCTGTAACTTAACAACAAGAATGATTCAAGTAACATGCTTAAAAGCTAGACAAAGGACTTAAATAGACAATTTTTCAAAGAAGACATACAAATATCTAACAAGTATATGAAAGATACTCATTATAAGAGGAATGCAAGTCAAAACCACAGGAAAGCATCACCCTGTACACATTAGGGTGGCCACTATAAAAGAATAGGATGTAACAAGTGTTAACAAGGATGGGAAAAAATCGAAACCCAGTGCATTGGTGGTGAGAATGTAAAATAATACATCCACGATAGAAAAAAGTATGGAAGATTTTCATAGAATTAAAAATAGAATTATCATATGGTCCATTATTCTCTCTCCTGGGCCCTGGATCTTTCCACAATGGTCAAGAACTGATGATATAGACAAAGATAGTTCATCAACCTGCAAAACTTAATAAGCCTAAAGGAAAAAACAACAATGATGACCAAAACCCCTATAAACAGAAAGAGGGCAGAAGATTTTGCCATACTCTTCTCAGGGTAATAGCAGAAATAGATATACCTGATCCAAAAGATAAGCTAATAGGTGCTGCTTGTCCTAGAGTTACAAAACGCCTATCATTCAATCTCTTCCCTTGCCAATTTATATTGAAATAAAGAAGAAATTTAGAAATCAAATTAAATCCATAGCAGTGCTTTCTTTTTTTTCTGAAGTGAAGCCCAATAGGAGGCCCAAAGCTTTACCTGTACCTAAATCACTTATGTATGCAATCCTGACTTGTATTTCACAATTTTGAATTAAATAAAATTAAATTTTATAAAAAGGAACACTGCTTTTCCTAGTCGGAGTTGCAAAAATCCTCATGCTTTAAATCGAAACAAGTTAGAAGCAACACCAAGGTATTAAGGTGTCAGTGTAAAGGAAAGGAGGAAAGGGAAGAATGCATAGAAAGGATAAAAGTAACTTACAAGAGTCAACTACTATGTTGTCTTGGGCCACCGACATCTCTTCCTCTGTCAATGCCCACTGTTCTAAAGCACTCTGCTAACATGATGAGAATCTCCTCTCTTACCTCTACATGCTCACTAAAATCACCATTCTTTATTACAGTCTCCAAAGAATTGCTGCCTACTGAACTAAAGGACTCTCGGTGAGCCACATGCCAACTCCTTCAGAGATGCTTGGAATACTGACTTCTCACAAGGTGTATATTTTAATTGGAAGGACAATAGCAAGTGGCTTCCCATTGCCTGAGTACTGGAAACCTTAGGAACAGCGATGAAAATCACTAACTGGTTCTCAACATAGGAACAAGTTAGATAGATCACTAGCTCCTAAAATTTCTTGCAATATTTTTAGTTATTCTTGGATTACTGTTCATATCTTTAGTAGTTATATAATTTATTTTTGTTTATCGTATAAAGTTGGGTTCCAATTCACAATTGCAAAGATGGGGAATCAGAGATGTGGAATTCACAATTGCAAAGATGTGCTCATCAACTGATCAGTGGATAGTGAAAATGTGGTGTACACACACACACACACACACACACACACCATGGAATCTTGTTCAATCATAAGATAGAACAAAATAATGTCTTTTGAAGAAACTTGGATGCAATAGGAGCCCATATCCTAAGTGAGGTAACAGGAATGAAAATGAAATACTGCATGTTCTCACATGTAAGTGGGAGCTAAGCAAATGGTTTGCAAAGGCATTGGCAACTAAGAAGGCGGAAAATGGAAAAGGGAGAATGGGTAAAAAATTACCTACAGGGTACAGTGTGCACTAATGGGGGAGAAAGGTACACTTCGAGCCCAGACTTCACTATACAAAGCAGCCATGCAACCAAAAATTCTTTGTACTCCCAAAGAAAATCATTAAAATTAAAATAAAATCAAATTAAATTGTGTTTAACTTTTGTTTATTTCACATAGGAATTTAGTTGAACCTACAAAATGGTTTCTGATGAATTCTGACTCTCTGTACTCTCTAGTCTTTTTCATTGCTTACCTTTGCTTATTCCCAGATTAAATTATATGTATTTATATTAGACCAATTCAAGAAGTAGTAAACAGCTTCAAAAATTTATTATTCAACAGCTTTATTATTTGTTACTATGTAGTTAAACATATCTGTAAGGAATCTATCACAGTCATGCCTATAATTTTATAATATTCAATGTCTGTTTTTTGTGTCACAGGCAGCATAACCCACAAGCCTATGTCATTCCAGATTCTTTGTGGCTTAGGGACCACACTGTATCCCTTTAGTTAATGCTTCAATACCTGGGTAGTACAAAAAATGAGCCTCTTGACCTATATACCCACAAGCAGTGTGTTGTAAGATTAGGTAATCTGATAACCACTATTTCAGAGACAGGGCAACATTGTACCTAATGTCAAACCCAGTTCTGTGGGGCAACATTGTGCCTAATGTCAAACCCAGTTCTGTGGGAAATGTTCAATGAGGAAGATCTGCCCCAGGGAGGGGTCTGTATATCCTTGCGGAGAATGAAGTTTCCAAAATTTCCCACAGCAATAGGGTGTGACACATAATGCATGTCACTATGTCTGCATAAAAGCACATACAAAAAGCAGTGTGCACAACATCATAAAAAGACATGAACTTTGGCATTCTCTTACATACTTCATTTGGGTCAGGTTGGTTTTACAGTGCTCCAGTGGTGAGTAATATAAAGATTCACTTTTCCACCTAATATACTGTAGCCTTATTCTGAACATGAGATAAAATGCAAAGTCATCTTCATCTTCCACGTGACTCTAGAACTAAAGCAGCAGGTGTGTTGGTTCTTATTATTTGCTTTCCTTGAAGCCAGGAGCTTGTAAAAAAGTAGCATTACATCTCCAGACTTATGAAGAATTCCTCAGATGTGGGTTGAGCTACACCTAGCTCACAGCTAACTTTTATCTGTCCATTTCCTGGAACTTTGCAAAACACTAACATGTATGTAGTTTATTGCTTTCTCAGACACACATGGCAGTTTGGCGCTCTCTCTTTGAAAGACCTACTCTTTTTGGAACTTCTGTTTGTACCAGCATATGAAATGTCAAAAACTGGTGTACAGAAAAACTATGGCAATGCATGCACACAAACAAATTAGGTTTTCTGCAATTCATCTTGCATGTTTATATGTAATCTGGTTGCAGAATAATAACATTTTTGAATGTGTTTAGTTTTTCTCTAATCACCTCAAATGTTATGTTTTCTGGTATAGTAGTTTCTTCCTTATTGTCCTTTTGCAGGGATTCTCTTTTAAACCATTTTTTGAGAATCTGTTTTCACTACAATATTTAAGATTGTTTTATCCAATTTCAAAACAACAAAAACTGAAATATATACTGTGAATTAATTTGAATTTTAATACATCAATGTCAATCTGAAGAAAAATGAACATTTTATGATCATTTCTTTTCATCTAAGACTATTTAATCGTGTTTCTGTTCATATCTTATTTTTCTCATTCTTTAAAAAGATGCTTTTCTTTTCACCAAATAAATTAGACCCTTTTCTTAATGTTTTACCTCTTAATTTTGTTTTTCTTTTATTCACAGAATATTCTGCAAATTTGTTCATTTGTGTTCATTGGTAGAACAGAGAAATACTATCTTTCTATATTTAACTTGGAATTTAACTATGTTACCAAAACTTCTTTTGGACTCACATGCATTCTAAGTTCTAAACTTCTCTAGATAACAATGATATCATTAGCTAATTGAAATCATTTTATCTTTATTTCTCAAATATTTGCATGTATTTGTTTTTAAACATATTTTGACGTGCATTACAACTTTCACACTTGTGTTAAATCATAATAATAGTGTTAGCCATTTTTTCTGTATCTTGATTTTAGCTATAATTGTTTAATGTTTCATTACATTATACACACTGTTGGATAGTTGCAATCAAATCTATTTTAAGTTCTTTTCCATATATATTCTTTTAAGTTTCATTTACATTAGAGATAATGTGAATAAAATGAAATATTTATTCATTGTATGTTGATTTGCTGATGTTGTTTTTCTGTTAATTTTTTAAATTGTTGGTTGTATTTCCTCATTGATACATGCTGGCATTCCTGGAATAAACCCTGATTGTTCACAGTGTACTATTCCTTGGGCTTATTGTTGGCTTTTTGGTAAAATTTCATATAGAATTGTTCATCTATATTTGTAATGGAGTCTTTTTCTTCTCTGTTTTCTGTTTTTACTTTTCTTTTAGTTGACACATAATAATTATACATATTTATGGGACACAGAGTGATATTTAGATACATGTATGCAATAAGTAATGATAAAACAAAAGTAATTAGCATATTCATCACCTATCTTTGTATTGTGAACATTTAAAAATCTCCTCTTTTTGCTTTTCAAAAATATACACTATATTATTGTTAATCATATTCACCCTACAGTGCTACAGTACACTAGAACTTATTCCCCCCATCTAGGTGGAAATTTGTATCCACTAACCAATCTCTTCCCATCCTCTACTCTCTACTTCTATGAGCTCAATTTTTTTTTATTTTGACTACTACGTATGAATGAGATCATGTAGTATTTGTCTTTCTGTGCCTGACGTATTTCACTTAACATAATGTTCTCCAGGCTCATCTGTGTTGACGCAAATGATGTTGCATTGTTTTTTACAGCTGAATAGTATTCTATTGTGTATATATACCACATTTCTTTATACAATGAAGTTTTTGATGTTATGATCTTAATCATGTTTGGATTAGAAGTTATGCTGAGTTAATAAAATAATTTGCACAACCTTTTCACTTTTATTTTATATAAAATGCTTTTATGAACATTTATATAAACTGATTTTAAACATAATCTATAACTGACTATCAACCTATATGGCTCTGGTGCCTTTTTTGACAGCCCACTAATCAGCATCTCAATCACTTTAATGCTGAGTAATCCCTTAACTTTTATTTCAATGTAGAGTTCTTTTATGATCTTTTATATCTCAGGAAGTAATTAATAACTTACTTCATGTTTTTAAATGGACTGGTAATTTCTATACCTATATCCAAAGCATATGAGATACAAAATTATTCTGTCACTAGAAATTTTTTAAATATTTTACAAGTCTGTACAGAAATACATAATAAGAAAATTGATATGTAAGCATGTCCATTAACAGAAAGATTGATTATTTAAATAATGATGGAATTCATGTCATTCACATTTAATTATTTATTTTTAAAGTTTTAAATTTCGACCGGGCTTAGTGGCTCAGCCTGTATTCCCAGCACTTTGGGAGGCCGAGGCGAGTGAATTGTCTGAGCCCATAGGTTTGAGACCAGCCCGGATAACTTGGCGAGACTTTGTCTCTACAATAAATTTTTTAAAAACTTAGCTGGGCATGGTAGCGTGCGCCTGTAGTTCTGGCTACTTGGAAGGCTGAGGTGGAAGGATTGCTAGACCCAGCAGGTTGAGGCTGCAGTGGCCAAGAGATGTGCCACTGCCCTCCAGCCTGGGTGACAGAGTGAGACTCTAACTCAAAAAAAATTTAACCTTCAATCTTCTATTAGTGTGCTTTAATATTTGAATAATTTGCTTCGAAACACTTGCATTATGAACCAAAAGTAATGACTCAGTTTTTTCATCCTTTCTTCATGCCCATGGCTTTTTTGTAGTTATAGAACATGCTCAACAGTTTTATGAATGAATCAGTGAAAAAATGCATGCATGAATGCCTCAGTTAGTCTAGAGGTTTTCCTGGTGAATGAGGTTTGCAAAACAAATCTTGAACTCACACTATTTACTCAAATAATTGACATGATTACAGTTAATTCAGATGGAGGAAGATGGCAGTAAGTGGGTGTGTGAGTGGTTTACTGAGTGGGGGGGTCATGAGCAAGTGGCCAGTACTCTCCTGGTAAAGTGACTGGTGCCACAGCTGGTCTATTTGGATTCTAATGCTTCTTAGGGCACAGAAGCTGAGCACCTTTTTTAAAAAATCAGAAAAGACCTTTCCAGGAAGAAGCTGTCAGGGGTGACTGCCAGCTCCAGGTTTGGCCTCACCGCTACAGTGATTAACCAGACACTGGCAGGAAGGACTGCAGAGGGAACACAGCAAGGGAGCCCAGAAGCAGAGCCCCACTGGAGAAGATGAAACAGCTACCCTGTCACTATCTTGAAAACTGGGCAGGAAAGTGCTCCAACTTGCTCCCATGGAGAACAGACCCCATCTCTGTGACTGGTGGATTAATTACTGAGGGGTTGATTGTGACCCAGAGGGAATATCTCGAAAGCACAAATTCTAGTGGGACAGGACCAGTGCTGAGTCACAGGCACCCCATACCCTGCCCTGATTCAGCTGTGAGACAAAGGATGTGACCAGAAAAGGATGAGGAAGGACTCCAAAGAGACCAGGGGTGAGTCTGGGGCTGACCCTACTCCCTCCTCACCAGTAATCCTCTGAACATCAGAACCACACAACTAGGTTACACCTGAGAGGAATGAACCTAGGCAGAGTCTGGACATCAGTCACCATAGGGGGACTCTACTCCAGGATATGCCTGGCTGAGGTGGCTGTCCTATGCCCCTCTCAGATAATACCTGGAGAAGAGATAAATCCACACCTCCCCACTGCAGGGGATCCCTCTGACCATATGAGAGTGGGAGGGAAGGACTGAAGCCCCACCCAACCCCACCACCTCCTCCTTCCCTCGGCTGGACACTGGGGAGATTGTGAATGAGGTTGCAGCTCCACAGGAGACTGCAGAGGAACTTACCTGTGAGTAGCTGAGAGGAACAATTACAGAACCTGCCACAAGAGGGCAGGTTGTTTTTTATTTGGGGGGAGTTGTTTGTTTTTCTTTTGTGCACGAATGTGTATGAGGGCTTGATCGGCATTTGCCCCCCAATTTTTTTCTTCTTTTTCAATTTTTCTTCTTTATTTTTTCTTTTTTTCTTCTTTTGTTTTTTGTTTTCTGTTTGTGTGTATGTGAATGATTGAGTGTTCATCTTTCATTTTTTCAAGGTTCTTTTGTTCTTCTCTTTTATTAGTTTATTGTGTGTGAATGTATGTGTGAGGGTTTGATTTGAATTCTTTTTTTTTCTTTTCTTATTTCTCTTCTTTTGTTTTGTATTGGATGTGTGTGTGATGTCTGCAAGTGTATTTGGTTTTCCTGCTTTTTTAGTTTTCTTTGCTTTTTTTTTCTAGTTTCTTTTGGGGTGTGTGTGTGTGTGTGTGTGAGTAGTAGTAGTAGTAGTAGTAGTAGTAGTAGTAGTAGTAATTTTTGCTTTGGTTTCTGCTTTTGGTTTTCTGGGTTTTTTTCTATCTTACTTCATTCTACTTTTCTTTGTTCTCCCCATTGCTGTAACTGTATCTTGGACTCAGAAGGTACACACACGTACCCACTGCATCATCATATAGAATGGTGGTAGGGAGTGGGACACAGGGAATCCATATCACAACTCAGTGAATTTTGTGATTTGCAAGTAACTTCTGAACCCTAGCTCCCCATCTTCAACCTTATTCAACTCTCAGAACTACAAGAGACAATAAAGCTTCCCACCCACAACCCAGTATCAAAATAGAAAAAATTAAGATTCCTAGTCAAGGAAGAAAATATGGCTGAGCAAACATCAGCAGGGAAAGCCTCTCCCACTGACATTGAATAATGGAATAAAGAGAAAAGAGAGATATCTGTCACAAATGAGAAAATATTAATAGAGGAACACAGATACTTACCAGTGTAACAAAGAGAAAACATCTGAAAAATTAGATCTCAGAGTCCAAACAATGGCAGTCATCACCGATTGGCCCCAGATAAACCAGGAATTAGGAAATGGATGGAAAGAGTGAGTAAGACTCAAGAAAGACAAGATGCAACACTGAAAGAACTTAAAACAGGGATTTGAGTCACGAAAAATTAATCCAGGAAATAAAAAACAAGATGACAAGCATGGAAAGCAGAATTGATTGAGCAGAAGAAAAGATCTCAGAACTTGAAGACCAGAACATGTAATTAACCTGATCTGTAAAAAACATAAAAAGAAGACTCAGAAAGAAAGAACAAAGTCTATAAGAGATGTGCAGTTACATCAAGAGGCTGAATCTATGCCTGGTTGGTATCCCAGAAGAAGAAAAGAAAATGGAGAACAACTTGTAGCAAGTATTCCAGGAAGTGATCCAAGAAAACTTTCTGCATCTCACCAGAGATGTGACCAGCCAAGCACAAGAGACACACAGAACCCCCAAAAAACATAAAATGAGAAGACCATCCCCAAGGCACATAATAATTTGCCCACACAAAGTAGGCACAAAGGAAAAAAATCCTAAAGGCAGCAAGAGAGAAAGGTCAGACTACCTACTGGGGAAAACCAATCAGAATAGCAGCAGACCTATCGGCAGAAAAACCACAAGCAAGAAGAGAATGGAGCCCTATATTTAAAGTCATCAAAAAAAGCCAATTTCAACCAAGGATTTCCTATTCAGTCAAACTCAGCTTATAGTAATGAAGAATTAAAATCCTTCCCAGACAACCAATTCCTAAGAGATTATGCAGGTTCCAAACCTGCTCTACAGAAGACACTTAAAAGGTATTAAGCACAGAAGAAAGAAAAAAAAAGAATGACCACACACTTCCCAAGAGAACAGCAGAGCACAGAATCAACAGAAATATAGCACAAAAGAAACTTGAAAATACACAGACATTAACCTCAAAGCCAAAAGAAAATAAGCAAAGAAGAAACCTTATAAGAACTTCATGACAGCAATAAACAATCACATTTCAATAATCAGGATGAATGTGAATGGACTAAATGCACCACTGGAATGGCACAGAATGACAAACTGGATAAGAAACCATGACCCAATTAATTGCTGCATCCAGGAGACTCATCTCACCACAAGGGATGCACACAGACTCAACATTAAAGGATGGAAAATGAGTTTCCAGGCAAACGGATCACAAAAGAATGCAAGAGTTGTGATCTTAATATCAGACAAAGCACCCTTTAAGCTATCAAAAATTTAAAAAGATGCAAATGGACACTACCTAATTATAAAAGGTTCAATCCATCAACAAGAAATATCCATCCTAAACATTTATGCACCCAATATAGGAGCACCAGCATTTATAAAGCAACCATTAAATAAACTAAAAAAGATATTGACCCTAACACTGTTATAGCAGGGAACTTGAATACCCCACTGGCAGCCCAAGATAGATCATTGAGGTAAAAAAATCAACAAAGAGATCCAGAACCTAAACTTGAACTTGACCAAATGGACTTAATAGCTACTTAAAAGATTTTTCCACCCAACACCACAGAATATACATTCTACTCATCACCACATGGTACATACTCCAAGATTGATCACATCCTTGGCCATAAATCAAGCATGAACAAATTCCATTAGGATGAAATCTTGCCATGCACATCCTCAGGCCACAGTGGAATACAAATAAATATCAACACCAACAACATTTCCCCAAAACCCACAAGGACATGGACACTAAACAACATGATGCTGAACAACTACTGGGTCAACACTGAAATCAAAGCAGAAATTAAAAGATTCCTGGAAATGAATGAAAATGAAGAAATATCTTACCAAAATCTCTAGGATGCCATGAAAACAGTTCTAAGAAGGGAGTTTATACCTATACAAGCACAGGTCTATGAGCACATAGCTCTACAAGCACATCAAGAACATGAAAAGATCACAAGTGGAGAGCCTAACAAATCACCTAAAAGAGCTGGAAAGAGAAGACCACCAAAACCCCGACTTTAGCAGAAGAATCCAAATCACCAAAATAAGAGCCCCAAAACGGGACATAGAAGACAAAAATATCATAGAAAACATCAACAAAACAAAAAGCTAGTTCTTTGAAAGAATTAACAAGATTGATGGATCCCTAGCCAGAATGACAGAGAAAAAGCCCAAATCAACACAATCAGAAATACAAAAGATCAAATCACAACTGACACCAAAGAAATACAAAAGCTATCAGAGATTACTATGTACACCTTTATGGAAACAAATTTGATAACCTAAATGAAATGGAGAACTTTCTAACATCACATAACCTCCCCAGATAGAAACAAGAATATTGAGACACTAAATCAATCAATAACAACCCAGAAAATTGACTCTGTCATAAGAAAACTACCAATAAAAAAAAAGCCCTGGGTCAGATGGCCTTCCAGTAGAATTCCACAAAATGTACAAGGAGGAGCTGATACCAATCCTATTGAAAGTATTCCATGCAGTTGACAAAGGTGGAATTCTCCCCAAATCATTTTAGGAAGCTAACATCACACTAATACAAAAACTGGGTAAAGATTCAACAAAAAAAGAGAACTACAGGCCAATATCTCTTATGAACATAGATGCAAAAATCCTGAGCAATATAGAATCGGATCCAAAAACACATCTCAGAAATCATCCCCCATGATCAAGTAGGCTTCATCCCCAGGATGCAGGGCTGGTTCAACATTCGCAAGACCATGAATGCCGTTACACACATCAACAGATGTGAAAACAAGAACCACATGATTATCTCATTAGATGCAGAAAAAACTTTTGATAAAAACCAGCATCCCTTCTTGATAAAAGACCTCAAACACCTAGGTATAGAAGAAACATACCTCAAAATTGTAAGTGCCATCTATGATAAACCCACAGCTAACATATTGCTAAATGGACAGAAACTGGAAAGATTTCACCTGAAAACTGAAACAAGACAAGGTTGCCCACTCTCACCCCTCTTGTTCAACACTGTGTTGGAAGTCCTGGCTGGGGCAATTAGACAAGAGAAGGAAATCAGGGTTATCCAAATAGGAAAAGAGGAAGTCAAGTTATCCCTCTTTGCTGATGATATGATCCTTTATCTTGAAAATCCATGAGAATCTGTCAAAAACCTGCTTGCACTGATAAAGGACATTGGCAAAGTCTCAGGGTACAAAATAAACATGCAAAAGACAGTTGCATTCCTATACACCAACAACAAGCAGGCAGAGACCCAAATTAAAAGCACAATTCGGTCAGGCTCAGTGGCTCCGCCTGTAATCCCACGCTTTGGGAGGCCAAGGTGAGTGGATTGCCTGAGCCCGCGGGCTTGAGACCCGCCTGGGCAACTTGGCGAGACCTTGTCTCTACAATAAATCAAAAAAATTAGGCAGGTATGGTAGCGCACACCTGTAGTTCCAGCTACTTGGAAGGCTGAGGCGGAAGGATCGCTGGAGCCCAGCAGATCGAGACTGCGGTGGCAGGGAGCTGCCACTGCACTCCAGTCTGGGCGACAGAGTGAGACTTCAACTCAAAAAATTAAAAAATAAAAAATAAAAGCACAATCCCATTCACAATAGCCACACAAAAAATGAAATACCTCAACATCTTCCTAGCCAGAGAAGTGAAAGACCTTTACAATAAGAACTACAAACCATTGCTCAAAGAAATCCAAGAAGACACAAACAAATGGAAAAATATTCCATGCTCATGGTTAGGAAGAATCAACATTGTTAAATTGTCATCCTACCAAAGACAATCTACAGATTCAACGCAATACACATTAAGTTACCATCATCCTTCTCAGACCTGGAAATGACAATATACAAATTCATATGAAAATATAAGCAACAACGAATAGCCAAAACAATCCTTAGCAAAAGAAACAAAGCAGGAGGTATCACACTTCCAGACTTCAAACTTTAATATAAGGCTACAGTAATCAAAATAGCCTGGTATTTGTACAAGAACAGGCACATAGACCAATGGAACAGGATATTGATTCTGGAAGCAAAGCCTCAATTCCTAAACCAAATCATCTTTAACAAAGCCTCTAACAACAACCACTAGGGAGAGGAGAACCAATTCAGTAAATGGTGCTGGGAAAACTGGCTGACCACACGCAGAAGATTGAAACAGGACCCCTACCTATCACCATACACACAAATTAATTCTAAATGGATCAAGGAACTGAATGTAAAACCTCAAACTATAAGAATCTTAGAAAATGCAGTAGGCACCCTTATGGGAATTGAAACTGGCAATCAATTCCTGTTCATAATCCTAAAGCCCAATATCTCAAGAAATAAGATAGACAAGTGGGACCTCATCAAACTAATGAACTTCTGCAAAGCAAAACAAACCATCAAGAGAGCAGGAGACAGCCCACAGAATGGGGAAATATATTTGCCAACTGTATATCTGACAAAGGCCTAACATCTAGGCTCTACAAGGAATTCAAACATGCTGAAAGGAAAAAGACAAACAGTCCCATTTAAAAGTGGGCAAAAGACATGAATAGACCCTTCTCAAAAGAAGATATATGGGCACCCAACAGACACATGAAAAAGTGCTATCTCATTCATCATCAGAGAAATGCAAATCGAAACCACATTGAGATACCACCTAAACCCAGTAAGAATGCCCATCACTAATAAAACAAACAACAGATGCTGGCGAGGATGTGAAGAAAAAGGAAGGCTTCTACACTGCTGGTGGGAATGCAAACTAGTGCAGTCTCTCTAGAAGACAGTGTGGCGATTTCAGAAAGAACTAGAAATTGACTTTCCATATAACCTAGCAATTCCCCTATCGGGAATATACCCAGAGGAATTCAAATCATTCTACAAAAAAGATACCTGCACACGTATGTTTGTTGCAGCTCTATTCACAATAGCAAAAACATGGAACCAACCATGTTGCCCATCGAAGCTGGACTGGATTAAAAAAATGTGGTACATATACACAATGGAATATTATGCAGCTATAAGGAAAGACAAACACATGGACTTCGTAGCAACGTGGATGGATTTGGAGTCGATCATACTCAGCGATCTATCACAGAAACAAAAAACAGAGTAGTATATGTTCTCACTCATAAGCGGAGCTTGAACAATTATAATACTATAAGAAAGAGATTGCCAGTAGTGGGAAACTGTGGGGGCGGGAGCGGATTGTGATTGACAGTTGAGAGAGAATGCTAGGGGAAGGAGGGGCATACCTCATCAACAAGGGTACCTGCATAATCAATGTTTGTATACCTAACCCTAAATTGTAACCCACATCTTTATAATTAAAAAAATAAAAATTAAATTTAATTTAAAAAATAAAGATAAGAAAACAGAAACCCTGTAACAGTGGGTGACATGTTGAACACCGCAAAACTGGCCCCTGGTGGATCCCAGATGAGACCCATGTCACCTTCCTCCCTGACTAGAGATCTTTCTTCAGCTACCTTACACTGTAGCCTTAAAAGACATTAGACAAATAGAGATAAACAGAAAGGTGAAAGGAAGGAAGGAAGGAAAAATATAGTTAATTCCAATAAACAAATATTTTTTCAATTCTGGTATAGGGTGAGTTGATCATTGTCCCATCTGTTTTATTGGTGAAACAATCAAATGATTATTGCAAAGGATGTGATAGCTTCACATGTACCTTGGGGCAACTAATAGCTGAGAATACATACTGATCTTCACTTTCTGGAGTGTATGCAATAGTTCAGGGTTTGAATTTTAGAAAAGAGTCTTATATGGTAAAATCTGTTGAAAGTTATTGAACAGACTATGGTTGAGATAGCTAAAACGGAGGTGGTCAACATACAGACCAAGCTCAAAAAATACAATTAACACATAACCATTTTTAATCATTATTTAGAAAAGACACGAAAACAATACCAGGCAAACATTAGCATCACAAAAACCTCATAAAATAAGACATTGTTTGTAATGCTTCCTAATCGGAATGCATTTTAATTATGAGGTTGATGTAGACTGACATGAGTGTTGGTCTCATCATAACAAGGAAGGCAAAAGGTACAGAGATCATCAGGTTAAATATCTTGCTAGTTATGTAGCCTATGTTCACAGGTGAAGGATTTATTTCAGAAGTTCAAAATAACACAATAAATAATCCTGACTGCCATGTACAATTGATGAAGGAATTTCTTGGATTGATAATTAATGCAATAAATTGATCTACCTTCAGAGTTAATTTTGCTAAAACTTTGAGTAAGGGTCAAATCTTCAGGCTGTAGCAAGATTTACAGTCCAGGAGTTAATTTTTTTCCTTCAATAAGCAAAGAAGTATAGCAATACATTTGAAAACAGACTTTGTTGTATTAAGTGAAAGGAAAAAACTTAACAGAACTTACAATGAGCAGAGGCAATTAATGTGTGAACCATATGTCACTGAAAAAAAATTGGCTGCGATATAATGCAGTAATTCCCCCATGTAAATGCCATTCTTTCCTTTAACTTTCTCCTTCCTGTCACTAGTATTCCTATCATGCCTAGTTTGCCTATCATCATACTCCCTTTTTAATGTGTTATTGCAATTGGTGCATATAGAGCTTATCAAGCAGAATGAATAATATTTAATGAGAATAATACATGAATGTCTTCACTTTGGCAAGATCTAAGATGAGGGAAATTAGGTAATTTGTTCAAAGGTACACAATAAACTTTATGTTGATTTAAACTTCTATTTAACACAAACTCTTATCATTGTTCTGCCCATTTAACTCACAAGACTTCAAAACATAACCTTTGGATTATAACATTAACTAAAGTTTTAGTTGGCTACATGTACCATTTATAGATTTTCTTCTAACCAACTAACATACTTATCTCTTATTCTAAAACCTTGATGTAAATAAAATGGTGATGCTATGAATGTCAGAGCTCCATGGATTCCATTCTCTATATGATCATGAGTAACTTTAACTCCAACATTTCGAAGTCGTGTGACATATATAAGTCCATCGTCTCTCAAGATATCATGTTGACAGGTGAGAATATAAGTTAATGGCAACTTTTGTAACTGGGAATCATTGACTAACAAGGGTGATAATCTACTATCCGTAAGTCCTGGATATGATTTGTTAAGTCTTCCAAGAATTGGTTCAGTATAAACATGGTTCTTTTTATACTTCTCAGGAAGGAAGGAACTCCAGTTGACAAACTTGAACAGATGTCTTGATCCTTGAGGCATATGTTGGTTTTTCTTCACTGCCTGGGGCAGTGCTTGATCTTTAGTCAAATACAAGCATCCAATTTTAATTGTTATATCCCTTGGCAGAATCGGATTATGTTCATATTCTCGTTGAGACGGCGTGAGGGAATCAATTATCTGTAAACTAGGGTAAATTAAAACTTGTGCCTTAATTTTATTTTTGAAGTCTGGATCATTCTGTAGCTGAAAAACATATAATAAAATGTGAATGAGTCAAAGGTTTTCAAACTATAGGAATGAGAATTTTTACCTCTCTCAATGTCATTTTAAGATAAAGTTACAAAATTTACACATTACTTATTGATTATATTCATAATATTTATACTTTTGAGAAATACTAAAATGCATTACTTCACTTTTATCAGTACAGTAATTACACACACACACGTTTATTCACATATGATCACAAAATAGAAATACAGTTATGAGATTCCTAAGGGAGATGGCAAGTTTTCTATATTTCAAAATTACTTTTGACTAAAGTAAACTGAGTGAGAAGAAAGAATCACTATATTAATAAAATACTAAAGCCCAAGCTCACATATTATCCTAATTCAAAAGAAATCTTTCCAAAGTTAAAATATATATATATATTATATGTTCCTAATATACAACTCACCTTTGGGACAAAATAATGTAGTGTGATAGAAAGTTAGCAGAAGAATATATGGTAATTTGAAGAGTGGAAAATGATGTGGACATTGTATTTGGTGTACGAATTTTCTACCAGAGAAGAGATGCATCCTGAGGTCTCATCTATGGGGTGAGAAGAGTCACAATACCTTTCTCTTTCCTTTTGCTTTTTAGTCCTACACACTACAGCAAATAACCTAAAAGTAACCTCCCAGGAGCAATTATTTAAGCCACAAGCAGCTTCTGAAACAATGATATCTGTACACATGTATCTGCTGCCACTCTACATGAATGTATCCAGATCTGAATGGCATTTCTTTTGATCACCTCCTCACCAAAGTAGCTGGTTAAATGAAATAATTGATTGAAATCTCAGTAGTACATTACAAAAGTAAATGATAAACTTCAAAATACACCCTTAATTTATAGTAGGATCTACAAGTTCAAAAAGAAATGAGGAAAGACAAAGTTCCTTACAGAATCATCTCCAGTCCAGTGCCGTGATCATTCCCCAGTGCCCTCAGACAGATAACTTACTAAACAAGAGGATTATCTCATTATCTAAGTGGTGAAAACAATAGTGACCAGGGAGACAAAAATGAGGCAGAGAGATTTAACTGATACCTTCTCAGGCCAGTAGCAGAAGTGACCCCTAAAGATGAGTTCACAGATTCGGCTGATTCTAGAGGCATGTAGTGCCCATGTATTCGATTTTTCTTTCTTTCTAAGTTATACTGAAATATAAAAAAAGGCTTGAAACTAGGTGAAATCCATAGAAGTGTGGGAAAAAGAAAAGTGAGAACACTGTTTTTCTCAACAGAAGTTGCAAAACTCCTTGACTATTACATCTAAAGAAGGTAGAAGAAACTCCAGGACAATAAGAAGCTGGTTTAAAGAGAAAGGACCAAGGAGGGAGAAAGCGTGGACATGATACAGGTGGCTTATAGGGAGGGGACCCAAAGAAAAACTGAATTATTTTTCTGGAGGGTGGATGTCTTGTACTATAGGCTTTCCCTGCTAGGTAAGTGTTCTTGGAACCCATCTGCATCAGCGCACCAGCTAGCATTGTTGTGAGAGGCTGAGTGTCAGTGAATTTTTTTAAATGATTCTTTCAAGGTGTTTGCCCATTTCATGATGGGTGATTTATGAGTGCACCTGCCCATATCATGCAGGGTGTTCAGCAGTTTTTGACTCAAAATGGCATGGCCTATGCCACACCCTCCTTATTCACCTGATCTCACCCGAGCAACTATTTTTTGTTTCCCTGGATAAAAAGAGTCCTCAAAGAAAAAACATTTTGCCGAATGCGGAAGAAATGAACCAACACACACAAGGCATCAAAACTCACGAGTTCAAAAACTGTTTTGAGCAAGTCGGGAAAGCATCTCAATAGGTGTATTGCATCAAATGGAGAGCACTTTGAAGGTGACTGAAGTTTAGACATGTAAGAACAAATACAAATTTTGTATAAATAAAATGCAGTTGGAGGGGGTGTCCCATCCCATAAGTGTCACTACTAATATACTATCTTGAGCCACTGATATTATTTTCTCTGCCAATGCCCACTGTGCTGAAGCTACTATGCAGGGATGATGAACATTATCGTTCCTTATTTCTAAACACTCACTAATATCACTTGTCCTTTATTACATACTCCAAAACAGTTCTTCCTGGTGCACTAAAAGACTCAGTGAGTCACACATCAATTCCTTCAGAGATGTTCTGATGACCTTTTTCACTTGAGAGGACAATCATAGAAAGCTTCACAATGCCTAAATTAACCTAGCTCATTGGCAACCTTACGAGTTACAGTGCAAGTCTGGTCATTGAGCAGGTCAGACAGATTGCAAGTTCTAACCTTAATGGAAACAGATGAAAATCTCCAGGGCATTAGAAGCTCTTGATATTTCAAGAACCACCTGACATTCATTTGATATGTTACATCCATGCTTAGTAAGAAGGACTGTGCCTACTAAAAAACAGCCTGTTTGCAGTGTTAAACTCTTGTACTAGCAGAGAAGCTGCTGTCCAATACAAGTCTTGGTGTCCAATACAAGTCTTGGTGTCCAATACAAGCTGCTGTCCAATACAAGTCTTGGAAACTTGAAAGAAAAAAACCTAAAGATGTCTCTTCAACTCGAATGTTTTCAGAACTTGGAAAACAGGAACACAATAAATGATATACCTCCAATGGTACTAATTATTGCTAGATTTTTTTCCTAGGCAGCTAGGGTAGTTTCTGTGTCCTCCCTAGAGAAAAAGAGTAGCAGGAGTAGCGACAGCCAAGGATGGGCATGCTAGTGACTCCAATGCTGGCAAAGCAGGATACAACGTTTGGGAACTAGCATCTGGAAGATGGCAGAGAGAGGACTTGTGGAGGAATAGGGCAGTACTGCCTCAGCACCCCCAGCCCCATACAGAATGGTAGCTGAACTGAACTCTGGCAGCTTTGAAAATAATCCACCAATACATGTTCTTCATTTCTTTTCAAATGTGCCAATTTATTTTGTCACAAATGCTTCAATGTTAATATCTCTAAGTCTCCCTATATTGTCTGCTGCCCCAACACTCAATGTTCTTTCTTATTTCTCTGGTTTCTTTCAAGAGTTAAGTTAAATTCAACATTCTTCAATAAACTAGTGGAGAACTTGCTCTCAAATCATCCAAAATTGACAATTTTGCACTAGTCACAACCACCCTGTTAGTAGTCAGGCATGAATCTCCCCACATATTTTAGATATGCTTAAATTTACCTAGAAATGTGTATGTGTATAATTGTTTATATAAATACCTGATCCAAAGAATCACTCCTTTCCTAAGCTCACAGAGCAATTTCTCTCCATTCCAATCTATTCCAGGCCAATTTTTATTCCAGCCTTATATTAAAAGCTACATATAGTATTATGCCATAAAACTATAAGCAGTGTTGTGTTCAAGGTAGTCTCTATTCTTCCCACTAGATTTTGAATGCCCTTCAATCTGACTCAGTATCTGAGCCATCATAATATTTATCTAGAAGATTCTAGGAAGATAGAGACAGAGCCAGTCTGACTATGCAAGTCCCAGTATGAGTGAGGGAATGTAAGGTACATTTTGCGTACATGTCTGTGAGTAAGTGGGCATGTGAGTGGCTGAGTGGGGCTTCGGGAACAAGTGGCAAGGACTCTCCTGGTGAAGTGGCTAGTGCTATCTTTGCTCTGCTTGGACTCTTAACACTGCCCGGGGTGCAGATACCGAGTGCCACAATTTTTTTAACCAGCAAAGCCCTTCCTGGGAAGAAGCTGCTGGGAGTGACTGCCAGCTACAGGCTCTGCCTCACAACCACAGCACCCAGTCAGACACTGGCAGCAAGGGCTGCAGAGGAAGCACAGTAAGGGAGCCCAGAGACAGAGTCCCACTGGAGAAGAAGAAATGGCACCCTGCCGTCTCACTATGGTTTTTTGCTTGAAAACTGGGCAGGGAAATGCTCCAGCTTGCTCACCACAGACTGACAGATTCAATCTCTGATGGTGGATTGATTAACTACTCAAAGATTGATTGTGACTCAGAAGGAATATCCTGAAAGTCCAGACTCTGGAGGGACAGGGTGACTACTGAGTCTTGTGTACCCCACCCCTACACTGATTCAGCTGGGGGGCAAAGGATGTGACCAGAAAAGGATGAGGAAGACCCCCAAAGAGATCGACGGTGAGTCTGGGGCTGACCCAATACCCTCCTCCCCTGCAATCCTCTGAACATCAGACCCACATGTCTGGGGTATAACTGAGACGGGGGAGCCTGGGCATCAACCGCAATAGTAGGACTCTACTCCAGGATAAGCTTGGCTGGGGCACTCCCCACCATCACCTGGGGAAGGGAGAATACCACACTTCCCCACCAGAGGGGATCCCCCTATTCATATAAGAATGGGAGAGGAGGACTGAAGCCCTACTCACTCTACTGCCTCTTTCTCCTTCCCTTGTCAGACACTGGGGAGACTATGAATGAGACTGCAACTCCACAGGAAAAAACAAAGGGCTTACTTGTGAGCAACTAAGAGGAACGATTACAGGACTTGCCACAAGAAGGCAGGTTGCCTTTTGGTTTTTTGTTTGTGTCTTTGCTTTTTAACATTTTTTTCTTTTTCCTTTGTGCACAAATGTGTAAGTGAGGATTCAATCTGGATTGTCCCCTACCTTTTTCACTTTATCTTTTTTCTTTAGTTTTTTCTTTCTTTCTTTTTTTTTGTTTATGTGTGTATGTGAATTATTGCATGTGAGTCTTTCAGTTTATTCTGTTTGTTCTTTTCTTTTTTCAGTTCAATGTGTGCGTGAATGATGTATGTGTGAGAGTTTGACTTGAATTTTATTTTTTTTTCTCTTTTGCGTTATGTGTTGGGTGTGTGTGTGTGTGTGTGTGTGTTTGGTTTTCTGATTTTTTATTTTGTGTTTGTTTTGCTTTTTTTCCAGTTTCTTTTGGTTTAAGTTTGTGTGTGTGTGTGTGTGTGTGTGTGTGTGTGTGTGTGTGTGTTGTGTGTGTTATTTTTTGCTTTGGTTTCTGCTTTTGTTTTTCTGTTTTTAAAATTTTTGCCTGTCTAATTTCATTCTACTTTTTTCTCTTGTCCGCACTGCTGTTGCTGTACCTTGATTTCAGGGCGTACACACACATACCCATTGCGTCATCATAGAGTGGAGGCGAGGAGTGGGTCTCAGGGAATCCATATCAGAATCATTGTAATTTGCAAGTAGTTTTTGAATCCTAGCTTCCCATCTTCCAATTTATTCAACTCTCAAAACTACAAGAGATAGCAAAGCTTCCCACCCATAGCCTGGTATCAAGAAGAAACAGAGGGCTGAGCAAACATCAGAAGTAAAAGCATCTCCCACTGACACTAAATAAAGGAATAAAGAGAAAAGAAAGAGACCTGTCACAAGTGAGGAAAAATCAATGAAAAGAACACAGGTAATTCCCAGAGTAACAAAGAAAAAAAACACCTGAAAAATCAGACCTCAGAACCCAAACAATGGAAATCACCACTGATTGACCCCAGAATACAACCAGGATTAGGAAATGGATGGAAAGAGTGAATAAGACTCAAGAAAGACAAGATGCAACATGAAAGGACTTGTAACAGAGATATTTGACCATAAAAAATTTCATCCATGAAATAAATAATGAGATGACAAGCTTGGAAAGCAGAATTGATCAAGCAGAAGAAATAATCTCAGAACTTGAAGACCAAAATATGAAATTAACTCAATCTATTAAAAAAATAGAAAGAAGTCAGGCTCGGTGGCTCATCCTGTAATCCTATACTTAGGGAGGCTGAGGTGAGTGGACTGCCTGAGCCCGTGGGTTCAAGACCCACCTGGGCAACTTGGCAAGACTTCATCTCTACAATAAATAAAAAAATCAGCCAGGCATGGTAGTGCATGCCTGTAATTCCGGCTACACCGGAGCCCAAATAAACACAATCAGAAATGCAAAAGATCGAATCACAACTGACACAAAAGAAATAAAAAAGATTATCAGAAATTACTATGCACACCTATAGGGAAATAAACTTGATAACCTAAATAAAACAGAGGACTTTCTGACATCACACAACCTCCCAAATTTGAAACAAAAAGACACTGAGAACTAAATAGGCCAATAACAACCCAGGAAGTTGACTCTGTCATAAGAAAACTAGTTAAAAAAAAAGCCCTAGACAAGATCTTTTTAGCAGAATTCTACAAAACATACAAGGAGTAGCGGATACTAATCCTATTGAAAGTATCCCAGGCAATTGAGAAAGACAGAATTCTCACCGAATCATTTTATGAAGCTAACATCACACTGATACCCACACTTGGTAACAATTCAACAACAAAAAAACCCTACAGGCCAGCATCCCTAATGAACATAGATGCAAAAATTCTCAACAAGATTCTAGCAAGTCAGATTCAACAACACATCTCCAAAATCATCCATGATGACCAAATAGGCTTCATCCCCACAATGCAGGGCTAGTTCAACCTCCACAAGACTATAAAAGCCTTTGGTAAAAATCCAGCATCCCTTCTTGATAAAAACTCTTGAACACCTAGGCATTCGTGGAACATACCTCAAAATAGTAAGTGCCATCTACAACAAACCCACAACCAATGTATTGCTAAATGGACAGAAACTGGAAGTATTTTCCCTGAAAACTGAAAAAAGATGAGGCTGTCCACTCTCACCCCTCCAGTTTAACAGTGTATCAAAAATCCTAGCTAGAGCAATTATGTAAGAGAAGGAAATCAGGGGTATCCAAATAGAAAAAGAAGAAGTTAACTTATGCCTCATTGCTGATGATATGATCCTGTACTGCTAAAATGCAAGAGAATCTGTCAAAAACCTTCTTGCACTGATAAAGGACATTGGCAAAGTCTTGGGGTACAAAATTTGCAAAAGATAGTTGCATTCTTATGCAACAACAGTAAACAAGCAGATAACTAAATTTTTTTAAAATCCCATTCACAATAGCCACCAAAAAATGAAATACTTCAGCATCTTACTAACCAGAGAACTGAAAGACCTATACAATAAAAAACACAAAACACTGCTCAAAGAAATCCAAGAACATACAAACAAATGTAAAAATATTCCATACTCATGGATAGGAAGCATCAACATTGTTAAGATGTCCATCCTACCAAAGGCAATCTACAGATTCAATGTAATACCCATGAAATTATCAACATCATTCTTCTCAGACCTGGAAATGACAATACAGAAATTCATATGGAAATATAAATGACCATGAATAGAAAACCAATCCTTAGCAAAAGAAACAAAGCAGGAGGTATCACACTTCCAGACTTTAAACATCACTATGAGGCTACAATAATCAAAACAGTTTGCTATTGGTACAAGAACAGGCAAATGGCCCAATGGAACAGGACAGAGATTCCAGAAGCAAAACCTCAATTTCTCAGTCAACTCATCTTCGACAAAGTCCCCACCAGCAACCACTGGGGAGAGGAGAACCTATTCAGTAAGTGTGGCTGAGAAAACTGGCTGACCACATGCAGAAGATTGAAACAGGACCCCTGTCTATCACCATACACAAAAATCAACTTTAAATGGATCACAGGCCTAAACATAAAACCTCAAACTATAAGAATCCTAGAAAACGCAGGTGACATCCTTACAGAAATAAGAGTAGGCAACCATTCTTGATCAAAACCACAGGTGTCCATGCCATAAGAGACAAGATAGATAAGTGGGACCTCATTAAACTGAAAAACTTCTGCAAAGCAAAAGAAACCATCAAGAGAGCGGAGAGACAGCTCACAAAATGGGAAAAAATATTTGCCAACTATCTATCTGTACAAGGCCTAACATCTAGGATCTACAAGAAACTCAAGCGTGCTTAAAGGAAAAAAACAAACAGCCCCATTAAAAAGTGGGCAAAAGACATGAATAGACACTTCTCAAAAGATGTGTGGACTGCCAACAGACACAACAAAAAGTGCTCAGCCTCACAAATCATCAGAGAAATGAAAGTCAAAACGACATTGAGATAACACCTAACCCCAGTAAGAATAGCCATCATTAATAAAACAAAAGCAACAGATGCTGGTGAGGATGCAGAAAAAAGAGGACACTTCTACACTGCTGGTGGAAATACAAACTAGTTCAACCTCTATGGAAAACATTGTAGCAAGTTCTAAAAGAACTAGACGTTGACCTTCTGTATGACCCAGCAATCTCCCTACTGGAAATATACCCGGAGAGACTCAAAGCATTCTATAAAAAAGATACCTGCATATGCATATTTATTTCAGCACTGTTCACAGTAGAAAAAACATGAAACCAAATGCTGCCCACCCAAACTGGACTGGATGAACAAAATTTTGTATATATACACAAGGGAACATTACACAGCCATAAAGAAGGACAAACATATGGACTTCGCAATAAATTGGATGGATTTAGAGTCTATAATACTCAGTGATCTGTCACAGAAACAAAGAACAGAGTACCACATATTCTCACTCATAAGTGGACCCTCTGAACAATTAACCATAATGCTATGAGAAACAGATTGGCAGTAGCAGGATACTGAATTGTACCCTACATCTTTAAAATAAATTATATATATTTAAAAAACAATAAAATTTAATTTATCTATGTGTCTATACCTGTACATTTATCCATTATCCTTCCATTTCACCCATATATCTATTTTAGAAGTATATACTTGTAATATATTAATTTGTGTTATGTATTTATTGAAATATATATTATATATTCATACATGCTTATATTTGTGTTACATATGCTATATTTGTATCTTAAAAAGAATACTGATCAGTGTGACACCTTTCACACACCACTGTATATATAAATATACATGTGTGTTTTATATATATATATATTTAACACACACATGTATATATACTATATAGTGAGACTAATATGTAGTCTTTTTTAGTTTGGCAGTTTCTTTTCTTTTCTTTTCTTTTTCTGAGTTGGAGTCTCACTCTGTCGCTCAGGCTAGAGTGCAGTGGCATGCTGCTCATAGCCACCGCAGCCTTGATATGGTGGACTCAGTTGATCCTTCCACCCCAGCCTTCCGAGTAGCTGGAACTACAGGCGCGCGCTACCATGCCCGGCTCATTTTTTTTATTTTATTTTATGGTAGAGATGAGGTCTCGCCTGCCCAGGCGGGTCTCGAACCCGCGGGTTCAGGCAATCCACTCACCTCAGCCTCCCAAAGGCGCGGGATTACAGGCTGAGCCACCGAGCCCGGCTCCGATGTCCTTTTCAACAGTCATATTTCATTCTCTGCACAGGGCAGACACCTCATCAGACTTGAGCCTTCCATGCTCCATCTGTGGACCTTTTCACCGATTCACAAATGTATCTCCCATTTATCCAGTGAGTTGAGTATCTCTTCCAAATCCCACTTTGACATGTGTGGTCTCCCATGTACCAGCAAAGATGTGCATAAAATATTTATTGAGTAATTGAACTAGTGAGAAATCTTGCTCACTTAAATTACAAATTTTTTTAAATCTATTCATTCAGTTTAGTTACCACCATCACCAATTTCCTTTTTTCCTGTTGGCTCCCTAGTTTTTCCCATTCATTCCAGTGTGGAGAAAGTCTGATAGTACTTGGATAAGCAGGGCACTAAAAGAGCTCACATTCAATAGAATATTCAGCAATAAGATATCCAAGTCCAATACTCAATCTATTAGCAGAGAAGAGACTGAAAGCTATATCACCCAGTGTTTGAAAGTACAAGTTTTGGAGCCCTTCATATATTAGAATCCAGACTTTACAATGTATTAATTTTATGACACTGTGCTACTTATTTAAGCTTTCTAGTACTCAGTTTTCTGATCTCTAGACTTTCAATATTAGTCAATACTGCACATGACTTTTATATGATGAAAATTAAGTGAAACCAGTGAAGAAGTGTTCCAGGAACTAGTAAGTGTTCAATAAATAGTAATTCTATCTACTATTATCCATGTAGGCAATGGAAAAAATTATCTTTTCCTGAAATTGTTCTTGTTCTAATAGGCAAGCAATTTTTTGTTTGGAAAGACATAAGTAAACTCTGATCTGGTTTGGCAAGTGAAAGATAAAATAAATGTCAAATTAAAATAGAATAGCCATTGAAAACATTAGATATTAAAGCTTTTCAATGGCCATAATGTTACAAACACAGAGGTATTATTGTATTAAAGAATTTAGAGGTAGAACAGATCTTATGTAGACAAATAGAGATAAGAAGTACATACCCTATATTAAACAATAATTTTATCAAATTTCAAAAACAGAAAGTTTTTCTAAGCTTAATGGCAATGGAGGAAATTATAAAGAAATATAATAACCAAATTTTAACAAAATTGTGCAAGTTTAAAATTTTCTGTGTTAAAAATTCAAAAAGAAGAGCAAACCCAAAGTCATGTAAAGACTACAAACATATTCATAAAAAATAAATTACAAAGGTCAATATCTTTACTTAACAAATAATAATTATAAATTACAAAGAAAAATATTCTGGAAAATAAATTTTTAAAGACCTTTAAAAGCTTACTGAAGGAGAAATAAAGTCATTCACATTTTTTCATTTTATCAGTAATATATACATATTTTTTTTACTGGTAATGAAAGAAATTGACATCAAAAGCAGTATGGAAATGTTATCACTTTATCTGTGTAAAAAAAAATAAGATCATTGTAAATATGATTAAGTATGATTGTGGGAATGAGTGAAGCCAGCGTTTGTCTACATTTCTAGTGTGTAAGCAAACTGGTAAAACTCATTTAACAAACAATATGTCTCCCAATCCTTAAGCAACAAATTGCTCTGCTTCTGAAAATTTATCTTAAAGCAGTAAGTCTGAATATGGAAGAAGACATGCCCAAGAATTTCTCTGCTCTGTAATTCACAATGGAATTTTGTAGTAAGAACTTGTGTGTTTGTCTAAAACTAGAGACATCTTCCACATCTTCCGAGTTCCCGACTAAATAACTCCTTTGTTTTTCTTATAGAAAAGTCACTTCCTGTTTTGGAGGTTTTAATCCATGATCAAAACCCCACTGGCTTAATCTGCTATAAGACACATCAATTCCATAAGCTAAAGACCCAAAGGAGATCTGAGATCAGAAAGAGGAGAACAGAATTTAAGTATATTTTCCTCTTTTCATGCTAAGCATGATGCCAATAGGTCACCATCACCAATGATTTGATTTTGTTTTATTTTATTTTTACTTAAAGGCACAATAAGAACAACTCATTTTTGAGATTTGTCACTCTTTTACAAGTAGAGGTGGCTCTATACATTGAAAAGTGTGTCCGCACACTTATGTTAACTTTATCTCATAAAATACAGTCTTGGGGATGAGAGTTATGTATTAGACTGAATTCATTTTTTAATGTATTATTTATTTGCTCAGTGATTATTTAATGGCACACAGCAAAGATTTTTAGCATAAAGCCAATTTTCTCTCTTTTTTTTTTTTAGTTGGAGACTCACTCTGTCACCCAGGCTGGGGTGCAGTGGCACACTCACAGCCACCCCAACGTCAACCTGCTGGGCTCCGGCGATCCCACAGCCTCAGCCTTCTAAGCAGCCTGCAACAAGTAGCCTACAAGCGCATGATACCTTGCCTGGCTAATTTTTTTTTTTATTGTAGAGACAAGGTCTTGCCAAGTTGCCCCGGCTGGTTTCGAACCTGTGGGCTCAGGTAATCCACCTGCCTCCGCCTCCCAAAGTACTGGAATTACAGGCTGAACCACTGAGCCTGGCCAGCAGTGATTCCCTTATATAAGCATGACACATGGCCCAAATATTATCACATGACAATTTACAGGGTTAAAACACAGATTACAATTATCTCAGATCCTTAGCAGACTTTACAATTTACTTAAGGAAAGCAACAAGCTTCCATCACATTAAATGGTAGTTCTTAGACACAGTTGCATTTTTCTTAAAATTCATGCAGTTAATAATCTTAATCAGTATTATATTTAGTGCCCCTTCAACGTACATCTATCTATGATACACTTATAAAAAAAGGACAGAAAGTTGTTTGTGTGTTTGTTCATTTTTGCCATTTCACTGTCTAGAATATAAGACCAATACAAATGTGGTAACTGAAATAAAATGAATCTTCAGAGCTAGAATTACAATATGTGTGTGTTATAAACATACATAACACATAAGACATACCAGTTGAGTCACTGATGCTGCCATCAAACCCCCAGAACTTTCACCCAAGATACAGATTCGGGTGGGATCCACTCCATATTTTTCAAGAATCTTGTCTTGTAGAAAGAACTTGATTGCAGAAACAGCATCTTCATAGGGAATGGGGTATTGAAATTGAGGAGCTAGTCTATATCTTCAAGGGAAGATAAAGCAACAAAGCATTTATAATTAAACTTAGATTGTACATGTCCAAATATTCCTCAGTTTCACCAACAGATTCACTGAATAAAACTGGCCCTTCTTTGAATCTTTGACTTTTGTCACTTAAACCTGGACTTACTAGTAACTTTTGTTTTAAAACAAAAAGGAAATTCTGGTACCAAAGGTTTTGAAATGTTGGCTCTATGAGGAAATGAGAGGATGTATCTTCATTTTTAAAAAGTTATATATAAAAGTTTCAGCAGAAGAGCAATAAGTAGGGGGACAACCTGTATGCATTCATCAAATGTTCAGTGTAGCTCGAGGCTCAAAAACAATTTTTATTAATTGACAATTACAATTGCATACATTTATGGGGTACAAAGTGAGGAGGTTACAACTTATAAATACAACATAGAATAATTAGCTCAAGCTAGATCATGTACCCATCACTTCAAATACTTTATTTTTTTGTCCTAAGAACATTTGAAATTTATTTTATGCAACATTAAAATCTATATTCACCATGCTATGCAATAAAAGAGAAAAAACTTCCTCCTGTCTAACTGAGACTGTATACCCTTTAACCATCATTTCCCCAATCCCCTACCCCCTGGGATCTCTAACCACTTTTTTGTGCTTTTATGATTTCAGTGATTTTAGATTCCACATATAAGTAAGAACCTGCAGTGTTTGTCTCTCTGTGACTAGCTTATTGACTTAGCATGATGTTCTCTAATTTCATTCATTTTTCCACAAATGACAAAATATCTTTTTTAAGGCTAATAGTATTCCTTTGTGAATGTATGTCACATTTTCTTTATCAATTTATCTGTTGATGGACACAGGTTGATTTCATATCTTGGCTATTGTGGGTAGTGATACAATAAACATGAAAGGGCAGACATCTCTGATAAACTAATTTTAAATCTTTTGGTTAGATATTCAGAAGTGGAATTGATGGATCATATGCTTTTTATCTTTAAGTGTTGTTTGTTTGATTTTTAAGGGATTTTTGTTTAGTGTGTTTTTTGTTATTGTTGGTTAATGCTTTGTTTTGTTTTGTTTTGCATTTGTTTGTTTCTTTGTTTGTTTGTTTGAGATAGTATTTCACTCTTTTGCCCCAGCTGTAGTACAGTGGTGAGATTTTGGCTCTGCAGTCTTGAACTCCTGGGCTCAAGTGATCCTTCCACCTCAGCCTCCCCAGTAGCAGGAGCTACAGTTACATGCCACAATGCCTATTTTATTTTTTTGAGTTGGAGTCTCACTCTGTTGCCCAGGGTGGAGTGCAGTGGCACGCTCATGGCCATCTCTCATCGACCTGCTGGGCTCCAGCAATTCTTCCGCCTCAGCCTTCCAAGTTGCTGGAACTACAGGCTGGAACTACAGGCATGAGCTACTGCACCCGGCTAATTTTTTTGATTTATTATAGAGATGAGGTCTCGCCAGGTTGCCTATGCTGGTCCCAAACCCACAGGCTTAGGTAATTCACTCGCCTTGGTCTCCCAAAGTGTTGGGATTATAGGCTGAGCCACCGAGCCGGGCCTTTTTTGTATATTTTTTTGTAGAGACAAGGTCTGGTTGTATTGACCAGGTTGGTCTCAAAGTTCAACCTCCAGCCTCGGCATCCCAAAGTACTGGAAATACAGGTGTGCGACACCACATCTGGTCTATTTTTAATTTTTAAAGAATACTCCAAACAGTTTTCCAAAATAACTGTACTAATTTACATTCCCACCAACTATGGACAAAGATTTCCTTTTCTAAACATCCTCACCCACATTAGTCTTTTGCCTTTTTGATAATAGTCATTTTAATAAACGTTAGATAACATCACATTGTGGTTTTAATTGGCACTTTCCTAATGAATAACAATTTGAAGCATTTTTTCAAGTATCACTTGCCATTTGTATGTCTTCTTTTGAGAAAAATCTACTCAGATATCTTTTCATTTTTAATTGAGATTTTTGTTTTCTTGCTCTTAAGTTGTTTAAAACCAAAATATCAATTATAAATGTTTTACATATTAACCCCTAATCAGATGCATGGCTTGTCAAGGTTTCTCTAAGTCCATAGGTTCTCCGCACACTGTTAATTATTTCCTTTGATGTACAGAAGGTTTTTGATTTTGTGTAATCCCATTTGTCTATTTTTGCTTTTGTTGCCTATGCTTTCTGGGACAAAAATTTTCAAACCATGGTTCAGAATACCCAAAGACTGAAAGCAGAAAATCTAAAAGCAAATGATCTGTAGTTATTTTATATTAGAAATGTATTTAGATCAAAATTCTACAAGATGATATGTTTCAATTCATATCTTGAGCAATGCCTAAAATCTTGATTCAAAATTAAAACTTGAAAATATAAATATGATTAGATGTAAGAAGAAATCTTTCTTAATCATTGTAAATTCATTTGTATGGAAAATTAGAGCATCTTTTAGTGTGCATATATATATACACCCCCACACACATTTTAAACATTTGCTTCTAATAATAGCAGCAAACCTGTATTGGACTGTCTAATTTTTAATTTCTCTCTGTAATTATAATCTTAATACCCACTGTTAGAATTAGTTAATTATTCATATGTCAATATTAATCACTAAACATGGCCAGATGATCCTAGCAATTTTGTCATATTGTACTCTATCTCTAAACTATCTGAAATATAGTATTATCTAAACAGATTAACATATCAAAATGTGGTTGTTACTTTCAACATACTTCAAGGTAAATAACAACAAATATCATATCTGATAGGATTCATAAAACAGATATAACCTATTTCAGCAACTTTAAAATGTGTTTAAAATGAGAAAGTGGCATATTAGGTTAAAACTATAGAGTAAATGAAGAACATCCTAGTTAGTATAAATTATAAATATCTCTGAAAGCACAAGGGATGCTTCTGCTTGCTGTAAAGCAGCAATAATGAGCTGCATAGCAGTGGTTCCACTTGTATGTTTTATTTGATCCCATTAGACCTCACAAGAGATTATACTTTGTTTCAACATCAGGTTAGAAGTCTTAAAGTTTTTTTTTTTTTTTTTTTGGTTGTTTTTTTTTTTTTTTTTTTTTGAGTTGGAGTCCCACTCTGTCGCCCAGACTGGAGTGCAGTGGCCACTCCTGGCCACCACAGCCTCGACCTGCTGGGCTCCAGTAATCCTTCCACCTCAGCCTTCCAAGTAGCTGGAGTTATAGGCACGCGCTACCACGCCCGGCTGATTTTTTGATTTATTGTAGAGATGAGGTGTCACTGCCCAGGTGGGTCTCGAACCTGCAGGCTCAGGCAATCCACTCACCTCAGCCTCCCAAAGGCGCGGGATTACAGGCTGAGCCACCGAGCCCAGCTTAAAGTATTTTTCTACATTGTGGAATTGGTAGGAGAAATGGAAACGTTCTTCCTGAGGATGATGATTTCAGAAATACAGAGGACACCAGAACAAGCCAGAAAGTACTAGACATTTATTAGTATTTCTGGTATATTGCTGGAAATTTTGACAAAAATTATGAGATACTAGAGCTTTCATTTAGAGAATGACTTGAAATTTTTCAGATAGTCCCAACATTTGTCACCTGATGTTCTTTCCACCAAAAACTTCTCTGAAACGTAGCTTTATATTACCACCTCAAACAAAACCCTGGCATCTCAATATGTAATGCTTAACGAAAATCCCTCTTTCTAAGTTTTCTTTTTTTCTTTCTTTTTTATTCTTATTTTTTTTGAGTTGTAGTCTTACTCTGTCACCCAGGCTGAAGTGCAGTGGTACGCTTACGGCCACCATATCCTCAACCTGCTGGGCTCAGGCGATCGTTCCACCTCAGCCTTCCAAGTAGCTGGGACTACAGGCATGTGTCATCATGCCCGGTAATTTTTTTTTTTTTAATTGAGGAGATGAGGTCTTGCCACATTGCCCAGTCTGGTCTCAAACCCGTGGGCTCAGGCAATCCTCTCACCTCGGCCTCCCAAAGTGTTGGTATCATAGGTGTGAGCCACCACGCCCAGCCTTTCTAAGTTTTCTACTTGATGATTAAAACAGTTTACTCTAGGACCTAGTTTTATTTCCCTAGAGACGATCCCAGTGTATTGCCAATGATGCTTATCCTGCAGAGCCTCTCAGAGGTGTCTACAAATGCAGAGATTAAATGGAAATTGAGTTTGGAAATCAAACTTATACTGCAAGGGCAAGAATCATAATTTTTTTAAAAAAATCTTACTCCACTCCCACAACAACAGCATCAAGTTTGTTTGCCATCCATCTATTCAGGAAGTCGTTAGCCGAAGTCTCTGAAATAAAAGAAATAAATATAAAGGTGTACCCTGTAAATAAAGAACAGTGGAAAACCACCACCTACACTCATGAAATGAGATAAAAATATGAATTGTGATTAACAGGTGGAATGCCTATAATCCTTACTCTGTTACCATGTGAAAGGATCTCTGTTAGAGTAAAAAAGCCTCCCTAATCCTCCATCTACTAAATCCATTCTTAACCAAAGTCAAAAAGAAGACATCTGATTGATAACAATAGGAGAAGAAACTTGGCATACCCTTTTGATTCATTCGTTTTCTATCAGAACACTCCTAGCAGATCCAACTTGTTGCACACTTCAAAGAGGCACCATTTACCAAGGATGGCCCAGATGCATTATACTTTGCTACTTTCTGTGGCAGATTTCATCAAGAGAAGTCTGGTGGCTATGCAGTATTGCTAGAAATTACACTAGGTAAGTGACTCACTCAAGGGTGAACCATTAGCAAGACTTAAAGGTACCTTTTTCAAAGGCCTGTTAGTAATAGACAGCATACTTTGGCTATCTCCTGATTGAATCCTATATGTCTTGGTATTTGCAGAATGAGGAAAAAGAAGAAAGTACATGTGTCAACTCTCTACAACTAATACGTTCGTTACCATGGTTTCCCATAAAACTCTACTTGTTCCTATAAGCCAGAACTCTGAAATCAACCTGAGTAGAAAATGACCAGGATGTAATTTTCATATATTCAGAGGTACAACCATAGATCATTTTTTTTAGGAACTGTCCTTCTCAACAAAGAAATATTAATCTAAATAACAGTCACATTGAAAGCATGGAGGGATCACTCGCCAGTGGTGTCTGAACCTCTCTGTGTCTGTATCTGTACTTCTAAAATTGTGATGATAATATCATCCTAAAAATGTATTTACCTAGCAAAATAAAAGTTGACCACCCAGCTGATTGCAGTAACATTTTGCTTGTTTCGAAATTATAGGTCATTGAACCAGATTCTGATTATAATGAACAACCTGTAGATTCTCTGAGGAAAAAAGTATTATTATCATTTGCTTCTCTTCTCTTCGAAGTATGATATACCTTGTATTCTGCTGTGTGGAAACTCCATAACATTCACCAACAGTCCAAAAGTAATTGTACGAATGTGTGTATACTATGTGACTTAGTTACTTCACTGCTCATCTTGCAATCATCTCCAAACCTTAGGTGAGAACATAGACTTTGTGGGGGGATCCATTTTATTTATATGGTACTATTTTATATTCTGACTTTACAAATTAAGCATTAGATTCTAAGATTCAACATTTTTGTTACATCACAGTCTAAATCTTAAACATGTGTTTGCTACATAGTAACTAGAAACTGTATTATTTCTGACACAGCACTTAAAGCATCTTGTTCACATCAGTTTTTCTGCATCTGAAGTCAGGGCCTTTCATAATTTCAGAACTGAACTTCAGGTTTACCAACTGAATGTCCCTTTTTTGTTCTATGCTGTCAATGTAAGTTTATTTAATAATAAAAATTTGTATCAAACAAAAATCTCATCTAATATTTTTGTGATTTTATCTGCCATGCTGTGTATGAAGAAATATGTAGGAAGCATGAAAGATATAGTCTACCATCTCTCTCCTAAAATACATGCACATATTTACAAAAATAAATAATATATCAACCAATGTTCTACTAATTTTATATATACTCACACCAATTATTTAATGTAAATATACGAAGTGTGCAATACACACATACACATAGAAATGTACTTACTGCAACTTCCCAGGACAAAGCCACCACCATGAAGGAAAATTACAGCTGGTCTCTGTCTTTTTGACTTTTTTTTTGGCAAGTACAAACGTACTGGAGTGTCACTAAAGGCAGTGTCAGTCACTGTGATGTTTTCATCTGAAATTGGTTTTGTAAGATCCAGATATACTATTGTGGAAAATAATTTTTCAGCTCTCAAAAGACCGACATTTTCCAAGAATAAAGACTGTCAAAAAAAAAACCCAAAATTAAAACATTAGCCATTTTGATTTTTAGTAACATCTAATGCATATAAAGATGCCTTGAATAAGGAAAAGTGAATAACATAATAATACTGTAGAGATCTTATTGCACATCCTAAAATGTGTATTATTACTGCTTCTAGAGAAAAACAAGACACAGTGTTTGAGAATAAGTGTAATGTCACTTAAAGTCATCAATTTACTGCCAGTATATTTTATGTTGGTCTAACTATTTCTTAACTGTAAATGTAAATCTAAAAAAGTACAGGAAAAATAGCAGATTTTATAATTTTTTTCTTGTTTTTCTCAAAGCAAACAAAGAGACAAAATGCTACAAATAAGATTGTTTCCTAAGGGAAATACAATTAATCAATAAATGCAAGTCTTGAGATTATCCAGATGTGAAACCAAAGCCTTTTGTTTTTGGTGTATTTTATTTGTTGGGGTTTTTTTGGGGAGGGGTGGCTGTTTATTTTGTTTTGTTTTGAGTCAAGCTGTCACTGGGTCACGCAGGCTAGAGTCATGACCTCCTGGATTCAGAAGATCCCTCTGCCTCAAACTCCCAAGTTGCTGGGACTACACCACGCCTAGTTAATATTTTTCCTTCCTTCCTTCCTTTCTTCCTTCCTTCCTTCCTTCCTTCCTTCCTTCCTTTCTTCCTTTCTTTCTTTCTTTCTTTCTTTCTTTCTTTCTTTCTTTCATTCTTTAAAGAGAATGGATCTCACTATGTTGCTGCCTTGGCTAGTCTTGAACTCCTGGGTTCAAAGACCTCTCACATCTCACCCTCTCAAAGTGCTAGGATTATAGGCATGAATTAACACACATGGCCAAAATCAAAGATTTTAAGGCAACTCTTATAGCCATTTTCTGTAACAGAAAGATGAATTTTCTGGAAATGGATCGAATTTTAGCTATTCTCAAGAAAGAAAGAAATAACAATGAAAATTTTAGAGTTGGAAAACTATTTATGTGAAAAAATTACACTGGATGGGCTTCCTAGGAAAACAGATGTCAGGAAAAAATCAGTAAACTTAACAATAGAACAAAATCCATTATATACTCAAAAAATATTTAAAATAATTTAAATAAAATGGAGCATATTTAGAGGTCCATGGACAATATCAAAAACTTAACATTTTTGTCATTGGAGCCAAAGAAAGAGAGGAGAAATATTGGCACAGAAAAGATTTTTGATAAAATAATAGCCAAAAACTTTCCTAATCTGTTGAGAAATACATATTTACAAATCCAAGAAGCTTGGCAATGCTGAAAAAAGATAAGCTCAAATGAACTACATTCAGACAAATTGCAACAAAACCTCTGAAAACCAAAGATAAAGGGAAAAAAATGAAAGCAGTCAGAGTGTAAAAGATAATATAGAGAGAACAATTCAAAGAACTGCTAAGTTCTCATGAGAAGACATGGATGCTGAATGGGTGAATAGATGCTGGGAAAAAAGACCTGATGGTGTAGAGTTTGATATTCAATGGAAATATGCTTTAGAAATGCAAATAAAAATAGAAATAGTGATTTGTCACAAGAAGGAACAGTAAATCAATTTTTCCCCAGCAGATCTGTTCTACAAAGAAATGCTGAAGCAAGTTCCTCAGGCTAAAAGAAAATGATACCATAAGGAAATCTGGAACTTCAAAAATCAAGGAAGAACAACTGAGTAAATACAACAGACAATATTCTGCTCTAAAATTATTTAAAATATTTATAACTCTGTGAAACAAAATGTGTTAAGATTTCTGTGTAGGTTAATATATGTAGACACAATACACATGACAATTACAATATAAAGGGTTGAGAGGGCCGAGCCCAGTGGCTCATGCCTATCATCCCAGCACTTTGAGAGGCCAAGGGGAGAAGACTGCTTGAGCTCAGAATTCCAGAGCACCCTGGGCAATATAGTAAGACCTCATCTATACAAAAAATTTAAAAATTAGCTAGTCATGATGGTGCACACCTGTAGTACTACCTACCTGGGAAACTGAGGTAGGAGAATTGCTTGAGCCCAGCAGTGTAAGGTTACAGTGAGCTATGATTGCACCATTACCCTACAGCTGGGGTGACACAGTGAGATCCTATCAATAGTAACAATAGTAATAATAAAAGGTTAAGGGTAACTATACCCATATAGTTGAAAAATATCTACATCCCATGTAAGGGAGTCACGGTTAAATCCACGGTTATCCATTTCTAACTGTGAAAAGTTAGAAATGCATACTGTAATCTCTAAAAAAAATAAATTTAAAAACCTATAAAGAAATATAGCTAACCCGCGCCTTTGGGAGGCTGAGGTGAGTGGATTGCCTGAGCCCGCGGGTTCGAGACCCGTCTGGGCAGCAAGACCTCATCTCTACAATAAATCAAAAAATCAGCCGGGTGTGGTAGTGCATGCCTGTAATTCCGGCTACTGGGAAGGCTGAGGCGGAAGATCGCCGGAGCCCAGCAGGTCGAGGCTGTGGTGGCCGGGAGCGGCCACTGCACTCCAGTCTGGGCGGCAGAGTGAGACTCCGACTCAAAAAAAAAAAAAGAAGAAAGAAAGAAATATAGCTAAAAGTATAAGAACAAAATAAACAGGATCCTAAAGCATATTCACATAATTCAAAGAAAGACAGAAAAGAGAAAACCAAGAAGTAAAGGAGTTAAACAGAAAAAAATAATGCAATTGTAGAACTAACTTCAACCATATCATAGATTATATCAAATAAAAACACATCAATTGAAAGATACTTTCAGAGCCAGGCTCGGTGGCTCATCCCGCGCTTTGGGAGACTGAGGTGAGTGGATTGCCTGAGCCCGCAGGTTTGAGAACTGCCTGGGCAACTTGGCGAGACCTCATCTCTACAATAAATAAATACAAAATTAGCCGGGTGTGGTAGCGCGTGCCTGTAGTTCCAGCTATTTGGAAGGCTGAGGCGGAAGGATCGCCGGAGCCCAGCAGGTCGAGGCTGCAGTGGCCGGAATTGTGCCACTGCACTCCAATCTGGGCGACAGAGTGAGACTCCAACTCAAAAAAAAAAGAGAGATACTTTCAAATAGAATTTTCAGAATACCCAAACAAACGAAATATATGCTATCTATAAGAAATTCATATCAAATATGATATAGATCATTGAAAACTAAAGGGATAAAAAATATAGTATACTAAAAAACATTTAGAAAAAAACTATAGTGACTATAATATCAGACAAAGTAGACTCCAGATCAAGAAAAACTACAAGGGATAAAGATGTATATTACATAATGATAAAAAAAAAAATCGCCAAAAGACAATAATGAAAAATGAATAAGAATTTTTAAAACTTCAATCTACATGTGGTAAAAATTAATGGAACTGAAAAGAGAAATAAACAATCCACATTGATCTTTGGATGCCACTCACTTAGTAATGAGTGAAAAAAATCTAGAGCAAAAATCATCAAAAGTATTAAAAATTAACCTAAATAATTTTTTTGAAAATGAAGAACAAAGTTGGAGGAATCATCCAACCTAATTTCAAGACATGCTAAAAACTTACAGTAATCAATACAGTGCAGCATTAGTAAAATGCTAGACTGATAGATTGAGGGAAGAGAAGTAAAGCCCAAAAAATACAACAACACAGATATGTTCAACTCACTTTTTGTAAGACAATTCAATTTTTAAAAACCTGAAAATATAAGTATGCAGAGCAACTGGAACTTTCATATATTCCTGGTATAAATGCCAAATGGTACAGACCTCTTGGGAAATTATCGGCTTCCTATTGAGTTAAAAACATTTGTGTAATATGACCCAACAAGTCTGGTTCTAGGTTTTTAACCAAGAGATGTGGCTTTGTTTCACAAAGAAGTCTTTATCCTAGAGACTGAAGACATAAGCACTATTCAGGGAAGATGACATCATAGTCTCTGGAGAGCTGACCCTTGCTCATCCATGTTTTCCACTATTGTCCACAGAATGAGAAAAGGCATTGGTGATTAACAGGGAAAAAATGGGGGAAGAAGAAAACTCAGCAAACTTTGGACTTTCAGCAGAAGATACCTCAGGTATCTAGTCTGAGAAATCTGTCATGTCTCTGGAGAACCCAGGGAGGCAGTCTCTTTCTCATACCCCATGGATTGCTCTCTAATCGTCTATTGCACGTTGCTGCCTTCTCCCTTAAGCTTCCTGTTACCACTATCATCCAAAAGGCTTCCAGAAAGCAGCAAGTTTTGATAGAAGGATCACATTATTTTCAGTATGATAGAGAAGAGTTCAAATTCTGGCATTGCCAAAAAAAAAAAAAAATTAAAATCCAGCAACTTAAAATTGAAGATAGATCAGAGCAGCAGTTCTCAAAGTGTGGTCTTGGAATCCTTGTGAGTCTGAAAGACATATCCAGGGAGTATGCATAATACTATAACTCTGCCTTTTAAAAATATCTAATTCCCTCACGAGTATACAGTGGAGTTTTCCAGAAGCTACTCGACATGTGATTTCACAACAGGCTAAATATGAGAATCCAGCAATCTTCCATAAAGAGAAACATTACAGAGATACTAAAAAATGAAAACAATGCCACTGTCATAACACTTTTTTTCTATTTCAAAAAACATATCTTATATTGGTAAAATATATCATTTCTGTTTATTTGTAGTGGTAGTATACCATCATTTAAGTAAATTAATTTCTAATATAGTTGATATTAATAAATAACACACATAAAAAAGTTTTTGCTTGTTAAACTCAGTAATTCAACTCAAATAGTATACAAAGTTCTTGTGATGAAAAGATTTGAAAAATGCATAAAGAGAAAGACATTAAAACAGTAGAGATAGCAAATACGCATCAAATGTAAAAACATAATTAATACATATGTTTAAGGTTTAAAAGAATGTATGAGACTTGGTTTCCTCAAAATGTCAAATATAATCAAGATATTTAACAATCCTTCAATATTTCCCTTTAAACAATACCATTTATTTTTTCTTATTACAATTATAGATACAAAATATTATTTTAGATATATATAATATTTATTTTAGCTAAGATCTCTTTATCAGTAAAGAATTTTGTCTCTGCTTTGTATAGTTTCAAGTAAATATATGAATGACTAATTAAACACATTAAAATTAATTATTTAGCTAATTTATTCTAAAAGTTACCGTAAGTGTAGTCATTCTTAGAAGAGTACTGAGGACCACCATTTTCCAGGGTTCATCAACATTTTCTGGCACAGGGATATAAATATAATAAGCAAAGAGAATACAAGACAATCCAAAGCATAGTGTTCTGCACCTCATGATAGTCTTTTTCGACCTCTGTAAAGTGATGAGTAAATGCCACCCTATATATACTGAGTGCAAAACAGGACAAAGGTAGATGGTAAACTCTATAGTGAGGTCATCATTTCAGTTCCAAGATTAACAGTGACAGTTGTAACTACTTCTGCAATTACGCACACTTTCTGAAACTGAATTTAGAATATATCTCCCATCAAATTTGCATCAACAACAAACAACTTAAATATTAGCACAAGTTGTTTTTCATCCTGTGACACTATCATGATCCCATCACAACACACATTATTAGGAGCTTCAGCGAACACGTATGAACTATAAGATGCATTCTTCTGACTGTGATTTTGCAAAGATTAGTGAGAAGGCATAAAAAAACAAACAGAACAAAACCTGTCAGGCAACCTCAAGGCTAATGCCTTTAGCATAAATGATGAACAAAATGAAAATACCATGTGATCAACTAAGTTTTAGATAAGAGAGAAAACTGGTATTTTTGTCCAAGTTCCTGAATTAAATCACTCAGTCCAGAAATATATATGTAGTGTTTACATTCCACTAAATTTGAAAATCTTCAATCCACGTAGTTTTATATACACAGAAAAAGTATGTATTTATTAAATATTTATTGAATGCCTTGTTCAGTATTACTTGAGTAAAACTTGGCATTTGTCCATTCTTTTGTGATGCTTTCTCCAACTATCTTTCTGATTTGCATTTTCCCAAGACTATTTTTGGAGATTTTGTCAAAAAGTAATTTCTTCATTGGGTGCTCTTCCCATGTTTCACCACTAACTTTGCCACAGAAGTTGTTATTGTCACTCTCATTGCTCCATGTCACTCCATGCCTTAATTTTCTACTGTGACCCTGCTTTATTATCTATCAGAACATCAGAATGACAGGAAGAAAGGCCAGTCTCCAAAAAGAGTTTAGGAATAAGAACTGCATGATTGCAAGAGGATAAGGAGGCTGAAAATGAGCTAAATTGAACAATCTGACATGGAAAAGTTAGCCTAATTTTGAAATGTTCATCTAATTTTGCAAGGCCAGGCATGGTGGTTCATGCTTGTAATCCTAGCACTTTGGGGGTTAGAGACCAGCCTGAGTCACTTGGCCAGGCTGGTCTCTACAATAAATCAAAAAACTACCCGGGCATAATAATGCACGCCTATAGTCCCAGTTACTCAGGAGGCTGAGGTAGAAGAATCGCCTGACTTCAGCAGATACAGATGTTGGCAGCTGTGATTATGCCACTTCACTCCAGCCTGGGCAACAGAGTGACCCGAAAAAATAAAAGAAAAAGAAATGTTCGCCTAATTTTGCATGTTTCTCTTTCCCCATATCCTCTGACCTATGAGAAACTTACTAGAAACTTCATTGGCATTGCCCTTCCTGTCATCCAGGTATGTAGACTCATCTCTTCTCAATTTCTCAAGGACAGAAAATACCACCAGAACATTTTAAAAATGAAAAAATTATGTTTAACCTTCTGCATTTTGAAATTAAGTATTTATGTTAATGGAAAGAACACTCAAAAATCATTAAATATGTGATTGATTGAAATCTAGAGGAGCTACAAATGCAGAGATCGTTCTCTTTGATTGATGGTCCTCACCCATGGAGTTTAGAAGGCTGGTAATTAGGTTGGAAAGCAGGGAAAGATTTCATATTTCCAGTGTTTATATACCAAGGGAGTGGCCTGCCAAATACAAGAGACAGAGTTCAAGCTATAAACTACTTTTGAATCAGATGTGAAATGAAACTAATTAATAATGTCACACAGCCACACCCCAGACAATTTCTGATAGGTTTTGTCAAATTAAAATAAAAACGGAGAGAGGCAGACACTCCAAAGAAAGAGTATTTTCAGGAAGAGCTGGGGGATTGCAATCTGGGATACACCTGCTACAGGGAACCATAAATGCACCTGAGGAAACTGGGGCAAAAGAAGTACACATAAGTTGTTTTGAAACAAAGAGAGCATTGATTACAGGGCATTTTTTTTGGAGCTGATGTCAGTTTATTAGTGGTGATACTGCTTCAGGCTAGTGTTCTTGTGTGAGTGCATAGCTGGCCTTGTGGGATGACTTGCGTGACTCATGTAGGAAGCTGCAGTTTGGACAAATTTCTTGTGGTTTTTTATTTCTACATAGGCATAGTGTGAGAGTATTCTTCCTTCATGGTCACCCAGCTTCATTTATTAGGGTTATATACAAGTAACATCACTTTGATATTGACAATTTTCAGGTTTCTCCCTTGGGATTAAGATATTTCTTTGAATTCATTACTGATAATCAATCTTAGATTAAGTTCAATTGTCTCTCAGTGCTGGGATGGAACTCTCTTGGTTCGTCTGATCCAACATCGGAGGGAAATGACCAGCAATTAGAAGTCTATGTCAAAATTCTTTTATCCACATTTGAGCAACCACTAGGTTTGGAAGGAGTGGCTTTCAAACTGTCTGAAACTCATGGTCAGTTCCATGGATGCTGGCTATCATTTTTATGTGCTGGGCCAGCAGTACCCTGTTAGGAACTGTTCTTCTGTAGTGATTTGACAGGCAACAAATACAAAGTTTGAAAATAATAACACAGAATATAAATAAGAGCTTTATCACGATCCCAGTTTGCATAATGCTTTTGACCATTAACCTAAACCTAAAGATAACCAACTAAATAAATCAAATTACCATGGGATTACTGAGTGAAGCCAGTTGTCAAGTGGCATTTCCTATTCTGTGTAATTGGATCTCAACTTTCCCAAAGGAATTCATACTGGTACACCATTTAGTATTAGCAACAGCGCAGTTCCCATTTTGTTTGGCTAATAGATAATTAATGGAAATTTTATTGTCTAAGAATACTCAGGTGAGAGAATTAAATAAATATTGTTGGCCAGTAATAGCCTTTGCAGTAGATCTGCAAGAATACAGACAGATTTCTAAGCATACGTTTGCTAGTGCTGACACCCAGCCCAGGCAAGATAACCCTGGTGAATGAATCAAAACCTGCATCCTGAACCCTGTCGAGTAATTCACATTTGGTCTGTGGTCTAACAAGAGGGGACTGGTCCAATGATTAACCCAATAGTCTGTTTTAGAACAAAGCAGTTTTTGTTCTTGGTTGAAAAATTGTAGTCAGATACTGGAGGAAACTGGAATAATTCAGGATACAGTTAAGTCTACAGATGGATAATAAAACTAAAAGACAATTAACAGAGATACAATCTAATAACAATTGCACTATAGTTTTTCTTCAGAAACAAATTTTTGCTCTACAGTCACCCATATGTTTCAAAAGATAATTGAGGACTAAGTTGTTTGTAAAATAAGTTTTCCAAATCTAGCTGCACCTGATGATTTCTATAAGTTGAGCAAGAATAGTAATTGACCACATGGGCTCTTTTTAAGTTTGCTTTGTTGGAACTTTTAATAAAGAATCTAGATTGGGCCAGGCTCGGTGGCTCAGTCTATAATCCCAGCACTTTGGGAGGCTGAGGCAAATGGATTGCCTGAGCCCGCAGGTTCGAGAACAGCCCAGGCAACTTGGTGAGGCCTCGTCTCTACAATAAATCAAAAATTAGCTAGACATGACAGCAGAAACCTGCAGTTTTGATTTCTTGGAAGGCTGAAGCAGAAGGATTGCCAGAGCCCAGCAGGTCAACGCTGGGGTGGCTGTGAGTGTGCCATGGCACTCCAGCCTGGCGACAGAGTGAGACTCCAACTCAAAAAAAAAAAACAAAAAGAATCTAGATTGGACTTTTAAAAACCTCTAAATGTTAGAAAGCTGAATTAAGGAAAACCTCAGACTTCACCAGAAGTATCTAATATCTTGAGGCTTCTGAGTCTACCAAGAAGTATCAATTTTCATTCATCTACTGTAAAACTTGAAATCCTTGAGGACAGGCATTCTATGTACATTGCCAACATGAAATTCTGTTAAAGTCTTAGTCATATAACCAATATTTGGATTTCTGGAAGATGGAAGTGAAGCTAGTCAGACTATATGAGTCTCTGTGTAAGTGAATTAGTGTATGGACAATTTTGTGTATGTGCCTGTGAGTAAGTGGGTGTATGCATGGCTGACTGAGTGGGGACTCAGGAGCAAGTGGCCAGGGCTTTCTAGTGAAGCAGCTGATACTTCACCTGCTCTGATTGGACCCTAGTGCTTCCCAGGGTGCAAAAGCCAGGCACCCTTCTTTTAAATCAACAAAGCCTTTCCTGGGAGTGACTGTTAGCTTCAGGATCTGCCTCACTACCTCAGTGCATGGCCGGACACTAGTAGCAAGGGTCACAGAGGGAGTACAGAAAAGGAGCCAGAGGCAGAATCCCACTGGAGAAGATGAAACAGACACCGTGCACCATCTTGAAACTGGGCAGGGAAGTGCTCCAGTGCTCCCACTAAGAAGCAACAGACCCAATCTCTGTGACTGATGGATTAACTACTCTGCAGTAGATCATAACCCCGAGGGAATATCCTGAAATCACAAACTTCAGTGGGACAGGACAAGTGCAGAGTCAGGTGCCCTATCCCTACCCTGATTCAGCAGTGGGACAAAGGATTGACCAGAAAAGGATGAGGAAGACTCCCCCAAAGATCAGCAATAAGTCTTGGGTTGATCCAACCCCCTCTACCCAGTAGTCCCTGAATGTCAGACCCACATGGCTGGGACACAACTGAGAAGGACAAACCCAGGTGGAACCTGAATGTAAGTCATGATAGGATTCTACTCGAGGATAAGCATGGCTGGGGAGCTCCCTGCCAGTGCCTGGGAGAAGACAATCTTGCAAATCCCCACCAGAAGGGATCCCTCAGACTATACAAGAGTGAGAGGGGAAGACTGATATCCCTCCCACCTCCACCCCCTTCTGCACCCCTGGGCTGCATGCTGGGAAGATTGTGAATGCAGTCACAGCCCACAGGAGACAGCAAACAGGCTTACCTGTGAGCAGCTAAGAGGAACAATTATAGAACCTGCCATTGGCAGGTACCTAGTGTCCAGAACATTTTTTAATTTTTCTCTTTTTTCCTTGTGTGTGAGTGTGTATGTGAGGGTTTGATTTACATTCCCTCATTTTTTGCATTTTTTCTTTATTTCTTTTTTATTCTTTTTTCCTTCTTTCTTTTTGTTTTCTGTTTATGTGTGTACTTGAACAATTGAGATTTCATCTTTCAGGTTTTTTTGTTCTTCTATTGTTTTAGTTTAATGTGTGTGAGAGGGTTCAATTTGCACTCCCCCTCTTGTTTTCTTTTCTAATTTTTTTCTTTTTGGGGGGGTTGTATGTGTATATGTGTGTGGTTTTCCTGTTTTTTGTGTGTGTATATTTTTGTTGTATTCCATTTGTCTGGTTGTGTCTGTGTGTGTGTGTGTATGTGTTTTATTGTTTTTTGCTTTGGATTTTGCTTTTACATTCCTGTGTTTTTTATTTGTATTTTTTTTTACTATTTTTGTTCTATTTTATTCTACTTTTGTGTGTTCTCCTCATTGGTATTACTGTATCTTGGACTCAGGTGGCTCACACACATACCCACTGCATCAAAATATAGAATAGTAGTAAGGAGTGGGTCTCCAGAGGCCCATAACCCAGTCAATGAACATTGTGATTTGCAAATAATTTCTGAATCCTAGCTTCACATCCTCTACCTTATTCGACTCTCAAAACTACCAGAGACAAGAAAACCTCCTACTCCCAGCCCTGTTTCAAAATAGGAAAAAATTAAAGCCCTAATCAGGGAAGAATAGAGGGCTAAGCAAATATCAGAAGTGAAAACCTTCCCACTGCCACTTAATAATGTAACTTAAGAGAAAAGGAAGAGATTTCTCATAAATAAGGAAAAAATCAACAAAAGAACACAGATAATTCCCAGCATAGCCAAAGAGACAATGCCTGAAAAATAAGATCTCAGAGCCCAAACAATGGAAGTCACCAATGACTGACCCAAGAATGCAACAGAGATTAGGTAATGGATGGAAAGAGTGAATAAGACTCAAGAAAGACAAAATGCAACACTGAAAGAAATGGTAACAGAGATTTTGGCCATAAAAACTTAATCCAGGAAATAAACAACAAGATAGCAAACATGGAAATCAGAATTAATTAAGCAGAAGAAAGAATCTCAACACTTGAAATGAACAAAGAAACTTTACAAGAAGTTCACTCAACATTTTATTAATGAACCAGAATATGAATGGACTAAATGCACTACTGAAAAGACATAAAATGGCAAGTTGGTTTTAAAAAATGTGACCCAATAATTTGCTGCATCCAGGAAACACATCTTACCACATGAGACTCCCACAGACTCAAAGTTATAATATGGAAAATGAGTTTCCAGGCAAACAGATCACAAAAGAGGCAGGAGTCGTGATATTTATATCAGACAAAACAACTTTTAAGCTTTTATAAAAAATGTAAAAAGATATAGAAGGATTCTACATCATGATAAAAGTTTCAATCCATCAATAAGAAATATCTATTCTGGATTTAGAGTCTTTAGTATTCAGTGATCTATCACAGAAACAAATAACTAAGTACCACATGTTCTTACTCATAAGTGGACCCTGAACATTTACCATAATACTATAAGAAAGAGATTGGCAGTAGTGGGGCACTATCAGGGTAGAAAAAGAGAGCACACAACATTAATAAGGGTACCTGATCACAAACCAGGGAACGAAAGGGAGGCTCAAACATTACCTGTGCCATGGCCACATGTATACCTAATCCTGAATTATACCCCACATCTATACCCCACATCTATAATATATATTTTAAAGATGTATATATATATACAACAAATATATAACAAACATTTTCAATTATATATTCTTATAAAGGCAGCAGATTCTTGTTGAATGGATGTAAATAGCTATCATACAGATAAGATATTCATAAGTAGCTTTTGAACTGGCAACATCAGGAAGGGAGGAGAAGTAAATGTTTTAATTTTTGTTTACAAAATAAAGCTTTACCAAGTTTCTGTAACCTATCGATTTTTTTTTCACTTTTAATTTTTATTTTGAAATTGTGGGGTACAATTCGGGGTTAGGTATACAAATGTTCATTGTGCAGTTACCCTTATTGATGAGGTGTGCCCCCCCCTTCCCCAGGTGGATATCAACTACTGTCAATCTCAGCTCCCCACCCTCCACCTCCCTCCCTGCAGTTTCCTGATACTTTTAATCCCTTACCTACAGAAATATGGTAGTTGTTCAAGGTCCGCTTATGAGTGAGAACATGTGGTACTCAGCTCTTTGTTTCTGTGAGAGATCACTCAGTATTATAAACTGTAATTCCATCCAGGTTGCTGCAAAGTTCATGATTTTGTTCTTCTTTCTGGCTGAGTAATATTCCATTGTGTATATGTATCACATTTTTTTATCCAGTCCTATTTTGATGGGCAGCACAGTTGGTTCCATGTTCTTGCTATTGTGAACAATGCTGCAATAAAAATACATATGCAGGTGTCCTTTTTATAGAGTGACCTGAGTTCTTCCAGCATGTTCCCAGTAGGAGGATTGCAGGATCATATGGAAGGTCAATTTTTAGAACTTTAAGGAATCGCCACACTGATTTCCACAGAGGCTGTACTAGTTTACACACCCACCAGCAGTGTAGAAGTGTTCCCTTTTTTACCACATCCTCTCCAGCATCTGTTACTTTTTGAGTTATTGATGATGGCCATTCTGACTGGAGCTAGGTGGTATCTCAGTGTAGTTTAAATTTGCATTTCCTGGATGACTAGTGAGGCTGAACATTTTTTTCATGTGTCTGTTGCCTGCTTGTATGTCTTCTTTTCAGAAGTGTCTATTCATATCTTTAGTCCCCTTTGTAATGGGACTGTTGTTTTTTGTTTTGGGGGTTTTTTTTCTTTTCAGCATGTTTGAGTTCCTTGTAGATCTTTGATGTTAGGCCTTTGTCAGACATGGAGTTGGCATATTTTTTCCCCAGTCTATGGGCTGTCTCCCTGTTCTCTTGATGGTTTCTTTGGTTTTGCAGAAGCTTGCCAGTTTAATGAGGTCCCACTTGTCTATCTTATCTCTTATGGCCTAGGCACTTCAGGTTTTGATCAGGAATTGGTTACCAATTCCAACTTCCATAAAAGTGTCTCCTGCATTTTCTAAGGTTCTTACAGTTTGAGGTTTACATTTAAGTCTGTGATCCATTTAGAGTTAGTTTCTGTGTATGGGGATAGGTAGGGGTTCTGTTTCAATCTTCTGCATGGGGTCAGCCAGTTTTCCCAGCACCATTTACTGAATAGGTTCTCCTCTCTCCCGTAGTGGGTAGATAGACTTTTTTAAAGGTTTTTTTTTAAAACTCTATAAAACAAAACAGTGAAAAGAATTAGAATTTCAAATAAAAAGTCATAACATTATCTTCATCAGTTCAGTTAGTCCCATGTAGTTACTTTTTGTGTTTCTTAATCTAGGCTAGCAGTTTTATGAAGCCATCAGTTTCTTAATTAAAATTCCAGAAATGTTTATTCTGTCCAATAGTATGATCTTAAAATTATCAGCAACTTGATTCAAGAATATTTGTCAGAGTCTTTTCCATGAATCTGATTGCAAATGCTTTTAGAGAAGAATTGAAACAGTAACCATGAATGACATTGACTTGGAATGGATATGTTTAAAAATCTGATAACAGCTTATTATAACAATCAAGTGAAAATAAAATTTTGATATTTTGTGGCACACAACACTTTGGCGCAATAACCAAAAGTATGACTAATAAAATACTAAATTTCTAGAAATTTCATACATTTTTGTAAAACATATCAATAATACACCCATAAATATAACTTAAAGGAGGTTTAATAAATCTTATTGTTTGAAAATGTTTCCCATATAATTTAACATATCAAGTAAGTCTAAGTAGTTTAATATCTCTCTTTTTAAAAATACTTCATTACAGACCCTATCCACATGGCAACTATCATGTGATTAACCTACCCATCTGCCTGCTGTCCATCACTTGACACCAGTAACTAGGTGTACCTGCCCTCCATGATAATGTGGAGCAGACCATCACCCAATCGCCTTAACAAACTGTCCCAACCAAAAGGGAATGTTTAACAGCATTTGACATCAAGTAGCCAGTCATTATAGTTTTGTTAAACTCTGGTGTGTCCACGTGGCTCTTTGAGCAATGGTCATTAGGTTTCTTAGCTTTGTCCCCCCTTCTCTACTTTGGGGAGGTAAATATTCTCTCTCTCTCTCTCTGTCTGTCTAATTTACTTTCTAAATAAACTATATTTTCTAATCTAAAAAAAAGACATTATTTAGAATTTAATTTTGGAAAGTTTGTCAAAATTATCAAAGGCTTAAGACGTTTAATCAAAATAGAATCACAGATGACTGTGAAGTAAAACCAAAGTGACAAACACTTTAAAGGCAAATACAGAAAAGTTACATATTTGGAAAAAAAAGTAACACTTTAGACATCAAAAAGGCTAAGTTTTCTTAGGCAATCAAAGGAAAAAAAAGCATAAAGCACAAAAAATTATTTTGATGAAACAAAATATCTTTGTTTTCTATGGTCAATTATGTAGGTAAAGAAAAATCTTCCATAATTTCTTACTAAGAGCAGATTAATACATTAAGAAAATCTTATCCTTAACACAGAGGATCAAATTTTAGTTTTGTATCGGTGTACTTCTGCTATGAATACTCAAATTTTTAGAAAACCCTATAAACAATTCACTTTTGATTTTAGCCACCATGATTGCATGTAAATTACTTTTATAAGAATTATCTGTCACAAACTTTAATTTCTAATGCAAACCCAGAAACTAAGAAACTTTAAATTGCCTGTCACATACCAACATTTTATGTGTACACTTTTTATAATTTTTAGAAACATATATTTTGTTGGTACAATTCAACTTCAATGTGACACAGACAATGTTTATTAACAGAACCCAAAATCCTTATTCTTCAGAAATAATAAGGCAAAAGTAGATAAATATAAACTCATGCTTAGCAATTAATGTTTCAGTATTATATCATACTTAGATTTTATCTACATATTCAATGAATAGTCATAATTTAGTTTAGTTTAGTACAACTTTAAAATTTTATGTTACTAAAAATTTTGGAAAGTATTCCTAAATAGACACATTTTATAAAATATAATCGCAGTTGAAAAGTTCACTTATAAACTTTTATCTTGTTTACATTTATTGATTTACTTGACTCTAACACCTCTGTTTTAATTATTCATGGTAGCTTCATGAGCCATTAAGTAAGTTAGTCCTTTTCTTGTTGCTAAATCAGGCAAGTATCCAGATACACCCCTCACCCTCAAATGTGCATGCACATGCGCGCGCGCGCGCGCGCACACACACACACACACACACACACACACACACACAGAAGCAAAGAATCTTGAAGTTAAAACATATGACTCTTTTCTTTCTTTTTTTTTAAAAGTGTCTATACCTGTGATTTTTTGTTAATTTTAAAGATGTAGGGTACAATTCAGGGTTAAGTATACAAATGTTCATTATGCCAGTACCCCTGTTGATGAGGTGTGCACCCCTCCCCTGGCAGAATCACACTACTGCCAATCCCATCTCTCCCCGGCAATTTCCCACTACTGACAATTCTTATCTCATAGAATTACCATAATTTTTCAAGGTCCACTTGTGAGTGAGAACATGTGATACTCAGTTCTTTGATTCTGATATAGATCACTCAGTATTATAGACTCTAAGTCCATCCAAGTTGCTGTGAAGTTCATAATTTTGTCCTTATTTATGGCTATGTAATATTCCATCATGTATATGTACCACATTTTTTGTCCAGTCCTCTTTGAATGGCCAGCACCGTTGGTTCCATGTTTTCACTATTGTGAACAATGCTGCAATAAACATGCATGTGCAGGTATCTTTTTCAGAGTGATTTGAGTTGCTCTGGTTATATTCCCAGTAGGGGAAATCCAGGGTCAAATGGAAGGTCAATTTTTAAACTGTTTAGGAATGGTCAAATTGTTTTCCACAGAGGTTGTACTAGTTTACACTCCCACCAACTGTGGGAGGTTGTACTAGTTTACACTTCCACCAACTCCCCATATTCTCTCCAGCATCTGTTGTTTTTTGAGTTACTGATCATGGCCATCCTGACAGGAGTTAGGTAGCATCTGAGTGTGGTTTTAATTTGCATTTCTTTGATGATTAGTGCTGCTGAGCGTTTACAACTATGATTTTTTTTTCCTGTTGGAGTCTCATTCCATCGACTCTTTTCAACTTTTTCTTTTTTTGTTGTCATGTGTGACATATATCAAGTCGATATATTGCCTGCATTTTACTTAATTTTTATTTTGTTATCTTGCCTCCTAATGTGCCTGGGAATACTTTTCATTTCTCTTTTTGTGTCTGACATTATACATGAAAAGTCAGAAATAATTTGAACCTAGGATTATGTTTTCATCCTCTTCATTTTCATTATGGCAAATTCCTCAAGAACCTTAAATCTACTTGTAGGGATTGATAATAAACTAAACATGGGTTTCACCTGTTAGTATCAGTTTTTTTGCGTGCTTGTTTGTTTGACTTTTTGCTTTTTTTTCTTTAAAGACAGTCTTGCTCTCTCGCCTCGGGTGGAGTGCAGTGGAGTGACCATAGCTCACTTCAGTCGCAAACTCCTGGGCTCAGGAGATCCTCCCACTCAGCCTTTTAGGTGGCTGGAACTGTAACCACACACCATCATGCCCAGATAATTTTTTATAGAGATAGAGACTTGGTATTTTGTCCAGGCTGGTCTCAACCCCTGGCCTTAGTTAATCAAGGCCTCCTGCCTTGGCCTCTCAAAGTGTTGGCATTACAGGTGTGAGTCTCACTGTGAGTCATATTTACTTCTGGGCTTTAGACCCTTGGAGTACCACGACACATTTCGGAGGAGTCCATCAAGAGTGTATCTCCTTGACAAAATGTGGACTTCATTTTTTGCCTTTCTGTAAGCATGAGTAATGCAAAACATCTGATCAGACCTTCAACCTCCTAGAAAAAGTTCATGCATAATATCTCAAGGGGAAAGGAAACAAATTCTAGGTTACAATTGGTTTTCTCCTTTACCTGGATATAGGCCCTGAAATTTGTCAATATCTCATTGGCTGTAAGATACCTACAAGTCAATTATTAAAATAAAGTGTGTAGTTTTTATCATTGGTTGCAGCAGATGAGTTGATTTTCTTATTTGATCCATTATTAGTAGAAGTAGAAGTTCTGATTTATTTTATTAACATATCAAAATTACAGGCTCAAGAACATTTTTTGCAGTCAATGGGGAAGGAAGGACATTGTGTTTATTTTAGAGGAAAAGAAAACTTATTGTTAGTGAGAGGTAGTATCAGTATGTGTGGTCTAAGATTTAAAATTTCAAAGGCCTCCTTAAAAAGCATGAAAATAGCAAAATTTGGAGTAGTGACAAAGTGTTTCTCTACCAAAATTTGTGGTGTATAATTTTGTTCAGATATAAATACTAGAACTAAAGGTATTTACTACTGCTTTGACGTGGAAATGTTGAGGTCTTTATCAATAGAGGGAAGCAAGTCACTGCATGTACTATTCTTCTCTATTTCCTCCCTTAATTCTTAAACACCAGTGTATTCTATCCATAATATAGCTTTTCAAATAAAAAAAGCTCTAATTTTTCAGGTATTTGGATAAATTTAAATCTAGCACATATATGAAATCTTAATTTTATTTTATATATTCAAAATATGAAATATTTTTATAGGTTTTCACCCTGTGACTCATCTTTTTATGTATAGCATATTTAAAATTTTTCATTATTTTTCTTGATAATTTGTATATTTTATATCTTGTCTAAAAAATCCACTTGGATATCACAAAAGTATTCTCCTTCATTTCTAGATTTCCATGTAACTTTCACATATAGATTATAAATTATATATGGATAATATATAAACATATATTATAGATATATAAATTGTGAATAAAGACATAAATTATAAATAAAGGTATATAAATTAATTAATCTAAAATTGGGTTGTATGTATGCCTATGTCATGTGTTCAATTTTTTTCAATATAGATAACCTACTGACTCTGTGCCTACTGTCCTATATGTCATGTATGACTGGCTATGCTTCTGTGCTTTCAGTTCTTTTCCATGTGTCTTTATTTCTATCCTTGTGCCAATGATAAACAGTTGGAATTCATGTAGCTTTACTTTGTTTTACTATCCCAGGAAATTTCCCCAACCTTGTGCTTAACTGTTACTAAAACTTCAGGGGTTTTGTTGAGATCCTCTTGCTCACCCCAAAGAAAGTCAATTGCTGAGACAAGATTTGCTAGAGAAGAAGGTTTTGAATCAGGTAATATCAGCTGAAGAGAATGGGAGATTCGGTCTCAAACCCATTTTCCTGTCCACTAGAGGCAGAGGTTTACATAGTGGGCAGGAATGTAGCTGCAGGAAAACAGGAATTAGGGAGTGGTAAGGAAATCATGACAGATGAGGGGTCTCGCATCTCCTTGTCTGGTGAGTTTCAGTTCCTTGATTCTATACGGGAAGATTTTGGGTTAGGTACCTGAGAAAGAAACTCAGATAAGACAAATGTAAGTTTCAAGCTTTAAGACTGTGAGGGTCAATTTCTATGTTTATTTTAAAAAAGAAAAAATTGTAACCAGTAGTTCCTTAGGAGTGTTGGGCCAGGTTCATAATTACACAGTATTATCTCGTTGAGCCTTAACCTTTTGTATTTCATCTAAATTGAAATACATTGTGAGTTACATTATAAGATTTGCTGAACACGTTCCTGTAATTTAATTGTAAATTGTAATTTGGAGTTCTATTGACAACTCTATGATATTAGATACTCCAATTGATAAAGAAGATATAACTCTCCATTCATTTGGGAATCTTTAAAGCCTTTCATTAGTTTTCCAATGAATTTCTACGTTAGATTTCTAAAAATTTATTTCTACACATCCTATATTTGTTATTTTCTTATATCTATTAAAATGATGGTAGCTTCTCTCGCTCTCTCGCTCTCTCTCTCTCTCTCTCTCTATCTCTCGTTGGGGTCTCACTCTGTCACCCAGGCTAGGGTACGGTGGTACTATCACAACTCACTGTTGCCTCAACCACCTGGGTTTAGGTAATCCTTCCCCTTGAGCTTCTCGAGTAACAGAGATTAGATTACAGGTATGCATCACAACGCCTGGGTAATATTTTAATTTTTGTAGACACAAGGTCTCACTAAGTTGCTCAGGCTGGTCTCGAATTCCTGGACTTAAGCAATTCTCCCACCTCAGCCTCCCAAAGTGTGGTGATTATGGGCCTGAGCCATAGCGTCCTGTCATGTTTTTTGTCTCTTACCATTGGACTTATATTATGTACTAAGAAGATTCTTTGAATTTTTTGTAAATAATCATATCATGAAAAAGTGTTATTCTTTTCTTAGTTTTTATATCTTTCCTTTAGTTTTCTTGCCTTATTGCACTATCTAGGTAGGACCCCAAAGGAGATATTGAATACATGTGGCGATAGTGAGCAAACTTGCCTCATTTCTGGGTTCAGAGGAAGTAACTTTACACAATCTCATCTAGAATATAGTAGAAGAGTCTATTAGCTTGCTAGGACTGCCATCACAAAGCATAACAAACAGGATAGTGTAAATATTAAAAATTCCTATTTCACAGTGCTGGAAGATGGAAGTCTGAAATTAAGGAGTTGGAAAGGTTGGTTCCTTGTGAGGGCAATGTCGGAGGGATCCACTCCAGGTCTCTTTCTCTGGATTGTAGATGGCATCTTTATGTTCACGTGGTCTTTTCTCTATATCATCACATATTTCCCTGTGTACTTCTGCTTCTGTGTTTCCTTTTTTTATAAGGACACCAGTCATATTGGATTAGGGCACACCTAATGACCTTCTTTTATTGCCTTTTCAAAGACCCTGTCTCCAAATAAGGTCACATTCTGAGGTACTGGATCTTAGGCCTCAGAATGTGATTAACACATGGATGCCATCAACACTTTAGCCAAGAGAGTCTGAGGCCCCTTAGCTGCCATGCAAGTGGAACATGCACTGATGACCCTAAGAAGCTCTTTTGACCCTAAGAAGCCTGATTTTCAAGAGATCCTAGACTTCCGTTGTTCCTCACTGCCTATCTGTATGTAAAAAGCCTGCTTCATACAACTTATGCTTGTGAGTGTATTGACTCACTGGACTCAGATAAATTGGTAACTAGCACATAGTGAACCTGATTCACAAAATGGGTGTAGTAATTAGGGTCCAGTCTAATAGAATCAGATACTTTCCAGTACCTGGCCCAGGGCAAAGACATCATCCTAGGCATACAGGGACTAGATATACAAATGAGTGTTTTCTGGAGAAAGGAGAGTGGTAAGTGGCATATAAGTCCCCTCCCAACTTACCCTCCAAGGATGTAAATGGCCTTGCTGTAAGAATTGAGGCAGAGATAAAAGAATGTAGAAGCAAGGGAGCATGGCATAGGATCTTTACACTTAATGTGATAGGCCAGTTCTGGGGACAGAGAGCCGTTTGAGTACTCAGAAATGGGACCAAAATTCCTGAGAGTGAACAGAAAAGATTTCCTCAGAGGGTCCCTGAGGCTTCTGAGAGAGAACCAACACACACAATGCAGGTCACTTCCACAGAAAGGGAACTCACTATCTAAATTACAAATATTTCCTGAAAGACTAGGGTAGTTGCATGCAACCTGGTTGACATGTTTGCTCGATAAAACAACATTGCAGATCCAAATGTCTTGGACTGAATTAGCACAGTTAGGAATGGGGCCAAGGTCTCCAGGTCCCCTGCCAGAGACCAGTGGCCTTATATTCCTATCAAGATAAGAAGAGAATACAGACTTTTCTGTGGTTCTTGGCTACTAGAGGCCACATTTCAATATTTCCAGGTCTCCTGAGGGGAAAGATTAAACTGATGACATGCGGAGGTTTGGGGGCAGACAAATCATGGTACTTATCTGCTTGTGGGTAGAATAGAATAGACATTATTGTCTTCATTTTACAGATACAGGATATAAAATCAGAAAAAATTAACTTTCCTAAGGAATAGTTGTTACAGCTCTGAATCAAACTTAGTTTAGCTAACACTAGTTTTATCATTCTTTTCACTGTACCTCAGAATATCATAATTTACATTGAAATACTTTGGATTAAATCTACTGCACATAGGCTACAGTTACAATTTGCATGTTTATAAATTGTGGTCCAGTCTTGTAATATAATGAGGCCATTATCTATTTGATATCTATATGATATCCTGTTTTCAATAAGTCCTGAAAATTAATAACTCTATCTACAAAGAGTCAACTCACTGTAAATATAGTCCTTTCTATATTTCTCTAGAAGTAAAGTATTCCAGTAAACAAACTTAAGCAAATGTTTTCATTCTATAGACATATGTTGGGATTTTTCCCATCGTTTGAGAGAATGATTTTTTTCTTAGTCAATGAGTTTTATTGCCAAATCACTTGCTCATTTTCCAGGTAAGATGGCATCACTTATGTACCAGTTGCATATAAGACAAGGCAAATTAAAGCTTTTTCTCAATTTTTTTATTTCAAAATAACTCTGTACATGTAAAATTCATAAAATTATGTGAGAGGCTCCAAAATACAAGATTGAGAAATTTCATTCTAAACATAGACAAACTATGACATAAAGTTGCAAAAATTAACATAATATATAGGAAATATTTTAATAATTGTATTACTGTCTTTCAAGTTCATGAAACAATATCATGGTAACTTTGCCACTAAACTAATTTTATAGATGTATTTTAACTAAAATTATGAATATATATATGTATACATATCTGTATACATAAATAAAGTGAAGCATACTTCAAAGTATACATACTAACAATATATGTAAATATAATAATAAAATATGATCTCAGCAGCTAAGGAGGAATTCCCAATTACATATATATAACCGTTCCTAGTACCTGTGAGTTTGAAAAGCAGGGTATTGTATTTAGAGCCTCCATTTTCTGCTAGGGAATAAAGTGTCATCTTCAGCAATAGGAAAGGAAAGCTCATCACTGTTCTTTTATTTTCTCCTAACCTTGCAGTCTCCCAGGAGCAACCGCCTCAGCTGTAGAGTGGCATCTACAAAAAGAGGATTGGACAAATGAAAATGCCTTCTGTTTCAAGTGCAAAGCTTGAGGTCTGAAGGATGTATCTCATAGCAATCGCTCTCTATACCTACTGGCTAATTCCAAAGGAGGGAATTACTGGGAATCCAACATGATTTCACTTCTGACATTCATTTGGAGAGAAAGCAGTTGTACTCTTTTTAGCTGATACTGCAGATACATTCTTCCAACAATTCACAGAATGCTTTGTCCAAGACCAGCCTAGTATCAGAACCTCAAAAGAGAACAACTCTAGTTGTTTATAAGAGATTGAATTATTTCATCAAAAGCAAAATGTTCAGGACTTGGGGAGGGAGGCCAGTATGAACAACTAGTCTACAACATCCATATCACTGATTAAAAGTAGTTTTAAATCTCATAGACAACATAGGAAGACCATTAAATTTTTATTCTATTTTGTTTTGTTTTTTGGTTCTTTTGAGTCAGAGTCTCATCTGTTGCCCAAGCTGGAGTGCCGTGGCACATCCACAGCCACTCCAGTGTCGACCTGCTGGGCTCAGGCAATCCTTCCGCCTCAACCTTCCAAGTAGCTGGAACTACAGGCATGCACTACCACGCCCTGCTAATTTTTGATTTATTGTAGAGAAGAGGTCTTGTCAAGTTGCCTGGGCTGGTCTTGAACCTGCTGGCTCAGGCAATCCACTCGCCTGGGCCTCCTAAAGTGCTGGGATTACAGGCTGAGCCCCAAGCTTGGCCAGTTTTATTCTATTAATGGTAACCAGAAGGATGAACAATTGGGGTAGTATGAAAGGGCAGCAGGAACACTTCAGTCTGCTCCCAGTTTAATGTCACTGGCACAGCATCTAAAACAGCAGCCCAAGTCCCAGGCACCCCTGATTTGTTAAGGGTACTGACAAAGAAAAAGTCCACCAGCCAGTGGGGATAGTCCTGATTTGCAAGGTCCCCTTCACAATTCCAAAAAACTGTCTTTCATATTTTTAACCATCTGAAATTTAGTTTTAATTTTAATTTTTATTTCTGAGTAGCTAAATGGTCTTTTCCAAAACAACTTCATTTTTTCCAATTATAGTGTCTGTTATCTCACCTCTCAACACCCTTCCTTGTTACTCTGCTATCCTTCAACTCTACCCAAATGCTTCAAGGTTGTAATCTCTCCACAGACCTAAACTTCTAGTTGTCAGTCTAACAAAACTCTTCCAGACACTTTAGAACATATTAAATATGGATTTCTTGTCATATATGTGAAAAATAATGCATGCAAATATATAATCTAGTGACTCTCTTTCCTACACTCCCAAAGTCTTTACTTAAACTTTTTAAAAGTTAGTTATCTTGAACTCTGACACAATTTCTTAATCATCTTTGCATCACTGTCAGGTCCTAACATAGTGGAATTCTTAATGAATATTATGAAAAAATAGAAGAATGAATCAGTTAATATTGTTGCTTAGCTTACAGAATATCACCCTTGTTATTAGGAAGCTAGAATCAGTTATAGGCTGATGACAAGAAGGAAAGGTTTTAATAAGTGTAATATTCTACCACACTATAAATAGAAGAAATATTACCTATGAATGTAATAGAAGAAAAATATTTCTCTCTATGCTTGTGAAACAAAGATTATTACAAATAAACACTGCTTCCTGTGAGAATGGTATAAAGCAGACAGTTATCACCATTCTAGTGTCTCTGCCAGTTGATACAAAAAAATATTTTTTAGAAAGCAAAATACATCACGTAGTTTAACATGTTCATTCCCTTGATGAAATTGTTCCTTAAAAGAAAAATAGAATCCAGCTTACCTCAAAAAGCCTAATATGAAAAAAAATTATATCCTTACATGTTCAGTAGAATGTGACTCAAGAAAATGTGTTAGTAAATGGTTTTGTCTTTCTACTATTGAGAGTGGAGCAATGTCAACTTTACATTATATTGTTTTCAGAGACTCTGAATGGTGATGTTCACATCCACAAGTACAATAAGATATTAATGCCACAATCTCTCGGTTACCTATTATATGCAAATAAAGTTACTAGTGTCTGTGGCTAAAGATGTAACAAATATGGTATGCCACCTCTAGGGGCTTACAATACAATAAAATAACCAACTTCCATGGGCTGGTGCTTTACGAACTGTTGAGATACATTTAATCAGGAATGTATATGCTTTAAAAGGTTAGTAATAATTATAAATGTGACAGAAGGAACTATTATTAAATGTGAAGAGTACTGTAATGAGAAAAAAATGTGTCATTTTCACAAAGACCAAGAGGGAAACCAGAATTTACTAAAAAAAAAATTATATGCAGCACAGTTGGTTCCACATTTTTGCTACTGTGAATAATGCTACAGTAAACATGTGTGTGCAGAAGTCAACCCTGAACAATTATCATAATACTATAAGAAAGGGATTGACAGAAGTAAGAAACTTCAGGGAAGGATGGAGCACACTTCATCAATAAGCGTACCTAATCTCAAACCAGGTGAAGTGGGGACCAAAGTGAGGCCTAAACTTTACCTGTACAATGACCATTTGTATACCTATGTAACCCACGTATTTAAAATAAAAATAAATAAATAAATACAACAATATAATAAATATCCCCCCCAAAAATTATATGCACTGTCCCCAATAGAGACATCTGACTTAAGAATATTTGCACTTAGAAATTGGAACCCTCCCACCAGAAACTTTGCTCTTCACATGCCCTTGTTGCCCTAAAGAAAGAAACTGAGACAAAATTAATGTAGAGAATTTTTTTGCATCAAGGTTGAGGACAGTTACCTGGGATACACTTCTAAGTTGCTTTAGAGCTCTGTGTACTATTTGTTACAAGCAAGGTTTTTTTTGTTTTTTGTTTTTGAGTTGGAGTCTCACTCTGTCGCCCAGACTGGAGTGCAGTGGCCGCTCCCAGCCACCGCAGCCTCGACCTGCTGGGCTCCGGTGATCCTTCTGCCTCAGCTTTCCAAGTAGCTGGAATTACAGGCACACGCTACCATGTCCAGCTGATTTTTTTATTTATTGTAGAGATGAGGTCTCACCAAGTTGCCCAGGTGGGTCTCAAACCCGCAGGCTCAGGCAATCCACTCACCTCAGCCTCCCAAAGCGCGGGATTACAGGCTGAGCCACCGAGCCCGGCTACAAGCAAGTTTTTAAAGGCAAAAGAGGAAAAGGAGTGGACTGATACAAAGTTTTTTGGCAGGATTTTCATTGGTTTACAGAAGCAACATTGATTAGGAATTGGTTATACATTATAGAACTATGTGGTGACCAGTGGGTGATGTTTTATAGCTACCTAACCTCAGTTAACCTAAAGCCCACATAAAAAGTGACTTCAAGACTTTTTTAGCTCAAAAAGAGAATGAGATGTGACTACTGCTTCATGCTAGCACATTTAAATGCCTCTTTGGGGCTGATAATTAGAAGGAGTTCTCATTCCTCAGATACAAAATTTCTTTTTCTTTTCTTTTCTTTTTTTTTTTTTTTTGCACCTCCTTTGACTTGATCTACTTTCTCCTCAGATTGAGAGTACTTTCTCTCCAGGGTTCCCTTCCATGGTTTTTAAAGCTCCTACCAATTCCCTCTTAGCTCTGATGATGCTGAAAAATTTCCTACGTGTCTAGGGAAACTCCAATCACCATTCATACCAGAAGCTCCCATCATCTTGAAGAAACAGAAGGATGCAAATCTCAGGGTCCAGAGGAGCTCAGAGATTCTTGAAGACTCTGAACAAAGGAATATAATGAAAGCCATTTTATTTCAGTCATATGCTGAATAGAATGCCAAAAGTTAGTCTAATTAATGAGTTATTTTTATACTGAAAGATACATAGAGTGATTGTGAATTAGCTGTTTAGAACACATGCTCTTTACATTAAGGTTGTACTTTATATTGAAAATGGTTTTCTATCTGTTTATACATCTTTTGTCTATAAGAAAAATATAGTGCTATATCTTGCTCTATTTGTCTTAAAATTATTTTGGAACAACATCCAGATAGCTGAAGATAATGCAAGTTTTCTAAGTCTATATATTCTCAAAAATTCTCAAAAAAAATAAAGAACAAAAAACCACTTCCTTCATGATTAGCTAAAAAAGAGAGCGAGAGAGAGAGAGAGAGAGTAAAAACTTTAACATTTTATAAAATTAAACAAAGAAACAAAATATCAAATTCTAGAAAATCAGTTTTTATTTTTCTGCCACTGGCCCCTGCAACAGGCAAAAGCAGGTTTGGAAAAAAGGAAGATTTAAAGACAAGATGGCATAGACTGAATCTTCTCTGTTTCTCCCAGCTAAATGAAGCCAACTGCCCTAGAAATAATTCAAATCATAAACAGATTCTGAAAGTTGGACAGAAGAAGATGCACTGGTTTAGGATCTCAGGTCTTGAATGAATGACACTATAGGGAGTTTTCTGAGTTTTCATTTTAGCTCTTATATATCCCAGATGACTGCAACCTGAAACACTAGTCCCCTACTCTACACCCGGCAACAACTGGCAGCCTGTGCAGGGATGTTGTCTCCTAACCCTCCACTCAATAGCAGGGTCACTCAGACAGGGAGGCTCCTGGCCCTTCACTCAAAGACAGAGAGTAAAACTAATTTAGGTCTCTCCATCCGGTGTCAGAGAGCCACTCAAATACCGCAGTGCTTGGCTCCCTCCCGCTAGCAGTAGGCTCTTCTCCCCCAAGCACACCAACAAAAATAAAATGGGGCGGTGACAGGAGAACACACCTAGAAAACTGCTCTCCATCCAATAGCAGTTGCACTGTCTACCTGAAGACATCAGTTAGCCCAGGAAAGCATTTTCTGCCCTAATGCACCATTGAAGGGATACAGCTGAAGTTTATACAAAGATGGAAGAACAAAGCAAAAAGATTAGCACTATAAGGGCTCAGAAAGCTAAATAGTCATTGAAATTATAGCACACAGAAGCAGGCCAGAATCTACAGGCAAAGCCTAAACAGGGCATCTGCATGCTAAAATAGAAAATTTAAATACAGCCCAGTGTCCTAACATACCATTCAAAATGTGCAGGATACAATCTAAAATGACTTCATAGTACAACTAGGAAAATCACAACATGAATGAGAATAGACAATTAGCAGATACCAGTCTCAAGGTGATTCGGATACTGCAATATATGACTAAGATTTTTAAGTAGTCACATAAAATATTTCAAGTAATTATTAAGTCCCTAGAAAAAATTTTTTTAAAAATTAGAAAACCTTAAGAAAAAAATTAAGGTTAGTAAAAAAAGGAATTGAATGAAAATTTTCGAACTGAAAGCAAATAGTGAAGAAAACAGAAGAAGAATCAGTGAACGTGACGACAGGTTAATACAATGTAGTCAATTTAGAATAATAACAAGATACAATGTCAATATATAAAAATTGATTTTAATGTAATGTCAGCAGGAATGGTAGACGGTTTATTCCTCCAACAAAGCAAAAAGAACACTGGCAAAATTTGTCCAGTTCATCTTTCTTAGAACTTTGGAAATTAATCAAAGACTTACAACAATCTGAGGTGTGTTTACTCAAGAAAAACAGAAAAAATCTTTACAAGAACAGCAAGCTCTGTCATTTTTATTTGCTATATTGGCATCCCCTTCTTCCCAACTGGGCAGTATCCTCAAAAATCAACAGCTTTTCAATAAGTATGACAATCAGTGGTCTATAAGCCACTGGAGAAGGCAAAAGGGGGTTCAAGTGCTTTTAAAGTCCCATTCTCAGATAAATATCATTTGATCTTTATAAAACTTAACTCTTGGGGTTCATCTTTATTTGAACATACTTACAACACACCTAGTGCCAAAAGCCTTTTCACTAGTAATTTTGATATTTAAAATTGCACAGCAGGCCAGGCATTGGTGGCTCAAGCCTGTAATCCTAGCACTTTGGGAGACTGGGGTGAGGGATTGCCTGAGCACTCGGATTTGAGAACAACCTAGGTAATTTGTCAAGACCTCATCTCTACAATAAAAATCAGAACAGCCAGGCATGGTTGCGCGCACCTTTAGTTCCAGCTACTTGGAAGGCTGAGGCGGAAGGATCGCCTGAGCCCAGCAGGTCAACGCTGGGGTGGCCATGAGCATGCCACTGCACTCCGGCCTGGGTGATGGTGTGAGACTCCAACTCAAAAAAAAAAAATTGCACAGCAATTGTTTAACATCATAGTTGATTGAGATGCCCATAACAGAACAAAAAACAAGCTGACCAGAACAAATGGAAAAACTAGAAAATAAAACACTCACAGATGAGGTTTTTAAATTCTGATATACTCCATGTGTATGTAAAGGACTGCAAAAATGTCTCAGAAAGACCTGAGAAGGCCCAAACCTCTAACTTCTGGTTGATTTCAAAGCTTTACAGAAGCAGAAAGTGATGACTAAGGAAGAATTACAAACAGACAGAGACTCTCAGCAAAAGCTTGGAGACTTATTGATTCCAGGCAACTAAGGAAATTTCTATTCAATTATTAGCTAATAATAAATTAATATATGATTAGCTAATTAACCAATTATAAGCTATCTAAGCAGGGACTTCAGTAGCCACAAAGGACAAAGAATATGCATGTTACAGAGTTAGTGCAAAAATATTACTAAAGAAATTGCAACAACAACATCAAAGATCAACAACAATAAAACCTGAATGGAGGATAGAATCTAATTTCCAGAATTGCTACATTACATTATTTAAAAGATAAAAAGTTTTCAACAGAAAATAACTAGGCTTGATAAGAAATAAAATATGGCCTGAATGATACACAGATATTGGGCATACTAGACAAATATGTAAAATCAGATATTTAAAATATGTTCAAAGAACTGCAGTAAACTGTGTGTAAGGAATAAATGAAAAGTATGAAAACAGTGTCTCACCAAATAGAGAATAGATAAAAAGCAAGAAATTATTTTTTAGAAATTAGCAGTCCTGGAGTTGAAAAGCACAAAACCGAAGTGAAAAATCACTAGAGGGAGTTTAATAGCAGATTTTAACTGGTAGAAAAAAAGAATTTGTCAATAGAAATAATTCAATATGAAAAATTGAAAGAAAAATGAATTTTAAAAACAACAGTGTCTCAGAGAACTGTGAGACATCATTCACCATAAAAACATGTGGATAAGCCGGGCTCGGTGGCTCAGCCTGTAATCCCGCGCCTTTGGGAGGCTGAGGTGAGTGGATTGCCTGAGCCCGCGAGTTCGAGACCCGCCTGGGCAGCGAGACCTCATCTCTACAATAAATCAAAAAAATCAGCTGGGCGTGGTAGCGCATGCCTGTAATTCCAGCTACTTGGAAGGCAGAGGTGGAAGGATCGCCGGAGCCCAGCAGGCGAGGCTGCGGTGGCCGGGAGCGGCCATTGCACTCCAGTCTGGGCGACAGAGTGAGACTCCAACTCAAAAAAAAAAAAAAAAAAAACATGTGGATAAGCCAGGCTCGGTGGCTCAGCCTGTAATCCCGCTTTGGGAGGCTGAGGTGAATGGATTGCCTGAGCCCGTGGGTTCGAGACCCGCCTAGGCAGCAAGATCTCATCTCTACAATAAATCAAAAAATCAGCCAGGTGTGGTAGCATATGCCTGTAATTCCGGCTACTTGGAAGGCTGAGGCGGAAGGATCGCTGGAGCCCAGCGGGTCGAGGTTGTGGTGGCCGGGAGCAGCCACTGCACTCCAGTCTGGGCGACGAGACTCCACCTCAAAAAAAAAAAATGTGGATAGTGGAAGTCCTAGAAGAATAAAAGCGAGATAAAGTGTTAAAAATAATATTTAAAACACAATGGCCCAAAATGGCCCAAATTTGATAAAATACATTAATCTATACATCTGAGAAGCTCAATGAACTTCAAGTAGTACCTCAAAGACACTTAGACACATCAAAATCAAACTGTTGAAATCCAAAGACTGAATTTTGAAAGCAATAACAGCAAGCAACTTATCTTGAAAATAGTATCTTCAATAAATTAACAAATTATTTCTTACCAGAAATCATGGAGGTTAGAATGCAGTGGAAGAGGGCAACGCCCTCAGGTCTCCTCCTGCTCCGGGAGCCTTTTCTCTCCTCTCAATAAATCCTGTTTTCCCACCAAAAAAAAAAGAATGCAGTGGAAAAAATATTTAAAATGCTGAATCAAAAACCTGTCAATCAAAAATTGATACACAGCAAAATTATCCTTCAAAAATAAAAAGTGATATTGAAAAAGACAGCAGAGCAAGCAGTGGTAGGAATCCATCTTTCCACCAAGACAATTATACTTGCAGATTGTCATAAGTATCTGTATTAGAACTCTGGAGTCTATTTGATGCTTGAACAATACAGGGGAAATCTTGACTGGTGGAATGTCATTAATTTTGGCCAACTTTATCCTTCAGTGTGGTAGTGGTCCTTCCCTCACCCTCAGGACCTCAGTTAAGCCACCATGCCTGCATCTCAGGTACAGCTTTCTTAGGCAAAAGTGGACAAAAAAAATACTGTCCTCCAGTAACTGGGGTTCTGTGCTCTGATTGTGGATAACTGCTCTTAATCACTGAGATAAAAGCTCCAAGTTTGACTGTCATTGTTTTATCCCCCACCAGAAGAGACAGTTTCCAAGAGATTTAAATAATTCACTCTATATTTTTCTTTTTCACTTTTGGTAGTCAGACATTTCAGGATTAAAAAAATCAAAACAATGTGTACACAAGGGAATTTAGAAGCCTCCACACATGCATAGAGAAAGATGCAATTTCAGAAAACACTTGAAAAAATCTTAAGTTTCCTCTCCTTTGGCTGATGCCTGGCACAGAGATTCCCTTGGGGAAAACAAACAAACAAAAACAGCATAAATCTTTAGGGAAGGGGAGAATTTTATTTTAAAGTTAGTACTTTATAAGTTAAATGCCCAGCTTTTAACAAAAACAACGGAAACACAAGGTATAAAAATAATCAAAAAGGCATAACCCATTCAAAGGAAAAAGTGAACCAACAGAAACCGTTCCTGAGGAAGCCCAGATGTTGGACTTATTAGACAGACTTTAAAACAACCATCTTGAAGATGCCCAAAGAGCCAAGGGAAGACATAGTCAAAGACAGAGAAATGATTTTTGAGTCAAATGAAACTGTCAATTTCGAAATAGAATTTATATAAAGGAACTTAAAATAAATTATAGAGCTAAAATCATAAAAACTAAGTCAGAAAATGCACTAAAGGAGCTCAAAAGCAGACCTGTAAAGGCAGAAGAATCAGCAACCTGAAGATAGGACATTTGAAATTATCAAGTCTGAGAAAGAGAAAGAAAAAAGAATTCTAAAAAGAGCAAATAGACCCTCAGGGACCTGTAGGACACTGACAAGTAGACCAGCACACACATTGCTCAAGAAGGGAAAGAGTGAGAAAAGGGGACATAAAGAATATTTAAAGAAATAATGGCTTTAAAATGCTTCAAAGTTAATTAAAGGTATGACTCTACACATCCTAGAAGGGTAATTTTCAATAGGACAGATTCTGAGACCCGCATTAAGATTTATTATAATCAAACTATCAAAAGGCAAAGAAAGAGTCTTGAAAATAGTAAGAGATAAATTGACTCTTCACAAACAAGTTATCCTCAGTAAAATTATCAGCCAATTTTTTTTCTCATGGAACAAGAAGTCAATGGTTTGATATAGTGATAATGCTGAAAGAGAAAAAAACTATCAAAAGATAATTCTATTTTTTCTTAATTTTTATTTTTTGAGATAGTTCTCACTTTGCTTCCCAGGTTGGAGAGCAGTGGTACAATCATAGCTCACTGCTGCCTCGAACACCTATGCTCAAGTGATTCCTCCTCCCTTAGCATCCTGGCTATCAATGAAGAATTCTCTATCCAAAAACCTGAAAAAAGAAAGAAAAATTCAGACGTTTACAAATAAACAAAAGCTGAGAGAGTTCATTACAACTATACCTACTCTGCAAGAAATGCTAAATAAATGTTGCTAGAGAAATGTTGCTAGACAGTTCCTCAAAGACTTGTGGAAAAATAAGGATCTCTAGTAAAGGCAACTACGTGGGCAGCCCAAATATTATTGTTGTAATTTTTGTTTGAAAACCCATTTTTTACTTTTAAATAATTTAAAATAAGAATACATAAAACAATTATTAATTTGTTATTAGATACACTTTATTAAAATGTAATCTATCATGTCAAAACAGAAGTGGGGACAGAACTTGATACGACCAAAGTTTTTGTATGTGGTTGAAGTAAAGTTGGTATAAATTCAAATTGGTTTGTTATAACTTTAGGATGGTAAATGTAATATTCATGGTAACCACAAGGAAAATCTCTATATACTATACATAAAAGGCAAAAAAAAAGAAAATCAAGATGTTTTACTACAAAAATAATCAACTAAACGCCAAAAAGACAGTAATGAAAAAAACGAGAGACAAAAAAACATTGAGGCAAATAAAAACAAATTCAAACCTAAGTCTCTTCTTATCAGTAACTAATGTGAATTTAAACAGATTAAGCCATCAAATCAAAAAAGTAAATTGGCACAATATATTTTAAAATTATTTAACTATATGTCTACAAGAGACTCACTATGATCCAAAGAGAGCAAAAGAATGAAAGCAAGGGGATGAAAAAGCATATTCTATGCAAACAAACCATCACCAAAAGAAAACTTGGGAGGATATACCAATATTGGAAAAAATAGACCTTAAATTAAAAATCTGCAAGAGTAAAGATGGACATTATAAATTAATAAGGTTCATTGTAGCAAGAAAAGCTAACAGATCATAAACACATAGTCAGCTACAAATGGATTCTCAATATATGAAGCAAACATTAACAAAGTTAAAGACTGAAATAAGAAATTCTTTAACAATACTTAGTGACTTCAACTTTCAAGAATGAAAAGAACAACCAGAGAGAGAAGTAAAGGAGTAGAAAACTGTAATGACACAACAAACTAACTAGACCTAACAGACATATATAAAACACTCTACACAACAACAGTAGAATATACATTCTTCTTAAGTGCACAAAGGATATTCTCCAAGATACACCATATATTAGACCACAAAACAAGTCTTGAAATATTTTCAAATATAGATATTATTTTTTAAATATCTTCTTTGATCGTAGTGGTATGAAGTTAGAACTCAGTGACAAAAGGAAAAACTGAAAAATTTAAAAATATATGGAAACGACACAATACACTTTTAAACAACCAATAGACCAAAGAAGAAAATACACAAGGGAAATTGGAAAATACATAGAGATAATTGAAAACAAAAATACAATGTACCAAAACATATGAAACTTAGCAAAAGCAATACTAAGAGGGATATTAATAACTGAAAATGCTGAGTTTTTTTTTAAAAAGAAAGATCTCAAACCAGCAACCTAAATGTATACCATAAGGAACTAAAATATTAAAAGCATACTAAACTTAGAGATAGCAGAAAGAATAGTAATGATTAAAATATGAGTAGGCCAAAGACAATAGGAAAAAAATGGATAAAACCAAAAGTCGGTTCTTTGAAAAAAAAATCAACGAAATTGACAAATGTTTAGTTCGAACAACAAATCAAAAGATACAGAAAACACAAATGACTAGAATTAGAAATGAGAACGGGAACATTACTGATGACTTTACAAAGACAAAAAGAATTACAAAATAATACTATGATAACTGTAAGTCAACATATTAGGTAGCTTAGAACAAAAGAAGGAATTTTTCAAAACACTAAACTGACTTAAAAAGAAATTTTTTAAAAATCTCAAAAGTTTCATAATAGGTAAAGATATTGACCCAGTTATTGACCTAGGTATACATAGAAAAGAATTTTTAAAAGAGATGGAAACAGATATTCTTAAAACCAATGTACATTGCAGTATTATTCACAATAGCCAACGCAGGTGTCCATCAACTGAAGAATGAATAAACACAAGTGGTATACACTTACCAACTATTAAAAAATGAAATTTCTTAAGTCGGGCACATGGCTCATGTCTGTAACCCCAGCATTTCAGGAGACTGAGGCAAGAGGATTGTCTGAACCCACAGGTCCAAAACCATCCTGGGCAACATGGCGAAACCTTGTCTCTACAACAAATAAAAAATTAGCCGGGTGTGGTGGAGTGCACCTTTAGTTCCAGCTACTTGGAAGACTGAGGTGAAAGGATCGCCTGAGCCCAACAGGTCGAGGCTGCAGTGGACGACAGAGTGAGACTCCGACTAAAAAAAAGAAAAGAAAATTCTTTCCTACAAAATGGAACTTGAAAACATTATGCCTAGTGAAATAAACCAGACACAAATATTTTATGATGCAACTTACTTGAGCTACCAAAGTAAGTAAATCCACAGAGACACAAAGTAAAATAGAGGTTACCAGAACCTACAGACAAGTGGAAGAGGGTGGGTACCCCTAAGCATACCTGAGCCAGATTAGAGCCACAGAGCTACACCTGATAAACTGCCAATCCTGCAGACAAGTGGTCTGGGGAAGAAGGATGTTGCCTTATCTCCAGACAGGAACCCTGTCACCGGCCCCAGAGGGAGAGGAACACTGTGTTCCTGCCAGCCTGCACTGGTGAAGACCTTCCAGATGGTTTCTCCCCACATCATCACCCTTCCTGCCACTGCTGCCCTCCTGGACAAGCGGGCCAGAAGAGGGAGGACCAGCAAACAAGCAACAACAACAAAAAAAAACCCAAATGGCCACCCAACAGTAGCAACCTTAATGGGCAGAAGTTAAAAACATTCCCCCTAAGAATTGGAACAAGACAAGAATGCCCACTTTCACTCCTATTTATACTGGAAGTCCTAGCCAGAGCAATTGGGCTGGAGATTGAGATATTCAAATAGAAAAAGAAGAGGTTAGGTCAGGCTTGGTGGCTCAGCCTGTAATCCCAGCACTTTAGGATGCTGAAGTGAGTGGATTGCCTAATCCCGCGGGCTCAAAACCAGCCCGGACAACTTGGCGAGACCTTGTCTCTACAATAAATAAAAAAATCAGCCGGGTATGGTAGTGCACGTCTGTAGTTCTGGCTACTTGGAAGGCTGAGGTGGAAGAATCGCCAGATCCCAGCAGGTCAACACTGAGGTGGCCGTGAGTGTGCCACTGCACTCCAGCCTGGGCGACAGAGTGAGACTCCAACTCAAAAGAAAAAAAAAAAAAGAGGAGGTTAAATTATCCCTCTTTGCAGATTGACATGATTTTATAACACCAAAACCTAAGAGAGTCTGTCAAAAATCTCTTTGCACTGATAAATGACTTCAGTAAAGTCTTAGGATACAAAATCAATGCATAAAAAACAGTTGCATTTTTATACACCAACAACAAGCAGGCCAACAACCAAATAAAAAACATAATTCTATCCACAATAGCCATGAAAAAATACCTTGGCATCTATCTAACCAAAGAGATGAAAGACCTTTACAATGAAAACTACAAACATTACTAAAGGAAATCAAGGATGACACAAACAGATGAAAGAACATCCTATGCTCATTGATTGGAAGAATCGATATTGTCAAGATGTACATTTTACCCAAAGCAATCCGCAGATGATTCAACGCAGTCCCTATCAAATTACCACCATCATTTTTTCCAAAGACCTAGAAAAGACAATACAAAAATTCATTTAGAAGTAAACATGAGCCTAAATAGCTAAAATGCAATCCTCAGTACAAAGAACAAAGTTGGGCGCAACTTTCCAAACCTCAAACTTTACATCAAGGCTGCAGTAAGCAAGAAAGCTTGGTATTGATACAAAAATAGACACAGATATACAAATAATTAACAAGTGTATGAAAGACACTCATCATAAGAGGAATGCAAGTCAAAACCACAAGGAAATATCACCTTGTACCCATTAGGATGCCCGCTATTGAAAGAATAGGAAGTAACTAGAATAATTTATTATTCATATCATTAGTAGTTATAGAATTAACCAGCATGGGAAAAATTGGAACCCTGTACATTGTCGATGAGAATATAAAGCGAAACAGCCATTGTAGAAAGAAGTATAGAGGATTTTCATAGAATTAAAAAGATAATTACCATATGGTCCAGTAGTCTTTCTCCTAGGTCCTGGATCCTTCCACAGTAGCCTACTATAGATGATTTATTAGACAAAGATAGTTAATCAACCTGTCATTCTCAATTAGCCTAAAGAAAACAAAAATGATGACTGAAATCCCTATAAACAGAAAGGCAGAAGTTTCTGCCACACTCTTCTCAGAGTAATAGCAGAAATAGAGAAACTGATCCAAAAGATAAGCTAACAGTTGCTTCTTGTCCTAGAGTTACACAATGCCTATCATTTAATCTCTTCTCTTGCCAAATTATAGTGAAACAAGGAGGAAAATTAAAAGTGAAATTAAATCCATTGCAGTGTTTTTTTTTTTTAAGAGGAAACAGTATTGGTTTTCCTAGTAGGAGTTGCAAAACTCTCATACTTTAAATCAAAAAAAGTTAGAAGCAACACCAAGATAATAAGGTGTTAATGTAAAGGAAAGGGGGAAAGGGAAGATTGCATAGAAAGGATAAAAGTATGTACAAGAGCCAACTACTATGTTGTCTTGGGCCACTGACCTCTTTTCATCTCCCAACGCCCACTATTCTAAAGCACTATGTTGGCATGATGAGATTCTTTTCTCTCCTCTCTATACACTCACTCAAATCACCATCTTTTTTTAAAGTCTCCAAAGAACTTGCTGCCTACTGCACCAAAGGGCTCTCAGTGAGTCACATGCCAGCCCCTTCAGAGATGCTTGGAGGACTATGACTTCTCACAGGATGTCCCTTTTAATTGGAAACACAATAGCAAGAGGATACCCATTGCCTGAATACTGGCAACCTTAGGAAGAGCAATGAAAATCACTACCTGGTTTTCATCATAGAGTCAAGTTAGATAGATTGCTAGCTTCTAAAAGTTCTTGCAATATTTTTACTTATTCTTGGTTTATTATTCATATCGCTTGTAGTTACAGAATTTATTTTTATATATCATATAAAATTGTGCTCCAATTCACAATTGCAAAGATGTGGAATCAACCCAAATGCTCATCAACTGATCAGTGGATAGTGAAAATGTGGGGGCAACCCCCTTGGGTCCCCTCCCACTGTGGGAGCTTTTCTGTTTTCTCAATAAATCCAGCTTTCAAAAAACTTTTTTGAAAAAAGAGAAAATACACACACACACACACACACAAATACACCATGGGATCTTGTTCAACGGTAAGATAAAACCAAATAATGACTTGAAAAAACGTGGATGGAACTGGAAACCATTATCCTAAGCAAGGTAACATAGGAATGAAAATCAAATTCTGCATGTTCTCACTTATAAGTGGGAGCTAAGCAAATGGTCTGCAAAAGCATATAGAATGGCATAAAGGACATTGGTGACTAAGAAGCGAGATAATGGAAAAGGTGGTATGGGTGAAAAATTACATACTGAGTACGATGTCCACTAATGGGGGAGACAGGAACACTTAGAGCCCAGACTTCACTATATAAAGTAGCCATGTAACCAACAATTATTTGTATTCCCAAAGTTATTAAAATAGAGAAAATTATTAAAATCAGATCAAATTGTGTTCAACTTTTGTTTCTTTTACATAGGAATTTTGTTGAACCTACAAAATGATTTCTGAGGCATTCTGGGATTCTGTATTGTCTAGTCTGTTTCACTGCTCATCTTTCTCTATTCCCAGATTAAATTATGTGGCTTTATATTTGAACAATTCAAAAAGTAGTAAACCATTTCAAAAACTTATTATTCAACAACTATGTTATTTGTTACTATGTAGTTAAACCCATCTGTAAGGAATCTATCACGGTCATGCCTATAATTTTATAATATTCAATGTCTGTCTTTCGTGTCACAGGCAGCACAACCCACAAGCCTATAGCATCCCAGATTCTTTGTGGCTTAGGGACCACATTGTATTCCTTTAGTTGTTTAATGCTTCAATATATGGGTAGTACAAAAATGAGGTTCTTGACCTATACACCATAAGCAGTGTGTTGTAATAAAAGGTTATCTGATAACCACTGTTTCAGAGTCAGGACAGCATTATGCCTAATGCCAACCCCAGTTCCATGGGAAATGTTCAACGAGAAAGATCTGTCCCAGGGAGGGATAGGGAAATGTATATCCTGTTGGAAAGTGAAGTTTCCAGAGTTTCTCACAGATATCAGAAGTGACACATAATACATCACTATGTCTGCATAAAAGCATGTACTAAAAGTAGTGTGCATGATATGATAAAAAGGCATGAACTTTGGTATTCTTTTACATGCTTCAATTGGGCAGATTGGTTTTACAGTGCTCCAGAGGTTGGTAATATAAAGATTCACTCTTCCACCTAATAAAATGTAGCCTCATTCTGAACATGAGATAAACCACAAAGTCATCTTCATCTTCCATGTGACTCTGGATCTGAAGCAGCAGTTGTGTTGGTTCATATCATTTACTTCCCTTGAAGACATGAGCTTAAAGAAAGTAATATTACATCTCCAGGGTTATGAAGAATTCCTAAGAAAATGGGTTGAGCTATAACTAGCTCACAGCGAACTTTTATCTGTTCATTTCCTGGAATTTTAAAAACCAGTAACATAAATGTAGTTTACAGCTTTCTCAGACACACATGGCAGTCTTGTGATCTGTCTTTGAAAGACCTATTCTTTTTGTCCATCTGTTTGTACCAGCATAGGAAATGTCAAAAACTAGTGTACAGAAAAACTATGGCAATATATCCACACAAATTTAGAGAAATTTGTTTTTCTGCAATTGGTCTTGCATATTTATATGTAATCTGGTTGCAGAATAATAACATTTTAAAATATATTTCATTTTTTCTAATCACCTTGGATGTTTTGATTTCTGATAAAGCAGTTTCATCCTTACTGCCCTTTAGCAGGGTTTTTCCTTTTTTTTTTTACCATGTTGGATATCTATTTTTACTATAATATTTGTTTTATCCAACACCAAAATAACAAAAAGTAAAATATATACTATGAATTAATTTGAATTTTAATACATCAATGTTAATCTGAAGAAAAAATGAACTTTTTATGATCATTTGTTTTCATCCAAGAACATTTAATTGTATTTCTATTTATATCTTATTTTTCTTATACCTTAAAAAGATGTTATTCTTTTCTCCAAATAAATTAGACCCTTTTTGTTAATGTTTTACCTCTTAATTTTGTTTTTCTTTTGAATATTCTTTCTCAGAATATTCTCTAATTTTTTTCATTTTTCAGTGTTTGTTGGTAGAACAGAGAAATACTATCTTTCTATATTTAACTTGTCTGTCAAGCGGTAGGAAGATTTACAGTCCAGAAGTTTGTTTTTTCTTCCATAAGTAAAGAAGACTAGTGATACATTTGAAAATAGACATTGTTGTGTTAAGTGAATGGGAAAAAGCTAACAGAATTTACAATGAGCAGATGCAATTAATGTATGAAGCTTACCTAACTGAAAAAAAAATGGCTGCAATATAACGTAGTAATCCCCCCATACATATGCCATTCCTTCCTTATACTTTCTCCTCACCCATCACTAGTATTCCTAACACTGCCTGGAATCTGTGATGCCTAGTTTGCCTATCATCATACTCCCTTTTTATATGCTACTGCTATTGGTGTATATTTAGAGCTTATCAAAAAGAACAAATAATATTTAATGAGAATAATACAGTGAACGTCTTCATTTTGGCAAGATCTAAGATTAGGGAAATTAAGTAACTTGTACAAGGGTACACAATAACCTTTCTGCTGATTTAAACTTCGATTTACCCCAAACTCATTCATTGTTCTGCCCATCAAACTCACAGGAACTTAAAACATAATATTTGGATTATAAAGTTAACTAAGGGATTAGCTAGCTACATGTACCATTTATAGATTTTCTTCTAACCAACTAACATACTTATCTCTTATTCTAAAACCTTGATGTAAATAAAATGGTGATGCTATGAATGTCAGAGCTCCATGGATTCCATTCTCTATATGATCTTGAGTAACTTTAACTCCAACATTTTGAAGTCATGTTATATATTATAAGTCCATCATCTCTCAAAATATCATGTTGACAGGTGAGGATATAAGTTAATGGCAACTTTTGTAACTGGGAATCATTGACTAACAAGGGTGATAATCTACTATCCGTAAGTCCTGGATGTGATTTGTTAAGTCTTCCAAGAATTGGTTCAGCATAAACATGGTTCTTTCTATACTTCTCAGGAAGGGAGGAACTCCAGTTGACAAACTTGAACAGATGTCTTGATCCTTGAGGCATATGTTGGTTTTTCCTCATTGCCTGGGGCAGTGCTTGATCTTTCGTCAAATACAAGCATCCAATTTTAATTGTCATATCCCTTGGCAGAATCAGACTATGATCATATTCTCGGTGAGACGGCATGATGAAATCAATTATCTGTAAGTAATAGGGTAAATTAAAGCTTGTGCCTTAATTTTATTTTTGAATAATGGATCATTCTGTAACTGAAAAACATAATAAAATGTGAATGAGTCAAAGGCTTTCAAACTAGAGGAATTAGAGTCTTTAGTCATATGAGTTATTTTAAGATAAAGTTATAAATTGATACTTATTGATTATATTCATAATATTTATACTTTTATAGGGACACTAAAATGCATTATTTCACTTTTATCAGCACAGTAATGACACACACACACACACGTTTATTCACATATGATCACAAAATAAAAATACACGTTTGAGATTCCTAAGAATGGTGGCACTTATCTATATTTAAAAATCACTTTTGTCCTAGAGTAAACTAAGTGAGAAGAATCAATATAATAATTAAATATGACTGAATGCCCAAACTCACATATTAACCAAATTTAAAACAAAATGTACTTAGGTAAAAAATATATATATTCCTAAAACAACCCAAGGTTGTCTCTTCATCTTGAATATTTTCTGTATTTGGAAAGCAGGAACACAATAAATGGTGGACTTGCAATGATATGAATTATTTTTATGTATATTTTTTTAGGCACAGAGTTTCTGTGTCCTTCCTAAAAAAATAGAGTAACAGCAGTGGCAACAATCAAGGATGGGCATGCTAGTGACACAAGCTGACAAAGAAGGATACAAGATATGGAAACCAGCACCTCGAAGATGGTAGGGAGATGACCTATGGAGGAAAAGGGCAGTGCTGGCCTCAGCACCCTCAGCCTCATACAGAATGGTAGCTGAGCTGAACTCTCCGGCAGCTTTAAAAAATACCCGCCAATACATGCTCCTAATTTTCTTTTCCAATGTGCCAATTAATCACAAAAGCTTCTATTTTAACATCCCTAAGTTATCCCTATATTGTCTGCTGACCCAGCACAAAATGTTCTTTGCTATTTCTCTGGCTTCTTTCAAGAGTTAAGATAAATTCAACCTTCTTCAATAAACTAGTGAAAAACTTACTCTCAAATCATCCACAATCAGAAATTTTGCACCAGCCTCAACCACTATATTAGCAGTTTGGCATGAATCTCTCTATATATTTTAGTATATGCTTAAATTTATCTAGAAACATGTATGTGTATGATTGTACATATAAATACCTGATCCAAAGGATCACTCCCTTCCTAAACTCATAGAGCAATTCCTCTCAATTCCAGTCTCTTTCAGGTCAAGTTTTATATCCCTTTATACTAAAAATTATATATATTATATCTTGAAACTATATGCAGTGCTATGTTCAAGGTGCTCTATTCTTTCCACTAGATTTTAAATGCCCTTCAAGTTGACTATGTCTGAGTCATCATAATATTGTTCTATCTGGTTCTAGCTGGACATTTATCCATTTCCATTATCCTTCCATTTCTCTCATATACCTAGCTTGTAAATCTATATTAGCAATGTATTAATTTTATTTGTTACATATATTAACACAAATATTATATACGTAAATAAAATATTTGTGTTATTTATGTGTTATATGTATATCTTTAAAAGATAGTACAAAGCCGGGCTCGGTGGCTCAGCTTGTAATCCCGCGCCTTTGGGAGGCTGAGGTGAGTGTATTGCCTGAGCAGGCGGGTTCGAGACCCGCCTGGGCAGCGAGAACTCATCTCTACAATTAATCAAAAAATCAGCCGGGCGTGGTAGTGCATGCCTGTAATTCCAGCTACTTGGAAGGCTGAGGCAGTAGGATCCCCGGAGCCCAGTAGGCGAGGTTGCGGTGGCCGGGAGCGGCCACTGCACTCCAGTCTGGGTGACAGAGTGAGACGCCAACTCAAAAAAAAAAAAATAGTACAGATCAGTATGACAGCTTTAGCACACCAATTGCATGTGTGTGTATGTGTGTGTGCGTGTGTGTGTGTATGGAGAGAGAAAGAGAGTCTTTTCCTTTTAAAGTACTCATATGTGCATCTCATGGACATGATATATATACATTATGTCCTTAACATACCAGTGATGTTCTTGATTATCTTGTTAGCTATACTTACTATTCCGTAACTTCATAGCACCTGGATGTTACCTCACTCTGACCTCTTTAGATTAGATGTTTACTTTATTTTTTTTATCTAACTGACTCTTAATTCTACTTTGCCCTTAGGTTATTTCGCCTTCTCCCTATACAGCCACACCCAGCAGCTTGTGGCCCCACCCTGTGGGGAATAAGTTAATTGGGTGCAGTTGCAATGGGCTTGAATTGCTGTTTTATAACTTCAGGTCCTGTTCAGAGAGGGTTGTAGCAATCAGTGGCTCCCATTGGCTTTAACAGTCTGTCACAGCACTAGCTTCCACGGACACATAGCCAGTTCCAGAAAATCTGAAGCACAATCAAATATGTTCTAGTGTGCCACATTGCTCTGAGATCATCTAACTGAACACAGGTCTTTCCTGGGCCAGATGTCCTTTTCAAGAGTCATATCTCATTCTCTGTACAGGGCAGGCGCCTCATCAGACTTGCACCTCCATACTCCATCTGTGGACCTTGTCACTGATTCACAAATGCATTTCCCATTTATCCAATGAGTTAAGCAAGTCTCACTTTTCTATGTGTGGCCTCACATGTACAGGCATAGATGCACAAAAAATACTCATTGAGTATTTGACCTAGGGAGAACTCTTATTCACTTAAATTACCTTTTTTAAAATGTAAACATTCAGTTTAGTTGTCACCATTACTAATTTCCTTTTTCCTATCAGCTCCCTAGTTTTTCCCTTTCATTCCAGTGTGAAGACAGTCTGACAGTACCTGGATTAGTGGGGCACTAAAATAGCTCACATTCAAAAGAATAGTCAGTGATATGATATCCAAGTCCAATACTCAATCTACCAGCAGAAAACAGACTACAAGCTATATAACTCAGAGTTTGGAAGTACATGATTTGGAGCCCTTCATATATTAGTCCTGGCTTTACAATGTATTAATTTTATGGCACTGTGCTAGTTATTTAACCTTTCAAAGGCTCAGTTTCTGATATCTAAACTTGCAATAGTATTAGTGTTTACTGCATATGATTTTTCTATGGTGAAAATTAGATGAAACTAGTGAAGAAAAACGTTCCGGGAAAAAAGTAAGTGTTCAGTAAATACTAACTATATTTAGTAGTATTAATGTAGGCAATAGAAAAAAATTATCTTTTCCTGAAATTGTTCATGTTCTAACAGCCAAACAATTTTTTGTTTAGAGAGACATAGGTAAATTCTGATGTGATTTGGCAGGTGAAAGATAAAATAAATGTTAAATTAAAATAGGAATAACCATTGAAAACATTAGATATTAAAGCTTATCATAATATTACAGACACAGGGGTATTACAGTATTAACAATTTTAGAGGAAGAATAGATCATATGTAACCAAATAGAGATAAAAAACACATACTCTATATTAAATAATAATTTTATCAAATTTCAAAAACAGAAAGTTTTTCTAAGTTTAATGGCAATGGAAGAAGTGATAAAGAAATGTAATAACCAAATTTTAACAAAATTGTACAAGTTTAAAATTTTCTAAGTATAAAAATATTCAAAAAGAACAAACTCCAAATCACGTAAAGACTATAAATATATTCATAAAAATAAATTACAAAGATCAATATCTTTTTAACAAATAATAATTATAAATTACAAAGAAAAATATTCTAGAAAATAAATTAACAAAGATTATGAATAGAGAGAGCTTACTCAAGAAGAAATAAAGTCGTTCACACTTTTTATTATACCAGGAAATTTTTTTTTAAATTTTACTGGTTAAAAAAAGAAATCAACATGAAAACCATTGTGGAAATGTTACCCCTTTATCTGTATAAAAAAAATAAGATCATTGTAAATATGACTAAGTACGGTTGTGGGAATGGAGTGAAGCCAATACTTACCTACATTTCTAGTGTGTATGCAAACTGGTAAACCTTCTTTAGCAAACAATATGACTCCCAATCCTTAATCAACAAATTTCAGCCTGTAATCCCGCGCTTTGGGTGGCCGAGGTGAGTGGATTGCCTGAGCCTGCGGGTTCGAAACCCATCTGGGCAACTTGGCGAGACCTCATCTCTACAGTAAATAAAAAAAATTAGCCGGGTGTGGTAGTGCGCGCCTGTAGTTCCAGCTACTTTTAAGGCTGAGTGGAAGGATCGCCGGAGCCCAGCAGGTTGAGGCTGCGGTGGCCGGGAGCGGCTACTGCACTCCAGTCTGGGTGACAGAGTGAGACTCCAACTCAAAACAAAAAAAAAGAAAATCTATCTTAGGCAATATGTCTGAATATGGAAGTAGTCACATAGGCAAGAATTTCTCAGCTCTGTAATTCACAATGGAATTTGGTAGTAAGAACTTTTATGTTTATCTAAAACTAGAGAGTTCATATCTTTTGAGTTCAGGTCTATAGCTCCTTTGTTTTTCTTTTAGAAAAACCACCAAAACCCCACTGGCTTCATTTGCTGAAAGATTCCATAAGCTAAGGACCCACAGGGACTCTGAGATCAGAAAGAGAAAAACAGAATTTAAGTATATCATCTTCCTTTTTATGCTCAGTGTGATGCCTATAAGTCACCATTGTCCACGATTTGGTATTTGTGATATTTTATTTTTTCATAAAGGTACAATAAGAACTACAACTTACTTTTGAGACTTGTAACCATTTTACAAGTAGTTGTCACTCTGTACATTGAAAAGGGCATCCCACACTTTTGTTAATTTTGTTCCATACAAAATAGTTTGGGGGATGGGAATTATGAATATGATTGAATTCATTTTTTAAAATACATTTTATATTTGCTCCGTTATTATTTAACAGAACACAGCAAAGATTTTAGCATAAAGCCTATTTTCTCTTTTGTCACAGCAGTGATTCTTGTATATAAGCATGACACATGGCCCAAATAGTATCTCATGACACTCTACAGGATTAAAACACAGATTACAACTACCTCAGATCCTTTGTGGACTTTACAATTTACCTAAGGAAAACAACAAACGTCCATCATGTTAAATGGTAATTATTAGACACTGTTGTGTTTTTCTTAAAATTCATGGAATAAATAAGAGCCTTTCTCAGTATTATATTTAGTGCCCCTTCAATGTCTTTAAAACTACATCTATCTATGGTACACTTATACAAAAAGGACAGAAAGTTGTTTGTGTGTTTGTTCATTTTTGCCATTTCACTGTCTAGAATATAAGACCAATACAAATGTGGTAACTGAAATAAAATGAATCTTTAGTGCTAGAATTACAATATGTGTATGTTATAAACATACATAACACATAAGACATACCAGTTGAGTCACTGATGCTGCCATCAAACTCCCAGAACTTTCACCTAAAATACAGATTCGGGTGGGATCCACTCCATATTTTTTAAGAGTCTTATCTTGTAGAAAGAACTTGATTGCAGAAACAGCATCTTCAAAGGGAATGGGGTATTGGTATTGAGGAGCTAGTCTATATCTACAAGGGAAGATAAAGCATCAAAGCATTATAATTAAACTTATGTAGTATATATCCAAATAACTCTGTTTTACCAACAGATTCATTGAACAAAATTGGCCCTTCTTTGAATCTTTAATTTTGTCAATTAAACCTGTACTTACTATTAACTTTTGTTTTAAAGCAAAAAGGAAATTATACTACCAAATGTTTGAAAGGTTGGCTCTCTGAGACAATGAGAAAGAAATTGTATCTTCATTCTTTTGTTTGTTTGTTTGTTTGTTTGTTTTGAATTGGAGTCTCACTCCATTGCCCAGGCTTGGAGTGCAGTGGCACCCTCACGGCCACCCTAGCGTCAACCTGCTGGGCTCAGGTGATCCTTCCACCTCAGCCTTCCAAGTAGCCAGAACTACAGGTGCATGCTACCATGCCTGGCTAATTTTTTTACTTATTGTAGAGACAAGATTTTTTTTTTTTTTTTTTTTTTGAGTTGGAGTTTTACTCTGTCGCCCAGACTGGAGTGCAGTGGCCTCTCCCGGCCACCGCAGCCTCGACCTACTGGACTCTGGCGATCCTTCCGCCTCAGCCTTCCGAGTAGCCGGAATTACAGGCATGCGCTACCACCTGGCTGATTTTTTGATTTATTTTAGAGATGAGGTCTCGCTGCCCAGGCGGGTCTCGACCCCGCGGGCTCAGGCAATCCACTCACCTCAGCCTCCCAAAGGCGCAGGATTATAGGCTGAGCCACCGAGCCCGGTTTAAGATCTTTTTATTTATTTATCTTTTTGAGTTGGAGTCTCACTTGTCGCCCAGACTGGAGTGCAGTGGCCGGGAGCGGCCACTGCAACCTCTACCTGCTGGGCTCCGCGATCCTTCTGCCTCAGCCTTACAAGAAGCTGGAACTACAGGCGCGCGCTCCACGCCCTGCTAGTTTTTGATTTATTGTAGAGATGAAGTCTCACCAAGTTGCCCAGGCAGGTCTCGAACCCATGGGCTCAGGCAATTCACTTACCTCGGCCTCCCAAAGCGCGGGAATACAGGCTGAGCCGACATTTTCTTTAACCATTCTTCTGTTGTTGGGCACAGGTTGATTTCATATCTTGGTTATTGTGGCTAGTGCTGCTATAAATATGGGATTGCAGACATCTCTTTGACAAACTACTTTCAAATCTTTTGGGTAAAAAAACCAAGAGTGAAATTGATGAATCATTTGGTAACTTTATCTTTAGCAGTTTTTGTTTGTTTAATTTGGGGGGTTTTGTTTTGTTTTGTTTTTGTTTGGCTTTTTATTTTTGTGGTATTTGTTTGTTTTGAAGTAGGGTCTCACACTGTTGCCTGCATGATTTTGGCTCACTGCAGCCTTGAACTCTGGGTTCAAATGATCCTTTCACCTCAGCCTCCCCAATAACAGAGCTACAGGTGCATGCCATCATGCCTATCAATTTTGTTTATTTTTTTGAAGAGGCAGGTCTTGCTGTGTTACCCATGCTGGTATTGAACTCCAACCCCAACCTCGGCCTCCCAAAGTACAGGGATTACAGGTATGTGCCACCATGCTTAGTCTTTTTTTAGTTTTTAAATAATACTCCAGTTTTTCATAATAATCGTACTCATTTACATTCCCACCAACTATGTACAAAAATTTTCTTTTCTAAACATCCTCAGCAACATTTGTCTTTCATCTTTTTTATGATAGTCATTTTAATAAATGTGAGATAACATAACATTATGGTGTTAATTTGCATTCTCATAATGATTAGCAGTGTTGAGCATTTTTTCAAGTATCTGCTGGCCATTTATATATCTTCTTTTGAGAAATGTCTGTTCAGATTTCTATTTTTAATTGGGCTTTTTGTTTTCTTACTCTTAAGTTGTTTGAACTCAAAATATAAATTATAAATGTTTTAGATATTAACCCCTAATTAGATATATGGCATGCAAATATTTTATCACAATCTGTAGGTTAATTATTTCCTTTGCTGTGCAGAAGCTTTTTTGGTTTGGTGCAATCCCATTTGTATATTTCTGCTTTTGTTGCCTATGCTTCCTGGGACAAAAATTTTCAGAACCATATAGAGAATGTCCAAAGACTTCAAAAGCAGAAAATCTAAAGGCAAATATTTTGTAAGTATCTTATATTAGAAATGCGTTTAGGTCAAGATTCTATAAGATGATATGATTTATTTCATATCATGAGCACTAACTGAAAACTTGATTCAAAATAAAAACTTTAAAATATAAATATTATTTAGGCATAGCAAGGAGTCTTTCTTAATCATTGTAAATTCACTTGTATAGTAAATTATTATAGCATCTTTCAATGTGCATATATATACAGCCCCACACACATTATACACATTGCCTTCCAATAATAGTAGCAAACCTACATCGTATTGTCTAATTTTTTATTTCTATCTGTAGTTGTAATCTTAATATCCACTATTAGAATTAGTGAGTTATTCATATGTCAATACTAATCACTAAACGTTGATCAGATGGCCCTAGCAATTTTGTCATATTGTAATCTATATCAAAGTATCTGAAATATAGTACAATCTGCACAAATTTATATATCAAAATGTGATTGTTACTTTCAACATACTTCAAGGTAACAAACAACAAATATCATATCTGATAGAACTCTTAAAACACATACTATATATTAGCTTTTTTTAAATGTTTAAAATAAGAAAGTGGCACCTTAGGCTAATGCTACAGAGTGAATGGAGAACATCCTAGTTACTATAAATTATAAATATCTCTGTGAGCACAAGGGATGCTTCTGGTTGCTGTAAAGCAGCAATAATGAACAGGATAGCAGTGGTTTCACTTGTATGTTTTATTTGATCCCATTAGACCCTCACAAAAAATTATACTATATTTCTGCGCTGTGGAATTGGCAGGAGAAATGGAAAAAATTCTTCTTCCTAATGATGATTTCAGAAATACAGAGGACACCTGAATGACCCAGAAAGTACAAAACATTTGTTATTATTTCTGGTATATTACTGGAAATTTTGACAAAAATTATGAGCCACTAACATCTCTCATTTTGAGAATGACTTGAAATTTTTAGATGGTCCCAACATTTGTCACCTGATGTTCTTCCAACCAAAAAAATCTCTAAAATGTAGCTTTGTATTACCAGCTCAAACAAAACCCAGTAACCCCAATATGTAATGCATAACTAAGCGCTCTCTTTCTAAGTTTCTTGCCTGAGGATTAAAACTTTTTTCTAGGACCTGAGTTTTATGTCCCTAGGGATTATCACAACTGTGTTGACAATGACGCTTACCCTGCAGAGCCTATCAGAGGTCTCTACAAGGGTGGAGATTAAACAGAAATTGAGTTTGGAACTCAAAGTTGTGTTGTAAGGGCAAGAATAATAATATATATATTTTAAAATCTTACTCTACTCCCACAACAGCAAGTTTGTTTGCTGTCCATCTATTCAGGAAATCATTAGCCGAAGTCTCTGAAATAAAAGAAATAAATATAATGGTGTACCCTGTAAATAAAAAGCAGTGGAAAACCACCACTTACACTCATGAAATGTGATAGAAACATGGATTGTGATTAATGGGTGAAATCCTTATAACCACTACTCTGTTACCATGTGAAAAGACTTCTGTCAGAGAAACAAAACCTTCCTAATCCTCCACCTACTAAATCATTCTTAATCAAAGTCAATGAGAGGACATCTGATTGGTGACAATAAGAGAAGAAACTTGACCTGCCCTTTTTATCCATTCATCCCCTATCAGAACACTCCTTGCAGGTCCACAGTGTTGCTGCACCCTCCACCAAGGATGGTCTGGATATATTATACTTTGTTACTTTCTATGGAAGAACTCAAGAGGAGGCTGGTAACTGTGCAGTAGTGCCAGAAATTATATTAGGTAAGTGTCTAATTCAAGGGTGAACCATTAGCAAGACTTTTTCAAAGCTTTTTTTAGTAATAGCATATTTTGGCTGTCTCCTGATTGAATCCTAATGTGTCAACATTTGCAAAACTATGGAAAAGAAGAAAGTATATGTTGACTCTCTACAACTAATTCATTCATAACCAGGGTTCCCATAAAACTCTACTTGGTTTGAATAAGCCAGAACTCTGAAATTAAGCTGAGTAGAATATGACTGGCATTGTAATTTTCATATATTCAAAGGTACAACCAATAGCTCATTTTTTCAGGAACTGCTAGTCAACATCACCGTCCTTTTAAATAAAGAAATATTAATCTAGTGCCAGATATACCCAGTAAGTCATAGTGAGAGCACTGCTCACCTGTGGAGCACTGCTCACCTGTGATATCATGGTTAGGCCCATGGTTTTTGCTCACAGGTCTACGTTTGGCTACTGGTTCCATCACTTACTAACAGCAGAACTTTGAGAAACTGACTGAAACTCTCCATTGTCTATTCCTGTATCTCTAAAATTGTAATGATAATATCCTCCTAAGAATGTGTTTACTTAGCAAAATAAAAGTTAATCATACAACTGATTGCAGTAGCATTTTTGCCTGCTTTGAAATAACACATCGTGGAACCAAGATTCTGGGTAAAATGATCAGACTGTAGGTTCTTTGAGGAAAAAAGTATTGTCATTTGCTTCTCACATCTTCAAGTACCTAGTATGACATTTTTTGTACTCTTTGCTGTGTAAGACTCCACAATATTCATTGACAGTCTGAAAGCATGTGTATAAAAGTATGTGGAATGTGACTTATCTACTTCACTGCACCTTTAGCAATCAACTTCTAACTTTAGATGGGAACATAGACGTTGTGGGGGGAGGGGTTGTTTTATTTTATTTATTCAGTTCTAGTTTTCATTTTCACCTTACAGTCAAGTTAAGCATTAGATTCTAAGCTTCAACATTATTGTTGCATCACAGTCTATAACCTAAACATGTGTTTGCTACTTGGCAACTAGAAATTGTATTATTTCTGATACGACACTTAAAGCATCTTGTTCACTTCAGTTTTTCTGAACCTGAAGTCAGGTCCTTCAGTAATTTCAAACCTAAACTTCAAGCTTACTACCTGAATTTCCCATTCTATGCTGACAATATAAGCTTATTTAATAATAAAGAATTTATAAAACAAAAATATCATATAATTTGTTAAGATTTTATCTGCTATGCTATGTATGAATAAATATGTATGAACCATGATGGATATAGTCTACCATCTGTCTGCTAAAATACATGCACATACAAAAATAAACAATATATCAATAAATGTTATACTAATTTTATGTATGCTTACACAATATATTCAATATAAACATATATAATATGCAACACACACATACAAATATGAAATGACTTACTGCAACTCCCCAGATCAAAGACACCACCATGAAGAAAAATTGCAATTGGTCTCCATCTTTTTGACTTCTTTTTTAGCAAGTACAAACATACTGGAATGTCACTAAAGACAACGTCAGTCACTGTAATGTTTTCATCTCAAACTGGTCTTGTAAGGTCCAGATATACCATTGTGGAAAAGAATTCTTCAGCTCTCAAAAGACCTACATTTTCTAAGAATAAAGACTACACAAAACAAATTTTAAACATTAACCATTTTGATTTTTAGTAACATCTAATGCATATAAAGATGCCATGAAAAAGGAAGCATAAATAACATAATAATACTGCAAGTTCTTATTGCACATCCTAACGTGTATTATTTTTGCTTCTAGAGAAATCCCAAGTATGTAGTGTTTGAGAATAAGTATAATCTCATTAAAATCATCAATTCACTGCCAGTGTATTTTTTGTTGGTCTAATTATTTCTTAATTACAAACTTTTATCTGAAAAAGTACCTGAGAAAGAACAGATTTTATAATTTTTTCATTGTACACATATTCCCAATTCCTAAAATTTTTATTTTATTTCATTGGTCATTCAATTTAATTTAGAAAGCTTCTTGTTACCACATTACTAGTAGCTTGGATTTCAGTTTTTTCAACTAAAAATAGACTCTTTTCTTTTCCCTAAAATTCCTTAGAGGCAAAAAACCCCAATTTTTAAAATTTTATACCATTGAAATGAAGTAAAAATATTTCTGGCAAATTTTCTAATTGCATTATAGCATGTCACAGAATAGTCCACAGTAAATCTTTCAAAACTGGGTGGCACTAGATCATTATAGGGCATTTATTATTATATTTGTCTGTGGATACTAATGTTTACCAGGTGTTAATATCATCTAATCCATCTGCTATAAGAGTAAAAGACTGAGACTCAGAAAATCCATGTTCCTGACCAAAGTTAAGCAGCTAGTAACTGGAAAAGAAAAATAGTAAACTCATTTTTCTAGTCAATGCTATACATATTCCTCTCTACATATAGGTATAATTAATTATTGATGCTAATATAAAGATAGAAGAAAAATTATTAAGTGTTAGAGCAATCAAAAAGATTCTGCGATAGAAATGACTTTGAACTTGAAAAATGACAGCTGAATGAGAAATTATAAATGAGAAGTGACATGTGCTGATTGAAATGGTATGGTCTCACAACTCCTGGGTCAACATGGAAATCAAAACAGAAATTAAAAGATACCTAGAAACAAATGAAAATGAAGAAACATCTTACCAAAACCTCTGGGATGCCATGAAATCAGTACTAAGAGGGGAATTCATATCTCTACAAACACATATGAAGAAAATGGAAAGATCACAAGTTAACAGCTTAACAAAAGACCCAAGGGAGCTGGAAAAGCAAGACCACCAAAATCCTAATTTCACCAGAAGAATCCATATCACCAAAATTAAAGCTCAAATTCAGGACATAGATGACAAAAAGATAATACAAAAAAAAAAAAATCAATGAAACAAAAAGCTGGTTCTTTGCGAGGATAAACAAACTTGATGGTCCCCTAGCTAGACTGACCAAGAAAAAAAGAGAAAAAGTCCAAATAAACACAATCAGAAATGCAAAAGGTCAAGTCACAATTGACCCTGAAGAAATACAAAAGATTATTAGAATCTACTATGTACACTTATATGGAAACAAACTTGGAATCCTAAAGGAAATGGAGGGATTTCTGACATCACATAACTTCCCCAAGTTAAAACAAGAAGAAATCAAGACCCTAAATAGTCCAATAACAATCCAGGAAATTGACCATGTCATAAGAAAATTACTTACAAAAAAAAAGCCCTGGACCAGATGGCTTTTCAGCAGAATTCTACAAAACATACAAAGAGGAACTGATACCAATCCTACTAAAAGTATTCCAGGCAATCGAGAAAGATAGAATTCCTCCCAAATCATTTTACGAAGCTAACATCACACTGATACTCAAACCAGGTAAAGATCCAACAAAGAAAGACAACTACAGGTCAATATCCTTGATGAACATTTATACTAAAATTCTCAACAAGATCCTAGCAAACTAGATTCAAGTACACATCACAAAAATCATCCACCATGACCAAGTAGATTTTATCCCCTGGATGCAAGACTGGTTCAACATTTGTAAGACCATAAACATAATTAAATACATCAACAGATGTAAAAACAAAAACCACATGATCATATCATTAGACGCGGAAAAAGCTTTTGATAAAATCCAGCACCTCTTCTTGATAAAAACCCTCAAACATTTAGGCATAGATGGAAAATGTCTCAAAATAATAAGAGCCATCTACAAGAAACTCACAGTCAGCATACTGCTAAACAGAGAGAAATTGGAACCATTTCCCCTGAAAACCGGAACAAGACAAGGATGCCCACTCTCACCCCTCCTTTTCAACATAGTTTTGGAAGCCCTAGCTGGAGCAATCAGACAAGAGAAGGAGATCAGCGGTATCCAAATAGGAAAAGAGGAAGCCAAGGTATTCCTCTTTTCATACGACATGATTCTATACCTCGAAAACCCAAGAGAATCAGCAAAAACCTCCTTGCATTGGTAAAGGACTTTGGCAAAGTCTCAGTGTATAAAATCAATGTGCAAAAGATAGTCACATTTCAATACACCAACAACAAACAAACAGAACCCAAATAAAAAGAACAATCCCATTCACAATAGCCACACAAAAAATGAAATACCTTGGCATCTTCCTAACTGGAGACGTGAAAGATCTTTATAAGGAAAACTACAGAACACTGCTCAAAGAAATCAAAGATGACACAAACAAATGGAAAAATATTCCATACTCATGGATTGGAATAACCAACATTGCTAAAATGTCCATGCTACCCAAGGCAATCTACAGATTTAATGCAATACCCATTAAATTGCCAGCAGCATTCTTCTCAGACCTGGAAACGGCAATACAGGAATTCATATGGAAACATAGACAATCACAAATAGACCAAACAATCCTCAGCAAAAAAAGCAAAGCAGGTGGTATCACACTCCCAGACTTTTAACTCTATTATAAAGCTACAATAATCAAAACAACCTGGTATTGGTACAAGAACAGGAATATAGACCAATGGAACAAGATAGAGATTCCAGAAGCAAAACCTCTATTTCTCAACCAAAGCATCTTTGACAAAACCTCCACCACCAACGACTGAGGAGAGGAGAACCTATTCAGTAAATGGTGCTGGGAAAACTGACTGACTACATGCAAAAGATTAAAACAAGATCCTACCTATCACCATACACAAAAAATCAACTCTAAGTGGATCAAAGACCGAAATGTAAAAATCTCAAACTATAAGAACCTTAGAAAATGCAGGAGACAACTTTACAGAAATTGGATCGCCGGAGCCCAGCAGGTCGAGGCTGCGGTGGCCGGGAGCGGCCACTGCACTCCAGTCTGGGCGACAGAGTGAGACTCCAACTCAAAAAAAAAAAAAAGAAAAGAAAATGCAGGAGACAACCTTATGGAAATTGGAACTGGCAACCAATTCCTGATCAAAACCCCAAGTGCCCATGCCATAAGAGATAAGATAGACAAGTGGACCTCATCAAACTGACAAGCTTCTGCAAAGCCGAGGAAACCATCAAGAGAGCAGGGAAAGCCGGGCTTGGTGGCTCAGCCTATAATCCCACGTCTTTGGGAGGCTGAGGTGAGTGGATTGCCTGAGCCCGCGGGTTCAAGACCCGCCTGGGCAGCGAGACTTCATCTCTACAATAAATCAAAAAATCAGCCGGGTGTGGTAGCGCATGCCTGTAATTCCAGCTACTCAGAAGGCTGAGGCGGAAGGATCGCCGGAGCCCAGCAGGTCGAGGCTGCGGTGGCCGGGAGCGGCCACTGCACTCCAGTCTGGGCAACAGAGTGAGACTCCAACTCAAAAAAAAAAGAGCAGGGAGACAGCCCACTGACTCAGAAAAAATATTTGCCAACTGTATGTCTGACAAAGGCCTAATATCTAGGATCTACAAGGAACTCAAATGGACTGGAAAAAAAAACAGCCCCATACAAAGTGGGCAAAAGATATGAATAGACAGTTCTCAAAAGAAGACATATGAGAAGTCAACAGATACATGAAAAAATGCTTAACATCACTAAGTCATCAAAGAAATGCAAATTAAAACTACACTGAGATACCACCTGACTTCAGTCAGGATGGCTATCATCAATAACTCAAAAAACAACAAATTGTTATTCCAGCTACTTGGAAGGCTGAGGTGGAAGGATCGCCGGAGTCCAGCAGCTCAAGGCTGCGGTGGCCAGGAGCAGTCACTGCACTCCAGTCTGGGCGACAGAGTGAGACTCCAACTCAAAAAAAAAAAAAAAATGCTGGAGAGAATGCAGTGAAAAGGGAACACTTCTACACTGTTGGTAGGAGTGTAAACTAATACAGTCTCTGGGGAAACAGTGTGGTGATTCCTAAAAATCAACCTTCCATACAATTCTGCAATCCCCCTACTGGAATATATCCAGAAGAACTCAAATCACTCTGTAAAAAAGATACCTGCACAAGTATATTTATTGCAGCACTGTTCACAGTAGCAAGAACATGGAATCAACCATGCTGCCTATCGAAAGAGGACTGAATAAAAAAATGTGGTACATACGTGATGGAACTCTATGCAGCCATAAAGAAGAACAAAATCATGAACTTCACAGCAACCAGGATGGACTTAGAGTCTATAATACTGAGTGATCTCTCACAGAAACAAAGAACTGAGTACACATGTTCTCATTCATAAGCAGACCTTGAACAATTATTATAGTACTATAAGAAAAGGATTGGCAGTAGCAGGAAACTGCTAGGAGGGGAGTGGGCAAGGGGGATTGGCAGTAGTGGGAATTTGCCTGGGGAAAGCGGGGGGCACATCTCATCATTAAGGGTACCTGCATAGTGAACATTTGTATACCTAATCCTGAATTGTATCCCAAATCTTTAAAATAAAATTTAAAAATTAAAGAAAAAAAAAAAAAGAAATGGTATGGTCTCAAAGCAGCCACTCTTAAATTGCTTAAAAGTGCCACTAAGCTTTCAATTAAAGGTATATATATGTGTGTATATACATATATGTGTATATATATATGTGTATATATATATATATGTGTGTATATACACACACATATATATATATATATACATATATATATATCTCAGGCATTTGTAAAACATTTCGGCACCTCCAATTCCTAAGACATAATTGTCTCTGAGGCCTGGAAATAAACGAGGTCTGAGAGAATATATAACTCTGTGTTGTAGACACCTGTTGGTTTTACAAGCTAAGTAGACATAAACAACGCTTCTTTTGACTGCAGTATCCTCGTTCATTTTAGAGAACCCCTACCTCCCTATTAGTTGAAGCCTTTGATGGGCCAGTTGATCAATGAAACAACCAATCATCTATTCAAGAAGTCAGAAGTAAACCCAAAATAGACTTAGTTTATGCTCCTGTAAATTGAATCTTCAGTAGAGACACAAAAAGAATGATGACAGTTACAGATGAATTATCCCCACAATTGCTTCCTGCAGAGGGCAATTTCCAGGCGATCTCTGACTGTTGACTTTGTCGGTACTACTGACTTCTCTGGAGACTAGAACTTCGACTTTTCATCAGTTCTAAGAGCTGCCAAAATCTTATCAAAAATGTCTCATTTTCATGTAAACTCAGTTTTCTAGATCATTATTGTCACAGTCATTATTATCATTTTCTTAAATTAACCATCGTCATTTTCTTTTACTTATTACAAAAACAAAGAGCAAAAACTGAAACCCCAAATCCTACATGCTACAGTCAGGTCTGGAAAAAGAATAATACCTGGAACAGGACTTCATGGTAGACTGAGGGTGCCCACTGTATCCACTGTGCACATTACTGAGTAATGAAAAGTTGTCATTTTCAAAATAAGGATGGCATATAGCATAGTGGTGCCAATAGGTTAAAATGTCATCAAAATCAACGTCATTCAAAATGCCCTACTTTATGAATAACATATTTGACTCAAGCATTTCTCTCTTTCATTACATCTTTCATAAAATAATAGGCAAATTTTCCTCAAATATCTCTTCTACTTGTGAAAATGTAGAACATTAGAGGTGAAAGAGGCCTCCGAGATCGACTAATTCAGTTTACTGATCTTAGTTAAAAACATCTTTAAGTAGTAAAATGGTATGTCTAAAGTCAAAATATAACTTCAGACTATAGCTAAAGCAAGACTCTGGGATCTTTATATTTGATTCCTCACACTTTATCTGTCACCACACTTTCTCTCTGTCACTCAACTATCCACAAACTTTTAGGAGCTTCACTTTGTCAAAGTATCAAATCAAAAATCTCCCAAGTTTCAAAACTCTCCTTTAAGTGATATTTTTTGCTTCCTCATATTGTCATTACTATTTTTTAAAAAAATAAATTATGCCGGAGACCAGCTCCAGCCGGGTTCAGGGTACCCCAAAGGTGGAGACGGCATCAGTGATTGGGGGGAAGAAGAGAGAAAGAAAGAGACTGGACTCCAGTCTAGTGCAGAAGTGATGTGTGAAAGCCAAAACTGCAGTTTGTGGAAGAATGGGAGCAATGAGCTTCTAAAGTTAGCTTATGTTCATCCCGGTCTCAGAGTTTTTATGTTTTGAGCTCACAGGAGCTTAATCTGGTTAGTGCTGAGTAGAAAGGGGGAGGAAATGGGGTCAATAGCTCCCGAACGCATCCTAGTGATCTCAGGGTCAACGGCCCTTCCTGATCCCTAACGCTCAGTGGGCCTCCGTGGCCGGCTCCCACCATCTCCCCCTTTTTTATTTTTTTAGCACAAAACCATGAAACTCCATATTACTCTTCTTTAACACTCTGAAGATGATTGGGAGTAAACATAGCAACAAAAGAATCACTGCACCGCAAATTCCCACATTGATAAGTATAGACATTAATGATTTTTGATTAGCAAACGATGCCTGAATTTCTTGATGTAATTTAGTAAGGTCTATACTCAGGTCTGAATGGTTCCAAATTCCAAGTTACTTTGTCCCAAGTATGGACAGATTTAAACTCAGAGTGACATTAGAGAGCCAATTTCTTTTTTAAGGTCACAAGTTCTTGCCCTACTGCTGAAACTCCTTCCTCCAAAGCACTAACCTTACTTTCCGACTTCTGGTCTATGATTTCCTGAATAGCTATGGCAATAGAAACGTTTTTAGACAGCTGATCAGCAAACATAGTTGTATGAACTTCCCTAGATAATGCTACAGCTCAAAAGTAGCTATTAAAGCTGTAGCTCCTAAAATTTAAAGTAGCCAAAAATCTTTTCTGTCTTTCTAAAAGAGCATTAGCCTCATACAATATCTGTAAACCATATGCATCATACCAACGAGGTGACAATTATACAAGAATCATCAAATAAGATGGCTGCTCAAGAATAACAAAACCTTCATAAAAGGCATTAGTTAAACAATTAGTTAAAAATACACTCAGTACAAGACAGCTTATAAACATTGCTATGATACTCAATTTTAACAACTTAGTACTTATTTCATACTAAAAACATGTAAGAGAACTGCAAGCATCCCTAATGTGGTACTGCTGAGTTTGTCCAACAGGCCTAGACAGGCTGACTGGTTGAAGGGCTGCAAGGGCTCTCCACAAATGAGGTTGAATGGCTTGTCTGGTACCCATTCATTGGAGTGCCTTCTAGTTGCAGCAAGCATGGAGCCATTAAAACCCCAGTCACTAATATATAGTCTTTCACCAGGTACAGTATAGTCCACCTTAGAGTTATAAGCACAGTATCTTCATTTCAGGAAGCCAGTATCTCGCTGAATGAGTGACCAGTCTTTTCTATATCATTGAAGGGGCAAGCAGGTATGCTGAGAGGTGATGTCCATTAAACACAATTGAACAGTTAGGGTCACAGCTGTGATTGAGCAAAGACATACTAGGATACAGGCCAACACCCACTTCCTGCACCTCTACAGTACAGATGGTGAAAGAGTTGCAGATCACCTTGTCCTGGGTTTGGCATCGGATACAGTCACACTTAAAGCAGTATTGGTCCCTCAGCTGCTTTTGGCACTCCTCACTGGTCATCAGCATATCCAGGTAGCAGATGGTGAGCTCTTCTCCCACCTCGATGTCTCGGACTACACGCAGTAAGTTTATCTTATGTTTTTGGTCCTGCATTCTTTTCTCCTCCCAGTTGTTAAAAGACTTTAAAGGCTGTGTCCAATAGTTATAGTTGAGGGGTTTTTGGGCCCTTTTCTAATTTTTGGAGTTTGCGCCAGTGCTGACTGAGAGATAAAATACATCCAAAAGAATTTGTCCTTCCAGTCTAGTCTGCTTATTAACACCTATTTTGTAGTTAGCTAACAGGATTCACTTATATGATTCCTTTACTTCCATCTGGGAAAGTTGAACTTGAGAGAAATTTATCATAAGAAGACAACAAAGAAGAATTTTTAACATCCTTTTGTCCGAGCCATCCCCTTGAGAAGAGATATGTGGGGGGGTGAGAAGTCTGGAGATTGGGGTTAGGTGCCGTGGCCTTTGGCACCCACCCCTTCTCCAAAGGTAAAAGAGAAAGACTGAAAGTCAGAGCTAGGCACCATGGCTGTAGACACCTGCCCTTCCTTCCCAGATAAAGGTGAAGGGACTCACAGAACAGATTGCAAGAAACAAGAGTAGTAGGGAAGGCAGGAATTGGAGTTGTAAGAGGAATAGGAGAGGACAAAGGAAGTGAAAACCCTTATTTTGTTTACATTTTTCTCCGGTCTATTCCTTTGATTCAACAGGATTCATGCCACCCGTCTCAGTTTTTGGGTTAGCCAATACCAGACCAGTCTTTCCTCTCTACAACCTGAACAGGTCCTTTTATGCCCTGTCTGTTCCTTCCAAGTCCCTTTAAGGGATTGCATCCTATTTGTAGCATTTGTGCTGGCACCTTGTCATCTGGACTATACAGAAGCATGCCCATTTGAGCAAGAATATTGCGTCCCCAAAGTGTAATGAGGATGGAAGGAATGATGTAGGGACAAAAGATTCCTGAGTTTCGTTATCTGTCCAATTTAAGATTTGAGAACTTTTGGCTACAGAGGGCGCTCGGCCAATACCAATGAGTCCTGATGGGTCTGCTTGTGTTGGCCAGGAAGATGGCCAGTCTTTCCCAGCAATACAAGAAACATCAGTCCCTGTATCTAGCAGACCTTTAATATTAACTCCCTGAATATATAAATCTTTTAGAGGTCTGGAGTTGGTAATTTCCTTGGGTAAGATTAGTTGGCTGTCAACTGACTCATATATTCCTTTCCCTAACAACATATTGCTAGAAATATGAAACTGATTTGGATCCCTCTGCTGGTTAACAGCCCTCTGGATCCTTACCTGATCTTCAAATTCAGTTTTCAATAGTAAATAGGCTCCTCCTGACAAACAGCTTTTAGCAAGTTGTTGCCAATCTTGTGGTGTCATCCACCGAGTGGCAAATTGTTCCATAATAGTAATAGTATAAGGAGCCATAGGACCATACTGAGTACAAGCCGCTTTAAGTTCCTTATCAATTTATATGGTAGCGACTCCCAGTGAGGTGCCTCGTTTACTGTGCCTTCTTCCATATAAAATACTGGAAAGCAAGAAGACAAGGTAAAATCTCCCTCTTTCTCAGCCTTTTTTCTGGCTCCCTGCATACCTACATTAGCCAGAGACACATACCCGGGTGTGAATTTCGCTGTTTTCACCTTATTTCTAGTAAAGGGAATGGGAGGAGGTACCTTGGCAACATTACCAGGATTTTTTCTCTTATGATACCCAATCACTTCCTCCTCCAACTCCATTTCCTCCTCGGGGAAAAATTCATCATCTAAAGGAGGTGCCTAGGCTATGGCCAGCAGGGGAGTGTCTTTATTTTTGGCCGGAATTTTAGAGAAATCGTGCTGTGAATTTAAAGCATCTTGGATAATATTCCATAAAGCTAAGGCATACAAAATGCAAAGGCAAGCCAATTGGTTCCTCTATCGGAAAATATGTTCAAAATACTAGTAGACCTGTTCCTTTCTTTAGATTCACTCTGGCCCATGATTCTATCACGGCTCTTAAACTGCTCACCCTTCCTTGCTCTGCCTGTCTCTACAGAGGAGTCCGCAGCACCCTGGGTGAGGTCCTATCCGTCCCAAAAAAGAAAAAGAAAGCTTACGTTGAGGTCCCACGTTCAGGCGCCACTTGCTGGAGACCAGCTCCAGCTGTGTTCAGGGTACTCCAAAGGTGGAGATGGCATTGGTGATTGTGGGGAAGAAGAGAGAAAGAAAGAGACTGGACTCCAGTCTAGTGCAGAAGTGATGTGTGAAAGCCAAAACTGCAGTTTGTGGAAGAATGTGAGCAATGAGCTTCTAAAGTTAGCTTGTGTTCATCCCAGTCTCAGAGTTTTTATGTTTTGAGCTCACAGGAGCTTAATCTGGTTAGTGCTGAGTAGAAAGGGGGAGGAAATGGGGTCAATAGCTCCCGAATGCATCCTAGTGGTCTTGGGGTCAATGGCCCTCCCTGATCCCTAATGCTCAGTGGGCCTCCGTGGCTGGCTCCCAACAAAATTATATTGTGTATAATTGAGGTTTATATATAACATGATATGAGATGCATAGAGATAATAAAGTGATTACTATAGTGAAGCAGAATAGCATGTCTATCATCTCACAGTTACATTTTTTGTTGACAAGAGCAGCTAAAATCTACTTATTTAAAAAAATCCCTAATGCAATACGTTTTTTAACTCTAGTTCTCATACTATACATTAGATTTCTAGACTTGTTCATCCTGCATATCTGCTATTTTGTATCCTTTGACCTACACCTCTTCATTTCTTTTTCTCCCAACCCACATGAGGTAACCAGGTAATCACTGCTGCATTCTCTATCTCTATGTATTTGATATGTGTGTGTGTGTGTGTGTGTGTGTGTGTGTGTGTGTGTGTGTATGTGTGTGTGTATACACAAACATATATTTAGACACAAAAACACATATATATCTCATATAAGTGACATCATGGATACAAATTTTTTTCTGTATCTAGCTTATTTTATTTAGCATAATGTTCTCCAGGTCCCCTTATGTTGAGGTAAGTGGCAAAATCTTTTTAAGGCTAAACTGTGTATCATTGTGTGTATGTATATATATGTATGTAGAAGAATATATATATATATATTCCCTGGAGAATAGATAGATTATAGACATAGAGATAGATAGATAGATAGATAGATAGATAGATAGATAGATGATAGATAGATAGATAATATTTTTACTACTCTAAACATATATATAAAATTTATCTGTCAATGGACATTTAGTTTATTTCCATATCTTGGTTATTGTGAATAATACTGCAATGTACAGGGAGGTTCAGATATCTTTATGAGGTGATAATTTTAACTCCTTTGGTTATATGCCCAGAAGAGGGACTGCTGGGTCATATGGAAGTTCTATTTCTAATTTTCTTAGGAACCTCCATAGTTTTTCACAATGGCTGTGCTAATCTATATCCCCACCAGCAGTGTGCTAAGGTTCTCTTTTTTCCACATCCTTCCGAACAGTTGTTATCTTGTCCGGACCATCCAGGGTTATCGGGGTACCTGAAAGAGGGAGTAGAGACTAAAAGGAATACAAGACTCCTTTAGCTGCAAAGGGAGGGCACCAGGGCTAGTCCCCGAGTGACCCCGTTTCTCTTTATTCCAAAGTTTGCATATAAGCACAATACAATCAGGCATTCAAACTTCCCCAATCTTCAACATTAAACTTCCCCTCTATCAAGAAGTGTCTGTACCCAGACTCAGACTATTCTGCCAACATTTCATATTAGTTTTGTCCGTGACCAGCATTTTCTGTACTTTGAAAGACACATACTATCCTTATCTGGACTCTGCTTTTCTAGGCAGACAGTTTCATGCTTTAACTATTTAGTCCCTGACATTATCTCTTGGCTTTTTGGTGATGACCATATGAGATGATACCTCATTGTTATTTTAATTTTCATCTCCCTTATGGTTAGTGATATTGAGCACTTTTTCATATACTTGTTGGTCATTTTTCTTGCCTTTTGTGTTTTAATCGAGTTGCTTCTTTCCTACTATTGAATGGTAAGAGCTCTTTACACATTTTGGATATTAACTACTTATCAGATATGTGGTTTGCCATTATTTTTTCCCAGTCCATAGATTGCCTGTTCTTTTTTTATTTAATAGGAATAATGCATAGTTTATAAGCCATCTCCACCAAGATGCCTATTCATTTTGTTGATGGTTTTCTTCTCTGTACAGAACTTTTTAGTTTGATGTAGTTCTATTTATTATTTACTCATTTATTTATTTTTAGCCTAAGCTTTGGCTGTGATATCCCAAAAATATTATTGCCAGTCAGTGTCAAGGATAGTTTCCCTTATGTTCTCTTCTAAGAGTTCTATGGGTTCAGCTTTTCTTCTTAGGTCTTTTGTTCATTTTGAATTTGTCTTTGTTCATGGTTTAAGACAAGGGTCCAATTTCATTCTTTTCCATGTGGAAATCCAGTTTTTCCAGCAGCCATTACTTTCTAACATTTACCTTATACTTATCTAGAAATATTTATTTGTTCTGGATGTTGATTTTCACCTGTTTTTCTTACAAATATTCTTCTGCTTGCCTGGATGGTTTTTTTCTAGAAATAGAACAATTTTACATTATTTTTTTGAAGCTGAAAGTTCAAATAAGACACAAATATTGGTGTCAAAATATAGAATAAGTAGTTTTTGCCCAAGTGACATAGACAGCAGTCTTCCCAATCTTTTATCCTCTCTTGCCCTAATTCTAGTTTTGAAGTCCTCAGAAGACATACAGGTCTTTCATTGTGTGAGAAATTGATGTTTATCAAATACTTTAAGTCATAAGCAATGAAGGGGAAAAAATGTAATGTTCTGCCAAAATCAACCTCAATCAAAATGGCTTCAAATAAATATCAAATTCCTTTATCTAGAACATAACCATTATCTAGAAAGTTTTTCAGACCATTTTGCTGCAGTTTTATGAGTTAATGGTCCAGCAAAGTGACCGGGGAGATGATAAAGCAATGAGAAGATACATTTCGAAGAGAAAATTTATCTTGATGAACTTGAGAAATTGGGAAGATGAGTCATTTACATTTTCTTAAGACTTCTTTTAGAGTAGTTAAAGGCTCACAGAAAAGTCGGGAGGAAGTTACAGAGATTTCCCATGTGTCTTCTGCCTCCACAAATGTGAGTCAGTCTCCCCCATTATTAATATCCCCCACCAGAGTGGTACATTTGTTACAATCGTTGAACCTGCACTGACACATCAGAATCACCCAAAGTCCATAGTTTACATTAGAGTTCACTCTTGTATGGTTTGGACAGAGGCATAATGACATGTGTCCACCATCATATTTTCATACAGAATATTTTTACTACTCTAAAAATCCTCATTTTTAGAAATAAAAATTTTAGAAAATCCTCCACTTATTCATCCCTTCACCCCTACCCACAATCCCAGGCAACCACAGATCTCTTACCGCCTCCACTTTTGCCTTTACCAGAATTTCATATAGTTAGAATTATTCAGTATATGACCTCTTTATACTGAGTTCTTTCACTTACTAATACACATTTAAGGTTTCTCCCTCTCCTTTCATGACTTAATAGCTCATTTCTTTTTAGCACTAAAAAGCATTCCATTGTCCGGATGTGCTGTAGTTTATTTATTCATTTACTTACTGAAGAACATCTTGATTGTTTCCAAGTTTTAGAAATAATGAATAAAGCTGCTATAAACATCCGTGTGTAGGCTTTTGTGTGGACATAAGTTTTCAACTATTTCAGGAAAATACCAAGGAGTGTAATTGCTGGATTGTATAGTAAGAGCATGTTTAGTTTTGTGAGTAGCTGTACCAGTTTGTATTCCCACCAAGAATGAATGAGAGTGTTTGTTGTTGCACATCCTCAGCAGTGTTTGGTGTTGGCAGTGTTCTGAATTTTTTATATAGTGCTGTCTCATTGTTTTAATTTGGATATCCCTGATGACATATAATGTGTAGTATCATTTCATGTACTTATTTGCCATTTGTATATCTTCTTTGATGAGGAGTCTGTTAAGATTTTTAATCATTTGTAAATCAGGTTTTTATATTCTTATTGTGGAGTTTTAAGAACCCTTTGTATACTTTGAATAACAGTCTGTTATCAGATATGTCTTTTGCAAATATTTTCTCTTAGTCTGTGGCCTGTCTTCTCATTCTCTTGACTTTGTCTTTCACGGAGCAGTTTTTCATTTTAATGAGGTCCAATATATCAGTCTTGACTCTTGGATTTAAAAAGTCATTGCCATACCCAAGATCATCTAGGTTCTTCATTTGACTTTTTAATAATTCGTCTGTTCTCAGTACTCACAACAGCACATCCAAATCTCCACTTTTTTAGTTATTTTAAGTCTATTTGCATTTCCTTCAATTATAGTTATTCTTATTATCTGTTAGTAGTCAGATATTTCAGAAGATGAAATGAGTGATCAGAATCAAGATGATGGCAAGAAATTAAAGAGCAACATTCATTTTCTTCTTCCCTTCCTTTTTAAAATTTATTAACCAGAAAAAACTTGAGTGTAAGGTCCATTTGTTGGGAGTCGACCTTTGAAGTCCACCTGATTGACAGGGTCCTGGTGGGCCGAAGACCCCGGGCCACAGGGCGAGCCTGGGAAACTGAGGCCCTTCTGTCTTCTGCCTTTACTGTTTGGTATGGCTGAAGAAATTCTATGCAGTCGTGGGAGAAGAAAATGGCATGTTTATGTGAAGTACTCACACCTAACCTGAGAATGTCATGGTTCATTTTTCCATTTTCCCACTATGCCACTTGGCCTTTTCTAACATATGCAAGGGTTAAACTCTGAAGCACATCAAGAATGCTTTCTTTCACTTGGTTATAAGTTACTAGATATTGCTTGAGTAAAAAATGATATAAGTATATTCACTCCTTATTTGATTTAGAATTATGCAGTTTAGTGTTTAGACATAAGGTTTTTTAGAAGGACAGGTTTATAGTAAGTTCAATATGAATTCATTATAAGTTCTAACACTTATCTAGGAGTTATGTAGGTGATTTATAACACTGTCTTCACAGACTTAGGATAAAGATTAATCGTTAAGGTTTTTACTTAATTCTATAGTTAAATTTCTTTTTTTTTTTTTTTTTGAGTTGGAGTCTCACTCTGTTACCCAGACTGGAGTGCAGTGGCCGCTCCTGGCCACCGCAGCCTTGAACTGCTGGGCTCCAGCAATCCTTCTGCCTCAGCCTTCCAAGGAGCCGGAATTACAGGCATGCGCTACCACGCCTGGCTGATTTTTTGATTTATTGTAGAGATGAGGTCTCACTGCCCAGGCGGGTCCCGAAACCACGGGCTCAGACAATCCACTCACCTTATAGTTAAATTTCAAGTAAATGTTTACAGAGTGGGTTTTCACTGAATTCATAATATACTAATTAGATACTTTTATGATAATTAACTAAATACAGAAAGCAACCTTGGGGGCCTGGGAAATGTCATTAAAAGCTTCTTTTGAGTTTTCTTTAGAAATAAACACTGCAGGATAAGAGAAAAGTAATGAAGACACCTGGACAAGAAAGACGATTAAAAAGCTTTGAAGGTCATAAAAGCCCAAAAGAGAAAAACTCCTGCTACATGAAGAACTGTGCACCTGGAAACTTTCTTGAAGCACTTAAAGGACTGTAATTTGGGACTCTTTTGAAGAGAGTTGCTGGCAGTGCTATTCTAGACATGATAATTGATAATTGTTTTATCCATGTATTAATCATAATTGGTAAATGTAATATCATACAAGTTTATATAATCAATATACATTGTATGAGGGTTGACAAAAATTATTAGGCTCTGGTTATGTTTAACAAGGTTTTTACTTTGAGTCATTAATTAAGTTTTAATGCTATAGTTTAGTGTTTTATAGTTACTTTGAAGACTGTTTTAAGTTCATAAGTTTAAGTTCACACAATGATAAAATTGGTACCTCAAAGATAACAATAATTGCTCAAGTGCCTATCTTAAGACAAAGATGTTTTCCAGGAGATTGCCAAGCATAAGGGAAAACAGCCAAATCACCATTATCCTAAACTTAAAAGCTCATTAGCAATTATGCAACCATAATAATTTTAGTTGTGTTCGTTTTATTTCATTATGTTTAGTTCACTTTATATGTTTATTCAGAGTAAAGATTAGTGTATGTATTTTCACAGTAAGTCACTTACATAGTTATTCTCTAAATGCTAGCCACTATTGTTTGGTCAAGTTAATGGACTTCATATTCCTACTATCACTAGGTACAATCTATAGTTTTGTTTTAGTGATTTTAAGCCTTTTTAATTAGACAAGTGATGTGGAACCGAAATCAAAGTAAACCTTGCATGCATTATGTTTAGTTTAAGGGAAACTCCTTTTAAACTTATCTCAAGACTTATTAACTAAAAGTAGATAGTGTTCTTGGCTTGTTCGTTTCTTCTAAGACCACTAGATGGTGGTAACTTTTAAAGGATATGTACGTGAAGGAATTTTCTTTGTCTTGCCCCTTTACAAATAGTATAAAAGCTTTCTGTTAACTAATAACGGATGTCATCTGTTCAGGAAGCAGGTGTCTGAGAATAATATTTTCGTCTTTCACCTATCCGTCTTTCCTTCAGGAAACCTCATGATCCAGCAGGGGCTGGACCCCTGCACCCATTAATTATTTACTTTGTTTTCCCAATATTCACAAGCTCTAAATAAATTTGTTCCAAATTAAATTATTAGGTAATTAACACCAAAGATGATTTGCCAAAGAATATATTCATGGGATAAAAAAATTCTCAAATTTACCACAAAGTGGTTTTATGCATAAAATTACTGTCTTCTTGAATATCTTTAACAAAGATAAATGTACTCACCTCATTCAAATATATTCATATATTTCAATATTTTCTTATTAATTAATTTTTCTCAAAGTCTTGCTCATAATGGATATATGTATTGGGTCTTATTCATAATGAAGTAATTAAAATTAAAGGTTCTGATGGCTTTTAGTTCTGGCCATGATGGAGTTATCTTACCAAACACTCCTACTGATAACAACTAAAAATTCTACACACCATACAAAAGAAAGTATTTGGGTACTCCGTGGTTTAAAAAAAGTGTTAAAGAGAGAAGTCAAAACTGTATAAGAATCCATAGAAAAGGTGAGTTCCACTTTTTTTTTTTTTTTTTTCATCTGCTGGCTTTGATCTGAGGTCAGACTAAGCCCCAGAATGTCTGGCAGACTAGGAAATGAAAGCAGATATTCCAAGAGAAATCCTCTACTTGTAGCTATAGGATTGGTTAAGATGTATCCTGTGCACAAAAGTGTGTGTGGGGGGAGCTGGGAATTGATGATTCCCATTTTCATATGCTTTATTTTCTTTTTTTTCTCTTCCTTCCAAAGCCAGTTCCACTGAAGATGTCTTCTCACTGTAGTGGAGACACAAGTATATTAAATCCTGAGCAGATTCTCTGGCCAGAGAAACTTTGAAAAGGAGCCTCTGTTGTTCAAATGGTACAAAGAGATCATGCATTATTTTTTCTACTCTTTTCTTTTAAAGCATTACCCTGAAGGGAGACCAAGTTATGTGGAACTGCATGGCATCACGGAAGACTAAAATTATAAGCAAAAATACTCTTTCAGTCATAAACACTGGCAAAAAGAAATCTTGGAAGCCAAAAAGTATAGGGGAAGTCACAGAGAAGAGATAACCAGAGAAGAGTCTTCCTAAATTCTGTAAATGAAGACAGAAGTCTTGGACTCAACCATTACTGCATAGTGTCTAGCAGAATCAAAGAAGCATGGCAAAGACTTTGATAATTCAGCTACAGTAGAAACCAGTACCCATTTCCTTGCTTAGCTACTAAATGGTACATGAATGAACACATATATACAGCACAGAAAAAGCTTTGAAAACTGAACTGACATTGGAACCACTTTTCCCATAGAAAAAAGGGCAGATCTTGCAGTCTATAGTTACGTGGTTGATTGCATCCCAATACAAAATTACTACCAAAAAAGGCAACATTTGCCAAAGAAATTTAAAAGGTTCTATGATCACACACACACACACACACACACACACACACACACACACACACACAAACAGTCAAAATGCTCAGCATGCAATTTATAATTACTTGATTTAAAAAGAATAAGACAGGTCAGACGTCAGACATAGTGGCTCACACCTGTAATCCCAGCAATTTGGAAGGCAAAGAGGAGAGAATTGCCTGGGCCCAGGGGTTTGAGACCAGTCTGGGCAACTAGACGAGACCTTGTTCCTACAATATATCAAAAAATTAGCAAGGCATGATGGTGCACACCTGTGGTGTTCAGCTACTTGGAAGACTAAGGCAGATGGATAACCTGAACTCTGTAGGTCAAGGCTACAGTGGCTGTGAGCTGGGTGCACTGCCGTACAGCATGGGTGACAGAGTTAGACTCTGACTCAAAGCAAAACAAAGCAAAACAAAATAAAACAAAACAACAATAACACAGAAAAACAAAACAAAGAAAAAATAAAAACACAACAAATAAGACTGTTCTCTAAGGGAAATGCAGTCAATCAACAGATACAAGACTTGAAATTATCCAGATGTGAAACCAAAGCCTTTTGGGTTTGGTGGTTTTTGTTTGTTTGTTTGTTTGTTTGTTTTGTTTTGCTTTGTTTTGAGTAAAGATCTCACTCTGTCACTCACTGTGAAGTACAGTGGCACAATCATGGCTCACCGCAGCCACAACCTCCTGGGCTCAGGCGAACCTTCTGCCTCAGCTTTCAAATAACTGAGACTACACCATGGCAAGCTAATACTTTCTTTTCCTACTTTCTTTTTTTTGTAGAGATTGGGGTCTAACCATGTTGTTCAGTCTAGTCTCAAACTCCTGGGCTCAGATAATTTTCCCATCTTGCCCTCTCAAAGTGCTAGGATTACTGGCTTGAGCTACCACGCGTCACCAAAATCAAAAATTTTAAAGCAACTTTTATAAACATTTCCATAAGATAAAGATGAGTTTTCTGGAAATGAATAGAATCATAGTTATACTCAAGAAAGAAATGAAAACTATAGAAAAATAACAACGAAAATTTTAGAACTAGAAAAATCATTTATCTGAGAAAAATGTCACTGGCTAGGCATTTTAGGAAAATGAAGATGACAGGAAAGAGTCAGTAAACTTAAAGACAGATCAAAAACATTTGTAATATGGAAAAAAATAATAATTTAAATAAAATGGTGCATATTTAGAGACACATGGACAATATCAAAAGCCCCAACATTTTTGTCATTGGAACCAAAGAAAGAAAGGGCAAATATTGGCACAGAAAAGATGTTTTTTATAAAATAGCAGCTGAAAACTTGCCTAATTTGTTGAGAGATACAGATTTACAAATCCAAGAAGCTTGACAATGCTCAAAAAGATAAACTCAAATGAAACTACATTCAGACAAATTGCAACAAAACCTCTCAAAACCAAAGATAAAGGGAAAAAAATGAAACCAAAGTGTAAAAGACAATGTATAGAGAACAATTCAAAAAACTGCTGACTTCTCATGAGAAGACATGGATGCTGAACAGGTGAACAGGTGCTGGGAAGAAAGACTTGACAATGTGAGTTTGATACACAATGGAAATATGCTTTAGAAATGCAAATAAAGATAGAAAGATTAGTGATTTGTCACAAGAAGAAAAAGTAAAACAATTTATCCCCAGCAGATCTGTTCCACAAAGAAATGCTGAAGGAAGTTCCTCAGACTAAAAGGAAATGATACCACAGGAAAATTTGGAACTTCAGAAATCAAGGAAGAACAACTTAGTAAATAAAATAGACTAATATTCTGCTCTAAAATTATTTAAAATATTTGTAACGGTATGAAACAAAATGTGTTAAGATGTCTGGGGAGGTTAATATATGTAGACACAATACACGTGACAATTACAATATAAAGGGGCCGAACCCAGAGACTCATGCCTATAATCCCAACACTTAGGGAAGCTGAGAAGAGAGGATTGCTTGAGCTCAGGACTTCCAGACTGGCCTGGGCAATATTGCAAGTCCCTGTCTACACAAAAAGTAAAAAATTAGCCAGGTATGATGGTACACACCTGCAAACTAGCTACCTGGGAGACTGAAGCAAGAAAAATCACTTGAGCCCAGCAGTTCAAGGTTACAGTGAGCTATGATTGCACCATTGCACTCTAGCTGGAGTGACACAAGAAGATCTTTTTTTCTTTTTGTTTTGAGTTGGTGTCTTACTCCATCGCCCAGGCTTGAGGGCTGTGGCACACTCACAGCCACTCCAGTGTCAACCTGCTGGGCTCCAGTGATCCTTCCACCTCAGCCTTTCAAGTAACCAGAACTACAGGCGCGTGCTACCACACCCAGCTAAATTTTGATTTATTGTAGAGATGAGGTCTCGCCAAGTTGCCCTGGCTGGTCTCGAACTCATGGGTTCTGGCATTTCACTCGCCTCGGCCTCCCAAAGTGCTGGGAATACAGGCTGAGCCACCGAGCCCAGCCAATGAGATCTTAATAATAATAATAATAATAATAATAATAAAAGGTTAAGAGTAACTATACCTAAATAATTGAAAAGTATCTATGTCCATATAAAGCAGTCACTATTAAATTCGTGTAAGCTATGAAAAGTTAGAAATCCATGCTATAATCTCTAAAAAAATAATTTTTAAAAACTTGTTAAAAATATAGCTAAAGGTATAACAGAAAAATAAAAAAGGAATAATAAAGCATTTTCACATAATCCAAAGTAAAACAGGAAAGAGAAGAATAAGAAATATGAGTTTTACAGAAGACAATAATGCAATTATAGAACTACTTTCAATCATAACATAGATTATGTCAAATACAAACACATCAGTTGAGAGATATTTTCAAATAGAATTTTTTAAATACCCAAATACATGAAATATATGCTATCTATAAGAAATTCATCTTAAATATAATAATATAGATCATTGAAAAGTAAAGGGATAAAAAATATAGCATGCTAACAACAATTTTTTTAAAAAAACTATAGTGGCTATAATATCAGATGAAAGACTTCAGAACAAGTAAAACTACCAGGGATAAAGATATATATTACATAATGATAAAAACCACTTCACCAAGAAGACAATAATGAGATGAATAAGTACTTATTTTAAAAGGTTCAAAATAAATGAAGAAAAAATGAATGGAATTGGAAAAAGAGACAGATAATCCACAATTATCCTTGGAGACCTCTCACTTAGTAATTGAGTGAAAATTTTTTTTAAAAAAACCTGAATAACTTTGTTTTGAAAGTGAAGAACACAGTTGGAGGAATCATTCAACCTAATTTCAAAACTTGCTAAAAAGTTATAGTAATCAATACAGTGCAGCATTAGTAAAATACTAGACTGAAAGATCGAAGGAAGAAAAGAAAATCCAAATAAATACAATACAAATAATCCAACTCTTTTTTTACAAAGACAATTCAATTTTTAAAAACGTGAAAATAGTAACTACTGGTGAGGATGCAAAACAACTGGAGCTTTTTTATATTTCTGGCATAAATGCAAAATGGTACAGGCCTCTTGGGAAATTATCAGTTTCCTATAAAGTTAAATGCATATGTGCAATATGACCCAAGAAATCAGGTTCTAGGTTTTTAACCAAGAGAAATAGTTTTATTTCACAAACGAGTCTTTATTCTAAAGTCTGAAAACATAAGTGCTATTCAGGGAAGGTGACATCATAGTCTCCGGAGGGCTGACCCTTACTCATCCATCTTTTCCTCTATTTTCCAGAGAAGAGTAGAGACACTACCGATTAACAGAAAAAAGAGGGGCGGAGAAAGTTTGGCAAATTTTGAACTTTCAGCAGAAGACGCCTTGGGTATCTAGTTTGAGAAATCTGTCATCTCTCTGGGTAGCCCAGGAGGCAACCTCTTCCTCATACCCCATTGCATTGCTCTCCTCTGATCATCTATTGCCCGTTGCTGCCTTCTCCCGTAAGCTTCCTGTTACCACTATCATCCAAAAGTCTTCCAGAAAGCAGCAAGTTTTGAAAGAAGGATCATGGTATTTTCAGTATGCTAGATGTGAGTTCAAATTCTGGCATTGAAAAAAAAAAATTAAAATCCAGCAATTTAAAATTGAAGATAGATAAGAGCAGCAGTTCTCAAAGTGTGGTCTTGGAACCCTTGTGAGTCCGTAATATATATCCAGGGAGTATGCATAATACTATGACTCTGCCTTTTAAAAATATCTAATTTCCTCACAAGTATTCAGTGGAGTTATCCAGAAGCTCTCGACATGTGATTTCACAACAGGCTAAATATGAGAATCCAGCAATCTTCCATAAAGACAAACATTACAGAGATACTAAAAAATGTAAAACAATGCCACTATCATAACACTTTTTTTCTATTTTAAAAAACATTTCTTATATTGATAAAATATATCATTTATTGATAAAATATATCATTTATGTTTATTTGTAGTGGGAATATACCATCATCAAGTGAATTAATTTCTAAAAACATTAATTTGTAGCCGGGCTTGGTGGCTCAGCCTGTAATCCCGCGCCTTTGGGAGGCTGAGGTGAGTGGATTGCCTGAGCCCCGCCTGGGCAGCAAGACCTCATCTCTACAATAAATAAAAAAATCAGCCGGGCGTGGTAGCGCGCACCTGTAATTCCGGCTACTTGGAAGGCTGAGGTGGAAGGATCGCCAGAGCCCAGCAGGTCGAGGCTGCGGTGGCCAGGAGCGGCCACTGCACTCCAGTCTGGGTGACAGAGTGAGACTCCAACTCAAAAAAAAAAAAATTAATTTGTAATGCAGTCGATATTAATAAATATAATGCACATTAAAAAGTTTTTTGTTTATTAAACTCAGTAATTCAACTCAAATAATATACAGAGTTCTTGTGATGAAAAGATTTGAAAAATGCATAAAGAGAAAGACATTTAAACAGTAGAGATAGCAAATACACATCAAATGTAAAAACATAATTAATACATATGTTTAAGGTTTAAAAGAACGTATGAGACTTGGTTTCCTCTAATGTCAAATATAATCAAGTTATTTAATAATCCTTCAATATTTCCCTTTAGACAATGCCATTTATTTTTTCTTATTACAATTATAGATATAAGATGTTATGTTAGATAAATATAATATTTATTTTAGCTAAGATCTCTTTATCAGTAAAGAATTTTGTCTCTTTCTGCTTTGTATAGATTCAAGTAAATATATGAATGACTAATTAAACATATTAAAATTATTTAGCTAATTTATTCTAAAAGAAAGCCAAAGTCTTTTTCAAAAATCTAATTGAAAGAAAGTGTATACATACTTGTAACAAGGCATCCCAATTCCCTGGTGAAAAAAAAAGTTCCCGTAAGTGTAGCCATTCTTAGAAGAGTACTGAGGACCACCATTTTCCAGGGTTCATCAATGTTTTCTGGCATAGGGATGTCAATATAAAGCAAAGAGAATACAAGACAATCCAAAGCATAGTGTTCTGCACCTCATGATAGTCTTTTTCGACCTCTGTAAAGTGATGAGTAAATACCACCCTATATATACTGAGTGCAAAACAGCAAGACAAAGCTAGATGGTAAACTCTCTGTAGTAAGGTCATCATTTCAGTTCCAAGATTAACAGTGACAGTAGTAACTACTTCTGCAATTATGCACACTTTCTAAAACTGAATTTAGAATATATCCCCATCAAATTTGCATCAATAGCAAACAACTTAAAATATTGGCAGAAGTTGTTTTTTCATCCTGTGACACCATCATGGTCCCAGCACAACACACTTTATTAGGAACCTCAGAGAACACATAAGAACCACAAAATCCATTCTTCTGGTTGTGATTTTGCAAAGATTAGTGAGAGGCATTAAAAACAAAACAAAACCTGTCAGGCAATATTTAGTCAACCTCAAGCAAAAGTCTTTAGCATAAATTATGAACAAAATGAAAATACCATGTAATCGACTAGATAAGAAGAGAGAAAACTGGTATTCTTGTCCTGAATTCACTCAGTCCAGAAATTTTTATGAAATGTTTACCTTCCACTAAATTTGAAATCCACACAGTTACATAATTGCAGATAAAGTATGCATTAGTTAAACAAATATTTATTGGATGCTCTGTTCAGTATTAGGCAAGTTTTGAGCAAAACTTGGCATTTGTCCATTCTTTTGTAGTGCCTTCTCCAACTATCTTTCTGATTTGCATTTTCCTTAAACTACTTTTGAAAAATTTGTCATAAAGTAGTTTCTGCCTGGCATAGTGGCACACACCTGAAATTCCAGCATTTTGGGAGCAGAGGTGAGAGGATTACCTGAGCTCAGGGGTTCGAGATCAGCCTGGGCAACTTGGCAATAACTCAACTCCACAATAAGTAAATAAAAAACAGGCGTGGTGGCACATGCCTAGGGTTCCAGCTACTTGTAAGGCTGAGGAGGAAGGATCGCCTGAGCCCAGCAAGTCGAGGCTGCAGTGGTCATGAGCATGCCACTGCAATGCAGCCTGGGTGACATTGAGACTGACTCAGAAAAAAAAAAAAAAGTTTCTTCATTTGGTGCTCCATCCAAGTTTCACCACTATTTTGCCACAGAAGTTGTTACTGTCAATCTCATTGCTCCATGTCACTCCATGAATTAATATTCTATGGTGGCCCTGCGACATGTGCATGAAGGAAAATTCAACCTAATTTTGAAATGTTCACCTAATTTTGCATGTTGTTCCTTTCCCATATTCTGTCTCTGACCTATGTGAAATGTACATAAAACCTCATTGGCCCTCCCATTCTTGCCATCCAGGCATGTAGGCTCATCTCTTTTTGATTTCTCAAGGATAGAATATGCCACCCGAACATTTTTAAAATTAAAAATTATGCTTAACCTTCTGCATTTTGAAATTAAGTATTGATGTTAATAGAAAGAATGCTCCAAAATCACTTAATTATGTGATTGATTGAAATCTATAGGAGCTACAAATGCAGAAATATTTCTCCTTGATTGATGGTCTTTGCCCATGGGGCTTTGACACATAATGGAGTGAGAAGGAAGGTTGGTAATTAGGTTAGAAAACAGAGAAAGATTTCATAATGTTTCTGGAGGGAGGGTTGTGCCAAGCACAAGAGACAGACTTCAAGTCAAAAATTACTTAAGAATCAGATGTGAAATGAAACTAATTAATAATGTCACATAGCCATAACCCAGACAGTTCCTGATAGGTTTTTTAAACTTAAAATGAAAACAGAGAGAGACAGACTTCCCAGAGAAAGAGTTTCCTTGGGAAGAACAGGGGGATTGCAATCTGCAGTACACCTGCTATAATTAAGTATAGATGCATCTGAGGAGATTGAGGTGAGAGAAATACACATAAATTGCTTTGAAATAAAGAGAGCATTGATTACAGGGCCTTGTTGCAGGAGCTGATGTCAGTTTACTGGTGGTGACACTGTTTCAGGTTAGTATTCTTGTGTGTGTGCCTGGCTGACCTTGTGACGCATATAGCAAGCAGCAGTTTGGACAAATTTCCTGTTTTTTGGTTTTTTTTAATAGGCATAGTGTGAGAGTCATGGTCTCTCAGTTTCATGTTATTAGGGCTATACACAAGTGACTTCACTTTGGTATTGACAATTTTCATGTTTCCTCCTTGGGATTAATATCTTACTTTGAATTCATTACTGATAACCATTCTGAGATTAAGTTCAATTGTCCCTCAGTGTTGGAACTGACATGTCCTAGTTGGTCTGGTCCAACGTCAGGGGGAAATGACCAGCAATTAGAAGTCAATGTCAAAACTCTTTTATCCACATTTGAGCAACAAGGAGGCTTGGAAGGAATGGCTTTCAGACTATCTGAAACTCATTGTCAAATTCAGGTTTGTCAGTTCCATAAATGTTGGCTATCATTTTTATGTGCTGGGCCAGCAGTACTCTGTAAGAAGATGTTCTGCAGGAATTTTACAGGCAACAGATACAAAGTTTTAAAATAATAGCACAGAATATAAATAACAGCATTATAATGATCCCAGCTTACATAATAGTTTTGACCATTAAACTAGGCGTAAAGGTCACTAACTAAATATATCCAATTACCATGTGGGCACTGAGTGAAGCCAGTTGTAGTCAAGTGGCTTGTTTTCCTATTTTGTGTTATCAGGTCTCAACTTTCCCAAAGGAATTTATACAGGTTAGCAATAGCACAGATAGCACCTTGTTTGGCTAATAGATAATTGAGGTCAATTTTATTGTCTAAGGATACTGAGGTGAGAGAATTAAATAAATGCTGTTGACCAGTGCTAGCCTTTGCAGTAGAACTGCACTAATACAGACAAATTTCTAGTCATACATTTGTTAGTGCTGACACCCAGCCCAGGCAAGATAAACCTGGTGAATGAGACAAAACCTACATCCCGAACCCTGTCAGATAACTCACATTTGATTCTGTGGTCTAACAAGAGGGTGCTATCCAGTGATTAACCCAATGGTCTTTTGGAACAAAGCAGTTTTTGTTCTTAGTTGAAAAACTGTAGTCAGATACTGGAGGAACTAGAATAATTCAGGATACAGTTCAGTCTACAGGTAAATAATAAAACTAAAACACAATTAACAGATACAATCAAATAGAAGGTGTACTACAATTTTCTTTAGAACATATTTTTTTCTCCATAGTCACCCCCATGTTTCAAAAGATAAATAAAGACTAAGTTGTTTGAATATAAGTTAATACTCATCAAACTTGGCCTGATTATTTATGTAAGTGCAGCAAGAATAATAATTGACAACATGGGCTCTTTTTAAGTTTGCTTTGCTGGAACTTTTGATAAAGAATCTAGATTGGACTTTTAAAAATCACTAGATGCTGGGAAGCCAAATCAAGGAAAACCTCAGACTTCACCTGAGGTATCTAATATCTTAGGACTCCTGGGTCTACCAGGAAGCAGCAATTTTTAGTCATTCATTGTAATGCTTGGAATTCCTGGGACCAGGCATTCTATGCACATTGTCAAATATGCCATATCCATTAAATTCCTGGTACTATAATCAATATTTTCAATTGTATCCAGTTATTAAGACATCAGATTCTTATCAAATGGATGCAAATAACTATCATAAAGATAAGAATGTTCATAATTAGTTTTTTAATTCTGGAAGCATTAGATGGGGGAAGAGGTAAATGTTTTAATTTTTGTTTACAAAATAAAATTTTATCAAGTTGCTATAAGCTATAGATAGATTAAAAGGAAAAAATGTGGTTTTTTTAATCTAGAGAACATTAAAAAGAATCAGCAACATTTCAAATAAAGAGTCATAACATTATCTTCATCAGTTCATTTCATCCCATGTAGTTATATTTTGTTTTGCTTAATCTTGGCTAGCAATTATATGAAACCATCAGTTTTTTTCATTAAAGTTCTAGAAATTTTTATTCAGTTCGATACTATGACCTTAAAGCTATCAGCATCTGGTATTCAAGAATACTTGTAAGAGTCTTTTCCATGAATCTGATTATAAATGCTTTTAGAGAAGAATTGAAACTATAACTGTGAATGATAATGACTTGGAGTGGCCATGGTTAAAAATTTGTGGAGAGTTTTTTATAACAAGCAAGTGAAAATACAGTTGGCAATTTTATGGAACACAACATTTTAACATAATAGCCAGAAGTATGACTAATAAAATACTAGATTTCTAGAAATGTCATACATTTTTGAAAAGCATATCAATAATATACCCATAAATATAACTTTTAAAAGGTTTAGTATCACTTACTATTTGACAGTGTTTCCCTTATAATTTAACAAGTAAGTCTAATTAGTTTAATATCTCTCTTTTTAAAAAGATATAATTTAGAATTTAATTTTGGAAAGTTTGTCAAAATTATCAAAGGCTTAAAACACTTGATCAAGATAGAATCATGGGTCACTGTGAAGTAAAACCAAAGTGACAAATACTTTAAAGGCAAATATAGAAAAGTTACATAGTTGTTAAAATTTTTAAAAATAAATTATTTTAAAAAACCTTAACTCTTTTAACATTATAAAGGCTAAATTTTCTTAGGCAGTCAAAGACTTAGCAAAAGACACCACAAAGCCATTAAACTTTTTCTTGTTGGTAACTTAGGCAATTATTCAAATGCAAACCTCATCTCTGCACGCATGTGCACACACAAGGCGGGGGAGGGAGTGGGGAAGGAAGGAGGCAGGCAAAGGACCTAAAAGTTACAACACATGACTCTTTTCAACTTTATTCTTTTTTTGTCATGTGTGACATACATCATGTGCCCATGCCCAGGGATACTTTTCATTTCTCTTTGTGTGTCTAACATTGTACATGAAAAATAAGAAATAATTTGCCACCTAGGATTATGTTTTTAACCTCTTCACTTTCATTCTGGAAAATTCCTCAATAACCTTAATCTATTTATAGAGATTGGAAATAAGTTACATGTAAGTTTCATCTGTTAGTGTCAGTTTCTTTTTCTTTTCTTTCTTTCTTGTTTTTTTTTTTTGTAATTTTTAGTTTGGTTTTTTGGTTTTTTTCCTTAGAGACAAGGTCTTGGTCTTTCACCTTGGGTAGAGTGCGGTGGTACAATCATAGCTCACTTCAGCCTCAAACTCCTGGGCTCAAGAGATCCTTCCACCTCAACCTTCCAGGTAACTGGGACTATAGTTGCATACTACCATACCCAGATAATTTGTTATAGAGATGAGGTCTCAGTATGTTGCATGGGCTGATCTAAAACCCTTTGCCTCAATTGATGAGGGCCTCCTGCCTAAGCCTCCAAAGTGCTGGGATTACAGATGTGAGCCACGGTGCCTCACCTAGTGTCAGTTTCACTGTAGGATATTTACTTCTGGGTTTTAGACCCTTGGAGTACCAAGGCACATTTGGAGGAGTCCATCAGGATTGTATCTCCTTGACATAATGTGGACTTCATTTTTTGTCTTTCTACAGCCATGAGTTATGCAAAAGATTTGGTCAGACCCTCAATTTCCTAGAAAAAGTTCATGCATAATGACATCTCAAGGGGAAAGTATACAAATTCTAGGTTACAGTTGGTTTTCTCCTTAACCTGGATATTGGCCCTGAAATTTGTCAATACCTCATTGGCTCCATGATATCTTCAAGTCAATTATTAAAATAAAGTGTGTAGTTTTTATAATTTGTCATAGCAGATGGGTTGGTTTTCTTATTTGATTCATTATTAGTAGAAGTGGAAGTTCTGATTTAGTTTATTAACACATCAGAATTAAAGGCTCAAGAAAGTTTTTTTATAGTCAGCAAGGGAGGAGGGACATTGTATCTCTATATCTGAGTAAAAAAAACTTTCTTGTTAGTTAGAGTTACTATTAATATGTGCAGTCTAAGATTAAAAATTTCAAAGGCCTACTTAAAAAGCATGAAAATAGCACATTTTGGAAAGGAGACAAAGTATTTGTCTACCAAAATTTGTGGATGTATAATTTTGTTCAGCTATAAATATTAAAAGTACACATATTTACTACTGTTTTAACATGGAAATGTTGAGTTCTTTATCAATAGAGGGAAACAAGTCATTGCCCATAAAATTCTTCTCTATTTCCTTCCTTAATACTTAAATACCAATGCATTCTATTCATAACATAGCTTTTCAAATAAAAGCTTTCATCCTGTGGTTCATCTTTTTTTATATGGTATATTTAATTTTTTAAAGTTCCATTCCTTTTCTTGATAATTTGTATATTTTGTGTCTTGTCTTAGAAATCCACCTGGATGTCACAAAAATATTTTCCTCTATTTATTTCTAGATTTCTTTGTAACTTTCATATATGTATTATAAATTATATATAAATAACATATAAATATATATTGTAGATATATAAATTATAAATAAAGGTATATAAATTAATTAATCTATAATTGGGTTGTATGTAATGTATGTAAGTCATGAGTTCAATTTTTTTCAATGTAGTTATCCTATTGGCTCTGTGCCTACACTGCTCTATATGTCATGTATGAGTGGCCATGCTTCTGTACTTTCATTTATTTTCCATGTGTTTCTATTTCTATCCTTGTGCCAATGCTACACAGTCAGAAATAATATAGCTTTACTTTGTTTTAAAATCTCAGGAAATTCCCTTAACCTTGTCTTTAATTGTTACCAAAACTTCAGGGATTTCATTGAGATTCCCTAGCTCACCACACAGAAAGTCAATTGCTGAGAAAAGTTTTGCCAGAGAAGGTATTGTATTCAGGTAATATCAGCTGAGGAGAATAGGAGATTCAGTCTTAAACCCATTTTTCCCATCCCACTAAAGGCAGAAGTTTATATAGTGGAGCAGGAATATGACTGTGGGAAAACAGGAATTAGGGAGTGGTAAGGAAATCATGACAGATGAGGGGTCTGGCATCACCTTGTCTGGTGAGTGTCAGTTCCTTAATTCTGTCTGGAAGGACTTGGGGTCAGTTTCCTGAGAAAGAAACTCAGATAAGACAAATGTAAGTTTCAAGCTTTAAGACAGGGAGGGTCAATTACTGTGTTTATTAAAAAAAAAAAACACAAAAAACCTGTAACCATTAGTTCTTTGGATGTTGGGCCAGGTTCATAATGACATAGTATTATCTTCTTGAGTCTTTACCTATTGCCTTTCCTCTCTCTCTCTCTCTCTCTCTCTCTCTCTCTCTCTCTCTTCCTCTCCCTTTCTCATTTTCTTATTTCTTATTTTCAGGTAGGAGTACAGTGACACAATCCCAGCTCACTGTAGCTTCAAACACATGGGCTCAGGTGATCCTTCCACCTCAGTTTCTGAATAACTGGGACTACGGGTTTGCATTACAACACTTGGGTAATTTTTAAATTTTTTGTAGACATGAGGTCTCACTATGTTGTCCAGGCTGATCTCAAATTCCTGGACTCAAGCAATTTTCCCACCTCAGATTCCCAAAGAGTGAAGATTACAGGTGTGAATCAAAGCACCCAGCCATGTTTTATATCTCTTACTTCTGACTTATATTATTATATTATATCCTCAGAAGATTCTTTTTAATTTGTTGTAAATAATCATATCATGGAAAAGTGTTGTTTTTTCTTTCTTAGTTTTTATATCTTTCCTTTAGTTTTCTTGCCTTACCTCACTGTCTAGCTAGGACTCCAAAGGAGATATTGAGTATATGTGGTGATGGTGAGCAAACTTGCCTCATTCCTGAGCTCAGAGGAAATTGTGACAGAGAGGGATTAAAAACAGTTAAAATTATTTCTTTTAAAGATCAAACTGCAAGCTCCAAAACTTGCTAGACATGGGGCTTGAGATAACCAAATAGCCCAAGGTCGCTTTCCCGGAAATTCAAGATAGTAATCCATTCACAACCTTACCCCCACGTCCTCTCTTTGTGAAGTTATCAGTTTACAACCCCTGCTTGTCATGGGTACCCTGGAGACAATTTGTTCTTTGAAAATCTGTTTTTGCTAAATACAACTTTGCAATTCTAAAGAAAAATGTATAGCCATACAACCCGACCCCTCCCTTACCTAAACTAACAAACAAAACCCCTCTCCTCTTCTGGGTTGCTCAGCCTTGGAGCATTAGCCCTTTGAGTCATGCCGGCACTAATAAACCACTAATTCCTAAGACAGCCTTGGTGTCATGGTCTCTCTGTTTTCCTGCAGCATCTCTTGGTGCATTGGCTGAGAAAGGGAGAGTTCGGAGACAGTGTTTTCCAACTCTTTTGTCATCAGGATATGACCTCCAAGGCAAAGGAAGAGGCAATCTCACTTGGCACGCAATGGACCTTTTGATCCAGAGGAAGGAGGTCCCTCCCGGCGCACTGAGGCTCGAATCCTGAAAGCACAACAGGGACCCAAAGAGGCAAGGAACTGGTGTGAGGACAACCACCCGATGGAAAGAATAGGAAGGACCACCCGATGGAAAGGATAGGAACAAGGGCTTTTGTATATACCTGCCAATAGATGGCAGAAGAGGAGCTTGATCACCTCCTAGAGTCTGCTAGTAATCTCCACTCTGAAGGAAAGGACTGAAAGGCAGTGGAAGGTAATACTTGTCTGAAAATGAACCCATTGATTCTTAGGATTAGGGTGGAGGGTTGGAGAATGTGTTGTGTGATTGCATGTAAATGAGATGGACAGTGGAAGGGTTCCACATAAAGTTGGTCTGGGTTGAGTTTTTGTACCAACCTGCCAATTCTTAAGAGGTGTATGAAATATCTCTGCGAGTAGTATGGCTAGAGGAAGATGAAACAGATGTTTTCCATACCCCTCGTTCCCTTATTTGTGTATGTCTGCCATCTTTGAATTTGCTAAAAAAAAGTTGGTTGGGTTATTATGCTTTGTTTAATGGGACATGTCATATTTTAAAAATTTTGATTAGTGTGTGCTCTTTTCTGAGGTTATGTTTTCCTAAGTGTTGCTGTCCTTTATTTGTGTAGTGTTTCTCCCAACCCATTGACACTAAAATTCCTGTCTTCTGTTGTCAAGGATGTGCGAAAGTCACCTGCCATATGTGTAAAATGCTACCAGTTATCTTGAATTCTTTCCCAGGACTACACCCTCTCCCTTCCTTAGCCTGCATTCTCCTTCACATATTCTGAAGGAGTTCATTCTAATCCACCTGTAAAGAAACATAGAAATCTCTCTTATATGCTACTTAGCCTTTTGTTAATTCAGTGCAAGTTGACGTTAACCTTGAAGGAAATAATTTTGTAATCTTTCTCTGACAACTAAGGGACTAAATAGACTGCTCTTGTTTTTTGTTGTTGTTGTTGTTTTTGTTTGTTTGTTTGAGTTGGAGTCTCACTCTGTCGCCCAGACTGGAATGCAGTGTCCGCTCCCGGCCACCGTAGCCTCACCTGCTGGGCCCCAGAGATCCCTCCGCCTCAACCTTCCGAGTAGCCAGAATTACAGTCATGCACTACAATGCCCAGCTGATTTTTTGATTTATTGTAGAGATGAGGTCTCGCTGCCCAGGCGGGTCTCAAACCCACGGGCTCAGGCAATGCACTCACCTCAGCCTTCCAAAGGCATGGGATTACAGGCTGAGCCACCGAGCCCGGCTTGCTCTTGTTTTTAAATGCTAGAAGCCAGGTTAGTTGAAAGTAAGTCTGTTTCTAAAGGTTTTGGCTTTGCCTAAGCTCATAATCAACTGCTTGTCCCTGTAAAACTGTTGGGAAGTCTCTCAGCGGCGTGTAATGAATGCTAAGTCCCTACTTTAAAATGTAGTGCTAGATCACATTATTGCTTGTCTTTTTTTGTTGTTTTGTTTTGTTTTGTTTTGTTTTGTTTGGCTATGCCTGACTAGCACACCTCTTACAAGGTTGGTAAAGCTTTAAATGTTGAATACTTTGCAAGACATAGTGAAGCAAGGGACTGGCCATTCCCACCTGATTAAGTCACCTTGCTAAGTTTATTACTTCTCCTGAGGGACAGGTAAAATACTAGGCACAATAAATTGCAAGTGTTCAAAGGCAAATTCTGGGTTTTCAAGTAACGTGAACAAGAAAATGTGTAATAATCTGTACCCTCAGACACCCTAATTTGACAGATTTTATATAATTGGAGCAAATTAAAATTATGTGGTTTAAATTTTTTTTAAAAAAGTAGTGCATTATTGAAATCAAATTTGAACTCATTACAAGTTAACAGATAATGAGGGTTGAAAAAAAACAAGACTTTGCTTTAATACCATCTGGCAATTAAATTCACTCTGTAGACATGAAGGAAAATGGTCAAAAGTTCTGCATGTAGAGGCATTTTTTAAAAATAAATTATTTCACTACTTTGCCAACAAAATTATATCCTATGGGATATTGAATACCCAACTCTAGAGGCTTAACTCAGGACTATGAATACCAAACTCCCAATTACAGAAAACTTCTGAAGTTCTTAGCAACTGAGACATTAAGAAAAAAAAGAGAGAGAGAAGGACTCCAGGATGAGCACTAGCAAGACGAAAAGTAGACAAACCTATTGGCAGTTGCCACTAATGGCAAAGCTCCAGCGACCCAAAAGACCTGCTAAGAATAAACCTGCTAAGGGGGATGGTATCAGCTGCTATAAATGTGGTCAATCTGGGTCCTTAAAGTGCAATTGTTCTTGATGGCCTAAGCCCCCAAAACCCCCAAGATGAAGACTAAAAGACCACTGAAGAGTCAGTGCGGCCTCTCCCGAAGTGGGGGGACACCTAGCTCGGTGATGATGGCCAGTGACTAAAGAGGCCCAGAGGCCAAGGCCCAGCCCAGCACTCTGTTTGCCATCACCCCAGAGAATCCTTGGGTCTGTATGGATGTGGTTGGGGTCCAAATTAATTGCTTGATTAATACTAAGGCTAAGTTTCTAGCCCTTGTGCTCATACTGAACCTCTTTCTCCTGACACCTGCTCTCCAGTGGGAGTTAAAGGTGTTCAAAGAATTAAATGTTACTAAAAGGTTAATTCAAATTGACTGTAAAAGGTTATTTACAAAAAGATAAAATGAAAAAAAAAGCAAAAAGCAAAGGAAAGATACAAAAAGGTTGTTTGTGTACAAATGTGGTTTTGGTAAAAAAAAAAGAATATAAGAAAATAGTTTTATCTAAGAAAAAATCTCATATGGTAAATCTCTGTCCTATAATGGAGTAAATAGCTATCTAAAAGTAAATATATATATATAGGACAAAAATAGAAGGTTCAATCATGTCAAAAAATGGTATATACATGCCAAAAATGGTATGTGAAATGTTTATAGAAAAAAATATATAAAAGAAATTTTATAAACAATCTAGACATAACAAAGTCTTTTCTGGATGTAAGTCTCCAAAGATTTTCAGATTTCTCTTCAAATTTTATATAAGATTCACTTAAACACCTGGTTCAAATTATGGTCCAAAACAATTTGTAAGGCTGCCACTATAGTCCAGAAAAACATTAAAAACTCCAAAAGCTGGTACTCATAATAAAGCCACAGAAATTGAAGTTTATAATTTAAGTTATGCTGGTAACTTCAAGCCTTGTAGCTTTTGTGCAAAAGGTGATCAGCCACCACCTAAAATTGTCAAAATGTATGCCTGGCTTCACTTAATTGTTCAAGGAGGGGTTTCCCTCATTTATTCCTTTTACTAAGCCAGAATCCAGCAATTTCACACCCACATAATGGTCATGCAAATGATGCCACAGCTAAAACAGAACTGAATGCCTCAAGTCAGACAGGGAGAGATTTTCAATCTCTGGCTAGGTAGGACTACTCCCGCTGTTAGCTCTGAAGAAGCTACAGAAAATTGACCTTCACCACTCAGCACCCCATATAATTATGGGATCAAAAATTTCTAAAGAATAAATAATTAAGGCAGGGTAGCTAGCACAGGCTAGACATAGATAAATGTCCCACAGGTAGGTTTTAGGAGGCGTTCAAACATTTTAAAAATTACATTCTACTGCAGGCCAAGTGGCAGCCTACCTTACCCCTCGGCAAATCCAAAGAAAACTTCATCAAATGTAAGACCAAGACAGTTCAATCTTTCAATTTGCAGTTTAGCATAATAATCACTGAAAATCTTTTGGAGACACAAGCAAACTAAACATAGGTACTTGGTATTGTATTGCTCAGGATCCAAGTCAATCCCTGAAATGGAGTAAATTTAAGTAACTTTAAAATTACTTATGGAACTTCCTGGACCATAGAGAACCCAGATATCCCAGGGGAGTAAGTGCTGCTAAAAATTGGAGAGAGGAAGGACCCAACCAACAGCTGCAAGAAAAGAGAAAGGGACCCTAAGGCATCCTACTCATCACTCATCTACTGCACTAAAAGCCTGCAAACATCAAGCCTTGGATACACCATACCTGAATGGAAAAGTATATGCGTGAACAGAGAGACACTGTTCCCAGACCAGAACAACAACCTCAATGAACAGTAGAGCTAGTAAAGGAGTTAAGGCTGCTATTTAAGCTACAAAATAATTCTTACTAAATGTGTATTTAAAGGGGGCCTATTCCTATGCTAGTACATTCTATTACCCAAATGGTTGAATTTGTGGGCAACTTCTAGTCTCAGGAGCCTCTGGGCTTCCCTGACAGGTGTCACCCCTCCAGGGGACTAACTGGAAGCATTTAAATCTGTGGATTCAAGAGTTTAGAGTGGGAAGTCGAACAGCTAATAGTAACGATCAAACAAGAATTAGTTTGCAGCAATGGCCCATTAAGGAAACAAACAGTGTGTTCAATACCAGTCTCAACTACCCAGCATCAAATCCAAAAGGTTTGGGGGGCTGTGAGGTTCTATAGAATTTGGACACCTAACTTCTCCATCATACCCCTCTATAACGCCACAAAGATGGGTGAATAGGAGCCTCTGCTATGGAAAAAAGTTCAACAACAGACCAAAAAAAACAATTATTTAGGTCGGGTCCAGCTTCTGCCAATAGTCACAGCAGAAGCTTGAGCAGAAGCTTGAGGATTCAGCAAACCTTACTGATGAGCCATTGTTTCGCTTTGTCAGCCTTTGTATTTGCCAAGTGCTATACTGTTTGTCGTTTTATTTACTACAGGACTGACCTTATTTGCTATAGAATTGACAAACTGAACATGTTGGAAAAAGGTCTCACTAGCATTTCTATTCTTTCTTATAATAAAAAGTTTGCCCATGTCCCAGTACAAAAATGGCATGGCATAAAAACAGGCAACTAATTTGAAAACATGTTCTTGGGTCTGGAAAAATTTAAGTACATTACTGAATCTGTAATCCTATTGTTAAAATCCTGTCTTATCCTCCCTTGCATAGCCCCAGTAATTATGAACTCCATCTCTAAGTTTGTGAAAACAGTTGTTAAACAACAACAACAACAAAAACTGCGGCCCACATAATGTCAATGCACCAAATTAAACATGATTCTCTTAATCCATAAAGGGTCGAGCATCAAAAGGGGGAATGTGGCAGAGAGAGGCTAAAAACAGTTTAAAATATTCTTTTAAAGATCAAACTGCAAGCTCCAAAACTTGCTAGACATGGGGCTTGAGATAACCAAATAGCCCAAGGTCACTTTCCTGGAAATGCAAGATAGTAATCCATTCACAACCTTACCCCCACATCCTCTGTTTGTGAAGTTATCAGTTTACAACCCCTGCTTGTCATGGGTACCCTGGAGACAGTTTGTTCTTTGAAAATCTGTTTTTGCTATATACAACCTTGCAATTCTAAAGAAAAATGTATAGCCATACAACCTGACCCCTCCCTTACCTAAACTAACAAATAAAACCCTTCTCCTCTTTCTCTGGGTTGCTCAGCCTTGGAGCATTAGCCTTCTGAGTCACACCTGCGCTAATAAACTGCTACTTCCTAAGATAGTCTTGGTGTCATGGTCTCGCTGTTTTCCTGCAACAAAATGACTTTACACAGTCTCATCTAGAAATAGTAGAAGAGTGTATTAGCTTGCTAGGAAGCATAACAAATAGGGTGGCATAAAAAAATGTACTGTTTCTCAGTGCTGGAAGATAGAAATCTGAAATTAAGGAGTTGGAAAGGTTGGTTCTGATAAGGTTTGCAGGGGGATGGGAGAGGAGGTTGTAATTAAAGCAACTCATCATGAGAACCTCACAAAGGGAGAACGGAGTTGCAATGGCCCATAAAGCTAACCCTCTTCTCTAACAGTGTCCTGGTACTAATTGCTTTACTACCAATATCTGCTTTCCTGAGACTTCATCCCAAAGCTATGACTGATAACATCTTGGTACTGACTTGTCCTGGTTCTCACCATCAATATTTGCTTTCCTAAGGCTGCATTTCAGAGACAATAATGTCTATTCTATCTCACTCACAAGCAGATAAGCACCATGATTCACCGTTTGTCCCCAAAACTCCCTATGTATCAGTCCCTATGGGGACCTGGAAATATTGTCATGTGGCCTCTAGTATCCCAGAACCCCAGAAAATTCTGAACTCACTTCTTATCTTGAGAGGAATGTAAGGCCATTGGTCTCTGGCAGGGACTTAAGGCTGAATTTCAACACCCTGATAGTGACTGGTTTAGTACAGCCATCTGCACTTCCGCACTTCAAGGCCATTGGAACCAGCATCCCCAACAGTGCCTACATCTGCATCTCAAGGCCCTCAAGGCTGGGTGGCTGACAGCTCAAACTCCCTAAACTGTTTCTTGGAACCCGTTAAGCCTTCACTGGGGTTTTATAAGGGGCCTGCAAGAGAACAAAGCTGCTGGTTCTTCTTTAGGGTCAGCTTTTCTTTCCTTTCCCTCTAATAAATTTTCTTTAATCAAGAGAGGCATGTCTTCTCTTTCTCCACACTCACCTTACAGGTTCCTTGTGAGGGTCATGAGGGAGGGGTCTGCTCCAGGCCTCTCTCTCTGGATTATAACTGGCATCTTCATGTTTGCATGGTCTTCTCTCTGTATCTTCACATATTCTTAACTCACTTCTGTTTCTGAGTTTCCTCTTTTTATAAGGACACCTGTCATATTGGATGAAGGCACACCTAATGACCTTCCTTGACTGTTTCTGCAATGACCTGGTCTCCAAATAAGGTCACCTTCTGGGCTTAGGCCTCAGAATGTGACTAACACATGGATGCCTTTAACACTTCAACCAAGTGAATCCTGAGGACCCTTAGACACTGGACAAGTGGAACATGAACTGACAAAAACATACTCACCCCAGACAGATCTTTTGAGTTTTAGAGGCCTGACTCCCAAGGAATCCTAGGCCTTTGTTGTCCCTTGCTGCCTATCTGTAAGTAAAAAACCTGCTTCATGTAACTCATGTATGTGAATGTACTAACTCACCAAACTCAGATAAATTGGTAACTAGTGTATAATGAACCTGATTCACAAAATTGGCCCAGCAATCAGGGTCCAATCTGATAGAATTAAATATCCTCCAGTACCTATTCCAGAGCAGAGACATCTTCCTGGGCATGTAGGGACTAGACATGCAAATGAGTGTTTTCTGGAGAAAGGGGAGTGATAGTGGAATATTAGTCATCCCCCACTTTACCTCCATAAACACAAATGACCTGGCTGCACAAACTGAGGCAGAGAATTAAAAGAATATAGAAGCATGGGAGTATAGCACAGGATCCTCACACTTACGTGACAGTCCATTTCTGGGACCAGAAAGCTACTTGAGTACCCAGAAATGGTAATGAGGCTCCTGAGAATGAACAACAAAAAAAAAACATCCTCAGATGGTCCCTGAGGCATCTGAGAGAGAGCCAACACACACAATACAGGCCTTCACAGAAAGGGAGACTCACTATCTAAATGACAAATATTTCTTGAAAAGGCCAGAGTGGTTGTACGCAACCTGGTGATGTGTTGTTCCCTTGATAAAAGAACACTGCAGATTCAAATGCCTTGGACTGAATAGCAGTTAGGAATGGAGCCAAGGTCTCCATGCCAGAGGCCAATGGCCTTATATTCCTATCAAGATAAGAAGTGAGTTCAGACTTTTCTGGGGTTCTGGGACACTAGAGGCCACATGACAATATTTCCAGGTCCCCATAGGGACTGATACATGGGGAGTTTTGGGGACAGACATGGTGAATCATGGTGCTTATCTGCTTGTGAGCAACATAGAATAGACATTATTGTCTTCATTTTAAAGATGCAGGATATAAAATCAGAAAAAAAAATAACTTTCCCAAGGAATATATTAATTGCTACTGCTCTGATTCAAACTTAGTTTAGCTAATAATAATTTTAATATTCTTTTACTATACCTCAAGATATCATAAATTACATTGAATTACTTTGGACTAAAATCTACTAAATATAGGCAACAGGTACATATTACATGTTTATAAATTCTGACCCAACCTTGTAACATACATGAGGCCATTATGTGTTTTAAATTATATTGACAAATGAGAATGTGAGTTAAGGGCAAATTACCTAACTGGAAATCATTTATCAAGAATGATATTCTAGTATCAGTAAGTCCTGGAAATGAATAACTCTATCTATCAAGAGTCAATTCACTATAAATATAGTCTTCTTTATATTTTTCTAGGAGTAAAATATTCCAGTACACATTAAACAAATGTTTGGATTCCATAGGCCTAAGTTGGAGCTTGTTCCATTGCTTGGGAGAATGTTTTTTTCTTAGTCAATGAGATTTATTGCCAAATCACTTACCAGAAATGAAAGGTGCTCATTTTCCAGGTAACATAAATGACTTAGGTACCCATTGCATATAAGCCAAGGCAAATTAAAGCTTTTTTCTTAATTTTGTTTTTTTATTTCAAAATCACTGTGCATGTAAAAATATAAAATGATGTGAGAGGTTTCCAAAATACAAGACTGAAAAATTCTATTCTAGACTTAAGCCATGACATAAAGTTGTAAAAATTAACATAATATACAGTAAATATTTTAACAATTTTATTACTATCTTTCAGATACATGAAAAAATGTCATGGTAACTTTGCCCCTAAGCTAATTTTATAGATGTATTTTAACTAAAATTATGAATATATATATATACATATCTGTATATATAAATAAAATGAGGATATTTCAAAGTATACATATAATATATGTAAATATAATAATAAAACTCCATAATCACAGCAGCTAAGGAGGAATTTCCAATTATATATATGTATTATCCAAAGGCAAATGGAATTTCATGCAGAAAACTAATAATAATGACCAATAATAGCTTTCCTTCTAAAGAGAGGCTGTAGAGTGGTAGAAAATAAATAGAGGAAATTATGAAAATAATTTTTGCTACTACCTGGGAGTTTGAAAAGTAGGGCATTGCATTTAGAACCTCTTTTTTCTTCCAGGGAATAAAGTCTCATCTTCAGCTATTGGGCAAGGAGTGACCCATATATATATTTTTTTATTTGAAACACAGTCTCCCAGGAGCAATTGTCTAAGCTACAGAATGGCATCTCCAGAAAGAACATCTGGACAAATGAAAATGCCTTCACCTATATTAAGTGAAAAGTTTGAGGTCTGAAGGATATGTTTCAAAAAAAAAAAAAATCACCAAAAGAGGGAATTAATAGAAATCCAAAAGGCACCCTAGAAGAGGAAATGAGAAAATAGAATCCTGCAGGGGTCCAGCCCCACAAGGGTAGTGAGGTTTCCTGAAGGAAAGACGTATAGGCGAAGGACGAAAATATTATACTCGGACACCTGCTTCCTGAACAGATGACATCCTTTATTAGTTAACAGAAAGTTTTTATACCATTTGTAAAGGGGCAAGACAAAGAAAATTCCTTCACATACATATGCTTTAAAAGTTACCACCATCTAGCAGTCTTTAGAAGAAATGAATAAGCAAAAAACACTATCTACTTTCAGTTAATGAGTCTTGAGACGTTTAAAAGGAGTTTCACTTAAACTAAACATAATGCATACAAGGTTTACTTTGATTTCGGTTCCACATCACTTGTCTAATTAAAAAAGCCTTAAAATCACTAAGACAAAACTATAGATTGTACCTAGTGATAGTAGGAATATGAAGCCCATTAACTTGACCAAACAACAATGGCTAGCTTTTAAAGAATAACTATGAGAGTCACTTACTGTGAAAATACATACACTAATCTTTACTCTGAATAAACATATAAAGTGAACTAAACATAATGAAATAAAACTAACACAACTAAAATTATTATGGTTGCATAATTGCTAATGAGCTTTTAAGTTTAGGATAATGGTGATTTGGCTGTTTTCCCTTATGCTTGGCAACCTCCTGGAAAACATCTTTGTCTTAAGATAGGCACTTGAGCAATTATTATTATCTTTGAGGCACCAATTTTATCATTGTGTGAACTTAAACTTATGAACTTAAAACAATCTTCAAAGTAGCTATAAAACACTAAACTATAGCATTAAAAATTAATGACTCAAAGTAAAAACCTTGTTAAACATAACCAGAGCCTAATAATTTTTGTCAACCCTCATACATATGTATATTGATTATATAAACTTGTATGATATTACATTTACCAATTATAATTAATACATGGATAAAACAATTATCATGTCTAGAATAGCACTGCCAGCAACTCTCTTCAAAAGAGTCCCAAATTACAGTCCTTGAAGTGCTTCAAGAAAGTTCCCAGGTGCATAGCTCTTCATGTAGCAGTTTTTCTCTTTTGGGCTTTTATGACCTTCAAAGCTTTGTAATCACCTTTCTTGTCCAGGTGTCTTCGTTACTTTTCTCTTATCCTGCAGTGTTTATTTCTAAAGAAAACTCAAAAGAAGCTTTTAATGACATTTCCCAGGCCCCCAAGGTTGCTTTCTGTATTTAGTTAATTGTCATAAAAGTATCTAATTAGTATATTATGAATTCAGTGAAAACCCACTCTATAAATGTTTACTTAAAATTTAACTATAGAATTAAGTAAAAACCTTAACGATTAATCTATATCCTAAGTCTGTGAAGATGTGAAGACAGTGTTATAAATCACCTACATAACTCCTAGATAAGTGTTAGAACTTATAATGAATTCAAAATAAACTTACTATAAACTTGTGCTTCTATAAAACCTTATGTCTAAACACTAAGCTGCATAATCCTAAATCAAATAAGGAGTGAATATACTTATATCATTTTTTACTCAAGCAACATCTAGTAACTTATAACCAAGTGAAAGAAAGCATTCTTGTGTGCTTCAGAGTTTAACCCTTGCATATGTTAGAAAAGGCCAGGCGGCATAGTGGGAAAATGGGAAAATGAACCATGACATTCTCAGGTTAGGTGTGAGTACTTCGCATAAACATGCCATTTTCTTCTTCCACTACTGCATAGAATTTCTTTAGCCGTACCAAACAGCAAAGGTGGAAGACAGAAGGGCCTCAGCTTCCTGGCCTCGCCCTGCGGCCCAGGGTCTTCGGCCCACCAGGACCCTGTCAATCAGGTGGACCTCCAAGGCCGGCTCCCAACAGAATCCAGCCACTTCCACCATGTAGTCTCAAAATGACAGCGATTCCCAATGGAACAGGATAGGAATTCTGGAAGCAAAACCTCAATTCCTCAACCAACTTATTTTCAACAAAGCCTCCACCAACAACCAATGGGGAGAGGGGAACCTATTCAGTAAATGGTGCAGGGAAAACTGGCTGACCACATGCAGAAGACTGAAACAGGACCCCTACCTATCACCATACACAAAAATCAACTCTAAATGAATCAAAGACCTAAGTGTAAAACCTCAAACTCTAAGAATCCTAGAAGAAAATGTAGGAAACACCCTTATGGAAATTGGAATAGGCAACCAATTCCTGATCAGCTCTCCAAAAGTGAATGCCATAAAAGATAAGATAGACAAGTGTTACCTCATCAAATTGAAAAGCAAAAGTAACCATCAAGAGAGTAGGGAGACAGTCCACGGAATGGGAAAAAATATTTGCCAACAGAAAATCTGACAAAGGCCTAACATACAGGATCTACAAGGAATTCAAATGTGCTGAAAGGAAAAAAACAAACAACCCTATTTAAAAATGGGCAAAAGATAAGAATAGACACTTCTCAGAAGAAGACATATGAGCAGCCAACAGATATATGAAAAAATGCTCAGCCTTACTAGTCATCAAAGAAATGCAAATTAAAACCACATTGAGATACCACCTAACTATAGTCAGGATGGCCATCATCAATAACTCAAAAAACAACAGATGCTGAAGAGGATATAGGGAAACAGGAGCATTTCTACACTGTTGGTAAGAATGTAGACTAGTACAATCTCTGTGGGAAACAGTGTGGCAATTTCCTAAAAATCTGAATATCAGCCTTCCATACGACCCAGCAATCCCCCTTCTGGGAATATACCTGGAGGAACTCAAATTACTCTATAATAAAGATACCTGCACACACATGCTTATTGCATCATTATTCACAATAGCAAAAACATGGAAACAATCGTGCTGCCCATCAAAAGTAGACTGGATAAAGAAAATGTGGTACATTTATATGATAGACTATTATGCAGCCATAAAGAAAAACAAAATTATGAACTTTGCAGCAACCTGGATGAAATTAGAGTCTATAATATTCAGTGATTTATCATAGAAACAAAGATCTGAGTACCACATGTACGCACTCATAAGTGGACCCTGAACATTTATCATAATACTACAAGAAAAGGATTGGCAGTAGTGGGACACTACCAAGGGAGGAGGGACATGTAACATCAAAAAGGGGTACCCACACTTTACCTGTATAATGACCATGTATGTACCTAACCCTCATTTGTACCCTCATTTTTAAAATAAAATAAAATAATTACTTTTTTTAAAAGATGATAGAGGTTCCACAGTCTACAATAGAAATGAGTAGAGACAAAGTTTTCCCTAGAAGTTCTCCTAACGGCCCTCATTTCTCCCTGGCAATCTGAGAAACATGATTTACTGAACAAAGAGAATCATCTATCAATTTCAATTTCAGAAGCTATCAGGAAGTAACTCACGGAGACCACATAAACTGGTAGAGGCCAAAGAGACTCCACTCACACCCTTTCTAGGCAAATGCTGCTGATTCAGGAGGCATACAGAGCCCATGTGTTCAATTTCTTCCTTCTTCAAATTATATTGAAATAAAGATAAAGAAATTGATCTAATTTATAGCAGTTTTGAAAAAAAGTGAGTAGACACTTCTCCTACTAGGGGTTCAAGAAAACTCCAAACTTTAAACCATGAGAACCTAGAAACAATATCAGACTGTCAAATAGCAGGAAAGAAAAGGAGCAGAATTAAGTGACTTTGCCATTATGATGATGTCTTGGACTACTCTTGCTGCTTTCTGTGTCAAAACTCACTCTGCTGAAGCTAGTTTGCTTCAACTGCAAGAATTCCCTCCCCCACCTCTGGACACACACCCAAATCACACTTGTGTATGACAGTCTCAAAAAAGTGCTGCCTAGTGCACAGGGTTGAGAGTCATTGACTAAACAAATAAGGAATACTTAGGAAACTATGCCTGGTCATTGTTCAGATGGGAAGACTGTTCAAGGATTCAAATTACCTGGACTAGCCTGCAGAGCACTGGCAACCTGAAGAGCAGCAGTGGAAGTCACTTCCTGTTTATCACAATAGAGCAAGTAAGACAAGTCATACAATTGAGACATTGAGCCAACCCAGCTGGCTCACATTCCAGTCTCTTGTGCCAGTGATCTGCAATATTCAAGAACATTTCACTTCTGACAGTCATTTGGAGAGGAAGCAATTGTGCTCTTTATAACTGATACTACAAATAAATTCTTCCAGCAATTCAGAGAATGCTTTGTCCAAGACTAGCCTAGTATCAGAACTGCAAAAGAGAACTCTAGTTGCTTATAAACAATTGAATTGTTATTTCCTCAAAAGCAAAACAGTTAGGATTTGGAGAGAAAAGCTAGTATGAACAACTAGTCTCCAACATCTATATCACTGATTAAATGCAGTTTTAAATCTTCTGGGCAACATAAGGAGACCATTAAAACTTTATTCTATTAATGGCAACCAGAAGGATGAACAATTGGGGTAGTATGAAAAGGCAGCAGTAACACTTTAGTCTGATCCCAGTTTAATGTCACTGGTACAGCAACTAAAGCAGCAGCCCAGGCCCCAGGCACCCCTCATTGAGGAGAGGTGCTGACAAGGAGAAAGCCTGCCTGCCGACAGGCATAGTCCTAATTACTAGGTTGCCTTCACAATTCCAGAAAATGGTCTTTAATATTTTTAGTCATCTGATATCTGGTTTTAACCTTTCTGAGTAGCTAAATGAATTTTTCTTTTCCAAACGACTACACTTTTTCCAATTATATTGTCTGTTTCTCTCCACTCAATGCCCTTCCCTATTATTCTGCCGTGGAAGGGGGCTTAAAAAGACATCTACAATGTCAAAAAATTAGGCTAAACATGTACTCAGTCTTTGCACAGTTAAAAGTTTCCCTTCCTGGAAACTGGCAACAGTACTTGCTGGCTAGGTTAAACGGTCTAACAGCTTTTTTTTTTCCGCTTCTGTGAACCACGCTTGCACTGCTTGAAAGGTACCGAGGCCTCCAGGATATTGCGATTTAGCCCACTTGAAAAATCCCAATGTGGTTTAGCCTTTCTTAAGTAAGCCCCTACAGCTAATCAGGGCCTCTTGCTGTGGGACTGTTATGTCCAGCAGGCAAGTGGCCACCAGCCCAGCTCTTGGCTAATAAAAACCTCTCCTTTTTGTAACTTGAACTTCTGGTGTTGTAGTCTGTAAATTAAGTGCTCAGACCCTATTTCACTGCCATCCTTCAAATCTGCCCAGATACTCCAAGGTTAATCATTTCTCCACAGACCTAAACTTCCAGTTGTCAGTCTAACAAAACTCTTCCAGATATTTTAGAACATATTAAACATGTACTTTTTAAAAACTTACTTTGTAAAATTTTACTTCTGACAGTCATTTAGAGAGGAAGCAGTTGGACTCTTTTTAACTGATACTACAGATAAATTCTCCCAGCCTGTAATCCCGCGCCTTTGGGAGACTGAGGTGAGTGGATTGCCTGAGCCCACTGGTTCGAGACCCGCCTGGGCAGCGAGACCTCATCTCTACAATAAACCAAAAAAATCAGCCGGGCGTGGTAGCGCATGCCTGTAATTCCGGCTACTCGGAAGGCTGAGTCGGAAGGATCACCAGAGCCCAGCAGGTAGAGGCTGCGGTGGCCAGGAGCAGCCACTGCACTCCAGTCTGGGTGACAGAGTGAGACTCCAACTCAAAAAAAAAAAAAATTCTCCCAGTAAAAATTCATAGAATGCTTTGTCCAAGAACTAGCCTAGTATCAGAACCTCAAAAGAGAACTCTAGTTGCTTATAAACAATTGAGCTGTTATTTCCTCAAAAGCAAAATGGTCAAGATTTGGAGAGAGAGGCTGTCAGATGTGAAATGGTTTTAAAATTTTACTTTGTAAAATTGTGCATGTAAATATATAACCTAGTGGCTCTCTTTTCTACACTTCCAAAGTCTCTACTTAAACCTTTTTAAAGTCAGTTATCCTGGTTTTTCTTGCTTTATAATTATGTATGTAATAGATATTTTTACTAGATTGTGAACTTCATAAACTCTGGCACAATTTCTTAGCCAACCTGTATCCCCCTCAGGGTCTAACATGGTGGAATTCCTAATAAATATTATGAAAAAAATAGAAGAATGAATTGGTTAATATTGTTGTTTAGCTTACAGAATACCACGCTTATAACCAGGAAGCTAGAATCATTTATAAACAGATGGCAAGTAGGAAAGGTTTTCATAAATACAATATTCTATCACACCAGAAATAAAATATTATCTATTAATGTAATAGAGGAAAAATATCTCTCTATACGTTTGTGGAACAAAGATTACTACAAATAAAACTCGATTTCAAGTGAGAATGGTATAAAGCAGATAGGTATCTAACTTTTTAGTGTCTATGCCAGTTGGTACAAAAAAACTATTTTATAGAAAGCAAAAGGCATCACATACTTAAATATGTTCATTCCCTTGATGAAGCTGTTTCTTAAAAGAAAAAAAAACACTCTCTTGCTAATATGAAAAAAAAGTATGCGCTCACATGTTCAGTAGAATGTGACTCAAGAAAATGTATTAATAAAAGGTTCTGTCTTTCTACTCTTGAGAGTGGAGTAATAACAACCTTATATTATTTTCAGATAATCTGAGTGGTGATACTGACATAAACAAGAATAAGATATTAATGCCACAATCTATCGGTTACTTATTATATGAAAATAGAATTGCTAGTGTCTGTGGCTAAAGATGAAACAAACATGGTATGCCCCTCTAGTGACGTATACTCTAGCAACCAACTTCTATGGGCTGGCACTTCAAGAACTGTTGAGATCAATTTAATCAGGAATTTATATGTTTTAAAAGACTAGTAATGATTATAAATGTGACAGCAGGAGCTATAATTAAATGTGAAAAGAGTACTGTAATGAGAAAAAAAAATCTTCTTCACAAAGACCAAGAGGGAAACTAGAATTTACTAAAAGAAAAATATGTGCACAGCCCCCAATACAAACATTTGACTTAAGAACACTTTCACACAGAAATTACAACCCTTCCACCAGAAACTTTGCTCTCCACATGCCCTTGTCATCCTAAAGAAAGAAACTGAGGCAAAATTAATGTAGAAAATTTATTTGGGCCAAGGTTGAGGACAGTCACCTGGGACACACTTCCAAGTTGCCTTGGAGTGTGCTCTGTGTAACCTTTGTCACAAGCAGGTTGTTAAAGGTAAAAGAGGATAAGGAGTGGGCTGATACGAAGTTTTCTGACAGAAATTTTCATTGATTTATGGAAGCATCAATTAATTAGGGATTGGCTATACATACTTTAACTATATGGTATCCAGTGTATGGAGTTTTATAGCTACCTAGCTTCAGCTAATCCAAAGCACCACATAGAAAGTGTTTCAAGAGGTCATTATTTAGCTCAAGGAGGGAGTGAGATGTGACTACTGCTACATGCTGGTATATTTAAATGCATCTTTGGGTCTGATAATTAAAGGGGGTTCTCATTCCTCAGATACAAAATTTCTTTTTCTTTTCTTTTCTTTTTTTTTTTTTTTGCACCTCCCTTGACTTGATTTCCTTTCTTCTCAAAGTTGAGAGTACTTTCTCTCCAGGGTTTCCTTCCATGGTTTTTAAAGCTCCTACCAATTCCCTCTTAGCTCTGATGATGCTGAAAAATTTCCTACGTGTCTAGGGAAACTCCAATCACCATTCATACCAGAAGCTCCCATCATCTTGAAGAAACAGAAGGATGCAAATCTCAGGGTCCAGAGGAGCTCAGAGATTCTTGAAGACTCTGAACAAAGGAATATAATGAGGGCCATTTTATTTCAGGCATATGCTAAATAGAATGCCAAAAGTTACCCGAACTAATGAGCTCTTTTTATACTGAAAGGTACATAGAGTAATTGTGAATTAGCTGTTTAGAATACATGCTCTGTATGTTAAGGTTGTACTTTGTATTGAAAATGGTTTTCTCTTTGCTTATACACCTTTTGTTCTATAAGAAAAATATAGTGCTATATCTTGCTCTATTTCTCTTAAAATTATTTGGGAAAGACATCCAGATAGCTGAGGATAATGGAAGTTTTCTAAGTCTGTATATTCTCAAAAGTGCTCAAAAAAAAAAAAGATAAAGAACAAACAAACCACTTCCTTCATGATTAACCAAAAAAGAGAGGGAAAGTAAAAACTTGAACATTTTCTATTAGTAAAAAAAGATAAGAAAGATCAAACTCTAGAAAACTAATTTTTATTTTTCTGCCACTGACCTCTGTAACAGGCAAAAGCAGGTTTGGGAAAAAGGGACAAGCTTTCAGGGTAAGATGGCAGGAATTGAATCTTCTCTGTTTCTCCCATCTAAATGCAACCAACTGCCCTAGAAATAATTTACAAATCATAAAATGACTCTGAAAGTCGGAAAGAAGAAGATGGACTGGCTTGGGACCTCAGGTCTTGAATGAATGATACTGCAGGGAGTCTTCTGAATTTTCATTTTAGCTTCTATATATCCAAGATGGCTGCAACCTGAAACACCAATCTATCCCCTACTCCATACCAGGCAGCAATTGGCAGCTCCTGCAGGGCTGTTGTCTCCTAACCCTCCACTCAATAGCAAAGTCACTCAGACAGGGAGGCTCCTGGCCCTTCACTCAGAGGCAGAAAGTAAACCTAATCTAGGTCTCTCCATCCAGTGTCAGAGAGCCACTCAAATACTGCAGTGCTTGGCTCCCTCCCACCAGCAGTAGACTCTTCTCTCCCAAGCACACCAACAAAAAATAAAATGGGGAGGTGGCAGGAGAACACACCCAAGAAACTACTCTCCATCCAGTGGCCTGGCAGTCCCATGCACTGTCCACCTAAAGACATCTGGAAGTCCAGGAAAGCATTTCCTCCCCAGTAGGCACCACAGCAGGGATACAGCTAAAGTTCATACAAAGCTGGAAGAACAAAGCAGAAGAGATTAGCCCTATAAGGGCTCAGAAAACTAAATAGTCATTGAAGCGATAGCCCACAAAATCAGGCCAGATCCTACTAAGCCTAAACAGGCAACTGCCTGCTAAAATAGAAGATTTAAATGCAGCCCAGTGTCCTAACATAATATTCAAAATATGAAGAATACAATCTAAAATGACTTCATATTACAACTAGGAAAATCACAACATGAATGAGAAAAGACAATTAACAGATATCTGTATTGAGATGATTCAGATCTTATAATATCTGACTAAGATTCTGAAGGGGCCTCCATAAAATATTCCAAGTAATTATTCGGTCCCTGGGGATAAATTTTAAAAATTAGAAAACCTTAAGAAAAAAATTCACGTTATTAAAAAAAAAAGAGGGGTGGGAGTGAGGACCAACGGAAGGCCCAAACTTCACCTGTATGTACACCACTCATGTACCTAATCCTGACTTGTACCCCACATCTCCAAAATAAAATATTTTTAAAAGAACTAAAAAATACAATAACTGAAAGCAAATAGTAATGTGAAGAAAAAAGAAGATAGAATCAGTGAACTTGAAGACAGATTGATAGAATATACTCAATCTGAACAACAGAGAAAAAAAGATGGAAAATAAAATGAATAGCATCTCAAGAACCTGAGGACAATGATGGAAGCTCTAACATTCACATTATTGGTTCGGAGAGTAGAAACAATATTTATAAGAAAATCCTGAATAGGCCTCTGTCGATTAAGGTAACTGAATTCATAATTTAAAACACGCCCACAAAGCAAACTCACAGCTTAGAAGTCATCGGCAGTGAAATATGTCAAACATTTAAGGAAGAAATTAAACCGATGTACACCATTCCTTCCAGAAAGTAAAAGAAAAGGAAACAACTTCCAACATATTTTATGAAGTCAATATTAACATTGATAGAGAAGAACAAGAAAATGTATAGAACAATATCACCGAATGTACATAGAACATTTCAAATACTTAACAAAATATTACCAAATCAGCCGGGCTCGATGGCTCAGCCTGTAATCCCGCGCCTATGGGAGGCTGAGGTGAGTGGATTGCCTGAGCCCGCGGGTTCGAGACCCGCCTGGGCAGCGACACCTCATCTCTACAATAAATCAAAAAATCAGCCGGGCATGGTAGCACATGCCTGTAATTCCAGCTACTCGGAAGGCTGAAGCGGAAGGATCACCGGAGCCTAGCAGGTGAGGCTGCAGTGGCCGGGAGCGGCCACTGCACTCCAGTCTAGGGGACCGAGTGAGACTCCAACTCAAAAAAAAATTACCAAATGAAATCCAACAAATATGAAATAATAACACAGGATGAAGTGGCATTTATTTCAAAAATGGAAAATTGGTTCAGTATATGAAAATTAAATAATGCAAGAACCATGGAATGAGATTAAATAAGAAAAATCACAAGATCATCTCAATAAATACAGAAAAACAGTTTTGTTCTAAATTGATATCTATTCATTATAAAAACTCTCAGCAAACAAGCAATAAAATAAACTTTCTGAAACTAAAGGGTATCTACAAAAACTTACAGTAAATATCACACTTAATAGTCGAAAAAAGAATGATTTCCTCCTTAAGGAACAAGGCATGGATAGCCACTCTCTCATTACTTCTATCTGTGCTGGTCTTATCCAGCACAATAAGGAAAGAAAAATAACAAAAATATGCAGGTAGGAAATAAAGAAGCAAATTTATTCTCAGTATGCTTATCTATGTAAGAAGTGCTAAAAAAATCTACAAAAAACTACTAGAACTAATAAGTGAGCATATCAACATTACAGAATAAAAGATAATATATGCAAAATCAATTGTTCTATTTACTAGCAATTAATAATCAGATATTATTTTAATATTACTTACAATACCATCAAAACATATGCAATACTTAGTATAAATTTAACAAGAGACCTCAAGACATATACACTTGAAACTATAAAACATGGTTGAGAGAAATTAAACTCAAGACCTAACTACATTGTATTAATAATAATTCTGTGTGAAAAATTGACAGAATCAAAATGGAGTCAGTTGCATTAAACACACTAAAAGAGCGAGAAGACCATGAAGGGAGAGTTCTTAAGCATATATGCCTAATAACAAGTATCACAAAAGATGTTGCAAAACCCACAACCTTGCACAATACTTTGAGAGGACATCTATCCAGTAACTGCTTGTCCAGTCTCAAACTGGAGCTACCTTTGTTATTGATCTTTGTAGCCAAGGATATTTATCTTAGAACAATTATGTAACCCTCCTCATTTTTCCATTAAAAACCTTTGTCCTCCTTTGCCTCTCTGAATATACACATAGCTACCTAGGGTATGCATGTTCCCACTGAAGTGCCTATTTACTGAATAAGTATTTTTTTAGAGAATCTTCCTTTTTGTTATTTAGATTGACAACTGTGTACATAAGACAGAAGACTCGGTATTATTAAGATGTTAGTTCTCCACAAATTGATGTATAGATTCAGTGTAATCCCAGCCAAAATCCCAATGTGCTTATCTTGTATATATTGAATAGACTAAAATTAACTTAGACATATAAAAGACCTAGAAGAGCAAAAACAAGTTTATAAAAAAAAAAGATCAAAGTTAGAGGACTCACACTACTTGATTCCAATATTTACTATACCACTTCAGTGATCAAACAGTATTTATCAATATAAACATAAATATGATTATTAGAACTGATTAGAAACCCACACATATATAGTGACTAGATTGTATCATGGTAACTGCATACAAAAAAAGAAATAAATAAGAAAAATAAGCAAAGAAAATAAAGAATGTGTCTTATAAAAATTAATTCCAAATAAGACCTCTCCCTTCATGACCTTGCATAAAATATTACATTATTGTTGTCTTTGGAGAAATCTCAAGTATTTAGAGTTTCAAAATAAAGAGTTACTCAGGTCAGATGTGGTAGCTCATGCCTGTAATCCAAGCACTTTGGGAGGCCAAGGTGGGAGGATCGCTGGAGTCCGGGAATTTAAGACCAGCCTAGGCAACATAGCAAGACTTTATCTCTACAAAAATAAAAGTAAAAAAATTAGCTGGGAGTGGTGGCACTTGCCTTTTGTCCCAGCTACTCAGGAAGCTGAGGCGAAGGACTTCCTGAGGCCAGGAGGTTGAGGCTGTAGTGAGCTAGCATCATGCCAGTGGATTCCAGCCTGAGCAACAGAGTGAGAACCTGACTCAAAATAAATAAATAAGAGTAACTTTATCCAAAAGCTGTAACTAGACTGGCAGCTTCTTTTATACATAATCTAATTATTTTTTAATTATAGACTATTATCTATATTTAAAAATAACAATTTTTAATTGTTTTATTTTCTTGGTAGACTTATTTCCATCAATTTCATTTCCTTTCATTTCTTCTTCAATTTCATTCAAATTTTAAATAATCATTCTGTTATACTATACGACCAAGAAGCTGCTTCTGTCTTTCTCATACAAATGGCTTCATTTCCTTCGCTAAGAAAAAAGAAAAAAAACTAGGAAAAAGTACTATTTCTATACTTGTCACTGTTACAAAAATCTTGCTTACTATTTCTGCCCAGCCTCATTACAGTTTTCTGACATATCACTGGACAGTGCCCTCACAGATTAAATTTTAAAAATTCTATGGGATCAGCAAGTCACACCACACGTCTTCTTATACACTCTTTGTACAATACCTTGCTAAGAGTTTATCAGGTATCAGACATTTTATAACTCCTCAGCTTTAGAGATAAGGAGACAGAAGTCCAGAAAGTCTGACAGAAAATTGACACAGCTAGAAAATGACAAAGTTGAATTTACTACATTTCTTTAACTCAGTGTTCCATCTGTTTTAATAATATATATAAATAATTACTAGAGTCTATGAAAGAGGCTGTAGGAAATTGAAGCGAGGTTAATGAGGACTAGAGAAATCAAGAAAGGCTTGTTAGAAAAAAAAACACTTGACTTTGAAGAATGCCTTGGATTATAAAAGGTGATGAATGTGAATGACATGCTGGGTGGCCTTGAAGCAGCCCTGTGTCACATTGGCACTTGGGTCTCAAGATTTTCTCACGGAAACATTTCTTTGGTAACAGCGCCCTGGTTTGATTGAGGGAACTTCTATAGTCCCCTTGGATGGAGCCTTTGGCAGAACTGTTGATAAAGAGACTGCCATCCTTCAGTCAATAAATAATATGGTAACTCAGGTGGGATTTGGATCAAGCAGGGGATGGTTAGAACTGATTCACCCCCATGGTTGTACCCTGGAAGTTTTGCCCCTACTGACTTCTCTGGAACTGCCCCAGCTCCCATACATTTTAAAGCATGATACTTTTGGGGGAGGCGGAGTCTTTGCTTTCAGTCCTGTAAAATTCTCAAAGTCTTATCAGCTGTATTATTACTTTTCCCCCTAAATTAGCCACAGTCAGATTCTATTGCTTGCAACCACTATAATCCACTAGATACAATCAATATGTGAAATGAGTTCAGAACTGAAAACTCTCTGTTTTATCCAGTACTGGGTAATTTTAAAAACTGTCATTTTCAGATATAGCCATGTAACATTCTCTCTGGAACATTCTGATGAAAATAGTACAAAGCATCATCTGCAATACTGTTATTCAATATGCCCTGCTTTGTAAATGACTTGTCTTATTCTACCATTCCCCCCTCAAGTCTGTCTTTCATACTATAAGAGACAAATTTTCCTTTGACTCCCTTTTCTGTGGCATCACAGAATGTTAGAGCTTAAGGGGCCTCATAGGTCAGCAAGTCCAGTTTCTTAACATGAGGTAAAAATCTGATACACAAGTGGTGAAACAGCAGGTACAAGATCAACAAATAACTTCAAGGAGTGCTAGATCAAAAACCAAGCCTAGAATTATTACTTGTTTCAGTGCCCTTCATCTGACGCCATCTCTCCCCTCTCCCTTAACTTTCCTCCCCTCACCTCTCTTCTACTCTTCCTACTGTTCCCAAACCTTCATGGACTTCGCATTGCCCAGCTTATTAAATATAAATTCCTTGGCCTGAATTCGAGGCTCTTCCCCGTTACATGAGGGGAGACCCCCCAAAAAACCAGAATTATCTTTTGGAGGGCAGACTCCGTACAGCACAGGCTTCCCTTGGCTAGGTAAGTGTTCTAGGAACCCATCAGCATCAGTGAACCAACCAGCTGACATTGTTGTGAGAGGCTACGTTTGGCTTCAGTAAATTGCTTTTGGAGATTCTTTCAACATGTTTTCCCATTTCTTTTTTTTTTTTTTTTTTTTTTTTTGAGTTGGAGTCTCACTCTGTCACCCATACTGGAGTGCAGTGGCCGCTTCCGGCCACCGCAGCCTCGACCTGCTGGGCTCCGGTGATCCTTCCGCCTCAGCCTTCCGAGTAGCCGGAATTACAGGCATGCGCTACCACACCCGGCTGATTTTTTGATTTATTGTAGAGATGAGGTCTCGCTGCCCAGGCGGGTCTTGAACCCGCGGGCTCAGGCAATCCACTCACCTCAGCCTCCCAAAGGCGCGGGATTACAGGCTGAGCCACCGAGCCCGGCTGTGTTTTCCCATTTCACAACGGGTACGTTATGAGTGCAACTGCCCACACTGTGCTGAGTGTTCAGCAGTTTTTGATTTAAAAAATGGCATGACCTCTGTGCTGCTGTTTCTCAAATTCATGCTTACACCAAAGGGCCATGTTTTGAGGTGGCATTTTTAAGACTCCTATACACATATATATACACATATACATATGCATATATGTGTCTATATATAAAGTAGGCTTGAATATAAGTTTCATAAGTTATTTATTAATTTCACTAGCAACTTTCAGCTTTGGGTCAATTTACTTACAATTAAATCACTGAATGACCAATTAAGCAAAGCCAATTTGACTAGGAATATATTCATAAAATGAATAGTTTCACAAATTTTTGAAACTTACCAAAATCTGTTTTTAAACTCTATTCTTTTTAATATGGTCAATGAATAAATTACACTTTTGTTAAAATTAATGTGAAGTTTTTATATGTATTGGTTCTTCCTGATGTCATGAAGATGTTATTTGCAAAAAATGTATTTATTGTAGATCTATTCTTATTTGTAAAATAGTGGTTAAGGTCACAGAGTAGGAGCCAGACTGCCTGGATTCAAATCTTTATTATTCCACCACTCACTAGCTATATAATCTTGAATAAGTTAACTCTCAAAGACTCAGTGGCCTCCTCTGCAAAATGGAAAGAGTAAAAATGATTGAGGACTAAACTCTGACCTTTTTTCTTTACTTTGCCAAATTTCTAACTAAAAGACCTGGAGAGACAGGTTTTTTAATTAACCTTATACAATATTTACTTTTCAACCTGACTCTCACATAACATCATTTAATAGATAGATAAGAAAAATCAAAGTATTTTATGGCTCTGTAAAGTTGTCTTTGGGGACTTTAGAGATCCTTTAGGACATTCACCTATTATCTCTGAAGTCTGTCCCCACTCATGAAGCTTCATCTACATGTCAAGAAACTTGATTCCCTTATTATTCCATTATTCCTCAAGCTGCCCATTTCCTTTACTGCTTTCAAAATATCTTAGATAACTCTTACTAACTAATTGCCATTCGGGAAATCATTAAATCTTCCTGTAGCCTGCAAGCCCCCACCTGAAGACTTGCCTCTCCAGAGGCAAACCAATGTAAATCTTACATATATTGATTTATTGTTTCTTGTAACTTTTGTCCTCTTAAAATATACATAACCAAGCTGCAATTCAACCATGTCAGGCACACATTTTCAGCACCTCCTGGGGATGAATGTCACAGGCCTAAGATCTCTCACATTTGGCTCAGTATAAAACAGAGAATTCATTCTTGTCCAAACCCCATCATTTCTCCAATGATATGATAATTGGCCTAATGACCAGAAAAAAAGATTAAATAGATCTGGAGAAAGACAAGTACTACCTTGCAAGTCATTTACTTCAGGTGAGATTTACACTTAGTATGAGCTTTTCAATTGTAGGCATTGTAATAGGTGTATAGTGATATCTCATAGTTTAATTTGTATTTACTTAATGACTAATAATGTTAGGAATTTTTAATGTACTTTTCATTCTGCTCTTATTTCTTAGAGTTTTACATGATAATTTTTTCATCAAAGGAAGGAGAATCCTTATCACTCACTAATCTGCACAATATTTTTTATGTAAGATAGCAGAAAACATCATGTCCAAATGTGATTCTTGTTTCTGCTAGTCAAAGATAGACTTTTCTCCCAGATTCTGTTTTCTGAAACCTCTTCAGAACTACAGTGAACTGGATGTTTTCTGCCTGGAGTCCAAAAACTAAGGAACATATGAAGAGACTTTGAATAATTTTTTCATCAGGCTCATGATACTGGAAATCACAGGTGACTTCCAATTATGAATGGAATCAGTGCTAAAATTTTTCCAAATCAGATATTGTATATAGGGATAAAATCTATCTCTGAAGAGAGAAAATACAAATTATAAAGCCTAGTATAATATAATATTATCAAATCTTAAACATCACAAACCATCCTGATGCTGAGCAGATTGAAATAAAATGTGTATGACTTAGGTGAGTTGTGAAATAGTTGAACTTCTGGGTTGAGTATTGAACATTCCCAACACAAAGAAATATAAATTTTATATTATATGCATTAAAAAATCAGTAGGTACCCTATGAATATGTACAACTATTACGTGTTGATTAAATCAATAAAATTGTTAAAAAGTGAAGTAGCTCTAATATGAGGAGCCCTCCAGGTATTCTCATACTTTTACAGCTGCTATGCCCTTGGACTTGGCTATACATTCTCCTTTTATGAGGCAAAGATCTCCTCACCACATGGTCTGTTCTTAAGTACAGACCTTTTGAAAGAGTCTTCCCTTCATTCTCCAGATATTGTTTAAACAACTCTCACCATATGTTTCACTTACCCTTATAACTAGGGTGACCACATAATTCTTTATCAAAATAGGGACACTTTTGAGAGCGAAAATGGGTTGTCACATCAGGACAATGGGTAGAAGCCAGGACTAATTTGGGCAAACTAGGACTTCTGTTCATTCTAATTATATATTTTTATTGCTACATTTGTTTCTGAACTTTCCTTTTCAAGTAAGTAAACAGTGTTTTGCTTATAGTAGGATTTAGTTACCATTATAATAATTTACTTATTTAATTAATTAATGTCTAAGGAGACTAGAGAGGGGAACGTCTCCAATTCACCAATGGCAATAGTGACTGGAAACTAGAGCTGGAAACTAGAACTGGCAGGTATTAGGGATGGAGAGGACCAAGAGAATAGTAAAAATAAAGAAGAGAATAAGTAAAGAAAATTCTAGATAACGTATGCACATACACACTCATACAAACACACACACATACATAAACACATTTTGTAACAAGTTGAACCATGGCTGCTTTTTGTTAAACAAAATTTCATTTTGTTAAATAAAATAATGACAAAACTTTAAGACTTGTAGTCCAAACATTTTTCTGTCAAGAAATTAAGGGAAAGTTTTAAAGTCAGAGTATCATGTGGTTAGTGTTTGCTTCATCTTGTATTTCCAAAGATTGGGAAACACATGTAATGTCATGGCTTTGAATTACTTTAATCAAATAACAATGAATTACTGATGCATAGTAAGCATTGATGTTATTATCAATATCTTTATAAAAATAAATGCTAGTAATTTATTGGCTATTCTGAAAACAGGAGATTTTGTTTACAGCAGAAGACAGAGAGGTGATTAGGAGTACTGAACACTAGAAAAGAAGTCGGTCTGACTTGGGTTGTTACTAGAGAATTCACACAGGCAGCCTGAAAGCACCAGTGCTAGGGAAGCAGAGAAGAATACAAAGGTATGAAAGTCATCCAAAGAATTTGACTTTCTTTGTATTTCTGTCCTGGGTTCAGTCATGGTGTCTATGAAGACCTTCTGTGCTGCTTGTCATGGTACATGTCATGGCATATGGCCCTAAGATCACCAACATGAAGAAAAGATCAAATGCACAACATGCAGAAGCAATAAAGCTGATCCTAATTTCTTCTGGTCTCAATCGATGGGGCCATTTTCCCCAGTTCCTGAAACTAGAACAAGTCTGTGGCTTTTACCAGAATTTTTTTGTTATCTCATTGAAAGGAACAAACACTGCAAAGTCAAGGGAAATCTGAGGTTTTGGGGGAGTTGAGAGGTCTGTATGCCAATTTGGGGTTTTGTTTGTTCTTTATTATAAAACAACCTTAAAACAGCCCCGGGAGGTGTGTAGCCTCCTCACAGAAATCTATCACACAAGTATCTGTGTCAAATTCCTGTCTGTGGAGGTTTGACTGCCCTTCCCACATCTCAAACAGTCAATACACTCTATCAGCACACCTGCACTCTCCCACTGTCTTCCTCAAGCACTTTTATAGTACATAACATCTTTCCCCATGTTCTTTCAGATAAAGCTCAAAAGCCTAAGCACAGCATGCAATGCTTCCTGTTTGCCTCCATGTTTTAGGATTTCTACTGTCATGGTTCCTTTCTAATTTGGTCTTGAGGTCTCTCTCTTCAGAAGGGCTGTAAGCCAAAATGACCACTCCCTAGGAGAGCCCTGGGAGTGGAGTTAAGTTGGGATGCGTGTGTCAGGTGAGATACAATAAGGAAGTGAAACCAAAATGCATGAAACAAAAGAAATGTATTACAGGTTTCAGAGATGTTATGGATGCCAGTGGAAGACACAGGAAGTCTGAAGGTGGCAGAGAGTGCAACCATTGGGTAGAGAGAGAATGAGAGTGAAAGAAAAAGAGAGAGAGAGAACCTGTGGGGCTACATATTTATTAAGGTCATGGTTGTCATCCTTTAGGCTTTCCCATAGGGATTATAGATTGGCCAATTTAAAGAAAACACACACAAAGGGGAGAATTTACTTACATGACTCTGGTGTTCACCATTAGGTTTAAACACAGTTAGCGATTGTGGGAGGTGTTGGGTTTGAGACAGTGGGATGAGGAACAAGTGTCTACATCGCAAACAACCACGCGGGGGGGGGGAAGTTTCAACTAGGCCAAAGGTGACAGGGTACCACTAATTTCAAACGACTTAATTTCAAACAATGGATGCCGAGGCAACAACCACATTAAACAAATTTACGACACTATGTCTGTAGTTACCCAACAACACCCAACTATTGCGTGTTTTGTGCTTCTTTTCATACTTCCCTACTTTGCAATGTGCTACCTCTCACCTTCTTTCCAACTATCCTTTTGTGGAGTAGTTAGTCAGCTTTTAAATCTCAGTTTAAGGATTAATGAACTTCTCTTATTTCTCACAAGTAGGATTAACCATTTCATTTTTTTTTTTGGTACTCACCTAAACTGGCACAAATTTTTATGATAGTAAATAAAAATGTTTGATTGTATTTACTTATATAGAGGGCACACATTTCAACTCACTGACTCAGATGAGTCAAAACAAATGTAAGTTTCATTTTGCTAAATCAACATGAATCAATCAGTCTTCAAGCCCTACCTTTTGAAGGGGTTGAAGAAGTCCATTTCATCAATGGATAATGCTAAATCATTCTGATTCTTGCTAAAATGTTAGTTCATCTAAATTGCTATAGTTTCATGTTCCATCCTTCCTAGTAGCTGGAACTACAGGTATGTGCCACCACGCCCAGCTAATTTTTCTTGATTTATTTTGCAGAGGAGGTCTCCCCAGGTTGCCCAAGCTGGGCTTGGGCAATCCTCATGCCTCTGCCTTACAAAGTGCTGGTATTACAGGTGTGAGCCACTGGGTCTTGCCTTGTAAAGGATATTTTAAAGGATACAATTATGACATCTTGGGGAAGATGGCAGCCAAGTCAGCTAGACTATGTGAGTCCCAGCGTGAGTGTCTGAAAAATTTTGTGTATGTGCCAGTGAGTGAGTGGGCATGTGAGTGGCTAACTGAGTGAGGACTAGGGAGCTAGTGACCAGGGCTCTCCTGGTACAGCAGCTGGTGCTGCAGCTGCTGGGCTTGGACCCTAGCAATTCCCAGGAGACAGAAGCCAAGCATCTTTTTTTATCATCAAAACTCTTCCTGGGAAGAAAATATTGGGATAGACTGACTAAGTAGGGGTTTGTGAGCAAGCGGCCAGGGCCCTGGTGCAACAGCTGGTGCTGCAGCATCTCTGCTTGGTCCCTGGCTCTTCCCAGGTTGCAGAAGCTTTGCCATTTTTAAAAAATGGACAAAAGTTTTCCTGTGAAGAAGTAGCAGGGAGAGACTACTGCCCCAGGCTCCGCCTCATCACTGCAGCAGGAGAAACTATCGGCTCCAGGATTTCCCTCACCACTTCAGCGCCTGGCCAGGCACTGGCAGCAGGGGTTGCACAGGGAGCCTAGAGGCAGAGTCTTACCAAAGAGGACAAGAGAGGCACCCTACCATCATCTTGAAGGCAAGAAAGGAAAATGCTCAGATTTGCTCACTACAGAGCAACAGACCCAATCTCTGTGACTGGCAGATTAACTACTCAGGGGTTGCTCAAACCACAAAGGAGATATTTTGAAAACACAAACTTTGGAGAGACCTGACAAATGCTGAGTCCCAGAGGCCCCACCCCCTACCCTAATCCAGCCATAGGACAAACGGTGTGACTAGAAAAGACAAGGAAGAACTCCAAAAAGATCAGTGGTGAGTCTGGGGCTGACCCAAACCCCCTCCTCCCCAGCAATCCACTGAACATCAGGCCCACATAGCTAGGCCACGACTGAGAGGGATAAACCCGAGCAGAGCCTGGACGTCAGTTGCAATAGGAGAACTCCATTCCAGGATAGGCCTGGCTGGGGCACTCCCCACACACACACACACAGGTACATACTTGGGAAAGACACAATCCTGCACCTCCCCAACCAGAGGAGAGCTCCCTGACCATACAAGAGTGGGTGGAGAGGACTGCAGCTCCACCCACCTCCACTGCCCCTTCTCCATCCCTGCTCCAGACACTGGAAAGAGAGTGAAAGAGGTGGAAGCTCTGCAGGAGACACCAGACTAGAGGAGCAACTACAGAGTCTGCCACAAGAGGGCAGTTTTTATTTTAATTTTTAATTTTTTTAATTTTTAAAAATTTTTTGCCTGTTTGTTTGTTAGTTCATCTATCTTTTAAATATTTTTCTTTTTGCATAAATGTGCATGTGAGAGTTTGATCTGCATCCCCTACTTTTTTTCTTTTATTTTTCTGCTTCTTTCTTCTTTTGTTTGTTGTTTTCTGTTTACGTGTATATGTGAGTGATTGAGTGCTCATCTTTCAGTTTTGTTGTTTGTTGGTTTTTGCTCTTTTGTTCTTCTGATTTTTTTTTTATTTTTACTTTTTTTAGTTTAAGGTGTGTGTCAATACATGTGGGAAGGTTCAATCTGAATTTTTTTCCCCCTGTCTTTCTGTTTTTCTTCTCCATTCACTTTGTGCTATGCATGTGTGTTTGTACTTAGTTTTCTTGTTTGTTATTGTTGTTGTTTGTTTTATTTCACTTTGTTGTTATTCTGGTTTGTTTGGGATGTGTGTGTATGTCTCTGTGTGTGTGTGTTCAAATGTTTTTTGTATCAATTTCTGCTTTCATTGTTCTGGGGTTTTTTTCTATTTTTTTATTAATTCTTGTCCATCTTATTCTATATTTCTCTGTGCTCCTCATTGCTGTCACTATATCTCAGACTCAGGGGGCACACACACATACCCATTGCATCATCATATAGAATGGTGCTAGGGAGTGGGTCTCAGGGAACACATATCACAATCAATGAACACTGTAATTTGAAAGTTGTTTCTGAATCCTAGTGCACCATTCCCTACCTTATTCAACGTTCAAAACTCCAAGAGACAGCAAAGTTTCCCACCCACAGTCCTATTTCAAAATAGAACAAATCCAGAGCCTAGATCAGGGAAGAATAGAGGGCTAAGCAAACATCAGAAGTGAAAGCCTTTCCCACTGACACTGAATAACAGAACTAAAGAGAAAAACAAGAGATCTGTCACAAATGAGGAAAAACCAAAAGAAGACCACAGGTAATTTCAAGTTTAACAAAGAGAAAACTCCTGAAAAATCAGATGTCGCAGCCCAAACAATGGACATCATCAACAACTGGCCCCAGAATACCACAGGAATTAGGGAATGGATGGAAAGAGTGAATAAGACTCAAGAAAGACAAGATGCAATACTGAAACAACTTGTAACAGAGATTTTGGCAATTAAAAATTTCATCCAGGAAATAAATAATAAGATGACAAGCATGGAAAGCAGAATTAATCTAACTGAAGAAAGAATCTCAGAACTCAAAGACCAGAACAAGGAATTAACCTAATCTGTAAAAAACATAGAAAGAAGACTCAGAAAGAAAGAACAATGCCTACGAGAGATCTACAATCATATCAAGAGGCTGAACCTACACCTGATTTACATCCTAGAAGAAGAAAGGGAAATGAAGAAAACGTGGAACAAGTATTTCAGGAGGTATTCCAAGTAAACTTTCCCCAATTCACCAGAGATGTGACCAGCATAGCACAAGATAAACAGAGAACCCCCACAAGACATCAAATGAAAACACCACTCCCTAGACACATAGTAATTCACCGACATAAAGTAGGCAAAAAAGAAAAAATCCTAAAGGCAACAAGAGAGAAAGGTGAGACTACCTACCAGGGAAAACCAATCAGAATAGCAGCAGACCTATTGGCAGAGACACTACAGCAAGAAGGGACTGGAGTCCAATATTCAAAGTCCTCAAAGATAAGCAATTTTCAACCAAGAATCTCATACCCAGCTAAGCTCAGTTTCATCAGTGATGGAGAATTAAAATCCTTCCCAGACATTCAATCCCTAATAGATTATGCAGCTTCCTAATCAACTCTACAGGAGACACTTTAAAAGGTATTAAGCACAGAAAAAAGAAAGAAAAAGAATGACCACATACTTCTCAAGAGAACAGCAGAGCACAGAATCAACAGAGAATACAGCACAACAACAAACTTGAAAACACACACATACATCAACCCCAAAGAAAAAGAAAACAAGCAAACAAAAAAAAACTTTGTAGAACCTCACAATAGGGAAAAACAATCACATTACAATAATCAGCCTGAATGTGAATGGACTAAAAGCACCACTGAAAAGACATAGAATGACAAACTGGATAAGAAACCATGATCCCGTTATTTGCTGCAACCAGGAGAATCATCTCACTATAAGGGATCACACATACTCAATGTTAAACAATGGAAAATGAGTTTCCAGGCAAATGGATCACAAAAGAAGGCAGGAGTCATAATCTTATATCAGACAAAACAATCTTTAAGCTATCAAAAATTTTAAAAGATACAAAACGACACAACTAATGATAAAAGGTTCAATCCAACAAGATATATCCATCCTAAACATAAATGCAACCAGTACAAGAGCACCAGCGTTTATAAAGCAACTAAACTACTAAGTAAACTAAAAAAAGATATTGACTCTAACACTATTATAGCAGGGGACTTAAATCTCCCACTAACAACCCTAGGATAGATCATCGAGGCAAAAAATCAACCAAGAGATCCAGATCTTAAACTTGACAGTCAACCTAATGTACTTAATAGATACCTACTAATTATTCCACCCAACAACCACAGAATATACATTCTACTCATCACCACATGGAACGAACTCCAAGATCTATCACATCATTGGCCATAAATCAAGCATAAATAAATTCCATAAGGTTGAAATCTTGCCATGCACCTTTTCAGATAATAGTGGAATAAAAAATAAATATCAATACCAACAAATTTCCCCAGTCCCACAAAGACATGGACATTAAACAGCATGATGCTGAACAACTCCTGAGTCAAAACTGAAATCAAGTAATCCTCCTGCCTTGGCCCTTCAAATCACTGAGACTACAGTCATGAGCGTTAGGTCCAATATACATTACTTTTAAGTTAGAACATATGATATAGGAGTTTGAGACTGGCCTGGACAAGGTGGCGAAAGCCTGCCCCTTCAGGAAAAACAGGAATTGGCTGAACATGGTGGCGTGCACCTATAGTCAAACTACTTGGGAGGCTGAGGTGGAGGGATCACCTGGGCCCAGGAGATCAAGGCTGTAGTGAGCCATGATGGTGCCACTGCACTCCAGTGTGGGTGACAGAGTGAGACTCTTGACTCAAAAAAGAAAAAAGACACAGAAACAAAGAACTGAGTATCACATGTTCTCACTCATAAGCAGACCTTGAACAATTATCATCATACTTTAAGAGAAGGATTGGCAGTAGTGGGAAACTGTTGGGAGTAGGGAGAGGTGGATTGGCAGTAGCGGGAACCTACCAGGGGGACACACTTCATCAACAAGTGTACCTGCATAATGAACATTTGTGTACCAAACCCTGAATTGTACCCTACATCTTTAAAATTAAAAATTAAAAGAAAAAGAAAATAGATGAAGGGGTTTTAAAAAACCAGAAATCAAAGCAGAAATTAAAAGACTACCAGAAATAAATGAAAATGAAGAAAGAACTTACCAAAACTTCTGGGATGCCATGAAAACAGTTCTAAGAGGGGAATTTATACTCTATGAGCACACATCTAGAAAATGGAAAGATCACAAGTTGAGAGCCTAACAGATCACCTAAGGGAGCTGGAAAGAGAAGACCACCAAAACCCCAACTTTAGCAGAAGTATCCAAGTCACCAAAATAAGAATCTAAATATGGGACATAGAAGACAAAAATATCATAGAAAACATCAACAACAAAAAAAGTTGGATTTTTGAAAGGATTAGCAAGATTGATGGATCTAGCCAGAAAGACCAAGAAGAAGAGAGAAAAAAACCCAAATAAGCACGATCAGAAATAAAAAGATCAAATGACAACTGGTCCTGAAGAAATATAAAAGATTATCACAGATTACTATGTACACCTATATGGAAATAAACTTGATAGTCTAAATGATATGGAGGACTTTCTGACATCACACAACCTCCCCAGATGGAAACAAGAAGACATTGAGAAGTGTCTGTTAATATCTTTTGCCCATTTTATAATGGAGTTGTTTATTTTTTTCTTCTCAGCATGTTTGAGTTCCTTGTAGATCCAAGATGTTAAGCCTTTGTCAGACCTGGAGTTGGCAAATACTTTTTTCCAGTCTGTAGGCTGTCTCCCTGCTCTCTTGATGGTTTCTTTGGCTTTGCAGAAGCTTGTCAGTTTAATGAGGTCCCACTTGTCTATCTTATCTCTTATGACCTGTGGGTTTCGGGTTTTGTTCAGGAATTGGATGCCAGTTCCAATTTCCGTGAGGGTATGCCCTTCATTTTCTAAGGTTCTCATGGTTTGAGGTTTTACATTTAGGTCTCTGATCCATTTAGAGTTTTGGGGTTTTTTGTATATGGGGATAGATAGGGGTCCTGTTTCAATCTTCTGCATGTGGTCAGCCAGCTTTCCCAGCACCATTTACTGAATAGGTTATCCTCTCCCCAGTGGTAGGTGGTGGAGGCTTTGTCAAAGATGAGTTGGTTGAGAAGTTGAGGTTTTGCTTCTGGAATCTCAATTCTATTCCATTGATCTATATGCCTGTTCCTGTACCAATACCAAGATGTTTTTATTATTGTAGCTTTATAGTAAAGTTTGAAGTCTGGTAATGTGATACCATCAAAGGAAGACATCCGAGCAGCCAACAGACACATGAAAAAATGTTCAACCTCACTAATTATCAGAGAGATGCAAATCAAAACCACACTGAGATACCACCTAACTCCAGTCAGAATGGCAATTATCAATAACTCAAAAAATAACAGTTGCTGGAGAGGGTGTGGCAAAAAGGGAACACTTCTACATTGTTGGTGGGAGTGCAAACTAGTACAACCTCTGTGGAAAACAGTATGACAATTCCTAAAAGCTCTAAGTATTAACCTCCCATATGACCCCACAATCCCCCTACTGGGAATATACCCTGAAGAACTCAAATCACTCTATAAAAAAGATACCTGCACATGTATGTTTGTCGCAGTATTGTTCACAATAGCAAGAACCTGGAAGCAACCATGCTGTCCATCAAAAGAGGACTGGTTAAAAAAATGTGGTACATATACATGATGGAATACTATGCAGCCATAAAAAAGAACAAAATCATGAATTTTGCAGAAACCTGGATGGAACTGGAGTCTATAATACTGAGTGACCTCTCACAGAAACAAAGATCTGAGTATCACATGTTCTCACTCATATAGTGGACCTTGAACATCCACCGTAATACTATAAGAAAATGACTGACAGTGGTGGGAAACTGTGGGGAGAGAGGAAGGGAGATGGGATTAACAGTAGTAAATATCTGTCTGGGGATGGGGAGACACCTCTTATCAACAAGGGTGCCTAAACAAAGCATATTTGTATACCTAACCCTTAACTATACCCCACAATATCATAATAAAAAATATTGATTAAAAAAAAAGAAGACATTGAGACACTAAATAGACCAACAACAACCCAGGAAATTGACTCTGTTATACAAAAACTACCTACAAAAAAAGCCCTGGACCAGACGGCTTTCCAGCAGAATTCTACAAAACATATAAAGAGAAGCTGGTAACAATCCTATTGAAAGTATTCCAGGCAATTGAGAAAGATGGAATTCTCCCCAAATCATTTTACAAAGCTAACATCACACTGATACCCAAACCAGGTAAATCCAACAAAAAAAGAGAACCACAGGCCAATACCCCTTATGAACATAGATGCAAAAATCTTCAACAAGATTCTAGCAAATCAGATCCAAAAACACATCTCAAAAATCATCCTCCATGACCAGGTAGGATTCATCCCCAAGATGCAGGGCTGGTTCAACATTCGAAAGACCATAAATGTAATTAAATACATCAACAGACGTAAAAACAAGAACCACATGATTATATCATGTATTTGATGCAGAAAAGTTTTTCTTTTTTTTTTCTTTTTTTTTTGGAGGGGTGTCCTAAATCCATTTTATTACCATTCCTCTGTTTCTTTAACAATGAGAACTGAACAGGTAGGAAAGATTCAACTATTTTAAAAAGATAAACTGAGAAATATGCTGGAACCATAAAGCCCCAATGCATACTACTACAGCAAAAGTGGTGCTGTACCACTCTGGTCTGGGCTGCTCCAAGGGATACTGAAGGGACTCAAACTTACTTTGGGTTGAGAAAAGTTTATACAACAACGGGTCAAAAAGACTAACCTGGAAATAAACCAAAAACCTTGGCAGGAAGAGACCTCTTGTGTCAATACTTTATTTTGGTGTAAAGATGGGAAGTTGGAAAATACATTGTATTTAAAATTTCCTTGGTTCCCCCTCACACTGTGGAAACTCCCTCCCCCCAGAGCAAATCTGTTCAAACTCAAATACTTAAAAATTACAGTAGCCAAACAAAAGCACAGAAGGAAAAAAAAAAAAACAGTTGAAGAAGGCTGCCTGGGCCAGTAGTGTCACTTGGTATGGACAACTGAGGTGCTGAACAGGAGCTTCTGTTTCTGTTTTTTGTGTTTTTTTTCCTTTTCTTTCCTCCTTTCTCTTCAGAGAGGGAATATGAAGTAGCTGGTGTGTCCAGTTTCATGAAGGTTGCTTCAATAGCTTGGCTGAAGGAATTTTGGAAACTGGGCACAGGAACACAGTCTGAGTTATCACTCTCCCATTGCTGTTCACAGGAGCAGGAGGAACTAAGCTGTTCTCATCTTTCTTTGGAGCAGTTTAGGGCCACACATCTGCATTTGCTTTTTCAACCCTCAGCATCTGGGCAAAAGAAGGGAAGGGAGAGTCTTCTTCCAGACTCCCAACACAGAATGAGGGACTTCCCTGAATGGCAGTGGGTGACAGAAGGGTCAGCAGAAAGTCTGCATGGGAACCTGGACTTCTGCTAAGAGGAGAAAGGGAGAAGGCTCCATAGCCCTCGGTGCTGGTAGGACCCAAAGCAGAACCAGAGGAGCAGGTACAGGAATTGAAGGCAGGAAACTGCTATAGATTCTCTAGGGGAATGTGGACTTCTGGGTACTTGCCCTGCTTCTTGTTCTCCTTCATCTCAATCCTGTGCTCTCAGCAGGGTTCCTCCCGAGCCTCCTTTTGGTGCTGGCACATCCTTTTCTCAATGTCATCTGAGAACATCTCTAGGGTTTCCTTAGAGACCACAGGAGGCTGCAGAGCCAGTTCACAGATGCTGAACTCACAGGAGAGTGGCAAGTAAGAGAGATATCTATGACGCTGTCGAACATCCTCAGACATAGAGTACCTGGCGATCTCCACCACAGTTGCTGAGATCTTCTCAGGGCTCTGCTCCAGGCTGCCATACTCCTGCACAAGGCAGCGCACATTCACAGGGTGCAGGAACATGTGCTGCCTATCCTCCGCTTGGTAAAAGTAGTAACAAGAAGAGCTGCCCTGGTGTGTGAAACCTGGCTTGGTGATGGGTTCCTGCTGGCTGGACTCAATACAAATGGTCCCCTCCCCAAGATTGTCAACTGCTAACTCCGAGTCATCATAGGCCTCTGACAATCCTTCAGGCTCTGGTTCAAACACTGCTTCCTCTTCCTCCACCAGAGGGAGGGCAAGAGGACAAGGAGAATCTACAGACAAACTTCTGTGGTTCCTTCATCAAAAGCAGACAGATACTCTTGCACACCCTTCCTGGTTGAAAAACAGACTCCTTCACCAAGGGAGCCATCTGCAACAGTTGTTCCAGAGTACCCACGACACCAGTGACCTCCCCTCTGCTTTCAGTCATTCCTGACAGAGCCTCTTCCCAAGTCTTGAGCTCCTGGATAGCTGCCTCAATAAAGTAGGACTCGGGAGTATGCTTCTCTTCTGCCAGTTGCTGCTGTAGGGCTACTTTCTCTTCCAGAACTACCCGGAGCAGAACATGCTCCTTAGAGGCCAGCAGCAACTTGGAGTACTGGCTGTGCTGCTCATCTCCTAGATGAATAGGATGATCTACATTCATCCATTTGGATTTGGGCAAGGCCACTAACACTCCTTTCTCCCTCTTCATCAGCTGCATCATAATGGTATCACCAACAACATACTGACATGACTCTGTGGCAACCACACTCTTGAGATCCTTCTTATGCACAGAACTATAACAGATGGGACATTTACTCCAGGTCTTCTCACTCAGTGGAAGATAGTGTAGGATGCACACCCAGCAGAAGATGTGTCCAAAATGGGTTATCTTGGCTGCAGTAGGTGGATAGAGGCATTCATGGCTACAAATGCACACTTGTTCCACAAAGTCCCAGTTGACTAATGTATCAGGATCAGCAAAATGAGCAGTGCAGTCTTGGTCTTCAGATACCACAAATTGGCAGTTGGCCTGTAAAGAGTTTCTTGTTAAAAGGCTTGTGTCCCCACTTGTTCCTTTTCCCCCAGCTGCCATGTCCACTGTCTTCAAAATGACCCACCTGGCCATGGGGTTCAAAAGTGAAATTCAACAAGTGGTTCAGATTGATCTTCTTAGGACCAGACAACTGGGCAGGGCTAAACTCTGCCCGCTGAGCCTCTGCTACTTCATCTCATCTTCCACCAATAAAAGAAGAGCTAAAGAGTTCGCTGCTGCCACTGCCCCTGCCCCTTTGAAGAGGCATCTTGTTAAAAGTTTTGCTTTTCTGTGAACTGGAGCGACGGGACTGTTGCTAAAACTTTCATTTTGGGGGTAGGAAGGTTCATGTTTGCGATTATAACTCACGGATTCACTCGAGTTCTTTCCATCACTCTTGGGTTTAGAATTGCTGGCAGACCCCACCAAGGCAGAGCAGGTTGGTGGGGGTCCTTTGCTGCAGCCCAAAGAGGCAGAGGAGCTGTTGGAGTTGCTGCTCTTGTCCGTGTCAGAGGCGGTGGTGGTGGCGCTGGGGGAGCTCTGCAGCATCAACAAGCATTGGCGTGGTGAGGACCCAGGCTCATGGTGTTCTGGGCCAGCAGGGGTCAGTGGCAACAGTGGTTCTTGGCCTTCATGGTGACATCTTTCCTTGTTTCCTTCCTCGGCTTCTCAAACTGGAAGGAGAAGCAGCAGGCAGGGCTGCGAAACCTGGCGGCGGCGGGGGCCAAAACAGCAGCAGTGAAGGCTGGAGTTCGGTAGTCTGGGCCAGGCCTGGCGGGGCAGAGGCAGTGGGGGAAGGGGAGATAAGGGAGGGTGCACGATGCCCTGCTGCCGGCCAGACGTGCTCTCCCACTGCGAGGCGGGGGATGGCTGTCTTGGCGTCGGGATGAGTGTCTCTGACACAGAGGCCAACAGTCGTCCCTGGGCTGAGGCTGAACTGCTCCGGGAATGGCGATGAGTCACCAAACAGCCAGAAAAGCTTTTCATAAAATACAGCATCCTTTCTTGATAAAAACTCTCAAACACCTAGAAGGAACATACCTCAAAATGGTAAGTGCCATCTGTGATAAACCCACAGCTAACATATTGCTAAATGGACAGAAACTGGAAACATTTCCCCTGAAAACTGGAATAAGACAAGGCTGCCCACTCTCACCCCTCTTGTTCAACACTGTGTTGGAAGTCCTAGCTAGGGTACTCTGACAAGAGAAGAAAATCAGGGGTATCCAAAGAGTAAAATAGAAAGTCAAGTTATCTCTCTTTGCTGATGATATGATCCTATACCTTGAAAATCCAAGAGAATATGTCAAAAACCTGCTTGGATTGATAAAGGACTTTGGCAAAGTCTCAGGATACAAAATAAATATGCAAAAGACTGTTACATTCCTATACACCAACAACAAGCAGGCAGAGACCCAAATTAAAAGCACAATCTCATTCACATTAGCTACACAAAAAATGAAATACCTTGTCACCTTCTTAACCAGAGAAGTGAAAGACCTTTACAATGGGAACTACAAAACACTACTCAAAGAAATCCAAGAAGACACAAACAAATGAAAAAATATTCCATACTCATGGATGGGAAGAATCAACATTGTTAAAATGTCCATCCTACCAAAGGCAATCTATAGATTCAATGCAATATCCATTAAATTACCAACATCATTCTTCTCAGACCTGGAAAAGGCAATACAGAAATTCATATGGAAACACAAATGACCATGAATAGCCAAAACAATCCTTAGCAAAATGCCAGAGTCCAGCTCCAGCAGGTTAGGGTTTCCTGAAGGAGGGACAGCATCGGCGCAGGAGAGAAAACTTGTACACTGACTCTGCTGCAATCAGGACAAATGCCAACTTATTGTCTTTTTCAACTCCTTTTATACCCTAGATTTTGGCTTGAGATGAAAACATGCTTTTCATTTTCAAGGCAATCAGTTTCAATTTAATGGACCAGACAGGCAATGTATCTTTGTTCATCCTGTTTTGATCTTAAAACATTATCATCCTAAACATTAACTATAAATTTTATAAACTTCTTACATTTTTTTAATGATTACCATTTCTTAATGTCCATACAAAACTTACTTATTCCTATAACTATTACATTATAAATCACTACCATGTTCTAAGCACTATAATTGTCACATAGATTAGCAAGTCACGCCTGTGACCTTCACTCAGCAATTTGCAACTAGCCAGGGTAAAACAACATTCTCAAGGTTTTTTAACCACAAGTTGACCTGACTAGCTTTCCATAATGTCACACCTGGTGTTTACAATCTGTGTCAATTATCCCCTGCCAGGGAGAATGAGCTTCAACGTTTGCAAAACAAAAGGCCTCCAGGGCTCAAGTCACCTTGGTCACAATCCCTAACCAGAATTACAAACCTCCTTAACAAAGGAAAGTAAAGCCAAGGGTGCTCTAATGGAAGAGTATACTTCTAACAAAGCAAATACTTCTTTTACTAAACACTACTATTTGTTAAAAATTATTTTTCCCATATAGAACTCTTTACATCTTCCAACTCCCCGGTTTCCAGTGGCGAGATCAAGAGTGGAGGTAGAAGAAGCACAGCCAATAGCTGCCCAGAGTTGCCCTGCAACCTAGGTCTTTGGTTCCAGACCCTGTCAACGTGAAGGCCTTTGAGGCTGGCTCCCAACAGCAAAAGAAACAAAGCAGGAGATAGCACACTTCCAGACTTCTAACTTTACTATAAGGCTACAGTAATAAATAAATAAATAAAAAGCCTGGGATTAGTACAAGAACAAGCTTATAGACCAATGGAACAGATTAAAATTCTGGCAGCAAAGTCTCAATTCCTCAAACAACTCATCTTTGACAAAGTTTCCAACAACAACCACTGGGGAGAGGAGAACCTATTCAGTAAATGGTACTGGGAAAACTGACTGATCACATGCAGAAGATTGAAAAAGAACCCCTACCTATCACCATACACAAAAATTAACTCTAAATAGATCAAAGACCTAAACGTAAAACTTCAACCCATAAGAATCTTAGAAAACACTTGAGATGCCCTTATGGAAATTGGAACTGGCATCCAATTCTGATCAGAACCCTAAATGCCCATACCATAAGAAATAAGGTAGACAAGTGGGACCTCATCAAACTGATGAGCTTCTGCAAAGCAAAAGAAACTGTCAAGAGAGCAGGGAGACAGCCCACAGAATGGGAAAATATATTCCCCAACTGTATATCTGACAAAGGCCTAACATCTAGGATCTACAAGGAACTCAAGTGCACTGAAAGGAAAAAAGCAAACAGCCCCATTAAAAAGTGGGCAAAAGATCTGGGATCAGTGGCTCAGCCTGTAATCCCGCACTTTGGAAGGCTGAGGTGAGTGGATTGCCTGAGCCCGCGGGTTCAAGACCTGCCTGGGCAACTTGGCGAGACCCCATCTCTACAATAAATCAAAAAATTAGCTGGGCGTGGTAGCACACACCTGTAGTTCCAGCTACTGGAAGGCTGAGGCAGAAAGATCACCGGAGCCCAGCAGGTCGAGGCTGCGGTGGCTGGGAGCAGCCACTGAACTCCAGTCTGGGTGACAGAGTGAGACTCCAACTCAAAAAAAAAAAAAAATGGGCAAAAGACATAAATAGACACTTCTCAAAAGAAGATATACAGGCAGCCAACAGACACATGAAAAAGTGCTCAGCCTCATTAATTATCAGAGAAAAGTAAACAAAAAAACACATTAAGATACCATCTAACCCCAGTAAGAATGGCCATCATATATAAAACAAATAACAACAGATGCTGGCGAGGATGTGGAGAAAAAAGAATGCTTCTACACTGCTGGTAGGAATGCAAACTAGTGCAACCTCTTTGGAAGACAGTATGGCAGTATCTGAAAAAACTAGAAATTGGACCTTCCATATGACCCAGCAACTCCACTATTGGGAATATACCCAAAGGAACTCAAATCAGTCTACATAAAAGATAACCAGTGAGACAGGAGATAGCTAGAGAAAGGCTAGGCAGACAGACAGGTGGGTCCTCTGGTAATAATGTAGCAAGTTCCCAGCAAGCCTCTCAGGCCTAGCATTGGTAAACAAGCTTCCTGCGAGCCTTTCAAGCTAGAGTTTAGGTACTCACTGCTGGGATCGAAAAGCAATCAATCAGCTTACCATTAGGTCCCTACCTTAATAATTACCAATCAGAACAGCTACAGCTCACAGCTAGTGCTAGCCAATCGACTTGGACTTAGGACTATAGAAACACCGGGTTTTCAACCCCAGATGGACAATCCCTTTGGGTCCCCTCCCACTATGGGAGCTTCTCTGTCCTCTCAATAAATCCTACTTACTCACTTCCCAGCCATCTGTGTCCCTCATTCTTCCTGGGCATGAGACAAGAACCTCGACGCTGAAGAGCTGCAACCTGAGGAGTCGCAGAAGATCATCAGAGGAAAAGTCGTGCACCACAGAGGCTGGCTTGCCAGCCATCAGAGCCAACTGAAACAGGAGAGCTGTAGGAAGAAGGCAAGACTCCAACTCCGAAGTTGAGACACCCATGGGGCTAGGCTTGCCAGCCCCCCAAATCACAACACTGTCAGGGCCTGGTTTGCCAGCCCCCTTCCATTGCAACACTCTCAGGACTTGGCTTGCCAGCCCATGAGAGCTGACACTTCTGGGGCTAGACTTACCAGCCCCTCAATGACTCTCTGGAGCTTAGCTGGCCCATTGAACTGACACTCTCAAAGCCCAGGCTGACCTGAAAATCCGCACCCCCTCACACGTATGTTTGTTTTAGCTCTATTCACAATAGCAAAAACATGGAACCAACCATGTTGCCCATCAAAGCTAGACTGGATAAAACAATGTGGTACATATACACAATGGAATATTATGCAGTCATAAAGAAGGAAAAACATATGGACTTCACAGCAACTTGGATGGATTTAGAGTTGATCATACTCAGTGATCTATCACAGAAACAAAGAACAGAGTACCATATGTTCTCTCTCATAAGCAGACCATGAACAATTATTATAGTACTATAAGAAAGGGATTGGCAGTAGTGGGAAACTGCCAGGGGAAGGGCGTGGGATTGGCAGTTGAGGGAAACTGCTAGGGGAGGGAGAGGCACACCTCATCAATAAGGGTACCTGCATAATCAACGTTTGTATATCGAACCCTGAATTGTACCCTATTTTCTTTAAAATAAAAAGAAAAAAATAAATTCTTATGTTTTCTTTAAATACAATGACTCTGCTGCTTGCCTTACATATTTCAGACAAAAATCAATAAATAAAACACTTTAATATGGGTGCAAACCCAGGGCATAATACTCAACTCCTTTGGATGCATCACACATTTGTGGAGAGCAGAATTATCACAGGAACCACTATCCCTTACTCCTCTATGTGTCCTGAGTATCTTTTTCTCTCTCTACTTTAAGGCATATTTTATATAAGCCCTTGTTTTGGTAACACAAAAAAGAGAAGGTCTCTCCTTCCTGTTCTACTAAAACTTCCTGGGCAAAAATAAATAAATACAGACAGACAGACAGACAGACAGACAGATAGATAGATAGATAGATAGATGATGGAAGATAGAGATAGATGATAGATTAGATGATAGATAGATAGATAGATAGATAGATAGATAGATAGATAGACAGACAGACAGACAGACAGACAGACAGACAAGAAAATGGCCCAGCAATCTTCCTGGAACAGTGCAGAAAAAAAAGAACAGAGAAGTCTCAACACAAATTAACATCTCAATAAACTAGCCCACAGTCTCCATAAGAGCACAACAACATTTTTCTTAGTTATCCCTTCATCTCCAGAGCCCAGAGCACTGCATGGATGGGCAGACGATTGATACATTTAGGGTAAATGCACTAAAATTAGTATCTCCATGTTCAGATGTAAGTTCCCTGAAGACAGAAGCTGTATATGCTAATACATCATGAGTGCTTACTTAAAGCATGCTAAATTAGTTGAAGAAATGAAAGGATGAATGAATGAATATTTTCTTTAACACACGTCATTTTAGGGAATAATATTACCAGGAATACTCTTAGACAAATATACATGTTCACATTTTATGTATAAAAGTACAGTGACATAAGACTTAATGTTGACCAAATAATAAATTCTATAAAAACTGAATCCTGTGGACTACCACAATGATTTTGTCTATATAGCACCAAAAATAAAATCTTTTTTTCATTTTTAAAAAGTATAGGACCAAAAAAAATCTAAACATATTGTGGAAGGTCTAAGTTGTAAAAGGTTTGTAAAATATAAATTCATTTTTAAATATATATGATCAAGTTGACAGCAATTAAAAGGAAATTGTCTTATTAAAGACTGAGCTTTAATATTAAAAATACACTAACATAAAGTTAAAATTTTGACCCACAACTGAATAAAAAGGTGGGGTGTTTTGCTCTTATTAAAATTTTCAAGTGGTTTTTAACAGATTTAATTCTCAAATCTGTTATATTTTACCCATCTCCTGAACTACAGCTTTTTTTCCTGTGTTATGGTCTTCATTTAACTTTCCTAATTTCAGATTTAAAATGCTACCTTCTTCATTTAGAATGATAATTTCATTTCCTGAGTTAGAGTCTTGCTCTTAAAACTTCTCAGACTCATATCTCATATGTTCAACTTTTGCTGTATTTTGCAGCAAATGATTTATAGATCATACATCAATACCCTCAGCTCTTACTAAAGATGTATTTTTTACTTGGCTGGAGTGACAACTCTCTGTTAAACTTTTTGTTAGCTTCTGTAACTTTTATTTTTTTCATTTCTAACTCTGTTATATGGACTAACAATGAAATGATCTGTCTTAAAGGCACAGAAAAGCAACATTTCCTCTAGTATTACTTAATATTATACTCTTGACTTTTCTTGATGTCTAAATTGTCTAAATCTAAATTGTCCCATGTAACCAGAAAATTTTCCATTCCAGTACTAAGAGGCATGTATTCCCCCGCTCAAGGTAATAATTTTATTGTTTATGCTTTTATAATATGGCATACACTCATAACCTTGAGCACACACTCTTCTTGCATTTAACCAAATGCAAGTACCTTTTCATCAGGTTCAGCTACCAGGTTATGTGAACAGGTTTCCCATAAGAAGAAGCAGTCACAGTACAAGAGGTTTTCTTTTTTTGCCCTTTTTGTAGTTGACCTATAATACAAAGATATTATGTTTCATAAAAATAAATCCATGTGTTTTCCATTAATTTTTTTGATTACTTAAAAAAACTGAGGTTTAAAGAATGTAAGTTTTTTTAAATCCGTGTAATTTTCTTTATAACTTTTAAAGTCATTGATTATCACTCCAGTTAGATAAATAACTATTATTACAAAGCAACCTATGATCCTGATTTAAGAAGGTGCTTAAAACCTTTCGGCATTTTTCATGGGCTTTCCCAATACCAAAATACCAACTTAAACCTTTTTTGACCTAAAATTAACTTTGGAACTTTCCAGTCAAGTTCCTGGAGAGCCTGTAAGCACACGTCTCTCATCTTATAGAGATAGTACATGATTAGGCCTATTAGATAAATTGTATTAGAAACGTTGTCAAATGATAGGTAATGTTAGCTCGTCTTTCAATTACATTTTAGAGAACGATATTAATATAAATACTCCAAAGTTATATAAAATTCTTAATAATCTCATATGTCATTAGTCCTAATTCTGGTTATTATGCTGTAAGCTACAAAATAAATTTTCTTGTCAACTTTTGGTTATGGTAAATAGTCATCAGATTTAACCATGGTTATCCAGTCTCTGCCATCCACAGTATTAATCCTCCTCTAGGAACATTTGGAATCAGGTTTATAAAAAAAACTCATAACAAATATTCTTAAATACAAGTTTCTAATAACTTTAAGATCAATGAACTACCTTAAAAAAAGCCTTTAAAACTCTCATAAAACTCTAATAAAAAATTGATATATCTGTAAAACTACTCATTAAAATAAAACAACAAAAATCAATTACATGAAATTAAGTAACTGACACAGATAATGTTTTATGACTTTTATTTAAAATATTGCTTCTTTTCTTTTTCTATTTATTTATTTTTTGCATTGAAGTCTCACACTGTCACCTAAGCCGGAGTGCAGTGCATGATCATGGCTCACTGCCTCCAAGGCTCAGGCAATCCTTCTGCCTCAGTCTCCCAAGTAGCTTGGACTACAGGCAAGTGCTACCACATCTGGCTAATTTTTTGTAGAGCCAAGGTATCACTCAAACTCCTGGTCTCAAACTCCTGGGTGCGAGTGATCTTCCCATATCAGCCTCCTAAAGTGCTGGGATTATAGATATGTACCATCATGCCTGGCAATATATTGTTTCTTAAATGTTTTGTTTTCCAAAGCTAGGAAAACTTTTTCTCTTAAGCTATCTATAGTTAAGAGCAATTTGGTAAGGTATACTTTTGTGAACAAAGGTGAAAACATTTACTTTTTCTCCCCATGTGATCCCTCCAAAATCCAAAACTGTTTGTATTTTTATGGTAATATGGTTATTTGCATATGTTTTATAAAAACTACTCTATCTTTATAATAGGATAAAATAGAAAACACTGGTTATATTACCAAGGCTTTGACTGAAATATCACATTTGAGAAAGTTTACAGAATGCCTGTCTTTAAGGATTCCCAATCTCACAGTGAGTGACAAAAAACTTTCACTTCCTGACAAGCCCAGGGATCTTAAGATTGTAGGTAAAAGCTAAAGTCTGCCTTGGTTTGGCTTCCTAGCCTCAAAAAAAAAATTTTTTTTAAATCTGAGATTCCTATGTGATCAAAGCTATATTACACCAGTAGTTCTGTAAATTGTTTTTTAGTTCTTATTATCAACCTATATTCTAGACTAGATCCTGAATTCTTCTAGATTCTTCCAATACAACTTTCTTCCATGAAATTACTAAAAATGAAAATTTTTCTTTTCCTACAGCCCTATAAGCTAAAACTAGATAAATTTTAAGAGACAAGTCTCATGTCTGATATGTAAGTCACACAGAAAGTTCACCAAAATGCTTGATGCCATAACCAAAGATATACAAACTACAAACCAGGACAGCTTTTCCCAATACATCAAAATAGCACTCCATATCACAGTGAGACTGTTACCCTCTTCATGCTTACATTTATTACCAGGTGGGATAGTTATGCAATTAGAATTTTGCAATCAGCAACTTCTACTGGCAACTTGACAAAACTTGACCTAGAGATTTTTTTAGTCTACCTAATGGGTGACTTTGGCAACGTCCCTAATAGAACTGCTGTTCACTCACTACTTCAATTCAAACCAGTCAAGAAGAGATTCTAGGTGATAAATTGTTCCATATTATCCATTGGTTAAATTTTAAAATGTCTGTACTATTGCTAACACCACATGTTGTACCTGAATAAATTCCTCTGGAAAAGTTGAGACCCATATAGACAGTATTAAAAACAAACAAAAAACAGTTCTACATGATTACAAGAAGCTTCATCTAATTTCTCATGGCTGTTTTATTTATGCAGCTGGTTGCCTTTAGCCTTAGGTTCATGGCTCAAAACTATTATCCAAACTGAGACTATCATATTACTATTAATTTTACTTTATATTTTTCTTTTTAAACTTTACAGCTGTTACTTGTTTTTATAAAAGTACAACTCCTAATAAAATAATGCTGGCCCAGCACTTTGAGATGATATCCAACTCTTATGGACAGACCAAATTCAACTTAATAATAGATCTCCTGCAGACAATCTAAAAGCCACTCTCTCTAAACCTTCCTTGGTTATTCAAATGTGGCTAAAAGTGTTTTGTCCAACACGGAGGGACAATTGAAACCTAATTACAGGATGATTAATCAGCAATACTTTCGGGAAAAAATCTTGATCAAAAGAGGGAAATGTAAAAGTTGTCACTATCTAAATGAAGTCACTTGTGTTAAAAACCTTGATAAATAGAGCCAGGAAGGGCCGTGAAGAGAGGCTTCTCATGCATGAATACCTGATACAAAAACTATCACAAAAAACTCTGCAAAAACTTTAACCTTACACAAATGTCATCACAACCTTATACAAAAAATAGCTTCTTCAAGGAAATTTGCAGAGCAAATACCTGTCTAACCTTGGACTGACACCACTTTTGTTATTGACCCTTGTAGGCAAGGTAATTATCTCAAAACAATTATGTAATCATTCTTATATTTTCATTAAAAACCTTTGTCTTCTTTTACCTCCCTGAATGCACACATAGTTTACTATAGCCTGGGTATTCCCATTGAAATGCCTACGCTCGAATAAATATCATTTTTAAGAGCCTCTCTCTGTTTGTTCTTTATTTGATAGTATTTTTTTGTTTGTTTGAGTTGGAGTCTCACTCTGTCACCCAGACTGGAGTGCAGTGGCCGCTCCCGGCCACCGCAGCCTCGACCTGCTGGGCTCCAGCGATCCTTCCCCCTCAGCCTTCCAAGTAGCTGGAACTACAGGCTTGCACTACCACGCTCGGCTGATTTTTTTTTTATTGTAGAGATGAGGTCTCGCCTGCCCAGGAGGGTCTTGAACCCGCGGGCTCAGGCAATCCACTCACCTCAGCCTCCCAAAGGCGCGGGATTACAGGCTGAGCCACCAAGCCCGGCTATTTGATAGTATTAATGTTAATTTGCTGAGTTTTATAACTCTACTATGTTTATGTAGGATGTTAATATTTGGAGAACCTTGGTGAATAGTATTGAAATTAAAAATGCAAATCAAAAAAGAAAAAAAAAAAGTAATTTTCCCTAGGCCAAAAAGGGAGGAATTCCTCTCTCTATCCTTTTCCTGTCAGAGCATTTTCTTTAGAAAGCTTGTCACTAAATTATTTTATTTTCCCTTTGAAATATACACAGTTCTTAAAACCTAAATAGCTAATAAGACTTTTGCCAGCTTTACAACCCAGGAATGCCTTTATCAAATACCTGGAGGCTATTGAGGAGCCTAACTTCATTGCAGGCACTTTGGCAATTACCTGTTGTAATAAAAATAGGCTGTGTTTGTTTTCCCTTTGGATAAAACCAATTAGCTAACACAGAGAGTCATCCCAATTTCCAGGTGAATTTAGGTCAAACTATGTATGGCAGATGTGTTGTCAAGTCTTTTACTTGATTACTAGTTGTTGCTTATCTTGGAAACATCTAAGTAATGAATTATATCTGGGTGAGATTTCTTTTTGTCTTTGCGATTCTTGTAACAGATTGCCTATAATGCAAATAACATTCTGTCATTTATTAAATGGTAAAATTGGTTTGTTTTTTTGTTTGTTTGCTTGTTTGTTTTCTGGTTTGGGAGGAGATTTTTGTTTTCACTTCTATTCAATGAACAATTCTGGCCAAGAGGGCAGGATGTGTGACAGTTCTTGAATTGAGCAGACTAATTTTGTATGTCTGGCCACACAAAAGTCAGGTAAAAAAATCATAAACTGTGAAAGTCTCCATTTATCTCTCTGTTCTTTTGGAATGCTAAAGAGATAGAACACCTCCTCCCAATTCGAGATGTTACTATTGAATAAGCATGAGTAGGTACCACAGGCTCTAAAATCCTGCCAGGATCACCTAGGACTGGAAAATATGAGAAGCCAGGGATATTGCCTGCAGGTCTTCCTCTTAAAGAGCTAATATCTTTCTGGCACATTTGGAATGGGTATATGAGAATCCAGTCTAGTGGCCCGAGGACATTTCTCTTGATTTGGATAAATTAATAAACTTACTGGGGTTCGTAGGCATTATCACAAGCAAATGCATTACTAGTACGCACGAGATGAAGATCATCCTAAGAACAAAATTTTCTAATGATTTGGATAACCAAAAGATTGTGAAAAACAGAAAAGGAAATGTGAGAATTAAAGGCGTTTTCACTTTCATAGAATTCTCTCCTCTCTTCTAGGCTGCCCCGATTCCCTCAGCTTTCCCAGTACCTCTTTATCCCTTCCTGCCTCAAACTGTCTCTGGGGAAGGTGGAGGGAAGGAGGTGATCTTTAGACAGTGGTTTCCTTCACTGGTAGATTTCCTTCTAAAGAGGGATTAAGTTACAACTTCTTTAGCTGGGAATGAATTACCTGTTCGGAGCATACAGGTTTGTGTGCCTGGTGGTCTAACCCCGATTCTACTTTATCTCTTAGCGAGATCCCACCTCTAAGTGTCCCTCCTTATCGTGTATAACCACGTATCTAGGAAAGTAGACTCAATAAAGAGACATGACTGGAGAATCATGGAGAACTTGGAAAAAAGACTGTCTCTCCATATGAAGCCTACAGGGTGGAGATTAGTTGCACTAGTCACTTGGAAAAAAAGGTGTTAAGCTGGTGAATGTCAACAAGGGAAGGGAGAACAAAGTGCCACATAACTTACATTTTTCTTCTCTCAATTCCAGGAAAATTAGCCCTTTCTATCTGGGTCGCCAGCAAAGCTGATGTCATTGAGAAGCCCTCTAGGACTCCCGGGTAATTCACATGCCTTTCTCACCAGCTGGTATTACTCATTTAAAGGCTTTTTTACCCTGTGTCCTTGAAGTTTACAGAAATACTACCCAGCATGTGTTTCAGTTTACTGCCCACACAGGGAGATGTGCACTGGCTACCAGTAGACTTTGCTTCCTTAATGGAGCAAGTACATCTAGAGGATCATCATATCAAAGAGCAAGGTGACCAAGGGAAGCTGGCCACCACCATCCCCAAACAGTGGAAGATCTAACAGCAGTAAAGACTTGTCAAAAGGGATTTCTAGGACCAGACATGAAGTTTTTTTGCTAAAGGTGACCTAACTCTGAATTGTACCCCATATCTTTAAAATAAAAAAAAAAATTTAAAGAAAAAAATTAAATTATATTAAAACCAAAAAATAACAATAATAAAATAGTGATAATAAACTTAAAAAAATAAAGGTGAGCTGTAAGAAGTTGCTGCAGTGTAACTGGAAGATGGGTGAATCCCTCACTGACTTCCTTCAGTGGTTTCTTCAGATCCTCTCCAAAATTATTCATATGAATGCAAAGAAATATCAAAATCACCCTCTGGCCCTAATCATCTTTGTCTTTGTTCTCTTGCTGATTTTTCCAAATACAATTAGGGAAAAGGTGTTAGGGTGACAAGAAGAGACTCTTACTTTTAAAAAAATTTTTCTTTTTGAGTTAGAGTCTCACTCTATTGCCCAGGCTGGAGTGCAGTGGCACACTCATGGCCACCACAGCCTCAACCTGCTGGGCTAAGGCAATCCTTCCACCTCAGCCTTCCAAGTAGCTGGAACTACTAGTATCCCACTAGTAGAGATAAGGTCTCATCAAGTTGCCAAGACTGGTCTCGAACCCCTGAGTTCAGGCAATCCTCTCACCTCAGCCTCCCAAAGTGTATTACTCAAATTTTAACAGTGGTTACTTAGTTTGAGGGACAACCTAGAGAAAGATGAAGAAGAAAGGAATTAATTAAGAACTGCTATGTTAGTTGCCTAGTTAGAACACTTATTAAAGAGAATAATCCTTACTCTGGACAAATTATAAAGGGAAGAAAGGAAGAGAGATTGGAAAAGGAGACTCTGCAGACATTGCAGGAACACAGGAAGTCCAGAGGCTAGGAAATAATTGGCAAAGGGCTTAAAATGGATGAGCTTAGGAAATCTTGGAGGTGGGAACTAGTGCTACCTGTTCTACAATTCTTCAGGAATTTCCCACTTCTGTTTGGTGATAGATCAGATACAGGCTGTTGGTATTTGGGATTGCCTTGTTCCTATTCCTCCACAGCGCACATACTGACAGCTTGTCTGTCTGAATAGCACTTTTCCTGACTCTTTGCTGATTTTCTGTATCCCCTGGGGAAAGATCTGCTCTGCAACTTTAAAACTACCATATTCAGATAGTTCAGTCTGTGAAGTTCTATTACGAAAAGGCACCTGATTTGGTTACTCTGTGTGCTTTGAAAGAAAAGAGGTATGGCAGTGAGTGGCAGTCTCAGATCATGCTGAGACATATCCATGCATTGCTTGGCCCTAGAGCTCCATTAAAATGAATGAAACTAGCTATAAAATAAATTTTTAAAGGGATAATTTACAAAGGACACTCATCCTGTAATACTCCCATACTTACAATAAAGAAAAAAAGCAAATTTGATAACGATGGTCTGCCACTGTGTAGCTTTGTACAAATTTTAGGGAAATAAACACATGTGCTGTTCTATTAATCCCTGTAGTTCCTAACCCTGCAACTATTCTACTTCTGAATTTAGTGTCATCATCTGAAATTTTTTTCTCTGTAATTGAACCATGTCTCTCTCTCTCTCTCTCTCTCTCTCTCTCTCTCTCTCTCTCTCCCCCCCTCTCTCTCCCCCCGTCTCTCCCTATCTCCCCTTCCTCTACCCTTTCCTCTTCCTCCCTTTTCTTCCCTTCCTTCCTTCCCTCCTTCCTTCCTTCCTTCCTTCCCTCCTTCCTTCCTCCCTCTTTCAGATGTGACAAACAGGAATTCTCTGAGCCAAAATTGCTCATTAGAAGGAATCCTGCAATCTGCAGACATGAGAAAACTGTAATCCTCCACTATCCTCCATCCTTAGTTGGAAGCAGCCCTAGAGAAGTGTGGCCATAATTTGAATATGCTGGCAGGTTTGATTCAGAAGGTAACTGCTATGATTGTTTCTGTTAAGGCAGTCTCCATGTACATTGCCATGACTGCCACATAGTGGGATACAATTCAACAATCAAAAGAATGAACCTCTCATACACAACCACATGCATGAGTCTCAAAAGCAGTATGATTTGCCAAAGAAGCCAGACACAAAAGAACACAAAGTGCATGACACCATTTATATAAAATTCTAGACAATTTCTACAGCAGATCAATGGTTGACTTGGGCCAGGGAGGGGGCAAGACTTAGCTGGAAAGGGGCACAAAGAAATTTTTGAAATAATAGAAATGCTCTGTTAAAAGTGGCAGTGGTTATACTCTTATGTACATTTGCCAAACTCATAGAACTATACATTTAAAACGGATGCATTTTCTTGTATGTGAATTATACATCAATGAAGTTGACTTCTTCAAATAAACTATCTCCTCAATGAAGTGCTCCTACTACCATGCTTCATTATTTTATAAAATTAATTTAATTTCCTACTAATACTTTTACTGTTTTGTAATTTATTTTCATTTTAATATGAAATGTGGTTATCATTCAGAAGATTATGTAAAATGTGTACTCATTTTAAAAATAATAATAGCCAAACAAACACTAGGTATCTACCACCCAGGATAAAAGGAGGAAACATTTCAGTTACCCTGGATGGTCTATTTTACTCCCCACCCCCTGTTCACACAGATGTCACTCTCTTAGTTCTGTTCCAACTCTCTGTACCACTCATTTAGAAGCTCTGAAATTCTGTCTCCTATTCATTTCTGATCTTCTATTAAATGTTTCCTTATGAGGTTATCTAGTTCTTTGTCCTCAGAGATGATCTACATGCTGATCCATCTTCTAAAAATCTAGATATTTTATGACAAAGTAAACTTACTGTCACGAGCCTCAAGTATTCAAAAATATAAGTCAATCTGTTTGCTATAACACAAATTCACTTAGCTTTTATCTTCTCATAAATATACACAAAGGGAAGTTTTATTCTTGTTAATCAGGATAAATTCAGTCACTGGCAGGTTAAAATTCACCATCTTCCAGCTAACCACTCAATCGAATTGGGATTTTCCTTCCCTGATTTTTTCCTTGCCTTATCATCAGAAGGTATTCCATATTCTGTGTTAAGAATAAAAGTATTGATTTCTGGTCCCTGACAACCTTTTGCCAATACTTACCTATTTTAATCTATTGATCCTCAGTGTCAAGAAACATACTTGGTAAATAATCAGTGCATCTTCTCTTTCCTATTTTCTTCAAAGCTTCATATTTTTTGAAAAGTCTAGAAGTCTTATGAAAGTGAAATTGTAAAAACGTGAATAAGATTACCTAACACTGTAACAAGCTTATTGTTTATTTTAGTATGTTTGAAAACTTCTAACCATTGACAGTCTTAAATAATTTATGCCTATAAAATCAGTTAGGGCTATAAGATTAGGAATCAGTTTAAGCACTGAGGCATTTCTGAAAAAACTTTAAACACCATATCATGGGTCTTCACCCTACATAGAGCCGCCTCATAGATTTTTTAGAAACTATTTTTACCACTATTTTTCATGTAATATCTTTTAGCAAATTAAAAAGATCATACTATTAAAAGGAGAAAGAGTTGACAGTTTTAATTATTCAGTCCATCAACAAATGCTGGATAATGTCAAAGGGACAAAAGTGAAGTATTCCCCTTGTTAGAACAAATGATGCATTCCTTGATGTCTGAAATCAATTTTTACTCAACTATCTTCATAGAGGTTCTTGGGATAGGACCTTGTTCATAGACACACACACACACACACACACACACACACACACACACACACACACTCAAACAAAATTGAATTAAGCCAACTTACCAGGCAGAGGTATTAAGGTGAACTTTTAGCTCTCTGATTTGTAAGATTTATTTTTAGAATATGATAATATAGCCGGGCTCGGTGGCTCAGCCTGTAATCCCATGCCTTTGGGAGGCTGAGGTGAGTGGATTGCCTGAGCCCATGGGTTCGAGACCCACCTGGGCAACTTGGCGAAACCTCATCTCTACAATAAAATCAAAAATGAGCCAGGCATGGTAGCACGTGCCTGTAGTTCCAGCTACTTGGAAGGTTGAGGCAGAAGGATCACAGGAGCCCAGCAGGTCGAAGCTGCGATGGCCGGGAGCGGCCACTGCACTCCAGTCTGGGTGACAGAGTGAGATTCCAACTCAAAAAAAAAAAAAAGAAAATGATAATATAGATCAAAAAGCAACTTGGTAATACCTGGACTCAGAACAATGAATTTTCACAGAGATGGAATTTTTCCAAGGTAATCATACCCTCTACTCAACCTGACTTGGCATCCTGTCTTTCAGAATGGCAATGCCTGTTTTTCTTGGAGACTCATTCATTCTTTCTTCAGGGAGAGCAGATCTTGATACTCTTAACACATCATGGCTCTTAGTATTCAGTCAGTGAGAATATGCAAACATAAAACGCATGAAAATTCACATTACTGTTACTCTTAGAAGTAAAAACACTAAGAAACATATTACTGAAAAATTTAGGTTTTTTAATCTTATACAATTTTTTGTAATTAAAATTAAGTATTAAAGGAACCACCGAGAGGCAGTGTAGTCTCAAAAATGATTCTTTCTTTGCATGAAAAGGCAGGCATATGTTAGAACCAAAGCACAGCAATATTAGTCTCAAAGATTTTGGTGTACATAAGACATGAAAAATCATCTGCCATATCTTAGTTTTATTACTGGCTCTATTGCTATACAACCAGAAAACTAGCCATTTTAGAAATTCATCCTAGAAATTAAAAACTACATTGTTAAGGAAAAAAAATGATTTCACCGCAAGATCATAAAGTGAATATTTTCATAGGGGCAGAAAAAGAATTGGTCAAAAGATCCATTTGTTAGGGATCTTATTTGAGCCAAGCATCTATTTTTAGTAAGCAGTTCTAAAACAAATTCAGTGAAAAAATTCAGAATCAAAGATTAAATGATCCACTGCAAAGGTTTAAGATGGATTTGTAAAACTAAACAAAAGCAAACTCATGGTAAAATATTTCAGTAGAATTGATTAAAAATCTGTTTTGGATCCTACTCTGTCTTCAGGTTATACAAGCCCCTAACTGTGCCACACACTGTGTAGTCTCTGTGAGAAGAAAACTTAGAACATACGCATGTTTAAAAGTAAATATTTATCTCTTGCAATGTTTTGTAAAAAAAATTGTTCAGATTTCAGAAAAACTGGCTAAATATTTTTTAAAGGCCTGCAGAGGATAATTAAAGTAAAAACAAAAAAAGAAACAATAAAAGTTACCAAAGTTAGTCCATTCAAATTGGAAAAAAAAAGTTCATTCACTTGATTTGCACATCAATATAGGTGAAAGGTCATCATGTATCTCTAATCATCAGCATTTCAAAAGTCAGGGAGGTACCGACTTTGAGAAAGGGCTCAAGATTTCACTTATTTAGAAACTAGTGCTCTATAAATTGTTTTTGCTTTTAAAAGTTTATCTGAGGATAAAATTTAAGGAGATGCCTTTCTCCTCAACTGTTTGTTATGTGAGGTGCTTCGTGAAAACAACAAGAGACAGGGTGCCCATTTTGGTCTCTCCATCTCTGCTTCTAATCAATTTAATCCCCAAACTGAAGACTGGAAACATAAATTTGTTTATCTATTTTCTAATTCAGTATCATTAATTTGATGTTCTCTTTATTTGGCTAGTTTTATCATATTTATTTAAAATGCCTTTATTGATAGGATTAACAACATTAGATCCATATGAAACTATAATTTGGTATTTTACTTCTCTCTAGAGGATTTGTGAAGCTCCCAAGGCCACAGTTTATTTGCCAGAAATACTTTTAATATCCATATGAGCTTATGTATTCCAAGGCTGCAATCCAAAAGTATCCAATATACCCCTATTAAGTTTTGCCTGAAGTATTAATACTTATAAACAATAGAGACATTGCTCCTTCTACAAGACTCCCTAATGTGTTAGTGTTCCTGTCCCGCCAGAAAGTGACATTCTTCCTAATCTAGTAAGTCTAGAAATTTATAAATCATAGAGCATGGAGTAAACTATAGTATCAACAAAATTACTCCTACCTTGGACAACACAAAAATATATAAGAATAGACACTTCTCAGAAGAAGACATATGAGCTGTCAATAGATACATGAAAAAATGTTCACCTAACTAATCATCAAAGAAATGCAAATTAAAACTACACTGAGATACCAACTAACTCCAGTCAGGATAACCATCATCAATAACTCAAAAAACAACAGATGCTGGAGAGGATGTGGGAAAAAGGGAACACTTCTGTACTGTTGGTGGGAATGCAAACTAGTACAGCCTCTGTGGAAAAACAGTGTGATGATTTCTGAAAGATCTAAAAATCAACCTGCCAGGCTCTTTTATTTATTTATTTTTTTAATTTATTATTATTTTTTTTTGAGTTGGAGTCTCACTCTGTCGCCCAGACTGGAGTGCAGTGGCCGCTCCCGGCCACCACAGCCTCGACCTGCTGGGTTCTGGCGGTCCTTCCACCTCAGCCTTCCGAATAGCCGGAATTACAGATGCACACTACCACACCCGGCTAATTTTTGATTTATTGTAGAGATGAGGTCTCGCCTGCCCAGGCGGGTCTCGAACCCGCGGGCTCAGGCAATCCACTCACCTCAGCCTCCCAAAGGCGTGGGATTACAGGCTGAGCCACCGAGCCCAGCTTGCCAGGCTCTTTTAAATAACCAGACTTCATATGAACTAATAGAGCAAGAACTCACTCATTATGAGAGACCCAAGAGATTCAAAAAATCTCAAAAAAGAACTATTACTATATGAATTCTGCAACTGCTGCTAGCAGTGTGTGAATGTTAAGCAATAAGCCCCTTCCGGACATTCCTTTGCTTAAATTGTGGTAGCCTCTGTGGCGTCTCTCTCCTGGTAAGCTCGGTGTTGTTTCAAACCTCCTGCCTGCTTGCTAAACCTAGCTTATCTGTCATTCCATTCCGCCCGTTTGGCAGTTACTCATCCATCACAAGTAACTAAGCCTGAGCCCACGCAAATCAAACTCGAATCAACCAATCAAAGTCCTTGTAACTGCGTCATATAGTTTTTATCCAATCCTGTGTGCACAAGTTTGTATCAACTCGAATCAACCAAAGTCTTTGTAACTGCATCATATAGTTTTTATCCAATTCTGTGTGCACAAGTTTGTAACAAACTCGAATCAACCAATCAAAGTCTTTGTAACTGCATCATATAGTTTTTATCCAATCCTGTGTGTACAAGTTTGTAAAGCTACCCCCCCGCTTCAGAATTATGTATAAAAGGTGCGTGTTAGCCTGGGTCGGGTCTCTCATCCCTGAAGCTGCTGCGTCGGCTTCATACATGAGCCCAGACTTGAGCCTGAATAAAGACCCTCGTGTGTTTGCCTCGGAGCTGGCTCTTTGGTGGTCTCTCAGATTTTGAATTTTGGGTTTAACAATTACAATGGGGAAGACAACAAGCCATTCATGAGGGATCTGCCCCTTGACTCAAACACCTCCCACCAGGTTCATTCTGCAACATTGGAGTACACATTTCATCATGAGATTTGAGGAGGAAAACATCCAAACTATATCACTATCCAAGAATAAACTCACATAGTGTTCCTTGCTAAGATCATATATATATTCAATGATAAATCTTCCTTTCAACTATTTGTTTTCTCCTTTTTATCATCTGTAAGCTTCCTTTGTTTAATAATTTTAAATATTGATATTTGATATATATTTTTAGACATTCACCATGTACATATAGGTAAAGGCTATTTTTAGATTATCTCAGAATGCAAATTGTCTTTTTGTTTTGTTTTTATTTTGCCTCTCTGTGATAAGTGATAACCTCGGTTAAAATGAGTAAGAACAGGGGTCAAGTTTTTCTTCTCATATTAGAGACAGAAAAGAAAGGGCTATGGCTGGAGGAGTTCAATATAATTTATTGCCCTGGAAAGATCAAACAATTAAGTTCCTGGATGAAATGTAACTTCCTTTTCCAAAATGAACACAACAGGCTTACAGATGAAAAAACTGTGGCCTAAAGAAGATAAGTGACACCTAGGCCAAATTTTTTAAGTGACACTTAGGTCAAATTTTTAAACATTTGTTCTATTTTAAAATGGTGAGAATCAGAGGTTACACACAAGTGTCTAGTAACAGCCCATTGTTTAATGAGCTGACAGTTAAGGAATTAATGATCTAACTAAATATCTTAAGGGAAAGATCAAAAACACTCATTTGAAACAATTCTTATTCATTAAATCACAGAAGACTTATGTCCTTTGAACTCATAAGAGGTAGAATAAAATAAAATTGGCAAATAGATTTAAGAAGGGTTAAATTAACTCTAAGAGTAGAAGTTTCAAACTTGTTATTTACAGACTATCTACTTTGTTGATTAGCAATACTTTCTCTTAAAAACATCCCTTCCATAATACTATTGTTGATGTGGTTTTTTTTTTTTTTTTTTTTTTTAAAGAGGAGAGGGAGATATAACCAATTTGTTCAATGCAGTTGGGGTATGCCCCATACATTTAGATTCCTGCCCATCTGCAACACCACAAGTATATATGTTAATATCAAAATATTCCTGGGTATTCCAACAAATCATTCAAGGTAGCCCAGATTGTATCAGAAATTAAGATACACACATCATCAGTTTATGATCATCTTTAGGAACTTAACATTTCACTCCCTGTGGGAGATAATATAAGGGAGTGAGAATTAATCACAGATTCATTTAAAATAATGATTATTCTGTAGAGGGGCTCATTTAATGTAACTTGTTTTAATAGAAGGTCTTTAAAGGATACCAAAATATTTAAAAGAACTACTTATAAAGTTTTAATGCAAAAAAGAATAGTTTTCTTTCTCTTTTGAAAAAAAAATCTGCTATTAATTATCAGATTGACTTGCACAAATGGAAACAAATGTCTTCATTTTATAAACCATTTTTTTTGTAAACACACAACTCCAAAAAAGAAAAATAAACCCAGATTAAACATCACATATATTTGAGGCAGGCCTAAGCCAAAGTATCTTTGATCAAGAGAACTTTACATATAAAAGCAAAAACCATGTACCAGGTAGAAGAGAATAATCTGTGACCCCAAAAAGTATCCAATTTCTTTGTATGTTACATTACTATACATTTATAAAGTAGTGTTTTCAAAGATCAGACAGCTATTTTTGAGACACTTCTAAATCAGAGGAACCCTATAGGATGGAAACAAAGCTGGAATTCTTTGAACAAAACAATTAAATATTCAATAATAAAATAAGTATGTCTCAAAGTATCTGGATTCTAACCACTCATAGTAATAATTTGGAATGTTTTAAGTTGTTCTTTTTAAAAATTTCCAATTTAAGTAAAAAAAACTTTTGCTATTAAACAAATGGCAAAACATCTTGCAAACATCTATCTTTTTTTTTTTTTTTTTTTGAGTTGGAGTCTCACTCTGTCACCCAGACTGGAGTGCAGTGGCTGCTCCAGGCCACCGCAGCCTCAACCTGCTGGGCTCCGGCGATCCTTCTGCCTCAGCCTTCCAAGTAGCTGGAACTACAGGCGTGCACTACCACGCCCAGCTAATTTTTTATTTATTGTAGAGATGAGGTCTCACCAAGTTGCCCAGGCGGGTCTCAAACCCTCAGGCTCAGGCAATCCACTCACCTCAGCCTCCCAAGGTGTGGGATTACAGGCTGAGCCACCAAGCCCGGCTAACATCTATCTTTGTGATCTTATACTTTCAGGTTAGGCTAGTTGGAAGTCCAAGACAAACCTTAACATGAAAATTTCAGGAGCATAAATAAAAATAGGAGACCAGAGAATACGCAAGGAATCTGAGCAGAGCTTCATCATAGAAAATAAATCATGTCTAATTGTCCTACCCTTGGGGGGAAAAAACATTTATAAGAGCACGTCTGTAATCATAATAAATTTGATCTTTAAATATAGCTCCATGTGTGCATACATGCATAAGGTTTTCTAGCATTGTCAACTAAAGAACTTACAAATGATCTACAATAACTAACCCATGAACAATGAACATTCCTGATTTTTAGACTGTGATCTTATAATATCATTTCAAAGTGAAAGAAACCAGAACTTTTTGAAAAATTGCTGATTCCAGTCCAAGAAATGTACTAGTTGAGTCTAAAACATTGTCTTAACCAGACAGTAAGGAAGGTATCAAATACTACAAGAGTTAGGTCAAAAGGATTCAGGAGCCAACTACAGGAGGTTTTCACTGAGGAAAAATGAAACAGTTTAAGCTTTAATATGGAGAATAATTACAAGGGATCAAAACTTATATAAAATGTTTCAATCAATGGATTCAAAATTATATTTTAAAAAGTAAAATAGCAAACTAGTCACCTTCAAACCAGCAATTCATTGTCTTGAAAATAGTTTATAGAGTGATTTGAGTTCCTCCACTATGAACTTCACTGCAACTCAGATTTAGAGTCTATAATACTCAGTGATCTATCACAGAAACAAAGAACAGAGTATCACACATTCTCATTCATAAGCGGACCCTGAACGATTATCATCATACTATATAAGAAAGGGATTGGCAGTAGAGGGAAACTGCTGGAGGTGGGGAGACACTTCATCAATAAGGGTACCCAATCTCAAATCAGGCACAGTGGGGACCAAAGTGAGGCCCAAACTTTACCTGTACAATGACCATTTGCATATTTGATCCTGAATTATACTTCACACCCTTAAAATAAATAAATTAAATAAATAAATTTTAAAAGCCTAACAAGCCAAAAAAAAAAAAAAAAAAAGCTTATAAAGGGAAAGAAGCTATGCTAATTTTCCCAAACAAACTGTATGACGCGGTAACCTACAAATGGGTGAGAGGAAAAGGTTCTTTTAAAGTCATTACAGCAAATAAATGAAAAAGAACTGGTACGATTAGAATATCACTATTTTAAACTCCAGTGGAATTAATGGGTCAAGGCACTAAGCATAAATGACTATCAACAACAAAATGGAACAAAAACCAGAGAATATGATCTCTGATGAAAGAACAAACCCATCTAGTCTGAGCAAATAGACAACCTGAGCCTGATGAAAACTTTAATCCAGCTGCCAATTTCCAGGAAACATAGATGGTGAAGGAAGACATCATGAATATGCAGGAAGAATATTCAAAGAGCAATTGTATTTTGTACAGAAACAACGAGCAATCCAAAAATAAAACTAAGAAAACAGTTCCATTTACAATGAAAAAAACTCAAAAGATAAAACACTAAGGATTAAATTTAACAAAAGAAATACAAAGCACATTCTCTGAACACTATAAAATATTGTAGAAAGGAATTAAAGACGACCTAAATAAGTGGAAAGATATTAATATTCATAGTTTTCTTCTCCCCCACAGTCTAGCCAAGAAAGTGCAGTCTTGTTCTTTGAGAACTTTTAAAAATATAACAAAGCAGGCCGGGAACAGTGGCTCACACTTCATTCCCAGCACTTTCGGAGGCCAAGGTGAGAGGACTGCCTGAGCCCACCAGCCTGGGCAATTTGATGAGATCTCATCTCCACAATAAATCAAAAAAATTAGCCGGGCTGGTGGCATATGCCTGTAGTTCCATCTACTTGGAAGGCTGAGGTGGAAGGATTGCCTGAGCCCAGCAAGTCAAGGCTGCCATGGCCATGAGTGTGCCACTGCACTCCAACCTGGGCGACAGAGTGAGACTCCAATTGAAAAATATAAAAAATATATATAACAAAGTAAATGGAAAAATGACTAGTTAAGTCCTTGTAAAAGTTCCTGCAAATAAAATTTAAAAGGCTTAAGATCTCGATAGATTCATAAACAAATACATGAAAATTAAAATAGTGAGATAAAACATTTTGTCTGCCATTGAGGAAGACTTGTTTTGATCAAGAATTCTCAGTGCTGGTCAGGCACGGTGGCTCACACCTGTAATTCCAGCACTTTGGGAGGCTGAGGTTGGAGAATTGCTTAAGCCCAGGAGTTTGAGACCAACCTAAGCAACATAGCAAGACCTCATCTTTATAAAAAAAATTTAAAAATTAGCCCGGCATGGTGGCACGCACCTGTAGTTATTATCTCCAGCTATTAGGAGACTGAGACGGAAGGATTACCTGAACCCAGGAAGCAGAGGCTACTGTGAGCAGTGATCATGCCGTTGCATCCCAGCCTAGGAGCTAGAATGAGACCCCGACTCAAAAAAAAGAATTTCCACTCCTAAAGATTGGCAAATATTTTTATTCTTTTTTTTTTGAGTTGGAGTCTCACTCTATCGCCCAGGCTGGAGTGCAGTGGCACGCTTACGGCCACTGCAGCCTCAACTGCGGGGTTTAGGCAATCCTTCCACCTCAGCCTTCCAAATAGCTGGAATCACTAGTGTGCACTACTGCGTCCACCTTATTTTTTGATTCATTGTAGGAACAAGGTCTCACCAAGTTGTCCAGGTTTGTCTCAAACCTCCGAACTCAGACAATCCTTGCCTCGACTTCCCAAAGTGCTGAGATTGCAGGCGAGCCACTGAGCCTGTCCTGTTTTTATTCTTTGATTCAGTAATTTCCATGCTCTTCTGGGTCTTCAAAATATGAAGAAGTTTTATAGATATATATTAAGAATACTGTGCACAATGTTCTTTATAGTCATCTTTATAAAATGAGAAAATTGGAAAAAGTTCAATAATAAGAACTGCCAAAGCAAAATATGGTGTAGCTACAGGATACAATTTTATATAGCTACCTACAAAGTAACTGACATCAAAAGTGTTTAGAAACATGAAAAATATTTAGACTAAAAAGTTAAGTGAAAATAACCTCAATAAAAATATCTTTACAGAATCTCAATGATATAAACATGCATGGAAAACCAGAAAAATATTAATCAAGTATTGAAAAGGGTTATTTTGTATATATGATGGGAAGAAACCCATATGTTCATGTTTTCTTCTTTCCAATATAAACGGTTTTATATAGTGACTATATGCTAATCCTAAAGTTTAAAAAATTTGATTTTAAAGAAAACAAATGACTCATAAAATAACCTGCTACATTTGCTTAACCAATATTTATATGTTTGATCTCCTTGTTCACATGTATAGACATTTTTTCCATGTTAATCACTTCAAGTATATTCCCAAAGTGATCTTAAACTTATAATTCTGAAAATATCAGGAGGTAAACTTTCTTTTTAAAATGTGATCATTAGATGAATATGCATAATTTAGGCATATCACCAAAAATTATTATTAAATTTCAAAATTGATTATTCTAAGCAAAATTTCATTTGAGGGTAATTACATACAACTGAAGTGAAATCATATCCAAATGTTACTGATTAATTTACACTTACATCATCAAAGTATTGAATCTACTTTAAAAAGAGATTTGGTAATTTAGAAGTATTTAGGTCTCCTTCATGACTTTGTATTTTCCCCTTAAAATTGTTGTATTATTTCAAACTAAATACTTGCTATCTCCTAGTTAAAAAGAATTTGATTTTTGACTGGAAACTTCCTCTCAAGGCATAATTTTTCTTTTTCAATCTTATTTATCTCAGTGAAAAAGCAAAGTCAAAGATTAAAGTGAAGAAAAAAAACAACGCAGAAGTACAGCTAGCTACATTGGTAAATGCATATTATAAAAAGATAAATATATAGCAACTGCCTTCTAGGTAAAATCTCTAAGAATTTGAGAGCAATATATTGCCTCTTTCTTGTTTTTGAGTCTGCCAATATTTTTAAAAGTGAAGACATGCCCAAACAAGTCTATAAAAACAGAATTATATATATATGTTTACACTTAACAAAAAAATTTTAATACGATAAAACTGTGTTACTCCCAAGATAATTAGGAGATTTATAAAAATATTAATTTGCCTTATTAGAAGGATGATATGGTCCATTATGGACACAAGGATGATGAGAGCTATCTTCTTTTACACTGTTAGATTATCTTTAGAATTGCATGTAAAACTTAATTACATATAAAATTTTATTCTACATACAAAACTTACAGAGACTACACTATATATATATGTATTATATATATGTATATATATAGATATATATACATATATATCTATATATATATAGTGTGTGTGTGTGTGTGTGTGTGTGTGAGTCTCAATCTGTCACCTACTCTGGAGTTCAGTGGCACAATCACAGTCCACTGTAGTCTTGAGCTCCTGGGCTCAAATTATCCTCCTGCCTCAACCTCCTGAGTAGCTAGGACTATAGGTATGAACCACCACAGCCGACTGATTTTGTAATTTTTTTTAAAGATAAGGTCTTGCTATATTTCCCAGACTGGTCTGGAACTCCTGGGTTTAAACTATCTTCCACCTCAGCCTCCTGAGTAGCTGGGACTACAGGCCCATCCCACCATGCCCAGCTCAGAAAGAGATTTTAACCCAGGATGGCTGAGTCCAAGACTTTTGCACTTTTCAGTCATGATGAGTACAGAAGAATTTCAGATACTAAAGTTCTCTGACCAACATGATGGTGAGCTCCTTGCATTTTCTTTTTGTCTCACATGTCCCAAACTTGGAGCTGAAAAGCAAGCAATGTAGAACAGTCACGGAGAAGATAAAACAAACAAACCAAAAACAAACAACAAAAAATGACTTAGCAAGGCAGAAATGTATAGCCAATTATCACTCTACTTCATTCAAACCCCACAGAATAAACTGTGGTCCACCTCCACCCATTTCAGAAAAGGCCTAGTGGGTGGCCTCATGAGACTTCAACTCAATAAAATAGGATGAAAAGCTATTTCAAAAGGTAAGTTAATTAAGTCAGGTGGCAGGATAAATAAAATATGCATAAAAATAAATATACATTAAAAATATACATAAAAAATAAATATACATAAATCAATGGGCCTTATATATAAAACAACAAGATTTGAAAATCAGAATTAATAAGAATACAAACTTTACAATACATTATGATATGATAAAATACCAAGGAATAATGCAAGAAATATGTGTGCAAAACTTTACAACACTACTGAGAGACCAAAAGCAGACGTAAACAAATAGGAAGTTCATAGGAAAGCAAGAATGACACATAGGGTGTTAGGAAGAACTTAACAGCCACCATCTGGGAATTAGTGACCCTGAGGTGGTCACCTTTATTTCGGATCAAGAAGGTGAAGGAGAGTGTTCCGAAAAGATTGAGTCTACGAGGAATTTTGCTAATGATTAACCATCAGTATTAAAGAGCAAAGTGTAAGGATTTGGGGAGTTGGGAAGGTGGACGATAAAGAAAAATAGGGAATCTACAACACTCTCAGGGGTCTGGGAAATGAGTGACCCTGATATTTGGTGTTTTCTGTGATGATGGACAAAAACAATAAAACACATAAAAATAAGAGTCTTAGTGAACTCAAGGCAAATAGTTTTGGGGAGTGTGTGTGTCAGGGAAATAGGACGTGATGGATGGATGGTTGAAGGTTTACTCTTCGTTCCTGATGATGGATGATTTCTCAGGTCAAATACCTTGGGATCACTTATTTTGGGGTTTATCAAACTTCTTTCATACCCTATATCCAATATCAAAAGATATACCTCAGACAGTGAAGATTTTTGCAATACATGTAGCCAAGAAGAGAATAGCATTCAAAATACACATGGAACTTCTAAACTTGTATAAAACAACATGAGAAAAGGTGGATGAAGGGTGTAACAGTTCACAGAAGAAACTTAAAGGCTAATAAACATGTGAAAATATGTTCAAAGTCATTATTAATAAAATAAATGAGAAATAAAATAACCATATAATTCATACTCAACAAATAAGCCAAAATTTTAAAAATATATGATTGGAGGCGTAGAGGGTTAACTGGAAAATGGGAACTTTAATCCACTGCTGTGATGTTTTCTGTGATATCTAATACTCTTGACCCTGAATATCATCTGAGACCCAGAAAACCCACTTCTCAGCATAAATCTTAGAAATTTTCTCTTCCTTATATGTAATCATTTTCATGAAAAAGAAAACTTGAAATAAACTAAATATCTGACAGAGAATGAATGAAAAAATCAGTTATGTGATATGTCTATAATAGAATACTAAATAACAGAGAAAATAAGGGCTGGGTGTGGTGGCTCATGCCTGTAATGCTAGCACTTTAGGAGGATGAGGAGAGAGGATTGCTTGAGTCCACACAGTTGAGACCCGCTGGGCATCATAGTAAGACCTTGTCTTTCCCAAAAAAAGGAAAATAAAATAAATTTTTTAAAACAGGGAAGATAAATGTGTCAAAACTATTGTGAAAACACCAGTATCAAAAAAGATATAATATGATACTATCTTTCTACAGCTTACAAATATAAAATGAAGCAAAACAAAATACACTGTATAGTCTGTATGGGCACATGCTTATAAATATAAAAGTATAAGTAATGAACTAGAGGAATACACATCAACTTCAAGACAATGGTAACATCTGTATGTGGAAGAAGAAAAATGAAATTGGAGAGAGCTAACTGAATCTTTATTTCAAGTAAGATAAACTAAAACAAATATCATAAAATGTTAATTGTCTGTTCATTCTGTAAAATAAACACCTGAGTGTCTGTTGTATAATCCTTGGTACATTTTCTGTAGATTGTTTCACTCTGTAAAAATTTAGTTTCTGTTTGGATTTCAGAAAGAGTATGAATCTACAAAAAAATATTTTGCATATTGTCCCTTAAAAATAGATATTTTGACGTACATCTTTGTATCCCAAGTGCCTGGAAACAGACTGCCCATTTAATATTAGTTAACTGAGTAAATAATAAATGAAGAAATGAATGAACTCAGAAGAGTCTCTGCTTTTCCACACATATCAAAGATTATAAAAGAAGTAAAGAACAATTAACCTGTTATATACAACACAACTCGATCTGATTGTTCCTTTTCTTGTTTTTCAGTGCGAATTGTTATTGAGCCTCTAAAGCCAGGGATAGTTCACCAATGTGAACTTGACCTTTGCACTAGATGTGTGGGATGTGACAGAGCTCTCGCATTAAGGGGTTAGCCAGTTTCAGACCCTGTTCTCCAGGCCTGCCTCGATGTCCTCCACATTCCAAGATTACATGGAAATTATTTAAAGTCTCTACATGGGCTTTAACTTTTTATTTTCCGTTTGTTTCTGAAGTTGTTGAAATAACTCCATTTTTACTAGACTACTTGTTGAAAGGAGGAAAAACAGAAAAGAAATAAATGCTAATTCTTAACATATGTTTAAAAACTACTACCACTAAATTTTTGAGTTATTTGCTTATGTAAGGAAAATTTTACCCAAAGTACTGCAAAAAATTTGCAAATGATATTGCATAAAAATACTACCAAAAATTGGAAATTAGAGTAAAATATTTATTTTCTGATCTTGTAAGATTTATCAAATATTTACAGACATAATATAATGTCTCTTCAGAAAAGGTTGTATTAAAAGTATTTTTATAGCTCTCAAAAAAATCAAAGTTATCCTTTCTATCTGATAATGTACTTCTTTATTTTGAAAAACAATGCTATACTTGAATTATCTGATTAGAAAGGACTTTGAGATATCTTTATTAAAAATTGCTACACACCATTAAATGTTCTATCTTTTTACTCTTGCAATTAGGATAAAGACACTAATCTTCTCCTGAGTTCTGCAATTTGTCCTCTTTTTTTCTTACTCCTGTTTCCTCACCAATATCATTCATTCACAACTTTTAACCATTGGATATATACACAGGATTTCAGCCCAGTATTTCCAGCCTCCTTTACTCCCCTGACAATCTGACTTATCTAACTGCTTACTGGATGCACCACATATACCATAAACCCAATAGGTCCCCAAACAATTAATTTGCCCTTTAATTTATTTTTACATTTAGTTTCTCTGTTTTGATTTTTAGTACCTCATCCATTCCATTTCTTCAGTCTAAAATTCTTTTCTTTCTCTCTCCAAAATCCTATGGATCCTACCTAATTGTAAGTCAAATCACTTATCTTCATTTCATCTGTCACTTGCCCTACCTCTCATGAGCATTTATTTCTCATGAAATGCACCGAAAATGGTCTCCATGTCTTTCATTTCTCCTTCCTCCAACTAAACTGCTCCCAGTAGGATCTTTTGAGAATCCAGTTCTGTCCCTCTTCCCACCTAACGAATGTCATCAATGATTCTTTATCATTATTAGGACAAAAATCCAGATTTCTAGCATGGTCCAGTTTATTTTTCCAGACTTATCTCTTGCTATCCTTCCCCTCAAGAACAGGAGGCTTTTTAAAATTCTTTGTATCTCTTAACACAATATTTGGCAAAAACAGACACCTAGTCAATGTTTTTCAAGTGAAAAAATAAAATAAATTAACAAATAATATTGTTTTATGCCTCTTAGTCTTTTGCATGATTCTAGAAAATCTTCAATACCACACCACAGTGCTGTCTCCCACTACCCCATCTGGCAAATGTTTACCTATTTGTCTTTCCATACCCAGCTGAAGTATTACTTCCTCCAGTACATCTGCACTCACCCCTCCCTACCAAATAGAGTAAATCAATTCCTTCTCTCCAATACTAATATGCTTTATTATTTTAGTGTTATTTCACTCCACAACAAGTCATTATAATTAATTTGTTTACGTATCTTCTTTCTTCATAGGCTTAAGGGTAGGAACTGTGTTTCATTCAACTTATATATTCTCAAAGCTTAGTATGGAATTTGACATATAGTAATATAGAAGGGGTACAACAAATGATTTTTCAGTGAATAAAGGAACAAAAAGATGAATTGAAATACCAAAAAAAGATAAGCAATTTTAACAACATACATTATTATTATATGGTTAGATTCAAAGAGACAGAAATATTTTCAAGTAGTCTCACTATTAACATAGGTGTATTCCTGCCTTGGTTTGTTACCTTTTCAAGAAATAAAGAATAATTTCATGATCAAAAAAGTTTCAAGTTTGAGATTTTTTTAAAACCTTATAAAAAAGCCTAAAATTAATTACAAGTAGAGTGAACACAAATAGAATGTAAATAAATACAAAAATAAAATATTTATCTGACAAAAATGACCCTAATTTTGTTTAATAAAATTAAAACATAAATTTTTGAACTTAAAAATCTTGGTTATAATTTTTATTGCTTTTTTTAAGTTGTTGTTCTTTTCAACTTGGAACAGAAGTCTCTGTGTACTAATTAGTGGTCTAAACACTAAAATACCCTGACTAATTTCTGGACCAAACACAATGAACTAAACTTGAAATCAGAATGCAAATGCTTGTCCATGAGTAACTCTTGTTCATCCATTACAGATTCATGGGTAATAAGAAGCATTTGGGACAAAGGTGTGCATAGTTTTGCTCTAAGGAGTCCAAGATTTGACCTGATTTGTTTGTTTGTTTGTTTGTTTAGAGTAGGGTCTCACTCTGTTGCCCAGGTTGGAGTGCAGTGGCACAATCACAGTTGGCTGCAGCCTTGACCTCCTTGGCTTAGGTAATCCTTCTAACCCAGGCTCCCAAGTATCTGGGAGTACTGGTATGCATCTCCCTGCCTGGTTAATTTTTGAACTTTCTTTGTAGAGACAGGGTCTTGCTATGTTGCCTGGGTTTATCTTGAACTTCTGGGCTTACAATACTCCTATCTCAACTTCCCAAAGTGCTGGGATTACAGGTGTGAAACACTGTACCTGGCCCAAGATTTGATTTTAATCAGATGACATCCCTTCAATTTTGTAAGTCAAATGTTCTTACAACAAAAGAGAGTGGGGAGAAAAGGAGATGATAGTGTCTGGCATATAGTAAGTCATAGATAAATATTCACCAAATAGGTCTGTTGATCATTTGTTTTTGAATCCAATATAGTATGTTATTTCTGATTTACTGTTCCTTAGGTAACAGAAGATTTGAGAAGCAATCCCTACTTACCAGAATGCTTCCCCACTCCTTATTGAAAACCGACTCTATATTAACTCCTTCTCTGACAAATGAATGCAGTGGAAATATTCTATATGAGAACAAATTTTTGCATATGAAAATTATGAAGTAAAATATTATTTGCATTAAGAATGTTTATATAAATATGATATGCATGCATGTATACACACACACACACAAACACACACACACAAGTTACTTATGCAACTCGTAAATTCACTCCTAAAATGTTACCAAAAAAATGAGAGTTGAGATAGTGCTCACAGGGGGAGTTAAAAGAAAATGGGTACAGAGTTGAGAGAAGAATGTTTTTTTTTTATGTAGAATCCATGAACAATCAAAGAGGAAAAAATTCCTATCCTGTGGAGGAAGCTGCAACAAATATCTGAGGCAGCTCTTAGTATCTATCTCCTGATTTTTCTCACTTGAGGAAACAAGACTTTGGCCAACACCCCAAATCAATACTCAACTATGCCTGCCTTAAGATTAAAAAGTCTTATACAGATCCTTTCCATGTCATAATTCTCTGAAGAGTACTCCCTACAAAGCCCAGACAGCTCCCTAAACCTTGTCTCGTTACCCTGGGGCATTCATTTTTCAGACATCTCCCTATGAATCCAAAGCCAATAGAGAGAGTAGTGCGTCCTCCCACTCTGCTGCCTTCTGTCTTCTTTGATCTTATTATGGAGAGGATGAGGAATCAAAAACACCATTTCGAGTCCTTGCTGTAATTTTAGTTTGTCTATAAATAATAGCCTTGGAACAAGATGATCTGCCAGGGAGAAAAATCTAAGGAAACTTCAATAGGTGTTTGACATTCAACTCAGAGAGACTGCTTACAGCTTTCCAGAGCTTAGAAGCCAAGTTCCATCCAGGAAGACTCTAGAATGGCTTTTTGAAAATTCTCAGTTGACCAAAAGTAGAACTCCCATAACAGACAAATAATTCCCCCTCAGACGGCACCTGGTCACCACTCACTGGTGAGCCTTTCCTTTTGTTTCATAATTTATTCAGAGCTTCCCAAGTTAAGGCCAGATGCCAAAATACAAGCTTGACATATGTTACTGCTCCTGTTTTGTGGGGAAAGTTTTAAGTGAAGTTCTCTCATACCTTGTCAAAGCTTTTCTTGATATATATATAGTGCTTACTATTCAGTGAACTTGAACAAAGTATTTTGGAGGTGTTTATTCTGTCTTTGAGGTTAAAAAATTTTATCTTTCTACCACTACACTACTTTAACCCATCTTTGGAAGATCCACAAACAGATCATAGAAACCATTACTAGCAGAAAAGACAAGTTAAAAATGGGAAGACAATCAAGGCTTGGTCTGGTTGTTTAGAAGCTTACATTTTAGTGGAGGGTATGGAGGGTCTGGAGAAGTCAGAAAAGATTGATGAAGGCACATGTTTTTATTTTGCATTTGATGTCTTTTAATTCCATTCCTCAAATTGCTTCAGATATATGCCCCCTTTTTCCCTTCAAAATTGCTTTCTTTTTTATTCTTTTGTCCATCCTTGTAATCTTTATTTTACATGCATACAGAGGAAGGACCATGTGAAGACACAGCAAAAAGGAGGCCATCTACAAACCAAGAAAAGAGGCTTCACCACAAACCAAATTTGCCAGTACCCTGGTCTTGGACTTTTAGCCTTCAGAACTGTGAGAAAATAAATTTTGGTTAACTCACCCAACCTGTGGTATTTAGGTATGGTAGCCCAAGAAGATTAATACATAAAAAGAAACAAAAATTACTCAATACTAGAATTGAGCACTTTTATCGTGTTCCTGTATATATACACACACATGCACACACACATGAGGGGGAACCAAAAACAACAGAATTTATTTATAAAAAGTTGTGCATTTATTCTTGCATGTTTAAACTTCAGTCACTTTCAAAGTACTCTCCATTTGATGCAATGCACCTATCGAGATGCTTTTTCTATGGCTCAAAACAGTTTTTGAACTTGTCAATTGTGATGCCCTGCAGTGCTTCTGCTGTTTTTCTTTCACCTCTTCCACATCAGTGAAACATTACCCTTTGAGGATTTTTTTCAGCGGGGAAACAAAAAAAGTCACTCAGGGTGAGATCCAATGAATAGGGAGGGTGGGGCATGGGGATCATGCCATTTTGGTCAAAAACTGCTGAACACTCAGCATGGTGTAGGCACGTGCATGCAAAAATCACCCATCATGAAATGGTCAAACACATACACCTCTCTGTGTATGTAAATTATTTGTTGTAAATTGATTTGTTTCCATTTAACTTCTGCATAGCTACCATGTTTCTCCACTGATGATTTTACTGGCCAATTAATACTCTACAAGAAAAAAAGTGAAGTAATAATTAATAGAGAAAAGAAGCACACATAACAAAATAATTTAATTCTTTAAATTTCACTTAAATAAAAATGGCTTTACCAGGGCTATTTTATGAAATGGGCTTCCTGACTATCCCTTTCCCATGTGTAATTTTTTCTGTACTTGATTCTACTTTTTATCATTTCTATGACTTCGCGAGCCTAGATCCACGTAAAGTTTGGTTCTAGTTAAGAATGTCGAGACCCGCCTGGGCAGGCGAGACCTCATCTTTACAATAAAATCAAAAAATTAGCCAGGCATGGTAGCACATGCCTGTAATTCCGGCTACTCAGAAGGCTGAGACAGAAGGTTTGCTGGAGCCCAGCAGGTCAAGGCTGCGGTGGCCGGGAGCAGCCACTGCACTCCAGTCTGGGGACAGAGTGAGACTTCAACTCAAAAAAAAAAAAAGAATGTCAAGGTATAAGTGTGGTTTTAGTAAGAATGTCAAGGTATAGTACTTTACATCCTAGGTTTTCTTTTCTCCCTTGGAATGACATTTGACCCAAATCCTCCACAACTAGAAAAAGAATTGACCTTCATTTGTATCTTACAAAGATACTTTGTAGATAATGACAAAGCCACCAAAAATTGAATAACTTTAGAGAAAGATACCATGAATGTTAAATTGCTTAACAGTTCTCAGTCATAAGCGAACCTTGAACAATTATCATAATACTGTAAGAAAGGGATTGGCAGCAGTGGGAAACTACTAGGGTGGGGGGGATGCTGAGGCAGAGGGGGTACACCTCATTCACACCTGCATAATGACCATTTGTATACATGACCCTGAATTGTACCCCACATTTTAAAAATAAAAAATAATAAAAAAGAAGCTTCTCAGTACCATTGGAAACAACAAAAAGAATTTGCTTAGCAGAATATATATATTCTATATATATATATATATATAGCAGATTATAGCAGTGTTGTTATGGTCCAAGTAATGCTAAGCTGCTCACCTTGATACCAATAGATCAAAGAGGCAGGGGACTGGTAGAAAGAAGTTTACTTCTGAGTTCGAATCCAGGGAGCAGAGCTGGACTTTAGGTCTTTCTAAAAAGGTTCTGCTCAGCCTCCAGGCTTTTACAATTCACTTTTATATTCCAGAGTTGTTGATACCTATACATCAGCCACGTGACCAGCAGAGCATTGTACAGAACTCAAAGTACAGCTGCATTTTACATTTGGATAGTGACATTTAGAATAAAGAAAAGTTTACAAGGCCTAAAACATCATGCATTGCAAACATTATGCAAATCACAAGACTTACAATTACATTGATACTGTATAGTTCAAAGAAAGGGAGTAAATAGGGATTTACATCTTTGGACAGAGTCTGCAGGGAAGTCAAGGGTTCCCTGAAGCCACTTACTGGGAGTGCACAGAAGACAAGGGGACTCTCAGTAATGTGTTCAGGAATGTGCTGGAGCACTTGAATCCTCGCCAGGCTCTTCCCTAGGGGCTGTGGCAATATGCAGAGACATTAGTGGGTCTCCATATCAATACCTTTGGTACGTCCTATCACATAGGCTCTCCAGGTCTTCACAATGTGCTTTAAGAAACTAAAACACCTGAGCTACATGCACCAATCACAAGCATCAGACAGAAAACTGAAGAAGCCCTGGAGACTGGAAAGCAAAAATAAAGAAAAAAAATACATCCAGGATAGTCTGGAAACCATCATCAATTTTTTCCGAAGCTGTGTAAATATAATATGCCTTTAAAAAAAAATTAACCTCAGTTCCCCTCGTTCTAACCACCTCACAATCTTCCCTTCAACTTCCAAGTCATTCTATGACACAAAAATACTTAATACAACTTTAAGAAAATCGTTCACCTCTGATATGCAAATAATATTTTCCAAAACAACATTGTAAATGGACAACCCATTTTATGAAAGAAAAAAGCTTTTAAAGGACTTGACTAATATTTAGACAGTGCAATAGAAGAAAGAAATCTCAGGAATGCAAATATGTATGCGTTTATTTCCCACGGGTTCCTCTCAGTTTCACCATGCTATGTTTTTGACAGTTTATTCTTTGAGAGATGTTTTTGAGAGGTCAAAAATATCTTCCTGACCTCTACTCTTCTCTGAATTAAAACTCGTGAATGCTCAGCGTTACCCCTCTGAGAGCATTTTGCATGAAGAATTGCTAATGTGTGTTTGTCGTTCTCTCCTCTTAAAAGCAAAAACAATAATTTTAAAGGTTTTTTTAATTTTAAAGATGTGGGGTACAATTCAGGGTTAGGTATACAAATGTTCATTATGCAGGTACCCTTGTTGATGAGGTGTCCCCACCCCACAGATTCCCACTACTGTCAATCAAAGGGTTTTATAGTATAAAAAATATGTGCAGACATTGGAACTTTTATTGCTGAGTAGGAATTTGTGCAGTTGTGCAACTGAACAAAAAACTATGTTGACAGTTGAAATTAAAAACAACAACAACAAAACAAACAACAGTTCTAATATGGCAGAACCTGTATCCAAACAAGCAGCTGAACAACAAGGGCTTCTTTTTATTTTCACATAAAATCTGCTTTTACATATAAAAAGCACACCATGATCATTAATATAAAGAAATGCAAACAAATTCTCAGAATGTAAAACCAACACAGTAATGAAAAACAGAGGAAAAGAAGGTTTACAGAGTTATGTCACCTAGACTTCATTTATATTTATACCCCAAGGTCGCATTATTATTGGTGGTTCCTTTTTACAAAAGGAGAGAGACAGGGGGGAGGGAGGGAAGGAAGGAGGAGAAAACTATGATGTTTATTATCCAGACTTTTGTGGATACATTTAATGTCCAGAAAACCATGGATTTCCTATTTTACAGTTATCTCAAATACCAACCGAGCAAGACTTAGTAATTTCAGATCATGTTTTCTTACTTCAAAATAGTATTTTTGTGCTGAGAAGATCTGAGAATTACCTATGAAACTATATAAATATAGATGTTCAGAACTCACCCAGACTTACTAAATCTCCAGGGACAGAAATCAAGCATTTATATATTTTTCTTGTCATAGGTGATTCAGATATACATCTTGGTTAAAAACCCAATGCTCCTAAAAACACAAAAACGAAAAGAATCAAGTGAAAAAGTAATAATGAGAAATTTCAGCAAAGTAACTGAATATAAAATTATATGTAAAAATTAAAAGAATTTATATATAAAAACAACAACTAGCTGGGCACGGTGGCTCATGCCTATAATCTCAGCACTTTAGAAGGCCAGGGTGAGAGAATTGCCTGAGCCTGAGGGCTCAAAACCAGCCTGGGCAACTTGGTGAGACCTTGTCTCTACAATAATAAATCAAAAAATTAGCCAGGCACGGTGGCGAGTGCCTACAGTTCCAGTTACTTGGAAGGCTGAGGAGGAAGGATCGCCTGAGCCCAGCAGGTCGAGGCTGCGGTGGCCGGGAGCATGCCACTGCCCTCCAGCCTGGGTGATAGAGTGAGACTCTAACTCAAAATAATAAATTAATAAATAAATACAACCTAGAAGAGACAATGTTAGAAAATAACCCAATTACAATACAGCAAAAATATTAAACACATAGTAATAAAATTAAATAGACTCGTGCACAATCTCTCTGGAAGAAACTTTCAAATGCTCTTGCAGAACACAAGAGAAGATGGGAACAAACGGAAAAACCATATTCTCAGAAAGGAAGATTTAACACCATAAAAATGCCCAGGAGGATGTTTTAAAAAGAAACAAGCTGATTCCAAAGTTTCTGTACAAAAATAACTAAGAAAAATCACAAGAAAAATGCTGAAGAGAAAGAATATTGAAGAACTCTTTTATCAGAAGTCAAAATATATTATGAAACTATAATTATTAGGCCAAACATGAATATTACAGAGACAGTTTTTAAAAGCATATTTACTTATAAAGCTGATAGAAAGAGAAAAAAATCAAGAAATAGACCAAATGCATAAAAAGATATATTTAATAAAAGTGGTATTTCAAATCAATGACCAAAATATGATTTATTTAATAAATGTCACCATAAACAATATAAAAATATAAATGTACAACTAAAAACATGATAGGTTGGAATTTTACAATAAACTTGGAATGAAGAATGTTTTTAAAAATTTAACACAAATCTCAGAAGTCAAATAAAAAATTGGCAAATTCAACTGCCAAAAAAATTTGTCAAGACTAAGAAAAAAATCTATAAAAGGCAAAATAAAACTGGTAAAAGTGTCTACAACTCATATCACACTGTGCTAACTTTATTAACAAATAATAAACTGTTCCAAATGAATAAGAAAGGGTCAATAACCCAATAGAAATTTCAGTAAAGGCCATTAACAACCATATCAGAAGAAAAATAAATAAATAAACCTCAAAGAGCTCTTAGCCAAATGCTGCTAGAGATATTTTCCACTTTAGATTGGCAGTGATCACAGAGTTATATGAAAAAACAAGAACAAAATTTGTTAGCAAGGGTGTGGAAAAGTAGGTATTTCCATACATTACCAGTAAGAGTATAAATCGAAAGAGCTTCTGAAGATGGTAATTTAGCAGTAACTATTTAAATTAAAAATGTGCCTACCCTTTGACCCAGAAAAGCCACTTTGATAAATTTAACCTCATACGTTTTGGGAACAGATATATATTAAGGATATTTATTTTAGCATTGTTAATAATATCAAAAGATTGAAAACAATCTAAATGACTATTGCTAAGGATCTAACTAAATAAATTGTGAGTACATATCTATACAATAGTATAGTTGTTTAAATTAATAAGGTATATCTACATGTACTCTATATTCAAAAATCAAGGTGTAGAACATTGTGCTTATTCTGGTAATGCATGTATGTTTAGAATATATGCTTGTTTGTATGTGAAATGGGTTATCACCACTAAAATAAACAGGAGTCTGGTACTAGTGACTTCCTTTTGGGAAGAAGACATGGTGTCTACAGAGAAAAACTGAGAGGAAGATTTACTTTTTATTATATATGGTTTTGAATATTTTTATTTTTATAACATTTATTCAATTTTTAAAAATGAGTCAGAACTCTAAGAATCAACACCCTATGCCTTGCCAGAGGGTTTACTGGTTTGTCTTTCAGACACAGCTCTCAGACAAGGAGAGGCAACATCCAAGGCAGAGCTGCCCAGGAAATACCAAATTGACTTGTTAAAGCAGTGATCTTGAGTTACATACATTCAGCTACTGTGGCTGACTGGCTCCATTCCTGCCTGGCCCTCTTTGAGCTCTCCTAGCTGAAATAACTTCCAGTGCTTCCAGCTTCCTGACTGAGTTAAGCAGGATGTTATGGCTCCTAAGTTAGCTTGCTTACTCATTTCGGTGACAGCATCTTTCTCATCTGCATCCATAAAGGACACATACACCTCACCCCATCATCTTTGGATTTCTAACTACAGGGCTCAGTCCCTTTAATACAGCCCCAGATCAGTTTCTCACTCTCAACTCCCACACCACCCACATATACAAATTAATTAGCCACATCTAGTAGACAACCCACCACTACTCCCTGAATTTAGTTACTGTCCTTGCCTCAGTATCCTCACCACTTGGGGTATATGTCTACTTTTCAATTAAAAAAATACTCATTTTTGTGAGATCCTGAGCCTTTATAGCATCTTGAAGATACTGAAGAATTTATCCATTCTAACACTGTTTATTGAATGAGTATTATATACTAGGCATATTGCTGGATACTAAGAATAAAATGGTAAACAAAACTAACATGCATGGTCCCTGTTCTTCTATGTCACACATTCTAGGTTAAAAGACAAGATACTGAAAGTGAAATAAATAGATGAAAGAATTCTTGAATACATTCTTGAATGCATTGCGAGATGTGATAAAAAATAATGAGACTGGAATGGATGAAATGGAATGGTAACATCTAAGAAGATATATGAAGGATGAGAATGATCAAAATGTATGAAGAACCAGGGAAGAATATTCTGGTTTAGCAACTGAAAAGACTTAGACGAAAAGGAGTTTGATTTCTCCTAAGAACCATTAGGGAAGTATAATAGGAACACATTGAGCAAGAGAAAAGGGTGAAAGATAAAAATATCATTGGTGAGGCAGCAGGGGCGAGACCACACAGGACATGGGCTTTGTGGAGGGTGTGGGGAGCAGCAGGTAAAAGAGGAACCAGTGAGATCAGTTCGAAGTCTTCTACAGTGGTCCAGAAAGGAACAAACAAGTGCCTGGTTGGAGAGTTGAAAGTGAAAATGAAGAGGAGTGAATTTTTAAAATTTTGGAAACTAAGAATTTTCAAACATCAGGCTATCAGGGCTGTGGATGAATAAAGAAGAATTAGAAGATGGTTTGGGGCCATAAGCCTGAATGCTGAAATCCCAAAACATCAAAGTCCTGAAAATATAATTCTGGACAAAATTATTTTAAAAAATTTTTTAAAGATATTTATTTAAATTCTGTAAAGGGAGATTTATTGGAGAAACAAAACACAACCACATACTTCATAGGCCACTTTACACAATAAAATAGACAACAATAACAGACATGTTTTTACAAGCATAAACACTCATGTATACTACCACAGTCACACAGGTATAACAGTTATGAGCAGATAAACCATATTCATAAAGAAATAGGTCAAAAGCAAAATGTATAAATACATATCTCTATGGTTGGTAATTATGTGCAGCTAGCAGTCCTCTGAAATTCCTTGATGGGTAACCTAAGTCCTTTGATGAAACAAATCAAAAACCACAATAGGTCACCACAATTTATACAGTTACTTAAGAGCTGAGATCTTGAGAAATTTTATCTTTCACAGATGCAAATGCACAAAAAGAACATCTTTTCATTTATTGAAGAAGTTTCTATGTTTTTACATACATGCACAATGCTTACACACAACGTCAACATTGTGATTATGTATTTTGGGGAGTGAAATTTTCAAAAAATGCATAAAGCAATTAGAGCTCTATAAAAGTTTTTACACAATTTATACCACCAGTATTGGAAATGATGTGAAGACAAAAAACAGCACAGCAAATTAACCTCTGTGAGAAGGGGCATAAATTTGGCAGGGAATATTTCTTGTATTTTTTTTTACCTGTTTTCACTTTGAAAAAATCACTGCACTTATATTGGAGAGTAGTTGTGGTCTACAAATTTTGTAGGTATATCCTGTCTATTTGAAAGTCTGGTTAGGACTCATCCTTTACAATTAAGTAAATTTCTGCTTTCACAGAACCAATAATAAGTAGCTTTTAAACTTTTATTTTTCACCATTAAGTAGCTCATACACTTAACTTACCGCATTTTGGCAAGGGAAAAATTTCACAGACCTATTTTATTGTGTTTTAAGGAATGATACTTGACTTCCCCAATACCAAATCTGTATCAGTCAGAGGTCTCCAGAGAGAGAGAACCAATAGGATATATGAGAGGGGATTTATTAGGAAAACTGGGTCACATGATTACGGCAGTTGAGAAGTCTCATGACAGTCCATTTGCAAGTTGGAGTCCCTGAGATGCTGGTAGCATAGTTCTGTCCAAGTCTTAAGGCTTCAAAATCAAGGAAGCTGATAGTGTAATTCTCAGTTTGAAGTCGAAAGCCTCAGGACCCAGGAGGCCACTGGTGTAAGTCCTGGAGTTTGAAGAATGGCAAGTCTAGAGTTCTGATGTCCAAGGCAAAAGAAGAAACATCTGTCCCAGATCTCAGAAAGAGATCAGTTTGCCTTCTGTATTTGTTCTCTCCAGGTTTCTGGTCAATTGGATGGTACCTGCCAACATTGAGGGCAGATCTTCCCACCTATTTCACTCAAAGTCACACTAATTCCCTCTGGAAACACCCCACAGTCATGCCCAAATTAATGCTTTACCAGGTTTCTAGGTATTCCTTAATTCAGTTAAGTTGGCTTTTAAATTTAAGTCCACAAATCCACTCCTTGTCAACTTGGTACCCACGCACCATATATCTCAAGCCATACTTAATTTTCTCCTCTAACAGAATGCACCTAACGTAATACAACCATACTGGATACAACCAAAAACACACTAATTCCTTTCCCAGAATCACTTCCAGGTTTTCAACAGTTAAGATTTCAGGTTAGGCATGGAGGCTCAAACCTGTAATCCCAGTGCTCTGGAAAATAGAGGTGGAAAAATTACCTGAACCTAGGAGTTCAAGACCAGCCTGGGCAACATAGCAAGACCCTTGTCTCTACAAAAAATTTTTAAATTAGCTGGGCTTGGTAGCTCGTGCCTGTAGTCCCAGCTACCCCAGTGGCTGAGGTGGAAAGCTCCCCTAAACCCAAGAATTAGAGGCTGCAGTGAATCATGATCCTGCTGAGAGAGAAGGCTAGAGAAAAGCTAGGCAGACAGACAGGGCAGGGCCCCAGTAACAAAGTAGCAAGCTTCCCACAGGCCTCTTGGACTGATATACTCCTATGGGTGAACAACCTCCCTACAAGCCCCCCAGTGGGGGGCGGGGGGGAGCAAGAAAAATGCTCATTGCCAGGATTGAAAAACAAACCAATCTGCTCACGGCTAAGTGCTGACCAATCTGCTCACTATTTGGCCCCTACCTCCAGTTGATTGGTTCTTAGTACTGACCAATCAGCTCACAACTAGTACTAGCCAATCAGCTCAGTCTTAGGCCTATATAAGCACCAGGTTCTGGCCCCAGATCAGCAACCACCTCAGATCTCGTCTCAGAGTAGCTTTTCTGTTCTCTCAGTAAATCCTGCTTTCTCACTTTCGGACTTCGTTGATCACTCCTCCTGCGCAGGAGATAACCCAGGCCTGAAGAGCTGCAGAAGATCCTCCAAGTTGAAGAGCCAAGCACTCTGGAGGCTGGTTTGCCAGCCAGTGGAGCTGACTGAACTGGGAGAGCTGCTGGCAGAAAGTGAGACGCGGAAGCTGAGACACTTCTCGCTGCTGACTTGCCAGTCCACCAAATCAACGACATTCTCAGGCCTTGGCTTGCCAGCTCATTAGAGCCAACTTTGCCAGCCCGTCGAGCTGACACTCTTAGGATTCAGCTTGTCAACCCACTGAGTTGACACCCTTGGAGCCCAGGCTGACCTGATAAAAATCCACTTCACTGCCACTGCACTCCAGCGTGGGTGACAGAGTGAGACCCAGAATATAAAAAAAAAAAAAAGAAAGATTTTTATCTTTTGAGGTTGTTGTTTTTTTTTTTAATGTGATTTGGGGAATTTTCGACTTCAAGAATTTTGCTTTTTCATGATTTCAACACTTGGGATTATGGCCTTTAGGATTGTGTCTTTTAGGATTATGATCAGCACTTCTAGAGGATGTTCCTTGACTTCTGATTTGAGTACCTACATGGAAGTTGATGCTTTTCCTGATGTAGAAAAGAATGAAATATCAAAGGATAGAGTCAATCAGAAGTTTAAGATGCTTTGATATAAACTAGCAGAGACGTGGCATAAGGATCTTGGCATATAAACTCATAATTATTGATGACTCACAGTGCTTCAGGTCTAAGAGCATTATATGTCATTATAGACTAAACATTTTATCCAAAATTTATATGTTTAAACCCAACTCACAATGAGATAGTATTAGGAGGGAGACCCATTGGGAGTTGATTAGATCATGAGGGCCTTCATCAATGTGATAATTGTCCCATTATAAAAAGAGACAAGAGAGCCTGCCCATAGTCTGCTCCCTGTCGTGTAAGGATATAAGAAGAAGATTGCCATCTGCAAACAAGAAAGCAGAACCTCATCAGACACTAGATCTGCCAGCACCTTGATTTGGACTTCCCAGCCTCCAAAAGACACATCTTTTTACCAATACTGTGAAAAATAAAGGTTTAAGACACCCAATCTATGGTATTGTTATAGCAACCCAAACGAACTAAGACAAAGATATAGACACTAATTCAGGCCTCATACAACCCCATATGTTTTATATCATCATTAAATCCATTTTTCTGCATTAATTCATTTAACCTTCATAACAAACTTACATGTTTTGCACTATTACTAAACCTACTTTTCACATGAAAATACTGAATCATATAGAGGCTAAGTAATTTTTCCAAGTCCATAGAGCAGATTAAGGACACAATTAAGATTCAAAGTTTGGCAGTCTCTAGATTGAACCCAGAGAAGAGGTCTAAGGCAGAGAGATCTACTGTGGAGTCAGTGAATAAATGGTGTTTAAAGCCATGGAAATGGGTGATACCACCTAAGGGCAAGTCCATGATAAAGTCCCACAGAATGCTAATATTTTGAGGTTAATTATTGGAGCCCGAACCCAGAAAAGGAGACTGAGGAAGAAAGACCAGAAAGATGAGATGAAAATCCAGAAATTTGGTGTCCTGCCACCTTTGCTAATGTCATTGTGTGTTCAGATGGTTCATTTTGTTTGGACAAAGATAGAGAAAGAATAAAGGCAGAGGAAAGAAATACTTTAAAAATGTAATCAAATCAATGTTTATGATCACATGGGAGGCAAGGGGTAGAATCTCAAGTGCCAGATTATTTTTCACATGAAAAGCTGCATGTTCAGTATGAATCTGGTAAACATATTTTCCAAAAGATGGCTGAACTCATGAGGACAACTGAATTAAAGAATATTCTAAAAACTCCAGAGCACAAAGTGGCCATTCTCACATGGGAAAGAATGAGTGTGAGCTCCTTGAAGGGCTTTGTGTTTTATCTTAGACTCCTAGTACCTGGACCTTAGTAGGCACTCTAAACAGGTCCCATATATCAAACATATCATAAAAAGTTTTTTTTTGGAAGGCAAGTAATTTTAAGGTAAAATTGCTATTTTTAATGTCACTGAGTTTGTGAAGTTTGCAGTCTGAGACTTAGACTAGTCTTACAAAGCTTTCCTCCTCTGTCTTTTCCCAGTCAAATAAAATAAACCTTTAGTTCTGCTAATGCTCTTTGAATCATTGAATTTAGGTCTCATTAATTATAGAGCAGAGTTCAGCCTTTAAAAGAGAATTACTGCTGCATCATGTAGTAATAAATATGCAGCAGTATTTGACATTTAGAAAGTTAGTATTAAAACCTGTAAAATTTAGAATTAAGGGGCAAATTAGATATTTTATTATAGCAGCTTAGTTAAATTCAATATGTGTATTCAACTACACAGAAGGAAGCCTTTCTTATAAATAGCTCATTTGACAACCACAAAGAAACAAGAGTACATTATCACAATCTTCTTTGAATGGAAAATTTGAGTCTCTACGAGGCAGAATGATATCTCTTAAGTTTCTTAAATACAGGAACATTTACTGATTTTCCACAAAGTGTTTTCATTAGGGTAAAGAGCATCTCGAGGTTTCAATCTTTTTATTTAAGCGATGGGGGAAAAAAGATGTTTAATGTAAGATCACTAAAATTTTTTCAGGTTCTCCACCAATGTTTAAGTAATTTCCAAGTGTCATTTATATTTTGATAAAATTTTATAACTTTTTTTTTCTTATGGGAAAAGGGAAGTGGCAGAATGGATAAAAAGTGATGAAAATAAACAGACGGAGTCAGTGCTTAATTGATCTCCAGGTGGTCAGGTTGAGATGTAAGCCCAAACAGAGTCCTCCAAAAGCCATTCTCTGTGTGAGTTCCCAATATACCATATGTGACCAAGAGAAGGGGGAAAAAATTATACACACACACACACACACACACACACACACACACATACGAGGCAATAGAAAAAAATGTAATTGATATTTTTTCTCAAAGTAATTCTAATGAAGACAGCAAACAGTGGTGGTTTTCCTCTCTACACCTTTCTTTGGGCCTCCTTAAAAACATCAAAATAATTAAAAAAATAGGGGGGCCCATCTTTAACAGATCAAGGAATTGGCCATGTTTTTCAAGTCTGATTTGGAACACACATCTGCTTACTAATAAAGGACAATGAAAGAAAATGTATGCTAGGCTAGACTGGGGGCAGTGGCTCATGCCTGTAATCCCAGCACTTTGGGAGGTGAGAGGATTGCTTGAGCCCAGGAGTTTGGGCAACATAGCAAGATCTCATCTCTATAAAAAAAAAAATAATAATAATAAGTAGCTGGGCAAAGTGACAGGTACCTGTAGTCCCAGCTACTTGGAGGCTGAGGTGAAAGGATCACATGAGCCCAGGAGGTTGAGGCTGCAGTAAGCTATGATGGCACCACTATACTCCAACCTGGGTGAGAGTGAGACCCTGATGAAAAGGAATTAAGGAAGGGAGGGAGGGAGGGAAGGAGGGAGGGAGAGAGGGAGAGGAAAAGAAAAGAGAAGGAAAGGAAAGAAAAGAGAAAAAAGAAGGAAAGAAAGAAAGTAAAGAAGGAAGGAAAGGAAAAAAAGACAATGTATGCTCCATCAGACTTGAAGCAGGATACAATTTCTTTCAAATGAGTGTCATGACCCCATACAGGCATATCTGACAATTCTTTGAATAGGAACATAAGTTATAAGGGTATAGGCGGACCATGGAGACTAAAAGAGCCACAGGTCGACACTGCGGAATCGTGGTGCAGAGCCAAAGGAGAATACATGTGGACACACTATTCTGGTTCCTTCTCCATGGGCCTCTCAGCTGGGCAAGATGGACAGCGAGAAACAGGGTGGGAGGATGGGGGATGGGGGTGGGAGAGCAAGAGGACAATATGAAAACCTATGACTTAGGAGAGTTTTGTTGGTGTGTTCACAACCTCCGAAACAAGATGCTGTACTCTCAGTTTAAAGGGAATAAAACATCTGGTGAGAGGGTGTTCACAACTATACTTCTAAGTAGATGAAAATAATTACTTTTATAACTTTTTTGTAAATGCATGAAAAGATTCAGCTTTAAAATTAACTGCTCTGCCAGACAACTGGCTAACTTGTAAGTGGTCCCTAGAGAATGCTGCTTCTCAAGGCAGTAATAATGATATTTTTCTGATATAAGTAAGCTTAGGGATCACAGGGAAGGGGCCATAAACTGAGGACGGGATGCTAAAGATGGGATGCTGGCTTTAGATTGGACACTGTGTTCAGAAAGAGTAATCAGTCAAGCGAATATAGGCTGGGGAGAGATGGGACGCAGGAAAATGACTGGAAACATCAAGACTGCAAAAATCTGCAACCATACTGAGGTAGTTTGATCCCTAAGAAGTCTTATTTTATACCTGCAGTAAAATGATTACTTGATGTCTAAGTCGTTTCCCAAATAGGATCCTTTTTCTCAAAAGAAGCAACACAAAAGGAACAAGAGAAGGCTGCATTTCTCTGATTAGGGTCCAGAAAGACAGCGGCCACATTCCTGCATGGTGGTTGGAGAAAGTTTGGCACCAAAAACGGTGAATTTTATTGATATATCTAAAAACATTGTGACTTGTGTGACTAATTGGATTGTTTTATTAGCTGCCTCACCAGAATTCTCCTCTGGAAAAAGTATTAGTCACCATTTAGTAAACGAAGTCCTGCTGCTACTCCCCGTGGCTCATGACATGGAGTGGCTCACATGAGTGACTGAAGTTCATGTCCAGATTTATGAACGACCAAGGACTCAGCCATAACTGGAAACCACAATTTTGTAATGACACCAACTAACCCACTTTTGTGATTTCTTCAGCACGTGGCAATCCAAGAAGAGAGGATTGTTCTGCAGACCCTGGTTTGAGAATCAGCAGTGGTTGAGAAGTTACTGAAAAGGAGGTTAAAATGATTAAGCAGGGAGTTCAGTTTGGGTAGAGAAGGAGGAGCATGAGCTGGGAGCTGAGAATAGTGAGAAATGGGAGTGCAGGTAGCATTCAAAGCCACAATGACATAGAAGAACAAGTAAAATGGGTAAAAAGGTATGATCAGGCTGGGTGCGGTGGCTCACACCTGTAATGCCAGCACTTTAGGAGGTGAGAGGATTGCTTGAGCCCAGCAGTTTGAGACCAGCCTGAGTAACATAATGAGACCTCGTCTCTACATAAAATAAATTAGCTTGTCATGGTGGCATGCCTGTAGTCCCAGCTACTTGAGAGGCTAAGGTGGAAGGATTGCCTGAGGTTGGGGGATCCAGGTTGTGGAAGCCACAAGCATGCCACTGCACTCCAGTCTGGGCGACAGAGTGAGATCCCAACTCAAAAAAGAAGGGGGGATGATATGTCAAAGTTCAATATTCAGAGATAAAATAATCAAAATCAACCAAAGGTCCAGGGTATTGGCATGAAAGTGGGTTGCTAAAATAGAGTGAAGAAAAATGTCCTTGAAGTATGTAACTGAGAGAATTCCTAGGAGGCTGGATGGGTCAATGTGCACACTGATTTTGCCCAGAATTATGTCAGAAGCCACAGTGAGCCATAGGGAGCCCCATGGGATTGGAAGAATCTATTAAAAACAGGCCTATCTGGGCTGACCTCGGTGGCTCAACCTGTAATCCCAGCACTTTTGGAGGCCGAGGTAAGTGGATTGCCTGAGCCCGTGGGTTCAAGACCAGCCTGGGCAACTTGGTGAGACCTCATTTCTACAATAAATCAAAATTAGCCAGGTGTGGTAGTACATGCCTATAGTACCGGCTACTTGGAAGGCTGAGGCAGAGGACCACTGGAGCCCAGTAGGTTGAGGTTGTGGTGACCAGGAGCATGTCACTGTACTCCAGTCTGGGCAACAGATTGAGACTCCAACTCAAAAACAAACAGGCCTATCTGTGTCACATGTCCTCACTGTGGCTTACAATTCTTATCAGAGCATTCCAACCTTTAGTTTTGTGTTGGGGGTAATGTCAGATTTATACAGGGAACCTAAATTTGACCCAAATCATGCTTAGAACTCAGAAAACTGCATTAATATCATAAATTCTGAAAGAACTACTTCAACTCAATGCACAAGCTTTCCTGGCTTTGGAATGATTGACAAAGGCCTCAGGGATGTGACAGCCAAAGAATTACTCAGCTGCTTAAATATCAGCAAACTTGATCTTGAAGTGAAGCCAGTCACTTCAACTACAGGATAAATGGCAAGTTTATGGAAAAAATAACTAAATGATCACCATATGAACAGTTTGGAAGCAAAAGGCAGAATCTTTCATGAGTGGTATTTGTGTGTGTGTGTGTGTGTGTGTGTGTGTGTGTGTGTGTGTGTGTGTGTGTGTGTTGTTGCTGTTGTTCTTGTTGGGGGAGGTAGGCCATGCATGATGGCTCACACCTGTAATACCAACATTTTGGGAGGCCAAGGCATGAGGACTGCTTGAACCCAGGAGTTTGAGACCAACATGGGCAACATAGACAGACCCGGTCTCTACAAAAAAAAAAATTAGCTGGGCATGGTGGCGCCAGCCTAAAGGCCCAGCTACTCTGGAGACTGAGAAGGCAGGATCACCTGAGCCCGGAAGTTGAGGTTGCAGTGAGCCATGATTGTGCTATTGCACTCCAACCTGGGTAGCAAAGTGAGACCCTGACACAAAAAACAAAAACAAAAAAACATGATTTGGGGAGGTGGGGGTAGGAGAAAGAAGTAAATTCACTTTAGTTAGACTTGACTCTCTCAATTTTTCAGCCTGATTATGACTGAATGTCCATGTAGCTGATTTCTGCTTAACTTTTCTACCACTTATCTTGTTTCAAGCAATTTGTTTATATTTCCCATTATACCCTCAATGTAAACAATAACCAAAAATTACAGACATTAAAAGGACACTTTTTCCAGAAACTAAGAATCATTGTAACTGTTTTTATAAAAATGCTGTCTTGGCCAGGCCTGGTGGCTCAGTCTGTAATGCTAGCCCTTTGGGAGGCCAAAGTGAGAGGATTGCCTGAGCCTGGGGGTTTGAGACAAGCCTGGGCAACTTGGTGAGACCTCAGCTCTACAATAAATAAAAAAATAAGCTGGGCATGATAGCACACACCTTCCACCTACTTGAAAGGCTGAAGTGGAAGAATTGCCTAAGCCTAGCAGATCAAGGCTGCAGTGGCCATGAGCATGCCACTGACTCCAGCCTGGGCAACAGAGTAAGACTCCAACACAAAAATTAAAAATTAGCGGACTTCCAGGAAGGTGGTGATGGGGCAACCTGGTCTATGAAACCCTCTGCAAAGGAGAACGCAGAGGGTCTCTGGCTCTCTCCCTGGGGGCTGCAGACCCCAACGTCGGCAGCCTGCTCTTCACACAGAGTTCGGCCATCGCCACCACTGGGGCATCACAGCAATCTGGACAGCCACTGCAGCTGCAGACACAGCAGCCCACAGCCTCCCTGGCGGCCATAGCGCACTGCGCCACCCATGCCTGAGGTGATCCACGACTTCAGTCCTTGAAGCCCCTGCAGGCAAGATCTGCTGGGATCACTCCCACCTCTGCTGCCACCTTGACGTCCTGCCGGCTGTGGGTCTCCTCCTGTGTACCCTGAGGCAGGCTTCCAGAGGGCCGGCTCCTGTCCGCCTGACCACCATCTGGGGTGAACAACTGAGATAGCACCACCTGCTGGCGATTCAAGGTAACAACACCAAAACAGGAGAAACAAGCTTCAAAAAGAGATACGGGCCAGATTGAGTGGTGAACGGAGGGTGATCTGAACTGTCCTTCACAGCAGGCCAGGGGCAACTGACCCTAACTGTGAACTACTTTACCAGCTTGCAAAGACAGCTAGAAATCAGAGCTGAAAGGACATTGGACTTAAACGAAAAATCTCAGAGTGTGCTTGATTGGTTCTGTTAGTTTAATGACTTGATTCTAATCTTATTATTTTGTTCCTTTTTTTTCTCTTCCTTTTCTTCTCTTTTCTCCTCTCTGTAAACCATATCTTTGTATAGAGGAACAGCACACCACAAGGTGGTTAGTTAGCTTGTATGTAGCATCATTGTATGTTTTATTTATTTTTTTTTTGTATGGGAGTTGGTTAGTCTGTAGCCGTGGTCTATTGTTTTTATCTGTTTCAGTTTAGGTCTCTCTCTCCATTTGTTGGTACACTCATCTGTTTCCCCCCTTACTCCTCTCTCTCTCCACCCTCGTCTTCCCCCCACTGTCTGCTCCATTCTCTTCCCTCTGCTAACCACATTTTATTTCAGGGAGTAAACCTACAGCTCCACTGCATGGACAGATTCCAAGGCAGTGGGAAGTGGGTTTCAGATTATCTATACACCTGTCGGCGAATACCAGGACCTGCAGATAGATTTTGAATCACAACTCCCCCCTTAAGTAAATCTCAAAACTGCAAAAATGACCACCCCCAACCTACAGTGCAATTCCAGAATTGAACAAAGTAAGAGGACATACATAAAGAATAGGAGATTGAACAAAAAGAAGTAAAAGCAATCCCTCTACCCCTGAATAACAAATTAAGACAGTGACGTGGAGGGAAGGAAAAAGTAGGGAGGGGGAAAAAAAACCACACAAATGAAGAAAAACCAAAAGAAGAATATAGGTCTCACACAGACCCCTGGGTGATCAGACACTGAGAAAACAGATTCCGGAACACAAACAATGAAGACCCCCCAGAATGACTGGTCACATGCAACAACCCAGACATCAAGACATTAATAGAAAGAATTTTAAAAATTGAGAAGAGACGAGGAAAATAGGAAGGAGCTGATGTCAGAAATAACAGCAGTAAAGAAGACTGTGATGGAAATAAATAACAAACTAATAAGCATGGAAAGCAGAATTAGCCAAGCAGAAGAAAGAATCTCAGAGCTCAAAGACCAAAACATAGAACTAACCTAAACTGTCAAAAGCATAGAAAGGAAGATTAAAAAGGCAGAACAAAACCTTCAAGAGATGAATAATCACTTCAAAAAACCGAACCTAAGAGTAATTGGTCTTCCTGAGGCAGAGAGAGAAACAAGGTCACATTGGAACAAACATTTCATGAAATCAATCAAGAAAACTTCCCTCATCTCATCAAGGATGAAAAAATTTAAACAGAAGAGATTCAGAGAACCCCTGCAAGACAACAAATGAGAAGACCAACTCCCAGACATATAACAATTCGTCTAAACAAGGTAGGTATAAAAGAAAAAATCCTAAAGGCTGCAAGAGAAAAAGGTCAGACTATGTACCAGAGAAGACCAATTAGAATAGCAGCAGGTTTATCTACAGAAACCCTCCAGGCTAGAAGAGCTTGGAGCCCTATCTTCACAGTTCTAACAGATAAACAATTTCAACCAAGAATAACCTACCCAGCCAAGCTAAGCTTCACCAGTGAGGGAGAATTGAAATCTTTCCCAGATATCCAATCCCTAAGAACCTACGCTGCCACAAGACCACCTCTACAAGAAACACTTAAGAAAGTATTGAACACAGAAGAAAAGGAAAAAAGAATAACAACATTCTTTACAAGAGTACAGGCAAAAGATTAAGAACACACATGATCCAACCCTAAAACCAAAAGAAAGACAACACACAAACAGGAAGAACAACTCTGTAAGAACATTATGATAGGGATCAACTCTCACATTTCAATAATTAGTTTGAATGTGAATGGACTAAATGCACCACTGAAAAGACAGAATGGCAAAATGGATAAAATATCACCAGGCAACAATCTATTGCCTTCAAGAGACCCACCTCACTAGAAAGGACACTCAGACTCAAAGTAGGAGGATGGGAAACAAATTTTCAGGCAAATGGAACACAAAAGAAAGGAGGAGTCGTGATCTTAATCTCAGACAAAATACCCTTTAAGCTATCAAAAATTTTAAAAGATACAGAAGGCCACTGCATAATGATAAAAGGTTCAATCCATCAACAAGAAATATCCATCCTAAACATATATGCACCGAACAAAGGAGCATCAACTTTCATAAAGAAGCTCTTAGGTAAACTAAAAAAAGATATCGACTCCAATACCATCATAGCTGGGGACTTCAATACCCCACTCACAACCCTAGATGGAACATCAGGACAAAAAATCAGCAATGAGATCCGAAACCTCAATGTGACTATTGGTCAAATGGACTTAATTGATACCTAAAGAACCCTCCATCCAAAGACCACAGAATACACATTCTACTCATCACCGCATGGAACATACTCTAAGATCGACCACATACTTGGCCATAAATCAACCATAAGCAAATTTAAAAGGACTGAAATTTTACCATGCACCTACTCAGACCACAGTGGAATAAAAATAATCATTAACACCAACAAGGTCCCCCAAAACCCACAGAGATTTGGACACTAAACAGCATGATGCTAAACAACTCCTGGGTCAATGATGAAATCAAAACAGAGATTAAAAGATACCTGGAAACAAATGAAAATGAAGAGACATTTACCAAAATCTCTGGGACGCCATGAAAACTGTAGTAAGAGGGGAATTTATATACCTACAAACGCACATGAAGAAAATGGAAGGATCACAAATTAACAGCCTAAGAAGCCACCTAAAAAAGCTGGAAAAGCAAGACCACAAAAACCCTAATTTCAGCAGAAGAATCCAGATCACCAAAATAAAAGCTCAAATCCAGGACATAAAAGACAAAAAGATAATACAAAAAATCAATGAAACTTTCAGAGCTGGTTCTCTGAAAGGATAAACAAGATCAATGGTCCTCTAGCTAGACTGACCAAGAAAAAGAGAGAAAAAGTCCAAATAAACACAATCAGAAACACAAAAGATGAAGTCACATCTGATCCTGAAGAAATACGAAAGATCATTAAAGACTACTATGTACACTTGTATGAAAACAAACTTGAAAACCTTTCAGAAATGGAGGACTTTCTGTCATCACACAACCTGCCTAGGTTGAAACAAGAGGAAATTGAGACCCTAAATAGACCAATAACAATCAAGGAAATTGACTATGTAATAAGAAAACTACCTACAAAAAAAGGTCCTGGACCAGATGGCTTTCCAGCAGAATTCTACAAGACATTTCAGGAGGAACTTATACCAATCCTGCTGAAGGTATTCCAGGTGATTGAGAAAGACAGAACTCTCCCCTAAATCATTTTACGAAGCTAATATCACATTGATACCCACACCAGGTAAAGACCCAACAAAGAAAGAGAACTACAGGCCAATATCTTTGTTGAACATAGATGCTAAAATTCTCAACAAGATCCTAGCGAACCGGATTCAACAACACATCTCAAAAATCATCCATCATGACCAAGTAGGCTTCATCCCTGGGATGCAAGACTGGTTCAACATTCATAAAACCATAAATGTAATTAAATACATCAACAGATGTCAAAACAAAAACCACATGATTATATCATTAGATGCAGAAAAAGCTTTTGATAAAATCCAGCACCCCTTCTTGATAAAAACCCTCAAACAGCTAGGCATACGGGGAACATACCTCAAAATAGTAAAAACCATCTATGAGAAACCCACAGCCAGCATACTCCTAAACAGACAAAAACTGAAACCATTTCCCCTGAAAACTGAAACAAGACAAGGATGCCCACTCTCACCCCTCCTGTTCAACATAGTATTGGAAGTCCTGGCTAGAGCAATTAGAGAAGAGAAGGCAATCAGGGGTATTCAAATAGGAAAAGAGGAAGTCAAGCTATCTCTCTTTGCAGATGACATGATCGTGTACCTTGAAAACCCAAGAGAATCTGTCAAAAACCTCCTTACACTGATAAAGGACTTTGGCAAAGTCTCAGGATATAAAATAAATGTGCAAAAGACAATCGCATTTCTTTACACCAATAATAAACAAACAGAAACCCAAATTTCATTCACAATAGCCACAAAAAAAAAATGAAATACCTTGGCATTTGCCTAACCAGAAACGTGAAAGACCTCTACAATGAAAACTACAAAACACTACTCAAAGAAATCAAAGATGACACAAGCAAGTGGAAAAATATCCCATGTTCATGGATTGGAAGAATCAACATTGTGAAGATGTTCATTTTACCTAAGGCAATCTACAGATTTAATGCAATACCCATCAAATTACCAGCAACATTCTACTCAGATCTAGAAAAAAAAACACAGCAATTCATATGGAAACACAAACGACCAAGAATAGCCAGAACAACCCTCAGCAAAAAAAACAAAGCAGGAGGTATCACATTACCAGACTTTAAACTTTACTATAAAGCTACAATCATCAAAACAGGTTGGTATTGGTACAGGAACAGGCATATAGATCAATGAAATAGAATTGAGATTCCAGAAGCAAAACCTCAATTTCTCAACCAACTCATCTTTGACAAAGCCTCTGCCACGTACCACTGGGGAGAGGAGAACCTATTCAGTAAATGGTGCTGGGAAAACTGGCTGACCACATGCAGAAGTTTGAAACAGGATCCCTATCTACCCCCATACACAAAAATTAAGTCTAAATAGATCAGACTTAAATGTAAAACCTCAACCATAAGAACCTTAGAAAATGAAGGTCATACCCTCATGGAAATTGGAACTGGCATCCACTTCCTGAACAAAACCCAAAACCCACAGGCCATAAGAGATAAGATAGACAAGTGGGACCTCATTAAACTGACAAGCTTCTGTTAAGCCAAAGAAACCATCAAGAGAGCAGGGAGACAGCCTACAGAATGGGAAAAAGTATTTGCCAACTCCAGGTCTGACAAAGGCTTAACATCTTGGATCTACAAGGAACTCAAATGTGCTGAAAAGAAAAAAACAAACAACCCCATTATAAAATGGGCAAAAGATATGAACAGACACTTCTCAAAGGAAGACATCCGAGCAGCCAACAGACACATAAAAAAATGTTCAACCTCACTAATCATCAGGGAGATGCAAATCAAAACCACACTGAGATACCACCTAACTCCAGTCAGAATGGCAGTTATCAATAACTCAAAAAATAACAGTTGCTGGAGAGGGTGTGGCGAAAAGGGAACACATCTACACTGTTGGTGGGAGTGCAAACTAGTACAACCTCTGCGGAAAACAGTATGGTGATTCCTAAAAGCTCTAAATATTGACCTCCTATATGACCCCGCAATCCCCCTACTGGGAATATACCTTGACAAACTCAAATCACTCTATAAAAATGATACCTGCACATGTATGTTTATCGCAGCATTGTTCACAATAGCAAGAACCTGGAAGCAACCATGCTGTCCATCAAAACAGGACTGGATTAAAAAAATGTGCTACTCGGAAAGCTGAGGTGGAAGCATCGCCAGAGCCCAGCAGGCGAGGCTGCGGTGGCTGGAATTGGCCACTGCACTCCAGTCTGGGCGACTGAGTGAGACTCCAACTCAAAAAAATAAATAAAAATTAAAATTTAAAAATGTGGTACATATACACGATGGAAGACTACATAGCCATAAAAAAGAACAAAATCATGAATTTTGCAGAAACCTGGATGGAACTAGAGTCTATAATACTGAGTGACCTCTCACAGAAACAAAGATCTGCATATCACATGTTCTCACTCATATAATGGACCTTGAACATCCAATGTAATACTATAATAAAATGACTGACAGTGGCAGGAAACTATGGGGGGGAGGGGGGGGAGATGGGATTAACAGTAGTAAATATCTGTCTGGGGATGGGGAGACACCTCTTATCAACAAGGGTGCCTGAACAAAGCATATTTGCATACCTAACCCTTAACTGTACCCCACAATATCACAATAAAAAATATTGATTAAAAAAAATTAAAAATTTAAAAAAATTAAAAAGGAAGCTGCCTTAATAAGAATAGCAAACATAATGTATATACTGTGTGCAACCTCTATTCTAATTACTTTATATTCATTAATTTATATAATCCTCACAATAAATGTATGAAGTAGATGTTATTATTATCCTTATTCAGTCTATATGGAAACCAGGCACAGAAAGGTTAAGTAACTTGTCCAAAATGAAGCCTTGATTTGAACCTGAGCAGTCTGGTGGCCCCAAGGACACATGTTCTCTATAACTAATTCAGTGGTTTTTCCAAGGTAGGTCACTGTACATTACCTGGGAACTTGTTAGAAAGGCACATTCTTGAGCCCCACACCAAACTTACTGAATCAGAAACTTTGGAGGATGGGATTAGGAATGTGTGTATGTGAACAAGCTCTCTAGGGAGTTCTAGTATAGGTTCAAGTTTGAGAAACAGCAGTATGCCACACTGTCCAAGGCAGCCATGTGGTACAAAGCAGTCTATTCAAGGCAGCCACATGGTACAAAGCAGTCAAAGATGGCAGAAGCCATGCTGACAACTTCCCCACCCATCATGAAAGATCAGAAAAATAACTGCCAATTCAGAATTTCTAGATTGAATATTTACCCTCTGGACCTGAGTTCTACTAGAAAGAATTGACTTAAGAATCCACAACAAGGTAATGTTCGTAGCACAAGGTATCTGCACATGAGTTAGGGTAGAAACAGTACATTTTCTCTTTGTCCAACATTGTTTCCACATCTGCCCACTTTCTGTTCATTTGGACAGATGTGCCCAAGAAACATGAGTTCTAAATCACGGGGTCTGGTCCAGGTAAAAAGTCACCCAACTTCTTATAGGCATAGTCAAGTCCATCTGGCAGAACATGTGTAGTACAACTCCAGGTAACACTGCCAGATCATTTAAAATTTTGCATGTATATTACTATGAGAAGATAATTCTCAGTCACTCTCAGGCTTTCAATGATGTCTTTTTAAATCAAATAGATAAAATGACATTACCTCCAGCTAGAGTCATATACTTTTTTAATATTCTTTTTTATCAAATTATATATCTGCATAAGAAGACTGGGAGGAAGTAAACCAGCATGCTACTAGTGTCTATCTCTAGAAAGTAGGGCTATAAAAGTATTTTCTTCTTTTTACACCTTTTTACATTATGTCTTGACCTCTGTCCTGAACCCCAAACTCATATATCTAACTGTCTACCCAACACCCATTTAAATGCCTGACCCTTTTAAACCATTAATCAAATAATGTCACTCAACCAAAATTGTACACAGCCATGAACTTGGAAGAATCTAAGATTTGATTTTACCCTTCTTAGAGTTAATAAATTAGCCTGTGGGTGTTTCATGGATGCTAGCAAAAGACACAAGATTCCTGAATCCAAGATAAAGAATGTTGTTCGTCATAGCCCAGCAGGCAGTATAAGCGAGCATCAACATGTCTGCATCAATTCTCCATGCCCCCCAAGTCTCATGAGGACAAGGGGCCTAAATAAATATGTGCATGTGCAATGGGTTGTTATAGGAGAGGGCACTGAGCTCAGAGAACCCATCATTTTATAGCATGCACTAAGCAAGCCTACTTTTTGTCCTGGAAGAAGACAACCTTCAGTGCTACTCATTACAAACATGGCCTCAAGAAATGGCCTAGGTAAAGAGTGGTCAGGGCCTTGCCTTCTTGGCATACTTAACAAGAGAGGTAGGAGCAGAATACAACCATCAAGGACAGTCTCCCCGAACAATGTCTTCCTAAGCCAAGGGTTATTTAATGCTCTACACACTGTCTTCATTCCTCCACCACCATATCTTTCTGTCTTTATCTTTTTTTTTTTTTTAATTTGAGTTGGAGTCTCACTCTGTCGCCCAGACTGCGAGTGTCGCGCAGCCTCGACCTGCTGGGCTCCAGTGATCCTTCCGCCTCAGCCTTCCGAGTAGCCGGAATTACAGGTGTGCGCTACCACGCCTGGCTAATTTTTTTATTTTATTGTAGAGATGAGGTCTTGCCTGCCCAGGCGGGTCTCGAACCCGTGGGCTCTGGCAATCCACTCACCTCAGCCTCCCAAAGGCGCGGGATTACAGGCTGAGCCACCGAGCTGGCTGTCTTTATCTTTTAATCTATTGATCTGCACAACACCTTAGCCTTCTGGCTGTGGTGATGGTCCTCACATATCCTAAGCATAGTCTTGTCTCAGATCTCTTGTTCTTACTGTTCTTCTGCCTGGAATGCTCTTCCTCCTAATACTCTCATGGTGTTACAGATTTGAATGCTTGTGTCTTTTGCCCAAATTCAATTGATGAAATCTTTACCCCCAAGGTGAGGTATTAGAAGGTGGGGCCCTTGGAAGTTCGTTAGGTCATGAGGGTAGAGCTCTCATAATTGAAATTCATGCCCTTATACAAGAGGTCCCAGAAAGCTAGCCCACTACTTTCACACAGCGAGAAGGTGCTGTCTATGAGAAGGCATGTCCTCACCAGGCACCAACTCTGCTAGTGCCATGATCTTGGACTTCTTAGCGTCCAGAACTGTGAGAAATAAATGTTTCTTGTGTATAGCCATCCAGTTTATGGTATTTCTGTTTTAGCAGGCTGAATGAACTAAGATACATAAACTCATTTCCTTCAAAATTTGCTCAAAATGTCACCTCCTCAGTTGGGTCTCTGTTGGCCACTATATTTAAAACTCCTACCTCCAAATTTTCTGGCATTTCATATCTCCCTTCCCAGATTTACTTTTCTGCCTTGTACTTATAACCATCTGACAATACTCCCTTGCGGTGGCTTTTGTATTTGATTTATATATCATGAAGTTTTACAACATTGCCCCAACTAATGACACAAAGTCAGCTGTAAGTACAATTAGATATAATTGTACACATATGCTACAATGTGACAATATGAGGTATAGGCTTGTACATGTTGCCCTTCAGCCGAGAACCTCTTTTGCCCTCTTGTCTAATTTTTTAGTCCTTTGTAACCAGACTCCTCCTTGAAGCCTTCCCTGGCTCCTCCTTCCTCTGCCTTCAAATGCCTGATACCATTTGGATCCACACTTTGTTCACACCTCTTTTTATAGTAATAATCACACTATATTTCTGATTGTTTCTTCATGAGACTGTCTCCTCCCCCAAATTATGAGGTTGTTCAGCACTGAGATTTTTATCTACAATTTATTATTAGACTTGTCCCATAGTAAGTGCTCATTAAATACTTGTTGAATTAATGAACAAAAAAGAACAAGAAGAACAGACCCAAGGGACTTCACAAAGTTTTCAGTGAAGCACTATAAATCATCTAAGTGTTGCTTCAGAAATGAAATATATCATTTGAGTCGATCCTCAAATTTTATTGATTTCCTTATGGAAAACATGTGCTGTATTCAAAGTCAAAGAAGTTTTAATGCAGGTCAGTTCTTCCTTCATAATTCTTTGGAAGTAGCCTTGACAATGAGGAGATGGTGAAATGTTGTTACATTATAAATAAAGCTAAAAATACACACTTGGTGTCACTTAGTGTTTGGCCTTTCAAGAACCAAAACTAGCCATATGTGGCATTTAAACTTAACATCTGCTCTTTCAGCTGGGTTGTTGGTGAAATATTCCAGTTTATCCTTCAAAGGAATGTGAGCAGGAGTAGGATTCTTTGTTGAGAGCATTTTAGGTTCCATTACAGAGGAATAGTTTTCTGTGGAAATCAGACAGCCAATGGGAGCAGTTGGAGGAGACAGAGGTAGGAAAAGAAAATCTTTGGATCCCCTTGTGACTTTTCTCTGTGCTGACTTCTACCTCCTGAGAATTCCCGTGACAGCTTCCTGTCTCTCCCCACTCCACCTTCAGCTCATTTCTCCCCTCTAGTTTGGTCCCCTCCCAAGTTGCACCATAGCAACCATCTTCAACTAAAGAACATTTTGGTTTTGGAGATCCTAAAAATGCAGATGCTCCTTTTTTTGTAGTTTTTAAATAGATATTTCATAGGTGTACATATTTTGAGGGTGCATGTGATATTTTGAAAAATGTATACAATGCATAATGATCAAATAAGAGTAATTAGGATATCCATCACCTCAAACATTTGCATTTTCTTTGTGTTGGGGACATTACAATTCTTTTTTAGCTATTTTGAAATATACAATAAATTATTGCTAACTCTAATTTCTTTGCTATAGTATCAAATACTAGAAATTGTTTCTTGTATCAAACTGAATTTTTGTACCCATTAACCAAATTCTAAATATTCTGAAATTATAACTCACTGGCAAGGAAAAAAATATTATGTCAAAAAGAATGTCAAAACCTAAACAGCTACAGTTTTCTTTACATGGAGTTGATGCTCTCCAAATTTTCCTCTAAATTGTGTGCTTTCGGCAGAGCTCGGTGACTCAACCTGTAATCCCAGCACTTTGGGAGGCCAAGGCCAGTGGATTGCCTGAGACTGCAGGTTCGAGACCAGCCTGGAAAACTTGGCAAGACATGGTCTCTACAATAAATCAAAAATTAGCCAGGCATGGTATCACGCACCTATAGTTCTGGCTACTTGGAAGGCAGAGATGGAAGGATCACCAAAGCCCAGCAACACTGGGGTGGCCTTGAGCATGCCACTGCACTCCAACCTAGACGACAGAGTGAGACTCCAACTCAAAAATAAAAATAAAATAAAATAAATAAAATAACTTGTGTGCTTCCATCAGAGAAGATCAAATTATCATCTTCCAGGGTCAGGGCAGACTTTGGTAGAAGGGCCTGACACTTTCCAAATTCTCCCTCAACCAGCTCCTTCATGCCTCAGATTCCACAGTTAGATTTCATTTGTTAGCTTAAAACTTTCGTAGGTTTGTTTATTCATTTTTAAATCTCTAAGTGTTTATATAACATGACCAAACAGGGATATCTCAGAGAGAAGATACTGGTCAGATCTATTTTCTGAGACTAAAAGATATTGATGATGGTGTTGGGGCAGGGGTAGAGAGGGAATTAGAAAAGAGTGCTGGGGCCCATGTGGGCTGCCTGGAGTGAGGGAATCAAGGCATGTCTTCAGGTCTATTTCATTTACCTCACCGTCTCCCCTCTCCAGTCCTATGCAGAGTTTATGCTAAAAGCACAGCTTCCTGCCACATGTTCTTCAGTTCTCTTGGCTAGCAACAGTCCCAAATGTCAAAGCGCTTTAGGTATTTAAGAACTTAATGCTCTTCAAGTGCTTCTTTATTAACTGCAGCATGTGAGTCCAAGTTGCCACCAGAAACTTAAAGTTGTTTTGGACATTCTCAGTGAGTTCACAAGAGAACTGCAGAAGCAATATACATGGGAGAAAGATAAAGAGGACACTGCATCGCTGATGTGATCATTGAGTTTTTCATGTCACAAGCTGAATATAGGTACAAGTTTTCTCACAGAAATAAATTTGACCAACCATTATGTGTCCACAGCAGAGAAGGAAGTTATGACTCAGAAATTAATTTCTGCCACATTTTCATAGTTCTATCAAAGACCCCAGTGTAAATGTTTTGATTACCCACACTTCCCTCTTCTTCATATCTGAAATACACCTAACAAATAGGAACCTTGAAAATGTACCTTGTGGCCCCCTCTAAAGCCTTTCCACAATTCCTCTTCTCTCTTCCAACCTGTAGACCCAGCACCAAATTCTTTTCTTCTGCCTTACCATTACCAGGGTTAGTGCTTTAATGTTCCCTATTATCCATGAATTATCTGACAAAAAAAAAAAAAAAGGCTGGGTATGGTTAAAGTTAAGTTCCTCTGAAACAATTTTAAAAGCTGGCACATAAAATTTAATTAGGCTAATAAATACTTGGAATATCTACCATCTTTAAGATATTACCAATGAAAGATACAGGAATTGATTGTCTAGTGAAGAACTGACAGTTTAGATGGAAACTACAGCCTGTGGAGAGGGGAAGGCAAGGCAAAGCAAGTGTGGTTCTGCTATTAAAGGAGAACACAGCACTGTAGGAGCACCAAGGAGGGAGGTACTATTTCTGTCTGAAGGCATAAGAGAAGAAGATGGTACCTAATAGAGATATCCACCGGTTTTGACCGCTGTTTTGAATGATCATTATAAAAATTACCTATAGACCAGGTGATTCCTGCCTGTAATCCCAGCACTTTGGGAGGTCAAGATGGGAGGATTGCTTGAACCCAGTAGTTCAAAACTAGCCTGGGCAACATAACAAGATCTCATCTCTACAAAAAAATGGAAAAATGAGCCAGGCGTGGTGGCAATGCCTATAGTCCCAGCTACTCAGGAGGCTGAAGCAGAAGGATCACCTGAGCTTAGGAGGTCGAGGTTGCAGAATGCTGTGATTGTGCCACTGCACTCCAGTTTGGGTGACTGAATGAGACCTCTAACTCAAAAAAAAATTTATGAATTAGATTCTTCTCTACATAGGAGTTTGAACAAAATATTAAATGTTAGGGCCGGGGGGGTGTATAAGCTAGACTACTAAATGAAGACTAATTTATTTTTGCTCTGCCCTGACATATGTCAATAACAGATAATGCTTCTGTGAAAGGTGATATTTAAGTTAAATGCCAGGTAGAATGAGTTAAAAAGCAATAAACAAGTAACTTGTATATTTACATGGCAGTATCTTTGAAAAGAGTATCCAATATCAAGTGCCAAAGTTAAGGGAGGCAGCCTGGTTTCCTGAAAAGTATGTCATTAGCTTTGTCACTGGAGAGACCTACATTCAAACCCTAGCTTGGCCACTTGTTGGTTCTATGTCTTTTGATTTGGGTACTTTGTCTTTTTCTCAGAGTTTTAAGTTCTTTTCCTCTACTAGAAAAATATTAGATTTTACTAGTGCACACACCTAAAAACTTAAATGCAGTCTCTGAAAAAAAAATCATTGTTTAGTCCAATAATTTTGTTAATTTATTTCATTTTCTTTATCAAATCAGTCTCTCTCTGTCTCTCCATCCCTCCCTTCTCTACTCTCTCACCATATTATATAGATTGCAATTCTATCCACAGGCAGACTGGAATATAATTCTACTTAGTGAAAATTTTACTAAGAAATTTCTCACATAATAATAAAGGCAAAGATTTTTTTTAAAAAGTATATCCCTGGTAAGGAAGAGGCAGAAGAAAGGCATCAGTGTCCCATCTGAGGGTCTGAGAAGATAGGAGGCATGGAAAGCCTTTGGAGGGGCAGCAAGGTAAAACTTTCATAGTTGAACCAAGGGTGGTTGTTGTTGTTGTTGTTGTTGTTTTGAGTTGGAGTCTCACTCTGTCACCCAGGCTGGAATACAGTGGTACACTCACTGCCACTACAGCCTTGACCTGCTGGGCTCAAGCGATCCTTCTGCCTCAGCCTTCCAAGTAGCTGGAACTATAGGCATGGACCACCACACCGTTATTTTTTGATTATTGTAGAGACAAGGTCGCACCAAGTTGCCCAGGCTGGTTTTGAACCCCTCTCGCCTCAGCCTCTCAAAGTGCCGAGATTACAGGCTTGAGCCACCATGCCCAGCCTGAGCCAAGGTATTTAGAGCACATATTTTTCCTAGAGACTCTCCAGGACACACCTGCCAAACATGAATTTCAAGTTGCCGTCTATAAGCTAGTAGTGTTCTTGATCTGTGTGCCTGTCATTTATTTTTCAAGGACTTTCATGACTATGAGCACACTTCACCCTTCTTGTACCACAATGAGCTTGGAGCAGTGACTATCACCAACCCATACAGCATTTTATCAGCACACAAAGTCCACCCCAGGCTGAGTTTTCCTTGGCACCCGGCTAACTGGTAGCAAAGACTAGTCTTGACTCAGATCTTGCCATTCCAATTGCCAGGTGTTCTAGCCCCAAGCTTGTGGGGTGCCCCTCCTAACCTTTCTTCATGCTGGCAATACCACCCACCTTGTTCCAGGCAAAATGCCAGGTGCTTTGTATGCACTCTTTGGAATACCTATAACCTCACTGTAAGTTAGGAAAGAGTGTGCTTGCCTTACAGATGGAGAAATGAAGAGGCTCAAAGACACTAAGAAACTTGCTCTAAATCACATAGTTAGTAAACATTAGAGCCAAGATGCAAACCCAGGCACAATTTTCAGTGTTTCTCAAACATCTTTTCCAAAGAAATGTCACTGCAACCTTCCTCTCCATTGAACCTCCATAGCTTTCTGTCTGTGCCTGTTACTTAGAATAAAGTCTACAAACCCCTTCCCTTCTCCATTCATCATACCACTGTAAGTCCTTGAGAGCAATGATTGACTTACTCTGTTTTTCTCACCTTGCCTAGCACTGTAAGAGCTCAGACAAATATTAAGTAATTAGCACAACACTTAAAAATCCATCCCAAAGAAACCAAAGCCAGGCCTGTGACATCAGGCACCTCACTCCTATTGAAAAGCAATCTTACCAAAATCTTTGAGGTTGGCCTTCCATTTAAGAAGGCAAGGCCCAGGTGTGACTAGACATCAGTAGAATCTTCTAGATAGTAATATTTTCTAATCTTAACTAGTTGATAAAGAAGATTAAACAAGGTATAGTTTTATAAACTATTTTATGGCCCCGAGACCCTCTTGACTTGCATTGAATCAGTTGTCTTTTCTGTAGTTTTCAGGGGAAACATTGGCTAGGGCCGACCTCTATGGAGGTTAAACCCAGAGAAAGGATTTAGCCTTCCTGTGTGTTCCTTCTATTAATGTTCTTAGGAGTCTACTGTTCTTTCTGGAAGCTCAGAGCAGGAATACACAGAGCCTTACAGCTGGCAGAAGTTCATTATTCAAACATCCCTTTAAAGGGGGAAATACACTCACACTAACATTCAGTAACCTCTATCAAACAGATCCAAATGATAAGTTTCTATACCAAACCAAAAGTTTTCATTGTTTCCTGAAGAAATAAATAAAGTCACAGAACAGACAGCTTAATCCTTCACTGGTCATATGTGTTTAAGGTAATATAAATTAGTCTCAAATGTTTAATAATCCTTAGACACCAGAAACAGAATAATCTCCTCTTTGATAGTGAGGGGTTGACATTTGGGTTGTGATTCACTGTCTAAGACCAGCAGACCATCACATGAATTTCTAATAAATAAAGATAATGGAGTCTAAAAACTCTGGAGAAACAGTTACTACTAACTACTGTTCCCTAAATGTCAAGATATGCCCAATTCCTCTTTCTGGATTATTACAGATGAAAATTACATCAATGGTTATTCATGTTCTCAGTGCCCGGAATATATAAGCTCTCACTCACACAGGAAATTCTCTTGGAGAGAAGGAAACTGACTTCAAATGGTTTGGTAATTATCTCAAAGGCTATCTGTCAAAGTGAATCAGCCTGAAGGTTTAGAGAAACATATATGTTGTTACTGCTTTGTTCAGCAGAAAAGAACCCTCTTCCCAGAGAAATCTGAAAAGCTAGCTTGCTAATGTCCTTCCAGACTTGTCTAAAATCACCTTCCCAATGAGGTCTTCTCCCACCACCCTTTTAAAAGTTGTAATTCTTTGCCTAACAACTTTCTACTTTCCTTTCCTGCTTGCTTTTCTCCAAAGCACTAATTGCCAGGTGAAAACCTATATATTTTACTCCTTTTTTTACTCTCTGACTTTCTTGACTACAATGTAAGCCCCATGGAAGCAAGGATTTTTTTTCCTGCTGAATCCCCATAATCTAGAATAGGAAGATATGGATACTCAGTATTTATTGAAGAATCAGGGTAATAAATAAATAATCTAGGATAAGCCTCTTACTGAAATTAAAGCCATAAATTTAAGGTTGCCAAGAACTAATAGTTTTTCCTATAACTTTTATGGGTCAGATTTATTTTCAGTAAAGCCACAGATGTGTTAAAATATGTATGTGCCCACAATGCACACACTTGGAAAGCAGTAAACTACACTAAATGTTTCAAGAGTGAAAATATGGCTTTGAAACTTATCCTTTTTTATTATTACTTTCTCTCAAGCAGTTGCTGGAGGTGAGTGGCTTGAGTATGCAAATACATGGTACTTTCTGTGGTGCAGCTGGAAGAGAGAAGCACTCAGCTAAGAACCAGGAAGAGTAGAGCATCTTTATAGAAATGTAGAGGGGAAAAACTGTGAGATGCAAAAAATCATTCTAAAGTTCTGTGCCTCAGTTTTCCAGGCTGTAAAGCCTTTTTCCCTTTCTAAAGAAAGAATGCACTGTAACAGTAAAATAGTAAAAGAAAATCTACTTTTAAATATAAATATAACATTATTGCCAAGTCTTATTGATAATATTTACTAAAAATTGATATATTTATTGATAATAAAGATGTGTACCTTGGAAATATGTTACATTTAACACTATAAGAAGACATTGGATCATATTAAGCACAAAATGTTTGAAAATATACCAACAATGGATATGCCTCCATTGACTGTGTCACAAAGAAAAGATGGAAAAAAGGAAATCTTGGCATTCCTGTGGTTGAATTTTATGGAAAAAAAATTATCCATTCTACAAATATAAAAAGAACATGTCATTAGCACCATCAAAATGAATAGTAAATAAACTTAGGTCTTTAAGATTTAGTTGACTATCTAATTTGATAACACTGTAATCAAACTCTATGATACATATTTTTATGTAAACATTTTGAAATGACAGTGATTATCTATATTTCTGTATATTTATCTATTTCTAATTCACAAAATAAGAAAAAGACCTTAGAATGATAAATTATAGTTTATCTGTGTCATGAAATAGGGAAACTGACAATTCAGTGTTCATTGCTGCCATGCTATGATGGAAAGTCCAGCCAATGCTTTGGTAGATAAATATTTTGGGATTCCTGTCTTAAGCAGAACTGTTAGCACCAAGGCACACTCTGAGAAACATCAAAATGTGCTGAGAATTATGCAACCTGCCTTCCAGTTTGGTTCTGCTGCTCATTAACTACTGTATACAGTCCTGACAAATGTGTATTCTCTTGGACTCAGTTTCCTTCTCTGTCAAAGGAAGAGATTAAATTATCACAGAAGCATCACAGAACGTTACAACTAAAGAAGCTTTGGAATCATTTAATATAACACCTCTGCATTATAGAAGAAATAAATTCTATGTCTGCTAGATATGATTATTCTATTTCTAATCTTTCCAGTCAGATATTTTATAATTAAATTAAATTTAAATTAAATTAAATTAAATTAAAATTAAATTAAGCCTTCTATTTTAAAAGCCTGACAAAGGATATCCAAAATAAATAAAATATGTCAGAAGGAAATTTCTGACCTATGACCAGAAATGGTATTTATATATATCCTCCCAATTTAAGATTGGCTAACCTGCTCACAGAGTCAAAACTGGAGGTATTTCTCTTGTGTGAGCACAGAGAGACCTGCAGAAGGCTTGGACCCATACTGAAACATAACTGTCATAGTTGCTGAAACAACATTTGGTAAAATTTAATGCCCATTATGGATTAAAATCGCTCATAAAGAAGCAACAGATGGTTATTTTCTGGCTATTTATAAATATATTTAAAACTAAAAAATCCAGCATGAAGGGTAGTAGAAATACAGATTGGCAAAGAAAATGATAACCAGCTTCTAACTAGCTTTGGCTAACACTCTTATATAAAACAGCAGAAGAGAAAAAAGGGGAGATGGATTTGGGGGTGCAAGGAGGATAACAAGGAAGAAGGAGGAAATGGAGGAGAAGAGAAAGAAGAAGAAGAAGGAGAAGAAGAGAAAGAAAAGTACGTTATAGAACCTGCATAAGAAAAGGCAAATTAACATTACTTTCAGATGATAGGACTGTAGAAATTAAAAAACCAAGAGAGTCGAAGTCAAACTATTACAAACTATAAGAGGTCTGGTACAAACATGAACAGGCTTCAATAAAAAGTTATAACTTAAAAAACAATGCAAAAGATCATATGCAAATTTTCTTTTTCTTTTTTTAGATTAGAAAATACAGTTTATTTAAAAGTAAATTAGAGAGAGAGAAAAAATTCACCTCCCCAAGTTGGGCGAGGGGGTTCAAAGCCACGAAGCATGGCGACAGTCATAGCTCAAAGAGCACATGGCCACACCAAAGTCTAGCAAGACAGTGGCTAGTGTGCAATATTTTCAAAGGCAATATAATTATAGAATAATTAGCAAGAAAAGTGAAAAACTTCTAAGAAAATGCTTTAGAATGCTCCTGAGAGACAGAAAAATACTTGATTAAAAGGAAAACCTACCTTGTTCTCAAACCTACCTTGTTCTTTATGATTTACCATTATAAGGTTAATTTTGCTAGACACAATGGCTCACATCTGTAATTGCAGCACTTTGGGAAGTGGCAGCTAGAGAACTGCCTGAGCCCAGGGGTTCTAGACCAGTCTGGGCAACTTGGCAAGAACTCATCTCTATAATAAATAAAAAAATTGGCTGAGTGTGATAGCATACACCTGTAGTTCTAGCTACTCTGGAGGCTGAGGCAGAAGGATCATCTGAGCCCAGGAGTTTGAGGCTGCGATAGCCATGAGCACGCCACTTTGCTCCAGCCTGAGTGACAAAGTGAGACAACTAAAAAAAAAGTTAATTTTTCCTAATTTAATATACAAAGCTAAAGCTATCCTAACAAATATAAAACTTGATTTTTTAAAAATTAAATTGATTCTAAAGTTTATATGAAGAAATGAATAAGTAATGATCAACATAATATTTAGTGTGACTTCCTGACCACCAACCCCTTGAGTTAAGCATCATTCTTTAAATGAATATTAAAAATTTAATAAAATACATATTTTGGCTACTGGCTGATTATTTCAATAAGAAATGCTTTTTCGTGCAAGTTAAGGAGGACCTGACGAGCAGTGGTTTAAGCAATTGAATAATCTTCTATAAGGAGAAGGCTAGAGTAAGAAAGCCCAAAGGTAGCACAGTGGTTTAACAAAGTCATTGATGGACCTGGCCATCTTCAGTTTATTGGCTTTTAGTCTTTGTGCTACTGCAGCCTCCTTGAGACAATTCAACTGCTGGAGCTTCAGACATGACCTCATCACACCAGCATTTCGAACTGCAAAGGAGAGAAAAATCTCACAGGGCTCTATCTCTCTAGTGCATAAAAAAGAGCTTTCCCAAAAGCCTCCTTCACTCTTGGTAAAATTAACGTGATATGCACTTGCATCCATTCATTCCATAAAAATATATTGAGCACTAGTATCAGGCAGTACTCTTGTTGTGAGTTAAGTTATTCATAATAAAAACTGTGGCCAGGCTCGGTGGCTCAGCCTGTAATCCCGTGCCTTTGGGAGGCTGAAGTGAGTGGATCGCTTGAGCCCACGGGTTTGAGACCCGCCTGGGCAGCGAGACCTCATCTCTACAATAAATCAAAAAATCAGCCGGGCATGGTAGCGCATACCTGTAATTCTGGCTACTTGGAAGGCTGAAGCGGAAGGATCACCAGAGCCCAGCAGGTCGAGGCTGCGGTGGCCGGGCACCTGCTGGGCACAGTCTGGGCGACAGAGTGAGACTCCAACTCAAAAAAACAAAAAACAAAAAACAAAACCGGTTATTAATAATCTACCCCTGAATGTCAGAAATAATCATAGGTTGTAGAGTTGAGGAGAGCTACTTGCTTGAGCTCCTGTGGGAATATACCCAACAATATTCTGCCTAGTGAAAATCTTGTAAAAACAACAGTAATTTGTTAAACTGATTAAATAATCCAAAGCATGATATTTTTCCTCCTACTCCTCTCAGTTACCGTTTATCAATTAAAGTATTTAGTCCATATTCTCTAGACACAGACTTAAGTGACATGAGGGACATAAAAAGACTTCCTGTGCACAAGATCTTTACAGTGTAATTAAGGAAATAAGACCTATATTTGGCAAAGAAAACGTGAGCAAGCCTGAGCGCAGTGGCTCATAACTGTAATTCCATCTCTTTGGGAGGCCAAGGCAGGAGGATGACTTAAGGCCAGGAGTCTGAGAGCAGTCTGTGCAACATAATAAGGCCTCGCCTCTACAAATAAATAAATAATTAGCCAGGCATGGTGGTGCATGCCTGTAGTCCCAGTTACTAAGAAGGAAGGCTGAGGCAGAAAGACCACCTGAGCCTGAGGAGATTGAGGCTGCAGTGGGCCATGATCATGTCACTGCACTCCTGCACTCCAGCCAGGGTAACAGTGAGGCCCTGGCTAAAAAAAAAAAACGACAAAACAAGAAGAGAAAAGAAAACATGAGCAAGAAAGAAATAGTCCTATGTAAAGTAAAGACTTACGAACATTCTGATTAGCTGACAGTTTCCCAAACTTTCACACCTGTTTTTACAATCTACAATTCCCTTCCTTTCTCTTCCTCCTTATTCTTTCAAACTCAGCTCAAGTGTTAGCATATATGAAACCCTGTCCAACAACCCTATACCCTAGTAGAACTCAGGAGGACTCATTGTTTTCTCTTTTGTACAGTGTGTTTCCTCTGCAAAAATTCTAATGGCACATGTCACAAACTCTTGATTATGTTTCCTTGATTTTCTTACCCAAGATTATACTCTATGACTTTTTTTCTTGGCACCTGAAGCAATGCTGTAAATAGAGCAGGTCAATTGAGTTAGTAACTAAAACAATAGGAGTTTGACTATTTAGAAAGGAGATAGAATATAATGTTGTATGGAACAAAAGAATGAGAGAAACACAATTGTGTTGTCCTTGGATTAGTTTTAAATTTCTCATAAGAAATGAAACCAATACATTTTACCGTTCCCATGTCCCACACTAGAAAATTCAGGGACCAAAGATACTTTACTGTTTCTGTGCTAAACAAAAGTGGGACTAGACAAAAGTAAGTTAGCTACTTGCTACAGGAAATACTTGCTCTGGAAAATAAAACTGTGAACCAACAAAAATAGCTTATGTATAAAGACTAACAACTCATTTCTAGACCACCACCTTGCCATGCCCACAAAACCAATGCTATTATGTCCTAAACTCTGCCCAATCCCAAACAGCCCTACCTTGAAAATTCTCCCTTAGAACCACTGAAAACCTTCATGAAACTTCCCCCTTTAAAGACTTAATCAGTGAGCTAGCACGTAGGTGTTTTTCCATACTGTAGTAAGTCTAATTAACTGAGATTTGTTTGATCAACGTGCTTTTCTAGTGGTCTTTTTTGGAGTTGAAGGCCATTAATAGCCTTAAAATAGATTTTATACATTCCTCAACTTTGAAGAATTGTGTCTCTATGATGGGGAAGCTAATTTTATGTTAATTATCTTGGATCTGTTCTCCCCAAAAATTGAGGGGAGATGAGCTAACATGTAAAAACACAAGGTCTCTTTATTCATGTTTTAGATAACAGCTAAAGTAATTTTTTTTGCTCACTTCCTCTTATAAGAATATCTCCTCATACTCTTAAATTCACTGAATGGCATTACCTAAAAGATAATCATTTATATCATTTTTAATAATTAAGGTATAAGTTTGTCTTAGTTCATTCTCTGTTGCTATAACTAAACAACAGAGACTGGGCAATTTACAAAGACAATAAATTTTTTTCTTACAGTTCTGGAGGCTGGGAAGGCCAAGGTCTAGGGGCTGCATCTGGAGGGTCTTCTGCTGGTAGGGGAATTATGAGAAATAGCTAAACAGGCTTTTACAATAGACTCACTCTTGTAATATCTAACCTACTCCTGTGATAATCCATTACTCCATTAACCTAATAATCCATGAATGGATTAATCAGTTCATGAGGGCAGAGCCTTCGTGACCCACACCTCTCAAAGATTCCACCTCTCAAGACTGCTGCTGCATTGGGGTTCAAGCTTCCAACACATGAACTTTTTGGAGACACAATTAAACCACATAAAATTTACATACATATTTATTTTTTAAAGAATATTTGGGGTTAATCATAAAATACATATTCATTTCAGAAAGTTTGAAAAATACAAACATATAAATTTATGACTCTCCAATAATTCCATCTCAAAAAGTTGATCTGTTACCAGCAATTTTTTTCTCTTCTTCTCATATATACATACATTTAAAGTAATTGAGATAATATTTTATACACTGTTTTATAATTTGCTTTTTTATTATATTCTGTTATTAAAATGTTCACCTTTTTATCATAAATACTTAAAAAAATTTACATTCATATTTATGATAAAATGAGTCTGACATTTACTTTTAAATAATCAGGGGATGAGGAAGGGAGACCTATGAATAAGTCCCAAGATGTTTTATTAGTATATAATAAAAACAAGCTAGCAGTTTGCTGATATTTGTTCAAGCTGAATGATGACTACAGGTAAGACCTTCATGTGTTTATTCTCTCTACTTTGCATGCTATCATTTTCAATAACAAAATGATTTTAAAGTCTTATTTTTAGTAGTTACATCATATTTCATTTATAGATTTACCTCATTTTGTATAACCATTCTATTTATGAATATCCATTAGAGATTTAGATTATTTAGTTTCTTACTATTGCAAACAACATTGTGATAAACATTGAATTTGAATCTTTGAATCTCTTTTATGAGACTTTTAATGATAACTGAAAATTTGAAAAGATATGCATCTTTGTTTATTTCTTTACAAACTATATGAAAAAGCTGCTCTTTTACTTGCCTCCTGGCATACTTGGTAAAACAATTTTAAAAGTCTTGATGTACATTACTAAATAGTTTTCCAGGAAAGTTGTTTCAATGAGACTTTTAAATATGTGTCTTGATCAGCTTGGTTGCTGTAACAAAAATACCCTAGGCTGGGTATCTAAAACAACAGAAATGTATTTCTCACAGTTTTAGAGACTGGGAAGTCCAAGCCAAGGTGCCAGTGATTCCGTTACTGGTTATAGTGCTTTTCCTGGTTTGTAGATAGCCACCTTCTTGCTGTATTCCCACATAGTGAAGAGAGAGATCATCTCTCGTGTCTCTTCTTATGAGCACTGATCCCATTCATGTGAGTTCCACCCTTATCACCTAATTAACTCAAAAAGTTCCCAACTCCACAACACATTGGAGATTAGATTTAAATATATGACTTTGGGAAGAACACAAATATACAGTCTATAACAGTTAGACATTTCTATTTATTTTGTAAACTGTTTATATTTGACCATTTTTTCTTTGCAGGGTATCACATGGAGATGGGGCTAGAGCATGCCATACTGGCTTTTAAAACATACTCACTTTCTGATAGCTAACCCACTACTGTGATAACCCATTAATCATTAACCTATTAATCCATTTACTAGGGCAGAACCCTCATGACCCAATTACCTCTTAAAGGACTCACCTCTTAATACTGTTACACTGGAGATTAAATTTCATCAGGAGTTTCAAAGGGGGCAAACATTCAAACCATAGCATTTTGCCCCTTACCCCACAAAACTTATGTCCCTCCATACAAATACATTTATTCCATCCCCATGTACCCAAAGTCTTAACTCATGTTAGCACCAACTCAAAAGTTTAAAGTCCAGAGTTTCATCTGAATTAAATATGAGTGACACTCAAGGGACAATTCATCTTGAGGTAAATTCTCCTTCAGCTGTGAAGCTGTAAAATTAAACAAGTTATCTATTTTCAAAAATACAATGATGAAGCAGACATAGACTAGACATTCCTGTTCCAAAAGAGATAAATAGCCAAGAGGAAAAAAAAAAAAGGAGAAACAGGCCCCAAGAAAATACAAAACCCAATAGGGAAACCTACATTAAATCTTAAATGTGGAGAATAATCTCCTTTGACTTCATGCCCCACATTCTGGTCATACTTGTGCAGGAATTGGACCCCAAGACCTCAGGCACCCCTGCCCTCTCACCATGTGATGCTCTGTTCTACCTTAGGACTCCTCTGTTCCCACCAGCAAGAAGGCCCTCATTAGATGCAGTCCCTCCACCTTGAACTTCCCAGGCTTCTGAACGTAAAAGTTTAAATTTATTTTCTTTAAACAAACCGTGTAAGTCTTAGATATTCAATTATAGCAACAAAAATGGATTGAGGTTATCATAGAGACTTATATAGACGAAATAAATGATAGGTAGGTAGATAGAGATGCTCTTTATAAATTAAGAATATTAATCAATCATTTATCTTGAATATAGAAAGTATTTTATCTAAGTTTGTCAAGTACTCTGTAATTGAATTTAAATATTTTAAAGTACAGAAAATTTTTGTTTAACTTTTATATATCCAAATCTATTTGATTTTTGCATTTATATTCTGTCAATATTGTGCTTAAAAGATCCTTTAAATTGGCTTAGGTATTTATTTTGAAAATGTGCATTTTCTATGAAAGAATTCTTCGCCGGGCTCGGTGGCTCAGCCTGTAATCCCGCGCCTTTAGGAGGCTGAGGTGAGTGGATTGCCTGAGCCCGCGGGTTCGAGACCCGCCTGGGCAGCGAGACCTCATCTCTACAATAAATCAAAAAATCAGCTGGGCATGGTAGTGCATGCCTGTAATTCCAGCTACTTGGAAGGCTGAGATGGAAGGATCGCCTGAGCCCAGCAGGTCGAGGCTGCGGTGGCCGGGAGCAGCCACTGCACTCCAGTCTGGGCGACAGAGCGAGACTCCAACTCAAAAAAAAAAAAAAAAAAGAAAGAAAGAATTCTTCAAGACATAAAACCACTCCTTCCTTTTAAAAATATTTTATTTAATGAATATCTATAAAAAAGAAAAGAATGTATTGTTACCATTCTATTACGTGTTATTTATATAAATTTAATATTTTTGTTAATTATCTATATTGTTACAATTAATTGCTGTTATTTTTGAAATCTGGAATAAATGGATTAATGAAACAAATTTTTTTTAAAAGAAATAACAAAATAAGTAATTGGTAAATAGATAAATGAATACCTACAAATTGAAATAACTTCAAGAATCCACAGCTGGTTGTTAAGTACCTAAGTGGATATTTTGCCATTTAAAGAATTCCTGACTGCTATTTTTTTTTTATCTTTATCCTAAAAGGGAGTCATCTTGACCTTTGCATGCTATTTTAATCAATCCTTAAGGCTCATATTTTCAAACTGCCATTGCCTTTTGTAGTTTCCTTTCAGCATTTCACATTTGTTTCCCTTTGTAGTTTATTTGATCCATAAAGGTCTTATAAAAAAATTTATTACTTCCACATTGCTAGGTTCTCATTAAGGTTCTTTCATATGCCCAGCATAATTTTGACTTCTTATTTACCCCTTAGTGAAAATTTCTTCACTTCCTCAGAGTTTACTAATTTATTTTAAGTGAAGCAAAAGAGTAAAGTAATTAAGACACAGTATACATGGAACAATACAGGAGAAAAGTATTTCTTTTTAGATACTAACTTATGATAGGTAACAAGAAAATTTTTCTTTTTTATATTTTATTTTAAAGATGTGTGGTACAATTCAGGATTAGGTATACAGGTGGACATCATACAGGTAAAGTTTAGGCCTCCCTTTGGTCCCCACTTTGCCTAGTTTGAGATCAGGTACCCTTATTGATGTTGTGTTCCTACTCCCAACCCAGCAGGATCCCACTACTGCCAATCCCTTTCTTATTATATTATGGTAAATAGTCAGGATCTGCTTATGAGTGAGAACATGTGGTACTCTGCTCTTTGTTTCTGCAATAGATCACTGAGTATTATAGACTCCAAATACATCCAGGTTGCTGTGAAGTCCACATGTTAATGTGTACGATAGAATATTATGCAGCCAAAAGAAGGAAAAACATGGAAATTTTTCCAAAAAAATTTATGTCTATACTTATATGATGAAATAAATATAAAATAATACAAAAATTTTAAGAGAAAATAACAAAATAAGAAGAGTGACATAAACATTAAAGACATATAAAAGCACTCCATTGGTTACTTTTCATAACTATAACTCACAAGGTAAGTTGATATCTAATCTTCTAAGTAAAAGTAGCTTTCAGTTGCAATATATAGTATAATAAAATGTAACATTTGAGAGTAGAACATTGACCCAAAATAGAAGCTCCATGCTTATTTTTTCAAATATATACATATATATCTCTCTCTCTCAAGACTTACCAAAAATGAGGTCACAGTCTTCTGAAGTCATTTATCATTAAGAAAAAAGCTGTCATTTCTTTTAGTAAGGGGTTCAATTTCCAATGATACCACCACAATTATCACATTATGAACCTCTCTCTCTCTCTCTCTCTCTCTCTCTCTCTCTCTCTCTCTCTCTCTCTCTCTCTCTCTCTCTCTCTCTGAGTTGGAGTCTCACTCTGTTGCCCTGGCTGGAGGGCAGTGGCACATAACAACCGCAGCCTCAACCTGCTGGGCTCAGGTTATCCTTCCACCTTAGTCTTGCAAGTAGCTAGAACTACAGGCACATACTACCATACCTGGCTTATTTTTTGTAGAGACGAGGTATCACCAAATTGCCCAGGCTGGTCAATTCTCTCACCTTGGCCTCCCAAAGTGCTGGGATTACAGACTTGAGCCACTGCGCCCGACGATGGACATTATTTTCAATGATGTGGCAAAGTCTTTATGAAGTCCCCTTCCTATGGTGCCCTCAATGATCACAAGGGTTTAGAGAGCCTACCCCAAACAATTAAGGCCATTTGGGAAGCTGACATAACCCAGTGCCCCAGAGGGAATGCCCCGACAGTAGTGAATTTTAATCAAGGAAGACTGATTTCACTCAATCCAACTAATTGTGTCAATTCTTGCTCCTCATTAAGAAGGTAATTGATAACTGAGAAAAAAATGACACAAAGGCCTAATAAAAACCACAGGAGTGCAATGAAATTAAATTTAAATGGATATTTGATTGGGAAAGATGTAAGCCCTCCTTTTTTTCTGTTAACATTATGGTAGTATGCATAATAGAACTAAGCAAGAAACTCTAACCTTCGGAACAAATTATTAGACTGGTGAGACCCTGCCAGAGAGAAAAACAAAATGCTCTTTTAAGAGGCCTTGACATTATGAATTAATTCTAAAAAATTCTCATAGCTGTGTACAAACTTTCAATGACAGTTGAAAATTTGGAGAAAAAAAAAACCCAGGAAGGAAAGGCAGTTCTTAGTTTTGTAATTGAGTGAGGATTATTTGTTCTAGGGCAAGTACCCAGCTCCTCCTTAGCATAACTCTGAAGAGAACAAAGAAATACATGACAACACTAAATGATCAAAGAGAAGTGAAGTAAGAAGAGAAAAATATATTACATATAAACTGTTATTATTTGGAGATAGATAAAAGTGATTTTTCTCCTGAAAGATAATACGAACCAAAATAACTTTAATGGCTCTTTTAGGAAATATGATTGACCAAATAACAGAGTTAAACATGTTCTGCAGAGAATTAAACAGACCTTAGAAATTCAGTATATAATATTTGAAAATAATAATGATGACAATTATCTATACTTTTTTTGCCTTAAGGACCCACTTAAGAAAATAGACGTATTCTTTCATTTTAAAAAGGGTGTTTGTGTCCAAAAAAATTACTTGGCATACTGTAAGCAAACTACATTATAATTTATAAGTATGTATGTTTCAGCAAATATTAGTATGAGTCATATTGTTTCATATGTTTTATATTTAGAACTAGGGAAAGTAAATGACCATGTTTCTGGTAAAATGGTTGTTTCATATTTTCAATGAAATAAAGGTAATACAAAGAGTCAGCAAAACTATAACTTCTGAAATATTAGCTTGTAAAAAAGTAGAAATCAGCATTCTTTGTCTTTCATTATTTAATATAATTTTAACTTTCTAAAATTTTCTAAAACTAGAGCTTCTAAAAGTTCTTCTTCTGCCTTTTTTCTCCTCTCAATTTTTTTACTCTCATTCATGCAGTATCAAAGGATGAGGACAGGCACAAACATATGAATGTATAGAATAATAAACCCACAACACTGAGTGCCTATTATAAGTCAGAATATATTTATCTTCATGGAGTCATCCCTCTAACCACCAGAGAAAAAAGTACCATCTGCCACTTCACTACATTGTAAACAACTTCTCTCCTAGTGTATAAAACATTTTATTTATATTTTATATCTCTTGCTCTATCAGTCTAAACTTCTTGAGGGCTGAACTCTTAAGCACCATTGTATCTCCAGAGACCATCTCAATGCCTAATTGTGAATAAATGATGTGGTCTCAACTAGTTCTGGTGGCAGTAACAAACTTTTTCTCAAAGGGTCAGAAGTAAGTGTTTTAGACTCCAGAGCAGTCTAGTCTCTGTTGCAACTACCCAACTTTGCCATTGTATTATGAAAGCAGTCATAGATAATACATAAAGGAATAGACTTGGCTCTATTCCAATGAAACTTTATCTTCAAAAAGGCAGGCCACTCACAGGACCACCCACAGGGCCATAGTTTCCCAAACCCTGCTATAGGCGAAGGCTATATGCTTATGAGTGGGCATAAACACAAGTAAAAGGCTAAAGATGAGTCTAAAAGCATTGTGACTTACATGAGGATTATTTGTACCTCATTCAGAATAACCATAAATAAAATATAATGTCTTCAGGTTTTTAAATTTTATATGAATGGGTCATAGAGTAAATATATTTTTGAAATCTTTTATTTTTTAGTATTATCCACGTTGACACCTCTAGTTCATTATTATCATTATTACATTGAGTTGGGGGTCTCACTTGTTGCCCAGGCTGGAGTGCACTGATGCAATCACAGCTCACCACAAACTTGACTTCCTGGGCTCAGGCAATCCTTCCACCTCAGCCTCCCGAACAGTCGGGTTACAAATGAGCACAACATGCTCGGTTAATTTTTTTAATTTAATTTTTTTTTTGTAGGGAAATGGTCTTACTATGTTTCCCAGGTTGGTCTTGAACTCCTGAGCTCAAGCAATCCTCCCACCTCCACCTCCCAAAGTGCTGGAATTACAGGCATGAACCAGTGCACCTAGCCCATTATCTTTAACTATTATATTTGATTGTATCAATAGATCACAACTCATCTCTTTTCTTGCTGATAGAATTTAGAGTGTTTTCCATTTCTAACTACCAAAAAATACTGCAAATGTCTTACATAAATTCCCTTGAACATGTGCTATTCCTTTCTGCTCATAATGAAATTGCGAAGTCACTAAGTAAGCAAATTTAACTTTATTGGTAGCTCCTGTGGTAGGCAGAAGTCTATATCCTAATCTCTGGAAACTGTAAATATGTTAGATGATATGCAAAGGGAAATTAAGGCTGAAGATGCAATTAAGGTTGCTAATCAGTTGATCCTTACATAAGGAAATTATCCTGGATTATCCATTGGACCCAGTATAATCACAAGGGTTCTTATAGTACAGAGACAAAAGAGAAAGAACCAGTGCAATAGCAGCATGAACTCAGCCTGGTGGTGCTGTCTTTAAAACTGGAGGAACAGAGTCACAAGCCAGGGGATGCAGGAGGCCTCTAGAAGTTGAAAAGGCAAGAAAGGGACTCTTCCCAAGATCTCCAGAGAGCAACACAGGCCTGTTGATACCTTGATTTTAACTCAGAGAGACCCATTTCTAGAAGAGGACATGCCAGAATCTCTAGCTGGCATTCAAACTCATTTTTTCAGAAAGCACCATTGCACATGATAGCTATTTTCTTAATACTATTTATATTCTTGTACATTTCTGAAATACTGTGGTTTAAAGAATTTTGGGAGCTAGCATGGGAACCTAGTAACCATGCAGAACATTTAGTTCTAAGAGAAAATGTATTCTAGGTTCTAAGCAACTAACTTCAAAATAAAGTTTTGAAATACAATCAGTTTGTAAGGTAGGAACTACCTTTATAATCACTAACTCACATAAACACCAGATGAATTTTGTTTATATGTGCTCCATAATGCCAACTCCTCCCACTTGTAAATGAACTTTATGGTAGCCACCAAAATCACCTATCATCTTTATGACATCATGGAAAATGTCCAGTTCTCTAAGAGTCTTAAGTCTAGAAAAATTTTCTTTGACATGGAGGAGGAATTATAATACTAAAGAATACAAACAGCCAGAAGCCACACTGGAGAGAATTACCTGTACAATCTTCTAAGTGTTTCTGGGGATATTCTCTTAATTATTGAGTCAATGACCTTCATTGAACTAAATGCATCCTCTCCCATACCACGATTAGCTTTTTCATATGCTAAGGTTTTAAACACTACGTGGCTAGCTCTAAAACACATATTTAAAAAGAAGAGGTTAGCTGGGGATGTCTGAACCCAAACTCAAGAATAAACTATATACATGTAACCCACGTTTCTTCAAGACCCAAAGATCACAGTAATGACACAAACTGTCTGTATCTTCCAAAGTAAGATATTCAGTCCTCTGCTGAGTAACTTGTAAGCATTTCTGGGAGAATCCATAGGGTGTTTTGCACATACATACCTACAAACCCCTTTGATCTCTTTAACTGTCTCCACTAACTCTCATTCCCCTCAAACCGCATAACACACAATGGCACAGGCACCTCTCACCAGACACTGCAGTTATGGGATAAAATAAAGGCCGGAAGTCACCAAGAGGCATCCCAAGGTGAAGCTGCTTGTGCCCAGATATTTTATAAAGTTTAGGAACCTGTTTTATCTGTTTTTGTATAGTCCTCTCTTTGGTTGAAGCCAGACATTTGACTCCAGGCATACAGAATTACTCTTCTCCAATGACTAAACTCCCCTGCTTAATTGCCAAACTCATCATACCTGAGTCCTTCCTTTCTCGGCATGAATTCTACCAAAATGCTTATCATTTCTTGTATTAGTGGTGGTCAAACTTCCACATGGATAAGCTTTCCTGGGGGAGTTTATTGAATAAAGATCATGACCCTCCCCCTAATTACTGATTCAGCAAATCTGAGGGAAGGTTCAAGAATTTGAACCCTGGTTATGCTTTGACACTTGAATTCCATTTAGGCTTGAACTATAACTACTGCTATAAATGCAGTAGCCCCAAATCAGAGAGGGCTTGTGCATAAGTTTCTTCACCTGTTTTGAAGAAGTCACCCAGAAGTCCAGCAGGGAAATATGTTGGTTATTCAAGCTTGTAGGAGGCATTGATGGTGGGCAGTCAGTGAAGAAAGCATCCACAGTACAGCAAGCAGTTTTATAGTTAAGCAAGTTAATTATTCAATTTGCTACATGGTGGTTACAATCGCAGTGAGTGATGATGCTGCCCACATTGTTCTCAGCTCTGTTCAATCACCTGTACCCAGTGACTTTTTAGTGGGACTATGCATATGCTGAAGAGACCAGCCTTGGCCAGGAGCTGCTCCCAGGGGGAGCAGAAAGAAGTCAGATATAGGGGAAAGGAGTCAATGTCTGGACAATTACCTCACTACTGCTATAAACACTTTACTATGCATTTAATTTAATCATTACCATAAAGCAATCAATTCCAATTCATTTATTATGTGGTCTGGTTGATTTTGCAATCTCCTCATGAAGACTTGGTGAGATTCTTAGCAGTGTATTAACTACATGTGGCAGTCAGAGTAATGGTTCCCAAAGAATGTCCAAGTCCTAATCCCTGAATTTTATAAATATGTTACCTCACATTGCAAAAGAGACTTTGCAGATATGATTAAGTTAAGGATCTCTTATAAAATTAATATTGAACCACTCAATAAAAGCTGTAGAAGAGACCTGAGTCATGAAAAGTTACAACTATGGTTAGAATTTAATATATCTGTTTTTTCCAAATTTACTTTCATTCCAATAGAGGGCAATTTATTAACTTCATTCCCTGGTCCCCAGGGAAGGGAAAAAGCTGCCCCTCGAGGCTGATAAACATGCTCTCTCTTAAACAAAGGGCCTAAGACAACTTGAGGACAAAAGCTGAGGTTGAAGGACAAAAGCTACTTCAATCCCCAGGGACCCCACCTTCCCCATATCTTCCTCCTAAACTATCACCGTAATGGCTCATATCCCAGGGGTTAGTAGCTGACAGTGATGGGACTTGGGACAGTCATGGGACAGCATCTATTGCAAAACCTAAGACTGGTATTAGACATTTTTCAGACTCATGGACCTGAGTCCCCACCCAGGCCCCCAGAACACCAGGAAGTCAGCTCCACCAGTCCTGTGATGCCCCCTCCCAGAAACTGACTCTGCTACAAGAAGACAGTCTCAACACCCCAAGACATCATCAACCAATCAGCAGCTCCTATCTCCCTGGCCACCAAGTTCCTTTTAAAAGCACTATCTTCTGAATTTTTAGAGAGGCAGATTTGAGTAATATCTCCCATCTGCCGTGATCACTCAGCTGCTTTGTGATATTATACTATTTCTATAACTGTAATGGCTGTTTTAGTTTTGGCTTTTCTGGGCAATGGGCATAAGAACCCAGTCAGGCTGTAACATTGTTCTGGATTATTTAGGTGGGCTTAATGTAATCACAAGGGTTCTTCTAAGGGAAAGCGGGAGGCAGGGGAGGCAGAGTCAGAAAGGGCATATGATGACAGAAACAGAGGTCAGAGTAATTCAACTAGCCACTGCTGGCTTTGAAGGTGGAAAGGGACCACAATCTTTAATGTAGGCAGCTTCTAACAACTGTAAAGGTAAGATCTCCCCTAGTGCCTCCAAAAGTAATGCAGCCCTGAATTCTTTCCAATAATTGGATTTTAGCCTAGTGAGACTTATTTGAGATTTCTGACCTCCAGAACTGTAAGGTAATAAATTTATGTTGTATTAAGCCACTAAATTTGTCATGATTTGTTACAGCGGCAACAGGAAATTAATACACTAGGAAGATTAATCGTCCCTTATCCAATTCAAATTCACCTTCTTTTTGGTGGGTTGAGTGTGGTTTCCTAGGCCTCTACCACATTTTTGTACTGGTTCTAATCCAGGAGCATCTTTTTCCTAATTTCCATGTCTTTATATGAGATCTTTGACACTCATTAAGAATTTTTTATCTTTCTCTGGTAGCCCAAAGTCCAAAATTAAGTATAGAATTATTATAGTCTATATGCCCATATCACTGATTGTTTTACTTGTGTTTGAATCATATAATGAAACTATTCTCCTTCAGTTGAATTCTCTGTTATGTGTTGACTGCAGATACCTGTTACCTGGGAATAGCTTATAATTTGGGAGTGGAACATTTTTCCTGTATACTTTTCAAACTCATCGCTCTATCCCTCTGGCCTGTTTGAAAAGAAATGATTATATAGACCATTCTGGACTTTTGCCATAAAAAGAAAAACCTGGAGGATAATCATCACTTGAGAAGCATTTTCCATGATGCCAAAATCATTCTGTGGTATGTGTGTATCACACGATCAGACATCCTTTATAACAACTTAGGACTCTCCTGTGAAATCATCTTTTACACTCTGTGTGGGCCACACCCAAGGGACTTGAATAAGAAGGTAAATGTTTGTCTGTTGGGAGCCAGCCTTGGAGGTCCATATGATTGACAGGGTCCCGGTGGGCCAAAGACCCCAGGCCGCAGGGCGAGCCCGGGAAGCTGAGGCCCTTCTGTCTTCCACCTTTGCTGTTTGATACAGCTGAAGAAATTCTGTGCAGTTGTGGAAGAAGAAAATGGCATGTTTATGCGAAGTACTCACACCTAACCTGAGAATGTCATGGTTCATTTTCCCATTTTCCCACTATGCCGCTTGGCCTTTTCTAACATATGCAAGGGTTAAACTCTGAAGCACGTCAAGAATGCTTTCTTTCACTTGGTTATAAGTTACTAGATATTGCTTGAATAAAAAGATATTAGTATATTCACTCCTTATTTGATTTCGAATTATGCAGTTTAGTGTTTAAGACATAAGATTTTTTAGAAGCACAAGTTTATAGTAAGTTCATTATGAGCTCATTATAAGTTCTAACACTTATCTAGGAGTTATGTAGGTGATTTACAACACTGTCTTCACAGACTTAGGATAAAGATTAATCGTTAAGGTTTTTACTTAATTCTATTGTTAAATTTTAAGTAAACGTTTATAGAGTGGGTTTTCACTGAATTCATAATATACTAATTAGATACTTTTATGATAATTAACTAAATACAGAAAGCAACCTTGGGGGTCTGGGAAATGTCATTAAAAGCTTCTTTTGAGTTTTCTTTAGAAATAAACACTGCAGGATAAGAGAAAAGTAATGAAGACACCAGGACAAGAAAGGCGATTACAAAAGCTTTGAAGGTCGTAAAAGCCCAAAAGAGAAGAACTGCTACACGAAAGACAGTGCACCTGGGAACTTTCTTGAAGCACTTCAAGGACTGTAATTTGGGACTCTTTTGAAGAGAGTTGCTGGCAGTGCTATTCTAGACATGATAATTGTTTTATCCACGTATTAATCATAATTGGTAAATGTAATATCATACAAGTTTATATAATCAATATACATATGTATGAGGGTTGACAAAAATTATTAGGCTCTGGTTATGTTTAACAAGGTTTTTACTTTGTGTCATTAATTAAGTCTTAGTGCTATAGTTTAGTGTTTTATAGCTACTTTGAAGATTGTTTTAAGTTCATAAGTTTAAGTTCACACAATGATAAAGCTGGTGCCTCAAAGATAATAATAATTGCTCCACCGCCTATCTTAAGACAAAGATGTTTTCCAGGAGGTTGCCAAGCATAAGGAAAAACAGCCAAATCACCATTATCCTAAACTTAAAAGCTCATTGGCAATTATGCAACCATAATAATTTTAGTTGTGTTAGTTTTATTTCATTATGTTCAGTTCACTTTATATGTTTATTCAGAGTAAAGATTAGTGTATGTATCTTCACAGTAAGTGACTCTCATAGTTATTCTTTAAATGCTAGCCACTGTTGTTTGGTCAAGTTAATGGGCTTCATATTCCTACTATCACTATGTACAATCTATAGTTTTGTATTAGTGATTTTAAGGCTTTTTTAATTAGACTAGTGATGTGGAACCGAAATCAAAGTAAACCTTGTATGCATTATGTTTAGTTTAAGTGAAACTCCTTTTACACTTATCTCAAGACTCAACTGAAAGTAGATACTGTTTTTGGCTTATTCGTTTCTTCTAAAGACCGCTAGATGGTGGTAACTTTTAAAACATATGTACGTGAAGGAATTTTCTTTGTCTTGCCCCTTTTAAAAATGCTATAAAAGCTTTCTGTTAACTAATAAAGGATGTCATCTGTTCAGGAAGCAGGTGTCCGGGATTATTGTTTTCGTCTTTCGCCTATCCGTCTCTCCTTTAGGAGATCTCATGACCTGGCAAAGGACCCCTTCATTTGTCAGTTCATTCCCAATATTTTTCTTGGTATGCTGAGACTTCAGCAAGTTTGGGAAGGAGGGAAAGAAGGTGCTATGAGAACTTGATAAGAAGAATGATAACACATGCAGAAGTAAAAGACAAGAAATTTCAGATGGAGCCCACAGCCAAAAGACCTCCAACATTTATTTGGGAATGGAAAAAGAAGATTAACAGGAAAGGAAATAGTCCTATCATCAATGTTGTTGGCGTCCCTACTGCTGTTCAAATCTTGTGAGCTCTATAACCTTCCACATGTGATCCATCTATCTATTCACTGGCAGAATGTCTTAAAAGTGAAGGTGAACCCAAGCTAGAAGGGAATTCCTGTGTAGTTTTTTGTCCACTAGTTAATATTTCTTCCCCAGTCCAGTATTTAGTATAGTCTCTAAGTAATAAATCTGAATAATTCTTGAAAAAGGAAGGAAGGTAGAAGTCAAGTTAAAATACAAGTGGCAAAGTAAATATATGATTTAAGCTGCTTTTCTACATAGAGCTAAAGTTTTAGAGGTAGAGTTTGTTATTATTGGGTTAGCACACATCATGTAAGGAGGTCTTAATAATGTTGGCAAGCAAGAAAGCTGATGGAAAGTTTCTCTGGTTAACAAAAATCCTTTTTGTGAGGACTCATGAAGGTATCCATTACAAAGAATTTAGAAATCCATGAGGAAAAAGAAACACTAAAAGACACTATTTTTGTTCTGGCTCTCATGTTTTCTCTCTCTCCCTTTTTCCTCTACTTACAGAAAGAAAATCAAGGATTTCTTACTTCATAGGTCAGTGAATCAAGATACTGAATCTCTGCAGATTCACAAATGTGTGCTTTGCCCATGTGGTCTCAGGCAAAAGTAAATGGCCTTCACATTCAAATTATACTAATAATAAATGGTCAATAGATTAGTACTTAAAGTTTTGGAAATTTAAGGTAAACATTTGGTGAGTTTTCAGTGAAAACATTAAAATGTGTTTTCCAGGTGTTAGTTTTGCACAAGAAGTTTGAAGACTATTCATGACAAATTTTTATAAGAGTATTCTCATTTACAAGGTTTGTTAAACATATGTGAATTTTTGCATATGGCAACCTAATTAGAAAACATATATTCTCAGATGTTTTTCCCCAACTTGATTTGTAACCCAGAGGCCAGCAGAATGGAGAACTTGAGTAAAATCTCGGTGCTATAGTTTAATGTGTCCTCTAAAACTCATGTTGAAATTTAATTATTAAATTGTAATGATTTTAAGTAGTAGAAACTTTAAAAAGTGGTCAGGTCATGAGAGAAGAGCCCTCATGATTAGATTAATGCCATTTTCTTGGGAATGGATTAGTTATCACTGCAGTCGGTACCTAATAAAATAATAAATTTGCCCTCATTTTTTTCTCTGAGTTGCATGGCCACTCACTATTTAATGTGTTCTGCCATGGAATGACTCTCACCAGATGCCAGAACCAGTATCAGACTCCCCAGCCTCCAGAAATGTGTATCAAATAAATCTCTTTTGTTGATAAATTACCCAATCTGTGGTATTCTGTCATAGCAGCAGAAAACTCAGTGACTAAGACACTTGGCCTTCTTGGAAATATGCATGTTTTATTTAAATTTAAATTAACATACATTATAGGCACCTTTATCTGAAGAGTTCCAAGTTTCTATAATTTATGTATTTAACCATTCTGTCATTCAATAAAAAAATTATTATTATAAAAGTGATCATTTAAAAGGGGAGATAAGAATGTCTGAGTAGCTATCATACCCGTAAGCTTCCTCCAAATAAAGTTCTTCCTTCTGTATCGATTAATTTGCTTTGTCCCATATGAGCTACATCTTGGACCATGACTCATTTGAGCTCCAGATCTTAACACACCCATCTTCTGATTATTCACAAGGAAAACCAGTGGCCTATCAGATGGCATGGAGCTCTGTACTGGGAATGGAAGAGGGTTTATCAGTATTTGAATGATTCAAATACTGATTCTCTTCCTGCGGAAGTTAGATATTAGATACGTAGCAAGTCCTATCAATATCTCTTTCAAAATATTTCCCTTGTTGATGCTTTCCTTCCAATTGCTACTGAGAGAGGAGATAACTAGAGAAAGGTTAGGCAGACAGACAGGGTGGGTCCTGGTAACAATGTAGTGAACATCAGACATTTCTCTCATGCGGATACACTTGAGCTGGTAAACAAGCCCCCTGGGAGCCTCTCAAGCTAGAGCCATAAGTACTCACTGCTGGGATAGAAAAATCAACCAATCAGCTCGCTGCCAGGTATTAACCAATCAGATCACCATTAAGCCCCTACCTCCTACTGATTGGTCCTTAGTACTGACCAATCAGCTCACAGCCAGTGCTAGCCAATCGGCTAGGTCTTAGGGCTATATAAGCACCAGGTTTCAGATCCAACTCAGCAACCTCCTTGGGTTCCCTTCTGCTGTGGGAAGTTTTTCTGTCTTCTCAATATATTCTGCTTTCTCACTTTCTGTGTTCCTTATTCCTCCTCAAGAACCCTGACCTGAAGGTCTCTGGAGCCGAAGAGCCGTGCACCCTGGAGGCTGTCTTGCCAGCCAACAGAGCTGCAGAACTGGGAATGCTGCTGAAAAAAGGCAAGGCTCCGAAGCTGAGATACTTATGGGGCTGCAGCACTCTCAGGGTTTGGCTTCCCAGCCCATTAGAACCAACGCTCTGGGGGCTAGGCCTGCCAGCCCATGGAATTGGCAACACTCTCAGGGCTTGGCTTGCCAGCCCATTAGAGCCAACACTTCTGGTGCTGGCTCACCAGCCTATCAAGCTGAATCTCTCTGGGGCTCGGCTGGCTGACTCACTGAGCTGACACTCGGAGCCCAGGCTGACCTGAAAAATCCATATCACTACCATCCTGCCTAAGTCACCATCATCTCTCTATTGGGCTGAGGCCATGGCCTCTCCTCCGCCACTACTGCTCTCAGCATCCATTTTCCATAGCAACTAGAGTGTATTTTTAAAAGTACATAAAATCATGTCACCCTCTTGGTTAAAATTCTCCAATGATTTCTCATTCCCCATAAACTAAAATTCAAACTCTAGCATGAGCTGTTCTCTGCCTGTCTCTTTGCACCTCCATTCTCCCTCTTACCCACTATGATCCAGCTATGTGGCCTCCATTCCTTTCCTTAGGCATGCCAAGGTCTCTTCTACATTCAGGCCTTTGCAGTTTCCTGTCTCTAAAACAATCTCCTCTCCTTTCCACCATGTGTTGTATGGCAGGTTTCTTCTTCTGCCTTCGGCTCTCAGCTTAAACATTATATTCTTCAAAATGTTTCCCTCTAAAGCAGTAGTTCTCAGTCTTCACTGTGAATCATAATCACCCAGGAAGTTTATAAAAACTTTAGCTGACCAGGTCCCAACCCTGGCATCAAAACAAAATAAAACCCCTCTACAGATGGTTCTCATTGCAGACAAGTTGTGAATCACTCATCTCTAAGGAATCTTATCATTTTCTCTCATCATCACATCCACCTATACGTGTCCTTCTTAGGGTGTATCATATTCTGAAATTATCTTGTTTACTTATCACTTTCACGTTGTCTTTCCTTTAACTAAAATGGTAATTACATGAGGGAAGGGAAACTTTTTCCCTATTCACTGCTGTTTCCCCAAATGCCCAACATATAGAAGGTGAGTAAAAGAATGCTGAAGGGCCCTCAGGTCAGTAGAGAAACAAGCAGAGAAGTGTTAAGCTCCTGAAAAACAATGTGGAAAATTCACTTAATAGAAGGGATATAGAAAGAAAAAAAGTAGTGGAAATAGACTAAGAAACCAGAGAAAAACTGTATTATGAGAGTGAAGATGAGCATCAACTACAGACCACAAAATTTGCTCTTGGGTCATTAGTCTCTTCCAATGAAACCTGAGTGTCCAAAGGCTAAAATTGAGTCCTTTTTGGTGAGCTCCCAAGGTATCCTAAGTTGTCTCAGTTCTATGCAAACTCAGTTCCATGCAAACACAGTGTCTGCTTTGCTGACACATTGAGATTAGGACTATTTTATGATTAAATTTCAGCATAGAGAAGTCTTACCTTAGACACAGAAACTTTTTATTCAAATCATTTTTCACAGAAGCATTTTAATAAATAGACTATATTGACTTGCCTTCTTTAAAAGAATTATGCTGAAGGAAATTTCACATTATCTTGATAACTTCAGGATTTTCCCCTTATAGAAGTCAAATATTTTACTATTTTATATTACTTTGATATTCTTAAGAAACTTCAAAACATGGGCCAGTATTATAAAAATCTTCACCCAGAGGAATTTTACAGTTCTCAATTTTTTTTATGCTGTAAGTTTTCTTTTTGAAGTTTACAGGAATGCTGTTTTTACTAGCTTGCCCTCACTTTTTATCATTCTTTTGTTTAGCTGTGAGCTTTTAAAGTTAATGACTTATTTTTAAAGAAACACAGTGATTCCCAATCTTGTCTGTAATTGCAATCACCTGTAGAGCTTTAAAATTCGCTGATACCTATGGCTCCACAGCAACTAGAATTTATGATTTAGTTGGCCAGGGTGTGGCCAGGACATTAGTTGTTTTTTCATTATATACTTTTTAAAAATCTTCAAGTGATTCTAATATGCACCTCATGTTGAAATGCATAAAGGTTTAAAAAAAAATGGAATGAGCCAAACTTTCTCCCTATTTTAAGGATAATTGCTCAAGCAGCATTGACTCTTCCCTTAATCCATTCTCTCCTTAGCATCACTGACTTAATTATGACTGACTTTGCCAACAGTTAGCCCGGAATGTTATAAGACTTCCATTTATAATTTCAGCCCGTGGCCAGGCATGGTGGGTCATGCCTGTAATCCCAGCATTTTGGGAGGCTGAGGCAGGAGGATGACTTGAGCCCAGGAGTTTGAAGCCAGCCTGGGGACAGCTTGTCTCTACAAAAAAAAAAAAAAAAATAGAAAAATTAGCTGGGTGTGGTGATACACAGCTATTGTCCCAGCTAATCAGGAGGCTGAGGCAGAGATATCCTTTGAGCTTAGGAACTCAGGGCTGTAGTGAGCCATGATCATGCTACTGCACTCTAGCCTGGGTGATAGAGTGAAATTCTGTCTCAAAAAATAAAAATAAATTTCCAGCTCAAGGCTAGTCATGCCTGTAATCCCAGCACTTTGAAAGGCTGAGGCAGGAGGATTGTTTGAGCTCAGCAGTTAGAGACCAACCTGGGCAACATAGCAAGACCTCATCTCTACAAAAAAAATTTTAAAATTAGTCAGGCGTTGTAGTGTGAACCTATAGTCCGAGCTACTTAGGAGACTGTAGCAGTCTCCTGAGTCCAGGAGGTCAAGGCTACAGTGAACTGTGATTATGCCACTGCACTCTGGTCTGCATGACAGGGTAACACCCTGACTCAAATAAATAAAACCACAACCCAAGAATGGACAAACTCCACTGACTTTGTTTTCCTTAAGCACAAGAATATTAGAGCTGAAAGAGCTGTTTACAAATAATCGAATGCAATCTTCCTGTACAGGTGAGAGATTCAAGACAGGGAGGTAATGGACCTGTAGTCCAGGTAACTAGTTCCTAGCAGAGGTGTTACTGCCACTCCATTCCTTTATTATTTTTTTTTTCGTGGACACAACATGAACTTGGGCTTTATTTGAACTTTATTTGAATCTAAAATACTTGATTCTATCCAGGGACATTTTTTAACCTACGGGGCTCAGAGGCTGGTTCAGGTTTTTCATGAGAAGACTATACAGGGTTTCGAGCCATATACATTCCTTCCACAGCCTATAGCTCCAACCCATAGCCCCTCCTGCAGTCCAGGAGGGAAAAGGGACAGTAATATGTCTCTGGAAGATCCATTTCACCTCTCTTTCATGTGAACTATGACATAGTATATGCATTTCTTGATAAGACTTCTATTTTGAAAGAAAATGACACTCAATCTTTACCTTTTATGCTTCTTGTTTCTTCTCTTTCAGTAACAATATTGTTGCTGTGAAAAGGTGGTGCTACAAAGTTGGCAGGAACATGTCTTTAGCAAACTCTCTTAGTCAAGGTGTTTTCAGAGTCCAAAAATAGTCAAGTGTAGTAGCACACACCTGTAATCCCAGCAATTTGGGAGGCTGAGGCTAGAGGATTGCCTGAGCCCACAGGTTTGAGACCAGCCTGGGCAACATGATGAGACATCATCTCCACAATAAATTTTTTTTAAAATTAGCTGGACGTGGTGATGCATGCCAGTGGTTCTAGCTACTTGTAAGGCTGAGGCAGAAGGACTGCCTGAGCCCAGCAAGTTGAGGCTGTGGTGGCCGTGAGCAAGCCACTGCACTCCAGCCTGGGCGACAGAGTGAGACTCTGACTCAAAAAATAAAAATAAAAATAGAGTCCAAAAACAAAAACCCATTCAACCTAGCAAAAATTACAGGGAAAGTCTTAGAAAAAATCAGGACCATCTTGCGGATCTCCAGTCTGGACTCAGTAGAACTGGAACAAGCAACTGGAAAAGCATCAGGGACTCAGGACTTTGTGTGTGTGTGTGTGTGTGTGTGTGTGTGTGTGTGTGTGTGTGTGTGTGTCCCCAGGCTACTTACTTTCTCTGCTTTACTTTGCTCCTGAAGGTAAATGACTGCCCCCACTGCTCCTGCATACAAGGGGGACTCCAAAAAAGCCAGAATTTATTTATAAAAAGTTGGATACTTATTCTTACATGTTTAAAGTTGTCACCTTCAAAGTATTCCCCATTTGATGCAATACACCTATCAAGATGCTTTGTCTACTGCTCAAAACAGTTTTCGAACTCATCAATTTTGATGGCTTTTAGTGCTTCTGCCATTTTTTTGTTTCACATCTTCCACATTGTCAGAACATTTCCCTTTGAGGACTTTTTTCATGCAGGGAAACAAAAAAAGTCACTCAAGTAAGAGCAGGTGAATAGGGAGTGTGGGGCACGGGACTAATGCCATTTTTGGTCAAAAACAGTGCATTCACATTGAAAGAACCTTCAAAAAAATTCACTAAAACCGAACCTAGCCTCTCACAACATCGCTAGCTGGTACACTGATGCCAATGGGTTCCTAGAACACTTACCTAGCAGGGGAAGCTTGTACTACAAGGGCCTGCCCTCCAAAAAATAATTCCATTTTGGGGGGTCCTCCCTCATATAAATGTCAGTTTTTGGAACAAACTAAATCTAACAAATACCTCTGTCTCCATGTGGAAGCAGGAATCTGATCAGCTCTTTTGGCTCAGTGTCTATTCATCTCCTTCCAAAAAATGATCAGGGAGCCAAGTCAGGTCACAGAAATATTAAGAGATATATTTTTAGAAATGGGGCATGTGGTGTCTACTTATACAATCCTAAACAACAATCTTACCCTCACTTAGTAGGACAATTAGACTTTCAAAATTTTCAGTAACAAAAGGCTCACCTGTTAGTTTCTGTTTGACCCATATTATATCGTAAGATTAATAGCTATCATTAATTGGGAGTTTCTAGCCAGTCCCATATTGAAAGCTCCATTCCAGATACATTAATTTTTTAAAAATTACTCTCAGATGATTTTAAATAATTACATAGATAGTTCAAAACTGAATGGATCAAAGATACAATCACAAAGAAAGCGTTTGCACATACATGTTTAGACAAGTGTAAAACTCAGAGCAATACAAGTAGGAAGCCCAACCTGTCTTCTTTCACCAACCAAATCCCTCTAAAAATCCTTAAGCGATGTCCACAGATATTAGTACAGGCGATTCTCACAGATTATATATTTGCAAATTTGCCTGCATACTAACTTTTGTTATCCCCAAATTAATACTTGTAGCGATTTTGTGGTCAAATTCATGGGATGAGACAGAAAAAAAAAAATGAGTTGTTTGACACATTCCCAACTTAGGGCAACTAAAGTGGCATTCTTCCTTCTTGTTTCCACTCTCTTTTGCTAATTTTGATCTTTAACATGGCCCCCAAGCATAGTGCTGAAATGCTATCTAGTATTCCTAAGTGCAAGAATGTTGTGCGGTGCCTTATGGAGAAAATGTATGTGTTAGATGAATTAGGCACCAGCTGCCATGCTGTTAGACATGAGTTCAATGTTAATGAATCAACAATATATATTAAAGAAGGTGTTTTTAAACCGAAACATGCATAAAACAAAGTTAAGTATTGATTGGATGTCAAAAGGTTTTAATGAAAACTTTGCAGGACCAACCCTGTTTTTCCAATATGAACAATGGTTTAGTATTCACTAGCTCAGTGCTCACAATGACTTTACAGAACATAACTACTGCAAATAACGAGACCTAATTGTGCTTTAAAAGTCTAAAGCCAAGAGGAAACTAAAATCAAAGCTCACCAAACAGGGCTTTGGCAGGAAGCGAGGCTTTGAGGATAGTTTACATACATACATATGTGTGTATGTGTATATATATATATAGTTATATACATATGATATATCAGTACAAATATATATTTACATATATAACTCCAATATATGTTGGTGGAAAAATGATACAAATATCATATTTCAAAAATTGTTGAAGAAAGGATTTTTGCTGGAGATGAGAGGATTTACCAGGCTTAAGATTATGTGATAATGCTTATTTTTAAAGCTTATCTTTTCTAGTTGATTTGTATATATAAATATATTGAATGAATCAAGTAAAGTCTTTGCCAAGGTAAACTAAAAACTATCTTGTTTAATTCATTTCACCAAAGAATATAAATACTAGATTGAATTTAAAATGCATAAATCTTTCCATGAAAGATATCGGTACATTTTGCTAAATGCTTATCACCAGTGCAGTTTGGGGATTAGACCTAGAATCTGTGATTATTAAACAGTTCCCATAAATATAATTAGGACAATCTTTGCATTTAGTTTACTTATTAAACTTCAAAGTATTTTGTCTAGCATTTGGAATGTTTTTAAAAAATTTTGGCCAGGCTCAGTGGCTCAGCCTGTAATCCCAGCACTTTGGGAAGTTGAGGCAAGTGGATTGCCTGAGCCCTCAGGTTCGAGACCAACCTGGGCAACTTGGTGAGACCTCGTCTCTACAATAAATCAAAAATTAACTGGGCGCAGTAGCTCATGCCTGTAGTTCTAGCTACTTGGAAGGCTGAGGCTCAAGGATCGCCAGAGGCCAGCAGGTCGACGCTGGGGTGGCCATGAGTGTGCCATTGCACTCCAGCCTGGGCAACAGAGTGAGACTCCAACTCAAAAAAAAAAAAAAAAAAAAGAAAATTTTTTGAGTTGGAGTGTCTGCTGCCGAGGCTGGAGGGCAGTGGCATGATCACATCTCAACACAACCTCAGTATTCTGGTCTCAGATGACTTTTCCACCTCAGCCTCCCAAGTAGCTGGGACTGCAGATGTTTTTTGTTTGTTTGTAGAGAGTTCTCGCTATGTTGCCTAGGCTGGTCTCAAACTCCTTGGCTCAAGCAATCCTCCCACCTCACCCTCAACCTCCCTAAGTGATGGGATTACAGGCGTGAGCCATTATGCCCACTCCGGATATTTTTTAGTGTCTAGAGGATCTGAGATGAAAATAGCTTATGTTGTTCACTTAATTGACTAATAATATAATAACAATTGAATTAAAGTCTAGTATGTGCCAGGCACTGTGCTAAGTACTAGAAATACAGTGAAAAACAAGGTAAACACATCCCTGTGCTCAGGCAGCTCACAGGCCAGAAAGACAGAAGATTTAGAGTCAAGGCAAGGCTGACCCTCCTTCAGGGAATGGAGAATTCTTTCTGCCTGGTTTTGAGCTGGAGCATCATATTTTTCCTCCTACCAGACTCAAATCAAAACATCAGTGATTTTTATTTTGATATAAGATTTTTATTTTAACCACTTTGCCTGAATATCTAAGAATAGTTTAAATCACTCCAGAAAATATCAGACAAGATCAGGTGGATTCAGGATGATATGGCCATAGACACTCCAGAAAATGTCAAAAGCAAAAACTCCAAACAAGATAAACACCTTTAAGATAATCCCCTCTCAACAGGATAATCATGATGCTGTCCTTTCAGTTATTTCAGATGCCTACTGCAAGAGTGTTCAGGAAGGTTCCTGGTCACTTAAAAGAGCAAAGATGGAGTGAGAAGGTTCCTGGAGAGGACAAGAGGGCTGCAGGAAGGTAGCAGGGAAGTCAGACTAGCTGGTCTCAGGAGTCTCGGAGGTCAAGCAGCAGGGCAGAGGATGATAAAGAATAAAGTAGGTGATGAGACGTGGACAGGAGATCAGTGAAACTGTTGTGTAAATATGAGAAACTATCATATGAATGTGATAAGCCAATCAAAATCAATATCTCATTTGGAAATTTAAATATTAGTATTTTACTGTTGTCTAATCTGATCCAGAAAGTATTTCAAAGGCCACACATTTAGCATTGGGCCACTTGGAATAGCAGTTTGGCAAGGGAAAGCTCAGCTTCTTTGACTCAGAACATGTTTGAGCAAAGGAAATCAAATAGTGTGTTGAGGCCAAATTTTGCATGCACATGAAAGTATAAACTATTAAAAGTCTGAAAATGTACAGTTTCAGTTTAAAATGCACAAAGAATTATCTAATTCAATAAATTCTCCATATGTAGTCAATGATATCAAATGTTCTATTATGGGGAAAATGTCAAAATAGCCATTCCTATTCTTAGAATTCGCTTGTATTGAGGATTCTTGAACCCACAACAAAGCCTTTTCTTAGTAGAGAAAATTACAATAAATATGCCTCTAGCCTGCTTCCAGTTTTGTTTCCCCTTTAAGGGTTGCTAGTTAAATACCACTGATAAAAGCAGGAAATTCTTACCAAGACTCTAGCCTGATTTATAGCAATGCTCCTTAAGTGATGACATGTGTTCAACATCCCAGAGTCTACAAAAAAGGATACTTGTGAAGATATTTGGTAACCTTCTCTATGTAGAAAGAAACAGTTTCTGAAGACTGTCACTAACTGCCCCACAGGGATATATGTCAGAACTTGGATTGAGCTCCTCTCAAGGGTCCTCCTTGTACAGCACAGAATTGTAGAACTCATTTTGTTCAACACCCTTGTGTTTCTGGGGTGTCAGCTACCAGCTGTGTCTACCAAAGTGCATGTGTAGATCTCTGTACTTTTTCAATAACTTGTTGACTGAAAGACTCTCAAAGGTACTGAGCTCAGACTCACACCTCTCAGGAACTTTACTTTGGATTTTAGTCCATGTTTTAAACCTCATGAAATTTTAAGCGTAGGCAAAGAACAGAGGTCCCAAGAAAAGCAGTCTGGTCATCAAACATCCGTCTCATTTAAAACATGTTCTTTGAGCCAAAGCAACAGCTTCTTATTTGGTAAGTGTGTTTTTCCAAGGCAATAAGAGACTTCACTTTAAAATGTACTCAAATAAAAGTGTGTGTGTGTGTATTCATATACTTTATTTTTTATTCCAAATTCCATTCTTTTTTCAAATGTATTTTTTGCATAATTTTCAACTGTTATGCACAAATTAAAGCAGGCTATTTTCCTCTCTCTTTTTACTACTATTCAAGCCCTCTTGGGGCTAACTCTATTATATAAAAGAGATTTTATTTTTTTTTTATTTTACCCTGGATCTGAACTTCTGAAAATTTTAATTTAGACTTTGGCCCGATAAAGCTAGGTCACAAAAAATATCGATTCTAAGTTACATAGGCTTGTGTAACTCTCTCACAGGATATCATATAAGAGGGAAAAATTGTTGTTTTCCAGCAAAGTTATTGAAACCTTTAAACAATACAAGTTTTTTTTTCCATCTATGACATTTGGCTTAAATAAGATTTCTTTCCTTGACATAATACTTTCAAGAATTGTTTTATTTTAAAAACAGAACATGAATCCAATAGAAGAATAAGCCAAGAATATGAATAAATAAGTCAAAAAAAAAAGGAAATGACCTTTAAACATATGAAAAGATGTTCAACTTCATGGCACTAAAAGAAATGTACTTTAAGACTATAAAGAAGTCTGGTCATCAAGCATCCTTTTTTTAAAGCTATCAGAACTGCAAATATTTAAAAGTTGTCTACTAGACTATTTTGACAAAAAAAGTAAAAAAAATACACTATGACACAGTTATATATAAATCAAGTCAAATTTTGGAGGTCAATTTGACAATACTTGTCGAAGTTAAAATGATAAATCCCCTCCACTGGAATTTTACTTCTAAAAATTTTTCTTAAAGAAATCCTACAACACATATATAAAGATGTATATACATGGTTATATTTTGCAGCATCCATACATTGGGATACTACACAGCTGTTAATAAGAATAAGAAAAGGCTACAGCAAATGATATGACACCAACTGCAAGTTACATTGGTAAAAAGAAAACACAATACATTACTGTGTGGATTTTTTTAATGGAGCTATATATTTATACACATACATATTAGATTTGCACAAAATATGAAACTGACAAAATAACTTGCCTACAAAGAAGATTGACAAACTAAAGGACTAGGAGACCAAAGTGAAATGAAACTCACTTTTCATCATGTGTCCTTTATACTGTTAGAATTTATTTTACCCATGTGCACTATTACTAGTATTTTTTTGACATAGCATTGAAAAACAAAAATGTAAGAAATTATGTTTTAAGCTATTTGAAAGTGAGTAAAAAAAATGCCAGTACAGATGAACTTTAAAGTTTTAAACTTGATGAAAATAGAATAAAGCCCCTTTTAAAATGCAAAATATTGGTGATCTTAAGTTGCAACTTCATGACACTATAATTGATTCAAAATGATTTACACAATGTATTATTTTGTCTACACAGCAAAAAAAAAAAAATTATTGCACGCCTGCATTTTCCAATCAATCAATAACATACCCAGCCAATTGACCCTCTTTCAGGCAAACTTATACCTGGATGGCCCTATCTGATCCATTTCCAGCTCTCCTTCCATGCCACTCTCCTTGTCTCCCATTTAGACCAAAGGTTGGCCAGCTTATTCTATAGAGTCAGATAGTAACTATTTAAGTTTTGTGGGGCACAAAGCAAAATCAAGGTTATTGTTAATGTGCTTATACATTTTTTAAAATCCACACATTTTTATTGATGAAGTTCATAATAATGGAGAGGGGGAAATGTAATATAAGCCTACTAATGAGAAAAATTGAATTATTTAGGCAAGAAGGAGAAAATTTTGCTTAATTAATATTCAAAGTCAGTTTTTCCTATCAAGTCAATTCAAAATATTTATCTGTAAAACCCTTTATCTCATGTCCACTGCCTCCTCCCAAAAATAAGCAATAGATAAATCAGACTTGGCTTATGAACTGTAATTGTCCACCCATGATTTCAAAACCAGTATCCTCACCTACCAACCTACCTTCTTGTCTTCATGATCTTGACAACCAGATTGATTGTGCCTCAGAGATCCTGGTAAGCTCTAACGTGACCATTCACTACCCTGTGTAAGTTTCTAGGCAAAAATATCCCCATCTCTTATTCTAGAGAATAGAGAATAAATCTCATGCTCCTGAGCCCAAATGCCAGGTCCCTCTAGTGTGGTCGCAGCCTCTCCCCAGCCTCATTCCTTCCTCTCCAACCCTCAGCCCCTCTCCATCCTAGATACACAGGCACTTTTTGCTCTACCGACCCTGATCCACTTCCTGACACACTACAAGCTGTCTGATCCCCTTCTGCCTGCTGCGGCCCCTGCCTAGAGTCCTTCCTTTCCTGCTTGAGGAGCTCCCAGCAGCCAGCAAACTCTGCTCAGTACTCACCCTTCCGGGGAGTCTGGCTGCTCCTCTTCCACCCACCCCATCCACATCGGGATAATCATTATTTGCTTTGGTTTGGTTTGGTTTAGTTTGATTTGGTTTGAGACAGGGTCTCACTCTGTTGCCCAAGCAGTGGCATGATTATGGCTCACTGCAGCCTCGGGCTCCTGGGCTCAAGTTATCCTCCCACCTCAGCCTCCCAAGCAGCTGGGACTACAAGGCGTGTGCCACACAACTAGTTATTATTTTTTTTTAGAAATGGTATCTTGTTAGTTGTCCAGGCTGGTCTTGAACCCCTGGTCTCAAGCAATCTTCTCACCTTGGCCTCCCAAAGTGTTGGAATTACAGATGTGAGCCTCTATGCCTGGCCAGAATAATCATTTCACCATTTCTGTTTTTTACATGCACTTCCATTTTTGAAAGGAAAAATTCTATTTACTAGTATGAGATGTCTGTTGCCCTTCCTATGTCTAATTTATCTTCCGCTAGCCCCTAGAAAATATCTGGAATACAGTAGAAATTCACTCATTTTTGTTAAACTAAGTTTTTATCAATTAATGGCAGTTTTGATGGTGAATACAAGTGAATCCATCACCCACCCACTAGAAATCTATGGAGTTAATAGTCTCCCAAACTTGTGTAGCAGGCCTTCAGTACCCATAGATACCACATTCAAGTGTTCAACCAACTGTGGATTGAAATCATTTTATTTTTTTAATTTTTTATTTTGTATTCTTAATTTTTTATTTTGTATTCTTTTGAGTTGGAGTCTCATTCTGTCACCCAGGCTGGAGTGCAGTGGCACAGTCATGGCCACCCCAGCGTCGACCTGCTGGGCTCCACCAATCCTTCCTCCTCAGCCTTCCAAATAGCCGGAACTACAGGCGTGTGCTACGACACACAGCTAATTCTTGATTTATTGTGGAGACAAGGTCTCACCAAGTTGCCCAGGCTAGTCTCAAACCCACGGGCTCAGGCAATCCACTCACCTCGGCCTCCCAAAGTGCTAGGATTACAGGCTGAGTCACCAAGCCCAGCCTAAAAATCATTTTTAAAAAAGGCCAGACAGTGACTCATGCCTGTAATCTCAGCATTTTGGGAGGCCAAGGTGGGAGGACTGCTTGAGCCCAGGAGTTTGAAATCAGCCTGGACAAACTAGTGAGACCTCATCTCTACAAAGGATCAAAACATTAGCCAGGTGTGGTGGTGTGTGACTGTGGTCCCAGCTACTCTGGAGGTTGCAGAGGAAGGACTGCTTGAACCCAGGAATTTGAGGCTGTGGTGAGCCATGGTAGTGCCGCTGCACTCCAGCCTGGGTGACACAGTGAGACTCTAAAATAAAATAAAGCATAAATAAATAAATTCACAGTTACACATTTGGGGGTGATGTGATTAAAGTATCTCAGTCTTAAAACCCATGAAGCAAAATCTGTATCTGTTTCCTCACAGTGTCCTCAACACTTACACAGTGCCTGAAGACGTAAATGCTTGAAAATACTCATCAAAGATTCTCTTGGGTTTTCAAGGTACAGAGGCCCAAACTTTACCTGTACAATGACCACTTATCTACCTAATCCTGAATTGTACCCTACATCTTTAAAATAAAAAATAAATAAATAATAAAAAGAAAATACTCATCGAAGACCCATAGACATGAGGTCAATAATTCATGTTGCTACTAGTTCACTACTTCCAAAATAATTTATATCTGAGGCAATCATGTCTTTGAGGACAGAATTAACAACATAAAGGAACCCTAGAGATTCCCCGGTTTAACCTATTTATTTTACTAAAATTAAAAAATTTTAAAAGCACACACAAAAAAACAGAAATCAGAGTTAAATAACTTGCTGGGGGTCTCCTAGGAACTACTGACAGAGTTTGGAAACTTCATCTCTATCATTCAATATGTGATATCTTGGCATAGCACCCACCTTTCCACATCATTTCAAACCTTACTTGTGGTTTCAGACTCCACCCCACTATGCCTTGCCCACCATGGCTTTGGATCAATATGATACTTAATACATCCATGCAGTTTACATGACCACCCATCGTCTCACCGCTTGTTTCTCAAGTGACCTAATTCCAATTATTGTGAGGGAGAGAAAATTTGATTGGCATAAAGTGGGCTTAGTGTTCAGTCCTGATCTAGATAGCTGGGGCCTGAGGAAGGAGTGCATTACAAGATACCCTAGGGTTGTGAATAGAAAGAACATGTCTCTACGATGCTGGTGTGGGAGAAAATGTAGATACATGAAGTATGTACAGGCAATTGTGTAAGGCCAAGGTGCACATCAGAAAACACTCAATGCACACACACACACACAGATGCCATAATATCTTTGTTTTGAGTTCATTTAGTCTGGGCTTTTTTTTAAATCAAGTTTTTGGTTTGTCATTTTGCCTTTTGTTTTGTTTGTCCTTTGTCAAGATACAAATAAAAAAGTAAAAACACATCATGTTCAATGCATCCAATAATAAACTTCGTAAGAAGCATCTCACCCGGAGACTCCCAGAAATCCAGCAAGTGGACATTCAGTGAAATGCCCTCTCCCGTAAAAATATGTTATTTTTTTTAAAATTAACAGTAGCAGCCTGTCACTCGTGGCTCAGTAAAATCCATTGAAATATGGATGTAATATTCTTATTTGTGTGTGTGTGTTTTGACTCTTTAAAAATTGCATTTATTTAAGGTTACAGCATGATTTTTTTTTTTTTTAGTTGGAGTCTCACTCTTGTCACCCAGGCTGGAGTGCAGTGGCATATTCACAGCCACCGCAGCCTCAACCTGCTGGGTTTAGACTATACTTCCGCCTCAGTCTTCCAAGTAGCTGGAACTACAGAGATTTTTAAATGTGCTTATACATAATAAAACAATAACTTTGTCAAGAAAATTAACATACCTATCATGCCACATAGTTCCCCCTCTTCGTGTGTGTATGGGGGGGTAAGAGTACCTTTTCAATTCACAATAGAGTATTATTAACTATAATCCTCATGCTGTACATTAGATCTCTAGATTTATTCATCCTAAATAATGGAATTTGTACCCTTCAATTTACGTCTTTCCAACCCTAGTAACCACCATTCTATTTCTGTGTATCCTTTTTTTTTTTTTAGATTTCACATATCAGTGAGAACATGCAGTAGTTTTCTTTCTATTTCTGGCTTATTTCACTTAACATAATGTCTTCTGTGTCCATTCACATGATTGCAAATGACAGAATCTCCTTATTTCATATGTGATATGTATTATATTATACCATATATAATAAATTATTATATTATAACGTGACATATAATAGATGGAATATTTTATATACAGTATATCACATATTCTTTATCCTGTCATCCATCAATGGATACTTAGTTTGCTTTCATGTCTTACTTATCGTGAATAATGTTGCAGTTAGCATGGGAGTGCAGATAACTCTATGAGATGATTTCATTCCGTTGCATATATAAACTGAAAAGTGATTGCTGGATTATATGGTAGTTCAATTTTTTCAGTAAATTTCATACCATTTTCCAGAATGTCTGTACCAATTTACATTACCATCAACAGTGTGCAAGGGTTCCTATTTCTCCACATCCTTGCCAATACTTAGCTCTTGTCTTTTTTATAATAATCATCTAACAGATGTGAGGTGATATCTCATTGTAGTTTAGATTTACATTTTTCTGATAATTAGTGATGTTGAACATCTTTTTATTTACCTGGTGACCATTTTCATGTCTTCTTTGGGAAAATGTATCTTCAGGTCCTTGTAGTCCTACTTTTTTATTTTTATTTTTCTTAAAAAAGTATTGATACATAGTAATTGCACATCTTTATGGGGTACAGGCAATATTTTGACACTTGCACACAATGTGTTAAGATGATATCAAAGCATTTAGGATATCTGTCACCTGGAACATGTATTGTTCCTTGTGTTTAGATTTCTTCTAGCTATTTGGAAATATTCAATGTATTATTGTTAACTATAGTCACCCTACTGCGTTATCCAACACTTTCAAATTTGCTTGACATATTCAGTTCTACAGTTTGGTGTTTATCATACCTCACAAGTGTTAACTAGAATCATAAAGGGAGTTTTTATTCAGTTACATAGTAGAATCTCAGATGTCCAACTCCCAATGCTCTTAAAAAACATTTAATTTGCTGACATTACATTCACAGACAGTGTCTCCTATAACTCAGCCAGTATGACTTACACATTGAATCTGGGCACGTTTCTTGGGATTTTGAGTTCTAGTGCAAGGCTTCCAAGAGTGTTATTAATGATGAGTCAGTTTGAAATGTGTGGTACAGACCACATAGAAGCTACTTAAATTTAACCATAGGAAAGAACTGAATCCAGAGAACAGACCAGAGGCAAAATGTAGTTGATCCAGTTGAAGTTACTCCTGTGGGCAGTTTCTTCTGCTATATTAATTTCCTCAACTCATTACTTTTTTCCTGAGATGAGATCCCAACCAAAATTTATATTTGTTCCTAAGATTACCATTTTTCATCAAAGTTTGTGCAAATAGCCTTTCCCTTTTCTCTCAAAATCTTTTAAACAAACAAACACAAAGTTTCTTTTATTTTTTTAAAAGTATTTTCATAGTCTTTCTTAGCCACAGTTTTTAACTTTGAATTGCCTTTTTTTTCAAGAATCCCCTAATATTATTTTTTTCTGGGATTTAATGGCTGAAAATCCAACATTTCAAATTTATTTCTTTACCAGTACCATATTACCTACTTTTGCTATTTTTTCTTTGTCTTCCCTTCTTCCTAAGTGGTCCCTAACTCTTTTCTTTTCCAAATATTTTTCTGGGAATATATCTGTGTCCCCAGGAAAAACAAAACAAAACTTTTTCCCTATTTTCCATTTCCACATATGTGCAACCATTTATGAAATAGTCCAAAACCCTGAAGTCTGAAAATGGTAATCAAAAGAAAAAGACCCAGACATAATTTGCCCTGTATAAATGGTGGTAGTAACCCCTAGCTCCCTCATTAGATTAATTAGATTCATTTTTGTACATTCTAATTATTGCACCTTGGGTTAATTAATAAAATCTTGACTGAGTGTTTAAACTTCTGTCAAATTGACTAATGGACCAAAGCAGTTAAATGCTACTGGTTAAAAACAAAATTTCAAATTTGTTCAAGTTATATATCTGACAAATGTGTTAATATGAAACACATTTATTTGTAAATCTTTTTTCTTAAGTATACACCAAATACTGCAATACTCAAACATTAAATTCAATTTAGGTTTGACCATTTCATGATAGTTATGCTTTCAAAGCACTGCATCATAGAATATGTAAGCCAGTCAACGGTAAAGAGAATGGAGTCACTGAGAGCACTTAAAATGTGCACAGTATTGTTTCTGAATACTTAACATTTATTGGTCTCTCATATTCATACGAGTCTCCCTACATATGCTAGTAATGCAAGGCCTCAAGCACTCTTTACCCAAACCAATTCTCAGGGTTGTATTTGCAGTAGGTGACCCTGAGAAATGAGATGATGTCTTCCACTGGAAGAAGGAGCAGACCTGCATACTGACTGCTATCAAAGTGATAGATTCTCCAAGCCCAGAATCCCTTGACTACAACACAAACCCACTGTATAACATTTATCTGGATCCTCTGAATCATCCCTCTGGGACTTGGAGGACAAGGGAACTTACAGGCATGAGCCACCATATCTTTCTCTAAAGGTAATTTCTACTTGTCATTTCTCTTTTCTCTTGCATAATTTTGAGCATAGTGTGTTGCAATTAGTAATGAGTATTAGTTAAGCAACTATTTTTAGTATCTGGTAAAAAATAATCTTCAATCATAAAATACAAATTTTTTATTTTTTTACTAAGACATTTATATTTTTGAAATTTCTTGTGGCCAGGCTTGGTAGCTCAGCCTGTAATCCTAGCACTTTGGGAGGCCAAGGGAAGTGGATTGCCTGAACCTGTGGTTCGAGAGCAGCCTGGGCAACTTGGCAAGACCTCGTCTCTACAATAAATAAAAAAATTAGCCGGGTATGGTAGCGCATACCTGTAGTACCGGCTACTTGGAAGACTGAGGTGAAAGGCTCACCGGAACCCAGCAGGTTGATGCTGGGGTGGCCGTGAGTGTGCCACTGCACTGTGGCCTCGGCAACAGAGACTCCAACTCAAAAAAAAAAAAAAAAAAAAAAAGAAGGAAAGAAATTTCTACTCCAGTTGCCTAACAGCAGAATTAATGTTTTCCTACTGTATAAATAAATTATAGAAAAATTTACTGAAATAATGCATATGTCTTGATGCACTATGCCAATATGTATATCTGCTTTAGTTGAGTATCATGATATTTTGGGGTGAGAAATGTGCATTTTCATCATGTTTTTCATCCAACAGCACATGATGGCCATCACAAGGTAGATTCTTTTCATCTCATATCTCTTCTGCCATTAGATCCCACATCTAGCCTTCCTTTCTCCAGTCTGTTCCTCTTTCCAATCCATTCTGCTACCAGATGAATGTTCCTAATGTCCTACTTTTTTCTACTCTATCACTCTATTCAAAAACTTTAAGCTACTCTCCGTTGAACACAATATAAATCAGAGCTACTTAGCCTGACATTTAAATTTAAATTTAACCCCAATATACTTCAGAATTCTGTTGCATATTTCTTTTTTTACATGAAAACATGACTTCAGTCAAATTGATCTACCCCCTATCTCACATCAATACCTTGTATTTCCCTGCTTCTGTTTTTATCCATGGGATGGAATACACTTTCTTTTCTTTACATCTAAATCTTATCCATTCTTTAAGAGCAAATTCTAAGCTCTCTCTCTCATGATGTTTCTCCTAATACCCTGGTCAAGAATATTCTCTCCATTCTCACATTTTTTCCTATGAAACTATTTATTCCATGTCATCTTTCTTTACTTGAGGTGTGATTGTAATATATCTCAAAATGTTTGCACTCCACTAAATTTCATCTTTCAAAGGTTTCTCTTCAAGACTATTCCAATAATTCTTGCATTGTTTGCAATATTTCAGGGGTTTTTGTCTGGTAACCACAGCCGCAGTTGCACTATAAAGTCAGCCACTTTATTTTACAATTTCTTTTTGCTTTTATTTTTAAAAAGTCACCCAACTTGATCATTCACCTTCTTTTCCAGAATCAACTGCCAATAAATTTTTATTGTTTCTTAAAAAAAAAAGGAAAGAAAGAAAGATCCTCTTTCTTTCAAGGGCAAAGTTGGCCACCATTGAAGACATTCTAAGAAATACATGATAAATTTTAAAAGCAATATACTTCCAGATATGATTGAAAAAGAAATCATTTCTTTTAGATTAATTAATTAAAAAAATAACTAGTATCAAATCTATAGCCATTTGCTTTAGTAAGAAGTTTAAATCACCCTGCAGAGTCATTTAAGGTTCATTTGCATCAGTTTTGGCAATGACTGAAGCAGTGGTTTTCCCATCAAAAACCTTTTTTTCCAATTGGCATGGCATAAAAAGTGAAAAATGTTGTAATATTTCAGAGTCTGTACAATAATAAGAAAGCACAGTCAACTTCCTGAAGTTGCAGACAAGTATAGTCGCAATTCCGTCTTCTGTGGCCAAGAGAACAGTGAATTTTTACCATGGAAGGATTTACTACGGATTTCCTCAGTGTTTCCACCACTTCCAAAGGCAACATGGTCTCTGGTCTCCATGGCCACACAAGGGTTCTGTGGTCAGCTGGGTTAAATATACTCATGTACATCTGTGTATGTGTGTATGTGTGTATGTAAGACCATTGTTGAGTACATCTTCAGATGTAAAATTAGTGACGGTACATCTGCATTAAATAAAACCTAACTTCATTGCCTTTCTCTGAATGACTGAGGGAAGATAATATGCTTCTACCAACACTTTCCATTTGGTTCCATTTGTGGAAACCAGGTCTCTTCCAGGTTTTAAATGATCTCTAACTCTCCAGCAACGAAAAGGACAGCAAACTAACAAGACTTCTAGAAAGAGCTCATTGCATTTTCCATGAAATTGTACTGAACAAAAATCTCACAAAAGTTCTTTTTAATTATAAATTTCCAAAGAAAATGTGCTAATTTTACATATTATTTCTGTTAATTTATTTAACTATAGAAAGAGCTTTAGGGACAAGTTTTGTTATGATTCCTACAATATATGTTCCCAAGATTATTGATCTAAAGAAATAATAAAATCTTAGAAACCATAACTTTAAAGTATTTAAGGAAACTCATACTTTTATACTTGTTTTATTTTGACATGCTTTTATTTATAGAAAGCCCTGTCACTCTCTATCCTCCTATTCTACTTGGTGACTTCTGCATTGTACTTACCTGATATCATATTTTGTATCTCTGTCTTTATTTTCTTGTAATCTGTCTCTGTCTCCCACTAGAATGTAAGCCCCATTAGGGCAGAGACTTTGTCTACTTTACCATGATATTCTTTGCAAGGCAGCGTACATAGGTCCTCAGGAAATATTTACCAAATGCATAGATGGCGTAATTTGTAGCAAGCTCTAATTGACATAAATTATCTATACCATATTAGAAACTTGGCTGGGTGCAGTGGCTCAAGCCTGTAATCCCAACACTTTGGGAGACTAAAGCAAGAGGTAAGCTTGAGCCCAGGAGTCTGAGACTAGCCTGGGCAACATAGCAAGACCTTGTCTCTACAAAACATATATAAAAAAAAATTGGCTACGCATGGTGGTGCACACATGTAGTCCCAGCTACTCAGGAGACGAAGGCTGAAAGACCATCTGAGCCCAGAAAGATGAGGCTGCTGTAAGCCAAGATTGTGCCACTGCACTCCAGCCTCGGTGACAGTGAGACCCCAACTCAAAAAGAAAAAGAAGAAAGAAACTGGTAAGTAACCGTAATCACGTAACAGGAGCTCATCACCAGGTACCCTTGCAAGTACCCAAGGTATATCTGTGTGTATATGCATTTTAATGATTTTCATAAGATCTTCTGAATGACATGTGAACCCCCAAGAAGCCAGAGGAATTTTGCTACAGGGAAAAAAAATTGATGAGAAAGTATTAGCTATGTCAGCAAACATCTGGAATTGAGACATGGGGGAGAACTGGCCAGGGGGGCTGTAGGACACAGGACAGTGTACTATTATGTTTTGGTCTGAATATTCTCCAGTGACATTTTCTGGAAATCCAAGACCAGAAAAAGAAACACCATCATGATGAGACACATCATCTCATCATGAAGGAGTGATTTCAAAAGCCCAAGAACGTATTTTTATGTGCTCAGAGGAGCTTCTTTTCAATTATCTGTCTGTGACTCATGAATTTAATTGAAACACAGAAAATAGTTGATGCATTGATTTGAAGCCCCAAATCCTAAGCTTTCAGAATCTCAAAAATTAGTTTATATTAACTATTTATCTATTTTATACCATGCTGTAATTCATTTAGTGTTTTCTGGAACTTTTAACCTTATTTCTTTAAAGGTTGAAATTTGTTTTGGCCAATATGTTGCTGCAGGAGTTTTGGCAAATGTTAATAAGAAAAATAATTCGTAAAGTGTCAGTTTGAAAACAAATTTGTAATCCTATACAAGCAATAAAAACCGGAAAAAAATCTGATTCAATGCCCAGAAAACAAATTATTCCTTCAAGCACTGAAAGTAATGAAAGTTAACTACTCTTTTTAAAAAATAAATCAAAACATCACCTTAGTTCAATTAACAAAAACTATACATTCTCAACAGACTAACACGTCCATTCAAACTCACATATTAGTTCATAATACAAGATGACATTAATCCAAGAATGCTACCAAACAGTATGACTTTCAGAGGTGAATTTTCTATTTGTGTCTTTGGAGAAAACTCTGATACCCAGATTCAGATCCTGAAAATGGATCTGTGCTCCTTAAATGCAAGAACCATTCATCTTCTGAGAATCTCAGTGTCTAAGACATGAAGAGGCTGCATAGATGTTGAATTAATGAATAAATTCCATAGGTCATTAGTATTTTCTATTCCAGCATGCTGTTAGAACAAATTCCCTCAACTAAAATATTATTTCCCTCTTACTAAAATAAATGCCGTGAAACAGTATATCAAGTGGTATGTTATATATTTTGAACGACTTTACACTTCCCAATAAATTGATACCATTTTAATTCAGTTATCCATCTCTACTTTTAAATTACTGATTGCCACAGTGTACACTGAACTCAGAACAGGGCCTGATTTATTCAGATCCTGAAGTGATCACGTTCCCTTCAACAATAGTTATCCTGGGTTTTTTCTTTTTGTTGATCTGTTTTTCCCTTTATCTTATATTGTTTTTCCATTGGCTATTTGGGTTAGTAACAGAATCCTCCCAAATTGGCTTTAAAGAACAGAGACATCTTTTATTTTGTCCTTTATTTGTCTAGCAAAGGGAAGCCTTCATGTTTAGTTGATGAAGCACTTGTTGGTATTATAAAGGATCCAGAATTTGCATCTCTTCTCAAGGAAATATGTCAGCTTAGCAAAGCACTAGAAACAGTTACAAATGTCATCTGCAAACACAACAATTTCAAGAGAAGATAAAGAATACTCTGAAGAGAAACTTTTCCCAGATTAGTGGCAGCACGTGTATCCTCATGTTTCACTGGCACTAATTAGGTCAGATTCTTGACCAAATTATATGTTCCATATTCTCTGCTTGTGATACTATACTATTTTTTTCCTCTTTTTATTGTCAGTTTGTATTTTCTCAGATAAGGATTGATATTTCTCGGTGCTAATTAATAAAATGACAGCACTTTGCCTAGAAACTGTAAGTCCTTCTAAATGTTGGTGATGAAATGCTAGCAAGGTAAAAAATGTTCTCCTTGAAACAACAGAAAAACTAATATTTAGTATCATAATGTCCATGTTGTCCATGTAAAAATTAATTTGAACCAAGGAACTTCATAAGATACCTAGACTTCAGAAATGGTTATATACTGTAAAATAACCTTCAGTGTCAGGCAACCCTTTGGGGAAATCTCCCACTACTGGGAGCTTTCCTATCCTCTAAAAAGATTCCTACTTACTAAAAAAAAAAAAAAAAAAGGGTAAAAAATAACCTTCAGTCTCTAAAATTCTTGTAATTCTGATTGATTGCATCATTTAATAACTTGTTCTAGTAATAATATTTAAACTGGCATCATTGTATTCTAAAATATATAAAGGTTTGTGACTTTGTCAAGACAGAAATTAACTGATGCTTTCTTCTTTTCCACACACATAGAGATACAAAGATATAAGGCTTTGGATATCTTAGAAAAAATAAGTAAAATTATTTTCAGACAAACAAAAACTGAATTTGCCAACAGAAGACCCAAAATAAAGTAAATACGAAAGGCAATCCTTCAGGTAAAAGAAAATAATCTCAGAAATAATAAGAAAACGTGGAAAGGAATAAAGACCAATAAAAAGACAAATAAAACTGTGGGCAAATGTAAGTAATAATTGGCCTACAAAGATAGTAATGACATATATGGAGCTTAAAACATATATATATATAAATAAACTAAAATGCACACAACAATAGCAAAATATGAGAGACAGTAAAAGGAATTGTAAAGCTTGTGGGATAAGTTAGGAAGTAATAAAAACACAGATTATATTAGACAGCTTTTGTCCCATTGAAATATAAAGCAAACCGCATAGATAATTTTTATTTTCTAGCAATCACATTAGAAAAATTAAAATGAAATAGGTGAAGTCAATCTTCATATATTTTATTTAACCAAAATTATGATCATTTCAGCATGTAATCAATATAAAAATTATAATGATATATTTCACATACTTTTTGTTTTAAATCTTTGGAACTAAGTGTGTATCTCACATTAACAGCAAACCTCAACTCACGTTAACCATGCTTCAGTAACCACATGTGGCTAGCAACTATCATATTGGACAAAGTAGTAATATACTCTAATACGCCAAGGAAACAACTAGCAATCTTTACAGTAATCACTAAAAGTACAAAAATAAAAGAATACATAATTAGCAAGTTTGTACATAGAAAAAAGTAGAATTTTAAATAAAATTACTAGATATGATAAAAACAGGCAACGTCCTGCCCAGATGCCCTTTGACTAGTTGGTGCACCTGCACCCCAGCTGCTCTGAGCTGCTAATAGCTCACAGCTTCTATTATCTGGATAATTGCTCGTAGCCACAGAGAAATGAGCCTCCCCAGGGGATTATGCTCCCAACCCCAACAGTCAGTCAAAGGCAATGAATGACTGACACTGCAAAAAAGGCTGGCACCCTTGCCAAAACGTTGGAGTAACTCTGTGGTACAATTTAACTCTAGATTTCCCCAGGGACTCGAGCTGAAGCTAGCTTTCACCTGGGAGCATGTCTTAGCTCAACTCTTTTCCCTGCCTTATTCTGCTTCCTCCACTCTCTTTCTTCCAAAAGCACTTCTTTGATAAATCATGTGCATCTGTTTCCCTGTCCCAAGCTCTCTTTCTAGACAACCTGACCTAAGCCCCTTGGTTGATCCAAGAGAAAGAAAGAGAGAGAAAAAGCAATATAAGGTAAATAAAGTACAGATATATTAATATAGTGGACATAAATCTAAATATATAAGCAAGTACATTAAAATGTAAATGGTCAGCCAGCCTCGGTGGCTCAGCCTGTAATCCCGCGCCTTTGGGAGGCTGAGGTGAGTGGATTGCCTGAGCCCGCGGGTTCGAGACCTGCCTGGGCAGCGAGACCTCATCTCTACAATAAGTCAAAATGAGCCAGGCGTGGTAGCGCGCCTGTAATTCCGGCTACTCGGAAGGCTGAGGCGGAAGAATCGCCGGAGCCCAGCAGACAAGGCTGCGGTGGCCAGGAGTGGCCACTGCACTCCAGTCTGGGCGACCGAGTGAGACTCCAACTCAAAAAAATATATATATATTTTAAATGGTCTAAATACTCTAAATAAAAGATAAAGATTGTCAGAAATGACAAAAACATTTGTTAAGAAAAATCTATGTGTTGCTTATGAGAAAGAAACATATTTTATACGTAAAAAGAACACTATGCAAACACCAATAGAAAGCTGGTTTTGATCTACTTAGGTCACATAAGATCTGCTTTAAAGCAAGAAACATTCCTAGAGATGAAAAAGGTTCTTTCAGAATAATAAAAGGGTACACTGACAAGGAAAACATAAAAGTTCTAGGTTTGTGTAGACTTAATAGTACAGCTTCACAACACGTAAAACAAAAATTCACTAACTTAAAAAGAGGAATATACAAATCTACAATAAAAATGAGAGAATGTAGCACTTTTTGATAACTGCTAAAACTAGCAAGCTGGTTGCAGTGGCTCATGCCTATAATCCCAACACATTGGGAGACTGAGGTGAGAAGATTGCCAGAGTCCATGGGTGCATGACCAGCCCGGGCAGCATGGTAAGACCTTATCTCCACAATAAATCAATTAGCTGGGCATGGTGGCACACGCCTGTGGTTCCAGCTATTTGGGAGACTGAGGCAAAAGGATCAACTGAGCCCAGCAGGTAGAGGTTGTAGTGGCTGTGAGCATGCCACTGCACTCAAGTCTGGGTGACAGAGTGAAACTTCTACTCAAAAAAAAAAAAGTATCCAAAAAATTAGTAAGGCTATTGATAATCTAAGCAACACAATTAACAAAACAAAAACATTGTTTTGTTAAAATACACCATAGAATGACAGAATACACAATTTTAGTACATGTATGTGAAACATTTACAAAAATAGACCATATGTCAGGCCAAAGACTCTAGCAATTTATTTATATTTTATCATAGTAAAAAGTAGAAATAAATAACTAAAAGTTTAATATAAAATTCTCAAATGCCTGGAAATTAAGCAAATACTTCTAAAAACTGAGTCAAAATTAATAAAAATTAAATTAAAATATTTTGAACTAAATTATAATGAAATATAATTTGAGACATACAATTTAGCCATTACTGTGCTTAATGGGAAATAATGACTTAAATTAGTATATTAGGAAAGAGAAAAACCTAAGAATCAATTGTTTTGGTATTCAAAAAATTAGAATACCTAAACAAAATTGTTTTGGTATTCAAAAAATTAGAATACCTAAACAAAATTGTTTTGGTAACAAAAAGTTAGAAAAAGACACCAAATTAAACCTAAGAAAAAGTAAGAAAGAAAAATTAAAATGAATAAGAATAAATAATAATGAAAAGGACAAAAATAAATGAATTGAAAAACATACATGGAATAAAAAATCAATAACAAAAAGTCAATTATTTGACAAGACCAACAACATGTACCAGAAATGAAACAGAGAACATTACTATAGATCTCAATAGCTGCAGAAAAAACATTTGAAAAAAACTGCAATACCAGAGGGGGAAAAATAAACCTCTAAATAAACCTTTATTTCAGAAAGGAATTTTCTGGGATAAAACAAATTTACCAAAAAGAAATGAAAATTAATAAAAGAAAGGAATTTTCTTAAACCAATAAAGAATATTTACAAAAAACATGTAGATGTGAAATGCTGAAAACTTTCCCTGCCTTTGAAAATGAATGAGAAAAGATTGCTCACTGTCACCATTTGTATTCAATATTGCAATAGCAAGTCCTACCTAATATAAGACAGATGATAGCTACAAAAGATAGGCAGATGATAAACAGATAGAATCAATAGTTGAATAAATTGCAATATGTTCATACAATGGAATGCTATGTTGCAATTAAAATTAACCGTTATATACAACAGAGAATTAATCTCACAAACGTGGTGAGCTAAAAAAGCAAGCACAAAATGGTATATATGGTATGATTCCATTTATATAAGACCCCCAAATTTATAAAAATAAATTAATGGCAATTGAAATCCAAATAGTGGCTAACTTGATGAAAATAATCACTAGAAGGAAGACAAGTAGAACTTCTAGGTTGCTGGATTAGTGCCCTATTTCTTAATCTGAATGTTGGTAACATGGGTGTATACTTACAATTTGTTCTTTCTCTCTGATATTTTTAATAAAATATTTATTTAAAAACAAAAATGTAGCCGGGCTCAGTGGCTCAGCCTGTAATCCCGTGCCTTTGGGAGGCTGAGGTGAGTGGATTGCCTGAGCCCGCGGGTTCGAGACCTGCCTGGGCAGCGAGACCTCATCTCTACAATAAATCAAAAAATCAGCCGAGCGTGGTAGCGCCTGCCTGTAATTCCAGCTTCTTGGAAGGCTGAGGCGGGAGGATCACCGGAGCCTAGCAGGTCGAGGCTGCGGTGGCCGGAAGTGGCCACTGCACTCCAGTCTGGGCGACAGAGTGAGACTCCAACTCCAAAAAAAAAAATGTATAATACCTATTAGTTGTGCTTGGGTCTTTTTCGAAGACAGCAGAAATATCTGTCTGTTATGGAAGACAGTTTCAACTTTAAAAGAAAATCTATTGAATTATTATTTGTTCATTTACATTTTAGAAATATATTTTAGGAACAGTATTTTGTGTTGATCAAATAAATAATGGCTATATTCTACAAATGCAGCATTACTTAATAATTAAAATATGAAGAATTGAGAGAAGCTATAAACTTGGTCATAAATGACTTTGAATATAGTCTTCTAAGTGCTCATCATTATTTAATCACACTAGGGTTTCAGTCTTCAAAAAGTACAGGAAAGAATTTCTTCTAGTAGTGGGAGGAAAAGATGAAAATTTGGCCCCATTGCCTGATGGAGGCAATAGAAATCTTTGTGCTATGCATAAAGTGAGTTGAGTCATTCTGCTAATGAGAACTCCAGGTCTCTAATCTCATTTTGTGTTAAGTACCAAAAAACACAATGTAATAACTGTCCTTTAGAGACTGTTTAGCACAAGAGGAAATCCAGAGTTTTAGCCTGGGCAACAAGGCATGACCTCATCTCTACATAAATAAAAACAAAAATTCTCCAGGCATGGTGGCGCTCACCTGTAGTCCCAGCTACTTGGAAGGCTGAGGCAGAAGGATTGCCTAAATTCAGCAGGTTGAGTTAGCAGTAGCCAAGATCATGCCATTGCACTTCAGCCTGGGCGACAGAATGAGACTCTGACTCCAAAAAAACAAAAAAGCACAGAGGTTATTATTGTTTTTAATCTTCTTTGTCTCTGCTTTTCTTTTCCTTTCTTTCTTTTCTTTCTTTCTTTCTTTCTTTCTTTCTTTCTTTCTTTCTTTTAAATTTCAATAGCTTTAGGGGTATAAGAGGTTTTTTGTTATATGAATGCATTGTATAGTGGTGAAGAAGTCTGGGCTTTAAGGGTTCCTATCATTCCCACCAATGCACTTTGTAGCCAACAGATGTCTCTTTTTTTTCTATTTTGATGGAGATCACTACAGGTCTTAAGAGTTCTATGGAAGCTTGTGGGATGAATAGATAGCGTGAGAACTGCTCATTTCTGTTGAAGCAGCTGGGATCTAAGTTAAATGGGGTTCTGATCTACCACATTACATCACTACTGGTTGTATCAAATTTGTATTTACTAACCACCACAAAATTTTTGTGGCGACTACTTTTACCCACAGTCTAACACAGAAACATATGAAAACTGAGTTGAATGTTTGGTTTAACCTAAAAGTATAATAGTCTACTTATATGTACAGAAAAAAGATCCATAAACATGTGTTAGAAAATATGAACTGCTTGTTTTTTACACACCCATTTGTGCCCCAAAACAAGAAAAATTATACAATAAAATAATTTTTTCTGCTATGATCAAAACTTTTCCCTCTCCTCACTTTCCTTCTTATCTCCTCTCTCCCTTTCATTCCCTCCTTCCCTTTTCCTGAAATAAATCTACTTTTACAAAAAACAGAACTGAAATTTGGGTGACATGGCACAAAAGTAGATAATGGATATAATAAACGTGAGGGCACTATTGAAAAAATGTTTGATTATAAACAAGTAAAAAATTCTGCTACGAATCAAATTGGGCAATTTTGCTTTTTTTCTCTAAGGAACAAAAAATGTTAGAATTATATAAGCAATAACTCATCCTTAGAAATTGAACCACAATAAAAATTCTTCATAAATATTTCACAATAAGTTTCCTTGTATGGTCAGGAATGGTGGCTCAGCCTGTAATTCCAGCACTTTGGGAAGCCAAGGCAAAAGGATTGCTGAGCCCAGAAGTTCAAGACCAGCCTGGGCAACTCAGTGAGACCTCATCTCTACAATAAATCACAAAAACTAGCCGGGCGTGTTGGCGTGTGTCTGTAATTCCAGCTACTTGGAAAGCTGAGGCAGAAGGATTACCTGGGCCCAGCAGGTTGAGGCTGCGGTGACCGTGAGTGTGCCACTGCACTCCAGCTTGGGTGACAAGAGTGAGACTCCAACTCAAAAAAAAAAAAAATTTCCTTATAGACAGAATTTTTTTTACTGTTAAAATGACTGGAGGTTTTTCGGTAGGTTCATTGGTTTGTAGGATGATTGGTGAGTTACATGTTAAATAATGATCTTGAGTCACAACAAACTTTGACAGCCACTCCCAATAATCAAATATAAAAATGAGTTCAATAAACATTCATGTATCATATACCCACAACACATCACTATCAATTTTTTATTTTTTATTTATTTTTATTTATTTATTTATTTATTTTTTGAGTTGGAGTCTCACTCTGTCGCCCAGACTGGAGTGAAGTGGCCGATCCCGGCCACCGCAGCCTCGACCTGCTGGGCTCCGGCGATCCTTCCGCCTCAGCCTTCCAAATAGCCAGAACTACAGGAGCGCGCTACCACGCCCGGCTAATTTTTTGATTTATTGTAGAGGTGAGGTCTCACCAAGTTGCCCAGGCGGGTCTCCAACCCGCGGGCCCAGGCAATCTACTCACCTCAGCCTCCCAAGGCGCGGGATTACAGGCTGAGCCACAGAGCCCGGCCGCTATCAATTTTTTAAACAATCATTTCTCAGAGTAATTAAAATAAGAAAAAAAGCATCTTATAATATTTACCTTTATTTTTACCATTTCCAACATTTTTTATTTCTTTATGTAAATCCAAGTTTCTCTAATGTATTCCTTCTGCCTAAAGAGCTTTCTTCAACACCAGTTGTAATGAAAGTTTGCTGACAATGAATTATCTTTATTTTTGCTTGTATAAAATGTCTTTATTTTATCTTTATTTTTCAATATATGTTAATGGACACGGAATTCTGAGGAGAATAGTTTTTTATTTTTCTTTCAGCACCTTCAAGATGCCACTCTATTGTCTCCTGGCTTGAATAAGAAGTCTGCTATAATTCACAGTTTTGTTCTTTTGTGTGTCTTTTTTCTTCTCTGCCTTCAAGATTCTGTCTTTATCTTTGGTTATCTTTATCTTTGGTTTTCAACAGTTTGAATGTAAAGTGTCTAGGTTCTCTCGCTCTCTCTCTCTCTCTGTCTCTCTTCCCTCTCCTCTCCTCCTTCCTTCCTTCCTTTTTAATATTTATTCTTCTGAATGTTCTCTGAGCTTCTCAGATTTGTGATTTGAAGTCTTGTATAATCTAGGGAGAAAGTTCAGGCATTATCTTTTCAAATATTTGTTCTCTCCATTCATTTTCACTCTTCTTCCAGGATTCCAGTTGCTCATATATTAGAGCTTTTGACATTGCACTACAGTTTTTGAATGCTCTGGAGCTTTTTTTTTTCTTTATGTTTTATTCTGAATCATTTAATCTCTATTTTTGTTACTATGTTTTTATTTCTGGCATTTTTGTTACATTCTTTTAGTTTCCATTTCTCTGATAAAAATCCCCATATGTTCATGTATGTTACCCGCCTTTTACACTAGAACCTTTAACATATTATAGTTTGTTTGCTTTTAAATTCACCACATGATGGATCCAACATCTGGGTCATGCGTTACTCTGGTTCTGTTGATAGAACTGTATCTTGACAGAAAGTTGTTTTGTCTTGCATTTTTTATATGTCTCACAATTTTTTGGTGAATATTGAGTACACAGTATTTACTACTGGAATTGGGGGACACAGCTCTTCTTATACTACACATTTAATGGGAGAAGTTGAATCAATTTAATCAAGAGTTAAATAGAGTTTGGAGTTTGTTAGTGCAATGTTTACCCGCAGTGCACTGCTGGTCTCAGATTCCTCTATCATCTTGTGCTTAGGGTAGGGATGAGGTTTTCAGAAAATTTTTTTAATGTTCCTTTTTGAACCTTCAACTTTAGTCTTTTTCTGTAAGTCTAAACTTCAGAGAAGATCTCTCTTCATCTTCTTGCCACTCGCGCATTACTGACATTACTTGTTATTCAATGCCGGTTAGCTTGTGGTAAGGGTTGGGAATGTTCGATGTCTTTTATCCTTAGTCTTAGGCAAAACCTGTCCCTTTGTGTCTCACAGGAAGAGCTTTCTTAGTGATTCTGCCCCTCAACCAGCAATGGTAAACCTCCTATGATCTGGGTAAAAGGCAACTGTCTCTACTTCTCACAAGGGTAGAAGGTATTTTTTCTATTCCCTTCTATAGCTCTGATATGTCTTCACCTATGTCTGAGAGAAATATATTTGCTGCCCTGCCCTTACTAGTTTAAAGCTTTTGTTTCAAAGAAAAGGTAGAAAGAAGAATGCAGGCAGGGCTTTCTATATTTCCCATTGCTATTCCCCACTTCAGTATTTCACTGCAAAGGGTTTTCTTTGGTCTACTGCCCTGATCCCAACAATTCTCATGAGCAATCAACGAGGTCAATAAAAAAGATCCTGCAAGTGAATATAAACTACCCTTCTATGTGTTATTTTCAGGTATTCTATGCTAAAGGTCAGCAAACTATGGCTTGTGGACCAGTGATCTGCTCTTGTAAATGTTTTCAGTGGAACACTGCCAAACCTCGTCATTTTCATAACGTCTATACAGCTGCTTTTGTATTATTACCACAACATTGAGTAGTTGCAACAGACACCTTATAGTCCACAAAGCCTAAGATATTTACTATCTGGCCTTTCAAGAATAAGTCTGCCAACCCCCTTTCTATACTTTTTACACTAGCCCATGGTTAGACTTTAGCAATTCATTGAAATGCAGGTAATTTATTATTAGCCACTTGCTTGGCAGTCTCATCTTTTGCCCATGCTTTACCCCAGGTGAACTCATCTCCCATCTCTGAATAGCATCACCTTCTTTCTTTGGTTTTCAGGTAGTTGGTTTCACTGTGACCTCACCTCTCTGATGGGTTCAAGGAAAGTTATGATTGTTGCTGGTTATGTCTAGTTGCTGGTATTTTTGTGGATTATTTGGCTGTTTCCGATTGTCAGTTTACGAGGGATGCTTTTTCCAGTTTTCAACAATCTAGCAGAAGCCCCTCAATCAACTTTTAGTGTGATATGGAGTTATTTTATTCTAATCATATGTGGTACAGATGCTATAAATAAGACATGCTTAGATATAACCACGGGGAACATCTCTAAAATTTGAGGGAAAGTCTAGAAATGACATAATCTGAAGAATTATGTAAAAATGGAAAAGATTAGTGGAGCTCGGTGGCTCAGCCTGTAATCCCAGCACTTTGGGAGGCCGTAGTAAGTGGATTGCCTGAGCCCACGGGTTTGAGACCAGCCTGGGCAATTTGGAGAGATTTTGTCTCTATAATAAATCAAAAAATTAGATGGGCGTGGTAGCATGAGCCTGTAGTTCTGGCTCCTTTTAAGGTAGAGGCGGAGGGATCACCACAGACCTGCAGTTCAGCGCTGGGGTGGCCATGAGTGTGCCATGGCACTGCAACCTGGGCGATGGAGTGAGACTCCAACTCAAAAAAATAAATAAATAAAGGAAAAGATTAGTAACTAGATTTTAAAAAAGGTTGTATAACATTGAAAACCTTGCAACTGGATTAAAGCACAGACTCCTTCAATACTGTAGGACATGAATATAATCCCAAATACCAGTTCTTTTTCTGTAACTTCTTGGCTATAATATATAGCATTTCCTTTCTCATAAGGTTATTGTTAGTATTAAAGGACATATGCTTAATAAAGGTAACTACTAGAAATAAAAGTTTTCTTAGATATCAAAAGAAATGCCAAAAAGAACAATTCTACCTAGTAGAAGTGTGTATATGTGTGTATACATACACGCACTTGCATATACATAAACATATGCACAGAATAAACATGGCATAAAGCAGCATAATAGACTTGTGACCAGAGGTATGGGTTGTTTGATTAACTGTAAATAAGATTTAACATCTGTTAAAAATTGAGATTTGTTCCCAAAACAGCATACAACTCAAATCTGTGTTTATGAAAATACTCAAAACAAAGAGACTCAGAAAGTTGATAATTCAGATGACATAATGGCAAATAAAAATGTAAATAAATAAGTAACAAGAATCACAATCTTGATTTCAGACAGGGCATATTCAGGTCCAAAAGTATAAAAACAGACCAAGAAAAGTACACTTTATAATGCTAAAGTCTAAAATGCATAATGAAAACATGTTAATAAAGTATATGTAAAATAATACAACAGTTACTTTATAAAGCAGAAACTGGAGAAAATGAGTGAAGAAAAAGACAGATACAAACTAATAATATTATACCAACATACCTATGTCAACCTAGAAAAATTAAGCAGGAGAAACTAGTGAAGATGTCCAAGTTATAAATAATACAATCAGCCAGGCTCGGTGGCTCAGCCTGTAATCCTGCACCTTTGGAAGGCTGAGGTGAATAGACTGCCTGAGCCCGCGGGTTCGAGACCCGCCTGAGCAGGCGAGACCTCATCTCTACAGTAAATCAAAAAATTAGCCGGGCGTGGTAGCGCGCGCCTGTAATTCCGGCTACTCGGAAGGCTGAGGCGGAAGGATCACCGGAGCCCAGCAGGTCGGGGCTGCGGTGGCCGGAAGCGGCCACTGCACTCCAGTCTGGGCAACAGAGTGAGACTCCAACTCAAATAAACAAATAAATAAATAACACAATCAATAAAGCAGGTCATATAAAACTATATTGAACTACCACAGTAAAAGAGAAACTGCCTCTTATTCAACGTTATGGAACGTTTGTGAAAATTTCCTCTGCATAAGCCCACAAAGAAAGCCTCGATTAATTTTTAAAATGATTATAATGCCATGATCATTTGAAAACACCGTATATTCACAAATTCTTCAATATTTCTATCTCCCAGAGATGGAGTCTGCATTCCCGCTGTACAAGTGTTGTACAAAATCTTCCCCTATCTTGAAGTTAGAAGACTAAAAGGAGATAAATATTTTCAGGAAACATGCTATGTGTTTGAATGCCAGCGTATTACACACAGGAGCAAATCATGTATTTATGGACAAAGAAGATTTGTGCCATGAGTTCTCCCCAGGGATATACATTAAAACCATAATTCAGGCATTTCTGTGTCCCCATGCCAAACATATCTAGTAATGTCCAAGACCCACTTAAAGCCCTAACAAGAGAATTTTAATATCAGTAATTTAATTTTGAAAGAAATGAAGTCATTGTTTTGTTGTCATAATAAAAGGATCTTGGTTTGCACAGTGTCTGGAGAAAAGAGAAAGAATGTGTCTACGTATTTTCAAACTCTGCCCAAAAGAGAGTGTGCCTGTGACAATTAGTACTGACTTTTTACACAAGCATATGCTTAGAAGAAGGATAACTCATTGTAATCATAAATATAGATTTAAGGGGGGGGAAACTACTTCATTTGTTCGATTTGTATACTTTCTATGCCAGCTTATAATTTAGATATGAGAGAACCACCTACCAGAACAGAGGGTCCTTATTTTTCAGACAAATAAACCAATAGGTACTCAAAGACTGAGGCCCAGAAGAAAACAGAGAGAGAGATTTTGTTTTCAAATGTACCTAGGATTTGTTTTAAATGGCCATAGTAAGACACGCAGACATGAAAATGATAGTCAAGAAGTATGAAGTTTTTGTGCTCACAGTTTCCTAGAAATAGGAGGCAGAGCAAGGCTTGAGGAGCAAGACAGAGAAGCATGGGGAACAAACACAGGGGTAAGAGACTTTATTGGGATATTTGGAGAATGGATGGGCAAGGTAGGTAAACAGGCTAAGCAGGTTTAGGATTGTCTAGGGAATAATTCCACCAGGCTCTGGGTTGTAGGGAACTTTCCTGAACTTCTGGTACTTCATCCTGGGATAATTAGGGCAGGGACTATTGCCATGGAGCAAAAGGGCCTCACATAGGTGGGGGACAGGGTGGGTTTTGGATTGGTTCATTTGTAAATGAAAGGAACCCTCCTTGGCAAGCTGTTTGCTATCTTAGAAATTAACTAGCCCTAGAAAAGACTTTCCAGCCGGCTCAGTGGCTCAGCCTGTAATCCCGCGCCTTTGGGAGGCTGAGGTGAGTGGATTGCCTGAGCCCGCGGGTTCGAGACCCACCTGGGCAGTGAGACCTCATCTCTACAATAAATCAAAAAATTAGCCGGGCGTGGTAGCGCGCGCCTGTAATTCTGGCTACTCGGAAGGCTGAGGCGGAAGGCTCGCCAGAGCCCAGCAGGTTGAGGCTGCGGTGGCCGGGAGCGGCCACTGCACTCCAGTCTGGGCGACAGAGTGAGACTTCAACTCAAAAAAAAAAAAAGAAAAAAAGAAAAGACTTTCCTTCCCAAATCCATAAGGCCTCAGATACCAGAACATCAAGAATACAGAAAATGAAGTTAAAATACGGTGAAGCCCACGGGTTCCAGACCAACCCGGGCAACTCAACGAGATCTCGTCCCCACAATAAGTAAAAAATTAGCCAGGCATGGTAGTACGCACCTGTAGTTCCAGCTACTTGGAAGGCTGAGGTGGAGGGAGCGCCGGAGCCCAGCAGATCTATGCTGACATGGCCTTGAGTGTGACACTGCACTATACAGCCTGGGTGATGGAGTGAGACTCCAACTCAAAAAAAAAAAAAAATACAGTGAGTTTTTTTTTCTGTTAGTCCCCAACCATGCACCTCAACGTGAGTTCCAGAATTTCTCCATAGACCTGGCTTAGAGACGATAATCTCAGGAGAGGCAGAGTGACTAGGCTTCTCAGTGTATTCATATGGTTTGTAAAGTGACTCAAATAAAATGAGTATTTATTGTAAGGCTATAAAGGCATCTCACAAAAATGAGGCAGAGCTGAATCTTCTAGGAATAGGAAATGGAATCTAAGGCATATGTGGAAGAAAACTCTCTCCTCTCTTCTTGCACTCTATCTCTTAAACACAAATCAAAAAGCCTGCCCTGGGCCAAACAAACCAACCATTGAGTTCATAGGCCCACATCCATTTGGGTATGGACTCTGTATCTCCGAAAATACATTTGGTTACAGGATAGCCAACAGATTGACACTCACCGAGATAGATGTTGATCCCGGTCCAATCAGTAATGGGAAAAGGCAAAGACATACACAAACGCGACCAGGAAGACCCATTTCTTGAGCAGGGGTGAGTGTGGAGTACAGTGTCATAGACAGTGGAGAGATTGGGCAGACTCCCTGAAACTACACCACCACTGTTGATTAAGGGATATAACTCTTCCTGGCATTTAAGAAATTGGTAAAAACTGACAGCACTTCTGGTTCTTCCTCTACTCCAGGGGGAAAATGGTGTACTGCAGAGGTTCCCAACCTTTTGGCATCAGGGACTGGTTTCATGGAAGACAATTTTTTCAAGGATGAGGGGTGTGGGGATCATTAAGCATTACATTCTCATAAGGATCATCTAGATCCCTCACATGAGTAGTTCGCAATAGGGGTCAGGCTCCCAATGAGAATCTAATGAGCCACTGATGTGACAGAAGGGGATCTCCACTCCCCCACTGCTCGCTTCCCACTGTGCCACCTGGTTCCTAACAGGCCACGGACTGGTACTAGTGGTGGCCTGGGGCTTGGAGACCCCTGGTGTACTGGATGCTGCTCACTGAATGTTCCCAGCTCTCTGCCCTCCAGGCACATAGTATGGCAGTGCTCTTTGGCTCCCAGTTTTGGTGGAGGCTATGTAACCACTCTGGCCAATGACCTGAAAGCACAATGTGTACCACTTTCCTATTGTACATTTATGTCCTGGGATGACATCCTCTGAGCTCTTTGTGTCCCTGCTGTGGTAGCATGCTCCTGATAGTGGCCATTCTTTCAGTATTACCCCAAAGTAAGGAAACACAAAATGGACACGAGTTGTCAGAAGAGCAAGAAATAAATATTCATGTTGTAAGCCATGAGATTTCAGATTTGTTACAGCATAACACCCAGTGCTGACCAATACATCAAAAAATTTATGTTTATCAAGGGAAACCCAACAGAGGCATTTAATTCTTTAATCATCCATTGGCTCTAAGGAGGATAGAGAAGATTTAATTCTCAATTCTTTAATTCATAACTATCATGTGTGCCATGCAAGACTGGGTATGGTATGGCCAGTCTCTGGGGGTGCAAACACTTGCCAAGACAGTTATACATTCAGAAAGGTAAGTTTATTAAAAGAAAAATACATTATGAAGGATATAAAGCACAGAATAATAGTAAGAGTATGTTATCTGCTATAGTAGGGGAGTGGCCTGAGGTTCCTTCCAGGGGAGTTTGACCCTCTCTTTGGTTAGGGCAAGTTTTAGGATTCCCATCATACATTTGTGTTCCTACCGTGTAAATGAGGCAGTTCTGATTGGTTGATGTTTGACCTTGATTGTAAACCACTTATGGATCAGCCTCAGCCTATGGGCCAGCAGGAGGTTTGTAGAGTGACTGGCAGATTGTGGGGTTTTGTTTCTTTAACTGCAACAGTTGACTGCTCTTTGTCATGGAACCAGCAGCAAATGTTTTTCAGCTGGCTATTCAGCTTCTACAATTCTTGTAATCCCATTCTGAGAGTTCCTTACTCTATAAAATAGTTTACCCAGTTTACCCGGTTGATGCCAGCCTAATCAGGTCTCATGTTCCTCCACACTGTATATCATTACTTGGTCTGATTTCAGATTTTCTGACTGAAATCTCCTATTTTGATCCAGGTTTGCTTCCTCCCCTCTGCCAGAGAGTTCTCAGCATGACATATGGCTAGGGTCTCACTTTGCAACAACTTTTCAACCCTCTCATTAAGCATTGGTGCTGCCTCTCTTGCTTTTTGTGCTGATTCTCCTAGGATTGGGCCCCTGCCTAGTCTCCCAGTTCAGCTAGCTTGGGGGTAGACCCTCTTACCTGATTCCTACCAACCTTTTCCCCAGAGCTGATTTCTGCCCCCTTGACTTTATCGAAACATGCCCTCTAATCTATGACTCTTGGGTCTAAGTGACCTAAGCATTATCATCCCAAAAAGGCAATCTCCAACTAGAACGGTCATTCCCAAATACTGATCAGTGGGCCAGAAGAAATAGAGTCAGTTCAGTAACTCACTACAATGCAAGATAAGCTCTGCAGTATTCAATTTAGCAGGTCTAAAGTAAAACAGAACATTTTATGTTTGTTTGTTTTTACAACTTCCCCCAGGTGATTCTGATACCCAAGAACGTTTGAAAGCTCTGGACTAGATCATCCTGTAGCCCCTTAAACTTCATAATTGGAACTATTTACCCCACCCTGGAGAGGGGCTTGGTTTTCTTGGTCTCTTGTTCCAACTTTCACAATGTTCACCTTCTGCTCTGACCAGCAGCCTCTGTGTGTGATGGCTTCTGAAATAGTCTTGTTTAATTTTTGTCCTTCTAAGTAACAGATATATTGATGACTTTTATTATGATTTGGATCAATGAATGAAATGTGGCTTCTGGGCCTTATATAAAGGGCTGGATCCTGGATTTGAAGCCTCGCTACCAATCACCAAACCCCAATGAAGTACAGTCCAAAGTCCTCAATTAATCCTACCACCTGACATTTGATGATTCACATGTTGTTGTATAGCAATGATCATACCATCACATGAATTCTCTAGCAAATTCCATTCTCTGACAGTGCTAGAGATTTCTTTCAAAGAGTTTTGAGTGAGAAAGTATGGCATTATATAAGCCACAGATTCCAGAACCAGATTGCCTGTTGAAGTCCTGGTTGTGTCATTTGCTAGCGGTTGGCCTTGCACAACTTACTTCCCTGTGCCTCAGTTTCCTACCTCCGAGGCTCATTAAAAGAGTTAAGGGACTGATACCTATAAGAAATCTTGTACTTAGTAAGCAATCAATGAATATTTAGCCATTACCATAATTTTTAATGTTTTAGTTATAGGCTATTTATTTACAACCATTTATATGCAAAACTTTCAACTGCATATTTACCTTAAAGTACCTCCTGTCATTGATCCACCAGTAACTCATGTCATTATATTCTCTCATTCCAAGGTTCAGTGAGTAAGTAACCTGTTTCTTGGTCTCTAAGGTTATACACATAATCTCATTCAACTCTCATAGCCCAAATGCATGTGGAAATGAATCCAAGCAAACTGGTGAGAACTATGGCCAACTAGAAAACATCAGCTTCATCTGAGAGGTCAGCCACTTCTTAGTCCACCCTAGTGTTTCCATGCAGGAGTGCAAGCCCAGTGCTTGCTTCAGCTTCTGACTTTTCAAAAAGAAGTCAACAAAGTAGACTTTTATAGTCCATTTCCCAATTTATAAATGTTGTGAAAAAGAAAGAGAGGAGGAAAGAGAGAAAGAGCATTAGAAAAGAAAAGAAAGAAAGACGTAAATCTTAAACATTATGACAATCAAAACGTATTATGTGAGGCAATTTGATCCATAACTGCTAATTTGCTACCTGTGCCCCCCCTCAAAAAAAATCAAGTAAAAGTTAAGACTTGAGTACATACAGATGCAAAGAGAAGTATGAGCACAGATAATATTGGCTTGTTCAAATTAAACATGCATATGATTCTTCAAAAATATGTACTTAATGAAGTGTTTATTAGAACTAAAATAAAGAAAAATACAGATATTCATGTTTTAATCCTAAAGCCAAGGCCAGGTTTATGGTAATACTTGATGATCATCTTCTATGAAATAAAATAGGTCCTTTTCACACCCATAATAGGAAAAGAGCAAAAGCATAGTGTTTAAGAGCTCAAATGCTAGATCAGGGATGCCAGAATTTAGATCTTAATTCTGCCTCTTATTGGATGAATTATTTCTGGTGTCATCATTTGGACTATTTACTCTAGAATGCCTCAGTTTCCTCACCTGTGAAATAAGAACAGCACTTACTTCATTGACTAATCCCAAGGATTCAAAGACTTGATTATTATAAGGCCTTTAGAACTAGAAAGTATTTGTTAGATAAATTATGGCTTCTGTTCAACCAAAATTTTACTTTCTTAGTACTTTTATTTTTTAAATATTGTCTATAAGGCAGGCTAATATTTTTCTAAAAAACTAGAAATTCAACAAAAGGAAACAAAATTCACTCCAATGCTTTAAATCAAAACTGAATGCCCAAGTGAACATTTCCGTTGTTAGAAATGACTGTCCAGCACTTAGATGTATTCTAGCAGAAGAACCAAAAGCAGATTGTTATCAAGGACATTTGTGTATCTGAGCAGAGTTAGATTTGATGACTTCTGAGGGCTCTTCAAACCTGAGATCTCTTGTATAAACTTATAAAACTGTTATTTGTCTTACTTGACAATGAAGCTTGCGAAAAACTGAACTCTCTCCCCAGAGTCCTTAGCTCTTTATTGATTCAGGGTTTCCTGAAGCCCATTCACATACTTATGATTTTGTTATTCAAGTTAGTTGATGCCTCAAGTCTAGGCAGGATGCCCTGGGACTTGAGGTGCAGCGGTTCTGGTCTTAACAAGCAGCTCTAGGAAGAAGAAATGGAGGGGAATGTCACTCTCATGACCAAAGCTGTTCATTCTTATTCCTGGAGGGCTACAGGTGAAGAGTACTTCCCTAGACTCAAGAAGTCTGGGGGCTCTAGTCTGGACATTGGCACTAAAAGGTGCATGATTCTGGGCAAGTATCTTCCACTCTGGGCAGAAGAAACTTCATCTATGAAATGGGGTAGTTTTACCAGGTGATCTTTAAGACCCCTTGAACAGTATGTGTCCTCTTTATACTAAAGTAGGGGTAAGATGGTGCTTACAAGTGTGTGTTTGGACCAGAGGAAGGTCAAAATTGCACGTGTGGGTGACATTTTCAATGAGTTTTTTTTAACTTAAATAAGAACTATCATCTCATGCTTATTTACTTATTATTATTATCATTATTATTATATATTTTGAGGCAGGGTCTTGCTCTGTCACCCAGGCTAGAGCGCAATGGCATGATCACAGCTTACAACAGCCTTGATTCCCTGGCCTCAGGTGATCCTTCTGCCTCAGCCTCTCAAATAACTAGTACTACAGGCATATGCCACTACACCAGGCTAATTTTTTTTTTTTTTTTAGGTCTTACTATGTTGCCTAGGCTGGTCTCGAACTCCTGGGCTCAAATGATCCTCCCACCTCAGCCTCCCAACGTGTTGGGATTACAGCCATGAGTCACCATACCCAGCTCCATATTTAAATATTTAAACAGTACAAAGTTTTGTTAATAATAATATAAAAATTATATCTCCTCTTCTGTTTTCCTGGTTCTCCTTTCCAAAGCCATCAGAGATATGCATGCTTTATTAACTCTCCCCACTCACCTTTTTAAAACCACAAATGGTAGCAGATATATATATTATTTTGCTCATTTTTTCATTATCATGATCTCTTGGAGCACATTTCATGTCAGTATATATGTATGTTGATCATTCTTTTTAAGGTTACATAGTATTTCATTGTATAGGTATACATACATAATGAAGGATCCCCCCATTAAAGGACAATTATATTTACAAAAGAGTCACCAACATTCTACTACCCTGAGCAACTGAGGAATCTGATGGAAGGGGATGAGTAACTGATTTTCTAGGAATTTGTAGGCTTTTCATAAGAGTTTTTTTTTTAAAGGAAACAGCATGCTTTTGCCTGAGAAAGTAGACTAAGTTTTTCTTTAGAAAACGATTTAATGTATGTGCCCTAGATAATTCATTTTTGTTGTTGTCGCTTTATTCTAGCAAGAAAAAAATATTATTTTTTTGAGACAAAATTTATCACAAAAATCCAGGGGGTCATAAGATGGTTCCAAGACTCTCCTTGGGAAGTTCTTTGCTGCTGTGACTCCAGTCTGTCATTGATGGGCTGTTTTTCAGCAAAATTGTACCAACTTGTTTGATAGGAAACAAATATCAAACAGATTCTCTCAAAAATGCTAACCAGACTTTGTAAAAGAATGTATATCCTCTGAAATATGTTGGCTCCATTTATAAAGAAAAGGATTTCATCATTTTCTTCCTTGGAAAAAATACAATAAATAGTTTTGTTAATCCTAAACACAACTTTCCAACAAGTAAACTAAGACTCCGGCTAGTTTAAAATTCTGTTTGGTCAAGAAGCCAACATAGTTAAGAAAGCACTCATGTGGGTCATTGTTTTCCCTCTGATCAATTTGCTCACACATCTTGTAGCTTACACAAGCTACATACCACAGAGGCTAAACTTCCAAGAGATGGTGTCAGTATGAAGAAATATACAGCCTACTTTATTCTTTTTGCTTAAGACACTGTGGGAAGGAGGTTGGGGTAAAAGCGATGCATAATTTGTTATAGATCTGTAAAGTGAATAGTTCCAGACCTTATCAACTTATGCTTATAAATGGGATCAAATTAACATAATAACTTGCATTTCATTGGCTCTAGCTTATTTTAGATAAGACATGTGTAGGAGAGAGAAAGATAACTTTTCTCCACTCTCCTAGGTTCATTGCTGGGCTATGAGTTACATTGATGTAAATCAGATTAACAGGAGGAAAAAACCCATTTTAATGACATATGAGGAGTCCCACAGAAATATGAGACTCAAGAAGATCAGATGATGGAAGTTTGTATAGCATCCTGAGTTACAGAAAGGAATAGGAACTTGGGGCTTCTGGTGGTGGTGGAGACAAATTATGGGAGGGTGAGGGGAGGAAATGTATGATGAATAGAAGTTGCCTTGCTATGCATATAAGAGCCTCTTAGGTGACAAAAATTGTCTTAAGAGTAGCTTTCTTCCCAGTACAAATACCTCTACTAATGAAATTGTCCTTTATAGATGTAAATTTACTTTACAAAAGGCCAGCTATTCAGAGCCACAGAGCTCTTCTGTGTCCACATTTTCTCAAGATAACCAGCTCAAAATAATTAATATGCCAAAGAAGTATATTTGGGGGTGGTATATTGTGGTCTTCTACAGTCACATTTTGGGGTAACATGTCCTGAGTCACAACACCCATATCTCATGTACCATTTAATGAAAGCCCCAATTGGATACCTGCCCCCAACTCAAAGAATCTTTTGAGTCTCCAAGTAATGCCTCCCATGTACTCAGCTATGTTCGTCTCTGGCCTGAGTCATCATTTTATACTACCTGAGAGGCAACTGGATATGAGGTATTGGAGGTGTCTAGTTGCACATCTCAGTGTTGCAAAATAAGAAAACTCTACAGAAATCCAAGAGCCTTCATGGTGCCCTCAAATATCCTGAGAGTGCCTGATTCACACAGTTCCCTGCAAAACTCTCGCCAAGCTCCGGATGGGATTTGGTCATCTGAGTACCACACTATCTCCTCATAAACACTAATCTAACATATGCCTGGAGTCCTCTTTTCCATAACTCAGATGACTAAAGGACCAACTGGGTCACCCAATGTCTCAGACAAATACCAGGCTGTCTCATCATATGAAACTGCTCTACCACTATGCACCCATGTACAGTCTTTTTCTTCAGCCAGATGGCCTCTTGCTGATAGTAATTCAAACTTATTCAAAGTAGACTGAATCCAATTAAAAGTAGCTCAGGATAGTCTGAGACCACCCCCTCACCCTCCCATGTACCCCTATCCCCTCCAACACTCCCATCCTTGTCTTTTCAATCACCACGTTATACATCAGAATATTACTTTCTCACTATAATTAATAATTATCTTGATCCCATAAAGTTTTAAAAATATCTTTTAGCAATAAATTATGAAATTTTCCAAAATATACAAAGGTACTATATAACCAAAATAATTTTCTTCTAGTCTGTAGATTTTTTTTTTCCTTGAGTCAAGATCTCACTCTGTCACCCAGGCTGGAATGCAGTGGCACAATCAGAGCTCCGCTCAGCCTCGACCTCCTGTGCCTAGGCAATCCTTCTGCCTCAGTCTCCTGAGTAGCTGATACTATAGGTGCACACCACCACACCGACTGTTTTTTTGTTTGTTTTTTGTAGAGACAAGGTCTCACTATGTTGTCTAGGCTGGTCTTGAACTCCTGAGCTCAAGCAACCCTCCTGCCTCAGCACCCCCAAAGTGCTAGGATTACAGGCATGAGCTGCCACGCCCTGTCATGTCAAATCTTTTGTTTAGTGAGTTCTTACTGTAAAGGTGAAGCCACATTCTGGAGGAGCACTGCAGGGGAATCATCGGTTACCATTTACTAGAAAACACTGCCTTCAGATATGTGCCTGGCTTTCACACACGTTGACAAAATATTTAGATCGATAGCTGTTGAGTGTGGCTTTTTTATTTTGTTTTTTGTCTGTTTTCCTTCCTAGAATTACTCTCCCAGCCTAGCTAAAAGGTTCCTTCTGTCATGCAACTATAATTAGCCCAAAGAAGTTAGTAGTTGAATTGTCTAAATCTACTTGATTTATCCTCCACAGTGCAATGAAAACTATTTCTTTTCATTAGGTTAGTGTAACTGAACCCTTAAGACCTGGCTCACGTCTCGCATCTTTTCAATGAAGCTTGGCCAACTTTGACTTTGGCATTGCATTTCTAAAATTCAAGAGGTGAAAACATGTGACTGGTTAGAAAGATTGCACATGAAAAATGGAATCTATCCACTAGAATTCTCCAAAACTCTAACAAACTCACTGGGCTCAATCAAGGATGACATCCCATGTCAGAAGGAGACCCCTCCAGAGATAGCAGCTCTCCTGGGTTCTGCCTCAGTATTCTAAACATTTTTACTGGCAAGATTTGGAATTTCGGTGCATGACCTGCTTAGGCCAACTTCTGCATCAAGTAGTAGGGAAAATATTTATCCATGTGGCACACTTTCAGGGTCATGTGACAGCAACTATTAAGTCCCAGTAGTATAGCAAGAGTATGTGCTTGGTAGCGTCTTGGGTGGGCATGACCTACATTTGTGGTCTTTCATTTCATTTATACCTGTCAAGTCTAGACAATTCTTGTAACAGTAAAGTCATCCTAAAGCAAAATTACAAAACTACTGAAGTCTATCTCTCTCACTCGCATGAGTACTCTTTCTCCCTCTCTCTTTCTCTCTCTCTCTCTTTCTCTCTCTCTCTCTCTCTCTCTCTCTCTCTCTCTCTCTCTCTCTGTGTGTGTGTGTGTGTGTGTGTGTGTGTGTGTGTGTGTGTGGTGTGTTTTTGGTATTTGCTTTGACTCTATTAAAATTGAGTACATGAAAGATGGCTCTAGCCGGGCTCAGTGGCTCAACCTGTAATCCTGCGCCTTTGGGAGGCTGAGGTGAGTGGATTGCCTGAGCCCGCGGGCTTGAGACCCGCCTGGGCAGTGAGACCTCATCTCTACAATAAATCAAAAAATTAGCTGGGCGTAGTAGTGCGCACCTGTAATTCCGGCTACTCAGAAGGCTGAGGCGGAAGAATCACGGAGCCCAGCAGGTCGAGGTTGTGGTGGCCGGGTGCGGCCACTGCACTCCAGTCTGGGCAACTGAGTGAGACTCCAACTCAAAAAAAAAAAAAAGATGGCTCACGGAAACCTTTTTTTTTTTTTTAAATGAAAGAGAGGCAACCCCTTCGGGTTCCCTCCCACTGTGGGAACTTTTCTGTCCTCTCAATAAATCCTGCTTTCTCACAAAATAAAAAATAAAAATAAAAAGGAAAGAAAAACTATACTCCAACCAGTGAATGAGTCTTTAAAATGGAGACAATATACTGAAAAGGAATTAATATTGAAATGAGGGAAAATGTTTAAACTTAGTAATAAACAAAGAAATCATTTTTAGCAGATAAATATCTCAAATTAGGGAACTGCCACTGTTTTCACATGACGGAACTAAGCAATCCACTGATCCTTCTTGGATTAGAAACAAGATAAATTATGTCCTTAGATAAATTATGTCCAGAAATCAAAGTCTATCCACAAAGATACTAATGGATGCCTAAAAGGTGACTAGTGCCATTTTATCTTACATGCTGAGGATCCTTTGTCCCCAATAACTTGTTGGGGTTTAGAAAATAACATATTATAGTATACAGCTTTGGACTTCAAATTTAGAGCACCTGGGAAGCAGAAAATGCAGCAAAGGGCTCATGCTGAAGTTCCCCAGCTATCAAAGGCCAGATTCTCAGAAGATATTCAATTGTTATGAATTTCTTCCCCAAATATCTCACCAGCCAGGGGAAATTGGTGCCTGTCACAGGAAGGAAGAATAGAGTAGGCACCATATCCAGGGCCCAGATGAACTTTGTCTTAGGTTATCATCTGTCCTTCAGGCCCATTCATCTCCCCTAAAAATTATCTACTCTTCCCCTAAAATTGCCTGCATTCCCCACTTCTCTTTCCCCTGTGAAGAGGGTATTTAAGCTGTAATCATCTGGCCCCTTCTTGGAGTCACATGTTTTGTGTGGTTCCCATGAACATGAGCACATAATAAATATGTACACCTTTTCTCCTATTAATTTGTCTAATTTCAGTTTATTTCAGTCAGACTCAATTACTGAACCTTCAGAGAGAAAGCTTGAACTTTCTTACAAACTTAAGACTCTCTTGCCTGGGCATGATTGCTCATGCCTGTAATCCCAGCACTTTGGAAAGCCAAGGTGGGTGTATTGCTTGAGGTTAGGAATTTGAGACAGCCTGGACAACATAGCAAGACCCTGTCTTTGAAAAAAATAAATTGTTTTTAAACTCTTGCAGCAGCAGACAGTAGACACTATCGCTACTGTCTTACCCATTGCGCCCTTCACAACATATCTTTCCTTTAATAAGTCTATATTTCTCTATATTTCTTAATTAAAAATAAATAAATAATGACAAAAAACTCTTCATCCTCCCTCTCCCCTCTTTCTACTAGTGATAATCTCATTCATTTATATATTCAACACATAAGTGTTTTTTCCCAAACTCAAATTTCTACTATTCCTTCTAAAAGCCTTTCCAAGGATCATTTGTATAAGATGACCAGAGAAATTACTGTCCAAAATGGGATGTTTTAAACAGGACAAATGGTATCTAAGACAGGCTCTAGGGCATTAAAACATGACTATTCTATGAAAACAGGAACTTATCACTCTCTATATACCACTATTTCAAACCAAGCTTCTCTACATCTTTAGTCTAAAACTCACTTTTTCTTTATATCATTTCCCCTACTCCTCTCAAAGGTTGGAGAGGGGAGTGGGAGAGCATTAACCTTACTCTCCACTGCTAATGGGATAAAATCTTACTTTGAAATAGAGTCCATGACTCTCTTTCTATCTGCCCCTTTTCTGTCTCTCTCCCTCTGTTACTTTCTCCCCTTTCCCTCTATCATTTTTTAAATCAATCTTACAGCTATTTTCTAAGCCTTCTTGCATCTTATTCAGTCTTTCTTTTTCTATTTTTTTTTTTTTGCATGCTATCAATATCCAAGAGCCAAATCTGTATCATAGCATAACCCATTTGTTCCTTGCTTTATTAAAACTCCCATGAGAGGGTAAGGGAAAGTGTACACTTTAAGCAACTTTTGCAGATTACTTTCTGCTCAAAGAAAGTTATGATTCCAGAGACCTTTTCACATTTTTCAATAGTCTCACATCATTTTAATCCAAGTTAGTGGCACTCTTACCAATACAAGCCTCTAAAAATGTTTTGTAAGTTTCCTATGAATCCAATTAACATATACCTAATTTTGACAAAATTCACACCAACAATTGAAATAAATCTCATTCTCAAGACTTAATCTTGGCTGTTTTAATTAGGTCAGGCTACTGGGAGATAAGACCCTTATGATTTCCAGAAGCTTTTTGTTGTCTCAGAGATATACCTGGCACCACCTTAATTCTTTCAGAGGTCTTAACAAAAGTTTTTCAACCACACCCTTTTCTTTTCCTTGATGCCAATATTACTTTGATAATTTATTACTGACTCAGGTGGATAATGATAAGAAACAACTTTATTTTCCAACCTGTAAGTCTTGGTCCCTCTGTATTCCCTCTAAATTCTGCTTGCAAATTGCCAATGCTTTCTCTACCTCATCTATTTCATGTAGCATTTTATTATATGCAGCTAGTAAGCAATACATATTTGAATATTCTATGTAGAAATCTTTTTACTCAAATCCAAAAGTTCATTAAACGTATTACCTGTCTTTCTCGTTACCACAGGTGACAGTTTTACACATTGTTTTGCCACTATTAACATGGGACACAATTTTTCCAGTCTGCTATAGCAATTTCCTAAGCTCTCTTCCAGGCTTTGCTAAGTTCCCTTGCCACTTTTAAAGACTTGCTTGCCACTTGAAGCCAGTACCCTATCTTCCAGGTGTTTGTTATGGTAGCTCCTTTAGGAAACTCCCAAACCAAGTTTTTCCCTCTGCTCTCACACCACAACAATCAACACAGAAGACTTCTGTGACCATATGTGGAGATTCTCTCCACGACCAAGCAGTGGACACCAACTGGCTGTCCTACAATTCACTTCCAATGCTGTCTACCTGGAGATCTTGTCAGATTCCACAGGGTGAGGGATCCCACAAGACTGCCCTCATCCTCAGGCACCAGTCACAAGTCCAGTCTTCCAGAACTTCTGACCAATCAGCTTCGAGTTGAAATTTCCACGGCCCCTTCTTTGAGTTCAATTAATTTGCTGGACTGGCTCCGGGAAAATATTTTCCTGTTTATTATAAAGGATATTGCAAATGATACAAAGAGACACATAGTGTGAGGTACAGGGGAAGGACAGCACCTCCATGCCCTCTCTGGGTGCCACCCTCTAGGAAGCTCCATGTGTTCAGCTACACAGAAGCTTCAGAAACCCAGTTATCTTGGGTTTTTACAGAAGCTTTATAATGTCAGCATTCCTTCCCCCAGTGTATGGGGGAGGTTCCTCTCTGGGGAGAGTCTTAAGAATCAGTCTGAAAGCAGAGAAGATCAAAATGAGAGTCCTACCTTGGGGCAGGTGAAAGAAGAGCAGGGGAAGGTTGGAGAGATTTTGTTTCTGAGGCCTGCTCCTGAGGCCTATCATACCCAACATTTTTGTAACAATAGACTATAACAAGGGTTGTGGGAGTTATTAATCAGGAACCAAGGAAGAAAACCAACATATATAATAACACCACAATAGCATTCTGCTGCAGGAAACCAAATTCTGTATCAGTTATCTATTGCCACAATAGTGCTGCATAACAAATCACCCCAAAACTTGACGGTTTAAATGGCAGCCATTTACTGTTTCTCATAAAGGTCTGGATAGGCTGAGAATCCTTGAACTTTATGAAAATGGCACTAACATCCTTATTAAATTTGACCAGGCACAATGGCTCACACCTATAATCCCAACACTTTCCCTTTGGAAGGCTGAGTCTAGAGGACTGCCTGAGCCCAAGGATTCAAGACCAGCCTGGCCGATTTGACAAGACCTCATCCCTACAACAAATCAAAAAATTAGCTGGGTATGGTGGCAAGCACCTGTGGTTCCAGCTGCTTGGAAAGCTGAGGTGGAAGTCTCACCTGTATCCAGCAGGTTGAAGCTGCGGTGGCCATGAGGGTGCCACTGCACTACAACCTGGGCAGCAGAGTGAGACTCTAACTCAAATTTTTTTTTAAATAAATAAATAAATAAATTTTTTAAAGGTTCAAGTTAACTATTTCACTGAATCTGCAAAAACATTTCTTGGGCTTTATACAGTGCATGGTTTGAATTTGTTCCAGGGAAATAGGTCTCGACTGTGCCAGCAGTGATGACATTTTCTGGAATAATTCAAAGATTATATATAATAGTTTCTGGATATGACAAAAGATGGAACATCTTAATAAAACACATACCAATGTGACTTTATAACCTTTCAGACACAAAATGGAAATGAAACTAGACAAGGTACAATTAAAATTTATATAAATAAAATGCAAATCAATTTACTATAGATAAAATAGTCAGTAGACTGTGAGAACTAAGCAAAACCACAAAAGGTTCTCAAACATGGAAAAAAATCACTTTAGCAAAAAATGAAGTTAATTTAAAATTTTTGCTGACCTCAGTTATTCAGTATAAAGTTGGTTAGTATCAAAGATGTTAACAAAAATTATCAAAAACTAGGTTGATGACTTTTGTAAAGTATACAAATTTTTTATTTTTTTAGAGTAAAAATGCATGCAAAACATGCAGCAAAATGCTATTCCAATAAAATCTTAGGAATTTAAGAAGAAAAGCAAAAACTTTTGTAATATTGACTATGAAGAAGTTCGTGTCTAAGAATCTCAAAACCAATTTCTAAAGAAAATATGTTCCAAGCCGGGCTCGGTGGCTCAGCCTGTAATCCCGCACCTTTGGGAGGCTGAGGTGAGTGGATTGCCTGAGCCCGCGGGTTCGAGACCCGCCTGGGCAGCGAGACCTCATCTCTACAATAAATCAAAAAATCAGCTGGGCATGGTAGCGCATGCCTGTAATTCTGGCCACTCGGAAGGCTGAGGTGGAAGGATCGCCGGAGCCCAGCAGGCGAGGCTGCGGTGGCCGGGAGTGGCCACTGCACTTCAGTCTGGGTGACAGAGTGAGACTCCAACTCAAAAATAAATAAATAAATATTTTCTGCTCAATATTTTTCAATACAGAGTTTTGATTGAAGAGAGATTTGAAAAAATTGAGCAACATATTATTTTTAGTTTACTATAGAGTATGTTAGTATTGAAAACTCAAAAGATAAAAAACTTAAGAAATACCATATGGATATTATGTATTTTGCTCTGAAAGACAGTGGAAGTTGTAATATACATTGTAAGAAAATTTAAACTAGTTTTAATAATCTGTGATGGTAATTTGTCATAATTGATCACTACCTAACGTTTTTACATGGTATGAAAAATTCTTAGCTGGTCGGTGTGGTGGCTCATGCCTGTAATCCCAGCACTTTGAGAATGAGACCCCGACTCAAAATAAACAAATAAATAAATATTTTTTTAAATTCTTAGTTCATTTTTTAATCTAAATATTGTTTTAATTTATTGATAATTTTAGTAGCTACTGCCATTGTAGAATAAGTTTACCTAACTTAAAATTAATAAAAACTCAAAAATATTGTTTTTATGTCATTAGTTCCATTAGACTGAGGATTATGTTCCATAGACTGAGGATTTGATTGCAAATGATTTTGCTGAGATAAGAAAAAGACACATAATTTTTACAAAACAATATAACTTTTGTCTTTATTTTATCATTTATCCAAAATTGCTAGCCCTTCGACAGAACACTCAGTCATAGAACACTCAGACATGTAACCATAATAGTTACACAGTCATCTTTAATATGTAGCTGATCTTCACCTGTGTGAATACCACAGTTACACACAATTTTCTATTTTATATTATAAAGGTATATTTATATGTATATCATGATGCTATAGTCATTATATTTTCAGTTATATGAAAACCATAGCTTTGCACATATTTTCTTTCTTTTTTTTTTTCTTTTGAGTCAGCATCTCATTCTGTCACCCAGTCTGGAGTGCAATGGCACATTCATAGCCACCACAGCCTCAACCTGCTTGGCTTAGGTGATCCCTCCACCTCAGTCTTCCAAGTACCTGGGACTGCAGGCATGCACCACCACGACCAGCTAATTTTTTTAATTTATTGTAGAAATAAGGTCTTGCCATGTTGCCCAGGCTGGTCTCAAACTCCTAGGCTCAGGCAATCCTCTAGCCTCGGCCTCCCAAAATGCTGGGATTAGAGGCATGAGTCACCACGCCTGGCCATGTTTCTCAATTTTGTCGGGGTTGGGTAGGAGCTGGAGATAAAGATATGAGTCATCAGTTGGATAAATAAGTGAGGATGAACCATAAAACTAAGGGAGTCCTTTGAAATTGTGTAGTATAACCACTTCCTCCTAGATATTATGTCAGATGGAATTATTATTTCTAAAATCATCACAACTTGTTTGAATCACAGCTAAGATTATAGTTTCCAGTTTTGTTCCACATAATTATGTTTGAATATAGGTTCTAAGTTTTATAACTTAAAACTCTTTAAAATATAAAAAAGATCTTCAATTAATATTTAGAACATAAGAATAGAATTCCTTAGATTTATTATGAAAACATTTTTCAAGAAAAATGAACATCTCATCAACAAATATGCCTTCAGATTTAACCTGAAAAGCAAAATTTAGAAAAGCCAGCAAAATGGTAAAAGTAAAAGCAGGCAAACCCTGTACTCATTTTCTATTTCTACCATCCCAAGTTTCCTTTAGTGTGTATAAGTGCCCCTGTTCAAGACATTTCGGGAGTTGTTGTTGTTGTTGTTGTTGTTGTTGTTTTTCTTTTGCATACACAGGTCAAGATCTACCAAGACGTTTTGCAATTTTTAAAATGTTAAGGTTGGGGCAGGAAGGCCGAGGTGGAAGATTAGTTTGATGCCAGGAGTCCACACGTCTACCAAAAAAATAAAATAAAAGTTAGAGTTGAAAATTATTTATTTTGGTTGTCATCTAATTAATATTTCCTCAAATTAAAGTACAGTTGACCCTTGAACAACAGGGATTTGAACTGTGAAGTTCCACTTATACACATTTTTTTTTTCAACTGGACACATTTAAAATCACGTATTGAGGGGATGCGAAACCTGCGAATACTGACTCTTTTTTTTCCTTTTTTTTTTCAGTTGGAGTCTCACTCTGTCACCCAGGCTGGAGTGCAGTGGCACGCTCACGGTTACCCCAGCGTCGACCTACTGGGCTCTGACGATCCTTCCACCTCAGCCTTCCAAGTAGCTGAAACTACAAGTGTGCATTACCACCCCCAGCTTGTTTTTTGATATATTGTAGAAACGAGGTCTCACCAAAGTGCCCGGACTGGTCTTGAACCCCTAAGCTCAGGCAATCCTCTTGCGTCACCTCCCAAAGTGCTAGGATTACAGGCTTGAACCACCGCACCTGGCCATACTGACTTTCTATATGTACAGTTCCACAAGGCCCACTGCAGTTCTTGAGTATGCATAGATTTTATTACACTCAAGGGGTCCTGAAACAAATTTTCTACCTGTATGGAGTGACGGCTGTAATTCATTCCCAGTGAAAACGAAATAAGAAACCAGTGAGTTCACCAAAAGCTTATAATTATGTATTAAAGGCAATTAGCATTTGTGCTTAAAGGAATAAAGGAAATTTCATCCAGTGCACAACAAATTATCCCGCAAACCAAGAAACCACTCTTCACCTCCGGTTGCCAGTGTAGTCTGAGTTTGGTTGGCAAAACCAGGTCAAACCTGGTAGGCACACAGGCATATACAGTTTCAGCGGCCACATTGAACCATGCTGGGTTGTGAGCTAGAGAGGCTCAAGCAAGTCCGTTACAGGGAGTGAGAGCAGATGGAGGTCAAGGAGCAGAGCCAACTGTCAGTACCAGGGGAGTAATATCAGCCTCAGATTTAAGGAGCAAGTAAGGGCAGTATCCCAGGACAGATGTTAGGAACCAAGAACAGGATCAGATCAGGACATGGAGTGCCAAACAGAAAAGAAGGAATGACTGGATCAACTCTAGAGTACATGAACACAATCTTATTTGGCACTGGCCACATGAAGCCAGAGATGGTCAGAGCAACTTACAGTAGAAATATAAAAAATAATTTTTTTAAAAAATTCTTTTTTAAAAATCAGGTATTTTAATATATCTAAAAGAATATTTAGTTGGCAGCCATATGCCCCTCCTCCCTTTCAAAACATCCTCCCAAAAAGAAGCATTTTAAATAATCATTTGTGCAATTAAATCCTTCAGCAATTAATTTTGACAAGTTGGACTTTTCCCCTCACTGTTTCCAGAAAATATGTGTAGAAACCTCATATGCCTTTTTTCTTGTCCAAGAAAGCTCTTGGAATTTGTTCTTGCAGATTGGCACATGTACTATAACACTTAAAAATAAATTCTCAATTAAATTTTATAGAAGACAATCTAGATGATTTCACAACATGTCATCATTTTCAGTTCCTTGATAACAGAGATGAAATCCAAATGTTTGGCCAGATGGAATTCAGGATGAAAAATGTCAAACTCATTACTCCTGAGATTCTAACAGAGAAGTCAAAATGAAATGATTTTCTTTTCTCTTATATAAAATTTGGTATAAATCTATGATTATTCATTTTTCTCTTACTATTAGCAGGGTCAACATATAAGACAAATTGTTAATGAAGTCATTTTCTCTTTTTGCTCTGTTGCTAAAAGTTCTCAATTATATTTTCTTGCATTTAATTACCATAGCTTCCCAAAACCCAAATATTTCCAGTACTTTATACTTGAATTTTTCTTGAGTCAAGGTCTCGCCTACAATCAGCATGTATATTTATTGCAAATAGTCTTTTTCCTTGGAAGCTGTTACTAACTTGAATATGCTTCTCAGAGTTTAATGAAGAAATTAAAACATTCAAAATGGCAATAATCTGACCAGGTGCAGTAACTCATGCCTGCAATCCCAGCACTTTGGGAGGCCAAGGCTGGAGGATTGCTTGAGTCCGGGAGTTCGGGACCAGCTTGGGCAACAAAGCAAGACCTCTCTCTACACACAAATTTTTTTTTTTAATAACCAGGTATGGTGGTGCATACCTGAAGTCCCAGCAACTTGGGAGGCTGGGTGGGAGAATCACTTGAGCCCAGGAGGTCAAGGCTATGGTGAGCCCTGATCTTACCACTGCACTTTAGCCTGGGCAACAGAGTAAAATCCCCAACTAAAAGGGGGGGAAAAGCAATACTCTTATAAGAAAAGGAATTCAAGAGAGAGACATATCTAGATTAGCTCACCAATCCTAATTTTTACTATAGCGAAGTCTGGTCTGTGATGTACATATTTTAATTTAACAGTAGAGAAGGTAGACTGAGTACATATGTTTACTTTCTCTGCCTCCTGGTTTTCCATTAAGATCACAGCAAAGAGCTGCCTCAAAGAGCATATCAACCAAGGACGAAGGGAAAAGAAAGGAAAATGACAGTCGCCAAACTGTGGAAGCTGTCAAAGAGATGGAGACGCGGTAACTGACTTAGCAGAAGGAAAGCTAAATCCTAAAAGCCAAATCCCACACCAGGTAGGAAAAATAATTGTCCTCTCTCCCTGAGACTAAAAGTTTATTCCTCAGAGTATAAAACAGAGGATTTCTGGGCTGGTAAACATCAGGGGCAGATCAAGTTAAGATTGCTATGTAGAAATGGCTATCAACTACTTCCCCACTTGACTTCCAGAATGCTAACAGCCAGACTTTCCGCTCAGGCAGGAAGTTGGAGAATCACCCCCCTCACCTCCCTCTCCCCCCCCCAGAAAAAGATTAAAATATTGACACAGGAACTTGCCCAATGAAATGACCCAGCCAGAACATCAAGTAGTAAAGCCCACAATCAACTACTCTTCCTCATGTTTAGTGTTCTACTCTTAACAACCAAGAACCAGCAAAAAAAAACAAGAAAACAACCAAGGATAAGCAAACATCAAAGAGACAGACCAAAACAAATAAATAGATAAAAGCAACACAGAGTATTCAAGTAGAAGAAAACTGAACATAAATAAACAAATAAATATGTTTAAAAAGACAGAAAAATGAGCAAACCACAAAAATGATTACCAGTGTCTTATTATAGATAAGAAGAGATATTGCCCACATTTTAGAAAGAAAAAGATGCCCCCCCCAAAAGTTTTGAAAATTAAAACTGTTATAAATTAGGAAAATAACATTTGAAGAGTTTCCCAGAAATTAGAATAAAAATATTGAGAGCTATAAAATAAAAGATGAAAAGAGGAGAAATTAGAAGATTATTAGCCCAGAGATAAGACAACCAAATAAAAGAAACTAAAAAACGGGGTGAGGGGAGGATCATTGCCCAAGCAATTCAAGAAAATTTCTAAGAACTGAAGGGTATACATTTTTTTCAGATTGAAAAGGATGACTTATTGCCTAGCATAATAAGCAAAATGATCAGCATAAACTTTCAGGACACTAAAAACAAAAATTAAATTTTAAAAGCTTTCATTTTTTTTTGTCACATATTTTTCCAGTTACTAGTGTCATGTAAACAACTCTCCCAACACTTAGTGTGTTAATACAGCAATTTTATTATGCTGTTAGATTTTGTGGGTCAGAAATTCAGACAGGGCACAGTAGGAATGGTTTGTTTCTTCCCCACAACGTATGTGACTCTGCTGGGAAGACAACAGCTAGAGATGGCTGGGCTCTTTTGAAATCGCATTCCCTCACGTATCTTGCATTTGATGCTGGCTGTCAACTGGAACCTCAACTAGGGCTGTTGACAGAAGAACCCCGTGAGACCTCTCTATTTGCCTTGGGTTTCCTTAGAGCACAATGTTTAGGGTAGTCAGACTTCTTACATTGCCACGTGGGGTTCCACAAACAAGAGTCTCCATAAACAAGGCAAAAAGCACACTGCTATTTCTAACCAAGCCTCAAAATTCCCACATCTCTTCCACATATTGTGTTGGATATAAGCAAATCAGTAGTCACTCAGATTCAAAGGAAGTGGGAGAGTGGAAAGTTCACATTGTAGAAGAGCATATGAGACAAAACATATTTTTCAGAAAATGTAATCTTCTACACCACAAATATAAAAACTTAGAATGACTTCAGATTGCTCAGACAGCAAAACTGGAAGTAGTATGACAAGGAAATGATGCCACAGAAATATGAGGAAAAATAAATTTCAACCCAGAATGCTATTTGCAAACAAACTCTCAATAATGTGCGTGTTGAATAATGCTATTTTCAGACATACCAGATCGCAAGCACATGAGGTCTCCCACGCACTCTTTCTCAAAAAGTTACTGAGAAATGTACTCTAAGGTGAAGTCTTAAACCAGGAAAGAAGAATGTGTGGACTCTAGAAACCAGAGTGCTTCACACAACACAGAGGTAAGGGACATCTCCGAGGAAGATAACAAAAGAGTGGCAACCATGCATCTGGTATGATACACTTCCAATCCAGGCTCTGGGAGAAATTGTTTCACAAAAATGAGATGGACAGAATACATGATGTCCATACTGAGAAAAGATCTAGACAATTGGAAACTGTTTGGTATGAGAATAATAATATGTATATGGAAAAATAAAGATAGAGGTCAAAAGCAAAATTAATTACCAACTCTGGGAAGAACACAAAATTGTACAAGAACATAATCACTGGGTTCAACATCGCTCAGCTGTGAATAGCATCTACATACTGATGAATATATTTAACAAAGTGAATATTGTTCCACTGGAAATTGTTAAATTAAAAAAGTATGAGTGGAGAGTGGGAAGCTTGCATGTATGTGGTAGGGAGTAATTGTGAGAGTAAACTAAATCCTCTTTCCATGGTAGGAAGTTAGTAGAAAATGTCTAAAACTGAAAAATCCTAAAGAGGCGATGTAAATACATTATTTAGACACTATGAAGCAAAGAATTAACTAAAAAGGTATAGAGTTTGTACCTATGGAATGAAGAAGAGCACAGAGGACTTCTACTTTAATCATAAGGCTTGTTGAAACAACTTGTGTGCACATAATGTTGTCAAAATAAACATTAAATACTCATTAAACAAGTATGGAAATATATTAGCTAAATATGTTTCTAGATGCTTCTGTGTCTTAAGTTGCTATTGGTGGTAGTGGTAGCGTTTTGGTGATGTTGATGATGCTGTATTTTAGACGGAGTTTTCATAATTGGCTGCATATTAGAATCATCCCCCGAGCCTTAGCTGCAGAGATTTTTGCTTAATGATCCAGAGTGAGACCTGGTCATAGGTATGTTTTCAAAGCTCCCAGGTTTATGTTTTCAAAGCTCCCAGGTGGAAAACCACTGCACTAGAAGAAGGGTCAACAATACCTTTTGGGAAAGAGCTAGATAGTAATTGTTTTAGGCTTTGTTGGCCACATATGGTCTCAATCACATATTCTTATTTTGATTCAACCCTTTAAACATATAACAACCAGGTTTAGTTCATCTACCCTAGGCCACATTTGGACAGGGCCAGTTGTGTGCTAACTCCCGCACTTCAATTCCTACCCAGTTACCTTCAGCACTCATTGCTTCCACCCTATTCATGACAATTACAATCAAACAGATATTGACCATGTGTTTATTTCCTTTCCATCCAGAAGTCCTATTCAACTGACAATTAAAGAATTTTAAAATATACAAATTCAAGGACAAAGGTGAGGGATGACAGAAGACAAGGAATGTCAACAAATAATGAAAAAATACAAATAAATAACAAACAGATGGAAGACTGGTACTTAGCAAAACAAAGTGTGGGGATACTAAGATGTGGGCATCTGCAGAAAGATTACAACTGTGAATTGAGTTAATTTTCCCTGTGGAAACTTAGAAAACCTCAAGACTTGAAGGCCAAAGGCATTGCAAAAACTGGACTAAAGCATAAGACCAAAAACAATGGAAGTGACAGAAAGCTTATTATTTAGCAGTTAGAGCAAAGGGCTTGCCTCATTCCCCCACACTCTCCAAGGCAGAGGATTATAGGATTCTTCGCTATGAAACTGATCAGCTCAAGAGAAATATCTCTTGATATCTTCTATATGAGAAGGGCACCTGGCTGCCTTTTCACCCTATAATGAAGTCTGCCAGTCAACAAGCTGTACTTACCCACACAGCAATCCCATTGGCTTCTTAGAGCTTCCTTCTAATTATGAGTGGGAAGCCAAGAATAGCCAGGTGTTTGAGGAAAGATTCTAGTGTAAAAACAGGCCAAAAATAATAGAAAATGGAGCCCAGAAAAAAGAGGATATGCAAGGAGCACAAGAAAATTTCCAAAAATATACCACTAATATCCTCAAAAAGATTAGAGGATATATTTCAGTCATGATGCAATAACAAGACTATTAAAAACAATCCAAGTAAGAACTTTAAAACAATTAAATGTAGAATAACTAAAGTTAAAAAATCAAAGGTGGGCATGGTGGCTCACACCTGTAATCCCAGCACTTTAGGACGCCAAGGCGGAAGATTGCTTGAGCACAGGAGTTTGAGACCAGCCTAGGCAACATAGCAAAAACTTGTCTCTACAAAAAAATTGAAAAATTAGCCAGGTGTGGTGGTGCATTCCTGTAGCCCCAGCTATCCGGGAGACTGAGGCAGAAGGATCACCTGAACCCAGGAGGTCGAGGTTGCAGTGAGCCATGATTATGCCACTGCACAATGAGCCTAGATGACAGTGAGACTCTGACTTAAAAAAAAAAAATCAACAGGAGATTTGGAGATAAAGTTATAAATACATCTCAGAAAACTAAAATCAAGCAACAGATGGAAAATGTAAAAGTTCAGAAAATTAAGGAATCAACACAGGAGATTCAATAGCTCAAAAATAGGAGTTTCAGAAGAGTAAACAGGGAGAGAGGCATCATCATAGAAATCATATAAGACAGTTTCCAAAATCAAAAGTCTCCAGATTGAAAGGAGCATAACATGCCCAGCATAATAAAGACACCAAGCATTTCATGATGTAATCAGAACCCCAGGACATAAAGAAGAGTCTAAATACTTTTAGAAAGAGAAAACAGTTCACTGAACCAAAGGATTCGGAAATCAAATAGCATTTATAGTCTTTCAACAGCAAAATGAAAATGTTGGAGAGGGGAGAATAGGGGGAAGTGAAATATAGAGTGATGCATTTAAAATTTTCAGCAAAAATGAATTTCAATTTAGAATTTTTTAGCCACCATACTGTCATTCAAACCTGGAAACTGAATGTGTATTTTCAAACATTCCAAATGTTTACCTCTCGTGCACCTTCTTGAAAAGCTGTAGAGACAGCCGCTATACCATAGAGAAGGAAGATGTGAGGTACAATAAATTGGAAATCCTACAGACAAGAGCAATAGAGGAAACACCAGAAAGACTTTGGTGTTGCAGCAGCCTGGAGAGAAACTAGATGCTGTTGGAGCAGATCAGAGGGACCCCTGTAGAATGTTCTCCAAGGTTAAGCATAGTCCTGGTGAGTTTAACTGCATAGAAAATAGTAAAAGGCATTTGACAAATCCGTTTGAGAATCTGGGGGAGGAGGTGTATCGTGGCAGCCCCAAATCAGACAGGGTGCTTGCATAACGTTTGCCTATTCCTAAGAAATCACCCAGAAGGTCAGGTTGGTAAAGACATGGGTTTTTTGTTACTTATAAGGGGGAGAGCCGATGGCGGCCAATGGTTGGCACAAAGCTTCCCACACCCCAATGGACAGGGAGAGATGATATATCCCCCGCATGAGAAAGGGAGCAAGACACAGCAATAGTATTACATGTCAAGAAGCAGAAACAAAGATGTTTACTCTCAGCAACTGCTTTGAGTTCACAGATGTGCGTATTTTCAAGGGCATTTCCACTGAACACAGATGACCTTGGCCAGGGGCCATTTGCCCGGTCTAGGGACAGTCATCACTAGGGGAGGGGGGAATATATCCTGCATTTACCGCACAGGTGGGTAGCAGTAGAGACATGGAATACTAAGCATGTGAGAAAACAGACATTTATTTTCTCCAGGAATGAACAGATGATAATCTTAGACCATCACTTAACTCAGCAGAGAATTCTTACAAATAATAATAATATAAAAATTTAGTCTCATTTTTACCAAAATTCTGACACAATTATATTGGAAGATTGGAAAAGAAGTAGTAGCACAGATTGTGTAAAAAAGCTGAACCATTTTTTAAACAAAAGTATGAGTAGATGAGATCTAAAACTGGTGAAAAGAGAGCATGTTTTTAAAGATAAATACATTGTTTAGAAATTGAAGTCATACTAGAAAAAAAAACTAAAATTAAAGGGCCTCTAGATAGCAGGTGAGAAAAGTGTAAAATACTTTTAATAAAAATGTATTATTTTAATGAGAAAAAAAGTATATACAACAAATTGCAATTCACCAACAATAGCGGAAAGCATTTCCTCCTTGAAAGAATGAACTCTAACAGGATGACAGCAAAGCTCGTTTTAAGAACCAAACCAGAAGACTGTAAGCAGTTTTCCTTGTGTAAATTCTAACTATAAACATTTCTGGGTTTGTTGTATTTTATTTTTATGACTAACATAAAAAAATCAACAGGAAAGTTGGAAAATAAATTTGTAAAAATATTTCAGAAAATTAAACTCAAGAGACAGATGGAAAATTTTAAAAATAAGTAAGTTAAAGGATCAATATAGAAGGTCTGATCACTCAAAAAAATAGGAACTTCAGAAGACAAAGAGAGAAGAGTTATCATAGAAACAATGTAAGACAGTTTCCAAAAGCAAAAATCTGATTTTCTTTCCATTCAGAAATCCTATTAAATTTACAAAGTATTTTAAAATATACAACTCAAGGACAAAGGTGAGAAAGGTGAGGAGATGACAGCAGACAAAGATTGTCAATAAGTAATAGGAACATACACATAACGACAAATAGATGGAAGATTGGTACTGGGCAAAGCAAAGTACTTTTGGCAAATTGGTACTTGGCAAAGCAAAATATGCTATTTAGTTGTAAATAATCGTGTTATATTGTAGTGAAAAAAGCAAGGAAAGGACAGTATGTACGGCAGGATATACATTTTAAGAAAAATAGATGTGGAAATATATATATATTTAGTTAAGGATGATCTTTGCAAGGGTGCAACTGATAATGACAAGTGTGGTTGCCTGTGAGAAAGAGGACTGAGAATGGAAATCAGAAACAAGAGGAATACATGCTTTTCTCTACACAATCCTGTGTATTGTCTTATTTTAAAATATCCTTATGAATGAATTTGATTTATGGTAAAGTAAGAGAGTCTTTGGTCACAGTGAGAAAGTACAACAAATAAATTACTATGTATGTGTTTTATAATATGGTCAATATTATGTTTAAAGAAAATACATATTTATAGGCATTTCATGGTTCTAATATAAGATAAAAAGCAGTTTGCAACCTGGGCTTGTAAAATAATGGATTCCTTTTGTAGTGTGTCAAGTTGAGCACCGTGAGTGAGTCAAGTGTGATGTCCAGGACCTGGAGCCCATTTAAGTCATTTGGGCTGGAGATAGACAAGCGCTGTAAAAGCCACTGAATAAATGAGGTTACCTAGGGAAAATTTAGAGTGAATGAAAGGAGAAGGGAGTTGGGGAAAAATCAGCAGTAATTAAAGATACAGCTCAGGAAAAGAGATTGAGATGAAGACAAATAATGTGTTAAGAACATTGGTCATGGAACCTTTCGCATACACAGTTCTAAGAAAAGCTGCACTGCTTAAAGGACAGTCACAATTGGCCATGCCTAACTCTTATGGGCCTCCAATTCCTCTCCCCTCCATAGCTGATTAATTCAGCATGGGCACCATACATCTAGCTATCTATCTATCTAGCCATCCACACACATACATTTATACTACTTTCTATGTATCCTTGAGAGAAAGAGAAAGCCATGAATTTCAAAAGAGGAGAAGAGGAGGTATTAGCAAGATAAAGTGAGAAGGAAATAGAAACTCTATGGAAAAAAAAACCAGAACATATACACAGAGAGAAAAACCAATTTATAAAAAAGGACAATATAAACTTAGAGCTAACAGCCATCTAAAGGAAGAGCATCAACTTAAACAAGTATAACTATGAGAAAATCTCTAAAAGTACTTTGTTTATTCACATAATGTGTTTAAATCTCTTCTGTATAGTTATAAGAAGACTGAATTTATGAAACAGTAAGTTAAACAAAGAACTTTAGCGAGCTAACTAATCTCATTGACTTGAAAGTCTAAAACATGATTATATTTGACACAGCTCAGTTCTATATCTTGACAGATTTCACTATTTCATTCACCTATCTTTTAACATAAAGATGTGCTGTCTTATAGTAGTTCTACTTTAATAGGTGTGTCTAACTTTCTGACCCATGGTTGTAAAACATATTTTAGATAATTGTGGAAAGTCAAAAACGTGACTGATGTGAGAGAAACTGATAGTTTATGAATCTTACTTACTGCTAATCATGTCAGATGTAATGGGCTTTATAATAAACTTCTGACGTTTTGAGGGTTTGTTTTTTTCAACCGTAAACGAAATCATTTGTTCCAGACACACTATAAAAACTTCAGCATGATTTTCACTAACTGGAAGCAAAACTCCTCTAATGTCTCCCTCTAATTATTTGAACAGTGGTTCAAATCATTTCTCCCAATAATTTTTACATTTAAAATTGGGAGGGTCATTCAAGGTTCAACAGTGGAGAACTGAGAAGATTCTCAAAGAAAAGCCAAATTTTTAGTGGATCTCCAGTATGGATCCTCAAAATTCCTTTTGTCACTCAAGTATTATATTCAGTGATTCCAGGAATTCGAATGTGGACATCTTTGGGGGTGGAGGGGCTATACAGCTTGTGAAGGTATGAAGTAACTCAATTCTTATACACTGCTAGTGAGAGTTTACATTAGTAAACACTTTGGAAAGCTGTTAGCATCTTCAAAAGACAAACAAATACATACCCTCAGACCACTCTAGACGTAGATCCAACAGAAGTACATATATGAATGTGCACTAAAGAAATGAACAAGAATGTACACCATTCTGCATAATAGCTACAAATTGTAACCTATTCAAATGTTATCAAAAGCAGAATGAATAAATAAACTGTGGTATATTCACATAATGTAGTAAAACACACTAATGAAAATGAATGATCTGAGAATATACACAATAATATGGATACATCTCACAAAAATTATGTTTAGTGAAAGAAGCCAGACACATACTGTATGACTCCATTCATTAAAAGTACAATACTGACAAAGTTAATATATTCTCTTAGAAATTCAGATAAAGTTACCCTTGGGTGAAGGCAATCAGAATAGCATAGGAGATCAGAAGAATTGGCGATGTTCTGTTTATTGATCTGGTGTTGGTTACACATGTGTTCAATTTATGACAATCCATTGAGCTGTATACTCATGATATATACAGACTTTTCTGTGTTTATTTTATACTTCCACTTAAAAATTTAAAGTATGCCATTTGGTTGTTATGGGTTAGATTTCTTACTAAAAATTCACTGAAGAATATGCTTATGATTTGTGCATTTATTTTTAGAAAATCTTCCTCATCTCCCACCCACAAAATGATACCATTGACACCCAGTTAAGTGGATGAAAAATTTGTTATTTAGGTCACAGAACCTGAGGCTAAGGACAGTTTTGTCAGAGAACCTTCATTCCAAATTCCCTCACTGAACCCTTCCTTTCATAGATGGATGAATGAATGAACAGACGAATGAACAGATAGATGGTAGAATATAGATAGATGTATAGAAAGATAGATGTAGAGATAGATTTAAAAGGCTGTTGAAATAATGTCAGATGAAAGGATTACAACCTGAGAATCATCAGAGATTACTCCTCACTATCTGACTATTGGGAAAACAATCAGTTTGGGGAGGGGGTTGTCGGATTACATATTCATTTTGATATAATGGGTTTCAAGTGACTGTGAGACATATGAGTGCATTTCAGTTTCTCAACTGTAAATACAGGGAAAATATGAACCCCGCTTACCATCTAAAGCCAGTACAGGAGTGAAATACATAAACACATCCCTAGCCAAAATGTGTTAAAAGACTCTAGTCTCTTTTGGCCTTTAAAAATGATTTTATTTTATTTTCAAATATGTAATTATTATGAATATTCAGACTTTTCCTCTTTACATTTTAGAGTAATATACTAACTGTTGCAGATAAAAGATTATGTGTAAAATGTATGTAAATTATAAAACATTTATTGCTATGTATGAACGCTTGTGTACACACTACCCAATTTAAGAGCCAGAAGTTCCCGACAACCTGAAAATAGGAACTAGACAAGGTTGCCCACTCTCACCCCTCCTGTTCAACATAGTGCTGGAAGTCCTTGCTAGAGCAATCAGGCAAGAGAAGGAAATCAAGGGTATCCAAATAGGAAAAGAGAAAAAAAAAAAAAGCTAGACCTCTTTGCGGACAAAATGATTCTATACCTAGAAGATTCTTAAGTAGAAACAATTCTTCTCTGCTTGTTGGTTTCCCTAAGACCAGTTTCTTGTTCGCCCTTAACACACATACACCCAGGTGGAATGAATTCATCTGTTTGATACATTTGAAACAAGGAACCAGACAGACCTAGTTAGTGTTTCTTGTTTATCTTCCTTTCCTACCAGAAAGTTCCTGTTCAGGGTCTTCTTCCAGATTACTGGAGCCACCTCCATGTGGGAAGACCAGCAGTTGTTGAGGTTGCTTTGACTTGTGACTTTTCTGTAGTCATGTCTGAACTCAGTTGAAAAAAGACAAGATTTAAGTAAGTTGCTAATTCTAGTGATCTATTTTCCCAGGTCACTTCTTACCCGCACTTAAGCTCCTTTCCAACAGCAAGGAAGTTGATATTTCTACCTCCATCTGCTGATTTTTTTGTTTGTTTGTTTCTCTACCAGTATCTACAAGAACACAGACAGAAAAAAATTGCTTTTTATTTTGTCCCTTCAAATGCCAACAGAAGCTAAAGTCTTATCATTATTGGGATGTATTTTCATTTGCTGGAGTAACAGTCTTCACAATTTATGTTTTAAGACCTTTTCTTTTCCCCTGAACCCTTGCTATCTGTGTAACAATTATGATGGTTTTTAAGGTCCAAGATTTAACTCACATTCTTTATGTGGCATGTAAATTCAACTCTACAAACATTGTTCTGTGATTACCATATGCCAGTCACTGTGCTAGACTTGGGGGTTGAAAGAGTAATGTTCTTAAAGCAGTGCTTGTGTTCTGGACATGTTAAATTAAATTTCTTTATGGAAACTCTGCTGAGGGTCTAATGTCAGCAATGTTAATGGAAAAACAGCATCAAAGTCTTAGTGGTTGTGTTTGCTTAAATATTGGAACTAGATACTCATTTTCTCACTTTATGTTTCAATGTATAATCCAAAGATTTAGGTTTCTTATTCCAGTAATATTGTAGTCTTATGTTTCTTCTACTATTGCTTGACTTTGAGGTGAGGTATTTAGCCATTAAAATCATTATTATAATGTCGTTATTTAAGTGAAGAAGAATTAAAGACAAAATGAAACAAGAAACAACCAAACATACACACAAAAATAATCCAGGTTCTTTTCATTATTAAAAGGGTAACAGGCTTTTTAAGCTTTTAGTTTAAAAATAATTAAACTTAATAATAAATGTTTATTTAAGAAAAAACACTTAAGGAGTAATAATAAATGAGTAATAATGAACTTCTGTGGGTTTTGTATTTCTGGTGTTCTGGTGGTCCCAGAAGTGAACTACCATAATTGTGAGAAGCCTTTAAGAATATAAAGGATACTTTTGTCAATCATGCCTCAAAATAAAATGTGCCTTTGACTCCATGGTTGTTGTTGGAGTCAATTAGGGGATACTTTTAAAGACCCATAACTAAATGCGACCTTTGGCAACTATTAAGGATCCCACAAGCTTCTACCTCTGCCAAGTCATGGTCCCAGGAAAAGCGGGGAGAAAATAATAGAGGGATCTGAAACCCAGGAAGCAAGAGTGATCATGAGAGAGATCCTGGCTGCTCTGATGGCTTCAAATCCCTTGGCTTGGTTAAACCTCATCTTGGGGAACAGAAATAACGTATGGCTGTAATTACTGAACCGCTGTGGGTAATTATCAGAAAACCACGGAAAACAGGAGAGGTGCCAGGAGACTTGAAGAGTGGAAAATGTTGCTCCAGTTTTCAGAAGGGAAAGAAGGTAGATTTATTGAATTACAGATCAGAGAGCTTGACAAAAATACTAGAAGAGATTATTTCTTAAAAGAGGACATGAACACTTAGAAAAGGAAACAGTGATGACTAGAGTTAAAATGGCTTTATCAGGAACTTGTCATTGCAGACTAACTTCACGACTTGGTTTTTGACAGTATGGCTAAATGAGCATATGGAGGCACAGTATAAATTATATTTCAGCAAAGTATTATTCAAGTTTTTCATGATAACATCATGTACATGATGGGAGTAAAATAAGCAGATTATTAGAACAAATAGCTGTGAATGATTGAATGATGGTATCCCCACCTAAAGGGTTCAGACTTGCCTAGTGATAGACTGTTGTTCTCTCTTTTTGGACTTGTTCTCATCAATATTTTTATATGATTTTTGACAAAATTAGTTGCCTGTTCTCATCAGACTTCAGAGGGAAGTCACAAATCCTCAAGCACTTGTCTACTTTGGGGAGAAAGTAACCCAAGCTTATTCTTTACTGCCTACGTTGCTATAGCTAACACTATGTGTATTGAGTAAATCCCACACTCCTGCTCTAGCTATAACTGATTGGCCAAGGAAATAGTGCATGACTTCAAGCAGATACTAACTGACTCCATCCTAGTGAGGCAAAAAAACTGCCTTTGAGATGTCTTACCCCCAAATTTTTCCCTAAGGGTCCTCATATTAAATGCACGCAAATAGTCCCAGTCAAATATTGCTATTGCAAAGAACAAATGCTAGAGTAAAGAATTAATTTAAATTCTGTAGTTTGGGGATCCAGTTCTTATTGTGTCTTCTATTTTAAAAGTGGTAGGGCCCTTAATGATAGTTCTTGCGAGCCCCATCAATCAAGATAATTTGCCAGTGATTTATCACCTGCTTATCAAATTTAAGGATTACATGAAGCTAGAAGAATAGTTAATGTGATGCATTACAGAATTAAGACTTACAAAGCTCACCACATTGGAATAATGGGCCACATTAAGCAAAATAAGCTTTAAAGAGGAAAGTAAAGAGAACGTAAGATCTTTGGGGCCTCTATTCACATCAGGTACTTTAGATGCATCAACTTATTTAAAAGGAACAAATGTTAAGTCTTGCATTAGAATCTGAGGACAAATAAAAGTTGTATATATTGTTAAACAGTTTTTTTTTTTTTAAAAGGAATCTGAGGACAATTTATGATAAGGCTAATGAAACTTAAGTTCCAGGGTTCTTTACTTGCATGCACCCCTTCCAGAGCTGCCATGTAAGCCACAGTGATAGGGTTGCCAAAGAAAATACATGATGCCCAATTAAGTTTAAATTTCAGATAAACAATGAATAATATGTAAGTTTAACTATGTCCCAAATATCAAATGCATCCTATTTTCCTTTTCTTTATCTTTCTTTTTCTTTCTTTCTTTCTTTCTTTCTTTCTTTCTTTTCTTTTTCTTTTTTTTTTTTTTGTCAGGATCTCACTGTGTTGCCCAGGCTGATGTCCAGTGGCATGATCAGAAATCACCGCAGCCTCAACCATCTAGGCTCAGGCGATCCTCCCTCCTCAGCCTCTCAAGTAGCTAGGACTACAGGTGTATAACACCATGCCTGGCTAATATTTTTATTTTTTGTAGAGTCAAGGTCTCGCTATTTTGCCCAGGCTGGTCTTAAACTCCTGGCCTCAAGTGATCCTTCTACCCTGACCTCCTAAAGTGCTGAGATTACAGGCATAAGCTATCATACCAGGCCTCTTCCTTCTTATTATTCTTTTTCTTTTTTTTTTTTCACATTAGAAATCATTTTCTGGAGCAATTGAAATGAGGACTTAAATATTCATCTGATCTTTTATCACTCAACTGACATTTTTATTGGGCATGTACCATGTAAGGTAATTTTAAAACAAAAGTTACCTAGGTCCAAAAAATATTTACAGGCACATTAAAATATCTTTCTTTCATATCACTGCAATATTAAAAAGCCATTAGCCACTTTTCAGAAATATATTGAGCCCAAAAGAAATTCTGGGATTTTTATTTTTTATTGGAACGGATGACCCCACAGATGTGTTTTGATGAGGGAATTGCCTGTCTGAGAATGGAACCAGCATGAGGCATCAGTGAGCCAAAAGATGAGTGAATCCAGCTCTTGGGCCTATTCAGCTAAGTGAGTCAAAAATCTTCCTATTTTCCTGAGCCAGGTTGGACTGAGTTTTCTGTCACTTATATCCAAAAGAATCTTGACAGTTATAATTTTCCAAAAAAAAAAAAAAAAACTATTCTGAAGTCAGCAGTAGTGATTTTTGTAGCCAATGGGATAGGGAAAAAAAAATTCCCTCCAAATCCTACCAGATGTTAGAAAGACCAAATCTGTATAGGGTTTAGGTTAGGTCAGCAAATTCCACAACTTAACACGACTCACTCTTCACTCACCTATGTTTAAGCCACATGAACTTCACATGTGTTCACACATCAAGATGGCATTAGCAGCCAAGGAGATTCTGGCAGCTGCAGTGTACACACATTCTCCATAAAGCACCTGATGCAGAAGGTGGAAGGAAGGACTTCACTTACAATTTCACTACAATTTTCACTGGGTAAAAGTAAGAATGAGGTAAAAAACATCAGGGATAACCAAGATGATGAGAATGAAAGACTGGAGTTAATCTGAAAGCAAATGTTTCAGAAAAAGAATAAAAATTGAGTTCAATGAGAAAGAACATCAAGGGAAAATATGTCAAAAAAATGTTTTTACGTATTAGGGGCTCTAGAAGATATAAAGAACTTATGCAGAAAAAGATCAACAGATAAATCATGGATCAGAAAATTTCAGGAAGAGGCTAAGCCTAAATTGACAATAGAAACTTTGTGATACTAATAAAGTCTATGAAGTAGATGCTATGAAACCATTTTATTTATTTTAATTTAGATTCAGGGGTTATAAACGAATGTGTGTTACATGGACATATTGTGTATTGATGGGGATTGGGTTTCAAGTGTCCCCATTCCCTAAACAGTAAACATTGTACCTAATACATAGCTTCTAAACCCTCAGTCACCTCCCCACTTTTAGTGCCCCCCGTGTCTGTTATGTCTTTTCTTTTTTTTTGAGTTGGAGTCTCACTCTTTGTCACCCAGTTTGGAGTGCAGTGGATGCTCATGGCCACCGCAGTCTCAACCTGCTGGGCTCAGGGGATCCTTCTGCCTCAGTCTTCCAAGTAGCTGGAACTACAGACACATGCCACCCCGCCCGGCTGGTTTTTGTGAATTATTGTGGAGATGAGAACTCATCAAATTGCCCAGGCTGGTCTCAAACCCCCAGGCTCAGGCAATCCTCTCGTCTCAGCCTCCGAAAGTGCTGGGATTACAGACTGAGCCACCATTATTATTATTATTTTTATATTTATGTCCATTTAACTTCCACATGTAAGAACATGCATCATTTAGTAGTATTCTGTTTCTTAGTTAACTTAGAATGAAGTTCTCCTGCTCCATCCATGTTGCTGCAAAGGACATGACTGCATTCTTTTTATGGCTGTGTAGTACTCAATGGTAAATAAATACCACATTTTCTTTATCCAGTCAATCATTGATGGGCACTTACGTTGGTTCCATGATTTTGTTATTGTGAATAATGCTGCAATGAACATGTGAATGCAGGTATCTTTTTTATAAATAATGATTTATTTTTGTTTGGATAGATACCCAGCAGTGGGATTGCTGAGTTGAATGGTAATTCTGTTTTTAGTTCTTTGAAACATCTCCATATTATTTTACATAGGGGTTGAACTAGTTATATTCCCACCAATAGTGTATGAGCACTGACTTTTCTCCATATCTACACCAACTCTGTTGTTCTTTGACTTTTTAATGATAGCATTCTACTGGTGTATACCAGTAGAATATTGATATTGATATTGCATTGTGGTTTTAGTTCACATTTCTCTGATTAGTAACATGGAATATTTTTTCATGTTTGTTGGCTGCTTGTATGTCTTCTTTTGAGAAGTAATTATGTTCTATGCCTACTTTTTGATAGGGTTGTTTGTTTTTTTCAAGTTGAGTTGTTTGAGCTTCTGGTAGATTCCAGATATTAATCCTTTGAGGCATAATTTGAAAATATTTTCTCCCATTCTGTAGGTTTTCTTTTTACTCTATTAATTACTTCTTTAGCTGTGTAGATGACTTTTAGTTTAATTAAGTTTCATTTGTCCATTTTTGTTTTTGTCACATTTACTTTTGAGTCTTTATCATAAATTCTTTACCTAGGTCAACATCCAGAAGAGGTTTTTTTTAGGTTTTCTTTTAGGATTTTTTTATAGTTTCTGGTCTTATATTTAAGTCTTTAATTCATCTTGTGTTGATTTTTGTATAAGACAAAAGGTAGGGGTCCGATTTTATTCTTCTGCATATGGCTAGTCAATTTTCCTGACACCATTTATTGAATTGTGTGTCCTTCCATCATTGTTTATTTTTGTCAGCTTTGTTGAAGAAAGTTAGTTGTAGGCATGTGGTCTTATTTATGGATTCTCTATTCTATTCCATTGGCCTATTTTTGTACCATTACCATGCTGCTTTAGTTACTGAAGCCTTACAGTATAATTTGAAGGCAGGAAGTATGATGCCCCCACATTTGTTCTTTTTACTTAGGATTGCTTTGGCTATTTACGCTCTTTTTTGGTTTCATATAAACTTTAAGATTTTTTTTTTCTAATTCTGTGAAAAATGATTTTGGTACTTTGAGAGAAATTGCATTGAATCGGTAGATTGCTTTGGGCTGTATGATCATTTTTATGGCATTGATTCTTCTAATCCATAAGCGTGTGGTACTGTTCCATCTGTTTGAGAAATCCACAATTTTCCTCATCAGTGTTTTATAGTTCTCTGTGTAGAGATCTTTCACCTCCTTGATTAAATGTATTTCTGGGTATTCTAAATTTTTTTGTGACTTTTGCAAATGTGATTAAACTCTTTATTTTGCTCTCAGCTTGATCATTATTGGTATATAGAAATGCTACAGGCTCAGTCTGTAATCCCAGCTCTTTGGGAGATGGAGGGGAGAGGATTGCCTGAGTCCAGGGGTTAGAGACCAGCCTGGGCAGCTTAGTGGGACTTCCTCTCTGCAATAAATCACAAAGACTAGCTGGGCATGGTGGCATGCGTCTGTAGTTTCAGCTACTTGGAAGGCTGAGATGAAAGGATCACCTGAACCTAGCGGATCAAGTCTGCGGTGGCCATGAGTGTGCCACTGCACTCCAGCCTGGAAGACAAAAAAAAAAAAAAGACTCAACAACCACGAGCAACCAGGGGTCATTACTTTACTAGACTTTGATGTGGCCATGTACTCAGCTATGTGCTCTTTGAGCTGTGGCTACCACCATGTTTCCTAATCTCTATCCCCCTCTCCTGCCTCGGAGAGGTGAATCCTCTCTCTCTCTTACTTCCTTTCTTTCTTTTTCTTCTCTCTCTCTCTCTTTTTTTTTTTTTTTGAGTTGGTGTCTCACTCTGTCGCCCAGGCTGGAGTGCGGTTGCCATGAGTGTGCCACTGCACTCCAACTAGGCTCAGGTGATCCTTTCGTCTCAGCCTTCCAAGTAGCTGAAACTACAGACACATGCTACCATGCCAAGCTAGTCTTTGTGATTTATTGTAGAGAGGAAGTCCCACTAAGCCGCCCAGGCTGGTCTCTGCACTCCAGCCTGGGCAACAGAGTGAGACTCCAACTCAAAAAAAAAAAAAGAGAGAGAAGAAAAAGAAAGAAATTAAGAGAAAGAGAGAGGATTCACCTCTCCAAGGCAGGAGAGGAGGATAGAGATTAGGAAACATGGTGGTAGTCACAGCTCAAAGAGCACATAGCCACTGCAGCCTCGACCCGCTGGGCTCCGGCAATCCTTCTGCCTCAGCCTTCCAATTAGCTGGAACTACATAGGTGCACTACCATGCCTGGCTAATTTTTTGATTTATTATAGAGATGAGATCTCGCCAAGTTGCCCAGGCTAGTCTGAACCCATGGGCTCAGACAGTTCACTCGCCTCGGCTTCCCAATGTGCTAGGACTACAGGCTGAGTCACCGAGCCCAGTCCTTTCTCTTACTTTCTAAATAAACTATATTTTCTCATCTAACTTCTATGCAATTCTTTGCATGTTTCACACAGCACCAGGTACCCACACCCCAGGGCCTGACCTAGCATTCTGGAGGCCCCACTGGAATTGTGACCTAACAATTATAATAGGCTCAATGAAAGGAACATTTCAAGCAAAAAAGGCCATATAGTTTTTAATAGTGTCCTAAACTGGCCAGGCTCGATGGCTCAGTCTGTGGTTCTAGCATTTTGGGAAGCTGAGGTAAGAGGACTGCCTGAGCCCAGGGGTAAAAAACAGAAAAAAAGAAATGCTACTGATTTTGTACATTGATTTTGTATGCTGAAATTTTACTGAAGTTATGTATCAGGTCTTGTCTTGGAGGAGTCTTTAGGGTTTTCTGGGTATACAATCATGTCGTCAGTGAACAGAGATAGTTTCACATTCCCTTTGCCAATTTGGATGTCTTTTATTTCTTTCTCTTGCTCTGGCTAGGATTTCCAGTGTATGTTGAATAGGAGTGGTTATGAACTCATTTTAAAGAGATGACTTCATAGTTGTAGAAGGTACTAAAAGAAAATAACACAATATTTAAAAATTCTATACTAAATTTTTTAAAGCACAGTTTGAGATGAATGTATTTCAGTGTTACTGATAATTTCATAAAGATTACCAATTTATAGATAAAGCTATACAATCTTTTAAAATAGAATTAAGAAAAGAGAAATGAGACGAATAAGAAGAAAAGTGTTGACTTCTGGAGCAAATGGCTAAGGCTTCTAAGTTTAGACAATGTTGGGAGCCAGCCATGGAGGCCCACTGAGCGTTAGGGATCAAGAAGGGCCATTGACCCTGAGACCACTAGGATGCGTTCAGGAGCTATTTGACCCCATTTCCTCCCCCTTTCTACTCAGCACTAACCAGATTAAGCTCCTGTGAGCTCAAAACATAAAAACTCTGAGACCGGAATGAACACAAGCTAACTTTAGAAGCTCATTGCTCCCACTTTTCCGCAAACTGCAGTTCTGGCTTTCACACAACTTATAATTCAAACTCGTGTCACATCTAAGAGCCTTAGTATTGGTCACAGGCTTCTGGGTCATGATCTTAGGATTTATTGAAGGTGTAAATTGGAGAATATAGTTTTAGAAGACAGTCATTTTGTTGAAAGAATGCGACTGGGTTACTTACAGGTAGCCCACTGTGAACTTTGGACTGGGCCACATTCCAAACATTCTGGGATGGGCCACTTTCGTTTGTAAAGTAAATACTCAAGCTTCTATAGAATTGTTTAACTTGGCATAAATCAATCAGCTTAGGATGAAAAAGGTTTATAGAATATGTCAGTCACAGATTAGGTTATCCTTTGTTATGGGATTTATAAGATTATCATATGAAAAGAGTTTAAAGGCAATCATTGATTAAGTTTTCATGGATTAAGGTTTCTGGTGGGTGGGGGACGCCCCTCTCACATCTGACTTTGTGTATAAAAGACCCGTTGTAATTCCCAATAATACACATCACTTCTGCACTAGACCAGAGTCCAGTCTCTTTCTTTCTCTCTCTCTCTTTCTCTCTTCTTCTCCCCAATCGCCAACGTCATCTCCACCTTTGGGTTCCCTGAACCTGGCTGGAGCTGGTCTCCAGCAAGACAATCTGATTTATTGTGGACCTCTGACCAGATAAAGAACAAGAGGGAAGACGTTTTATCTTCTAATGCCTTCACTTTGTTGCCCAACCTCTTCAACATGTAGCTCATACTTTTTTCTTTGAGTTCTGCCAGCCTAGACAACATAGAGACCAGCTTAGGCAACATAGTGAGACTTCATTTCTACCACAAAAATAACCAGGCATGGTGGTGCATGCCTGTAGTCCCAGATACTTGGGAAGCTGAAGTGTAAGGATCTCCTGAACCTAGGAGTTTGAGGCTGCGATGAACTGTGGTCATGCCACTGCACTCCAACCTGAGCAACAAAGTGAGACCCCGACTCAAAAAAGAAAAAAGAAGAGGAATTGCCACAAACTTAACTGGTTAAATGAACACAAATCTATAAATCTAGTATTTCACAGTTTCTGTGAGTCAGGAGTCTGGCACTCTACTGAGGTCTCAAAAGTGCTGAAATCAAGGTGCCCACCAGCTGTATTCTCAAAACCTGGAGGCTTGAATAGGGAAGATCTGCTTTCAAAATGATTCAGGTTATTGGTGGAATTCAGTTCCTTGTGATTGTAGGACAGATGTCTCAGTTTTCTTTCTTTTTTTAATGTGAGAATATTCCTTTTAACATTAGAAATTATATATAGAGAGAGAAACCTTGAGCTCATAATCTCGAATTTCATGAGACTACAAAAGGTCATCAAATCAAGTCTCCTGATGTCGGGAATCTCTCAAGATGTGTTTATAGAGGAATATTTTATTTATGAAGAGCATGAAGATGGGACTCCAGGAGAGGTACAGGAAGGTCAGGGCTCCAGGAAGCTCAACACAAGTCCAAACGCTTAGAGCCTAAACAAAGACTGTGTGTTCCGTTTTATCGTTCCAAACTCTACTGTTTATGCCTCCTAATTTGGTTTCCAATAATGAATCAAGGCAATACATTCTTTGTCCTTTTCCTAGAGATTTGTCTGACAATGAAATACAGTTCATTGAGAGAGGAACATTTGAGTCACTACCATTCCTGCGGGTTGTGTATGTTACAAACATGACTTCATTATATTTGGAACTTGTATAAAATGTATTTGTAAAACTTTTTGCTATTCACTTTGATATACAAATAAAGTCTTACTAGTAGAAAATTACTGGAATTATATAGCAAGTCCTTTTGGTTTCTAGCAAAGATTAATAAGATCACAGGTCACAGAGAATCATTGTAGAGCAGTGGTTCCCAGCCAGTGTGGTTTTGCACCCAGGTGACATCTGGCAACATCTGGACACAGTTCTGGTTGTCACTGCTGTCAGTGTGCACTTGGCTTCTGAGGGGCAGAGGCCAGGGATGCTGCTGAATACACTGAAGCTGTGAAACCCTGCTCCAGAGAAATAATGAACACTGATACTTCTGAGCATTCACTGTTGTGTAGCTCATGCACCCCACATGTAAATATGAAGGTATGAACAGAAGCCAGTACCTTCTGGTGAGATTTCCTTGATGTGTGAAGAAAGTCCTGAGGTCATGTTTCATCATATATAAATTAGGATCCTTGCCAAATGATGAATGCTCTGAAATAATACCTTTTCCCTTCTTTGCTTTTTCCTTTTTTTGTAGAAATCTGGGTTGCAGTTTGCTCATGGAACTGAGCTTCAGAACACTTCAAGCCTGGCACAGCATGCAGTTTTCATACAAGTTGTAACTGAGATAGAAGATGAACACATGTAAACAACTGTTGATGTGAAAACATCATCCAGCTATTGGTTAGCAGGGTAGAAGCCCATTATGAACTCTGAAAAGCATGTCTTAAGATCCACTCATTTTTTTCAAATGAGGAAACGGAGGCACAAAGAGACCAAGGGGCTTGTTCATCATATGTATGATGTGTTCTGTTTTCCCTGGTTCTGGTCTTTGGCCTGGGCAAGAAAAGCCACCAAGCAAGTAACCCTCAGATGAGCACTGTCAGGGGAGCCCTGATGCTGCTCTGATGTGGGTGATCCTTGAAATTCCGCTTTTGAGTTGAGCTTCGATTCCAGCTCACATGCAGGGTTTCCAATGACTGAAATGTCTGTGACTTCTAGCTGCAATGAAGGAAACTTATTGCAGAGACCTTCCAGGAGCAAAAGGTGCTAGGCGCCTTCTCGGTGTCTGTTGCTTTTAAAGGGTAAAGCAGAAAGAATTCCAAACCCTACACAACCACACTGCATGGACAGATTACAGGGCAGTGGGAAATGGGTTCCAGATTATCCATACACCTGTCAGTGGATACTGGGATCTGCAGATAGATTTTGAATCACAGCTCCCCCCTCAATTAAATCTCAAAACGGCAAAAAGGATTGCTCCAACCTACAGTCCAGCTCCAGAATTGAACAATGCCAGAGGATATACATAAGAAAGAATAGGAAATTGAACAAACAGAAGTAAAACCAACCCCTTCACCCCTGAACAACAGAATTAAAGAAGACAGGAGGTGGAGGAAAAAGTGGGGAGGAAAATCTACACAAATTAAGAAAAACCAAAAGAAGAATATAAGTCTCACACAGGCCTCTGGGAGGTCAGGCACTGAGGAAACAGACTTCGGAATGCAAACAATGAAGAGCCCCCAGAATGACTGGCCACATATAACAAACCCAGACATCAAGACATACATTAACAGCAAGAATAAAAAGAATTGAGAAGAGACAAGAGGGAAATAGGACGGAGCTGATAACTGAAATAACAGCAGCAAAGAATACTGTGATTGAAATAAACAACAAACCAATAAACATGGAAAGTAGAATTAGCCAAGCAGAAGAAAGAATCTCAGAGCTCGAAGACCAAAACACAGAACAAACCCAAACTGTCAAAAACATAGAAAAGAAGCCCAAAAAGACAGAACAAAACCTTCAAGAGATGAATGCTTACTTCAAGAGACCGAATCCAAGAGCAACTAGACTTCCTGAGGCAGAAAGAGAGACAGAGACCATCCTGGAACAAAGCTTCCATGAAATCATTCAAGAAAACGTCCCTCATCTCATCAGTGATGCGAAAATTCAAACACGAGATTCAAGAACCCCTGCAAGACAACAAATGAGAAGACCGACTCCCAGACACACAATAATTCGCCTAAACAAAGTAGGTACAAAAGAAAAAACCCAAAGGCAGCAAGAGAAAAAGATCAGACCACCTAATGGGGAAGGCCAATCAGAATAACAGCAGACCCATCCACAGAAACACTTCAGGCCAGGAGAGTTTGAAGCCCAATCTTCAAAGTACTCAAAGATAAGCAATTTCAACCAAGAACAATCCACCCAGTCAAGGTAAGCCCCATCAGTGAGGGAGAATTAAAATCCTTCCCAGACATCCAATCCCTAAGAATCTATGCTGCCAATTACATCTTGGTTTATTTCTCACAGGGAAACCTCAAAAAGGTGGAATCGACATTATTACCATCCATTAAACTGCTTTTTTCAAAAGTTCATAATGAAGCTAAGCCGTCAGTCTTTTGGAAAGCAATACAGGGAGCTTCTCTCTTGAACCTACATCCAACAATGCAACTTTCAAAAGTATGAGAAAGCACTATCTTCAAAAAAAGTGGTTTGATGCAATTTTTTTAAAAAATTGATAAAGTCAAAAAGAAAGTAAGAGCTCCAATGCTGCTGCAGACTAGCCCGTTAGGTTCTCTTAGGTTTAGACATCAAATATCGCCAAATGAAAACTACCCAGCATAGGGAAACAGTCTGTCAAAGACTCAGGCTTTCAGGAAAAGACTGCAAACTGTGGACATAGTCAACAAGGGGCCCAGGGGCATTAAGAAAAGGCACCTCTAGAAGACACTTCAAGATCAGTGCATCATGAAGAAACAGAGCACCCAGCCATCTGGATGCTGCCATGGAAAGGAGGTGTGGGAAGTCATCCCCAATGGAGCCAGAATGGGCTCGCAGGGTGCAGAGGCCCCAGAAACTGGTGGGCAGATTCTTCCACACCAAGCCCTCATCCACACAGGCGCTTAATCTGTCTTCCATAGAAAAGTCAATGGGTGTGCTCCCAGCTGCCTCTGCGAAAGCCCTGCCTGGGGATCAAGAGGAGTCCTAAGATTTATGGTATACCATCATTATTTTAGAAGATGTGGCTGCAGAAACAAAAGTGATGGAGGACACCAAACCAGTTAGATAAAACTCACTTCCAGGTGGTCCACAGAGCACCCAAGGCCAAGGTGAATCAGAAGTTCGGGAAGGAAAGTTCACTAGGTTGAGATCCTGCAGTCAGGAGCCTCATCAACTCACCCTTGAGAGAGGGGCTTTTCCATCTTCATGAGACCTGAGCCCTCAGGAAAATACTTTTCTGGAACTATTTGCTCTTTCAGAGCCATCTACAAAAAAACTACTGAAACCCCCTCATCAGGAACTGGTTCTCAAGAAAAAAATGTTTGTGGGAAACCTCACTATGCCAGAAGGCACTATCTCTGAAGACCCTGCAAACCCTTTCAAGGCCAACTCCATCGTGCCTGCCTTCAATGCTGTGTTGCCCATCAGACAGGCCAATGAGATGCAGTGGGAGTTCAGTCACCTGGGGCCTGAGCTGCCCTCCATGTTGCAGAGCCTCACGTACCTGTTGCTCTTATCCCCAGGGAACAGTTTGAGTCACCTAAACCAGCACCCAATGATTTGCGGAGGCTCATTTCCCACATGAATTATTTGTTTTCAGAGCCATCTACAGAAGGAACTATGTCAAACTAAAAAACTAGTCAGCTCCAAAGCCTCCTATGGAGGCCATGGCTGAAGTGCCTCCCAATCAGGAGATGACAGTGCGACCCCCAGGTGTGGATGAGCTCATGTGCACAACACGCCCAACAATACAGAGAAACCTGTGGATGTGGCAATCACCATCATGTCTGCGACCACCAAGGAGGCTGAACCATCCTCAGCCCAGCAAGAGTCCCTGGCCGAGTCTTCTGTGGAGGCCGGACCTTCAGCCAGTGAGCAGGACCAGCCAGCTCAGCCTCCTGAGTCTCCTGGGGAAGCCGACCCATCTGCCAGCCAGCAGGAGGCCCCAGCTCAGCCTCCACAGCTCCCTGGTGAGCATCATGAAGTAACAGCTTCTATTCCAAGTCATGATCAAGTTCAGCCTCCAACATTGCCCAGTGTTATAGTTCAGCCTGACTGAACAGAGATCACAGTGAGGTTTTAACACAACAGGAGGTCCCAGCTCAGTTCTCTGGGGCCCCTGAGCAGTTTGGACTTTTGACAGATCAGCACGAGGTTTTAGTTCAGCAGCTCAATCACCCTGAGAGGGATGAACATTCTGCATTCCATCAAGGGGTCCCAACTCAGCCTGAAGAGCCCCCAGAAACATCCTCCAAGCCCACAGGAGAGCTCAACCGGGTCTCAAGAGCCCCCTGGGGGTGTTGAAGCTTCCCCAGTCCAGGAGGAGCACACAGCTCAGCATCCAACATTCTCTCCATTCTATATAAACCCACTTCACGTTGAGATGACACTGTCATCCCTAGATGACAGTCACCAGTGTCTGATGCCACAGTTGAACATGTGGATATGGCACTCACCATACAAACAGTGCCCACTGTGGAGGCTGAACTTTATTCAGTCCAGCAGGATGACTCTTCTGTTGCCACTGGGCAGGGTGGATTTTCTCCAACCCAATCTGATTCCCCCAAAGAGGCTGAATCTTCTCCAGCCCAGCAAGAGGCCACAGTTCAGACTCCAGATCCCCTCAAGGAGGTAGAACCATATTCAGTCCAATAAGAAGCCTCCACTGAACCGCCAGAACCCCCTGAGGACGTCAGACCTTCTCCAGGATACCAGGAGGCCCCGGTTCTCCCTCCAAAACCCTCTCAGGATCAGGATCAGTTTTCTCTTATACCACAGGAGGCACCAGCTCCGCCATCAGAGCCTCCTGAGATGGGTGAGCCCTCTTCAGTCTCAGGGAGGCCGCAACTCTACCTTCAGAGCCACCTAAGTAGGTGGAACCTTCTCCAGCTCAGCAGGTGACTCCATCTCAGCTTGCAGATTAACAACTTATCGCTGGGCAGTTTGGACTTACAACGATGTGAGGCGTTGTTCAGACATACGCTCTCACAGAGCAGTTTGACTGTCTTGCAGACAACCTCAAGGTTATTTTTAAATTGGCAGAGGCAGCAGGCTTTATGGCTGGGCAGGATCCTTGGAGGACATCTGGCAAGATGGCGACAGGACTGGTCAGCTGTGAGTCTCAGAGAGAGCGGGGAGCGGGGCGGGGGCAAACCCCACCTTGGCAGCCCTTCAGCCTAGGAGCAAGACAACTGCCCATCGGCAACTGACCTCAGTTTTCTTGTTGACTGATGACTGGGGACTGCTTTCAGTATCCTTGCCACATACCCCCCATCCATACATAGAGGACCACATGGCCTTCTCATGACCTCACCCTTTGACTCTTTGTTCAAGAAGAGCCTAATCCCTTTTAAGGGCTCACCTGATTGGATCAGGCCCAACAAGGATAATCTCCCTTCTGATAAACTCAAAGTAGACAGATTTGGGACTTAATTTACATTGCAAAAATCCCTTTACTTTTTTCCATATGAAGTAATTTAATTTAAAGGAGTGAACTTCACATTCAGTCTTGCTCACACTCAAGGGGAGGGAATTGTACAGAAAATGTACTTGTTCGGAGAGAATCTTAAGGTCATCTCAAAATTCATGTGGCAACAATTTTAACCCTTTGTTGTTCCAAGGCCCCTCATCACTGAGCGTCTTAGTCTCAAAGAATGAACTACCTAGGACATGACCATGATACTTCTGTCTTGAGCTCCTCCTGCTCCTCTTGAGCAATCCTCCTGCCTCAGCCTCCCAAAGTACTAGGATTACAGGTGTGAGCCAACTGGCCCAGCAGTTTGTGTCAATTTCTTACATAGCAATAGAAACTGATACCATTAGAAAACTCAGTTGCTAAAATATTGTTTTTAATCTTAAATAATGTTTTTCTTGTGGCTGTCTGAATCCAGAGCATCAACTAAATTGAAACTTAAACTCATAATATATTAAGCATATAAAAGACTCATTCTGTAATGCAGTGTTAATTGTATCTTTCTAAAATACTTGAACTTGTCAAGAGAAGGAAAAGGTGTTTGCAATAATAACTAAAATGGTGTTATGTTTAAAAAGATTGTAAGAATTTTAAACATGCATTTAAATTGAAAATACTACAGTTGAAAAGCAATTTATTTGATACCAAAAGGAAAAAGAAGAAGGAAGGAAGAAAGAGAAAGGAAAAAAAATCAAATCCATTAAATTGAATGTAGTAAAGTAACTATTCATTATTACGTGTCTCAAACCAACCTTTGGAATCTCCTGAGTGCGTAAACAGTATAGTTTTTGTTAATCAAGACACTTCAACTGATTTTTAAAATCTGTTCTGTCTGCTTTATGTGTCTGAGAAGAAAATTATTTTATTCTCTTAAGCTGCAGTAGGACTACTTTTACTGGCCTTTTCTAGCCAAGACATGCTTTAATAAACTGGACCAAACAAATACACTTTAGCAAGTAGTATTAACAATTATGACCTATGCAATATTTTATAAAATGTTTAATAAAATCATCGTTGTGATGACAAAATAATTTGGACAAGATTATCTGGCAACAATAAAATATATCTATAACATAGACTGGGCATGGTGACTCATGCCTGTCATTTCAGCCCTATGGGAAGCCGCAGCCAGAGGATCATTTGAAGCCAGTGTTCAAGACCAACCTGAGCAACATATTCATAAATGTTTTAAAAATCCATAAAATAAAAGCCCAAATATCTGAAAAAGGTACATCACAGTGTGTTTTGTAAGCCACCCTTTTTTGTGGAGCCAAGAACTATATGGATGTACCTACATGGGCTATCACTGGAAGAACGCAGGAAAAAAAAATGTAAGAAAGGAATCTGGTGAACTGAGGTTAGATAAAATGTTACTACTTTATACCCTTTAACTATTAGAATTCTTAATACATTCAGGTATTATTTCAACATGAAGCAAAACAAAAGCCACAATATGTGCTACAACCAAATCATTATCTTAGTCTTTCAGCTGGCAAGGTCAATATGTTGCTTTCACTGGGAGAGGTTTATTTAAAGATTATACATGGCAGCCAGCAAGCCCAGTAGGTGTCAGGCCTTGTGGTGACCTGGGACAGTGATTCTTCATCACTCACAATACAGTGGCATGCAGAGCCGGTCATATTCCTCCCAACCCCAAGCAGTAAGCTTCATTGCTTTCTTTTGCTTTTTTAGCATGCCTTTCACATTCTTATGCCAAAAAGAAAACAAAAAAAATGGGGTTATCTATTAGTCATCATTCTGTATGCAGTCCATCCTTTCCTCGAAGTCTAGCACCAAAATAACGCCTCAGACATCTTTCACTGCAATGATTGGTGTGGCGTTACTTAAGTAGAGGTAAATTGAAAATAACTGCTAGCCATATTAATATATTCCAGTAAACTCAAACCTAAACCTTATTAAAAGTTATCCCCCAGTATAACTTCCCTTTATCCAGATACCAAACTGTGGCTATTCTAATATACTTCACACAAAAATTATGAGAAAAATAGGATTGGAAAGAGCCGTGGTCTCAAACCATTGCAATAAAAAAAATCTAACTTTTGAAAATTTTACAAAAGCATACAACCCACTAGAGTAGGGCCTTTAAGAATGCACTGGCTTCACAGAAAAATTCATTTGAAAGTCCTGAGGCTGGCATAAAAATTATTAAATTGCCATGGTCCCACAGACACATGAGCAAGAAACACATGCTTATTGCTGCATGCTACAATATTATTGTAGTAATTGCTAACTAATACAACAGCAATCACATGTATTCTGTGATCTCCTATCTCATCAGAATCATTTCATTTCCTTTACTTTTAAAGTATTCTCCTAATAGTAAGTGTAACCGCCCAATACACAGAGACTGCCAAAGATAGCCCCATGAAGTATGTCATCATTTTATCAAGAGGAATGAAAATAATCAGGTAAGGACAGAAGTGTTCATCCATTAGAAATGAAATATTTTCAATTCAAAGCCTCAAAATACTAGCACATCCTTCAGCATATCTTCTTGTGTGACACTTTCCCTGTAGAATGCCTCTTAGTTATCAATACACAAATTTCATAGAATGCACAAATCTTTCAATACAAAATTTTTGGCTAATGCTTTTATGGGAAATATTTATGCTTATATTCCAAAACTCAGTACATTTTTCTTTTTTGAAACATGGTCTCACTCTGTTGCCCAGTCTGGAGTGCACAGGCATGATCATGGCTGACCATAGCCTCAAACTCCTGGCCTCAAGCTATCCTCCTACCTCAGCCTCCTGAGAAGCTGGGACTACAGGCATGCACCACCACACCCAGCTAATTATTTTTTTTATTTTTCATAGCGATGGCATCTCACTATGTTTGCTAGGCTAGTCTTGAATTCCCAGTCTCAAGTAATCTTCCAACCTCAGCCTCCCCAAATACTGGAATTACAGAAGTGAACCACTGTGCCTGGCTGAGATTTTTTTTTTAATTAATTAATTTTAAAGAATGTTAAGACACTATTGCTTCAAATATTACTCTGCCTCATTTGTTCTCTGTAAATTCTGAAAATCTTGTTAAACATGTTAGAACTTCTTATTTCCATCTCCATGTCATGAACTTTTCTTCTTCTTTTTATCTTCTTGTCTCTCTATGCTGCATTCTATATGATTTTTTCTGATATATCACTGTTTACTAATTATTTGTGTCTAATCTGTTAACTTTATACATTGGGAGCTTAACTTTTATTTTATATATATTTTTTTATTTTCTAGAAGCTCCATTTGGATCATTTTCAAATCCGTGTCACCTTTTTTTGTTATTCCTGCAAATATCTGTGTTTGTGTTATATAGTTTTAAGATACTTGCAGTTTGTGTATGTCCGTGAGTGATATTTTCAACTGAAGCCCTTATGGATCTGCTTCTGTTGATTCTGCTTGTTCTCACTCTTGGTGTCTTATTTCTTAATGGCCTTTATTATCTTTGACCATATACTTGTCATTGGTCTTGCAGATCTATTTGTAAGACAATTTTAGGGTCTAAGATAAAAGTAACTTCTTTCAGAGAGGGTTTGACTTTGTTTCAGCACTACCAGCCTGGGACATCTTCATTCAGGTTTACAATTTGTAATTCCTTTATTTTTTTAAATGTGACCTCACACTGGAATCGCATCTGACATGTCTCTTACTTCTCATTTACTCTAAGAGTGGGATAGAGTCCCAACTTATATGGGAAAGAATCTGCTCTTAGCCTCCCACTTCAAGCAGACATAGGCTCTAATTTCTATTCCTCTCACTAAGGAGACTTTCAGAATGGAAGTTCAAATTTGCTAAAGTCACAAAGTTTTTTAAATGAAAACAGTTTTCAGATTTTCTTATCACCCTAGTTTTTTGTTTAGTATTTCCTTATACTTCATACTTTTTAAGGGAAATTTTTGAAATAATTTACATGAGCTTTTTAGTCCTTTTTATAAGAACGTTGGTCCAAATAACCAAGTCTGCCAAGGTTAAAAACTGAAAGCTTTATTTCAAATAGCAAAATATTTTAACACAATAGAAATGGTAATATCGTATAGTAACTTCATAATATTGCCATTCAAATGGAAAATCAAACCATTAAGTAAAAATAGATGGAAATATATACCCTCGGTTCTGAAATTTTCCTCACTAAGATTTATCTAAAAACAGAAAGCAAGTGTGTACAAATTTATGGGGACAGTTTTTGCCTATTTGTTTTTGTTTTTTGTTTTTGTTTTTTAGTGGAACTAAGATTCTTCAAATACTATGACAAAATATTAGACCAAGAGTGACCAAACTCTAACCATTGATCTATGAACTCTGTTCCTACTCTCCTTCTTATACACTTGAATCCAAGACTTCCTCTGAACTTTCACAGAATTAGAATTTTAGCGTGAAACAAGATTTACTTACAAAATGTTAATTTTTCTCTTGAATTTGTTTTTGTTGTTGCCATGGATAACCTTCCAGCCAAATCATCAATTCTACTTATTCACATGATGAAAAAAAATGATAAAACTTGTTGTCTGACACTTTGCAGATAAAAATTTACTGAATTTTTATTCCAGAGAGATAAGACTATGGAGTGTCATAAGCTTAACAGCACTCAAACAAGGCCAACAGTAATATATTTCAGTCATGTGGTTGAATATATGGTGGAGGGGACAAATATCTATTAAGTAATTTTCCACTATCTTAGCAGTTTTCAAATCTGTGAAGACTGATGCATTCAATCTGGAACTCCTTGATTTAAATTACAGAAATAAAGAGAAATATGCGAGAAATAAATGTTATCCCTTCGTTGTGTAACTTTATTGGCAAGAACGAAACAGCTATTTTGCTATTTTTTCCAAAAGCAATGTGGCTTTATATAAGCAATACATGTGAAACAGTCAAGGAACCATGTCTGTGAACTGTACTTTTCAGATTGTTTACCTATGCCAACATTCAATGTTCCTGTGAAGACTTAGCTAACCATAATCATTTCTTTCTTTCTTTCTTTTTAGGTACATCATTTTTTTTAATGGATTTTTATTCTATTTTATTTTTATTTTTGAGTTGAGGTCTCACTCTGTTGCCCAGGCTGGAGTGCAGTGGCACTACCCAGGGCTCACCACAGCCTGTCTTCCCGCAGCAGCTTCCCAAATAACTGGAGCTGCAGGCATGCACTACCACATCTAGCTAAATTATTATTATTATTATTATTATTTGTAGAGAAAAGATTTTGCTGTGTTGCCCAGGCTAGTTCTGAACTCCTGGGCTCAAGCAATCCTTCCACCTAGGCCTCTGAAAATACTAAGATATGGGTATGAGCCACTGTGCCCAGCCTTTAGATGGATTTTTAAATTAAGAAATTAATACTTCTTATAGAATACTTGAAAGACATAATGAATGAAACAAAAATCAATAAAACAAAAATGACCTGGTAATCCACAACCCAAAAATACTGTAAAGATAACGATGCATTTTCTTTCCCATGATTTTTTGATACACAGCTGTCTACACGTTTTAGCATTTGGGGAGCTATACTAATGATATAGTTTTGCTTCCAGATTTGTTTCACATATCACTAAAAATTATTTAAGAGCATAAATGTAATTATTGTGTTATATTTTACCAAACACTCCATATTGAAAGTATTTTAGACTAGTAGCTAATCATATTTTTTGCATCATTTTATTTATTTTTTAAATTTTTATTGTTTTAGATTCAGGGGTACAAATACATGTTTGTTACATGGACATATTGCATACTTGTGGAGATTGGGTTTCAGGTGGCCCATTCCCCTAATAGTGGACATTGTACTTGATAGGTAACTCCTGAAACCCTAATCTTCCCCTCCCATCTCCTCCCTTTTAGTGTCCACAGTGTCTATTATTTCCATCTTTGTGGCCGTTTAGCACCCACATATAAGTGAGAACATATGGTGTTTGGTATTCCATTTTTGAGTTAGTTCACTTAGGATGATGTTCTCTCTATCCATGTTGCTACAAAGGACATGTTTTTTTTTTTTATTTTTTATGACTGTGTAGTATTCTATGTTGTATATATACCACATTTTATCCAGTCAATTTTGTTTTTGTTTTTTGAGTTGGAGTCTCATCCTGTTGCCCAGGCTAAAGTGCAGTGCACACTCACGGCCACCGCAGCCTCGACCTCAGCCTTCCAAGTAGCTGGAACTCCAGGCATGTGCCACCATGCCCGACTGGAATTTTTGATTTTTATTGTAGAGATGAGGTCTCGCCATGTTGCTCAGGCTGGTCTCAGACCCCTGAGCTTAGCTAATCCTCTCGCCTCTGCCTCCCAAAGTGCTGAGATTACAGGTGTGAGCCATCATGCCCAGCTCCAGTCAATTATTGATGGGCTTTTAGAATAGTTCCATGATTTTACCATTTCTGAGACACAGATCTATTGATTATCATTTTGTACTTGTGCAGAATCTCTAAAATTGTATCTATAGCTACATTCTACACACTTTGATCAAACTACCAACTCAGGATTTTTCAAACTAAAAAAGGTTTCAAGTTTGAGAAATGTTCCTCTAATATGTAGAAGGAATCCATTTACTGATGATTAACTTGTTGAGAGTAAATGATATCCTTGAATGATAATACTAGGTACCATTTTTAATGCCTTCTGCATACCAAACATTATACTAAATGCATTATTTCAATATGTCTAATCCTGGAAGTTATATATTATGACAATCCCTATTTTACAGATGAAAAACACTCAAGAGAGGCTATTTGACAAGCCCGAGTAGAAGCTAATAACTTGTTCCAGCTCTTGAATGGCTAGAATTCAAATTCTAGTCTGTAAGACAAAAGTGCAGAAGACAGGGAAGCTTGAGGCAAACCTCAAAGCAAAATAAGGGCAAAAAAAATATGTATATTAACTGCCACATGGATCATCTCTAGGGGTATAATCTGCCCTTGCATTTCTGGACAGAGCTTTTTGTTTTGCTGTTAGCCACAGACTAATAGTCAGCTCTTATTACTACTGTGGTATATTATATTTTTGTTCAAAATATCTATCCCTTTTTGAGTGGTCCCTCTCCATGAGAGGATTATGTATCTATAGTTCCTTGACATCAAGTGTGACCATAAGACTTTGAATACCCTTTCTTAAAGGGATATTTCACCGTATTGAAATCAGATATGGCCATATGACTTGTTATGACCAGCAAAATATGAACAGACGTAACCATGGAACCTAAGCAGCCACTCATGATCTGCAGTGATTTCTTTGATTGCTGCCTTGAGTCTGCCATAAGGGCTGCTGGCTAAGGCTGAATACCAAAGTAAAGATGACATGGAGTATACCTGAAAACATGTGATAGACAAGTAATATCCATGAGAAATAATTCTTTCTAACCACTCAGCTTTAAAATCATTTTTTATCATTGCTTTTTTGAATCTTGATTTCTTCATCTGTAAATTGATATAATGCCTGTCTGTATATATTGCACAAACTAGAAGAATTATCTAAGAAAATGAATTTAAAGAACTGGACACAGCTGGGCTTGGTGGCTCAGCCTGTAATTCTGCGCCTTTGGGAGGCTGAGGTGAGTGGATTGCCTGAGCCCGCGGGTTCGAGACCCGCCTGGGCAGCAAGACCTCATCTCTACAATAAATCAAAAAATCAGCCAGGCGTGGTAGCTCATACCTGTAATTCCGGTTACGTAGAAGGCTGAGGCAGAAGGATCGCTGGAGCCCAGCAGGTCAAGGCTGCTGTGGCCAGGAGCGGGCACTGCACTCCAGTCTGGGCGACAGAGTGAGACTCCAACTCAAAAAAAAAAAAAGGAACTGGACACATTAGTAAGAACTATGGTCATTACTATTCCCACTCTATTATTGAACCCTATTTAAGCAGTTAAGTAAGGAGATGTATCTGAGTTTTCCTAGTTCTGTGGTAGGCTGGCTTATCCCTAAAAAAACTAAGATATCCCCATGTAGAAGTTTGGCATTAAAAAAACTTCCTGGCATGGTGGCTCATGCCTATAATCCCAACACTTTGGGAAGCTGGGGTGGGAGGATCACTGAAGGCCAGAAGTTCCAGACTAGCCTGGACAGCATAGTGAGACCCCATGTCTACAAAAAATTTAATTAGCCAGACATGGTGGCACACTCCTGTAGTTCCAGCTACTTGAGAAGCTAAGGTGGAAGGATTGCTTAAGCCCAAGAGTTTAAGGTTACAGTGAGCTATAATCACTCACTGTATCACAGCTTGGATGACAGAGTGAGACCCATCTTTTAAAAAAAAAATATTCAGTATTAAAAACATAATAGCAAAATACACGGGTCAGTTTCTCAAACATTGATAACTATGATATATCAGATACTGTTTAGTGCTTGGAATAATCACATATGATTCATTCTCTTTTCTTAAGGGGTTGATAATCTAGTGAATTTGCCAAATTTGGGTGACAAATTAAAGCTTTACAGATTGAGGAATAAACTAAAAATTTGAGTCACATTTTTTATGTGACTGCAGCATTTATTTCCAGTAGCAGAATTCTATCCATGAAGCTGCTATTCCTAAGTAGTTTGCAGCTACAATGGATAAATAAAATTCATTGGTAGCCGGGCTCGGTGGCTCAGCCTGTAATCCCGCGCCTTTGGGAGGCTGAGATGAGCGGATTGCCTGAGCCCGCGGGTTCAAGACCCGCCTGGGCAGGCGAGACCTCATCTCTACAATAAATCCAAAAAAAATCAGCCGGGCGTGGTAGTGCATGCCTGTAGTTCCAGCTACTTGGAAGGCTGAGGCGGAAGGATCGCCGGAGCCCAGCAGGTCGAGGCTGCGGTGGCCGGGAGCGGCCACTTGCACTCCAGTCTGGGCGACAGAGTGAGACTCCAACTCAAAAAAAAAAAAAAAAAAAAAATTCATTGGTAATTAATATCAGCATCAATATTAAATAACCACGAGAGAGTTTTTAAATGATTATTTTAAAAACAACAACATAGTTCTACCACTATATCTTATTTACACTACAAATTTCTTTCACACAAAGTTAAAAGGTTAAGCTTCAATTCAACCAAAATCTAAGAACACCAAAGTTCCTACCACTAAATTATAAATTGATTATAATTTGCTGTTACATGTAACATGGCAACAGGCAAACTCATCATCAAGTCCTTAGATGTACATTTCTTTGCCTGAAGGGTCTATATTTTATTTGGTTTTCACAGCTCAGACACATTAAAAAATACATTTCCTTCCCATCAGAAACCACAGACTTGGAGCAAACGGGGCACTTGAAATCCCTGCATATGCTGAATTACCTGAATGCAATGTACATCGATAGAGTATCCACTGGAGCCCCATCTCATCTTTACGGCTCTTCAGGGATTAAGAATTACTTATTAAAATAAAAATATTAACTAGGCATCCACTATGAACACAACACTCTGGTTCAAGGAGAGTTTATAGAGTGCCACAGATATTGAAGTCACATTCCCTGACCTCAAAGAACTCAACAAACTGCTCTCTGAGCAAAACTCTGCTGTAACCCACAATTGCTATCTACTGAGACTTGGGCAGGGAAAGCAAAATCAGTTCCCCGGATCCTTGGAAAGATTTACTGTACGATGCCACGTGTTTTCTATTGCAGAAAACAATGCACTGAGTTCCTACCAATGCCAAACTGACATCACTGAATTAAGTATTCTAAATGTATGCTTTCGCTCAATTCCCTGTCAGCATTACCTTTTAGCAAAAGATCTACAGCAACCACTGGCAAGATTTTTTTTTCAGTCAAATAAAATAAAGGAATCTTTTTGGTATAAGGTTTTTTTTACTGCCAAATCCTCTCAACAAGATTAATAATTCAAATGAAATACATAGCCAAAGGAAAGTAGGCTTTCTCTCATTTGAACAAATGTTTAGCTAATTATCTGCAGATGTGCAGGACAGCGTGTACACAACTGAAATGCACTCACTTGCTACCACCTGAAATGGAAATGCATCCGATGGCTTCCCTTTGCATACTAAAGAATTTTCAAAGTAAACATTTGAGTCATAAGCCTCTTCAAATAAAATTCTTCTTCTAAAAACAAATGCAATGTGAGCCAAAATGTCCATTTTAGCAGCCCTTTCCTGAACCAATATTAGCCTCAATTGAGTGAAACTGAGTTGCTGGAACTGAAATAATCAGTATGCTCAGGCCTAGGTAGATGCTTTGACAATACACAAAATTGTTAAAAATGAAGTTCATCATGGGGGAAAGTTCCACCTCCTTTGTCCAGCCATGACCTCCCCATTCAGCTTCTGAAATGGCTATCCACTTTTAGTTCATTTCTCATCAAACCAAGATGTGTCTGAATTTTCAATTAACTTACTTGTATATCCTTATCTGTCTAAAATATCCTAGTACTGTACTCTCTAAAGATTGTGTAGCAAATATTAGGTGACTACAGAGCTTCTGACAAGAGCTGTGTGGCCTTCGAATGAAATGTGTGGCCTTCAAATGAAATGTGGCCTCCCTTACTGAAAGAAGTGAGCATATGTACAAGGCAACAAGGAATCAGGGGCAAAGATGGCTTCCATAAGGGCCATCTATTAAAAGTATTTTATGTCATTTTTCTATTATGGCATCATATAGGTACAGACACATACATCAGGTTGAACCTTAATCATAGGTCAATATTGGCATTATAGATATAGTAAGTTAGTAAAAATCCACCAAATCTCAACATAGACATTAATATCAGGAAAGAAGATGAAACTTTACTGGTCCTACTTAGCCCAGAATGGGCGTACATATCAGAACTTGGGAACACACACACACACACACACACACACACACACACACACACTCACAAATCCACATGTGAGTGTGTCTAAATAGTTCATCAGTTTCAGGAAAAATACATTATTTGGTGGTGAAGTGTCCAATTTGTGGGAAATTCGCAATCTTTTGGTTTGTGTTTCGCTTTTTCCTTTCTGGCTAAATGCCTTTTGGTCATTGCACTCTTTGGGTGTATTTCCAGCTTTCAATAGAAAGGGGAAATTAAAAAGTTAAATATCAATATAGTCATTTGGGCTGTGTGTTATTCACTGTAGGGAAAGTCTGATGGGAAAACAGTTGAAATTAAATATATGGGTTGTCAATTTCAACAATTTCTTCATTTTACCTCTAATGCTTCATGTACAATGTAGAAATGGTATTATTGCAAATTCCACCATCTCTAAGCTTAACATTCTCATATTGAATAATTCATGAGTATTCTTGACATATATGGTAGGTCATAATCACAGCCATAACAGGTTTGGCTCCAAAGCTCCCTGTTTAGTTTGCAGATAATTGCATTTGTGCTATTTTCATTTTGCAACTGACCTTCTGTGTTGTATGAGAATATGGTTGGGATTTGGTACTGTGATGAGCACAGAAAGGTTTCCATTTCAATCATAATTTCTAAATTGCAGAGGCAGCAACTTTGGAATGCCATGTATTAGGTCTGCTATGCCCAGAGAAAAAGTTTTGCTTAAAATAGGAAAAAAAGTAAGAACATTTATGTAAGTATTAAGTTGTGATGGAAAGCGTGAATGCTATTTCTATTTTCCAAGCAAACTTAAACACACACTTTGGTGCTTTACTTCCATATTATAGTATGTATGTATAGTCAGACCAGGAGAATGTTCTTCCTTGCCTTCATACACTGAATGGACTTTCAACTGATTCTTTCTATGCCTCTCAAAAAGCCCACTATTGAATTACAAAAAGTACTAAGAGCTTCCCAGAAGGATTCTGAAAAACATGTGGAATATGTTACCCTAAAATGTGCTTGTGATTTAATGGCACTGCCTTAAAGAAAATACAATTGTTAGACAAACCCATGCTGATTAACTTGTTTTGCCAGCAAATCCTGGCACATGTGTTTTACAGAGATGTAGTGGAATTCATTATCATTGAGGAGCAAGAAAATTGTAGTTAAAATAAGCTTTGCCTTTGGCAGGGTCTGTGAACAAAAGGTAAACTTTTCAGTATTTTTAATGTTAAAGGATAATTATCTTGTAACCCAATCAAGTACAGTTACAGTCAAGACCTGATTATAAAATATAAAACTAAAATAAAGAGAATTATAACACTGCATCATGTTTACATTATCTGATCATAGAATCAGTCCAAATTTTTTATAAGCAATTGAAAAGTCATCACTAAACAATGCGGGGGGGGGGAAATTCCAAGTTTTTGGTTACTTGAATTCATAAAGCTGCCTTTATGATTTTTTAAATGCAATTAACACTTCAGTCATAATTTTTTTTTAATAGGATTTATTGAGAGGACTGAAAAGCTCCCACAGTGGGAGGGAACCCAAAGGGTTTGCCCCACATCAATCATAATTTAAAGCCATTCTCATTCAAGTTATGCCAGGGCTTTTTGCACATACCTCCCCTCCTGCCTTTCTCCCTAATAGAAAATTCTAGTTAAATTTAGAAGACGGAAAATCATTGTTTCTTCTTTTTCTTTATTTCATAGAATACAGAATTTTTCAAAATTAAAGTCACACTCGTATTTATGTCAACCAATAGAACACTTTTGAGAATCTGTGCCTCTTTCCAAGGAATAAAACTTTGAAAGGTACTTTGGAGAAGTTGAGTCATAGATGTGGTAATTTAAAGCTACTAAATTAGAAATTTCTCCATGTTTCTTATTTTCTCTTTTTTGAAAAAGTATTTATTAAATATTAGTAATAACTTAGAACTACAATATAAATTTGTCTTTTTTTCCTTTTTATGTTCCCTTAATAGTACTATTTTAGTCATGTATTGCTGTGTAACACGTTATCTCCTAAAAGTTAGTGGCTTAGAACAGCCAACACTTATCATCTCACAGTTTCTGTGAGTTAGCAATTTTTTAAAAAAATAAATTTTATTTTGTATACACAAAGTTTATCACATGATATTATGGGCTACATATACAGTCATGTGTCACTTAATGGTGAGGATACATTCTGAGAAATGTGTCTTATCCAATTTTATCATTGTGTGAACATCATAAAGTGTACTTACACAAACCTATAGTGTATAGCCTACTACACCTACTACACACCTAGGCTATATAGTGTGGACTACTCAACATAGACTACAAACCCGTACAAAATGCTACTATACTGACTATAAGGTCTGACAGTTAAGTTCATGAAGTTGCCACCATGTGCTTACGTTAGCAGCGCTGTACAAACAATTTGGTAAGGTTTCATAAACTCGGTATATCAGTATCTTGCAGCTGTATTATTTTCTTTTCTTTTTTAAAAATTTTTTATTTTAAAGATGTGGGGTACAATTCAGGGTTAGGTATACAAATGTTAATTATGCAGGTACCCTTGTTGATGAGGTGTGTCCCCCCACGGATTCCCACTACTGCCAATCCTGCCCCCTCCCCAGCAGTTTCCCACTACTGCCAATCCTTTTCATAAGAAAACGATGGTTGTTCAAGGTCCACTTATGAGTGAGAACATGTGATACTCGGTTCTTTGCTTCTGTGATAGATCACTCGGTATTACAGACTCTAAGTCCATCCAAGTTGCTGTGAAGTTTGTCCTTCTTTTTGGCTGCATAATATTGCATCGTGTATATGTACCACATTTTTTAATCCAGTCCTCTTTTGATGGGCAGCATGGTTGGTTCCATGTTTTTGCTATTGTGAACAGTGTCACAGCTGTATTCTTGTTGACGTGTCGTGGTGTCTTGCTGGGTGGCATTCATTACTGTTGTTGCATGTTTTTATGTGCCATCACGAGAATGTTGCAGTTTGAATTACAGCAATGAAGAAACATTAAATTTCTTGTTAAACTTGTCAAGAGCAGAAGTGAAATCAGGGACATGTTAGTTCAAGTTTATAAGGATAATGCCATGAAGAAAACAGCAGTGTACAAATGGATTAAACGTTTTTCTGAGGGGGAGAGAAAGCATCACTGATGAAGAGAGGTCAGGACAGCCAGTAATGAGCAGAATGGATGAAAACACTGCAAAAATTCATCAAATTGTGTGTCAAAATTGTCGGCTGACTTTGAGAAGCATAGCAGACCAAATAAACATCAATAGAGAAACAGGAAAATCTTAACTATAATCTTGGCATGAGAAAGTTGTGTGCAAAAATGGTCCCAAAGGAGCTCTTACATCACGACCATGTGCCAGCTTACACAGCACTATACTTGAAGGAGTTTTTAGCCAGTAAACAAATAACTGTACTGGAACACGCTCCCTACTCACCTGATCTGGCCCCCAATGACTTTTTTCTTTACCCAAAGATAAAGGAAATATTGAAAGGAAGACATTTGGATGTCATTCAGGACAGCAAGGGTAATAGAATGGCAGCGCTGATGGCCATTCTAGAAAGAGTTCCAAAAATGCTTTGATGGGTGCCCTAGGCTCTAGCATCGGTGTGTAGCTTCCCAAGGGAAGTACTTTGAAGGTGACTGTAGTGATATTCAGCAATGAGGTATGTAGCACTTTTTCTAGGATGAGTTTGGTGAGCTTAATTATCAGACCTCATACTGTAGGTGACAGCACACAAGTGTATGTATTTGTGTAGCTAAATATAGAAAAAGTACAGTAAAAATGTTATTAAAATAAAAAATTCTACAACTGTATTGGGCTGCTACATTATAATGTTATGGGACCTCTGACAGATGTAGTCTGTGGTTGACCAAAACATCGTTATGCAGCACATGAAGATAGATAATAAAATGATTACCACAGCGAAGCAAATTAACATATCCATTATCTCACATTGTGAGTTTTCTGGTGGCAAGAGCAGCTAAAATCTACGTATGTAACAAAAATCAGTAAAACAATACAATTTTATTAACTATAGCCCTCATGTTGTACATTGGATCTCTAGACTTGTTTATTTTTCATGTTCAGTACTTTGTAGCCTTTGACCTCCACCCCCACACCTATTAACCACTATTTTATTCTCTCTGTATATGTGATCTTTTTTTCAAGTTTCCACAAATAAGTTAAATCATGCAATATTGTTCTTCCTGTGTCTGGCTCATTTCACTTAGCATAATATCCTCCTGGTCCATTCATGTTGTGGAAAATGACAGAATCTCTTTCTATTTAAGGCTGAATAATCTCCCTTTATATTTATAATCTCACATTTTCTTTATCCATTTATCTGTCAACAGACACTTAGATTTTTAAATTTTTTTTATTTTAAAGATGTGGGGTTCAATTTAGGGTTAAGTATACAAATGTTCATTATGCATGTACCCTTGTTGATGAGCTGTGTCCCCCCTCCTCCCCTGGCAGATTCTCACTACTGCCAGTCCTTTTCTTATAGTATTACAATAATTGTTCAAGGTCCACTTATGATTGAGAACACGTGATACTCAGTTCTTTGTTTCTGTGATAGATCACTCAGTATTATAAACTTTAAGTCCATCCAAGTTGCTGTGAAATTCATAATTTTGTCCTTCTTTATGGCTGCATAATATTCCATCATGTATATGTACCACATTTTTTTAATCCAGTCCTTTTTCGATGGGCAGCACAGTTGGTTCCATGTTTTTACTATTGTGAAAAATGCTGCAATAAGCATACATGTGCAGGTATCTTTTTCATAGAGTGATTTGAGTTCTTCCAGATATATTCCCAGTAGGGAGATTACGGAGTTGTATGGAAGGTTGATTTTTAGATCTTTTAGGAATCGTCACACTGTTTTCCACAGAGGCTATACTAGTTTACACTCCCACCAACAGTGTAGAAGTGTTACCTTTTCACAGTGTCCTCTCCAGCATCTGTTATTTTCTGAGTTATTGATGATGGCCATCCTGACTGGAGTTAGGTGATATCTCAGTGTGGTTTTAATTTGCATTTCTTTGATGACTAGTGAGGCTGAGCATTTTTTCATGTATCTGTGGCTGCTCATATGTCTTTATTTTGAGAAGTGTCTATTCACTTCAAGGAACTCAAACATGCTGAAAAGAAAATAAACAACCCCATTACAAAGTGGGAAAAACATAGTTGCTTTAATTTACATTTCCCTACTGATTAGTGATATTAAATAATTTTCATATACCTACTGGCATTTATATGTTTTCTTTGAAGAAATGTCTGTTTAGATATTTTGACCAGTTTTAAATTGGGTTATTTTTTGCTATTGATTTCTTTATAAATTTTGGACATTTATTAGAGATACTGGCCTGTAGTTTTGCTTTCTTATGGTGTCTTTGTAGGGTTTTGGTATCAGGTGATGCTGGTCTCATTAAATATGTTTGGAAGTATTTCCTCTAGCTCTATTTTTGAAAGAGTTATAGTACTGATATTCTTCTTTGACTGTTTGGTAGAGCTCAGTGGTGAAGCCATTTGGTCCTGTGCTTTTCTCTGTTGGGAGATACTTTAATCTCTTTATTTGTTATTGGTCTTTTCAGCCTTTTTATTTTTTCCTTACTCAATTTTGATATGTTGCATTTTTTTCCTAGGAATTTATCTATTTGCTCTAGGTTATCCAATTTACTGGTATATAATTGTTCATAATAGTCCCTTATGATACTTTTCATTTCTGAGGTGTCTGTTGTAACTTTTTTCTTTTCTTTTTTTTGAGTCAGTGTCTCACTCTGTCTGTCACCCAGCCTGGAGTGTAGTGGCATGCTCACAGCCACTGTTGCCTCGACCTGCTGGGCTCAGGTAATCCTTCCTCCTCAGACTTCCAAGTAGCTGGAACTACAGGTGTGCACCATCACACCTGGCTAATTTTTCCTGATTTATTATAGAGACAAGGTCTTAGCAAGTTGCCCAGGCTGGTCTCGAACCCCTGGGCTCAGGCCATCCTCTCACCTCTGCCTCCCAAAGTTCTGGGCTTATAAGTGTAAGCCACCATGCCCAGCTTCATTTTCTATTTTACTTATTTTAATCTTCTCTCATTTTTTCTTAGAGTAGCTATAGGTTTGTCAGTTTTATTTTTTTCAAATAATATATTTTTGATTTTATTGAGTCTTCCTTTGGTTTTTCTAGTCTCTATTTTATTTATTTCTGTTCTGATCTTTCGTTTTATTTTGGTTTTTTTTTTTTCTTTGACTAATCTTGGGCTTATTTGTGTTCCTTTTTCTGGTTCCTTGAGGCATAATATTAGATTATTTGATATTTTTCTTGTTGTTTATCTCAATATATTTTTTAATTTCCCTTTTGATTTCCTCTTTAACCCATTGATTGTTCAGGAGAATGTTTTCTAATTTCCACGTTTGTGAATCTTCCAAGATTCCTTCTGTTATTGATTTCTTATTTCATATCATTGTGATCCGAAACAATATTAGTTATTATTTCAGTCTCCTTAAATTTAAGATTTTTTTGTGTGTCTTTAAATATGGTCTATCCTGGAGAATGTTTCATGAGTCCTGAGAAAAATATATATTTTGATGTTGTGGGGAAGAAAATTCCACTTATGTCTGTTGTGTCCATTTGGTCAAAAGTGTAGTTCAAATCCAGTATTTCCATATTAATTTTCTGTCTATTGATCTATCTGTTGTTAAAAATAGAATATTAAGCCGGGCTCAGTGGCTCAGCCTGTAATCCCGCGCCTTTGGGAGGCTGAGGTGAGTGGATTGCCTGAGCCCGTGGGTTCGAGACCCACCTGGGCAGGCGAGACCTCATCTCTACAATAAATCAAAAATTAGCTGGGCGTGGTAGTGCACACCTGTAATTCTGGCTACTCGGAAGGCTGAGGGAAGGATCGCCGGAGCCCAGCAGGTCGGGCTGCGGTGGCCAGGAGCGGCCACTGCACTCCAGTCTGGGTGACAGAGTGAGACTCCAACTCAAAAAATAAAAATAAAAATAGAATATTAAATTATCTTGTTGTTATTGTATTGCTATCTATTCCTCCCTTCATATCTATTAACATTTGCTTTATATATTTGAGTAATCCAGTGGTGGGTGAATATGGGTTTACAATGGTTATGTTCTTAATGAATTGACCTCTTTATCATTAAATAATGACCCTCTTTGTTTCTTTGTGATGTTTTTTGTCTTAAAGTCTACTTTATCTAAGTGTAGCCACCCCCTGCTATCTTTTGATTATCATTTTCATGGAATATCTTTTTCAATTTCTTCACTTTCAGTCTATGTGTGTTCTTAAACCTTAAGTGAGTCTCTTGTAAGCAGACGTCTCTTATAATTGGATCTTGATTTTTTAAAAAATCAATTCAGCTACTCAGACTTTTGATTGAAGGGTTTAATCCATTCGCATTCAAGGTTATTATTAATAAGTAAGAATTTACTACTGTCGTTTTGTTATTTGTTGTCTGGTTGTTTTGTAGTTCCTTTGTTCTTCTCTTGTTGTCTACCTTTGTGATTTGACAATTTTAGTACTAAGCTTTGACAGTTTTAGTGCTAAACTTTGATTCCTTTCTCTTTCTCATTTGTATATCTGCCATAGGTTTTTATTTTGCGATTACCAAGAGGTTTACATAAAACATCTTATGCTTATAATCTACTATTTTAAGCTGATAACAACTTTGTCACATTAAAAAACTTAGATTTTACCCCTCACCATTTCTGTTTTTGATGTCACGATTTACATCCTTGAATACTGTATATTCCTTAACAACATATTGCAGCTTTAGTTATTTTTGACCATTTTTAATTTAACTGTCATACTAGAGATATGTATGATTTATACACCAACATTATGGCAGTGATACATTCTGAATTTGACTACAAATTACCTATACCAGTGAGTTTTATACTTTCATACGTATTCATGATAGTAATTGTTATCTTTTCATTTCCATTTGAATAATTATCTTAAGCATTTTGTATAAGGTAAGTCTAGTAGTGATGAATTTCTTCACCTTTTGCTAATCTGGGAAAGGCTTCATTTCTCTTTCATTTCTGAAGATCAGAGTTGCTAAGTGTAGTATTCTTGGTTGGGAGTTGTTTTTTTTTTTCTTTTAGCACTTTGAATATATCATCCCATTTCATCTCATTCTTTCCTGGCCTCTGAGGTTTTTGCTGAGAAATCCATTAATAGCCTGATGAGGATTCTCTTATTTGTGATGTGATGCTTTTCTCTTGCTGCTTTTAGAATTCTCTTTGTCTTTGATTTTTGACAACTTAGATATAATGTGCTTCAGAGGGACCCTTTCTGGGTTGAATCTATTTGGGAACCTATGATTCTCTTGGATCTGGATGCCCATGATCTTCATAGGTCTGAATTTCCATGAAGGATCTATTCATAAATGTTCAGAAGCCTGAGATGTTATTTTCTAGAACTTGGGACTTTTCCACAATTATTTTATTGAAGAAGGTCTCTGTGCCTTTCTCCAGCTCTTCTTCTTTTGGAACTCCTATAATGTGAACATTTGTTTACTTAAGGATGTTCCATAGATTGTCTTCACTCTTTTTCATTCTTTTTCTTTTTTATCCCCTCTGAGTCACTTCAGAAAAACATATCTTCAAGTTCACAGGTTCTTTCTTCTACCCAATCTAGTCTGCTGTTAAAACTGTTAATTATATTTTTTATTTTATTCCCTTAATGCTTCTGCTCCAATATTTCTGTTTGGTTCTTTTTTAATAATATCTGTCTCTTTTTAAAATTTCTCACTTTGGTCATGAATTGTTTTTCTTATTTTGTTGAATTATCTATTTGTATTTCCTTGTATATTGCTGAGTTTCTCTAAGAAAAATTTGTTTTTAGTTTCTTTTTGGGCAATTTTCACTTCTTTGGGGTCAGTTACTGAAGAATTATTGTGTCCTTTTGGTAGTGTCATGTTTCCTTGCTTTTTCATGTTTCTTGTGTCCCTGCATTGATGTCTGTGCATCTGGTCAACTCTTCCAAAATTTACAGAATGGCATTTATAGGAAAACATTTCCATCTGCTGATGAGCCTATGGGGGTCAGTTGGTCAGGGTGTAGTAGCTCTGCTTCCAAGTGGGTATAGTAGTATCATCCCTATGCAGTTTATTCAACTGTGATCAATGTCAGTGGTGCCTGAAGGTGCTTCAGTGATCTAGGATGCAGGGGTTGTGGCAGTAACAGTGGCCACATATGTTATTAAGGTAAGATTTTAGGAATTCTTCTGTTCTTCCTCAAAGTGCAGAATCTTAGTCGAGGGAATCTCTCTTGGTGTTGGATATCTCATAACTCACAGGAAGCCACAGTGGCACTGTGATCCAGGACACAGGTACTTAGAGCAGATATAGTCAGGTTTCTGGATTTGGGGTCTTGCAAAACTACTGTAGCTCCTGGGACTTGAGGTACAGGTTCACTCTCCAAAGGAACAAGTGAATGCATTTCTCCCATTGAGCCAGGGTCTGTTACACTGAGGAACACCCAACAACTTAGGTACAGAAGCATGAGATGTGGTTCTGGCCCTGCTAGGACAGAGCACAGCACTGACACAGCTCCAAGAAGGAACAGATGCTTTGGAGCCTTAGGCCCTGGGAGCAGGGTATAGCTTAAATTTGGGATTGCAATTTGGCTCTGTGAGGCCTGGTGTAACAGTAGCAAAGACCCAGGAATGGCAAGATGGCACTGTTGGTTGGACCCTGGAGGACAGAGAGCAGCACAGTGATGACACCACTCCCCAGAGAGGTGGGATGGCACAGCAGCTTGAACTGCAGGGGGTTAGAGAAGTTCCAGGTAGACAAGGTGCTATAATTGTTTGGCCTAGAGGGTGGGATCACACAGCTCAGACAAGGTTCTGATTCCTTGGGGTACAAGGCGCCTCATCTGCTCAACCCCAAAAAGAATAGCTATATGGGTCAATGGAACCTCTGCATCTCTGGGAGTCAGGAGCCACATCAGCTGTGACACTGGGAAGTGCAACTGCTCTCGTGTGCCAGAGACTTGAAGCTCCCAGGGCCTAGGTGCTGCCTCAGCTGTGACATCAGCAAATGCAAATACTCTGTTGTACAGGAGGTCTGAGGTCCTCAGGGATTGGGCATCATGTCTTCTCTGGGAACAGGGACACAATTTCTCCAGTGTGCTAAAAATAACAGGTTGCCCCGGGGACAGGATCCTAACTTAACTATGATGCTGGAGTCATGACTGTTTTGACAGTACAAAGTTCTGGGTCCCCGGGGGCAGAGTACCACTTCTGCTCAGCCCTGTGAAGATGGTGCATCAGATACTTGAATGGAAGATAGGGGACAGCTCTGTGGTAATTTGTCTATAGGGAGTAGGGCATGGCAGCAGCTCTGCACAGAGGTACTGTGCTACTGGGTGGGCATGGTCCAGTGGCAACTGAGCCTCGGGGATGAAGGGATGCAATGGCTGCTTGCCTCCAGAGTAGTATGCACTCTAATGGCAGCTCTGGTTATAATATGGTGCAGAGCAGTAACACCACGGGCCATAGGGGGTTGGGCAGTGTACAGCATCAGCTCCTTCACTGTGGCTCCAGGAGCTCTCTGAACTAGGCTCAGAGCCTGTGAGAACACCTGTGAGGACTGAAAGTGTCCACGTTGATGATGAGGGCTGCTGGGATCATCTTGCTTAGCTTTTTCCAACTTCTCAAGCTGATCACAACTGGGAAGATGAGGTGGTAGAGGCAAGACATTTTCTGCCCTTCTCTATGTGGTTATGCTGGGGTACTCTAAAGAATTTGTGCTATGTCTTTACTGTTCTCTGATCTTTCTTTCTTTCTTTCTTTCTTTCTTTCCTTTTTTCTTTCTTTCTTCTTTCTTTCCTTCTTCCTTCCTTCCTTCCTTCCTTCCTTCCTTCCTTCCTTCCTTCCTTCTTTCATTCTTTCTTTCTTTGTTGTTGTTGTTGTTGGAGTCTCACTCCATCGCCCAGGCTGGAGTGCAGTGACACACTCACAGCCACCCCAGCATCAACCCGCTGGGTTCTGGTGATCCTTCCGCTTCAGCCTTTCAAGTAGCCGGAACTACAGGCCCATGCTACCACATCTGGTTAATTTTTTATTTGTTGTAGAGATGAGGTCTCGCCAAATTGCCCGACTGGTCTCGAATCCGCAGGTTCAGGCAATCCACTTGCCTTGGCCTCCCAAAGTGCTGGGATTATAGGCTGAGCCACCGAGCCCAGATGCTTTTCTTTATTTATTTTGGTCAAAATGTAATGTTTATTTACTTTTTTTGGATTTTTAGCAGGGAGGATGAGAACTAGAAGCTTCTAGTCAGCTATCTTACTGATATCACTCTCAAACAAGTATTATTTTTGAAACCAAAGTAACAATAAATGCATGCCTACCTTCGTATGTGACATTTGAATGTGCACTCCTGTGTAGGTCAGTCTGACAAAGGCAGTGACTAGTCATCTATCCTTAACTCTTCATTAGATTATTAACTCTTTAATGCAAAGACTGTGCCTCTTCAAAAGGTAACTTCTGTAGCCTGCCTAGTATAGGACTAGAAATGTCACTGATACAGATGGTGATGACTTTGAAGAGGATGCAAATTAATTTCCATACTTTTAGGTAAATGGATCTGTTTCCAGACCCTGCAATCACTCCATAGGTGTGGTTTCCATATTCCCTGGTGTTGCTAGAAAGTGACATATTTATGAGCTATATATTTGGAGTTCTCAAATTCCAGTAAACACTCTTGGTCCTAACAAGGAAAGCTCTGTTCTGTGTTTCATTTTAGTGGAGGACATATTTAACCACTGTACTAGCTAGTGAATAGCTCTGGGTAAGTTTCCATGACATTAGTTGAAATTTCTTATGCTTTATTGTTATCTGTTAAGAATTTAGTTTTAAATAGTGAGTAACCAGTGTTATTTTGACTCAGAGTTATATTCCTTTGGTGGACAATAAGCAGGGTTAAACCTACAACAGAGTGGAAAATAAACTTAATTAAAGACACTGAAGACTTTCTGTTTTCACATTAACCAAAATAAAAATTGGTTTAGAAGTCACCCGGAATTTCCAACCATTTTTCTCATTAAAACTTAGGATAAATCTATCCCATCTTACAAATAACCAACATCCTATTTTCCTTCTAGTATTATATTTAATCCATATGTAGGATAAAAAAAATGTTCATCTAAGTGAAATCTTTCAACTTTAATTCTTTAAACTCTTTCAAGCCCTACAACCAACATTTCTTTTATCTAGATTACCTGACTTGGAAAATTCTTGCTGTTATCCATTGGCAGGTATGACTTTCCTAACTTAAATCAAGACTCGAAGAAAAATAAGGCTTATAAAATATTAAACAGCATTTGCCTGAGAGCTTAGGTGTTGAAAGGCTTTAAGAAATTAAAATGCTGCTTCTGAATATCTGATGAGTCTGATTCATTATTTTTAGTTTAGATTGATATTCCCTGAACATACATGAATTTAATTTAATACAAAAGGCCTTTATTTTATCTCATCCGAAGTTATCTCCATGACTTCATTCCATCACTTAAATCCTTCCTCCCATACCATACTCTTCTTAAGTTCCTAAGGGCAGGCCTCTCGCCAAGTTGCCCAGGTTTTATTTTTTAGAGTTTGTCACTCTTTTCTTTTCTTTTTTTGTGAATTGTAGTCTCACTGTGTCACCCACACTGGAGTGCAGTGGCCACTCCCGGCCACCGCAGCCTCAACCTGCTGGGCTCCAGCGATCCTTCCACCTCAGCCTTCCAGTAGCTGGAACTACAGGCGCACACTACCACACCCGGCTAATTTTTTTGATTTATTGTAGAGATGAGGTCTCGCCAAGTTGCCCAGGCAGGTCTCGAACCCACAGGCTCAGGCAATCCAGTCACCTCAGCCTCCCAAGGCGCGGGATTACAGGCTGAGCCACTGAGCCCGGCTTGTCACTCTTTTCGAAAGCAACATTATTTATCCTTATAGAGCTTTGAGATTTGATAAGTTTTCTCATGATGGTCAGAAGTAAATTCTCTCTCTTTTCTAAATATAGAGTTCTGAAAAGAAGGAAAAGGGCATTTACTTGAGGACTGCAGTTTTAAATGATCTGTCTGGTTAGGTGTTCTTTAAGCACCACATCAGAAGCTTGTCAATGCTGGAATATGTCACTCTGTATTCTGGCAGGATTGTCATGGAATACTGCACAAAGAAACGCCAATTTACAAAGTGGTTATGGTCCATCCAGAAAGTGACTTTTGACTTCTAAAGATAAATCTTTTAAAGCATGCTTAGACATTTAGTCCTGGATTTTGAAGTGAAAGAAAACCTGCAAACTCTTCCCTTTTGTAGTTGAATGTGACACTGAATGCCAGTGCCCAGACCATGTTGTCATGACAAAAGAACACAGTGGGAATGTTTAGCTCTAACACAGGAGAGGCAAAATATGGCCAAATCTAGCTCATTGCCTGTTTCTGCATAGTCTGTGAGCTCAGAATGTTTTGTCTTGGTTTGGTTCTTGCCGTGGCCTTGTCACTCCCAGTTAAAAGGGATGCCTGCATAAGCATATGTGCTCTGGCCCTGCAGCCTAATCCCCTACACCATGCAGAGGGGTGGCAAGGGGCTCAAAGGCAGTGCATAAGAATGGTATTTACGTTTTTAAACAGTTGAAAGCAAAATCAGTTGGGTATGGTGACTCATCCCTGTAATCCCAATACTTTGGGAGTCTGAGGTGGGAGGACCACTTGAGCCTGGGAGTTCAAGACCAGCCTGGGCAACAAAGCAAGACTTTGTACAGAAAAGAGGAAAAATTAGCCAGGTATGGTGGGTCATACCTATAGTTCCAGTTACTCAGGAAGTTGAGGCAGGGGGATCACTTGAACCCAAAAGTTTAAGACTGCAGTGAGCTGTGATTGTGCCCCTGAACTCCAGGCTGGGTGACAGAGAGTGACCCTGACTCAAAAAAAATAAAATAAAATAAAAGCAAAATCAAAAGAAGAATATTTTGTGATATATTAAAATTGTGTGAAATTTAAATTTCATTGGTTATGAATAAAGTTTTATTGGAACATAGCTATGCTCACTTGTTTGGGTATTGTCTGAGGTTGCTTTCACTACAAAGGCAGAGTTAGTGCTTGTGAGACTGTATGACCCACAAAGCCTAACATATCACTATCTGGCCCTTTGCAGAAAGTTTGCTGACCCTGCTCTAAAATCATAGACTTTTCCTCTGCATTGTTCAATGGATAGTCTCAGACTATATCGATTAAAATCTCTGTTGGGGGAAGTGAAAAACAAAGTAACTTTTCTGTGATGATTAGTGGTCTTTAGAATCTTTTTTATTGAATCTTTCCACATATAACTTTGTTCTTTCATTGTTTCCTAACCCATATCTTAGCTTACTTCAAAAGAAGAATGTCTAATGTATTGTTCAGTTATGTTCAGTAACTTAAATAACTATGAAGAATAAAAGGAAAGCCTCCGCATATTTTGTAAATTATGATGTATGTGAAAACAGATCCTAAAAATCCAAGACACCTCCACTAAAAATCTATTTGCTTATTCTATCAATACTTATTCTGCAACATACTAGAAAACATACCATCTCATATATATGCATACATACATATATATCAAGCTTTCATAAAATGTTTCCCTACCATCAGAGAGACTAGGTTTGAAGAATCATTGGAATTTGATATCAGTGAAGAATAGGTAAAGTTCTAATAAAATATAGTATTAAAGCCAAAGAAACAAGCTGAGATAAAAAGAGAAGATAAGGGAGATAAGAAAGTACCTGGATGGAACTAGAGTCTATAATACTGAGTGACTTCTCACAGAAACAAAGATCCAAGTATCACATGTTCTCAGTCATATAATGGACCTTGAACATCCAATGTAATACTATAAGAAAATGACTGACGTTACTGGGAAACTATGCGGGGGGAGGGAGATGGGATTAATAGTAGCGAATATCTGTCTGGGGACAGGGAAACACCTCTTATCAACAGGGTGCCTGAATGAAACGTAATTGTATACCTAACCCTTAACTGTACCCCACAATATCATAATAAAAAATATTGATAAAAAAAAAGAAAGAAAGTAAACAATGTAGTTGTTGGCTTTGAAAAAATAAAATTGGCATTTGAATGGCCCGGAGTGGGGTCCGGCCCAGGCTGCCGGGTGTGGATCCTCAGCACCAGAGCTGGACTGAGGCGCCACCCATGAGGTGCCGGTATTTAGGAGATGATGGCATCTGAAACCCACAATGTTAAAAAATGAAACTTTTGTAATAATATTGAGGATCATTCCATTGATCTTCCTAGGAAAAAGATCTCTAATTTCACTAAAAAGAACATGAAGGAGGTTAAGAAATCTCCAAAACAGCTGGTTGCTTACATAAATAGAACAGCTGGACAAGCTGTGAAAAGCCCAAACTACGGAAAGTGATCTATCACAGAAAGAAAGTTCATCATCCCTTTCCAAATCCTTGTTACAGAAAAAAACAGCCCCCTAGAAGTGGGGGCTGTGACATGGCAAATAAAGAAAATGAACTGGCTTGTGCAGGTCACTTGCCTGAAAAATTACGCCATGATAGTCAAACATATTTGCTTAACTCCAGTGATTCTGGTTCTTCTCAGACAGAAAGCCCATCATCAAAATATAGTGGGTTTTTTTCTGAGGTTTCTCAGGACCATGAAACAATGGCCCAAGTTTTGTTCAGCAGGAATTTCAGACTGAACGTAGCTTTAACTTTCTGGAGAAAGAGAAGTATAAGAGAACTTGTAGCTTATTTGGTGAGGATAGAAGATCTTGGAGTTGTGGTAGATTGCCTTCCTGTACTCATCAATAGTTTACAGGAAGAAAAACAATATATCTCACTTGGCTGCTCTGTAGATTTGTTGCCTCTAGTAAAGTCACTACTTAAAAGCAAATTCGAAGAATATGTTATAGTTGGCCTGAACTGTCTTCAAGCAGTCATAAAAAGGTGGTAGTCAGAACTGTCATCCAAACCAGAAATTATAAATGATGGAAATATTCAGATTTTAAAACAACAATTAAGTGGATTGTGGGAACAGGAAAACCATCTTACTTTGGTTCCAGGATATACTGGTAATATAGCTAAGGATATAGATGCTTATTTATTACAGTTGCATTGAGAGATTTCATCTACTAAAGAGCATTTGAGTATTCAAAACATCCCTGGACTATATAATGTACAAAAAAAGGTCTTGTCTAAGAACTGTAAACTGTGGAAGAAATCAAAACTATTTTTTCTTTTCAAAAGCCACGTAATGAAACCACTAATGAAACCCTAACGATCTACTTCACATTGAAGTGGAAAAATATCCAAAAGGAGCAGCTTCAACTTCAATGAGGTGAAAGTGCACTATCAAGATTGTTCGCCTTTGCTGCATTTGGGACTTATATGGTTATTTGGTGACTTTGTTTAAGAACTACTGGGTCTTAATGCAATTCTGTATAAGAGTATAATTTATACTGTGTGAAAAAATAATCCAAGACTTATAACTAAGAACCACAAAGACCAATCATTATTAGCTCTTTTAAGATTGTGTTTTATTAAAAAAACACTTAAATGTGTGCAGCGATTTTCTTATGCTGAAAAAGACAAAGTTTAAAACGTCATAGCAAAAATCAATATTAAAATTTTTTGCTCACACCGAGATACTGTGTATGCAAAATGCCTTAATTAGTAACTAGCCAATGTGTTATTATGTTATGATACCAATATCTGTGTAAAAAAATTAAAACCAACCGTGATTCTGGCATGATAAAATCATGGAATTAAATCAGGGATTTACATTCATGTAGAATGTTGCTGAAATGTATTCCACACCAGTTTTAAAACTTGAGAATACTTTACTCTTTCTGATTTTTTTGCCAGAATCATATCATGTATGTATGTGCTATCCTTATCTAAAGAAAAAGGTAAATATGTATTTGTATGAATGTTTGGAAATGTCCATTCCGTTGGCTAATTTATATTCACTTTTTATTGTATACAGATGGCTGATATTTTTCATTTCTGTATCATTTAAACTTCCTTTATTTGAGTAAATTCACTAAACGTTTCTAAAAAAAAAAGAAAGAAAATTTTAGGCCGGGCTTGGTGGATCAGCCTGTAATCCCAGCACTTTGGGAGGCCGAGGTGAGTGGATTGCCTGAGCCCACAGGTTCCAGACCAGCCTGGTCAACTTGGCGAGACCTCATCTCCACAACAGATAAAAAATTAGCCAGGCACAGTGGCGCGCACCTGTAGTTCTGGCTACTTGGAAGGCTGAGATGGAAGGATCACTGGAGCCCAGCAGGTCAATACTGCGGTGGCTGTAGGTGTGTCACTGCACTCCAGTCTGGGCAACTGAGTGAGACTCCAACTCAAAAATAAAAATAAAAATTTAAAGCATCATCTGACAAGAATGTGATTCTCTAGATCTTACCCTATTGAAAATTCCTACCACACATGTCAGGACAATGAAAGCATCTGCCTCCAAAACTCAGTACCCAGAAGGCCTCAGTGGAGTGAAAAGCTTCATAGTGTGGCTGATGACCTAACCAGACACTGTGTGTGTTCTACCCATAATTATGGTTTTTGCTTTCTTCACTTCTCTTCCCCAGTGGCCAACCTCAGAAACCACCCAGTAGTTGTTTCTCCTCTAAATTCACCTTCTAGAGTGGTTAGTGAGGTTGAGTATAGTACATATGAATCCTCCCCATGTGCACACAGCTCTAGCCCACACTCTACCTGCTCCCGGGAAAGTCTTATCAACAAGGGTACTTGCATAATGAACATTTGTAAATCTAAGCCTGAATTGTACCCCACATCTTTAAAAGAAAAAAAAACGAAAATGTTCATGAAGGGCTGGGCGCGGTGGCTCATGCCTATAATTCCAGCACTTTGGGAGACTGAGGTGAGGGCAACTTAGCGAGACCTCATCTCTACAAAAAATCAAAATACTGGCTGGGCTTGGTGGTGCATTCCCGTAACTCTAGCTAGTTGGAAGGCTGAGGCTGAAGGATCACCTAAGCCCAGCAGGTTGAGACTACAGTGGCCGCGAGTGTGCTACTGCACTCCAGCCTAGGTGACAGAGTGTGACACTGAATCAAAAAAAAAAAAAAAGAAAAGAATGAAAAAGAAAATGCTCATGAAATCCTAGCTACATTGTACTTCCACCTCTTCACACATAGGGCATTCACCTCTGGATAACTTCTAACACTTTGTCTCAAAGAAGCTGGACGGATTCTCAGATCTCCCATGCTGTAGAAATCGTGGTGAATTCTGCAAATCTCCACCAATGACCTTTGATACAGTACCTATTATAAAAGCAACATGCAGCATTTACAGTGATCAAAGTACAATGCTAAAGTCAGCAGGGCTACCCTACAGGAGTCTATTTCAAAACTCTTGACAGCCGTGGCTGTTGGGTCATTATGGTGCTATTTCTACCTTAGACTTCTCTCAGGTCTGCATGCATCTACATGGAGTTCTTACATCTACCCCAGTCCTGGATTCCCCAGGTTCCTTGGAAGTCCTCAACCAAAAATGTGAGATTTATCCATCCCCTCTTTTATTCCCCATATACATTCTTGTTCCTCAATACTTCTTCATATCTAACATCTTTCTTTACCCTCACAACCACCACTTTAACTCATCATCTTGAGGCTAGACTATTATAATTGCCTCCCAGGTAATTTTTCTATTTCCTGCAATCTAGAGTCCATAGACTCATAAGAGGACCATGTATTGGCTTTTTCCAAAATTGTATCCATATGTGGTATTATGAATGCACTAAAATGTTAGAGGTCCAGAATAATATAAATAAGTGCCATAGTTAGATTCTGGTTGGTTGAGTTGCAATTGTATTGGAGCAGGGCTGGTACTGATTGGTTTCTTTCTATCTCTTTTTTCTGCATTATTTCTCTTCATGGCATTTGTCACTTACCCTCCTAGACTATAACTTCTTAAAAGGAATGGCCAAAATTGTAGTCTACTTCACTGCTTCTGGAAGCACTAAGTAGAGGTCTTGACTATTTGGTTAATCGATGAATTGATATAAAAATTATGGAGCTGGGAAATAGTAATGATTATAACTGATTAAAATATATATAACAATGTTGGCATTTATCTGTTGATATACATAAGAATGAGCTTTAAAATCCATAGGTTATGGCCGGGCTCGGTGGCTCAGCCTGTAATCCCAGCACTTTGGGAGGCCGAGGTGAATGGATTGCCTGAGCCCGGGTTCGAGACCTGCCTGGGCAACTTGGCGAGACCTCATCTCCACTATAAATCAAAAATAGCCGGGCATGGTAGTGCGCGCCTGTAGTTCCAGCTACTTGGAAGGCTGAGGCGGAAGGATCACCGGAGCTCAGCAGGTCGAGGCTGCAGTGGCCGGGAGCGGCCATTGCACTCCAGTCTGGGTGACAGAGTGAGACTCCAACTCAAAAAAAAAAAAAAAAATCCATAGGTTATTATGATTGGCAGGTGATATATAATTTGTAACTGCTTGGGCTTGGTTTGTTGGTGTTAAATGCTGTGATCTGGAGGGTAAAATAAAGGAAGGTATGGGTGATAAATTAAGGAGGAGGAGTAAGAAGCATGTAATTTCCAGAAAAGACAGCAAATAATGTCAAAGATATCAAGATGAGTAAAATATAAGTTCCCAGGGGTGATGTGAAAGGTAAAGATGTATAATTATTGTTATGTTTACTAGAAAAAATATAAAACCTGTGAATTTACCAACAATAATGTTTAAGGAACGAGTATAAATGGAGAGGAGTATGGTTTAAAGAAAAATACTAGGTAAAATATAGTAAGAGGTAATTAAAATATCAACCCATCCTAAAAGTATAAGTAAATGGCCATAGTCCAGGAAGTATAGGTTCAGGAGGTTGGAATAGCTCTGAGTCCTTATACCCAGCTCTGAGACTATAGCAAATTATATGCTCGGTTAATCTCAGCCTCTTCCTCTATAGAATAGTTACTATCAATAAATATCATATATTTCTTATAAACATTAAATGAGGCTGCATTCAAAGGTAGAAGTGATTTGTAAACCATAAGAATCTGTAGAAACAGGATGGGTGTGGTGGCTCATGCCCATAAACCCAGGACTCTGGGAGGTCAAGCCAGGAGGATTGCTTGAGCCCAGGAGACCAGCCTGGGTAACATAGTGAGACCTCGTCTCTATAAAAAAATAGAAAAATTAGTTGGACCCTTGCAATTCCTGAGATGCAGAAATGGAGCACCCTTTTCTTTTCTTTTCTTTTAAATCAACAAACCCTCCCTGGGAGGAAAATGCTGGGAGAGACTGTCTAAGTGAGGGCTTGTGAGCAAGTGGCCAAACCCCTGGTACAACAGCTAGTGCTGCAGCTTCTTTGCTTTGTCCCTGACTCTTCCCAGGTCACGGAAGCCAAGAACCATTATTTTTTTTTAACAGACAAAAGCAGCAGGGAGAAAATATCGCCCCAGGCTCTCCCTCACCAGTGCAGCAGGAGAAAGACTGCCAGCTCCTGGCTTTGCCTCACCACTTCAGCGTCTGGCAGGGCACTGGCAGCAGGGGCTGCGGAGGGAGTCCAGAGGCAAAGTTCCACGGAAGAGGACAAGAGAGGCACCGCACCACCATCTTGAAGGCGGGGCAGGAAAGTTCTCCGACTCGCTCACCACAGAGCACCAGACCCAATCTCTGTGACTAGTGGATTAACTACTCAGGGATTGATCGTGATCCAGAGGGAATATCCTGAAAGCACAAACTTCGGAGGGACCTGACAATTATTAAGTTCCAGGCACCCCACCCCCTACCCTGATCCAGCCGCGGGACAAAGGGTGTAGCTAAAAAAGGATGAGGAAGAACCCCAAAGAGATCAGTGAACAAATCCAGAGCCTAGATCAGGGAAGAATAGAGGACTGAGCAAACATCAAAAGGGAACTCCTCTTCCACTGACACTGAATAACAGAACTAAAGAGAAAAGCAAAAGATCTCTCACAAATGAGGAAAAACCAAAGGAAGACCTCAGGCAATTTCAAGTATACCAAAGACCAAATTCCTAAAAAATTCAGACCTTGGTGCCCAAACAATGGAAGTCACCAACGACTGGCCCCAGAATATGACAGGAAGTAGGGAATGGATGGAAAGAGTGAATAAGACTCAAAAAAGACAAGCTGCAACACTGAAAGAACTTGTAACAGAGATTTAGGCAATAAAAAAATTCATCCAGGAAATAAATAACAAGATGACAAGCATGGAAAGCAGAATCAATCTAGCTGAAGGAGAACTTGAAGACCAGAACATAGAATTAACCTGCTCTGTAAAAAACATAGAAAGAAGTCTCAGAAAGAAAGAACAAAGCCTACAAGAGATGTGTGATTATATCAAGAGGCTGAACCTACACCTGATTGGTATCCCAGAAGGAGACAAGGAAATGGAGAACAACTTGAATGAAGCAAGTATTCCAGGAGGCAATCCAAGAAAACTTTCCCCACCACACCAGAGATGTGACCAGTCAAGCACAAGAGATACAGAGCACCCCCACAAGACATCAAATGAGAAGACCACCACCTAGACACATAATAATTCGCATACACAAAGTGGGCACAAAAGAAAAATTCCTAAAGATAGAAAGAGAGAAAGGTCTTTCCTACTGGGGAAAACCAATCAGAATAGCAACAGACCTACTGGTAGAAACACTACAAGCAAGAAGGGACTGGAGCCCTATATTCAAAGTCCTCAAAGATAAACAATTCCAACCTAGAATTTCCTACCCAGTCAAACTCAGCTTCATCAGTGATAGAAAATTAAAATCCTTCCCAGACATCCAACCCCTAAGAGATTATGCAGCTTTCAGATCAACTCTACAGGAGACACTTAAAAAGAAAGAAGAAAGAAAAAAAAAGAATGACCCACACTTCCCAAGAGAACATCTGAGCACAGAATCAACAGAGAACATAGTGCAACAAGAAACTTGAAAACACACACATATATCAATCCCAAAGCCAAAAGAAAGCAAGCAAAGAAAAAACTTTATAAGAACCCCATGACAGCAATAAACAATCACATTTCAATAATCAGCCTGAATGTGAATGGACTAAATGTACCACTGAAAAGACACAGAATGGCAAAATTGATAAGAAACCATGACCCAATTATTTGCTGCATCCAGGAGACTCATCTCACTTCAAGGGACACACATAGACTCAAAGTTAAAGGATGGAAAATGTGTTTCCAGGCAAATGGATCACAAAAGAAGGCAGGAGTTGCAATCTTAATATCAGACAAAATAACATTTAAGCAATCAAAAATTTTAAAAGATGCAAAAGAATACTACATAATGATAAAAGGTTCAATCCATCAACAACAAATATCTATTCTAAACATATGTGCAACCAACACAGGAGCACCAGCATTTATAAAGCAAACTAAGCATTTACTAAGTAAACTAAAAAAAGATATTGACTCTACACTATTATAGCAGGGGACTTGAATACCCCACTAACAACTCTAAATAGATCATCAAGGCAAAAAATCAATAAGGAGATCCAGAACCTAAACTTGACACTCGACTAAATGGACTTAAAAGATACCTACAGATTATTCCATGCAACAACCACAGAATACACATTCTACTCATCACCACATGAAATGTACTCCATCTTTGTACATCTTTGGCCATAAAACAAGCATAAACAAATTCCATAAGGTTAAAATCTTGCCGTGCACACTCTGAGACCACAGTGGAATAAAAATACATATCAACATCAACAACATTTCCCCAAAGTCCACAAAGACATGGACACTAAACAACATGATGCTGAACAACTACTGGATCAACACTGAAATCAAAGCAGAAATCGAAAGATTCCCAGAAACTAATGTGCGGGGGACCAGCCCCTGCATAAAGAATTTGGAGGTCCCTTGGAAGGTGTGGCAGCATCAGCGAATATTCTGGAGAAATAAAAAGAAAGAGAGAGACTGGACTCTCTCTAGTGCAGAAGCCGTTTATTGGGACCAACCGTGAGTCTTTTATCCCAAATTTTCACATGTTAAATCACAAGACTTTCATGTGAACACAAGGCTAGGTGGATGAGGCGCATCCCCCCCCACCCACCAGGTGTTTCCTTAAGCATGAGGAAGGACAATCCCAAAATTATCTCACTGTTCCTTATGCTTGGTTTATATTCCTCAAAAGCAATATAACAATTCTAACATCATAAAATCCTAATAATCAATAACTTCTAAAACTTATGCATACCCAACACCTAATGACTGACTTAAATCCTAATACCTTTCTATTCTGTGCTAACTTTACCTGTACTATAAAAAACTCTTAATCATAGCTCAGACCAGTTCCTAAAGAATGTGGCCTAGTCCAAAGATCACACTGGGCCATTTCCAGGAACAATTGATTATGATCTCTTAACAAAATGGCTATTCTAAAATCCTATGTATCTATCTTAATTTCTATAAAAGTTTCTAATTCCTAATCCTGATATATAAGGCTGATCATCAGCAATAAAGCTTCTAAAATAAAACCCAAATACAAACAGTAATTGTACTAAAGCTAAAACTGCAATTAGTAGAAAGTGGGAACAATGAAATTTCTAAAGTTAGCTTTATTCTTATAAAACCTCAAATTATCATGTTTGATCATGCTTGAACTAATCATAATTCCCTGGCGTAGCGTGACCTATTCTAAGATACTTTCTATGAATAAAATAAATTCAGTTTCTATTATAAGCAGAAAAAACCTACACTAATTGTAACTAAAGAACCAGTTCAAAAGAATGCAGCCCAGCCCAAAGTGGACCCTGGGCCCTTAGGAATGTGGCCCAGTCCAAAGTTTGTGCTGGGCCATTTCTGGTAACTGTAGATAATAACCTATTCCATCTAAAGCTGGAAACAGCTCTCTAAATGTATATACTAATTCTACAAATATACTTTTAAATCTTATAAAGAAGCTTGTATCATGTATAAGGCTCCCAAATGTAACCTGAGTTTGAACTGTGTTAAGTTTAAAGCCGAAACCACAGTCTGTGAAAAACGGGAACAATGGATCCCTAGAATCAGACATGCCTGTCATATTCTCAGAACTTCATGCTTAGATCATCAAAGTCCCTGCCAGTGGGTCACGCCAAACAACAAAGAAAGGAGGAGGGAATGGGCCTTCAGCTCCTGAACACAACCTGGTGGTCTCAGGGTCCACAGCCTGCCTGGATCCCTAACGCTCAAGCGGGCCTCCACGGCCGGCTCCCAACACTAATGAAAATGAAGAAACATCTTACCAAAGCCTCTGGGATGCCATGAAATCAGTTCTCAGAGGGGAATTCATAACTCTACGAGCACACATCAAGAAAATGGAAAGATCACAAGTGGAGAGCCTAACAAATCACCTAAGGGAGCTGGAAAGAGAAGACCACCAAAACCCCAACTTCCACAGAAGAATCCAAATCACCAAAATAAGAGCCCAAATACAAGACACAGAAGACAAAAATATCATAGAAAACATCAACAAAACAAAAAGCTGGTTCTTTGAAAGAATTAACAAGATTGATGGATCCCTAGACAGAATGACCAAGAAAAAGAGAGAAAAAGCCCAAATAAACACAATCAGAAATACAAAAGATCAACTCACAACTGACCCTGAAGAAATACAAAAGACTATCAGAGATTACTATCTACACCTATATGGAGACAAACTTGATAATCTAAATGAAATGGAGAACTTTCTGATATTACACAACCTCCCCACGTTGAAACAAGAAGACACTGAGACACTAAATAGACCAATAAAAACCCAGAAAATTGACTCTGTCACACAAAAACTACCTACAAAAAAAAGCCCTGGACCAGATGGCTTTCCAGCAGAATTCTACAAAATGTACAAGAAGGAACTGATACCAATCCTTTTGAAAGTATTCCAGGCAATTGGGAAAGATGGCATTCTCCCCAAATCATTTTACGAAGCTAACATCACACTGATACCCAAACCAGGTAAAGATCCAACAAAAAAAAGAGAACTACAGGCCAATATCCCTTATGAACACAGATGCAAAAATCCTTAATAAAAAACACATCTCAAAACTCATCCACCATGACCAAGTAGGCTTCATCCCCAGGATGCGGGGCTGGCTCAACATTCACAAGACCATAAATATCATTAAATACATCAACAGATGTAAAAACAAGAACCACATGATTATATCATTAGATGCAGAAAATTTTTTTGGTAAAATCCAGCATCCCTTCCTGATAAAAATCCTCAAACACCTAGGTATAGAAGGAACATACCTCAAAATAGTAAGTGCCATCTACGATAAACTCACAGCTAACATGTTGCTAAATGGACAGAAACTGGAAACATTTCCCCTAAAAACCGGAACCAGACAAGGCTTCCCACTCTCACCCCTCTTGTTCAACATTGTGTTGGAAGTCCTAGCTTTGACAATTAGACAAGAAAAGGAAATCTGGGGTACCCAAATAGGAAAAGAGGAAGCCAAGTTACCCCTCTTTGCTGACGATATGATCCTATACCTTGAAAATCCAAGAGAATCTGTCAAAAACCTGCCTGCCCTGATAAGGGACTTAGGCAAAGTCTCAGGGTGCAAAATATATGTGCAAAAGACAATTGCATTCCTATACACCAACAACAAGCAGGCAGAGGCCCAAATTAAAAGCACAACCCCATTCACAATAGTCACACAAAAAATGAAGTACCTCAGCATCTTCCTAACCAGAGTAGTGAAAGACCTTTACAATGAGAACTACAAACCACTGCTCAAAGAAATCCAAGAAGACACAAACGAATGGAAATATATTCCATGCTTATGGATAGTAAGAATCAACATTGTTAAAATGTCCATCCTACCAAAGGCAATCTACAGATTCAGCACAATATCCATTGTTACCAACGTCATTTTTCTCAGACCTGGAAATGACAATACAGAAATTCATATGGAAACATAAACAACCACGAATAGCCAAAACAATCCTTAGCAAAAGAAACAAAGCAGGAGGTATTACACTTTAGACTTCAAACTTTATTATAAGGCTACAGTAATCAGAACAGCCTGGTACTGGTACAAGAACAGGCACATATACCAATGGAACAGGATAGAGATTGCAGAAGCAAAGACTCAATTTCTCAACCAACTCATCTTTGACAAAGCCTCCAACAACAACCACTGGGGAGAGGAGAATCTATTCAGTAAATGGTGCTAGGAAAACTGGCTGATCACCTGCAGAAGATTGAAACAGGATCCCTATCTATCACCATACACAAAAAATTAACTCTAAATGGATCAGTGACCTAAACATAATACCTTAAACTAGCCGGGCTCGGTGGCTCAGCCTGTATCCCCCACCTTTGGGAGGCTGAGGTGAATGAATTGCCTGAGCCCGTGGGTTCAAGACTCGCCTGGGCAGGTGAGACCTCATCTCTACAATAAATCAAAAAATTAGCTGGGCGTGGTAGCGCGCACCTGTAGTTCCAGCTACTTGGAAGGCTGAGGCGGAAGGAGCGGCCACTGCACTCCAGTCTGGGTGACAGAGTGAGACTCCAACTCAAAAAAAAAAAAAAAAAAAACCCTCAAACTATAAGAATCTTAGAAAAGGCAGGAGACACCGTTATGGAAAGTGGAACTGGCAACCAATTCCTGTTCAGAACCCTAAGTGCCCATACCCTTATAAATAAGATAGACAAGTGGGACCTCATCAAACTAATGAGCTTCTGCAAAGCAAAAGAGACCATCAAGAGAGCAGAAAAACAGCTTACAGAATGGGAAAAAATATTTGCCAATTATTTATCTATCAAATGCCTAACATCTAGGATCTACAAGGAACTCAAACATGCCAAAAGGAAAAAACAAAACAAACAGACCCATTAAAAAGTGGGCAAAAGACTGAATGGACACTTCACAAAAGAAGATATATGGGTAGCCAACAGACACATGAAAAAGTACTCAGCCTCACTCATCATCAGAGAAATACAAATCAAACCACATTGAGATACCACCTAACCCCTGTAAGAATGACCATCATTAATAAAACAGACAACAGCAGATGCTGGCGAGGATATGGAGAAAAAGGAACGCTTCTACACTGCTAGTGGGAATGCAAACTATGCAACCTCTTTGGAAGACAGCATGGCAATTTCTGAAAGAACTAGAAATTGACCTTCCATATGACCCAGCAATTCCCCTACTAGGAATATATCTGGAGGAACTCAAATCCTTCTACAAAAAATATACCTGCACATGTATGTTTATTGCAGCTCTATTCACAAAAGCAAAAACATGGAACCAAACATGTTGCCAATTGAAGCTGAACTGGATTAAAAAGTGTGTTACGTATACACAATGGAATGTTATGCAGTCATAAAGAAGGACAAATATATGGACTTTGCAACAACTTGGATACATTTCTTTTAATTATTTTTTTTTTCAGTTGGAGTGTCACTCTGTCGCCCAGACTGGAGTGCAGTGGCCACTCCCGGCCACCACAGCCTTGACCTGCTGGGCTCCGGCGATCCTTCCGCCTCAGCCTTCCAATAGCTGGAACTACAGGCACATGCTACCACACCTGGCTAATTTTTGCTTTATTGTAGAGATGAGGTCTCGCCAAGTTGCCCAGGTGGGTCTCAAACCCGCAGGCTCAGGCAATCCACTCACCTCAGCCTCCCAAAGGCGTGAAATTACAGGCTGAGCCACTGAGCCCAGCTGGATACATTTAGACTCCTTCATACTCAGTGATCTATCACAGAAACAAAGAACAGAGTACCCTATGTTCTCACTCATAAGCGGACCTTGAACAATTATAATACTATAAGAAAGCAATTGGCACTTGTGGGAAACTGTCAGGGGAAGGAGGTGGGATTGGCAGTTGAGGGAAACTGCTAGGGGAGGGAGGGGCATATCTCATCAATAGGGGTACCTGCATAATCAACGCTTGTATACCTAACCCTGAGTTGTACCCCACATCTTTATAATTTTTTTAAAAAAATTGTTGGGCATTTTAGTGTGCATCTATAGTGCCAGCTACTCAGGAGGCTGAGACAGAAGGATTGTCTGAGCCGAGGAGGTCAAGGCTGTGGTGAGCTGTGATCATGCCACACTGCACTGTAGCCTGGGTAATAGAGTGAGACTCCGACTCAAAAAAAAAAAGAATCTATAGAAATAAATTGCATTAAGTATGGTTAGAAAGGCAAATGGTGAAACTATTCATCTTTGATATGCTGCAACCCCTCCAAATTATATAATAGTGTTAATATATATAGAAGCATGTAAGTCTTCAGAGCATGGGCTTTACAGTTTTCAAGTTAATTCAGTATTGTATTCCAACTCTGAATCATTTAACATCCTTTATCTTCAGTAATATAATCTCAAAAAATTAGTACAATTTTAGCACCTAATTCATCAGAATATTTCTGAGAATTAAGCAACACATATAAAGCCTTTATGCAACTAATCATAAAAGCAATTATTGATATTATAATAATTAAGTAGGGCAAACTGCACTAGAATTAGTGCCAGCATGACTTTTTTTTAACTTTTAAATTAAAAAGTAGAAAATACATAGAGAACTCTGACATGAGCAATTGTAGAAATTCGTCTTATAAAAATTCTTAAGACAAGCAAACATTCCTAACAAGGTACTCTTGGAAACTGATAGCAAGAAAATGACCCTGGGTAACCATCCTGGGAAAATGAGGAGTATAACATGTCATCTTTCTGTGACTCACCCTAGTGAGGTCTGAAAGTCCAAACCTGGGTTAGAAAAATTGACTAAAGAATACAAAGCCGTGAAGTTGGTCACCAAGGAGCTTTGCCAGAAAGATAAACTGTTGCTGCAAGAGTCCACAAATATGTCATATTTCCAAAGCTCAAGTCCAAGTTTGGATACCACGTGTGAATTTTTAACATAAAGAATCTCAGTTCTGCAGACATAATGACCATGTTCATATCATGCCTGCTTCTAGAATTACTTCTGATTCTGAGTCCTTGATCCTCTAATTCTACCTTGGTAACTAACTGACTTACTATAACTATTAATCACTTGAACACTTGGTCATTGGATATGACACATTACCAATGCTTGGCTAAGCAAGGCAGCCACAGTTTTGTGGTTAAACATTCAGACTGTAGCGCCAGACTGCCCAGGCTTGAATTAACTGGCTTTTCTACTCACAAACTGCATGACCTGAGGCAAGTCACTTTCCTTGATGTACCCTACTTGAGAAATGGGAATAACATGAAGACTTTTCTTTTAGGCATTTTGGTTCTATTGAGAGGTTGCTTATAATAGTACTTGCCACAGAGTAAACTCTTCATAAGCATAAGCTGTTATCATTATAAGAAACTATTTCCAACCAGATGTGGAGACTCAAGCCTGTAATCCCAACACTTCGGAAGGCCAAGGCAGAAGAATTGCTTGAGCCCAGGAGTTTGTGACCAGCCTGAGAAAGACAGTGAGACCTTCCCTCTACAAAATAAAAAAAAATAAATAAATTGTAGGCCAGGATTTCACACCTTTAATCCCAGCACTTTGGGAGGCAGAGGCAAGAGGATTACCTGAGCCCAGGGGTTCATGACCTGCCTGAGCAAATTGGCAAGACTTCGTCTCTTTAAAAAAAAAAAAAGGAAAAGAAAGAATAGAAAAAAGAATTTTTTTAAAAAAGTTAGTTATTTCCCTTAAACAGCAATCCTCAAACTTTAGCTCCACCAGAATCCTATGGAAGGCTTGTTAACACAAGGATCCCTGGCCCTATCCCTATGGTCTTTGATTCTGTGGGTCTGGGATGGAGCCTGTGGATTTGTGTTTTTAACAAGGTCCTGGGTGATGCTGGATACAGATCCTGCTGGTCCCAGCACCATATCTTGAGAACCACTGCCATAATACATTCATTCCAAATTCTCATCTAAAGCTTACATGTGATGTAACTACAGGTAATAAAACAAGGTCATTTTCTTTTTCTAAAAATCTTTTTTTGAGATAGGATCTCACTCTGTCGCCCAGGCTGGAGTGCAGTGGCAAAATCATAGCTCACTGCAGCCTCGACCTCCTGGGGCCTAAGTGATCCTCCTGCCTCAGCCTCCTGAGTATTTGGGACTACAGGGGTGTGCCACCACACCCAGTTAATGTTTTATTTTTATTTACGTAAAGATGGTGTGTTGCTGTGTCGTCCAATCTAGTCTTGAACTCCTGGCCTCAAGCAATCCTTCTACCTCAACCTCCTAAAGTGCTGGGATTGCAGGCATGAGCCACTGCACCCATCACATTTTCATGATGTCAATTCAGTGTTTATGAATATCAGGAGCCCCTTTGGGAATTGCAGGAGCTATTACACATGGCCAAGTTGGTAAGGGTGATTCTGGAGGCATTTCTACCTTGAGACAGTGGGGCTGGAGATGAGAGAAGGGAACCCTGTCCAAGCAGAAATAGTAGTATTTAAATCCAATTCTCTTAATACCTCTTTCAAAAGAGAGATTTCTCTGAGGCATAATGTGCAATGGAATATTATTCAGTCTTAAAAGATAGGGATATCTTGCCAATGCCACAAATGGATGAATCTAGGGGACATTATACCAAGTGAAGTAAGTCATACACAAAGAAAACTTTTGGTGATCTCACTTACACATGCAATCTAAAAAACGAAGGTCAAATTTACATAGGTGGAGATGCTTCAAGGTGAGTGGGTCTATGCAAGAAAGAGGTTGACATGCCCAGTTTCTTGAAAGAAACATTTATTTATTTATTTATTTATTTATTTATTTGAGTTCAAATCTCTTTGTTACCCAGGCTGGAGTACAGTGGCACAATCATGGCTCACCATAACGTTGACTTCCTGGGCTCAGGCGATCCTCCCACCTTAGCCTCCTGAGTAGCTGAGACTACACAAGTGTGTCACCATGCCCAGCTAAAGAAAGAAACATTTAACAGGAACTCATGAGCAGAAGTCACATCTGTGTCTCAAGTGGTGTCAAGATAAGCAGGTGAATCTCCATGCCATTTACCCCCCAGATTAAGGGCTTATACACCATAGGGAATGGGTAATTTAGAAGAAATGACAATTGAAGTATGGTGACCTCAAGGTTGTTTGTCCTCAGGGCCAGATTTACAGTAAGTACACACTCTTATAAGGAACAATAGATAAATAGAAAATCTTCAAGGTCTTCACAGAACAGGAGTTAATCAGAAGTCAGCATGGCCAATTAACAACCAAGATCAAGTGTTTGGCCTCCACAGAGGATAAAATACTGATTACTGGGGTTGGGGGCAGGAAATGGAGGGAGGTTGGTCAGTTAATACAAAGTAGCAGACATGTAGGACGAAGAAGTCTAGAGTGCTAATATACGACATGAGGACCATAGTTAATAAAATGGTATTGTATTTGGGATTACTACTAAAGGAGTTTTGTTTTGTTTTGTTTTCTGAGTTGAGGTCTCATTCTGTCACTCAGGCTGGAGCGCAGTGGCACAATGGCATCTCACCACAGCTTGACCTTCTGGGCTCAGTTGATCCTTCCGCCTCAGTCTCCTGAGTAGCTGGGTCTACAGGCCTGCACCACCATCCCCTGGCTAACTTCTTGATTTTTTGTAGAGAAGTCTCCCTGTATAGCCCAGGCTGGTCTCAAACTCCTGGACTTAAGAAATACTCTCACCCCAGCCTCCTGGGATTATGGGCGTGAGCCACCAGACCCAGCTACGAGTAATTAATTTTAGCTACTCTTGCCACAAAAACAAAAATTAACTGTGAGATAATGGATACATTCATTTGTTCCACTTAACCATTTTATTATGTATACATATCCCATAACTTCATGCTGTATGCCTTAAACACACACAATTTATGTTTAAAAGCCCCCCAAAAAAGGAAAAAACAGAAAAAGAGGGTTTAAACAGAACATTCAAATTGCAGGCATCCCAGGTTGTTATCACTAACTCTCAGCCTTCCAACAGGACTCTGGGGAGCTCCAGAACCCAGGACAGTCCTCTGTGATTAAAGCAAACCCTCAAATCAAAAGGCCCACCTGTGACAGGTAGACAAGATCCTGGAGGACATGGACGGGTGGCCACTGGCACTGCTCTGTCCCCAGCCCGGGCTTGCGGACTTGCCCTGGGAATTTGGAAACGAGGAGGAAGAGAGTGGAGACAACAAGCTTTCCGCGCCTGCAAAAGCAAAAGGGGGCTCAGTGGTCGATTTCTATCTGTGTGCTGCAGAGCCCCCGCCGATCCCCAGACGCCGGACTCGGGCTCCCTGCGCCGTCGCCCCGCCTCCCGCCTCCCTCCCCCCGGCCCTGGACCGGCTCAGCGCCACCAGGCTGAGCTCCGGACCAGCAGGCGGCTGAGCCCATTGGTCACCAGGGCACGGAGGTGAGCGGCTGGCCAATCCCTTCCTGGGAGCGGATGGGACCCACGGACCGGGGCTGGCGTGGGGATGGAGCGAGTTCCCGGAGGAGCAGGCGCTGGGGCGGGCAGGTCGGAGAGCTGAAGGTGGGGAGGAAGACCCGCGGGGGGATGAACGCTAACTAGAGCAAGCCACTTCTACGGGTGACATGCCTGGCAAAATCACACCCTGATTTTGGAGAGAAGGTCAGTAGATGGAGACCCTTACTGGAGACACCTATGCCAGATTTGTCCAAACAAGTCAATGTGAGGAGAAACTCCTGGGACCTGTGGGCAAAAATGAAGTGAGAGCAATCCTTACAAGTGACAACTTTAAGGAGTTCTAAAGCACACTACTGAGGGAAGTGAAAGGGCATTTTTAAAACCTCCACTTTGCCTTTTGTTTCTGTGACAACAAAACCCACTCTCATAATAAAGGGACACTCTGGGTTCATTTGGGCACGGGTTAAATTGGAGAAGTACCTCCCGTTCTCTCTGAAGGGGAAACTCCTGAGATGTGAGCCAGAAAGACTCACTTTGGGAGCAGAGAGAGCTTTTCCTCATTCAAGTTTGGGTACAGCTTTCCGTTTCCTGGGAAGATTTTTCTGTCTCTGCCTATGTCACAAGAGGATTCAGGACCCGAAAGAAGAGATCAGGTATTGTCAATTTCCTACTTCATTATGTACAATTTCAGGTTTAAGTTTGTGTGAATCCTCTATTCAGATGTTCTTTTATATGTTTGATTCTTTTAAAACACTTGAATTTTGGCATGCCCAGAACTTCTATTTTAACGCTGAACAAGAGAATTGCTTTCCTCCTGCTGTTTCTTTCCTTGCTTATCTCATAATAACAAGGTGGAAATGCTGTCTCCAATCATAAAGCTTGTTTAAAATCTTTGTAACCAGGTGACAGTGACAAAAGTGGTCATGTGACTAATCCTATGTGAAATTTTAATGTGGGCTACATACTACTAACAATTCCATCATCTTTATCTGCATGAAGATGCAAGCAATTCAGTCTCTGTTATTTCTAGCATAGTTTATAGCTAAAGGATGGTTATTGGTAAAATCCAGAACAATGCTATTCCAGGAAACATTGAGATTTCTAAATTATGAAGGTCACGTTTCTTAGAAAAAGCATAATAAAGAGTTTATTTCAACCCTTATGTGTTCTGCATGTCAGGAGAGACTTAGGTTCGGATCTCTGGGCTTGTCCCACATGTGGGTAACAGATATCATTTTCTCCACAAGCTGAGCACACTTCCCTACTCATGCTCCCCCTACCCTCCTGTGACAGACATGAGGGGGAGAGGAAACCAAGGATGGAGGCAGAGAGATGTTCTAAGCAGATCAAAAGCAGTCAGCACCATGCCTGCACAAGGTCAGCATGGCCCACTGCAGTGAGTGTCCAAGACTCAAGTCCCCTGGTCAGTTACTGTTGCTTGTGGTCACTACTTGGCAGTGAAGTGTCCAGTGTGTCTTTTTTGGCAAGAACTTGAAAACCTGTTAGAAAGAGATTTATTCTCCCTTCCAGTGGATTATTACAGCTTTAAAAATGTTTTTGAAGAAGGTTTTATAAGATGAAAAAATATACTTACACATTAAGTGATAAAATATATTATAGAATTGTATGATCATATATATACATATATATATATTAGTTTCCCGAAAGAACTAATGTATCCAAAGGAAACTAAGCCTTATGTATTTCAGTTGTCACACGACCTTCATTAAGGCATCTACTTTTCCTTTTTATGAATCCATCCCTAAGTAAAAGAGATTGCTGCTTTTTGTTTAGGAGTGAGAAGCTGTGAAGAAATTTTCACAACAATAAATATCCCACTTGAGCACAAAACTCAGTGTGAGGCTGGTGCACATTATGGTTTTGTAAAGAGTGTGTTTTACCATGAAAGGTATGAAAGAAATTGGCCACTTGCAACCCTTAAGAAAGGTCTCCGAGACCTGTGTGTGGTAGGCCTGGTACTAGAACTGTATTTTTAACTTCTAGGTGCGATGCTTTTTCAGAATGAAGGTGAAAGGCAAAGGAATCACCTGCTTGCTGGTCTCCTTTGCTGTGATCTGCCTGGTGGTCATACCTGGGGGCAGGGCCTGTCCCCGTCGCTGTGCCTGTTACATGTCTACAGAGGTACACTGCACATTTCGGTACCTGACTTCCATCCCAGACGGCATCCCGCCCAACGTGGAACGCATCAATTTAGGGTGTGTGGAACCCTGTCTTATCCTCTTCTCAGGGAGGGATCAGTCACACTGGTGACTTGTCGCTTAATCACCTGTGACTGGAAGATTGGCTAATCAATCACTTTAATGATATTTATCTTCTGAAATGAGCTCATGAGAATCTTAAGTTTGTTGGGAGCATTAAGGAAATGTTTCCTGGTAAAGTTTTGCTAGGAGAAAGTTATTCTAGAATTTGAAGGCCCTCTTGGTAGGTTGGAAGGCCCATGATTGTAGAAAAGCTTCCTTTGCCACATTCTCACTAGAAAATACTACACCTACTGTTAGGAATCAAGAATATGATATATCGTAAAAGATGATAGGGCAGTTGGAAGTGTCCTCTTGTGTAAAAAAATATGAAAAGTCTACCATATTCTTTTTTAAGACCCTTTGACTTCTTTTAGTACAAAATTATTTAAAATGCATATATAATTAAATCTGCCCAAAGAAAATTGTATTATAAAGGTTCATGAAGTGTGTGTGTGTGTGTGTGTGTGTGTGTGTGTGTGTGTGCATGAAGTTGGACTTAATGCCATTTATTTGGCATTAGTGAGCCTCTACTATATGCCAAGCACAATGGCTGGCATTGGGGGTGAAATGATGAACAGGGTACATTTTTTACTTTGAGAAGCTATAGTTATAGAGAGAAAACATGCCCAGTGAGTACAATTTAATACGAACTGCAATAGAGCGTACCAAGCACCTTGGGAACAATCGCTAATAATAGTAGTAACATTGTGTGCTTACTATGTCCTGGCATTGGGCTAAACACTCTACAAGTATTTACACATTTAGTCCTTGTATCCTCCTTGGAGTGAGTTCTATTATCTGCATTTCATGGATGAGAAAACTGGGACACAGAAAACTTACTGATTTTACCCAGGTTGCACAACGACTAAGTTGAGCCTGAGCTCTTCATCATACCCAAACCAAAAGCCCTAGCCTGGGCTCCAAGGCTGAGTTTCTTCACCGCTACTGATGAATTCCACCTGGGAGAGTGAGGGGACAGTGTCATTTAAAAAATGAGCTAGGTTGGGCTTGGTGGCTCAGCCTGTAATCCCAGAACTTTGGGAGGCCGAGACGAGTGTATTGCCTGAGCTTGTGGGTTCAAGACCCACCTGGGCAACATGGCAAGACGTCATCTCTACAACAAATCAAAAATGAGCTAGGTGTGGTAGCACGCACCTGTAGTTCCAGCTACTTGGAAGGCTGAGGCAGAAGGATTGTCAGAGCCCAGCAGGTCGAGGCTGCAGTGGCCGGGAGTGTGCCACTGTACTGCAGTCTGGGCGACAGAGTGAAACTCCAACTCAAAAAAAAAAATGAACTGGGTCTTAAAAGCGTTCACAAATAGAAAAAGGTAGAGGCAAGGACATTCCAACCTGAAGGAACCATTTACACATAAAAGTTTAAAAGTGAGAAGGGATGTGGCACGTTCTGGGAACATGAATACTGTGGTTGTAACTGAGATTGCAAGGACTAAATACAGAGTGACCTTTGGCATCTGGTGAATTTCAGTAATATTTCAGGCATTTGATTATCATATGAGGGCACACTTAAAATGAAAGGTATAGGGTGTGTGTGTGTGTGTGTGTGTGTGTGTGTGTGTCTTTGCTTTGGTATTGAGCATTAATTGACAGACTTTGCCTGTGCCTAGAATGACACTTCTTATTTCAGGTACAACAGCTTGGCCAGATTGACAGAAACAGACTTTTCTGGCCTGAACAAATTGGAGTTACTCATGCTGCACAGCAATGGCATTCACACAATCCCTGATAAGACTTTTTCGGATCTGCAGGCCTTGCAGGTGAGACCGGTGGAAAGAGGGGATAGGCTAAGGAGGGGAGGTGGGACCTGTGAGATGGACCCTCAAAGACCGCCCATCCATACAGAATCCAAAAAGAAACATTCTGTAAAATAGAAGCAGACATCAAGGAGGATTGTCAAATAACTGATTTCTTTTTAAATGCAACTGTATATGGAAATTAGAACAATAAGAACATTCTGAGGCAAGTTTTCTTATACCTCGGACTAATAGGAAAAAAAAACCAATACTCAGGGATTAATGAATGTTTAAAATTGAATTCTAAAAGGTTGCTTCTAGTCACCTTTATCTGGGAATTGCATGTGTTTCCTAAAAATAATGACTATCTTAGACAGGTGTTAACTTTCTATAAATCAATATGCTTTTTTTTTCTCCCAGTTTCACTTTACTTATTTACGCCCTGCCTTGTTCAAACAATGTTTTTAAGTCATGGGGACTCCTAACAATGCATAAAATGTTATAAGGATGATCACCCAAGTAAATGAGAAGGTAAAAGTTATAACAAGTCTAGGGATAAGAATACAAGCACTATGAGAAAAGGTATACATAGAGACCATTATGTCTGCTATAAGTAGGCCTTGAAGCTTTTGAGACGCTAAGTCATAATACTTGATGTCTATTAAAATTTCAAAATAAAAAATACTACTGTTCAGGAGTGGTACAACCATTTCTGATTTTTAAATCAGAAATGTCTTACCAAGCTCCTTATACAATACCATGTAACAAAATTAAGTCAATAATATCTTTGTAAAAAAATAAAGTGCTGGGAGTCACAGAGCCTTTTAATGTATCCTAGAGCTATGGAAGGAAGGTTGTAGCCACAGTGGGGAGCAAGAGAATATAATATAGGATTCTGTTGTTGTGGCTTAATTTGGAATGTATGTCTTCAGAGGAATAGATGGACTGCATGTCCTTCATGGAATTCTCTACATATATTTATTCTCTTGACCAGGTTTTCAATTGATATTGAAGAACACTGAGTTGGAAATTGTATTCCCAGGTAGCATTTGAGGCAAGCTCTTCTATGTTGTCAATTTAATGTTTCTTTTCTTCTCAGGGATGTTGGCATCTCAGAAAAGCATCTTCAACAGAGGTGACAGCTTAGGCCAAGTCAGGAAAATATGATGAGAAATCATTGTTCTTATTTGTATTTCTTTTTTCTTTTTGGGAAAAGAGTATGTTCAACTAGTAAGAAATATATTCAACTGGAAAGGAAATTGGAGGCTGCCTATGCATTACTGAAATATTCAAAATTATTTTAATTTCAACTCAATAACAATCATATTACTCATAACCAAAAATTAGGAAACACCCCAAATGTCCCTCAATGGATGCACGGATAAACAAAATGAGGTACATGCAGATGGTGGAATACTATTCAGCAAAGAAAAGGATATAAGGCTGATACATGCTACCGTAAGGGTGGGTCTTGGAAACATTTTGCTAAGTAAAAGAAGATAGACACAAAAGGTCACCTATTGTATAATTTCATTTATATAAAATGTCCAGAGCAGACAAATCTGTAGAAACAGAAAATAAATTAGTGGTTGTGTAGGCTAGGAGGAGGAGGAAAATTACTACTGATAGGTATCAGTTTTTATTTTGAGGCAAAGAAAATTTTCTAAAATTAATAGAGATGGTTGCACAACTCTGAATTTGCTAAAAACCAATAAATTGTACGTATTAAAAAGATGAATTTTTTGGCATGTGAAATATATTTCAATAAACTAAACCAACAGACTCTTTTATGAAACACTCAATGAATCTTAAGTTTACTTGAAAAACAAATATATATATAATAGAGACAATATCTTGCTCTGTTGCTGAGGCTGGTCTTGAACTCCTAGCCTCAAGCCACCCTCTCAAAGTATTGGGATTACAGATGTGATCCACTGCACTTGACTAAGATACTTTTTTTTTTTTTTTTTTGAGTTGGAGTCACACTCTGTCTCCCAGACTGGAGTGCAGTGGCCGCTCCTGGCCATCGCAACCTCGCCTGCTGGGCTCCAGCGATCCTTCCGCGTCAGCCTTCCGAGGAGCCGGAATTACAGGCGCGCGCTACCATGCCCAGCTGATTTTTTGATTTATTGTAGAGATGAGGTCTGGCTGCCCAGGCGGGTCTCGAACCTGCAACTAAGATACTTTTTAAAAAAATCTTTGGAAATTTTCAACCATATACAAAAGTAAAGAGAATAACATAATGAACTCCAATATATCATCATCCAGCTGCAATAGTTACCAACACATAACAGATCTCATCTCACCTGCACCCGCACCCACTATTCTCTACTCTATTGAGTTGTTTTGAAACAAATCCAAGTTCTCATTATGTTTCATCTGTAAACACTTCAATATCTATCTCAAAGTTTAAAAACCTTTTAGAAATAACCACAGGCCAGGTGCAATGGCTCATGCCTATAATCTCAGCACTCCAGGAGGCTGAGGCAAGAGAATTGCTTGAGGCCAGGAGTTCAAGAACAGCCTGAGCAACAAAGCAAAACTCCCATCTCTATAAAAAACAGGAAAATCAGCATGGTGGTGCATGCCTATAGTCCCAGCTATTCAGGAAGCTAAGGCAGGAGGATTGCTTGAGTTCAGGAGTTTGAGGCTGCAGTGAGCCGTGATCATACTACTGCACTCCAGGCTGAGTGACAGAGTGAAACCCTGTCTCAAAAAAAAAAAAAAAAGAAAAAAGAAAGGAAAAGGAAGTTAGCCAGATATGGTGGCGTACACCTATAGTCCTAGTTGTTTGGAAGGTTGAAGTGGGAGAATCACCTGAGCCCAGAAGGTTGAGGTTGCAGTGAAGCTGTGATTGCACCGTCACACTTCAGCCCGGGTGACAAAGTGAGACCCTATCTTAAAAAATAAATAAATTATATATATATATATATACATATATATATATACATACGCACACACAATATCATTAATATAGTTTATAATCTTAGCAATAATTCCTTAATATCAGGAAATGCTCATGAGTATTCTAATTTCTTAGATACTATCATATTTAATTTGTAACTTCTTTGTTTAAATTAGAGTCCAAAAAAGATACACAGATTGCGTTGGATTAATCTCAACATTCGAGAGGGTACCTAAAAAATTATGTTTTAGATGGTGGGTCCCAGGAAGTACAGGCTTCTCCCGCTAGGAAAGTGTTCTAGGAACTCATCAGCATAGTACCAGCTAGAGTTGTTGTGAGAGGCTGTTGTGGAAGAAATGTCCCGAGTTGTGGCAAACAGGTGACTGGTTCTTCTACCATAACAGCATACCTACCCACACCATGCATACTGAGTGTTCAGCAGTTTTTGACCAAAAATGTCATGCTCTTTGTGCTCCACCCTCCTTATTCACCCAATCTCAGCCCAAGTGACCTTTTCTGTTTCCCTGAATGAAAAAAGTCCTCAAAGGGAAGGATTTTGCCAGTGTAGAAGAGGTGAAACAAAAACAGCAGAAGCACTAAAAGGCATCAAAATTGACAAGTTAAAAAACGGCTTTGAGCAGTGGAAAAAGTGTTCTAATAGGTGCATTGCATAAGACAGAAAGTACTTTGAAGGTGACTAAAGTTTAAACATGTAAGAACAAATATACATTTTTTATGAATAAATTCCAGGGTTTTTGGGTCCTTCCCATATGCTTTCTTATGGATACAGTTTTCCCTTTTGTGAAAATTCTTTTGATAAAATAAATGTGTCCTTTTTATTCTTAGGTCTTAAAAATGAGCTATAATAAAGTTCGAACACTTCAGAAAGATACTTTTTATGGCCTCAGGAGCTTGACACGATTGCATATGGACCACAACAATATTGAGTTTATAAACCCAGAGGTTTTCTATGGACTCAACTTTCTCCGCCTGGTGCAATTGGAAGGAAATCAGCTCATGAAGCTCCATCCAGATACATTTGTTTCTTTAAGCTACCTCCAGATATTTAAAACATCTTTCATTAAGTATTTGTACTTGTCTGAAAACTACCTGACCTCTCTCCCTGAAGAGATGTTCTCCTATATGCCTGACCTAGAAAGTCTGTATCTACACGGGAACCCATGGACCTGTGATTGTCATTTAAAATGGTTATCTGACTGGATACAGGAGAAACCAGGTATCTGTACTTTTTGTTTTGGTACTAGTTAAATAGAGGAAAAGCTGCCTGACGATATTTTATTAGTAAGGGAAGAGGCCAGGGTAATTTAGGTGTAGAGAAAATGACGTCTCAATGATAATTCAGGAATCATGAATTCTTTATGCATTGTCTATGGCTGCGTTTTTGCTGCGATGGCATAGTCAAGTAGTTGTGTTGGAGACCTATGATCCACGAAGCCTAAAATCCTTACTCAACTGGCTTTTTACATATAAAGTGTGCTGACCCCTGGCTTAGAGAATAAATTTCATGCTCCTTAGCCCGCTGTATCCTTGACTCCTGACCTACCTTCTTTTCTTCGTGATCTTGACAACCAGATCCATTCTGCCTCACAGTTACTGCTGAGCTCTGACATGACAATTTAATCCTCTGCTTACGTTTTTCTGCAAAAAGTTCCCCATCACTTATTCTAGAGAATAAATCCCGTACTCCTTAGTCCAAATGCCAGATCCCTCTAGTGTGGTGCCAGCCTCTCCCCAGCCTCACTTCCTTCTTCTCCAACCCTCAGCCCCTCTCCATCCCAGATACACAGGCACTTTATGCTCTACCGACCCTGATCCACTTCCTGACACACCACAAACTGGTCTGACTCCCTTTCTGCCTGCTGCACCCCCTGTCTGGAGCCTTTCCCTTCCTGCTTGGGGAGCTCCCAGCAGCCAGCAAACTCTGCTCAGCACTCATGCTTCTTGGGGAGTCTGGTTGCTTCTCCACCCACTCCATCCACATCAGAATAACCATGTCACCACTTCTGTTGTATGCCCAAGCTTCCATTCTTGAAAATATAACATTTTACTATATTTACTAGTATTAGATGTTTGTTACCTTTCTCGTGTCTAATTTATCTTTCCCTAGTCCCTAGACTAGGTAGGTGCTCAGTCATTTTTGTTAAACTATGCATTTGTCAATTCTATAGTCATTTTGATGGTGACTATAAATGAGCCCACCACCCACCCACTGGATACCGATAGTCTTAATATGTCCCAAACTTGTGTGTGTATATATTATTCACACACATCATATACCTATATGCATGTGTCATATGTACGTACACATTTTCATGCACATACAGCCATGCACTGCAAAATGACGTCTAGGTCAACAGTGGGCAGCATATATGAAAATGGTCCCTTACGATTATAAAGGGAAGCTGGATGTGGTGGCTCACACCTATAATCCTAGCACTTTAGGAGGTCCAGGTGGGAGGATTGAGGCCAGGAGCTCAAGACCAACCTCGGCAAAATAGCCAGACACTATCTCTATTTTTTTAAAAAAATGTTTTTAACTAGCTGAATGTGTTGGCATGCAACTGTAGCCCCAGCTACTCAGGAGAATGAGGTGGAAAGGGTCACCTGAGCCTAGTAGTTTAAGGCTATAGCAAGCCCTGTGAGTAAAAAAAAAAAAAAAAAAAAAAAAAAAATTATAATGGGGCTGAAAATCTCCTATCACCTACTGACGTACTAGCCATCATAATGTAACAACACAACACCTTTTACATGGTTTAGATATACAAATACTTACCATTGTGGTATAGTTAACTACAGTATTCAGTACAGTAACACACTTTGCGGGCTTGTAGCCTTGGAGCAATAGGCTAGACCATATAGCCTAGCTGTACAGGTGTATGTAAGTACACTCTTCCCACAAGACAAAGTTCACACAAGACAAAGCACCCAACAAAGTATTTCTCAGAACATATTCCTGTCCTTAATCAACACATGACTGTATATATGTAGAATAATTAGACACATCCACTAGGGCTAACAGCTTTCAGTCCTGAATAATCAAGTGTTCTCCTTTTGACAAGGCTTGTGATAATTTTACATGACCCATGAATCAGTCACACCAATTTCTTGTGCTCTGAATTTTTTTTCACCTATTCCAAGAGATATGAGTTATTTATGCCTTCAGTTGCCTCACTTGGCATGTGACAGGCAATCATTTTGCAACTATCTCAGTATTTAAATGTAACACTTCTGCATCTACTTTGGGTAGCTTTCATTCTTTGGTTCCACAAAGGTGTTGGTGTTGCATTTCTATCAATTATGGATTTATGGGCATTTCTCTGACAAACATTTGAGTCAGGGTCTCACTCTGTCACCCAGGCTGGAGTGCAGTGGCACAATCATGGCACTACAGCCTCAACCTTCTGGGCTCAGGTGGTTCTTCTACCCGAGCCTCCTGAATAGCTGGGTCTACAGGCACACACCACCATGCCTGGCTAATTTATTTATTTTTGTAGCGACAAAGGTGTCACTATGTTTCCCAGGCTAGTCTCAAATTCCTGAGCTCAAGAAGTCCTCCTGCCTTGGCCTCCCAAAGTGCTGGGATTATAGGCGTGAGTCACTGCATCCAGACTGTTTCATGAATATTAAATGTATGTCCTGCTGCTGTTTCCATGCCTTTCTACATATCTATCAGCTTGTTTTAATGCCAAATGAGAATGTAATCTTAAGAATATTTTAAGTGACAAAATTAACATATGTAGTGCCACCAATTCATGTGACACAATTGAAGAGAAAATAGTATAAATAGCTACTTGTGGGTGCACAAGCAGTGATAGCTATATTAAATTGCCAGCTCATTAGCTGCTACTGTGAACACCTTCATTGGTAAGACACATCTCAATTTGTAAGTTGAAATGTGAAGAAAACATGATCTTTGAATTAGGCATGTTTTTCTTGTCTGCCTGCCTCCTTGCCTGCTTTTTCTCTTCTACTAATCTTTCCTGAGCATCCATTGGCTAGGACTGGGGATACACAGGTGAACAAGCATAAAGCTTACAATCTCGCAAGAAGACAGACAACTAAACACAGCATCCTAACTGAGTAATGAAGGGCAGGACAGGAGAAGTGAAAGGTACCACAAGATGGTGAAGCAGAAAGCCTGCCTTCCAGGCTGGGGCCTGAAGGATGATTGGTAAGAACTTGGGTGGTTAGGAAAGACAATAAGTGCTTGGGAAGTAGAAGAGAGCCTGATAGGACATGGCAGGACCAAGGAATGGAAAGTATTTCCATGAGGCTGAAATCTAGTGTGATGGAGGAAATGAAGTGATGTGATTAGGTTTGCATTTGAGGCAAAAGGCCTGATGTCCAAGGCCTGCTAACTCTGGACCAGTGCAAGCAATAGTAAGCATGCCAAGATGTGAGCATAATTCTTCATGAGGTTTAACACAGTCGGCCATGTTCTCTGCAGGTTCTGAGCCCAGGGATTTGATAAGTAGCTTGTTGACAAGCTTGTTTGACATAGCTTGTTGGCAAGTAGGTGATTGGGAGCCACCTCTAAGACTGTTCAAAGGTTTTCAGTCTTGCTATCTCCTACTTCTGTGTAGGTTTAGGATGTAAAATTTGCTGAAGAATGCTGACTGGCCAGATGTCTATGACATCACCTATGGTAGACGGGTACATGTTGAAGGGTTTGGAGTCCTTGGTCAGAGTGATGGTCCTTTTTTTTTTTTTTTGAGTTGGAATCTCACTCTTGTCACCCAGGCTGGAGTACAGTGGCACGCTCACGGCCACCACAGCCTCAACTTGCTGGGCTTAGGTGATCCTTCTGCCTCAACCTTCCAAGTAGCTGGAACTACAGATGCACATCACCACACCTGGCTAGTTTTTGTGATTTATTGTAGAGATGAGGTCTCACCAAGTTGTCCAGGCTGGTCTCAAACCCCCAGGCTCAGGCAATCCTCTTTCCATGGCCTCCCAAAGTGCTGGGATTATAGGCTGAGCCACCGCGCCCGGCCCAGAGTGATGTTCTTAATCCTTGAGAGGAAGTATGTGCACATGGGAAGAAAATTTGACCCTGTCTAGCCACTTTGACAAATTAGATCTCTTAAGAAGTACAATGCTCCTCTTATGTACCATGTTCAGTGTATGATATGAGAACAGCAAGGAAGTCTCAGGCTGTATGTTGTGGAAGGGAAAACTCCATACCTCTTGCAAGCATTCCAGTTACCAGCCATTTCAAACAGGCTCACCATGGCTGGTCATGGTAGCTTACTCTTGTAATCCCAGCACTTTGGGAGGCCGAGGTAGAAGGAATGCTTGAGCCCAGGAGTTCAAGACCAGCCTGAGCTGATCTTGAACATAAGAAGACCTCATCTCTCCAAAAACTCAAAAAATTAGCTGGGCTTGGTGGCATGTGCCTGTAGTTTCAGCTACTCAGGAGTCTGAGACGGAAGGATCACCTGAGCCCAGGAGGATCATCTGAGCTATGATCATGCAACTGTGCTTCAGCCTGGGTAACAGTAACAGTGAGACCCCAACTCATAAAGTAAAATAAAATAAAATAGGCTCATCAGAGCAATGTTCTTAAAATGCCCAAGCATGTGGTATTCAAATACCTGAAGAAGGATACTTCTGTGGTTTCAAAGGCTGGCTCTTATAGCACTGGCCCCCGTGCTGCAAGACTTGAAATCTCCTACTTCACTAGAATGTCAGGCCTTCAACAGGCTGCCACATTGCTTCAGCACAATGCAAACTGGATCCTTCTCCAGTGAGTCTACCTCAACCAAGGGGACTATCAACCATCCAGTTACCAAAGTCGTTAGCCCAAGTCTTCCTTGACCCTTCCTTTCAATCCCCTTCCATGTTTGATCAATCCTCACCTCCTATCCATTGGTTCTACCTGCTTCATGAACTCTTGCATCCATCTGCTTCTCTCCACTGCTATTGCTTCTAAGCAAGACTGGGTCAGGACACTGTGTATGTTAGTCAATATCCTTGTGGTTAATGGAAAGGGACTTGGCATTTTAATGATATCCGAGGACTTATAAGTGACCATTTATCAAACAGGTTATCCTTGAAGGAGCAAAGCAGTTCTATGACTGTTTTAAAACATTAAAATGAGGAAACAGAAATAAGTTGCTATTAATAAAACGTGACAAACATAAGCATATCATTTTGTTTCCCTAGAGAGGGAAATGACTCATTCAACTCATATTTACTGAGTATTAAATATATATCAGGCATTTTCTAAGCCTGGGGCATACAGCAGTGAATAAGACATATGAAACCCCATGCCTGTGACTATTCTATTGCAGCTGAATATATAGGCAATGTGTTTTTAAAAAATCAATTCTGAGCCAGGCTCAGTGGCTCAGCCTGTAATCCCGTGCCTTTGGGAGGCTGAGGTGAGTGGATTGCCTGAGCCCATGGGTTCGAGACCCGCCTGGGCAGGCGAGACCTCATCTCTACAATAAAATCAAAAAATTAGCTGGGCGTGGTAGTGCGTGCCTGTAATTCCGGCTACTTGGAAGGCTGAGGCAGAAGGATTGCCGGAGCCCAGCAGGCGAGGCTGCGGTGGCCGGGAGCGGCCACTGCACTCCAGTCTGGGCAACAGAGTGAGACTCCAACTCAAAAAAAAAAAAAAAAAAAAATCAATTCTGAAGCAAAAAAAGAAAACTTTATATTAGACACTAAAAATTTCCAAATTCTTTCAAACACGAACAAAAGCTACTTCTTTAAAATGTTTGAATGTTTATGAAGATAAAGAGGTCACTCAATTGTGATATTTTTTCCCCAGATGTAATAAAATGTAAAAAAGAGAGAAGTCCCTCCAGTTCTCAACAGTGTCCACTTTGCATGAACCCCAGACCCTCTAAAGGCAAGCCCTTAGCCACAGTCCCTGCTGCAGCTTTCCTGTGTATCAAGCCAACCATCGACCCGTCCCTGAAATCAAAGAGCCTGACTATTCTGGAAGACACCAGTTCTGCCTCAGTCTCTCCCCAAGACTTCATGGCACCCTTTGGCTCCCTCATTATAAATATGACAGACCAGTCTGGAAATGAAGCTAACATGGTCTGTAGTATCCAAAAGCCCTCGAGGATGTCACCTGTTGCATTCGCTGAAGAAGATAACTCTATCATGCTAAATACATCATTTTCAACATTTCTGGTGTGCAGCATAGACTACAGTCACATTCAGTCAGTGTGGCGAGTTCTGGCTTTGTACAGTGACTCTCCGCTGACACTAGAAAGGAGTCACTTGGTCTCCAAAACACCACAGCTCCGTTACAAATATAAACAGGTGGCTCCTAGGCCTGAAGACATTTTTACCAACATAGAGGCTGACCTCAGAGCAGATCCCTCTTGGTTAATGCAAGACCACGTTTCCTTGCAACTGAACAGAACAGCCACCACACTCAGTACATTACAGATCCAGTACTCGGGTGATGCTCACATCACTTTATCAAAGGCAGAGATGAGGCCAGTGAAACACAAATGGACCATGATTTCAAGAGATAATAATACGAAGCTGGAACACACTGTTTTGGTAGGTGGAACTATTGAACTGGACTGCCCAGGCCGAGGAGACCCCATGCCACATTTGGAATGGCTTCTAGCTGATGGGAGTAAAGTGAGAGCCCCTTATGTTAGTGAGGATGGACGAATCCTAATAGACAAAAGTGGAAAGCTGGAACTCCAGATGGCTGATAGTTATGACACAGGCATATACCATTGCATTAGTACCAATTATGATGATGCAGATACTCTCCCCTATAGGATAACTGTGGTGGAGTCCTCTGTAGAAGCCTATCAAGAAAACGGAGTTCATCACACAGTTTTCACTGGTGAAACACTCGATCTTCCATGCCATTCTACTGCTGTCCCAGATGCTTCTATTAGCTGGATTCTTCCAGGAAACACTGTGTTCTATCAGTCTTCAAGAGACAAGCACATTCTTAGCAACGGTACATTAAGAATATTACAGGTCACCCAAAAAGACGCAGGTCAATATCGTTGTGTAGCAGCCAACCCATCAGGGGTCGATTTTTTGATTTTCCAAGTTTCTGTCAAAAGAAAAGGGCAAAGACCAGTGGAGCATGATGGAGAAACAGAAGGATCTGGACTTGAGGAGCCCTATCCTACTGCTCACCTGGAGAAGCCATCAAGTGTACAGCTCCCTACATCTGCTCCACTGGGGGCTGAGGTTGGAAAACAAGTCTCAAGCATGGGTAAGAAGCACAACTATCAGGACTTAGTACACCAGCGGCGTGTAGATCCAACACACCGACGTTTGAGGGAGCACAGAAGGCAGTTCCCTCCCTCTGCTAGGAGAATTGACCCACAGCACTGGGCGGCACTTATGGAGAAAGCTAAAAAGAACGCAGTGTCAGAGAAACGAGAAAATACCACTGTCAGGCCACCTCCACCAGGTTCCCAATTCTTGAAAACACCTGGTGAGGAAGAGGATTCTTCAGGCATGCTCACTCCAGATGAGGAATTGATGGTCCTGGCCACTAAAGCTTCAGATGTTCCAGCAAGGACAGTGACAGCTGCCTCCAGAAAGATATCTGAGAGCCCTGTGACAAATATAACTTCTGACACAGACTTCTCCCCAATTTTAAATTCACAAATGCTACCATCTGAAAAACGTACAGATTTCAGACTGCCTACTGCTTTTAAAATAACAGCCACATCAAAGACTATAAACCCAGTCATGTCCAGCAAAATTCGAAGCACAACCAGTCAACATTCGCCCACTGTCCTTCCACTATTACCTGAAGCAACTGAATTGCAGGATGCTGACCAGATAGGGGGAAGAAGAGAGCACTTCCAAAGTGCACCCCAATAACAGCAAGGACCACAATCAAAGATGCTAGTATCATTAACAATGAAGCCGATGTATTCTTAGAGTCAGTAAGTACCACAAATGGTCATCAGACATCTGTAACAGGAGGCAGTGAACCCAGGAGCCATCACTCCTATCCTCACACTACCCAACAACTTAGCACCTCTGAGGTTCCTTCAGATCTGCACACTGCTGTTCATGCTCGGATTCAGATTCCTAGAAATAGTACAACAAACATCCCACTGTCTAGACGCTTTGGGAGACGGAGGAAAATTTGGGGCAGTGGACGAATTATCAGCCCATATAGAACTCCAATTCTCCGACGGCATAGATATGGCATTTTGAATCCAACATTCAGAGGTTCTGAAAGAAGTACGGTTGCATTTTCAGCCACAGCACTCGATGCAGTATGCCCATCCTGTCTTTCTAGAGAGAGACTCACTACTGCTGTGACAGCATTGTCTTTTCCAAGTTCTTCTCCCATCTCCCTCCCCAAAGCCAACATTGCCAGAGTCACATCCAAAGGGTCTGCAACTCTAGTCCAGAATCCACCGTCACTATCTGAGAACATACCAAATGTGGGTATCGAGAAAACAACACCCACAATAAAGTATTTCAGTGCCGAAAGCACCCAAGTGACTTCAACTGGTGCAGTCATGACATACACCCCAATATCCGCATCTATGGAAAAAACTCATAGAGCAAATATTGGTTACCCAAGTGTGTCCAGCACCAGTGAAGCTAAAAGAGATTCAGTAATGACATCGTCATTGTTAGGTTCCATCACCAAGCCAGTAATACCTACTACTATGGCTATCACAAGATTTCCAAGAAGGAAAATTCCCTGGCACCAGAGCTTTGTAAATAACCATAACCAGAAAGAGACATTAAGGAATCAGCATAAATTTGGTTTACAAAAAAGCACAGCTGTGATGTTTCCTAGAATATCTCCTGTTTTACCCACAAATAAAGTTTCCACCTTCCATTTCACAACACTCTCAGCAAGTGTGATGCAAACTCCATCTATAACATTGGAGACAACTCACCACGATACTATGGAAACACACAGTCCTGAGGGTCTTCCAACAGTAAAGGAGCTGCCCATCCCACCCCTCAACCCGACGTTTCCTAGTATCACAAGCAAAGACTTGGGTACCATAAGCTTTGTATCAATGAAGACAGCCACACCAGCAACTCCTCCTCCCTTCCCTGCATCTGTCATTGTCTATGAAACCCAAACAGTGAGATCTGGGGCACAAAAAGTACAAAGAGAAGAGAAGTCTCAGAAGAACAGGAGTGACCCAAACATCTCTGCAGGCCATGGTTCTGGCTTCACTGTGTCCACTGGGATGACACCACCTGTTCTAACCACCACTGAAGCTTCCAAGCCCAATGTCTTTGCTTTCACTCATTCATCCCTAGAAAACACAATCGATATTTCAAGCACAACTGGTCTGCATTCAAGAACTCTTAATCTGACAGGTGCAACTGGAGAACTAGCCTCTATGAATACTCAAACTTTGAAGAGCACAATTGCTTCTGAAGTAGCTTTGTCCAGCAAAGCACACCAGAGCACCACAGCTGGGAAAACAATTGTCAGACACTCCACTGTGTCTACTCCAATGCCAATTCCCATCTCCCCTCCTGCTACTCAGAGTGTAGTTACTGACAACGTGGCAACCCCCACTTTCAGGATGACAGCAGATACAGCGATCAAGCCACATGGATCCTCCAGGCATGAGACTAACCCACAGCAATTAGCAGCAGAAGTTGCAACATCTCCCAAGGCTCACACAAATGCCAAGACCACAATTGGAGCCACTCGCTTTATCACCCCTAATTTGTTACATTCTACTCCTGTGCCAGCATTAACAACAGTGAAATCACAGAATTCTAAATGGACTCTGTCTCCCTGGTCAGAAAACCAATTTTGGCAGAAGTCATACCCAGAAATTGCTGAAAAGGACAGAAAGCCAGTAAGAAACATGTTGTCTAACCCAGGCTTGCCAGATGCCTCCACTCACGCTTCAAATTGGGATGGACAGAAAAATGCAAAACAGAGTGACTTTGATAAGAAACCAGTCCAAAAAATAACAACTTTCAAACGCCTTCCCTTTGACTCTTTGTCTAGGAATACATTTGAAAAGCCCAGAATCCTTGGAGGAAAAGCTGCAAGTTTTACTGTTTCAGCAAACTCAGATGCATTTCTCCCCTGTGAGGCTGTTGGAAATCCCCCGCCTACCGTCCGCTGGACCAGAGTTTCATCAGGTATTTGAAACTGTTTCTTTACACGTAGTCTTGGTTACTTATAAAACAAGAAAAAAAGTGTTATGTTTTGGGGTTACACATTCAAAGAGTCAACACCAGTTTCAAATTTCTCCAAGATACAGAAACGATTAATATCCTAATTTGACATTTGTACATTGTTTTTGCTCATCAGATTTTAAAACATGTTAATTAAGAACATTTTTTTGAAATGCTTTGAAAGTTAATCCAAAGAACCATGATGTGACAAAGAGAGAATGGCCATTGTGTTGAACCATCTGGCTTTTAAATTAAAATTATGTGAATAAAAAAATCCAGAAATAATTTCAGCAATCTGAAGACTACATGTCCTACTTTTTAGTTTAAATGTTTGTTCTCAGTAGTCTAACAAAAAGATAGCTTTGTTTTGTGTCTAAACTTTGGTGAACCTATGACCACACATTTCTTTCTTCTTCTCAGGACTTGATCTGTCTAAAAGGAAACAGAATAGCAGGTTCCAGGTGCTCCCCAACGGCACTCTGTCCATCCAGGGGGTGGACATTCAGGACCGCGGACAGTACCTGTGCTCAGCGTCCAATCCATTTGGCGCAGATCGCCTTCATGTCACCTTGTCCGTGGTTTCCTATCCTCCCAGGATTCTGGAGAGACGTGCCAAAGAGATCACAGTTCATTCTGGAAGCACTGTGGAGTTGAAGTGCAGGGCGGAAGGTAGGCCAAATCCTACAATTTCCTGGATTTTGGCAAACCAAACAGTGGTCTCGGAATCATCCCAGGGAAATGGGCAGGCCCTGGTGACACATGATGGAACACTGGTCATCCACCATCTCAGTATTTATGACCGTGGCTTTTACAGATGTGTGGCCAGCAACCCAGTTGGCCAGGATTCACTGCTGGTTAAAATACAAGTCATTGCAGCTCCACCTGTCATTCTAGAGCAAAAGAGGGAAGTTGCCGTAGTGACTTGGGGTGACAGTTTGAAACTGCCCTGTACCGCAAAGGGAACTCCTCAGCCCAGTGTTTACTGGGTCCTCTTTGATGGTACAGAAGTGAAGCCATCAAAGCTCATCAATTCCAAGTTGTTCTTATTTTCAAATGGGACTCTGTATATGAGACACGTCACCTCTGCAGATAGGGGCACTTATGAGTGTATCGCGACCAGTTCCACTGGCTCGGAGAGAAGAGTGGTGATGCTCATGGTGGAAGAACAAGAGACTATACCCCGGATAGAAGTTGCATCCCAGAGAAGGACTGAGGTGAATTTTGGAGACAAATTACTACTGAACTGCTCAGCCACTGGGGAGCCCATACCCAAAATCATCTGGAGGCTACCATCCAATGCTGTTGTCGACCAGAGGCACAGGTAAGCATGTACCTTTGGGTTGAATGTGATATGCTTCATCTATTGAGCTGTACAAATTCTTTTTGTTGTTGTTGTTTTTTGGGGTTGGAGTTTTACTCTGTCACCCAGGCTGGAGACTGGATTGCATTGGCATGATCATGGCTCACTGCAGCCTTGACCTCCTGGGCTCAGCAATCCTTTCACCTCAACTTCCTATGTAACTGAGACTACAGGCATGCACCACCACACCCAGATAATTTTTTTTTTTTGTAGAGATGAGATCTTGCTATGTTGCCCAGGCTGGTCTCAAAATCCTGGGTTCAAGCAATCCTCTCACCTCAGTCTCCCATAGTGCTGGGATTACAGGTATGAGTCCCCAGATCTGGCCACAACTTCTAAAATAGAAACAAGTAACACTGTGGGGCTAGTAGCAGTTTAGAGCATATATGGGCTTTGGACATAAAGGTAAGTCTCTCTAAAAACACTCAATTCCTTTGAGAGCATTTAAATATAAAAAACAATCTTCTCATATGCTTAACTGTAAGGGCCAACTTCTAGTTTTTATAGTTAAAACAGGAACAAAAATCTTATTTGCCTTCATATTTGTGACAGTTTAAAAATAGTAACTGCATAAATGTATTCATACACTCTAGGCCCAAAGAAAACAAGGGAATTTGGAGAGATGCATTTCGTTATATTACCCTTCAGAGTATCCTACAGACATTTTCAACTTTCCTATCACCAGTACTTAATTTTTTCTTTCCTAAAGTTGCAAAGTGCTTGATCAAAGTCACAACATTAAGACCTTCCCAAAATGAAATGTATTCCAAGTCCCCCACCCCGATGGGGTCAGACATGTATATCCACATATATTCTTTCTCTAGGTTGATCTTTTATAGGCATAAGACTATTTATCGTATAGCTGGTTTTCTGTATAGATTAAATTCCATCTTTGAAAATCAATAAATATAATTTATGAGTTATTCATTTTTGCCATTCATGACTTTATGCGATGATTTTCCCGAACAAGACAAAAAAAGATGGGAATGAACATTTCTATGCTATGTATTTATTAATAGAAAATATTCATGCAGGAAAAATTACATATAAAATTAATTTATATTCATGCTTAGACGTTGGAGAATAGACTTTTTCTAGTGCCACAATATGAGTTAGTCGTGAATATAGTAAATAAATTTAACTTGTGATCTGTAATTCAAGAGTAAATGCTAATTTTCAAGTTTTCTAAATAATAAGTCACCAAAATCACCTAAACAAATGTTAAATTGAAATTATTTAGATTGAAAATGTTTAGGCAAGGCTTGATGGCTCTGCCTGTAATCCCAGCACTTTGGGAGCTCGTAGGTTTGAGACCAGTTCTGGCAACTTGGCGAGACCTCATCTCTATAATAAATCAAAAACTAGCCAGGCATGGTAGCCATGCACCTGTAGTTCCAGCTACTTGGAAGGCTGAGGCGAAGGATCGCTGGAGCCCAGAAGATCAACGCTGGGGTGGCCATGAGTGTGCCAAAGCACTCCAGCCTGGGCAACAGAGTGAAACCCCAACTCAAAAAAAAAAATGTTTAAATACTGAGTTATAAAATGTGAACTTTATGTTTGTTATCATATACATACCCATTTACGGCATCAAATATTTCCAGCACTTCACTGTTAAGTTTTTACATTTAATTTCACAATGTCAGCACTCCTCATGTTTTTGTCTTAAAGTTATTTGTAAGCATTTCATTAGCATTGAATGCCAGTTCTATCTTCTGAAATTAATGCATCTAAAATAAATTCCACAGCACATGGATTTTCATTAACCCAGAAATGCTCACAATAACTTGAAGGAAGAAACAAAACAAAACAAAACTGAGGAGTGCTAGTATTGTACAATTAAATGCAAAAACTGATCAGTGAAGTGTTGAAAATATTTGATTCCATAAATGGATATATGTACAGTGGACAACAAACACAAACATATATGGTTCCTAAAGTTCACATTTTATAACCCCAGAATTTAAAAGTTTTAAATCTAAATTTCAATTTAACACTTAGGTAATTTTGTGGACTTATTATTGGGAAAACTCAAAAATTAACATTTACTTTTGAATATGCATCTTAAATTTGGCACCAGGTAATTCTGACTCAGGTGTTGGGGAACTTCCATTTACAACCAGCAGTTAAAGCAGTGGTTCTGAGACTTTGTTGCACATGGAAAAGTTGCATCTGGAAAACTTTAATGACGCCTAGGCCACACTCCACACCAATCAAGTCAGAAATTCTGGAGGGGACACCCAGATGTCTGTATTACTTTAAACTCCACAAGTGATTTTAATGTATAGTCCAGTTTGAGAACCAAAACCTTTAGAAAGCCTTACGAAAGAATAATAGCAGGTAGCGGTACAGCGTGGTGGAAGGCACAGGGTTTGAGAACCAGCCCTGTAACCTGAGGCAAATTACTACATCTCTCTCAATATCAGTTTCGCAGCTGTAAAATAGGGAACTACTCCAAGTTTTAAAAAAAATCAGTGCAAAGCAGCTGGCAGTTTCCATTTCCTTTAAGTGCATCCATTGTGATGACTTTAGCTTGTTGTATGTTAGAGAAGTTCCTCTCATACTTGGGGATGGGGGGGAGAAACAGCATCACTTATAATATTTTATTGCAATACTTTTCATACTTTGCTGGAAAATAAAAATGACTTGAAGTTGTTTGACTTGGTTAGCAGTTATGCTATGAAAAGTAGTCCTCACTTTTCTATCCGATTTTATCTACCTACTTAGCCCATATTGCTAAAAAACAAGCAAAACATTCACATAGATCTTCATCTATGGGTGTCCTTCGCACACTTTTAGCAGCAATTCAGTCTCCACTGGTCTTTGTGAAAAACTAGATTTAGTTATGCCAGGAGGAATCTGCCATCTGGTGGTTAGATGTGATAATGGCAGACTGTGCAGCAGCCGGACACAAGGGACAAGGGTTCCACAAAATTCAACCTAGCACAGAAACCAGTCGCCTCACAGATACCCAAAGAGGGCAGGTGCTGCAACAGCTTCTAATCAGCCTAACATTGGTATTGACTCTTTTTTCTTCTTTTCATTCAGAGTCTTGCTTTGTCACCCAGGCTGGAGTGCAGTGGCATGATCACGGCTCCCCACAGCCTTGACCTGCTGGGCTCAGACAATCCTTTTAGCCTCCCGAGTAGCTGGGACAAGTGTGTGCCGTCATGCCTGGCTATTTTTTATTTTTATTTTTGCAGTGGTGAGGTCTTGCTATGTTGCCTAGGCTGGTGTCAAACTCCTAGGCTCAAGCAATCCTCCTGCCTTGTCCTCCCAAAGTGCTGGGATTACAGGTATGAGCTACCATGCCTGGCCAGTATTCACTTTTTATAACAAAGTAGGACTTATTTTCTAACCAAATAATTCACTAATTTTTTGGTTACTAATAACTTTAAAAATTATCACCTGGCATCTTTTATGAGCAACTGAATTTTTTTAAATTCTTAAGAATTTTTCTTTACCTATATTACAAAATAATCATTTAATGAATTCATTAGTTTATTTGATATGTGAAATGGTCAAAGAAGTTAATGTCTAGAAATCCAAAATTTTAGCATCCTCATCATTTTTAAAAATACTACCATGTAAAGATGAATTATTATATGAAAATTCAAAATCTGAAAGATCCTTGGGAAATTTCCATTTAATTGGAAACAAAATAGCATACTTATAAACAACCAATGGGGCAAATAAAATCAAAATGAGAATTAGAAAGGGTTTTGAACTGAGTGCAAATGAAAACAACATATCAAATTATATGCCCCTGTGGCGAGCTGAAAAATGACCCCCAAATGTTTTTATTTATATTTAATTTTAAAATTTTTATAAGATTGACGTTCATCCGAGAAGTACTACTTATTTGCACTGAATTATACCAGATCAATTAGATAATTTCTTCTTTCAGCAAATTACTTAGAAAACAGTAAGCTGGCCTGTAATCCCAGCACTTTGGGAGGCTGAGGTGAGAGGACTGCCTGAGCCCAGGGGTTCGAGACCAGCCTGGGCAACTTAGCGAGATCTTGTCTCTACAATACATCAAAAAATTAGCCGAGTGTGGTAGTACACGCCTGTAATTCCAGCTACGTGGAAGACTGAGGCAGAAGGATCGCCTGAGCCCAGCAAGTTGAGGCTGTGGGTGGCCGTGAGTGTGCCACTGCACTCCAGCCTGGACAACAGAGTGAGACTCCAACTCAAAAAAAAAAAAAAAAAGAAAAAAAAAAAGGAAAGAAATGAAGAAAAAAAATAAGCTAGTGATAAGTGATTTAATTTTAATTTTTTGAGTTGGGTCTGTGTCATCCAGGCTGGAGTGCAGTGGCATGACCACAGCTCATCGCAGCTTTGACTTCTTCCACTTCAGTCTCCCAAATAGCTGGGACTGCAAGTGCACACCACCATGCTCAACTAATTTTTCTATTTTTTGTAGAGACATGGTCTCGTTATATTGCCCAGACTGGTCTCAAATTCCTGGGCTCAAGCAATCCTCCCACCTCAGTCTCCCAAAGTGCTGAGATTACATGCATGAGCTACCGTGGCTGGCCATCGTTTTAATTTTTATGGCAGCAGGTACACACACACACACACACACAGATAACTATGCAAGGTGGTATATATGCTCATTAGTTTTATTGCGGTAGTCATCTTACAATGTGTATCAAAATGTCATGCTGTATGCCTCAAAAATACACAATTTTTGTTCACCATGCTTCAGTAAAGGTAGGGGAAGCTAATCCCAAGTAAACACAACTTCCCCCATTCCTGATAGCGACACTCACATTTGTCTCTTTTCTCCTTAGAATGGGCAGCCGAATCCATGTCTACCCAAACGGATCCCTGTTTATTGGCTCAGTGACAGAAAAAGATGGTGGCGACTACTTGTGTGTGGCAAGAAACAAAATGGGGGATGACTTGATACTGATGCATGTCAGCCTGAGCCTGAAGCCTGCCAAAATTGACCACAAGCAGCATTTTCAAAAGCAGGTGCTGCATGGAAAGGACTTCCAAGTCGATTGCAAAGCTTCGGGCTCCCCGGTACCCGAGATATCCTGGAGTCTGCCCGATGGGACAATGATCAACAACGTCATGCAAGCCGATGACAGTGGCCACAGGACCAGGCGGTATACACTTTTCAACAATGGCACCTTATACTTCAACAGAGTTGGGATAGCAGAGGAAGGAGATTACACTTGCTACGCCCAGAACACCCTGGGGAAGGACGAGATGAAGGTCCACTTGACAGTTATAACAGCCGCACCCCGGATACGGCAGGGCCACAAGACCAACGTGAGAATCAAGGCTGGGGACACAGCCATCCTGGACTGTGAGGTCACTGGGGATCCCAAACCGAAGATATTTTGGCTGCTGCCTTCCCATGACATGATTTCCTTCTCTAATGACAGGTACACATTCTGTGCCAATGGGTCTCTGTCCATCAACAAAGCAAAGCTGCTGGACTCTGGAGAGTATGTGTGTGTGGCTCAAAATCCCAGTGGAGACGACACCAAGATGTACAAGCTGGACGTTGTCTCTCAACCTCCATTAATCAATGGTCTATATACAAACAAAACTGTCATGAAGGCCACAGCCGTGAGACATTCCAAAAAACACTTCGACTGCCGAGCTGAAGGCATGCCGCCTCCCGAAGTCACGTGGATCATGCCAGACAACATTCTCCTCACTGCCCCATACCATGGGAGCAGAGTATCAGTCCATACAAATGGAACATTGGAAATCAGGAATGTGAGACTTTCAGATTCAGCCGATTTTATCTGTGTGGCTCGAAACGAAGGTGGAGAGAGCGTGTTGGTGGTACAGTTGGAAGTACTGGAAATGCTGAGAAGACCGACATTCAGAAACCCGTTTAATGAAAAAATAGTTGCCCAGCTTGGGAAGCCCACCCTGCTGAATTGCTCCGTTGATGGCAATCCACCACCGGAAATAATCTGGATTTTGCCTAATGGCATGCGATTTTACAATGGGCCACAGAAGTCTCGGTATCTGATAGCAAGCAATGGCTCTTTCATCATTTATAAAACAACTCGGGATGATGCTGGGAAATACCGCTGTGCAGCTAGAAATAAAGTGGGTTATATTGAGAAACTGATCATACTAGAAATTGGTCAGAAACCGGTTATTCTGACATACGCACTAGGGACAGTAAAAAGTATCAGTGGAGAATCTCTATCACTGCCTTGTGTGTCTGATGGGATCCCTAAGCCAAACATCCAATGGACTCTGCCAAATGGTTATGTAGTAGACAGGCCTCAGATTCACGGGAAATACACACTGCATGACAACGGCACCTTAGTCATCAAAGAAGCAACAGCTTATGACAGGGGGAACTATATCTGTAAGGCTCAAAACAGTATTGGCCATGCACTGGTTACTGTTCCAGTAATGATTGTAGCTTACCCTCCCCGAATCACGAATCGCCCACCCAGGAGCATCCTCACAAGGACAGGGGCAGCCTTTCAGCTCCACTGTGTGGCCCTGGGAGTTCCCAAGCCAGAAATCACATGGGAGATGCCCAAGCACGCCCTGCTCTCAGGGGCAAGGAAAGGGTGGATGCCCTTTGGAAGTGAGCTGCTTCACCTACAAGGTACCCTAGTCATTCAGAACCCCCAAACCTCTGATTCTGGGACATACAAGTGCACAGCCAAGAATCCACTTGGGAGTGATTATGCAACAACTTATATTCAAGTAATCTGACATGAAATAAAATTAAAGTCAATATCTGGACAGAGTTTATTTTTTGGAAGAAGTTTAATCAAAGGCAGCCATAGGCATGTAAATGAATTGGAATACATTTACAATATTAAATTTACAATGGACATGCAAAAAAAAAAAAGACTTGTAAATAAATGCATTATGAACTGGTACTGATTTCTTTAATGGATCTCAAAACAAACTTTTAACTTAAGGCACTTTTATTTTGCCAACAAATAACAATGAACATTAAGAGAGAACGGTCCACCATAAAATAACAAATGGCTAATGTACCTGAATTTTTCAGTAGAAAATTGACTTTTTCTTTTACTACCTGTTGCCCAGTGTTCACCTTCTATCAATGTTGCAAGCATGGCACTCTGAACAGAGACAACGGGAAAGATGAAATTTGCAGTCTTTATGTAAATTTACCATCTTGATGTACAAATATTTTGTGGTTTATAAATTTTTTTTGCTAAAACCTACAGAAAATAAGCACTGAACTGTTTTGATTATGATTCACCATTTGTTCACACTGAACATTTTCATTGATGAGGAATACAAAAATGTCTTAATAACTGCATTTAAAAATAAATGCAGACTAACTTTTCCACATGTAAAAAGCAACTGAATACCTACACATCATAAAATGTGAAAAGGGGGTTGATTATTTTTGTCCCAATACACCCATTAAAAAGGTTTTAAAAATACAATGAAACTTCGTTATAAGTTTAAAATCTAGCTCAGGTACCCCTGGTTTGGAGTTGTTTACAAGGAAATTATCTGAGGAGGAATCATTGCTTTATAAGCATTTTATTTCATTAAGTGATAATTCTCTATGTGACGGGGAAATCAGGGGGTCTGCATCTATTATATATAATGAAGTTTCACTGTATTTACAATTTGATCAATCCTACACAAAATGTTGCTTTTTGCAATTCACTGAATTTATTTATATTACATGCTTAATTCAACCTGAATTAATCTGGGGGACATATGATTCATCTTACCTAAATCTAGAGGCTGGAATTTTTCCAATGTAATTTATTCAGCATCTATTCAAATATCCACCTATTATATAAGAATTATAGGAGCTTTATAAATAATTTTTTTTTAAATGCCATAGGTCTTGTTCAGGTATCTCAGTCTACAAAACTGAGTTATGTTAAGCCCCTAACAATCAGTTGAGACAGATGTGAGATCTCTCTGTATTGTGTTTTCATCATACCAGTTTTTAGCTAGCCCGACTTAAGAGGTGACCTAACTGCTACTAATCTCTGATGTTAGTACCTCGAGGCTGCAAGAGGTCAAAGGTACTCATTGTAAAGTGATCTCCCTCTACTTCTGGGCCAAGAAGGGTATATAAAACAACAAATGCAACCCTATTAGGAAAGAGCCTACAGTGTAAACAAGTATGTCTACAGGCTTCTTAAATCCAAGAACTGTGTTAGGAACACCCAGCTCCATGAGATTTCAAGTCTTGTCTTTTAGGGGAGCTGGGTCTCCATCTTATTTTAAGGTAATTTCCTCTCTCTCTCACCAAGCAAATTACCAGGTTCTGTCACAGGGCTTTCTATTGTGATTTTAATGCAAATTAATGCATTTGCTAGAAAAGAAAAAGAATTAACAAAAACCTCTCAAGATACAGGATTAAGGGTGAAATAGGACTAAAGTAATTCCAGTTGCTTTGTTTATAATGCACAGCGGAAAAACAGCTGTGAGTTTTTCCTCAACTTTCCACAGGCTCTTGAAATTACAGGGCCTTACCATGACTTAGCTTCCTCATCTAAAAAAAAGGAACACAAAGGTCTACCCCACAGTTTTCATGTGCAAAATGATTAATAAGTTAGCTTAACTTCTGCAAAATATAAAGTGCATACAAATGCTATGCAGTTATAACACTCATCCTTGAAACAGTGTTACCGCTGTTTCCAACGTTGAGTTACAAAAACAGATGGTTCAAAATGAAAACTGGCATTTTAAACACCAAAAATTCTCAAAAGAAATAAAACAAGGACGGGACCTGACTCACTCACTAGGCACAACATTCATGTTTCGGTTGTTTCGCCAATGCAGTCATTATATGGGTGTATTATTTTCAAGAAAAACAACTTCATGAACTCCAAGTATGATTCTTGAGAGGAAAAAACCCTGATATACAAAACCAGCAGAACTGTACAGATAGGTCTTCTTGAAAGCAGATAGACTATGTGAATTTAGTGAAAAAAAAAAAAAAAAGGTCTTTAATGTTTTGGCAAAGTCTCTTCCAGCCCAGAGTAAACACAAAATGAGCAGGCTGGAGTAAAATATTTTCACAGTGTACAAAGCAGTTCACGTGGATGTTGCCACAGCAAAGTAAGCTGACATGAATTTGAGGTCATTTGCATGAGTCAAACTTTGCAATGAGTAACTCACCTAGGAAGATATAAATTATTTATATATAATGATTTGCAAAAGAAACTGTCTACTCAAGTTGTACTAGCTACATTTAAAAAAAGTAGATCTACATGTTTGCTCAGTATAGACAAATCTATTCACAGTATGCTTGACTACATTACGTGTAAAATCATATGGCAAAAGGAAATGAAATAACAAAGAACATGGGAAAATATCCCCCACATACGTTTTAAAATGCCCTGCAATTTTCACATTCAAAATTTTATGCATCTAAATCTAAAAAAATATTATATGGAATACTCTTAAGTTACACAAACTGATAATAATTTACTGTATTTTTTAAAACTCTAATAGGAGCAAATTACCACATACTTGAACAAAGTTAAAATAGTTACTATTTCTTTATAATAAATTTGATGTATAATTTACTTTACTTGTGCTTTTTGCACCAATTTATAAATACAGTATATGCAATACACAACCAAGACTGACACCAACATTAATAATTAAATTCAAAATAGCAAATACTTACCATACAAAATAAACAGCAGATACACCTTTTATGAAAACCAGAGCCTTCTGGACTTTGGAGCCAGATTCTCTGGAAGCCATGTCAAGTTTGAGCACTGTGGAGTCTCAGGCCAGCTGTGGGGTTTGTTTTGTTTGTTTTGTCCCCCCTCAAGTTGGCATAAGGTTCAGGAGGACCACAACTGGCAATAAATACTTGGAACGATTCCACTGTGGTTCTTTCAGGCCTTTAGAATTTACATTGTTGTTACTTTCGCAAAGACTCTGGTATATGATCTTGCCACTGAAAACAAATCTGGAGTACAGCTACTTCTAACAGGATTCCACACATCTTAGAGTGGCTCTCACAGAAACCTTGGTTTAGTTCTTGGTTTCCGAAGTTTAAGTACTGAGCAACAATCTGTTTCAGCACCTTTTGACCACAACAAAAGCAGAGGAAAATCCTACATAAATAAGAACAAAGTTCATAAAGTGCTTATGAAATTACAAACATTTCAAATTAGAGTGATGCAAATAAATGTCCATTTCACCATCATAGGTGAGCATGGAATAAATGGGTCACTGTCCTGTCAAGATCTGACATGACTTTCAAATCAGTAGTTTGGTCCAGCAGTTTTGAAAAAGAAGAAGAAGAAAAAAAACACTTCATCATTAATGAAATACATAAATATTTTAAATCCACCATAATTCATTCTTTCTGCAAATGTGAGATTCAAAAAAAAAGCACCAAATTCAAAAGGTCTGCTACCACATTCTTCCTAGAGTAGGCCTGTATGATCCACATTTTTAAACCTACTTTAAAGTGGAATACGACAGAACCAAACCACAATTTCTCCTTTGCTTTTTGTTTAAACACCTTTGTGTGAGATGTAGCATCAAATACAGCAACATGTCAAAGAAATGAAAGAACAAAAGGACATGATTAAGGATGACTAATGCATTAAATTCGATTTTCTATTTTTTCAGTGCAAACATAAAACTTCATGTCTTCTCCTCTTCCAGATTCAGAAGTGTGAAGGGTGCCCATAGGGAGTCACGCCTTGCTGGGGTTGGTTACCTAATAAGATAAATAAATTCAAAGAAAATTACAGGTGCAAAGTTATGCCACAGCTGCCACCCGGCTGTCCCTGCTCTCAGTACCAGCCTCAGGTCCAGGGGGGCACAGGCTGACTGACCAGAGTGTGCTATCCTTGTCCTGAAAGACCTTCTCAGTAGAGTCAAAATACCATCCCTGAATTTACCCCACAGAGAGGCCAACTGACCCTCAGAGCCCCACACCAGCCTCAGGATTAAGGTAACCCGCCCACTCGAAGCATCTCCCTCTAAACTAAATGACTCAATGCTAGCATTCAGAAGAACTGCTGAAAAGTCTCAAAAAAAAAAATTAAAAGTTCTCAAAATAAGAGCAAGTCAATGATTCTGCTTGAACACTGATGCTATGATAGGTAAGAGAAAGCTAGACTAGGGTAGGGCAGTTTTCTGCGAATGGCCATGAGATATGTACAGCAGAATTGTACAAGAGTGTGCACAGGTATGAGAGTGGAAAGGGTATCTGTGTGTTGACTCAAGCATGTGCCTATGCATACATGCCTGCACATCACACGTGCACACACAGAAAAAATGAATAGTCGGTCAATGCCAAAAAATGACACAGGTTTGGGAACTGCTTGCATTATACTCTGGATGATTCGAATCCAGAGACCCCATCACAGGGGCCAGGCTGTCAAGAGCCCTCTGGAGTGTCCAGTGAGCAGCTCAGCTTAACTTCCACTCTTCCACAAAGGAGGGGGCCTGCCTGCTTACCAGGCAGCAGAGTATATGCCATGGGTAAGAAGTGGGCCATGGAAGGAGAGACCCTGAGTTCTAATCCCAGCTCTGTCCCTTCCTGTTAGCCGAATAACCTTGGGAAAATCAGTCAACGTCCCTGTTCTTCAGTTGTTTCCTCATCTGTAAGATGTGAACGGTAATAATACCTCATTTCACATGGTGGCTGACGAATAAAGTGAATTAATACACGTGAAGTCCCAGTGTCTGCATCCAAGAAAGGTCTACAGAAATATCGGCTCTGACGAGAATCTGTATTACTTCAGCTCTGGTAGACACTCTAGGAAATAATAGTGGATCACCGCCACCAGAGGTGCTACTATGTGAAAATCCTAGCTGCCTGTTGCTAAACACTGGGGGAAAAATATCTCTGCCTTAAGATGATATTCTCTGCAAGAATATGAACTCTGGAATTAGGGAAATGCAGTGAAATTTTAGTTACAAATTTGTTTAATAGACCACACCTATTAAACAATAGCTAGAAATGAAGATTGATTTACTTGATTTCACTGAAATTACATGAGGCCATAAGAGGGGAGAAAAGATCCTGGGTATGCGGTGATAGGGACTCCAAGGGGTAGGAGGAACAGTCCCTCTGCCAGGAAATCAACATGCACAGCAGCAGAAAAATAAGACTAAAATCAAGCTGGCCCTCAGTCATTAAACACCTATTTCCTCACTGTATCTGCAGGCTGCTAGTGCTACACCACTACTCAGCCAAACGTCTTCACACCGTACCTCAGAAGCGTAACCTCTGAGATGCAGAGGAAATTGCTAGTCTCACAAAGATGACAGGATCCAAATAAAGGTGGCCAACTTGGCACCAGAATTTAGGTCTCCTGACTTCCAAGCCAACGTTCTTTGTATCTCAGGGGGCTCAAAGGATTTCCTGTCCTGAGCCTCCAGCCCAGGAGCGATTCAATTCAGGAGAGCACACTGACTGGCACTGATCGAGAAGAGGTACGATGACATGTGCTGTTGGTCTATGCTCTAGAAAGGCAGCATAGTTAAAAATAAACAAATAAATAAAAATCACACCAGCACCACAGGCAAGTTTACTGAGGAGAAAACCCAGCCCAGCCTAGCTGTTGGTGATTTTGCAGGTCTTGATTTCTGAGTCACTATCAGAAGGGTAGGGTGGTACAGTGGTAAGAACTGTCACAGTCTAGAGCAGGTCTCTACATCAGAAGACCTTTGAGAGCCCACCTACCCTCATCCATCTGTACAATTAAGACATCAGCTGAGTTCTTCTTGACCCTCCAGCTTTATAAAAAGGACACCCGTGGTTCTGCAAACCCCTCCCTCCCAAGAATATTGGCCTGGAAGTCAGGAGACCTAAATTCTGACACCAACTTGGCTACCTTTGTCTGGATTGTGTCATTTTTGCATTCATGCAATGAGGAATGAAACTAGAAACATTTCCTGGTTCTGATGGAAGCAAGAGGAAAACATCTTTACTGAATCTAAGAAAAATGTTGGGGTTTTTCCCAGGAAAGGAAGCATTCAAGTGAAAACCAAACCAAGACAGAATAAAAATACCCTGGACTAGCCTGAATACGGCGACAATTGCACTGAGGAAGACAGAGCTGTTTGGGTAGCCACCATGTGTGTGGTGCCTGCTTGTTTTCAACTTTCCTGGTACCGTCTGCTCTGTGACAGACGGGGTACTTACTAGAAAGCTGCTTCTGAAGCTGCCGTACCAAGGCGGCCGTCTGCTGCTGCTGCTGGGTCTGCTGCAAGCCTTGCCTGGGGAACTGCAATTGTGACAGGAAAAAGGATGGAGATCAGCCCACAGCGCCAATCTCAGCCAAGATCAGAGACTCAATCCCAGGACTTCTCAACACTTCATGGTAAAAAGACCATGGCCGGTGTGTGTGTAAGTGAATTTGCACCTACACCCTGTTTCACATTGGCTAAACATGTAGAGTGCCCCAACCATTCAGGAACACTCTCCAGGGGACTTGCTAGCATTTACTTGAAGAGCCCTGATGAAGGACTCCACACTCCAGATGTGAACCCAGAAGTTCAGATATCTTTGTCATTTCCCTCTTTTCCAGCCAGTTAATGAGTATCATGAACTTGCAAGCCACTTTCACTAGCAACATGAAAGCTCTCTGGTTGGAAGATCTGTTCAAGCACTGCAGGGAGTGTCTTGTATGAATGGAAGAAATAATTCAGTGAGGCTGAGCAGTGCCCTAGGTCCAGGGTTCCTTTGGGACTATGCCCTGGAGGGGATGGAGGACAGATGTCAGCTAATCCCACCCGCATATTGTGGCCAGGGTGGGGGTAGGGTGAGGCGGGTAAGGTCCTGCAGATTCCAGCTTTAAGAAAGCACTCATTCCCAGGGCTGTGCAATGCAGGGTCTATGGGAAGCATCAAGACAGAGTCACAACATGGGGCCGCATGCCCTGGTTCTATCCTTAAGTTGATACAAGAAATTGTGATGTTTATTCCAAAGGGAAAAAGGAATCAGTATCTGGTAGATGCAAAATTACTTTGGATTAGAATCACGGACAGTGCTGGTGTACCTTTTGGTCTTAACCTTCCAATTTCAGCCTGTTCCTGCATCAGCACTGTGCTGGCTGTGTCCAATGTGCATGCCCTGCATGTGGGCACCAGGCTGCCTATGTCGGGGGCATCAGCCAGGCCGGGACCTCTGCCTTCTGACTTCTAGGTGGAGAGGGGGCACTCCCAGGAGCCTAGAGGGCAGGGGCAGAGTGAGGCTGGGAAAGAGCAAGGTTTTGTTTTGCTGATTTCTCCATGAGGGTGTCTGCTGGCTGAGCACATCCACTCTGGGAAGGTCGCAGCTCCTGTCTGGTGGCCCTCTCCTGGTCCCACTGGGCTTAGGGACAGTCACTGCCACCAGCCCTGTGAGTGCCACCTTCACTCAATAGCTTCCCCTCACCCTGGCATGTCTTTGTAAATAGTTGATTTTTTTCTTTTAGTTTAAAAAATATAGTTTATTTAAAAGTAAATTAGAGAGAGAAAGAGAAGGGAGAGAGAAGATTCACCTTCACAAGGTTGGGGAGGGGGCCAAAGCCAGGAAGCATGGAGACAGCCATAGCTCAAAGACCGCATGGCCACACCAGAGTTTAGCAAGGCAATGGCCGTACACAGTTTTTTCAAAAAACTCTTCAATTACCCAATTAGAGTGCAACACACATCTCCCTTCTCAGAGCTTGTCAAGATGATGAAGAATAGCCTGGGATTATAAGTAGGTTTGTCATATCTAGCAGATAAAAATATAGAGTTCCCAGTTTAAAGTATATCTCAGATAACAATGAAGACTTTTTTTAAAGTTCCAAATATGTCCCAAATATTGTACATGACAAATATTTAGTATATGCATGTCCCCCCCATTCAGTATTTGGGACATACTTATACTGAAGTGTTATTCATTGTTTACTTGAAACTCAAATTTAACTGGGAGTCCTGGATTTTACCTGGTAATCCCAATTAAATGGCACTACTCAGCTGATTCTTTTAAAAAGAGTGTTTGACATGACACCTGGCTCAATTGTTGCTCTCCAACTTGGGCATAGCTAGTGATACATCTCTGGTATCCAGCAGTGCCAGGCACACAACAGGTACTCAGAAAAATAAATGGAATGACTAACTTTAGAGTCACTCGAATGTGTCTTCAATTCTTGCAACTTTCCAAATAATGAGAAAGAGACCCAAAACTAATGAACCAGTTCCTCCATCAGTGTTGCTGTTTTCCCCAATACAAATTAGGAAAACAGTAGCTTACCATTGCTTTCCCATTGCCCAAATCAAGAGAAAAAAAAATAAAAATAAAAATCAGTCTTTCATTCATGTAGAAATGTTTGTAAAATAAGTTGATCTTTCTTCCATTCAATTGGCTCTAGGCTGATTTGGGAAAATTACCCTATGTACTTAATAAAATCTCATGTAGTACTAATGCCAGGCACTGTTCTAGACAGTCTATGTGTATATTAGCACGTTTAACCCTGATACGGTAGTCAACGGTAGTAACTGTCTGCAATCTCTTACCTGAAGTCTCTGGGACAGAGATATGTTTTGGAATTCAGAACACACAGGGTTTATTATGAAACATTCATAATGTACAGACCAGGCAAAATGTAGAACAGCACTCCATAATCAAATACATCACATTTCTGTAGCAAAGCACATGAGCAGCCAAATCAGGTGGGATGAGCGAAAACAGCCTCACAGCCGTGCAGGTCAGCCTTTGCCACCAAATGAGTTCATGTCAAATTCTGCTGTTTGGTGAATTTTAAATCATTCTTCCATGTTCAAAGATATTTGAGGATCATGTTCGTTTGGGAAGCAAATATAAGGGATTGTAAATCTTTACTGCTACTATTCTCATTCTACAGATGAGGAAATAGAGGCACAGAGGGGTTCAGGGATTTGCCCATAATCTCTCTTAAGTATTGTGGTTGATATTCAGACTAAGTTTTCTGGATCCAGAGTCCACGACTGTAACCACTACCCATTTATTTTTTTAGTTGATGAATAATAATTATATGTATTTATAGGGTACAGCGTAATGTCTTGACACATGCATACATTGTGGAGTGGTCAAATCAGGCTAATTAACATATCCATCACCTCACATCCTTATCCTTTCTTTGTTGTGAGAACATTTAAAATCCATTCAGCAATTTTGAAATACACATTAACTATAGTCACCATGCTGTGCTACAGATCATCAGAACGTATTCTTCCTGTCTAACAAATTCTGGTCCCTTTAACCAACATTTCCCTTTTCCCCATCCACCCCAGCCCCCTGAGCTTATTCTTAATTGGAAAAATTAGTCTCCAAATATTAACTTGTTTGGAAATAATTACAGATTCGAAATGGTTGGCTGCAAAGAAGTCTAGGCTGATTAAATAGTATATTGGGATATATGGTGCATAAATATTTAACATTTATTCATTCAACAAATGCTTAGCTGCTTTGTGTTCATTTAAAGCCTCTTCCAATAGATTGTCATAGAACAAAACACTGCAGTGACCTCCTCAGATTCTATATTTTGCAGAGCCTAGGCAGTGACCGAGTACCTAGCAAACCTATATGTGTGTGTGTGCTGGGAAATGGAGGATCTCAAAGTGTGACCCAGGGACCCCAAGACTCTACTGGTTTATCTGTAAGGTCAAAACCATTTTCAAAATTATACTAAGATATTATTTGCTTTTCCTCACTCTCATTTTCCCCAAAGGCTGCATAACCTGTGTATTGCAACAAATTGAATGTCTTCTATTAAGCCAGCAACAAACTGAATGTCTTCTATTAAGCCAGATATCAAAGACTTTTTTAAATGGGTGTCATTCTTCTCATTAACTTTTATTGCTTTGAAAAATATACCTATTTTTAATAAAAGCATATTATTTTTGTTAGATATGAGTTTATTTTAAAATAAGTTACTTGCCAGGCTCAGTGGCTCAGCCTGTAATCCCGCCCCTTGGGAGGCTGAGGTGAGTGGATTGCCTGAGCCCGCGGGTTCGAGATCCGCCTGGTCAATTTGGCGAGACCTCATCGCTACAATAAATCAAAAATCAGCCGGGTGTGTTAGCACACGCCTGTAGTTCCAGCTACTTGGAAGGCTGAGGCAGAAGAATCAGGTCGAGGCTGCGGTGGCCGGGAGCGGCCACTGCACTCCAGTCTGGGCGACACAGTGAGACTCCAACTCAAAAAAAATAAAAAATACAATACAATAAAATAAGTCACTAAATATTGTTAATATTTGTTTTAATTTCCAATATAGTAAATATTTATAGATATACAAAAGTTCTTTGGGTCCACAATAATTTTTTAATGTGAAGGGATTCTGGGTCCAAGAAGTTTGTTACACAATTCTTTAAAATGACCAGAGGACGTGGTGGGATAAGTTTATGTTCTGCAGCCTCCTCAGATGTCCTGTTTTACCACCTCTGCTTCCTCTCAAGGGCACCTTGCTATTCATGTTAACTTGCTTTCATCTGTATATGAACAGGAGCCACAAAGGACCCCATGTACAATTTCCCTGGGCTGTGGAGCACCTGCCACCAAGACCCCCTAGAGAGTCTCACTACTGAGCATTTCAGCTCAAGTACCAAAATCCTCCTGCAAAGACCTGAACCCTATATGTGGCCAAGGAAGCACAAAACTTGGGGGAAATTTAAGGAATCACATTCCCAGGACTCCTCCCCAGACTTCCTGAAATGCAATTTCTGTGGCTAATGTGTTAGAATTTTTTTTTTTTTTAGAAAGCAGGATTTATTAAGAGAACAGGAAAGCTCCCACAGAGGGGACCCGAAGGGGTTGCCCTAGAATTTTTAAATGATCCCTGGGGGTGGTGCACACGCTTGGCTAGATTGTGGAATGATAACCATGGTAGGAGTTGAAACTTTTAATTTACCAAAACAAGTCAATAAATAGGCTCACTGAGGTTTATTAAAAGTCCTAAAAATCACAACCCTTGTATGTTTAACTCTTCCCTACTTGAACATGGCAAGTGAAGTGGGATTTTCGTGGCCTGTGTCCACACAGGAGACAACCACATCTCTCTCACTTCTGTGCCTTCACAAATGTTAATACCTCCTCCTAGAAAACATTTTCTTCCCCCTTCATCCCATCCTATACTCTCCTATAAATCGACCCATCCTGCAAAGGTCAGCTCAAGTCACCCTGTTCCCTTAGGAATGTACAGAGTGAACTGCTGCTCTTGGACTCTTCATACTGTGCAGATGTCTATATAATCAAACATATGATATAACATGACAATTGCTTCTCTCTAGTACTCTAGATTTTGAATTTCTCTGGGGCAGAAGTCATGTCATGCTCCTGCTGTAACCACAAGACACGATGCAGAGCTCACTAATTAACCAACGTGGCATAACCGCTCTCCAATAAATACCATTCTCGGCTGAATTTTAAACATATATTTTTTTATGTATTTTGACTAATCCCTAAATTCCTATGATGAAAACACACGTTTTCGGCTCGATCACTAAACAGGCAAAAATACGTACTAACAAGGAGTTTCCATTTAAACATCACCGAATCTTTTTTTTTAACCTCAGAACTTGAGCTCGCCCTTTCAGCAGAAGCAGACACTGGCTGAGTGAGGGGCCCACACACTGGAGTTCAGACAGTGTGAATGCCTTGCTTTCTGCACTGGATCTTCCTTTCCTTATATGGATGGTGTATCATTTTAACAAAACTTTTTCATTGCTTTGACATTCAATAAATGAGCCATTCAACAAATATTTATCAAAATCCAGGCAATCTTCTGGGCTTCAAGAGCACCAAAGTGAAGAAACAAATCCCTGCCCACATGACAGCAGGAAGGTTCTTACTGGCTATGGCTGGGATCATACTATCCATGAGCAAAGGAACTAAAGCAGCAATGCAACACTTACTTTAACCTGTGCTGCCAACTGGCAGGTCCACAGCCAGGTGCAGGTGCCTCTAATGGAGGAAGCACAGCTTTTCATCTGTGCAAGCTCCAGCAGAATGGAGTCCAGCAAAGGACGCTGAGTTACTGACTGAAAAAAAATGCGCATACGTGCTCAACTTCATCTCCATTCTCACAGGGTGCCACTCTCAGAGAGGAGCAGTGGCTGATGTATTTCAGAGAATTTAGTGTGTATTTATTTTCATGGTAACTAGTAACTTGCATATTGTCATTTTTTCAAACTCTACACACAGCTTGGTGAGAAAAACGCTACATCAAATATATTGTCCATCCTGTTATCAGAAATCTCCTGAGATTTCTTCCTCAACCTCTTTCTATAAATATTACTTTTCCTTTTTTCTTCAAAAAGAAAAAACAAAATTCCAAATTCATGTCAAGGAAGGCAACATAGCTCAATAATCTTCTCTGGACCCAATCTCCTTCATTTGAAAAGGAGAGTAATATTATGGCTACTTCTGAATTCCAGAGGCATTCTGAAAAATATCTCAGTTTCTCTGAATGGAACTAATGAATTTCTTGAGCACAATTATTGGACAGTTTCACACAAGACTGTTAATTAAAAGTTAATGCAATTAACTAATTATTGCTGCCATTATACATATTTTTAAAGGCAAACATTCAATGTAGTATAATACTGACCCAAGGATCCGTTTATGTAAAAAGTCAACTTTTTAAAGCTTTCTGTCAAAATACTCTCCGGGTCACCAGACTAAGACAGCCTTAGTTTAAGATTAAAAGAAACAACACAGTAGGATAATATAAACATTAATTTCTTAAAAGTTGGAAGTAGCTTGAAAGAAAAGATCATGGTCTACTGATATATTTAGCTAAGAGTTAATTTAATCATAACAACACATGAGCTTTAAAAATATTTTCCAGGTCAAGAACTATAATTTAAGCCAAAACAAGAGATGCCAAATATATTTTCCCAGCAAGGGTACTCATATTTCCAGATGTTTTTCCTTTGCAGAAGACAAGCCACTTAAGTAAGCAAATGACAACGCAGGAATTGGTATTAAGCTGACACCAGATTTCATTTGTAAACATTGTCTTGTCTTAATCTCTCTTGCCCTTTTCACAGAAAAGCACCCTGTTTTCTCACAACAGATTTTGAAGAAGTGTCAATATCTGCCTTAGTCACTTTTATAAGTCACTTTTTACAAGTTTTATACACTTACAACTTTTTTCAAGTCACTTTTTATAGATAGAACCGACCTGCCTGCATGGGTGCTAACAATCATTGTCTCACATGTCCCAGCAGATGCTGTCAACAAGGGAACAGTGTAAAACAATGAATCAAACTCCACTGCCTGTCAAGGTTCGGCCTCCATCAAGGCTTCTCAAAACTCCTCTTGCCTTTTGACCTCTGTCATGGGTTGAATTGTGTCCCCTAAAAAAAGATATGTTGGAGTCCTAACCCCTAGGTACCTCAGAAAGTGGCCTTATTTAGAGAGAGGGTCATTATAGAGGCAATCTAGTTAAAATTAGAACCCTAGACTGAGACCTAATACAATATGACTGGTGTTCTCATAAAAAGCAGAAACGTGCACACAATGAGAATGCCACGTGGGGGCGAAGGCAAAGCTTTAGTGACGGTTGTACAAGTGGAGGAATGCCAAAGATGGCCAGCAAACCACGGAAGCCAGGAGAGCGGCACAGGTACACATGGGCAGAGGATGAGAGCAACCGACAATGGTGACTCCTGAAGGTGGGAGGGAAGGAGAGGGGCCAGAATTGAAAAACTCTCTATTGGCTTTCAGGCTCACTATTTGGGTGACAGCTTCCACCAGAAGCACAAACCTCACTATCACGCAGTATGCCCATGTAACAAACCCGCAAATGACCCCTTAAATCTAAAATTTTTTAAATAAAGCGAATTTTGTAAAAAGGAAAAGGAGGAAGTACAGGAGGAGGAGAGAGCCCTGCTGACACCAGATCTTAGACTTCTGGCCTCCAGAACTGTAGGAAAATAAATTTCTGTTGTTGAAGATACCCCATTTATATACTTTGTTAGAGAAGTACCAGCAAACAAATACAGCCTCTCCTGCTCTTCTATCAAGTCTCGGGTGTTTACTGCCGCTCCATTCACAAAAGCAAAACTATAGAACTAACCCAACTGCCTACCAACAATTGACTGGATAAAGAAAATGTGGTGTATAGACACCATGGAAGACTACGCAGCCATAAAAAAGAATGCGATCATGTCCTTTGCAATGTGGAATGAACTGGAGAACATCAGAAACAGAAAACCAAACACCGCATGTTCTCACTTATATGTGGAAGCTAAATGGTCACAAAAATGGAAATAAATAGATCCTGGGGACACAAATGGTAGGGTGGGGAGGGAGGTTAGGGTTCAGAAATTACCGATAGGGTGCAATGTTCACTTACCCAGGGAATGGACTTCCTGAGACCCAATCCCCACCACTTCACAATATGTCCATGTACTAAACATGCATGTGTACCCCCCGAATCTAAAATAAAGATGGAAAAAAAATCCAGCAACCATATGTTACTCCCCACATGCAATGCTGCCATTTAGCCACTTCCTCTGATTCCAAGTCCTCCAGTGGCAGGAAGTGCTTCACTGGCATACTCTGTTCTCTACTGCACACACAAAATAAGCACTTGTTGAATTCAACTGTGAATGTCACCAGACAGCAGCAGGACAAGTCACGGGGATGGCGGCAGCTGTGTTACCATGTCCCTTTCTGCTTTGCTACAGCAGGAATCATAACTCCAATGAGGCAGCATTCATGTCTCTTCAACAGCCAGCTTACCAGCTTCTTCTCCAGCAAAGAAACATAGCATGGAGAACATTGGCTAGAACCAAGACGCAGGTCTGCTGTAGATGTTTATAATACATATAAATAGGCATATTTATAACACATACAATGCATCTTAGTAGAATGAAAAAGAAAAATGACAGGTCAGGCATGGTGGCTCATACCTGTAATCCCAGTACTTTGGGAGGCTAAGGCAGGAAGACTGCTTGAGCCCAAGAGTTCAAGACCACCCTGAGCAACATACCAAGACTTCATTTCTACAAAAATATTTAAAAAGTAAGTCAAGCATGGTGGCATGCACCTGTAGCCCAGCTACTTGGGAGACTGAGGTAGGAGTACCACCTGAGCCCAGCCTGTGTGACACAGTGAGACCCTTAACTCAAAAAAAAAAAAAAAAAAGAGCAAATTAAAATTGTTCTTAATATTGTTGAGGCTTTGTGCTATTGCTGTTCTAAAGATATACAATTAGAGGTAACTTTTTTCTTCTCTTATATTTCTATTTTATTTTATTGTGGAGACCAAAACAAGAAAAACAGAATATGTATCAAAATATCCCTAGCAGCACTATTTTTAAAATTGGAAACAGTCTAAATCTGTAACAATGAGTAGGATAACTAAGCAAATCATGACAGAGCAATACAAGGGACTGACTTCATAGCTGTTTAAAATTACAAATATGCAGACTATATTAATAAACTTAAAACTATATGGATACAAGTATGCTAAATAAAAGCATGCTAAAAAAGAATTATAATAATGTAAAAATCCGAGCTCAACTATCCCTGTAAATTCTCATTCCAAATCTAACATTCCAAGTCTAAACATACTGGATTTTCAAAATATTTTCAATTTTCAAATTATTTCATATTTCCTGATCCATCCTCCAATATATATATATATATATATATATATATATATATGTTGATATATATATATATATATGCCTTTGTACCAATAATTGTTGCTTAGACTACAATACAGTGCTTTACAAGATACCATGCTTCTCAAAGTAGCTCTTAAAGCTCTCAGCTTAAAAAAAAAAAAAAAACATAGGCCAGGCATGGTGGCTCATGCCTATAATTCCAGTGCTTTGAGAATCCAAGGTGAGAGGATTACTTGAGCCCAGGCGTTTGAGACCAGCCTAGGCAACACAGACCTTGTCTCCACAAAAAACAAAAAAATTGACCAGGCATCATGGTGCGTGCCTATAGTCTCAGCTACTCAGGAAGCTGAGGTGGGAGGATTGCCTGATGCTGCTGAGAGCTGTAATCATGACACTGCACTCCAGTCTGGGGTGACAGAGTGAGACTTCCACTCAAAAAAAAAAAAAAAAGCCTACTGTGGTTTTACTATTCATTAAAATTGCTGTGAATGAAAGTTGTTGTTTCTCTGGAATTACCTTCCCGTGAACACAAGTGGGAAACAAATCATGTGACATGTTCTGACCTGTTCAATCTCTGGGATGTGTGGTAGTATTTTAAACTAGTGAGTAAAATATAACCTATTACATTAGAAAACTTCAATACTGCCTTAGAAATCAATAATGAATAAGTTGGATGCATATTCTTTACACATAATACATTCATAAAGTATTTATGAAACTATGAGATGAGTAGAAGGTTATTCAATTCCCTTGTATTAGATATGCCTTAATTCTAGCAGACCATGGGGACAGTCTCCTCTCAGCTCTGCATAAGCCGATTCCTGCTTCAAACTGTAACTAAGAAGTTTAAAGATAATCTCCACCCAGCCTTATAAAGATCATTTTTAAATGAAATCAATTTTTATACTACACAAAACATAACTACTTAAGATTACTTGATATTATATAGCATGGCTCTCTAAAAATAAAATTTAAAATCCTTAAAAACTATTTCATAAATTTCCTATATATTATAAACCAATTAAAATAATGTTTACTAACAGGCAGCTGAAATGCCAAAGAGAAAAACTAATAGGAGAGATTTTGATAATCTAATCCAAGTTTTTTGTTGCAATTACTAAGTCTTTTAAAAGAACTTATGCCCACAAATGAAAGCCAAATGTTTTAGAAAGTAAAATTCACACAGTCTTAGAATGGCAGATAAGTATTTGTGTGATTAAAACAAAACAGATTTTCAATATATAGAAAAACTATATAGCTTAAGTAAAAATAAATTTAAATATACGCATTAAATATATAGATTTTTCTTATTTGTGAGCCACATCTTGTGTATATTTCAAATATAAAGTTACTTATTTATATATTTAAAGCAAAAGTTAAAAAAGCTAAACATGTATAATACCATATGTTATGCATTCAACAGTAATTGAAGTAGTCCCACATTTAAAGTTTGCTCTTTTGTTAAAATAGTTATTACTCAACCATTTCCTTATTAGCAATGGCTAGCCATAAAAGTTACAATTCTCAAATTATTGAGGGTTCCTTAGTCAAGTGCTCATTTATGAATTTATGTTAAATCTCTGAAAAGATATATAACTGTAGTAAACATAGTCCTGCAGTTAAGATGAGAATTGCAGCATGAGATTTTGTTTTTAATTAGAAAGAAAAAAAAAAGGCTAAGGATTTGCCAGGTTCCCATCAAATATCCAAATTTCAACATGACATAATTTTCAGATATGTCATTTATTTTTGACCTTCTGTCAAAATTTCACCGGAATGTTTTGTCGTATATAGAAACAAAAGAGTGAGGTTACTTTAAGCTTTTGTACTGCTTTTCCTAGTGGCAAGTGAATTTTTAAATCACCAAATTTAATCTAACTGATACCATATATAACAACAAAATACTTGGTAAATATTGAGAAAAAATTTAAATTCTTCCCAGTAGGTACATATTTTAAAATAAAAGAGTCAAAAGATAGACTTTATATTTAAGAAATAACTTAGGGAGAGACAGATAGACAAAAGAGGAAGAAGAGAGGTCTCCTTTTAAAAATAGAATACCAACTGCTAAATGTAAAAAAAGATAGTTACAAAATCATCATTTTTGTACCCATTAAGGAATAAGATCGAGCATTCAATAGCACAATAGAGTGACTATAGTTAACAATAATTTATTGTGTATCCCAAAGTAACTAATTAGAATGATCCTAACACAGAAATGATAAATGCTTGAGGTGATGGATAGCAATCTTCCTGATTTGATCATTACACAGTGTATGCTTGTATCAAAATATCACATGTACCCCCAAAATATATACAACTGTTGTGTACTTATAATAATTAAAAATTTAAAAAATTAAAAACAAAAAATGAAAATCATCATTTTTCCACCTTCATAGTAAAACTGGATCTAGGCAAGAATAATTTAATAGATGCTAACAGTAGTGTGTGATGGTTTGATAAATAATAAGACAGGTTATATAAAACCATAAGGATACATCGTTTAATTACAAAGGGAAAATCAGTAATGTTACAGTGGAGAGATCTATCAGAAACCACCCACTGATGGGATTAAAGTAATATCATTAATAATGCATATTTTAATGTGATACACTGAGAAGGGCACAACAGTAACTCTGTGATAGTCTTGCCAAAAATGTAGAATCTGAATCTAGTTATAATTAAGCAGCTAAGTAACATTCTAAGAAACAAATTAAGTAAACAAACTAAGTAACATTCTAAGAAACAAATATTCCATACACCTTAAAAGTGTCAATGTTGTGAAGAAAAAAAAAAAGAAAGCTTTTGATCAAATTGATCCACGTTAAAGGTGAGTAAAAAGACATGAACGTGAAATGCTAAGTGTGATCATCCTTAATCAGGAAAAATTCCCACAGCAATGCAATAAAGGATATTATTGGTGTAACTGGCAAGACTTTCAAAAGATTTATGTCAACTATAGTATTGTATCCATTTTAAATGTTCTGATTTTAATAATTATACCCAGAGAATGATCCTTGCTCTTGAAAAGACAAACTGAAGTACTTAGAGGTAAAGAGGCATGTGTCTGTGACTCACTCTTATGTATACATCATGAAGAAAGGAGAGAAAAAGAATAATAAAGCAAATGTGAAAAAATGTTAATAAATGATGAACCTGGACAAAGGGTCTATGGCAATTCTTTGTACTACTCGAACTGTAATACTATAAGAGAATGATTGGCAGTAGTGGAAAACTGCCAGGAGGGGGGTGGCGAAGTGGGATTGGCAGTAGTGGGAATCTGCCTGGGGAAGGGGGGGCACGCCTCATTAACAAGGGTACCTGCATAATGAACATTTGTAAACCTAACCATGAACTGTACCCCACATCTTTAAAAGAAATGAAAAAAAAAAAGAAACTGTTCTGTTAGCTTGAAATTACTTTAAAATAAAAAGAAATACCCTTGTTCTTTGATGGGATATTAGAGTCAGCTAGCAGTGTCCCCTCTACAACATTTATAAGTCACAGTCAGTTCCTGCTAAAACACATCTGATGATAAGAAGGAGGCAGTCAGTAAATGTTTACAGATGCCTCTACATTAAAAAGCATTTCTGAGATGGAATGCAATAAATGTCAGACTTGTTAAAAAAAAAAAAAGAACTAGAGTTGGAAAAACTAGATCCATGATGAGGAAGAAGGAACTTAAAAATGAAGATCAATTTGGCCAAGGAGCTTGCTAAATGTGACAGAGATGCCCCCTATCCACTTGGCCATGTTCTGTTCAGTCTTGTTGGGCCACAGTCCTTTAACCACCTAACTCCACTCTGATCTCTCCTAATATATTATCACTCTGCCATATTGCTCCTTCTTTACCACAAGTTATGAAACCATCTATCTTTCAAATTCTGTGCTAAACACAGTCTATACCAGTTCTTCCGAAACACTGAGTCAGGTACAGCAAGTCAGCTTATCACAGGTGAGACTCGTTTACACAACTCACATCACTTGGCTACATGGAGATGGCATCTCAATTATTTTTGTATTTTATTCACAGATATTTCCAATATGTAGCAAGTGATGTGATCATTGATTGTAGTAGTGAAATGCTTCCTTTTAAAACATATTTATTTAGGTTAAATATAAAAGATGGAAATTTAAAAAATAGTAACTAATAAAATAGGAATATGGCATTGCAAAAGTAATAGCTGTTGTGAATTACTGAGGTTTATAAAACTTTCATGCTATACATATATTTCCACATTTGATTTATGTAGCTAGAAAAGCGAACTATATGATGTGAGTTACCTGTAAGTTCTTGTAGCGAGTGCTAACTAGCTAAAAACAAAGCTTATTTTATGTCAGTAAAGATGATAATTTACAAAGCACTTCCATGGTTTTGAGATTGCAGTAAAAAATCAAAGTACGGTAAGATAATCTTCTAAACATATACAGCAAATCATCATTTTCACATGGCTTAGGAAAAAAAAAAACCTTAATGTCTATGCAAAAATTTTAGTCCATGGGATAGTCTCAAAAAATGTGGGTATTACAACAAGATGGCAGCTGAACCAATCAGACTATGCGAGTTCCCATGTGAGTGAGTGAGTGGATGGAAAATTTTGTGTACATGCAGGCGAGCGAGTGGGAGTGTGAATGACTGACTAAGTGAGGGCTAGGGAGCTAGCAGCCAGGGCTTTCCTGGTATAGCAACTGGTGCCACAGCTGCTGGGCTTGGACCCAGTGACTCCCAGGATGCAAAAGCCGAGCGACATTTTCTTTTCTTTTCTTTTCTTTTAAATCAACAAACCCTCCCTGGGATGAAAATGCTGGGAGAGACTGTCTAAGTGGGGGCTCATGAGCAAGTGGCAAGACCCCTGGTGCAACAGCTGGTGCTGCAGCTTCTCTGCTTCTGTTCTTCCCAGGTCACAGAAGCTGAGTGCCATTATTTTTTTTTTAAACGGACAAAAGCGGCAGGGAGAAAAAAATCACCCCAGCCTCTCCCTCACTGGTGTAACAGGAGAGAGACTGCCAGCTCCCGGCTTTGCCTCACCACTTCAGCGCCTGGCAGGGCACTGGCAGCAGGGGCTGCGGAGGGAGGCCAAAAGCAAAGTCCCACAGAAGAGGACAACAGAGGCAACCCACCACCATCTTGAAGGAGGGGCAGGAAAGTGCACCAACTCACTCACCATGGAGCAACAGTACTGTGACTGGCAGATCAGCTACTCAGGGACTGATCGTGACCCAGAGGGAATATCCTGAAAGCACAAACTTCGGAGGGACCTAGGGAATGCTGAGTCCCAGGTGGCCCACCTCCTACCCTGATCCAGCCACAGGACAAAAGGTATGGACAGAAAAGGACCAGGAAGAACTCCAAAGAGATCAGTGAACAAATCAGAGCCCGGATCAGGGTAGAGTAGAGGACAGAGCACTCAATTGGCGGGAAAGCCTCTCCCACTGACACTGAATAACAGAACTAAAGAGAAAAAAAAGAGATCTGTCACAAATGAGGAAAAGCCAAAGGAAGACCTCAGGCAATTTCAAGTGTACCAAAGACAAAACTCCTGAAAAATCAGACCTTGGTGCCCAAACAATGGAAGTCACCAACGACTGGCCCCAGAATACAGCCCCAGAATACAACAGGGATTAGGGAATGCATGGAAAGAGTGAATGAGACTCAAGAAAGAAAAGATGCAACACTGAAAGAACTTGTAACAGAGATTTTGGCAACAAAAAATTCGATCCAGGAAATGAATAACAAGATGACAAGCATGGAAAGCAGAATTAATCTAGCTGAAGAAAGAATCTCAGAACTTCAAGACCAGAACATGAAACTAACCAAATCTGTAAAAAATACAGAAAGAAGACTCAGAAAGAAAGAACAAAGCCTATAAGAGATGTGTGATTATATCAGGAGGCTGAACCTATGCCTGATTGGTATCCCAGAAGAAGAAAGGAAAATGGAGAACAACTTGGAGCAAGAGTTCCAGGAGGTAATCCAAGAAAACTTTCCCCATCTCACCAGAGATGTGACCACCAAGTACAAGACATACAGGAGCCTATATTCAAAGTCCTCAAAGATAAACAATTTCAACCAAGAATTTCCTATCCAGTCAAGTCAGCTTCATCAGTGATGGAGAATTAAAACCCTTCCCAGACATCCAATCCCTGAGATTATACAGCTTCCAGATCAGCTCTACAGGAGACACTTAAAAAGCTATTAAGCACAGATGAAAGAAAAAAAGGATGACCACACACTTCCAAGAGAATAGCAGAGCACAGAATCAACAGAGAATATAGTGCAACAAGAAACTTGAAAACACACACATACATTAACCCCAAAGCCAAAAGAAAACAAGCAAAGAAAAAACTTTATAAGACTTCATGACAGGAATAAACAATCACATTTCAATAATCAGCCTGAATGTGAATGAACTAAATGCACCACTGAAAAGACACAGAATGGCAAAATTGATAAGAAACCATGACCCAATTATTTGCTGCATCCAGGAGACTCATCTTACTATAAGGGATGCACACAGACTCAAAGGATGGAAAACAAGTTTCCAGGCAAATGGACCACAAAGGAAGGAAGGAGTTGCAATCTTAGTATCAGACAAAATAACCTTTAGGCTATCAAAAATTTTAGAAGATGCAAAAAGAAACTACATAATGACAAAAGGTTCAATCCATCAACAAGAAATATCCACACTAAATATATATGCACCCAACACAGAAGCACCAGAATTTATAAAGCAACTACTAAGTAAACTAAAAAAAGACACTGACTCTAATACTATTATAGCAGGGGACTTGAGTACCCCACTAACAGCCCTAGATAGATCATCAAGACAAAAAATCAACAAGGAGATCCAGAACCTAAACTTGCACATGACCAAATGGACTTAATATATACCTACAGATTATTTCATCCAACAATCACAGAATATACATTCCACTCATCACCGCATGGAACGTACTCCAAGATTGATCATATCCTTGGTCATAAATCAAGCATAAACAAATTCCATAAGGTTGACATCTTGCCATGTACCTTTTCAGACCACAGTGGAATAAAAATAAATACCAACACCAACAAAATTTCCTGAATGCTCACAAAGACATGGACACTAAACAGCATGACGCTGAACAACTACTATGTCAACACTGAAATCAAAGCAGAAATTAAAAGATTCCTGGAAACAAATGAAAATGAAGAAACATCTTACCAAAACTGCTGGGATGCCATGAAATCAGTTCTCAGAGGGGAATTTATATCTCTACGAGTACACATCAAGAAAACGGAAAGATCACAAGTGGAGAGCCTAACAAATCACCTAAGGGAGCTGGAAAGAGAAGACTACCAAAACCCCAACTTCCACAGAAGAATCCAAATCACCAAAATAAGAGCCCAAATGCAAGACATAGAAGACAAAAATATCATAGAAAACATCAATTTTTTTTAAAAAGCTGGTTCTTTGAAAGAATTAACAAGATTGATGGATCTCTAGACAGAATGACCAAGAAAAAGAAAGAAAAAGCCCAAATAAACACAATCAGAAATTCAAAAGATCAAATCACAACTGACCTCGAAGAAATGCAAAAGATTATCAGCGATTACTATGCACACCCATATGGAAATAAACTTGATAACCTAAATGAAATGGAGGACTTTCTGACATCACACAACCTTCCCAGGTTGAAACAAGAAGACACTGAGACACTAAATAGACCAATAACAACCCAGGAAATTGACTCTGTCATACGAAAACTACCTACAAGATAAAGCCCTAGACCCGATGGCTTTGCAGCAAAATTCTACAAAATGTACAAGGAGGAACTGATACCATTTCTTTTGAAAGTATTCCAGGCAATTGAGAAAGATGGAATTCTCCCCAAATCATTTACAAAGTTAACATCACACTGATACCCAAACCAGGTAAGGATCCAACAAAAAAGACAACTACAGGCCAATATCCCTATGAACATAAATGCAAAAATTCTCAAAAAGATGCTAGCAAATTGGATCCAAAAACACATCTCAAAAATCATCCACTATGACCAAGTAGGCTACATCCCCAGGAAGTGGGGCTGGTTCAACATTCGCAAGACCATGAATGTCATTAAATACACCAACAGATGTAAAAACAAGAACCACATGATTATATCTTTAGATGCAGAAAAAGCTTTTGATAAAACCCAGCATCCTTTCTTGATAAAAACCCTCAAACACCTAGGTATACAAGGAACATATCTCAAAATAGTAAGAACCAGCTACGATAAACCCACAGCTAACATTGCTAAATGGACAGAAACTGAAAACATTTCCCCTAAAAACTGGAACAAGACAAGGCTGCCCACTCTCACCCCTTTTGTTCAACACTGTGTTGGAAGTGCTAGCTCAGGCAATTAGACAAGAGAAGGAAATCCAGGATATCCAAATAGGAAAAGAGGAAGTCAAGTTATCCCTCAAGTTATTCCTCTTTGCTGATGATATGATTCTATACCTTGAAAATTCAAGAGAATCTGTAAAAACCAGCTTGCACTGATAAAGGACTTTGGCAAAATCTAAGAATACAAAGTAAATGTGCAAAAGACTGTTGCATTCCTATACACTAACAACAACAGGCAGAGACCCCAATGAAAAGCACAATCCCATTCTCAATAGCCACAGAAAATATGAAATACCTTGGCATCTTCCTAACCAGAGAAGTGAAAGAGCTTTACAATGAGAACTACAAAACACTGCTCAAAGAAATCCAAGAAGACACAAACAAATGGAAAAATATTCCATAATCATGGATAGGAAGAATCAACATTGTTAGAATGTCCATCCTACCACAGCCAATCTACAGAGTCAATGCAATACCCATTAAGTTATCAACATCATTCTTCTCAGACTTGGAAATGACAATACAGAAACTCATATGGAAACATAAACAACCATGAATAGCCAAACAATCCTTAGTAAACGAAACAAAGGAGGAGGTATTACACTTCTAGACTTCAAACTTTACTATAAGGCTACAGTAATCAAAACAGCCTGGTATTGGTACAAGAATAGGCACACAGACCCAACGGAACAGGATAGAGAGTTCAGAAGCAAAGCCTCAATTTCTCAACCAACTCATCTTGACAAAGCCTCCAACAACCACCGCTGGGGAGAGGAGAATCCATTCAGTAAATGGTGCTGAGAAAACTGGCTGATCACATGCAGAAGATTGAAACAGGACCCCTACCTATCACAAAAATTAACTCTCAATGGATCAAAGACCTAAATGTAAAACATCAAACTGTAAGAGTCTTAGAAAATGCAAGAAATACGCTTATGGAAATTGGAACTGGTAACCAATTCCTATTCAGAACCCTAAATACCCATACCTTTAGAAATAAGATAGACAAGTGGGACCTCATCAAACTAAAGAGCTTTTGCAAAGCAAAAGAAACCATCAAGAGAGCAGGGAGACAGCCCACAGAATGGGAAAAAATATTTGCCAACTGTATACTGACAAAGGCCTAACATCTAGAATCTACAAGAAACAAATGCACCGAAAGGAAAAAAACAGCCATTAAAAAGCGGGCAAAAGACATGAATAGACACTTCTCAAAAGAAAATATATGGGCAGTCAACAGACACATGAAAAAGTGCTCAGCTTCACTCATCATCAGAGAAATACAAATCAAGACCACAGTGAGATACCACCTAACCCCAGTAAGAATGGCCATCATTAATAAAACAAGCAACAACAGATGCTGGTGAGGAGGCGGAGAAAAAGGGGCACTTTTACACTGCTGGTAGGAACGCAAACTATTGCAACCTCTTTGGAAGACAGTGAGGCAATTTCTGAAAGAACTAGAAATTGACCTTCCGTATGATCCAGCAATTCCCTATTGGGTATATACCCAGAGGAACTCAAATCATTCTACAAAAAAGATACCTGCATACATATGTTTGTTGCAGCTCTACTCACAATAGTAAAAACATGGAACCAACCATGTTGCCCATCAAAGCTGGACTGGATAAAAAAAATGTGGCACATATACACAATTGAATAGTATGCAGCCATAAAGAAGGACAAACATATGGACTTTGCAGCTTGGATGGATTTAGAGTCAATCATACTCAGGGATCTATCAACAGAAACAAAGAACAGAGTACCATATGTTCTCACTCATAAGCAGAACTTGAACAATTATAATACTATAAGAAAGCAATTGGCAGTGGTGGGAAACTGTCAGGGGAGTGGGGGTGGGATTGGCAGTTGAGGGAAACTGCTAGGGGAGGGAGGGGCACACCTCATCAACAAGGGTACCTGCATAATCAACGTTTATATACCTAACCCTGAATTGTACCCCACATCTTTATAATAAAAGATAAATAAAAATGTGAAGAGAAAAATGGCAAAACCTACTGAACCTCAAATATTTCTCTGTATCTTTCTATGAAAACAAATATACCAACTACAACAACAACACCCAAATAAAGTTCCAGGAGAAAACTGCTATTTAAGCTATCTCAATTTTTTACAATCTTATGGGCATGAAGCATGTAACCTGCCTTCAAAGAAGAAACCCAGTCAGACATGGTGGCTCAAACCTGTAATCCCAGAACTTTGGGAGGCTGAGGCTGGAGGATTGCTTGAGCCCAGGAGTTCAAGACCAGCCTGGGTAACAAACACAGCGAGACCTTGTCTCTACAAAAAATTCAAAAACTAGCCAGGGCAGTGGCATGTGCCTGTAGTCCCTGCTACTCAGGAGGCTGAAGTAGAAGGATCACCTGAATCCAGGAGGTTGAGGCTGTGGTGAGAACTGTGATCGTGCCATTGCACTTTAGTATGGGTGACAGAGTGAGACTTTGACTCAAAAAAAAGAAGAAGAAGAAAAAAGAAACTCAAATATCTGGTTCCAAATCCCAAAACTTACCAAAGGCTGCTGGGGCTGCATTGCTTGGATACCAAGGGTCTGACTCTGGGGCTGCGAGGACTGCTGGGCTTGGGGGGGCTGCTGAGGTTGGGGGGGCTGCTGGGGCTGCTGCATCTAGGAGAAAGAAAAGGGTTTAAGAAACACTTGAAAGGGACAATATCATTTCCCAGTCTCCATGTCTTTTAAATCTTTTACCTGATTTTTCTGTTGCAGCAAAAATAATACAAACCTGCTTCCTCCATCTTGACTGTGCCGAACCTCATTCATCCTTTCAGGGCAAGACCTAAATCTGTTCTCCATGAAGCCTTCTCGGACTACTCTCACCCCAAAAATCTTTTCCTTCGGCAGTCAGTGTTTGCTGTCCAAACCACTGTATACTGTCCGGGGCCATCTTTTGTGCCTACTGTTTTAACTCCTTTCACGTCATTTGCTCTTCCACATGTTTTAATCCATCTTATACTATCAGGTTAGACAAGGACTTCTCAGTAGTTATTTTTTCATTCCCTATGACATCTGGAAGGATTCTTCATATATACACATATACACACACACGTTTTATATATATATATACACACCTATTATATATATACCTATTATACATATATACACTCTATTAGATATATACATATCCTCTATTTTTTATATTTATACATACATATATACACAAACACACTACAGGAATGTGTGTGTGTGTGTGTGTGTGTGTGTGTGTGTGTGTGTGTGTGTGTGTACCGGAGGTGCCAAAAAATGTATACACATTTTAAGAGATATTCGCTGTAATCAGAAGTGTCTGAATGCTGATGGTAACCACTTTGAGCACCTCCTGTAATTGCAGAAGTCAAATGTGACTGTATTCACTTTATTGAGTATTATAATATTAATACAGTTTTTTCCTTTCTTCAAATATACAGTTTTTGGCACCGTGTGTGTGTGTGTGTGTGTGTGTGTGTGTGTGTGTGTGTGTGTGTGTGTGTGTGTTTTAAGGAGAAGTAGACTAGCTGTCATGAGAACTTCTTGCATAATTTACCAGCAGAGAATGAGAAATTGTGTCAGGGACAGGGTTGGCTCAAATACACAGCTCTTGGAAAATGCTTCCATGTCACAGAAGAAACACAGACTAGACATCCACTAGGTGGGACACAGAGGAGAGGAAAATATTAATCGTTGCTTTGCCTCAATGACCTTTAAAATTTCCTCCACCCAGACTTCATCCTGATGATGACAGCCTAGACTTTTCTCATCTTTTGCTGTCTTCTAACTCAGTCTGCATGCTATCCCCCAAATTATGTGTCTTCTTTAAAGCACAGTAATAAACAGCTATTGCCGTATGTCATTCTCACTAAGTGACAACGTTCACGGTGTAGAATCCTAGCAGAGGTCTGGGCCAGTCATCCCAATATGAACAGTGCCAGCTGGACCAATCATTACCATATGAGGTCAATTCCATTTGGCTCTCTGAGAGCTCTTCCAAGAAAAATCAACCCAACTTCATAATTATCAACTTTTTCCTTGATGGAGGTAGCCCATCAGCCAAAAAAGGAGTAAGTATAATCCTCATGCAGAAGCAAATCACTATTGTTTATCTCCAGGGAATGTGTTGGTGACAAAGATATTACAGCTGGGTGTGGTGGCTCACGCCTATAATCCCAGCACTTTTTGGGAGACAATTGAGAGGATTCTCTGAGCTCAGGGGTTTGAGACCAGCCTGAGCAACATGATGAGACCTAGCCTCTACAATTAAAAAAAAAAAATTAGCCAGGCATGGTGGCGCATGCCTGTGGTTCCAGCTACTTAAAGCCTGAGGCAGAAGAATCACCTGACCCTGGCAAGTCGAAGCTGCGGTGGCCGTGAGCGTCCCACTGCACTCCAGCCTGGGTATCAGAGTGAGACTCTGACTAAATAAATAAATAAATGAATAAATAAATAAATAAATAATAAAATTACAGAAGGATATATTATGTTAGTTACATATGACCTGGTAAGAAAAGGTTTTCCATATTTGTAGTCTTGAAAAACATCAACATAAGATAAAAAATGGTAGGTAAACAATTAATTTAGCAAGTTTCTTCAGTAATTTTTAAATGAGAAAAGTGCTATTTACCACCTCAGAGATAACATCTATGACGATTCACACTCCCCAAACCAATAACCATATATTAACAATTTTGTGATGTAACTTTTGCATTTTAACAGGTCAAAAATTGGGATGTGACTAACGACATCTTATTTTCTATAAAGGATCTATGTTGGCTTCTGCCTGTCACTTGGGGGCACTACCAACCAGAATTTTGTGAATCACACTGAATTCAGACCTCAAACCCATCTGAGCTTGTGGTTCAAATTCTCAGAGGAGATTTTTTTTGTCCCATCCATACAGTGTCAAAGTTGAGACATGTGTGTTCCTTTGCAGTCCCCTTCTGCATGGTGAGTTTATTTCTCATTGACCTCGCAATGAGAATATAGGCCCTGGGTACTCCAGTTCTACTGGACTCCCCATTTTGGGCATTTTGTTCTTAGTAGTATTGAAGTCCCCAACATAGGAACGAGTTCCATTCCAAGAGAGTGTTTATCCAACTAACACAATTGAGTATACAGTACTACATGTATTTAGCAAGCTTTACTGACACCTGGTGGAGAGAAATAATACATTAAAAAACACACGTGTGCATTGTTAAAGTTCATAACTTGAAGATCCATATATAGGGGATTTATTGTATATAAAATAAGAGTGCATCCCAAGTTGGACTGCTGGTGAGATTAGAGCCCACTATACAGTCTCATTAAGAAATCTCCAGCCGAACATGATGGCTCAAACACTTTGGGGGGCCGAGGCCCGAGGATTACCGGAGCCCACAGGTTTGAGACCAGCCTGGCAACATGGTGAGACCTTGTCTCTACAACAAATCAAAAAATTAGCCAGTCATGGTAGCACACACCTGTAGTTTCGGCTACTTGGAAGGCTGAGGCAGAAGAATAGCCAGACCCCATTAGGCCAATGCTGGGGTGGCTGTGAGAGTGCCACTGCACTCCAGCCTGGGCGATGTAGTAAGACTCCAGCTCTCAAAAATAAAAATAAAAATCTCCAATCCAATAACAAAGGACAAAATTGTCAACAATAGAGACAAACGGCATAGGTAAACATAATGGAAGAAAGTTAGAAGCAAGAGTGTAACAAGGGGAGAGCTCTTGATCTAGGAGACAAATATTTATATCAAATGAGTGAATGACAGTTCTCTGGATTCTAAGAGAATCTAGACAAATTATCCCTTTGAAATACTCTATATGCCTCCAATTTCACAGACTCATCAGAACAGAGGTGTTAGAGAAAACTTTTTTTCCCCTCTGAAATTGATTTTGTGCTTAAACAGCAACTTTAAAAACATATTTTTTCTTTATTCCAATAGCCTTAGGAATATAGATAATTTTTGGTTACATGGTTGCATTGCATAATGGTGAAGAAGTCTGGGTTTTAAGTGTATCCACCACCTCCACTTCTGCACACTGTACCTGACAAGTATTTTTTCATCCCCCCGTACACCCTTTTCTGAGTCTCCAGTGTTCATTATATCATTCACTATGCCTTTGCAGATCCATAGTTTAAATTCCACTTATAAGAGAGAACATGAAGTGTTTGGTTCAGAAGACTTTTGGGATTGCAGACCTCTTTAGGAATCTGATGAAAGCTCCATAGGATAGCTCAGTTTTTCTGTTTTTTGTTTTTTCCTTTTCACATACTGGAAACTCCATCCAAATTGCATGGCCTCTAGTTAAACAGAGACTGGGTAAGCTGAGGCTTATAGTATTAAAACCAAGGCATCCATCCACCCTTCCAAGTCTCTGTGAAATGGAAAGGACACTGCAAAATGTCCTCTCCTGCCCATGACCTGGTAGATGCACAGAGAAAGGAAAACTCTTGGCAACTAAACTGCACCAGTTTAGTACCTAGTGTCAAATACACAAGGCTCCCTGGAACATGGCAGTTTAAGAATAAAGTTTTTTTATGCCTTATGACTGCTGTGCATGTGCACTGTCTGAAGGGGGATGGCAATGCCTGCACCTCCCTGACCCCTACCTGGAGGAGTCGCTGTTGCTGTCGAACTTGCGGCTGTCTAGGTCTCATGGGGTCCTGAGGCAGGGGCACGGAGGGAAGGTTCGGATGTGCAGAAGTCAGCACAGCATCAATTCCCCCGCCCACCAGGGGGCTCTGCTGTAGAGCCTGGTGGTTCAGCCTGGCAAAGAACAATGCAACTTGGTTTCAGGCCTGCGTGTCATGTCAAATTTTTCATGAGTGCCACAAAGCATGTGACACACATCCAAAAAGAAACAGTGTTCAACACTCCCTGTACAGTTCACATACAATAAAGACCAGTGGTTAAAATAATAGATGTAACTACAATTAGTATTGGAATCAGACATCTTACGGCTCTGATCAATAAATTCTAGTAAGGCACTGCTAACATAACCAAGAGTTTTCTCTCTTGGATATTTTAGCCCAAAAAAATTTTTTTTAAAGAGGAAGGGGAAAAACAACAATGGAGCTAACACAGTGATATCATCTAAGAGTATTATACCCATGCCACATTAGATATGAGTCACAACTATAAGAGCCTTCAACAACCGGGCGTGGTGGTTCAAGCCTGTAATCCCAGCACTTGGGGAGGCAGAGGTGAGAGAACTGTCTGAGCCCGTGGGTTCGAGACCAGTCTGGGCAACATGGTGAGACCTCATCTCTACAATAAATCAAAAAATTAGCTGGGGGTGGTGCACACCTGGAAGGCTACTTGGAAGGTTGAGGTGGAAGGATTGCCTGAGCCCTGTTGGTCGAGGCTGTGGTGGCCATGAGCAGTGTGCCACTGCACTCTAGTCTGGGCAACAGAGAGAGATTCTGATTCAAAAAAAAAAAAAAGCCTTAAACAAAATAAACAAGATGGGGCATTCTTTTTATTTTTTGAGTCAGAGTCCCATTATATCAACCAGGCTGGAGTGCCACAGCATGATCACAGCTCATCACAGTCTTGATCTCCTGGGAGCCCAGGACTTCAAAACCTGCCAAGGCAACCTAGTAGGACCTCATCTCTATTTAAAAATAAAAATAAAAAATAAATAGCTAGGTGTAGTGGTACACGCCTGCAGTCCCAGCTACTTGGGAGGCTAACGCGGAAGGGGAATTCTTGACTTTGAACCTGTCTCTGGATGCTACTAAAAATGAGATAGTAGAATGCAAATTACATGCAAATATGTAAGCTCATAAAAACAATTATAAATGTCCTATGCTGGGTGTGGTGGTTCACGCTTATAATCCCAGCACTTTAGGAGGCTGAGGTGGGAGGATCACTTGAGCCCAGCCTAACCAACATCGCAAGACCTCATTTCTACAAACAATCCAAAAAGTTAGCTGGGTGCAGTGGCACATGCCTGTAGTCCCACTTACTCGGGAGGCTGAGGAGAGAGGACTGCCTAAGCCTAGGAGGCTGACACTGCAACGAACCTTGAACATGCCACTGCACTCCAGCCTGGGTAACAGAGTAAGATCCTGACTCAAAAAAAAAAAAGTACCATCCCCTAGAAGAAGCATAGCAAATCCAAGAATGAGTGTTTGCTGTTGCAAGCAATACTTGCACACGTCTCACCTCTGAGAACCTGTCAGGGGCTGCAGGTAGGCCGAGGCCTGCTGTTGAACATAGCCAGTCGGCTGCTGCTGGATCTGTCTGAGTCTTTCCATCAGCGCGGGATTGGAATGTGCAGCCGGATAGGCTCTGGAGTTGTAGCTGGGCGACAGGACCACACTGCCAGCCTGCTGCTGTGGTGTCTGCTGCAAAGGCATCTGTGTTCCATACATTGTATACCCCTGGGGCATGGTCTGCAGGTAGGCACAAGGGAATAAGTCAATGTTTCAATTTGTCACCTAGCTTTATTGCTAAAATACATGGGACAAAAACCCAGAGGACTTCTTTGGAGTTCACTGTTCTCAAAGGCTTTCATGACTTAGAATCTAAGAAGGGAGGGAGCCTGGCCAAAGCTATTGAGTAGCTATATAATGATTCACCAGAAATTTCAACTTTTAAAAAACTAATCCCCACTTAGTTAAACTGGCTTTTAAGAGCAGTTGCCTACTTTGAGGGAAGGAAGAACATGTTTCTATAGAGAAATAATCAGAGAAGCACCCATACCTTCAGGGCACAGATGTCATCAATGTTCAACAGATCCCAAGTATCATTAATACCATATCCAAAATTAGTCAGGAAAGCTTTACCCACACTCAATGTAAATTAAAATAATGGAGTATACTTTCCCAATATGTGACTACATCTCTTTGGGTCTGATGAATGTGTGCTTAGTAACTAGCCACCAAAAAAAAAAACCCCAAAACAAAAATGATTAATACCTTACCAAGAAGGGTACAATTGGTGACTATTCAATATCCTCTAGTGCTGGTTGGACTGCAGTCCATTTTAGTACTCTACCAATAATGTGAACACTTAATTTTCATATTCAGTATTAACATGCAAGTACCTATTTCTCTAAATCTTGACACCTTATGTAAAAGAAAAAACTGAGGTCTGTTGGATCACTAGATACAATTTACACAGTAGAGTGCTAATTAACGTGGAAGAATATTGCTCTTCCCAAAGTACCACTTTTTTTTTTTTTTTTGAGTTGGAGTCTCACTCTGTCACCCAGACTGGAGTGCAGTGGCCGCTCCCGGCCACCGCAGCCTCGACCTGCTGGGCTCTGGAGATCCTTCCGCCTCAGCCTTCCGAGTAGCCAGAATTACAGGCGTGCGCTACCATGCCCAGCTGATTTTTTTATTTATTTTAGAGATGAGGTCTTGCTGCCCAGGCGGGTCTCAAACCCGCGGGCTCAGGCAATCCACTCACCTCAGCCTCCCAAAGGCGTGGGATTACAGGCTGAGCCACCGAGCCGGCAAGCACCACATTTTAAAGTATTTTAAGATAGATTAATGCCTCTGACTTGGAAGACAGAGAAACGCATAACAAGCTTCCAGCAAGCAGCATGAATGGATCCAGGTGGGAGAGATCAGTGCCTGGCTTTCTTCTCAGCTGTGGAGAGAGAATGAACAGCCAGCCCCAACTAGCAATCTTACCAACAGCCCTGGGTTCCTGATTATGAGAGGAATGGAGTAAGAGCATAAAAATGCAGAAATCGCAAAATTATTAGGAAAAAAACCTCAAGATATGCATTATATTAAGGCAAAGGTATCATTTGTTGAGTATCTCCTGTGTACCAGGTGCTATGCTAGCTCCACAAGTTCTTAAACCCTCACTCTCCTCACCTCTATTTGACAGAGTAAGAAACCAGAGCTCAGCGTGACTTGCAAGTCACACTGCTAGAAAGTTGTGGGGAACTGTGCCAGGGTCTGACCAAGACCCATTATCTTCTTATTCTACCACGATTCCTTGGTGAAGCGATCTTTGAATATGACAATTTCAATCATGAATGACAGCATTTACATTATAACAAAGAAAACTGCAACTGTTGAGCATTTCAATAGTTATCAATATCATTAATGCAACAATTTGACCTTATTCTCTTTTAATAAAATAATTTTCTAAAACGTTTTATGCTCCTTAATCAATCCCGAGACTTGTTCAATAATCACTGATAATGTTTTTTGAAATGTCAATTGTAACCTGTAAGTCGAAGAAGTAACTAAGTGCTAGACCCCATAGGGAGTTGACATTCTATTTACTTAGCATCCCACTTCAAATAGAGAGCATTAAATATGTCAGCAGCTGTGATGCAAATGAGAGTACCTGTGCTTGTTGCAGTCCTGGATACTGAGGGAGCTGAGGGGAGGGCCGTGCTTGAGCAGCAAAGAGAGCAGCCTGGTCCCCCGGCTGGCCCTGGAAAACAAAGCCGAGGCAAACTCTTGATCATAATAGCAAGGGCTTCACTTGAGCTTCTGGTCAACAATCCAACCCACGACATCCAATCTCATTACTTGAAGGCACAACTCACAGATTTTCAAACTGCCTTCAATACTATTTCTTTTCTTTTTTTTTTGTTGAGTTGGAGTCTCACTCTGTCGCCCAGACTGGAGTGCAGTGGCCGCTCCCGGCCATCACAGCCTCGCCTGCTGGGCTCCGGCGATCCTTCCGCCTCAGCCTTCCGAGTAGCCGGAATTACAGGCATGCGCTACCCACGCCCGGCTGATTTTTTTATTTATTGTAGAGATGAAGTCTCGCTGCCCAGGTGGGTCTCGAACCCGCGGGCTCAGGCAATCCACTCACCTCAGTCTCCCAAAGGTGCAGGATTACAGGCTAAGCCACCGAGCCCGGCTCAATACTATTTCTTATCAATTTCCTATGTGTGTTAAGACTGTTGAACTTATTCCTTCCAAAGAAGACTATAGGTGTTCCCAACAATAACACAGACAAAAATACAAACCCAAACTCAATGGTCTATTCAGCAAAGAGGCATTGAGATGATTTTCCAGTACACTCCAGGGTTCAAGCACCTCTAGAGTGCACGAGTATCTAAGTGTGAAGTCTGGAGTCACAGGGCTGCATCTGTGCCCAGAAACGGAAGAGAATGTGTGGTAGGTACATACAAATGGCATATAAAAATGTCATGACTTTTTAATAAACTTTCTTCACAGTGACCTAAAAATTGCCTGTTTAGCCAGGTATTCAAGGGATAAATTTGTTACCTCCTATAACTCTAAAAACCAATTAGAATATATTCAATAAAAATGTATACTAGCAAACATTATTCTAATCAAATACAATGCAAACTAAAACCAATTAACATCTGATTCACCAAACTTAATTTAACCCATGTTTTAGCTTTAGGAAAATAAATACCTTCATAAGGATGGATGTATGTGTGTTTTATGTTTAGGTGGTAGAAGTTATTTCATGGAAGCCTCCAAGCAGTAATCATAGAAAGAGGCCTGGCTTCCTCTCATCCCTGTTTTTGTTTTTTCAGGATTATTGGTTATAAAGAATGAGATTCATTGTAGGATTGTTTTACTACTGTCTTATACTAGAGGCTCTCATTTTTAAAACTGCTAAACTGCAGTTACATAGAACTATTTTCATGTGCTTGGAGAGTAGTATAGATGCCCTAGCAGGGAGAGCTTGAGAGGGAGAATAGCAACAATTATTAAGGATCTCTTAAATGCCAGGGACTGGACTTCTGGGTCTTATTCCTGCTTCCTCACAAGAACTCTACAGGGAAGGAGGATTATCCTCCTGTTAAGAAAGAAGTTTCAAAGAGCTCGAGCAATTTAACAAGTGCACCCAGCAGGACCCAGCAGAGCCATGATCTAAACTCCAGTGGGTCTGAGTCCAAAGTCCAGGGCTCTTTCTATTATGAAGAGATGCTTCCAAATGTGGTATTAGGGATGAAAATATTTAAACACTCATTTACTACTTATTCTTTAAGGGCATACAGTCTCTTAAAATCACCCCAATAAGAAACCAAAAGAATAATCTCTATTAAGACTTGTTAATGAGATATTGAAAACAAATGCATACATCAGCCAGTTAGATCCACATAAAATACGTGGGGCCATTTATGGAACTTCAGTCTCTCCTAAGGTGACTATCCATCTGTACATGGTTCAAACACAGATATCTGAGTATATCTACTCTGGTATCTATATGTAATAGCTTCAACAAGAATCCAACTTTCCAGAACAGGGTATCATAAAGATACTCTCAGCTTTTAAAGTTCATTAATCTGTTAAAAACAGCTATTTTTCAATTTGTTTAGGTCTAAGAAAAATAGGCTAAACTCCCTGTATAGAACTTTTCCTCTGGCAATGTGGCCAGAAGAGGCCTAAAACTTTTCTCCCCAAGTATCCAAATGGCTCTTGATCCTCAAACACTATGCCAAGAAATCATGAAATCAACAAGATCTCTAAATGCCCTAAACCAGCACTCTTTCCAAGGACCTTGTACAATTCCAAGGTCCTTGGAACAAACTGGTGTGCTTCTTTGTGGGGACAAATATCAGTATCTCATCATTTTCACAGAATAGAAGAAAAATAATCTATTTATATATGAATTTGAATCTTGGGATCAATAGGTTGTTTATAATACCCACACTAACTTGGTTTTGAGGGGAAAAGAATGTGATTTGTATGTGACAACTACATGCAGATGCATGAAACAGTTGTTTTCTAATTCTTTGCTCTTTCTTTGCATATTACAGAACTTTGTGAAACATACTAAGACTTACACAATGCAGGAAGACTAGAATATTAATAAGGTATATATCTGAGTTACCGGGCAACACTCTTTTACTGAAAATATTCATTGAGATCACAGAGATTTAAGAAATGTGAACTAAAAACTATTATTCCACATTTAAAAAAAATCACAAACTACCATTCGTAAAAAGGTGCTATATCTTTAAAAGAAGCAGGGAGAAAGAGATTTTTTAAAAACTGACATATTGTTTTGTCACTAAAATTTGCTGGGGTATGGTGGCTCATACCTGTAACCCTAGCACTTTGGGAGGCCGAGGCAAGAAGATTGCTTGAGCCCAAGAGTTTGGGACCAGCCTAGGCAATACAGCAAAAACAAAAACAAAAATTAGCCAGGTGTGGTGGTGCACACCTGTAGTCTCAGCTACTCAGGTGGCTGAAATGAAAAATTGCCTAAGCCCAGGTGGTGAGCCAGGATCCCATCACTGCACTCCAGTCTGGGTAACAGAGACCTAGACTCAAAAAAATAAATAAAATAAAATAAAATTTATGTCAACCACTGATGTTTAAAGATGAACTACTTATATGTGAACATATCTTCTCGCCCACCAGTTTTTTCCAACATACTACTTAAGTACAGTAGAAAATAATTGAGATATGTAATATTCTCCCTGGGAAAAATCACAAATAGCCCAAGCTGGCTCACATTCCCCACGTTCTCTGGACACAGCTTTAGCATCATGAGTTGTCCTGAAAGAAAAATAATCTTTCCTGCCAGATTGAACCAGATTCCTACTTTTCTTTGTTTCTCCCAGAACGATGACAGGAACACATTATTTCAACTTGTAGAAACAGTTCAATTTGTTGAGGAAAGAATGAATAAAGTCTTTAGCAACTTGAAATATTTTTACAAGTGCTAAACAAGGACTACAATGTGGGAATAATTGAAGAAACTAAAAACAGGGAATTAGTTTAAAAAAAAAGTTAATGTTAGTGGGTATGATTTGGTCACATTAAATTATGAATAGACTATTATGAATAGATTAAACTACGAATATCCAAGCTGGAACAGGCCACAACTAGAGGGCAAATCAGGATATCGGTCACTTTAGTTACCTGTTATTTTCTGAAAACTTATTAGGCTTTATCTTTAATTATTTCCTAGCACAGTGTCTAGCACAGAGTATATGCTCAGTAAATGTTTGTTGAGTAAAACTAAGATTTAATTTCATTTATCTGTTAACCAAGAGATCCAGAGGTAAACTGGGATTCATATTTCAGCAGAAATTACTTTACCAAATGCTTTCAAATTGCCTCAGTTTTCAGCACCATCTTTTGTTTTAAAAACACAAATTTAATTTAATGTGTAGCATTTATCATTCTAATGAGTTCTTTCTGACAGCATTAGTATGGTAACTGCGTAACTCAATTTTTTCCTCTTCATTCTGCTTAACTGAAACAGATAGAGGTCACATTAGCTTCTTCTTTTTATGCACAGAATGACAGTTTAGGAAGATGATTTTTGATGACCTATTTGTGTCTAGCCAGGTGCCATGTGACTTTAAGCACATCATTAGGAGAGAACATAAGTCATTTACGCCCCTGCGTGAGCACCCATGGCTCAGATACCTAACTTGCATGTGTTTAGGGAGTAATCTTCAGTTAACTGAGACAAACGAGTCATACAAGCCAGTCTCTACATTGTTATCCGAGGTAAATTCCTACACTTGGTCTCCTTACTTCCTTTTGATGTGCTTTTATTTGAGGCTTGCCTCTATAAACAAAAAGTAAATCTAAGTATAAACACAATATTAAATAAATGCAAGTATTTTTCTGAAACTTCCATTTTACGCAAACCTCTAAACAAGCTGTGCTGTTCAATACTGACCTATCTACTCAGGCTTTATAAGAGCAATTCTATTACAGCTGTATTTTTAATGAGGCAAGAGAAGTATCTGAGGTCAAAGAGACATTGACTCAAAGACCTTTGGCATAATTTGAAATTAATGTAGCTAATAAGTTCAAAATTTTTGATAAACCATCCTCAAACATGATTTCCATTCTTCTAGGTCTTGTTCTCTTTTCCATCAGCAATCACATCCCAGTCAACTAACCAAGTTGTGAAGAGCTCTTTCTAAAGGAGGGCTGGTTATGCCTCCAGTGAGTCAGGATTGCAACCAGCAGCATTACAAAATCTGGAGTTCTCTATTCACTCAATTTACTAGTAATGATTTTTTTCAAATCCTTATTTAGTAAGTTTTTGATAGTGTTTAATGGTCATAAATACAAAGACAAGTTGTATCTGAAAAAAAAGAACCAGAGTTTGTGACTCTGTTTCTGAAAACACTGATTTGGGGAAAAAAATAAGAAAAGGCACATAACAAAAAGCAGGGAGTAACATTTCACAAATCACCTGGGTTAGAGGTTAGGACGTTACTGAGTAATGGGGACCCTGGCTAAAACAGCACAAAGTGCAAACCAGAAATTATGGGCATCACATCACACTGGTCTATTTTTTTCTTTTTCTGGCTTTTTTTTTTTGAGACCGTGCTTCACTCTGTCATCCAGGCTGGAGTGCAGTGCCATGATCACAGTTCACCACAGCCTTAACCTCCTCAGCTCAAGTGATCGTCTTGCCTCAACCTCCCAAGAAGCTGGGACTATAAGCACATGCCATCATACACCGCTAATTTTTCTGTCTGTAGAGGTGAGGTCTCACTTTATTGCCTAGGTTGGCCTTGCACCCCTGGTCTCAAGAGATCCTCCTGCCTTGGCCTCCCAAAGTGCTGGGATTACAGGTATGACCCACAACGCCTGACTCACACTGATCTATTTTGATTGCAAACAATGGACACAGAGAATATTCTATAATTATAAGAGGCCCTGTAGACTAGTACTGCTTGATACTTTTTATAAAGTTTTCATCTCAAATATAACTTGGTTGGGAATCAATTAACAGTAACATTAACTGTTAGACTATCCTGAATAATTTTCAAATAAACACATCTCATACAATAATGAACCTTTACAATATTAACATGTCCATAAATGATTAATATAATAATTGGTTGAGTACACATTCATTAATTTCCTAAAAATATACAATATTGAAGAAAAATAAGAATGGCAAAAAAAAGCCCAGCAAAGATACATATTTTCAGCAATCTGAATGAATATAGAAATCATAGAACCTTCTTTTGACTTTAAATATTTATAAACAAAACCTTTGTCTATAAAAATACTTTTTTAAACAAAAGTAAAGCTAATTATTGATGTAAATTGTTTTCTGCCTAATTTCACAATCATCTGAACAATAAATGCCCTAGAGCAAACATAAGCTATCTCCAAAATATTTTTAAGTTTGATAGTTTCATTCAAGTTTTTACATACGTAAAATTCTCACCTGCTCCCTCTATACCATAAATATATGTCAAAAAAGATTAAATCTTCTCAGAAAAGTTTGCAAGCTTTCCTTTGCTGAAATAACTATTGGAGAAACTGTCTATATAACAAGCATTAATAACCTAGATATTTTCAAGGTTTGAATATATAGTTAAGAATATTTTCAACAACACACAGATAATGTTACCCATTAAACTGGCAGTGAAACAAGTTGACTTACATTCACATCTGAGATGTGTGCTCTTTTTTATTCTAATGCTTCTTGGGTTTATGTTGTGGGTTGGCTATCTGATACAGAAACCTATAAGTAATTTAATGCAAAACATGCATTCTTAGCTAGCCCAGGCAAAGCAGTAGAGGTGATGTCTTATGACATGCATGCACAAGACCTATGTTCGGAAAAAAAAGAAAAATCTTCTCCATACCAGAAGGAAAATAGAAATGATGTGTTGTGTTGAGAATTTGGGAATAGCCAGTGAGTGGGATGTGATGAGAGGGTATGTTTCATAACCACAGTTTCCATGTCTTGCATTGGCCTATGAGTTAGCATGCCATGCGTTTCTCTACTAATGATGTAAATTACCACAGAGAGAAGCAAGAGCTCAGAAACAGACAGGTTCAAAACTGGGCCTGAGATGAAGGTGCACGAACTGGTCTATGCTCCCAAACCCAGGCCATGAACATCTGTTAGGTTCTATATCACACATGTGTACTATGAAAATCATGAGGCAACCAAAGAGAGAAATTTTCAGAAATAAAGTCCATTAAATTGAACATGGGCAATGCATTCATGACTCTGTGTTACAGCCTCAAACATAGACCAAGTGAGTAACAGTGAAATGAAGACTATCATTATTACCAGCTATAGAAGAAAGCCCGCTTCTCATTTTGATGTTCAAAGGGCAATGCTCTAAAAGTTTACTTTAAAAAAAAGAAAGAAAGAAAAAGGAATGACAGCAGGGGTGTTACCATTATGTTGTCAAAGTCTTCCAGAAGGGAGACAGCAGAGTTACAGAAGTCCTACAGAAAGGGGACAGCAAGAAAACGGCAGACAATACAGATAAGATTTTTTAACCTAATGATGTGGGTAGCCAAAACACATATGAAATATTTTACTTTAAAGCAATGTTTCAGGGAATCAAGACTTGAAATCCCAGGTCCAACATGGGTTTTATTAATCCACATGCCAAAAGACCTAACTACAGACTGTTACAGTGATAAATAAAATGGCAATATTCATATTACAGAATAGCACAAGGTAGAGGTTAAATGGTGATATAAAATCAGTTGTGGCGATATGAGATAGGTATTTGGTGCAACTAAGGGTTGTGGAAACACCGATGTGAGCATCAGGAGGCTAGAGTCCTTCCTGGCCGAGAGCCAGTTCCAGAGCTCAGGACATTTGGGTTACATTTAACAGACCAGACATTAAGTGAACACGTCAGTAGGTCATATATTGTTCAACATAATTAGACAGCTCCATCCTGAATAATAGCGAGTGAAAAGACAGTATCAGGCTAACCATACATTCAAACAACCACAGTAAACAATGAATATTTATAGTGCCACCACTGCTTACACAATATCAAGAAATCTGACTTAGAAGAAGACAACGGAACAATAGGAGAAAATTGCTATTTTTCAGTTAAATGATTCCCTTGTTTAGTCATTTATACAAGTGGATTCCAAGGGATATATTACTGAGATGTTAAAAATTTCCCCGAGCTCACTGTGTTCTAGAGGTAGAAATGAAGCTAAGAATTTTTAACCCTAATAGAAAACGTATTTTACTACACTAAGGATCAGATAACACAGGAGGAATTCTCCAGCAAATAATAACAATTTTCACCATTTTAGATATAGGTACACAATTCATGGCATCTGGACACTGGTATTTAGATCCAACAGCCACTCTTATATTAATGGTTCATTTTCTTATTCCTCCACCCAGTCTTCTGCCTTCTCTCATAAAACTCAAGCTGCATATACTATCTCCTAGCTAACTTTTTTTTTGCCTAATAATAATTTCAGCCAATGAAATCAGCACCTTCTTCATAATTCAGAAAAACAGAAATACCAGACATTAAATAATAAGCAAAGCACCTGCTTCCCTGGACATGTTTTCCACCCAAGGAACAAAATGATAACATTTACAGCATGTTTACTAGTTCAATAGTTTTTCTCCTCCAAAGATCATTTTTGTCATTGAGATGTATATACATGACACCCACTGTGTAAATGCATTAAAGATAATTATCAATACTCACGATTTGCTTCAACAAGACATGTTGCCTAATAGAATCTCAAATGTGTTCAATTTATATGATCATGAAATTTACAAAAGGGAAAATCTGCATATCTAGTATAAAAGAGGTCTAAACTCAAAGGTAATCAGGAAAATGCAAATTAAAATGACACAATACAATGCCATTTTAACTGCTCTGATTGAGAAAAATAAGGTATGACAATATCAAGGGTTGGTGAGAATGTGGAGAAAGAAAAAAAAAGGTAATTTACTGTTCTTTCTTTCTTTTTTATATTTCTTTTGGTCAGAGTCTTGCTCTGTCATCCAGGCTGGAGTGCAGTGGCACTGTCATGGCAAATAGAGCCTTGACCTGCTGGGCTCAGGTGATCCTGCAGTTTCAGCCTTCTAGGTAGGCAGAACTACAGGTGCACACCACCATACTAGGTTAATTTTTAATTTTATTGTAGAGACGAGGTCTCGCCAAGTTGCCCAAGCTGGTCTTGAGTCCCAGGCTCAGGCAATCCTCTTGCCTCTGCCTCCCAAAGTGCTGGGATTACAGGCTGAGCCACTGAGCCTGGCCTCATTTACTATTCTGAAGGAAATCATCACCACTTTGGAAGTCAAATCAGCATATTCATGTTCAGGTACATAAACTTTCTGCATGTGCAGAAGAAATGTACAAGAATGTTTGCTGTAGTACTGTTAGCAGTGGGAAAAAATGTTAATAACTTAAATAATCCTCAACAGAAGAATAGATAAATAATATATTAATATTCATAATGGAATAGCATCCAACAGGATATATCAAGGAATAAAGCTCCATGAAATAAGGTGGAAATAATTTTAAAATGAGCCATAAAAAAGTTGTAAAACAATACAACATATGTGTGAGGCCATTTATATAAAATTTCAAATCTGCAAAGTAATACTATATAATGTTTATGCAGATAGATGCAAAAATAGGTAGTAAAAGTATGAAAACTCAAGGTGAGACCGTGTCTCTACAATAAATCAAAAAATGAGCTGCTGTGGGGGCATGAGCCTGTAGTTCCAGCTACTTGGAAAGCTGAGGCAGAAGGATCACCTGAGCCCAGCAGGTCAAGGCTGTGGAGGCTGTGAGTGTGTCACTGCACTCCAGCTTGGACAACAGAGTGAGACACCTACAAAGATGGAAGGAGAGAAGAAAGGAAGGAAGGAAGAAAGGAAACTAAACTCAGGATAGTCCCTCTTTAAATGAAGGAAAACAAATTTAAAAAGATCAGGGTACTTATCCATTTATGTAAGGTTTTATTTAAAAAATGATCTATAGTAATATGGCAGAAAATTATTTAATAAAGCTAGGTGGTACGTGCATTAGTGAATATCATATTATCTATTCTTCTCTGTGAGCTTGAAATACACCACCAAAGAGTGAGTGGGAGGGAGAGAGAAAATAAAGGAAACAGATTTTCCAAGGTGATACCATATCCCCAGGGTAGGAGACCAATCCCTCAAACCAAGGGAAGTTACTCAACTTAAATGGACCCTATCAGTCCAAGAGCATGTTTTCATGAAGTCACAGATTCATTTTTTGCCAAGAAGTTAACAACTTAGGAGCTTCTGACTCAGTCATCCTTCCTTTTATAAATTACTTAATTCCTTCATTTGGATACACAAGACCTGCTCTATGGTTGATAATCTTACTCCTTTACAAGTTACTACGTGTACTAGCTATGAATTGGGTCTATCATTCCTGTCCTCAGTCAGAAATCTTCCTCTATTCTGTCATGAAAACTCCTTATGATTCATTATCTGTAATCTGTAACCAATTTTGGTTTTTGTTGTTGTTGTTTGTTTTTTACAAATTTGTCTCAATCAGTTACAGCTAAACGTATTTGTTGTCTATCTTTCTTTGCTTAAAATATACTGCTAGCACTAATTATTACAGAGAATGAAAAGTCATTTAGTGTATTCAAAGGGAGAAATCAGGATAAAGTGAGACCATAACATAAAATAAAGTCCTTTTCTTAAGTCAAAACTTAAGATTGTTTCTGCAAGTCCCTTCCCTATATGATTGACATGGTAAGTGGTGGGGAAGAAAGTCCCTGCTGCTAAAAAAAAAATTGAGTATAAGAAAGAGGTGAATGGAAATAAATTTAAGCAGTATTGTGCATTCTTATAACTAGTAGTCTATTACTATAATATTCTATATTTTTGGATAGTTTTAACATAATATGTAGAAAATAAAATTCAGTGAGACTTGTAGCACTGAAATTGAAATAAGCCCCTCTAAAGTTTGTATCACAGAATTTAGACAGTAAAAATATCACTTTAAGAAGTCAAAATGACTATTAGGAAGACTAAACAACATTCCTTCTTATTTGTCTGCTCTACTGGTGGCCACTGAGCAAATGAGGATTAAACTAACTGTATTAAGGACAATTAATGTAATTATACAAATAATCCATTTGACAAGCGTTTATTCTCTTGTAATACTTAACATAGTTAAGAAAATTAAGATTTGTCTGGGATAGGATATTCTTTTAAAATAATAAAGCCATAAAAATACTGATAAAACATCAATAATAAGTATGCCAGCTAACACTTTTGAGCACTTACTATAAGGCAGCCACTGTTCTAAGAGCTGTTATGTGCTAAATCATTTACTCACAACCACCCTATAAAATAAGTACAGTATTGCATTAGCTCCATTTTATAGACGAGACTCTGAAGCACAGAGGGGTAGTGTTAACCACAACACTGAGTCCCATCAAACAAGGGGGACACTGAGTAAGGACTGGAGACAGCTCAGTTTTTACAGTGGTCCTCCCTTACCTTCAGCCCAGCTCCTTACCGTTTCAGTCCCCTGCAGTCCAAAAATAGGTGAGGACAGCACAGTAGATTTTCAAAGAGACCACATTCATATACCTATTGTTACAGCATACTGCCATAATTTTATTATTTTTATTAACAACAACAACAGCTATTTTATTAGCTGCTGTTGTTGTTAATCTCCTACTGATCCTAATTTACAAATTAAACTTTCCTAGAGATGTCTATACACAAGAGAAAACGTGGTGCCTATCAGCCTTGGTACTATCTATGATTTTAGCAACCAATGGGGGTCTTGGAATGTACACCCTATGGATTGGGGGTTGGGGGGCTGGGAGTGTTTTACATTCCGGGATGAAGACTGTGACTAAGAAGAATGAAAACAGACTTTCTGCCTGTCCAAATGCACTAAAGCTGTAGGAAAATACGCACAATTATTTCAATCATTACATCAAATAGTCTGATTAAAAATACTTAACAATATCCAGGCTATTTAGTACCTGTTTTCTAGACACTAAAATAATGTTTAACACATTCCTGAGGAAATATAAGATGATCCATAACAAAAAAGTTCTATGACTAACTGAAGCTCGGGTACAGTCTTTGGGTTATTTTATAAAGGAATTCTAGTTTTCACTGTGTATCATCTACAGATGGGAAGAGGGTAGAAGGACTCTGTAAGTTCTTAGACATATCTAGAACACAGGAATATATGTCTTCCCACTCCCATCTAAGTTTTCAAAGAAACTGCAGCATAGGTCATTGGAGGGGTTAGTTTTTAGAAGCCTCAGAAGGACAGCTATGAGATGAGTCTGGGGATAAAAATCAAACTGCTGAGGAGGGAGACTACCAGGAAGTTCTAGGCTTCTGGAAATAGAAGCTGCTCGATCTTGCATTCATTCACTTGATAAGCATCTTGTAGATTTCTACTGTGTGTTTAGTAGATAAAAGGAAGATACAAAATATTACCTGGCCTTGTGCCTGACTCAATAAGAAAGAGAACAAGGAATGGGTTACTGGACTTCTCACAAGAAGTCAAAAAGTGTGTGTGTGGGAGGGGGAGAATCACATTACTAGTCTTTATGTAGCTAGAGAAATTTGTATTATATGTGGGTATGTAACTTTAAAAATGTTCTTGCCAAAAACTAGAATCAACATTTCTCTATCATCTTATACTATGAAATCAGTACTCATTAGAAGAGCAACTAATTGTACCCAGCATCATATATTAAAATAATTTATTAGTTCAACTCATATTCCATGTAATTCTGCCTTTACTCCAGATTTTGAAGGATTATCACAAGGAGAATTTTTTCTTCTGCTACAATACCATATCTAGTTAAATTTCAGGTATATTCCTAGCTCATGCATGACCTATGAGAAGAGAAGAAAGGCACAAACATTTCCTCAGGACTACCTAAGTGCAGATACTGTGGTAGATACTATATGCAAATTTCATGTACTCTATGTAGGATAAGCATATCCAGTGACTGCGTAACGTAAGCATTTATCTTTCTAATAAGGATACTATTTTCGGCCAGGCATGGTGGCTCACTTTTATAATCCCAGCACTTTGGGAGGCTGAGGTAAGAGATAGCCTGATCCCACGGGTTCGAGACCAGCCCTGGGCAACTTGGTAAGAACTCATCTCTACAATAAATAAATTTTAAAAAATTAGCCAGGCATGGTGGCAAGTGCCTGTAGTTCCATCTACTTGGAAGGCCAAGGCGGAAGGATTGCCTGAGCCCAGCTGGTCGAGGCTGCAGTGGCTGGGAGTATGCCACTGCTCTCCAGCCTGGGTGACAGAGTGAGACTCCAACTCAAAAACAAAACAAAACAAAAAACAAAACTATTTTCCTCAATTATTTAACACTTGAATAATGATGAGAGAAAGAAATATCCTGCTGTGTAAGCCCTTCAGAGACTTCAAAGCAAGTTCAACTGTTAAAAATATATATCTAAGGGAAGGAAGGAAGGTGAATATTAAAATGACCCCTGTCATGAAGTTGAGTTTTTACTGTTTGAAGAAGGCATTTCTGACCCTAAAAGTTAAAAAAAGAAAAAATTTCAGTGTTATGATAGAGTTGGCACAAAATAATCAGTAAGAAAAGGAATGAATTATCAGTTAATTGCCATAAGTACAAGCAGGACAACTGTAGGTGACCCAAAAGGACTGAGCCAGGTATTTCTGAGTGGTCGGAGGAAGGTGTGGGAGTAATGGTGTCCTTCCAGTACATTTTAGGTCATTAGTCTGTCTTCTCCAAATATGTAAAGATACATGTTTATTAGTCTATTAAGTTCCTTTTAAAAATTTGTTTTAGGTAAAATTATTTGTTATGGCTTGTATAAGGAAGTAAACCTTTTCCTTTTTTTTGAGTTGGAGTTTTACTCTGTTGCCCAAGCTTAAGTGCAGTGGCACGCCCATGGCCACCACAGCCTCAAACTGTTGTACTCAGGTGATCCTTATGCCTCAGACTTCCAAGTAGCTGGAACTACAGGCACGTGCCACCATGCCCAGCTAATTTTTTGATTTATTGTAGAGACAAGGTCTTGTCAAGTTGCCCAGCCTGGTCTCAAACCCCTGGACTCAGGCAATTCTCTTGCCTTGGCCTCCCAAAGTGCTGGGATTACAGGCTTGTGCCACCATGCCTGGCCAGGAAGTAAACTTTTCAAGGACAGGCACTTTTACCTGTAAGTGGCCCAGTAGACTTTCTCCCAATGCTAGGAACCAATTATAGTAAATTGAGGCTGATTGAGGTAAATTGAGGTAAATTGAGGCTGAATTCGGCAGTAACAATTTGAAAATGGGTTATAAAGAAGAAAAATTATACCTTGTGATAAAAAGATTTAAAAAATAAACAAAAAAGTCAAATTTTACTTAGGCTTTATTACCTTATGTATGTATGTATGTATGTTTTTATTTATTTATTGAGTTGGAGTCTCACTCTGTCACTTAGGCTGGAGTGCAGCGACACACTCACAGACACCACAGTCTTGACCTGCTAAGCTCAGGTGATCCTTCCCATCTCAGCCTTTAAAGTAGCTGGAACCACAGGTGCATGCCAGCATGCCTGGCTAATATTTGACTTATTGCAGAGTTGAGGTCTCACCAAATTGCCCAGGCTGGCCTCGAACCCCTGGGTTCAGGCAATCCTCTTGCCTCTGTTTCCCAAAGTGCTAGATTTATACGTATGAGCCACCACGCCTGGCTCGCTGCATTACTTTTAAAGGGGGTGCTGAATTCATTCTAGTGTGATGGTTTCTCAATTCCTAATGAATTTTTTATTTATCCCAAAAAGAAGCTAAAACAATGGTGTAACTATTTTTGCTTATTGCAAGAAATAGCTAAAATCTTAGTAAGTTTTTAAATGTCTCCAAACATGTTGCTTATTTAAGCAAAATCAGTGATTTTTAATATTTTAATTAACTTGTCATCATGTATGTGCAAAAAGCAGTTTAAGGTCAGCTTATCTGACACCCAGGGAATTAAAGCAATCACTAGAGATTAAGGAGAAACAAGACAGGTATGCCCTGACTGTTATGTGCATTCTCATACAGTTCAACCAGTTTCTTCTCTCTTGTTCTTCTTGCAATTCAGATTTTAAAAAAGAATCACTCTTTAAGGATGGATGGCTAACCTCCCCCCACCTCCATCCACCAAAATCACTAGGTAGCTCAAATGCAGAAATGCCATAAGTTATACAATTGAGGCATGCCTAGAAAGTGATTCATGGGTGTGGCGGCTCACACCTGTAATCCCAGCACTTTGGGAGACAGCGGCAAGATGATTGCCTAAATCCAGGCATTCAAGACCTGCCTGGGCAACTTGGTGAGACTTCAGCTCTTAAAAAATAAAAATAAAAATTTAGCCGAGGTGGCACACACTTATGGTTCCAGCTACTTGGAAGGCTGAGGCAGAAGGATCACCCGAACCCAGCAGATCAAGACTGCGGTGGTCATGAGCCTGCCACTGCACTCCAGCCTCGGTGACAGAATAAGACTCCAACTCAAAAAAAGGCAGAAAGTGATCCAATAGACAAGGATATCTTTAACAGCATTTGAATATCTTGCTATTTTGAAAGTTTTGTGGGTTTTCTTAGAGCAGGACACACTTGTAGATTAGCTACTTCCATCTGTGGATCACAAAGATACTTAACTCATAGTGTTACTGTGGGATCTAAGATAATTAAATCATTTGAAGTGCTTAGAAATGTTTTGGCATATAGTAAGTGCTCTATTAGTGTTAGTTATCATGACTATTATTAAAATAGTAGATACCTATTTTAGAAAACTGGAAAATACAAAATATACAGAATCTAGAAGTAAAAGCTTTACAGAAACTAGAAAAAGAAATCCCAGTCTCATTCTTCATTTTAATGTATTTGGAGAGATTCATGTTTCATGAGTCTGTATTAAGTTTTATATGACTTTCACCATTGTTTGGCTAAAGATAACCACTGTCTTCTAAAATGAAATTAGGCTATAGGGTACAAAAATAGAAATATACATCAAGAATGAAATTGAACGTATTCAGATACTGATTGTTGTTTGCAACTTATGAACTGTTTGCTATAGACCTTATTAAGCATGTACACTAAAAAAGAAGGGATAAAGGCAGGGCAATGTCAGAGAAAACATCAGGGCTTCGGAGACGCAATTAAAGTAATACATCTAAAAATAATACATGAAAGTAGTGTTAAAATGAGGACAGCATGTGGCAGCAATGATAATTGGGAATGAGTGCTCGGAGAAGGTGACCTCGAGAATAAAAGGGCTGCGCTTCTTCTAGCAGACCAGAATGTTATTCGTTCCTTGGATCTGGGGTATACTTTTAATCACCCTAAGGTATCTGGAGATCTTATTTGATCAGTAATAGCAGTAAAATGCAAGGGTGGAAAAGCAGCTTTAAACCTGTGTAACAGGGAGGGACTTGCGCTCGCCCAAGTTTATAGCATGTGCCACTGAAAGGAGAGGTCACATACCCCAAACTCATCCCTCGCTAGCAGAGGTAAGGAAATGCACAAGGCTCCATGGCCGGGGCTGGACGAACCTGTTGGAAAGGTCGAGACTGGGCTTGCCTGAGAAGCCGCTGTTGCTGCTGTTGCTGCAGAAGCTTCATCTGTATCAACTGCTGTTGCGACGTGATCGCATGAAGGGAGGGCGGCTGCATCATGGCACCCGAGCGCCGCTGCAGCATGTTCGACAGAGCTTGTTTGGTGTTGGTTGGGACAAAGGAGCCCGCAGGGTCCAATCTGGAGCCCCCTACAAAAGCAACCAAAAAGAAGGACTTTCTAACTATGTTAATGCCACAGGTCTTCCTCATTTTATCAAAACATAGAAATCTGACAAGTCTCACGTTACGAGTGAAATGGAAAAGAATGTTCTGCTCCTCATTCTCCAACTGCAAGTGTAAAATATGTGTGAAGAGGCCAGGCATGGTGGCTCAAGTCTGTAAATCCAACACTTTGGGAGGCGGAGGCGAGAGGACTACCTAAGCTCAGGGGGTCGAGACCAACCTGAGCAACATGGCGAGACTTCATCTCTACAATACATTAAAGAAAAATTAGCTGGGTGTGGTAATGCATGCCTGTGGTTCCAGCTATTTGGAAGGCTGAGACAAAAGGATCACCTAAGCCCAGCACGTTGAGGCTGTGACGACCGTGAGCTTGTCACTGCACTCCAGCCCGGGCAACAGAGTGAGACTCTAAACTAAAAAAAAAAAAAAAAAAAAAAAAAAATCTGTGAAGAGTTGCATAAGTTCCACTCCAGGCATGGTGGCTCATGCCTGTAATCCCAGCACTTAGGGAGGGAGAGGCAGGAGGATTGCTTGAGTCCAGGAGTCTGAGACCAGCCTGGGCAACAAAGTGAGACCTCGTCTCTACAAAATGTCAAAAAAAATTAGCTGAGTGTGGTGGTGTACACCTGTAGTCTTAGCTACTTGGGAGGCTGAGGTCCAAGGATAGCATGAGCCTGGGAGGTCAAGGCTGTGGTGAGCCAGAATTGTGCTGCTGCACTCCAACCTAGGTGACAGAGTGAGACCCCAGACTCAAAAAAGAAAAAGAAAAAAGAGTTGCATAACTTCCAAAAGATGGTGAGGGTGATATGGGAGTGAATTATAACATTTTGATATGACTTCATGGAGGTTGCACTTCAGTTGATAAACTGAAATGCCTGAAACAGAATTACTGGCATAATTTCAGAATTATGTGGGTTTTAGACTATGCAAGGCTCTGGTGAACATATTCCTTGTATAAAGCATATTGCTTTTGTGGTGTATTCTGCCAACTGTCCTAAGTCAGGTCTAGAAATACTTCTGTATTTTAAACACAACTGTTTTAAAAGATCATGTCATTTAAGCTTCTTCACCATAGCAAAATAAAAATGCTTGTTTTGTAGCAGAAATACTTTAAAAACTTGAAATGCTTGGAAACTTCAAATAAAGTGATTCTAAAGAAAAATACATCTTTTTTGAAAGCTAAAAATCAAATAAGAACCAATTATAGTGATGCTTTAAGAAACCAAAGGAAATCATTAACATATTTGCACATATAATTTGTCATATGGCTTTAGGAGTCAGAAAAAATTTTTTTCAAAATTTGCTGGCTTCACAGTAAATGTCAACCCTTCATTCACAACAAACCTTCTTTGATGTACATGAGAAAATCTCTATGTAAGTACCTCACAAAATTCTTTAATCTTTTTTAAAAGTAGGTCATACAACAGAAACAAACATTTTGAAGTTGTTCACTGAAAAAACCCACATTCTCAAAAGAGTCACTAGTAGGCTGGGCACAATAGCTCACACGTATAGTTCCAGCACTTTGGGAGGCCGAGCTGAGAGAATTGCATGAGCCCATGGGTTCGAGACCAGCGTGGGCAACTTGGTGAGACCTCATCTCTACAATAAATCAAGAAAAATTAGCCAGGCGTGATGGCGTACGTATGCCTATAGTTCCAGCTACTTAGAAGGCTGAAGGGAAAGGATCGCCTCGGCCCAGCAGGTCAAGGCTGTGGTGACCATGAGCATGCCCCTACACTCCAGCCTGGGTGACAGAGTGAGACTCCAACTCAAAAAAAGAAAAGAAAAATTCACTACCACAATCAGCAATATGACTTAGGAAGTCATTCAGTGGCATTTGAAGAACATTTGGAAAAAATGGAAAGTTAATACATGACATGGCAGAGTAGCTTTTAGCAAAGCAAGAATTTGAGCCACCCTGATACAATAAAAAGACACTTAATGATCTCATTTATAAAAAAGGGAAATTCTCTTTAAAGATTAAACCTAGTCCACTTTTAATTTCCCTAATTCTATAATCTTATACCTCTAACAACTAAAGAAATAAAATATTATAAATACAGCTGAAGCCCTGTGTATTACTAACAAAATACTTTCCTAACCTTCTCCTACCAAATGCCATCCTGTGGTTATTATTCCTGTGCATTTCCTCAGAACTTTCTCATATATGAGAAAGAGAGAGAAAGATCAGTAAAGATAAGTAAGTGTATATATGTGGTAGTGGCAGCTTGTTTTACATTTAAACTGTATCTGAATGGAATCACACTACACATATTCTTTGGCAACTTCAGTATAACTTTTTTTAAATAAAAAGCTATTAATTAGGCAGGGCGCAGTGACTCATGCCTATAATCCCAGCACTTTGGAAGGCCAAAGTGAGAGGACTGCCTGAGCCCACAAGTTCAAGACCAGCCTGGGCAACTTGGTTACACCTCATCTCTACAATAAATCAAAAAATTAGCCAGGTGTCGTGGTGTGTGCCAGTAATTCCAACTACTTGGGAAGGCTGAGGGGGAAGGATTTGGCTGAGCCCAGCAGGTCGAGGCTGCAGTGGCCATGAATGTGCCACTGCACGCCAGCCTGGACAAATGAGTGAGACGCCAACTCAAAAAAAAAAAAAAAAGCTATTAACTCACTCATATAAAATCCTCATAAATAATTATTTTTTTCAAAATATTTTTCTTACATGTCATCTAACATCGAATATTTCTCAACTTATAAACACCTTTTTTAGAGTATTTTAGGGAAGAGGGCATGTGCTTTTATACAGCAGTTAGTCCTCAATCCATAGACAGTTTTTATGTTTCAATATCTTCAAAGAAACTTCCACATCTACAAAATTTAAAATGGCTAAAAAATTCACATAGAACTTGAGATTAAATAAAGTTGAAAAAAGAAGATAATTTTGTACTACTTTCTAAACTAGGCTACAAAGAATCTAGTTTACATTCCTTCACTCAACAATCTATTTTTAAAAGCCTACTACAAGGCAGATGATGCTTTAAGTTCTGGGGATATTGCAGTGAAAATAAGAGAAAAAGTACCAGCCATCACAGAGCTCATACTCTGGGACAGGAAGTTAACAAACCATTAGGAAAGTAAAATATAAACAAGCATTGATGCTATCTATAGAGAAACAGAAAAAAGGGAAGGGGAAACAGAAGGTGCAGGGAAGGTATATGGTTTATAACAAGTGGTCCCCAACCTTTTTGGCATCAGGGAACAGTTTTGTGGAAAATAATTTTTCCACGGACTGGAGGAGGGAGCTGGTGGGGAGGGGGGTGCAGCCAAATCACACTGCTATGTTAATCTATATTTGCAGCCATTCCACAGCACTAGTATCACTGCCTCAGCGCCACCTCAATTCACCAGGCATTAGATTCTCATAAGGAGCACGCAACCTAGATCCCTAGCATATACAGGGTTCACGCTCCTATGAAAATCTAATGCCGCCGCTGATCTGACAGAAAACAGCTCAGGTGGTAATGCAAGCCATGGAGAATAGCTGTAAATACAGACATACAAATGGAGCTTCACTTGCTTGCCAGCTACTCACCTCCTGCTGTGTGTCCCAGTTTGTAAAAGGTCATAGACCCAGAGGTTGGGGAACCCTGGTTTATAACTTAAAATAGGGTGGTTCATGAAGCCCTCACTGAGAAAGTAACAGCTGATCTAACACAGCGGAGACAGGCAGTAACCATGTAGATATCCAAAGGAGAGCACTCAAGCACAGGGACCAGCACAGGAAGAAATATGTTAAGATAATGTACTGAACATGTGTGTATCAGGCTATTCTAAGGGCTTTATAGGTTTTTAAAATTTACTTTAAATTTTATATATAGGCCAGGCACAGTGGCTCATGCCTCTAATCCCAGCACATTGGGAGCCCAAGGTGGTAGGAGTGCTTGAGCCCAGGAGTTTGAGACCAGGCTGGGCTACACAGCAAGACCTCGTCTCTCCAAAAAATAAAAACATTAGCCAGCATGGTGGCATGCACCTGTAGTCTCAGCTACTCAGAAGACTGAGGCAGGAGGATCACTTGAGCCCAGGAAATCGAGGCTGTGGTGAGCCATGACTGTGTCACTGAACTCCAGCCAAGGTGACACAGAAGGACTCCAAACACAAAAAATAAAAAAAGAAAGAAAAAATAAATAAAAGACACTGTGAAATATTGCCTAATCTTTTAAACTGCTAATAAGAATCATATTTCATAAAAACATACACAAATTTTACAACATAAAACCGTTATATCTTATAGCTTTGATTTTAATCACCAGCTAATTTCCTTTCAACATTGGACAAAAATTCCAAAATCAGTACAGAAACTTGCAACTGAACCTTATTTTAGAAGAAAAAACATTTTAAGTGGAGGAAATTATGGAAATAACAGCTAAGCACTCAGTTCTCGCTATTTCCAAGTTATGCAGAGGTTTCACATTAAAAGGAAAGAGAACCACAAACTGTTGCTCACCTTGGAATCATCTGACCGGCACATACCTGCAGTAATAGACTGGTTTTGAAGGAAAAAGCCGGGCTGCTGGGGCTGGCCCATGATGTTGTAGCCCCACAAGGTGGACTGAGGATGGTGCATCATTTGGGAGGAGATGGGTGTATAATTAGGAGGCACTCGGTATATGTTGCTCTGTGAATAGTCCTTCAATATAAAATATTTTAAAAGTTATTTAACTCCACATAACACACAGCTAATTATTATTTCAGTTCAGTTTTCTGAGTTACTTCCTGTCCCAGTGTACAAAGCTGTTTTTATAAAGGGAAAGTTGGAAGGCAGGAGTATCAACATATTCCCTGGGAAACATTCATTTCAGTTAAATTTCTCCTTGACTTACAAAGTTCTTGGCTTACAACGGGCAGAGGTAGAAAAGGATAGCTTCTGAAATTGGTTTTTAAAATACTAAAAGTACATTTGAAATACAGTCCTGAACAACACCCACAGCTGAAAAATTACCTTCAGCTGCTAAGTCACCTGATCATTTCATCTTAGAAGGCCTCCCTGATAATGTGGGTCTGGAGAATTATGCCAGAAATGCCCACAGCAGGCACGGTGGCTCAAGCCTGTAATCCCAGCACTTTGGGAGGCCGAGGAAAGAGGACTGCCTGAGCCCACGGGTTCTAGACCAGCCTGGGAAACATGATGAGACCTCATCTCTATAATAAATCAAAAACTTAGCCGGGTGTGGTAGTGTGCACCCATAGTTCTGGCTACTTGGAAGGCTGAGGTGGAAGGATCGCCAGAGCTCAGCAGATTGACACTGGGATGGCCATGAGCGTGCCACTGCTCTCCAGCCTGGGCAACAGAGTGAGACTCCAACTCAAAAACAATAAAAATAATAATAAAAAAGAAATGCCCACAATGCTTCAGAACTATTCCTTGGCCGAGATGGTATCTCACTTACAATTTTCAAGGTATTCTAAAGAAGTAGACTCCCCCCCATTCCCCGTTTTCCTTCTCCTTATGGCATCTGCAAAGCCTCTAAGAAGATCTCAATTCCCTCACCTTCTCTCTTTTCTTTACTCTAGCCCTAGAGGATGAAGGAGAAACAAAAATCACAATTCCCTGCAATTTTACCAAAGAACATATCCCATTAAAAAGAGGCAACTTCAGGATTAGTGCAGGAGGAGGGGACATGACCAGACTAACTTGGGGAATGAAATGGGTTGCACGGTATTTGCATCTGAGAAAAACAAAAAATCATCCATGTGGCCTGGCAGGCCAGAACACCCCAGATTTGGTAGAGTGTCAGTCTGGACCATTTCGAACATCCCTTTAAGACAAAGGAATTTTGGTAAAAAAACAAAACAAAACTAAATGATGAGAGGACATTGACATTCAAGTGACATCCAAAAGTGACGGTGGTCATTTCTAGAACAATGTTGATAAACAAGTTATCAGCTAAGAAAAGATATGTTCTAGTTCCAACACAGATAAAGAATAACTATAATTAATCATGAATGTCTGAACTAAATTGTGAAAATTTCCTCCACTGTGCAGCAAGAATACCCTTAAATTTTATAGAAAAATGACTCAAATTCTCTGAAATATTTGTAGGTGAATTTAAATAGATATTTTAAGCATTACTTCACAACTTTTATCCAATTATTTCTAAACTACCATCAAATACTCTTCTGTTGTTTTCAAGGAAATATGTTATAGGTAGGGAACACTAAGAGGGAAACACGAAGTAAAATTATTTTAAACATGTTAGCGTAGGAGGGTAAGATGTAATAGTAAAACAGAAAGTCTCAGGAGCATCCTACTGGATATGATGTTAGGTGTAACTTTTAGCAAGGGTAAAGCAAACAGAGGTTTTTATGTGAATTTACTACACCTCAACCGCACAAAACACAATAAATATTTTAAATATATTAATATGTGAGAGGGTGGGATTGTATACTTCTAAAAATATTCAAATTTAAAACCTAAGGAAATTATGAGGCACTAAAATATTAACTAAGTAGTATTCACAATGGAAACCTAAAAAGAAACAAAATTACTAAAAGCAAAGGAGGAAAAATCAAAAGCTTTAATCCTGCCATCTGTGACAAGTCATCGAGTGCCATTCGGTCAATTACAACAAATCCTGTTAAAATAACTGTTATAACAAACCTCACACTGCCCTTAGGAATGTCCCCAGGGCTATAATGTGGGCATGGGTAAATCCTACACTGGATGCTTAGGAGCCAAAGTTCTTCTTCCGCTACTACTTACATCGACCCTTGAACTTGATTTCGTCTTGCGCTTCCTTCCCTTCGTCTTCTTCTCTTCATCTGTTGCGGTTTTTCCCTGATCTGACAGCTCGGCTGACTTCCTTTCTGGTTCCTGAGAGACTGGAGACGTGGGCTCTTCCTCTTCCTCCTCGGGAGGTAGGGGCAGTGGCTCGAGGTAGTAGCTTCGGGGCTTGGGCATGGGATGCGTGTGGTACAGCAGGAGGTGATGCTGCTCCTCATACTTGATCACTCTTCGGTCCACTCGGACCGTCCCAAACCAGGCCCAGGAAAGAGGAGCTGGGTTCTTCTGACCCTCAATCAAGTCCCATGGGGACACCTTCTGCTTCGTAGAGACCTGGAGACCCTGTGGTAAAATAACACTCTATGACAACCCATTCGGATGTTTTCCTGAGTCATAGGCCAGGCTTGCATAGGGTATGGATTCAGAGAACATTCTGGATGATTGGTGTGGGTCCCAGGGAACCCTATAGACAGGGTTATACAGCAGGGTCACTGGAGGACAGTAGCTAGATTTCAGCCCTGGAAGCTCAGTTCTACAGTCCTTTATACCACACAGTGCTCTGTTCAGGCAGCACAAGGTAGTCCAAGATATTTTACTGTAAATGGATTTCTTATTTACTGCAAATGCATTTCTCTAAAGTACGCTCACTACAAAGTTAAATTATCAACAGTTATGAAACTCTGGAATATTTATCATTTTAAGGATAATACCAAATTTAAGAGTCAAGTTACAGTCATCCTCTAATTGGGTTCATACTAACTTCAATCCAAGCCTGTATGAATGGACTTGGTTCAATACCTCAAACTCCTAGGACCTTTCATGTACTTAACAAGTCAACTTCTGAATAAAGTAACATTATTACTCAATTAAATCGTAGCAGCAGATATAAATAAAACCTTTCAACTCGAGCTTATTTCTACTGATTCTAAAAAAAACCCTTTTATCCTGTTTCTGAAAATAAACAGAAAAACAGTTTCTCATTTTTAACATTAATTGGTGACATCTCTTGACACCTTCCCCAGCACACCAATTTGAAAGTATTTTTCCACAAAAATGGCCCCCCAAATAACTACTCAGTCATTTCCTAAGCCATGTGTGTTCTTGTTCTTATCTACTCTAACTCTCTCATGTTACTTCATCTAAAAACAAAATTCAATTACCACTTATAAATTAACTATTTTCTAATTATTTGTCTTGAGATGATAACTTTTTCCTGGGCGCCAAGACCACATATCAAAATGGATTCTATATGTCTTACCACTAGGGAGCCCATGGTCACCGCAAACTCAACTTGACCATGACTCTAGCTTATTCTCATTCCAAAACCACACTGGTATTTGGTTCTCAGGCTACTCTAGATTCCCCTTGAAGCCTCAATCTTTCATGTCTTTACATAAGCTTCCCTTTGATGGACCACACTTTGAATACCTCCCAGCTAACTCTTAATCCCTCAGAATGGCTCACATGTCAACTTTCCTGGGGACTCTGCTCTAACTATCTCCCGCTTGTCTGCACTCGATGGCTCTTCTTCAGTGTTCTCTAACATCCTCTCTGTACCATGACACACAAATCATTGCACTGTAATTGTCTTTCTACTTCCCCTTTGAGGGCAGGAGCTCTATCTTTCATCTTGATGACTGGGGAATGTCTGTGGTTATTCAATGCTCTTTGAAAGAATAACTGTCCGCTCCTCTCATATTTTAGAGAACCTTCTTTAATATTGTATATAAAACAAGTGTCCATTAAATATTATTTGATAAGAATATGAAATATCATAACATTTTCAATATTATACTTGAAAGAGCTTACTACACAAAGTTTTTGTTTTGCTTATAAAGAGATGGTGGTCTCGCTATTCACAGCTACTCACTGCTGCCATTGAAGCTCCCTGCAGCCTCAAACATCTGGGATCAAGCAATTCTTCAGCTTTAGCCTCTCAAGTAGCTGGAACTATAAATCTGAGCCACCATGCTCAGCTTAAATGAAGATTTTTATTAATAAAATTTTTCTTATCTAAAAAGACTCTGCTTCCAAATTTGAAGTAAAACCAGAATTGGTCTTTGCTATTTCTTCTTTTACACTAGCTTTTACTTAGTTTTCCCTTGGTATATTTCATAAATTTATTTAACTTCAGGTAAACATTTTAAATGAAGATCTTCAAAGATATGACCTATTTATGATAATGCCAATGATCATTGCACTTAGACAACAAGAGTATGCCTTTCAAAAAATGAAAAAACTGCAAAATTGAGATGTTTTACACACCCTATAAGAAGACAAAAAAAAGTTTTTGGATTTTGTAAACAGATGTATTTATATATGAGAAAAAACATTTACTCTTGCCTGTTTTTTATCTATAGAATCAAATCCAGCAATTTTGTTCCCCTTGGTGTCAATCAAGGAACCCATAGGTTCACAAGTGATGACATCACACGTCTGTTTTGGCAAAGGCAGCAACTGTCGAACTTTGTCAATACTTTCTGATCGCTTGTCTCCTAGCTCTTTCTAAAGACAAAGAGAAAGAAAAGTGGGACAAAATTACAATGAAGGCAAAGTCAACAAAAAGGAAGTTCCCTCTGAAACATTTCCCTTTTTATAGACAGCATATTCTTTAACCCTGAACATGGTCTATGAGGCAGCTCCAAATTAGAGCGTTGAGTGTTTCATTTCTTCTATTTAAGTGGAAAATAGAACACATACAAAGGCACTCTTGTTACACAACAAACATCATAGTGCTGAAATGACAAAAATCCAGGGTCGCGTTTGTAATCAGAAGGCAGGAGCAGCAGCACAGAGCACTTTCTCGAATCCAGGGTCAGATCCAAGGAAACCATCGGTTATTTTATTGGTAAGGCACAGATTTGTTGATTTTCTTTTTTGCACTGTTTTTTACAGTTTGTTTCAAAGATTGTGCTAGTGGTTAGTCAAACTAATCAGATTTACAAATTTCAAAGCAGATGGTTATTTTTCAATGACATGTGCCAGTCCAAGCACAGATTTATCCTAAATCTATCTACTGTCAGTATTTTGGTTATATACTTAATAATGAATATCTAAAGTTCTTTTAAAACATTAAACATGCTTTGTAAGTATAACGCTTTTTTAAAATAAAAGTCTTCAAAGTTACATGCTTGTAACTATTGGGTGCTGGTAAGCTAAGATCAAACAAACAGCAAAATCACATTAAATTAAGTTGAATACAACAGTGGCATTTAATTTAATGAGTAGCAAACTAAAATGCACTAGATAACAAAGCCATAAACAACTTGAGCTTATAACACAGACTGATCCCAAACTTACTTTCAGTTTCTTGACTAAATTCATGTATGCACGTTTGTTCTCTTCAGATCCGCCTGGGGATGCATTTGATAGGTCAGAGGCTAATGTCCCATTGATTAAGACACCCAGCATGTCAAGAACGGTTGTGAATAGTTCACTAAGAGGGGAAAGAAGAGAATTATTTTCAGCTTAAAACAGAATCAAGACACATTTATTAGACTGAGTATTTTAATTCAAGGCACAAAATTTTTAGTACCCAAGGAAATACGATGTGGCAGGATTTGTCATCGGTATATAAAAGCTTATAACATGCATGCATGCAGCAAAACAAATGTGAAATGATGGAAACATACTTGTTAGTGTGCATGTCAACAGTTCCTGAAGTAATTATCTGAAGGAGTAGGAGGGCCCAGTCTGTAGTCCACTGGGTGCTCCTCTGCACCGTGTCAAACATTCCTCCTACCTAGCATACAAAATACAGGAAAAAATTTGCATTCTGCAAAAGAGAAAATACCACCCCCATCACTCGATGCGGCCAAATTTAGATTCTTCAAAAAAGATGCTCTAGTTCATGGGTTATCCTATCTTCTCTGACACTTAGATACACATTTACCACTGTTTTTAGTTCCTTCCAGCACAGTTCAGTCATCCAAAAGTTAAATAGATAAAACAAAGAAGGGGAGTGAGTACCTGAACCAATATAGTTAGCTTTCTTGTGGTCCTAGTCTTTCATAATATCCATTTTAATGATGCAACTGTAGTTGAAATAAGCTTGAATAGTGTCAAAACCACATAATCTGATGCATCTTTGTTTTTGCTACTCAATTACTACTGAATTGAAGTCTGCTATTAGAATACCACTTAGGAACATCCACTGACACAGAAGGAATGATACAGGAGGCTTGAGGATTAGTTAGGTGAAACAACTGCCAAAAAATCAGGCAAGCCATCCTCCAGAGTAACCTTCACTTGAGCTTGCCTAATGGGAACAGAATAATTCAAAGGAAAATGCAATGGGTGCAAAATCTTAAATTTCTGTAAAACATCACTGTGGAATTTTCTTCATGAATACTTTGATGAAAAGTCTGATGAAATTTTGAGTTAAAGGGCATTTTTATGGTTTTTAAATGAAGAAGTAGAAGCTAACTCACCTCAAAATGCTAGTCTTCTCAGACCTGCTCTTAGCATAAAATGAACAGAGGAGAGATTCACTGGGCAGAGGGTGGAGAAGGCAAGTCAATGCTTAAAATACCTCCTGCTGTCTAGAAGTCTGACCAGACAGGAAGGAAAGCAACAAGGAAAACACAAGGCTTCAGAGACAGGGAAGTCGTTACAGAGAGCAAACAGTGGAGGGCCCCTTACAATGCAGACCTTGCCCATGGGAGAAGGGAAAAGTTGACATTGTTTTCACATATAGATATGTTTAATGGAGGGAAAATACTAGAAACGCCTCTTACCAAATTTAGGCGGAGTTGCAATGCTTCGTGCATCATCTGCCGTGCTTTTATGTCATCTTGATATCGTTCTTCTCTCCAGTTACTTAAGATCTAAGATCACAAAAGGAAAAACAAAACCTTTTCCTCCCTGTTAAAATTGACGTTTTTCTCATATTTAAAGGTAAATTAAGCTTTCTATTGATAGTCAAAAACAACTTCTTAACTTCAACAAATTAGCGAAGATACATAAAATGTTAGCTTTCTTCCTCTTGCTCCAGATAGCAATTTGGCTATTTCTTTGTTCATTTGTCTTTCTAGGTGGAAGAAGAAAATCTTGTCTATTATATATCCTGTTACTAACTCTGCAAAAATGCTTTAGAGGGTTATCAAATTAAGCATTAATAAAAAACTATTAATATACTATTTTGCGGATCTTACGAAGATATATATTGGAGAGAGAGAATTATATATTGTATCTGCCCCATGTTGTATTTCTAGGGACATGCTGTGAACATCAGCAAATGTATTCTTTTGTTGTTTTATAGAAGAGAAGGTGTGCTAGCTTATGGACGTGACTTCCTTGAGAAAAAGAATGTACAAAATACTGTATATAGAGAATGTACAATATTTTTTTAAAAGATGCCATCTTAGACATCAGCCACGTGGCTTATCGGTTTATAAAGTGGCTGCTTCCTCACTGACTCAGACTAATGCTGGGAACAGAAAAGTTTGCTTAGGAAAGGAGGCCACAAGTAGGCAACACCCCAAAATCAGATGACATGAGGAAAAAAAAATACAAAAAACCCAACTTCTAACAAAACAACAAAAAATCCTATCATTCTCTGAAATATGGTGATTAATGAGAATCATCTCAAAAGAGTTTAAATGAGTCACATGCAGAAGTAACCCATCCCAACAGATGACCTGTAAACCACTGTACAGCAAATGGAGAGCACTTCCCAAATCTCATCAAAAGACACAGACTTGTCCCAAGACTGCATTAGGGCATGAGGCCATTAATAAGCCATACAAGCTCTCATGTGGCTCACAAAATAGTAGTAGGACAAATAAAAATACGTGTCAACAGTGCTATGAGGCAGGGTGAGGGGATGGACAATGACAGTGGTCCTACTTTTAGAGGGTGATCATAGCCTTCCTAAGGAGGAAGGCCATCTGAACAAAGTGAGGGAATAGGTCTGGCTAATATCAGGGAAGGAATCCTTCCAGCCAAAAAGGGAAAAAAGATACCCAGGCACTGCAATGAGAATTTCCTCAGCATGTTCAAGGAATAGGAACAGTAACACGGCCAGCTAGCGAGCAAGGCCATGACAAGTAAAAGACAAGGTGGAAGAGAGAGCCAGTACCAAATCATGCTCAGACTTCACAATATTTATTTATTTAGTCAAGGTCTCACTCTGTCACCCAGGCTGGACTGTACTGACACAATCACAGCTAACTGCAGCCTCCACTTCCTGGGTTCAGGTGATCCTTCCACCTCAGCTTCCCGTGTAGTGGGGACTACGGGCGTGTGCCACCATGCTGGGCTTATTTTTTTATTTTGTAGATGTACTATGTTGCCTAGGCTGGTCTTGAACTCCCGGGCTCAAGCAGTCCTCTCGCCTCAGCCTCCCCAAGTGCTGGGATTACAGACGTGAGCCACTGTGTCCAGCCCCAGACTTTGAATTTTTATTTTAGGTATAATAAGAAACACTGGACCAGGTTCAGTGGCTCAACCTGTAATTCCAACACTTTGGGAGACCAAGGCAAGTAGACTGCCTGAATCCGCAGTTTCAAGACCAGCCAGGGCAACTTGGCGAGACCTTGTCTCCACAATAAATCAAACATTAGCCAGGCGTGGTAGCGCATGCCTGTAGTTCCCACTACTTGGAAGGTTGAAGCGGAAGGATCGCCAGAGCCTGGCAGGTCAACACTGGAGTGGCCATGAGTGTGCCACTGCACTCCAGCCTGGGCAACGGAGTGGGACTCCAACTCAAAAAAAAAAGAAAAACACTGGAGTGTTTTGGACACGGTTAATACATGTCTTACATTTAAAAAGAATCACTATGGCTGCTATGTCTAGGCCTCTGCTAGATCTCTCATAAAGGTAAGAAATGACAAGAGTAGCAAATAAGATTATGTGTTCTTGTCCACATCCATCCAGTACCACCAAAGGGAAAGACATGGCATCATAGCAACATGTCACCAAAAGGAGGGGTCAGATAGGCTCTGCCTCAGAATAGCACATGTCACAAGACCTATCTATGCACATGATTGATTCCATGCTCTCCAATCTCTAAATTGACTGCTCAGTTTTCCTGGAGTACATAGATGCAAGTGCCCCAAACAGTGGCCAGGAGAAGTGTGGTTGTGAAAAGGCAACATTCAAATTGTCTGTAAACAGATCAATATGCCTTCTGATTTCTTTCCTGCGCACTTGATTCACATCAATAAAATTGAGCTTCTGAACCCAAAGAGCTCAAAACTGGGTCCATTCCTGACATGAGGAATCCCAGCTTGAGGAGCCGAACACAGGTACCTCTGTCTCATTGCCATGCCTCCTGCAGCAGCACAGACTCTCCTATGACACAGTCAGGAAAGGAGTGGACACTTCAACGCTATATGCAATATGTAAAACTTTACTTTTATAGTCTACATGCATTGATCAAATGAATCATTAATATAAAACCATTGATCTTGTGGTGACTAGAATGCCTGGTAGAAGAATAGGGCATGAATTGTGTTTCTCAGCATCTAATCAAAAAATGCTGCACTCTTATTAGTTTAATCTCAATATCTGAAAGGAAAAGAAATATATGCCATTAAAGGGATATTTGCCTGGCTTAATATTATACTATACTTTACCTGGTTAACCTGATTCTGGAGAGATGTTAGGAGGCCTTCCCGTTGTTCATCTTGTCCCTTAAGGCAGGTAAGTACCAGTGAGAGGAAGGGTTGCTGACTCAAAAGAGACATACTACAAAGGAAGTAATAGCCACAGATCTAGTTAGAAAGAATGGACGACTTCCTATTGCAACATTTATTTCTTTGCCTCAGGTTATTGGCTTTTATTTATTTTACTATTAAATAAGGAAGGAGGTAAATAACCAAAGGCTACCTGGAAAGTTCAATTGATCTCTACTTATAAGACTAAAAGCCACTATAATCCTTCTAAATCATTTACATGCTCTATTGCCCTTGAAGGCATTTCCAAACTAGCACAATCTGTACCACGTGTGTGTGCCGGGGGGAAGTGAGAGGAGAAGAAAATGAATTTATGTTTTACAGCAATAATCAGGATTTAAAATGCACACCAGAGAGAATACCAATGTATACACAGAATAAAATGAAAAATTTTTTAATTTTTCATATAAAACTCATTTTAGAGTTCAGGAAGCAGATCTATATGCATGTAATACTTGTTCCTGGGTTTTCTTTCTTGTTTTTTTGGCACATTGCTCAAGACCAAATAGCAGGATACTGGCATAACTAAATTGGTAGCGAGATCTGAAAACTCCCCAAACAGTGTGTTTGCTAGTGACCTCTAGTGCATGGCTTCAACACAGCACACAGTCTCCACTGGTGAAGAAGTTTCAAGGAATTTGGTAAACAATTCTGGTTTAAATTGGTATTTTAAAAACTCCTCAATTAGAAAACAATTGGCAAATCATATTGACAAACGAAGTGTTATGTTGGAAAGAAAAACTGCTTAAAAATGAGATCTAGGCCAAAATATCTCCATCAGCTTCATTTTGCAAGGGTAGACCTGAGAGCTGTGTACTTGGGCAAAGCTATCTTTCAACCGTAGCACTAGCTGTCCTCCCTGTACATACACCCATCCATTAGCAAATACGTTGGAAAAGTAAAATTGTGTCTTCTGGTTGGTTAACTAAAGCTGGAAAAAGTGGTAAAACAACCAGATGACAAACAAAATATAGTACATGCAGTGCTGGGTCTCCACCACAATGTACTATTGTTAAGAGCATGGGCTCAGAGGCCTGGCCCAGGCTTTACCTCCTTCGCTGTGTGTCCTGGAGCAACTTATACAACCTTTCTGTGCCTCAGTTTCTCTATCCTAAAAAGGAGATAATGAGAGCACCTACCACATATGATCACTGTGAAAATGTATAGAAGAGAGGTAGGTTTGAGCCCAGAAGTTTGAGACCAGCCTGCGCAACATAGCAAAACCTCATCTCTATAAAATTAGTTAATCAATCAATCAATCAGCTGGGTGTGTTAGCACGCACCTGTAGTCCCAACTACTTGGGATGCTGAGGCGGAAGGACCACCTGAGCTCAGGAGGTCTTAAAATTGATAATTTGCCAAGCTCGGTGGCTCAGCCTGTAATCCCGCGCCTTTGGGAGGCTGAGGTGAGTGGATTGCCTGAGCCCAGGGGTTTGAGACTCACCTGGGCAGCGAGACCTCATCTCTACAATAAATCAAAAAATCAGCCGGGCGTGGTAGCGCATGCCTGTAATTCTGGCTACTCGGAAGGCTGAGACGGGAGGATCGCCGGGGCCCAGCAGGTCGAGGCTGCGGTGGCCGGGAGCGGCCACTGCACTCCAGTCTGGGCGACAGAGTGAGACTCCAACTCAAAAAAAAAAAAAAATTGATAATTTATATAATTAAGTCTGTAAAATGAAGGCCTTGCATGTAGTTGTCTCAGAGAGTGGGTTTCATATTTATTACATTTAGAAATGGAGGCTGCTGTGAGCCTTGATCATCTTGATTGTGCCACTGCATTCCAGCCTGGGTGACAGACAGTGAGACCCTAATTCAAAAAATAATAATAATAATTTATAGAGAAGCTGGCATTTTGTAAAAGGCCAAAAAATGGCAGCTACAACAGTATTATTAATTAGGGGGAAAGAAGCTTACATGTAAGATTTTTTTTTTAATGGAAAAAATTATCTTTTTTTTCTTCTGGGTTGCTAAATTCATGGTATTTTCATGTAAGGTAAGGTTTTATTCTTTCTCAGTAGTATGGTCAGTTTCCAATGTAATTGTTTGAAACCTTTTCTTAACCATAAAAGAAATTAAGAAAACATTAGCTTTGGTGGCTTAAAAGTTTTAACATCTAATTTAGAGCAAGAACCCTAAATTTGGTTTAAAACATTAGTTACAATTTCAGACTGCAGAGTTTGGCTGTTGGGAATAACAATACTCTAGATGGCTACTCTGATCTTTGTGGATAAGGAAAATGGAGAACTAGGCACTCGTGTGGCACCCAAGCATGGGCTGAAGCTGGGGTCTGGGCTTTTAATCAAAGCTTTAGATGGGAGATCTCAGGTTTCAACACCATGTGTTGGCAAAGTATTCGCTCCACCAGCCTTACCATGCCAGAATTATAAAATGTATGTATTTCAGTTTTTGAGACAGGGTCTCACTCTGTTGCCTAGGCTGGAGTACAGTGGTGTGATCCCAGCCTTGACCTCATGGGCTTAGGCAATGCTTTTGCCTCAGCTTCTCAAGTAGCTGGAAGCACACGCCACCATGCTCAGCTAATTTCTGTATTTTCTGTAAAGGTGAGATCTCACTATGTTGCTGATCTCAGACTCCTGAGCTCAAGTGATTCTCCATTCTCAGTCTCCCAAAGTGCTGGGAGTGCAGGTATGAGCCACCATACCTAGCCAGATTCTATGTATTTTAAACATAAATACCAAGGTAGTAAAAAAAAATTAGAAAAAGCTAAAAATAAAATACAGGGACAGGTGACTATTCAGATCTGATTCAGTTCTTCTAAAGTGGGGCTTAGACATCAGTATTTTTAATGGTTCAGCAGTGATTTGGATACGCAGGCAGACATGAGAACTAGTTAACTATGATAACCTGAAGCTTTTTAGGAACAGAGCATTGCCTAACAGCATGTTTCCAATTCTGTTTAAAAATCATATTTCAGTGGACTCCAGATACAAGGACCACATATGTTTACAGGATGCTAGATTTTCTCAGTTGTGACTCAACTCTCACACAAACAGGCACAACTGTCAGTCATACCTCTTCTGTTTTTGTCTGTCTCTTTCCTTTTTGGAAGAAGAACCCAAGTGCTGTCCCTTCTCCAGTTCTTCCCCAGCAGCCTTCAATACTCTTCCTTGCACAGAAGTCGGCAGCCTGGCAATGAGGGGGGCCACCAACCACACGCCCCTGCGTTCAGAGGAACTAAAATCAGAGACAGGTGTTATACCCGAGAAAGCATCCGTTTTCCCCCGACTCTCACACTTATTGCAGAAACTCTAAAAGTAAAACAGACTGTTCTAAGATTCCCCTTTTATTTCTATGCTATCTTTCCTTTTCCCAAACACTAGACATTTGCATACACTTTCCACTCATGCTTGTGGAAAGCAATAAAAGCTATGGTTCTGAGAGGATACCACAATTAAACTATTTTTTAGCATTTTTCTATACTTCTCTCTCTCTGATTAGTAACAATCCTTCAGTCCAACAAACAATACACTTTTTTTGTCACGGGTATGATACGAAATATATTATATGTGAGCATACTAAAAACCAATTTTTAAAGTTTAAAATTCACTGGTTATACTTTAAACCAAAATGATGAAATATAAATCTATCTGCCTTTCATAATTAAAGGTTTACTTTAAGATTTCACATGCCTACTGATTCTAATTCTGAATGCAAATTACCACAATATATTTGTGCAAAACTGTCTATTAATAAAAATGGTAGAAAAAGAGCTTCCATATAATGAATACCATGTAACATAGCAGACTAAGGGACATGGAAAACATGAATCAAATCTGAGTTTCCCTGTGGTTCCAAACTGGATGGACTTACTCAAATATTTAGAGTTCTAAGATATCATCACCCCAGCTATACCCTTCAACTTAAATAATGATAAATGTCATTTACAAGTAATTATTTGCTTCATATTCCTGTGGTTGATAACAAAATAACTGTGCTACACAAGAAAGATTTGCTCTTTCATGTGAAAACTTAATAATAGACCACAAAAATCACACTAAAAAAATACCTTAGAAATGTCTTTATTCCATTTGGTCTTGTGCTACTTGTATCGGCACTTCCAATACCATTTGGGTTAAAGAGACTTATGCCAGAATTGGAAGAATTATTATTCAGGTCTGCAGACTGCTGGAATACTTCTATGGTTGCCTTTGCAATGTTGTCCAGTAAGTTGTTCATTTCGGCCACAGAACCAGAACCCTAGATTAGAAATAACAAAACTAGCACATATGTGTGTTTTCTTTATCCTCAAACATCAGTATGTTTTTGTACACATTGTATGTCTATACAAGCTTTCAATATATACTCACAGGGTCCTTCAAGCACTGTTTAATCATTAACTGGAGTTCTAGCCAGGACTGTCTCAGTGTCCACTGCTCAAGATTCTGGGGAAAATGAAAATTGTTAAAACATTAAGAATATTGAGCATGCATTAAAATATAATAATTCCTGGCAGTATCCTCCCCCTCAAGAAAGAGCAGAATAAACATATATAGATCAAAAGGCTTCCAATCTTGTTAAGTATATACTTGGCACAGATACAAATAAAGAAATAGCAACGTTAAATAATAATGTGTCTGACTCAGCTAGACACTAGAAATAAGGACGACAAGCATTTCTCTTTGCAAAATCTGCTTATCAAACCAGTCACAATTCAAAATGACTTCAATATTTCTCGAATAACATATTTAACACAGCCCATCCACAAAGCTTCTTTCTCAGGTCAGTCACAGTGCCTCACGGCTATAAACCCAGCACTTTAAGGTGCCAAGGTAGGAGGATGGCCTGAGCCCGGGAATTCAAGACGAGAAGGGGCAACAAAGTAAGACCTTGTCCCTACCAAAAAAATCAGCTGGAGGTGGAAGACTGCCTGAGCCCAGAATGTCAAAGCTTCAGTGAGCTGTGATTGTGACACTGTACTCCAGCCTGGGTGACAGAGTGAGACCCAGACTGAAAAAAAAAAAAAGTAGCTTATTTCTCACATAAATACAGTACTGACTTAAAGTATCAATATTTATCTGATAAGCTATATACAATTTATAGCATCTCTATCTACCCAGAAATAAAGTATGCCAATTCTGCTCACTCTTCTGATCACAGACATGTCAAATGACAGAACCACAACCTTTAGAACATACCCCTTACCTGAAGGATGCGCTTGATGTGTTGTCTCTGCAGGTTGTCCCCCTCGGTGCACTCTTTAATGCCATGAGGATAACAGATAAGCTGCAACAATTTCTGTGCTTGCATATTTGAAAGCACAGGGTCCAATATAAGTTCTTTGTCTGTACACAATCTTTCCGGTTCTTTTAGGCAGTGTTCTCCTACCCATTCCTAAAAGTAAAATGGCAATCAAACTAACAAGCAGTGACTTCCTGTATTTGTATATAGCATGTACTACATTCACAATGCACAGTGGTATGTAAAACAGACAGGAATCTTCTAATTTTAAAAAAATGACATGAAAAGAAGTAGAGCCATGGTTGCCATGTTTTCCTAAGATTTGGCCCCTCCCCTACTTTGGGGAGGTGACTCTCCTTCCTTTCTCTTTCTAAAATATCTTCTAAATAAATTACATTTTCCAATCTAAAAAAAAAGAAAGAAAAAAGTAGGTAGGAAAATTGGAAAGTTTGAAAAGCAATTATTTCTAGCATTTTGACTTGCTAAAAATGCCAAGTGGGCTGGGCGCGGTAGCCCAAGCCTGTAATCCCAGCACTTTGGGAGGCCAAGGTGAGGGGATTGCCTGAGCCCACAGGTTCAAGACTAGCCTGAGCAATGTGGTAAGACCTTGTCTCTACAATAAACCAAAAAAATCAGCCGGGCATGGTAGCATGTGCCTGTAGTTCCAGCTACTTGGAAGGCTAAAGCGGAAGGATCTCCTGAGCCCAGCAGGTCAACAATATCAGTGTGATTCCTATTTCAAAGAAGAGCCTAGCTTTCTTCTCTACTTATTTATTATCCATATGAGCTATAATAGGACTGTCCTTAGCTATTTTCATGTTAAAGTTATATCTCACTTTCTGGCCTGTCTTGTACTTTGTCCAGTGGGAACTTCTTCATCCATTTGACATGTTTCTATGTTTTACTAAGAAACAGTATTTTTTTACTTTCTGATCTGTCTTACACCTTCTCTGCCCCAGGCCTGGAATCAACCATTCCTCCAAGGAACCCTGGTTCTGTTTAGTAGGGAATGATACTTAGAATTCAAGGTCTAGGTACTGTGTGTGCCCAGGCTGTGAGGTGTCACTACTTCTGGGACATTTCAGCAGACAGAGCCAGGAAAACAATACATCCGTACACATGGATATGCGTGTGTACAATTATGAGTTCATGTTGACATCGTCAATTCCAATCCAACCTCACACAGTTATTCTTTACTTTCCCCTGTGTCATATTAGTATTACCCTCTTCCACAGTAAAAACTCAGATTCCTGGTAACACCAACCCATTTACTCATGTATTTAATTCAATGATACACCCAAAGTGGTTTTAGAATAGTTGCACATATGCCACAAGGAAAAACAAACCTACTGAAAAGGAGTTGAAGATTTGTTGGTAGTTCTTTTTCTCTAAGGGTTTAAAATATTGTGCTCAAGAGTTGTTTGAAATTTCTCCTTCTATGCGAATATGATCTTTATTTGAAATAGAATTGAGTTCATTTGCTTTTGTTTGCATTTAGCTAAGATTCCTTTTCTCCCCCCAGCTCTGTCTATAGAATAGCATACTTCCAAAGTTAAACTACACAAAAAGGAATACTGAGAGATGAATCCTTCCTCCCATGTCCCTTCTGTCTTGGGCCCCTCCCTGGTCCAGGTGATCAGCTTTATTATTTTTTCGTTCATGCTTCCATTATTTTAAAAAAATCATCTTGACTGGTTGCAGTGGTTCACACCTGTAATCTCAGCACTTTGGGAGGCCAAGGTGGAGGATTGCTCGAGCCCAGTAGTTCGAGACTAGCCTAGACAACATAGCGAGACCGTGTCTCTACAAAAAATTGAAATAAAAATATCAGCCAGGTAAGGTGGCACGCACCTACAGTCCCAGCCACCTGGAAGGCTGAGGCAGAAGGATCACTTGAGCCCAGGAGGTCAAGGCTGAGGTGAGCTATGATCATGAAACTGCACTCCAGCCTGGGTGACAGAGTGAGATAATGACGTAAAAATAAATAAATAAATAAAAAAGAGGGATAAAGACCAAGTTGACAGGCAAAAGAAAAATCACCATTTCACAGACATCACAGTGATGATTAAGTCGGACAAGAATCAGAAGGGATGCTCACGAAGCATGATGATGTTAGATGAGGAACAGCAAAGTCGTGCTGTCTCAAAGTGTCTCCCCCAAAGATTGCATATTCATTGCCAGGGGAAAATTAGTAACTATACAGTGGAGACATCTTGAAATGGAGACAACTTGATCAAAATTAACATCACCAGTGAGGTGCAAATGGACATCATAGACCTTGTGATGAGATTACCCAAAAGAACACAACATTGCTTCTGGGGTATCTTGGCCAGGGATGCATAAACTGAAGCTAATCTACAGGAAACCTCAGGCAAATCCATCTTTACTAGGACAATTAACAAAATCAGGCTGTGGCCTACAGATGAGAAAAAATTATTGTGCCAATGCTAAATTTTCTTATTTTTCACAACTGTATTTTGATTATGTTATGAAGTAGAGAATGAAGTATTCAAAAGTAAAGAAGAAGAAAACACATCTCCTACTCTTAAATGGTTAAAAAAAATGGGTATGTGCAACCATATTAACACACAAATTACAAAGCAGATAGGGCAAAATGTAAAAATAGGCTATTCTGTATAAAAGGTATACTAGTCTTTTTTGTAAATCTTGCAACTTTTCAGCAAATATAAAATTATTTCAGAATAAAGCTAGCAGGGAAACAGGGACCACCTATGTACAAGTTTTCTACAATAGAGTAGTTTAGTTTCTACAAAAGGACAGTTACATATTCAAAGTAAATGGCAAATTAAATCAGAAGAATACCTGTTGACAGATAGTCCTCAGCACGTATCTAGCATATTCTCTTAAATTGGCAGTTTCTATGGAAATGCTTTTCCCACAGGATTTGGAATTTTGTGAGGCAGTCCAGATATCGTCAGCATTCCCATCGCGTCGTAAGCCTCTCATGGTGAAGTCATCGTTCTTTAAAGAGCTGACATTGTTATTGCCAATTTTGGCATCTCCTAAATAACAGAATCACAAAAGCAAAATCACAGAAGTTCAAACTATTGCCAAATATTTGAGAAGCAAATGAGGCTGGCTTTGGGGGATTTAAAATATGTGAATGGTATCATCATTGCACAGTCAGTTGTTCAGCCACAGACAGAATGAATCAAGAGACTAAATGCAAGAATCTAGAGAAGTGTCTATCAGAAATGGAAAAAAGCAAGTTCAATGTTCATTTCTCTTTTCATTTACAGAATTAAATCTACTTTCACCAAACTTGGAAAGGCAATAATGAATCACACTTAATAATCACAGAACACTGATTTCACCAATACTTAAAAGCATGAATGTATTCAAATTCATTTCACTTATAGACAAGGAAAAAATGGGTTACTCACCCTTCTAGATGTCCCTCTGCCATTTCTTCTCTTACAATGACTTATTTTCTATCCATAGGTCAAGAGAAAAGTTTTGCCTTAGCCCACCTTACTATCAACTTCTTGACAAGAGAGATTTATTTCCCTGGGAATGGAAAAGGGCAATGCATACTAAGGATGCCCTGAAAAGTAGGGCATTCATTGACTCACCCATGTCTTTTACCTTCCTCTGCAACATCCAAATCAGAAAACTTTACCTGCTACATCGCTAATGTACTCAGTGAAATGAAGCTAAGGAAAGACTATTACTCATAAAAAAGTTCTAAGAAAAAACTGAACAGAATGCTTGAATAGCTAGAAATAAAAAATCTTCTCTAGTCATGAAAGACAGACCACTGTCCTATTTAAAAAGGGGAGAGTAATATAATTTCACAATAAGGATTGCCAAATGACAGCAGAGCCTTCAAACGTTTGCCTCTTTACCCACAGGATCATAAGAAGCCTTGATAAGAAAATTTCCTGGAACCAACAAACGATTTTAGATGAGGCCTTCATTGCCTGCAACAAGTGAGCAAAGCTAAACCAAGGTTAGTGCAAAAAGCCTTTGAAAACCCACAGGTCAACCAAGAGAAATTTTTAACTCTGCTGAACAAATTTTGAAAATCAGAATGGCTTAATGAATATTTACCTATAAAATCTTAAGAGGAGGGTAAGAATAAATAACATTCAATTCACCACTACATTATCACACATGCCTAATTAAAATATAAACACTGGCCAGGCACGGTGGATCACACCTATAATTCCAACACTTTGAGAGGCTGAAGAGAGAGGATTGCTTGGGCCCAAGAGTTTGAGAACAGCCTGGGCAACATAGTGAGATCTTGTTTCTACAGAAAAATCAAAAAATGAGTTGGGCTTGGTAGAGCAAATCTGAGTCCCAGCTACTCGGAAGGCTGAGGCAGAAGGATTGCCTGACCCAGAAGGTTGAGGCTGTGGTGAAAGCTATGATCGTACCACTGCATTCCAGCCTGGGTGACAGAGTGAGACCCAAACTAAAAAACAAACAAGCAAAAAAAAAAAAACAGAAACAAAAAAAGAGAATATTAACTTCACCAATAGGATTTTACTTAATTCAACAGAGCTCTTCAGGAGCTGAAGGAAAAACCGAATTCTAAACGTATCAAAATTTAGTAAGCTTTTGCCACTCTTGGATGATGTGAACAACTATCTCTATGCCTTGCGTTAAACTACTATAGAAATTAGAAACCAAACTTGATACAACTGCCTCCGTCTCCCTAACTCAAAATATATCCTAGTGGATAGGAATTGAGAGAATGCTGGTTAAGACATAGTGAAGTAGATAAATTACAATTTCTGCAGAAACTAAAACAAAGAAACACACACCTCTGATAGTCCCATACTGTGAGATTCTCACTTAGTTTAGATGTTAGGAAGACAGAAAAGGTCTGGAGGCCGTACCAGAATCTTCTACAATTGTACAGACAGTAGAACGAACTGAGCATGCATTGCTCACCTGGTCCAAGGCTCTGCTGACATTCAGCTGGCCTGATCCTCACTTCTCAGACCTGGGGAGTCTTCCAAATTATTTGGATAATTAAAGAGGTAGGCAAAATTTACTTGGGATCAGACCAGTCCTATAAATCAAATGACCAGTGTCTAGAAGACACTCATCTTAGTCTCTGCCATTAAAATATCTGTGACTTATGGATTCACACTTCCAATGCAAGTTCATCCAAAACCTACCCTTTGCTAGGTTTTCTGATAAGCATTAGAGATGCCGCAGGAAAAAAAGCTAGTCTCTACCATCATGATCCTACATTTATTTATTAAGTAGAACTGATCAGCTGCCTTTCTCTTCAAAGCTCGTCACAGTAGAGAAATTTTACTTACTGAAATGAGCATTTAACATTGGCTGTGTAAGTTTCCAAGCTCCTAAGCTCAGAGTTGGCGCTATGGCTCTCAATGGGTTCCCCTTTCCTTTTTCTACAAAATCTATGGGCATTTTCAAACATCAATATATACCTATATTCTTTTGAAATATATATACTTACTTTTTATAGACAAACTTTCAATAATTTGTTTTACCAAAATTCTATTATCCTTCCTACTCAACATCAAATAAAATTTCTCAAGCAGGACAGGGTGATAGCCTCAAACACATTATTTAAGATTCATCTAAGTTAATTCCTGTCCACTCAGTCATTTCTGTTCTAAACACAGGGAGCTCCTTTGGAACATATGAGGTAACTATTACATCATCAAGGCTGAAATAAGGTATCCAAAGTGGGAATTAGGCAGTCTGAACTCAAGACTTCCTAATCATTCACATTTTTTATAATTTACATGGTAAAAATGTTTTAAGGGAATATACTTTACATACATAGAAAGAGTAGGACTATTACTCCTAAAAGTAAAACTATTTGTGGGAAAAGAATCTGTGTGTGTACACACACACATATATATACACATACAAATAAGAATGTAAAGGACACTTTGGACATTATGAAATAAGTGAAAAAAATTATTGTGATAAGCTAATATTAGTTTATCAATACTATCAACATCATTGCAATTATCACCTAATGCATGAAAAACCTAAGGTAGAAAGATATAAACTTGTCCAAGGTTACAACAGGAGCAGAAACACTAAGTCTAAAAACTCAAGATTTTCTGATATCATCTGGATATAATCTGAATAAAATTCAAACAGCTAAATCACCACATTATCCCTGTCCCTCACAAAGTGTGCTTTCTGCCAACAAATGAAGGCAAAATAAGCTTGTGGGTCTGAGGATCTACTTTACATCAGTTTGAGACAATATGCAAGTAAAACATGACAAAAAGTACTGTATTTAAATTCCCCCAAAGTCATTGTAGGTAAAGAACAGAATTTTCAGTCCAACTATGCATGGACTGTGGGAAAGTCAACTAATTTTTCCAGAACAAATAAACAAACAAAGCATGTTTCCAACAATATTAATTAAATTTAAACCTCAATAAAATTATTTTTTCTCCATTTCTGGCGATTAACCAAAAAGCTTAGGGCCAGAATAGTCTTACCAAGCATCATAATTGCTTTTAAAACAGCAAACACGGCTCCCACTTCAATGCTGTTGTGAGCAGCGGCTAAGAGGTGTCTATCACAAGATGATCTTATTCCGGGAAAGGTTTGCCTAGGAAAAGAACAACAAACTTGTAATAGCCTCACCACCACCATTAACAATGTTTTGTAATCATTTACAGTCAGCAAGGCCTTTCATTGTTAGACTGTGGGCACTTAATTGTCATGAGCTTGTGTTAATTGATGCTTCATAGAGTAACTAAGAAACACTGCCAGAATTCCTAATTTAACCTTTTCTTTTTAATTATTAAAACAAGGTCCTTGCGTCTCAGAACAAGATATCATTAAGATTAGCTGGATGTCCATATACTTGTACTGATTTCACACAGACACACACCTATCTAAAAGGAAATGATCTTTAGAAACAGACTTCACTAACACCTCTAGAATTCTTACCTTATTCCTTTTACCTTAGAAAAAGCAATACATATATTTTTTGAGACAGGGTATCTGTCACCCAGGTTGGAGAGCAGTCGTGTGACATAGGTTCACCACAGACTCGACCCTCTGCCTCAGCCTCCCCAGTAGCTGGGAGTACAGGCACATACCACCACATTCAGCTAATTTTTTTTACTTCTTGTAAAAACAAGAACTCACTTTGTTGCCCAGGGTGGTCTTGCACTCCTGGGCTCAAGCAATTCTCCTGCCTCAGTCTCCCAAAATGCTGGGATTACAGGTATGAACCACTACACCTGGCCTAAAAAGAGTCAGTGAATCACCACTGCCTTAGGCTATATGGTGTGGTTCAGAACCAGAACACACAGTATGTTTAAGGATCATGCTGCCCACCATCTTGGCTTGGCCTACGTGCAGAGGTATTTTTATTGTGTATTTAGTCTTCATTTCTATTTCCCAACACATCCTGACATTACATCAATGAAAGGTGCTAACAGCCCTCTCAATGGCATCATCTCACTCCTTCATCGCCCCCAGGGCAAGCCCACAATAATCAGGAAGGAAATTACAGAAGGGCAGTCTACTTGGTTATTTTAGAACCTATAGCTCCAAATGATTAAAGGTAATCCAATTTTTTAGCCTTCAGCTCACCAGTTGCTTGAGGTAAAAGGCAGGCCTGGGGAGCTCGGAAGAGATGAAGCAGGAGTCGGCATGTCATTCTGGCCCCGGGCTCAGCATCCGCATCTCCACAAGCTGGGAAAGGGAGGTTGGAGAAGCAAGTTTCTAAGGTACCCAGAACGAATCCTTCAGGTTTCCTAGTAAGCTAAATTTTCCAGAATAATTTAAATAAACTATCCTTAAGGAAAGAAAGGAAGCCCTAGCTACACTGAAGTGCTTCCTTAAAACAGGTAATAAAATAGCAGTTTCCAGTCCTTGGCATGGGATTCAGGTTACTCTGCATAGAACAACTATTACAATTCTATCATCTTTGCCTTGATGCCACACCATTTCCCAAAGAACATAACCTCAAATACTCCTTTCCCTATATGTTATCTTTTTTTATGTTTTTGGTTTTTATTTTTTGAGACAAGGTCTTACTCCGTTGGCCAGGCTGGAATGCAATGGCACAATCCTGGCTCACTGCAGCCTCCATCTCCTGGACTCAAGTGGTCTTCCCATCTCAGACTCCCAAGTAGCTGGGACTACAGACACCTGAGCTAATTTTTTGTTGCTGCTGTAAAGACAAGGACTCACTATGTTGCACAGGCTGGTCCTGAACTCCTGGCCTCTTGCCTTGGCCTCCCAAAGTGCTGGGATTATAGGCACAAGCCACCGCACCTGGCCTTCCTTGTGTTTTAATACAGTAAGTCCCCCACATACAAGCGGGTTCCATTCTGAGTGCGTGTTTGTAAGTCCAATTTATTTGTAAGTCCAACAAAGTTAGCCTAGGCACCCAACTAACACAATTGGCTGTACTGTACTGTACTGTAATGCGTTTATAATACTTTTCACACAGATCATTTGTAAAAAATATACACTTTTAATCTTATAGTACAGTACCTTGAAAAGTATGGTAGTATAGTACAGTACAACGGCTGGCATACAGAGGCTATGTATGCCAGCCACATGAACTAACATATATGATTAGACATGCGAATGCATGTTTGTGTCTTTGAAAGTTCACAACTTGAAGGTTTGTATGTAGGGGACTTGCTGTAGTTAGAAACCACTCTACCAAGACAAAAAGCAAATAGCAACTGCTGTTCCCAAATGCCGCCTTACCTGCCGCTAGGAGAGAGGGAAGCGCAACGTGCTGCACGACGTCCTCCAGGGAAAAACACTGTCGTGCTATCAGAATAGCAATGAAAGTAGCTAATGAATCATGGAATGAAAGGTCACTCACCTTCAAGAAAAACATTGACAGGTTTTAATACCTAACAACCTTTTAAGTAGTATCTAAGATTAATATCTAAGAGAACGTTGGCAATACCAATAAAACCTCAAATCCTAAAATGAACTGATAGAGGGAAATGATGGTGTATCATGAGAATTATCCTCTAGGCCTGCTGCAGTTTCATAAGACAGAGAATAAGGTCTACACACATCCCAATGCTGTGAGAAGACAATGAGCTTTCACTTGTGCAATCGAAAAACAAAACAACAAAAATGCACAACCAAGGAAGCACTAAAAGATGTGGCATAATTAAACCGTGTTGGTAGAATGTGATATGATGCATCATTTAAGGGTCAGACCATAGGAAGCAAGGAAAAACAAGAGAGCTCCTCTTAGTTGGAAAAACAAGCCTAACTAACATTTTGAAGTTCCTTTCAGAGAATGATAACTACTAAGGGTTCTTTCATGTGATTAAATTAGTTTCAGAAACAACTCTGAAAGTTTCCAACTGACTCCTAAATTTTAAAAAAAGAGAGAAAGAAAAAATGAGAAACAAGAGAAAAATTAATGCAGTGAAATCTCTACCTTTATAGAACTCACAAGACTTCAGCAGAAAATAAGAAAAACAGCTATAGAAGCAACCTTTGTATTGAGTAAGTACCACATATCAGGGACTAGAGTCAGCAATCTGCACAAACCACCTCATTTAATAGTACCACACCATGGGTTCATACTATTATTAATTCCAATTTTATAAATGAGGGATTAAAGGAGAAGGTAAAGTGTTAAAAAAAAAAAGGTTAAGGAGCTATGTTAAAAATAACATTGGGGCCTTTTTTTAATCCAGAAAAGCAGACACAGCTATGAATTTTATATACAGGGTACCAAAAAAAGTATACACATCTTAAGTATGACATTTGCTCAAAAGGAGGTGTTAATCAAATGAATGCTAGCATCACCATGGGATAGGCAGGGCAAAGAAAATGGCCGGAGCATAGTTGAGGGAACTTCATACTACACATTGCTACCATAATTTAATTTAACTTCGAAAAGTAACACATAGATATAACATCTCTTAAAATGCATATACATTTTTGGCACCCCTGTATATAATATCTTAATGGCTACCCAAAGAGTGGAGATACAGAGACAGGATTGTCCAACTAGTCCTGAGACAGTAGAACTCAGAAATAAACCATCAACCAAGGTACAGCTTTAAAAATACATAAAGTTCTTCTATGCATAAGATGTATTAATGTATGACATGGACTACTCCAAGGAGTGACAACAACAGGCAGATATAAAGAATCAAGACATTTGTTAAGAAATTCATATGTGATGGATGCAACATGCCAGTCAAGGAAACTTGTGACACACACAAGGAGTATGTCTGCATCACCTTCCAGACATAACTGCCAAGACTGGACACCCTCTGAATTCTAGAATTGAACATTCTTATGTAACCCAACAAAACCTTTATTTGTGGAGTGTGCCTTGCACATAAAAAATCAAGGTGGCTTTCTCCAGAATGTAAACAGCTTTAGGCAAAAAATTATGTCCTGTGCAATGAGGAGCCAAAAGTACTTGGTAAAAATGGAGAACAAAGAGCACTGAAGAGGCCATTCATAGGCAAGGAAACTCAGCTAAGTGGAAATTTCAGGAAACAAGAAAACTCTTGGCATCTGTGCTACAGATTAAGCTATCCTTTCTACTTATTTTGATTTTATTTTCATTTAATCCCTGGCAACAACACTGTGATTTATTGCTTTTGGGCAGAGAAAGAAAAACTATATTACAACATTTTAGTTGAGTCAATTAAATTTAAAAAAAAATTATATCCACAAACTAAATATTTAGTTACACAGTTGAGTTTTTAAATGAAAAAGAAAACTTACATCCACAGTGCAGAGTACATCATTAAACCCCCACACGTGATTGGAGGAACAACAAAGAGCCTTCAGAACCCCCAGCCATTCTGAACTAAGAACAGTGCAGCAAGCCGTCAGCTCAGAGGAGAAATTAGCTATGTCATTAATCCTAGAAGAGAAAATCAAGAGAAAGTGACCTTGCGCAAAAGAGAAATACTCAAATGCTTAATGAACACATATTTCACTATCATTGAACAAGTCATTCATCTTCTTAGATTCCATGATCTAATGCCCACTTACAAAATAACTAATAAGCTTGAGCAGATGATAAAAGTAAATTACTTCAAATGTTTTCTGACCATTAATGCTGTTAAGTAACACAAGAATCAGTACAGATGCAAATCAAGGTATTTTTAGATCTGTGAATAAATCCAATCTACAGATTTACATTTTTAAAGGCATCAAAAAATTTACAAACTCAATTCAGATGGTCCAAATATAGTTTTTTCCCAAAATACAGGTATTTATTATTTACATTGTATTATATGTTTTTAAAAACAAATCATATAACTCATAGATAATGGTGAAAACATCTCAGGCAAGAACAATTAGAAAGCACCATCTCTCAGGTTAATCAAATTACAGGACAGAGCAGAAGTAAATTCAGGAATAAAATAAGATGAAAATAAAAGCAAATGACAACCAAATGTAAGGACAAACAATTATTCAAGACCTTAGTCTCCAGCTGGGCACAGTGGCTTATGTCTGTCCCAGCACTTTGGGAGGTCGAGGTGAGAGGATTGCCTGAGTCCAGGGGTTCAAGACCAGCCTGGGCAACTTGGCGAGACCTCATCTCTACAATAAATCAAAAAACTGGTCAGTCATGGTGGCACACACCTGTGGTTCCAGTCACTTGGAAGGCTGAGGCAAAAGGATCACCTGAGCCCACCAGGTTGAGGCTGCAGTGGCTGTGAGTGTGTGTCACTGCACGCCAGTCTGAGAGACAGTGAGACTCTAACTCAAAAAAAAAAAAAAAAAAAGAAACAAAAAACCTTAGTCTCAAAGCAGCACCAAGACAACAACTCTGGTTTTTCATGAATTCCAGGGTAACTCAACTCACCTGCCAGCATCCTGATGGCCCATACATACATTCATGAGTGTATTGCAGACAAAGCTGTAGCGATTGGCCGCATTGTCACTGAGGATCTTGCCCAGCATTGAGTAGTTGATGCTACGGGCTGAGGGATTCTCAATAAAATCCATCATGAAGTCCGGATCCCATCGCAAGTTAGAATTTGCAGGCATTACATTATTATATATGGTTTGCTTAACTTTTGAACAGGCACTACTGAGGTTACAAGAAAAAAAGTTATAAAAAGAAAAAAAAAACTAGAACTAGATAATTATTTCATTTGACATATTAAACAGCAGCAACTGTAACAATTTCCTAGAGAAGATTCACATTAAAAGGTCTTAATTTCAACTTCTTACTAATTGGCACTGGTCAAAGTGCTCAGAACACAGCAATTGCTCAATAAATAGTTGGTGAACGGGTAGAATAACAATACAAAAACAAGACATTTGGGAACTAATCTTAATTGCTTTCTAAATCTTCTCTACATCTCATATGCTCTAAAAATCAAATTTACTAGATTTCCAACAAATTATCTCTTACAGTGGGTAGAAAAGTGTTACAACTTAAAAATAAGAACGGATTCAGTTACATGACAGGAAAATGTTATACTTTTGTCCTAATTACACAGCCTATAAAACAACTGCTCTAGGTGTAGTGTATGCAGGGGAAGGTCATGTGCCAAGGCTATTCCGGACACTGGTGCAGCTGTGAAAAAGCGGAGGAGCCAGAAAAAGGAATTACATTTTGGAGGCCAGGCCCTTTGTAGTACAGGTTTCCTTGCTAGGTAAGTGTTCTAGGAACTCATCAGCATCAGTGTACCAGTTAGCACTGTTGTGAGAGGCTGTGTTCAGCTTTAGAGAATCTTTTTGGAAATTCTTTCAACACATTTGCCCATTTCATGATGGTGATTTACAAGCACACCTGCCTATACACCACACTGAGTGTTCAGTAGTTTTTTACTAAAAATGGCACGAGCCCTGTGCTCCACCCTCCCTATTCACTCCATGTTGGCCTGAACGACTTTTTATGTTTCCCTGGATGGAAAAAGTCCTCAAAGGGAAACATTTTGCCAATATGGAAGAGGCAAAACAAAAACTGGCAAAAGCCCCAAAAGACATCAAAATAGATGAGATCAAAAACCGTTTTGAGCAGTGGAAAAACGCATCTTGATAGGTATATTACATCCGAGAGTACTTTGAAGGTGTAAGAATATGTAAGAATACACAATTTTTTATAAACAAAGTCCTCAAAGGGGGACATTTGGCCAATATGGAAGAGGCAAAATGGGGGTCCCTTCTCATATTGCCTGCTCTTGGGGAGCTCACATTCAAGCAGGGAGATGTGGACAATAGACAAGTTTTATGGGAGTGAAGAAACTATTATGTCTTCCCTAAAAATGTATCATGCTGTGTTTCTCAGCAGTTTTAGGAGATTTTTAAGAACCTGGTCTATCATATGAAAGTCATTCATGTTTCCATGAGTTAGATCTGAATCAGATACAGAATATCAGAAATACCCAGCAGGCCGACACTGCGGTGGCTGGGAGCAGCCACCGCACTCCAGTCTGGGCGACAGAGTGAGACTCCAACTCAAAAAAAAAAAAAAAGAAAGAAATACAAAGGCACTTAGAATATATCCCTCCAATCCTGCTCTGTAGACAAGGCTGAGATCTGATTTCAAAACTCAGATTCCAGATAAACTTAGTGTGCCTACTTGCTGTGGAAGCAAACCCATAAGCAACATTAACGTCATCTACTCAAGAGCTCTTTTATGCAGCAGAAACTCTGTTTTTTAAGATTAAGTTTTTGGCAATAAATGTACGTGGCTAAGGCGACATATGGCATTTTAGCCCTGTCTTCTTATATACCCACGTAAGCAGTAGCCAGGAATGAGTCCCTCTAAAATGAAAAGGCTCTCTACCCTAAACCGTTGCCATTGTCAACGGCTTTATGAAAGCAGAGATTGTTCAGTTCAGTGTTACGAAAATGCCCTCCTTCAGAATCACTTCTGGGTATTTGTTAAAAATAGATTCCTGGCTAGGCACAGTAGCTCATGTCTATAATCTCAGCACTTTGGGAGGCTGAAGAGGAAAGATCTCTTGAGTCTGGGAATTCAAGACCAGCCTGGGCAACACAGAGAGAGAGATCCTGTCTCTACAAAAAATAATTTTTTAAAATAATTAGCTGAGCATGGTGACATATGCCTATAGTCTCAGCTACTTGGAAAGCTGAGGAGGGAGGATAGCCTGAACCCAGGAGTTCAAGGCTGCGGTGAGCCACAAACATGCCACTGCCCTCTAGCCTAGGCAAGAATGAGACTCTGTATCTTAAAAACAAAAAATCTTGGACCTCACTATAAGTGTTTAGAATCTGTATGTTTAACAAGATCTCCCAGATAAATCAAATGCCAAATAATACTCAGGAATTACTGCTCTAACAGAGAAGACCAGAGTCATCACTAAATGGTAAATGGCAGTGATCACTATCTTCTACATTACATCTCACTCTTTGCAGACAACTTATGCAAAAACTTGTTAGTCGTCATAAGAATACACATTTGCAATTCAGAGTTATGATATTTTCAAAATGATCGACATCATATGGTGCTCAGTGCTTTAAAACTCCTCTCTTTATACAGCCCAGGCTCCGCCATCAGCCACTTAACATGCTTTGTTACTCTCAATTCCTGGTCAGTGATTCTAGAAATGGAAGCAAGATGGCTTCCACACTAGTTCATACGTTCTACAGTATATGCCAAACGTTTGCTAGAAATTAGTACAGGTGCCAGCCCATTCTTCATTTTAAACGAGAGGCGAAACAGAAATGATAAATAGCTTTAAGAATGTGAAACTGATTATGCATATATGTTAATTTAATATATTTCATGTTTTATATACTTTGAACAATTATCTAAAGAATATAGTATTTTTTTAGTGCTGCATTTCATCAGTTCTAAATTACGCTCTCCCCCATACTCTTAACATTTCTGAAATCGGGACATGCATTACAATCAGCGATCATTTATTATGGTGACAAAGCTTGATTGACACTTTTTAATCATATGTGTATGTAAAATAATGTGTTTTATAATCAGTGTCTTACATCCATGAAATATAATAGTTCATTTTTTTTAAATCTCCCTTTTTCCTGGCTTTCTCTTGTCACACTTTCTACCCAACTTTTCATTCACTCTCACCAAGTGATAGTTCTTAATTTGCTGCACTATTCACTAAAACTGAAACAAAAATAAACTCTACTCTTTTCTGGGTCTCGCCCTAACACCATAGTCCTGGTTTCCTCTGCCTCCCAATGCCCTCGAGTATTTGATGAAACAGACTTTGAAGAATTGTAAAGCAGTACCTCTTTAATTCTACCAGTCTGTCCACATTTGTCTTCAGAATCCTAGATTTCTGCTTTCCTTCTTGTTTTCTAAGATTCACCCCACTTTTCTCAAGGAGGTTTACCCCTATCTGCCACATAGATCATGTCATTTCTCTGAACTCTTTGGTTCATAGTGAAGTCTCCTCACACTTCATTTCTGAGCTTCCTGTCTCATTTACTTAAACTCTTTCAATGAAGTTCTATGTTTTAATAAAAAGTTACCCATCATCTGGATCACTCTTTAATGCTCACCTCTCTGCTTCATCATTTGCTAATGTATGACTAGCAACAATCATTTGTTAATAGGAAAAATCACTTCTATTTCTTAGAGGTAATATGAGAATTTAAAGACCTCAAGGAAAATAACCCAGCACAGTGCTTGGCACACAGCAACAGTTCCATCAGTGGGAGAGGTGACTAGCATTATATTTCCCCCAAATATTCCTCTCATGCAACTTTGTTAGTACAGTTTCAGATAAAATTATTAAAATCACCTATGGCCATAGCACCTTGAATGCACCTGATTTCACCTGATCTCATAAGAAATCTCTCTGCATATCTAGCTTTTGTTTGTCTGTTTTTCTTAATCCCAAACTATAAACAAATTGCTACTTCAAAATATTCCAAGAAATTGTATTTCTCTTCCATCTTTTTTCACAGAGGAAACTTTAGACAGTGCCATTCCCTGTGTGCCACCAAGCAGGCCCTAAGTAACTATTCAATCAATTCCTCAATATCCAGGCCCCCAGTGCATGGTACTTGAATTAACTCATTTAATCATCTTGTACCACACTGCACAGGAGTTAGGGGTCAAATAGGTTATTGGGGTTGCCTGACAAAGTTCACTATTAAACAGGAAAGACTGTTACAAGAACCAAATCATGTATGAGAAAGCTCTCAAAAAAATGTATACTGAAACTGAAAGTTCTGTGCAATGTAATAGAAGAATATAAAGAATTTTAAAAATTATTATGTAATTTCTGTGGATAGATGTTTCCCAAGACCCACTCAAATATTCCACAAAGAGCTCTCTTGGTTTCTCTTTCTTTCTCTCTCTCCGTCTCTGTTCCTCTCTCTCGGTCTCTCTTTCTGTCTCTCTCTGTCGCTCTCTCCCTCTCTGCAGCTCTCTCCCCACCTCTCTCCCACTTCCTCTCTCTCTCTCTCCACAGACCCTTTCCCTTTTCCCTTGTAACAGCCACTTTAATAAATCTCTTGGTCCTGGCAAAAAAAAATATTTCACAAAGAATTATTTTGAAACCTAACCAGTATCCTAGTGCCATATTTTCACTTTTTAAAAATCAATACCATTAAAAATATGAATTGTTGTATGAAAATATTTCATTCAACAGGTTTTCTTTTTTAACCAGTGCCCACTGAGAGTCATACACTCTTGCAGGCACTGTGATATAGCAATGAAGAAAACAGAAAAGGTTTCTGCTCTCATGAAGCTTCCATTCCAAGGAGGAGCCAGACCACAAGTAAATATAATGATTAGGGGTAGGTTCAGAATGATGAGGTGGGGGTGGTATATAAAACTGGGGTGGTCAGGAAGGCAGAATGGAGTGTGGGAGTGAGCATGTCAGTGACTCTGGACAGTATCACAAGCAAGATACGAGAAAGTAGAAAAGTCCCAAGGTGGGAATGTGCTTACAGGGTTTGAGGGCCAGTACAGAGGACCATATGGCCAGAAGGCATAAAACAGAGAAACAGAGGTAGAAAAGGAGATGGGATCCTGGAAATCCTTAAGGCTAGGTAAGGACTTTGAATTTCATTCTGGGTAGATGGAGAGTCAGTGAAAACCTGTCATTTTTGGTGGTTTGTTTTTTTTAAAAAATTTATTGTAGAGATGAGGTCTTGCTAAGTTGCCCGGGTTGGTCTTGAACCCATGGGCTCAGGCAATCCCGTTACCTCGGCCTCTCAAAGTGCTGGGATTACAGGCTTGAGCCACTGTGCCCAGTCCATTTTTGTTTTAAAAGGATGACTTTACTGGCTGTGTTGACAATATGCTCAAGAGTCAACAGCATAAGCAGAAAAACCAGTTAGAAGAACTCTGCAATCATTCATGCAAGAGAAGGCCACAGTGGTAGTGACAGAGATGGTAAAAAGTGATCAGATTATAGATATGTTTGGAAAGCAGAGCTCACAGGATTTATAAACAAACTGGATGTGAGGTATGAGAGAGCAAAGAGAACCACAATCAGTCATCATCTCCTTACCTCCTTTTGGATTCCAAATTTGATCTGCCAGCTATTACATTCTCCTACTCCACCCCTCACCCACAATTAATAATCCAAAATTCCTCAAGGTAATAGTAAATCCATATTTTCAGCACCTGTGCCACCTATGAAAGTAGGAAGTGCTAAGACAGAAAGAAGGACAGAGTCAGAGATCCCATTTGAAATTTGAAATAGGGTCGGGCACGGTGGCTCACGCTTATAATCCCAGTACTTTGAGAGGCCAAGGTGAGAGGCCTGCCTGAGTCCATGGATTTGAGACCAACCTGGGTAACATGGTGAGACTTCATCTCTATAATAACTAAAAAAAATAAGTTGGGCATGGTGGTGTGTGCCTGCAGTTCCAGCTACATGGAAGGCTGAGGCGGAAGGATCGCCTGAACCCAGCAGGTCAAGGCCGTGGTGGCTGTGAGTGTGCCACTGCACTGCAGTCTGGGTGACAGAGTGAGACTCCAATTCAAAAAAAAAAAAAGAAATCGGAAATAGGATGGTCAAGGAAGTCAGAGAGACCAACAAAGTGAAGAAGCACACACAAACAGCTCTGAAAGAATGTTCTAACTGAGGTAATAGCAAGTACAAAATACAGAATAGTCTTCCCAAGTTTATCTCAAAATTGTAATCATAGCTAATAACAGCAATTTGTAACAGGAGGTTATTCCGACAGCAAAAAGTAATTCAATATGAATTCTGGATAAAGATACTGAGAAGATAAAATATACTTATAGAAGTAACAATTTTTTTTTTGGTCTCATTAAACTACTTAAGCAATAAGATTCATTGACAGGAATAAAATTTATGATGTGATAATGACAGATCTAAAATCTAAGATAGCAAGTAGGTTAACTGCAGAATTTGCAGTATCTTCTTATAATCAACTGTTATGTTTCTGCATACCAGAAAACACTTTTTCCACTGCTCAAAAAAGTTTCTGAACTCGTCAATTTTGATGCATTTCGTGCTTCTGAAGGTTTTCTCCCTCCCCCCCCCACCTCTTCCCCATCAGCAAAATGTTTCCCTTTGAGGACTTTTCTCATGGGGAAACAAGAAAAAAAGTCGCTTGGACAAGATCAGATGAATAAGAGGGAGGATGGGGTACAGGGGCCATGCCGTTTTTTTGTCAAAAACTGCTGAATACTCAGTAAGTGTGGTCAGGTGGGCTCATAAATCACCTATCATGATATGGACAAACACAGTGAAAGAATCTCTCCCCAAAAAATTCACTGAAGCCAAATGCAGCCTCTCATGCAGCTGATGGGTTCCTAGAACATTTACCTAGTGGGAGAAGCCTCTACTACAAGGGGCCAGCCTTCTAAAAGATAATTCCTGGATTTTCTTGTCCTCCCTTCATATTGTACAATGGTCTTTTATTCTCAACATGTATTTGAATATTCAGATTAAACAAATCTTGAGCATATCAAAATTACTGCCTAATAGATATAATTATAATTAGCTTTATTTAAAAGGATGCCAATATTGGTGGGGTCATTAACACACACAGGCTCGATCCCATTTCTGTTCTTTTAATTTTCTTCTACTCACCTGAAGAGGTCTCCAAATTTACTTCTGAGGTGGCTACATGACACGTAGAGATCATAGAGGTAGGCTAAGATGCATCTTTCAGGGGAAGAACATTCTGAGGGGTTTACAACATGCTTTACCACACCACACAACCTGAGGAAAAAAATAACATGAAGAAATTAGATACATAGTTTGCTAATATACATGTCATCATTTAGAGTGAGAATATGTCCAGTTATTACTAGAGTAAGAAAAAAGATATCAGATTGTTGAAGCTAATCATTATAGCAAAAGTGAATAACTGAATACAATGGGTGTTCTATTGTGACATTGAAGTACTAGATAAAAACAAAACTTCAGAAATGTCACTGATGATAAGAAACAAAAGCAATGAAAGAACTTCCTCCCTACTGAAGGTAAACATGGAGGACTAATTCAATTGCTGCGAGACACAAAAGCAAAGGCGGAGTAGAGAACCTCTCTCAGTAACAAGATAGACAAATTCTGTCAGTTTTCAAAGATCCCCAAGTGTTCTCCTTTGTAAAAGGAGTAATTCTTCAAAGCAGTAAATCTGGGAAATCCAGAAAAGCAATGTACTTGGAGTCACACTGATTATCCAAACTAGAAACAAATTTACTTTACTTTTTCTTATACAAGAAGGTAAAGTCCCTTATTTTAGTGGCATTCTCTATAACTCTACCTCAGAAGTACCAATTCTGCACCATTTCACTCAAATCAGAAATGCAGCCTCTTTGTCCAGTTCAACCAACAGAAAAGTCCATATAACCCAGAAGTAAACATTAGTGGTCCATCCACTTGTCTTTGAGTGGGATTCCACCACCATCTTGTATTTTGTTACAGGGTTCAGACATCACGTTATACTAATGTGTCATAGATGACTCGATATATTAAAGCTGAGAAGAGCTTTAGAAATCATCTGATTCACCATCCTCATTGTAAAAAGAAGGCTCTGAGATAAAGGAAGGTGAAGTGACTTGCTCAAAGGCAAAGAGCCAGTATATAGTAGAACCAGAGGAGAGCTTATGTCTATGGACTTCCAGCCCAGACGTCTTTCCAGTATTCAGGGGAAAGGACAAAGCAGGCAGGTACATAGGATGTCCTGGCCCCAGGTGGAGTCTGGGAGACTACTTGAAAAAATGTCAATGTCATATCCCAACCCCTGTGAATTGATATTAATGTATGGGGTCACCTAGCAGCAAATAAAAGCTACCAATGAGAGGAAAAGTGTCATACAATTAAGAAGAAAAGTAATGATTCAATCTGTTAGCAATATAAGCAAGCAAAAAACTCCTGATACAATCTTTACTTTGTGACTAAAGCAAATAATTACTTTGTGACTAAAGCAAACAAACATTTGCTGAAAGTTTGTTAGGTATCCATTATATCACAGTGTTTTCTCAACTTCTTTGACTTGCTAGAGACAAGAAAAGCATTTTATATTGTGATCCAGTATACTCATTTATTCACATAAGTATAAAAACAGCAAAATAATAGTTTGGGGGAAAATACTTATATCTTACTACATAAGACAAAATAAAAATATAAACGTTAATGTTAAATATGATTTTATGAAAACCTTTTTTTTTCCTGAGTTAGAGTCTCACTCTGTCACCCAGACTGGAGTGCAGTGGCTGCTCCCGGCCACCGCAGCCTCGACCTGCTGGCCTCTGGTCCTTCAGGTTTGAGACCAGCCTGAGTAACTTGGCAAGACCTTGTCTCTACAATAAATAAAAAATTAGCTAGGCGTGGTAGCATGCGCCTGTAGCTCCAGCTACTTGGAAGGCGGAGGCGGAAGGATCGCTGGAGCCTAGCAGGTCGACACTGGGGTGGCCGTGAGTCTGCCACTGCATTCCAGCTTGGGCGATGGAGTGAGACTCCAACTCAGAAAAAAAGAAAAGTAGGGCACAGATGAAACAGCATGAATGAGCTTCCAGTGAGAAACACTTTTATTAAAATTTGTGAGATCTATTAGCTGTGGGATGTTGGGAACATCACCTCATCAAACACTTCATTTAAAAGGCCTGAGTCTGTTTCCTAACCTGTAAAATAATACTAAGAATTCAAACTTTACAAGGTAGTTGTGGGCTATTCAATAATTCTGTATTTCCTTAAATCTAAGATTTAATTACATTTCAAATGTTTCTAAGATGTTTCAGATTTGACTTCCTAATGTACAATTAATGCAAATGAAATGTAGCATTTCCTTTCCCCCACAAGAGCTGCTGTTAAATTGATGCCGGAGTCTAAGTTGATTACATGTGCTAGATTACAAAAAAAATGGTAATAAAACCAAAGAATCCTATGATTCTTTTGGGCTCAGGAAGAAAAAGTTGAAGAAAAAAAGAAGAGATTGTCTTTTTTATAAAAAAGGAAAAGAGTAGAGAGTGAACAAAAGGCATCGTATATAGGTTTTGAGAGCCCGAGATACTTCTTTGAAGCCCTTAAACACAGTCTGTAATGGGGATACTATTGGATATTTCTTAGCCCAACTTCACTAGTGGTCGTGGAGTAAACCCTAGCCTACGATACACAAACCAAAACAAGAACAAGAATGAAGAAAGACATTTGTTCTAGGTTAATGCTTATCAAAAGACATCTTCAATCACCCAAAGAAATAAAACTGAAGAACCAAATTTCTAAGATGCCATTGTGTACTAAGCTTGTTTCGTGTTGGATTCCCCAAATATAAGCTGAAATTACATGAATAAAGGAGCTACAAGTATTCACTATTTATGATACCCCATGATGCTGGGTAGCATTAACAAAAGAACACTATAAATGGGTAGCCTTCTACTCATAGAAACCAGTGGGAAAGAAGGAAAGAAAGGAGGAAGGGATGAAGAAATCATACTTTAGACTAAACAGAACATACTTTGCATGCTTATATCTCCTTTTTGGATAAAGAATATTTGTACAGAAAACACTTAACTATGTCTTTATTGAAACAGACATTAGTAGTATACTTCTCTTAAAACCATGATCATGTTCCATCACAAGTTATACATTCCAGGATTGGAAAAACAACAGTGATGTTCTAGATACCAACCCTTCAAACACCTGGGCTGTCTGATCAGGATTGAGGATCAGACAACTGTGATATCGCCTGAGAACAGCCACGATGCAGACACACAGTCCCGTTGTGTAACTTCCTGCCAGGCTGGAGGATTTTAGGAGCAGTTCAGCTTCCACAACACTCAGTTCATTTAGTAACTTCAAGAGGAGAAACATCAAATAAAAACATAGGTGCCAAAACAAATAGAAAAAAACACATTATTTTTACAAACCATCAATATACTGTGTCATTTTAATATAACTACAGTCTCTGAATTAAACTGTTATTTATATTTAATCCTTTTCCAATTTATAGAGCTATACTTCCGTCTAGACACCAGGATGCAAAGAATCAGGAAGTACCCAGTAGTAAAATAAGTTACTGAAACCTTATGGCAGTGCAGTTCTGGACTGGATAATTTTAGAGAACAACCCCACCCCTCACTTTTTTCCTCTTTTTAATAAAATGGAAGTTACTTGGCATTACTTTTATTAAGAAAGTCAACCTCCTATAAAATAAGCACTGGAAACCAAGTCTTATTTCTATTTTCCAATAACAGAAAACTATCAATGAGCTTGAATGTGTAAAGAAATAATATAATGGAACAAATCAAATTATAAGGGGTAGGTTTTTTGTTTGGGGCTTTTACCCTAAAATATATTCTGTTATAGAGGACAAATAAACTTTCACCTTTCCTTAAGCAAAATAATGAAGTCCAACAAAAAACAAAACAAAAAAACCCCTCAAAACTCTTGTTTATTATTTTATTTATTTATTTTTTAGTTGGAGTCTCACTCGGTCACCCAGGCTGAAGTGCAGTGGCACACTCACGGCCACCGCAACCTCAACCTGCTGGGCTCAGGTGATCCTTCCACCTCAGCCTTTCAAGTAGCTGGAACCACAGGCATGTATCACCATGCCTAGCTGATTTTTTGATTAACTGTAGAGATGAGGTCTCACCATGTTGCTCAGAAGCCCTGAGATTAGGCAATCCTCTTCCCTTCACCTCCCAAAGTGCTGGAATTACAAGCGTGAGCAACCACGCCTGGCAAAACTCTTACATTTTTAAATGGTATATATATTTTAGCACCAATTAAAATTATTAAATTATTTAATTAAAAACAATGAACACAGTCAGAATTAGAATACTAGTTGAAAATTATTAATTCAGAATGTCAATTATTCAAAAATCTACTGCGTGTTTAAAATAGTGTTCATGCAATTGGCTCATTTTAAATTAAATGATGTCTCGTGTGTTTGCTTTTCTAAAACTAAGAGAAATATGGTTTCTTTGACACCTGTATTGCAAAGTCAATTAGTCCATTGATGTTCAGTGCTGGCTCCATGAGATCAAAGATGAGCTGGATATGGTGAGCCAGAGGGAGATGATAGGATGTTCCTGATGCAAAGCTTGTGATTTGTTCCAGCACATTGTTAGAGATCTGTACAAAGAAAAGTGAAAATAATTGTAAGGCCAATATTCCAAATAATCTTTTACTTTGATAAATCATTCTAATTTTTTTAAGTAAGACATTTGAATTTGTTTCTGAATCTGATTCTACTTTGCAAAAGAAATAATTCTACAGAAGCCAAAACTATGTACAAATGAAACAACTTCTTTACAACTATAGTTTCAAGAAATACAAGAAAAAAAAATAAGTTAAAAGAGAGAACAATAAATAAAATAAAAGCTATATCTTAACCATCATAATGGTAGAATAACTACAGGTATTAATTTTTAGATGCATCCACTTGAATATCAATGGATTTGTAAAGATAAATATTTTGATTTCGTCTCAGTTTTACAGTATCATATTTCAGGCATCAACAGATTTCTTCCTTATCAATAGCAATGGAAAACCAAAATATAATAATCTAAGTATGGATTGTTTTATGTATTGTTATTGTCATCATAGGTAAGAAATTTACATGGTAAAAATTATTTATTCTGAGGAAGGTAACTTGCCATTTAAAAATGAACTACTCAATAGCTTGAGATGGTTTCAAGTATGCTTATAACATACACAGATATAAAACTAATTAAGGCTGAGATCATACATCTCATAAAATAAATTTTTAGGAAAACAGGAATATTCCAAATGCATAATAAAACAGCTTTAAATGGCTACCTGAGATGTCACTTGATGCTGATCAAAATAAGACAGAAGCTGGAGTTTTGTGAACACAGTCTCCAGTGTTGGAAATGCCTCTTGTTTGTTTTTTCTGACTTTTTGACCTTCGTCCCCAACTAAATAAACATAAAGCAGAGGAGTTATTTTCCATTCAGCAGAGGCTCATGACTTTTCTAATAGATACTTTTTTATTGAAGTATGGCACACATACAGAAAAGTACACAAATTCCATGAAAATTTTCTATAAAATAAATACTTTCTTGTAATAAGACCCAAATCAAGAAATAAAAAAACCCCAGGAACCCCTCGGGCCCCTCTAGGCACTTCTTTCCTGGAAAATCAAAATCCTGTCTTCTAACAGCTTGGATTGGTATTACCCACTTTGGAACTTTATATAAATGGAATCACACAGCATATACTTTTCCCATCTGGCATCTTTCACTCAGCATTTTAAGACTCATTCATATTGCTGAGGTCATTTTAATTTGCTCTCAACATTAAAAGTTCTCACTTAAGTACAGTATCCCAAGGTGTGACTATACCACTTATTTATCCATGCCAGTAAGTAGATTGACTATCATAAAAAGTGCCTTTATGAACATTTGTAACTATATGACTTTGAAATTATGATCACATCAACGGGGGGGGGGAGGCGGCCAAGAGGGAATCACCCAGGCTCACATAATAAGGCAGTTCATTGGTGTCTTCTTTGGAGACTCACCTTGGTACTTTTCTGAAACAGCTTAACATATATTTTTTTAAAGAAATAAATTTACATGATTCTTTTTTAAGGTTAGAAAGGAACAAAGTCACTCCACACTATTAAAAAGTGCTAAGTTCATCAAATTAGCATAAAGGGGTTTGAAGAAAAGGTCAATTAAAAAATATTATAAACTTTGTTTATTCTATAGGGACTTTGATTCTTAACAGTTCTAAACAGATGCAACCCTAGAAAATTTGAAGTTTTTAATGTATGTATTATAAAGCCATATCTAAAAACAAAAAGGAAAAGTTGGATTATATGATCTCTAAAATCATTTCTAATACTAATCTAATCATTCTAAGTAATGAAAAGCCATCAGGATAAGAGCACTACTACTCATAATGTCTTCTTGTTTGGGAGAGCATAATTTCAGAAAACAAATGTTACTTTACAGATTTCTCTAATTACAAACACAAGAAGTGAACAAGATTTCACTGAACTCTAAAGGATTTTTGCTGATTGCATATGTAATGGTTTTTTAAAAAATAAAATTAAAAGAAAAGAGACTTTCAACAACAAACAATTATTACTTAGAGTTCAAAAATAAACAAACAAACAAAAAACCAGGCTATTGTGTTCTAATTCTCTAACACAAAGAAACAAGCCTCGATACCACAGAGAATCAGAATTAAAAGGTGCTGGAGTTACCATAAGTTACAAGCCTGAGCCACTTTGCTCAAGTAACACCAGATACAATCCACAATTAAAAACTAACAAATTCATTAAACCTTATCTTTAAATATCTATTCTCAAAAGTACAAATTAAGCATGGAATTTTGCTTCACTGTAGAAGCTCACATGTCATGAGCATGTTTAAAATATCCAAGTTTTAGCCGGGTTCGGTGGCTCAGCCTGTAATCCCGCGCTTTGGGAGGCTGAAGTGAGTGGAATGCCTGAGCCTGTGGGCTCGAGACCCACCTGGGCAACTTGGTGAGACCTCATCTCTATAATAAATCAAAAAATTAGCTGGGCGTGGTAACATGTGCCTGTAGTTACAGCTACTTGGAGGCTGAGGCAGAAGGATGGCCAGAGCCCAGCAGGTCGAGGCTGCTGTGGCCGGTAGTGGCCACTGTACTCCAGTCTGGGCGACAGAGTGAGACTCCAACTCAAAATAAATAAATAAATAAATAAAAATCCAAGTTTTGAATTTTTCATTGACTACTGTCTTTGATCGAAGGCTTAAGCGCTCACATCAATTATCTTGTGTACAAAGTGCCTTAAAGCTGAAGTTAATGTATTAATTCAGTCCTTGCTGGGACCTAAACAAATAGAAACAAGTTTGAGGAAGTAGATCCAGATTAAAAATTCCCCATGCACCCTTTTGTTTGTTTGCACTAATAGGCTCCATTTATCTACGTATCACTAACTTCCTAAAACCCCATCTAAAAGGATGTAATTGATTCTTAGCAATTACATCCACTTTGAAAGAAAAATGTGAGAAATTAGTGGTGGTTCTCAATGAAATACTTTATTTTAATGATATTTGCAAGAGTAATGATAGGGTTATAATGCAGAGATAGATTTTTTTCCTCATCCTTTTTAAGTTAATTTGCTTTCATAACAAATATCATTGCTCTTTCATTACTTTTTATTTTCATTTTTTTAAATCTCTAAGTCCTGAACGTTTTAGCCTTTTAAAGATTGTTATAGTAAACTTCATTCATGTTTTCAGAAGGTACACCACTGAAAACCAAAAAGATGACCAGTCAATACAAATGAAAAATGAACTTTGACCATTCAACTGGAAATGTTAAACTTTAGATTATAAATTCCTGTAGGCAAAGACTGGTCGATCCTAATGAGCTGGTACCTCAAAATCTTATTTTCATGTGTTCCCTGATGTCAAACGCATGCTAATGTAAGCTGTTTTTCCTTACCAGTCCTCATTTTGCTGAAAAGAAGTGAGCAAATTTCCATTAACTGGAAGTATAGTTAGCTCATTTCTGGTGCATATACTAAGCTTTAAGTAGTAGCTTAAAATTAACAATATTTACCAGCAGATAACTCGCTACATAACAAACTTACAACTTCCTGGTTGAGGAAATTTATCTAAAATGTAGGAAAGACAAAAATACCCCTGGAAGATGTTCCACAGCAGTGTTTTGATTATTGATACAGACTGAGCATCCCTATTCTGAATTCCTAAAATCTGAAGTGTTCCAAAATCTGAAACCTTTGAAGTACAGACATAATGTCCCATATGGAACATTCCACACTTAATCACGTGTGATGGTTTGCAATAAAAATGCAGGCACACAACCCAGTTTATCAAGTGTCCCCAAGAGAAAAATGAAAATACCCTCAGGCTATGTGCAACAAGGTGTATATGAAACATAAATGAGCTTTGTGTTTCGATTGGGTCTCATCCTCAAGATAGCTCATTGTTTTTGTGCCAATATTCCAAAATCTGAATCACTTCTGAAGCATTTCAGACAAGGAATATTCAACCTGTATCTCACAAAGCAGCATAAACAATGACGGTTTTCTCTTTGTGAGTTCATATGCTAGAGCTGCCAATTTAAGGGACCAGTACAAAGATAGGGCAGACTGTAGCATGGCATTCAAAAACTGTGAAGGAAGGAAGTAGACTCAACAGAAAAGGGTACCACGTGGCTTCCTTCCACTTCCCACACCCTCAGTCTCTCACAACCAAATATCCCAAGGGACCTGGAAGGACCCTCCAAAAGCAATTTAGATAAAACATGAATTACTGAATCTCTTAAAGGAAATAGTGTCCCCCATTTCCAAATATACCAGAAGGACTTGTAAATATTCTTTGCTAGCTAGTTGGTAGGGCTTCTAAACTTGATCTTCTAAATGCAACCCAGTTCCTCTTTTCTCTAAGACAGAGGGACAGCAAAACAACAGATAAACATTTTTCTTAGACAGAGCACTTTCTTTTTCAAGCTCAGAAATGACAAGCCAACAAGAGGGTTTCATTTCCTTTCCAGAATTCTTGGTTGTTCCCTTGGAGAGTCAATGTTTTTCAAGGTCCTACACTGGCAATGGAGCAAGTTAGGGAACACGATGTGAGTAATAGGAAGGTAACTTTCCCACTGTATTCTCAGGACTAAGGACTATCACCTCCTACATCAGATACCCAGGACACGACGTGCACTGAAACACACATTGCCCTTTGTGCCACATTTCTGCGCAAGCATCCCCACTGACTAACAGAAAAGAGAAGCTATTTGCATTACATATACCTGTAATTTTCTCAAGGAAAGATCTAGTGTGAACAAGATCATCTAGTAACTCATTCTGTTAAAGTCTAAAGACTGGCTCCCGGGTGAGAGGTCCATAAAAAGTATTTTGTACTGAAGAACACAGTAGCGATCCTAGAAATGGCTTGCACGATGTCTAGAAGAAAGCTACTTACAGAGGGTAATCACAAGCTTTCTCTTTCTTTATATTATTATTTCTTTTTTTTTTTTTAGTTGGAGTCTCACTCTGTCGCCCAGACTGGAGTGCAGTGGCCGCTCCCGGCCACCGCAGCCTTGACCTGCTGGGCTCCGGTGATCCTTCCGCCTCAGCCTTCCAAGTAGCCGGAATTACAGGCATGCGCTACCACGCCCAGCTGATTTTTTGATTTATTGTAGAGATGAGGTCTCGCTGCCCAGGCGGGTCTCGAACCCGCGGGCTCAGGCAATCCACTCACCTCAGCCTCCCAAAGGCGCAGGATTACAGGCTGAGCCACCAAGCCTGGCTTCTTTATATTATTTAAGCATTAGAGAAATAAACACCAGTGGCGGTAGTGGGGTATATGCAATGGTATATTTTAAATAATCTGACTGCCTAATGAAATAAACAAACTTTGAAAAGAGTAATTAGAGAAATGTAAAGTGGATAATTACAAAATTCCAATTATGCAATGCAAAACTATGTCAAAAGGAAGGGGAAAGGGCATTCCAACTACAGAAGGCATGACAGAGTAAACACCTTTTTTTTTTTTTTTACTTGAAATCCTTTGGTGATATAGACAGCCATCACTGTCTATTTTGATTATTTTTTTCTGAATAATGTAAGATAAGGTAAGCAATTTCAACTAACATGCAAACGTAAGTGCCCCACAACTAAAGCTTGAAAAATGATGGTTAAGAAACAGGAAAATGGAGAGTCTTCCAACTCAGGGCTCAGTACGTCACTCATGACTACTGCAGAAAATTCGGGAAGTTTACAAAAGAGCAGAGAATAAAAATTACCTGCATCTGTCTACAAAATATGGTATTTGAATACAAGGATTACTATAAATGGAAACAAGGCTTAAAATTTAAATGTGCTTATTCACATTTCAATGTGACAGTCATTCAGGAGAGGAAACACTGGTGACAGTGACATATACCACTTTGATAAAAGACTGTGCTAGGAGGAAAGCAAAAGACAACATAATGGAGCAGATGCATTGAGGCTCGTTACCCCCTGTCTCTGTGGTGCTTTTCTTATTTAGGATTTTCAGGATATCTTTGGTAATCTTCTTCAGCTGATGCCTCGCTTCATCACGCTCTTTGCCGACTCCGTAGAGAAGAATTGTGCGCTGGTTACATTCATGACTTGAAGATTCGTCCTGAGAAACAGAAAATGCATTCTGAAACCCTTGTCTGCAGGGGTGGGGCGGCATTTCACATCTCCGAAATGCACTAACCACAGCATCTCCATGCTGGCTTGCGGTGGTGGCGTCCCGCCCTCCCTTCAATTCACCTCAACCTCCAGGCAACACCCTTGTTTTTCCAGTTTGGAACTTACTAAAGTTAAAAAAAAAAAAAAAAAGTAACAACTGACCTGAAGTCTTAATAGAAGCACTTGATGTGGGCGTACCCTACAGAGTAAGTTTTGGCTATTGAAAAATTTTCACTGCTTAAAATTGAACATGGTATTAATTTCACATCATGTAACATACTATCTAGTCAAACTTTTCCCTTAAGAAAAATGTTATTTCTTCATAAGATTAGTTTTATTTATACAGCAATAGTAAATACTTATGTTTGAGGAGCAAAAAATCTTACTAGAATCCTCAAACACCTTTGTGAAAAATATTCCTGGACCAGGTGCAGTGGCTCATGTGTGTAATCCTAGAGTTTGGGAAGGCTAAGATAGGAGGACAGCTTGAGGCCAAGAGTTCAAGACTAGCCTGGAAAAGTCTGAGACCCTGTCTGTTTCTAATGTATATTCTATTTACTTCCAACATGACTCTGTAAGATATACGTGTATTTCCTTTTTTGTTTTTGAGTAGGAGTCTCACTCTGTCACCCAGGCTGGAGTGCAGTGGCACACTTATGGCTACCCACACCCTCAACTTGCTGGGTTCAGGTGATCCTTCAGCCTCAGTCTTCCAAGTAGCTGAAGCCACAGCTGTGTACCACCAGGCCCAGTATTTTATTTTTTTTTATTTATTGTAGAGATGAGGTCTCGCCAAGTTGCCCCAGCTGGTCTCGAACCCCTGGAGTCAGGCAATCCTCTCACCTTGGCCTCCCAAAATGCTGGGATCACAGGCATAAGCCACCGCACCCGGCCAGTATATTTATCTCCAAATGACAAAACAACAAAGTGTGCAGGTCTCAACAGGTGTGAGGTAAGTAGTTAGAAAGGCAAACACATTCTGACACCACCACTCTTGCCTCTGGGTCCCTTTCCCAACCCTACCTCATAGGCACAGTGAATCCAAATACTACTTTTTTCCCACACGGGAAAGAAAATCATTTAGCCACAGCATAACAAAAATATACACACACCACAGAACACGTTCCTTAGCCAAAGTTAAGCAGTTCAAGATAGTCTCTCTTTCTTATACATGGCTTTGACTTTTTCTATCACCATTTTTCCCTTGGATCTTATAAGCTTCCATTTTCTTAATAAACGTCCACCTTTGCCCTTCAGTACATCTCCTTTTCTTACTTGCTGTACATCTTTGCCCATGCCAGGTGCCTACATTCTCCCAGCATCTATCTTATCCTGAGAAACTTACATAAGAAAACAACTCCTCCCAGAGAAACAAACTGCACTGTGCTCCTAATTAACAGTGGCTACAGGAAAGAGCAGAAACCTCAGACGTGAAGATCCGGTGTTTGCTACCTGGACACTTCACATGTGCACTCTGCACAAAGTAGCATTTCATTTCTGCAGTATTGAAGAGCTGGTTTTCTCTCTCTCTGAGTCTGTCACTTTGTACTCAGTCTCTTGTTGTTAGTCTTTCTCAGGCTTTGTTAGTCTTTCTCAGGCTTTGTTAGTCTTTCTCACCATTTCCCATTGTACTGGGTTTTTGTTTTTGCTTTTGCTTTTTAATACATGAGTAAAAATAGACTTTTGTATATCCTGCTGATCCATCTAGCTACCCCTCCTCAAAATTTAACTCCTTAAAAAAAAAAGTTAGGAGCAAGTCTCTCCCAGAAGAAGTTATTCTTATTTAACCTCCTGAGTATTTAAGCCCCTGTCAGGTTTTCAAAGATGATCTAGCTGTAGGAGAAATTAAACATGGGCAGTGTTTTCTATACCTGGCTGCATATCTGAATGAGCTGAGCTGCTTGCTAATCTCAAATTTTTGTTGTTGTTACAGAGAAATGCTGATATAGTTCTTTTTTTGTCTGGTGGGATGTGTGCACATAAGCCCTATGAAGGAACAAGAGGTCACAGGGAAAACTGTACAAAATTCAGGCAGTGCCAGTCATGTGCCTTGGTGATTGTTTTCAGTGAAGGACACATCAAATGGTCCCAATGTCAATGTCTATGTGAGGGATGATGAAAAGATGTTAGCTAAGTTATTCAACAACTGTTTATAGACTATCCACTTCAGGCACAACCAAATGCTGGGAACCCTGAGAAAATACAAAGGATGAATGCTTCCTGTGTTCAAGGAGCACAGATTTGCTGCCATAAAAGTAGTGACCCAGAGGTCCAGCAGCAGGGGGGGTGGGTGGGGGTGTATATGCTAAGGAGAGGAATGAAGGTAGACATCCTAGAAAAATCCATGTATTCATCACGATTGTACAGGATTACCATGGCTCCATATCACACCAATAATAGCCCAAGTTTGGGGCTAGGAGAGCTGTGACTGCATGTTGGTTATGCTATCTGCCAAGTCCATGATCCCAGATAATGAGCCTTTCTAAGCCTCAGATTCCTCCTCTGAAAAATGGAGTAACACACCTTCCTTGCATGGCTTTTGTGAGAAAATCTGTGACAAAATATGTGAAATGCTTAGGAGCACACTGGACACAGCACTCCCCACTGTTAATTCATAATAGACTTCCATCCTTCCCATGCACGCACTCCATACCCACATTACCCCACACTCACATGGTACTCCATTATTCAACGTCTCCCCAAGACCCTGGGGCACTTCCTTTCTTTGCTGTGGCTCTTTCCTGCACCTAAAATACTCTCAGCAGCTTCAACATCACTTGCTGAAATGCTATTTACAAATACACAGTCAGGTCCCTCCTTCTTCCTCCAGTTTATTGAAAAATCTCCCCCACAGGAGGAGTAGGGAGGGGAAGTAGACTCTGGAGCATTTGTCACAGTGTAATTCACTTGTTTTCTAGGTATTTGTTTAACGTCTGTCTTCTCAATTAGCGTGTACATTTTGTGAAAAGCTCCATGTCTGTTTTATTCATTCTTGTATTCTTCGTATGAGGCAATAAGTTGGCATCAATATTTTTTTGAATACACTAGGTGGAGAAGAAATAAGTGAACTAATAAACACATGCTAAAGGAATAGGGCAGGAATTAAGGTAAGAATAAAAATTAGTCTTGTAGGAAACTTAATCTGATAATTAAGAGTTAAAAAAATGAAAAAAAGATATGAGAAAGTTGAGCATAAAAGAGTTTGCAGGGTGAGCCGGGCGCAGTGGTTCACGCCACTAATCCCAGCACTTTGGGAGGCAGAGGCAAGAGGATTATCTGAGCTCAGGGGTTTGAGACCAGACTGGACAACATGGTGAGACTTCGTCTCTACAAAAAATTTGAAAAACTTAATTAGCCAGGCATGGTGGCACATGCCTATAGTTACAGCTACTGGGGAAACAGAGGCAGAAGGATCACCTGAGCCTAGCAGGTCAAGGCTGCAATGGCTATGAGCATGCCACTGCACTCTAGCCTGAGTGACAGAGCAAGACCCCCCCACAAAAAAAAAAAAAAAGTTTCCAGGGTAAACTAACTCTCAATTGTGGGAACGAAGACTACAAAGCAAAATCAAGGTGAGGCTTGGTAGCTCATGCCTGTAATCCCAGTCCTTTGGGGGGCCAAAGCGGGAGGACTGCCTGAGCCCAGGAGTTTGAGCCCAGCATGGGCAACAAAGAGAGACTTTGTCTCTATTAAAAAAAAAAAAAAAAAAGAAGCAGCAAAAATCAATAGGTATCTGAAGGAAGCTAGGAAACAGGTATCTGAATCTGCTGAGTAAATGTGCATCTCACTGGACTTCAAGATGTACCCACTAGGGAAAATTGGTTGGAGGAAAAAAACAAACAATATAAGGACAGGGAGCTGTTAATTTGCCTACAAGTGGAATTTGAGGGGTAGGAGGAAATGTATCGTAGACATGCAATAGTTGATTTGATGTGGTCACTAGCACTGAGGTGAGAGCCTACAGATGGGGCTATATTTCAAGTCTGTGAGGAGTACAAAATTTCCATGTCCTTTTTGGGGGAAAAGAGCCATGAGAGCTGAGATGGCAGAGGGGGAAATAAGCCATCAAATGATGCACACACACTTTTCACAGCTAATAAAATAACCTGACAATGTAGGGTCACAGAAGTCAGGGGAGGGGACATATAAAAATGAGGGCCACTGACAATGTCAAATGGAGTTAAGAAGTCACAACGAATGTGACCTGTCTGACTTGTTTACTAAAAAACTAAATGTGAGCCTCAAAAGAGAAGTTTTTCTAAAGTGCTACGGGCAGAAAGCAGGAAACAAGGGGTTGACGTAAGAGCTGATGATGAAATGGTGAAGGTAGAGAAGTGGCCCACATTTACCAGGAGTCTGGCATGAAGAGCAAAAGCTTGAGAGGAAAAAGAAAGTTATTAGGGTAATCAATATCAAACTCTAATTTCAGACCTATGTTTCAAATAAAGAAGTCTCCATAAAGGAAATCAAGATAAGATAAAGATCAGGTAACAGATGAAGAATATAGGAGACAATGGGCCTGCTGTCAGGGTTAACACAGAAAGAAAAACACATCCTTCCACTTGACCATGGGGGTTAAAAAATTAGGGAAAATACAGAGAAATTTGGAGGTGACGAAGCTAGAAACTTGAAAAACCTCAAAGCAGTCCACTGGCCTTGATATGCTCAAGGAGTTGGGCCAAGAAGGGAAGTCATGAGCTGAGGAGATGGAATTGACAAGCAAAAGCAGCACAAAGGTAGCTGAAAAAGAATCACTGGACAGCGTCCACATGGAGTGAAAAGGCTCCCAAAATCCTGGGATAAGAGGCATGAGCCACTGCACCCGGGAACAAAATGCATCAAATTTCTAATGGCAACAAAATGCATATGTTCACTTTAATCAGTGGTCCTCAGCCTTTGGTGTGCAGAGCATTACCTGTAAGGCTCATTAAAATATAAATGGGGGCAGGACAATTGAGTTTCTGACTCACTAGGGTTAGGTTCTTGCCCAAGAACATGCATTTCTCTCTAAGAAGCTCCCAGGTGATGCTGAGGTGCTTCTCTGTACTTTGAGAACCACCGCAAAAGATAATTAACATATAAAGAGGTAGCCACATACTCAAAACTCAGAAGAAAGAACCAAAAACATGTGTGCATACCAAAGGCACCTACCCCACTGCCAACAGAAGGACATTACAGTTCAAAATATTACAGGGAAGTGTGTATGTACAACAATATAGCTACGTAAAGATGAAGCTACAAAAAGTTCTGCCTTTCAGTCTCACCCATAATATATCTTTTGCCCTTTTGGTTTAAAATTTAAAGAACTAGGCTGGGTGAGATGGCTCATGTCTATAATCCCCGCACTTTGGGAGGCCTAGGTGAGAGGATTTTGTGACCCCACAGGTTCAAGACCAGCCTGGGCAACTTGGCAAGACCTCGTCTCTACAATAAATAAAAAAATTAGCCGGCTGTGGTAGCGCACACCTGTAGTTCCAGCTACTTGGAAGGCTGAGGTGGAAGGATTGCAGGGGGCCCAGCAGGTCAAGGCTGCGGTGACTGAGAGCAGGCCACTGCACTCCAGCCTGGGCGATAGAGTGAGACTCCAACTCAAAAATAAAATAAAAATAAAATTTAAAGAACTTTATATAACAGTGACATAAGGATGCCATAATGCAATGACATATTTTTCCCCAAAATTTAAAACTAGGTAAAAAGAAACCCCCAAAATTGCCTGTTTATATAAATTCTATTCAGGCAAAGCATGAAGATCACTTATATAATAAGTCTGGTAATAAATACAATTTTTAATGTAATTTTGAAATCTGATAATGTATAATAGACGGAAACTGTTTTGCCTACAAAGAAGTTAATCAAACACAGATTTAAAATAATGACATTATTAACCAAGGAAAAAACAAAGGGCCAGACTTAACATCCCTAATCAGCACACATTTTGAGTTCATGTAATTACTTGGTTAGAAGGAAATATATCATCCAGTGTTGTGCACAATGTCATCAGGTAAATAACCATCTGAGAAAGCAGCCTTGCAAGCTTCTCCAGGAAGCAGACTTTGAAGGTTAATCTCCACTTGGATTTGCCATTTGCATGGAAAATAATCAAAAGTGCTCCAAGCTATAAATCATCTATGGAAGGTTTCAGTAAAAATTCACAAGCTTTTAATTTGCTTTTTAAAAGGTGACTTCTTAGCCACCCTCGTCCCACATTTCCCAGGAAAGAAAAGCAGAAGTCCTAAAAACAGACAGATAGAAATTCAGTGTCTGCATAGCTTTGAGTCCAGAGTTTGAAGGTAATTCCTGATTGTGTAGCCCTCTCTTGCTCTCTTTTTCTATTTCTCTCTAGGACACTCAAGATTTTACTGATGAAAATTCAGCAAATTCTCTATTACAAAGAGGTCTGGCAAGGAAACTAAGACATTAGAAGGAAAATACCAGATGCCACTCTGCAGGTTGCATTAACTACTTCTGGATACGTCCAAATCCTTCAGAATCAACAGGTAATGTTTCTTCTAGAAGTATTTGACAAAAGTATGTATTTACACTATAACATGTGTACAGAGGTTTTCCAACTTTTTCTTAAAATTGAAAACCTTAAATAACAATCAATATCAATGCAGGCGCATATTTGGAACAAAAATTAAAATGCAATTTGAATGGTGTCAGAGACAATTTTTTAAATTAAGTTTTATATTAAGAAAGATTATACAAAGCATTGAAATAAAATACAAATAGTCTTCCTTATTTTATCTTGAGTATAAAATAAGATTTAAATATAGACAGAGTTGGAAGTCTCAAACTCAAAAATACTTGTTAAGTAACTTACAGTCTTCACAAAATGAGCAATATGCAAAGCAGATTTTCCAAAACTGTCAGAGAATTAACAACTGAAAGCAAATAGCAGTGGTAAAGAAGGTTAAAATCAGTGACCTTGTATAAATATAACATTGGATTTTGTTTAATTTTTTTAAAAAGAGCTAAACAAGTGGGATGGTGTTGAAAATTGAAATCATAGTATGACAACATGATTCATAATTGTGTACTTTCACTAATTAAGGATAGAAAAAGATGTCCGTGGACATTCTGGGAAATTTAGTGCTACCTTGAATGATATTCAAGATGTGTGTAACAACTTCAAATATATTGAGCAAAGTTAGAAATGAGATATACAAAGTTAGAAATGAGATATAAACGAGATGTATTTAAAATATTTGAAGCTAAATACCAAGTTTCTGTATGGCTGATGTTTTAATGGATGATTAAGCAATATAGAGGGAGAAATATCTTTCAACGTTAAAGAAAAATGTTTTGGACTTTTTTCTCTGATTCAGTATTTTATTTAGTTAATAAAAATCCCAAGGGTAGTTCATACAAATTTCTTTCCCCTTTTTTTAAAAACTTTAGAATTATAATATGTAATTTTAATTGGTCATTTTTCCCTTAAACACTTTGATGGTACTAGAGGAAATTAACCTTAGGAATAAGGAAGGTATAGGAAAAGTGATTGCAAATAGAAACTAAAAACACTAAAAGGCATGAAAATGAAACAGATATCTCTTCTAGATTTTTTTTTTTTTTTTTTTTTTTTTTGAGTCGGGGTCTCACTCTGCTGTCACACTGCCTGGAGTGCAGTGGCACGATCACGGCTCACCATATTCTCAACCTCCTGGGCTCAGATGATCCTAATGCCTCAGCTGCCCTAGTAGCTGAAACTACAGGTGCATGCCACCATGTCTGGCTAAGTTTTTTATTTTATGTAGAGATGAGGGCTTGCTATATTGCCCTGGCAGGTCTAGAACTTGTGGGCTCAAGCGATCTCCACCTCAGCCTCCCAAAGTACTGAGATTACAAGTGTGAGATACCACACCAGGCTTCCTCAAGCTTTTATAATATAAGCTTTTTATAATATAGGTGGGCCTTAACTAAGATCAAAACGTGGTTTAAGAGGCAAACATTCAACTAATAAAAAATACAAAGCATCCGTAGTTTCATATAATGTGCTTCAGATCATTTCACTTCACTAGAAATGAAATATTTGCTGAGAAGAAATATTTTGTGACTCAGTATTCTGTGTTCCTACTAACTGCTACAATAAAGATCAGAAACCTTAACTTTTGGTGGACGCTGTGTACCGAAAAAGTTACACATAGAGATAAGAGCAATAACCATGCCTCCTCTCTTACTCTAGGTAGCAAAGAAGAAATGCAAGTCACTGACAACCTCACCTCTGTGCCTGGGAACAACAGTCTGTGCACTAGAGATTATAAAATCACCCAGGTCCTCTTCCCGCTTCTCTATACTGTTCTATTTTTCGTTGGACTCATCACAAACAGTCTGGCAATGAGGATTTTCTTTCAAATCCGCAGTAAATCAAACTTCATTATTTTTCTTAAGAACACAGTCATTTCAGATCTTCTCATGATTCTGACTTTTCCGTTCAAAATTCTTAGCGATGCCAAACTGGGAACAGGACCGCTGAGAACCTTTGTGTGTCAAGTTACCTCCGTTGTATTTTATTTCACAATGTATATCAGCATTTCATTCCTAGGACTCATCACTATTGATCGCTACCAGAAGACCACCAGGCCATTTCAAACATCCAATCCCAGCAATCTCTTGGGGGCTAAGATTCTCTCTGTGGTCATCTGGGCATTCATGTTCTTACTCTCTTTGCCTAACATGATTCTGACCAACAGAAGACCAAGAGACAAAAATGTGAAGAAATGCTCTTTCCTCAAATCAGAATTTGGTCTGATCTGGCATGAAATAGTCAATTACATCTGTCAAGTCATTTTCTGGATTAATTTTTTAATTGTCATTGTATGTTATACACTTATCACAAAAGAACTGTACCGGTCCTATGTAAGAACAAGGGGCCCAGGCAAAGTCCCCAGGAAAAAGGTGAATGTCAAAGTTTTCATTATCATTGCTGTATTCTTTATTTGTTTTGTTCCTTTCCATTTTGCCCGAATTCCTTACACCCTGAGCCAAACCCGGGACGTCTTTGACTGCATTGCTGAGAATACCCTGTTCTATGTGAAAGAGAGCACTCTATGGTTAACTTCCTTAAATGCATGCCTGGATCCATTTATCTATTTTTTCCTTTGCAAGTCCTTCAGAAATTCCTTAATAACTATGCTGAAGTGCCCCAATTCTGCAACATCTTCATCCCAAGAAAACAGGAAAAAAGAACAGGATGGTAGTGACCCAAGTGAAGAGACTCCAATGTAAACAAATTAACCGAGGAAATATTTCAATCTATTGATGTTCAGAACTTCTTAAAGGGAAGCACTATGTAAAAATATTAATACTGACTAAGAAGTACCTGAGGCCATAATAATGACTCTTACAACAAGTAACAGAGGACTCTTACTTTTCTGGTATGAAAAAGCTATCTTAACATATAGAAAAATAACCTAACCTATATCTGTATGGTAGCAAAAGAAATTGCATCCAGTTGCCACACATCATGTAAAACCACAGAGAATTCATGATTTGCAGAGTTCTGACAAAATTGGTGATCAAAAAAACTACTGTGTTTGACTATACCATTGATCATAATTTTATTTTTTAAAATTAAGTAAGGAAGATATTGATTTTACCAAAAATGATACTTAAGATGTATATATATCCCAATCTCCTAACTAAATCCTGACCTATGGTTATACTTTGTATAGAAACATAAGTGGAATACACACAGAATAATAAATACTAACTTTTAATTATGAGCAAAAATTTAAGGGATTTCAACTAATTAAAACAGTATTTGACTGAACTTAATTTTTTTTAATGTTCATTAAGAAGATTTAAAGAATACCTTTGCAGTAAAAAACAGAAATATCAAATGAAGTCATTAAAATAAGGAGAGTACTTTTATGGCATTATGATATTTTAAAAATTATATCATTTCCTTAATACTAGCAAAACTGGTTTTACTAAAACTTTAACTTCAATGAATATAATACCATCAATGACACCTACCTTTATTAACCAGCTTCTAGAATATACCCGCTACTTGGGTTAATGAACATTTTCCTTTAGTGAGAATGGGAATTAAATATGATTACAAAGTTGCATGGCACAACTACTAAAAGGAAAGTGACTGATTTATTTGGAATTACTTGTTTGTATTCGTGTGCATAACATTAAAAAACTACATGAAACTCTAAATTGTACCTTTGTAGTATTTTATTTATTCAAAGCTACTAGATACCATGACTCATCTCCCCATATACAACTACCTCAAACATCAACTCTATTTAGAAAAGAATCACTGCCAACACATTTATTACATGCTCCTGTGCAAAATCTCTTCTGAAGATGACTTCTCACCTCATCAGATGCACATGCAAATAATAAAATACAACAGACTTATGCAGATTGATTCCATACCAGCTATACTTAGTATATTTGAACTAAACAAAACATATAACATATGTAGAAGTTCATATCACTTATCTCAATTATTTACGATCCTCAGAGGTGAGTCTCAAATAAAAAAGGACACAGATACCAATACCCAAATATAATGCCAGAAAAAATGAAAAGGTGGGCTGCAGTATAAGGAAGTTCACTGAACTTCAACTACTATGTATTATCTAGTTTCAGGAGGCCACATCTCCTTCTCTGGCACCAGTACAAGCAAACACTGATGTGTCAGTGAAGATACACACAGAGACATGCATTTAAAAGATGCATAATCGGCCAGGCACAGTGGCTATAATCGCAGCACTTTGGGAGTCCGAGGCGAGAGGACTGCCTGAGCCTGTGGGTTCAAGACCAATACAATAAATCAAAAAATTAGCCAGGTATGGTAGTGCGTGCCTGTAGTTCTGGCTACTTGGAAGGCTGAGGCGGAAGGATCGCCTGACCCAGCAGGTCGAGGCTGCGGTGGCTGGGAGTGTGCCACTGCACTCCAGTCTGGGCAACAGAGTGAGACTCCAACTCAAAATAACAAAACAAAACAAAACAAAAGATGCCTAATTTCTATGAACTGCTGAGACAAACAGCAGTACCCATTTCCACCACATAGACTAGCACAGCTCATGCTAACATATGTATAAATCTGCATGTTTTATAAAAATATCAGGATATTTAGGCTAGAAAAAAATAAGATAACAATGAATATAATCTTATTTTGCGTATAATAAAAACGAAGGGCAGATGGGGGGGGCACAACATCAATACAGGTGCCTGATCTCAAACCAGGCAAAGTGGGGACCAAAGGAAAGCCCAAATTTTACCTGTACAATGTCCACTTGTATACATAACCCTTTACATCTTTTAAATATGTTTTTTAAAATGAAGGGCAGATCCACCCCTCAACCAACCCAAGTCAGGGTAAAGAATGGATAGAAACTGACCACATCACAGTGTCATGAAGGTCAAATGTTGGGAAGACTGCAGAGTGAACAGAGATGACTGAATCTTTTTGGACTATGCTAATTCCCTGAGATGGCAATTTCCACAAGAGAGGAAAAAACAGAAGTGCTAACAGCAATATGGTATTCCAAGTATTTGAAATTATTTATGTTTTATAGGTAAGTATATATAACATGAAAATTTTACATTAAACTCTAAATCACACTTTGCCAGGATTTCTTTATTCAAAGACATAAGACGTCATACAAGAGGGAACCCAAAACCCCCAGAATATATCACAAATTGTATTTATTCTTACATGTTTAAACTTTAGTCAACTTCAAAGTGCTCTTCATTTGATGCACTACACCTATTGAGATGCTTTCTCTACTGCTCAAAACAGTTTTTTTTTTTAAACACTTTTGATGCCTTTGAGTGATTCTGCCATTTTTTGTTTCACCTCTTCCATATCGGCTAAACATTTCCTTTGAGAACTTTTTTCATCAGGGAAACAAAAAAAATCACTTGGGGAGAGACGGGGTGAATAGGAAGAGTAGGACATGGGGGCCACGCCGTTTTGGGTCAAAAACTGTTGAACACCCAGTGCAGTGTGGAGAGGTGTATTGTCATGGTGGAAGAACCACTTACCTGTTTGCCACAACTAGGGTGTTTCTTCTGCAAATCATTATGCAACCTTCTGAAAACTTCCAGATAAAAACTTTGATCGACCATTTGATCCAGAGAAACAAATTCTAAGCATACTACAAGGAGCCCACCCTCTAGATGAGAAGTCTATTGAGGGGGGGTGTCTTCCCTTGTACTTATACTCTTACATCAAACTGAATTCATTCAAGACAGTCTAAGACACCAGTATTTATGGAGCACTCGTTATACACAGAACATGTTTCTATCTGAAGCTTTAGGCATTTTAGTATACAGAATAATCCCACATTTCACAATTTTTTTAAAGTAGGGCCAAATTCCGTAGACTCAGGTGCAGAAGTGAAAAACTTAGGAGATAAGACAACAAAATAGTCTTGATCACAGCCTCAATAGCTTACAATGTATGGATGCTGGTTACTGGCAGTTTCTCTCAGGGGTTTCTTATAGAAAACATCTAAACCAGGTGTTGGCAAACCATAGCCCACAGGCCAAATTCAAGCCCACCACCAGGTTTTGTACAGTCTAGGATCTAAGATTTCTCTTTAAATGTTTTTTAAATTTTCTAGTTATTATGGATACATAATAGTTGTACATATTTATGGGAGTGAAAGAATGGTCACCAGAGACAAGGAAGAGTTGCAGGGAAGACAGGATAAAAAGGGGATGGTTAACAGGTACAAAAATACAGTTAGAGAGAAGGAATGAGATCTCGTGTTGGGGTGCTCAATAGGGTGACTACAGTTAGTAATCATTCACTGTGCGTTTCAAAATAACTAAAAGAGTGGACTTGGTATATTCCTAACACAAAGAAATGATAAATGCTTGAGGTGATGACATCCCAATTACCCTGATTTGATTATACATTGTATGCTTGTATCAAAATATTACACGTGTCCATTTTCAAATGTGTGTAAAGAAAAAGAATCAAAGAATAAAACTGCTTGTCACATAAAATTTATATAAAAGTCAAATTGGGGATTATAGGCACAGTGGCTCAGCCTGCAATCCCAGCACTTTGGGAGGCTGAGGCGAGAGGATTGCCTGAGCCCGGGGGTTTGAGACCAGCCTGGGCAACTTCGTGAGACCTCGTCTCTACAATAAATCACAAAAACTGGTGGGGCGTGGTGGTGTGCGTCTGTAGTTCCTGCTACTTGGAAGGCTGAGGTGGAAGGATCACCTGGTTCCAGGAGATTGAGGCTGTGGTGGCTGTGAGCATGCCACTGCACTCCAGCCTGGATGACAACAGTGAGGCTCCAACTCAAAAAATTTTTTAAATGTCAAATTTTGGCATCCATAAGTAAGGTTTTATTGGAACAAAACTATTCCCATTCTGATCTTATCTTTGGCTGCTTTCCTGCTACAACAGCAGAGCTGAGTTGCTGTGACATAGACTGCATAGCCCATAAAACCTAACTATTTCTTTTAAAAAAGGAGACTGCCTACCCCAGGACGAGTAGTTAAAACACAGGAAGAAAAATCCTCTAAGGTAAAAGAACCCTCTCTCAGGCTCAGCACAGTGGCTCACGCCTATAATCCCAGCACTTTGCAAGGGGCCAAGGTGAGAGGATTGCCTGAAAACATGGGTTTGAGACCAGCCTGAGCCCAGTAGGTGGAGACTGCATGGCTATGAGTGTGCCACTGCACTCCAGCCTAGGCAACAGAGTGATACTCTGACTCAGGAAAAAAAAAAAAGAACGCTCTCTTCATACATCTCGGTGTTTCAGTAGATTTGCACTCAAAACAGCTGATCACTGTGGGTTGGCAACACCCAAAACGGGATTACAATGCCACCAGTGAGAGAATCTTTTAGAATGAGGGAAGAGCATAAAAAGGCAATTTCCAGGATAAATACATCTGACCAAAAAATAAAAAGTGAAACATTAATTCCTCCTTTAGGTATATGTAAGGGAAGAATTAATGGTCACTTTCTTTTTTTTTTTTTTTTGAGTTGGAGTCTCACTCTGTCGCCCAGACTGGAGTGCAGTGGCCACTGCCGGCCACCTCAGCCTCGACCTGCTGGGCTCCGACGATCCTTCTGCCTCAGCCTTCCAAGTAGCCGGAATTACAGGCATGCGCTACCACGCCCAGCTGATTTTTTTATTTATTGTAGAGATGAGGTCTCGCCAAGTTGCTCAGGCGGGTCCCGAACCCACGGGCTCAGGTAATCCACTAACCTCAGCCTCCCAAAGCGTGGGATTACAGGCTGAGCCACCGAGCCCAGCCAGTCACTTTCTACCATATGCTTTTCTATTTGATTTTTTTTTTCATCTTTATTTTAGATTCAACCATACATATGCCTGTTCGTTACATGAATGTTGTGCAGTGGTGATTGGGTGGGGATTGGGTCTCAGGTGGCCCATTCCCCGGAGAGAAGTTTTAAACATATGATTTCCTTTTTTAATTTAAAAAAATTGAAAATAAATATTCAATGTTTCAGATGACACTGAATTTATTTCCTGTTTCCAGTTACATGTAGATATCTTCTAATACTGACTTAATCAGTAAAAAAAAAAGTTTACATTTACTGATAAACTGAATAAATCATTTCAGATTACTATTACCACTTTTGGCTAATACAGTATGGGATTTTTAAAACAATTTCACATTATCTGAGAAAGTCCCGTGCCATTCTTTTATGGGAAGTAAAAAGTCCTTCTATGAGTATAGATAGAGGAGTTCCCACTCTGACTTTCATGCTATATGAAAGCAAACAGTTCCTCATCGTTTTAGAGATGATTGTGCAGTACTGGTTAGTCACATCAACAGGAAACCTTGGACTGTTAACTTTGATCGAACTGAGAAATCTCAAAGGAGACTACAAACGAAAAATAGCAGTTGATTCTCATGTGGAAGGCTAATTTCTGTGACCTTTCATTGTATCTTCTTTGGTTCCTTCCCAATCACACTGCTTTGAACCCATTTATGCTTTTAACCTCCAATCTCACTTTGTGGCAGAAAGGTTCACAAGACTATTATCTGTGTAGTTGACTGTTCCCTTCTCATGCATTAGCAATTCCTAGATCAAAAATTCCAGAAATTGATAGAAAGTTCCACAGTCACTCTCCCTGTGGCTTCTGGAAGGCAGGAGAGTGGGGAAGGTTCCAAACATGGGCTCTGGACCTAGACTATATGGGCTCACAGCAGGCTTGGGTTGCATGACTTTGGGAAAACTGCTTAACTTCTGCATTTCAGTTTTCTCAACTCTAAATTGGGACTGATCTCTGGGGGACTGTTGTAAGAATTCAATAAGATAATAGAATCACTTAAATCAGTATAACGAGAGTAACTTTATTGATCTTAACTACATTTCCTTAGAGCCTGATAGTTAAATGTTCAGTTTATTCCCATTTGGCAGGCTGCTAATTTCTGGAACCTTTCAGTGTATCTTCTTTGATGCTTCCTTCCTTTGGTGAGATATCCTCACAGGTATGAGAATGATTCCAAGTTTCTTTCTATTTAACAAGAAACTTACAGGAAACATATTCATGATAGGCATTATTCTAAGCACTTGCTGAATGTTCAACTCATTTTATTCTCTTAACAATCCTATGATACTATTATTTACTTTCATTATAAAAAAGAAGTCACCCATTTCACAGCAGGCAGATATAATTTGCCCAGGGTTACAAGAAAAGTAAGAGTTGGAAACAGGAATTGAGCCCAAGCAGTCTGGATCCTAACTACTCTGCAGAGCAGCTTCAAAGATGAGGCCTGTGGGGCAAAAGACGCCCCTAACAGACACTGGCTCTGTTGAGAACCAAGGGAAAAATCAGCTCATACGTAATAAGCGTGAACATGTAGAAATGAATATCCGTCAGATATTTGACACCTATCACATTTAAGAGAATACATTTTCATAACTCTAAAAATGGGCACCGAAATCAGTTCCTCTTTAGAAAATTCCCCACACTTAAGCATTTTGAAATTTAACCAAAAAGTGATTTCCAGTTTTCACATTGTTTACAGAATTTCCCTTGTTTAAAGTGAAACTATTCCTAATCTTTTAGGTAATGGACTTGAGGCTATAGGGAAATTTATAATTAATCATGTAGGTTGAATTCCTCTACTTCAAAAATAAAGTTTTTTTCCACTGCTGAAACAAACAAAAAGATACATGTTTAGTGGCTCAGCCTGTAATCCCAGCACTTTGGGAGGCTGAGGTAAGTGGATTGCTTGAGGCCGTGGGTTCAAGACCAGACAGGGCAACTTGGTTAGACCTCATCTCTACAATAAATCAAAAATTAGCCGGGCTCAGTGGCTCAGCCTGTAATCCCGCGCCTTTGGGAGGCTGAGGTGAGTGAATTGCCTGAGCCCGCGGATTCGAGACCCGCATGGGCAGCGAGACCTCATCTCTACAATAAATCAAAAATCAGCCGGGCGTGGTAGCGCATGCCTGTGATTCCGGCTACTCGGAAGGCTGAGGTGGAAGGATCGCCGGAGCCCAGCAGATGAGGCTGCGGTGGCCGGCAGCGGCCACTGCACTCCAGTCTGGGCGACAGAGTGAGACTCCAACTCAAAAAAAAAAAAAAAAAAATTAGCCAGGCATAGTAGTGCATGCCTGTAGTTCTGGCTACTTGGAAGGACCGCCAGAGCCCAGCAGGTCGACGCTGGAGTGGCCATGAATGTGCCACTGCACTCCAACCTGGATGACAGAATGTGACCCCCAACTCAAAAAAAAAAAAAAAAAAGATATATGTTTAAATTATATTCTATTACATTAATAAAATCTTGAATCTGTAGTCCTAAGAATCAGTTTGAGTCAAACAAAAAACTGCACCTCCATTTTGATGGTGCCAACCTCAATTATAAAGCACTGTATTGCTCCATATTTTATAATGTCCAGGGGAATATGACATTTTCATTCTCAGAATCCAAAGCCAAGTTAACCAAAACTGTCTGATCAACCCAACCCCACAGTCTAGTCTAACTCTATGGTAAAACTTGTGGCAGGAAATACGAAATGAAACTCACCCTGGAGAACCCTCATATCCCCCATAAGATCTCCTGATTTCCTCTTTTTCTTTTACCTATCCAGCAAAGAAGCATTTCTATCATGAACAATAACTTTATAAGAGAGTAACAGTTAGAATTTTTCAAACTTAGAAGAGATTTAAAGGAAAAAAATTTATAGACATTGGTCCAAGGTTGATTGAGGAAACCCCTGCAGTCTTCTTCTGCAATTCAAATACAACCCCAGAGGCAGAAACGATTTCCAAAACGGGCTTTCTTATAAATGAAATGGTATAATATCTCTACTCTAATCCGCAATTTACTCCTATAACAGTGAATGGCTAACATTTTTTACTGCTTACTATTCTAGGCAATTAATTCATTCTCGACAATACTATTTGGCAGGTAGTACATTCAGACCCATTATACAGATGAGGAAACTGAGACACAGAGCTGTTAAGTCATTGGTTTTTAAACAAATCTCAAATAATTGGTGAAACTTGTATTCTTTTTTTTTTTCCTTGAGTTAGGGTCTCACTCTGTCATCCAGGCTAGAGTGCAATGGCACACTCATAGTCACCGCAGTCTTGAGCTGCTGGGCTCAAGTGATTCTTCCGCCTCAGCCTTCCGAGTAGTGGAATAGGATTCTATCCCCCAAAATCTGAGTCTAATAGCCCTCACCTCTTAGAAAATATATCATAATAACTCTCAGAGATCCCTAAACCAAAAGAGTAAGACAAATGTCTACAGAAATAAACATGCCATCCTCCTGAACACAAATTATTGGAAAGTCCAGTCTACAAGGATGTAGAAGATAATTCTATCAAGTCTTTTTCTCCTCCTGGGATTATTTTCTTCATCTTTCTACCACTGATTATTATATATAAGAGTAACTCAAAAAGTTCACTGAACACATAGAGTGAAAAGATAAGCTTCAGCAAAGTTAAGAAGAGAGAGTTTAAAGGTAACTGCAGGCCAGGCAGGGTGGCTCACGCCTATAAACCCAGCACTTTGGGAGGCCAAGGTGAGAAGTTACCTGAGTCTGCGGGTTCAAGACCAGCTTGAACAACCTGGTGAGACCTCATCTCTACAATAAATTAAAAAATTAACTGGGCATGGTGGCGCGTGCCTGTAGTTCCAGCTACTTGGAAGGCTAAGGTAGAAGAATCACCTGAGCCCAGCAGGTCAAGGCTGCAGTGGCCATAAGCATACCACTGCATTCCAGCCTGGGCAACAGAGTGAGAGACTCCAACTCAAACAATAAAATAAAATAAAGGTAACTGCAAATTAAGTTCATTTATTCAAGTCATAGTAGATTAACACTACATAAGTTTGACTTAGAAGAGTGCATTAGCAAATCCTCCAAAGGTCTGAATATGAAAGTCTAATGGGTTACATTACACAAGTGAAAATGAGGAAGGAAGCCAAGTATAAGAAAGCAGAACATTTGCTTCGCATGCTCTTTCGTGGGCTAAACTAATGATTGTCACAATCAGAAGACACAGAACCGAGTATCCTCCCAACCAAAGGTGAATTTCCATTTTTATTATGAAGTGTGCTTGCTTATTTTAAAAAATGGAATATGCTTAAGGAAAAAAAATGCTTTCACCTTCATGTTCTACAAAGCATAGATGATAAGCATAAGGAATTACATAATTTATAGCAATCTGATATGTTAATAATGATTAATAATGTATTATCTCCTAAATGGAGTTTTGTTTTACTGCTGTACTAAAAGTAGCACTTGTGAATGAGAATCTGTTATTTGGATTTCACAAGGATGTGAAAGTTAATGGTACTGTTAAAATTACAAAAAATGTTATTACGTGCTTTAAAAATGCGAGCCAGAAGCAACATTTGCCTTCTGAATAGATGCATTGAATGTGTTGAATAAATGCAGGATGTTGATACGCGACAAACCTAAAGTCTGTTTCTAAAAAATAGCACTTGCAAATTATGAAGGGCTTTTTGTTTTCTGTGTGTGTGTGCATGTTTATTTGTAGTTGCTTCACTGGAAACAATGAACATCACCGCGATGCGAGGCTTCAACGGGTCTGAGCGGTGCCCCAGAGACACCCGGGTGGTACAGCTGGTGTTCCCAGCTCTCTATGCTGTGGTTTTCTTCTCTGGCATCTTGCTGAACATGCTGGCCCTGTGGGTGTTTGTTCACATCCCCAGCTCATCCACCTTCATCATCTACCTCAAAAACACTTTGGTGGCTGACTTGATCATGGCACTCACACTTCCTTTCAAAATCCTCTCCGACTCACACCTTGGACCCTGGCAGCTCAGAGCTTTCGTGTGCCGCTTCTCTTCAGTGATCTTTTATGAGACCATGTATGTGGACATCGTGCTGTTGGGCCTCATAGCCTTTGACAGATTACTCAAGATCATCAGACCTTTTGGAAATTTTTTCATTAAAAAACCTGTGTTTGCAAGAATTATCTCGACCCTCACCTGGCTCCTTTTGTTCTTCCTCTCCCTACCGAACATGATCTTGAGTAACAAGGAAGCAACACCATCATCTGTGAAAAAATGTGCCTCCTTAAAGGGTCCTCTGGGGCTGAAATGGCATCAAATGGTAAATAACATATCTCAGTTTATTTTCTGGACTACTTTTGTTCTAATGCTGGTGTTTTATGTGGTGATAGCCAAAAAAGTATATAATTCTCATAAAAAGTCCAAAGGTAAGGACAGCAAAAACAGAAAGCTGGAAGGCAAAGTATTTGTTGTCTTGGCTGTCTTCTTTGTATGTTTTGCTCCATTTCATTTTGCCAGGGTCCCATATACTCACAGTCAAACCAACAATAAGACTGACTGCACGCTGCAAAATCAACTGTTTATTGCCAAAGAAACAACTCTCTTTTTGGCAGCAACTAACATTTGTATGGATCCCTTAATATACATATTCTTATGTAAAAAATTCACTGCTAGGCTACCATGTATGAGAGGGAGAAAGACCACCACATCAAGCCAAGAAAATCACAGCAGTCAGACAGATAATATAACCCTAGGCTGACAATTCTATATATGGTTAACTGCTATTTATTGATGAGATTTCAAAAGATAATTTGGAAATCAAATTTAACCAATAAAAAAAGGAATGGAATAAATGCTTTCTTATATTTTATCTTTATTTTCCTGGTATACAGAATAAAAATTATGTAAGTTTCAATTCCACACTGATCTATTCATAAGCAGAATGAACTATTATTAAGAGAACGGAAAGGGCAGCAAATGGCCACTAGAGGTCATCTTTTCAAAAGCAGTCACAACATTTTGGAAAAGATTAAGAAGGAATGTATATCCCTAAAACCTCCCCTCTGCTTTCTCACATCCTTTCACATACATAATTCAAACAATGGTACTGCTTTTGTGCCCCATAAATGTGGATACTTGCTGATCTGAAAACAAACAAACAAACAAGCAAAAACTCAACTTCCAAAGTCCACTGTGGAAAGTTAAAGCTGGGGATTGAAAGGCTTCGATATGAAGAGTCTGAGGATCCCAAGTGGGTCACAGGGACCTCTGAAATCCCCGAGGAAAGATTTTCTCCTTCCCAGTACAAAGAGCCCCTTTCATATTACACCAATACACCATCCAAGGAGCAAAGTAAAGCCACACTGCTTACAACCTAACTGTGTACAATTCAAGGGCAAAAAGGCTGTGCTGCTATTCTTTGGAATTCTTCTATCAGCAAATACCCTAATGATGGTTGAATATGTCATCTACTCAGCAAAGCCTTCCTGGGTCATACCCCCTAATCTCCTGCACCCCACCCTCCGAGTTGAAAATAATTAGTTCTACTATTTGGGTGTATCAGGGCCCTCAATGTGGATTTCCCTTTACTAGTTAGCTGTATTCCTAACTGCATGCCCCAAAGATGGTTAGGATTCTTGAAAGACAGACATGTACTGTTTTCTTGGTATCTTCCACTACCCTCCACACAGACCGTGGTCTACAGATGTTTTGAATAGAACTGCTATAGTGAGAGATTTCTCAAAAGGATAGTGACCTATTTGCATTGACCTCCATATTATTTCTTGGATATTTTTGTAGTTCAAAAAAGTAAATGTTTTTTTCTAGACTTGTGGGTGATAATTTACATTTTCTAGAGAAAATACATAAAGGAGTAGCCATGCTCTGTGCATGGGCCCTGAGCTCCAAAATGAGCATCATGAAGTAAAGTCCAGGTTCCTTCCTTGGCCTCAAAGGCCCTGAAGGCTCCAGAACTTGCCTACTTTCCTGGCCTCATCTCCTACCTGTTCCTCCATCCCTTGAGCCCTATACTCTCGCATAAATTTCTAACTGTCAGAAAATCCACACTTCCTTTTGCCATTGCACATGTACATTTTCCCCTGACACACATAGAAAACTCTTATCCATCTGTGAAACCCAAAGTTGTCATCACTTACTTTATGAAATCTTACCCGGCCAACATCCTAACGCCACCTCGAATCCAATCACTCCCTCATCTGTACAATGTTGCACACTTCAAATATTAAACTTACCAAGTTGTGTTGTAATTACTTGCTCACCTTTGTATCTACTCTTTTAAAAACCTATGTATATTTTTCAGGGCAGAAACTGTCTCATTGTGCAATCAATAAACATTTGATAAGATAAACCAAACAGGCTTTATTTTTACGTGCTAGCGAAGCAAAAGGGAAGTCAATTCTCACTGAGGTTTTCATTATCATGAGAGGACACCAATTTCTTGAAATGAAAGCTCCAGTCTGTCCAACTGCTGTCCTAGAACATGTTTGTGAGGCTGAAAAGGCTCCTGGTCTCACTAGAGAATGACCACGAACAAAGCAGGATCACTAGCAGCACATGTGTAGCTCAGGGGCTACTGTTCATCCATATTTCAGTGTTAAAGCTACTGACAAAATGCTTTAGCTATGAACCGTGGATATTTGCTATGTAAAATGTGTAACTGTAGCATTTAACCACCACCAAAACTCCCCTTTAGAAAGTATTCTTGATGTCTGATTTTCACTCTCAATGGAATTAAATCATCATTACTATGATGGATGTCACTAAATCCATGTTACCTCTGCTGAGTACATTACACAGTCACAAGCAGACTATAACACTTTATCAAAAGTAACTTCATCTAAGCCCACCTCAGTACATGGCAAGCTATAGTGGTGTAATCTATGTATTTTGCCTCTAATGACATTGGATGTGTAACCTATGCATTTTTCCTCAAATGTCATTTTCAATCTTTCCTAAATGTGGGTACAGCCAACATATATCATTTTTTCAAAAGATCTTTCAAGATAAAATTCCAATAGTACATCTGTCTCCCATAAATACAAATACTTCATTTCATTATCTTGGAGAACGGGCATATTAGAGATATCCTAAAAACCATAATCACAAAATGAAAAACTTTCCAAACCAGCAATCACAAATACTAAATTCTAAAATAAAGAACAAGATGCTATAATATAGTCATAAATGATACATAGAAATGAACAAAAAGCAGGGGAAAAAAACAGTCACTTTGATATAATAAGCGAGCTCAGAACACAAAGGCTCCTGTCAGAAGCTAAAATGTAATTATTTTTGCTGGATAAACTGGACAAGGTCTTCCCAATAACCTCCAGGCAAAGAAGGAGTCTTAAGAAGGTTTCATTCCCACACATTCCCATAGCAGAACTCTTGAGAAACTAGGGAAAATGACTATCAAGAAGAGAGGAAGAGGCAGAGAAGCAGCGGGAATTCTCAACTGACGGGAGTTTTAAGGGAGATAATCATTACATCATAACCTATACAAGAATCATTCAGTCTTATTAATCCCATTAGTTCATATATTCCTTGTTCCTTTCAAAGTTGTTCCTTTCATAACTTTCTAAAGTCTTTTTCCAAAAATGATTGGCTATTACCCTAGGTGAACAGTATTCCTCCAATAAGTTAATAGATCAAAGTTCACATGGATCTTAACAGAACATCGAGAGCAGGAAAGCACAAACCAAGTATTATCTGATATTGAAGAAAATGCATGTTTAGAAGATGGCAGTGGCCTTACTAAGGAAAGTACAGAACTTACAAATCAGTTGAAGTGCCTAGAAACATAATGTTTTAAATTTTACATGGAAACCAAATATAGGTAATATGGACACAGAACACATGCACTATGTTTGCAAATTTTAGTGGGAGCCAGAAACAGTCAGAAAGACCACGACAGATTGCTACACCCAGGCCCAGAGTTTCTGATTCCATGCAGAATCACTATACTAAATAAGTGTCCCTTAGGGTTCGTGCCTCCATCAAGACTGCTTCATACACAGCACAGTTCCCTTAGAGATAAATGCCCAAAAGCTGGATCAGGCAACAGGAGTTAACCAGAATGGTTAACAGGAAAGCAGGACAGGACCTGGCGTGGTGGCTCACGTCTGTAATCCCAGCATTTCGGGAGGCTGAGACAGGATGATGGCTTAAGGCCGGGAGTTTAAGAAGGCCGGACAGTAAAGGTGACAGAGAGTGGCGAGGCCTATAACTATCTGGAAAGTGCATGTCCACCTAAGGTGCATGTATCACTCAATCCCAATGGTTGACACAGGAAGGGATTCAAGCCCAGGGTTTCTGGCTAGTAACAATAGCAGCAGTAAAATGGGCCGTAGCCAAGCATGATGGCTCAAGCCCGTAATCCTAGCACTTTGGGAGGCCTAATCAGTAGGATCCCATGAGCTCAAGAGTTCGAGATCAGTTGGGACAACATAGCAAGACCCCATCACTATTTTTTTAAAAGTTCTTAAAAAAACTAGCAGCAGGAGCAACAAAAGTAGCACACACTACTAACTCTTCACTATATGCCAGGCAGGTGTACAAAGAGTTTTAAATGCATTATCTCCTTTAATAATCCCAGGAGGCCTGTGAAGTACTATTATTATTTCATTTTAGAGATCAAGGAGGTAGGAAACAGAAAGGTTAAGAAACACAGCTTGCAATTAGCAGGAGCTGTGCTCTAATTCAGACTGGCTCCTAAGCCCATATTCTAAACCACTGGATTTATCTCTCATCTTTTAAGGTTCTCAAGAGAAATCATAACTCCGGTCTTCTGTTATTTTAAAAACTTCCGTAGCCACCTCCACACTCCCAGACCTCACAGAAACAAACATACTCTTGTGTTGGCAGTAACCAACCCAGGTGCTGCAAGCTAAGAAACCCTGACCCGGAAATCAGCAAGAACCTCCCAGGGGGCTTACACTCAGTTGCTCAATGCCTGTTATGTGCCAGGCACATTACAAGGATTATCATCCTTCTCATTCTTCTTTTTTTTTGATGGGAGTATCACTCTGTCGCCCAGGCTGGAGTGCAGTGGCATGCTCACGGTCACCGCAAACCTCGACCTGCTGGGCTCAGGTGATCCTTCCACCTCAGCCTTCCAAGTAGCTGGAACAACAAGCATGCGCCATCACGCCCAGATAATTTTTTGATTTATTGTAGAGACGAGGTCTCGTCAAGTTGCCCAGGCTGGTCTTGAACCCTGGGCTCAGGCAATCCTCTCACCTCCACCTCCCAAAGTGGGATTATAGGCTTGAGCCACCGTGTCCGGCGTATCTTTCTCATTCTTTCTACAACCATATGAGACACATGATATTAGGTCCCCTGTTAAAAACAAAGAGGAAAACTGAAGCACAAAGCAAATGTATACCTTCCCAAGGTGCATTTCACCCCACATCAAAAGGGGTAGAGATGGGACCAAAGCCTAGTCAGCGGCCTCAAGACCAGCAACTCGGTTATTCTGGGCTCCGCTTCTCTGCCATGTCAGTCAGGCTGGTACCAAGTCCCACCAGGGGAAATGGTAAGGAGGCGGCTGCGGGGAAGAGAGTTCTCAATAATGCCAATGAGCTTCAACAAGCCCAGGGGTATGAATGGTTCTGTCATGGGACCCTTTGAGTAATTAAGGGATCTCATTTCTCCAGCACTTGAGAACTCAACGGGAGTAAAATACCCAAGAGTGGATTCCTTGGTTCATTGTCAGTCACTCCTTCGTCGTCTCCTTGGGTACAGGCCTTTTGCCTCTCTGGAAGGTACACACTGGCAAGGAAGACAGACTATAATGAATCCAGACACGCTAAGTGATATGAGAGAGGCAGTGAACACACTGCCGAGGCTGAGAGGAATAGGTAGCAAACTCCATGTGGAAGAAACGAAGAAGGGCTCACAGGAGATGGAAGTCTATGCTGGGACTTGAAGGAGAAACAGAGCAGTCAAAAGGGAACACTGCAGCAGAAGGAGGAGCCACCTCAAGGAAGGTTCTGGTATGGCTGGCAGTGTGCTGCGGCTGGAGTATAAGGGGACATGAGGGACCTGGGCCTGCAGCACACAGTGTAGAAAATGTACTTGACAGGGATGCAGGAGTCTACAGCCAAGCTCTGCACTGGGGGCATTTAGATTTCTCTCATGAACCACTGAAAGTTTCTTTTCTTAATTTTTGTTTTTATTTTTTAGAGATGGGATCGTGCTACATTGCCCAGGCTGGTCTCAAACTCCTGGCCTCAAGGGATGTTCCTGCCTCAGCCTCCCAAAGTGCTGGGATTATAGCTGTGCCCAGTTGACATGAAGGTTTCTGAGGTGAAGAGCCACATGCTATAGGCTGTGCTTTAGGAAAATCAACTGGCCAAAAATAGGATGATTCTGGATTGAAGAAATAGTCACTGGACAAATAAATCATTTAAAGAGGTCTTCCACCTATGCAAGCAAGAGCCATGAGGAGAAAAAACCTGACATGGACCTTACAGACATTTTCAGACAGAGAGATTTTAAGAATAGAATCCAAGATCATTGAAAGAGGTGGGTGGTATATAAAATGTATGAGTATGTGAAATGTATTCTCAATAGAATCCATAAAGCCTTCAGCCCCTCTCCTAGTTGAAAGTCAGCTGCTCTGAACATCACTGACTGGAGTGAACTGCTGGATCATGACGGAAGGCACAGAAGCAGATTTGGGGTATGCTGAGGTTGAGGTGTCAGGGAAAGAGCTAGGGTCAAAGAGTCTAGCCAGCAGGATCAAAATATGGGTCAGGGCTCTGAAGACAGGGCTAGACTAGAGGCCAAGCAAATAATCTTCTCTGAGACAGGAAAGGAAAAGGAATGAGATGAGAAGCCCTGAGGCCACATTACATAAATCTCACAGACAGAGCTAGACAGGGTTAGATTAGGGGCCCAGGAAGGCGAGGAGGAAAGTGGGAAGGAGCCTGGAACTGGGGGTGGGGGAAGGAGGAGGGGAAGGTATGCGTGAATTAAAAGAAGAAACAGGAGGTCCAGTATACTGAACACCAGGGAACAAGGGAGAGCCAAGGAGGAAGTGAGAGTCCACTCTGAAGAGGTCAAATGTGATAAATCTATAACCATAAGGTCATTGGCAACATTAAGAAGAAGGCAGGGTGAAGTCCTCGTTTGTGAATGGGAGTGAGGAAGTAAAAGCAAGACATCTTCTCATCAAGGACAAGTCAGTTTAAAAGAGTTCCATGGAGAAACAAATGGCAGCTGTTATGTGAGAAAGCCTTTCCCCAAGGATTTCTAAGAACAGACACAGCAGTTCCTTCCTATGCCACGAAGTGCAGAGTGAATCTGCTCCCTGTGAAACTGCAGAATCTCGCAAATCAAATGGCTGGGTGGAACCACATGGCAAGAGAACCCAGCCTCGGTCAAAAAATGGGTGTGCCAACATTTAAGGCATCCACCCTACCTGGACTTCAGCTTCCCTGCCCCTCACCCAGTCTACTAGGAAGTATTTATAGGACAAAAGGGGGTGGGGGGAAAGGAAGCGGGAAAGAAGAAGGGAGATGGAGAGAAAATGTTGGGATGGAAGTTGAGAAGATGGGGAGAAGTGATCAAAGAGGAAAAAAAAAAGTCAAGAACCTGAAAGAGAAAGGAAACTGAATTTAAGACTTATTGTAAGTGGGTAAACCAGTTTTTAAAAAAAATTCCATACCTCACTCAGCATGTGAACTTCTGCCACTCCTGTAATAAAAGTCTAACCAACAAATATAACATCCTGAGGCATGGTAATGGAATGTCTACCTTTATTTTTGAACTTCAGTTTAAAGTTAGATGTCTGTACATGACCTTACTTAGTGGTACCCATCTTAAGCAACTGCATCTAATGTACTCATATATCTGAATGCTTTCGTAGCTTTTTTTTTTTTTTTTTAGTATTAGCTTTATGTATTGAATTTGTATCAAATATAAATATCACATCACTGGTTTTTATCCATATTTTATTCTATTTAGGCATGCAACTGAGTTTCCTAAAACCAAAAATGCCCAAACTACAGTGAACAAGCATTCATCTGAACACAGTGATCCTACTGAGACCACCTTCCTTCTCTCCTCATACATCCTGGCCTCAGCTTTTAAACTTTCCCACAATTTCAGATAGTCTGGAATAAAGGAGTACTAATTTCCTCCTTTACAGGGGAGAGGCCGGGCTCGGTGGCTCAGCCTGTAATCCCACGCCTTTGGGAGGCTGAGGTGAGTGAACTGCCTGAGTCCGCAGGCTCAAGACCCACCTGGGTAACTTTGCGAGACCTCCTCTCTACAATAAATCAAAAATTAGCTGGGCATGGTAGTGCGCACCTGTAGTTCCGGCTACTTAGAAGGCTGAGCAGATGAATCGCCGGAGCCTAGTAGGTCGAGGCTGCGGTGGCCAGGAGTGGCCACTGCGCTCCAGTCTGGGCGACAGTGAGACTCCAACTCAAAAAAAAAAAAAAATACAGGGGAGAAAACCATCAAAAATAATTATAAAAAGTATTTCAAGCAATCATCAGCTTGTCATTAACAAGAAACAGGAGCTATCTAAAAGCAACTAAAATACCATGGACATAACTTCTGAGTTGAGGATTATTTCCAGCTTTTAATCATTCCAACTCTACCATGCACTTAGGCACTCCCATTCTTTCACTTACTCTCCCTTCGTCTTCTGATAAGAAAAAAAGCAGTACTGTTCCCTTAAATACCAACCAAGCTCCAAACACTGTTGGAATTACTCATATATATTATCCCATTTAAGTTTTACAGGCTTACAGGGTAGGCATTCCCATGCTTGTTTTTCAGAGACATTGAGACTCAAAGATGTTAATGACTTGCCCAAAGTAAAAAAAAAAAAAAAAAAAAGCCAGAAAGTAGAGAAACTGGGATCCAAATCGGAGCCTACCTGACATCAGTCACTAGTCTTATAAAAGCCCAACAACTGCATCTCACAAGCAAGACTTTCAAGGGGAGAAGATGGATTAAGTCACCCAGCATAGGAAAAAGAGTATCAATAAGAGAACACAAATCAGATACAAGCATGTCTCCAGACTTAATCTGCATGTCATCCCTCCTCCCTTTTAATTGACCTTTACAAATGAGGTTCTCATACCAGAAAAATGTGTTTCATGTACAGAAGACCTAATAGATACAAATCATCTCAAATGACAGATAAACACAGTAATCCAAGCATAGGAACTCAAAGATATCGATCTTGTCAAATGACTATTAAAGGGCTTGCAATAATTACACTCAGCACAAATTCTCAGCTTCTAGATGTGAACCACAATTAGAATGACTTTTGCATATAGAGATAAAACAGGATTTGGTGAAGATTTTACTACAATCCTTATTGTATGTTCTAACCACATGGAAAATACATGGGCATTTAAGACCATCTTGAGCTATTTCAATTATGTTCCAGCTTGTCTTTGTTTTGTACTAATGAGTTAGTATACTACAAAGGATGATGACATCCTTTATAGGTGCATTTTCCTTGAAGAAACGGATACACCTGAGATTAGTGACAGATAAACATGAGAGTACACCATAAATGCTACGCCTACCAACACTGGGGAAGGGAACACAGTTCCCTGCTTCACACCAATGCAGAGAAGTCAAAAAAGAATAGAGGAAAAAAGGAAGAAGTCATATGCCATGGAGAAGTCACTAGAAGACCAAGGGAAGCCTTGGTAATACACCTGCCCTGTCTCACACTGAAAAAGTGAGAAGTCAGAATAAAGAGTTCACTTCATGATTGAGAAAGACTTGTCAATAATCTAACCTAATTTTAATTCCTTGGAAAATGGGAGAAATACTCTCTCTCCTTGAGCAACCCTGTCTCTTTAAAAATCTATGGGAATTATAGGAATTTTTACCCAAGCTGTGACTGAACTGAAATCCTCATTTTACAGACCCTGAAGTCAAGGGAAGTTGAATGAGTCATCCAATATCCCAAAGAAAAAGTGAGTTTGGTTGTGCTGACTTTGTAATCAGTGATCTATGAACCAGGCCTAGGTCCAAAAACAAGACTGCAATTTCAACCACATACCCCCCAAAATGTATGTCTTTGGTGGAGGGAGTAGCATATGTGTAAAATGCTAACATTTTGTAAGCCTAGATAAAAATCTAGTTGAACTATTCTTTCAACTTGTCTGTAGGCTTGACATCTCTAAAACTAATCTTATAAGAAAAAAAACAAACAAAAAGACCCCTACTTAAAAAAAAATCTTTTCAGTGTTGTGCTGGGAGTCTCTCTCTCTCTCTCTCTCTCTCTCTCCATCTCTCTCTCTCCATCTCTCTCTCTCTCTCTCTCTCCCCATCTCTCTCTCTCTCCCCATCTCTCTCCCTCTCCCCATCTCTCTCCCTCTCCCCATCTCTCTCTCTCTCTCCCTCTCTCTCTATCTCTCCATCTCTCTCTCTCCATCTCTCTCTCTCTCTCTCTCTCTCTCTCTCTCTCCAGGATGCTGCCTTGTCTTCAAAATAAATTTGGGGTTTATAATAACTTTTTAAAAAGTATTAAAAGAGCTGCCCTGCACTTAACAGGGATGTTCTGATGAAGCAGTAGAGAATTATTGCTTAAAGTCTCCTGGGCTTTTATGAAATCTGAGACTTGCTGTAAAAATCAGCAGAAAAAAAAATTTACGTAGGTTTTACCTTTCAATAATGTGAGCAATCATAAAGTTATAGGCTGGTTGGTAGCTGCTCTTTTCATCAAAGTGTTACACTTTTTTCATGACTAAACATGTATTACTTCCCTTTTTGGATGTTAGGTAAGGCCAGCTTTAACAGGTCCTAACTTGAGACTGGCATAACATACATAAGACTAATGCAGAAAGGCGGCCTTGCACTTTTTCAAAACTGCCAGTGAATGAAGCACTGAAATACACCAAGCCAACTGTTAGGCTAGTGTCCTTGGACATGTTGTTCACTGAGATTCTTAAGGAAAAGAAAGGCCCATTCTATCGCAAACCCATCTCAGGGGGAGACACAGGGGCCACCTACTATACTGTAGGGATACCAGATCTCTCCTATTAAAAACCAACACACACACACACACACGCACACGCACACACACAGTTAGAGTGCTTCATTAACAGGAAAAACTCACAAGTCTTTCTTCATACTTAGAAAACCTATAACCCTCTTACACTATTTTTTTTAAAGGGCACTCAAAATCAGGCAGTGAAATACTAGAAATCTCAAAACATTTTTGTTTCCAATTAAAAATAGAAAAATATATCAGAAACATCAACAGCACTCTACAAAGGAAAGGTATTTTTTAAAAGTAAAAATCACTATTAATTAGTTAACCATAATAGACAATGTCAACCCAGGTAATAAACATATCAAAATAAGACAAAAAACAGGACTGCCTTTACTCTTATAACAGAAGCCTGTCAAATATTTGTCCAAATAAGCTCCCTGCTATGATTTTATATAAGTCATTGGAAATTTGGGATGATAATCCTCAGACCTTGCAGGGAGGCTGTTAGCTCAACATACTTTTAAGGGGGCTACAAGTGATGTTCTCCCTTTGAACTGCTGCTTTTAAGATGTGGCAATTAGTTGTTCTGGCCATTAAGATGTGAAATTATGAGCAGTGCATCATTTACTATTTACAGATCACAACGAAAAATGGCAGTAAGTTCAATCCAAGAAGGACAATGCACTCAAACTAAGATCTGCATAGCATTAACCCTCCTGATCAAAATGCAAGAAGCTGGCTTCAAATGCTAAAAGCAAAACCCATGGGGAAGTACAAAATGGCACAGGGAGAGCAAAACCTAAATGAAGGATTGTTTGTAAATCTGACAAATTCTTACAAAGTTGAGCCATTATTAAATGGCCGTTTCCGGTCACCGCAGCCTCGCCTGCTGGGCTCTGGCGATCCTTCAGCCTCAGCCTTCCGAATAGCCGGAATTACAGGTATGCGCTACCTGTAGAGATGAGGTCTCGCTGCCCAGGCGGGTCTCGAACCCGCAGGCTCAGGCAATCCACTCACCTCAGCCTCCCAAAGGCGCGGGATTACAGGCTGAGCCACCGAGCCCAGTTTAAATTGGCTAATTTTTATGTAAAGACCTTCCCTAGAACTAGCTACTCATCCATAACATACTTCACCTACTCCAAACAGAATGAAAAACATAAAAATTGTAGTTGCTTTTTTTGTTTGGTTAGAAAAGGCAATATGGGGCAGCGGGGGGAGAGACACACAACATCAATAAGGATCTCAAACCAGGCAAAGTGGGGACCAAAGGGAGGCCCAAACTTTACCTGTATGATGCCTATTTATATATCTAATCCTAAATTGTACCCCACATCTTTAAAATAAAATATTAAAAAAAGAAAACGGTAATATAATTTTGATACCCAACAAATAGTATTTAAGTTAAACACACATTTGTTTTTCTGCAGAAACACAGAAGGAAAACCCACAAGGATATATACATAATTTCCACGCGGTGTCATGAATTACATGTTTTACATGTATTATAGATTTACTAACTTCAAAAAAGATTTTATCTTTGATCATTACATTCATTTATCTTCATCCATGATACTAATAGGTTTTGATTCCATTTGATGAAAATTTTTAAAGTTACTTGTTTAAATCTTGCATCTAAAAAAATCAGAATCTTTTGGAAATGTTTGTCTGAAAGTTCTAAAATTGATTACAAATAAAAAATGATCTCATTACATAAACGTGTCATTGTGGGATGATTTTTTAAAAGTATAAAACAAATTGTGTTATGTTGAAAAACAGCATTCAAGGGATTTGGCAGACCCAGCTAACTTTACCTAGCCCCTATATAACTTTATATTAAAATATTTTGAATATCTATATTTACATATGTGTAAAATTACAGGACTATAGATTTCATCAAGTTAATGAATAATAGTAGAGGTTTCGAAGATATCAGCTGCTACCAGGAACACATTTTTAGTCTTCAATTTGTAGCATATACAATAATCAAAACAGCCTAGTAATGGTACAAGAACAGTTATACAGACCAATGGAGCAAAACAGAGATTCTGGAAGCAAAACCTCAATTTCTCAACCATCTCATCTTCGACAAAGCCTGCACCATCAACCACTGGGGAGAGGAGAACCTATTCAGTAAATGGTGCTGGGAAAACTGGTTGACCACATACAGAAGATTAAAATAAGATCTCAACCTATCACCATACATAAAAAACAATTCTAAATGAATCAAAAATCTTAATGTAAAACCTCAAACTATAAGAACCTTATAAATTGACACTGGAAATTGAAACGGGCAACCAATTGCTGATCAAAACCACAAGTGTCCATGCCATAAGAGATAAGACAGACAAATGGGACCTTATCAAGTTGAAAAGCTTCTGCAAAGCCAAAGAAACCATCAAGAAAAAAATATTTGCTAACTATTTATCTGACAAAGGCCTAACATCTAGGATCTACACAGAACTAAAATGTGCCAAAAGAAAAAAACAAACAGTCCTGTTAAAAAGTGGGCAAAAGATATGAACAGACACTTCTCAAAAGAAGACGTGCTGCTGGTGGGAGTGAAAACTAGTATAGCCTTTGTGGAAAACAGTTTGGCAATTCCTAAAAGATCTAAAAATCGACCTTCCATACGACCCTGCAACCCCCTTCTAGGAATACACTCAGAGGAACTCAAATCACTCTATAAAAGAGATACCTGCACATGCATGTTTATTGCAGCATTATTCACAATAGCAAAAACATGGAACTAACCATCCTGCCCATAGAAAGAGGACTGAATTTTTAAAATGTGGTACATATACACAGTAGAATATTATGCAGCCATATAGAAGGACAAAATTATGACCTTCACAGCAACTTGGATGACTTAGAGTCTATAATAATGAATGATCTATCACAGAAACAAAGAACTGAGTACCCCCAGCAGACCTTGAACAATTATCATAATCCTGTAAGAAAGGGATTACCAGTAATGAAAAACTGCCAGGGGAGGAGGGCATACCTCATCAACAAGGGCACCCGCATAATGAACATCTGTATACCTAATCCTGAATTGTACCCCACATCTTGAAAATAAAAAAATAAGAAAATTGCCACAGCTTCCCCAGCCTTCAGCAACTACCACCCTGATCAATCAAGAGCCCTGAACATCTAAGTAAGACCCTCCATCTGCAAAGATTATGACCTGCTGAAAGCTCAAGTAATCATTATCACTTTTAGCAATAAAATATTTTTAATTAAAACATAGACATTGTCTTTCAGGCAATGCTATTATAAACTTAATAGACTACAAAATTGGATCTCATGAATAGGCCCCAACCAGAGACTTCACCCCTCACTCCATAAACAGTCTCGGACATTCTAGGTTCCAGCCCTCTGTGTTCCCTTCAGGTGAATCACCACCTGATTCTTGCAGGTTCAGGAAATGCTCTTCCCCAGTCTACAAATCTCACCTACTCTGAGATGAGTCATTTATATTAGCAAGAGAGCAAGTTACTCCAGTTGTTCTCGGCAGGAGAATTTGAAAGGGTGCCCCAAAGGACAATCACACAAGGGGGAGAGGAGGCAACTGCCTTCTCTGACAGGAGAGAAAATGCTTATTTTTTATGCTTTACCAGAAAATCCATTTCCCTGTCAACCTTAGTTTGGAGGCTCATTCTAAATCGGCGACAAGAAGCCTGTTTCAACTTGAAGGCACTCGTAAGAGGTGAATGGACAACCAGCCACCGCAATGAAAGGTAAATGAAAAATTTTTAATTTTCTTAAGAACTGTGCTTGAAAGGACACAATACTGAATAAGACTGTAATTGTACTTCGGCTTAAATGTGAGGTTTGGACAATAAGATACATAAATCCTTTTTGGCAGGCCCCACTTTCTGAAGGGGGGACATGAAGCTTCATTGTTTCCAACTCAGACAAAAAATGAAAACTGTAAACTGTGCCTTCAGAAGCGGAAATAATGTTTTGATAACCACTTCTATTTAGCAAACTTTTTAAACCACATTTACTTTACTAGATGACTATAATTCAAAGTTCCTTATATTTCCCAAGACCCAAAACTTGGATTTGTTTCATCACCTTTTATCCATATCTCTTAAAAAAAAAAAAAAGGCAGGAATGAAAGAGACCAAAAGAGAAAGTTTCTTCTCTGTCCCAATTGTTTCATTTTGATAAAAGAATCTCAGTCTTTTCATTGTACCACAAAGAACAGGGCAATCCTCATTCTGATCCCTTAAGAAGTCATGTTAAAACATGTCAGAAAAGGCACGGAGAAAACGGCCAAGCTACTGACAAACAGGTTAGCAACAGCTTAGTTTTGCTTCACATTCAAACTGTTAGGGAAGTTTTAACTTCAGTCAGGAAATCAAGAAGCAGGCAAGCATGGAGATCTCACCTATCCTAAGTTATCCTAAGGACTTAAAAAGATAGGCCTCAAGTAGAGTGACTTTGTGATTAGGTAAGATTTATCCACCATAGAATTTTACATCATATTTCCAGTTGAATCTGCTTTCATGTCAGGTATACTAACATTTTCAACAATACTCTTCTTTCATGATTCTAATTAAAGGCACCAATAAACTAACAATATGAACAGTAACAAATTTGGTTCTATATCACTATATAATGAGGGAAGAAGAAACAAACACCATGCTGAAATCTTATTTCATTATTATTTCTGCTTATCTGAGACTGTCTCCAAGAAGTTAGCGATCGAGGAGACATGTTCTCTAAGTCTGTCAGCAAAATCTCATTCTCAGATGACTATTTCTGACATCTGTTTGAAAAGTGTTGCAGGCATACGTGGGCTAAGGAGAGGGGCTAGATGAACTCTGTAATTAAGAATGTAGCCTGAAAAAATAAAGCAATTAGTCAGAAAATCTTAACTATTTCATGAAGACACTGAGGGAAAAATTTCCTAACCAGAGATAATATGCTAAGAGGGTTTACTGCATTTGGGCTTGTGGGTGGGAGAAAGAAGACTGCTAAATGAAGGTGTTCCTATAGGTGTGTGCTGTTTGTGCCCTTCAAAGTCTGCCAGCTTTTCTTCCTTCCTTAATACCTTGACATTTGACTCCCTTCAGGAATGAACAATAATATTTCATACTTAGCTCCGTACTCTGGAAAAGTGCTGCTGAAATTTAACATAGAGGAGATCCAAATGACCATGTGTTCCTTGCATGCTCCTGAAATAAAAACCCTAGGAAAACCCATGAAAACCTTTCAAAGCCCAATAAAGGATGGAGTCGTGCAGGCAGAAATGAAGTGAGGGAAAGCCTAGGTAAAGTTTTCTTTTTAGAAGCACCCACCATTCTCTAGGGGAGATGCTCTCCACACCGGTAGGAGACAGTAGTTTGTGTTTAGGGTGGAAAGGCCAGGACCCCCAGCAGAAGGACCTGGGTTTGGAGGCTGATTTTGCCCAAGTTATCAGTGTGACTTGGGCAAGACTGCCTTCACCAGGAGCTCGCTGTCCTCCCTTCACAGGTAAGATGAGGAATTAGAATTAGATGGTTAGAGCCACAAATGAAGTCTCTCCAGAACTAGAGGTCTCCCCAGTTCTGTCCCTTAGTAGCCACATAATGTTAATCAAATCTCAACCTCTCTAAGTCTCAGATTCTTCCTCTGCAAGATGGCGATGAATATACTGTTTGTTCTTAGTAGGTCAGATGGAAAGTTTTGCATTAACACAAATACAAGGACTAGCTGCATTCTTATAGCTGTAATCATCTGATGCAGAGAGGCAAGAACAGAGATAAATGTGACACGGGTGTTAAAAAACTAGATAAGCCGGACGCAGTGGCTCATGCCTGTAATCCCAGAAGTTTGGGAGGCCGAGGCGGGAGGATTGCTCTAGCCCAGAAGTTTGAGACCAGCCTGGGCAACATAGCAAAACCTTGTCTCTAGAAAAAATAAAAAATTAGTGGCTTGCACCTATAATCTCAGCTACTCGGGAGGTTGAGGTAGAAGACTGCCTGAACCTAAACCCAGGAGATCAAGACTGCAGTGAGCTGTGATAATGTCACTGTACTCCAGTCTGGGTGACAGAGATCCCAACTCAAAGGGAAAAAAAAAAACTTGATAAAATGAACCACTTGGACACCCAGCCCTTCTACTTCAGGACAATGGTAAAAGTCAAGCAAAGATTTCCAAACCTTCTAACCTCCTTCTATGGCAATCACAGGCAGAATAGAATATCTGCTCTCTATTCTGTGTCTAATTGGCATATCTTATATTTCACTAACATTCTTATTGGTGAGACATGAAACAATTTACATGAAAATCCATTTAAAGAAGAGCTCTGATTATGTTCTACTTAGTATATAAGACATGACCATTAAGTCATTCATATTGGTGATTCTATAATCTCTCTTATGTAGCAATTTCTAATAATTTCTGTCATTTTGGAAGGAAAGAGTAACTTTTTGAATGACTTTTTCTGATGTATTACATAGGATTCATACGGCACCAACTGTCCTTCTAGCCTTAAAACTAAAACAATAATTAGTATGCACTGATTATTTAATGTGCCAAGACCACAATAACATATATTACTTTAAAAAACTCAGTCAACCTTAAGCACACACTACTATTAGCCCGTTTACAGCTGAACAAACTGAGGCCTAATTAGTACACCAGTAACAGGCAGAGCTTTGACCCTGAACCATGTCTGCCTGCAGTCAACCATGTCCTCTTCACTACCCTTTAAGTGCTGAGTAAACTATTTCCTATTAGTTACCTCTTTCTTACAGGTAGTTGAATATGTAAAAGCATATAAATTTATTGTATGCTTACCAAACTAGCACTTGCCTAAGTAGATAAACAGCTGTACTAGAGCACCATGCCCTGCAATCAAATTGGAGCTACTTTGTGTCTTTGTTTTCCCAAAGGAGACAAGAGATTATAATCACTATGGGAATACCCAGTATGTTACTGGAGGCAGTAACAGAAGAGGACAGCATTCAGGCCCACTTGTGTTCAAATCCAGCTCCGGCCCTCACTAGCTATGTTAAGGAGGGCAAGCTCTAACACTCTGGCACCAGACAGCACATATCTGTTGAAAGAATCTCTCTACGCCTCAGTTCTTTATTTGAAAAACAGGACCACTAATTCTTACTACCATTCAGCTAGCGATGTCAATGCTGACTTCTTAGTAAATGCCAAGCTTGAATAAAAAGGTCTATACTCTGGAAATACTTCATTCAAAACCATCTTATGACCAGATGTGGTGGCCCACACCCACAATCCCAGCACTTTGGGAAGCTGAAGTGGGAGGATTGCTTGAGCCCCAGAGTTTGAGACCAGCCTGGGCAACAACAGAAGAACTCATCTCAACAAAAAGCAAAAAGTTTGCTGAGCATGGTGGCGCATGCCTGTAGTCCCACATACTCAAGAGGCTGAGGCCTGAGGGTCAAGATGAGCCCAGGAGCTTGTGGCTGTGGTGAGCTGTGATTGTGTCACTGCACTCCAGCCTGGGTGACAGAATAAGACCCTGGCTCAAACAAACAAAAAGAAGAAAAACAAACAAAAAAACCCCACAATCTTATGGCTGTTTTACAGAAGAAGACACTGAGGCACAGAAGGGCTAGGTAACTTGCCCAAGTAGCAGATTTGCAAAGTGAGTCCAGTGTCATTTTAATAAATGAAAATATATGTAAATAATTTAGGACAGTCCTAGGCACACAATAATATTAGCCAGCATGTGATGAACCCTTATGTTATTGTTGTACCTAACAAGATAGAAATTTAGACTTCTCAAGCTACCAGAGGAGGTTTTGCCTGTATCCTGAACAGGCTCTGAGGTGGAAGCTATTACCTGAAGATTATCCTGGTTTTCAGCCAAGGACATAGAACAGAGTGAAACTTTGCATTTTCAAGTCCATGACTCTAGAGGGTAATCTTTGCTAAATTACCAAGATTCTAGTTGCCTCCAAAGCAGAGGCCACTATACCAGAGGGTCAGCAGAAACAAAATAATCTGAGGTCCCTCCACTAACGGAGCTTATGATCTAGTTAAAGAAAGGAGAACATGAATGAAAGAACACCTGGACTGTGTGCACATACTGTAGTACAAAGCTTCGTGGCTCTCAAGCTGAGAGCAAACAGAAACCATCCAAGAGATTACACAGCCATCTGCTGCCTCCAGACCGCAGCACTTGAGGGCTTGCTCCAAACTTGTCCTCAGACCTGCCAGACTCAAAAATCATAACTACAACTGAAAATAAATCAATGGGCTTCTCAAGACATTTTAGATAAATTGGCTGTAAGATAAATTGGAAAACCTCCACAATTGTTTACTGGATGTATTTCTATACAGGACAATGACTCTTGTTACCATGAGTGGGTAGAGTTTGTCTACTCAGGGCTCATAGTAAAATGCAACCCTTACATAATCACAGCTACAATTACTTTTTTAGCTGTTTCAACCAAGCATTTTTAAAGCCTGCGTGATGAAAACATTAAGGACATCATGGCTTGCCCTGGGTAAAAAAAAAAAAAAATGTCTATGTACTTTCTATATTATACATAGCAGAATGAATGAGGAACAGGGAAGGCCATCTAAAAGATAACTCCTATGTCAGTGTACCAGCACATGCATTAGGATTGCTGCTGAATTAATAAAACAAAAAAGACCTCAAGTATTTTCTTTATTTTCCATCCTAAGACCCAGAAAAGACTGATACATACTGATCCTTAACAAAGTCATGCTGGGAACTAACATGGTCTCTATCTATATCAGTTTAGAATCTGTATGAAAAATTGTATATCTAACACTGAATTGTACCCCACATCTTTATAATAAAATAAAATAAATAAATAAAAAGAATCTGTATGAAATTACAATTCAAAAAGGCACTAAACAATTGACCAATGCAAAACCCAGTTTGAGTGCCCATAACTGCAGGCACCAGAAAGATATGTGACATAGTAAGCTACCACCTTCTTCCATGGCTTCCCCAGAACTTCTCGGTCCTGGAAGATGCCCCCGGTAAAATAACTGCCTCACAACTGGGGTGGCAAAGTCACACACTTCCACCATTAAGGTTTTCCCCCACCACAGCTCATATCAGGGGATGGTATATTTCCCATCCTGTCTTCCTGACCTTTTACAACCAGACTGACTTCATGCCAACCAAGCCTACTTTTAAAAAAAAAAATTGAGGCATTTTTCAGAAGTGCTTAATATAAAGTAAGTTCAAATGAATTTTAAAATAAGAAAAAATGTGGTCTGGGAAAAAGAACGGTTTGAAATTAAAAGCCACATTAAAGGTTAGTTCACCAAATGCATTCATTTCTATCTATTTGACAATGGTGGGACCTAAGACGGATCTCAACTCCAGTAGGATAACAAGAAAGTGTAACAATTTGGTGGTGATAAATTCATATCAAGAACATTATTCTCAATGTGTAGACTAGGAAGAACTGTCTCCCATGAGTCTTCAGGTAGAAGACAAAGCCGTACTGAATACCTAAAGAGTAGGCACAGATAACAAGGGTTACCTGCCTGAAGACACCATCTCAAAGCTCAATCCAGCCAAAGTCATTCAGTGGGGCAGGATGAGACAATGTAATGGGGTCCAGGTATGTGGCTCACTTCAAATATTGTCATCTTACTGCTGCTGGTTCTTTATCATTACTCTAGGAAAACCTTTCTACCCCAACCTCCCCAGGATACTTGATTCTAATTATGAAAATTTTCCAAGTACTATATGTATTAGGTTGAACTATATAGAAATGCCATTTTGACCTATAAAAATACATCAGCACTAAGGAAGAAGAAGCTTTAGAGCGTTTGAAGGAATATTCATCTCAAATCAAATAAAATGCCATTAAGTTCTAAAATTCTATGAATTGCCTCAAAGTCCCCTTAAGAGCTTATCAATTTCAGGTAACAAGGAAAATAACATCAGGTTAGACAAAATTAGTACAAATGAAGGAGAGGTTTGGAGCAGGCATCAGGTGACAAGGTTCCAGGTCCCACAGGCCTGGACAGAACCTCAGGAGAGACCTGGGTCAGCCCCACCACCAAATCAGATGTTCCAAGTTATAACCCACAGACAGGCTATATTTGGTTGTCCTGATACTTTATCAAAATTAAGTCAAAACATAAAATTCATATGATTATGTGTTTTTTTTAAAAAAGCATTTCTCTTGGTAAATCAGCTGGTCTAAAGGCAACGAACCCACACAAAAACATAGCAACAACCCAGGGCCTGGGGCAGCTGCTCCTCTGGATGGGGCAACACTCCCAGCTCACTACAGCCCACCCTCTCCGATGATGGCCCCCGACATGCTGTTAGCTGACTTTGATTCACATACTGGTATTGTTGGTTGCTTCTTCTTACACCTGGCTTCTTACACCTGGCTCACTCTTCTCACATAACCCATGGGGCTGCTGTGGGCACCAGAATTTGCAACCCTCCACTTCAAGCCCCCCTCAATCCCCAGGTAAGCTGTTCTGAAATATCAGCAAGGCCAGCGTTTGATCAACCTTCTTCCTGGTCTTCAGCCATGCCTTACACAAGTCCACTGCCAATTCCTTCTCTTCTCTCAGCCCTCCCTGAGTTGTACTCTTTCACAAGGAAAGGCAGAAGAGAATACTCCTGGGGGAAAAAATAGTATATGCCTGCCACAATGAAAACAGGTCAGAGAAGGGGCCAAGTTCAAAGAGTACGTCATATGTTTTTTGAGCTCTGACTCTGTACCTGCAGGTACTCAGCAAGACCTCAGAGATGAAAGGATACAGACTCTGAGGCAAACAAAACAATGTAACACAACAGCTGGAGATATGGGAAACCAGGCAGCAAGACAGGGACTTGGGAGCACTTGGCACATTGGGAAAACATGGAAGGCTTTGAGACGAGGAGGCTGATAACTTAGACTTGAAGGTGTATAAGGAACTTATCCAGTAGACAAGGGAGAGAAGGGATTTCCAGAAGAAAGGGCAAGGTGAGTAAGGAAGGCCTGGTGCAGCAGCCTGGAGCTATAACATGGGCAGGTGGACAGGGTCAGGTAAGGAGGGCCCCATTACTTGCAGAGAGGGCCTTGACTTATGTCCCATTTAAGAGAATAAGCTAACACCAGCATGGTGGCGCATGCCTGTAATCCCAGCACTTCCAGAGGCAGAGGCAAGAGGATTGCCTGAGCCCAGGGATTCGAGGCCAGCCTGGGAAACTTGGTAAGACCTCGTCCTTTCACTAAATGAAAAAATTAGCTAAGTGTGGTGGCACATGCCTGTAGTTCCAGCTACTTGGAAGGCTGAAGCAGAAAGATCAACTGAGCCCAGCAGGTCAAGGCTGTAGTGGCTGTGAGTGTGCCACTGCACTCCAGCCTGGGTGACCTAGTGAGACTCCAATGCAAAAAAATAAGAAAAAAGAGAGAGAGAGAGAATAAGCCAGTTAGGCCTGTGCCAGAGGAGGAACATCAAGTAAGGAAATGTGACACACAGGAGATAAACACGTGGAAAATATTAAGATAATACAAACATAAAAGTTACTATTTCTCCTGGTTGAGAAGGTTACCACCTTATACATCAAAGCAGAAAAAATTATTTTGATTCAAATATTCCCATCAGTTGGAGAAGCATAGTTTTTTTAAAAGATGATTAATAACAGAAGTTGATCATTTACATTAGAAATTACTTTTAAGAAATGTTACATATGTATGTGTGTATATGTTTTTTTTTCATGAAATGAATTATACTTGATGCCAGATCCTTCTACTATATATGTGTGGGAGTGGGGCATTTATTTGTTTTGATGAGAAAAGAAAAATAGCTAACAGCACGGGTTTGATGCTGCTTAAAAAAAAAAAACAACCTGTGAAATATTCACTCATGTTAAAAATCTCACTAGAGAGTTTTTAAATTGTCCATGAAGACAAGGGATGAAACTGAAGGAAAATTGTTCTCTTAGGTACTCATCTTTGTCAGTTCATTTCAACAGTATTAAGGTTTGGTTGAGCTATGATTAGAAGAATTAGGTAGCTAACATGACAACTACTTTACTGGAAAAGGCTGGAGAACACCTACCACCACATCCTCAGCTCAGAAAACCACAATGATGACCTTATTATAATGGTGAAGATGATAACCACCACTGCGGTCATGAAGAATAATTATGACTCTTAAGTCAAAGGATGACCCTTCCAGAACAAGGAATAGCATCTCAAGTTTATGAAAAGCATTCTTCTTCTCTTAATAACCTGGTACATGGTAATCAAACAACTCAAGATTTTACCCGAGGTCTTGAATTCTGGGAAATTTTTTTAAAAGTCACTTCGAGATGTATTTAACTTAGAACACTGTCATCTAAAACCACTATTATGGCTATTGGGACTGCAGCCCCTACCCAGACTACCCTCCTCTTATGTCAATGACCCAGAATTCACCTACCTATAAACTATATAAACAAAAATAAGAATAAACATTTCAACTTAGTAAACTGCAAAATTTGACTCTATGAGCAATAAGACTTTTATTATTAAACATAAAAAGGCAATATTTGCCATGAAATATACCTTTATATTACTAAAGTACTTACAATAAATTGACTTAGGATATGTTATTCTCACCAAATTTGAGAACCAGGCCAGAAATTTATTATTTTTACCATTTCCTAGCTCTGTGAGGTAAAATGTTTGGCCCAGGGTCACAGAGTCAAGGACTAAGTAAAAAACTTAACATGTGCCTAATACATCCAGGTCTAGGACCATCTGCACTAGCCAGGGAATCTCAGTCTAGAACACCTTCCACTGGCCAAGATACTTCAGACATTCCACTAGGCCAGTACAGCACAGAGGCAGACTGCTCTGGGGTCATACAAATGGGAGCCCATTTCCTGGTTTTCCTTCTCACTATCTGTGTGACATTGGGCGGGTTGTTGAATCTTACTGAGTTTCCTCACTTGCCCAGAGAGAATAATCAGATTTGGGGTTAAGGTTATAAAGAACTATTAGACACAAACTTTGTCTTCAGGGCGTTCACAATCCAGTTTACACTAACCCCCACTCCTTTCAAACACACAAAGTTACCTGAGATCACCTGGAAAAAAAATGTAAAGTCTGAATGTTAACTCAAATATGCCTTATTGCAAGCTACATATATTAAGCTTCGCTACGAAAAGAGAGTCAGGTGTGGTGGCTAATCTCAGCACTTTGGGAGGCTGAGGTGATTGCCTGAGTCTAGGAATTTGAGACCAGCCTGGGCAACACAGTGATACCTTGTATCTACATTACTTCAAAAAATTAGCCAGGCATAGTGATGTACACTTGTAGTCCCAGCTACTTAGAAGGCTGAGGTGGAGGGATTGTCTGAGCCCAGAAAGTTGAGGCTTTGGTAGCCATGATCGTGCCACTGCACTCCAGTCTGGCTGACTGCATGAGACTCTGACTCAAAAAAAAAAAAAGAATAGAAAAGAGTATTAGGGTAACACCTGAAAAACCTGACTGCAGAGCTGCAGTGCTTTGCATTCCAACACCTTTGAGAGGCCAACTCTATACGCGCATTAATAAAATGTTCTATGAATACAGTGACCTAATTCCATTGCAAAAAGAAGTTACTAAAAAGTGAGGTCACCTGCTTCTATCCCCAGGCCTTCAGCAGAGCCTTGACCTTAACACTACTGGAAAACATGCATACACCCAGGTTTAAACTGGAAAAGATTCTTGGGTTATAGGTGATCTGAAATCTAAGAGAGCCATGTCTTTCAATAAAAATTTTGTCATCAGGTGGTTTTTATGAATAGTATTATCTTTACCGCAGAAGTTTAAGAACTACATCACTATTCCTATATGATCTGTCAGTTTACTATAGCTTTCAGAAGGAAAAGTGATAAACTCCCAAATCTGAAATTCTTACAATTTCCGATGTGAGGATCCAGAATCATGCTTGCAATCCCATCACTCTGGGAGGCTGAGGCAGGAGGAATGCTTGAGGCCAGGAATTTGAGACCACCCTGAGCAATGTAGCGAGATCATGTCTCACCAAAAAAATGAAAAAATTAGCTGGCTTTGGTGGAGCACACCTATAGTACTAGTTATCTGGGAGGCTGAGGCAGGAGCATCCCTTAAGCCCAGGAGTTTGAGGCTGCAGTGAACTATGATCACATCACTGCATTCGAGCCTGGGTGACACAGTGAGACTCTGACTCTAAAAAATAAATATAGCTCTTCTGGTCCCAGGCTCTTCAGGAGCCACGAGTTACAGTGCAGACATGGCCAAGTTCAAGAAACATACCACACACAGTCACAACAATGGCACAAAAATGGCATCAAGAAACCCTGATCACAAAGATATTAGTCTCTTAAAGGGGTAGACTCCAAGTTCCTGAGGAACATGCACTTTGCCAAGAGGCACAACAAGAAGGGTTTGAAGAAGTTGCAAGCCAACAATGCCAAAGCCATAGGTGTCCACAACTGAGGCTATCAAGGCCCTCGTAAAGTCCAAGGAGTCTAAGCCCAAGATCCCAAAGTTTCCTAGCCACAAGCTTACTCGACTCACCTACATTACCCACCCCAAGCCTGGGAAACGTATTCGTCCCTGTAATGCCAAGGGCTGCAGGTTCTGCTGGTCAAAGGCCAAGGATCAAACTAAAGCCCAGGCCACAGCTTCACCTGCAGCTCCAGCTTCTGCTCAGGCTCCCAAAGGTGCCCAGACTCCTTCCAGAATAGAAGCCTCTGTCTGCCAAGGTGAAAACAGACGGACTGGTTTGAACCCCAGGCTGCTGTCTGCGTGGGGCTGGTGTAATTCTGTGCTATTTGTACAAATAAACCTGAGGCAGGAAATAAATAAATATAAAAATTAACAAAACTAAATAAATGAACTGATAGATATGAGCTTCCAGAGAGCAGACTGGCAAGTGGAAAACAAATAAGAGCAGTATTATTATTACAACCCTGTCACTTGAGAACCACCACCACCAAACACTAAGTCCAAAAAATTAATCATGAGCAACTGCATTGAGGGAGCAAGCATGTAGCTGGCATTTATCTTTCAGATCTTGACCAGAGGCAATAATGAGCTCTGTGAAGCCCAGGGAGAGTTAAGGCATCACCATGGCCTGGCAGGGCACACAGGCCGGCTCTTCCTGTTGAGGGAGTTTCCCCCAGCTTGGTACAAATGACTCCCCACCCACGCTGAGTGCCAGTGCAGTGAACTGCAACAGCAGGCTGGGTCTGGATGGACCACAGGGATGGGTGCCCAAGGTAGCAGTTCATTAAGTCCTGGATTTTGCTAAGTGATAGGTGGTCAGCAATGCAAGAAAAATCAGGAGTTTGGAGAGGGAGGCACAGGAAAAGAAAGATATGATCAGAGTAGAACATGTGATGATCCATATAGGTTAAACAGTCACATTAGGAATGCATGATAAAAGGACCAAGGGTAAAGTGACCGTAGGGTCTGGCAAGCAAGGCTCCTAGGTGAGGAGGCCCGGGGAGGTCAAGAGAGAATGCTGGGGTCTGGAGCCCTGGAGCAAGCTCATCCCCATCAGGAAGGGGCAGTTAATTTGCTGGGTTGTTCATGCTCAGTGCTGGCAAATCTTCTCATCTTTCAAGCCAGGATCCAAATCTGGATTCTTATGTGAAATTTCCTCATGTTTTCAACATTGTTCAGGCCAAATAAAACTAGACCTTGAGGTTGGAAGATTGGCAGTTATTCCTAAGCATGACAGGGAAAACAAAGTCCCACCTCTGCCTGATACTCCCCTCTCCACCTGATCTCCAAAACAAATCCCAGAACCGTTCTTCATTTTTACTCCATAGCAATAGACAGAAAGAACTGCAATTTCAGTGTTCATTAGATTTGATATGAATCCCGGCTCTACCCAATACTCAGGTGTGAGTCAAAACAAATGAATTAAACTGCCTGAACCTCGAATCTTTCCACCTGGGGAAAAAAATAATAATAATATATCTACGTCAGAGGGTTACTCTGAAGATTACTTGAGAAATCAACCACTGAGTTCAAGGTCTCAGAGAAAGGAGAAACAGAAATCTGTTCATTCTTTTCTACAACCCTCATTTTAAAAAGATCGCCTACAACCAACGGCATAGAAACATGGTTGGTAAAGCAGTCAAAGGATGATATCAATGGGTGGCTGAAAAAAAAAACAGGCTAAGCAGCGATACCATCTAACCTCAGGAATGGCTGTGAAACCCAGGCCTACCACGGACATCACATTCTTGAGTGGTTTCATCAGCTCTCAGCTGGGGGAGCAGGAGGTGGCAAGGCAGGGTTCCCGCCCATGACTGAGGTCCTGGAACCGAGCCCTTTGCTACTGCTGAAGCAATCCTACTTGGAACACCCTGCCAGTGCTGGGACATGCAGAGGATGCAGGGCCATGCTATAGTAAAGCATACAGAGAGCCCAGGAGCTGCAGTACAGATTGTCTAGCAACAGAACAGGCAGGTGAGGCTCAGAGACAGCCTAAAGGAAGGGCCAGTTCTTGGAACACAAGTATCCCGAGAAGATGGCAGAGGCCACAAACCACACAGCAGTCTCGGTATGAACAAGGTGCAAGTTGGCCAGGCGCGGTGGTTCATGCCTATAATCCCAGCACTTTGGGAGGCCGAGGTGAGAGTATTGCCTGAGCCCATGGGTTCAAGACCAGCAAAGAAAAAAAAAAAAAAAGAAAAAGGTGCAAGACTTGTTTCCCCCGTCCAACCTATCTAGCACTAAATAAAACTCAACTGTGTACCTACGGGATACAACAGAAACTGATACGACTTAACCCCTACCCTGTGCAAGTGGCTCAGGCTGCATTGTAAAAGTTACCCCACTCTAACCTCGCAGTTGTCCCATAATGCAGGGGTCCCCAACTCCTGGCTGGCACTGGTCCATGGACTGTTAGGGACCAGGCTGCACAGCAGGAGGTGAGTAGTGGAGGAACAGAGTTCTGCCCTCTCTCAGATCAGCAAAGCATTCGATTCTCACAGGAGTGCGAACCCTACTGGGAACTGTGCAGGCGAAGAATCTAGGTTGCAGGTTCCTCATGAGAATCTAATGCCTGATGATTCATCCCTACCCCTACCCTCTGACAGTGGAAAAGTTGTCTTCCATGAAACCAGTCCCTGATGCCAAAAAGGCTGGAGACCATATAATGGACGTGTCACCATACTCATTTTATACACTTGGAAATGAAAGGTCAGAAAGCCAAGAGAGGCAAGGCTGAGGTTGGAATCCAAGTGGTCAGAGAGTCATATACCCTTGCTCTTGGTGCTCTACCATGGTGCCACCGTACTTGGTTAGTGGTCAGGGGCAGGCCTGTGTGCTATTTTTTTGTTGGTTGTTGTTCATTTGCTTTTATCTCCAATTTGGGGAAACAGAATTTTTAAGTGCCAAGCATTAAGTGATATGCTTAACAAAATCTTCTATCGGTCCTTGATCTCTCTCTGCCTCCCACCCTCAGTCTCCTTCCCATCACGGGCACGTTTTCTTTGAAAGAGTTGTCTGAAGTCGCTGCCTCCACTTCCTCACCTCACAATCATTACTCGGTTGCTCTGTCATCAGCTTCTGATCCCCAACTCCCCTAACCTCCCCCCACAAATGCAGCACTGGCACAGATGAATAATGACTTCTTTGTTACTGAATCCCATCCAATGGCACTATGCTATCCTCTATCACTTGACATCCCCAACAGGATAAAACTAGTCACAACTCCGTGCTTACTAAACTCTCATGACATTAGTCATTTTCGGGAATCCTCCCCACTATCTGGTCCCTCTTTCAGGCACTTCCCTTGACCTAAGATTGTTCCCTAAAAACGTTTGCATCAGCTCTCTATTCATACTCTTCTGTACAGCTACACCCTGGGCAATCTTAAATCTCATCCATCCCAGAGCTTCTGCTATTACTTTCTATTGGCCTTAGATTAACATTACCAGCCAGAAGCATGTCCCTGGGTTCCAGACCTGTCTCTTCAATCACCTAGTAGACCTCTCCACATGCACACTACACATGCATCATGAAATCAACCAGTCCCAAACTAGGCTCCACCAACCCCAATAAGTGCCCCTCTCTTCATGGGCGCTACATCTGTTGAAGACCAAAACTCACTGCCAAATACCTGAGAAGTCTCCAACACTCTTCCTCCCTTTTCACCAACACCACCCAGTCGCTAACTCTTTAATACATCTCAAATCTATCACATCTCTCCATCACTGGACACCATCATCAACTGCCTACTAGATTATTATGCCACACTCAGCATCTCCATGTGCTCTCTCCCACTGGACCTTGAGCAAATCTGCCACAACTCGGGCATCACAGTTGCCATGGAATCTCCCCCTAATCCTTGCTTCCCCTCTGTCAGGGTACACTCCTGTATTTCCACAGCATCCAAACCTCTCACCCTGTATTGAAATGATCTGGTTTACTTCTGAATTCTCAACTAGACTCTAAACTCCTTGAAAGCAGAAATGAACCCTTCTCATGGGTATAATCCCTGAGGAAATTACCTGAAGGAAGAGATGTAGTTATGGCTGGTACTGAAGAAGAGGTGGAGATTTCCAAGAAAGGGAGAGAGGGGGAGATAGAAGCCCATTCAAGAAGGAGGAGTGGGTATGAAAAAAAGCAGGCAACTAAACCCAGGTATGCCCCCGAGAGCCTACAGCTTGGTTAAAACAGAGAGTTTCCGGGAAGAGGAACATGATCTTGAATTGCATTCAGGCAAGGATTAAAGAAAATATCAGAAGGAAAAACTAACATTTACAAAGTACTTAATTTTTAAATGTATATTCAATTTAACCTCATTAAGAGGCTATAAAGCAGGTATTATTGTACCCTTGATTCAAAAGATATCCCCAAAGTTTATTGTCATATTTTAATGACAAGATCACAGTATGTTGTGACTTCCATTATTCCATGATCTTCAACACCAAAAAATAATCATGTTTGATTAGTAAGAATAATTCCAGAATTGTCCTACCATACAATAACACAGGATCAAGGAGCAAAAGAAAATCAGGACAACATGAGTGACTTAGAAAGAAGAATCTGGCCACAAGCAGAAGATGAGATTTCAGAGGAATTAAGCAAGAAGCAGAAAGACTAGAATGGTGGTAGCGGGGAAGTGGTGGTTTGGGGAGAAGGGTGGGATGGGGGTGGAGGGGACAGGACAGTGACCGAAACATGAGGCTAGGGAGGCTTCAGTCTAGAGCATGGCTATGGGGCCAAAAGCAGGGACAAAAGCAAAGGGAAGTTCAGGCAGAAGAAATACAAAGATTTGAAAAAACAAACTGGCAAGCAGAGTGGCTCATGCCTGTAATCCCAGCACTTTGGAGGACCAAGGTGAGAGGATAGCTTGAGGCCAGGAGGTGAGCTATGATCACACCAATGCACTCTAGCCCGTGCAACAGAGCCAGACCCTATCTCTAAAAGAAAAAAAGATAACAAAAATATTATAGAAGAAAGGAAACTCTCAGAAGTCAACAGAGGAGAATAAACCATTCCATTTCCCAAACCTACATAACATTTGATTCCAGAAAATCCAAATATCATGTCTCAATGAATATCTCAACATTTTTATACATTAATATCTCAACAGGAATTATTAATTAAATGGAAACATGGATCCCCAAAAAGTAATTATTACCAATTATGTTCAGTGTGTCTGGATTATGGACCCAATTCTAAAAGAAGAGACTGATAAATTAGCAGCACCCCTCACCTGCTTGAAGACGTGGAACCCTTGCTCCCTGCTAAGTGTACTTTGCATTTCACAAACTTCTTAAACAGAGAATTAGGGAATGTGCTTTTTACATACTTTTTCTTGGGCTTGAAATCTTTTTTTTTTTTTTTTTTTTTTTGGTGAGGTGAGGTCTCACTCTCTCACCCTGGAGTGCAGTGGCATGATCACAGTTCCTCGCAGCGGCAACCTTCTGGGCTCGAGCAATCCTCCTGCCTCAGCCTCCTGAGTAACTGGGACTACAGGCGCAGGCCACCATGCTTGGCTAATTTTTATTAGGTTTTAGAGATGAGGTCTGTGTTATTCGGGCTGGTCTTAAATTCCTGGCCTCAAGAGATACTCCTACCTTAGCCTCCTAAAGTGCTGGAATTACAGGTGTGAGCCGCCATACCTGGTGAAACTCATCTATTACTGCACAGTGAGATGCTAGCCTGTGTTTAATTCCTTTTCTTTTATGTTCACTCTTTAACTTTATTGGGATGTAATTCACATACACCATATATAAATATATATATATATACACATATATATGATAATTTTCATTCATTTTAAGTATATCATTCAATTATTTTTTGTTAATTTGAGGACTTTTGCTATCATCACCACAATCTAATTTTTGTCACTTCAATAAGATCCCTTGGGCCCTTTTTATAGATGACCTTGACCTCTGCCCCTGGCCCCAGAGTACTAACCCTACTTTCTGCCTCTCTAGATTCGCCTTTTCTGGGCAATGCTATGTGGTCTCTTATATCTGGCTTCATTCCCTTGCAAAATGTTTCTGAGCAAAATGTTCTGAGGTCCCTACAAACAACAGGTGTATTTCCTTCCTGTTTGTTTGATTGTTTAAAGTAGGAGTCTCACTCTGTCATCCATGCATGCCACTACACCTGGCTAATTTTTTTTTATTTATTATAGAATTGCGGTCTCGCCAAGTTGCCCAGGCTGGTCTTGACCACGTGGGCTCAGGCAGTCCTCTGACTTTGGCCTCCCAAAGTGCTGGGATAATAGGCATAAGCCACCATGCCCGTCTCCTTCCTCTTTATTTCCAAGTAGCCTTTCATTATATGGCTATGCCACATTTTACTTATCTACTCACCAGTTGGCACTTGTTTTCATTCTGCTTTTAACTATCATGAATGATGCTATTATGAACCTTTGCATACAAGTCTTTGCATGAGCATTTTTTTTTTTCTTTTTGAATTGGAGTCTCACTCTGTTGCCCAGGCTGGGGTACAGTGGCATGCTCACGACCACGGCAGCCTCAACCTGCTGGGCTCAGGTGATCCTTCCGCCTCAGCCTTCCAAGTAGCTGGAATTACAGGCATGTGCCACCATGCCCGGCTAATTTTTTTTTTTTTTAATTGTAGAGATGAGGCCTCGCCAAGTTGCCCGGGCTGGTCTCGAACCCATGGGTTCAGGCAATTCTCTCACCTCGGCCTGCCAAAGTGCTGGAATTATAGGTGTGAGCCATCGCACCCAGCCGCATGAGCATTTATTTTCATTTTTCTTGGGTAGATACCTAGAATTAGTACAGCTTGGTCATAGATAAGTTTTGGTTTAACTTTTTAAGAAACTGCCAAACTGTTTCCAGAAGGGATGTACCATTTTAAATTCTCACCACAGCAATGAATGAGGGTTCCTGTTTTTCCACATCCTTACCAACACTCAATATATTTTTTATGTAGAACCCTTCTTGGTAGATGTGAAATGGTAATGCACTGTGGTCTTAATTTGAATTTGCCTGCTGACTAATAATATTGAGAGTCTTTCCATGTGTTCTTGGTGAAACATCCAAACAAATCTTTTGACCATTTTTTAATTGGGCTGTTTTCTTCCTGCTAAAAAGTTATAAAAGTTCTTTGAATATTGTGATTAGAAACCTTACATCAGAAATATGGCATGCAAATATATTTTCCTACTCTCTTTCTATGTCTTTTTTTAATGGCCAACTGTCTATTCTCTTATTGCTGCTGTCAGCAAAGAAGATGTACGTAAGTGAAGTCATGAAGAAGAAAACCATGAAACTTGGGAACAGATAAGCATAAAACTAAAGATGTGTCTGTTGGCAATTTCCTTGAAATGTTTCCATGAGAAGCTGGATTCAAGCTTTTTAGATTATTATGCAGTCCAGCAAACTACTTGCTTCAGTCATTCTCCCCAGTAAACTTTAATACATAAAAGAAAGTAGAATTTTACCTCCTGCCTTACATTAAAAATAATGCAACCTTGGTACCCAAAAAAGAGAGGCTCTTAAAACACTAATCAGAGTCGATGTTCCATTAACCAAAACACACCTTTTAAATGCCTGCAATGAAACACATACTATAGCAATTCAAGATGAGGTATGGACAGAGTGTCTACACTCTCAAAAGAGCTGATTTGGGGTAAGAAGGGATCACTGAAAATCTGAAAACCATTTTATCCATCTACAGTACTACCAAGTCCAGTACCTCAACTGCATGTGATATTAGCAAACAAGAGAAAGGAACACAATAATAGAAAAAGGTATAAAAAGTACCCTCTCCACTTATGCAAATATACTCCTGCCTCCAAAGTGTCTTTTCCTGCTGACTCAGTAAATATGCAGGAACAAAAGTAACTGCTTTTACCAGCCAGAATTGTGCTTTGTATTTGGAGAGGATGAGGTTACTCTGAGTCTCTAAGCAACATCAGTAAGGGGACATGAAAGCCCCACGTGGTTTCATTTCATGAGAAACAGTGTGACTTCCCCTGTAATAATCTGTTCCATAAGCATATTTTATTCAGCTGCACTTCCCAGAATGGTTCCCAGGATTTCTGATCTCTCTGGTCAACACATGAGAGAAACCAGAGCACAAAAAACAAACCCAGCTGCAGAAGAAAGGGTGGGGGAAATACTATTACATAGTATTCAACATTTCATATACATATGGTCTCAGCTAATCTTTATTAAAATGTTGTGGAGAATGTGAAGCTTAGAAAAGTTAAGGTTTGGGAGGCTGAGGCAGGAGGATCTCTTGAGGCCAAGAGTTTGAGATCAGCCTGGACAACATAGCAAGACCCTGTCTTTACCAAAAAAAAAAAAAAAAATTAACCAGATATAGTGGTACATGCCTGCAGTTCCAGCAACTCGGGAGACTGAGGCAGGAGGACTGCCTGAGGCCAAGAGGTTGAGGTTTCAGTGAGTCAAGATCATGTCATGCATTCCAGCATGGATAATACAGTGAGACTCAGACTCAAAACAAATGAACGAACAAACAAAAACAAAACCACACAACTAAGATATGTAACCAAAAGTCACACCCCAGACACACTTTCCACAGGCTGAAAGAGGACAACTCTTGTGTGGCCTAGGTGCTCACATCCAAAGAGAATAAAAAATATTACATATTCAAATTCTTTCCCAACTTTTTTTTTCCCCATTTTTCTTCTTCTCCCCAGAAATCAAACCAGGAATAACCTATGCTGAACCCACGCCTCAATCATCCCCAAGCGTTTCCTGACACACGTTCTTGGTTACGGCACACCACAACTGAAGAATGGGACTCAACTTGACACTTGCCAAATCACCAAGTAAGCCACTGGAAAAGATGTGGAGAAAATCTTATTTTATTAATACTGTTATTTGCATGGTGTGATGATTTCAGGGATTTAATGGACACAGCACCAACTAACAAAATGACCCAGCATTTGGTCTTGCCTTTCTTTAGGTATAAGCCAGTAATAGCAAGAGGATGGCATTACCTAGATAATCGTAACTTGCTATCATTTCATTTTAAGCTTTGTTCATTTAGGCACCATCCCTAAAATGATGAGTGGGATTAGATCAATATTTAATTAATTTAATCCATTTGAGGAAGATTTTTAAACCCAAACTAAAAGTACATGATGTAATAGGCTAAAACCAAGGTTCACTGAGGTTCACCATGAGGCCAAAGACAACATCTACCTGCTCTGTGAGTAAATATTTAGAAAATGATCAGACTAAGGCAGCTGTACCATGGTAGTGACAGCCTATCATTTTCATGATATTACTATTGTATTCCCACCTGGCAGGTAGAGCAGGGACATATGTTGATACTTTGACATTTTGTGCCAAAGAGTGACACAACCCAGAGAACAATGATGTAGCTTCACCAAAGGCAAAAGTCCACTCTTTCTGTCATTCACAATGTGACTCGATTAACAGGACAAATTGTAATTAGCACCTCATGTCACTGAGTGAACACATACTAAGTCCTAATACCTACTAATACCATGCTCAAAACAATGTTTGCAAAGCATTTAGCTCTCAGCACAATGAGGATGTATTCCATTTTATAGAGGCATCAAGTGACTAAACCAGCACTGTCAAGCAGAACTGTCTGCAATGATGAACATTCTCTAAATATAACACTGGTCAATATGGTAGCCACATGTGGTTATTGGGACACTTAAATATGGCTAGCACAATCAAGGAACTAAATTTATTTTTAATTGTGCTTAATTTTAGTTTACATTTTATTTTATTTTTATTTTTTTTGAGTTGGATTCTCACTCTGTCACCCAGAGTGAAGTGCAGTGGCCGCTCCCAGCCACTGCAGCCTCAACCTGCTGGGCTCCGGCGATCCTTCTGCCTCAGCCTTCCAAGTAGCTGGAACTACAGGTGTGCGCTACCACGCCTGGCTAATTTTTTTGATTTATTGTAGAGATGAGATCTCGCCAAGTTGTTCAGGCAGGTCTCAAACCCGCAGGCTCAGGCAATCCACTCACCTCAGCCTCCCAAAGCGCGGGATTACAGGCTGAGCTACCGAGCCCAGCTTAGTTTATATTTTAAAAGCCACATGTGGTTAGCACTATCTCTGGCTATGAAACCCATGCATTCCTCCAACACACACACACACATTTCCCCTGCAGAGATAGTCACAGTCCCCCCCACCTCCTAAGCACATGCATGTACATTACACCTTCACACATGGCACAAAATAATTTATTATGGACCTAGAGTACTTATGTCATTGCATTTGCTAATTTTAAAAAAGTTGGGAAGCCAGGCATAGTGGCTCATGATTGCACATGCCAGCACTTTGGGAGGCTGAGGCGAGAGGACTGCTTGAGCCTGGGAGTTCGAGACCAACCTGGGCAACATAGTGAGACCACATCTCCAGAAAAAAAATTTTTTTTTTAAAAATAAAAAAAAATTAGCCAGACATGGTGGTATACACCTATTGTCACAGCTATTCAGGAGGCTGAGGCAGGAAGACTGCCTAAGCCCAAGAGATTGAGGCTGTAGTGAGCCACGATCACTATACTGCACTCCAGTCTGGGTAACAGATTGAGACCCCAACTCAAAATAAATAGATAAATAAGTAGAGCTGGGAGAGGGAGTGTAGGGAAGACTAACAAAGGAGGCTTAACTCTCAAATATCCACTCTGTATCAAGTCCTGAGCTGTATAATACAGGGAATGCCATCTTAGTAAACAAGGACTATGTGAGAAAATAACCTTTATACTGTAAAACATCTTCTAATTTTTCTAGTCATCATCAAATTACTGTCATTAAAAATGTTCCCTAATAATTCAGCCAAGTTCTTATGGCCAAGAAAATCAATATAATAAAAATGCCTGGGTGAAGACAGTCTTTTGCTTTTAATGGCCAAAGTCCCTGAGCAGGAATAATGTACAGAGAAATGCTCTGAGCATACCCATGAGTTATAGAAAAAGTAGAGACAATGATAGAGACGAAATGATAGGGGTAACTGGCAGAATAGCATGTGACATAGACTTTACTCTAAAAAACAAATCACACAAAACTCTTAGTGTTAAGTTTGGAGACTTCCAGAGCAACCCACAGATGGCTTATCTGCATCTCAGAGACCATTTTCTCTACTACCATACTATTTCATAACAATCAACCTTCACAGACTTGAACCAATAACTTGTTTAAGCTGCATTTTAAATGTGGGATTTGTGAATGAGGTAATAACTGGGCCCAGGTCTATCTCACTGAATTAAGATGTCCTATATCCCAAAATGTTTAACTTTTTTATATTCCAAAAAAGTCAAAAAAAAGCTTTTTTTGACATCCTGGATGAAGATTCTATCTTTAATAATAGCCATAATTGTTAGGTAAATCATCAAAATCATCATTCAATAAGAACATTTGTTCATATAATTAAACTTTAAGATATTTTAATGACACATTGAACCAGCACACAATCCCTAAGCAACACAGTGAAGCACAGGTTCTTTCCTTCCACAATGGACATGCCCAGCAGATCCAGGAGCCAACACCAGCTGAAACACTCCCTGCCCAGTAGGCCACAGCTAGTAAACTCTTCTATTTGCATGGACAATGGCTCTGAAAAGCAATTCACAAGCAATTGTTCCAAGGTACAGCCATCACTTCAGGAGATGACCTAGTCATGCCTCTTCAGGCTGTGTCCCTCAGCTGGACCTTTTATTCTGATTTGAACTCACTTGTCCTCACTCTACTTCCCTAAGGGCTCTATATTGGGATAGATGAAAGTGACTGCTGATAGTGTAATTGGGTAAATTCATTCAAGCAGATATCTTAGCTCAGTTAAAGCTGTACATCTTAAGAAACTCCTGATGGCACTGATCCCAATTTGGATCTTCTGGCTGAAGAAACAGTCAAGGTTACAACATTTCATTAAACCAAAACAGGCTTGCATGATACTGTACAAGGCAGTATTTGAAACTGGCAGCAGTGAGATAGATGGCAGCTGAATCAGGCATTTTAACTTGTAAAGCTTAATAATACTGTGGGTCTCATAACAGGCTAGTCCAGGTATAAATTACTAGCCTGTGTAAGGATGTTTAGGCCAGGAAAACCAGTTTTTAAAAACACTCATCGCAAGGAATAAAAGCAAAAGAATTAGAAAGAGGACAGAGTTACTCACGAAGAACCTGCACTTAAATTTCAGGCAGCAATTTAAGAACCTGTTTTGTATTATAATCATCAAAACTATCTTTTCTGTTTCTCTTTTTCAATGAAGGGAACCAAAATAGATCCTCAATAGCTTCTCATCTAGGGAAATAAAGGGCAAAATTCATGTTGTCACCTCTACAAAAAAATCAATCCAAAGCATAACAAATTAATTGTAAATAGTATTAATCAGCAGGAAATAAAAATTCAGCAAAAACCAATTTTGTTAGTTCAGGTTTTTTTTCAAAAAGGAGTATGACAAAAATGTGATGGAATCGCCAAGAGATTTACTGAGGAGAAAGGCTTCAAGAGAAAACGGGGACAGGCAGGAGGTGGGGCAGCCTTTCAAGCACCCATGGAGAAAAGAAGGAAGGCAGGTTGAGGAGGAACAGTGCAGCTTGAAGAAAGTTTGAAGATCAATAAGTAGTCCTCCAGCCAAAGACTTTCATCAGAGAAAACTCCCTCTCACAAGAACAGGTTTGTGTCAGTATCCCTGCCAAGTTCAGTGATGGGCTGGGAGCAGCCATGGGAGGATGGCATCTGCAGGACCATGGGGGAGGACCAGAAGCATACAGCAGGAGCTGTCCAGGCAGCCCCGCAGTAGGGAACACGACCCATTTTCATGGCTGCCACAGATCAAAATGCTCATAGGCCACTTCATCAATTATGTGATAGAGTGATACGGTAGAGCTCTTTAATAACAAAAACCAAAAATTCCAAAAAAGCAAAAGGCTTTAAAAATTCACATAATAAATGCAATAGGTATAATCTAGTCTTATAAATAAGAAAAATGTACCAGATTGCATTTACTTTGAACAAGTTGTGTGCCTTGGCAATAAGCTGTAAAACCACAAAACTTTATTATTAAGAATGAGAAAACAAAATTAGTATTTCTCACTGTACTATAGAAAAGCATATATTTGTGGATATTCTCGACTTTACAAACACATTTTAACAAGAAAGGCACTAGACGCTGTGTAAATACTTAATCGGCAGTAACTTCACATCTACATACAACTTAAATTCTACTGAGGTGCAAACAGATCCAAGAGAATCAGCAAGTGAGATTGACTTCTTCCCCAGGCTTTTTTTTCTTTTGACTGTTACTTTAGAAGAAAATAAATTTTCTTTTTATTAAAAAAAAAAGCCAAGACATTTTATTTCTATTCCTAATAATGTTTCCTAAAAGACCCTAAGTACTAAATGAAAGTTACAGGCAAAAAATTCAAAATGACCCACTAGTTTTACTCCTGCCCAACTCTTGATGATTAAACAGCTTAAAACTTGAGAAAAAGATATTTATATTATGTATATATATTCTATATTTTTTCTATATATTTTAATAATATATTTTATATACACTTTATATATATCTATATGATATATATATATATATATATATACACTTTTTTTTTTTTGGAGTCGGAATACTACTCTGTTGCACAGGCTGGAGTGCAGTGGCACGCTTACAGTCACCACAGCCTCCACCTGCTGGGCTCAGGGGATCCTTCCGCTTCAGCCTTCCTAGCCACCACGTCCAGTTAGTTTTTTGATTTATTGTAGAGACAAGGTCTCGCCAAGTTGGCCATGCTGGTCTCGAACCCCTTGGCTCAAGCAATCCTCTCACCACTGCCTCTCAAAGTGCTGGGATTACAGGTGTGAGCCACCACACCCTGTGGTTTGGTTTTTGTTTTCTCAAAGACTGTGCCAGAGGCTGCATTGAAACAACAACCATGTGCTAGCTATTTTATTTTCCTGTTACGGGAAATTTCCATTTTCTGCCCCATATTCTATTGATTCTATGTATAATAATACCAAAAACAGAATTTAAAACCAGGATAATTTACATGCATATGTTTATTTTCTTTTCTTTTCTTGAGTTGGAGTCTCACTCTGTCACCCAGACTGGAGTGCAGTGGCCGCTCCCGGCCACTGCAGCCTCGACCTGCTGGGCTCCGGCGATCCTTCCGCCTCAGCCTTTCAAGTAGCTGGAACTACAGGTGCACGCTACCATGCCAGGCTAACTTTTTTTTATTATTATTTATTGTAGAGATGAGGTCTCGCCAAGTTGCCCAGGCGGGTCTCGAACCCGCAGGCTCAGGCAATCCACTCACCTCAACCTCCCAAAGGCGTGGGATTACGGGCTGAGCCACCGAGCCCAGCTATACGTTTATTTTCAAAAGCTTGGCACGAGGGAATCAGAATTATGACTTTTAACTCAAGGGACTTGGTATGGGGGGAGGGGAATCACCAATTCTTAGCCACTCAAAACATTACCAATGTGCTAGATTGATTCTATCACTCGCTGATGACCTCTTGAAGTTCTTCCAAAATAGCAAGAGTCAGACCAGTGAGGGAGCCTGGTGGTCTGTGGGCACCCTTGCCAAGCACTGAAGTCATGTCTCCCTACCTCCTACTCCCCCTACAGATAACGAGCTACACAGCTCAGGGAGTCACACTCCAAGCAACACAAGCGACGGTCCTGGACCTGGAAAAAACACCACCACCTACAACGAGTTTGACACCATCATCTTGCCTGTGCTTTACCTCGTTATTTTTGTGGCCAGCATGTTGCTGAATGGTCTAGCTGTGTGGATCTTCTTCCACATCAGGAATAAAACCAGCTTCATATTCTATCTCAAAAACATAGTGGTCGCAGATCTCATCATGACACTGACATTTCCATTTAGAATAGTTCATGATGCAGGACTTGGACCTTGGTACTTCAAGTTTATCCTCTGCAGATACACGTCGGTTTTGTTTTATGCAAACATGTATACGTCCATCGTGTTTCTCGGGCTGATAAGTATCGATCGCTATCTGAAGGTGGTAAAGCCATTTGGGGACTCTCGCATGTACAGCATAACCTTCACCAAGGTTTTATCTGTTTGTGTCTGGGTGATCATGGCTGTTCTGTCTTTGCCAAACATCATCCTAACGAATGGTCAGCCGACTAAGGAGAACATTCACGACTGTGTGAAACTGAAGAGTCCGTTGGGAGTCAGATGGCATGAGGCAGTCACCTATGTCAACAGCTGCGTGTTTGTGGCCGTGCTGGTGATTCTGATCGGATGTTACATAGCCATTTCCAGGTACATCCACAAATCCAGCAGGCAATTCATAAGTCAGTCAAGCCGAAAGCGGAAACATAACCAGAGCATCAGGGTGGTCGTGGCTGTGTTTTTTACCTGCTTTCTGCCCTATCACCTGTGCAGGATTCCTTTTACGTTTAGTCACTTAGACAGGCTTTTAGATGAATCTGCACACAAAATCCTGCATTACTGCAAAGAAATGACACTTTTCTTGTCTGCATGCAATGTGTGCCTGGATCCTATAATTTACTTTTTCATGTGCAGGTCATTTTCAAGAAGGTTATTCAAAAAATCAAATATCAGAACCAGGAGCGAAAGCATCAGATCACTGCAAAGTGTCCGAAGGTCAGAAGTCCGCATATATTATGATTATACTGATGTGTAGGCCTTCAATTGCTTGTTGGAATCAGTATGTACAAAGTGTAAATAAATGTTTCTTTTCGTTATCCTTGCTTGAGCCCAACAAGGTATGAATTAACAAAACAACTAAAGTGATATGAAATTGGAGCATAATTATTTGTAACTAAGGAAAACACTAAGGCATGATGGGAATTTTGAGGTCCAGAGTTAGAGGGGCAGAAAGAGTCATGGCAGTGTCACTGCACTGCAGCCATGCCCTGGGAATGGCTGCTCTGAAGACATTTTTGCAAAAAAACCAGAAAAGACAGGGAGGATAATTCTATCTAACCTGGAAGCACAAGATTTGAGAAAGACTGCTACTTTCAACAAAGCTCATTTACTGCAGGTATAACTAACTAAATATTGATTATTAGGGCTTCCACTTTTCCATCTGTGAACTAGGGCATTTGGCCATTATCCCCCCCTCACTGTGTGTGTTTCTTTTAAACTTTTTTTTTTCCTTTGCTCATTACTATACAAATAAGTATGCGTGTATGTGATGTTTAACGGCTCCAGTTCTGATGAGATCGAGTGCGTTCAGGGTGGTATGGCCATACACTAAGGGCTTGAGTTCTAAGACCCTCTATATCGAGGTCAGAGCACACCCTAGGCTCCAAAAGTGAAGAGGCATGGGCTGGGGAACTCTTTCTGCCTTCTCTCCCTACTCCAAGCTTCACCGTGGCTCCTGTGATGCTTAATTTCATTCCTTGGGGTAAAAGACTGTCATCCAGCAATACAAATGCTTTCTCGGGAAAGCCTTAACAGAGGAGGAGTGAAAGCTTGTTTGCCGAGTAACAGAGGACATCGTGGCTAACAGACAAAACACACACACACACACACACACACACACACACACACACACACACACACACGACGTGGTACAATACTTAATTTAGTCTTGCAAACCTTCTGCAAAATTGCTCATGTGAGCAAAAATGAGGGGCACAAGAGTAACTGAGCACAACAATGACTACTGTTACTGTTGTCAGGTACAGGAACAGGATTCAGGACTACAAAATGCCTAGTAATAAGTCAGGTTTGGCAGAGGGGTTGGTGGCAAAAGGATTAAAAGGACTATCTGAGGATTTCTATCAACATAGCCATCTCTCCATCAGGATTCCAACTCTATAAATGCAATGTACACTTGAGTCCATGAATTTTTTTTTTTAAGTCGGAGTCTCATTCTGTCACCCAAGCTGGAGTACAGTGGCACACTCACGACCACTGCAGCCACAACCTGCTGTGCTCAGGTGATCTTTCCACCTCAGTCTCCCAAGTAACTGGAATTACAGGCACATGCCACCATGCCCAGCTTATTTTTTGATTTATTGAGGAGAGGAGGTCTCACCAAGTGGTCCAGGCTGGTCTTGAACCCATAGGCTCAGGCAGTCCTCTCACCTCAGCCTTCCAAAGTGCTGGGATTACAGACTTGAGCAACCATGCCAGGCTATTTTGTTTTTTTGTTTTTGAGTTGGAGTCTCACTCTGTCACCCAGGCTGGAGTGCAGTGGCATGTTCACAGCGACCACAGCCTCGAACTGCTGGGCTCAGGTAATCCTTCCCCCCTCAGCTTTCTAAGTAGCTGTAATTACAGGCACACGCCACCATGCCCAGCTAATTTTTTGATTTATTGTAGAGATGAGGTCTCGCCAAGTGGTCCAGGCTGGTCTTGAACCCATAGGCTCAGGCAATCCTCTCACCTCAGCCTTCCAAAGTGCTGGGATGATAAGCGTGAGCCACTGTGCCCAGCCAAGATAGTCCTATTTTAGATTAGCTAATGAGAAAAGGCAGTTTGAAAGGCTAATTTCTTTCTCTGCTTTCCCCAGAATGCCCGAGACAAGTTACAGTTTCCCTATAAAAAGGAGGTGCAACACTGCAGCTGGTAAAACACCTTTGGTACCACATGTCCTATCCTCTCCATCCCCAACAAGCCACAGCTCCCAGTCAAAAATCTCAAAAACGATCCTATCCACTCCACTGCTTATACAGCTACCAAATGTATGGTTTCTGCAGAACCAAAAGCATGAGAACCTACCCTCTTTAATAGCAAGTACTCCTCTACCCCAGACCTCATTTAATCCTCTAATCCAGTCCTCAATTCTAAAAAGTCTTTGCAACATTTTAAATCCCATTTTAATTTCTAATATAGTTCAGCACATTTAATGTGATGGGGTTCTATTTCTCTGAAATGACATTAGTAAGTCAATGGGACATCTTAAAACATTGGCTTAAAAAGAAAAAAAAGTCATATGACAAAAGTCAACAAAATCACACTGTGCATATTTTACACCAGTTCCCACACTGTGGTCATAAAAATTTTTTATCCAGGACAGTCAAGAGTGAATCATTAACATGACTAAATAACATCAAAAGGGATAATATAAAATACGATGCTAGTGTCAGAAGTCACAAAATGTTAACACTGAAGAAAATAATTCTACTTGGTTGTCTTTAAAAAAATTATTGGTAATTAAATAATCTCACATTTTAAATCTAAAATTTCTTACTTAGGACTTTGGGATTACATTCAATTATTTCAGGATCCTTTCAGGCGGCAATAAATAGCATACTTATTCTTCCCTTTATGCAGAAGAGAAACACATTCACAGAATTTCCCAAAGGAAATTTTTCTGCTCTTCATAAAACTGACATTCAGATCTTTCATTATAGATCTTTCAATGTGTGTGTTACTGACTCTGCTATATTCATTAAACCACTTCACAAACATTTTACTCTCATTTTGAAACAGCATGTCAGTATTTTGTTTTTCAACCAAAGTTTCAGGGAAATGGTGCCTAGGAAAATGCATAAATTCAGTTTAATTATCCAAGTCAAAATTGTGTGTCTGTGTACACATGCACATGAGAATACAGCTTAAACATAAAGAAATGTTATGATCACCATGGGGAAATGTGATATACTAGAAAAAAAACAAACTTAAGAAAACAAGGATAAAATAAAGCTCAGGGACTACTTAAATCTTATAAATACAGATTTTCTCCAGACTAAATACCACAAGAAGCCAATTAACAAACAATGAATACTAGCTAGGCACATTCCATATAAAAAGACACTGTGCACAGCATGATATATAAAATAACCTTTGGGCATCCCTAATTGACTTCTAAAAGTCAATACTTAAGAACAAATATTTTCAAATTGCTACATAATACAAGTATCTGGTAGATGTAGGATTTATTATATACCTTAGCCCTCCAACACCATCTAGTGGTAAAATTCATAAAACAAGTGAAGAAAACAACTTAGGTCCTACTTAACAGCATGCCACCACATGGCAACACCACCCAGTGCGATCCAACAGTCTTCCCTTAGACATCTTTATTAATGCTAATGTAAACAAATGTACATCCTGGAGCTGACTAGTACAATACAAGATAGAAATTTTTGAGAAGAGTAATTAACTCTTTCGAGCAGTTATCTTACAGATGTAAAAAGAACAAAAACTAAAAGTGCTGCAATTACACGTGAATTTCATGGGCAAATGCTACAAATACTGGCTATACTTTCCAAATTAACATATGAAAAAATTATAAACAAAGTACAATTTATCCATGGGTTTCAAAAGTACACAAAAGTCATCATTAGAACTAAACAGAGGAGTAAGATTTGTCAGTGTTAAACAACAGTGATTTTCAACAACTTGTCAAGAAACTGAAATTCAAATGGCAGCTTTCATTTTGAATAATCTTAAATGCGCCTTATAAACCACAATGAAAAAAAAATCATCTAAATTTATTTTTTTTATTATAATGTGATTCTCTGACCACACGCCCCTTTTTCTCTTCATTTGAAAATTCAAGATATAGAACTAAATTGGAAATTCCTTTTATTCCCAATAGTTTTGGCAAACATTCTTAATTAGTATAAACTGGTCAATTTATCTTTGAATTATGCCGGAGAATATTCTGTGGTTGCAGTCTGGGCGGACCCCAAAGTAAATCTTAGAACTGAGCCCTATGTCTGACTAAACCAGACTATGAACCAGGGCAAAGCAGACCTAAATTTTAGCCTCAGATATGAACAAACATGGTTTTCACATATGAGAAAGTGAATGGACTACTCCCATGAGCAGCACAGGGCATTTCTTAAATGTAGGGGAATGAATGTCACACACTTTGTATGATATCGAGCATCTATGGCCCCAGCCACCAAACATAGGGGCAATAACAAAAACAACAGCAACAAAATACTCTGAATCTGACAAAATGCCTCTTGGATCAGTAATGTTTACAATGAGAAAGTCCATTGGATTCCTGAACCATTTCTGGACGGAAAGAAGAATACGCTCAAGTGTTCAAACAACAGAGAAACCCAGATACCAGTAAGTCCTAACTAACTTTGGGATGGGACAGAGTATTAATAGGACATAAATAGATTTTTTTAAACTTTTCACTCCCACTTCTGTGTAATCACAAATATGGTAAAAAGAAATCGATGATTTCTACAAAGTTTATACACAAGCTTTCTTAGATGCTCACTTTGATGTTTTATATGCTTTCTGCAAATGCTTTTGAATGACGACGATAGATATCCCACAGAAAGTTATCTAGTGGCAAGTTAAACGCAAATAATAAGAATAATAACGATCAAATCTTATACAGTGCTCACCAGTCACTGTCCCAAGTGCCTTACATATATAAACTTTTTAATCTCCACAGCCACTTTACATAGTAGATATCTTATTATCATGCCATTTTACAGATGAGGAAACTAAGGCATACCCGTCACATGGCTGAAAAGCAAAGTGAGATGGTAGTAGCTTATGAAGCTGGGAGTCTAAAGTCCATGCTGTTACCAGGACAGCATCACTTTCTCTCCCCACTCCACCCCACCCAAGGAGGCTTCTTCCCCTGGAATTCACTCAGTACCCCCATACAACGAGGCGCCTGAACTGGAAATCTGAGTCCCCACTTTTCCTCACTTCCCATCAACAGTTCTATACTAGAGTGGGCGCGGTGGCACACACCCATAATCCCAATAGTTTGGAAGGCCGAGGTAGGAGGATCACTTGAGTCCAGGAGTTCAAGACTAGCCTAGGCAACATAGCAAGACCTCATCTCTACTAGAAATTTAAAAATTAGCCACACGCCCATAGTCCCAGACACTTGGGAGGCGGAGGTGTAAGGATCACCTGAGCCCAGGAGGGTCAGGCTGCAGTGAACCATGATCATGCCACTGTACTCCAGCCTGAGTGACAGAGTGAGATCCCTGTCCAAAGGGGGGAAAAATGGAAGAAAAGAAAATTCTGTACCAAGTCCTGCCTCTCTGATCCTAGAAATGGTGGCCAAGCCAGGTATCTGCCCTGCCTGGATCTGCACTGGGGTAGCTCAGCCCTAGTGGGAGAATGTCTGGTCTGATGGATAAGAAAGGATTTGAGGCAGGAAGACCCGGATCTCACCATTCACTGTGCACCATGTTTTCAGACTGATGGCAACGGGGACTACTTGAGGTCTTGACCTTTCTGTTCCTTCCTAGTGTCTAGGACTTTTAATTCAGAATGATTAACTTCTAATAAAATAGAGATAGCTGCCGGGTTCGGGGGCTCAGCCTGTAATCCCAGTGCTTTGGGAGGCCGAGGTGAGTGGATTCCCTGAGCCCGTGGGTTCGAGACCCGCCTGGGCAACTTGGCGAGACCTCATCTCTACAATAAAATCAAAAAATTAGCCAGGCGTGGTAGCGCGCGTCTGTAGTTCCAGCTACTTGGAAGGTTGAGGCGGAAGAATCGCCGGAGCCCAGTAGGTCAAGGCTGTGGTGACCGGGAGCGGCGCGCCACTGCACTCCAGTCTTAGTGACAGAGTGAGACTCCAACTCAAAATAATAATAATAATAATACAGATAGCTAATGTTCATGGAGCACTCCCTACATACCAGGCATTGTTTCCAGCACCAGGGCCAACCACTTTAATCCCCACAACAAATCCATGAGGAAATCCTAGCATGTCCCCTAGTTAGAGGTGACGAAATGACTTTCCCAAAGTCACAAAGGTAACAAAAACTGTTGCTGGGATTCGAACCCAGGCAATTTGGGTCCAGAGGCCCCAGTTTACACAACAGCTCAATTCCAAAATGAAACGTATTCCTCAAAGTCTTATCAATACTGCCAAAAGACAGACCTTGTTAATTATTTATGTTACCAAAGTGCTACTTACACAGATAAACTGGATCAACACCCTAATCAAAGCTAGGGTAAACTACCTGTAGTCCCAGCACTCTGGGAAATCAAAGTGGGAGGATTACTTGAGCCCAGGAGTTCGAGACCAATCTGGGCAACAAAGCAACACATCGTCTCTAAAAAAGTCAAAAAATTGGCTGGGCATGGTGGTATATGCCTGTAGTCCCAGTTATTCAGGAGGCTGAGGTGGAAAGATGGCCTGAGTCCAGGAGGCTGAGGCTGCAGTAAGCCATGATTGTGCCACAGCCCTCAGCTTGGGTGACAGATGAGACAATTAAAAGAAGAAGAAGAAGAAGTTGTAAAAAAAATTTAAATTAAAAAAAGGCTGAGTTTGAACCTGGGAAGCCCTCTCCACTCAAGCCTGAATAAATTGCATTAAACAAAAAAGACAATATCCAGTGTTAAGAAAACACTAAGTCAGTCAATAATTCATTTTTGATCATTTTATTCATTTATAATTAGAATAGCCATATAATATATTGTCAAAAACCTGGACACTTTTGAGAGAGAGTGTGTCACTCCCTGAGCTGGCATGGCAGGTATAAACTGGGACAGTGTGAGCAAACAAACACATGGCCCCACCCACACACTTCTAGCTGGTGCGGTGGCTCACGCCTGTAATCCCAGCACTTTGGAAAGCTAAGGTGAGAAGACTGCCTGACACCAGGGATTTGAGACCAGCCTGGGCCACATGGCGAGACATTGTCTCTACCAAAAAAAAAAAAAAAAACCCAAAAACCTATCCGGGTGCAGTGACACCAGCCTGTAGTTCCAGCTACTTGGAAGACTGAGGCAGAAGGGTCTCCTGAGTCCAGCAGGTCGAGGCTGCGGTGGCCATGTGTGTGCCACTGCACTCCAGCCTGGGCAACAGCGAGATTCCTACTCAAAAAAAAAAAAAGAAAAAGAAAATACATTTCTGCATTGGGATTACATCACCTAGTAAAACAAGCAGCTAAGGACAAGGAAAAAACAAAAACTCCAAGAATCCAGAGAGAAGCCTTGACTGTGAGGCTTCTTCCATGAAGCTAACACAGACTGTGAGTCCCTGGATGCTGAATTAACAGCTATTCAACAGAAATCTCTCATGGATGCTTGCTGGGAGCATAGGTAATGGTTTTCTGAGTTAGTGGCTTGTTGCTTGTGATTTTGCTTAATGCCACATGAAATAATGCAGCCCTCCCAAAGTGCATGTTTGTTTGGTTTCCTGAAGGAATACATAATCTCAAATCTACTTTACATTCTTTCTCTGCTCCAAACCAAAAACCACCACAAATGTTTCTTAATGCTATTAACTGCTGGGTACAAAATGCATCTTCCATATGATGTCAAGAGATCTTAAGAGGTACAGACTACATTTATTCGCATTTCCAAGGACCTGGAATGCTTAAACAAACAGGCGAAGCAGCGGGCAGAGCCACCTGAGAGCACCGGTGTACTCTAAATACAGCAGCCAATGGGATAAACGTTGCCCACAAGAAGTCTGTGATTCTCCTGAAAGAGGCTGATGGTCCCTGAGCCCATTCAAGTAGAACTCTGGTTCTGAATAAATTCTCCTGTCATAATTAACTCACACAAGTGTCACCACAAGGCCTCATTCAACTCACCCATATTAGTTCACGCCTGCTGCTGTAAAAAAATTCTTTAAACTGGGTAACTTATTGCTCGCAGTTCTGGAAGCTGGGAAGCCCAAGATCAAGGAGCCAGCAGATTCAGCCAGCGGGTGATGAGGGCCAGTCCTGCAGGGATGGTGCTTTCTGTGTCCCCAGTTGATGGAAGGACAAAAGGGCTAATGCTTCCTTAAGTCTCTTAGATAAGGGCACTAATCCCACCCAGACGGGTCCCACCAAGGCCCCATCTCTTAACATACGGGGGTTTAGATTCCAACATGTGGATATTGGAGGGACACAAACATTCAGACCATCTGCCCACCTCATGATCGTGGAGAATCAGTCAAGAACAGCCAACGCAGCTGCCCCTGAATGGCCCATCCCAAGACTACATACAGAAATTTGGCCTCACCGGTTCTTCATTCTGAATAAGCTGGTCCATACAAAACAGCATAAGAATAACTGTGCTCAAATTATTAACCATAAAGATAATGCAGATCTCTAGAGCATTAATTGCCTAAAATCACATAGAATTCCAGGCAGGCCACCATGGAAATTAACAACCCTCACACAATCCAGAACCACAAATGGAGTGTGCTTAGCTAATATCTTTGCTAGACAGAAAAGACAACTGATTTTACATCATTTCAAGTGTGGCTTACTCTTTGGGTGGATAAAAACAAATCCAAAAAAACCTCCACGGGTGATCAGCCACAGCATTTCCTTTTACCTCCCTCCATCAACCCTCAGTCAAGTTCCCTGAAATGTCAACACCACAGCCCCTCCCTGCCACTTGCTGAGTCCCAGCTCCTTCCACATCACCACAGCAGGGACAGGCAGTATTTGTTTATCAGAGTAACTCTGGGAAAGTTTATCTGGGGAAAAATGAAGTAGTTCCCTGCTAAGTCTCATTCCAGCTCCCTCAGTGACTTCCCAAGGCTCGTTTTCCTAAGTTGTTCTTCTCTCAGTGTAATCCAAAAGGCTGAGCAGTTAAAGCCCTAAGTAAATAAACTGCCCTATAAAGCAGTGTGGCACCCTCTGAGTCACCTGTCCTATGTTGAATCACTATGCAGGTGAGGGGCTCAGACACCTACAAAAGGATACCAAAAGTGTGCCGATCTAAGTAATTTAATGCCCCAGGATGGTATTATCTGAAATATTCATAGTCATGGTTTTCAGACTAATTCCATTACCCATCTTTACTTATAGACCCTGAGCACAGAGATGGGGGATATTTCTTCTCTTCAGTATATTTTGGTAACAAATATTCACTCAACAAACACTTCTGAGTGCCTACAATGGGAGCAGACACTGAGGACACCAAAACAAAGAAGCCAGCAAGGACAGTCAACACCCAGTCTAGGTACACAAGCCATGCCAGAGGAATACTTGTAACACTGAGGAATTGGGGACACGTCGAAAGACAGGGAAGCCTTGCGAGCAGATGGTAGCAAAATGAAGAGAATGAGAAATGACCCATTTCTGAGAACTGAAGGTGTAAAGGAAATTCCTCCCTTTTGCTTCCTCGGCATCTTTCAAAAACATACAGAAAAGAGGACATACATGCAGAAAAGTTTTTGCTTTTGTAACAAAGTTATAAGTTCTGATTCTTTGCTAACGTCAACTGAAATCCATTCCTTCTGATTCTTAAGGTTTCAACCCAGGCTGGGCACAGTGGCTCACACCTACAATCCCAGCACTTTGGGAAGCCAAGGTGAGACTGCCTGAGCTCAGGGATTTGAGACCAGCCTGGGAAACTTGGAAAGACTTCATCTCTACGATAAATCAAAAACTTAGCCAGGCGTGGCAGTGCATGCCTATAGTTCCAGTTACTTGGAAGACTGAGGCAGAAGGATCGCCTGAGCCCAGCAGGACTAGGCTGTGGTGGCCATGAGCATGCCCCGCTGCACTCTAGCCTGGGAGACAAGAGTGAGACTCTAACCGCCCCCAAAATAAAGTTTAAGCCTAATCTAATTCTAGCACACAGAAACTCTGAGCACTTTACTAACTGGAATTAGATAATCACCCATGACTCAATGCTAGCACCTATATCAAAGTGCAGTGTTGTGAACTGCCCTATAAAACATGTCAAAGGTGCGCTTATTAGTTCATTTTGTAAACTGTTACTTCTTCTAATTCACCAGAAGGGGGTGATACTGTACCAGACATGTTCTCCGATGAAGGCAAGGGCACACTTGCCAAGGAATTTCCATGTCCTATTACTCACTGCAAGACTAAAAAAGGCATTATTTTACACCACAGTGACTTATATCATGTTTTAAAGATATAATTTCTGCCCCCTTTCCTCCACTACTGTGAATCAATAAGGGTTTCATGCTTCACACAGGGAAACATAAAAAGGCCTTTATGGACTCAAGATGGACGCCAGCCTGCTTTTTATAGGCAGCTGATGACAAGCTGAATGGAAACTCACTGGAAACAATAATAGACATATTTCAGGATTACATGTGTTAGACTCGCCGTCTTTTGTTAGTATGAATACACAAGGGATGTTTATATATAACTAGTCTTCTGACTAACGAAGCAGGGGCCTGCCTGGAAATGGTACTGGAGAAAGAAAACACGTAGGCGTCCGAGAGCACGTGGGGTGGGCTGCGGGTGGCAGGCCCAGCAGGGGTCTGTGGAGGGCTCTGAGAAAAAACATGATCAGGAGGAAATCTCACAGTACTTTAATCTTAGGAGTCCACAAAAAGAAATGGGAACTTAGAACTATTTACTGTGCATCCAAATACCACAGGCAAAAGAAGAACAAATGTTGTTTATTTTAGATTTTGTTTTCTAAAAGTAAGACTCTTGAACACAAGGACCATGTCCACTATTATTTTACTGTAACTATTATTTGGTTATTATTTACTTTGTATTATAATACATGGTGTCTGGTGTGGAATAACACCAAGTTAACTGTATTGCTAAAAGTCATATTAAAATTTTTAAAAAACATGAAAATACAGTCAATAAATGTTTTTTGTCAGGTAAAATATCTTTTCAAACATTTGTAAGATACTTATTTCCAATTCTAAGAAAAATGTATACACACTCATATTTGATTTGACCTCAACCTGTCAAGATGCCCAGAGCAAACTTTGTGGTGGCAGGGTCAATTTAAATCCTGCACGTAAATATTTCAAAGCTGGGTGCGGTGGTTCACGCCTATAATCCCAGCACTTTGGGAGGCTGAGGTGAGGGGTTCAAGATCAGCCTGGGCAACTTGGTGAGACCCCATCTCTACAATAAATCAAAAAATTAGCTGGGCATGGTGGCATGTGCCTGTAGTTCCAGCTACTTGGAAGACTGAGGCAGAAGGATCGCCTGAGCCCAGCAGGTCAAGGCTGCAGTGGCCAGGAGCATGCCACTGCCCTCCAACCTGGGTGACAGAGTAAGACTCCAACTCAAAAAAAAAAAAAAAAAGAAAGAAAAGATTTCAAAATCGTTCACAATTATGCTCATGTTTCCATAAGCTCCATACACTAGGATGGCTGGGGCCAGTTTCCAGAACCCGGGTGACAAGTTGAGGTAAATAAGGAAGATCCCACTTTCAACACTTTCCTGCTAAGAAGAGGGAGTAACAGCAGACAATGTAAGCACAGTTTTTTTTAGTTTTTTTGAGATAGGGTTTTACTCTGTGGCCTAGGCTGGAGTACAGTGGCATGATCACAGCTCACCACAGCCTATACCTTCTGGGCTCAGGCGATCCTTTTGTGTCAGCTTCCTGAGTAGCTGGGATTACAGGTCACAGACCTTGTTTGTAGAAACATGGTCTTGCTATGTTACTCAAGCTGGTCTCCAACTCCTGGGCTCAAACAATCCTCCCGCCTCAGCCTCCCAAAGTGCTAGAATTACAGCAATGAGCCACTGCACCTGATAAGCAAAGATTTATATCATTCGTAGACATCCAGTGGGGGGAAAATGATGAGAGAAGATAAGATGAAATATAAAGTTAATGGCTCCAGAAGAATCACACGCTACTGCGTTTGTAGCATAAGTCCCCTTTGATCTCCTCCTTGGGTATCATTAATCTGCAACTGCTCTAGCCTCACTCTCTCTATCAGTCTCCCAGGAAGCTCTCTTTCTCATTTACAACACCCTATCAGTGCCCTGATCATCAAAATTTCTGTTCTCAGGACACATGTCCACATGGGTGCCTACAGCTATGGATAACTGATGAGTGACTGGAAAGGAACGCATGCAGGTGAAGTTGAACAAACAAAACGGGCTGGGCAGTGGGACATCTGCCTGGATTACAATGTTCCTCCAAGTGTAAGAACAGAAGGTCCAAAATAGGCAGGCGGGGATAGTCACACTCGGCTACATTCCTGAATTACCTGGACGCTTTGAAAATATAGATTCTGGCCAGGCGCGGTGGCTCATGCCTATAATCCTAGCACTTTGGAAGGCCGAGGTGAAAGAATTGTGTGAGTTCATGGGTTCGAGACCAGCCTGGGCAACTTGGTGAGACCTCATCTCTACAGTTAAAAAAATAATAATAATTTATTGGCCAGGCATGGTGGCACATGCCTGTGGTTTTGGTTACTTGGAAGGCTAAGGTGGAAGGATCACCTGAGCTCAGCAGGTCAAGGCTATGGTGACCGTGAGCATGCCACTGCACTCCAGGTGACAGACTGAGACTCTGGCACAAAAAGAAAAAGAAAAAAAAGAAAATATTCCTCAGTCAAAAACACATGGATTCTGATTCAGTCCCTTTGAAGCAGTGTCTTGGAATCTATATTGTAAAAGCTCCCCAGGTGATGATGATGGCCAATCAGGTATATAAATAATGGCCTTAAAAATGCCAGAGAAGCCAAGTACAATGACTCACTTCTGTAATCCCAACACTCTGGAAGTCAGAGGCAAGAGGATTGCCTGAGCTCAGGGTTCTAAGGGTTCAAGACTAACCTAGACAACTTGGCAAGCCCTCCTCTCTAAAATAAATTTAAAAATTAGCCTGGCATGGTGGCGCACACCTGTAGTTACAACGACTTGTCAGGCTGAGGCAGAAGGATTGCCTGAGCCCAGCAGGTCGAAGCTGCGGTGGCTGTGAGCATGTCACTGCACTTCTATCTTGGTGATAGAGTGAGACTTCAACTCAAAAAAAAACCCAAAAAAACTAATTTTATGTGTGCATACAGTCAGAAATTCTTCATGAGAAAATACACTTTTCCTATATTCCCACAGTGTCCTAGTGTACACTCCTCTCAGATGTTTGGTGAATTAATAAATCAGCGTTTACTGTTCACTTAGCTATAAGAAAGCTGCTGGTCTGGGGAAGGAACTCTAAACTCTGGAATGTAAAGACCACTCCAGAGTCCAGTCCTGCCGCCTTCTAGCTTCGAACTTATTTCAATCTCCTAAACTCTATTTCTCATCTGTAGATAGGAACCCCAAAGGGTTGCTGCGTGTTTTGTCTGTGAAAGGATAACGGGAAGAGAGTTCTCCTCAATCAAGTGAGTGTGTGCGTGTGTGCCTTGATCTGCCGATGAGCTTTTGAGTGCCCAGCTGTCCCCTCTCCCCCTTTCCTACCCTGCCTACCTGCCAATCTAACCATCGAATGGAGGTCACACACTGGCTGCTCCCGAGTCAAAGACAGAGCATAGTCAGGTTCTGTTGTAGCCCACAGGGTATTTGTCAGGCCTACAAAGGTTGGTCAAGGATTAGATTTAGACACCAATCTGTGAAATCAGAGGAGACACAAAAGGGCAGTGCCAGAGCAAGGCTCCAGGGGCTGCTCTGCCAGGGTTCAAATCCCAGCCCTAGGAGCTATGGACCTGATATAACATCTCCATGCCTCCGTTTCCACATCTATTATGAAAAGGTGGAGGAAAGGAAGTAACAGGACCTGCCTTACTCATGGAGTCGCTGTGAGTACTCAATGAGTTAAAACACATAAAGTGTTGAGAACAGTGTGTGCAACGAGCGCCCCATGTTCTGATTACACTGGCTCATCCAAGAGGCATCCACACTGGACCTTGGCAAGCTCCGGGAGACAGACAGACCCTGGGTGGGCCATTAACTCCCCACTTCTCCATAATCCCTCTGCTCCCGGGTGCCTTAACGTAGCAGTCCCCAACCCTTCTGGCATCAGGGACCTGTCTCGTGAAAGACAATTTTTCCAGGGACCAGGAGAATGGTTTCAGAATATTTCGAGTGCATAACACTTATTGTGCACTTTGCTTCTATTATTACTACATTGTAATATATAATGAAATAATTATACAACTCACCATTTTTTTAAAAAGGTGCAACAGAAGTGGTAAGTAAAATAATGGGCAGGCCATACAAGGATTATAGTTAAGTATTGGATTTTGATGTAAAGTCCGCCTCCAGATGCGGGCTTGAAGTACATCAACTCACTTACCACCCACTGATAGGGTTTTGATATGAGTCTGCAAGCAAGTGATGTATTAGGGCTCTGTGCAGTCAAACCTCACTGCTAATGTTACTCTGTATTTGCAGCCTCTCCCCAGTGCTAGCATCATCACCGTGTCAGCTCCAGCTCAGTTCATCAGGCATTAGATTCTCATATGGAGCATGCAACCTAGATCCCTCGCATGTGCAGTACACAATAGGGTTTGTGCTCCTATGAAAATCTAATGCCACTGCTGATCTGACAGAAGATGGAGCTCAGGCAGAAAAGCAAGAGATGGGAAGTGGTTGTAAATACAGATGAAGCCAGCTGCCCAACTCCTGCCGTGAGACCAGGTTTCTCAAGGCTACAGTCTGTGGCCCAGGGGTAGGGGACCCCTGTCTTAAAAGGTCTGCTTCATTTGGTGCACCTGCCATCAGGAGAGCACCTGGAGAGCTATACCTTCAGCCTTGGACTTCACAGTTCCTGGCATTAAGTGGAAAGCAAGCAGCTCCTGTCTAGGAAATTAGAACGTCCTCCCCAGTCATACCCAAAACAAGTATGTAGAAGTCGAGATGTGTAAGAGCGCTGAAACAGTCAGTGGGTATTTTTGAGACTGTCCGTGCAAACAGTATCTCCTACAATAAATCAGGGAGGTCTTGAGAGTTGCAGCTTAGAGACTGTTAATGCCAAATCGTCCATTTAGTCAGCAAAATGTTTACATCTGAAGGACTCCGCAATAGGCCCTCATAATAACCAGGCTCTAATGGCTTCTCCCTACATCCACTTGTTGTGAAGTTTATTTACCCACTAGAGCTCATTGCAGCTAAAGCTAACAAGCCTCTCTGTGCACATTGGTGTGTTCTTAGCCACTCAGTCAAAGCATCAGCGAGGACTACTGGGGCCCTGCCGGGTCCTGGGGAAGGATCCCTCTGGTAGAGCTAAGTGGAAGTTTCTCTAAACCAGCTCCGGGGGTCCTACGAGACTCTGCCCGAGGATCAATAGTGACCATTAAGTTTGTATGTGAGACACAAAACAAGAACATGCACTTCATGAGGGGAAGAACTTGGGGATGCATTAGACACTACTCCATCTCCAAGTGCAGAACATGGCCTCCTAGACAGCAAGTGTATATTAAGTAGCCAGAACAGTGCCTGGCCTGTCATAAGCACATCATAGGTACTAGCGAGTACTACAACCGCAAATGTATTGGTTATGTTTTAAGTCAATTACCTTTACAAGGTATAACATGCTAACCCCTAATCTGAGAGGGCGTGTATGTAATGTTTACCTAAACCAAAGAAGTCACCCGGTGGTCCAGCAGGGAAAGACATGGGTTTATTCAAACTTAGGGGAGAGAGACATGGAGGGTGGCAGGTCAGTGAAGAGAATCTGCACCTCAGCGCAGTATAGCAAGCAGGCTAATTATTCAAATTCCTATCCGATGTGTTCAATTATATTAAGAGTGACAACTACATTGTTTTCAGCTTTGCTTGCTCACCTGCACCCTGTGAATCAGTACTGGGAATATGCATACAGAGACAAGCCTTGGCCAGAGGCCACTTCTTGAGAGAGGGGACAGAAAAAAGCCAAGTATAGGGGGAAGACAGTCTATGTCCAGACACTACCTCACACAAGCTAAGCTGTTTTCCATAATTTGGCAATGGAACCTGAGTGAACACACACGAAATGTGGGAGCCTTTTAAAGAGCATTTCAGGTTGTTTCTTTCTTTCTGATTCTGAGTAACAGACTTCGAAGAGGCCTGGGTAGCCAACTTCTGAGTACTTTCAAGTCTAGTGGCACTGATGTTCAATGGGAAAGACATGAGAGCACACTGTAGGACATTCCCAATCATACTACAGAGCCTGAAAAGAACTAATAATATGAAGAGTTAAAACAGCAGCACAAACTCAGCAAAATGTTAATACATGAGTTTATCTGAAGTCCTATACGTCATCTATTAGTAATATCCAAATACGGAAAAATGTGACAAAAATGACAACAGCAATGCCTCTTATCTAGCAGATGTGGGCAGTGGTGTTGAAATGCTTTTTCCCTCTGGTAATTCTGCATTTCCAGGCAGCGCCAATTACCACTCATCTCCATATATGTACATTGTGTGGATATTGACAATTTCCTCTAAAAAGGGTATTTCGGGTAAAACCATGTCTTACCCATCAGTTCTCCACCTGATACCACTGTGACCCTTTCCTAAAAGTCTCCACCTGCCACTCCCCCTCCCCCAAAGTCTAGCCTTGCTCTTAAGTAGAAATCTTGTACCTGCCCTTCCTTCCATTATTCCATCAAGAAACTGTAAAAGGAAATCAGAAGTAAATGAGCTTAAAGACAATGACTCACAGAGTTGACCCTCCATAGGATAGCAAGACTGTCACTTCAAGTACCCTTTGGCAAGGACTGTTTAGTGATCTCCAGGAGGCCCTGAGGGCTGGCAGTGGGCCTCTGTCCCCTCCCAGGGAAGAACAGTCTTTTTACTTTGGGCAAAAACAATCTCAATTTTTAAGCCCACATGGGTGCTGAAATGTCTCTTTAAGACCTTAAATTTTTTCCTTTTTCTCTTACTCTTAGAAAAAGGAAATGACAATTGTCTGTTTCCTCCAAGGACGCAGAAGAATGTAGGGGAAAAAAACGAATTTCACAATGGCAAAGCTTAGAAAAGAAAACCTATTTAGATTGCTGCCTGGCTGTTCACTCTCTGGGTGATGTGGAAATGTGGGGGAAAGTAATAGAAAATTGGAAGGAAAAAAAAAGCCGGGCTGGATTCTGGATTCTGTATTACTGAAAGAAGAGAACTAGCTTTGACACCCTAAACATCTTCCTCTTTGTTTCCATGGCTCAGTCTTCATTAAGTTCTATCTAACTACAGCAGCAGAGGGACCCACTATCTTGTGGTTTCTGTCAAGTTCCTGATTTTCATCCGTGCTGAAATACAAGCAAGAGCTCTGTGTTAACAGTGTTACCCTGGCACCTGCACTGAGACCCATTCTGAAATGAGTGCTGTCTGACCCTCGCAGATGAAGTGCTGGATGCAGGTAAGAAACCCGCTTTTCCATGAAATGACTATGTATGTGAATGGTGCAGGGGAACAGAAAGGGGGAGTTCTAAGCTGGGCAGCAAAATCACTTAGGTTTTTCTCATCTACTTGTTTGACAACTATAATTGTTTGGTATGTTAATATATTTTCTCATGCTAATTTGGGGATCCAAATCTGAAATATTAACAATTGATGATTATTTAGGATTTCCAATTGTGGCTGCCAAAATATATCTGTAACGAAGAGACACCAAAGAAAAGGTTTAATAGGTGTTCATGCAGAACAAACATTTCAAAAGCTTATAAATGTGGACCAAAACTGCTTCTTAAAACTGCAAATTCAATTACAGTAATATTTATGCATCAGTGTGAATATGTTTTCGTTTGCAATTGCATGTGTGTAGAGATATACAATTGTATTTGTTTATATGTTATTTACATAGATAAAAGTGTTTATCTTTGTCATTATTGGGATAAGCTAGCACCCACTAACACTTAAAATATTTACTTGCCTTTAAAGAGAATTATACACCACAAAAATATCTATCCTACGCATACTGAAAATTTGAGTTCATATGCTATTTATTTATGGTCTATAACTCATCAGCTAAATTACTAAAAACACTTTGACCATTATAAATTTAAATTATATTGAGGGGAATTAGCACAGACCCACAATGTCAGAATTTCAACAAATCCCATGCAATTCACCTAGTCTAGTTCATGTGTGCTTCACTAAAATGTATAAATACTAGTCCTACCTACACATACATATGTGTGCACACATACACAATTACACACTGGGATACACACATTGTAATGCAGTAACCTCAAATCTGAGAGTGTTTGTAATAATGCTTACCTATTCCAAAGAAGTCACCCAGAGGTCCAGCAGGGAAAGACACTGGTTTATTAAAGCTTAAGAGAGGCACCAATGGAGGAGGGTCGGCAACGAATTCACACCTCGGGGTGGTATAGCAAGCAGTTTTATAATCAATCAAGTTAATTATCATTGATTAAAAGCAGGAGCTAGACTGTCTTCAGTTTTGCTTGGTTACCTGCATTCCATGACTCATTACCAGCAATGGGGGGGAGAATATTCTATGTCTGGGCAATACCTCACACATGTGAATTGTTCATTGCCATGTCTATTTCTTTTTTTTTTTTTTTTTTTTTGAGTCAGAGTCTCACTCTGTCACCCAGGTTGGAGTGTAGCGGCACACTCATGGCCAACGCAGCCTCGACCTGCTGGGCTCAGATGATCCTTCCACCTCAGCCTCCCAAGTAGCCCTGGAACTACAGGAGTGAGCCACCACATCCCACTAATTTTTTGATTTATTGTAGAGACGAGGTCTCCCCACGTTGCCAAGGCTAGTCTCGAACCACTGGGCTCAGGCAATCCTCTTGCCTTCGCCTCCTAAAGTGCTGGGATTACAGGCGTGAGCCACTATGCCCAGCCTCACTGCATGTCTATTAAACCCTTATAGGAAAATATGAAGCGACTCCAAAGAACTCAAGGCATGAAGACCCAGAAAGGGAAAGTGGGCAGGCAGTGGAGAAAGACTTATCATTTACTGAGTGTTATATATAGTGCCTATTTCTTTTCTTTTTTTTTTTTTGAGTTGGAGTTTCACTCTGTCGCCCAGACGGGAGTGCAGTGGCCGCTCCCGGCCACTGCAGCCTCAACCTTGCTGGGCTCCGGCGATCCTTCCGCCTCAGCCTTCCAAGTAGCTGGAACTACAGGCATGCACCACTATGCCCAGCTAATGTTTTGATTTACTGTAGAGATGAGGTCTCGCCAAGTTGCCCAGGTGGGTCTTGAACCCGCGGGCTCAGGCAATCCACTCACCTCAGCCTCCCAAAGCGTGGGATTACAGGCTGAGCCACCGAGCCTGGCTATAGTGCCTATTTCACACATGAGAGAGCAGGTGTGCAGGGTCACCGGCTCATCTCCCCAGAAGCCTAAATCCCCTGAGCACAGGGAGGCTGCCTGCACTCCACTCATGGCCGCTGGCTCCTGCAGCCCACAGGGCTCACATCAGCTCCATTGCCACAACTGCATCCACTTCCTGCCCTTCCACCCAATCACCAAATCACCATCAGCATGACCCTCAGTCCCCATCAATCCTCTTCAACTACTTGCATCTTCAATCCTGCATTTTTAGGACAGATGTTGAATCTAGTACTATGAGCATTTACTTTGGGAAAAAGTAATAATTAAAACCAAAGATTCTAATTATCACTGACATCTTTAAACAGAATGCAACTGAAAAGGAGGGGACAGAAGGGGGGGAAACAAAGGCAGGAGAAATGAGGAAAAATCACTTTAAAACAGCTCATGGTTTATACCAGGCAACAAAGTACTAAGTAACCACCCCTATAAGAGGTCAATCCTACAAGAGGAACTCTCTAGCCCTCCCATGCCATTTCCTTATCTGTAAGACAGTGCTGTAAGCATTAAATTAGATAATATTTTTAAAGTATTATGTGTTACTTAACAATGGGGATGAATTCTGAGAAATGTGTTGTCAACCACTTTGCAGTATTACGTGCTAACTCCAAATCTGCAAGGGCTTGCGCATAATGTTTACTTGTTCCAAAGAAATCACCCAGAGGTCCAGCAGGGAAAGGCTTTGGTTTAATAAAACTACAGGAGGCACCGATGGCAGTAGATGGGTGAAGAATCTGCACCTCGAGGCAGTATACCAAGCAGTTTTATAATCAAAGCAAGCAAGTTACTTCTTCAAATTCCTATACAGTGTGTACAATTACTTTGATTAAGAGTGACGACTACACTGTTTTCAGCTTTGCCTGGTCACTTGCATCCCATGACTCATTACTGGAAATATGCGTACCCCTCAGAGACCAGAAGCCACCTTTGGTGGGAGAGGGATGAGGGCAGAAAGAAGCCAGGTATAGGAGGTAAATAGTCTATGTTCAGATGATAGCCCACATGCAGTTTTGTGAACATCACAGAGTGTACTGAACAAACCTAAATGTTATAGCCTACTCCGTTATGTAGCTCCACTATGATCTTATGGGACCATAGGCATATGTGCAGTCCACTCTTGACCAAAACGCCATTATGTGGCATGTGACTGTATGTATAGAAAGTATTCAGTAAATGAGGGCTGACATCATTATTATTGTTTTTACTGTTATCTTGTTAGAGACAGGTTCTTACTCTGTCACCCAGGCTGGAGTGCAGTGGTGTGTTCAAAGTTCACGGCACACTCGAACTCCTGGGCCCAAGTATTCCCACCTCAGCCTCCCAAGTAGCTGGGACTACAGGCACAAGCTACCATGCCCAGCTAAATTTTTTTTTTATTTTAATTTAATTTTAAATTTTGGGGTTCTTTTTTTTTTTGGTAGAAACAGGGTCTCACTATGTGGCCTCAAGCAATCCTCCCACCTCAGCCTCCCAAAGTGCTGGGATTAGAGGTGTAAGCCACCATGCCCAGCCTGTTTTCACTATTATTATAAAGACTAACCTTAACAAGGCAAATGTATATGCAATTATGTATCAGACCATTTGGAAATATAATTCAGTCATTTCAATACCTTTGTAGATCAAAACAGATAAATTAGATAGAACGTAAAACTACTTTGCTATAACGGTGCTTTTCCAACTTGCACTTCAGAATCACCTGGAAAGCTCATTAAAACGCATATCCCGAAGGCTCACCTACTCCATTTCTGATTTAGTAAGTCTGGGCTAGGGCTTAAGAATCTGCATTTCTAGCAAATTTCCAGGTGACATTGAGACCCACTTATCTACATTCTCGTTATATAGCTCCTCTTACTAATAAAACTGTTCACAAGTTTTTCATTCAATCTAAGTGAGTTAATTAGTGGGCACAATAATAAAAGCATCCTTAAAAAAGAAAAGACACTATAATATTCCCACAAGGTCAAACATCACATTATTTTTCACCAATAAAAAAAGAAAAGGAAAAGAGGGTCAAGTATTTCCTATTAGATCTAAAGCGAACTGCCCAAAAGGAATCCTGTGGAACAATGTTCACACTGTAAAATGCCTCTAAGAGTAAATTTAGGTGTTAAGGCTTCCCTAGGCCTAAGGCTCTCTCTTCTGAGAATCCAAAGGTCTTCAGGTTTATTCCATTTGGTCCCAGCATTTCTTTGATAGTTAGGTCAATAACAGGTGAGCAGTCTCTACAATACCAAAGACAGACCAGTCCAGAGGGGGCAGGCTGATACCAACAAAAGCTTCTTCTGCCATCTTCTCCTGGGCATCCACACCTGCTGAAGGCTGTCTGGCCAAGGAGGATAGACTTGCAAATTCCTCGCCCCGGACCTGCCAAATCAGAAATGCTGGGGTTGGAGCCCAGCAGTTTTAACAAGTCCTGCAGATGATTTTGTTGCCCACTCAATTTTGAGCTCCACTGGGTAGTGACCCTACGGCCTGGGAGAGCTCTTGTTTACACCTGTTGGCCAGGCATTTTGTAAATAGCACTCCTTTTTATCTTAAAAGTGTCCCAGTTTGGACATAAATTATATGACCTCTCTGAGAGTTCTGACTGGATGCTATGAAGGGGCTTCACTGGTCAGAGACAGTCTAGTGCTCAGGATTTCAAATTAGCTTCAAGTTTGCTGTTAAGTTCTGGTGCTGCAGTCATAACCAACCCCTCCCACTGAATGATAAAAGACGCACTGCCTCAAGAAAGTCTGAGCAGCATAGCCCAATACACCAAGTTCAGTACAAGTAACCGATTTTAACCAAAAAAGTACCCACTACCAGACTATGTATGTTGTTTAAATTCCCAGCTTCCTAAAAGCATGAGGGACCAAGTCTCCTCTATCAGATCTTCAAAATCCTTCTAAATCTTCTGGTTCCTCATTACTGGGAGTTTTCTTTTACCAACTAGCACCCTAAGAAAGGATAAACCCAGTAAGTAATTTTTGAATCTTACTTTTATAGTAATCACTGGGCTATATTAATTCACAGAAAAACCAAGCTTACCACAAAGCTTCTCAATCCACTTGCTCTTTTAAAGTCAAAGTGAAATAGTCATATGTTTTTGGATCTGATAAATTTTAGATTTCCCTTGAAATCTTTGTCTTTACTCAGTCTAAATTAAATTTTGCTGGTTTTTTATTCTTCACTGAAATCACCCATCTGCTGTGTCTGAAATCATCAAAGGCCTTTGGATACCATGTTCTGACCTTTCATCTTTCAGATAAGAAAACAGCCAGAGAAGGATAGTGGCTTCTACCCAATTATACAACATCTGCTGTCAAAGTTAAGATATCAAAGAAAAAGAGATCAGCTATTTTGCTTCTGAGGCTTGACCCAAAGAGGACTGTACACTTTGGTGTGGTCACTTAGTAAAAGAATCTGATCCTCAAAATTTTTCAAGATCACATATAATTTTTTTTCATCAGAGCCACTGGACTCTAGAAAAGAGTTATATCAAGAAGGCAGGAAATGCAGCAACTTTTATAGTGGGAGAGAGAGCTGGCTGGAAAGTACTCATGTATCGCTTATGGGATCTTCCCAGTGAGTCCAACCCTAAGGTCAAAGGTTGGTACATGAGCTCATGGGAGGCTTCATATAAGGAACATTTTCGTCCTGCTACAGAAGATGAATGAATCTCCTCCTCACACAGGGATATTTTAGTCACTTATTCACTCAACAAACACTGATTCCTTATCACGTGGCAGCTATGATTCTAGATGCTAGGGGTATTCTGCATGAAGAGGTCCCTGACTTACATTCTAATGGGCACATTCACAAACCTTAACATCATCACTCTTTCTCCCCTAGGAATTGACAGTTATTCAGTTATGACGACAATCTTTGGGCATATTATAATTTATTAGATTACTTTTAAAATTTTCCTTATAGAGATATGAAGAGGATTTTAACCCCATCAGAAGACAATTACTGACTTGGTCCTAAATCCCTAACCTAGCCCTGCAAGGAGTCGATGGCTCTGCACATGCTGACAACAAAAACAAAATATGGAAAGTGATATTTAGTTACGTGTTCTAGCAGTTGGCTCTTACTGCTAAGTGTTCTGTCGCCTGGCCCCTAAAGCTGCCTACCTATGTTTCTGCACACAGATTTCACTGCCTCTTCCTCCACTATCAATATCCCTAACAAGCACCTTTTGTAGAAGTGAAAAAAGGAAGAGAAAGGATAAAATCAGAGATGAAAAGTAGACCTAAGACCAGCCATTCCTGTTATCACTGAGTTTGATATTAAGCTGTTGTACTTATAACTGGCACCACTGAGGCAAGTAGGTTGGTTACCCAAAAACACAAGTTAAAAAAAAAGAAGTAGGATAAATATCATGCTTAAGCACATTATTTTACCTTAAAATACAAAAATACAACCTTTTTTTTTTTTTTTGAGTCAGAGTCTCACTCTGTCACCCAGACTGTAATGCAGTAGCATGCTCACGGTCACCACAGTCTCTCCTGCTGGGTGCAGGCAATCCTTTCATCTCAGCCTTCCAAGAACTATAGGCATGTACTACCATGACTGGCTAATTTTTTGATTTACTGTAGCGATGAAGTCTCCCCAAGATGCCCGGCTGTTCTTGAATCTGTGGGTTCAGGCAATCCCCTCACCTCAGCCTCCCAAAGTGCTGGGATTACAGGCTTGAGCGAGCCACTGCACCTGGCCAACAAAATGCACCTTTTAAAACCTAATCTTTTGGTACTATGGCAAGGGCTTTTTTCTCAGTATGGGCTGGTTGATGGAAGTTCAGTACTGATTTTCCTTCATAAACTACTACAATGTCAGTACATTGCCAGTCAGTCTAGCTTAGTTCAGTTCAAATAGTGAGAATCTTTAAAAGCTTGAGAAGACAGATGAATTTGAAAACCCAGACCCACACCTAGACTTTACATGCCCTCAAAATAACAGATTCTGGTTTGGCCAATCAACACAGTGAAGTTTTCAACTAATATAAAAATGGATAAAAATGAGGGTCTTAACTTAAGAAACACACTAAAAATGCCTTGAAAATAAGTCTGCATCATAAATGTGTATCTAAGTCCACATCAACTCCAATTAAGAAACAGGCCATGGAGTAAGGAAGGCAACCCATCCTTACATATCAAAGCCAAGTAGGATAGCATAATAATAAAAGCACACATCTGGCCAGGCTCGGTGACTCGGCCTGTAATCCCAGCACTTTGGGAGGCCTTAGGTGAGTGGACTGCCTGAGCCCATGAGTTTGAGACCAGCCCGGGCAACTTGGCGAGACTTTGTCTCTACAAAACAAAAAAAAAACCAAGCTGGCAATGGTAGCATGTGCCTATAGTTCCAGCTACTTGGAAGGCTGAGGCGGAAGGATCGCCGGAACTCAGCAGGTCCACGCTGCGGTGGCCATGAGTATGCCACTGCACTACAGCCTGGGCAATGGAGTGAGACTTCAACTCAAAAAAAAAAAAGAATGCACACTAGAATTAGACTCTCTGACTTCAAACTTGAATCTACCACTTAGTGCTACAACCTTAGCAAAGTTACTTAGTTCTGCCACATTTTTCCCACTGCATTAACATGGAGATTAAATGAGTGAATACACATAAACTGCTCAGAACAGTGATCAGCATGACATAAAAATGCAATCAGTGTGCATGTTGTCACTGCCTCCATCATCTTCTTTCCGTGTACCATAGTGCAATGATCCGATGGCTATAAGAACAAAGAAAGTCAAAGAGATAAATAGGTTGAGAATCCCTTATCCAAAATGTGTTGGACCAGAGTGTTCCAGATTTTGAATTACTCACATTATACTTATCAGCTGAGCACCCTTAATCTGAAATTCCAAAATCTGAAATGCTCCAATGAGCATTTCTTTCAAGTGTCATGCCGGGTACTCAAAATGTTTCGGATTTTGGAGCATTTTAGATTTCAGGTTTTTGGATTAGGGAATACTCAATCTGTATCCAAATTCCAGTTTGTTCTTTAACCTCTGCCTGCTTGGTTTACTCGTCCATAAAAATAGAACAAAAATACCTACCTAGCAAAATGACTGTAAGAATTATTACAATTCTTGAGAATCAAAAAAGCTACAGCCATTAACATACACACACACACACACAAAATCCACAGTTTATACTTAATGTAGCAAATCCACACTCCAATCCACATCCACATAGATATCCTCTCCCGCATGTCTATCAAACCTCCATCCAAAGAACCTTACCAACCAGTATTTGGTTGTGTATTCAGCAATTTACTTGGGACAGTGAGAACAAACTACCTTCTCCAAGGATGCATTTTCTGAGAAGATACACACTAAAAACGCAGGATATAATCAGGGAAAACTAAATGCTACATTTAGTTTCTGAAGTTAAAATGGGATCTCAGGAAAAGGAAAGAGCACTGTGTGTGGGTGCAAGTAAAGCCATGGTCCCCAACCTATTTGGTATCAGGGACCAGTTTCGCAGAAGACAATTTTTCCACCTACTGGGGATGGGTGAGATGATTTCAGGATGATTTAAGTGCATTACACTTATTGTGCATATTATATATATTATTATATTGTAATATATAATGAAATTATTATTTTGATATGAGTCTGCAAGCAATTGATTTATTACAGTCTCTGTGCAGTCAAACCTCCCTGCTAATGTTAATCTGTATTTGCGGCTGCTCCCCAGGGCTGGCATCACTGCCTCACCTCAGATTATCAGTCATTAGAGTCTCATAAGAAGCAGGTAACCTAGATCCCTCGCATGCGCAGTTCACAATAGGGTTCATGCTCCTATGAAAATCTAATGCTGCCAATGATCTGACAGAAACCGGAACTCAGGTGGTTAATGCAAGTGATGGGGAGCGCCTGTAAATACAGATAAAGCTTTCTTTGCTAGCCCCGGTTTCTAACACAGACCAGTCCGTGGCCTGAAGTTGGGGACCCCTGATCTAGAGGAAAGTGGAAGCAGAATTAAGTTGAGTCTTGAAAAAAGAAAATGGGTCATTTCTTAGAGATCATCAACAACAGTTGCTTCGAATTCAGAGTGAAGAAAGAGAAAGTACCATACAACCCCGATACTGTTTCTTTTTTTGTGACTAGCTACTTGAATTTGGTTAAGTTACACACTTAAATTCTTTTCTCATCAAGTACTTCAATTATCACATTTCCTTAATAGCACTCTATTATTTTTATGTCTTTCTAAATGTGCAATGTACAATCCTTTCCAGAGCTAAAGGTCAAAAAGAATAAAGCAACCAAAAAACTCAACAATAAAGAGTATTGTCATAAGCCATACCTTCCACGAAGTGTTTAGTTAATGGTTCCAGTAACAGACAAAATAAACTCCACTTAACGAATATAAGAAACTCTAATATGCAAGAAATGCACTCTAGAATAAGCTGTGCAGCCAATATTAAATTAGGAAAAATTCCCTTGTACTTTACAGCATAGATATAACTCAGTCACATTAGCTACCAAGTAAATCCTAACTTCCCATACAATCCATTTTAAAGCACACTGAAAGCACCCCATGAGAGATTTGAATGACTTCAAATGAGGAGGGGGTTAATAAAAGTCACAGAATCCCATGACATGCTGGCATGGTAGCACAACTCTTCCTTCGTAGAAGATACCTTTCTTGTCATAGACCATCTATAGCACCAGGTTGTTCTAACCCTCATCTTTTTTCTTACCAGGGAGCCAATGTCCCCTGGGTACATGTTTTATTTTTCCCTGTGCCAAGGCACCAAGTCCCAATGTTTTTCTGCTTTTGCTGGAGTTCCTCTGCACTAACTGGTTCAAATCACTTGCTCATTTACTCCTTAGTCTACTCAAAATCTTCAATGTGTTAGACTAGAAGTCTCAAAGAATATAACACAGCACCCTCTACACTTTTTATAGCTAATACTAACATGGAAGTATTAAAATCAGGGGAGAAAAATGAGCTATTATACAAGTGCATGTCTACAGTCCAAGCAACCTGTGTTTAAAGTAAAGTTTACTCACTCATCAATAAACCGCTTTCCATCTGGGTGGTACTGTAAACATAAGCCCAAAAGTTTCTTATGTTTAGGAGTCCCAGATCTATTCAGTGACAGGTTTCAAATAGTTCACAAATTTATTCACATTTTGACATTGTTAAGTTCATGTTCTCATTTTAACAGAAGATGTTGAATCCCTCGGAAATTGAGACCACGAAGGGGAATGTAATTGTCTAACAGAAATCAGATGGGCCTTCCCCAAACTCACAGTGCCAGGAGCATCATTAGCATAAAAGTTTCTATGTCATGTAACACCACAAACAGAAGCACTGAGGAGAAAAGAGGAACTGAAAGAGGGAAAAGTAAGACAACACCCAAGCCAAGGGCACCTGTGCAAGCTGCCAAGCTCAGGCACTACTGCAACTAACTTCAAGGCACAGAAAACAATCAAAGACCTCCTTGGATCAGTGTCAGTGAGACTCACCCAGCCTAGATTGCCTGTTGCCTCTGCCCGCCATCATCAATTCTCAGAGTCACAAGATTTCCCTGAAAAGGGCAGAGAGATTCCCTCCAATTCACAGGTGTTCTGATTTTTAGCTGTCAGAAAAATCTATTTACACAAAATTTGACCAATACATAAGACAGAACCAGAAATGGTTTTGGTGGGACTAAGGAGGGGATTTCATCAATCTCCCTGAGACCCCTGGAGAGCCCTTGAGGGTTGCCCAGGAAATCAGTCAAGAAGCAGTTTGAAATCACCATTCAGATTCCTCCATATGAAGAGGGATTTTTTTTTTTTTCAGTTGGAGTCTCACTCCACTGCCCAGGCTGGAGTGCAGTGGCACTCACGGGCACCACAGCGTCAATGTGCTGGGCTCTGGCGATCCTTCCGCCTCGGCTTTCCAAATAGCCGAAACTATAGGCGCGTGCTACCATGCTGGCTAATTTTTTACTTATTGTAGAGACAAGGTCTCGCCAAGTTGCCTGGGCTGGTCTTAAACCCGGGGGCTCAGACAATCCACTCGCCTCAGCCTCCCAAAGTGCTGGGATTATAGGCTGAGCCATTGAGCCTGGTCTTAGAGAGGGATATTCTAAACATGAGTCGGCTGCCTACTCCCCCGGGGAAGAACCCTAACCATACTATCAAATTGCCATCACTGATTTGAAGGGAGATGGGGGCAGTGGACTGCAGGTGGGCATTTGAGATGAGAATGAAGACTCAAAAATGTTTTCCTGATATAAAATACAAATACGGGAGTAAAAAAGCATAAGATAATGATGCTCAAAGCAGAGGAATCAGTCTGTAGAACTTCTGCATTTTGAAAAAGTACCAGAAATTCTGTATCTGTGCTGGGAAAAGTAAACTGAAAGACTTCTTTCTTCTGATCTCTTTCAAGAGTCTCCTCTTAGCTTCTATAATCAATATTCAGGCTAAAGTCTCAAAATACAGCATCATATATTATATTCTACAAACAGTTCCCCTTCATGTACTCCTTCATTCGTTCAAAATGCATTAATTGAGTGCTTCCATTGTGCCAGATACCGCTCTAGGTGCTGGCAACACACAGCAGAAGGGGTAGCTTTGATTTATTGTAGAGATGAGGTCTAAAATCAGCCGGGCATGGTAGCGCATGCCTGTAATTCCGGCTACTCGGAAGGCCGAGGCGGAAGGATCGCCAGAGCCCAGCAGGTCGAGGCTGCGGTGGCCGGGAGCGGCCACTGCACTCCAGTCTGGGCGACGGAGTGAGATTCCAACTAAAAAAAAGGGGGGGAGGGGGTAGCTTTGTACTGAAGGTTGACCTGGTGAGCCAGGGCAGGACATAACGGGGAGTGAGATGCCCATTGAGAAGATCAGAGCAGACACCTGGGAAATGAGGAAGATACAGAGGGAGGAAGAGCGTATGGAGAAGTTCCAAGATGAGTATGACATGTTTGAAGAGTCAGAGCAAGAACAGGCTGCAGGAGAAGGGGCGAGGTCAAAAATGCAGGTGGTGCAGTCGGAGATCTGGACAAACTCACTGGTCACGTAGAGCCATGCAGGCCTGGATTCTATTCTAAGTGTGATAAGAGTCCCCTCATGCACACTGGGTGGTTCTGAACAAAGGAATGGCAAGACCCAGTGTGTGCCTTTCTTTATTTTATTGAGTCAGAATCTCACTCTGTCACCCAGGCTGGAGGACAGTGGCAAAATCACGGCTCACCCCAGCCTTGACTCCCTTTGCCTCAGCCTCCTGAGTAGCTGAGAGATAACAGGCATGTGCCACCACGCCCAACTAATTTTTTGAATTTTTTTTTTTTTTTAGAGAAAGGGTCTCACCACGTTGCCTAGGCTAGTCTTGAATTCCTGGGCTCAAGCAATCCTCCCGCCTCAGTCTCCCAAAGTGCTGGAATTATAGTCGAGCACTGCCATGCCCAGCCCCCAATGCACTGAGGGAGGGGAGGGTAGGAAAGTGACAGGATTCCTGTTCCCAGCACTGATTATGACGAGAGAAGCATTTTTAATGCATAAATTAAGCTGCAGTTTGGAAAGGAATCATTTCAGGGGAAGGGAACTCCATCAAACATAAATGAGAAAACTCTCCATCCTGGAGTATGGTTATTTTAGAGATGTGCATCTTACACAATCATAAACCAATGAATGAGCTTAGGTTTGAAATTCTGAGAGAGAGGCTGTAAGAAGTTTTCAATAAGCCGGGCTCGGTGGCTCAGCCTGTAATCCCGCACCTTTGGGAGGCTGAGGTGAGTGGATTGCCTGAGCCCACGGGTTCGAGACCCGCCTGGGCAGCGAGACCTCATCTCTACAATAAATCAAAAAATCAGCCGGGCATGGTAGCGCATGCCTGTAATTCCAGCTACTTGGAAGGCTGAGGTGGAAGGATCGCCGGAGCCCAGCAGGTCGAGGCTGCGGTGGCCGGGAGCGGCCACTGCACTCCAGTCTGGGCGACAGTGAGACTCCAACTCAAAAAAAAGAAGTTTTCAATAAAAGCTCTTAATCGGTTTCTTAATTTTTATCTGATAATACACACTCCTACCACCCTTGCGGGAAAAGTTCAGTTCTTCAATTTATATGATAGCAACGGCCAATAATTACTTAATTTTACGCAAAGTGAGCACAAGTTCTTCCTGATACCCCAGCAAACAAGTACTTACAAAACAATGACATCAATTACAGCCATTGCACTGAAGACCAACCTCAAAACACAACCTTCAAAATTTTGAGGGGACTGTGGGAGGGAGTGAGGAAGTAAGAGTACATACATCTTTACAATGGTGAAGAGAAAATGAAATAACCCAAATGTCCATGAACTGGGACGAGGTTACATCATGATTCTTTTCTTCAGTGGAATGAAGTGGAACTACTCAGAAGAAAAAGGTAGCACTTTAAAAACTGAAACAGAAAAGTCACCATGACACACCATTAAGCGAAGGGGAGAGGAACCAGGGGTAAGAGATGTCAGCCTCTATCCACTGGGATCTGACATTCAACATTTAATAATTACTAATAGGGCCGGGCACAGTAGCTCACACCTATAATCCCAGCACTTTGGGAGGCTGAGGTGAAAGGATTGCCTGAGCCCACGGGTTTAAGTCCAGCCTGGGCAACTTGGCAAGAACTCATCTCTACAATAAAACAAGAAAAATTAGCCAGGCGTGGTGGTGCTACTTGGAAAGCTGAGGCAGAAGGATCGTTTGAGCCCAGAGTTGACGCTGCAGTGGACATGAGCATGCCACTGCCCTCCAGTTGGGCAACAGAGTGAGACTCCAACTCAAAAAGAATGAATGAATGAATGAATGAAATTACTGACATCCTTTGAAGGCTGTCACACATTAGCACTGCACTAACATCAGCACTGCTTAATGAGTAAATCTCACTAAATCCTTAACACATCTCTATGGGATACAGAGAAGTATGACTATTTAACAGATAAGTAGTTTACCCCAAGTCACACAGCTGGTAACAGGGGAGGTGGTATATGAGGTCAGGAAGTCCAACCCTGTAGCCTGCATTCTCAACCTTGACATTGCACTAATCCCTTAGAGAGGAGTCCTTATTTACTGAGCGTATTAAATCGATTTGTTCTTGGATCCTTTCTTTCAAATAACATTAAAGAAAAATTTGAAACTTCCACTTGGTGTTCTGGGAAATAATTTTAAGGAAAATTAAGTTAACAATAAACCATGCAAAGCTCGTGACATTTTGGAAAGCTGATGCAACCCAAATTGGCATTAAACTCAAGATCAAAAAACAAAGCAACTATACAAACATCATTTAAAAGCTCGGTGACTGATAATAATTCTGTCAGTCCTCCCGATGAAGCAAACTGTGAACGTCACATTTGGGAACATCAGTCATTTCCTTCTGGTTCCAGATGTTTACAAATGTTCAGCACAATGTAATGCTATATGTTTAAAGTGAAACGGATGCCCATGATTTTAAAGCAAGTCAGGAAGGTTCCAATCAACCGGCACTATTTTACCAGTTTCATATGCAGATGACAAAGGAATGAAGACCAGTTGAAGGTGAGGCAGATGGTTGGCCAAATCACTGCAGGGTATTGGGCCATCCTGAAAGAACAGGACCACACGCACAATCAGGTGCTGATCCATCTCTGCACCCGCTTCAACCCATGCATTAATGTTCTAGTCCTCATTCTTCAACCCCTACACACACGTGGGTCTCCTCCCCAGTGCCACCACCAGGCAACAGTAATTCCCTGCAGTGTTTTCTTTTTCTCTTCACCCTAGAGAACCAGCAGGGGGGTACATGGTTAAGACACCCTAGAGAACTATGGCTTTGCCTTACTTCAAGTCATTCTTTCCAGCTGTGTGACCCCAGACAAGATGCTTAACCTCACTGTGCCTCACTATCCTCATCATTTAATTAGATTTTAATGAGCTGATATAAATAAGAAATTTAGAAGAGCAACGGACATACTATAAAAACTAAATATGGCTCAAGCCTGTAACCCCAGCACTTTGGGAGGCCAAGGCGAAAGGATTGCCTGAGCCCACGGGTTCGCAACAAGCCTGAGCAACATGGTGAGACCTCATCTCTACAACAAATCAAAAAATTAGCTAGGCGTGGTAGCGCACGCCTGTAGTTCCGGTTACTTGGAAGGCTGAGGCAGAAGAATTGCCTGAGCCCAGCAGGTCGACGCTGGGGTGGCCGTGAGTGAGCCACTGCACTCCAGCCTGGGCGACGGAGTGAGACTTCAACTCAAAAAAAACCAAAAAAACTAAAAACTAAATAAATCTTAAGTATTATCGTTATTGCAGTTATTTTCCTAGTGTGTTGTGCCATTTGCAACAAAATAACTGGTTACCCAAGGATAAATCCACTGTGATTTGTTTTTCTCTTCCTTTCTTCCTTCTTTCCTTCCTTCCTTCCCTCCCTCCCTCCCTTCCTTCCTTTCTTTCTTGTGTGTAGAGAGACAGGGCCTTGATATGTTACCCAGGCCAATGCAGCTCACAGCAACCTCAGTCTCCTCAGCTCAAGCGATCCTCCTGCCTCACCATACCCAGCCAATTATTTTCTTTTTTTTCTTTCTCTTTTTTCTTTTTTGGTAGAGATGGGATCTCACTACATTGCCCAGGCTAATCTTGAACTCCTGAGCTCAATGATCCTCCCACTCTAGCCTCCCAAAATGCTGGGATGACAGGCATGAGCCACCATACCCAGCCTGCCAGTGAGTTTTATTTTCTTCTTCTACTTTTCTGTGTTTTCTAATTTGTCTACATTGCCCATGTATCCCTCAGTAAACTGGAAAAATAAAAACCACTAAAATTTTTTTAATAAAGTATATTTAGTCAAATTCCCTTCACACTGGCTGGCATGGGGACCTCCAAACCACTCCACTATGTCAAGTCTATGGCTCAGCCCAACTAGGTGCTCACTGCTGCCAGGCCCCAGGTGCCAGGGCAAACCCACAGTTTCCATGTTTACATTCGCCACAGGGACAGGAGTAACATCTAGAGGTCTCTCAGGATATAACTCTCCACACAAAAAATTGGGGGCAACCACGGTCCAGGGCTACTCAGTAAAATAACCAAATTCTCAAAAGCAAAAACAATCCCTGATGTGACTTACGATATAATAATTCTACTTGGACACATTCTAAAAACTAAAAGGTATAGTTTATGTCATGGTACTTCACCAGGAGTTCCTGAATCCCCTTGCTAATATATAAAATGTTTGTACAATTTTCTAGCTGTCTAACTTTCATCAATTTCTGAAAGGTGTTCTCAGCCTAAAGGTATTACAAATGTCTGGTTTAAAAACGATTTGCAAACTTGAAGATGTTTGTTGAAACATGCACCCCTGGGTTCATGTTTGAGTCTCAGGAATGAGACTGCATGGTAGTTCTTGTGAACTTGCACTTTTTCTCACTCTGTTGCCCAGGCTGGAGTGCAGTGGCATGCTGACAGCTACCGCAGTCACAACTTGCTGGGCTCAGGCGATCCTTCCATCTCAGCCTTCCAAGTGGCTGGAACTATAGGCATGCACCACCACACCCAGCTAGTTTTTTGATTTATTGTAGAGACAAGGTCTCACTAAGTTGCCCAGGCTGGTCCCAAACCCCTGGCTCAGGCAATTCTCTCACATCTGACTCCCAAAGTACTGGAATTACAGTGTGAGCTACCACGCCCAGCGGTAGCTTGCATTTCTAGCAAGTTCTCAGACAATGCTGCTCCAGGTACGGGAACCCCACTTTGAGAAGCACCAACTTAAGAAGTCTTAAGAGTATTTTGGCTTTGTTCTGAAGATCAGCAACCCACTGCTTGAATAGAAGAAATGTATGAAAATTAATAGCCATTTCTCATTTACATACAGGCGAATTTCCTAAGAAGTAATGGCCACCATTCCATCCACCCTCCACTATTCTAGGTAGGCTATAATTGACTATCAGTGTGATTCAATTTGGCAAATATTCATCAAATTCTTTACAGCCAATTAGATTAGATTAGAAGCTAGATTTGATAGTAGTAACAGAGCTGTCAACATTTCTCCACCATCAAGTCAGGCATGGTGGCTCATGCCTATAATCCCAGCACCTGGGGAGGCTGAGGTGAGAGACCAGCCTGGGCAACTTGGAGAGACCTCATCTCTATAATAAATCAAAAACATTATCTGGGCGTGGTGGTTCAGACTTGTAGTTCCAGCTGCTTGGAAGGCTGAGGCAGAAGGATCACCTGAGTCTGGCAAGTTGAGACTGCGGTGGCCACAAGCATGCCACTGCACTCCAGTCTGGGTGACAGAGTAAGACTCCAACTAAAAAAAAAAAACAGTATGTCTCCACCATCACTACCACCTCTGCCTTTTTTTTGGATTCTCCGTCATTCATAGATGCAAACAAAAGACCTCCCTAATGTTTCTCATACATGGGTCTTTTCAAACAAGATTGGGAAAAGGATGCAATGTAGTTTGAAAAAGTCTGCCCTGCTCTTGTTCCAGAATGAAATGCATAAATAAAACATGGCCCTGAAGATCAAGATGTTCCACTGCAAAAAAAAAATCACAGCAAATAGTATTCGGTCGTTAAATACATGGGGATTATCAGGCCCTGTGTGCCCTGCAACACACATAGTGGAGAAGTTCAGGGATGTCCATGTCATCAAAGAATTCAGTCTGGGGAGATAAACCTGGAAGGCCAGAATAATGGATGTGATACCCCTAGGACAGAGATAAATGTTGACCTTGTTGGCAAAGTCTCCACTTTGAGAATAATTTAGTATGAGTACAACTAAAACAAGAATGGTATTCTAAACAGGAAAAAAAAAAAAGGTTACAGTCATTTACACATTTACAAGAATGAGAAGGTTATTGATTTTTTAAGTCCAGGTCCTAAAGCCTACACTCCTTAAAAAAGTGATCTCAAAGAACAACACTGGTCCGTATTGACCGTACTTTGAATTTGGTTTTTAAAAGATGTCAGTAGACCTGGATTAAGAAGGAAACAAGAGGCTGGGTTTGGTGGCTCACGCCTGTAATCCCAGCACTTTGGGAGGCGAAGGCAAGAGGATTGCCTGAAAGGGTTCGAGACCAACCTGGGCAACATGGAGAGAATACATCTCTATAACAAATCAAGAAGAATTAGCTGGGAATGGTGCCGCACACCTTCAGTTCCAGCTACTTGGAAAGCTAAGGTGGAAGGATCACCTGAGGATCGTCCAGCAGATCAAGGCTGCGGTGGCCATGAGTATGCCACTGCACTTCAGCCTGGACGACAGAGTGAGACTCAAAAAAGAAAAGGAGGAAACGAGGTTATTATAAGTTCATAATGAGTTCTCGTAATATCAACTCAACGGAGAGCTCATACAAACAATTTCATTTGCCAGTAAAGAAGATGTGGCAGTGCCTTCTCCATTTTCAAACACTAAGTCCATTAATTTGACTCGTCCTTATTCTTGTCACAATTCCAACAGTCACGATCTGCTACCCCAAGCCCACCAACGATCCCCCAAGTCCCATCCTTCATTGTGGTAAAAACCCACTATGTTCCCCATGTGAGCTGAAAAAGATAACAAAATAGGCCAACATGCCCTCTCCCCCACTTTAGAGTGCTTACAAATCCTATTTATATATCACAGGACAAAAAATATTTATTGCATACCAAAAAGGGACTTGGTTCCAAATAACTTGGAAATGAAATATAGGGACTACCGAAGGGAGCAAACAGGATGGAGTAACACTGTCAGAGATATCATGAAGGAATCAGCTTTAAAACAGAATAAACAAAGTAGAAAAAGAATGCACTGGGGCAAGAACTGTATTCCAAGACTCTTTAAACTTGTATTTGGAAATGCTATGAGATCTTCCAAGGGGTTGATGGAAGAAACCTCCCAAGACTAACATAGAGCATTTCTATATAAAAGATGCTTAATAAATTGGCACACAGTAGCATTCAATACAAAAAGAAAAAGAAAAAGAAAAAAAAGGAACAAAATAAAGCCTGTCTGTGTTGAAACTCACTTTAAGGTGTTTGTGAAGTCTTGGGCTTTCAAAAGATTGAGTATTTTTAAATTCTATTCTTACTATTCGGAGTCTACCTACCTTACGGTGCATAAATGTCCCAGTTTGCCCGAGACAGACCTAGTTCACTCCTGCTGTCTCCACATAATTACAATTAAGGTGTCTTTTCACTCTCAAAAGTGTCCTTGCTTGAATAATGAATGAGAAGGTCATCCTATCCAAATGTGTTTTGGCTAAGCCTTTGGTGAATGAAATCTCTTTGAGAGTATTTCCTGGAGCTATGTACCTCACATCAGAAAATTCCTCCTCAAATCTCAAAGGCATTAAGAAAAACACAGCAAGTTTTGAGAGGAGTGCCCATTTCTGAAGGCAAGCCCTTTCGGTGAAGTTGATAGCACCTCATAAAAAGCATGGTTCTCGTGGCTCAGCCTGTATTCCCACGCCTTTGGGAGGCTGAGGTGAGTGGATTGCCTGAGCCCGTGGGTTCGAGACCTGCCTGGGCAACTTGGCGAGACCTCATCTGTACAATAAATCAAAAATTAGCCGGGCGTGGTAGCACACGCCTGTAGTTCAGCTACTTGGAAGGCTGAGGCGGAAGGATCGCCGGCGCCCAACAGGTCAAGGCTGCAGTGGCTGGGAGCGGCCACTGCACTCCAGTCTGGGTGACAGAGTGAGACTCCAACTCAAAAAAAAACAAAAATATCATGGTTCTCAAAGGGAACTAGGTGACTGTAATCTTACAGTAGGATAACTAATCAAATGCAAACAGAAAGAGTGAGAACACACAGAGACATCACCTTAGGTGAACCTTTCAGATCATGTATTATTAAGTTGCTCTTTTTTCAAGTACACTTAACCTCTGTCATTTCCCAAATGCTTTTTTAAAAAAATAAATTGATTTATTACTGATAATAAATATATACATGTGATAGGTATGTGTGTGCAGCACTTGTCAGCACCAATTCACAGGTGGCAAAGGCGAAGCTTGCAGAAGCTTCAAGCAGCACAGACACCCTTTAATCCAAGCTCCCTGGCCACAACATCTCTACCTGACAGTAGGCAGAGACTTGTCCCTAAAGGAATCTTAAAAAAAAACAAAAAACCCATCAGGCACAATGGTTCAAACCTGTAATCCCAGCACTTTGGGAGGCGGAGGCAAGAAGATTACCTGAGCTCAGGGGTTCGAGACCAGCCTGAGCAACATGGTGAGACTTCGTCTTTAAAATAAATCAAAAAATTAGCTGGGCGTGGTGGCACCTGCCTGTGGTTCCAGCTACTTGGAAGGCTGAGGCGGAAGGATTACCTGAGCCCAGCCGGTTGAGGGTGGAGGCTGCAGTGGTCGTGAGCATGCCAATGCACTCCAGCCTGGGCAACAGACTGAGACTCCGACTCCAAAAAAAAAACAACAAAACCACATGTGAATTTTTTGAGGATAGATCTAAAGTGAACAAAGGTAGAAACAGAAAATGCCAAGTTCCTCAGGATGTACCAAGTTCTGGAGATTTAGCAGTCATTCCAGGAACAGCAAAGACAGTGAAAATTCGCATTCTCCTGCTGTAAGCAGTACCTTGCAATCTAATGAAGGGCCAGTCTCAGGCAGCATTTCATGAATCAACATCTTTTTCACCCTTCATGAAAACAGTAGAAAATGTTCTTCACCAGGTTTATACAGGGTTTGCAACCACGATACATTCTAACATACTAAAAATTCTATTGTTGCAGAAAAAGAATTACCAACAAACAGAATTAAAGTACTGGTGAAATTCCACCAGTAACAACTGTGAGGGCTGAAGTACCTGGTTATACCCCTGAGCTAGTCCCATTGAGCTTCCAGATCTTTCTAATCCACCTCAGGGTAGCCACATACCACATCAGAACTTCCATTTTGTGCCTCTGAATGAAGATGAGCCCCTAAATTGGCCCCCAAATGCCTCAAAGCACCTACGAGAACCCACAGATTATAATGACACAGATATTAGGTCTGCCCCTTCACTACCTAGGAACATCAAAAATAAACAGAGTTTCATGGCCGAAAGATTTAACCTGAGACCAAAACAAATTGATTCTTATGTTGTCTATTTCCAAAATGCCTAAAAGAAGCTAGAGAGGGACGGTGGGAAGAAAGCAGCAAATATTAATCACCATTCAAATGCTGTAGGATAAGAAGAGTACAGGAAACATGGACTATAAAATATGTGTGGGCTGGGTTCGGTGGCTCAGCCTATAATCCCAGTACTTTGAGACGCCGAGGCGGATAGATTGCCTGAGCCCGTGGGTTCGAGACCAGCCCAGGCAATTTGGCGAGACCTCGTCTCTACAATAATTAAATTAAAAAATTAGCCAGGCATGGCAGCACATGCCTGTAGTTCTGGCTACTTGGAAGGCAGAGGCGGAAGTATCGCTAGAGCCCAGCAGGTTGATGCGAGGGTGACTGTGAGTGTGCCACTGTACTCCAGCCTGGGCTACAGAGTGAGACTCCAACTCAAAAAAAGAAAGTACGTGAATTTTATTTCATTTCTCGGTCATTTGGAATGGCTGATGGTCCCAATGACACGTAAATAAAAGGTAGTCTAAACAAAGGCCGGAGGAAAACTGTTATAATAGATAGAACCATCATAAATACTATATTTAAACTGCATTTCAAAACCATGTTTTCTCCAAGCAGTCATGGTGAAATCCCCTATAATGCAAATCTTCACATTTTTTTCCATATAAAAGATAATACTGATGGCAGACAACATTTATTTTTCCCTTCTATGTGTCAGGCACTCACAACAATATTCCTCACACAGTATTTGGAAGTAGACTTTATCACTGTCTTTTTATAGGTTACCCTAAACATGAGGCTGTTGGGGCACAGAGAGGTTAAGTAATGTGTCGAAGGACACACAGCTAATGTATGGCTGAATCAGTATTTAAAGGCAACCTATTCTGAAGACAATGCTCTTTTTTTTTTTTTTTTTTTTTTGAGTCAAAGTCTCATTGTCTTGCCCAGACTGGAGTACGGTGGCACGTTCATGGCAACCGACCTCAGCCTTGACCTGCTGGGCTCAGGTGATTCTTCTGCCTCAGCCTTCCAAGCAGCTGGAACTACAGGCATGTGCCATCACGCCTGGCTAATTTCTTTTTTTTTACTGGTAGAGATGAGGTCTTGCCAAGTTGCCCAGGCTGGTCTCGAACCCATGGGCTCAGGCAATCCTCTCACCTCGACCTCCCAAACTTCTGGGATTATAGGTGTGAGATACCTCACCCTGCCGACAATACTCTTACCATCCAGGTATATGGCCTCTCATATAAAAAAGTTTTAAAAAACAGGACCATAGGTCAACAAATGTTTCAACTGTCTAAAAGATTAACATGCTGTGGAAAGAGTCTGTAAATATTTAGACTAACTGTAACGTGCCAGTTGGCATGCAGTAAGCTGAGAGTTAAACTGAAGTTGAAAAATAAGTGGTACGGAGAAAGAAAGTACACAGAGATGCCTTCCAGGCAAGGGCACTTAGAAATCATTCCAAACGGCTGAGAAAACTTAACAGATCAAAAATGTCTATAATCTCTCATAACCATTTCCTTTTGAAAACCACATCATTTTTTTCTTTCAGAAACAGCTGTATCGTGTGCTGCTTTCCTGTTTTATTTTTTAATCTATGTACCTCTAATACACGGTGAAGCCTCCTGGCTCCTGGCAAACACCTATATTTTATACTTGGGCTTGATAAATGATATTTGATTTGGCAAATGGTGAGAGATTATTTAGCAAATTCAAACATTATTTTTTCCTATAACCCATTAAAAACAGACCCTCTGTCATTTCCCACAAAAAAAAAGTCCAAAATGAATTAATAACCAGTCAGCTGAACTAACAAAATGTTAGCAAAATGCTCTGCTCCTAGAAGCTTTTGTTCTTCTTACCAGGGAAAATAAATGTCTCCTGCCTTTGCTATTAGTTGGCATCTCCTGAACCTTAAAATAAGAGAAACTCATTTAGACATTGCTAAATAATGTCATTAGCATAATAAGTTTTATCTTTCCTCTAGGGCAGCAGTCTGAATTGATTTCTGGCCTTGAAGGGTACTTTAGTACCACAAGTTTTGTCTACATTAGGGGAGGGAAAATAACAGAACCCTAAGAAACTTCCAGAGTTGACAAGAGGGAAGAAAGAGGGAACATCTCATCCACTCTGGTTGGAAAGACAATGGGTAGGACTGGAAATGGGGAGAAGACCACCAGCCCCAGCTGATTCTGGGTCTGTGTCTCCATTCCGTTCTTCGCTGAGACACAGAGCCACAGAGTAAACCACAGATGAGAGTATATCCTATTACCTCAGGCATGTTTTGGGACAAAAAATGTTAAAAACTCTGAGATGTCCTCTACCACATGTGCCTCGTCTTTAAAGGTTTAAGTTCACCAGCCTACTGCACATAGAAACTTATGTCTTCCTGGGATTGTATTTATAATTTGGAAGTATTTTCCCTGAGTTGCACATGGCTATGTCTCTGAGAGAGCTTTCCCATAACCATGGTGACGGGGTCAAAGACCTACTCAAATCTACTCAAATCTGAATCTTTCCATAACAATCAACACTTATTAAAAATGCAAAGCATAGCACTCTATTTCTATCTACCATATAATCAACAATAATACAATTCCAAAAAGCCTGTAAAGCAACAATTAGCCTGGACTGTTAATAAGAGTTCTTCTCACATAGCAAGATGCCCGTCTCTACAAAAATTTTAAAAATTAGCCAGATGTAGTGGTGTGCACCTGAAGTCTGTTACTCTAGCAACTGAGGTGGGAAGATTAATTGAGTTCAGGAGTTGGGGGCAGCAGTGAGCTATCATCTCATCATTGCACCCCATCTGGGCAACAGAGCAAGGCCTTGTCTCTAAAAATTTAAACAAAAAACACACACCAAAAATAAATAAATAAATAAGCAAAACCTTTTCGGGCTGGGCTCGGTGGCTCAGCTGGTAATCCCAGTACTTTGGGTGGCTGAGGCGAGTGGATTACCTGAGCCCACAGGATCAAGACCAGCCTGAGCAACTTGGTGAGACCTCGTCTCTACAATAAACCACAAAAGCTAGCTGGGCGTGGGGGCATGAGTCTATAGTTCCAACTCTTGGAAGGCTGAGGTGGAAGGATTGCCTAAGTCCAGCATGTAGAGGCTGCAGTGGCCATGAGCATGCCACTGCACTCCAGCCTGAGCAAGAAGAGTGAGACTCCAACTCAAAAAAAAAAAACCAAAAAACCTTTCAACAACTTTAATGAGTTAGGCAGCAGTAGACCCTTCTTGCAAGTAGAAAAACAGAAATTTAGGCAGATTATATAACTAGCCCAAGGACTCTGATTTATAAGATAAAGAACTAGCTCTCTTATCTCATAACTCCATATATATCATACTGTGTAGCATTAACTGCAAAGAATCACCGTCTAATCTAGTCTCGCCTTTTATCTTCATGCTGAAGTAGACAAGTTTGCTGTATTTTTTTCACCATTTTTCCTGGTCAAAGGTTTCATCTCAGGAGCCAGCTCTCATGGATTTTCTGGGCCCCCTGGAGGACTGGAGGCTGCAGAAAAAGAGCTTGTGCAAAAGTGACAGGTGTCTGCAAAGACGCAAAGCACCACAGATGCTCTTCACCAGCCAACGCAGAGCCATGGCTGGTGGGTATTTACCATCCCACAGCCTTTCTGCTGAGCAACATCAACAGCTATGGACTTTCTCTCTACTGGATGCTTGATACCTAGACCAAGGGTCCCCAACCCGCAGGCCATGGACTAGTACCAGTCCATGGAGCTGAGGTGGTGATACTAGTGTGGGGAAGTGGCTCCAAATACAGTTTAACATTAGCAGTGAGGTTTGATTGCACACAGACCATCATAAATCAATTGCTGGCAGACTTATATCAAAACCCTATCAGTGGGTTGCAAGTGAGTTGATGTACTTCAGTTGTACAGCTGCATCTGGTGACAGGCTTTAAGTCAGAATCCGACACTTGTTTTAGTCCACATTGGCCTGGCCATTATTCAATTCGCCACTTGCATCTGTGCCTCTTTTTTCTTATGGTGAGTTGTATGATTATTTTATTATATACCACAATGTAATAATAGAAATAAAGTGCACAATAAATGTTATGCACTTGAATCATCCTGAAACCATGTCCCCTGCCCCAGTCAGCAGAAAAATTGTCTTACACAAAATGCCACTGACGCCATAAAGGTTGGAGACTGTTGGTCTAGACAACCTCCCACCCTGAATTTTATTTGTTTGTTTGTTTTGAATTGTAGTCTCAACCGTTGCCCAGGCTGCAGTGCAGAGGCACACTCACGGCCACCCCAGCGTTGACCTGCTGGCCTCTGGCGACCCTTCTGTCTCAGCCTTCCAAGTAGCCAGAACTACAGGCATGCACTACCATACCCGGTTAATTTTTTATTTATTGTAGAGACGAGGTCTCGCCAAGTTGCCCGGGCTAGTCTCGAACCCGCGGGCCCAGGTAATCCACTCGCATCAGCCTCAACAAAGTGCTGGGATTACAGGCTAAGCCACTGAGCTGGCCCACCCTGAATTTTTAACTGTTGCAAAAATTAAGGTAGATATTTACGCCATACCATATGTCACACATGAAGGGTACCAATTAGAATGAATCCCAAAACAACATTTTTACAAACAAATGAAAGTTGCCGTCTTCCTCCCACATCCCCTGTTATTTGACTGTTAATTCTTTTCTTGGATTCCTTTTTTTTTTTTTTTTTTTTTTTGAGTTGGAGTCTCACTCAGTCACCCAAGCTGAAGTACAGTGGCATGCCCACAGCCATCCTAGCATTGACCTCCTGGACTCAGGCAATCCTGCCACCTCAGCCTTCCAAGTAGCCAGAACTACAGGCCCACGCCTGGCTAATTTTTTTTATTTATTTATTGTAGAGATGAAGTCTTGCCAAGTTTCCCAGGCTGTTCGTGAACCCATGGACTCAGGCAATCCTCTCACCTCGACCTCCCAAAGTGCTGGTATTACAAGCTTGAGCCACCGCACTCAGTCAATTGCCTATTACATGAAATTAGACTCTCAACATCCCATGGTCCACAAGCCAATCCGAGCCTGCCTATTTGTGAGTCAGAAACATATATCCTATAATTGTCTACATTTTATTTTATTTTATTTGAGAAAGTAGGATTTATTGAGAGGACAGAAAAGCTCCCAAAGCAGGAGGGGACCCAAGGGGGTTGCCCTGTCTACATTTTAAAATGAATGAATGAATGAATAAGATCTTGCTTATTGCACATATAATAATACACTTAAATTATTAAGTAAAATGTAAGGCTTCTGGGAAAACTACAAAAGAGAGCAGCAAGGCAAAGCACAAGAACCTGATTTACACTTTTGGTAGCCGGTGAATTTCAACTAGGAATACAAGAATGAAAACCATAATTTTGGAAGTGTGTGTATATCAGGCATATGACGTTTATAAGATAACAATTAATTGCAACCAACCAAAAGCAAAATGCCTAAAACTGGTAAGCCAGAAGGTTTCTCCAGTGAAATATTTTCAAAATTATTAATAACAAGAATTTGTCACACCCAAATTTCTTCTGCCTGTTGAGTTGTAATGATAAGATGCATCTATGTAGCAAAAGTTTTATCATACACATAAAGATACACTTGGACTTGACATATTTCTCTAAACAGACCTGTTGGCAAAAGTACTAAGCTCATTCAAACACATATAGCTAAACACTGGATTAAATAGGGTTTGGTTCAAACTATAATATTGAAATACTAAGAACAAACATTTATATAGCATGTTTACATATCTAACTAATTACAAATGGGAAACAGGCAGGCTGCTATTTACTTCAGTCATTGGAGGAGGCTGAGAATTGCAGTCCCTTCCAATATAAGTGGGAAGTCTCTGCTATAAATAATACTCATATAGCTCTAGTGATATGAATGAAAGATGTTGATTTATCCAAAAATTGTGGACATAATTATCTGGGTGAGTTGAAGTATGCAGGGTAAGGAAGCTGAATCATCATCTTCCATATAAAGAAGTCAACAGACACTACTGAAAGCCAGGAGCTGCCATTTCATAGAAATATAGACCTTGATACCTAAAAATAATAGTTACAAGAGGTGAAAGATGTGGCCAATGGGGTATAAGTGTACAGACTACATTTTCTCATTATAAGTTTTATAAAATTATTTAAGTACAATGCATGACTGATAAAAAAAACTTAAAGAGTTTAAATTAGAAAAAGAAAATGATGAAATTAAAATTAAAAAGGAGGTAAGTAATGTCTAAATTTCTTGGGCTAGTAAAAGAAAGGGGGAAAGATAGTGTAGGTTCACACTGATTCAATAAAATCACCTTCTTGTATCTGAAAGATTGACCTTTACTTATGAGCTGAAACCTTAGGGGCCAGGTGTCCAAGGACTGCTAGGCAGAAGGATGATGTCCAAGCCCAGGAAGTCAACCTGGACAGCCTGGCAATACAGGTGATAGAGGCTGCAGGAAGGTCACCTGCTCCATCCCACTCTCCAGACAGGCCAACCAATCACATGAATGAGACCCAGGGAGCATCAGCAAAATACTAGCCTCTTCCCAGACCAGGAAAGATGGCCATCAACATGGGTGATACAGCACAAAGTCCCAGTAGTGGCCCAAGCAGAATTCAAATCGAGCACTACAGGAATTCAGAGAGGAGAAAACTGCCTTGAGGTGGGAGAGAGCCCATTCCAGACTGAGGAAACGGCCTAACACAGGCCAGAGGAGAAGAACAGATGGTGTGTTTGGAGATGGACATAGTCTAAGCCACATCCAAACACATGTCTTATGCTCCACTCCAAACTGAAGAGGAAGAGGAGGGGGAACAGTTCCAGAAAAGTTCCAAGGTTTCCAGCACAGTGGGAAACTGCAGACACAATCAACTTAAATATAAAGAAAAGAGGTGTGCCTTTTAAATTAACCAGCTAATGGGAACACACACTCCATGTTTAAACTGGCCTGTTTTGCTTGGAGCAGCTCTTAAATCCCAGACACTGACATTAATCTCATCACAAAGGGTATTGCCATGTCCCCAGGTCTCTTGAAGTCCTTATCTGTGTACTAGTGAATTCAGACAACATTTTTTTCTTTACAACTCCCCAAGTGTTCAGCTCCTAAGACTTAAGGAAGCTGGCTTCAGGTACCATCAGTTCTCCTTTCAGTTCACGAAATGTAATACCACTATAAATGTTCAAGTTCCCTGAAAAAACTTACCTTAAAAATGTATGTCTTTTCCCTATGGCATTCTAATGTCATACTTGTTCCTTTCAATGTTGTAATTGTTGTTTTAAATCAATAAAATTGAACCAACTTTGAGCCATACTGCCCCAAGTACTGGTTTTAGTTAAAACATATACATTTTACTCAAGGTTTTCTTTGGATCTGAACAAGTTTTAGCAGTTAGTAGATTATATATGGACAAACCTACTCCTGCATATCAAACTGAATATTTATTTATTTATTTTAGAGTTGGAGACTCACTCCATTGCCCAGGCGGGAGTGCAGTAGCACACACGCTCACAGCCACTCCAGCATCGACCTGCTGGGCTCAGGGGATCCTTCCTCCTCAGCCTTCCAAGTAGCCAGAACTACATGCTACCACACCTAGCTAATTTTTTTTTTACTTATTTATTGTAGAGATGAGGTCTCGCCAAGTTGCCCAAGCTGTTCTCAAACCCGTGGGCTCAAGCAGTCGCCTCACTTCAGTCTCCCAAAGGCCTGGGAGCCACCGTACCCGGTCTCAAACTGAATATTTATAAAAGTTTGTTTCTATATCATAGCTCACAAGCCTGCAAAAATAAATATGTTAACTTTTACTCTGAGTTATACAAATGTTTAGAATTATCATTTATAAAACATAATATTACAAGTAAAACTTGGAAGAAAGAGAAAATATAGAAAGCAACATGTTCATTTCTGTACTTTTAATTCTATGAGTAAAAATGATAGGTGCTGAAGGTGCAAAGTTGACTAATATATTGCCCTGGCCCCTAACAGCTCAGTCTAGTTGGCAGAAGTATGTCCCAGACAATTAAAAAATAGTAAATCAAGTACTACTCATGGCTATACCCCAGATCCCCTACGGTATATGACCTACAGAAGGTGACTAATAAATTATTAGCTTGTTCATTGGATGAAGAGATAGACAGAAGAATGGATGAATGGGGATACGAGGAGTACTTTTCAGAAAGAGAGAGGAAGGTGAGTTTAACAGACTTGGGTAGGGAGGGAGGGGATGGGTGCTAAGGAACGACCTCAGAGGAAGGGTGGGGCTTGGCACAGTGGTTCAAGTCTGTAATCCCAGCACTTTGGGAGGCTAAGGCAGAAGGATTGCTTGAGCCCAGACTAGCCTAGGAAACATAGTGAGACCTCATCTCTACAAAAAAATTTAAAAATTAGCCGCATGTGGTGGTACAGAACTGTAGCCCCAGCTACTCAGGAGGTTGAGGCAGGAGGATCACCTGAGTCCAGGAAGTCGAGACTGTTGTGAGCTGTAACTGTGCTAACTACACTCCAGCCTGACTGACAGAGTGAGACCCGACTCAAAAAAAGAGGGGGGGGGGTCCAAACTTTGTCTCAAAGTAGTGTTTCCACTGTGGTGAGACATGCTCAGGATAAAAAGAACTCAGACAAATGTACTGAATGGTTATTAATAATTTCAGAGCTATTTTTGCTCAAGATGAGGAAAAATATTTCATTTTTAAGCTGACTCCATGACACAAAAATCATATATAATTAGAGCAGGTGGCATGTGGATATACTAAAGAATGAGACACGTGTACACAAATGGCTGAAATTATAGAAAGGCAATTCAAATTCAGGACAAGCAGGTAAAAGGAGATGAGAATAATTCTGGAGTTATCCTAGGCAGAGTAGAAGGGTTTAAGTCCAAGCAATGGGGCAAGAACCACAGATACAGAGTTCAAACAGGTGAATGTTGCTGTAATAGAAGTTCAAGGCAAATAGTGGAAGAAGCTGAGAAGTGTCGATCACAGAGCACTAGGTGCCAGATTAAACAGCACAAACTTACTCTGTAGGTGACAGAGACCCACAAAAGGGATCCCTTGCATGGGTGACTGGTGGACAGACCTTGAGGATGGGAACCATAACAAAGACAGGAAACAAGTAAAAAGTGACCTGGGTTTTGGTGAGAGTAACAGTCAAGAAATATTAAGGTGTTAACAAAGACCAGCAGGCTTTGGTGATTGGACATGAATGCTTGAGATGGAGAATGTAATGGTTGCAGGGGTCCTCAAACTTTTAAAACAGGGGGCCAGTTCACTCTCCCTGAGACCGTTGGAGGGGCGGACTATAGTTTTTTTGTTTTTTTTTTTTTAAAAAAGGAATTTGTTCATAGTTTTTTTTTTTAAACTATAGTCCGCCCCTCCAACGGTCTGAGGGACAGTGAACTGGCCCCCTGTTTTAAAAGTTTGAGGACCTCTGGGTGGCAGTTGATGTTATCACAAAGTGAGAAAGAGAGACAATGAGCTGGATGAACCCAAGGAGGATCTGTATAGGATGGCACAAGGGACAACAGTGCTCAAGAAAAAAGTGCAGGATGATGAGGGAGCCTGGCAGAGATGTCGTAAGTACTGACAGGACAGAGCAAGGCAAGAGCACGGTGCTCAGGAAGAAACCCATCAGGGAGATGCAAATCAAAACCACACTGAGATACCACCTAACCCCAGTCAGAATGGCAATTATCAACAACTCAAAAATAACAGCTGCTGGAGAGGGTATGGTGAAAAGGGAACACTTCTACACTGTTGGTGGGAGTGTAAACTAGTGCAACCTCTGTGGAAAGCAGTGTGGCAATTCTTAAAAGCTCTAAATACCAACCTCCCATATGACCCCGCAATCCCCTTACTGGGAATATATCCTGAAGAACACAAATCATTCTATAAAAAAGATACCTGCACACGCATGTTTATCGCAGCACTGTTCACAATAGCAAGAACCTGGAAACAGCCATGCTGCCCGTCAAAAGAGGACTGGATTAAAAAAATGTGGTACATATACACGATGGAATACTACGCAGCCATAAAAAAGAACAAAATCATGAATTTCGCAGCAACCTGGATGGAACTAGAGTGTATAATACTGAATGACCTCTCACAGAAACAAAGATCCGAGTATCACATGTTCTCACTCATATAATGGACTTTAAACATCCAATGCAATACTATACAAAAATGACTGACCATACTGGGAAACTATGGTGGGGGGAGGGAGATGGGATTAACAGTAGCAAATATCTGTCTGGGTACGGGGAAACATCCCATATCAACAGGGTGCCTGAATGAAACGCAATTGTATACCTAAACCTTAACTTCACAATAAATAAATAAATAAATACATAAATAAATAAATGTCAACATTTAAACCCTTAATTGTGGAGGAAGCAGTGTTGGAAAGATACAGGAATAGTATGTCAAAAGTGACAAGAGAGTGAAACATCAAAAGCAGCCTTAATGATTCAATACCCACTAGGATGGCTACAACCAAAAAAGAACAAACAAAAACAGAGAGTAACAAGTGTTAGCAAGGGCATGGAGAAACTGGAACCTTAATACTCTACTGGTGGAAATATAAGATTGGACGTGGGGAAACTGGCACCTTTGTGCACTACTGGTGGAAATATAAAATGGTGCAGCCTCTATGGAAAACAGTATAGCAGCTTATTTTAAAAAGTGGACACAGAATTATCATATGATCCAGAAATTTCACTTGTGGGCATATACCCCTAAGGAATTGAAAGCAGGGTTTTAAACAGATATGTGTACACCCATGTTCGTATATACAGGGGCCAAAAGATGGATACAGTCCGAGGGACTATGGACTATGGACAAATAATGTGGTGTTTACATACAATGGAACAGTATTTAGTCTTAAAAAGGAATGAAATTTTGACACATGCAACAACATGGATGAACCTTAGAGACATTATCCTCAGTGAAATAAGCCAGAAACAAAGGGCAAATACTGTATGATTCTGCTTAAATGAGGTAGATGGGGTAGTCCAATTCATAGAAAAATGGTAGTTACCAGGAACTGGGGTCAAGGGGAAACGAAACGGGGAATTATTATTCAATGGCAGAGAATTCCTGCTGTGGAAGATGAAAAAGTTCTGAAGATGGATGGTGGTGATGGTTGCACACAATGTGAATGTAATTAATGCCACTGCACAGTACACGTTACGATGGTAACATTGGATGTGTATTTTACCACAATCAAAAAATAGCTGCCTTAAAAACATAAAATATCTTTCAAAATGTCCACTGGATTGAACAATGGCCAATGAGGAGGGCTTTGAGAGCTTTAAAGAAGCGTTAAGGGCAGAGTCAAGCTGGACTAGATTGAACAGGACAGCAAACGCTGGTCATTTCAACAAATTTGGATAAGGAGGCAGAGGTACAGTTTGGATGGCTGCTAATTAAGGAGATTAATGATTCAGGGAGAGTTTTAAGGGTTTTTGTTTTAGTTTGTTTGATAATGATAACAGGCATGACTGATCACAAGCATGCTTCTCTAAGACAGAGGAGAAGAAAGTCGTAAAACAGGTAAAGAGGATGAGACAGGCCCAAAACTGGATGAACTCCAAGTTGAGTGCAGGATACAGGGGTCCTTCCTCCTGACAGATGTATTGTGATTGTGTTAATGCAGAGTATAACTTCAGAGTAAAGGGCCCCAGGAATAAGTTGTTAAAGAAGGCAATATCCAGAAATTGGGGTCAAGTAACAACCCAGGACCAAAAGACAGGGTTCTGACACCAAAGAGTAACCTGAACAAAGATCAGCAACGCAAAAACAGCAATTCAAGGTTGGAAATGTGTCAGGACGGAAGCAACAGTTTGAGACAAGAGAACTGAATCACCTGAGTCCTAGACAAGGCAGGTTTGGGGTCCTTTCAATATCTCTTCCCATTTGATAGTTAGCTCACCCTGTACTGATCAAGACTCTTGGGTTAACACCTGCCTGCACAGCCTCCCCTGGTACTCCAAGTGGGAAATGTGCAGGTATGTTTGCCCGATATTTTCAGTTTTCCAACAAGCTTCAAGGAGTTAGTTTGAAGCCATGTGAATTAAAACTTGAAAATACTTCCCAATAAATACAGAAGCTATTATTACAACAGCTTCACAGGAAAAGGTCACAACCAGGCATGGGAAAGATCTAGCCTCCCCGCTGGCTGGAGCTCTCGCTTGGTCTCTCTCTCCATAACCACTTTTATTCTATTTACTGTTTGGTCAGGCCTTGATAATTTGTAACCCTAAGTAAATTCAAATCAGATCCAACTCACACAAGTATGTAGGCGAGCTGAGCTCCAAAGAGTACTGAACATCTGTAGTACTTGACATTCACGCATTTGGCGAGATGTCAATATTTCAGAGCACTCTAAATGTTTTGGTGTGAGAGCTAATGCGGTGTTTGCATTGGTCAACATGAGCAGAAAGCAAAACCTATTTCCCTCAACATCAGCTGCTGTACTCGGTTGCTGATCCTACTTGCCTACAAAGACACTAAGAAACTGGAAAACTGGTAAGTAAGAAAATGCCATCCAATGCAGACTGCAGTTAGAGAGTATTTGTGATGCCAGTGGGAAATGACTTTTTGTGGTCTGGATTTCCTAACTTTTTTTTTTTTAACTAATGAGTGGAGTAACCGTTTTTTGGGTGAAACTTGACTTTTCCAGTTTCAAAGAATAAACTGAAAGTCCACTTAACATTTCCCTGTTAATATCCTTTTTAAATTTGATAAAACAAGATTTTCTTCCATTGGGCTTGTATGTTAGGCATTAGGAAACTTCTACTTTAAAAAATGTATAAATCTATCATAGAACGGTAGCCTGAGTATGTGGATAGTGAGTTATTAAAAATGAGTATTTGATATGGTGAAGTAGGCTAGTACAACTGGGTTATGATGTATGCAATCTTCAGAGCAAAGGCAGTCCAATAACAAACTCAAACGCCAAAGAAAGAAAACAAAACACAGAAGGTTTCGTTTGAGAGCACAGAAGGCCACAACCTCACAAAACTGAAATATTTCATGCAAGGTAGCCGTGAAGTCTTCTGTAAAATACTGAATGCCTGGGTCACTGGTATGGATTTAACGGTGAGTCACAATTTTTTTTCCAATGGAAAGAAATAGGAATTAAATGGGTCTCATAGTTCCGTTTTAGTTTTTATTAATGTCTTGGGTTTTAATTTTCCTGTCCATGATTCTTAACTTCTGATTTATTCCTCTGAGACTGAACAAAACATTTAAATATCAAATGTTCATAGTGTCTTTAGTTTTAATTTGTGGATGACAAGGACAAGGAATATAACTCATTAAATTTATTCTATTGCTGATTTTTTCAGAAATTGCATAGTAAAATCAAAAAATCTAGACTAATAGATCATTTAAAAAATTAATTCATGCGTAGAAATCCACTCCAGTTTACTTCTCAGCCAAAAGAAAAAAAAAGTGAAGAGCCCCATCTCCTGAAAAAATTGTAAGAACACTGCAATAAGGGAGGGCAGAGATTTGGAGAATAGCTTATCAAACACAGCTCCTCCTGCCCTTGAAAAATTCTAAAAACCACTAAATCTAGCATTTTTTAAAAAAAGTGAGTCTTCTCAACAAATAACTCTTATATGTAGAATATCTTACCTCGTAAGTCTTCTCTCTAACTCACTTTTATACCTAGCAACTTTCTTGCTAGCATTTCCCACTTAAAAGAAGCAATCTCAAGAGAAAAATGAACATATACAATACATACATCCACACATGTGTGGCCCACTTAATACATGTGTGGCCCACTTAACACAATTACAATGGCTAGACCAGCATTTGCAACTCCTCTTTTACAGGGGAAGATGCTTCATTGCCCTTAGTGTTTCTTCAACCCAAAACATTTCACAGGCTGTGAGGGATCAACACCTGAAATTCAAGCCAGCCTGAAAAAGACAAGCCAGAGGAAAATTATGTTTTGAAAAATACTACAAAATCTAGGCTTACCTATGCTTTTTGTCACACTCTCTATGAGAGTAATACAAATTTATTTTTAACCATTTGTGTGTAATTTTATTAATAATATTTAAATGTATTAGCATCAAACTTATGAAATTGCCATTTTAGGAGGTAAAAACAGTGAAATATTAGCAATTTTATGATTCAACCTAATAAAAAATAAAGAAGACAGTCTCATAAGGCAAACCTAGAAGTCAAGGTAAGAAGAAAACCACTATTTCATGTAAATAGTGTATTAATGTATTTTCCATAATTTTTCGGTGATAGCAAGATCTATGTCTTCTAATTAACCCATCCAAGCACTTAACTTCTTTGGGTACAGTTCCCTGTTTTTAAAGCCTTTACACAGACACTCTCTTCTCACTAGATGATTTTGGCAACCAGGTGACACTGGGAAAGGTCATCTGTTTCACTGATTAGAAAACCAAGGTCTAGAGAGGTTCAATGATTCAAACAAGGTAACGTTGCTAAAAGGCCAAGGATGAAACTTAAAGAAAAAAGTCATCTGGCTTCAAATTAACTGCCATTTAACCTACCCCTCCTTAATCTCTCATCTAAGGAAATGACTAGGTCCAATAAATTGTAATTTATATATAAATACAAGTGTGCAGGACTGACTGGCACCTTGACTGGCTGTTTACATAACACTGGCAATGATTGCATTCGTATAAAACAGTCAATATTATTGGGATTCACATTTTTACAGAGGCAATCTGACCTGGTGTAAAAAGGATGTGCTTTGCAGACAAATAACCGAATTTGATTCATTCTGCCATAACCTTGAGCTACATCTTTTATTACTGTTTTTTTTTTTCAAATTGGGTTCTTACTTTGTCACCCAGGCTGAAGTACAATGGCATGATTATGGCTCACCACAGCCTCAATCTCCTGACCTCAGGCAATCCTTCCACCTCAGCTTCCCGAGTAGCTGTGTGCCATCACAGCCGGTTAATTTTTATATTTTTGTAGAGACGAGATCTTCCTACATTGCCCAACTAGTCTCGAACTCTTGTGCTCAAGTGATTCTCCCACCTTGGCCTCCCAAAGTGCTGGGATTACAAGTGTGAGCCACCATGCTCAGCCTTTTAGTTTTGTTTTTGGTTTTTTTTTTTTGAGTCGCCCAGACTGGAGTGCAATGGCACACTCACGGCCAACCCAGCGATGACCTGCTGGGCTCCAGCGATCCTTCCACCTCAGTCTTCCAAGTAGCCAGAACTACAAGCACATGCTACCATGCCCAGCGAATTTTTTATTTATTGTAGAGATCAAGTCTCGCCAAGTTGCCTGAGCTGGTCTCATACCCGTGGGCTCAGGCAATCCACTTGTCTCGGCCTCCCAAAGTGCTGGGATTACAGGCTGAGCCACTAAGCCTGGCCTAGTTTTGTTTTTTAACTTTTTCACCTCTTTGACCCTCTCCTGTCCTACCACCTATAAAACAGCCATAATAAAAACCAAAGAGCTGCTAAAAAACTAAATAGACATTCTAGTACCTGGAATAGCAGCTACTCAATAAAAATGGAATTCCTTTCCAATCCCTGCTAATAACTTATTAGGTTAGAGGTCGTAGTGACAAGAGCAAAACCATAAGGGAAACTGCTTGCATTATAATCTGTGATTCCAGGGGCCAAAAGAGAATTCACAAAAATAAGAGGAAATGAATACTTCTCCTAATTCACCTGCTATCACTCCCACAAAAATCTGAGCATCATGCCGGTACACAGACAGTGAGCATCTATCAACACATGGCCACTGAGTACCTATCATCATCAGTGACCAACACTTTAAACAATTAGGCCTCTCCTTCCTGTCCAGAACAATGGATAGCCTGGCATTCAGGATTGGGGCTGTGAGCCCCACAGGTGTTGACCATATACCAAAAAGGTTAGGAGAAAGACACACAGGTTATTAACTGCTTGATTCACAGGTTTGGTGGATAACCAAACAAATAAACAGCCATATATAAAAAATAAAAAATAAAAAAAGACTCAGGAAAATGAAATGAAAGATGCAAGGGGGGACATCCCCAAAAGTAAACAAACCAGAAAACCCGAACTTTTTGGAGGGTGGGCCCCTTGTAGTACAGGCTTCACCAGATAAGTAAGTGTTGTTCTAGGAACCCATCAGTATCATCAGTGTATGAGCAAGCATTGTTGTGAAAGGCTGTATTCCACTTTGGTGAATTTTCTTTTTTTAGATTATTTCAATGCATTTGCCCATTTCACGATGGGTGATTTACAAACACACCTGCCCACACCACATTGAGTATTCAACAGTTTTTGACCAAAACAGCATGACCCTGGTGCCTTACCCTCCCTATACACCCCTCCTCATCACCTTAAGCAACTTCTTTTTTGTTTTCCTGATTTAGAAAGTCTTCAGAGGGAAACGTTTTGCCAGTGTGGCTAAGGTGAAACAAAAAATAGCAGAAGCACTAAAAAGCATCAAAATTGATGAGTTCAAAAACCATTAGGGTCATGTTTTGAGCAGTGGAAAAAGCATCTCGATAGGTGTATTGAATCAGATGGAGAGTATTTGGAAGGTGACTGAAGTTTAAACATGTAAGAATAAATTCCAGAGTGTTTTTGGGTTCCCCCTCGTATGTTACCTACAGAAGTTACAATGACAGACTGGGAAGTTTTATATGTTTTAGTTTAATTACTCTCCATAAAAGTCTGAAGTTCTTTTTTTGATATTAGCATACAGTTCTGTACAATACACATATGTTAAGGGCTGAAGTGTTAAAACAAGTAAACTAACCTCCTCCCCCCAAAAAAATCTTATTGGAAAATACAGTTAAAATATATTTTAGACAGGAATTCTCAAATTTTTGGTCTTAGGATCTCTTTCTCTTAAAAATTACCAAGGACCCCAAAGAACTTTTGTTTGTGTATGCCATATCTATCCATATTTACTATATTAAAAGTTAAGATTGTAAAAGCTCTACAAACTTTAAGTAACATCACATGTTAACACAAATAACATTTTTGTGAAAAATATTTTCAAAAAAATTTTTATGTAGGAAAGTACCTTATTCTACATCTTTTCATATCTCTAACATCTGGCCTAGAGAAGCCAGTAGGATGCTCATATTCACTTCCATGTTCAATCTGTTGCAAAATGTTGTTTTGGTTAAAGTATGTTCAAGAAAATCCAATCTCATGCAGATTAATAACAGCAAAGAAGCAAGCATACCAAAACTCAAAAGAGGTGGTTTCTTAAAGCATGATTGAAATATTGGATCTAGCCGGGCTCGGTGGCTCAGCCTGTAATCCCACGCTTTGGGAGGCTGAGGTGAGTGGATTGCCTGAGCCCGCAGGTTCGAGACCCACCTGGGCAACTTGGCGAGACCTCATCTCTACAATAAATCAAAAAAAACTAGGCAGGCGTGGTAGCGCGTGCCTGTAGTTCCAGCTATGTGGAAGGATCACCAGAGCCCAGCAGGTCGAGGCTGCAGTGGCCAGGAGCGGCCACTGCACTCCAGTCTGGATGACAGAGTGAGACTCCAACTCAAAAAAAAAAAAAAGAAAAGAAATATTGGATCTAAAAACATATCAATGAATATTTCATACTGTTACACTGAAATCATCTAGTCTATCTGTATCTTTGAATAGATCTTTTACTCATGCTTGATTTTATAACATCAAACATTGGTGGTTTGGAGAAAATACATTCATGCAGAACTTTTGAGTATAGAAACTTTTCATTACACAGTACCAAAACTCATATTAACAAATATTGCCGCTAGTCTCAGTCTCAGTATTGGAAAGCTATGAAGTTCACAGTGGCAGACAAAAATTTTTCCAAAATTTTTCTTTTAGTTTGAAAGTTTGAATTTCATAGTCAACAAATGTCTCTCAGTTCATTCAGTTTTGACAAATCATCTGGTAAATACACAAATCTAAATTACTACAGTTTGTCATTTTATCAAGCAATAATGATGTTCCATAAAAAAGTGATCTTATTCAACTTGCAACTCAATCACACAAATGTTCCTTACTCTAGACAACCGTAACATGTAGCAAAAACACTTTATATATAATTCCTATTTTGTCCCACAAAATATTAAAAAGACATATTTTGGAGTTGAGATTTAATAAAATGAATAATCTATGTTGCTTTATCAAGTAATCAGTAAAATTGGCTTTTCTTTTCATTTCTTGTTTAATTCAGATTCAGTAAGGTATAAAATGACTACAAACAGTTGGATGTGTTTGATTTCATGGCATGTGGATTGATTTCAAAGGGTGTCAGGAACTCCTAGGTTTTTGCAAACCATATTTTGAGAACCACTATTCTAGATTTTAGGATAGAAAGTTTTCTTAAGATACAAAAAGCGCTAATTAGTATTCACTGACACCAACAATATGATAGGTATTATTCTAGGTCCTCCTAATTCTGCAATGACAAGAGAAAAAAGCTCTGTCTTCAAAAAGCTTTCCTTTAAAAACAATTGTATGTAACAATAGGCAGAGGGGAGAGGAAATAAGTGGAAAAATAGACATTCTTTTAAACAATACAGATATGAAGAAAACAAACATGGTGAGAGACTAGAGAACGCTACATAGGGGTGTAGCTGTGTGAGATGCTGTGACCATGGAAGGCAACCCTGAGAAGGTGACATTTTAGCAGAGACCAGCATGACGCAGTCACACCAAGATGCCAGAAACAATCAGTGACAGGCAGAGACAAGGGCTCCAAGTACCTCTGCCCCAGTGAGTTGGTTTTAGATCTTGTTCACGATGTATGCAGTTTTTTAGGACTTAAAAAAAAAAATCTTCTACTCAGCATTGATTGCTCAAGGTATTTCAACCCCACCACAGTAACAATATAAAAACAAATTTGCCTGAATATTCCTGTTATTCCCATGCACTACTTGGCAAAATGCAGTTGGTCACCCTTGTAGGAAGCAGTTGATCACCCTTGTAGGAAACTATCTATGCCCCCCACCAGTTTACAAAAGTCCAGAAACCTTTCATGATTTATTGGGACCAAAAAAAAAAAAACAACACATACCTCCTCAGAGTTCTGTCCAACAGAAGAGCTCATGTGGGTAGCTAGGAAGTTAAGCTTTTGCTTTGTATTTTGAATATTTGTCCCATTGAACCAAAAGAACTAAGTAGCTCAATAATCTATACCTACAAAAACATTAGGTTACTTGCCAAAGGCACCAAATATCTGCTCTCTTCACAGCCTCTACCTCACACACACAAACACACCTGCACTTTTTCCATAAACTAACTATGTCAGCAACACTCAAGAGATAGAAAGTTGGCTGGCCCTTTGCTGCTGCAGGCTGGATAGATTCGTATTATGGGTAAAAGAGTCACACGGCTGAGGAGATGCTTCTGCTACCCACCAGGAGAGCAATGGTGGCCCCTGGCTGAGAAACTTGGGAGCAAGTGAGAGTCCAAGTTACATGAACTTCACACCTACCAGGCCTCTGCCAGCTATCTATAGGGGAATAGCACACAACTAGGTAAGAACACACAGGTTAGAAGCTATAGTCATTGAGGGACTAGAAGGGTTGGATCCCAATCTTAGGTGCTCTGGTTGCCAATTTGAGAACTTGCTCAGCCCTGCACCTGCTTTCTTTCTATGTAAAATAAACATGTTTTAGGTCACTCATCAACAATTTATACAGCACCTACTAGAAACCATTTGCTAAGTTAGGTGAAAATATAAAGCATTCTCCCCATACAGTAGAACAGACAAGCTAGAAAAAAAACAAGTATTTTCAGTAGGATGTGGTATTCTCTATTAGTTTAGGCTGTAAATGGACAATGACCTGAATTCAAATCTCAGTTCTATAACGTAATAGTTGCAATACCTTGAACAATCAAATGCTGAAGCGATTTTTTTTTAGTCCTAAATGACTACATACAGCATAAACAATTTTTACAAAGAAATGCATGTAAATATGGATTAAGGTCATTTGTTTTAAAAGGGAGAAAATAAAAAAAATACACAATTCGGGACAGGGTTACCTCAAGGCGGAGCAAAGCAGACAGCCCAGGGAGATGTAGGAATGATGTGGGAGCATGACAGGGCTCTCGCTCTCAAGTTGGTGCTATGTTTTTTTTGTTGTGCTTTAACTTATACTACCTAAAGTCTTTCCAAAGTGTCAAATATTCCATTAAAGAAAAAAAAAAAAAAGCCTTTTTCTTTCTTTCTTTCTTTCTTTCTTTTTTTTTTTTTTTTTAGTTAGAGTCTCATCACCCAGGCTGGAGTGCAGTAGCATGATCATGGCTCACCGCTTCTACCTTGTGGGCTCAGGTGATCCTTCTGACTCAACCTCCCAAGTAGCTGGGAGTACAGACACATGCCACCATGCCCAGCTAATTATTTTATTTTTGGTAGGGACGAGGTGTTGCTATGTTGCCTACGCTGATCTCGAACTTCTGGGCTCAAGCAATCCTCCCACCTTAAAATCCCAAAGTGCTAGGTTTTCAGTTGTGAGCAACCATGGCTGGGCTAAAAGAAAACTATTTTTAAGATGAATTTGCATGGTCTGTGACTGGGGCAAGGTAAAGATCCCATTGAATGGCAGTTATTGCTACAGAATGTGAGATTGAAGGAGAGATGACAACGCACAGTGCAGCTCAAGGTGAGGCTGGCATGAAAGGACTTCCTGGGAGGTAAGGAAGTCTGCCTCCTCAACATCCAGAACTGCAAGGGACCCAGATCTGCGGAAGCTGGGTTCTCAGCAGGAGGGGATGGAAATGAGGCAGCTCTGATGCCAGAACCCCCAGACTCAGTTCTCTGAGAGTACAGGGACTATATCGGGTTTTTTTGTTTTGGGGGGTTTTGGTTTTTTGTTTTTTTGAATTAGAGTCTCACTCTGTCACCCAGGCTGGAGTGCAGTGCCATGCTCATAGCCTCCGCAGCCTCGGCCTACTGTGCTCAGATTCTTCTACCACAATCTTCCAAGTAGCTGGAACTACAGGCGTGCACCACCACATCCAGCTAGTATGTCGGTGTTTTTTATTACTTTACTGCAAACGTCAACCACACTGCCTGGTAATAGGTGTCAAAAGAATATACGATGGACAAAAGAAAAACAAGTCATGGTTTTAAACAATGTTTTAAATAAAGATTACTTTGGCTTAGAAGAGTAGGTGAAAAGAGAAAAGAAGATTGTCAAGAATAGAACAAGACAGATCAAATTTAAGAAGGGTGGAGGAGCACAAGCAGGAGACTAAGAAGGAAGGTACAAAAAATAGCAGAGGCATCCAGGAGAGTGTCATCAGGGACTTGCTATGTATCAGGCACTGAGCTCAAGAACCTCCTCTCAAATCTAAAACACATGTAGGTATACAAGTAGGTGTGCACAGAGGCATGCAAATTAATATATGCTAGCAAAAGACTGCACAAATACACGTTTATATACACAAACATCTACTTTGTGTTGTCACAGTAAAAGACTTTATAAATAAGTTGCAGGCAATCATGACCTTTCCTTCCTAAATACTTTAACATGCATCTCCGAATATTCCTCTGCTTAACCACACCATTAATATTCCTAGGAAGAGTAACTGATTCAGTAACGTCATCTAACCTAGAATCTGTATTCAGATTTACACAACTATCCCAGCAATTTCTATAGCTACTCCCTCTAATGAACACTCATAACTAATTCAGAAAATTATTTCTCTTCAGCCTCTTTTGATATAGGATTGCCCCCTCCCACCCCATCTTGTTTGTTTTTCATGACATTATTATTATTATTTTTTGAGTCGGAGTCTTACTCTATCGCCCAAGCTGGAGTGCAACGGCACACTCACAGCCACCGTAGCCTTAATCTGCTGGGCTCAGGAGATCCTTCCACCTCAGCCTTCCAAGTAGCTGCAACTATAGTCACATCACCACACCCAGCTAATTTTTTTATTTATTGTAGAGACAAGGTCTCATCAAGTTGACCAGGCTGGTCTCGAACCCCTGGGCTCAGGCAATCCTCTCGCCTCGGTCTCCCAAGTGCTGGGATTACAGGCTTGCGCTACCACGCCCAGCATGACATTATTCTTTTTAAAGAGCTTGGGCTGGTTGCTTTATAGAATGTTCCACATTCCCTGAATTTGTCTGATTGTTCATTCGTAATTTTTGACACAGTACTGCATAGGTATGTTGCATATATCTAACTGCATCGTATCAGGAAGCACGCACTGTCAGATTATCCCATTTTTGCTAAATTTGATCATTCAGTGACTACCAGATCTCCCTGCTGACAAGGAGGTACGATTTTTCTCTTGAGTATTCTAAATGACGGGGGAGTCTGTTTTCAGACTAGAAGATCCTATTCTCCCATAACCCTTCACCCAGTGGCTTTTGACAGCCATTAAAGACTGCTGCCTAAACCAGCTGTCACACCGAGGTAGCAAAAGGGTGACATCCTAATTCTTCTACCATTCCCTCTACCTTTGCTAGCTGGTGTTCTTGGGTAAAGAAAAGCTTCCCCATTTCCAGGCTTCCTTTTTTAAATCTACATTTTAAATATCACTCTAAACTTCTAAATTTGACTTGGTTTTCAACATATTTTCATTTATAACTGCCATTCTTGTCAATGTCCAAATTGCCCCAGATCTAGAAGATCTTCAAGTCACCCTCTGTGTCCTATTTTAGCATTTCCCCATTGGTCTAAGCACTTCCTTGCTTTCTACCCACAAGATGTCTCAAACTCACCTTATACTTTTTCTACATGTGAAGAAATCAGTCATTTCTTTAAGCAGCCCTGGTTCCTTTTAATGGATAGTGATTCTTAGAAACAAGATGAGGTTACTGATACTGGGAAGTCACTATTTCGCCATCGGTGGGGGTGGGGGGGTAGGGAGAGTTTCTACTTTTCCATTTAAAAACTACTTGAGCAAGTTCACAGCTACTGGGGCGTCATGACTTCCGGACCGACAGATTTTTGGCTTTGTTTTTATTAAGATCTTTGAGCAGGTTTATAGTTTGAAGGGAAGTAGCCTGTAGACAAGAGAAAGACTAGCGTTTGGCAAAAGAAAAAAAGGAAGTGGGTATAAGCTACATTAAAAATAATAATAATAAACATGGAGTAAAACAGATGGTCCCAACGTGTTTCACACCGTCCAAGGATGCCATGCACATGAGTGTAGTTTATGTTACAAGTAGCAAGGAGTGCCTGTTATTATAAAATAAAATAAAATCACGCCTATAATCTCACCACTTTGGGAGGCCGAGGCAAGTGGATTGCCTGAGCCCACGGGTTCGAGACCAGCCTGGGCAACTTGCCGAGACCTCATCTCTACAGTACATCAAAAAAATGAGCCAGGTATGGTGGCTCATGCATGTACTTCCAGCTACCTGAAATGCCGAGACGGAAGGATCCCCTGAGCCAACAGGTTGAGGCTGCAGTGGCCGCAAGCATATTACTGCCCTTCAGCCTGAGCAACAGAGTGAGACTCTGACTCAAAAGAAATAATAATAATTATTATTACAGATATTGTATCTAAGGCAAATAATGAAATGGCATCTAATAGTTCCCCTGGAGTATATGTATAGCAAGACATAAGACTACTTTCTTATAGTGTTCTTTTTTTTTTTTTGAGTTGGAGTCTCACTCCGTCACCTAGACTGGAGTACAGTGGCCAGGACAGCCTCGACCTGCTGGGCTCCAGCGATCGATCCTTCCACTTCAGCCTTCCAAGTAGCTGGAACTACAGGAGCACACTACCATGCCCGGCTAATTTTTGACTTATTGTAGAGATGAGGTCTCACCAAGTTTCCCAGGCGGGTCTCGAACCCACGGGCTCAGGCAATCCACTCACCTCAGCCTCCCAAAGCGCTAGGATTACAGGCTGAGCCACCAAGCCCATCTTCTTACAGTGTTCTTGACTGACTCCTGTTGAAATCATTGAAAAGGTGAACTATAAAAAAAGGAATGGTTTAAGGAGGACACGTATTCAATCAACATCAGATCCCAACCTGTGGGTCAAAGACTTTCCTAAAGTAAAGGTCTCTGATTTCAAATGTACGTTGAACTCCATCTTCAGGCTATATAAAAGTGCATCTTTCACATTTACATCCTACGTTTGAAATGAATATTGTTGTTCCATTGTCACATGCTCTGTTTGAGAAAATACAAATCTATTTAAGAACTGTTCAGTTTGGCCAGGCTCAGTGTCTCAGCCTATAATCCCAGCACTTTGGGAGGCCGAGGCAAGTGGATTGCCTGAGCCCACAGGTTCAAGACTTACCTGGGCAACTTGGTGAGACCTTGTCTCTACAATTAAAAAAAAAAAAATCAGCTGGGCGTGGTAGTGCTGGAGCCCAGCAGGTTGACGATGGGGTGGCCATGAATAGTGTGCCACTGCCCTCCAGCCTAGGTGACAGAGTGAAACGCCAACTCAAAAAGAAAAAAAGAACTGGTCAATTCAAGGTCTTGGGAGGCCAAGGCGGGAGACTGCTTGAGCCCAGGAGTTCAAGACCAGCCTGGACAACATAGCAAAAAAAAGAAAAAAAAAATCGTTCAATTCAAAAGTTGTTATCGTACAATATATTTTATTCAAAGATCATGGAACACTCCACCAGGGATCAATACACAAGACAGGGAGAAAGGTCACAATACCGTGGTTTAATAAGTGCATGGGAATCACTCTGCGTCATCTTTCCACTCCCACTTCAAGTCCTGCATGTTTATATTCTTTCCATTTGGCTCCATAAGCCTGAATCTTGAACAAACATACAGGTGGCTGCTATTTAGCTAAGTGGTTAAAGCTGTTGCCTTCACAGAAATGGAAATCTGTTCCCCATCTCCACAGCAAAGGGATGGATATCCACTAATGGATAAAAGCCCCATGATCTGGAGATGTGAGCACTGCTTGCCTGAGAAAGGCAAACACCATTTCAGTGAGGCAAAAAGAGGTCAAAGATTCATTTCCTTGCCTGGCCCTAGGGAATAGGGCCCTGTATTCCAAAACAATGCTGCAGAACAAGTTGGAAAAATTTCAGGAATCCAGGCAGCTCAACCTAGTTCCAGACAGAGACAAGAATGGCTTCCCAAAACTCTGAAGGCGGGAGTTAAGCAGAGCTTTATGCCACCTTAATCAAAGATGAGGCTTGCGTGGATAACTGGGTAGGAGCTAGAACACCTGGCCTTCGCGCACACCCCTGTTGCAACCGCTGCTTCCTCTGGCTACCAGTGAGGGGCAATCAGAAACAAAGGCCCCCACCCCCAATTTGTCCCCTGCGCAAGCACTGCTGGACCACACACCCGAGGATGCTCAGAGCACTCTGTGTCTATTGTGTCTCCTGTAGCCCTGCATTTCCGTGCAGAAGAACTTTACCTGAGGAAAAGCAGAGCAGCAGGGGAAACCATGCAGGAGACTGCGTGCGCACGGTGGGGGGGTTACTGGGAGCCTGAGAGTCCGAGGTATTTGCTTATTCTATTGTCAGCTGAGTCACTTTCTGTTCCCCCAATGTTTCCACTGACTGACACCTGGCAGGCACCAGATATTTGATTCTTACAAGAACAGGAACCGTATGAGGTAGCTACTATACTCCCTCAATTTAGAAATGTAAAAACAGATACTCAGAGGCACTTGGTAACTATCCCAATATCACAGCTGCTGAGAAGGCAAGAAACAGCAGCCAGCAGAGCCCTCCTCAGGGCAGGGGCTCAGGGGATCCATGTATGGCATTCAAACCACACGCAGCAGATCTGGGTCCCTCCCCACAGCAGAGTCTCCACCATTTGTAGGCCGATGTAGTTTGTTTTCCTCACCATTTGTGAATGGTCTGATTCTATATGCCTCCTTGAACATCAGGGCAGGAGAAAGCTGAGTCAAAATCAAAGTCAGAAACACACTCATGTTAGACACTTTTAGAGATGTGGCAATTAAAAAGGAGGTTCTCTATTCTGAAGAGAATAGAGAAGTTATCTGGAAGATAACTGAAGAACTCACAGGCATCCACACCTTACAGAACCTTAAAATTCAGATCAGAAAATGACATACACATTCTCAAACGATGCACATGCACCCACATAACTTTCCAGAAAACAAATATGGCTGGTGCCTAAAGATGCAACTCCAGCAAAATGTTGAAGGGCCAGGGTCCATGCTCATCATGCTCACACTCACATAGAAGACGCTGCCCCCACGTTCTCTCAGGAGGAGGGGAGCCCTGGCTTGGAGCTGAAATGTATCTTGGCCATGTGTTAACTGCACTTTGGTGAATTACTTAACCATTTTAAGCGTCAGTTTCCTCATTCGTAAAATGGTGGTAATAGTAACTCATTGGCAAGGGTCTATCATGTCATCCAAGAACACAGGCAATCCATGGCCCCCCACTGTGCTAATATCTCGTGTGTCTCCATATTCCTATAACTTTCTCTGCCCAAAACGCACCCCCTCCCTGTTGCCTGGCTAAAGTCAACTCATTTGTAAATTTTCATTATCACATACTCCAGGGAAAGTTACCCTGATAACACCACTCCTGAAGCTGGACAAGTGCTCACTCTGTTCCTATTGCTTCCTCCTTCAATTATGGCCCTTGTTTGCACCTTGAAATGCCACTCTGTTCAGTCTCCCACTAGACTGGAAATTTCCTGAGAGTTCCCCAGTGTATTTCCCTAGTGCCTGGCAAGCACATTCTGATGGCTTTAGTGAGCAAATTAACAAAAGGTCTTGGCAAAGGAGGAAGTGTCAGGGATATACAATATACAGGAGCCAAGGGCTACAGTATACCTTAGAAAGAAATGATTTCAACAAGAGGAAATCAATAATATCTAATGCTGCAGGAAAGTCAGGAAATAGGACATGAGAAAAAGATAACAGACTCAAAAATTAGGTCCCTGATGGCTTCTGAGAAATGTGGTGAGTGTTTAACATTAAGTGTTCTGGGTGATGAAGAAAGATAAGGGGACAGTTTGGGGGGAGCTCCTTCTGAGTGAAGGGGAAAGTGAAATTCCCCTTGGCTGAGCCTAGAGCTGTTGTGAAATGTGGCAAGTGTCCAACATTAAACATTCTCAGAGACGACAAAAGATAAGCGGTAGGGATGGTGGGGGGAGAGGTGGTGTCCTACTTCTGGGTGAAGGAACAAGTGAGATTCATAAGGATGGGAATATTATGATGAAATCTGTAATGAATAAACTCAGGGACAGACCCCAGATGTCAGATCTACATAGAATATAACCTTTTCCTGTCTAAAGTCCCAACTACAGCAAAGAAAAACACACCTTTCACCCTCATTGCCATTTACTAAATATCCCCTGTATACAAGGTCTGAAAAAAAATACTGAAAGAGTGGTCCTTGGACCAGCTACATATCACGCCAAACTTCTGATGCATGGACTCTGTTCTCATTTTAGCACAATCCCCAAGTGACATGTATGTGCATTAAAGTTTGAGAGGCACTGTTTTAAAGAATTCAGAAAGTAAACCTAGACCAAAGCAGAATCAAATCAAATCACCATTTTGCTAACTTATCCCCTTCCTAGCAGACAACATAGCTTTTAGGTGTTATCTGTGTAAAGTCCACACATTAGTCTCATTAGGCCAGGGGTAATCAACAGAGAACAATTATGTCCCCCAGAGGACATTTGGCAATGGCCACAAACATGTTTGATTGTTACAGCTGGGGAGAGAGGGGGAAGTATGCCACTGGTGTCCAGTAGGTAAAAATCAGGAATGTTGCTGAACATCCCACAATGTAGAGGACAGCCCCCAACAACAAATATCTGGCTCAAAATGTCAACAGGACAAAGGTTGTTTTTGTTTTTTTTTTAATGTATTAGACCTGCGATTTCCTTTCTAAAATGATAACTTGTTGGCTGGACATGGTGGCTCACTCCTATAATCCCAGTACTTTGGGAGGCCGAGGTGAGAGGACTGCCTGAGCCCACGGGTTCAAGACCGCCCGGCCAACTTGGCGAGACCTCATCTTCACAATAAATCAAAAAATTTCGGGTGTGATGGCATGTGCCTGTGGTTCCAGCTACTTGAAAGGCTGAGGCGGAAGGATCACCTGAGCCCAGCAAGTCAAGGCCATGGTGGCTGTGAGCATGCCACTGCACTCCAGCCTGGGCAACAGAGTGAGACTCCAACTAAAAAAAAAAAAAAAAAAAGATAACTTGTTAAATTCAGGAACTTAAGGAAGTGGCTTCAGCATGCATATTCATAGAGAAAAAAGGTATAAACTAATAACCAAAAACACTCCATGCCCAACACTCTCAAAGAATTTAAGTTTCTCACAGAAGTTTACAACCAAATCAATAATCATCAATATGACAGCAAAGAGAAAGTACAATGATACAACAACAAATGCATATGTTGAAATGTTTCACAATTATACAAGCTGAATCTAAAACATACAGACATATTTCTCTAATAAAAACAGTCTGGCGCTCATTTAACATAATTATTTGTTTTTCTCCTGTAATACAGGATCCTTAGTGAAGAAACACCATGGCTACTTCAAGATGACAAGCACTCACTGGACAAAATTACTTCATTGAAAGGAGACCTCATACCACACCCAAAAAATTATAAAAGGTAATTGGAAAAAAAAAATTCCTCAAGTATTATCAAGAGCTTTGCTAATGTCATCAAAATGCAATGAAAGAATAATTTCTTTTCAGAGAAGGAATTACTGCATACAATTAAGATGGAGGAAGGTAGTCTATACGCAACAGAAAAATGGGTCACAGTGTGTAATTCCACAGAAGATGAGTAATGGATTCAGAGCAGACTAAGTATGTTTTTATTAAGATAAATGTATTTCTGGAGTGAGCATTGCTTTGCATGGCCCTGTATCAATTAAATTCTCTCTAAAGAGAGAACCCTTAGGTTGTATGTAATACTTGACAACTTGAAAACATTTCATGTGGTGCAATCCTAAAACCTTACGTTGCACTGAGGGACAAGCACACTCACTATCTAGGGTGAGATTCAAAGTTTGGCTTTGGCATTCTAGCTGTGCAAAAACAAAAACAAAAAACAGAAAAAGCAATCTACATGATGCTCCTATTATACTTCAATAGTTGTCTTTCGGCCTCATCAATCTCATTTGGCCGTGTTCTTTTTTTTTTTTTTTTTTTGAGTTGGGAGTCTCACTCCATCACCCAGGCTAGAGTGCAGTGGCATGCTCACGGCCACCCCAACATCAACCCACTGGGCTCAGGCTATCCTTCTGCCTTAGCCTTCCAAGTAGCCAGAACTATAGGCATGCATTTCCACGACTAACTAATTTTTTTTTTTAATTTATTGTAGAGATGAGGTCTCGCCAAGTTCCCCATGCTGTTCTCGAACCCGTGGGCTCAGACAATCCATTCACCTTGGCCTCCCGAGGTGCTGAGATTACATGCTTGAGTCACCGCACCCAGCCTGGCCTTATGTTACCAAAGACGCCAAAGTGATGGTAGATATAGGTTCAAACACTTCATTCTTATTTATTTGGATTTGTGAAACAAGGAAAACTTGAAGGCTTACACTGTTAAGTATTTTTTTAAAAAGTCTAACCACATATATAAATCTTTTTTAAATGCAATCTCTAGAATTTAGAGAGCACTGTTAATATTTTTAAAGCCTGAAGGTTAACATAATGACCACTTTCACTCGAGAAATCCAGGAATAATATCAGAAGTAACTATCACAAAGCAGGACTCCACAAACAGGACACCTATATAAACTGGTTCGCCAGAATGCCCATCTCTCCATGTTTTTCAGTTAAATCATCCAGGAGTACTTTTCTTCTTTTCTTATATTCTCTATTGCCTATCCCTCATCCATAATAGTCTGGCATAAATTGTGAATCAACTGAGTTAGAAGCTGGGGCAGAAAGAGAGGGTTGTTGGGCCATACCAAGATATTATTTTCTTTCTGATTCATTTGGTTCTTATGTGTGTACATCATTGTATAAAATCAACATCCAGGTATGGCTATTTCCTCTATTTGTGAAATGATTTGAAGTGTCCTTAGGTCCCTGTATCAGGACATCAAATCAGGTCTACACTAAAGATAAGGCAGAAAGACTGAACGGATATTACAAGGTCAAAAATGATACATCTTTTTTACGATCTTGTCTTGTTTTTCATCCAGTACACGCTCACGCCATTCAGTCTCAAGATACAACTGGCCTCACCGGCCTTAAGAGAGCTTCTTTTCCATCATCTCTCAATCTATGAGTGATCTGAACTGCCCTGTATAAAAGGATATCATGCTCTAAGACACCTGAACCCTCAGGACAAAGGCTCTTACTATCAACACCACTGTTTTGTTGGGGTTTTTTTTAAGGCAATATTTAAGAGCTCAAAATATACCACCAGCAGTGTCTTGGAACTCAGTGCTGGAAGTAGAGGAGGCAGGAATCAGCCCAAGAAGGGATCTGAACGTTTAAGAATTAGGACTTTATCCTGAGGGGAAAGACAGATACTAAAGAGTTTTAAGAAGAATGTCAGTATTACTCACATATGCGATGTGCAGTAAACATTTGCTCTGATGCATCAAATAACCTTTTGAATGAATTCTGATCTTCCCTTTGCCTTAAATCAATACTTCTGACATCAGTGAAGAATATACAGGATTCTAAACAATAGAAGGTTCTGGGTAATGCCTAGCACTGTCTAATAAAAACATAATATAAACTGCATATAATAAAATTTTCTAGTAGCCATAGTCTTAAAAAGTGACATTGAGAGTAATAACATTTCATTTAATGGGGTATCCCTAACATATTATTTCAACATGCCATCAATATCTAAAATACAAAGGTATTTTAAGTTTTCTTCATGTGAAGCCTGCAAAGTCTAGTGTGCATTTTATACGTATAGAACATCTCCACCTGGATTGGTCACAATTTAAGTGCTCATATGGCTAGGGGTTACCATACTGGCCAGTGCAGCTCTTGAATGTACTTTGGGAAACATTTCCCAGAATTTTTATATCATTTTTCTATCATTTACGTTTGTTTACCAATGTATAAAAACAATTCAAATCCATTTTTTTCAGTAAGAAAACACACACTTGGTTGTATGATTATAGGCTTGGTGGCTCAGCCTATAATCCCAGCACTTTGGGAGGCCGAGGCAAGTGGATTGCCTGAGTCCGCGGGTTCAAGACCCCCCCCCCGGCCCCTTTGCAAGACCTCATCTTTACAATAAAAATCAAAAAAATTAGCTGGGCATGGTAGCACACGCCTGTATTTCCGGCTACTTGGAAGGCTGAGGCAGAAGGATGGCCAAAGCCCAGCAGATCGAGGTTGCAGTGGCCGGGAGTGTGCCACTGCATTCCAGTCTGTACCACAGAATGAGACTCCAACTCAGACACACACACACACACACACACACACACACACAACACACACACAGAGCCTCAATTTTGAAAAGGTACCCATGATCCCACACCAAAAAATATCAGTTATATATGCTTGAAAGATAGTCTTACATCCATAACATATGTAGGGTAGGCTTTTTTAAGGTCTGCCTCAGTAACTCTTTAAAATAATATGTAAACATTTAAGACCATTTTTATAAATAATAAGTTCTCTTTTAGGGAAAAAAAGTCACATTTCCAACACAGGTAAAAACATAATACATTAAACATGGAGTTAAAATGAAACAGATAGATTCTTCTTTTACAGTTATTACTTTTTAAGACTGCATTTAAATATGACTATTTCCTAGAATTCTGGAGTTTTTAGGGAAATGCTAGTCTCCATATTACCTTAAAGTTCTCAGACTATTCTGCTTCACCAATTTCTCTTTACTGTTGTCTCTCTGCTTCCTTTTCATTGCAAAAGAAAAGGGTCAGGGGAGGGAAAGGGGAAAGAAAGGAAGGAAGGGAAAGAGGGAGGGAGGGAGGGAGGGACAGAGGAAGGGGTGCCAAATTTGCATAACTTAACATAAAGGAAAAAGTTAGTTTCAAGAACTTGGTGGGTTCAGTCAGGTGCAGTGGCTCAGGCCTGTAATCCCAGCCCTTTGGAAGGTCGAGGTGGGAGGACTGCTAGCGCCCAGGAGTTCGAGACCCTCCGTCTCTTCAAAAAAATCAAAACATTATCCTGGTGTGGTGGCATGCTTGTTGTCCCATCCACTCATAAGGCTGAGGCAGGAGGATCACCTGAGGTGAGAAGGTTGATGCTGTGGTGAGCCATGTTCGCACCACAGCACTCCAGCCTGGGGAACAAAGTGAGACCCCAGCCGGGCTCGGCTGCTCAGCCTGTAATCCCGCACCTTGGGAGGCTGAGGTGAGTGGATTGTCTGAGCCCACGGGTTTGAGACCTTCCTGGGCAACTTGGTGAGACCTCATCTCTACAATAAATCAAAAATTAGCCAGGCGTGGTAGCGCACGCCTGTAGTTCCAGCTACTTGGAAGGCTGAGGCGGAAGGATCGCTGGAGCCCAGCAGGTCGAGGCTGCAGTGGCCGGGAGCGGCCACTGCACTCCAGTCTGGGTGACAGAGTGAGACTCCCAACTCAAAAAAAAAAAAAAAAAAAAAAAAAAGTGAGGACCCCCCCCCAACTCAAAAAAAAAGAACTTGGTGGATTTGACTATATTCATTGCCCTTTGCTTTACTGCTCAGCAAATGACTTGGAGGCTGTAAAACTGCCCTTGGAGTGACTGGTTCACACCTCTTTTCAGGCCTTGGCCTTGAGAAGTTACAAGATGATCAACTCAACGGGGACACAGCCTCCAGACGGGCCCTGCTCCCGGAACACCCTGATCACTAAGCAGATTATCCCTGTGCTGTACTTCCTGGTCTTCATCGCGGGGATCCTACTCAATGGAGTGTCGGGGTGGATATTCTTCTATGTGCCCAGCTCCAAGAGCTTCATTGTCTATCTCAAGAACATCGTTGTTGCCGACTTTCTGATGAGCCTGACCTTTCCCTTCAAGATCCTCGGCGACTCGGGCCTCGGGCCCTGGCAGCTGAACGTGTTTGTGTGCAGGGTCTCGGCCGTGCTCTTCTACGTCAACATGTACGTCAGCATCGTGTTCTTCGGGCTCATCAGCTTTGACAGGTATTACAAAATCGTGAAGCCCCTCTTGACTTCTCTCATCCAGTCGGTGAATTACAGCAAATTCCTGTCGGTGACGGTGTGGGCGCTCATGCTCCTGCTCGCGGTTCCCAACATCATTCTGACCAACCAGAGCGTCAGGGAGGAGACGCACATTAAATGCATGGACCTGAAGAATGAGCTGGGCCGCAAGTGGCACAAAGCATCGAACTACATCTTCGTGGGCATCTTCTGGGTTGTGTTTCTTCTGTTGATCGTTTTCTATACTGCTATCACCAGGAAAATCTTTAAGTCCCACCTGAGGTCCAGAAAGAATTCCACTTCGGTCAGAAAGAAATCTAGCCGCAACATCTTCAGCATTGTGTTTGTGTTTGTTGTCTGTTTTGTGCCTTACCACATAGCCAGGATCCCCTACACACAGAGTCAGACCGAAGCGCACTACAGCTGCCAGTCAAAGGAAATCTTGCTCTACGTGAAAGAATTCACTCTGCTTCTATCTGCTGCAAATGTCTGCCTGGACCCCATTATTTATTTCTTTCTCTGCCAGCCATTTAGGGAAATCTTATGTAAAAAACTGCACATCCCATTAAAAGCTCAGAATGACTTAGATACTTCCAAGACTAAAAGAGGAAATACAACACTTGAAAGCACAGATACTCTGTGAATACCTACCCTCTTTCACATAAAGGCCATGTATGCATGTCATCATCTTTAATTACATAAGAGGCATTTTAAAAAGCGTGCCTGAGGGTAGCTCAGTGGCTCAGGACTGTAATCCCAGCACTTTGGGAGGGAGAGACAGGAGGATGGCTTGGGGCTAGGAATTTGAGACCAGCCCAGGCAACACAGCGAAACCTCGTCTCTATAAAAAATTAAAATTAAAAAATGAGCTGGACATGGTGGCATGTGCGTGTAGTCCCAGCTACTGGGGGAGGCTGAGGCAGGAGGACTGCTTGAGTTTCCAGGGGGTCAAGACTGAGATGAGTCGTACTCACGCTTCTGTACTACAGCCTGGGTGACAGAGTGAGACCCCCACACACACTCAAAAAAAGAACAGAAAAAAGAAATATGTCCATGATCATAAGTATTATCTCCAGCATTATTATCCAGTTTTGCTACAGTAATAGAATTCAAACCTCCAATTTTCCATATTTTTTGTAACACCAAAGAAAAAAGTACTCATCAGTAGGTTTCTTCCTTAATACTTGTTTTTCCCTTGTTAATTAATTTTTTTAATGTATATATTTATTCAATCATATTCCATCAAAGAAAGTAGGTTTAAGTTTATAATCACTAGTCTGGTCACTTAATGGATAACTTTAAATAGTAAATAAAGAACACAAGGAATTATCAAAGACAAGTCACACAGCTGTCTTCCTTCCCTAAGAATCGAGTTTAGTATGTCATATTTTTAAACAGGGTTCTTAAAGGTCAACTTAAAAGCTGGTACCGTTTGAGGAAGGGCAAGAGGTCTGTTTGTAGGGACCAGTTTCTTTTGATTTGAAGTATGATAAGCAGACACTGAGAAAATTTCTTAAGAAACCCCTAACTGACTTATGTTATGACACTGCAAAGGAAAACAGAGATAAATTATGTACTTAGCAAAAAAAAAAAAAAAAATCCTGATATCATTTTCAGGAAAATAGATACATGAAAAATATTTTTTATACAAAGACTTATTAAGCCATTTAATGAGCCTAGGGTTCTGGTGATGGAATATCTTTAAGCGGTCTCTACTCTGAGAAACTAGATTATTGGCGCATGTCACCAGCAATGTCCTATGTGATAGTATGGGGAAAAAATATGACGATTAAGAAAAAGACAAAGACACACACACACACACACACACACACACACACACACACACACACACTCTCTTTCTCACACACACACACCCCAAAACATGTATTATTCTCTTAGGAGTGGCAGAGGGACACAGTTTTCTTTTATTTTTAACTGTGAAGTCCTTTTATTCCAAATCACATCTAGGTATATGTTGGAAGCCTCATAAACAGAAAGGTATTAAGTTCATGGCTTTTTTTCAGTGTGTTGTTTTTGGGGTCCTGCTGTGGCAGGTTAGGTAGGCTGGATTCACCAGGGTAAAAGTATTCACCAGGACAGGTACACTGTGAAGGCCACAATGGGCAAGACAGCAGCGAAAGTGCCTGCTGTCTGCAGGGGAGACTATTTTCTGAAAAAGAAAATTAATTTCAAAAGTCAAAAATGTAAATAATAAGTGGGAAACTGCACATAAAATGAAAATTCACACATCATGTTGTCTGAAAAACAAATGAATTTAACATGTAGAGCATAGGATATGGTTACTGGCTTATGAGTTATCAAAATGGTATTATTCCTTTGCTATTAACTGGTTAGAAGACATTCAGCCCATCTTTCAAATGTTCTTCCCAAGAGTTTTTACAGGTAATGTTTGTTTCTATTTGAGGCTTGACTGCATATGTACTAATAAAGAAATTATTTTTAGTGCTGTCAATTGTTTTCTTAATAATCAACACACATGAGAAAACATTACCAGATTTCCCCACACTAGAAACATACGTGGTTTCTTTTTACGTTCGATTACACACGGTAATACAAGGAAGACAATCACATAGAGAATTCAAAAATTCTATTTGGCACTGACATTTCAAAACTAGTATTTCACAGACCTCATCATATTTTAGGCAAAATTCAGAAAACACACCCAGTTGAGGGATAGCTGACAAGGTTTTACCCTCCATGTCTGTCACCACCCTAACAGCTCCCAACTCTAGATCAGACAGTCTCTTTTCACCACCACCACGCTCCCCCCCCCCAAAAAGTCACTGAGTTATCATAAATGTGCTGAATAAACTAAAGCTTGCTATAACTATTTGGCTAAATACATTTGCAAAAAATTCTAGCTTTATTTATTCTTCACGACTCCCTTTGGCCAGAACAAATGAGCAAATACTAGGGTTTTACCCAGGCCACAGTAGAAAATGAAAGTATAAAAAAGAAGGTGAGTAGCACCTCATGTGCTAAAGTAGCCTCACAAAGGAAAAGGGAGATTCTTCAGGAAACGACATGCAATGCAGATAAGGGTATTGCAAAGCAACAGTTGGGTAACAGTTACTACATGTTAGAATTTTCAGGTCTGGAGTAATAACTAAAAGCAAAGTCAAGTGGCAGAGCATTCTGGTAACAAAAGTTCCTAGAAGTCACCAGCACTAGAGCAGGTGGGCAACGGGAAACACTTCCCAGGTCCTTCTGTATAAAAAGCCATGGTGCAGACCCTCCAGTCCTCTGGGCGCCCAGCGTGGCTGACAATACCAGTGCCTGCAGTGGCAAAAAAGGTGGTATCAGCACGGCTGTAAGAACACAGGGGAAGCTGGCAGTGACAGCGAGTGAGAGCTTGTGTCTCACCAGGAGAGGCCAATGGGCCCTAAATAGAGGAAATAACTCAGTCAGTTATTTCCTCATTTTTCAAGAAACACAAAATCACAAACTGCTAAGCCCTGGGAGTTGAAACTGACACCATGGAAGGCAGACTGAAGAAACAGTACAAACCTAGTTCTGACTCCAGAGCTGAGTCTTAGCCTTCACCTAAAGTCACACCCACAACGTTGGACATTCAGGCATGTCAGTCAATAAACCTGCTGGGCCAGCATTGAAAAGAAAACATACCTGTGGCTAAAATAGGACATGCCAACAGCTGTCCTACAACATTTGGAATACAGAAATTTAACAGGTGTTCAAAAGTGACTCAGGACCACGACTAAATATCCCCCTTAAACAGAAATTGTTACATTCTCTTTACCTGAACCGAGGTTTCGTTTTGATGCATATTTGATTTAGCTACCTATACAAAAGTGTTCTAAAGTGCTTTTATAAAAGGAATATCTGAAAAAAGAAGAATCAAAAAACAAAGAAATCATAGAAAGATCATAATTATATAAAAAGATTGAACATGAGCACTTGGGAAGCTGAGGAGACTGAATTGGCTGAGCCCAGGGGTTTGAGACCAGCCTGGGCAACTTGGTGAGACCTCGGCTCTACAATAAATCAAAAAATTAGCTGAGCATGGCAGTGCATGCCTGTAGTTCCGGCTACTTGGAAGGCTGAGGCAGAAAGATCGCCAGAGCCCAGCAGATCAACACTGGGGTGGCCGTGAGTGTCCACTGCATTTCAGCCTGGGCAACAGAGTGAGACTCCACTCAAAAAAAAAAAGATTGAACACATGATACCTACCCATTTAGGTTGGGTGAGCCTTGCAATAGTCTTATACAACATAGTGAGACCTCATTTCTACAGAAAATCAAAAACCTAGCTGGGCGTGGTGGTGTGCACCTGTAGTCCCAGGTATTGGGAGGCTAAGGTGGGAGGATCACCTGAGACCAGGAGGTTGAGGCCGTGGTGAGCTATAATCATGCCACTGCCCTCCAGCTTGGGTGACAGTGTGAGATTCTGACTCTAAAAAATAAAAATGCTGTCATGACTAGTGTTCATCTGTTGATCATCTCCTCAGCCTCTAACCTCTTCTCCCAGCAATAAAAGCAAAACTCATTTTTCCCTGTTCTCAGTCACACAGCTATCAGAGAGCTGGACCTATCCCCCACATCAGGGGACGGCCATAAACGATTCTAGGCAAATACCATGTCTGATTCCACTGGCCACAAACTAGAATGGAACATGGGCCAATTTAACCCAATGAGAGCAAGACCTAGGATTCGGAAGAAATTCTCTGGAGGGTGTGTCATAAAGATGAACAGTCTAGAAGGACTTCTTTCATTTGGCTCCCACAAGAAGAGAGCCTGGAGTGCCCTATGAGGTGAAACTGACACCAAGGAAGGCAGACTGAAGAAATGGTGCAAACCCAGTCTTGGCTTCAAAGCCAAGCCTTAGCCCTCACTTAAAAAGCCTCCCCCACAAAAAAGGTTTATTATATAAGCCCAGCTTCAGCTGGATTTTGTGGTTTTGGTGGGGGGGCACACACTGATGAGAAACTTGATACACTGGCTTCATCTAAAAGAGTATATAGAAACTCTAGAAAACACCCTCAAGCTAAGCTTTGCCTCTTCTTGTGATGTTAGTAAAGCACGTGCCATTGGTTCTATATTCTGTCCTTAACCTTATTCCTGCCACCTATGTCCCTCAAGTAACTCTGGTGGAAAAAAAGAAAGTATATACATTACAGATCTGTAACATCAAAAGATAACAGGGTATAAATTACAAACATGACAGACCACCACCACACCACACCACACCACACCACCCCCCCACCCCCAAGTGGCACGTGTCTCTTTTGGCTAAGCAGCCTGTGAGGGTTTGTGTGTTTCGGACTCTGTGGTCTTCAACAGTAAAAGTCATTATTTCCTTTTGGCCACCTATTTTCTGCAAGACCCAAAGCATGCAGATTACCATTTTTCATGGCAGATCAAGCCCCAAAAAGAACTGTTTTCCTTCCTTTCCCGTAAGCCACTCTTCAAAATGTTTTAACTACCTGAAGCGCTGCTTGTACAAAATGATGAAATGTTGTATTGATGTGTCTGTGGTAAATATATATTATAAATGTTATGTATAAACCAGCGACAGAGAAGAAACACCTAAGGTGCTCCCAAAAGCAGTTTCGAGGTTTTTAGGAGCTAGGAGGCGTTACTCCAGTCCTATTTCTTCCCCACCCACCCCCACTTCAATGGAAGCTGGGGTGTATGCTTGAAGGGAGCGTTATAAAAATAGACCATGTCAGTAACAACAAAATATATGACAAGCAATGTCACCGGCAAAGCTCATGAGACTTTTTGTTACTTCTGAAGGCCTTTGTTATACGAGCCTATGGTCAAAGTCACAGTTAAGATCTCTTCCCCAAATCGCCTGACCCGACTTCCCAAACATTCTCTCAAGAGCTTTGGGGACTTGTAATGCAGTAGTTTAGACCAGGGGTATACTTGTCCTTTATCAGCCTCCAGCTGTCACCAGCCTTAACCCCCATGGTATCAGCGAGGCAGGGGAAGCCCGCAGTCACTTCCCCCTTCTCTCCCAAATCCCCATCACTCAATGACCAGCCATGCCTGCCCCAAGTGCACGGTCAAGTTCCAAGGGCTTACTTTCCTATCATCCCATTTCCTGACACAAAAGAACACCAAGGAGACATGGCTCTCATCATCCCCACACACCATTTCATATTGTTTAAAATAAATACTTGGTATTCTCTTTTCTAAGACAAAAGAGTCTCTACATTTAACTTACAGCTGTTTTCAAGCTGTTCATTATTTATGATCTATTTTCAACCATTAGCTTTCTGAAGGGATAGCTCTCTCTGGTATCTTGTTGACTGAAATAAGAAGGTAATTTCCATTATTGCTTTCTAAGGGTAAATACTTCTCTTCTGGATATACTTAGTTGATCTGAATATAAGAAGGTAATTTCCATTTTGTTTGTAAAGTAAAAACCAATTTCGACTCCATATCAGATTCCATTTCTTGTTTAGAAAAACATGCCACTATTTTTTAAAATCCCATGACAAGGGGAATTTTGTTATGTGGTTAATATTAAGAAGGCATGAAGGTAGTTAAGTGAAAAATAAGAAAGAATGTCCTTTATTCATAAGAAAGCCGGCATTTCCATCAATGCTACTCAAAATAAGAACTCCTTAAGTGTTTACAAAGTACATAAAGAGGTCCTAGTTAACGACTGATAAAGCACAGAGCAATAATTAGTGCCTAAATGAGCAGGAATAAAATAATCAGCCTACGCTATATCACATAATGAAGTAGCACTAAAAAACTGACAGACAGTAAACCAAATTCTTCTTTTTATCAACCACACCTGCCTCTCTCCTCAGACTTCCCTTCCCAGGGCTGAAACCTCAGTCACCTCATCCCACCCCACCAGGCAGGGATTACACCCCTGCGGATCGTCTAACCACCCAACCCTGACAGTGTAATCTCAGCTCTACACTGTCTCATGTCCAAAACGGCTGCAATCATTCCCTCACTGGTGGTCTCTCCTCTTCCACTTTCTCTCCTAACTCAACAAACAATAATGCTGGCACATTTACCTAACACTGCAAGAGAGACTGTTTTTCTTCCCCCATTTTTGAATTTTATTTTAGATTCAGGGGGAAACATGATGTTTGGTACATGGACATATTGTGTAGTGGTGGGGATTGGTTCTTGAGTGGCTCATTCCCCCACTAGTGAACACTGTACCCCATAGGTAATTTCTGAACTCTAATCGCCCCCCATTGTGTCCCCGGTGTCTATTATTTCCATCTTTGTGGCCAATTAGCTCCCACACGTGAGTGACAACATGCAGTGTTTGGTTCTTTCCTTGTATAACCATGCACTCCTCGCTGCTTGGCTATCAAAGACCCTAGGAGCATTCAAGATTTGGTCTCAGCCTTTTCCTCACATGGATGCTGGTCAGATACCCCAAGTCCTCGGATGCTCTGACAGACCCCAACACACGCTCCATACCCCAACTGTCTGTGTCATCCCCCAAGCATGCCACCTTTCGGCTCATTCAAAGAAGCTCCCTTCCCTTGACCTCAGTCAGGAAGATTACACTTCCTAGAGTTCCACAGGTTCTAACAGCATATAGCAGGTGATAAGGAATCTTATCATAATCTCCTCCACCATAACCCTCTATATCATAACCTTCAAATAGTAATAAAAATATAGGAGGAGAGCTCAGGAGGCAGCCTAAGACCAATAAATATTTTCTGTTAGAATTTTTCATACATATGCATCAAAAAAGATTCACACGTGTACCCCTTGAATCTAAAATTTTAAAAATTAAAAAGTCTTCCAAGTAGCTGGAACTACAGGCATGTGCAACCACGCCCAGCTAATTTTTTTTTTTATGGTAGAGATGAGGTCTCGAACCCATGGGCTCAGGCAAAGTGCTGGGATTATAGGTGTGAGTCACCGTGCCCAGTCTATAAATAAACTTTTAAAAAAGGATTCACTCAGCTGTGCATGGTGGCACATGTCTGTAGTCCCAGTTACTTAGAAGGCTGAGGCAGTAGTATCACTTGAGCCCAGGAGTTTAGAACTGTAGTACACTATGGCTGCACCTATAAACTGTCACTGCACTCCAGTCTGGGCAACATAGTGAGATCCAGTCTCTTTTAAAAAAAAAAAAAAAAAAAAAAGCCACTGCACTCCAGCCTGGGCGACAGAGTGAGACTCCAACTCAAAAATAAAAAAAAAGATTCACATGGCAAGGGAAAGGGAGAATTTCTCCAACAATCTTTCTCCAGGAAAGTAACTACATAGTTTGTAAAATGTGTTTGTGCTTTGAAAATGCGTTAGTCATAAATTCATAAGAAATGCATCATAACCACTCAAATGGAAAAAAAAAAGCAAGCACTTCCGTGACTAAAAAGAAACAAGATAACCTTTAAAAGTTATTTCTTTTGGATTTCCCCCCATAAATTACTTTATAACCACGGATCAAACAGCAGTCATACTTCATGAATGAAAGGTAAAATGAAATGTATGTTAGCCTAGTAACCCTGTACAGTCAATAAAAAGGCAGACAACCAAAAAAATCAGCAAAAAGCATGACAGGGGAATATACTCAGTCATTCTAGTTGAGTTCACATTCCAAGAATGTGCAAAAACAACCTTCACGTTCAAATCATCCCCAAAGTTGTAGTCTCTATTTTATTTCAAAGGGAAAACCAAGGCAGAGTTTAAACAATAACACAGAAACAGTAACATTTTTAAAAGCTGTATGTCTGCATTTCACTTTAAAACTATGCTGTCCATGCCAGGTGCAGTGGCTCATGCCTATAATTCCAGCACTTTGGGAGGCAGAGGTGAGAGGACTGCCTGAGTACAAGGGTTCAAGACCAGCCTGGGCAACTTGGCAAGACCTCGTCCCTACAATAAATCAAAAGAATAGCCAGGCATGGTGGTGCACACCTGTGGTTCCAGCTACCCGGAAGGCTGATGCGGAAGAATCACCTGAGCTGTGGCGGCTGTGAGTGTGCCACTATACTCCAGCCTGGGGTGACAGAGTGAGACTCTGACTCAAAACAAACAAACAAAAACCACGCTGTCGTCGGGCCAGGCACAGTGGCTCATGCCTGTAATCCCAGCACTTTAAGAGGCCAAGGCAGGAGGATGACTTGGGCCCAGGAGTTCTAGACCGGAGTTAGCAACATAACGAGACCTCATCTCTACGAAAAATCAAAAATTAGCTGGACATGATGGTGTGTGCCTGTAGTCTCAGCTACTTGGGAGGCTGTAGGGGAAGGATTCCCTGAACCCAGGAAGTTGAGGCTGCAGTGAGCTGTGACCTTGCCACTACACTCCAGCCTGGGCAGTGGCTACCTACCCCAACATTCACTTTCTCCTTCCTCATGGGTTCCGATGGGCTTCCACGCTATGCTTAAAAAGCCAATTTTAAAAACATTGAACATTAAAAGCAAATACTTCTAACCGAAAAACTGTTGTTTGGCATTTGTGTTCAATAAAATCAAAAGCATGATTTGTATGCATGGAAGAACTGACTATAAAAATATCTGCTGTCTCACTTCATGACTTGAAGGACAACTTACTTTTAATTTTTATTTCACACATACACATATACATGAGAGCATCCAATACCTAATAAAAAATATTGTCAAGAGCAAGTTAAGGGAAAAATAACTTCACCTCACTTCTTCCCACTTGGGTTTCTGAAATGCTGGGTTAGTGATGACATGCAATTTCCTGGAACCCTAACAAAATACCCTCTGAAAAGCACATGTCCTCCATGAAACAGAAAGAAGTGGCTTGTGGAAAACCAAACGGAAATTGTATAAAACAAAACACGTTATTTCCACTGTGAATAAACACACAATTGGCACAAAATTGCAGGCTGCCTAAGCTAACTCTCTAAAGGAAGACTATGATTAAGTTTCACTATTAAAAGATGAGCTCTCACTATTCCAAAAGAGAAACAGAACGTGAGAACTAGGGCGTTTCGAGCTGTCCCATTTGGCAATCTAACACAAAAACTGTGGCCTTAGTAGATTTTGAGAAACAGCTGCTTATACTTTTCAATTTTGCCTGTAACCCTAAAGTGAATAACTACCTAAAAAACAAAAACTGAAACTTTGTCAAAAATCTTCCCAGTTTTCCTTCACACCACGTTGTAACCATTCACAGTTCTGTTTGCAGTCGGCTCCATCCACCTCTAAATTCTCTTCATTCCATCCCTTCTACTCTCAAGTGGATGTAAACCCTGATCATAACTTCTCGCGTAACTGCCTACAAATGTGTCTTTTCTACAAGTGTATCCTTCAGTGAGTCCTGTCCAACAAAGAAGCACACGTATCTTAAGAGGCGGATCATTTCCTAGCACCATTATGCTAAAAATTCACACTGGTTCTTAACTAAAAATCAAATACAAAGTTGGAGAAACATATTATTTCCCACTTTAATTTGTGAACAAATATATGCACAAACACATATATCATTGGCAAAAATCATCATCATCACAAGAATCTGGGAGAATGTCAGACTATCTGAAACAAATGTCCATTATCATCATACACATCCTTACAGTTTTTTTTTCAAAAGTCCCCTTAGACTCTCCCTAAATTTTTCCCAGCTAGACATTTCTTATTTAGTCTTTCCAGAGGTTTGGTTTTTAATTTTTTCTTTTGAGTTGAAGTCTCACTGTCACCCAGGACGGAGTGCAGTGGCATGATCCTGGTCACCGCCTCAACCTGCTGGGCTCAGGTGATCCTTTCGCCTCTGCCTTCCAAGTAGCTGGAACTACAGCCACGCACCACCATGACCAGCTAATTTTTTAAATATACTGTAGAGATGAGGTCTCACCAAGTTGCCCAGGTTGGTCTCGAACCTGTGCGCTCAGACAATCCTCTCACTTTGGCCTCCAAAAGTGTTGGGATTATAGGCGTGTGCCACGGCACCTGCCAAGACTTTTCTTTTTCAAAGCTAATACCAAAGGATTCGTTTTCAATTCTGGAGGGTTTCTTCAATTTTTTTTCTTTTTGAGTTACAGTCTCACTCTGTCACCCTGGCTGGAGAGCAGTGGCACACTCACAGCCACCCCAGTGTTGACCTGGTGGGCTCCGGCAATCCTTCCGCCTCAGCTTTCCAAGTAGCCAGAACTACAGGTATACTCTACCATGCCCAGCTAATTTTTTATTTATTGTAGAGACATGGTCTCGGCAAGTTGCATGGGCTGGTTTCGGACCTATAGGCTCAGACAATTCACTCAGTTCAGGCAATCCACTCACCTCAGTCTCCGAAAGTGCTGGGATTACAGGCTGAGTCACTGAGTCCAGCTGGCAGAATGAACATTTAAGAAAACAATTTAAATGCACACTGAGGGGATCCTTTACATATAATCTATTAATTACTAAATACCTGTCCCAATTCATTAAGCTATCAGTATCAATTTGACAAATACTTATTGTCTCATAACTTAAAAAAACAGATACAACATATTTTCAATTAAAAATTACAAACTGCCTGTAATCCTGTGCTTTGGGAGGCCGAGGTGAGTCGATTGCCTGAGCCTGCGGGTTCGAGACCCGCCTGGGCAACTTGGCGAGACCTCCTCTCTACAATAAATCAAAAATGAGCTGGGTATGGTAGCGCACGCCTGTAGTTCCAGCTACTTGGAAGGCTGAGGTGGAAGGATCGCTGGAGCCCAGCAGATCAAGGCTGTGGTGGCCGGGAGCGGCTACTGCACTTCAGTCTGGGCGACAGAGTGAGACTCCAACTAAAAAAAAATAAAAAATAAAAAAATTACAAACCATAAATAGTATGTACAATATAATATTTTAAGTGGGCATACATAGCACAGAAAACTTTTAAAATAGATGTACCAAAAATGTTCACAGTAATTATCTCTCTGTATTATGTCACTCCTCTTTTATTTCCAGAATTTTCTACAATGAACAAAAGAAGAATAAAGATAAGTAAAACATACACTTTAGCAGACTCAGTTAAATCCTGTCTTTTTTTGTTTATTAACAGCTGTCTCAGCAGGGATACAAACTGAAAAAATATTTTTGAATCATAACTTTGAAATGCTGGTGAGCATCACCATGTATACTGAATAAATATCTGCTTAAACACCTTATACCTTTAATCCCTTTCAAGGCATAAACCCTGAAGTCTAGGTACTACAACGGCCAAAGGAAAATCCTTTCTCCAAAAAAATACTGACAAATGAATTGCTTAAGAAAACATGCATGAAAGTATTTTAAAACTTTTTATTTAGGAGACTTTCATACAGTTAAACTATCTGCAAACCACGGTTTCATCTACGTCAATATGCAACATTTTAAAACCACACAAAAAGGAAAGGAAATGTTTAGTACAGCCAGCAGCAGACCTGCCATGGGCTCTGTCTGTTGCTGCGGCTAACCGACCAGCTCCTACTTCTCTGAGGACCTGCAGCTGGGCCCACGGAGGCTCTCTGAAGACATCCCAGGTATGTCTTTTTAAATACTTAATATATTCAAGTACGTTTCCATGGAAGACAGATTTATGATTTTCAGTTTTTAAAGCTCATCAGTAGAAAAAGCTAGCATGTAACAAAGTGTTGTGTAAGAGGGCCCCCATTATTAAATTCTCAGTAGGTCTAGCCGTGAAAAACATTCACGGCTATTCTTCCTCTATTCTTTTCCCTATTCTTCCTCTATCTGATGTCCCCATTCACCTGCCTCAAAACGACAGCTTAATTTATGCCAGGCTGGTTATCTAAGCGAGCATAACTACTCAAGAATTCAACTTTATAACTGGACAGGTAATGCCCGTGTTGTAGGTCTTCACAAGAGGGTATAACAGGGCTTAAAATTACTTTCCTCTACAAACATTACTATGGGTAATTTCAAGAAAATTCCACTGTGCTTTCCATAGAAAGAAAATATAATGAGTTTATTTTCGAAGCAATGAGCACTCTATCCAAACTAAGAAGACATTTACAATCTTATCTTAAATTTGCCAGAATACCTTTAAGTTCCTCAATTTTCCACTGACTAATAATTAGTTGGCCAAATATCTATTGAGCACCTAGTTCTCAAATTTGTGACAGAGAACACAGGATGCTATTATAGTATAATTTAACCTCTCTTTAACATAACCCCAAATTTTAAATAAACAGATATGCTTTTCATTGATCTAGATGACAGTTCATAAAAGCAATGTGAGACACTCCATGATTTTCAAGTATTATTAAATGATTAGTTACACTGAAGTTATTTTAAATAAACTACTCGTGTACAGCATAGTCAGTTCCAGTTTCAAATAAATTAATCAAAATAAAATACTCTGACTTTTCTCTTTACCACATAAGTCATTAAATAAAGTGAGACTTCACTGTATGGTTGTACAAGCGATCATGCACCAAAAGAAACACATTGTTATGCAAAATTTGAAATAAAAAAGTATAAGCCAAAATCCTGGCACTTTGCATCTGAAGTGGAAAATTAGGGCTCAGTGATAGATGGTAGGGAAAAACTAGGTTACAGGAACTTTTCAAGTACACTCAGTCTAAACTTGCCAGATGGAACCTAGGTTTGGTTATTATATACGTAGTAAAATGAAATGTCAAAATACATAAAAAGCCTAAATTCTTTTATTAGTATTTAGGAACAGAAGTTAAAATGAGCATTATATTTTAGTTCTTTTACATAAGAATTGCTTAGAACATAGTTTCTGCCCCACAGTAAGCCCTTAGTAAAGATTGGTTGCTACGATAATCATTACCATCATCGCATTACAAACATGGACAGTGTTTCGCCATGGTTTTGAACGTGGCTTCTGAGATCAGACTAATGGGTTTGGACGATAGCTTACCAGCTCTATAACCTTGAGTATTTAACCTCATTACACCTCAGTTTTCTTATCTGTAAAACAGGGATGATAATAACATCTATTTCATAGGAGTGATGAAATACTAAATAAGTACAGGGAAAGTACTCAGCACAGTGCCGAACACAAAGCAAGTGCTTAATTATTTTCACCGAGCTTGATAAATAATGACATGATTTATTGATCCTAAAGTTCTAACCTAGGTAGGAAAATAGAAAGGGCATGCACCTTTTAGTGACACTTTGTTGATCATAATGGTTCTAAGGGTATGTCTTCTACTTCTGGGCCTTTGCCTCAAAACCCACAGTGAAAGAAAAACTCGCTCAAGTATTAAAGCTAGATATTTTTATATGAATACAACTGAGTTTCTTTGATGATGTCATAACAATTAACATATGCTCATGTTCTAGAAGATTTTAAAATATACTTTTCATGAAAAGCAGTTACTCAAAAACACGGACATGGAAACATCTATACAAACACTGTCCAACAGAACTATAATGCAAACTGCAAAGGTCATTTAAGTTTTTCCAGTAGCAGGATTTTAAAAAGGTACGGGAAACAGGATAGATTAATTTCAATAAAGTATTTAACCTAATATACCAAAAATATCGTTTCTATTTGTGCTCAATAAAAATACATTAATATGGTATTAAAGATACTTTACTAATTTTTGTACTATTTATATAAAATAGTATAATTTTTACTACTTGCACTATTTTAATAAAATTTTGTACTAAATCTCCAAAATCCCCTGTGTATTCTGCATTTAGGGCACATGTCACTGTAGACTGCCCACATTTCAAGTGTTCAACAGCCACATGTGGCCGGAGGCTCTGGTACTGGACATCACAGGTCTACACTGTCATGAAACTAGAGTGATGAAAAGGGAGGAGGTTAGCATCAGTTCAGGACCAGCTTCTAATCCTTCAACTCTTTCTGCTAAAAAGAAAAAGGAATTTTTGTTCTGAAAATGTTCTAGTAGGACACACAATAAAGGGGCTCTTTGTAAATAACACTTTTAAGTCGTGCCATGCTTTTCTGTCACTCCTTACCGTCCCTGTCAGCTTTATGAATCTAGGAAGGGGAAAAAAATCAGCCTCATTGAAAGCTCTTCAGACTCAACCACAAGCCTAGTTTCCTCTCCTTCTCAGAATCTCAGTTCACTTATCTCCTCTGCAAACTAACTTCCAACTCAGTTACTAACAAAAGAACCACTAGAATACAAAAGCCTGAGGTCGAAAATACCCCTTCCAAAAGCAAACCCACACAGAATTTCCTAAATGTCACAAAATCAGACAATTAGAAAACCCAGGCTTCCTCATAATCTAAGTTTTAAATGTTCTCATCACCAGGACACATGGTCTGTTGAGTTCACCAATAAAATTCTTAAGAACTAGAAAGATAATGGTATTGTAAGCGCAAATATTTTTAAACAAAATAGTTTTTAATTTTAATTACTAATCTCCTTTCCCTTTTTTATTTTAACAGACACTTTGGATTTTTTTTTTTCCCAATTGACAGGGGCATCTTTACTTTCCCTTCAAGATGACAAACAGTTCCTTCTGCCCAGTTTACAGAGATCTGGAGCCATTCACATATTTTTTTTATTTAGTTTTCCTCATTGGAATTATTGGAAGTTGCTTTGCAACCTGGGCTTTTATACAGAACAACACAAAGCAGAAGTGTGTGAGCATATACTTGATTAACTTGCTGACGGCCGATTTCCTGCTCACTCTGGCATTACCTGTGAAAATTGTTGTCGACTTGGGTGTGGCACCCTGGAAGCTGAGAATATTCCACTGCCAAGTGACAGCCTGCCTCATCTACATCAATATGTACTTATCAATTATCTTCTTAGCATTTGTCAGCATTGACCGCTACCTTCAGTTGACACATAGCTGCAAGATCTATCGAATACAAGAACCTGGATTTGCCAAAATGATATCAACCGTCGTGTGGCTCATGGTCCTTCTTATAATGGTGCCAAACATGGTGATTCCCATCAAAGACATCAAGGAAAAGTCAAGTGTGGGTTGTATGGAATTTAAAAGGGAATTTGGAAGAAATTGGCATTTGCTGACAAATTTCATCTGTGTCGCAATATTTTTAAATTTCTCAGCCATTATTCTAATATCCAATTGCCTTGTAATTCGACAACTCCACAGAAACAAAGACAATGAAAACTATCCAAATGTGAAAAGAGCTCTCATCAACATTCTTCTAGTGAGTACAGCCTACATCATATGCTTTGTTCCTTACCACATTGTCCGAATCCCATACACCCTCAGCCAGACGGAAGTCATATCTGACTGCTCTACCAGGATTTCACTCTTCAAAGCCAAAGAGGCCACGTTGCTCCTGGCTGTGTCAAACCTGTGCTTTGATCCCATCCTGTACTACCATCTCTCAAATGCATTCCGCTTAAAGGTCACTGAGACTTTTGCCTCGTCTAAAGAGACCAAGGCTCAGAAAGAAAAATCACGATGTGAAAACGATGCATGAAAGACGGGATTGTTCACGCTACCACTTCTTGCTTTACTGGACCATCAAGAGAAGAAAACAATCTCAGGAAGAACAAATACAAACAGCAAGCAAATGTGAATTGGATTACTTAGAAAGCCTGTTTCTAAATGCAAGCCAAGTTTGTACTCTTAGGGTTGTTGATAATCCCTAGCCCAAATAATTGTACAAAATACCTACAGTCTTGTTGACTGCAATATCTTTAAAAATCCTGCAATATCTTTAAAATCCAAAAGAGGTCTGTGACACAGACTCAGAGGTATTCATAAGGCATTCATTTAAATGTCTAGAAGTGACTTCTTGATAAAAAAAAAATGCGAAATAATCTCCATGTAAGTTTCCAGAAAGCCCTTCAGCAGCAAAATTTTAAAGCCCTTTAGATAACTTTAAAAAAGAGAGAGAGCAGGTTACATGAAATCACCTGTGCCTGATTTATTTTTTAAAACTTTTATTTATAAGAGGTTTGGAGATATACAGATAATTTTGAATGTATTATATATACTTATATTGCACATAAAGGAGATATATATATCCTACTGTGAGCATTGATATATCTAGTGATTTCTTATGTTTATTTTGTACTGATATGAAATACATAAGCCTGATAACATTTTCAGGGAGAGTGATAAGTCATATTAACTATTGAACATATTGTTTTGGAACTAGAAATACACTAAAGTATGGAAAAATAGTACACCCCCAACTCCAGATAGCACAGTTATGCTAAGAACATGTACAGGCTGGGTTGTCAGGTGCTGCTCAGGTCCAGAAAGATGAGCCTGACTCCAAAAGGGGCCAGCAGTTTAAAATATGAGCAACTCCAGCTCTCAGGGTCACAACTCTTTGGTCAAATTATCTCCACTGGGCCAGGCTCAGTGGCTCACACCTGTCATCCCACCACTCTGGAAGGCTGAGGCAGGAGGATCACTTGAACCCAGGAGTTCAAGACCAGCTTGGACAACATGGAGAGACCTCATCTCTACAAAAAAAATAATAAACATTAGCTGGGCATAATGGCACGAGCCTATAGTCCCAGCTAATTGGAGGGCTGAGGTGAGAAGATCATTTGAGCCCAGGAAGTTGAGGCTGTGGTGAGCCATAACTGCGCCACTGCGCTACAGCCTGGACAGCAGAATAAGAGTCCAACTCAAAACGCAGAAAGGATTCGATACACAGCACCAAGCATAAGACATATTAGGGAACAGAACACTGGAAAAGTTTAGATAAGCAAACATGAGATGCTGTGTTTATTTTTAATTTCATTCATAAAAACCCATATAAAAACAGTTGGTAATTCATTTGCATGAGCTGCAGTGATCAAGTAAGGATGTTCCTGGAAGTTAGGAAAGTAAGTTGTTTCCAAACTAACTTTTGCATTGAAAGAATCATTTTCTGAAGCTTAAAATTCCTATCTACAACTTTATAAAAATATTCTGAGTCTAAAGTGAATAATAAATGAGAAAACGAACAAAATGCCTATCACAAGACTTACAACATGGTTATGTGCTGCACAAAATATAGCTAGCTAGTAGTAATGACAGAAACTCCCAGAAGCATCACACATCTGACACAGTACAAATGACTCCTTACGTGACAGGCTGGTAGAATACATATGAGGCCAGGAGCAGTGGCTCAAGCCTGTAAATACCAGCACTTTGGGAGGCTGAGGTGAGAGGACTGCCTGAGCCCAGGACTTCAAGACCAGCCTGGGCAACTTGGCAAGACCTAATCTCTATAATAAATCAAAAAACTAGCCGGGCGTGGTGGAGCGTGCCTATAATTCTAGCTACTTGGAAGGCTGAGGTGGAAGGATCGCCTGAGCCCAGTAGGTCAAAGCTGCGGTGGTCGTGAGCATGCCACTGCTCTCCAGCCTGGATGACAGAGTGAGACTCCAACTCAATAAAAAAAAAAGAAAGAATGCATATGCACTAGAACCTGTGTTAGCTGGTAATCTCCTAAACATGTTTTACTGATGGGAAGATCAAGACATTATTTACATAACAGCACACGTGAAACTACTGAATTGTTCTGAATCTTTGGTCAATCCCCTTTTAGTCTACTCTCCATGGTCTTCACTCACTAGGGCTACATATTAGAGCCAAGGGAAGATAAAATCCTTTTTATGAACCATATCTTATAATCTGCTTATGTGCCTGGTAAATTAGTCAGACGTTCCCTTATTATTAAGGGGGAAAAAAAAAACAGATTCTCAATAGCATCCCTAATGTCAATGTTATATTAGTATATCCTTTGTTTCCCCTGGCTTCCTCTGAATTGTTCTCATGATAAAGGAAGATTTAGGACAACTGGTGGTGAAAGGCTATTAAAAACATGTATCCTAGCCAGGCTCGGTGGCCAGCCTGTAATCCCAGCCTTTGGGAGGCTGGGGTGAGTGGATTGCCTGAGCCCGCGGGTTCGAGACCCGCCTGGGCAGCGAGACCTCATCTCCACAAAAACTCAAAAAATCAGCCCGGTGTGGTAGCGCATGCCTGTAATTCCGGCTACTCGGAAGGCTGAGGCGGAAGGTTCGCCGTAGTCCAGCAGGTCGAGGCTGCGGTGGCCGGGAGCGGCCACTGCACTCCAGTCTGGGCAACAGAGTGAGACTCCAACTCAAAACAAACAAACAAACAAACATGTATCCTACAGTATCAGTTGTTGAGCAGTTCTTTTGTGATTGCATCACAGTTTAATTATCTCGTGATTCATCCTGAGACTTGGTCACTGGAAAGAAATCAAACTCCTTCCTCTAAGGAAGAAGACAGTCCTGAGAATGCTAAACACTAGGGAGGACTGTGAAGGAAAGGCCACAGGAACAGCAAAATAAAGATGCTGAGACTTAGTGCCCTGCTCTGACACCCAGACACATGGAGGATAGAGACCTGCAAAGCTCTGCTTACCCCAAAGAGGAGCATATGACCATCAGCCAGTTTCAACCTTTTTGAACATTTTGCTATATTTGTTTTATTTACCTTCTCCTTTTTTCTGGTCTTTGTTTTTTTGTTTTTTTTTTGAGTTGGAGTCGCATTCTGTCACCCAGGCTGGCGTGCAGTGGCACGCTCATGGCCACCACAGCCTTGACCTGATGGGCTTAGGCGATCCTTCTGCCTCAGCCTTCCAAGTAGCCAGAACTATAGGCGCGTGTCACCAGCCCAGCTAATTTTTTTGTGATTATTGTAGAGATGAAGTCTCACCAAGTTGCCCAGGCTAGTCTCAAACCCTCAGGCTCAGGCAATCCTCTCGCCTCGGCCTTCCAAAGTACTGAGATTACAGGCTGAGCCACAGCGCACCGACATGTGGTTTTTTTTTTAAATGAACTTTTTTATTTTGGAGTAATTTCCAATTTACAGAAAAGTTGCAAAATAGTACAGAGAGCTCCCATATGTCCTTCACCCAGTTTCCCCTAATGTTAGCAAATTACAAGAACTACAGCACATTTGTTTAAACTAAGACGTTAACTAAGACAATACTATTAAACTCTAGACCTTAATACACACCCCGTTTTATTCTGAATATTTTAAAAACAAGTCCCAGGACACATGATGATTCATCCATGAATTGTTCAGGATGAAACATCTCTGAAATATGAGGCTACCCTCTCCAATCCCTTAAATAAATTGTGAGATTATTCCATTATATTGTAAATGAATGAAGTCTATAGTAACAGTTGAAAACTGTAAATATACTCAGGCAGTGAAAGAGAACAAGTTTTGCCAAGTTTTTACATACCCGTGAAAATAGAAAAATTAACAAAAGGAATTTCCAGTTGTAATAAGAAGCAGTATATGGGTTTAGTAATTTTGAAAGTCTTTTCAGAAGCAGTTCCAAAATACCAAAAAATAAATGACTTTCACAAAATACTTTATTTACAGATCAAACTCCTCAAAGTCATCAAGAAAGTAACTAATATACCTATGAGTACATTTTTTGACACATCAAAGTAACATCCATTAAAAAAGACTAAAATTGCACTTAACAAAAATCCAGGGGGGGGGAAAGTGAACCCAAGAATAAAAAATGTTCACAATTTTTGGCCAAATTTTTATTACTAATATCAAAAAACTAACTTTGTCTCCCTTTAGAATGAAGCATGCTACTTTGTTAACACTCAGACACTAAATTTCCTGGCAAGCATTTCCCATTTGCTATCCAGTTCTTAAATTCAAGGTCTAAATCCAAGCCTATCTCACATGTCACCTCTTCTATGAAGTCTTACTCAATTTTCAACCAAACGCTCTTATTCTCCCTAATACTCATTCTTTCAGAGTAGAAGGGACCCAGGAATGTCAAACAGTTCTCCTTCCCGTGGGTGTCTCAATTACTGCACTTATCTGAGTGCTTGTCATTTCTAAATGTTTGTCTCCTTCCTATCTTTTTTATCTTTCCTGTGCTGCAAAATTCTTATTCATCTGCATAATACCAAAACCGCCTACCCTATACAGTAAACCTAAAAGCTACTCAGCAAACTTACTTTCAAAGTGGAAAATAAACACAAAAAGGAAATTACATTTAGACATCATTTGCAGTGATTCAAATGCTCTTTAATGACAGGATACTAATACAGAAAATTTCATTTTCTGATCCGTAGTCAAATGTGTTACTCACTGCATGACTGGGAGAATTTCATTTTCTAAATCAAACCAGCAACTAATATCACACCACAAATTTGAATTCCATCCATGCATAAGCGGTAATATCAGATTTACAACAAAAATAGCAGCAAAGGCAAAAAAACTCACCAGCTATCATTATGTAGAAGTCAAGAAAATAGACGAGTAATTAGACATTCAATGGCCAATGATCTTACAACAAGATAATTAGGGTGTAAATGAACCGAAGCCATGACTTACCAGAGGTATAGGAAAATGCGTTGCATACTGTAAGTGGCGGAGGAGGTCGTAATTCGATGGAAAAATTAATTCCCTCGTTTTTTCACTCTTCACCAACTTCTCTCCATTAACTGACATTCTTCTCCCCAGGGAAGTGTTGGCGTTCTCACAGGACTCTCCAGGCATGGGAGAAAAAATCTAAGTCATGTAAAACAAATGTTGGAGATTGTAAATGAAAGAGAGCAAAACTAAACCACAGTGCTATATAGCAGGACAATACAATAATGCCTTTTTCTACTTAATGACGGAGCAAAGAATATGAAGCAATTACAAAATTCATATTCAGATCAGTCAGAACCTATCAATCTCAGCCCCCATTTTGAAGATTAAAAAATGACAACCAAACACGTGAGAAATATGTCTACACTACCCCGAGAACCAAAGATAAAAACAGACTTATGGGTAAGTATTGTACTCACAGGGCTGCATTTCCTACAAAAACATATACATAACAATAATTAACTGATAAGATAACGAATAATAGAAAGGTTTTCATCTATATCCCAAACAATATTTTTTATAAAAAGTTATACACTTAGATTCATGAGAAAGAACACAATTATACTGAGTTAAAGCAAAAAAAAAGCTTAAGTCCAAAGCCATAAAAGCTATTATTCAGAAGCTGAACACATACACAGCAAATCAGCAATGAAACTACATTCATGCATTTCTGAGATAATGATGTCAAAATGAACAAAAGAGTCAGTCAACTAGGATGACAGGAGTGTTATAATTTACAAAGAAGACAATGCAACCAAAACTAAGGATGAAGTGGAGTGGCATGAGATGATAATTATACCTTATGAGGAACATGGCAGTATCACATTTATATCACAAATGTACAAGTCCTTCTGGTACGTGGGGCAAGAAACAGAAGGATAGAGACAAGTTGGGGTAGGAGTGAGTGGATTAATTGTCAATAAGAATCGAAGGTTGAACCTACTGGAAATTCCGAACCAAAGTCAGTTTTAAAGTCACTCTTGTCTACTTCATCAAAAATATTAGTGGTTCCTGAGTCAATGCCCATATGCGCCATAATACTCTGTTCCTGATAATTGCCAGAGAAAGAAAGTCACGTTGTAAATTTTGGAGTTCATCAAGAAACTGAAGCTAAAACATGACAGTGAGATTTTTAACCATGGTATGCTGTTTTTTTCCTCCATATTCTCTTTTTCCCCCAAAATGTAAAGGAACCTTTAAAACATGCACTGTTCTGCAGTCAATTCTTTTCCTTCACAATGAGAAAACTTAACATCCTTGATATTTTAAGAGAAGAGCACACAAACTTTATGATTAAAAACAAATGGTCCACAATTTCCTTCTTTGGGCTATTCCCTATCACACACTCACCAACTCTTTTTATTAAGAAAACTCCAAGAGTATATCTAAGATATAAGATATTTGATATCCAAGAATAGGAAGGAAAAAGAAGAAGTGAAGAAAACATGTAAGCAGGTAAAGGAACTTTAGTTTTTACACTTGCAACTTCTACTGTTGCCAAAAGTATTTATATTAAAAAACAATTTTTTAAAACTCCGCACCATTTGGAAAACAAATCTTAAGAGTATGAATTATGAATCCATGTTTGAAATTCGAATATCAGGCTTGTAATTCCAAGTACAGCTACTGTTTAAAAATTTCATAATGGTATATTGCCCAAACTCTCACAGTTTTTAAAGAACTAGCACAAATTCTCATCACTTTCTACTATTTCCCATCACCATTTTTATCTTTTTTGCTTTGCAAATTTCATTAGCTATCAGGAACAATATCCAAATCTTTATGATTTGGCAGAAAGTCATGAAGTCACACTCATGGCATAAAATAATCTGTTGAAAAGAACACTTCTATCACATTTAAGAAGTAGTGATTAAATTTTTAGTTAACTGAAATAAAAATATGATGTCTTATGACTAACAAAATTTCCCCTTATGAATAAAAGAGTAATTCAAGTGATGAATGATACATTGGGGAAAAGGTGACTTAGAATGAAAACTCAGCTGAGACTTTAGAGTCAAAACAAGTCCAGTTTTGAGGCACAACATTAAACAAAAACTAGAGACTAGAAACATCTAGAATTGGAAGTATATTCATTCCAATTCCATGAAAAACTGTATGGTCCTCAAATCCTTCTATTAACAGTTGTATAGTATCCAAAAGGAAATTTTAGAAGACATAAGTTATAGTCCAAAAGTGTTTTCTGTGTAAGTAGAGATTAATGAGTTTCATAGCAAAAGATTACAGCAAAAAGCCATCACCCTTCCACTACTAAATAATCCATCTGAAAATGGTTCCCAGCAGAGCTCAGTTCCTGGGGGACTGAGGTAGCATATCTGGGGTCGTACCTCCATTTTCACATCGTGGTCCTTTGAATAGTGGTCATCCGCATTTTCCCCTGCTGGTGACCGCGGCCGGGTAGAGGCAGTGACTGACAAGTCTCCTCGAGAGATGAGCGTACACATGTAGGCGTCGTGGGAGAAGACATCATGACGGATGAACTCACAGAACAGCAGCACCAGGTTCACAAATTCTACCTTTTCACATTCACTATTTGGATCCGCTATAAAGAAACACATTCAATCAAGAATTCCTTGAGCCAGTGGGAAAAAACAACAATGATAAAGGCTTAACAATATTTTCACTTATTTCCACCATTTTTCTTAAAAAACAAATAAATTTGAGGGCACACCTCATCAACAAGGGTACCTGCATAATGAACATTTGTATACCTAACCCTGAACTGTACCCCACATCTTTAAAATAAAGAAAAATAAATAAAGATTTATTGGAAGATTTGCTGAGGCACTAGCATTTTGTGCAGAACTTACAGGGAGGTGCTGATTATCCCACTATAATTGAAAAGCAGTATCCAGTGGGCTAAGCAAAAGTTCAAGTTTAAAGATGGCAGTCCTAACAAATGAAAAACCATGTAAGTACTAATGTACACATGCAAAATTCCAGGATTAAAAAAAAGACAATAGCAAGGGCAGACTGTTGGTCCTCTGGTTTTACTAATAAAACAGCTCATGACTACGTTTTATGACTTGAGTGTGTCCGTGAACTTGTGGGAATGTGTGTGTACTGTTTCAAAGGAGAATTCACCAGAGAACCACAACTTGAAATGGTATTTTTTAAAAAACAGTAAGTGGGATCCAATGAAAAGAAAAATTGTATTAAAAAGACACAACAATGGAGCGCTGTAATTTTTTTTAATTCATAATCAGGCTACTTAATTTATACTATGACTTTCAATATTGTAACTGTACTCTAAAGCTTTGTAACTATACCTCTAAGATAAAGTTAAAAAACGTTAAGAATAACCTCAAAGCTCAACCCTAGGTACCATCACATTCACAAAAACCAACAGGCGACATACACAGACGTACACAGGGAACATCAAGTTCAGTTCCCTAAACCTTGACCCTGTTTCCCCTCATCCACTAACAGCCTCTCACAGATAAGCAGATTAGTTTCCCTGACAGACAGAAAACAAAATCCAGAAGTAGTAAAGGCATAGGAGGAAGTATTCCCAAAGAGACAACAGGTACAGAGAAGGAAAGTGGGAGGCAAGGGGCAAATATTTGTCACCCCAGGATGCAAGATAAGTTAGAAGTGGTAACTTGCACGCCCAGCAATGTATTTTCTGCTATAGGGATCTCCTCTGCCCGTTCACTTTTCCGCTTCCTTTCCCATGTGTTACTCCTCTCTATAGTCCAACCACTCGCTTGCCTTGCTCTCCCTCCAGCCTAGAAGCCACTCGATAACTTAGAAAGCCCTTTGTCTCAAACACCCTCAAGCCCAGGCCTCACTCAACCCAGCAAGAGGCCCTCCTTCAGAGGCCTCAGAAGCGGTACTACTTCTTGCTGCTTTACCTCCTTCTGCACACAAGTCTCCCTCTTCCCTCTTTTTCTCCCCTTGCCATCATTCTTCACTTCATGCAGTTTTTCTGTTGTTCCATTTCATCTATCCTAAGAACCTCCCTACTATATTTTGACATGTGAAAATCTCAAATAATGCCAAGACTACATAGCTCACAGTAGTGACTTTTCAGAAGTGTTCACTCATAATCTGAACCCTCTGAGTGGTTGTGCTCAGTCTCCCAAGTAGCTAGGATTACGGGTATTTGCCACCATGCCCAGATAATTTTTTTAATATTTTTTAGAGACAGGGTCCTGCTGTGTTGCCCTGACTGCTTTTTTTAAAATATTAAAATCTGTAAATGCTAAAGTCTTTGAAGCTTGACTGATCTTAAAATTGCCTGCAAGTCTCCATTGAAAACACACCAAAGTATTTTGCCCCATAAAACATACAGTATATCCAATGTCAAGCACTTTAAATAAGATGCAAAATTTTTTAAATTGAATCAACTTTAAAAAGAAAAAAAGTTCAACCCCTTATTTAAAGTCTAGAAGCAAAGAGCTTTACTTACACAATGAGGGGGCCTGTGTATCTAAAAACCTTAGCAGAACGTTCTGGAAAACAGGCAGACTAGATCCAGCAAGAGAGGCTGAAGAAATAGACTCCTTCTCATCTAAGACTTCTGATTCACCACACCTCTACAGATTAAAAATAAACAAGCACGGTTAATTATAGACAATAAGTATAGTCATAAAGGGTCATAAACTTGTTAGATTTTTATAAACAGTCAAGTTCCCAGATAAAACATGTAAAATTAATTGAGATTTCTGTACTTATTTGAGGACCATGAATCATATGTGAATATAATTTTTAAAAGTTAGAGAAAACTATCCCAAAACAAATGAAATACTTACAAAGACTACTCCTGAAAAACATTACTCATGTGAATTATAAATTCTGTATAGCAGTATGAGTCTCCACTAAATATATAACAGCACAGTAAACTATTCATTATCCCTAGGCAAAATTGCTAAAATTAATTTGAAGTTGTCTTAGTTTTTAAATAGTTCATGTTTAGCCTATGCTCTATGAAAAATATGTGGGCCTAAATTATTTATTGAATTTGATTCTTTTGTGTTTGTGTGTTTTTTCAGGAGGGTGTATTTATGAGTGTGCTTGGAGAAACATGGTGTGAAATGAGAAAGTAAACATAAAACCCCTAGTAGGACTGTCACTTATTCATCACACTCCACGAATAAGGTCTCTCAGAGCCTATGGGAATTGCCACAGTTCACGAAATACCACTAGAGAAGTTGTCGTATTCTTGACTTTTTTTTTTGTTAATTCTTTTGAGTCAGAGTCTTACTCTGTCTCTCAGGATACAGTGCAGTGGCACAATCACGGCTCACCACAGCCTCAACCCCCTAGTCTCGGGTTATCCCTCTGCATCAGCCTCCTGAGCAGCTGGGACTACAGGCACATGCCACCATTCCTTGCTAAATTTTTTTATTTATTGTAGAAACAAGGTATCATGCCAAGTTGCCCAGACTGGTCTTGAACTTGAGGGCTCACACAATCCTCTTGTCTTAGCTTCCCAAAGTGTTGGGACTATAGGCATTAACATATATATATATATATATATAGAGAGAGAGAGAGAGAGAGAGAGAGAGAGAGAGAGAGAGAGAGAACGAGCTGGAGTCTCATGCTCACAACCACTGCAGCCTTGAGATGTTGGACTCAGATGATCCTTCTTCCTCAGCCTTCCAAGTAGCTGGAACTACAGATTCGTGCCACCACCCCCAGCTATTTTTTTTTTTTTTTAATTGTAAAGATGAGGTCTCACCAAGTTGCCCAGGCTGGTCTTGAACCACGGGCTCAGGCAATCCTCTCGCCTCCACCTCCCAAAGTGCTGGGAATACAGGCATAAGCCACCACACCCTGTCTTAATTTCTATATTCTTAAAGACAGAACTTACTAGATCAGAAATGAAAGTTTAGTATCAATCAAAACCTTATTTTCTATTCTTTTTGAGAGCCCTTTGTTCCCGTTTTTATTATTTATTCTTTAAGATATTAATTATATTAAAATGTTATTTCTACAATCTATCCTCTATTTACGACAAATTCTAAAGATGGTGACACTTAATAAAAACCTGTAATCCCGCACCTTTGGGAGGCTGAGGTGAGTGGATTGCCTGAGCCCGTGGGTTCAAGATCTGCCTGGGCAGCGAGACCTCATCTCTACAATAAATCAAAAAATCAGCCGGGCGTGGTAGCGCACCTGTAGCCGTACTTGGAAGGCTGAAGTAGAAGGATCGCCAGAGTCCAGCAGGTCGAGACTGCGGTGGCTGGGAGCAGCCACTGCACTCCAGTCTGGGCGACAGAGTGACACTCCAACTCAAAAAAATAAAAATAAAAATAAGCCGGACTTGGTGGCTCAGCCTGTAATCCCGCGCCTTGGGAGGCTGAGGTGAGCTGATTGCCTGAGCCCGTGGGTTCGAGACCTGCCTGAGCAACTTGGTGAGACCTCATCTCTATAATAAATCAAAAAATCAGCTGGGCGTGGTAGCACATGCCTGTAATTCCAGCTACTTGGAAGGCTGAGGTGGAAGGATCACCGGAGCCCAGCAGGTCGAGGCTGCGGTGGCCGGGAGTGGCCACTGCACTCCAGTCTGGGTGACAGAGTGAGACTCCAACTCAAAAAAATAAATAAATAAATAAATAATAAAAATAAATTTAAAAAATAATAAAAACCAATTATCTTAAACATCTCTGAAAGAATACATTTTCAGATATGAACACATTAAAGCACATTAAGTTTACAAAGTAATCTATATGTGAACCACTTCTGAAAATGGTATGCATATGCACTCTGGATTAGAAGGAGGAGAAAAAGAGGTGCAAAACACACACACACACACACACACACACACACACACACTCCAGAAGGAGCAATGAAATATTTGACAAGTTCAAGTTTAGTTACTGAAGTTCACACACTGCAACTCACCACAGAGTAGTCTATTTATTCATAGTGCACAGAAAAAAAAAGCTACGAAAGGCTTTTCCTAACTTGCAAATGTGCGATGGGCCCTTTAGTTTACACCTTAACATTAACATCTTCGAGTCCCAATTTTCACAATATGATCTCTTGTTTTTGGTGAATACAACTTTCCCAACAGGAAGAGAGAGTTGCCAGTAAAAATGTTCTTTCCAGTTCATGTTTTCAATAACCTCACAGGAATTAGGTGTATTATCAGCAACACAGAGAGCAAGATAAGCTTCATTCAGTCACAAAACAAAAATCCTGAGTATCAACTATGGACTGAGTACTATTCTGGGTGCCAAGGACACAACACTGAACAGGATGGGCAAGGTTTCTGCTGTCGCGCTTCCCTGTGTAGTAGGGTAAGGTAGGTATTCAACAAGCAAAATAGCTAGATTAATGTGTGATGTAATGAGGTGGGTAAAACAGTCATGTGAGAAAGAGTGGCAGGTAACTTCAGGTCACATGGTGATGGAAGACCTTCACAAGGGGACACATGCTGAGCTGGGAAGGAAGCGACAGTTCCAGAAATGGGAATGTCAGAAACAAGTTGGTCATGCAAAGACTGAGGAGCAAAGTATGTCACCCAGAAGAAACAAGAGTAGAGGCCCCAACATAACAGTGAATTTTGTGTGCTGGAGGGACAGAAAGACCAGGATGGCTGAAGCAGAGATCCAATGGAGAAAGTCCGGCAGGGCCAACTCAGGAAGGACTCCACAGGCCATCAGGAGCCATAGAGACAATTAGTAAAGGAACAATGTGATCAATTTACACTTTGAAAAGATCACTGGCTGCTGTATAGAGGATAGTGGGGAACAGGAAAGAAAGCAGAGAGATGGGATAGGAGGCCCCAAATCTGGCCAGATGAGTGACGTCGAGGGTCTGGTCAGATCATATGAGGGAAAACCCCCCCAAGATGACATTTATTTATAAGAAATTGTATATTGACTCTTACATGTTTAAACTTCAGTCACATTCAAAGTATTCTCCATTTGATGTATACACCTATCAAGATACTTTTTCCACTGCTCAAAACAGTTTTTAAACTCATCAATTTGGATGCTGTTTAGTGCTTCTGCCAATTTTGTTTCACCTCTTGCACATCAGTAAAACTTGTCCATTTTGATGCCTTTGAGTGCTTCTGTCATTTTCTGTTTAGCCTCTTCCACATGGGCAAAACATTTCCCTCTGAGGACTTAACTTCTTTCATCCAGGGAAACAAAGCAAAGTCTCCTGGGCAAGATGAAGTAAAAAGGGATGGGGCATGGGGATCAAGTCGTTTTTGGTCAAAAACTGCTGAACACTCAGCGTGGCATGGGCAGGTACATTGTCATGGTGGAAGAACCAGTTGCCTGTTTGCCACAGCTTGGCACAGCTTGGGAATTTTCTTCCACAAATTGTGATACAACCTTCTCAAAACTTCCAGATAAAAGCTCTGGTTGACGGCTTTATCCAAAGGAACAAATTCCAAGTGTACTACGAGGGGTCTATCCTCTAACAGATAATTGCAGTATTTTGGTGAGGTCTCACCATATACACAATACATTCCCCATAGCCAACCCTGCTAAAGTTGAAAAAAGAAGACTCATGTAGAAAATTTCCCTTCAACAAAAGCTAATGTTGATGAAGTTAGCTTTGTTTTCTTCTTTTGTAATTTATTTCCAAGGCTTTAATTGCCCTCTCTGGAGCCAGAACATAATCTCAAAAGCAATACAAATTGGTATTTATAATCTCATAATCATAACCACCTTAAGAAAATATTTCCAAATCCACTAAAATATCATGTAGCTGTAAATTTCATAAAGGTTGGTTTATCTTACATTCATTTGTATGCGTGTAAGTGTGTGTGTGTATTTCAACTTCACAAAATGAGATTTCTCTGTTCTAAATCAAACGTTAAAGTTTTATTTTAAAAGATACATTTTTAAATTAGTCCAGAATATAAATTAATGGCTGCTTCAACTTAGAGTCTACTATGGAATCCTCCCTTTGTGAATTTGTACATCTTCCCTTTTCTCCTCAAGAGCAAAAACAGTATAATGAGGATAAGAGAAAAGTATCTTCTCCAAAACAGTATTTTTAAATGATGGCATTCAACAAGTGGAAAGAAAGTAGAACCTACCTCTGCCTCGATTTCCACCTGCCTCTTCTCCAGGAGTTTGGCCACGGCCATGGCCCTGTGCTTGCCTGACCGTTTGCAGCTCACGGCCCATTCACACAACAGTGTCACCACAGCTTCATCATTGGGCGCGACCTAGACCAGAAGAAATGGGTACCAGCCACATCAAACAAAACATTCACCCAGCGAGAGTCAGGAAGCAAGCAGTAGATAACTAAAGCCACAAAGCATTTTTCCCATATTTGTAACACAGTAGTTTTAGAAAGTGTTTCTAAAGAATTTTTAATTAAAGTTTAAAAACTAAATCATGCTGAACCTGTTACAATTCCAAGAGAATTAGAGTTTCCTTGTATTTACACAGGGCCATTACCTAGACCCAACAACCCTCTAGAACTCAATTTTAAAACTACACAGAAAGGGAAAATGACCAGTGAATATCAGGAACAGCTATCACAAAGCCAAAGTACATTACGCCACTGTTGGCACTGCCTCGCTCAATACGTAATCCACAAAAGCAAGGCTGTCAAATGACCCACTCCAATGAGAAATGAGAGGGAACAAACCAGAGGTGAGGCTGGAATGCTGGAATTCCATGTGCTGGAATCGGGAAACACGAAAAATGACCACCAAGCATCAAAAAGAACCAACAATTAAAAGCAGTCAACAGAGGACAGGGGCCTGGGGCTATGTAAGGTTCAACACGGTAACCAGAATTATCAGCCACAGTTGCCATGGGCAAGAATGGACACCAGTGACTGAGGATGAGAGGATGCCAGGGACCCAAGTGACACGAATTCTGGGGCAGGGGTGAAGAGAGCAGGAAGATTGTGCTTCCGTGCTATCTGTCCTTTCCTTTTAGGGTATCCAAGTCAAACAATGGAACATCAACTGCAAGCTTTTCATATTTGCCTTTGGGTATAAACAGTATGGCAGAAAAATAGATAATCACATTATTAGTACTTACACACTACATGAGATGTTCTTAACATTTTAGACTCCATAAGCTCAACTGAGATTATGATACAGGTATGAGCACACTCCCTGGAAGACTATACATATATATACAAATGAATGTGACACAACATTTCAGAAGGTATGTAGAGTCTGAAAAGCCACCCATAAGTCCCAGAAGAAAAATCCCTGATTGGTTTTAAATACTAGAAACAATTCAGATGATTAAATTCAGTTTATTCCAAGATTTTTACTCATCTTATCCTAAATTTGGTTGTTTAAACACATGTAGATTCAAATCAAAAAAAAGTTATCAGGGGCTGATAGCTCAAAGAGAGCTCTGAGTCTCCTAATTTAAAACAAGGGAGTCAAGGTAGAGGAGTTCAAGATCAGCCTGGGCAATATATTGAGATCCCCGTCTCTACAAAATAAGTTTTAAAAATTAGGCACACAGTTGTACTCCAGTCTGGGTGACAGGGTGAGACTGTCTCAAAAAAATAAAAAATGAAACAAGGGAAATAGCGCAATTAAAATGCATAAAATTTGAACTTAACACTTAGCAAAGAAAGGAAATTGGGAGGATTTGCTGTCTGGATTTAATCTAACCCACATAAAAATATAAAGGTCAATCCAATAAAGCACCACATGCTTATAGATTTAGAATATTAAAAAGAACAAAAAGGATTACCCCAATAATACTGCTATCAATTTCTATTAATCTAACCAGTAATGTGCATGATATCCACATTTATAAAGATTTTATGACCAAGAGTGGTGGCTCACACCCAGCACTTTGGGAGGCCAAGGTAGGGTGATTGCTAGAGACCAAAGTTTCACACTAGATTGGGCAACATAGGAAGACCTTGTCTCTACAGAAAAATCAAAAAATTAGCTGGGTGTGGTAGAACACGCCTGTAGTCCCAGCTACTCCAGGGAGGCTGAGGCGGAAAGATCACTTGAACCTAGGAGGTTAAGGCTGCAATGAGCCACAATTATGCCACTGCACTCCAGCCTCAGCAACAGTAATTTTTTTTTATTTACCACATCTTCAAAATTAGATTAAAATGTGCTACAAAATAAACAAATGATTTAAATTTTAAAAATACATTTTCCCACTAAAGATACTGCATGAGATTAAATATCTACTTGAAAATGGTGAGACAGACAATATTTAATAAGTACCTGAAGGCAATCACTAATGTTTCAACAATTTGTTGGGTGAACGTATTTCTTCACATCTACTAAATGAACTACAACAAGAGAGATATCAAAACACCTCATATTACCATATCCATTTCAAAAACCAACACAACAAGTAGTATGCCCACATCATGTCTCTGGAAAATATGGATGCACGCAAACTTGTCACACGCAACACACTGAAGATCAACAAACTAAGGGGTGTGTACACACAACATACACATGATTCTGAAGTGGCAGGGAAAAGACAAATCTGATCTGGGTGCCCACAGGATGCAGGAAAGAGTGTTCGGTGCTGTAAGAGGTCGGGGGAGCACATTTTCTTGTTCAAGACACTTACACTCCTCAAGAGTTTAGAACCAAACCACAGACACAGAGCCACATAATGGGTTTTAGACATCTTCACAATGCAGGGGACAATCCTGGAAGGTTTCACAAGGGGTGTTGCCTTAAAACGTGCCTTTATAATCACATTGTTAACAGTGGTCTTATCCAAAGGAAAGGATAACAGGAGATTTTTCATTTTATGCAAAAGAAAAAGACTATCTCCATTCTGGAAAAAAAAAATTACTTGGCCTTGGGAGGAAAAATATAAGAAAAATCTAAGATTTTTCTAGTTAAATTAAAACATTCTTGCACATTTCCATGTCCATTAAGTTACTGCATGGTCACAATGCTGCATTAGTTAAGCACATTTTTTTTAAAGGAATGATAGAAATGGTTATAAGAAATGACAGGGCAGGTAAGGTGGCTCACACCTATAATCCCAGCACTTTGGGAGGCTGAGGTGAGAGGACTGCCTGAGTCCACAGGTTTGAGACTAGCCTGGGCAACTTGGTGAGACCTCATCTCTACAATAAATCAAAAAATTAGCCAGCCGTGGTGGCTCATGCCTGTAGTTCCGGCTGCTTAGAAGGCTGAGGCAGTAGGATCGCCAGAGCCCAGCAGGTCGAGGCTGCAGTGGCCGGGAGCATGCCGCTGCACTTCAGTCTGGGCAACAGAGTGAGACTCTAACTCAAAAAAAAAAAAAAAAGAAAAAGAAATGATAATGAGTTAGGAGTGGTGGTGAGCACTGCAGTCTCAGCTACTCAGGAGGCTGAGGAACTTGAGCCTAGGAGTGCGAGGCAAGCCTGAGTAACATTGTAAGACTCCATATCTTTAAAAAAAGGGGGGGGGGAGAAAGAAATAGCAATGATTTTCTAGATTTATATAAAAGCACTAAAGAGAAGCTGAAATTACAACTTCCAATTTTTGTTTTTTTTTAATGTATTTGAGTTTCATATTTTTAAACATGCTTAAAATACCCAACATGTGACTTTTATTTTACTTACACTTTATCATATATTCAAAATTTTGAATGACCAACCATTATTTGTATACCAAAGAAATAAAATAAATTTTTTTAAAACATCCATGACACAACATCCTTGGATGTAAAATTTTATAAAACTCCAAATGGCTTTACAAACAAACAAACACCCACACCTTGGGAGGCTGAGGTGAGTGGATTGCCTGAGCCCATGGGTTCGAGACCCGCCTGGGCAACTTGGTGAGACCTTATCTCTACAATAAATCAAAATATTAGCTGGGCGTGGTAGCACGCGCCTGTACTTCCAGTTACTTGGAAGGCTGAGGCGGAAGGATCGCCGGAGCCCAGCAGGTCGAGGCTGTGGTGGCTGGGAGCGGCCACTGCACTCCAGTCTGGGCGACAGAGTGAGACTCCAACTCAAAAAAAAAAAAAGAAAGTCAGCAAACTTAAAAACCTCTGAGAAGTTTTTGTCTGTTTGTTTGAAAAAAGAATGTTTAAAAGTAAAATCATCTAACACGTTTAGGGGAAAAAAAATTTTAATAATCATAAAAAATGAGTTGCAACATGAATAAGACAATATACAGGAGAAATTGGTTGGTTCTTCAGAATAAAAAGAATCAGTTATTTGTTTGCATGTTTAAAAAAGCAGTGTAATAAGTCAAACACTGTCTATGTGCTATGCATTGAAGAAAATTAAGTTTACAAAACATTCCCTGGAATTCCAAACCTCTGAAGAGTTTTGGTCCTCATTAATTTTCCTGAAATAGATTCATATAACCCAATGAAGGTGAAAAGGTACACTTACTTGTCTTTCAATGATTAGACTCAGCTAACTTGAGTAATGGGTCCTGTATGACCTAAAGCTGCATGGAAAGAACGTATCAAGGAAAAGACTTCTTCTGAACACATCTAGATATGACCATTAATTTGGGATAATGTGCTACAAAACAAGTCTCAGGAAAGTCAACACACTTCCAAAAACACCCATTAAGGGTTTTGTTTTTTTTTAATTAGATACTTATAGTAGGCACTGAGGGAACATAAACTTTAAAGATTTGGTCCCGAAAAAGTTCACTTCCTATAAAGAAAAGCCTACAAGACAAGTAATCATAAAGCAACGAGACATTTTGATAGTGTGCAAGAATAAGTAATTAAGTCTCATCATCCACGTCTTTGGTCTCCCATAGGAGATGAGCCTCCATCTGTCCCAGCTTACTGACATCTGAGATCTTCACTGGAAGATAGCAGTCTGCCTGCTGCAGTCATAACCTCAAGTTCTGATTATTAGAAATTAAGAAAGGAAGCCAGAAACTAAAATCTTAGAAAAGTGCTACTGAAAAGACTGATCTTTTTAAAATATAAAATTTCAGCACAGAAATTTTGTCTTCATATCAATTATGCCTATGAAAGGTCATATGTTTTAAAATCTATCTTTAACCAATAAATGTGGTCTAAAGTTAGCCAGATACCAACAGTAGTACAGTGTCCTCTCCTTTCTGAATATCAAATAGCTGGCCAAGTGATACCCCACTTTTCTTAGGATATTAGAATGAGGGGGATGTAGAAAGAGACAGTCTGTTCCTATGTTAAAAGAAACAAAGTATCATCCAAGAAGCTTTACGATGACATACGCTAACTTTTCAGATAGAATTTGCCTTCAGCAATAGAACTGTGGAAATCTTTGTTGTTGCTTTCTTTTTATTTCCATTTTTCTGCAGGTAAATGGGCAATATTTCAATATGTGATTAATGATGTATAAGAAAGGCAGAGGAGAGAGGCTTCCCGTGAAACACAGAGGGGGGAGGTAAAAGGTACAAGGCCAAACAGTAGTGACTCTCAAGTCCTGTCCAAGGGGCTTGATAGCATCCGCTCACACCATTTGTTCCCTCTTCCAGGCACAGCACCATCCCTACTCCTTTTAGGATACTGCCCCTCCGCCTGCCTCCAGGTGATTCAAGGGATGCCTGTCAATTTATGGTTATAGTCTGGATTTGGAGCTTTAATAGACAATGAAGATTTTAGGCAATTCTTCAAACATAAGAAAAAAAAATCCTGTATTCCAGCACTTTGGGAGGCTGAGGCAAGAGGATTGCTTGAGCCCAGATTTTAAGACCAGACTGGACAATATAGACAGGCCTCATTTCTACAAAAAGTCAAAAACTAAGCCAAATGTGGTGGCATATCCCTGCAGTCCTAGCTACTCAGGAGGCTGAGGCAAGAAGGATCGCCTGAGCCCAGGAGGTCAAGGTTTCAGCCTGGACAAAAGAGTGAGACTCTGACTCAAAAAAAAAATCACTTTATCTGATACTCATTGGGTGCAATGCCCTGTGCTCAATCTTGTAAAACATTTTGAATGCTAAAAGAGATCGGCCCTGACCAAATAGAGTGCCTGTTTCTCTTATGATTAAAAATCTATTTTTCAGAATAGGATTTCTGTAATATGTATTGCTTATTCTAGTCAGCCACAACAAAAATAAGAAATGTAAAGTCTTGATCTTATGTGCAAATGTTTTCAGTTGCTTCTAATGAGAATTTAAAATATAAAATAATTTATGGATTAAGTTACGAACTTAAGCACTTTCAAAATCAATAATGATAACTTAGAAAATTTATAGATGGTAGCACTAAAGAAAATCAACATTTACTGACTGATTTCTCAATTTACAGCCAGACATTGAGATAAATGTGTTGCAGGAATTATTTCTTTTAATTTTCACAACCTGTGAGCTAGTTATTATTATTATTATCTCCAGTTTACAGATAAGGAAACCAAGGCACAGAGATGGCAAATCACTTGTCCAAGTTCACTCAGATAATAAAGCTCTTGCCACAACATAATTCCTAGAAATGAACCACACAGGTAAAGAAAATGTGTGTGCCAAAAGAACCTGAGCAGGTGATTCTGACCTTCTTTCCAGGGTAAACAATGACCTCTTGTGAGCGTTTCTGACTTCTCCTTAGTCCATTTTCAGTGCTCACAGCCTCAGGGAACTCTGCTCTCTCATGCTGTCATATGTGCTTTCGTGTAATACGCATATTTCACACCACAGCTTTGTGGCCATTAGATCTGCAGCTATTGGCTCCAAGTATCCATCAGGAAGGCTCAGATACCGCCCTAGAGAAACACCACTAAGCATGACCAAAGGCAGATACTGCACCATCCCAAACACCATACAGGAGGCCTGAGGTCTCCAGAGCTACGAACAGGCAGCTTCTTGTATGGGTACTTTGCAACGGACAGTAAGAGGCTGTTGAACAATCGACATAGGCATCCCTAGATTTAAGTACGCACAGGCAAACGGGACACACAAGAACAAGGGGCAGGCAGCGGGCAGGGAAGAACTGAGCCCTGGCTCACGAAGTTAAGGTGGGAGAAAAATACCAAACCACAGGACTAGCCACAGCATAAATTAAAGCACATAATCATGGCAATAATAACATTAACAGTTTTACATTCCAACCACAGGTAGCAGCAGCAGTAATCAGAAAAGTATTTATTGAGCAGGTCCTGGAGTCTTACATGCATCATCTCTTAATCTTTACAAACTTGGAAGTAGGTGCTGCTATTTTCATTTCACAGGTAAGAAAACTGAGGTTCAAGGAAGTTAAGTGAGACGGCCAAGAGCACAGAAAGCAGCAGAACTAAAGAGTCCTAATTATTAAGTCCACACTTGCTGCTGCCCAACTCTGCTGCTCACCTCACAGGTGAAACTAGATGACTTTAAGGACAAGAAGGATCAGAGTTACATGGAAATCTCCTGAGTGGCTCACAAGGACCCCAGGACGCCTGCCTCCCAAGCCCACTTCAGCCAGCCGCTGCCACCCTTTGTTCCAGCCCTCTCTGCCACTCTCTAGAGACAAGCCAGACTTCTCATCTAACTAATACACCAAAAATAAAAGCACAGGAGAGGAGCAAAGGACCAAAGATTTGATCCTACCTCTAGATGCTCACACATTAGTACGTAGAGTGCAATCCCATTGATTCTGCCTTCCCCACTTGCTGGACTAAATATCTATCTCATGGTTTTATTTTCAGCATCTACCACCATGCCTGGCACATAGTAGGTTCAATAGGTAATTTTTTTTTTTTTTAGTTGGAATCTCACTCCATCTCCCAGACAGGAGTGCAGTGGTATGCTCATGGCCACCCCAGTGTCAACCTGATGGGTTCCAGCAATCCTTGTCCCTCAGCCTTCCAAGTAGCCAGAAGTACAGGCACGCACTACCACACCGGGCTAATTTTTGATTTATTAAAGAGTTGCCCAGGCTGATCTCAAATCCGCGGGCTCAGGCATTTCACTCGCCTCGGCCTCCCAAAGTGCTGGGATTACAGGCTGAGCCACCAAACCTGGCCAATAGATATTTTTTAATCAAAGAGTTAAAACAGTACACTGTGTTATATAAAACAAAAGGAATAAACAAGGTAGATGAGGGGGAAGTTTATAAATGCATTTAATTATTATAGAAAAATATTTGACATAATCCAACACTTGACTAAATGGGAAACACTAGAAGCATTTCTGCTCCTAATTGAACAAGGATGCTAGCCTCAACACTGCCATTTAGTATCATTCTGGAAGAGTTAGCCAATGGGAAGAGAAAGGAATACATGTTTGAAAGAATATGAAAACAGTCATACAGTGTACATAAAAATGATTATATTCCCCCATCAACTCAGAGAATTAGAAAACTTTACTAGAAATTAGAGAGTAGAGCACCATGACTAAAACAAAATAAACAACAAAAAAGTGACATTAAGCAGTGAAAGAAAAAAAAAGATGCTGCAGAATATTACATAGAGTACAATTAATTTATATGGAACTTATACATATCCAACCTGTAATAACTGTTAATATTCAAAGGATATGGGCCAAAATTAACAATGGCTACTGCTGGTATATATAGTGAGTATCTGTTATACAGGAAGCTCTGTTCTGATGCTTTAACAACAATCCTATCATTTTACAATTGAGCAAGCTAAAGCCTAAATGTTAAATTATTTGGCAAATGTCTCAAGGACAATAGGTCACAGATCTGCCAGTCAAATCCAAGTTATCTAGCTCCAAAGAAGGGGGTTTTGTGCCCAAATGCCTCCCTTCCAGACAGGGCAGTGAGACAGGGTCCAGGTTGTGGGCTGAAAGAGATTTCTTAATTTCAGGAATATATTCCTGCACTATGAATATAACAATCACAGGAAGAAATAACTTCTGCAATAAGGACAACTGAGAGAAGATGAACAGACACAAATTCAAAAATCAATAAGGTTCTTCAAACAGCAGCACTATTTATCTGGCCTCTTGAAACACATCCATGGTAGGCAAAATAGTAAAATTAGTACTTCTGTATCAAATCATCATCATGAATGGTGCCAGCTACATCTATAACAAAGATATCCCAGATGTGAAGAAAGGTTTTCACCATGAAGGGGATTTGCCACATTCGTTTTTATTGGGGGGAGCAGGCACAAACTAATCGATAAAGACAAATTCAAGGCTTACTCACTCAATAACCTAATAGTCTATAGAAGCTAGCCATAGGTCTTCTATCTTTAGCAAATAAAGCAAATCATTGGCAAATACATCAGAGAGGCAGGCTTTCTTTAGAAATGAGGAGATACTTGGTGAGGTTGGTTGCTAATTTAAAATAAGAAGATTCTTAATATATTACCTAAATTATAAAACAATACCATACAAGGCAGTGAGGGGGAATCAATGACTCATTACTGTAAGCAACAACTAACCAAAAGGATTTGAGATCAGATACTGAATAAACCTCTTTAACAACTCTTTAATCTCAGAGTAAAAGAACATGTTTATAAAGGAAATCAATCACTCTTAGTCAATGGCAAACAAGATGGTCATATATGGAGAAAGACATTATTCATATTATAGTACTAACAAATAATTTGAGATCATATGCAGGGTAGTTATATTAGCAGGTCATATGGTTTGCAAGCCAGGGGCACTATGGAGAGCTGGATGAATTTCAAGAGTCACATAAGTTCAAAACGGGCCTTAACCTCTAATGGAGCACAAGCCTATACCTGGACCAAACAGCATTTCTGACAGTAAGAATCACCATATAAGGTAATAAACCAAAGACTGTTAACCACAAACTCACAAGATTTATTATATAAATATAAATGGTAATGATTTTGTCTATTTTTACACACATGAATGCTTTTGAGCTGGGAGTGGAGGCTTACGCCTGTAATCTCAACAACTTGGAAGGCTGGGGTAGGATTGCTTGAGGCCAGGAGTTCAAGACCAGTCTAGGCAACATAAAAAGACCACATTTCTAAAAACAATTTTTTTTTTTTTAATTGGAGTCTCACTTCTGTTGCCCAGGCCAGAGTGCAATGGCACGCTCGCAGCCACCACAGCCTCAACCTGCTGGGCTCAGGCGATGCTTCTGCCTCAGTCTTCCAAGTAGTTGGAACTACAGGCATGCGCCACCATGCCTGGCTAATTCTTTTTTTCTTTTTTTTATTGTAGAGCTGAGGTCTCACCAAGTTGCCCAGGCTGGTCTCGAACCCATGAGCTCAGGCAATCCTCTCACCTCAGTCTCCCAAAGTGCTGAGATTATGGGGTAAAACACACCTGGCTAAAAACAATTTTTAATGAGACTGGTGTGGTGGTGTGCACCTGCAGTCTGAGCTGCTCAGAAGGCTGAGGTGGGAGGATCACTCCAACCCAGGAGTTTGAGGCTACAGTGAGCTGTGATCGCACCAAGCCTGGGTGACAGACCGAGATCTCGTCTCTAAGAAAAATAAAAAATAAAAATAAATAGTTTGTCAATACAGAAAAGTTTCCATATATACATTTTCCAAAGCTACCGGAGATGCTTAACTTTTGACAGGGAAATGGTAAGGTTTCCTTAGAATCCGTGTTGACAATCTTTAGGTCTTGTGACATCTAAAAACAAAACATACCCAATGGAGGCAAAAGGAACTTCCTTTTTTTTTAAAGTCAGCAGTTAAAGAGATTACTGCTCTGAGTTCTGAGAAGAAATGGCACAGATAAGAAAACACAAGTCAGACAACCCTTCTGAGTATTTAAATCAAAAGATTGTCATTACACTGTAACAAAAAAATGGGTTTTCAATCCTTCAGTTATATCAATATTTAAGTAACACAAATGGAAAAAACAGGAGTTTCGAGATCTATGCAATTGCATAACAGAAGTCATACATGGGTTGACTCAAAATTGCAAAGTAAAATTCCTACAAATGTCCTTGGAAAGTATATGTTTCTCATATCTAACCTAACCCTAATATGAAAACCCAAAATCTGAAATGCTCCAAAATCTGAAACTATTTGCGCACCAACACGACACTCAAAGGAATGGTCACTGGAATATTGCAGATTTCGGATTAGGGATGCTCAATTGTTAAGTACATAATGCAAATATTCCAAAATCTCACTTTGGGAGGCTGAGAAAAGAGAGTTGAGCCCTGGAGTTTGAGACCAGCCTGGGAAACGTAGCAAGGCCTTGTCTCTACAAAAATTAAAAACTTAGCTGGGCATGTGCCTGTAGTCCCAGTTACTAAGGAGGCTGAGGTGGAAGGATTGCCCATGTCCAGGAGGATGAGGCTGCTGTGAGACATGCATGATCAAACCACTGCACTACAGCCTGTGTGACAAAGCGAGACCCTGACTGAAATAATAATAATAATAATAACAACAATGTAAATATTCCAAAATCTGAAAAAAATCTAAAACCTGAAACGCTTCTGGAGCTAAACAATTGAGAAGAGATATAAACTTGTAATTAAAATACTACGCTAGATTTCCAAAATTCATCACTGTATGGTACAATAAGCCTTACTGTTTGCCTTTTATTTTTAAAAAATGAAGGGTAACATACAGAAAGGAGGGGAAATATAAAAGTCGGTGACTTGTTCTACTCTCTCGACCACCAAAGTTGCTCTGTTGAGAACATACCAATGGACACTAACTAAGCATCTGTCCTATGCTGCTGTATGACGTGGATTCCACTAGCAAGGCTACTGTAGAGACAAAGAGACTGACGCTAAGAAAGCTTCTGGAAGAACGAATCTGCAGCCACCCAGAAACATGGCAGCAAAGCCAAGATTCAAAATCAGGTCTGAGCTGGCCTAAAGTCGCATACGCTACCCAAGGCAGAGTCGCTCAGCTTGAAGACTGGAATTTCCTCATTTAAATATTGCTTCCTGTGTTAAGATTGTCAAGCAAGTGTTTAAAAATTAAGAGATTACGCCGGCTAGGCTCGGTGGCTCAGCCTGTAATCCCAGCACTTTGGGGGCCCGAGGTGAGTGGATTGCCTGAGCCCGTGGATTTGAGACCAGCCTGGGCAACTTGTCAAGACCTCGTCTCTACAATAAAATTAAAAAAATTAGCCAGGCGTGGTAGCACACGCCTGTAATTCTGGCTACTTGGAAGGCTGAGGCGGAAGGATCACCAGAGTCCAGCTGGTCAATGCTGGGTGGTCGTGAGTGTGCCACTGCACTCCAGCCTGGGCAACAGAGACCACGACTCAAAATGATAAATTAAATAAATAAATGAGCATGACTTATTTTACAACATGGTACTACAGCTACCCCACACCCTGGGTGGGTCAAACAACTGCTTCCCTGAAGAGGGTGAAGACTTTTCAAAAATCAAAGAACATAAAAAGCCTGGTAGATCCTGGCAGTGCCTTCTGGATGAGTAGACTGCGATGGATGTATGTGTGTGTGTGTGTGTGTGTGTGTGTGTGTGTGTGTGTGCGTGTGTGTGCGTGTGTGTGTCCACAGTAGCCCCAAAGAGCCGCTGTAAGCCTCTGATCATATTCTTTCCATTTCTCCAGAGTTTTTAACTGCCTCTGTAAATACATCAGTCAGTAATATGTTTATCAAGTGTCTCTTTACAGGTGAGACACTGTAAATATTTCAATGGTTTAGTGCTATGGTTTCATGACATTTTCATATCATCAGGAAAGAGAAAGTGCATTTTGCAAATGAGGAAACGGGGAGACTAGGAAAACATAAGTGAAATGTCCACAGTGCCCCTAAAAGAAATGCAGTAACTGGGGGACTATACCGCGAGAGCTCTCCTGCCAGCTGCTCCCGTCCTCCACCAGCACCCCACCCACACATACTGTACATCTGGGCCTGTGTATTTGTAAGACCGACACACACAGATTCCAAAACTGTGTTCATCCCTACCCAAATCTTATTGAGGTGCTTCCTCTTCTAGTTCACTGCCCCGGCAACTTTTTTCGTGAGCTCAAAAAACAAATTCAGTCAATGCCACGGGGCACCTGCTGGGCCCCCAGGACAGTGCAAGGGACCATGGCTGCGCTTGCTGGCAAGTAGAAGAAACACAAACCTTGAGCAGCTATAGGCAGGCAGGAAGCAGATGTGGACCAAGCACAGCAATGATGGCAACCGAGCTCTCAGCTTTTGGATTATGGTGCACAGAGTCTTCAGCCTCACTGATGGAGACCTGGCTGGGCATGGGACACCTTGTGCCCAAAATGAGTAAAGCACATTTTCTCAACTTAGGACTATTGTCTTTCACAAAATTAGTAAGAACAAGTCACACCGGTTCAGATAATTCTTTTTTTTTTTTCTGAAGAAATAAAGTCTCACTATGTTGCCCAGGCTGGTCTCAAACTCCTGGGCTCAAACAATCCTCCCACCTCGGCCTCCCAATGTGGCTGGGATTACAGGCTTGGGCCACTGTGCCAGGCCTCTGTTGAAAGAATCAGTCAGAAACAGTCTAAGCATAAAACACATCCAAACAATAAATATGCTGGCCTTCAGGGTTTTGGTGTGTGGTTCAACTAGCAGGGAAAGAGGAAACAAATACACACGCCACTGCTATCTGGATCATTCTGCCCAGTGCAGCTGTCCTTGCCTTTTCATTACTCAGGATAAAGTTTGCTTCCTGGGGCCACAGAAAGAGAAGTGAGAAAGCAGCTCTTCTGCCACTCCTAGAGTTTTCCTCCCATTCATGTCCCCAAGGCACCCGAAGGTGCAGCTGCCTCTGCCCTCACATCAATCCCAATCAAGGAGAGACACCAAGAGGAAGGAAGTAGCCTGAGGCCTCTGTAGGACTGAAAAGGTACCACCTCATCCTGCAACTCAGAGGTGAGGTCGCAACGACAGACTCGGCCAGCGCTTGGAGTCAGAAGGCCCCAGAGGCCACATAACAACTACCTCTTATGGACATCAGGGTTCAGCACCTCCATCACTCAGAGTAGAAATGGCTCTGAATGCCAAACAAGCAAAGAACTGAGTGAGTGTCGGATAAAATGCATGCCGGGGACAAGCACCTGAGCGACTGTGGCCAACAGACATGAGGCTTGGTCTAAAAAGTGTTTTCGAACCGAGAAAGTTTACATACAGATCTTGATATCCAGCTTCTCTTGAGATGGTAGATGATCACAACAGTGGGCTGTAATCCCAAATAGAATCTGAGAACCTGAGGCTGCCCTCTTCAGACGGGGCATCCCACTTCCTAGTCACCCTGGCCCGCACCCTCTCTGCTGCCGTAAACACATACACAGCAGTCCCCAACACACTCACTTCACCTGCCTGGGTGACTTCACAAGGGGACATGTGTGTCGGGGTTCTGCTCTCAGTATTAGCCCCTTAATATCTCATACTACCCCAGATGGAAAATCAAGCAGCTCTGATCTATAATAAGTAAGCATTAAGGTTTCTGAGCTTTTCTTTTATTTTTCTTTTCTTTTCTTTTTTTTTTTTTTTTTTTTGGCAGGATCTCACTCTGTCCCCAGGCGGGAGTAAAGTGGCACAATCACAACTCACCATAGCTTGATCTCCTGAGCTCAGACTACCAGGCCAACCTTCCCCTCTGTCTTCCAATTAGCTGAGACCACAGATGCATGCCACCATACTTGGTTGTTTGTTTTTTTTTAATTTTTTTGTAGAGACAAGGTCTCACTATATTGCCCAGGCTGGTCTCAAACTCCCGAGCTCAAGCAATCTTCCCACTTTGGCCTCCCAAAGTGTTGAGATTACAGGTGTGAGCCACCATGCCTGGCCTAAGATTTCTGAGATTTTTATTTACACCTCCCTTATCATAATCTCCAACCAATGAGGATATGGGAGGTGAGGGGAAAGAGAGAGAGAGAATAAAGCAATAATGCATTCTGTGTGAAATTAATGAAAGCACACCACAGCCCGGCACACTCCAGCACGAGCACAGCATCAGCTCCCACTTACTCTCACAACCACAGCCCAGCCACAGGGCAGGACAGGCCTCGGATGCCTTCAGCCCAGGCATGACAGTTTCCAGTGAGCTTTCACCAAATACCAAAACTGGTGACACAAACAAATCTGACCCTCCGAAATCTTGGCTTCTCCCATCTGGACAAAAGCCTTCCCTCTTCCTGCAAGGAAGTAAGGTGAACTGGATTTCCCCTGAGCAGTTCCAGAGGAAAGGGACTTGGGGGGGTAGGGGGAGATTCAAGTTGCAAACACACATGGGGAAGCAAGCTGAGCAACCCAGGGCCAGGCATACCTAGACATTACTTCCAGTAAGAGCAAACTTCCAGCCCACTACAAGATGCTGGTCATTTTTTCTATTATCTAGCATGTCTAAATCCTGAACGAATGATGAAACCACAAAAGAGGAAGTACATTTTAAAGAAGTGAGACAGTGAGACACGGCGGGACACAGTGGCTCATGCCTATAATTCCAGCACTTTGGGAGGCAGAGGCGAGAGGACTGCCTGAACCCAGGGGCTCGAGACCAGCCTGGGCAACTTGGTGACCTCATCTCTACAGTAAGTCATAAAATTATCCAGGCTTGGTGGTATGCACCTGTGGTTCCAGCTACTTGGAAGGCTAAGGCAAAAGGATCTCCTGAACCCAGCAAGTCAAGGCTGCGGTGGCCATCAGCATGCCACTGCACTTCAGCCTGGATTACAGTGAGACTCCAACTCAAAAAAAAAAAAAGAAAAAGGAAATGAGAGGTGTTTCTGAATCCTAACCACACACAAGTCCTTATCAGAGAGCCATATCATCACCTTGGTCCGTCCAATATAACATGAATAATGGTTGCTACATTATTACTGTTAACAGTAACAATTTTTGAAATTTATTTGTATGGTGCTTTAAAATTCTCAAAGTGTTCCTGTTTCCTTAGAGATGAACATGGCACATACTCAATGCCTATTTAACAAGTGAGGACACTAGGGCACAAAGCCTTGAGTGACTCACTCAAGGCCACACAGCCCTCCCCCAACAGAGTCAACATAACTCACACCTGTAATCCCAGCACTAGGGAGGCTGAGGCAGGATGGTTGCTTGAGCCCAAGAATTCGAGACCAGCCTGGGCAATATAGTGAAATCTCACTTCCGAAAAAAAAAAAAAAAATGCACACACACACACACACACACACACACACAAATTAGCCAGGCATGATGGCATGCACCTGTTGCCCCAGCTACTCTGGACACTGAGGTGGAAAAATCGTCTGAGCCCAGGAGGTCGAGGCTGCCGTAAGCCATGATCATCATGACCATGCCACTATACTCCAGCCCAGGTAACGGAGTGTGATCCCTTATTCAAAAAAACAAAACATAGTGCCACAACTCATACATGAGCTCCAGAAACATATAAAGTGACTCGAAAGACAAGAAAACAGTAACCCCTGATAAAGAGTAAATAGAAAACACTTTGTCATTGAATTACATTGGCTTACATGTCATTGGATTACACACCTTGATACACACACACACACACACACATCCCCACATACACAGATACCAAAGTCACCCTTTAAAAATTGATTTAATGTTAAATATTACAGAAGGGTCTGACTATTCAGTTATCCTTTCTGCCAGCCTAGAAAAGGTGACCAGTATGAATTACAGGTTTAAAATGTAGTTTTTGCCTTATACATAAAACAGCATATCAACCGCAAAGCAACCACTCACTCACATCAAATCTCTCCGAAATTGACTCAACAATCAAAATAGTAACTGCTAAATGGGTGACACTGATCCTCCTCCCAAGGATGTGTTTGCTCCTAGAGTCCTGAGGACCCTCAGCCCTGGACACTTGCTGCCCTCTAGTGGCCTGCACCTCCCTCATCCCAGGTAGAGAAGCCACTCATGCAGAAGCAGCTAGAAGCAGTGATCTCCACACATTTGCCACATAACTTCTCAGTTCCAAAAGGTTTTTTTTTAACTAGAAACTCCCAATACACACTTAATTATAACTCCAATACCTAGAATACCATAATAATTAAGTTCACCGTAAAACTTAGACAAGGCCAGGCACGGTGTAATCCCAGCACTTTAGGAGGCCAAGGTGAGGGGGCTGCCTGAACCCATGGGTTCGAGGCCAGCCTGGACAACTTGACAAGACCTCATCTCTAAAATAAATCAAAAAAAAAATTAGCCAGGCCTGGTGAGAAGTGCCTATAATTCCAGTTACTGGGAAAGCTGAGGCAGAAGGATCTCCTGAGCCCAGCATGTCGATGCTGGGGTGGCCATGAGTGTGCCACTGCACTCCAGCCTGGGCGACCGACTCAAAAAAAAAAAAAAAAAACTAAGACAAAAGAAGTGGTCAAAATGTGATCTACACAGACGTTCTAGTAATTCATCCTTGGAATTACAATGGCCCTATCTCAAGCCAATACAATGGAGCCACCTGTGCTGTAGAGAGAATCCCACAAGAGTGATTTTATTCAGAAATATCACAGCATACTTTCTGCCCTTGAGAAATCACTGTTCTTATCCTTTTCTCTTGAGAATGCTGTAACTTGGGTCTTCGTGGGTAAAGGAGGCAATAATCCCAAAGGTAGCCACTTCACTCACTATAAAGCCCTATAGTCAGGCCAGCCACAAAACCAAGTGGTTCTGATGGACTTATTAACCCCCTCAACTAGGGAACGAGGTAGTTTTCACTCAACACTTAGTGCAGGAAACTTAGCAATCCAAAACACACCTTGAATTTTAGGTAGCCCTACCCCTTCCTTTTCAGATAACTCAGCTGTATTAAATTCACTATGCATTGAGAACCGTAGTACTCTTGCAGCCTTTTTATCTAAGAAAAAATAATAAAGTCCTTAGTACAAACATACAGACTGTAGAGTTTCTACCCCAAAAGAGGACAGGAACACTACCCTGCCACAATAAGCAGGTTATAATCAGTACTCTACAGGAAGATTGAGGCATTTCTAATGAAACTCAGAATGAGTTTAAAAATTAACTCCATGGCTGGGCTCAGTGGCTCAGCCTGTAATCCCAGCACTTCGGGAGGCCGAGGTGAGTGGATTGTCTGAGCCCGCCACTGCACTCCAGTCTGGGTGACAGAGTGAGACTCCAACTCAAAAAAAAAAAATTCACTCCACGTCCCTTGCTCTCAACATTCTGATTCCTAGTTGGTACAACTGGTCTTGAACCATATCTTTGAGAAGCGGGGTGATGACTCACAAATTATCTTAAAAAGAAAAATAATCTGGAATACATCTCAGGCTCACATAATGGTAAGATAAGAAAGGTTTTTGGCTGTTGCTTCATCTCTTCTTTCCATATGTGCATTCCCACAGGCTAGTGGAAAATCAAAGATACATTTAATCAATGAACTAAGGTACTAAAGGTATCTGAAAACATACCCCTGCATTCCTGGTGCCTAGCACAAGCTAGATACACTACAGCAGTTTTCTGTATGAAAAGAAGACAAGCTTTTTATTTCTCCTCAAAGAAATAAAAATAAGGTTGAGGAAAAAGAATAATTTCTGGATGTGAATAATTGGATTCCTGGATGTGATTAAGATTTAAATCAGTAGACTTTAAGTAGATTATCCTCCATAACATATGTGTGGGTCAAATCCAGTCAGCTGAAAGTCTTAAAAACTGAGGTCCCCACAGGAAGAAAGAATTCGGCCTCAAAACTGCCTTCAGACTCAGCCTGCCCTGCACATTTCCAATTTGCTAACCCCATAATCACATGAGCCAATTCCTTAAAATAAATTCCCTTCTCTCTCTTTCCCCCCACTCTGAGATAGATATAAATATATATGTACACATACACATACCACACACGTATTGTTCTACTGGTTACTTTGCCGTAAGGATTTTCAAAGACCATGATCACAAGTATTCATGCACTGCCCTCTGCTGTATGAAGTATAAAATGCATTCCCCATATATTAACGCCAAACCATTGTATAAAATCCAATTGCTAGATGAAGGATATTTTGCTAAAGTTAAAATTGGAGAGTGATAGTAAAATAACCAAGAAAAATCTTTCCAACCAATATACCTAGGTGGACCAGCTCATGGAAACTTCATTTTAATAACAGTGGGTCATCTCAGCCCAATAACAGGATGATTTCAAAGTGAATGTGCCTTAATAAGAGAATACACTGCAAAGAAGAGATTTTGCCAGAGTTACCTGAAAGAGAAAGAAGAAAATATGCTAAGAAAATATAAGGCAAAAAGAAGAGACGAAATATCGACTACCTCTTGGTTATCTTTGTTTTGGTTTGCCCAGAAAATCTTATGATAAAGTGTCTCCATTGAATTGCTGGAATCAGTTCGGTCAAAACAGTGACGATCCAAAACTTCCAACGTGTGCAAAACCCGGCTAATAGTCACCCCTGGATGTAGAAAATTAAGCAAGCGGTTAAAGAGGCCAAAAAAGTCACAACAGCATAGTACAAAATCATCACTGTAGCTGAGGCAAAAGGAATGTATCATCTCAGTATGTACTATCAAAGAACTGACAGCAAAACCAAACTTGACATTCAAGACAGTCAGAACTTAAACCTTCAGTCTATAAGCTGAAGAATGTCCTCAAAATACACTGGGTGGCTCTGTCAAAAAGCTCCTTGGCTGAGCGTGGTGGCTCACACCTGTAATACCAGCATTTTGGGAGACCAAGGCAGGAAGATTGCAGGAGCCCAAGAGTTCGAGACCAGCCTGGGCAGCACAGCAAGACCTTGTCTCTACAAAAAAAATTTTAAAAACCAGCCAGGCGTGGTGGTGTCTACCCATAGTCCCAACTACTCAGGAGGCTGAGGCAAAAGAATCACCTGAGCCCAGGGTGAGGTTGCAGTGAGCCGATGATCGTGCCACCGCACTCCAGCTTGGGCAACAGAGTGAGACCCTGACTCCAAAAAAAAAGCCTCCTGATTCATATGGAGTAGTTTACAAGAATCAGAAACATGACAGAAAGTCCAACATTCGAAAGTACTCATTTGTCTGCTGTGTTTTGTACCTGCTGTTGACTCTTGGCACTTATCAAAAGACCACCGAACTTCCACCGCACGGCCCCTTTGTTTTATCTGTTGTTCTACTTCATAAATCCTTGCCCGAACCTGGAAGATAACGGCATTTAATTAACTTGTGCTTGAGAAGTCACTGTGGCTGTCTAAATCATGTCAGGTTTTTCTGCATGAGCCGGGTATTATGGTAAACTACAGCCTTGACGGACTTGTGGGAACTGCAGCCTAGTGCCTGAGAAGTACATTTTTAAAACTTACAAGTGGTGATTCAATGCCAGTCTTCAAGAAGAAATCCTAATAAAAATAAATGCTTGCAAAAAATGCTGACAAGTGCCATTTTTTAGGATACCAAATGGAAAGGTGAAGTTCTAAAATACTCACTTTCAGCCATTCTTCTATGTGTGAAAGCAACTGGCAATGTTTTATTAATTTAAGAAAACTGCTTGGTAAAAGACAGGGGTCTTATTCTAAATACTAACCACAATTCTATTGTTCAAGTTGCATAAGTCTTTGAAACAAATAGCCCAGCACTAATAAGAACCTGTACAGGGGCAGTGACTCACACCTATAATCCCAGCACTTTGGGAGGCCGAGGTGAGAGGATTGCCTGAGCCCACAGGTTTGAGTCCAGCCTGGGCAACTTGGCGAGACCTCATCTCCACAATAAATCAAAAAATTAGCTGGGCATGGTGGCAGGTGTCTGTGATTCCAGCTTGGAAGGCTGAGATGGAAGGATCACTTGAGCCCAGCAGGTCAAGGCTTCAGTGGCTGTGAGCATGGGTGACAGAGTGAGACTCCAACTCAAAAAAAAAAAAAAAAGAACATGTACTCATTACTCAATAATATCACCAACCACCACAGGAGCCAAGGTCATGTGTTAGAACCACCACCATCATCGCTGCCTGAGTGGCAGAGTTCTAAACATGAACTGTCCAGAAAGAGAGTGAAAAGAAACAGAAAAATTTTGTGAACATCTGTGGTTCTGAGAGGTTAAATACTTCTCCAAGGTCACCCAGAGAGTTAGGGGGCAGAGCTGGAAATGGCACCCAAGCATCTGAAATACTAAAACCCAGGCTTTGCTCCCTCTGTCCTGATGCCTCTCAGGAATGAGAACCCCCATCCAGCCACTGAAAGAGGAGGGCCTACCTGCTGGTTGAAAGCTGTGTTCCCACCAGGCATGGGGAGGCTGGAGGGTGCCACCTGCAGCAGATCCAGGGGTGAGCCCGGGTTCGCACTCTTATTTTCATTTGTGGAATAATTCCACACCAAGGCACTTGGGCAACAGAGAGTGACAGTCTGGAAATAAAACCGGAAAAATAAGTGTAAGGACAGCTAAACTGTAAAAGTGACACCTTGTCACTACTATATTATAGTTTCTTACCAGCAAGTTAAAAATACAAGTATCTTACCTCATTCTCAACTTTTTTTTATTTATTTATTTATTTATTTTTTTTGAGTTGGAGTCTCACTCTGTCGCCCAGACTGGAGTGCAGTAGCCGCTCCCGGCCACCGCAGCCTCGACCTGCTGGGCTCCGGTGATCCTTCCCGCCTCAGCCTTCCAAGTAGCTGGAATTACAGGCATGCGCTACCACGCCCGGCTGATTTTTTGATTTATTGTAGAGATGAGGTCTCACTGCCCAGGAGGGTCTCGAACCCGCGGGCTCAGGCAATCCACTCACCTCAGCCTCCCAAAGGCGCGGGATTACAGGCTGAGCCACCGAGCCCGGTTCATTCTCAACTTTTCAAATAAGACAGACAAAACTAGACTGTTAATTTGAAAAGGAGGAAGTATTGCTATTGAGAAATCAAGGAATATTATAATTTATAAGCTAACATTCCAACACAGGAAACCCAGGGAACTTAATAAAAATGCAGTAATCACTCAAAAATCATCACTTAAGCCAATTTTCTTCATGCAATTAAAAACATAAGATGATTAGAATATGTAATTTGTAAGCTTATAAAAGCTAAAAAAATGATTACTTAAACACACACAAATCTCTCAAATAACACCAAAATAGTAGCTTTATAAATGCTGTAACCCTGGGCCACAGGTCAGCACACCTGTCCTATAAAAAGCCAAACAGTAAATGTTTTAAGTTATGCACGCCACCAACAGTTTATGTCACATATTTCTTCCTATCTGTTTTGTCTGAAAACCTCAGTACATGTAAAACCTATCCTTAGCTTGGAAGCTGGACTTGGCTCATGGATCGTAGCTTGCCTGCCCTTGACCTAGACCCTTGCTGACAATTTTTTCTCCACCAGAAGTACTTATAGGACCATCTTGCCTATATATCAAAATAACCCCAAGAACTAGGTGGTGTCATTCCCCAATTTCACCAAAGACAAAAATGGGCCACAGAGCAGATTAGTAACCAGGCCAAGTTTAACTCTAGCACACGTGCTCAGAACCCCTGTGATATGCTGCTGCTCCTAGATGTACACTAGATATGAGAGCTCATATTTAATTAAGCCCTCACTTGTTCTGCAACCTCTCTATGCATTCCTAATGGTAGAGAATAATAATGGCTCTCACCTCACAGGTCAGTGCTGACAACTAAATGATTTAATAACATAGGTTACAACTTAGAACACTGCCTAGAACATCATCAATGCTCTAACCGTGATAATCCAACTATGACAGTATTACTGTTAACCTCATCACCCTTGTTTCTAGAACAATACTCTCTCCCTGTTCTCTCTCTGCTCTGGCCGACCTTCCTGGTCTCCTCCACAGGCATCCCCTCTGGACACCTTTTAAGCACTCCTGTTCCTCAGGCTCACTGCAAACTCTTCAGGCAATCTCTCCCCCTCTTGGGGCTTTGGTCAGCCTAGAGACCTTGAATAATTCAAATCCAAACATCTGGCCAATTGTCTGCCCTAATCATCAGAATCAGATGTGTAACAACCTCTTGAACACACCCATTCGGAGGTCATAAAGGACTAAACAGTCCAAAACCGAACTGACCAAAATGCTTCCACATCGATGTCTTTACCCGGTCTGCTTCGTTCCTTCCTCGCCACTCCCACAACTCTTCCCTTGACTGTGGCCAAAACAACGTAACTAAGCTACAAACTGACCCAAATGAAGCCCTCTGGTGACATCCCAAGCGTAAGGCCTATAGGGGGGTCTTCTACACCCTGGCCCCCAAGAGACCTCATATTTCATGCCCCATTAATACAACCTGCACACAAGAAGACTGAACAGCCCTCTGGATCTTTCCCCATGCTGTTCCCTCTGCCAGGAACACTCTTACCACCTCTTTATATTTTTTTAACTGATATTATAAGGACACAGAAGCTTCTGTCATAAAGCCTCCCTGAATTGTAAGTTGGGCTAGAATTTCCCCTTTTCAACTGCTATAGCCCCCTCTTTATTAGACCCTGGAATGAAAACTGCCCATTTGTGACCCTGCCTTCCCAACGAGACAGTCAATTCTGCCGGAGTGGAGACCATGTCTTCAGGGACAGCTCTGTTCCAAAGCCCCTCAGTAAAGAGCAAGACACATTCAGAGCTCAAGAAATGCGAACTGAACACCAAGCTAAGAGCTCCTCTGGAGGCGGCTATCTCATACCTGATATTCCCGATCATATCACCCCAATGACCAGCATATTACTGGATGCTGCAGGGCTGCACAAGCTTAGAGGATGAACAGAGCCTGAAACGTGACTTGGATTTTAAAGAAACACAAAGAGAGGCAAACAACTCAAGACACGAGCTGAGGAAGATAAAGAATGCTGTCTGGAAGAAGCTGTCTTTCCAGAAGAACAATAACACAGCTGACTATTCTGTGGGTTTCCTGAAGGATTTTTAATTGGACTGCTTAATGACCCTAATAAAGGACAATCACAATAACTTTCTTCAACATGGTTGCTACAAATCTTCTCTCAGCTTGATCCAATATAGGGAAATAAAAACGTAAAATTTCACTCAATAACTTACTTGGGGAGGAAACCACGAGAGTGGTGAGATTTCAACCTGGGAGTTGAAAACGCCACTCCTAACCCGACTCTTTCCCACACTGAATTTTAACATAAGATAACAAGGACCAAAGACTTACCTGCAACATGCAACTAAGTCCATAAACCAGGGGACCGTGCTGTGCGCAGGAGAGAAAATCTGAGAAGGCCAGCTGCACAGGGCTCATGCCGGGGCCGGGGGGGCCGGGGCTGGGGGCCCCGATCCCCGAGTTGTTTGGCCCTATCATCATGTGGGGCGAGTGGGCAGCAAGGAGGTTGGGGCTATCACTCAGCAGCAAGGAAAGACGCCGGGCACAAAAGTAGGCAAGACGACGAGACAGGTAGGCTGACTGAACGAACTCATCTGAATACTGGAAGCAGAAGGAAACCAGGTTTCAGTCACATCTTATGCGTCTTGGCTAAACCGCTATTTTAACTGACTTCTTTCATTAAAAAAGGGCGGGGGGAAAAACCACCTTCAAAGGTATAAACCAAGTGCTGTCCAACAGAAATACAATGAGCCACATGTACAATTTTAAAGTCTCTGGTCGTCATTTAAAAAAAATAAGAAACAGGCCAACATGGGAAGAATTGTGTATTTTATGTAGCCTGATACATCTAAAATGTTATCATCTCAACACATCATCAACACAAAAAGTACTAATATGATACACTTTTTTTTTCATAGTAAAACTGAAATCTGGCGTGCACGTTATACTTGGGGTAGTACACATCAACTGGTACTAGCCACAGTTCAAGAGCTCAGCAGCCACACCCGGCTGGTGGCTATTGTAATGGACAGTGCAAGTCCTATGTATCCTATCTCAGGAAAGATTCACGGGACCTGTAAAGTGGGGTCTCTGGGGAGTGTCTCAGAGTGAGAGGGAGAATTGCGGCCCCCTGGGTACTCTCAAATTGCTTCATTTATCAAATGCATGTACTATCCGAGACATTCTTTTTAAAAATAAATCTCATCCAGATAGCCTAAGTTCAAGCAGATCTCCAACCAGTCATCAAAATAAAAAGTTTCCTACCCCTGGGAGCTCAAAGAATTACCACAAGAATGTAGAAGATCCTCTATACATCCTTCAAAAGACATGATTTATTTTGTCTTCACAGAAATCTGTGTTATTATAAAGAGACAGTATTTTAAAAGCTGGTTGCTTAGTTCAGTGATGGGGGAAATCAATGTAGGTGAAATTACTTAAAAAGCACACATGGATAAAACTGTGAACACGGCTGATACAAATGATTGCTAAAACTTATTAAAAGGCTCTTATCACTTCATGTGTCGTGGCATCAAAGACATCTTTTCCTTCCATTTCAACAGGATTTTTTTTTTTTTTTTTTTTTGCCTTTTTCACCTCTACTTACCTAATCACCCTTATCAGACTAATTTTTCCCCATAAAATCAACTGGTTCAAGGCGCCATGTACTATACCTGCAGCATCAGTGGTAACAAGAGTTTAAGAAGATCATCATCCATGGGTCTGATCTTTTCTAAAACATCCAGGATCCAAGTCAAATATTCATGTTTTTCTAGCATTCCCTCCTTAAATGAACAAAGAAAAATCACACACTCATAATGTTACCAAAAAAAACAAAAAACAAAAAGGGCACTGTCCTTCTTCTGCTCAAGTGGAATTTTACTATTACAGTTTTTGTTGTTAAACACAGTCTCACTAATCATAATCTACATTCTGAACAAAACGAAGACTAGGTTTTTCTTGGTATGTTTTGGGGGTTTTTTGCTATTATTTTTGTCTTTTTGGTAATACACTCCAAATTGAAAAAAATTAATTCCAACAAGAAAGGAAATTTTCTGAAGCTTTCACAGCCCCAGGGCCTGCCAAGCCCCTGGCTAGATTTCAGGGAAGTATAAACTCACGCTCACAGAAGGAAACATAGCTAATGGCAATCAGTACAAAGAAAAGTATTGCGCACACTATTATCTCAGCAAAAGTTTGAAAATCCCATCAGACCAGATGCCCCCCCTTAAGAGCATCTTTAACTCCACTAAAGTGAGTTTCAGATGAAATATAACCTTAAAAATCAATATAGTTACCTAACTAATATAAAGAAATGAAAGTAATTTATGATCAAACAATGTACAAACACACCAACACAATTACACTCAAAAACAGTAAGGCCCCCTTTGTAAATTTCCAGAATGCCCCACAGGATGGCATAGCCCCTACTCAGACCACTAATGTTGATAGGCTTCTAAACATCGTGTGTCGGTTGCCTTCACAGACATGCACATGCTTACGAATAAACACATTCCTTTATGCATTTGATGTCATATTACAGTTTTGTATGATGAGTCACAGAATAAAAGAATCTTCAAGATAGAAACAAAAAGCTGTATTTTCTGAAAAAGATACCTATACTTTTATGGTCATTCTGGTAACAAGCTTGGTGATATGAAAGTGATCTTACTTTGTTCCTAAGAAACTCCTACGTATCACCCGTGGCCCACTACAATCGTTATAAAAGATTCATGTAAAGATATTATTCTGATAAATTATTGTTGTCGTACTTCAAAGATTACAGTGAAACCACACTGACATGGCAGGATATCGAAGTATTTACATGTTGCTAAGTTGTAGTTTTAAAAATGTTTAGCATTAAAAAGCAGAAAGTTAGACACCGAAAAAGTGCAATTTAAAATGTTAAGACCAGTAAAGTGAACTTTAAACTAATAAAGAAATATAATGCAGTTTTTATTTGTCAACTAAAAAATTGATTAACTACAATGTTTTTTACAAAGAGATAAAATTGAATTTTCCATTAAGGTATAAGAGATGGTAAATGCATGTTTCAAAAAAAATCTTTATCCACATAACAGTCTATCTTTCAGATGCATTCATTTATATATATTCATGGCTTATTTCTGCACATGTATGTTACTTCCTAAACGGACCAAGCTTTTTCCTACTTTTGAGCACTTGAAAAAAGTCACTCACCACCTGAGAATAAGGCTCAAAGGGGGAAATTTAGAAACCACATATGCCCTTCCTCCTTGACCAAGAGAGCAAGTACTTAGTCTGTGCTAGTAATAAAACCAGCTAAAGACACCTTTTCTCCCATATGGCCAGGAATAAAACTAAGTGCCCTCTTCTGGTCGATATTATTTATACCAGCTTGTCTGGGTGAGAGAGTTCAGTCACTCCTCAATGCCCTTACCCCTTACCTCCCCTATCCCCCCAACCCCCGACTCCCACCTCAATTCTGTTTGCATTTTAAACTGCAGCTGAACCAAATTAGATGACCTTTCTCCGGAACAACTCAGCTCTAAAGGAGACCAGTTATGAGATAGGAGGCATCAGCACAAAAGTGTTTTTGAATAAATACATCCAATTTTGCAAAATAAAAGGTTTAGTAGAAGGGTTATATTTAATAGCGCAATTACAAAGTAATTAATGGCACTAAGAGAGCTAACATGATTGACAGCTGGAAATCAATATGTATAATAAGCTGCCATCCCAGGGCGGATGTGTTACCTTGAACACAACTCAATGTGAGAAATGTCAGATTGCTTTCTTTGAATGCACTGGTTGAAATAAAGATACAATTTAACCACCAGAACACAGAACTAGAGCACACCACATGGCCTTGCCTGTCATGGAAAGGTTACCTGGAACATATGAAATGCCAGCTTTTCATTGTATTCCCATTGCCTCATGGCTTGCTCCACCTCTGGTGGCACAGGGACAGGGCCATCGCCCGCGCTGGAGGTCATGTGGTAAAATTCAGAAATCTTGGCTAGTTGCTCCCGAAGATATCTGGTAGATATTTGTGTCCACTCTGCACATTAAAAAAAAAAAAAAAGTCTGAAATTTTAGACACAATGAGTTTAAGAATTACACTTTTTTCTCCCCCCATCCTGAGTATCTCAAGGGTGTACTTATAAAATAAACATCTATTCCATAAAAATGATGTCTGCATGTGCAAAGCACTGCTTAGAAAAGCATGCCATTTTAAAGTCCTTATGTAATGCAAAGAGAGGGGGCCTGGCCTACAGCAGCAGGGAGGGAACACTGGCCAGCTCTTGAAGGAGAAGGCAGCTCTATCCTAGTGCTTCTGAGACCCTTAAGCCAGGCGAAGAGATGTTCACACTCGAATGATGTCCACCTGGTGATGTTCCATGTTAAAACAGTCAGTATACCCAAATAAATATCAGAGGTAAAACAGGAAATAGAAAGCGGAGGAGAGACTTCGAGAAATCTCAATTTTACACCAAAAGAATTCAAAATCCCCCAAATGCTGCTCTCCTAGGGTCCTCTTTCTCAGGCTCCATGCTGGGTTTCAAATATGTCCAAATTGTTCTGGGACAGGCCCAAAGGCTCATGCCTATAATCCCAGCACTCTGGGAGGCCCAGGTGGGGGATCACTTGAGACCAGGAGTTTGAGACTGGACTGGCAACACAGTGAGACACTGACTCTAGAAAATAGTTTAAAAAATTAGCTGGCCATCGTGGTGCATGCCTGTAGTCCCAGCTACATGGGAGGCTGAGGCAGGAGGATCACTTGAGCCCAGGAGTTCGAAGCTACAGTTAGCTGTGACCAGGCCACTGCATTCCATTCTCAGTAATAAAGCGAGATTCTCTTAAAAAAAAAAAAAAAAAAAAAAAGATTTGTTCTGTTTTTGACCATCTTTAAGAAGATGCACCATGAAAGCATTCCGCCCACACTGCCTGAATGTGCCAGGGACACCAGTGTGGCTTCCTTCCCGGACAACTGTCTGGGCCCTCCCTTATTCAACTCTCCTCAACCAACAGTAGATGCTTCAAAACTCAGGAGGGATGAAATCAGAGAGGATGGGGAGGAACTAAAAGTAGGAGATTAGAAAGGAAACCCAAAAAAGTAGCATCAGGAAAAAAAATCACTAAAATTATTTTAAAATGTCTGCCACGGGGGCACAAATTAAATCAGTGTGTTGCCTCTGGCAACCATGAGGATATGATGCCAACTTCAGACCATTCTGTGGATAAAAATGTAATAATTGCATGCTCCCAGCCAAATCTCCCCAAGGATTAGCAAAGCAACATTTCAGAAGAAACCACCCTCCTGAAACATGACCACACGATGCTGCCTTTCCACAATGACAGTATGTTCTCCAACCTTTTATTTTGACACAGCTAAGAGCAGAAACTAAACATCTATGAGTGCTTTGTTTTTATTTTGTAAGTACTCTTAAAATTACTTGACGACAGAACCCAGAGATAGCTACTGTTAAGTTCTGATTTAAACTGCTTACTTTAATTGTGTCTTATTTAAAATTCAAATCCAAAGCACAACGAAGTTGTTAAACTCCAGTAATAAGCCAATGCAAAAAGATGGACAGATAGTAGGTCGACAGTATCTTCCTAGTTTAATGGTTTTTCAGAAAGCACCGACAACAGATATCATTAAAGTGAATCCACTGGCATTAAACAGCAAATTCGAAAGTCATCACCTTCTCATCCCCTGTTATGGACTAATAGGCTGATGATACTACTACTTTGTTCAACAAAATAAAATACCATCAGATGAGACAAGATACTTTGTTCAACAAAATAAAATACCAACCATCAGATGAGACAAGATTAGCTTAGCTATAATAAGCAAAAACAAAAATAACAAGGACCCCAATCCGAGCTTTGGTGTGCCAAGCCTTGGTATTCACTCGCTCTCAGTATGGTACTATTCCCAATATCACCACTGAATATTTTAGCCTCGAGAGCTAAAAATAACACACACATTCATACACTCCTGCTTTGTCTAGGCTATGGATTCAAGATTGTTTTTAAAATATAGGAGAAATATATGCTCATTATAGAAAACACATTGTAGATGTGAAAACAAAAGAAAACTATTATCTCTTTGACCCATAATCATTAAACATTTTAACAGAGAGCTTGCCACTTTTTCCTCTAAGTGTAAATGCACGTTCTTATAACCATACGCATATCTTTTCTTGTAATTTGCCGAATTTATGATTCCACAATCTGAACTCCTTTTGGGAATCCATAAATGAAGCCCCCTCAACACCATGCTTTAACTCTATTTAACTGGCTTTAAGTAGTCACATCAATCAGACAAATTTAGAGATTTGAGACATAAGACAGTTTAGAGTAGATTACAATAAAAAAAAGGAGGGGGGTGCATGTAAAACTGCACTTAAAAATTGAAAACAGAGAATAACACAGATACTAGTACTGTGCTTCTTAACAATTATTAATAATTTTTTATAATTTATTAGTTGTAGCAGTTCTAAACTCAAGTAACTCAGGGGATATTGGAACGTGTGTAGTTCCTTGATGGTGAATAGAGCTTAAGGTCTATGAAGTCAGATTACTAAAAAGTTTATCAATATGAATGTAGCTGAGACTGGTGTCAGAGGTCAGCATTGAAAAAAAATGACAGCTTTGTTTGACCATGCTCTCCTGGCATCCAAGAATCCCAGAGTTATTATTTCTTCCTTAACACCTAACCCTAGGAAGACAACACTGGCCTGGAAGGGGTTTGAGTGTCATGCAGCCCACCTACCATTTCAGAGTTACTGGCACTGTGATCTTGGTCACGGATGCATAGCTAAACCAGCAGTACAAAAACTGCCCCATTCTAGTACATGAAAACACATACATTACAAATGCAAGAGAGGTATCCAACCCAACATAAAAAAGATTCTCCCAGGCCTGGGATACCTGCAGTATTAACAAGATAATTGGGCCAAGCGTGGTGGTTTATGCCTGTAATCCTAGCATGTTGGGTGGCTGAGGGAGGAGTACTTCTTCAGCCTAGGAGTTTGAGACCAGCCCAAGTAACTTAGTGAGACCTCATCTCTTAAAAAAAAAAAAAAAAAATCGCCTGGCTCGGTGGCTCAGCCTGTAATCCCGCGCCTTTGGGAGGCTGAGGTGAGTGGATTGCCTGAGCCCGCGGGTTCGAGACCCGCCTGGGCAGTGAGACCTCATCTCTACAATAAATAAAAAAATCAGCTGGGCTTGGTAGCTCATGCCTGTAATTCCGGCTACTTGGAAGGCTGAGGCGGAAGGATCACCGGAGCCCAGCAGGTTGAGGCTGCGGTGGCCGGGAGCGGCCACTGCACTCCAGTCTGGGCGACAGAGTGAGACTCCAACTCAAAAAAAAAAAAAAAAAAAAAAAAAATCAAGAAATTAGCCGGGCGTAGTGGCACAGGCCTACAGTACCAGCTTCTTGGGAGGCTGAGACGGAAGGATCACTTGAACCCAGGAACTCAAGGCTGTGATGAGCTGTGATGGTGCCACTGCACTCCATGCTGGGTGACAGAGTAAGCCCGAACTCAAAATTTTAAATTTAAAAAAAAACAGAGCTCAGCGGAGGAGGAACATCCACCCAAACACAGAACACACCACAGTAAGGCGCACAAATGTCTTCCACAGAGTCCCATCATCACAAAGGTACCACAGGGCAGCATTTAGTGATACTAGGAGAACGGACTTTGGAATAGGATGGCCCTGGGGTCCAAATCTCAGGTTTGCCACACATTAGTCATACGACCTACAGTGAAGTATTTAACCTCTGCTAAATCTCAATTTCTTCATCTGTAAAACAGGAATCAATAATATATATTTACCTCAGAATGAGTCACTTAGCACAGTGCGTGCAACATAGAAATCAACCAATAAGTGGTCAGTATTATCATCATCAGAACAAAGTTTCCAGAAAGGAAACTAAGTTAGACCTTGACTGTCAACGGACAGCACCTGCTGCCACTGATGTTGGACCCTGCCTTGCCTGACCCAACACCTGATGGCTAATATGATGCCTGGAAATGCTCTGGATGAGTATTTATGATACTGACCAACATCAGTTTCATTGTTCAAAACCTTCATTGGATCCACAATACTTAATGGATTAAGCTAAAAGTCCTTAGCTAGGAATTGAAATCATTTCAAACACTACCATCTCTCTCTCTGTCTCTCTTGTTTATGGTGTTATCACCATCTAAAATATAGGCATACTTCATTTCATTGCACTTTTTGCTTTATTGTGCTTTGTGGAGACTGCAATTTTTACAAGTTGAAGTTTTGTCCCCCATTTTTTCAACAGCATGTGTTTGCTCCATGTCTCTGTTTTATTTTGGCAACTCCTGCAATATTTCCAACTTTTCCACTGTAATCTAGAAATCTGTGATCAGTGATCTTTGATATTACTATTGTGAATGTCTTGGAGCACCATGAACCATCCCTGCACAAGATGACAAACTCAATGGATCAATGTTGTGTGTGTTCCAACTGCTCCCCTGACCTGTCTCTATCCCATCTCTGGCCTTCTCTCCTCGGGCCTCCCTATGCTGTGTCTTCCCTGAGACTCAACAATGTTGAAATGAGGGCAATTAATAAACCAGCAATGGCTTCTAAGTGTTCAAGTGAAAAAAGGAGTCACACGTCTCAATTTAAAACAAAAGCTAGACATGATTCAGCTTGCTGTGAGAGACATGTCAAAAACTGAGACAGGACAAAAGCTAGGCCTCTTGAGCCAAACAGTTAGCCAAGTTGTAAACACAGAGGGAAAGTTCCAGAAGGAAATTAAAAATGCGACCTCAGTGGACACACAAATGGCAAGAAAGCACAACAGCCTTATTGCTGATAAAGTTTGAGTGATCAGGATACAAAAATCGCAATAGGCACAATATTCCCTCAAGCTAAAGCCTAATCCAAAGCAAAGCCCTAAGTCTCTTCAAACCTGTGAAGGCTGAGAGAGGTGAGGAGATGGCAGAAGCTGGCTCATGAGGTTTAAGAAAAGAAGCCATTTCCATAATAAAAGTTCAAGGTGAAGCAGCAAGTGCTGATGGAGAAGTTGTAGCAAGTTCACCGATGAAGGTGGCTACACTACACAACAGATTTTCAATGTAGACAAAACAATGTTGGCAATGCAGCAAGATGCCAGCTAGGACCGTCACAGCTAGAGAGAAGTCAATGTCTGGCTTCAAAGGACAGGGTAGCTCTCTTCTTAGGGGTTAATGCAGATGGTGACTGCGTTCAAAAGCCAATGCTCATTTACCATTCTGAAAATCCTAGGGCCCTTAAGAATAATGCTAAATCTACTCCAACTGTGCTCTGTAAATGAAATAACAAAGCCTGGGTGATAGCACAAATGTTTATAGCACAGTTTATGGAATATTTTAAGCCCACTGTTGGGACCTATTGTTCAGAAAGCAAGGTTCCTTTTAAAATATCACTGCAGGTTCGCAGCAAGATGGCGATGGGGCAACCCGGTGTCTGAGGCCCTCTGCAAGGGAGATCTGCAGTGGGTCTCTGACTCTCGCCCCGGGGGGCTGGGGACCCCAGCATCGCAACCTGCTCTTCAGACAGAGCTCGGTGGTTGCCACCACGACATCGCAACAACCGGACAGTTACTGCAGTGCAAACAGTCCCGCCGCCGCCACCGCCGCAGTCTCCATGACGGGTAGCACATCACACCACCCGGGGCCCGAGGGGATCCACACCAAACCCCTTCAGGGAAGATCTGCTGGGATCGCTGCCACCTCTCCTGCATCGGAGACTGTCCTGCCCGTCCAGCGTGGGGTTCCTGTTGCCTGCTCCGAGGCAGGCAGCCATCTTGTTCCTGTCCAGCCCCACCCGCTCTGGGGCGAGCAGCTGAGATAGCACCATCTGCTGGCAATTCAAGGTAACAACACCGAAACAGGCGAAACAAGCTTGATAAAGACATAGACCAGAGTGCTGAACAGAGGGTAATCTGAACTGTCCTTCACAGCAGATCACGGGAACTGACCCTAACTGCAAACTAATTTACCAGCTTGAAAAGAAAACTAGAAATCAGAACTGAAAGGACATTGGACTTAAACGAAATGTCTCAGAGTGTGCTTCATTGATTCTATTAGTTTAATGACTTAATTCTATTCCTACTATATTGTTCTCTTTTTTCTTTTTTCCTTTTCCTTTTCTTCTCTTTTCTTCTCTCTGTAAACTATATCTTTGTATAAAGGAACAGCACACTAACAAGGTGGTTGGTTAGCTTGTATGTTAGCATCACTATATGTTTTATTTTTTTTGTATGAGAGTTGGTTCATCTGTAGCTGTGGTCTATTGTTTTTATCTGTTTCAGTATAGGCCTCTCTCTCTATTTGTTGGCACACTCGTTTGTTTCCCCCCTTACTCCTCTCCCTCTCCACTCCCCTCTTCAACCCACTATCTGCTCCATTCTCTCCCCTCTGCTAACCACATTTTATTTCAGGGAGTAAACCTACAGCCCCACTGCACGAACAGATTCCAGGGCAGTGGGAAGTGGGTTCCACATTATCCACACGCCTGTCAGTGAATACCAGGACCTGCAGACAAATTTTGAATCACAGCTCTCCCCTTAAGTACATCTCAAAACTGCAAAAAGGACCACCTCCAACCTACACTGCAACTTCAGAATTGAACAAAGTAAGAGGACATACATAAAGAATAAGGGATTGAACAAACAGAAGTAAAAGCAATCCCTTTACCCCTGAATAACAGAATTAAAGAACACGGTGACGTGGAGGGAAGGAAAAAGTAGGGAGGGGGAAAAACCACACAAATGAAGAAAAACCAAAAGACCCCTGGGAAATCAGACACTGAGAAAACAGATTCTGGAACACAGACAATGAAGAGTCCCCAGAATGACTGGTTACATGCAACAACCCAGACATCAAGACATTAATGGAGAGAATTAAAAAAATTGAGGAGAGACAAGAAGAAAATAGGAGGAAGCTGATGTCAGAAATGACAGCAGTAAAGAATACTGTGATGGAAATGAACAACAGACTAATAAGCATGGAAAGCAGAATCAGCCAAGCAGAAGAAAGAATCTCAGAGCTCGAAGACCAAAACACAGAACTAACCCAAACTGTCAAAAGCATAGAAAAGAAGCTCAAAAAGACAGAACAAAACCTGCAAGAGATGAATGATCACTTCAAGAGACCAAACCTAAGAGTAATTGGGCTTCCTGAGGCAGAAAGAGAAACAGAAGTCACACTGGAACAAACATTTCATGAAATCAATCAAGAAAACTTCCCTCATCTCACTAAGGATGAAAAAATTCAAACACAAGAGATTCAGAGAACCCCTGCAAGACAACAAATGAGAAGACCAACTCCCAGACACATAATAATTTGCCTAAACAACAAAGTAGCTATGATAGGAAAAATCCTAAAGGCAGCAAGAGAAAAAGGCCAGACTACCTACCAGGGAAAACCAATTAGAATAGCAGCAGATTTATCCACAGAAACCCTTCAGGCCAGGAGAACCTGGAGCCCTATCTTCAAAGTTCTAAAAGAGAAACAATTTCAACCAAGAATAACCTACCCAGCCAAACTAAGCTTCATTAGTGAGGGAGAATTGAAATCTTTTCCAGACATCCAATCCCTAAGAACCTACACTGCTACTAGACCACCTCTACAAGAAACACTTAAGAAAGTACTGAACACAGAAGAAAAAGAAAAAAGAACAGCAGCATTCTTCACAAGAGTACAGGCAAAAGATTAAAAACACACATGAACCAACTCCAAAACCCAAAGAAAGACAGCAAACAAGCAGGAACAACTCTGTAAGAACCTTATGACAGGGATCAACTCTTGCATTTCAATTATTAGCCTGAATGTGAATGGACTAAATGCACCACTGAAAAGACATAGAATGGCAAAATGGATAAAATATCATCAGGCAACAATCTATTGCCTTCAAGAGACTCACCTCACTAGAAAGGACACCCACAGACTCAAAGTAAGAGGATGGGAAACAAACTTTCAGGCGAACAGAATACAAAAGAAAGGAGGAGTAGCGATCTTAATTTCAGACAAAATACCCTTCAAGCTATTAAAAATCAAAAAAGATATAGAAGGCCACTACATAATGATAAAAGGCTCAATCCATCAACAAGAAATATCTATCCTAAACATATATGCACCCAACATAGGTGCGCCAACTTTCATAAAACAACTTCTTGGAAAACTAAAGAAAGATATTGACTCTAACACTATCACAACTGGGGACTTTAATACCCCACTCACAACCCTAGATCATCAGGAAAAAAATCAGCAAGGAGATCCGGAACCTCAATGTGACTTTGGACCAAATGGACTTAATTGATACCTACAGAACACTCTATCCAAAGACCACAGAATACACATTCTACTCATCACCACATGGAACATATTCTAAGATCGACCACATACTCGGCCATAAATCAAGCATAAGCAAATTTAAAAGGACCGAAATTCTACCAAACACCTTCTCGGACCACAGTGGAATAAAAATAAACATTGACACCAACAAAGTCCCCCAAAAACCCACAAAGACATGGACACTAAACAGCATGATGCTAAACAACTCCTGGGTCAACGACGAAATCAAAACAGGGATCAAAAGATACCTGGAAACAAATGAAAATGAAGAAACATCTTACCAAAAATCTCTGGGATGCCCTGAAAGCTGTAGTAAGAGGGGAATTTATATCCCTACAAACACACATGAAGAAAATGGAAGGAACAGAAATTCACAACCTAACAAGCCATCTAAAGAAGCTGGAAAAGCAAGACCACAAAAACCCTAATTTCAGTAGAAGAATCCAGATCACCAAAATAAAAGCCCAAATCCAGGACATAGAAGACAAAAGGATAATACAAAAAAAAAAATCAATGAAACAAAAAGCTGGTTCTTCGAAAGGGTAAACAAGATTGACAGTCCCCTAGCTAGACTGACCAAGAAAAAATGAGAAAAAAACCAAATAAGCACAATCAGAAACACAAAAGATGAAGTCACATCTGACCCTGAAGAAATACAAAAGATCATTAGAGACTACTACGTACACTTGTATGGAAACAAACTTGAAAACCATAAGGAAATGGAGGACATTCTGACATCACACAACCTACCTAGGTTGGAACAAGAAGAAATTGAGACCCTAAATAGACCAATAACAATCAAGGAAATCGACTACGTAATAAGAAAACTTCCTACCAAAAAAAAGCCCTGGTCCAGATGGCTTTCCAGCAGAATTCTACAAGACATTCAAGGAGGAGCTGATACCAATCCTACTGAAGGTATTCCAGGCGATTGAAAAAGATGGAACTCTCCCCAAATCATTTTACAAAGCCAACATCACATTGATACCCAAGCCAGGTAAAGATCCAACAAAGAAAGAGAACTACAGGCCAATATCTTTGATGAACATAGATGCTAAAATTCTCAACAAGATCCTAGCAAACCATATTCAGCAATACATCTCAAAAATCATCCATCATGACCCAAGTAGGCTTCGTTCCTAGGATGCAAGGCTGGTTCAACATTCGTAAAACCAAAAATGTAATTAAATACATCAACAGATGTCAAAACAAAAACCACATGATCATATCATTAGATGCAGAAAAAGCTTTTGATAAAATCCAGCACCCCTTCTTGATAAAAACCATTGAACATCTAGGCATACGGGGAACATACCTCAAAATAGTAAAAGCCATCTACGAGAAACCCACAGCCAGCATACTCCTAAATGGACAAAAATTGGAACCAATTCCCCTGAAAACTGGAACTAGACAAGGATGCCCACTCTCACCCCTCCTGTTCAATATAGTATTGGAAGTCCTGGCTAGAGCAATCAGAGAAGAGAAGGCAATCAGGGGTATTCAAATAGGAAAAGAGGAAGTCAAGTTATCTCTCTATGCAGATGATATGACTGTGTACCTTGAAAAACCAAGAGAATCAGTCAAAGGCCTCCTTACATTGATAAAGGCCTTTGGCAAAGTCTCAGGATACAAAATAAATGTACAAAAGACAATCGCATTTCTCTACACCAATAATAAACAAACAGAAACCCAAATAAAAAACACAATTCCATTCACAATAGCCACAAAAAAAATGAAATACCTTGGCATCTTCCTAATCGGAGACGTGAAAGACCTTTACAATGAAAATTACAAAGCACTGCTCAAAGAAATCAAAGCTGACACGAACAAGTGGAAAAAAATCCCATGCTCATGGATCGGAAGAATCAACATTGTGAAGATGTCCATCTTACCTAAGGCAATCTACAAATTCAAGGCAATACCCATTAAATTACCAACAACATTCTTCTCAGACCTAGAACAAACAACACAGGAATTCATATGGAAATACAAATGTCCAAGAATAGCCAGAACAATCCTCAGCAAAAAAAAACAAAGCAGGTGGTATCACAATACCAGACTTCAAACTTTACTATAAAGCTACAATCATCAAAACAGCTTGGTATTGGTACAGGAACAGGCATATAGATCAATGGAACAGAATTGAGATTCCAGAAGCAAAGCCTCAATTTCTCAACCAACTCATCCTCGACAAAGCCCCCACCACCTACCAATGGAGAGAGGAGAACCTATTCAGTAAATGGTGCTGGGAAAACTGGCTGACCACATGCAGAAGATTGAAACAGGACCCCTATCTATTCCCATGCACAAAGGTTAACTCCAAATGGATCAGAGACCTAAATGTAAAACCTCAAACCATAAGAACCTTAGAAAAGGAAGGAAATACTCTCATGGAAATCAGAACTGGCATCCAGTTCCTGTACAAAACCTGAAACCCACAGGACATAAGAGAGAAGATAGACAAATGGGACCTTATTAAACTGACAAGCTTCTGCAAAGCCAAAGAAACCATCAAGAGATCAGGGAGACAGCCTACAGACTGGGAAAAAGTATTTGCCAACTCTAGGTCTGACAAAGGCTTAACATCCTGGATCTAAAAGGAACTGAAATGTACTGAAAAGAAGAAAACAAACAACCCCATTATAAAATGGGAAAAGATATGAACAGACACTTCACAAAAGAAGACATCCGAGCAGCCAACAAACACATGAAGAAATGCTCAACCTCACTAATCATCAGGGAGATGCAAATCAAAACCACACTGAGATACCACCTAACTCCAGTCAGAATGGCAATTATCAACAACTCAAAAAATAACAGCTGCTGGAGAGGGTGTGGTGAAAAGGGAACACTTCTACACTGTTGGTGGGAGTGTAAACTAGTGCAACCTCTGTGGAAAGCAGTGTGGCGATTCCTAAAAGCTCTAAAAATTGACCTTCCATATGACCCTGCAATCCCCCTACTGGGAATATACCCTGAAGAACACAAATCACTCTATAAAAAAGATACCTGCACACGTATGTTTACTGCAGCGTTGTTCACAATAGCAAGAACCTGGAAACAACCATGCTGCCCATCAAAAGAGGACTGGATTAAAAAAATGTGGTACATATACACGATGGAATACTACGCAGTCATAAAAAAGAACAAAATCATGAATTTTGCAGCAACCTGGATGGAACTAGAGTCTATAATACTGAGTGACCTCTCACAAAAACAAAGATCCGAATATCACATGTTCTCACTCATATAATGGACCTTGAACATCCAATGTAATACTATAAGAAAATGACTGACGGTACTGGGAAACTATGGGGGGGGATGGAATTAACAGTAGCAAATATCTGTCTGGGGATGGGAAAACACCTCTTATCAACAGGTTGCCTGAATGAAACGTAACTGTACACCTAACCCTTAACTGTACCCCACAAAACCATAATAAAAAATATTAATAAAAAAAAATATCACTGCAGCCAGGCACAGTGGTTCACACCTGTAATCCCAGCACTTTGGGAGGCAGAGGCGAGAGACGTGCCTGAGCCCAAGGGTTCAAGACCAGCCTGAGCAACTTGACGAGACCTCTTCTCTACAATAAATCAAAAAATTAGCTGGGCATGGTGGCGTGCACCTGTAGTTTCAGCTACTTGGAAGGCTGAGGCGGAAGGATCGCCTGAGCCCAGCAGGTCGAGGCTGTGGTGGCTCTGAGCATGCCACAATACCCCAGCTGGGTGACAGAGACTTCTCAAAAAGAAATCACTGCCCATTAACAATACACCTGGTCACCCAAGAGCCCTGATGAAGATGCACAAGGAGACTAATGTTGTTTCATGTCTGCTAACACAACACCCATTCTGCAGCCCATTGATCAAGGAGTAACCCTGACTTCCAAGTCTTATTATTTAAGAAACATATTTCATAAGGTTATAGCTGACATTTCGTTAAGGTTGTAGCTGCCACCAATGGAGGTGGGCAAAGCAGACTGAAAACTTCCTGGAACAGATTTGCCATTCTACCTGCCATTAAGACTTGTAGTTCATGGAAGGTCAAAATGCCCACATGAACAGGAGTTGGGGAGAAGCTGATTCCAAGGCTCAAGGAGGACTTTGATGGGTTGAAGACCTCAGAGAAGGAAGTAATTGCAGTGGAAACAACAGAACTAGAAGTGTAGCCTAAAGATGTTACTGAATTGCTGTTGTCTCATGGTCAAACGTTAAGGATAAGGAGCTTCTTCTTATGTAAAAGAAAAGTGGTTTCTTGAGATGGAATCTACTCCTGGTGAAGATGCTGTGAACACTGTTGAAATAACAAAGGATTTAGAATATTCTATAAACTTAGTTGATAAACAAGGTTTGAGAGGCTTTACTCCAATTCTGAAAAATGTTACCAAACAGCATCTTGTGTTACAGAGACGGCCTTCATGAAAGGAAGAAGCAATCGACACAGCAAACTTCATTGTTATCTTATTTTTAGAAGCTGCCACAGCCACCCCAGCTTTTAGCAAGCAACATCTCAATCAGTCATCAGCCATCAACATAGAGACAAGACCTTTCGCCAGCCAAAAGATTACAGCTCACTGAAGCCTCAGATGATCATCAGCATTTTTTAGGGAATAACTCTTTTTGTAATTAAGATGTTACTTTTTTTGACATATGCTACTACACTTTCAATAGACTACAGTACAGTGTAAGCATCACATATATAGGCACCGGGAAACAGAAATGACTCGCATTGCAGTAATATTCGCTTCATTGTGGCAGTCTGGAATGAACCCACAATATCTCCGAGGCGTATCTGTACCTTCTCTACTTACCTGTATTTTTTTTTTTTTTTGAGTCGGAGTCTCACTCTGTTGCCCAGGCTGGAGTGCAGTAGCACGCTCCGGCCACCACAGCCCTGACCTGCTGGGTTTAGGTGATCCTTCCGCTTCAGCCTTCCAAGTAGGTCCACTACAGGCGTGCACCACCGTGTTCAGCTAATTTTTTGATTTATGTAGAGACGAAGTCTCGCCAAGTTGCCCAGGCTGGTCCTGAACCCCCAGGCTCAGGCAATCCTCTTGCCTCAGTCTCCCAAAAGTGCTGGGATGAAAGGCGTGCGCCACTACACCCGGCTTACCTGCATTCTTCTGTGGACATTTTTCTGGGCCCAACACCAACGCCACATTTAACATTTGACCTTCTCGAGTCTCTGAATGCTATTCCACCATCCAGCCAGAATCTGTCCCCATTATCTGACACATCAAGTTTTCCTCCATCTCATTCATCACCATAAAACTACACCTTCCACACAGACAACACCCAAGTACTGACTTCAATCAACACGTCATAGGATCTCCCAAGTTGCTACCAAATCAGGGCCCTTCCCAATTATTCTGGCTCTCAACTCGTGATACAAGCTTCTTTCATTTATCAATTCAGCACTGCACAACTAAAAGGCTTCAAGCATCTCAATAGGGAAAACACCAAATTCCCTGTCTAATGCACTTTTATTATTACTAATTAGAAGCACCTGCAAATCAATGGGTTATAAATAGTCCGTGCAAATACTGAACTTTCTACCATTCTTTTTAAATAAATTTCCTTGTAAATGCATATATATATATATATATATATATATATATATATATATATATAATTATTTACATAAGAACTTTACTGTACTTTTTGCAAAGGTTCATTTTCCTGGCTACACTCGTTCCTATCTTCCAAGCCAGTGGGAACTCACTATGTGAAATGAAATGAAACAGTTTTTTTTTTTTTTAATCCAAACCTAGTTCAGAGACTAAGAAGCACATTTTTAAGGTGATCAACTTGATACAGCACTTTAAGTCAGAGATGACAGGCATCTCGATGGAGAAACTCATTTCCTTGAAAATTCTTCCTTAGGCTACACCGCTACAATAAAAAGTTCTTGTCTCTCCACAGTGGGAACAGACTGCTTCTCAAAACTACAAAACACAGAGGAGCTAACCATCCTGACTTTGGTGCAGACTGATTGGAAAAAAAAATATCCAGCACATGTAAGCTATTATACGCTCCATTTTTGAACACTCAATAAGAATGACTGAAAATTCTTCCACCATTTTTCTTACATTTTCTGTTGTCAAAATGCTTTCTTGGTCAAAGAGACCATCAATAAAGTAAAAAGATAACCCATAAATTGGGAGATAATATTTTTAAATCCTGTATCTGAAAATGGACTTGAATCTGGAACAAACTGTAAGCCATTAAACTCAAATAATAAAAAGACAAATAGCCCAATTAAAAAACAGGCAGATGATCTAATAGACATTTCTCCAAAGAAGACAGACAAATGGCCAATAGGCACATTTAAGACAGCCGACATCATTAGCCACCAGGGAAATGCAAATCAAAACCACAAAGAGATACCACTGGGACAGCTATAATAAAAAAGACAGAGAGTAACAGATATTGGCAAGGATGTAGCATCTTTGTGCATTGCTGGTGGGAATGTGAACTGATAAAGGGAGTATGTGAAAAATAGTGCATGAGTTCCTCAAAAAGTTAAACAGCTACAACATAACCCAGCAAGTTATAAATACCGAAGAGAACAAGTATATACACCCAAGAGAAATGGCACACACAAAGATCTGTTAAAAACGTTCATAGCAGCATGTTCACCACAGCCAAACAGTGAACACAATCCAGTGTCCATCAACTGAAAATGGATAAAATGTGGTGTATGCATACAAAGGAATACCATGTGGCCACAAGAAGGAATGAAGTCCTGATACAGGCTACAACACGGATGTACCTTGAAAACTCATGCTAATGGAAGAAGCCAGTTTCAGAGGAACTGAAAACATGTTGTACGATTCCATTTAAATGAAATGTCTAGAACAGGCAAATCTATAGAGGCAGAAAGTTGGTTAGTGGTTGCCAGGGGCTTTGGGGCATAGAAGGGAAAGGGGGAGTGACTGCCAATGGATAAGGGATTTCCTTTGAGGGTGATGAAGGTGTTCTAAGATGTGTAGCAAAACCTTCTCGACTTTGGAAACATGCTGAAAGTCACTGTACACTGTCAAAAAAGGAATTGTATAGTATGTGAGTTATATCTCCATAAAGCTGCTATATTTTTACTTTCTAAATATTTTACATTTGTTTCTTGAACTACTTAACTACCAATACGAAATCTGCATTGTGTCAGGTAAAAGATTACTCCATACTGATAAAAAGCAATACACTGCGAAAGGATTTCACAGGGGGATTGGGGGGGAACAGGGAGAACAAGGGGGAGAAATGAGTGGCTGTGAGTTAAATAAAATAAATAACAACTAGATGAAATGGTTAGAGCTGGGTGAGGGGTAAATGGGCTCTATTATGCACTTTTATATTTGTATATGTTTGAAATGTCCAATAACAAAAGGCTTTAAAAAGTTAATCAGTTGCATCCTATGAAATGAGTCACAGCAAACCCCAAATCCCCCATTCAGCCGCTGTTCACCCGGGGAATGAAAAGAAGAAGTCAGCGTGCTGATTGGTGGCTCGGACAGAGAATAGCCCAAATGAAAACTGCTGCCTCAGAGTGATGAGACTGACAGAGTCAGACCACTGGCCAGACTGCTGTGTTCTGCTGAATGATCAGATAGCTAAATCAGGTCCACTGGCTCGGTGCAGGAAAAAAGAGAGAAAAGCAGGGGGTGGGGGGAGATGACTATGCTGTGGTCACACAGTGGAAATGCCACAGTGTAATAAAACACCGAAACACATTTGTGCTTTTAAAAAAGTTTTCCTCCACCACAGAATTACCTGTAGAATACGAGTGTTTGGTGGCAAATATCAAATATCTGATTTTTTTCTAGATGACTCACTTTACTATGTTATTTTTAACTGGCCATTTAAAATAAATAGATTAAAAAAAAAATCAGTATTTAGCAGCAAACGTTAAACACCTACCATGACCCTCCACTGGGATACCAGGCTACAAAGAGGAAGGGAACGCAGTCATACCTGAGGTAACTCACCCTCCAGGCAGGAAAATCTTAAACATGGACCAGACACTGACTTCAAGGAGATGTGTGTTCTGGCAGACCACGGGACACAGGAGAGGAAGCAAAAGGGGGCGGCTTCTCAGCCAAATCTTGGTGAAGGTACAGAGAAGGTTCTCAAGCATAAAGGACAGCGAGTGACATTCCAGGCAATGCAGAAGGCAGGAAGGCAAAGGGTCCCCAGCCAGCGAAGCTAAGAAACTCGCCAGAGGCGAGTTCCTCAAATGCTAGTGCACAAAATGGTCACCAGGGGGCGCTGGTTAAACATACAGATTTCTCTCCAGCATCCAGAGAGGGCATTCAGAGAGAGGTCCGGAAATCTGAGCTTCTAACCAGCAGCCCAGATGACTCTGACCCGGGCAGTGACAAGCAATAGTGTTTGGCCTTTTAATACAAACGATTAAAAGCCACTGAAGGATTTTAAGCAAAGGAACAGCACAATCAGATATGTAAAGTAAGACTATTTCTCAGGAAGTTGCACGAGGGGTTGGGGGGGCATCGAAAGGAGGTTGCCAAGTCCAGTGGGGAGGTGACGGAAAGAAGGGACAAGGCAGAGGCAAGTGTGACATTTTTGTGAGGCAGAATAGTCAACAACCTGCTAGAGAGATGGAAGAAAGAGAGGGGCAGAACAGGTAACATTTCTGCATGGGGTGTGTGGGCGGTCTTGATGCCATGATCAAGACACAGAAGAGAGGAGACAGATGGGGAGGGGGCGAAGGGGTTGGGTTCAGTTTGTTTGTCTCATTAACTTTTTGCTTTAGTGAAACTTCTTATTCTGAGATAATTGCAGGCTCACATGCAACTGTCAGAAATAAACAGAAAGGCCTGGTGTAGTGGCTCACACCTGTAATTCTAGCACTTTAGGAAGTCAAGGTGGGAGGACTGCTTGAGCCCAGGAGTTCAAGACCAGACTAGGCAACGTAGCAAGACCCTGACTCTACCAAAAAAAATCAAAAAATTAGCCAGGAGTGGTGGCACCTAGAATCCCAGCTACTCAGGAGGCTGAGCCGGAAGGATCACCTGTCACCACACTCCAGCCGGGAGGACAGAGTAAGATTCTGTCTCAAAAAACAAAGAAAAGAGAAAGCAACCTTAGTTCGTGAAAGTGGGATCTCTCTGGCCAAGACTGGAGGAAGGCGAGCAGGGATAGCTGCCACAGGTAGGTTTGTAAGGCGTATGTCTGGGTAGGGAGCGAGCAGGTAGCTGAGGGGGTAGGCACAGGCTACACCTCCCCCAAAGTTACAGGGCAGGCAGCCTGAAGGGAGGGGTGAAGGTGTGACCAGCCACCCTGAGCAAAGGATACTCTACCCCTGGAGTGAATGATGTAGCTGAGGAAGAGGGGGACAACACCCCCCCAAAAAGGACAAGGGTCTCTACAAGGCAATATATAAATGACGGCATGATGGTGTGACGGGTGGTTAATGCTTAAAGATTTCAGGGGGAAAAGGGACCAGGATGGCCAACGGAGGAAACAGATGGCCAAGCCTCTGGCAAGGAAACAGGGAGCGGGGTTGACGAGGGAGGGCCTGACAGGAGCGAAAGAGACCCGTATGGGCAGGAGGCACGGGAACTCCCACTGTATCTCTCTTCCTGCAAGTGTGCTAGCCAGAATCTGATCCCCGAAGAGAACGGCACTGGACCAGGGCTTGCCCTCTTGCTGGCGGGGCTCCATTGCTTACTTCCATTTTAATACAAACACACTAACTGTTGCATTCAGGAATTTTTTTTTCCCCAGTCGCCCTTCTTCCCATCAACCCTGACCACGCATCTCAGACCAAGGTGTGTGGCAACCACAGAAGCCAATTTTAGCCCCTAGAACCAGAATTTCTCCTTCAGCAAATCAATCTCCTCCCCCCGCCCCCTTACAGCTTCAGGGTTTCCTTCCAATGGAGAAACTCACACCAAACATCTGCCACCAGCCTCGACTCCTTCTCAAGGGCGTGAGATAGCTAACTGGCTGAAGTTAATGCTGTTATTATCACAAGGTTTCACTCTCCCATCTTTTCCGAATTCTATATCTACCTGAGTAAGCAACAGCCTTGGCCTTGGTGAGATACTCCTGTCACAGAACAGGGGTGGTATTTTTTTACAAATATTAAATCGGGGCACTTAATTAGCCCCCAAGGACATGTCCCCACAGCCTTCCACATCTGAGACCACAGGTTTCACTGCCCCAGGAGAGGAAGACTGTAGCAAACAGAAGTGGACCGCTCCTGCTCCTACAGCCAGGAGCAGGGAATGATGCCCTGGAAGAAAGAAGAGGGGCCCTGGGAATGAAGGGAAGGCCCCCTCCTGAGGACTCTAGGACTCCAGAGGCAAAGAAAGAAGCAGCAGTAGTAAAGACACTTGTGGCCAGCCCAAGCCCCGAAGTCACCAAGTTACTTGCATTCTCACATCGGAATGCCCCTCACCCCTCTGCCAGCATCTGCCACCCAGGCAGCAGGAGCAGCTCCTGAGCATTTGAGGAGCCAAACTGTTTGTAAACAGACTCCGTTTTCCTTTTGCACTCTGCATGGGAATTTCCTTCCATGGTCAGCTGTGGCGAGAGCAGTGTCAACAGGAGAGACAGCACTGGGCTTACTACCTGGGTCCTAAATGCAGTTGATGTAAAAGTTTCTACTTCTGAACAAGCTTCATGCTGCTGAGAGGCTTTCATCAGAACACAAACACAACAAACACTGTGTTGCCAGATAACTGTGGAAAATGACCCTAGGCCAGAAAGCTCTCATACACAACAAAAATGCTGACACCTTCTGCCGACCAGCCAGGCCCACCCCCATCTCACCCTCACTCCTCTGGAACTCAGCCCCGTGTTATTTTTCTGGAGACCAAAGACTGATGCTGGATATATTCATTTAATTAAGACGATCACTTTGGCTGGGTTCTTCTCACAAAGACATTCCAACTGATGATTGACCCTTAACTGTTTTCTACCCAATGTATTCTATGCATTCCTTGACGGCAAAAGAATAGAGCTGAATTAGACTTTAGAGCCATTTTATTCCAGAGATTTCACTTGGAAGATTATATACACTTTGTCTGAAAATGACTCTGAAACTTAAAGTACTTCTTTTTAATTAAAAAAAGCTTTCTATTCATCAGGGAATTAACATTCCAGTGCAAATTGCAAAAAGAAAAAGTCTAGCTTTTATAAATAAGTCATTAAAAGGTTAGTAGCTTAGAGCTGGTTAAAAAAACAAGGCCACAAAATTCACAGGATGAAATAATCACCAGTTTTTTAAAGGACCATTAACAAATACATAAAATACACATTAAAAATATCCATAAGATGGATCTCTGAGGATAGGCGTGAAATGGGTACCAACGACTGCTTCTGAAGTAAGAGGGTCTAAGAGGGTCTGGAGGGAGTGGTGGTCTGAGGACGGTAGAAGATAATTCACTTATACCTTTTAGAACACTGTGTGTTTTGTACCATGTTTTGTAATATTGCCTGTTAAAAATTTTCAGGACAGGCATGGTGGCCCACACCTGTAATTCTAGCACTTTAGGAGGCCTAGGTGGGAGGACTGCTTGTGGCGAGTTCAAGACCACCCCAGGAAATATAGTGATACCTCATCTCTATAAAAAAATTTAAAAATTAGCCAGGCATGGTGGTGCGTGCCCATAGTCCCAGCTACTCGGGAGGCTGAGCCTAGGAGGTTGAGGCTGCACTGAGTCAAGATTGCACCACTGCACTCTAGCCTGAGGCACAGAGTGAGACCCTGATACAAATTTTAAAAAATTTTTTTAACTCAGGCAAGAAACCGTCTTTTCTTAAAATTCTCTTGCTTATACTTTAAGTCATAGATCTGAAAGATGCAAAACAAATTAAAACTCCTTAAACACTGAGCTTTGTGAAGCTGCCTTCAGACCTCTCCAGTTGCCACTCCCATCCAGCCTCACGCAGTTGACCCTCATTTGACGTGAGCAGCGTGGGAATTCCATAAAGCAAACAGCACCCAGAAATAGAAGTCCAAGATGAAATTCCCGGGTGTTCCACTTTCCATGAGTTTTCTCACTCTGGTTTGTACAATGGTGATATCCGCCACCTCAGAGGGTTTTCATGAAGCCTGGCCCAAATGAGAAGATATAAAACCAGCCTATAAAATGCCAAAACTATAGCTGGCCACGGTGCCTCACGCCTGTAATTCCAGCACTTTAGGAGGCCAAGGCAAGAGAATCACTTGAGCCCAGGAGATTGAAACCAGCCTAGGTAACACAGCAAGATCTCATCTCTACAAAAAAAAAAAAAAAATTAGAAAAATAAGGCAGACATGCATGGTGGTCCACGTCTGTAGTCGCAGCTATCATGATGCCAAGGCAGAACTATCACCTGAGCCCAGGAGGTTGAGGCTGCAGTAAGCTGTTATCGTGGCACTGCACTCTAGCCTAGGCTACAGAGTGAGACCCTGACTCCAAAAAATAAACAAATAAAATGCCAAAACTTCTAACAAATATATATTTGTAGTATATTAGCTAGCAAGTTTTAGGCTAATAGCTCTTAATCCAAGAATGTACTAATAGCCATGAAGAGGGAAGAAAACCACAATATTGCCAGGTGCGGTGGCTCACGTCTGTAATCCTAGCACTTTGGAAGATAGAGGCGAGAGGATTGCCTGAGCCCATGGGTTCAAGACCAGCCTAGGCAACTTGGTAAGACCTCGTCTCTACAATAAATAAAATATTTAGCTGGGTGTGGTGGTGCACGCCTATAGTTCCAGCATCTTGAAAGACTGAGGCAGAAGCTGGAGTGGCCATGAGCATGCCAGTACACTCCAGACTGGGTGACGGAATGAGACTCTACCTCAAGAAAAAAAAAAAAAAAAAAAAGGAAAGAAAGCCACAATATTAACAATTAAATCAGGATTCAGGTTAACATTTTATCGCAGAAGATGATTAATTAATTCAAGTAGGAGTGAACCTTTAATAGAACAGACTGGAAAGGAGAGAAACTTTGAGTGGCAATGGGTTCTTTTTCTTTTTTTTTGAGTTGGAGTCTCACTCTAACTCACGACCACTCCAGCATCGACCCGCTGGGGCATGGAATCCTTCCGCCTCAGCCTTTCAGGTAGCCAGAACTACAGGCATGTGCTACCACACCCGGCTAATTTTTTGATTTATTATAGAAATGAAGTCTCGCCAAGTTGCCCAGGCTGTTCTCGAACCCGTGGGCTCTGATAATCCCCTCACCTCAGTCTCCCAAAGTGCTGGGATTACAGGCTTGAGCCACCACACCTGGCTGGCAATGGGTTCTTAACTGAAAATGTAAGACTAGACAATTCACCCAAGCCAACAAGACTAGGAGAAATGACAGTAGGAAGGAGGACAGCAAATATAGTACACCTAACAGAACCCTAAACCTAACTCATTTGCTCATATGTTGCCAAAGAAAAAGATAGTTAATTAAAGAACCAAGAACTACTTCTTAAGATGCAAAAAAAAAGGCCAGGTGCAGTGGCTCAGCCTGCAATCTCAGCACCCTGGAAGGCTGAAGCTAGAAGGCTGCTTGAGCCTAGAAGATTGAACCAGCCTGGGCAACATAGCAAGACCTCGTGTCTAGACAAAAAATTTTTTAAATCAACCAGGCAAGGTGGTGCATGACCGTAGTCCCAGCTACTCAGAAGGATGAGGCAGAAGGATCACCTGAGCCCAGGAGGTCAAGGCTGTGGTGAGGCATGATCGTACCACTGCCCTCCAGCCTCGGTGAGACTCCGACTCAAAAAAAAAAAAAATTCTTACTTAACGGCTAGATTTCTTGAAGGCACAGCTCATAGTTTACTCCTGTGAAAAATGTCCCCTGATTATGTCTAGTCCAGCAGTCCCCCAACCTTTTTGGCATCAGAGACTGGTTTCGTGGAACACAATATTTTCATGGCCAGGGGAGTTTGGGATGGAAATGGTTTTGGGATGATTCAAGTGCATAACATTTATGGTGTACTTTATTTCTATTATTATTACATTGTAATATATAATGCAATAATTATACAACTCACCATTAAAAAAAGGAGGCGTGAACAAAAGGATATATAAAATAATGGGTGAGCCACACGCAGACTAAAATGAGTGCCAGATTCTGACTTAAAGCCTGCCCTATCAGCTCACTTGCTGATAGGGCTTTGATAGGAGCCTGCAAGCAATTTATTATGGTCTCTGTGCAGTCAAACCTCACTGTTTAATGTTAATCTGTAATTGCAGTCACTCCCCAGCGCTAGCATCACTGCCTCAGCTCCACCTCAATTCATCAGGCATTAGATTCTCATAAGGAGCACGCAACCTACATACCCCCTTACATGCACAGTTCATAATAGGGTTCCTGCTATGAGAATCTAATGCCACTGCTGAACTGACAGGAGGCGGAACTTAGGCAGTAATTCAAGCAATGGGGAACAACTGTAAATATAGATGAAGCATCACTCCCTTGCCTGTCACTCACCTCCCGCTGTGCAGCACAGTTCCTAACAGGTCACAGACTGATAGCGATCTGTGGCCTGTGTACTGGGGACTCTTGGTCTAGCCTACCCATTATTTCCTATATGGTTACAGGTACCTATATACTAATGTCATACTGGGTGTTTTACATGTGTAACTTTGTCCACAAAACATGGTATCCCCTTAAAGCGCAGCCTCCATTTGGTTAAAATTCTTCATGGAAGCCGGGCTCGGTGGCTCAGCCTGTAATCCCGCGCCTTTGGGAGGCTGAGGTGAGTGGACTGCCTGAGCCCGCGGGTTCGAGACCCACCTGGGCAACTTGGCAAGACCTCATCTCTACAATAAATCAAAATGAGCCAGGCGTGGTAGCGCACAACTGTAGTTCCAGCTACTTGGAAGGCTGAGGTAGAAGGATCGCCGGAGCCCAGCGGGTTGAGGCTGCGGTGGCCAGGAGCGGCCACTGCACTCCAGTCTGGGTGACAGCGTGAGACTCCAACTCAAAAAAAAAAAAAAAAATTCTTCATGGCATCTACCTCAGGGCATCGACTCAAACTGGTTTTACATTAAATTATCCCCTTTTTGATATGAAATATAGTAATTTCTTTCAATGCATTTCTCTAAGAAATTCAAAACAGTCATGGGCAGACACTTTATTTGATTTCACCAAAATATTAACTGAACATAAACACAGCATCACATATCAGCATTCTAACATGGAACAAGGTGTAAAATTTTTACTTAGCAAAAGATGAAATGTTTTCATAGGGCAACAATCAGGCATACAGAGTCACAATGCAGCATATACACTTGATTAGAACGTTCTAAAGTTTGTGTAAATCAAAGTACGATGGTGGTAGCTGGTGGGCAGGATTGCGGGAAAAGGTCTAGAGTTAGAGAGCTTCAGTTTCACAATATGAAAAAGTTCTAGAGATCTTTTACACAACAATGTGCCTATAGTTAATACTACTGTACCATACACTTAAAATAGTTAAGATGGCAAATTTTATGGGTTTTTTAGCCCTATTTAAAAAGGAACTTGTAAATCAGGAAAATCTGCATATTCAATTATTATATGAAAATCTACACACCTGGAAAAATACTAAAAGTCTCCCAATTTTTACTAATAACATCTACTTCAATTTTGATAAGAACCCAAGAGGCAAGTACTCAGCTGAGTGAAAAGTAAGCTCTTGAAATTTATCTAAGAATAACTAAAATTGTAATGCTAGGGGAAAATGGCATTCCTTGAACTTCCTCCAAATCTTTTTCATAAAACATTCTGATTATAAGATAGCTGCCAGAAACGGTACCAATGACAACAAAAAATAGACAGTCATACTTTGGGACTGAGATTAGGCTTGGCTAACTTTTAGCTATGTCAAAGTTACCCTTACATGTCTTAAGGAATCCAATAGTTCTATATGACATATTTTGAAAATAGCAGCTTGTTGTCCACAAACCCTTCATTTCCCATTCTCTAAAAGCAATTCTTTTCAACTTTTTCATACCTTTATCTTTAAACAACATGCATACAGTCCTACTTCTTGATTTTAAACAGCACCCACAGCTTCCTCCTATGAAAGATGATGAACATCCAGCTCTCTTTCACCGCCTTCCAAGACCTTACTTACACATTTCCCGCCTGTCTGCCCCCCAGTATTCTTCTATCATAATCTGAATAGCTCAAGTCTATGTTTATCCTACAGAAGAAAATTTGGCAGGATCTAACAAGTTGAAAAATGCGTTTACCCAGCATCAGTAGGAATTAATGTTTAGCTCAAGAGATAACACAAGGCCACATGCAGAAATATTTACAAGTATGTGCACATCCATGAGTTAGTACACACACATGCATTTCCTTGCTCTGTCAACTGAGAGGGCCCAGAAGCTATGACAGCCCAAGAAGCAAGAAGCACACCTTGTGCGCAGCTCTTGGTTTCTAGTACTAGTCTTCAATTTAAAAAAAAAAAAACAGGTTCCTTGGAGAAATGGCTGATTGTAGGACTGAAGCAGATAATACACTGAAGCAGATAATGCAAAGATGCATGGAATGCATCTTGTAGTGCCAGAAAGTAAGGAAGTACTAACAAACTAAACAAGACTGGGTGCAGTAGCTCATGCCTGTAATCTTGACACTTTGGGAGGCCGAGGTGGGAGAACTGCTTGAGGCCAGGAGTTTGAGACCAGCCCAAGCACCATAGTGAAAAAAAAATTTTTTTAATTAGCCAGGCATGTTGGTACACGCCTGTAGTCCCAGCTTCTTGGGAGGCTGAGGCAGAAGGATTGCCTGAACCAAGGAGGTCGAGTCTGCAATGAGCTGTGAATATGCCAAAGTACTCCAGCCTAGGCAACAGAGTGAGATTCCAACTAAGAAAAGCAAAACAAAGAAAGAAAGACAGGAATATGTCATAAGATCATAGGACCCAACTGAAAGAGTTCTCAATGAACAAAGCTGGAACAAAACCAATTAAGTCATAATATAATCCAAAATATAAAATAAATATCTATGAATCCATACTGATATAAATGCTTGAATACATGCATGCACGAATAAGTGAATAAATAGGTAGGCAGGTACACAGATAAGAGACAAATCCCCCATGCAGAAGAATTCCAAATACCTTAAGTAGATACTTCACCTTTAAGAAAGGGGAGGCATAACTCCCCACTCTTAAGTTTGGACTGCACATACCAACTTCCTTTCAAAGAATAGTGTGGAGAGGGATGGGACAGAAGTCGCTTTGTGGTGGAAAAACCTGATAACACCACCTCAGCCAAGTGATCAAGGTTGACATCAGCAGTCATAAGTCAAAGTGACAGGATGTACCCTAGATGTAACATGACAAGAGTGGCACTTGACTTCAGCAGTCATTCTCCCAATGACCCATAACCGGATATAATCAGAAGAACATCAGACAAAGTCCAGGGAAGGGTCATCTCACAATATACCACACTCATACTCCTCAAAACTGTCAAAATCATCAAAACAGAGAAAATGCCATAGCCAAGAGAAGCCTAAAGAGACATGACAGCCAAATGCAATGTGATATACTGGATAGGATCCTGAAACAGAAGAAGGTCATCAGGTAAAAGCTAAGGAAATCTGAATGAAGTATGAACTGTTTCAAGTAATATTCAATATTAGTTTGTGAATTGCAACAAATGCATCAAACTGATGCAAGGTAGAAACCGCATGCAGGGGTGAGCAGAACACATGAGAACTCTAAACTATCGTCTCAATTTCTCTGCAAACCTAAAAATGTTTAGACATTTTTTTAAATTAAAGCAAAGAATGCATTTTCCTTCACATGCATTTCTACCTTTAGGAATCTACCCCGAAAACACACCTTGACAGATACAAAACATCACATACATAAGGTTATATATTGAAATGGTGTAGATAACAGCAAAGAAGATGAGACAATGCAAATGTCTACTAACAGGAGACTTTCTGAACAAACAATGGTACATCTACACAGTGGAGGACTAAGAAGTCATAAAAAGAAACAGAGAATAGCAAACCATCTCCAGGATATTGTTAAGTAAAAAAAAAGCAAAGTATCGAACAGTACATATAGTAGGCTAACTTCTGTGTAAAGAGATAGGAGAAATAAGAAGACATAAGTATTTGTATATTTTTGCAAGAATAAAAACTGAAAGATTAAAGACTATTAAGAAATGGCTACAAGCCGGGCTCGGTGGCTCAGCCTGTAATCCCACGCCTGTGGGAGGCTGAGGTGAGTGGATTGCCTGAGCCCGCGAGTTCGAGACCCGCCTGGGCAGCGAGACCTCATCTCTACAATAAAATCAAAAAATCAGCTGGGCGTGGTAGCACATGCCTGTAGTTCCAGCTACTCGGAAGGCTGAGGCGGAAGGATCGCCGGAGCCCAGCAAGTTGAGGCTGCAGTGGCCGGCAGCGGCCACTGCACTCCAGTCCGGGCGACAGAGTGAGACTCCAACTCAAAAAAAAAATTAAATTTAACATCCTTTTAAGGTATCAGATTGTAATTCTGAAGCTAGTATGTATGTAATGGGATAAAGCAGAAAGGAACCGTGTTCGTTGTACTAGAAATCATTTGACGGTTCATGTAAAAGAAATGAGATAAATATACAATCAAAATCAATAAAAGTATCTTTAGTGTGAAATAGAAATGCTAAAGATAAAATGGAAATAGGAATACCAACTCCCATATACATGCATGTTTGCACACACACAGATCTATGTGGCTCTACTCATCCGCTGACAGGGCCTCGATATCTCAGTAGCAATGAGGACCTTAAGCACCCAGACTTTGCTTTCTAAAGACTATCTCCAATAGAAAGAAGCAGAGTTCCTAAGAGAAATGGCTGCTTGCAGATCTGAAGCAGGAAAGTTTCAACATGAGCTTGGGGCATCTCTGTGTGCCAGAAAGTAAGGAAGTGTCATATGACAAATGGTGTCATGACAAAAGGATACAAAAAAGCTTGAAGGATCTCCAATTGGCCAACTTTGGGACAATCTGAACATGAAAAGTGACAATGAGTGTAACTGTCTACAAAATACAAAATAAATAAGTCCATGAGCCCATAACAATGACCCAAAAAACAAAGCTTTAAAAAATGTTCTAAAATAGAGAAACATTTTCATGACTGTGGAGGTGCAATTACGACAATTCTTACTCCAAAAAAAATCAAAATCAAGGAAAAAGAATTTGGCATTTATTCTGCCTTTTCAAGAAAGAACTATAATTTATCACATGAGAGAAATTCTTTTTATACAGAAGAATGCCAACATCCTGCCATTCCCAATGAAATAACTATTCCAGGCTCAGCTCAACAGATGCTAAAACTTTTTAGGTAAAAGGTTCTTAGGGATTGGAAAGCCTCACCCCACTGGCCCCACTCCTTCCACTGGAGAATGGTTTGTACCAGATAGCCAGAGTCACCTCACCAGTTCAAACCTATTTTTTATGCCTAAACAGAGGGTGAATTTAAATTAAGCTTATACAAGCACTTCAGTCTGATCTTCAGGGTTACTTTCATAGTAAACAAGGCAGATATCACCTATATGACAAATGAGACATAAGAAACAATGTGGAAACGTGAAGGCAATCTTGACTTGAAACTAAGAGCTTGTCCTTGGAATTAAAAAAGTTAGTGTGCAATGTCTTCAAGGACCCAAACTGAAAGTCAGCTGGAAGGCTCAGATAAGAAACCAGACTGTCAATTATGTGTTTAGCAGGGCTTATTTTGCGGTCCAAATGGCTCAGTGACTGTGTCACAAATTAATTACCCGCTGCTTCTTCTTTGTATTTGAGGGGCGATAAGGATAGTGGTTCCAAGAGTATAGTCAACTGAGAAAAGTCTCTCATCTGACTCCAATCCCCTACCCCACAAAACCCCAGGTGGCACCAAGGAAATGGTTGAGGGTAAACAGAGCAGTGCCCTTAGCAGTTTAACCATGAAGCATTTTAAGCTTCTTCTAATCTATCTGTCCCCCCACCAAGACTTCATGCGCAATGATATATCTTGTCACTCTTCACCATATTGAACACTCAACAATTCCTGGCCAGAATTAAGGCTGCTCATCTTGCCAGCAATTTCTTATCGTTTTCTAAGTTTCTATGGCACCCTGGTCTTTGCTCCTCCTGTTACCCATAACAACCATGAGAAGGAGAGGCCTGACTCCTCTGATGCTGCCCACAGCCAAGTCCTACCAACACTGTCCTCTGCCAATATTTTTTCCCCCTAGTGAGCGCACTGGTCACCAGCAACCACAACCACCAACCCACAGCGAGGAGCGAGGAGCATGCACCTCCCCGTGGTGTGGGCCTGGCCATGGTCCCGCTCCATCTAGGCCAACAAGCTACTTCACTTCTCTGAGACCCAGGTCCCCCGTACGCAAAATGGAATGATAAAACCTACACGACAAGGCTGTCGTGACCATTACAGAGAATAGCTGTAAAGTTCCCGGCACAGTGCACAAAACTATCAATAAACATTGGCTGGTACCAACAGCAGACCTAAGTAGTGGTTATAGCATATCATCAGTGATCTGCATTTACTGTGTGCCAGTCTCTGTTCCAAATACTTCAGAGGTATTCATTCATTTCATTCTTAAAGGTACTGTCAATTACCCCCATTTTATAGACAAGAAACAGAGAGAGTGGTATAGTCATAATAGTAACAAACCTTTCCTGGCTACCCATCATCCACTGGATGGACCTCATATACCCCACTCTGGCTAACAAGGCTTCACAGCCTTTCATCACCTTCCCACTGATCACTGAAGATCAGGTGCATTCTGGCAGTGCTACAACTAGTCAAACTATCTGATAACCCATTTCTCTGCAGACACCATCCTTCTGCCAGAAATGCCCTTCCCTGAACAACATCCTACCCTCCCAACTCTGTCTTCCTGGGAAATGTCTCTTCTTTCAAAACTACACACCAGGACCAGACACAGTGGCTCATGCCTATAATCCTAGCACTCTAGGAGGCTGAGGCAAGAGAATCACTTGAGCCCAGGAGTTCAAGACTAGTCTGGACAACATAGCGAAACCTCGTCTCTACAAAAACAATCAGGAACTTAGCCAAGCATGGTGGTGTGTGTCCCAGCTACTTGGGAGGCTGAGGTAGGAGGATTGCCTGAGCCTAGGAGGTCGTGGCTGTGGTGAGCCCTGATCATGCCACCGCACTCAAGCCAGGGCAACAGAGTAAGATTCCAACTCAGGGGAAAAAAAACAAAAGTCCCTACACGTCCAAGTCACTTCCTCTGGGAACCTCCCAAGTTCCCTCAGCGGCTTATGCCTTGGGATACCCTCTGTATCTTATTCCCGTCACTATAGCTCTTCCTTCCTTCTCTAATGTTTGGGTTGTATGACACATGTCCTCCACTCACACTGGGAATACCCAGGAGGCGATGACTACACTGCCCCTCTCTCTGACCCTAGTGACCAGCACAGTGTCCAACACAGGCTCTGGAACCTCGTCAGAAGTTTCCCGGCACAGTGCACACTGACACCGAGGAGTCTGTGCCCCATCTACATGTCATCGGCTTCGTCTGTGAAGTGAGAATCAAGTATCTTTCTCACAGAGGATCTGAATAAGTGAGACAGTGGACAAAATACACACAGCACCTAGCAAATATGTCCTAGTGAAATGGGGAACATGGAATCACCACACAACACAGTGACCCTGGCAGAAAGCGACAGGCCGACAGACCTGGTGAGGGACTGACCATTCTCACACAAGCCAAGGAAGACACAGCCCCAGGGTCCAACAGCAAGGGCCTACATCACCTCCCAGCACACATGGGGAGGAGGTTCAACCTGGGAGTCCACGGAGCACCGCACCCCTGCTCACCGCAGTGCCGGGGACTCCAGGAATGCTAGAGAAACACTCCCTGTGACAGTGACAGCAACGACAGGAAACGCTGAAGTTATCAGCAGTTGATTCAGCAACAAGACTCCTTACAGGGGAAATTCCTACAACTAAATGTGCAAAGTTCTGTTATGTACTACAAAGTCGTATTTCCTAATCTGTTCAAAGACTTTCTTTAATTACATAACTCAGTGTGAGCTTTATTTTTTCATTTTAAGTATTAGTTAGCCTGTTTTAAATGCTCTTCTCTGGTGAGCTCAAAACATTTAAGGCAGCTAAACATTCTTGTTCTCTCTAAAATGAAACTTAATCCAATTCCAAAAACATCTAAAACCAAACATGTATTACTGCTGATGTACTTTTCCCTGAGTAGCAATGCTACCTATTTGATGGCATTTTCTAAACATATCATGTTCACCTAAACCTCTTCTTTCGTTCTTTTTTTTTGAGTTAGGGTCTCACTCTGTCACCAGCCTGAAATACAGTGGCACGATTACAGTTCACCCCATCCCCAACCTTCTGGGCTCAGACAATTCCGCCAAGTAGATGGACTACAGGCGCATGCCACCACACCTGGCTATTTTTTTTTTTTTTTTTGTAGAGACGACATCTTGCTATGTTACCCAGGCGCTGGTCTTGAACTCTTGGGCTCAAGCAATCCTCCCACCTCAGCCTCCTAAATTACTGTGATTACAGGTGTGAGCTACCACACCCAGTCATTATTTATTTTATTTTTTTTTTTTTAGGTCTCACAAGGACTAAGAATTATAAACTTTTCTTTCAAGCTTCCCTAAGTCACCTCTATTTTAAAAATCTCAATATTTGATTACCCTCTCTGAAGTTGCACATGAGACCTCCCCCATAAACCCAAGACGTCTCTCACTCCTCTCCCTTCGAGGTACACACTGTACCAGGGTATCCTCACTGGCTGCAAACTCCCCAGGGCAGCAACCCATTTAATCTACACTTCAGATGTGTAACTCTCTGTATAATGATAGTGAGGATCTCTGTGCTGCCTGCTTGTTGCTGTTAGCCCACTTAATTTTAGGAAAAACTCTCTTCAATAAAATCAAACAGCAGTGCTTTATAGCTCAGTTCCAAGGCTGAACGGAGGAACTGAAAATAAAACATATGTTTCTATTACAAAGGAATAAAAGCCATTTCTACCGAAAACAGTTTACAAATCCTACAAACAATCATCAAGACAACAGAAGACATAAAGCCAGCGCCAGAAAAGGGTGATGCTCGATAGTCAATCTTGCCCCAAACATGCTGAATGATTCTTTTCACTATCAAAGCCAGAACATAGAACCTATTACTGGAAGTTAATCTTCTGAAGTGTATGCGATTTAATCCAATCCAACACATATATATGTATGTGCGTGCTTGGCTGTATCCCCTGCTTGGAGTGTGAAACTTGCTACATTATGGCTGTGTCTACACAGCCAAATGCTTCCAAATACACTGAATAATTTGCTTAAAGAAGTTGAAAAACGTGCTGAAGACAGAGTGAGAGGTATCCAGTGTAACAAGAGGATAGTGAAACAAGATCAGATATTTGAAAAATGAACTCTTTTCACATAATATATATGTAAAATGCATTTGCATTTTAAAAATACATATAAGAACTTACAGAGAGGACCTGGACATTTACATTGTTAAATTACTTCCTACCTACAAAAGGTAAAATAGTAGCTTTGCAGTTATCTTCCCCAAATGGCCAAAATTACCAGCACCATCACCAGGATGATATACTGAGACACAGCATCATTTCCATGACATTCCTACCAAAGGTGCATGACCTGAATCTAATCACGGGGAACTGGAGAAACACAAATCAGGGGGCATCCTACAAAATAACAGGTCTATCCCCTTCAAAAATATCACGGTCAAGAAAAAGAAAGGATGAAGTATTGTTCCAGATTAAAGACAACTAAAAAGGCATAAAGGCAACATGGTCCTGGCACTGGATCAACGTTGAGAAGGCTGATGTCTGGAGAGGTTAGGGACTTGCCTTTAAGTCCTCTAGTCACTTAGGTTAAGGGCAGAAAAAAGGAAAGCCTGAGGCTCTTACTGAGATGCGAATCCTAATAAGTCAGGTGTAAGCTCCTAAAATTCATGCATTTAAAAAATATTTTTATTCTTACCTCTTGCACTTCTTAAAGTTTATATACTCTAATATAATAAATAGTATTGTAGACACCTGAACTTCATAGATTTAACTTAATGCAACTCACAGTTTTAAATACACATTAATAATCATAAGAACCCATAAACTGCAATATTTTGTAAATAAATCAAGTCAAAAAACAGAATCACAAGTGTTACTTGCCTTATAAAGGGAGAGAAAATACAGCTAGTGAGTGAACCTTGTCACCCTCCATTGTTGGGCAGGAGAGGATATTCTCCCAAAAACCAACTGGTCACAGTGATAAGAAAATGGTACAAGTAATGAATCCAACAAGTCCATGATGTTCTTAGTTAGACAGTAGAACAATGCGTCCCTCCATTTGGTAGGAGAAATCATGTGGTCCCGGTGATACATTCATATCTGAGATTTCCCAAAAATTACATATCTTTCCAAATGATCAGAGTCTACCAAACTTTTATTTGTCCTAAAATTGTTCTAAGATTCGGTTGGAAGAATGATTCCTGAGTTTCTTTTTTATGTTTTTGCAGCAGTTATAATCAGATTAAACTGAATATCAAGAAAAACTGACAGAAACAAGTTACCAAAAAAGGCATAAAGGCCTTTGGACATGGTGGCTCACATCTGTAATCCCAGCACTTTGGGAGGTGGAGGTGAGAGGAATGCCTGAACCCACGGGTTAAAGACCAGCCTGGGCAACTTGGCGAGACCTTGTCTCTACAATAAATCAAAAAATTGGCCAGGCATGGTGGAGCGTGCCTGTAATTCCAGCTACTTGGAAGGCTGAGCGGAAGGATGGCCTGACCCAGCATGCTGAGGCTGTGGTGGCCATGAGTGTGCCACTGCATTCCAGCCTGGGCAACAAAGTGAGACAACTCAAAAAAAGAGAGAGAGTGGGGGAGGGAGGGAATATAGGGAATAGAGTTGTCTCTCCTTTGTAGCTGGTGATGTTGGAAGTTTCAAGAATTATGGATTGGCTTAATTTTTTTAAATACATACACACACACATACATAATCCTAACACACAAAAGTACTTCAGACCTACTTGTTCATTTACTTAAAAAATTACTAGCCGGGCTCGGTGGCTCAGCCTGTAATCTCGCGCCTTTGGGAGGCTGAGGTGAGTAGATTGCCTGAGTCCGTGGGTTCGAGACCCGCCTGGGCAGGCGAGACCTCATCTCTACAATAAATCAAAAAATTAGCCGGGCAGGGTAGCGCGTGCCTGTAGTTCCAGTTACTTGGAAGGCTGAGGCGGAAGGATCGCCAGAGCCCAGCAGGTCGAGGTTGCGGTGGCCGGGAGCGGCCACTGCACTCCAGTCTGGGTGACAGAGTGAGACTCCAACTCAAAAAAAAAAAAAAAAAAAATTACTGACCACATTCTGTATGCCAAGTACTGCACTGAATAAAGTTTTTCATGGAGTAAGCACATTGAGACAGATGATCAATGAATTAATATAAAAGATAACATCTGGTGGCATTAAGAACTATGAAAAAAATAAAGCAAGATAAGAAGACAGAGTGACAGGAAGGTGATATCTTTGCTGGAGGGGTCTGAGGTTTCTCTTAGGAAGTATCATCTCAGCAAAGTTCACAGGGGAGCAGGCCATGTGCATATCTACAGGCAGGAGGGACAGCAGTACTACTGGTCAAGGTCCTGAGGTCAGAGTATGCACACAGGCCACGGCCTCCATCTGAGTGAGACAGATGGAGCCATGGGCACTCTGAGCATAGGGGTGGCAGGATGTCTGTTCTAACAAGATCATTCTGTCTACAACACAGAAAGTTGACATTAGAAGAAAAAGAACAAAAAGAAGATCAGGTAAAGCCCTGTACCAAACAGACAGAGGTGAGGGTGGTTTGGCCAGAGCAGGAGTAGTGGACATAAGAGGAAGCAATTTTCAGAGTCTGGTTTTATTCTGAAAGTAAACCTGTCAGGATTGTTGAGGGGCTGAATGTAGGAGTTGGAAAGAACTATAAAAGCCTAGAATGACAATATGGCTTTTACCCTTGTCCACCGAAGACTGTCTATAATCTCTCTAAGAAAGAGAAGTCTGAGGAAGGACCACATTTAGGATGGTGAGAAATCAAGACCTTGATCTGATATACATGATGCTTCAGATGCCATCAGTCATCAAAGTGATGGTGGCTAGAAAGCAACTGGATATCCAGGGTCTGGGGAGAAGAATTAGTAAATCCAATGGAGATATAGCTATATAAAGGGGACTCAAAAAAAACTGGAATGTACAAAAAATTGTGTATTGACTCTTACATGTTTAAACTTTGGTCACCTTTAAAGTACTCTCCATTTGATGCAATACACCTATCGAGACGCTTTTTCCACTGCTCAAAACAGTTTTTGAACTTGTCCATTTTGATGCCTTTTAGTGCTTCTGCCATTTTTTGTTTCGCCTCATCCAAATGTAGCGTCTCACAACAACACTAGCTGGTACACAGATGGGTTCCTAGAACACTTATCCAGTGGGGGAAGCCTGTACTACAAGGGGTCCACCCTCCAAAAAATAATTCTGGGGTTTTTTTGGGTCGCCCCCTCATATACACACATGAACACACGCATATTCAATCTTTCACATATTTGTATCTGTATGTACACACATGCAGACTGTATACGTGTGTCAGATATACAAAGGGTTGTATACATATACTTATATATGTGCACACGTACACACACATATATTCTCCATATATTTCTATCTGTATGTATGTTTACTTATACACATATGTATGCGTGTGTGCATACACACACACAAAGGCTGAGTAAATGAAAACATCAAGAAGAATAACATAGGGGAGGAGGGGGAAGAGAAATTTGAACATCACACCACATCTACTTCAGCACCATTTGAAACTTCTGTAATAAAAATGTCTTGCTTTAGTAATAACAAGGGATTTTTTTTTTTTTTAAGCCGGAGTCTCACTCTGTCACCCAGGCTGGAGTGCAGCAGCATGCTCATGGCCACTGCAGCCTCGACCTGCTGGGTTCTGGCGATCCTTCTGCCTCAGCCTTCCAAGTAGCTGGAACCTGGCGAGACCTCGTATCTACAATAAATCACAAAAATTAGCCAGACGCCACCAAGCCTGGCTAATTTTTGTGATTTATTGTAGATATGAGCTCTCGCCAAGTTGCCCAGGCTGGTCTCAAATCTCTGGAGTGGGGCAATTCTCTCACCTCAGCCTCCCAAAGTGCTGGGATTACAGGCATGAGCTGTAATCCGGCCACATCCGGCCAGAAGGGATATTTCTTTTAGTTGCCCCCTAATAAAATAAGAAGCTGATGGGGAGGGGATTAAAGTCGGAGAAATACAGAGATAACAAAAGATGATGGTTAGAGACAACCACCGTTACCTTGGGGATTATCGCCACCTGGGTTTTCCTCCTAGGCATTTTTTTTTAATAGTTTATTTTTGCTCATTTGTTTTAATAAATATGAGATAACGCTGAAGTCAGAGATGGCCGTCACAGAATTCAGAGGACAATTTTTGGTTTTTTTCAAGTTTACATGCTTTTAGGGTGGACTCCACTCTCCCTCAGCGCCCTCCTACCATCCCAAACACTTTACACCCCAACTCATTTATCTAAGGCGCCACCTGGCATCTGAGGACATCTGCACTTTCCTTCCTGCTCCTCAGGGCTTAGTGACTGGCTTCTCATAAAACCACAGCATGCTTCCACCTCATGAAGAATTATTTGTAAACTTAAGCTTTAAATGGATAGCTTTATATGTATTTGTATATTTATCTAGGCACATTTCTGATTTAGCACCATTATCTTTCATAAGGCATGTTTTGCCATGCACGATGGTTCATGCCTGTAATGCCAGTACTTTGGGAGGTCGAGGCAGGAGGATTGCTTGAGCTCAGGAGTTCAAGAACAGCCTAGGAAGCATGGTGAGACCCTGTATCATTTTAAAAAAAAAGGAAAGAAAGAATTAGCCAGGCATGATGTATGCTGGTAGTCCCAGTTACCTGGGAGGCTGAAGCAGACAGAACACCGGAACCCAGAAGGTCAAGGCTGCTGAGTACCACTGCATTCCAGTCTGGGCGACAGAGTGAGTCACCAATTCAAAAATAAATGAGTAAACGAAAAATAAAAATAAAGCCTGTTTCAGCACCACCTTGAGGAGTCACTGTCTAGGAACCAGCACAGTGAGGACTCTGACTCGAAAACAGTTTCCTCTCAATTCATTCAAATACTGATCATGAATGGCATAATTCTGAACACCAGGGGACTTGCCAGGTAATAAGGCCTATCCTTAAGGGCCTTATATTTTGTGTATGTGGGCTGGGGGAGGAGGGGTGACAGATACAAATTTTCTTTTTTTTTTTTTGAGTCAGGGCCTCACTCTGTCACCCAGTCTTGAGTGCAGTGGCATGATCATGGCTCACCGCCGTCTTGAACTCCTAGGCTCAAGTGATCCTCTGCTTCAGACTCCCAAGTAGCTGGGACTGGCACACAGCACCATGTCTAGGTAACTTTGCGTTTTTGTTTTTTTTGTGTGTGTACAGTCGAGGTCTTGCTATGTTTCCCATGCTGGACTTGAACTCCTGAGCCCAAGCAATACTCCCACCCTCAGCCCTCAGCCTCCCAAAGTCCTGGAATTACCATGAGCTATCATGCCCATCTACAGATACAAACATTTTAAAGATAATTTCAGATAGTGAGAAGTGTTGTGAATAGAATAACAACATGAGAGAACATAACCAGGAGCAGAGGGAGAAGGAAGAAAGAAAGGAATTGCTATTTAGTAGGTGGCCTGAGAAAGCTTCCTGAGGAAACGACATTTAAGCCAGAGCTTCAGTAAAGAGAAACGCATGCAAACACCCTAGGGAAGAACACCAAGTCCAAGAACAGGACACACAGCAGTCCTGAGAAGGGAGGGGGCGTGGCCCGTGGGAGGAACAGAAGGAAGGCATTGTGGCTGGGACACCCTAGGAAGGGAGGGCAAACCAGGATGACCTCACTGATCACAGTAAAGAATCTGGACCTTTATTCCAACTGCAATAAGAAATTACAGTGAAGTTATAAATAGAGGCACTATATTATCTCATTTAGGCTTGGGGAAGACTGTGGCAATTATACAGAGACTAGAATGCAAGGAGCAAAAGTTACAGCAGGGGCCAGGCATGGTGGCTCACGCCTATAATCTCAGCACTTTGGGAGATGGAAGTCAGAGGATTACCTGAGCCCAGGGGTTTGAGACTAGCCTGGGCAATAATAAATCAAAAAAATTAGCTGGGTATGGTGGTGCGTGCCTGTAGTTCCAGTTACTTGGAAGGCTGAAGTGGAAGGATTACCTGAGCCCAGCAGGTCAAAGCTGTGGTGGCCATGAGTGTGCCACTGCACGCCAGCCAGGATGACAGAGTGCGACTACAACTCAAAAGAAAAGAAAATAAGATTTAAAGTTTTAAGAAAGGTTAAAGCAGGGAGACATGTTAGGAGGCTGTGACTCCATCCAGCTCAGAGACGGTGATGGCTTGAACCAGCATTTCGTTTGCTGTGGTGGCAAAGAGTGTCCGCATTCAGGGTATATTTTGGAGGTAATATCAACAGGATTTGTTGATGGAATCAGGATTTTGGGATGATATCAACAAGAACAGCTGCCCCATCCACACTGTGATCTCAACACTCTAGCCTCACTATGGATCTCAACACTCACCACACTGGGCTGTGTGCAGAGGGTACAGGCAACAGTGACTTGTAGAATCAATAAAGAAATGCCAAAGGTATCACACTGTTTCACTTACCCAAATTCGGATCAGTGGGCTGACGTTTCTTAATTTTAGCTTCAGAGATAGCAGAATAATAGGCACAAGTCATCTTGATCAGCCACGTTGCTCGAACCATTGGCACAGAATACTTTGCTAAATATGCAAAAACATCCTCCTTTTTACTAAGGATGGGAACCTATAAAGAAATAACATATATCACATTTATAGCAATCATATACTATGTTCATCACTAGATAAACCTACAAAAAGGGGAAGCAGAAGAAAGTGGCTGCAGCAAGTTACCTGCTGGCTATAAGAAAGTACACCCTTGTACCCCACATCTTTAAAATAAAATATAAAAAAAAAAGAAATAAATAAAGTATATCGTTGATGCAGTCAGCGATGACACCTGTAATTCCAGCACTTTGGGAGGTGGAAGGACTGCTTGAACCCAGGAGTCCAGGACCAGCCTAGGCAACACAGAGAATCTCATCTCTACAAAAAATAACAAATAAGCAGGCATGGTGGTGCACACCTGCAATTCCAACTACTTGGAGGCTAAGCCAGAAGGATGCTGAGCCCAGGAGGTCATGGCTACGGCAAATCGTGAACATGCCCCTGCACTCCAGTCTGGGCGACAGAGTAAGACCCAGACTCAAATAAATAAATAAGCAAACAGACAGACAGAGTGAGACCCAGACTCAAATAAATAAATATCCTTGGTGAGTATCAAATAGCATATGCAGATAAAAGAAAACACAACACTTTAAGCCAATTTTCATTAAGACAAAAGAATCGAAACTCTTCTTAACACAATGGCAAGACAGTTTCATCAGCTGTGTTTTTTTATTTTTAAAACAAATTATTTCCAAATATTCAGCTGCTGAGAGCCATTCATCTTATCAACAGAGCAGGGAAAATAATTTTGTGACAGTCCTCCCAAAAAGTTACCTCAAAATTGGAAGGACAGATCAAGGGAAAAATTGTCCCCACCCTAGATTTTATCCAGGAACTTTTTTTGAATAAAGCTTTGAGTAACATTTCCTAAGAGTAACAATTTCCAGAAAGCTTCTAAAGTGCCATTGGCCCAAAATTTAAAGAGAGGCTAAAATGATGGATCAGTGAATCTGCCTAATAAACAGTGAGCTAGAAATAGCTGGGTAATTAATTTAGTGGTTGAAAGTAGGCACTTGAGACAGTTAATTATTTCTTCCAGCCCACAAAGGTACTATTTAGCAAATTAGTATCCCAATATACCAATGAATGGTTTGAAAGAGTTAATTCTTTCTTGTAGTGTCCCCCATAAATATTCCAGGAATAGCCCATTCATCCATACAATCTATTCAATTTATGAACATAAAGGAAAACAGTGAACAAAGGGCATGTTAGCCATGGTGTAGTAAGATGGGAACAATCAGACAGGAGGTGAGGACGTGCCCTGCACCAGGCATGGCCACCACTGTCTCCCATTCCTGACCCTGGCCTGTGCGATAAGCCCTTCACGCCTAGGTTCTTCATGCGTGAACTATGATTATACTAATGCCGCCCCACCTCACAGGGTAGTTGGAAGGACAAAGTCAAACAATTACATGTATCAAAATTATTATTTTGTTGCCAGTTCCAAGGATTTCCTAGTACCAGCCAATGTGTTTTCAGGCCATGGACTTAACCCTCTCCTTGGAGGATTCCAAACACTGAAACCACAGATAGCAAGAGCCCTGGTCCCTCAACCCTAAACTCTTACTTGATTTTGTGTGAAAATTAAGGTTTCAAACCAGCTAACTGATCCATACAGCATGGCATTTTCCTTAGTTCAGCAAATTCTCACTTATACAGTGGATTTTGTGCAGGACATGTCACAAATTTGCCTATTCACACGCTTGGTACAAAGTGTGATCCTAGAATTAAAAGGCAAGTATTTTTTTGTATGTGGTCCCTAAAAACAAACTAACTATTTAATCTGGTCTTGCCAAAGAGCCATCAAGCTGTTTCAGTGCTGAAGGAAAAGCTGCCCAGGTTGAAGATTAAGATTGAGACTGAAGATATCCATAGACTTCGTGGGCTTTGAAGAGACTTGTGATCACATACAACTCCTGCCCTGGGTGCTGACTTCAGAACACAGCTCCCATGACAGGTGACTATACTGCACCAAAACTACTAAGAGGGAGATGAAAGTCACACAGGCCAAAGCTAGAAATCTTCCTCTCTGTAGAGCAGACAACAAGAAGAGATACAATTTAATAGAATCGTTTCCTGAAAATTTAGCTTAGGAAGCACATCTCTCATGGAGCACCAGGCTCTTGGTGTACTGGCTATCATTTAAGTCAGGGACAAGAAAAGAACAGGGCTAGATATCCAGTTCAAGACCTGAGCCTGCGTTTCACTAGAATACATAGTACAGTGTCAGTGGGTTAAATTTTAGCTGTCAAGGTGAGGCTGCCTCTCATTCAGACATGCCAAAAGGTCATAGGTCAAGGCCTTAAACTCAAACATAAGCAAATACAAAATAAAACAAGCATCTTAAAAGAATCACTACTAGGAGTATCTTTCACAGATGCCTAATGGATTTTTTTCTGAACAACTGACAGGAGAAAAAAATGAAATGAAATATTTGAACTTGTGAAATGTTTAGATGAAGAAACAAACAAAACTCTGCCATAGAACTTACACTAATAGCATGACGCAAACCCCTGGTTCACTGCCCCTACTGGGAGAACCCTAAGAGAACTGGCTGACTTAAATCAAGGAGTCCGAAAGAATACATGCAAAGGAAGTTAGTCAATTAAGAAAGAAAACATGCATTGAGGGTTTTGTTGAATCTACCGTTTGGGTCAATTCAGAAAGGAAAAAAGCTTTACACTGAATGTATGACTTCCTTATAATGTTGGATTCCACTGTTTTCAGTAAAGGAACCCTCTGCCTTTAAATTGCAGCTGAAACTTGGTAGTCACTGGGCAGCTATTTGGCTTTTAAAGCAAGCTAGAGCTGTATCTAAGCACTGCAAGAAAATGAAGACACCCAGCATGTCCTGGTTTTCCATCCACAGGTTTGTCCTCACAAGCCTCTTCTTTGGACGCTATCCACAACCTGTCTGCTAAGAGGGTGGAGGAGAGGAGATTCCAGACCTCAGTAATCAGAGTCATTGGAAGTAAACAGGTGAGACCAAGCCGACTGTTCAAGACCCAAAAGGATAAGCCCAGATGGTAGAACTCTGCTTTTCAGTATCAATCTACAATCTTGACTGAGTTAAAAGGCTAAATCCTTGGAGTTCTATGGAGCATATTTATAGTAACAGAAAACCACGCCCAGAAAAATGACCCATCCCTTACAGGAAACCACTGTGAACACTATATAAGACCTTGAAGGTAAACCAAGGTTTTCTGCTTTATACCATCTCACAGAAGAAGACTGGAAATTAGGGACATATATGAACTATCCACGATGAAGAACATGCAGAGATGCAATCCTTGACCCAATGCTTTCTGAAAGAGCTTCTACCATCAAGATGATGGGCTGAGGAGGAGGGAAGAAGCACTCTTGAAATGCCCAAGAGATAAATACTCCAAGGAATATTCAATAGTTTTATAAAGAAAACATCTTTAAATTTGCAAAGAGTTAAAACTTGAGGGCTTACCTGAGGGACACCTGACTTGGCCAGAGGCAGCTCCTGATAAAGAAAGAAGAACAATGGCTAATACACTGCACCACAGTTCATCTCCCTCCTAAAAGATGAGAAAACACTACACCTCTAAAGCAAGGCCATCAGCTGCTCACCAGTATTCACTTTCAGGAAGCACACAACATACGTACTCCAAAAGCTTATAAGAACATGGAGGCAACATGGAGGATACAAACTGTCAAAAATCATCCAAAATTGAAGGATGTTCTATGACTTGCATGGCCTTTGGATACAAGTCATAGGTCACAGTGAGTGGGAGAGAAAGTAAATGTGCATCACTGGAAAAGATGTCGTACATGGCCCAGCCAATGGCGCCTACTGAGTAATAAGAGATGGTTACGCTGACGGGTTGTGCTTTTCAAAGATCAGTTGCCATGAGCCACTGCAATCTATGCAAGGCAATCGATGTTATGACGTGAAGGCAAAATAAAGCCAATGGAGGCTACATGCACTATTCTCAAAGACTTGCTTTGGAAAATAAGCAAATATATGAAGGAGCTCTCCTATAAGCTGGGCCTGTACCAAACTGGTAATGACCACGTAACACTAGGAACAGAAGACAGGCAGGCACTCCAACACTAAAACATTCAGGAGAGATGATAAAAGACCCCTGGGGATTATTTCAAAGGTATGCAAGAAGTCAGAGATCAAGACTAAAGGGGCAATTTCTAGCTTTTTATCTAAGTTTCAAAAGTTCTTTTATACTGTTTTGACTGTAAAATTGTTGAATCTGCGTATGATTTCCCACTTGAGGAGAATGACCAAAGGCAAAGATTTTAAAAGAACCTCCCACAACCCCCTCCCCAAGCAAAGAAAAGCTGTGAATAAACCTGCCCATTTTATTCTAATGCTTTTTCAAAGAACAAGCACACACAGAATTACAACCTTGATCTCAGTTTGTAGGAAGGAGACTTAACTTGAAGCATTTGGATGGGTACTTTTAGAGACAAGAAAATAACCACCAAGCAAGGATCTCTTTAACAAATCTTGGACATCTGGAAAAGGACATCTAAGAAAACTGAAAATGTAATACAAAAAAACCCACACAAGTGTTAATGTCTGTTCTCAATTTTAAAACCTCATCTCCCTAAAATCCACATGAACTGCTTGCTTCATGAAATGTTCAGGTTTATAGATGTCCTGGGCACCATGTGCAATTAAAATAAAGGGGAACCTAGCACGGGGGCAATGCACACCTGGTGCTGTTTACCTGCCATTAGCACCACTGGGCTTCCATTTTCGGGAAGAAGTAGGAAAAAGAAATACTTGAACATTAGCTCAGTTTCATTTTTCTAAGGCCATCACTAAAACAACGTGAAAAATACTTGATACCTTTTTTGCCAGGATAGCAAGTGGTTTACTTCCTGCTAAGTCAGAGAACCAACTATGAATTGCACTCTGGGACCGAGCAGTAACCAGCCAATAATTATCTTTCGCATTAACTTGTGGTTTCTTCTTTCCGGTGTCCTGGAAAGTGTTAAGCTTTAGTTTCTCAGCTAATATGCTGCTAAAATAAGCTCCAATCTGTAGAAGGAAGAGGAATAAAGAGAAAGTTAAGCCAATGAGCAAGTATCTGGACATTAGTATTTCATCTTCATTGTTTAATTGAAAATCTTCACATAGCACATCAGAAGATAAATTGGGAATTTAAGTCCCTGAAGCCAAGAGTTGTGATTTCCTTATACTAATATGATGCAAAATCTCACACAGCATTTTTTTCCCACTATTCACAAGTAGTTCAGGGAAAAAAAAAAAAAAGCCTTTGGAAATCACGGTTAAGATGAAATTAATTACATCCTGAATAGATTTCAAGGGAATGGGTTCTGCTTTAATCCTTCAGCTGTACTTTCTGCTTTTTCATATTGCACACCCATCAGAAGAGAATGCTTTTCCTGAGAGGTGTTTCGCACAAGAGGAGAAAGCCCAGTAATCACTCAGTAATCATTATCTGTCTTGTTGTATCTTAATAGAACATACCTTTGGAAAGGAAACTCTGTATTCACACTCAATGCTTTTTAAAAAGGAGCCTAGAAAATTTCAATTTGTTTAAATGAAAAACTGCAAAAGTTTCAATTAAATCTAGTATTCAACATTTTTGATTGGGCTGCCAATTCCACGAGTGCAAGCGTCCACAGGAAAGCTAGTGCTCCCTGCTCTGAGTGGAGCAGAGTGGCAAGGGAGCTTCTATGAAATTCTGTATCATTTTCAAATTAACCAAGGGAAGGAGAAAGGGACAGGAAGGAGAAACAAGAAGGAAGGAAATAAAGTCATATCTAAAAATGCAGTGAATCTATAGAAAACCTGCTGGAATTTTCAAGCAAAAGAAAACATTTCAGACCCTGGGAATTCTTGAATAATATGACGCAGTCAACAATTTCTAATAAATATTCCTAATAAGGTTAGCAACAGTAGCAACCCAGACTAAAACATCTACTCTGGTGAAGCAATGTAAGAATCACCGCTTCAGTTAATATTCTTGAGTCAAAAACAATTTGTCTATAGGTTGAAACACTGTTGTAAGCATGAGACAAGTATCTGCAGGGTGAAAAGCCAGTACAACTATTTTTAATGTGAATTGGCACTCCTTGATCCCTGTGACTGGTATATGATAAAAAGTCTGTTTTGGTGTATTGATGTGATATGGTAATAAAAATTAGAATAAGTAGGAAAAAAACCATTCAGGTTTCTTCCTCTTTTTTAAAAAATAACTTTATTGTAGTTCTTATGACTTGTTTTAAGCAAATCTTTGCAGAATGTCGAATAAGTCAATTAACTACAAAAATGTAGCAAAACCAGTTGTTTGAAACAAGCAGCCAATAGCAGCCAATTGTTTAATTTTAAATTTCTCAATTGATATTTGGTCTTTGCACCAAGGGCACAAAACACCTACTACTGCATACTATTTTATATTTAAAAGGTCTCTTATTTGCAATTATGAATGAGCATTTAATCATAATAAACAAAGGTATAAAAATGAAAAACAGCCAGGCTCGGTGGCTCAGCCTGTAATTCCAGCACTTTGGGAGGCCAAGGCAAGTGGATTGCCTGAGCCCACGGGTTCGAGACCCACCCAGGCAATACATCAAAAATTAGCAGGGCGTAGTAGCGCATGTCTGTAGTTCCAGCTACTTGAAAGGCTGAGGCGGAAGGATTGCCAGAGCCCAGCAGGTAGAGGCTGCAATGGCCGGGAGCATGCCACTGCACTCCAGTCTGGGCAACAGAGTAAGACTCCAACTCAAAAAACAAACAAAAATGAAAAACAAGTAGTCTGAGTAATCTGTCTTATACTTTCTTGTATGTACGTAATGATAGCAATGGAACATGGTGACCGCATATATGTATTAATTCCTGCTAACAAATCTGGTGAACAAATGCATACTATAAACAAAGTCATAATTACCAAGAAAGCAAAAGGGGAGAAAATACATATTAGAGATTTTTTTTAAGTCATAATGAGATCAAAACATTTTATTTTACTGTAACAGCAGTACAGTCACAGTACTGAGACATCAAAAAATATATTAAAAAGTAAAGAGCCTCATTCCAACTCCCAATGCCTACCTCCAAGCAAACAATTGATTAGTTTCTTATGTGTTATTCTAGTATTTCGTTATGTGGCTACCCATGAGTAAACACACATTTATTATTTTTCTCATTCATATATATATATATATAGAGAGAGAGAGAGAGAGAGAGAGAGAGAGAGAAAGCATGTTCATTATGCATACTTAGTAAATATCTGAGAGACTTCTATATCTGTATATGAAGGACTTCTTTATTCATTTCTATCTCTACAGACACATAATAATGTCCTGTGTGAATATACTACATTTTATTTAATCAAGCTACCGTTAATGGACATTTGCAACATTTGATCCAAAATGTTGGTATTATAAATCACATGAAAATGAATAGCCTCTCACATTTGTTATTTCATACATATGCAAGCATAGCCTTAGAATAAATTTTCAGAATTCAGATTATATGATTCTGTGATTTTAATAAGCACTGCCAACAAATTGTCCTCCACAAGGTTTACGCAATTTTATACTCCCTCAAACAAGATAGGGCAGATAAGATTAAATGTAACACTTATTCCCATCTATCCAAAGCAATTTTTAAAATAATTCATTTGATAAGAATATTTAAAAAAAGTTTAGAAGTTACATTGTAGTTCACATATTTCATATTTATAAAATCAAATTCCCCTCAGAAATCTTGAGTCTTTTAGTTAATCTCACAGGAAGAGTGGTAGAAGAGTAATGAATGTTATTTTTGCTTATTCAGTGGTTTAAATTGACATAAACCTTGATACAACTGAACAACTTAGCAGTTCCTATCAAAAAACATAAAGCATTCATACTCTCTGCTGTGGACCAAACTGCACATTCTCAAAATGCATATCTTGAAGCCTTAACTCCCAATGTGTCTATATTTGGAGATAGAGCCTTTAATAGGGTAAATAAAGTTAAAAGAGATGACAGGATAGAACCATAATCCAATTGGACTGGTGTCTTTAGAAGAAGAGGGAGAGACACCAGGTATTAGCATACAAAGAAAAATGGCCATGTGAGAACACAATGAGAAGGTGGCCATCTGCAAGCCAGAGAGAGAGTTTCAGGAAAAATCAGACCTGCTGACACTTTGGTCCTGGACTTTTCCCTCCAGGCTATGAGAAAATAAATTCCTGCTGTTTGAAGCTATCCAGTCTGAAGTATTTTGTTATAGCAGCTTGAGTAGACTAATACACCCTTTAACCAAGTAGTAATATGCCTCTGGGAATTTATCCTAAACAAAAGCTATGTGTTCAGGTATGACTATGACTTATTTATTCATAAATAATCAGGAGATATTGGTAACAAACTAATTGCTGTATATAAATAGATTTCAATCAATCACAGTACATACATGATGGACTATTACCTGTGCATGAATTATTATTAATATGAATACTTCAGCCATAAGGAAAACTACATACAAAATAATGTCTTATTTTTAAAAAGTAGATCAGTTAAGACAGACAAAAGTCACCTGGGCTCGGTGGCTCAGCCTGTAATCCCACGCTTTGGGAGGCTGAGATGAGTGGACTGCCTGGGCCCGCGGGTTCAAGATCCGCCTGGGCAACTTGGCGGGACCTCATCTCTACAATAAATCAAAAAATCAGCCGGGCATGGTAGCGCATGCCTGTAACTCCGGCTACTTGGAAGGCTGAGGTGGAAGGATCACCAGAGCCCAGCAGGTTGAGGCGGCAGTGGCCAGGAGTGGCCACTGCACTCCAGTCTGGGCGACAGAGTGAAACTCCAACTCAAAAAAAAAAAGGAAAGACAAAAATCTTCTGGAAATGGATTATGATGATGGTTGCATAACAACACAAATGAACGACTGCCCAAGAACTGTACACTTAAAAACAGTTACATGGTAAATGGTAGTATAATTTACCATAATTTTTTTAAAAGAACACACATTACATATACACAATTGTGGTTATCATGTTCAAACATGTTCAAAAGTGCATCAAGATTGGAAAAAGACAAAACTAAAAACATTGTGATTGATCAGTGGAACAATCTGTCAAAAATGCTTGCATTTTCTTTCACATCATTGAAATATTTCAGTTGATAGTTCAACAACTCAATTATTTATGAATTTGTGTGTAAATGTGTGCACACATAAAAAGATCTGGAATGATACACACACTGATAAATGTTTCTCTAGAAGCCAGGCTCGGTGGCTCAGGCTGTAATACCACGCCTTGGGAGGCTGAGGTGAGTAGGACTGCCTGAGCCCGTGGGTTCAAGACCCGTCTGGGAAACTTGGCGAGACCTCTACAATAAATCAAAAATCAGCCGGGCGTGGTAGCGCGTGCCTGTAGTTCCAGTTACTTGGAAGGCTGAGGCGGAAGGATCGCCGGAGCCCAGCAGGTCAGGTCAAGGCTGCAGTGGCTGGGAGCGGCCACTGCACTCCAGTCTGGGCGACAGAGTGAGACTCCAACTCAAAAACAAAATAAAACAAAATTAAAAAATGTTTCTCTAGAGAAGGGGAAAGGACTCAACCTGTTTATATTTTATTTGTATGCATGATGTTTTTAATTTCATAAAAGTATTTTAATATCCAAAAAATAAAAATAACTCAAAAAAGATGGAAAAAAAAATCAAACCCTAAAAGAATACAGATACAAACAACTCTATTTATATATCTCATTGTAAAAATAAACACAGAAAAATTAATTCAAAGAACTTGAGTACAACATTCTGACTATGTACTTTTAATGAAAGTCTAATGGGGAAAAGTACTGTAAATTTCATAAGAATGTTATAAATATGTTTTTGTTAGTTGTTGGAGTGGCACTGATATTGTTTATTTTAGAACGTTTTTACATGTACAGTATGAAAAGTAAGTTAATAAATAAGTAAGCCGGGCTCGGTGGCTCAGCCTGTAATTCCGTGCCTTTGGGAGGCTGAGGTGAGTGGATTGCCTGAGCCCGTGGGTTCGAGACCCGCCTGGGCAGCGAGACCTCATCTCTACAATAAATCAAAAAATCAGCCGGGCGTGGTAGCGCATGCCTGTAATTCCGGCTACTGGGAAGGCTGAGGCGGAAGGATCGCCGGAGCCCAGCAGGTCGAGGCTGCGGTGGCCGGGAGCGGCCACTGCACTCCAGTCTGGGCGACAGAGTGAGACTCCAGCTCAAAAAAATAATAAATAATAAATAAATAAGTAGATATTATTCAGAGCCAGGTTTCTCACTTTGGCAGAAAGGAAATATATAGAATAAGAAAAGGTAGAGAAAAACCCTGTGGTACTGAGTCAGAAATGGTAGTGATAGGTAGACAGAAAAAAATGTGTCTACATGTTTCTCATCTCTCCTCTGAAGGGGTCTAGAAGTAATGACACTCTAGTTGCATGCCTTGCACCCAGATCTGGGCTGGGACAGGGAAGGAACAAGACGAACCTGGAGTATATCATTGTGCCAAAAGTAAGAAATGGCTCAAAGAATGATGGGGACGTTTAACCAGGAGCCAAATTAGAGGGGCCCCTGCCAGCCAAACATGGGACAATTTAAGCATCAAAATGAAGGTATGGACGGTATAACACATCAAATTTTAAAAAAGGAATCTGGTTGGGCTCAGTAGCTCAGCCTGTAATCCCAGCACTTTGGGAGACTGGGGTGAGTGGATTGCCTGAGCCCACGGGCTCAAGACCAGCCCAGGCAACTTGGTGAGACCTCGCCGCTAGAATACATAAAAAATTAGCCGGGTGTGGTAACGTGCGCCTGTAGTTCCAGGTATTTGGAAGGCTGAGGTGGAAAGATCGCCGGAGCCCAGCAGGTCGACGCTGGGGTGGCCGTGAGTGTACCACTACACTCCAGCCTGGGCAACAGAGTGAGACTCCAAACCACCCCCCCCCAAAAAAAAGAAGAATCCATGGGTGTATGAAAAGAATCCAAAGTGATACTACAAAATGGAGTGTAGAGGAAGCTCTTCTTTACAAAAAATGCAATTAAAACATGCATGAGGAATGATACTTAGAAAACCAGAATTTTGCAACCTCCTGCAAAACAAATCATTCAGTAGGAGTCCCCAACTGATGCTAAGATAATAAGGTGACATTTTATTGAATAATAGGATATGTATGTGATCTCAAAGCAGTACCCTGTAGAGCTTACTAAGCAGCAGGGATGACTACATTTACCATGTGGGGAGATGGCAGACACCACATGGGCCAAGTGATCAGGTTTAGTATAACCAATAAGAGGACAAGTTGGCATTGCGTGTCTCCAGATACAACACGATGTAGTCTTCTTATCAAAAAATGTATAACCTGGATTGTCTCATGAGAAAACAATCAGACAAATCTAGAATACAGAGCTAGAACGCAAGAAAACTGGCCTGGATTCTTCATGAAAGTCAAAAAAAAGGTGAGGAGGGGGGAGAGGGTAGAGAGTTACACTTTACAAGATTTAAAGAGACATGACAACCAAATGCAAAGAGTGATACCTGATTGGATCCTGGGGCAGGACAGGATATTTGGGGGAATTCTGAATACAGATCATGGCTTAACTAACACTAATTCATCAACATTAACTGTCTCTCAAAGATGTCACATATACACGTTTTCAGAAGTTTCAGGAAATCGACAATTAGCATTACCTTTGATGGGTTAATTACAATGTTTCTGGCTGAGCCATGTTCATCTCCAGTGAAGGCTGGTTGATTGTTGAAGCCTTGCTTTACATTCACAGCAGTAAGTTCATCCTGTTCAAGAGAAGGTATTGATTAAGCAAAAGGATGTAAGACCACCAGGAGAATCCAGCATCCAGCACACATTGCAGCCTGAGCAATGGCTAAGCTTCCTAGACTCTGAAGATAAGAATCCTTGAAAAGACAACAATCAAAGAAAGCAGAAATTGAAGTTTAAAAGCCAATATATAAACGTGTAGAAAGAGACACAGCGAATGTGGCAAACGTTAACAACTGCTGACTCTTGGTGAAAGGTATATGGGTGTTCATTATGCTATTTTTTTAAACTTTTCCATGAGTTTAAAAATTTTTAACTTAGAAGTTGGGGGAAGGGGGAATGAGCAAAAATCCCACAGAAACATAAAATGATAGAATTTCTTAACTAGAATTGTTTCCAGAGAGCCTAAGTAGTTTGACCCTTCTTTTTTAGCCAGTCCCTATTCACATGTCTAGTTTATGTTTAAGAAAACTGGCTCTTAGCCAGGCATAGCTGAGTGTGTCTGTAGTCCCAAGTACTCAGGAGGCTGAAGTGGAAGGATCACTTGAGCCCAGGAGCTGGAGGCTGCAGTGAGCAATGATTGTGCCACTGCACTCCAGTCGGGGTGACAGAGCAAAACCCTGTCTCAAAAAATAGAAGACATAAAGCTGGCTCACCCAAATAACCCAAGACCCCACATCAAGTTACAGACAGAAATGAAGGGTTCCTGGGGACACACTTTATGATTATAGCTACACAATGGCACAAACTACCGCTCAAGGGAAGTTTGGAGATGCAAAGTTGTGATGCACATTTTGGCTCACTTGCTCTTTACCGACTTCAAAGTAGTGTATCTTCATGCCCGTTGTACAGAAGAGGTAAGTGTGGCTCACTACACTAGTGCAGCAACTGGACAAAGTCAGCATGGAAATACTATCTTCTAAATCCTAGACTAGGAGGAGAAATTTCCATGACACCATGCCACCAAAGAACAAATGCCACATGAAAATGTGGTCTAAAAATACATGGCTACAACTCCCACTCTCCTTAAAAAGATCTCCTGCTGGATAAAGAAAAACTTTTCCAAGGTCACAGCACATCAAAAATAACCCAAAGCATAAAGAAAAAAGACCTCCTTGCCCTGCCCAGATTATCACTGAGTTACAGAACTAAATCAGAGTCCCTAAAATACAGACTTGAAAGAATTAAGACGGAGAGGTTTGAGTACATAAAGCTACCTCTGCTCCCCCCACTCCAAACCCAAAAATGATCCCAGTGACAGATGGGACAATGGTAGCCACAGCAGAAGAATGATCATACACACTTACTCTTCTCAAGTAATTGCCACAAATGTAAAATGAAAAAAAAAGCAACTGATCAAAATCACTGCTATGATTAATCAGGAAGCTTAGGACAAAACAGTGTATGCCATTTAAGCACCTGACCGAAGTCTAAAGCAGTCAACTTGGCTGAGAATCAAGGTCTCCTGGAGTCATGCCAGGTAATTTCACTTAATTATGTGGGCTCTTACTAATACCTTGGTGGGCCACTGTTTTGGTCGGCTTTCTAAAGACCCCACTAGAGGAAATTTAGCTCTATGGTAATCAAGTCTCTTCCAAGCACAGAAGGTCAGTGAAATCGTGATCCACACAAGATGAGTTGTACCACGTATCAGAAGACATCTCAAACTGTTCCCACTTTTCAAATTAATTATTTGAAAATCTAGGGCAAAACAACATTGTGCATATTTTAAGTCAGAATGATTTCAAGTCAACTTAAAACGAACGTGCTAAGGAAATTCCTGTAGTCTCAGAGTCTAAGGAAGTAGGGTACAAGTGGGCTCATGAGGAGAGTAAGATGAAAAAATAGAATATTTATCTTTGATTTCTCATCAGAGTATTACAAGAAACATTAGCAACAGCATATGTTTTTACTAAAAATACATGCTGGCTTGATCGAGAGGAAACGTGTGAGGCTTTCAGGACTAGATAGTTACACTTAGTGTTGCTTCACTTTTGATTCTGAACTAACACCAGCTCAGATAGATAGCAGCTCACTGTATCCGACTGCTACCCGCTGGTATGGAGACACACACACACATACACACACTATCCCCAGAAGAAAGAGAACATGGAATCATGGATACATGTCTGTCAGTCACTTCAGATTTTCCTCAAACTACTGAGTTCTGAGAATTTTTTTAATCTTGGGTTCTAAATTTCACAAAAAAATACCCTGAACCCGACCACATCTCACCACCACCACCACCACCATCATTTACGCTTGGACAATGCAATGGCTCCTAACTGACCTCCTTGTCTCTACCCTTGCCCCTCTGAAGGCCGTTTTCATCACAGCAAAGTTTTTTATTTTTGTTTTTATCTATTTATGTTGACACAGGCTCTTGTCATCCAGGCTGGAGTGCAGTGACACAATCTCATCTCACTGTAGCCTCGAACTGCTGAACTCAAGTGACCCTCCCATCTCAGCCTTCTGAGTAGCTGGGACTACATACAGGCACAGACCACCTTGCCCGTCTAATTTTTTTATTTTTTGTAGAGACAAGGTCTTGCTATGTTGCAGACTGGTCTTGAACTCTTGGGATCAAGTGATCCTTCTGCCTTGGCTCTCCAAAGTGCCTGGGTTAGAAGTGTGAGCCACCATGCCCCACCACAGAAGGAGCTTTTTAAAACTTAAGATCATGTCACTTTTGCTCAAAACCTGCAATTTTACACAGAGTATAAGCAAAGGCCCTGTGATGCCCTACAAGTCCCTGTGTGATCTGGCTCTGTTACATTTCTGACCTCATCCCTAACACACTCCCTTTTGCTAACACTATCCAGCCATACTGGTCTCCTGGCAGCTCCCCACACTGCCAACCAGGCAGTCTCAAGCATCAGGGCCTTTGCACTGTCTGTTCCCTCTGCCTAGATTGCTCTTTCTCCTGGTATGCACATGGTCGATGACTTGACCACCTTAAGTCTTAGCTCAAATTTCCCATGCTCAATGAGAAATCTGATTACCCTATTTAAAATTGGAACCGCCCACCCCATTCCCTTTACCCCTCGACACTCCTAATCCATAGTATTTATCACCTAACACCCCAAATAATTTACCTGGAACATGTATTGGCTGTCTGCCCCACTAGAAGGGAGGTAAGGTACATGAGACTGGGGGTTTTATTCTGTTCATAGATATATGCCAAGCACGTTAAGTGCATCGATGCAAGTGCTCAAGAAATATTTGTTCAAAGATAAATGATTAGCCAGGCACGGTGGCTCATGCCTGTAATCCCAGCACTTTGGGAGGCCGAGGTGGGAGGATCACTTGAGCCCAGAGAAGTTTGAGCCCATCCTGGGCAACATAGCAAGACCTCATCTCTACAATGAATCAAAAAATTAGCCAGGAATGGTGGTACGTGCCTCTAGTTCCAGCTACTTTGAAGGCTGAGGCAGAAGGATTGCCTGAGCCCAGTAGGCCAAGGTTGCAGTAGCCGTGAGCGTGCCATTGCACTCCCGCCTGGGTAACAAAATGAGACTCTGACCAAAAAAAAAAAATTAGCTGGGTTGGTGGTGTGCACCTATAGTCCCAGTTACTCGGGAAGCTGAGGTGGAAAGATCACCAGAGCCCAGGAAGTCGAAGGCTATGGTAAGCCATGATCATGCCACTGCACTCCAGCCTGGACAACAGAGTAAAACCACGACTCAAAAATAATAATAGTAATAAAAATAAAAAGATGAATAAACAAATGATAACCTGTTCTGAACAATTAGCATGATGAGCATATTGTGAGTCACTACCTCACGATGTTGGGGTCCATAATACCATTTATGCTTCCAACTAGTCCCACTTTGTCACTCAGAGCATTGGTTCTCACCCCATCAAGCCCAACACACCATCCTGAAAGCAATTATTTTATAACATCAATTTTCCAAGTCTGAAATGAAATTCATAGATAACTTACCTATAATAATAGTTTTAAAATCAATAAATACAATGCTCCCACTCTAAATTTTTTTAAAAGGAAAGTAAGTTATAATAAAATAGGAAATTCAACCAGGCATGGTAGCTCACACCTAAAGTCCCAGGACTTTGGGAGACTGAGGCAAGAGAATTGCTTGAGCCCAGGAGTAGAAGACAACCCTGGACAACATAGTGAGATCTCTGTCTCTACGAAAAAAAAGTTTATTTTTTTTTACTTGGCCAGGCAGTATGGAGCATGCCTACAGTCCTAGCTACTCAGACGGCTGAGCCAGGAGGATCACTTGAGCCCAAGAACTCTATGTCACAGTGAGATATGATCACACCACTGCAATTCAGCCTAGACAACAGAGCAAAACCCTGTCTCTAAAATAAAAATAAAATAAAATACGGACTTCAAAAGGAAATGCTGAGACATACGACACTGGACTCTCACCAGTAAATGTGTGGTCCATGGGCCAGAAGCATGGACGTTACCTGGGAACTTGTTAAAAATGTAGCACCTTGGCTGGGTGTGCTGGCTCACACCTGAAATCCCAGCATTTTAGGTGGCTGAGGTGGAAGGATCATTTGAGCCCAGGAGTTTGAGAACAGCCTGGGCAACATAGCAACACTTTGTCTACAAAAAATTTAAAAATTAGCAGGCTGTGGTTTCATGTGCCTCTAGTCCCAGCTACTCGGGAGGCTGAGGCAGAAGGATTACCTGAGCCCAGGAGGTCAAGGCTGCAGTGAGCAATGATCATGCCACTGCAATTCAGTCTGAGTGACAGAGTGAGACCCTGACTCCAAAGGAAAAAGAAAAAAAGAAAAAAAGCAGAATCTCAGCCTCTCCCCTCAATCACAATATGCTTCTAAGCCAATTCCTACATGATTTATGGACACACTACACTTTGTAGAAGTGGATCCCTAGAAGACAAATAAATTGCTAAATGTTCCCATCTCTAGAATCAGCACAATGCAGTAACTACAAAATGCAGACAGATACAGGTGTGCTGCATTACCATTTCAAATTATCAGGAATTTTCTGAAATGGCAAAAAAACTCTTGGTACAGTGTCAAACGAACAGAATAAAATCTTCTTCCAACATATTAAGACATAACAGCTAAATTTCTCAGGAACTCAGTTTATGTTAAATGTACATTAAAATCACAAGAAAAGCCGGGCTTGGTGGCTCAGCCTGTAATCCCGCGCCTTTGGGAGGCTGAGGTGAGTGGATTGCCTGAGCCCGCGGGTTCGAGACCCGCCTGGGCAGCGAGACCTCATCTCTACAATAAATCAAAAAAAAATCAGCCAGGCGTGGTAGCGCATGCCTGTAATCCTGGCTACTTGGAAGGCTGAGGCGGAAGGATTGCCGGAGCCCAGCAGGTGAGGCTGCGGTGGCCGGAAGCGGCCACTGCACTCCAGTCTGGGCAACCAAGTGAGACTCCAACTCAAAAAAAAAAAAAAAAAAAAAAAAATCACAAGAAAAACTACTTTGAGATCATAAGTAAAACAGATTCCCACCCGAGATAGAGAGGAAAAACAGTTGTTGAAGTCCACTGTCACATCTGAGAGTCCAGTAGGACACAGAACAATTCACTGATCCCTGCCGCCCCCACCCTGAGGACAGCTGGGCATACCTGGCCCCACCCACAGAAAGAGGACCCAATCACAGTGACAACCAACAACTGTTCCCACAGATTTCCAAAGCACTCCCACTGATGGTCACAGACCTGGACGGGCAGTGTGTACCTTTTGGAGCCTGCTTCCAGAAAGGGTATTCCAGGCTCCGATTTTAACGAACACTAAGCACCACACCGTGAGGTGTCAAAATACAGCTTGGTTCTGAAACACCACATCATGAGGACATTCTAACTCACTACGCCGTACTGTGGCTCGCAGCAGTGGTGGCAGGTGGAGGCATGCTGTCACCAGCGTGAGACAGAATGGAAATGCATAGCAGAGGGAGGAGAAGGCGGTGGGTAAAGGCCCAGGGCCTGCCATCAGACTGTCCAAATTTAAACTCCCAGTTTCATTTAAAGGTGACTCTAATCAAGCTCTAGGACTACTTCTGTGCCTGTTTCCTCAACTGTAAAATGGGGATAGTAATAATTTCTACTACGGTTGTCTATCGCTATATCCTAGTTGGGAAAAAAAAGCAGAGGGGTTAATTAACTTGTCCAAGATCATACAGTAGTGAATAATTCCAAAGAGTCCGTGCCCCTAGTCATCATACTATATAAAAATCGCTGGCAATTAGTATTGTTGCAACTGTTGGTATCATACTTCTGGGTGAGAAAAGTGGTAACTTAAAGCTACAGTCAGTACTCAGGGATACAAAAAACCTGGGGAAATTCAAGACTTGCCTTCCAGCAATGGTGATCAAACTTTCGCACACATCACAGTCCCCTGAGAGTACATGGCCCTAACCCACAGCATTCCCAGGTCAGTTGGTCTTAGGTGGTTCCTAAGAATCTGCATTTCTAACACGGTTCTCAGGTGAAGCTGATACAGAGACTGCACTGACAGAAGACTTGAGGATTCTGGCTTTGTAGAAAACCAGGGCTCCCAGTGTCAGGGTTATTCTCATCACCAAAAAAACACTGAATGTGCCATCTTAGCTCAAAGGCAGGAAATCCCAAGGAGAAAAGTCTGGTTGGAATTCTCTGCCACACCCCCTCACTCCACTATAACAAAGCTACACACACACACACACACACACACACACACACACACACACACACACACACACACACACACACACGGATCCAGAAAGGACACAAATAGATCAAGTTTTTACTTCACTCCTTGAACTTCTTATAGTGCCACAATGAAGAAGAACCCCAGGGCCACAGAGGACTCCACTACATCAGGAAGCAAACAAGAGCCAAAAAAGAACCTTGGAAGTCACTTCGGTGTGAGGTTTACAGGTATAAAACTTCAGGTCAGGTGTCTAGAGAAACTAAGTTAAAAAAGGCAAAAACTCAGAACACCCCAACCAAAAATGCATCCTCAGGTCTGTCTCCCAAAGTTTCTGAAAACAGTGAGTATGAATGGCAAAAATCCAAATAAGTTAAGAATAAGGTTCAAATTCTAGAGCATTTACTCTTGTGACTTAGACATTGTTTCTCAAGCTCCAATAGACCTCTTCTAAAGGAAAACCATTCTCACAACCTAGGGAAGTCTACAGACCCTAAGTTTGGGAAACCAGGCTAGGACACAGATACTAATGGTGTTAGGCTACCTTATAGAGATTCAGAACAAGAGGCGATGTGTTTCATGAACTCAAACCACAAGCTCATAGGCACTTGGTTCTGAAGGCCTTTGCCAGTCTACTCAGGCAAAAATAGAAGGGAGAGTCCAGATTTTGGAACAGCGTGCCTCTAAAATCCCCCAGCCAGAATCTGTAAGGGACACAAATAGCTTCCTCTTACACTAGCCTTGAACTTCTTCAAAGATTTCTCAAAATAAAAGTGGGTAACAACCACCAAGATTCTTACAATGCCTTTCCTTAGAGAGATCTCAGCTTGCTCTGCTCTACCTAGCCAACAATTCTTATAATAGAACTGCCAGCTGCTGCTTTGCCTATCTGCAAAGGTGAGGCAACTAAGACCCCAAAAACATGGGGACACACACAGCAGTTAATCAGGGTCTCCTTTTTAGGGCTCTGCTCTGGCAAGAGACCAGTGTGATGAGCCTTTCCCAGCAAAAGAACTCCTTATTAAAGGTTAAAATGTTCCCATTGTACAATGTGGAGAATAAAAGAAAAAAACAAAGTGCTACTTATTAAAATAAGTAAAATTTATTTATTGAAATATCAGTTATTGGCTAGGCCCAGTGGCTCACACTGTAATCACAGTACTTTGGGAGGCCCAGGTGGGAGGATTGCTTGAGTCCAGGAGTTCGAGACAAGCCTCAGGAATATAGCAAGACCTCATCGCTACAAAAAATAATTGAAAAATTAGCCAGGCATGATAGTACATGCCTACAGTCCCAGCTACTAAGAAGGCTGAAGTAGGAGGATCACAAGCCCAGGAGCTGGAGGTTGTGGCAAGTCATGATCATGCCACTGCACTCCAGCCTGGGCAACAGAGTGAGACCCTGTGTCAAAATAAATAAGTTATTAAAATAACTATTGGGGAAGCACATGCAAAACTAAGTATTTACTCAGTTGAGAGACCATGCTTACTAAAAATGAGAAGTCACAGTCCTCACCGTGTGGCCTAGGGAGCAGTGCACCAAACCACTGTGCATATGGATTTCAACAGATTTACAACAGATTTGATCCCAGAGTAACCCACATATGCAGAAAGGAGGACTCTCACACCACTTGTCATTGGTTTCAACTAAAACAACAAGGCTTAAAGCAATTCTAGGGAAACAGGTACCCAGAGTGAAACAGAGACAAAAGCCTAGAAAACAGCCCACGTTAATATGGAAGGCTGATGTTCACTCTGTATTTTCGTATTCCAAACCGAAACAAAAATCAGACCTCCGATACTTTGGGTAAACTCCAAATGCATCCATAAATCTCATGCATTTACCTTGAACTTCAGAGAATGGTCTCATTTTTTTGGATCACTTTCAAAGCAATCATTTAATTTCAATGAAATGTTTCACCAGGAAAGTGGAAACATTTTGATGCTAGTTTGGAAATCACTTAAGCTCTTTCTCACTCAAGAAAAAAAAATGTTTGGCTTAGCACAATTTTCAGTGACCAACTAACTCAAAGGCACCCAATAAATGTACACAAATACACACACAGGTACACACACATTCTCTCTCTCTCTATCTCCTACAGTGTCCCCATCTATCACACAAAACACGCGCAGAAAATTCCCATTTTCTCAGTCACCTAGTCATGTCTAACAAACTAACTCAATGGCTATTCAAGGAATTGGACAGAAATGCCGACCAGGGATGATAATGTCACAGAAGTAGAAAAATAACCCTCCACACACTAGTCAGGCAGGCTGGCATACCTCAGGTCTTACTCAGAACAAACAAAATTGTAAAAAATTGTTTTGTATCTATTTATCCTAGCCCTATCCACCTCTGCCCCAAAAGAGCATTCTCTCAGACCCCTAAGAATGTCTGTAAACCCCATTTGAGAAGCTGTGTTATGCTAATCCCCATCATGGATAGATTGACTAGTCATCAGGCAACGCTTACAGTGAGCAGACATATGAGACCCAGAGGATAGGGGAAGAATCTTTTCCCTCCTCATACCTCATCATTAACCAGTCCCTCCATACTTCTCTCAAAACATATCTCCCTTTATTCCTTACTTTAGAACACTATAGTCCCCTCAACTGAGGACACTGTCACAGCTGGCTTGGTCACTGCTCCACAATCATTTCGCTTCCTGTGTGCAGTCTGCCTACTGCCCCCAATGGATCTTCCTGAAACACGGTTTTCTCTTCTACACTCCCCAATGAAAAAACCTCAAAAGGCTTTCCATGCTTCACTGAGGGGATAAAGAAACTTCTAGCACCACTGTCTACAGACCCTCAATAACATCTCTGGCCTTCTCTCCACCTACCTCTGGTCCCAAGTCACAACACAGTTTCCTAGGACTGGCATTCAAAGCCTTAAACAATCAAGGTCAGCATCCCAGTCTTGCTTCCATTCTAAGTGTGAGAGTCGCATGGCTCTGCCTTTGAAGGCATAGCCCTTACCTATGACTGGGACTAAGGTAACTGATCTCTCTGCACCTGGATGGCTTTGTTTGAAAAGAGACAAGAATAACTCACAGGACTGAGGTTACATAAGATAAAATGTGCAGAGCTTAGCACAGTGCCTGGTCCATTATTAAGTGCCCTATAAATGGTGCCTCTGTTTTTATAGCTGTTTTCTATTTTTATATTTTAACTTTCATTTAATCTACTTTATTATATGCCATCCCACATACACTGTCTTTTCGGCCTCCAAGTCATCAGCCATTCTCATCCCCTGAAGTACGTTATCATGAAATCTTCTGCATTTTCCTAACCACAACTCAGGACTCGTCTTCATTCAGTCAACAGATAATTATGTATACAGCACTGTACTAAGTATTGGGGAGTCATACTAAGCAAATTGCATGATTTGTGAATGCCCCATAGTGCTACTAGAAAGTACATAACAAGCAGTAGTTTAACTTGTCTGGGAAATCAGACAAGAATGCCCTAGAAGACTATCCTTTGACCTGAGCCCTGACTTGAAGTAGGATTTAACTTCCAGAGAAGTGTCCTTACAATGGTAAGGTTCTGGCATTTTGCATGAAGTAATATAATATTAACTCTATGGAAGCTATGAAAAGTAAGGGATGCATATTATAATTCCTAGGGCAACCACTTTGGAAAACAATACAAAGACGTATAAACTAAAATGCAACCAGTAAATTAAAATTATAAAAAGGAGTCTAACAATCCAAAAGAAAGCCAGAGAGAGAGAGAAAACAAATAGTAAAATGCTAGACCCAAATCCAACCATATCAATAATCACATTAAATGCTAATGAAACGTTCATGGATTATGACTCCAGTTGAAAGACAGGAATTGTCAGGATGGATGAAAAAGCAAAGCCCAACTCTATACTATACTTTAAACAGAAAGATGTATTTAAAACATAAATTCATATAAGTTGACAGTAAATAGATGGGAAAAGACATATACCATGCAAACAATAAACATAAAAGGCTTGAAGTAGCTATATTAATGTTAGATAAAGTATACTTCAAGTCAGAGAGCATCATCAGAGATAAAGGGGGCATTCACAATGATAAAAGGGTCAATTCATCAGCAAGGCATAACAATCATTGGCATGTGTGTACCTAACAAGAGGAAAGACAGAAAGGGCACAGATAAAGCCTCCAGGGTGCTGGAAAATGAAAGAAAGAATGTTGTTGTAGCAGGAGGAGGGATGTGGGTGTAAGATAACAATGAAGCAATAGGGGCTGGGTGGAAAGACTATGCAGGCTGCTGGCCAAGTAAAAGACTTCAGACTTTATCATAAAAGCATTAAAGGTTTTAAGTACTGGAGTGACATCATCCAATCTGAATAGGTCTGCCGCATGAACAACTGAGAGTAGTCGAGTGAGGCTAACAGGGAGGCTGGGGTAGGAGGTTGAGACTCGTGAGCAGGCTCTTGTAAGAGTCAGGATATCAGAAAATGGCAGCTTGGATTAAGATGATAGTGGTAGAAGTCAACAGAAGGGGGAAAGTGGAGGGATATTGAGGAGGGAAACTCAGCAGGACGTATGTTGGCTTGCTGGATAGAATGATAAAGAGCAAGTCTGTCAGCCGGGCTCAGTGGCTCAGCCTGTAATTCCGCGCCTTGGGAGGCTGAGGTGGGTGGATTGCCTGAGCCTACGGGTTCGAGATCCACCTGGGCAACTTGGCGAGACCTCATCTCTACAAAAATCAAAAATCAGCCGGGCGTGGTAGCGCGTGCCTGTAGTTCCAGCTTCTTGGAAGGCTGAGGTGGAAGGATCGCTGGAGCCCAGCGGGTTGAGGCTGCGGTGGCCGGGAGTGGTCACTGCACTCCAGTCTGGGCGACAGAATGAGACTCCAATTCAAAAAAAAAAAAAAAAAAAGAGTGAGTTTGTCAAGGATGCCCCCTAGGCTTCCAGGATGGTAAGATCTCTTAAGGCCGGGCACAGTGGCTCAAACCTGTAATCCCAGCACTTTGGAGGCCAAGGTGAGAGGATTGCCTGAGATCAAGGGCTTGAGACCAGCCTGGGCAACTTGGCGAGACCTCGTCTCTACAATAAAATTAGTCGGGCATTGTGGTATGGGCCTGTAGTTCTAGTTACTTGGAAGGCTGAGGCAGAAGGATCACCTGGGCCCACCCGGTGGAGGCTGCAGTGGCCATGACCATGCCACTACATTCCAGTCTTGGCAACAAAGTGAGACTTCAACTCAAAAAAAAAAAAAAAAAGAAGAAAAAGGTCTCCTAATATTAGATACAGTCACGTTGGTATTTTGTTTTTTGTTTTTTAGTGAGGGGAGAGAGGTATGGATCACAAGTTCAAGCATAAATACCCTAAGTTTGAGGTATCAGACAAACAAGACAAAATGTTTCTTGTGTGTTGTCTGCATTGAGGTAGTAATGGAAGCCTGAGGGTGGCTGGAATCACCTAGGGAGAAGGTAAAGTGAGAAGAGAAAAGGATCTAGGACAGGAAAATCCAATGTTGATTTAATAGCGAAGTCGTGAAGGCAAAGCCTTCGAAGGAGACCGATGCAGTATGGCCAGAGAGTAGAGAAGGAAACCTGGAGCATTTTACCTCAGAAGCTGAGGGAAGAAACTGCTCAACTAAGGGAGAACGCAACACTGTAGAATCAAGTGCTACAGGGAATGTGGCTGTCACTGGTGACTTGAATGAGGGGTGTCTCAGCAGACGAAGAACAGAGGAAAAACTGGGTGGTGAGGAAGCCCAGTGAGCACACAGGATGGAGGAGGAGAGAAATGGGAAAATGGAGTCTGGGGTAGAGGGAGAGCTAAGATGTGAGAGCTTGGTGTATGCTGTAACGACACCAGAAATAAGCCATGAGGGAAGTAGTTGAAGATAACAGGAGGAAAGGGAGGCAGCTCCTAACCATCCATTCCTGAGAAAAAAGGAAATGATCTCCCAACCCGGGACCCAGAAGGCAACATCAGCACGAGACAAGCTGGGACGTGCAGAGGAGGATCTGAAGAGAAGCCCTGCAGGCACACTGTTGGGGGAGAACTGGGTCCCTCAGAAAGATGCATCCAAGTCCTGGCCCCTATGCCTGCGCAGGGAATCTTATTTGGAAATAGGGTCTTTGCAGATGTGATCAAGTTAAGATGAGGTCATGCTGAATTAGGGTGGGTCCTAGTCTAGTATGACTGATGTCCATGTAAGACAAGGGACAGACACAGAAGAAGACAGCCATTAAAGATGGAGGCAGAGACTGGAGTGATGTGGCCACAGCCAAGGAACACCTGGGCCTAGCAGAAGCTAGGAGGCAAGGAAGGGTCCTCTCCTGGAGGCTTCACAGGAAGTGGGGCCCTGTCAACACCCTGACTTCGGGCTTACAGCCCCAGACCTGTGAGGGAATAAAACCATCCAGTGTTTTAAGCTGTCCAGTGCGTGGTACTTTGTTAGAGCGGCCCTAGGAAACTAACACATACATGTAGGTGAAGGAAAGCGCTGCTGCATCCCTCATGGCAAGACTGCTTCCAGAAGCAGGATTCAGGCCAGCTGGTGCAGCAAGGGAGCTATCACTGCAGAGACCACAATGGCCAAGAAAAGAAGCCTCACTAAGGCTCTGCGTACATGGACACCTGGGCCCCCTACACCACAGAATTGAGTCTGAGAACTATCTGAATCTCCTCTACTTGACATGACACTTAAGATCTGCTTGAGAAGTTTCAAGTTTGAGAATCTCAAGTTTGAGAATACTTACAAAAGAAAACACTGATACCAGGCCCCCGAAGAGGGCCAGACCCCCTAGAAAGTAACCTTGTCTTTTTCCCCACTAACACCAGGGCCACATCTGTATCAAAGCCACATCTGAAAGTCAGCTCTTCACATCCACCATCACCTACCTACATTGCTATTAGCATGCACGCCACCCAACCACACCTGCAGGCCATCAGTCTCTAATGGTGGGGCCCGATGAAACCAAAGGCTACGGGCTCAACACACAGGAACAAGTGCTATCCTCACATCTGTACCTAAAGCAGGCAGAAAAGAAAGAAAACACCATGGTACAGATAACACCATGCACTTAAATCCCTGGCATTTAAACAGCACATGCATGCCCATCTCACAATAGCCAAGTGGCTTAACCAGCATGTGTCCCATTTCACATGGTAAAAAAACTGTGGCTGAGAGATGGGCAGAAGTGAAATGGATGACTAATTGGCCATGTGAGAGTCAAGTCCCACATAGGTCCAATGTGTTCTCCAAGATGGTGAAATCTTTGGGGGGAGCACAGCATGAGTTCAACAAACAAATCTCAACTGGAAGCCCAGCTTCCTTCCTCAGCTGTGAGTTGGAAATAACCCCATCTCCCTCATAGGTCTATCGTAAAGAACAAGCGAGAATCACTGTGACACAACCAGCATAGTAGCTGGTACACACTAAGTACTTTAAAAGTGGCCCCACCATCATCATTTTAATTATGATCTCATGTATGGTCAACACATACAGCTCAAACACCACTAAGTGCTCAGTAACTTCAATAATTTGGATGGAAATGTCCACCACAGATGATGTGTTGAACACACAGCTCTCAGAGGTGCCAATTTCCCATGACAACCTACTTCATCCTACCCAGAAGTGTCCTAGTGAGACAGGCAGTTCCTCCTCCCCCATTTAAAAGTGGGAGAGAGCCTTTGATTCCAATTATATCTAAATATACTTAGCATTTACTCCACTCTTATCTAAATAACTGTATTCCATTAATTAATTCAAATTACATTCAAATGCATATCACCCTTCGATATCAAACACCTGGATGTGGCTCTCATAAAAAATCTAGGAAAACTGCAGGAGAAAAACACTTGAACTTTTAGATTTGCATATTCATAAAGCAAGAAAGAGGACTTAAGGTATCTGTTAGTTGATTCTGCCCAGAATTATATTTAAGGCAGCCTCAAAAGATCGTTTCCTATAAACCCAACACTTTTTGGGAGGCTGAGGCAGGAGGATCACTTGAGCCCAGGATTTTGAGACCAGCCTGGGCAAGTGAGATCTTGTCTCTACAAAAAAAAAAATGTTTTCATTAGCAATAAAGTGTTTTAAAAATAGTAATAAGTGTCTGACTTCAGGACTAGGGGGAAAAAGATAGTTTTCTCTTTAGATTCTTTTTTTTTTGAGTTGGAGTCTCACTCTGTCACTCAGACTGGAGTGCAGTGGCCGCTCCCGGCCACCGCAGCCTCGACCTGCTGGGCTCCAGCGATCCTTCTGCCTCAGCCTTCCAAGTAGCTGGAACTACAGGCGCGCGCTACCATGCCCGGCTAATTTTTTGATTTATTGTAGAGATGAGGTCTCGCCAAGTTGCCCAGGCAGGTCTCGAACCCACAGGCTCAGGCAATCCACTCACCTCAGCCTCCCAAAGGCGAAGGATTGTAGGCTGAGCCACCGAACCCGGCTTTTAGATTCTTTAATGCTAAAGTAAGTCATACAATTCTTGCATTGCAATATTACCTAATGTAAACTCTCCCTTTAAATCATTTTTCACTTGTACTTACTTACCCCACCTACGCTTACCTATCCTTCCTACCATCCCCCAATTACATCCCTGACCCCACACTCAGCACACACCTACAGAAGCCATGTTGTGGGAGACCAAAGAACAAGTTCCACCAGATGTACTGCAGATTCACTGAAACAACAACTTGAAGAGAAAAAAAGAGGTGCAGGAAAAATCAAGTAGAATTGCAGAACATCCTTCTTCTTGTCTGAGAAATAGGAAAAAGAGAATGGGAATTTCTCTCTTTTTTTTTTTTTTTTTTTTGCTATTGCTGGTAGCGATTTTGTTCATTTGTTTTGGGCCAGTTGCTCAAACACAGAAAGGCTAAACCTATGATTTTGAGTCAAGGAAACAAATTTCACCCTAGTCAACTGCAGCAGAACTAGTCTAAACCGCTAGCCTCTTTGAGCACCTCTCAGCCTCCCTGCTTGTTCAGAAGGCTCACTCATTCCCACTCTTCAACTGGCTCAGTCAACTCTACAGACAAATCTGGCAATTAACCACCACCAAGGCAGCCCACACGAAGGTCAGTAACAGGCACTAAAGCATGAGACCTGTAAAATAAACCAACGCTACATAAGGTCCTTTCAGTAATAAGACCTTCAAGTAAACCGTGAATACCAGTTAGAGGTTACAGGGTGGATGGAAGTCTGAACACTCACTCCAATTCAGCCACCAAGTAATTCACATGCCTGACACATCAGCAAAGACTGAGCACAAAAAATGTGTCACTCCGAGGTCCTCAAACAACAGGACCTCCTATCCTAGCTGAACAGCATCCCAAGAAATATGAGCATTGTCCACTCTTCTCTCTTCATCTCCTTTGACCAATTTGTCAACAACCGCCAATTCTTCTCCAATTCTATTTAAAGCCCTGATCACTTGGGCTCTTTTTACTTCATGCTTTGGTTACTAGAGCCGCCTCCCTCACAGCCTCCTCGACTCCTCTCTCCCACACTGGATTTATTAGGCATGAGCTAGTGAGATAAATCTGACAGCAGGAACACGTGAGCTCACCACCGCCCCCCACTCCCCCATCTGCGGGGGCTCCAGCAGATGGTCCATCGGGTCAGATCGCCACCGACACCTGCCCTCCCCTCCCTCCAGCTTTTTCTTATGAGAGGGGGCAGCACATCCCACTCACACAGACCCCGCCCCTCAGACCCGACATCCTCCAGTGAAACCTCCAAGTATCCAACCCTCTCTTTTCTGAACTCACATAGCATTTTTAGCCTCCCTATATACAGAGCAGAATGGTTACAGCACAAGCTCAACAAGTCCATCTCCTTCATTAAACCACTAAATGAACTTGGGCAAGTTAAGTACTTCGGTGGGCCTCAGTTTCTTCATCTAGAGAGATGCCGTGAGGCTGGCACAAAACCAAACATGTAAAGCACTCCGAATAAGCAATAAACAGTAGCAACTGTAATGGGGCACTTTATACACTATACCGGGTATACATCTCATTCCAAAATTTAAAAAACAATACATAAAACTGATGCATCTGCCATTTTAAAATTTATTTTAGGATGGGCATGGTGGCTTATACCTGTAAATTCCAGCACTTTGGGATGCCAAAGGATCACTTGAGCCTAGGAGTTCGAGACCGGACCGGGCAACAGTGAGACCCACATCTCTATAAAAAAAAAAAATTTAGGCAGACAGCCAACATTCTTGCTGCTGTTCCACCCATTGTAACCCTCACAATGGTATCTTTCCTTTAATAAATCTACCATTTAAAAATGTTTAAATTACTCAGGCATGGTGGCACACACCTGTGGTCCCAGCTACTCAGAAAGTTGAGGCAGGCAGATCACTTGAGACCAGAGATTCAAAGCTGTGATGAGCTCGGATGGCACCACTGCACTCCAATCTGGGCAACAGAATTAGACCCTGTCTCAGCTGGGCACTGTGGCTCACACCTATAATCCCAACACTTTGGGAGGCTGAGGTGAGGGAATTGCCTGAGCCTACGGGTCTGAGACCAGCCTGGGCAACTTGGCAAGACCTCATCTCTACAATAAATCAAGGAAAATGATCTGAGTGTAGTGGCGCATGACTGCAGTTCCAGCTGCTTGAACGGCGGCATCTGCACAGCTGAGCTGTGGCATGCTAGATGCAGGGTGAAGGCTGAGTGAGTCTTGCTGGAGAAAACCTTGGTGCATTTGTACTGGCTCTGGAAATACCTGTAGAAAATTCAAGGTTGGCTAGGCGCAGTGACTCATAACCCCAGAACTTTGGGAAGCCGAGGCAAGCCTGAGTCCATGGGTTCAAGACCAGCCTGAGAAATTTGGCCAGACCTCCTCTCTATAATAAATCAAAAGGAAGGATTGCCTGAGTTCAGCAGGTCAAGGCTGCGGTGGCCATGAGCGTGCCACTGCACTCCAGCCTGGGCAAATGAGTGAGACAACAACTCAAACAAACAAACAAACAAAACCCTGTCTCTAAAAAATAAAAATGAACTATTTTACATGGCTCAGTGAATTAGATGTTAACTTATAGTTCAGTGCTACACAGAGTGTGGCCCAATACTGTGACCGGTCCTCAACATGAAACACGCAAAAACTGAGTGATTTGAAACTTTACAGCAATATGACACTGCCACTACATTTGAGCATTTCATTTTTCTAGTAATTCATTTGTATCATGTATTTATATTAGTCTGCAACAGATTGGAAGCTAATTTTTTTTTGAAAATCAGTCCTTCACTAGTTATTTTAGGAAACACGTTTCTGGAGGGGACAGATAGCAGGCTGTTATTTCTTTTCCACACCCCCATATTACCTCTGTGGTGGAAGGCACATATCAAGTACTAATGAAAATATATTTTTTTAAATGTTTCAATTATTTAATAATAACTTAAAAGCAGATTGAAGTGAGTAGTAGCAATGTAAATAATGTCTCCAATTCATGAAGAATCTTTCTCAAGAGGGAGTTGACATTTAATCTGCAACTGACCAAAGAGTAAAAACTCTGACCCCAAGAATATTTTCCATACTTTCTACTAACATAGCACTGTGTGAAGCTTTATTCGGAAAAAAAATTGTAAAAAAAAAACCTAACCAACATCAATATTAACCTTTCTCACAGAACTCAGGAGAGAGAAATTATTTAGCACTGCCTTGGACATAGTTTTGATAGAGCCTCCATACTTTTAAGTAAACTGGCTCTTTAGCAAAACATTCCAACAATGCTTCCAACAAAACACATTTTTATTAGTTCCTCACTGTTGCCAGTGTCTAAACGGTTCTAATCTCAACAACTTCATTAGGTTAATCCATGAATGAAATGGCTGGAAAAGGAAAGCAGCAAATTCTGCCCCGTTTTAATGGACAACAAGGCGACGTCTGCACAGCTGAGCTGTGCCATGCTGGATGCAGGGTGAAGGCTAAGTGATTCTTGCTGGAGAAAATCTTGGTGCATTTGTACTGGCTCTGGACATGGCTTAAGAAAATTCAAGGTTGGTTGGGTGCAGTGACTCATGCCTGTAATCCCAGAATTTTGGGAAACTGAGGCAAGCCTGAGCCCTTGGGTTCAAGACCAGCCTGGGAAACTTGGCCAGACCTCATCTCTATAATAAATCAAAAAACCAGCCAGGAGTGGTGGCATGTGCCTGTGGTTCCAGCTACTTGGAAGGCTGAGGCAGGAGGATCCCCTGAGCAGGTTGCTGCTGCAGTGGCCGTGACTGTATGCTACTGCACTCTAGCCTGGGCAACTGAGTAAGACCTTGACTCAAAAAGAAAAGAAAGTTTGAGGCAAGCAAGCAGTGGGGGGTGGGGGGAGGTGCTGTATAAATTCAGCCTCCCCTCTTTCCTCAGAGGAGGGGATTTGTAACAAGGTCAAGGCTATCACACAATCCCTGCCTTGGGGCCCATTCAGCCTTGCTCTGGCTGATAGCCCTTCTCCCTCCAGCAGTTTTCATCTCTTTTTCTTGCAACTGTCCCAAAATCCATAGAAATGCTTAAGTTTATGGATTCGATATACTCCTGCTTTATTGAACTACGGGCAATTCCTCTCAAGATGACATCCAATTTCCCACCTCTGTGCTCATACCCACTGCCCAGAAGATCTTCCCCACTCCACCTGCCACCTGGAAAATACCCATCTTTCCGAAGACCTTTCTAAGCCCCCAAGAGAATGGACCCTCCCTCGTTTGTTCCCAACAGCACAATGAACCTTTCATGACTTTGCTGTCCTGTGCACAGGACTGTTACTCCTTCAATCCAAAATCCTCAGGGTACGAAGCTTGTCTCACTTCCTGGCATCCCCATGTCCGTACCAAGCCTTAACCTAGCAAGTTTCTAATAACCACCTGCTAATATGTAATGACTGCCCAGTTACCAGATCCAGGCAACAAATACTTGCTGAACTCCCACCAGACACTGACCCTCTCCTTGCGGGGTCACAAAAGAGATCTGGTCCTGCTTCCTGGAAATTATATTGGTTGTGGGACAGAACAGACGATAAGCAAATCAAACCCCAAATGATGAATGCTAAAGAGTAAACAATCTCTTTGCAGCGATGAAGAAAACAAGGCAAGCAGGCAGCAGGAACCACACATGCAAAGGTCCAGAGGAGAACAAATGCCCAGCAGATCTAGGAAAACAAAGAAGAAAATGAAGCTTGAGCTTCACCAATATTAACTGTCCCTTTGGGCCACTTATCATCTGTACCCACACTCCCATCAACTTTCCTCCAAGCTCCCCTGACAGGGTCCAGGAATTTCACTCCTAGAAAGTTCCATTTCTCAGGGTCAGCCCGATTTCCATCCCTCTGCTACCCTCAACAGGCAATCACAGCCGTGACTTCAATTACCTATGAACACATCACACCCAAATCCAGATGTCTAGCTTCCACTACTATACATTTCAACCTAGGATCCTTAGAGGCCTCTCAAATTGAAAACATTCTGAAATAAACTCACTACCTCCTCCCCTCCCCTACCTACTTCATTCTTGGAAAAGGTTAAACAAATTCTTCTGCTCCCTATGGCACGTCAGTTTACAGCCCACCACTGATTTACCTTCCCTGCTGTCTAAGCAAGTGGGCTTCCAAGTCCAATACCTCTGGAGTCCTCAAGACCTTTTCAATCACCTATCTACACGAGGCTAGATTTTCTTCATGTTCTTCAACCAGAACCACATGTTGTAACAGATTAAATATAGAACTGGATACAAAAATCCAGAAGTTAAAGAGATTTGAAAAAATGTAAAGCAATACCACATTTTTTTTAGTAGGAGTCTCACTCTGTCGCCCAGGCTGAAGTGCAGGTGCATAATCACGGTTACCATAACCTCGACCTGCTGAGTTCAGGGGATCCTTCTGCCTCAGTCTTCCAAATAGCTGGAACTACAGGTGTGTTCCATCATGCCCAGCTAATTTTTTTATTTATTGTAGACACGCAATCTTGCCAAGTTGCCCAGGTTGGTCTCAAACCCCTGGGCTCAGGCAATCCTCTCGCCTCCCCCCTCTCAAAATTCTGGGATTACAGGCATGAGCCACCGTACCCGGCTCTATTTTTTGTTGTTTGTTTTGGAAAAGTTATTTTTAATATGAAACACATTTTGAAGTGAGACATTTTTAAATTACTAATATTGTACAGTAAGTACTGAGAGATGTAACTTACATAACCAAAAGCTTTATGGAATCCACAATGTTTAGGGTCATAAAGGGGTCCCAAGAACAGAAAGTTTGGGAATCTGGCTAGCTAAAAATGCTGGCATTTTATTTTACACATCCCTCTCTCACTTCACACATGTATGTTGTCAATTCTGCCATCCAAGTAAGGTTTCTTATAAATTATTCTCTCCTCTTTTATTCCCAAGCTTCCAAATCCTGCAGGCCAAAAAACAGTTCCCTAAAAGATATCCGTCCCCATCAAATCCCAGAACCTGTGAATGTGACCTCATTTGGAAAAAGGGTCTTTGCAGATGTAATTAAGGATGAGATCATCACGGATTATCTAGATGGGCCCTAAATCCAATGACAAATGTCCTTAGAAGAGACACTCAGAAGAGAATAGACACCCAGGAGAAAAGACCATGTGAAGATGGAAGTAAAAACTAGAGTGAGCCGGGCTCGGTGGCTCAGCCTGTAATCCCGCGCCTTTGGGAGGCTGAGGTGAGTGGATTGCCTGAGCCCGTGGGTTCGAGACCCGCCTGGGCAGCGAGACCTCATCTCTTCAATAAATCAAAAAATCAGCCGGGCGTGGTAGCGCGCGCCTGTAATTCCGGCTACTAGGAAGGCTGAGGCGGAAGGATCGCCGGAGCCCAGCAGGCGAGGCTGCGGTGGCCGGGAGCGGCCACTGCACTCCAGTCTGGGCGACTGAGTGAGACTCCAACTCAAAAATAAAAAAAAACTAGAGTGATGTGGCCATAAGTAAAGAAGCCAAGCAACACCTGGATCCACTGCAGGCTGGAAGAGCCAAAGCATTTCCCCTGGAGTCTTCAGAGGGGTGACACTGCTGACACCTTCGTTTCCGTTTTCTGTCCTCCAGAATCGAAAGAGAATAAATTTGTGTTATTTTAAGCTACCCAGTTTGTGATAAATTGTTATGGCAGCCACAGGAAACTAATGACCGAGACCTGAACATCACTGACCACCTAGTTAGGCCGTCTTTCTGCCTCACTGTGATCGCAGAGACTCTAACCCCTCAAACTGACACCCTCAGTCATCTTAAACCTCATTCCCTTATCATGCTGAATGGTGTCTCAGCACCATCACCATCACACCCAAACACCTCCACACAGCATGCAAAGGTCCATGGCTTGGTCCCACCTTTCTTTCCCATGCCAACCAGCTCCCCCTGCACTCTCTACTCCATGCTTCAGGCCCACAGTCCAGGGCACACCACACATCCTTTCTGTCTTACCACCCCTTGCACATGCTGCTCCCTTTCCCTGTTACTTATTTTCTTCCGTTTCTTCAGTCCAATCCACTCCTGTATGTCCTGCAAGTCCCAGATTCAAAAATCTGCCCCTCTTTTAGGTTCTGCAAAAAATGGGCCAGTCCCCTCTTTCTTCCACAGGACTTTTTACACTCCCCTGGAAAAATACCTGAAACACTGTATCCCTCACTTACTGGTCCTGCACTCCCTCTGGACCACACTTCCTTAACCTTGGAACTAGTGATGTCGGGGCCAGATAAGTCTTTGGTGTAGGGCTGTTAGGTGCACTGAAGAATGTTAGTGGCGTCCCTGGCTTCTACTCACTAGATGCCAGTAAGTAGCAGCACACACATGCAGCTGTGACAATCCAAAATGTCTCCAGATACTGCCAATGTTCCAAGGTAAGAAAGAAAAAACATCTCATTCCTCAGTTGAAAACCACGGCTTTAGATTGGCCCAGGATGGCATCTAATGTTCCTAGCACTTGCTGATTCTTATAGATATTCATAAAAGAAATGTTATGGGCTCAGCGTGGTGGCTTATACCTGTAATTCAAGCACTTTGGGATGTGGAAGCAGGAGAATTGCTTGAGCCCAGGAGTTTGAGACCAGCCTGGGTAACACAACTAAGTGAGACCTCATCTCTATTAAAAAAAAAAAATTAAAATCTTAGCAGGTGTGGTGGCAATGCCTACAGTCCCAGCTACTCAGGAGGCTGAGGCAAAAGGACCCCCTGAGCCTAGGAGGTCAAGGCTGCAGTGAGCTATGATCATGCCACTGCACTTCAGCTTGGGTGAGAGTAAGACCTTGACTCAAAAAAAAAAAGCGTTGCCAGGCTTGGTGGCTCAGCCTGTAACACGGCGCCTTTGGGAGGCTGAGGTGAGTGGATTGCCTGAGCCCGCGGGTTCGAGACCCGCCTGGGCAGGCGAGACCTCATCTCTACAATAAATTAAAAAAAAAAAAAAAAATTAGTCGGGTGTGGTAGCGTGCACCTGTAGTTCCAGTTACTTGGAAGGCTGAGGCGGAAGGATCGCCGGAGCCCAGCAGGTCAAGGCTGTGGTGACCAGGAGCAGCCACTGCACTCCAGTCTGGGCGACAGTGAGACTCCAACTCAAAAAAAAAAAAAAAAAAAAAAGAAGTGTTATGCCTCAGTGTGGGCTAGGAACTGTAATGAAAGTCACAAACATAGTAAGAAATACAAAATACAAGTCTTGGTCCTGGCCTCATGAAACCATAGTTGCTCAATGATGTTGGATCAACAACTGAATTTGTTTGGCATGCATATGTACAATAAGGTTTCCTACAAAACATGGAAAATAAAACCCAATGGCTATTACTTTTCTCCTCTTCTCAGGGTCACAGATTGCATAACTAACGAGAACCCATTTACATAGAATGGCATGGACATGTTCTCCCTGGACCTGGGCAACAGGTACCGCTTGTGCGTGTCTCTCTCAAGTGAGCTGCCCCTAAATAATGGGTGGTACCTCAACCAAGAAAACAAAACTGGATAGAAACGATCACCAGCACACACACAGCCACAATGCCAATGACAGAGTGATCCCCAGAGGCTGCAGACAGGGCCGGGAACCTTCCACCAAGAAACACAAGGACAACGGTGTGTGGGCTTCCAGAGTAGTACTACCCCAGCCCAGGAAGCACCACAGAGGGTATGGCGAGCTCGGAGAGGATGGAGCAGTGAGTTGATCCAGTGGTGCACTAACTGAGCTCACAGAGGCACTGTGTGCCCTCAACTGCAGAGGGAGTCTCACTGCCAGGGCAACGTGAGGGTGTTTACCAAAAGGGGAGGCTGTTTACAGAGGGAAGGCCAAGTAAAGTTGCAAGAACAAATCAGGGCACACAGTGCTTGGCCCAGATCCCCTCTGACAAGTCACTTTAACTTGCCTGAGTCTCCATTTCCTTTTGTACTTTGGGAGAAAGAGCAATCCATCTCTAAGTTCCCTACTAGCTCTAAAAGTGCATGGTTTCTCCCCAAAATAGTGCAGACCCACAGAAGGTCCCTCTCCAAGCAAAACAAAACAGGGTTCTCCCTCTCTTCCCATCAAATCTCTGCCAGAAACAGAAATATAGGAACCCTCTATCTAGGTCCCCTCCTACGCTTCTGAAAGGAAGGCTCTGGTCAGAACATACTTCCTACAGGACAAAGTGCGGGTGCCCTTTGTCTCTTGCTGCATATTCCTTATCAAGCCAGAGTGTAGAGAAGTTCCTAAAACATACACTCTCCTTAAATAAAAAAAGTAGACACTGGGCACGGTGACTCACACCCATAATCCCAGCACTTTAGGAGGCCAAGGTGGAAGGATAACTTGAGACCGGGAATTCAAGACTAAGCCTGGGGAAAATAGTGAAACCCCATCTCTACATGAAAAATAAAATATAAAATTGCATTTAACAAAAAAAAGTGAAGAGGGGATCATGCTGTGATTATTCAAGGGTGCCAAAATATAAATAGAAAGTACCTTGACAACATTAGAAGGTTTCTGGTTGCAAGAAATTGACAACTGTTCTAACAATGGCTTAAACAGTGTGAACAGCTATATTTACTTATCAAGAAGCCCAGGAAACAGTAGTCCCAAGGTCAGTTCAGCAGCCTTCATAAAGCCACTCAACTGACTCCTCATGCTGCCTTTTCATCCATAGGCTTGTAGCCTCAAGGTCACAAGATAGTTGCCCCAGCTCCAACTATTATGTTCTTTTATTCCGTTTCCAAAGACAGAAAACTAAAAAGTCTTCAGGGCATTAAGAAAGAGCATTCTCCTTCTGTGTCTGGACTTTTATAAAACAGAAAAAAATTCTTCTCCAGAAGTCCTGTAGTAGATGAGCATTAAATATTTTTGGCCATAACAAAGGTATATGCTTACTTTAAGATGCAAGAGAAAATACAAAAAAATCTGACTTTTTTGTTGTTTTGAGACAGGGTCTCACTATGTTGTCCAGGCTGGTCTCCAGTGAGCCTCCCACCTCAGCCTCCCAAAAAACTGAGACTACAGCATATGCCTGTCTACGATTTGGATTTAAAAAAAAAAATTTCTAGTGAGAAGCAGGCAAGGAAAAAACAGGAAAAGAATGATGGTAAAGTATCTGCCACCTTCTTTCTCTGCTGCTCAGAGATCTGAGGTTTAAACACCTTTCCTTGCAGTCACTCCTTCTGGGTCCTCCCAACTTCTCTAATTCCTGCCTAGTCTAGAAGCCTCAAGGCAGGTTCAGAACCCCATGGTGTGCTACCCAATGGTGTGCTGAAAAATGTTAACAACAGGTTGGAGGCCGCTCACCCACCCTACTTTGCCTATTTCCTTTGTGTAAATACACTCACAGTTTAAGAATATGGCAATTTCAAGCTACCAACATATCAACCAGCTCACAAAATTCCTGAAATCTTAACAATCAGCTAGTATCAGCTGACTCCAGCACACCATTGAGTTTATACCTTACATTTGATAAGAATTTAAGCTTACAAGGCTCGTTCATATGTAAAACACTCTATATGATCAGGCATTAGTGTCCCCTGCTTATAGGTGAGGAAAATGAAAAAACTGCCCCCAAATCCCAAGTGGCAGAGCTGAAATGACCACATAACAGTCCTAACCCCAACCCTACCACACTCTGGCAGACTGCATGTATGAAAGTACCTGATCCACATCCTCTGAGATCCCTCTGCTTCAGTACAGAGCTCCAAAGGGGCTCTAGGCTGGCTTAGAACAAACTCATTCCTGTAAAGCCAATCAAAGTTACCTAATAATTATTCTTTATTTCCTTCAAAGACAAAAATAATGCCCATTTACTATTACAGCTTAGAATACAAATTAGTAGAAAGAAAACACAAATCATAGCTAATCCCATCCCCTAGAGAGAAGGGATTGCCTGTGAGTGACAATCCTTCCAGATTACATAGATATATATATATTTTAAGTAGAAATCATGCTATTTTATAACTTAATGACATTTTTCTACATACATACATTTTCCAAGACCGAGAAAAAGAATTTATCATGGACTCTCTTGTCACTGTCACCCAACTTTAGAAATTATCTAAAGCCAGGCCAAGCACAGTGGCTCATGCCTATGATCTCAGCACTTTGAGAGGTTGAAGCAGGAAGGTTGCTCGAGACCAGAAGTTTGAGACTAGCTTGGGCAGCATGGTGAGACCTCATCACTACAAAAAAAAAAAAAATTAGCCAGGCATGGTGGCGCACACTTGTAGTCCCTCAATTACACAGGAGGCTGAGGTGGAAGGATCACCTGAGCTCAGGAGGTCAAAGCTGCAGTGAGCTGTAATCATGCCACTCCACTACAGCCTTGGTGACAGATTAAGTCCTCAACTCAAAGAAAAGGAAAAAAAAAGAAATTATCTAAAGACAATAAAGGCCAGACTCATAGCTCAGTCTGTAATTCTAGCACTTTGGGAGGCCGAGGCGAATGGATTGCCTGAGTCCGCGGGTTCGAGACCCACCCGGGCAACTTGGCAAGACTTCGTCTCTACAATAAATCAAAATAGCCAGGCGTGGTAGTACACGCCTGTAGTTCCATCTACTTGGGAGGCTGGGGCGGAAGGATCGCCGGAGCCCAGCAGGTTGAGGCTGCGGTGACGGGAGCGTGCCACTGTACTCCAGTCTGGGTGACAGAGTGAAACTCCAACTCAAAAAAATACAAATAAAAATAAAGACAATAAAAAGTCCAAGTGTCTCCAGGATCCCTCTTCAGGGAGGAACCTGCAGGAGGTCAGTGCCTACCCTCTGCATGCCAGGCTCCCCAAGATCAGACCCTGAGGTCAGCCTTTCTCCCAGTTCAATCACCTTCTTTCTCTGCTGCTCAGAGATCTGAGGTTTAAACACCTTTCCTTGCAGTCACTCTTTCTGGATCCTCCCAACTTATCTAATTCCTGCCTAGTCTAGAAGCCTCGAGGCAGGTTCAGAACCCCATTAAAGTAAAGGAGAGAGCTTCACAGTTCCTGGAGTTTCCAAGGTCCACTTGCTCCATGCTTCTGGTTGTGTTTTCACCCACATGTACACACCCACAGGGATGCTGCTCACGGGTTCAGCTAAAATCCTTGGACTCTGCTCATCCTCATCCTCTCCCCACGGAGCTTGCCTTGCAGACTGTACCTTGTGGTCCTCTACCTTCAGAAAGGATCACGTTTCACTTCCTCCTTCCAGCCTGAGGGAAACATCTGACAGAGAAAAGGACAGTGGCCGCACACCTAGTTAGCAGCCTCACATGAGTCCCCAAAAAGCCCGGTTGAGAACCCAGGCCACGATCAAACAAAATCCTGCAGACTTGACAAGTCCAAAGAGTGGCTTCCTAGGACAAAGTAAGACCTCCTCCCCTGTGCCTCAGTTTAGCCAAGTGCACGCAGGAGGCAACTGTGGGTATTTCAAGAGGAAGACACAGAATTCTACCCAGCTACAAGCCATGTGCCGCTGACAGAAAATAAGCTTATGCTGGGAACCGTGGGGATCAGAACAGATCTTCAAGGGGGAAAGTAACTAATCGCATTTGCACTATTTAATACTAAAAGGTACTAAGACTTCAAATAGTGTTTGATTAAAAGATTCTAACATAGCCGGGCTCAGTGGCTCAGCCTGTAATCCCGCACTTTGGGAGGCTGAGGTGAGTGGACTGCCTGAGCCCATGGTTTTGTGACCCGCCTGGGCAACTTGGCGAGACCTCATCTCTATAATAAATCAAAAAAATCAGTCGGGCATGGTTGCACACGCCTGTAGTTTCAGCTACTTGGAAGGCTGAGGCGGAAGGATCGCCGGAGCCCAGCAGGTCGAGGCTGCGGTGGCCGGGAGCGGCCACTGCACTCCAGTCTGGGCGACGGAGTGAGACTCCAACTCAAAAAATAAAAAAAAATAAAAAATAAATAAAAGATTCTAACACATCAGATGTGGGCAACAGTCAGGAATAAGGGGGAGCCCAGTTGACAACATTCTTTGTAGACAAGGATAGCAAACTACAGCAAAGGTTCTCAAAACTTGGTGTGTTTGGGAATCAGCTAGAAAGCTTGTTTAAAATGCAAATTTCTGAACTTCCTTCCCAGAAATTCTGATTCAGCAGGTCGGGGGGGAAGTGGGGCATGATATCTGCATTTTCAACAGGCATCTTTTGAGAATTCTGCTGCAGGTGTTGGCAGACTCTAAAAAATAATAGTCAGTTAAGTTCCTCCTCCCTGGCCACAAAGCTGGGGTAGCAACACTTCTGAGAACCCCTCCCCCACAATCCAGTGCTTCCTACACTGCTCCTGTCCTAAGGGTCATCTGAGGGATGAGTTCAAGGCAAATGTCCAAACTTCCCTGAACAATGGGACTCAGGGAGGTCTGTAGCAGGGCCCCGGGGCCAGCACATTTGTCTCAGGTGGAGAGTTTTCTGGAATCAAATGTCTCCCTAGGCCAGCTGCAGTGGCTCAGGCCTATAATCCCAGCACTTCGGGAGCCCAAGGAGTTCAGACCAGCCTGGGCAACTTGGCAAGACCTCATGTCTACAATTAATAAAAAAAATTAGCCAGGCATGGGGCAGCTGCCTGTAGTTCCAGCTACTTGGAAGGCTGAGACGGAAAGATCGCCGGAGCCCAGCAGGTCGAGGCTGCAGTGGCTGGGAGCGTGCCACTCACACATGCGACAGAGTGAGACTCCGACTCAAAAAAAAGTTTTAGATGCTAACAAGAAAACTAACAGGAGTTACCAAAATAAAACAAGCAAGGGGACAGTTAAATGTTATAAATACAGTAGTTCGTTAAGGGGTCTTTCTGCCTTTTCATTAACTTCTCCATGAAGTATTCACTGAGCACCTAGTCCAACTGCAGGTGCTAGGCAGCTTACATTCCAGAGCAGAAGGCAAGCCACCGTACCGGACATAGGATTAGCATCCTAACAATGGGACTTCAGACAGTGATGAGAAACAAACACAGGGCAATGGACCGCCAAGGATGAGGGAAAATGGGCTGCAAGGAAGGCCTTCCTACAGGGGAATCTCTGAGCCATGAACCAAATGACAGGAAACATGACTGCAGAGGGGGCAAGGGACAAGAACCCAGACACAGAGGAGCAAGGCCTGTAGGAAGAAGAGACAGGCAGAGTGACATCCCACTGCACAGTCAAAAAGGGAGCAAGTTGGCAGAGGGAACTCAAGGGAGGCTGAGGCAGGAGGATTGCTTGAGCCCAGGAGTTTAAGACCAGTCTAGGCAACAGAGGGAGACCTTGTCTCCACAAAAAAAAAGAAATCAAAAAATTAGCCAGGCGTGGTGATGCATCCCTGTAGTCCCAGCTACTCAGAAGGCTGAGGTGGGAGGATCGCCCGAGTCAAGGAGGTCAAGGCTGCAGAAAGCCGTGAGCAAGCCACTGCACTCCAGCTTGGGCAACAGAGTGAGACCCTGATTCAAAAAACAACAATAATAAAAATAAAAACAAATACAATGGAAGGCTCTGGGATCCTTTAACAAGGGATCAGCTAACACAGGCTGACACGCATTGAGCACAGTTTGTGCAACAGACATGGCGCCTTTCGCATACATTAGCTCACTTTCTCTTCCCAGCAACTCTGTGAAGTTGGAACAAATACAGCCTCATTCCTCACTTGAGGAAGCTGAGTCAAACAGGCAGTAAGCTGGGAGCTGGAACTCAAAGCCGGGCTGGCTGGCTCGCTACAGGCAGTGATGGTAGAGGTAGACCGGTAGGGCCTTAAATGCCAAAGTAGAAGGTTTAGACATTACTTCAAGTGTAACAGAAAGACACTGGAGGGGGACTAAGACTTCCTGACCCATTCCCTTAGAACTGAGCTAAGAGAGGGCACAACTCCTGGGAAAAGCACACCGAATTCTGACTGGCTTGAACTGCTGAGACTTTAGCCACACCAGAAGTCCAACCCAGCCCTGACTGTGTCAGGCAGGATTCTCTATCCCCTGAAGAACAGAATGCCCTCTCTCTAGGTCAGGGTTCTCCAAGTGGGCCTTGGCTCAGCAGCATCAGGTCACCTGGGATGCTGTTAGAAATGCAATTTCTGCCGGGCTCGGTGGCTCAGCCTGTAATCCCGCGCCTTTGGGAGGCTGAGATGAGTGGATTGCCTGAGCCCGCGGGTTCGAGACCCGCCTGGGCAGCGAGACCTCATCTCTACAATAAATCAAAAAATCAGCCGGGCGTGGTAGTGCATGCCTGTAATTCCAGCTACTCGGAAGGCTGAGGCGGAAGGATCGCCAGAGCCCAGCAGGTCAAGGCTGCGGTGGCCGGGAGCGGCCACTGCACTCCAGTCTGGGCGACAGAGTGAGACTCCAACTCAAAAAAAAAAAAAAAAAAAAGAAATGCAATTTCTGGGACCCATCCTCAGAACTACGGAATCCAGAGACCCAGCAATTCGTCTTAACAAGCTTTCTAGGGGATCTGAATAGGCCCTGACTTTGGAGAACCACTGCTGTGGGCAATCCATATGCAGGCACGCAGGCATCTCCATCACCACCAACTCGCTTAAGTTAAGTTGGAGTTATCCTTGGACAGACCAGCACTGCACACCTGGCCACACTGCCCCCAAGATCCTGCTTGGGGGTGGGGGTTGTTCTACAGCTCCTGACGCCTGGAAATCTCACTGTTGCCCCAACCCATTTTTCTACCTAATTTGATTTCTTGCACACATTTATTCTTCAACTATTGAGACCTCTTTTATCTCAGAGTAAAAAAAAGTCCTCTTTCTTCCTACTTCTGGGGTTTAATTTCACTTTCAGCCTTGCAGCCTCCAAGGCAGATGCAAAGGATACATTCAGCCTAGACTTTCCTCAACACTCGTCAGCCATCACATTCCCCTTTCTTATTCACCCATTCCACATTTACTCATACATTCCGATAAACATTTGTGCCTTCAGCATTCTAGGGACTAACTATACTAGGTGCCAGGTTCTTCAGCCAGGCCTAAAACAGGCCTCATCCCCACCCTCATGAAGTTGACTCATGAGTGGGAGATGGCAAGTTGCAAATAAATATACAATTACAAAGGATATGCCAGAGGCCAAGCATAGTGGCTCACACCTGTAATCTCAGCACTTTGGGAAGCCGAGGAGGGAGGATCGCTTGAACCCAGGAGTTCGAGATCAGCCTGGGCAACCTAGTGAGACCTCATCTACACAAAAAAATCAAAAATGTAGCCAGGTGCAAGCCTATAGTCCCAGCTACCTGGGAAGATGAAGTGGAAGAATCACCTAAGCCCAGGAGGTCAAGGCTGCTGTGAGCCATAATATCATGCCTCTGCACTCCAGCCTGGGAGGCAGAGGACTCAAAAAAAAAAAAAAATTACAAAGGATATACCAGAAAGACCCAAGACCTGAATGATGAAGAATCAGGCCTGACAGCAGTTCGGGACAGCAAATATTTGGAGGTTGAGTCTATGGCAGATTCTATTCTAAGTACTTTAAGAGTATTATCCGCGGCCGGGTGCGGTGGCTCAAGCCTGTAATCCCAGCACTTTGGGAGGCCGAGGTGAGAGAATTGTCTGAGCCCAGGGGTTCGAGACCAGCCTGGGCAACTTGGTGAGACCTTGTCTACAACATAACCAAAAAAATTGACTGGGTGTGATAGCACGCCTGTAGTTCCAGTTACTTGGAAGGCTGAAGCAGAAGGATCGCCTGAGCCCAGGTCAATGCTGGGGTGGCCGTGAGCATGCCACTGCACTCCAGCCTGGGTGACAGAGTGAGACTCTGACTCAAAAAAGAAAGAAAGAAAGAAAGAGCATTATCCTCACATCTTCCAGCAGCTCTATTAGGTGAGTAAGTAGTATTATCCCCACACCACAAGAAAGGAAACTGAGGTGAAGGGCAAATAGGAATATAATAGGGGAGCCAGGACTTCAACCCAAGCTGACGAACTCTACAGCCTATCTTCCCCACCATGGCTAAGGTGAGAAGAGCAGGGTGGAATGCTGAGGGTAGGGGTGGGTAGGCGGACAGGTGTCCAGACAGACAGGCCGGAACCTGCAGGAGCCCCAGGACAGAAAAAAGTCCGGCTGAAGCCAGAAAGGAAGCCAAACACACTGGTAAACTGTGGAGCATTAGATGGACTAGAAACATATTTTGGAATTGGATTGAACAAGATGTGCTGATGGAGGTTGCACTTGGTGGCTCACACCTGTAATCCCAGCACTTTGGGAGCCTGAGGCGGGAGGAATGCTTGAGCCCAGGAGCTCAAGACCAGCCTGGGCAACATAGCTAGACCTTGCCTCTATAAAATAAAATAAAATTAACTGGGTATGGTTGCCCACACCTGTCGTCCTAGACGCTCGGGAGGCTGAGGCAAAAGGATTGTCTGAGTCCATGAAGTCAAAGTTGTGGTGAGCTGTGACAGGGCCACCGCACTCTAGTCTGGGCAACAGAGTGAGATCCCAACTCAAAAAAAAAATGTGCTGATGAATGTACAAGGGGAAGGGAGGAATCAAGGATAACTCCCAGTTTTCTGATTCCTTGTTTGTTTGTTTGTTTGTTTTTTCATGTGTTTGGGGGTTTTTTGAGTCAAGGTCTTACTGCATCCTCAATCTCTTGGGCTCAGACAATCCTTCCGAGTAGCTGGACTATAGGCACACACCACCACACCTGCCTAATTTTTTTTATTTTTTTGTAAAGTCTCACTATGTTGCCTTGAACTCCTGGGCTCAAGCCATCCTCCCACCTTGGCCTCCCAAAGTGCTGTGATTGTAGGCATAAGCCCAGTCTTGATTCCCTGTTTTAAAGGCTTGAGGACAGTCTGCCTCCAGAAGGTAAAGTATTAACACAATATATAACAAAGTCCTATAGGATACTTATGCACAGAAGCCTCTCAAATAATCCATCAAGCAGGTTAAACCTTCCAGTTCCTTCTGCCCACGCCATATTTCTCTACAGGCGTCCTCATTCAAGAGGTCCCCCTATCCACTGGGAGCCATTTTCCACAACACTATAACCACTGGTTAACAACCACAATAAGAATTACATCTGCAGTGACACAAATAACTTATATTAGGAGGATGGTTTTTCTGGCACAAATGTTGGTTCCAAAATTTTTTCTGAAGTGCACAATCAAACTAATTTACAAATGAGAAGCTATGCAACTTGCCCAAGGTCACCCAATTGCAAAGACGCTAAATCAGGATCAAAATCCAGGTCTGCCCAGCTTGAAAACCCATACTTCCTCCGTTAATTTGGCATTAATGTGGGGACACATCTCTCTGACATAAAAACAGTCGTTTTAGAAGCACAGATGAACTTTTGCAAGTGTTAATAGTTATGGTATCATTTTAATATAGATGATCATTTATGTGTGTGTGCGTAATATCAAATAGGCAAAATATGTATCTATGATTTTATATAAATTTTATATATACATGCATATTGCAATAAATTCACAACTTCATGTGTATCATTGTCTGATAAACACAAAAAATTTCTCAAAAGTTAGTTTAGGCCAGGCGCAGTGGCTCATGCCTGTAATCCTAGCACTTTGGGAAGCCGAGGTGGGAGGATTGCTTGAGCCCAGGAGTTCGAGATTAGCCTGGGCAACATAGTGAGACCTCATCTCTAAAGAAATCCAAAAAACTTAGATGGGTGTGATGTGCAGGCCTGTAGTCCCAGCTACTTGGGAAGCTGAGACAGGAGGATCACTTGAGCCTAGGAGGTTGAGGCTGTAGAGGGTTGTGATTGTGCCATTGCACTCCAGCCTGGGCCACAGAATGAGACTCCAACTTCCAAAAAAAAAAAAGTTAGTTTAAAGAAAGCACTTGAATAAAAGTACAGGTGGTACAGGGATAGGGTAGAACTCTTGAGGGAGGTAGCACATAAAGAAAGCCTAGGAAACTCTGTGCACCAGCCACCCAAGAACAGGCAAGCACCTGTTCCATATCGTGCCCAAATTTGGCTACAGCCACACATAACTCTGACTCTTTGCTCCATCCAGAGAGATAAAACATCGGCTGCCTAAGGGGAAAGGGAGTAACATCAGAACAACATAATTTAGCATAAATCATCTTCAATGTGGTATTGATTTTGACAAATACTGGTTTGGGCACAACTCCTCTGCTTATTTACCATACACCTTGGTTAAATCAGTTAAGCTTTCCTGGGGCCTCAGTTTCACTCTGTCAAAGGAAGTTACAAAAAGTAGCCCCCAAGGTCACTACCAGTTTTAGAACACCATAAAATGTTATAAGACCCTGAGATCCAAAATTATCTTTTCCAGAATAACAGAGGCCCCAATTCTGAAATGATTGTTAACTCAAAGAGTAAGTGCCAAATAAACGCACGAGGCATCCCAAGGCACCACTCCATAACTGGGGGGCTGCAGTCAACTATGCTGCCCTCTGGAAAGGTGTGGAAAGACATTAATTACAAGATGATAAAGATCAACCAGTTAAAGTCCTTGTCCCTACCAAAACTTTCAGAATTTCCTGCCCCCCCCAAAAAAAGTGTTAAGTTATTAACATTCTTTACACTCAATCCTTAGCATCTCTATTACTTCCAGACCTTAACCATTAACTTCATTCTGAGGCAGGGTAGCAGGGTGGAGAAATGGGTGGGGAAGAAATCTGCAAAATCTCATCAAACTCCCTCACTCCTACCCTCCTACCCTCGGGCTAAGCCTCTGCTGGGAACCACCTGTAAAACCTCCTGGCTTCAAAATGAATGACTTCCTTGATGCTCCAAGGTGCTGCCCATCTAAAGGGAGTTGCAGCTCTTATTTATTTCTCAGGCAAGTTATTAGCAAGCCACGTTTAGCCATAACAAGCCTTCTTACCCTATTAATGAAACAGATCCTTCTATCAAAAGGGAAGTCTTAAGGACCCCTCCTTGCCTTGTTTACAAAGCCCTTTCTATGATCTCAGTGGACCTACAAACTTTTAATAGAGGGGTTTTGGATTCCAGGGAAGACAAATTCTGAAATGTGGTCGGTTCGCATTAAGCCAAAGAAAACAAAGGGTGGATGGTCTGCAGTTGGCAAACTCAGAAAACACAGCTAGGTAGCAGGTGATGTTAAAAAAAAAAAAAAAAAAAAAAAAAAAACGCAAATCCCTGGGCAAATTGTGTAGCCAAGGGTGATCATTATAACTGGAGAGTTGTTACATAATTACTTGTTAACTCCTGACAAATACATACATAGCTACAAAATGCCATGGTTACCCTAGCATTGAAGCTAGTGTCCCCGGTGCAAGAGTCAAGGTTTCTCCAATTAATTTCATTCAAAGAAATAAGCAATCCTGGGACCTATTCCCTCCCAAGATAACTCGCTGGCTTTTACATATACAAAACAGCCTCCAGCAATTAAGCCAATTGCCTCTAGGGACGAAAATCAGTGTTTCCCCTTAATATTGATTTTTAAAGGGGAGAGGGGGACAGTCAGAGAGCTAAATATTTATCATCTCGATAAAAAAGACTTCCATTCCGAACTAGAAAACTGGAAGAGAAAAGCCGCCCCCCCACTCCGTCCCCGGCCAGCTGGCGCAAAACGTAAGCCCTCAGTGTCGGATGCACCGCATTCCAACATTTTTCAAAAAGTTTACGAGGATTTACCGAAGCGGCAAGGAGAAAAATAAAGCAGGCAGGAGCGGGGGAGAGCAAGCAGGAGGGTTTCGGCAGGGAAGGAGCCGGAGAAGCGCCCGGCGGCGCCGTGCAAGGCCCGGCAACAGGGAAGCGACCCGGCCCCCGGAGAGGGGGCGCCCCGGTGGCGCGCGGGGACTGACAGCCGCCCGGTCTCTGCCGCCGGGGGTCCCCAGCCCCTCCCCCCAGCCCGGCCCCCGCCTCCAACCCCCTCCCCGACCCTTCCCCCGCAGCGCCGGCGATGCCCGCTGGGCCAACTTGGCCCCGGGTCAGCGCTGCAGAGCGCTGCCCCGGTTGCCGGGGAGGCCGCCGGCGCCCTCACCTCCTTCTGCTTGGGGTCCTGCGGGTAGACGTCGGGCGGCCCGAGCCGGGGGCGCTTCAGTGGTCTCTGCTCATAGCTGAGAAGCCCGAAGGCGGCCATGATCTCTCATGTTAACCGGCGAAATGAATGAGAGTTGGAGCTGGAGCAGCCGCCTCTGAGCACCAGGGAGCAGCACTTTGCAGACAGACTCCCTCTCTGCCCCTCCTCGCTCGCTCGCTCGCTCGCTGGCTGTGGCGCTGCAGGCAGGAAGAAAGCAGGTTGGATGCTGCGCTGCCCGGCACGCAGACACGCACTGCTGGGGGCAGCCTCCGGCGGGCACCCGGCTGCGCTGGAGCCCGGGACGCGCCGCTCCGGGGGTGGCGGAGGGGCTGGAGGTCGGCCAGGGTCCTCCGCGGCGCCTGCCTCCCGCCCACCCCCCCACCCTGTCCCCAGGGGGAGGAGCAGCTGATGGGAACGTGTGACTTTTTTCACCAATGGACCCAAACCCACCCCAGCTGGGCGCAGGATGGGGGTGGGGGAGGGGCCCGAGGGGGGAAAAAACTTTTCTCGGCGCCTAGGCGGGTGGCTCAAGTGCTCGCCCCAGGCGAGGGTGGCCCTCCTCCCCCGAGGAGAGGCTGCGGAGCGGCCCGCCCCCGCCCCTCTTCCTCGCCAGGGACCCTGCCCCCGCTGCCACGCGCCCCGCAGACCCCGCCACCTGGGCGCGGACCCGGCCGGCGCGGAGGGAGGCAGACCCGGTGGGGGCGGGAGACGCAGGGACGCGACCGGTGGGACGCGGCCGGTGCCTCCTAGACGCCCGCCGGGCTCCGGTGGCGCATCCGCGGCTCGGGTCCCCTCCGCGGCTCCGGGCAGGCGCCGAGGCGCGCTGCTGGCGGCCGCGGCGGCTGGAGGGGGCCGCGCTCACGGTGGCGCGGGGCCGACTTAACCCTTTGCTGCCTCTCCAGGGGCTGGGGAACAGGGGTGAGAAGGGATGGCTGTGAGCGCCGACGGGGACAGCCGGCCCGCAGGCGTCTCGGCTCCTCCAGCCCGCCGCCGCCCTCCCCCCGGCCGCGGCTCCTCTTCCTCGCCACCCCCAGCCCCCAACAGTTTACCTGTTGGTCCGCGGCTAGCGGGCAGGGGCCGGCGGCGGCGGGGTCACTCCGGCGGCCGCAGCCTCCATCATTCGGGTCGGATGGGGGAACGGGATCTGGTTTTATGGGAGAGGTCTCTGCCTCGACCGGACGAGCGCCGGGGACGCCGCGAAGTTTGCCACCGTCTGGGGGCGGCGAGCGACGCCGGCTGGCCGCCGGCGTTCTCGCCCCCACGGCCCGGGAGCGCGAGCCTCCGAGTTGGCGGACGGCAGCGCGGCGGCCGCACTGAGCATGCCCAGCTCGGCGGCCGGACCGCGGAGGAGTTGGCTGCGAGCGCGCTCCGATCCGCCTCTCCGGGTTTTCGCAGCCGCAGAGCGCGCAGCCCGCGGCCCCAGCGCCGAGGCTGGCCCTGGGCGAAAGGGGCGCGGGAGGGAGCCCCCCACTGCGCCCGGGGCTGCGCCCTCCGCCTCGACCTCCCCAGAGGTCGCTGTCCCGGTGGCCTGGGCCGGAAACCTCACCTGCGCCGGGCGCGTGGTGGGAGGGGAGATGCTCCAGGGGACACCTTGGTCATCCGACCCGCCCCCGCTCGCTTCGGGGCGTGGGCACCCAGATGCGGAGCCACCTGCCGCGAGCACTGCGAGACCGGAGCCGCGGGGGCGGGCTCGGCCTGTCCCGAGGGACCCCGCGGGAGGCGCGCCCGGGAGAAGGCGCCCGCACTTGGCCGAGAATGATGGCTGCCACTGCTTGATGCCAGGATCTTGACAGTCACAGTCTCTGGTCGTACGACAACCTTACGAGCTCTAACTGTACCCTTTTTATGGATGGGGAAATGGAGTCCGTTCAAGAGATCCACTGGCCCGCTCACAGCCACAAGCTAGCCAGCTGGGGTTTGAGCCTACCACTGACTGATTCCAAGTCTGACCTATTCTCTTACGACTTGGAATCGGAAGGCCTGGGTTCCTAACCTGCCTCTGCCTAACTGTGCCACTTTTGTACGGCTCCTGATGTAGTAGATGCCCTGGAGATGTTGACTGAATCTGAATATCTACTTATACCTCTGCTAACTTTAAGCAAAGAGAAAGAAAGGTAGACCAGGCGATGGCAATGCAGTAGAGGCTAGTTCTTCACTCCTGACCCTGACCCTGACTGCAAACCCAGCCTGAGGCTGAGTCAGACCTTTATCTTTTGGCTTCCTTAGTCTGAGCACTTACTTCTAGACAACAACTACCCTCCTGCCTGCCGCAGGCATTTCCTGATCACCTTCCCCCCTTCCCCAGGGAGTTTCACTAATACCCCGGGTTAACTTCACAGCTGGACTTGCCCTTGTGACGTGGGCATCCATCAAATCTACTTCCCTTGCTTGAAAGGATGGTTTTTATTATCAGAGAAATTATCAAACAAACCAAAAAGCTGAAGAGATCATATACTGAGCCCCCAAGTACTCATCGCCCAGCTGTGACAGTTATCAAAGTTTCATTACTTTCGTTTCATCTGTCTACCCCATTCCCAACTCACTGGCATACACTAGTAAGGACAGTTTTATCCATTGTTGCAACTCAGATGCATAGCATGGGACCTGATACATAGTGAGAGTTCAAAAAAAAAGAAAAAAGAGACGTGGGCTTATGGGATGGATGATAGGTGGGTAATGTGTGGATGGATTGATGATTGCATCATTAGTGGCACTTTGGGAATATCTTGTGCTGCTGCTCAATCAAACTCCCCCTAGTCTGGGGGAGAAATGTAACCGAAATTCTTCCCTTGGGATACCTAGGCAAGCGCCTCCAAATCAAACGCTTTTGAAGCACTTAAAGTCTTATCTACCCATAAGGGTTGTATCTGAAAATCAAAATGTGTCAGTAGTGTGCCCTGGTGTTTGGGAAGAAAGGAAAGGAATAACTCTTCCTGTTTTCCCTTCTTAACTCCCTCCCTTGAGACTGTCTGGCATGAACTCTTTGACCTCTCAACGCACACACAAAGGGTGAAAAGCTTTCCCTAGAAATCACTACTACGTGGGCTGCCCTCACCCTGGCGCCTAAGAGTTTTGTAATCCACCCAATCTACCAACCCTGCTGCTTCTCCTCATCCCCCAGGCCCGGTTGGCTCTCACTCTGCAAATGTGGAATTCCCAGGCCCCATGTCTTCAAATGCTCACCTCTGCAGTCCTTGGAGTCTGGACTCTTGTAGGAAGCCCACTTCAAACTCCCCTGGCAAAGGGTGATTTTTTGGATTTCTTAGTGCCCTGCACACTCAATTCTTACTCTCTTCTTTTTAACACTTCATTACTTGTTGGCATGCACTCAAGTATGTCACACATAAGAGTTTTGTTCCCCCATCTCCAACTCACCATCTTGCTCTCCTATTCCCAAATTAGTCTTTAAGATGAGTAAGGCTGGCTTCATATGATGGGTTTAACCTGTAAGCAACTGTGTTCTGTGTTATTCTTGAACTTCCCACATGATCCTGGTTAATATAGCAGATAGGCATGAATTCTTATTGGATAACATGAGTCTCATTTGAAACTGTTCTTAAGGGGCATCTTTACTGAGCTAATGACCCCTCCTGGGTCCAGGAACAACATGCACAGAACAGGAATTACTCAGATGTAAGACCAAAAGCTCCCTAGACAGGGCCCAGCCTAGAACCTAGAGATGAGTGCAGGTTCCTGAGGAAATTCTGCATGCCTATCTAGGGAAAGGGATTGAAATGTGACTGAAAAAAGATAGATTATAAACCATTTCAAGCTTATGGGGCTATATCCCCCAAGTATAAAGCTAACTCTTCACTGCTGCTAACTCCCCAAAAGGGGTTGACTCCCCAAAGGGGGTTAGCAAGTGTTTAAAAGCTGATTCTGGCCGGGCTTGGTGGCTCAGCCTGTAATCCCGCGCCTTTGGGAGGCTGAGGTGAGTGGATTGCCTGAGCCCGCGGGTTCGGGACCCGCCCAGGCAACTTGGCGAGCCTCATCTCTACAATAAATCAAAAAATCAGCCGGGCATGGTAGCACGCGCCTATAGTTCTAGCTACTTGGAAGGCTGAGGCGGAAGGATCGCCGGAGCTCAGCAGGTCGAGGCTGTGGTGGCCGGGAGCGGCCACTGCACTCCAGTCTGGACGACAGAGTGAGACTTCAACTCAAAAAAAATAAAAATAAAAAGTTGATTCTGGCCAGGCACAGTGGCTCACGCCTGGCATCCTAGCACTTTGGGATTCCGAGATAAGAGGCTTGTTGAGCCCAGGAGTTCAAGACCAGCCTGGGCAACACAGCAAGACCTCATGTCTCCAAAAATAAAAAAATCAAAAACTTAGCCAGGCATGGTGGTGTGCACCTGTAGTCCCAGTTTCTCACGAGGCTAAGGAGGAAGGATCACCTGAACCCAGGAGGTAGAGGCTACAGTAATCCATTATCAAGCCACTGCAGAATAAAACCCTGACTCAAAAAAAATTGACCCTTTTTCTTGAATCACATTTAAGGATTCCTCAAAGATTCCTTAGCACCAGGAACCTCCCTATGAATGTTCCCTCTGCAAGCCCCGGCTTTCTGCATCCTTCAAGGAGTCCCTCTCGGTTGGTATCTTTTTTGTGCTTTGGGTCAACATCACTTTAAGATAGTGCATGTGTGGCTCTCTCTCCCTACAATTGATCTGCCAGAAATACCCAGATGTCCTTTGTCTGCACATACACTAGTGCAGGCATTTCCTAACCAACCTTCTCTCTTTGCCCACCATGAACACACTCTGCAAGCCACAATTCTCCCTCCACCTTCAAGTTCTCCAGTCTGGGTCAGAGACCAGTCCCTCAGTCAGAGACCAGTTCCTTCTGCAAGCTGGAACAGTCAGAGACCAGTTCCGTCTGCAGACTGCAGAAGACAAACATCAAATGCCCAGATCTGTGGTCCCCTCGAAGTTATATTCACAAGGTAGGAATAAAATTTCTTTGGTAAAAGGCAGAGACACAATCACATTTCTAGAGCAGATTTTTAAAATAAGAATAGAGAATGGTTAGGCACAGAAGCAGGGTTTGGCTCATCAGAAGCTGTGGTCCAGCTGGGCACGGTGGCTCATGCCTGTAATCCCAGCATTTTGGGAGGCCAAGGCAAGAGGACTGCTTGAATCCAGGAGTTTGAGACCAGCCTGGGCAATATAGTGAGATCTTGTCTCTACAAAAGAAAAATTGTTTTAAAATAATTAGCCAAGGCCAGGCATGGTAGCTTACACCTGTAATCCCAGCACTTTGGGAGCCCAAATTGGGGAGAAGATTGCCTGAGCCCAAGAGTTCAAGAACAGTTTGGGCAACTTGGTGAGCCCTTGTTGCTACAATAAATTTTTTAAAAATTAGCAAGGCATGGTGGCCCACACCTGCAGTTCCAGCTCCTTGGAAGGCTGAGGCAGAAGGATCGCCTGAGCCAAGCAGGTTGAGGCTGTGGTGGCCATGAGCATGCCCCTGCACTCCAGCCTGGGCAACAGAGTGAGACTCCAACTCAAATAAATAAGTAAATAAATAAATAGCCTTGCATGGTGGTGCACCCCTATAGTCTCAGTTACTCAGGAGGCTAAGGAAGAAGGATTGACTGAGCCTAGGAGGTCGAGGATGCCATGAGCCATGATCATGCCACTGCACTCCAGTCTGAGGGATAGAATGAGAACTTGACTCAAAAAAAAAAAAGAAGAAGAAGAAAAAATGCTGTGGACTTTTGAATCCTATTTTACATATTAGCAGGTGGGACTTCAGAGCCAAAGCCACTGGCCTAAGACCATTGAGTTAGCAAGGGGCAAAGCAAAGGGGCTCTGACTCCCAAACTTGTGCTCATTATTGTCCATGTGCTACATGTATTAATTATCATTTACACAATGCATATAAAAGTGAGCCTCGGAAGACAGTTCTGGTATAAGAGAAGCAAGACTCCTGACAGCTCACTCTGGCATGGCAGCATACTTCCACTCGAGTGGAAAGAAACAATTCTCAGTGCAGTGCCTGTAGGTGAAGTAATTAAAGTTGCTAGGTTTCCTCGTGGGATTGTTGCTTGTCCAGGTGTAGATATTATTGTGTTTTGTTAACAGATTGTCTACAAGCAGTCTTGCTTACTTTCCGTTTTTCTTATATCCCCATTACATTTGAATATATTTCTCTTATGCCTCCTTTTGAATCAAAAAAGAAAATTTTCTTCTTTCTTTTAGCCCACAGAAAGATGAGAATGAATGACTTGGAAAGTTGGATCGGAATAGAGAAAAGATAAATGAAGGATTAAAATTGGGAAGTTTCATTCAAATTGGTTTTTGTTTTTGTCTTTGTTTTTTTGAGTCAGAGTTTCACTCTATCACCCAGGGTAGAGTACAGTGGCACACTCATGGCCTCCACAGCCTCGACCTACTGGGCTTAGGTGATTCTTCCACCTCAACTTTCCAAGTAGCTGTAACTACAGGCATGCACCACCATGCCCAGTTAATTTTTCTTGATTTATTGTAGAGACAAGGTCTCACCAAGTTGCCCAGGCTAGTCTCAAACCCCTGGGCTCAGGCAATCCCCTTAATGCCCCCTCCCAATGTGCTGGGATTACAGGTGTGAACCATCATGTCCGGCAATTTTGTTGTGTTTTTAATAGGGCTAGGTGTGGTAGCGCATGCCTGTAGTTTCTTTCTTTTTAATGTAACTTTTTTTTTTTTTTTGGTAGAAATGAGGTCTTGCTATGTTGCCCAAGCTGGTCTTGAACTCCTAGGCTCAAGCAATCCTCCTACCTCTTCCTCCCAAAGTGCTGGGATTACAGGCATGAGCCACCAAACACAGCCCAATGCCCATAATTTCAGCACTTTGGGAGGCCAAAATACTCAAGGCTAGGGAGGCCAAGATCACTCAAGGCTAGGCAATCAAGAACAACCTGGGCAATGTAGTGAGGCTCCCATCTCTATTTTTGAAAAAAAAGAGAGAGAGATTGGGTTTTTAATATAGCATTTATGCTTATCAGGATGTAAAGAATACAGACACTAAGACTCTTAAATAGCACTGACTAAATAGAATTATATTGCTAGCCAAATATGTACTTTAAAATTTTCTGGTAGCCATATTAGAAAAGAAATAGATAATTGATTTTAATGGTACATTTGTTTAACCCAATATAGCCAAAATATTGTCATCTCAATATGTGATTATTATAAAATGTGTTAATAAGATATTTTACTTTATTACTTACATTAAGTCTTCTAAATCTGGCATGCATTTTGTACTTACAGCACATCTCATTTCAGGCCAGCCATGTTTCATGTGTTCAGTAGTCACATGTGGCCACTGGCTGTCATATCAGTCAGCTCAGCTCCAAAGGGAGGTCCAGTCCTCATGAACCTGTAACATATGGGATCTTAATCATGTCACTGAGGAAGCAGATGGGTTTCCAAATTGAAAGAACAAAAGTAATGAAAGAAATAAAGCAAGAGAAAGGTGAAGTAAAGAAGAAAAGTAGGCAACTTGGAAAGACAGTAGGTACCCAAAGAGATTTAACCTCATTCACTAGCAAGAGGATGTCTGCCACATTTACAAAAAAGAAGCCTGGCTGATTGGTTTCTGGAAAGAGAGGGACCACATAAACTTAGATCACTGTTCATCAGGGTCATATATTCAGCTTTTCAGCCCCAGAATCTTGTTTTGCCAGCGTACCCAGAGCAGTTCAAACTCTACAGGGCAGACACATCCTAAACACACTCAAGAGTTCAGAAGAAAATCAGAATACTGATTTATTGATACATGGGAATGCCCCTTTCCAACAGCCAAAATATGTATATCCTCTGATTCATATCACCCCCTTGCTAGTTTTTAAAAGTTTATTATCAAACCAAATTAGTAGCAGAAGTTTGTTTAGCGAGCATGAAATTAAAAACAGGGATTGGATAGTCTTCAAGGAGCATTCACTCAAACTGGCCCACAGAACTCACCTCCCTTGTGACACGAATGGAATAGATGTCACACCATGCCCATTGGTGGATATACAGACATATTATTTTTTTTTTTTTTTTTTTTTGAGTTGGAGTCTCACTCTGTCGCCCAGACTGGAGTGCAGTGGCCGCTCCCGGCCACTGCAGCCTCAGCCTGCTGGGCTTCTGCGATCCTTCCACTTCAGCCTTCTGAGTAGCTGGAACTACAGGCGCGCGCTACCACGCCCGGCTGATTTTTTTTTTTTTTTTTTTTTTATTGTAGAGAAGAGGTCTCGCTGCCCAGGCAGGTCTCGAACCCGCGGGCTCAGGCAATCCTCCCAAAGGCGCGAGATTACAGGCTGAGCCACCGAGCCCGGCTCAGACATATTATTATTATCCCAGGTGGTTTTTTTTTTGAGTTAGAGTCTCACTCCATCACCCAGACTGGAATGCAGTGGTACACTCACAGCCACCCCAGCGTCGACCTGCTGGGCTCCAATGATCCTTCCACCTCAGCCTTCCAAGAATCCAGAACTACAGGTTGGTCTCAAACCCGTGGGCTCAGGCAATCCACTCGCCTCGCCCTCCCAAAGTGCTGGGATTATAGGCTAAGCCACCGAGCCCAGCTTTATCCCAAGCTTTTATTATTTACCTCATACCAGATTGGTGGTCCACAAACATTTGTTTCTTTCTTTTGGGCTTGCACAGTCACTTTTGGGTTCTAGGAAAATCTGTCTACACTGGGTCAGCTTCTCCAATGGCATCAGTCTATTAGAGCTGAGAAGAACCTGCCCCTTTAAGTGTGCTATGTCTTACAGCTTCCCTCAGAGGGCTGGCTCACCTGCCAGCTCCTGCAGCTTAAGAGAGTGAGAGTCCTACTTTATGGAGACCTCTGCTAATCAGGCCTGGTTTCAGGCTTTCCTGGTGTGAAGAGAGAGACAGAAATGGAGACAGAGACTGAAAGAGAGAGACAGACAGAGAGAAAGCAGCAGACAGAGACTGAAAGAGAGAGACAAAGAGACAGTCAGAGATGGAAAGAGACAGAGACAAAGGCAGATAGGAGACAGAAAGACAGATTACTTTTCAGTTACACAACAATTGATTAGGTTAATACTTTTTTATTGTTAACTAGTTAGGAATCCAGTCTATCATCTATTAGTTTCAAATTATAACTTCTCTGTTAGGGTGGGTTACATCTGATGAGAGTTAATCTTATAGTCATAATTATTCATTGTATTGCGTTCTCAGAGGAATATTTCCTTTTCCAGTCCTAGGGACATCCTCTTTACTTTCTTATATACCTGCTATAGTCACACAGAGCAAGAAAGCATGGAAAATATATTAGATGGCAGGATCTGGATTTTCTTTTTTTTTTTTTTTTTGAGTCAGGGTCTCACTCTGTCACCCAGGCTGGAGTGCAGTGGCACAATCATGGCTCACTGAAGCCTCGACCTCCTAGACTCAGGTGATCCTTCTACCTCAGCCTCTGGAGTAGCTGGGACTACAGGCATACACTACCATGCCTGGCTAATTTTGGGGGGGATTTTCTGTAGTGATGTGGGTCTTGCTATGTTGCCCAAGCTGGGCTCAAACTCCTGGGCTCAAGGAGTCCTTCCACCTCAGCCTCCCAAAGTGCTAGGATTACAGGTGTAAGTCACTACACCTAGCCCAGAATCAGGATTTATACAGAATATCTTTTTTTCTTTCTTTGTAGAGACGAGATCCCGCCAAGTTGCCCAGGCTGTTGTCAAACTCCTAACCTCAGACAATCTCTCCTCAGCCTCCTGAAGTACTGAAATTACAGGCGTGAGCCACCATGCCTGGCCAGAATATCATGACAGATTGAAATGATGACCTAAATGTAACAGGATCAACTTTTGTATAAGAACAAAATCTGTTTTCTCCATCTACTGGACATGTCTAAGACTGTTTGGTATCAACTGTTTGCTAAATCTAAAGTTTAAATTCTAAACAGTAAAAAATAAATGCTGCCAAGACTTTGCTCTCAGTAGCATTTGGGGAATAGTATAGCACAAATCAATTACTTGGATCCTTTATATAATCATATTTTTTATTAGTATTGTTAAACCATTGCCCAACATTTTAACCACTATGCCTCTTCCCAAGGCTTTTAACGAACATGAGAGAAGGGAAAGCACTTCTTGGCTACAGTTGTGGTATGTGGACCTGCAGAGTGAATATAAAAATTATGTCTCAGCCAGGCACCGTGGCTCAAGCCTGCAATCTCAGCACTGTGGGAAGCCGAGGTGGGAGTATTACATGTGTCCAGGAGTTCAAGACCAGCCTGGGCAATTTAGCGAGACCTCGTCTCTACAAAAAATAAAAAAAATTAGCCAGGTTTTGTGGTATGTGCCTATAGTCCAGCTACTCAGGAGGCTAAGATGGAAGGATCATCTGAGCCCTGGAGGTCAAGGCTGCAGTGAGCCGTGATTATGCCACTGTACTCCAGCCCAGGCAATAAAGTGAGACCTTGACTTTAAATATATATATTTAAAGGCAGAGCAAATGTCTTAATGCAGTGGCTCACACCTATAATCCCGGCATTTTAGGAGGCCAGGGCAGGAGGATTGTTTGAGCCCAGGAGTTTGGGATCATTCTGGACAGCATAGTGAGACCTCATCTCTACAAATAATCAAAAAATAAACCAGGCGTGGTGACACATGCCTGTAGTCCCAGAGGCTGAGGCAGTAGAATCACCTGAGCCCAGGAGGTCAAGGCTACTGTCAGCCACGATTGTGCCACTGTATTCTGGCCTGGGCAACAGAGTGAGACTCTGACTGAAATAATAATAATAAATAATTTTAAAAATAAAAATAAATGGCACAAGTGCAAAGATACATGGTTTCAACAAGATAGTGAAATCTAATGTGGTAAGTAAGGCAAACACTGGCAGACACTGCTTGTTCTCTACCTGATGTCTTTATTCCTTTTCTTTCTTACTAACAAAATCCTGATTTTGTTCTGGGGTGCAACGTGCAGGCTAAATATCCATACCCTCCTGGATTTTTATCTTGCACCTAGGGATGGCCATGTGGCACACTTCTAGCTAATAAGACACAAGCTTAATTTCACGAGGGATTCTGAGAATGGTTTTGCTTTCCTGATGCAGGCAACACCCCTTAGCTCCTTCTTTCTTCTTGCCTGGGCTTTAGATATTATGACTGGGCTCCTGTGGCCATACTGTGTTCAAGAAGTTGGAAATACAGTACGAGGAAAAGGCAAAGATAATCAGAGATGTGAGTCCTGATTTTAATTGGCCACTGGACCAGTACCAAAAGTCATCTACACCCAGATTTCTGCTTATATGAGGCAAAAGAATCCTCTTTAATGAAGTCAATGTTAGTTGACTTTCTTTGTAATGAACGTATTATTCTATTTCCCATGAAGGTATTAATCCACCCCACCGTGTTGCACTGAAATACAAGGAGTAAGCAAAAATAGTTGCCATATAAAGAGGAATACAGGAAAAGTGGTGGCCTCAGGGAAGAGGCCAGCTTTAGCAAGATAGGAGGCAGGAGGTGAAAGTGTTAGAGGAGAAATTGTGCAGGTAGGACAACTTGCTAGTTCTAGAGAAATAATTTCAGAGGCCAGAATGAGCCAATGTGGCGGCTCACACCTATAATCCTGGCACTTTGGGAGGCTTAGTCAGGAGGATCACTTAAGCCCAAGAGTTCAAGACCAACTTCGGCAACATAGTGAGACCTTGTCTCTACAAAAAAGATAAATAAATAAGCCAGGCTCGGTGGCTCAGTCTGTAATCCCGCGCCTTTGGGAGGCTGAGGTGAGTGGATTGCCCGAGCCCACGGGTTCGAGACCCGCCTGGGCAGCGAGACCTCATCTCTAAAATAAATAAAAAAATCAGCCGGGCGTGGTAGCGCATGCCTGTAATTCCGGCTACTCGGAAGGCTGAGGCGGAAGGATCGCCGGAGCCCAGCAGGTCGAGGCTGCGGTGGCCGGGAGCGGCCACTGCACTCCAGTCTGGGTGACAGAGTGAGACTCCAACTCAAAAAAAATAAATAAATAAATAAATAAATAAATAAATAAGCCGGGCTTGGTGGCTCAGCCTATAATCCCGCGCCTTTGGGAGGCTGAGGTGAGTGGATTGCCTGAGCCCGCGGGTTCGAGACCCACCTGGGCAGCGAGGCCTCATCTCTACAATAAATCAAAAAATCAGCTGGGCGTGGTAGTGCATGCCTGTAATTCCGGCCTGTAACTCGGAAGGCTGAGGCGGAAGGATGGCTGGAGCCCAGCAGGTCGAGACAGCGGTGGCCGGGAGCGGCCACTGCACTCCAGTCTGGGTGACAGAGTGAGACTCCAACTTAAATAAATAAATAAATAGCCCACATATGTAGTTCCAGCAGTTGGAGAGGTTGAGACGGGGGGATCACTTGAAGCCAGGAGTTTAAGGTTATAGTGAACTACGACTGCACCACTGCACTCCAACTTGGACGACACAACAAAACCCTGTCTCAAAAAAAATAAAAATAGCCAGAGCGGAAAAGAATAAAGAGAGGAGGGATGGAAGCCTGGAACAGCAAGATATACAAAGCTTCATGAGAATGATAGCATGGAAGTGGGTCTGTTGACTGTGGGGCTAGGGGTTACACTTCGAACCTTGACCAGTGAGAACAGAAGTAAGAGGTGTGATGAATTCGGTCTCCAAGTCTCTTTCAGCACAGAAACCTTGTTGTCTTCCCAAAGGGATTACCAGGTTGCACCAACGGGGCCATCATCTTTCCACATCCTTGGTTAGAAAAAAAAAAAAGGAGAAATGCCATCCCTTTGGCCTCTCTGGAGAATCTCCTTGCAGGTTTAAAGCTAAATAATGAAACCTGGCAATTTCAGCGATTCCCTTTAAATCTCTCCAGAGGGAGAAACAGAAGCAGCAGCAGCCCCGGGGAGGAGGAGGGACTGCAGCCACAGGGTCTGCTAGGGCAGGGTGAGGGAGGCATGTTGCCCTCTCCTCTGGTAATTGGTCCACAAGGGCTGTTATCTCCCCAAGGAGGCTGGTATTCTCCTCCCTGAGCCTTCATAGTCCCAAAGCAGAGTGACAGCCTGTGCCTGCTAGATCATCCACGTTGCCATGGCAACAGGCTTGCCCCTGGAGCAGTAGGTTCATGGCAAAATGATCAAGCCTCTCTTAAAGGTTGCTGATGTGGGTTTGACCAAGAATGCAGGCCAGGTGGGTGACTAGGAAGAATTGGAGCCAAGAGTATTCTGGGTAGGAATTTTATCCTAAATCGTCAAAAGCCTGAAGAAGAGTCTGAGAATGAGTCCAAGCTCAATCCAATCTGCCAGGGATCAAGATGGAAGAAGCAGAATCTGGTCATCAAGTCTAAGGCACATCCCTGTGATGGATTTGGTGGAGAGGAGGGGACTAGAGGGTGGTGGTAGTAAGAGTAAGGGAAGAAGCTAGAGCAACAGAGGCTGGAGTATCTGCATGTTTGCAATTCCTTCTCTTTGGCAGCTAGCCACATGATGTGGTGGCTTAGCTGTATTAATATTCAGGGACTCTGGGTGGACACAGGCTGCCCCAACCCTGTTTGGCCATGGATAGCTCACTTTCAACCCCATTCTTGCTCTGAGTCAAGGAAAACCAATTCTGATGGTGTCCTAGGACTCCATCCTCATCTCTTACTCAGTCCTTTCACTTGGAGGGAGTTCTCAGCATCTCTCTGTGGGCCCATAAAACTGTACATACCACCCTGGATATCTGGTCGGTCTCTACGGCCAGACATGGTTCCTAGTTGGTGCTTAGCTGGAACAAATCCACAACTCTCTGGGTTGGGGCCTGGTGGAATCTATACTCCATAAGGGAAAGGTCTTGTCTGAAGAGTTTATCACTTTATCCCTAACATATAGCAAAGAGCCTGTCACATAGAAGGATCTCAGTAAATACTTACTGAATGACTGATTAAATGAATGGGTCACTGACAACTTTCCTAGTTCTTTTTTTTTTTTTTTTTTGAGTTTGGAGTCTCACTCTGTTGCCCAGGCTGGAGTGCAGTGTGCACACTCACAGCCACCCCAGCGTCAACCTGCTGGGCTCAGGCGATCCTTTCACCTCAGCCTTCCAAGTAGCTGGAACTACAGGCGTGCACTACCACACCCAGCTAATCTTTTGATTTATTGTAGAGACGCGGTCTTGCCAAGTTGCCCAGGCTAGTCTTGAACTCGCAGGCTCAGGCAATCTTCTGGCCTTGGCACCTCCTAAAGTGCTGGGATTTCAGGCTTGAGCCACTGTGCCCGGCCCCTAGTTCTTGCCTACTCCAGGTTACTGAACTCTCCTGTGGGTTCCTCCACTGTCATAGTCCTACTTCTTCCAGAATAGAACCTCTTAAATCCAAGATCTTCCATCTATTTGTCACCGAAAGCATCTGTGGCCAGGCATGGTGGCTCACGCCTGTAATCCCAGCACTTTGGGAGGCCAAGACAGAAGGATTGATTGCTTGAGCCGGCGAGTTCAAAACCAGCCTGAGCAACAAAGTGAGACCTCATCTCTTCAAAATAAAAAAATTAGCTGGGCATGGTGGCATGTTCCTGTAGTCCCAGCTATTTGAGAGGCTGAGGCAGATGGATCATCTGATTCCAGGAGGTAGAGGCTGCAGCGAGCTGTGATTATGCCACTGCACTCCTGCCTGGGCAACAGAGTGAGACCCTTGCTCAAAAAAAAAAAAAAGAATGAATGAATAAATGAATGAATCTGTGACCAGAGATTCCTGGTTATTCACCTCGGTGGACCCATAGACACCAATGCCAGCCTGGAGTAGGACAAGATGTCAAATGTTCCTTTAGCCACTGCAGTAGTAACTTGTGTATCCCCTTTGGTGATGCCAGCATTAGTCCCCTGACCCAGACCCTGGTCCAGCCTACCTCCCTTTTTTCATGAACTAAGGACTTGTCAGCCTTCCCAGGAAGGCGTGCAGACTTTATGAGAGTTGTGGCAATACTGTAGATGAGCCGGGCTAGGTGGCTCAGCCTGTAATCCCGTGCCTTTGGAAGGCTGAGGTAAGTGGATTGCCTGAGCCCGCGGGTTCGAGACCCGCCTGGGCAGCGAGACCTCATCTCTACAATAAATCAAAAAATCAGCCAGGCGTGGTAGCGCATGCCTGTAATTCCGGCTACTCGGAAGGCTGAGGCAGAAGCATCGCCGGAGCCCAGCAGGTCGAGGCTGCGGTGGCCGGGAGCGGCCACTGCACTCCAGTCTGGGTGACAGAGTGAGACTCCAACTCAAAAAAAAAAAAAAAGTAAAATACTGTAGATGGACTTGAGGCTCTCCCAGGAACAACAGCCTAGGAATAAAAACTAGAATTATAGTCATGTCATTCCACTCTGCGTCACAACTGAAGAAATGTAAAGTCTCTCCCTAATATGCTAAATAAAATCATATCTATATACATATCTGTTTTTATTTTCTTATAGCACTTACCAATATTTAAAATTACTTATATTTGTTGTGCGGGGTTTTTTTTTTAATCAGTCTCTCTCACTGGGATGTAGACTCTATGATGTTAGGAACTTTGTCAATTTTTTTTTTTTTTAGTTGAGTCTTACTCTGTTGCCCAGGCAGGAGTGCAGTGGCACACTGCTCACGGCCACCGCAGCCTCGACCTGTTGGGCTCAGGCAATTCTTCTGCCTTAGCCTTCCAAGTAGCTGAAACTACAGGGATGCGCCACTACGCCTGGCTAATTTTTTGATATATTGTAGAGATGAGGTCTCACCAAGTTGTCCAGGTTGGTCTCAAACCCATGAGCTCAGGCAGTCCTCTCACATTGGCCTCCCGAAGCGCTGGGATTATAGGTGTGAGCCAACGCACCTGACCTGTCCTTTTTTTGTTTGTTTGTTTGTTTTTTGAGTTGCAGTCTCACCATGTCACCCAGGCTGGAGTACAGTGACATAATCACAGCTCACTGAGGTCTTGACCTCCTGGGCTTAGGCGATTCTCCCACCACAGTCTCCTGAGTAGCTGGAACTATAGGCATGCCACCACACCCGGCTAATTTTTCATTTTCTTTCTTTTTTTTTTCTTATAGAGATGAGATCTGGTTATGTTGCCCAGGCTGGTCTCAATCTCCTGGGCTCAAGCAATCATCTCACCTCAGCTTCCTAAAGTGCTGGGGTTATAGAAATAAGCCCCTGTGCCTGGCTGCATTTTACTATTTAAACAGTAGGTGTCCAGTAACTGTTGAATGGATGAATTAATAACTCTGGATGTCCTCGGAGTGGGCCTTCAGTGTGCCTAGGAATCCGATTATCTGACCGCCTGCGAAATGCCCATTTTCCTCTTCACTTGTTGATCTTGTGATGGGCCTTGGATGGCCACCACACTGCCAAGGGACTGGCATATCCTTTGCTATCAAAACCCCCAGTGCCATATTCCACCCATATCTACCAAAACCACACTGCACCCAGGAGGCTGTTCAGCTGGGCCCAAGCCTGTATTACCGACCCTGATAACATACCAGTGTGGACATGCCTGGCTGGGCTCCCACTGAAGAGGAGGTAATCTCTTTCCCCCACCCTTTTTTATTACCCACATCCCCAAACAAGGCTGCCTTGAGCTTTCAGATATTTTTAATAAAAATAACTCCTTGCTCTTCACACTTAGCCCCCTTGCCCAGGAAGCTGGCACTAGCCCCTCAGTGCTATACCAGAAAGCGGTATTGGACTAAGCATGCTAGTGGTCTCTTTTTATCTTTCTCTGGCTTTTTTTTTTTTTTTTTTTTTAGTCTCACTCTGTTGCCCAGGTGCCTGAGCTGGAGTGTAGTGGCATGCTCATGGCTGCCGCAGCCTTGACCTGCTGAGCTCAGGCCATCCCTCAGCCTTAGCCTTCCAGGTACCTGGCACTACAGGCACACGCCACCATGCCCAGTTTTTTTTTTTTTTTTAAATTTATCATTAGAGATGAGGTCTTGCCAAATTGTCCAGGCTGATCTTGAACCCCCGGACTCAGGCAGTTCTCTTGCCTCTACCTCCCAAGGTGCTGGGATTACAGGCATGAGCTACCACGCCTGGCTCCTTCTCTGACTTTTATCCACCAAAGTCCCTTAATTTCTCTTCTTTTGGTTTCTAGGAAAGTCTCTACCACCCTGTCTTCCCCTAGCATGACTTGACATGTCTGAATCCTCCTGTGGACATAGTTAGAGCAGCAGCCAGGATAGCCACAACATAAGGAGTTTGAATTGTATCCTGTGGGTGACAAGGAACAAATGAAGGCCTTGGATAAGGATATTATCTTAAAGAACCAGTGCCTTAGAGATAGGTATTTATTGTCCATATGTGGGATGAGACCCTAGGATGCCTTCGGTCATTGTAATTCACCCCCTCCAAAAGGTCCTGATTGGACAGGATTCCACTTTCTTCCCATACTTCTGTGGGAGTCAATAGTTCTCTCTGACATTTTCTGGCTTCCTGGGCACATAGTAGGTAGATATGATTGTTAATTGTGTGTGTCAACATGACCGTGTTATGAGGTACCAGATTTTGGGTTAAACATTTTTGGGTATGTCTGTGAGGATGTTCTGGATGGGATTAATATTTGAATCTATGGACAGAGTAAAGCAAATTACCTTTCCCAGTGTGGGTGTGCATCATCCAACCCACTGAAGACCTGAACAGAATAAAAGGCTAAGAAAGTTGTGTTGTTGGTTTTTTTTTTTCGGTTGGGTGTGGTGGCTCACGCCTGTAATCCTGCACTTTGGGAGACAGAGGCGAGAGGATTGCCTTAGTCCAGGGGTTTGAGACCATCCTCCACAACTTGGTGAGACCTCGTCTCTACAATAAATCCAGGAAAATTAGCTGGACATGGTAGGGTGCGTCTGTGGTTCCATTTGCTTGGAAGGCTGAAGCAGAAGGACTGCCTGAACACAGCATGTATAGGCTGCGGTGGTCGTGAGTGTGCCCCTGCACTCCAGCCTGGGCAACAGAGTGAGACTCCAACTCAAATAAATAAATAAATACGTTTTTTTTTTCTCTCTATCTGTATGATTGTCTTCTAGCTTAGACATCAATCTTCTCCTCCCAGACTTGAGCTTGGACTGGAACTTACACCACTGGCTCTTCAGGTTCTCAGACATTCAGATTAGAACTGGATCTATACCATCAGCTCTCCTGAGTCTTCAGTTTACCAACTGTGGGTTTAGGACTTCTTAACCTCTATCATTGCATGAGCCAATTCCCCATAGTAAATCAAATACATATATAATATACATTATATTATATATACTGTCTATATTTTATATATGTGTATATATAAGATATCCTATTAGTTCTGTTTCACTGGAAAATATACCTAATACATAGGATTTCACTTCATGATCCTCAGTGGATGGGTGGTGTCAGATGACCACTTGTGGCCAATGAATTGTGGTCATGTCACTTCTGCAGAGCATTTAACTTCAGATGTGAGACACTTCAGGACTCGCTTTCCCTCTGGTGTGATGAGTCCACACAACCAGGAACTCTACAACTGAAAGGACGTGGTGGTGGTGATGGTACTGGCAGGGGATGTGCCACACTGGAGCCATTACCATAACTACCTACCATATCTGGCAAACCAAGATGGTGGCTACTCCAACAACCTGGATCCTGGGAGCTTCAGAGCAGCAGACCCTCCACCACTAACCTGTGAAGGCCAGGTAGAATGAATGAGAGAGCAACCTTCTAGTCTTGAGCCACTTGAGGTTTGGGGTTGTTGCCACAGCAAAGCCTAGCCTATCCTGACTGATGCATTTCCTTTTCTCCTTTCTTCTCTGTTTTTCTTGACAAGTAATTAATAACTTCCAGGAGACCCTTGAAACCTTCCTTCCTGAACAGGAGCCTATAGGGGCTTCAGAACCAAGAAGAATTCTGGAAAAAAATCACAAGAGCAACCCTTTATATGAATCATGCTGCTACATCCTTACCGTGTAACCATAGGTGGTTGGAACCATGCAACCATCCACTTAAATGGTACTGATTTTCCATAAAGCACAAATAAGCTATAGAAATGTTTTCTTTTCAGTATTGCGGAGAAGGGGATATCAAGCTTTCCTCTTTTCACCAGTCTCTCGTTAGTTCCTCTTCTGGAAGCTGGGGTGGGGAGGGAGAGAATCAGTGATCTGGTCAGCATTCCAGGGTACTTGTGGACCAGGTTTGTTTATTTGTTTTGTATTAGGTTTGCACTCTGTTGCCAAGGCTGGAGTGCAGTGGCATAATCATGGCTCACTGCAGCCTCAAATTCCTGGGCTCAGGTAATCTTCCAGACTCAGCCTCCCAAGTAGCTGGAACTACAGGCACATACCACAATGCCCAGCTAATTATCTTATTTTATTTTACTTTTTGTAGAGACAAGATTTTTTTTTTTTTTTGAGTTGAAGTCTCACTCTGTTGCCCAGACTGGAGTGCAGTGGCCACTCCCGGCCACCGCAGCCTCTACCTGCTGGGCTCCAGCGATTCTTCCGCCTCAGCCTTCCAAGTAGCCAGAATTACAGGCATGCGCGACCACGCCCGACTAATTTTTTGATTTATTGTAGAGATGAGGTCTCGCTGCCCAGGAGGGTCTCGAACCCGCGGGCTCAGGCCATCTACTCACCACAGCCTCTCAAAGGCGCGGGATTACAGGCTGAGCCACCGAGCCCAGCTGAGACAAGATCTTGCTACATTGGCCAGGCTAGTCTCAAACTCCTGAGCTCAAGCAATTCTGCAGCTTAGCCTCCCAATGTGCTGGGATTACAAGTTTTAAAGGCATAAACACACATTCCCACTCATTTGGCTTGTATTTCTTAACTTTCTTTCTCAGTGCATTGGCAGAGTTAGGCAAGGTCTGGCCCTTGTGATGGACTATCCTCTCATTCATCTTCCTCGCTCTGCAAGACTAAGTCCGTGGATTTGGGACCTTTCATCTTTCTCTTTGTCTTTCCTTCTTAGGCTCCCAAAATTTGGATTTAGAGGTACGTGGTGGGGAATAGAAAGCCCCACTTAGGCCACCAGCTTTTTTCCAGAGCTCATTTTGATGTTGTCAACAAGTGTGGTGACCCGTATTGTGTCAACTTAATGAAACCAGAATTGTACTCCACAGATTTCTCTTCCCTGTGTACTTCTGAATCTATGTAGACCAAAGAGACACTGTGTACAAGATTCAAGTGGTGGAAGTGCAGCATCCTTTCACCCTTGGCACACTTGGGAGGTCAACCAGGGTCACCAGGCACTGTTGCAGCTCACGTCGTTGACAGTTGCTGGCTGGCCTTGTTGGAGTGTGCAGTCTCTGGAATGCACTCCATCAGCTCCCACGTGGTCCTCTTTCTCTGACTCTTGAATTGGTGCTTGTTTAGCTGTGACAGGCACCTGCATCTCCTGCAGGACTCCTTGTTATCAGAGTGAGAGGTCTGGAGGCATCGGAAGGCAAATTGGGTTTCAGCTTGTCCTTGTAAATTTAAGTTTAGCCTTAAGGGTCCAGCTTGTCCTTGTGGGTCTAGCTCATCCCTATGGTTTCAGCTCATCCATGTGGGTCCAGCCCAGCCTTGTGTGTCCAGCTCATCCCTGTGGGTCCAGCTCTTCCCTGTGGTTCCAGCTCATCCTTCTGTGTCCACCTCATCCCTTGTGTCCAGCTTATCCCTGTGGTTCCAGTTCATCATTGTGTGTCCAGCTGGTTCCAGCTCATCCTTGTGGGTCCAGCTCATCCCTGTGGTTCCAACCCATCCCTGTGGGCCCAGCTCATTCTCATGTGTCTAGTACATCCCTGTGGTTTCAGCTCATCCCCATGGTTCCATCAAATTCTTATAGTTCCAGCTCATCCCTGTGGGTCCAGCTCATCCCTGTGGTTCCAGCTCATCCTTGTGGGTCCAGCTCATCCTCATGTGTCCAGCTCATCCTCATGTGTCCAGCTCATCCCCGTGGTTCCATCTTATCCCCATGGTTCCATCTTATTCTTGTGATTCCAACTCACCATTGTGTGTCCAGCTCATCCTATGGGTCCATCTCATCCCTGTGGTTCCATCTCATTCTTGTGTTTCCAGCTCGTCCTTGTGGGTCCAGCTTGTCTTGTGGGTCCAGCTCATCCCTGTGGCTCCAGCTCCTTGCTCCCCTTCATAACCGACTTCTCTTCTCAAAAGCCTGCCCTGCAATGTCAGTGCTAGAAGCAGAGTCAACAGCCTCATGTGGACGGCTCCCCAGCTCCTGCAACTGTGTGATTTCCTGCAGCAAATCACTTACTATCCATCACTCTTTATACTTCTGCTTCTCTGACTGAACTCTGACTGATAGGACTAAAGGGGCTCATTGATTTTTTTCTCCTATTTTTCATTGCTTGCCCAGCTTTCTCAGAACTGTCACAAAGGGAGATGAGCATTAGCAGGTGGGTCAGGCACTCCTGGGTCCTCTCACCATGACCTCAGCCAAATTTATTCAGGCGCCTCGTGGGCATCAATAAAAATAGAGATCTGTCAGTTCTTAAAATGGCTGAAATAGCTCATGTTAACTCAGTACACACAGGATATACAAAGTCCAGAACACAATATTAACATTTAAGGACACAAGGACTGTAAGCAACATAGGGGCTAATCAAAGAGATGAGAAGACCGTGTTCTTTGTACATAGAATTCATCCTTCAAGTACTAAACACCTACTATGTGCTAGCGTGTCTGCTATTAAATAAGATAATCAAACTAGCCAACCCTTCAGGGTTGGTTGTATATTACATAGATTTCTAAGAGCAAAGAACTTAAAGCAACACTTGGCTTAAGCATGCAAATAAATGTTACTTGTTGTTATTATTCGAAGTGCTTTACGGGCACGGTGACTCATGCCTATAATTCCAGCACTTTGGGACGCTGAGGCGGGAGGATTACTTTAGACCAGGAATTCAAGACCAGCCTGGGCAGTATAGTGAGACCCCATCTCTACTAAAAAAAAATTTTTTTTTGCAAAGTGCTTTATTTGTAGTATCATATTTAACCCTCACAATGACCTTGTAAGGTAGTAATTACAGCAGATACAGACACATTCATCTCCCAGCTGCTGTAAGGGTTGGTTGCTAAAGGTTTACAGCTCCCTCTTCTCTGGAGAATTGCCTTCAGTCTAACAGGAGCCACCTAGGAGATTATACCCCACACTGACCCCAAGGACAGACAGCAGCCAATGATTAAGGGACACAGAGGCATTAAAGTTAGCCCTTGTGGTCCAATTCAAGAGCTTCCTGTGGATGAGACTGAAGCTAGACCAGAACTGAGGCCACTTTCCCTAGCTCCCCACTTTGTCCTTTCCCTCTTCTTTTCTACCTTTCTCCTGAGAGTGCTCCCTCAATAAGGCACATGTCCCCAAACCTTCTCTCAGGTTCTGCTGCAAAGGAAACTGACCAAGAGCATGCTGCCAATATCCCCATTGGCAATGAGGAAACAGAGGCAAGGAAGGCTGAGCAACTTTCCCAGGAGTCTCCCAGACCACACAGCAGCAGATCTGAACGCAGGTAGTCTGAGCCCATTTTTAAACCACCTCTCTTCATCTTTAAAGAACATATAATGTACCAATAAAAGGTATGTCTCAATAAACATCGGTTTCAGCCAGGCACAGTGGCTCACGTCTGCAATCCCAGCACTTTGGGAGGCGGATGCGAGAGGACTGCCTGAGTCCAAGGGTTCGAGACCAGCCTGGGCAACTTGGCGAGACCTTGTCTCTACAACAAATCAAAAAATTAGCCAGGCATGGTGGCATGCACCTGTGGTTCCAGTTACTGGGTAGGCTGAGATGGAAGGTTCACCTGAGCCCAGCAGGTCGAGGCTGCAGTGGCCGTGAGCCTGCCATTGCACTCCAGCCTGGGCGACAGAGTGAGATTCCTACTCAAAAAAGTAAAAATAAATAAAAATAAACATTGGTTCTAGTCCCCTTGCTCAGATGCTGAGCATCAAAAGTCAATCCAACAAGATCCTTGTATTTCCTTCCGAGAGTCCACAAACTTATGGAAGAGACAAACACAGCTACCAGCAGGAGGCAGTGTTTACAGGCATAAACACATATATGCACGCATGCGCGCGCGCGCACACACACACACACACACACACACACACACACACACACCACTTATATATACATATAAGCCTACACACACATATGAATACACATACATACATGCAAACCCACACACATATGCACACACATACACACATATGCACCCTATATCACAGTCTTCCTATGGAATCCCCTGCAGCTGCTAAAAAGACTGACAGACTGTATGTACTAAGAATATATTTGCTAATGGAAGAAATAAAATCAACTTGATATTTTGGAAATCGTAATCATATACATAATGTGTTTTTTTCAAAAATATCAGTGGAATTTTTTTGTCTGTTTCCTTCATGTTTTTATATAATAGGACACTTAAAAACACATAGATAAATACATAAAACCCGACATATAGCAATATTTTAAAAGGATATTTATGGATCTCAGAAAAGAATAATGGTGCATGTGTGAAGCTAACCTACAGCCTGATGAACAGAAAATAACATAAAACTGCAGTTCATTTAGGGAAGTAATAACATGAACATTAAATCTTTAGATATTCATTTGTTCTAACATTATTAAGTTATGCTTTCTAATTACTGTACTGAATTCCCGCAGAGCCTGTGTTCTAAGGCTCTCCCTTCTAACTTCCAGAGCTGCTATGTTTTGTTTTCTGATACTGCACCATCTGCTGATGGTTACAATGTTGCGCCCCTGAGGCCCGAACTGAGGTGAAGTGAACATGGAACCTGGGGTTCTGGGATCAAGATGCTGCTTTATAATTCACTGGCATTGACTTTCGGCAAGTCATCTCTTTGAATGTCTGTTGTCTCATCTGTATAAATAGAGGAAATAATGTCTGCTGCACAGAATTTTTGTGACTACTAAATAGAGTACCGAGCCGGGCTCGGTGGCTCAGCCTGTAATCCCATGCTTGGGAGGCTGAGGTGAGTGGATTGCCTGAGCCCGCGGGTTCAAGACCCACCTGGGCAAATTGGTGAGACCTCATTGAAGGGTGCAGGGAGTGACCAGAGGGGCGGCTCCCAAAATGGCGCCGACACACCAGACAACAAAGACCCTAGGTCCGAGCTTCTGTGAGCACAATTTCCCGCGCGCACGAATTTCAAACCTTCCCGCTCGTGAATTTCAAACCTGCAAGCCTCCAATCCGTAGCCAGCTTTGTTATGCGTCCAATAGGACCACAACACAGCATTGGCCCCACCCTGCTCCCATGCAGCTCCTCCAATAGGAACATAGCACGGCCCCTTCCGGCCCCTGTCAGGCTAATAAATACAGCCCTCTCCCCGCAACTCTCTCTCGGTCTCTCTCTCTGTCTGTCGCTCTCTCCCTCTGTGCAGCTCTCTCCCCACCTCTCTCCCACTTCCTCTCTCTCTCTTACTCTCTCTTTCTCTCTCTCTTTTTCTTTTTTCCAGTTACAGATCCCCTCTGTAACAGCCGCTTTAATAAATCTCTTGGTCCTGGCCGGGTGTGGAGTCATTACTGGCGCCGAACTTGTTTCATTCATCTCTACAATAAATCGAAAAAAAAAAAATTAGCCGGGCATGGTAGCGCGTGCCTGTAGTTCCAGCTACTTGGAAGGTTGAGGTGGAAGGATCGCCAGAGCCCAGCAGGTTGAGGCTGCAGTGGCCGGGAGTGGCCACTGCACTCCAGTCTGGGTGACAGAGTGAGACTCCAACTCGAAAAAATAAATAAATAATAAATATAGTACCATTTGGATGGCACCTATCCCAGCACCTCAGAAGATAGCGCTAAAGAAATGGGTAAATCCACAGCAAAGGGTGTGGACTTACTGCAGAAGTCCCTGGCTATGATTATAACTCAGCAAACACAAGCAGCCAATGAAAAAGAATCACAGACGCTCCTTTACCTAGATTGGTCAATCAACATTTTGTCACGCTTTTACATCTGCAGTCGTTGTTACCAATACTAATAGTTATTTTAGTGGAAACATTTGAGAGGAAGTTCCAGACATTATGAACTTTTACCCTTTAAGTACATTAGTTTGTGTCTCCTAATAGCAAAGACATTCTTTTACATAGCCACAGTAAAACAATCAAATTCAGGAAATTTAACAGTAATCCAAGTCGGGCACTTTGGGAGGTGGAGGCAAAAGGATTGCATGAGCCCACTGGTTTGAGACCAATCTGGGTAACTTGATGAGACCTCATCTCTATAATCAATTAAAAAATTAGCCCGGCATGGTGGCGTGTGCCTGTGGTTCCAGCTACTTGAAAGGCTGAGGCGGAAGGATCACTTGAACCCAGCAGGCCAAGGCTGCGGTGGCCGGGAGCATGCCACTGCACTCCAGCCTGGGCAACAGAGTGAGACTCCAACTCAAAAAAAAAAAAAAAAAAAGTGATCCACAGTTCATTTTCAAATTTCCCAATTGTCCCATTGTTGTCCATTATACTATTTTTTTTCAATCCAGAATCATATATAGCAGTCATGTGTATTCTTCTTCTTTTGCATCCTACAGGAGAAATCTTTGTCTATTCCAACAGCACAAGGATTTTCTTCTGTTTTCTTTGAGAAATTACATACTTTTAGCTCTTATTAAGTCTATAAATGGGATTACTTAATTTAGTGGACTATAATCTATGAACACCATTGTTCGTTTGATGCTCATATTGTCCCAGTTTGACCAGCAGAAGACCCTGGAAGGTGGCTTCCATGTCCCTTTGACAGATTCCCTTAATTGTTCAAGCACTTCTTTACTTTCTGGCACAAAATGTTTCAGGCTCATCTTGTACCTTAACTGCTCAAGCCCTAGAATCAGCTGTTTTTTTTCAAAGAGCTTTCATTCCTTTTAGTGTGAGTGATATTCACACGAGATCAAAATCCAAGATCTGGGAACTAGGCTGTTCATTGCTATTGGGCATTACTACTGCATTTAGATTCTTCTGGTGGACAGCACTAGAAAACACCTGTATATCTATCTATCCAGATTATTCCAATGCAACAAATACCTCAGGATTCTTCTTTGTCTTCTCTCATTTCATATTTGCATCTGTCTTCTCCCACTGTGAGACCCCTGGCTTTCAACACATCATGTATTTACTTGTTTGCTTAATTTTACGATACACAAAATGGTTTCAGAATTGTTATAACTGTGGCTTACAAAAACAAACCAACAAAACAGTTGAAGATTTTTTTTTTTAACCTGTTTTTAAAACAGGGGGCTGGACTCGGTGGCTCAAGCCTGTAATCCCAGCACTTTGGGATCTGAGGGGATTGCCTGAGCCCACGGGTTTGAGAATAGCCTGGGCAACTTGACAAGACCTCATCTCTACAATATAGAGCAAAAAATTAGCCGGGTGTGGTAGTGCACGCCTGTAGTTCCAGCTACTTGGAAAGTTGAGGCTGAAGGATCGCCTGAACCCAGCAGGTTGATGCTGGGGTGGCCATGAGTGTACCACTGCACTCCAGCCTGGGCGATGGAGTGAGACTCCAAATCAAAAATAAATAACTAAAACAAGGGTATTTAGTCAAAGTATTGTGTTAAAATGTTACTTGGAGTAATTGTTTTCTTTTTTCCATATGGTTGTGCTATTAATTTGAAATATAATTAATTGGCTTCTGTTTGCATTCAAGTTTTTTCCTCATATTTGTAGATTTAATTTCATTTTTGAACATGGAAAAATTAAAAAGGTTTTAAAATAAAAGCTATGCAAAAAGGTATACTCAGACAAGTGTCAGTTTCTCGCCTGTTCTTTTCATTCTGTTCCTACCTACCATCTGTAGGTAATCGATGTTATTAATTTTTGGCGTATACTTCCTGTGTTTCTTTTTGAAGAAATAAGCTTTCTTACTCATATAGCATATGACATATACTCTTTTGTATTTTTTCCCCACTTAATAACATACCCTGAAAAACAACTCTATATCGGGTCATAGAGATCTCCTAATTCACTTTCCTAACTGCACAGAACTCCATTGTGTGGATATCATAGTGTATTAAACCAATCTCCATGCTACAGGATTTAGGTTGTTTATATACATATATATGTGTATATATATATATATTTTTTTTTTTTTTCAACTGCAAGTAATTCTGCATAGGTAGCTTTGTATTGTCAGGATTCAGAGACCACACAGTCACTAAAATAGGGGAAATTTAATAATTAAAATAATTAAGCTGTGATAGGAAAATAACAAAGATGTAAAGAGAACGCTACAACAGGACTGGCAAACTTTTCAGTAATGAGACAGGGAATATGTTACACAACCACTCAGTGCTATATAGACAATACTGAAAAAGAAATGTGCCTGTGTGTGTATGTGTGTATTTTTTTTGTTTGTTTGCTTGTAGCGACAAGGCCTCATTATGTTGCCCAGGCTGGTCTCGAACTCCTGGACTCAAGCAATCCTGCCGCCTCAGCCTCCCAAAGCGCTGGGATTAAAGGTGTGAACCACCGCGGACTACCTCAATAACATTTTATTTACAAAGCAGGTGGTGAGCTGGGTTTGGCCAGCTGACCGTAGTTTACTAACCCCTAAAGAATCTCCTAGGGCTGAGACAGGATACCCAAGGCAGCACATAACTGGAAAGGGAACCCCTACCTTTCCAATAAGGTTAAAACCAACTTGAAGAAGGTGTGGTCGCAGCCTACTGGATGGCTGAGAGCTTGGTGGGTTCCCTGGGATAAAGTTTTCCACAGCGGTCAGGCAAACAAGAAACAACCCTCTGGCACACGGGCACACAGAGGTTAACAGAGACTCACCTGGAACACTCAGTTGTCCCCTCTAGGGGGTCTACAGCAAGCTTGTCACTAGGCCAGGGCTGGGAATTGTTGGCTGCTGAGAGACAAGGCACTCTGGCACCACCTGGTTCCATCGCCTTCTCTCTTCTTCCCACCCCCACGCTCCCACCCCGGGCCATTGCATCTTGCTCATAGACCGTGCATCAGAGCAAGTAGAAGCAAAACACTGCGTTCCAGAACCAGGAATTGCCCCCTTCCTCGTGCAGTGTCCCTCTTGCGCCCTCTACTGACAAAGCTTAGCATCGTGCTCTCTCTGTTAAGGAGAAATGCTTAAAGAGTCCAGTCTGTTACCCCAGAGCAGGTACTGAAGTGTAAATTTGAAGCTGAAGAGCGCCTTGAGCAAATTCTTAGTAGTTGGGTTTTTGAATCAAAAGATAAATACATATTTTTGCTAGATTTTGACGAATTTATTTCCATAGAGGTTGTGCCTTTCTGCATTCCCACCAACAATGTATGAGAATACCCTGAGTTATCTTACACCTTCAACAGCGTTGCCAAACCTTTTACTTTTTGTCAGTATGATAGTTGTGAAATCTTCTCTCAATGTAGTTTTCTTTTTCTTTTCTTTTATTTATTTATTTATTTATTTATTTATTTATTTATTTATTTATTTATTTATTTCGAGTTGGAGTCTCGCTCTGTTGCCAGGCTGGAGTGCAGTGGTACATTCACGGCCACCGCAGCCTCAATCTGCTGGACTCAGGCATCCTTCCGCCTCAACCTTTCAAGAAGCTGGAATTACAGGCACAAGCTACCACGCCCAGCTAATTTTTTGATTTATTGTAGAGATGAGGTCTTGCCCAGTTGCCCAGTGTGGTCCTGAAACTGTGGGCTCAGGCAATCCTCTTGCCTCTGCCTCCCAAAGTGCTGGGATTACAGGCATGAGCCACTGCACCTAGCTTGTAGTTTTCATTTGCCGTTTCTTTTACTATTAGTAAAGTTGAACATCTTTTCATATGCTAAGAGTCTTTTAATGTAATAAACTGTTACATTTTTGGTCCACTTTTTTTTTTTTTGAGTTGGGATCTCACTCTGTTGCCCAGGCAGGAGTGCAGTGACTCGATCAGGGCTCACTGCAGCCTCAACCTTCTGGGCTCAAGTGATACTTCTGCCTCAACCTCTGGAGTATTTCTCCACATGAAATAGTTTTGTGTGTAATGCTCTGGGAACCCAGATGACAATGCACAGGACTAAGGAGACCACAGACCGTAAATTCTCAAAACATACGTGTGATTATAATTTTTTCCAATGGCTCTCATCTTTGCTTGGGCGAGGAAGGCTAAAGCCCACTGAAATTTTGACAGAATGTAAAGCCCTGCCTTGCTTTAAAGAAACTTGATGTACAAAACCCAACTCACAACACATGAGTGATTATTCTTATTCTTGTGCAAAAAGTGGTCTTCTTTATGAGGGACTTCCTGCAACCACTTTTGGATTCTACTACATTAACTGAACAGGGGCTATCATGAGTTCTTTTCATTTGAGTCCCATACATGTGTTTAAAGTTTCAATTCAAACTGCCAGAAATTTACTTAAAGTATAAATTGTAAAGAACATATTGACCGTATCCACCTCTAAATAGCTCAGATTTTGGTTCTGGCTTGGAACTGTGGAGGACCAGCTCAGTGATTTAGCCACGAGTCGTTCCTACTAACATTAGTTCCATTCGAATGCAACTCAAAGGATGGAGCTTCCAAACTTTGCTAAAATTGCATGGGTTTGCAGAATAGCTATAGTTGTGTTCAGATTCACATCTTCCATAATAGCTTCCAGTATTCAACTTTAAAGATCTTAATTTTTTTTTTTTTTTGAGTTGGCGTCTCACTCTGTTGCCCAGGCTGGGGTGGAATGGCATGCTCATGACCACCCCAGTGTTGACCTGCTGGGCTCTGGTGATCCTTCTGCCTCAGCCTTCCAAGTAGCTGGAACTACAGGCCCGCGCTACCACGCCTGGCTAATTTTTAAAAAAATTTATTGTAGAGACGAGGTCTCGACAAGTTGCCCGGGCTGGTCTCAAACCCACGTACTCAGGCAATCCACTCGCCTCAGCCTCCCAAAGTGCCGGGATCACAGACCAAGCCACCGAGCCCTGCCAAGATCTTAAGTTAATTCAGTTATCTGATTGGGTTCTCAGGTCTCTTTTTGTCCTCTTTTCTGTGGCTCCCTCTGATTATTGGTATTAAAACCATCTTAGGGACTTCTTCAAATATCAGAATAAAAGAACATATACAAGTCTAAAATGTGTCTGTCACCTTGCAGGCTCATTCTCCAAGGACATCTTTTTTTCTGGTATGTATTTAATGAGATAAAAGCATAGTGCTCAGCAATTGCCATTTTGACATATTCTATTTAAGGATGGATTGCATTTTCTAATATTTGTGAATGATATTAATATTCAAAAAAGAATCACCAGGGACCATCTGGAGTTGGACAGAAAGCAAGTATTCAATAAATGACTCACAGAAAGACTGCCCAAGAGTTTTATATGTCGCTGGTGAGAATGTAAATTGGTAGAAACTTTCTGGAAAGCAATTTTGCATTCTATGATTTGATTTATTAATTCCCTTTGGGAATTTATCACGAGGAAATAATAAGAGATGCAAAGATGTCTGTGCAGAGATGTTTACCATTTTAATTGGTAAAATGGTGACAATTAGAAAAAACTTACATGCTCCTCCCTAGGGGACTGGTTAAATAAATATATTACCTCCTGAGTGGATTGCCTTAGCCCACGGGTTCGAGACCCGCCTGGGCAACTTGGCGAGACCGCATCTCTACAATAAATCAAAAATTAGCCAGGCGTGGTAGCGCGCGCCTGTAGTTCCAGCTACTCGGAAGGCTGAGGCGGAAGGATCGCCAGAGCCCAGCAGGTCGAGGCTGCGGTGGCTGGGAGCGGCCACTTGCACTCCAGTCTGGGTGACAGAGTGAGACTCCAACTCAAAAAAAAATTATATATATATATAAAACCTCCATATTATGGTGTGGCTGAGATTGCTGATTGCTCAATATCCATTCCCCTCTTCTTTGTCATTATCAAGCCTCTAGATTATTGGAGCCAGCAATGTGCTTAGCTAATAATACTACATTTCATGGCCTTCCTTTCAGACAAGGGTGGCCAATGAGATACAAGCAGAAGTCCTCACATGGGACTTCCAAATGCCTGGATTGCTGCCTTGATGGCTCAAGCTCCAACAGCCATTTGGGGACCATGAGAGAAAAACCAGGAGAATTGTAGTGACTGCAATTCTGACATCCTTGAACCACTGTAACAAAGCCAGCGACTGCCTCCTTCCAGATGTCTCATTATAGCAGGAAAAAAAACCAAACCATTATATGCCTATGCTAGTCAAACCCTGTTAATAACAGCCAGATACAATTCCTAACTGACAGAGATGAAACATTTTGCAACCATTTAACATTATATTTCTGAAAAATAGACTATAATATTGAATGGGAAAGTCAGAGTCCAAAACTCTACATGTGGTATGCCCTATTTTGTTCTTAAATTATGCACGTTCGTTGGATATGAATAAATAATACTATAAAATACATTAAAATGTTAACTGCCTATCTCATAATTGTGGGTTATTTATTATGATGATTTATACTTTTTCATGTTTTCTAAATTTTCACCATTAATTTTTACAAAATGTTTTCGAGATGGTCCAGTACACATGACTGGTGGGAGGGTAAAGTGGTTAAATCTACACTTTTTGAAAGAAATGGATCAACAAAGATTAGAAATTTGTACAGTTTTTGTGCTCCTTCGTTCTCTGTTTTCACTTTGAGTTATCTATCTTGATAAAATAACGTGATACCCAGACAAAGAATTATGCACAATGATGCTTATTATAACATTATTTGTGATACTGAAAAAAAATGGAAAGAGACTAAATGTCCAACATCAGGAGAGTAGTTAAATAAATTGTGGTATATCCATCTTGTATTATGAATACTTAGAAATCATGATTAAAGCAAGAGAGATAACATTTTGGAACTAGTTCCAAATTATCCCGTATTTTTAAATCTTCCCATTCACCGAAATAATGATGGGCATACGTGGAATCAGGGGTACCTCCAATCTAGAAGGCATTTCTAGCTTCAACTGAAGTCAGATTTTTGTCACAGCGAGAAAATAGCTTTGATGAGAAAGGCATTATGTTAATGTGTCAAGGACTGTTAGTAGTGGAGTCAATTCTTCTAATTATTTTTCTTGGCCATGGACGTGAGACCTTGAGGTTGACTGTGTAGGTGGGAGGAAGGCATGAGGTCCTGGACAGAGAAGTGTGAGGTACAATCCTTTCTGCATACAGGAAGCAGCAGCTGCTTTTTGGGCTCCACATCACATGCTCTTGGCTCACTCATGGTGCCGTGGAGGCCACTAGAGCAGCAGTCCCCAATCTTTTTAGCATCAGGGACCGGTTTCATAGAAAACAACTTTTCCACAGACCAGTGGTGGGGAATGGTTTTGGGATGATTCAAGTGCATAACATTTATTGTGCACTTTATTTCTTTCTTTATTTTTCTGAGTTGGAGTCTCACTCTGTCGCCTGGGCTGGAGTGCAGTGGCATGCTCACAGCCACCCCAGCGTCGACCTGCTGGACTCCGGCAATCCTTCCGCTTCAGTCTTCCAAGTAGTCAGAACTACAGGCATGTGCTACCACGCCTGGCTAATTTTCTTTCTTTCTTTCTTTTTTTAACTTACTGTAGAGATGAGGTCTTGTCAAGTTGCCTGGACTGGTCTCGAACCCATGAACTCAGGCAGTCTTTTTGCCTCGGCCTGCCAAAGTGCTGGGATTACAGGCTGAGCCACCAAGCCTGGCCGCACTTTATTTCTATTATTATTACACTGTAATATATAATGAAATAATTACACAACTCATTATTTTAAAAACCCCAGGAGTGGTAAATAAAATAATAGGTCATGTGGGGACTAAAATAAGTGCCAGGATCTGACATATAGCCTGCTACCAGATGAAGTTGTACAACTGAGTTACATCAAACATCAACTCATTTGCCACTTACTGATGATAGGGTTTTGATAGGAGTTTGGAAGCAATTGATTTATTATGACCTCTGTGCAGTCAAACGTCACTGCTAATGTTAATCTGTATTTGCAGCCACTCTCCAGTGCTAGCATCACCGTGTCAGCTCCACCTCATATCATCAGACATTAGATTCTCTTAAGGAGTATGCATCTTAGAACCCTTGCATGTGCAGTTCACAACAGGGTTCACACTCCTATTAGAATCTAATGCCACAGCTGATCTGACAGAAGACAGAGCTCAGGGGGTTATGCGAGTGATGAGGAAGAGCTCTAAATGCAGATGAAGCTTTGCTCCTTGGCCTGCCAAGCATCTCCTGCTGTGGAGCCTGGTTTCCTAACAGACCATGGACCGGTACCAGTGCGTGGCTCGGGAGTGGGGGACGCCTGTACTAGAGGCTTCTATGCATGAGGACAACCCCCACCAGGGTCCACCATTCATCTCTCCATTTTTCTGCAACCATATAGGGGAGTGAGTTGGATACCTCAACCAAAGGAGGATGGAAATCAGCCTCCCATTCTTTAGAGGAACCATGTCGAGGCATATTCTACTCAGTGTCCCGAAAGGTTCACCACTAGGATTGAGCACCTGTTGCCAAATAGCAACTAACTCAGCAACTCCCTTCTTTAGCATTTTCTTTTTCTCCATTTCTTCCCTATTCTCATGTCTGTACTTCTGGTTCCTGGAATCACCTTCCACATAAAGAACCTGCATCCCAACCCTTACCTCAGGCTCTACTTTCAGGGAAAACCAATCAAGACAGATGGAGTGTGGAAGAAAGAAAAGAAAGAGGGGTACCAACACTCATTCGTCCAGATTTGGGAACTCAAGAACATTAAGAGCAATAACTCATTTCAGCTGGTGTATTTGACCAACATATTTGGGGAAAAAAATAGAAAAAGAATATATCAGCCAGGTGTGGTGGCTCAGGCCTGTAATTCCAGCACTGTGGAAGGCCGAGGTGAGAGGATTGCCTGAGCCCATGGGTTTGAGACCAACCTGGGCACTTAGTGAGACCTCATCTCTACAGTAAATTAAAAAATTAGCCAGGTGTGGGGGTGCATGCCTGTAGTTCCAGCTACTCGGAAGGCTGAAGTGGAAGGATCACCTAAGCCCAGCAGGTCAAGGCTGCGGTGACCACCACTGCACTCCAGCCTGGACGACACAGTGAGACTCCAACTAAAGAAAAAAAAAGAACATTTTATAATCTCAAGTAGATTCCCCTCATTATAAGAAGAGTTTTTTTGTTTGTTTGTTCATTTTTCTTTTTTGAGGTGGAGTCTCACTCCTTCACTCAGGCTGGAGTGCAGTGGCACGCACACTCACAGCCACTCCAGCGTCGATCTCCTGGGCTCCAGCAATCCTTCCACCTCAGCCTTCTGTGTAGCCAGAACTGCAGACCCACGCTACCATGTCCAGCTACTTTTTAATTTTTTATTTATTTTTATTTTATCGTAGAGATGAGGTCTCGCCAAGTTGCCTGGGCTGGTCTCGAACCCGTGGGCTCAGGCAATCCACTTGCCTCGGCCTCTCAAAGTGCTAGGATTACAGGCTGAGCCACTGAGCCTGTTCATTTTTCAAGTCAGAGTCACTTTATCACCCACACTGGGCTCAGGGGATCCTTCTACCTCAGCCTTCCAAGTAGCTGGAACCACAGTCATGCGCCACCACACCCAGTTAGTTTTTTGATTTATTATAGAAACAATAAATTGCATTCACCATATAGCCCAGACTGGTCTCAAACCCTGGGTTCAGGCAATCCTCTTGCCTCCGCCTCCCTAAGTGCTGGGATTACAGGTGTTATCCACCAGGCCTGGCTGAGTTTTTTGTTTTTAAAAGACAACACTGTTTGCCTTTTTTAGCTTTCTTAAGAATCTCCTGCCAGTTCTCAGCAGAAGGCCTTCTCTACGATTAAACTGAGAAGACTCCTTCTCACACTGGCATGAGATTCGTCTTCTATCTCCCTCACCATCCACAGTCCCTCTCGAGGAAGCTGCGTCCGCCTTCACTTAAAGGCTCTCCCCTACCTATAAATTCTACCACCACTCAGCGCTGAAAGGCGTATGCTTCAGTATTTACAACTATTCTCTCACCACTGACTCCTTCCTCTGCCTCTACCAGGTGCTTGGACACCCAAAGCCATTCTCTAACCTCTTTTCAACGCCAATGCGGTCAAATTTCTCAAGGAAGGCAAACCTTTCAGTCACTATTTCTTGATCATATTTTCCTCCAATCCAGCTTCTTCCCCTTCCCCCAAGAACTTCCCTCTTGCCAAATCCAGTAGGATTCTGCAGATACACCCTCTTTAGTTCTCTACAATATTTGACATTCAATGTACCTTTTCGGCATCTGAGAAACTTTTCTTCCCATTTTTCAGCTAGGAGTCTACTCTTCCTTTCTCTCCTTCAACTAAATCTTCCAAACAATCAGTTTGGACGTTCCCTCAAGCATTCCCTTCAGCCTCCTTCCTTAGCACTTCTCAAATGCTAACACGCAAATGTATGACTCGCCTAGGAATCTTGTTAAAGAACAGATTCGGATTCAGTAAGTCTGGAGTGGGACTCGATAGCTTGCATTTTTAACAAGATGCTGTGCAATGCCAGTCCAGGGACAAGCTAAGTAGCAAGGTCTCAGAGCAGAGACTACATCTGGATTCAAACACTTCAAATTCACCAGCTCCAGATGTGACCAGTCCAATGTGAAATGCTCGTGCGTCACAATTTAAGAGTCACAAAGAGGAACATTCAGTAAGGATTACCTATGACTTTATTGTTTATTCTTTTTTTTTTTTTTTTGAGTCAAAGTCTCACTCTGTTGCCCAGCCTGGAGTGCAGTGGCACGCTCAGAGCCACTGCAGCCTTGACCTGCGTGGCTCAGGTGATCCTTCCACTTCGGCCTTCCAAGTAGCTTGAACCACAGGCATGTGCCACCAAACCTGGCTGATTTTTTGGTTTATTGTAGAGATGAGGTCTTGCCAAGTTGCCCAGGCTGGTCTCAAACCTTTGGGCTCAGGCAATCTTCTTGCTTCCACCTCCCAAAGTGCTGGGATTTACAGGTGTGAGCCAACATGCCTGGCTTGTTTAATTTTTTTTTTTAAAGGAAAAGCAGTTTTCCTCAATATATTAAAGATTGATAGGAAGTGCAAGCCCCAAACATGGTGGATCATTAGAGGCCTAGTTTTCCATTAGAAACAGATGAAATGAGAAGGTGAAATCACATAAGAGAGAATTCTGCCAAATCCTTAGACTGAAAGGCATGTGAAGCAGGATAGTTTTTTCCTGGAGTATGCAATGCTTACCAAGTGACAAGAAAAGACTCAGTCACTCTCAATCTGAATAAACCAAACTTGTATCCCCTCACGTTTGATTGTCCAATTACATTCACCTCCTTTCTTTGCGCTCTTGAACCAGCATTTGATTTTAGATTTATCCTCTGGGACTCATTCAGCTAAGCCAGTAATTCAACCTCAATGGGATGTCAGTGATCTCCCAGGAAGATAACAGCCATGGTCCTTCTGTGGTAGAGAAGCTTTGAAAGCCTGGTTTCTTTCACCTACTTTCCTCCTGATTATTAGAACTGGAGAATTCCTTTCATGGCATGATTTGGACCTGGCGATTATGAGATGCCTCAGCTGTGCTTTGTTATTTAATCAAAATAACTTAAAAAACAATCAAAAAGAGGCCATCTATTGATCTTGGTACTTTAGTAATAGATGGACATCAAATTTCAAATCTTCCATGAGTCCATTAAAATCCTGCTCCAATGAATATTGGGTGTCATCAGAACACAGACTATTTGGAAACAATTTTTTCATGAAAGGCCTTACCTACCAAGGATATTATTTCAGGCAACCAGAAAACAAAGACTGAATTATAAAGCAATTTGTATCAAGATGCATGTAATAGCTACTGGAAAAGTAAATGAATGCTGTATTATCACTGCTATTGAAATGAGTCAAAATTAATTCACAGTAAACCATTTTTCTAAAGATGGAAAGAATTTGTGGGTTTACTATCATGAATGCCCAACAGTAGAAGTTAGCATTTGTCAAATACTAAATGTATCAGGACAGGATAGGAAACAGAAATTTTCCTTTTGAGTTCATTGAGCAAAACCCGACATCCTGAGTTATCTGATGGAGGATAATTAATTGAGGACAGAGATGTAGTTAGACTCTATCTTACAGGAACAGATTAAACACTTCTCTTTGTCCTAGTATTCTGAGCAATTCATTCTAGGGGACATTCAAGGCTTGGGTGAAGCACCGTTGAGAGGGAAATGTATCTCTTTTCTTCACTAAATCTCTGCTCAAGTCACACAATAACAAATCTGTATTTTATATTTCAGAGTGGAAGAGCTGCAGTGGTCTAAGTTTTGTCCCATTCATGTTTCTTGTTACCACAAGTTGACACTGCAAAGGAGGCAATGGCATAGTTTGAGACCTGGGAATTGAAGTAAAGAACACCAGCTTTTAAGTCCTGGCGAGGCTGTTTGCTAACTATGCAATTCTAAATACTTTCCTTGGTCTTTTAGAGATTCAGTTAACACGAATGCTGTTAATATTACCTAGGTCTGGCTGGGTGCAGTGACTCACACCTGTAATCCTAGCACTTTGGGAAGCTAAGGCAGGGGGATTGCTTGAAGCTAGGAGTTCGAGACCAGCCTAGGCAGCATAGCGAGACTTTGTCTCTACTAACATCAAAACATTAAACAGCCGGACTCGGTGGCTCAGTCTGTAATCCCGCGCCTTTGGGAGGCTGAGGTGAGAGGATTGCCTGAGTCCGCGAGTTCGAGACCCGCCTGGGCAGCAAGACCTCATCTCTACAATAAATCAAAAAAATCAGCCGGGCGTGGTACACATGCCTGTAATTCCGGCTACTTGGAAGGCTGAAGTGGAAGGATCGCCGGAGCCCAGCAGGCAAGGCTGCAGTGGCTGGGAGCGGCCACTGCACTCCAGTCTGGGTGACCGAGTGAGACTCCAACTCAAAAACAACAAAAAACAGAAAACATTAAACAGGCATAGTGGTGCGTGACTGTAGTCTTAGGTACTTGGGAGGCTGAGGTGATCACCTAAGCCCAGGAGGTTGAGGCTGTGGTGAGCTTGATCGTGCCACTGTACTCCAGCCTCAGCAGCTGAGCAAGACCATGACAAAAAAAAAAAAAATTACCTAATCCTTAGAATAATGAGGACAAAACACATTAGCACACATGAAACACTCAATCCAGTCAATAAAAAGTTGTTGCTGCTATAACCAGAATCACTTCAACACTTCATAAATATCCTGCTTAAAATCTACCAGTCTTATCTGACATCTGTGGAACCAAGTCCAGTGTAGACTGACGGGCAATAACCTTCAGATTAGTTCCATTTCCACCACAGACTAGTCAATGCACTAACCCCTGAGTATCCTTTGGACTTATTCATTCATCTACTCCTTCAATCTTTCATTCATTTATTAAATGTTTAATACCCATTGTGCAACAGGTATTGAGATATGTGGTGGGTCTCCAAAGATAAAGAAGACAGTCCTTACCCTCAGAAGGGGTCTAGCAGATGAGACAGTTACCTACATTGCAACAGGAAAGCTGCTGTAAAAGACGTAAAGCACTACAGAGCACAGAGGAAGAAGCGTTTTACTTAGACCTTGTTTTTCTCTTTGTTCTCAATGTCCTCCTCCGTCTCTAATGTATAAATCTTATAGCACTTTCAAAGTCAAACATTTCTAAGCATGACTTTTTCAATGAGCACTTATTGTGTACTTACTGAATGCTAAGTTGCACGCTCAGCGCTGAGCAGCTCATTAGAAAACATGTTTGCACAACTGTGAACTGCCACTCATTTGTTACCTATCACACATTTTCTTGCATTCTCAATTATGCCATTATGTGTCTCTGTTTTCCAACTGGATTTTGAGTTTATTAAAGTCAATGATTGGCTCTTCTTGGATGAATGCTGACAGCTGCTAGCAAAGTAGAAGCAAGTAGATGTTCAATAAATGTTTGTTTATTGCTTCTAAGTCTAATTGCCCAATCCAGTTTGAAGTTCAAACTAATTCTTTGAAATGTTTTTGTTAACTAAATTGATTATAAATGATGTATAATGTGAGATACCAGCAGAAGATATTTTAAAAAAAAGGAAAGATGGGTTTTGGGTGGTAGACAACCAACAAACTCAGGCTCATCTCTGCCGTGGTATGGGTAGAGTTCATTTGACACTGAGAATGTTTTGTCTCAGTATATAGAAATAAGGCATTGCCATCAGAATGACATTCTCACCGACTAATTTTCATCTTGTCTTTAGCCATACCACCTTGAAAGTGCCCGATCTCAGCTGGGCTCAGTAGTTTAGTCTGTAATTCCAGCACTTTGGGAGGCCGAGGCAAGTGGATTACCTGAGCCCACGGGTTCGAGACCAGCCCAGGCAATTTGGTGAGACCGCATCTCTACAATAAATCAATAATTAGCTGAGCATGGTAGCACGAACCTGTAGTTCCGGCTACTTGGAAGGCTGAGGCGGAAGAGTCGCCGGAGCCCAGCAGGTGACGCTGGGGTGGCCATGAGTGTGCCACTGCACTCCAGCCTGGGTGACGGAGTGAGACTCCAACTCAAAAAAAAAAAGAAAGAAAGAAAGAAAGTGCCTGATCTCATTTGAATTTTCATCTTTAAAGAACTGGTGCAATATTTTTCAGGGCAAATGCTATGATAACAATTTGAATCATTGATCAATTTTCTATACATTGCAGTGAAACTATTTCAGTTTTTGCTTTGTACTTCAGTTTTTATTTTTCCAAAATTATTTTCAATGGGATCAATTTTACTTTGTGTAGAATTTCCAGCAAAAGTTTGATTCACCATTTACATTTTTGTCCATATGAAACTTTACTGATTATATTTTTGCCACCTTGAGATTTCTTTTCTGCCCTCATTTTTACTCCTTCCAATTTTATCTGGGTCAAATTGGATAGATATAAATGCTGCTAAGAAAGTCTCATTTCTGGAGTTTTATTTTGTGTTGATAATCTCTATGAGTCTAATTTTCCATGTCAATTTTGAGTTTTCAAAATCACCCAGAAGATATTTTTCAACCAGGTTTGTGCTTTTGTAATCAATTTCATTTGTGAGTCACATTAGCTATCATCAGTTGATTCTTCCTAGTGATCTGGTCGAGTTGTCCTTGGAGTTAAAACAGCAGAATCAGATGGCACTATCAGTGGAGAAGGAACACAACGTCCTGCTTCAGAAGTCACACATTAGAGATGCAATCGTTTTTCCTTTCTACTATTATAATACAAACACCCTCTGGAAGAATAAGATGTTGAAATACCACTTCAGTGAGAGGCACATTATTGAGAGTATGTACTCTGAAGGAATGGCTGGGTTCAAATCCCAAATTCTATCATTTACTAGCTGCGTGACTTTTGACAGGTTATTTACTGATTTTTGCTTCAGTGTCCTCATTTGTAAAATAAAATCGTTGTGAGGATTGAATGAGTTAATAAATTCAGAACTGTGCTTGGTGCAACATGACTACTGAATAAAGTTAGTTTCCATTATTATTGATAGAACAATTGCTTCAATATCCTCCAAACACACCATAGGAATTCCTATCTTTGTTCAGCTGTGCCTCGATTTTCTCTTCTGAAAAATGGGACTATTGATTGTGCCATCCTCATAGGACTGTGCAATCTGAATGTGTAAGACAAGTGCCAAGAACAATGCCTAGTCCAAGTTTAAGTGCTACCTAAGTACTATGTTAGCTGCTATTTCGCCTTAGAGTGAGTGAGCTTGCAGCATCCTTCCAAGAGCCTAGGAGCTAGTGCCTATAAAAATTGTTGTAGAGACAACACAAAGATCTAGTCTCAAAAGGTGCTAGGTTTAGAAATATATTAAAAAGCAAAAGCCATTAAAAAAAATTATAATTCACAAAAGTGTAGGCACAGTCGGGCATGGAGGCTCATGCCTGTAATCCCAGCACTTTGGGAGGCCGAGGCAGGAGGATGGCTTGAGCCCAGGAGTTTAAGACCAGCCTGGGCAACATAGTGAGACCTCATCTCTACAAAAAATAAAAAAATTAGCCAGGCGTGGTGGTGTGCACCTGTAGTCCCAGCTACCCAGGAGACTGAAGAGGAGAGAACATCTGAGCCCAGGAGGAGGTTTCGGTGAGTTGTGATGGTGCCACTTGCTGCATTCCAGCCTGGGTGACAGAATGAGACCCTGACTCAAAAAAAAAAAAAGTAGGAGCCATGAAAATAGGAATTTTTGTCCTTTCTGTTCCTAGCTATGTACTCAGCATCTAAAAAAGTGCCTGGCATGTCTTAGGCAGTTTATAAATATTTGTTGAATGAATGAATAAGTGAATGAATGGATGAATGAGAATGAACACTATGTGGCAACATTGAATATTTCTCATACGGTACTAAGTAAATAGAGCAAGATGTACAATTACGTTACACTATCATCAATACAGTGAAGACTAGAAAGTAATGTATAGAACTGAAAATAGTCATGGTACACGGTAACTTTTTTTTTTTTAGCTGGACTCTCACTCTGTCACCCAGGCTAGAAAGCAGTGGCACGCACTCGGCCACTGCAGCCTCAACCTGCTGGGCTCAGGTGATCCTTCCTCTTCAGCCTTCCAAGTAGCTGGAACTACAGGCACTTACCACCATGCCTGTGTAATTTTTTTTTTTTTTGAGTTGGAGTCTCACTGGGTTGCCCAGACTGGAGTGCAGTGGCCACTCTCGGTCACTGCAGCCTCGATCTGCTGGGCTCCGGCGATCCTTCTGCCTCAGCCTTCCGAGTAGCCGGAATTACAGGTACGTGCTACCACGCCTGGCTTTTTAAAAATTTATTGTAGAGATGAGCTCTTGCCAAGTTGCCCAGACTGGTCTCCAACCCGTGGGCTTAGGCAATCCTCTCACCTGGGACTCCTGAAGTGCTGGGATTATAGGTGTGAGCCACTGTACCCGACCTGTAACATTTTTATATTGTCTTTTTATAAGATAAAACAAAGAAGGTGAAGATAAAAATTTCTTCAAGAAAAACTATGACCATGTCATAACTTTATTTAATGTAGGACACCACACTCATATCCTTTTAAAGTTGATCCTGAGAAATCTATTTTAATCATATCGAAAAATATTTGACTTAAACTAATTAATTGGAACCCTTGATTTGTGGGTTATATTTCTGATTCCAAGAGAAAAGTAAGCAAAAACAAAGTTACACAGACATAAATATAATACATATGTGTAATATACACACACAATTTCTTTCAGAGTGTATCTTTTTTTTTTTTTAAGAGATGAGATTTCACTATGTTGCCCAGGCTGGTCTCGAACTCCTGGGTTCAAGCAGTCCTCCCACCTCAGTCTCCCAAAGTGCTGGGATTACAGGTGTGAACCACCAAGCTCAGGTTCATATTATATCTTGAGCTGGCTGTCCATCCAACTCAACCTTCTAGACCCTTCACATCCACCATACAGCATGAGTGTTTATGTTCATAATGATCTTTCTGAGGCACTGCAAGGACTTTGATCATCAAAGATTCAATTACATTCACCACCCTACACTTCCTAGGGCATGAACAAGGCAAATGCATTTTAGAAAGATTTTTCTATGGAAAGATTTGAACAAAGGGTGTTGGGTTCATTTCTAGTTAACCAGAAAATTTAATTAACTGGAATGACTTGTCCCCTTAACATTTCCATTAAGTGAGGTTTGATTGTACTTTGATTTCTGAAATCATTGTCCAGTTTCTCCTATTAATAGCTCCTGGTGAAGAAAAGATATAATTCTACAGTCAAACTACTTAAGGAAGATTTGATTGCTCTCAATCTTAAAAACAAAAAGACCACAGGTGGAAAAAAAACTCATATCTTTTCTTGAATGTTTTTCTGTGTTTGACTTTGACCCTTAGGTATGCTGCATGAAAGAATCAGTCAGTTAGAGAGAAAATAAGAAATTGAGGTCTTATAGTTTCTATTTAATACTCTATTAATGTTATAAGTCTCATTTTGAGAAAGTATATATCAACCATTTAAAATTAATTTATTTTTTATTTGTTTTCCAGATTAACGGTTCTTCTAAATAGAAGACTGAATGAGAACTTAGTTATTTCATTTGCAAAAGCTAATTGAAGCACATATTTAGACATAAAATTAGACATAGATGAGAACCATCACCACCCCCTCAACCACAATGAGAATAATTTTTTTTTAAACTTCTGAGACAGGTTAAAAGAAGATAAATTAATATGCATATGGTAATTCTTCTACCTTCCTTCCCAACCCTGTCGGTGCCCCTTAAAACAAAGTCTGGCTATTTTGTGACCATAATGGCCGGAGTGGGCAAGGTTAAAAATCCCAGGAAGCTTGGGAACTGAATGAGAGGAGGTCTTATGGATTTGATTTTGTGCTTTAAAAATATGTATGTATGTATATATTGAGTTGGGGTCTCATTGGTTGATTGATTAACTTGGGGTCTCTGTCACTCAGGTTGGAGTACAGCAACACGCTCATTGCCACCGCAGCCTCCACTTGCTGGGCTCAGGTGTTCCTTCTGTCTCAGCCTTCCAAGTAGCTGGAACTACAGGCATGTGCCACCGCTCCTTTTTAATTTATTGTAGAGACGAGGGCTCGCCAAATTGCCCAAGCTGGTCTTGAACCTGTGGGCTCAGGCAATTCCATCACCTCAGCCTCCCAAAGTGCTGGGATTATAGGTGTGAGTCACCAAGCCCATCCTAAAAAAATTTATTGTAGAGATGAGGTCTCTACAAATTGCTCAGACTGGTCTCCAACTCCTGGGCTCAGGCAATCCTATCACCTCCATCTTCCAATGGGAGATTATGGGTGTGAGCTGAGATTATGGGTGTGAACCACCATGCTTGGCCGATTTTTATGCTTTTTAAACATCAATTTTTAGTTTATCAAAGTTTACATTCAAATAGATTAAAAAGACAATTATCTCTAAAAAGGTTACAATAAACCTACAGCCTCTAGGGTCTCTTCCCTCTATCCATCAAGCAGTTTCCTCACAGGTTATCAGGTTTCAAAAAGGCAAACTCCAGTGGACAAGGGCTTGTCAAGTCTGTGCTTGTGTCATGTTTGCTGGGATATCATTGGCCCAATCAAGTCACATGACCAAACCCACAGTCAATGGGGGAGGGGACATCCAGGGCAGGAAAACTGAGAAGTGTTCTGCATTGGGACCAATGCACAAAATAATCTCCAACACATGTTGAAACAACATAACTATATCTTTTTGGTAATAATTTTCATTCTCCTAACTCAAAGATGAAATTTCACGGAGCTGAGTATTTTTATGGCCTTATTTCATCTCAAAGTCTTCTGAGGAATGGTCAAGAGGTTCTCTAGTCATAATACAGAGCAAAAGTTCTTAGTGTCCTGTTCTCCATCTTTCCCTCTTCATCTGAGCAGCAGTCTCCCTGTATTTGTTTTCTATTGTTGCCATAACTAATCACCAAACATTTAGCATCTTTTAAACCCAGTGGGTTCTGCTGGGTACTCTTCTGGGTACTGAGGTTAAAATCAAGGTATCAACTGACCTAGATTCTTATCTGGAAGCTCTGGGGAAGAATCTGCTTCCAGGTTCAGTCAAGTCTTGGCAGAATTCAGAGCTATAGGAGGGAGGTCCCTGTTTCCTTGCTGTTGGTCAGTGGTTATTTTCAGATTCTAGAGGGTGATTGGGTTCTTTGGCTCTTGGGCCCCTTTGTCTTCAAAGCCAACAGTGGTGGGTTCATTTCATGCTTCCCATCTCTCTCTTCTCTCTTTCCAACTCAATTCTCCTGCCTTCTCTTCTGCCACCTCTCTCTGCCTTCCTCTTCTGTGTTTAAGGACTCAGATGATTCACACTGGGCCCACCCAGATAATCCCGGATAATCTCCCTATTAGTAACCTTAATTCCATTTGCAAAGTTTCTTCACAGCCATACCTAGATTAGTGGTTGAGTGAATAAACAGGGAACAAGAATCTTGGAGAACTTCTTTAGAATGCTGCCTACTATACCCCCTACATCCTTCTCTTTCCTGTCTTACACTTCCCACAAAAATGTCTCTAAAAATCAGTCCTAGGTGGTGGAATAACAACGTCTCGGCCCCCTTCCCTCTAAAAATACTCCAAAATCACAAGAAGAATAAACCAACACACAAACTTGATTTTTTATTAAACTAGAAATATCCTTCCTACCGCCAATGTATGGATAGAGAAAGCAGATGGAAGAATTGCAAATTATTTAGCAGAGAGGAGGAAATTCAAACTTAGTGCTGATGAGAAGCCAGATTGCCTCATAGAAGTCCAAGAAAGTCTCAGGATTCAAGGTACTAAGAGCGAAAAACCCTGCAGTTACCCATATTTGAGGTTCCCCAGTGAAAATTGCAGATCATTTCTCTTTTTTTTTTTTGAGATAGGCTCTCACTCTGTCGCCCAGGTTGGAGTGCAGTAGCGTGATTCCGACTCACTGCAGCTTCCACCTCCTTGGCTCAAGCAATCTTCCAACCTCAGCCTCCCAAATAGCTGGGACTCCAGGTGTGTGCCACCATCCATGGCTAATTTTTGAGGTCACACTATGTTGCCCTGACTGGTCTTGAACTCCTGGACTTGAATGATTCTCCTGTTTCAGCCTTTTTTCTTTTTAAAAAAATTTAACTTTTAAGCCGGGCGCAGTGGTTCACACCTATAATCCCAGAACTTTGGGAAGCCGAGGTGAGAGGATTGCCTGAGTCCATGGGTTCGAGACCAGCCTGGGCAACTTGGAGACACCTCATCTCTACAATAAAGAAAAGAATTAGCCGGGCGTGGTGGCGCATGCCAGTAGTTCCAGCTACCTGGAAGGCTGAAGCGAAAGGACCACCTGTGCCCAGCAGGTTGAGGTGGCAGTGGCCGTGAATGTGCCACTGCACTTCAGCCTGGGCAACAGAGTGAGACTCCAAATTAAACAAATTTTTAAAAATTTTTATTAATTGACATTTAATAATTGTACATAGTGATGTTTCGATATATGTAAAGTGTAGTGAGGATGAGGATAATTAGCATATCCATCATCTCAAACATGTATCTTTTCTTTGTGTCAGGAACATGCAATATCCTTCTTTTAGCTATTTGAAACTATTGTGAACTAGAGTCATCTTACAGTGGTATAGAACACTAGAACTTACTCTTCCCATCTAGCTGTAATTGTGCATCCTTTAACACCTCTTTCCCTATCCCCCTTCCCACTACTCTTCTAGTCTCTAGTATCCACTGTTCTACTTTTTACTTCTATGAGATCAACTTTTTTTAGCTTCCACATATGATTGAGAACATGTGGTGTTTAACTTTCTGTTCCTGGCTTATTTTACTTAACATAATGTCCTCCAGTTCTATCCATGTTGTCATGAGTGACAGGATTTCATTCTTTTTTGTGACTGGATAGTATTCCATCGTGTATATATACCACATTTTCTTTCTTCATTCATCTGCTCTTGGACACCTGGTTGATTCCTTATCTTGGCTACTGTGCATACTGTAGTGTTGCAATAAACATAGGGGTGCAGGTGTCTCTTTGATGCAATGATTTCCTTTCCTTTGGATAAATGCCCAGTAGTGGGATTGCTAGATTTATAGTTCTTTGAAGAATCTCCATACTCTCTCCACAGTGGCTGTACTAGTTTATATTCTCACCAGCAGTGTGGGTGTTCCCTTTTCTCGGCATCCTCACCTCAGCTTATCTCTCATCTCTTGACTTATTTATAGGAAGCCCACCAGGGATCGTGTCTCATTCATGTGCACAGAGGCTCTACTCAGCTCTTTCCTGTTTGACTCTTTAATATGAAGAGAGAGCCAAGGATCACCAGATATTTGTAAAAGCAAACACAATAAAACTAATCACACACACATACAAAGAGCCCAGAGGAAATAGAGACAATTCAGGAAACAGAAGAAAACTCAAAAGAAACTATAATGAATATTCCCAGAGAGATACAAAAAACTCTTGCTTCCATTAAATGAGAAGAGTATGCTATAAAGAAGTAATCAGAAAATAAGAACCTCTTATGAGTTAAAAATACACCATCAGAAATGAACAAGCTAATAAATGTTTTAAAGATGAAGTCTAGGAAATCTCCCTGAATATGTCTAAATAGAGTGATGCCATAAGGAAGAGAAGACAAGAACCTTCAAAGATCATAAAACACCGAATATCTGAATAATAGAAGTCCCAGAAAGGGAGGAAGGAAAAAAATGGGGAAAGGGGGAAGTATTATCAGAAGAGGAGTACAAGGGTTTTAGATTTAAGGACTAAAAGAATCACACTCAAGTGTCCAGCGCAATGGATGATAAAAAGACCCATACTGATGCACATTACTGTGAAATTTCAGAAAACCAAGATAAAGAAAAGGTTCTGAAAAAAAAAATAGCCCACCTTCAAACGATCAGGAATCAGAGTATTATTGGTTCTTGCAGCAAGCAGGCATAGAAACTAACACTAAGTAGAGCCATGCCTTCAAATTACTGAGGGAAAAATAATGTTCAGCCCAGAACTGCGCACTCAGACTATCAATCAACCATAAGGATAGAATAAAGACACTATTAGACTTGCAGATTTCAAAAACAAAAATCTCTTGTTCACCCCTTCTCACGGTGTTATTGGAGTCTATCTCCACCCCCACCCCGTGCAGTGAACTAGGAAAGAGAGATCAGTAGAGAAGCAAAGACAATTCCCAAGATGCTGGCAAGAGTGGCCCCGGGCCCCAGGCGGGGAACAGATCCAAAGATTTACACAGCCCAACCTGGACCTGAACACGGAGCTCCTGAAAAAATTACTTCATTCAGAACAAAATCCCAAACCAAAACAAAGCAAAACAGGGGAAGGAAAGCGATAGATTTTCCTGATGGATCTGACTGTGTCGAAAACAGTACTCAGGAGAATTTTATGGAGTAGTTACAACGTGTTTGAAAACATCAACTATTTTTTTAAAACTAGAGTGATTTAAAAGTGAAGTTTTTTTTTTTTGAGTCTCACTCTGTCGCCCAGACTGGAGTGCAGTGGCCGCTCCCGGCCACCGCAGCCTTGACCTGTTGGGCTCTGGCGATCCTTCCGCCTCAGCCTTCCGAGGAGCCGGAATTACAGGCATGCGCTACCATGCCCGGCTGATTTTTTGATTTATTTAGAGATGAGGTCTCGCTGCCCGGGTGGGTCTCGAACCCGCGGGCTCAGGCAATCCACTCACCTCAGCCTCCCAAAGGCGCGGGATTACAGGATGAGCCACCGAGCCTGGCTGTGAGGTAATTTTTTAACTTCAGGAAAAAAAGCAGTGAAAGAAAGGAAATGCAATGGGGCACAGTGGCTCATGCCTGTAATCCCAGCACTTTGGGAGACTGAGTGGGAGGACTGCTTAAGTCCAAGAGTTTGAGACCAGCCTGAGCAACATAGCAAGATCTTGTCTCCACAAAAAATTAAAAAATTAGCTGAACATGGCGGCATAGTCCCAGCTACTCGGAAGGCTGAGGCAGAAGGATCACATGAGCACAGGAGGTCAAGGCGGTGGTGAGCCTTGATCCTGCCTCTGCACTCCATTCTGGGCAACAGAGGGAAACCTTGACTCAAAAAAAAACCAAACAAACAGAAAAAGGGAAATACTATCTTAGCATACTACTCAGCTCAAGAGTCAACAATATAAATAAAAACACTGTGCATGGCACTAGTCAAAAATGGAGATACAGTTACATTACAAAAGTAGTGGGCAGGCAAGAGAGGCTAGATGGGGGAACAGAGTTTAAAGCAGGCGATAGGATGAATGGGGGTAGGGAAGGCCTGAGGGAACTGTAGGTTTATTATAAATTCTCTAGAAATAATTATCTTTTTGATCTATTTGTATGTGAAGCTTAATAAGTTAAAATTAAAATTTTAAAAGCTCAAAAAGGCCAGACACAGTGGCTCACGTCTGTAACTCCAGCACTTTGGGAGGCTGAGGTGGGAGAATCGCTTGAGCCCAGGAGTTCAAGACCAGCCTGGTCAACATAGCAAGATCTTATCTCTGCAAAAAAAAAGATTTGTTGGCTGGACTCAGTGGCTCAGCATAATCCCAGCACTTTGGGAGGTCGAGGAGAGTGGATTACCTGAGCCCACGGGTTCTGAGACCAGCCTGGGCAACTTGGCAAGACCTCGTCTCTACAATAAATATAAAAAATTAGGGAGGCGAGGTAGCACGAGCCTGTAGTTCCGGCTACTTGGAAGGCTGAGGCAGAAGGATCGCCGGAGCCCAGCAGGTTGACACTGGGGTGGCTGTGATCGTGCCACTGCACTCCGGTTTGGGCAATGGAGTGAAACTTCAACTAAAAAAACAAACAAAACAGGATCTCTCTCCTCACTGGCCTCCCAAATCCTTTCCATGGAGAAGAGAATTGGCTTTCCCAGCTGAGCCTAGACCCAGTGGACCCTCCAGCTAAATGCAGCCTCATGAATACCTAGGCGAAAAAGAGAAATACCCTGCCCAACCACAGAATTATAAGAAATAATGATAGTCATTCTAAGCTGCTACATTTTGGGGTGGTTTGTTATGCAGCAATAGATAAGTGATACAACATGTGACTAAAGCCAATAGATTTTATTCTGCATGTTCACATCATTGAGAAGCACATTGTTGTTGATTCAGTATATAAATTCTGAAACTAGACATTTACTAGCCATTTTCTACCTGTGAGGCCTTGGGCAAATTACTTGCCTCTATTTCATTTTTCTTATCCGCACAGTGGAAATAATAATAGTGAATTATATGTGGCTGCTGTGAGGATTAAATGAATTAATACTTGGGAATGCACTAAAAAGTGCTAAAGTTCATATACATTCTCAGTGTTTATCATTATTCTTTAAGCAGATAAAAATGCTTAAAATTTAACTACCTGAAATAAAAATCCAGGCAGCTGTAAGTTCTAGAGGCAAAACCTTTAGGAATAAAACTGAGACTCCAGTCCTGACTTTCAAACCAACTGGTTGGTCAGGTCGACCTTTTGTTTGTTCATATAAAAGAAAATTTTAAGGATATATAAAAGTAGAGAAAATCATTTGATTAACTTCTGTATACTCAGCCTTATTGTCAATCTTGTTTTATATAAATTTCCCCTTCTTGTCCCCCCACTAGAGTATTCAAAGCAAATACCAGTTATCATGTCACTCATCTTTAAATATTTTAGTATGTATCTTTAAAAGATGAAACTCTCTTTTGGTAAACATCACCAAATATCAATATCACTCCAAAAAACTTAATAATTCTTTAATATTATGAAATATTAAAGAGTCAGTCAAATGCTCTGATTTTTTTTTTTTTTTTGAGTTGGAGTCTCACTCTGTTGCCCAGACTGGAGTGCAGTGGCCGTTCCCGGCCACCGCAGCCTCGACCTGCTGGGCTCCAGCGATCCTTCCACCTCAGCCTTCCAAGTAGCCGGAATTACAGGCATGCACTACCATGCCCGGCTGACTTTTTGATTTATTGTAGAGATGAGGTCTCGCTGCCCAGGCGGGTCTCGAACCCGCGGGCTCAGGCAATCCACTCACCTCAGCCTCCCAAAGGCACGGGATTACAGGCTGAGCCACTGAGCCCGGCTGATTTTTTTTCTTTATACTTTGTGCAAATCAGGATCAACATAAGACCCATCCATTGCAATTGACTGATCAATGTGCCTGAGGCACTGTTTGTATACTAAAAGGACGAGGCCGGGCTCTGTGGCTCAGCCTGTAATCCCAGCACTTTGGGAGGCCGAGGAGAGTGAATTGCCTGAGCCCGTGGGTTCAAGACCAGCCCAGGCAATTTGGCGAGACTTCATCTCTATAATAAATAAAAAATTAGCCAGGCGTGGTAGCATGTGTCTATAGTTACAGCTACTTGGAAGGCTGAGGTGGAAGGATTATCTGAGCCCAGCATGTTGAGCTGTGACGGCCTTGAGCGTGCCACTGCACTCCAGTCTGGGCGATGAAGTGAGACTCCAATTAAAAAAAAAAAAGGATGAGTGCTATGTTCTGTTCTTTTATTTGCTGCCTTTCAGAATAAGATTTAGGAGCCCTAGATCCTCAAAAGGTAGGCAATCTCTTCATCCTCTCTGGTCCTCATGCAAAATTACAGGATTGGCCTAGGTAACATCTGAGCTCCTTCCACCTCTACCATTCTGATCTCCATCAGTCTTTAGAGCTGCCCAAGCTTTTATATCTTATTTATTTATTAACTTTGAGTTGGAGGGTCTCACTGTGTCGTCCAGGTGGAGTGCAGTGGCACTCACGGCTCACTGCAGCTTCAACCTCCTGAGTTTAGGCGATCCTTATTCCTCAGCCTCCTGAGTAGCAGGAACTACGGGGACGAGTCACCATGCCTGCCTAGTTTTTACTTATTTTTAAAATAGAAATTAGGTCTCACTAAATTGCCTAGGCTGGTCTTGAACTCCTGGGTTCAATCAGTCCTCCTGCCTCAGCCTCCCAAAGTGCTGGAATTACAGGCATGTGCCATTGTACCCAGCTCAAGCTTTTGTATCTGTTAGGGAGGAACCAAAATAGTTAAATTGATTTATGAAATTTACTTATAAGATTTATTTATTTAAAAATTGCATATTTATTCTTATATATTTAGACTTCAGTTACCTTCAAAGTACTCTCTAGTTGATGCACTGCACCAATCGAGATGCTTTTTCCACTGCTCAGAACAGTTTTTGAACTCAACAATTTTGATGCCTTTTTGTGCTCCTGCCGTTTTTTGCTTCACCTCTTCCACATTGGCAAAATGTTTCCCTCTGAGGACTTTTTTCATGCAGGGAAACAAACAAAAAAGTGATACCAGGTGAATAGCGACAGTGGGGCATGGAGGTCATGCTGTTTTGGTCAAAAACTGCTGAACCCTCAGTGCGGTGTGGGCCAGTGTGCTCGTAAATCACCCAGTGTGAAATGGGCAAACACACTGAAAGAATCTCCAAAAGCAATTCACTGAAGCCAAACTCAGACTTTCACAACAACACTAGCTGGTACACTGATGTCACTGAGGTCCTAGAACACTAACCTAGCGGGGGAAGCCTGTACCAAGGGACTTGCCCTCCAATAAATAATTCCTATTTTTTTGGTCCCCCTCGTCAGTGACCTTTTCTTGAACCATTTCCTGCCCCTTGAGTGTTCTTTCTCCTCCTCTCTACCCAGCCAACTCATATTCATCCTGTAAAGCCCAGCTAGAGTATCACTTCACGAATCATACATTTTATGCAGCAAATGTTAACTGAAGGCTCATCGTTTTCCACTTCCCACCTTGCTACTCATACTCCTCTGTCTACTCTTTTCCATAGCACCGTGTTCTCACTTTTCAGGGAGTCTTTATTCAGTTACATTTTAATTATTTGATCACGTACCCATTTCCTGTGATCACATGTTGGCTCCCTGCTTCAGTGAGATCAAAAATAAAATGTGAGTCTCTTTGGAGCGATCCAATTCTGGCTTCACACCTCAGAGATAATTAGGAATTTCCAGTTGAGCTGATCGTGTTGGTGAACTCCCAAAGGCCTCTTGACCTTTTGTTATCCCCATTCAGTTTCCCATCCATAGGACATTAAACAGGCTCAGATTCATTTCTGAATGGCCTGTCAGGGTGGTCTTTGCCTGAGTCCCTGCATCTTGGCTGTAAATGGTGGCAGTCATTTTCTAGCATCGTCAGCCTCCAAAACAGGTGCAGCTTAAAATAAGGCACATGGACATGACAAGAAACACACATTTTAGAGGATTCTGAACCCAAGGGAAGGGGGATTAGCTTTCCTCATTGTGTGTGTGCTTTTGTCACTTGCTTTCAGGTCATATGATTTCGGAGCATGGGTTGCCAGTCGAATAACAAAAGTAAGCATGAATTGATAGTTTATCTCACAAACAGAATTTGCCAAGAGTAGCAGGATGGGAACCACCATAAATGGGTTCCAGGGCTCTCCAAATAGAATGAAACTAGCCCTCTTTGACTTCTAGCTTACTCTATGAAAAACAATGACAGGCACTCAAAAGGATTTGGCTTGCATGTGTGCGAAGTTTTAGGTAGATTTGTGCTTTTATGCAAAAAAACTAAAAAAAAGAAAATGCAGTGAAAGATGGACTCTGCATTCATTTTGAAGTATTCCTTAAAAGTATCTTGGAAATTCCTTTGACAATAGTTTAACACAATAGCATTCCTGTGACCCATAGAAACTTAGCTACGTTAGGATCCTGTAAATATGACAATGTCATGATGTACAGGAAAACAATGGTTATCAACAGTGCACTCCTATAAGCCCCGCACTCTGGGAGGTCAAGGCAGGAGGATCGCTTGGGCCCAGGAAATTGAGACTAGCCTGGGCAACACAGTGAGACTTCATCTGTACAAAAAAATTTAGAAATCAGGCCGGGCTCAGTGGCTCAGCCTGTAATCCTGTGCTTTGGGAGGCCGAGGTGAGTGGATTGCCTAAGCCCGCGGGTTCGAGATCCACCTGGGCAACTTGGCGAGACTTCATCTCTACAATAAATCAAAAAAATTAGCTGGGCATGGTAACATGCGCCTGTAGTTCCAGCTACTTGGAAGGTTGAGCGGAAGAATCGCTGGAGCCCAGCAGGTCGAGGCTACAGTGGCTGGGAGCGTGCCACTGCACTCCAGTCTGGGCAACAGAGTGAGACTCTGACTCAAAAAAAAAAAAAAAAAAATTAGCCAGACTTGGTGGCATGTGCCTGTAGTCCCAGCTACTAGGGTGACTGAGGAGGCAGAATCGCCTGAACCCAGCAGGTCGAGACCACAGTAAGTCGTGATTGTGCCACTGCACTTCAGCCTGGGTGATAGAGTGAGACCCTGACTCAAAAATAAATAAATAAAATACAAAATAAAAAAAATAAAGAATTATTGATTTATCCAAGTGAAGGCAGTTCTTGATTCCTCATCTTTGTTTATATTCCCTGAAGGTTCCGAGAGACAGATAACAAAAATGACATTGCTGTCGACAGTGTGAGGCTGTTTCTTGCTTTTGGGAGCCACGTAGACATTATGATTCAATGAATATTTTTGCAGCCAAGATGCAGGGACTCAGGCAAAGACCACCCTTAAATGTGCTCTAGATCCATTGGGAAATTATTTCCAGCTCCACAGAGTGCTCCCTAGGACCAGGCAGAGCAGGCTGAGATGACAGCCGCATAAGTGTCATGGTTTCTTGTTGGGACTCGGAGACTGCTGTGTCCTCTTCTGCTCTGAAGCTCCTTCTGTCAAAAAAAGAAAAACAAAACCAAAAACCAAACCCACAACTGGGTTATCTTTTTTAAAAAAATGCATTAGAGATGACTTACAATTTGTATAAACCATTGATATAAATTCAGTCCTGTGCCCACTCACACTCCATTCCCATAGCAGTCAAAAGACATTTCAGCATAGGATTAGGGCTTGGATCACTCCATTCCTCACCGAAAGCCATGACTCTTCATTACCCTAGGAGAGAACCCACATAGCTTGCAAATACCATCTTGCTTAATCTTTTTTGAGTTAGAGTCTCACTCTGTCACCCAGACTAGAGTGCAGTGGCCGCTCCTGGCCACTGCAGCCTCGACCTGCTGGGCTCTGGCGATCCTTCCGCCTCAGCCTTCCAAGTAGCTGGAACTACAGGTGTGCGCTACCACGCCCGGCTAATTTTTTGATTTATTGCAGAGACGAGGTCTTGCCAAGTTGCCCAGGCGGGTCTCGAACCCACGGGCTCAGGCAATCCACTCACCTCAGCCTCCCAAAGCGCGGGATTATAGGCTGAGCCACCAAGCCTGGCCCAGTCTTTTTATTTGAGTCAGGGTCTCACTCTGTCACCCAGGCTGGAGTGCAGTGGCACGATCATGACTCACTGTAGCCTCAGACTCCTGGGCTCAGGTGGTCTTTCTGCCTCAGTCTTCCAAAGTGTTGAGATTACAGGCGTGAGCCACTGCACCCAACTTACTTTGTTTAATCTTTCCAATTGCAGTCACTATAGTTATTTTCTTCCAGAGGTGGTGAGGCCTTTAGGGCCAGACTCCCAGGATCTAAATTCTCAAGGAACTCTCACACACACCAGACTGCAAATTTGTGAATTTGACTGAGAACAAAAACTCTCAGGAGGCTGAGCTGGTCGGCACATTCTCTGACTCCTGAAGTGAAGCACATGGAGAAAAGGCACTCATAGAAGGCTGCTTGGTGCAGCGTCACAGTGAAGGAACCAAACACTTTGGACGGGGGAGGATCGGGAAGCTAAGCAGGTCTGTGGCTAGTCTCCTAGATGGAGGTTGTTTACTCTCCAACATTCTTATACTTTTGATATGGATACCCCTACTCTTGAATCAACTCATTCCACTAAAAAACAAGAACTGAGAGGTGGGCTGTGAAAGCTCATGCCTGTAATCCCAGCATTTTGGGAGGCTGAGGCAAGAGGATTGCTTGAGCCCAGGAGTTTGAGACCAGCCTGGGCAACATAGCGAGATCTTGTCTCTCCAAAAAAGTAGCTGGGCATGGTGGTGGCACGCCTGTAGTCCCTGCTACTTGGGAAGCTGAGGTGAGAGGATTGCCTGAACCCAGGAGGTTGAAGCTGCAGTGAGCCATGAATGTGCCACTACACTTCAGCCTGTGTGACAGAGAGAGATCCCCAACTCAAAAAGGAGAGAGAGAGGCCAGACTCAGTGGCTCAGCCTGTAATTCCAGCACTTTGGGAGGCTGAAGCAAGTGGATTGCCTGAGCCTGTGGGTTTGAGACCAGCCTGGGCAATTTGGCGAGACCTTGTCTCTACAATAAATCAAAGATTAGCTGGGCGTGGTAGCACACACCTGTAGTTCTGGCTTCTTGGTAGGCTGAGGCAGAAGGACCACCTGAGCCCAGTAGGTCGATGCTGGGGTGGCCGTGAACATGCAACTGCACTCCAGCCTGGATGATGGAGTGAGCCGCCAACTCAAAAAAAACAGAGAGAGAGAGAGAGAGAGAGAGAGAGAGAGAGAGAAGGAGGAGGAGGAGGAGGAGGAGGAGGAGAGGAGAGGAGCGAGAAAAGAAAAGAACAGTGGACAAGTATTCTAACTTCTGGAACTAGACGCTAACCCAAGCTATCCCTTATTTGGTTAGGGAGCATGAGTGCAAACAATACCATTTGGGCAGGCTGGCAAACCTGTCTGTTAATTTCAGAAGTGTTTCTCAAGGTGAAATCTATAAGTGCATTCCATTATTTTCTACGAAAACATCTTCACTCATAAGTTGACATTAAACAATTATCATAGTACTATAAGAAAGGGATTGGCAGTAGTGGGAAACCGCCAGGGGAATGAAGGGGTACACTTCATCAACAATGAACATTTGTATGCCTGACCCTGAATTGTACCCCACATGTTTAAAATAAAAAGTTTTAGAAAAGAAATCTTTTCATGTGTGCTTGTATTTCAATAATAACCTAAAAAGTGAATATGAGAATGTGTTGCTTCATACGGATGACCACCTTAGAAGTGAAAACTGCAGAAGCATTGAATCCTATACAAGACAGCAAGGCAAACCAAACATAGAGGCTGCTTTTCAACAGGCAGTGTGATGGGCGCATAATGAGAAGCAATTTCATTTCATCTATCACATGAAATTAATGTTAACTTGAATCGGTTTTGCAATTTTGCTTCTATTGCACTGGCTTGTTTCAGTTTGCAATAATATAAGATCTACTGGTATAAGGCATTACACACAGCTTTATACACATTCAAGAATCATTATAATAGCAATAATATAGATCAACCTTGAGGTTCATCAGAAAGTTTTTATTTTATTTTTTTTGAATCAGAGTCTCACTCTGTCACCCAGGCTGGAGTACAGTGGCATGACTGCAGTTCACTGCAGCCTCGACCTGGGCTCAGGCAATCTTCTACCTCAGTCTCCCAAATAGCTGGGACCACAGGCAAGTGTCACCACACCTGGCTAATTTTTTTATTTTTATTTTTTTTGCAAAGATGAAGTCTCGCTATGTTACCCAGGCTGGTGTTGTATTCCTGGGCTCAAGCAATCCTCTTGCCTCGGCCTCCCCAAATGCTGGGGTTGCAGGTGTGAGTCACTGCACCAATGGTGAACAGATTTGAGAGGCATTTGGGAGGAGAATCTTTAGGACCTACTGATGGATTGACGTGAGGCTGAGGGAGAGAGAAGAGTCAAGATTGACTCCTGAATTTCTGGGCTTAGGCTCCTCAGTGGATGGAGGAGCCTTTTTGCAGGGATAGGAACAGAAGAAGAAAAGCTTTGGGGAACAAAGAGGGTAAATCATGAATGTAGCTTTAGAGAATCTGAGAAGTGCCATAGGTACATCTACATGGAGACGGATGCTCAATGTGAAGTTGTATATATGAATCTCTAGCTCAGGAAAGGCATTCAGGATGGGTATTTTTATTTGGGAGCTATCAGCTAAAAGAATAATTGAAGTTCTGATAGTGGATAAGATGGCCCAGTAGGTGTGCACATGGAGAGACACAAGAATGCCTAATGCGAAAAGGACTCCGAAAAACATTTGAAAAAAGAAGATGCTGGCTGGGCACAGTGGCTCACATCTATAACCCCACACTTTGAGAGGCCAAGGCAGGAGGATTGCTTATGCCCAGGAGTTCACAATCAACCTGGGCAACATAGTGAGACCATATTTCAAAAATAAAAAATAAAAAAAATTAGCCGGGTGTGGTGGCATGGGCCTGTAGTCCCAGCTACTTGGGAGGCTGAGGTGAGGTAGAAGGCTTGTCTGAGCCCAGGACATTGTCTGAGCTGTGATTGTGCCACTGCACTCCAGTCTGGGTGACAGAGACCCCAACTTAAAAAAGAAGAGAAGAAGCTAAATAGATCCATACATGGAAAAGACACAGTCAGAAGCATAAGGTGTCACTGAATCCTAGGGAAAAGTTTGTTTCAAAGGAAGGAAAGACCAGCACTGCAGGGTGCGCTGAGGGTCAAATAAGATAAGACTTGGTAAGTATCCACTGGACATAACTGGGAGGTCATTGGAGGTCTTGATGAGAATAGTTTCCCTGAGGCTGGTATCAAGGGGTGGATGAGTGGGAGGTGAGGAAGGGGAGGCGGTGGGGAGGGTACTCATATCAAGAAGTTATATTCTAAGAGTGTGGAGAAAAGGAGAAAGCAAAAGAGGGTTGGGGGGACAGGGTAGGAGAGATTTGAGCTAGGTCAATGCTAATGGGAAGAACATACAGGGAAGGAATATCATAGGCCCAGAAAGAGGTGCTGCCGAGGAAATGATATCTAGAAAGCTGGTGGGGGGAGAGAGAGAGAAAGTCAGGAGAGCAGTTGGCCTTGGATGGAAGGTGGTATGGCTTTTTCTTTGAGGTGGGGGGGTGGGAGAAGGAAAGGTAGGAGGAAGATACTGTACGTGTGAGCTTGGTGCCACACTGCTGTGGCCCAGAGTCAGTGGAACACAGGAGAGGTGGCTAACCAAACCCAGCAGGGTTCTCTGGTGGCATCGAGGCCTGATCAGGTTACTACCCATGAAACAACAGGCATGGCGGTGTGAGGCTCTTCAGCACCACCAGCCCTTTGAGTAGAGAGTCAGAGAAGGTGGGTTGGAGGACTCACACAGAGTAGGACATTTTCCACATGAGTTCAGTGAAAGAAAAGTGGATAAAGGAGTTGAAGATAAAGTAGTTGAAGTAAGACTGTGACCGGGGTGACGAGGGAACAGAGGCAAGACAATAAGTGGCTGATGAGTGCAGAGAGAAAGAGATAGATAGATGAAAGGAGAAAGAGAGGCAGGGCTCGGTGGCTTAGCCTGTAATCCCAGCACTTTGGGAGGCTGAGGCGAGTGGATTGCCTGAGCCTGTGGATTCAGAGGCAGCCTGGGCAACTTGGCGAGACCTCGTCTCTACAGTAAAATTTTTAAAAATTAGCTGAGCATGCTGGCGTGTGCCTGTAGTTCTGGCTACTTGGAAGACTGAGGCAGAAGGATCGCCGGCCTGGGTGACGGACTGAGACTCCAACTCAAAATGAAAAAGAAGGAGGAGGAGGAGGAGGAGGAGAAGAAGAAGAAGAAGAAGAAAGAGATATATAGAGAGAAGACTGGAGGCTCAAGGAAGCTAAAGAAATGATGTGAGCCGGGCTTGGTGGCTCAGCCTGTAATCCCGCGCTTTTGGGAGGCTGAGGTGAGTGGATTGCCTGAGCTGGGCAGCGAGACCTCATCTCTACAATAAATCAAAAAATCAGCCGGGCATGGTAGTGCATGCCTGTAATTCCGGCTCCTTGGAAGGCTGAGGCGGAAGGATCGCCGGAGCCCAGCAGGTCGAGGCTGCAGTGGCCGGAAGCGGCCACTGCACTCCAGTCTGGGCGACAGAGTGAGACTCCAACTCAAAAAAAAAAAAAAGAAATGATGTGTTTATCTGTGTGTCAGTTGTTACAAAAAAAGAACTAGAAGGAGAGGTACCTGGTCAGAAAGGAAGATGACTAAACTTGTGATTTCACATGCTTCTCAACACGTGATTTGTAACCATGGGGTTAGGAAGCCAAAGTGGAGTCAAGAGAGATGAGGCATACTAGTTAAGGCAATGGTTAGCTGCTATAACAAAAAAGCCCCAAAATCTCAGGGGCTTAACACAGCAAACATCTGTTTTTCACTCATGTAATAGGCTGATATTTGTATTCCTTACTGGCAGCTCTTCTCCAAATAGTGATTCAAGAACCCTTCTCTTTTCACTTTGCGTTTCTGACATCTTCTACAAGTAATATCCAAGGTCTCCCTGAGGTTTTCCATTCTAGTCAGCAGAAAAGAAAAAAGGCATGGGTATCATGTGTGAAAGATTTTTGTGGCCCAAGTTAGAGGGTGGCCTACGTAGCTCATACTCATATGCCATTGACTCTACAATGGTCACACGCATATTCCATGGTCACATGGCCACAGCCATATTCCAGAGAGGCCAGGAAATGAGTATTCAGGAAGAACAGGAAGTGGGATGAATGATCAACCAAAAGACTTTGTGATAGAGCTCAGAGTGTCAGATACATTCATGTAGATGTGAAGCCACCAGGGTTGAATGATGGCTGAGGGTGGAAATGAAACCCCATTCAGGTAAAACATTCTTCAGTGAGCGGGACAGTGCCAAGACGGCTGTTGGAGACAGCAAAGTGGGCAAGAGAGTTATGGCCAAAATCTCAAAGGCATGAGGTGGATTTATCTTCCCTGAGGGTGGAAGATGTATGGTGTGGGGATGACAGCGTGCACCTCACAAGACAAAACCCTTTTTCCAGACTCTGGGGACTGGAGGATGTGTATCCTCACTAAAGGATCTGCAGCCCAGGAGGGGAGTAGCATCCTTCGGAGGGAGACTGGTGTCAGGGGCCAAGGAATGGAGTCTTTAGGGAAGCAGCTGAGGATATGGGGATTTTGTTAAATGGGGAACAGGTGTGCAGAGGATGGGGCAGAGAGAGGCAGGAGAAGTGTGGAGGAGAAGACTAGAGCAGGATGGAATGGAGTGAGATGACCAGAAGAAATTACACCTGAATAGTGAGCAAGGATTATAGGGATGTGTGGAAGGGTGAACTTAGCTGGCCCCAAAGTTGCCAAAAGAATTGATGTCTGCCATTCCCGGCACTTGGAAGCACTCAAGTCTTCTAGTTACAGCCTGGGAAGGTTACTCTTCCAACAGAATTCAAGCCTCTGGTAGGTGAGAAGACATTTAGAGGCCAGCAAAGTCATGGCCTTGTGTGGGAGGGGACAGAAGAGAAGCTCAGGAGCAAGCTGAGGCAATGGGAAGCTAGAAAGAAATGGAGCTTGCCAAGGGGGAGGGGAGAACCAGGCCTGGGGTGGAGGGTTCGTGTTCTCTCTTCAGAGGACTCATGAACACCTGGCCCAGAGCAGACACACTGATTGACTTGAATTCCAATATAAAATCGTATCATTTAGACTGGGCTCAGTGGTTCACTTCTGTAATCCCAGCATTTTGTCAGGCCCAGGTGAGAGGGCTTGAGCCCAGGAGTTCAAGACCAGCCTTAGCAACATAGTGAGACTTCAGCATTTTTTGTTTTGTTTTTTGAGTTGGATTCTCACTCTGTCGCCCAGGCTGGAGTGCAGTGGCCGCTCCCGGCCACCGCAGCCTCGACCTGCCGGGCTCCAGTGATCCTTCCGCCTCAGCCTTCCAAGCAGCTGGAATTACAGGCGAGTGCTACCACGCCCGGCTGATTTTTTGATTTATTGTAGAAATGAGGTCTCGCCTGCCCAGGCGGGTCTCGAACCCACAGGCTCAGGCAATCCACTCACCTCAGCCTCTCAAAGGCGCGGATTTACAGGCTGAGCCACCAAGCCCGGCTGAGACTTCGTCTTTACAAAAATAAAAAATAAAAAAATTTACTGGATTTGGACCTATCTACTCGGAAGGCTGAGGCGGAAGGATCGCCTGAGTCCAAGAGGTCGAGGCTGTGATAGATCATGCCACTGCACTCCAGCCTGGGCAACAGAGTAAGACCCCAGCTCAAAAAAAAAAAAAAAAAAAAGGTAAAGAAAAAGAAAAAAGAAATCGGATTGATTGAGAAAAATAGAAAGCTATCAAGCAATTGAACTTTGTTAATTGGTTAAGAGGTGGTAAGACTCTGAGAACACACGAGATATGAAACTTGCGTATTTACATCTCAGAAGCATAGTAGCGAGGTCACTGGCTTGCTGTGATACGTGATAAGGTAGTTTGGTTTGAGAAAAGACGTCTTGTTTGCTGTGGAGCCAAAGAAGTCAAAGCTGTAAAGACCAGATGATCTGTGGCAGCAGTTTCTCTTCAAAGACGGGTTTTATAAGTAATCAGAGTAGGAGGCCTCATCAGGTAACACACGAATCTTTGCAAATGCTGTTAACTGTCACAAAAGGATGCCAACTCTATTCCACTTTAGCTCTTATTCTGTCATCCTAATACAAATCAAAGTAACAGTTCTGATTAGTAGGATACTTTAAAATTCCACACACACAAATGAAACTTTTCCTTTTCCTGTATTTCACAGAGATGTCCCTGATCTATACCAGATATTCAGTGAAATGCCTGTGAATCAAAAATGGCAATAAGGTTGAGAGAAGAGAGTTAGAGATGCAAGAAGAGAAGAGAGACAATGTATCAGAATTGTTTTGTTTTGTTGCTTTTAAGTCTGAGGTCTCACTCTGTCACCCAGACTGGAGTGCAGTGGCACAATCATGGGGTCTCATTCAGTGAGTGCAGTGGCATGATCATGGCTCAGCACAGCCTCAAACTCCTGGACTCGGGTGATCCTTCCAGCTCAGCCTCCTGAGTAACTGGGACGACGGGTGCTTGCCACCATGCCTGGCTTATTTTTTTATGTTTGTACACACGAGCTCTTGCTATGTTGGTAGGCTGATCACGAATTCCTAGACTCAAGCAATCCTATCACCTTGGCCTCCCAAAGTGCTGGGATTATAGGTATGAGTCACCTCACTTGACCATAATTTTTAATTTATAATATGAATAATGTTCCTTCATTTTATTGTATTTATTTAGTCTGAGTCTCACTCTGTTGCCCAGGCTGGAGCATAGTGGCATGATCATGGCTACTGCAGCCTCCACCTGCTGGGCTCAGGCGATCCTTCTGCCTCAGCCTTCCAAGTAACTGGGACTATGGTTGCACATTACCACTCCTGGCAAATTTTTTGATTTATTGTAGAGACAAGGTTTTGCCATGTTGCTCGGGCTGGTCTTAAATTCCTCAGCTTAGATAGATCTCTTGCCTCAGTCTCCCAAAGTGCTGGGGTTACAGAAGAAAGCCACTGCACCCAACTCGCTCATTTTAAAAACAATTGTTGTACTTATTGCACTGAAAAGAGCAGCTATGCTAAGAGGTACCAGTAACTCATGATTCCATTTCCATAGTGCTGATATCACTGACTGCTTTTGATCCAGAAGAGTTAATTATTTCTTTTTTTTTTTTTTTTTTTTGAGTTGGAGTCTCACTCTGTCGCCCAGACTAGAGTGCAGTGGCCGCTCCCTGCCACCGCAACCTCGACCTGCTGGGCTCTGGAGATCCTTCCGCCTCAGCCTTCTGAGTAGCTGGAATTACAGAGTTTATTATTTCACTTTTACATACCGACCTTAAGAAGAGGTCTGAGGCCAGGCGCGGTGGCTCACGCCCATAATCCCAACATTTTGGGAGGCGGAAGTGAGAGGATTGCCTGAGCCCAGGGGTTGGAGACCAACCTGGGAAACTTGGTGAGCCTCATCTCAACAATAAAAATTTTTTTAAAAATTAGCTGGCTACACACTTGTAGATCCAGCTACTTGTGAGGCTAAGGCAGAAGTCTCGCCTGAGCCCAGAAGGTCGAAGCTGTGGTGGCCATGATCATGTCACTTGCATTACAGTCTGGGCAATAGAATGAGACTCCAACTCAAAAAAAAAAAAAAGGTCTGGATTTTGTATGTGACTTTGTCTTTACAAATTAAAGAAAAAATGGCTATGTTTCTGTCAAGCTCTGGCCTGGCCACGCCTTTCGTGAGCTCTAGCCTGGTCATGCTTTTCCCTAGTTTTTGGCCCCTCTCCCTAACCTTGGGAAAGTGAATTCTCTCTTTCTCTCTCTCTCTACTTTCTAAATAAACTACATTTTCCAATCTAAAAAAAAGGATTAATGGAATACCTCACTACTGTTGAAGTACTCTATATAAATAACTGCCTGTACTTTACAGTAAGAGTGGATTTGACCTTTAGGGAAAGATCTTTTCTACAAGGCAATTGATTTTTGCTATTTCCTGGAGCATTTAGTTAAGAAAGATTTTCCTGTAACCAAGTCTTCCTGGGAAAGACATTATTTCTAACAAACACCAGTTCTTATATCAAAATTATATGGCCTAAAATCCATGCTTAGGTGTGTTGTAATTTTTTTTTTAATTGGGGTCTCACTCTGTCACCCAGGCTGGAGTGCAGTGGCGTGATTGTGGCTCACCTCAGCATTGACCTCCTGGGCTCAGGTAATCCTCCTGTCTCAGGCTCCCGAGTAGCTGGGACTACAGACACACCACCACACATGGCTGATTTTTAAATTTTTTTGTAGAGACAAGGTCTCACTACATTGCCCAGGCTAGTGTTGAACTCCTGGGCTCAAGCAATGCTCCCGCCTTGTCCTCTCAAAGTGCTGGGATTACAGGCGTGAGCCACCGTGCCATGCCCAGTCTGTGTGCTGTAATACTTTCTTAGGCATCATAACGTGAGTGGATAATGTCAGATTAGGTTGTACAAATACTATAGGGAAACATTGTGCTCTAAAAGGAATTTTTTCTGTCACAAATTGTTTTAACAATTTTAACATCCATTGCACACCTCTTCATATTGCAAAATGAAATTTGTAAAAGAACAAAGAACTTCTTCTTTCTGACTTAATACAAGACTAGAAATGTTCTGGGGAAGAGAGACCTTCACAAGGTTTGGAGGAAAGGCATCAACAGAATATTTATTATTCTCTCCACTTCCTTTTTCAAGGTATTGTAATTAAGGTCATTATAAATCTTTGAAAGCAACACTTCCTCCTGCATGCTTATACCTACTACCAGAAGATGTTTATAGAAATAAAACAGTATCTCATATCTCTTCAGTAAATTTCCGTGAAACTTGTTCCAAATAAAAATGAATAAATAATGTTTATCTAGGCTCTGCAGATAATGCTAAAAAGCAAAAATTGATTAGCCCATCAGTTCTGTTATGCATTGACACCAACACCCTTGCATTTTGGAGGTTGACTTATTTATTTATTTATTTATTTTTGAGTTGGAGTCTCACTCTGTTGCCCAGACTGGAGTGCAGTGGCCGCTTCCGGCCACCGCAGCCTCGACCTGTTGGGGGGAGATCCTTCCACCTCAGCCTTCCAAGTAGCTGGAAATATAGGCGCATGTTACCACACCCGGCTAATTTTTTGATTTATTGTAGAGATGAGGTCTCACCAAGTTGCCCAGGCAGGTCTCGAACCCGCAGGCTCAGGCAATCCACTCACCTCAGCCTCCCAAGGCGCGGGATTATAGGCTGAGCCACCGAGCCCGGCTGGAGGCTGACTTATAAGAGAAAATGGTTTAGAAGACGGAAAGGAAAAACAAAGAAAACCCCATTAATAAATATTAATTTTGTTGTAACATTAATTTGACCACTTTGCAATTGCATTTAAACATTGGTGAAATAGTTGAGTTAGTGTGGAATGGTGAAAAATTATTTACCATTTGTTTATCATTTCTATTTTAGGGTCGGAGAAAAATTTGAGATCTGAAAATCAACTGCAATGATGTTGACATGCATTAGAAATCAATTCACAACCATGACAATTCAGATGGCTTGTTCATGATAGTCAAAGAGTAAATAGGAAACTTGACCAAGTTACAAGAATCTCCTTTCAAAATCCTGTGTTTCAAAGGAAAGGATTACTCTATATCAAAGATATGTATTTGTAGTAATAAGGTTTGAATTGTACATGCTTTAAGCACATGCTTTAAAACATCAGATTTAAGTTTAGATTATTCCTAAGATTTCTTTAAAATATGTTCACATTCAAGGCCCGGGAAACTGTCAACAGACATTTCTTCAATTCCTGAGTTTTGAGGCAGCAATCTTTCTATGTTCACCTTTATATCCCTAGTTCCATGTAAGGTGTTGTGCCCATAGTAGGCCTCCTACACATGGCTGTTGAATGAAAGAGTAAATGAATGACTGAATGAGGCTTTAGTGTGAGGGGAAGTCTGTAATAAGTCATTTTCCTTCCCTTATGATTCAACCTGAATAGTCTGCATCAGTTGATTTTCACATTTATATCAGGTGTGGATGCAGCCCTGGGCTTTTACATTTCTTCAACAGCAGGAATATTAGCACACATCACATCACATTATGGCTTGCTGAGTGTCTACTACTCAAAGATTCTGAACTCTATACCTTTTCCAGTTTTATGTTCTTGGTGCCTAACGTGGCATGAGGCACATGGTAGGACTTCTGTAAATATTCCGTGGATGAATTGAAGGACTTCTGGAATTGCATCCTATTCTTCTATGGTTTGGCCTTGGGCAAATCACTGCACCCCTATGGGGTCACAGTTTCCTCATCCATAAAATGAACACTGCTTAATAGACTGGAAATAAATACTTGGCTTCAGAGTAGTAACAAGGATTGGGTAACTTATGGGAAATTTTCTCCCATGCAGACTTTATTAGGAAGGAGAAAGGGGAGGGAACTAGCATTTATTATATGACTTAAATAATCAACTCTGCAGCCACTCTGAGAGAGAGAATGCTATTTTTTCAATTATTATAACATTATTTTATAGGTGAAATGGATTATATATTATTTTATAGATGTGAAAAATTAGCTTCAGAGAGATACACAATTTGCTCAAGATCTCATAGTCAGTGAATAGTTGAGCCAGGATTGAAATCCAGTTCTGCTGACTTCAAAGATTATATTTTCCTCTATGCACATGTTCTACCTGCTTGAATTTTGATTAGAAACAAAAAAGGGAACCAGTGTGTACTAAGGGTAGAGCAGACTATTTTCATCTTGTGCTTCTTCCGCTTGCAATTTGAGTCGAACAAAAATGTGAATGATTCTTGCTGGGACTGTTTCCTAATCCTATTTTATCTACTTAACTTCCATGAAAGAAGTGGAAACCAAGGGCACATCAAAATAAGAGAAAGAGGCTGTGTGGCAAACGGTAAGCAAGAGGGTACCACCAACTGGATGGTGACATGAGAAGGATGGGGGCAAGATGAGATGGTGACAGGAAAAGCCTTGTGGTGGTGCAGGACAAAGAATGTTTGTCTGATAAGAGCTAAAAGAACAGGTTATGTGCAAAGAGAGATATTGGGGATCTCGACCGGAAATGACAGGTGTGTAGCAGTTTCACAGGAAAAGTTCCATAAGGATCTCTGTGTGGTATCAGTTGGCTAAACACCATAGCATGTGCCATAATGAGCACAGGCCACCGCAATAGAACTTATATCCCTTATCTGATATCAGCTCTGTCCCGGTTTTAAGGACTACTCTTTAAATCTTTCATTGCTTTATTTTGTTTTAATGAGTTAACTTTCAACATATTTTATTTAATTTTTAATTTTTAAAAGATTAATTTTATTTTAAAGATGTGGGATACAAGTTAGTATTTAAATGGTCATCGTACAAGTAAAGTTTGGACCTACCTTTGGTCCACTTTGCCTGGTTCGAAATCAGGTACCCTTACTAATGTTATGTGTCCTCCCCACTCTTCTGGCAGTTTTCAGCTACTGCCAATCCCTTTCTTATAGTATTATGGTAAATGTTCAGGGTCCGCTTATGAGTAGCTGCTTTATTAAAACTGGTGCTCACAGCAGGGTTCAGTGGCTCAGCCTGTAATCCTGCACTTTGGGAGGCCAAGGTGAGTGGGTTGCCTGAGCCCGTGGGTTCAAGACCCGCCTGGGCAACTTGGCGAGACCTCATCTCTACAATAAATCAAAAAATTAGCCGGGCGTGGTAGCGCGCGCCTGGAGTTCCAGCTACTTGGAAGGCTGAGGCGGAAGGATTGCCAGAGCCCAGCAGGTCGAGGCTGCGGTGGCCGGGAGTGGCCACTGCACTCCAGTGTGGGTGACAGCGTGAGACTCCAACTCAAAAAGAAAAAAAACCCCAGAAAACCTGTTGCTTCTGTGTTTGGTGCATATATGTTTAGGATGGATATTTCTACTTGATGGATCGAACCTTTTATCATTATGTAGTGTTCTTTCATATCTTTTAAAATTTTTGATAGCTTAAAGATTGTTTTCTCTGATATTAAGATTGTGACTCTCGCCTTCTTTTGTGATCCACTCACCTAAAAATTTGTTTTATATCCTTTAACTTGAGTCATTCTTTGTGGTGAGGTGAGTTTCCTGGAGGCAGCAAATTACTGGGTCATGTGTTTTTATCCAGTTTGCCATCCTATGTCCTTTCAGTGGTACATTTAGTCCATTCATGTTCAGGCTGATTATTGAAATGTGAGAGTTTGTCCCTGACATAACGCTCTGACATAATGCCCTGACAAAACAGCATAGGGTGTTTTGTTTTTGTTTAGTTTTTGTGTTCACATATGTATGTGCTTTCATTTTTACAGGTATGTTGTATGTCCTTCTGCTTCTGTGTTTGTGATCTTGTGAAGTATATGGTCTTTTGTTTCTTTTTTCTTCTGTGCACAGCAACCTTTTTAAGCATCTCTTGTAGAACTGGTCTAGAAGCAGCATACTCTCTCAGGGATTGGATGTCTGGAAGGATTTTAATTCCACATCATTTATGAAGCTTAGCTTGATTGGGTAGGCAATTTTTTATTGAAATTGTTTATCTTTGAGAACATTAAAGATGTCCAATTCCTTCTGGCCTGTAGCAATTCTGATTGGTCTCCCCCACTAGAAAGTCTGACCTTTTTCCCTTGCTGCCTTTAGGATTTTTTCTTTTTATACTTACTTTGTGTGGGTGAATTGCTATGTGTCTAGGGATTAGTCTTCTCCTAAGATGTCTTGCAGGGTTTCTCTGGGTCTCTTGTGCTTGTATAGTTATCTGTCTGGCCAGATGAGGGATGTTTTCTTGAATGACCTCATGGAATGTTTGTTCCAAGGTGTTTTCTGTTTCTCTTTCTATTTCAGGTATTCCCATCAGACGTAGGTTTGGTTTCTTGATAAAATCGCACATCTCTTGAGAGTCTCCCCTTTCTTCTAAGTTTTTTCTCTATATTTTTAATAGATTGGGTTTATTCCATATTTTGGTCTTCCCGCTCTGAGAGTCTTTCTTCTGCTTGGTTGATTCTGCTTCCCATGCTTGTCAGTTTGTTATTTATTTCTTTGGTGGAGTTCTTTATTTCTGTTATTTCCAAGTACACTTTCTTGAGCCTGTCTATCTCTGTTGCAATTTCATTTAGTTTTAGCCCTTGCATTTCTTGATTTTTATTCATTCTATTCAATGATTCTCTTATCTCCCTAAGTACCTTCTGGGTACTCTTGTTCTGGGATAGAGCTATTTGTTTGTGCTCCAGTAGCTGTTCTTTCTAACACTGACTCTTTGCTGGGACTCTGATGGCTATCAGCAGTTTTTCACTGGTTTTCTTCATTTGTGGAAGTTCTCTTATCTTTCTCTTTAATTCCATTGCTCAGTGGAAAATGGAGAAGCAATCACTTTTGATATTTGCTCTACCTATTGTCCTTTCTTGAGCTGGGGCTTTGGGCTTGTTCAATTATGAAGTAGGGATGGGGGGTGACGCTTCTTCTATGCTACATTGCTGACTACTAAAGATTGTCTGTCATTTGGGTTGGCTCATGATACTACTCCACTGCCTAGAAGAGATTAGGAAAACCTAGAACTCAGCAACCCCAGCAGGCCTTTTGGAATCATATGTCTTCGGATTAAGTATATTCCTCCATGCTTGAAAGAAATGTAGTGTGTGGCTGAGATTCTGGTTGTTTCTCACAGACAAAATTTTAGGGATCTGGAATGTCTTCCTTCCTTCCTCCCTTCTTCTTCCTTTTTGTTTAATAATGTTAGCCATAAAAAATTTAAAACATTAAAGTATTTTTAGTAAAACAGAAAATCTTTTCCCCTTTCATTCTTTCCATATATTTATTCCTATTTTTCAGTTAGCAGTTTGATGAGTATTTAGGTTGTGTGTGTGTGTGTGTGTGTGTGTGTGTGTGTGTGTGTGTGTGTTCACTCCCACACCTCCAGTTCTTTTCTTTAAAAATGGTCCAATATATACAAAGGTGGATCTCTGGAGATTCTGAAAAGTGTTCTACATATTTCCTACCCATCTCGGACATGCTGACTGATGCAGAAATGGACAAATGATCCAAGCCAGGACAATCAGATTCTCTTTCCAATGGAGTATAAGAGGTATTGGAAGCTGGAGCACTGCTCAGTGGTAGTGCTCTGAAGGGAAGAGCTGTGTGCTGCTGCCTCTGAGGCTTAGATGCCGCCATGGGTCTTTTCCTTCCCTTTCCCAAATCCTGATGGTCCAACATCTGCACCAATTCATTAGCTAATTCAGTACTCATCCAAAAAAAAAATTTTATTTTTGCCCAAGCCGATCAAAACTAGTTTTTCTTGCTTGCAATCAAAAAACCTGAATGTATATACATACATTGCCTATTCCTAAAATGGGATCACAGAATTCGTTATGTTCTGAAATTTTTCTTTTTCTCCATTGTACTATGTGTCATGGATGTTATTCTACACTAGTGTATAATAGATTTACCCTATTCTTTTTAGGAACTAAAAAGTTTGTGTAGGGATGTACTATAACACATTTAGCCAGCTCCTTTTATTACAACTTTTAAATTTTGTTTTTTATTTTTTGAGTTGGAGTCTCTCTGTTGCCCAGGCTGGAGTGCAGTGGCATGATCACAGCTCACCACAGCCTCAACCTTGTGGGCTCAGGCAATCCTTCCACCTCAGCCTCCCAAGAAACTGGGACTACAGATGTGCACCACACACCCAACTATTTTTTAATTTAGTTTAGTTTAATTTAACTTTTTTTATTAGGTCTCACTATGCTGCCCAGGTTGGTCTTGAACTCCTGGGCTCAAGCAATCCTCTTGTCTCAGCTTCCCAAAGCACTAGGATTACAGGTGTGAGCCACCGTGCCTGGCCCCAGCCCTCTTTTGATAGGTTATTTACAGATTTTGACCACAAGAAACAAAGCTGAGTGCAGAGAGGATTATAGGAAGATGGCGAGGGGGACATGACTCCTTTCTTCTCTACTCCTAACTCCAATCTTTCTGCCTCTTCTGAGACAAATAGTTCTCTGAGTCTCTCTGCTCTGTAAAAGCTCCAGCAAAAAGAATGTTGTGCTCTGTGGACTGGGGAAGCCAGCAGGAGAATCCTTTCCACCCACAGTCCCCACCCCTGGGAGCTTTGCATAAAACAAGGAATCCAATGAAGACCTTGGTCTCAGAGCTCTGTGACCCGCAGGGCAATGACCTCAGTCCCACATTTTCTTGGCTCCCCGGGGATCTAGAGGAAGTTGTCCCAGTGGGAAGAGTCCCTTCCTCCCATGGCTGGGAGAGTACAGAAAGCCAGGAGCACGCAGGCTTCCTCCAGGTGATACCGAAAGGGGCCTGGCAGCTAGCCAGCTTCTTCGCTGCTCCTTTCCTCCTCTTCTGGAGGAAAGACTGCTTTCTCTTCCAACACCTGTGGGAATGCTGTCTCAAAAACCATAGCAGTGACCAGACATGAGTCAAAGATACAGACAAGAACAGTGAACACACCTGTAAGGTGGACTTATGATCACAGTAAGTAAAACCACTCAGGTCAACCAGAACACATGCTCAGCAAAGCCACACTAAGAAGACAAATGAAAACTGGATCAAAGAAAGGGGACTTGAGATGTAACTAAGCGGACACGTGCATACACACGTACATTCTGGAAAAAGTGTGATTTCCTATCTAAACAATTTAGTAGATACATTGAAGGAGATTTACTAATGATCTGATGCATATAATTGAAGAGTCATCTCAAAACACAAACACAAATTAAAGAGAAGGGAATCATTAGGGAAGGGGTAAGAGACTTGGAAGGTGTGTCAAGGATACCTAACCAGCAAATAGTAGAACTTGCAGAGAAGCTAAAGGAACAGATGGAGGAAAGGCAATAATTAAACAAATTAGAAGAGCACTTCCCTGCAATGAAGAAAAATCTGAGTCTGCAAATTGAAAGGGCTCACTAGATTCCAGGAATGATTGATGAGAAAACACACACATTTTGGCAAGCTAGAATTTCTGAATTCTTAGGATAAAGAGAAAATCTTACATGTTTCTAGAACAGAGGGGAAAAAAGCTCTCTCAAAAAAATAATAATACTCACATTGGCATTAGAGATGACTAAGAAAGAACAGCAGCTTGAGAGCCTCTTCTTACCAAGCTACCGTTCACCCAAATGAACCAGCAAAGGTGGCTATGGAAACATCACAATTCAGAGTGAGTATATCTCTGGTGATACACAACCCCTGGTGAGACATAGAGCAATATGTCTCAACATTTTTTTTTTTTTTTTGAGTCGGAGTCTCACTCTGTCGCCCAGGCTGGAGTGCAGTGGCACGTTCATGGCCACCACAGCCTCTACCTGCTGGGCTCAGGCAATCCTTCCGCCTCAGTCTCCCAAGTAGCTGGGACTACAGGAGTTCAAGACTACGGTGAACTATGATCATGCCACTGCACTCCAGCCTGGATGACAGAGTGAGACCCTGACTCAATAACAATAGCAAGTTCTCACAGCCGGAAGAGGTAGAGCCAAGATCTGAACCCAAAGGGTCATCCTGAAAGTCTGTGCCAGTGGTCCATGCACCAGCAATGTGGATACCACCCAGGTATTTATTTAAAATGCAGAACTGGGCAACCCCCTTGGGTCCCCTCCCACTGTGGGAGCTTTTCTGTCTTCTCAATAAATCTTGCTTAAAAGAAAAAATGCAGAATCTTCTGTCTTTATTCAACACTTTCTGAGTTGTAATCTTCATTTTTAATGGGATCCTCAGGTGAATAAATGCAAATGAAAGTTGAGACATAAGCTGGGAGCAGTGGCTCACACCTATAATCCCAGCACTTTGGGAGGCCAAGGTGAAAGGATTGCCTGAGCCTACGGGTTCGAGCCCAGCCCGGGCAACTTGGTGAGACCTCGTCTCTACAATTAAAAAAAAAAATTAGTCAGGTGTGGTAGCGTGCACCTGTAGTTTCGGCTGCTTGGGAGGCTGAGGAGGAAGAATCGTCTAAGTCCAGCAGGTCGAGGCTGGGGTGGCCGTAGTGTGCCTCTGCACTCCAGCCTGGGCAAAAGAGTGAGATTCCAAATCAAAAGAAAAAAGAAAGAAAAGAAAAGAAAACAGACTAAACCTAAAATTTGTAGAACTAGCAAGAAAAAGAATAAAGTCAAGTATTAATCTTAAGAATCTTGAAAGAAAATCTAGGAAATTGGAAGTACATTCTAGGGCAAGGATCAATCCTGATAAGCTAGACAGCACCCACCCCTTCAGCCCTCCCCAGGCCTATTTGACAATATAAAAGTGACAAATTTGAAGACAATATGTGAGAGAAGCTGGCTAGATGTTCATTAAACGTATTCTTTTTTCTCAAGGGACACACTCCTTTTTCTTCTATCATATTTTTACTACTTTATTGATGTATACTTGGTACACAACAAATCACACATATTAAAGGTATACAACAGGAGTGTTGCCATAAATATAACATCCATGAAACAATTACCACACTTCAAGATAAAGAACATGCCAGACACAGTGGCTCACACCTATATCCCAGCACTTTGGGAGACTGAGGCTGGAGGATCACTTGGGCCCAGGAGTTCAAGACCAGCTTGGGTAACAGAGCAAGACCCCATTTCTACAAAAAATTAATAAAAAAATATATTTTTTAAAAAAAAATAAAGAATCTAATCATCATTTCTAAAGGTTTCTTGGTGCTCCTGTATAATCCATTCCTCTCTCCTCTCTACCCCTATGGGCTCCCATGTAAACGATATTTCTCAACCTTCCCTGGGGTGTGGCCAAACACCCAGGTGCTGCCTAAAGGGATGTCAGTGGAAGTGAGAGCATTCCTCTAGGCTTGGCCCAAGAATCCCTCTCACAATGAATCGCTCCCTTCTCCCCTGCCTGCCGGCTGCTTGATAACAGTCAAGGTGACCTAAGAAACCATTGCTGAAGATGAAAGAACCCTCATCAGCCTGGGTCACTGAATGTATGAAGCAGAGAACCACTGTTCACTGTCAATCAGCCTCTATTGTGTTAAGCCACTGAGATTTGGTTGTTTGTTATGGCAACCTAGTTTTACCTTAGCAAATACAATAATATTCACAGTGTGCTTATAAGCTGGCAAGAAACGATCAAACAACCCAATGGAAAAGGTTAAGAGAGTCAGTTCTCAGGAGTTCAAACCCAAATTATAAACACATGAAACATATGAAAAAATGCTTACATAGGCTAGTAAGTATGGAAATTCAATAAAGTAACAGACTGGCAACTCTTATAGAGATTAACGAGACTTACTGGCAGTGGTGAAGGGAAGAGAGATACTTGAACACTGATGATAAAATGTAAGTTGCTACAGACTTTTTGAAAAATTAATATGGCAGCATATATTAAAATGAAAAATATAGGCACAGTGTGGTGGCTCAAGTCTATAATCCCAGCACTTTGGGAGGCCAAGGCAAGAGGATTGCCTGAACCCATGGGTTCGAGACCAGCCTGGGCAACATGGTGAGACCTCGTTTCTACAATAAATAAATAAATAAATAAATAAATAAATAAATAAATAAGCCAGGCGTGGTAGCGTGTGCCTATAGTTCTGGCTACTTGAAAGGCTGAGGTGGAAGGATCACCTGAGCCCAGCAGGTTGATGCTGTGGTGGCCATGAGCATGCCACTGCACTCCGGCCTGGGTGACAGAGTGAGACTGCAACTCAAAAAAAAAAATGACAAATACAAATACTCTGCTTTAGTAATTCCACTCCTGGAACCTCTCTCATGGAAATAAAGGCACTAGAACACAAGGATAAAAATATCTCTGCAAGAGGATGTTTATGACAGGTTGTGTGTACACCAAAAAAAAAGGAGCAATCGAAACACAATTGGAAACAAAAGGAATAACTATGAGTAAAGGAATGGTTGAATAAATGGTAGGATAACCACCCCATGGAAAGCTATGCTGCAAATTTTTGTTTGTTTTATCTTTCACTTTTAAGGACTTTTTGAAAAACGAATATGCTGCAAATTTGAAAAAAATGAATCAGCACTAAATCAGATAACAAGGAATTCCATGAAGTTTTGTTGAGTAAGAATCAACAGGAAACTCATACGGGGGTGACCTTGGTAGAGCATGTACTATGCAAAAATCCAAGATGCACGTCCATTGCTTGTTCATAGCTTCCAGTCTGAAACAATTGTCAAACTAAAGGTGAATCATCCTCTGTGGGACATAACAATGGAAAAACCTTCCCCTTCCAGCAAGATCACCATGGAGCAGCGAAGAACTGAGTATCATACCATGGAAGCTTTTCTGTTACTCTCAGAAAAACATTTCAGTGAGTAAAACAGTAAAAATATTCCTGCCTACTAAGGTATGTGATGTAACACAGGTGAATCACTAAAATCATTATAGGAATAGCCCACATTTCAGTATATGAAAGTCAGCAGGGACCTTTTTTTCAAGGTTTGCTACAATAATCTACACTGACTTAATGTCTTCTCTCTTATAAGGCTCTAAAAACTTTGCCACATTTACCTTGTTCACCTGCCTTGCTCTGCTAACCTTAAAAGGAGTTGGGTCTACATTGTTGAAACTTCATAGGGTAATATTTAGTTATCTTTTTCTTAAGGATCCCTAGATAAGACAACAGGGATAGCTCGTTCATTCATTCGTTCATTTACTCATTCAAAAAATATTTAGCACTGATTATGCTAGGTATCCTGTAAGATTGAGTATACAGTGCTGAACATAACTTACATATTTCTTGCCTTCATGGATTTACAGTTTGCTGGGAGAAGTCAGTTTAGTAAACAGACACTTAATACATGGTGCAATAATTGAGGAAGTTCATTACAACTTGAAGGATAGTTAGAGGTAACTGGTTTAGGGTAGACATAGGGAAGAGTGCTTCAAACAGAGGAAACCACATGTCTTTTATTAAAGAATGATGACATCATCACATATTTCCTAAGTATGCACATCCTGGCATGGAATCAGTGACAAATTCTCATGGAAACTGTGAGAACCTTGACACAAAAGTCTCAGGATTATATTGAAGGTTTCTATTCTACTTTGTGCCTGCCAGGCAGGGAAGAGTTTTACTAGGGTGGCTGGAAGCTCTTGCCTGCTGTACAATCATTCATTTGCCATTTATAGAGCATCTTCTCCATGCCCAGATATGTGCTGGGCATTGTGAATACCTAGCTGAGTCTGACACCATTGCTACCCTAAAGGGTCAATCATCTCATTAGGGGGTGGGGAGAAGGTAGACAAATATATAACTATAATTCAACATGTTAAGTACCGCAGAAGAGGGGGTATATGTATTATGAGTTGTGAATAAATGGAGAGAATGAACTCACTCCACCAAGGAGTTAGGGAAGGACTCACAGATCTTCATGTGTAGGTGTGAACCAAGAAGTCAAATTGCAAAAGGATTTTTTTGTTTGGTTGGTTGGTTTTTGACAGAAGGAACACAAAGACTGAAAAAAGAAAATTCTATGCAACAAAAGTTAAGAATATGGCTGTGGCCAGAGAACAGGGTGCATGGTGGGCAGTAGAGAGAAACAGAAAGATGATCAGCATCCGTTTGGTGAGGACCTTGACTGGGTTTGTGGTGATCAAGCAACAATGTTTGGACTATTATCACCAAGAGGGGATGGTTAATGCTGTTACACAGGATATGTCATGGCAACCAGGCATCCATATGCAATGGAGGACCTACTTTCAGAGCCCACTCCAAAGAGGAAGTAATCTTTCAAGCCAAAAAATATTTAATCCACTCTTCCCTCCCCCTTCTCCATTTACAGCTTTGAATAATGCAGACTCCTCGAAGGTTCCGAGATAGATTTTTTCCAAGATTGAGGCTAATGTTTTGTCTGCAAAAGTAATAAAAACCGGAGCTAAAAGTGAGCATCCTTGCACAGTCACTCTAGGAATTAAATAGTGAGAAGCACACAGAAGAATACTGGTAAAAGTTATTGCCAGTTTCTTAGTGAAGCTCAACTAGAGGCAAATATAATAATCCATTATATATCCACTTTATGGATAACTGGATGTAAACATTTATAATAAACTTTTTAGAGTTCTTATCTCTGGGTGTGGTAGTCACCACCTTTTTTGCCATCTTCACTACTTCCCTAGCTAAAGAACGCCTCTAGATATTCTATTATTATTAATTTATTTATTTATTTATTTATTGAGTTGGGGGTCTCACTCTGTCACTCAGGCTGGAGTGCAGTGGCATGACCACAGCTACCGCAGTCTTGACCTCCTGGGCTCAGGCAATCCTTCTACCTCAGTCTCCCGAGTTGCTGGGACTACAGGCACACACCATCAAGACTGGCTTTATTATTATTATTATTATTATTATTATTATTGTACACACGAGCTCTCCCTGTGCTGCCCAGGCTGGTCTTAAATGTCTGGGTTTAAGAGATTCTCCTGCCTCCACCTCCCAGAGTGCTGGGATTACAGGCTTGAGCCACCATGCCCAGCCCAATTCAAAGCTTTGGATGTCCCACTGGATAAGCCAAGAAAATATGTGTGAGGAGAGAAGACCTGGGATCTCCACAATAGGATATTAAAGGCGGGTTAGCAGAGAGGATTGAGAGCAGAGAGGTGAAGTCATCGTTAAATTACCCTCTGAGATGCAATTATATGAGAGATAGTGAATAGCTGCTGTCCATCTCTTTTCAGAAATGAAATGGAACTGGGTTTAAACTGCAGCCTGAAAATTTCATGTTAGATAAAAGGATGCAAGAGGCCCACTTCCATGCTCCCAAGGCACGTGTGCTTATAGTTTGAGAGGTTTGCTTGTGTACCTGTCTCACTCTGTGTTGATTTGGAGTCACCGTGTATTCACCTGCCTTGCTTGTTCATGCTTGTATCCACGATATCTAGCACAGCACCTCACACAGTGAAGGCTCTCAATGAATGTGTGTTATGTTAACTGGCTAAGTGATGGTGATCAGGAAAGACAGGCTGATTTTCTCTAAAAGTTATTAAACACAGAACAGGTTTTCTTACTTGGAATAGCTTAGGAATCAGGGATCATGGAACCGTGATGTGTTCTTATTCATTTTATTTCTCACATCCGTGTCTTCCAAGTTCTAAACTGAGAAATTTATCCATGAAGGTAGTTGGCTTGTTGAAGGCTGGCTTGCTTCCTTCTTTCCTTCCTTCCTTTCTCTTTCTTTTTTTTTAAGTTGGAGCCTCACGCTGTCACCCAGGCTGGAATGCCTTGGCATACTCACGGAACACCGCAGCCTTGGCCTCCTGGGCTCAGTCGATTCTTCTGCCTCAGCTTCCTGAGTAGCTGGAACTGCAGGCATGTGCCACCATGCCTGGCTAATTTTTTTATTTTTTGTGGAGATGTCTTGCTGTGTTGTCTAGGCTGGTCTCGAACTCCTGAGCTCAAGCAATCCTCCCACCTCGGCTTCCCAAAGTGCTGGGATTACAGGCATGAGGCATCAAGACTGATCAACTTGTTAAACTTTCAAGAGCAAATGGATTGTTCCTTGGGAGCTTAAATTCGTGAGGTTTTTTTTTAGTATAAATATACTCCATAGTTGAAGATTTTTCAACTTGCTACTTGTTAAAGGATCATTATGCAGTTCTTGATTATTTAATTGCAAATTTCTCAAATCTGTGTCCTGTCACCTTGCCCCATCTCTGACTACAAAGGACCAGTTAATATATTGTTTTGTCTGTTCTGTGTACTTTACTTACCTTGAAATAGAAAGAAGGAGAAAAGAGAAAACATTGTCTTGGCTACTTGTCTGAATTTAAACAATCTCATAGCTTTACTAAGGCTTTTTAAAAAATGAATCATTGGTGATCAATAAAACTCCAGTCTGCAGTATAATGCCACAAGTCTTAAAACCCACAATATCAGTCAGGGTCCTGGAAGCAAACAGATGAGACACTCTAGGGATAATTGAGGAGAGTTTAATGAGAGACTTATTTCACAAAAATGGGGCAGAGTCATGGGAACCAACAAGAAATAGCAGCGCACCCACGGATGAGCCACAGTGGGGAGCTGTCACCATCCATAGAGTCTGAAGGGCAAAATGAACGACCTGATGAGACCTGAGCTCTGGGGAGGAGCTCCCTGGAAGAGCTGTGGTCTTAAGTAGAGGAGCACAAAGACTGCCACACCAAAGCCTGGCAGGAGGTAAAGAATCCGGTCCTCTCTCCTCCCACTCTCTGATGGCCTGATGGTGGGCTCTTATTGGCTAAACCCAATAGGAGGTCTGTGGATATCTGCCTCCTGGGAAAAGGGTAGAGAGTATTTCTAGAGGGTCAAAGAATACACATTCACTCACTGTATCCGTCAGGGTCCAACAGGAACCAATGGCAGCCCCTGGTTAGAATAACTCAAGAGGTTGTCTACAAACATTTATTTATAATAGTGTGGGCAGGACACATGCAGTAACCAGGAGTTAACTGAAGTGAGGCGTTACCACTCCAGCTCCAAAGAGGCAGGAGGAAAATGCTGTCACCAGGGCTCAGAAAGAGCATGGGGGGGAGGTCGCCTTGAGGGGAGCATTGACCTTTGGTGAAGAAATGGAACCAGCCTTAGGGAGACACCAGGAAAATAGATCCCACCAGGACTTTCTATTAGCCACAACTAACTGGAGGCACCCTTGAGACCTGTTCACATAGGTCAGCCCCCCTCCCCTCCCTCAGAGAACAGAATGGAGAAGGGAGGGTGATAAGTGAATCTGGAGCAACCAAAGATATCTATCTGGCCTGCCTGCTTATAATTAAGTCACTAACTTTTCCCTTCCTCCCTCCCTCTCTTCCTCCCTCCCTTTCTTCTTCCCTTCCACTAAACTTTGTTAACCTTTGTGCCAAGCATTGTGCTAGATACTCTCACATAAATTATTACTTTTTTTTTTAGAGATAAGATCTCCCTATGTTGCCCAGGATGTTCTCCCAACTCCTGACCTCAAGCATCCCTCCCGCCTCAGCCTCCCAAAGTGCTGGGATCACAGGCATGAGTCACCGCGCCCAATCAAATTATTACTTTTAATTCCTTTTTTTTTTTTTTTGAGTTGGAGTCTCACTCTGTCACCCAGGCTGCAGTGCAATAGCATAATCATGATTCACTGCCGCCTTGACCTCCTGGGCTCAGGTGATCCTTCTGCATCTGCCTCCCAAGTAGGTGGGACTACAGACATGCACCACCATACCAGGCTAATTAAAAAAAAAATTTTAGCTGGGCTCGGTGGCTCAGCCTGTAATCCCGCGCCTTGGGAGGCAGAGGTGAGTGAATTGCCTAAGCCAGCGGGTTCAAGACCCACATGGGCAACTTGGCAAGACCTCATCTCTACGATAAATCAAAAATTAGCCGGGTGTGGTAGCATGCGCCTGTAGTTCCAGCTACTTGGAAGGCTGAGGTGGAAGGATCGCCAGAGCCCAGCAGGTGAGGCTGCGGTGGCCGGGAGCGGCCACTGCACTCCAGTCTGGGCAACAGAGTGAGACTCCAACTCAAAAAAAAAAAGTAAATAAATTTTTTTTGTAGAGATGCAGTCTGCTATGTTGCCTTGGCTGGTCTCAAACCCTGGGCTCAAGCAATCCTCTTGCCTCGGCCTCCCAAAGTGCTAGGATTACAGGCATGAGCCACTGTGCCCTGCCTACTTTTTAATTCTTAAAATTTCTCTGTAAGCCAGAGAATATTATTTTTCCCTAAGTATTCTCCATCATGTTGACCCTCAGCAGTTTTCAATCATTTTAATAGAACAACTTAAAAACAAAACAAAAAGACAAAAAACCTTGCTGGAACCCTCATAAATGGAACTGATAAAGCAGATTTATTGTCAGTAGAAATTTTAAAGTGTAAATTTATAACCTTTCCTTATTATTAGGTTAATACAGGACAACCATAATGACATCTTTGATACACAAGTTTGAAATGTGTTTTGCTGGCCTGCATTGGCATCAGTGACCACAAACATTGATAATCTCCCTGAAACAAACTCTGACAACCACTGATGTAAGTGACTGGGCAAACATGAAGCTTTAATTTTTCCAACCTACCACTTCTTGGCAATGACTCCTTTTTGTAGTCAAAAGCTGATTACTAGAACACGTGAGATACCACTGACAGCTATACTTTTCTGGTCACCTGTTCAGGAAATATCTCATCCATCTGAAAACTCAGCCTTTACGCCTCAGTTATCGAACACTTTGGAGGAGCTTAGCCCAGGAAATGAAGGCTCTTGTTAAAAACACAGAGATTTAGGAGGCCAGGACGTGATTAACCACGTGGCGTTTTGCCAAATGAGCAGTTAACAACCAGGGCCAGGAAAACAAGTGCTGATTAGTAATCCCTGGGCTTACAAAAGGGGTTTAGACCCAATCCTAACAATCCACTGTGACAGACCAGAAAATTTGTAAAGATTGTAGCTGGAACTGTGCTTTCTTAAAAAAAATGTATTCGTCTAATCAAAATTTATCTATCAACGCTTCTACATGTAAAGAAAAAAAAAACCTGTGAGGTTATTTACATTTAAGTTTAGCAGACTGGAAATTTCCTAGATGTTCTCTATAAAACAAAAATTTTAACTTTGGACCTAGTCATGAGGATTCTAATGGTTAATGTTTGTTTTAAAAAATGTTTTGATATCCAATTCACTCATTCATTCATTCATTTAACAAATATTTGAGTCCCAGTCATGGACCAGGAACTGTTCGAAATACTGGTGATAAGTCTCAGTGGGCTAAACCAAAAAGAACACTGGCTCTAAAGTGGACCAGAATTGGTACGCCAGTTTTGAATGCATTTGAGTTAAAGAAGCAGAATACCAAAACTACACTGCCTCAATTACCCCATTTATTTATTATTTATTCATTTATTCATTTTTGAGACAAGGTTTAACACCATTGCCCAGGCTGGATTGCTGTGGCACCATCATGGCTCTTTGCAGCCTCGACTTCCCGGGCTCAAGCAATCCTGCCACCTCAGCCTGCCAAGTAGCTGGGACTATAGGTGCGCTACCATGCCTAGCTAATTTTTGTATTTTTTGTAGAGACAAAGTCTCACTATGTTGCCCAGGGTGGTCTTGAACTCCTAGTCTCAAATAATCCTCCTGCCTCAGCCTACCCTAAATGCTAGGATTACAGGCATGAGTGCTGCACCTGACCCCAAATTACCCTTTTTAGTTCTCTCCAAATAGTAGAAGTCTGGAGGAAAGAAGCTACTAACTGTAGTTCAAGGGCTTAGTTATGAGCGACCATGCAGCTGCAGTGCTCCTGATCTTTCTTTCATACTCATTACTTTGTGGTGACCAGATGGCAGTGAGGGAGGAAGAGAGATGTGAGGACCGAGTTGGTGGTGGTGGTGTTGAGAGGAGGGTTATGATGACTGTTTCATTTGGGTCATGTTGAGTCAAGGGATTCCATGATGTGATGGCACAATGCGTGTGTTCTGTGGGCTATTAGAGATTCAGAACTGTATTTAAGGACAGAAGTCAGAGTTGAGGAGGCAAAGTAATTGAGGGTCAGGCAGGCAAGGAGGCAGGGTCTAAATCAAGAGCTTAGGGGACGATTTCTTCCTTGGAATGGAGAGAAATACTCCCTCTTATACATAGGGGATGGCCTGAAAAGACAGAACAGTTCAGGTGCACTAACCTCATTAAAGGGGCAGTTAAATTGGAGTAGGAGAGATAGATAGGAGCCATATTGAGTTATTATATTAAAAACAACCAGTGTGGAGGTGCACGAGGGCTAAAAAGCCTGGCTCAGTTGGTACCATGAAACAACTTGTAGTGATTCATGTCTATAGATTTGCAAAACTTCCACAGCAGCAGTTCAGAGTCTGTGAAGGGAAGCTGGGCTAGAGGCCATGGGTGACACGGGTTGGTGAAGGCCATGGGATAAGGGAGCCAGGAGTGTTCACAATGACCAGGGAGAAGGGGCTGAGTAGAATCCAGGTCAGCCAGGGAGAGCATTCAGGAAGTCAGCCATCTATGATTAAGACCCCTGGGGCCATGTCTCAGGTTCCTTTTCCTCCTGGACCCATTATCCCTTGGGGTCTCCTCCCTACAAGGCAATCTGTGGTGTATTCAGAGGTATTCAGAGGTAGATGAGGTAGATGAGTCATTCAAGAGAAAGCAAACAAGGAACTAAAACCGTAAAGAAGTTAGCCCAGCTCCAAGTTCTAGCAAATTTCTGGTGTAGTAGAACTTTATCTCCAGATCAAGTCCCTTCTGAGGGATTAACTTTAAGTCCTGCTCAACTGATGTATGAACTCTTATTTTTATACGTTGTCTTTGGTTTTTTTTTTTTTTGGAATTGGAGTCTCACTCTGTCGCCTGGAGTACTGTGGCACACTCCCGGCCACCGCAGCCTCGACCTGCTGGACTCAGGTGATCCTTCCGCCTCAGCCTTCCAAGTAGCTGGAATTACAGGCGTGCGCTACCACGCCTGGCTAATTTTTTTTGATTTATTGTAGAGATGAGGTCTCGCCAAGTTGCCCAGGTGGGTCTCGAACCCGTGGACTCAGGTAATCCACTCATCTCAGCCTCCCAAAGCGCAGGATTACAGGCTGAGCCACCGAATCTGGCTAACTCTTATTTTTATACGTTGTCTCTTATTCTCATATCAGGAGTGGGGTTCTCCAGGCCTCCCCTTCCCTATGGGAGGGTTTTAAATTAGAAAGATATGCTGTACCTCCTCCAAGAAGTTCCCTCCTACCCAGTTCCAGGCAGCAGAGGCACTGATGCAGAATTAGCCGCCCTCTTGTTACAGATTGGATGTCTACATGTCTGTGGCCTTCCAGAGTCATCTCTTTCCATAGGGTATTGGAAAGTTCCTCACATTCCCATAGCATCAAAGGAAGTCAGGTGGTGGGGGGAAGCCAGGCGAATTAGGAGAGACCAAATGATTGAAGACTCTATTGTGGATAGAGGTGAGAGTCTGAGGGAAGTTCTTGGAGAACATTTTTCAGGCAGAGGGGACAGTGCCTTGATGTTGCTGAACAGATGAACTCAAATGACAGCTCTTTTGTCTCTTCATGTCTTTACATGAGGAAAGAACTTTAACCTTCTCCTTAGGGGAAAAAAAAGCAGTTTTTCTAATCTTGCATAATTCCAGTTTCTTAATTTTTGGAAGGTCGCCTACTGGTCACCTAGTCCAGGCTATCACCCCTTCCGAAACCAAGTCGACTGCTGGCTGCTTGGCACCTCCTCAACCACTCCTGGGGATAGATGCTCATTGGTTCATGAAGCAACTCATTACTTTCTGGGCAGACTTGCTTTTCAGACAACTGTCCTTGACATAGGATTGTCATTTGCTTTCCTGTAGCTTTCATTTACTGGTCCCAGTTTTAATTTCTGGTGTCTCATGAGTAACTTTCTTTCTCAAATGAAAGTCCTTCTAATGTTTCAGTGCTCTCCACTAAGACTCTCTTTGTCTTTTCTTTTCTTTTTTTTTTTTTTGAGACCAAATATCTCCAGCTCTTCAATCTCCCCTTCAGTGACATGGCTTTGGGACCCTCCCCATGCTGGGCCCCAACTCTCAGTTGGTCACGCAAGCAGAGCTGGACACAGCATTCTGGACATAGGCCGAATACCATGTAGAACAGTAGGACGGTTCCCTCCCTGGAGCTGGACACTGATGCTTCCACTGCCATAGCCCACTGCGTTTGCCTCTCTATCCTGATGAGCCTACAACCCCATCTTCTGGGATTCAAGTGTACTGCCACTTAGCTCTGTTTTCTTCTTGTGGTTCTGTAACTATAGGTAACACATGACATTTGCCCTGAATTCTTCTTTGATGTCTTGGGTTAAATTCCACTCCTTGCTGACCCCTGGGAAATTTCTCATTCCCAAGCACCATGAGTGTTGCTTCTACTTCCTTGAGGTATTAGTCCAGTTTCGTTTGATATTCGTTAATATTTATTAACATTTTTATTTTTTGAGTCGGGGTCTCACTCTGTTGTCCTGGCTGGAGTGCAGTGGCACGATCATGACTCACTGCAGTCTCAACCTCCTGGGCTCAGGCAATCCTCCTATTGCAGCCTCCCAAGTAACTAGGACTATAGACATGTGCTACCATGCCTGGCTAATTTTTTGTAGAGATGAGTTCTTGCTGTGTTGCCCAGGCTGGTCTCGAACTCCTGGGCTCTAGCAGTCCCCCTACCTGGGCTTCCCAAAGTGCTGGGATTATAGGTGTAAGCCACTGAACTCGGCCTAGCAATATTTACGGAGCCATGTGCTAGGAATTGTATTGTGCACTAAGATGGGACAAGGAGATACAGATGAATAAGAGTATGATTCCCACACTAGGGCTACTTGCTGGCTGGAGGGAGATGACACCCATATAAGCACACTGTTAATATATGATAAAGAAAGAGCCACACCATATAAGCATAGTAACTATGAGGGCCCACATGGGGAACTCATGGCTCAAACTGGAAATTCAATGAAGGGCTCCTAGAAAGAGAAGTATCTTGAACAGTAAGTAAGAACTCAGGGGTACTGGGAAGAATGTTGAAAAACACAAAGAACAGAAAGAGCAAAAAGTTGAGGCAGTAAGCACCGTGGTGTGTGTGAGAAGCTACAAGCAGTTTGGAGATGCTAGAGAAAGAGGGACAATGTCATGAAAACCTTACTCTCAAGTTAGGGCTAGACTCAGTAGGCAGTGGGGAAACTTGAGCTGTTCTAAGATGCTGTGTGCGGGGTGGGAGAAGTAATCAGATTTGCATGTATCACTATGGCCTCAGTAGAAAGACTAGATTTTCATGTGGCTAATCTGGAGACAAATGGATTGGGAATACCTAGGAGCCTAATGTGTTAGCTTAAGCAAGAGATGTTGAGGACCTTAATGAAGACAGTGGTGGTAGAGTGGGACAGATCGTGCAATATAACACATGTAGTTGGCAGGCCTTGGTTGTGGAGGCTGCGGAACAACAATAACAACAAAAATCAAGATGAACCCAAGGACCCAGCTGAGGCTGGAGGTCAGGCGTTCTCAGTGATGCCAATCTGCCTGGTTGAGTGATGTTCTCTAACCCTGTGTACCAGGGGAACATGCTCAGTTATGCAGTGTATTTACTACAGCACATAGCAGTACTATCTTTAGAGGAGGCAGATACTATGGTTAAAAATACTGATCTAGTGAAAAAGCATGCATCGCTATCCTCTTTAAGGTGTTAATGTTCTAGAGACCCCAGTTGAACTCTGGGTGTCGTCTTTTATACATTCCTCAAGCTTTAGCAGTAGGAGGAAGGTAGACAAGAAGACTCATCAGTTTTCTAGTTTTTAGCTTACTCAGAGTGCCAATTCTGGCCCGGGGAAATTAACCATGCTTCAGGGCAGTCCAAAGAGTAAGGCAGAGGTAGTGTCAAAGCCTAGACAACGCTTGAATTGAGAAGATGCTACTGAGAGTCAAAGAAGAGAAGGCAAAATTAAGGGACAAACAATGGGGTCAGGGACAGAAGGAACAAAAAGAAAAAGGACTGCTATGTAAAAAAAAGACTGGGAAAAAATAAGAAAAGACAGAAAGGAAAGGAAGGGAGATGTCTGCAAGTACAGAGACAGAAAGTGAGGGCAGCTTTGAAAAAGAAGGCTGGCTCATGCCTATAATCCCAGCACCCTGGGAGGCCAGGATGGAAGGAAGAAGGATTGCTTGAGGCCAGGAGTTTGAGACTAGCTTGGGCAACAGAGTGAGAACTAGTTTCTAAAAGAAATACAAATTAAAAAAAAAAAATTAGCCAGGTATGGCAGTGTGTGCCTGTAGTCCCAGCTACTCGTGAGCTTAGCCAGACAGATGGCTTGAACCTAGGCCAAGGCTGTAGTGAGCTACAATGGCATTACTGAACTCTAGCCTGGATAACAGAGGGAGACCCCATCTCTTAAAAAAAAAAAAAAAGAAAGAAGCCGGGCTTGGTGGCTCAGCCTGTAATCCCGTGCTTTGGGAGGCTGAGGTGAGTGGATTGCCTGAGCCCGCGGGTTCGAGACCTGCCTGGGCAACTTGAAGAGACCGCATCTCTACAATAAATCAAAAAATTAACCGGGCATGGTAGTGTGCGCCTGTAGTTCCAGGTACTTGGAAGGCTGAGGTGGAAGGATAACCGGAGCCCAGCAGGTCAGGGCTGTGGTAGCCGGAAGCGGCCACTGCACTCCAGTCTGGGTGACAGCGTGAGACTCCAACTAAAAAAACAAAAACAAACAGACAAACAAAAAGAAAGACAAGGAAAAGAAAGGTGAGAAATAAAGTAAAGCAAGAAGGAAAAGGATAACCCCAGCTCCAGAACACAAAGAAGACTGGACTGGGAGTCAGAGGCCTTCTCTCCATCTGCCTCGAGAGCTGGGTCTGGGACCCCATCTGTTTATTTCTCCTTGTTGGAGGACAAGTCTAGTCACTCCTGTCTTACACTCTGCTGCTGCTGAAAGTCCAAGCCTTTTTGTTTTAAAGAATCTATGCCGATTAAATGGAGAGTGGTATCCAAGAGAAGCCACAAAACACAACTCTGCAGAAACAACTTCTCTCGTTATTTAATATTTTTGTTATTTAATCTTATTGTGCCATTTAAACATAATAGGGCATCACTGAGCCTCAAAGCCAGGTCTATGTTGCTGACAAAAGTTAAAACAAACTGAGAAGTTTAAAAGTGACAACAGGTTCTCCATTTACACTCTCTGCATCCCTGTAAGTTACAAACAAAATCTGTAAATAAGGATTCATTCATTTCATCAGTCTACAAAATGGCCTTCTCTGAGTACGAAGGTACTAATACCTTGTGACACACCCTCTGTCCTCAATGAGTACACAGACAAGTAAAGTGAGAATACGTGTGTGACCAGTGTCTTTGATTACACCAATGTCAGCATGTTCCTTAGCTGGGAAGCTGTTAGCTCTCCCTAAATATCCCTCAGGTATTACTCTAGGATTTTTTTTCTGTTATTTTATCTTTTGTTCTTGTTTTTTTATTTTATTTCTTTTGTATTTTATTTTATTTTTGAGTTGGAGTCACCCACTGCAGCCTAGACCTGCTGGGCTTAGGTGATCCTTCCACCTCAGTCTTCCAAGTAGCTGGAACTACAGGCATGTGCTACCATTAATTTTTCTTGATTTGTTGTAGAGATGAGGTTAATTTTTCTTGATTTGTTGTAGAGATGAGGTCTCACCAAGTTGCCCAGGCTGGTCTTGAACCCGTAGGATCAGGCAATCCTCTCACCTCAGCTGCCCAAAGTGCTGGGATTATAGGTGTGAGCCACTGCGCCAGGCCTTATTTCTTTTATTTAAAAAAAATTATTTTAAAATTCTATTTAGATTCAGAGGGTACACGTGCAGGCTTGTTACATGGGTATATTATGTGATGGTAAGGTTTGGTTTTCTATTCAACCTGTCACCCAAGTAGTGAACACAGTACCCAAATAGGTAGTTTATCTACCCCTGCCTCCCTTCCCCCTTTTGGAGTTCCCAATTTTTGCTGTTCCCATACTTATGTCCATGTGTACCCAGAGTTTAGTTTCCACTTATGAGTGAGAACATGTGGTATTTAGTTTTCTGTTTTTGTATTAATTTGCTTACAATAATGGCCTCCAGCTGCATCTATGTTGCTGCAAAGGACATGATTTCATTCTTGTTTATGTTGTATTTTAAACGACAGCTTTATTGAGATCCATGAAAATTTTTGTGCGGTACTCTAAGCTACCCCTCCATCATCTTCCAACTGGATTGCCTCCTTAATCCTTTTGTTTCTAGAAATTCTGGAGCCTTCTCTGTGTCATGGGTCCCAAAGACCCCTCTCCCCCCCCAGTTTGGTGATCACTAGAAGGCACAAATAATCACATTTACACCTGTGACTTCTTACAGTGAAGCGATACAAAGCAAAGTCAGCAAAGGGAAAAGCCATGTAAGATGAATTCAGGAAGAAACCAGGTCCAGGCACAAACTTCCCAGAGTCCTCTCCCAATGGAGTCACACAGGACATGTGAATTCTTCCTGTACTGAAATTGTGACAACGCGTGTGAAAATATTATCTACCAGAGAAGCTTATTAGAGATTCAAAATCCAAAGTCTTTACTGGTAGCTGGTCACATAGGCACCCTCTGCCTTGCACATTCTACAATTTCAGATTCCCAGAAGGAAGGCAGGTGTTCTACAAAAGCCATATTGTTTGTACAAACAGTTTAGGCACAGTGAACTATTCTTATTACTTATGGAAAGTTCTATATTGGTCTAGGGCACTGTTTAACATTCAAGGTCCCAGACACCAGTCAAGAGTCAACCTTGAAGCAGCCGTTCTAAGTGTAGCAGCCTCAAGACTGCTGTGGTTAATTTTTATTTCCTACACACCGACATTATTAAAATGTTCATTGATTATAAAAATGTGCCTTACATTTCTACCTCAGGGCACTTATCACTCATTAAAATTATAATGTATTACATATGTATGCATGTATTCAGTTGCTTACTTATTCTCTGCCTCTCCGACTAGAATGTAAGCACATAAGGGTTAAGAACTTTGTCATATTCTCAGCTGTATTTTTAGCACCTCAACTAGGCCTCCTCCATTACGGACACTCAACAAATACTGGTTGAAAGAATGAAAGAGTTCAGCTAGGATAGATTCAGATATGAGCTTTTTTGGAATATTCAGAGAATTCATGTCCCTCATGGATGGTCATGACTATCAGATCGAACAAGGCCTGAGCTGTACTTTTCACAGGCAGTATTGTCACAGAGATTACCGAGCTGATGCACTTCTACAGTCCGAGTCTCTGGAGATCTCACCTGCAGCTGTATGAAGAAAACAGAAGAATGTTCTGTGTCTACTCATTCCTTTCCCTTTCTCTTATTAAAAATAAACATTGTGTTGGTGAGTTTTTCCTGTGTTTCCTCTCCACTCTCAGAAACATTCCTAATGTCCAGATTAAGTATTTCCTAAGGGGATAAAAAACTCTATTCCTTTTGAAGAATGACCATCTGTGCAGCTTTGAAAAAACCCTAAAGGACTCATGAAGGGAAAGAGATCTCTGGACCAAAAATCAGTTCCCGCTTAATGTCTTCTCTGGCTATTTCTTTGGCAGTTGAATGGAGTCAGGTTTTCATCTTATGTAATATGATGGGACAATTCAACTTCCAGTGAGTGTAGCAAATTTCCCTAGAGCTACATAGGACAGAGCTAAGTGGTTACATAAACACATGTGGAAACGTAAAAATTTTAAAGAGAGGCTAAACACTCTGAGGGCCATGTCGCCCCCAGGGGAAATTAACAGTGGGGTCAACAAGCAGAGCTGTCCTTCAAGTTACACACGGACCTCAAACAGTTTATGAGCACGCTACGGGAGGAGAAAATGACTATGTGCACATTTTTTTTTTTTTTTTTTTTTTTTGGTGACACGCTCTGAGGAGAAAATAGGCAACACCTTTTATCTTCAGATATCAGGAGACAGAAAAATAAATACAGTCATAAATAACCATAGGGTATACTAGTTGGAGTCAGAACAAACAACGTGTCAGTTGGAGACCCTGCAGGAAACAGATGGCATACCCAAAAGAATTTGCTGAAAGGAATTTAATCGAGTGACTAGTTACAGAGGTATGGGCAGGTTAAGGGAGCTAACAGGGGAGGGTAAAGTCCCCAGGGGCTAAAGCCCAAAGAGAGCAAAGGATGAAAGTATCGTTACTGGAACCAGCAAGATCTGTAGTCCTGGGAGAGAATCCACCCAATTATAGATGTATGCAGGCAGAGCCTGAACCTTTAGAAAATTAGAGGGAGAGGGTGTGGGGAGGGGAGCACAGTTGGGGATAAACATCCCCAACTCTATCCCCAACTCTCTTTCCTCCTACCTACCAATCTCCTGCTAATTCTTCTCACTGGCCAAACCCAATGGGAAGCCATCAGGTTCAAGGAAGTCTGTGTAAGACAAAATATAGGGGTCTACTTCCTGAGGCACAGCAGGTTAGAGAATGGCACAGGACAGATGGACAAGGAGGAGATGGCATGTAGACAAAAGTCAGCATAAATGATCCCTACTGCTCTCACTGCCACTTAACTGCCGACACTGGTTGGCATTTGTTGAATGTTCAAGGCACAGTTCTATGTCCTTCACATGAATAATCCTTAATATTAATATTAACTTAATATTTGTGATGATTTACCCCGAAACCAACTAAGATGAAGCTTCAGGGACCCCAGCAATGAATTTATGCAGTCCTATGTTTATGAAAGTTTGTAAATGTTTGCCTCAATTAATTAGGATTACTATCTCTTTGCTTTCAAATTTCATTGCTATCATGTTTTCTTTCCTGTCAGGTGGCGTTGAATGTCTGTGGAATTTTTTGGATGTGGCTAATGGGATGTTGAGTCAAGATTACACTTGATTTGAGTTTAGTGGGATGTTTTTAGGTGGTTGACAATTATTCCAAAGTAGGAATATCTTCCAGGAATACTCGTGTGCATTGTGCCAGTCTATCATGACACAGAGGTTTATGGTCAGAGGTTATGATATGAGAGTGAGCTATAGCACATCGTAGGGGAATGTGGCTATGGAAGAGAAACAAGATTTGAAAAAAAGCAGTCAGAAACTAGCTTCTGTAGAATTCTTCCAATCACAGATGCATAAAATCATAAGAGGAAGACTGAATTCTCATTGAGATCTAGACAAAATGGAAGTTCTCTCCCAGCAAAATATCCTGTATAAATCAGTGCATACAATTGTAGCAACATTGCACATTTTTTCCCCTCTCCTTTTTTGATGGGCATCGTGCGAAATAGAATAGTAGAATTTGTGTGCCCATAGGGCATAAACTCATATCAGCACTGCTTATATGCAAAGTATAACAAATTCTATATTATGTGTTTTGTAGGGCACCCAAGTAAAATTGAGAAAAGAGACATTTTTGGTGACTCACTCTGAGGAGAAAACAAGCAACACCTTTATATTCTAAAATAAATGTAATAGCTAATATCTACAAGCATGTACTATATCTGGCACCGTGCTAGGCACTTTTTCTTTCTTTCTTTCTTTCTTTTTTTTTTTGAGTTGGAGCCTCACTCTGTCGCCCAGACTGGAGTGCAGTGGCCGCTCCCGGCCACCACATCCTCAACCTGCTGGGCTCAGGTGATCCTTCCTCTTCAGCCTTTCAAGTAGCTGGAACTACAGGTGCTTACTACCACGCCCGGCTAATTTTTGATTTATTGTAGAGATGAAGTCTCGCCAAGTTGTCCGGGCGGGTCTCAAACTCACGGGCTCAGGCAATCCACTCATCTCGGCCTCCCAAAGCACTGGGATTACAGGCTGAGCCATCAAGCCCAGCCGTCACTTTTTCAATATTAACTTATTTAATCTTTACAGCAACCCTTTGAAGTAGGTACTATTGTTATCCTCTTCCTGGCTTTTATCTTCAAAAGCCTACACTATTTATTTATTTATCTATCTATTTATTTATTTTTGAGTTGGGGTCTCACTCTGTCACCCAGGCTGGAGTGCAATGGTTCAGCGCAGCCTCAACCTTCTGGGCCCAGATGATTCCTCCACCTCAGCCTTCCAAGTAGCTGGGACTACAGGCACGTGCCACCACACCCAGCTAATTTATTATTATTATTATTAGTAGTAGTAGTAGTAGTTAGAGACAAGGTCTTGCTATATTTCCCAGACCCGTCTTGAACTCCTGGCCTCGAGCAATCCTCCTGCCTCAGCCTCCCAAGTGCTGGGATTACAGGTGTGAGCCACTGTACCCAAGCATAAATTAATCACTGAGTTCAGAACTGAGGCGAGAAAGGAGTATGTTTTGGGGAAGCATGATCAAAGAGGAATTTTCTCAGGATAATGTCCAGGGACTGAAACAGGCCTCAATGGCTGGGCTTGGGGCAGTGTCATTATGTGCCAAGGACCAGCAAGGCTCAAACATAGCATGCAAATAGGCCCATGCAGACTTGAAGGAAACACTTAGGCTGGGACAATGAGCATTTCAGCAATTGGCAGGATGGTGGCCTGGAATTATAATTGATTTATAGAAATTAAAGAAATTATTTTTTTTTCTACTTCTGAGTCTGAAGACTGGAACTTATAATTACTTTCTAAGTTTAACTCTGTGAAAACTGAATCAAAGGAATTATACATCTTGGATTCACCTTCTTCAAAACCGGAAATAATTGACAAAAAGAATATTGGTTCTGTAGGCAAAAATCACTTAACTTCAAATCCCAGCTCTGCTATTTATTAGCTACGCGACCTTGAACAATTTATGAAAGTTCTCTGAGCCTCAGTTTCTTCAACTGTAAAAATGGGAATAACATTGACTTAATAGAGTCATTGTGGGAGCTAACTTAGGTAGTACATTTGAAACTCCTAGCCTGATAATACTGAGGGATCTATCACAGAAACTTATTAAGTGGACCTTGAACAACTATCGTAATACTACAAGAAAGGGTTTGGCAGAAGTAGAAAACTGCCAGGGGAGGGGGGAGCATACCTCATCAACAAGGGTACCTGCATAATGAACATTTGTATACCTAACCCTGAATTGTATTCCACATATTTAAAATAAAAAAATTAAGAATAAAAATAAAACTCCTAGCCTGCTACTTCATAACAGAAACTTAAATATCAGTTTCCCCTTTAAAGGAAAATAAAATCCAAACATATTTTCTGGAGGAAAGTGTTACAGAAGCACAAATTACATAGTGCTCTTTCAACACCACCTAGCTAATATGTTTTATGAAGAAACCCAGCTGTAATTTAAAAAAATTTTTGAACTCACTCAACATTTTCCCCCTGCTTCTAAAACTGGAAACCAAGGAGGTAACGTGTACCCATCTGTGCACCCACACCCTTTTGAATATGAAATTTAAATAAAAGCCTCCTCAGTCTGTTTATACAGTACTCCTTGGCTTTGTGGTAGATAGATCTGCTTCAATTAGAACCTAATCCTGCTCACCTCATACTTGCAACGCTCTCACTAAAACCAGTAAGAAAGAAAAACAATAGTCCATTTAATTAAATTATGCTAAAGCCTGCATTCAATCCATCTGTGTATTAAGAAGTAAGATTTTGAATATGGATCACTGCTCCCTGAATAAAAACTCCACTATCTCCTCCCCACTCCCTCCCCAATAAGGAATACTGTTTTCCCTACCCCTGTAGTTTTTATTTTAAAACAAATGAAATAGATCCAGTTATAGACATTTTAAAAAAATAATAATTTTATTGTTTCCTCTTCTCCCTTCAGCTCTCCATTTCTGGATTCTGGAAACTTTTGTCCTTATAAAAACAGTTCAACTTCCCCATAGAACTAGTGGTTATAGTTTTTTATTTAATAAACATAGAAATTGACCTTAAGATTGAAATTTTGTCTTATCTGAGTTCCTAAGTTCCTTCTTATTTTTATTTTTTTGAATCGGAGTCTCACTCTGTTGCCCAGGCTGAAGTGCAGTGGCATACTCATGGCTACCACAGTCTCCACCTGTTGGACTCGGGCCATTCTTCCACCTCAGTCTTCCAAGTAGCTGGAACTACAGACTCACGCCACCACACCTGGCTAATTTTTTTGATTTACTGTAGAGATGAAGTCTCACCAAGTTGCTCAGGCTGTTCTTTTTTTTTTTTTTTTGAGTTGGAGTCTCACTCTGTCGCCCAGACTGGAGTGCAGTGGCTGCTCCCGGCCACCGCAGCCTCGACCTGCTGGGCTCTGGCGATTCTTCCGCCTCAGACTTCCAAATAGCCGGAATTACAGGCGCGCGCTACCACGCCCGGCTGATTTTTTGATTTATTGTAGAGATGAGGTCTCGCTGCCCAGGCGGGTCTCGAACCCGCGGGCTCAGGCAATCCACTCACCTCAGCCTCCCAAAGGCGCGGGATTACAGGCTGAGCCACCGAGCCCGGCTGGGCTGTTCTTGAACCCCTGGACTCAGGCAATCCTCTTGCCTTCTTCCCAGAGTGCTGGGATTACAGGCATTAGCCACTGCACCAGGCTTGAATTCCTTTCTTGAGAAACCAGCCCTCAGGCCTATAGTACCAAGAGACTGAAACTCACCAGATCACTGCATCCAAACAATGAGATGCCAGACCCCAACTGTTTACCAGCTCCTCTTACTTACCCCTCCCAAATTCCTGTTTTCTACATTTCTATCCTGCTATTTAAATCCCTGACTTCAATAAGACAGATTTGAGAAGGAATCTCTCGCTCTCCTTGGCTGATATCACCCAAATAAAAATCTTCATCCCTGGCAATAGTCGTTGTCTCAGTGATTGACTTTCTATGCAGTGAGCAACAGGGCTCTAACTGAACCCTTAGGATTTGATAACAATTACCCCACCCATCCCATCTCATGTAACTGCTTTCCTTCTGCAGTCCACTGTAGCTTTCCATTCCTTGGCAGTACCCTGGCAACTAGTGTCTCTTTCCTCTCTGCCTGTCATCTGCCTTCTGCTAACTACCCCTTAGGAAGCGCCTTTTTCTGCTGGGGATCTCATTCTGAGCAACACTAGTCATCTCCTATTTGTGTCTACCAAGAGGTTGCACAAACAATGTGTGTGGAAATCTAAGTTAACTGATGTCCTGCTTCTAATCTATTTGGAATGATATGGTGGCTCATACAGAATCTGAACCCCAGTTTGGCTCTCGGTGGAAGTGCTCAATAAACTGACTCCATACTACTCTGTGCAAAAGGGTAAGGATCTGCCCCTTGCTATTATCAGCTAAGGAGGAAGAACTGGGTAGACAAATTAGATTCAGGATTAAGTGATTAAGATAGTCACTCGCAGCCATGATTGTACCATAAAATAATCCAGGAAGCTTTTCATAATATTGAAGGCCTAGCCCCCCCCCCACCTAAATTAGTTAATATGGTGTTGGGCTTTAGATAGGTATCTTTTTTATTGCTATAAACACACACACAACATAAAACTTACTATCTTAACCGTTTTAAGTGTACACATCAGTGGAGTTAAGAATGTCTATATTATTGTAAAACATATCTCCAGAACTTTTCTATCTTGCAAACCCCAAACTCTATACCAATTAAACAATAGCTCCGCCTTTCCACCTCCTTTCAGCCCCTGATAACCACTATTCTACTTTCTGTTTCTATGAATTTGACTGCTTTAGATATTCTTATAAGAGGAATCATGCAGAACTCGTCTATTTGTCACTGACTTGTTTCATTCAGCACAATATCCTCAAGGTCTATCCATGCTGTAGAATGTGACAGAATTTCCTTTCTTTTTAAAGCTGAATAATATTCCATTGCATGTATATACCACATTTTGTTTATCCATTCATCTGTCAAAAGCTTCCATCTCTTGGCTATTGTGAATAGTGCTGCTATCAACATGAATGTGCACACATGTTGAAGATCATTCGACTAGATACGAAAGAGATTGTTTCTGGGCGCTCTATTCTATTCTGTTGGTCTATATGTCTGTCTTTATGCCAATTCTACACTGTTTTGATTATGGTAGCTTGGTATGGCTTGACATATATTAAAAGTATATGTCCTTTGGAGTGTGAGTCCTCCAACTTTGTTGTTTTTTAAAATGTGGAGTCTCTTGACTCCATGGGATATATGGATTTTAAGATGAATTTTTCTATTTCTGAAAAAAAAAAGCTGTTGTGATTTGATAGGAATTGCATTGAATTTCTAGATTGCTTTGAGTAACACGGACATTTTAACAATATTAAATCTTTCAACCCATGAACATGAAATATCTTTCCATTTATTTGTATAATTTCTTACAGAAATGATTTGCATTTTTTAGTATGTCTTTCATGTCCTTGACCAATTTTATTTCCAATTATTTTATTCTTTCTGACACCATTGTAAATAGAATTTGTCTTTAAGTTTCCTTTTCAGAATGTACATTGTTAGTGTATAGAAATGCAATTGTGTGTGTTGGTTTTGAACTTTGCTGAATTCATTTATTAGTTCTAACACATTCTTTTTGTGAGTGGAATTTTTAGGATTTTCTATATAGAGAATTATATCATCTGTGAACAAAGATAATTTTACTTTTTTCTTTCCAATTTGGTTGCCTTTTAGTTCTTTTTCTTGTCTGATTTCTCTGGTTAGGACTTCAGAACTATGTTGAATAGAGGGAGCGAGAACAGCCATCCTTGCCTTGCTCTTGGTCTTAAAGAAAAGGGTATTTTTTTAATACAGTTTTCCTAGTGATTCTAATTTGAATCCTGGCTTGAGAATCATTGGACTAGAGATTCATTTCCCTCATTGAAGAAAAGGTGAACCAGAGAAATTCCAGGAAGGCACCTTGGACCCCAAAATAGCAGCTATGAAGGCAGGCTTCAATAGGATGCTTTTAGTAGACCTGCCATCTTCCCAAATCCCTGGGCCTAGAGCATATGAAGAAGGTTCTGGTAGTGGAGACTAAGTATTCATTGATGGACAGGACTAGACAGGATGAGCCTGAGCTTCAGGGATTAACGCTTTAGATACCTGGAGCTGGTGAGGGAATGTAGAAGTCATGATTGGGTTTCCAGAAACAAGAAGGCACAAATATTAGAAGAGCTAGTGGACATAAAAAATACTACCCAGCATTCATTCTTTCTATTTCTAATAACAGCTCTGATTCCTATTTGTAGAGCGAATCTTCTCCTCATCTCCTGTTCAGGTAACTTTGATAGAACTGCCTCCAGTCCCTGCACCAAGGCTGATATGAGACTCAGGAATGGCCCGTCACAGCTTGCATTCCCCATCGCCATAGTCCTTTCTTCAAAGATGGGTGCATAGCCCCTTTAGAACCACTGGACCACTTTTCTTTAGATTTCTGAAGCAAAGACAGGTCTCTTTCTCTGTTCCTTGAACCTGAGGGGATGTAGAGTCTGAAGATGTTGTCATTGTCAAGTCATAACGCTTGACATAGATATGAACACAATAAAAGATTGAGCAAGAGATGGAGTAATACTGAACCCGTGTAACTTCTTCTTTTGACCCCTGAAGCCAGCACCACCTCTGATCTTTTCAGTTATGTAAGCCCAAACAATTCCCTTTATACCTAAGCCAGTTTGAGTTGACGTTTCTGTCACTTGCAACCAAGAATCCTAGCTAACTTAGATGAGTAGATGGCCAGGCAGATGGAACCCAGGCCAGCAGTCCTGGGCGTAAGCTTTCAGCAAATAGAGGAAGACTCCTTGATATTGCAGCAATGCTGCCCTTCAGCAGAACCTAATCCCTGGTTGAGATCAGTCTGCAACTCAGGAAGTTGGTCCGCCTTGCTGACCTTGCAAGAGCTGCTGCAGTCCAAACCCTTCACATCTAACAGATCCTCATGGTTACTTTTCCTTTCCTCCTCCACCTCTCAGGCTTCCAACACCAATTCTCTTCCTCCCATCAACACTGCTCTCAGGGGAAGATTTAGTTAATTCATTCACTCTAAAGTTTACATGACTCATATGTTCCTATTTGTTAAAATATCTACACTTCAAAAGGGCACAAAGTATCCCAATAATGAATAAATTTTTAGTGGTGGATCTTTTTAGACATATGAGAGTAGTTACTTATATAAAATGTTAAATTGCCTTAGTTCATTGTGCTGTCTTTGAAGCCTGATTCATTGCAGACAAATGAACTTGTCCATGCCCATCTAGCTCAATATTACATGATGATACAGTACTTTATTAATCATTATAAAATAAAGTAAGCCTCACAGTTTGCCTTCCTCCTATGCAGAAAAATGCCCTCAAAAGCATCAAAGAAACATCATCACCATCATCAATATTTATTAAACACTTTTGTGTTTAGTATGCTAGGCATTGTTCCTCAGTACTTTACATACATGATCTGATCTAAGTCTCACTGATACTCTATGAAGAAGACACATCATGAATCTCATATTGCAGCTGAGGAAATTAAGGTGCAGAGAGGTTAAGTAACTTGTTCAGGATGGCACAGTTTCTTCAGGGTAAAGAAAACAATGGAGCAAAAAACTATTAGAAGAGCTGACCTCTAGGGCTCCCCCAGGTCCCCAGGAGTCACAACCAGGAATCTGATGAAATCATGGGCTGAAAATTTATTATTTTTGAATCATACCATTTCAGAGCCAATTGGAATGTTCAATATGCTACTAAGTGAGAGGAAAATGAGATCCAGGTCGAGTGTCAGAAATAAAACTAGACCACATATTTGGTACTTCCCAGTTTGAGCTCTTTGCATTAATTTGTTCATTAATTGTTGTATTCACTTAGCATAAACATTACAAGAACATGGAAAATGTTCTTTTATTGCACATGGAAAATGCTGGAGTTGCCTAAATTTAAAAAATACACATGGACTTTGCTTTATCGTGCTTTGCTTTATTACACTTCACAGATAATGCAGTTTTTACAAATTGAAGGTTTGTGACAACCCTGTGATGAGCAAGTCTAAATTGGCACATTTTTTCAACAGCACAGTGTGTTCACATTGTGTCTCTGTGTCACAGTTTAGTAATTCTCACAATATTTCAAACTTTGTCATTATTATTATGTCTTTTATGGTGATCTGTGATCTTTGATGTTATTACTATAATTGCTTTGGAGCACCATGAACTATATCCACTTAATTGATAAGAAGGTGAACTTAATTGATAAATGTTGTGTATATCCTGACTGTTCCAATGACCAGCCATTCTCCTACCTCTCTCCTCCTTGGCCCTTCTTATTTCTTAATATATAACAATATTGAAGTTAGACCAATTAATAAACCTACAATGGCCTTTCAGCGTTCAAGTGAAAGGAAGAGTTGCATGTCCCTCACTTTAAATCAAAAGTTAGAAATGATTTACATTTAGTGAGAAAGGTATACTGAAAACTGAGACAGACCAAAAGCTAGGCATCTTGCTTCCAACAGTTAGCTAGGTTGTGAATACAAAGGAAAAGTTCTTGAAGGAAATTAAAAGTGCTACTCCAGTGAGCACACAAATGATAAAAAAGTGAAGCAGCCTTATTGTTGATAGGGAGAAAGTTTTAATGGTCTGGATAGAAGATCAAACCAGCTACACCATTCCCTTAAACCAAAGTCTAATTCAGAGCAAGGCCCTAACTCTTTTCAATTCTAGGAAGGCTGTGAGAGGTGAGGAAGAAAAGGTGGAAGTTAGCAGGAAGAAAAGGTGGAAGTTAGCAGAGGCTGTTTTATGAGGTTTAAGGAAAGCCATCTCTAGAACTTAAAAGTTCAAGGTGAAGCAGCAAGTGCTGATGTAGAAGTTACAGCAAATGATTCAGAAAATCTAGCTAAGATCATTGATGAAGATGGCTACACTAAACAACAGATTTTCAATATAGACAAGCTAGCCTTCTGTTGGGAGATGCCATTTAAGGGCTTTCATAGTTAGAAAGAAGAAGTCAATGCCTAGCTTCAAAGGACAGGCTGACTCTCTTGTTAGGGGCTAATGTAGCTGGTGACTTTAAGTTGAAGCCAGTGCCCATTAACCATTCTGAAAATCTTAGAGCCCTTAAGAATTATGCTTAACTCTACTCTGCCTGTGCTCTACATACGAAACAACAAAGCCTGGATGACAGCATATCTGTTTGTAGATGGTTTACTGAATATTTTAAGTCTACTGTTGAGACCTAATACTCAAAAATAATGATTCATTTCAAAATGTTACTGCTCACTGACAATTCATCTGGTCATTCGAGAGCTCTAATGAAGATTTACAAAGAGATACATATTGTTTTCACATCTGCTAACACAATATCCATTCTATAGCCCATGACTTTTAAGTCTTATTATTTAAAAAATACATATTATAAGGCTATATCGACAGACTTACTGACTTCTTTTATGGATCTACGCACAGTTCATTGAAAACCTTCTGGAAAAGATTCACCATTCTGGATGGTATTAAGAACACAAGTGATTCATGGAAGGAGGTCAAAATATCAGCATTAACAGAAGTTTGAAATAAATTGATTCCAATCCTCAAGGATGACTTTGGGAGTTTTAAGACTTCAGTGAAGAAAATACTGCGACACAGAAAGAGAAGAATAAATAGAAGTGTAGCCTGAAGATGTGACTGAATGGCTATAACCTCATGACCAGTCATTAAGAATGAGGAGTTGCTTCCTTGAGATGTAATCTACTCCTCATGAAGATGTTGTGTACACTGTTGAAATGACAACAAAGGATTTAGAATATTCTATAAACTTAGTTGATAAAGCAATGGTAGTGGGGCCAACTCCAATTCTGAAGGAGTATAAAATGCTATCAAACAGCATCACAGGCTACAGAGCAATCTTTCATGAAAGGAAGACTCAATTGACGTTGCAAACCTCATTATTGTCTTATTTTAAGAAATTGCCAGAGTCACCACACCCTTCAACAACCATTATCCTGATCAGTCAGCACCGCCAACATTGAGGTGAAGAGATTATGCCTGGCTGAAGTCTCAGATGATCATTAGCATTTTTTAGCATTAAAGTATTTTTAATTAAGGTATGTACATTTTTAGACTAGGTGTGGTGGCTCAAGACTGTAATCCTAGCACTTTGGAAGGCCAAGGTAGGGGATTGCCTGAGCCCACGGGTTCGAGAACAGCCTGGTCAACTTGGTGAGACCTTGTCTCTACAATTAAAAAAAAAAAATTAGCCTGACATGGTAGTGTGTGCCTGTAGTTCCAGTTACATGGCTGAGGAGGAAGGATCGCCTGATTCCAGCAGGTGATGCTGGGGTGGTTGTGAGTGTGCCACTGCACTCCAGTCTGGGAACAGAATGAGACTCCAACTCAAAAAAAAAGTATGTACATTTTCAGACAGTGCTATTGAACACTTAATAGGCTACCCTATAGTGTAAACATAACTTTTATATGCACTGGGAAACTAAAAGACTTTATATGGCTTGCTTCATTGTGATATTTGCCTTATTCTGGTGGTCAACCAAACCTGCAATTTCTCCGAGGTGTGTCTGGATAGACATATAAGCCAAATAAATAAAATAAGTTCTTTGCTCTCAAAGAAACAATAGTGTTGAGGGAAATGAGTTAAATAATTACCATAAAGTGTGACAATGGGCTAATCAGCCACTTGGAGAAGGAAGAATCAACTCTGCCTGGAGATTCTGGAAGACTTCACAAGGAAGAAAGAACTGGACTTTTCAAAGGAAGCCAAAGCAGGGAAGGGTAATCCAGGAAGAGAAGACTTCACAGGGAGGAAGGAGTGTGAGAAGCCAGGTGATGTGTCTGAGGGACTGCAGTGAGGCTGGATGGGCAGATTGGGTTATGAGGATTTTTTTTTTTTTTTTTGAGTTGGAGTCTCACTCTGTCGCCCAGACTGTAGTGCAGTGGCCGCTCCCGGCCACCACAGCCTCGACCTGCTGGGCTCCGGTGATCCTTCCATCTCAGCCTTCTAAGTAGCCAGAATTACAGGCATGCGCTACTGTGCCCGGCTGACTTTTTGATTTATTGTAGAGATGAGGTCTCGCCAAGTTGCCCAGGCAGGTCTCGAACCCGCGGGCTCAGGCAATCCACTCACCTCAGCCTCCCAAAGGCGCGGGATTACAGGCTGAGCCACCGAGCCCGGCTATGAGGATTTTTTAATGCCAAACTAAAGAATATTTTTTTCTTTGGGTCATGGGTGTTCTTAGATTTGCAATTGGGAAAAAAAAATCAAATTTTATAAGTCTGTGAAGAAGCAAAACTGGATAGGAGTGCTAGGTGAAGTATATTTGGTTGGTAGGTTTTATTTATTTATTTATTTTAACCATATTAAGTTCACAGCAAAACTCAGAGAAGGTACAGAGATGTCCCATATGCCCCTTTCCCCAACAGATAATAGTTTTTCCCATTATCAATATCTGGGGGAAGGATTTTAGGCCTAGAAGTGACAAGGTTAAATTTGCTTTGGGTCAGGGAAGGGGTGAGAAAGGGATGCCTCTGAGGAACTAGGGTGGAGTTGTAGGGAGTCAGGTTCAGAGGCACATTGTGTTAGAGGAACACTCATGGGGACCCGACCTGAGACACGACTGCAGGGATGGGGACCAGGGGTGTATCTGAGAGATATTTAGGAAGGAAATGCACAGAGCTCAATTGCTGGCTAGACATGAGGAGTGAAAGAGGAAAGGCATGTCTGCCTTTCTGGTTTCTGAGCTGAGAGACTGACCAGATGGATGGTAAAGCCTGTTACCTGTTTTCTGCAATAATACATGCAGGTTATAAACAATTCAATAATACAGAAGCTGATGAAATGATAAGTGAAAGTTTCCTTTTCCTCTTCCTCCTTCACCCCCAATGCCACTGCTCAAGACATAACCACTATTAACATTTTGGTGTATCCTTTCAGATGTTTTTCTATGCCTATACTGAACTCAATTTTTCAAACACAAAAAGTAATTCTACTTCAAAGACATCTTGCCATATCTTTGAAGTTTCTAGAGAGAATATTTGTACTTGACCATGTGCATCACAATGTTGGGCAAATTTTTAAGAAGGGGGATATTTTCAGCAATGACACTTCTTCTTAGAACCACACACCTGAGAGTTCATTTGGGGCTATATCATAGATTCAGTCCTATCAGTACAGTCATTCATAGGATAAAAAAATTGTTATATAATACGCAAATGTAACACACCAGTAATTATTGATAAATCTTATTACAATTTTTTCTAGAATATAGGTAGATTCATGCCTCAAGGTTAAATATAAATATATTCTCAGCCAGGCTCGGTGACTCAGCCTATAATCCCGCGCCTTGGGAGGCTGAGGTGAGTGGATTGCCTGAGCCCACAGGTTCGAGATCCGCCTGGGCAGCTTGGCAAGACCTCATCTCTACAATAAATCAAAAAATTAGCCAGGCATGGTAGTGCGCGCCTGTAGTTCCAGCTACTTGGAAGGCTGAGGCGGAAGGATCGCTGGAGCCCAATAGGTCGAGGTTGCGGTGGCTGGGAGTGGCCACTGCACTCCAGTGTGCGACAGAGTGAGACTCCAACTCAAAAGAAAAAAAAATTAAAAATAAACAAATAAATAAATAAATATATATATATATATATATATATATATATATATATTCTCTTTGGTATTTAATGCCCTGGGAATGCGAACAGGATTGTGTTTGTATGTATATCAGCTTTTAGTTGAAGAATTAGCTATGGAAATTTACTCTGTCAAGTGACCTGGACAATATTACTCCTGCAAATTCAAAATAAGGCAAATGTCCTAAGGATGTGAATAGATGACTTTGGTGGCACAAAAAACTGCAGTTGAAAGGGATCCTACACGCACACACTATACACAAACTCACAATACATTAAAGCTACTCAAATTTTCATGGAAAAAAAAGTCTGCCTTTTTTATGGAGCTAAAATAAATCTTATTGCAAACACTAAATTGTGCATATTCCTATAGGGAATTCACTGATTGGGAGTTACTACCAAGGACTAAAATGGAATAAAATAACCCCATTTAAGAACCCTAAATCTTTTTAAAGTTTCATTTCAGGGAGAAACTGTATCAAAAATTGTATTAGAATGGTAGCCAAGCATACTAGGACATTGGGGAAAAAATCGCTAACAATTTGTCTTATATTTAATATTTTTAAACTTGATGTAAAAATAGAAACAGAATTTAGCAAGTGTTAATTCTTGGTCGAGTGGTTTTCTTAAAACATCCTTAATATTTTAACTCTTTCTGGTAAGGCATCTCCCTAGTTCAGAATGAAATTATGATATGAACAAAAATTATTACAATAAAGAATAGCTAGCATTTATTAAGTATCTGGTATACGTTGGGCTCTATTTCAAGGTGTTTATGTTATTATTCCATTTCATCCTCACACCCCACTGCTACCATGCATTTTAAACATATGATCATTCCTGACTTCTAGAATTGAGTACTATAGACTCAAAGAGCTGCTTCATTAGGGTGGTGCTTTTGGCTGACAAGAGATTCAATAATTTTAAAAACATTTGTACGAGAAGGTAATTCTGAGAAGTTGACCAAGTAGGAAGCACCAGGGATTTGTCTCCCCACTTAGACAACAATATCACTGGCAGAATCTGTCTGGTGTAACTATTTTGAAACTCTGGAGTCTATTGAAATTTTGCAACTTCCAGGGAAGGCTTGAACGAAAATTGTAGTTCATTTTGGTCAATTTCAGCTCTGTACACAGTAGCAGCTACCCATGCCCCACACCAGCTCCATTGTAGGTAGGTGTACATGTATTCCTAAAGCAGCTTATGCACAGCTTGGGGCAGTCAGGGTGGGCCAAAAGGACCCTGACCTCCAAATTCAGGGGGATCTGCTCTGCTCCCTGATTGCAGCTTCTGATCACAGAGGTGTAGACAAACAGATAGGTGGCCATTGTTGTACTTTCCCCATTGCTGCAATTCCCTCCCTGTCCAGCCGAGTGACTTCCAAGGGGTTAAATCCAGGGTTGGCATTACTTCCCCCATCCTTAATCTTTCTCTTTTTCCCCCTTTGGGGGCAGACATTAAAGACTAAAATATTCCAAAGTAACTGCATTTACGGGGGAAATTAGAAAGTGACTGCACATGCCCAGGGAAAGACACAAGCTTAGAAAAGACCCAAGGAAACCTTAGTTTTTCCCTTCAGACTGATGTTTGACACAGTGATAGCCTACAAAATACAAAACAAACAAAAAAACAAAAGAAACCCAAACAATAAAAACCCAGCAAACTCTGGGAGAAGGGAGAGATTCTGATTTCCAGAGTTATCACATTATTGGATTCAAATGTCCAGTTTTTAACAAAAACAACAACAAAATCATACGCCATACAAAGAAACAGGAAAGGATGGCCCATTAAAAGGGAAAAACTAAATAAACAAAGTTTTTGTAAAAAAGACCTGATGGCAGATCTACCAGACAAAAACTTTAAAACAACTGTCTTAGAGATGTTCAAAGAACTAAAAGGAGATGTAAAAACCAAGACAACAATGTATGAACAAAATGGAAATATTGATTAAAAAAAAAATAGAAAACCTAAAATGAAACAAAAAAGAAATTCTGAAACTTGAGAAGTATAATAATTGAAATGAAAAATTCACTAAAAGGATTCAGAGGCTTTTTTCTTTTAGTTAGAGTCTCACTCTGTTGCCCAGGCTGGAGTGCAATGGAACACATGCTCATGGCCATCATAGCATTGACATGCTGGGCTCAGGGCATGCGCTACCATGCCCAGCTAATTTATTTATTTATTTATTTATTGTAGAGACGAGGTCTTGCCAAGTTGCCTGGGTTGGTCTCGAACCCACAGGCTCAGGCAATCCACAGGCCTTGGCCTCCCAAAGTGCTGGAATTACAGGTTGAGCCACCAAGCCGGGCCCAGAGGCATATCTGAACAGGCTGAAGAGTTTGTGAACTTGAACATAGGACAATAGAAATTACCGAGTCTGAGAAACAGAAAGAAAAACGATTGAATAAAAGTGAATGGAGCCTAAAGGACGTGTCAAACATCATCAACATACACATGGTGGGAGTTCCAGAAAAAGGAGGAAGAGATAATATTTGAGAAAATAATGGCTCAAAACTTCCCAAATTCAATGAAGAACATGAATAGAAACATCCAAGGAGCTCAAAGAACTCCAAGTAAAACAAACACAAAGAGACCGACACCAAGATACATTAGAACCAATCTTTCTTTTTTTCTTTTCTTTTTCTTTTTTTTTCCAGAGTTGTGGGATACAAATGAGGATTTGCAACATAAGTAGGCTGCATGCAGGTGAAGTTTGGGCCTCTCACCTACTGATAGTGGACCAGGTGCCCAGTGTGTTACCATGTGCCTTCCTCCCTCCTCTCTCCCAACCTCCCCCGAGCTGTGCCACATGACTGCTGAACCCACACTTTCTTTTTTTTTCATTTTATCATTTTATTATGATGTATATAACCATACATACAGTTAAGATGGATATATACCTTTATATCCATATATATATAAAGACATATGTGTACATATCTTCATTTTTTAAAAACATCACCATCATAATTATAAGCAGCCTATGTTTGTTGCCAGTCCAGGCTTTGTTTGGAGCTAGGAAGTGTAGATCCAGGATTCAGGTTTGGTGGTAGTTTTCCCACCATGCCACGCTTGTAGACTTGCCACCATATTACACATTCTAGTTGGTGTTAGAACTTGGTAGTGGGGGATGGGGACTTCAAAGGATATCTAGTTCTTTTTTTTTTTTAATCAATATTTTTTATTATGATATTGTGGGGTACAGTTAAGGGTTAAGTATACAAATATGCTTCGTTCAGGCACTCTTGCTGATAAGAGGTGTCTCCCAATTCCCAGACAGGTATTTACTACCGTTAATCCCTTCTCCCTTCCCTTCCCCCCATAGTTTCCCACCACTGTCAGTCATTTTCTTATAGTATTACGTTGGATGTTCAAGGTCCACTATGTGAGTGAGAACATGTGATACTCAGATCTTTGTTTCTGTGAGCGGTCACTCAGTATTATAGACTCTAGTTCCATCCAGGTTGCTGCGAAATTCATGATTTTGTTCTTTTTTATGGCTGCGTAGTATTCCATCATGTATATGTACCACATTTTTAAAATTCAGTCCTCTTTTGATGGACAGCATGGTTGTTTCCAGGTTATTGATATTGTGAACAATGCTGCAATAAACATACGTGTGCAGGTATCTTTTTTATAGAGTGATTTGTTTTCTTCAGGGTATATTCCCAGTAGGGGGATTGCGGGGTCATATGGGAGGTCAATATTTAGAGCTTTTAGGAATCACCATACTGTTTTCCACAGAGGTTGCACTAGTTTGCACTCCCACCAACAGTGTAGAAGTGTTCCCTTTTCGCCACACCCTCTCCAGCAACTGTTATTTTTTGAGTTATTGATAATTGCCATTCTGACTGGAGTTAGGTGGTATCTCAGTGTGGTTTTGATTTGCATCTCCTTGATGATTAGTGAGGTTGAACATTTCTTCATGTGTCTGTTGGCTGCTCGGATGTCCTTTGAGAAGTGTCTGTTCACATCTTTTGCCCACTTTATAATGGGGTTGTTTGTTTTTTTCTTTTCAGCACATTTGAGTTCCTTGTAGATCCAAGTCAGACCTGGAGTTGGCAAATACTTTTTCCCAGTCTCCCTGCTCTCTTGATGGTTTCTTTGGCTTTGCAGAAGCTTGTCAGTTTAATGAGGTCTCACTTATCTATCTTATCTCTTATGACCTATGGGTTTCGGATTTTGTTCAGGAATTGGATGCCAGTTCCGATTTCCATGAGGGTATGTCCTTCATTTTCTAAGGTTCTTATGGTTTGAGGTTTTACATTTAGGTCTCTGATCCATTTGGAGTTAATTTTTGTGTATGGGGATAGGTAGGGGTCCTGTTTCAATCTTCTGCATGTGGTCAGCCAGTTTTCCCAGCACCATTTACTGAATAGGTTCTCCTCTCCCCAGTGGTAGGTGGTGGAGGCTTTGTCGAAGATGAGTTGGTTGAGAAATTGAGGTTTTGCTTCTGGAATCTCAATTCTGTTCCATTGGTCTATATGCCTGTTCCTGTACCAATACCAAGCTGTTTTGATGATTGTAGCTTTATAGTAAAGTTTGAAGTCTGGTAATGTGATACCACCTGCTTTGTTTTTTTGACTGAGGATTGTTCTGGCTATTCTTGGTTGTTTGTGTTTCCATATGAATTCCTGTGTTGTTTTTTCTGGGTCTGAGAAGAATGTTGCTGGTAATTTGATGGGTATTGCACTGAATCTGTAGATTGCCTTAGGTAAGATGGACATCTTCACAATGTTGATTCTTCCAATCCATGAGCATGGGGTATTTTTCCACTTGTTTGTGTCATCTTTGATTTCTTTGAGCAGTGTTTTGTAGTTTTCATTGTAAAGGTCTTTCATGTTTCTGGTTAGGAAGATGCCAAGGTATTTTTTGTGTGTGTGGCTATTGTAAATGGAATTGGGCTTTTTATTTGGGTTTCTGTTTGTTTATTATTGGTATAAAGAAATGCAATTGTCTTTTGCACATTTATTTTATATCCTGAGACTTTGCCAAAGGCCTTTATCAGTGAAAGGAGGTTTTTTGACAGATTTTCTTGGGTTTTCAAGGTACATGATAATGTCATCTGCAAAGAGAGATAGCTTGACTTCCTCTTTTCCTATTTGAATACCCCTGATTGCCTTCTCTTCTCTGATTGCTCTAGCCAGGATTTCCAATACTATATTGAACAGGAGGGGTGAGAGTGGGTATCTTTGTCTTGTTCTAGTTTTCAGGGGAAATGGTTCCAGTTTTTGTCCGTTTTGGAGTATGCTGGCTGTGGGTTTCTCGTAGATGGCTTTTACTATTTTGAGGTATGTTCCCCATATGCCTAGCTGTTCGAGGTTTTTTATCAAGAAGGGATGCTGGATTTTATCAAAAGCTTTTTCTGCATCTAATGGCATAATCATGTGGTTTTTGTTTTGACATCTGTTGGTGTATTTAATTACAATTATGGTGTTATGAATGTTGAACCAGACTTGTATCCCAGGGATGAAGCCCACTTGGTCATGATGGATGATTTTTGAGATGTGTTGTTGAATCTGGTTTGCTAGGATCTTGTTGAGAGTTTTAGCATCTATGTTCATCAAAGATATTGGCCTGTAGTTCTTTCTTTCTTGGGTCTTTACCTGGCTTGGGTATTAATGTGATGTTAGCTTCGTAAAATGATTTGGGGAGAGTTCCATCTTTCTCAATCACCTGGAATACCTTCAGTAGGATTGGTATAAGCTCCTCCTTAAATGTCTTGTAGAATTCTGCTGGAAAGCCATCTGGTCCAGGGCTTTTTTTTTGTAGGTAGTTTTCTTATTACTTAGTCAATTTCCTTGATTGTTAGTGGTCTATTTAGGGTCTCTATTTCTTCTTGTTTCAACCTAGGCAGGTTGTGTGATGACAGAAAGTCCTCCATTTCCTTAAGGTTTTCAAGTTTGTTTCCATACAAGTGTACATAGTAGTCTCTAATGATTTTTTGTATTTCTTCAGGATCAGATGTGACTTCATCTTTTGTGTTTCTGATTGTGTTTATTTGGGTTTTTTTCTCTCTTTTTCTTGGTCAGTCTAGCTAGGGGATCATCGATCTTGTTTATCCTTTTGAAGAACCAGCTTTTGGTTTCATTGATTTTTTGTATTATCTTTTTGTCTTCTATGTCCTGGATTTGGGCTTTTATTTTGGTGATCTGGATTCTTCTGCTGAAAATAGGGTTTTTGAGGTCTTGCTTTTCCAGCTTTTTTAGGTGGCTTCTTAGGCTGTTAATTTGTGATCCTTCCATTTTCTTCATGTGCGTTTGTAGGGATATAAATTCCCCTGTTACTACAGCTTTCATGGCATCCCAGAGATTTTGGTAAGATGTTTCTTCATTTTCATTTGTTTCCAGGTATCTTTTAATCTCTGTTTTGATTTCATCAACAACCCAGGAGTTGTATAGCATCGTGCTGTTTAGTGTCCATGTCTTTGTGGGTTTTGGGGGGACCTTGTTAGTGTTAATGATTATTTTTATTCCACTGTGGTCCAAGAAGGTGTATGGTAAAATTTCAGTCCTTTTAAATTTGCTTTACTTGATTTATGGCCAAGTATGTGGTCAATATTAGAGTATGTTCCGTGTGGTGATGAGTAGAATGTGTATTCTGTGGTCTTTGGATGGAGGGTTCAGTAGGTATCAATTAAGTCCATTTGATCAAGAGTCACATTGAGGTTTCGGATCTCGTTGCTGATTTTTTATCCTGATGATCTGTCTAGGGTTGTGAGTGGGGTATTAAAGTCCTCAGCTATGATGGTATTGGAGTCTTTTAGTATTTTAGTTTACCTAGGAGCTGCCTTTTGAAAGTTAGTGCTCCTATGTTTGGTGCATATATGTTTAGGATGGATATGTCTTGTTGATGGATTGAACCTTTTAACATTATGTAGTGTCCTTCTGTATCTTTTTTAATTTTTGATAGCTTAAAGGATATTTTGTCTGAGATTAAGATCATGACTCCACCTTTCTTTTGTGTTCCATTCGCCTGAAAATTTGTTTCCCATTTTCTTACTTTGAGTCTGTGAGTGTCCCTTCTAGTGAGGTGAGTCTCTTGAAGGCAATAGATTGTTGCCTGGTGATATTTTATCCATTTTGCCATTCTATGTCTTCTCAGTGGTGCATTTAGTCCATTCACATTCAAACTAATTATTGAAATTTGAGAGTTGATCCCTATCATAATGTCCTTACAAAGTTGTTGTTCTTCCTGTTTGTGTGTTGTCTTTCTTTTGGTTTTAGAGTTGGATCATGTGTGTTTTCAGCCTGTACTCTTGTGAAGAACGTTGTTGTTCTTTTTTCCTTTTCTTCTGTGTTCAATACTTTCTTAACTGTTTCTTGTAGAAGTGGTCTTGTGGCAGCGTAGGTTCTTAGGGATTGGATATCTGGGAAAGATTTCAGTTCTCCCTCACTGATGAAGCTTAGCTTGTCTGGGTAGGTTATTCTCGGTTGAAATTGTTTGTCTTTTAGAACTTTGAAGTTAAGGCTCCAAGCTCTCCTAGCCTGGAGGGTTTCTATAGATAAATCTGCTGCTATTCTAATTGGTCTTCCCTGGTACGTAGTCTGACCTTTTTCTCTTGCAGCCTTTAGAATTTTTTCTTTTATACCTACTTTGTTTAGGTGAATTATTATATGTCTGGGAGTTGGTCTTCTCATTTGTTGTCTTGCAGGGGTTCTCTGAATCTCTTGTGTTTGAATTTTTTCATCCTTGATGAGATGAGGAAAATTTTCTTGAATGGTTTCATGAAATGTTTGTTCCAGTGTTACCTTCCTCAGGAAGGCCAATTACTCTTAGGTTCGGTCTCTTGAAGTGATCATTCATCTCTTAAAGGTTTTGTTCTGTCTTTTTGAGCTTCTTTTCTATGCTTTTGACAGTTTGTGTTAGTTCTGTGTTTTGGTCTTCGAGCTCTGAGATTCTTTCTTCTGCTTGGCTGATTCTGCTTCCATGTTTATTAGTTTGTTATTTATTTCCATCACAGTATTCTTTACTGCTGTTATTTCTGATATCAGCTCCTTCCTATTTTCCTCTTGTCTCTCCTCAATTTTTTAAATTCTCTCTATTAATGTCTTGATGTCTGGGTTTGTTGCATGTGACCAGTCATTCTGGGGGCTCTTCATTGTTTGTGTTCCAGAATCTGTTTTCTCAGTGTCTGATCTCCCGGGGGTCTGTGTGAGACCTATACTCTTCTTTTGGTTTTTCTTCATTTGTGTGGTTTTTCCCCCTCCCTACTTTTTCCTTCCCTCCACATCACCATCTTCTTTAATTGTTATTCAGGAGTAGAGGGATTGCTTTTACTTCTGTTTTTTCAATCTCCTATTCTTCTTATGTGTGCCCTCTTACTTTGTTCAATTCTGGAGTTGCACTGTAGGTTGGGGGTGGTCCTTTTTGCAGTTTTGAGATTTACTTAAGGGGGGAGCTGTGATTCAAAATCTATCTGCAGGTCCTGGTATTCGCTGACAGGTGGATGGATAATCTGAAACCCACTTCCCACTGCCTTGGAATCTGTCCGTGCAGTGGGGCTGTAGGTTTACTCCCTGAAATAAAATGTGGTTAGCAGAGGGAAGAGAATGGAGCAGACAGTGGGGGGAAGAAGGGGATGGAGAGAGAGATAGAGGAGTAAGGGGGAAACAAACGAGTGTACCAACAAATGGAGAGAGAGACCTAAACTGAAACAGATAAAAACAATAGACCATGGCTACAGACTAACCAACTCCCATACAAAAAAAAAAAATAAAACATACAATAATGCTAACATACAAGCTAACCAACCACCTTATTGGTGTGGCTGTTCCTCTATACAAAGATATGGTTTACAGAGAGGAGAAAAGAGAAGAAAAGGTGAAAAGAGAAGAAAAAAGAAGAAAAAAAAAAGGAACAAAACAGTAGGAATAGAATTAAGTCATTAAACTAACAGAGCCAATCGAGCACACTCTGAGACTTCGTTTAAGTCCAGTGTCCTTTCAGCTCTGATTTCTAGCTGTCTTTTCAAGCTGGTAAATTAGTTCACAGTTAGGGTCAGTTGCCCCTGGCCTGCTGTGAAGGACAGTTCAGATCACCCTGAGTTCACCATTCACATCTGGCCTGTGTCTGTTTTTCAAGCTTGTTTCTCCTGTTTTGGTGTTGTTACCTTGAATCACCAGCAGGTGGTGCTATCTCAGCTGCTCCCCACCCCCAGATGGAGTGGAGCCAAACAGGAGTTGGGCAGAGGCAGGAGACGAGAGCCTGCTTCAGGGCACACGGAAGGAGACCCATGGCTGGCAGGACGTCATGGTGGCAGCAGAGGTGGCAGCAATCCCAGCTGATCTTGCCTGCCGGGGCTTCAAGGACTGAAGTTGTGGATCGCCTCAGGCACGGGTGGTGCAATGTGCTATGGCTGCCACGGAGGCTGTCGTGGCGCGGCTGCTGCTGTGTCTATGGCTGCAGTGGCTGTCCAGACCACTGCGATGCCCCAGCGGTGTTGATGGCCGAGCTCCGTGTGAAGAGCAGGCTACCGACGTTGGGATTCACAGCCCTCGGGCAGAGAGCCAGAGATCTTCTGCGTTCTCCTTTGCAGAGGATTTCATAGACCAGGCTGTCCCATCGCCATCTTGCAAACTTTCAAAAGATAAAGACAAAGAATCTTGAAAACAGTAAGAAGCCAGGCTTGGTGGCTCAGCCTGTAATCCCACGCCTTTGGGAGGCTGAGGTGAGTGGATTGCCCGGCTCGCGGTTCGAGACTTGCCTGGGCAGGGAGACCTCATCTCTTCTATAAATCAAAAAATCAGCCGGGCGTGGTAGCGCATACCTGTAATTCTGGCTACTTGGAAGGCTGAGGCGGAAGGATCGCCGGAGCCCAGCAGGTCGATGCTGCTGTGCAGCCTCCTGTCGCTCCACTCCAGTCTGGGTGACAGAGTGAGACTCCAACTCAAAAAAAAAAAAAGAAAAGAAAACAGTAAGAGAGAAATAACTCATCAAGTAGTAGAAATCTTTAATAAGATTATCAGCAGATTTCTCATCAGAAACCTTGGAGACCAGAAGGTAACAATATATTTAACATTCAAAAGAAAAAAAATCTGTCAGTCAAGAGTCCTAGATCTAGCAAAACTGTCCTTTAAAGCAAGGGAGAAATTAAGATATTCCCAGATAATCAAAACCTGAGGGAGTTTGTTGTCATTAGCCCCGTCCTGTAAGAAATGCTCAAGGAAATAAGGCAGTGTGAAATAAAAGGGCATTTGACAGTAACTCAAAACCATATGAAGAAATAAAGATCTTGCCAGGCACAGTGGCTCATGCCCGTAGTCCCAGCACTTTGGGAGGCAGAGGCAAGAGGATCACCTGAGTCCAGGAGCTTGAGACCAACCTAGGCAAGGTGGCAAGACCTTATCTCTACAATAAATCAACAATTAGTCTGGCATGGTAGTGCACACCTGTGGTTCCAGCTACTTGGAGGGCTGAGGCAGAAGGATCACCTGAGACCAGCAAGTTGAGGCTGTAGTGGCCATGAGCATGCCACCACACTCCAGCCTGGGCAACAGAGTGAGACTCTGACTCAAAAAAAAACCAAAAAAAAACTTGGTTTAATAATAAAATAAAAGAAATAAAGATCTCAATAAAGCTAAATATATAGTCAATTATAAAATCTAGTACGATTGTAACAACAATTCATAGTACCACCTTTTGTTTTCAACATGATTTAAGAGAGTAATACATTTAAAAAAAATTATTAGTCCAAAAGCTAATATTTTTGTAACTTTGACTTGACACTCTGCATTCTGTTTTCTATATAATGTAAGAAACTAGTTTATTTAAAAGGCTTACTAGTTTATATTTTGGACACACAATATAAAAAGATGTCATTTGTGACTTAACAACAGAGGTAAAGACGAGACTGTAAAGAAGCAGAGCTTTTGTATGTAGTTGAAGCTAAGCTGGTGTAAGTTCAAACTAGAGTACTATAACTTTATGATGTTAAATTTAATTCCATGGTAACTAAAAAAAATAGCTATGATCATATACACAAAAGAAAATGAGAAAGTAATTTAAACATTTCACTACAAAAAGACAATTAAACACAAAAGAAGACAATAATGCAGGAAATGAGGGACAAAACCCATAAGGCATATTAAAAACAAATAGCAAAATGATAAAACTAAGTTTTTCCTTATCTGTAAGTAAATTAAAGGCAAATAGATTAAATGCTCCAATCAAAAGACAAAGATTAGAAGAATAGATATAAACGCACGATTCAACCATACGCTACTTACAAGAGACTCTCTTTAAAGCCAAAAAGACTGAAAAAGACAAATAGGTTGGACTTGGTGGCTCAGCCTGTAATCCCAACACTGGAAGGCTGAGACAAGTGGATTGCCTGAGCCTGCTGGTTCGAGACCAGTTCGGGCAACTTGGTGAGACCTCATTTCTATAATAAATCAAAAATTAGCTGGGCATGGTGGTATGCACCTGTAGTTCTGGCTACTTGGAAACCTGAGGTGGAAGGATTGCCAGAGCCCAGCAGGTCAACACTGAGATAGTCGTGAGCATGCCACTGCACTTCAGCCTGGGCGACAGAGTGAGACTCCAACTCAAAAAAAAAAAAAAAAAAGACACAAATAGAAAGTGAAGGGATGAAAAAAGATATTTCATTCAAATAATAACCAAAAGAGAGCAGAGGTGCCTATACTACTATCAAACAAAATAGACTTTAAAACAAAAAACTTTACAAGGGACAAAAAAAGATATTATATGTTAATAAAAGGCGTAATACTGCAAAACGATATAATAACTATAAACATTTACACATCTCATAACCAGCTGTCAAAATATATGAAGCAAAACTGATATGAAGGGAGAAATAGACAGTTCTACAATAATAGCTGGAGATTTTAATATCCCAATCTTAATAATTAATAGAACAACTAAGCAGAAAATAAGTAAGGAAATTCAGGAATTAAACAACACAATATAGCTAGATGTAATAGACAAACACAGAACACTTTGCCCCAAAACGATAGCCTACATATTCTTCTTAAGTACACATGAGACATTTTCCAGGATAGACCATATGACAGGCCACAATTAAGTCTCAATTGACTTAAAAAACAGGTGTAATGCAAAGTATCTCCTTTAACCACAAGGGATAAAGTTAGAAATCAATAACAAAAGGAAAACTGGAAAATTCTCAAATTTGTGGAAGTTAACATGCTCTCAAACCAATAATGGCTCAATGAAATCACAATGGATATTAGAAAATATTTAGAGACAAATAAAAATAAAAACACAATATATCAAGACTTATGGGACACACTAAAGGAGGGAAATGTATAGCTATAGAGTAGTTCCTTCTTACCTGAAGGGAATACTTTCCAAGACCACCCCTGAATGCCTAAAACCTCAGATAGTACGAAACCGTACATATACTGTTTTTTCCTATACAAATGCAGCAATCATAAAATTTAATTTATAAATTAGGCACAGTAAGAGATGAACAATAAGTAATAATAAAATAGAACAATTATAACAATATACTACAATAAAAGTTGTGAGAATGTTATTTCTCCCTCTCAAAATATCTTCTTGTACTATACTCGCCCATTTTCAGACCATGGTTAACCATGATTAATTGAAATCCTGGACAGTAAAACAACTAAGAGGGAACTACTATAAGTGCTTAAATTAAAAACCAAGAAAGTGGTGGAAAGCACCTGTAGTTCTAGCTGCTTGGGAGGCTGAGGCAGGAGGATCACCTGAGCACAGGAGCTTAAGGTTGCAATGAACTAAGGTGACACAGCAAGACCTTGTCTTTAAAGAGAAAAGAAGGAAGGAAGCAGGGGCAGGGGGTGGGGAGAAAGAGAGAGAGAGAGAGAGAGAGAGAGAGAGAGAGAAAGAAAAAAGATATCCAAAATCAACAATCTCACTTTACAAGTTAAAAAACTAGAAGAAAAACTAACTAGACCTGAAGCTAGCAAAGGGAAGGAAATAATAAAGATTAGAGCATAGAAATAGAGAATAGAAAAACAATGGAGAAAATCAATAAAACCAAATGTGGGTTTTATAAAATGATCAACAAAGTTGGCAAACCTTTACCCAGATGAACTAAGCAAAAAAAAGATTTAAATTTCAAAAATTAGAAATGAAAGTGGGGACATCATTACTAATTCTACAGAAATAAAAAAGGATTATAAGAGAGAAGAGAGTACTATGAATAATTGTATGCCGACAAATAGAACAACCTAGATGAACTAGACAGATTCCTAGAACACAAAACCTACCAAGACTAAATCATGAAGAAATAGAATATCTGGATAGACCTATATCCAGTAAGGAGATTGAATCAGGAATAAAAAATTTTCCAATAGGCTGGGCTCAGTGGCTTAGCCTGTAATCCCAACACTTTGGGAGGCCAAAGTTAGTGAATTGCCCGAGCCAGCAGGTTTGAGATCAGCCCAGGCAAGTTGGCAAGACCCATCTCCACAATAAATAAAAAATTAGCTGTGTGTGGTAGTGCGTGCCTGTAGTGCCAACTACTTGGAAGGCTGAGGCGGAAGGATTGCTGGAGCCCAGCAGGTCGATGCTGGAGTGGCTGTGAGTGTGCCACTGCACTCCCACCTGGGCGACAGAGTGAAACTCCAACTCAAAAAAAAAAATCTCCCAACAAAGAAAGGTCCTAAACATCATGGCTTCACTGCTAAGCTCAACTAGACATTTAAAGAAGTAATAACAATCCTTCTCACACTTTTCAAAATAACTGAAGAGGAGGGAACACTTCTTAACTTATTCCATGAAGCCAGCATTACTCTGTTACCAAAATCAAACAGACACTACAAGAAATCTACATACCAATATCCCTTAAGAACACTGATGCGAAATTCTTAACAGAATTGTAGAAAACTTAACTCAGCAGTATATTAAAAGATTACACACAATGATAAAATGAGATTTATTCCTAAAATGCAAGAATGCTTCAACATATGAATATTCACCAATGCAATATACCATATTAACAGAATGAAAGAAAAAACTCACATGATCATCTCAATTGATAAAGAAAAAGTGTTTGATAAAATTCAACACACTTTCATTATAAAAATATTCAACAAACTAGGAAGAGAAGGCAACCACCCCAACATAATAAAAGCCATATATGAACAAACCATAGCAAACATTACATACTCAAAGGTGACAGACTGATTTTTCTCTAAGATCAGGAACAAGTCAAGATGCCTGCTTTTGTCACTTCTATTTAACACAGTACTGGAAGTTCTAAGCCAGAGCAATTAGGCAAGAAAAAGAAATAAAAGTCATCCAAATTGGAAAGAAAAACGTGTGTGCAAGGAAGCCCTGTCCAAATCAAATATTTGGAACTGCATCCTGGCTGAGAGTAAACTTCCCAGGTTGGCTACTGCATAAAGTAGAACTTAAGCATTTGGTCCCACCCCAACACAGAGTCTAAACTCAGAAACATTACTCTTACACATCTTGGACTGGTGGATGCCAGGATAGGGTGTCTAATGTGAATGCAGAAGAGAACTACTTTCAGATCTTGAATTAAGGAGAAGATGTATATGTCCCAAGAAGTTGCAGTGGGTGGCTGCAAATATGTGTGTGAGGAAGAGAATATGCATCATCAGTGAGATCTTACTCCAACATTATTAAAAGTTCAACTGGTTACTGTCAAAACAACCAGGCAGGACAAACAACCAAAACAACCATATATATGCACCCATTAGAATGCTCACAAAGAGCTACATGCAGAAGGGTTTGCATAGTATACTGCCATTGACTTATATGCAGATGGTGGAGGAAGGATGTATTTACATCTATGCTAAGGTGATCAGAGAATTTAATAGAAAAGTTTCACCAAAAAAATTATCTTGAGGGAGAGTGCCTGGGAACTGAAGTCCGGGGATAAAATCTAGAAGAAATAAATTCCTGGAAACATACAACCTCTCAAAATTGAAACAGGAAGAAATTGAAACACTGAACAGATCAACAATAAGTCATGAAACTAAATAAGTAATAATTTTTAAAAATTGTACCAACAAAAAAGGTCCTGAACCAGAATTCACAGCTGAATTTCACCAGGTGTACGAGGAAGCGCTGATATCAAGCCTACTGAAATTATTCCAAGAAATTGAGGAGGAGGGACTCCTCCCTAACTCATTCTATGATGCCAATATCAGCCTGACACAAAAATCTGGCAAAGACACAACAAAGAAGAAAAACTGCAAGTTGATAACCCTCATAAACATAGATGTAAAAGTTCTCAACAAAATACTAGCAAACTGTACCAAACAGCACATCAAAAAGATAATTCACCATGATCAGTTGAGCTTTATTCCTGAGATGCAAGGTTGGTTCAACATATGCAAATCAATAAACACAATCCACCACATAAACAGAATTAAAAACAAGAGCCATGTGATCATCTCAATGCATACAGCAAAAAAGTACTTGATAAAATCTAACATCTTTTCATGAAAAAAACTTTAACCACCTAGGCATTGAGGGAACACTCCTCAAAATAATATGAGTCATCTATGATAAATCCATAGCCAACATCATACTGAATGGGCAAAAGTTTGAAATATTTCCCTCCTGAGAACTGGAACAAGACAAAGATGCCCGCTCTTACCACTCCTATTTAACATAGTACTAGAAGTCCTAGCCAGAGTTTATTAGACAATAATCTATAAGGAATTTAATCAGACAAGAGAAATAAATAAAAGGTATCCAAACAGGAAAAAAGGAAGTCAAATTATCTCTCTTTGCAGATGATATGATTCTATATCTAGAAAACTCTAAACTCTAAAAGACTCCTTGACTTGATAAGTGACTTCAGAAAAGTCCAAGATACAAAAATCAATGTTCAAAAACCGGTAGCATTTCTATATGCCACGATATTCAAGCTGAGAAACCAAATCAAAAACATAATCCCATTAATAATAGTCACACACACAAAATAAGATACCTGAGAATATATTTAACAAAGGAGGTGAAAGATAGCTATAATGAGAGCTATGAAGCATTGTGGAAAGGAGTCAAAGATAACACAAGCTCATGGACCGGAAGAATCAATATATGGATTGGAAGAATCTATATCATTAAAATATCTGTACTGCCCAAAGCAATTTACAGACTCAATGTAATCCCTGTCAAACTACTAGCATCATTTTGCACAGATGTAAAAGCAATTCTTAAATTCACATGAAAGCCAAAATAAGAGCCAAAATAGCCAAAGCAATTCTAATCAAAAAAGGACAAAGCTGGAGGCATCTCATTATTGGATTTCAAACTTCACTACCAACTTTTACTTCAACTTTGGTACAGTAACCAAACAGCATGGTACTGATACAAAAATAGACACATAGACTAACGGAAAAAAATAGAGAACCCAGAAGTAAAGCCACCCACCTACAACCATCTTATCTTTGAGGAGGTGGACAAAAATAAACATTGGGGGAAGGACATCCTAGTCAATAAATGGTAGTGGGGAAACTGGCTAACCATATGCAGAAGAATGAGCTGGACCCCTACCTCTCATCTTATACAAAAATTAACTCGGCCAGGATTGGTGGCTCAGCCTGTAATCCCAGCAATTTGAGAGGCTGAGCCAAGTGGATTGCCTGAGCCTGTGAGTTCGAGACCAGCCCAGGCAACTTGGCAAGACCTCATCTCTACAATAAATAAAAAATCAGCCGGGTGTGGTAGTGTGTGTCTGTAGTTCTAGCTACTTCGAAGGCTGAGGTGGAAGGATCGCCGGAGCCCAGCAGGTTGATGCTGCAGTGGCCATGAACATGCCACTGCTCTCCAGCCTGGGCGAAGGAGTGAGACTCCAACTCAAAATAAATAAATAAACAACTCAAGATGGATTAAAAACTTAGATGGAAGACCTCAAACTATAAAAAATCCTAGAAGAAAACCCAGGAAACATTCTTCAGGATATTGGCTTCAGCAACAAGCTTATGTCCAAGTCCTTCCAAAGCAAATGCAGCAAAAACAAAAATTGACAAGAGGGACCTAACTAAGCTACAGAGTTCTGCACAGCAAAAGAAACTATCAACAGAGTAAATAAACTACTTACAGAATGGGAGAAAATATTTGTAAATTATGCATCCAACAAAGAGCTAATATCCAGAAATCTATAAGTAATTTAAATGAATTGACAAGAAAAATAAGTAAATAAATAACCCCATTAAAACATGGGCAACGCCGGGCTTAGTGGCTTGGCCTGTAATCCCGCACCTTTGGGAGGCTGAGGTGAGTGAATTGCCTGAGCCCATGAGTTCGAGACCCGCCTGGGCAGGCGAGACCTCATCACTACAATAAAATCAAAAAATTAGCCGGGCATGGTAGTGTGCACCTGTAATTCCAGCTACTTGGAAGGCTGAGGCAGAAGGATCGCCGGAGCCCAGCAGGTCGAGGCTGCGGTGGCCGGGCGCGGCCACTGCACTCCAGTCCGGGCGACAGAGTGAGACTCCAACTCAAAAAAAAAAAAAAAAAAAAAACATGGACAAAAGATGTGAACAGACATTCTTGAAAGAAGACATATAAAGGACCGACAAACATATTTTTAAAAGTTCAACATCATTAATCATCAGAGAAATGCAAATCAAAACCACAATGAGATACCAACTTACACAAGTCAGAATGACTATTATCAATAAGCCAAAAAACAACAGATATTGGTAAGGCTGCAGAGAAAAGGGAATGTTTATACAATGTTGGTAAGAATATAAGTTAGTCAGCTCCTATGAAAAACAGTTTGGAGATTTCTCAAAGAACTAAAAGTAGATTTACCATTCAACACAGTTCAATACCACTATTGGGTATATACCCAAAGGAACATGAATCAGTCTACCAAAAAGATACCTGCATTCATATGATTATTGAAGTACTATTCACAATAGCAAAAACAAGGAACCAACCTAGACACCTATCAATAGTGAATTGAATAAAGAAAATGAGGTACATATGCACCATGAAATACCAAACAGCCATAAAAAAGAATAAAATCGACTGGGCTCGGTGGCTCAGGCTACAATCCCAGCACTTTGGGAGCCTGAAGCGAATGGATTGCCTGAGCCTGCAGGTTCAAGACCAGCCTGGGCAACTTGGCGAGACCTCGTCTCTATAATAAATAAAAAATTAGCCGGGTTCAGTGACTCAGCCTGTAATCCCGCGCCTTTGGGAGGCTGAGGTGAGTGGATTGCCTGAGCCCGTGGGTTCGAGACCCGCCTGGGCAGGCGAGACCTCATCTCTACAATAAATCAAAAAATCAGCTTGGCGTGGTAGCACGCACCTGTAGTTCCAGCTACTTGGAAGCTAAGGTGGAAGGATCGCCAGAGCCCAACAGGTTGAGGCTGCGGTGGCCGGGAGCAGCCACTGCACTCCAGTCTGGGCGATAGAGTGAGACTCCAACTCAAAAAAAAAATTAGCGGGCATGGTAGCATGCGTCCGTAGTTCCAGCTACTTGGAAGGCTCAGATGGAAAGATCTCCGGCTCCTAGCAAGTCGATGCTGGGGTGGCCATGAGTGTACCACTGCATTCCAGCCCGGGCGACAGACTGAGACTCCAATTAAAAAAGAAAAACAACAAAATCTTGTCCTTTGCAGCATCATGAATGCAGTGGGAAGCCATTATACTCAGTAAATTAATGCAGAAACAGAAAATCAAATACTGCATGCTCTCACTTATTTGTGGGGGGTAAACACTGGGTACACATGGACATAAGATGGCAACAACAGACACTGGGGACTCCTAAAGAAAAGAAGAAAGAAGAGAGGCAAGGCTCAAAAAACTATCTATAGGGGGCCACATTCACTATTTGGGTGACAGTTTCAATAGAAGCCCAAACCTTACCATCACACCTATTTAACACACTTGCACATGTATGCTCTGAATCTAAAATTTTACAATTCCCCCAAAAGACTTTTCACTGTTTACTGTTCTGTGATTTCAAAATTGTTAAAGTCGTGTGTATATATTACTATTTCAGGTAGATAAATGATGGATAGATGGATAGATAGATAGATAGAAATAGGTAGCAGAATTTCTTACGTTTCTCTTCCCATATTTATTTTTTTCCAACATTCTTCACCCTGCAGTATGCCCTGGGAAGTTGACCTTTGATTTCCAATAGGGTTTGCTCAACAGGAGCACCAGCAGCAGATCAGAGGAGGGGAAGGGAAAGGAGTCAGGTCGAGGTATTTACGTATTCTCCCTTCTTCCTCCCTGTGGGGTTATGGTGAACTCAGAAGTCGACAGAAAGACACAGCTCCTGTCAGGTGACCCTCTCCATACAGACTTCTACCTCTACAGATTCGGAGAACTGTCACCTCTCCAATTCCCTTCAGTTCTCCTAGGGACGGTATCATCCCTCATGGTTTTTCTAAACCCTGCCCATGCCTTTGTAAATTGTCCCTTTATTAAACTCTTCTCTTCAGATTATATTTGAGTGAGCCAAACGTTCCTGTTGGGACACTAAGAGACAGACAGAGAAATGAGATAGAAATGGCAAGTTGGAGTGGTAACAAAAAGAAAATAAATGTTGGGCGGCGGTGGTGTAGCCGAGAAGTGTTTCTTCACCAGGGGCACCACATTCCAGAATCTGACCCTCGGCATCATAGACTCACTAACTCAGTTTTATAATAAAAGGACTCTGGAAATGGTTCTCTTCCCACTAAGGCCACCAAAGACTGAAGAATTCATCAAAACACCAGTTTACTTATTTATAGCCCAAACTAGGACTCCTAAAGGGAATATTAGAGTATCTTCTGAATTACAAAAACAAGTTACACGTGGCATAAAGTTAGTGTCAGGTAGGCATTGTTACACATAGCATGCCCTCAGCAGAATCCCAGAAGGCACATGGAGATTATTTAGTCTAATAATGTTCAAACAAGTAGGGGATAACTCCTCCACGAATGTAATATGTGTGGAGGCTCTTTTTTCTTCCTTCCTTCCTTTCTTTCTTTTTTTTTTTTTTTTTTTTGAGTTGGAGTCTCACTCTGTCGCCCAAACTGGAGTGCAGTGGCCGCTTCCGGCCACCGCAGCCTTGACCTGCTGGGCTCCGGCGATCCTTCCGCCTCAGCCTTCCAAGTAGCTGGAACCACAGGCGCGTGCTACCACACCCAGCTAATTTTTTGATTTATTGTAGAGATGAGGTCTCGTCAAGTTGCCCAGGAGGGTCTCAAACCCGCGGACTCAGGCAATCCGCTCACCTCAACCTCCCAAAGTGCTGGGATTCCAGGCTGAGCCACCGAACCTGGCCCCTCCCTTCCTTCCTTCCTTCCTTCCAGGGTCAAAGTCTCACTGCGTTACTCAAGCTAGAGTGCAGTGGCATGATCACACGGCTCACTGCTGCAGCCTCAACTTCATGGGCTCTGGCGATCCTTCTGCCTCAACCCCTTGAGTAGCAGACACATGCCACCATGCTCAGTTAGTTTTTTAAAAAATTTTTTTGTAGAAACGAGGTCTCACTATGTTACCCAGGCTGGTACTGAACTCCTGGGCTCAAGTGATCCTCCTGTCTTGGCCTCCCAAAGTGCTGAAATTATAAGGCATTAGCCACCATGCCGGGCCTGTGTGGATGCTGCAAAAACTCCTCCATACTCCCGAAAGTTAAGACATAATCCCTTGGGGTTTATTTTCTCCTTGGCAGCTTCCCCTAACATATTGAAAATCACCGTCTGTGATGAGAGCTGTTCCTAGTGACAATGTTCCTTATCTGCACCTGTACTGGCAAGAGAGGAGGTTGAAGTTAGTTATTCACACTAGCTGGGAAAGAAATTGTAACTCATAAAGTTCCATTGGGAGCAAATTCTTCCCCGTCTCCTTCTATTTTTGTTTAGACTACACCAGAGTCCATAGTTTTGCTGTTACTTTTTGTCCATTGTTATGAATTAAGGATATTTTTCTCAAGTGGGGGGCTAAGCCTCCTTCAGTTGTTAAGTGAGACTTTATCCTATGTTTTGCTCTATGAGTCTCCAAGAAATTCTTAATAATGCGTGGATTTGGTGAATCACATCAAATCTATTCATCTGAAGTTGGACAAACTGAAAGCCAAAAAGGAAAGTTACTTAAATGTGGTCAAGGGAGTTAGTGTCAGGAACGATCTGTGTTGAACCTAGGTGACTGAGCTGCTTCCAGAGCACTTTGAATGTAGAACAGTGTTTGAACAAAGCATTTTTTTTGTCTGAGTCAGAGTCTCACTCTATTGTCCAGGCTGAAGTGCTATAGCACGCTCATGGCCACAGCAGCCTTGACCTGCTGGGCTCATGTGATCCTTCCACCTCTGCAATCCAAGTAGCTGGAACCACGGGCATGTGCCACCACCTGGCTAATTTTTTTTTATTTATTCTAGAGATGAGTTCTTGTCATGTTGCCTAGGCTGGTCTCGAACCCCTGAGCACAGGCAATTCTCTTGTCTCCACCTCCCAAAGTGCTGGGATTATAGGCATGAGCCACCATGCTCAGCTTGACTGAAGCATTTCTAAAACTATAGTTCTTTTGCAAGCAATGATCCCTGTATGTATTCGTATATAAGACAACTGATAAACAAAATATTGAATTGACTAGAATATCCTGTTTTTCTATGCAAAGAAAGAGGTTAATTTGTGCTTAAGGGTTATTCATGTTTAATTCATTTGGATGAGAAAACATCTAGGAAAACATCTATATGCTGAGTGGTAGCATTTTAAGATTTTTAAATTTTTTAAAATTGTGGCATAATTCACATATAGTAAAATATTCTCTTTTTAGGTGTACAGTTCTAGAAATTCTGACAAATGTTTTCAGGCATGCAACCCTACACAATCATCACTGAACAAAATTCCCTCATGCCCCTGGGCCTTCCCCAATCTCCAGGCCTTGACAACATTTGACTGAATTTTTGTCCAATAGTTTTGCCTTTTTCAGATGTTACATAAATGAAATCATTTATGACCTTTTCAGTTTGGCTTCTTTCACTTAGCAAAAAACATTTGACATTTATCCATTTGGGTGCACGTGTTAGTAGTTTGTTCCTTTTTTTTCTCTTGAGTTGTATGACATTGTCTAGACATACCACAGTTTGTTTATTTGGAAATGATACCAATCCTACTGAAAGTATTCCAGGCAATTGAGAAATATGGAACTCTCCCCAAATCAAATTTATGAAGCTAACATCACATTAATACCCAAACTAGGTAAAGATCCAACAAAGAAAGAGAACTATAGGCCAATATCCTTGATAAACATAGATGCTAAAATTCTCAACAAGATCCTAGCAAACCGGATTCAACAACACATCTCAAAAATCATCTACCACGACAAAGTAGGCTTCATCCCTGGGATGCAGGGATGATTCAACATTTGTGAGACCATAAGCATAATTAAATACATCAGCAGATGTAAAAACAAAGATCACATGATTATATCATTAGACACAGAAAAAGCTTTTGATAAAATCCAGCACCCCTTCTCGGTAAAAACCCTCGAATATCTAGATGGAACATACCTCAAAATAGTAAGAGCCATCTACGAGAAACCCACAGCCAGCATACTGTTAAACAGACAGAAATTGGAACCATTTCCCCTGAAAACTTGAACAAGCCTAATCTCACCCCTCCTGTTCAACATAGTTTTGGAAGTCCTAGCTAGAGCAATCAGTCAAGAGAAGGAGATCAGGGGTATCCAAATAGGAAAAGAGGAAGTCAAGTTATCCCTCTTTGCAGACTACATGATTCTATACCTCGAAAACCAAGAGAATCTGTCAAAAGCCTCCTTGCACTCATAAAGCACTTTGGCAAAGTCTCAGGGTATAAAATAAATGTGCAAAAGACAGTCGCATTTCTATATACCAACAATAAACAAACAGAAACTGAAGTAAAAAGCACAATCCCATTCACAATAGCCACACATAAAATGAAATACCTTGGCATCTTCCTAACCAGAGATGTGAAAGACCTTTACAATGAAAACTACAAAACACTACTCAAAGAAATCAAAGATGACACAAACAAATGGAAAAATATTCCATGCTCATGAATTGGAAGAATCAACATTGTTAAGATGTCTATCCTACCTAAGGCAATCTACAGATTTAACATAATACCCATCAAATTACCAGCAGCATTCTTCTCAAACCTGGAAACAACAATACTGGAATTCATATGGAAATATAATGACCACAAATAACCAAAACAAACCTCAGCAAAGAAAACAAAGTAGGAGGTATCACACTCCCAGACTTTAAATTTTATTATAAAGTTACAGTAATCAAAACAGCCTGGGGTTGGTACAAGAACAGACATACAGACCAGTGGAACAGGATAGAGATTCCAGAAGCAAAACCTCAATTTCTCAACCAACTTATCTTCAACAAAGCCTCCACCACCAACCACTGGGGAGAAGAGAACCTATTCAGTACATGGTGGTGGGAAAACTGACTGACCACATGTAGAAGATTAAAACAAGACCCCTACCTATCACCATACACACAAAAAAAAATCAACTCTAAATGTATCAAAGACCTAAACATAAAACCTCAAACTGTAAGAACCTTAGAAAATGCAGGAGACACCCTTATGGAAATTGGAACTGGCAACCAATTCCTGATCAAAACCCCAAGCGCCGATGCCATAAGAGATAAGATAGACAAATGGGACATCATCAAATTGACCAACTTCTGCAAAGCCAAAGAAACCATGAAGAGAGCAGGGAGACGCCCACAGACTGGGAAAAAATATTTGCCAACTGACAAAGGCCTAACATCAAGGCCCTACAAGGAACTCAAATGGGCAGAAAAGAAAAAAAACAAACAGCCCAATTACAAAGTGGGCAAAAGATACGAATAGACACTTCTCAAAAGAAGACATATGAGCAGCCAACAGATACATGAAAAAATGCTTAGCCTCACTAGTCATCAAAGAAACGCAAATTAAAACTACAGTGAGATACCACCTAACTCCAGTCAGAATGGCCATCATCAATAACTCAAAAAACAACAGATGCTGGAGAGGATGTAGTGAAAAGGGAACACTTCTACACTGTTGGTGGGAGTGTAAACTAGTACAGACTCTGTAGAAAATAGTGTGGCCATTTCTAAAAGATCTAAAAATTGACCTTCCATATGACCTTGCAATCCCCCTACTGGGAATATACCCGGAAGAACTCAAATCCCTCTATGAAAAAGATACCCTGCACACGTATGTTTTTTGCAGTATTGTTCACAATAGCAAGAACATGGAGTCAACTGTGCTGCTCATCAAAAGAGGACCAGATTTTAAAATGTGGTACATATACACGATGGAATATTACACAGCCATAAAGAAGAACAAAATCATGAACTTCACAGCAACCTGAATGGACTTAGAGTCTAAAATACTGAGTGATGTATCACAGAAACAAAGAACTGAGTATCACATGTTCTCACTCATAAGTGGATCTTGAACAATCATCATAATACTATAAGAAAAGGATTGGCAGTAGTGGGAATCTGCCAGGGGAGGGGAGGCATACTTCATCAACAAGGATACATGCATAATGAACACTTGTATTCCTAACTCTGAATTGTACCCCACATCTTTAAAATAAAAAAAAAAAAAGAAAATAAATAAATAAATACAAATAAAATAAAAATTAGCCAGACTTGGTGTCATGTGTCTGTAGTCCCAGCTACTTGGGAGGTTGAGGCAGAAGGATTGCCTGAGCCCAGGAGGTCAAGGCTTTAGTTAGCCATGACCATGTCACTGTACTTTAGCCTGGGTGGCAGCCTCAAAAAAATAAAAAATAAAAATAAGTATGCCCTTTATTAAGGATTTTCCTTGTCTCAGATGTGGATGATATATTTATTCTCGCTTATTAAACTATCAAAAGAGAGAGAACACACTAGCCTCCAGAATAGTTATGATAAGAGGAAAAGATATTTAAAAGATTAATTCATGTATATGCTCCCTTCTCTGCATGTTTGATTCCTTTACATCTACCCTGGAGGTTTGGGGAAGAAAGAGTCAGATTTGAGCAGGACACGCATTGCTGCCTACAGATTTGCTAAAGGATTCCACAGTCTGGGAAGGTGAGGAGGAGGCTAGACCAGTTGTCAGGAGACTGAGTTAGAGCTTGAACCTGGAGGGAAGTCGAGTCCCAGGTCACTGTACCCATTTGTACCGCTATCAAGTCCTTCTCGCGGGTAGCTGGTGAGACTTACCACCAGATAGCAGCCATTGGCTCACAGCAGTATGGCCTGTTTGTGCTCCAGGACGTAGCTCAGTCATCCCTATTCCTCTTCTGTTCTTTTTTGTGAAGTCAATCCCAATAAATTCAGCAGCCCAGGACTTCTGTGTTTCTGTTTCCTCCAGGATAGGAGAATGGAGTCCTGGGCACCCGTGGGAGCAGTGACTGAAGGGTGCAGGAAGTGACCAGAGTGGAGCCTCCCAGAATGGCGCCAAGCATGCTCTCTCTCTCTCTCTCTCTCTCTCTCTCTCTCTCTCCTCTCCTCCCTCCCTCCCCCCCTCCCCCTCCCCCTCTCCCTGTCCCTGTCCCTCTCTCTCTCCACAGACCCTTTCCCTTTTTCCCTTGTAACCACTGCTTTAATAAATCTCTTGGCCTTAAACGGGTGAGGAGTCGTTACTGGTGCCGAACTTCTTTCAGTGACAGCATGAAAGGGCAGTATAGACAAGACCAGCTTGATTGGAAGCTCTCACTAAGCTAGAGCAGTGTTGGCCACAGAAGCCCTATGACTGAAGACAGTTGACACTAGAACATGTATGTCATGTATCTTCACTCAGGCAGCCTTCACAGCCAGTTTTACCTAGTACACTGGACCAAGAACATAATGGTGGGGATGGCTGAAAATCAGTACTTCTCAAGAGCTTTCTCTAGAATGTATGCAAACAGGTAAAAGACTAAGACAACTTTGAAAACATAGAATTATCCTTGACTACTGCAAAGGAGGAAGGTGGCAGCTAGAAGAAAAATTGAGCAATCAATGTGGATAGTATAGAGCAATTCAAGGCCTTATTGGTGGGAAAAGATGGCTTCCTTCTTGCCTTCTGCTAAATGGCTTCCAATGGTTGACTTGCATCTTTCTATACCACTTCTAAATTTTCAGGAGACATAATCTGGTTGATCCAGGTGTCTATTCTTCATTGAAGCAGGCTAGAGAGGTGGATCACATAGTTCAAATGTGACTGCTAAAGAGTTTATAATGTAGGTATAAAGGAATTTCTCAAGAAAGGGTGAAGGGCTAGGCAAACACCTGAAAGGTGTATATTACACTGTAGTAGCACTTGCAATAGTCATTTCACACCGTTGGTTCCTGCTGAGCTGTTTAGTTAATTATCTTTTCACATGAGAGCCTACCAATCCTGATTTCCCCAGGCAATTACATTTTAAAAATCTGAACACATCTTGTTGCTTTGATCTTGTCTTTATAAACTATTAAGACAACCTTGCATTTGAATTGGCCATCCATTACTTTTAGCTGTCTTTGCTCATAGTTAGTGCTCTCATAGAGGTTTGATTTGAAGCCAAATTTGGATGAGATATGTGTGTTTTTAGCCAGGTCACTGATAAAAATGTGTTAGTGAATTAGTCCAAAGATTCCTCTAGTTGGCATTGTTCTATAAGTCAGCACTCCTTGTTTCTGGAGACTTGACAAAATATAAATTCACTTAATTGTACTATTTTCCAGTTTTCACCACAAGAATATTTTAGGAAACTTTGTGATCTGACTAAAGGCTAAGCTACCATGTTACCCAGAACATCTTAACAGAGAAGGAGTAGAAGATTGTATAACTTCCCCAGTGTGTCTGAAAAGTAATGAGTTGATTCATCTAAAGCACTTAGAATAAAGCTGATACGTAGTAAGCTCCCATGTGTATTAAAATTAATATTGCTAATTGTCAGGGAAATGCAAATCAAAACCACAAGGAGATATCACCTTACACCTGTCAGAATGACCATCATTAAAAATATTTTTTAAAAAAACAATAGATGCTGGAGTGGATACAGAGAAAAGGGAATGCTTATACACTGTTGGTGGGAGTGTAAATTAGAAAAACCTCTATGGAAAGTGTTATGGGGAATTTCTAAAAAAACTAAAAGTAGATCTACCATTTGATCCATCAATCCTCACTACTAGGCATCTGCCCAAAGGATCAGAGGTCATTATAGTAAAAAGATACCTCTACCCGCATGTTCATCGCAGCACAATTCACAATTGCAACGATGTGGAATCAACCTAAATGCCCATCAATCGATCAGTGGATTATGAAAATGTGGTGTATATACACCATGGAATACTATTCATCCATCAAAAAGAATGAAAAAGACATTAGTCTTTTGCAGCAACTTAGATAGAATTGGAGAACGTCATCCTAAGCGAACTAACACAAGAGCAAAAAACCAAACATGGCATGTTCTCACTGACAAGCAGGTGCTAAACCAAGGGTCCACAAAGACATAGAGAATGGGATAATGGACACTGGAGACTCAGAAGCAGAGGAAGGAGTGGAGGAATGAAAAATCACCCACTGGGTACGATGTGCACAGATGGTAGTTGTGGATACACTTGAAGCCCAGACCAAAAACTATTTGTACCCCCTAAAGCTATTGAAATAAAAAAATTGCTACTATTATTTCATTGCAAGTAATCAAGAAAGTTATCAGTATTTTAAGTGTCACACACAGACACAAAGGAAAACATTTCTTCAACAACAATAGCTGGTAATGACAGAACCAAACTACCCCCAAGATTTATCATTTTAGCTTATCGACCCTGGGTTACACCGATGAGAAAAATTATTACCTATTTCCCTGTATTAGAAATCTGGATTGTCTATTATCGTTAAAGGAGAACTCTAGGTCAGGCGTGGTGGCTCATGCCTGTAATCCCAGCACTTTGGGAGGCTGAGGCAGAAGGATTGTTTGAGCCCAGGAGTTTGAGATCAGCCTGTGTAGCATAGCAAGATTTTGTCACTCAAAAAGAAAAAAATTAGCAGGGTATGGTGGCACACACTCAAAGTCCCAGCTACTCGAGAGACTGAGGAGGAAGAATTATCTGGGCCCAGGAAGTGGAGGCTTTGGTGAGCTGTGATCATGCCACTGCACTCCAGCCTGAATGACCGAGTCAGACCCTGACTCCCAAAAAAAAAAAAAATGCCTTCTTTCTTCACTGCTTTATACTAAGTAACTTTCTCCCACCCCTTCCTGTAATAGCTCGGATATTCTGCTGGGGTAAAGTTTTAGGATCAACATAGCCTTGATGTGAGGTACCAACCAAGATCTCAGACATATCTGAAAGTGTCACGCAACATCTTATATGACAGAACACACAGGCAGCAACTTGCCTTCACTGCCTGGTCCCTCTCTGTGACTTCTCTGTCAGAAGCACAGCTTTGCCACTTCCTCTAAGTGTCCCCACAGCCGTCATCAGCCCTAAAACCCCGGCACTGAATTCTCCCCCTACCAGTGCAAATCCTCTGGGGGTTCATCTGTATTCCAGGAGAACTTTGTTTTCTTTTTCTTCCCTTCCCTCAATCCTTTTAATCCTCTAGTTCAAGCAATTAGCTCTACAAATATTAGCTGCAATCAAGGTCTAGCACATGTGGTAATTTTCTCTCTAATAAATCAATCAATTCTTTCCATGGAGTGTTTTTTCCCCCTTACAGTCATTAGAGAATTACAATGCTACTTGAAGATCACCAGCAACTTGAATTAGTCAGGGAACGTCAATCAAGTTTGCCAGATTTTGCTTTAAAAATGAGAAAAATGGGATAGACTCACAAAGGCCTCTTGTCTTAGAATAGGAAGCTTGATAGACCCTTGTTGAATCTCTTTTAGAGAGGCCTTGGAGTATGATGACCCATTTGGAGGAAAATCGAAATCAGTACCACCAGTGACAAATCAGGCAAAACGCAGAAATGCTCATTAAATAATCTACAAATTCATAATTGGAATAATCAACCATGCAGTGTCCCTAGGCAATCCTCTTTTCTATTATAGCTCACAAGTTAGCATTGCAAAGAAAAAAGAGAAATAATCTAGCAAAGGGATACATTTTAGCTCCATAACTTACAAAAGAATTTTTTTTTCCCCTGTGGTTAAATGGGAACTAAAGGATCCAAGGTATGCTTCTCAGAGCTGACTTGAGGGTTGGGGGCAGAGAGCTGTAGGGAGTAAAGAGTGAGGGGACACAGTGGCAGCTCCATGACCACCCACTTTTCCAGTATAGCTGCTTGATTTGTGTCTCATTTTACCCAAAAGTTCAGTTGTGGCAATGGTTTTTCTGCTTAAAAATGATTCAAGAATCACCGATGCAACCCAGACCACTGTTTTCACAAATATATAAAATGATGCCAGAGGAGGAATCCTTAACTTAGTAATGGACCTGGAAACAGACCCCGGATCGCGTCTCTCCACACTATGATCCCATGTTGTCTCTTATACTTGGGGAGCAAATCAAATAACAATTCCCATGCCTCTGGATTTGGGCTTTTTTTTTTTTTGCTTTTGTTTTCAAATGGCCATAAGGAAAAACAGACGCAGTCAATTCAGTGTGAGGAGAGACACGAATGCTATCTTGGAAGTGAAAACAGAGTCCGCAATGGTGCTTCTTTCTCTATGGTCTTTCCAGTTACTCTGCAGTATTTTATAATTATCCAGCACCCGAAAGGGGTCGTAGGAGGGGGAGGCCTAGCTCCATTTTCTCATGTCACCAAATGCATTCCTATTAAGATTGAGAGAAGTAAAGATTTCAGCAGGATACTTGGTGAAAACTTGCTGACATTAATGACTCAAATTCTCAGAGAGACTGCAAGGAAAATGGTGTCATCACTGTCATTCAAGACATTTAAGATGAGATTTCAAAAGAAGGCTGTCAGGCATAATGACTGCCAGGTTCCATTATACCATTCTCAGAGGGTGGATCACACACACTACTATGCAACCTGTGGGTGGCGAATGTTAATGTTTGAAAGGAAGCTGCAGGAGAAGAGGTGAAGTGGGCGTAGGGCCTGAGGGGGCTGCCTCGCATGACCAGGATAGCCACATGGTGACTGGGGGGTAAATCTCTCATCCAGATCTGGTCTTGAGTCATGGGTATGCTGAAACCTGGTGCTGAAAAAATTCAGGAAAGTTTGAGCTGTAAATAGTAGTGCCCACTTGTGAATTCCCTATGAGCCTATGTCTCTCTAGTGACCAAGATGCTCATGTCCACTGCGTTCCAACACTGAGATACCTGCAAAGCCTATTTTGTAATCAGAAGGTGGTTACGTGGGAATAGGGTAAAGGGAGTGACTTTCAACCTCGGCTGCTCATTGCAATCACGTGGGGGTGAGTCGACACTAAGGCCATACTCCAAAATCAAATAAATCTGAATCTCAGGGATGAGGACACAGATAGGGGAACCTCTCACATCTTCTCAAGTGATTCCAATGAGCAGCAAAGCTGAGAACCACTGCGTTAGAGCAAAGGGTGAGGTTTTAGGCCTCACCCTTGCCATGAAGGGATCATGTATATCAGAGACCAGGCGGTTTTGTTTTCCACTGGGAACAGACATAGATTTACCGGTTTTTGTTTTGTTTTGTTTTTTCGGAGAGTATCTTGCTCTGTTGCCTAGACTGGGGTCCAGTGGCATGATCATAGCTCACCAAAGCCTTGAACTCCTGGGTTCAAGTGATCCTCTTGCCTCAACCTCCCCAGTATCTGGGACTAAAGGCATGAACCACCCACCTGGATAATTTTTGTAGAGATGGAGTCTGGCTATGTTGCCCAGACTGGTCTTGAACCCCTGGCCTCAAGCAATCTTCTCACCTCGGCCTCCCAAAGTGCTGGGATTATAGAAGTGAGCCACAATGCCTGGTAGTTTTAAAATTTTGTCAAGTAGAAGTACTAACAATTCAACTACAATTATTTCATTAAAGAAAATGAATTTTAACAACAAATATTAAGAAGGACATAATTTCAGGATAAGATTAACTCACTATGTTGTATTTATTTTTCTCATTTCTCTACAAACCAGTGAACGTTTCGCTGCAGATTGATGTAAACATAAGAATTGATATGATCTAATTGCACTCTATATATCCATAATCAAGACTTTCCTCCTTGACAGCTTTAGATACACTTAGCTGAGTCTTGGTTAATTAAGCCATTGTCCCACGCTCCTAGGCTAACTATGCTCTCTTGCCATACCCTTTCTGTAAAGGTATTTATTAACAGTATTGATTAAGTTGTAGGTGATGTCTGCTCACAGGTTTTGGAAATGTTCTGTCTCTTCCAATTACGGAACATGTTAATTTAATAAACTTAACTCTCCTTAGACATCTGAAACTAAGTTTTCCAGGGTGGGTGTGGTACAAATATGCCCAGATAACCACTTATTGGGGGCACAGGTGCCCCCTTGTTTTGCTAAGGGACAATGATGGTATTTCCTCTAAATCCAATGGAGAATTCATTAGATGAGTTGCTTATTCTATGTTAAGCTACACAAAATAAAAAGACAACTAATATTGTAAACCTTATTTTTAGTGCCTCTTTGGAATCTTCCACATGCCCAGTTCTTCTGTGGCCTTGGTTTACTTTGCCCTTGCCTCCCCTGAAGGCACACTGGCATTCTTCAATCAGTTCTATACTTAGTTGTCTATTCTTACCCAGACAGCCTCTGGCAACTCACAGGAGAGGATGGCTGTGTGAGAAGTTTGCCAATCCTCCAAGACTGTACCTCAAAATTCCCTTCAAAGTACGCATAATATAAAGACTCATTTATGCTGAAAATGGTGCAAAATATATCTTTATTTATTAATTTCCTCTGAGCTGTCATGCTTAAAGGTAGATCAAAAAACCGAAGCTAGCATAAGCATGCACTTTTGGCCAACTGGGAAAGTTCTATTTACAGAAGTCTGTGTTCTTCAAACACCCGAGATGTGTAACTAGTAATGAGTTACTCTGCCCTTGTTACTCCCAGCCCACCCCAACCCAAGCTAACGTGTTTGCCATCTCTTCAGGGTCAGAGACTTAGAACAGCACATCAACCTCAGAATTAGAAGACACAGATTGGAATCCCAGCTCCGCTACTCTCTTGGGCAAGTTGCTTAAACTTTCTGAGCCTCAGTTTCCTTATATGCTGTAAGGGGGGATATCTTCATCTTCATCCTTATCACTTTATGTGGTCATTTTGAGAATTAAAGAAGCTAAACTAGGTAAACTTAACAAAGTGCCAGACATATTAAGTTCTTACTAAAAGTTAACTTTGTAGGTCAGAGCTCAGCATAATAACATGGCATACACAGACATTCAGTAAACAATCACACATACACACACACACACACACACACACACACACACACACACACACACGCACACACCACACACCAGTCCTGTGTCTGTAGAAGGAGGAATCCCTTTGGAAATGCAAAGTTAAAAATCTATCACTGAGCTGGGCTTGGTGGCTCGGCCTGTAATCCCAGCACTTTGGGAGGCTGAGGTGAGTGGATTGCCTGAGCCCACGGGTTCAAGACCCACCTGGGCAACTTGGTGAGACCTCATCTCTACAATAAAATAAAAAATTAGCTGGGCATGGTAGTGCACGCCTGTAGTTCCAGCTACTTGGAAGGCTGAGGCGGAAGGATCGCTGGAGCCCATCAGATCGAGGCTGCAGTGGCCGGGAGCAGCCACTGCACTCCAGTCTGGGTGACAGTGAGACTCCAACTCAAAAAAAAAAAAAAAAAAAAAATCTATCACTGAATTCTGAACTTTAATTTCCAGGTATTGACAATTTAATCAAGTGTGCCTTGCTACTTAATCTTTGCCCATGACTTTGTCTCTTATCTATCTAATGGATGAGCCCTGCTGAGACCCGTGCTTTTTTTTTTTTTTTGGCTTTCTTTCTTTCTTTTTTTAGAGTCTGGGTCTCGCTATGTTGCCCAGGTCTCAAACTCCTTGGCCTCCCACAGTGCTAGGATTACCGATGTGAGCCAAGCCTTTTAATGCTTTTTTTTTTTTTGAGTTGGAGTCTAACTCTGTCACCCAGACTGGAGTGCAGTGGCCGCTCCTGGCCACCGCAGCCTCGACCTGCTGGGCTCCGGCGATGCTTCTGCCTCAGCCTTCCAAGTAACTGGAACTACAGGCACGCGCTACCACACCCAGCTCATTTTTGATTTATTGTAGAGATGAGGTCTCGCCAAGTTGCCCATGCAGGTCTCGAACCTGCGGGCTCAGGCAGTCCACTCACCTCAGCCTCCCAAAGGTGCGGGATTACAGGCTGAGAACAACGAATTTTTAGAGCCACCTATCTGACCACAATCCCTCTTTCCACCAGTATGCCCTTGTCCTTACAGATTCTGATACTCTTTGGATCCAGTGACACATCCCTTGCAGGCAAAACTTGTGTTTATTTAAAAATCTAGATGTTTGCACCTGCATCTCCATATTTTTGTGTGCCAAGAAAAACTTGAATCCAATTCTCTACTGAAACATCAGTGACAAACCATGGATCTGGGAGAAATGAAGTCAGGAGGACAAGCTCCCATGGTTGGTCTAGAGCATTTTTATCCATGTAGGATGCAGTTCAGTTTCGCAGCCTTATCCTGCAACAATTAAAATTTTTAAACATCAGTTAGTTGTCAATACATGTATATATGTTCTTCCTAGCTCTGCTAAAACTCCTCCCTTCCCACCAAAACCAAAATCAAACAACAAAATTAAAAACACACCTATAAGTGAACGTCTCAAGTTGCTCTGAAAATTTGCCATCGATTCCTGCCTGTTTCTGAAAGTTTCAACACACCCAATCAGACAAAAGGCTGAGGAAGAGAAGCATTTATCAAGTTACACTGAGGACTCCATCTGTTATCTTAGACCTTTGTTACCAAGTGACACAAGAGGAGATACTTAAAGGCAATTTGAAAGAGTTTTATTTTATGGATTCTTAATCCAAAGATCTCAAATTAGAGAGAAGCAGCAGAAGAAAAGGAGAAAAGTGAAGTATGAGTGATGACAAGACCTTCATCTCCTCACCTTTAACCTGGTGAGAACCACCGTCGATGGTCAAGTTGCCTTTCTAGTGGGATCTGTCCGTTCAGCTTCTATAATAAATGCAGTCAGAAGGGCATTCCCTTCTCGTGGCTCACAAAGGTCCTGTGTTTGAACCTCGCCCTCACAAAGCCGTTTCTCATCATGCCAAACCAGCAGAAGAAAATCATTTTTTGCATGGCCGGAGTGTTAAGTTTTGCGTGTGCCCTTGGAGTTGTGACAGCCCTGGGGACGCCGTTGTGGATCAAAGCCACTTTCCTCTGCAAAACGGGGGCTCTGCTCGTCAATGCCTCAGGGCAGGAGCTGGACAAGTTCATGGGCGAGATGCAGTACGGGCTTTTCCACGGAGAGGGTGTGAGGCAGTGCGGGTTAGGAGCCAGGCCCTTTCGGTTCTCATGTAAGTAGCAATTGCGTTTGAATTATTTAATACTTTAGGCAGACTCTTCCAAGTGTTGCAAGGAATTATTTTTAAGAGTCTTGCCCTGTCTGTTTTTTAATCGGTGTGAACCATTTGAAATACCCAGGACGCTGAGCAATTTCTTCTTCCCAGTTTTTATTCTTTTGTTTTTATTAATTATTTTATTCTTGCTCTTTTTATATTGATAACCTAGAGTTAACTAGTTGCTATGTTATTTATGTTTTTTGAAAAATATAAGCAATTAATATTCTTAAATATTCATATTTGTGTAAGAAATTATGGAGTCTTTTTTTAAAAAGTAACTTGGGGAAATAGGAAGACTGTAAGAAATGATCTTTGTGCCTTTTGTTTTTTAAAAAAGAACCAGTGCTGGGGGCTTCTTAACTAGCCCTATCTGCCTTTCTACCTTGTTTGTGATTGTGTTTCTTGCTGCCACTACCCTCCACCCCATTATTCCTGCTAAGACCTTTGCTGCTGATAAATATTCTATTTTCATTTTTAACCAATTTGGAATCACTTGGCTGAAGAAATTTAAAATGATCAGCTGTGCTAACTGGAAAAGAAATAGATACCTTTTTAGTATAGAAAACTGGAAACTGATTGACCTTCAAATCATGTAGAGAATATGAGACAGATTTTCCTGTCGTGATTTTTGTGAAATGGAAGTGTTATCCACAGTATTTATAACCTGTTTATCTTAAGCAGAGAATTTTTTAAAAATTACCATGTGAATAGGCAACTCATTAAATGAAAATTAATAAGAAGTCATTTGTTATATCTCTCACAACACACATTCAGAAGTTATTATTATTTCAGAAGGGCTGGTTTGGAACAATCTTATAAAGACACAGTCAGTAAATTACTGCATAAATCACTCTTCAGGAAAGGAGGTTACCAATTGAGGCATTTAAAATGAATTATTATTTTGCCTGGGTTTTTCTTCTCCTCTAGTATAGGTAGAAGGTTAAATTAATTGAATTTATTATTAACATATGCAGTGTCTAATTAAATTTCAGTGTGGGCCTATTTATACTTCGGCAACATTCCTTATATCTTCTTAGCAGACATTGGGTACCAACTTTCAACTCACATAAAGTCATATGAATTTTCATAGTGCTCTAGAAAATTCTCAAGAATTAGTCTTTGGCTTTCAGTTGATGAGGCAGATACCAAGTGTTTTTGCTGAATGACTTTTGTTCATTAAAGTATCGGGGCTGTCAGTGTTGCTTAGTTTTCCTTGGGGGCGGGAGAAGAGAATAAAGCAGAATGGCATTTGATATGCAATTGTATTAAAAAACAAAAAAGATGAGTGAAATGATTTAACCATGAGTCACTGTCAGCCAAAGCATGAGTAAAGCCTCTCAAAAATGAACCTAGACAAAATCAAAGAGCACATGGCGAATTTTCTAGAGCCTTTGCATTTTCTGCAGAGAAATGGAAGTAAACTTTACTTGTGCCATAGAACATGTTTCAAAACAATGAGATGTTTTCTGAATACTTATTATATACGCTAAGCTCTTTATATGCTTTCTCTCATTTAAACCTCACATAGTCACATTCTTCTGTGGCTCAATGAATGGGCTTTGTGGCTGTGTCCCTATGCTGGCCCTGTCTAGAATGAAGCTGTTCTAATCAGGTGACCCTTCCCTTTCCCTTCTGTAGAATTCTCAGGGCTGGTGAAGTTTGAAGAGTGCCCTCACCTATCTCAGGAATCGAATGAATCCCGGGATACCCTGAACGCTTTCCTGCTAGCCTAGTGAAGACAATCTTACATTTGCTTATTTGTTCTGCAGTGACAGTCCCTTTAAATACCACAGACTATACATATTAAGTATACTCTGTGTACTATGCAAGTTAAAATCTCTTTCACTTTGGCAAGGCCCAATGTAGTATACTTACAGTATAACTTTCTTCTGCCTAAGCATGAAAGTATCCCTCTCAACGCAACATGAGAGAGTTGGGAAAACTGTAGAAAAATAGATTCAATGGGCTCCCCAAAGAGCATAAGGTTCTTTGAGGAAACAAACACTCCTCTCTGTGTTGAAACTTCCTAAGCAACATGCCTTGGGGACACATCACACCCTTGAAGTTTGCACTCCCTTTGCAATGTAGCTTCATGGTTTACATTTTCCCATTCAAAATACCGTCAACCTGTCAATGATGCTTCATCAGTGTATCTTTGGAGGAGGAGAGTTCTCTGATATTCTTTCTGACAGAAAAGTATAAGCCCTGTTCACATAAATGAATAAGAGACTTAACCTTGTCTTCTCAATAATGGCTTGTTTGGGGGCAAAAATTGGGGGCCTCCAGAGATCTTGGGTGGATGAGTCCTTTGTTTCTTCTGTAACACAGTTTACTATTAGAGCACAACTCATTTTCCCAAATGTCCTCTTTTTTATTGTTCCTTTAGAAAGTTATTAAGCAAATATTTGGATTTGCAGAAACTAGCTCGTGTAGAAAAAAAGGAAAAGGTGACTTATCAAAGTATCAATCATTTCGTGGTCACTTTTCTTCATATTGTCATGTTATATGTCAGTTCATATGAATTTATATTTCAATTATTTCAGATTTGCTAACCACTAACTCGCTTACCAAAACTTTTTATTTAGATCAGCAGTGACCAATAGAATTTCAATGCATCATGCAAATCATACGTGTAAGCCATGTATGTAATTTCAGATGTTCTAATAGCCGTATTAGGAAACAAAAGTGAAAAAAGTTGAAATTAATTTTAATGATATATGTTCTTTGACCCAAGATATCCAGAATATCATCATTTTAAAATACAATCAATACAAAAAGTTATCAAGGCATTTCACATTCTTTTTTTTTCTTGGTGCCAAGTCTTTGAAATCCAGTGTGCATTGTACATTGACTGCACACCCTATTCAGACTAGCCACATTTCACATGCTCGTTTTAATGGCCACTGACTGCATTGGTCAGTATGGATTTAGATGGAGATTTGCTCTGAATAAATTGGTCATTGATGTTGTCTGTATTCTAATTTAATTTTTCCTTAGTTCTGCTGTACAAGTCTGTGTGTGTGTTGTTTTTATGTGCAATGCTTGTGTCACTTTAAAATTCCAGATATATGGGATAACATGAGAATGAAGAATGGACTAGAAAAATAGTTTGGCAATGTAGTCATGTTTGTTCCTATTAAATGTTCCCTATTGACCACTCTATCTCCTTTAATTATAACAAGAGTCTGCCCTGCCAGCATGCACAGTTAGGCTGGGAAAACTTCTGCCTCGTTTACTCTGGCTGGTTCTCATCCATTTATGGGTCAGTGGTTTATTTTCCAGAGGTCACCAGCATTCATACCTAGCACACAATTTCATTCATTATAATGAAGGAATGTTTGCCTTTCAAAGCAACACAACTGGTGGGCTTAATTTTTCTTGATATGTCACCTGTGAAATTTTAATGATGATGTTTAAACTCTAATGTAGCCATCAAGACAAAAACTGCCAGTTTGGAGCTCAGTGTGTGTGGGTGGGTTTCTGTTTTGGTGGATTGAAAAGCTGTAGAACATCATCAAAATATGATATCCAGGAATCATATGATATCAATCATTCCTAGATAGACTGATCTATTCATTGCCAAGACAGTTCAATGATCTGGTAAAAACATATGGAATTATTATTTTTTTTTTAAATATGCAAAATAAAATTTAACCAATCATGTATCACAGCTTGCTACTTTAGCCATACTTTGAAAAGCATTTAAATTTGGACCTTATGATTGAAAAATTCATAAAAAGCTGAACAGAAATTTAGCTTACTTCATCTTTTAGAGGAGCAGAGCTTCTTTACTAAATGAGGCATTTGACCCAGATTGCAGAAAAGATGTTGGAACAAGCAGGCGGCATCGCCAACATATTTTGGGATAGAATAGGTGGGGCTCAGGATTTGTGTGACTGTCACTGAATTTGTACTCTCTGTCTCCATGGTCTCCTGCAAATGTGACTCTTGTCTCCTGCTGACCAGCCAGCCCCAGGTGACCCACTGGTCACCATTCTGCATACCCTGCATCTCTCCTGTTGCCTGCCCATGGCAGAGCCACCTAAGTTCTTTGATGTAGCTCCTTCTGTTAAAAATGTCCATCTCTCCTCACTTTCTTTTTTTTTTTTTTTTGAGTTGGACTCTCACTCTGTCACCCAGACTGGAGTGCAGAGGCCGCTCCCGGCCACCGCAGCCTCGATCTGCTGGGCTCCGGCGATCCTTCTGCCTCAGCCTTCCGAGTAGCCAGAATTACAGGCATGCGCTACCACGCCCGGCTGATTTTTTGATTTATTGTAGAGATGAGGTCTCGCTGCCCAGGCGGGTCTCGAACCCGTGGGCTCAGGCAATCCGCTCACCTCAGCCTCCCAAAGGCGCGGGATTACAGGCTGAGCCACCGAGCCCGGCTTCTCCTCACTTTCTTAGTGCGTGGCCTGTGTGGAAGTAGGCATGGGTGTGTGTGGGTGGGAGGAGGGTAAGCCTACAGCTGTGAAGACTACCTGGTACGAGGAAGAAGGGAAGAAGCCTCTTACACTGTTTCACCAGCAAGCATGGGCTCTCCTGCCTTTTTGTTTAGGGGCCCTGTTGTCTAGTCCCATTCACCTACTAAAACAGTTCAGCAAATAGAAGTTTTGTTTACCTCTCATTAAGCAAAAAAAAAAAAAAAGCGACAAATGGAATAGAAGATAGTAATGGACGAGAAGCACTCAAGTGAAAGAAAAATCTTCAACTTCTCTCCGCCAAATAACTGTTTCCTCCTCTGTCCCACTCTGTTATGCCTTTTTTTTTACTTTTTATTTTATTTTATTTCATTTCATTTTACTTTATGAGTAGGGGTCTCTCACCCTGTCACCCAAGTTGGAGTGCAGTGACATGATCACGGCTCACCACAGCCGCAACCTTCTAGACTTAGGCTCAGCCTCTCAAATAACTGGGACCACAGGCACACACCACTACGCTCGGCTAATTTTTAAAACTTTGTGTAGGCCACACTCGATGACTCAACCTGTAATCCTAGCACTTTGAGATGCCAAGGCAGATGGATTGCATGAGCCCGTGGGTTCAAGAACAGCCCAGGCAACTTGGTGAGACCTCAACTCTACAATAAATCAAAAATTAGCCAGGCGTGCCTGTAGTTCCGGCTACTTGGAAGGCTGAGGCGGAAGGATCGCCAGAGCAGGTTGACGCTGGGGTGACCGTGGAGTGTACCACTTCACCCCAGCCTGGGTGATGGAATGAGACTCCAACTCAAAAAAAAAAAAAATCTTTTGTAGAGATGTGGTCTCTCTAGAGATGAGGTCTCGCTTGAGATGAGATCTTGCTATGTTGTCCAGGCTGGTTTTTGAATTCCTGGGCTCAAACAGTCCTCCCGCCTCTGCCTTCCAGAGTGCTGGGATTACAGGCGAGAGCCACCATGTCCAGTCACTCTATTATTTTATTTATTTTATTTATTTATTTATTTTGAGTTGGAGTCTCACTCTGTCGCCCAGACTGGAGTGCAGCGGCCGCTCCCGGCCACCACAGCCTCGACCTGCTGGGCTCCGGCGAGCCTTCCGCCTCAGCCTTATAAGTAGCCGGAATTACAGGCATGCGCTACCACGCCCGGCTGATTTTTTTGATTTATTGTAGAGATGAGGTCTCGCCTGCCCAAGCGGGTCTCAAACCCACGGGTTTAGGCAATCCACTCACCTCAGCCTCCCAAAGGCGCAGGATTACAGGCTGAGCCACCGAGCCCGGCTCACACTATTATTTTAAAACTGCTATATTATAAATATTGGAGAATGTGTATTTCTCTACAAGGAGATCTTAATCCCCAAGAAGACAGGGACTGTGAATTACTCACACCTGTGCTCTCTGAAACCAGGGCCTAGGGCAGCGCATGGCACAGAGAGGTACTTAGTAAATATTTAGTAAACTGACATTAGTAAAATTAAGCAACCTAGATTTGGGGTGTGTCTCTGTCACTCAAAAGAGATTAGACCTAGAGGAAATCCCATGATTTTAATTTCCAGTTCTTGCATCTGTAAATGAGAGAACAGGTGATTTCCAATATTTCGTATAGTTTAGATGCTCTGTGATCTATACAATGAGGGGTTGGCTGTTCTAGACAAGGTCCTTCTAGCTTTTTTTTTTCGAGTTGAAGTCTCACTCTGTCGCCCAGACTGGAGTGCAGTGGCCGCTCCCGGCCACCGCAACCTCGACCTGCTGGGCTCCGGCGATCCTTCCGCCTCAGCCTTCCGAGTAGCCGGAATTACAGGCATGCGCTACCACGGCCGGCTGGTTTTTTGATTTATTGTAGAGATGAGGTCTCGCTGCCCAGGCGGGTCTCGAACCCGCGGGCTCAGGCAATCCACTCACCTCAGCCTCCCAAAGGCGCGGGATTACAGGCTGAGCCACCGAGCCTGGCTTCTAGCTTTAAAACTGCATGAACCTTCTAGTGACGACTCCATTGACAGAGTTTGGTTAGTGTCATCAGATGTGCTGAGTTGTGTGTGCCTTTACTTGGGTCTCAAAGCTCATGATTTTCTTTCTTTTTTGAGAAAGCAGGATTTATTGAGAGGACAAAAAAAGCTCCCACAGTGGGAGAGGACCTGAGGGGGTTGCCCAAAGCTCATGATTTTTAAAGTATTCAGAAATATCCAGTGTCTATCAGGATCCAGATGGGTTTTATGATCAAAGTGAATGTTTCTCTTCTCTGTCAGAATCCTTTACCTTTTGTAAATTGCAGGTTAATAAAGGCAAGTGAAGAATGGAATGCCTTGGAATTCTAGGAGTGGGGTCAGTGGATTCCAGAGAATAGGAACAGCCATAAATACCCAAACAACTGAGACGGTATTGTTCAGGAAGCCAAAAAGGAGGAAGGTTAAAAACAAAGAGAAGCTGACCTCCTACTTCCTCCAGTTTTTCCTTTCTGTTTGTCTAAGAAACTCTGCTTCCACACTCACTGAAAACCTCCTCTTTCCTAGATCTGATTTCTTAAGCTGATAAAGGCAAGAAGTTGGAAAAAACCAGTACACTTAACCCTCCAAGGGTATTCTTTACCCAAAAGAGGAATTTAGCAGAAATGATCCTCCGGTTGGTGAGAAATCAGGGGAAAATTCTTTTGAGGAAGGGAACTTCTGGTTCTGTCCGCCTAGTCCAGAAAGCAAAACAAAACAAAAAAACTCTTCATTTTTCCCTTCCCCTAATAGTTACCCTTTAATATTCTTATGTTAAAAGTCCACAGAATCAGCATTGTTCAAGAATTATAACTTTGCATATATACACATGTGTACGAGCACATCCTCATGACTTCCTGCACTTGAAATCACCCCACCCCTATCAGCTAATAAAATCACTGACCCAAGCATACCCAGGAGGGACAGAGGAGACTCACAGGGCTGTTTCTGAAACTCTGTGTGGCAGGTACAAAGTGGGATTTCCTTCTGTTTGTTTTAATTTTTTGTAGAGATGACAGGTCTTGCTATGTTGTCCAGGCTGGTCTCAAACTCCCAGCCTCAAGTAATCCTCCCGCCTCAGCCTCCCAAAAAATAAAATGAAATAAAAACACTCAGTTTTATCTCTGAAATATATCAGGTACTTTATAAAATTATAGGCAGTTAAAAAAAACTCATATACATTAACTGATAAATTCGCCTCTCATCTAGTCATGCAGCTAAACACCCACAGTGGTTGTGGCACTGGCATTACAGGTGTGGCATTACAGGTGTGGCATCAGAATGCTGGCATTACAGGTGTGTGCTACTGCACCCAGCCCTAAGTGGGACTTCTGGAACTTAACCTCGGTGCACAAATTTTACTTATTGAAGGATGACTCCAAAACTGTTCTCACAATTTGTTGCTTTGCTTTCCTTTCTAATTTCTGAGGGTCACTCATCTTCCCCACGGACTTTCAGACATCTCAGAAGAAAAAATGCTTATTTCAGCTGCCCATTTATTGAGTGCCTCATAGTGTCAGGCAATTTGCATGTATTATTGCCAGCCTTTACACGGGCGGTATCATGATACTATTTTTCTTGAACAAATATGGACACTGGAAACAGAGAAGTCACAAAAGTTACACAGCTAGTAGGTATCAGGACAGGGATTCAAATTCAAATGCATATGATAGATTATGCTCTGTCCTCTGCTACATTTTGCCCTCTTAGAATATAAAAAAAGAATGCAAAGAGTTGAAGAAAATGTAGGATTCGCCTTTAGTTTCACCATCTATTTTAAAAAATAGTTAATCAAAAAATTAGCTGGGTGTGGCAGCATTTAACTGTAATTCCAGCTAGTGGGGAGGCTGAGGCAGAAGGATCACCTGACCCAGGGGGTGGAGGCTTGGTGGGCCATGATTGTGCCACTGCACTTCAGCCTGGGCAACAGAGTGAGATCCTGAGTAAAAAAAATATTATGACAATACTAAGATAAAAATAGTGTCGATACCTCACAGGAACTTGTTCTCATGTCTCCATCTGATAGTATTTGGCCTTAAGACTTGAATTCACTCATTGCCTTTTTGTTTCACATAGCAGCAGCCCTGATGTCTACGCCCCAGTCTTTGACCTTTGGAAGGCAAAACAGTCAAGTCAAGCCTGTCTAATACCATAGATTGAGCAGGTCACATGCTTATGGCCAGTCTTCAGGTTATGTAATTATATTACCTTAACGTTGACAGTTTAGACTTAAGGCAGAGATATCTGATCAAACGTATGGTTAAGATCAAGATTTAAGATCACTGTCACCTAAAATCTTCATGGTCTGATCTTCAAAGTTAGTTACTTTGACTATAGCAATGCTTTCACCACAGTGATTACCAAAATGGCAGACTTTTTCCTGAAGTAAAATGAACAGCTTTAAAGCAGAGCCAGGGACTCAAAGGAAACCAGGTACATAGCATTCTACTCACTTCAAAAATTAGTATGGCTGGTCACGGTGGCCCAAGCCTGTAATCCCAGCATTTTGGGAAGCTGAGGTGAAAGGATTGCCTGATCTCAGGGGGTTCAAGACCAGCCTGGGCAACTTGGTGAGACCTTGTCTCTACAATAAATCAAAAAATAAGCCAAGTATGGTAGCGTGCGCCTGTAGTTCCAGCTGCTTGGAAGACTGAGGTGGAAGGATCAACTGAGCCCAGCAGGTCGAGGCTGCGGTGGCCGTGAGCATGCCACTGCATTCTAGCCTGGGCAACAAAGTGAGACTCTGACTCAAAAAAAAAAAAAAAGTATTTTATGAAGTGCCAAGAAGATAGAATTGCAACATCAATTAAAATTTCACTTCAAAATAATGAAATAAAAGCAAAAGCTCGTTTTCATCTCTGAAATATTTTAGGTGCTTTGTAAACTAATAGGCATATGTTAAAAAAAAAACTCATATACATTAAATTGACACATTTGGCTCTCATCTAGTCATGCAGCTAAACACCCAGACCATTTGCGGTGTGATATACCCTTATTAGAGGTAGGATAGAACTGATAATAAACTTTGTACCTGGCTGACTAATTTATGCAGGGTTCATATTCCACTCCCTCTCAGCATGTTATAAATGTGGCAAAGCCATTTTCGGGAGTTATTACCCCAGCATAATCATACCCCTGTGGATTTGAAGCAGTTAAGTGGGTTCTGTTATCTGAGACACATATGTGCCAAAGCAGCTGTCATCCCTGAGCCACCATGGGTGATTAAGACTCACTGATGGGGCTGCCTCCAAACCCGCTCGAGTCAGGTGTATTCACTTCAGCTGAGTGGAATTCAGGTGCAACACTGAGGAAATCGTATTTTAAATGGATTTATCACACCATCGGGTCTCCTTCTTTCAAGTGCCGGGGTCATGAGTTTCATTCTGCCTGACCACGTAGCCATCGGACACCTGGCTCGATACCTGGGTGTGAGATGATGGGTGATATTAAAGGAGATAAATGCACTGAGCTGATGTCAGGGAATGTCTTTGACAGGATTTTCATAATGACTGGCTGCAGATGGGCTGCAGGGAAAGTCAGATCAAGAGCATTTCTGTAAGAAGAAAGAAATCTTCTCTCTTATTCTCTTTCAAGAAAATGAATAGCTGAGCACCAAGGGGCCAAATACCTTTTTTTTTTAACACACCCTTTTATGTGGAGAAGGACAAGTTGAGAAGGCAAACAGGACCTCTGAAACTACCTTTATAGCTTTAATCCAGGAAGAAATTGCTGCACCATTGCTGACATCATTATCAGAGGCTGCCTTAGTTCTGAGAGTTTCACAGATGGCCTTTTCTGCATTTTACATCTAGCCAGATGAAGGCGAAGAGGGTTGATGAGACCAAAACTATTAGATCAGTGGTCCGTAACCCTGGCTACACTTTAGAGTCACCTGGGGAGTCTTTAGAACTACTGATGCCAAGGCTTCCAGCCCATACCAATCAAATCAGAATCTCTGGGGGCGGGGCCTGGGCCTTGGAATAGTTTAAAACCTCCCCTGGTGATTCTTAAAATATATATATATATATATATATATATATATATATATATATATATATATATATTTTTTTTTGTGAGTCAGAATCACTTTGTTGCCCAGGCTGGAGTGCGGTGGCACAATCATGGCACACCACAGCCTCGACTTCCTGGGCTCAAGCAGTCCTTCCACCTCAAGCTCCAGAGTAGCTGGGACTACAGGCATTTGCCACCGTGCCTGGCTAGTTTTTTTATTTTTTGTAGAGATGAGGTCTTGCTAAGTTGTCCAGGCAGGTCTTGATCTCCTGAGCTCAAGCAATCCTCCTGCCTCAGCCACCCAAAGTGCTGGGATTACAGGCATGAGCCACTGTACCCGGCCTCCACTGGTGATTCTAATGTGCAGCCCAGGCTGAGAATTACTAAGGTAGCCAGTGCTCAAGACAGATGGAGTGAGGTGAGGCCAAGAGTTAGAGCCCTTCCTGTTAGGGATGGGGGAAGCCTCCAGGAGGAGAGGAGAGGTGAGGAGTCATATTGGGCATTGTTTCTGCACAGTTGGGAGGTTTTCTGGTTAAGCTTAAGTTTGGATCCGTGACTTCCATTTTCGTGAAGGGTCTTAGGCTTTATCCACACCCACTGGCCTCAGAGGGAATGAGTGATCTGATGGCAGATTTGACAGTCAGAATCTGAGCACACTTGTCTCTCAGACCCGACATCTCCTGTTTCCAACTTTGTCCACCAGTTACAGGAGCCTGCTCTCCAACTGGTTGGGTTAAAGAAGTCAGCTCTGCCCTTGACTGGGAGGCCTGCTGCTGTCTGGCCCTGTCTCACCCTCTGCGCGGGTGAAGTTGCCTAATTCGGGAACTTGGTGGAAGATCTAAGTCATGTTCTCTCATCGTTTTATCAGAAATAAAGCTAACTTTTGACCTCTATCTCTTCGTGTCCTGTGGAAGGGCTCTGCTCTTTCCAGAGAGACTCTCGGGGGTCCTCTTTGGAGGTGTGTTATCAGTTCAAAGATCATTTCAGAAAAGCCATTACAGAGGATGGCCAAGAAATTGCACCAGGGAAATAGAAACGAGAATAGGAACAATCTATCAGGTCGTGGGGAGAGTGTGTGGCTGGTTTTAAATACATAATTAACTGTAAATCCAAAGTTCCAGAATTCTTTATGGCAATAGTCACCCACCTGGTCAGAGGAAGAAAAAAAAGTAAAAATCTGAGCCACAAGATTAAAAAGTCTGCACAAAATTCCAAGTTAACCAAGGACTCCTATGAGATCTTCTTGGTTCCAATGCATAGATATGTACTCTGACCACCTGTGGGCCAAATAGCTCTCACCCACCCTCAATAACTTACCCTGAGACTCTCACTACATTGAGTTCTTACATTCCCTACTCTTCTCAGAGGAAAAACAACCCTCCTGCTGTTCTCATCATGCTAAAAAATATTTAGGCAATTACTTAAAATTTACAAAGAGCTTCCACATAAATGATCTTGCTTGTGTTTCTTGTAAGCTCTGTGACTTACAAGTATTTCTTTACCAACCACACTTACAGTTAAGTGAACCGGGATGTGCAGAGGCCGAGTTAATGGCAAAACCAGATTAATCCCAAACTATCCCGACTCCAAAAGCTATGTTCTGTCCAACCTGCATGCAGCCTCTCAGTTCACGCCTGGTTCTTCATCTCCCTTCCTGGTAGCCCTGCTCCCCTTTTTGCATTGGGGGTGTGTTGTATTCTAACTGCCTAATACTCCTGGTTAATGCCATGAAACTTAGGTTGAGTTTACTAATTTCTGTTTTAAGATTTGTAGACTAAGAGATATAACTGTTCGGCTTGAATCAGTAACAGATCAAAGGATAGCAGTTTCAGGATAAAATACAACTGAAGAACTCAGCGGGAGGGGGGCACACCTCATCAACAAGGGTACCTGCATGATGAACATTTGTATACCTAACCTTGAATTGTACACCACATCTTTAAAATTAAAAATTTTTTTTAAATGCTCCTCTCTTTTCCAACAACAACAAAAACTCAGCAGACAGAAATAAAATACATTTTAAGGCAAATGAAATGAAAACCATACATTTAGGAATATCAAATAAAACACAGATTAATGGCAAACAATAAAGGGACATATTTAGCAGTTAGTAAAAACAAATGCTTTTTTATTTCATTTTATTTTATTTCTGAGTTGGGGGTCTCACTCTGTCACCCAGGCTGGAGTGCAGGAGCACGATTACACCTCACCGCAGTCTTAACTTCCAGGGCTCAGGCATTCACTTTTGCCTCAGTCTCTCAAATAGCTAGGATTAAAGGCTCACGCCACCACAACTGGCTAATTTTATGATTTATGATTTTTTTTTCTTTTTTTGTAGAGATGATGTCTTGCTATATTGCCCCACTGGTCTCAAACTCCTGGGCTCAAACAATCCTCCCAGCTTGGCCTCTCAAAGTGCTGAGATTACAGGCATGAGCCATAGTGCCTGGCTTATTTTATTCTTATTATCCTCCAATGACCTGTTAAAAGCAGTGTGACTTTACACGTAAGACATAGATCATTTATAAGTTAAATTCCCTCAATCCCCTTCACCCCCCATATACATTATGCCTATTGTATGCCTGAGCATTCTGCTACATTCTGAAGATGTGAAATGAATGAGAGAGGATACTTGTTCAACAACTCAGAATCTAGCAGAAATGTTTTTGAATAACTGACCACTTGGAAGAGCTGTACAGGTAGATCAGTAAGAATGGGCTCGCTTATGTTTTAATAATAAGCAAGTCCAACCTTCATAGGTTTAAATCAACAAAGATGTGTTTCTTGCTCACAGTTCTTATTTTTCAGAGATCGGCTGGAGGTTCATTTCAGGATACAGCCTCCATCTGGAATGTTGACAGTAGTCGTAACAGAGAAAGAGTTGTGGAAGCTCTTCCATGGGCAATTAAATTCTCTGACCCGGAACTGACACTGCCACCTCCACTTATATTTTATCGGCCAAGGCTTGTTATGCAACCACATCTAACTTCAGAGGGGTCAAGATATAATCCTTCCATGAGCTATAGATAGTTGAATAGCACTGATTGAGGAAAAACTGGAGCTATAGATGGTTGAATAGCACTGATTACTATCACAATTATTGTATTTGTTAGGAAAGCTCCAAGAAGGAATGGTACTCCAAGGGATGGGCACAGGGAAATCAGAAGAAAGTTCTTAAAGATGAGCTAGATTTCACTAGATGGCATCGAAGAAACATTCCAAGTGAAGGAACAGCATGAGCAGATGTGTGAAGAGCTTATTGTGGCCAGAGTCCAGAGGATGTGTGAGCGTATGGAGGAGGAGAAAGGTAAGGCTGCAGAAGAAGGCAGGAACCAGAACATGATAGACCTTGCTGGCTATACCAAGGCATTTCGGTTTATCTTGTAGACAATGTGAAGCCATTTAAGGAAGTGAAGCAGGTATGTGACAGGACAGAAGATGGATTGGAAGTAGACCAAAAGAGAGGTGGGGACCAGTCAGGAGGCTCCTGCAATATCTGGATGTCCAGGCCAAAGCATTGACAGAGGAAGGGAAATATTTCCAAAATATCAGCTGAGTGGAAACTTCTGGAGGCGAGGCCTTCCTCAAGGGAGTAACAGTCTATGCACTACCTAAACACCATAGAGAAGTCAAATGAGAGAGACTCAAAATATCTTTTGAATGTTACAACCAGAAGTGGAACTTTTAGAGCAGTCTTGATGAAGAGGTAGAGAAGGGATGTCCATGCAGGAGCTGAGGAGGAAATGGAAGCTGAGGACCTAGAGATAAAGCCTGTGGGGATGAAAGGAAAGACTGGAATCAGGAAATGGCTAGAGGATCCCTAAGGCCAGGCTAGTGGTGTGTGCGTGTGTGTGTGTCTGTGTGTGTGTACATGTGTACAATGGAGAGACCTTGAGTGTGATTCTGGACTGAGAGGATAGAGCAAGAAGGAGAAAAAGGTTGAAGACAGACAGGAGAGGCAGGTGGTAGCTTAGAAAGACCCCTGCGCAGGTGGAAAGGGTTGGGTCTGAGAGCACAGGGGGGAGACCAAGCCTGGAGGAGAAAGACACTTCCCTCACTAAGAATCAAGGGTAGATTGGGCATGGTCATGGAAGAGGTGTGGGTGGGTGGCAGTGGGGTGCTGAGAAGTTGAGGGCATTCCTTGTCAATCTCTCTTTTCTCTGGGAAATGAGAACATTTAGTTCATTAGATATTTTTTAGTTCTTTGCAAGCCAGGTTCACAGACTAAGATATATGGTGGTGAGGCGTCATGGGTCCTTAGGAGTAGGGAAGGTTTGGAATATCTGACAGGGGACAGAAGAGGGAAAGACTGGAAAAGGCTTTGCAGAATGGGGAACCCACAGATCAGAGACTCAAGGTGTCCCCATCTGAGCAGGAGTATGGGGGTGGGGAGGCAAGGGACACAGCCCAAAGAATACAGCCCCCCCACCAAATGATTGCAGGATGGCAACTTTCCTGCAAGAGCATCCCGATGGCTGTGTTTTCACTCCGAGTCATTAACTTATGACTTACTCAGCTCTGTTTTAAAACAGTCGACTCGAGTAATGAGAGTATGACAGCCTTTCCCTGCATGCCGAGGTACGTAGTGCAGATTTCCTTTTTTGCCTCCTGTCTCCTGTGACTGAGGTGCCTGCCGTTCTGCTATTAGGAGAGTGAACCTGGTGACTAGTTTCTTCTAGCTGTTTCTGACTAGATGTCTTGTCGGAAATCTCTGCTTTCCCAGACTTCACTGAGGAAAAATAGAGCTTTGAATCAGGATTGGAAAAATGGAGTTTACTATGTAAATTACAAAATGCCACTCACGTCCTTGAGGTTACCTTGTATGTCTACCATAACTAGCACTCTTTTAGAAAGCACTCTGACCCAAGTAATTCCTTTCCTGGGAATTTACCCAAAAAGGTTATTTCCTCTCATTCCCCACCCCTATAATAAGAAGGAAAAAGGCATGTGCTTAGAGATATTCACGGAAGCATGAGCTGTAATACTGAAACAATGGAAGATGACCTAACAGAAGCAGGGCATCCGTCTGGCGAAAAATCTATGCAGTTATCTAAATGACAGTTACGAAGACAATTCTTGTAACATAGGAAACGCATATATTCTGAGTAAAAGAACAAAATGTGATCTCAAAACTGCATGATGGTTGTAGTAACATAGGAAATAAATATGAAGATGGGCAAAGATTTCAAAGGAACAAAAATAAAGAAAAAATTTGCTTTTTGTGTTGGTAGGACATGGGTGAATTTTAATCTTAATTTTATTTTCATAATGCTGTTTATTAAAAAATTAGTTTCTCCATAGACAGCAGGGTCTTTGGACAAATGAACAGAAACAGGATGAGGAGCAAGTCTACCTTCCTCTAGTTTCCCTGCCCTGTCAGCAAAAAAGAGCTTTGTCATGTTCAAGTTTGAAATAAATTCTTTTTCTAAATCCAGAACTTTAAACCTATTATTAAGCAGCAGTCAGTTTCCATGTTGACAATTCCCCAAGTATGTTGGATTAAAGTTTTCTTTTTATTAAAGGGATCTGAAATTCCACTTCAATTGCCAAGTCAGGCCTTTCGACTTCTAAAAACAAAATAAGGCAAAAAAACACACAAATGTACAAACAAACAAACAAATAAACCAAGCCAAACAAACAAACAAAAAACACATTGAGGATTTCCAACCTCTGGCTGCTGCTGTGTAATCACCATTGCTCTGCATTCTTCTCAAACCTCTTTCCAACCAGCTTCTATTTGTTTTCAGCTAGGTTTATTGAGGTATAATTTACATACAATTAAATGCAGAAGTCTATGAATTTTGACTAATTCATGTCACCATGTAAATACTATGACAACCAAGATAAAAAACACTTCCATCACCCCCAAATATCCCTCCTGCCCCTTGTGGTCAATATTCTCCCTCACCCTTAACCCCAGACAACCATTGTTCTGTTTTCTGTCCTTATTGTTTTGCTTTTTCCAGAATGTCATATATATGGAATCATACAACATGTAGTCTCTTGAGTCCATTGTCTTTCAGTGAACGTAATGCATTTTAGATTTGTCCGTGTTATTATGTGTAGCAGTTGTCTGTTTCTTTTCATTGTTGACTAATATTTTTGATATGGATAGGCCTTGGCTTGTTTATCCTTTCACCTGTTAATGGATGTTAAGTTGTTTCCAGTTTTTGGCAAATATGAATAGTCACCGAAAACATTTATGTACAAATTTTTGTGTGGACTGATATTTTCAGTTCTTACAGGTAAATAACTAAAAATGGGATTGCTAGGTCATATGTTAAGTCTATCTATGTTCAGCTTTCTAAGATCTGGAACAATAGGACATCCAAAACAAATAAATACCCTTGACCCAAATTGTATCATATGCCACCCCCCCAAAAAAAATCCCCCCAAAATAGATCACAGAGTTAAATGTAAACTTAGAATTGAAACTTCAGGAAGAAAAACATAGCAGAAGTATTTATGACCTTGCATTAGGCAAAGACTTCTTAGATTTGACATCTAAAACATAATAGATAAAAAACATTTGATAAATTGAACTTAATAAAAATAAGAAACTACTCTTCAAAAGACACTGATAAGAGAATGAAAAGACGACACAGACATGAAGAAAATATTTGTGAATTTCTTATCTGATAAAGGACTTGTATTCAGCATGCATAAAGACTTCTCAAAACTCAATAATAATAATAATAATAAGCAATCCAATAAGATATATACAAAAGATATAGACACATCACCATAAGTGATACATGGAAGGCAAATAAGCTCACAAAAAAGATGCTCAACATGATTAGTCATTTGAGAAAAGAAGATTAAAACTAAAATGGGATAAACTGCACACCTATTCAAGGGCTACCATTTTTAAAAACCTGCCAAGTGCCAGCAAAAATGTGGAACACCTGGGACTCTCCTACATTGCTGGTGGGAAGTGAAATGGTACAGCCACATTGGAAAACACTTGGCAGTTTCTTGTATAGTTACACATATGGGGCCAGACATGGAGGCTCACACCTGTGATCCCAGCACTTTGGGAGGCCGAGGCAAGAGGATTGCTTGAGTCCAGGAGTTTGAGACCAGCCTGGGCAACATAGCAAGACCTTGTCTCTACAGAAAATAAAAATTAGCCGAGTGTCATGGTGTATGCCTGTAGTCCCAGCTACTTGGGAGGCTGAGGCAAAAGTATCATCCGAGCTTAGGAGGTTGAGGTTGTGGTGAGCCGTAATTGTGCCATTGCACTCCAGCCTGGGCGACAGAGTGAGTCTTTGATTCAAATGAATAAATAAATAAAGTTATGTGTGTAACTTTAGGGGTGGATGATGGGTTGACTATGAAGGGACAGGGAGGTTGGGGGAAGATTTTCGGAATGGTAGAGTTGTTCTCCAATTGATTATGAGCATGGTTATACAACTGTATGCATTTGTCAAAACTAACAAAACTGTACACTAAACAGGGAAAATTTCTGCTGTGCTAAATTTACTTTAATTTCAAAAAATAGGGGGGAAAGTCAAAGCAAAGACACTAATGCCCAATGTGATTTAGGCATGTTACTTAACTTCTCTGTGCCTCAGTTTTTTGGAAATCTATACATGAAGACAAAATTATGCCTTCTTCATACTGTTGTGAGAATTATATGTGTCAATTTATGTAATATGTGTGGAGTACCTGGAACATAGCCAATGTTGTGTAATTATTGGCTATTGTCTTTCTGTTATAATTGTACATTGCTTTTTTAGTTATTTTCTTATTATTATTAGTCATACATTGCTTTTGGAAGAAGCTTGGTGATAATGGAGAGAAAAGAAGGGCAATTAAGGACTTGGGATGGTTTAAGGTCGAAGAGACCTAGTCACATTGATTCAGAGACAGAGTGGAGGCAATCAGTGGCATGGGGATGAAATTGAGGGAAAGGAATTCTGAATGCACAGACCAAAGCAATGCTACTAATGTGGCTTCAGCTGCCTGTTTTAATAAATGACTCCCTCTCACTTGTCAACAGCTAATCAAGTAATTTCTGGAGGCCAGAAATGACTTGCTGGATTAATGACAGGTCTTCCACAGAACAAAATGTTCAAATCCTTTTTTTGTGTAATAATCCTCAACTTAAAAGAACAGAAAGACCAAACAAATCTACCTCCTAGATACACAATATCCAATATGATTAAACCGACACCTCCCGATATTTATCTGAATGGTCCGCTTTCAGCTTCAACCAAGAAAAAGCCATTCTAGTTTTCGTCAGAAAACTGAGGGGTGTTACCTGAGTTCTGGCTGATCATTACAGATTCAGGGATTTTTTATTAAAAAAAAGAAAAACCTGATAAAAATGTATGTGTAACATGCAGGGATTAGTGTCCTGCTGGGTGACTTTCTCACAGGAGTGGAAATTTTAAGAGATTTCATAAGAATTAAAATGCTCCACATGACAATTTATTCTAGCTTCTGGCTTTTCTTTCCAGGAGGCAAATCAGTACAACTTCTGTCTGCATTTGTTTCAATCCGGTAACAACCCTCAATTTTCAGACAGGCTTAACCTAGTCACCCTGTCAGAGATGATGAGGTTGCTACCTTTCTATAGGTGGGGAGACGGACGGAAGCAGGTTTTCTTTAATACCTGCTAGTAAAAAACCAAGTCAATGGCTGACTGAGTGTGAGGACATCTCCAGGGGGCAGGTGATTGTGGAACATATGTTCCTGGATTTATGATCGAATTATATCCAGATAAACCCATCATAAACTGAAAATATACATCAGTAATGCATTGAATACAGCTCCCCTACCAAACATCATACCGTAGCTTAGCCTACCTTAAATGTGTTCAGGACACTCAACGTTAGCCTACAATTGGGTCAGATCATCTGGCCACAGAGGACACCATAGAGTATTGGTTGTTCACCCTGGCGATGGTAGCGCTGACTGGGAGTTGTGGTTTGATGCCTTTGCCCAGCATCACCAGGGAGTACATTGTATATTGCATTGGGTACCACAGCTGGATCTGAATGGCTGACCCTGCCAATTCAGCTCAAAATTCAAAATACAAAACGTGGTTTCCACTGACTGCTTATAAACTTTTGAACCATCATAATGCCAAAAAATATCGTAAGTCAAACCACTCTGTTGTAGATCGGGCACCATCCTATATAGGACTACATACACTCCCAGAAGTCTAAGACTGCTATGCCCCTGGAAGATGGGACAGACTGGACCACTGCAATTACTGACATCAGAAGGGCAGCATCTGGGAACTTAAATATTCACATTGCCACACCCCCTTTCTTTCAAACAGACCTAAGGAATTTTCTGTGTGGTTTTTTATTTTTCTTTTCATTTTGTTTTGTTTTTCTGAGTCAGAGTCTCACTCCATCACCCAGACTGGCAGCAGTGGGACGCTCACTGCTACTGCAACTTTGGTCTCCTGGATGCAGGTGATCCTTTCACCTCAGCCTTCCAAGTAGCAGAAACTACAGGCATGCGCCAACATACCTGGCTTATTTTTTGATTTATTGTAGTGACGGGGGTCTCACCAAGTTGCCCAGGCTGGTCTCGAACCCCTGGGTTTGGGAAGTCCTCTCACCTCTGCCACCCAAAGTTCTGGGGTTACAGGCATAAGCCACCACGGCTGGCCTGGAATTTTCTTGTCTTTATCCATCGATCCGTCCATATTATTTCTAGCATGATAAGGGCTTCTAAAAACATAGCCACAATACCATTAACATAACTAATATCACCAGTAACAATTATAAAACATTATCTAATATCCAGTCCCTGTTCAATTTTCTTGGTTGTCTCAAAAGTGTCTTTTTATAAATGGTTTGTTCAAATCAGAAGCCATATTCACAAACAATAGCCATGCATTACATTTTGTTAATGTCTCTGAAGTATCTTTTAATCTATAACAGTCACAGGATTTTAAAAATGTTTTTATTTAGCTTTTTAATTATTTAAAAAGTATTTGTGTGTTTATTAAATAGATCATGCTTGCAGGAAGGCAAAACTTTTTTTTTTCCAAACAGGACAAAAAGATGTATAGTGAAATGTTCCTCAGTTTCTCTTCCCAAAAGCAATGTTACCAGTTTCATGCATAGTCCCTGAGACTGCTATAGCTTGGTGGTTAAGAATGAGGACATGAGTTCAAATCCATATTTTTTCCATTTACTAAGTATAAATCTTGGGCATAGTACATAACCTCTGTGCCTCAGATTTTAAAAGTAGTACCTATCTCATAGGGTTGTGGAGAGAATTAAATCAGGTAAGTAAAGTTCTTAAATTATTTGTTATCATACATATTCCTCTTTGGCTTTTACCCAAATGGCAGAATGCAGCACATTTCTCTTTCTTTCTTTCTTTTTTTTCATCTAACATCACATTTTGATGATAATTTCATATCTGTATTTATAGAACCACTTTTTATATTTTGTAATCATTGACTAATATTTCATTATACAGATGTACTGCTGATAGACATGTAAGTTATTTCCAACCTTTTGTTATTATCAAAAAATGCTGCAATGAATATATCCTTGTAATACTCTATTGGATTCATGTGTAAAAATATTCATAGGATAAACTCCTGGAAGTGAAATTGCTGAGCTAAAGGGTATGTGCATTTTAATACTTTATAGATATTGCCCGACTGCCTCAAAGGAGGTTATACCAATTTACACTCCCTGGAAAAATACACAAGGGTCACCATTTCCCCACACCCTAGCTAGCACAGGATATTACTAAATGTTTTCATCCTAGTAAACATGATGAGTGGAAAATGGCATCTCTTGGTTCTAATGTACATTTCTCTTATTATGAGAAGACGAAGTACAACTAACCCTCAGCAGTCAGATGACTTAGCCATAACCCCTGCGTGAGGACACCAGTGAACACTGTCAGGACCCAAACAATTTTGTATTTATGGAGAGGAAGCTGTCTACCCGACAGCACAGAGCTTATTTCATCAATGTGTGGAGATAGTGCTACCCAGCAGTGGGGAGGGGTTTGTTCTGAACCAATCCCACTTTCTGGCCTGGTCCATTTCTGGTACGTGGTCAGACGTGGCCACGAGACATGCGTTTGCTCTGCCTACTTCTTCCTCCTTCTTGAAACAATTTTTCCCATCAGTTTCCCTTGTCCCACTCATGGATTTGTTCCTAATGCACAAGCTGCTTTTTGCTCGATCTCCTCAGCTGGCTTCTCTCCTCTCCTGAGCTGGTAGACATGGGGGACCCCAGATCCCCTTCCAGCCCCTTCTCTCCTTTAACTATAGCTTCCCCATGGGTGACATCCCTCTTCTGTGCGGGTAGGAATGGGGGCGCCCAGGTTTCCTTTCGGCCTCTTCTCTCCTCTAACTATAGCTTCCCCATGGGTGACATTCATTCCAGTGGGCTTAAATATTGGGGCCAGGACTAGGGTGAGGCCATTGATGCAACCAGCATATAGAACTTAAGGAGACATTCTCCCTCAGCTTCATGCAGGTGTAGGGTTGGCCCAGAGAATAACTGTCCCCTTATAGTTGACACCCCAGCACTTTGCTTACCTCAATTGAGTCCTGGTCCTGTTATACACCCCAGTCTTCTCCCTGGACCTCCAGAAACATAAGTCCTATTTGACATCTGTACTTGGAAGTCTCAAAGGCAACCCAAATTTGTTCTAAAACAGAACTCTAGCATCACATTCTATCTCGGTGCCTAAACCTGTTCCTTCTACTTGTCTGTCTCAATTAACAGCATCATGTGTTCAGTTGCTTAGGGCAAAAACCTAGGAGTAATAGTTGATTCCTCTTTTTCAGCAAGTTATATCGTCCATCTCCAAAATGTATCCCAAATCTGACAATCTCTCACCACCTTGGAGCAGCCTCCAACTCTTGCCTCTGTTAATAGCCTCCCCCATCTCCCTGGATGTTTGTCCTTCCCTACCCTCTTGTGGTCACTACTAAGCAGCCAGTGTTATCATTTAACATCATGAAGGAGACTGTCACTCTTCTACTTAAAACTTTCCAGGCTGAGCATGGTGACTCATGTCTGTAATCCCAGCATTTTGGGAGGCTGAGGCAGAAGGATCACTTGAGGCTAGGAGTTGAAGACCCGTCTGGGGAACATAGTGAGACTCCATCTCTACGAAAAAGTTTAAAAATGTGCCAGGCATAGTAGCATGTGCTTGTAGCCCCAGCTACTTGGGAAACTAAGACAGGAGGATTGCCTGAACCAGTTCAGGACTGTAGTGAGCTATGATCACGCCACTGCACACCAGCCTGAACAACAGAGGAAGACCCTGTCTCTAAAAAACAAACACACAAAACAAAACAAAAATCTACAGGGGCTTCCAAATGAATTTAGAATAAGAATGCTACTCTTTGCCACGGTCACTAGACTAGGATCTAGTGGGTATAGTGATCTGACCCTAGCATAACAATCTCCCACTTCCACTCCCTCCCCATGTACTGGGTCCCACCACCCTGGAGCATCCCTACCTCAGTTGTGCTCCTTTTCCCTGGAAAGCTCTTACCCTAGGGTGACTTCCTTCTCTACATTCAGGCTTGAGCTCAAGTATCGCTTTCCTGACCACCCCTACCCACTCCCCCGTCACGCAAAATCCCATTGCATGATTTCATGTCTCCATCACACTGATCACAATCAGAAAGCATCTTATTGTTACCACTGCATGACAGCCCTCCACAAGGTTCAGGGGCTTTAAACAAACATTTGCTAATTCAGCTGGACAGTTCTTGATTGAGCCTCTCCTACTGTTGCAGTCATCTGGTGGTCTTTCTGGGCTTGACATCCAGGACAGCTTCCTCCCTCACGTGCTTCCTCCCTTATAGGATAGGCCTGGAACTGGCACCGTGTTCTTCTGCTGCCATATTCAGGTGGTCAAAGCAGTCATTGGACAGTCCAAGTTCAAAGAGATTGGGGGGAAAAATTCTACCTCTTAAAGGGGAAGTGACATATGTGTAAAAGGGAGGAAGACATTGATTGTGGCTGTCTCTGGAATACGCTAACTTTTGTTTGCTTGCTTGCTAACGGTCTGTCTACTCCCATTAGGTTATAAGCTCTGTGAGCAATAGGGACCTTGTTTATCTTGTTTTATGGCTCTATGTCCAGCACCTAGAACAATGCCTGGCACATATTATGAGCTCAATAAATAAATACACGTTTGGAATACTTAAAGTGAACTGAACTAAACTTCCCCAAATAGGTCCTGCCAGACTTGCTAATGCCAAGCATGCTGATGCCTCACCAGATAAGAGAAACCCTACATGTATAAAGTATTTCATTTTCTCTGTAAACAAGAAAAACTTGCCCTGAACACTAAATCTAGAAATAGATTTGGCGTGTTTTCTAAATGGAAAATATTTCTCGTAGCACCAGAAATTATTTTCCCACAGATCAGCGCCCCATCAAATTGACTGAAAATACTCCATGCTTTAATCTTGGTGTGAACTAGAAGCCATGTTTTGGGGGGAAAACAAAGTTAATATGGAAACCTCCTGCTATTTCAACTAATCCAGATATGAACTTAAAATATTATTACAAATTAAGATGGATTTTTAAAAATGACTACTAAGGGCTGGGCTCGGTGGCTCATCCTATAATCCCAGCATGTTGGGAGGCTGAGGCGAATGGATTGTCTGAGTCCATGGGTTCGAGACCAACGCCAGGCAAATTGGTGAGACTTTGTCTCTACAATAAATCAAAAATTAGCTGCGCATGGTGGTACGTGTCTGTAGTTCCAGCTACTTGGAAAGCTGAGGCGGATAACCGGAGCCCAGCAGGTTGACACTGGAGTGGCCATGATCGTGCCACTATACTCAGCCTGGGTGATGGAGTGAGACTCTAACTAAAAAAAAAAAAAAAAAAATGACTACTGAGAAATGTCATTAAAAGTTCTGTCATCAAAATGTGCAGTTTTGCATTACAAAGCCAGCACTTGTTTGGTTAAGTCATTACATATGACCAAAGGTAGAAAAAAAATTCCCTCCAATCTCTCCTTTGCTAATTTTTACAGTGAAGGCTCTAAAATGATCCTATCTTTAAACCTTCTGGTAAATTAGAAAGTGAGAATGTATTCATCAGAAGGATTTTAGTGATTTTTGAAATTAAAACGAGATGAGGGATTTAATTTTTAAAATTATACTTGTAGACTGCTACTAATGCAATTTGTTCTAACCTTTGTTTTGTCTTATCTTTAGTTTTCCCAGATTTGCTCAAAGCCATCCCAGTGAGCATCCACGTCAATGTCATTCTTTTCTCCACAATTCTCATTGTTTCAACCATGGTGGGGACAGCCTTCTTTATGTACAATGCTTTTGGCAAACCCTTTGAAACTCTGCATGGTCCACTAGGGTTGTATCTTTTGAGCTTCATTTCAGGTGAGTACAAAATTTTACCTCTGAAGACAAATGTGCTTTTCGTTCTGTACAAAGATGGTCTACCTAAGTTTAAAGTTACCATATATATAACATACTTGGATGTGCCCTGTAGTTTTATACATATGACAAAAAGTTGGGAAATACCTTAACTATCCAATAATAGTTAACTATCCAATAATACATAAAATAATAGGTACTTCAATACATACATTATGGTAGTCCATATGAATAATTATGACTCTGACATTGAATTATATTTTTGAGACGTAATCAAGAGGATAAATGCTTGTCTCAAAATGTTAAATGGAAAAAGCAGGCTTGGCTCGGTGGCTCAGCCTGTAATCCCAGCACTTTGGGAGGCTGAGATGAGTGGACTGCCTGAGCCTGTGGGTTCGAGACCAGTCCGGACAACTTAGCAAGACCTTGTTTCTACAATGAATCAAAAATTAGCTGGATATGGTAGTGCTTTCCTGTAGTTCCCACTACTTGGAAGGCTGAGGCAGAAGGATCTCCGGAGCCCAGCAGGTTGATGCTGGGGTGGCTGTGAGTGTGCCTCTGCACTCCAGCCTGGGCAACAGAGTGAGACTCCAACTCAAAAAAAAAAAGGAAAAAGCAGTATATAAACTTTTATAAGCATTATAAACCTAATTTGATTAAATGTGTAAAAATATAGAGAAAATGCATATAAAATATATATGTATTTATATTTACTCTATATTTATATGAAGGATATATATCCATATATATATATATGGAAGAGATAGATTGGATATGTGATAGATAGATAGTTAGATACTCCAGTCAGTTGATTGTGGTTCTCTCTGATCAGCGAAACTATAGATGATTTTTATTTTCGCTCACACTTAGCGATATATCTATGGGTTCAATAATGTGCTTTTATTTATTCATAATCAGAAAAATAAATAAATGCCATCAAAAAAGTATAAAGAGCCAGTGTTCCACTCACACCTGAGCTTCCATATTCAGACCTGTGGGTACTTGGTGTAGCCTAATGCTAGGTGTTTCTGGGCAAGGATGTACTGTAATCCCAGATATCAGTTCATCAATAAGCATGTGCTACTCCAGCTATTCCATACCAAAACAGATGGAAAAGAATATAAAATCCAGTCAGTGCTTACAATATATTTGTGACATGAGATGAGACAATGAAAAATATATGTGGGGGAGGGGGTGTGTGGGATTGGCAGTAGTGGGAAACTGCCAGGGGAGGGAGGGGCACACCTCATCAACAAGAGTACCTGCATAATGAACATTCGTATACCTAACCCTGAATTGTAGCGCACATCTTTAAAATTAAAAATTTTTAAAAAACTATGCAGCTATTCTTCTACAGGAGCTATTCTTCTATAGGAGGTCTCTGATTTCTCCCCATTCTAAACTTGCAAAAAGATTCAACACTTTGTCACATTCCTAGGAAACAAGTAGTTTTATTGATGATTTCAAGGAAAGATGGAAAGCGATTACAACTCACACCAGCAAACAATGTAATGAAAATCTCTATTCAACTGTTCCTTTTTTCCCCTGAAGTTGTTCTTTGGCTGCCAGCCACCAGGCACCAGCACGAGGTTCCTTCTTGCTCTTAACACTACGCCATTCTCCCATGCAATTCAACTCCAGCCACAAACTTGCATAGATTCTGCTCAATAACACAAAGCCCTGCAGTTAAGGGGGGGCTCCTCTTAGAAGGCAGTGTAGCCTCTTTTCTTCATTACTTACGCACACTGCTTGGTATCTCACCCCAGCCACAACTTGCTAATCAAATTATTCATCCAACCAAAGTAGGTTTCTCTCTATTCTGCTAATATTTTCTTTTTATCTCTCACAAGCATCTAATATGGTGTTAAATTGTACAGATAATGATTATTACCCTCTGAGGGCAGAGTCTAGATCTTTCTCAGTTTTGTATCTCTGGCAAAAGCATTCAGTATAAAACTCTGCACACAGCACACGATTCTACATGTATTTACTGACTTGAAAAAGCAAGCCCTGATAGGAGATGTTAACTTGGTCACCTAGAGAGAATGAATGTGTTACAGCAGTCAAAAGTCAGATAGGATGGGGTTAACAGAGCAGGCCCACAGAGGCAATAGGACATGAGCCAGTAAGGAATGGGATAGAGTGTCACCAAGGAAGGCCCAGGGCTTTGCGACCAGGACCTAAGATCAAGAACACAGACTCAAGGTATGGACAGGCAGACCATGAGAGTGATTCAATTTCATGTAAAGGTCCAGGTCAGAGAGGGATATTCGGATTACTTCCTCCACCAAACACCCAAAACCAAGCTGGTGGATCTGAGTGATGCACTGATTTAGTGACAACCATTGAGACAACCAGAATCCAGGTAGAAAACAACATCACAGCGTTTTATTTTTTTGAATTGGAGTCTCCCTCTGTTGCCCAGGATGGAGTGCAGTGGCATGATCATGGCTCACCACAAACTTGACTTCTTGGGCTAAGGCGATCCTTCTGCCTCAGCCTCCTGAGTAGCTGGGACTGCAGGTATGCACCACCACATTCAGCTACTTTTTAAATTTTTCGTAGAGATGAGCTCTCACTGTGTTGCCCAGGCTGGTCTCAAACTCCTGGGTTCAAGCAGTCCTCCTGCCTCAGCCTCCCCATTTGCTATAATGTACAGCAGTGGTTCTCAAAGTAGGGTCCCCAGATGAGCAGTATCTGCATCATCTGGGAACTTGTTAGAAAAGCAACTTCTCAGGCCCCATTTCCGACCTACTGAATCAGCAGCTCTGTGATTGGGGCCCAGCCATCTGTGTTTTAACAAGTCATTCAGGCTATTCTGATGCAAGCTCAAGTTTGAGCTACGGGGACATGATTAAACAGATGTCCGAGGGATGAAGAAAATAAAAAAGGAGACCCTGCAGTAACTCAAAGAAGGCAATTTCAGAAAGCAGCTACCATCCCTAGGGTGTGGGGAACAAACAAAATTCTTTGGCATTCCCAGAACCTAAAAGCTCGAGGATGGGCCCCAGAGCACTGGGTGTCAGACCTTGAGGCTCTGGTCCTGTCTTTGTGGGACACCATGAGGGCTTCTGTGAATGTGGAAAGGGCCTGGACACTCCCCAGCGGCTGCTGCCAGGGAGAAGTGACAGTGCCATGCCAAGTGGAAGAAATAGACCCTTCCTCTCTCTCCTGCCTTCCCTCTCCCCCGGTGCTCACATTTGGCAGAAAGCAGCTGATGGGGCAGGATTAGTCTAGGGAGTCTTGAACCAGCATCACAGAGCAGAGCAAAGAAAAGCTGATTTGAAGGTGGGAGGCAACAGCTTATTTACCGCCACAGCCGTCTAGCACTCCAGCTTCTGAATGAAATTCAGAGGAACAGCCCATTTGGAAGACAAATTATTTGACAGTTCTGACAGACGACCAGACTAACGGCATTTGAAGAGCAAGATGACTCAGAGAACGCAGAATTGAATCCAAGTCTCAGATCTTATCTCAGCCTTTGGCCAAGTCTAATGCAAGGAAACCCTGAGCACACAAATATATGCGGGAACAATCAGGCCCTGTGCTCGTGTTTTATCTTCCGTATCTTCAAATTCGTTGTAAAAGCAGGTGCTCAGCAAAGGTTTGTGAATCAGGAAAGGACGGAAGGAGGGCAAGGGAGGGGAAAGAACCAACTCCAGATGTGTCTTGCAGAAGATAAAGGCCTGTCTCTAGATCATGTGGGTGTTTTTTTGGTTTTTTTTGAGTTGGAGTCTCACTCTGTCGCCCACACTGGAGTGCAGTGGCCGCTCCTGGCCACCGCAGCCTCGACTTGCTGGGCTCCCGCGAGCCTTCCGCCTCAGCCTTCCAAGTAGCTGGAACTACAGGCGCGTGCTACCACACCCAGCTAATTTTTTGATTTATTGTAGAGATGAGGTCTCGCCAAGTTGCCCAGGCGAGTCTCGAACCCGCGGGCTCAGGCAATCCACTCACCTCAGCCTCCCAGGGCGCAGGATTACAGGCTGAGCCACTGAACCCGGTTGCATCTGGGTTTTTTAAAAGACCCCAATACTTACTATTAAATATCAAAATATTCAATCACTTTTTTATTTTTTTATTTTTTTTGAGTTGGAGTCTCACTCTGCCACCCAGACTGAAGTGCAGTGGCCGCTCCCGGCCACCGCAGCCTCGACCCACTGGGCTCCGGCGATCCTTCTGCCTCAGCCTTCCAAGTAGCTGGAACTACAGGCGCATGCTACCACGCCCAGCTAATTTTTGATTTATTGTAGAGATGAGGTCTCGCCAATTGCCCAGGCGGCTCACGAATCAATCACTTTTAAAATGATATGATGGCCAGGCTCAGTGGCTCAATCTGTAATCCCAGCATTTTGGGAGGCCAAGGCAAGTAGATTGCTTGAGCCTGCGGATTCCAGACTAGCCTGGCCAGCTTGGCGAGACCTCGTCTCTACAATACATCAAAAAATTAGCCGGGCATGGTAGCACGTGCCTGTAGTTCCAGTTACTTGGAAAGCTGAGGTGGAAGGATCGCTGGAGCCCAGCAGGTCAATGCTGGGGTGGCCCTGAGTGTGCCACTGCCCTCCAGCCTGGGCGACAGAGTGAGACTCCAACTCAAAAAAAAAAAAAAATCCTGTTTGAGGATCAAGTGGACTGATAGTTTGTGACCTCTGGGGATAAAAAAGGTCATTTTTGAATCACAGAGTACTTCATTCCCTTTAAATGGCACCCAGAAGCCTTTGGAACTTTGGAAATGATTATCTAAAGTTGTAATATGCAGTCAAGCATGATGACTTGTGTGTAATCCCAGCACTTTGGGAGACCAAGGTGGGAGGATCACTTGAGGCCAGGAGTTCAAGAACAGCCTGGGCAATATAGGGAGACCCCATCTCTAAAACAAAGCAAAACAACAACAGCGTAATATTCGTGCAGACTCTGGCACTAAAACCCAATTGGGTAAGAGCAGGGTTTTATAGCCCTTATCCATACTACCTAATTTTACTTTACCAAAAAAAAATTTGTAGAGACAGGGTCTTGCTATGTCGTCCAGGCTGGACTCTAACTACTGGCCTCAAGCAATCTTCCCGCATTGGCCTCCCAAAGTGTTGGGATTGCATGTGTGAGCCACTGGGCCTAGCCCCAAATACTCTAAATGTTAGACAATGCATCACGCACTCAAAGGCCAGAGACTGTATTGGGGTCTTTTATTTCAGGTGTGAGTCACATTCCATTGAGACCCCTAGGGGTGGCTCTCTCCCACTAGGTCCCCTCCCTGCTTTTCTCACTGGTGTGTGCTGCCCACGTGGCTGCACTCACCATCAGCACTTGCCTTCCTGCTTACACTTCTTTTCTCTTTTTCTCCACCCTCCTCACATCCGGGTATTCCAAGCGCCCCTCTTTCCTTGTGCTGTAGTTATTCCAGGCTCATTTCTTCAACTGTCTACCACCCTGCCTGATGGGAACCCAAGCCTTGTGTAATGCAGTTCTTTACATATTCCAAAGATGGCACCTGGAGGTCCAGCAGGAGAAGACACTTGTTTACTTAAGAAGGCACCTATGAGCCAGGCTCGGTGGCTCAGCCTGTAATCCCGCGCCTTTGGGAGGCTGAGGTGAGTGGATTGCCTGAGCCCGCAGGTTCGAGACCCGCCTGGGCAGCGAGACCTCATCTCTACAATAAATCAAAAAAAAAAGTCAGCTGGGGATGGTAGCGCGCGCCTGTAATTCCGGCTACTCGGAAGGCTGAGGCGGAAGGATCACAGGAGCCCAGCAGGTCGAGGCTGTGGTGGCCAGGAGCGGCCACTGCACTCCAGTCTGGGCGACAGAGTGAGACTCCAACTCAAAAAAAAAAAAAAAAAGAAGGCACCTATGGTGGCGGGTTGGTGAGGAAAGGTTCTGTCCATGAGGCACCAATGACAAGCAGGTCGGGGCAGTATGGCAAACAGTTTTATAGGCAAGCAAGTCAATTAATCAGATATAGGGAGAACGAGGCAATGTCCAAACAATTGCCTCACACCTTGGCATCCTCAAGCATGAAGAAGGGGGGAAAAGAAACAGAAAAAAATCTTCCTGATTGTCTATCTAGAACCTTCCAGGCCGCCCAGAGTGACAATGCTATGGGCATCTTCTTATGTCTCCCGATTTGGTGAATGCCAGACCCTGGAGGTAGAAAAGTAAAGAGAACAACCCACTGGGACTGGCCAGCAACAGCTGCAGTCCCCACTGCTTGCTCATACCTACAGCCTCATATTCTGTGTCCTCTGGAACCAAACATGGCTGCCTCCAGTTTGACTCGTGTTCCTCCGTGTCCTCCATGTAATATTTCCACACCCTATCATTTTTGCATGGAACCCAGGTAAGTCCGTCAGTTTGCCTTTTCTCATCTTGTCATTTATAAACTGGTGCTGAGAAGTCTTTTTTCCCAAAGTAGGATTTTAGGAATACTTTAATTGTCCTCCATCATTTGTTTTGGGCAGCGATTCTCTTCCTGGACTGTACATTAGAGGCACCTGAAGAGTTTTCTAAAAATACTGACGCCGGATCTCACACCATACTAATTAAATTGTCATCTCTGAGGGTGGAGCTTGGTCTGGCTTTTTGTTTCTTTGTTTTTTAGCTGTCTGGAGTAATTATAATTTGTAGCTAGTGCTGAGGATTGCTGATATAATTACATACATATCACTTATTTGGCAATCATTGACTGAGTTCCCAGCCATTATAATAGTCACTGGTGATCCCACAGTGATCACTGTATAATAGTCACTGGTGATCCCACAGCCCCAGTCCTGTCTTCATGGGCCTTGCAATCTAGTGGGAGAGTCGAACAGAAGTGTACATAAATAATTAAGTGATTGCAGATCGCAATAATTGCTAGAAGGGTGATAAATGGGTTGATATAATAGAGAATGGTAGCAGGGATCTGGCTTTGATATGGTGGTCAGAGAAGGCTGAGTTCTAGAGATGAGAAGGAGTTGAACTTCCCAAGTAGAGGAGGAAGCACACCAGAAGTCTCTGGGGAAAGAGGTCCGCTTGTTGTAGGAACCAACAGAAGGTCAGTGTGGCTTGGGGGTCGTCAGTGTGGCTTGCGGGTAGGCATGAAAAAAAAAAGGTGTTAGAGAGATCAGTTGGTGCCAGTGAATGTTGGATCTTGAAGGCCACAGTAAGTCTTTTAAAATTGATTCTAATTGCAATGAAAAACTTATGAAAGATTTTTAAAAGATGTCTGAAAGTTGATCTACCTCTTTAAGAAATGTATGGTGAAAGACAATGCTACTGCATTGGAGATGGAGAAAGATGAATGGATTCTAAAAGTATTCTGAAAGTAGGTCCAAAATGTGTTACAGGTAGCTTATGTAACTGATAAATATTGGCAGCATTATGGATCAGATGAGGGGAGGTTCACAATTTAGGAACTTGTCACTGGAAATCAAGTGTTCTCTTTGGGGCAGGTCAAGGCTGAGATGTTATGAGCTGTCCACGTGGAGATGTCAAGGAAACCAGCAGTCTCCAGCTTTTTTGGCATCAGGGACCAGTTCCATGGAAGACAACTTTTCCAGGGACTGGAGATTTGGGGGATGTACAGTTAAACCTCACTACTAATGTTAATGTATATTTGCAGCCGCTCCCCAGTGCTAGCATCACCGCCTCAGCTCCACCTCAGATCATCAGGCATTCGATTCTCATAAGGAGCACGCAACCTAGATCCCTGGCATGTGCAGTTCACAATAGGGTTTGTGCTCCTATGAGAACTAATGCCACTGCTGATCTGACAAGAGACAGAGCTCAGGGGGTAATGTGAGTGACCCGAGTGGGTGACCTGAAACTACAAATAAAACTTCACTTGCTCGCCCGCTGCTTACCTCTTGCTGTGTGGCCCAATTCCTAACAGGCCATGGACCAGTCTGGTCTGTGACCCATGGGGTTGGGAACCCCTGAAGTAGACAGTTGGATATATGAGTCTGGAACTCAGAAAACAGGTCTAGAAGAAAGACATAAATTTAGGCATTGTCAGGATATAGAAATTATGTAAAGCAATTAAAATGAATGAGATCATCCAGGGAGAGAATGCACGTAGAGAAAAATTGGCCTCAGACCAAACTCTGAAGAACACCATCAGTTAATTCTGGGGTTGAGGAAGAGGAGAAGCCAGTAGAGGACACTGAGTAAGGGTGTCCAAAGAAAAAGAGGAAGAAGGAAAACTGGAAGAATGTGGTGTCCCAGAAATTGCAAGAGGGGAGTGTTTCAAGAGTGAACAGTGAGCTCTGTAAAAAGATGACCACATGTAAGAGTGAAGGGAGGGGCAGGGGAAGGGAGAATGGGGAAAAAAGAGTGAAAAAACTTCCCTCAAGATGTATAATACAATGAGAGAGAGAGAGAGAGAGAGAGAGAGAGAGAGAGAGAAGGATGCATTCAAATTAGGGAGGTGGGAAAAGAGAGGAAACCAAAAAAAAGGGAACTGAGGATAGAAGCAACTAGATAGACCCATAGTCTCAAACTGCAGCACTGATATTTGAGTGTATCTTTTATATGTTTCATTCTGGAAGCTTCCCAATTGATGGTAGAGCCTTACTTACCCAGATCTGCATGTAAAAGAGAGTAGGCCTGGTGGTGGACTTGACATGGATCGATGGTAGAACATCCTAGTAGCTCAGCGAATACTCTCCAAGGATAATGTGAACTATATTGGTTCAGGCCTTTGGGGGTGATGAGAACCATGAAAATGCAGACTCATTGCAAATAGTGTTTATTGCAGTTTGCAATAATTTAAATGATTCTCTTACATATAGCTTCTCTGAGTACAGCATCATCACATGTTATGCCTTCTCTTACATATAACATCATGCAGTGAGTCATGCCAAGCAAGGCCTACAAACAAAAGGTCTGCCTTTCTTTAAAAAACGGGCTGCTCCTAGTATTTGCCTAATTCATTATGATAATTACAACCATGGCATGAAACATAAATAAGCACATTCATACATGAAGCACAAAGACAGGAAAATAAAGAACAGTGCAAAAATAGAAGAATGTTTATGTTGTATATCAGTTGCAGTATTACTAATACACTGGCCTCTGTAATACGTCTATGTCTAAAATAATATGTCGTATTATTTTGCAATTGGTGGTGAAAAAATAATCTGCATCTTGTTTCCACCTCAATCCTTATGGAGGAGCTGTGGTTCAGCAGTCTGAGAAAGACACACAGGGATGTCCAGTTGTTAAAGCTACAGGGCCTGCGGAAGGTTAAAGGGCTGGAGGTAGGAAAATCCAGTAATGAAAATATTCTACAAGTTTCTCAGCATAGATCTTAGAAAAGTGGCCACAGAAGGAAAGAGAAGTGATGTTGGACAGCCCACAATGGCCCTGGACAAGGAATTTCATTTGTATGTACAGGGCAGTGACTGAAGGGGCAGCGTGTTGCAAGAAGACTGTGTTCCAGGTCACTTGCTCATGTCAAGGATGTGGCAGGGGACAGTGTTTAATGTACTTCGCACAGGACCCAGCCATGACCTTGGACAGGCAGCTGCTCAGTCTTTTCCTATCACAGTTGCAGAGACTTCCTGCCCTACTCAGAATGTAAGCTTTCCCTTCTGTTTCACTGAGTCAAAGCCCAAGTTCTTGCTGTGACTTCCAAAGTACCACTTGATGTACCCACTTCAGAAGCACACATAGAAAGCTCACTCTTAAAATCCTGTGCCTTCCCCTCTTCTCTTCACTCAAACCACCTGGTTCCTTTGCACTCACTGTCCTTCAACCTGAAATCCACTTCCCCCCAGATAGCCACCTTCTCTCTCCCTTACTTCTCTCAAGATGCACTTAAATGTTATCTTCCTATGAAGCCGCCCCTGGGGCATCCCTCCCCAACCTGCTCCTCCCTCTTACCTGCTTTATTTTATTCTTCTTAGTATACATCGAACTCTGATAAACCACAGAATGTACTTATCTTGTTACTGCCTCTCTCTCTGTATTGTCTCCATCACTGAGAGCTCTGTGAAGAAAGGGATTTTTATCTATTTTGTTCAGTACTGTATCCCCAGTGCCCAGAACAGTGCAGGAAACACCCAATACATAGTTGTTGACTAGATAAATAAAACAGAAGCAGCTCTACATATTTCCCAGTAACAAATTACATTCTTGTTTTCTGAAAATTAATTCAAGTTAGATAAACATTGTATTTTTAGACCATTTGGTCTTTGCACTAATCACCCCACTCAAAAACATGACATATGTAAAACTGAAGTTAGGTGTGGGCTCTTCAACGCTCCATTACAGAAGACCAAGAGAAAAAGCTAAACCCAATGGTGTTATTCCTTTACCTTACATCTATCCTTTGGAAATACATGACCAAATTGCTTACCATCACAATCTCAAAATCTACTCTTAGGTATTGACTTGCTTAACTTGTCCCTCTGCCCCCACTCTAAATGGTAGCCCTTGGTTTCTGAAGCAGCATAGAGTAAGAACAACTTGTAATTGGGGAAGAAATCATTGCTGGTGACCTCATCTTCAATTACTGCCTTTCTAGTGACATTGCATAATTTTACAGAGAATTAGCACTGACACCTGCAAAGTTGTGGCTCTCCCACCCCCCTTTATCATCTCTTCAGACTCCTTAAAGAAGGAAATGATCAATTTATCATTTTGTGTTGGCAATGGAATGCCCCTAATACTTGTCACCTACGAGAGAGTTGAAAGATGATGTGTTCGCTTTCTGGAAATGGTGGGCCATTACTTTAAATGGAATTGGAATTCCAATTTATTATTTCCCAAAATATGAGCTTAGGGATAATCATAACATTTCAGAGGTTTCCTCCCCTTTGAGGTTCCCTGGATCCTGCCAGGGTGCTCCCAACTCAAAAAAGCGTAGTTACCCTCAGGGCCATGCAGGGATGAGGAAGCAATTTCTCATGGGCTGGGACCTACATTCCCCATATAATAAGGACTGAGGGAGACTAGTGCCCAATTCTGCAGTCCCAGACAGCTGCCCGAGGAGAGGCATGAATGTGCAGTGTCTCGCACGTTACAAACGTTTGTTAATTGACTGATCATTCATGGTGTGGCAGCCCCATAACTCAGCTATCCCATTCAGTCAGAAATTAACTCAGTAATCAAAGTCATTAAAAGGAAAAAAAAAAAAAACTTACAGCACCAGCCAGATGGTGGGGAAATCAGACAGATGAAAGGAAAATGGCTGTAGGTCATTGAGTAAGACACTGGGTGGCAAAACCTGCTCCCCAGGCCTGGTTGTATTCCAAATTCTAGTTTGGGTGAGATTTGGCAGACTTTCCAAAGTCCTAGTTTATTCTAACCTTTCTTGTGAGCAACAGCAGTGTTGGTCAGATGGACAAGGCATGTGGGGAATCTGTCCAAATGGCCCCATGTGAATCTGGGCTCTTGATGCATGTGGATAACTGGGGAAAAGAGGAAGGAGACTTGCAGGCCTGATTCTACCATTGTGGGGCCTTGGGCAAGAATGTGAATGAAAACCCACTCCTGTTCCCCTGCCTGAGTCCACCGCACACAGCAAAAGGCCTCAACATTCCATGTGTAGCCCAGTTCTGACCATGCCTCTTGCAACAGCTACCCCTTGGCCACCTCAGCTCTCAACCTTGGGGGGACTGACCCAGGGAAGATGCCCACACAGGCCTTGGAAATGGGCTCGGGGCTATTTATGAAGGGAATCCCAAGGCCCAGGAGCACGGTCTAGAGTATGAGTCAGATACACCAGATGGGCACGTTCCGTTGACTTCAAGGATTCCCCACCTTGTGGAGAAGGATCTCTCTAGAAGAGACAGAGCAGGATCCTCTAAAGTGGGACCCAAATCAGGAGTCTCTCTTGCTGGAGCCTGAGGGTCATAATGTAAATGTGTAGGCTAAGCCCTGTTCTCACTATCATTCTCATCCCTAGCACTCTCCTCAGACCCCCAGTGGCCAGGCCACGAAGAGAACTCTTCATGTCTATCATTTAGTCCATAAGTCATAAAAATTATCCTTGATCCCATGTCTTTTTTTAGAGCCTTGGACAGAGAGAAGCAAAAATATCCCAAATTCACACTGAGTTGTTTCCCTTCACATCTCTTAGCAGTCACTGAAAGGTGATCAGAGACTCAGGTTGGGTTTCTATCCTCTGGCACTGAAGTGACAAAGTTGACCTCACAGTCAACCCTAGAATCCAGAGAGAAATCTCAGACCCTCCTCCCTACTACTAGATGGCACACTGTGTTTTGGGGACTTGCGTGCTCAAAATGTTAGCTATGGCAAAAGGTTTTGAGTCTTAAGACACCCCAATAACTTTTACTTTAGGAATTTGAAATACAGCCTCACTATGATGCTGTCTCCCTAACAAAGTAGTACCTTTAAAATATTTAACAACTTGAAAAGGAAACCAAGCTTGGATTTTCCTTTCAGACGCTAAGGAAATAGTGTTTCACTTCTGTCTGAAATTCACCATCTCCTCAGACAAAGAAGCCTCTTATGGTAAAAGCAATGACATTTTCTCCACAATTTTCAAATAAAAGATAAAGAGAAAACAGCATTGCAGGCTTTTTGTTAGGATCTAACAATAAAGGAATAATACGGTTTTGCCAGGGGAGAGCTCTGGTTTTAAGCTCAGAATACAAAAATAGTTACGCTGACAAATTTTACAAAGGAATATCCTCAGCTACCACTCTGAGGCTGGCAGAAAGTGAAATTTCAAGAAAATTATATTATTTGATTATTTGATGATGATGGAGTCGACAGGACCAGTCCTATGTGTAATTCTCAAGTAGGAGAAATGTGATTTCAGTTTTTCTGCTAACCCCTGTCCTCACCCTCACCCCTAGTCTCTATCTCAATCCACACTTGACCTTCAGGAAAGGAATGGGAGTCGGCCATCCTTGTATATAGCTCCCCATACCTGGAATATTTTCCCCATACAGTCCAGCCTCCTTTTGCTCTGCTAACTTTTCCTACAGCTTCTTCTGGCTACTTCCAAAGAACCTTCCATGGTGCTGTCCACCCTCTGAGTAATAGCGCCCTGGGCCAGGTGCAGTGGCTTATGCCTGTAATCTTAACACTTTGGGAGGTTGAGGCAAGAGAATCACTTGAGCCCAGGAGTTGGAGACCAGCCTGGGCAACACAGCAAGACCTCATCTCCACAAAAAAAAAAAAGAGCCAGGTGTGGTGGCACACGCCTGTAGTCCCAGCTACTCAAGAAACTGAGGTGGAATGATCACCTGAAACCCAGGAAGTTAAGGCTGTGGGGAGCCGTGATTATGCCACTGTACTCCAGTCTGGGTGAGAGTTCGACCCTGACTCAAAAAAACAAAAAACAGCACCCCCCCCAAAAAAAACCCAACAGCACCCTTAACTCACCCTACACTACACTCACTATAACTGGTTTATAATTGTTTTTAATGTCCCCTGCCCAATTATTGTCTGTCAGAGCAGAAACCATGTGTATTTTCTTTAGTTTTTAAATCTCCACAACTATCCTTGTGATTGGCACATAATAAGTCTAATTTAATAAAGGAATGAGTGAATTAATTAATGAAAACTTAATCCAGTATATTGCCACTCTCAGGATATTTGGATTAACTTTCATTGACGAGCAAGAAAGCATTTGCCCTTCTGAAGGAATCATAAGCTTAATGGGAGAGTATTTGGAGAAAAAAAGTACTGTAACATATTTTTTTAGGTTGCCTACCCTGCTGTAGTTAAGAGTTCCCTGATATGGAGTGGGTGGAGATTGGGAATAAAATTGGGTAATTTCACATAAGTGGAGAAATTAGGGTTTGAACTCAAATTGGTTTGACCTAAATCAAAGGATTATGATAAGGATTTATAAGAAGAAAGGAATACAAAAAAACCACAGGAATATTCTCTGAAACACCAGGGACATGGTATTAAAAAAAAAAAACAAAAAACAAACCAGGAATAGCCACCAATTAGTAAACATTTACATGTGTCAGTTACAATGCCAAATGCTAATTATGCATTATAGTCCCTAACATACAAAAAGCACGTTTGTAAATCCAATTCATTCTAAGTCCAACAAAGTTAGCCTAAATACCCAACTAACACAATAGACTATATTGTACTATATGTATTTAATAGGCTATAGTTATTTCTGGTGATGAGAAATAATAGATAAAAAATGCAGGCTGGGCGCAGTGGCTCACGCCTATAATCCCAGCACTTTGGGAAGCTGAGGTGAGAGGATTATCTGAGCCCACAGGTTCGAAACCAGCCTGGGCAACTTGGTGAGACCTCATCTCTACAACAAATCAAAAAATTAGCTGGGCGTGGTGGCGTGTGCCTGTAGTTCAAACTACTTGGAAGGCTGAGGTGGAAGAATTGTCTGAGCCCAGCAGGTCAAGGCTGCAGTAGCCATGAGTGTGCCACGGGGCTCCAGCCTGGGCAACAGAGAGCCTGTCCAACTCGAAAGAAATGCAGGTGTGTGTCTTTAAAGTTCGTAACTTGAAGGTATGTATGCAGAAGACTTACTGTAATAAGTAAAGGAATCAGCATTTGAGCCCAAATTTTACCGAAGTCAGAAAACCATCTCAGCAAGCTCCCTATTAACTAGAACCCTATATACCACCTGGGATACAACAGCAGCTGGGAATCCCATAGAGTCCTGACCATCCACTGTACTCCTGACACAGTCCCTTTTGCCACCCGCTTCCACCCCTGTGCCATCTACCCACCCAGAGGTCTCCCATTCTCCATCCTCAGGGGAGATGACCCATCAGAGTTTCCAGGTCCCGTATAGTGTGCCCCCATCCTGTGGAGCTCTCACCTAGACCACAGCTGCATCTGGAAAGATGATCCCATCTTAAATGAGGAGCAGAATAACAATAGTTTACTAAAAAAAGGAAATGTTTATTTTTCTCACACATAAACTTTCTAGGTTGAAGAAAGTTAAAGTCCAGGGCTGGGCTGGTGATTCCAGGTGTCTGGGATTCATACTCTTTCTTTCTTGTTTTTCCATAGCACATGGTTTCTTTCTTTTTCTTTTCTTCTTTCTTTCTTCCTTTTTCTTTTCTTTCTTTTTTTTTTTTTTTTTTTTTTTTTTGAGTTGGAGTCTCACTCTGTCACCCAGACTGGAGTGCAGTGGCCGCTCCTGGCCACCGCAGCCTCGACCTGCTGGGCTCCGGCGATTCTTCTGCCTCAGCCTTCCGAGTAGCTGGAACTACAGGCGCACGCTACCACGCCCGGCTGATTTTTTATTTATTTATTTATTTATTGTAGAGATGAGGTCTCGCTGCCCAGGCATGTCTCGAACCCACGGGCTCAGGCAATCCACTCACCCAGCCTCCCAAAGGCATGGGATTACAGGCTAAGCCACCGAGCCCGGCTCTATTTTCTTTCTTTCAAAGGCATGGACAAGGTTTGCCTTTTTGTAAAATTGTATTTTATTTTTGTAGAGACAGGGTCTCTCTATGTTGCCCAGGCTGGTCTTGAACTCCTGGCCTCAAGCAATCCTCCCACACTGGCCTCCCAGCTGGGATTACAGGAGTGAGTCACTGTGCGTGGCTTTAATTTTTGTGACTATCTTGTCCCAAGTGTCTGCTGGAGCTCCAACCATTGCATCCATATTCCAGCTACAGGAAGGAGGAAATGGGAAAGAAAAGGCTGATCCCTCATACCTGTATACTTTAAGGAAACTTACATCCCAGCCACTCTCCACAGAGCAATGTCATCTTTATTCATGGCAGCCACATGCCCAGCTAAAAATCTGAATTCTGTTACAAACAAGGAGAATAGATCTTCTCTACCTCAATACCTTATCCATAGGTACCTTTGCCCGGGTCTGCTCTGTGCAGCTATGACCAGCTGGAAGCTGGAGGAGCCGTGTTAACTCTTTTGGAGGGAGGTTTGGAGACTTTCACAAGGGGCTGCCTGGCTGGCATTTATCCTGCTTGGCCTGTGAAGGTCAGAGACATTCATTCTCCTGAAGCCACATCATGGCAGTGGTTGCTCTGTAGCCTGATTGCCATCGTACTTTCAAGGTGCCCAGCAATTCGGCCTTCACATCATGCAAAGAGGAGTATCTCTGGCGGGGCACAGTGGCTCAACCTGTAATCCCAGCATTTTGGGAGGCCGAGGCGAGTGGATTGCCTAGCCCCATGGATTCAAGACCAGCCCGGGCAACTTGGTGAGACTTTGTCTCTACAATAAAATTTTTAAAAATTAGCCAGTTGTGGTAGTGTGCTTCTGTAGTTCCGACTACTTGGAGGATTGAGGCAGAAAGATTGCCCAGCAGGTTGACACTGGGGTGGTCGTGAGCATGCCACTGCACTCCAACCTGGGCGACAAAGTGAGACTCCAACTCAAAAAAAAAAAAAAAAAAAAAAAAAAGTATCTTCCAGATACTTTTATCTGTAAGATTAGCTGGATTCTAACCACTCCCTGACCCTCCCTCGCCTCACCCCTGCAAGCACACACCATAACCCAAGCACTACCACCCACAGATTGGAGAATCAAGCTCATGATTACAAATATGCAATGATATATTTTTGCAGAAGAATGAAAATTAGGATGATGATAAAGGTTTCCTTGGTTTGTACGCTGACCCACTTCCCTGTTCCCTATAATCAGGAAATATTTGTCCCAACACGTCGTTTGTTTGTTCTGTTGCAGGCTCCTGCGGCTGTCTTGTCATGGTATTGTTTGCCTCTGAAGTGAAAATTCACCACCTCACAGAAAAGATTGCAAATTATAAAGAAGGGACTTACGCCTACAAAACGCAAAGTGAAAAATACACCACCTCGTTCTGGGTCGTTTTCATTTGCTTTTTTGTTCATTTTCTGAATGGGCTCTTAATACGGCTTGCTGGATTTCAGTTCCCTTTTGCAAAATCTAAAGACACAGAGACAACGAATGTAGCTGCAGATCTAATGTACTGAAAGGCAAATGTTTCTATAATTTTCTAAGTAAGGGAATAGACTTGCTTTGGCCGCTTTTAGATATGGTTAATTTTGCTCATTCTTTTAGATTGCATAAGTTCCTCTGTGACAATGTTTACAAGTTATGCACTAAGGAAACAGGCTATAAAGTAAAGGAAGCAGAAGGAAGACCTCAGAAAAATGTTTACCTGCTGGGAAATTGCTTGACCAGGTAGTCTAAGGCAGTTGACTAGGATGGACAACTTGTTACTCCAAATGCACATCAAAATTCAAGATGCCTTTCTATCAGGGAGGAATCAGTAATCGAAAGGCACGTGGAGTATATTTTAATAAAAACAAATACTATCCACACATTTGTTGCCACAGATGTCAGAAAACCAAGCTGGAGTTGCTTTCTTAAAATGATAGTGCATTAAATGAACATCTATAAAACATATCAATGCATTTTTTAAAAAAGTCTATTTAAAGCATAGTCTATTAACCATGCTGATCAAAATGTGCAAATCTCTAAAAGAAAAAAAGAGGAAATAACAAAGCTGAGGGTACTTTCCCTCTTTTGCCTAAGTCCAAACTACATTCACAATGGCACTTTCAATGGACATAATTGCTGGGACTACTGAAGAATCAGAAAAAAATGATCCCTTGGCAGGGCGTGATGGCTCAAGCCTGTAATCCCAGCACTTTGGGAGGCTGAGGTGCGAAGATTGCCTAAGCCTAGGGGTTCGAGACCAGCCTGGGCAACTTGGTGAGACCTTGTCTCTACAATAAATCAAAAAATTAGCTGGGCATGGTGGCACATGCCTGTAGTTCCAGCTGATTTGGAGACTGAGCCAGAAGGATCACCTGAGTCCAGCAGGTCGAGGTTGTGTGGCAGCAATGACTGTGCCACTGCACCACAGCCTGGGTGACAGAGTGAGACTCTGACTAAAAAAAAAAAAAAAAAAGATCACTACTTGCAAACTTGATGCAAAACGACTTATTGGGGGCTGTTGTTTCTAACTATAGTGTCTGGAGCACTATGAAAGTTGTCTCGAATCTGGAATTATGATGATATCACTGTGTCATCTTGGTCTTTAGACTGGTTGCCACCAAGTATGCCCCAAGTTGATGAAATTGAAATTGATCTGTAGCTGACCAAAGGCCACAGCTGTCCTCTATCCTCAATCTGCTGTTCTCCAGAAAACACCCAGGAAAAAGCAATAACCAAAAAAAAAAAAAAAAAGAATGAAAGCAAACATACCATGAGGCTCCTGGCCACAGGTGTCAGGTACTTAGCCCTCATATAAAGGATTTGAAAGCACTCCTTAAAATAAAACACCTTTTCCCTTTTGGAACAGTTTACAGGGAAGAAACAACTATTTATATACCTGAGAAAGAAATTGCTCTAATGGTATGGTGGTGGTGATTTTCTGTTCATAGGCAGACATCAGAACATACCCTGAATTTCCAGATGCCCATACCTCCACCCTAATTCAGGAAATACCCTGGAGAGTGTCTAGAAGATCACGAGTCAGTCTGGCCACCAAGGGGATATTTCTTTGGTAAGGGGCTAGAGCCCAGTTCTGTAAATCTTCAGCTGAAATTGTCAGCACAGCAGCATGGGCAAGGAGGAATGGGCAGGGAAGACAAGGACTGACCCCCACCGTGGACAGTTGGTCTGAGGTCCCCAAGGCCGGGTCCCTACCTGCAATCTCATGCAACCTCTCTCCCTCTCCTTAAAGGCTTGGAAAACTCCTTCTAAGATCAAGTTTTTCCTTTAGAAAGCAAGTCTCTGACTGTTCTCTGCTCTTCAAAAAGAGAGATAAAATCTGAAGTAGCCACTGAAAATCTAATGAGGACCTAAGAGGCAAACCAACCATATTCCCTGGAGGGGAAGGAGACACTGCTCTGCGGCAGACACCCAAACAGTCCTGCAAACGCGTCACACACACAACAAAGCCAGAAACAGTGCCCTAGAGTCTCCGTCTCTTCCTGCAGATGAAATGTGTGGCCCATGGACCTATGAGAGTCCTCAGAAGAGGGATCTGGCGGGGACTGGCTTTTGTGGGAATCAAAGGCCCCAGGAATGACTCATTTTGCTGTGACCACAGCCCCCTCCCCAGGTGGCAGCCAGCATTCTCACAAGGACATGGGGCCCCCTGCTGGCTCTGGGGTGGCAAACACCGTGCCACAGCCAGGGTGCACGGGTGCTTCACTGTCGCCAGACACCCTCAGCTCCTGGAATGCCAGTGCTGATGATGTTGCCGGAAAGAAGTGGCAAGAAGAATCTAGAACCACCACCCCAAGGTTGTCCAGGTGAACCTAGCCAAGACAAGACATGTTCACTGGAATAGGAGGAAGCTTTGGGACGAAGTGAAACAAGCCCAGGTGGTGTGTTAGGATGAAGAGGAGCACTCCTTCTGTCTGGGCACCTGACAGTTGACAAAGGTCTTTTGCTTTCAGGGTCCCATCTGTTCTTCCGGGGAAACTGCTCCCAGGTAACTCCACAGGTGTTCAGGGTCCTCAGTGTGGCTGGTGACTCACACATTGGCACAGTCAGTTTTGGAGGGAGGGATACCAGGATTGGGGTACTACTGCCTCCTCCCAACTCTGGTGGGGGAAGGAGGGGCGCACACTGGCACCAGCTCCAAGGTAAGCATGGCTCGCCACTAGAACGGATGCTTGTTGTAACCATTTACCTAGAGAAACCTGAATGAGAACCTCTGGAGAATCGAAAGTGGGAGGATTGGGTGGTTAACTTCTCTTGCAGTTTTCCTCAACTTCTCCCCTCCCAATAAGATCCGGTATCACTAAAAAACTGCAGCTGTGGTAGAAATGCTGCTTTAAGACCAGTCCCAAGCCACTATCCCCATTTTCCTTGCCACCCACGGTCCCTTCTACTTAGATACCCCGGGGCCTGTGGTGCTGTTGTGCCCCGTGTTTGCCCTAGTGATGCATCCATTCTCAGACCACTTCAACATGGCAGTTGGTCATGACTCAAGACTGATGGACCACCTCCCCCAATGACAAGGGACAGAGCAATGCTGGTCCGTTTAAAGAAAAGCTTACCTGCTCTTTGAAACTTGAGGACAGAGAGAAAGGCTGGGCAGGCCTGGGATCCTGACTTTGGGGCCGAAATTCCTCCTCAGGAAAAGCCCTCTTGCTGATGTAAACAGAATTAAATTATATATTTTTATTGACAGACATTGTGGCCACCTCCCTCTACAAACTCACTTAGGTAACCAGACACATCGGTGGATGTCAGGGTCAGAACTGGGATTCACTGACCTATTTGGAAAGTCTGAGGACCCAAATCAGAAACCTCCAGAGAGTGTCCACTGCCAGTCCCAAGGGATGGTATATGACAACGGTTTGTCGTGGAGACCTCTGGGTGGAGGTGAATGGGGCACAGCTACGGTGTTTGTGCCATTAAAAGGCATGAGTCTTAAAGGATTGCATTTCTTTGCCTGAATCTTGATCTGAGAGATTTCAACCCAGTCTGGAAGTCATAGACAGAATGAGTTACAAGCAGGTGTGTCCCTCACTCTATGAAAGTTCCCTCTTCCCTCTGTAGGCCATGAATCCAATTCTGGAGTGGAGATGGAGGGACAGACTTGTGGGCTCTTACCACCCTTGTTTCCTGTCTTGGATCTGGTTTGTAAGAGGGTGCACAGAGGATGAGGCCTGGCCCCTTCAAGTGGGTCAAGCCAGTACCCTACCAGAAACACGCAATTTCAGACATGCAAACTGTCACCCTGTCATGGCGTTCTCCTCAGGCTCCAATGTATCATGGACTTTATCTATGCAAAATAGTGTAGCATAGCTAACTCAGAGGTATGGACTCCAGGATGCCGTGGCTGACTGATTTGCACTGAAATTTGCTGTCTTTCCATTTGGCCAAGTGTTATATACATGGGGCCTTGACACAGGGAAATTCAGGGTCTGCTGCTCATCCCAGGCCAGAGGCCCCAAGAGAAGTGAGTGCATAGACTTACATCTACTGCCACATAGGTGTTCCTTTTGCCTGTTTCTTTGTAGTCACCCCTTCCCCATAGACCCTCTGGCTGACAAAATGTTGTGTGCCCTCCACCAAGTTTCCTCTTTGCTGGCACAGAGCTAAACTCCATTTTCCAGCCACCTTTGGAGTTGGGGCCTTGTGAGTGAGGCTGTCCCAGGGAGATGTAAGCTGAAGTGACCCATGCCACACAGTCCCCCTCTTCCTTGGTGCTGCAGCCTCGAAAGCTGTAAAACAGAGGCAGGCCTCCCAATCTGCACCAGAGTATGACAGGAATGGTAAATACACTTTCTGTAAAGCCACTGAATTTGGGTGGTATTTGTTTCGGCAGCTTAGCCCAGCCAATAGGGCTGCATTCTCCAGGAAAGCCCTTCTGCTTTCTGCCATTGAGATGCTTTTCTAGGGATCTTGAAGCTTATCTTGAGGCCAGGTGCACCCTCCACGGTTCCCACTTGGCTGCTGTCTGTGCCGCTGTCCTTTGTGGCCTTCTGGTCACGTTACCCGTTACCTACCAAAAGGAAGACTGGAAAGTGAATTTTCTGCATAAATGTCTAAAGAGCAAATAAACACTTTTGCTTATACTGGTGTCCTTCAGGATTCTTTCCAAGTGTGGATTAATAAACCCTTTTTAATTATTCAAAATAGATTTATCTTGAGTCTACTACAGATGCATGTAAGGCACAGAAGATTAGGAGAGCTAACATAAAAAGTCAGAAAAAAATTTTTCTAGATCTATGGTTGAGAACAGAGAAAAAGAACCTTCAAGACTCTCTAGTTTATTTTTAACTCTTCAATTTACTGTGAAAGAAAAATTTTTAAATTTGCCAGTAAAAGAAAAGTTGGGCCATGCATGGTGGCTCACATCTGTAACCCCAGCACTTTGGGAGGCTGAGGTGGGATGATTGCTTGCGCCTAGAAGTTCAAAATCAGCCTGGGCAGCATAGAAAGACCTTGTCTCCACAAAAATAAAAATAAAAACATTAGTCAGGTGTGGTGGCACACGCTTATTGTCCCAACTACTTGGGAGGCTGTGGCAGAAAGAGCATCTGAGCCCAGAAGGTTGAGGCTGTGGTGAGCCTGTGATCATGCCACTGCACTCCAACCTGGGCAACAGAGTAAATCTCCAAAAAGAATAATTGGATGAAGTTCCTTAACTATATAAATCACCAAAAATATCAGCAATTATCCTAGAATTTCAGTTTTCACAAAGTACTATAAGGACTGTGTTAAATAAAGCTAAGGAAAGTTTTGTTGTTATCTTTTAATGTATCTGAAAGAGCTGGCTGGGAGTTAGAAGGTAAGTTTCCATCTCTATCCAGATTTGGGGGGTTCCCTCTGGGAAGCATGGCTGCTCCCTCCTCCTTGAGGTGTAGGTCTTTTGGATGAGGGATTTTCCACAGATCTAGGTCAGACTACATCTTGAGGCCCAGGAAAGTGCCTCCCCTGCAGGTTGGTGGACAGAGGACCTGTCAGAATACCTGTCTTCACCTGGATAGAAAGGAGGAGGCACTGGGTACTGACTCAGTTTCCCCGATGCTCTCTAGTGCTCCAGCAGTGATTCTAAGTTTATTCTAGGATTTCCTTCTCTGTACCTCTTACCCATCCCAGTCATTGGAGTTTCCTAGCCAGAACATTCAAAACAAAAAGAAAACAAGCTCATCCTGGAAGCATAAACTAACTGCTTTACATCTAAACCAGTGACCGGTGAACTTAAAAATCACTGTGTTCTCCAGATGCAGAATCATTCCCTTCTTTCCAAAGCTTACGTGTGGTTACCTGGACTGGGCAGAGGTTTCTGGAGTTCAGGTGAAATGAAATGGACCAACAGGAGCAGGAAAGCACATCCGAAAGAGCCCGGGAAGTACCGAGCCATCCACACAGGAACACAAAGTTGGAGACTCTTTCCTTCAGATTTCTTTTTTAACCATTTAACAAACCTCATAGATGTACCCCTTAAAAATACGCTTGTTATGTTCTTTTAAAAATACATAAGTAGGCCAGGTATGGTGGCTCACGCCTGTAATCCCAGCACTTTAGGAGGCTGAGGCAGGAGGAATGCTTGAGTCCAGCAGTTCAAGACCAACATAGTGAGACCTCATCTCTACAAAAATAAAACATAAAAAAATTAGCTGGGCGTGGTGGCATGCGCCTGTAGTCTCAGCTACTTGGGAGGCTGATGGGGGGATATTGCCAGCACCCAGAAGGTCGAGGTTATGGTGAGCCCGTGATTGTGCCACTGCACTCCAGCCTGGATGACAGAGTGAGATACTGCCTCAAAAAAAAACACCACCACCACAAAAATACATAAATATACAAAAATAGAAATGATATATCAATTTCCTCTCTACTCTTCACCACAAAGAAAAGAAAGGCTTTCTATTTGACTTAATGCTGTGGTCAGGGAGCATTTAATGTGAGAAACAGCAAGCCACTTAAACCATCTTAAAGAGCTAGAGAGCCAGAATTACAGATGCAATCAAAAGATGCAGCAGCATCCCCCAAACCCTAGGATAAGAGGGTAGTGAGTGCCCATGAAGGGGTGGATGCAGGAGCCGGAAAGTCGGTGGAAAAAAATGTTTCTCTTTCCTTCCATTCCATCCTCTATCACTGGCAAGCATGTGTGTATGTAGGTGTGTATGTAAGTGTCTGAGGTCACAGGCCTCTGGCCTCTTTTCTTTGTACCTCTGAATAATTCACTTCTCTCTCTGCATTCACCTAATGTTTTTTCCAGAGCGTGAAGGGGAAATACCTTTTCAGCTTGGAACCTGCATTATCCCCTAAGTTCAGCACCAGCTGGCATCATCTCAATCTCTCTGTTGCCCATTTCCAAATTCCAGAGGAGGAGAGAGAGGGAGAGAACCGGAAATCTCTCCCCCGGCCTCTGGGTCAGTTTCCTTTGATCAGATGCCCACACTTGATCCACACAACTCAAGTGAGGGAAGGATGAGTTTTGGCTGCAGAGGCCGGGTGCAGAGGACAAGTGTGTATATGTGTGGGGTGATGGGCTTCTCAGAAAAGAGGGTTTATACTTGGCAGGTACCCCAAAACTGCCCATCATGGTTATGATTCTGCATCCTATACATTAATATTCAAGTATAGGGATCCTTAGATCTAGTTTCTTGCCTTATAATGACTGACTGAATTGTTCTCTCAGATTCTTTTCTTTTTTCTTTTTTTTCTTTTTTGAGTTGGAGTCTCACTCTGTCACCCAGGCTGGGGAATAGCGGCACGCTAATGGCCACTGCAGCCTCGACCTGCTGGACTCCAGCGATCCTTCCACCTCAGCCCTTCAAGTAGCCGGAACTACAGGCGCACACTACCATGCCTGGCTAACTTTTGATTTATTGTAGAGACGAGGTCTCGCCAAGTTGCCCGGGTGGGTCTCGAACCCATGGGCTCAGGCAATCCTCTTGCCTCGGCCTCCCAAAGTGCTGGATTTACAGGCTGAGCCACCGACCCCTGCCTTTTTAAATTTTTGACTTAGGGTCTCACTCTGTCACCCAGACTTGAGTGCAGTGGCATGATCACAGTTTACCACAACTTTGACCTACTGAGCTCAAGTTTTCCCAGAGCTACTGGGCTCAGCCTCCCAAGTAGCTGGGACTACAGGTGTGCACCACCACCATGCCTAGCTAATTTTTTTTATTTTTTGTAGAGATGAGGCCTTGCTAAATTGTCCAGGCTGGTCTTGAACTCTTGGGCTCAAGCAATCCTCTTGCCTCGGTCACCCAAAGTGCTGGGATTACAGGTGTGAGCCACCGTGCCCAGCTTGTCTTCCCAATTTCTAACCCACTTTATTGTTTTCTAAAATCAGAGAGAGAAAGAACTTGAGATTCTCCGTACAGCGTAACTTTTTTTTTCTGTGCGTCTCATTCACAATTACTCAGTTGAGCAACTAAAAAAACACTCTGGATGGTTTCTGCTGAGGAGGCAAGGCTGTTTCATTTCATTTCTTTTTTTTTTTTTTTTTTTTTGGAGTTGGAGTCTCACTCTGTCACCCAGACTGGAGTGCAGTGGCCGCTCCCAGCCACCGCAGCCTCGACCTGCTGGGCTCCGGCGATCCTTCCGCCTCAGCCTTCCAAGGAGCTGGAACTACAGGCGCGTGCCACCACGCCCGGCTAATTTTTTATTTTATTGTAGAGATGAGGTCTTGCCAAGTTGCCCAGGTGGGTCTCGAACCCGCGGGCTCAGGCAATCCACTCACCTCGGCCTTCCAAAGCGCTGGGATTACAGGCTGAGCTACCGAGCCCGGCTGAGCCGTTTCATTTCTAGACATACTTATTCTATCCTAACATGATGCAAAGTTTCCATCCTTCTCCTGGCCTTCCCTCCCCTACATCAAAGCACCTATGGCCCAACCCACACGTGTATGAGGAACAGGGTGAACCAACTGGCCTGAGCTGAGATCGATCCAATCAAGTGGACACACTCATATTTCTCTGCAAGACACTGACATCAAGTCTTATCTCCCTCCTGCCTGCTCTCCAGCTATTCTGCAAATCACAGTACAGTTCTTTACCTCACAAGACATGTCCAACATCAATAGCCACTCCTTTCCCTTGTGTTTAAGGTCTCTGCCACCTAAAGTTAGAGGGACTCGCCACGGGCATACTTGTCCCTTGTTATTTCCTGGAGACGCACATCAGCTCCCAAAGTCTCAACCATGGAACTCAGGGTGACCGCACTCCCAGCTTCACGTGAGCCACGTTTTGTCATGCTCTAGTCCTGTCACATTTCCACAGAGCATCCTATTTTTGAAGGATTCTTTCTGGTCTTGGTATCAGGATCAGCTGCTCCTCTTCCAAAGAAGGGTTTTGTGTTTGTGTGTGTGTTTGTTTGTATGAATGGGTAGTACCATCACTCATAGTGGATTAGTCACTGTACAGCCTAAGGTGACATTCGTGGCTCACTTGAGGTAGTGTCTAGGTTTTGTGTACTAGGAACTAGCTTTGTTCCTGGCTAGGTTTGTATTCTGGTGGTTTTTATTATTTTTATTTTATTTATTTATTTATTTATTTGAGATGGGGGTCTCACTCTGTTGCCCATGCTGGAGTGCAGTGGCATGATCATGGCTCACCACAGCCTCGACCTATCACTCAAGTGATCCTTCTGCCTCAGCCACCCCAGTAGCTGGGACTACAGGGGCACACCACCATGCTGGTCTAATTTTTTTTTCTTTTTGGTAGAGGTGAGGTTTTGCTATGTTGTCTAGGTTGGTCATGAACTCCTGGGCTCAAGCAATCCTTTCATCTCAGTCTCCCAAAGTGCTAGGATTACAGGTGACGTGCCTGGCTGAATCTTCTTATTTAAATGTTTTTCTTATTCATCTATCTCTTCAACTTCTGACTGATAACCTTGTCATGAATCACATACACCGTTATAAGTTTTAAATTTTTTTAAAACAAGGTAAGATACATATTTTACAAATCCAAGTCTTACCATCATACAGTAAAACTACATGGGAATCAGGAGAAATGTAAATAAATCAATCCAATTCTCAAAATCCTTTTACTTCCAGTCAATTGTTTTGTACACTGCTATATCCTGGACCCTAAAACAATGCCTGTTGTATGCTGAGCACTCAGAAACAATTTCTCGAATGACGATGGGCCAATTTCAATCCTCCTTTCTGATGCAGAGACCTGACTGCTCCCAATATTGGGGAACATTCCCAAACTCAGTCAATTTCCTACCATTACCAGTTTCCTTCATTTCTACCTAACCCTAAATCTGATGAGGCTCTCACACCTGCATTTTGAAGGTGAGTATTATGAGACATAAGATCTATTGTCCTGCCATGCAAGGGGGACCCAAAAAAGCCAGAATCATCTTTTGGAGGGCAGGCCCCTTGTAGGACAGGCTTCCACACTAGGCAAGTGTTCTAGGAACCCATCCGCATCAGTGTACTAGCTAGTGTTGTTGGGAGAGGCTGTGTTCGGCTTCAGTGAATTTTTTTTGGAGATTCTTTCAGCACATCTGCCCGTTTCATGATGGGTGATTTATGAGTGCACCTGCCCACACCACGTTGAGTATTCTGCAATTTTTGACAGAAAACCAGCATGACCCCCATGTCCTGCTCTCCCTATTCACCTGATCTCACCCCAAGTGACTTTTGTTTGTTTGTTTGTTTGTTTGTTTCCCTGGATGTAAAAAGTCCTCAAAGGGAAACAGCTTTGCTGATGTGGAAGAGGTGAAACAAAAAAAGGCAGGAACACAAAAAAGCATCAAAATTGTGAGTTCAAAAACTGTTTTGAGCAGTGGGAAAAGCATCTCGAGATGTGTATTGCATCAAACAGAGAGTACTTTGAAGGTGACTGAAGTTTAGACATGTAAGAATAAATACACAATTTTTGATAAATCAATTCCAGGTTTTTGGGATCCCCGTTATTTCTTCCTATCCTTTGCTAGTAACTACTCTCAACCCACAAGACAAGATGCTGATGGTTCTAATGAATGAATCGAATGACTCATAAGATATTGATGAAGCTTCAACCATGTGACCTGCAGGAAAGAGAAGTAAAGGGCATGGCCCCTGCCCTCGGAACTTTAAACACTTTTCAAAAATCACAGAAACCATGCTGCTACAAAAATACAGATCATTTTCTCAGTAAGTGAGTTCCCAGCTTGATAAAGTGAGAAAGGGACTATGTTTAAGCCTAGACTCTTCTTCTCTCCAGTCTTCTGAGGATGGGGTGTCCCCTAACTTTTCCTGAACTTTGTTTACTCATCTGAAGCTAATCTAAATATCTCCAGACTATTCCCTTATATGAACGTAAATAACCATCATACTAGCCTTCATTTTCAAATGATGATGGCTCTCAATAGCCCTTCCAAATAGAGTACCAAGGGATCACTCCTCCAAATCCCTCCAATCTTTAAAAAATTAGTATTTTTTTTCTTTATTTCAATAGCTTTAGGGGCACAAATGGTTTGGGGTTATGTGGTTGCATTGTATAGCGGCAAAGAAGCCTGGGCTTTAAATGCATCCATCACCCTCACCTGTGCACACTGTACCAAATAGGTGATTCTTTTTTTGTTTGTTCCCTCTACCCCTTCCTCCCTCCCACTTCTGAATCTACAGTGTCCTATACCGTTCTCTATGCCAGGAGTTCCCAACCCCTGGGCCCCAGACCAATACCAGTTTGCAGCCTGTTAGGAACTGAGAGCACAGCAGCAGGTGAGTGAGAGAGTGGAGCTCTGCATCCTGTCAGACCAGCGGCAGTATTAAGATACTCATAAGAGTGGGGCTCGGTGGCTCAGCCTGTAATCCCAGCACTTTGGGAGGTCAAGGAGAGTGGATTGCCTGAGTCCGCAGGTTGGAGACCAGCCCTGGCAACTTGGCAAGACCTCATCTCTACGATAAATCAAGAAATTAGCGGGCGTGGTAGCACGCACCAGTAATTCTGGCTACTTGGAAGGCTGAAGCGGGAGGGTCTCCAGAGCCCAGCAGGTCGATGCTGGGTGGCTGTGAGCGTGCCACCGAACTCCTGCCTGGGTGAGACTCCAACTCAAAAAAAAAAAAAAAAAGATGCTCATAGGAGCGCGAACCTTATTGTGAACTGCGCATGCGAGAGTTCTAGGTTGCTCACTCCTTATGAGAATCGAATGCCCCCACCCACCCCACTCCAAACCATGGAAAAATTGTCTTCCATGAAACTGGGTCCTGATGCCAAAAAAGGTTGGAGACCGCTGCTTTATGTTTTGGCAGATCCTTTGCTTATAAGAGATCCTGTTTACAAGTGAAAACATGCGGTGTTTTTGGTATTAATTGGCTTAGGATGATTTTCTCCGATTTCATCCAAGTTGCTGCAAAAGAAATGAATTTATTCTTTTTGAAAGCTGGCTAATATTCCATAATGTGTATCCTCCCATTTTATTCTGGGAGTTTCTAAGTCCTCCTGTGTCCTCAGGCACAAGTCTGTCATCCCAGTTTCCACACTGAGGCAGCTCACAGCCCGTCCTCTCCCTGAGGCCTCCCTGAGAAGACCGCTTGGCCAAGGCAAGGGGTTTGCTCACCAAGGGATGCTCTGCAACCCAGGGTTCTAGAATGTACTGAGACCTACGATAAAGTGGGGTGGGGTGGAGCACAGCTCTCCCCAGTGCTATGGCTCTCCCAGTCTCCTGTGCCCCTAACCACCTTGCTTCTGTCTGGGAGGCCATTCTCTGTCACATGTCCCTCTTTTCTCCTCTCCAGGTGCCTAGCTACCAAATTTCCCTCTCTGACCAAAAAGGAGAAGCCAACAGCTGTCATTGATGTCTTATCAATGCATCCAGAGGGGTCCCCAGCCCTCATTCTGCAGTCAGGATTCAGTCCATGACTGGATTACCCACTACCTAAAAGCAGATCCACTTGAAAGATTTCTACGATCCTTCATAGCTAACAAGGTCAATGGTTCGAAGGAACCCGGTACTTCCAGGGCACTTCCACCAAAGCACTTAACAACCAGACAGTGCAGTGCATCATGGGAGCATGTATTTTTGCAGGGCAATGGTGAGAAGAGGGTGCCAGGGCCTGCCATAACCTGGTGGTCTCAGGTCATGGACATTTGTGACTGTTCTGCACATGGTCTCACCACATAGACCAAAGAGACAGGAAGATGGACAGATAGTATGTTAAGCCTCACTACGCCATACTTGTCTTTAAGCTTTCTTCTTCCTTCTTTTTCTTCTTTTACATTAGTAAAGCTTCCCTTTTTTTTCTTTAAGCAGTAAAAGGTTTATATCATATTTATTAAATGGCTCACTTGAGAAATTGGAAGTTTCTGTGTAAGGCACCTTGAGGGTTTTCCAAAACTGCTCTCTGCTCAGAAAGTTCAAAGTTATATCTTCAGTCCTCATGGATTGCCAGGATTCTGGATTCCAAGTCAAATTAATCACTGCCTTCAGCTGGAGTATCATCCTGAACCCTTGGGAGAACTATGCTGATTAAGCAAGCTGATAGAGCCCAGTAGGCATAGGCAATGTCAATTTCAATCTACCCATCTGTGAAGAGGGGCTCAGTGTCTTGGGGGAGGCTAACTCAGTGGTGGCAGCACAGGGAATGCAGGTTCAGACTCCAGGTAGGGAGCTCTGGTGCACTTGGAGTTTATCTAGCAGATCACAGAAGGGTAATGACATGGGCCGGCAGGGCGCAGTGTCTCTTGCCCATAATCCCAGCACTATGGGAGGCTGAAGCGGGAGAATCACTTGAGCCCAGGAGGTTGAGACCAGCCTAGGCAACATAGTGAGACCTCGTCTCTACAAAAATCAAAATATTAGCTGGATGTGGCGGTAGTCCCAGCAACTGGGGAGAATGAAAAGGAAGGATCGCCTGAGCCCAGGAGATTGAAGATGCAGTGAGCCATGATTGTGCTACTGCACTCCAACCTGAAAGAAAAAGAGTGAGACCCTGACACATACACACACAAAAAGCAAATGACATAGATTTGCATCACAGAACAACTCACTGGGGCCTGTCAAGGAGGAATAGGAACAGAAACTGGTCAATCAATAAGGACATTTTACAGAAACTCCTCCAGAAGTTTATGAAAGTTTGACTCAGACAGTAAGAGGGGTGCAGAAATGGGTATTATGTAAATGTGTCATCGGATTTTGGCGATTGATCAAACGTGAAGATGGATGAATAGACTCTCTGATCATTCAAAATCGAACTCAGTTCTGTATTGAAATTTTTCTCCCCTTATTGCAGTAGCTTGGATAAAATCTATCTTGCTGTTTTTTAACAATTGTCCATTGAAAAAATTTTCTGTCATGCAGACAAGTCACCCAAATGTTGTGAGGTGGATGAGGAGCGAGAAGACACAAGGTAGAACTAGAGGCTCCTCGGAGATTTCACACAAGAGGCCACAGTGCTTGGATGGGGCCTCAAGGGACTGGGACAAAGAGGCAGGATCTGGGTCTTCGGTCTTTAAACCTAGTGTAGCTAAGCTCATTTTTACTACACAGTGTGACGTGGGTGCAAATGCCGGGATGCTCAAGTGAGGACATGCCCACAAGCAAATTAGGCAGCCCCCCTGTGTCATGTGACATTAAATGGAAGGCCAGAGGGCTGAAAGCTCTTCCCTTTTTCCAGAAAGTTCACTTCTTGGTACCTCTTTCCTGATATGCAAAATTCCTTTATACCAGGGAAAAAATATGTTTTATTACGTAATTAGAACTAAAGCTTACATAGTCACTCTGGGAGTAAATTCCTTTAAAGTACAAAATTTTAATCACTAGTTATAAATACTAAATATTTTAAGCTTTTCAAATACAGAAAGTCCCCAACGTATAAACAAGTTCCATTATGAGAATGTTATCTGTAAGTTCAATTTGTTGTTAGTTCAACAAAGCTAGCTTAGGTACCCAACTAACACAATAAGTTAATACTGTATATACATGATTAGAGAAAGTAGTATAGTGAATCCTAGGTACCCACTACATGTCTTCAACTAGCAACTCTGGGCCAATTTCCCTCCATCAACATGGCCCCATCAACTTCTAACTCTCCCTATCTGGATTATCTTAAGCCAAATCCCAGATGCCATATCATTTCATCCATAAATATTTTAGTGTGTATCTCAGGGCTCTTTTTTGAAACATGATCACAATCCCTTTATACACCTTAAAAAATCAGCGATTCTTTATTATCAAACATACAGTGTTCATATTCCCCCAATTATCTCATAATTTTTTTATGGGACCTAAGTAAATTCCATACATAGCAATCAATTGATATGTCCCTTTTAATGTATAGGTTACCAGAACTTTTATGGGAAAGATCAATAAGCTTCTGGCATGGTTAAGTCCCTGTTCCTTGAGATCCCTCTGTCACAACAGCCACACACTAAGCCCACAACCACTGCCACCCCTGGTTCTCAGGGCAAACACATCATTCTGGTCCTGACTCGGAGCAGTAGCAGGGCCAGAGTGCGGCATCTGATCTGGTCTCTGACCAACATACTTCCCAGGGTCCTTTGCAGAACTTGACAGAAGTTCCAGTTTTCCCTAGGAACAGCCCAGGTCTGGTTCACCCAAAGCCTGGAATTTCTTTCCCAGGATGAGAAGGAGCACTGTGCTGAGCATTAGTCCATTTGTAAAGTCAAGTCACAGGGACCTCAGAGAGCTAATTCAGGGGTCTGCATGCTTTTTCTGTAAAGGGTTGATAGTAAATATTTTAGGCTTAGCAGGCCATTCGGTCCTTGTCAAGGCTTCCTCAATTCTGGTGTGAATGCAATCATAGACAACATGTGAACAAATGAGTGTGGTTGTGTGTGGGCTTTCTGTTTTGTTGAGACAAGGCTTCACTGTCTCCCAGACTGGATCACAGTGGCACAATCATGGTTTACCACAGCCTTGAACTCCTGGACTTAAGTGATCCTCCTGCCTCAGCCTCCCAAGTAGCTGGGACTACAGGCGCACACATCACACCCAGCTAATTGGTCTGTTTTTTTGTAGAGACAGGTCTTGCTTTGCTGCCCAGGCTGGTCTCGAACTCCTGGCCTCAAGCAATCCTCCCACCTAGGTCTCACAAACTCCTGGGATTACAGGCGTGAGCCACCACATTTGGCTGAGTGTGGTTGTGTTTTAATACAAATTTGTTTATGAACACATATTTGAATTTTATATAATTTTCCTGAAATACAATATATGCCATTACGTATTATATCATATAGTCATATATGACTATATTATTAATATGAAATAGTATAATATTTTGTGTCATGAAATAGTATTCTTCTTTTGATTTGTTTTTAACCATTTAGAAATGTAAAAACCACTCTTAACTTGCAGGCCCTACATAAGTAGATGACAGAATTTGGCCAAAGGGTTGTAGTCTGCCTTGATCTAGCCCAGCCGTCTCATCTCTTTTACTGAGAATTAAACTGAGGACCAGAGAGGTGAATTAATTCACCCAAAGTCACACAGCATGTTGGCCCAATTTGAACCCAAGTCTTCGTCCTTTACAAAGCACAAAAGAATACTTCACTATGCACAAACAGTATACTCAAGAGCCATTTGCAAGGCCATCAACAGAGGACCAGAGCTTCAACCCCAAGCCATATGGACACATAATGACTGTCACCAGAGAGCCTGACTGCCGTGCGCGTTTCCTAGTAACCACAGCCTCTCTGATGAAAGATTGCTCTGATTTGTTATTTATAACTTATTTCCCAATGGGGAGGGTGAGTGATTTGATTATATTTAATCACAAGAGCCAAGGAAATCCTGATCTGCCATCTTCAGATAGACACAAACCTTGTAGCCACAGCTGCCGGGAGATGGGAGAAAGCAAAGAAAGCTGCGATGTACAGTGCTGTCCCTGTTCCCAACAATGAGGGTCACATACAGCAATTGCTGACTGCCTGACGCGAGCAGCAGATGGCGTGAGGGGAGGCAGGGAGGAAGGGGATGGGTTCCTATTTACGCTCTGTGGAGACAGTCATTACCAGCAACCTTTCTGCACCTTGTTCATTACTGGGAACATCTGCTAATCCTGCCTCCCTTTTTGACTTTGTTAGCATTACTCGGCTTCTGGATCCTAGAATTACATTCCCGAGGATGAATTCGGCTGCCTCTGAAGGGGCTTTCTTGACTCATAGAAATTAAATGATTTGAAGTCCAGGGAGGGAGTATAAACATTAGAAAACCACAAACAGCTTAAAAATAGGAGATCCCAGGGGCCTATTCCCAGAGTCATGAGATTCCAGGAGGAATTAGGTAGAATGACAAATAGACCAAAGCCAGAGATGATAAGCCACACAAGGGTTAACCAGAGATTATTTAGCATTGCCCAACCCAGTATTTTACTTCCCCTGGCCCAGAGAGGTTAAGGACTTATGAGAGCTCACACAGCTGATGATCTTGATATACGATAAAGAGATAATAATGAGCCCAGATCTTGTTGCTTGCTGCCTCATGACCTTTCTGATGCCTGAGCAGCTTCCCAAACAAGGAAGAAAATATCTCAAGGCAGGCAGTGGGCAGATGTGAAACGCCAACACGATGAATCAATGCAGAGCCTTCACTTCCTCCTGTCCACAAATGTAAATAGACGTAAATGACGTAATCGTGTAATTGCGCAATCATAGAAAAACAGGAGAAGAGGCAGCATTTGTTAAGAGATTCACAATGTGTTAAGAACAAGGAAGAAAAAGGGGATCATAAGTTGGTGGAGGCACCCAATGGATGCCCCAAACCCGTGACTTGTAGAATGTTCTCAGGTTCAGTGGCTTGGCTGGGGCTCTGGAAGTGCACAAGTGTTGTCTATTCTTTGGACAAAATAAATGAGTAATTGCTCAGGAATTTTGTGAAGTTTGTTTGAAGCAACAGTTGCCCTTTTCCCTGTCTTCAGTCAGGATGCAATATGGTTTGGGGTGTATTTTTTTTTTTTTTTTTTATTAAATGCATACATAGGCTGGACTTGGTGGCTCAACCTGTAATCCCAGCACTTTGGGAGGCCAAGGTAAGTGGATTGCCTGAGCCTGTGGGTTCAAGACCGGCCTGGGCAACTTGGCGAGACCTCATCTCTACAATAAATCAAAAATTAGCCGGGCATGGTGGCACATGCCTGTAGTTCCAGCTACTTGGAAGGCTGAGTCGGAAGGATCACCTAACCCCAGCAGGTTGAGGCTGCGGTGGCCGTGAGCGTGCCACTGCACTCTAGCCTGGGTGACAGGGTGAGACTCCAACTCAGAAAAAAATGCATACATACATATTTTTAAGTGAGCAGCTAGATAATATTGATGATAATATAATCCATTATTGGTGATAATGATATTGATGATAATATCACCCATTATTTGGGGAGCAAATCAAACACTGCCCTTTCAATTCCAAACGCTTTTCTCCATCACTCCCGATATAGTTTGGATGGCTATCCCCTCCAAATCTCATATTGAGATGTGATCCCGATCATGGGGGAGTGGGGTCTAGTGGGAGGTGATTGGGTCATGAGGGTGGATACCTCATGAACTGCTGGGTACTATTCTCGCGAATAGTCATGCGTGAGTTCTCACGAGAGCTGCTTACTTTTTAAAAGAGCCTGGCACCTCCTTCTCTCTTGCTTTGTGACACGTTTGCTCCCCTTTGGACTTCCATCATGATTATAGGCTACCTGAGGCCTCATCAGAAGCAGGGGCCAGCACTAGCAGAACTGTGAGCCAAATGCAACGCTAATGTGTACATTACCCAGCCTCAGGTATTCCTTTACAGTGACGCAAAATGGACTGATACATGCCTCACATACACTGCAGGCATGCAAAATGAGTAAAAAGGCAAGGCCACCAGAACTGGAGGAGGGACTGCAGGGAGGCTGAACAAGTAAATGAACAGACTTAGAGATTCAGGACAACTTTCACAGAGAAGAAAGAGTGGGAGGCAAATCAAGCAGCTGACAGTATTCCAGGGGTGCCTGGCTGACCATCTGTCAGGGATGTGGGAGGGGGAGGTTGACTAGATGGCTTCTGTGGTCCCTGAACAGTGACAGTCTTTGATTCAATAGGAGAAGACCACATGCACGTACAGAAATAGCTCTTACATTATGTTGATTCTTTATTGAAGGGCGGGTCTAATCTTGGTGTCTAAGCTCTATAAGAACACAGTGAGCCCTTTTTTATAAGCAAACATCCATTCCCCAGTTTGGTAGCCATGTTTCAATTTTCTGTTGGAGATCTGTCCTTCCTCACCCCTCAGTCTATGTGGTTCAAGGGGTCTGATGTCATCCTCCAGCTCCAAGAAGGAACACATAGGCTAGGCTGGCCCAATTAGTGCTTCCCATTGCCTTGGCCGCAGAGATTGGGCAAATGACCCAATGAGAATCAATCTGGGATTTTGCTGGAACTATGGAATACAGGGGTATTCTTGCTGGAGTGGCTTAGCTGGTTCAGATAAGCCTGGAGATGCCACCTTTTCTCCCATGGGTGAGGCTTCCTTAAAAATAAAGCCCACACAAAGGAAAGCAAGCCCAGAGGCAGAGAGAGACTAGATGCTAACAGTGTCATTTGAGCATGTGTATGCAATCATATCCAAATTGAATTTCTCCCTTGAAATTAAAGGAGACACTACATTCTCTTAAACTGAGTCCCTTTTGCTTGCACACACGAGTCTCTATTCAATAAGAAAGACAAAATAAAATAGAAGACAAGGCCTAAGCAATAACCTGTCCTTTTTCAGTTAACAGAGACCTTCAGACCCCTGAGTTTTGTAGCAACTCTAAGAGTTCAACCAAGCAGGAACTGTCCCTGTTTTGAAGAAAAATAGCTCAAAGTAATCACACTCTTGCTATGTGTCACCATTCTAAATGCTTTTAGGTGTTAATTAGTAAATCTTCAAAATGGCCCAGTGAGATAATTATTTATGTCTTCCCATTTTACAAGAGAAGAAACTGAGGCATCGAGAGGTGAATGACTGACCCAAGCTCACTGCCAGTAAGTAGATGTGGTGGACACACCCTAGGGTGACCCTCCACTGCAACAAGTCATGCTTCTGTAGAACCTTGTCCCCTGAGTGTGGGTGGGATCTATAGCTTGCTTCTTATCAAGGATCTGTGAGTGGGATCTGTGACTTGCTTTTTACCAAGGAATATATCAAAGGTGATGGGATATCATACCCATCACCTTTGATATATGGCAAAGTCAAAGAATTCTGCAAATATAATTAAGGTCCCCAATCAGTTGACTTGTAAATTCATCAAAAGCAGGATTATCCTGAGTCAGTCTGACCTAATCAAGTGAGTCTTTACAAGAGCACATAGGCTTTCCCCAGGATCAGAGACCTCAAGCAATAGAGACTCCTTCTATCCTGCTGGTCTTGAAGAAACAAATTCTACCATCATAAGAAAAATAAATTTCACTAAGAACTTAGAGCTTAGAAAAGGATCCCAAGTCTAAAGGTGACTGTAGACCCAGACAATGCCTTGACTGCAGCCTTGTGAGACCCTGAGCCCCGGACCCAGTTAAGCCATGCCCAGACCTCTGACCCATGGAAACCTTGAGATAAAAATAGGTGTCATTTTAAGCCACCAAGTCTGTGGTAATTTATTATTGTGATTAGATAACTAACACAGTAAAAGAGCAAAGATTCCCACCTGGACAGTCTGACTCTAGGAACACTGTGATAAGTCCTAGCTGTCAGATTCTTTTGGATACCAAAGAAAAGATATTTTATCACACCAACCCATTTTCCAGTGCCCCAACACCAAGTAGATGTCCTATAATTCAATTCAATCCTAACACTAACTACCCAGAGTTAGTGTCAAACTCCAAAGTTTCGAGGACTCAGACCCACAAGACCACTTCAATTTAGACCCTAGTCATGATTATTATGCCACCGGCACTTCTGACAGCCTGGCTATAAATCAGGTTTATACCTATGACCCCCTGATCTGCTAGAACAACTCAGAGAACTCAGGACCATTCTGCTTACACTTACAAGTTTATTATAAAGGATATAAATAAACAGTCAGATAAGGAAGTACACAGGGCAAGATCTGGAAGGGTTCCAAGAGCAGGAGCCTCTGTCCCCAGTAGGGTGGGGGTACAACACCTTCTCGGCACATGAATGTGTTTGCCAATTGGAAGTTCCCTGAATCTTGTTGTTTAGCGTTTCCATGGAAGCTTCATTACATAGGCAATGTTGATTAAGTCATTGGCCCTTGGTGATTGACTCAGTCTCTACCCCTTTCCCTCCACAGAGGTTCAGGAGTAAGGCTGAAAGTCCCAAACATCTCATCAAGGCTTGGTCTTCGTGGTGACCAGATACTCTTCTGAAGCTGCTGCGGAACCCACCAAGAGTCAGCTCATGAGAATAAAAGATGCTCCTATCTCCCTTTTCACACAGGAGATTCCAAGGGTTTGGGGAACTGGGGACAAAGACCAAATGTATATTTCCCAGTATGCCACATTGGTCTTTAAGGCCTTTAAGATGATGACTGTGTCCCACACCAGTGACTGAGTGACCAGCAAAGGCCAGTGACCGAGGTGCTGGGTTGGAACCAATGCCTATGGACCTCACTTCAGCACTTTTGACTTCTAGTTCTCTCCCTGATCCATGCTGCCACCTCTAAAATATATAAAGGCACAAAAATAAGGCTTTTCACTGGGCGTGGTAGCTCAAGCCTATATTCCCAGCACTTTGGGAGGCTGAGGCAAGAGGATTGCCTGAGTGCGAGGGTTTGAGACCAGCCTGGGCAACATGCTGAGAACTTGTACCACAATAAATCAAAAAATTAGCTGGGTGTGGTAGCACACACCTGTAGTTCCAGCTACTTGGAAGACAGGCAGAAAGATCGCCAGAGCCTAGCAGGTCAATGCTGGGATGGCTGTGAGCGTACCACTGCACTCCCGCCTGTGCGGCAGAGTGAGACTCCAACTCTAAATAAATAAATAAGACTTTTCCAGGAGAATTTTAACATATGAGAGACAAGAAAACATTGATTAAAGGTTAGGAGTTTTTACATAAGTCACATTCATCATGATTCTGTGACATAAGCCAAAGGAGTGTAGAAGGTGGAACTCAGAGACACTAAAATACTTCTCCAAGGTTACACAGTCATGGAGGAGGGGCTGGGATTTGGCCCTGGGCCTGGCCCTCATCTTCCTCTTCCTCACGATAGCACCCAGGAACGAAAGGAGAATACAAGGACCAAAAAAACTCAGAATTTATTTATTAAAAATAGTGTATTTATTCTTGCATGTTTAAACTTCAGTCAACTTCAAAGTGCTCAACAAATGCAATATACCTATCAAGACGCTTTTTCCACTAGGCAAAACAGGTTTTGAACTTGTCAATTTTGATGTCTTCTACTGTTTTTTTGCTTCACCTCTTCCACATCAGCAAAATCTTTCCCTTTGAGGACTTTTTTTCATCTGGGGAAGCAAAAAAAAAAAAAAAGCCACTTGGGGCGAGATCACGAGAGTAGGGAGGGTGGGCATAGGAATCATGCTGTTTTTCATCAAAAGCTGCTGAACACAGCGTGGTGTGGGACAAGTTCTGGGCAGGTGCGCTTAAAAACCACCCATCATTAAATGGGCAAATGCGTTGAAAGAATCGTCAACACAAAAAATTCACTGAAGCCGAACATAGTCTCTCACAACAAGCTAACTTGTACACTGTTGCTGGTGGGTTCCCAGAACACCTAGTGGGGGAAGCCTGTACTACAAGGGGCCTGTCCTCCAAAAAATAATTCTGGCTTTTTTGGGGGTCCTCCTTGTCTATCAGCCATCTTTAGGCTTCCAGTGGATTGGCAGAATTCTTTTAGGAAGGCATAGAATCAGGAAATTTCCATCTTCACAGCAAATAGAACTAAAGAAAATGCATGCTAATTAAAGCATGAAGGATTTTACTTAATCCTAAGGAAGAGCTTTCTAGGGATAAGGTTAATTAAACACTAACGAGATTTCATTTTAAAAAAAATCAAAAGCCTCTACAGTTCTGCTTCCAGATTTCTGTTTATAAAGCATCATGTGAAAACAGCAAGAAGAAAGATTGGGAATGATTTTTCAAGCTAGTCAACATGCTTGCAAGCCCAAGGTTTTCAAATTTGACTCAGAGGCTGAATTGAGCAAATAATTATAAAGATCAGTCAGAGTTTTCTGGGAGACTAGAGCAATGTCAGTGACATTAAATTTTTACATACTGATTTCTAGGTTAGGAATACGTACTAGCTTTTCTCATGATATCATTAGTAGTATTTTTTTTTTAATTATCAATAAAAAGAGTAAATAAACTCAGGTGCAGATTTCTGCATGTAGATAGAGCACTTCCTAGATAAGCCCATGATTCTGGCCCCTCCACCACCCGCCATGGCCTCAACACATGGCTGCAGAAGGCCTCCTCCCTCTACCACAACCCCTGCTTTCTGCTTGTTCTTTCTTTTTGCTTCTGCAGACCCACTGCTGCCCAAGACCCCATATTCAGCCCCAATCCTTTGTTGCACAGAGGCAGCCTTGGGACAAGAGCTTTAGATGACTTCATAAGCTGTGGACTGGAGAAAAGGACACAAACATATAGAAGAGGAAAATCTCAGATTTTGCATATTTCTGTGCCCTCCCCTGCCCTGTCCCTTCAGACATGGTCCAGGATTCTCCAAGGCCAATTTTTCTTCCCTCCCTATTTATATCCAGGTCTTCTGCTCAAGGTCTTTTGACAAGATGCCCAAGAGAGTGGTGGTTTCCTCTGGATGTGGCTGAGTCACATTCTTAACTCTTGGTGTATTCCAGAGACCAGTTCTTTCCATCTGAAGGGCCTTTCTCAGCTCCTAACTGAAAAGGGAGTGAAAGGAAGGGAAGTAAAGACAGCCATTTCTTTGTTGAAAAGAGTGAGACCATGAATTCCAATCTAGAAATAAAAGTAATAAGAGGGGCTGGGAGGCCGGGCTCGGTGGCTCAGACTGTAATTCCAGTGCTTTGGGAGGTCAAGGTAAGTGGATTGCCTGAGCCTGCGGGTTCGAGACCCGCCTGGGCAACTTGGCGAGACCTCATCTCTACAATAAATCAAAAATTAGCCAGGCGCGGTCGCACGTGCCTGTAGTTCCAGCTACTTAGAAGGCTGAGGTGGAAGGATCGCCGGAGCCCAGCAGGTTGAGGTCATTTATTTATTTATTGAACCCAATAGCGGCCACTGTACTCCAGTCTGGGTGACAGAGTGAGACTCCAACTCAAAAAAAAAAAAAGAGGGACTGGGAAATAAATGATCATGAACAATGATGAAACCTGGCGATAGATACCAAAAGTTTTTACAATGATATATCATCTGATTCAGTTATTCTACCTCTAAGGATTAAGTCTAAATAAACAATGGGAAGATAAGTAAGATCTAAACATACAGAGTAGTATACCATGTTCATAGATTGGAAGTGTCATACTGACAAAAACATGAAATCATCCCCATTTCACAGATGAGTAAACTGAGGCACAGAGAGATTAAACAGCCCAAGTCATACAGCTAGTAAGAGGTGAAACCATAATCTAAAACTAAGCAGTTTGGGCCCAGAGGCCATGTTCTTAGCCACACCACTCTCCTGCCTATACCCTGTACATCCATAGTCCCTGAGTCACTGTTCTCACAGCATTTTCCTCTCTGTGTTAATGTTTCCTCCACTAGAAAGAGCAAGAACCACATGGGATTCACCTTGGAGTCTCCTAGTTCCTGTTATGTAGGGAATACTCAAAATATGTTTATTGGGCCATTGCTTTGCTAAACTCTAGTGTGTCCATGTGGCTCTTTGAGCTATGGCTACCATGTTTTCCTAAGCTTTAGCTCCCTTCCCTACCTTGGGGGGGAGATGAATCTTCTCTCTCTCTTTCTCTCTCTCTCTAATTCACTTTCTTGTCATTGCTTTACTAAGCTATGGTTTTACTACATGGCTCCTTGAGCTATGGCCACCATGTTTCCTAGCTTTGGCTCTCTCCCTTACCTTGGTGAGGTAAATCTCCTCTCTCTCTTTCTCTCTCTAATTTACTTCCTAAATAAACTATATTTTCCAATCTAAATATATATGTGTGTGTATTTATTTATTTATTTATTTATTGAACCCAACAGAATGGTCTATAGGTAAGTTGCCTAATCATTGGGATTTATGTTTTTACCTTTACCAAATTCTACGTAAATTAGAACACAGACATAGCCCAAAACACAGAGATTTAACCATGATTCTTAAGAAAAATCGTTTTCTTAGCTATTCCCTTTCCTGATTTTTAGGGGGTTGTTAAATAATTTAAATGGCAGAGCCAGAATTTATTTTTTAATATGACTTTCTAAATAAGAAATTCCAAAATATTTCTCATCATGATATTATTTGAGAGCAAGACTCATATAATTTCCTAATTTTTTCTACACTGAGGGTGCCCAATAAATATTAATATCAATGCCACTATTACAATTATAAAACTATAATGAGGAAAGCCATAATGCCTTTTTTCTTTAAAAAAAAATAGAGAGTAAGAGAAAGTGTTTGTGGTAAGTGAAGAAAAAAGAATTTGTTTATGCCTCTTATGTTTATAATAAAAATAGTAAATCTAATGGACATTTATGAGACCTGTGACTATGCAATGGTTAAACAACCACTAAAAATTAATTTAAGAAACTGGTAGTAGATAGCTCCCAAACAAGTGTGTGGTTTATTTAGTGCCTTGCTATGTTCAAGGTCTTTGCAATAGTGTAAATAACCAATCCCCTCAACCCTGACCACTCCAGTCACAATAAATCCAGATAACCTCTTTGCCTTGACTTCTTGGCATTCCCAGGATTTTATCTAACTCATGGCCAGAAATGTTTCTAGAGAAAATGAACTCTGGCTGAAGAGGTTTGGTTTTGATATCCAACTAAGAGAGAAGACACAAGAAAACTTTTACTGGTAAGACCAGTAAAACATAGTTATATTAAGGTTCCCCAGAGAAACATAACCAATAGGAGATATATATATATGCATACATGAGTTGGCTCACATGATTGTAGGAGCTGGTGAGTCTGAAATATGCAGGGCAGACCCAATAGGCTAGAGTCCCAGGGAGGGTTGATGTTACAGTCTTAAGTCTAAAGGCAGAAGTCTTTCCTTCTTGATGACTGCGATCATTTCTCTTAAGACTGTCAACTGATTAGACGAGGTACACTCACATCATGAAGGGTAATCTGCTTTACTCAAAGTCTCCAGACACAAACGTTAATCGCACCTTTAAATACCTTCATAACAACATCTAGATGGGTATTTAGATGGGTACCATGTCAGTATCACAGCCCAGCCAAGTTGACACACAAAATGAACCATCACAATCATCAAATTCTTTATTATTATGCCAGCTACTGCAGTTATAATCATTCCGCCAACAGGAAGAGATATAACTTTTAGATTTCCCCCTGAAACAAATCAGATCAGTTCTTCTTCAACTGTGCAAGATTTGTGTATACTAAACTTTATATCAAACACCAGTTGACCAGTGTCTTCCTTGACTTATGTATTATCGAACGGTAGCTAATAAAGATTTTCAATGTCAGCAGGATGGCTTTTTATCTAGTTTGGCTATGTAATTCTGTTCCACAAACACCTCCAAGGAGGCACTTCAGCATAAAGAACTATCACATTCCACCACCAGCATGCGTTCTCTCACCAATTAAATTATCTCAATTGCTTTGATACAGACAAGTAATTGCAATCCCTTTGTTTATAAATCTGTGTTTTGGATTAAACATTCATGGCACCTATACAGTGAACAAAAACACACAAAGTATTCCACCTCTAATGAAAGTTTAATCAGGATCTGATACAGGGGCTTGCAGTGAGCCCAAAGCAGCAATTGTGTGGAGTGGATCTCCTTGCTGGTCCAAAGTGAGGGTAGCACACTCCATCCAGCCGCCTGGTGCCAGCCATCCCACCTGGTTCTCCACTCCCAGAACCTCTCTCTTCCATCTTCCATCTTAACTTCCCGCTTCAATTGCTCCCATTATCCAAATGGACATGGAGGTCTCAGGCCAGGTACAAAGCTCCCAAGAGCTGGATTTAGAGGAGATCACTCGGAAAATTTCACTTCTCGACAAATGGAGGGAAATCTTTAGTTGTCCCAGGTAAGATGTTCTTGTTTTCTCATTTCTCTAGAAATCGGGGAATTTTCAATGTTTAAGTAATCAGTGTGTATTCTTGCTCCATGAGAAGTTTCCATGACAAACGTGCCTTTAAAAATGCTTCCAGTGTAACTATTTGGGGACAGAGGTTTCCCTAGTGAGTCTGGGGTTAGGGAGGTTTGCAGATGCAAGGTTTGAATAGAGTGAGTAATTTACTTGCTATTTTCTCTTTCATTTAAAGGCTGGGAACCAATAATACAGCTCCTCAGGTAATTACTTTTCAATGTGTTTGTCTCGAGTTGCATCTTCAAACAATCACATTAACAACATAATCTGCATTTATTCTTTGCACATAATGACACTCAGGCACTGGCATTTAATGTGTGAAAACATAAAACTAGGAAGCCTGATGAAGAGTTTTTTCTTTGTGTTTTCATACGTGTGTGTGTTCCTGCTTTTAAGAGCTACTTTTCATCATTGAGAGCATCATATGGTTATTATTTTAGAAAAAAATATTAAAATCTAGAGTTCCTAGTGTTATTTGTAAAATAACACTAAATTCTGACAACCCAGTGCTTCGGTGTCTCTGAAGAAAAATAGTTTTTAAAATAGTTATCAGCTTCATTCAGCTTCTGAAAATTATTTTCCTTCGCCATTTTCAAATAAGGGAATAAGGAAAAGACTGAATTCAAGTGTTAAAAAGGTATTTTAAAATCTGATATACAGCATAAGATGAAAGATGTTTGTACCTCCTGTAAGCTGAAAAGGTTAGATGGTAATGGACTTTGTATTTCAAGTGTTACTTCAGTCACTGAGCAAACATAGCACAAAATATTAAGGTGATTTTCCTGACTCTAGTGTGTGTGATCAAGCAACTTAATGATTAATATTTTCACTGTAATGCTAAAGCATCTTGCTGTAAGTAGCCTGTGATCAAAAGCTTTATTTGTACTAAAACTCTTTTAACTATAGTCTAAATTAGAATCGGATAGATAATGCATCTAGTTTAGTCCTGGAAGGATTAAATGGAGATAGCTACCATTTGGGGGGATAAAACATTCAAAAGATAAAACAATCTTTGAAAGGAAAAAAAATGTCAAGGTGGGGGAAGCCCATTGGCACAAATGTAAAGATTTGCCATTTGATTTACAAAATGCATCTCATCCCATCAGTAGTCCGCGGCTTGGATGCTGTGTTTCTGAGATAAGAAAGCATCTTTGCTTCTAGGAATACAGAAAAACTAAGAAGGCAGTTTTCTTCATGTTTCCGCTACCAACAGGGCAGATTTGTTTCATGACATTAGTAGAGAAGTTAAGGAAATTGAAAGAAGAGTTGATGCTAACTTATATTGAAATGTCATGAGAATCAGTCAACAAAAGTAAAAATAGATGTTTTTTTAAGATGGAGGGTGACTTGTTTAAAGAAAAAAAATTATTATATTCACTTACTGGGGACTGAAATAATTAAAATGAGAGAACCTAATTTTATTTATTAGCCAGTTAACAACATAATGAGAAATACCTTGCATAGACTGGAAAGATATGTTCAGTGTTTATAAAATGTCGTCTTCTCAAAACAAGAGACAGTGACATTTACATTCTTCTCTAAACATAATTTCAAGTCAAGGTCTTGATAGCATTAATTATGTTTCCATAGTTACATTTAACCTCTCCAAGTCATATAAAACTTACAAGAAACCCCTTTGACACTGAGACTGGAATTTTTTCTGCTATTTATCACAATTTCCAGACATCTTTAGAAGTGACACAACATTTTCTGAACACTGGTATTTAAGAGAGAGTGAGAAAGAGATTTAAAACAAGGTCATCACCAGCTCTGTTTGTTTTGTTTTTTTGGGGGGTGGTATTTTTCACAGAATCATGAAGGCAATCATATATCTGCTGATGAAACTGAAGATGGAACCAAAATACCTCAGCCCAAAGGACAAGGACATTTGCCATCAAGTAGCCTTTGTTCTATTCCCAAACCCTCTATCATCTCTTCAAAATTGGGCGGTTCTCCTATCTCCCTAGCAATGGCCGCGGTAAGTATAGCTTGTCAATTAAACATGAAACGAAACATAATCTTCCCAAAACAACAAGACTGGGGAATCTTATCTGCTGTCATGTGAGAGTATTATTGAAGATAAGACTACAGCCAGTTGTTATTGGTAAAAGGAGAATATAATTAAAATGACTTATTTATGGTATTTTTCAAGGACACTGGTGACGGTACAGTCCTTTCCTTCCAAACTCTGAGTCTCTCTTACTTCCTCAAATTGACAGTTAAATGTGGGTGAGTGAGTGAGTTACAAGCAAATAATTCACTACATAAGGTAGAGTAGGGCAGATCATGGCGTGCTAAAAATGCGTAAAACAACGTCTACATGTAACAAAGAACCCTGCCTGTGTGGGGGCAGGAGGGAGAGAGGAGAGAGCACTTGCCAGACTCAATCCTGGGCAATGCACTGATCTCACATAGGCGACCTTTTCTGGGGCTGCCAATAAATATGCAGACTTGAAAAGCACCCAACATTTGAGGATCCCAGTGGGTCTGTAAGCTACCAGTCCCAGGGACCGTTTGCCCAATTTAAGACTTGACCAGAGTGGGGACAAGGGGCTGAGGCACAGATCCAGCCAGGAGGCAAAACTAGAAGCATCTCACTGGGTCAGCTAGGCCAATGCTGGAGGCAATGTCTTGGCAAATGTCCAAAGGACCAGCTCTCAGGGTCAAAAAGATGTGATTGGAAACTGGGGAAACTGGGGCAGGAGTCAAGCCAAGGCAAAAGTACCAGATAGGGTGAAAGGTCCCTCCGATTGGATTGCCCTCCAATGTAACCCTTTCAATCACAACTAAACTCAGGACTTCTCAAGGCAGTTTTCCCATATACACCCCATCCCCCCAACTTCCACACTACAGTCTGGAAGCTCAGGCAGCGATCGCTTCTCAGGGGCCTAAGAACAAGGATTGGAAGAGGTTCTTCCTTCCTGAGGACATTGGGCATGTTTGCAGAAACAACCAGGATTAGCCTAGTCCTCTCGGCAAAGACCAACAACATTTGTCAGGCTGGCCATGCACCGTTTGTGCACTGCACACAAGATCCCAGCTGAGAGGATGACTGGGGGCTAAAGCCCTTTCTGTGGAAACTACACAAAGCCTTCACACAGAGTCCCCATCTGCGTTTTGAGCATGAAGGCTGGTAACCCTGACTGCAGTATTTCCAATGCTCAATACTGTACCTTTTCTTAAACTCCCTTGATAAAACATAATCAGATGTGGGAACTCCAGTCCCCAGATTCCTTTCTATCATATACCAATGGGGGACCCAAAAAAATCCCTAATTATCTTTTGGAGGGTGGGACCCTTGTAGTATAAGCTTCCCTTGCTAGGTAAGTGTTCTTGGAATCCATTGGCATCAGTGTACCAGCTAGCATAGTTGTGAGAAGCTGCATTTGACTTCCATGAATTTTTTTTTTTTTGGAGATTCTCTCGATACATTTGTGGCTTTTGAACATACCTGCCCAGATCGAACTGAGTGTTTAACAGTTTTTGACCGAAACAGCATGACACTCATGCCCCACCCTCCCTATTCACCGGTTCTCACTAAGTGACTTTTTTTTTGGTCTCTCTGGATGAAGTCATTCCTCAAAGTGAAATGCTTTGCTGATGCTGAAGAGGCAAAACAAAAAATGGCAGAAGCACTAAAAGGCATCAAAACTGATAAGTTCAAAAACCATTCTGAGCAGTGGAAAAAGTGTCCCAATAGGTGTAGTGCATCAGTGGAGAGTACTTTGAAGGTGACTGAAGTTTGAACACGTAAGCATAAATATACACATTTTTATAAATAAATTCTGGGTTTGGGGGGGGCTATCCCTCATATATCCTCACAGAGCAACTTTCTCCACTGTCATACTTGCAGGACATGTGCTAGGAGGCCTCATTTGCTTGTTCTCATTGTCAAAAATCTACCCATCTCAATCCCTTTTCCTCTCCTCCTTTGTCCACTGTTATAGTGGGAAGATAGGCAGGTCTGCAGAGCTCCCTGAGCAAGCTGCACTCAATTAATTGTCCTTGAAGCCTCTAGATCAGGGGTTCCAAACCCCCAAGCTGTGGACCAATACCAGTCCATGGCCTGTTAGGAACCCAGCTGTATAGCAGGAGGTGAACAACAGGCCCCCTGTTAGATCAGCAGCGGCATTAGACTCTCATAGGAGCACAAACCCTATTGTGAACTGCACATGTGAGGGATCTAGGTTGTTCGCTCCTTAGGAGAATCTAATGCCTGATGATCTGAGGTAGAGCAGAGGCGGTGATGCTAGCGCTAGGGAGCAAATACAGATTGACATTAGCAGTGAGGTTTGAATACACACACCCCCCACCATCATGCATGGAAACCCTGAAACCAGTCCCTGATGCCAAAAAGGTTGGGGGTCACTGAGAATCTAGATATCTAGATGGAGCCTTCACTTGCATCTTTTTTTTTTTTTTGAGTTGGAGTCTCACTCTGTTGCCCAGGCTGGAGAGCAGTGGCACGCTCGTGGCAACCCAGGTGTCGACCTGCTGGGCTCCAGTGATCCTTCCACCTCAGCCTTCCAAGTAGCCAGAACTACAGGTGTGCACTACCACACCTGTGATCTTTTATTTATTGTAGAAATGAGGTCTCTCCAAGTTGCCTGGGCTGTTCTCAAACCTGTGGGCTCAGGTAATCCACTCGCCTTGGCCTACTAAAGTGCTGGGATTACAGGCTGAACCACAGAGCCTGGCCAACCTGCATCGTACATAGCTAAATTAATTGCTCTCCTTTTGAGCAAAGAAAACAGGTAACATGTAATCCTGTTAGTGCCCTCAGGTCTGGGTGATTTTGCTGCCTATACTGTGATATGGAGAAGTCTGAGCAACTATTTACATTTTCTCTGACTAGATAATGTTTTTAATGAAAAATCTTTAATAAAAATGTATTCTTGTCTTCTGTAATACATTTCCATGGAGAATGTCATTTTAAAATGTATCCCTAGCCGGGCTCAGTGGCTCAGCCTGTAATCCCGCGCCTTTGGGAGGCTGAGGTGAGTGGATTGCCTGAGCCCGCGGGTTTGAGACCCGCCTGGGCAGCGAGACCTCATCTCTACAATAAATCAAAAAATCAGCTTGGCGTGGTAGCGCGCGCCTGTAATTCCGGCTACTCGGAAGGCTGAGGCGGAAGGATCGCCGGAGCCCAGCAGGTTGAAGCTGCGGTGGCCGGGAGCGGCCACTGCACTCCAGTCTGGGCGACAGAGTGAGACTCCAACTCAAATAAATAAATAAATAAATAAAATGTATCGCCCGTCTGTAGAATGTAGTGGCTCATGCCTGTAATCCCAGTGTTTTGGGAGGCCAAAGTGGGAGGATTGCTTGAGCCCATACCATCCTGGGCAACATAGCAAGACCTCATCCCTACAAAAGATCCAAAAATTAGCTGGGTATGAGGGCACACGCCTATAGTCTCAGCTACTCAGGAGGCTAAGCCGGGAGGATCACCTGAGCCCAGGAGTTTGAGGCTGTGATGAGCTGTGATTGTGCCACTGCACTCCAGCCTGAGTAACAGAGAGAGACTCCCAACTCAGAAAACAAGTAAATAAATAAAATGTATCCATATCTGAAAAATAGGCTACCTTTTATAGGGAAAAAAACCCCCTATGATTCTACTCATATATTGTTATTTGCAGGTTTATAAAGAAATTCCAGAAGTCCTCATAAGACAGCTGTGCAAGTGGAGGGAGAATGTGTATGGGAGGGGAACTTCACAGCATACCTTTTTGTATTCTCTGAATTTTGAACCATGTGAATGCACTATTTATTTTTTAAAATACACACACATTTAAAAAATAGAAACTGCATCCACAGCTGTTTGCAAAGCCTTGTACTTTCTCTCTAGCTGAGAGAGGCAAGAAAGTCTGGGTCTAAACGTTTCCACTTTTCTACAAACACAAACGTGATGTCACTGGAGACCAGAGACCTCCCCAGTGACTTTTCCGAGGTCATTCTCTCCCTTTGGAAAAGACTGGGAGACAAAAGATTCAGACCGCTGTATCCTGAAACAAAGTTGGAGTGTTAAGAAAGTCCCAGAAGTAGAGATAATCGATTTTTTTCTCTTTAAAAAACCGAATTTGGATTTATTCCCATTCTATGGGCCAGATGATCATGTGTCCTTTAAATAGCAATAGCATTAATTAAACACATCCTGGGATTTCAGGACAGTGAGCCTGGGGATTCTGAATACATTTGTTTCGGGGAGGGGGAGGCGCGGTTGGAAACTTGACCAATTCTAATCAACGTTTCAGCAGCACAGCCACCTGGCAAATTGTCAGAGCTATTGAATCCTAGTACTCACTTGAGAATGCCTTTTGTGGTGGTCCTGCTGTTCTCTTTTTTCTTCTCTGTTTGGAGTGGGGTGTGTGGTATTGCCTGACATTGGCAGGCACTGTCTCTTCGCTGGGAATCTGCTCGGAGAGTCGGGGTTGGGTAGAGCATCCTACACGTCTCCTGTTTCTCACCTTGTGCTGCCCTCATTCCATTATGACAGCTTTCGTCCTTCCCCCAGCCTGACATCTTATAGTGTAGGGGGTGGAACAAACTCCGGCCAAGGCTGCTGGCCCAGGTAAAATCATGGAAAAGATGTCACCTCTGGGCTCTTCCCCCAGCTCCATCCAGTGGCCTTCTTTCCCTCCAGCGGTGGTCCCCATCCTCTTCCATGTCCAGGCCCTTCTCCAGGACTCAGCTTAGGACCAATTCCTGTAGCCATGTTTGTCAACCCTCAAAAAAAACCCAAACAAACCTGAAGTAGCAGTGAAACCACCCAGTAGTATCACAGTAAAAATGCCATACAAGAGACCAAAACATTCAGGGGAGACCCAAATAATTGAAGTTCAAAAGAGGGTTAAAAGGCAGAAGGTACTTTTAATTACTTTATCCACCGCCTCTGGACAGCTTCCTCGAGGCATCTCAGTCTGGGGTGGATAGTGTCTTCCGGGTGCCCCTCTGGATGCACTACCCGCCCTCTCCATCCTACTCTCTGCCCAAGAGGCTAACCTGTGGGACTCCTGCAGGGGTGCCCTCCTCCTTGGGCTTCCATTGTGAGCCCCGAAAGGAGACCAGAGAGAAGGAAAGGAAGGAGGCAGGTTGCTCGTGGCTGGCTGAGATCCTTTTCTCAGGACGTTCCTCTCCCAGGACTCTGTTCTTCCTGTTCAGATCCCCACTGCTTCTGCTCCTTCAGGTCAGAGGTCATAATGTGTCCCCTCTTTGCTAGCCCTGGGACACTGCCTTAGCCATCGTGGTGTCCCCACATCATTATAAATAGCCCCTGTCTTAAACGTTCCTCAAATTAATTATCTTGACTTGAGAGTGCCATCTGTTTCCTGCTGGGGCGCTGGCTGGTACAAGTTAAAAGCCTTGCATTTGGGTCCTGGCACTGCCACTCACTAGATATGTGACCTTGGATGTGCCACTTAATGACTCTGGGCCCCGAGTCCTTTAACTGTAAAATGAAAGGGTTGAATTAGATGTTTAAAAATCAACAAATACTTATTGTGAGCCTACTGCATACCAGGCTCTACACCAGATGCTGAGAAATTGATGGGGAACGTGACGTAGCTAAGAGTCTGCTACTCTGTTAGATGGTCTAGGATATAAATGTCTTCTTGGGACTCACTCATTCCCACATCTCTGATTCCATGATAGTCCAGTAATTCATAAGTCAAGAAGAGACTTAAGGAAGGAATTTCAAGGAGGATTATTCTACCTCATGTTAGGGGTGGGAGAGGGAGAAAACTGGGCAGGGACAGATGGTCACAGGGAAGTTCTAAACCCAGGGACAAGAGTCAAGGCCGTTAGAGTAGGAACATTAAACCTGTCGGAAAGAATGATTCAGGGCTTCTGTCTTTGAATGTGTGTGTGTGACATGTGAATGTGTACCGGTGTGTATGGATGAAGATCATCTCATCATCATCATCATCATCATCATCATCATCATCATCATCATCACAGCAATCAAATGGAATGGAGTGTCAAAAAGAGAGAAATTTGTTACAAATACTGGAAAAACTAGCAAAGTGAAAAGAGAAAAATTATAAACCGTGCTTACTTGTGTTAAATAATAATAATCATCCAGTCATTTATTAAGACCATTTACTATTTGTATCTAGTTATCAGGCCGCACAATACCATATGCATAGCATTAAATATGTGTCAAGTTGGCAGGGTGCTGTGACTCAGGCTTGTAATCCCAGCACTTGGGGAAGCTGAGGCAGGAGGATTGCTTGAGCCCTGGAGTTCAAGACCAACCTTGTCCCTACCAAAAATTAAAAAATTAGCCAGGCAAGGTGGCATACACCTATAGTCCCAGGTACTCGGGAGGCTGAGGCTGGAGGATTGCCTGAGTCCAGGAGGTCAAGGCTGTGGTGAGCTGCGATCATGCCATTGCATTCCAGCCTGAGTGACAGAGTGAGACCTTGACTCAAAAAATTAAAAGAAAATAAAAAACAGGCCAGGCTCAGTGGCTCAGCCTGTAATCCCAGTACTTTGGAAGGCCCAGGCCAGTGGATTGCCTGAGCCTGTGGGTTCGAGACCAGCCTGGGCAACTTGGCGAGACCTCCCCTCTACAATAAATCAAAAATTAACCAGGCGTGGTAGCTCGCGCCTGTAGTTTCAGCTACTTGAAAGGCTGAGGTGGAAGGATCGTCAGAGCCAAGCAAGTCAATGCTAGGGTGGCTGTGAGCGTGCCACTGCTCTCCAGCCTGGGCGACAGAGTGAGACTCCAACTCAAAAAAAAAGTGGTTAATCTTATTATAAATGCCATTTGATAGGAAAGTAAATGTTGCATAGATAAGATGGATCATCTTTGTCTGTCACACTGGCCAGTGAGACCTGGCCAGCGAGGCCTGCAATGCCTCTGTTCCTAGGCCTCCCCAGGGGACAGCTGGAGGTGATGCTCTCTAAGTTGGAAGTGAGAACTGGCAACAGAAACAGGAGAGTGGTTTGACTTGCAGAGTTTTTAAAACGGAATTTAAATTCTAAGCCTGCTTCGTCTCAACGGTCTTAATCTTCCACATTTATACACGACTTTCCTCCCTTACTGCTGCCAGTCTCTGGTCTTTTTCCATCTGTGTTGGGACTTTCTTTCCTACAGCACAAGATGTTCCCGCGTCTACAGGCTGTGTTTTCATAATGGTAACGACACCCCACATTCCCTCAGCACTTACGGTTTCCAGAGCCCTCTTCTCTGTCTCTGTCAACCCTAGCCACTCCATCGACCAAGTAGGGGTTATTCTCTTTTCTGGAGAAGAAAATGAAGGTTTGGTCATGTGTCCAAGTTCATGTGTTGGTAAGGAACAGGGCCGGAGCACCTCAGCCTCTTGGGTTGGGAGCTGTCGGTCATTACTCTGTGCTGTGCGATCCTGATGTCAGGGAAGCATTGTCCCTTGATCTTCAATGCCTCTCCTGGAACCGTTCTGGGTCAATGATCTGCTTAGCCATAGGACACACCAGGTCTTTATCTTCAAGAGCAGCCTCTGTACCTGTTCACTGCCTCTGCTTGCCGAGCTGTTGCCCAAGATACAGTATAGACAGTCTTACTTAAGGGGCATGACTGGCCCTTGCTCACCCTGACATGTACCCACTGCTTTTTCACTGCAAAGACAACCTTTCCTTTTGAGGGTGGGAGCAGAGCTGCCCAGGAAATGAACTCTAACCCTAATACCAGACCCAGGCAGAGCACTGCACATGTGAGTTTCTCCTGTGTTATTTTTGAGAAACCATCAGGGCCTATTCTCAGGGTCTGCTCTGTACACAGCTGGGAAGGGGTCCCATGACTTGGAGCCAATTGGGCTCCATGCGCCATTGTCCACACTCTTCAATTGGCTCCAAATGCCTGAATATGATAGTCAAAGCACTCCAGGACCAGGCCCAAGGTACTTTCCAGACTAACTTCCACTTTCCTTCTGCTCCTTGTCCCCGCCCCCACAGTTCCAGCCAAACAGAACTCACTGAACTTCTTTTCTTTTTTGAGTCAGGGTCTCACTCTGCCTCCCAGGCTGGAGTGCAGTGGCATGACCACGGCTCATCGCAGTTTCAAACTCTTGGGCTCAGGCTATCCTCCTGCCTTAGCCTCCCAAGTAGCTGGGACTACAGGCATGCACTATCATGCCTAGCTAATTTTATTTTTTTCTAGAGATAAGGTCTCCCTATGTCACCCACACTGGTCTCTAACTCCTAGGCTAAGCAATCCTCCCTCCTCGGCCTCCCAAAGTGCTGGGATTTATAGGTGTTAGCCACTGCACCCAACCTAACACACTGAACTTCCCACTCCTCGCCCCCACGAGGCCCTGAGTACTGATGTGTGTATGTTTACAGCTCTTTCTCTGTCCACTGTTATAGGCAATTGGTCTGTTCCAGAGTGTGGAGTGTGTGTCTCTGCTGGAACATGGGGTGGCTCTAGGGACGTGGGATTAAGTAACATATTACATATCACTGAGTTACCCAGTGAGAAAGTTATCTCCTTCTCTGCGCTGACAGGTCATGCCCCTTCAGTACTTCTCACCTCCTTTTTAAATTATTAAGGGTACAAGGCTTGGTCAGGGCTTTCACAGGCAACAGTTTCTAGCTGTAATTCATAACACTGCTTTATTTTCATTACATGTTTTCATCATGCATGGTAAATGATTTTGATTTCCATTTAAGGAAGTGATATAAAGTATCCATTTTAAATAATTTTTTTTTTTTTTTTTTTTTAGTTGGAGTCTCACTCTGTCGCCCAGACTGGAGTGCAGTGGCCACTCCGGGCCACTGCAGCCTCGACCTGCTGGGGACTCCAGCAAGCCTTCCACCTCAGCCTTCCAAGTAGCTGGAACTACAGGCGCACGCTACCATGCCCAGCTAACTTTTGATTTATTGTAGAGATGAGGTCTCGCCAAGTTGCCCAGGAGGGTCTCGAACCCTCGGGCTCAGGCAATCCACTCACCTCAGCCTCCCAAAGGCGCGGGATTATAGGCGGAGCCACTGAGCCTGGCTTTAAATAAATTTCTAAGTTGCAAAATGGGGCCCAAGCTAATGAGAAATATTGATTAGGTAATGACTGGTGCACAACACTGATAGAAATTATAAGAATGCGTTGGGTTCAGTGGCTCAGCCTGTAATCCCAGCAATTTGGGAGGGCGAGGTGAATGGATTGCCTGAGCTCACAGATTCGAGACCAACCTGGGCAACTTGCAAGACCTCATCTCTACAATAAATTAAAAAAAAAATTAGTTGGGCATGGTAGCATGCACCTGTAGTTCCAGCTACTTGGAAGGCTGAGGCGGAAGGATCGCCAGAGCCCAGCAGATCGACACTAGGGTGGCTGTGAGCATGCCACTGCACTCCAACCTTGGTTACGGAGTGAGACTCCAACTAAAAAAAAAGAAAGAAAAGAAATTATAAGGCTAGCACATACAGAATTAAAGTAGGTAAAATGTTATGAGAATGGGTGCAAATCCCTACTTCGTGTCTACTAGCTGGTTGACTAAGGCAAATGCCTTAACCTCTCAGTGCTTCAATTCCTTTATCTGGGTCAAAGGAGGATAAATAACAGCATCTACTTCATAGAATAAAATTAGCAGAATAAACGTAAAGCACTTGTCCCAGTGCCTGGTGCATAGAAAATGCTCAACAAATGCTAGGTGCCATTATCCTGGAAAAAAGAACAGAGAATGCTTGTTTAACATCATTTAAATCACTAATGTGCTCAGGCTGGAAACATGAAGTCCTGTCTGTCCCCTTGCACCCTGTTTTTTTTTTTTTTTTTGGAGTGAGAGAGAAAAACCAAACATAGAAGAGGCAGGGGTTACAGCATCATGGATATGGGGCAAGAGGCATGGGAACAGAGCAGCAGCCATGGTAGACTACAAGGTGAGTGGCAGGCAATGGAAGACAAGGGACGAGGGACAAAAATCGAAGAGGGACAACAAGGTGTGGGGTTGACACCCCTGAGCCTTCAGGTTAAAGATACTAAGTGAACATGGCATGAATCTTCTGCCCAGGATTTTATATGGTTAAAAGTGGGGGCCTAGCCAGACATGGTGGTTCATATCTGAGCTCAGGAGTTTGAGACCAGCCTGGGCAATACAGCAAGACCTCATCTCTACAGAAAATTTTTTAAATTAGCCAGGTGTGATGGCATGCACCTGTAGTCCTAGCTACTCAGGAGGCTGAGGCAGGAGGGTCACTTGAATCAAGGAGGTCGAGGTTGCAATGACCCAAGATTGTGCCACTGCACTACAGCCTAGGCGACAAAGTGAAACCTTGTCTCAAAAAGAAAAAAAAGTGGGGACTGAATGTAGAAGGGAACAGGCCCACTTTCATGACACCACCATGATGAGCACGTCTAGAAAGAACTGTCTTTGACTGAATCATTGATTTCTCCTCTTTTCAGAAGCTGAGACAGGTCCTCTTCGGAAATGTAGTCCATGTCTTCAGCTATGACTGGAAAAAGGCCTATTTCAGGTTCCATGATCCTTTTTCTGACCTGGCTTTCGCTTTGGAAATGGGAAAGGTAATAGCCAGCTTGTAATTTTTTTTAAAATCTTACTCGCATGTTCTTTATTCTTGTTTCCTATCTTGTCCACGTCTATGTGAATGCATGCTCTCATTACAATCCTCTGGAGAACCCCATTTATAATTTAAAGTTTAACCTTAAATGATAACAGACTGTTTCAAGTTATTACATACTGTCTGGATTGCAACAAATCCCCAAGCTCCTTTTTCTCCCCATTTCCCTCCAGATTCTAGTTTCCCTATCTCTTCTTTTGGATTCAGAAGGCAGGGGATCTAGGAATTTCTTTCTGGCTTATTCGAAACATCAATAATTCAGACCATCAATCACCAATCACACCTAAATTCCAAGGGCCAGCCAGTTGGTTCCTTGCCTCCTAGGAATCTAAAATCTGACAGGAAGCAGGGGTCTGGTGAAGGCAGGATGGGGGAGGACATAGATCCCCGGTCACCAGTCTACGGGACTTCTCAGAGAACCAGGCCTTGCAGAGTCCAGCCTGGCCATGGCACCTAGTCAGAGGGGCAGGGAGGGGTGGCACATGAATAGCGCAGCGTCCTCACTAAGCCCTAGGGGATGCCAGGAGAGAAAAGACTGAAGAGAAAAACAGATAACACCACCTATTTTCAAGAGGTCTTTTTTGTGACGTGGGCCCACGTGGTTCCCCAACACTTGAGTCTCCCTCTTCCTCCTCCCCTTTCCAGGGAGGTGCCCGCAGCATTCAGATGGCTGTGCAAGGACACGTCATCAAGTACTTGTTGTTTACCAGGAAGGGCAAAGACAGGTAAGAGGACTGTGAGAGGTACTTGGATGAGTTACCCCTCTCACTAGAGCCTGCACATGTGAAATAATAGCAACTGAAAAAATTAAGGTAGCCTCAGGAAGGAAATCTCCCTCCTAAGACAGAAATGGCTCTATTTCTCTCAGGGAGGCTGTGTCTCGCTGCTTGGAAGGGTTCCACACGGGTCACTCTCAATGTTCAGTGGCAGGGATTATGTTGACAGGTTTTATGCTCTACTGCAGACTACCCTGCAGGCAGAATTAAACTCCAGGTCTCAGGTGGGCTTACTTGCCCAAATTTGATGGGAAGTCCTAACCTGACAATTCTAGGGAGGAACAAAATGGGTGATAATAAAACCAATAAATAAAGGAACAATCCTCCTATCTAACTAGGCAGACAAGGTACAATGTTTGGCAGTTGCCTATTTTTAAAAATCAGCTTAAATGTATTCAAATTTACTTTAGAAGTTAATCAATCCTTCACAGAGGCGAGGCAAAACTGTATGCTAGATACTAGAGGAAATAGAAATACATCTGCTCTTAGGCAGGAGATATCCCCAAATAGTACTAAATGTATAATATATTATTTTTCTCAACCTCTGCTTTTTTTTTTTTAAGTCAGGTCTCACTCTGCTGCCCAGGCTGGAATTCAGGGGCTAGGTCATAACTCCCCACAGCCTCCACGTCCTTGGGCTCAGACGATCCTTCCACCCCAGTCTCCCAAGTAGCTGGAATGTGCTACCACACCTGGCTAATTTTTTAATTTTTTTGTAGCGGCCAGGTTTCCCTATGTTGCCCAGGCTGGTCTCAAACTCCTGTGCTTGAGCGATCTTCCTTCCTCGGCCTCCCAAAGTGCTGGTATTACAGGCATGAGCCACTGCGCGTGGCCTTTATATTCTAAGATAATGAATTGCCAGGTTCCCTAGAAACAGAGCCTGTGGTGTGGATTCTTTATACACTTTATTTATTAAGGGAGAGCCCTCAGAAGAAACCCATAAGGGAGTGAGGGAAGCAGGATAGGGAAAGAGAAGCTAAGGAAGAACGTGACTCCAGCGAAGTCTGATGCCAAGAGGCATTCAGGAGTGTGAGCACCGCCCTGGGAGCCTGCCCCGTCTTCAGATCTCCCACCTTGCTGGCCAGCCATTGTCTGTGGGCCCTCCTTAGGGGGTGAGGGGAGCATCGCTCCTAGTCACCATGGGACAAGTAGGAACCATTATCACAGTCCCCAAAGCAGCTGGGGAACGAGTCCATGAGTAAAATGGACCCCAGGGCATCCAGATGGAACCCACACAATGCTTGCCACATCAGTGTAAAACACTCAGCACAGCACTGTGCCTGGCCTGTGCAAACAGTACATAACCGCGCATGAGTATCTGCTCCCCTGGACAGGCTTGGTGAAGCCTGCCTGAGCCCTCCCAGTCACGTGGTCTGGCTCCTTCCCTGTGCTCACCCAGCACTTTGTCTTATTCACAATCCACCTCGCATCAGTTTGTGAGAACGAGGCCCCTTGCTGCTCATTCCTCTGCCTCCGCAGAGCTAGGCCGGTTGTGTAAATCGTAGCCGAGTTTGTTAATAAATCTCTATCACCCATTTCTTTATAAAGACTACAGTTGTCAATGTTCGATATCTAGAAAATGAACAGAGGCAAGGTCTCCCATGTAAAGACCGGTCCCACTTTCTGAGAAGGCTGGACGGACCCTGAGCCTGCTCGGTGCTGGGCATGAGTGAGAACGGGACTTGGGGCCAGACAGCCTGGGGTTGAATCCATGCTCTATCACTTTGAAGATGAATGACTAGAGGCGAATTACCTCACCTCTCCACGTCTTGCTTTCCTCACCTCTAAAACGGGAGGAACACCATAAATGAGGTGATAGGTGTGAGGGGCCGGGGCGCAGTGAGTGCTGGCCTGGTGTAGGCTTGGATCGCTTAGGGTGACATGAGATAGGCCTTGGGTGATGCGTGGGAATGACAGACATAGGCACTCAGGACACACGTGCATGAGAACAGCCATGGGGGTAAATATGAAGGTATGTTCAGAGGACTGGTCCCTCCGGGGAAGACGGCTTACAAAATGGAAACCTGAGATCAAACGACAAGGATTTGAACTACAGGCTTGAAACAGGTCTGTTTTATTGGGTTGGAGAGTTTGAATCCATCCCTGCTGGAGGTCAGGGGAAAGAACAATGTTAGGACTCCTGGAAGTGACAAAGCACAGGGTGGGATTGGCTGAGATCACAGCAGAGAAGAAAGGGCCTCCGGTGACAGTCTCACACGGTGGGGTGAAGAAGGGACCGAGTCGATGCCCCCATATTCAGAGGAAGATTAAAACTGGAGGCTGCAGCACTTGGCTAAGTGCTTCTTTGTTCCAACGTTTCCCTTTCCCCACCTGCATTATAGTTTACGTGACATAAGCAAGCAGGAACAGGAGCGAGCCCTGGCCATGGTGCTCGCTGACATCCTGTGGGCTTCAGGAGCCGCTCAGAAGGCCACCATCTGTCTTGTCTCTGAGGACACTTACGTTGTCTCGACTCCTGACTACTGCGGGGACAATTTCAGTGAGAGGGTAAGTGCTCGCCTCCCCGTCCTGCCAGATAAAAGGCCAATGAAGGCTGGGAGTGTTGGTTCATACCTGTAATCCCAGCACTTTGAGAGGCCAAAGCAGGAGGATTGCTTGAGCCCAGGAGTTCCAGACCAGCCTGGACAACATAGTGAGACCTCGTCTCTGCAAAAAAAAATTTTTTAATTGAGCCAGGCATGGTGGTGCACACCTGTAGACCCAACTACTTGGGAGGCTGAGGTGGAAGTATCGCCTGAGCCCAGGAGGTCGAGGCTGTGGTGAGCTGTGATCATGTCACTGTACTCCAGCCTGGGTGACAGAGTGAGACTCTGACTCTAAAAAAGAAAAGCCAGTGAAGCTTGACACATACTAGACTTACCATGGAAATGAGCTAGAGCCCACTAGTGCTACTGATGTGACCAGAGGCACCTTCCAAAGACACAAGCACCAGCCGGGCTCGGTGGCTCAGCCTGTAATCCCACGTCTTGGGAGGTTGAGGTGAATGGATTGCCTGAGCCCGCGGGTTCGAGACCCGCCTGGGCAGCAAGACCTCATCTCTACAATAAATCAAAAATCAGCTGGGCATGGTAGTGCACTCCTGTAGTTCCAGCTCCTTGGAAGGCTGAGGCGGAAGGATCGCCGGAGCCCAGCAGGTCAAGGCTGCGGTGGCCAGGAGCAGCCACTGCACTCCAGTCCGGGCGACAGAGTGAGACTTCAACTAAAAAAAAACAAACAAACAAAGACACAAGCACCAAGGGCTGTGAGTGATCCAAGAGCCAAAATTGGAGAGTCCTGCTGTGAATTTCTCCTTCCAGAATTCACCATGATCAAGAATAGGCTCAGTGGCTCAGCCTGTAATCCTGCACCTTTGGGAGTCTGAGGTGAGTGGATTGCCTGAGCCCGCGGGTTTGAGACCCACCTGGGCAACTTGGCGAGACCTCATCTCTACAGTAAATTTTAAAAAAAACTAGCCAGGTGTGGTAGCATGCGCCTGTAGTTCCAGCTACTTGGAAGGCTGAGGCGGAAGGATCACTGGAGCCCAGCAGGTCGAGGCTGCAGTTGCTGGGAGCAGCCACTGCACTCCAGTCTGGGCAACAGAGTGAGACTCCAACACACACACACACACAAAAGAATATCTCGGCTGGGCTCAGTGGCTCAGCCTGCAATCCCAGCACTTTGGGAGGCTGAGGAGAGTGAATTGCCTGAGCCTGCGGGTTCGAGACCCGCCTGGACAACTTGGCGAGACCTCGTTTCTACAATAAATCAAAAAATTAGCCAGGCGTGATAGGGCGCTCCTGTAGTTCCAGCTATTTGTAAGGCTGAGGCGGAAGGATCGCTGGAGCCCAGCAAGTTGATACTAGGGTGGCCGTAAGTGTGCCACTGCACTCCAGCCTGGGTGACGGAGTGAGACTCCAACTCAAAAAACAAAAACAAAAACAAAAAACCTCACACCTGAAATAGTCATAAACTGCATTTCCATACTACCATCTTAAATATAGCTAAATTCCACCAATGAAAAAGTATTACTTAATGGTTTAACTGTTCAAGATATCATATTGATTCAGAACCAAGGCATGTCAAAGAGATACTGGTGGCCACCCAATTTTCCTGTGTATGTTTTGCATGGCCTTGTGTAAGATAATATGTCAGTTTTTACTAATGTGATTTTGCAATGAAACAGAAAACTCCCTTGAGGTAATAACAGCAAGTTGACATCTCTTAGATGTAACTTTCATCCTCTTTTCATTTTTATCTTCTGTTCCTGATTTATAGCTCCAGCTGTTTGAATTTTTAGAGAAAGAGGCCGCTGAAAAATTCATCTATGATCATTTACAATGTGTAAGTGTTTAAGTGTTGAGATAATTCCTTTATGTTGAACTGGTCTTACAGGAATCTTCTTTCTTTTATAAAGTGTGTTTCTAATGATGCTTGTTAAGAAAACCAGGTCATCTTGACGGCTGAGGAAGGGCAGAAAAAGAGAATGAGAAGCCTGCCTCTTCCTCCTCACAACCTAGAAAGAGGCCAGATCACACACAGACCCACTCACAGATGTCTTTTTCCTTGATTAATCAAGCCAGAGATAATACTGTAGGGGACATATATCAGTATTTCTTACGTGGCAAGAGAGAATGTTAAAGCAGTCTTGTCTCACATAATGGATATTAAACAAAGATGGTTGTGCACGTGAGCATGCGCGCGCATGCACACACACACACACACACACACACACACACACACACACACACAGACACACACACACACACACACCAAACAACAAAAAAACAAGATCCTTGTCTAAGCTGCCAAAGTGACCATTCACACTGACTCCTATTTAATGGTTTCTGGCCTTAAAAAGATGGTTCCATTGTACGTCTTTTATCAACAGTTTCACACAATGACCTCCACTGCAATGAGTCTTCCCTACCCCTGGGGTGGGAGAGGACAAAGTAGGGGCAGAGATGGTGGAAAATGCAAGATGCTTTTTAAAGACTCCTCTAAGGAGAAAGAAATAAAAGTGGATTTTCTGAAGAATCAGAAACATAGGGTGAGAAAGAAGAGGACAATTAGCAGGATAACCTTGAAGCTACACAACTGCAGATTGCACAGAGAAGGGACACGTGATCCCTGAAACTCACTGCCCCATTCTTTTAAAGGCTGCAGAGGCAACAAACTTGGGCGTGAGTTCTCAGTCACACACTAGCCTGTGATCTCAGTTAAACGGATTATGCTGTGCCTACCACCCCCACCACCTCAGGTGTCTGTTATTAACTTGAGTGACAGGTAGAGGAATGGTTCTCCAAAGATGTTCAGTCTCTAGCCCCTGAACTTGTGAATATGTTATGTTACATGGTAAAGAGGAAGTGAGATTGCTAGTCTGCTGACTTTAAAATAGGGAGAGAGGCCGGGTTCCATGGCTCAACCTGTAATCCCAGCACGTTGGGAGGCTGAGGCGAGTGGATTGCCTGAGCCCGCAAGTTCAAGACCAGTCCAGGCAACTTGGCGTAACCTTGTCTCCACAATAAATCAAAAATTAACCAGGCATGGTAGCACATGCCTGTAGTTCTGGCTACTTGGAAGGCTGAAACGGAAGGCTCGCCGGAGCCTAGCAGGTTGACACTGGGGTGGCCATGAATGTGCCACTGCACTCCAACCTGGGTGACAGAGTGATACTCCAATTCAAAAAAAGTGGGGAGAAAAGGCTGGACCCAGTGGCTCATGCCTATAATCCCAGCATTTTGGGAGACCCAGGTGAGAGGATTGCTTGAGCCCAGGAGTTCGAGACCAGCCTGGGCAACATAGCAAGACCTTGTTGCTACAAAAAAATTTTTTTAATTAGCCAGGTGTGGTGGTGCATGCCTGTAGTCCCAACTATTTGGGAGGTTGAGGGAGAAGGATCACCTGAGCCCAGAAAGTCGAGGCTGTGGTGAGCCATGACCATGCCACTGCACTCCAGCCTGAGCAACAGAGTGAGACTCCAACTCAAGGGAAAAAAATTAAATACATAAAATAACACAAGGAGAGGTGCCTGGATTGCCCAGGTGGGCCCCATGGAGTCACAAAAGTCCTTAAATGTAGACAAGGAAAGCAGAAGAGGAAGGTAGAAAGCTGTGCTTGAGAAGAGTCCACCTGCTATTGCTGTCGTCAATGGAGGAGGAGGACCATGCATCAAGGACTGTGGGCAGAGCCTGGATAAACTGCAAAGGACAAAGGAACACATTCTCCCCCCCTGCCTCAGGAAGAAAACTGTTCTGCTGACATCTTGATTTTAGCCCATTGACACCCATGTCATACTTCTGACCTCCAGAACAATAAGATATTAAATGTGCACTACTTAAGCTATTAAATTTATGGTAATTTGTTACAGCAGCAATATGAAACTAATAAAACCTGTAGGATGGATGTTAAGTACCTGCCATGAAATGTAAAGTGGGAAACTGGCTTAGGAACTCTCTGTTAAGGGCAGGAGACATAGATCGAAATCAGTGGCTCAGTCTGTAATCCCAGCATTTTGGGAAGCCCAAGAGAGTGGATTGCATGAACCCACAGGTTCAAGACCAGCCCAGGCAACTTGGCAAGACCTCGTCTCTACAATAAATCCAAAATTAGCTGTAGTAGCATGTACCTGTAGTTCAGGCTACTTGGAAGGCTGAGGCAGAAGGATTGCCGGAGCCCAGCAGGTTGACGCTGGGGTGGGCATGAGTGTGCCACTGCAATAGGGAGAGAGGTTGGGTTCCATGGCTGGGCAACAGAGTGAGACTCCAACTCAAAAAAAAAAAAAAATGGCGGGAGGGTCCATCTAAAAGATGACACTATGTTGACAAACTATCTATGGGGTACCAGGTTCACTATTTTGGTGACAGATTCAATAGAAGCTTAAATCTCATCATCATACAATATACCAATATAACAAACCTCACATATACCCCATGAATCTAAAATAAATTTATGGCACAATTTTTTTTTTTTTAGTCAGGGTCTCACTGTTGACCAGGCTAGACTATAGTGGCGTACTTATGACTCACTGCAGCCTCAACTTCCTGGGCTCAGGCAATCCTTTGGCCTCAGCCTTCTGAGTATCTGGGATTATAGGCAGTCACCAGCACAACCAGCTAATTTTTTTATTTTTATAGAGACTAGGTCTTGCTATGTTACCCAGGCTGGTCTTGAACTCTTGGGTTCAAGGGATCCTCCAACCTCAACTTCACAAAGTGTTGGGATTACATGCGTGAGTCACCATGCCTGGCCTAAAAGAAAAAGAAAGAAAGAGAGAGAAGGAGAGGGAGGAAGGAGGAAAGAAGGGAGGAAGAAAGAAAGGACCCTTCCAACATAAAGGGGTAAAACCTCTCCCTCTCTGTCTTCCCTCTCCTCAACTCAAGACTGGGAGAGTCTGATTCAATAGTCAGGACCCTCAACATCCTCAACAAGGAATTCCAAAACATAGCCACAGTTGAGATCAGAGGGACAGAGGGGAAGCTATACACAGGTTTTCCCAGTCAAAAACTCGAGTTGAGCTGAAATAAGTAATCAAGGCCCCACGCAGAAGGAGGCCCTGTAGCTCAGAAGAGCTTGGCACAAGTGTTAAACATTCCCTTAGCCACACTGGGGAAGGTTGGCACCATTTCCAGAGTGAGGGGAACTTGGCACAAATATTCCTTCCAAGGGCCTCCTCCTAGTCAGGACCGCATGTTGAGGCCAGGGTCCCTCCAGATCTTTATCAAACTCCCTTCACTGTCAGGATGAATAGTCCTGTGTCCCATCCATTTGGGCAGAGATCTCAAGCTAGAAATCTGAGGACTGTGTGCCCTCAGATCGATCCCTGTTATGGGTGGAACTGTGTCCTCCCCCTTGTAAAGATATGTTGAAGTCCTAACCCCAAGTATCTGTAAATGTGATCTTATCTGAATACAGGATCTTTGCAGATGTAATCTAATTTAGAAGAGGCCATATTGGATTAGGGCGGGCCCGGATCCAATAACCGGCATCCTTGTAAGAGGAGAGAAGACTTAGACACAGACACAGGCAGGACACCATGAGATCATGGAGGCAGAGACTGGAGTGATGCTTCTGCAAGCCAAGGAATGCTGTAGATTGCCAGCAACCACCAGAAGCCAGGAAGACACAGGAAGAATCCCCCCTAGGGCCTTCAGAATGAGCATGGCTCTACTCTGACACCTTGATTCCAGACTTCCAGCCTCCAAGACTGGGTGAGGATAAATTGCTATTGTTTTAAGCCATTCAGATTTCTGGTAATTTTCTGGCAGCCCAAGGAAACAAATACACCCAGCATCGATCTGCTGAGCTCCTGCGATCCTTCCACCTCAGCCTTCCAAGTAGCTGGAACTACAGGCGTGCACTACCAAGCCCAGTTAATTTTTTATTTCTTGCAGAAACGAGGTCTCACCAAGTTGTCTGGACTGGTCTCAAACCCACAGGCTCAGGCAATCCACTCGCCTTGGCATCCCAAACTTCTGGGATTACAGGCTGAGCCACCAAGCCCGGTTGCTTTCTACCATGTCAATTAACTGTGGTTTGAAATTATTAAACGAAAAATTCCAGAAATAAGCACATCCTGTTTTAAATTGCATGCCATTCTGAGTAGCATGATGAAATCTCTTACCATCCCACTCTGTCCCACCCAGGACATGAATCACCTCTTTGTCCAGTGGATCCGTGCTGAATAAGCTTCCAGCCTGTTAGTCACCTAATAGGCGTCTCGACTATCAGATTAACTGTCCTGGTATTGCAATGCTTGTGTTCAAGTGACTTTTAATTTACTTAATAATGGCCCTAGAGTTCAAGAGTGCTGATTATTGTTATAATTGTTCTATTTTATTATTAGTCATTGTTGTTCATCTCTTACTGTGCCTAATATATAAGTTAAACTTTATCACAGGTATGTATGATAGGAAAAAACAGTATATATAGTGTTCATTCAGTACTATTTGTGGTTTCAGGCATCTACTGGGGGGTCATGTAACTTATCCCCTGTGGATAAGGGGGTGCTACTGCATGTTACCAAACTCATTAAAGGGACTTTGCAGATGTGATTAGGTTAAAGATCTTGAGAGAGGGATTATCGGGATTATCCACATGGGCCCAATTAATCATAAAGGTCTTTATAAGGGAAAGAGGGAGGCAAGAGAGTCAGAGAAAGATATGTGATTAGAGAAGCAGAGTAAGAAAGGTTCTGTGATGTGGGGCCACCAGCCAAGGAATGAGGACAGCTTCTAGAAGTTGGAAAAAGGGTAAGGAAACAGAATAGCCCCAAAGCTTCTAGAAGGAATGCAAGCTTGCAGGCACTTTAATCTGTGCACATTGAGACCCATGTTGAACTTCTAACCTCCTGTACCATGAGATAATACACATGTTGTTTAAGCCACTGAATTTGTGGTGCTTTGTTACAACAGCAATAGGAAACCAATACACAAGTACTCTTGGGCTTACATAGGTCCCCTCTCCCCAATTTCTCTCACACCCTTGCAGTACACTCATTTTGGTTCCTGCCTGGCTCACATGGCCCTGGTATTTGTCCTCATCCCTGAGGGTTCTGTGCCCCACCAGGTCACACATAGCAAAACGGACAAATTAATTCACAAGTGGAAAAGCATATGCATATTAGCAAAAGGCTTCCAGATACAATGGCTTTAAAGAAGAGATGCTAACCCTATGTCCCTGGAAAGCCAGCCAGGAGGGCTACCCTACGTATCCACAGGTAGAGTGTACAAATAAAGCAAAAATAGAGCCAACTAGTGAGAGGCCCTGAGTGTTTAGATTTGATTCTCGAGAGACAAGGCACCTTCAGAAAGTTCTAAGCAGAAAAGTAGCCTGCCCAAGAAAAGAGACAGGGGAGAAGTGCCTCAGAGATGGACAGACACTAAGTTTACTGTGGTTCTAGTATGTTCCAAGGACCAAGGAAGATGCTATGCCTTAATTATTTCACTTATCCTTTGCAACAAACCTGGGGAAAGGTTATCTTTATCTGTGACTGAAGATGAGATTGAAACTCAAAGAAGTTAGTGAGTAGGAGTTAGTGAGTAGTAGAACTGGTTTTGGACCTACTGTACAACACAGGACCCAAAGAAACCCAGAATTCATTGATAAAAATTGTGTATTTATTCTTACATGTTTAAACTTCAGTCACCTTCAAAGTACTCTTCGTTTGATGCAGCACACCTATGGAGATGCTTTTTTCCACTGGTCAAAACAGTTTTTGAACTCATCAATTTGGATGCCTTTTAGTGCTTCTGGTGTTTTTTGTTTTACCTCTTTCACATCGGCGGAACATTTCCCTCTGAGGACTTTTTTCATCCAGGGAAACAAAAAATAGTTGCTCCAGGTGGGAGCAGGTGAATAGGGAGTGTGGGGCAAAGGGATCAGGCCATTTTTTGGTCAAAAACTACTGAACACTCAGCATAGTGTGGGCAGGTGTGCTCAAAAATCACCTCAGGTAATGGGGTCAATGTACTGAAAGAATTGCCAAAAAAATTCACTGAAGCCGAAGAAAGACAGTCTCTTATGACAACGCTAGCTGGTACACTGATGCCGATGGGTTTCTAGACCACTTATCTGGCACAGGAAGACTGTACTACAAGAGGCCCGCTCTCCAAAAAATACAAAAAATAATTTCTTTTGGGGGGGAGGTCCCCCCTTGTATCACTCCAAAGCTTGTCTACAAAACCTCTCTGCTCCCCCTGAGTTTAGTGGGTTAATGAAAAGGGAGACTCCGAATGAGGGAAAGGGTGGTTGAAGGGAGGCCAGCCAAGAGCAGCACTGAGGTGGGCTAGAAAAGACACTACACCTCAGCCAGGGTTTGAAGAGAATCTCATGCTAGGGATGCAGGAAAGAAAGTGAAGTTGAAGGCCAAAAGAATGGCAGTGCCATCAACAGGCGTAAAGCAAGGAAGAAGAATGAATTTGAGTGGGGAAGACTTAGGGAGGCAAAGATAGCTTGGTGCTTTCAGCAGCCGAGGAAAAAAATATTCCTTCGGGCTGTCAGTCTGTAAATTTATACCCACAGATAGACATTGCTGTGCTGCTTTTAGGCAAACATGCTTTTCTTTTGTCTTCCAAACAGTTCAAAGGGGAAGGGAGCCATGGTGTCATCCTCTTTCTGTACAGTCTGATCTTCTCCAGAACATTCGAAAGGTAAATTCTCCAAATGTTTGCACAGGTGTTTTCTATAGAATTGGGATCACATAAACAATGTACTCTTGTGTTGAAAAGTATTTTCATCTCCATATTGGAAACATGAGAGCAGATTTTTTTTTCTAGTGAATACTCTCCTGTTGACAGGCCTTAATCTATGGGGGGAGGGCAAAAAAACTGGAATTAACCTTTGGAGGGTGGGCCCCTTGTAGTACATTCTCCCCGCTAGGTAATTACTTACTGACCCATTGGCGTCAGTGTACCAGCTACTCCTGTAGTGAGAGGTCGCATTTGGCTTCAGTGAATTTTGTTTTGGAGATTCCTTCATCACGTTTGCCCATTTCACGTTGGGTGATTTACGAACACACCTGCCCACACCTCGCTGAATGTTCAGCAGTTCTTTTTTTTAATCAAAACCGGCATGATCCCCTATGCCCCACCCTCCCTATTCACCAGATCTCACCCCAAGTGACTTTTTTTCTTTCCCTGGATGAAAATCCTCAAAGGGAAACGTTCTTTGCCAATGTGGAAGAGGTGAAACAAAAAAACAGCAGAAGCACTAAAAGGCAACCAAATTGATGAGCTCAAAAACTATTTTGAGCAGTGGAAAAAGCATCTTGATAGGTGTATTGCATCCAACGGAGAGTACTTTCAAGGTGATTGAAGTTTAAACATGTAAGAATCGATACACAATTTTTTATAAATAAATAAATGCTGGGGTTTTTTGGTCCCCATCGTACAGTTGGTTTGGCCATGTTGGTGGGCAAGTGGACATCATTAGTCAAGTTTGAATCTGTTCTTTTAGTACATTGGTGTCCTTTTCCTTGTGGTTGTAAATACTGGCGGATGATACCAAAGCTTACTTGGATGAGTTTCATAAATAAATATATTCTGTTATTTGGTTCCACAATAAAACATATCCTCCAATATTTATCTTGTCTCTGTGATATGCAAAGCCCTGTTCTTGGCACTGTGGGAAGAGTACCTATAAGAGAAGGTGTGGCCCTGACCTGCAGATTACAGTCAGAGAAAGACAGGGGGTGTATATGGAGAGGCCATGCAGATGCTGGTGGTGTCTGATGTGCCAATTGAGGTGTAAAAAGATGAGTCAGTGGATTCCAGAAGGGGTTCTCCACAGGTAGGGTGGTCAGGGAAGACTTCCTGAGAGAAATGGACTTTCTGCTGGGCCTTGAAGAAAAAGTCACCTTTTGAGAGCCAGAGAAAGATAGAAAGCTCTCAGAAGGGAAGAAGTCAGAGCCTGGAAGCAGAGGTCCTGAAACTCATCTTTTACACACCAGCTTTATGGCCTCTGTTATTTTCAACTCCATACTTGAAGAAATTTGCTTGACAGTTTTATTTCATCAATATGTGTTAAAATACCAACCTCTCCCTAAACATTGATATCCTCTAAATCCTGTGCTATGCTAAAGATAAAATGTATTAAAATAAACACATCACTATTAAAATCATAAAATGTTCATATCTCTGCCATCTAAAATTAGTCCATCCTTTGGGAAACACTGCTGAGTTACAGCTGAAGCCACCAAGACACTCATTGTGTGGACCCAAGTCTTTAAGTCTCATTCACAGAAGGGTGTAACCACCAGTTCCATGAATAGATTTGTTCAAGGACACATACAGTTTACATACCAGTACTTAGCACTTCCCTCTGGGTGACAGCAGGAGCCACATTTAACCTTGACCTTCTACTGTCAAGGGTAAGACCCTGACTCCTGGCCCTTTTGAGAGTCAGAGGGCAGAGGCTGCCCTTCTGCAATCAAGAGATGGGTTCGACAGCCACGCTGGAGTTTTCCGTTTGAACAATCCATTCAGCCCTGACTTAGGTCGGCCCTCTCTGATGTGATCATACGTCACCACCCTGAGCCAAACGTACCTTGTGACATGGGGCAGATAGCTTCTCTGCTAAGTCCAGCATCTCCTGGAGTACACACACAGGGATTCTAATGTGTGAGACCTCTACGTCTTCTCTCTTATCACTCCCCCAACTGCATCCATGCCACCTGCTCACCTCTGCAATCCCAGTCCTAGAGGCTTTGCCTGTGGGAGATGGGAAATGCAAGTGAGCAACCATGACTAAGAGGGCCGATGTAACTGCTGCTCTGTGTCATGGATAGCGAAAGGTGAGGTTGCAGGTTCTGGTGCAGTCATTGTCTCTGACCAGATGCTGATGACTTTTCCCATTCTGCAGACTTCAAAAGGACCTAGATGTCACCACCACTCATCTGTTACAGTCACATGCTGGAGGCTTCCTGTGCAGGCAGGTGAGTTAGAAGACTTTGCCTTTGGCCGGGCTCCATGGCTCAGCCTGTAATCCCAGAACTTTGCAAGGCCAAGGCGAGTGAATTGCCTGAGCCGGTGGGTTCAAGACCAGCCCGTCTCTACAATAAATCAAAAATCAGCTGGGTGTGGTAGCATGCGCCTATAGTTCCGACTACTTGGAAGGCTGAGGTGGAAGGATCACCTGAGTCTAGCAGGTTGACGCTGGGGTAGCCATGAGTATGCCACTGCACTCCAGCCTACATGATAGAGTGAGACTTCAACTCAAAAAAAAAAAAAGACTTTTTTTTTTTTTAAAGAGATGAGGTCTTGCTATATTGCCCAAACTTGTTTCCAACTCCTGGGCTCAAGTGATCCTCCTGCCTTGGTCTCCCTAAGTGCTGGGATTACAAGCATGAGCCACCATTTCAGCCCCAAGATTTTGTCTTTCTTTTGTGGAACCTGAATTAGGCTTGTTTTTAATTAAGCTTATTCTCTCTTTAAGCAAAGAGTGATCAAGTTATCTTTGAAAGACAAAGTGGATGCTATCCTGGGTTGTATCAGTCTACCTTCCAATTTCCATAACAGTCCTCACTAGTTTATCTCTGAGAGCCCTACATCTCTGAAATTCTAGAAACTTTAGAAAATATCTTGACAGGACCCACCAGGAATACCTAATAATGGAAAGAAAAGTGTTATAAAGACATCTTAGCTTCACGCTTAAGTTACAACTATGGAAACCAATGTTTAAGTGAAACATAAAGGGAGGAAAGGCAGTGAGGTCAGAGAGAGTTATGGGATAAGGTTCACGAAAAAAGTCAATAAACTCTTATCTTAAAAAATGTTGGGACATATATTTTTCTAGAACTTTGTGATTTAACTCTTTTCAGTAAAAAGAGTAATATTAGAAAGGAAAAAAATTGGCTGGGCACAGTGGTTCACGTCTGTAGTCTCAGCACTTTGGGAGGCTGAGGCAGAAGGATCACTTGAGCCTCAGAGTTCATGACAGACTGGGCAACACAACAAGACCTTGTCTCTATGAAAAATTTAAAAAGTAACTGGGCGTGATGGTGCATGTCTGTAATCTCAGCTACTCAGGAGGCTAGGGCGGAAGGATTTCTTGAGCCCAGGAGCTTGAGGCTGCAGTGAACTCTCTGATGATGCCACTGCACTCCAGACAGGACATTGAGTGAGACACTGACCGAAAAAAAAGAAGGAAAGAAGGAAATAATTAAATTCTTATTTTGTTGCTACCTAAAATGTAAATATTTGTAAAATATGCCATCTAGGCAGTTCTGAACATGATTTTAACTGGAAGAGCAAGCCCAAATGTCTTCAATGGCTGTGAGAAAGGGAAATCCCGGGAAATATTACATGGAGTCCTGGCCCGTAGTGACATCGGCTATTTGCAGTGGGGGAAGGATGCCTCAGAAGATGACAGACTCTCACAGGTGAGTGTGTTCTGATCCTTAACCACACAACCAGAATGTCAATACTGTAGCATTTTTAAGTCTCTATATTAAGGTAATTCCAACCTGAGTCTACTTTTTCCTTAACTGCCTTCCTGCATACCTCTCTCCCATCACAGACATTCATGTTCTAAATGGAAATATCCAAGTCTACTTGCTTCATTTTTTTTTTTTAGTTGACTCAAAGTCTCTGTCACCCAGGCTAAAGGTCAGTACCACGATCAAGAGTCACCACAGCTTTGACCTCCTGGGATCAGGTGATTCTGCCTCAGCCTCCTGAGTAGCTGGGACTACAGGTGCATGCCACCATGCCCAGCTCATGGCTTTGAGAGGCAGCTCAGTCTCCCAAAGTGCTGGAATTACAGATGTGAACCACTGTATCCAACCAATTCTTTTTATTTCAAATATTACTCTTTTTACTAAAAAGAATGTAATCATATAATACATAATATATCTCCTGAGCATTTGTTAAGACCATAATTTATTGGCTTTTTTTGTGAACCCCAACCCATAACTCCCTCCGTGTCCCACTCTGACCTCATGTAGAGATGAGATCTTGCTATATTGCCCAGGCTGGTCTCAAACGCCTGGGCTCAAGCAATCTTCCTGCCTAAGCCTCCCAAAGTGCTGGGATTATAGGCGTGAGCCACTATGCCTGGCCTCATATTTTTATTTTACATATTTTATATAGAAAGAGTATAGGTAATACAAAAATACATTTTATTTATTTATTTATTTATTTATTTATTTATTTATTTATTTATTTATTTATTTTAGTTGGAGTCTCACTCTGTTGCCCAGGCTGGAGTGCAGTGGCACGCTCACGGCCACCCCAGCATTGACCTGCTGGGCTCCAGCGATCCTTCCGCCTCAGCCTTCCAAATAGCCAGCACTACAGGTGCGTGCTATCGTGCCTAGTTAATTTTTTATTCTATTGTAGAAAGGAGGTCTTGCCAAGTTGCCCGGGCTGGTCTCGAACCTGTGGGCTCAGGCAATCCACTCGCCTCAGCCTCCCAAAGTACTGGGATTACAGGTTTAGCCACTGAGCCTGACCCGTAAATACATTTTAAAATCAATATTTGAAATATACAGACAAAGGGAAAGTCCCTTTTCATCCCCATGTAGATACAGAGCCCCTTCTCAGAAATACTTTCACCAGCTGATGGAGCCTCCCAATCCTTTATTTATGCAAATGAATGCATGTATTCTACACACTGCTCAAAGCTTTAAAAAAAACTGAAAAAAAGGAACCCCCACTTATGAAATTCCTGTCAAAAGCTTTCTAGTACAACCAGAGAATTAAGTAAGATGTGATTCTATAAAAACAAACAGCAGAGAGAGTGAGAAAGCAAATACGCCTGCCCCAAACCACAAATCAAAGCTTGCTTCTGTAGTATGTTCACAAAAATGTTTATCCTGAAACCCATGGAAGGCAAGGCAGATTCTGTCAAAAGCAACACCTCTCTGGAGTGTCCTTGAAACCAGCTGGGATGTAATTTAATGTGACAGGGGATGTAGGGCCCCCCAGGCCTGCCGTCCACCTCTCCCAAACACCAGCAGCAGACAAGACCTCCCTGCTCAACACCTCTCCTGGCTACAGCTCTGAATGCCTTTTGTGTGTACAGGGCTTCACACCCCCCCAAGGTACTTTGACAGCCATAACTTCATCAGTCTCCCCTTCTCCTGTTGTCTCCAGCTACTAAGTGTTATTCATGAAATCAGCATCAGGCAACACATACCTAACGGTGTGTCTAATGGTATCAGAAAAATAGTGTCTGACTATAACAGAGTTGCTATAATTTGTGTACAAGTGTGTTTTAAAAGTTTGGGTTGGGTGCCGTGGCTTGTGTCTGTAATCCTAATACTTTGCTGAGGCAAGGAGGGATCACTTTAAGGCCCAAGAGTTCAAGACCAGTTTGGGCAACATAGCGAGACCTCGTCACGCCCAATAAAACCCAAAAACCTCAGAAAATTAGCTGCAAGCTTGTAGTCCCAGCTACTAGGGAGATTGAGGCAGAAGGATCGCCTGAGCCCAGGAGGTCGAGGCTGTAGTGAGCCATGAGCCATGCTACTGCATTGCAGCCTGAGGGACAGAGTGAGACCCCCAACTCAAGTAAATAAATAAATAAACAAGCAAACAAACTCAAGTTTGCTTATTATTCCTTGAGTTTGTTCTCTTGGTCCAGCATAGAAAAATGAGAAGTGACAGATAAGGTAAAAAGCAAAAGAGGCCAGATTCAGTGGCTCAGCCTGTAATCCCAGCACTTTGGGAGGCCAAGACAAGTGGATTGCCTGAGCCTGTAGGTTCAGGACCAGCCCAGGCAACTTGGCAAGACCTCATCTCTACAATTTAAAAAAAAATTGCCAGGCTCGGTGGCTCAGCCTGTAATCCCAGTGCTTTGGGAGGCTGAGGTGAGTGGATTGCCTGAGCCCGTGGGTTCGAGACCCACCTGGGAAACTTGACGAGACCTCATCTCTACAATAAATAAAAAAATTAGCCGGGTATGGTAGCGTGAGCCTATAGTTCCAGCCTGTACTTCCACTTGGAAGGCTGAGGCGGAAGGATCGCCGGAGCCCAGCAGGTCGAGGCTGCAGTGGCCAGGAGCGGCCACTGCATTCCAGTCTGAGTGACAGAGTTAGACTCCAACTCAAAAAATAATAATAATAAAAAATTAAAAATTCTTTTTAAAAAATTAGCTGGGTGTGGTAGTGTGCGCCCATAGTTCCGGCTACTTGAAAGGCTGAAGCAGAGGGATCACCAGAGCCCAGCAGGTTGACACTGGGATGGCCATAAGCATGCCACTGCACTCCAACCTGGGCGACAGAGTGAGACTCCAACTCAAAAAAAAAAAAAAGTAAAAGAAATAAGCCTAATTCCATTCATTCCTCAGGGATCGATATTTTCAGAAATTCTTTCTTTTTCTTTCTCATGTCAATGTCTTATTTTCCTCTTCTGAAACCTGCTTTTCTCACTTAACACAAATATCTTTAGATGTCAATGAGTATGTGACCCCTTTTGTGTTTAAAGAATGCAGAGTTTCATCGTATGAATGGGAAAGGCTGTACTTTGAATATATCTTGGACAGAGAATGGATTGGCAGGTGCTATAACGTGTCTAATCACCTTCTCCAGATCATTTGGGAATTCATCTTAGAATTTCATTTACATAATCAAGAGGAAACATAAGCCAGAGATAGGAGAGTCATAGATTTGTTTTTTACATATTTTCCTTTTCTTTCAACCATACATGGTCCCTTGTTACCCATGGTCTAGCATGCTGTATCTCTCTGAGCCCAGTAACATGCCAAGACTCCATTTGGAGAGCAAGTTTTAAGGGGTGGTGGCACAAAAGTGACAACAGTAATTTCAGTGTTTTGTCCATTATCACAAAAGCTCTCTTATAACATTATTTCACTAGCTCCTCACTGTAAACTAGAAAAGTTTAAATCAGCATTTCTCCTATTTCAGTCACTTGAGTAGGTCATTCAGAAGCTTTGTCATGTCTCTGTGCCACCTCGGCTATTAATTGCTTAATGATTTTCTTTAAATCAACTCACTTAAAATTGATTCTTGCCTTTTCTGTAGCAGTAATATAAGCCAGGGGCCTGATGTGCCAATGACTTTTTCCCCCTGATACACATTTGAATAAATAAGCATTTGTTTTTTAAAGTTCACTTCTTGTGCCACCTACTTTCATGCCACATGCCACCCATGGGCTCACACACACATTTGGAAACTGGGCGTGGAGGCGAGGAAGTTTCCACCACATGTGCAAATAACTGGCCTAGAAATCGGCAAGCTTGGCTGGAGGCCTTACCCCATCTTACACCTTACACCAAGGGGTGTAACTTGGACAGGTTTATCCTCTGAGCCTGTATCCTCACCTACAAACTAGGTGTATCTTCATGCACCTGCAACCTCAGGACTGATGTGAAATCATGAACGTCAAAGCTCGTTAGAAAGTCAAAATGTTCTGCAGACAGAGAAGACCTAATAATAGAAGACAACAAGGCATAATGTGAGAGTGCTTTATTCAGCTATGTTCATTCAGCATGGCTGAATACTAATTGAATATTAATTATGGGGCTCTGGGTCCTGCTACAAAGATGAGTCACACTTGGCCGTACATGGCCATCCACACATGGATTGCTATAGAAAGTGTATAGGCAAGCCGGGCTCGGTGGCTCAGCCTGTAATCCCGCACCTTTGGGAGGCTGAGGTGAGTGGATTGCCTGAGCCCGCGGGTTTGAGACCCTCCTGGGCAGGCGAGACCTCATCTCTACAATAAATAAAAAAAATTAGCCGGGCGTGGTAGCGCGCGCCTGTAGTTCCAGCTACTTGGAAGGCTGAGGCGGAAGGATCGCCGGAGCCCAGCAGGTCGAGGCTGCGGTGGCCAGGAGCGGCCACTGCACTCCAGTCTGGGTGACCGAGTGAGACTCCAACTCAAAAAAAAAAAAAAATGTATAGGCAATAAATGCTAGAGAGCAGTGATGTCAACCCTGCTGCACTCTGAAATCACCTGGAGAGCTTTTCAAATGATCTGTGCCCAGGGCATCCCCCAGAGCAGTGTTAGCCTCATGAGTGTGAATCCTGTGTAGTCAAGTGTGGCCCCACCTTTGGTTTAATGCTCTGGTGTCTGGTGTCACCGTCTTGAAATTGTTAATAATTTTTGAACAAGGGCCCCGTATTTTCATTTTTTACTGAGCCCCACCAATTATGTAGCCAGACTCTGTTTTATTTGGCCTGGGGATCACCTGGACAGCTGATGTTTTTAAGGCCCAAGGGAATTCTCATGTGTAGTGAGAATTAGAAATCTCTGTTCCAAAGCCGGGCTTCTGAAGCTCAGCACCATGGAAACTTCTGACTCAATAATTTTTTATGCTGGGGTTGTTCTCTGCAATGTGGGCCGCTGAGCAGCATCCCTGGCCTTTACCCACTAGATGTCAGCAGTCATGGCCCCCGTGTGACCATCAAAAATGTCTCTAGACATTTCCAAGTGTCGCCTGGGGGAAAATAATACCCCTAGTTGAGAACCACTGGAAGGAGAAAAAAGTCTCTTTAGGTTTAGCTGATTGAAGCCATGGTGTGCAGAATTGGGAAACTATTTCAAATGACTTCACAAGAAAGAGTCTATCTTCTTTCAGTTGGTACCAGAAAGGTTGATAGCTTTCTGTTCCTTTTTAACATTTTCAGGGCTTTGGGAACAAAGTTTCAGGCTTTATCTTAAATTAAAATTAAAGAGGTGTTTGTGAAATAGCTACTAAGTTGCTCTGAGGAGAGGGACTATATAAGAGAACATGCAGAGAGAGACAGAAAGACAGAGAGAGACAGAGAGCCAGTGAGTCAAGAATTCACAGGGATTCTGCACCCCTATTTTTTTCTGGATCACATTTCTTTCTACACAAGTCAGCTCAGACCAATAGAGCTGCTAAGTCATGCTCTCTAGAAAATTACCCACAAAGCCTGAAATATCCTCCAGTGAGAAAGTGAATATTTGCCAGGATCTTAAAGTCAGTCAAGAGGCCACAGCACAAGGTAAAAAATGAGAACTTTCCCACTGGGAAGAGGGCAAAATGTACCAGACAACAGGACCACCATCCAAATGCCTGTTCACTAACTTCAGCAGGGCCAAGGGAGCAAATGGCCCAGGTTAGCTTTAAAATCTGCATAGAAACCCAATCTACAACGCTTTCCTCTTTTTGAAAAGTGACTAATGTGGCTTTTCATCCTTTTTTCTTGGACTGCATATTCTTTCCCCAGAGAGACACCTATGAATCCTGCCCTCCGTGAAGATGACCTGAAAGTGTACACTAATGACTTGAAACCCTGAGGATGTTTATTATGTTGTCTCTGTCATGCACTTGGAGTTTGGCTTTAAAAAAATAATAAGCCAGGCTCGGTGGCTCAGCCTGTAATCCCGCGCCTTTGGTATGCTGGAGTGAGTGGATTGCCTGAGCCCGCAGGTTCGAGACCCGCCTGGGAAACTTGGCGAGACCTCATCCCTACAATAAGTCAAAAATTAGCCAGGCGTGGTAGCACGTGCCTGTAGTTCCAGCTACTTGGAAGGCTGAGGCGGAAGGATCGCCGGAGCCCAGCAGGTCAAGGCTGTGGTGGCCGGGAGCGGTCACTGCACTCCAGTCTGGGCGACAGAGTGAGACTCCAACTAAAAAAACAAACAAACAAACAAACAAACAGCTTAAAGAGCAAATGCAGACTGGTGGTTAGTTTTCTTACTTGAACTCCTGAGATGTAGGAATATGTTAGATACATGCATACAAAGCTGATTTTACCTGAAGGAGCTTTTTTATTCTTTCTACATCAGCTCATTATGTTAGAATAAAAGCAACCCATATTCATATAAATTGTTGAAATGTATATATATAGTTGAATATATATGTATAATTTTTTTAAAGATAGGGTCTCCCTCTGGAATGTAGTGGCATGATCATGGCTCACTGCAGCCTCAAACTCCTAGGCTCAAATGATCCTCCTGCCCCAGTCTCCTGAATAGCTGGGATTACAGACACATGCCTGGCTAATTTTATTATTTTGTAAAGATAAGGTCTCACTATGTTGCCCAAGATAGTCTTGAACTCCTGGCCTCAAGCAACCCTCCCACCTCTGCCTTTCAAAGTGCTGGGACTACAGACATAAGCCACCACACTCGGCCTAAGTTATTGAAATAATTTTATATACATACACGTGTGTGTGTGTGTGTGTGTGTGTGTGTGTGTGTGTGCGCGCATTTCTCATTATCCTTGACAGATTATATTTAATGGAAGTCTACATGAAGCTTATTTATTCATTGTAGCACTAATAACCATGTGCATTGAAGCCCTCTCTGAGTCTCTTGCAATGATGTCTTATTTCGTTTAATTCTTATTTCCACTCCAAGACATAATCGATGTTAAGTATGATGTGTGTTGCTTGGTCGTTCATTTTAGAGATGTGAAAAACCAGGCCAAGGAAGACATAGGACTTTGTCCAAAGCCATTGCTCAGCAAGTTTCAGGGTCAGGGTTATAAACCCAGTTCTATCTATATTCAATGACCACGTTCTGTCCACTGGGCCAATCATCATCCTCTTTGCTTGTTTTCTGATAAAGTGGCAAATATGTAAATGCCAGTTCTTGAAATGACACTCTATCAATAGTGCTTTTATAATGTATTATACTTGGATATAGATATAGATTTATGATATAGGATCTATAATATCAATGAGAAGTATACTGACATTGGACTATAAAGTTTAGAGGGTGGCAGATTGTGGCTAGGTTTTAGACTGCCTGACAGTCTGTGCTCAACAAGCTATTGCTTTATCCACTAACTTCTAGGCTGCAGTAGTTGTGAGTTTACATTAATTATGAGCCATGGGTACTTGGGGTGAGCCCTCTCCAAGGGGTTTGCCCCCTTGCCTCCTGATTTGGCAGATAGCATCTGTCAGGTATAGGGAAATTCTCAACCCTAGAAGCCAAGCTCAGTGGTGCTCAGAGATGCACTAACCCGAGGACCGTCTGATTGCAGTGTACCCAGAAGTGTCATATTTCACAATATCCTAGCATAGAATTGAAACACCTTGCAGAGCAGAAGTTTATTCAGGAAACAACATAATACGCTTCCAGAACAGTGCTCTCTGTCACTGGATTGAAGACCCTCACACCACTGCCCTTTCTTTCTGCTCCAAGGTGTGGTGATCTTGTATGAGACCTGTGAAAATGCCAACTAGGAATGTAAGTGCTTTATGGGTATTATTTGTCCGTACTGATCATAAAAACCTAATATAAGAAAGACTTCTGGGTTCAAAAGAAAACCAGCGTGCTGCCTGACAGCCAGAGTCTGCTGTCAAGGTGAAACCCATCCTGTAACGAGGCTTCTGTCTTTCCCAAGTAAATCTCTCCTTACTCTGCAATAAAATTGCAGAGATTGCAAAAACATGTGTCTTTCAGTCCCAATGTCACAGCCCAGTGGGTGCGATTTAAAAAAAAAACAAAAGATAGCATTCTCATTAGATGACATGGCAAGCCCCTCCCCCACCCCAAGCCCACCAGACTGATGGCCCCTACAGGACACAGCCAGTTAGCTATGAGATGGGACAGTGTGTTGAGCTCTCCCTGTTACTTTTCTATTTGAAGGTACAGGTTTGCATGTGAGTTTCTAATACCTAAGTGAGAGTATACAGCAGTTTGAGTCTAATACCATCTGGAAAGCCTTAGGAGGTTCACATTATCTTCACACCTGCCACTGAGAAGAAAAAGCAACTCTGATTTCTAGAAGGGACTGGAGCCATTTAGGTCTTGCCAGAATGACTCCCACGGCAGCCCTGGCAGTGCACACCACTCTCCCAGTCGTGCTGTCTTCCTCTCGTGTTTCCTTTAGAGTCTGAGAAGAAATTCAGTAACAAACATACCAGTGAAGCTCCACCCACTGCACTCGCCACTAAGTCACAGAGGCAGGCCCCTGCAAACACGGACTCATTTGTCTTTACAACATACCTGCAAACTCAGAGAAGTTACATCAAATCTGTATTCCACAGGGTGCAGTGGCTCACGCCTGTAATCCCAGTACTTTGAGAGGCCGAGGTGGGAGGACTGCTTGAGAGCCCAGGAGTTCAAGACCAGCCTGGGCAACATAGCAAGACCTTGTCTCTCCAAAAATTCCAAAAATTAGCCGGGCATGGTGATGCTGGCCTGTAGTCCTAACTACTCGGGAGACTGAGGCAGAAGGATTGTCTGAGTCTAGGAGGTAGAGGCTGCAGTGAGCCATGATCGTGCCACTACATCCCATCCTGTGCAACAGGGTGAGACACCGACTCAAAAAAAACAAAAAAATCTGTATTCCAGGTGGCAGAGATGAGAGCCAAACCATTAACAGTTAAGCACAGGAATTGTCACCAAGAATCAGCATAGAAAGCACAATGTTCCCAGCATCTTTCTCCTGTTCACGTTACCAGCCTGGGACCTTGGGACTTGCAGTATCAGGCGCCATTGTTCTAGACAGAATTTTTAAAAATTACATGAGCTCAATTCTTGCCCTTTGGTGTACAGAATTTGTCCATCCTCCTTCCTGTCCTTGTAATTTTATGTTGCCTTAAAAGATGTATGTTGTGGAAGACTTGATTGGTGCATGCAACTACTGGGCTTATTACACAATGAGTGAACTTAAGGAGAAAGGTATTTTATTTATAGCACCACTGTATCACAATTTAATTTCCTTTTTACCATGGCAACATGTACAAATTCAGCATTGGTGGAATCCTACCAATAAAACATATTTAGAATCCTGCTTTTGGGGGGGTAGCTGGTAAACTGTGTCTATCCAAAGGCAATACAAATGCTTCAAACAAAAAACTGCAGTCAAACTGCTTATATGGTTTGCCAAGGAAAGAGTGGAGGTAATATCTGACTGAATGCAACCGGACAGTGCTTTGTTTTGTTTTTTTGCAGGACTCGCTTTAAACCAGATGTGTTTTCAGTGTCATTTTAAGGCTCACCTCTTAGAGCTAATGCCCAAAGAGCCATCACAGTCATGCATGATGCTTCTCTTCTCACCAGAATCTCTCGAGGCCAGTGAGGCTCTCTCTGCCCAGGCAGCCTGAGATCTCTATACATGGCGGAAGGTGGAAGAGGGTTGTACTAATTCATTTTCCTCCTGCTGAAACAAGATCTTGAGTAGCTTTGAATTCAGGAAAGAAAACTGTTACACTGTTGTATAAAGTAACAATAGTGTGGCAACTTTATCTGGCAGAGTTTGTTTATTCCTGCCCAGGTGAATTTTGCCTACATTAAGTGAAATGATATCATATATGTCTGTCTTGTTGCATCCATCCAGACATAATATATAGAGACATTCATTAGTTTAAAACTGGTCAGAATAGCCACCTGAAGTTCAAATGGAATTACAAACAGCCCTCAACCTCCTAGTCAGTTTATCTGAGTTTTTCATCCTTAATAATTCCACGAATTCCAAGTCCTCCTGCCTATCAGGGTTTTGTTTTTGTTTTTGTTTTTTCCTTTTTCTTTTTTAGTCGGGTTCTCACTCTGTTGCCCAGGCTGGAGTACAATGGCACGATTACCACTTACCACAGCCTAAACCTCCTGGGTTCAGCCTTCCACCTCAGCCTTCCAAGTAGCTAGGACTACAGATGCGTGCTACCACCCCAGCTAATTTTTTGATGTTTTGTGAATACAAGGTCATGCTATGCTTTCCAGGCTGGTCTTGAACTCCTGGGCCCAAGCAATCCTCCTGCCTTGGCCTCCCAAAGTGCTGGGATTACAGGCGTGAGCCACCATACCCAGCACATTTCAATTACATATAATCTGGTTTTTTTTTTCTTTTGAGTTGGAGTCTCACTCTGTCACTCAGGCTGGAGTTCAGTGGCATGTTCACAGCCACCACAGCCTTGACTTCTTGGGCTCAGTTGATCCTTCTGCCTCAGCCTTCCAAGTAGCTGGAACCACAGGTGTGTGCCACCATGCCTGGCTAATTTTTTTATTTTTTTGTAGAGACCGGTCTCACCATGTTGCTCAGACTGGTTTCAAACCCCTGAGCTCAGGCAATCCTCTCTTAATACAGAAGGGTGTCATAGGGACCTAGGAAAGAAAGTATGTATTTTATAACTAATGAATGGTTACAAAGTTATTTGGAACTTGGGGGTGGATGTCTGGAACTTAAACACATGAGCTGCTTCAAGGCACATCCTCTCTGTGTTATTTCCCAGTGGACTGACTTACCCCATGTTTGAGATGGAAGATGCTCATGTTATACTCAGCCCAGAGGGACTGATTCTAGTCTGAGTAGATGAGTACCTCCTGCACTCACTATGAGTGTGTCCTGATTGGGGGACCAGGCTTGCACCTGTTTTTAAGTTCCCAACTAAAGCTGAGGTTATTTTTTTAAGCACAGTACTCTAATTTTTCTGTGATAGCTAAAAGTGAAAGGCTTAAAGACAAAAGCATCCCTGATTCACCCACTCCCCCACAACAAAAGAATTTAAACGGAAGGAAATGAAGAGATTTGAATAGAACTATAGAGAAATCAAAATGTCAAGTTATTAGCCTTTAATACGTGGGTTTATAAAGCACGTGATAATTTTTCAAAGCTGGATTTCCACAGAGCAGAATTTGTTCCCGAACAAACAGTACAACTCTGAGGACTGAGAAGAAAAGATATAGAATGGCAACACTGGATCCTCCAGTTATAGGAAGAAATGCCACACTATGGGGCCCAGTAACGCTCCTTGACATCACATGGAAACCATAGGTTTTTCCATGTAGTTAATTTTGTCTCTTCAAGTAGAAAATAATCATTTTTAACAGTTTTTAAAAAAATTGTTTCAATAAATGTTTTTAATATGCTTCTCTACTTCTTTAAACAAAATGGTGGGCTAGGTGTAGTGGCTCATGCTTGTAATCCCAGCACATTGGGAGGCTGAGGTGAAAGGACTGCTTGATCCCAGAAGTTCAAGACCAGCCTGAGCAGCACAGTGAGACCTCATCTCCACAAAAAATTAAAAATTAAGCCGGGTATGGTGCCATGTGCCTGCAGTCCCAGCTACTCGGGAAGCTGAGATGGAAGGATTGCCTGAGCCCAGGAGGTGCACTCCAGCCTGGGCCACAGAGTGAGACTCCGACTCAAAAATAACTACATATATACATGGATACATACATACATACAAACTAATAGATACCATTTCTAGAAATGCACTGCCATGTCATGTCACCTTCAGGGGCTACTGAAGTATACAGAACCAATAATGCCCTTTTTCGACATCCCACCCCACTAAAGTTTTGGGAGTAGAATTAGCCAACTATCAGAATTCAAGGATGAATGGACAGTTGCTTGGGAAAAACTGCTAAAAAGCTGCTGTGTGAGAACATCTTCACAACTGATTTACATGTTAACCTGTAATATATGTGTAGACATGTAATGTGTGTGTGTTCCCCTCATTTTCCAGAAGCTTTTTCTCTATTTTGTAAATATTCTAAATGGTTGGTATTGCCAGAAGTCTGACTATTCACCTGCTAAAGGAAATACTGCCCTATCTTGGGGACAGAAGTAGATACACTACTCAATAACAAAGACAGAATTAGAGTTCTCTTATTCCACCACTACACTACTTCAGTGTATCTATTTATTCTTTACCTTACTTCAAAATCAAACAGAGATCAGGCGTGGTGGCTCACATCTGTCATCCCAGCACTTTGGGAGGCCAAGGCAGAAGGATCGCTTGAGCCCAGGAAGTTAAGACCAGCTAGGGCAACATAGCAAGACCTCATCTCTACAAAATAGTCAAAAAATTAGCTGGGACATGCCTGTAGTTCCAGCTACTCAGGAGGCTGAGGTGGAAGTATCACCTGAGCCCAGGAGGTCAAGGCTGCTGTGAGCCATTAGTGTGCCACCGCACTCCAGCCTGGGTGACAGAGTGAGACCTCAAACTCAAAAACAGAAACAAAGACAAAACTGAAGTTGTCTCACCCCTCTCCATGAAGCCACCAAAAACTGTCTCCATATACTCCATTAGGAGAAAAACTGCAGAATCACCAGCAAACCAGATCATTCATAAATGCAAATTCATTCATGACGAAGCCTTCATTTCAAACCTTATTCTACGCACAGGGCTCTACACAGCCACGGTGCAAAGAGAAGCCTCGGGGAGCTGTTTTTTGATCATGATGATGTGTCAGGATCTGTCACAATGTGGCAAAACCTCTATAGTCGTCTGTATTCCCCTCCCTCTCCCCCCCAGGTGGGCAGCAGGCTGAAGACGCCCAAGTTACCTGTTTGGCTATGCAGCATCAATGGACATCACAGCATTCTTTTTTGCACGAATAGGCAGCTCTTATCAGACTGGAAGATGGAGCGTCTCTTTGATCTGTACTTTTACAGCGGCCAGCCCTCGCAGGACAAGCCTGTGCATCTTACAATAGGTGAGCATTTCAGGGCCCCAGTGTAGTGGACTTTCATGTGCTCAGAGACACGGCTGCGTGGATATTCAGACTGGCTCTGCGGGAAAAGGCTTAGGGTTTCCTTTCTGAAATGAAGCTGGAGTTTGAATCCCCTGGGCATCGCCCTGTGGGAATTCTAAACACGCTTTCAATAGGAGCAGGGGCGTTAGAAGTAACACAGAGGAGCAAACAACTTTCAGGTAAGAGAAAAAAAACAAAAGATGAAGAGTCAAATTTCCAAAGAGCCTTCTCCAGGGTCTTTCATCTTTGAGCATGAGGGATTTAATTATACCTGAGGAAGGAACTGAGAAAACAAAGGGAAAAGGTGGCTCCAATTGGCCAAATCTATCCCACAAGCAAACACCAGATGATCACCTAGTGATGTAAGTAAACCAACAGATAGTTTCTGTTCAAATCAGTTCAAAACATGTTGAAGAGCCTACCATGTGCCAAGCTCTGGACTGGATACTAGGGAAGCCATGACAAATAGGGCGCAGTCCCAGAAAATCTTTAGGAGTTTCCCATCCCATGGGAAAAGCAGACAACCAAACAGGTCATTTCTTTTCTTTTCTTTTCTTTCTAGAAAGCAGGATTTACTGAAAGAACAGAAAAGCTCCCACAGTGGGAGGGGACCCAAAGGGGTTAGCCCAGGTCATTTCATTTCAATGACAACCCCATATATTTTAAAACTCATGAGGAAAAAAGACTAACCTTATAAGACATCTTTAGGCTGGGCTCGGTGGCTCAGCCTGTAATCCCAGCACTTTGGGAGGCCGAGGCGAGTGGATTGTCTGAGTCCACGGATTCGAGACCAGCCCAGGCAACTTGGTGAGACCTCATCTCTACAATAAATAAAAAATGAGCTGGGCACAGTAGCATGCTCCTGTAGTTCCAGCTACTTGGAAGGCTGAGGCAGAAGGATCACCAGAGCCCAGCAGGTTGGTGCTGGGGTGGCGGTGAGTGTACCACAGCACTCCAGCCTGGGCGACAGAGTGAGACTCCAACTCAAAATAAATAAATAAGATATCTTTAAACACTGGCCCCTAGGGCAAGGCGTTAAAACGTGAACACAGAGGCTGGGCCTGGTGGCTCACACCGTAATCCCAGCATTTTGGGAGGTCAAGGAAAGAGGACCTATACCTGGTTGTAGGTGTGACATCGTGGTCCTGAGAGATGCATTACACAGCTTAATAACATATACATCCCAAATTACACAACAACCCTGGTTACCACTGATTTATTCTATATGGGACATACCTTTTTTTTAGGGGTTGGAGTCTCACTCCGTTGCCCAGGCTGGAGTGCAGTGGAACACTCATGGCCACCCCAGCATCGACCTGCTGGGCTCCGGCGATCTTTCTGCCTCAGCCTTCCAAGTAGCTAAAACTACAGGTGTGCGCTACCACACCCAGCTTATTTTTTATTTATTGTAGAGATGGGGTCTTGCCAAGTTGCCCAGGTTGGTCTCGAATCCACGGGCACAGGGAATCCATTCGCCTTGGTCTCTCAAAGTGCTGGGATTTTAGGCTGAGCCACTGAGTCCGGCCCTATACGGGACATTTCAACATATTTACCCGAATCCACCTCTGCTTCACCAGTTCTAGGAACACAGCTTGCTGAGCTCGACTCCTGCTCACCCACTCTTTTGCTCCTCTCTAGTGGCTTCTTCTGCCATGGCATCTGTAGACTTCAGTCTAAATGTCGGTTGTTCTTTCCTCAGATACTCACTCCCATCACTGGGAAAGGGACCAACAGGAAGACAGACATGGATCAGGAAGACGGTTTTCTCCAGTGGAGATGGCAATCAGAACCAAGTGGAGAGAGGCCACCATCAACTGGAGTGGGACTGTTCCCTTCTTCTAAAGAAAAAACTAGACTGTGCAATGAAGTCTGAGGTATCAGAACAGGTGGGAGGCAAACGCCTAATGTGGAGGAAGGTCATTTTATTTCTACATTCTTCATTCATGAACACCACCCAAAAGTAACTTTTTTTTCTTTTTCTTTTTCTTTTTGAGTCAGAGTCTTACTCTGTTGCCCTGGCTGGAGTGCAGTGGCACACTCACAGCCTCGACCTGCTGGGATTAGATGATCCTTCCTCCTCAGCCATTCAAATAGCTGGAACTACAAGTGCGAGCCACTGTAGTTAGCCACCTGGCGAATTTTTTTTATTTTTATTTATTTATTTATGTTTATTTTTATTTTTTAGTTGGAATCTCACTCCATTGCCCAGGCTGGAGTACAGTGGCACACACGCTCATGGCAACCCCAGTGTCGACCTGCTGGGCTCCCGTGATCCTTCAGCCTCAGCCTTCCAAGTAGCCGGAACTATAGGCAGGCGCTACGATGCCCAGCTAATTTTTTGATTTTATTGTAGAGATGAGGTCTTGCCAAGTTGCCCAGGCTGTTCTCAAACCTGTGGGCTCAGATAATCCCCTCACTTCAGCCTCCTAAAGTGCTGGGACTACAGGCTTGAGCCACGGCGCCAAGCCTAAATTTTTTATGTATTATAGAGACAAGGTCTCACCAAGTTGTCCAGGCTGGTCTTGAATCCCTGGTCTCAGGCAATCCTCTCGCCTTGGCCTCCCAAAGTGCTAGGATTACAGATTTCAGCCACTGTGCCCAGCCTTTCTTTTTTTTAATCTCTAGTAAACACTTTGCTATGAGTGTTGTAGGAAAAACATAGACCCTTACATCAGGGTCACCAGGGTCTGCATGGTGGCTTCCCTGTAGTCACATAGACTGGTTTCTTTATTTTATTTAAACAGAAAGTGAAGGCTAGATGCAGTGGCTCATGCCTGCAATCCCAGCTCTTTGGGAGGCCAAAGAGGGATGATTGCTTGAGCCAAGGGGTTTGAGACCAATCTGAGCAACATAGCGAGACCTTGTCTCTACAAAAAAATAAAAAATTAGCCAGGCGTGGTGGTGTGTACCTGTAGTCCTGGCTACTCAGGAGGCTGAGATGGGAGGATCACCTGAGCCCCAGAGAATAAGACTGCAGTAAGTGTGATCGTGCCACTGCATCCCCGCCTGGGCGGCAGAGTGAGATCCAAATTCAAGGAAGAAAGGAAGAAAGAAGGGAAGAGGGGAGGGAAATGAAGTCTCTTCCTTGTGTGCTTTTCAGAATTTGTCTCGTCTTGGTATGGTTCTCCATGAGGATTATGGAAGCAGACACAGCTAGCTTTCATTGGAAAATGAAGTCATCTGTAAGACTCCATCAGCTTTTCAGTTATGGCAAGAACTCAAGCCTTCTTCAAGACTTCCTGGTCTGGACAGCATTCCTTTCCAAGGATACAGCTCACATGCCCACATTAGCAAGTTCTTGTCATTACTGTAGGAAATAGGCTTCTTCAGGCCTGAAGCAGGGGCAATTCCTGGTAGACTGGCAGCTACAGCAGTTGACACATGGGTTGGAGTAGCCAAGACAAGCAGGCAAAAGGAGACATTCTTTTTATCAATACTGTTTGTTTCTTTTCTTCATAAGCTGGATATAAATCCCATAGACAAACAGATAAACTGGGAGGAAAAAGTCTGATTCCTACATAAAATAAAATTATATGTAAAAATTGGCTAGGCACAGTGGCTGACGCCATAATCCCAGCACTCTGGGAGGGCCAGGTAGGAGGATTGCTCGAACCCAGGAGTTCAAGACCAGCCTAGGCAACACAGCAAGACCTTTTCTCTAGAAAAAAATAAAAAATTAGCCAGATGTAATGGTGCATGCCTGTAGTCCCAGGTACCCAGGCTGAGGTGGAAGGATGGCCTGTATACCATGATCATACCACTGCACTACAGCTTGGGCAACAGAGGGAGACCCCAACTCAAGGAAAAAAAATATATAGCTGTATATACAAAAATAAAATATCTTCTTCAGTGTTCAAAGGCAAAAATGATTCCTCTTTTAAATTTTGATAAATTTTATTTTTTATTTTAATTTTAAAGATGTGGAGTACACTTCAAGGTTAGGTATACAAATGTTCATTATGCAGGTACCCTTGTTGATGAGGTGTGTTCCCCCCTCCCCAGGCAGTTTCCCACTAATGCCAATTCCACCCCCCTTCCCTGGCAGTAGCCCACTACTGCCAATTCCTTTCTTATAGTATTATGGTAATTGTTCAAGATCTGTTTATGAGTGAGAACATGTGGTACTCAGTTCTTTGTTTCTATGATACATCACTCAGTATTATAGACTCTAAGTCCATCCAAGTTGCCACGAAGTTCATAATTTTGTCCTTATTTATGGCTGCATAATATTTCATCATGTATATGTACCACATTTTTAAAAATCCAGTCCTCTTTCAATGGGCAGCATGATTGGTTCCATGTCTTTGTTATGGTGAATAATGCTGTAATAAACATGCATGTGGTATCTTTTTCGTAGAGTGATTTGAGTTCCTCTGGTTATATAAATGGAGACTTATATATACCCCATTAACAATCCTAGACAGATCATCAAGACAAAAAAATCAACAAGAAGATCCGGAACCTCAGTGTGATACTTGACCAAATGAATTTAATTGATACGTACAGAACACTTCATCCAACAACCACGGAATATACATTCTACTCATCACCACATGGAACATACTCTAAGATTGACCACGTCCTCGGCCATAAATCAAGCATAAACAAATTTCATGAGATTCAAATACTGCCATATACCTTCTCAGACCACAGTGGAATAAAAATAAATATCAACACCAACAAAGTTCCCCCAAAACCCACAAAGACATGGACACTAAACAGAATGATGCTGAACAACTCCTGGGTCAACACAGAAATCAAAATAGAAATTAAAAGACTCCTGGAGACAAATGAAAACAAAGAAGCATCTTACCAAAATCTCTGGAATGCCATGAAGGCATTAGTAAGAGGGGAATTCATATCTCTATAAACACACATGAAGAAAATGGAAAGAACACAAGTCAACAGCCTAACAAATCACCTAAGGAAGCTGGAAAAGCAAGACCACCAAAACCCTAACTTCAGCAGAAAAATCCAGATCACCAAAATAAAAGCCCAAATCTAAGACATAAAAGACAAAAATACAATACAAAAAAAAAAAATCAATGAAACTAAAAGCTGGTTCTTTGAAAGGATAACTGCGATTGATGGACCCCCTAGCTAGACTGACCAAGAAAAAGAGAGAAAAAGCCCCAAAAAGCACAATCAGAAATGCAAAAGATCAAGTCACAACTGACCCTGAAGAAATACAAAAGATCATCAGAGATTACTATGTACACGTGTATGGAAACAAACTTGAAAACCTAAATGAAATGGAGGACTTTCTGACATCACACAACCTCCCCAGGTTGAAACAAGAAGAAATCGAGACCCTAAATAGACCAATAACAACCCAGGAAATCAACTATGTCATAAGAAAATTACCTACAAAAAAACAGCCCTGGACCAGATGACTTTCCAGCAGAATTCTACAAAACATACAGGGAAAATTACTCTTTTTAGAATACAGTCTTTCCCTGTCCTGTTAAATGCCTACATTTTTTTTCTGAAGAGGTCCACAGAGTAGACACATATTCTTTCTAAAACAAGTGCATGAGAATCATTTAGACATCTTCCCCACCCACCTCACGGGTCTGCCAACTCACAGTCTTAGGGCTCTGTATCCACAATCCAAAGGTTAGTTTCCAAAGAACAGCTTTTCTGCATTCATCCAAATTAATTTATTAAGTGCGCTTTCATTTGGCTCAAAGAATAATGTTTTAACATAAGGACCATGTAGAAAATGAAACTTCAAGGTGAATAATAAAATTATGTCAGAAGAGAAAGGCATCTGGCTTGGATTGCTGATTATAGTCTTTTTATCACTGGTATTTTCATTTTGGATTTCAAATACACTGGACAAATGAGTGGATCCTACTTATTTGGTCTTAGTCTTGGCCGTATTGTCTTTTTCCTGAGGTGTGGACCTGTTTTTTGTTTTATGAACACTGAATTATTTCTTACTAAATCTCTCTTTTGGAGCTGACTGCTAGAAGACCTGGAGCCAAATTAGAAACCACACCAAGTGCATGAGTGAGGAAGCTCTCAGCCGCAAGTAAGAGATCCCGAAGAAGTCTCAGACAGTAAAGACATTCCTGTTGATGTGAATCGTCTAGGGGACCCATGAGCCTGAGACTAAGCACAGGACACTTGATATTAGAACAAATTCAGGGCTCTGTAGGAGAAAGAAAAACAGTGTGGCTGTGGGATACACAACCAGCAATGTCTGCCTGGAAATGTGTTAGCTCTTACAAAAGGTATTTTAAAAACTGACCCCACTCCTGTATACATATTCTGTTCTTACCCTTATTTTTCTTTTGAATTTTTATTTGTTTATAATATATGTTAGTTTGCCATTTTTTATATGTTGTCATAATTTGTGTTAAATTATTCTTGGAACAAATCTATAAATAAGTAAACTAATAAAGGAAAGATTAAGTACCTATGTTTTATATGTGAATGTATAATTTGGATATATAAAGGTATTAATCACTTTGCATGCCAATGTTCTATGAAAATAGCTTTTATTTTATCTTATTAACAGGGTACCCGATAATACTTGGTTTTTCTTTTTTAAGGTAGAGACACATTACTTAAGAGTAGCTAGCCAGGCTCGGTGGCTCAGCCTGTAATCCAGCACTTTCAGAGACTGAGACCAATGATTGCCTGAGCCCAAGGGTTCAAGACCAGCCCGGGCAACTTGGCGAGACCCATCTCTACAATAAATCAAAAAATTAGCCAGGCGTGGTAGTGTGCACCTGTAGTTCCGGCTACTTGTAAGGTTGAAGGGGAAGGATCACCTGGCAGTGAGTGTGCCACTACATTCCAGCCTGGGCGACAGAGTGAGACTCCAACTCAAAAAAAAAGTAGCTAAAGATTTCCTGGGGTCATCAGTTCGCCTTTGAACTTACTGTGTTTTGAGAAAAAAACGACTTTAATTGTCCTTTCAGCTTCTGAAATATAAAGTAAGAGAAAGGTATTTGCTCGAAGATGAAGAGATTAATTTTTCTAAATCATTTCCTAAACTGACCCTCTCATTAGTGAGAATGGGCCTTTGAGGTAATAGCAAATATCTTTTTCAGATATCAGCTTGGACTGGTACACTTCACCAAATTGGTGTTCGTTTTTTTGTTGTTTTTTTTTTTGAGTTGGAGTCTCACTCTGTCACCCAGACTGGAGTGCAGTGGCCACTCCTGGCCACTGCAGCCTCGACCTGCTGGGCTCCAGGGATCCTTCCGCCTCAGCCTTCCAAGTAGCTGGAACTACAGGCGTGCGCTACCATGCCCGGCTCATTTTTTGATTTATTGTAGAGATGAGGTCTCGCCAAGTTGCCCAGGCGGGTCTCGAACCCGTGGATTCGGGCAATCCACTCAACTCGGCCTCCCAAAGCACTGGGATTATAGGCTGAGCCACCGAGCCCGGCCAATGTTAGTTCTTAGAGAAGACACGTGAGCCCTTTTTTTGAGTATATTCTCACCAAAGTCACAAAACCACGTAGGACAGTACCGGGAAGCAGGCAGTCCCCAAATTCCCTTCATTTCTCACTGGAAATAACTGTGAAGAATAATTGTCTGGGACCAGTGCTGTGCTGTCCAGGCTATGGGCAACCTTCAGTCGCACCCAGACCTGTTGTCACTGTCTTGCCAGGGCCTTAGAAACGTCATCGTTCATTCATTCAACACTTTTAAACGTCCCTATGTGCCAGGCATGAGTTGGTTGCTGAGAAAACACAGCGAACAAAGCTAGATGTGGCTTCCTCTCCCCCTTCTCTCATGGAACTCGGGCTTTTCTGAGAGACGGCATTCATCAAAACACCACTTTAACAAATATAAACTTGAAAATTGAGGTGTGTTCAGTGGGAAGGGATTGGGGGTGTGTCCATCTTATAATAAAGAACTGAAAGGATAGACAAAGGCATCTCTGAGTAAGATAGGGTCAAGCTTACCCTGATCTCATGAAAATAAATGACAAATGCATTGGCATAAAACCAAAAAGTAGCCGGACGCAGTGCCTCAGCCTGTAATCTCAGCACTTTGGGAGAACAAGGCGAGAGGATTGCCTGCCTAGGGGTTCAAGACCAGCCTGGGTAACTTGGTGAGACCTCGTTGCTACAATAAATTACAAAAGAAACCAGCCAGGCGTGGTGTGCACCTGTTGTTCCAGGTACTTCAAAGGCTGAGGTGGAAGTATTACCTGAGCCCAGCAGGTCGAGGCTGTGGTGGCTGTGAGCATGCCACTGTACTCGAGCCTGGGCAACAAGAGTGAGACTCCGACTTGAAAAAAAAAAATCAAAAAGTGTTATTACAAGACGGGCTCGGTGGCTCAGCCTGTAATCCCGTGCCTTTGGGAGGCTGAGGTGAGTGGATTGCCTGAGCCTGCGGGTTCGAGACCCGCCTGGGCAGCGAGACCTCATCTCTACAATAAATAAAAAAATCAGCCGGGCATGGTAGCGCATGCCTGTAATTCCTGCTACTGGGAAGGCTGAGGCGGAAGGATCGCCGGAGCCCAGCAGGCGAGGCTGCGGTGGCCGGGAGCGGCCACTGCACTCCAGTCTGGGCGACCGAGTGAGACTCCAACTCAAAAAAAAAAAAAAAAAAGTGTTATTACTGGCTTTCAGGAGCTCTCTGAATGCAAGGTGTTTTTAGTCAAATGACCCTTTATGTTAAAAATCAATGAGAGAGGATTATGTTTGAATTAAATTAACCTATTATTTTTAAGATAGGTAGCTTAACTTTAACTCTGTTGTGTGTATTCACATCTCATCTCTTTCCAAGAGGAAGTAATGGCTGATAACTGATGAACCTTCTGGAGAACTTTATAGAGTTTTTGTTATTTTCAGTGATTGAACCCAATTTTTAAAAAGACAACAAAAAATTCACTGCTGTCCACAAGGTGGTGCTGTAAGAGTGACTTTTTCAATCTCATTACCAAATATAACTATCAAAGTAAATGTGGGCAATTTAAGCGCACGCGTGCACACCCACAAACCTTAAATATTTATGAAACTGATGTAATGGATATTTCATGTGGGTGATACTCAGGACTGGTGTCACTAGGCACGGTGGGTAGGACTGCTCTTACCTAGGAGTTATCCCTCCTCTTCCACTCCAATGGTACAGCAGAAACTATAAAGTCAGACCCAAAATATCTTCATTTGCACTGCCGCCTCCCTGATATGGGTCCCACTGTCTCTCACCTGGACTGCTTCCAGTTCCTTTTCCCCACAGCAATTAGTTATCTTTTGGTAATTCAAGTTCGATTATATTAGAGTAATTCATATCATAGTCACCGCAGCCTCCTACTCCTGTCTCAAGGGGTCCTCCTGTGTCAGCCTCCTGAATAGCTGGGACTACAGGTGTATACCACCACACCTGGCTAATTTTTTTTAGGATTTTTTTTTTTTTTTTTGAGTTGGAGTTTCACTCCATCATCCAGACTGGAGTTCCCGGCCACCGCAGCCTCGACCCACTGGGCTCCGGCGATCCTTCCACCTCAGCCTTCCGAGTAGCCAGAATTACAGGGGCGTGCTACCACGCCCGGCTGATTTTTTATTTATTATAGAGATGAGGTCTCACCAAGTTGCCCAAGCGGGTCTCGAACCCGCGGGCTCAGGCAATCCACTCACCTTAGCCTCCCAAAGGCGCGGGATTACAGGCTGAGCCACCGAGCCCGGGTAGGATTATTTTTTTATAGAGCTGAGGTCTTGCTATATTGTCCAGGCTGGTCACGAACTCCTGGGTTTAAGCAATGCTCCCTCAGCCTCCCAAAGTACTAAGATTACAGGTGAGAGCCACCATGCCCGGCCAGCACCTGCAGGGTTTATTTAGCCTTTACTTCCTCTCCTTCCAGGCTCTTCTCACATGACCACTCTCCCGCTCCACCCAGGCCAAGCTTGTCTCCACTTCAGGGACCTTTTCCTGTTGTTCATGCTAACCAACATCCTTCACCCCAACTCCTTTAGGTCTCAAACCCATCTTCAGTGGGGCCGTCTCTGACACCATCCCCCATCTAAAGTAGGTTTCCTGGGTCATCCCTCTGAGCACCTTTCTCTTCTTTATGTCACTCACCCTAGTTGACAATTCTATGCTTACTTGCATGCATAGGTGTTAAATACCCAATGACCCTATAGCCCAGTACTCTCAAACTTTAGAAGCTCAGGATCCCTTTATGGACTTAAAAATTATCAAGGCCCTCCAAAGAGTTTGTGGTTATTTGGGTTATAGCTATTAATATTTACCCTATTAGAAATTAAAACTGAAAAATTGTCATTTATTTATTCATTCATTTAAAGTAACAATAATAGGCCGGGTGCAGTGGCTTATGCCTGTAATTTCAGCACTTTGGGAGGCTGAGGCTGGAGAATTGCCTGAACCCAGAGGTTTGAGACCAGCCTGGGCAACTTGACAAGACTTGTCTCTACAATAAATCAAAAAAATTATCCAGGCATGGTGGCATGCACCTATAGTACCAGCTACTTGGAAGTCTGAGGTGGAAAGATCCCAACAGGTCAAGGTTGTGGTAGCCATGATCACACCACTGCACTCCAGCCTGGGTGACAGAGTGAGACTCTGACTCAAAAATAAATAAATAAATAAATAAAAATAAAATAACAATGATAAAACTTATTATGTATTAACTTAAAATAGTATTTTATGAAAAACAGCTCTATTTTCCAAAGAAGAAAAAAAGTAAAAAGAGTGGCATTATTTTACATTTCTGTAAATCTGTTTAATGGCCAGCTTACTGTGAGACAGCTGTTGTCGCATGACTGCCTCTATGTTCAATCTGTTGTGATATGCTGTTTAAGCTGAAATATATGAAGAAAAATTGACCTCACATAGATTTTTAGTTGAAAAGGGGAAGAAGAATTTAAGAGTTTTGTGACAATTCTTCTTTGATACTACACCAAAACTCTACAAGTGGTCATTTCTTAAGGGTTAGTTACAAAGTGGAAACTGAAACCATGTCAGTGAACTTTTCAAATATGTAACATTAAAATTCATTAGTGGGACCAGGCTCGGTGGCTCAGCCTGTAATCCCAGTACTTTGAGAGGCCGAGGCAAATGGATTGCCTGAGCCTGCAGGTTCAAGACCCACCCAGGCAACTTGGCAAGACCTCATCTCTACAATAAATCAAAAATTAGCTGGGCATGGCAGCGCATCCCTGTAGTTCTGGCTACTTGGAAGGCTGAGGCGGAAGGATCGCCGGAACCCAGCGGGTCGAGGCTGCCATGGCCGGGAGCATGCCACTGCACTCCAGTCTGGGCAACAGAGTGAGACTCCAACTCAAAAAAAAAAAAAAAAAAAAAAATTCATTAGTGTATCTTGCACTTTGAATGGACCTTCCCTTGCATTGATATCATTTGGAAGATACTGGTTCACTGAATTACAAAGATCATTGAATGTTGTCATATTTTACAATACAATATTATAAAGTCATATTAGCTATTACCACCTGTCTCATCAGAAAAGTCTCTAAGTATTGGAAAGCTGTCATTAAAGTATATTACAGGACAGGTATATCAGACAAATCAGACTCTGTCGTGTTCTGGTGTTTCTTCTTCTTGTTATTGTTCCCCAGTTATATCACCTAGTGGGTTTACAAACTTTTTAGCAGCAAAATCTGATTTTCACATGAAATTTTATGCGGAATCCCAACATGCCAAACAGACAGACGCAAAGCTAATAGGGATAAAGCCCAAGGGTTCTGCCTATTTTATCTCCTGTCCCACTCATGGTGCTGTCACAGTCCTCTGCTTGATCCTTAAAGCCCTGCAGAAACCATTGTGAATGCCACTGATACAATTCAATCGTTTCCTGTGGAACTAGATGTATCTTGGTAACAGAAACCCAACCGGAGCTGGCTTCAATAAAAAGGACATTTGTTGACTCACATAATTTGGCAATCTAGGGGTAGTCCTGGCTTTCTGCACAGAGGGACCAAGGAATTCCAACACTGTCTTTGGAACTTGGTCTCTCTGCTCTGCAATCTTTCTTTCTAAGGCAACCATCCCCTCCTACCAGCAAAATGGCCACCCAAACCCTAAGCTTTCATCCTCTGCAGAGAAAGCAATTTTCTTCCAACTATACCACAATAGCTTTGAATCACATGGCTATGCCTGCACCCATCTCTGTGGCCGGGGAAATGTAATGTTCTGTTTGACCAGGCTCTAGTCACCTCAGCATCCTGGAACAGGGGGTGGACTTAGCTCTGTCCAAATCATACTGACCCTCTCGGACAGCAGAATGGACAGTTCCTCAAGGACAGTTAGTGTGCTGTTACAAGAAGTTTACTGGATACTGGACTGACAAGAATGTTCACTCTACCTGCCTTGACCTCTGTGCTCTGATGAAGCTTACCCCCTGTCCTCCCACCCACCAGACATTTGACTCATACGCAACACAAGCACCCCTGGTCCCTGCCTTGATATCCTGTGCTTAGTACTCTTGAATCACCCACAGAGGATGAGATGCCTGCAAGGCAGAGCTGAGGCTAAGGCAGAGCCTGGGGCAAGCGGCAGGCAAGTGAGAATCTAGCTGCAGGAGCTGAGACCTGAACCCCACACCAAAAACAGGTTGTAAAAGCCACAGGAGCACAAGCATACAGAGAGCAAGATCAGCCAGGTGGAAACCACAGAGGTTTCTGAAGTGACACACAGAAGTCTGGGATCGTACTACTGCCCCAACTGGCTTGCAGACCCACTTACTTTAAGATTGCTTGTCTCAGCCGGGCTCGGTGGCTCAGCCTATAATCCCGCGCATTTGGGAGGCCGAGGAGAGTGGATTGCCTGAGCCAAAGGGTTCGAGACCCGCCTGAGCAACTTGGCGAGACCTCATCTCTACAATAAATCAAAAAATCAGCGGGCGTGGTAGCGCATGCCTGTAATTCCGGCTACTTGGAAGGCTGAGGCGGAAGGATCGCCAGAGCCCAGCAGGTCAAGGCTGCAGTGGCCAGGAGCGGCCACTGCACTCCAGTCTGGGCGACAGAGTGAGACTCCAACTCAAAAAAAAAAAAAGACTGCTTGTCCCTACTGTGGAAAATAAGACCACAGCGTGAGGATTAAAATCAGATCCTGCCATCTTCTTAGAAATGTATTGCAGAGTAGAAAAAAAAGGGAATGAACACCAGGTTAGTAGCTAGGTGACCACACTATCCCAGTTCCTTAACCCATCCACATTTTATACGTGACTACAATATTGGACCCAAATACAACTTAACACTCTGACATTTGTCTTGAAAAACTTGATGTGTGGTGTGAAAAGTGGGGGGGAAATGGTTGCACAATCTTGCGAAAGTGAAGAGACAGAAAATGTTGCGGTCATAAATTAGCAAATGTTAACATGCTATTTGTACCTCTTTAGGATACCTAAATAGGAGTGCATGAAGGTTTCTGGTTGCTCCACATTCCTGCCGACATCTTCACCATTTCTGCTGGTTGTATTCTAGCACACTGTGGCTTCAATCTGCATTTCTTGGGTGACTAATAAAGTTGAGCACCTTTTCAAATGTTTATTGGCCATTTTGCTCTCTTCCTTGTGAAAGTGTCTATTCTGGCTTTATGCCTGTTCCCTTAGTGGGTTTTGTCTTTTGTTGTTGATTTATAGAGCTCTTTGCTTTTATGATATAAATACTTGTATTGCAAATATTTTCTTCCACTCTGTGAACTTCTCATTCTGCTAGTGGCATCTTTCGATAAATGGATGCTTTATTGTCAATGTAAATTTGTACAGCCACTTTGAAAAACCATTCAATAGCATCTACTAAAGCTGAACGTATACATACTTTGTGACCCAGCAATTCCACTCCTAGGTAAAAAAATACCTGGCTAAACTGCATATTTATGCTCATTCAAAGACAGGTTTAAGTATGTGTAAGGCAGCATTACTCTCAAAAGCCAAAACTAAAAACAACCCAAATGTCCATCAACAGGAGAATGGATAAACAAAAACTAGAATTCCATATGACAAAATACTTTACAACAATGAGATGCATGAGCCATTGCTACATGCAACTACATGAATGGACCTCACAAACAAAATATTAAGGGTAAGTAGCCAGACAGGAAATAGTATATGCTATATGGTTCCATTTGTATATAGTTCAAAAAAAGACAAAACTAATTTGTGGTGATAAAGGTCAGATTTATTACCTTTGGGGGTAGTGACTAGGAGAGGTATAGGGAGTTTTCTGGGATGCTAGTAATGTTACGTTTCTAACTCTGGGTATTGGTTACATAGTTGTGTCCACTTTGCAAAAATGTATCAAAATTACACATTTGAATTGTATGCTCTTTGTATATGTATATTATAGCTAAGAAAAATATTTTTCTGAAATAGGGCATTTCAAGAACAATGGAAGGGCATTGTGGGTCCAGAAATAAACCATTGTATTTAACTTATGACAAAGAGGCCAAGCAATTCAATGAGGGGAAAGAACAGTCTTTTTAACAAATGGTGGTGGAACAACTGGATATTCATATACAAAAGAATAAAGTTAGATCCCTACTTTACATCCTACACAAAATTTAACTCAAAGTAGCTCACAGACTTAAAAGTAAGAGTGGAAACTATAAGCCGGGCTTGGTGGCTCAGCCTGTAATCCCAGCACTTTGGGAGGCTGAGGTGAGAGGATTGTCTGGGCCCGCGGGTTCGAGACCCGCCTGGGCAACTTGGCGAGACCTCATTTCTACAATAAATCAAAAAATTAGCCGGGCGTGGTAGCACGCACGCCTGTAGTTCCAGCTGCTTGGAAGGCTGAGGTGAAAGGATCGCCGGAGCCCAGCAGGTCGAGGCTGTGGTGGCCGGGAGCGGCCACTGCACTCCAGTCTGGGTGACAGAGTGAGACTCCAACTCAAAAAAAAAAAAAAAAAAAAAGTGGAAACTATAAAACTCAGAAGAAAACAAAGGAGTAAATACGTGCATGAAAAGATCATCAGTATCATTAACTGTGAAACTGGTTTTCTAATTACTGATCCCAAGAGACAATCCCCACAGCATGAAGAGCAGCAAAGATCATTACTATGCCAACCACCAAAGTAGTCCAAATATTTCTGCCCACTGCATCCTGGGCTACAAGTTTTCCTACCTACCCAAGTCCACACACATGCAACAAGTTATATGAAGTGAATTTATTACTTACAGATAGGCAACAAGGGACAAAAGAAGCCTGGCATTCATCAGAGCCAGTTCTCCAATGCTCAGGAAAGTTGCCCAGAGTGGATGAAGTCTTAACTGTGCATGCCCCCCTTGCACAACTGGGCTACCCCAAAAAGAAGTCCACCTGTTATTCAGGGAACATGAATCACTGGACCAAAGCATTGAAGGGCATCTTGTTTCTAGGGGAGAGAGAAACAGGGCCTGCCCAAGATGTTACATTCCCTAGCAGGGACAGGAACAAAGCCTGGGCTATTTCAAGCAGTTTCTCCCTATCTCAGGATGTTGCATTCCCAAAGTATTCAACAATTATTCTGTGAACTACGAGCAAGAAGAGTGGAGAGAAACTGGGTTGGCCAATATTATCTGGAGACTATCAAGCATTAGCCCTTAGGGAACTGCAAATCAAACTCACATGAGATACCAATTCACACCCAGGAGAATGACTATAATAATAATAAAAAAAGACGAGTGTATTAAATTGAATTAAGTTTGGCCTAAACATTTCTGCATACATAGTGAAATGTAACCTACCTTGATGTGTAAACTGACTGTAACCTACTCTTATAACATGTAGCAAAGTCTCAGCCATCCACAGTAGCTGAGTTTCAGCCAATTACAAGCAGCCAACTGTTCAAACTACCTTTGAAAAAGGCACATGCCAAGCTGTAACCAATCCAGTTGTTTCTGTACCTCCTTTGTGTTTTTTGTAGTCAGTTTCCTTTTTCTGCCCATAAATGCTATCTGACAACATGGTAGCCCTGGAGTTATTCTGAACCTATCCTCATTCTGGGGATTGCCCAATCTGTGAATATGAATAATTTCTTACTCAATTAAACTCAAGTTTAATTTGTCTAAAGTTCTTCTCTCTCTCTTTTTTTTTTTTTTTTTGAGTCGGAGTCCTACTCCATTGCCCAGGCTGGAGTGCAATGGTACACTCACGGCCACCCCAGCGTCAACCTGCTGGGCTCCAACAATCTTTCCGCCTCAGCCTTCCAAGTAGCCAGAACTACAGGTGCATGCTACCATGCCTGGCTAATTTTTGATTCATTATAGAGATGAGGTCTTGCCAAGTTCCCTGGCTGGTCTCGAACCAGCGGGCTCAAGCAGTCCACTCACCTCAGCCTCCCAAAGTGCTGGGATTACAGGATGAGCCACTGAGCCTGGCCTAAAGTTCTTCTCCTAACCTATTGGTGTCAGAAGTAGAATCTGAAGTGGAGCTTCCAGCAACCTCCAGGAGCAGTGAGTGGCCAAGTGAGGTACCTGCCAGACCCAGTGTCCACAACTCACTTGCAACAACTGGGGAGGGTGGGTAAGTTCTGTCTCAGATTCCAAAGCTCCATGAATTTACGTTTTGAGCTTATCTGAGTTTGAGCACTCGATCCAGCCAGGGTTCAGAAGTAGCTTCTGGAATCATGAATAAAAAAAAGATCTTTGAACTAAATTTGTTATAATTTTGTCTTTTGACAATGTTGGCAAGCCAGATGTGACCCAATTCGAGACCACCGTGGAATGCAGGAGAGGCACCGCTGGCCTCTTTTGGGTCCTCTGTCTTCCTCATAGACCCCCTAAAAGTTGTGAGTCCCTCTTGGGTAGGACCCTGCTTTTGTGTGTGTGGGTGTTGAACATTTGATTTTTTTTTTTAATGTCTTTTGAATCCAAGGTTTTATGCTGTGAAAGGGCTTGTGACCTTTTGGGGTTTGCAGTGGCTAACAAGTCACTGGCAAAAACTAGACTGGGTTCAGTGTTGGATTGGATTTGACAAATAACTGAACTAGACTCAGTTAAGAGGTCTCAGGTGTCTGCCTGGATTAGACAGAAACTAAATTGAGTTCAGGTTCAAACTGACTGTCACAATATGAGAAATCTGGGATTCCACTTTCTGGGGCTCCAGCTAATTGTACACATAAAAATGATGTACATTTGGGAAGAATGGGTTAATTTCATTAGAAAGAAACTCAGAATTAAAGTGACTATGATGGGAAAGGTTTAATTTGGATAAAATTATTTATTTGCGAGGCACATTAGAAAAGAAGGGACCAAAACCCTGCAGAAACAATGAGATACATTTTTTAACTACATACAGAGATATCTGAAAGATTAAATAAATCAAAATTTGCTTTCCTAAATTTTTTTTTTTACAAAAGGCAGGTGAAAATCTTAAATAACAGCTAAGGGCATAATGGTAGAGGACACACCCTGACTGAACTAACCCCAGTTGCTCTTTCTTTCCATCTTTATCTCAATACTTTGAACCTTTTTTTCAATTATTTTTCATTCTTGGTATAATGAAAAAGGGGAAGTTAGTAGGGAATACACTTTTCTTGCAAGTTCCACATGCTGTGAAAAGCCTATTAAATTTTAGTCAAACTCAGCATCTTTCAGTAAGTAGACTAACATCTTATGAAGTTCTTTTGTCTTCTTTTAAACCCCATCTGAATCACAGCAACTTGTTTAAATCTGCTACTCTGCTGTCTCTACTGGGCACCAGTAAGACTACAACTATGGGCATGCAGTATTAGAACCAGTGGCCTCTCCTGTTAATTTATAAGATACTCCACTAAAGCCGGGCTTGGTGGCTGAGCCCTTAATCCCGCGCCTTTGGGAGGCTGAGGTGAGTGGACTGCCTGAGCCTGCGGGTTCGAGACCTGCCTGGGCAGGCGAGACCTCATCTCTACAGCAAATCAAAAAATCAGCCAGGTGTGGTAGCGCGCGCCTGTAATTCCGGCTACTTGGAAGGCTGAGGCGGAAGGATCGCCGGAGCCCAGCAGGTCGAGGCTGCGGTGGCCGGGAGCGGCCACTGCACTCCAGTCTGGGCGACAGAGTGAGACTCCAACTCAAAAAAAAAAAAAAAAAAAAAAGATACTCCACTGGATAATTCTGAGTAAATGCTTTCTATAGATGGGCCCTATGCCAAAAACTCAGAAGGACAATATCAGGCAAAGCTTGCCTGTTACAACTCAAATTGCATATCAGGCCTTACCTTTGTTTAAGGTGTTTTTGCTTGGCCATCCTGTCTTAACTGAGCCTTTTCCCAAACCGCCTTGCTTTGTTTGGGCAAAAGATGGCATTCAGGCCTAAAATCTATGCTCTGTGCTTTTGAGATGTAAATTTTCTACATTGTTTTACTAAGCCATTCCTTTGGAAATGCAAATTTAGGGTAAAAAATCTTCAGATAGTTCTTAAAAATGGAATGAGTTAAGCAGACAGTTAAAGGCTAAATCTACCGAGGCCGAACACACCAGAGGGACCCCTGCTGAACCCCCAACATTACAGGGCCCCAAATCAATTTGCTCTATTTACCCCAGTTTAGAGAAATTTTTAAAAGTCAAAAGGCAAAAATTATAATGAGCAATCTAGGGAACAATTGCTTAGAGCAATCATCAGGGTCAACAAAGAAAAAACCTAGGGTTCCTTGACTCAATCCCTTGCTGGAATGGGATATAGTTGTTAGGTGAACTTGCAGTTTCAAGATTCCTTTTCAGTACCTTAAATTCATAATAAATTAAGTAATAGGTACTCATAATATGTCTGAATCATTTATAAGTAAGTTAAGATACTAAAATATTAATTATTAAGCATACATTTAGGTTTATATATTTTGGCAACATGCTTTTATACAATTTAGAAAACCTAAATATATTTGGGTCTGTTAATAAACATGAAAATTATGAGGTCGGGCTCAGTGCCTCAGCCTGTAATCCCAGCACTTTGGGAGGCCGAGGCGAGTGATTGCCTGAGCCGGTGGGTTTGAGACCCGCCTGGGCTACTTGGCAAGACCTTGTCTCTACAATAAATAAATAAATAATTAGCCAGGCATGGCAGCACGTGCCTGTAGTTCCAGCTACTTGGAACGCTGTGGAAGGATCGCCAGAGCCCAGAAGGTCGACACTGGGGTGGCCAAGAGCTTGCCACTGCACTCCAGCCTAAGCTCGGAGTGAGACTCCGACTCAAAAGAAAAAAAAAAAAAGAAAAGAAAATTATGTTCCGTGGGGGGGGGAATATATATATATATATATTTATATTTTGAGTCGGAGTCTCACTCTGTCATCCAGGCTGGAGGGCAGTGGCATGCTCCCTGCCACCGCAGCCTCCATCTGCTGGGCTCTGGCGATCCTTCCGCCTCAGCCTTCCAAGGAGCCGGAACAACAGGCGCACGTCACCACGCCTGGCTAATATTTGATTTATTGTAGAGATGAGGTCTCGCCAAGTTGGTCGGACAGGTCTCGAACCCTTGGGCTCAGGCAATCCACTTACCTCGGCCTCCCAAAGTGCTGGGATTATAGACTTAGCCACTGAGCCCAGTTAGGCCTCTCCTTTTAATAGGAAGTTATGAAAGATTTTTCTTTACCTTTTAGGTAATTGGCCTAGAAAACAAAGATATTATGTTTTGTTTTGTTTTTTTCGAGTAAACAGTCTAACTCTAATCTTTTTTTTTAAAGATGTGGGGAACAATTCAGGATTACATATACAAGTGGACATCGTACAGGTAACGTTTGGGCCTCCCTTTGGCCCCCACTTGACCTGGTTTGAAATCAGGCACCCTGGCCAGGCGTGGTGGCTCAGCCTGTAATCCTAGCATTTTGAGAGGCTGAGATGAGAGGATTGCCTGAGCCCATGGGTTTGAGACCAGCCTGGGCAACTTGATGAGACCTCATCTCTACAATAAATCACAAAAACTAGCCAGATGTGGTGGCATGTGTCTGTAGTTCCAGCTACTTGAAAGGCTGGGGCGGAAGGATTGCCTAAGTCCAACAGGTAGAGGCAGCGGTGGCCATGAGTGTGTCGCTACACTACAGACTGGGCAACAAGAGTGAGACTCCAACACAAAAAAAAAGAGGAAAGAAAGAAAGAAAGAAATCAGACACCCTTATTGATGTTATGTGTCCCCCTTCCCTCCCAGAGTTTCCAGCTACTGCCAATCCCTTTCTTATTGATATGGCGTTTTATCAAGATAATTTCCTGAGCTTCATGTTGTTTTTTATTAGGTCTTTAATTAGTTAAGAAAACTGAGACTTCTTTATATTAAAAGAACAAAGTTTTTTGTTCAAAACTATGTAAGCTTCTGCATTTGCCTTTAAAAATCTTTGACAGTCACTTTGCAGATTTTTATACTAAGTCAGCCAGTAACTGTCAAGATATGCAGTTTGAATGAGTTCCATAAGATTGATCCAAGCCAAATTGTCTAAATAGCTTATTTAATAAACAGAAGTGAAAAGAGGGTGTTGTGTGCATCCCTGAGATATACTGTTATTCGTGGAAGATTTTGTGATTGATCTTATGCATGGGCAACCTTGCATAAGTCTTGATGGATGGGAGATGAAGGGCTAATGAGGCTAGAAATTTCGTTGTTTTTTTTTTTTTTGAGTTGGAATCTCACTCTGTCGCCCAGACTGGAGTGCAGTGGCCGCTCCCGGCCACCGCAGCCTCGACTTGCTGGGCTCCGGCGATCCTTCCGCCTCAGCCTTCTAAGAGCTGGAACTACAGGCGCGCTACCACACCTGGCTATAGAAATTTCAATGATAACTTTGTTGCTACATATCAGTCAAAAACAGAATATTTGTCCACTCCTCTAGCCTATATCATAGGTTAAAAAGAATATTTCCAGGAGTCACTGACCATTCTAAACGGACATCGTTTGTTCGGTCCTCTTTTCATGGCTTGGCGTAAATACAACTGAGGCAATAATTAGAAATGTATCCCTAAGCCTGGCATGGAGGCTCATGCCTATAGTCCCAGCACTTTGGGAGGCTGAGGTGAGATGATTGCTGAGCCCACGGGTTCAAGACCAGCCTGGGCAACTTAGTGAGACCTCATCTTTACAATAAACCAAAAAATTAGCCAGGCATGGTGGCACATGCCTGTAGTTCCAGCTACTTAGAAGGCTGAGGTGGAAGGATTGCCTGAGCCCAGCAGGTCAAGGCTGCGGTGGTCGTTAGCGTGCCACTGAACTCCAGCCTGGGTGACAGAGGGAGACTTCAACTCACAAAGAAAGAAAGAAAGAAAGAAAGAAAGAAAGAAAGAAAGAAAGAAAGAAAGAAAGAAAGAAAGAAAGAAATGTATCCCTCATTATAGACTCTACAGCAGATTCTACTGCAAAGGCTGTGGTTGCACAACAAACTTCTGTAAATGCTCTTGCTCAAATTGTACTAGATTATAGAATTGCTTCCGATTACCTACTGGCTGAAAGGGAGAAATCTGTGCAATTGCTGACACTTCCTGTTGCACAAAGTTGAATGCACTGGGTATTACAGAGACTCATTTGTAGAGAATTAACAAACAGGCTGCTTGGTTAAAATGGGTAGACTCCTCATCTGGTTCATTCTTTGATCTGTTCCATTTTAGTTGGTTTGATTCATGGGGACTCTGGCTAAGGAGTATGCTCCAAACTCTTGGTATTATCCCCCTGATAGTCATAATAGTAGTCTCCCTGGTGCACCATATGCTCTCAAAGGTTTTAAATGTTTGCATGCTGCCATCTGTAAAATGTCAAACGGTCCTTCTTTGAGTAGAATGACAAAACCTCAAAGAAAAAAAAAAAAGCCTGATCATGACAACATCATAACCTGTGAGTGACATGTGGAGACCAGAAACCCAAAATAATGGTAACTAAGAGTAGTACTAATACCCTAAGCCCTGATCACACTCTTAGCTAAGTGAGAACCTGACCAAAAGGGGAAAATTGTTAAACAAAATTGTGGAAAGGCATTGTTTTATTTTTTTTATTTTTTTTATTTTTTTTATTTTTTGAGTTGGAGTCTCACTCTGTCGCCCAAACTGGAGTGCAGTGGCCGCTTCTGACCTGCTGGGCTCTGGCGATCCTTCTGCCTCAGTCTTCCCAGTAGCCGGAATTGCAGGCAGGCACTACCATGCCCAGCTGATTTTTTGATTTATTGTAGAGATGAGGTCTTGCTGCCCAGGTGGGTCTCGAACCCGCGGGCTCAGGCAATCCACTCACCTCAGCCTCCCAAAGGTGCGGGATTACAGGCTGAGCCACTGAGCCCGGCGAAAGGCATTGTTTTAGACTGAGCTCCTGCACTAAGCCCCAACATACCAGACCAAACCAAAACGGAGTCATTCAAGCTAAGTGCCACATAATCAAACAGAAACTTTAAGGACACTGATATATTCCAAAATATATCCTCCCTCCACCTCCCAAAAAAACAGAAGACTCCAGCATAATAAATAAGGAAAGACTTTCTGTTCTAATCCTTACAAAAAAAAAATAACCTTCTGGGCATAACAGATCACTTCTGTAATCCCAGCACTTTGGGAGGCCAAGGCGGAAGAATTGCTTGGGGCCAGGAGCTCGAGGCCAACCTGGGCAAAATAGCGAGACCTCATCTCTACAAAAAGTAAAAAAAGTTAGCTGGGTGTGGTAGCATGCACTTGTAGTCCCAGTCACTTGAGAGTCTGAGGTGGAACCATTGACTAAGCCCAGGAAGTTGAGGCTGCAATGAGCTATGATCATACCACTGCACTCCAGCATGAACAAAGCAAGCCCATGTCTCAAAAAACAAAGCAAAACCCAAAAAAGAAAGAAAGAAAACTGATGTTAACCAATCAGAATTTTTTCCAATTCTGTTTTTTGTTCCTACCTTACAAAACCTCCTGCTATGCCATTTCCCAGAGGGATTTGAGACCAAATAAGTTCATTTACGATGCTGACAGAAAGGGATGTCAATAATAGATTTGCAAAGACAAAATGTTTCTTTCTCTAATCAGTGTGTTTTGAGAAGTGTCACTGTGTCTGTCATGGAAGCGAGAAGAGGCGGCGACAGTTTCATCTAATTCCCACTACCCAACATAGCCAACACATTTCACTCAAAACTAGGATTTGGCCTGTTTCACACCCCAAATTAGACCCTCCCCTAATTGCCCAAGTCCTTTCACCTCAAATTAGCATTTGTTTTGCGTGAGTTTGTAACTCACAGGAGGGGTTCCACCGGTCCCTACCTCTCCCAGAGGACAGTCAAGCTCCCTGTACTCTTTCCCTTCTTTCCCTAGTCTTGTGTAAGATATCCTCTGGAGATAGCCTATTTCCCTCTATATTCACCTCTGTTCTTCCCCCTCCCTCAGGGAGCAGCTCCTGGCCAAGGCTGCTCTCTGAAGAATATGTATATTCCCAGTAACGAGTCATGGGGTGTAGGTGATCGCACAACACTGAAAGCAATGTAGCTGGAACCCTTCTGCACTATAATTGTAGACACCATATAGCAATTTGAATAATGAACTTGCTTGATCATAAAACTACTTGCTGTGCTGTCCCGAGGCATGGATTTTTCACAACCGGCCACCATCAATGCCTCCTGTAAGTTCTAATAAGCCAATGTCTCTCCCTGCTGAGCCCCTGGAGGACTTCTTTGGCCCACGTAAACAGTACACACAAGCCCTCTCAGATTTGGGGCTACCACGTGGCAGCTTGGAATGGCTGACCACCATGGGCATGAGACGCGCTGCAGGGAGCATGTAGGTTGCCTCTTAGCAGCAGCCCAAGAAGCCTCCGTTGTTCAGGAACTCATCAGACATGGCCAGGCAGAAAGACAGGAGGAACCCTGATGGGCAAAACAAAAGTGACAGGTGAGCAACCTGCCTGGCTGCCACTTAAGAGCAAGACAGATTCACTCACTAGGTCACTTAAAGCCACAGGGAGGAAAAAGGTGAGCGAAGGAACCGGCTAAGTGAACTCAATTGTCACTGCAGAAATAAAATATAGCCTTCCATTGGGTGTTTCACAGGACAGTCTCAGAATACAAACAGGGCTATATCTCCTCAAGGGTATTGTGTAAGTGTGCTCATGCGTCATTTCTGGATTGGGAGTCCGGTTCAGAATCACATCAGATATGTTACATGCCAGAGCCTGAAAATCCATGAAAAGACAGAAAGCTGCTCCATGAACATGGCTGGAATCCTTGCTTCAAGTTGTTTGAAGCTGCCCTAGCTACTGCCATGTAAAATTAAAAGCCCATTTGGAAGGTCTTCCACAGAGCAAAATTTTCCATTTTGAAAAAGAAATGGTACACCGTGCAAAATACTTTGCTCCTTGCCAATGACCTGGGTCACTTTGTTCTGCATACTCAAGTGGAAGCTGCTAGGACAAGAGAAATTAATAGACCAAGGATATAAAAGATGAAGAATCTGCCTTCACTGTGATAATTCTTTCCAGGACCAATCAAAAGAAATTGTGCAAAGAACAGTCATTCTAACCTACAGGCCATGCCCAGGCTGTTGTGGGGTGTTTTGTTTGTTTGTTTGTTTGTTTTCCCAGTTCTTCTCCCTGGAAATAAATGCTCAGAGAGCTTTCTGATAGTTTTGCTTACATGGAGTTTGTCACTGTGTAAATAACTCTGAAATCTATCCTGTCTCTTTCATTTTTCTCTGTTCCTCCTTTTCACAAATTGCCTTGTAAGTCATTCTTTGTTCTAAGAAACACATTTAATCAGTCCTTTAGTGCCAATGGGAAGGTATCACTTGGTGATCTAATCAAGCAGTTCTCTTTTTGATGAAAATATTAGGGAATAAAGCAGGGGTGATGCTAATGGGGATGTGTGTGTGTGTTTAAGAGAGAGGCATGCCGGGCTCGGTGGTTCAGCCTGTAATCCCAGCCCTTTGGGAGGCCAAGGCGAGTGGATCGCCTGAGCCCGCGGGTTGGAGACCAGCCGGGGCAACTTGGTGAGACCTCGTCTCTACAATAAAATAAAAAATAGCCGGGCTCGGTGGCTCAGCCTGTAATCCCGTGCCTTTGGGAGGCTGAGGTGAGTGGATTGCCTGAGCCTGCGGGTTCGAGACCCACCTGGGCAACTTGGCGAGACCTCATCTCTACAATAAATCAAAAATCAGCTGGGCGTGGTAGCGTGCGCCTGTAGTTCCGGCTACTTGGAAGGCTGAGGCGGAAGGATCGCCGGAGCCCAGCAGGTCGAGGCTGCGGTGGCCGGGAGCGGCCACTGCACTCCAGTCTGGGCAAAAGAGTGAGACTCCAACTCAAAAAAAAAAAAAAAAAAGAGAGGGAGAGAGGCAAAGACAGACAGACAAAAAACCTCTGCGGTATCTCAAAACAAGCTGTCCAAAGAGCTGAGCTGAAAAGAAAGAGAACAGGACAACCTAGTAATTATATACCTGTTTTCTAGAAAAGTCATGAGAGATAACTTTTCCGTCAGAAAAGCTGACTTCCTGTAGTAAGTCTGGCTTATCTTGTGTGAGAAGAAAATAATATTTCCTCTCTGAGCTTCAGTTTTCTCATTTTTAAATAATTATAGTCCCCAAACTGTTTCTAAAAACTATTAGGACACAGCAGTACTGTTAAGTATTTTAGGCTCCTTCAGACAGTAATGAAAAATTCATCAAAGAACGAAAAAAAAGATTCAAAAATTTAGTTCAAGTTTAATAGTGAAAAATTGGGCATGTATTTGTAAACATAATATGTCTCTACACATTAAACACATAGTGTTGATGAGTACAGGTAGTGTTTCCTAACATTGATTTAGGTCCATACTGTGTCAATTGCTGTCTCTCTCCTTCCCATAACCACCTCTCCAGCTGAAGAGATCTTTTAATCACCAAATTTCAAGAGTAATCATTTTATACATGCAAATACCTTGCCATAACATTTGAAGTTTTTCTTTTCTTTTCTTTATTTTTTGAGTTGGAGTCTCATGCCGTCACCCAGGCTGGAGTGCAGTGGCACACTCATGGCCACCCCAGCATCGACCTGCTGGGCTCCGGCTATCCTTCCACCTCAGCCTTCCGAGTAGCTGGAACTACAGGCATGCACTGCCACACCTGGCTAATTTTTTTTTTTTTTTAATTGTAGAGATAAGGTCTCGCCAAGTTGCCCAGGCTGTTCTTGAACCCATGGGGTCAGGCAATCCTCTCACCACGGTCTCCTAAAATGCTTGTATTACAGGCTTGAGCCACCGCACCTGGCCACATTTGAATTTTTTTTTTTTTTTTGAGTTGGAGTCTCACTCTGTCGCCCAGACTGGAGTGCAGTGGCCACTCCCGGTCACCGCAGCCTCACCTGCTGGGCTCGGGCGATCCTTCCACCTCAGCCTTCCGAGTAGCTGGAATTACAGGCATGCGCTTCCACGCCCGGCTGATTTTTGATTTATTGTAGAGAAGAGGTCTCGCTGCCCAGGTGGGTCTCGAACCCGCAGGCTCAGGCGATCCACTCACCTCAGCCTCCCAAAGGTGCGGGATTACAGGCTGAGCCACCGAGCCCGGCTTACATTTGAATTTTTTTTTTGAGTTGGAGTCTCACTCTGTCGTCCAGACTGGAGTGCAGTGGCTGCTCCGGGCCACCGCAGCCTCGCCTGCTGGGCTTCGGCGATCCTTCCGCCTCAGCCTTCTGAGTAGCCGGAATTACAGGCATGCGCTTCCATGCCCGGCTGAGTTTTTTATTTATTGTAGAGATGAGTTCTTGCCAAGTTGCACAGGTGGGTCTTGAACCCGCAGGCTCAGGCAATCCACTCACCTCAGCCTCCCAAAGCGCGGGATTACAAGCTGAGCCACCGAGCCCAGCTGGCTTTTCTTTTTAAAAAATTAATTAGTTCGTTAAATTTGTTTTGAGTTGGGGTCTCACTCTGTTGCCTAGGCTGGAGTGCAGTGACACGATCATGGCTCACTGCAGCCTCGACCTCCTGGGTTCAGACGATCCTTCTGCTGCAGCCTCCTGAGTAGCTGGGACTACAGGTGCGTGGCTTTTCTTTTAAATGCTGCAAAACAGAATTGAATGCAAGATGTCAGAGAGGTTGAGCCTTGTGAAAAGGCCACTGTCCACATTGACTAAGGCAGTCTTTCTCCCAAGGCTCCTGCCTCAGAACACTCTGTCACCCGCACATCTCATCCCAGCCTGAATCCCACAACACCCTGGGAGCCTCTTATCTGTTCCTTTCAGCAAATAGAAACAGGAAGCACTCACTGCAGCCTTAGCAGTAGGTCCAATCCCCAGAGCGCTCTGCTCTGGCAGAGAAGGGAAAGGCTTAAGCAGTCTCATTCCACCATCGGGAAATTTACATGCTTCTTTAGTCATCGATTTAAATCCCCACTTGAAAACCGCTTTAGTATCTAATATTGTAATGGAAATATTGTTTACAGAGCCAGAGAGAGAAAGAATCCCATAGAAAGCACACGACAAATTTCCAAACCAACTCACCTCTGTCACTGTATTTTTTAGCTCATAATCAAAACAATATGACATCGATTGCATTTAAACAGTGTGTTAGGTTTCCCGTTTATCAGCTATTGTAAGCTTCACAGTGGTCCTGAAGGGGGATTTAGGAACCTGTTGTCTAGGTGAGGAGATAGCTTCAAAGACGGTAAACAAGTTGCCTCAAGTTTCATATCTAGTAAATTACAAAGCCAGGACTTCAGCTGGGAGTTCTGATAGTATCCAGGGTGACTTCCACTTCCCTCTGCTGCTGCCTGTGCATGCCACATTAGTGCAAGGTACACAGCTCATGGGATTCAAGCTGGGAGTTCTGGTTCCAACCAGGGATCCTTCCCCCACTTCATTCTGTTGCCACTTGTGAATGCCACATTCGTGCAAGATATACACAGCTCACGGGGTAATGTGGTGGGGTCGGGTGGGGGAGAGGGGGCTGGCAAGGAGGGGCCAGCCCACCTTTTCTTTTCTTTCCGTTTTTTTCTCTGTCGCCCAGGCTGGAGTGTAGTGGCATGCTCACCGTCACTGCAGCCTTGACCTGCTGGGCTCAGGCGATCCTTCCACCTCAGCCCTCCAAGTAGCTGAAACCACAGGCGTGCACCACCACGCCCGGCTAATTTTTTGATTTATTATAGAGATGTGTTCTTGTCAAGTTATAGCCCACCTTTTCTAAGGGCCCTTAGATCAGAGTGCCTGCCAACATTCCCAAACCACTCAGTCTGAGTCTTGAGGGATGATGAGAGGGGTCCCTTCAAAGCTGAGCACTGTGCGTCCATCTGCCTGACCCCACACAGCAAGGTTCAACCCTTCAGGGATCTGACGCAGAATAACAGAGTTCTGGGGTCTTTCTGAAAGACTCCAGGGCTCTTTGGTTTCCTTATGCAGAAACTGCATGCTGCAACAGTTGGCCATGGGCCCTTGTCTGTATCACAGCCATTCATTCATCTATTCATCCATCTGTTAATTCATTGTCTTACCCTCCTCATTAAAACGTAATCTCCTCAAGGGCAGGAATTTTCTGTTCACTGACAAATCTCAACAATTAACACGGTGGCTGGGACATTATGAACACTGAATAAAAACATGTTGAATTAATACCCACCTCTTATAAGCTCCCGGGTTTTACTAAATTACATCTCCCCATCACATGTGTTTACGAGGCCATGGGCAAAATCTCCAGAAGACAGGGAAACATGGTGGTGGCAGGGACATCCCCAGAGGAGGGTTCTCTCCATGAGGGGCCTTACTGCGATATGCAGAAACAGCAGCTCAGCACCACCAATTATCTCTCAAAATAGCCACTGAAAACAAGGAGAGTTGATTAGAGTATAACATTTCTTTGTTTTAAAAAAAAATCCCTAGATGGTCTTTTGAAACAAAATTGTCGATTTTGACATGAAAGCAAATGTATATCATAATTGATAATGGAGATCCCTAAAGGAAACTGATGCTACATGTATTGATTATAACTGCGGCCTAAATGCTTAGGAAATAACAAGAGTTTCCCTACTGAAACACTGCACAGCTTAAAATGAGTAAAATCCAAGTCTTGGGGGTCTCGGGGTGGAGTCCAGTGCGACCTACGCACAGGACTTGGCCTCTCAATTTCCGCAGCAGTTTTGAAGGGATAAAAGGAAGAAGGGAGGGAAGAAATAAGGAGGGAGGGAGGTAGGAAGAAAGAGAGGGCGGATAGGACAGGGTTGGTTGGGAAGGAGGTGCCTTAAGTGATGGGCACAGTTTTGTGCTGTTTTACGAGGGGGAGGGGAGAATCATTCTTTGGAGGGCAGACCTCTTGTGATACAGGCTTCTCCTAGGTAAGTGTGCCTGGGCAACTTGGCGAGAACTCATCTCTACAATAAAAAATCAAAAATTAGCTGGGCATGGTAGCACATGCCTGTAGTTCCAGCTACTCGGAAGGTTGGGGCAGAAGGATCGCCGGAGCCCAGCAGGTCTAGGCTGCGGTGGCCGGGAGTAGCCACTGCACTCAAGTCTGGGTGACAGAGTAAGACTCCAACTCAAAAAAAAAGAAAAGAAAAGTCAATTTCCTGCACTACCTTCTGCACACATAATAGCAAACTTAATTTTTGGCGATTATTTGCCTGGTAACACAATTCTATCATTTCATAGGCAGCCTTTTTGGGTCACATTCAGAATATTGGTTATTGTTCTAAAAATTTCAAATGTGACCAGGTGCGGTGGCTCAAGCCTGTAATACCAACACTTTAGGAGACTGTGGTGAGAGGATTGCACAAGTGTGCTAGGAACCCATCGGCATCAGTGTACCAGCGAGCATTGTTGTAAGAGGTTGTGTTTGGTTTCAGTAAATTGTTTTCTGGAGATTCTTTCAATGAGTTTACTCATTTCATGATGGGTGATTTACCAGCACACCTGCCCACACCACGCTGAGTGTTCAGCAGTTTTTGACCAATAACAGCATGACTCCCTTGCCCCACCCTCCCTATTCACTTGTTCTTGCCTGAGCAACTTTTTCTTGTTTCCCCAGGTGAAAGAAGTCCTCAAAGGGAAACATTTTGCCGATGTAGAAGGAGTGAAACAAAAAAACAGCAGAAGCACTAAAGAACATCCAAATTGATGAGTTCAAAACTGTTTTGAGAAGTGGAAAAAGAGTCTCCATAGGTGTATTGCATCATACAGAGAGTACTTTGAAGGTGATTGAAGTTTAAACATGAAAGAATAAACACCCATTTTTCATAAATAAATTCTGGGGGTTTTTTGGGTCCCCCTTGTATCTTTTTTTTTTTTTTTGAGTTGGTGTCTCACTCCACTGCCCAGGCTGGAGGGCAGGGGCACACTCAGGGCCACCACAGCCTCAACCTGCTGGGTTCAAGTGGTCCTTCTGCCCCAGCCTTCCAAGTAGCCAGAACTACAGGCACGTGCTACCATGCCCGGCTAATTTTTTTGATTTATTGTAGAGACAGATCTCGCCAAGTTGCCAGGGCTAGTCTCGAACCTGCGGGCTCAGGCAATCCATTCACCTCGGCATCCCAAAGTGCTGGGATTATAAACTGAGCCACCGAGCCTGCCTCCCCCTTGTATCTTACCTAATTTTTAAACACACACATATACACAAATCAACTCAGTTCTCAAGGAGTTTGATAAGTACCCAAAAAAATGGATTTCATAAGTTTAAGTCTGTAAAGCTTAGAGGATACATTGTTCAATAGGATTCAGTTTTTTCCGTGGTGTACTTTCTTTCTTAACTTATTTAAAAATGCTCCCAGGCCAGGCACGGTGGCTCAAGCCTGTAATCCCAGCACTTTGGGAAGCTGAGGCGAGAGGAATGCCTGAGCCCAAGGGTTCGAGACCAGCCTGGGCAACTTGGTGAGACCTCATCTCTACAATTAATCAAGAAAAATTAGCCAGGCATGGTGGTGTGTATCTGTATTTCCAGCTACTTAGAAGGCTGAGGTGGAAGAATCGCCTGATCCCCAACCTGTGGAGACTGCAGTAGCCGTGAGCACTACACTCCAGCCTGGATGACAGAGTGAGACCTAAGGCCCCATTGAGCAGGTCCCTGTCATGCCCGGTCACTTGAGGCAGTGATGTCTTGGAGCTGGTTCAGCTCACAGGGCCTTGTGTGCCAACTGTGTGCCAATCATCCCAACTCTAAGTTCAGCAACATCACATTGGTAGCTTGAAAATGGCCATGATAAAAGCATTTAGAGCACAGAAATCGACAAACACCATAAATCAGGGCTTTGTATTTTTTCAGGATCTCATTGTTAAACATTTTCCAACATACCACTTGCCTGATGAGTCATTTTAAGAATGGAAGTGTAAGGTGGCCAACCATGGCCCTGGAGAAGAGAGTATATCGATATCTATCTTTTGTGGAGTTGAGGGAAAGCTACCTTTCTCCCTAGTTTGGAAGATTGTGGGAAAAAAATAGATCGGTTATCTTTTGGATAAAAAGGTACTGTAAGCCGGGCTCGGTGGCTCAGCCTGTAATCCTGCGCCTTTGGGAGGCTGAGATGAATGGATTGCCTGAGCCCGTGGGTTCGAGACCCGCCTGGGCAGGCGAGACCTCATCTCTACAGTAAATCAAAAAATCAGCTGGGCGCGGTAGCACATGCCTATAATTCCGGCTACTCGGAAGGCTGAGGTGGAAGGATCGCCGGAGCCCAGCAGGTTGAGGCTGCGGTGGCCGGGAGCAGCCGCTGCACTCCAGTCTGGGCAACAGAGTGAGACTCCTACTCAAAAAAAAAAAAAAAAAAAAAAGGAACTGTAAGGCTCTACCCCTACCGAAGTTCAAGTGAGGAAGACTTGTTAGAGAATCATGGTTCAATCCCAAGCAAGACTCAGTATTAGCAAAGGGGAACAAGATCCTGATGTATGAGATGGACCCCAAAAAACCCCAAAAGTTATTTAAAAATTGTGTCTTTATTTTTACATGTTTAAACTTAAGTTGCCTTCACAGTGTTCTCTGTTTGATGCAATACACGTTTTGAGATGCTTTTCCCACTGCTCAAAACAATTTTCGAACTTGTCAGTTTGGACGCCTTTTTGTGCTTCTGCCATTTTTCGTTTTGCCTCTTCCACACCAGCAAAATGCTTCCTTTTGAGAACTTTTTTCAGCTGGGGAAACAAAAAAAAAGTTGCTCAGTCGAGATCAAGTGAAAAGAGAAGATGAGGCATGGAGGTCACGCTGTTCTTGATCAAAAACTGCTGAACACTCAGCACAAAGTGGGCAGGTGTGTTCATAAATCACGCATCATGAAATGGGCAAACATGTTGAAAGAATCTCCAAAAAAAGTTAACTGAAGCCAAATGCAGCCTCTCATGCAGCCAATGGGTTCCTAGACACCTACCTAGCAGGGGAAGCCTGTACTAAAATGGCCTGCCCTCCAAAAAATAATTCCTTTTTTGAGTGGGTTCCCCCCTCGTCAAAGTACTCTGAGGTCTAGATCTGGTCCAGACTCAACACAAAGTCCTTGAAAATTTGGGAGAGGGCTATCGATGCCCCAGTTGTGTCATGCCTCATCTCATGCCATGCTTTGGGAATCCATGACTGTGACCTTAAAGTGGGAAGCACCTCTGTAATACTTCAGAGAGTCCCAAAGTCATGTACTCCCTAGCACGGAATTGGTCTTCAAAAGCAACATTGGTGACACAACCAGAAGCAATGGATAGTAACCACTCTAACTCTAGTCAGCCCCTAGAGTCTGTTATCAAATAAGGCAGGTAGAGGGGACACCTTGTAGAACAGAGTTCAAGAGGGAAATACTGGGCTTCTTGCTAACAAGGGAGTATGTCTGCTCACGCAATGGCATTATACCCAGAGAACATTTTCTGTGTATATATAATTATATTTTCAAGTTTTAAGAATGATTATCACTCAATGGTGGTATTGTGAATGATCTTCTTCTCCTCCCCCTCCTCCTTTTCCTTCTTCTTTTGAGTTGATGTCATGCTCTCAACTCCATGCCCAGGCTGGAGTGCAATGGTATGATCACGGCTCACCACAGCCTCAAACTCCTGGGCTCAAGCAATCCTTCCACCTAGGCCTCCCAATTAGCTGGGACGTGATGCTACGCCTGGCTAATATTTTAATTTTTTGTAAAGGTGAGGTTTCCCTATGTTGCCCAGGCTGGTCTCAAACTCCTGGGCTCAGGTAATCTTCCCACCTCGACCCCCCAAAGTACTGGGATTACATGCATGAGACACTGCACTCAGTCTATGATCTTCTTTATGCTTTATTTTCTACAGTTACTTAAGAAAACAGAAGCCTAAACCCATGTGTCTTACTATTACATCAAAAACATTCAAGCTCCTCCTAATGGCAGGGAGTTGCTCCCAGACCCAGGGTTTTTTTCCCCCTGCTTTAGGGTTAATGGGTTGTACCCTCAAATCCAGACTATTCTCTGACCTGGATCCAGGGTTTGCTATACTCAAGGCACAGTGGAGAATGGCAGCTTTGGGGTTCAGCTGTGCGCAGACCCTCGAACTTAGGAAGGGGATAGGCTGAATAGTCTCAGCAGAATAGGGAAGAAAAACAATCACAGACAAGAGCCCCAGACTCCTACCCTATGAAGGTCCCTATTCACAGTTGCTCCCAGCAAGTCCTGAACTGTATCAGGTGAGTATGACTGTAACTGATTTTTTATCTTTTTATTAAATGTCTTTAATGCTGTGTTTTTACATTTAAAAACACAATTAAAAAAGTAAAATGGGCTGGGCACAATGGCTCATGCCTGTAATCCCAGCACTTTGGGAGGCTGAGGCAGGAGGATTGCTTGAGCCTAGGAGTTTGAGACAAACCTGGGTAACATAGCAAGGCTTCATCTCCACCAAAAAATAATAACAAAAAATAAAAAAATTAGCTGGGTGTAGTGGCGCACAATTGTAGTTCCAGCTACTTTGGAGGCTGAGGCAGGAAAATCACCTGAGCCCAGGAGTTTGAAGCTGCCGTGAGCAATGATAGCACTCCAGTGTATCACTGGGTACCACTGCACTCCAGTGTAGACAACAAAGTGAGATCCCGACTGAGTATTTAAGTAGGTACTCCACAGTCAAGGTGACTTTTGTGCCAGTTTTCCTTGCTGGGTCTCTGAAAGGGAATTTTTTTGTGCACTGAAGAGGGGGAGGAGGACTTATCTTCTCATGTGACCTTGACTTTAGAGCAGGCATGTCCAACCCACAACCCACAGGCTGCATGTGGCCCAGGATAGCTAGTAACACAGCCCCACAAAATCTTTTATCATGTGTTTTAAGCATTTATTTTCTTCGTGACCCATGCATAATTACATTTTTAGCATTTATTTTCTTCGTGACCCCATGCATAGTTCCATTTTTGAAGTTCACAATTATGCCTTATTCTTGACATTGCTTTTTGTCAGCACATACCTTTGTGTGCAGCTGTTTTCAATTATGAAGCACACGAAGAGCAACATTCCAACAAGCATCTTTCTTTTTTTTTTGAGCTGGAGTCTCACTCTGTTGCCCAGACTGGAGTGCAATGGCCGCTCCTGGCCACTGCAGCCTCGACCTGCCGGGCTCTGGTGATCCTTCCGCCTCAGTCTTCCAAGTAGCTGGAACTACAGGTGCACACCACCATACCTGGCTAATTTTTGATTTATTGTAGAGATGAGGTCTTGCCAAGTTGCCTGGGTGGGTCTCGAACCTGCTGACTCAGGCAATCCACTCACCTCAGCCTCCCAAAGTGCTGTGATTACAGGCTGAGCCACCGAGCCCGGTCCCAACAAACATCTCTGACAAGCACCTTGAGAACTCACGAAGAATTGTGACCACTTCCATTGAACCAGTCATTGGTAGATTTGTTTTACAAAAACAAGGTCAAATTTCCTACTAGTTTTATATTGCTCTCATTTTTCTAAACCTTATAATAAAAATTTTTTTGAAAGTCTTATTATATCTATACACTAACTATATTATTAATATATCACTTATGTGTGGCCCAGGAAATTTCCTCTTTACTCATACAGTCCAAGGAAGCCAAAAGGTTGGACACCCCTGGTCTAGAGAGATGTGTTTCCTGAAAGCCAGGAGACAGATGCCTGAGGCCTATGGCTCCACTTCACTGTCTTCCTCTCCCAGGTCGATGATAGGCGTCTCTGTGACAGACAGAGCCAGAGCAGGAACTAGTCAACCACAGACTCTAATAACTCCCTCTCTATACATGCCAGTGTGGGATCAGCAAGATCTAAATTGAAATGTGTGGTTGGATGGCTTTCTGTAAATGTTTTGCGCCTCTAAGTCTTTGCAGAAGTTAAAACCTCCTCCAGGGAAAGGAAAAAAAAAAGTCCTAATGTGGCTGGCTACTGTCCACTGTTCCCGGATGAACTAGACCAGCTGTTTCCCTTGTGGTTGGTCAATCGAAGACAAGAGGGAGAAACTGGAAGAAAGTGGGTTTATTTCTGTCACCAGGTTACAAAGAGATGGGCAGTATCATCATTACCAGAATACCTGCTCCAATACCACTTACTCCAAATTTATATCCAATAGCCACTCACCCACCCCCAAGACTGAATTAACAAGGGCAGACGCAAGGTCTCCTAATCCTCCTTCACTCATTCCCATACTGAATTTACAAGTCCTACAGTCAGTGTGGGCATGATCCAAGATCTAATCATGTTGATGGCTCCTTAAGGGGGGATGGAAAGTTACAACAATCAAAGAAGCTACCTGGGTACATTCAGATAAACAACTTTGAGTCAAACATGAGAGATCGAAGAAACCTTGTTCCCAGAGCCTTGGTCTGTAATAACCCCTGGCTTTTTTCACAGAGGTAACGCAGAGGAGAATGGATTTTTGTTACGGATGGAAAGGGGAATGGAATTTGAGGGAACGGGCTCTTCTTCGGAAAGTGGAATCTGAGAGCGAAAGCTTATATATTTCTCCTTTATTAGGAAACAGAGGATGATAATGACGATGATTAGCTCAACCCTGGTCTCAGGTACAGTGGCTCATGCCTGAAATCCCCAGGGGAGGCCAAGGCAAGAGGATTGCTGGAGGCCAGGAGGTGGAGGCCAGCCTGGACAACACAGCAAGACCTCATCTCTACAAAAAATCTAATTAATTAAATACACAAGCTCTGCTTCAGGACTGTCTATCCAGGAGAGAAAAGGAGAAGAACATATCCACCAGCTCCCATCTGGAAGTTCTACCGCATGGGGTTTTGCCCTGCACTTCCTGTTGTGTATGTGTAGGCACCAGGTGGGGCCTGTCCCCAGCTTCCTGTGTCTCAGCATCAATAGGGGAGCCCAAGGACAGAAGGGAAGAGTCACAAGCAGGAAACTGGGCACTGTCAGGGGGCACCTGCATGAGGTTGGTTGTGGCCCATGCACAGCTGGTCACCATTGCAGCCACTGGAACTGGAGACAGTTTCTAAAGTGGGTGTGAAATACCGGCTAGAGGGAGGTGTGCAAAAAAAGTTGCAGAATCATGGAAGTGGTTGATTAGATTGGTAGAGAAGTGGGAGAATTGGTGGAGAGTGAATCCTTAGTTATTAGGAAGAAGAAAACTATGTCTGACCTGTGATGGCATACTACAGATGATTAGGACTCACTGTGTGCGACAACGGCCGGAGAGTTGGGAGTTTAATTGCAGACCACATGGAGGCATTTAGTGCTTTAGAAAAGAGTGTATGAAAATAAGAACTTTAAGCCGGGCTCGGTGGCTCAGCCTGTAATCCCGCGCCTTTGGGAGGCTGAGGTGAGTGGAATGCCTGAGCCCGCCGGTTCGAGACCCGCCTGGGCAGCGAGACCTCATCTCTACAATAAATCAAAAAATCAGCCGGGCATGGTAGCGCATGCCTGTAATTCTGACTACTGGGAAGGCTGAGGCGGAAGGATCGCCGGAGCCCAGCAGGTCGAGGCTGCGGTGGCCGGGAGCGGCCACTGCACTCCAGTCTGGGTGACAGAGTGAGACTCCAACTAAAAAAAAAAAAAAGAAAATAAGAACTTGGTAGCAAGTCAATGATCCACATGAGTTTCCTCAATAGTCACTTAATGTATAATGATCATATAAAAAAAATCCATGTTGAGAGAGTTCAGGGTGACCCTAGTTAAGATGTGCTTGTCAAGACTCTGTGGTCTTGTAGCGAGAATCTCTACAGAGAGAGATGGGACACCGAGGCTTCTTTGCCGGGAAACAGCGTTTATTAGTGCTGGCAAAGACTCAGCAGATTCGCAGCCAAAGGCGGAGCCCTGAACACAGGGAGGCATTGCCTTATATACCTTTTAGTTTCTTTGTCTCCCATACAAGGCAGCAGTTTGGCATTACCATTTGATTGTAACTGGAGGCAGCATTTAGCATTACTTGTTATACACTGATTGGTTTTACATAATTATTTCATTTGCATGTCCTATTTGCTGATTGGCTTACAAGATCACCTTCTTGATTGAATTTCACCAAAAGTTTAAACATGTAGCCCACCAAAGTGAAAAGCCCACGAAAAGAGTAGCACAAAGAAGCAGGAAGTAACTTATTTTTCCTTTTCTTACTCCTGCATTTTCAGAAGGGCTCCTGCCTCAGTCTTACTGGCTGAATTCTTTTTTTTTGTTTGTTTGAATTAGAGTCTCACTTTGTTGCCCAAGTTGGAGTGCAGGGGCATGATCAGGGTTCAATGCAGCCTCATCCTCCTGGGCTCAGGTGATCTTTCTGCCTCAGCCTCCTGAGTAGCTGGGACTACAGGGATGTAACACCATGCTTGGCTAAATTTTTGATTTTGTTTTTTTTGTAGAGACAAGTTTTCACTATGCTGCCCAGGCTGGTCTTGAACTCCTGGGCTTAAGGAATCCTCTCGCCTGGGCCTCTCAAAGTGCTGGGATTTGGCATGAGCCACTGCACCTTAAAATTCAGTTTAAGGCCGGGCTTGGTGGCTAAGCACTTTGGGAGACCGAGGCGAGTAGACTGCCTGAGCCCATGGGTTCAAGACCAGCCTGGGCAAGCTTGGCAAGACCTCGTTTCTACAACAAATCAAAAATTAGCTGGGTGTGGTAATGCGCGCCTATAGTTCCAGCTACTTGGAAGGCTGAGGTGGAAGGATCACCAGAGCGCAGCAGGTTGAGACTGCGGTGACCAGGAGCGTTGCCACTGCACTCCAGTCTGGGCGACAGAGTGAAACTCCAACTCAAAAAAAAAAAATTCAGCTTAATATGCTAGTGTTTCCCCCTCAAAGCAATTCTAACCCATGACTGATGTGTGAAATGACCCTGCCTCTCTCAAGTTTACCAGGCTGGCTCTTTTCCAATCAGTCAGATTTTTCCAGGGTCTGAATGTTGGGCATTATAAAGGCCAGAAAAGACAAACCAAAGAAAGAGAAGCTGTGATTCTTGATCGCAGAAAAGGTATCACTGTTCAGCTGCTGAGATCAGAAAATGCACAGAAAACAGTTCAGACACATGAAACAAAGTCAGATGATCCCAACTCACAGGAAAGCAAGAAAAAAATTTCAGTGCACGGGGTTCATCTGGGAAGATTTCCTGAGGAAGCTTTTAAAGCAATGCGTATTAAGAAGGACGAGTCCTGCATATGATTTTACGGAGAGAAGATGGGATTGAGCCTTCCAGGTGATAGAATATCACACACAAACTCACCAGAAAATACTTTGAGGACTAAAACATGGTGGGCGTATGTGGAACAGAGAAAGAAATAACAGGAACATTGGATTTCTTACAAGGAAATAATATTCAAGGGTTTTTTTTAAAAGCTGCTGTTATTTTCAAAATTATACAAACAATTCATGTTAGTTGTAGGAAAATTTGAAATACAAATAAACAAAAAAGAAAAGAAAGGAAGGAAGGAAAGAAGAAAAAAAGAGACTGAACGTTTGAGTGGCTCACTGTGATGGTGAGTCAGATCTGGGGCTGTGGAGAGACATGCCCTCGGATGTTTCTGAATGTCTACGGGATGTCATTGAGTTGTACAATTTCTGTTGATTTTGGATATAGCATTCCATGTGGCTCTCCAACTCCAACTCCAACAAGGTCTTGTGACGTTTCCCAGCTTGGTCTAGAACTCCTAGGCTCAAGCAACCCTCCTGCCTCAGCTTCCCATAGTGCTGGGATTACACGCGTGAGCCACAGCGCCTGGCCCCAGTTGTATTTAAATACTGTTAGGCTAAACTGGGCTCGGTGGCTCAGCCTGTAATCCCGCGCCTTTGGGAGGCTGAGGTGAGTGGATTGCCTGAGCCCGCGGGTTTGAGACCCGCCTAGGCAGGCGAGACCTCATCTCTACAATAAATCAAAAAATCAGCCGGGCGTGGTAGCGCGTGCCTGTTAATTCCGGCTACTCGGAAGGTTGAGGCGGAAGGATCGCCGGAGCCCAGCAGGTCGAGGCTGCAGTGGCCGGGAGCGGCCACTGCACTCCAGTCTGGGCGACAGAGTGAGACTCTGACTCAAAAAATAAATAAATAAAGTAAATAAATAAATACTGTTAGGCTAAATTAAATTTTCCTCTCAAGTTCTTGAGTGTTGAATGACTCCTTTTATAATGGATGGGAAAAAAGCAATGCACAGAAGGAAAGGAAGACTTTCATAATTACATAGGTCATAAAATATAATTTTCTACTCCTAAGAGACTCCTTGATGGGCAAATCTACATCTAGAAATTAAAGGTCAGAAAATTTCATTAAATGGATTCCTAAGTATTTTTTAATTATGATTAAAGGAGTTTGGTTAGAATTCTTCTGTCCTGGAGCATCTGATGGGAGTAGAGTATGAGAAAAACCCCTACTCTTCATTGTGTTAAACTGTCATGTGAATTTTAATTTCTCTTTCCAGAAAATGTAAAAGAACAGGGTGGAGGTAAGGGATTACACATAATCTAGAAACCAGCGGACACCAATGCCAACACTGTCTTGTAAACATTTGTAGCAAACATATGCTCCTGTTTTCATGGTTAGTCTTGAGTTCAAAGTATGTTTGTTTTTGTTTTTGTTTTAGAGTTGGAGTCTCACTGTGTTGCCCAGGCTGGAATGCAGTGGCACGCTCACAGCTACCGCAGCCTCATCCTGCTGGGCTCAAGTGATCCTTCCACCTCAGTCTTCCAAGTAGCCGGAACTACAGGCGTGTGCTACAATGACCGGATAATTTTTGGATTTATTGTAGAGACGAGGTCTTTGCAAGTTGCCCAGGCTGGTCACGAGCCCCTAAGCTCAGGAAATCCTCTCACCTCTGCCTCCCAAAGTGCTGGGATTACAGGCTTGAGTCACTGTGCCTGGTCCAAAGTATGTTTTTCAATAAAGATTATGTATGGCTGGGCCCAGTGACTCATGCCTGTAATCCCAGCACTTTAGGAGGCCAAGGCGGGAGAATCCCTTAGCCCAAGTGCAAAACTAGCCTGGGCAACAGAGTGAGACCCTGTCTCTACAGAAAATACAAAAATTAGCCAGGGATGGTGGCACAAGCCTGTAGTCCCAGCTACTCGAGAGGCTGAGGGAGAAGGATTGCCTGAGCCCAGGAGGTCGAGGCTGCAGAGTGCCGTGATTGTGTCACTGTACTCCAGCCTGTGCAACACGGTGAGACTCCAGCTCAAAAATAAGTAAATAAAATAATAAAAGTGAAAACAATTGGCTTATTTTTTAAAGTCAAATTTAATTTTTCATTTTTTTGGTGTTCATTTTTAAAAGGTTTTAGAGAGATAGAATCTCACTCTGTTGCCCACATTGGAGTGCAGTGGTGGACTCATAGCTCACTGGAAGCTCTAAGTGATCCTCCCAACCCAGCTTCCTGAGCAGCTGTGACTATAGGCATGCGCCACCACATCTGGCTAATTTTTTGATTTTTTTTTAAGAGATGGGTTTCACTATGTTACCCAGGCTAGTTTCGAACTCCTGGCCTCAATTCTCCCACCTCAGCCTCCCAATGTGCTGAGATTACAAGTGCGAGCCACTGCCCCAGGCCTTTATTTTTCATTTCAATTTAAAAATAAATGTATACACTAATAGACTATAGTAGCTGTAGAAAAATCTTAAAATTAAAATCAAGAATTCACCATGAACCTTAAACAGATTTTCCTGTATCACAAAATAGATGAGTGTCAGAAAAATTGCTACAAATCAACTCCTCTTTTCTCATAAACATTCACTGTAAAAAAAGATGTATCCATTGGCAAGAAAAAAACCTTTGGTTTTTCTGAAGTCAAGATGGCATCCAAACCCAGAGCATGCTGGGCACTGTAGACTCCAGAGATGTCAGACCTAACTGGTGTCGTCCTGTCCATCCAGCTTCCTCCACTTGCCCAATGAACATTGCAGAACCATCCTGATACCAGGGCTTTTCCCCGGTCCTCTCATTCCCTTGTTTTCCTAGTCCACAGGAATTTCTGCTCAGTGGAACTAAGTCTGACTTTGAAACTCTGCTCCTGTCTTTCTCCTTTAATTGAAGAAATAAAAGTGCTCCTAGCATGCCTTCACTCATCTTTGCCAGCTAACTCCTACACATGCTTCAAAAATCAGATCAGATGCCTCCTCTTCCTGGAAACCTACTCTGACAAGCGGGTCTCCCATTGTTCCACTAAACTTATTTGCTTAAATAATGTACGTACTGACAGATTATTCAAGCCAGATGATTCTTAACATAAAAGCTTCAGATTTTGTAAAATAAATTAGTTTATTTTACAAAATTTATTTTACAAAATTTTATTTTACAATAAATTACTAATTTATTTTACATAAATAAGTAAATTACTGATAAGCTAAATATTTAACACAGCAAAATATACATCCAAGATAGACTCTATGGTGATTTTAAAATTCCCATTTGTTGTGGCAGAAATGGAGACTTATGCCTAAATATTCATTTCACTTCTTCTATAGTACGATAGCCACATTATAAGTTTGTATCTGGGCACACAGTCTCCCAGAACACATTTCCCAGGCTCCCGGGCAGCAAGGTGTAGCCACATAACTCAGTTCTGGCCCTCAGTACCTGAGCAGAAGTTCCCTTTAAGTTGGATCCCTAAAGGGGGAGGCTGAGAGCCTTTGTTTTCATTCACACTGGCTTGAATGTGGGTGGCCATTGTGGTGATGATCCATCTAAGATCACACCGACGAGAGCAACACCTTCAGGATGGTGGAAAAGAGACAGGCGGAGCCTGGGACCCTTTACCCAGGGACTGCTGTCCCAGGGCGATACAATTTCTGCCCAGATTGCTAGGTAAGATAAAGGCACATATCACACACTCATTACCTACTTGGGAAAAATGCTACTGACTGCCTTACCAGGAACCAGGTACTTCCTAGGAACAGAGTAGGTCTATGGAGATAAAAGATGAAGCCCTCGTCTAAAAGAAGCTGCTGGCCTAGTAAGGAGAGGGACTATTAAAACATTTTATTTATATATACTAATTCTGTGACAGAATTAACTACAGGTGCTCTGGGAGTGTATATGGGGGAAGTTCAGGGAGGGCTTCCTGAAGGAGGTGACGTCGATTCTGATTTCTAAGCAAAGTGAAGGAGTTAACAAGATGTGAAGAACAAGAGGGAACAACATATACATAGACAGTGAGACAAGAGAGAGCAGCGTTCTTTCCGGTGGGAAGGCAGTAAGGCAGTGGAGCCCAGTGGTTAGGGACACAGGCTCTGCAGTCAAACAATGCTGGTTCAAATCCAAGTTTAAGCAGCTTACCACTTATTAGCTCTATGACCTTAGGTGAGTTACTTAACCTCTCTGAATCTGCCACCTATAGTTGTCTTTAAGCCTAAATGAGAGAACTCATGTGAAAATCCTTAGCACAGCATTTTTTTTTTTTTTGAGGTGGAGTCTCACTCTATTGCCCAGACTGGAGTGCAGTGACACGCTCCTGGCCACCACAGCCTCAATCTGCTGGGCTCCGGCAATCCTTCCGCCTCAGCCTTCCAAGTAGCTGGAACTACAGGCGCATGCTACCACGCCTGGCTAATTTTTTTATTTATTGTAGAGATGAGGTTTCACCAACTTGCCCAGGCGGGTCTTGAACCTGTGGACTCAGGCAATCCACTCACCTCAGCCTCCCAAAGTCCAGGGTTACAGGCTGAGCCACCGAGCCCTGCTTAGCACAGCATTTAACAAGCAATACAGAACACATCCAATAAATGTTACCCCAAAAAAGAAAAACATAGGCTGGGCACAGTGGCTCATGCCTATAATTCCAGCATTTTGGGAGGCTGAGGCAGGATTGGTTGAGATCATTTCAAGACCAGCCTAGGCAACACAGCAAGAGCTCATCTCTACAAAAAAAAATTAGCCAGGCATGGTGTGCACCTGTTGTCCCAGCTATTCGGGAACTGAGGCAGGAGGATCACCTGAAGCCAGTAGGTGGAGGTGGAGGCTGGAGTGAGCTGTGATTGTACCACTGCACTGGGCGACAGAGTGAGATCCCAACTCAAAAAAAAAAAAAAAGATGCAACTGGAATTCAGAGGGCAAGGTGTGAAGACTTAACAGAGAGTCCATATTCTGGAAGGTACTGGCTATGACCAGATCATGAAAGAGTTTAGATGGCGTCCTAAAGCCTGAGGGAAACTTCTAAAGGGTCGTAAGTAGGAGGCTGACATTGTCTGACAGATTTCCGCCTTGGAGAGCTCCAGTTGGTCACAGAGTGGCACACGGATCAAAAGGGTCAGGCTTTCTTTCCAAAGGAATCTCATTAGCTCTGCACACACACCAACCCCCCCAAAAAAAACCCACTCCACACACTGCACCCCCTAGAATATGTATTTTTGTGTATTCTAGATGGTGAAAATGGGGTGGACCAAGTAGTATAAACAGATGATTTACCGGATCATGGCAATTTGCAACTCTGATGGGGGCTCACTGCCTTGTCTCTATCTTGGAAATCTATAGCAATTGCCAGGCATGGTGGCTCAGCCTGTAATCACAGCACTTTGGGAGGCCAAGGTGAGAGGATTGCCTGAGCCTGTGGGCTCGAGACTAGCCTGGGTAACTTGGTGAGACCTTGTTTCTACAATAAATTGCACACACACATACACACAAAAAAACTAGCCTGATGTGGTGGTGTGTGTCTGTAGTTCCAGCTACTTGGAAGGCTGAGATGGAAGGATCACCTAAGCCCAGCAGGTCAAGGCTATGGTGGCCATGAGCATGCCCTCCAGCCTGGGTGATGAGAGTGAGACTCCATCTCAAAAAAAAGAAAGAAAGAGAAGAGAGAGAGAGAGAGAGAGAGAGAGAGAGAGAGAAAAATCTACAGCAACATGTGTTGCTAAGAAAACACTTCCTTGTTCATATGACCAAGACTATCATTTTTCCATGTAGGATTAGGCTATTACAGAAGGGTCTCTCACAGGCAGATGTAAATGCACTGAAGTTCTTCTCAGGATGCAACCTGATTTATATCTTTGTCTGCTTTTTCCATGCAAGCATATTAGGAAAATCCTCAGAACTTCATCCATTTGTTGACATACTTTGGAAGACCCAAGTGTATTGAACAGAGCATTGGGAGCAGAGTGCTGCTGCAGGGAGTTTTCCAGAAAATCTCCACCTGGAGCTGGATGGACTAGCCCTTATCAAATAATGATTTTTCTTGTTTCAGAAATGGGGGTTATCAATACAGTTGTGATCCTTTTTCTTAAACAAAGAATGCCAAACAAGGTTTGTACACTTTCTTGTAAAATATCTGCACATCTACAGTGAAGGAGAATAAATAACATATGCAATCCTTGCTAGAAGGTGGGGAGATAGCTTTCCTTCCCAAATAAATAAGATAAAATCACCACAAACCTAGAGTTAATGGAATTTATCCATGGATAATGAATATAAGGAAATTCACCAATATTCTGAAATCTCCTTCAGGAAAGACAACAAAAAGCACTAGAGTACCACCTGTGTTTTTTGGAAGGGTTACCAGTCAGGTCTAGAGAGCCTCAGCTACAAAGGCATAGGTGTCCCCTTGTTTATCGTCTGCCCCAGTCACCAAGGGGACAAAATCAACCTTCAAGACCTTATTTCTTCAGACAATTAAAGAGTCTCGCCTTCAAGTAGGAACTAAAAATGGACGTGGAGTGATGGAAAATCACCTGTTGAGTATAATGTGTATAGATGAGGGGCATGGATACACATAAAGCCCAGCTCAAAAACCATTTGTACCCCCTAAAGCTACTGAAATAATTTTTTTTAAAAACAGGGTTGGTAATATTTGAATATTGTTGAGACATGACTTTTTTTTTTTTTTTTTTTTGAGTTGGAATCTCACTCTGTCGCCCAGACTGGAGTGCAGTGGCATGCTCCTGGTCACGGCAGCCTCGACTGGCTGGGCTCTGGCGATCCTTCCGCCTCAGCCTTCCAAGTAGCTGGAACTATAGGCGCGCACTACCACGCACGGCTAATTTTTGATTTATTGTAGAGACGAGGTCTCACCAAGTTGCCCGGGCGGGTCTCGAACCCGTGGGCTCAGACAACCCACTTGCCTCACCTCCTAAAGTGCAAGGGTTACAGACTGAGCCACCAAGCCCGGCCAAGACATGGCATTTGATGTGTGAAATCCTTTGGCCTGTTTTTGGTTCCTGGGGTCCCAAAGTGTATATGACCTGTTATGATCAAACAGATCATAAGTAGTTATAATCCCTGGAAGGATGGGGATGCATAGGGAACAGCCCCTCTAGCTGTTCCCCACATTCTGGGGCCAGGGACTTGGACAAGGCTGGATCTGAAAACTTTCTCCTGAAGTCACCAGCTCCTAAGAGCATTCTATGTCTAAGAGGAAAAAGTAAACACCAGCAGCCTTTCTGAAAAACGCTGATCCAGAGGGCAAGACCAGGACCTGTACAATAGAATGCATGTCTGAGGCCAGAGAAGTAACTAGAAGATGCAGCAAGTAGTCCGAAGCCAACAGGGATCTAGAAGGATGAAATGAAGGAGAAGCCTGGATATTGAGATGGGCTAGATTTGGATGTCAAGGAGGAATGGTCTAAGAACATACCCTAAAGATACTTGACTGTGACGTGATACTTCATCTTGACAGAGTTGAGAATGTAATTGTGTTGCTTTTATGGGTTCAAAAGCAAGGCCTCAAAAAGGCAGCCTTCCACCAGTGTCTAGTGGCAGATCCTTGGGTATGCAAAAAGGACCCTGAACCATACACCTGTTGTAGGTAGAGAAGCCTCAGCACTTAGCAGAACTCCTCGCCTACTACTTGGCAACCAGGACCTTGATGAGTCTTTGGGTCTGACATCACTGGCCAAAGGATTAAAAGCAGAGATCTCACCCACTCAGAGTGAGAATTCCGAGGCTGAACTGTCTGTCTTTTTCTGCTGTTATAACAAAATACCTGGGAAACTGATAAATAATATAAATGTATTTCTCATAGTTCTGGAAGCTGGAAAGTCCAAGATCAAAGTGACAAGCAGATTTGGTGGATGGTAAGGACATGCTTTCTGCTTCAAGATGGCCACCTTCTTCCTGGGTCCTCACATGGCAGGAAGGGAGTGAATGTTATTGAACTCCTGGGCTCAGGCAATTCTCTCACTTCTGCCTCCCATAGTGCTGGGATTATAGGCATGAGTCACTGCATCTGGCTGTCACTTTCTTTAAGAACATCTTCTGAGAGATGAGTATCCTTTATCCAAAATGCTTGAGACCAGAAGTGTTTCGATTTTTGGATTTTGGAATATTTGCATTATACTTACCAGTTGAGCATCCCAAATCTGAAAATCTGAAATCTGAAAAGCTCCAGTGAGCATTTCCTTTTAGTATCCTCACATGGTGGAAAGGTAAAAAAGAAGATAAACTTGCTCCCTCAAGACTTTTTTTTTTTGAGTTGGAGTTTCACTCTGTCTCCCAGATTGGAGTGCAGCGGCCGCTCCTGGCCACCGCAGCCTCGACCTGCTGGGCTCCGGCGATCCTTCCGCCTCAGCCTTCCAAGTGGCTGGAACTACAGGCGCGCGTTACCACGCCCGGCTCATTTTTTATTTATTGTAGAGATGAGGTCTTACCAAGTTGCCCAGGCGGGTCTCGAATCCACGGGCTCAGGCAATCCACTCACCTCAGCCTCCCAAGGCGCAGGTTACAGACTGAACCACCGAGCCTGGCTAAGATGTTTTTATAAGACCTCGAATCCCATTCATGAGGGTGAAGCCCTCTGACCTAATCACCTACCAAAAGCCCCACCTCTTAATATCATCACCTGGGGGATTAGGTTCCAAATATGAATTTTGAAGGGATGCTAATGTTCAGGCATAGCAAAGATCCTAGGGAAAGAGGCCTTGATGCTCAGCCTAGTAGGAGGATAGTGATATCTACTGGAGGAAAAAAAAAAAGGAGCCATGACCATGTAGCACTGAATGGCAAGAAGCCTTCTTACTATTTGTATATTCAATAAAAATGGACCCATCTGTCCCAAATTCTCTTTGGGTTAGACATTTAAAAAATGATGATTGGGCACAGAAACAGCAGAAAATTACAAGAAACACACAAACAGACACATACAACCTGGAGACTGTTCCTCTGAAAAGGACACATCTGCCCACCACAGATTCACTTCCAGTCTCCCGGTCCCTCTTAGCTGAAAGTCTAACTTTCCGTGCGGGAATTCACAGTGAAGTTTTAGAGACTGGATCTCTTCTCCTCATTAGCAAGGGCGACCTCCTGTTGTGTCACATGCATGGCTAACGTCCCATTAGGGCTTCCCATTACTTAGCTTTAATTACTCTAAATTAGTGTTTTCCCATGGCACACTAGGAAGGGAGGAGCAAAAACCCCGCCTCTCTCTTTGAACATCTCATCTATTCCTCACCCTCAGAACATTCCAGAGACAGGTGGCCTGGCTACCCAAGACTCTAATTGCCTCTGAAAAAAACAGAGCATTGGCAGCGTGACCTTTCGGGGGTGGGGAACAATGAAAATGAATGATTCTAATGTCCCTTTGTCATGAACTTACCAAACCTTTTGATGATTTCTGCATTTGGAAGAGCAGAAATTGTTCATTTGCAGACTGGGGAGAGATTCAAGACTATTGTTACAGTTGGTAGGTGTCAGCCACTAGAATAGGAAGATGCCCAGAATATGCATATGTAGATGAATCCATCTCAGAGTTATCTCTGAGGAATTCATGATGTATTATGCAGTGCCATAGTATTGAAGTTAATTATGTACACGTATTATCTCTTCCACTAGATTGGAAAGTCTGAAAGGGCAGAGGCAGTATCTATTGTCTCTTTGCTTTTAGGAACAAGATGAAAAATATAAGTATGGATACACAAGCTCATACACACAGATACACACACACACACACACACACACACACACAGGTTGTCTAAAACCTAGCACAGTGCCTTTCCTATTATTATAATGACTTTAGTTGAATGGCACTCTTCAACCATTGAAAACAAAAACAGGCTGGGTGCAATGGCTCAATAACTATAATTCCAGTACTTTGGGAGGCTGAGATGGGAGGATTTCTTGAGCCCAGGAGTTCGAGACCAGCCTGGATCACACAGTGAGACCCTGCCCCTACAAAACAATTAAAAAAAAAAAAAAAGCTGGGTGTGGTGGTGCACACCTGTAAACCCAACTACTTGGAAGAGGCAGAAGTATTGCCAGAACCCATGAGGTCAAGGCTGCAGTAAGACATGATTATGCCACTGAACTCTAACCTGGGGGACAGAGTGAGGCTCTGACTCAAAATAAAAACCAAAACAGAAACAAAAACATGTTTTTTAAAATGTAGTGGCAAAAGCAAGATGTACAGCTGTCAATACAGATTGTGCCCAATACTGTCAAATATAGCTACACAGAAAGGAGATAGGTAGAAAACACCACAGTGTTGGTGATGCTTAATCTGAGTGGTAGAATTATTTTGTCTTTATTCACAAAATTTCCAAGTCTTTTCTTTTTATAATGAACACATATTATTTTTACAACCAGAAAAATATTTCTCAAAATATTTCTGTATCAAGACTGTATATCTCAGTTGTTAAACGGACCCACGCATAATTTCCAAGATGCTGAAAGCATCTAAAGCTTGCCAGTGAGGGCTTAAGAAATTAAAGAGAGAGAACAAGATAAAGATTTTATTACACTCTTCGTTTCCCAAGACACCAAGACTTGCTGCCTTCCCAGCACAGCTGAACAGACCTTATGAGAAAGGCTTCTCACTTTCACGATCATCACAAAGCCCCTGGGGTCCAAACTGCAGATAATGCTAGGTTCCTATCAGCAGAAGCCAAAAGTCCTGGTACTGGAAAGGTGATGAACTGCAAGAGGAATGTTCGGTGTGGACACCTCCGCTGTACCTAGGGGTCCTCTATGCAAATTACAGAGAACTATGCAAATAACAGCTGAGTTTCACGGGGTCCCTCCTTGCCAGATTGCTGACCTGGTGAGTTCTCCCTCCCTCCCGTACTCTGGAGCATCCAGGGCACACGCTGCCATCCCAAACTTTGGCCCATCCCGGGAATAGGCGGATACATATGTGATTTCGCAAGAGTTTTCAATCCCCTCCATGGGAGTTTCACCATTTTGCATCCCCACCAGCAGCCGAAGTGAGTTCCAGCTTCCCCACAGACTTGTCAACAAAGTTATCAGACTTTTGAATTGTTGCCAGTTTTACCTCTCCAAAGAGCGGTTCTTACTATTTTTTTCTTGACTTCAGTTTTGTTTTTAGACCTCTCAGAAGGGTGGCTGTTTTTTGTCTCCCACCTCACTGACACTCGGAATAGATGTCTTCTGCATTCACAATTGTCATGTGAAGCCACTGTCCCCTCTCCTCTGTACCCTAGCCCCGAATCTCTTATGTAATCACTCTCCCATGCCTGCTAACCCACCACAAACCTCTCACTCTCCACACATGCAACTCAGTGTGATTTTGTCTTGCATTTCTCATATTTTGAGTGAAAATAAACACTTGCTTTGTGATTATAATCTATTTGCAATTTTCTTCCTGTGAACTCTGTTCATATCTCTTGTCTGTTTTTTGAATCAGTCTTTTTAAAATTTTTATTATTATTTATTATTATTTTTTTTTGAATCAGGGTCTCACTCTGTTGCCCAGCTAGAGTGCAGTGGCGCAATCACAGCTTATCACAGCCTCTACTTGCTGGGCTCAAGGGATCCTCCTTTATTGACTCCTGAATAGCTGGAACTACATGTGCACACTACCACATCCAGTTATTTTTTTTATTTTTTATGTTTGGAGTCATGGACTCACTATGTTGCCCAGGCTGGTCTCGAACTCCTGGGCTCAGGCGATCCTTCCAACTCGGCCTTGCAAAGTGTTGGGATTATAGGCATGAGCCATCGTGCCTGGCCCAGTCTGTTTATTTTTAAAGCATGAGTTATCTGAGGGAGAATTTCTAACAGCAAAGAAAGCCTCAATAGAAATTCTGAATGCTAAAATAACTTTTTCCTGTATTTAAACACAAGTGAATATTTTCAGCTATTCTTAATACTCATCCCTGAACTTGTCGTTAAGAAAGAAAAGCAAACTTGAGCATCAAAGCAGTAGAGGTTAGCGAGGCTGAATCTTTTGAATATAACAAGAATCTTTTCCAAATTGATTTATCAGATTTTCCAAATACAGTGGAATTAACCTATGGATAATGTCCTCTCAGTTTTAGTGTATATTGTTAATAGTCAGATCAAAATATATTTTATCGTGAAACATTTGAATTAAACTCTCATTTTATTTTATTTTATAAAAATGTTTAATATTTTCTATATTCTATTAGTAAAAATAAAATTATATGCTACCTGGCAGACCAATTAGTTTACCTTTCTTTTTTATTGAATAAATTGAAAAAGTTGGACTACAATGTCCAAAAAATTAAAATTATTTTGGATTATTATGCTAAATTCTAACATAATTATTCCTTAAGACATAATTTTTCAAGACAATTTCTTTATTCTTTTTAGTCGGAGTCTCACTCTTGTCACCTAGGCTGGAGTGAAGTGGCATGCTCACGGTTACCGCAGCCTCACCTGTTGGACTGAGGTGATCCTTCTGCCTCAGCCTTCCAAATAACTGGAATTACAGATGCACGCCACCATGTCCAGCTAGTTTTTGTAATTTATTGTAGAGACGAGGTCTCACCAAGTTGCCCAGGCTGGTCTCGAACCAGCAGGCTCAGGCAGTCCTCTCACCTCGGTCTCCCAAAGTGCTGGCATTACAGGCTGAGCCACCACGCCCAACCTTTAAGACAATTTCTATGTGCTCTCACATTCAATTATAGAAAGACAACTATGGCTTTATCAAACAACTAGCTTCCATGGTAAAATAATTTATCATGTTAGCTACAAATTGCACTGCATTATTATAAATTTTTTAAAATAGCATGTTCATTTACACTTATTTTTATAGGCTAGGCTCACACCTGTAATCCCAACACTTTGGGAGGCTGAGGCAGGAGGATCACTTGAGGCCAGGAGTTTGAGGCCAGCTTGGGTAACATAGTGAGACCCTATCTTTACAAAAATAAAAATAAATGTTTTAAATAAATTTATTTTTATAACTGACTGTATTAGTCAGGGTTCTATCAAAGAAGCAGAACCACTAAGACGGGATTTGTTATAGGAATTAGACCGCCTGCAATTGTGGCCCAGTCTGATGCAGGACAGGCAATCAGGAAGGGAAGGCAGACATAAAGTCAGGGAGAGCATGGACAAGCTGGAACCCACAGCACAAGCAGGAGCTCTCCGAAACCAGCTGAAACTTCGTGCCAGTTGTCGCTGCCTCTGACCTTAAGACGGGTGTCCTGCAGAAGCCAGGGGTCAGAAAAACTAAAGACAGACCCAAGGAAAGGTAGCAATTGCAGATCCAGCGAGGTGAGCAGCAGATAAATACCAACCGGTGCCAGCCTCCAGATGGCTGCTGCTTCACCTCCAGTCCCCAAGTGCCCCAAGACTCTCCCTGCGGTGAAACGTAGGAAAGGGAAATCTAGGCACTGGGTCAGCCTAGCCAATTTGACACATTTCAAAGCCACAACAGTCTACCCCTTGTCAACTTGGCACCCTCACACATGTCCTTAAACCATACTTCTCCAGATAAAAACAAAAGAGCAGGCCGGGCTTGGTGGCTCAGCCTGTAATCCCAGCAATTTGGGAGGCCGAGGCGAGTGGATTGCCTGAGCCCGCAGGTTTGAGACCCGCCCGGGGCAACTTGGCGAGACCTCGTCTCTACAATAAATCAAAACATTAGCTGGGCATGGTAGTGTGTGCCTGTAGTTCTGGCTACTTGGCAGGCTGAGGCGAAAGGATCGCCAGAGCCCAGCAGGTCAACACTGAGGTGGCCGTGAGCGTGCCACTGCACTCCAGCCTGGGTGACGGAGTGAGACTCCAACTCAAAACAAAGCAAAACAAAACAAAACAAAAGAAACGTCATAGTTTTTCCTAACATAATCAGTGTATCCTACACAGAACCAAGAACACACTCATCCTTTCCTAAAGAGTGGCTGTAAAGTCCCCTTGTTGCCTTTGGGTAACGTTCATTTTTCTCCTAGCTGATTCACACTCCCCTTTCGCCATCATGTAACCTAAATACTAAATAAAGTTAGATACTTTGAACACAGTCTATCTTAGATGATAAAAGAACAAGAAGGAAGAAAAAAATATCCAGTTAAAACATATCAAAACAAGAAATACCCATAAATATTACACTTTTACAACTGGATATGTGCTTATAGCTCTTACCTCCCAGAGTCTCAGCAAATACCTCAGCTAATCACGGTTTCTTGCCAGGTAGAGTGGAGAGACCGATTCTGTTAGGTCCAGGTGACTTAAATAATTACGTGGTTGCTTTTGTAATCCAGCCTACAAGTTATTTCTCTCTGGTTACTATAATATTCCTTGAAATATGCAGCATTCAAAGAGTTGAGTGACATGGTGGTGGTAATGGGTCCAACTCCCATCCACTTACACATGTGAATAAATGTGCGTGTTTCTTATATCAACAAAAACAAAAGTAGGAAAGTGATGGATGCCGGGTTCGGTGGCTCAGCCTGTAATCCCGCGCCTTTGGGAGGCTGAGGTGAGTGGATTGCCTGAGCCCGCGGGTTCGAGACCCACCTGGGCAACTTGGTGAGACCTCATCTCTACCATAAATCAAAAAATTAGCCGGATGTGGTAGTGCGCGCCTGTAATTCCAGCTACTTGGAAGGCTGAGGCGGAAGGATCGCCGGAGTCCAGCAGGTCGAGGCTGTGGTGGCCGGGAGCGGCCACTGCACTCCAGTCTAGGTGAAAGAGTGAGACTCCAACTCAAAAAAAAAAGAAAGTGATGGATGTTAAACCTTGTCTCATTCTAGAAATAAATACTATTCATCCAGATATATAAATGAACTGAAAAAATATATTATCAAAAATTTATTTCCAATACAAATTTTTGTTTAGTATGTGTTTATCAAAATTTATAGTATATTTGTTATTTTGATCAGCTGTACAAAAAAACATAACTACAATGACAACTCCATCTAAATAATGTTTTTAATAAAGTCTTAAGATCACAGGAGGCTGGGTGCAGTGGCTCAGTCTATAATCCCAGCACTGTGGGAAGCTGAGGCGAGAGGATTGCCTGAGCCCAGGGGTTCGAGATCAGGCTGGGCACCTTGGTGAGATCTCATCTCTACAATAAATCACAAAAACTAGCCAGGCGTGGTGACAGGTATTTGCAGTTCCTGCTATTTGGAAAGCTGAGGTGGAAGGATCGCCTGAGCCCAGCAGGCCGAGGCTGCGGTGGCCGTGAGTGTGCCACTGCACTCCAGCCTGGATGACAAAGAGTGAGACGACAAAAAAAAAAAAAAAAAAAAAGATCACGGGAAATAAAACCAATTATAAAACTTTTATTTACATATTTGTTGCACTACAACAGGTCAATGAATAAAAGACTTTCCAGTATAAAAATGTATTATGTTAGAATAAAATTCTGTGGCAGTAGTGGAATAAAAATGCAATTTCATGGAGAAAAAGTAAAGACGTAAATTGTCTTACTTTAAATAATACAGAAGAACTTTTACATTAAAGAAAATATATACTATCATAGCATGTGATATGATCATGTGTTTTTAAAGTAAGGAAGTCAGGCAACAAATCATGGTATTTAGCTTCCATTGGATATATTTAAAAGACCAACACACTGTTTTTTTCTGTTTTTATTTTTGTTTGAGTTGGAGTCTTACTCTTGTCGCCTTGGCTGGAGTGCAGTGGCACACTCATGGCCACCACAGCCTCGACCTGCTGGGCTTAGGTGATCCTTTCCCCTTATCCTTTCAAGTAACTGGAACTACAGGCATGCGCCACCATGCTTGGCTAATTTTTTTATTTATTGTAGAGATGAGGTCTCATCAAGTTGCCCAGGCTGGTCTCAAACCCATGGGCTCAGGCAATCCTGTCGCCTCAGCCTCCCAAAGTGCTGGGATTACAGGCTGAGTCACTGCACCCGGCCAATATGTTGGTTTTAATTTAAAATGTTAATAATTATTACATGCCATAAATTATATCCTTTGCTACTATATAAGTCTATAATGGAAAATTTATTTATATTATTTATTTATTGAGTCAGAGTCTCATTTTGTCACCTAGGCTGGAGTACAGTGGCACAATCATGGCTCACCACAGCCTTGACCTCCTGGGCTTAGGCGATCCTTCTGCCTCAACTTCCCAAATAGCTGGGACTACACTACCATGTAGTGTAATTTTTTTTTTTTTAATGGACACAAGGTCTTGCTCTATTGTCCTGGCTGGTCTCAAACTCCTGGGCTCAAGTAATCCTCCCACCTCAACCTCCCAAAGTGTTGAAATTACAGGTGTGAGCCACTGTACCCAGCTGGTACTGAAAAATTCTAGATTTCCAACTGAAAGGTGTTTAATAGGTACACACAGTTTTCAAAAAGTTTCTTAGGTATAGCCAAGTAAAAAATAATATTAGCTAACATCTTCTGAGCCCTTACTACTTACCACTGTATTAAGCTATTTGCATAATCTTTTTTGTTGTTTTTTTGTTTGTTTGTTTGTTTGTTTTTGAGTTGGAGTCTCACTGTCTCCCAGACTGGAGTGCAGTGGCCGCTCCCGGCCACCGCAGCCTCAACCTGCTGGGCTCCGGCGATCCTTCCACCTCAGCCTTCCAAGTAGCCAGAATTACAGGCATGCGCTACCACGCCCGGCTGATTTTTGATTTATTGTAGAGATGAAGTCTCGCCAAGTTGCCCAGGCGGGTCTCGAACCCGCAGTCTCAGGCAATCCACTCACCTCAGCCTCCCAAGGCGCAGGATTACAGGCTGAGCCACGGAGCCCGGCTTATTTACATAATCTAATATTCTAGTGACAACTGTGTGAGACAGGTATCCTTATCCTCATTTTCCAGAAGAGGAAACCAGGGTGTAAGAGGTGTCCTGTCATCTGTAATTTACTTTGAAATATTTCAATATAGACAATGTGTTATGAATGTGTGTACTAGTTAGTTTAGGCTACACGTTTGTGCCAGTCATTGCCCTCATCAGGAATGCACACTCCAGGTGTGATTTGCTGGCATTTAATCCAAAGGCCCCTCTCCAGAGGGAACCACTGCCAGCTCCTCAGCTATTTATCTCTAACCAGCACTACAAGTTTTTTCCATTAGCATAATGGATGCTAAAATGAAGTTCCAGTGATAAAATTAACAAGTTGCTCAATATATATGGATGATTAAAATAATTTAATAAGAACCCACTTGCACGAATAGAATATAAGAAACTTAACAGTGGCTGGGTGTTGGTGGCTCTTGCCTCTAATCCAAGCACTTTGGGATGCCAAGGCAGGAGGATTACCTGAGACCAGGAGTTAGAGAACAGCCTGAGTAACATAATGCGATCCCATATTGGAGTCTCACTCCATAGCCCAGGCTGGAGTGCAGTGGCAAGCTCACAGCCACCCCCCATCGACCTGCTGGGCTCCAGCGATCCTTCCACCTCAGTCTTCCAAGTAGCCGGAGCTAGAGGTGAGTGTTACCATGACTGGCTAAATTTTGATTTATTGTAGAGACAAGGTCTTGCCAAGTTGCTTGGGCTGGTCTCGAACTCACAGGCTCAGGCAATCCATTCATCTCGCCCTTCCAAAGTGCTGGGATTACAGGCTGAGCCACCGAGCCTGGCTCCCATATCTTAAAAAAAAAAAAAAAAATTAAACCTTAGCCTTATCATTGGCCTTCCCCCGGTCCCCTCCCCCTCCCTCAACTTGATTCATAAAAGGTCCTGGGTCCACCTGCTGATTCCCGAAGAGTCTTGGTTGTCTGACTCCAACCAAATGGTTCGCAGAATCCTGCCACTAGAATAGAGTTGCATTTGTCTTAGGTGCAACTTTTCCGCAAGGAGCAATATAAGGAAACAAGAGCTGGGATTCCAACAAGCTTAGTGAAGAGAGAACATGCATGTTTTGTATCTGCTTGCTAGAAAATATCTATGAGTAGCAGAATTCATCATGAGAGCTTTTTCCCCTGAAACTCGGCAGTGGAGTTGCAGCAATTCGTGTAACATGGTCCCTGCTGTCCCAAGTATCAAAGGTACTCAGTATCTCCCAAGAACAGTTTGTGTTTTGCTAACTTGGCTCATGTATGTTAACACAAAAAGTTAAGAAATCCGCTCAAGGTCACACATCTGGTAATTATAAAGTTGGAATTGGAACCTGGGGCTATCTGCCCTTAAATCCTTGTCCTAAAACCCTCAAACACCTAGGTATAGAAGGAACATACCTCAAAATGGTAAGCACTATCTACGATAAACCCACAGTTAGCGTATTACTAAATGGACAGAAACTGGAAACATTTCCCCCGAAAACTGGAACAAGACAAGACTGTCCATTCTCACCCCTCTCGTTCAACATTATGTTGGAAGTCCTAGCTAGAACAATTAGACAAGAGAAGGAAATCAGGGGTATCCAAATAGGAAAAGAAGAAGTCAAGTTATTCCTCTTTGCTGACGATATGATCCTGTACCTCGAAAATACAAGAGAATCTGTCAAAAAACTGCTTGCACTGATAAAGAACTTTGGCAAAGTCTTGGGGTACAAAATAAATGTGCAAAAGACAGTTGTATTCTTATACACCAGCAACAAGCAGGCGGAGAACCAAATAAAAAGTACAATCCCATTCACAATAGACACACACACACACACACACACACACACACACACACACACACACAAACAAACTAACCTTGACATCTTCCTGACCACAGAAGTGAAAGACCTTTACAATGAGAACTACAAAACACTGCTCAAAGAAAACACAAATAAATAGAAAAACTCCACTCCACTCCATGCTCATGGATAGGAAGAATCAACATTGTTAAGATGTCCCTCCTACCAAAGACAATCTATAGATTCAATGCAATACACATTAAATTACCAACATCACTCTTCTCAGACCTGGAAATGACAATAAAAAAATTCATATGGAAACATAAACAACCATGAATAGCCAAAACAATCCTTAGCAAAAGAAATAAGGCAGGAGGTAATACACCTCCAAACTTCAAACTTTACTATGAGGCTACAATAATCAAAACAGCCCGGTATTGGTACAAGAACAGGCATACGGACTAGTGGAACAGAATAGAGATTCCAGAAACAAAGTCTCAATTTCTCAACCAACTAATCTTTGACAAAGGCTCCAATAACCACTGGGGAGAGGAGAACCTATTTAGTAAATGGTGCTGGAAAAACCGACTGATTGCATGCAGAAGATTGAAACAGGACTCCTACATATCACCATACACAAAAATTAACTCTAAATTGATCAAAGACCTAAACGTAAAACCTCAAACTATAAGAATCTTAGAAAATGCAGGAGACACCCTTATGGAAATTTGAACTGGTAACCAATTCCTGATCAAAACCCCGAGTGCCCATACCATAAGAGAGAAGACAGACAAGCTTCTGCAAAGCAAAAGAAACCATCAAGAGAGCGGGAACAGCCCACATAATGGGAAAAAATATTTGCTAACTGTACATCTGATCTAAATGGCCTAACATTTAGAATCTACAAGGAACTCAAATGCATCGAGAGGAAACAAACAGCCTCATTAAAAAGTGGGCAAAAGACATGAATCGACACTTCTCAAAAGAAGATATACAGGGAGCCAACAGACACACGAAAAAGTGCTCAGCCTCACTCATTATCAGAGAAATGCAAATCAAAACCACATTGAGATACCACCAAACCCCAGTAAGAATGACCATCATTAATAAAACAAACAACAAAGGATGCTGGCAAGGATGTGGAGAAAAAGGAACGCTTCTACACTGCTGGTGGGAATTCAAACTAGTGCAACCTCTTTGGAAGACAGTGTGGTGATTTCTGAAAAAACTAGAAATTGACCTTCCATGTGACCCAGCAATCCCCTTATTGGGAATATACCCGGAGGAACTCAAATCATTCTACAAAGACACCTGCACACGCGTGTTTGTTGCAGCTCTATTCACAATAGCAAAAACATGAAACCAACCATGCTACCCTTCAAAGCTGGACTGGATTAAAAAAATGTGGTACATATACACAATGGAATATTATGCAGTCATAAAAAAGGACAAACATATGGACTTTGCAGCAACTTGGTGGATTTAGAGTCTATCATACTCAGTGATCTATCACAAAAACAAAGAACAGAGTACCATATGTTCTCACTCAAAAGCAGACCTTGAACAATTATCATAATACTATAAGAAAGGAATTGGCAGTAGAGGGAAACTGCCGGGGAACAAGGGGAAACTGCCAGGGGAGGGAGGGAACACCTCATCAACAAGGGAACCTGCATAATGAATATTTGTATATCTAACCCTGAATTGTGCCCCACATCTTTAAAATAAAGAAAAAAAAATTCCTGGTCCTCCTAACTGTTCCACACCCTCCTGAGGATTCACAGAAGGTTATAATCCAGGGTTGCAGGAATGGAAAGGGGATCAGAGAGCAAACTGTGTGAGAAATAATTCTAAATGCCTGCTTCCAGGCAAGTCAGAGACTTAGCTGAGTTTCCCTCCAGAAAAACACAATTTCAAGAAGAGCTGGCCAGGTGTGGTGGCTCACACCTATAACCGCAGCATTTTGGGTGGAGCCAAACCACCCTCTCCTTGGATGGAGGCCAGGCCCTGACGTGAAGAACTGTAGCCAATTGACTGAGGAGTTGGCTCTTGCTAGCACAAATATGAAATACTGTTGTGTTTTGTTTTTATCACTGAGTTCCACCTGTCAAATGTGGACTTCCCTTTCCCCACTGGCAAGTCTTGGGCAGATCTTTCTGTTATCAGAAGTGATTTTGTATTTTATTTCATCTATTTGTTTATGTATTTATTTATTTATCTATTTATCTTTTGAGTTGGAGACTCACTCCTTTGCCCAGGTTGGAGTGCAGTGGCACGCATGCTCACGGCCACGCCAGTGTCAACCCACCAGACTCCAGCGATCCTTCCACCTCAGTCTTCCAAGTAGCCTGAACTACAGGCATGCGCTGCCATGCCTAGCTAATTTTTGATTTTTATTGTAGAGAGGCGGTCTCGCCAAGTTGCCTGGGCTGGTCTCGAACCTGCAGGCTCAGGCAATTCACTCGCCTTGGCCTCCCAAAGTACTGGGATTACAGGCTGAGCCACCAAGCCGGGCCCCAGAAGTGATTTTTAGAGGCCATGCTGATTATACCTCCCCACCTGTTTGATGCCAAGCGTTTTCCAAACCCAGGCAGGCCATGATTGCTGGGTTTGATGTGGGAGAGCGGTGTTCTCTCTCTCCTAATCCTTCAGAGACTTCCCTGATTTGGGAGATCAGGCTCCTGGCCACCTCATATAACCTCCTGCCCAGAGCCTCTTGTTTCTGGGGTTCCCCTCACCTAGCCAGCAGCTCTCTGGACCAGGGAAAAGCTCACATCCTTATGTCACCAGTAGGTGGCGTCTGTCTCACTGCCATCCCCCGCTCAGCTCCGCCATCTGTCTCTGATTCTCTTTGCCCTGCTCAAGTAGGTGGAGCAGTTCAACAAGTCCACTGCCCAAGTCCATGTCCAATCAGGGAACTATGGGCTGAATAATGGACTTCGAGATGCCCATGACCTAATCCTTGGAACCTGTAACTGTTACCTTACCTGATAAAAGAGACTTTACAGAAGTAGTTAAATTAAGGATTTGAGATAAGGAAACTATTAATATTTTGAATTATTTAGGTAGGCCCAATGTAATTACGAGGGGGCTTATGAGAGTGAGGAAGGGGGTGGTCAAAGCTAGGACAAGGGGCTGAGCATGGCACTTCATTTCTGTAGCCCTAGTGCTTTGGGAGACTGAGGCAGGAGGATTGTTTGAGGACAGGAGTTGGAGACCAGCCTGGGCAACATAGCAAGATCCTGTCTCTACAAACAAAACTAAACTAAACTAAAACTAGGATAAGGCCATGTGACCCTTTGGAATCCTCTCCCTTGACTTTGGAGTTAAGTAGGAAAAGCTTCAGTGTTCCCACCCTCATAAACTGATGGGTCACAACTCCAACACTTCACTTTCTCTGCTGACCACTCACCCCCCCCCCCATCCCCACACTGCTGCATACTGTATTGGCCGATACAGATGGAGAGGAGCACTGAGGTGATGGCTAGATTTTGCTGAGTCTTTTTTTTTTTTGAATTGGAGTCTCACTCGGTCGCCCAGAGTGGAGTGCAGTGGCCACTCGCGGCCACCGCAGCCTCGACCTGCTGGGCTCCGGCGATCCTTCCGCCTCAGCCTTCCGAGTAGCCGAATTACAGGCGCGCGTTACCACGCCCAGCTGATTTTTTGATTTATTGTAGAGGTGAGGTCTCGCTGCCCAGGCGGGTCTCGAACCCGCGGGCTCAGGCAATCCACTCACCTCAGCCTCCCAAAGGCGCGGGATTACAGCCTGAGCCACCGAGCCCGGCTGCTGAGCCTTTTTAAGACACCTTCTGTTGAGGCGATGGTAGGAGAAGGCGATTGGTCCCAATTTTCAGAGGTGCCTTGGCATCTTCCTCTGTAGAATGTGGGGAATATAAAACTCCTTTGTTTTCAGCTTTGGGCCCTGGCCACCAGCTTTCCAAAGAAAAGTCCCACTCAGTATCTTGTTTCTCTCTGATCGTAAAGCAGTCGGGACCTTAACACGTCTCTGAGAAATCTGTTGTTCCACAGCATAAAATCTCACTCCGGGCTGGGCTCGGTGACTCAGCTTGTAATCCCAGCACTTTGGGAGGATGAGGCGAGTGGATTGCCTGACCCGAAGGTTCAAGACCAGCCCGGGCGACTTGGTGAGACCTTGTCTCTACAATCAATCAAAAATTAGCTGGGTGTGGTAGTGCGTGTCTGTGGTTCCAGCTACTTGGAAGGCTGAGGCGGAAGGATCACCGGAGCCCAGGAGGTCGACGCTGGGGTGGCCGTGAGCGTCCCACTGCACTCCAGCCTGGGTGACAGAGTGAGACATCTCTGGGACATAACGCTAGGTGAGAAAAATAAGTTGTAGAACAGTATGTATAATGTTAATGTTGCCATTTCTGTAAGAGAGGGGGAAAGGTGCATATTTGCTAATATTTGCCCATAAAACTCTGAAAGACCGCAAAAAGCAGCTTTTATAGTTGCCTATAAAAAAGGGGTGGGAAAGGCCAGGAACGGTGGCTCAGGCCTGTAATCTAGCACTTTGGGAGGCTGAGGCAGGAGAATCACTTAAGCCTAGGAGTTCAAGACCAGCCTGGGCAACATAGAGAGATCCCGTCTCTATTTTTTTTTTTTTTTTAATAAAAATAAAAAATTAGCCAGGCTCGGTGGCTCAGCCTGTAATCCCCCGCCTTTGGGAGGCTAAGGTGAGTGGATTGCCTGAACCCGCGGGTTCCAAACCCGCCTGGGCAGCGAGACCTCATCTCTACAATAAATCAAAAAATCAGCCGGCTGTGGTAGCGCATGCCTGTAATTCCAGCTACTTGAAAGGCTGAGGCGGAAGGATCGCCGGAGCCCAGCAGGTCGAGGCTGCGGTGGCCGGGAGCGGCCACTGCACTCCAGTCTGGGTGATAGAGTGAGACTCCAACTCAAAAAAAAACACAAAAAACAAAAAATTAAATTACAAAAGGGGTAGCACAATGAAGACAGGATGGATGAGGACAGAGGTAGGAATAAAGTTCTCAATGTATATACCCTTACACTGTCTTCATTTCGAACCAGGTGAATACATGCCTATCAAATTATTTTTATCTCTTAAAAAATTTGATTATATAAGATGTTCCTATTTGGAGGATCTGTTTGAAGGATCTTATGGGAACTCTTTGTACTATTTTTTGCAACTTTTTTTTGTAAGTGAAATTATGTCAATATGAAAAGTTTGAAAAGACTTTTTAAAATAAAAAATCTTAGAGATAGTTTTAGAAGGATGACATATAAAAGACACTAGAAATCATATAAACATCAAACACAGTTGTGAGTGAATGCTGTCCCTTATTCCGTTTAATCCATGTCACATTTATTGAATGTATGCTGTAAGCTGACGGACACTGGGCCAGGCAGGAGATCGGGCTACTTTAGTTCACAAATTTTTCTATGAAAACTTTAAAGCACACAGGAAAATGGCAAGAATAATACAGTGAACCCTCATATTCCTCCATCTTTCCTGAATAGTTATTAACATTTGCCGTGTTCGCTCTCACCTATGTACGTTTGTAAACTCAGGGAGCATAAGTTGCAGACATCGTAACACTTTACCATAAATATTTCCACCCTTATCTTCTAGAACAAAAATGATTTCCTACATAACCATGATCCCGTCATACCTGTGAATGTCAGTTTTGCATGTCAGCTCAGCTAGGCTGCAATCCCATTATTCAGTCAAACACTAATCTGGGGACTGCTGGAAAGGCAATATGTAGGCGTGAACGGAGTCCAGTCACTTGATTTTAAGGGAGATTATTTTAAATAATCTGGGTGGGCCCAATTCATTCAGTTGAAAGGCCTTAAGAACAGAGCTGGTGAGACCTTGTCTCTACAATACATCAAAAAATTAGCCGGGCATAGTAGTACACACCTGTAGTTTGGCTACTTGGAAAGCTGAGATGGAAGGATGGCCGGAGCCCAGCAGGTCGATGCTGGGGTGACTGTGAGTGTGCCACTGTACTCCAGTCTGGGAGACGAAGTGAGACTAAAAAAAAAAAAAAAAACCAGAGCTAAGGTGGCAGGGCACTGTGGCTCACACTTGTAATCCCAGCACTATGGGAGGCCAAGGTGAGAGGACTGCTTAAGTTCAGGAGTTTGAGACCAGCCTAGGCAACACAGTGAGACCCCATTTCTACAAAAAAAAAAAAAATTAGCCAGGTGTGGTGGTGTGCACCTGTAGTGATCATACCACTGCCCTCGAGCCTGGGCAACACAGTGAAACCCTGATTCAAAAAAATAATAATAATAACAGAGCTAAGGCACCCTGGAAGAAGACAAAATCTCACCTGTAGACAGCAGCTTCGTCCTGCACCCAGGAGTTTCAGACTGCTCTTTGTGGCAACTGGCCCTGTGGATTTCAGATGTGTCCAGCCAGCCGCCACAATCACATACACAACTCCTTGCAATACATCTCTTGAAATATATCTCCTACTTGTTTCTCTGGTTAAACCCTGACAGACACAATGCCTAAAAAAATTATCAATTTATTAAGATACCAACAGTATCTTCCTTTATTGATTCCTCACCTGAGTTCATGGGATGAGCTTCAAGGGTCAGTAAAAGCCTGAAACTGCAGCGTTTGAAATGTTTGTACAAGGCTGGGCGCGATAGCTCAAGCCTGTAATCCCAGCACTTTGGGAGGCCGAGGCGAGATGATTGCCTGAGCCCAAAGGTTCAAGAGCCTGGGCAACTTAGTGAGACCTTGTCTCTACAATAAATCAAAAATTATCTGGGTGTGGTAGTGCAGGCCTGTAGCTCTGGCTACTTGGAAGGCTGAGGCACAAGGATCCCCTGAGCCCAGCAGGTCGATGCTGGGGTGGGGATGAGCATGTCACTGCACTCCAGCCTAGGCGATGGAGTGAGACTCTGACTCAAAAAAAAAAAAAATGTTTGTACATTTTGTGAATTTTCCTGGGGGAAAGGCTACCTTTCATAGAAACCCCCAAAAGTGCATGACGCCCTAAATGATGAAGAGCTACTGCATTAAACACATCTTTCTAGAGCCATAAACCTTACAGGAGGGATAACAGAAGGAGGCTAGCAGGCCCCTGGAGTGTGTGCTGTGAGCCTGGGTGACTCCCTGGGAGAGAAATCTGAGTGTGCCAGGAAACAGCCTGTGGTGGCGCCAGAGTTTTATTCTTGTTATTTCACCATGACACAAGGGGTTCACCATATATTGCTGCCAGGTGTGGTGGCTCACATCTGTGACCCCAGCACTTTGAGAAGCGAGAGGATTGCTTGAGGCCAGAGATTTCTGGGCAACACAGCAAGACCTCGTCTCTACAAAACAATTTAAAAATTAGCCAGGCATGGTGGCGCACGCCCTGTAGTCCCAGCTACTGAGGAGGCTGAGGCAGAAGGATCATCTGAGCCCAGAAGTTTGAGGTTGCAGTAAGCCGTAATCGTGCCACTGCATCCTAGCCTGGACAACCAAGTGAGACTCTGACTAAAAAAATTAATTAATTAATTATTAATCAATTAATCAAAATTAAAGGAAAAATTGACAGCGAGCAGAAAACCTTTTTAGAATTTTTCAACAGAAGTAGTACATTCTCAAGGAGTGAATTCCCTACCCTGTTTTTAGCTTTATTAAACCCCTATAAGAGATCAGCTTTATAAATACAGGTATTCCTTCTATTTACAAAAACCTGACTTGCAAGCAGCCATATGTCCTGCTTGTCATATGTCAGGTATCCACTGCCCATTACAAGGCAGAAAAGGGAAGTGTAGAATTCCCCTGGAAATGTGCCTCTCTCTGAACAGGAGCAAATCTCCTTCCCGGTGCCAGCTAAACCCAGCCCAGGTCCCAGGCCAATACTTGTCTGAGCAGGAATAGCCAGCAGTTTCAGGTACACTGTTATGTGGGGCTGCAGCTGGTCACAGGGGTATAAAGCTCATGTTTAATATCACCAAAGTGTGACCTGTGGCCTGAAGTAACATCCCAGCTGCTTCCTTGTCTTGGTGAGCCGGCTGGTTCCATAGACCAGCTTTTGCCATTTGTCTCTTTACTTATTGCCTGTGTTTCTACCTGCAACCGCAACCTTCTTCCAAACATCTAGGTTAGTTCCATAAAAAGGGATAAGCGAGTGCTTGATCTGAGAAGAAAACTCCATTCCAGAACTGAACAGCATTTATAACAAAACTTCATTATCTGGGTTAGGGGAGTTGATGAGTTTCCTGAATTCTCAGATCAAAGTTTTCATAAGACTGTCTTAGTCCATTTGTGCTGCTATAACAAAGTACTTAGACTGGGTATGTGTAAAGAACGGAGGTTGATATCTCATTGTTCTGTAAGCTAGGAAGTGATCAAGGCGCTAGCAATTTCATTGTCTACTAAGGGCCAGGTCTTTTGCTTCTGCTTCAAGATGGTGCCTTGTTGCTACACCCTTTGGAGGGAACAAATGCCATGTCTTCACATGACATAAGGGCAGAAGGGCAATAAAGAAGCCTAAGTAATTATCTCCAGCCCATTTGTAAGGTCATTAATTCTGTGAGGATAGAGTCCTCATGATTTATCACATCCTGAAGACCCCACCTCTTACTAGTATCACATCGGGGATTAAGTTTTAACATGAGCTTTAAAGAGAACACACACACTCAAACCATAGCAGAGGCTGATGGAGAAAATGTGAAGACCGCCAAGAGGAATTCCAAGATTCTTCAGGATCAGGATGCCTTAGTGCTACCCCTTCCTGCTTCCACTGAATAAGCTGAGAGTTATAACTTGATAAATAAAAAGAAAAAAGGAAAAAAATAAGAGAAATGTAAAATATGGTTAAAAATACTAAAAAGACAAAAACACTAATAAAATGGAGAGGAGGAACAAAAATAAAAGCTCTGAGAGAAAATGAGATGAAGAAACAAAAACTAATGCTATGGGCTGAATGTTTGTGTCTCCCCCAAAGTTCACGTGTTGGAAACTGAATAAATAATTTAATGTTATTGGAAGTGGGGCCTTTGGGAGTTGAATTGACCATGAGGACAGAGCACTTGTGAATGGGATTAGTGCTCTTATAAGAGACCCAGAGAGCAGCCCTGTCCTTCTATCATTTGTGAACCAGAAAGTAGTTCTTCATCTGATATCAAATCTGCTGGTGCCTTGACCTTGGACTTTCCCAACCTCCAGATCTGTGAGAAATACATTTACATTGTTTATAAGCCACCCAGTCTATGGTGTTTTGTTATAGCAGCCCAAATAGCTAAGACAACTAAGAAAAATGTCAATGTGTGTTAAAAGAAGGTAGCACAAGCCGGGCTTGGTGGCTCAGCCTGTAATCCCGTGCTTTGGGAGGCTGAGGTGAGTGGACTGCCTGAGCCCGCAGGTTCGAGGCCTGCCTGGGCAACTTGGCGAGACCTCATCTCTACAATTAATAAAAAAAAATTAGCCAGGCATGGTAGCGCGCGCCTGTAGTTCCAGCTACTTGGAAGGCTGAGGCAGAAGGTTTGCCGGAGCCCAGAAGGTCGAGGCTGCGGTGGCTGGGAGTGTGTCACTGCACTCCAGTCTGGGCAACAAAGTGAGACTCCAACTCAAAAAAAAAAAAAAAAAGAAGAAAGCACAAAGGAAGAAAAGCAAACCATGACTGTGACACAAACCGAATAAGAGGGCTTAACTATTTCAAAGGCAACACCAGCTCAGTGGCTCAACCTGTAATCCCAGATCTTTGGGAGGCCAAGGCAAGTGGATTGCCTGAGTTGCAGGTTCAAGACCAGTCCGGGCAACTTGGCAAGACCTCATCTCTACAATAAATAAAAAATTAGCCAGGGAAGGTAGTGTGTGCCTGTGGTTCTGGCTACCTGGAAGGCTGAAGCAGAAGGATCCAGCAGGCAGATGCTGGGGTGGCCATGAGCATGCCACTACACTCCAGCCTGGGCTACAGAGTAAGACTCCAACTCAAAAAAAAAAAAAAAGGCAGCACCATAAAACAAACCTGAATAAAATTGGGCCTCCACGTTCATAAGTCACAGCACGGAATTATATCCAGAAGAACCCAAGCTTGCCTGTAGATTGAATTAGAAAAAATAGAGGTCTTTGCAGTAGATCTTGTGAGGAGGCAAGATAAAGGGACTTGTAGTGCAAGCACAGCAGGATTATTATCCACAAGCCATCTTTCCATGTGTCCCCTCCCTGAAGAGGCCTGCCTCTGAGCAGCTGTGAGGAATTTCATCGCTTTCTCACCACGTGGTTCCCTCACCACCATGCTGCCTTCCCATTCCTCTCTCTCTGAGGTACCGTGCTCACGCACTACCTCCTTCCAAAAGCCATACTGCCTGGTAAGTGACCGTCTTCCCCAGGGACCTGTCAGGTGTGTTCTATTCTGATGACTTTTCTCCAAGTAAGCAACACTCTCTCAATCTGGAATTCTAGTGAATGAAGCTCTCTCTATAAAATATAAATGATGCCACAGAAACATAAGAGTCTTTAAGAGACTAAGAGTAGGGAAATGAGCCCTGAATAATATTTTTAAATGGCAGAGCAGTGAAGGTTCAAGGTTTAACATTGACAGCCAAAGTCCTGGCAACTCTGGCTGGCTACCTATGGGCTGTGCCAAGCTCAGGCTTAGGGAAATAAGGAGATAGACAAGTGGGGGAGGCCTGAGAGTTGTAATTGGTCATTATCTCAATTTGAACTGACAAGGCAAAGCAACTACTTAGAAAGGAAAAAATAAAAAAGACGCTGTCTAGCTACGCTAATATGGCCAACAGGGTTCACGGCCTGTGCCAGCTCCAATCGACCAGCTGTGGCTGCCCAGAGTGCGGTGCTGAGCGTCAAGAGGCCGCCCGTGGACTGAGCAAGGAGGAGTGCCAGAATCAATTAGCAATGCCAGCCACGGGTGTAGAAGTGGGGGGAGGCCCTGGGCACGTAGTGCATTGCTGGCCCTGGGCCTGGGAGCTGGCTCTCCGGAGAAAAGCTGTGTCTTATCGGATGCAGTCAGGTTCAGAAAGTCATGAGCTGAAAGGCCCGTGGGAGCCAGGCAAGCACCAGAAAGAACAAAACAGGCAGGAGGGGCTGGTGCCTCCTTGCGTGGAGAGCACAAGGCTAGTAGAGTCTTTTTGGCAGCAAATAATAGAAAAATCCATTTCAACGGGTTTGAATAATATGGAACTGCATTATTTCACCTCACGAACTTTTGAGAGGCAGGGTGAGCCTGAGGTGCTACGGTGAAGGTTCCCGTTCTATTTCCATCTTTTAACCTGGTAACCTCATCTGAGAGGGCTTACACACAAGAACAACGTGGGCAGCAAGGCTTGATCACTGTGATTGTAACTACCATGTAGCAATAGGTTCTTTGCTTATTCCGAAGAAGTCATCCAGAGGTCTGGCAGGGTGATACATTGATTTATTAGAACTTACAGGAGGCACTAATGGTGGCCGGTCGGTGAAGAAAGAATCTGCATCTCCGGACAACAGAGCAGTTTGACAGTCAAGCGAGTTAATTATGCAGCTTGCTACATGGTGGTTACAATCACAGTGAGTAAGGTTGCTGCCCACGTTGTTCTCAATTCTACTCAATACCTGCGCCGGGTGACTGCTACTGGGAATATGAATATCTTGCAAAGACCAACCTTGGGCAAGGGGTGGGGTGGGGGGCAGAAAGAAGCCAGGTAGGTATAGGGGAAAGAGTCAATGTCAGGACAATTACCTCACGCCACTCTTAGCTTTCCCTTTCTGCATGTGGGCAGCCCCTAGTGGCCATCTTTATCCCCCGCCAGTAACTGGTTTAGGAACCCAGGCTTAAACCGTCAGTAGCTGGTATTTGCAGGGCTGATCCAGGGATGGGTATGTGATCCAATCTGGCCTAATCAGACTTCAGGAAATGCCTTATTTCATGGATGAAAGAGAGGTGTGTTTTTTTTTTTCCGTGAATGTGAACAAGGAAGCTTTTCACCCCGGTCGCTACTGATCTTCATCTTGCAAACATAGGGGGAGGTCAGCTTGAAGACACTTCCACGCAGAGGAAGGAGAAGCTGAGAGAAGAGTGAAAACTAGGGCTAGACCTCTCACTGAAGCACATCTGGCTTGTCCTGCCTCTCAAAATCCAACATGGGTCTCTCTGCACCAGGATCAAGATGTATTCCTTCTGGAGGCTCTAGAGAAAGATTTGTGAGGCAATTCTCTGGACATTGACTCTTTCCCCCTGTATCTGGCTTCTTTCTGCCTCTCCCCCAGAGAGTAGCCCCTGGCCAAGGTTGGTCTCTGCAGGATATGCATATTCCCAGTGAGTCAGACACTGGGTGCAGGTAATTGAGCAGAGTTGAGAACAATGTGGGCAGAGCGCTTACTCACTGATTGTAACCACCATGTAGTAAGTTGAATAATTAACTTGCTTGACTATAAAACTGCTTGCTGTACTGTCCCACAGCATGGATTCTGTCTTTACCAACTGGCTGTCATCAGCACCTCCTGTAAGTTCTAATTAAACCAATGCTGGACCTCTGGGTGACTTCTTTGGAATAAAGAACTGAATGTGCAAACCCTCTCAGATTTGGGGTTGCCGCGTTACAATCTGTTTCCTTCCCTTTTTCGGCGTCTAAAGGCCCCCTGCATTCCCTGGCTAGTGACCTCTTTCTCTGTCTTCAAAGCTGGCAATGTTGCCATTCTTACCATTCTTTCATAATCACATTTTCTTCTAACTACAACCTTGAAAGGGTTTCTGCTTTTAAAGACCCACATGATTAGATTGGGCACACTCTAGTAATGACTAATCTTCCTGTCTCAGAGCCCTTAACTGAATCACATCTTCAAAGTCCCTTTGCCAGGTTAGATAATGTATTCACGGGCTTTAGGAATTAGGACTTGAACAGCTTCGGGAGGGTGTTACTCTGCCTACCAGACTGCCTCTTTCAGACCTAACTCCAAACTTTGTGGTTGTATATTTCCAAACTGTAGACATAGGTCAAGAAAGCCAGGGAAAATGTATTTCCACAAGAATAAGAAGAAAAAACTAAGTGGATTCAGAAATGTGTTCCATTTGATGGGTAATAATCTCACCCTAGATTAGATGATAAATGATTCAAAAGGGCTCACAGATTGACTTTAGCCAAAAGAAGACTGAACAAAGCTCAAATTAAACTGCGTAGGTTCCATAAAGTCTTTGGAGAGTTTACAGTATAACAGGAAGGTCACATATGAGATTATATTTCTTATAACCCCAAGGACACAATCACTTTTATGTCAAACTGGAAATGAAATAAAATGCTGGCTTCTGAAAATTTGTCAGGTCAAGGAGAACGTCTTGACTGGACAATGAGAAAATATATAACTCTTCATTCACCTCCTAGGTCCTTTTAACTCTGGGGATTGCCATTCCATAGCTAGCCCAGGCATGGAAATTAACTTATCCAGTCAAAAGGAAAGTGTCTGCCTGAGGATGAACACAGAGGATCTGGCTACAATTAAAAGCTCTGGCTCTCCTGGCTTGGTTACTCAATAGAGAAGGAAAAGGAGGTGTGAAAACATCAAATAGAAGAAGCCGTAACAAGTTTTGCCAGTTACCTTTTTTAAAAATAGTGAGCTGTGCAGGGGAATGCTCGTAAGCAATCAGGGTTCAACAGACCTGCTTGGACATTAACTGGTTATTAAGACGTTGGTCAAAGACCTTATGGCCAGACGCAGTGGTTTATGCCTGTAATCCTAGCACTTTGGGAGGCCGAGGCGGAAGGATCGCTTGAGCCCAGGAGTTTGAGACCAGCCTGAGCAACATAGCAAGATTTTTTGTTTCTACAAAAAAATCAAAAAATTAGCTGGACATGATGGCGCACACCTGTAGTCCCAGCTACTCGGAAGGCTGAGGCGGAAGGATCGTCTGAGCCCAGCAGGTTGAGGCTGTGGTGAGTGGTGTTTTTACTAATATACTCCAGCCTGGGCGACAGAGTGAGACTCTGACTCAAAAAAAATTTCTTAACCTTTTGGAAACTCTGTTTCCTCATCCATTATTTTTTAATTCTAAAAGTGTTGACATGAGTTTTACTTTTTAAATGCATGAAATACAATTTCCTAATACTCCCACCTCAAACAAACACATACACACACCCCTCCTTGGAGAATTCAACCCAGCCCCCAAGGGTCAGACAGCTGGTGAGTACCCCCCATATCCTTTCCCACACTCATGTACAAGTTCATGTACATAGAAAGTTTGCATTTTTTGTTCTTACAAAAACTGAATCATGTTATGATCAAGATGCCACAATTTTTTTTCATTCAACTTACATGGAAATTCTCTAGAACGATACATAGAGATTTAACTCATTCATATACTCTCATTTAAATTGGAATGATGAATAATACCAAATTATATTTATACCACAGTACATCCTATTGATGTGCATTCTGGGTATGTCTCAATTTTGTTTTATTTTGCCACTTAAAAATGGGTGAGTATCCTTGATTATGTGTTTTTGGGTTCTATAGCTTTCATATCTGAAGAATATATTCCTTAAGATGGGATTTGGGGCAAAAAATGTGTACTAAAAAAAAAGTTTTTTTTGAGTTGGAGTTCTCACCCTGTCACCCAGGCTGAAGTGCAGTGGCATGCTCATGGCCACTGCATCCTCGACCTGCTGGGCTCAGGTGATCCTTCAGCCTCAGCCTTCCAAGTAGCTGGAACTATAGGCATATGCCACCATGGCCACTGCAGCCTCAACCTGCTGGGCTCAGGTGATCCTTCCACCTTAGCCTTCCAAGTAGCTGGAACCATAGGCATACACCACCATATCTGGCTGAATTTTTGATTTATTGTAGAGATGCGGTCTCTTACCAAGTTGCCCAGGCTGGTCTCAAACCTGTGGGCTCAGGCAATCCTCCCAACTCGGCCTCCCAAAGTGCTGGGATTATAGGCGTGAGCCACCATGCCCAGCCGTACTTTTAAAATTTGAATGAATGTTGCTATACTATCTTCCCAAAGACAGTAATAATTAACAGTCTCCCCTGCAATATATGAGGAGGACTGTTTCTGCACTCCCCATCAGCATTGTGTGTTATTAGTCTTTTTAATTTCTGCTACTTCATGGGGAAAAAATGGTCTCACATGGTTTGATTTGCATTTCTCAATGCTAGTAATGTTTATCTCACTTGTTAGTTCACTTTATTTGGTAGGTTAGACTTTTACTCAGGACAGACACTATGCTCATGAGAAAAACGGCGGCATTGACTAAATCTCTAGCAAAACCATCTGTGACTGTTACCTGGAATACCATTTAGGCAGAAACCAATCAGAGCCTGGAAGCAGTTTGGCCACTGTGTCATAATACCCTGGCCACATTTTAAGGAAGACCCTCAAAAAGCTTCTGGAGATGCCAAAATTGCAAACAGTGACCAACACCATCACAGAGGCAGGAGTGACGAATGTCAAGTTCAATATAAACTTGCTTTTGACACCGAGGCAATGGAATGGTGGCAAAAATGGATGATGGCTTCCTGGAGCACTTCCTGAGAAGCCATCAGGGCTCAGTAGGAAAGAGAGATTGACTAGCAACGTGTGCCAAGGGCATACAAATATATGGAACAATATCCTAGGCAGGAGCCCTGATACCGTCCCCAAACTGGAAGAGGGTGAAATTGGCACATATGCTCAAAGGTGCCCATGGCTCTTCACCGGGTAGGAGAAGTCTCTGCTGTAGCCTCCTCCTAAGTTTCACAGGATCAGAGGCATTCTCCCACTTCCTCCTTCCCTCCCCTCCCCCCACCTTGACCCTGCTTCATTTTATCCAGAATTCAACTGAAGAAAAATGTTGTGGGAAACAAAAAGAACACTGAGATTTTCCACGTCCTAAACCCACTAGGAATGGCCGGACAAGGCTGGTAAGGAAGAAATAAAATGACATTTGAAAATCTGCAGGCCAGGCCCGGTGGCTCAAGCCTGGAATCCCACACTTTGGGAGGCCGAGGCAAGGGAATTGCCTAAGTCCATGGGCTCTAGACCAGTCCAAGCACCTTTGCAAGACCTCGTCTCTACAATAAATAAAAAAGTTAGTTGAATGTGGTAGTGCGTGCCTGTATTTCCGGCTACTTGAAAGACTGGGTGGAAGGATTGCCTGAGCCCAGCGGGTCGACACTGGGTTGGCTGTGAGTGTGCCACTGCATTCCAGCCTGGGTGTTGGAGTGAGACTCCAACTCAAAAAAGAAAGAAAGAAAATCTTCAGAGAAGAGAAATTGTAGGCAAAATGACAACATAAAATCTCTGCCCTCTTCAGAGAATTAGCATTCAAACCAGAAAACAGACACATACACACACACACTCTCTCTCTCTTTCTCTCAATGCCAAAGCTTAGAATGCCTGTATTTCAGCTCTATCCAGGATTGGTGTACATTTTCTCTCTCCGAAAACGTGAGTGGGCCAGGCACTTCTCTGTCTTCTCCCTGACTGTGCCTCGTTTATCAAGACGTCGCCTGACCCCTAGTGGTGGCACTGCTTTCAGCTGCACCAGGTGGGCTTCCTTTATTTGATGACTTGTCAAACGTCTAATTTGCTGACAGGTGAGCAGCGTTTCCTTTGAAAAACTGATATCTGTACATTACCAAAATAGAAAATGGGCCTCTGACCTCAAGGGTCAGAGTAAACTTAAGGGTCGGAAAAAATAAATTTCAGAGAAATTGACAGAGAGGCCTAGACACCAAAGAACACAAGGAACACTTGTCACATGACAGCAATACATGCCATTTTTCCTGGATCAATTTTCTCCCATGATTGTTCTCTCAGGTTCCAAAACCTCAAGTTCTGTGTTTAAAAAGAAGTCAAGGCCATTGCTTTGCTAAACTCTGGTCTGGTCACGTGACTCTTTGAGCTATGGCCACCAAGTTTTCCTAGCTTTGGTCCCCTTTCCTACCTTGGGGATGTGAATCTTTGTCTCTCATTTACTTTTTAAATAAACTGTACTTTCCAATCTAAAAAAAAAAAGGAGTCAAGAGTTGCATCCAAGATAAGGAAGTGTCCATGTGTCTACACATCCATCTAAATCCACCTTGCCCAAGGCTTCATGAAATAGGAAAGTCTAGAAACCAAACTATACTCTCACGGTCTGTAAAGTTCATGTGTCCTCATATGATGCCAACGAAATCAGTTCTAAGTGGCAGTAAACAACAATAAGAAAAAAATGCATTTGTGAAATATTTTAGTTTCTAGCCTAATTCATGAAACATGAAGCAATGGATAGATAGAAGCTGAAACTGGGAAAAATGGTCTCCACCCAGCCACACCTGGTCTACCTAGAGTCTAAATCCCACCCTGTCCCCATCAGAGTTTACTTAGGAATTGGGTAGGAGTGCCCAAGAGAAGGGTCTCAGAATCCACAGCTGAAGGAATCTAGGGTTGGCAGGGTTCCCCCTCCCACACATTCCCAAAACCGGCTTCAAGTCCCAGATTGCACTCAAAAATAGGGCAACCTCCAATTTTAAAAACCGCCAAAGATCTGAATAGACACCGCACCAGGGAAAATATAGAAGTGACGGATAAGTGCAGTAGTCCCACCTTATCTGCAGGAGATACATTCCAAGAACCCCAGTAGGTATCTGAAACCACAGAGTATGGAACGCTATGTATACTGTTTTTTTCACCTGATAACCAAGGTGGCTACTCAGTAACTAAGGAGCAGGGAGGGTATACAAGGTGAACACACTGGACAAAGGGATGATTCATGTCCTGGGTGAGATGGAGCAGGACAGCACAAGATTTCATCATAGCCAGGCATGGTGGCTCATGCCTATAATCCCAGCACTTTGGGAGGCATAGGCGAGAGGATTACCTGAGCTCAGGGGCTCGAGGACGGCCTGAGCAACAGAGCGAGACCTTGTCTGTATAATAAACCAAAAAATCAGAAGGGCATGGTGGTGCATGCCTGTGGTTCCAGCTACTTGGAAGGCTGAGGCGGAAGGATCACCTGAACCCAGCAGGTCGAGGCTGCGGTGGCTGTGAGTGTGCCACTGCACTCCAGCTTGGGTGACAGAGTGAGACTCCAACTTAAAAAATAAAACAAAAAAAAGATTTCAACATGCTACTCAGTGCAGTGCACAATTGAAAATGTATGAGTTATTTATTTCTGGAATTTTCCATGTAATATTTTTAAACCTCTGTTGATGATGGTAACTGAAGCTGCAAAAAGTGACACCATGGATAAGGGGGGAAAACTGTGTATGAAAAGATGCTCCACACCATTTGCCAATTCGGGAAATGCAATACAATAAATAAAAGTTGTATGGATCAAAATTATTGGACAATCAATATCCATGAGTCCATACTGATAAATGATCGAATAAATAAATTTGGGCCGGGTGTAGTTGCTCACACCTGTTATCCCATCACTTTGGGAGGCTGAGGCAGGAGGATTGCTTGAGCCCAGAAGTTCAAAACCAGCCTGGGCAACATAGCAAGACATTAACTCTACAAAAAATAAAAGTGAAAGAAAATTAGCCAGGCATGAGGGCAGTTACTCAGGATGCTGAAGTGAAAGGATCTCCTGAACCCAGGAGGTCGAGATCATATTAAACCGTGATCGTGCCATTGCACTCCATCCTGGATAACAGAGTGAAACTCCAACTTAAAAATTAAACAAATAAACAAACTTGGAAGAAAGGATCAATCTCCCATGCAGAAGAATTCCAAATAATTTATTATGTCAATTCTTCCCATTAAGGAGGTTAGAGCACGGTTCCCCACTCATTCAGTGTGGGCTGCACACAGTGACTTCCTTCCAAGGAGTGCAGTGTGAAAAGCAGGGGGGAAAGAGTAACTTTACAGTGGAGAAAACTGACAGACACTACACAGCCAGGTGATGCAGGTGAGCCCCTGTGAGGATAAGCCTGGTGATAGTACATACCCTTGAAACGGTGTGATGAGAACGACACTTTACCTCTGTGGTCTTCTCCCCCAAACCCATAACCCAGTCTAATCATTAGAACATCAGACAAACCCTAATTGAGGAACATTTGACATAATACTTGATCAGTACTACTCAAAATGTCAAGGTCATCAAAAACAAAGAAGGTCTGAGAATAGTCCTGACCTAAAGGAGCCTAAGGAGACATAGCAACTAAGTGTAATGTGGTCTCCAGAATAGGATTAAAAACTAAGAAAATCTGAATATAATATGAACTTTAGTTAATAATAATGTATTAATATGGGTTCATTAATTGTGACAAATGTGCCATCCTAATGTAAGATATTAATCATAGGAGAAGCCAGATGTGGTGTATATGAGAACGCTCTATTTTGCAACTTTTCTGTAAATCCCAAACTGCTCTCAATAAAAAGTTTTTGTTTGTTTGTTTTTTGAGTTGGAGTCTCACTCTGTCACCCAAGCAGGAGGGCAGTGGCATACTCACGGCCACCTCAGTGACAGCCTGCTGGGCTTCGGTGAGCTTTCCGCCTCAGCCTTCCAAGTAGCTGGAACTACAGGCATCCACTACAACGCCTGGTTTATTTTTTTGATTTATTGTAGAGATGAGGTCTCACCAAGTTGCCTAGGCTGATCTAGAACCCGTGAGCTCAGGCAATCCTCTCGCCTATGCCTCCCAAAGTGCTGGGATTACAGGCTTGAGCCACTGCACCAGGCCTGCTTTTTGTTTATTTGTTTTTTTGTTTTTGAGTTGGAATTTCACTCCGTGCCCAGCTGGAGTGCGGTGGCATGCTTATGGCCACCCCAGTGTCAGCCTGCTGGGTTCGGCGATCCATTCGCCTCAATATTCCAAGTAGCCGGAACTATAGGCGCGCGCTACCACACCCGGCTAATTTTTTATTTATTGTAGAGACTGAGGGCTCACCAAGTTGCCCATGCTGGTCTCGAACCTGCAGGCTCAGGCAATCCACTCTCCTTGGCCTCTCAAAGTGCTGGGATTACAGACTGAGCCACTGAGCCCAGCCTGTTTTTGTTTTGTTTTGTTTTAAGTAGAATAAGTAGCTCTTCTCAATTTTCCCAGGACTTTCTGAGTCTTAGCACTGAGAGTCTGGCACTCCAGGAAACCCCTCAGTCAAGGCAAAACCAGTGACCCCCGCCTGCCCCCTCTCCCAGTACAGATTCCTGTGGGGCACTAAGATTGTATTCATAGACTATTCTATCTGTCCCTTTCTGGTTTGTTTGTGTTTTTTTTTAATTTGTTGCCTAATTTATTTTAGGCCTAGAGTACTTGCCACTTCCCATACCTGACCTAAAAACAGCAAGGCACAAAGAATGGGTATTTCACTTTAGTGGATGGTGAGAAAAGAAAACTTTCTCAGACATAAATAATCAAGATAGCACCTCAACATTTCCCATGCTATAGTCCTGTGGCTTGACAAAGTATGAGTAATTCATAGAAACATAGTTATGACAGCTTTGATGGGGCCTTACAGCATGAGACACTGCATGATTTCAACAATGAATCACCTGCATACACAAAACAAGTCAGGTCTATTATTTGACATCCTGTGGGAAACTGAGGCATCATATGTTCAAAGCTGATTTATGGGGAGTTCAGTTGGACAACTGCCCAGAACACTTATCTATAATGCTAAACAATCACAGAGGCACCGAAATGACAATGGAAACACAAAGTAGATTTTTTTTTTTTTTTTGAGTTGGAGTCTCACTCTGTCGCCCAGACTGGAGTGCAGTGGCCGCTCCCGGCCACCACAGCCTCGACCTGCTGGGCTCCGGCGATCCTTCCACCTCAGCCTTCCGAGTAGCTGGAATTACAGGCGCACGTTACCACGCCAGGCTGATTTTTTGATTTATTGTAGAGATGAGGTCTCGCTGCCCAGGCGGGTCTCGAACCCGCGGGCTCAGGCAATCCACTCACCTCAGCCTCCCAAAGGCGCGGGATTACAGGCTGAGCCACTGAGCCCGGCTAAAAGTAGACTTTTTAAAAAGAATTTTCTAGCACACCTTCTAGAGAGGTCATTGTACATGGCTGGAAGGAATACAAATGCAACTCACCTCTAAATCTTTCCTAGACAGAAATAAAGGGGAAAATCATACCATTGGTGGTGTGACTGTGGCTTGTCTAGTAAATGTCTAGTAGGATTTATGCACAAATGTGCATAGGAACTACCTTCTAAACTTAAACCATTTGTAAATTTAAAAAATCATCTGCAGTTATAAGCCACAAGGTTGGGAGAGTGTGGAGACATCCCCTCCCATTCCCCCAGCCAGGATTTTAGAACAAATCCTGAGGACAACCTTCTCCAGAAGGTTGGGTCCAGTTAACCTGAGGCCTTCAGCTGTACTGAGATGATTGTGCAGGTTTGCCTTTCCTGCACATAGAACTCAACCCTTGCCGGGCTCGGTGGCTCAGCCTGCAATCCTGCGCCTTTGGGAGGCTGAGGTGAGTGGATTGCCTGAGCCCGCGGGTTCGAGACCCGCCTGGGCAACTTGGCAAGACCTCATCTCTACAATAAATCAAAAATGAGCCGGGCGTGGTAGCGCGCGCCTGTAGTTCCAGCTACTTGGAAGGCTGAGGTGGAAGGATCGCCGGAGCCCAGCAGGTCGAGGCTGCGGTGGCCGGGAGCGGCCACTGCACTCCAGTCTGGGTGACAGAGTGAGACTCCAACTCAAAAAAAAAAAAAAAAAAAACTCAACCCTTCCTCCAAATAAATGCAGAGTAAGCCGGGCTTGGTGGCTCAGCCTGTAATCCCGCGCCTTTGGGAGGCTGAGGTGAGTGGATTGCCTGAGCCCGCGGGTTCGAGACCTGCCTGGGCAGCGAGACCTCATCTCTACAATAAATCAAAAAATCAGCCGGGTGTGGTAGCGTGCGCCTGTAATTCCAGCTACTCAGAAGGCTGAGGTGGAAGGATGGCCAGAGCCCAGCAGGCCGAGGCTGCGATGGCCGGAAGCGGCCACAGCACTCCGGTCTGGGCGACAGAGTGAGACTCCAACTCAATAAATAAATAAATAAATAAATAAATAAATGCAGAGTAAATTCCAAACACATAGAGGTGTGAAGGACAGGCCGATTATTAGCCTGCCCAAGGCATCCACTAGTTTGATCCACTCCAGGCCAGAGAGGGCACAGTGTTGAAGGCAAAGAGCCAAGGTTTGAAAGATTCTGGGCTTAAATCCTGCCTGAGGCACTTACAAACGATATCACTTTGGGCAGAATCTTGACCTCGGAGTTCTCAGATTTCTCATCTGTAGAAATAAGAATAATTTTATCCATCAGATTCTTGTCAATCAAATGTGTAAAACAGTTGCAATGGTCTGGCTCATAGTGGGGTCCGCAGTCCCTCCACAGCTTGCTGTACTCAAGGAGACTGACTGCACACTCCTCAACCTGCAACAGGACATCCCCCCACCGGCACTCGCCTACCCGAGGTGAGTGACTTCTCCTTACTCAGAAAGGAAGTGGCCAGAAGGCAGCTCCCTCACAGTGACTGGCTTCCCTGCATCTCTTCTTGGACTTCTGCCCACCTTCCTCCTGGACAAGACCTAATTCTCAACTGGTGCTGTGGGGCCCTCAACTCTGACATTCCCAGGAACTGAGTTCTACTGATTATCTTCTCTCATTTGAACAGTGAACCTGACCTTTAGGCTTACTCGAGGGTCTCATGTTAAAAAAATTTTTGACTGGGCGTGGTGGCTCAGGCCTGTAATCCCAGCACTTTGGAAGGCTGAGGTGAGGGGATTACTTGAGCCCACAGGTTCGAGAACTGCCTGGGCAACTTGGTGAGACCTCATCTCCATAATAAATTTTTTAAAAAATTAGCCAGGCGTGGTAGTGCGTGCCTATAATTCCAGCTACTTGGATGGTTGAGGCAGAAAGATCGCCTGAGCCCAGCAGATCAACACTAGGGTGGCTGTGAATGGGCCACTGCATTCCAGCCTGGGTGATGGAGTGAGACTCCAACTCAAAAAAATTCTTCCTCAATCCCACTCTGGGTTCTGTTCTGAATATCAGTCTTCTCACCTAGCCAAACTTCTTGTGAGCCATGTCTATCCTACCATTCTTATCTCCTCACCTTCCACCCCACTACCCCAGCAGTCTGGCTCTATCTTACTACCCCGCGAAAGTGCTATCCAAGGTGACTGGCTCTCTTCCTCTGCTTGGGTTGCTATAGGAAAACACCATGAACTGGGTGGCTTAAACACGAGACACTGATTTCTCACAGTTCTGTAGACTGGGAAGTCCAAGATCAAGGTGTTGACCTATTCAGTGTCTGGTGAGGGCTCTCTTCCTGGCTTGCAGATGGCTGCCTTGTCCCAGTGTGCTCACATGCAGAGAGAGAGCTCTGGTCCCTCTTTCTCTTATAAGGACACTAACCCCATCATGGGGACCCTACCCTCATGATCTCATATAAACCTAATTCTATCCCAAAGGCCCAACTTCCAATGCCATCAAATTAGGGGATAAGACTTCAACACATGAATTTGAGGGGGACACAAACTTTCAGTACATGACTTTCCTTTCCCTGACCTCTCGGCCTCTAGCACCCCTGATTACTCCATTCCCTGGACTCCTACGGTTTGGGGGATCTGGGTTTTCCCCTATCTCTTTGGCCTTAAACTGATGGCCAATTCTTAGAATTTAGTCCAGTCTTCCTTTCTTCTCTTACCCAGGTGCTGTGGTGACCCTATTCTCTCACAGGTTCAATTATGTCTGTATGCTGAAGACTTCAAAACTCTAACTTTACGTCCCTTCTGTAGACCCCTCTATCCAACTGTCTGTGGATATCTCCACTTAAATAGAAGTACTTAGAAGAGGAAAAGACCAACTATTAACTTGTCTGAGGCATCCTGTTAGTTTCCTAGGGCTATCATAATGAAATACTAGAGACTGGATGGCTTACATAACAGAAGAGTTATGCATTCTCCCATTTTGGAAGCTAGAAACCCAAGACCAAGTTGTTGGCAGGTTTGGCTTCTTCTGAGGCCTGCCTCCTTGACTTGCAGATGGCTGCCTTCTTGTTGTGTGCTCAATAGTCTTTCTTCTATGTGTATCCCAGATGTCTCTCTGTGGATCCAAATTTCCTCCTCTAATGAGAGAAGATTATCTTATATAACACCTCATTTTATCTTAAATACCTCTAATAAATCCTTGGTGAGACCAACCTACTCTAACAGTCCCATTGTATCTTAAACACCTCTCCAAAGGCCCTGTGTTCAAATACATTCACATTCTGAAGTACTGGGGGTTAGGGTTTCAACATTATGACTTTGTGGGGGCACACAATTCAGCCCATGACAGGCATCTACTTGGCATGCCAACTCCGGATGTGTATGCAAGTCCCAAAGGCATTTCAGCAGCAACATGTCTACAATCTTCTCCTTCCTTACTCTCAGACCTCATCCTCTGCCTCCGGGCCCTATCCAAGGGTATGACACCACTTCTCATGGTCAGTCCATCACAGGCAGGCCTCCAAAATCGGATCACCAATCTCCATCCTCTCTACAACAAACTTTGTCAAAGCCATCCTCTCTCATCTGACTGGCACAAGGCCTCCTAATTTGTCTCTCTTCCTGGGACTCGACCACTTCCAACCCATTCTCCATGTGGTAGTCAGAGTGAGTGTTCTCAAATGCTACTCTGATCATATTAACATCTTGTTCAAATCTTTCAACTTGCTCAAATCTTGCTCATATCTTCCCTACTTTCAGTAAGGCTTGCAAGGATCTACTTGATCGGGGCCCTACTTACCTCCTCCACTCTGAATTTCTTTCAGTTCTTTAAATGCACCTCTCTCTTTGGTCTGGGGACTTTGTATTTTCTCTTTGCTCTTCCTGGGACACCCTTCACCTTTCTCCCAGCTAACTTCTACCTCCAATTCAGTTCTTAGTTTTAAAATCACTTCTTTCAGGAAGTCCTTCCTGATCTCCCCACCAAGTAGGTTGGGTGCCTAATTTTGTATTGCACTGAGTGTATAATTATATGTCTTCTTGACTATACATCATAAGAACAGGAAACGTGTCTGTGTTGCTCTCCTCCCAATACCAAGGAATATGTCTAAAATATAACACTCAATAAATTTGGCTGGGCACGGTGGCTCACACCTATAATCCCAGCACTTTGGGAGGCTGAGGTGAGAGGATTACCTGAGCCCATGGGTTCAAGACCAGTCTGGGCAGCTTGGCGAGACCTCATCTCTATAATAAATTAAAAAATTAGCTGGTCATGGTGGTTCACGTCTGTAGTTCCAGCTACTTGGAAGGCTGAAGCAGAAGGATCACCTGAGCCCAGCATGTCGAGGTTGCAGTGGCCATGAGCGTGCAACTGCACTCCAGCCTGGATGACAGAGTAAGACTTTGACTCAAAAACAAAACATACAAAAAAAAAATAAATATTGAATGAAAGGACGAGTGATTTGAGGATAGACTATGGCAAAAATAATGGACTCAGTGAGAGAAGACCTGAGTTCTTGTCTCATCTCTGTCATTAACTAGCTACACCACCGTGTCCATAGGCCAAGAAGAAAATGAGATTGGGCTAAAAGTGCTCTGACAAGGTCTTTCTTGATACCCAATGACCATAATTCTTCATCTCCAGTCCCAGATGGAATATACTGTACCTGCATGTGCAAGGAAGAGATCTTTGCCTTCTATTGATTCAGACAGAATGCCAATAGCTTGATGGAAATACAGGAGCCCAGGGAAAGCCAGCCGAAGACAGAAGTAATAAAGAAGACTGCTCACTGACACTAAAAATCGTCTAAATTATGAGGGCTCAACAAATCATTCTTGACAACAACCCAAAGAGAAAACAAATATATGGAGCGTGGTGACTTTTGGCTTTTCCTCTCCATTCCTATGTTTCCGTCTCTTCCTCTGTCACCCCTGTCACCCAAACTTAGAGATTCCCATTTAAAAAAAATTTTTTTTAAATTTTAAATATGTGGGGCACAATTCAGGGTTAGGTATACAAATGTTCATTATGCAGGTACCCTTGTTGATGAGGTGTGCCCCTTACCTCCGGTGGTCTCCCACTACTGCCAATCCCTTTCTAATGGTATTACGATAGTTATTCAAGGTCTGCTTATGAGAATGTGATACTCAGTTCTTTGTTTCTGTGATAGATCACTCAGTATTATAGCCTCTAGGTCCATCCAAGTTGCTGTGAAGTTCATAATTTTGTCCTTCTTTACAGCTGCATAATATTCCATCATGTATATGTACCACATTTTAAAAATCCAGTCCTCTTTTGATGGGCAGCACGGTTGTGTGTAGAGTAGTGGGAAGGGGGGTCTTAGATTAAGATGATTATGGATCAAGTCCTCAAAGTTCCTCTCAGCTTGAGGGGATTGTGTATTTCCAACAAAAAAAAATTATAACTTATTTTAAGTAATAAAAGCTCCTCCTTGGATTGCAAAAACCAGGATTGGGAGAGGCTGGTAAAGAAATGTAATTGCTGGATCAGTGGCTCAGCCTGTAATCCCGCTCTTTGGGAGGCCAAGGTGAGTGGATTGCCTGAGTCCGCGGGTTCGAGACCCACCTGGGCAACTTGGCAAGACCTCATCTCTACAAGAAATCAAAAAACTAGCAAGGCGTGGTAGCTAGCGCATGCCTGTAGTTCCACCTACTTGGAAGGCTGCGGCGGAAAGATCACCGGAGTCCAGCAGGTCGAGGCTGCGGTGGCCGAGAGCGTGCCACTGCCCTCCAGCCTGGGCGACAGAGTGAGATTCCAACTCAAAAAAAAAAAAAAAAAGAAATGTAATTAAGAAGTCACATCCAGATCTTTGTCAGTTATGGAAAATAGGAGGTCCGTGTGTTACACACCTGAAGAATACCTGGCAGTCCACCTTTCTCTTGCATTATTTCTCTTCTTCCATTTGGTTTAGAAGAAGCAACTCTTTCTTTTCTATGCTTGGTGGTTGCAATACCCAAGAATAAACACAACTAGGGCAGAAATATATGTTCATAAGCAAGAAAAACCTCAGTGGTCTGTTGATGCATTTGCCTTATAGGAAGAGTTGGTTTAGCCACAAATTTGCAGAAGTGATGTCAACTAAAATGAACACAACACAGAGGAGTTCCACTCAACATGTACGCTGTTGTGTGGTTTTCCAGGTGTGGTGCCATGAGCGTGCCACTGCACTCCAGCCTGGGTGACAGAGTGAGACTCCAAATCCAAAAAAAAAAAGATTGTCAGTAGTGGGAAATTGCCGGGGAGTATGGGGTGGGGGTGGGGGGGCGGGATGTGGGATTGCCAGTAATGTGAAACTGCCAAGGGAGGGGGGGCACACTTCATCCACAAGGATACGTGCATAATGAACATTTGTATACTTAACCCTGAATTGTACCCCACATCTTTAAAATTAAAAAATAAAAACATCATCACTTGTTTACCTTGAAGTGACAGTCACTTCATTTAAAAAAATGTCAGCCAAATGCCCAGGTTTGAATAATCATGATTTGTTTGATGTAAAATGCTGTTCCAGAGGGAAAATCTAGTTCAACTCACCACTCAAATAGCATGAGTGCATTTTTCCCCTGGACAACATTGTATTCCAGGATGCAGTAGAAGTGCATTCAACAGCTGATGAAATAAAATTCACAGTGTTCATAAAGGATATTCTTCAATGAAACTCTTGTTTTTTGCTTTTTTCCTGAGTGTGTGGCGGTAAAGAACACGATGAGTTCTTGTACGATCTCTTGTCTGCCTTGGTCCATGGTCAGGCAAAGCAGTTTTATACCACCTTTGTTTCAGCATCACCAATGCACATGTCAACATGGTGAAAAAGGTAAATAACATCTTAGCATTATTATGAAAATTATTTTGGCCTTCCTGACCACCTCAAAGGGTCATAGTGGACCCCCAGTGGTCTAAAGACCTTTATGAACCTCTGTCAGATTCACTTTGGCTTCTTGCCTATCAAGATTCAGTTATTTGTCAATGTCAACAATGATAATTCATTTTCCCTCACCCCTCAGGAGTGAATTAGTGTTACCGCCAGTACTAAAAAACTTCTCAGTTTATTACCATTTACAAAACCTTGCTAATAGCTGGGCATGGTGGCTCACCGCTGTAAACCAGCACTTTGGGAGGCTGAGGTGGGATTGTTGGAGGCCAGGAGTTCAAGACCAGCCTGAGCAACATAGTGAGACTCTTGTCTCTACAAAAGAAATTAAAAACTAGCCTTCTTTGGTGGCATATGCCTGTAGTCCCAGCTACGCAGGAGGCTGAGGCAGGAGGATCGCTTGAGCCCAAGAGTTCAAAGTTACAGTGAGCTATGATTGTACCACTGCCCTCTAGCCTGGATGACAGAGAGAGACCCTGTCTATAAAAATTAAATAAATCAATATATATTTTAAAACACCATGCTAATAGTTTTAAAATCCCTCAGTTTACCTCTTTAGGTAACAAGCTACTTAAAGCAGTCACCCTGAACCAGAAGAGACACCCGACTCAATCTTAGACAATCGGATGTTCTTCCCCGGGAATGTGACTCAGGTCTGATTGAATCCTGTCCCTCAAATAAATCAAAAAAATTACCCGGGCATGGTAGCATGCGCCTGTACTTCCAGCTACTTGGAAGGCTGAGGCAGACGGATAGCCAGAGTCCAGCAACTCTATTTGCCTTAGAGTTGCTTACCCAATAGGTTTGAGGAAGTAGTCTCTCCTGGAGTAAAGAGAAAGTTTGCCCCGGAAAAACGTCTTCTTGACATTGTGTCCCCATCCTCTGGAACTGGCATCAGAATTGGATGTTGACTACCCAGTCCCATGACAGGTGGCCATAGTGGAACTGTTGAGCAAAGTACACTTCCTCCCAGGCAGGAGCAAGAGACCCAAGCTGAAAAATTGGACATTCTTCTCAAGAATCCCAATCTTGAGCTGGGTGACTGAGGCTGAAAATGAATGATCAGCCACTCTAACAAGCATCCCTAAAGAGGCGGTCTGGTGGCTCTTCCCACCTGATCCCCAGTTCTGTTAAAGAGCACAGTTCATTCACTTCTATTCTTGTTCTTTGAGATACCCTATTTCCCCCAGTAAAATCCCTTTTGCTAAAATCAGTCAAAGTCTGTTTCTGTTGCTTGCACCAAAAAACTCTAATTGATATAACTCCAAAACAAATTGCACTCTCTGTCCTACCAGACATAAACTGCCTATAGTTCCCCAAATAACAATTTTCCAGACTTGAAAATGTTAAGATCCACCATGCACCCATTATATTTCTCTGAGGCTCAGGATCTGGGATTTGTGCATATTTTCACTGCTGCTGTGTTAATTTCCAAACTGCCTACCATCCAGCCACAGTGGGAAGTTTTTCTACAGCCATTTCCTGGAAAAGACTTACTATTTCTGAGCCCCAAGACATAAACTTTTAATTATTATTTGGTAGAGGAAACATGGTTCACTAGATTTTTATATTATGCTTTTAGCACAGGTTATGCTGGGAAAACAACAATTTATGATTTGGTGCCATGTAAGAATGAGGTCATATAAATCCATTAGGTTATTTATGATACCATGGAAAGCACCAGTCAGAGAAGTCTGAGACATGACATTCCTGTTGAACTTACATACTGGCCCATCTCTGTGTATGTGGTGATATCTCTGCTGATCCTCCACAGTTAGCATTATCAAGCTTCTGATTACTGAACAGAGTGTGATGCAGTAGGGATTGGAAATATACCACATGGCATTCAAGGTCAGGTGAATACCCTGTGTGCTGGGGTCTCAAATTCAGATGCCTAAGGGATCAGGCATTTAGCTAAACTGAAAATAGGAGACTGGTGGAGACCATGACAATCTGAAGAGCTCACGTCTCATTTAAAAGGGATTGTGGCCTGGATTTGACCTGTGGACTCCTAATTAATAACCACTGGTCCAAAGGATATCTGGAAAGACCAAACACAAGTGCTGCACTTATTGAACTAACTGCCAGGTGTACTTAAGAGCCTTGTCAAACACTTTCCTTCAGCACTCACAGGAGCCCTACCAAATGAGTTAAAATATCCTCATTTTTCACTTATAAGAAAAATAAGGTTCAGATATCTTTTTTTGTTTGTTTTTGAGTCAGGGTCTCACTCTGTTACTAGGCTGGAGTACAGTGGTACGATCACGGCTCACCGCAGTCTCAATCTCCTGGGCTCAGATCATCCTTCTGCCTTAGTCTCCCGAGTGGCTGAGACTACAGGTGCATGTCACCACACCTGGCTAATCTTTAAAATTTTTTTATAGAAACGAGGTCTCGCTATGTTGCCTAGGCTGTTCTAGAGCTCCTGGACTCAAGCAATCCTCTCTCCTAGACCTTGCAAAGTGCTGGGATTATAGGCATGGGCCACTGTACCCAGCAGAGTTACCTTAAATACTCTGTGTTACACAGTCAATAAGTGCTTTTACTGTATTTTGCTCCTGGGTATGTCGAAAGCCCTGGCTGTCTATCATAAACCAGTAGCCTAAATGTCCACATTATGCAGGTTGATGTTTTATTCAGTCTACAAAGCTGTAAAAAAAGGTATAAATTCATTACAAACACTTAATTACCAAAATTGTCACATAAAAAAATCCTGGATTTCTTGGCCAGGCATGGTGGCTCACGTCTGTAATCCCAGCATTTGGGGAGGCTGAGGAGAGAGGATTGCCTGAACCCAGGAGTTTGAGACCCACCTGGGCAACATGGTGAAACCTTGTCTCTACAATAAATCAAAAAATTAGCGTCACGTGGTGGTGCATGCCTGTAGTCCCAGCTACTTGTGTGGCTGAGGCAGAAAGATCACCTGAGCCCAACCAGTCAAAGCTTCAATAGCTGTGAGCGTGCCACTGCACTCCAGTTTGGGCAACAGAGTGAGAGACAAACTCAAAACAAAACAAAACAAAAATCTGGATTTCCAGCTTTAAGGGAAGACAAAATATGGAGTTCCCTGGCAACTCTGTTAACGCTTCAGTGTATGGCAGACTTGGATGTGCAGGTCCCATGGGGGCTGGTTGGTGGCTTTCTCCCTTTGATGGCGCCAGGCTTGCCCCATCTTATCTACCGACTCATGGCAACCACTTCATGCCCTGACTTGTCTAGCACTTGAGGATATTTCTGCTTGTTCCATCCCCCTTCTGTTCAGCTGTGTTTTCATCCCAGACAAAGGAAAGTTGTTGTGTTGTCTTTCAGCATCCCTGGGCAGAAAGTGTGGGAACCAGAGTCATGGTCTCACTTTGTCACCCAGGCTGGAGTGCAGTCCCGACCTTCTTGGCTCAGGTACTCCTCCCTCCTCAGCCTCCTGAGTAGCTGGGACTACAGGCATGCACCACCACACCCAGCTAATTTTTTATTAATTGTGGAGACGGGGTCTCACTATGTTGCCCAGGCTGGTCTCAAACTCCTGGCCTCAAGCAATCCTTCAATTTTGGCCTCCCCAAATGCTGGGATTACAGGCATAAATCATCACGCCCAGCCCCTGCATGCTACTTTAATCAAGATATTTGAAATAGGTACGTTCTTCCCTTTGCTTTCTGAATGTAAAGACATGTGCACCTTTATTCAGACTTTAGTCTTTCGAATAGTCATTTAACTGCAAATCTCACTGAAGAAGGCATAGAACTAAACTGGTAGCACCCATGATGTTCTGAACGTGAAGCTAAGACACAGATCTGCCATTGTAGTGTTTGTCAACTTCAAGCAAGCAAAATCAACATCCTGCCTCCTCACAATCACAAACTCTAAAAGCTGTCAATGTCATCTTAAATAACATCTAATATCCTAAAGTTGAGTCTTAAAGTGCCAGGGATCATTCTGGTCTATACAGGTCAATGGTTTATAGAGAGAAAGGAGAAAGATATATGTATATATGAGGGGGGACTAAAAAAACAAAATTGTTTTTTGTAGCACAGGCTTCCCCCTGCTAGGTAAGTGTTCTAGGAACCCATTGGTGTCAGTGTACCAGCTAGTGTTGTAGTGAGAGGCTGTACTTGGCTTCAGTGAATTTTTTTTGAGATTCTTTCAGTACATTTGCCCATTTCATGATGGGCAATTTACAAGTACACCTGTCCACACCGTGCTGAGTGTTTAGCAGTTTTTGACCAAAAACGTCATGACCCCTTTGTTCCACCCTCCCTATTCACCTGATCTTGCCCAAGCGACTTTTAAAAAATTTCCCCAGATGAAAAAAGTCCTCAAAGGGAAACATTTTGCCCATGTGGAAGAAGTGAAACAAAAAACAGCAGAAGCACTCAAAGGCATACAGATTGATAAGCTCAAAAATTGTTTTCAGCAGTGGGAAAAGCATCTCGATAGGTGTATTGCATCAAATAAAGAGCACTTTGAAGGTGACTGAAGCTTAAACATGTAAGAATAAATACACAATTTTTGCAAATATATTCTGATTTTTTGAAGGTTCCTCTCAATACATACATGTATATATAAACAGAGTGCCAAAAATGTATACATGTTTTAAGAAAGGAAAAACTGTATTAAAATTGCAATATTTGGCTGGACATGGTAGCTCAGCCTGTAATCCCAGCACTTTGGGAGGCTGAGGCGAGAGGATTTCCTGAGCCCAAGTGTTTGAGACCAGTCTGGGCAACTTGGTGAGACCTCGTCTCTACAATAAATCACAAAAATTAGCTGGGCATGGTGGCATGCGTCTGTAGTTCCAGCTACTTGGAAGGCTGAGGCAGAAGGATTGCCTAAGTTCAGCAGGTTGAGTCTGTGGTGGACATGAGCATGCCACTGTATTCCAGCCTGGGCAATGGAGACTCAAAGATCAACAAACAAATAAATAATAAAATATACACTGATAACAAAAGACTAATGCCATCTTTTGAGCGAATGTCATACTACACGTTGCTACTGTACTTTAATTCAACTTTGAAAAGTAATACATAGATAACATATCTTAAAAAGTGTATACAAACCAGGCACGGTGGCTTACGCCTATAATCCCAGCACTTTGGGAGGCTGAGGTGAGAGAATTGCCTGAGTCCATAGGTTCAAGACCACCCCAGGCAACTTGGCGAGACCTCATCTCTACAATAAATTAAAAAAATTAGCAAGTGTGGTGGCGTGTGCCTGTAGTTCCAGCTACTTGGAAGGCTGAGGTGGAAGGATTGCCTGAGCCCAGCAGGTTGAGGCCGAGGTGGCCATGAGCGTGTAATTGCATTCCAGCCTGGGCAACAGAGACTCCAACTCAAAAAAAAATGTGTATACAATTTTGGCACCGCCAGTATATATATATATATATATATATATATATATATATATATATATATGTATGTATGTATATACATACATACATATATATATGTATGTATACACACACACACACACACACACACACACACACACACACACACACAATGTTGTCAGATGAAATAATCCACTGATGACTGGTTTTGCCGCACTTCCCCAAAGTCTTCCTTGACTAAGCCAATCTCACCTTCATACCACTGCCTTTGAGCAGCCATGTGTCTGCAATGTGTTATTTTACACATGTAGATATATTAGCTCCTGCAATTGAAGTGCAGAATTTAAGTGCTAAAGGGAACTTAAAGAATCATGTAATCTACGTCTTTCATTGCACAGAGGAGGAAACTGAAAGCCAAAAAGGTAAATGATTTGCCCAAGGTCACAAAGATGGCTGATGAAGTATACACTTGATCCCCATTCCATGGTCTTTCCACTCCCATGGGCATCTATTTATTACACACCCTACCCAATACACTCTGGAAATGGTGTGGCCTGGTTCTGATGTTGTAATTTACTTTTAAATACTTTAGCTCAGTCAGTGTGATATAAATGTGTGTTTGTTAGTCTTAATCTACACCCTAGGGACAGCAGTTGCCCTAATCAAGAATTCACAGCTAGCATTTAATCAAAATGCCACACACCAGAGAGGACTATCACAGGGCTTCAGATACCTTCAATCAGCATCAGAGGCTTTGCTAATTATCATAAATGCTATTAATAGGCTTTTATTGGTGAAATTAGTGACTTGTTAATCAGCATAACAGATATTATAAATGAATTGCTATTGGTGAAACTGGTGCGGTTCAAGATAAAATGTTTTTAGAGATACTCTCCACTTTTTCCTAGAGTGAATCCTTCACCTTTGCCCGTAGGATGGCTCTCAGGCTGTAATCAGAAATGATCCTATGTCCAGTCCTGATTTCAGAGGATTCTAGTTGGCTGGTACAACGCCAGAGTTAACTGAATCTATCTCTAACTGGAGCATCCATCTCGGATGAATCCTTTCATGGGGTATGGTTAGAACCCCTAAAGAGAAGAGGTTTGGGACTTCCTAAGATTACAGAATAGGTTTTATTAACTGTTGGTGGACCTACTTATTAATATATGTTTATTTAATAGATGTCTGTGTGTAGAATTTGGTTGAAGTCTCATATGAATACAAACTAGTTATATAGTGAGGTATATAGTGAGGTTATCAGGAAATATTCACTGTTACTTACCTCTAAGATTGGGGGCCACTGACATTTACCAGAAAGATTCTAATAACTGTGAATTACTATTATGGATTAAACTGTGCTTCTGAAAAATTTCTATGTTGAAGTCCTAGCTTCCAGGACTCAGAATGTACTTTTACTTGGAAATACAATCTTTACAAAGGTAATCAAGTTAAAATGAGGTCATTTTTAGAGGCAGACAGACACTGGGAGGATACCATGTACACATGGAGACAGAAATGGAGTGATGTGTTTGCAAGCCATGGAATGCAAAGATTGCCAGCAAACCACCAGAGCTAGGGGAGAGACATGAAACAGATTGTCTCACGACCCTCAGAAGGATCCAGCGCCTCAGTCTTGAATTTCTGGCATCCAGAACTGTGAGACTGCGATTTAAGTCACACAGTTTGTGGTACTTTTTTGTAACATCCCTAAAGAACTCCTACCAAGACCAAATGGGATTAGATCTGTTTGTAAAATGGCTTCAATAATTACTTGCAGTAGGCCGGGTGTGGTGACTCACGCCTATAATCCCAGCACTTTGGGAGGCCAAGGTGGGAGAATTGCTTAAGCCCGGGAGTTTGAGACCAGTCTGGGAAACACAGTGAGACCTAATCTCTACAAAAAATCAAAAAAATTAGCTGGGTATAGTGGCATGTGCATGTAGTCCCAACTACTCGGGAGGATGAGACAGAAGGATTGCCTGAGCCCAAGAAGTTGTACAGCAGTGAGCTGTGATTGTACCACTGTACTCCAGCCTGGGCAAGAGAGACTCTGACTCAAAAATAATAATAATGTTTGCACTGATATGTCCAGTATCACCACAATCATAAATAACTATTAACTGTGTAATTTCCTAAACGTCTAATTGCATTCAATTGTAGCCCTGCTTAAAAATCTACCCAACACACTTGAAAACAGAAGGATGAGGGTGACACTACCTGACCCACTGTCAATGCCCTAAAATACACCTGCTGTCAAACTAAATTATGTTCATTGCTTTACTGCAGCAAGAGAAAATGTACTCTAAATGGAGCCATGAAGGTCTGTGAGTGAGTGTTAGACAGGATCTGTAAGAGTTGAGCATGTGGAAATGATTTGGGGAGAAAATTCAAGAAAACAGAGCTTTGCTCTTAATTGGATGCTGTCAGGTAGCAGAGATGAGTCTATTACTAAGTATTTTAGTAATTCTCATCTAAAAGGCAGAAGGAACAAAGTAAACTAAAGCTTTAATCGGTAAAAAAGCAACAGCTAGTTATATTAGCCATGAAAGAGAGGTGTTTTGTGGTTTGGACAATGTTCTTTGGATATGTACTCAAATATGAGGATGGTGTCATCTCGTTTTTTATCTTTCTGCATTAGAGCCACAGCGTGGTCTTGCAAATACTGGTGTTCTGTGAGTCGTTGTTGTTTAGCAGAAGACCAAAGTTTTAGCTGTGAGTCTCAGGGCAGCACCTCTCTTTCTCACACTGAACAATCTTAACATCACTTAACAGAAGGCAACTGGATATTATGCACCTCCAGATGGGTGCAGGAGGAATATACCGCCTTGCCTCAGAGGTATTCTTGTCATAAAAGAAAAAAAATCTAATCTGTATTATATTTGATGATCTAATGTAATCCAGACCATCAAATACAATACAAACTACATGTGTAATTTATTTATTTTGAATATTTATTTATTTGAGTTAGGGCTTCACTCTTTCACCCAGGTTGGAGCGCAATGGCACAATCATGGCTCACCATAGTCTCAAATTCCTGGGCTCAGATGATCTTCCTACCTCAGCCTCCCGAATAGCTGGGCCTACAGGCGGGTGCCACTATACCTGGCTAAAGTATTTATATGTAAAATAATATCATACTGGAATTTGTTTTACAATATTTCAGCAAAATTAAAAAGAAGGAAGCAGATGAAACAAAAATGGCCAAATGTTGATAATTGACAGGTTTATAGGGAAACTGGGAGTTTACGATGATGTTTTCTCTACTATAATGTTTGTTTGAATATTTCCATAATAGAAAGTTTTAAATTAAGTGTGATAAAGAAAAAATAATCAATCTTTTTGTTCATTTTCTTCTTTTCTTTTTTTTTTAGTTGGAGTCTCACTCCATGGTCCAGGCTGGAGTGCAGTGGCACACTCATGGCCACCCAGCATCAACCCGCTGTTCTCCAGAGATCCTTCTGCCTCAGCCTTCCAAGTAGCTGGAACTACAGGCATGCACTACCATGCCCAGCTAGTTTTGATTTATTGTAGAGATGAGGTCTTGCCAAGTTGCCCAGGCTGCTCTCGAACCCATGGGCTCAGGCAATCCCTTTACCTTGGCCTCCCAAAGTGCTGGGATTACAGGCTGAGCCACCAAGCCCAGCCTTTTTTTCTTGACAATTCACTGGTGCGTACATATCTCAAAACCATGTGGTTTACCAACATCAATTAAGGCTTGATAAAACTGTTTAATAAAACAATCTATTATGGGAGCATACATACTTGGGAACCCAGGATGGATAGGTTTTCACATATATTATCTCAGTTGATGAGGGAGATAATTTGTTAGAACTTTTCTGTTGTAAATGACAGAACCTCAATTCTTTCTGGCCTAAGAAATAAAAATGGGGGAAGGATTAGTGTCAGGTCTGATATTTAATTATGCCCTACTTACAAGCTAATAAGTTAACCTGTAACTGTCTCATAGCTGCTGGCAGAGGATAGAAAACTTCTGAAGCAGAGAAAAAGGACTTATTACTCATGGTACAACATGACAAGCACTCACATGTTTCCATGGGTTCCTATGACCCTGAGTCCTTCAAGAGTGACACAGTATGGCTCAGATGGAGGCTTTGCACAAAGGAGGTCTGCACTGCAGTTTAGGAACCCTGAGCTTGAGAAATTTATCACTTTTCTAGTAAGCAATAACCCCACATTGGCCTGGTTGGGTCATTTCCCTTTCCCTGATCTGTGGCCAGCAGTAGACCTCTCTAGTTAGCCAGAGTCAGAGCAGCCTTGTACAGTAGGGCAGGTTGTGTAAGTACACAAAGAACCATATGTAAAGTGGCACCATTCACACCATATACATCAAGATCTGTATGTGAACTATAACAATCTCCAATACATGGAAGTAAAGTGTCCTGAGAAACGTGATGTATGAGTGGCCCTGGCCCGTGTCATGTGTTCATCTTTAAGCTGTGAGGTGAAATCAATCCTACACAAACCACATAGAGTACAGAGTTCCCCCCAAGAGTGGTGCAGTGGCATGTGCCTATAATCCCAGCACTTTGGGAGGCTGAGGCAGGAAGATCTCCTGAGGTCAGGAGTTTGAGACCAGCCTAGCAACATAGTTGAGACCCCATCTCTACAAAAAAAAAAAAAGTTTAATTAATCAGATATGGGGGCATGTGCCTATAATCCCAGCTACTTGAGAGGCTGAGGTGGGAGGAATTAGAGGCAGCAGTGAGCCATGATGGTGCCACTGCACTCCAGATTGTGCAACAGAACAAGACTGTTTCTTTAAAAAAAAAAAAGGAGCGAGAACAAGTGCTTGGCAAACAAAAACAATAGATGTCCACTACACACCAGTACTATTCTTGCCATTTACTAGTTGAGGATACTGAGATTCTACAGTTAAGAAACTGGTCCAAGTCCCATAAACCACAGGAAGGGATAGACTCAAACCCATGTCTGTATGACTCCCAAATACACTAAGTTTCCATTTTCACCATCCTAATTCCTTGTGGTTGATGGGCCAAGTCTAAGCATATTTCTTTGTTGTTCGAATCCTTCTAATGAATGATCCCATTTGACCACCTAATCTCAACTCTCATCACTTAAAACTGAATCCACCCTGAGAAGGACAGTCTTTACTGCCCTTTTAGGAACCTATGGTCCTTCAATTTTTCTCATTTGAAATAACCATTCCCTCCAAAACTCAAAGCCGTATGATTCCTTAAAGTCAAGATTGGCTGGACCCAGTGGCTCACGCCTGTAATCCCAGCACTTTGAGAGGTGGAGGCGAGAGGATTGCCTGAGTCCAGGGATTCGAGGCCAGCCTGGACAACATAACAATACCTTATCTCTACAATAAATTTTAAAAATTAGCCAGGCGAGCCGGGCTCGGTGGCTCAGCCTGTAATCCTGCACCTTTTCTAGTAAGCAAAGGGAGGCTGAGGTGAGTGAATTGCCTAAACCCGCGGGTTTGAGACCCACATGGGCAACTTGGTGAGACTTCATCTCTACAATAAATCAAAAATTAGCCGGGTGTGGTAGCATGCGCCTGTAGTTCCAGCTACTTGGAAGGCTAAGGTGGAAAGATCACTGGAGCCCAGCAGGTGAGGCTGTGGTGGCCAGGAGCGGCCACTGCACTCCAGTCTGGCCACAGAGTGAGACTCTAACTCAAAAAAAAAAAAAAAAAAATTAGCCAGGCGTAGGGCAACCCATTCGGGTCCCTTCCCACTGTGGGAGCTTTCTTGTCCTCTTAATAAATCCTGCTTCCTCAAAAACAAACAAAAAAAAGTAGCCAGACATAGTCTGTAGTCCCAACAACTTGGAAGGCTGAAGCAGAAGGATCACCTGAGCCCAGTAGGTTGAGGCTGTGGTGGTTGTGAGTGTGCCACTGCAGTCCACCCTGGGCTACAGAGTGAGACTCCCCCACTCAAAAAAAAAAAAAAAAAAAAGTCAAGATCAATATCTTCACCATAAACTTCAAATTATTTCCACAAAATCAAAGATTTTATAAACACATGCTTGAAGTAACACCAACTCACCACTCGGTTTCCCCAACGGGGCTTAGGTGCTGAGAAGCCAGAGGTCGTGTCTTTCCTCATAACACAATATAGACAATTTTTGGAGCATCAGGTCGGCCCTACACTCCCCCTCTCAGGACTCTTTCCACCCAAAAGGTGGGCAACTAGCAGCTGTGTTAGCATGGAGCAAGCCTGCCTGCCTGGCCTTCGCTGATTGGCCTGGAAACGGTCATCTGACAGAAGCTGGCCAATCATATTCTCTCTCCTGAGACTCAAGTTCGAATCTGAGGTCTGCCAGTGCTCATCCCGCAGGAGAGGGAGCTGGAACAGAGGTTCATAAGACCCCCAAATGCGGGCTGGATACCTTTGACCTTGTGCCTTGGAAAGCGGTACTAGCCAGTTTGCAGCAAGAAGCGTTAAATAGACTGCATGAGAAAGAGTTGGGGAGCACACGTTGCCTGATCACTGGAGTCCTTGTAGTCCCTGATTCTAGGGTCCTCAGGCCTGCTGTCACTGTCTATCCTTGTTTTACATGTGAGACCCCCGAAGTAGTCTGAAGTAAGTTCTATCTTCTGCTGTCAAAAGATTGTACAATTCTCTGCTTTTCTCTCACGTGAAATATTCACAAACAAATCTTTAAAAACTCACTATCCATTACTCGGTGTAAAGCAATAAACAAACTACAAAAAAAAAAAAAAAAAGATTGTACAACGGGCCTAACCTGAGGCTGGGCACATAGTAAACACATTCACACTTGATGAATACACCAATAAAGCAAATGGTTTGCATCTTATTACTCAATGCTGTTGCACTCATTACACAGTAGATCAGTTATTCATTTGCCAGAGTTATTTATGTTTGTGCCGTGGAGGCGGCAAAAGAGGGGCTGCAGGAGGCAGAGTCCCTAAGTGACTTGTGCAGGCCGTTGGTAAAGGCAGGGACAGCAGGGATGCGGTGGGGCCAGGTGCGTGGGATGCTGAGGAGACAAAAGTAGGCTGAGCGGGAGGGAGCATGGGGACACCTCTCAGAGTCCCAGCCGGGCAAATGGGGCAATAACATGGCCACTCACCAAGTTGGAAGAGACAGAAGGGGAAGGAGCAGCTTTTCTACTTTTTTGGAATTTCTCTGAGGCACAGACAGCTGGAGGAACCAATTTTAAAAATCACCTGCTTTCCATTATGGAGTCAGATTCTTCTTTTTATTACCATCCCTTTTCTTAGACTCAATGACAGCCTGTTATTGAATTTTTAGTCTGATGAAATTGATGTCAAAGGAGAGGAATGTATTCTTTGGGGCCCCAAGGTGATGTCAATTTCGCTGGTTCTCAACGACCACATTCTGTGTTGGACTGGGCTGACATGGATGGCGCTCTCTAGGGAATCCCAGATCAGAGCTAGGGACATGGGGTTGGAGAATTAGGAGATGCTACAGGACTCTTTTCCCCTCCGCCTTTCTTTGCTTCTCACTAGAACTGAGTGCTGTTAGTCACACTAAAGGACAGAGATCTAAGAACAGACAGAGATGCTGTAACTGCAATTTGACCTCAACGGCAAGTTCAAAGTGGAAGGTAGCAGGGGTCTGACTTGGGGTGGTACATAAAGGAGAAGAACAGAAGACCCCCAAGGCAAAAGTAAGAGAGAGTTGTGAGCCACCTTTTAGGAGCACCATACCTTCAGGTAAACTGTTCCCTTTCTCTGGACTGAAGTCTCTACCCTCTTCTTTACTCGTCATATTCCTGCTCTTGCTTCAAGATTCTTTTTCTTTATACCTTCCTCACACTTGTCCAAGAAGTACTAAATTTTACCCTCTTTTCCTAACTCTGTTTATGCTATTTATTACACCGTATTCTATTTCTAAAAGGATTTAGAGCTAGGCATGGTGGCTCGCGCCTGTTATCTTAGCACTTTGGGAGGCTGAGGAGAGAGGATTGCTTGAGCCTAGAAGTTTGGGATCAACTTATGAAACATAGCGAGACCTCTCCTCTACAAAAATTTAAAAAATTAGCCAGGCATGGTGGTGTGTGCCTGTGGTCCCAGCTACTTGTGAGGCTGAGGCAGGAGGATTGTCTGAGTCCAGCAGGTCGTGGCTGCAGTGAGCCACGATGGTGCCACTGAATTCCAGCCTGGGTGACAGAGTGAGACCCTGATACACACTCTTTTTCTCTCTGACACACACACACACACACACACACACACACACACACACACACACACACACGATCTTAGAGCACAATAACTGGAGCTAAATCAGCCTAGATCCAAATTATGGTTCTGCCATTTACTAGCTAAATGATCTAGGACAAGGTATGAAAACTTGTTCATCTATAAAATGAGATAACAGTATATGCCTCATAGGATTCTTATAAAACTTAATGTAATGAGCTTAAAAGAGTGTCTGATATATAGTAAGCACCGCGTAAGGATCCTATCATTAATGTCATTTCCCCTCTGTTCTACTAACTCCCCAAGAAATCAAGCCTGGGTTTGATTGTATCCTTGAACTCCAAATGTGACTTTTTTTTTTTCCCAGACAGGGTCTTGTTCTGTTGCCCAAGCTAATGTGCAGTGGTACAATCATAGCTCACTGACGTCTTGAACTCCTGGGCTCAAGCATTCCTCCTGCCTTAGTCTCCCGAATAGCCGGGACTACAGGTATATGCCATCATGCCCTGGTGATTTTTTTATCTTTTAGTAGAGACAAGGTCTCACTATGTCACTCCAGTTGGTCTCAAACTTCTGGGCTCAAGCAATCCACCCGCCTCAGCCTCCCAAAGAGCTGAGATTACAGGGATGAGCCACCACACCTGGCCTCAAATGTGACACTATTGACTGAATAAATTTTTGCACTTGGTCAGTTGACCAATGGCCTCAACTTGGCTCACAATTCCCCCACCTCTGTTTGACCCAGGAAGCCTCCTTGGAGTGCCAGGCCTTCCAACCTATTTCCTTCACTCCAGGATCTCCAAGTGCTACTCACGCACTGCTTTTGAATTGCTCTTCTTAAAACACGAATTGGTTTATCCTATAATCCCAGCACTTTGGGAGGCTGAGGCGAGAAGACTGCTTGAATCTTAGTTCGAGACCAGCCTAGGTAACATAGTGAGACTTTATCTCTACAAAAATCAAAAAAATAGCCAGGTGTGGTGGTGTGTGCCTGGGGTCCCAGCTACTTGGGAGGCTGAGGCAGGAAGATGACCTGAGCCCAGGAGGTTGAGGATGCAATAAGCTGTGATTGTGCCACTGCACTCCAGCTGGGGCGACAGAGTTGAGGCACCGACTCAGAAAAAAAAAAAATTGTTAACAACAACAACAACAACAACAAAAAAGAGGTCGGGCTTGGTGGCTCAGCCTGTAATCCCAGCACTTTGGAAGGCCAAGGCGAGTGAATTGCCTGAGTCCATGGATCCGAGACCAGCCGGACAACTTGGTGAGACCTCATCTCTACCATAAATAAAAAATTAGCCAGGCGTGGTGGCACATGTCTGTAGTTCCAGCTACTTGAAAGGCTGAAGCGGAAGGATCGCTGGAGCCCAGCAGGTCAATGCTGGGATGGCCGTGAGTGTGCTACTGCACTCCAGCCTGGGCAATGGAGTGAGACTCCAACTCAAAAATAAACAAATAAGCGCACCTGTAGTTCCAGCTACTTGGAAGGCTGAGGCAGAAGGATCGCCAGAGCCCAGCAGGTCGAGGCTGGAGGCTGCGGTGAACGGGAGTGGCCACTGCACTCCAGTCTGGGTGACAGTGAGACTCCAACTCAAAAAAACAAAACAAAACAAAAAAAACAAATAAATAAATAAAAATAAAAATAAAGGAATACAGATAGCCATTTTGTTTTGGATGTTTGTTTTTTACATAAATGGGATCATCTGGGGTTTTTTGGCTGCAGCTTGCTTTTTCATGTAATCATTTATCTTAGAGACCTTTTCCAAATTGCAGAGTGTTTTGTAGGATGGCTTTACATAGTTCATTTTCTTACTGATGGACACTGAAGTTGTTTCCAAACTTAATGATGATTTCATTTCAGTACATCTTCAATCACACTAAATTATCATTCTAAAAATGTGAATGCAAGTCAAAACAAGAAATGGGAACATAAATTCTGGCATTGCTGGTGTTCAAATTTTTGTTTTTATAGCTGTAATAGTCATAAAAATTGTATTTCTGTGTTTATATATTTAAATAGCATTATAATAAAAATTAAGAGAAAAAAGTAGAGTGTCTATTCTTTGCACTTCTTTTTACATACAGGCTATGTGACTTTGGACAGGTGTATTAGAAATATTGTTGTGTAATAAATTATCCCAAAACTTCATGGTTTCAAACAGCAAATACTGAGATGATTCGTGACCCACCTGGGCAGCGAGACCTCATCTCCACAATAAATAAAAAAATCAGCTGGGCATGGTAGCGCACGCCTGTAATTCCAGCTACTTGGAAGGCTGAGGCGGAAGGATCGCCGGAGCCTAGCAGGTGGAGGCTGCGGTGGCCGGGAGCGGTCACTGCACTCCAGTCTGGGTGACCGAGTGAGACTCCAACTCAAAAAAAAAAAAAAATTACTGAGACGAGGCATGGCGGTGTGCACTATAGTTCCAGCTACTCAGGAGACTGAGGCAGGAGAATCACTTGAGGCTAGGAGTTCAAGGGTGTAGTTCTCTATGATTGCATCTGTGAATAATCACTGCGCTCCAGCCTGGGCAACATAGTGAGACCCTGTCTCTAAAAATAAAAAATTTTTTTAAAAAGCACACATTCATTATCCCACAGTTTCTGTGTCAGCCAGGGTTGTAATCATCCCAAGGCTTGGCTGGGAGAGCATCTGCTTCCAAACTCACTCATTGTTGGCAAGCCTGGGGTCCTCACTGGCCATTGGCCAGAGACAACAGTTCCTTGCCTTATGGGCTATTTCACAGGGCTACTCCCAGCATGGCAGATGGCTTCATCCACAGAGAGGGCTCTGAAAATGTTACAGACTGTTTGTATCCCCCAGAAGTCACATGTTGAACCTCTACTCCCTAATGTAATGGTATTAGCAAGAAGGGGCTTTGGGAAATTAGTATTAGATGAGATCATGAGGGTGGAACCCCTGAATGGGATTAATGTTCTTGTAAGAATCTTTAGAGGGCTTGCTTCCTATCTCTGCCATTCCAGGACACAGTGAAAAGGCAGCTGTCTATGAACCAGGAAGCAGGCACCACCACCTGTGGCACCTCGATCTTGGACTCCCCAGACTCACAACTGTGAGAAACAAATATTTGTTGTTTAAGCCATCAGTGTATAGTATTTTTTTTTTTGAGTTGGAGTCTCACTCTGTCGCCCAGGCTGGAGTGCAATGACACACTCATGGCCACTCCAGTGTCAACCTGCTTGGCTCTGTAGATCCTTCTGCCTCAGTCTTCCAAGTAGCCGGAAATATAGGTGCGCGCTACCACGCCCAGTTAATTATTTTTTATTGTAGAGACGAGGTCTTCCCAAGTTTCCCAGGCTGGTCTTGAACCCACGGGCTCAGGCAATCCACTCTCCTTAGCCTCCCAAAATGCTGGGATTACAGGTTGAGCCACCGAGCCCGGCTAGTATTTTTTTTTTTTTGAGTTGAGGTCTCACTCTGTTGCCCACACTGGAGTCCAGTGGCACAATCACAGCTCACTGAGCCTTGACCTTCTGGGCTCAGGTGATCCTCTCACCTCAGTCTCACCAGTAGCTGGGACTACAGATGCACACCACCACGCCCAGCTAATTTTAAAAATTTTTTGTAGAGATAAGGTCTTACTATGTTGCCTAGGCTGGTCTCGAGCTACTGGGCTCAACCAATCCTTCTGTCTCGGCCTCTCAGAGTGTTGGGATTTCAAGTGTGAGCCACTGTACCCAGCCAGTTTACAGTATTTTGTTATAGCAGCTCAAGCTAAGACAGTGAGTGAGAGAAACGGGGAGAGAGTAAGACGGAGTCATGGTGTTTTTGTAACCTAATATCAGAAGTGACATTCTATCACTTTGACCACATTCTATTTATTTAATGCAAGATCAGAGCTCACTCAACAGGAAAAGGTTACACAGGTGGCAACGGGAGGAGGGGTCATTGGGAGTCCTCTTAAAGGCTAATTATGGTCAGGTGCTGTGGCTCACACCTATAATCCCAGCACTCTGGCAGGCCAGGGTGAGACGACTGCCTGAGGCCACGGGTTTGAGACCAGCCTGGGCAACTTGGCAAGACTCATCTCTACAATAAATCGAAAAATTAGCCAGGCGTGGTGGTGCATGCCTGTAGTTCCAGCTACTTGGAAGATTGAGGCGGAAGGATCGCCTGAGCCCAGCAGGTCGAGGTTGCGGTGGCCATGAGCATGCCATTGCACTCCAGCCTGGGCGACAGAGTGAGACTCCGACTTAAAAAAAAAAAAGGCTAATTACTCCAAATATTTGTCCTCTCTGTACCTCACACTTGTCATCTGTAAACATCTACCCTATAAAAGACACTATGAGGATTAAAATAATTTAAAAATTAGCTAAGTATGGATACAAAAATAATGCACATATATAGACCTGCTCTGTGAAGTACATAGCTCTGAGTCCATGGTTGTTGTTCAAGAAATACTTGAATTAAATGACCCCGATTATCCAAAAGAAGTTTTGAGCATGTAGAAATTACCCCAGAAACAAATGTATTTTCTAAAGCTAAAAGTCCCTACCATAGTTACCAGGGGACTTCAGATTCACCTCCAAATTTCCCACAAGCTTTCCCTGATCAGAAATTTCCACACAGCAAGCTCCAACACACACCTGAGTCATCTCTAAAAAGCCAACCACGTTTTGTTTTGCAAATGCACAGCATTTGTCTGATTGCAGAAGTTGCCTAATTTGCAAAACCACACAATTTGTAAGTTACAGAAAGAAGGGCAAGAGCTTCTCAGCCCAGCTGGTGCATTTCTCATTGTGCTCTGGAGGGAGAATCGGGGCTCATCTGTGGGATGTTTTTTTAAACAAGACTCCCCCTGACATTTTAAGGGGGGAAAAAAGGGTTATTTAGTACATCCCTAGTCTGTACGGTTAGTACAGCACAGAAGATGGGTTAAGGAGAGGTGTCCTGCTTGGCACAGGCAATCTGGGACTCAGCGTGTGGGAGAACAAGACCAGCCTCTCATCCAGCAGATGTGGTCAATAAGTCATGAATTAGGAGACAGCAAAAGGCTGGACCCTCCTTCCCCAGGCCACAGTCACCCATTAAACAGAGGCCAGGACACAGCAACACTCCCAAGGGCAAATAAACCTCATGACAATTCAGCTCAGCACACATTTTAAGCACCCGCTAAGTGACAGCTTTGAGCTGACTGCCCTCCTGATTGAGGTTGCATAGTTCACAATGTCCAATGCACAAAGGACATCGTTCTCTGATTGAAAAGCCCCACGGGGTCGGGCTCCGTGGCTCAGCCTGTAATCCCAGCACTTTGGGAGGTCAAGGTGAGTGGACTGCCTGAGCCCGCAGGTTCGAGACCATCCCGGACAACTTGGCGAGACCTAAATAAAAAATTAGCCAAGTGTGGTAGTGAGCACCTGTAGTTCCAGCTATTTGGAAGGCTGAGGCGGAAGGATCGCCCACCAGGTCAACGCTGGGGTGGCGGTGAGTGTGCCACTGCACTCCAGCCTGGCTGACAGAGTGAGACTCCGACTCAAAAAAAAAAAAAAAAAAAGAAGAAAGAAAAGAAAAGCTGCATGGAAAGAGGAAGAAGGACTGGAAAGACCAGCCTGACAGCCTGCAAAGGTCAACCAGCAGGCCTGTCCACTCTCCTCCCACCTACCTTCAGCAACTTCCCCAGAGATGTTTTCTCTTGTTTTTGGTTTTTAATGACCCTGGTTGACTTAAACAGCAGTGCAATGATATGGAAGTAGAAATTTCTCTATACCAGAGGGGAGGCATTTGCCAGAGTAAGAGTGAGTGGGTTAGTTCTATGTTTAGAAAAATAAACCACATTCTCTCTGCAGAGAATTGTTCTTTCTGTTCTATGTTTTAACATCTCCCAAACCAAATTGCTTTTTGAATGACCAGAACCTATCCAGCTGGAACACTGAAAGTTCATGTCAACAGGGCAAGGGTGGGGACCCCACGTTTCCAGTGACAGCCAATAAACCCTGGGAATGGGGTCATCTGCTCTGAGAGGCCCAAGGTGGAAGGAAAGAAAATACGTTCCAGTAAAAAATTCTGCCGGGCTCAGTGGCTCAGCCTGAGGCTGAGGTGAATGGATTGCCTGAGCCTGCAGGTTCGAGGGTCCAGTCTGGGTGACAGAGTGAGACTCCAACTCAAAAAAAAAAAAAAATTCCAACTGTTTTAAATTAAGAGTGAAAAATATTACATTTGCTCCAATAACAGTACAACTTGGTTGATTTTTTTCCTATCACTATTATGTTTTCAAGTCATAAAAAAATGAAAATGAAATAAATAGAATATGATTTAATTTTTCTCACAAGACCAGTCGAGGAAAGAATTTATGTAAAGTTTGCCCACAAATGTCAGTGCTTTATTACGGGTTGTGCAACTGTGTTCTGACTCTTGAGTGTACTAATCTTAACGCCTTCACCAGACTATAAGTAGGACTCCGGCCTACTTGAGAGGCATCTAGACCAGTAGTTAAGAAAAGGGGCTCTCAAGTATGTTCCAACATTCTCAGCTATATGCTAGTGAGCAAATTACCCTATGTCTCAGTATCTTCAACAGTAAAATGGAGACTCATCATGCAGGGTCATTGGAAAATACTTAAAACCATCCATACCTGCCACACACTGGGCATCCAACAAATATTAGTTATTATTATCTCTTCCCCACAGTGCCTATCTTAAGACTTAGGTTCAGCCATGTTACTAAAGTCTTATTAAGCCAATTAACGTTCTTCATATGCTAGCCCCATACTCTCATTCTATGGCAAGTCCCAATGCAATTCCAAATGCATTCTTTCACTGTTTTAGCTACAATGCCTTCCCACCAGACTACTCCCTGTGCATGTGAAATCCTCTCCCATGAATGTTTGGCTATTGAGCCTTGTTTCCTTAATAGACAGTAAACTGAATGAGAATCATTCTCAGAGTCTGAACAGCAACTGGCACATAATAAATGCTCAGGAAACATTTACTGAATGAGTGAATGACAGCTATACCTATTATGTTTTTTCAAGATGTAGATCAAAGTCCATGAATTCCACGCATGTATTCTTTCTAGAAGCCCTTAATAAAGTTAAATTTTATTCCTTCTGGGCACTGTAACTCTTGGATAGATTTTATTCACTGATATTTTATTTTACTCACTAATATTAATATAAGTATTAATATTAAACATTTGTTTTAAAAAAGCTAATGTTTAAACAGTGCTTAAGATGAGCGAAGTTCTGTTCTAAGATCTTAACACAGACCAAACTCATTTAATCCTCACTACCCCACCTATAAATAGGTGTTTTTATTCCATTTTTACACATGAGGAAATTGAAGAGAAGTGAAAGAACTTGCCCAAAGTCACACAAATAAGTGGAGGGCACCATTTTTCACTCAATCCTGACTAACAGTTGCTCCTTACCTGTGTCTTCTAAAAATAGTCGACTTTTCACCTAGGCTGCTGGACACCGAAGTCCAGCGTGGCTGGCTCAAGCAAAGTTTGCAGAAAAGCAATGTAACTCAGAGCACTCGGTGTACATTACACTGTCACGTGCTTCACCCTGGGCTATCATGCCCCCTCTAGCGCTTAGGCCGGGAGTGCAGGGTGAGTGTCTACACCTCGCAACAAAGACTGGGACTTCGGCCGCGGACTCAGCGCGTTACACCGGAGGATCGCCCACTGTTTCCCAGGGTCTCACGACCACCCACGTCTCTGGCACTCCTAGACGATCTCAGAACTCTCCTTTTAGCCAACGCTGTTCATGCGCCCCCTCTCCGGCCTGCTATACGAGTCAGAGGCCCTCGATTCCAGAGGCTTTGGCCAGGTCTGCTGGTAAAGGAATAAAGGAGGTTGACCTCCCCACCCCCCGTGCATCCCCCCCAGGGGCCCAACCCCACCTTTAATAGAACAGCACTAGATCCTGTGCCCGCTGCAGACCTAACTCGACCCCTTGGCCCCGCTCCCGCCCAAGGCTTCTGGCCCTGACCCCGCGTTCCAGACCAGGGGCCCCCAGCTGGCCGCGTCGCAAGCCTCCCCCGCGCGCTGGTGACTCAACCCGGGGAAGAGAAACCTCTCGGATTTTTCCGACCAGTCCTGGGCGCCGCCGCCCCGCCCGCGCGGTGTCCCACCCCCCCAGCCCACGCCCCCGCCCCGCCTGAAGTTGCCCTTCTGGTTGGAGCCACAGAGTCGCGTCGGCCGGGCTCCCCGGGGTGTGGCCAGAGGACTTCGGCGACGCCTTTCCCGAGGGCGGCCCCCTCCCCAACCCGGAACAGGCGACCCCGCGCGGCGGCGGCGGCGGCGGCGGCGGCGGGCCGGGCATGCTCACTGGCGCGGCCCGGGCCCGCAGCCGGAGCAGGAAGCGCCGGCACTAGGCGGCCCCCGGCGCTGCCAGCTGGAGCCGGGCGGAGCGCGCGCCCCGGCGCAGGGTGGCTCTGCCAGTCCCCGCGCGCCTGGGCGGCCGCACACGTGTCCAGGCGTCACGTCCGCGCGCGCCCCCGGGGCTTGCGTCAGCTGCCGCTCCAGGAGCTGGTGGGCCGGGGCTCCGCGCGCCGCTCGGGATCGGGGCCCGGGACGCCGCCGCGAGGAGGGCACCGCGCGGGGGCCGCCGCGGAAGCGCGTTCGGAGAGCGCCGGCGCGCCCAGCCCCCGCCGGCCGGGCGCCCGATCGTCCCCGCCGCCCCGGCCGGGCTGGGCGCCGTGGCGTGGCCCCGGAGCTCGCTGCCCGCGGGGCGCGCACCGCCGTGACCCGGGCAGCCCCGCGGCAGGCAGGCACCCACAGGTCCATGGTGGGTTTGGAGTGCAATGAGCCATCAGTCCTCCACTGGCCCCAGCGCTAACAAACACTGCAGCAAGCAGTCGCTGCCGCAGGCCCAGCACGCCCCGTCCCCGGCTGCGCCCCCGGCTGCCGCCACCATCTCAGCTGCGGGCCCCGGCTCGTCCATGGTGCCTGCCACGGTGGCGGTGATCTCAGGCCCTGGCGGCGGTGGCGGCGGGGCCGGCCCGATGTCCCCGCAGCACCACGAGCTGACCTCGCTCTTCGAGTGTCCGGTCTGCTTTGACTATGTGCTGCCTCCCATCCTGCAGTGCCAGGCCGGGCACCTGGTGTGTAACCAATGCCGCCAGAAGCTGAGCTGCTGCCCGACGTGCAGGGGTGCCCTGACGCCCAGCATCAGGAACCTGGCTATGGAGAAGGTGGCCTCGGCAGTCCTGTTTCCCTGCAAGGTAAGCCCGGGGACCGCCCGCGCTCCTCCACCCGGCGACCTTCTGGACCCCGGCGCCCTCCAGCCCACTCGCAGGCCCTGAGAGGCGGGTGCCATATCTCATTTAAAAAATGTTCATACTTTGCCCACCCTCCCCCATGCCCACCTGTCCACTTTGGGAGAAGCTATGGGTTAACATTTGCCCGAGGACCGACCCCAGGTTAATTGTCACTGGCTGGACGTTGGAGTACTTCGTAGCTCTGCCGGCCGGGTGCCTGCGTCCTCTGCAGGCGTGGGTTAGGCTGTGCATGGAGGTCTGGGGTGTGCTCAGCAGAACTGGGCTGCACAAGTAAAACTTGGACCGGGAAGCTATCTATGGAGATTGAGGAAGGAGGAAATGGGCGAGCTAAACGCACCCGTTACCAGCCCTCGGCTTGGCAGGGTTGGTACTGGATTCCGCCTGCACCCTGCGTCTGCCGTCTGCGCACTCCTGACACGTGGGAGCTCTCGGGAGTGTAGCTAAAAAAAGGGCGCCTACAGCCTGTTTTCCTCCAGCTACAAGAAAACCCTGCAAACCACGCCTTTCCTCTTCTGGCCTTCCAAGGACTGGGAAGGACTGAGGAATTGTGGCTGCGTTTTGTGTGCTGAAGGGGGTGAAAACAAAATCAATTAGGAAAAGACAGAGGCACCCAACAGTTCTTTTAAGTCCACTTTATTTTTTATTTAGTTTAAAAAGTTATCAATGCTCTTGTGAAAAATGCAGACCACCAAGACAAGTCAAATAAAAGACCAAGACCTCTCCCTCCTTTTCCACCATTGTTAGGTTTAGAGTGTGTCATTATAGACTTTTTAAACCATATAGACATACACCCTCGCATCTAAATATAGACTCATAGATGTCAGTGTGTGTCAGGAAGGTTTTTTTTATACCCATGCGTAGACATAGGTTTTTCTCCCAGAGCAACTTCTGCAACTTTTTGGTGTATGTGTGTTTTGAGTTGGAGTCTCACTTTGTCTCCCAGGCTGGAGTGCAGTGACATGGTCACGGCCACTGCAGCCTCAACCTGCTGTGCTCAGGTGTTCTTCCGCCTCAGCCTTCCAAGTAGCTGGAACTACAGGCACATGCCACCATACCTGGCTAATTTTTTTTTTTTAATTGTAGAGATGAGTTCTCACCAAGTTGTCCAGGTTGGTCTCAAACCGTGGGCTCAGGCAATCCTCTCACCTTAGCCTTCCAAAGTGTTGGGATTATAGGCGTGAGCCATCACGCCTGTGTGTGTATGTGTTGAGTTGGGGCGTCATTCTGTCACTCAAACTGACTGGAGTGCAGTGGCATGGTCACAGCTCACAGCAGCCTCAAACTCCTGGGCTTAGGCAATCCTCCTCCCTCAGCTCCCAAGTAGCTGAGACTAGAAGCACATACCACCACACTCAGCTAATTTTTTGATTTTTTTGTAGAGACAAGGTCTCATTATGTTGCCCAGGCTGGTCTGGAATTCCTGGGCTTAAGCAGTTCTGCCTAGCCTCCCAAAGTGCTAGGACTACAGGCATGAGCCACCATGCCCAGCCTGCAACTTTCTGTTTTTAAATTCATACTATCACACATATTTTCTGTGTCTGAAACCTGTTTTGACCTCATGGCATTTTAAATGGCTGCACAGTATTGCATTGTGTGATCATGCTATTACATTTGAATACCTGTATCTGTCACTTAGAAATTGTCAGAAGCAGTTTCACAGGCGTATCTGTCTATGTTACCTTATTACAGCCTAGAGCTATACTGTAAAGCTCATTTTCTGACATCAGAAGTAGAAATAATATCATGAATACTTTTGAGGTTTTTTGTGGAAGTAGCTGCTCCACCTCTTGAACCATTTAGACTGTCTTGCATTTCTCCTTGGTGCTGCTTATTTTATAGGACAAAAGCTCGTTTTTAAATTAAAAATAATCCATCAGAGAATTCAGGCTTGGGACTCAGGTCAGTAAAATGAGTGATTTAATTTGGTCTGCTGCCTGCCACAAATCGAGTTTAAAATAGCATATTCAAATAGGGGTTTGAATCAGTATTTGGACTGTGGGTTTCAGGCTGTTGCCCCGGCTGGAGTGCGGTGGCACGATTGCAGCTCACTGTAGCCTTGACCTCCTGGGCTCAGGCGATCCTTCTGAGTTGCTGGACTATAGGCGTGTACCACCACACCCAGCCAATTTTTGTTTTTTTTTGGTAGCAACAAAGTCATGCTGTATTCCTCCCACTGGTCTCAAATTCTCCCCTCACCTCCCAAAGTGCTGCAATTATAGGTGTGAGCCACCGTTCTAGCCTCATACAATTTCAGTACATTGTTTTCAACCCCTCCCCACATAATGATTACTAATCTACCCACCCCAGTTGTTTTTCTAGCATTTAGATAAAGTATTTTCACAGTTTTCTTAGGGTCATGAAGAAGGTGGCGGCCTTGTGGTCAGAAAATGTTTGGTGGTAGCTGACATGGAGTAGATATTTGATGTTTGAGATATATTGCAGGGGTGGGGAATGCCCCACAGGATGTCTGGGAAGCCATCTTCTCACCCCTTCACTTTCCCCTAAACCTTTATGACTCTGGGTGAATTCTCATTCACAAATAAGCATTGAGTGTCAGTCAGTATTTCATAATTTATTTTCAAAAAGCAATCTCAGAATGATGTCTTTCCCAAGAGAAAGGGAAGGAAATAGTTAGAACATGCTATGTGGAGTGTTAAGTTTCACTTTCAGGATCTAGAACCCTGGTTCCTCTGGAAGTATATGTTCGTCCTAATGTGCGTATGAAGCCATTATTGAAGAGTAGTTCTCTTGGGAATCAGCCTTTCTGGACATATCAGTGATTCTCCAAGTCATTCTGTAAAAATGCAGTTGGGCAAAGCCATTGCTTTGTGAGCTGAAATTTAAAAGGGTCAACCATTTCCCTACAGACCAGGAACCAAGCTGAGAATGTGATCTGGGGTTGCTTTGGTGGGAGGTTTATTTATTTATTTATTTTAAAGATGTGGGGTACAGGTCAGGATTTAGGTATACAAGTGGTCATCATACTGTGTGTGAGATTTATAAAGCTGGAGTATGCGTGCATCACTTTTGGTTGACTGATAAATCCAAACTAGTGACTGGGCAGCTCAGACGGTTAGTATGAATAAAGCAAACTTGGATGTCCACAGAGGCCCAGCTGTTAGCTCAGAGCATGAGCAACAACAGAGAGTGGTGAGGCCTGTGTCAAAGTTAAATAAAACAAGGTAGGTCTGTTTACCTAGCCTTTCAGTCTACAGTTTGAGGCTCCTAGAAATCACAGGGACTGCCTTGTCACCATCCCCACCTGCTCTCAGAGCCTCTCATGGGCTGGCTCATGTGAGAAAACCAATGCCCAGGTAAAGTATCAGAGCTCAGGTCTCAGGAGCTGCCTGGCACTGTTACCGTTGGCCTGAGAGACCACCTCCCAGTCCCTGATTTCTTCATCTGCCAATGAAGATTCAAACTGCTTGGTTTTGAAGGACCTGTTGCTTCTAGCATTCTGTGACAAGAAGGGAGTTCGTTTGGGATGTTATTGGGTGCTCCCTGTGTGCCTGTTGTTTTGCATGGGTCAGCTTTTATAAGCTTGCCTTTTTTCAGATGAGGAAATTCTAGAATGGTTACGTGTGAAATGACTTGTTAAATCACACAGCTAGGAAGTGGGACAGTCATGCACCTGCATCCCAAAGGCACGAATCTTGCGCTACTCCTCACTTCGGAGGGATTTGAAACTGCGTTTATACTCCAAGGTTCTGAATCACCACTCGAGGTTGACACCAGTAACAAAACCATCTGGTTGGATGAGTTCACCAGATGGGCCTCTGATAGGACCATCCCAACTTGACAACATTTGTACTCACTATGAAATCCATTGGCAGGAATTTTGTAGGGCATGTGGGGGTAGGAAGATGAGGGGTGGGGAGACGCCTACAAGCCTAATATTTGGGGGGATTTCATCACAGCTCTGGCCTGCTCACGCTTCAGTTGGCAAAAAAGAGATGAGTTGCCAAATAGCTACCCTGCTTAGGTGTGGGGCCACTTAATTAAGAACTAGAGTGTGGCCAGTGCCTTTGCTACAGAGTACCATGTGCATCATTCACTCAGGTCTCCTTTTTAAATTTTTATTTATTTTTTCAGTTGAAGTCTCACTCTTGTTTATCCAGGCTGGAACGCAGCAGCACGCTCCCAACCACCACAGCCTTAACCTGCTGGGCTCCAGGCGATCCTTCTACCTTAGCCTTCCAAGTGGCTGGAACTACAGACCCACACCACCACACCTGGCTAGTTTTTGTGATTTATTGTAGAGATGAGTTCTCAACAAATTGCCCAGGCTGGTCTCGAACCCCCTGGACTCAGGCAATCTACTCTCCTCAGCCTCCCCAAGTGCTGGGATTTCAGGCTGAGCCATGGCACCTGGCCCCTTTTGAAATTTTTTTTTTAGATTAGAAAATGTAATTTATTTAGAATGTAAATTAGAGAGAGGGAGAGGAGATTCACCTTCCCAGGGTGGAGCAGGGAGCCAAAGCTAGGAAGCAAGGTTGACCATGGCTCAAGCAGCCATGTGGTCAGACCATGGCTTAGCAAAGCAATGGCCAGGTCTCCTTTTTAAAAAAGGATGTTGGCCGGGCACGGTGGCTCATGTCTGTAATCCCCAAACTTTGGGAGAACAAGGAAGGAGGATTGCTTGAGCCCAGGAGTTCCAGGTCAGACTGGGCAACCTAGCAAGACCTCGACGCTACAAAAAAATAAAAAATAAAAAAATTAGTCGGTTGTGGTGGTGCACACTCCTAGAGTCTGGCTTTCTTTCACTTGGGTATTTTTAGTCCATCCTATGGCTTGCTGCATGCCTGAGAACTTTTGACATCCTGTTCCCAGGCCTAAAACCCACCCCTTCAGTGTGTGGGTGAGGAGGGAGACGTGAAGGTTGACACGTTGGTGTCAACAACGCAGTCTGTTTTACTACTCAACAGCATGTTTTGATAACAGCCAGGCATTTCTTCCACAACTGTGGGAAATGCTAGCCTACTCCCGCCTGCTATGATACATTCTCTTTCAGCTTTTTTCTTTGTCTTCTCTTGAAGTTTCTAGTAGCATATCTCCTAATGATGACTGAATTTGAAAATCTCAGCCAGACAAGGCTCCCCATTGTTGAATTGTGCCAATGTTGTTTTTCTTCCTAATACATACATACATAGAACCAAGTCAGGTTAGATAACACAGTTGAAAGTTTAAAGGGCTTGGCTGGGTGGCTCAGCCTGTAATCCCAGCACTTTGGGAGGCTGAGGCGAGTAGATTGTCCGAGCTCGTGGGTTTGAGGCCTGCCCAGGCAACTTGGTGAAACCTAGTCCCTACAATAAATGAAAAAAATTAGGTGGGCGTGGTAGCTCGTGCCTGTAGTTCTGACTACTTGAAAGGCTGAGGCGGAAGGATCGCCTGAGCCCAGCAGGTCGATGCTAGGGTGACTGTGAGAGTGCCACTGCACTCCAGCCTGGGCAACAGAGTGAGATTCCAACTCAAAAAAAAAAAAAGAAGGTTTAAAAGCCCCTCAGTATGACCTCATCTAAATCCAGTGGAGACAAACTCTCTGAGATACCAGCAAGGGCCAGGTAATAGAAGGGAGAGGCATCTGACACCTGGCCTCAGGGATGGGGAGACCTGGAGGGCAGTGGAAACGAGAGGAGCCCAAGAAGGGGCATAACCCCCTGAGATAATGGTCCTTACTTTGCTCTTGCCGGTTGGTGGGGGTGGGGATATAGCTGCAGCCATGACAGACCCTTTGATATTTTTCAGGAAAAGCCAGAAATTTGGGGTTTTTTTTTTTTGAGTTGGAGTCTTACTCTGTTGCCCAGGCTGGAGTGCAGTGGCACACTCACAGTCACTGCAGCCTCAACCTGCTGGCTCAGGCAGTCCTTCCTCCTCAGGCTTCCAAGTAGCTGGAACCACAGGTGCGCGCCACCATGCCCAGCTAATTTTTTGTTGTGGTAGTTCTTTTTGTTTTTTATTTACTGTAGAGACAAGGTCTCACCAAGTTGCCCAGGCTGGTTTTGAACCCCTGAGCTCAGGCAATCCTCCCGCCTCCACCTCCCAAAGTGCTGCAATTAAAGGCGTGAGCCACTGTGCCTGGCTTGGAATTTTTTTAATGTTAAATATCTCGATTTTTTTCCTAGCATCGGCCAAATTCACATTTACAGCCAGCACTTGCAGGCCAAACCAACCAGGCCAAATTCCAACTACCAGCATGCGGGCTGAGACTGGACTCTCTCCTAGAAAGCATTCCTTGAGCCTGGAAGTTCTCATTTAACTCTTACCATATGTGAACTTTAGAACTCTGATAGGTCCCAACTGTAGGTGATTTCTGTAGCTTGTGTTCTTCTCATCTTTATTTTTCCAAGATTCTGTTCTGGCTACCAGGAGACCTCAACTGCCGTCCTGCTGATTAGATGTCTAACTTTGTACCGGCCAGTTTCCTTTTTTGTACCTGAGAGACGGGGTTCGACTAAATGATTAAACCAAAGTTCTTTCTTACCTTAAACTTTTGGAATCTAGTAAGCAGTCCCAGGGGAAAGAGCTCTAGCCAGGAGACAGAAGAACTGGGTGCTCATCCTGGCCTTGTGTGACTTTGGTCGAGTCACACACTTTCCTGGCTCTGTTTGTTCATCTATTAAAAGAATGGAGGCTGGGCACGGTGGCTCACGCCTATAATCCCAGCACTTTCGGAGGCCAAGGTGGGAGTATCACTGGAGCCCAGCAGTTCAAAAATAGCCTAGGCAGCATAGCAAGACTTCATCTCTACAAAGAAATCAAAGAGTTGGTCGGGTGTGGTGATGCATGCTTGTAGTCCTAGCTACTAGAGAGGCTGAGGCAAGATCACCTGAGCCCAGGAGGTCAAGGCTGAGTAAGTGAAGAAGATCATGCCCTTGCACTTCCAGCCTGGGCAACAGAGTGAGAAAAGAATAGAAATAAGACCTTGCTGGTGGGTGCTCTGAAATCAGATTTGAAGTGCTCTAGAGGGCTTTTGCTGCGCCATATCACATGGAAGAAGGATGGTGCTTTGAATCAACAAAGCCAGTATCTTGGATCACTCCCCCCCCCAGACACCCTCTTATTCTGGCAGTTTTGAGGGCAGACCCTAGTTATACCTCCTGGACCCAACTCTGACTCTGTTCCCACTGTGACTGGCTGGTGACCTCTCCTAGCCTCATACCGATGGCTCATTGGTAAAAAGGGGTGATGCTAGGATTGTTGTGAGAATCAGATGCAGTAATAACTCATGCAAAGTGCGTAGCACATTCCTGGCACCAAATAAACCTGCAGTTAGAAGCTGATGGAAAGCAAATGACCAGTGTCTGAGGTCAGGTCCCAGCATAAACTCGGAAAAGAAAAAAAAGGAATCTTTCTTATCTTCTCTCATAGATTTTCCTAGCAGGCATCTTCCCTACTCTCAGTCGGGTAAGTTTTTCATAGACCTGGGTAACTTGGCTTTGGTATTGGTTTTTCAGTGATGAGAGTTTTTTCCCCATTTCTTTAAGTCTTTTAATAGGGAAAACCTGGAACCCAGACGTTAAAATATCTATAATATGTTATGTATTTTATTTTATACATTGTATGTTTTCTAAAGTAGTTGTTGTTGTTATTAATTTAGTTGGAATCTCATTCTGTCACCCAGGCTGGAGTGCATGGCACACTCATGGCCACCACATCCTCGACCTGCTGGGCTCAGGCGATCTTTCCCCCTCAACCTTCCAAGTAGCTGGAACTACAGATGCGTGCCACCACACCAAGCTAGTTTTTTTTTAAATTTGTTGTAGAGATGAGGTCTCACCAAGTTCCCCAGGCTGGTCTAGAACCCCTGGGCTCAGGCAATCCACTCACCTCGGCCTCCCAAAGTGCTGGGATTACAGGCGTGAGCCATTGCACCCGGGTTTAAATACTTTTTTTTTTTTTTTTTTTGAGTTGGAGTCTCACTCTGTCGCCCAGACTGGAGTGCAGTGGCCGCTCCCGGCCACCACAGCCTTGACCTGCTGGGCTCCAGCAATCCTTCTGCCTCAGCCTTCCCAGTAGCCAGAATTACAGGCATGCGCTACCACGCCCGGCTGATTTTTTGATTTATTGTAGAGATGAGGTCTCACCAATCTGCCCAGGCGGGTCTCGAACCCATGGGCTCAGGCAATCCACTCACCTCAGCCTCCCAAAGCTCAGGATAACAGGCTGAGCCACCAAGCCCAGCTAAATACGTTTTTAAATTAAAAAAAAAAATTTATCAATGTAGAAAAGCAATCATGATATGTTAGACGAAGAAGCAGGTTATGAAACAGCATGTATATAGGATTCCTTGTCTCGTCTGCTTTTTGCTGTAAACTCCATTGAAGTAGAGATAAGTTTGCAAGGACATACTCAAAATGGTGGAGTGGTTATTTCCAGGTGAGAGGATTACAGGAGACTTTGATTTTATATTACTTTCTTTTTTAAAAAAATTTTTTGTTTTAAAGATATGGGGTGCAATTCAATGTTCATTTTGCAGGTATCCCTTTTGTTACTTTGTATATGTTCAACACATGAAAATAACGATCTCAGCCTCAAATATTAACCCAGCCTCAAATGTTCCTTCAGATAAATATACTTGAGTGTCTTTTTTTTTTTTTTTGAGTTGGAGTCTCACTCTGTTGCCAAGGTTAGAGCACAGTGGCATGTGCACAGCCACCGCAGCCTCAACCTGCTGGGCTTAGCCGATCCTTCTGCCTCAGCCTTCCAGTTAGCTGGAACTACAGTGTGCACCACCCTGCCTGGTGAATTTTTTTATTTATTGTAGAGACAAGGTCTCGCCAAGTTGCCCAGACTGGTCTCGAACCCCTGGGCTCAGGCAGTCCTCTTGTCTTGGCCTCCCAAAGTTCTGGGAACATAGGTGTGAGCCATCATGCCCGGCCGAAGGTCATGCTTAATGGCCGCATAATACTGCAGTTTTATAACAGTATCAGAGTGATTTAATCAAGCTCTTATTCGTGGTCATTTAAGTTGTTCTGTTTTCTTACTGAGATTTAAATTTAAAAAAAAGCACGGCTATAACGTAAGAAAATAGTTATTTTCTGAGATTGAATTGTAGAACCCAAAGGTATATGCAGAAATCTATTTTGGTAGTAGAACCAAAATGATTTTCTTCCTTAGAATTATTTGCTATTGAGTACCCATTTCCTGGCAGCATCACCAACACTGGGTGTTATCTTTTAGGTTTTCCTAACGCTGCTGCCTGTTTTTTCTCCCTGATGTAATGTCAGGCCAGAGTTGATTACTCCCTGCTGACTGCTGACTTTCAATCATGCCCACTCTTGCCTTGGAATCTTCTGCAGCTTCAGACCTTCTCCTTTCCACGGGGTTGCCTTCTCTCCCTCTTCCCATCCTTCTGAACTTTACACATAATGGTGGAGACAGTTATGCCAGTAGGAGCAGAGAGGAGTCTGAAGACCTGGCTGCCGTGGTGGTGCCAGCTGGATGCTGAAGGGTGCACAGCAGTTTGTCCCTGAAGAAGGAAGGAATGGGGCTGGGCGCTGTGGCTCACATCTACAATCTCGGCACTTTGGGAGGCTGAAGCCCAGAAATTCGAGACCAGCTTAGGCAACATAGTGAGACCTCATCTCTACAAAAAAATTCTTATTATTTTTTGAGTTGGGGTCTCTGTCACCTAGGCTGGAGTGCAGAGTCGACCTACTGGGCTATGATACTTCCGCCTTGGCCTTCCAAGTAGCCGGAACTACAGACGTATGCTACCATGCCCTGCTAATTTTTTGATTTATTGTAGAGATGAGGTGTCACCAAGTTGCCCAGGCTGTTCTTGAACCCGTGGATTCAGGCATTTCTCACACCTCAGCCTCCCAAAGTGCTGGGATTACAGGCTTGAGCCACCGCGCCTGCTGTTTTTTTTTTGTTTTTGTTTTTTAGTCAAAGTCTCATTCTGTCACCCAGGCTGGAGTACAGTGGCATAATATCATCACAGCAGCCTCAACCTGATGGGCTCAGGCCATCTTCCCACCTCAGCCTTCCTCAGCTGGGACTACAGGTGCACACCACCATGCCTGGCTACTTAAAAAAAAAAATTAGCCGGGCTCGGTGGCTCAGCCTGTAATCCCAGCACTTTGGGAGGCTGAGGTGAGTGGATTGCCTGAGCCCGTGGGTTCGAGACCCGCCTGGGCAGCGAGACCTCATCTCTACAATAAATCAAAAAATCAGCCGGGCGTGGTAGTGCATGCCTGTAATTCCGGCTACTTGGAAGGCTGAGGCGGAAGGATTGCCGGAGCCCAGCAGGTCGAGGCTGCGGTGGCCGGGAGCGGCCACTGCACTCCAGTCTGGGCAACAGAGTGAGACTCCAACTCAAAAAAAAAAAAAAAAATTATTGTAGAGACAAGGTCTCTCCTTGTTGCTCAGGCTGGTCTTGAACTCCTGGGCTCGGGCAATCCTCTCGCCTTGGCCTCCCAAAGTGTTGGGATTACAGGCGTGAGCCACTGTGCCCAGCCTACAAAAAAAATCTAAAGAATGAGCTGGGGATGGTGGCACACACCTGAAGTCCCAAGCTATTCAGGAGTCTGAGGTGGGAGAATCACCTGAGCATAGGAGTTCAAGGCTGCAGTGAGCTGTTGATCATGCCACTGCACTCTAGGCTGGGTGACAGAATGAGACCTTGACTCAAAAAAAAAAAAAGGAAAGAATGGGAGATTCTGAACCTGAGGAGGCCACATGGGAGGCTGGCCGAGCTGCCTGGAGAAGCTGTTGCTCGCCTCGCCTGTTGGTGGCCTGAGCTGGGTGTATTACCTCATGTCATCCTCCTCTCTACTTTGCAAGGGGGATAGGACAAAGCTCATATTCCCCTTAGGAGACTTGCCCAAACTCTTGCAGTTTGTAAGTGTGGGAAGCAAAAACTCCAGTCTGGGCCTTGTGACGACTCGTATCGTGTCTTTCTTGCTGCAGTCCCTTGCCTTTCTGCTGCCCACTCCCAGACTCGAGAAATGGCTTTTGGAGCAATGGCAGTGGTGCCGGGGAGGCCTCTTACTGCAGTTGCCCAAGAACATGCAGAATACCCAGTGAGATATGAATTTCAGATAAACAACAGATAATTTTGGGGGTGGGTATAAGTACATCCCAAATACTGCCTGGGAGATACCGGGCATCTTGTATTTTGTTGTTGATCTTTCAACCCTACCAACTTAAGTCTTCCAGTGAATTTGATTGTTTTAGCTGAGAAATAAAGGCTGCTAGGGAAGTAATGCTGTCTAAAGAGTTGTCAAGGCAGTTATGTGAGTGGGAACCTGGCATGGGGAGTGAGCAAATATTGAAAGGGTGGGCTTGGTGTTGCTCACAAGGCATAGAGCCTTTAATTTGCTCCATCTTAAAGGTGCTGCTTTTTTTGTTTTGTTTTTGTTTTTTGAGTTGGAGTCTCACTCTGTTGCCCAGCCTGGAGTGCAGTGGCATCATCACGGCTCGCTGCAGCCCCGATCTCCTGGGCTCAAATGCCACTATGCCCAGCTAATTTTTTGATTTTTTTGTAGAGATGAGGTCTCACTATGTTGTCCAGGCTGGCGTCGAATGCCTGGGCTCAAGGGATTCTCCTGCCTTGGCCTCCCAAAGGGCCGGGATTACAGGTGTGAGCCACCCACACCTGGCTTTCAAGGTGCTTTTGTTTGCATGACCATGCACCCTGAAGGGACCCACAAAACTGGTTCTCCAAGACAATGTGTGGTTGCCTGCTAACTCTGGCAGTGGACCGATGAGAAACATACATGGTCAAAAGTCAACCTTTGTTTAAAGTTTCTGCAGATTAAAAATAAACCCCTGCCCGCCCAGGGATGCTTTGTAAGGCCTGACACACCCTCACCCTAGAGCAGGAAGTTCTCAGATTTCTGCAATGATAATGATGTTATGATGATAATGAGTTCTCCAAGAAGCTTTTTAGTAAGAAAACTGTCTGCAACTTATGGATTGTTAACTTTCTCTAGGCAAAAAGGATAAACTTTTGAGCGCAGGATTTTAGTTAGGATCGTCTTCCTCAGAAGAAAGTTTGTAAAGTTAACAGTAAGTATTTCCCTCATTTCACCACTACTAGGTGCCAGTGTTTGCAGTTCGCGTGCTGAGTCATATTGCCTGCTCATATTATCTATAAAACCGTTACTGCACTATTGGTTGGTAATTATCTCTTCGCACTGAGTCGCAGCAGAGGTGAGAAATTCGCCATTTGAGTTCGATGAAAATACGCTGAGGTTCTAAGGGGAAGTTAGCTAGGCATATGCAGGTTGTGTTATAATTAAGTCACAAGAAGATACTGCACTTTCTCCTGTTGCCCAAGTCTGAACATGATTAATTTGAGGAGTTTGCAACTCTTCCATTGTTAATAATAGTCAAGGGGTGAGTCGTAGACAGTTTTATAGCCCCACTTAGAGGTGACCGGCAGGCTCAAGGTCACAGAGGACACTGGATACTTGAGTTCTAATCACAGCTTTCTACCATTGTTGTAAACAGGGAAGAGTAACACAGCCATCAAAAGGACAATAGTGCTGATGTTTCCCAGTCTGTGTAATATCTCAGAAGAACTATAAACCCACTCACCCCAAATATTTATGTCCTTAAAAATAAGTGAATCACCTTTACCAAAAATGACAAAACAAACTCACAGTGCCTGAAATCTAAAATAAATAGTTTTTCTTATATGATCTCAAGGTCTGTCTAAATTTTCCACAGTAAAAATCCTGTGTTTTTTTTGTTTTGTTTTGGCTTTTTAGAGACAAGGCTTTGCTATGTTGCCCAGGCTTGTTTTGAACGCCTGGGCTTAAACTATCCTCCCGCCTCGGCCTCCCAAAGTGCTGGTATTACAGGTATGAGCCTTAAAACTTCTAATTAAAGTAAAATTAACATGGTGGGAACATCTCGTCTTCTGCAGATAAGTCTGATATTTGTTCATTTATCAACAAATACTGAGTTGGCAAGAAGCAGGCAATAAATCAGGAAATCAATAAAATAGACCCATGAATTAACTGGAAAATTGCCTGTGATCATTAGTGGTGTTTTTGGGGGCAGGTAAACATTTTTTTTTTTTTTTTGAGTCAGAGCCTCACTCTGTCACCCAGGCTAGAGTGCAATAGCACACTCACGGCCACCCCAGCCTCGACCTGCTGGACTCCGGCAACTTTCCACCTCAGCCTCCCAAGTAGCCGGAACTATAGGCGCGCGCTACCATGCCCAGCTAATTTTTTATTTATTGTGGAGATGAGGTCTTGCCAAGTTGCTGGGACTGGTCTCGAACCCTTAGGCTCAAGCAGTCCACTAGCCTCAGCCTCCCAAAATGCTGGGATTACAGACTGAGCCATTGAGCCCGGCCAGGCAAATGTTTTTAATCACACAAGAGCTAGCTTGACTTTCAGGAAGTCCTCCTTTTACAATTTTAAGTTTAACTGCTGGTTTTACCATGTTGTGGATCTGTACTAGGCTTAGCTGCAACTCCCAGTTGAACAAGTCTAAAGAATATTGAGGCTGGGCATGATGGCTCACACCTATAATCCCAGCACTTTGGGAGGCTGAGACAGGAAGATTGCTTGAGCCCAGGAGTTTGAGAACAGCCTAGGTGACATAGCAAGACCCCATCTCCTTACAAAAAATTCAAAAATTAACCGGGCATGGTGGTGTGTGCTTGTAGTCCTAGCCACCTGGAGGCTGAGGTGAGCCGTGAGCATGCCTCTGCACTCTAGCCTGGCTGACAGAGTGAGACCCCGACTCGATAAATAAATAAATAAGGACATTTTCTTAGATAACTATGGCACAGTCATCAAAATCAGGAAATTTGATACACGGTAGATGCTATTATCTAATCTACAGTCCACATTCAAATTTCAGCTGTTGCCCCAGTCATGTCTGTCCTTCTGGCAATTTTGGTTTCGCAGTCCAAGGTCGACCGTCAGTCCAGGGTCGTTTAGCCATCAGTGTGCATTTCGTGATCATTACACCTTATTTAGCTTGTTAGGGAAGCACCATTTGCTTCTGCTTACTCCCAGACAAGGTCATTTCTTGGATTTAGTTCAAAAGGTTATGAGCATCAACAACACAGTATCAATGGTGCTCAGTTTTTCTTGAGACGTTCTCATTGGAGGCATTCTCATTGGAGGCGCTGGCAGGTATTTTGCTAATAAGTTTCAGCTGTTTCCTAGGAGGTAAGCAGGTCTGGGCAGGGTATTACCTCCCAGGTCCCGAGAGGACATGTGTTTGCTGTGAAGTGCACGGCGCCACTGTTGTAGTAGATGGTTGGAGTTCAGCAAATTGCTCTTGAGTTGCATGGAATCAAATTTAATAAAATAAAAATTAAATGACTTGTTCTAAACCAGCCACAGCACCATGAACTTCACTAGCAGCCCAGCTAACGAGGGTCATTTTGATGAGATACCCATTTCATAAGCAAATATAATGTGACTGTTTATTAGGTCAATAACAGCTGTCTCGTGTTTGACTATATTCTGACATATCTTGTTGTGTGTATTTGTGTATGAAGGGGATTCTGTGCCAACCAGAGAAAAACCCTGCCCAAATTCCAACTTAAATGCAACCAGGCCAGGTGTGGTGGCTCACACCTGTAATCGCAGCATTTTGAGAGGCCGAGGTGGGAGGATCGCCTGAGCCCAGCAGTTCAAGACCAACCTGGGCAACATAGCATAAGACCTCATCTCTACAAATAATCACAAAATTGTCTGGGTGTGGTTGTGTGTGCCTGTAGTCCCAGCCACTTGGAAGGCTTAACCCAGGAGGTCGAGGCTGCAGTGAGCTCCGATTGTGCCACTGCACTCCAGTCTGGATGACAGAGTGAGACCCCAACTAAAAAAAAAAAAAAAATACAAACTTCAACCCCCATACCCAGTAAAAGAATGGGAACTATTTGCTGCTTTCTGCAAAGCCCCCCCCAAAACAAAGCTCCAGATTATATTACCTTTAAATGACAGAACACATTGGCCCAAGACTTTTGAGCCATTGCAACATGAGACGTTTCTAAAGAGAAGTCAGAAAGGGGATTTCAACTTTTCTTTGTGCTGGGTCATGTTTCACCTCCCTGCATCTTTAACTTTGGGTTTCTCTGTGTGTTTTCTTTAGAAAGGTTTCCTTAAAACAAATTCCCCCTTGGGGAAATGGGCAGATAGTCCCTAAGGAGAAATCCCACTTATAGCTGTGAGCCTGTCCCTGGGTACCAGGCATCCCTCTGCCAACCAGCCCAGGTGCTTTCTCTCAGTAACTACTGGTATTGCTTGAGAACACAGGCTCTAAAGGAAAGCCCACCCCGGCCCAGACACAGAAGTCCTTTGACCTGTCCGCCTTTGGTGGGGCAACCCTAGCCAGAGTGTGAAAGGTGAAACCTCTAGTGCTTTCCTGCCAGGTGCCAGAGAAGGCTGGGAGGGGCTCATGGCTGGTTACTTACTAGTAACTGGTGCTGTTGGCCTTGTTCCTCAGGGAGTGGTGCTTTCAGGGCTGTTTTTCTCCTTGCAAACCAAGGAAGAAGTAATATTAGAACCTGCTTCCAAAAGCAGCGTATCTGTGGTCTCGGGTTTTGTGTGTGTTGGGTTGACGGGGAGGAGTGAAAGGAGGTCTAAGTTATTTCTATTCCTTTTTCTCAAAATATTGATTCTGGGCCAGGTGTGGCTCACACCTGTCATCCTGACACTTTGGAGGCCTGAGGTGGGAGGATTGCTTGAGCTCAGGAGTTCAATATCAGCCTGGGCAACATAGCAAGACCCGCTCTCTACACAAAATTTAAAAGATTAGCCTAGTGTGGTGGTGCGTGCCTGTAGTCCTGGCTACTCGGGAGGCTGTGGCAGAAGGATCAACTGAGCCCAGGAAGCTGAGGCTGTGATGAGCTGTGATCCTGCCACTGCATTCAACCTGGAGCCTGGGCAACAGAGTGAGAGCCTGACTCAAAAAAAAAATTGCTGCTTTGTTTGACTCCAGAGCTGTTCTGTGCTGCGAAAGAGCCCTAAAGGGCCAGCCTGGGACCACACAGCCCTGAAGGGTCAATTATGCTCCAGGAACTTCCAGCATCTAGTCTGTGGAACAGGTAGGACCAGCTCCCTGGTCTACTTCCATGCTTTGCCAGCGATCAAGCTCTGGTTGTGTGCCAGGGCTGGCATTCCCGAGTTGCCCTGGCAGTGCCCTCTGGATGGGGCAGTGACCCACCAGACCAGCTTTCCGATGTGGACCCTTCCTAGCTACTGTGGTGGCAGCTGCCCGGAAACCAGGTTTTATCATTCTTTGGAATCAGAATGAGTGGTTCTTATCGGCATCAGTGGTTCTCCACCGGGGTGATTTTGCTCCCTAGGAGACATTTGGCCATGACTGGAGACGTTTCTGTTGTCACAACTGAGGGACAGGGAGTAGTTGTTATTGGCGTCTGATGAATAGAGAACTGGGATCCTACAGGGCACAGCAAAGAATAATTGGGTCCAAAATGTTTAGGCACGCCACTGTGGAGAAGCCCTGAAAATAAGCTGAGCTGTCAGGTCCCTGACCTCGCTACTCCTTTAGATTTTATCCCCACTCTCCCTGTGCTAGAACCAGATGGAACAACTCCATCCAGGCCATAGTACAGCTTGCCTCACCTCTTTCTCTCCATCTTGAAATCACCTGTTGCTCTCCTGGCTTCCTTTCCATGTTTTTTGTGTGTTTGTTTTAAACTTTTTTGTTTTGTTTTTTTAAGGACAGAGATTCCTACATTTTATTATGCTTCAGGTTCATGGGTGGTGAGAGCGGGGGGACAAGAATCTGCATTCTGGACCTGTCCCTGGCGCATTCTGATGCCCGCAGTTCTCTTCTGACTTTGAATAACTGGCTGGTGCTCTCCTGCTAAGCTGACAGCCCAGTGGTTTGGGAACTGGCTTGGCAGATGTCCTGAGCCCTTGCTGACTGGCTTCTGACGGCTTCTGTGCACCCTTGTTTCCCCACCTGCTCAGTCTGTCTTAAGCGCTACTCCACCCCGGCCCCTCCCCTTACTCTTCCCTTTTCTCACACCCTGGCTTTCTTCCCACCTCTGGGTGCACCCTCCTTCGGGCTCAGCCTGCATTCCCGCCCACTGGCCACTTATCTGCCAGTCCTTTGCATGGTTTTCTGTACGCCCGATGTATTTGTGTTTTCTATTGTTAACTTTATCATGTGACTCCTCTCGGGGAAATACCACCAGAGCAGGACCCACAGCCGATTCCTTCTGTGTGCTCTAGGGTTGAGGGTCCCAGCTGGGCAACCCTTAGAAATCCTTGGAGCTTTTCAAGAAAACACAAATCCGAAACTAGAGGCCAGTATGATTTGGGTTTGCTGCTCCAGGGCACCTAGTTTTATATTTCTTGTCTTGGAGAATTCACAGACCCCTAAAGCCTTCTTTCTGACCCACGGATGAAAGCCCTGATGAAGATGACAAGAAACCCATGGTGCTCTGGAATGTCATTCCAGAACAATGCCAAGACTGTTATAAGTATGAAATGTGGCATGTGTGTGTGTGCAAGAGAGAGGTGTAAAGTTTAGATCTTTTCTCTAATCCAGTCATCATAAAAGTGGCACCATGGTTATGAAGATACAAACCTTGCCCATGATGGAAAGAGAAGGAATAGATTGGCCTGAAAGTTTAGCTTGCTTAGAAAAAACAGAATAAGCACCAAAGGCTTTAAAAATATATTTAGGCCAGATGTGGTGGCTCACGCCTGTAATCCCAGTACTTTGGGAGGCCAAGGCAAGAGGATCACTGGAGCCCAGGAGTTCGAGACCAGCCTGGACAACATAGCGAGACCTCATCACTACAAAAATAAAAAAATTAGCAGGGCATGATGGTGCGTGCCTGTAGTCCCAGCTCCTCAGGAGGCTGAGGCGGAAGGATCACCTGAGCCCAGGAGATTGAGGTTGTGGTGTGGTGAGCTGTGATCTTGACACTGAACTCCAGTCTGGGCAACAGAGTGAGACCCCAACTCAATATATATAATTTTTTTTTAAATAGAGGATCTAGCAAGATCCTTATAAGAAAACATCAGGTCACTGTCTACACAGATGCAAAGTAATGCCTTTTCTATTTGTGAAGTTTAGGGAGGTTTCCTGTTCTCTATATTTGGGTTGAAGGAAGTGTTGACTTGTGTGACTTGTAAGGCAAACCAAATAATTCCGAATATACATACTCCTGCTTGAGTGGGGAAAGTTCTAACATGATTGCTGGGTGATACATATTTGTTTTAGACGTTGGGTTTGTAACAAGGAGTGGTTTGGGGCTTTGGAACTCTGTGCCTTGGGCCAGAGTTCATCGCGTTCCTGTAATTACTCCTGGGCAGCTGTGGTGAGCAGCTCACTCTGAAATGGCTTCAGATATTGAGGCCTTGTTCGGCCAGAGAATCTGCCAGGCTCTGGGCTAGTTCTTGCTATTTTTACTGTGTGTGTGTGTGTGTGTGTGTGTGTGTGTGTGTGTGTGTGTGTGTGTTTAAAATCTGGACAGAAATACCTCACCATCACTCACAGGAGAACATCAGAAGTCCCTATAGTCTAGCCACACCCTCGATTTAAAACCCAGTTAATAGGGATTTGGTTTTTTGGCTTTATAAAATTAGAAACACAAAGTGTAAATATATGTGGATAAATAGATGCTTCTTCTGATTAAGTTTTTAATACCCAGGATTTAATAAAAAATGAACAAACAAGTCTTTTTTTTTTTTTTTGAGTTTGGGTCTCAATTGTTGCCCAGGCTGGAGTACAGTAGTGTGATCTCAGCTCACTGCAGCCTTGGCCTCCTGGGCTCAGGCGATCCTTCTACCTCAGCCTCCCAAGGCTAATTTTTTGATAATTTGTAGAGATGAGATCTTGCAATGCTGCCCAAGCTGGTTGAACTCCTGGGCTCAAGAAACAAACAATTCTTATGGGCAAAGTAGGTAACAGTGAAATACTTCCGCCAATTTCTATTGAAGATTATAATCCACTTTAGGTACAGAAGAAGGTGGTGGGAGGGGCTTGGGCTGCATTTCTTTCTTTAAGCCACTCTCCTTCCTTATTAGGGGAGAGGTAGGCTGTCATTTTTGCCTCTGAATCCCTCGAGTGACTATAGCTTGTATGGAGAAGGTGCCCAGAGCCTGCTTGTTGCTAGTGATAAATTTCATCTGTAAAGATTAGAATCTGTCCTAAAGTTTTAAAGGGGCTATTTCATCAGGCAGGGTAGGGAGAAGCAGAGACAGCTGTGTGTGACTTATTTTAAACAGCAATTGGACACAGCATCTTAGAAAAATGACCTGGCCCTGCCCTTATTTGATGCCATCATGTCTCAGTGGAGTGAGGGAATCCAAGCATAGGAAGCCAAACAGCTTACCTGCCACTTTTTGTTCCAGGGATATAAGGCTGACTCCTAGTTTCACCCAAAAAGGTGATTCAGGTTTCTTAATTCTTTACAAAACAACAGCATAGTACTCTGGGCAAGTGTCTACTTGTAGGCTGATCCTCCATCTGGTATCTAGGAATTAGCATTGTCATTCTTGTGAGAGTGGGGAGCAGAGGTCCAATTTCTTTTGATGTGGTCTTTGGCCACAGAAGGTGTGATTTATCCATCAGGAATGTCATCCGAGTGCAAGGGAGAAAAAGGTTTTGTTCCTACCCTATTACGGCAGTATCTGAGGAGCAGAAGGATCATATGAGCAAATGTGTCAAGTTCTCCTTCCTCTTGGCCTCTTGTGAGGACCTGACATACCTGGCCATGAAGCGATGTGCACTTGAACTTAAGGAAGTGGTCTGGGGAAAGCTCAGTGAGCTTTGAGAAGAGGGTCATAGGCCTTTTCATCTTGGCCTCCCCCAACCGGAAACAGACTGATAAGCAGTCTTCCGAGTCAGTTAAATAGCACTTGGATGGGATTTCCTTCCACTCAAAAAGCATGGGCAGGCTCGGTGCAGTAACTCACCCCTATAATCCGAGCATTTGGGAGGCCAAGGCTGGAGGATCACTTGAGCCAGGAGTCCAAAACCAACCTGGACAACATATGGAGATCGTATCTCTACAAAAAATTAAATTAAAAAAAATATAGCCAGGCATGTGACACAAGCCTGTAGTCCCAACTACTCAGGAGGCTCAGGCAGGAAGATTGCTAGATCCCAGGAGGTCGAGGGCTGCAGTAAGCTGTAACTGGACCACTGCATTCCAACTTGGGTGATCCCCTCCCACTGTGGGAGCCTTTCTGTCCTCTCAAGAAATCCTGCTTTAAAAAAAAAAAAAAGGGCCGGACTTGGTGGCTCAGCCTGTAATCCCGTGCCTTTGGGAGGCTAAGGTGAGTGGATTGCCTGAGCCTGTGGGTTCGAGACCCGCCCGGGCAGGCGAGACCTCATCTCTACAATAAAATCAAAAAATCAGCCGGGCGTGGTAGCACACGCCTGTAATTCCGGCTACTCGGAAGGCTGAGGCGGAAGGATCGCTGGAGCCCAGCAGGTCGAGGCTGCGGTGGCCGGGAGCAGCCACTGCACTCCAGTGTGGGCGACAGAGTGAGACTCCAACTCAAAAAAAAAAAGCAAAAAAAAAAGTATGAGCAGAGGCCCCTCCCCCCAACTCCCTTCCAGAGAGAAGGTTAAAAGGAGACAGTGAGATAATATTTTTAGCAGTGTATTGGGGTCTCTAGCCATCCTCTGCCCTAGCCTGGTCACTCCAGCAGTCAAGAGCAAGGAACCAAAGGGAGGCCTTTCCCACAGCTGGCCTGCCAGTCACCATTTTGAACCAGGAAGCAGTGGAGAGGGACAACAGGAAGAATTTTTTTTTTCTTTTTTTGAGTCAACCTCTCACTCTGTCACCCAGACTGGAGTGCAGTAGCATGATCACAGCTACTGGAGCTCCTGGGCTCAGGCGATCCTTCTACCTCAGCCTTCCAAGTAGCTGGGACTACAGGTGCATGCCATCATACCTGGCTAGTTGTGTTATAGGTCTTGCTATGTTGCCCAGGCTAGTCTCCAACTCCGGGACTCAAGCAATCCTCTTGCCTCAGCCTGACAAGTATGAGTCACTGTGCCTGGCCTCGGGGAGAATTATATATACCTTTTTCAAAATTGTCTTTATATGAAAACTTGTTTGGAAATAATGTAGTATTCCTGGACCAACCCCACCCCTCAAGCAATTAAATTCTTTAAAAACAGATTCTAGGCTGGGCTCAGTGGCTCAACCTGTAATCCTAGCACTTTGGGAGGCCGAAGCGAGTGGATTGCCTGAGCCCGTGGGTTCAAGACCAGCCTGAGCAACTTGGTGAGACCTCACCTCTACAATAATTCGAAAATTAGTTGGGCATGGTAGCACATGCCTGTAGGTCCGGATACTTGAGAGACCGAGGTGGAAGGATGGCTAGAGCCCAGAGGGTTGACGCTGGGGTGGCCGTGAGCGTGCCATTGCACTCCTGCCTGGGTGATGGAGTGAGACTCCAACTCATAAATAAATAAATAAGTAAATAAATAAATAAAATTAAAAAACAGCTTCATAGAAAATAAGAGAAAGGCAAAGTTTAGCTCAACAATTTCTGAGTTGTGTATAGGACTTTAATTCTCATCCTTGAAACATTGTTGGAAGGGGGCATGGAAGGAAGCATTCTCTGGTTCAGGAAATACCCTTGCATTTACGCATGACAGAACTCATGATGAAGAGGGACTGAAATTTTTTTGGGGGGGATGAGAATCTTTTCTGTTGTTTTTTTGAGTTGGAGTCTCCATCACCCAGGCTGGAGTGCAGTGGCACGCTCACGGCTACCCCAGCATCGACCTGCTGGGCTCCAGCAATCATTCTGCCTCAGCCTTCCAAGTAGCTGGAACTACGGGTACATACTGCCACCTCCAGCTAATTTTTTTATTTATTGTAGAGATGAGGTCTCGCCAAGGTGCCCAGGCTGGTTTCGAATCTGCAGACTCGGTGATCCACTCACCTCGGCCTCCCAAAGTGCTGGGATTACAGGCTGAGCCACTGAGCCCAGCCTGAGAATCTTTTTTAAAAATTTTAAATTTGGGATGCTGGGTGCAGTGGCTCATGCCCATAATCCCAGGAGTTTGATCCCAGCCTGGGCAACATAGCAAGACTTCATCTCTACAAAAGATCAAAAAATTAGCTGGGCATGGTGGCATACCTATAGTCTCAGCTACTTGAGAGGCTGAGGAGAATGGATCTCTTCAGTCTAGGAGGTTGAGGCTGTGGTGAGCCTTGATCATGCCACTGCACTCCAGTCTGGGCAACAGAGTGAGACCCCAACTAAAAAAAAAAGAAAAAAAGAAATATGACTATAATCCCAGCACTTTGGGATGCTGAGGCAAGGGGATTGCCTGAACTCAGGAGCCCTAGACCAGCTTGGGCAACATAGTGAGATCTTGTCTCTACAAAAATAAAAAATAAAAAAATTAGCCTGGTGTGGTGGCATGTGCCTGTAGTCTCAGCTACTTGGGAGGCCAATGCTGGCGGATCGCCTGAGCTCAGCAGGTTGAGTTTGTGGTAGCTGTAATCATGCCACTGCACTCCAGTCTGGGTGACACAGTGAGACCCTCAACTCAAAAATAGAGAGATAGATAGATTCAGGAGTACAAGTGAATGTTTATTACATGGACATTTTGTGTACTGGTGAGGGTTGGGCGTCCCTATTCAAATACCCAGGTAGTGAACATTGTGCCCGATACATGGCTTCTAAACCCTCAGCCTCTCCCCACCTCCCCAGTTTTAGTGTCCCAGTGTCTGCTATTTCTTTTTGTCCATTTACTTCCCACATATGTGGTGTTGAATTTTCTGTTTGAGGTAGTTCACTTAGGATGATAATCTCCAGCTCCATCTGTGTGGGACTGAGACGTTTAGTCTTGAGTATTTCGCTCAGTTTGAGCAAAAGTAAGAAAGACTACAGTTTAAGCCCAGGAAACCTGAGTGAGTAAATACCAGTGGAAGTTGTGATGGCCTGACGGCTCAATGTGTTCCTTTCCATCCCTGTAGTATGCCACCACGGGCTGTTCCCTGACCCTGCACCATACAGAGAAGCCAGAACACGAAGACATCTGTGAATACCGTCCCTACTCCTGCCCTTGTCCCGGTGCTTCCTGCAAGTGGCAGGGGTCCCTGGAAGCCGTGATGTCCCACCTCATGCATGCCAACTAGAGCATTACCACCCTTCAGGGAGAAGACATTGTCTTTCTAGCTACAGACATTAACCTGCTGGAGGCTTGGTGATGGGTGATGATGCAGTCGTGCTTTGGTCATTACTTCATACTGGTGCTGGAGAAACAAGAGAAGTACGAAGGCCACCAGCAGTTTTTCGCCATCGTCCTGCTCATTGGTACCCGCAAGCAAGCCGAAAACTTTGCCTATAGACTGGAATTGAACGGGAACCGGCGGAGGCTGACCTGGGAGGCCACGCCCCGGTCCATCCACGACGGGGTGGCCTCGGCTATCATGAACAGCGACTGCCTTGTTTTTGACACAGCCATAGCACACCTTTTTGCAGATAACGGGAACCTTGGAATCAACGTGACTATTTCTACATGTTGTCCGTGATGCACTACGTGGCTTTCGTAAACCATCATAATTACTTGGGTGTAGTGCTCTATGTTTCATAAAGGTTTTTATAGATGTTTTATTCCATATGTCTAAACAAGTCAGGACCCACAGTGACCTCGGGTTTTGTTTGAATAGCAGCTTCCCATCTGGCATCGACCCAACAGAGTTTATTAACCTGGGAAGATTAGGGTTGGCCTGTTAGTAATTTGGGGTCTGTTCTGAGATACAAAATCACCTCTGTTATTAAATTGTCCTCACATCCTGAACAGCACTTGACAGGTTGTGCAGGGTGCCTGTAGACCAGTGTGTTCAAAATTAGAGGCTCCTTCCTGCTTGCCTCCCTATATGGGTCCCTCCATGCTGACAAAAGCACAGTGACTGTCAGCAGATTCCTTTACTTTTGTTTGTAGCTGGTAGGAATTGTTCCAATGCATTTTAAACAGCGTTTCTCAAACTGGATGACCGGCCAGCAGGCGTAGAATCACCTGGAGTGCTTATCTGAAAATAGCAGATTTAGGGAACCTGTGAATTGACCAATCTCATCAGGTGATTCCTTTCAACAGTCAGGTTTGAGAATGACTGGGTTAAATTGTGGGGAAGGGTCCAGATTTTAAAGGTGCTTCAAGATTGCCCTCTGCTGATACTGTTTGTCTTTCTACTGTTTTACCTCCTAACTTCTCCCCATTCTCAGATTAAAGCTAGACTATAGACCCACACAAACACACTCCTGAGATTTGGTCACTCGCTTGTGTTTGGGGTGGATTGCCTAGGAAAGCAAGTCATGTGGCAATGGATTGTTCTCACCTAATTAGTTTTTGCTCAGTACTAGTATGGGCGACCTGTTTACACATGGCTTCCTCCAGAAGCCTTTCTTGATTGTAGCTGGTGTGAAAGACTAGATCAGTAGAGTTGGAAAAGCTTTATAACCAGTGTGTCATATGCTTGCTATTTAAAGGTACGTGTTGTTTTTGTTTTTTGCCACATTCACTTTAGTTTTTTAATAAATATTTTTCAAAAATGAACTCATTCAGTAGTGTGCATTTATTGAGCATCTATGATGCACAGGTGCAGTGATACTGCACCACTGGCACCACTGCCTCTGGGATTGGAGCTTTCACTGTTTCCACATGAGCAAACAGTCACTGGGCCAGGGTCATGGCACAGGTCCGTGGCAGCACTGGGATCCAAACTCACTTCTCTGAACCACTGATGATGGTGGTTGGTGTAGGTCTTCTCTGGAGCTGTTCTTTCTGTCTGGCAGCACCAGCACCTGTGCAAGAAGGGGTTCCTCCTGCTTTAGAGTCAGATGGAAGAAGCTTGGCTGGTGCTGACGTCCAGAGTGGTGGGATAGAACCAAGGTGACCGACTCCCTCAGCCCTAACCCTAAACTCTCAGAAGGATTCAGAAGATAACCAGGCACAGTGGGTCACGTCTGTAATCCCATCACTTTGGGAGATGGAGGACAGAGGATTGCCTGAGTCCATGGGTTCAAGACCAGCCTGGGCAACTTGGTGAGACCCCCCCCCCCGGTCTCTACAATTAAAAAAAAAAAGTTAGCCCTGTGTGGTAGCGTGTGCCTGTGGTTCCAGCTGCTTGGAAGGTTGAGGCCACGGTGACCATGAGCATGCCACTGCACTCCAGCCTGGGTGACAGAGTGAGACTCTGACTCAAAAGAAAGATTCAGAAGTTGAGCCCTGAATGCTTGGCAAGGATTGAAGACTTTACCTCAGTAGCCCAATTTCATAGGCGTAACACCAGGTAGAAGTGATAGCTTTAGTACTGGTTTTGGGGTTTTTTTGTTTGTTTGTTTTTTGAGTTGGGTTTCACTCTGTCACCCAAGCTGGAGTGCAACAGCACGATCACAGTTCATTACAGCCTCAACCTCCTGGGCACAGGTGATCCTCAGCCTCCCAAGTCACTGGGACTACAGGTGCACGCACCATGCCCACCTAGTTTTTTCTTCAGTTTTGATAGAGACGAGGTCTTGCCTAGGTTGGTCTCAAACTTCTGGACTCAAGCAATCCTCTCACCTTGGCCTTCTAAAGTGCTGGGATTATCGCCGTGAGCCACCATAACTGGCTGATTTTTTTTTTTTTCTGATTTTGTTTTTTAAGTGAGTTTTTAACCAGCGTAGGGTTCAGGCACTTAAGAATTGCTAAAGTAATTGACCTAGGCTATTCTTCAAATGAAGGTGTAAAAGTGCTCTCTACAGAATGTCTTTATGACATTTTTAATGAATGAATGAAAATCACACCTCTTGTTACTAAGAAAGTTACATTTCAAGCCAGTGTACAGAGGAATCTGTAGAAGTGAAACTAGGATCAGAAGCAGGTGGACTTTGACCCTCAGGGGTCGAGCTGGTCCCGATACAAGGCTGTCAAGGGCACCCTGGCAAGGAATTGTGTACAATGTATGTATGGCAGCATTGCTGAATGTCCTTTTGTCATGTGTGACGGAGGAAACCTGACTGATTGGGCAACAGTGCACAAAGGGCAAGGCTAGAAACAAAAGATCACAAAGGAGAGAGTGGATAAAAGCTATTCCAAAAGCACAGAGTGTTCGATTTTTCTGACATTAGCCCAAAGAGGTACATGGGCCAGCACTGATTCCAGAACTCAGGCTTCTTGACACCCCATTCACACAGGCCGCTAGAACTTCACACATGAAAATTAAGTTATGAGGCTGGGCGTGGTGGCTCACACTTATAATCCCAGCACTTTGGGAGGCTGAGGTGAGGATTGCCTGAGTCCACGGGTTGGAGAACAGCCTAGGCAACTTGGCGAGACCTCATCTCTACAATAAATCAAGAAAAATTAGTCGGGCATGGTGCTACTTGGAAGGCTGAGGCGGAAGGATCGCCTGAGCCCAGCAGGTAGGTCGAGGATGTGGTGGCCATGAGTGTGCCACTGCCCTCCAGCCTGGGCGACAGAGTGAGACTCCTACTGAAAAAAAAAAAAAAAGGAAAATGAAGTTATGGGCAACAAAATTAAACTTTTTCCACATTTGTGTAGCTTCCCTTAATCTCTGTCCCCAGAAATCTGTAAACCTAGCCTTTATTCTCTTACCTTCTTGAAATTATGATTTATGGCCAAAAAAACAAAAATCACCAGGTTATTCCCTGTTTTTTGAGGAAGTAAAAACAGCAAAAAAGATGATGTAAATTGAAATACTGGCCGGGCTTGGTGGCTCAGCTTGAAATCCCAGCACTTTGGGAGGCCAAGGCTAGTGGATTGCCTGAGCCCATGGGTTCGAGACCAGTCTGGGCACCTTGGCAAGACCTTGTCTCCACAATAAATAAATCAATTTAGTTGAAATACCATTTTGTATAGTTCCGATCACAAATGCAAGTCAAGACATAATGATAGGCATTGGTCAAAACGCATCACATGACCACTTAAGTACCATGTTTAAAAAAAAAGATGGCCGTGCTTGGTGGCTCAGACTGTAATCCAGCGCTTTGGAAGGCCGAGGTGGATTGCTTGAGCCTGTGGCTTCGAGACCCACCCAGGCAAGTTGGTGAGACCTCATTTCTACAATAAATAAAAAATTAGCCGGGCGTGATAGCGTGCTCCTGTAGTTCTGGCTAGCTTGGAAGGCTGAGGTGGAAGGATCGCCTGAGCCCAGCAGGTCGAGGCTGCGGTGACCGGGAGCGTGCCATTGCTCTCCAGTCTGGGTGACAGAGTGAGACTCCAACTCTTAAAAAAAAAAAAAAAAGAACCTGGCACAGTGGCTTACACTTGCAAACCCAGCACTTTGGGAGGCCAAGGCAGGAGAATTACTTGAGCCCAGGAGTTTTGGGCAACCTGGGCAACATAACGAAACTTTGTAGCTACAAAAATTCAAAAACTTAGCTGGGCATGGTGGTGCATGCCTATAGTCCCAGCTACGTGGGAGGCTGAAATGGAAGCATTGCCTGAGCCCAGGAGGTCAAGGCTACAGTGAGCCATGATTGTGCCACTGTACTCTAGACTAGGCAACAGAGTGAGAATTTGACTAAAAAAAAAGAGAGAATTTATTTCCCTTTTCTGTCCTTGTTCAGTATTCTAATGTGATAAAAATCTGGCGATTAAACAAGATGGTAGATTCAGTGGGTGTCCTAAGATGCTTGAGCCATTCTAAAGAAAAAGGGTTCTCAAAATACCTTAGGAGAAAATGCTAACAGTCGTTACTTCCAGGTGTCATGAGCCTCAGTGTATGTTACATTATTATTTGCATTATTCTATATTTTAAAAATTGTTGCGGGCATGGTGGCTCAAGCTTGTATTCCCAGCACTTTGGGAGGCCGAGGTAAGAGGATTGCCTGAGCCCTAACGGGTTCGAGACCAGCCTGAGCAACTTGGTGAGACCTCATCTCTACAATAAATCAAAAAATTTGCTGGGCACGGTGGCGCATGCCTGTAATTCCAGCTACTTGGAAGGCTAAGCGGAAAGATCACCTGAGCCCAGCAGGTCAAGGCTGTGGTGGCCAGAAGCGTGCCAGTGCCCTCCAGCCTGGGCAACAGAGTGAGACTCCGCCTCAAAAAAAAAAAATTTTTACAAACCAACCTACCTTGAGATCAGAGGTTCCCAGTCTTTCTGTGAGGTGAAATTGATCTTGGTTCTCTAAATCCTGAAGATACAGATGATTGAGAGGGTGGTGTCCTATCAGTGAACTGTCCAGGGGAATTGTGGGAAACTTCAGAGAAAAGGCCATGGAGGCACTGACCATCTTGGAATTCTTCCAAATAAGAACCTCAAACTCAACTGACATAGCCAAACTTATGGTGGAGTGTTTTTGTTTTAGCAGTATCAAGCAACTCCCTTCAACACCACCTCAAAGTAATTTTCCTGAAAAAATTTTCCTTATGACTAGTTTCATTCAGATTCTTGGGATTTGCCAAGTAGCCACCAATGTGACCTTAAGTTGGTCAGTTTAACTCCCTGGCCCTAAATTTTGAATCTGCAACATTTGAAGATTTCTTTTCCAGATGTTTTTACTTCAGTACTAATTCCTGTGAAACAATCAAGCTATTTGATTTTAAGGTGGAGGCGTGTCCATCATTCCCGCCAGCTTTTGTGTAAGGTGCTTCTCGGATCACCGTAGCCTGGCGTGTGTCTGTCCACGTTGGCAGGAGGGTCACGCTCCGGCTGCCTCTCAGATTCCCACGGTGTAGAGCTGAGAGTGGTGCGTGGGCACAGGGAACAGTTTTGCTTTGTGGCTCTGGCTTGAGAGGCCTTGACCCTTCCTGAGTCATGCAGTCTGTGCTTGAAAGTATGATTACAATTTTGCTGACTTGGGCAAGAGAGGCAAGAGAGCTTAAGGGATGGGAAATCTTGTTATCTGTACTGTTCAACTTTCTGCTTTTGCTAATTTGAAGCTTAAACATTTGTATCTGTGAATCCTGTTCATGAGTCTTGGAGTCCTCAAAATGAAAAGGCAGAAAGAACTTTGGACCCCATGGACACCAACACCCACCTTGGCTACTATTTTATAGAGTAAACCAATAAGACGTACAGAGGGCAGGTTGCTGGCCCAAAACTACACTGCTGGTTAGAATGTTCTGTGACGATGATACGGTGTCTTCTATATTGAGTGAAAGGGGACAAATTGCAAAACTATTGAAACTACAAAACAACATTTTAAATAATAAGGGGAATTAACTGCCAGCCCTGATTCCTATGTCCACTGCAACCACCTGGCCCAATTGCTTATCCTTCTGCCTGCTCCAATCTATTCTACATTTAGGTGGCCAGAAGGCTCTTTTATTTATTATTATTTTTAGAGTCATCAGCATTTGGATCCAGTCCCCTGAGCTGAAGACAGCTTCTTTTTTGCTTTTTTTTTTTTTTTTGTAGAGACAGGGGTCTTGCTATGTTGCCCAGGCTGGTCTTGAACTCCTTGGGCTCAGGCAACCCTCCTGCCTCGGCCTCCCACAGCACTGGGATTGCAGGTGTGAGCCACCGTGCCAGCCCCAGAAGACTTTTTTTTTTTGAGTTGGAGTCTCACTCTGTCACCCAGACTGGAGTGCAGTGGCTGCTCCCGGCAACCGCAGCCTCGACGTGCTGGGCTCCGGCGATCCTTCCGCTCAGCCTTCCAAGTAGCTGGAACTACAGGCGCGCGCTACCACGCCCAGCTAATTTTTTTGGTTTATTGTAGAGATGAGGTCTCACCAAGTTGCCCAGGCAGGTCTCGAACCCGCGGGCTCAGGCAATCCACTCACCTCAGCCTCCCAAAGCGCAGGATTACAGGCTGAGCCACTGAGCCTGACTTAGAAGACTCTTTTGAAATGAAAACCAATGTTGTCACCACCCGTCAACATCTTACAGAGCACCTGTTCTTTTCCTTCACAGCACCATGATTGCAATTACATATTTTTTTTTGTCCAGCATCTGCCTCTCTTCAGTAACCTCCAGGTTGGTAGAGACTATGAAGTTTTTATCCATCCCTGTGTCCCTGGCATCTGGGCACCATCACTTTCCGGAATGAATAAATGATTACTAATGGACTAGTCTGATAACAGCATTGAAGTCAACACCTTAAGAGTTAAGGTTTTCAGGCCGGGTGCAGTGGCTCACGCCTATAATCCCAGCACTTTGGGAGGCTGAGGTGAGAGAATTGTCTGAATCCATGGGTTTGAGGCCAGCCTGGGCAACTTGGTGAGACCTCGTCTCTACAATAAATCAAAAAATTAGCCGGGCGTGGTGGCTCGTGCCTGTAGTTCCAGCTACCTGGAAGACTGAGGCAGAAGGATCACCTGAACCCAACAGGTCAAGGCTGTGGTGGCCATGAGCATGCCACTGCACTCCAACCTGGGTGACAGAGTGAGACTTAACCCCCCCCCAAAAAAAAGAGTTAAGGTTTTTGACCGGGGTGCAGTGGCTCAAACCTGAAATTCCAGCAATTTGGGAGGCCAAGATGAAAGGACTACTTGAGTTCAGGAGTTTGAGACCAGTCTAAGCAACACAACAAGGCCTCATCTCTATAAAAATAAATAAAATAAAAACAAGAGGTTTTTTAAAAAGAGTTAAGGTTTTCTGTTTTGGTAACAAAAATCACTGGGAAAATTACACAAGTAGGCAGAGAACAGAGATGGGGAGATAATCTATCAGCCCACAGGAGGGAGTAATCAAAGGGTTTCTCTGCCCTTGACATTCTCTAGGCAAAGTCAGAAACCCTGGTCTGAAGGTTTTGTGCCTTGAAATTTCATGTCATCATATCACCTGACATTCAGATCAAAGGTGGCCTCTGCTCTGTGTTGGATGATCCTCGCAGCAAGCACAGATCAAGGTTCCTGTGACCTGCAGGGAATTGGATTGCAAGATTAGATCAGTTTGCAAAGTCCATCTAGATCACAGTAGCTGCCATTTTTTGGGCACCTAGTGTATGCAAAGTGCTTTGTCTGTATGAACCCATTTAATCCTCTCAGTGAGATGAGAAGGGTTCATTATCCTAATTTTGGAGTTGAGGAAATGAAGGTTGAGAGATTAAGTAATTTGCTTACACTGGCTCAGCTGGTAAGAAACTAAACTGGGATAGGAACCCATTTTAGAGTCCACGCCCTTTCACCATATCACATGATTCATCCTTATTTGTGTGTGGCTTTCACATTTTTTTATTTTTTGGGTTGGCATCTCACTCTTTTGCCCCAGGCTGCAGTGCAATGGCATGATCATGGTTCACCACAGCCTCTACCTCCTGGGCTTAAGTGATCTTCTTGCCTCAGTCTCCTGAGTGTGCTCCCAGCTATATTTTTATTGTGTTGTATAGACAAGTTCTCACTATGTTGCCCAGGCTGGTCTCAAACTCCTGGGCTCAAGCAGTCCTCCCACCTCGGCCTCCCAAAGTATTGGGATTGGAGTGAGTCACTGGGCCTAGTAGGCTTTTATACATTTTAACTCCCAACAGAAACACTGCTTATCTGTAACAGATAAAGACATTTTCTTCACTGTCACTGCATGCTAGAAAGGCATGGAAACCCAGAGGTCATTCAGCCCCTCCTTCCTCAAAGTGTGCAGCATGCACCAGCAAAATCAGCATCACCTGGGAGCTCATTAGAAGTGTAACATCTCAGGCTGGACGCTGTGGCTCACACCTATAATCCCAGCAATTTGGGAAGTCGAGGTGAGAGGATTGCTTGAGCCCATGGGTTCGAGACCAGCCTGGACAATTTGGCGAGACCTCATCTCTACAATAAATCAAAAATTTAGCTGGGCATGGTGGTGTGTGCCTGTAGTTCCAGCTACTTGGAAGGCTGAGATGGAAGGATCACCTGGGCCCAGCAGGTCAAGCCGCAGTGGCCATGCGCAGTGTGCCACTGCACACCAGCCTGGGCAACAGAGTGAGTGAGAATCCACCTCAAAAGAAAAAAAGTCACATCTCAGGTGTCCCCCAGACCTGCTGAGTCAGAATCTGCTTTTTACACAGGTGATATGGATGTGTGTTCGAGCCATGTGTCCTTTAGAATCATATGGGGGGCTTTAAAATACACCAAGACTTAAGGTAGACTCCTTGGCAGTGAAGTTGAGCTTCTGTGTGCTTTTTAAAGCTTCCCAGGAGATGCCAACATGCTGTCAGGGTTGAGAGCCACTGGTCCAGGCCTGCCTTCTTTTCTTTTATTTTTTTCCTTGTTTTCTTTTTTTTTTTTTTTGAGTTGGAGTCTCACTGTCACCCAAACTGGAGTGCAGTGGCTGCTCCCGGCCACCGCAGCCTCGACCTGCTGGACTCCGGCAATCCTTCCACCTCAGCCTTCCGAGTAGCTGGAATTACAGGCATGTGCTACCACACCTGGCTGATTTTTTGATTTATTGTAGAGATGAGATCTCGCTGCCCAGGTGGGTCTCAAACCCACGGGCTCAGGCAATCCACTCACCTCAGCCTCCCAAAGGCGCGGGACTACAGGCTGAGCCACCGAGCCTGGCTATTTTTCCCTTATTTTCATACTGCAGCTAAAACGAGAGAAGGGACCTGCCAAGTCCAACGGAAGCAGCATGGACTTTGGAGATAAACCAAGAGAGCTGTTCTTGTGGAACGCGCCTTCGAGCAGGGGAGGAAACCGACAAGCAAACCAACAAGAAATGACCAGAGGGTGAGAAGTGTTCTGCAGAGAACAGAAATCGGGTGACGGCTACAGATGACACGTGGCTACTTTAGATTGGGTGACCAGGAAAGGCTGAGGAACGCATGTGAATGTGAAGCATTGCAGCGAGGACTGAACACCAGAGGCTGGTGGCAGAACCAGCCAGCGTGGCCAGGCATGACCGGGTGTGGCAGAGTGGGAGGTGGGGGTTGACTTGAGGTGAGGTCAGCAAGGAGCCAGAGCCCTGCCCTGTGGGGCCAGATAGGGGTCTGGGTTTCTTCCCAAGCACAAAGGAAAGCCACTGGAGAGTTTTAAGAAGGAGCATAAATCATGAGATTTGGGTTTTTAAAACTACCCCCAAGGCTGGGTGTGGTGGCGCATGTCTGTAATCCCAGTACTTTGGGGAGCCTGAGGCAGGAGGATTGCTTGAGCCTAGGAGTTCGGGACTAACCCTGGCAACATAGCAAGACCTCGTGTCTACGGTGGGACAAACGCCTGTAGTCCCAGCAACTCAGCAGCCTGGGCGACAGAGTGAGACTCTAAAAAAATTAATTAATTAATTAATTAATTTTAAAAATTGGAGCCACTAGAGCATGGGATTATGCCAGTGGGAATGATCCAGAAGACAGAGAGAAATGGATGATGTGGGAGAAAGAGGTGATAACGGCAGGAGCAAAGTACTTCTACAGGCGAGAGTTTTAGGGCAGATTACTTGTGCAGTTAAGGTGATCAGGAGGCCGCCAGGATTAAAGTAAAATAAGAGAGAGGTTGTAACCTTATAAACTGTGCCTACAAGCAAGGGTTGAAGAAGATGGTGCAAGCTGGAGCGGTGGCTCACGCCTATAATCCTAGCACTTTGGGAGGTGGAGGCGAGAGGATTGTCTGAGCTCAGGAGTTTGAGACCAACCTGAGCAACTTAGCAAGACCTCATCTCTACAGTAAATCCAAAAATAAGTTAGACGGCCGTGGTGGCGCACACCTGTGTTTCCAGCTACTTGGAAGGCTGATGTGAAGGATTGTCTAAGGCCAGCAGGTCGAGGCTGTGGTGGCCGTGAGCGTGCCACTGCACTGTAGCCTACTCGGAAAAAAAAAAAAGAAGAAGATGGTACGTAGAAGGCCCTGGGAATGGAGTCTCTGCGTATCCAGCACCAAATAGAAGCAAGGCACTGGATCCAGTTCAGTCTAGAACATTCCAGGTACCAGAAAGGTTTACGCCTCAGGAAGCTGTGGTGTTTTTCCAGGCTCCCTTAAAGCCTGAATAAAGTATTCCTGATAGGCTGGGTATGGTGTCTCACACCTGTAGGCTCAGCTACATGGGAGGCTGAGGCAGGTGGATTGCTTGAGCCCAGGAGGTCAAGGCTGCGGTGAGCCATGATCATGCCACTGCACTCTAGCCTGGGCAACAGAGTGAGACCCTGACTCAAAAAATATTTACGAGGGTGCCAAAAAAATGTATACATGTTTTAGGAGACGTCATCTATGTATTATTTTTCAAGGTTGAATTGAATTACGATAGCAATGTGCTGTATGACGTTCACTCAACCGTACTTTTGCCATTTTCTTTTCTTTTTTTTTTTTTTGAGTTGGAGTCTCACTCTGTCGCCCAGACTGGAGTGCAGTGGCTGCTCCCGGCCACCGCAACCTCGAACTGCCGGGCTCCGGCGATCCTTCCGCCTCAGCCTTCCGAGTAGCCAGAATTACAGGCATGCGCTACCACGCCCGGCTGATTTTTTTATTTATTGTAGAGATGAGGTCTCGCTGCCCAGGTGGGTCTCGAACCCGCGGGCTCAGGCAATCCACTCACCTCAGCCCTTTTGCCATTTTCTTTGACTGTCCTGCCTGTCATATGGTGATGCTAGCATTCATTTGATTCACGCCACCTTTTGAGCCAACATCATACTTTGAATGTGTAGACACTTTTTTGGCACCCGTGGTATATTCCTGAGGCCTGTCCAACACCATGTCACTGACAGACAAGCCCTGAGGTCTGTTCTAGTTACAGATTCCAGTCCTTGTGCAGTGATATCAAGTGCAGGGCGTGTGTTCCATCTCAGAATGCAGTTTTCCATTACACAGGACAACACTGTGGCTGCCTGAGCCCTAGAATTACAGTGGTTTCTGCCAACAACATAAGGAGCAGATGTCCTGTCCGGAATGTGGCCTACTTGCTGCCCTCTCCCTGGTCAACCCACCCTCTCACCTGTCCCCTGAGGAACTAAAGAGAATAGCTCTCTTTTCCTCATCTGCCCTCCTATGCTGATTCTACTCACCCTTTATCTATGTTATAATACATAAATAACACCTCTTAAAATGTGTATACATTTTTTGGGCACCCCCATATATATTTTTTGAGTCAGGGTCTCATTCTGTTGCTTGTTTCTCCTTCACTCAAAACGCATCAATCGATAGCTTGGTCCTGCACTTTTACATCCTTGATATAATTTAATCCTCACAAAACACTTTGAGGTATTATCAATCCCATGAACAAATGAAAGTGAGGCTCAGAGAGACTGAGTAACTTGCTCAAAACAGCTTGTAAGTAGTGAAAATGGGATGGAACTGGGCATGGTGGCCCATGCCTATAATCCCAGCACTTTAGGAAGCCGAAGTGAGAGGATTGCCTGAGCCCATGGGCTTGAGACCAGCCTGGGCAATAAATTAAAAAAAAAAAATTAGCCAGGTGTGGCAGTATGTACCTGTAGTTCCAGCTACTTGGAAGGCTGAGGCGGAAGGATGGCCTAAGCCCACTGCACTCCAGCCTGCGCAGCACAGTAAGACTTTAACTAAAAAAAAAAAAAAAAGAAAGAAAGAGAGAAAATGGGATGTAAGCCCAGGACTGCAGCCCTTCCAAGAGCCCTGGTGCCTGCAAATACAGCTAGGATATGGACTCTACATTCTAGCAGAAGTCTGAAAGCATCAGAGGGACAACTTACAATAGTGTGAAATATGCATCATCTATGAGGGGAGCCAAAAAAAACCCAGATTTCATTTATAAAAAATCGTGTGTTTATTTTTACACATTTAAACTTCAATCACCCTCAAAGTACTCTTCATTTGGTGCAATATAACTATTGAGACGCTTTTTCCACAGCTTAGAACAATTTTTGAACTCGTCAGTTTGGATGCCTTTTAGTGCTTCTGCCGTTTTTTGTTTTTCCTTTTCCATATTGGTAAAACGCTTCTCTTTGAGGACTGTTTTCATCTGAGGAAGCAACAAAAAAGATGTCACTCGGGACAAAATTAGGTGAAGAGGAAAGGTGGGGCACGGGGATCATGCTGCTTTTGGTCAAAAACTGCTGAACACTCAGTGCGATGTGGGCAGGTGTGCTGATCAGTCACCCATCATGAAATGGGCAAACGCTCTGAGAGAATCTCCCAAAAAATTCACACAAGCCAAATGCAGCCTCTCCCAACAACGCTAACTGGTATACTGATGCCGATGGGCTCCTAGAACACTTACCTCATGGGGGAAGCCTGTACTACAAGGGGCCTGCCCTCCAAAAGATAATTCCCGGTGTGTTTTTTGGGGGGGTCCCCCTTGCATATCATTGTAAAGCAAGTTGAGGTAAATGTACACACAAATTGCTTTGGAGTTCAAAGGAGAATTGGAAAATGCTTCCCGGAAGAGGTGGTGTGTGCTCTGGGCCTTGGGTGTCGGGGGGACTTCACTGTGGTAGATAGGAGGGTGTGCCAAGAGGAGGGAGCAGCCATTCCTGGGTGGAGTCCAGTTGACGCAATGCCTAAACCTGGCCTGGGCCACTTCCCACTCCCCTTGCAGGGTTTTTCATCGCTCACGTTTCCTTTGTCCACCTCCTAGCACCCAACACACGGCAGACACACGGAAGGTGCCTGGTGAATATTCAAGTCCAGCAATGTCCTACCTGGTCTCCTGATTCTAGTCTCTCCTTTCTTTAACCCATCCTTGTCCTAGCTATATTTCACGACCAGCCATGCCCACAATTAAACCTGTTCCTTCTAAAAAATTTGCCCTGCCCAGAGTCCCTGGAAAACACCATGGACACCCCCACTCATCTTCACACCCACAAACTCATAATGCAGGCCACAGCAGATAAGACCTAACCCAAGGCTGGCCAGTTCCTTGGAGAGCAGCAACTAGTCAGATTAAGAATAATGGGCTGGGCTCGGTGGCTTAGCCTGTAATCCCGTGCCTTTGGGAGGCTGAGGTGAGTGGATTGCCTGAGCCCACGGGTTCGAGACCCGCCTGGGCAACTTGGCAAGACCTCATCTCTACAATAAATAAAAAATTAGCTGGGCGTGGTAGTGCGCACCTGTAGTTCCAGCTACTTGGAAGGCTGAGGCGGAAGGATCGCCGGAGCCCAGCAGGTCGAGGCTGCGGTGGCCGGGAGCAGCCACTGCACTCCAGTCTGGGCGACAGAGTGACACTTCAACTCAAAAAAAAAAAGAATAATGGACCAAGGGTGGGGTGGCTCATGCCTGTAATCCCAGCATTTAGGAAGGCTGAGGCAAGAGGATTATCTGCTCCCAGGTGTTGGAGACCAGCCTGGATAACATGAAGGACTTCGTCTCTACAATATATCAAAAACTTAACCCAACTACCTGGAAAGCTGAGGTGAAGGATGGCCTGAGCCCAGCAGGTCGAGGCTGCGATGGCTGTGAGCGTGCTACTGCACTCCAGTCTGGGCGACAGAGTGAGACTCTGACTCAAAAAAAAGAACGAATGAACCCCCCCAAATAAATATGTGATATGTTCATATGATGGGATATTATTCATCAATAAAAAGAAATGAAGTAGGGCCAGTTGCGGTGGCTCACATGCACTTTGGGAGACCGAGGTGAGAGAATTGCCTGAACCCATGGGTTTGAGACCAGCGTGGGCACCTTGGTAAGACCTCATCTCTACAATAAATCAAAAATTAGCCAGGCATGGTGGTACATGCCTGTATTTGGAAGACTGAGGCGGAAGGATTGCCGGAGCCCAGCGGGTCGAGGCTGCGGTGGCCAGGAGCGGCCACTGCACTCCAGTCTGGGTGACAGAGTGAGACTTCAACTCAAAAAAAAAATACAAAATTAGCTGGGCGTGGTAGTGCGTACCTATAGTTCCAGCTACTTGGAAGGCTGAGATGGAAGGATCACCTGAGCCCAGCAGGTCAAGGCTGCAGTGGCCGGGAGCGGCCACTGCACTCCAGTCTGGGTGACAGAGTGAGACTCCAACTCAAATTTAAAAAAAAAAAAAGATATGTTTAAAAGATAATAACAACTGGGCTGGGCGTGGTGGCTTAAGCCTATAATCCCAGCACTTTGGGATGCTGAGGCGAGAGGACTGCCTGAGCTCAGGGGTTCGAGACCAACCTGGGCAACTGGGTGAGAGCTTGTCTCTACAATAAGTCGACAAATTAGCCGGGCGTGGTAGTGCACACTTGTAGTTTCAGCGACTTGGAAGGCTGAGGCAGAAGAATTGCTGGAGCCCAGTAGGTCGAGGCTGCAATGACCATGAGCGTGCCACTGCACTCCAGCCTGGGTGATGGAGTGATACTCCTATTCAGAAAAAAAAAAAAAAGACAGTAAATGTTCATAGCTTCCTAATGATTTTATGATATTTTACTTTTATGTAGGTGAGCCAGGATGGTGCCACTGCACTCCAGCCTGGGCAACAGAGTGAGCCCCCGACTCAAAATAGTAATAATAATAATAATAATATAACTTTAACTTGAAAGTGTGTCCTACTTGGAATCATTACATTGCAAATAGAACAAAAGCGTTAAATAAATATTTTTTCGTTAGTCAAAAACTATTACCCAATTCAGCAAAGAAGTCCTTCCCATCATTGACGAACTAGTGAAATTCTGGCAAACGTCTGAAAGTTAAAGTTCTTCACGTTAACCTTACCAGCGTCACCCAGCACTCGTCATAACTATACTTGTATGTCAGTTTCAACTACAGGTTAGCTACAGATACAAGGGATTAGCCAAAAGCAATAAAAGTAGTCTGAGGAAATCAATTAGCTAAATGAAATTTATAATAAAGAATACTGTATATTTTCTTATTATTTGAAAATTGTGCACCACAGTTCCTTTATATCAGTAAGGTTTATCTGAAATGTGTGTGTGTGTGTGTGTGTGTGTGTGTGTGTGTGTGTGTGTGTGTGAGTGTGTGAAACATTTACCAACACAGCTCTGGCCACAATCCAATTTTTTTTTTTTTTTTTGAGTTGGAGTCTCACTCTGTTGCCCAGGCTGGAGTGCAGTGGCACCATTCTGGTTCACTGCAGCTTTGATTTTTTGGGCTCAGGTGATCCTTCCACTTCTACCTCCAGAGTAGCTGGGACTACAGGCACATACCACCATGCCTGGTTAATTTTTTGAATTTTGCAGAGACCAGGCCTCACTATGTTGCCCAGACTGGTCTCAGACTCCTGGGCTCCAGCAATCCGTCCATCTCAGCCTCCCAAAGTTCTGGGATTATAGGCATGAGCCACTGCACCTGGCATACAATCCAATTTCAATTCTGATTTTACAGATCTCTGGGCCCAGACAGACCGAGGGGAGAGAGGCCTTTTAAGGCAACCAAGCAATGAAAAGGAATGGAGTTATTTCAAAATCATTCTGTTCTAGAAGGCAGACTCAGTCAGGCTGGAGACCAGGAATTCCTTTGTGTTTATATTTATCATACCTTCTATTTAGAGTAGGTGATTCTAACTCTCCATTTATGACAGTGATATAGTTTCCTTTTCAAGCAAACTTTTGTTTAAAGTATTTAAAAAAAAGACGAATTCAAGAAAAATGTTATGTGATAATACAGGAAATACCCAGAAGTGGCAAGAATTCAAGTAAAGGACTGCAATGATTCCGTGGGACACACCCACTCATGGATTAAGAACTCAGGCTTTGAAGACACATACATGGGCTCAAATGGAAACACTCCTTTTAAAAAAAATTGTACTTTATTATTTTTATTTATTTATTTTTGAGTCAAGGTCTCACTCTGTCGCCCAGACTGAAGTGCAGTGGCACAATCACGGCTCACCATAGCCTCCAGCTCCTGAGCTCATGCGATCCTTCTGCCTCAGCCTCCTGAGTAGCTGGGACTACAGACACGCACCACCCCACCCGGCTAATTTTTTTAATTTCTGTGGAGATGAGGTCTCGCTATGTTGACCAGGCTGATATTTGAACACCTGGATTCAAGTGATCCTCCTGCCTCGGCCTCCCAAAGTGCTGGAAAGACAGACGTGAGCCATACACCCAGCCAGAAACAAACATGACTAATGACCACTACCTATGTGAACTTTTAAGCCTCAGTGGCTTTGTCCATGAAACAGAGATGGCACCTCTTCCCTAGGGTTGCTGTAACAAGTCAATGAGACCAAGGAAGCCCACAGCCTGACACGCATGGGAGTTGACTAAAGAGGGGTCTGGGGAGGAGGCTGGTCTGGGGCCTGCTTGCTCCTTGACACAAACCAGACAACGCCCTCAACTCCCTCTCTCCAACATGTATGAAGTGTAAATACTCACACGTGCACATTTCCCGGACTCAGCGTTCCCCCACAAGGTCCCAGGTGCCTTTCTGCTCCTGTCTGCTGGAGTTGCCAGTTCCCGAAGCTTCTCAGGATGTACCAGGTGTACCAGGCACCAGGAGGTGTGACAGACTCCTCAGGGGTTCCTTACAACCCTATAGAGCCCTCAGTGATATATGCCTTGTCCTGCTGGGTATTCAGGATATAAAGAAGAAAAGGGCTGGGTGCAGTGGCTCATGTTAGTGATCCTAACACTTTGGGAGGCCAAGGTGGGAGGATCGCTTGAGGCCAGGAGTTCGAGACTAGCCTGGGCCACAAAACCAGATCCCATCTCTACAAAACATAAAATAAATAAAAATTAACCAAGCATGGTGGCGCATGCCTGGAGTCCCAGCTACTTGGGAGGCTGAAGTGGGAAGATCGCCTGAGCCTAGGAGGTTGAGGCAACGGTAAGCCGGGAGTGTGCCACTGCCCACCAGTCTGGGCGACAGAGTGAGACTCTGAATCAAAAAAAAATTGCATGTCTAAGTTCACATGGTAGTAAGTGACAGGACCAGACAGGGTTCTCCTGCTCTGCATACGGGACATGTGGGAATAGGGAAGTGTGTATCTATTGTTGCTTCCTGTGAGCACAGGGCCAGCCATGCCCGTAGGTTTCTGGGGGTCTAGAGCGTAGTTCTGAAACAGGGAACTGAAGCAGGGTCAGGGAGACATCAGGCAGAAAGCGAGCAACTCTCAGGGCAGCCAGAGTCAGAGCTGTCGGGTCACCCCTGTATCATGGCTGCTGTTGGGACACCCCTGCACCATGGCTGCAGCAGCCCTGGCCAGAGTCGTAGCTGGGCCAAGGGGGATACGTAGCATCTATTCGGGTCCATATAGGGAGTAAGAGATATTAAGGCTGGAAAAGTAGGGTCAGGGTCATAACATAAAGAGCCTTGAACATCAGCCAAAGCTGTGTTTAGTAAACTACTAAGAGCCACTGAGGACTTCTATGCATGGCAGTGATTTAAACAGCAGCACCGAGGAGGTGACTCGAGTCAGAATTTTAGCCCCCCCTCACTCAATAAGCCAATCGGCCTCTCCCCGAGGTCTCTCCAAATAAATGTGTAATCTTAGAAAAGACAACACAGGTCCTCTCCTCCACACCCATCGACCAATAGCCATGGGCTGGGCATGCCTGGGTTCGCGAAATTTTTTGAGCAGCAATGGCATTACTGATGTACAATTATAGGGTTCCCAGGAATTTGGGAGGCTGAGGAAGGAGAATCGCTTGAGGCTAGGAGTTTGTGACCAGCCTGAGTCACACAGGGAGACCTTGTATCTACTAAACAAACAAATAAATAAACACATTTTTAAAAATCAACAGCCACCGGACATGGTGGCTCAAGCCTGTAATCCCAGCACTTGGGTTCGAGACTAGCCTGGGCAACTTGGCGAGACCTTGTCTCTACAATAAGTCAAAAAATTAGCCGGGTGTGGTAGCATGCACCTGTAGTTCCGGCTACTTGGAAGGTTGAGGCTACTTGTAAGGCTAAGCCCAGCACTGCGAGACTGTGGTGGCCATGAGCATGCCACTGTACTCCAGCCTGGGCAATGGAGTGAGACTCCAACTCAAAAAAAAAAAAAAAAAGTCAACAGCCATGCCTAATGCCTAAATCCCTGTGCATAGAAATACTAAGTTGGGTGATATTGTCTTTCTTATCCTTCCGTGAAGAAAACCCAATACATTTAATTTTAAATGCTTAGTTCATTATTTGTGCATATCTTTAAGATCAAAAGAAACACGAGTATGGAAACGCTTAAGAAATACAGCAGCCAGGCTCGGTGGCTCAGCCTGTAATCCCGCACCTTTGGGAGGCTGAAGTGAGTGGATTGCCTGAGCCTGCGGGTTAGAGACTCGCCTGGGCAGCAAGACCTCATCTCTACAATAAATCAAAAAATCAGCCGGGCGTGGTAGCGCATGCCTGTAATTCCGGCTACTTGGAAGGCTGAGGCGGAAGGATCGCTGGAGCCCAGCAGGTCGAGGCTGCGGTAGCCGGGAACAGCCACTGCACTCCAGTCTGGGTGACAGAGTGAGACACCAACTCAAAAAAAAAAAAAGAAATATAGCAACCAGGCGCAGTGGTTCACACCTGTAATCTCAGCACTTTGGCAGGCCAAGGTAAGAGGATTATCTGAGCCCAGGGGTTCAAGACCAGCCTGGGAAACTTGGTGAGACCTCATCTCTACAACAAATAAAAAAAAAAATTAGCCAAGCGTGGTGGTGCATGCCTGTGGTTCCAACTACTTGGAAGACTGAGGCGGAAGCCCAGTAGGTCGAAGCGGTGGCCGTGAGCCTGCCACTGCACTCCAGTCTGGGTGACAGAGTGAAACTCTTACTTAAAAAAAATAAAACAGTCAAGATGGTGCTCCTTGCTGCAACCCATAAGGGGTCTTCATATGATGGGGAAAGTTCATTCTAATTTTCAAAAGGCTTAGAGAAATTACAGGAGAGGCCAGGCATGGTGGCTCATGCCTGTAATCCTAACTCTTGGGGAGGCCGAGGCAGGAGGATCTCTTGAGCCAAGGAGTTCAAGACCAGCCTGGGTAACATAGTGAGACCTCATCTCCAAAAAAACAAAAAACGAACCAGGGGTAGTGACACGTACCTGTAGTCCCAGCTACTCTGGAGGCTGAGATGGAAGAATCACCTAAGTCCAGGAGGTCCAGGCTGCAGTGAGCCATAATCATGCCACTGCACTCCAGCCTGGGCAACAGAGTAAGACTTTATCTCAAAAAAGGAAAGAGAGAGAGAGAGGGATTCTTCTGGGGCTTGCAGGGAATGCAGTGACATCACTTTCTTAACTACTCCATCAGGACATCTATAGTGAGAGCTGGCAGCTGGGATACCTGACACTTACTGTCTGATGTGTCACCACTACTCTGAAGTGTGGGAAACACTCCTCTCTCCCTCCTGACTCTGATGGCACTGTATGTGACTATCTTCCATGGTTGCTTTTTTTGTCCTTTGTGGTAAATTAGATTGTCTTGAACAAAGATCAAAGGCAAGATGAGAGATGAAGATTTATTTTCCTATGTGAGTCACAGCCCAGATCACCAAACACAGAGTTCACCAAATGTTTTGAGCAGCAATGACACGACTGAGACAAGATTATAGAGTTCTGGTATGATGTTTAATTAAAACTTGTCATCTGATCAAGGGCACTGTCACTGTTGGTGACAATGTAAATTACCCATCACCCAGAAATTCTGCCTCTGGGAATTTATCCAAGGCACGCATAAAGAATGAGGACTTAGGCTCAGCTACAAGGGTATTCACCAAACTGCTCTTTAAAAGAGCAAAAATTTAGAAACGTCCTGAATTCCCAAAAGAGGGGAATTCATTTTAACAAAGATAGATGTTCCATGTTGCCATAAATGTAAATACTATATATATGTACACACATATATTTATATATTATATTCCGACATACGGTGAAAAGAATCTGAAGTATTCCCTGGGTTAATTTTGGGTGGATAGGATTATAAGTATTTAAAATGTTCTTTTCACATGCTTTTCCCATTCTGATCATGAACTATTTTGCAGTGCAGAAAAAATAGCTATAACTAGCCAGGCGCGGTGGCTTACACCTGTAATCTTAGCATTTTGGAAGGCCGAGGCAGGAGGATTGCTTGAGCCCAGAAGTTCAAGAACAGTCAGCAGGGTGCAGTGGCTCAAACCTGTAATCCCTGCACTTTGGGGGGCCTAGTTGAGGGGATTACCTGAGCCCACGGGTTCGAGAACAGCCTGGGTAACAGAGTGAGACTCCAGATAAAACACACACACACACACACACACACACACACACACACACACACACAGAATATCTTGTCTCAGCCAGTCAGATGCAGTAATCCTACCACTTTTGGAGACCAAGGTAGGAGGATTGTTTGAGCCCAGGAGTTCTAGACCAGCCTGGGCAACATAGTGAGATCTTGTTTCTACAAAAAAATTTAAAAATTAGCCTGGTGTGGTGGCGTGTGCCTGTAGTCTCAGCTACTTGGAAGGCTGAGAAAGAAGGATGACTTGACCCCAAGAGGTAGAGGCTGCAGTGAGCTGTGATTATACCACTGCACTCCAGCCTGGGTGACAGAGTATCTAGTCTCTGGGAGGCTAGACAGAGTGTTTCCAATCTGTCAAGGGATGTGTGGTCCCACTAGGGCAGTTATCCCATCTTCACCTCTGTGTTCCTGGCAGTTCGCACCCTAGTAGAGCTGGATAATGTCTACTGGACTAAACTGCTCCATGACTGGCAGCCCGAAAAAGAGGGAAAATTATGACCACTTTGTGCATGAGCAGTGGGACTCTAAAATGCCCTCCCTCCTGTCAAGTCCGTTTTCTTTAGTTATTGCTATTTTTTCTTTTCTGTTTTTTGTTTTGTTTTGTTTTTATTTTTGTTTTGATTCAGAGCCTCACTCTGTTGTCCAGGCTGGAGTGCAGTGGCATGATCACAGCTCACCGCAGTCTCGACTTCCTAGGCTCAGGTGATCCTTCCACCTCAACCCCCTGAGTAGCTGGGACTACAGGCACACACCACATGCCAGGCTAATTTTTAAAAATTTTACCGATGTGATGGCTCACGCCTGTTATCTCAGCCCTTTGGGAAGTGGAGGTGAGAGGATTAACTGAGCCCAGAGGTTCCAGACTAGCCTGAACAACATGGGGAGACCTTGTCTCTACAATAAATCAAAAATCAGTCGGGTGTGCTGGTACATGCCTATGGTTCCAGCTACTTGGAAGGATGAGGCTGCAGTGGCCGTGAGCATGTCCCTGCACTCCAGCCTGGGCGACAGAGTGAGACTCTGACTCAAATAAATAAATAAAATGAAAATTCATAGTAAAGACAAAGTCTCGCTATGTTGCCCAGGCTGTTCTTTTTTTTTTGAGTTAGAGTCTCACTCCATTGCCCAGGCTGGAGTGCAGCCGCACCCTCACAGCCACCCCAGCGTCGACCTGCTGGACTCCAGTGATCCTTCTGTCTCAGCCTTCCAAGTAGCCGGAACTATAGGCATGCGCTACCACGACTGGCTAAGTTTTTTATTTCTTATATTGTAGAGATGAAGTCTCGCCAAGTGGCACACTCACGGCCACCGCAGCCTCGAGCTGCTGGGCTCAGGCAATCCTTCCACTTCAGCCCTCCAAGTAGCTGGAACTACAAGACTGTGCCACCATGTCCAGTTAATATTTTGATTTATTGTAGAGATGAAGTCTCGCCAAGTTGTCCAGGCTGGTCTTGAACTCATGGGCTCAGGCAATCCTCTCACTTCGGTCTCCCAAAGTGCTGGGATTTATAGGTGTGAGCTACCACGCCTGGCAAGATATTTTGTTTATGTTCTTTAAAAGGCAATACTATATTAATGTAGCTGTCCAAATGCTTCCCATCAGAGGAACTGGTCAGAGGAGAAGCTGAGTGCTCTCATGAGAACTGATGTATGGAGTGAACAGCATGTGAGGAAATGGACCTGTTTTTTTTTTTAATCCCCCCCATGAGGCAGGCATGTGTAGGTAGAATTTGAGGAATCTTTCCAGAAGCAATACTCCTCTGAAGTAGTAACATTTCCCTCCCATAGAATAATACACAAGACACTATATTAAAGGAACACAATTCACTTTCCTTTGTTACTATAGACTTTATATCTTCTGGGTGGAGTCTCAAGGGTGCTGATTTTTCTTTGTTGCAATTGCATGTTGCCCCCTAGTGTTCATCTATATTTTTACAAGCTGTGGGAACAAGTTGAGGTTGGAGCGGAGGGAGGTCTGTGTCCCCCGCCACATCCCAGAAGGGGGAAAAGAATTGTATTGGACATAGAATAGAACTAGTCAAAAGAACACAAATAACAGCTACTTAAATTGTGAAGCACACTCAGTCAATGGCTCTTTTTTTGGTTAATAATAAAAGTCGCTAACTTTTGGATTATAATAACTCATATTTGGTTTTGGATAATTTAATAATTTTGAATATTATATTTGCCACGTGTCAAGTGCAATGCTAAGTGCATTGCATGTATTTTTTTTTTTGAGTTGGAGTCTCACTCTGTCACCCAGGCTGGAGTGCAGTGGCATGCTCACAGCCACCGCAGCATCGACCTGCTGGCCTCAGGCAATCCTGCTGCCTCAGCCTTCCAAGCAGCTGGAACTACAGGCAGGCACCGCCATGCCCAGCTAAAATTTTTTGACTTATTGTAGAAACGAGGTCTCACAAGGTGCCTAGGCTGGTCTCAAACCCATGGGCTCAGGCAATCCTCTCTCCTCAGCCTCCCAAAGTGCTGGGATTACAGGTGTAATCCACCATGCCTGGCTAGCATTGCATGTATTAAACGATTTAATCAATAGAAAAAAATTAAGATAGTGTTGTAGGGTGACTGTGGTTTATAATAGCCTATCGTATATTTTTAAATAGCTGGAAGACAATAATTAGAATATTCCTGGCTAAAGAATGGACAAATATTTAAGGAGGTAGGTATCCCAATTACACTAATCTGATCTTTACAAATTACATAAGTGTATTAAAGTATCACATGTACCCTGAAAATATGTATCTCTATTATGTATCAATTAAAAAATGAATCAAAAAATCCAAAGAGTGGAGAAAAATTAGTTGCTCTGAGTGTGTGCAGTGTCTCAATGTAAGGGAGGGGAAGATATAAAATGTCACATCAAGCCGGGCTCGGTGGCTCAGCCTGTAATCCCAGCACTTTGGGAGGCAGAGGTGAGAGGATTGCCTGAACCACGGGTTCGAGACCCGCCTGGGCAACTTGGCGAGACCTCATCTCTACAATAAATCAAAAAATTAGCTGGGCACGGTAGCGTGCGCCTGTAGTTCCAGCTACCTGGAAGGCTGAGGCGGAAGGATCGCCGGAGCCCAGCAGATCGAGGCTGCGGTGGCCGGGAGTGGCCATGGCACTCCAGTCTGGGTGACAGAGTGAGAATCCAACTCAAAAAAAAAAAAAAAATCACATCAAATCAAAGAAAAGTCAGGGAACGGAGTGTCCAGCGGCCTACAGGGCAACATGCCCAAGTTCTAGTGTGACTAACACCTACTCACCCATGACTCTCCATCTGGGAGGAAGACAACCTGCAGTGGTAGAAACACAAAGAATACAGAAGACCACTGTCAGAAATGAATGGGAGAGCAGACGCAGAGCCTGACGGACAAAACAACACCGCATTTTAACAAGAAAGACACTGTCTTTCCATCCTCTGCTCCTCTTCGCAGGGGCGATGATCCTACCTCCCCGCCGTCTCCCAGTCCTCCTTATCCAGGTATGATGCCGGTACCCCACAAGGGGCGCCCTCCCGTGGTGCCCATAATGGGCCCTTCTCCTCATGGGATGATGCCCTTGGGGTCTGCCCCTGGGATGAGGCCACCCACAGGAGGCCACATGTCAGTGACACCTGCATCCCCATTCCATGGCAGTGCCCACTCTGCCCAGATGACTCTTCCAGATAGATACAGATAGAGGGCAGCTTTTTAATATCAGTTTTATATTCTTTCCTTTTTTTTTTTTTGAGTTGGGGTCTCACTCTGTCACCCAGGCTGGAGTGCAGTGGTGCACTCACGGCTCACTGCAGCCTCGACCTGCCAGGCTCAGTCAATCCTTTCACCTCAACTTCCTGAGTAGCTGGGACTACAGGCGTGCACCACCACGCCTGGCTAGTTTTTTGATTTTTTTTTTGTAGAGAGGGGGTCTTGCTGTGTTGTCCAGGCTGTTCTCAACCTCCTAGGCTCAAGCCATCCTCTCACCTCGACCTCTCAAAGTGCTGAGATTACCGCACCCAACCTCCTATTCTTTTTTAAAAACAGTTTTATTGAGATATAACGCACCCACTTGGAGTATACGATTCAATGGTGTTCATTCACTATGTTCTCAAAGACCAGCAACAACACACCACAATCCATTTTTGATCATGTGTCTTCCCCTCAAAGAAAAACACATGCCCGCCAGGCGTGGTGGTTCACGCCTGTATCCCAGCACAAGGAACTGCCACACACATGGAGCTGTTGTGCATTCCCTCTGTAATGCATGAGAATTCCCATTGTCTCCACACTCTTCCGAATACTCATTACTCTTTTTTACTCTAGTCATCTTTGTGAGTGTGAATAGTTCCTTACTGTATCTCCTTTTGTATGCTGCTGATGGCTGATGCTGTTAAACATCTTTTTGTGTAAAATATGTTCTTTTCGATACAAGTAATACAGCAGCCACACAAGCCAAATTGGCATAAACCATTGTTACTTTTGTCAGCATTCGAAACATCTCAGATAAGGGATGGATACATGGCCAGCCGCAATGGCTCATGTCTATAATCCCAGCACTTGGGGAGGCTGAGGCGAGGGGATAACCTGAACTCAAGAGTTCAAGACCAGCCTGGGCAACATAGACCTCATCTCTACAAAAAAACAAAAATCACACACACACAAAACATAATTGCATACATCTTTAAAAGAAAGATGAGTATAAAAGAATTAGGGGAGATTGTACTGAAAATTCAAGTCATTCATTCGAGCCCCTCTGACAAGATTGTACTGACTGCTGGGAACAGGACTAACAGCCACACGGGGGCAGCCTCTGCCAACTGGCCTGAAGTAGCTATTTTCACAACTAAATAATGACAAGAATACAAAGCTCTGTAAGAGACAGGCAGCGAGGCCGGGTGGGGTGACTCATGCCTATAATCCCAGTACATTGGGAGGCCCAGGTGAGAGGATTGCCTGAGCCCATGGGTTCGAGACCAGCCCGGGCAACTTGGTGAGACCTCATCTCTACAATAAATCAAAAAATTAGCTGGGTGTGGTGGCGCACGCCTGTAGTTCCAGCTACCTGGAAGGCTGAGGCGGAAGGATCATCTGAGCCCAGCTTGTCGAGGCTGCAGTGGCTGTGAGCGTGCTACTGCACTCAGCCTGGGTAACAGAGTGAGACTCTGACTCAAAGAAAAAAAACCAGGGAAGTAGTTGAAGTTTGGATAGAGTCACTTTGCTGATATAAGAGTCCAGAGTCACATCGGCCATCTTTACTCCTCACATGAGCTTTACCCTTGGAGAGATTTTCTCTTTCTCCCTTTCTCCCTCCTCCTCCCACTTATCATCTTACTCTGTCAGCCAGGTTGGAGTACGGCGGGGCAGTCACAGCTGCCACAGGCTCCACTTGCTGGACTCAGGCAATCCTCCTGCCTCAGCTTTCCAAGTAGCTGGAACTACATGTGTGCACCACCATGTCTGGCTAATTTTTTGACTTACAGTAGAAACAGGGTCTGGCCAAGTTGCCCGAGTTGGTCTTGAACCCCGGGTTCAGGCAATCCTCTCACCTCAGCCTCCCCAAAATGCAAAATTACAGGCATGAGTCACCATGCCCAGCCCTTTTCTCTTAATTTCTCAAAGCAACTAACAGACAGTCCTGACTCAAAGGAGTTTGCAATGGACTGAATGTTTTTGTCCCTCACCCCCAAAAATCATACCTTGGTAACCCCCAATATGATGGGATTAGAAGGTAGGGACTTTAGGAGGTAATTAGGTCGTGAGAGTGGAGCCCTCATGAATGAGATTAGCATCCTTACAAAAAGGACCCCAGAGAGTTTTCTCTTTCTACCATGTGAGAAAGAGAAGTTAGCAGCTGGCAAGCTGAAAGAGAGCCCACCAGAGCCTGACAACACTGGCACCCTGATCTATTTCTCACAGTCTCTGGAACTGTGAGGAATACATTTTTGTTGTTTATAAGCCACCCAATCTACGGCAGTTTGTGACAGCAGCACAAATAGACTAAGACAGGGGTATGGGTGATGGTGAACTATTTCTACAACTAAAAATGAAGGACCAGCAGACTGTGAATGTATGCTCACCAAAAGTCATGTTCTAGAAAGTTCACAGCAGCATGACTCAAAATAGCCCCCAAGTTGGAAGCTACCCAAATGCCCATCAACAGAAGAATGGAAACACCGTGGTGTGTCTATTTACACAATGAATACTATACAGCAGCAAGAATGCACAGCTACTACTACTCATCACACTAAGGAAGAAAAGAAGCCAGATATAAAAGAGTGTAGCACCTTGGGAGGCCGAGGTAAGAGGACTGGCTGAGCCCACAGGTTCGAGACCAGTCTAAAAATAGCAAATAAAAATAAAAAATAAAAGAGTGTATGTTGTATGGTTCCATTTATACAAAGGATGAAAACAGACAAAACTAATCAGTGCTGTTAGATGGCAGTAAGGGATTCCCTTGGGGGGTGGGCTGTGATTAGAAGGTGGGGGTTGGTAAGGGAGCGGGAACAGAAGGGAAGTTTCTGGAGGGGGCTGCCGAACATTTTCCCTTGGCCTGGGATCAGTTATTTGTTTAGTTTGTGTAAACTCATTGATTCGTACAGGCTAATATGTACTCTCATTAAAAAAAGAAGAAGAAGAAGTCTGGGTGTGGTGGTTCACGCCTGTAATCCCAGCACTTGGGAGGCGTGAATGGAATTGCTTGAGACAAGGAGTTTGAGACCAGCCTGGACAACCTAGTGAAGCCCTCCTCTCTACAAAAAAAATTAAAAACTTAGCCAGGCGTGTTGGCATGCACTCGTAGTCCCAGCTACTCAGGAGGCTGAGGCAGTAGGATTGCCTGAGTCCAGGAGGTGGAGGCTGCAGTGAGCTGTGATCGTGCCACTGCACTCCAGCCTGGGTGGCAGAGTGAGACCCCAAGTCAAAAAAGAATAAAGAGAGAAAATGAAAAAAAATGAAGAACCAGAAGGATATATTTGGAAAAAATACTGCTTGATACTTTCTACAGTTGTCTTTCAAATTCAGATTCCTTTATCAAGGAATTTGTGGCCCTTAAAATCCCGCTCAGGGTCAGCTTCAAACTTGGAATTGGTACTAACACAACCCAACCTCTGCTAAGTTGCAGATGTCCGTCATCGAAAATGAGGCCTATAAATGGATTCCATCCAGCTTTTAGTCATTTCCTCAGAAAACCTAATTATTGGCAAATGTGTCTGTCCAGCCGGTGAAATAAACCCATACATTCTGAAATGCAAAGCAACAACAGGTTTTTGCATTGTTCCTAAAAGGCATGAATCCATACTCTATAAAAGGTGTTTAAAAAACACCACGTGTTAGAGGAAAAGTTGCTTGTTGTCTTCTTGGGATTTGAAGTCTTCCATCTCATCAGGGTGTTCTGGTTGGGCCGCTTGAAGGACAGGGTCTTCCCGACTCAGCTTGGGTGCCCCAAAGGCTTCAGACCCAGGAAGGGTCGCCTTGTCAGTCCAGGCCATGTCACCTACTTACTTGTTTGAAACAGCATCTAACTGCTCAGAGCCGCCCTGTCCCCTCTATAACATGCTTGCTCAGATTGCTAGTGGAGTCTGGACTGTCAGTGACTTCTCCTCAAGTGAGACCTAATTCCCTGAATGCTTCTGGTTCAGTACTGGGTGGCAGCCTCAGGCCTACCTGACCTTCTCCTGCCTGTGTCTCTTGACTTGTTTTTCTTTTCTTCTTCTTCTTCTTCGTGTGTGTGTGTGTGTGTGTGTGTGTGTGTGTGTGTGTGTGTGTTTTTAAAAATAGATATGAGGTCTCACTAGCCCAGGCTGGTCTCAAACTCCTAGGCCCAAGCCATCCTCCCACCTCAGCCTCCCAAAGTGCTGGGATTACAAGTGTGAGCCATTGTGTCCGGCTACTGTTTGTCTATCTATGGAGATTCTTTTGCCTGAAATTTTGACAGAATGACTGCAGATTAGCTTTTTTGAGAGCTGTAATGCCAGCACTTTGGGAGGCCAAGGCAGGAAGACTGCTTGAGATTTAAAGTTCTAGACCAGCCTGGGCAACATAGTGAGACTTATCTCTACAAAAAATTAAAATATTAGCCAGACATGGTAGTGTACCCCTGTAGTCCCAGCAGCTCGGGAGACGGATTGGGAGGATTGCCTGAGCCCAGGAGGCTGAGGCTGCAGTGAGCCATGACCATGCCACTGCACTCCAGTCTGGGCTAGAGAGTGAAGCCCGGACTCAAAAACAAAAACAAAACCTGGTGCCACTCTTTCTTCTCCTTCATCCTCCCCAGCTGGAACACTGATAGAGCATTAGCTATGAGGATAAGGAGCCCATCTTAGGGGAGGCTAGGGCAACAAGACAGATGGAACCTGGGTCCTCGAAGGCTCCTAGATCAGAGATGCTCTGGGAACTTTTTTTTTTTTAATTAGAGTCTCACTCTGTCAACCAGGCTGGAGGGCAGTAGCACACTTCCAGCCACCACAGCCTCCACCTGCTGGGCTCTAGTGATCCTTCCACCTCAGCCTTCCAAGTAGCTGGAACTACAGGCATGCGCCACCACCCCAATGTTTTTGATTTATTGTAGAGATGAGGTCTCGCCAAGTTGCCCAGGCGGGTCTCGAACCTGCGGGCTCAGGCAATCCTCTCACCACGGCCTCCCAAGATTATTGTAGGCGTGAGCCACTGCACTCGACCTGCTCTGGGAACTTAAGCCACCTTGTTGTGGATTATTACATGAGAGAGATAAATACCCTGCAATGTTGTTGTAATGACATTTCTCTTTGTTATAACAACCTAGCTTATACTTTCTTTAGAGGACAGGGTGTCCTTCCTAGAACTTCAATTATTTCCTAAGACTGAGATTCCAAGCACTCATTTCCATAAATCTACCAATCTTAGTCCATTTGTGCTGCTAAAACAAATCACCATAGACTGGATAATGTACAAACAACAGAAATTTCCCATAGCTCTGAAGGCTAGGAAGCCCAATAACAAGGTGCCAACAGATTCAGTGCCAGGTGAGGGCTCAGTGCCTCTGCTTCCAAGATTGTGCCTTGTTGCTGTGCCTTCCGGAGGTAACAAACGCTGTGTCCTCACATGGCAGAAAGTAGAAGGGTAAAAAGGATGTAGTGCTCTCCAGTCCTTTTGTAAGGTCACTAAGCCCTTTCATGAGGGCTCATAACTTCACCACCACCTAAAGCCCCTACCTCTTAATACGGTCACATTGGCGGTTAAGTTTCAGCACATGAATTCTAGGACACATTCAGACCATAGCACCATCTTTTATTTTTGTCTTTTCTTTTTTTCTTTTTTTATCCAGAGTCTCACTTTGTTGTCCAGGCTGGAGTGCAGTGGTGCAATCATGGCTCACCACAGCCTCAATCTCCTGGGCCCAGGTGATCCTTCTGCCTCAGCAGTCTCAGATTAGCCGAGACTACAGGCACATGCCATCACACCCAGCTAATTTTTGGGGGGTTTTTTTAGAGACAGGATCTGGCTATGTTGCCCAGGCTAGTCTCGAACTCTTGGGCTCAAGCGATTCTCTCACTTTGGCCTCTCAAAGTGCTGGGATTACAGGCATGAGCCACTGCACCCAGCCCATAGCACCATCTTTTTAGCATTTCCCCATCAAAGACAGTTGTCACTTTACATAAAGGACTTCTACTTCCAGTAATGATGAGCTATGTAATTCTGACTAATTTTACCACAGAGGACATCTACAAGCCAGAAAAATTCATTATTATTATTTTTTACATCTTTAAGGCACAGAGCTGGCAAAGCACTTTAGACGAGATCAGGCGTGTACAGGGTGGTATGGCCGTAGACTGGCAAAGCACTTTAAAATAACTAGACTAAGATAACCAATAAGAGGAGACTCCAGAGAGGTGAACTTGGGCTTGCTTTTCCCTTGAAGCATTTACCAATTCTGGAAGAGGTAACTGAGAGTCTGAGCAGGATTTTGGACCGTCTTGAATGTGCTGAGAGAATAGAGAAATGAGGGCCAAAGCCAAACAAGGGCAGGAGAGAGGTGCGGGTAATCCCCCACTTGAGACTGGAGTCCTGAAGGGCTGCAGAACCCTTGCAGGGATACAATCTAGCTTGAATCGTGGTACTCACTGGCGTTGGATTAAGGTGATCCTGGATGATGAGGCCTCCTAAGTACCTTCCTAAAGCAAATGTAATTCCTCTCCAGAGAAAGATTATATAATCCTAAACCTCACATTCTTTCTAAAAATGTTTTCAAATTACGTCTGGCCTGGGATAAAAAATAGCCAGGTATTTAAGGAGACAAGACTACATAAATAATAACAACAACAACAAAATGAGCAGAAAAATAGTCAACAGAACAGAACTTGAGGATTCTGGATACTGGAGCTATCACGCATAGACCCAAAAATAGCTTTGCTGGCTGGATGTAGTGGCTCACACCTGGAATCCCACCACTTTGGAGGCTGAGATAGGATTGCTTGAGTCCAGGAGTTGGAGACCAGTCTGGGCAACATAGCGAGACTTCGTCTCTACAAAATTCAAAAAATTAGCTGATCGTGGTGGCACGTGCCTGTTGTCCCAGCTACTTGGGAGGCTGAGGTGGAAGGATTGCCTGAGCCCAGGCTGCAGTGAGCCGTGATCGCAACACTGCACTCCAGCCTGGGCAGAGTGAGACCCTGACTCCAAAAAAAAAAAAAAAAGTAGCTTTGTTTGCAATGTCAAAGGAGACAAAAGGCAAGATTGAGAATTTCAACAAATGATTTGAAAATATAAAACAGAGCAGATACGTGTGCATATAAACAGATTGATTTAGGATTTTTCAACTTCACGATGGTATGAAAGCAAAAAGCATTCAGTAGAAATTGTACTTCGAGTCTCTATACAACCATTCAGTTTTTCACTTTCAGTACAGTATTCAGTAAATTATATGCGATATTCAATAAATTGCATGAGATATGCAATACTTTATCATAAAATAGGCTTTTGCGTTAGATGATTTTGCCCAACTGTAGGCTGACATAAGTATTCTGAACATGTTTGATGTAGGTTAGGCTAAGCTTTGATGTTTGATAGATTAGGTGTATTACATTGCATTTTTAACTTACCATATTTTTTTTTGAGTTGGAGTCTCACTCTGTTGCCCAGGCTGGAGTGCTGGAATTACAGGCTTGAGCTACTGCGCCCAGCGATTTACCATATTTTCAACTCTCTTTCTCCCCCCGCCACCCTGCTCTCTCTCTCTCTCTCTCTCTCTCTCTCTCTCTCTCTCTGTATGTGTATGACAGAGAGAGAGAGAGAGAGAGAAGAAAGTACACACACACACACACACACACACACACACACACACACACACACACCAGGGTGCCAGAAAAATGTATACACACTTTAAGAGATGTTATCTATGTTTTACTTTTTGAAGTTGAATTACAGTAGCAATGTGTAGTATGATGTTTGCTCAAAAGATGGCGCTGATCAAATGAATGCTAGCGACACCATGCGACAGGTAGGAGTCAAAAAATGGCAAAAGTACAGTTATTGTTCGAGGAGCTCAAGACCATTTTGAAGTGGTATATGAAGTTCAAGAATGTTGTGGAAGTACAACAACAATGGAGGCATGAGTACGCAACAGAACCTTCAACAAGCCTAACAATTGCACAGATTTATGATAAGTTTGGGATGCATGGTGCTGGATGTGATGTGTACAAGGGAAGATTCGGGAGGTCTCACACAGCAACAAGTCCTGCTGCTTCTGCTATGGTGTTGGAACAGTTTACACGCTCACCACAGAAGTCAACCAAACAATGTACACATGAGACAGGAGTTAGCAGAACAAGCATATGACGCATTCTCAAAACAGCAAAGTGGAAAGTTTTCATCCTAAGATTATTATTCTTAAAATGTGTATACGTTTTTTTGGCACCCTCTGTATGTATTATATATATATATAAGAAGGAATATATATTATGTGTGTGTATTAGAAGTATACATATCTATCTCCAATTAGAAATTCTAGAAAATAGCCAGGCTCGGTGGCTCAGCCTGTAATCCCGCGCCTTTGGGAGGCTGAGGTGAGTGGATTGCCTGAGCCCACGGGTTCGAGACCCCCTGGGCAGTGAGACCTCATCTCTACAATAAATAATAAAAAAAAATCAGCCGGGCATGGTAGCACATGCCTGTAAATCCGGCTACTCGGAAGGCTGAGGCGGAGGGATCGCCGGAACCCAGCAGGTCGAGGCTGCGGTGGCCGGGGCGGCCACTGCACTCCAGTCTGGGTGACAGAGTGAGACTCCAACTCAAAAAAAAAAAAAAAAAAAAGAAATTCTAGAATTAGGAAAATTTGGAGAGGGGTTTTGAAGCGATTATCCTCATCTAAATTTCATGGAATGAGTTCTCCACAAGAAAGAGGACTAGAGAGAAGACATGCTGGAACACCAAAAACCATCACTGTCCACCAGAAGGCTTTATAAATACTAGCAACAGAGAGAATGGACAGCTAAGCAAATTAAACAAGGAGAAACTTAAACATTCAGGAAGTTTCCAAATCCAGGTCATCCCTGGCATAGAACATTAACTAGATTCTTCTCCGTGCTCAGCTGTGTTCTCTTCCTGGTCACCCCCTGCCTCTGCTGCTTGTAACCGTTGTGCTCTCTGTTCTCACAGCTTTTCCACCGAGTCTTCAGTGAGGTTTGGAAGGAGCTTCTAGGTTAGCAAATGTGTTACAGGGTACAGGCCGGATAAGCCTCCAGGTACTTTCCTTAAAGCACCCAACGTTACTGATACCTCTGGAAACAGCAAACATATTCCTGTCTCCTCCTCCTCCATCCCTCTCTCCCACACCTCCTCTCTACTCCCTATGCCCCTACTCTGCCTACTGCCACCAATGGACACAAGAGGTGAAAGAGAGGGCAGAGAGCTTTCTGGGTCACTGTGAGGTCTGCCATATTTAGGCATGAGATTTCCTCCCACCCACAGGGAAGGGAAACCCCACAGAACTGTGATAGGAGGGAAGGGGACACTGTTTTCCTCAAGATGGGTGTTATGAACTGAATGTTTACTGTCCCCCCAAAGTCCTATGTTAAGACCCTAACCCCCAATATTACTGTATTTGGAAGTGGGGCTTCTAAGGAAGTAGTTAGGTTAGATGAGGTCATAAGAATGGGGCCCTGATCTGACAGGATTGGTCCTCGCCTAAAACACCTTAGTCACGGACTTCCAGCCTCTAGGACTGTGAGAAACAAAAGCCTTTTCTTGAAGCCACCCAGGCTGTGGTATTTTGTTATAGCAGCCTGAGTTGACTAATACAGTGGGTTAACTTGATCTTCAACATGCCCTCCCTCCTTTGATGGTTCTCCTTCCTCCCATGAATAGAAGTCTGAAATGAGTCTTAAGAGTCTAAAGTCAGCAAGACTGGTTCTTTTAGAGGCACTAGAGGAGAAATTAAATAAATGGAGGCTGTGATGGCTGTCTGGGGGTGGTCCCTTATGAGGGGGGTGATATTCGAGTTAAGATCTGAATCAGGAGGACCCAGACATGTCAAGAGTAGAGGTATGAGCCAGTGCAACAGCGCTGAGGTGGGAACAGGCTTTTGTACCAGTTTCCCATGACTGCTGTAACAAGTGACCACACTTGTAAAATACTAAGGGAAAACTCATTGACTTAAAACAACATACATTTATTATCTTACCAACAGAATTGTTTTGTTTTGTTTCATTTTGAGTTGAGGTCTCACTCTATCATGATTGTGCAGTGGCACCATCATGGCTCACCACCAACTTGACCTCCTAGGCTCAAGCAATCCTTCTGCCTCAGCCTCCTGAGTAGCTGGGACTACAGGCAGGCACAACCACATCCAGCTAATTTTTAAAAATTTTTTTTGTAGAGATGAGGTCTTGGTATGTTGTCCAGGCTGGTCTTGAACTCCTGGACTCACGCAATCCTCCCGCCTCAGCCTCTCAAAGTGCTGGGATTACAGACACGAGCCATCTTACCCAGTTTCATTATTTTTAAAATGAATAAATGACTCAGGGTAACAAATCAATGAATGAATGCAAAGTTCTGTATGAGGCAGGAAGGGGAGGAGTGACCCTAAAGGACATCTATTTCTCTGCAACTGCAGGGACAGTCCAGCGACAAGACATGGATTTAGACCTGCAGATCAAAAGGGGCAGGGCCAAGGGGGCAATGAAGCTGGGCTTGACCTCAAAAGGACAAATGAAAGATTGTGCAGTCAGAGAGCAGACAACAGGAGGCTTTGGGGACTTGGGCATTGAGAAAAGACTGACACATTGTTCCTTTCTGCGATCAACCCTTCACAAGGCTGTCTCACATAAAATATCAGAAGCAAAGAGAAAGCGGATGTCACTGCTCATTAAGAGACACAAGTAGGCATTCAGAAATCACCTTCTGAAAAGAACTTGTGGGGAAAGGATATGATGTTTAGAAAGACACCCCTCATAGCTAATGCAGCCAGGCACATTCTTTCTTTTTTTTTTTTGAGTTGTAGTCTTACTCTGTCACCCAGGCTGGAGTGTAGTGGCACACTCAAGGCCACCCCGTGTCAACCTGCTGGGCTCAGGCAATCCTTCCACCTCAGCCTTCTAAGTAGCCAGAACTACAGATGTGCACTACCACACCTGGTTAATTTTTTGATTTATTGTAGAGATGAGGTCTTGCCAAGTTGTCCAGGCTGTTCTCGAATCCATGGGCTCAGGCAATCCCCTCACCTCGGCCTGCCCAAGTGCTGGGACTACAGGCTTGAGCCATCACATCTGGCCGGGCACATTCTTAGCTAGCCATCAAGGCTATTGCTCTTTGCTATCGCTCTTTGCTATCACTCTTCACTGTGAATCAGGGCAATGCTTAACTAAAGCATTGTGGAGAGACACTGTGCTTCCTTCATGAACATGCTAGGGTGCTAGCTACAACCCACTCAAAATATTCTCATGCGAATAAAAAGTTTGATCTGGGAAAAAATTCACTCTCCTGCCTTTCTTGAAGAGTGGTATTCATGGCACTCTATGAGAGAAATGAGAAACAGAAAAGGAAACAAAAAGAACAAACATGGAGGCATCACACGACCTGACATCAAAAAATACTACAAAGCGATAGTGAACAAAACAGCAGGGTAGTGGCATAAAAACAGACACATAGACCAAAGGAACAGAATAGAGAACATTGAAATAAATCCACATACTTAGAGCCAATTCATTTTTTTTTTACAAAGTTGCCAAGATCACACAATGGAGAAAAGACAGTCTCTTCAATAAACGATGCTGGGAAAACTGGATAACCACATGGAGAAAATAAAAGTTTGACACCAGGCTGGGCTCAGTGGCTCAGCCTGTAATCCCAGCACTTTGGGAGGCTGAGGTGAATGGATTGCCTGAGCCTGTGGATTCGAGAACAGCCTGGGCAACTTGGCGAGACCTCATCTCTACAATAAATCAAAAAATTAACCAGGTGTGATAGTGACACTCCAACTCAAAAAAAAAAGTTTGACACCTGTCTCTAACCAATAGACAACAATCTAATCAAAATGGAGTAAAGATTTAAATGTAAGACCTGAAATGATAAAACTACTAGAAAAAAAACACAGGGCAAATGCTTCACAAAATTGGTCTAGGCAAAGAATTTGTGGATAAGAACCCAAAAACACAGGCAACAAAAGCAAAAAGAGACAAATGGGATTACACCAAACTAAAAAGCTTCTGCACAGCAAAGGAAACAACCAATGGGGTGAAGAGACAACCTACAGTTTAGAAGAAAATATCTGCAAACTATGCATCTGACAAGGGGTTAATATCCAGAATATCTCGGTGTAAGGTGGCAACCCAAAATCGGAGAGGGTTTGTGCATAAGATTCTTTATTCCACAGAAGTCACTGGGAGGCCCAGCAGGGAAAGACATTGGTTTATTGGAACTTGTGGCTCTGATGGCGGCCTGTCGGTGAAGAAAGAATCTGCACCGCAGGACAGTACAGCAAGCAGTTTTACAGTCAAGCAAATTAATTATTCAATTTGTTACACAGTGATTACAGTCCCAGTGAGTAAGGGTGCGGCCCACACTGTTCTCAGTTCTGCTCAATTACCTGCACCCAGTGACTTGTTACTGGGAATATGCGTAACTTGCAAAGACCATCTTGGCCAGGGGCTGTTCTCTGGGGGAGGGGCAGAAAGAAGCCAGATGTGGGGAGAGTGAGTCAACGTTTGGACAATTAACTCACAATAAGGAATTTAAAAAATTAATTAGCAAAATCATCATCATCATTGATTTTAAAATAGGCAGAAGACCTGAATAGACATTTTTTTTTAATTTTTAATTAAAAAAATTTTTTTTGAGTTGGAGTCTCACTCTGTCGCCCAGACTGGAGCGCAGTGGCCACTCCCGGCCACCGCAGCCTCGACCTGCTGGGCTCGAGCGATCCTTCCGCCTCAGCCTTCCACGTAGCTGGAACTTACAGGTGCGCGCCACTACGCCCAGCTGATTTTTGATTTATTGTAGAGATGAGGTTTCGCCAAGTTGCTCAGGCGGGTCTCGAACCCTTTGGCTCAGGCAATCCACTCTCTTTGGCCTCCCAAAGCACGGGATTACAGGCTGAGCCACTGATTCCGGCTGACATTTTTTTAAAAAAGAAGACATACACATGGCAAACAGATATATAAAAAAAAACCCTCAACATCACTACTCATCAGGGGAATGCAAATCGAAACCACAGTGAGCTATCACTTCACTCCAACTGGAATGGTTGGTATCAAAAGCACAGAAAATAACAAATCCTGGCACAGATGTGGAGGAAAGAAAACTTATGTGCAGTTGATGGGAATATAAATTAGTGTAGCCATTATGGAAGATTATGGAGGTTCCTCAGAATTAAAAATAGAACTACCATATGATCCAGTAATCCCATAACTGGATAAATACCCAAAGGAAATAAAATCAGTATATTGAAGAGATAACTTCATGTTGCAGCACTATTCACAGTAGCAAAGATAGGGAATCAACCTAAGTGTCCATCAAAAGATGAATGGTGTGGTGGCTCACGCCTGTAATTCCAGCACTTTGGGAAGCCAAGGCAGGAGGATTGCTAGAGCCCAGGAATTTGAGACCAGCATGGGCAGCAGAGAAAGACCTCATCTCTACAAAAAAAAAAAAAAAAAAGCTGGATGTGGCAGTGCACCCCTGCAGTCAAGCCACTTAGGAGGCTGTGGTGAGAGGATTGCATGAGCCCAGGAGGTCAAGCGGGGACTATGCCACAGCATTCCAGCCTGGAGGACAGAGTGACTAAAAAACAAACAAACAGACAAAAAACTTGATTATTTATTTAAAAAAAAGAATTGGGCTTTTTTTTGCTTTTGTATTTTTTCAGTTTTGTGTGTGTGTGTGTGTGTGTGTGTGTGTGTGTGTGTATGTATGTCTCATTTTGTTGCTCAGGCTGGAGTGCAGTGGCACACTCAAGACCACCACAGCCTCAACCTGCTGGGCTCAGGTGATCCATCTGCCTCAGTCTTCCAAACAGCTGGAACCATAGGCATGTACCACCATGCCCGGCTAATTTTTAAAAATGTATTGTAGAGATGTGGTCTCGCCATGTTGCTCAAGCTGGTCTTGAACCCTTGAGCTCAGGCAATCCTCTCGCTTCCACCTTCCAAAGTGCTGGGATTACAGGCTTGAGCCACCACGTTTGGCTTTTTTTTTTTTTTTTTTTGAGTTGGAGTCTCACTCTGTCGCCCAGACTGGAGTGCAGTGGCCGCTCCCGGCCACCGCAGCCTCGACCCACTGGGCTCCGGCGATCCTTCCGCCTCAGCCTTCCAAATAGCTGGAACTACAGGCGTGCGCTACCACGCCTGGCTAATTTTTGACTTATTGTAGAGATGAGGTCTCACCGAATTGCCCAGGCGGTCTCGAACCCGCGGGCTCAGGCAATCCACTCACTTCAGCCTCCCAAGGCGCGGGATTACAGACTGAGCCACGAGCCCGGCTGGCCTTTTTTTAAAAAAAATCAATTTCACTTATCTTATTTGTACCTACACAGCTATGCACAGTTCCCTGTACTGATCCTCCTCTCCTGCTCTGAGTGTGCTGCCACCCACATGTCACCAGCCACCCACATGTCACCCTTTCTTCCAAAGCAACTCAAATGTTCCCTCTCATGTGTGCTGTCTACTCCTTTAGTCGGCAAGATCTCTTCTTCCTTTAGAAATATCCAGTGTATTTTCTCTCTGATTCCCCAGAGTGCAGGTGCGGTTTTGTACCTCTCGCCTCCTTGGTTCTGCCCTAGTGCCTGACAGCTTGCTGGACTCTAGCCAGACGCTCAGATGTTAGCAAGAGCAGGGCCCACCTCTCTCCTACCCACTCTGCAGTCCAGTACTCAGCAGAGGGCGTGCTCAACAAACACACGTTTGATTTGACACTCGCAAAACATTGCTTTGTGCATCTGGACACCCAACTTCTCACTTCCTGCTCCCTTGAGAGCCCTATTGGTACAAGACCCCTGGGCTGGTGGGTCCATGGCTGCAAGCCCCCGATACCTAGAGCCCACTTGTTATTTACAACTAGACCTCAAAATCACTACAGGCTGCTCTGACGCTCACAGCCAGGCCACTTTGTTCTGTTGGACAGAAACCTTCTCAAGCAGTAAGAACCACAAAAATAAGATCACTGTGCCACCACTACATTCTATTTGCCAACACAAGCAGAACTGCCCTGCTTCCTGTCAGAAAGCCTGTTCCCTTACGGCCATTCCCAAGTCATCTGGCCCAAGCCTAAAACCCTGGCGTAGGATCTTTCTGAAATCCTTGTCCTGAGGCATCTTGTACTGAGAAGTAATAAACCCAACTTCTTTCAAACACGTGTGTTCCCGCTGGTTCTTGGTTGAAATATGTTGATAGTTTAAGCAGCTATTTCATACTCATCGATACCCACAAACATCTCAGGGGTACGTATTATTATTCCTTCCCAATTTACACACTGAGAAACTCAGGCTGAAAGAGACACAGTGATTTAGCTGAAACCATACAAGGAACTTGCAGGCCTAACACTGGTCACTTAATGTTAGGGTCAGCTTCAGGTCTTTTTGACCTGTAGGGTGGATGGATAGATAGACCAAGAAATGAGCAGGGTCCAGACGCAAGGTGCAAAATTTAAGGGACGCCAAAAACCTCACTAACCAAGATTAACTAACATTAATCTAATATTAATATTCACAAAGGCAGCTAACACTCAAGGCAACTTTTGATATGCTAATTAAGATTTAAGGTCCTTTTAAAAAATCAGGCCGGGCGTGGTGGCTCACAGCTATAATCTCAGCACTTTGGGAGACTGAGGTGGGAGGATCGCTTGAGCCCTGGTATTTGAGACCAGTCCAGGCAACTTGTAGACCTCGGATCTACAAAAATAAAAAAATTAGCTGGGTGTGGTGGTGCACACCTGTAATCCCAGCTACTCAGGAGGCTAAGGCAGAAGGATCGCCTGAGCTCAGCAATTGGAAGCCACGGTGAGTTGTGGATCGTGCCACTGCACTCCTGGGCGACAGGATGAGACCCGACTCAAAAAAAAAAAAGAAAAATCAGCAAACTAGGTTCCAAAGGCCAGAGCCTGTTTGTGTAAATAAAGTTTTATTGGAAATTCCAACAAGGCACATATACTCCTTGAATTAAAAAAAAAAGTTCCAACAAGCACCTGTCTACTCAAAAACCAAACTCCAGCACCCGCAACACCAAGTGGAATTGTAGGTGTCCACCGCCAGAAGCCACTTCCTCCACCCCATTAAAAAATAAAATAAAATAATAAAGAGTCGCTCCAAATAAGCCGAGAGATGAAAGAGGGATCATTTCGCCGCAGGCTGCCGGGGGTCTCGGAGACCCGGCAGAGCAAGGACGGAAGGAAGCTTGCGGTGGCCGCGACTCCCTTGGCGGCCTCCGACCCGCCCCTCCGCCGGGCCCCACCTTCCGCCGGGCTGGCGGGGGGGGTTCCCGCCCCTTTAAACCCGGAAGGCCGGAAAGGCGCGGGGCGGGGCGGCCGTCGCCAGGGAGACGGACGCGCAACGACGGACCCGGACGGGCCCGCGGACGGCCCCCCGCGCTCGCCGGGATCCCGCTGCCCGCCCGCCATGGCGGACGCGCGCTCGAAGCGCAGCGTGGGAGAGCCCGGGGAGGAGGAGGAGGGCCGGAGGGAGCCGGGGGAGGGCACCGGGCGGGAGGGGGAGGAGGCGGGGGCGGAGCGGGAGTCGAAGGTCCCCGGGCCGTTCGCCGAAGAGGACCTCTGGAAGGCCACGGGCTTCGGGGACAACGACGACGACGACGTGCAGGGCCTCCGCCCGCGCTTTCGCAGCGTGGTCAGCCCCAGCCTGAGCTCGACGCCGACCCCCAGCCCGACGTCCAGCCCGACGCCCAGCGCGACGCCCAGCCCGGCGCCCAGCGCCAGCTCAGCCCGCAGCAGCTCCTCCCACACAAGTACCGCCCCGGCCCGCCCCTGCTCGAGGGCTCTCCCGTCCCCACGGGCAGCCGGTCGCCCATCCCGTGCCTCCGCCGGCCCGGGTGGCGTGTCTGGCTTCTAAACGCCCGCCCGACTCCCCACCCACCCAGACTGTCTGGCTGTCTTCTGCCCAAGGCACTGAACTCTTGGCTGAGGGGTTGTGATGATTCACGAGTTAGGATGTAGGTGATGCGCTTCGTGAAAGTGGAAACTGGTAGCGTTGTCGGGAGTGCTCGTTTTGGGAACATTTCTGCGTGCATTCATGTGCTGATCGCGCGCGCGCGCGAGCGCACACGCACACACTAGCTGGGGTTATTTCTGAAAAGTGCCCCAAGGGTGCTGTGCTACTAAAACAGTCCTGCAGAAAACACAACTGTCTGTTGTGAGTTTAACTTAGCTTCCAGTATTGAAGCCACTCCATTCCCTTCCTTTTTTATTTTTTATTTTGAGTCAGTGTCTCACTCTGTGGCCCAGGCTGGAGGGCATGGCACACTCACCGCCACCGCAGACTCAACCTACTGGGCTCAGGCGATCCTTCCGCCTCAGCCTTCCAAGTAGCTGGAACTACAGGCATGCGCCATCACGCCCGGCTAATTTTTCTTGATTTATTGTAGAGATGAGGTCTCACCAAGTTGCCCAGGCTGGTCTGGAACCTATGGGCTCAGGCAATCCTCTCATCTCAGTGCTGGGATTACAGGCTTGAGTCCCCGCGCCCGGCCTTATTCCCTTCCTTAAAAAGAGAGACAGAGCAGTTACTTAGAGTCGGTTTCTCAAGCTGATATTTTTGGTCTGGGTAATTTTTTTTGCTGCGGAGGATGGAGACTGTCCTGTGCGTTATAGGATGTTTAGAAGCATCCCTGGCCTGTCCCCTTGCTGTGCTAGCAGCACAAGCACTTGTGATGATCAGAAAGTTTCTCCAGTTATTGCCAACGGTTCCTGGGGGTCAGAATTTGAGAATCACTGATTTAGAAAGGAGTGCCTTATTTTTAAATGTTTCATTCAACAGGTTTTCCTAAAATATTTCATACATTTAGGAAAGACATATCTGAAATTAATTTAGTTCGGTAAGAAAATGTTTTCAGTTTTCATATTATTATTTTTTGAAGTTGATAATGTTTACTTTTTGGATAAACATGGTAGAAAATAGAGTACTCACTATATTGCCTAAACTAGTCTGGAACTCCTGGGCTCAAGCAATCCTATAGCTTCCGCCTCCCAAAGAGCTGAGATTACAGGCGTGAGCCACTGCACCTGGCCACCATTGTAATTTTTTTTTTTTTTTTTTGAGTAGGAGTCCCACTCTGTCGCCCAAACTGGAGTGCAGTGGCCGCTCCCGGCCACCGCAGCCTCGACCTGCTGGGCTCCGGCGATCCTTCCGCTTCAGCCTTCCAAGTAGCCGGAACTACAGACGCGCGCTACCACGCTCGGCTACTTTTGATTTATTGTAGAGATGAGGTCTCGCCAAGTTGCCCAGGCGGGTCTCGAACCCACGGGCTCAGGATTCCTTGATTTGTAATTTCTTTTTCTTTTCTTTTTTTTTTTCTTTGAGTCAGGATCTCACTCTGTCATCCAGACTGAAGTGCAATGGCACGAGTACAGCTCACCACAGCCTCGAACTCGTAGGCTCAGATCATTCTCTGTCCTCAGCCTCCCAAGTAGCTAGGACTATAAGAGTGGGCCACCACACCTGGCTAATTATTTATTTCTTATAGAGACAGGGTCTCACTATGTTGCCCAGGCTGGAGATTTGTCAACTTCTAACATAGCTGTTACTTCCCAACTCTCCACTTTGGTAGTTATATAATTTTTAGTTTTTTTACCATTTAAAATTTCAAAGTATTTAAACCTCTACTTCTTGATTTATCAATTTTAGTGCTTATCGACTCTGTTATGGGAAATTAACACATTAATACACTTCTGCTTCCTTCCGTCTCTGCTCTCGCCTTTCTCCCAAGTAACAACAAATTGTATATGTTATATAACAGATTACACTGTAATATATAATATATTCACATAAAGCTATATTACTTTGCCAAGCTTTATAATATTTATTATGTGATTTGCTAATTATAATTAAAGTACTTTGAGTACAGCTTGATTCCAAAAACTTAAAGCCAGTAAGCAATGCTCATAATTTTGTGTTAAGAAGCCAGTAAGATGATTCATGGACAAGAAAATGTAATCCTGTGTCCATGAAACTTGTCTCCTAAAAAGTGAACTTCTCAACTCTCAATTGTTTTAAGCTCTCTTGAGTTTTTCTGAGTTGGCCTCACTTTCTTGATTTCTGAATCGCCTTCTTTCTTTTATTTATTTATTTTTGCTGGAGCAACTCCTCAGGTGAATTTTTCTTTTACTTTTACTTTTTTTTTTTCCTTTTTTTGACTCGGTATTTCACTCTGTTGCCCTGGGTGGAGGACAGTGGCATGCTCATGGCCACCGCAGCTTCGACCTGCTGGGCTCAGACGATCCTTCCACCTCAGCCTTCCAAGTAGCTGGAACTACAGGCACGCACCACCATACCCGGCTAATTTTTCTTGATTTTCGTAGAGATGAGGTCTCGCCATGTTGCCCAGGCTGGTGTTGAACCTGTGGGCTCAGGCAATCCTCTCACCTCAGCCTCCCAAAGTGCTGGGATTGTAGATGTGAGCCACCCACGCCTGGCTTTGAATTTTTCAAGTAGATCTCAGGGGCAGTCAAATTTCTGAGTTCCTGCCTGCATGGAAATTTGTTCATTTTGCCTTCCTATTTTATTTACTAATAATAAGCCTTAGCATGAAAGAGTAGGTTTAAAACCACTTTTCCTCAGAGCTCGTAAGACATTGTTTCGTTGCCTTCTAGTGTCCAGGACTATGGGTCAGTCTGATCCTCCAGCCCTTCTGTGTTTGGTATTTTCCTCCCCTTCATTCTCTCTTCCTCTCTTTAGAACTCTTCCCAGAGGCACTCGAACCCCTTGGAAAGATTCTCCATCTTTCGTAACTTCTCCTTTATGTTTTCAGTGTCCTCAAGATTGTTGATGTTTGCATGCTACTGGACAGCTCTTGTACAGAATTTTTTATTTAGGGATTCATATTTATAATTTGCAAGAACAATGCTTATTCTCTGATGGCTGCTGTTCAAAATAACGACTTTTTTGGTTTTGATTTTACCTTTTTGAGGGCACTATTATATATTAAAGTTCTTCTTTATTCTTTATATTCCTTTCTCCTTTCAGGGTCAGTTCTGTTTATTTATTTTGCTCTTTCCTTTCCATGTTATCGATTATCCTTAAGTGACTGGTAATCTTTGGTTGTCCATTTATTTTCTTATTATTTATTTACTTACGTGAAGGAGACCAGAGCATAAGCTGACAAGGTCCTTGTGTTCTTGGCTTGTGTTGAAGGAACCAAGCCTATACTCCCTCATCTTGGGGCAGATGTGATGTGGGGAGCAGACAAACACTGCCACTGTAGCAGGCCTTGAGTACCCCAGGCTTGTAGGCAGCGGTCTCACCTGGAAGCTCTGCATTCTAGCCAAAGGCAGGTGAGGGGTGCAGCCTGCTGCGTAAATCGTAGTGGGCCTTGAGTACCCCAAGCTCGTAGGCAAGGTCTCGCTTGGAAGCTCTGCATCCAAGCCAAAGGCAGGCTGTGAGGAATGCAGCCTGCTACACGAAGCAGTGTCTTGAATGCCCACACATCGGGTGCACATAGTACAGATAAAGTCTTAGCTACAATAAAGCCCTAGGTACAAAAAGATAAACACAGAACAGCTCGCCTTCTAGTAACAACATAATTCCACTGTGGTTCGCTCATCTCCCCTAACCTTGATTTGTTACTTTATAATAAAGCAAAGCGACATGACGTCAATCACACCTGGCCCAGATGCCTGGCCCAAAAGCTGATATTGCTTGTTTTTACACTAATCCCTTGTACAGCTTTGCCCTAGTTTTGCCCTATATAAGAAGCATGCTAAATAATAAACAGGCTCTCACCTATTGAGGAGAGAGACCTCCCAATCCCACTTGTCTTTCTTTCTCATTCCCTCCCCCCGCCTCAGGCCCCGCTCTGTGGAGGCTGGACCTCCGCACTTACGTATTGGGTCAGAGTCTTACGCTGTCACCCAGGTTGGAGTGCAGTGGCACGATCATACTCACCGTAGCCTTGAACTCCTAGGCTCAGATGATTCTTCTGCCTCAGCCTTGGCTAATGTTTAAATATTTGGGGGGGCTGAGGTCTTGCTTTGTTGCCCAGGCTGGTCTCCTGGATTCAAGCAATCCTCTCACCTCAGCCACCCAAAGTACTGGGATTTCCAGTGTGAGTCACTGCTCCTGGCCCCATTGATATTTATAAATGAGTGGAATTCCCCTGCAGCTGACTGGTTCTGTTTCCTAACAGAGCTTGCACAGGAGAGTTGAAAGTGATTCCTGTACAGAGGGTGGGGCTAACAGCCTCTTCCAGAGGAGTGTCTGGGAGAGGAGCGGCTGATCTGGGCAACTCCACTATTACTGCTGTTAGGATGAGGACTCTGGAGGGGCTGGCTGGAGTTCTCAGTGGGTGGAACGTCTCTTACTCCTTTCTCATCCAGTCCTGCCGGGCAAGCCCTGAGTGGACCCGTTCCCTGCTCTACTTCTCTTTCAGGGCTCAGACCTCCCAAGGCGAGTGCCCCCACTATTTTCAGAAAGCACTTCTTTGGGCTTCATTTGGAAATAAAAACCACTGCTGCCGGCTGCCCTGTCTAAGGGGCGAGGAAGGGCCCCGCGACCAGCTGTTCCAAGTTCACTCCTTGACCTATTCTGATGACAGCCCTCAATCCCTCTTCTCTGGCTGAGTCCAGCTAGAAGCATCTCAGGGATCCCCTTTGGAAGAAACTTGCTTACCTCTCTGGTCTTGACCTGAGGTATTCTCTGCTCTGGTTCTCCATCAACCTACAGCCACTTTCTTTTTTCTTCTAAGGACTTCTTCAGTATTACTTGTCTGTTATTGAACCTTTCTTGTTTTCCAGGGTGTTTCTGTTTGTTGGTGTGTTTGTTTAAAGTGCCTGTTATTTCAGTAAGATCTTGGAAAGGAAGGGAAGAAGAATTGTGTACTCAGCTGCCATCTTGACCTGAATTCCTATAATATTATTTCAAATCCATGGGAACTGCTCTTTCCTAGTCAAATTCTTAATTTTTCTCATAAATCTTCCTAAGATGCCTTTTATATGTCATGGCTTTGTCTGGTGAATTTGATGACAGTATGCATGTTTTTTAAAAAATAGGAACTAAGCTGGGCTCGGTGGCTCAGCCTGTAATCCCGTGCCTTTGGGGGCGAGGTGAGTGGATTGCCTGAGCCCGCGGGTTCGAGACCCGCCTGGGCAACTTGGCGAGACCTCATCTCTACAATAAATCAAAAATTAGCCGGGTGTGGTAGCACGTGCCTGTAGTTCCAGCTACTTGGAAGGCTGAGCCCAGCAGGTCGAGGCTGCGGCGGCCGGGAGCGGCCACTGCACTCCAGTCTGGGTGACAGAGTGAGACTCCAACTCAAAAAAAAAAAAAAAAAAAATTAGGAACTAAAAATTTATAAAAATGCAACCCATGTTGGCTCAACTTCTATTTTTAATTGCCTTATTACTATTCTGGTTGAAAATGGGGCCACATTTAGGAAGCAGATGAGTGTAGAGAGGCACTGGTTAGGGAGCCAGACAGCAGCTCCTTGTGATTTTTGAGAGGTTTCTAAATCTTCATAAGCCTCAGTTTCCTTGACAGTAGAAAAGGAAAACTAATACCTGAAATCCTGTGAGTAAAGTAACTACAAGATATGAACTGCTATGTAGTAAGTTGTTAGTGCCTGTTAATTTTATAATTATCCTCTACACAGAATTTCTGAAACATTCTTTGGTGTTGGTTTAAGAAAGGCAAAGGGCCTAAATAAATAATGTATTGAATATTATTATCCTTTTTTTTGACTTGGTGTCTGACTCTGTCATTCAGGCTAGGGTACAGGGGCATGATCATGACTCATTGCATCCTCGACCTCCTGAGTTCAGGAGATCCTTCCACCTCGGCCTCCCAAGTAGCTGGGACTACCAGGCCCGGCAATTTTTTTAATTGCTATTTATTTATTTTTGTAGAGACGAGGTCTCACTATGTCGCTCAGGCTGGTCTTAAATTCCTGGGCTCAACCAATCCTCCCACTTCAGCCTCCAGAAATGCTGGGGTGATAGGCATGAGTCACTGCAACCAGGCTGATTTTTATTAACCATTGAATTGGGAAAAAAATTAAGTGGTGCCTAGAGATTTTTCTTTAGTTTTTCTTTACTCATAGTCCCTATAACTTGTTTCTCTGAGAGGTTAGACAAATAGAAGTCCCTCAGAGACTTGTACAGGTGGCCTCAGTGAGGGAGTTCATTGATACAGGACACAGTCATTTCAGGATTAAAAATACAGCCAGGGGCAGTGGCTCAAGACTGTAATCCCAGCACTTTGGGAGGCTGAGGTAAGGGGATTGCCTGAGCCCACGGGTTTGAGAACAGCTTGGGTAACTTGGCAAGACCTCATCTCTACAATAAATCAGAAAATTATCTGGGCGTGGCAGCATGTGCCTGTAGTTCCAGCTACTTGGAAGGCTGAGGCAGAAGGATCACCTGAGTCCAGCAGGTTGATGCTGGGGTGATTCCATTGCACTCCAACCTGGGTGACAGTGACTCCAACTAAAAAAAAAAAAAAAAAAAATACACAAGCACTTCACTGATGCAATATACCAAGGAACAAAGCATCAAAAAGGAAGATGGAGACATCAGAGAACTGAAAAAGATGGGAAAGCAACAATCTGAAAATTGGCTTGTATGAAAAAAATTTGATAATTTTAGATGGTCCCACAAAATATTTTTTAAATTTTTACAAATTTATTTATTATTTATTTATTTTTTTGAGTTGGAGTGTCACTCTCTCACCCAGGCTGGAGGGCAGTGGCACACCTCTGGGCCACACCGCAGCCTCATCCTGCTGGGCTCTGGCAATCCTTCCACCTCAGCCTTCAAAGTAGCCAGAACTACAGGTGCATGCCACCACGCCCAGCTAAGTTTTTTTATTTATTGTAGAGATGAGGTCTCTCCAAGTTCCCCGGGCTGGTCTCGAACCCGTGGGCTCAGACAATTCACTCGCCTCAGCCTCCCAAAGTGCTAGGATTACAGACTGAGCCACCGAGCCCAGCCTAAAAATATTTTTAAAAATTTAAAAATTTCAGGGTTGGGTGCAGTGGCTCACGTCTGCAATCCCAGTACTTTGGGAGGTCAGAGTGGGAGAATTGCTAGAGCCCAGGAGTTCAAGACCAGCCTAGGCAACATGATGAGACTTCATCTCTACAAAAAATTTAAAAATTAGGTGGCCATGGTGGGGCATATCTGTAGTCCCAGATACTCTGTGGGCTGAGACAGGAGAATTGCTGAGTTCAGAAATCTGAGGCTATGATGAGCTGGGATTGTGCTACTGCACTCCAGCCACCCTGGGTGACAGAGTGAGATTCTGTCTTAAAAAAAAAAAAGAATAAAAAAATTGAAATTCAGGCCAGGCATGGTGGCTCACACCTGTAATCCCAGCACTTTGAGAGGCAGAATTGGGAAGAAGGAGTGAGAAGTGAGAGGCAGAAGTGGGAGGCCAGGGGTTTGAGGCTGAAGTGAGCTATAATCATGCCACTGCACTCCAACCTGGGTGACAGAGCGAAACCCTGTCTCTAAAAAAAAAAGAAGAAAGAAATTCAAAGAGGTGAAGGAGTTCTATTTGAATTTCAAAAAGCAATACTGAAAAATGATATTGTTTACTTGTCACCAGTAACTTATTTAAACTAGTAAAAGTCAATTAATTCCTGTTTTTCTAGCACATCAATGACTCAAATAACTGATTAAATCATTTGTAGAAAGAATAGTTTGTTTAATTGCATTGTATTTAATTTAGCATCAGGTCTTTAAAAAGAGTTTGGATTTTTTTTAGCTGTTGAAAATGAGTAATTTGTTCTCATCTAAATTCGAGTCAATGTTTAAATGCACATTCACCCACTGCCGCCACCACCAGCACACATGTACAGATGTAGTGGTAGTAATTTACTCCCTGAAAAAGAGACAACATGTTTGTTGCAGATCTATTCAAAATAGCAAAAACATGCTACTATGCTGCCTATCGAAGTTGGACTGGATTAAAAAAATGTGGTGCATATACACAATGGAATATTATGCTGCCATATGGACTTCGCAGAAACTTGGATGGATTTAGAGACTATTACATTCAGTGATCTATCACAGAAACAAAGAACAGAGTTCCATATTTTCTCACTCATAAGTGGGCCTTGAACAATTATCATAATACTATAAGAAAGGGATTGGCAGAAGTGGGAAGCTGCCAGGGGCGGGGGAATGGGATTGGCAGTTGAGGGAAACTGCCAGGGGAGAGAGGGGCACACCTCATCAACAAGGAGACCTGCATAATGAACATTTTTGTATACCTAACCCTGAATTGTACCCCAAATCTTTTTTAAAAATTTAAGAAATAAAAGAAATAATATGGTACTGGAAGCCTCTGGGATTTAGAAAGGAATACGTTCCAGAAAATAGACTTGATGCAAACACGCTGTGCTTGACTTTACTGAAGATATAAGAATGGAAGAAAACACTTCAAAGAAAATAAAATCAGATCTTTTATGTGCATTTGTTATTTGTCAAATGTACTCTGTTTAGATCTGCTAACAACTATATTGATATATTCAAAACTAATTTTTTTTCTAAATTTCAGTAGTACTTATGCCAGTGTGTATCCAGGAATTCCAGTATCAGTACAAACAGAAGAAAGTTGGCTTCAAGGATTGTCCAGTAAAAAGCTGCAAAGTGAGTAATTTGACTTTGCTGGAGGAGGTGTTGCTGATTGGAAATATCACAGGTATAAAAGGCCAGTAGAATCCCAGTTGAATCCCAGCCCCAATGCTACCTACCATTATAATGTTGGGCAAGTTACCTAACCTCACTGAATCTTGGTTTCTTCATCTCTTGATAAATCATATTGTCATGAGATTGTTATCAAGATCAAAATGAGATGAAATATTTAAACTCCTTGAAACTTAATACTCATGTATATTCAAATCAATCAATAATCTGCCATTATATTTTTTGATATATAACTTTTTTTTATTATAGAAGTAACATGTGCACACTTTTAAAAATGTCAAACCACTGAGAAACAGATAATGCAAAATTTTGGCCAGGTGTGGTAGCTCATGCCTGTAATCCCAGCACTTTGAGAGGCTGAAGCAGGAGGATCGCTTGAGACAGGATTTTGAAACCAGCCTGGGTAACAGAGGGAGACCTTGGGTCTCTACAAAAAAAATTTTAAAATTAACTAGGTGTGCTAATGTATGCCTATGGTCCCAGCTACTTAGGAGGCTGAGGCAGGATCATTTGATCTCAGGAATTCAAGGCTGCAGTGAGCTATAATTAAAACATGCACTCGACTGGGCTCAGTAGATCAGCCTGTAATCCCAGCACTTTGGGAGGCCGAGGAGAGTGGATTGCCTGAGCCTGTGGGTTCCAGACCCTCCTGGGCAACTTGGTGAGACCTCATCTGTACAACAAATAAAAATTAGCTGGGTGTGGTAGCAAGTGCCTGTAGTTCCAGCTACTTGGAAGGCTGAGGTGGAAGCATCGCTGGAGCCCAGCAGGTTAAGGCTGCAGTGGCTGGGAGCGTGCCACTGCACTTCAGTCTGGGTGACAGAGTGAGACTCCAACTCAAAAAAAAAAAAGCAAGAAACAAAACATGCACTCCAGCCTGGGTGACAAAGCAAAACCTTGTCCCTAAAAATAAAAATAAGTAAATATATAATACATTAGATTATGTAAGCACTAAGGAGAAAAATAAAGCAGGGAGGGGGATGGAAAGAGTCGGGGTGGGAGGGCTGCACACTCACACAGGGTACCCAGACATCTTCTCGGAGAATCTGAGATATTTGAGCAAAGACCCAAGGATGTGAGAAAATGAGCCACAGAGCTCTCAAGGGAAGAGTGTTCTGGGCAAAGGGACCAGCAAGTGCCTCCTTCTAGAACAGAAGAAGCCTGTGTGACTGAAATGGAGTAAGCAAGGAGGAGAATATTAAGGGATGGGGCCAAAGACATAATGAGGAACGAGTTTTTCTTGAGGGGAGAGAAGCAGGAAGTCACTGGAGGATTCGCGGGGAGGAATAACAATCCAACTTGTACTATAGTGACTGCTGACCGCAGAGAAAAGATGGTGGCAGCAAAGGCCCAAGAACTGATCCTGCAACCCTTCTCTAAGTTAGGGACATGAGAAGGAGACTGAAAAAAAAAATCCAATGACATAGAAGGAATACCAGGAAAGAGTTGTGGGTGCCAAGAAAGAAAGGGTCTCAAGGAAGAGGGAATGATGAGCTGGGTCAGATGCTATGTAGTGGCAGGAGAGGAGGACTGACAACTGACTACAGGATTTAGTGTATGGAGGTCCTTGGTGATGGGGATAGAACCTGCTTCAGGGTCACTATGGGGATGCCAGTCTGACAAGTGGGCTCAAGGGAAGGTGAGAAGGGAATTGAAATAAATGTTGAAGAGATGGAATTCTACCCTCCCTCCCATTGCATTGCTAAGCTTTTAGTGGCACGGTGGCATAACTAATGCATAAACAGGGTCTTATTATTATTATTTTTTTGAGTCCGAGTCTTACTCTGTTGCCCAGGCTGGAGTACAGTGGCATGCTCACGGCCACCAAAGCCTCGACCTGCTGGGTTCAGGTGATCCTTCCACCCCAGGTTTCCAAGTAGCTGGAACTACCGGCATGTGCCATCATACCTGGCTAACTTATGTCTCACCAAGTTGCCCAAGCTGGTCTCAAACCCCTGAGCTCAGGCAATCCTCTTGTCTCAGCCTCCCAAAATGCTGGGATTACAGACTTGAGCCACTGCGCCTGGCCAAACAGGGTCTTATTTTTAAAAAGTCAAAAAATGCAAATCAAGTAATAGTATATTTTGATAATTGCCCCCAATGTCAGAGGTCACCACTATTACCATTCTGGTATGTATCTTTCCAAATCTTTTACTAAGGTTTTACATCCGTACAGACATATAGACAGTAGTTTGACTCTTTTTGTTGGCTGCTGTTGTGACTTGAATAATATCACACTCAATATGTTGTTCTCCTTGCTTTTTCACTTAACATTATGCCCTGGAAATTTTGCCGGGTCAGTAAATACAGATCTTCCTCATTCATTTTTTTCATTGTTTATGTCTTCCTTTTTTTTTTGAACTCTGTCACCCAGATGCAGTGAGTGGCACCATCATGATTCACCACAGCCTCAATCTCCTGGACTCAGGTGATCCTCCTCCTCAGCCTCCTGAGTAGCTGGGACCACAGGTGTGTACCACCATGCCCAGCGAATTTTTAAAATTTTTTGTAGAGACAAAGCCTCATTATGTTGCCCAGGCTGGTCTTGAACTCCTGGGCTCAAGTGGTCCTACTGCCTTGGCCCCCACATAGTGCTGGAATTACGTTCGTGAGTCACCGGGCCCTGCCTTCCTCTTTCATTTTAATTGTTACATAATAGTACACAGTATAAATGTGCAATTATTTATTTAAAGATCCTCTAACTGATACATAAAGTTTTTCCCAGATTTTCACTTCCACAGTGTTACAGTAGGCCTCCCCCTCTCGAATATCTCTCCGAGACATGCCAAGAAAATGGCCTTGCTGAGTGCATTTCAATCATGACCTTCCTCAAGAACTGACCCAATATATGCTTCCTCCAAAAGGGTGCTGAGACTACTCTTTTCCTAACCTTCCTGGTATTTGAAATTGTCCCTCTTTTAAATTTTGAGTCTGGTAGATGAAAATTATACAGTATCGTTATTATTTTGTTTAATATTCCTTGATTACTAGTGAGGTTGGGCTCCTTGTTATGATATACATATATATATATATTTTTTTTTTTGGCTGCTTGAATACCTTCTTTGAATTAAACAAACAAATGTTCATATCTTTTGCACATTTTCTTATTGGGTTGTCTTACCTTTGTTTCTTTTCTTTATTTCCTTCTCTTTTTTTTGGAGGCAGCTCTTTACATGTCTGTAATATTTCTTTGAATGTTGCATATGTTGCAAATTTTTCCTCCCACTTTATCTTTTATAGTTGCTTGTGGTAGTTTTTTTGTTATATTTTAAATTTGTTAAACTTTAAATATAAATTTAAAGTTTTTATGTAAATAGGTATTTCCTTGTGACTTTTATATTTTGTGGCTTATTGAAGAAGCCCTTCCCTAACTCAAGATTATAAGCATGTTTTCCTATATTTTTCAATAAAACTTCTGGGATTTTATTATTTACTTTTAGCACCTTGATCAAAATTGACTTTACTTTTGGGGACTGGCTTGAGAAAATAACCATCTTTTTTCTCCAAAAATTTTGTCCCAGTATTATTCATTAAATAGTCCAACCTTTCCCCCTCTGCCTCAAAATGGTATCTTTATTCTATACTAAATTATCATATATGTGTTATACACACACACACACACACACACACACACACACACAACACACACACGGAAATATGCTGTTCCACTGAACTACTAACATTTTCCTATACCAATATCACATTGTCTTAACTTGTATAGCTTTACATACTTAATATATGATAAAACCAATTTTGTCCTTCTTATTTCTTTCCAAAATATTATTTCCAGATCTTTTTGGACATTTGCTCTTCCAAAAGTATTTTAGAATCAATCTGTCAAATTCCATTGAAAAACTCCATTAGGCTGGGCTCGGTGGCTCAGCTTGTAATCCCAGCACTTTGGGAGGCTGAGGCAAGTGGATTGCCTGAGTCCGCAGGTTCAAGACCCACCCGGGCAACCTGGTGAGACCTCGTCTCTAGAATAAAATAAAAAATTAGCCAGGCATGTTAGCCATGCCTGTAGTTCCAGCTACTTGGAAGGCAGAGGTGGAAGGATCGCCGGAGCCCAGCAGGTTGAGGCTACGGTGGCTGGGAGCATGCCACTGCACTCCAGTCTGGGAGACACAGTGAGACTCCAACTCAGATTATAAAAAAAAAAAAGAAAAAGAAAAACTCCGTCAAAATTACACTGACTGTATAGATTAATTTAGGAATAATTGATATCTTTTTAATATTGCCTTCATTTTAATACTGTCTTGATTTTTAATAGTGCCTTGTTTTGCAAGAACCCAGTGTACTTCTCCATTTTTTCAGAACTTTATAGATCAGATTTACATGATATTTAGATGAGACTTTGGACTTTGACTTTAAGGTTTATGCTGGAAAAGTTAAGACTTTAGAGACTGTTGAGATGGAATGAATGTATTTTGCATGTGAGAAGCATATGAATTTTAGGTAGGGAAGAATGCTATAATCTGAGTGTTGGTGTTCTCCCCAAATTCATATGTTGGAACCTAATCACCAATGTGATATCTTAGGAGATGCAGCCTCTGGGAGGTGATTAGGTCATGAAGGCCCTCATGAATGAGATTATCACATTTGTTTATTTATTTTTGAATTGGAGTGTCGCTCTGTCGCCCAGGCTAGAGTGCAGTAGCATGCTCACGGCCACCCCAGCATCGACCTGCTGAGCTTAGGGACAATCCTTCTGTCTCAGCCTTCCAAGTAGCCAGAACTACAGGTGCACACTATTGCTCCTGGCTAATTTTTGATTTATTGTAGAGACAGGGTCTTGCCAAGTTGCCTGGGATGGTTTTGTACCCTCAGTCTCAGGCAATCCACTCGTCTTGGCCTCCCAAAGTGCTGGGATTACAAACTGAGTCACCAAACCCAACCAGATGATTGCCTTTATAAAAGAGGCCCAGAGAGCCACCTTGCTTCTTCCACTCTGTAAGGGCACAGTGAGAGGACACCACCTATGAACTAGGAAACAGGCTCTTATGAGACGTCGAGTCTTGGTGCCTTGATCTTGGCCTTCCCAACTCCAGAACTGTGAAAATAAATTTCTGCCATTTTTTTTTTTTTTGAGTTGGAGTCTCACTTGGTCGCCCAGACTGGAGTGCAGTGGCCGCTTCTGGCCACCACAACCTCGACCTGCTGGGCTCTGGCGATCCTTCCGCCTCAGCCTTCCAAGTAGCCAGAATTACAGGCATACGCTACCATGCCCAGCTGATTTTTTGATTTATTGTAGAGATGAGGTCTTGCTGCCCAGGCGGGTCTCGAACCCGCGGGCTCAGGCAATCCACTCACCTCAGCCTCCCAAAGGCGCAGGATTACAGGCTGAGCCACCGAGCCCAGATCTGCCATTTATACGCTACTCAGCTTAGGGTATTTTGTTATAGAAGCCCAAATGGACTCAGATAGCAGCGTATCACAGATATCTTTCCCTGTCGGGATTGATTGATCTAATTCTTTGAAATTACTGCATAATATTTCCTCATATACAGTTATTGTGACTTATGTAATTGTTACAGCCTGACCAGTTCTTATACCCACTGCCCAGAAAAACCAAAACCAATGCAGCAGTTACCATGGAGAAAGTTTAATATTGTAAATCTGCTGAGTGAGGAGGTTGGGACATATTACACAAATCACCTCCCCCAGAATTCAGAGGATAGGGTTGTTAAAGAAAACTTGGTGGGCAGGAGGATAGGGGCTGCTGATTGGCTGATGATGTGATGAGGCATATCTGGACTGTCTTCTTGTTGTAGAGCCCATTTCTAGGAGGATGTGTCACAGGACCAGTGGAGCCAGTTTCCTGATATGTGTTCTGGGCCTGGGTGGGGCCTCAGGTTCATCAGAGTGCAAAGTCTGAAAAATCTCAAATACCTCTCTTGGGTTTTACAACAACTGCTATCTATAAGGCAAGTCCCATGACCATCAGGTACTATACCCTGGACAGAGATCTCAGGCCCACTCCAGGGGAGTATGTGTTGATCATCCTTGCCAGGCAACTTCCCCCCTTCCTAGGGGTCAGGACATGGAGATGATTAATTGCTCTTTATTGGAGTGAAAGCAAACTTAGAAGCAACAGATGTATTCATGTCTAACCATAGCTGCAGCTTTTCAGGGCTCAGGTCTCTTCTACAGCTTTGACCCGATATTAATTTTATATAGGCAGTTTCATGGTAAATCAGATTACGAGACATTTCAGGGTTGTTCTTGTTTTGTTTTGTGCTGGTTTTTGAGCTCTTCTCTATAACAAATGATGTTTTAATGAAAATCTTCGTGCATTTAAAAAAAAAGATCTGATTCAACATTTGTGTTGGACAAAATGCCTAAAACATGTTTAAACTTTTTTCAGATACTCCACATTGCTGCCAACTCCCCCACAATAGATTAACTTCTGAAACCTGTCTGTCTCTCCAACAGCAACCCCTGCTGCCCAGCCTCAGGGGGAAAATGAGTCCCTCGCATTTCTGTAGTCTCCTTCCTTTGCCTCCATCCCATTGTAGGTTGCTCTGACTGGTCTCTCATCATTCCAGTCCCTTCTGCTTTAAATTGTCTAAACATCCAAAGTTGCTGGTATACTAATGGCCTTCTTCCCTATATCCAGTGCTGCTTTGGAATCTCCAGATACAGTAATCTAGTGGTTTCATTCACTGTCTTGAACAAGAATCCTCAGCGCCCTCCTACCTGAAAAACTTCATACAAAATAACAGACATGGCCAGGCAAAATGGCTTATGCCTGTAATCCCAGCACTTTGGGAGGCCAAGGTAGGAGGATCAGTTGAACCCAGGAGTTCGAGACCGGCCTGGACAACATAGTGAGATGAAACCTCATCTCTACAAAAAATCAAAACTTAGGCACTCATGATGGCACATGTGTATGGTCCCAGCTACTCGGGAGGCTGAGGTGGAAGGATTACTTGAGCCCAGGAGGTTGAGGCCGTGGTGAGCCTTGAGCATGCCACTGCACTCCTGCCTGGGCGACAGAGTGAGACCCCAACTCCAAAAAAAAAAAAAAGACATAAAGTAAGCAGATGGTACTTTAAAAAGTGGAAAACAAAAGACCAGGCATGATTATGACTGAGTAAAATATTCATCCATGTAGTGCAACAGTTCCCGTTATCCAGAGTTTTACATTCCACAGTTTCAGTTACCCATAGTCAACTACAGTCCAAAAATACTAAATGGAAAATTTCAGAAATAATTCATAGGTTGTAAGTTGCATGCTTTTCTGAGTAGAATGACGAAGTCTCACCATCCCACTCCACCTCACCTGGGACATAAATCATCCGCTTGTCCAGCAGAGTCACTTAGTAGCCTTCTTGGTCATCAATTTCTGTGGTATAGCAGTGCTTGTGTCCAGTAAACCTTATTTTACCTTACTTACTTATATATTTCTAGAGTCACCCAGCCTGGAGTGCCGTGGTGCAATCACAGCTCACTGCAGCCTCAAACTCCTGGGCTTAAGTGACTCTTCTGTCCCAGTCTTCCTAGTAGCTGGGAATACAGGCACATACCACCACACCCAGCCTCAAGTAACCCTTATTTTACTTAATGATGGCCCCAAAGCTCAAGAATAGTGGTGCTGGCAACTCGAATATGCCAAAGAGAACCATAAAGTGCTTCCTTTAGGTAAAAATTCTCTACCTGATTAGGAAAGAAAAAAAATTTGTATGCTGAGGTTGCTAAGATCTATGGTAAGAATGAATCTTCTATCTGTAAAATTGAGAAGAAAAAAGAAATTTGTGCATAGTATCTACAGGGTTCGATACTTCTCATAGATTCAGACATTTACCTGGGGTCTTGGAACATATCCCTTGCAGATAAAGGGGAACTATTGTATTCTTGGACTAGAAAGAAATGGGGAGGCTGGGCTCGGTGGCTCAGCCTGTAATCCCAGCACTTGGGGGGCCAAAGCAAGTGGATTGCCTGAGCCTGCAGGTTTGAGACCAGCCCAGGCAACTTGGCAAGACCTTGTACAATAAAATACAAAATTAAGCCGGGCTCAGTGGCTCAGCCTGTAATCCTGCGCCTTTGGGAGGCTGAGGTGAGTGGATTGCCTGAGCCCGCGGGTTCGAGACCCGCCTGGGCAGCGAGACCTCATCTCTACAATAAATCAAAAAAAAAATCAGGTGGGCGTGGTAGCGCATGCCTGTAATTCCGGCTACTTGGAAGGCTGAGGCGGAAGGATCGCCAGAGCCCAGCAGGTCGAGGCTGCGGTGGCCAGGAGCGGCCACTGCACTCCAGTCTGGGTGACAGAGTGAGACTTCAACTCAAAAAAAAATACAAAATTAGCTGGGCGTGGTAGTGCGTTCCTATAGTTCCAGCTACTTGGAAGGCTGAGATGGAAGGATCACCTGAGCCCAGCAGGTTGACGCTGGGGAGGCCGTGAGCGTGCCACTGCACTCCAGACTGGGTGACAGAGTGAGACTCCAACTCAAAAAAGAAAAAAAGAAAGAAAGAAATGGGGAAACATTTTAAAATGAGATACACAGAGTGGCCAATGCTCTCTCTTCATTCCTTATTGTTGATAACATGTTATTTGGAAAAAGGCAATAAATAAATAAATAAACACAGTAAAGGGCACTTATGTTTCCAAAAGATGTATTTTCTTTTACATTCAACTTCTTTTCCTTTTTGTCAAATTGATGACAAATGTACACTCTTTTGACAGAGAAGAAAGCAGACGATGCAGTGATGGAAGTTGAATCTGAATGTCTGGCAGCTAAGATAAGAGGTAAATAGATGCTTGGGCCGTCCCCTTCTGCTGGCAAAGGTCAACTACCAGTAGGGAACAACCTTAACTTGCACGGAGCCCATCTGCTGCAGAAAAATCACTCCCCTAAGAATGTATGCAGAAGCCAGGCATGGCAGCACACCAGTATTTCCAGAGGCTGAGGTAGGAGGATTGCTTGAGCCCAGAAGTTCAAGGCCAGCCTGGGCAACACAGGGAGACCTGGTCTCTTAAAAAAGAAGGAGGAGGGAATGTAGGGGTTCAGGGCACTTAAACAACATGTGTGTGATGGGCTGGGAGGGTGGATGGGGGAAGGTGGACTGTGCTGCACAAAGGTTTTAAGTATTTCTTATACGTCTCTCCTCTCTTCAGAAAAATGGGTAGTTAATCCAGAGGAGCCAGAACTAAATATTTTATATGAGCTGGAGGTAAGAATTGTTTATCACACCAACTAGTGCACTGTTCTCATGGTAAAAGTCACATATTCAGCCTTCAATTTTTTTTTTCTCTCGCTTTTAAAATTTAGTTTAAGGACGACTTCCTAACGTTGTTTGAGCCTTCCCTGAGAACGTTACCCAGCATTGGGCCACCATCCATTCTGGCATACAAAGAAGAGAGCTCTAATTTAAGCATTAGCTTCAAGGTGATCTTAATTCATATTTTTATTATTAAACACTTTTATTTAACTTTGCTTATTAATATTTTTTATTAAATATTTTTTAAATGGCATGAGAACCAGAGAATGATTTGCACAATAGACAATGAACATCCTCTAAAGGAGAAAAAAAAAGTCGAAGAGCCCAATTACTTAAAATAGCACTTGGGGTGGCTATGTTTGTTTCCCAGGGCTGCTGTAACAAAAAACCATAAACTGGGCGGCTTAAAACAACAGAAACTTACTGTCTGATGGTTCTGGAGGCCAGAAGTTCAAAATCAGGGTATTGACAGGAGCAGCCTGCAGGGGGAGCCCTTCCTTGCCGCTTCCTAGCTTTTGGGGGTGGTCCTCAGTCCTTGGCTTGCGGCTGTATCGCTCCGATTTGGGCCTCGGTTGTCCTGGCATCCTCACTGTGTCCAAACTTCTCTCCTTTGTAAGGACACAGTCATATTGGATTTGGGTCTTCTCTAATGACCTCATCCTAACTCAATTAATTTCAAAGACTGTATTTCTAAATAAGGTCACGTTCACAGGGACCAGGAGTTAGGACCTCAAACATACCTTTTTGAGGGACATAATTCAATCTGTAATGGGGTTACAAAGCCTGGAAACCTAGGTGAACGTTTGTCGTATTTGATCATGTTAAGCGACCAATTAACGCCTATGCTTGACAGGCGAGAGAAAGGTTGCCCTAGTAATTCCAACAGGATGGTGCACCATCCCACACTCCCAGAGTGACTGGGGTCTGACGGGTAGAATGATTTTTCCACATCTAGATTGGATGCCATGACCATGTGGGGAGAACTTCCTACTCCCTGGACCTGAACCCTCTTGATGACTTCCTGGGTATGACAGAAGTGCAAATCTGTTCATTGACAGTAAGAGATGGATGCATGTGTAGGACTGATGGAAATGCTGGATGGATGTACTGACGTGGTCTCCAGGGCCATTTTCTACAGCAAGTGGAACTCTGCGATGCTCATGAGGGGCAATGCTTGAAATATAACATGAATTGTAATATCTATAAGCACTCACTGTCTATATTTACCCAACTTTCTAATCTTTATGGTCACTCAATAGACTCTTCAGGCCGAAATTCTTTATTGAAACACAGCACCTTCAACCAGGCGCCGTGGCTCACACCTGTAATCCCAGCACTTTGGGAGGCCGAGGCAGGAGGATTGCTTGAGCCAAGGAGTTTGAGACCAGCCTGGACAACATAGCAAGCCTCGTCTCTAAAAAAATAATCATAATAATTAGCTAAGCGTGGTAGTGTGCGCCTGTAGTCCTAGCTACTCAGGAGTCTGAGGTGAAGGATTACCTGAGCCCAGGAGTTTAAGGCTATAGTGCGCCATGATTGTGCCACTGTACTCCGACCTTAGCAACAGAGCGAGAGCCTAACTTACAAAACAGAAAAAAGAAACAGCACTTTCTCTTTTACTTTATTTTTTTTCTCTCTCTCTGAAGGATGAAGAGGAGTTGTCACCCCCTGAGTGTGAATTTTGTGGAAGCAATCTAAGAGCATTTTTTTCCAATGTGGACGTTTGCTCTGAACCAATAAAATGTGTAAGTTCTAAAGTAGTTCTAAAATAGTGTTATTTTTAAACATACATAGTACTTTCTCCTGCATCATTCCCCTGCATTGCCATCTTCTAAAGAATTCTGTGTTAGCAGTCAGAGAAATGCAAATCACAACTGCAGTGGGATACCTCTTCATACCCACTAGGGTGGGTATAATTAAGAAGACAGATAATAACAAGTGTTGGTGAAAATACAGCAAAATCAGAACCCATGTGTGGCGCTGAGGAGGAATATAAAATGGTGCAGTCACTTTGGAATAAAGTCTGGCAGTTAACAAAAAGCTAAACATCTAGTAACTGTACGACCCAGCAATTCCATTCCTAGGTTTATGCCCAAGAAATTGACAAAACATGTCCACACAAAAACTCACGCAACACGTTCATACCAGCATGATTCTCAATAGCCAAAAAGTGGAAGCAACCCAGTTGTTCATCATCTGATAAATAAAATGTGTATCCATTACAGCAATACATCATTCAGCCATAAAAAGAAATATAGCTGGGTATGGTGGCTCAAGCCTGTAATCCCAGCACTTTGGGAAGCTGAGGTGAAGGGATTGCTTGAGGCCATGCGTTCGAGAACAGCCTGGGCAACTTGTCGAGACCTCATCTCTACAATAAATTAAAAATAAAAAATTAGCTGGGCATGGTAGCACGCACCTGTAGTTCCGGCTATTTGGAAGGCAGAGGCAGAAGGATTGCCTGAGCCCAGCAGGTCAAGACCGGGGTGGCCGTGAGTGTGCCACCGTACTCCAGGGGAGATGGAATCAGTCTCCAACTCAAAAAAAGAAAGAAATATGAGGTACTGAAATGTGAATGAGTCATGAATACATTATGCTAAGTGAAAAAAGTCAGTCGTAAAGTTCTACATGCTGTATGGTTCCATTTATATAAACTAAAGGCTAAAGGATATGCAAATCTGGAAAGACAGAAAGTAGATTAATGGTTGCCGGGGTGAGGGTGGGGGACTGGGAGGAGGAGAAGATGGGAAGTGACTGACAATGAGTATAAGTTTCGTGTTCTAAGATTGATAGGCTGAGTGCGGTGGTTCAGCCTGTAATCCCACCGCTTTTGGAAGCCAAGGCAGGAGGATTGCTTGAGACCAGGAGTTCAAGACCAACATGGGCAAAAAAGCAAGACATTGTCTCTACAAAAATAAAACAATGAGCCAGGTGTGGTGGTGCATGCCTATGGTCCAGCTACTTGGAGGCTGAGGTGAGAGGATCACTTGAGCCCAGGAGTTGGAAGTTACAGTAAGCTATGATCGCACCACTAAATTCCAGCTTGGCGACAGTGTGACTCCTGTCTCTACAAAAAATAAAAATTTAATAAATAAATAAATAAGATTGCTTGTGGTGATGGTTGTACAATCCTGTGAATATACTAAAACCAATAAATGATACCTTTTAAATGGGTGAATTGTATGGTATGTGAATTATATCTTAAAGCTGTGACCAGAAAGAGTTAAGACAGATTGCTATCCAAATCCCATTAGTTGCTTTTGTCTCCTTGAAACATCTTCAGCTAGGACTAATGAGATGAAAATGACATGTTTTTCAGACTTCCTGCTGTATTTCTTTCCAAAATCTGATTGACTATATTTATGAGGAAGGAAAAAAAACCGAGAGCCCTAAAACTGAAAAAATTTGTATCAACCCTCACGCAGCCCACGGCAATGAAGTCGACAGGCTCAAGGCAAAGGAAAAAGCCTTCCGGAGGTAACCTTGAGCCTGTAATATTGAAATTCAGAGAGGCCAGTGTCACTGGAGAGCTTTCTGTAAAATGTACCCCTTTTTTAAAAAATACATAATTTTGAAGATGTATTCCCTGTGAAGAAATAAAAATTGGACAAAGCAAACCTATTACAATTCCTGGTAGATGTCATGAAACTCAAAAGCTCCCAGAAACTCAGTCAACTCACTGGTTTTAAGTTGAAATTTGCCAATCCTAAATTATCGAGGCAATTCAGAATTCCTGTATTGGAGAAATTTGTCCAATAAACAGAAGAGAGCTGGGCATGGTGCCTCATGCCTGTAATCCCAGCACTTAGAGAGGCTGAGGCAAGACAACTGCCTGAGCCCAGGGGTTCAAGACCATCCTGGAAAATACGGCAAGACCTCATCTCTATAGTAAATCAAAAAATTATCCTGGAGTGGTGGTTCGCACCTGTAGTTCCAGCTACTTGAGAGACAGACTGAAGGATTGCCTGAACCCAGCAGGTCAAGGCTGCAGTAGCTGTGAGCACTGTACTCCAGCCGGGCGACCGTGAAACTCGACTCAAAAAAACCTCCAAAACAAAAACAAACAAAAAGTTAGCCAGGCATGGTGGCACGCTTGTAGTCCCAGCTACTTGGGAGACTGAGATGGAAGAATCGGTTAGGTCCAAGAGTTCGAGGCTTTGGTGATCTGTGATTGCACCACTGCACTCCAACCTGGGCGAAAGAGTGAGACTCGGGCTCAAGAAAAAAAAAAAAAAAAAAGAATAGAGACCCCTCTGGCTCTGATGAGATAGTCTGGATTCACAAGTGATAATTGGTCAAACTGGCAAGAGGAGGCATGTTGACATTTGTAGTACACTGGTTTTGGTTTGTTTGTTTGTTTGTTTTTTTTTGGAGTTGGAGTCTCCCTCTGTCGCCCAGGCTGGAGTGCAGCGACACGGTTATGGCCATCACAGCCTCTACCTGCTTGTCTCAGGCGATCCTTCCACCTCAGCCTTCCAAGTTGCTGGAACTACAGGCACATGCTACCAAACTCAGCTTATTTATTGATTAATTGTAGAGACGAGGTCTCACCAGGTTTCCCAGGCTGGTCTTAAACCCCTGAACCCTTGAGCTCAGGCAATCCTCTTGCCTCAGCCTCCCAAAGTGCTGGGATTACGGCTTGAGCCACTGCGTTGGGCTGTGTAGTACACTGTTTTAAGCTTCAACTACATTTCAGGTTTACACATGTTATTTTTTGATTTTGTAGAAAACAGGAGCGACAAATAGCCAGATATTTTCCAATAATATCAAACGACCAGCCTAATTTCACTGAGGAAGGTGAGTTCATCAACGCTGGTGGTGTATACCTGCTGGCTGTGCAACGTCAGAAAGGTCAGATGTTTGACCATGAGATAAAATGGGTGTATTTAAAACCGTATTGAGAAATTTTATTTCTAAGTACAGTGAAACCTACATTAGTCAAAATGAGTCAAAAAATCTGGTATTTTCAGTCATCTGGCTTTTGGTGTTCTTAGTTGTCATCTCATTGCTATTACTGGTTGAAATAAATTAACAACATCTATAGAGCACTTTACCGATAGCTCCAGAGCGTTTTCATATTCTTTGCCTCTTGTTTTATTAAGCACACTTTCCATTCTGTTTTCAAGCTTGGGTATGGAAAATCTGCCAAAAGTAAATCATTGGCCAGGTATGGAGGCTCACACCTGTCATCCCAACACTTTGGGAGGCTGAGGCAGGAGGATTGCTTGAGACCAGCCTAGGCAGCATAGCAAGACCTTGCCTCTACAAAAAAGAAAATTAGTTGGGCATGGTGGCACTAGCCTATAGTCCCAGCTACTTGAGAGGCTGAGGCGGAAGGATCACCAGAACCCAGGAGATTGAGGCTGTGGTGAGCCGTGATCGTGCCACTGCACTCCAACCTTGGTGAAAGAATGAGACTCCGACTCAAAAAAGAGAAAAAAAAAAAAGTCTCTTCATCTGTAAAATGGAAGTAATTTTTTTAAAGATGATGAAAAATGTAAATATTAAAATGTCTTATGAATCCATGCATTTATAATTGGGTTTGAAATTTTATTTTAGAGGAGAGGTTTTAGAAAATTTAAAACATATATGTACTGTCATGTGATTCTTTTTCCATTAGATCCAAAGCGCATGAAAACAATTTCTTATCAACTTTCCATGAATATTCCAGAACCAGAAATAAATGATGACATACTATGTGATTTTCAGCTTAAAAACAGTAATATGTCCATTGTTTGCTGTGATTCTAGGATAGCATGTGGAAAGGTAATTAACTTGTAATTTTCTAATTTACCATTTTTTAAAAAATCAGTTTTACTTAAAATTGTAAAAACTCTCGTTCAGCTTGACTACATGATACATTTAACTATTTGTCAAAAAGAATTGGCATGGATTTAGCCTTTTAAATCTAACTAGACTTTATAACACTGTCTTGTGTTTTGGCTTAATGTTTTGGTTAAAACTTTTTTACTTTAAAATGTTAGTGTTGCACATTAAAGAACATTAATTAAAAAGAAGGGAAGAAAACTACCAAAAGTCCCAATCGCTTCCCCCAAAACATTAGCATTTCAATATTTTCTAGATGTATACTGACCAATATGGTAACAATACTGCATATGACTATTTAAATTTAAATTAATCAAAATGAAATAAAATTTAAAATGTAATTCCTCAGTCATACTAGAACTTTCTCACGACCTAGGTAGCTGCACATAAGTAGTGGCTACTATACTACAGTGAAAATATAGAAGATTTTTGTTGTAATCAAAAATTCTGACTGGTCACAGTGACTCACACCCATATTCCCAGTAGTTTGGGAGGCCGAAGCGGGAGGACTGCTTGAGTCCAGGAGTTGTTTGAGTTGAAGTCTCACACCGTTGCCCAGACTGGAGCACCATGGCATGCTTATGACCACCCCAGCATCGACCTGCTGGGCTCCGGCGATTCTTCCACCTCAACCTTCATTGGCACCAGAACTATAGGCCCGTGCTACCATGCCCGGCTAATTTTTTATTTTTTATTTTTTTTATTGTAGAGATGAGGTCTCACCAAGTTGCCTGGGCTGGTCTCGAACCTGCAGGTTCAGGCAGTCCACTCGTCTCAACCTCCCAAAGTGCTGGAATTACAGGCTGATCTACCGAGCCATGCCAAAAAATAAATTATTCTTAAAAGTTCTATTAGATAACACTGTTCTAGACATTTTCCCTTGCATAAGTTTTTGTTAACATACTTATAATTGTATCATATATGTAATTTTTGTTTTATAATCTAATTGTAAAAATAATTTTTCTGTGAGTTTATATTAACATTATTTTAGTAGCTATGTAATTTTTCTTATAGTGTATTTCATGATATAGACATACAGGTTATTAACTATTTTTTTTTGCTATACAAGGAGGGACCCCAAAAAACCCAGAATTATCTTTTGGAGGGTGGGCCCATTGTAGTACAGACTTCTAAGTAAGTATTCTCGGAACCCATTGGTATCAGTGTACCAGCTAGTGTTGTTGTGAGAGGCTGTGTTTGGCTTCAGTGAAATTTTTTGTGGCAAACAGGTGACTATTTCATTCCCAATGACAACGCATCTGCCCATACCATGCTGAGTGTTCAGCAGTTTTTGACTAAAAATGACATGACCCCCATGCCCCACCCTCCCTATTCACCCAATCTTGCCCCAAGCAACTTTTTTTTTTCCCCAAAGAAAAAAGTTCTCAAAGGGAAATGTCTTGCTGATTTGGAAGAGGTGAAACAAAAAAGAGCAGAAGCACTCAAACGCAACAAAATTGATGAGTTCAAAAATTGTTTTGAGCAGTGGAAAAAGTGTCTTGATAGGTATATTGCATCAGACAGAGAGTACTTTGAAGGTGACTAATTTAAACATGTAAGAATATATGCACAAGTTTTAAATCAATTCCAGTATTTTATGTAGAAACAAAGTTTTCCTATGTTGGCTGGTCTTGAACTCCTGGGCTCAAGCAATCATCCCATCTCAGCCTTCCAGAGTTCTAGGATTACAGGTGTGAGCCACCGTGCCTGACAGAAGAGTAAATATTTTTAAAATGACATTCTTCCCAAAGTGATCTGTAGATCCAGCACAGTCATGTCAAATTATAACAAGATTGCATATTTGTGTGTATTGGGGGAAGGGAAGTCTTGACAACTTGATTCTAAAAATGTTTATGGAAACATGAAGAATCTAGAACAGCTAAAACACTCTTGAGGAAGGAGAAGAATGTGCTTGCGAGATATGAACATCTGTTGCAAAATATAGTAATTAAGACATGTACAGAATCAGACTTATACATACATGAATATCTGATTTATGACAGCAGTGACACTGCACAGTAACAGAAAGGATGGTCTTTTCAATACATAGTGCTAGGACAATTGGGTACTCATTTTTAAAAAAAATAAAATTGAGGCCATTACCTCACACCATATGTAAAAATCAATTTCAAGCAGATTAAAGATCTAAATATGAAATATAAAACCACAAAGATTTTTAAATACAGGAGAATAGCTTTACTCAGGTTAAGGAAAGATTCACTGACAGATGGAAAAAAGCAACATTCATAAAGAATTTGATAAATTTTTATAAAACAAAATGAAAAAATCAACCTATTAGAAAAGTGAGGCCAAAAAAAATTTGAACAAACACTTCTCAAAAAAGAAAATTCAAATGGTCAACCTCATTAGCAACCTGAGAAATTGAAAACTCAAACTACAGTTAGAGATCAGTACTTACCAATCATGTCGAAAAGTGTAAGATCTAGTAATACCAGGTTTTGGAAAGGATACAAAGCAAATGTACCTATTATTTGCTGCAAATGAAAGTGTGAATTGGCACAACAATTTGGAAATCAATTGGGGATTACCTAGTAAAGAGGAATATAGGCATATCTTGGGATCCAGCAACTGCATCTCTGGGTGTAATATCCTAGAAATACACACGCATGCGTAGAAAATGTTGATAGTATCATTGTTATGGGTTTTTTTGAGTTGAAGTCTCACTCTGTTGTCCAGGTTGGAGTGCAGTGGCATGCTTGTGATCATTGCAGCCTTGACCTGCTGGGTTCAGGGGATCCTTGCACCCCAGCCTTCCAAGTCGCTGGAACTACAAGCATGTGCCACCATACTCAGCTATTTTTTTGATTTATTGTAGAGATGAAGTCTCACCAAGTTGCCCAGGCTGGTCTCGAACCCCTGAGCTCAGGCAGTCCTCTTGCTTTGACTTCCTAAAGTGTTGGGATTACAGGCGTGAGCCACCGCACCCGTGTATCATTGTTTACAATTACCAAAAACTGAAAGCCTGACATGATGGCTCACACCTGCAATTCCGGCACTTTGGGAGGCCAAGGTGTGAGGATTGCTTGAGCCTGGGAGTTCAAGACCAGCCTGGGCAACACTGGGAGACCTCACCTCTACAAAAAAAATCAAATAATTAGCTGGTATGGTGGCACATGCCTGTAGTCTCTGGTACTCGGGATGCCGAGGTAGAAGGATTGCCTGAGCCCGGAATGGGAGCTGCGGTTAGCTGTGATCATGTCTGCCTTCCAACCTAGGCCACGGAGTAAGATTCTGACTCCAACAACAACACGAAGCCCAAATTTACATTAACAATAGAATGAATAAATAAATAGTAATGAATTCATATGATGGAATAATATACACAAATGGAAATGATTGACTACAGGTACATACTGGAACATGTATGAATCTTTCAAACATAATGTTGACAGAGAAGACATAAAAACACATCATGTATATTCCATTTATGTAAAATTCAAAAATAGGAAAAATGTTTATAAATAATGAAAGTACAAAGAGAAGCAATGACATCACTATGAAATCAGGCTGGTGCCTGAGTCTGGCAAGGAGGGTGTTGACACTGGATTGGACACATCGGGTTGGGGTTTCTAGAGTGTGAGCACTGTTTGATTTCTTGACCTCGTGGTGATTGTATGCATGTTTACTTCATAATTACTCACGAATGAAATAGGATATTTTAGTGACATCCGAGTATTGTACATTTCATAATTTTCAAAAGTGAAAACATATATTAGCTTCCAAAAATAAATGACAGAGTTTACATAACATGCAGTTTGTTTCATTGTTTAGCCCTAGAAATTCATGTATCCTTTTTAGTACAATTCAAGATTAGAAATAAATAGAATTAAAATGAATCTTCAATTTAGTATAAGATATTGTAGGATAAAAATTCACTTCTCCACGGAGCTTTACATATAAAATAATTGAACTTGGAGCTATAATAAGGAATCTCTCCCGATGATTTCTTCATCTTCCCTACGCCCCTGATGTTATCCTCAAATGAACCTCCAGAGCAACCTGGAAGAGACACCAGCTGCTGCAGGTTGTACTGGAACTTTTTCTCTTTTAAGCCAGATTTATTTAAAAAAAAAATTGGAGGGCCAGATGTGGTGACTCAAGCCTATAATTCCAGCACTTTGGGAGGCCAAGGTGAGAGGATTGCCTGAGCCCACGGGTTCAAGACCAGCCTGGACAACTTGGCAAGACCTCATCTCTATTAAAAAAAAAAATTGGCCGGGCTCGGTGGCTCAGCCTGTAATCCTGCGCCTTGGGAGACTGAGGTGAATGGATTGCCTGAGCCCGCGGGTTCGAGACCCGCCTGGGCAACTTGGCGAGACCTCATCTCTACAATAAATCAAAAAATCAGCTGGGCGTGGTAGTGCATGCCTGTAGTTCCAGCTACTTGGAAGGCTGAGGCGGAAGAATCGCCGGAGCCCAGCGGGTTGAGTCTGGGCGATAGAGTGAGACTCCAACTCAAAAAAAAAAAAATTGTTTTTGAGTAAGGGACTCACTCTGTTGCCCAGGCTGGAGGCAGTGGCACAATCCCAGTTCACTGCAGCCTCAACCTCTTGGGCTTAGGTGATCCTTCCACCTCAGCCTCCCAAGTAGTTGGGACTACAGGCACGCGCCACCATACCCAGCTAATTTTTGTAGAGAAAGGTTCTCACTATGTTTTCCTGGCTGGTCTTGAAATCCTGGGCTTAAGAAATCCACCTGTCTCAGCCTCTCAAAGTGCTGGAATTACAGGTGTGGGCCACCATGCCCTGCCTAAAATTCATATTCAGTAATATACACCCTTGTTTCAGGTCTAGGAATTTTGACAGAATTGTGTAACCATCACTACCATCAGAATGTAGAATATTTCCATTGAGCTGCAGCTGGTTCTTCTTTTGTTTTGTTTTTTTAGTAACATATGTATAAAGTAAAAAAAAATGAAAGTAAAAAACTTTAAATAGATGTGATTTCATCAGGTTACATGCAGGGTGAGGGACAATTTGTAAATGAGCCCTGAGGCTCATCTCCTGCTATTGAAGCAGGGCCAACATTTTAAGTTAAGAAAAATGGTTTGGGCCAGGTGCGGTAGATCACACCTGTAATCCCAGCACTTTGGGAAACTGAGGCGAGAGGATTGCCTGAACCCAGGAGTTTGAGACCAACCTGGGCAACACAGCAAGACTTCGTCTCTACAATAAATAAAAAAATTAGCTGGGCATGGTGGTGCATGCCTGTAGTCCCAGCTAGTCAGGAAGCTGAGGCGGAAGGATCACCTGAGCCCAGGAGGTCGAGGCTGTGGGGCTGTGAGCAAGCCACTGCACTCCAGCCTGGGCAACAGAGTGAGACTTCAACTCAAAAAGATAAAAATAAAAAAGAAAGAAAGAAAGAAGAAGAGAAAAGAAAAAGAATGGTTTGTATCACTGTCTTGGCAACTAGACAATGTCCGTTGTTGCCACTCTTACTGTGTGATATCTGAAACAATGAACAGTCAAGTGTCCTCTTCTGTCCTGTTTAGGCTGTGAGAAACGAGCTCTTAGAGAAGCACTACAAACATGGGAGCAAGTTTCTGACTTCATTTCCAGATGGGACAACGCAAATATTGTATCCTTTCTTTCAACATGTTATTGGTATTAGCTTTATTTCTTTAAAAAAAAACTGTAAAGAAAACAATATTACCCTTAAATTCTACCACCCAGAGAAAAGCTGTTAGCATTTAAAAATATATCTTTCAGCCAGGTACGGTATCTCAAGCCTGTAATCACAGCACTTTGGGAGGCCGAGGCAAGAGGACTGCCTGAGTTCAGGGGTTCGAGCCTGCTTGATGAGACCTCATCTCTAAAATAAATCAAAAAACAAGCCGAGGGTGGTAGCACTTGCCTATAGTCCCAGCTACTTGGAAGGCTGAGGCAGAAGGATCTCCTGGAGCCCAGCAGGTTGAGGCTGTGGTAGCTGTGAGCCTGCCTGGGCAACAGAGTGAGATGCTGACTTTAAAAAAATATATGTATGTCTTTCCTTACATGCTTTGTATGAGCATATATATATAATTCTTTAAAAATCAATTATTTATTTATTCATATTTTATAATTTGATTCTTTACACAATGATATTATATTTTAAAAAGCAGTGTTATGACTAGATAATCTGAAATTTAAAATATAGAGATACAACACCATTTTTATAACTTCGTGGTATTTTTTTTTTTTGAGTTGGGGGTCTCTGTTGCCCAAGCTGGAGTGCACTGGCACAATCATGGTTCACCACAGCCTCGACCTCCTGGACTCAAGCAATCCTCCCCACCTCAGCCTCTCCCCCCCCCCAGTCACTGGGAATACAGGCACGCACCACCTTGTAAGGCTAATTTTTGTAAAGATGAGGTCTCACTAGATTGCCCAGGCTGGTCTCAAACTCCTGGGCTCAAGTGACTCTCTGTCCTTGGCCTCCCGAAGTGCTGGGATTACAGGTGTGAGCCACTGCTCCCAGCTTCAAAGTGTTTCATTACAGGGATATACTGTAATTTATGTAACCTATCCTTTATTACTGAGCAAAGGTGGTTTCACAGTTTTTGCTATTATACACAACTGAATGTACAGCTTCATGCATACTTTTTTGCATTCTTATCACTCATTTCCTTGAATTAAATAACTAGGGAAAGGCAGGACAGGTGCCTCAAGCTGGTAGTCCCAGCACTTTGGGAGGCCAAAGTGGGAGGTTTGCCTGAGCCCAGAGGTTTGAGACCAGTGTGGGGAACATCTCTATTCAATGTATTTTTTAAAAAAATACCTAAAAAAAAATTACCTAGGAGTAGAAATTCTGGGTAACAAATTTAGACATCTTAAAGCTTTGACAGATTTTGCCCCCCCCAGGAAATATGTACCAGTTTACACATCCATGAGTAGCATGTGATTTTTTAAATATCAAAATTCAATATCTATTTCATGGAACACTAAGTTATTGATCATTTGGACTTCTGCCTGATAACCAGGCCACTTGTTTAATATTTTGACATGAAGGCCACTTACTATCTAGAGAAGGTAAAAACAAAAAAATGAGGAGCCCTTTTCATGGACTGAGGGCTTCCTCTTACAGAATTAAGTTGTCTTTAGTCATAGTTTCCTAAATGTTTAGTCAAACCCAGAAAAAATGACTTTCACGGCTCAGGAAGCATAATGAAGTTTTAGTTCCCAAAGTCCTATAAGAGAGAGTGAGGTTTTGTTTTAGTTATACTAGTATTTTTTTTTTTTTTTTTGAGTTGGAGTCTCACTCTGTCGCCCAGTCTGGAGTGCAGTGGCATGGTCACAAGCACCCCAGCGTCAACCTGCTGAGCTCAGGCCATCCTTCCACCTCAGCCTTCCAAATAACTGGAACTACAGGCGAATGCTGCCCTGCCCCATGCCTGGTTAATTTTTTGATTTTTTTTCTTTTTTTTTTTTTGTAGAGATGAGGTCTCTCCAAGTTGCCAGGATGTTCTCTAACCTGTGGACTCAGGCAGTCCTCTCACCTCAGCCTCCCAAAGTGCTGGGATTACAGGTCTGAGTCACTGTGCCTGGCTGGAATTTTTTTTTTTCATTTGTAGGATATTCACTGCTAATGTATAGAAATATAATTTATTTTTGTATAATGACCTCATAGCTTACAACCCTGCTGACCTCATTTATTATTTCTTACAGTGTTTTATGGATTGATTAGGATTGTCTATATGCAAGAGCATGTCATCTGCTAAAAGATAGTTTTACTTCCACTCCCAATCTGGATGCCTTTCATTTCTTTTTCTTTCCTAAACTTTCTGTGGCTAGAACCTCCAGTGCAATGTCAAATGCAAGTAGTAAGAGCAAAAATTTTTGTTAAGTTTCAGATCTTAGGAAGAAGCACTTAGTCTTTCACCATTTTTGGTGTGAGTTTTTTTAAGATACCCTTTATCAGGTTGAGGATGTCCACTTCTGTTGTAAGTCTACTGAGTCTTTTTATTATGAAGAAATATTGAAGTTTGCCCACTGCTTTTTTTGTGTCTGTTAAAATGACCGTGTGTATTTTTGTTATTTTTTATATATATATATATATATATATTATTATTTTTTTTTTTTTTTTTTTTTTTTTTTTGAGTTGGAGTCTCACTCTGTCACCCAAACTGGAGTGCAGTGGCTGCTCCCGGCCACCGCAGCCTGGACCTGCTGGGCTCCGGCGATCCTTCCGCCTCAGCCTTCCAAGTAGCTGGAACTACAGGCGCGCGCTACCGTGCCCGACTGATTTTTTGATTTATTGTAGAGATGAGGTCTCGCCAAGTTGCCCAGGCAGGTCTCGAACCCGTGGGCTCAGGCAATCCACTCAGCTCAGCCTCCCAAAGGCGTGGGATTACAAGCTGAGCCACCGAACCTGGCCTTTATTATATTAATATGGTATAATACCTGAATTGATTTTTAGATATTAAACCAGCCTTGCATTCCTGGGATAATCCCTACTTCATCTTTTTTATATATTGTTAGATTTTCTTTGCTTTTTTTTTTTTGAGTTGGAGTCTCACTCTTTGTTGCCCAGTCTGCTGTACAGTAGCATGCTAGCAGCCACCACAGACTCAACCTCCTGGGCTTAGGCAAACCTTCACCTCAGCCTTCCAAGTAGCTTGAACTACAGACGCACGCCATCATGCCTGGCTAGTTTTTGTGATTTATTGTAGAGATGAGGTCTCACCAAGTTGCTCCAGGCTGGTCTCAAACCCCCCAGGCTCAGGCAATCCTCTTGCCTCAACCTCCCAAAGTGCTGGGATTACAGGCTGAGTTACTGTGCCTGGCTTTTTTTTTTTTTTTTTTTGAGTAGGAGTCTCATTCTATCACCTAGACTGGGGTGCAGTGGCAGGCTCACAGCCACTTCAGCCTTGAACTCCTTCCACAGGTGTGTGCTACCATGCCCAGCTATTTTTTGATTTATTGTAGAGATAAATTCCCAACAAGTTGCCCAGGCTGGTCTCAAACTCCTGGACTCAGGCAGTCCTCTCACCTCTGCTTCCCAAAGTGCTGGGATTACCAGCGTGATCCACCACACTGGCTTGTTAATTTTTTGTTGAAATTTTTGTACCTCATCAATATATTTTGATCCACATAAAAAGCATAAAATCCTTTTGTAAGAGTAATATTTCCTGGCCAGGCATGGTGGCTCATGCCTGTAATCCCAGCACTTTGGGAAGCAGAAGTGAGGGGATTGCCTGAGTCAAGGAGTTCAAGACCAGCCTGGGCAACACGGCAAGACCTTGTCTCTTACAGTAAATCAAAAAATTAGCTAGGTATTGTGGTGTGTGCCTATAGTCCCAACTATTTGGAAGGCTGAGGTGGAAGGATCGCCTGAGCCCAGCAGACTGAGGCTGCAGTGGCCATGATCATGCCACTGCACTCCAGCCTGGGTGACAGAGTGAGATTCTGACTCAAAAAAAAAATTCAAAAAATACCTTCCACTTTCCGAATGCTTTATAATTTCAAAGGGCTCTCTCATAAATTGAATTTATTCCCAGAATAATCAAGGACCATTATAACAACTCACATGACCTTATCTTATCTCAGCTATCCATCTGGAAACCTCGCCATCATCCGAGTGCCCAACAAGATAAGCGGTTTCACTTGTATAGTCCAAGAAGACACGTCCACTAACCCTGCCATCCTGGCAGTGCTGGATTCCTCTGGCAGAAGTTCCTGTTATCATCCCAATGGAAATGTCTGGTGGGCTTCTAGGCTCTTCCTACTGCCATTTGTGGTTTTAGTTCTGTGGAATTTTATTTTTCTTTTAAATTGTTAAGAATGGGCTTAAGATTTATTTAAGCAAATGGTCTTTAGATGGTAATATTCAACTCAGAGACATTTTTGGTTTACATCTTCTCATATGCTTCTCCGTGGAAAAATCCCAAGCAACTATACAAACGAAACTCATTATATTCTGTCTATAAATAGTAAGAAATTATCATTACAACATAGAAAAAAATCTTAATATATGATATGGTAATTCTAAGGATTTGGAATATAAACCAAAGCAGTCTCTAGAGCCTGCACCTTGGTGATATCACATTGCTTAATCTCTTTTTTTAAGAGTCAAAGTCTCGCCAAATTGCCCAGGCTGGTCTCAAACCCTTGGACTCAGGTACTTCTCTTGCCTAGGCCTCCCAAAGTGCTGCGATTACAGGTGTGAGCCACTGTGCCCAGTCACATACTGCTTAATCTATGAAAATAATCTGTCAGGCTGGGCGCGGTGGCTCAGCCTGTAATTGGAGCACTTCGGGAGGCTGAGGTGAGGGGATTACCTGAGCCCACGGTTTCGAGAACAGCCTGGGCAACTTGGTGAGACTTCATCTCTACAATAAAAAATCAAAAAATGAGCCAGGCATGGTAGCGTGTGCCTGAAGTTTCAGCTACTTGGAAGGCTGAGGCGGAAGGATTGCCTGAGCCCATCAGGTCGATGCTGGGGTGACTGTGAGAGTGCCACTGCACTCCAGTCTGGGCGACGGAGTGAGACTCTGACCCAAAAAATGGGTCAGAATGTATTGTTTGAGATACATTCCTAACTAGTGAGCCTTCTATAGCCTCAACTAACAACAATAACACAGACAAAATCTCCAGAGAAATTATGATCCTGATTCTAACTTGTTCCACTAATGTACATACTCTGTGACAAAGTGAAATTTGAGTTCTAACTTCAAGTACAATTTAAACTTTCTGAGTTTTTCAGGAAGACATCGTCTCTTTTTTTAAATTATTTACAGGTATAACAATCTCATCCTGGGAGACTCGGCCAATCATTGGCCAAGTTTGTATACTGCCAATCCTTGAGAAAGTTAGGGCACGTGAGCTCTCTGTGATTTTAGTCCAAAGCAGCAGTCAATCGAGGCACACTGGGAAATTTCCACTTATCTTTTAGACTCAATAGAAATTCTTGTTACATTTGGTAGAATGCAATGTCAATTGTCACCAATATTCATTGGTTTCTATGCCAGAAACCAAGTGATGCTTCTAGATTGGTTTTATAAAGCCCCTTACCCTTGAACTCCCAGGCATTCTGACAGGGCTCCTTGACTCTCTGATAGCCCTTCTAACTGCCTGCCATTTCCCCTGCCAGAATGACGTTCCTTGAAGCTACATCCCGAATCTTCACCACTAATAGCAGGGGATCTTTCAGTAGTATAGGCTGAAAGAGGGTTTATTAAATAATATCTGATTTATCCAGATAATTTTAGCTAAATATTATTTTCACTCACATTTCAAGAGAAAACTCTCCTCCTTCCCAGATACAATAAGATAATCACCCCTGCTTCTCATTGTGCTTCTGCTATTAGATTACTATCACCAATCAATACTGGGGGGCCTTCGTGGCCCATCAGCTAGTTGTTTGTTTGTTTTGAGAAATGGTCTTGCTCTGTCACCCAGGCTGGAGTGCAGTGGCACAACCACTGCAACCTCAAACTCCTGTGTTCAAGTGATCCTCCCATCTCAGCCTCCTGAGTAGCTAGAACTACAGGTGGAAATCACCATGCCCAGCTAATTTCTTTTCACGTTTTTTTTTTTTGTAGAGACAGAGTCTCCCTATGTTGCTCAGGTTGGTCTCAAACTCCTAGCAACAGACAATCCTTCTGCCTTGGCCTCCCAAAGCATTGGGATTATAGGCATGAGCCACCACGCCTGGCCAATTCATCTACTTTATAAAGAATAATTATCAAATTAAGCCAACTTTCTAAGTGCCCAGAATTCTATCTAACCTCTCTTCTCAAGGTAGGGATGTTGGCATTCCGAGTTGGAAGAAGGTGAGAGTATGAGGCGAAAAGCTGAATCAAATGACAAAATGAGCCAGGTGGAGTGGTGTGCCAGGTGCTGGGCTGAGGCAGGAGAATCACTTAGGCCCTGAGTTCAAGGCTGTAATGAGCTATGATGATCATTGTCATCATGTATGTAATTTGCCACTGCACTTAAGCCTGTGTAAGATACTGAAACCCTGTCTCCTCCTTTTCCTCCTTCTCCTCCTCCTCCTCCTTTCTTCTTCTTTTTTTCAGGGTCCCACTCTGTCACCCAGGCTGGAGTGCAATGGCATGACCACGGTAGCAAGACTACCTGGGCTCAGGCAATTCTCCCACCTCAGCTTCTGAAAAACTGGGACTTACAGGCATGCACCACCATGCTCGGCTAATTTTTTTTTTTTTTCATTTTTTGTAGAGACAAAGTCTCACTATGTTGCCTAGGCTCGTCTCGAACTCCTGGGCTCAAGCAATCCTCCCACCTTGGCCTCCCAAAGTATTGAGCTTACAAGCGTGCCCAGCCACTGTCACTTAAAAATAATAATAAAAATCATATCTGGAAGGGAAAATGGGAATAAATAAATAAATAAAAATGGTGCTGCCTTAGCACCATTAGTGCTGCCAGATCTCAGACCACACAGAGGTAAATGTAACAGTAAGATGTGGGGTATTAGCCATGTGAGAAGGTTGGGGAGGCCTAGTTCCACCCTCTGCTCCATCACAGAGCTCTTCTCTCCTGTAGTGACCTCAGAAGTGCTCCCGGAGTCCCTGTCCCGCACCCAGCCCTGGTGAGAGGCCTCAGAGAAGGACACCTGACCAGCAGGTGGTAGGCCTCTTAGAGATGTTAGTTAGAGGCCTCCTAGAAGGACACATGGCCACCGGGTGATGGGCACTGTTAGCAAACAGCTCTCTTGTGCTAAGGCCAGCTCATTCTTCCCTAGAATTTACACGCACTAGTCTTCATTTTGGCATGGTGGAAATCTAAGCACTGACCTTTACTCCTCTTTCAGAAATAGCTTACTCTTCTGTATCTCTTCTTTTTCAGACTAAACCTTCCCTACCCTCTTCATCCTTCCAGACCCCTTTACCAACCCGGTTCCATTCTTTGGACCCATTTTAGTTTACTAATATGGCCTCAAATTGGAGCAGCACTTCGAATTAGTGTAGAATCCAGTCATGCTCTCTCACTCCTAAGGTCGCCTGAGGTTTCCAGCACTCAGATGCTAATGGCTAGCAAGACCGGTTGCTCCCCTGGGAGAGCAACTGACAGGGCTCATTCCAGCATTGAATAATAGTGTTACTGTTTGTGACTATTTGATTTCCTCCTGTCCAGGGTATATGTCAATATCTTGGGAGGTCAATATTCAGATCAAGATGGCAACAGAATAAGGGCTTGGAATTGGTCCAGTTCCATTGGCTCCTCGCCCTTCGTTTCATTTAAACCGGTCTTTCTGGCTTTGAACCATTATATTGGAGTCCGCATCTTAGAACAAGACAAGATTTCCATCACTTTTCTAGCAATGGGCCAACAAGCAAGAATCGGTGTGGGAACCAAAGTGAAGGTAGGTACATTTTTTAAAAACAGTTTAAACCATTTGGAATAATAAGAGTGAGATCATTTTTGTTAGTCTTATTACTGATAGATTATACTTGTGCATAATCTACTGTCCACTAAGAGTTTTGGAATTCAGTGGAAAAAACACATCGTGAAATTTTCACATGGAATTGAGGCAGTCTTATCGTTTCTTCTTCTTCTGAAATTCTTTTCGGTTTTTTTTTAAAAATATAAATAGAGGCAAGTTATTGCTAAATTGCCTAAGCTTGTCTTGAACTCCTGGGCTCAAACAATCCTCTGTCTTGGCCTCCCAAAGTGCTGGGATTACAGGTTGAGCCACTGCACCTGGCCTTTTTTCTGAAATTCCATTTAGCTCAGACTTGGATCCAAATAACACTGAGTGTTTGCTCTGTGAATGAGTAGTGCTGCTTTGGCGGTTTTGTTTAAGGATTTTGTATTGCATTTTTCTCCCTGCTAAGGCAGAAAGCTTGGGCTGGGTCTGGATACCTGGGTTCTAGCCATATTCAAGACCAAGCATAAGCCTCATCTCCTTGGAGACACTTCCCAGACTTCCTAGTCCTTTGCCCAATCAGTGTCGACAGCATCCTTCTCTGGGATTTCCAGGCACCTACCACCTTCCCTGCACTTACTGGGCCATGCTGCCTTACCTGCCTCATGGCTCCCTTTCCTACCTTCTAAAGGGCAGAATCTGTATTCCACTGACTCCTCCCTCCCCAGTGCCTCACCCAGGGTATGGCCTGAATACACTCAATGACTGGCAAAAATGCACGATGGGCAAGAACGTGGACTTCAGGCTGTAGAGTCTCTGTAGTTTCATACCTCAGCTCTGCCACTTGGCTAAGTGAGTGGGTGGATTTAAACTTCAGTCCCTCATCCATAAAATAGGATAATGATTCCTACCTTACCGACTGCTGTGAAGGCTCAATGAGAATGCAAAGTTCTAAACATGGTGTTTGGCACTGAACAAGTACTCAGTAAATGGTAGCTTAATATAGATGTGGAGATTGATATATATAGAGATTTGTGTGCGTCTATATACATATATAACACATAGAGCATGTGACTTTGAACAAAGTCCCTTAAACTCTGAGGACCTCTAAATCATCGCTTTTAAAGGAAGAGGCCAGCTCCAAACTTCAAACTTGCAACTTCTAAACTTTTAAATATGTGGAAATATGATCATAATATTCAGCACAGGCAGGGATATCTCATGAATACCAACCAAAATGGAAACTCCAGGCGCAAGCAATGCAAAGTGAGTGTCTACAATGTGCTATGCGCTATTCTAGCTACTTCCAGTTAGTCTGGCTACTACCACCAGATATTTAGTGTCAGACAAGTTTCTTTCTTGTTTAGAAATCTACAGCATAGCCTCCTTTTGGTATATTGCATCCGCGGTAAATACGTTCTTACCTAAAACATTAAAATGCTTCTCTCTATCGCTCCCTTTTCCTCTCCCCTCTCCCTCCCTTCTGCTCCCCTCTTAGAAATAAAGTCCAATCAGAAAAAGAGTCATGAGGCCAGGTGTTATGGCTCAATGCCTATAATTCCAGCACTTTGGGAGGCCGAGGCAGAAAGATGGTTTGAGGTCAAGAGTTCAAGACCATCCTGGGCAACATAGTGAGACCTTGTCTCTACACAAAAGAAAAAAAATTAGCTGGGCTTGGTGCTGTGTGTCTGTAGACCCAGCTATTTAGAAGGCTGGGGTGGAAGAATCACCTGAACCCAGAAGCTAGAGGCTGTGGTAAGCCATAATCGTGCCACTACACTCCAGCCTGGTTGACAGAGTGAGGCCCTGACTTAAAAAAAGGAAGAAAAAAGTAAGAAGAGTCATTTTGATGTAAAAGGAAGAGTCTGATGCTAATTTTTTTTTTTTTTTTTTTGAGTTGGAGTCTCACTCCATCGCCCAGGCTGGAGGGCAGTGGCACACTCATGGCCACCCTAGCATCAACCTGCTGGGCTCCAGCGATCCTCCTGCCTTAGCCTTCCAAGTAGCCAGAACTACAGGCACGCACTACCATGCCTAGCTAATTTGTGACTTATTGTAGAGACGAAGTCTCGCCAAGTGCCTAGACAGGTCTCGAACCTGCAGGCTCAGGCAATCCATTTACCTCGGCCTCCTAGAGTGCTGGCATTATAGGCAACACAATCACCCTTTCTTTGGATTTTTTAAATTATAAAAGTTACTGTGAATAAATTTTAAACTTGAAGATTTAAGCAATAGAGAATAAAAAATGAGATTTACTCTTCATCTCTTCTTCTATTCTAACTCCCCTCCCTTAAGTAATCACCACCCACATTTGGTGTGTATCTGTCTTCTTTCTATGTATTTACAAATTACTTATATGCTTTTTTTAAAAATAAAAATTGAATCATAATATACAAATTGTAGTCAGACACGGTTGCTCACACCTGTAATCCCAGCACTTTGGGAAGCAGATGTTAACAGATTGCCTGAGCCCAGGGGTTTGAGACCAGCCTGAGCAGCTTGGTGAGACCTCATCTCTACAGTAAATATAAAAATTAGCCAGGCATGGTGGCACACACCTGTAGTCCTAGGTACTCAGGAGGCTGAGGCAAGACTGCTTGAACCCAGGAAGTCAAGGTTGCGGTAACCATGATTGTGTCATTGTACTCCAGCCTGGACAACAGAGTGAGACTCCCAACTCAAAAAAAAAGAAAAAAAATGGCAACTGCATTTTTTTCAGTTGCTTGGGACAAAAACTTTGGGGTCATTTCACGACTCCAAACACTGATTCACAACCCACACCACTCTTCTGCAAGTCCTACACACTCTACCTTCAAAATATCTCTAGGCTCCAACACTTCTCACATCCTCTGTATAGTCACTCTTATCCACTTCTTGTCTCCAGCCCATCTCTTGTTTGAATTATTCCAGTAGCCTCCTACTGAGTCTTCCTGCTTCTGCTCTTCTCAAAGTCTCTTCTAACAATAGCTAGAGTGATACTTTGAAACTGTGTCTAGTCAAAACTATCCAGTGGCTTCTAATTTTAGAGTGAAAGCCAAGGCCCTACTTATAGCTGAGGCCTGCATTCATGAACATTAGCTGGACCTACTTTTATTTTTTATTTCATTTTATTTTTTGAGTTGGGGGTCTTATTTTGTTGCCCAGGCTGGAGTACAGTGGAATGATCGTGGGCACAGCCTTGACCTCCTGGGCTCAGGCGATCCTGAAAATTAGCTCAGGCTAATTTTTTTTTTTTTTTTTTCGAGTTGGAGTCTCACTCTGTCACCCAGACTGGAGTGCAGTGGCCGCTCCCGGCCACCGCAGCCTCGACCTGCTGGGCTCCGGCAATCCTTCCACCTCAGCCTTCCAAGTAGCCGGAATTACAAGGCATGCGCTACCACGCCCAGCTGATTTTTTGATTTATTGTAGAGATGAGGTCTCGCTGCCCAGGCGGGTCTCGAACCCGCGGGCTCAGGCAATCCACTCACCTCAGCCTCCCAAAGGCGCGGGATTACAGGCTGAGCCACCGAGCCCGGCTTGGCTAATTTTTTAATTTACTGTACAGACGAGGTCTCACTATAAGGCCCAGACTGGTCTCGAGCTCCTGGGCTCAAGCAATCCTCCTGCCTCGGCCTCCCAAAGTGCTGGGATGACTGTGAGCCACTGCACCTGGCCACCTTTTTAAAATTTGTGTATGCATAGATTTAACTCCCAATTTCTCTGATTGTATCTTTTCCTTAATGACAGTACACCCTCAAATCCCTCAAAAAATATGAACTATATCTATCCTAAAGCCTTCCTCTGTCTATTGTGTTTCCTTGAGTATTAGTTTCTCTGATAGGTAAGTCTGGTGCCTCTCTCTCATGGTCTCAAATATTCAGTGGTTCTTGGTGGTGTGTTCATTTTTGTCTTTGAGAATCCCTGTTTTGCTGTTCTGCTTACTGAAGTTGGCTTGTGATCATCGTGGAGTCGTGGTAGGAGCTGCTGAGGGGTAGAAGACTAGCCCAGCGCCCACACCAGCTCTCGCCTGCAGGCACCTGAGCTTGGCACTAAGGGGAAGGTGAGGGGCCAAAAAAAACTGCCACTTGGCGGTCCATGTGTTTACCTCAGGCTCCTCCTACTTGTCATTTCTGTTGACTTTGCGCTCAGAGTGTGTGTGATTTGGGTTAGTGGCTTCGTTTGGTCATTTATCTCTCTCCAGATATGGTCTCATCTGCTTTTTGATTTTTAAGAATTCTTTGCAAGTATTCCTGCTAATGAAATCTTTCTTATTAGAGCCGTCATGGGCCAGGCGTGGTGGCTCATGCCTATATAATCCCAGCACTTTGCGAGGTCAAGGTGAGAGGATTGCCTGAGCCCATGGGTTCGAGACCAGCCTGGACAACTTGGCGAGATATCATCTCTACAATAAATCAAAAAATTAGCCAGGCGTGGTGGCACGTACCTATAGTTCCAGCTGCTTGGAAGACCCAGCAGGTGGAGGCTGCAGTGACGGTGAGCGTGCCACTACACTCCAGCCTGGATGACAGAGCGAGACTCCAACTGAAAATAAATAAATAGGCCGAGCATGGTGGCTAACACCTTTAACCCCAGCACTTTGGGAGGCCGAAGTGAGAGGATTGCCTGAGCCCACGGGTTGGAGATCAGCCTGGGAAACCAGGCGAGACTCATCTGTACAATAAATCAAGAAAAAAAAAATTAGCTAGGTGAGGTGGCTCGCATCTGTAGTTTCTAGAACCATCATGGATTTAGCCTGTAATAAAAAGTCTTCTGTCATGCTATGGGATTTGAGGTTAAAGATCCTGGTCCATTCTTTGTTACTGGCCAGTTTCACACTCTTAGCTTCCTCCCATCTTTCCTTTCCATGGAGGGAGGGAAGAAGTGTGGAAATGAAGCATCAGCTCTCACATCTTTTGCAGGTAAGTGGTCACTCGGCTTGCAGAGGTAGTGGTTGTGCTTGTGTGTGACCTGCCACTGAGGCTGCATACCCCTCTTAGGCTGGCCCTGCTTAGGCCAGACTGTCCTGACAGACCATTCACCTTGCAGCTGCAGGGAGACCACATCAGCTTCGAATCAGCAAACTGATTCTGATTCTGAGTGGGGTGAGCAGAGGCCAAGGGAGGGTGATGGAGAGGCTGATTTGAATTGGCCTCCAGGAGGTAGGGGCACGTTTAGAAGAGTGTTTTCGTCATCCCCAGTCCTGCCTCCTCTGAGGAAGATTACGCCCCTCAGCGTTTTCTCTGTGGGCACCCAGCCTTCAGGCCAGCACTCACCATACCTCCCCGACCGGCACTTTCCTGGGAAGTGATAGCGAGACATCTTTACGCTGCTCTCAGTGAAGACACCATTAGTTTTTGAAAGTATCCAAATTCCACTGGGAACAGTGACTCACGCCTGTGATCTTATCAGGCGAGGCCAAGGCGGATCACTTGAGGCCAGTTCTAGACAACCCCGGGCCACATAGCAAGACCTTGTCTCTACAAAAATCCAAAAAGTTAGCCGGGCATGGTGTTGCATGCCTGTAGTCCCAGCCACTAGGGATGAGGCAGAAGGAGCCCAGGAGGTCGAGGCTGCAGTGAGCCACGATTGTGCCACTGCACTCCAGCCTGGGTGGCAGAGTGAGACTCTGACTCAAAAAAAATTAAGTATCCACATTCCATTGGGTCTCTCAAGTCTCTGCAGCTTTTCAGTTCTCTCCTCGTTCAGATTAGAATAACACCACTGCCCCTGCTTGCAGGTAACCAGTCTAGTTATCTGTAATGATTAGAATCCAAACATTCCAAAAACAAATAATTGTATTTCTCAGTAGGGAAGATGGCCCCAGATCAGTGCTGGGGCTCCCTTCCCCCACCTCCCCACTTCCCTCCTGGCCTCTGAACTTCCTTCTCTTTCTCTTTGCTGAAAAGCTGCCAAACCCGGAGGAGATACCCATCCTCCGCTACCTCAATGGAGACGACCTCCTCCTGCTGGCCAGTTTAATAAAGATTCGACGCCTGTTTCATAAACTTGAGGGATATGTGACTTTTCCCTCAAGCCAAGTTGGGGAAAAATTAAAGCAGCCTTCCTACCTGTCCTCACTTTCTTTAAAACTAATTGCCCTCTGTCACAGTTCCAGAATAAATCAAGATATAATGACAATGATAAGAAATACAATAAATGAAAAAATTTAAGAATGATGGGCTTTCATGTGTTTTGTTTGAGTTTGTTTGGGGGAGAGGGATTGGGCTGTTTCAAAAATAAAGTGTACAAAATGACTAAAGCATCCCAAGAAATACGCTATATTACAAATCTAGTCTTCACCCTGAGCGTTACCGGTTTACAATCTTTGTAGGAAAATTAAGCAACTCACTTACCCAGCACCAGAGAACGAGTGAATCAGAAGCAAAAACAAAAAAGTGTCAGTTTCAGCTCTGTGAGGAAAACAAAGCAGGGCGGAACTGGATGCTTCCAGAACCACAGGAAGATGAAAAACCTGCTGGCTATCAAGAAATCCAGAAGGGAAGGACTCTCAGGAAGCCACAAAGTTTCAGCCAGTGATCCCAGCTGCCCTCAGCACCAGTAGGAGTGACGGGCAAAAACCCTCTGAAGTTGCTACAGCATCACCATAAGGTGCAGGAAACTCAGGCAGGGCCTGCTCCCTACTGGGAACCAGCTCATAAAAATGACAGAAAATCAGCTGGGCTCATGCCTCCCAGCACTTTGGGAGGTGGAGGCAAGAGGATTGCCTGAGCTCAAGGGTTCGAGACTGGCCTGGACAACTTGACAGACCTCATCTCTACAATAAATCAAAAAATTAGCCAGGCGTAGTGGTACATGCCTATGGTTCCAGCTACATTTGGAAGGCTGAGGTGGAAGGATCCCCTGAGCCCAGCAGGTAGAGGCTGCGGTGGCCATGAGCATGCCACTGCACTCCAGCCTGGGCGACAGAATGAGAGACTCCAACTAAAAAAAAAAAAGATGACAGAAAATCATGTATTTCCCATTTCCTGTGATACGTGGGAACGGGAGAAGGGTTGCCGAATCTGCAATGACCACACTATCCTGTGTCCATGATGAGGTGGCTTCGGATCAGAAAGCAGAGTTGAGAATTAGGGGAAGAGGACCCTGGAGACGTAGGGGGGTGCCCCGGCCCACAGCTCCCCAGCTTTTTGGGACTTGTTTCTCAACCTCTGGTTCCTTGGGAGAGGGTAAAATGTCACTTCAGGGGATATTCCTTTCACTGAATCCCACCATGGTGCTCATGTGCAAATAGAAAGGTTGAGCCTCCCTACCATTCACAATTGAGTACCTGTCATACTGTTTTCCTAAGAGGCACCTGGGGAATACAAGGAGAAACGGGAGGAACAGGAGCAAGTGGAAACCTGGAGTATTCCAGGGTGGCTGAGCTACAGGGAGGAAGGGGCCTGCAGCCTGGGTCTTGCTGAGAATCCACTAACCATAATATGTTTGTTTGTTTTGAGTACGGGTCTCACTCTGTTGCCCAGGCTAGAGTGCAGTGGCATGATCACAGCTCACAGCCTCAACCTAGAAGGCTCAGGCAATCCTCCCACATCAGCCTCCCAAGAAGCTGGGACTACAGGCACACACCACGGCGTCCTGCTAATGTTTTTTTTTTTTTTTTGCCTAGACTGATCTTGAACTCCTAGACTGAAGCAATTCTCCTGACTTGGCCTCCCAAAGTGCTGGGATTACAGACGTGAGCCACCAGGCCTAGCCCATATTAATTATTGTTGTTATTATTATTGTTGCTATTATTTTGCCACCTTTAGTTAGCTTGCTTTCTAGGAACTGTTAATACAAATAATTCAGTTTTATTACTTGTTATATCTTAGATCTTGTGATTCCCCACTGCTATCTTTGTAAGAAAGAAAGAGGTTCCTAGACTCACATCTTAATCTACACTAAATGTCTCTCTTGCTCTTTTTTATGTTTGTCTGTAGCCTTTTCCTTTTCATTGTTGGGTGAACTTTTCCCTTCTATCAAATGAGACAGAAATATTAAGTTGATTGAGCTAATATGTATCAGTATAGTGCTAAAAAAAATAGTATGCAACAATACATCACAACAAAGTTCTAACTAAAATTTGTTTTTGTACATCATTAAAAATTACTTTGGGGATGCTGAGCCCATAGTAGATACCGAATAAGGCCTTCATTAATTGAGATTAGCAGAGTAATAGGATGGCATCTTTGATCATGTTGCCTTATGTTTAATGCCAGAATGTTATTTTGAATTATCTTTATTTTACTAAATGCTAATTTATCACATGTAGTAAAAGAATTTATACTGCTTTTAAAAAAGTATTTAAAATAAAAATTCTTCCAAGTGAAAACTAATTATATCTCTATCCATCTGTCATATTTCAAGGCAGTTAGATTTATTTAAGGGATTGAATAATTAAAAACGACAATAATGATAAATCTTACTTTGAGAATCTACCTAAGCCAAAAGTGGATTTGGGTGGGCCATAGGTTTTAATACATCAGTTTCTGCTTTTCTATATGTCTTCTTTAAATAATTTCAGTTTTGAATAGAAACCTCATCAAAGACAAAAAACGAAACTCTGGTCTGCACATGGTGGCTCATGCTTGTAATCCCAGCACTTTGGCAGGTCGAGGTGGAAGGATTGCTTCAGCCAAGCAGTTCAAGACCGACCAGGTCAACACAGCAACATCCCTGCTCTACCAAAAATGAAAAACTTGGCTGGGCACTGTGGCTCACGCCTATAATCCCAGCACTTTGGGAGGCCGAGGTGAGGGAATTGCTTGAGCCCACAGGTTCGAGACCAGCCTGGGCAACTTGGTGAGACTTCATCTCTACAATAAATCAAAAAATTAGCTGGGCGTGGTGGCACGTGTCTGTAGTTCCAGATACTCGGAAGGCTGAGGCGGAAGGATCACCTGAGTCCAGAAGATCAAGGCTGCAGTGACCCTGAGTGTGCTATTGCACTCTAGCCTGGGTGACAGAGCAAGGTGCCAACTCAAATAAATAAATAAATATTCCAGCTACTCGGAAGGCTGAGGCAGAAGGATGACCTAAGCCCAGCAGGTCAAGGCTAACGGTGGTTGTTGGCGTGCCACTGCACTCCAGCCTGGGTGGCAGAGTGAGACACCAACTCACAAAAAAAAAAAAAAATAGAAAATTAATCTCTATTATAGAGCTACAAAATAATCCAACTAAATTAAAGACACATTATTTGTTAATAAACAGGAAACAAGTTTCTTGTGACACTTAAATTTCCATTTTCACTGGTAAATTTACTACCAGTTTACTTTAAAATGAATAATTAATAAATGAAGTAAAAGCTTTTGGAGTCTAAGTTGTTCTAATAGATGTATTTAAATATAGTTGGCAATATTTTGAATGCCAATAACAATCAAAAGCAAATGTTATACTGTAAAAATAATAATTTTCTAAAAACACAGAAATGCACTGTATTTTTCTCCATGTTGGAAAGCACACCGAGGGCAACTAAAAAATAGATTTTACTTCAAATCAAGTAATTTCACCCTGATTATTCTATTATTTCATTTCCCTGCAAGAAAACAAATATTATGTATGTGTTTCTTCACTTATCCTCTGCTTTATTCCAGAAATGAAGTAAGATACCTTTTAGGAATGTTAGGGTACGGACGGACAGGGTGAGGGTGGATGGAGAGAGATGCAGGGAGGCGCAGCACCCTCGGAGCCAGCAAGCCGGAGGTCCCACACTGGCAACCCAGAGATCCGAGTAAATGCAAAGAATTGCAACACACAGAGGTGAGAGAAGAAAAGATCTATTTAAGAAAAGCTTCACCCCCCACAGACAGGGAGTGGGCCTACATTCTAGGTGAGCGTGGCCTCGTAGCCCCCCAAAGCCCTGGCTTAAATCCTTTCCTTGGAGATGTTGCACGCAACTGCCATGACCTCTTTATCAACTACCTGTGGATGTCTTGGAGAACCTGTGACACAGAGACCCATTAATGTTCGCCCACATTATCATAGCCCCCAGAGAAGGGTGTGACAAGGATTCTAATTCTCCTGCACCTTCCCCAATGACATTCCTTAGAGCTAGTGGAGGGTGCACCTCCCCTTATCTCCTAGGCATTCCCAGTGGGTAGCTTCGGGGGATCCTTGGCATCCTTGTAGACAGCGCCCAATTTACTGGAAGATCGAACCCCCCCAACTGCTCCCCCTCTGAGTGGTCATAACTTTTGTAATTACAAGTTTCATGACTTTTACAGTCCTTGCCCAATGCATGATGCCTTAGGCCTTGTAAATTCCCTTTACTCTAGGCAAGCTTGATTGCCACTATGAGAGACCTCTGATACCTGGAAGTCTGTTTCTGAAAAGACAAAGTCATTAAAGTTAATTTTACCTAAAGTGTACATTTCTCCAAAAGTATAGCTTCTACTTTCTCATCACTGTGTCAGGGTTTAAGAGCAATATGAAAAATGGCTTCCCACTCTCAGTCTGCCCTTTCAAGGAATATGTTCAATATAGAAAAATATAGCAATTTAAAAATAAGTGGCTACAAATTAGGCAATAAGAAAATAATGTGAGATCAAAAGTAAGGTTGTTTTAAAAATGCATCCCAGCCGGGCTCCGTGGCTCAGCCTGTAATCCCAGAGCTTTGGGAGGCCGAGGTGAGTGGACTGCCTGAGCCCGCGGGTTGGAGACCTGCCTGGGCAGGCGAGACCTCATCTCTACAATAAAATCAAAAAATTAGCCGGGTGTGGTAGCGCGTGCCTGTAATTCCGGCCACTTGGAAGGCTGAGGCAGAAGGATTGCCGGAGCCCTGTGGTGGCCGGGAGCGGCCACTACACTCCAGTCTGGACGACAGAGTGAGACTCCAACTCAAAAAAAAAAAAAAAAAAAGCATCCCATAGTCTGTAGTCTCAGCTACTCGGGAGGCTGAGGCAGAAGGATCACCTGAGCCCAGGAGGTTGAGACTGAGTGGGCCATGATCATGCCACTGCACTCCAGCCTGGACAACAGAGTGAGACCTCAACTCAAAAAAAAAAAATTAACTAAGTTAAAAATTATTGTTTGTATATTTTAATAGCTCGTTGTTTTTCTTTATTTAAAAAACAAGCCAGAAGGAAGCAAGCAAGCATAAAAGGAAGCTGGGCGCAGTGGTTCACGCCTATAATCCCAGCACTTTGGGAGGCCGAGGTGAGAGAATTGCCTGAGCCCACAGGTTTGAGACCAGCCTGGGCAACTTGGCGAGACCTCATCCCTACAAAAAATTAGCTGGGCATGATGGCATGCGCCTGTAGTCGCAGCAACTTGGAAGACTGAGGTAGAAGGATCGCCTGAACACAGCAGATTGAGGCTGTGGTGGCCGTGAGCGTGCCACTGCACTCTAGCCTGGGTGACAGAGTGAGATTCCAACTCAAAAAAAAAAAAAAAACATAAAAGCGATACCAGAGGCTATTATTGGGGAGAAATAAACAATTCTGTGAATCAGCAGAGACTTTAACCAAATTCTTCAAAGCAGAGTAGGGAAGCAGGCTACCAAGCCTGGACCTTAGAAATGTCTTTTCTTCTTATCCAAAGAGTGGGTGAACCTTCTTTAATGTAAAATGCGTTTTTATTTTTTAACTCCACCCTCATGTGTCTCCATCTAAAAAGATGTGTTACATTTTTCTATGTCTACACTACCTGACCTCCTTCCCCACTGCCAAAATCAGGGATACTATACACGTCCAATACTTCTACATTTTGACACTCCATTCACTGTCGCATGCAACCAAGATGGATAAACATAACCCAGTTCCCAATTACACAAAATCAAATGATGGTCTTGGAACTCCTCTATGACTAAAAGTTGATAGCATGGCTGTTCATCAATTCTGTAACAAAATAAGAGCCAGGGGAGGGGATAAAACAATCCTCCTTCACACTGAGAGGACCGTAATAGAGTATACCGTAGACTTAGGTTAGGAGCATGCTATAACCCAATAAATATGTAATCGGCTTGTGAACAATAGCACAGCCAATTTTAGTTTTCTGTCTTAAAACATAACCTGTAACTGTTTAAAGTTTCAGTTATGGGAAAAAACTGCAAAGCTCCGGTTACAAGCTTCAACCCCTTCCCTTATCTCACTTTCCCCTTAGCAACAACCAATCAGGTGCCAGGGAGAAATCCCTAGCTAGTGGGCCAAGGTCAGCCCGAGTCAGGCTAGCCAATCCTCCACGATTAAACTGACCACCAGAGGAACTACACAATTAAATGGTAACAAAACTGGAAAGCCCCCCAAACTCCTCCTCCCTTTGTGTGAAAGCATAAAAGGCATCTGCTTAAGGAAGTCAGGGCCTCTGAATGTACTCCGCTGTGTCGGTTGTTGACAGAGGTCCAGGCTTGAGCTTGTAAATAAAGACCCTCTTGAACTGTCATCGGAATTGGCTCTTGGTGGTCTCTCGGATTGAACTTTCGGCCACTACAACACTCATATATGGCTTACAGTTTGAGTTTCACAGTAATTCTGCACATTTCCAGCTAAGACACTAAGACCAAAAGATGGTAAGCGAGTTCTTAGTTCTCACAGCTAACCAGCAAGTAGAGGCAGAAAGTGAGCCTACTTCATCCGACCTCATCAAATACTCTCCCCACTGTTCCTCAGCGGGGCACTCAGCTGAGCTTGTTATAAGCCAAGGCTCTGGGAACAAGAGTTTCTTGTTTGTTTGTTTGTTTGTTTTGAGTTGGAGTCTCACTCTGTCACCCAAGCTGGAGGGCAGTGGCAGGATCCTGGCCACTGCAGCCTTGACCTGCTGGGCTCCCGCAATCCTTCCGCCTCAGCCTTCCAAGTGGCTGGAACTACAGGCGTGCGCTACCACGCCCGGCTAATTTTTGCTTTATTATAGAGATGAGGTCTCGCCAAGTTGCCCAGGCGGGTCTCGAAACCGCGGGCTCAGGCAATCCACTCACCTCAGCCTCCCAAAGCGTGGGATTACAGGCTGAGCCACCAAGCCCGGCTTGTTTTTATTTTTTATTTTTTATTTTTTGAGTTGGAGTCTCACTGTTGCCCAGCCTGGAGTGCAGTGGCATGCTTACAGCTACCGCAGCCTCGACCTGCTGGGCTCCAGCGATCCTTCCGCCTCAGCCTTCCAAGTAGCTGGAACTACAGGCACTCACCACCATGCCTGGGTAATTTTTTAAATTTATTGTAGAGACGAGGTCTCGCCAAGTTGCCCAGGCTGGTCTCGAACCCAAGGACTCAGGCAATCCTCTCACCTTGGCCTTCCAAATTGCTGCTGGATTATAGGCGTAAGCCACCGTGCCTGACCCAAGGGCTTCTTATATATCATATTTAATTAATTCAAAGTTTTGTACCTAAATGGACCAAGATAGCTTATTAAAGTAGCAGGGGTTTTTAAAAAATCTAATTGTTGTAACTTTCCGTACTCCTCAAAGTATTGCAACTTTCCATAGCCTATGTTATAAATTCCGGAATGGAATCTGCAAATGTCAGCATGACCAGGAGATTGAGTCACATCTGTGGGCCGGTACCAGAAAATGTTAACATGATCAGGAGATCTTGAGTCATGCTAAAACTACATGGAGGCTTCTGAATCTTACCTTGAAGAGGATGAAGAGCTATGAATTTGGGGTATAAATATTGGAAAGAGTTTGGGTTGCTTAGAGTGAGCTTTTGGTAAGAATGCCAACCCGTCTCCCTGCAACCTGGTTGCAGAAATTAAACACTCCTTTTCTCCCGGTTTCTACTTCTCCTCTCTGATTGACAGTGAGGGAAGCAGCCTGAATAGTTTATCCTGGAACGCCTGGAGGGCTCTGAGGAGGCCATCGTTCAGTCAGACTATTAGGGAACAAGTCCCAGCTCTCCATCAAGTAGCTGTGTGCCTTGGGGCAAGCATTTAACTTCCACTAGCCTTGGTTCTCCTAGCTGAAAATAGAAAATGATAAAATTAGCTTCTTATGGCTGTAACGTCTCAGTCAATTCAGGCTGCTATACCAAACTACCGTACACAGGGTGGCGTAAACAAACATTTCTCACAGATCTGGGAGCTGGAAGTTTGCAAACAGGGTGCCAGCACGATCAGGTTCTGGCAAGGACCCTCTTCTGGGTTGCAGACTTCTAACTTCTCAATGCACACTTACATGATGGAAAGAGCTGCAGACCTCCCTGGAGTTAAGGTCACCTGCACCCACATGGCTTAATCAACTTCCAAAGGCTCTTCTTTCCTTTCCTTTCCTCTTTCCTTCCTTCCTTCCTCCCTCCCTTCTTCTCCCTGTCTTTCTCCTTTCTTCTTTCCTTTTCTCCCTTCCCATCCCCCTTCCCCTTCCCTCCCTTCCTCCCTCTCTCTTTCTTTCTTTTTCATCAAGGTCTCACTCTGTTGCCTAGGCTGAAGTGGTGCCATCACAGCTCACCACAGCCTTGACCCTCCTGGCTCAGGCAGTCCTTCCACCTCAGCCTCCTGAGTAGCTGGGACTACAGGTGTGTGCCACCAGGCCTGGCTAATTTATTTATTTATTTATTTATTTATTTATTTTGGTAGAAATGAGGTCTTGCTACGTTGTCTGGGTTGGTAGGATTTCAACATAATTTGGGAGCAACACAAACTTTTAGACCCTGGCATGTAGTGACTGCTTGAGAAGATATGTGTACTGCCTGGTGCTGTGAGCTGCGCTTGGTCATGGGAACCACTGTAATTAATTGAGACCTCAAAAAACCTGTGCAGAGACGCCAGCCTCTCACCCACACAGTGCTTCTAATCAAAGCAGAAAATGAACACACCTTTCTTCTGAGGCTTAATAGAATTAGAAATATATTAATTACAGAGTTAGGTTAGATAATTAGGTGAGAAAATTAATAGGAACTGAAAGCTGACATCAGAATGGAATGATTTAATTATTATGACTAAAATAAGCTATATTAATGTGTATCAACAATAGTAGAAGTAACTTTGTACCATACAAACATATTTGTTTCTCCTTTTATTGAAGTAGAATAGACAAAAAGTGCCACACAAAAACACATCCACACAACTTCCGTGAGCACACACTGAAGTTTTTGCAGTGTTTATTGTTTATCAATCTTAAAAGAGAAGACATTGTAAAGTGTGGATCAATTTCCACTTCATTAAATTCTCCCCTTACAATAGACTAGGTTAAACAAAGATAAGGTTTAAAATACATTCTAGTGAATGTAATTTGGCTCCCAAGGAGGAAGCAGAGCAATCAATCTAGGCCAGTGATCTTCACACTTTTCCCTTTTTATGCTTTTAAGAAAAAAATGTTAATGCATGTTTCTCCTTGGACATTTTTCAGTTGACATCTATAATGATTCATCATAAATTTAAGCTGTTGCCAAAAAAATGTAATTTTCAACATACTGTAAATCTTGACATTTTGAAAAAAAGTTACTTTCTAAAAAGAATCCAGTGTAATTTAAACACCACGGTAATATGATACCTGCCATTATACATTTATCTACATGAACTAGTTCTTCATTAGAGACTTTCCAACATTCCTCTTTTCTCTTTGAATTTATACTTTCATCCTACTTCCTCCAAAGAACTTTATTGGACTGTGATATATTTTTATTCCTGAAGGTCTATTACTGATCGTCTTCTCATATTTCTTGACTACAAAAATACAAAGTTAAATTTAAAAATTTTTAAATGTTAATCCTCTGAAGGTAAAATACAAATTTTAAAAATTGAAGTAGCTAAAAATTTTTTGTTCTGTTTCTTGTTTTTATATCTCACACTTCTGTATGATGTCATGTATTTAAATACTTTGATCAAAATACTGCATTGAAACATAATAAGGCCTGGTGTGGTGGCTCATGCCTATAATCCCAGCACTTTGGGAAGCCGAGGTGAGAGAAATGCCTGAGCCCATGGGTTTGAGACCAGCCTGGGCAACTTGGCAAGACCTCATTTCTATAATAAATCAAAAATTGCCGGGCACAATGACTCACACCTATAATCCCAGCACTTTGGGAGCCTGAGGCAAGAGGATTGCCTGAGCCCAGGGTTCAAGATCAGATTGGGCAACTTGGTGAGACCTCATCTCTACAATAAATCAAAAAATTAGCTGGGTATTCCAGCTACTTGGAAGGCTGAGGCAGAAGGATCACCTGCGTCCAGCAGGTTGAGGCTGCGGTGGCCGTGAGCGTGCCACTGCCCTCCAGCCTGGGCAACAGAGTGAGACTCCAACTCAAAAAAAAAAAAAAGAAAGAAAAACATAATAAGCATGTTTAACTTTTGCTTTTGTTTTGTCACTGTCATCACCGTTGGTATTGTGTTAATATTACTTTTTCATAAGGAAATCATTAAATAATCCTCAAATCCACTTTACTGTTTACCTTTCTCCCTCCACTCCATTTTTAAAAGTAGGATAATGAATAATTTTAAATTGAAAAAATTTTTTAATGTTAATCTCTAAACAAAGAGCTGGAATTAATACCGCAGGTTGTCACTCATAGCAGGCCCTGATCACTGGTCACACGAGCACACGGGTAGGATTGGCAGACATTGGACACAACTAGGGGGAGGAAGGAGAGAGGGGGCATGTGGCAACACATTGGCTACCTGGTCTACTATTGAGGAGAGACAGGGACTGCTAGAAGCCCAAACGTCATCTATATGCCCCCTACTTATGTAGTAAATCCCCACTGGTACCCTACAACTCTCAAAAAAATTTTTAAATTTTAATCTTTACTTTCTATGCCCTTAAGGCTCTAAGTCTTAACAAATCCCTTTCAGGAACACTTCTACACTGTTGGTGGGAGTGTAAACTAGTGCAACCTCTGTGGAAAGCAGTGTGGCGATTCCTAAAAGCTCTAAATATCAACCTCCTATATGACCCCGCAATCCCCCTACTGGGAATATACCCTGAAGAACTCAAATCACTCTATAAAAAAGATACCTGCACACGTATGTTTATCGCAGTGTTGTTCACAATAGCAAGAACCTGGAAACAACCATGCTGCCCATCAAAAGAGGACTGGAGCCGGGCTCAGTGGCTCAGCCTGTAATCCCGCGCCTTTGGGAGGCTGAGGTGAGTGGATTGCCTGAGCCCGTGGGTTCGAGACCCGCCTGGGCAGCGAGACCTCATCTCTACAGTAAATCAAAAAATCAGCTGGGCGTGGCAGCGCATGCCTGTAATTCCGGCTACTCGGAAGGCTGAGGCGGAAGAATCGCCAGAGCCCAGCAGGTCGAGGCTGCGGTGGCCGGGAGCGGCCACTGCACTCCAGTCTGGGCGACAGAGTGAGACTTCAACTCAAAAAAAAAAAACAACAACAACAACAACAAAAAAAGAGGACTGGATTAAAAAAATGTGGTACATATACACGATGGAACACTACGCAGCCATAAAAGAGAACAAAATCATGAATTTCGCAAAAACCTGGATGGAACTAGCGTCTATAATACTGAGTGACCTCTCACAGAAACAAAGATCCGAGTATCACATGTTCTCACTCAAATATAGTGGACCTTGAACATCCAATGTAATACTATAAGAAAATGACTGATGGCACTGGAAAATTATGGGGCGGGGAGGGAGATGGGATTAACAGTAGCAAATATCTGTCTGGGGATGGGGAAACACCTCTTATCAACAGGGTGTCTAAATGAAACATACTTGTACACCTAACCCTTAACTGTACCCTACAAAACCATAATAAAAATATTGATTATGAATAATAAAAAAAAATCCCTTTCAGATCACAAACATGGACGGGACCACCTTGGGGCTGACTGTTTTCCTGTGCTGCTGGTTCCCAAAGCTAGAAGGAAGCACGGAGCAGAGCCCCAAGCATGGCTCCTGCCAACACCTATTGATTTCCTTGTTCGTGATGATGCTGGGCAGGCCCTCACTTGTCCCTTTTAGGTACCTTGGAGGGGCAAGTGTCTGAAGAGGACTGGACACAGGTTGCAGGGGCACAGGCAGTGGGCTCTTGGCTGTGTACACAGGTGCTTTATTCTCCACAGAGTGATACATGCTAAGGAGGGTTGGGCTCGGGCTGATGTCCCCATATATACAGAACTGAATAAAGTGTGTCTCTGGGGAAAAAAATCCTTTCATTGACACTACAGTTGGGGAGACAGCTCGGGAAAAAAATATTTGCCAGTTTAAATCTGACAAAGGCCTAACATCTAGTTTCTACAAGGAACTAAAATGTGCTGAAAAAAAACCCCAAAAAAACAGCCCCATTACAAAGTGGGTGAAAGACATGAATAGACAATTCTTAAAAGAAGACATATGAGCAACCAATAGATACATGAAAAAATGCTCAGCCTCACTAGTCATCAGAGAAATGCAAATTAAAAAGACACTGAGATACCACCTAACTCCAGTCAGGATGACCATCATCAATAACCCAAAAAACAACAGATGCTGGAGAGGATGCGGGGAAAAGGGAACACTTCACTGTTCGTGGGAGCATAAACTATTATACATTCTGTGGAAAACTGTTTGGTGATTCCTGAAAGATCTAAAAATCGACCTCCCATACGACCCTGCAACCCCCTATTGGGATTATACCCAGAGGAAGTCAAATCACTCTATGAAAAAGATACCTACACACACATGTTTATTGCAGCATTATTTACAATAGCAAAAAGTGGAACCAACCGTGCTGCCCATCAAAAGAGGACTGGATAAAAAAAAGTGGTACATATGCACAATCGAATATTATGCAGTCATAAAGAAGGACAAAATTATGAACTTTGCAGCAACTTGAATGGACTTAGAGGCTATAATACTGAGTGATCTATCACAGAAACAAAGAACCAAGTATCACAAGTTCTCACTCAAAAGCGGACCTTGAACAACTATTTTAATACTAAAAGGGATTGGCAGTAGTGAGAAACTGCCAGGGGGGGCACACCTCATCAGCAAGGGTACCTGCATAATGAACATCTGTATACCTAACCCTGAATTGTACCCTACATCTTTAAAATAAAAAATTTCGTAAAAATCTGTTTGCTGCCGGGCTCAGTGGCTCAGCCTGTAATCCTGCGCCTTGAGAGGCTGAGGTGAGTGGATTGCCTGAGCCCGCGGGTTTGAGACCTACCTGGGCAACTTGGTGAGACCTCATCTCTATAATAAATCAAAAATCAGCCGGGCGTGGTAGCTCATGCCTGTAATTCCGGCTACTGGGAAGGCTGAGGCAGAAGGATCGCTGGAGCCCAGCAGGTCGAGGCTGCAGTGGCCGGGAGTGGCCACTGCATTCCAGTCTGGGTGACAGAGTGAGACTCCAACTCAAAAAAAAAAAATCTGTTTGCTAACATAAAGAAACTCATTACAATTATTAATAGCTCATAATTGATAATTCTTTTTTGGAGTCAGGGTCTCACTCTGTCACCCAGACTGGAGTGCAGTGGCACCATCATGGTTACTGCAGCCTCAGTCTGCTGGGCTTAGGTGGTCCTTCTGCCTCATTCTTCCAAGTAGCTGAAACTATATGCAGGAGCCACCACCAGCTAATTTTTTGATTTACTGTAGAGATAAGGTCTCACTATGTTGCCTAGGCTGGTCTCAAACCCCTGGTCTCAGGCACTCTTCTTGTCTCCACCTCCCAAAGTGCTGGGATTACAGCCATGAGCCACCACACTTGGCCAACATGACAATTTTTGATAAATTGAAAGTAAAATTTTAGTGGAAGTTTATGATTCACTCTCCTTAAATTTGGTTGAAAGCAATCAACTGGTTGCTACCCAATCACTAGGGTCATTGATTTTCTCAACATGGAGCCCTTGGATAGAGTCCTGGAAAGCTGTGCACCAGGCACTACCCCCTCAACGAGACACCCCTTGGGGAGTGATCTGCCTTTCTTAAAGGGGGAGACGAGAAAACAACCTGCGCCTCCATTACAGCTCATTCTCTGTCCGTTGGTGTTTAGAGAAGGCATGGAACCGATGCCCTGGAGAAACCTCCACACCCAAGGGCCCTCAGACCTCCAGTCTGAAGATCACCGAAGCAGACCATCCCTGGGGGATGAAAGCTTTAGTTGAACATCCAGGGTAGAGTTGACATCACAAATATGGTATGTCAATTTCCCCACTCGTGTGAGGTACAAAACTGAGGTTCTTTTGGATAAGGAAGCAGATGACATCATATACACAAACACTTCTGGCACAAGAAAATTTTTCCTCTGCCAACTTAGGTTCTAGAGCTTGGGGCTTGTGAATTAATTGACGACAGATTAACAGGAGAAAAATGTATTACACGTATGCGATTGCGTGAGAGGAGAAAAGGAGAAAGGAAGAGGGGGTGGGGAGAGGAGGGAAGGAGTCCCTGCGCAGCTGGGAGTAAGGTTTTATATAGAAAGGGGTGTTGGGGGCCAGGCCTGGTGGCTCACATCTTTTATCCCAGCACTTCGGGAGGTCGAGGCAGGAGGATCGCTTGAGCCCGAGAGTTTGAGACCAGGCTGGGCAACACAGTGAGAACTCATCTCAAAAGAAAAAAACGATAAAAATGAAAAAATAAGCCGGGTGTGGTGGTGCACACTTACAGTCTCAGCTACTCAGAGGCTGAGGCAGAAGGATTGCCTGCACCTTGCAGTGTGCCATGAGGGTACCACTGCACTCCAGCCTGGGTAACAGAGTGAGACCCTGAGTAAAGAAAAGGTGGGGGGTGTTGGGGCTTCAGTGGGAAAGTATGGAAGGTTCTGAGAGGCTAGTCTACACAATATTCTTGGAATGTCAATGTGTTAAGTATCAGGTGTTCCTGTTTGAAGACTCCTTTGCAGGCAGGTAGGGAGCAGCTTAGTCAGTAAGGGAAGTTCAGATAAGACTTCTTTCTGCATCTGCTGTAAGTAAAGAAAAAAAAAGCTTAAAATAGTCTTTATGCCACTGAAACCATTCCTACAGGGTTAACAAGAAGCCAGGCTTTAGACAAAGGTCTAGATAAGCATTAATCAGGTTGCTCTTTGACCCGCTTTACTGCAGCTGCTTACAGACCATGTAGGCCATAGGCCAGGAGGTAAACCATTAACTTCCTCATTGTTCCTACAGATAGTGTGTTTGACATTCAGAACCTAAGACTTTGCCTTTGAGATGATTTTCAGTTTGGCTGACACCCACTGGTCTGAAGACCCTACCAAGGAACCGAGTCAGCCTGATCAGGTAGTTTCTTTACCGTCCCGTCCCAAGACTTCACTCTTTGCTCTTAATCAGTCAATACCTTGGCCCACTACCCATTGAAACCCCTTAAAATCCCTCGATCCAAACTCTTCAGGGAGGCAGATTTGAGGTTTCCTCCCATTCTCTAGTTTGGCTGCCCTGTGATGACGATGATTGCTTTTTAGATTCAGGGGGTACACATGCGTATTCTCTACATGGACATATTGTGTAGTGGTGGGGATTGGGTCTCAGGTGACCCATTCCCCAGATAGTGAACATTGTGACCCCATAGGTAGTTTTTGAACCCTGACTGCCCTCCCACCTTCCCTCTTATTGTTGTCCCCAGCGTCTATTATTTCCATCTTTGTGACCATTTAGCTCACATATGAGTGAGAACATGCGTTGCTTGGTTTCCTGTTTCTGAGTCTAATAAAATATTCAGGAGGATGATCTCCAGCTCCATCCGTGTTGCTGCAAAGGACATGATTTCATTCTTTTGTATGGCTGTATCCCACGGTGTGTGTGTGTGTATCTCACGTTTTCACTATCTATTGATCGACTGACGGGCATTTAGGTTGATTCCACATCTTTGCAATTGTGAATTGTGCTGCGAAGAACATGGGGGTACAGATGCCTTTTTATTTGTTCCCTAGGGCTGATAGTAGTAGTGGGATTCCTGGATCAAATGGTAGATCTTTTAGTTCTTTGAACAATCTCCACAGAGGTTGTACTAATTTACACTCCCACCAACAGTGTATAAATGTTCCCTTTTCTCTGCATCTGCACCAGCATCTATTGTTTTTTGATTTTTTAATAATGGCCATTCTCAGTAGTGTGAGGCGGTATCTCATTGGGGTTTTTTTTTTTTCTGAGTTGGAGTCTCACTCCGTCACCCAGGCTGGAGTGCATTGTCACGCTCACAGCCATCGCAGCCTCAACCTGTTGACCTCAGGTGATCCTTCTGCCTCAGCCTTCCAAGTAGCTGGAACTACAGGCATGCTAATCTTTTGACTTATTGTAGAGATGAGGTCTTGCCAAGTTGCCCAGGTTGGTCTCGAACCTGTGGGCTCAGGCAATCCTCTCACCTCGGCCTCCCAAAGTGCTGGGATTATAGGCGTAAGATACTACGTCCGGCCTCTCATTGTGGTTTTGATTTGTATTTCCCTGATGATGAGTGATGTTCAGCATTTTTCCATATGTTTGTTGGCCATCTGTGCATCTTCTTTTGAGGGACGTCTGTTCATGTCATTTGTCCACTTTTTAATGAGGTTATTTGCTTTTTTCTTGCTGATTTGAGTTCTTTGTCAATCCTGGATATTAGTCGGTTGCCAGATGTATGGTTTGCTAATATCATCTCCCATTCTGTAGGATGCCCATTTGTTCTGCTGAGTATTTCTTTTGCTGTGCAAAAGCTTTTTAGTTTACTTAAAGTCCCACTTGCTTATTTTTGTTTTAGTTGTATTTGCTTTTGGGGTTTTAGTCATAAATTCTTTGCCTAGGCTGATGTCCATAAAAGTTTTCCCAAGGTTTTCTCCTAGGATTTTTATCGTTTCAGGTCTGACATTTAAGTCTTGAATCCACCTTGAGTTAATTTTTATATATGGGGAGAGATAGGGATCAAGTTTCATTTTTCTTCATGTAGCCAATTTTCCCAGCACCGTTTGTCGAATAGGATGTCCTTTCCCCAGTGTAAATTTTTGTCTACTTTGTCAACGATCAGTTGATTACAGGTATTTGGGTTTATTCCTGGATTCTTTCTTCTGTTCCATTGGCCCCTGTGTCTGCTCTAGTGCCAGTACCATGCTGTTTTGGTTACTACAGTCTTGTAATATAATTTGAAGTCAGGTAATGTGATACCTCCAGCTGTCCTATGGTTATTAAACTCTTTCTCTGCTAAATGGAGAAAATCAACCACAAAATACTACATTTTATATTATTCCATTTATGGATATGAATTGCCCAGAATGGGCCAATCTACTAGATGCAGAACATAAATTAGTGGTTGCTTAGTCCTGGGGTCGGGGGATGCCAGGATAGGGAGGTGACAGCTAAAGAGCACAAGCTTTCTTTTTTAAGTTGATGAAAGTATTCTAAATGACTGTGGTGATTGGAGGGGCTTGTTTAGGGAGGACAAAAATGTTCTAAAATTAGTTGGTGGTGATGGTTGCACAAACCTACTTAAAACATCAAATCATAGTCTTTAAATAGGTGAATTGCATGATATATGAATTATATCTCAATAAAACTTTTTTAAAAACATTCAGAACACTTCTTATCATTGATTTTCCTTGTTTTTTTTTTCCTGATATATACCCCTCTAGGATTCTAGTTGGCTGTAAATTATATCTCATAATATTGTCCAACAGGTCACCATACTGTTGATTTTTTTTTTCACTCTTTTTTCTTTCTCCCACTTGTGTAGTTTCTTTTGTTATGTTTTCAAGTTCACTGATCTTTTCTTCATCAGTGTCTAGTCTGTTAAGTCTCAGGAAATTATTCTTATAAAATGATGTATTTTTCAATGCTAGAAGTTTCACTTGGCTCTTTTTTTTTTCATATCTCTAATTTCTCTTTGTTGTATTCATGTTTTTCTTTAAATATCTGACTCTCTATATAAAACTTGTTTTAAAATCTTTGCTAATTCTATCATCTTTATCATTTCTGGATTGGTTTCTATCTACTGAGTTTTATTCTGGCTGTGGTCTACATTGTCTGCTTCTTTCTGTTTAGTACACTTTTACCATATTGACACTGCAAATTCTACATTGAGGAGTGTTGAATTCTGTTGTTTTTTTCAAAGGGTAAAAGACTTTGTACTGTGAAGAAGTTAGGTTACTTTTGGATCATTTTGAGCCCTTCAAATTGGAAAAGAAAACTGTAAAAGAAAGCTGCTTCTCTGCCCACACTACACTTCTGAAACCAAATGTGTGAACTGAGTGAGGGAGGGTTCACACACTAACTGATTCTCCACCATCAGCTGAGTGTCCCACCATTCAGCTTATTCCTAACAAAGGAGTTAGTGCCAGATTCCACAAGTTAAGTGTTCAGTTCCACAAGACTACCCCCACTTCAGACACCCATTGCAAGTCTGGGACCACTCATACTTCTGACCAGTCAGATATAAATGGGGGGCTTCCCATAACCCTCTCCTCAAGTTCAATAATTTGCTAGAACAGCTCACAGAACTCAGGGAAACACTTTACTTACATTCTCAGGTTTATTATAAAGGACACAACTCAAGAACAGCCAGATGGAAGAGGCACAGGGCAAGGTGTGGCACGTGTGTGCCTAACTCCTTGGGTTTCAGCAATACACGCAAAGAAACTCCCATGCAGACTTCTGGGGTTCCTTCTCTGCAGAGCTTCCTCTTCTATGGTTGTCTGCCTGCAAATTCCAGTCACCTTCTTAAACTCCATCCAGTCTACCTCTTCAACTTAGTGAGGTGACTGTACTGTTTGGGATCTTAGTCTAAAAAGTACCTCTGTTATGAATTGAACTGTGTTCACCCGAGTCACATAGAACCCCTAAAGCCCAGTGTAACTATATTTGGAGACAGGGCCTTTAGGGAGGCAATTAAGGTTAACTGAGGTCATATAGGTGGGGCCCTGATCATATAGGACTGGTGTCCTTATGAGAAAGAGACCAGAGATATCTCTTCCTCCTTCCCCAACCCATGTACACAGAGGAAAGGCCATGCTTCAAGAACACAGCAAAATGCCCAGCTCGGTGGCTCAGCCTGTAATCCCGCAGTTTGGGAGGCTGGGGTGAGTGGACTGCCTGAGCCCACGGGTTCGAGACGTGCTTGGGCAACTTGGCGAGACCTCATCTCTACAATAAATCAAAAATCTCCTGGGTGTGGTAGTGCGTGCCTGTAGTTCCAGCTACTTGGAAGGCTGAGGCGGAAGGCTCGCCAGAGCCCAGCAGGTCGAGGCTGCGGTGGCCGGGAGCGGCCACTGCACTCCAGTCTGGGCAACAGAGACACCAACTCAAAAAAAAAAAAAAAGAATCTCCAGTCTGAGAAGGACAAGTGCATCATGCCAGCTTGGCTGGGGTGGGAGAGGGGTTCTAGATACTGCATGTCAGCCAGTACTGCATATGCCTTACAAGATTTCAGACTTGAGCAAGATTTCTAGGTCCCACTCATGCTTGTATTGAATGAGAGTATGGAGGTTCTCCTTTAGTCCAAGGGGGTAGTCGGTTTAATTTCCATCATACACTTTTCTTTAGAATTAATAAGGAAAATTAATCCCGAGTGAACTGTGTCCTTCCTGAAATCAGTACTCACAGGATATATAGGGTATTGTCCCTAGAAATTCAAGTTAGGATTAACTGGACCACAAAGGGCAAGGATGACTTCTCAGAAAAGAATAATCATGTTAAACCCACTAGGTACTTTAATTGCAGTGGATTTCATATTCTCAGAGCAAGAAAAGAGGCTCTTTAGCCAATGAACAGAAAATAGATGCCAAAGGAATTTAAATGATACTCAAAGGTTAAAAGCTAAATTATAAGCATGAACTTTAGAAGGATAATTCTAAGAGTAAAGGTTTCAGCATGACACTGACCCCTAAAAGGAAACTCAAGGAGAATGCAAAAGGGAATGTGCATGACCACAAAAGCTGGCACTAATGTTTTTAATTGAATTTCTCATAAATTATATATCCAAGGTCAAATCTGTCTGAAGTGTGATGCTATCTGTGAGAATGCCAGAATAATGCTTGTTAGACCCTCTGTCTACCTCTGCATCCCCCTCTCTGCTTCCCATATCCTCACTACAGCCACAGCCCATCTCCAGAAGCCAGATCTGATCTCCCAGGAAACCCTCCTTGGCTGTTATCCATAGAACACAGCCCATTCCTCACCCAGATGCCCGCAAACCTCTTGCCCCAACCTACATTTTCAGCCTATTTCCTGGCACATCACCCTCTCTTCATCCCATCCCATAGGGTCCAGCCCCCTTCCCCTACAGGAATTATCACAAAGCCCTATGCCTCTGCACTTTCTCATCTCTAAAACGCTGTTCCTCCTATCGCCCCCCGTTATTGAAAATTATATTTCAAGGGTCTAGATCCAATGAGCCCTCTTCTTGCTCCTGTTGCTTTCTTTTAGACTTATCATAATTTGCTGTAACATTTGCACGTGGTTGTCTCAACTATATATACTAAAGCTCCCTGAATGCAGGAACTGTTACACATCTTCACAGCTATCGCCCACGGAACCTAGCATATATAAACCCCTCCAAAAATGTTTTTAAGAAGCTAAACAGAAACATTATTCTGGAGAAATTGGAACATTCCCATAGGACTGACTTTTGAATTGTGGATTTGCTTGGCCCTCAGTGCAGATTTCAAAGCTATTTCCCCTCCTGTCAGCCTAGGAAAAGATGGAAGCCCCGAAGATTAACACAAGTTATTTTTGTTGTTGGAGAACATTTCTGAACTCTACTGGTCTGGAATTTTAATCACCTCTTACCATCCAACTTATTAATACAAATGCCTTGGAAGAATAAAAAAAAAAACACTACAGCAAAGCCAGTTTTTTATTTTTTAAGTCATATTTCAAAGTTGCTTCTTGATCACAGCTTCACATTCTCTCACACAAATTCAAAGGAAACAGTAATTACCTGGAAACACTGGACCCTTTTCTTTCTGTACCCCTTTCTGCCCCTGTGGTGGGCCCCTACCCAATTCAAGCCCAGAAGTCCTTTTTCTCTAATCAGAGAAAGGCTCTAGTAAGAGCCATGTCTCTTTGTTGGCTTTTTATCTTCAACAATCTTTCCCACTATAATCTTCGTCACCTTCAATTTAGCCTTTTATTTCATGATTGAAATGAAAGCCTTCTTCTGTTAAAAGTAGTTTTAAGCATAAAATGACTCATGGAGGGAACGGAGATACCATGAAGCCACACTAGGCCTCCTTAATAGCAAATTCCTCTCAGGTTGACTAGGAAAGAAGCGCTGCCTTCTCCAACCGCAGCTGGGGCTGACCCATCCAAGGCCCAACCACCCCAGGTCCCAACTGGGGCTCAGAACAGGACCCACTGCAAGACCCAGAGAGGCCATCCCACATGATCGTGGTGTCTCTGGCTTAGTCTTCTCCTTTCCAAGTCCCCTCCTCCAACTCGTCTTTTCAACCTTCTTCACATTTTGGACTGGAGAATTCTTGGTGGGAGGCTCTCTTGGTGTTGTAGGACGTTTAGCAGAATCTCTGCTCTACCCACTAGAAGCCAGGAGCATTGCACCCCTCCCTCCCAATCTCCGTGATCAAAAAGTAGTTCAGCCACTGTGGATGCTCCCTGTAGAGTAAACCCCACCCAGCTGAGAACCACTGCTTTAACATATTCATTCACAGGCAACATTTACAGAACCACCATTTTAGCCTTCCTCAAGACTCTGGTTTCAGCATCTGGTTTGTCATCACTTTACTTTGTACAGTGTTTAATTACTTTTTTTATACTGTAACTTTATGTAATGTTTTGCAACTCATAGCTTGTTTCCCATGTTATCTTCCCACATGCATCTTCTGGACACAAAGTTCCTGAAACACATCCTTTTCTATTACAGCAATAATCTTTACAGAATCTACAGCAGATTCTATAGAAAGTTTACAAAAATTTAAAGAAAATTACTCCATAATGTAGATCACCGTCTTGGAAGAAACACACACACACACACACACACACACACACACACGAATAAGATGCAGTGGAGGAGTTACACACAGCCATGAGAGAAGAACATTTCCTGAGTATCAATTTTGCGATTTTGCTTATACATGTAGACAGTTGAGAACAACAAAATTTTGGCCAGGTGCAGTGGCTCAGCCTGTAATTCCAGCACTTTGGGAGGCTGAGGCAAGAGGACTGGCCTGAGCCCGAGGGTTCAAGACCAGCCTGGGCAACTTGGTGAGCCCTCATCTCTACAATAAATCAAAAAGTAAGCCGGGCACAGTAGTGCACACCTGTAGTTCCAGGTGCTTGGAAGGCTGAGGTGGAAACATCACCTAAGCCCAGCAGGTCGACGCTGGGGTGCCTGTGACCATGCCACTGCACTCCAGCCTGGGCGACAGAGTGAGATTCCAATAACAAAATTTTTATGTTAAAACCAACAATGAATGATTGGAAATAAGATATATTTTTTGCATGATTTTAAAATAAGACATCAAAAAACCTGTTTTGCAACAGGTTACATCAAGCCCTGATCCCACGCATGTTAGTGCTTCAGCAGAAAAGTTGAGACAATCTAGTTCAACAGAGCTTTTCCACCAAATTAAACCTGCAAGACCCTTGAGAGAACATATAATCTAAACCTCAGCTCAGAGGCAGGATTTGTGTCTTTAAGCCCACCTTACAGGTAAGGCAACCATCTTGCCACGGACATGACATCACGTAATCTCCGTGTATGATCACAATTCTCATTATAGTGAAGGGGATACATGAAAATGGCCATGTAAACTTGCCGCCTTCTTAAGTTTCCTGCACACACCTTTTTCTCTTAGTTGATTTGAAAAATTCCAGCCCATCTTAGCTTAAGTAGGAGTAAATGTGAAGTGAAATTAAGATTAAATTTATAAAATTTCTTTGTTACTGTCTCTTTTCCTACCTGGGAGTAATTTCTGATAAAGTCCTCTTTGCTTCTGCTGTCTTTCCCAATTCCTATTTTTTGCCCTAAGTTACATAAACAGGGCAAGATCCATAATAACTTCTCTTGGTCTTTATTTGAAAACTGAAGATTTCAGGTCAGGTGCAGTGGCTCACGCCTATAATCCCAGCACTTTGGGAGGCTGAGGTGAGAGGATTGCCTGAGTTCACAAGTTTGAGACCAGCCTGCACAACTTGGCAAGCCCTCATCTCTACATTAAACAAAAAAATCAGCCAGGCATGGTGATGTTTGCCTGTAATTCCAGCTACTTGGAAGGCTGAGATGGAAGGATTGCCTGAGCCCAGCAGGTTGAGGCTGTGGTGATCGTGAGTGTGCTACTGCACTCCAGCCTGGGAGACACAGTGAGACTCCAATTCAAAAAAAAAAAAGAAAAAGAAAAGATTTCAACACCAAATTTCTGTACATCTCTATAAAACAGAATTTTTCCAGAAGAATCATGTCTATAAACAATCTATTCCTTATAATATATATAACTGCTTATATATATTATATATTTTAATATCGTTAAAAGTAATTTTGTATTCCTAGAGTTTAAGGGGTATTAAAAGATAAAATTCTAACTCATTTTTTAAACGTTTAGGAGAAATGTCATCAGCACACTTTCCTGCAGACAGACTGGCTCTTAGCAACTCAAGAGTAATAAACAAAGGTGCTGCAATTATTTTTTTCCCTCTAAGAGTTGCTAGTACACAGAACAAACGAGTACAGCCAGTGGCCCAAGGGAGTGTTGGCAGCAACCTGCCCATCAGGCTCTAATACTTTTTTCTTAACCATGCAGTCAAGTGCTGGCTCCATCCATTCTAGACAAGTCTCAATCAGGTTAGGTAAGTAGCTGAGTACTTACTTGATCTGAGCAGGTTATAACCACAAACCCATAGACTTGTCTTAAATTATGATCCTGAATGGCAAGGAGGTTGAGTGGAGGGCAACTGGGGCAAAAGAGGATTAACAGATGACAAAATGATCAGAGTGGGCATCAAGTGAGAAAGAGAAAGAATTTGAAGATAGGAAATGCGACAAGTACTTTCTTGGGATTTTTATCCACACCCTCCTTCCTCTTCACACCACACACACTTTTCCTCAATTATACTGAGTATCACAGTGGCCAGTTTAGAGGAGAGTTCTGATAATCCTATAGAAATCCCTGAAGTCAATTTTACATTGGACTTTTCAAGTTACATGCACTAATAAATCCTTTTCTTTTGGAGGAGGATAAATAGTTCAGATAGGGTTCCCCTAGCAATGTACGAGTTCCATTGAGATTAATTACTCTAATAAAGCTAAAAGTATGTATTTTTTTCTCTTCAGAATTATAAGAATTCTGTTTAATGTGAAAATCAAGATCAGTTGTCACCGTAAAATGAGCATAGTTTAGGCATGCCACTGCCTAGTTTGCTGAGAAAATCAGGCAATTCAAACCTGTTACTTTAAATTGTACTTAAAGATTGAATATTTCTCTTTAAAACATTCATGCAAAAAGACCTCAAGTACTAATCCAACAAGAAAGGGCATGTTGCACTGGTAAAAGACTGGGACAATTAAGTCAATGTTTCTTAGAAAGATAATCTCCATTTCATTTCATTCTATTTATCTGAGCTCCCATTGTACTGAATTTGTGTTATTAGTAAGTCATCCTATAAAAGAGAAGCTTCCAGGTTGAGTCATGAGTCTTTTTCACTCTGCTGTGGTCTAGAGCTGCTCAGCACCACAGACCGATAGTAATAGCATTATACGGATGCTTGACTGAAATGCAGATTACTGAACACCATTTCAGGCCAACCAAGTCAGAATCTCTAGGAGCGGGATCCAGAAATTTGCCCCAGTGATTCTTAAGCACACAAGTTTTAAAACCACTGCTGCTGTATTTGTATAGTTCCCTGGCTGTTTTTTAACTGCTCATGCATAACACAGGAAACAGATAACATTCTCTTAGTCTTAATACAGAATGGATGACCTGGCTTCCCACTGTATCTGAAACCAGTTTATATTTTTCTTCACAATACAGCTTGAAGCTGCATCTATTTATTTGCTTTTCTGAAGCCTAGTGAAAAAGGAGTCAGGGACCGTGAAGGGAAAGACTCAGCTAAATTTTACAAAAAGATCTGCTCTTCGCTCGCTTCTGAGATTGTTAAATTATCTATACCAATCAATAGAGGGAAAGGACTCATTTTGTTTCTCTCTAGATTTGGGAAGGCTCCAGCATAGAGCTGCTGACAGTTCAGCAGCACTGAAGCACAAGTGGACTATAAGGCTTGAGAAGCAGTTTAAATAGACATGTAGCGAGACTCGAGGGCCAGGTTGAGGGTGGATGGTGAATAAAAGTTAAGAAGGTTAGGGCCATTGCCTTGCTAAGTGATGGTCTGGCCATGTGCTCTTTGAGCTGTTGTCCTAAGCTTTGACCCCCTGCCCTACTTTGGAGAGGTGAATCCTCTCTCTTGCTCTAATTTACTTTCTAAATAAACTATATTTTCTAATCTAAAAAAAAAGTTAAGAAGGTTAGGTCAGGAAAGGTTAAGTTAAGAAGCCACTAGAGGCTGGTCCAATGGTAATGGGTTATGAGAACTTATTAACATTAGTGTCACTAAAGTTGGTGTACAACCCCCCACTGCTAAATTTGACTGGCTTAAAAAAAAAAAGAAGTCACTAGAAAGTAAACCACCATTTGATGACAACTTTTATAATGTAAAATATCCTAAGTCTAGTTACCACTTAAAGTGCTCTAGTGTAGATTTAATTCCACAAAGTAGGGGTGCCTTTCAATCAGCTTAATACAAGTTTATTTTCACAGTGCTCCAAACTTTACAATTCCTCACTTACTTCTCTCAAAAGAGATTAAAAAAAAAAAAGATTTAGAATATCAAACCATGTTTTAAAATTCTGTATGTTATCTTAAAAATCTAAATTACTTTAAATTATGACAATGATAAAATGTTTGCTAGCCAATCAAGGTCCCAAACTAATTAACATTCAAAGTAAGAAAGAACCATCATTGGGGATCCCATGGTATTTTGACAGCTGTAAAGGCTGATCAACTCCTGTCATTAATCACGTTAGTGCCATAAGCAAATAATATCATTTATATTCTGAAAGCATATTTGTCTTGTACATCTTATTGCACTGAGGTATAAAGCCATGTTTTACCAATATTTTTATTAATGTACCAAAAAATTTCTTCTACAATGTTAACTGTGGTAAAACCCCCAACATTAGCCATCCTGCTGGCATGTTCTTGTGGTCTTCTAACACAGTACATAGGCATTCATAAACTACACAGCCACAACAGTTTATAAGCAACTAATAAATTTTGGAATGTTAGGAATATAATGAAACTACATCCTAGGCCAGGCACAGTGGCTCACACCTATAATCCCAGCACTTGGTGAGGCCAAGGTGAGAGGACTGCCTGAGCCCATGGGTTTGAGACCAGCCCAGGCAACTTGGCAAAACCTCATCTCTACAATAAATCAAAAAGTTGGTCAGGCGTGGTGGCGCATGCCTATAGTTCCAGCTACTTGGAAGGCTGGCCACTGCACAATCAAACAAGCAAAAAACTACATTCTAAATAGTTTGCTTTCCCTTTTCTCTTATTATTTTTATATTCATTCTTCCCACTCATTTTTTCATGACTCTATTAAGTTCAAGAATTAAATATGGCTAAGCATAAAACAAAATAGAGATGGTGTCAACAAAATGGTTGAGTTTTAGTGTCTAAGCCACTTAAAGCTATTTTCCAAAAAACTAGTTATTCAACCCAAGGCAACAAGGAGAAAGTTAGATTTGAATCTCAGGTTCTTTATAGTTTGACCTGCCAGATCCATGGGAACATCCAAGGTCCAAGTTTTGAATGTGTATATGCCATGAAGTTAAAACTGTGTTGTTAGTGGAATGTCCATAAGCTGAAGACAGCTATCTAAGACACATTCAGCAGAATGTTCAACTTGCAGAAGATGGAGGGTTTACAGTGGTATACAATCAGATTAACAAGGTTTTAAACTGTAGTCAAAGATAAAATGATATTACACTTGAATAAAAAGCCCTAAGGAACTTTCAGCTTACATTGTGTTGACTCTTGTCAATCTATGAAGAACCTAGGATAACACTTCTGTATTCTTAATAAAAAGGACAACCATTTAATAATTTTCTGCAGTAAATTACTAGACTAACTTCCTGTGATTTGGAGATTATAGTATGTTCCATCTTGAGGTTATCACAACCAGGATCATCATTACCTGATATGCACTGAACAAATACTCAGTGACAAAGTATAGGTTAGGTCTTACATAGAGCTGAGTCTTATAACACCTAAGACCCAATGCTGAAACTTTTTGAGCATCAACATGACGCTGAGAGGAAATGCTCACTGGAATACTTTGAATTTGGGATGCCCGACTGGTAAGTATAATGCAAATACTCAAAATTTGAAAAAATTTGAAATCTGAAACATTTGTGTCCCCAAGAATCCTGGGTAAGAGAGATACTCAATCTGTTCTTTGCAACTTTTCCTTAAATTCCTCTATTTCCACTAAGAAATCTAGGCCTGCTTTTGGCTCTAGCACTTCTAATATGTGATGATTGCTACTATATGACTATCTACATTCTGGTTCTAATTCTGCCAAATTATTCTTACAGACTTCTTCAGTTTAAGTTTTTTTAAAAACTGCTTTTTTAGAACTCTGAAATACTATTTTAAAATTAAATTTAAAAAATTTAAAAATTTTGTTTCTTCAATACAATAAAATTCTAATATATGATGTAACAAATTAAATTATTTGACAGGTATTCTCTATTCACCTAGTATCAATGTTGTAAAGAGGTTTAAGTTAACTTTCTTTAATAAAGTAAATTTCAATGATCCTAAAAATGGCAAATGAACCTATTATTTATATGTGAATCTAAAGTGTGTCCCTTATTAAATTATCTATAAATCAAACACAAAAATTTAGGCAAAAAATTGCTATATATAATGTTAACAGGTACATTGAGCAATAAATTGAAACTTTTTTATTTAACTCGCATCTGTTTAGTTTTTTATTTAATTAAGTATAAAGGCCCAGTTAATCAACTCATTAGACTGGTCAAGGCAAGACACTTGAACTACACAACAGGATTTAAAAAGCAGTTGGGTTTTTTAGTAGTTCTCTGATAATCACACACGCACATACACACATACACACAAATTTGTAGAGTACTCTGGATATAGGATTTCCCCCATAATCTCATATAATGCATTGTTCACAATCTTCAATATTGAACATGGCCAAATTAGAGATGTCTGATAAAATCTTATAAAGTATTTGGGAACTTCAGCTGTATTCCCAAAAAGATCAATTTTAAACTATAAAAAAAGAAATTCATATAAAAGCACAACAGATTTAACAGACATCTTTGAAAAAAAATCAAATTATAACTCAAGTTTCTACTTTTTTCAAATATGACTAAAAAAAATTACAAGAACTAATGTCTACCTTTCTTTAAAAAACAAAACAAAACAAGAAACATTAACTGGGTGAATTTGAGGGGAAAAAAGCTATACAGTATTATTGCACTCCACGAATGTGCAGAATTCCAAAATGTGCCAGCACTGACAAGCTATCTTGCATTGAGGTTTTCCAAGAGGTACAACGAGCCTGCCAAGAAAGTATCTGGTCTGTACTAACAGCTTGCTGTCTTCAGTACAGGCCTTCATAATGTCAGTCACGCTGCTCTTGCAAAAATCCCTTAATGTCTGAAAGAAACACAGAAAAAAGAATACTTTATTTCAAAATTCACTCATTAAAAACTCTTTTAGAAAGTCAACTCACTGACCAGAAAAGAACTCTGCTAAGCAAAAGTTAACTAATATCTGTGTTCACATATTTGCTTATTTTCTATCTTGAGCATGTTCAAAGAATTTGCATACTCTATTTGAAGGTAAAGATAGGATATGTAGATATCCACTCTAGCATAACCTATCAACTCTGGCCATTAGAAGTTTGGAGTAAGAAAAAAGCTACAGGCCCAATTATTAAATCTTGAAGACAAAATTATTAACACAACCTTATTTTGGCAGGTTCAAGTTCTACTAATACACTGACCAACTTTAATGAAGAACACTTCTGTTTAATCCTAAATCGAAAACTCAAGGTTTATATATGGAATTTCTATTAACTTGCTGATTTGTGAAGAATTAACAGAAACCTAAACATAGCTATTGAATTTTCAAACAACTTACAAAAGAGCTTTCAGTGCTGATAGGTGGGGCTATGATCGATGATGTGGGATTGAATCCATATGCACATTGAGCTTCATTTCATTGTCAAGAATTTGAACAAGTTGTTGCATGGATGGAAGGTGACCAGATTCCAGCTTAGACCACACAGGTACATCTATAAAAATAAATGACACCATCCCCCACAAAATTAAAGATGATTTTATAATTTACATTCATTCCACAAATATTTATTGAGTGTCTATGCAAACAACTGGGGATACAAAAGTGAGCAAAAGAGTAGAGCTTCTTGCTCATAGGAAGCTTACATTCTCATAGAGGAAACTGCAAAAGTACACAAATAGCTGCACAATTACAACTGTCTACTAAAAATTAGCAGGCTGCAGTTGCTCAAGCCTGTAATTCCAGCACTTTGGGAGGTGGAGGCAAGAGGATTGCCTGAGCTGCTCAGGGGTTCAAGATCAGCCTGAGAAACATGGCAAGACTTCATCTATACAATAAATAAAAAAATTAGCCAGGTGTGGTGGCACACGCCTGTGGTTCCAGTTACTTGGAAGGCTGAGGCAGAAGAATCACCTGAGCCCAGTAGGTTGAGTCTGCAGTGGCCATGAGCGTGCCACTGCATTCCAGCCTGGTGACGGAGTGAGACTCCTGATTTAAAAAGAAAAAAAAAATTTTTAAATTAAATTAAAACTAGAAGGTGCTACCATACTATGAGACAGGTAAGTAAGCCCCTTTCATTGACTAGTAAGAGAAGTAATAATGTCATTTATACTGAGATTAAAAAGAAAAACAAAAATTACCAAGACAGATGGGGGTTCACAGGAGTAGAAAACCTTTGTAAAGGCTGGAAAGGAGCTTGTCATAGTAAAAGTGAAAAGCTGAAAAGCTGAGGGAAATACAGAAGAGGAATGGTACAAGGGAGGCTGCGGGGGTGGAAAGGATTAGAGTGGGGTCACCAAATTGTAAAGGGCCAAGAAAGCAACATTTTCAGCTAGCAAAGATATCCAGAGTTGGGCTCGGTGGCTCAGCCTGTAATCCCGCGCCTTTGGGAGGCTGAGGTGAGTGGATTGCCTGAGCCTGCGGGTTCGAGACCTGCCTGGGCAGCGAGACCTCATCTCTACAATAAATCAAAAAATTAGCTGGGCGTGGTAGTGCGCGCCTGTAGTTCCAGCTACTCGGAAGGCTGAGGCGGAAGGATCGCCGGAGCCCAGCAGGTCGAGGCTGCGGTGGCTGGGAGTGGCCACTGCGCTCCAGTCTGGGCGACACAGTGAGACTCCAACAAAAAAAAAAAAAATCGTGGTTTAGTGTAGATATTGGTAAATTTTTCTATAAGAAGTCGATGGTAAATATTTGAGGCTTTACAGACCAAGAGACAAATCAAGGATATTATATAGGTACTTATATATAACAAAAGAGATACATTTCCACAAATTTCTCACTGATGAAACTCAAAACTTCAGTTATAAACACTGAAGTTTGAATGTCATGTAATTTCCACACATCACGAATATTCCTTTGATTTTTTTTTTTTAGCCGTTTAAAAATGTAAAGACCATTGTTAGCTCATGAGCCATATTTGGCAACCCCTGGTTTGGAGAATAGATAAGAGGGTAAACAAGGTGATTATGGCCTGGACTAGGATGACAGCAGTGTAGGTGAGCAGAAGATTTCTGAAACTCTAGGCAGTGGAACTCTTGGCAATCCATTAAATATAGGGAGTAAGGGAGAAGTGATGCTATCCTAGGTTTCAGACATGGGCAACTGTGTACACAAATGATGGTGCCATTACTAAACAAGAAATGCCAGGAGCAAATTATGAGTGTACAGGAATCGTGCAAAGCAGTTTTTAAGAGTTTATCTTGGAGAGTTTATGTTTAAGATTCCTGCGAACAGCACTTTAGAAGAGAGGTCAAGAGATACACATTCAGGGGTCATCATACAGATGTTGTTTTAAAGCTTTGGGAGTAGATGAGGATCACAGAAACAATCTGACATAATAAGAGGACCAACTCTTCAAGAAATTCAAAAATGTGTAAAGTTCAAGTAGAGTTAAGGACAGATAATAAGTTGACATTTTCTTAATTCTATTTCCTGAATTTTCCATTTCTTTCACATAAACATCTATTGTTATGAAAATCAGTAAAGCTTGATGCTCATTATAAATCACATACACTCTGTCACAAAATGCAAACTATTCAGAACCTACCATTTAACGTTATCTCAAATGCACCTGTTGACATACATTGATTCTCAATCATGTTGCTCAAGAAGAAAACCATCATACATGCATAGACCTAAAAGAAAATATAATTAAGCACAATAGGCAAAGTCACTCTGAAATCAAAACAATTTGATATCTTAAGACACATCAATTTTTAAAAAATGTATAGTCTCATTCTTACTTTGGTAAATCCCCTTTTTAATCTACTTTAAAAGTCTCCATACAAACTATTATTATACAAACATAGAGCAAGAAAAATGCAATATTAATTCACAGCTCTATACATGCTGAAGCACTTATATACGATATTCATAATGTACACAGAATTTCTAGGAGATATCATAATAATCCCAATAGGGTAAATAAAAGAATAGGAGCATGAGAATGGTTCACTTTATCATTTTCATAATATGTGAATTCACAAGAGAATAGTGATGCAATAATTAGCAATTCCATGTATTCAATCCGACCTGCTTATGTTTCAAATCATTTAAAGTCAAACTAAGGAAGAAGGAGGTTAGAGAGAGTACTGGCATACGGATGTGCGTCCATTTACGTTTTGAAAGCAGATCTATATGCTCCCAGAATAGATATTCCTTGTTGGATAGATAAGTTTTAATTTAACAAATTCACTGAACTGAAAGTCAAGTGTAGTAAGGATGCCAACTCATAGCAAGCTGTTTTAGAAAAATAAATCAATCAAATGTCCACAGCAGATGAGAAAGAGCTTCCTTTCCTGCCACACAGGAGCTAGGTGGGGCTTGATTTCCTAAGAACTGCCCTACCATTTGGGAACATAAGTCTATTGCCATGGGAACAATACACAAGAAAATATCATAAAAACTACAGCTTTCAAGTACATTCCTCTTCCACAGTAGATCAATGATGGTGCACATAAGTCTACTAAAGTAAAATGCACTAAAGACAATATGAAATCAATTAATTATATAATCACAAAACATTATCAATAAGTATTCAGCTTCCAATTCTTAACCCCTTACAAATCAACATTTTGTTACTAACAGGGTAGAAATATACTTCAGTTAGATGTAGCACCTGAGGACATTTATGTTAAGAAGTTTTGCCCATTATTGGAAATAAGTGGTTCCCTAAGAAAAAGAAGTACAGCTATGTAGAAGTCTACTAAAGATATTTAGTCTAGAACTAAAGAACAAGACCAGATAAAAGGCTCTAAAAAAGAATTCTTCAGAGAAGGAAGCCTAAGAAATCCCATCCAAGGGAGAAATCAAAATTAGAACTATTTATGACAGAATGATAGGCCCTCCAGAAAAAATTACTTTAAGGAAAATAAGAGCAGTCTAGAAAGAATGTATGTTGCAGCATGACCCTACAAAGGAAAAGATAAATAGCACAACATTTATACAGATTCTTTCAGGCAATTTGCAAAACAGATCCCCACAAACATGAGACAAAAAAAAAAAAAAATTAGAAGAGAAAGTTTTGATAAGAACAAATTAATGAAAATCCTCAATAAATGTAGATCAACCCACAAATACAACATTAGTTGGTATAAAAGACCCACATTACATATGTTTTGCTGGGTAGTATTTGATGTAAGTAATATAATTAAAATCAGGTAATAAATTATTTCGGCCCATGTTCTACTAAAGTAACACCTCGCTATCCTCCCCAAAATAAAAGGTAAGACCTAATCATATTTGACATTTCAATATGAAACAGGCCAGGAAGGTCAAAGTGATTTGCCCAGAGAGAAAAGTAGGTAAATTGAAACTGAAGTAATACATGTTAACAAGTGAATCAGTAACAAGTACACACCCTCCTCCCCAAAAATCATTAAAAATCTTTCCACTGACATCCTACAAACCTAAAGTTATCAAAGCTGTTAAGCAACATACCTTATTTTCTTGGCCCCACTGCCAGATGCTAGGAGCTTGCATGCCAAAGAAAGCAAAAGGATCCTTGCCAACAATTATTAAGCCTATTAATACTAGTTTGAAGACTGACAGAAAAGATGCTATGTGTCTATCAAAAGAAAAGAAATAAATCCATCAGAAGCTTATCTACTTTAAAATGTAATAATTCAAATTATGTATATATTTTCTAGACATCAAATCTAATCCAAAAAAATTACAAATTATAGAAAAAGATAGCAATTACAGTTTATTGTGCAGTTTTAAAACAAAAATGTCTACTACCTTTTAAATCAAAAAAATTAACTTACAAAATTATACAGAATTGGCCTTTAAGGATATGATACTATTATCTTAACACCATTGACTTTCTATACAAATTTAGGAGTCTTGGTCTATTTCCACAAACAAAAAAAATACTAGAAAACACATCTACAGAAGGGTTGTTGCCCTCTCTGAAATGACCCTATTCCTTCTTATAGAAAGAGTCTTCTATATTTGGGTCAAATAAAGTTGCTTTTTATACAGCAGTGCTCTCTGCATATGCTTATAATCAACTAAGAAATTACAGTGACCAAGAAAACTAATTAAGCCAACTCACAAAAGTTATGAAGTCAAATAAATCATTTTCCTTTTAAGTTACCGAAATTTACTTACCTATATATTGGTTGGGGGAGGTAATTCTCTCCTTCAATGCGGATGTCTGGGTACCGCTGGCTAATAACCCGCATGTACTCCTCAAACACCCGCCTATAACCTCAGGAAACACTGAAGAAAAATAAGTTCCCATTAAGTGGTTTAGAATACACCTAGATTTATTTTTCAGTTAGACAAAATCTAAAAATTATTACCAAAATAGCAGATTTTTCTCAAGCTCAGTCACACATTATTAATGACTATGGTGGTATCTGGATGGTGGGTACATGGAGGATTTTGGTTTTTTTACAAATTTCACATATTTCAGTTATCTTTCCCTCAAACAAATCCTTAGGCTATTAAACTATATATTCACCAATAATGCAGCCTCATAAACATTTTTTTAAAAAGGACATTAACCTTTATAGATTTGGATTATTGATGAACAACAAATACCTTTTTACATTCAGCATATCTTGAGCTCTGACACTGATTTGACCCTCTCTTTGGTATCAATTACTTGTATAAACAGTGAAATGAAAACAGTTCTTATCTGAACTAGGGACTTTCAATTTGGGGCAGAGGAAGTTTAAAAAGAATTCCAAGTCATGAGTGAAGGGAACTCTGGTTCTTATTCCCACATAGCCCTTAGCCAGGCAAACTTGTTTGCTCAATCACAGTAAGAGCAATGCAGTCTAAACTCTTAGATCTCTGACTGTAAACTGAATCTACTTTGCAAACAAAAGCAAAGATGGGGAAGATAATTTTCAACAATATGGACAGAAAATATATTTATTATTACTCTTTCTTTCTTTTTTGAGTTGGAGTCTTACTCTGTTGCCTAGACTGGAGTGCAGTGGCACACTCACGGCCACCCCAGCATTATCCTTCTGCCTCAGACTTCCAAATAGGTGGAACTACAGGCACGTGCTACCATGCCCAGCTTTTTTGGATTTATTGTAGAGACAAGGTCCCACTGTATTACCCAGGCTGTTCTTGAACCTGCGGGCTCAGGCAATCCTCTCGCCTCAGCCTTCCAAAGTCCTGGGATTATAGACTTGAGCCACAGCACCCAGCCTATTATTACTCTTTAAATTAAGCTAACAGCATCCAATCTTCTCCATTAAAATCTGTGAACAACTCATTCTTGAATATATGTTGCCTCAGCAAAAAAAGGGAAAATGCCATCAGAGTGCATATACACAGAAATAAAGGAGATAGTACCACCATATCAACAGTATTGCTGACAAATTCAGGCTATGCTGTTAGGCACGTTCTAAGTTAGGAACACATAAATACATAAAGCAATGAATGTAATGCTTTATACAGACGAAGCAGGTTCAATAATTAAGTTAGTAGAGTAAAACCTGAGGTGCCAGATTTGTCAGTCGAGGGAAAGAAAAACCAAAAAACAAAAATGTCTATCAACCACCACTATCAACCCAAAGGAGCAGCATGGATTTATATCTGAGAGCATGAAATAGTTCATATATTGGCAGATCTCAAGTTAAGAAAATTAAAAAAAAAAAAACCCAGTGAGAAATTCATCAGCTTTTCTTTACAGTGAATGTTTTATTTCCATTTAGAATGAAATATTTACAAATAATGAAATCCCTTAAAAGTATATTCTGTAAAGAGAGACAAATTTCTATACTTAAATGAACTTATGAGTATCTCCAGATACCTTACGTTACATCCACCTATCTAATATTTTATCACTGTTATATTTTTTATTCTTTCCAACCAGCATGTTGGGTTTTTCTGAATTCATATTACTAATGTGATATAATTTCAAAATTACAGAAAAGTTGTAAGAATAGTATAAAGATCTTATATAAAGCCTTTACCTAGAATCATCCAATATTATTCTGCCATACTTGCTTTCTCGGTAAGAAAATTTTAAATATTTTCTTTACACCAAAAAAGCAAACAAAAATAAACATTTAATATTGCCTTCATTTTACAAAAATAATCTAGATAATCTATAAGCCTAACTGATCAGGATTTCCCTTCCAGCTGCCTCACTCCTAGAGAGACAGTGTCTACCACTGTAAATACACACACAAACTACTTAAAACCCAGAAGTGCTACCTGATTTCTTTTTTTTTTTTCAAGTTTGCACTGGTGTTTACAAAACGGTTGATTATCTAAAATAACAGTATCTAACTTTTAATGCAATAATTTGAGAACCAGAGACTTGGTTAATTTAGTCAAAACTCCTTTTTTATAGATGAAGGGGAAAAAATGAAGCCCAGAGAGACCAAGTAACTTTTCCAAGGTTATACATGCAATGCATTATTTCCTTCATTCAAATATTTACTGCATCTCTGCCTTTGAATTCCAGTATCCTTTTAGAAATCTTTAAATGCATTTCCAAATGCACTGTTAAAGCCAGTTCAAGGTTTCCGCTGCTTGTAACCCAAGAATTCCAACTCACCCCCTGCCAAAAAAAATCAGAAGATATTTTGTAAATAGTGGTTTCTAATTGCTGACAGCATTGATCAGTTCTGAAAGCTCACTGATCATTAAAGACTGACCATTATAAATTTAGATGCAATCTTTCTCCTTGTTCTATTTAGTAAATGAAGAAGTAATAGATATTTGTCTGGTGCATCACCTGCTCTAAGTGCTTTACAGAATGAAATCTGAACAAAATGCTCCATAAGCCATACAAGAAACAGGTTATTTAGGGAGCAAATAATAAACTGGTCTGATTAATGCAACAGGAATGCTCACACACTTTGGATGAAGATAAAAACGTGGACCAGATTTGCTCAATTTTTTAAACTTGCAAAAACAGCACTAAAGAGTGGCAGTTTATCAGGTTAAGGAACTACATTATATAAAATCAGGATTTCCCTTTCAGCTGCCTCACTCTTAGACAGTGTCTACCACTGTAAATACACACACAAAATGAGCCTAAAGTGGCATCTAAAAAACTTAGGGTGATCTTTACTGAGTTTATGCAAATATCACCTGAAATCAGTCCACAAAGGTAGAAAAAAAAAGGACAAGATAAACAGGAAAGCAACAAACAAAGCACCCAAGAGAACTTTCTAGCTTGGCCAATGAATAAGCATGGAACATAATATATTTTACTTTTGTAATCAGACTAACAATTTATGAAAATGCACTGAGGGTGAATCGTTTGGCATGTGAATTATACCTCAATTTATACTGAAAAGAGTAAAAACATTAAGTAGTATATGAAGAATTCTGACAAGAGACAATTCCTTCAAGGTGCAGATGAGTGAGTAACCACTTATTAAACACCTTTTTATCAAGGCACCTTTTTATGTGGCTACATACCATATAAATCTGTAATTAAAAAAATACTTTCCAGAGTAAAGGGATAAAATTATTTCCCCAGGAAGAACTGAGGAACTTAAGCAATTTATAGATTCTTAATGGAAGAGTCTATGACAAAAGATTTCCCTGTACATTATGCCAAAGATACAAGAAAACCAGAAGCTAGTGACCACAAGATAAGACACAATGAAGATAATATAGAAAACCAGGTTAATTGAATTTTAGGTTTATCAAATATTTGATAGCACAGAGTAATACATTATCAGTGAATCACTTACTTCAGGAGAAAATCTCATCAAGGTAAAATAATGAACCTAAGAATTAAGGAGAAAATTTAGAATACCAATTAAGAGTCAAGAGTGTTAAAAATCCAATTTGTTTTAAAAATTTTCTTAGTATTTCTATAACTACTAAATGAGAAAGGATTTAAGACTAGTTGTTACCACATGCCCATAGCTGCCTCTTAACTAATAATTGGTATGCCTGCTTTCCCTCTATCCTTTCCCCAGGCAATTCAGGTGCCCGAGTATAGATTCCATCAGCATTTACTTGTGTGAAAATTTTTCTCACTTCTATATTCCTTAGAGCACTAACTTGAATTTCTAGCCTGACTTTCAAAATTCTGTACTACTGAGTACCAGCCTAATTATTGCTGTCTTTCCAGTGTAAATGGATTATTCAACTCCTAATACCCCATTATGCCTTATATATTTCTGATTCCATATCTGAAATGTCCAACCACTATCCCTAAAATACTGTTCAATTTCCTGTTACCTAATTCTTACTAATTCTTCAAGATCCTATCAGAATTTTCTCCTTTTAAATTACCCTAGCATATACTGTCAGTGCCATCTGTATGGTGCTTATTACACGATGCCTAATATGAGTTACTGTTATATTTGTGTGTATATGTAGTCTCCTCAAATATACTATAGTCTTTAAAGACTGAGATTATCTTTTATTTGTCTTTAGAGCTCCCACAGTGCCTAGTACAAAGCAGACATATAATAACATTTGATCAATGTTGATATAGGTGTACTTATTCATTCAAATGACAATGAATGACAGAATCTGTTTTAAGTTGATATTTTATAGAAAAATTTATGTGGTCTACATAATTCCAATTATTTCCCCACTACCAGTCTATTGTGAATTATCTCATAAATTCTAAATTAATAGTATCTATTTCTTATAAAAATGACTTTTTAATTCTTTTATCTCTTGGATAAACAGAACCATCTGGATGGTTGTTAACCTCTCACCTCTTTCATCTACCTATCAAGCAAGGTTCATCTAAATTACCAGCTTCTCTTAATAGTCCCCTCAGTTGAACTAACCACAAAAGAGACAATCTGGATCCCAGCTTCAGCTCTGTCACAAAATAAACATCTATAAAATCTTAGGTGAACCTTCCAAGTCTGTTTCTTATGTCTTCACGTACTAATAAAATTCCTTTTTAGCGTTACATTCTACACTCTTCCATTCTCCCTAAAATCCCCCATTAAAAATAAAATAAAATAATAGCTGGGTGCTGGCTCACGCCTGTAATTACAGCACTTTGGGAGGCAGAGACCAGAGAACTGCCTGAGCTCAGGGGTTTAAGATCAGTGTGAGCAACATGGTAAGATCTCATCTCTACAATAAATCAAAAAATCAGCTAGGCATGGTGGTGCGTGCCCATGGTTCCAGTTACTTGGAAGGCTAAGGTGAAAGGATTGCCTAAATCCAGCAGATCAAGGCTGTGGTGGCCGTGAGAGTGCCACTGTACTCCAGAGTAAGGCTCCGACTCAAAAAAAAAACAAACAAAAAAAAAGATTTGAAGCTGACAAACTAACCCGTATCTCTTAAGAATTATCCCTCACTTGAGCTTCCTGTCACTACTCTTTCTCCACCTACCCCCACTCCATTGACAGTTTATAAGAATCTCCAACAGAATAGCCAGGTAACTCTAAAAGTCTCATGTATTTTCTTTGTACTTATTAGCATATTCATTTTATACTGCACATTATAATAACTCCTATAAGCCCAAGTTATCTTCTTCTGATGCTATTTAGCTGCTACTCAAAACTGTTCAATAGCTCTATACCTTCCCTTAATCCCAAATCTTCAAGGTCTTTGGATTTTTAAAAAAAAATAAACCTAAAATATCCTATCTCTTGAGAAATAATTGCATGTTCTTTCTCCTCTGACCAGGGTAGCCTCATTACCATTCCTCTTTTGCATCTTGCACAAAACCAGTAAAATATCTGTCTGAATCAGTAACTACTGCTAGAATCCTCAAGAGCAGAAGAGCCATCTTGCAAAGTGTCTCCCCCTCCAGAAAGCCTGTGAATCAATCAACAGACCAACAAACCTTGTACTGAGGATCTTAGGGAACCCAATGAGATGAATGCACTATCATGTTAATTATGCTGAACCTCTCAATCATCTGATTCTTTTTCTCTAATAAACTTCCCATGTTCTATGTAGTTTAGTGAAAAGAATGTCCCTAGAGCATTTAATCTTTGTAGCATCAAATTTTACAATTATCTTCTTTCATTAGCTTTTGTGCAACTGCCACTTGCATCATATAACATTCCACAAAACAAAGCAAAAAAATTTACAAAAATGTTTGTACTATATCCACTCCTTATATTTTTCTTCAGAAAACTACCTTAGGTTCATAAGTTATCGCTATATAAATGCTTTCCATATGTAAACACAGAAACCTGCTGTAGCAGTGACTTAACATTTTAACTGTTACGTGCTATGGTTTGAATGTGTCCCCCAAAAAGCATGTTATGAAAACAATCCCCAATGCAACAGTGTTGGGAAGTAGGGCCTAACGGGAGGTGAGGCTGCTTTCTTTTGCCCTTTCTCTGTCTTTCCATAATGGGATGACTCAGCAAGAAGGCCCTTGCCAGATGCCTGCACCTGCATATTGGACTTCCCAGAACTGTGAGAAAAAAATTTCTTTTCTTTATCAATTACCCAGTGTGTGGTATTCTGTTATAGCAATGCAAAGACAGTATGTTATGTCTAATTCTGCTCAAAAACCTTTAAATCTTCACTCATTTTGACTCTTTCATCTCCAAAAAGGTACAGTAAAAATAAGAACTGAGTGATACCAAGAACTCTTAGATTTTGAAAAATAGCTAAACTGGAGTTTGTGAATAAGGGTCTCTTTCTAGAGTCACAGTCTTTTTTTTTTCTGAATTGGCAGTCTCACTATGTTGCCCAGGCTGGAATGCAGTGGCATGCTCACGGTCACCCCAGGGTCAACTGCTGGGTTCTGGCGATCCTTCTGCCTCAGTCTTCCAAGTAGCCAGAACTACAGGCTAATTTTTTTGATTTATTGTAGAGACGAAGTCTCGCCAAGTTGCCCAGGCTGGTCTCGAACCCGTGGGCTCAGGCAATCCACTGACCTCGGCCTCCCAAAGTGCTAGGATTATAGGCTGAGCCACTAAGCCCAGCTTAGAGTCATAATCTTAATGAGAAGAAAAAGTAAAGCATTTAAAAAAAAACTACTTCACAACCTAAGACTTTTTGGGTTTAGACAGTATTATTTACTTAATTATTTGGGTTTAGACAATTTTGTTCATTTATTTATTATAACAGGCAAGGTCTCACTATGTTGCCTAGGCTGGTCTCAAACTTCTGGGCTCAAGCAATGCTCCCACCTTAGCCTCCCAAAGTGCTGGAATTACAGATGTGAGTCACGGTGCTCAGAGGGTTTAGACATATTTCTAAAGGATAAGCACAAGAGATGCACATAATCTTTTCAAATAAAAGCTATTAAAAAACAAACCTTGGAGTTAAATGCAAAATGTAACAAAAGTTGACTTTTCAACAAAAAGCACAACGAAGGGATGGACAAAATGGGCTTAGCAGTTTCAATTCTTCTGTTCTGAATTATCCAATGGGGGGGGAACCATGAAACTTCATCAAATACCTATGTCCTTGAACAATCTAGCTAGCTAGCTAGGGAGCTAGCTGTGTTCCTATTCAAATCAAGACAATCCTTTGAAGTTTCGTCATCCCCACTTTATAAATAAGCAGACTCAGGGAGGTTAATTTGTCTATGATCATATAACTAGTAGGTGGCAGATCCAGAATTAGAATCTACATTATGTGAGACCACCCAAATTACATGAGACTCCAAAATCCAATTCTCCTCAAAGCAGAATAAAGCAAAGAGTCATAATACTAGAAAGAATGACCTCATGAGGCAATAGTACTGTGGCAAGAACACTAAATACAAAGTCAGGAAATCAGCTCTCTCCCTGACCAACAAGACAATGGTCAAGTCCATTTACCTTTCTTTGTCACAATATCCACTCCTATATATTGAGTAGGGCAATATCTGCACTGCAATATCCAACTCCCACAGTACTTGAGAAATAAGGCATGTAAAAGTGGCACATGTATGCAGGTAATCACCATTGTTAGAAAAATGTTAAAAGCACTTAAATACTTCAAATTAATAAGTATTTCTTAGTTTCCTTTCCTAAAGGAGTTCACAATCTAATTTCAGAGAGATAAATACACAGCAAACCCTGGGGAATGATTATAAGGTAGCATAGAAGCAAGCCCACAGAGCAGCATACAAATTACAAACACACCTTAAAGTAAAAGAGCAAGGAGACAATGAACTGTAATTTCACTGGTATATATTTCTATTATACTTCTTTTAGGTCATAAACTATCTGTATTCTATTTTTCCTCCTCTCTACACTAGTAAAATTTAAAATAATAAAACATGGACGCAGGTTACTAGATTGATTGAAACATTAAGACTGTATTTAGTAACCAAGATTAAACCTGAAGATAAATCAACACAGGTGACACCATGAGATGACTCAGCAAGAAGGCCCTCACCAGATGCTTACATCTTCATATTAGACTTCCCAGCCTCCAGAACCATAAGATGGAAATTTATTTTTCAATTACCCAGTGTGTGTTATTCTGTTATAGCAACACAATTTGTAGTGCTGAAATAACCAAGTCAAATCCATCATAAGTAGTTCTAATCAACAAAATAACTACTTCCCTAACTACTAAGAACTCCTAGTCAAAGTGAAAAGTAACTTATATCTAATAAAAAGATCATCTTGCTTGTGGTATAAATGCTAGGCTTCATAATGCCAAATCATAATACAATTAGTTGAGCTACTTTCAAAAGCAAGCACTGTAATCTCAGAATAGAAACCAATCATTAATTAAAACAGTTGGGCTCCATTTCCATTTATATAACAGCTACTACAGGAATCTTTGATACCATTTACCCTCTGCTCCTCACTTTTTCCACCAGTCAAAATTACCTTCTAAAACATTAAACTATTGAAAAATCTGTAATGTATCTTTTGGTGCACAGCCTCTATCAAATTCTTATTCAAACTGTGAAATCACAAAAACTCACATAAATAAATCACACTGAACACTGACACAAAATAACAGTTTAATGACAAAACCTAGGAGAAAATGATATCAATTATAAGGTAGACAGGGCAAGATTAAGAAAAATCACCTAACTCTCCTTCAGGAAAATTTCTATCTGAAAGCTCACAGATCTAAGGCTCATCCCAAAGGGAGAAATGGACAGCTGTTCTTCACCTTCAGCAAAGGTACCGTCCCTGCTCCCATTCCCAACTTTCTACATCCTTTCTACATAGATGTTTTAAAGAAAGCACCAGCCGAATAAGTAGTAAGGGTGTGTCAAGGTATCAGGACAGGAGGAAGAGAACTGGCAGTAGCATACAGAATTCTGGAAGTTTAGTCCCACCGACAGAGGCATGGAAGTCAGGCCAAAAAGATCACTGATAGCAGAGTGTATTCAAAATTGAAGCTTTACAGGTCTATCCATAACAGCTACCAAGCTGAAGCAGAGGCCAACGAGATTAAAAACCCACCAAAGTAACTGTATTGAGAACCATCCATCTTTATTCCAGTTAGAAATTTAATAAGAGGGGAGGGGATGAGAAGGACAGATTACCACAAAACCAACCACAGTGGAGCATGACAAGGATGTACTCATTTTCTCAACAATTATTAACTGATGACAGACACCATTCTAGGCTTTAGAGATACAACATCAGACAAAACAGACAAAAACCTACATTTTGGTGCTGGCAACATTCTAAAGCAGAAGACAAGTGTGTTAGTTATGCTTGAGAAAAGGAGAAAAAAACAACCTGAGGAACTATGGAAAAAAAGTCACAAACAAAAGAGCAGAAATAGGCCTGGGTACAGCGGCTCCTATCTATAATCCCAGCACTGTAAGAGGCGGACGTAGAAGGATAACTTGAGACCAGAAGTTCAAGACCAGCCTCGACTATATAATAAGACCCCATCTCTATAAAAAAAAAATTTTTTTTTAATTAGCCTGGTATGGTGGTGTTCACCTGTAATTCCAGCTATTCAGGAGGCTGAGGCAGGAGGACTGCTTGAGCCCAGGAATTAGAGGATGCAGTGAGTCATCCCACCACTGCACTCCAGCCTGAGAGACAAAGTGAGACCCCATTTCTATGGAAGAAAAAAAGAGCAGAAGCAGTAACCAAAAGATTCAAAATAAGCATCTACAACCAAAAAAATTCTGCAACAGGAAGAAAAGGATGATAAAAGAGATGTGGAAAAACTATAAGAAAATCCAAAATCCAAAAGCAAAATTAAAACACATTTTGAGGCCACTACTAAGAGAACAGAAAATAACAAGTGTTGGTGAGGATTCAGAAAGACTGGAACCCTTATGCATTGTTGGTGAGAATGTAAAATGGTGCAGCCACTACAGAAAACAGTACGGAGGCTCCTAAAAAATTAAAAACAGAACTACCATATAGTCCAGCAATCCCACTTCTGGGTACATACACAAGAATTCAAAGCAGGATCTTGAAGAGGTATTTGCTCGCTCATGATGACCGTATTATTGATGACAGTATTATTCACAACAGCCAAGAGATGGAAACAGACCAAACTCCATTAATCAATGAATGGATAAGGATACACAGAATAGAATAGTATGCTGCCTTAAAACAAGGAAATCTTATCATTTACCACAACATGAGTGAAACTCAAGGGCACTGTATTAAGCAAAATAAGCCAAAAGCAAAAGCAAATACTGTACAATCCCATTCATGAAGTTGTAAGAAATGGTCAGGTAGGGTACGGTGGCTCATGACTGTAATCCCAGCACTTTGGGAGGCTGAAGCGAGAGAACTGCCTGAGCCCACAGGTTCAAGACCAGTCTGGGAAACATGTTGAGACCACTTCTCTACAATAAATCAAAAAAATTAGCCGGGCATGGTGGTGCATGCCTGTAGTCCCAGCTACTTGGAAGGCTGAAGCAGAAGGACCGCCTGAGTCCAGCAGGTTGAGGCTGCAGGGGTCGTGAGTGTGCCACTACGCTCCAGCCTGGGTAACAGAGTGAGACTCTTGACTCGAGAAAAAAAAAAAAAAGAAATGCTCAGAGTCACAGAAAATGCAAGTAGGAAGATGGCTGCCAAGGGCTGGGGGAAGGAGAGAGGGAGGAATTAGTGTTTAGTGGGTATAGAGTTGCAAGATGAAAAAATTCTAGAGACCTGTTGCACAACAATATGAATATACTTAACACTAATAAACTGTGCACCTAAGAAAGGTTAAGATAGCAAATTTAATATTACACTTTTTTGCCACAATTTATATATCTTGAGGCCTTAAAGCAAAAAAGTAACATGGTATAAAACTGAATCAGAGATAGAAGATGAAAAAACAGAAATTGCAGATCCAAATGGTATCACCAAAACATGAGTCTCAACAGATAGATCAGATTTTTTTCTCTATAGAAAATACCCTCTTTTCTGAAAGCCTACAAAACATTTACAAAAACTGACCACCTACGTTAGGCTACAAAGAAAACCAAAAAAGTAGAAACAGCAAACATCATTATCTGATTACAGTGAAACAAAACTAAAAACTTTTAAAACCTCAAAACTCATTCTATGACACTTCAGTAGGAGTCTAATTTTTAAATGTGATCATTTTTGACTTAATCTTAACACTTTACTTTTATGAAAGTAATTGGACAATTACACAAAGGTATTTAAGGATATTCATCTTAGCAAAATAATTTTGTAAAAAATTTGGGCCAACATAAATGTTCACCAATAAGGTACTGGTTAAATAAAGGCATACCTATCTTATGGAATATTATGCCTGCTGATGCAAATCTCTATTTACTGATGGGACAAGATTAAGTGTGGGTGAGAGAACCTTTTTAAAAAGCATACAACTATGAACTAATTTATGTAAAACTGTATCATATAACATACATGATTTATTGCCAATTTTTTTCAATTAAAAACACTTATTTTTGGAGCTTATAAATGGGAAAATTCCAAAATAGTAGCAATACAATGTAACAATATTTTTGCTGGGTGCAGTGGCTGACACCTATAATCCCAGCACTTTAGGAGGCCAAGGTGAGAAAATTGCTTGAGTCCACAGGTTTGAGACCAGCCTGGGCAACCTGGCAAGACCTCATCTCTACAAAAAATTAGCCAGGCGTGGTAGTGCATACCTGTGGTTCCAGTTACTTGGAAGGCTGAGCCCAGTAGGTCGAGGCTGTGGTGGTCATGAGTGTGCCAATGCACTCTAGCCTAAGCGACATATATTTTTCATTTTTAAATAATTTTTTTATTTTAAATATGTGGGGTACAATTCAGAGTTAGGTATACAAATGCTCATTATGCAGGTACCCTTGTTGATGAGGTGTACCCCCCCACCCCCGGGTTAGGGTTAGGGAGTGGGAAACTGGTAGGTTAGTGGGTATAGAGTTGCAAGATGAAAAAGTTCTAGAGACCTGTTGCACAATTTATTTATTTCTGTGATAGGCAGCACAGTTGGCTCCATGTTTTTACTATTATAATAATGCTGCAATAAACATGAATGTGCAGGTATCTTTTTCATAGAGTGATTTGAGTTCCTCCAGGTATATTCCCAGTAGGGGGATTGCGGGGTCATGTGAGAGGCCGATTTTTATCTTTTAGGTATCGTCAAACTGTTTTCCACAGAGGCTGTAGTAGTTTACATTCCCACCAACAGTGTAGAAGTGTCTCCGTCCTCCACCCCCTCCTCTCCAGCATGTTTTTTGAGTTATTGATGACGGCCATCCTGACTGGAGTTAGGTTTTAATTTGCATTTCTTTGATGACTAGTAAGGCTGAGCATTTTTTCATGTATCTGTTGGCTGCTCATGTGTCATATCTTTTGCCCACTTTGTAACGGGGCTGTTTGCTTTCTTCTTTTCGGCACGTTTAAGTTCCCTGTAGATCCTAGATGTTAGGCCTTTGTCAGATATACTAGGGGCAAATAGTTTTTCCCAGTCTATGGGCAGTCTCCTTGCTCTCAGTGGCTTCTGTGGCTTTGCAGAAGCTTGTTCGTTTGATGAAGGTCCCACTTGTCTATCTTCTCTCTTATGGTATGGGCATTTGGGATTTTGATCAGGAATTGCTTACCAGTTCCAATTTTCCTAAGGGTGTCTGCTGGATTTTCTAAGATTCTTAAAGCTTGAGGTTTTATGTTTAGGTCTTTGATCCATTTAGAGTTGATTTGTGTGTATGGTGATAGGTAGGGGTCTTGTTTTAATCTTCTGTATGTGGTCAACCAGTTTTCCCAGCACCATTTACTGACTAGGTTCTCCTCTCCCCAGTGGCTGATGGTGGAGGCTTCATCGAAGATGAGTTGTTTGAGAAATTGAGGTTTTGCTTCTGCAATCTCTATCCTGTTCCATTGGTCTACATACCTGTTCTTGTACCAATACCAGGCTGTTTTGATTACTGTAGCTTTATAATAAAGCTTTAAGTCTGAGAGCGTGATGCCTCCCTCTCGTTTCTTTTTTGTTGTTGTTGAGGATTGTTTTAGCTATTTGTGGTCATTTATTTTTCCATATGAATTCCTGTATTGTCATTTCTAGGTCTGAGAAAGATGCTGATGGTAATTTAATGGGTAATGCATTAAATCTGTAGATTGCCTTGGGTAGGATGGACATCCTAACAATGTTGACTCTTCCAATCCATAAGCATGGAATATTTTTCCATTGAAACAATATTTTAATACTTATTTTTACTCAACAGTCCACCCTTGTGTTTTGCTGTCCATAAACAAATACATCAAATTAAAGCAACAAAATTCAACTCCAAGCAATGCCTGAGTTTCTTGAACACTATTTCCATTCAGAGTTTAGCAATTACTTCACATTATTATGTCATGAATGATAGTTAAATGGTCTACCTAAGTAGCAAAAAATCATAAAACTATTATAAGCCAAGTCAATGGAATTTATAAAGTTAATATAAAACAGACTAAGCATGATGGTGTACACCTATAATCCCAGCATTTTGGGAGGCTGGCAGAAGAACTGCTTGAGCCCAGAGGTTCAAGACCAGCCTAGGCAGCATAGTGAGATCTCGTCTTTACAAAAAAAAATTTTAAAGTTAGCCAGGTGTGGTGGTATGCACCTACAGTCTCAGCTACTCAGGATGCTGAGGCAGGAGGAATGTTTGAGCCTAGGAGGTTGAGGGCATTGGGCTGTGATCATGCCACTGCACTCTAGCTTGAACAACAGAGTGAGACCCTGAACTAAAAAAAAAAAAAAGTTGGCAGAACCATTTTAGAAAGACGTGGAGTCCAGCTCTGCTCCATGGATTCAAATTCAGAAATAAACTTCTACCCATTAAAAAAAATTAATGTAAAATAAATGCTATACTGATGCACGTGCGCATCAAGCCCTCCTATAAATACGCCAAAATAACAAGCTTTAAAGAACAAGTCTTTGGACAGAGATGGAAGAGTAATCATATCATCAACCATTATTGAGAAGACTGTGGGCAAAAAGAAATCAGCCTACAATTTTATCCAAATAAAGAAGGAAAAGGGAGTATATCATCACAGCTGATGACAGGTGAGGAAAATTCAACTGCCATTCTATCACAAGCAGGCTCACCATCTCAAGAGTCAGAATCAGGCTCCAGTACTCCTCATGTCCTACTCTCACCTCGGCACGCCAAATGAGGGACACATGCATGTTCTTCCCTTAGTGAGAGTAATGCCCCTTCTCTATATCTCCTAGGGGAGTTTCCCAAACGTTCCAAGTTTTCATTTCAGAATATGTCACCACCACTACAGACTTAATCGATTATCAGTAGTTCATGCTAAAACCTAAACACAAAATTTCTTCCTCAGCAGTCCCAAACTATTCTAATCACAGCAAGGTATGTGAAAACATGATTGTCCTTTCTGGAAAGCAGGGAAGATGACCATCAGAGAAACCAGAGGGCTCCAACTACCCTTTTAAATGACAAAGACAGAAAAAAAGATAAACACAAATACATGTTTAGTGTTTTTCCTTTAAGCCTAACAGTGCAAAATAGAACAGAATATCAGAGGTAAATGGAATGCACCATTCTCATTTTACAGATAAACTAATCCCGGCACCTTGGGAGGCCGAGGCAAGAGGACTGCTGAGCCCAGGGGTTTGAGCAACTTGGTGAGACCTCGTCTCTACAATAAATCAATAAATCAAAAAAATGAGCCGGGTGTGGTGGTGCACACCTGTGGTTCCAGCTACTTGGAAGGATCACCTAAGCCCAGAAGGCTGAAGTGGAAGGATCACCTGAGTCCAGAAGTGGCCGTGAGCGTGCCACTGCACTCCAGCCTGGGAGACAGAGTGAGACCCCAAAGCAAAAAAAAAAAAGAGAGAGATTAAGTACTGTAATATATCTACTGTCATTCAGATGGTAAGAGGTACATGGAATAAAAATCTGAGCCTCTAAATGGCTAGTCCAGTAAATAAGAAATTTTCCAGTAATTATACTAGTTCAAATGTATGAGGTTATGTTGGTATTTCTAAATGATACATTCAACTTGATTTTCCACCACTTACCTTAATGGCAAACTGTAAGGAAATCATATTTCCATTTTCTGTAAGAGGATGTAAAACCTTTAAAATCATTCAGCCATTTTTTACCCTCATCTAAAAGCTTTGAACTAGGTACTTTATTCATTATTAAGTGGAAACAACTATTATGGGCAGTGTTCAATTAGAAGCTGTGGCCATTTTTTTTTTTAATAGTTAAAAACCAAAAAAACAGCAGGAGGATTGGCTCCCGCCTGTAGTCCCAGCTACTACAGAGGTAGAGGTGGAAGGATCACCTGAGCACAGGAGGATAAGGCTGTGGTAAGCCATGATGGTGCCACTGCACTCTAGTCTGAGCAAGAGTATGACCCCCAACTCAAAAAAGAAAAAAAAGGAAAAAAGGAAAAAAAATAAACCCCAAAAACAAACAAACAAAAAACACCAAAATGGTGACTAACATTTCTATATAATTTTTAAGATCTAACCTAACTGGTAGGTGTAGCAGTCATCATTTTATTTCTTCTCTAGTACCACCCTACTACTACTAATCTGCTATCTGATCAACTTCCTACTACTCCTTTATTTCACTGATAGCAAGTTTATTTTTCCACATCCAGCATTTCTGATTTTTTCAAGTTAGAAATGGGGTTTGCCTGAATGGTATCAAACTTCTGGCCTCAAGCAATCTTCCCAAATAAAGCTATAAAGCCACTATACTGGCTATATTTAGCATCTGTTAAAAAAAAAAATCAGAACTTACAATCACTAGTGTGCCATTGTTCAAATGGCAGTATATTTTTCCTTTGAAGTGGTATACAAAATAATAGTACATCGTGTAACCCATTATATTTTAGGCTTGGTGAAATACAGTAACTGTTAATTTAAGTTTTCTAGTTTCAGTTACTATGGCTATTTTGAAGAGATGACAATTTCTACGTGGCAGTTTCCCCTGGCTAATGTGTCTCTAGTCTTCAAATTCAGGATTCCTTCCTTTCCACCAAAAAAAAAAAAAAATTCATAAAACGTGTTTCTTTTCATTGCTTATTATTCCAGTGAATGGTGTAGCATCACTCCAGAACTCAGGAGTCATCTTTGACATCTCTCACTTCATGTCACCTCTCCTTCCCCATAATTATATAATTCATCACCATTAGGTGCTCAATTCACCTCCTAAAGATCTCTCAAACTTGTCTCTCCACTTTCTACTGCTACCACCACCTTTCTATTTTAAGTTCCTTCATCTCTTGCCTGGACAACTCTAAAAGCCCCTCTAAAGGGTTTCCCATCGACTCCCAAGTCTCCACAAGGAAACCAAATGGTCATCCTTAAGCATGGCCTGCCACACCCTCAAGGTTGTGTACCACGCTCTTTTTGGTCTTTGAGGTCAATAGCCTTAGGGTTCTCAAGTAAACTATGTTCTCTATTACTGTAAGGCCCTGCACATGTTATTCCTATTGCTCGGAAAGCTCTTGCTAAATAAATCTTATCCTTCAAATCTTAGTTCAAAGTTCATTTCTTCATGGAAAGTTCTCTGATACCCTGACTACGTCTCTCTCATGGTACCACATAACCTTTCTTCACAGCACTATACACAATTGTATGAGTGTGTGTGGTTCACGGATTAATGACTGTGTCTGCTCTTGCCTATAAAGTGCTTAAGAGTACTGAATCAAATTCTTTGCACCAAGTAAAGTGCTTGCACAGAGAAGGTGCTCACATATGTGTTGAATATGCATATATCAAGTCTACAGTAACCAACATGATCTCTATAACTCACAATTTCTGCAATTTAGCATTTTACTAATATTACTTGATCACTATCAACATCCAGATCAGCCTTAGGTCTTTACTTTCTAGCCACCATACTATGAAAGCAAAGGCTGAATTGTTATAAATTTAAATTAAAAATCTGTTTTTGTAACGGTTGCTTCATTTACCTCTTAAAACTATTTAGAAATCGGCAGGCGGTGAGCGAACATACCACTGTACTCCAGCCTGGGTGACAGAGTGAGACTCCAACTCAAAAAAAAAAAAAAAAGAAAGAAATCAGCTGTCCTAGCCAGGTGCGGTGGCTCATACCTGTAATCCCAGCACTTTGGGAGGTGGAGAGATGAGAGGATTGCCTGAGCTCAGGAGTTTGAGACCAACCTGAGCAACATGGTGAGATCTTGTCTGCCCCCTCCAAAAAAAAATTAGCCAGCCTGTAGTTCCAGCTACTTGGAAAGCTGGAGAAGAAGGATCGCCTGAACCCAACAAGTCAAGGCTGTGGTGGCCGTGAGCATGCCACTGCACTCCAGCCTGGGCAACAGAGTGAGACGCAGTCTCAAAAAAAAATAAAAAAAATAAAAAAGAAAAGAAATTAGCTGTCCCAAAATTATAGCAGTGGATTCTCAAATTAACAAAAATGTGAACATTCTGCAATATTCTTATGTTTTGAAATGTAAACTTCATTTAATCTACTATTCTTAGTAATTGTTAAATGTTCAAGTAAACATTAACTATAAAGGGCTGTAGTAGTAATCTGTTTATTTATTTATTTTTTTGAGAATGGTCGCACTCTGATGCCCTGGGTGGAGTGCTGTGACATGCTTACAGCCACTGCAGCCTCGACCTGCTGGGCTCAGGCGATCCTTCTGCCTCAGTCTTCCAAATAGCTGAAACCATAGGCATGCACCACCATGCCCAGCTAATTTGTTATTTATTGTAGAGACAAGGTCTTGCTGAGTTCCCCAGCTGGTCTCAAACCTCTGGACTCAGGCAATCCTCTTGCCTCTGCCTCCCAAAGTTCTGGGGTTACAGGTGTGAGCCACCACGCTGAGCTCAGTAATTTATTTAAACTGCAGCTATTTAAATGCTGCAGACTTGGTTACATGTTAAATCATATATATGGAGAAAAATGAAGCAAGCAAGCATGCCATACAGCATGCCGAAGAGTAACTATCAGAATATATTTTACACATAAAAATTTAAAAAAAGGAAAATGTAGCAAGGGAATTTTATACTGTGATTAGAGAACTTCCTTTTTTATATTCAATGTTTAAAGGTCCAAATAAAATTTTTCCCAAAAATATCATAAAAAGCCAATGTCATAAAATACTATCTAACATTACTGCTCAAGTAATTGATATAAAAAATCAAAGAATTAGACACACAGAGTAATATCGTGCCAATTTTGTAGGCCTTTTGTGGTGGTCATATCTGTTTTGTTCGGCATAGGTTTAATTTCTGGCACAGAGCAGGTAGTAGACGAAAATTTGTTGAAAAAAACTTACCAAAGCAGAATAGGAAACTGGGACAAGCTATTCTGCAGGCTTGAACTCTGGCATTGCTGTTTTGTTGTAGTAACAATTACAAAAGTGATACAATTACCAGCCAGGTGATACACTGCACTACAATTATTTTTTTTTAAGTACTCATAATAAATATAAGGGACAAGATCAACTGAAATAAAGGTAAAATAGTTCTCTCTTAATTGTTAACAGTGCCAATTAATGAAAACTGCATTTTATAACAGAATTCAAATGGAATTTTTAAAAATTTCCATGTGTTCATTCTCTAGTTGTATTAGCTTCCTCTGCTTTCCCAAACAAACCTACAAATGAATGTCCAAAATATTCTACCAAAACCAAATATTCAATATTTACTTTACTATAAACAGATTAATTGGGGGGGGGACAACACACTAAGTTTCCCTGTATTTGGTAGGGGATATTAACAAAGTTATTCCCATCTGAGAGAGAAAAAAAATTGAAGCACTTTTGCACATGCTCAGGGTAACTGCAAAAGAAAATTATTAGACTTTCTGGACAAGTCTTAAAACAAAAACAAAGAAAAACTAAGTATCAAAAATTCAACTTAAGTGCTTACTACTTTTTAAAAAAAATTAATTTGGGCCAGGCCTGTAATCCCGGCACTTCGGGAGACTGAGGCAGGAGAATTATTTTAGCCCAGGAGTTCAAGACCAGCCTGGGTAAGACCTTGTCTCCACAAAAATAAAAAATAAAAAAATTTTCAAACAAATCGGCAAGAAAAAAGCAAATAACTTTATTAACAACATAAACAGGTATCTCTCAAAAGAACATATACAAATGGAAAAAAAAAATTAGGTGTCCAGTCCCAGCCTCCCAGGAAGCTGAGGTGGAAGGATCACTGTAGTCTGGGAGTTGGAGGCTGAAGTGAGCTGTGATCCCATCACCGCACTTTAGCCAGGGCAACAGAGTGAGACTCTGACTCAAAAAAAAAAAAAAGGTTTAATTTGAAGGACTGCATGCCCTTTCCTACATTTGTATACATGTTTTGAAAACCTTGCTATGAATATCCTCAGTGGAAGATACACCTGGTAAATTATGTGACAAGTATTCCAATCCAAGCAAACGTAAAAGGTGAGCATTTTGGAAATGCAACAGTGCAACCAAGATACAGAAAAGTAGAAAACAGAAAAAGTATATTAATTGTAAAACTGTAGTATTTTAATTACTTGAATTCAAAAGTATCACAAGTCTTAACAATCTTTAGGTTGGTAAAATGATTACCACTTTCTAATAAAAGTTTAAAGAAAAAAAGAATGGTCAAACCATGGTCCCATTTGCAGTATTACATGAAAGATTATATGTCCCAGGCACATAGTAAACTGTACACGGAGTTGTTTTGGCTTTTTTTAAATAAAAGAAATTACAATGTTTTAGATTTTCACTCCAAAAATAAAGTCTCACTATCTTATTTGCTAACTCTCTGGCTTAAATGTCATCTTAAACCGATTTTTAAAATTTGTATTTTAGAGATGTATTTAGTCTTCAACGATTAAGCAAAAAGCTAGCTGGAGAAGTAGCATTCACGCGTACTGATAAAAGTTTTGAAAAGATGATTTTAAGTAAATTATGCCCAACACCAACATTTCAAAGTATCAGAACTCTGATGATTCACTCATCTGACCACCTTATCCTGAGCAACACCATCTTTGGGGGCGTAGGATTCTCCTTTCTGCAATTTCACAATCCGGGTTGTTTAAAAACAAAACAAAAAACCTGCTGGGCCTTTCAAACCTCCCCCAACCCACTCACCTGGTAAAATCAGTGCCCTGCTTCTCAAGCTTAGCCATGGGGTAACGACAACATCGTTAACAGAGCACAGTCCAAAGCCGCACCAGACACGTGAAGGGTCGAAGGAGATGCCCGAGCAGGCAACTCCTGGGATGCAGGTGTGGGGGTCACGGGAGAGAAGACCCAGTCTCGCGGGGAGGGAACCCACCAAGTTGAGAAGAGCATCCCTTCCGACTTCGGAGACGGCCACCTGAGAACCAGCATTCCCTGCCCTCCTCCCGCTGTCAACAGCCAGCCCGGCAGGTCCAGGAGAAAAGGGGCGCCCATCACTCCCGGGGCCTCTCCCACGGCCCGAATTAACCTGCACGCAGCCAGGCAGCGAGGCCGCCCGGCACCGCCCGGGAGAGGCGGGCAGGAAGAGCGAGCCGGGCGACGGGCGCCGACTCATCCCCATCCCCGCAGGCACCGGGTGGCGGTGGCGCGACGCCGCCGGCTGGCCCTCCGCCCGGACAAGCGTCCCCTCGTCTTCGCCCCTGGCGCGTTTCACCTTCTCGCGCCCTCCCTACCCGTTCCCACCGTTCTCGGTGGCAATTAAAAAAAATGTTTTTTAAATGAGTGGTTTATTTGGAAGAAAGGAGGGCAGCCTGACCGTCCCGCGGAAGGGTCCGAGAAGGCTGGCCGGGCAGGGGGGCGTCGGCGCCGTTCTCCCGGACCAGGGAGGAGGAGCTCGCCGGCTAGGCCGCGAAGCCGGGGCCTTGCGTAGCGAGCGGCGCCGAGAAGAGGCGCGGCAGGGCGGCCGGGGCCCGGCGCACAAACTCACCAAATTTGGAACTTGAGCAGCGGCCCCGTGGCGTACTGCATCTTTAATCTTTTGCTGGGCATGCCGCCCAGGTTGCCCGAGGCCTCGCTCCGGACCACCGCCGACGCCGCCACCAGGAGAAGCAGCAGAAGCCTCATCTTAACGGAGCCAGCCGCTCCGGCCGCCCTTACACTGAGACTGCCGCCGGCCCCAGCCGGAGCCGCGAGCTGCTCCTCACTGCGCAGGCGCGATCCGCCAAGGTCGGGGGCAGGGGAGCCGGAATGCGCCTGCGCGGCCCGGCGCCTGCGCACACCCTGGGAAGGAGCGCCCAACCGCTTCACGGTCTTGACCGCCATCTTGGCTGTGTGCACAGGTCCTGGGAGGGCGGGAGGGGGCGGGAGAGGGCGCCAAGGAGCGTTCGTGGGGTGTCAGAGGAACCTGTAAAGTATTGTCCCCGGCACATTTGGGTTCCACACCCGATTTTATTCATTTATTCGTTTGTCTTCTCGAGGCACCTGGGAACACCTGTCAAAGCCCTGATTCAGGTGTGGGAGATAGGGAAATCCTTGACCCTGAGAACTGTAACGTCACACTTTGGTGGGTGCTGTGTCATGGCCTTTTCTTTGAGCTTCAAATAGTGCTCTCTCTTAAAAGAATATTGGAGATAAATTTTGTAAAACCTGACCCGGCGCGGTGGCTAGTATCTGTAATTCCAGCACTTCTTGCTATACTGCCCCAAAGTGCAGGTTCTTCACTGACCTGCCACCATCAGTGCTCCCTGTAAATTTGAATAAACTAATGTCTTTCCTACTGGACTTCCAGGTGACTTCTTTGGAATAGGTAAACAGCAATTGCAAACCCTTTCAGATTTGGGGTAACTGTGGTACAATAGCAGATATATAGTCAGTGTTTATCCTGTTGGCCTAATGACTATTTTCTACTATTCATTTATTCACATCAAGGACAAAATAAAATCCAGGCAGGGCAGAGTGGCTTACACCTGTGATGCCACCACTTTGGAAGGCCTTAGCGGGAAGACTGCTTGAGGCCAGGAGTTCAAGACCAGCCTAGGTAACATAGAGAGACCCTGTCTCTACAAAAAACTTTAATAAAAATTAAGTTAGCCAGGTGTGGTGGCATGCCTGTAGTTCTACCTACTTGGGAGGCTAAGGTGAGAGGATCACTTAAGCCCAGGAATTGGAGGTCACAGTGACTCAATCACATCACTGCACTCCAGCCTGGGCAATGAAGCAAGACCCTGTCTCTAAAAAACAAAACAAAACAAAACAAATTATACATTATCATTGGTTGATATGTCCTTTAGTTCCCATCAAAACCTGTTAGTCCAGGAACAGACCAGTAATTGAATAATTTCATCTATTATTAGTTGCAGCAAGAGGGTTGCTATGGTTTGAATGTGTCCCCCCAAAATCATGTTGAGAGAGGAGAAAGAAAGAAATCAGATAGGCAGACAGATTAGGGCGGGTCTCCAGTAGGATTCCATTTTATCTGGAGAAACAGTTCCAAGCTGCAGGCTTTGGACAAAAGCCACAACCATACCCTTTTCGCTCACTTTCTTTTTTTTCAAGCACCTTTTCCTAATTGACCTGCCACCTTTTTAGTCCTTACTACTGACCAATGAGGTTAGTGTATTTTCAGTCCCTATTACCAACCAGTTAGCTTGCCCTGAGTACTATGTAAACCTCCGGTCTGGATTCAGTGGTCTCTTTTGGCCTCAGCAACCCTCTTGGGTGCCTGACAACCCACTTGGGCCCCTTCTACCTCCCACCCCCCAAAGAGCTGCTCGCACTTTCTTCCTAAATAAGCTTCAAATTGCTCGCCCTTTCAGTATCCTTGATCATTAATCTCTTTTTTTTTTTTTTTTTTTGAGTCAGAGTCTCTGTCATTCAGGCTAGAGTACAGTGGCACGCTCACGGCCACCACAGCCTCAACCTGATGGGCTCAAGCAAGCCTTCCAAGTAGCTGGAACTACAGACATGAACTACCACGCCCAGCTAATTTTTTGATTTATTGTAGAGATGAGGTCCCCCCAAGTTGCCCAGGCTATTGTAGAGACGAGGTCCCCCCAAGTTGCCCGTGGGGTCAGGCTATCCCCTCACCTCAGCCTCCCAAAGTTGGGATTGTAGGTGTGAGCCACCGCACCCAGCCCCTTATTCTTCTTGCTCAGGAGACAAGAACCTGGGATTCATCTGGGATTCATGGAGACAACAGAGTTGTAACCTTTCCTGACCAGGAAGGGAATTCTCTAAGCAAGAGCTGAGAGCTGTAACACCCCTTGGGGCTCCGTGGGTGTCAGGCATCCCTGAATTCCAGAGTGCTATAACAAGGTCACCACTGTGCCCTTGGACTTGTCCTTGGACCCCACATGGGTCCCAGGCTGGCAGTGCAGCCCTGGTGCAACTGCAACAATGTGTTGGAAACTTAATACCCAATGTAATAGTGTTAGGAGGTAAGGTCATAAAGGATAAGAGCCCCAAATGGAATTTCTCTGGCCTCCTTAAACCAGACAATAATCCTGTCCTGGAACCCTGGGTGAGTCACAAAACACTGAGATTAACATCTCCTAAGGAATTTGTCTTCACCTGCCCCTCTCATCTAGGTGGCTGACCCACCCATCCATCTCTTCATCAGGGAGGTGACGGACAGACCTTATCACCATGACAACAGTCATGTGACTTACCCACCCATCTGCCTACCATCTGTCCTGTGATGTCCATGTCTATGCTTACCTGCCCCTTTGAGGTAACATAAAACAGACCACCACCCAATCACCTTAACAACCTGCACACCAAAGGGAAGGTATAAAAAGCATTCAACCTCAAATAACTGTCACCATGCTTTTGTTAAGCCCTGGCCTGGCTGGGGCATGCTTCTCTTTAAGCACTGGCTCCCTACCCAGTCAGGGAGGTGGATCCCTCTTTTCTCTCTAGTCTACTTTCTAAATGAACTATATTTTCAATCTAATTTCTGTGCAATTCTTTGCATCTTACCCGAGGACTGGATCACAGGCCCCCACCATCTGACCCAACAGGGCCTAATTGGCAGTGTTTAGGTCATGAAGCCTCTACCTCGAGAATAGATTAATGCCAATTATGAAAGGGCTTCTATTTCTTCCTTTCCTCCCCCCTCCCCTCCCCTCCCTCTCTCTCTCTCTCTCTCTCTCTCTCTCTCTCTCTCTCTCTCTCTCTCTCTCTCTCACTTTCTCTTTCTTTCTTGAAGGAGTCTGTCACTCAGGCTGGAGTGCAGTGGCATACTCACAGCCACGACAGCCTCCACCTGCTGGGCTCAGGCAATCCTTCTACTTCAGCCTTCCAAGTAGCTGGAGCCACAGGCGCATGCCACTATGCCCAGCTAATTTTTTGATTTATTGTAGAGACAAGGTCTCACCAAGTTCAAGACCAGACTGGTCTTGAATCCCTAGACTCAGGCAATTCTCTTGCCCCTGTCTCCCGAAGTGCTGGGATTACCGACGTGAGCCACCTCACCGGCTATGGGCTTCTATTTCTATCGCTTGCTGTCGCTTACTCTCAAATTCTCTTCCTCAGCCACCTTCTGCCATGGGATGATGGACCATGCGGGCCCCCACAAGATATAGAGCCCTTGATCTTGGGCTTCTCAGCCTCAAGAACTAGATACCTGTTCTTTATGAATTGCCGAGTCTTGGGTCTTCTGTAGTATCAGCACAAAATGGACTAAGACAACTTGAAAGGAGGGACCCTGAGAAATTTAGAATAAACTTAGTTCACATTTAGCCTCAGCATAGCCATTTTTGCTTAGACTGACATGCTTTGAATCTGGCACAGGTTAGACATAGATAGGTAAATTTCCAATAGGCAGATTTTAGGAAGGATTTAGACTTTTTTTTTTTTTGAGTTGGAGTCTCACTCGGTCACCCAGACTGGAGTGCAGTGGCCACTCCCGGCCACCGCAGCCTCGACCTGCTGGGCTCCGGCGATCCTTCCGCCTCAGCCTTCCGAGTAGCCGGAATTACAGGCATGTGCTACCACGCCCAGCTGATGGATTTAGACTTTTTACTGCAGGGGGCAAATCTCCATCAAATGCAAGACAAAGACACCTCAATTTTTTAATTCATGGTTTAGCATCATAATCTCTTAAGAAATGCTCAGGTCCCTTACCTGGCGGAAGAGCTTGTGAATTGGAAACATTTTTTGCTAATTGGAAACATCTGACAGGTCTCCGGCAGGAAAAAACCCTCCCCTTGTCTCCTACCTTCTAGCCCACCACCATGGCAGCAATCCTGTGCCTAATCGGCTTGCTGTCCCTCACCTGACGTCAGTACCTGTTGCTTACTTGCCCCTTCATGATGACATGGCGTAGACTTTCCCCCATCAAAGGTAAGCATTAAAAGGACTCAACCATAAGCAACCAGCTACAGGCCATTGCAGCCATTTCCTCGCTAAACTATGGTCAGGCCATGTTTCCTAGCTTTGGCCCCCTCTCCTCCCTTAGGAGGTAAATCTCCTCTCTCTCTCTCTCTCTTTCAAATTTACTTTCTAAATAAACTATATTTTCTTTTTTTTTTTTTAGTTGGAGTCTCACTCTGTCACCCAGGCTGGAGTGCAGTGACACGCTCATGGCCACCACAACCTTGACCTGCTGGGCTCAGGTGATCCTTCTGCCTCTGCCTTCCAAGTAGCTGGAACTACAAGCACGCGCCACCATGCCTGGCTAATTTTTTGATATATTGTAGAGATGAGGTCTCACCAAGTTGCCCAGGTTTGTCTTGAACCTGTGGACTCTGGCAATCCTCTCTCCTTGGCTTCCCAAAGTGCAGGGGATTATAGGCATGAGCCACTGCACCTGGCCTAAAATTTATTTTCTAATCTAACTTCTGTGCCATTCCTTGCCTCTTTCTTGCGGCACCAGATTGCTCACCAGATACCCACACCTCCAGCAGGCCTGACCTAACATTCTGGAGACCCCACTGGGAGTGTGACCTAACAACAATGTAGAGCAACTCTCAGTGACAACATGAACACACCCTGTATACAGCCCCAAGCAGAGGGCTAGAGCCTGAAGAGAGGTCCTGGGGGTGGCCAGCCTGGGTTGTCACCTTCCCCTTAGGCTCCATGCCCAGATATGCAGGCCACACTGAGCAGCAGCCCATTGTTACTGAACAAAGTGTTCTCTGAGTCTGCTTACCACATCTTCCAGCTATGCATAGTGAGTGTTCCTGTGCACCCTTCCATGAGGCCCGCCCCACATCCTGGGTCAGTTCAGACTAGATCAGGCCTGCCTGGACCTTTGCCCATAACCTTTGGTTACCTTTAGTTCACCTTAAGTTTATTATTATTATCATTATTTTTTTTTATTATTATTATTATTTGGGGTTTTTTTTTTTTTTTTAGAGTTGGAGTCTCACTCTGTCACCCAGACTGGAGTGCAGTGGCTGCTCCCGGCCACCGCAGCCTCGACCTGCTGGGCTCTGGCGATCCTTCCGCCTCAGCCTTCCAAGTAGCCGGAACTATAGGCGTGCGCTACCATGCCTGGCTGATTTTTCTTTTTTATTTATTGTAGGATGAGGTCTCACTGCCCAGGTGGGTCTCGAACCCACGGGCTCAGTCAATCCACTCACCTCAGCCTCCCAAAGGCGCAGGATTACAGGCTGAGCCACCGAGCCCGGCTTATTTTTATTTTATTTTCTTTTTTGAGTGGGAGTCTTCTCACTCTGTCACCTAGGCTGGAGTGTAGTCATGCACCATCACACCTGGCTAGTTTTTTGATTCATTGTAGAGATGAAGTCTCACCAAGTTGCCCAGGCTGGTCTCAAACCATGGACTCAGGCAGTCCTTTCAATCTTTCCAAAGTGCTGGGATTATAGGCATGAGCCACCATGCCCGGCCACACCCCCTTGTTTTAACAAACCATCTCCTCTACTGATTCCCCAAATTCCTTAGATAGAAACTGCAAATTACCAGTCAAGAAATCTTTAAATCCACCTCTGACCGGCAAGCCCCTGTTTGGAAATGTCCCTCCTTCCTGGACCAAACCAATGAAAATATCGCATGCATTGATTTATGGTTTCTCCTAACTTCTGTCATCCTAAAGTTTATATAACCAAACTACCACTGGGCCAGCATGGACTTCCTGAGGATGAATGTTCCAGGCTTAAGTCTTTAAGTTTGGTTCAATAATAATCGATCTTAAAATATTTTACAGACTTTGGCATCTTTTTGTTAGTGCTACATAACCTGTGTGCCTTTTACAATCATCCTCTCCAGTTGGCCACTCCTGAATCTTCTCAGTAAGTTCCTGAATAACATTCATGTCTCGTCTGTTGTCTCCAGGTAATTTTTTTGGCCTCTCAGACAGTGTCTTCCCTTTTGGGGTCTTCGGAGATCTGACACTACAGACCTAGGAACACACACCATGGGGAACCATGAGGAGTTTCAGTAAAGAGGCATTGGAAAGACTCTGTTTTTGATTCTGGACTTTGATTAGATGGTTTGGGGAGGGTGCTGAAATATCAGGCAGTTCTATGACTAAGTCTTATCTATAAGGAGATGAAACTAGATAAAAGTCTGTCATCCTTAAATAATGGGATTGAGGCTGGGTGAGGTGACTCACACCTGTGATTCCAGCACTTTGGGAGGCAGAGGCAAGAGGATCACCTGAGTCCAGGGTTTTGAGACCAGTCTAGGCAATTTGATGAGACCTTGTCTCTAAAATAAAAACTTAGCTGGTCATGGTGGTATGCACCTGTTGTTATTCCAGCTACTTGAAAGGCTGAGGTGGAAGGATTGCCTGAGCCCAGCAAGTTGAGGCTGTGGTGTCTGTAAGCATGCTACTGCACTTCAGTTTGGGTGACAACGTGAGACTCCGACTCAAAAAAAAAAAAGGAATTTAGATAATATGATTAAGGTGTAGAGTTTGAGTCCTAAGCATTGTTTACCAAGAATTTACATTAACATAAACTATTGATTGGCTGTATATGGTTCTTTATTTTTGTTTTTTGAGTCAGGGTCTCACTCTGTCACCCAATCTGTAATCAGCAAAAGCCAGGCTGGAGTGCAGTGGCACAATCACAGCTCACTGCAGCTTTAACCTTCTGGGCTCAGCAATCCTTCTGCCTCAGCCTCCTGATTAGCATGTGTGTACTACCATGCCTGGCTAAATTTTTGGGTTTTTTTGTAGCAGCAAGGTCTCACTATGTTGCCCAGGGTTGAACTCCTAGGCTCTAGCAATCCTCCTGTTTTAGCCTCCCAAAATCCTGGGATTGCAGACATGAACCACTGTGCCTGACCACATTGTTATTTTTGTATTAAATATTCCAGGAACCTGAAGATAGTGGATGAGGAACAAAATGTCCTCTAACAATTGCTCCTGGGCATAGAGTGAGGGAGTGACTGAAGTCCCATACTCATGTTTTTCTGGGCCAGATACATTTTGCATATCTCACATGTAGCTTGGACACTTTTAACTATTTTTCTTTTCTCGGGTCTAATTGGTGAAGCAGCAGCAGTCCCTCTTTGTAGCCAAGAGAAGGAATGCTTGGTGTTTTGTGGGCAGCAGAGTGACTTTTATTTTTCTGGTCTGTGCTTAACGAAAATCAAATGTCTTTTTTTTTTCCTCAGTCCTTTTTATATGTCCTCCACCTGCCCTCCCTCTTTGTCTCCTTTTCCCTTGCAACTTGTTTGCTGAAGAAACCATGTATTTTGGTAGAGTTTCCTCTGACTTTTGCTGATTACAAACTCATGATGTTCTTTAATATGAATCTCTGTCCTGTGTGTTTCCTATAACTTAGTAGTTAGATCTAGAGGACTAAACACCTTTAAGTTTAATTCTTTTTGCAAGACTATTTATCTTCATTTAAAAAAAATTAACACGAGTACAAGAACAGACACAGAAGGACTTGCATTTGACATAACGCTTGCAAATAAGAAATAAAGTGATTTTAGGTGGAAAAATTAGCACCAGTATGATTATAAGCAAAAAAGTAAAACTCCAGCACTAAGATGGCATGGTAGTATGTCCACATTCAGGTGTTTTAGAATATGTTAATTTTTCCTTAAACTATCATTGACATCAACCCGGGGTTCAAGAGTGTCAGCTTAAGTGGGTCAGCAGCCAAGCCCCAGCAAGGATCAGTTTGAGGGGATGGCAAGCCTAGCCCCAGAAGTGTTGGCTCTGTGGGGCTGGTAAACCTAGCCCTGAGAGTGTTGCTGATTCTGTAGCTGATAAGCCTACACCCTGGAGTGTCTCAGCTTCAGAGTCTCCCCTTCTTCCAGCTGCTCTCCCAGGTCTGCTGTCTCAGTCAGCTGGCAAGCCAGCCTCCGAGGTGCACAGCTCTTTGGTCCCGTGATCCTCTGCAACTCTTCAGGTCGGGGTTCTTGTCTCGTGCCCAGGAGGAATGAGGACACAGCTGGAAAGTGAGAAAGCAGGATTTATTGAGAGGACAGAAAAGCTCCCACAGTGGGAGGAGACTCAAGGGAGTGGCCGGTTCGGAGCTAAATGCTTATGTAGCTTATGTAGCCCTAAGACTGAGTCTTTTGGCTAGCACTAGCTGTGAGCTGATTGGTTGGCACTAGCTATTCTGATTGGTCAGTACTGAGGGCCAATTAGCAGGCGGTGGAGGCCTAATGGAGATCTGATTAGCTGATTTTTCTATCCTAGCAGTGAATACTTAAGCTCTAGCTTGAGAGGCTGGCAGGGAGCTTGTTTACCAGTAGGAGTGTATCAACCTGAGAAGCGGAAGTTTGCTACCTTGTTACCAGTTCTACATTGTTACTTGCTACATTGTTATGGGAGGACCCACCCTATCTGTCTGGCTAGCCTTTCTCTAGGTATCTCCTGTATCATCATGAAACTGAAAAACATTTTAAAAAGTCTGATAGAGACATTGGAGTCCTTTGAGACTGTCTCATGTCTATGGATCCTAATATCTGCCTTTGCTTTTCCAACTCAGTATACTGTTTTTAGGTATTAAAATACTGTAATTTTTTTTTTTTTTTGAGTTAGAGTCTCACTCTTATCGCCCAGGCTGGAATGCAGTGGCATGCTCATGGCCACTGCAGCCTGGACTAGCTGTGCTCAGACGACCCTTCCACCTCAGCCTTCCAAACAGCTGGAACTACGGACACATACCATCACGCCCGGATAATTTTTTTTTTTTTTTTTTGAGTTGGAGTCTCACTCTGTCGCCCAGGCTGGAGTGCAGTGGCACGCTCACGGCCACCGCAGCTTCGACCTACTGGGCTCCAGCGATCCTTCCGCCTCTGCCTTCCAAGTAGCTGGAACTACAGGTGTGTGCTATCACGCTCACCTTATTTTTTTTTTTTTTACTTATTGTCGAGACAAGGTCTCACCAAGTTGCCCAGACTGGTCTCGAACCCCTGAGCTCAGGCAATCCTCTCGCTTCAGTCTCCCGAAGTGCTGGGATTATAGACTTCAGCTAGCACACCTGAACATTCAGAAATCTTACATCATTCCTTTTTTTCCTTAAGCGCGTATTTTTATTTTATTTCTCTTACATACTTTTATCCTAATTACTACATTGTTATTCTTCTTCTTTTTTTTTAGTTGGAATCTCACTTTGTCACCCAGGCTGGAGTGCAGTAGCATACTCACGGCCACCCCAGCTTTGAGCTGCTGGACTCTGGTGATCATTTCTGCCTCAGCCTTCCAAGTAGGTGGAACTATAAGAGTGTGCTGCCATGCCTGGCTAATTTTTTTTTTTAATTTATTATGGAGACAAGGTATCGCCAAGTTGCCAGGGCTGGTCTCGAACCCACAGGCTCAGGCAAACTACTCGCTTTGGCCTCCCAAAGTACTGGGATTATAGGCTGAGCCACTGAGCCCAGCCTATATTGTTATTCTTAAAGGGCTTATTATTCATTCTGTTATATAAAAATAAAAAAGTGTATTTTTATTATAAAAAATAATTAAAATGTTTGTAGACCTAGCACAGCAGCTCATGCTTGTAATCCCAGCACCTTGGGAGGTTTATGTGGGAGAATTGCTTGAGTCCAGGAGTTCAAGACAGTGAGACCTCATCTCAAAGTGGAGGGATCGCCTGAGCCCAGGAGGTTGAGGCTATGGTGAGTCATGATCATACCACTGTACTACAGACAGGGTGACAAAATGAGACCCCCAACCCCCCAAAAAAAATTTTTGTTAACCAAATCAGGAAAAAAAAAGCGTTTTATTTTTTGGTCAGGCTCGGTGGCTCAACCTGTAATCCCAGCACTTTAGGAGGCCAGGTGAGAGGATTGCCTGAGCCCGCAGGTTCAAGACCAGCCCCAGCAACTTGGCGAGCCCTCGTCTCTACAATAAATAAATAAATAAATAAATAAATAAGCCAGGCGTGGTAATGTGCACCTGTAGTTCTGGCCACTTGGAAGGCTGAGGTGGAAGGATTGCCAGAGCCCAGCGGGTAGATGCTGGGGTGGCCGTGAGTGTGCCACTGCACTCCAGCCTGGGCAATGGAGTGAGATTCCAACTCAAAAAAAAAAAAAAAAATTAATACAGCGTGGGGTGGAAACACCGTGAAAAGATGGTAAATACACTCAAGGCAGTTCTGTCTTGTATCCATTCTGAGCAGACAAAAAACGAGGTAATTCTACTATTGCATCCTATATAGACATGACAGTGATTTTTACTAGAAATACCACCGGTTGTGCTCTCTGTCAGCTTCACAAAGTTCATATTTGATGTCAAATTTCCAGCCACTTGGAGTGTGATCTTCATTGTCAAGGTTTACATTGATGAAAAGAGGCAAGTTCCTACTTGAGAAAGAATGGATGGCACCCTTTGCCTGTAACACAGAGAGTGTGATCCCAGGCACTATCTAGTCCAGATGGCTACAAATCTCCTTCTGAGGCTGACTCAACCACCCAGCTCTCTTGGAAGGATTGTCTGGGGAGGGACAGGTCTGACTCATGAAGACTCTGGCTATGTGGCTCCTGACGATGTGTCTGCACTACCTGTTGACCTGTCATATCTGCTGAGTGGACACTAACATTGTCTTTTCTGGAAACCACCAGCCAAAAAGCCCAGGTCCTCTGAATCCTTAATAGATACATGGAAAAGGAGGTCCCTCAATGTACTATTGAATCTTGGACTTACTTGACCAAGAAGCATACTCCTAGCTTACAAAAGTACAGACCTACTGGGAGAAATTTAAAACCATCCCCATTCCATAAACTGTACGATGAAAAGGTTGCTAACATCCTTCTTAATAACTTACATTTTATTTATTTTTATTTATTTATTTATTTTATTTTATTTTTTTGAACTGGAATCTCACTCTGTCGCCCAGACTGGAGTGCAGTGGCCGCTCCTGGTCACCGCAGCCTCGACCTGCTGGGCTCCAGCGATCCTTCCGCCTCAGCCTTCCGAGTAGCTGGAATTACAGGCGCATGCTACCATGCCCGGCTAATTTTTGATTTATTGTAGAGATGAGGTCTCTCCAAGTTGCCCAGGCAGGTCCCGAACCCGTGGACTCAGGCAATTCACTCACCTCGGCCTCCCAAAGCGTGGGATTACAGGCTGAGCCATCGAGCCTGGTCTTTTTTTTTTTTTTTTAGTTGGAGTATCACTCTCACCCAGGCTGGAGTGCAGTGGCACACTCATGGCCACTGCAGCCTAGACCTGCTGGACTCAGGTGATTCTTCCACCTCAGCCTTCCGAGTAGCTGGAACTACAAACACCTGCCACCATGCCCAGCTAATTTTTTGACTTATTGTAGAGATAAGGTCTCACCAAGTTGCCCACGCTGGTCTCAAACTCATGGCCTCTGACAATCCTCTCACCTTGGCCTCCCAAAGTGCTGGGATTATAGGCGTAAGCCACTGCGCCTTGCCAAAATACTGTAAAATTTTTGTTGCAGTTATCTTTATTTCAGTATTGGCATAATTCTGAATTCTTATTTATTTACATTTTGAGATGTACCTAGAAAGTAATTTGTTACATCAGGCCGGGCACGGTGACTCACGCCTTTAATCTCAGCACTTTGGGAGGTCGAGGTGAGTGTATCTCCTGAGCCCACAGGTTCAAGACCAGTCTGGTCAACTTGACGAGACTTAATCTCTACAATAAATGAAAAAATTGCCAGGCGTGGTAACGCGCACCTGTAGTTCCAGCTACTTGGAAGACTGAGATGAAGGATTGCCTGAGCCTAGCAGGTCGAGGCTGTGGTGGCCGTGAGCATGCCACTGCACTCCAGCCTGGGTGACAGGTGAGACTTCAACTCAAAAAAAAAAAAAAAAAAAAAAGAAAGTAATTTGTTGCATCAATGTTTGAACAAAAATCCAACAAAACTGTAGTCCTTTTGAATACATGTGAATATTTTCCAGTTTTTTCCTAGATATTTTATGATTTTAGTTTCTGTATTTACATCTTTGATACATCTTGAGTTAATTTTTTTATTAGGTTGGTACAAAAGTAATTGCGGTTTTGGACCGTTAACTTTAAATCGTTTTAATCAAACACATCTTTATTTATCAAAATAGAAACCATTACAATCAACACATTTCTGTCAATGAGAAATAAGTTTGTGATTTATTTTAAGTGCTGGGATTACAGGCGTGAGTCACTGCACCTTTATACATCCCTATACATCCCTATTTTAAACCTTTGCAAGATTTTAAAACCTATTTTAAATACTTCCCTATTTTAAACTCTGACTAATACCTGGTTCTTGAATTCCCATTCCTCCAGACTAATGATGTTGAGAATCTTTTTTTAAAATATTGATTAATTATTTCTACTTTTCTTAGAGCTGATGTGGAATCCAACCTATTCCAGAGGTCTATAAGATACCATATTTAAGGCCAGGCATGGCAGCTCAAGCCTGTAATCCCAGCACTTTGGGAGGCCTAGGTGAGAGGATTGCCTGAGCTGAGGAGTTCGTGACCAGTCTGGGCAACTTGGTGAGATCTCATCTCCACAATAAATCAAAAAATTAGCCAGCCTGGGCTACAGAGTGAAACTCCAACTCAAAAAAAAAAAAAAAAGAGAGAGAGAGAGAGATCATATTTAAAAGAAATTGGGTGTGGAGGGGGGAAGCACTGAGGAAAGTAGAAGGGGGAAACTTGGAGAGCAGAGGAATAGGCGAGAAAGGAGAGGTTCTTGAATCAATTCCCAGTCTTACCCTGAGGCTGGCCACCTCTCTTCCTCCAATTTCTTTTAACCCTTACTCACCTTTCTCCCAAGAGATTGATGCATTTTTCTTGTTGCATGATTTTGAGATACATGACTTTAATCAAGCCCTACTTCCTCAATTGTCCTTCCTCGAGACATTCAAGCTGGAAGAAAAAAAAAGACCCTGAACGCTGGAGTGACTTACCTATTTTGGGGGGTGTAATAGTATTTGATGACAAAATAGAGGAGGCATTGAAAAATTTGATCAAATTTTAAAAGTATCTTTTACTGGGCATGGTGGCTCGTGTGTGTAATCCCAGGAATTTGGAAGGCTGAGGAGAGAGGATTGCTTGAGCCCATGAGTTTGAGACCAGCCTAGGCAACATAGCAAGATCTCATCTCTACAAAAAATAAAAAATATCAGCCAGTCCCAGATACTCAGGGGACTGAGGCGGAAGCATCACCTGAACCCAGGAGGCCAAGGCTGTGGTAAGCCATGATTGTGCCACTGCACTCCAGCCTGGGCAACAGAGTTGGAGTCTCACTCTGTCGCCCAGGCTGGAGTGCAGTGGCTCGCTCGTGGCCACCCCAGTGTCGACCTGCTGGGCTCTGGCGATCCTCCCACCTTAGTCTTCCAAGTAGCCAGAACTACAGGCATGCACTACCATGCCTGGCTAATTTTTTTTTAAAAAAAGTATTTATTGTAGAGATGAGGTCTCGCCAAGTTGCCTGGGCTCATCTTGGACCCGCAGGCTCAGGCAATCTACTTGCCTTGGACTCCCAAAGTACTGGGATTACAGGCTAAGCCACCAAGCCTGGCACAGAGTGAGATTCTGACTCAAATAAATAAATGAATAAAAGAATAAATAAGTAAGTAAACTATCGGTGCTAATAAACATTGACCAGCTACTGAAATTACAAAATACATCAGATATGAGTCGAAAAACAGTGGGATAGGAAGTTCTCAATAAATGTATATACCATAGTTTCTCATATCCTGTAGAAGCAATGTAGTATGTGATCAAAAAATTTTTCCTGCCAGGCCTGGTGCTCAGACCTATAATCCCAGCACTTTAAGAGGCTGAGGCAAGAGGATCACCTGAGTCCAGGGGTTCAAGACCAGCCTGGGCAACTTGATGAGACCTTGTCTCCACAATAAATCAAAAAATTAGCCAGGTGTGGTGGCATGTGCCTGTAGTTCCAGCTACTTGGAAGACTGAGGCGGAAGGATCACCTGATCCCAGCAGGTGGAGACTGCAGTGGCTGTGAGTATGCCATTGCACTCCAGCCTGGGTGACAGAGTGAGACTCCGACTCAAAAACAAACAAACAAAAAAACGCAACATTTTATTGTAGAGACAAGGTCTCACCCAGTTGCCCAGGTTGGTCTTGAACCTGCGGGCTCAGGCAATCCACTTGCCTCGGCCTCCCAAAGTGCTGGGATTACAGGCTGAGCCACCGAGCCTGATCAAAAAATAAAATGCTTTTTTTCCTGATTTAAGGATGCAGTCAAAGACTGAAAACATTTGACAACTGTCAATTTCAACTCACTTAAAAGTCAAGTTTAAACAAATTGTACATATCTCTTCTGCTTTTATCTAAGCTTGGCAAGGGTAGGGACTGTGTGATTCATCCTTGTAGCTCAGGTGACAATGAGGCTTCTGCGAAACCAAAATCTTAAACTGTATTCAGTAATCACATTGATGGGTGATACTCTTTGTTTTATTGTAAGACTACTGTATGTACTGAGGAAAAAAATCAATGATTATGTTGGTGTCAATGGGAATAGAATTTGTGGAGTAGGAGAAAAGAAACAGATTTAAATTGATGTATCAAAAAATACCTCATATAGCCAGGCTCGGTGGCTCAGCCTGTAATCCCACGCCTTGGGAGGCTGAGGTGAGTGGATTGCCTGAGCCCATGGGTTCGAGACCCGCTTGGGCAACTTGGTGAGACCTCATCTCTACAATAAATAAAAAATTAGCCGGGCATGGTAGCGTGCGCCTGTAGTTCCAGCTACTTGGAAGGCTGAGGCGGAAGGATCGCCGGAGCCCAGCAGGTCGAGGCTGCGGTGACCGGGAGTGGCCACTGCACTCCAGTCTGGGTGACAGAGTGAGACTCCAACTCAAAAAAAAAAAAAACAAAACAAAAACCTCATATATAAGTTGAGGTAATTTCAGAGTAAAATAATTTTTTTTAATTTTTTGAAAATTATAGATAGAGCCTTGCTAGAGTCTTGAACTCCTAGGCTCAAGCAATCCTCCTGCCCCAGCCTCCTGAGCAGCTAGGACTATAGATGTGGACCATTGTACATGGCCTAAATTTTTTTCTTTTTGAGTTGGAGTCTCACTCTGTTGCCCAGGCAGGAGTACAGTGGAATGCTCACGGCCACCATAGCATTGACCTGCTGGGCTCCAGTGGTCCTTCCACCTCTCAGCCTTCCAAGTAGCTGGAACTACAGGTATGTGCTACCACGCCTGGTTAATTTTTGATTTACTGTAGAGATGAGGTCTCACCAAGTTGCCCGGGTTGGTCTTGAACCCACGGGCTCAGGCAATCCACTTGCCTCCACCTCCCAAAGTGCTGGGATTATAGGCATGGGGCACCATGCCCGGGAGAAAATGTGATTTTTATAACAGGTACTCCTTAACAATATTTCCTAGAATAAATCTAAGATGAAATATGCAAAACCCTTACAAAGAAACATATGAATCTTTCTACTCATGCTTCAAGGCCAAGTTAGAGTCTTCAGTGAAATCAACCCTCAGCCCTCCCATGCTTGTGTCCCTGAAGCACTCAGCATTGACCTTCCTGGTTGATCATTACATTTCATTGCAATCAGTCTGTCAGTCTCTTCTGCTTTTATCTAAGCTTGGCAAGGGCAGGGTCTGTCCTTCATCCTTGTGGTCCAGGACCATGGAGTTTCTTCAATAATTGTAAGAATAAATAATATCAGCTAATATGTATGAGATACCTACTATATACAAGGTACTGTTAGGGGCTTTACATATATTATTTTGTGTATTTATCAATTACTGACACAGAAGAACTGGCGCTTAAAAGCATACATGTCACCGGGATCGGTGGCTCAGCCTGTACGCGCCTTTGGGAAGCTGAGGTGAGTGGATTGCCTGAGACCGCGGGTTCGAGACCCGCCTGGGTAGGCGAGACCTCATCTCTACAATAAATCAAAAAATCAGCTGGGCGTGGTAGCGCGCGCCTGTAATTCCGGCTACTAGGAAGGCTGAGGTGGAAGGATCGCTGGAGCCCAGCAGGTGGAAGCGGCCACGGCACTCCAGTCTGGGCGACAGAGTGAGACTCCGACTCAAAAAAAATAAAATAAAAAGAAATAAAAGCATACATGCCATGAATGGTTAAGCTGTTGAACAGGAAGAAGAGAGGAGAGCTCTTTTTTTTTTTTTTTGAGTTGGAGTCTCACTCTGTCGCCCAGACTGGAGTGCAGAGGCCGCTCCCGGACACCGCAGCCTCGACATGCTGGGCTCCGGCGATCCTTCTGCCTCAGCCTTCCGAGTAGCCGAATTACAGGTGCACGCTACCACGCCCGGTTGATTTTTTGATTTATTGTAGAGATGAGGTCTCGCTGCCCAGGCGGGCCTACGAACCTGCGGGCTCAGGCAATCTGCTCACTCAGCCTCCCAAAGGCGTGGGATTACAGGCTGAGCCACCGAGCCCGGCTGAGGAGAGCTCTTAAGCAAAGACCAGGAGAGGAGTCATTGCATGACTGCTGTGCTGGAAAAGACCTTTCTCTGGGGCAAGAATGGGGAACTGGATTGGGAATGTATGTAGGGAGTTTGTAGAAGGCCTTGAATGCCAGGCTAAGCAGCTCAAATTGTTTTTCTGTAGAAAGTAAGAGCCACTGAAGATTGGTGGCATTATCACAGTCTTTTTGAGAAGACTAGTGAAGCAACTGTGTGCATCAAGACTGAAGTTAAGTCTGGGTGTGGTGGCTCATGCTGGTAATCACAGCATTTTGGGAGAAGGAGGTGAGGGGTTTCCTTGAGTCCAGGAGTTCGAGACCAGCATAGGTAACATAGTGAGACCTCATCTCTACAAAATATCAAGAAATTAGCCAGGCATGGTGTTGCATGCCTGTAGTCCCAGCTACTCAGGAGACTGAGGCAGGAGGATCACTGGAGCCCAGGAGGTTGAGGCTGCAAGGAACCGTGATCAATGCCACTACACTCCAGCATGGGCAGCAGAGTGAGACCCCCAACTCAAAAATAAACACATAAATAAATAAAAGACAGAAATTTAGGATGTCTGAAGGCAGGGGAGGCTAACAGTTATTAAAAACTAGCTGGAATTTGTAGCCATTGAAATTCAAAGAAAAACAAAAGCAAAAAATCACCTGACATAGTACAAGACCAAGGCACAGATCATTAGACTTTGTGGATTCATGAAGAAAGACTTCAAGATCACTAAAGGATAAGAAAATATTTCAAGCCGGGCTCTGTGGCTCAGCCTGTAATCCCGCGCCTTTGGGAGGCTGAGGTGAGTGGATTGCCTGAGCCCACGGGTTCGAGACCCGCCTGGGCAGCGAGACCTCATCTCTACAATAAATCAAAAAATCAGCCGGGCGTGGTAGCGCATGCCTGTAATTCCGGCTACTTGGAAGGCTGAGGTGGAAGGATCGCCACAGCCCAGCAGGTCGAGGCTGCGGTGGCCGGGAGCGGCCACTGCACTCCAGTCTGGGAGACAGAGTGAGACTCCAACTCAAAAAAAAAAAAAAAAATATTTCAAGTGGGACCAATAAGATGCATAAAAGTAAGCGCGTGGGGAATCGCACGAAGCCTGGAGGGTTTCCTCTGCTGGCGCTAAGAAGTGTTCATTGTGGCTGGCAGATAGATGGATGTGTATCTAGCTTGAGGGGGCATGGCATGGATGCTCCTGGAAAATGATGCATCTCAAGAGAAGAAGGGTCCAGACAGCAGGAGCCCACACAGCACCAGAGCACTGGTCTTTGTGGGGAGGATGATACCAACCTCAGCACAGTGACTGGCACTCAGACTGCAGCCTCACCCAGCCTGCCTAGACTCAAAAAGCGACGGGTAAAAGTCTAACAGTGCTACACTACATCGGGACCCCAGAAAGCAGAGCTTTCAACAACCCACTCCCAACTAGAGTACAATGAAAGGGACGAGGGACATTCTCCATCTTACACAGAGACACAGAGCTGTGGCACCATAAGGGCTTCTAGCCTATCGGGGGTGAGATATGCTAAATGTGTCCAGATATTGGTAGAAGCCCCCGTGTCCCACGGAGCAGGCTAGTTGCCAGCAGGGGCCAGGGTATCTATCAGAGCAGAGACAGCATTCAGCCGAGGATGTATGGTGTTAGTGGAAGCATTGCAACACCTGGTAAGAGTGAATTCCTTGACCAAATATATGCAAGACATCCCTAGAGCATCCCAGACATACTTGGAGTGGGGAAAAGGGGAAGAATGGTGTGTAGTAAATAAATCCACATGTAGGATGAGTGGGTCAGTGACATGTGCATTGGTGTTATTAATGATACTTCATTTAGTTTCAGAGGCTGATCATTTGGTCCCAAATTCAGTTTACAGAGAAGTAAACTATGTCCATAAAAAGATCAGCAACAGGTTGGGCACAGTGCCTTTTGCCTATAATCCCAGCACTTAGGGAGGCCAAGGTGGGAGGATTGCTTGAGTCCTGGAGTTTGAGGCCAACCTGGGCCACATAGTGAGACCCCGTATCTACAAAAAAAAAAAAAAAAAAAATTATGAAACTAGGTGGCGTGTGCCTGTAGTCCCAGCAACTTGAGAGGCTGAGGCAGGAGGATCACTTGAGCTCGGGAATTTGAGGCTGTGGTAAGTTGTGATCGTGCTACTGCACTCCTGCCTGGGGATAGAGTGAGACCTTGACTAAAAATAAAAATAAAAAGATAAGCAACATTGTCCTGAAGGAGTTTTCTTGGAGAATGCAATTAGCACAATTAACAGTTTGAAGAAGGGCTATAAAATTGATGACCTTAAAAGCCATACTGAAAAACAGAACGAATGCAGCAGACAGCTGTGGGTACGACAGGGTCTTGAGCAGAGAAAAAAGTGCTACAGGTGACTTCTGAGGAAAGTCCTTAGTGCAAGGTGGACTAGAATGGAGATAACAGAGCTGAGGGTTGATGATCACCGGTTTTGAAGCTGGGACCTCTTCTCTTGCTAGTCATGTGGCTGTGTCTTCACAGTTTTAAGGATTAGGATAAATAAAACAATATATATAAATTACACCTGATACCTCAGTAAGTGACAGTGACTGTTACTATTGCTTTGTTTAAAGTTCTAAGGGTAGACTGGGCGCATTGGCTCATGTGTGTAATCCCAGCTCATATGTGTAATTGGGAGTCTGAGGCAGGAGTATTGCTTGAGGCCAGAAGTTTGAGACCTACCTGAGCGACATAGTGAGACCCCTTCTCTACACATTTTTTTAAAAATTAGAAGGGTGTGGTGGCATGAATCTGTAGTCCCAGTTTCTTGGAAGGCTGAGGCAGGAGGATGACTTGAGCCTAGGAGGTTGAGGCTGTGGTGAGCCGTGATCACACCACTGCACTCTAGCCTGGGTCATAGAGCAAGAAGCTGTCTACACACACACACACACACACACACACACACACACACACACACACACACACACACACACCCCACATGGGGAACCCAAAGAAACTCAGAATTATCTTTTGGCGGGTGGGCCCCTTGTAGTTCAGGCCTCCCTGCTAGGTAAGTGTTCTAAGAATTCATCATTATCAGCTTGCAAGCTAGCATTGTTGTAAGAGACTGAGTTCCGCTTCGGTGAATTTTTTTAGATTGTTTCATTTGCCCATTTCATGATGGGTGATTTATACGAGTGCACCTACCCACATTGCGCTGAGTGTTCAGCTTTTTTTGGCCAAAAAGCAGCATGATCCCTGTGCCCCACTTGCCCTGTTCACCGAGTCTCATCCCAAGCAACGTTTTGTTTTGCTGGATGAAAAAAGTCAAAAGGAAATGTTTTGCCGATGTGGAAGAGGTGAAACAAAAAACGGCAGAAGCGCTAAAAGGTATCAAAATTGACATGTTCAAAAATGTTTTGAGGCCGGATTTGGTGGCTCAACCTATAATCCCAGCACTTTGGAAGGCCGAGGGGAGTGGATTGCCTGAGCTCGCAGGTTCAAGACCAGTCTGGGCAACTTGACAAGACCTCATCTCTACAATAAATCAAAAATTAGCCGGGTGTAGTAGCACATGCTTGTAGTTCCAGCTACTTGGAAGGTTGAGGTGGAAGGATCGCTGGAGTCCAGCAGGTGGAGGTTGCGGTGGCCATGAGTGTGCCAATGCACTCCAACCTGGGTGGCAGAGTAAGACTTCAACTCAAAAAAAAAAAAGAACATAATTTGATTGTCAATGTGTTAAATTTCATCTTTCCACTAGATATTCAAGTAATCCTGTGTGGAAGATCATTGGTAACATGAGACTAGACAGAGAGGTAGAATGTACACATATACAGGGTAGTGCCAAAAAAATGTATACACATTTGCGAATGTCATACTTAAAATATGTATATAGAAGGTATATGTGAGAATCATTTATATGCCAGTTCTTATGCGGTAGCTAAAATCTGTAAAATAACATCCAAACATAGCTATATAATATACATCTACATTTTTTAGTCCAAATCTCACTTTATCGCCCAGGCTGGAGTTCAACGGCACCATCACCTGCTGGACTCAGGCAATCCTGCTGAGACTACAGTCATCCACCTCCATGTCCAGCTAATTTTTTGATTTATTGTAGAGACGAGTCTCACCATGTTGCCCAGGCTGGTTCGAACTCCTGGGCTCAGGCATTCCACTCATCTTGGCTTCCCAAAAGTGGTGTGATTACAGGCTGAGCCACCGAGCCTGGCCCCACCCCCTGTTCTTAAACGCAGAATTACAGACAAAAAATACTTGCAAGTTACGATAGCAGACTATGTCTGGGAGGCTGTTACTAGACAGGAAAAGTCTAGCCAGCAAGCCATGGGGGCCAGCAAGCTCATAATCAGGGCAGACCTCTGTACCAGGAAGGGGCTAGAGTAAGAGGCCTAGGACAAACATTCTGGAATGAGGATCTTTTTTTTTTGAAGTCAGTGTCTTACTCTGTCACCTAGGTTGGAGTGGAATGGCACAATCACAATCACAGCTCACTGCACCTTTGACCTGTGCTCAAGTGATCCTCCCAACTCAGCCTCTCAAGTAGATGGGACTACAGGCATGTGCCATCACGCCCAGCTAATTTTTTTTTTTCTTAGAGTCTCACTCTGTTGCCCAAGCTGGAGTACAGTGGCATGCTCACGGCCACTGCAGCCTCGACCTGCTGGGCTCAGGTGATCCTTCTGCCTCAGCCTCTCAAGTAACTGAGACTACAGACACATGCACCAAACCCGGTTAATTTTTTTTTTTTTAGAAATGAGGTCTCACTATATTCCCCAGGCTGGTCTCAAACGCCCGGGCTCAAACAATCCTCCAGGCTCAGCCTCCCAAAGTGCTGGGATTACACGCTTGAGCTACCATGCCTAGTTTGGAATGGAGATGTTAAAAATCCAGTTATCTAAAAAGCAGAGGGTTGAAAGATAAGAACAAGAAGAATCATTACTAACAGTAATAGCACTCGGGCAGGCAGCACACACATGGACACACTTGTACATGAATGCCAGACTACTAGTCATCCACCATAATTTGCTCTGGCATCATAATACAGAAAGTATGACTGGTACCTGATTGCCCGGCTAGAGACTTGCCCTTGCATCTGGGCATAGCCATGTGACTGGGCCACATCTCTTGTTCAAGACTCAGCCTCCTCCCATGGAATTACACTCTTTTCCCACCTCTGCTGGAATGATCATGGCAGGAACAACCTCAGAAACTTCATGTTGAAGACAGCAGAGCCAGTCAGTCTGGGTCTCTGGAGACTGAGTGCAGCAGAATTGCCCATCCATTTGCAACACTCTTTGTAGAGCTGTTATGTGAATAAGCTTCTTTATTTTTTATTTTATTTTTTTTTGAGTTGGAGTCTCAGGTGATCCTTCCACCTCAGCCTTCCAAGTAGCTGGAACTACAGGTGTGTGCCACCATGCCTGGCTAATTTTTATTTATTTATTTATTTATTTATTTATTTCAGAGACGAGGTCTCACCATGTTGCCCAGGCTGGTCTAGAACCCCTGGGCTCAGGCAGTCCTCTTACCTCCGCCTCCCAAAGTGCTGGGATTACAGGTTTGAGCCACCGCGCCCGGCCCGACTTCTTTGTTCTTTAAGCCTTGGAGTTTGGGATATTATAGCAGCTTGACCTACTCTAATATCACAAGAACAAGCCCTCAGATCAACTGAAGGTAGGAAGAGTGAGAGGAAAGCAAGGTAACACAGCAGGTCTGGGTGCTTACTCCTTCCTATCTGTAGGTCAGTCTAGAACCATGGTTGGCCCTTGACCCTGGAAATCTGTCCCTCAGTGTGCTGGTGCTTGCTGGTGGGTTTTTTTTGTTTTGTTTTGTTTGGGGTTTTTTTGAGTCGGAGTCTCACTCTGTCACCCAGGCTAGAGTACAGTGGTACAATCATAGCTCACCGTGGCCTCGACCTTCTGGGCTCAGGTGGTCCTTCCATCCCAGTCTCCTGAGTAGCTGGAGCTACAGGCACGTGCCACCATGACCGGCTAATTTTTTTTTTTTTCCCGTAGAGCGGAGGTCTCTGTGTTGCTCAGGCTGGTCTTAAATTCCTGGACTCAAGCAGTCCTCCTGCCTCAGCCTCCCAAATTACTGGGGTTAGGGCATGAGCCACCATGCCCAGTCTGATTTTGTAATACACACCTGCAGCAATGGACCATGCCATACCAGCTTGTCAAGTGTGATGGTTTATTTTATTTTTTTCACTTTTTTTTTGTTAAGTCAGTCTCACTCTGTTGCCCAGGCTGGAGGGCAGTGGCATGCTCATGGCCATTGCAGCCACAACCTGCTGGACTCAGGTGATACTTCTGCCTCAGTCTTCCAAGTAACTGGAACTACAAGCATGTGCCACCATGCCTGGCTAATTTTTCTTGATTTATTGTAGAGATGAAGTCTCGCCAAATTGCCCAGACTGGTTTCCAACCCCCGGACTCTGGCAGTCCTCTCACCTTGCCTTCCCAGAGTGCTGGGATTATAGGCGAGAAGCACTGCGCCCGGCCTGTTTTTTTCACTTTTATCTGCATTTATTTTATGCTGAATTGGTGCTCTATACCATCAGAGAAACTTCTCTAGTAACGAACCATAGAAATGATCCCTGAAAGTATAGTCTGTGTTAAGGAATACCCTGATAGCTGGTAAAACAGTGTTTCTAAGTGTGTCTGTGAGGATGTTTCCAGAAGACATTAGCATTTAAATTGGTGCACTACATCAAGAAGATCACCTTAACCAATACGGGTGGGCATCAGCCAATCCGCTGAGGGCCCGAATAGAACAAAAAGATGGAGGAAGTGTCAATTTCCTCACTCTGCTTGACCTGGGACATCCATTTTTCCTGCCCTTGGACATCATTGGTTTTCTGATTTGGGGATCTTCAGACTCCGATTAGGATGACAACATTGGCTCACCTAGCTTTCAGCCCTCTGAACCCAGAATGAATTATATCACTAATGTTCTCAATTCTCCAGCTGGCAGATGGCAAGATGGCAGACTGAGGCACTTCTCAGCTTCCGTGAGCCAATCAATCCCTCATAATAGATCTCTTTCTGAGTATTTATATATTTCCCATTGGTTTTGTTTCTCTGGAGAGCTGTTACTATATATCAGGTTGCTTTGTACAAGTGTCAAGACTAATGAAATATACCTGGTTTAGTTGCTGGGGTTGTAAGTTTTGGTTGCCATGGTCAGATGTAGAGTAGGATAAGTCGAAGTCACCAGCCTCTCCACATGAGTCTTAGACTCACAGACTCAAAGGAGCTGCCTAGGAGGAGAGATACCACACATTCACCAAAAAGGGGTCGGAGGGGACAGAGGATATCACACATTCACCAAAGAGGGGGAGGGGACAGAGGCTACCACACATTCACCAAAGGGCCAAAGGGGGGAAGGGGACAGAGGATATTACACATTCATCAAAGGCGGGGAGGGGAGAGGGAAATACCACACATTCACCAAGGGGCAGAAGGGGATAGGATCGCCAGAGGAGGGAGTGAAGAGGGGAGGAAGACAACACAGGAGAGGGAAGGGGGAGGAAGAAGGGCAGAGGAAGGAGGGGGAGACACAGCCCCTCTGTGGCCCCTGGTGGGAAATGGTGAGGAAGCCTGTGGGTCCTCTCCGAACTCCCTCGACGCAAACCTTTTCTCCACTGCTTTTGTTCTGTGACCTTGGCTGTAATAAGCCTTAGCCATGAGTATTACTTGTCGCTCTGATCCGTGAGTCCTTCCACCTAATCGCTGAACGTGGGTCATGGGGCCTCGGAAACAGGAGGCGAAGGAGGAGTTCGGGGGAACAGGATAACCGAGGACCTGGTGAGCCTCAGGCCTTGGGAGAAGCTGGGGGGAAAGACAAACAGTATTACCTCAGCTAGATGTAATCGTTGTGGGAGGGAAAAGGAGGACCCTCAGTGTTGGGGTTCTGGGAGAACAGGCACTCTATTATCGGAGCTGCTGGGAAAATAAGTAAGCACTGTTCTTTTGGCCCATAATCTGTCAACATAAGCCCAAAGCCTTAAAATATATATAAACTTTTTTTTTTGAGTCAGAGTCTCACTTCATCACCCAGACTGGAGTGCAGTGGCACACTCCCAGCCATCACAGCCTGCTGGGCTCCGGCAATCCTTCCGCCTCAGCCTTCCAAGTAGCTGGAACTACAGGCGCGTGCTACCGCCCCGGCTAATTTTTTTATTTATTGTAGAGAGGATACGTTTCCATTCACCAAAGAGGGGAAGGGGACACAGAGATACCACACATTCATCAAAGGAGGAGGGAAGGTACAGAGAGATGCCACACATTCACCAGACGGGGAGGGGACAAGTTGCCCAGGCTGGTCTTGAACCCTTGCACTTGGGCAATCCTCTCACTTCCAAACTTTTTTGAAAAAAGATTACGCAGTAATTTTACTGAGCGCCTCCTCTCCCTGCCCTCACAGGCTCCAGGTTACTTTTTCAGCTCATAGGTCTTGTAAGCTAGACTGGAAGGCGGCCCAGGGCAGGGTGCAGCGAACCGCTCAGAGAAGCCACACCGTGGCTGGAACGGTCTTTCTTGCACTGCAAGGCCAGAGTCAGCAGAGCTAGCTCCTCTCAGAGAGCCTTTACCTGGACCGCCTTCCCAGCCTCCTCCTGCTGGTAGTTCTGCAAGATCTTGTGCTGCTCTGGAGCGGCCTGTTGCAGACACCGAACCACTCATTAGCCAGCTGCATTTGTTGACAGTCACACTGGCATCCCCAAAGAGGTCAAGGTAGTCATCCGGAATCTGAAAAAACTCTCCCATCTCCAGTAGAATCTCCTTCCTCCCTCCCTCCCTCCCTCCCTTCTTTCCCTCCTCCCATCCTTCCTTTTATTATTGTTATTATTTTTAGAGAGATGGGGTCTTGCTATGTTGCCCAGGCTGGTCTTGAACTCCTGGGCTCAAGCAATCCTCCTGCCTTGGCCTCCCAAAGTGCTGGGATTACAGGCGTGAGCCGCCATGCCCGGTCCCCAGCAGGATCTTCTTGGCATTGGCACATTCCTTCTCCTCGTCAGTGCCTGCCATACATATGGCAGCAGCGACAGGAAGGCAGAAGGGGTAGCAAGCTGTCCTGTACTTGACCATAGACTAATACGTCTTTTCAGTGAACCTGCCAGGATCCACATTGCCATGGGGGGCTGTGATGAGGTCCAGGGTCTGCCCAATCTCAGTTTGGCAGGAACTCTGCAGGAAGAGCTCTATCGGGTTCACGTGATAGGGCAGCTCCTGGCAAGAGAGCTTCAGCATGCTTCCAGAAGTGTAGAATCATTGATGCCATCCAAACCTATGCCTGGATCCTGATACCAGCACTTCTGCTCCTCGTGAGTGACATTGTCCGCCACCAGGAAAAAGCTTACAGGGGATCCACACACCAGCCCACGGTCAGGGCCTGCTGGAGACTTATCGGTATCCTGTTTCTTGACTCCCCAGCTCCCAGAACAAGCCAGCACCCTCAGATTCCAGTGGTATTTGTCTCTAATAGCATTGAACTCTAGGACAGGGGTGTCCAAACTTTTGGCTTCCCTGAGCCGCATCAATTAAAGAGGAATTGTCTTGGGCTGCACATAAGTTATATAATATAACTATTATAGATCACAAGATTTATGATGTATATACATATAAAACTTTTACATTTTTATTATAAATTTTAGAAAAATGAGAACTAGCCAGGTGTGGTAGCTCAAGCCTGTAATCCCAGCACTTTGGGAGGTGGAGGCAAGAAGATTGCCTGAGCCCGTGTGTTTGAGACAAGCCTGGGCAATATGGCAAGACCTCATCTCTACAACAAATCAAATAATTTGCCAGGCATGGTGGCGTGTACCTGTAGTTCCAGCTACTTGGAAGGCTGAAGCAGAAGGATCACTTGAACCCAGCAGGTTGAGGCTGCAGTGGCCGTGAGCATGCCACTGCACTCTAGGCTGGGCAACAGAGTGAGGCTCCAGCTTAAAAAAAAGAGAGAGAGAGAGAGAGAGAGAGAGAGAGAGAGAGAGAGAGAGAGAGAGAGAAACAATATAAAGCTAGTGGGAAATTTGAGCTTGTTTTTGTAAAACTAATCTATCAATGTCTGGTTTGACGGAAGTGGTTGCAATTCTTAGTTAAGTTCTCAAGGTGCCCGACAGAAATATTTGTTGGAATTTTGCTCTTCATGTGCTTCATAATTGAAAACAGGTGCTCACAGCAGTTTCTTTCGCCCATGCCAACTCTGGCATGTCTCCCTTTCTTTTTCTCTTCTTTCTCTAATAAACTTCTGTTTTAAAACAGAAAAGAAAACAGCGGCTCACAAATGTGCGTGCTGCCAAAAGCAATGTCATGAATAAGGCGTGATTGTGAACTTCAAAAATGGAACTATGCATGGGGTCACGGAGAAAATAAAAACTAAAAAACAAATGAGGCTAAAAGATTTTGTGGGAGCTGGGCACAGTGGCTCACACTTATAATCCTAGCACTTTGGGAAGCCTAGGTGAGAGGATTGCCTGAGCCTGCAGGTTCGAGACCAGCCTGGGCAACTTGGTGAGACCTCATCTCCACAATAAATCCAAAAATTAGCCGGGTGTGGTGGCTCACACTTGTAGTTCCAGCTACTTGGAAGGCTGAGGTGGAAGGATCGCCGGAGCCCAGCAGGTCGAGACTGCAGTGGCTGGGAGCGTGCCACTGCCCTCCAGCCTGGGCAACAGAGTGAGACTCCAACTCAAAGAAAACAAAATTCATGGGGCCAAATTACTAGCTGTCCTGAGTCTTATATGGCCTGTGGGCTGCAGGTTGGACATGCCTGCTCCTTGAGCCGGGAAATAGCATCTCCTGTCTCTGAGTCCTCCACCTCATCCTCACTTAGACTCTGTCAGTGTGGGAGAAGGGCTGGATGAAATCCTGCTTTTCTTGGGCAAAAACATCTGCTTCCTGGTCTCCGTTTGCTCTGAGGGAGGAGCCAAGTGCTCTTTTTCCTGGATGTAGGTTTGTGTAGTCAAAATAAGCATACACTTTGACGCCGCGATCCCATTGTTACACCTAACCTAGAAAAATAGTAATGTATGGGCAAAGGTTTTGTTTACAAAAATGTTCATCACAGAGTTATTTTATACATTTATAAATAGAAACAACCTCAGTGTCCAACATTGGGTTAAATAAATCATGGTCTATCATTTAATGGCATTTTAACAACCATTAAAAATGATGTGTTTCCATATATGTATAAGTTATGTGCAGAATAATATGCAAGGAACCAAGGAGTGGTTAATTCCTGAGAAGGGAGTTGGGTGACTTGGGGTAGGGAAGAAAGAGATGCTCTTTTTATTGCATTTGATGTCTGATAATTAAGTTTGTGAACTCATCCTATAAAATGTGCTGTATACCTCAATGCTGAATATCACTACAGTCACCCTTGAAGCACCCCCCTTGGGAAGCTATGCGCTGACACCAGTGCCTAGTCTACCCGTCAAAGCAATTTTGGAACTCTTTTTTGGGAATGGCCATGAGAGCTATTGTATCACCCTTGATATTCTAAATGTCATCAAAATGTTTTCCTTTTGATATTTCCAATCTTTGGGTAAAGAAAAAAGTCACTGGGGGCCAGGTCAGGTGAGTAGGGAGGGTGTTCCAATACAGTTATTTGTTTACTAGCTAAAAACTCCCTCGTGGACAGTGCTGTGAGAGCTGGTGCATTGTCATGATGCAAGAACTCCTTCAGGACCATTTTTGCACACACCTTTCTCAAGCCAAGACTCTCAGTTAAGATTTTTCTGCTTCTCTGTTTATGTTTATTTGGTCTGCTATGCTTCTCACAGTCAGTCAATGATTTTGATGCACAATTTCACAAACTTTTGCAGTCTTTTAGTCAGTTCTGCTCATTACTGGCTGTCCTGACTTCTCTTCATCAGTGATGCTTTTTCTCCCCTCAGAAAAACATCTAATTCATTTGTACACTGCTGCTTTCCTCATGGCATTATTCCCATTTCCACTCTTGCCAAGTATAACAAGAAATATAATGTTTGTTCATTGCTCGAATTCCTTGGCAAACACCAAGGAGTGCCATGCTGAATTATATGCTAAAAGTCTCATGACGGCACACAAAAACATGTCACAATAATAATGAATGCCATTCAGCAAGACACCACCACACGTCAACACAACACAGCTGTGAGACACTGATATACCAAGGTTATGAAACTTCACTGAGTTGTTTGTACAGTGCTGCTAATGTAAGCTCATGGTGGCAAGTTCACGAACTTGATTGTCAGACCTTGTAGGTAACTTTTGCGGGGCTGGGTGACTCATGTCTGTAATCTCAGTACTTTGGGAGGCTGAGGCAGGAGGATTGCTTGAGCCCAGAGTTCAAGACCAGCCTGGGCAACATAGCATGGTGGTGCATGCCTGTAGCCTCAGTTACTGGGGACGCTAAGGGGGATAGGATTGCTTGAGCCCGGGAAGTTGAGTCTGCAGTGAACCATGATCATGCTACTGAACTCCAGCTTGGGTGACGGAGTGAGAATCTGAGGCCGGGCTTGGTGTCTCAGCCTTTAATCCCAGCACTTTGGGAGGCCGAGGCGAGAGGATTGCCTGAGCCCGCAGGTTTGAGACCAGCCTGGGCAACTTAGTGAGATCTCGTCTCTACCATAAAAATAAAAAATAAGCTGGGCTCGGTGGCTCAGCCTATAATCCCGTGCCTTTGGGAGGCGGAGGTGAGTGAATTGCCTGAGCCCGTGGGTTTGAGACCCGCCTGGGCAGGCGAGACCTCATCTCTACAATAAATCAAAAATTAGCTGGGCATGGTAGCGCGCCCCTGTAGTTCCAGCTACTTGGAAGGCTGAGGCGGAAGGATCGCCGGAGCCCAGCAGGTTGAGGCTGCGGTGGCCGGGAGCGGCCACTACACTACAGTCTGGGCGACAGAGTGAGACTCCAACTCAAAGAAAAAAAAAAGAGCTGTGCATGGTAGCGCACATCTGTAGTTCTGGGCTACTGAGAAGGCCGTGGCAGAAGGATCAATAAAGCCCAGAAGGTCAACACTGGGGTGGCTGTGCATGCCACTGCACTCCAGCCTGGACGAAAGAGTGAGACTCCAATTAAAAAAAAAAAAAGAAAAGAGAACCTGTCTAAAAAAAAAAAAGTTTCACTCTTGGTGTTGTATATTCTATGGTTTTGGACAAATATTTAATAACATGTATCCACCATTATGGTAACATACAGAATATTTTCACTGCCCTAAAAATCCTCTGTGTGCCACCCAACTCATTCTTCCTCTCCTCTAACCCCTGGCAATCATTGATCTTTTTATTGTTTCCATAGTTTTGTCTTTTCCAGAATGTTGTATAGTTGGAATTCTACAGTATGTAGCCTTTTCAGATTGGCTTCTTTCAGTTAGTAATGTGTATTTAAGCTTCTTTTGTCTCTTTTGGCTTGTTAGGCATTTATTTTTAGCACTAAATATATTCCATTGTCTGAATGTATCAGTTTATCCATTCACCCACTGAAGAACATCTTGGTTGCTTCCAAGTTTTGACAATTATAAATAAATCTGCTATAAACATCCACGTGCAAGTTTTTGTGTGGACCTAAGTTCTCAACTCCTTTAGGTAAACACCAAGGAGCGCCATGCTGGTTCATATGCTAAAATTACGTTTAGCTTAGTTTAGTAAAAGCTGCTAGACTCTGTTCCAAAGTGGCTGTACCATTTTGCATTTCCACCAGCAATAAATGCGCATTCCCACTGTTCCACGCTCTCACCAACATTCGGTGTTATCAGTGTTCTGAATTTTAGCATGTACCACCATGCCCGACTATTTTTTAAAAAATTTATTGTAGAGATCAGGTCTCCCCAAGTTGCACAGGCTGGTCTCGACCTGCTGGGCTCAGGTAATCCTTCCGCCTCACCCTTCCAAGTAGCTGGAACTACAGGCACACGCCACCATGCCTGGCTAAATTTTCTGATTTATTGTAGGGGTGAGGTCTCACCAAGTTGCCCAGGCTGGTCTCGAACTCATGGGCTCAGGCAATCCTCTCACCTCGGCCTCCCAAAGTGCTGGGATAATAGGCATGAGTCACCGGGCCCTACCTCACTGTTACTTAGTTTGCATTTCCTAGCTTACACGAGTTTACATGCCATGTGTATATCATCTTTGGTGAGATGTCTATTAAGGTCTTTGGTTCATTTTTAATCGGGTGATTTTCTTACTGTTGAGTTCTTTGTATATTTTGGATAATGCTCTTTTGTCAGATACATCTTTTGCAAATATTTTCTGTGACTGTTTTTTCATTCTTTGTAAAAATAATTTTAAAACTACTTTTAAAAAACCAACCTGTGTTTTTTCCATTTCAGGTTTTCATGGGCTCACTTCAGCATCATTGATTATTTATAATATTCCCTCAATAGAAAAACATACTCCATTTTGTAAACAGTTGACATAAACGCTTGGAATGTGATTCACCTGTAGCTAATGAGGGATCACTATCACCAAACAAATTTACGGAGGGGTGGGAGGGGTGGGAATAAGTCTGATGGCAAAAGGCTAAAGCGGGTTAATTCAAGGAGCTTGAAAACGAGAAAAGAAAGAACAGTAACCCAGTCTGCTAGAATGGCAAGTTTTAAGAGAGTAAATGTATTTTCCATATGTTCTAAAATTTCGAATGCCTCATTAATCTCCCTAAACTCCAGACCTTTGGTACCCTCTAGTGGCCATATAATAAATTGCTTTTAGGTGAATCGAATAAAACACTTAAAATCATTTAATACTATAAAAAAGCGTTTGGCAGTTATGGGAAACTGTCAGGGGACCGGAGGGGGTGGGGTGAGATTGGCAGTTGAGAGAAACTGCTAGGGGAGGCAGGGGCATACCTCATCAACTAGGGTACCTGCATGATCAGTGTTTGTATACCTAACCCTGAATTGTACCCCATATCTTTATAATAAAATAATAATAAAATTCGTTTAAAAAATGTTTATGAGCTGGGCTGGGTGGCTCAGCCTGTAATCCTGCGCCTTTGGGAGGCTGAGGTGAGTGGATTGCCTGAGCCCGCGGGTTCGAGACCCGCCTGGGCAGGAAGACCTCATCTCTACAATAAATCAAAAAATCAGCCGGGCATGGTAGCACGTGCCTGTAATTCCGGCTACTAGGAAGGCTGAGGCGGAAGGATCGCTGGAGCCCGGTAGGTCGAGGCTGCGGTGGCCGGGAGCGGCCACTGCGCTCCAGTCTGGGCGACAGAGTGAGACTCCAACTCAAAAAAAAACAAAAAACAAAACAAAACAAAAGATGTTTATGATAAAATATTTTTTAAAAACCCTTTAGTAGTGTGCTTTTCTGACTTCCAGCTAAGATAACCGATTGAGCACATGCATTTACCTCTCTCTTTTTTTTTTTTTTTTTTTGAGTTGGAGATTCCGTCGCCCAGGCTGAAGTGCAGTGGCACACTCATGGCCACCGCAGCCTCCACCTGTTGGGCTCCGGTGATCCTTCCGCCTCAGCCTTCCAAGTAGCTGGAACTACAGGCACGCACCACCATGCCCAACTATTTTTTAAAAAATTTATTGTAGAGATCAGGTCTTGCCAAGTTGCCCAGGCTGGTCTCGAACCCGTGGTTCAGACAATCCTCTCACCTCAGTCTCCCAAAGTGCTGGGATTATAGGTGGGAGCCACTGTGCCCAGCCTCTCTCTTTTCAGGATCTACTGTGCCCAGTCTCTCTCTTTTTAGGATCTCAGTGATAGAACAGGAAAGTGGTACAAACAACAAAGCCATGGCAACGTTGAAAAAAAGGTTCAGTGGTCCAGAAACTGTGTAAAAACTCTAGAAAATAGAAAGTAGATGAGGCTGGGTGAGGTGGCTCATGCCTGTAATCCCAGCACTTTGGGAGGCTGAGACAGGAGGATGGCTTGAGACCAGAAGTTTGAGACCAGGAGGTCAAGACAGCTTGGACAACATAGCAAGATCCCGTTTCTAAAAAAAAGAAAATGCAAATGGAAAAGGTTCCAGTAAGCTTCAGTTATTATTGAAAAAAGAAAAATGTTTTTTTATAAATGTAGTATGGCCCAAGTGCCCAGTGTTTATAAAGTCTACAGCAGTGCCCAGTGACATCCTAGGCCTTCACAGGCACCCACCTCTCAATGCGCTGATTTGCCCAGAGCAACTCCAGTCCTGCCCGACCATTCATGGCCAGTGCCTTGCACAGGGGTATCACTTGGTGACATTCATATCGTGTTTTTACTGTACCGTTTCTATGTTTAGGTATACAACTACCATTGTGTCTCAACCGCCCACAGTATGAGTAGTTACAGGCTATACAGGTTTGTAGCCTGGGAGCAACAGGCCACACTGTCCAGGTGTGGGTCAGTACACGCTATGATATTTGCCCAACAGTGAAATCGCCTCACGAGCCATCTCATCTCTCAGACCGTGCCCCTGCCATGTGACCACGACTGCACTTGAGTCGCTGCTGCATCGTCCACTCCTTCCCTCTGCAATGCTCCATTTTGTCCTGGGAGCCTCTCGGACCTCACCAGCTCCAACCTTCACAGCACTCCTGGTATACTGTGGAAATGACAAACTAATTAGTATGACTCCATCTATTTTTCTTTTTTCTTTGAGTCGGGGTCTCTCTCTGTCACCCAGATTGAAGTACAGTGGCACACTCAAGGCCACCGCAGCCCCAACCTGCTGAGCTCCGGCGATCCTTTCGCCTCAGCCTTCCGAGTAGCCAGAACTACAGGCATGCGCCACCACACCTGGCTAATTTTCTGATTTATTGTAGAGACGAGGTCTCGCCAACTTGCACAGGTTGGTCTCGAACCTCAATTTAGTTTTTTAAAAAGTGGTATTAATAGTTTGTCTGAAGCAGATTGGTGGCCTATGATATCTTTAATTACTCTTTTGAGCAATACATGTTTAAATTGCTCAATCTGTGTCAAAATACAACCGGCCCATTGCCTTATTTCTTTTAAAAACGTTTAGGTATTAAAATGTCAGCTGGGCATGGCGGCTCACACCTGCAATCCCAGTACTTTGGGAGACTGAGGTGGAAGAATAGCTTGAACCCAGGAGTTGGAGGCCAGCTTGGGCAACATAACAAAACTCGTCCCCCTCAAAAAAGTTTAGCTAAAATAATGATGATGACAATAATAACAGTGTTTACAATTTCTAGGCTGGGATCGGTGGCTCAGCCTGTAATCAGCCCGCACTTCGGGAGGCCAAGATCGAGTGGATTGCCTGAGCCTGCAGGTTTGAGACCAGCCTGGGCAACTTGGCCAGACCTCGTCTCTACAATAAATCAAAAAATTAGCCGAGCGTGGTGGCGCATGCCTGTAGTTCCGGCTACTTGGAAGGCTGAGGTGGAAGGATCGCCTGAGCCCAGCAGGTTGGGGCTGCGGTGACCTTGAGTGTGCCACTGCACTTCAGTCTGGGTGACAGAGAGAGACCCCAAATGAAAAAAAAGAAAAATAGATGGAGTCGTACTAATTAGTCTCTACCTGCTGGGCTCAAGTGATCCTTCTGCCTCGGCCTTCCAAGTAGCTGGAACCACAGGCATGTGCCACCACGTCCAGCTAATTTTTTAATTTATTGTAGACATGAGGTCTGGCTATGTTGTTTAGGCTGGTTGAACCTCTGATCTTAGGCAATCCTCTTGCCTTGGCCTCCCAGAGTGCTGGGATTACAGGCTTGAGGCACTGTGCCCGGTCTCTAGCATCATTTTTAAAACGCTGCATGGTATTTCATACTATTATTAGATTTTCACTTTTATGAATAGCACCAGGATTAACTTTTTTTGTAGTGTAGTTTTACATAAATCTCTAATTATTTCCTTTGGATAAATTCCTAGGAGTGAAGTTGCTGGGTTAAAAGAATATGTAAAATCCAAAGCCTCCTTACCCCTCTCCCCTTTTTGTTGGATTCTCATCTTCCTTGTCTTTTCTTCATCCCCCCCCCCAACATATTCTTTCAACTCTAGCTCTTCTGGTTTACCTCTCTGAGGTTGTCTTTACACATAGAAGGCCAGTGGATGTGTCATGGCACAGCACATTTTGGTCAGCTACTCCACTGAAGCTGAGAAAGACTGTAAAGTTGACAGTGTGGCTGCCCCTACTTTCACAGAGTTGACATGACTCTACCCAGTTTGTGTGTACTATATGGGCAGAATAAGAATGTTATGACCTGCAAATGAAGGGGAAAAGAACCAGGAGGGTGAAATATTTCCATCATTGTTGATATAGGGGGAAGCCCAAATGTGAGAAATTTAAATTCCTCTATTTAAATGCCAACCATGGTGAAAAAACATGACAAACATGGTAAATCTTCAATGAAAAGCAAACTGTATTTTCTATATAGCGCACCCATAACAGATACATGTTAAATCAGTCTTCCCATTAAGTCTTTTTTGATTGGTTGTCCTTGGCTTTTAAACAAACTGAAATGTATACATATTATATTAGCCTGCTCAGGCTTCCATATCAAAATACCATAGCCTGGGTGCTCCTCCCCAAAAAAGGGAAGATATTTTCTCAAAGTTCTGGAGGTTGGAAGTCTGAGATCAGGGTAACAGCATGGGTTCTGGTGAGGGCTCTTTCTGGCTTGTTGATGACTTTCCCCTCATGTCTTCACATGGCCAAGAGAGACACAACAAGCTCTCCGGAGATGAATGAGGGCATGACCCATCCCACCCTCATGACCTCGCTTATCCCTACTTACTTTCTCAAGGCTCCATCTCCAAACACCATCACATGGGAGGTTGGGGCCTCAACATATGAATTTTAAGGGGACGCATTCAGGCTATAACAGTCTGTCCCTGCCCCCTCCCCCCAAATTCATGTATTTCTCACAGGCAAAATACATTCATTTCATCTCAACAGCCTCCAAAATCTTAACTCATTCCAGCATCAACTCAAATCTAATGTCCAAAGTTTCAACTAAATATCATCTAAATCAGGTATAGGTGAGGCTAGAGGTCAGTTTCACCCTGAGAAAAAAATCCTCTCCAGCTACGAACACTTGACACCAGATAAGTTATGTACTTCCAAGCTATGTCAGTGAGACAGGCATAGAATAGCCATCGCCATTTCCATTCCAAAATGGAGAAAGGGAAAGAAAGAAAGGGGTGGCAAATCCCAAGCAAGGCCAACACCTAGTGAGGCAAATCTCAGTAGATTGTAAGTCTCCAGAATAATGCTCTCTGGCTCAAAGCTCAGCCCTCCAGGCCACTGGCATGGTAGCCCTGCTCACACTTCTTTCCATGAGCAACACTCCTATTCCACCCCCACCTATCTAGGCATTGGGCAGGGGCATCCAAGTCCTCCAAAACCAGAGAGGCAGCCCTGCTCATCTCTAGGTTGCCTTTTGTGTGTCTTCCTCTTTCTTGAGTAACAGTGCATGTTTGCAGCTGAATAGCTTTATAGTCCCATCTCGCAGAATTCAATACATCCGACAGCCTTTCTTCATTCCATCCCACTTTCTCTGTCTCCACTGGATCAAACTGGCACTGTCTTTGCTTGGATAAACTCATCTCTATTTGTGGCGTCTGTTGGTGGCTGATGAAGTTCATGAGTTGCACCATGATCTCTCTTTCTTTTTTTTGAGTTGGAGTCTCACTCTGTCACTGGCAGAGGACACTGGCATGCTTCCGGCCACTGCAGCCTCGACCTGCTGAGCTCAGAAGATCCTTCAGCCTCAGCTTTCCAAGTAGCTGGAATTACAGGCATACACCACCATGCCCAGCTAATTTTTTGATTTATTGTAGAGATGAGGTCTTGCCAAGTTGCCCAGGCTGGTCTCGAACCCATGGGTTCAGGCAATCCTCTCACCTCGGCCTCCCAAAGTGCTGGGATTATAGGCGTGAACCACTGCACCTGGCCCCACCATGATCTCTTTATCAAATAGTGGTTCAGTTATACCCTTAGTGTTCTATTCCAAATAAGTATTTCTCATTTTTTGCAATACGAATAGGCTCAAAATTTTTACAAATTTTCAAATTCTGGTTCTGTCTTTCTTAACAATACCTTCTTCAGTTCATCTGTCTCCTTTCACATTTTACTGTGAGCAAGCCACTCAAGGAACCAAGCCACTCCTTCAATACTTAGAAATCTCCTTAGCTAGGGACAAGAAAAGCCCTGTCTGGCAGATGAAAGTAGGTGAGTGAGCCAAAAACGTTTTGGGATGGTTCATCCCCTCCCAGCCGTGTGTGGGTTGCCAGTCCCAGGCAGGAATAGTCCTGGGCAGAGCACAGTGGCAGGCAACCACAGTCCAAGCAGAATGGGAAAAAAATCCACATTGGGTCAGTTTCCCTGAGTGTGGTTTCCCAACAGGGCGGCACACAGGTAGGGAGGGCCTGACTGCAGACTGAACCTGGCTAACGTGTACCACCAGCAGCTAGTGACCATCTCCCTCATTAGATAGGAAAAACACCTCCAAACGCTGTGTCCTTACAGGGTGAAGCCTGCAACTTCCTCTGTGGCAGACAACTCATTCTATTTTAAGAGCAGAGTGCAGACCTGAACAGGGAGGGAGCCACATGAATAAACTGCAAACAACAGATGGGAGACCCCTGCATGCCCCCAACTGTGCTTTCTAAATGCTAGAAGCAGAGGCTGAAAGCTGGTCCAACCAGCTTAGCAGCAAGAGAAAATCCACAGCAACAGAAACCTGCCACAAGGTGGAGCAAGGAGCAGAAGAGAATGCCCCTCCCTCTCTCACTGAGTGACATACATTGAACCACCGAAAGGACCCTAGAACAGTGGGTAATTGAATAGCTTCAGACCAACAAAACAATAGAGGAATTATAGAGCAAAGAGAGGCCTTTTTACAAATGAGGAAAAATCCATGAAAAAATACAGGCAGTGCTCAGAGCTCTAAAGACACAGTGCCCAGAAAAGCAGCTGTCAGAGCACAAATGGAAACCCCCCAGAAAGATCTGCCCCAGATGACAGCTACAGAAATCAGTGTTTGGATGGCAAAAATGAACAGGAACCAAGAGAAACTAGAAGTGAAACTCACTGAAGTTATACAGGAAGTAAAAGTGGAGTTGGCCAATTTCTTTTTTGAGTTGGAGTCTTACTCTACCACTCAGGCTAGACTGCGGAGGCAAGCTCACGGCCACTGCAGCCTCGATCTCCTGGGTTTAGGCAATCTTTCTGCCTCAGTCTTCCAAGTAGCTGGAACTATAGGCACGCTAATTTTTAAATTTATGGTAGAGATGAGGTCTCGCCAAGTTGCCCAGGCTGGTCTTGAACCCATGAGGGCAGGCATTCCTCTCACCTCAGTGCTGGGATTATAGGCATGAGCCACCACACCCAGCCTGAAGTTGACCAATTTCAAAAAAACCCATTTTGAAATAATGGAAATGGAAAACTTTATCCTGGAAATTAAGAACACAGTAACAAGCTTAGGAAGTGGGTCAACCAGGCCGAAGAAAGTATCTCAGAGTTTGAAGACCAAAATATGAAATTAACCCAGTCAGTGAAAAAAAGAAAAAAAGCTTATAAAGGAGGAGCAAAGTCTCTGAAAGATGTGGAAAGAGCAAACCTATGCCTGATTGGTATCCCTGAAGCAGAAAGGGAAACAGAGAACACCACGGAACAAGCATTCCATGAGGTAATTCAAGAAAACTTCCACATCTCACAGAGAGGAGGCCATCCAAGCACAAGAAATTCAGAAAACTCTGTAAAGTATCAAATAAGATCATCTGCTAGGCATATAGTAATCTCCTCCACAAAATGAGCATGAAAGAAAAAATCCTAAAAACCAGGAGAGAGAAAGAGCAGACGACTTACTGGGGAAGACCTATCAGAATCACTGCAGATTTACCTCCAGAAACACTGCAAGCCAGAAGGGACTGGAGTCCAATTTTAACTTTTTTTTTTTTAGTTGGAGTCTCACTCTGTCACCCAGACTGGAGTGCAGTGGCTGCTCCCGGCCACTGCAGCCTCAACCTGCTGGGCTCCGGCGATCCTTCCACCTCAGTCTTCCAAGTAGCTGGAATTACAGGCGTGCGCTACCACGCCCAGCTGATTTTTTGATTAATTGTAGGGATGAGGTCTTGCCAAGTTGCTTGGCCTCACTGATTATCAGAGAAATGCAAATGAATACTAACAATGAGATACCACTTAACCATGGTAAAGATGGCTATCATTAATAAGTCAAAAAACAACAGATCCTGGCATGAGTATAGAGAAAAGGGAACACTTCTACACTGTTGGTGGGAGTGCAAGCTAGTTCAACCTCTATGGAAAGTAGTGTGATGAATCCTAAGAGAACTAAAAATTGCTGGGCTCAGTGCTCAGCCTGTAATCCCACACTTTGGGAGGCTGAGGTGAGTTGATAGCCTGAGCCCGCAGGTTCGTGACCCACCTGGGCAACTTGGCAAGACCTCATCTCTACAATAAATCAAAAATCAGCTGGGTGTGGTAGTGCGCACCTGTAATTCCGACTACTCGGAAGGCTGAGGCAAAAGGATCGCTGGAGCCCAGCGGGTCGAAGCTGCATTGGTCGAGAGCGGCCACTGCACTCCAGTCTGGACGACGGAGTGAAACTCCAACTCAAAAAAAAAAAAAAAGAACTAAAAATTGACCTTCCAAATGATCTAGCAGTCCCTCTTCTGGGAATGTACCTGGAGGAACATAAATTGCTCTTCCAAAAAGACACCTGCACATGCCTGTTTATTGCAGCACCATTCACAATAGCAAAAACATGGAAGCAACCCTACAGTCCATCGAAAGTGGTGGGTAAAGAAAATGTGGTACATATACATGATGCAGTATATACAGCCACAAAGAACAAAATCATAGACTTAGCTGCAAATTGAATGGAGTTGGAGACCATCATACTAAGTGAACTATCTCAGAAACAAAGAACTGAATACCACATGTTCTCACTCATAAATAGGTCCTTATCATTAGTCATACTAGCACAAGGGAGGGCTAACTTACGTAGTTAATCCTTACTTGTACCCCATCTCTATAACACAATAAAGTTTAATTTAAAAAAAATCTCCTCAGTTACATATCCAGTTTCATTGTTTGCATGTTTACCTTTTACAGAACACCAGAACACAGTTCAGCCCAGTTCCTTGACACTTGCCCAGCCTTATAACAGATTGCCTTTCTCCTGTTTCTAATAACATATTCCTTATTTTTGTTACCCAGGCTGGAGTGCAGTGGCATGATCACAGCTACCACAACCTTGACCTGTCGGACTCAGGTGATTCTTCCATCTTAGCCTTCCAAGTACCTGAAACCGCAGGTACACACTACCACACCTAGCTAATTTTAAAAAATTTACTGTAGAGATGAGGTCTCACCAGGTTGCCCAGGCTGGTCTTGAACTCCTGGGCTCCAGCAATCTTCTTGCCTTAGCCTCTCAAGGTGCTGGGATTACAGGGATGAGCCACCATACCCAGCCAGAATAAACTATCATGTACATATTTCTAGCATGCACTTCAAAACTCTTCCAGCCTCTAGTTACCCAATTCCAAAACCACTTCTACAATTTTAGGTATTTGTTACAGCAGTAGCTCAATTCTTGGCACTAAAATCTGCCAAAGGAAAGGAGAAACCTGAGGTCCCTGCTCAAAGACAGGCACAGAGAGACAGAGACACTTCCTGGTCTCTTCTAATAGCACTAATCCCACTAGGAGGGCCCTCTTCTAACCCTAATTCCTCTGAATGGTCCCATCTTCAAGTACCATCATACTGGGGGATGGGCTTCAACATATGAATTTTGGAAGGATACAAACATTCAGTTCATAACAATCCAACTCACCTTTCTCATGACCATTTAAATACCTTGATAGACAAATGAACATTTTGAGCAATCACACAGTACCATTCCCTGATAATCAACATAAGTTGCCTTCTCAGACTAACCACCAGAATGTGTGCAATTATCTATTATTTGTATCTAGTATCTCATTATTTTACCCAAACGAATTGACAATAAAATAAGGCGATGATGCTTTATGATAAAAATCTTTACTGTTAAAAACTTAATCCTGAGAAAAGATGGAGTTATTTAGGTGTGACAAAAGTGGAAAATATTCAGCACCAGATGCTCACAAGATTGTCGTGTTCAAATGTAAACAAAGAACAAAATCTATGAAATATTGTAAATATAGTAATAGGTCAATAAGGCAATCTGTAAAATAGTCATTCATTTTTTTTTTAATTTCCAGCTTTTTTTTAGAGACCGGGTCTCACTCTGTTGCCCAGACTGGAATGCAGTCGTGTGATCATAGCTTATTGCAGCCTTCAACTCCTGGGCTCAAGCAATCCTTTCGCTTCAGCCTCCTGAGTAGTTGGGACTACAGGTACATGCCACCATGCCTGGCTGAAATTTTTATATTTTATGCTTCCTAGGGATGAACATTTCCTGCAACAGAAAAAACATTGGTTGACTCTTACATTTTCAGGAATGTATTAATACTGTAGGATTGGTTTCCTAGCCTTTAGGCCATTGACTGGTACCAGTCTCCTGTTAAGAACTGGACGGTACAGCAGGAGGTGAATGGTGGGTGAGCAAGTAAACCTTCATCTGTATTAACATGCGCTCCCCATTGCTCACATTACCACCTGAGCTCTGCCTCCTGTCAGATCAGCAGAGGCATTAGATTCTCATAGGAGTGCAAACCCTATTGTGAACTGTGCATGCGAGGGACCCAGGTTGTGTGCTCCTTATAAGAATCTAATGCCTGATGATCTGAGGTGGAGCCAAGGTGGTGATGCTAGTGCTGTCTCCCATACCCCCCAGATGGGACTGTCTAGTTACAGGAAAACAAGCTTAGGGCTCCCACTGATTCTGCATTATGGTGAGTTGCAAAATTATTTCATTATATATTACAATGTAATAATAATAGAAATAAAGTGCACAATAAATGTAAAGCTTGAATCATCCCAAAACCATCCCACCACCCCTGGTTTGTGGAAAAACTGTCTTCTGTGAAACCAGTCCCTGATGCCAAAAAGGTTAGGGACTGCTGCAAAGGCTAGGTTTACAGTTCCCAAACTTTGCTATCACATAGGAAGCACCTGGGAAACCTTTGAAAAATACTAATGCCTGATTACCATAAGATATTCTTATTTAACTGGTATGAAGGGGGATTTGGGCATTAGGAATCATAAAAGCTTCCTAAGTGATTATAATGTGCAACAAGACCTGAAAATCACTTGGGCTAAAGTATCTTGGGAATAAAAATACATTTCTTAAATCTCAGTGGCTTAAAAAACAAAAGTATATTTCTCATTCACATTAAAAGCCCAAAATGAGTCAAAAGGGTTACTTATTGTAGTCACTCAAGACCCACCCTCTATGACACTGCCATTTCAACCCCAGCCCTCAGGGTCAACCACAGCAGGGGAGGAGGCATGAAGTACCAGCTCATTAGTGCTTCTGCTCAGAAATGAGAAACCTCCCTTCTCCCTAACATGTCATTAGCTGACGCAAGTCACTTAGCCATGCCTAATTTCAAAGGGATGGGGAAGTGTAATTCTCCCACATGTCTAGAAGAAGAACACAAAAAGAAACATTAGTGAGCACAGTAATGCATCTCATATTTTCATATCAATGCTTGTTTCCTCCAGCCACATCTTTTGGTACAAGATCTTGAATCTGAGTTGTCTTGTATTTCATTTCATGAACCAATTAAAACATTTACAAGTAAATATATCTACAAATAATGTGACATTCCTAAATGATACATCGTATTGCTTTTGTAACCTGCACTGGACCCAATAAACACTTCATGAATTGATCCATGTAATTAAAAAAAAAACTGGAGCCGGGCTTGATGGCTCAGCCTGTAATCCCGCACTTTGGGAGGCCGAGGTGAGTGGATTGCCTGAACCTGTGAGTTCGAGACCCGCCTGGGCAACTTGATGAGACCTCATCTCTACAATTAATTAAAAAAATTAGCTGGGCGTGGTAGCACGTGCCTGTAGTTCCAACTACTTGGAAGGCTGAGTGGAAGGATCGCCGAAGCCCAGCAGGTCGAGGCTGCGGTGGCCAGGAGCGTGCCACTGTACTCCAGTCTGGGCGACAGAGTGAGACTTCAACTCAAAAAAAAAAAAAAAAAAAACAACTGTGAAGGTCATTCCTTTTAGATCTGGTTTGATTTTATGGTCTTGGTAGCTGTGTATGACCTAGAAAAGTAGCCACCTGGTGTGGGCTTATTTCACTCTTTTTCCTTCTAGAACAATAAATTTTGGTAAGCTAGAAACACAAAGCTGCCACAGTCATTCCTGCCACTTTACTGCTTATAAATTCTTGCCAGTTTGCCTTGTTTTTGATATTAATGTATTTACACAGCCCAAGAACTGCTTCGAATCTCACTTGAATAAAAAAGTCTTAAGAGTCTTAATTGTCCTTCCCAGTGTCTCATTAACTCAAAGAAATACACCACAAAAAGTTGACTACCAGTCAAACTGAGCGTCCATGGAACTAATTTTATTTCTCAAAATGTGGACACAACCCAATCCTAGAACACAGATAAGCATCTATACTTTCTTTGTTGTTGTTTAAGCATGTGAATATGTATATTTAGGTATGTTTTATTATATAAAAGCATATCAGTGTGAAGCTAAATCATCTTATACACAATATATCATTATGAATTTATGTTTGTGTGTATGTGTGTGTGTGTGTGTGTGTGTGTGTGTGTGTGTGTGTGTGTAAAGGGAGATGTACTTATATGAAAAGATCTCCAAATATGTTAAGAGAAAAAAAGGGTACAGAACAATGAGTATATTATTTGTTTGTTTAAGTGTATATATGTATATACTTGAATACACATATGCTATCTATCTTTAGAAAGTTACACAAAAAAATGGTAACCCTTGCTCTAGAACAGAGGACTTACTTTTCACTGTAGACCTTTTCTTATTATTCAAATCTTTACAAAAATCCTGTGCATGTATTTTCTAGATAAAATATTTTAAAAATAATTTTATGTGTTACCACATAGGATACCTTTACAAATTAAGAAGAAAAAGTCCAACAACCAAGGAAATGAGCAAAGGAAAAGAAAAATCAATTCACTAAAGAAATACAAACAGCTGTCAAATGTGGAAAAGTGCATATACTATCTCTGATAAAAAGAAATGTACATAACAATAAAAATCCATCATTTCCTTTTTATCAAATGGGCAATTTGAAAGCCTTAAAACATTTGATATTGATAAGAGTATGGAAAACCTTAAACGGCAGAAGTATAAACCATTGGGCAATTTAGCAGTGCCCATGAAAACTAAGCAGGGTGCTTAGTGTTATAAAAGGATATATTACCTAGGGATACGAGAGACATGTATCATAGTTACCCAGGGCTTAGGCTCTGGGCTCTAACTGTCGGGTTCAAATTCCATTTTCTAGGATTGAAACATTGGCAAACGTCTCAATTTTATGGCCTTAGTTTCCTTATTTCTAAAATAGAGACTATAATAATATCTACCTCATAGAGTCTTCTTGTGAGAATTAAATAATTTATTACATGCCTAACAAATTGATACAGGGCTTCTTAACTGAGGAACTTATAACAAAGGCAAACATGATTAAATTTAAGATGTTTTTATTCATTCATATGGTAAGTAAAACCTGCTACAAAAAATGACATTTGTCTTTCAACCTGTCCAACTTAGCTAAAAAATTAATGTATCTCTTTCCTATATCTCATACTGTCATGATACAGGATATAGGATGCAAATGTCAATTTAATAGACATTATTAAATAATTTCACTTATGCAGAATCTTAGATAAATGGTAAAAATTATAGGTCAACATTAAATGTGGGTACATGGATATTCTGTGTATACCAATGGGTTGAACAGATGTGGCTGCACTGATTTCTGATTACCAACTTGCTTTCTGTGAATCTTTAAAGACCCAATTCCAAATCTTCCAGCTCCTGGAGAAGGGCTGTCTCTTTTTGAATTTTCTCCAACTAGAAAAGTTTAAAACAATGAAGTTATTAAATAGAAAATGAAATAATCACTGAGCATGTAACCAAGGTAATACAGGAGAAAAACTTGGGAAAAGAGTATTTCTCACAATTTATCACATTCACTAGCAGACACAGATTAAAAAATACAGATGGGAAACAAATTCCGATTTGTTATCTGGTATGAATCAAGGGTGCAAAAAACAGACACTGTCTTACTACATCCTTTTAAGGTTCAGTAAATTTTCACTTCCATATTTGGGCTTAAAAGTGCTGAGGAAGCCGGGTGTGGTGGCTCATGCCTATAACCTTAGCACTTTGGGAGGCGGAGGTGAAAGGACTGCCAGAGCCCAGGGGTTTGAGATCAGCCTTGGCAACATGGTGAGACCTTGTCTCTACAATAAATCAAAAAATTAGCCAGGCATGGTGGCGCGTGCCTGTAGTTCCAACTACTTGGAAGGCTGAGGTGGAAGAATTGCCTGAGCCCAGCAGGTCGAGGCTGCAGTGGCCATGAGCATGCCACTGCACTCTGGTCTGGGCAACAGAGTGAGGCTTCGACTCAAAGAAACAAAACAACAACAACAAAAAGTGCTGAGGAAAGGAAGCAGGAAAGGGTAGACAGGGCAGTGCAACCTGAGACATGGGAGGGAAGAGAATTTCCTATTTGTCTAATAGAACTAACTGTAATTATTTTCAGCAGCATAGTCTAGTACAGCATAGTATAAACAGTGACTCGGCGGGGTGCCGTGGCTCACACCTATAATCCCAGCACTTTGGAAGGCTGAGGTGAGAGGATTGCCTGAGCCCACAGGTTGGAGATCAGCCTGGGCAGCTTGGCGAGGCCTCATCTTTACAATAAATCAAAAAAATTATCTGGGTGTCATGGTGTGTGCCTGTAGGTTCAGTTACTTGGAAGGCTGAGGCGGAAGGATCACCTAAGTCCAGCAGGTTGAGGCTGCGGTGGCCATGAGTGTGCCACTGCATTCCAGCCTGGGAGACAGAGTGGCTCCAACTCAAATAATAAAAAATAATAATAAAAAGAACAGTGACTCCAAGATCAACTTAAGTTAAAAAGCAAAAATATTAAAAAGAATATGGCACATGGTTTTCAAAGCAAGTTTTTAAAATTTATGTGCTTTTATCTAATTAAATAATTGTTTATAATAAAAGATGGAAGGGTAGTGATGACCACAAGCCCGAATGAAAAAATGCAGAAAATACCTGATTTTTTTCTAACTGTTTTCCAGTTGCTGCTTGTTCTTTCAGTTGCTCGATTGCTTTCAGTTTCTGTAATCAAATGAGTCAAGAGGAAGGAAGAAAAAGTCATTTTTGAACGTACATTTTCTTATCAACAACTCAATTACACGAATGTGAACAAGGAGAATCAATTATCTTCTATTTGCATCACGAATGGTCAGTTAAAATGCTAGTGTAAACTATTTTTTAAAGTTAAACGTAAAATTGTATATGCTAAAAACATGAGATTTGCCAAAACATTTTTCTCAAGTTTTTAATATAATCATATTATATTATGCAATTATATTGTGCATATATGTAATATATATTGTACATATATATATTGTGCGTATATGTAAATTTATCACGTCACCATTTATTTTAATATTCCACAGGACCTGTATGATGTCTTCGGCTTTAAGAGAAGCCTCGTAAGCCACGAAGGGCTCTATCCCCAGCACCACCACCACACACTGGATGCATATCACAAGCTAATAAATTTTGTATCTAATGAAATACTGAGAATAAAAGTGTTCAGGATATTTCTATACAAATGCACATATTTTTTATTTCTCCAAAAATCCATAACAAAAGTACTAATAGCCTAACAGAAGTAAACTCGGTGTCATTCTTAAGTGATAATATTTGACAGCAACAATGAGAACTGCTATAGACTTCTTAAATACCTGTCTTCAGGCACCTAGACTACCTTCTTTATACAATTCTCATGTATACCTTTCAACATACACATCTGTTTTGCATTTAAATCTCTCACCTTCTTTAGATTCTTGATTTTTTTGTCTATTTCAGGGTCTCCAGAAACTGACTGAGGGATAGTGTTTTGTGGTATGCTCTGCGGAGCAGGAGTAGGCACCAAATCTGGACTCTTGTCACTTTTTGCTTCCTGTAGGAAATAGTTTTTAAAATTCAATTTTCAAATTAAAAACATTAAAGTATTTCAATTGACACAACCTTGGTATATAAAATATAGGAACTAAATATGTAATTTTTAATCTACATTTTATATAAAGAAAGAATCTGAATTAATACATATCACAGGACTATATAGCATACCTTATGACCTTTATAGCATGTATCACAGGACTATACTGCATACCTCATGACCTTTTATTCCTATATTTTATATACCAAGGCTAAGGTCAATGAAATTACCTTTGTCAGAGTAAACTAGGATACCTATTGTACCTTTCCCAGCTTCCCACAATACATAGCATTTATCCCTACTGTAACACCATATGACACTATCCCTTATTAGAATTGGGACCCTAGAATAATACTTGCTTCATTGTACAGGCTTAATAAATAAAAGAACAAAGAGCAAAATAATGACTTTTCCTTTATGACAAGATACATGTTTTGACAAGAGAAAAAAGTTGTTTAAGTTTTCAATGGTCCCAAGGTATGGTTTCTATTTTTTCCTTGTAGAGTTCCTAGTGGAATACATAATGCCCCAGCTCTCTAAAACCTTTTACTCAGAGTTCTGGATGGGTTACTCTGTACTTCCAAAGCATCTCAGGGGAACCTAGAATAGCAAGTCACTCCTAGACTTTCAACTCTAAAAAGTCTAAGAGATTTTAGAGAACACAGAATTGGAGTCACTTTTTCTTTTTAAAGTTATGTTGGTTTCACCTTTTTGTACACTCCAATTCAACAAACATTAAATCCTTACCTTCTGTGTGAAAACGCAATATTGGGAATTTTGTGTATTCAGAAAGAAAATGTTAAGTTACTACTTCTAAGGATCCTTGGCTGGACGCGGTGGCTCACACCTGTAATCCCAGCACTTTGGGAGGCCAAGGTGGGAGGACTGGCTTGAGCCCAGGAGTTTGAGACCAGCCTGGACAACATAGTGAGATCCTGTCTCTTCAAAACAGTCAGAAAAGTAGGCAGGTGTGATAGTGTACGCCTGCAGTCCCAGCCTCTCAGGAGGCTGAGGCTGAAGGATGGTCTGAGTCCAGGAGATTGAGGCTGTGGTAAGCCGTGGTTGTGCTACTGCATGCCTGCCTTGGTGACAGAGTGAGAGTCTAACTCAAAAAAAAGGAAGCCTATAAGTTCTAATAATATACAGATATACAGCTTGGTATTTTTTGTAACATAAAATTACAGTAGAAGAATGTAAGTTTTCTTCTAGGAAAAAAGATGTTATAAATGTGAAAAATCATTAAAATTAAGTACAATATGAAATTTATTTTTTCATCATAACAAGAATAAGATGTCTACATTATTATACTTAAATTGTGGCCAGACTTTAGAAAGGATGTGTCTATGGTAAGACTAAATTCTTATGCTTGAACCCCTTTCTGGTAGTCAATAAACTTACAAAATTATTACCAGTTTAGAAAAACACTAATAATAGGCCGGGTGTGGTGGCTCATACCCATAATCCCAGCACTTTGGGAGCCCAAGGTGAGGATTGCCTGAGCCCAGGCTGGAGTACAGTGGCAAGCTAACGGCCACCACAGCCTCGACTCGCTGGGCTCAGGTGATTCTTCCACCTCAGCCTTCCAAGTAGCTGGAGCTATAGGCACGTGCCACCACACCCAGCTAATTTTTTGATTTATTATAGAGATGAGCCAAATTGTCCAGGCTCGAACCTGTGGGCTCAGGCGATCCTCTTACCTCAGCCTCCCAAGTGCTGGGATTATAGGCATGAGCCACCACACCCGGCCTATTACTAGTGTTTTTCTAAACTGGTAATAATTTTGTAAGTTTACTGACTTATTATTTTAAAATTGATTTTTCTGAGTAAGACATACTGACCTTCTATAACGCCCCACATTCTTGCATGCTCAAATACCAGAAAAGCATACAAAATTAACAAGTAATATTTTATTACAAAGGGATTTTAGTTCAGTACCAGCAATGATTATATTAAAATAACCTTCTGATAAAAAAAACCTTGCTTACAAAAATATAATTCTAAGTTAAGTTGGTTTCAGAGGGGCCCTGAATCTCAATCAGAAGGCATCTTACCAACAATAGTTATAAGGATACAGTACTCCTAACATGCTATAATATCCAGGGCCAGAAGAGGTCCCTATCCACATTCATGAAGGGACGTGTTCTGCTTTTATACAAATCCGATGCATGGAGTAGATCCCTGTACTTAGACGAACCTAAATCTGACCAATTAAAAAATACTTGTGGGGATGAAATATATTAACTACAAACGAGCACAATGATTCTTTTAAAAGCTCAGATTTTAGTAGAACATGATTGTAATTCTATTCCTTAAAATAGTACCTGCCAACAAAAACACATGACCTGTCAAAATTCAAGAATTATCAGCAAGACTGGATTGGTGATATGGCAGTCAGCTATTAAAAATCTACCCCACTGCTATAGTCCGAACATTGGTGTCCACCCCCTAATTCATAGGTTGGGACTCAGTACCCAATGTGATAGTATTAAGAGGTGGGGCCTTTGGGAAGTGATGGAGTCATGAGGACTTCACCTTCATGAATGTGATTACCTTAAAAAAGATGCTCACGGGCGCTCCCTTGCCTCCTATGCCACATGAGGATACACAGAAGGTGTCATTTATGAGGAACAGACCCTTTGCAGAAACCGAATCTGCCAGTGTCCTGCTCTTGAACTCCCAAGCCTCCAGAACCATGAGCAATAAGCTCCTGTCATTTATAAATTACCCAGTCTAAGGTATTTTGTTACAGCATCTGAATGGACTAAGAGATGTACTGTCTGAATTGCAAAAATGTAAGCTAATCATACTATCACCATGAGCCATACAATATCACAATTTATTTGTCAACTGTTACACTGGTGTGGTTCTTCAGCTATATAAGCAAACAAAAAATTACATAATTCCATTATTTGGGTACTTCTGGTATGTAGATTCCCAGTTGAATAATTTCATAGTCATATAATACAGAGTATCAAAATGGCTTTATAGTCATGTAATTTCCAGATTCTCTTAATAAATACATGCTTTAAAGAAAGTAAGCAGCCGGGCTCGGTGGCTCAGCCTGTAATCCCACACCTTTGGCAGGCTGAGGTGAGTGGATTGCCTGAGCCTATGGGTTCGAGACCTGCCTGGGCAGCGAGACCTCATCTCTACAATAAATCAAAAAATCAGCCGGGCGTGGTAGCACATGCCCATAATTCCGGCTACTTGGAAGGCTGAGGCGGAAGGATCGCCAGAGCCCAGCAGGTCGAGACTGCGGTGGCCGGGAGTGGCCACTGCACTCCAGTCTGGGCGACAGAGTGAGACTCCAACTCAAAAAAGGCTCCACCAAAAGGGTATATTGCAAGTAACACACTACATAATTCCATTGTGTCTCGGGTGTTAGGGTCAGGTGCAGTTTCCTTTGTCACGCATTACATGGACAGGACCACTCAGAAATTTATAGGCAAACACAAAAGAAAGACATTCTACCTATTTAAGTCTAACTCCAATTATGTTTTATAACACAAAAATTAGATCTTCAAGACCATAAATCTTTAAACCTTAAGGCTTATCGCTAATTTAACTTGTTTGTTTTGAAATTGATGCCCCAAATACCTGCTTTGCAGCTTTCTTAGCTTCATGCTTCCTTTGATTTTTGAGGGCTGTTTTTGATAAAGGCTTATCATTTCCTGGGTGTGGCTTCATATTTTGAGGTGGTTCCTCTTCATGCTATGGGAAATGTAAAATAAACAATTATGAAATGGAGTCCATGTTTTAAGAAATATACATAACAAATTATAGACTTTTGCTAGTAAAGATAAACTTATTTTATCACATTTATTTAAGATCAAGTTTTATTTAAGATTGGCAAAGATTACTTCCAAACTCTTACTAGTAGTGGCACACTCCATTTGTCAGGATGGGGTTAATAAGGGTCTTCCTTTTGGCTGATATTTCTTTCAATCATATAAAAGCTGGTACAATTCACTTTAGTTTTGTTTCAACAACAGAACTAGAGACACATAATTCTTTTGAAACTAGATACCAACAAAGCTTCATCTGAGAGGTCTTTTTGGGTCTGACTTCTGTCAACAGAAACCCAGTGGCCTCCCTTATTCTCTCCACATAAAGAATTACTTGTTAGATCTTTACTTGTAAAATCACAGGTTAGAAGTTTAAAATAAAAGCAAATGAAAATACAAGAACAGACTATAACAAAATAGAAAACCAATGTGTAATACTCAATTATCTTTTCCAGAAAATTTAAATGTGAACTGCTTGAAGTTAACTTACCTTGTCAACTTAAAAACATGAGCTGTTCACCTGTTTACCAAGGATTAGGTCCTTGGTGATTTCTGAGAAGGTACTAAGTAACACAAGAACATGAGAAAAACGTCTAGAGAACTCTACACAATGCAAATCCTTTTCTACCAAAGCAGTTAAAGCTTTACTTACCAGTTTGGAATTGGTGACTGGTTTATTTCTTAAAGCTGGAGGTCTATACGCTGTTGCAACTTTAGGCTCCTCACTGAGTACTTCACTTGGAACTGCCTGGTAAGTTATTGCTTTTGCTGGAAATATTCCGTCTAAAAATGGCTGCCAAGAAACCTGCCATAATTCTGCATTTGATGGCACATCAAATTTGTGCAAGATAGAACCAGTATAATGCCAAATTTTGTACCCATTATTAACACGTAACCTTGGAGCACACGTGGCTGTTAAAATATGCTCACCATCTGGGCACCAAGCAAAATATGTGGAATCAGAAGCCACTGGTTTAGAAATAAGTTTGTAGTTTTTAACATCCCACACTTCCATCTGTCCCCTCAGATTTCCAAAGCCAGCTAACACCAGTATATGTCCATGAGGGCTGTAGTAGGCTGCATTACGAGGGCCAGTTCCAAAGTCAAATACAGGATCACATTTCAAGTTGAAAATGGTTGCTTTGGCAGGCATAAAACCATAAACAGCACAAAACTCAGTAGAACTAGAATTCCAAACAACATCATAAATGGGACCATTTTTGGCTAAAAAAAAGAATATAAAACCCAAATTAGTGATAATTATACAAATGTAATATTTATTATCACAAATTATAAAAATATAGTTCTCATAAATATGTCAAACAGTTAAAAAAATTCTAAAAATTTCAAGTAATGTTAAAATTAAAATATTCTTACATTATATTCTGGGGTTAAAGTATAATCATAAATTTGCTTCAGAACTCCTACTGAATCTTAACTTCTATTACATATTTGGCAATGTGGGCTTATAGTAATAGTTTATTACTATTAATAAACAAATGTTTTTGGAAGGGGTAATAAATGCACATGGTAATAAAAATGCAATATATATATATATATATGTATATATTTTTTTTTTTTTTTCTTTTTTTTTTGAGTTGGAGTCTCACTCTGTCGCCCAGACTGGAGTGCAGTGGCCGCTCCCGGCCACCGCAGCCTCGACCTGCTGGGCTCCGGCGATCCTTCCGCCTCAGCCTTCCAAGTAGCCGGAATTACAGGCATGCGCTACCATGCCCGGCTGATTTTTTGATTTATTGTAGAGATGAGGTCTCACTGCCCAGGCGGGTCTCGAACCCGCGGGCTCAGGCAATCCACTCACCTCAGGCAAAATATATTTTTTAAAGTGCCATAAAAATAGGTCCCTTTACACAAAGGCAATCCCTTCTGTTATATTTCTTTTCTTTTCTTTTTTTGATTTGGAGCTTCACTCTGCTGCCCAGGCTGGAGTGCAGTGGCACACTTATGGCCACCACAGCCTCGACCCGCTGGGCTCAGGTGATACTTCTGCCTTATCCTTCCAAGTAGCTGGAACTACAGGTATGTGTCACCACACCTGACTAATGTTTTTTTGGATTTATTGTAGAGATGAGGTCTTGTTGAGTTGCCAGGCTGGTCTCAAACCTGTGGGTTCAGGCAGTCCTCTCACCTTGGCCTCCCAAAGTGCTAGGATTACAGACGTGAGTCACCATGCCCAGCCTATATTTCTTGCATATACTTTCAGGATTATTTTCTTAAAATAAAGCATCTCTCTCATAAACACACCCAAATGGCAAAGTCCTAGACCCTGTTAGTTCATTTCATACTCTGGTGGAGAGTTTCCCACATAAGTACATTAAAATGTACACCTTTCTTTTTCCTTTTTCCACATGTTTTTTCCTTTCAAAACTGTATATTTTTAACTTCTTTTGATAATTTATATTAACTAGGTATTTCAGATGTGATTAAAATAATAGTGAAAAGGGAAGCCATCCTTGTTTTGTTTCTGACTTCACTGGGAATACAGTTTCTGTAAGAAAGTTATCCTACTTACACATATTCAATCCATGATGAGAAAATCATGGAGCTGCCAGTATTTCAAATCTATTATTTTAAAGTTTTAGCACATGAAAACAACAGATAAAGTGGTAACATTCTTGGATATTATTAACAATTCTAGGCCAGGCGTGGTGGCTCACGCCTGTAATCCCAGCACTTTGGGAGGCAGAGGCACGAGGACTGTCTGAGCCCACAGGTTAGAAACCAGCCTGGGCAACTTGGCAATACCTCATCTCTACAATAATTCAAAAAATTAGCCAGGCGTGGTGGTACATGCCTGTAGTTCCAGCTACTTGGAAGGCTGAGGCAGGAGGATTGCCTGAGCCCAGCAGGTTGAGGCTGCAGTGGCTGGGAGTGTGCCACTATACTCCAGTCTGGGTGACAGGGTATGACTCTAACTCAAAAAAAAAAAAAAAAATTCTAGAGATAGTACTAAACATACAAAACAACCTGCTGTCATAATTAGTTAAATAATAAATAAGTCCAACAAGAGCTACTGCGATGGAATTATCTCACTCAGGAAGTTACTTCTCAAGTGCTAGCACAAATCAATTAACTAATTGTATTCTGTCAAGATAAGACATGTCTGAAGACGATTTTAAGTTTCTTAATTAGAAGGAAAAGTTAAAAGTTATTAAAATATTTGAATTTGATCACTTGATCAAGAATTTACATTATATCGGCTGGGTTTGGTGGCTCATACCTGTAATCCCAGCACTTTGAGAGGTCAAGGTAGGACTGCTTGAGCCAGGAGTTTGAGACCAGGCTGGGCAACACAGTGAGACCTCATCTTTGTCAAAAAATAAAAAAATTAGCCGGGCATGTTGGTGCATGCTTGCTGTTCCAGCTATTCGGGAGGCTGAGGTGGAAGGATGACCTAAGCCCAGGCAGTCAGGGCTGGGGTAAACCATGATTGTGCCACTGCACTCCAGCCTGGGCCAACAGAGTGAGACTCCAACTCAAAAACCAAATAACCACTTCAGATTTTATCATCTTTATGGCATGTTTTTTACTATCATTGTTTTTATAAAAGGAAGACTGCTGCAATACTCACGTAATTGCACTACGGCACTTTCTCCATTTGTTGCAATGTAGTGCAGAGTTTGTTCTCCATAGTAGGAAGCTCCAGTCTTGTCAACATCTGTACTAGCTATTACCAACACAGCAGTGGCTATTTTTAAAAAACAGTAAAAACTTTAATTAAATTTTAAATTCAAACTAAATAACTATTAATTCTATTTTTTATACACATAGAAATATAACCTAAATTAACATTTGATAAACAAAATGAAGGATGAAACATATTTATCATACCTTTTTTGTTCCACAGCATCGTAACCTTATCAGCCTTAAAGAAACTTTTATTGGCTAAAGCTGCATGAGGTCCACCAAAGTTGGGGTACTGATATAACCTGACAAACGAAGGTGCACCTTTACTTCCTGGAACATAGACGGCCACCTAAGATACATAGACATAAAGCATTACTTAATCTTTTGAAGCATATAAACGAAGACGAACATGTTTTTACAGTCACAAAAAACTAGGAACAGGTTTAAATACACACTATTCCATATAAACAAACAAAAACACAACCATTACCTTGTATGGCTGAGGTCCAGGTGATAATACAAAATCATTAATTTTTTGCAAATGCAATTTATTTGCAATAGTGCCTGAAAAAAGAGTAAATGGGGTTAGATTGATGAGAAAAGCTAAGATGAACATGTTCAACTCTGAATGTATTATAAATGGTTACTATAACTACACACTAATACTACTCATTGCAGTTCCATGTAGGTCAAGCAGAGCGACACAGCAACACAGTAGAAAGAGCATGGAGTTGGAACAAGACATAACTAGGCTTCAATACCTACTCAGTCATTTATTAGCTGTGGGGGTTTGGGGCAAGAAATAGGATTATATTACTTAATTCCCAGTGACACTTTAGAAGCACAGTGCCAGGCACATGTTAAATATTCAATAAATGACAGTTCTCTTCTATCTCTGAAATAAAGTAGTCACAGAGCCCATTAGATGGGAAAGATCAGCCTTGGCCTGCTACTACAGAATGTGCATATGGGAATTCTCTAACTAATGTGTTAAATAGATACATGATAATCAAAACAATAGTAACAATGGCTGATTAAGTGCTTACTCTTATGCCAGGCAGTCAGAACTCATGTTATTCAGACTTCTCCCCTACTTACTGGGCTCAAGAGCTAATACTCTTTGTTCAATTTAGAGATCAACAGCTCTTCAAAAGTAGCACACCAAAATGCCAAAATGGTGACTCCCCTTCTTTTGGCATGCTCACAAAGAGGCAAGTAAGACAAAAAAAAGCAACCTACCCAAAAACAACAGGGTTGAATGAGCCTCAAACATAGGAAAATAAAGTGCATAGCTATACTGACTGGATGGTCCTCAAAATCAGTTGCATGCCATCTTTGGTACAAGTGAACAGAGTTGCCAGTTCTTATTCAAACTATAATAGACTCAAAAGTGCTCACTCAAAAGTATTCTAAAGACAAACTGTGCTGCAAATCCTTTAATTTACTTTCAGTAACTGTGTTATTGGTATTAAGATTCTAGAAATACTATGTGGATAACATGGAACAAAGCAAATGAATACTCAAGTGAATGTGATATTCTCAAATGATTGTCCCTTGTATCCCAGAGAAACAGGATTCTTGGTGTTGGCAAAAAGCAATACAGATAAGATAGAAAAGTTAAGAAAAATAGGAGAGGCTTAGTTTTTCATTTAAAGTATCAGTATAAACTCATGATTGTTATATCTTTAAGAAAGAAAAAGAAAAAGAAAGGTCTAGAAATAACAATCAATGTAGTAAAAATAAGAATCCCTAGAATTCAGATTGAGGTCTCTGAATACCCTTTTCCACTAAAAAGGAATCAAGGTTTCTTGAAAATTGGCTGACTTTAAGTGTACTGCAGGAAATTACAAGATAATCTGAGAACAATTTATCTTACCATATAGCAAAGGACATATTGGCCAAAGATGAGACAATTTGAGCATCAATAAGAATAATAGCTACAATGGATTAAAACACATATACCTGTATGTAATCCACAATTCATTAAGAATGGGAAAAAACTCATAATGATTACACTGAAGGTTGCCAGAGATAGCATTATATAAAAACGAATAAAAGGAAAGACAACTTAGCCTGACTTTTCTATATAATGGTACCAGTAGGTAACCAAATAATGGATGGGGGATTTTTTTCTTCGAAGAAGTATAGCTAATAAATAAGAAGGGAGAGATTAAAAAATAAGAATAACACCAATTTGTAGGTACTGATGAAATAATACATCTAGGCATGGAAAACTAATGTTAGCTAACCCTACAAAATAAAATACAACCAGACATTATGTGTTTCGACAAAAGAACTGAATACTACCTTATGATGTAGTCTTGCTCTCACAAACCAAAAAAATAACTTGAAGTTGATCAACTCTAGATCCAACTAGCACTTTATAGGGGACAGATGAACATGTTCAATTATGTCATGAGATACAAAAGCAAAATTCAGACTATGAGAATATATGCAAGCCAGACAACTTTGCTTCTTAAATAATAAGTTACCAGAGGAAAAAAAAAGATGGAGTGGGAATCTATATTAAGAGAAACTTAAAAGATATATCAATCAACTGCAATGTACAGTACCTTATTTGAATCTTGAGTTTTTTTATTTTTCTGAGTTAGGGTCTCACTCTGTTGCCCAGGCTGGAGCACAGTGGCACGACCATGGTTCACCACAGCCTCAACCTCCTGGCCTCAGGGGATCCTTCTGCCTCAGCCTCCCAGGGAGCTGGGACTAAAGGCGTGCACCATCACATCTAGTTAATCTTTTTATTTTTTATAAAGACGAAGTCTTGGCTGGGCACAGTGGCTCAAACCTATAATCCTAGCACTTTAGGAGGCCGAGCGAGAGGATTGCCTGAGTCCACGGGTTAGAGAACAGCCTGGGCAATTTGGCGAGACCTTGTCTCTACAATAAGTCAAAAAATAAGCTGAGAATGGTAGCATGCCATTCTGTAGTTCCAGTTACTAGAAGGCTGAGGTGGAAGGATCGCCTGAGTACAGCAGGTTGAGGCTGCAGCGGCCGTGAGAGTGCCATTGCACTCCAGCCTGAGCAACAGAGTGAGACCCCAACTCAAAAAAAAAATAAAAAAAGACGAGGTCTTGCTATGTTGCCCAGGTTGGTCTTGAATTCCTGAGCTCAAGCAATCCTTTCACTTCAGCCTTCCAAAGTGCTGGGGCTACAGGCATGAGCCATAACATCTGGCCTGGATCCTGAGTTTAAAAAAAAGTTATAACATTTGCAATTATCAGAAATTTGAACACTGGCCAAATATTTAATAATCTGCAACAACAGTACTGTAGGTAAGTTTAAAAAAATTAAGGGCCCCAATTTTCAGAGAACTATACTGAAAAACTGTATACAAATATATACAAAATTATATATTAAAAATTATGCAAATTTATATCATGTCTGGGATTTGCTTTTTCTTAGTAAGAAAGATGGTAGTTGGACAGATATACAAATGAGAGAACTAGCCATGGGGTGACAGTACTGGAACTAAGTGTTTGAAATTCTACACAATAAAATACTTAAAAAAAAAATGCATGTCACAGAATTTCAACAGCAACTGAACACAGGAAGTGGTATTTACATGTCTTAAATTAACAGCAATTATCTGATAATAAAAGTTATTGTAAAAGAAAATCTTTGTGCTATAGATTTTCACTAGATTTAGACTTACCAGGAGTTACACAAATAAATATGATAATTATTGATTAACAAATTAACAGTATTTAGGAGAATTCTATGATGCTATAAAAGTTAATGAAAGTCATATACAATTACAGCAAATAATAAAATTAGTTTGTAAGTCTTTTCATACTAAAATTGTTGTTTTCAAAGAAGTGAACTTCATTGTTAACATTTCGGGCACAAAGCGTTTCATCTTCTGACCAGGATGGACACCTATGTCCAAAAAAAAGAGAGGATATATTTTAAAAAATTATTCAGAATGTAATTTCACGTTAACATGTAGAAGTTTATATATTGTTTACTATTAAAACATACTTATAAGTAGATCATATCAGTTATTAATAGTTTTAGTCAGCATATGTAATAGAAAAACATTGTTTCTTTCCACTTAAATACTTAACCAAAAAAAGATCAAGTTTTTATGCTACTACAGTTCTATATACAAAATTCTTAAAGAGCTAGATTTTGGCCTAATGAGCTATTTTTAAAATCAATGTCAGAAAAACAAATATTATACAGTTATTAATATTTAAAATATTGTGTAAAATATTAGTACTTTTAAGCATTTGTTTACCAATTTTGCATTTTTTTCTGGATGAAAGATTTCAAACATGTTCCAGTTTTTACATCATAAAGTTGCAGGTTGGGTATCCCAGCTGTGCCATCTTTAGATGCTACAATGAAAGCAATTTTTTTTGCAGTAATTGTCTCCTAATACTTGTAAAAATACTTCATTCTTAGAAAAAATTTGAATAAGATTACAAAGACCAAGTAAAAGAGCTGCCTTAAGTCAACTTTCCTCTCTAGCCTTGATCATGGAGTTAATCATCCATTCCAAAGCCATGACAATGTGACAGCTATTTGAGCAAAAGCCCAGTATTTCTGAAATGAGTTAATTACTATAGATTTGAGGAATACATAAGAGATTTCTTATTTATTTTGACATGGATTACTGTCAAATGGATCAAATCACGAAAGTTTGCATCTGTAAGTCACCAAAAAAACAAAAAAGTTACATAAAACCACTCATGATTTTCAACTGATTCCCAATTTTCTTTTTATTTATTTGAAGGATTAGAATCTATGTCCCTTGAAAGAACAAAACCCTAGGCTGGGTGCGGTGTCTCATGTCTATAATCCCAACCGAGGTGAGAGGCCAAGGTGAGAGGATTGCCTGAGTCCATGGGTTCAAGACCAGCCTGGGCAACTTGGCAAGACCTCATCTCTACATTAAGAAAAATTAGCTGGGTGTGATGGTGCGTGCCTGTAGTCCCAGCTACTTGGAAGGATGAGGCAGAAGGATAGCCTCAGTCCAGCAGGTCAAGGCTTCGGTAGCCATGAGTGTGGCACCACACTCCAGCCTGGCAACAGAGTGAGTCTCTGACTCAAAAAAAAAAAAAAAGAAAAAGAAAAAAAAGAAAGAACAAAACCCAGGAGGTTTACAACCCAACAATGACCTATTATTATTTACTTATTCAATAATACCAACATTAGAAAGTATTTCTTAAAATAAGCCCCATACCAGTTTTCAATTATTACTTATCAAAGAAGCACAGCTATATAAAATATCCATGTAATTATCAGTAGATATCTGTAAATGTGCTAGAAAATGGCACATCAGCCAGGTGTGGTGGCTCAAGCCTGTAATCCCAGCACTTTTGGAGGCCAAGGTGAGAGGATTGTCTGAGCCCAGGGGTTTGAGACCAGCCTGGGCAACTTGATGAGTCCTCATCTCTACAACAAAGTAAAAAAATAAGCCAGGCATGAAAGCACATGCCTGTTGTTTCAGCTACTTGGAAGGCTGAGGTGGAAGGATCGCCCAAGCCCAGCAGGTCAAGGCTGCGGTGGCTGTGATCATGCCACTGCACTCCAGCCTGGGCAACAGAGTGAGACTGCAACTCAAAAAAAAAAAGAAAAAAATAAAGAAAATGGCACATCATTTCTACTCTTTGCCATACCATACATCTCTCTTGGATGCTGTCTACTATACTTACTTTAAATGTTTTGATTTTAAAAATCATAATTATTCTTATTCTTTAGAGATCTTCTCTATACAGCAGCTGTTTACTTTCTAAATTTTTCCTTGAGCTGGATCTTTTCACTAACCTATTGTATACCTTAAAATTACTTTCAGTACATTTGGAGTCTAGAATTCACTGTTGATTATAAATGTTCACAAACTATTCACCATCATAAGGACTAATTATTTTCTTATAAGGTTATAAACTTTCTCCCTTTTTTTTCCACTAAATTTAACTGGTCCTGCCAGAATATTTTTACAATGGGTAAATACTTACTAGTGTAAGGCTGCCACGTTGCCAGGATAGTGTTTTTTGGCGAGAATTCAAGGCAAACTGTCTTTGGGAGGTCGAAGGAGTGCAGTAGTCCCTTGTTAGTGACATTGATAATATTTACTCTGGTTTCAAAAGAAATTACTTCAGCAATGAAATACTGTTTCATAACAGTCAGCACTAACCAAAACATTCACATCTCTTTTCAAATACAGATCACTCCAAAGGGTTCATTTTTCATAAAAATCAATTTTCAAGTAGTTCTAGAAAATATCCAAGAAAACACTTTAACTGAAAAAAAAAAGAGTACATTTTGTTCAAAGGCCCCTATGTAAGGGCAGTGTTGGGAAATAATATAGAATTGGGAGAAAGACACATGATGGTTCCACCTTCAGCTGAAAAGGAAATAACAAGGCCTTTAAGCGAACACAAAGCTAACCCTATAGGGAAGCTGAGGCATTTCAAACCAAAGGGAAGGAAGACAGGCTAGAGAGAATGGTAAAAGTATACTTTTACATTTGGATTAATAGGATGCGTGTGGAGGCTCATGCCTGTAATCCCTGCACTTTGGGAGATCAAGGCGGGAAGATAGCTTGAGTTCAGAAGTTTGAGACCAGCCTGGGCAACATGGCAAGACTTTGTCTCTGCCAAAAAAAAAAAAAAAAAAAACCCGGGCATGATGGCACATGCCTACAGTCCCAGTTATTGGGAGGCTGAAACAGAAGCCTGAGCTGAGGAGGTCGAGGTTGCACTGAGCCATGGTCGTAACACTGCATTCCAGCCTGGACAACAGAGTGAGACCCCAACTTAAAAAAAAAAAAAAAAAAAATATATATATATATATATAAATGGATGCTGTATCAACTAGGAAAACCGGTAAGGAGACTTTTGATGTCTATTAAAATCCCAAAAGCAGTTTCCAAAAGTTATGATGACTATGAAAATTATTGTGACATAATAATGACAATAACTGTATAATAAAAGCAGTTTCTATTTTTTGGGATGCTTTCTATGTGCCATGTAGTGGCCTAACCTAATTAACTGCTCTATGTATTTTCTCATTTAATCCTCACAAGAGTTTTATCATATTTTTTTATAAATGGTTAAATTTAGGCTTGGAAAAATCAAATGATTTGATGATTTGCCTCAAGATCATACTGATGGTACATGCTAGAGCCAAGATTTGAAATGTCTGGCCTGACTTGCTTTTATGCACTCCACTATTCTTTGGGATTTAAAAATAAGCAAATAAATACTCCACCCTATTATTCTGGAAATAGTTGAATGTAACTTTGTTTTGCTCAGGTTTGAGGAAGATACTAAGGTTAGGATAAGAACAGTAACTGGTAAGAATGAAAGATTATCGCATGCTGTTTAAATACACACACACACACACACACACACACACACACACACACACACAGAGATTCTTTATAACCTATTGAAAATAACACATTTTAGAATTACAAAAGTTTTCTTATTTTTTGTTGTTGTTGATAACTGGTTTTTCAACCAAGACCACGATCAACACCCTATATCTGATTCTCTTGCCCCAGAACAATATGCACCACTATGACCAGAGCACTTCAAGGAAACAAATGCTAGCACCTGGTATAAAAACAAATTTATTAAAATAATGGACATGATATATGGGGACAGAGTAAAAAGATTCAAAGTTGAATTCAACAAAAGTCTAAAGAATATGAACGAAGTATATTGCTAAACGAAGAATATTGCTAAACGAAGTATATTGCTAAACGAAGTATATTGCTAAACGAAGAATAATTGCTAAAGTAAAAATAGACTTATTCAACAAACTAAGCTACTAGAATGAGGAATACCTCAAAATAATAATAGATAAGGAAAAGAAGTATGATATATTCCATTAGGAAGTAAATTTCTATTGATTCAATACTCAAATAGTATAAACTAAAATACAGATTTAAAAATAAAACAAAAATACCCACAATAGGTTACACAGAAAGAAATAAGAAAATATGAGAATACATCCCATTTTTGAGGCTGAGATTAAGGCTGTCTGTTAACATTGTGGATAAGACCCAATATAATTACACTACTAATAATTTGAGAGTAGCAGTTTATTGGTTGAATTCAATAACTTTAAAAAAATTAAAAACTGATTAATTTTTAAATTATAAGAGCTAATTCTATCAGCCACTTATAGTTATAAAAAAGGTAAATCGATTAATTCAACTATTCTGTTTAGTAGTCAATTTTTAAACATCATGTGATTAATCTAATCTCAGCCAATAGTTGAAAGATTTCAGAGTACATTATCACTGCACATTTAAAACATTTAAAGCAACATTTAAAATGTACTTTTCAAACAAATGCATACATTTTCTCCTTTTAGAAAACCTAAAAGCATTACATGTGGTTAAAGTAACATAAATAACTTCAAGCAATAAATATTTGGATATTTTCCTGGTCTGTAAAACAAAATGTTGTAGTAGCTCTTAGAAAATTCAAAAGGAGTGGTTTTCTTAGTAAAATATAAGCAATTCATCAAATTATTTTTTGCAAGACCAATTTCGTAATCTGCTATTTTATGTAACATAGATTCTACTAAACAGTCTTTTGAAGAACTAATAAACTTTTACATACAATAAAACCAGTAGTAATAACTGCAGACAATTGCTACTAATTTAACCACAAAGATAAAAAACATCTAAGGTTAAATAAGCAAAGACAATTATTTTCTCAGTGTTAGTGCTGAACTTAAGAGACCCTAACCAATAACTTAGAATACTATTTAAAACCTCTCAGCTTCTTTAGTATTAATTGTGTTTTTCATGTTAATTTTTTTCTTTTTGAGTTGGAGTCTCACTCTGTCACCCAGGCTGGAGTGCAGTGGCACACTCATGGCCACCCCAGCGTTGACCTGCTGGGCTCTGGTAATCCTTCTGCCTCAGCCTTCCAAGTAGATGGAACTACAGGCACGTGCTACCACGCCCGGTTAATTTTTGATTTATTGTAGAGATGAGGTCTCGCCAAGTTGCCTGGACTGGTCTCGAACCTGTGAACTCAGGCAATCCACTAGCCTCGGCCTCCCAAAGTGCTGGGATTACAGGCTGAGCCAATGATTCTGCCCTCATGTTAATTTTTAATTCTAAGTAGATTACTCAAACAAGTCATATATATGGAAGCTGACAACTTTGAGGATATTCTATGTAATGCTGAAGATATTGCACTACATGAAAATAAAAGATAGTCTTTATTAATGACACTCAAATACATGTTATTCAAATAATGCCAGTTACGTTTATATTCGTGACACACATAAAACATGTTATATAAATGAACACTAACTTTTCTCCGTTGCCCCAGGCAAACAAGGTTCCATCCTTACTGAAGGTATAGACTTTGCAATTTTTCCCAGATTCCCTGAAAATGACAAAAAAAGAAGTTTAAATGAATAAGCATTAATACTTTTCCAAAAAAAATCTTAATTATAAAGTCTATAATCTTACTATTAATTTAATAACTAAGAACTTACACCAATTTTAGAAAATCATTCCAAAATGCTTTAATCTGTCAAAATACTTTATTTCTTAAAATGAAATGCTAACAATCATTGTAAAGTAAGATAGAAATGGATTTGATATCAACAGAGCAATCTTAAAAAATTAATAGAGGCCTTTGTGGTGAATAACAAATTTGTGTAGAAATTCAAAACTGCAACCAAATATGAAAGTTACCAACTCTCAGCCCTGATTTTGAGAAGGCTGATGGATTTCAAAATGGAGATTTTGTGGAATGTCCCAGGTCACCTGTATAACAAAACAAAGGTGGACAGGATATCCTCAAGTAGCCAACAAATGTCCCTGTATGGAGGGACAGAGGAAGACCTTCCATGAATTTTCCATGTGTAGAGATGGAAAGTATCACAACAAAAAGAGGATATTCATATTAAATAAATGCTGATATGGTATTCCGTACAAACACAGATCTGTGGAAACCAGACTACTTGGCAATATTCCATCAAGTAATACAACTACAAGTGCTATATTTCTCAGCTGGAGATGGCCACTATGAAGATATCTACCAGCGATAATGAAGACCCAAATAGAGATGTGCATCTGTGTACATGTAGATGTCCATCGGTGTGGTCAGACATTCAGTGAGAACTTCATGGCTAATAAATAATTTGAATTGCTAAGTACAACAAATGCACTGAGAACTGACCAACGCATCCCTATTGAGGACATTACCATTGCATTAATTCTTCTGAAAATGACATTTGTACTTCTGCAATCACACAATGATAGCTTGTGCTCAGTTTATGATTAGCAAAACATTATTTTGAAAATCTCTTTTTCACATACATAGCCAAGATCAAGATGTTCCCCATCCTATACTTGTGCAACTCATTTCCAAACTTTAAGGCAGAATTTTATAATTATCCTTATTAAATTCCACCCAGGTTTTGGCCTATCATTCCAGCCTACTGAGATCTACTTGAATCTTGATTTTCTCTTTTAAAACATTAGTCATTCCTTATAGGTTTATGTAATATATAAATTACAAGACATCATTTCTAAGTTATCATCTAAATTATTTTTAAGAATGTTGAATAAGCTCTGAACAAAACCCTGTGGTTCACCAACAGTCTTTCCTCAAATTAAAACCAATTCAATAATCAGCTAACTTTATTGCCCTTAACCAGTGTCATATCTGTCATCATCATCCGACCCAAAGACTTTCTTATTTCTCAGATATTTTGCTAAAATCATGTTTACAGTTCTATTATTCTGATGTGTCTGAAAATTCTACCCAGAAAGGAAATGAGATAAGGCTGAAACAATTTGTTCTAAGCAAGCAACATTTTAACTTCAATAGTTACTTCCTTATCTCAATGATTACAAACTGTCCTTTTAGTAACACATAATAGAACTGTATTTAGGATTAAAGGAAAGCTTACTTGACTACAGAATCTAGAATTCAGTTCTTTTCTTAACCTTGGCAACTGGGAAATTTTGTCTGTTTCCTTTTGGTATAATTTTAAATGAAAAATTTCAAATGTATACAAAAATATAGAGAAAGTGTGATAACCCATCCATGCGCCCACCACCAAGCTTAAATAGCTATTAACTCAAAGCCAATTTTGTTTACCTACTTCCCACCTTTATTTTTAATGCCACAACAACTTAAAGCAAAATCCAGATGTCATTATTTTATTCTTTACTTCAGCATACATCTCTAACTGATGAGGATATTTTCTAAAAAACACAATCATCATATGCCACGTCATTTCACAAAACTAACTCCCTACTATGATCTAATACCCAGTAGTTGGATTGGATATCCTGATTTTTAAGCTCCCCAAGGCATCCTAATATGCAGTCAAATTTGAGAACAACTCATTTAAAAGACTGAATCAATTCAGAGGTAAGAAAAATTTTTAACCTTTGCAGAAGGCAAGTACTACATAATTCCGACTGCAATTCACTAGCAGGCACATAAATCTCTTTGTTCTACTCTTAGTGATCCTGAGATTGTATCAGATTCGGTCATGTGCCTCCTTGGATCTGCCTAACCACTCAATGAAGAGACCTGGTCACCTCATTTCCTAACGCCACAGTTTATCTCAGACTTTCTAGGAGTAAGGACCAGACTTCATGGCTTCCATCATACTCACTGCAGCGGCAGGGACAGGAGCTCTGGCACTCAGATTCCACTCAAACAGGCTAAAAGACTCTGGTTATAATACATTTCTTCCCTTTCTGCCCCACAATAGATTATTCTGAGCACAATAGTTCCATACAGCCTTGCTGGAGACATTTTGCACACATGACCAAGCAACTCAGCTATATTTTGTAGATCTGTGGCCAGCTCAGTGTACCCCTATTATATTTACTTTCACTCCTTCTCTGCCTCACAACCTTTTCCCCCCTTACTCCTGCTGCCTTGGGATTGTACACCGCAATGAAATGTAGCATATAACTTTGCCACAGACTCTATTTTGTAGAGTAGTGCTTCTCAAACATTAACAGGCATACAAATCATCTGAAGCTCTAGTTAAAATATAGATTTTGATTCAATAAGCTGAGTATGGCTGAGATACATTTCTGTGCTGACTCAGAGGTAATGCCAATATGGCTGGACTTGGACCATACTTCCCATAGCAAGGTTCTAGGGAACTGAGCCTAATAAAATTGGTCAACAGATTCAAATGATGTCAGCCTGATTAGAAAGTTCCCCATCAGCATTCCGCAAGGGATCTCTTATTGGGGGAAAAAAGAAAAGCCATCACCAGTTCATCATTCCTCCTGTATTTATTCATTGGAATTCTTCTATAAAGAACTTTTCCTCTAGCTGGGCTTGGTGGCTCAGCCTGTAATCCCGCGCCTTTGGGAGGCTGAGATGAATGGATTGCCTGAGCCTGCGGGTTCAAGACCCGCCTGGACAACTTGGCAAGAACTCATCTCTACAATAAATCAAAAATTAGCCGGGCGTGGTAGCGCACGCCTGTAGTTCCAGCTACTTGGAAGGCTGAGACTGCGGTGGCCGGGAGTGTCCACTGCGCTCTAGTCTGGGTGACAGAGTGAGACTCCAACTCAAAAAAAAAAGAACTTTTCCTCATCAACTATCTGGTTACTCTTGAAACAGTTCGTATGAACAAAGCAAAACAAATGTTTAATTACTTCCCTTTATTTATCAGTTTTCAAAGTAATAAGCAAGAACCCCATTACCCACTGAAGCTGACCAATAAGGTTTGGAGGGGGTAGATTTTTTGGGGAGCATTTATATACTTGACATGTTTTACCTTTCAGTCATAATAATTAATACTTAAGTTGTCCCATTTAGGTTGATGTGAACTCATTCAAATTGACTCCTATTAAGCCTTTAACAAACCCCCATTTGTCTTTTACAGCTTCTTTGCTTTCTGGCATAAAACGTCCCTGGCTTAGCTTGTACATTTTCTGTCTTAGACCTAGAGTCAATTACTTCTCCAAGTAACTAGTTCCTTTCAGTGAGAAATGGAATTTAGAGGTCACAATCTGTGCATCTACTGCTACTGGGTTATCACTGCTTCCAGCTTTTTCAGTGGACAGAACTAGGAAACACCAATGTTTTTATGAAAGCAATCATGAGCTCATATTGATACAGGAAAGTATAGCTCTTCATTCTTGTGCTGAAAAATCTTGGTTCCTAATGACATTAATATGATTATTTATTTACTTTATCCTGTAGGATTCAAATGACAATATTAATTTTCTGTTGAACATAAAACTACTGGATGTTTTTAAGAATTTTGCAGTCCTTCATATGGTTATGCCACCAACTTGATATAAAGCTAGGATAACTTGTTTCCATTTCCATTTTAATTATGTGTATTTAGCTTTTTAATTTAAAACAACTACATGGTCCAAAGTCACAACTATATATACCAAAGTTCATTCAAAGACATGTCCCCTGCATCCTGTAACTCTCGCCCCCCTTACAGGTAAGCATTTTTACCAGTTTTTAGCTTACTCTACCATTGTTTCTTTTTGGGAAAATATATCTAGCTAGCTACATATTTTTTTACACACACACACACACACACACACACACACACACACACACACACACACATTCATATTCCTTCCTTTCTCATACCATATTCATTCTCTGATTTCACAAAGATTATTGGCAGTGGTTTGGCTATCACATTTGGAAGTTCTTCTTATTCTGAAAGGTAAACTAAAGGCTTGAACTCTACTACACTAATGTCTACACTTTTTCTTTGTATTGTTCCTCCTGCCTTATAAATAGGTTTAAGTTATTATTTTCAGATCTGAAGAACATTTTCCTTGATACAGAATATGTATTCTTCCCATCTTCTGTTAGTATTATATAATATGTCCCAAGAAACTAGTTTATTTGTTTTTTCTTTCTTGTTCAAAATACACTACTAATAAAAACACCTTAGAACACACCATATGTTTCCTATAACATAACTCAACAAAATAAACGTACCTTGGAAACACTGTGCTTTCTGTAAAATGTGGTGGTCCATTTACCATGTACAGTCCTTCAGATCCTCGGACTAAAGAAATAAAATGAAAAGAACCACCATTACTTTGTTAATAAAGACACAGTTATCACAAATGTTCCAAAAAGAAAAAAGCTTTAGCTAAAACATTAATGAAGTCATTAAATATCTAGTGGAACTACAAAATGTTAGCATTAAAAGGGCATACTTTCTTATCCTAGTACAATAAGTCTTCTACATACGAAACTTCAAGTTATGAATGTTAAAGGTGCACACTTGAGTTTTTTAATGAATTATTTCACCAGGAGAGAAATAACTAGCCTGTTAAATACATACAGTACTGAGTAGCTGACTGTGTTAATTAGGTACTTAGGCTAACTTTGTTGGACTTAAAACAAATTGGATCCCAGCACTTTGGGAGGCAGAAGCGAGAGGAATGCCTGAGTCCATGGGTTTGAGACCAGCCTGGGTAACAAGGTGAAACCTCGTCTCTATAATAAATAAAAAAAATTAGCCAGGTGTGGTGGCACACGACTATAGTTCCAGCTACTTGGAAGGTTGAAGCAAAATGATCACCTGAACCAAGCAGGTCGAGGTTGTGGTGGCTGTGAGCATGCCACTGCATTTCAGCCTGGGCGACACTGTGAGACTCCAACTCAAAAAAACCCAAAACAAACACAAAAGCAAATTGGACTTACAAATGGGATCTTGGAATGGAACCCATTCATATGTTGGGGTATTCCTGTATATAAAATCATCTAATGGTTGAGAAATAAATATGTACATTTTATAAATAAAAACTCAAAACTTTAACTGTCACCAGTGAAAGAAAGACATCTGTGGTGAGGTAGAAAGGACATGAACTCAGAGGCAGATCTTGGTTTGTGGAAACCTGGATACATCACCACCACTGAACTTTTGCCCCAATCTATAGTATTAGAAATATTAGAAGGGCAGGCGCAGTGGCTCAAGACTGTAATCCCAGCACTTTGGAAGGCCAAGGTGAGAGGTGTGGTGGTGTGCACCTGTAGTTCTAGCTACTTTGAAGGCTGAGATAGAAGGATCATCTGAGCCCAGCAGGTCAAGGCTGTGGTGGCCATGAGTGTGCACTGCACTTCAGCCTGGGCGACAGAATGAGACTTCTCAAAAAAACAACAAAAAAAACACAGGATAGCTGTATGCTTTATATAAAATAATACCATGAAAACACAGTATATATTTAAAGTTTTTAGATTATTTTTTAAATGAAAATTAATATATTTATAATTTCCCAAGCTAAGAGAACAAATACAATAAGCATTGGAGAATCAGACTATATTTTTCAAAATGGCTGAATTAGATGCTTCTAAAGCTGACCCGAATAAATTGATTCACTTAGTCAACAAACGCTTACTGAAAAACAACAAAAATAAAAACTACCTCCTGGGTCCTATGTTGAGCACTGGAGACACAACAGAGGAAAATCAGCCTATCTCTGAACTTATTGAACTTTGCAGATAGTAATCAAATAATTAGCCAAATATTAATATATGGAATTGTATAATTGTGTTTAGTGATACAAAGGAAAGATATATAGTGCCATAGAGTGTATAATAAGGAGTTCTGACCTAAAAATGAAAGGTTAGGAAAAGTGTCCTTGAGTAAGTGATTTGTATGCTGAGATCTAAATGTTGAACAGCCGTTAACAAGCAATGAGAACAGTAACAGACTCCACGGAAAGCCTTCCCTAAGGTTCAGATCAAGAAGGATATTAAGGCCTAAGTTAAGCAACGCTGGTCGGCATCCTAAGAACAATGGAACACTTCAAGAATTTTAGGTAGAGCATTAAAAGTAAGATCTACTTTTTGAAAAGATCAATTTGGTACAGTGTAGAGAATGAACTGGAGAGGATTAAGAGTGGATGTGGTGAAACTATTCAAGACACTTCTGCAATAGGCCCACAGGAGAGATTATGGAAACTTGGATCCGGTGGGGCAGTGGAGATTGAAAATAGGGAATGAGTATGCAATATTTAGATGAGAAAACAAAACCTGGTGATGAGTTGCCATTTCATCAACTAACAGCAACAGTATAAAGGCTAAAGAGATGAAAACATTTTACTAAGGGTCTCTGTCTATCATTATACCTGCTTCCTTTTCTGCCAACTATTCACAAATTTCCCAACCTGGCCGAGTGCAGTGGCTCATGCCTATAATCCCAGCACTTTGGCAGGCCAAGGTGAGAGGATTGCCTGAGTCCATGGGTTCAAGACCAGTCTGAGCAACTTGGCAAGACCTCATCTCTACAATAAATCAAAAGATTACCCAGGTATGATGGCATGTGCCTGTAGTTTCAGCTACTTGGAAGACTGAGGTGGAAGGATCACCTGAGTCTAGCAGCTAGAGGTTTCGGTGGCTGTGAGTGTGCCACTGCACTCCAGCCTGGGAGACAGAGTGAGAGACTCCAACTCAAAAAAAAAAAAAAAAAAAATTCCCCAACCTTTTCTTGGTTACTATGAAAGCAGCAAAGTTGGTAGATAGGGGCTACCCTACCTGGGAGCTCCAAGTCTGAACTCTGCTTCCTTTCCCATCTCAAGACCTGTCAAGAGTTCTCAGAATATTGACATTCTACCTCAGAATTTACTAGCTCCAATTTCAGGTATCCTATGATCTCAAAGTAAATAACTAAAGTCGGAAAGAAAGCAAAGGAACCTCTAATGAACAAGATGAAAATTATGTTCTCGTAGTTTCTATTCCTGTGAAGAGATGGACAACACATTAGTAAACACACACAAGTGAGGGATGAGTTTCTTGCTAGACATTCACAAGTATATGAATGGGTGTCATGTTTTCTCATATCCAGAACACTAGGCTGAGCTAGTTTGGGAAAACAGTTGTCCCTGAGGATACTTTGCCCTTGAACAGATTGGACCCTAGCAAAGTGCTCTGCAAATATCAAAACCCAAATTCTTAATACCACAACCTATAAAGCTTTATATGATCTGGCCCCCGCATAGTTCTATCATGTGCTAGGCATTAGGGATTTTAAAAAATGAATCCATCACTGCATTCAAGATAGTGATTTCAAAGAAGCTTAGCCTATTAATACCCTGTGAATGAAATACTGAAGATATCCATTCCAAAAACTTTTTCATTTTTTTTTTAGAGACAGGGTCTCACTCTGTTGCTAGGCATGTGCTAACACGGCTGACAATTTTTTTTTTTTTGGTAGTGACAGGCTATGTGGCCCAGGCTAGTCTCAAACTCCAGGCCTCAAAGTGATCCTCCTGTTCCTACCTCTCAAGTTGCTGGGATTGCTGCATCCATCTTAAAAATCTCTAATATTTCTAAAACTTCTTGTGCAAGAAAATGCTTTCCTAGATTTAAAAAATATGCAGTTCAATTCATTAAAATTATTTTACCACATAGGCAAAGCAGTGCTATTTTTCATCATCAAATCAATCATCTGCTGCAATATCAAGTATGATGCATGACAGTTTAGAACAGAATAAGTCATTCTTTTCTTAATACCATAATTAAGATTTCAACAAACATTTATTTGAGGGATAAATAAATGAATTTCTCCAATTAGGAAGTTTATAATTCTCAGATTACACTTCATTCCTATGTTGCACAAACTATTGTCAGCATAAGGTCCCTCCCATGAGCTGCAGTGGCAATTTAACACACTAAGAGCTCTCCTCTGTAATTCACACATAGACGTAGGAGAGCAAAATGGCACATCGTCAGTGCAGCCCAATGAGCTGCGGTGTAAATAGAAAATGCTGATGTGATCAAACCATGTTCTATTATCCTAACCACCGGCCCCAAGAACATACGTCTGAACTGACTGCCAAAGAAAAGAAGAAAAACCTTCTTCTCAGCTCATCTCAGCTTCCTGTGCTCTTCTGACACTTTTAACAAGTGGCCTTGTTTCGCCATTGTTGATTTTGCTGTTATCACCAACCATAATATTTACTTGGAGAAAACTCAAGGTTTTTGTACATTACTAAGGTGGCAGTTATATCCCAGAATCCATGGAAGTATTCTGGCTACAGTGGTGGAAAGTTTCAAGGTATTCAGGGCAACCAGTTGAGGGTTTTCCTTTTCTAAAATTTGTATTTATACTGCTATCCTAAAGTAAAGCAGGTAGAAGACCCCAAAAAAGTAGTGAGAAAAAAAAAAACACAACTCAACTCATACTCCTTTTCACGCAGATTATGAACCCAAAAAGGCAACACACACATGAAATCTGAGTAAGAATTGTAATTTAGTAAATACTATTATACCAGTGTCAATTTTCTGGTTTTGATAATATACGTTAGTTATATAAGATATTATCATTGAAGAAAGCTAGGTAAAAAGTACACAGAATTCTCTACTATTTTTGCCATTTCTGTGAAGCTTAAATTATATCAAAATGAAAAGCTTTTAAAAAATAGTTTTTGGTAATGATTTGTTCAAAATATAGCAAATAAATTAAAGTCACTGAGAGTTTCAGTTTTTCAATATTTCTCAAGAATAGTTTTACTTGAGAATACTGGACGAAAGTATAGTTATAATCAATATTGAATAGACCAAGATGTTTGTACTAAGGTTAAAAACTAGTTTTCTTTTGAAGATCATCCTGTGGTGAGAATATAATTTGGTCTTGGAGATCTGATTAAAAGTTGACTGATGAAAAGATAAACAGGAGCCGCCAGGCACAGTGGCTCACACCTGTAATCCCAGCACTTTGGGAGGTGGAGGCAAGAGGATTGCCTGAGCCCAGGGATTCAAGGCCAGCCTGGGCAACATGGTGAGACCTTGTCTCTACAATAAACAAAAAAATTAGGTGGGTGTGGTGGTGGCAGCCTGTGGTTTAAGCTGCTTGGAAGGCTGAGGCAGAAGGATCGTCTGAGCCCTGCAGATCGAGGCTGCAGTGGCTCTGAGTGCACCATTGCACCCCAGCCTGGGTGACAGAGTGAGACGCCGACTCAACAACAACAACAAAAAAAGATCAACAGGAGCCTAGTAACGTCAAAGACAGACAGCCTGGAGATTTTCGCTGAGGCTACAGGTAAAAATATGTTCTTTTCTTTGGAGCTGCTGAGCTGATTAAATGTCAGCCTAAAAAATGAATTTAATCTAGAGGAAAGCAAGAACCTAGGGGTAAAGAAAAACAATTTTTGAGGTTATATGATTATCTGGATCTAGTAGTACTATTTTAGACTACATGAGTTAAAAAAATATTTTTTTTCACTTACTTTGACTTTTTTGTCATTTCCAATTAGGAGTTACGGCAAATAAAGTTTACTGTATAATCTCCATATTATCCACAGCTCTAAAATTCTATGAGTCTAAGTTTCACAGAAGATTTTGGAAGTAAAATAATCTATTGTTGAATGAAGTACCTAAGAAAGCGTAAAAGATTAAGCAGTGAGTTCCAGTGAAAGAAAATGGTCCATGAAGCTAAACAACATGAATATGTATAATCCTGACCCTGCCAATCTGCAGTGTGAATCTGACCACTTAATCTCTCTGGGTCTATGAGAATATGAAGGATAAACTGAATAGATAACCATTAAGCTCTTACAAAGTACATGATTTTAAGCATTGTAAGAAAATTGTCATCCTTGGTTAATTTGACTATAAATAAAGTAGCTATCCTTTGTTAATTTACTTCTTCATTTAACAACTAGAGTACCAGGCACCATACTAGATACTGAGAAGACAGGGATGACTAAGACCCTGCACCTGATATCAAAGGGTTTATCATCTAGCAGGGGAGAAAGAACAACTGAATGTCCAGATAATTGTTCTGTGTAATAAGCTGTGTAGTATCAGCTACTTGGAAGGCTGAGGTGGAAGGACTGCCTGAGCCCAGCAGGTCGAGGCTGTGGTGGCCATGAGCGTGCCACTGCACTCCTGCCTGGGTGACAGAGTGAGACTCCAACTCAAAAAAACAAAACTAAACAAAAAAACCAAACAAACAAACAAGCAAAAAATCCAGGATTATAAAGGGTCCCATATGCTATGCCACAGGTTGGAGTTTAATCATGTAATGCCTTTTAAACAGTCTTTGCCTAGCACATTACCTAGCAGATTATAGTTAGCCCTTGATGAATAAACTATAGTAGGCAGTAAGTAGGATATAAATGGGTATGGTGTTTAATAACAAAGATCTTAAAATGGAGAATGGCAAAAGCGCAAAAACCTTTTCAGGTTACTTTCAAGGCTTTTCCCCTCCTCAAATGTAGGCAACCTTTCTCTTAACGAACTTTTACTTCAATATAGTTATCATGACTTAATCAAAACTTTCTCTTCCCTCCCAACTCCCCTCTCCTATTCAATACTTACATACAGAAAGACTCCCAGCCACACCCTAGTACAGCGACTTCCCAGGTATTGCCCAATACTAAGTGTATTATCTTCTCCAAACTTTGTCTTTAGCCTCACAATCTCAGGAGTCCTCTGATGTTTTACTTCTAAAATGCTCATAACCATTTCAGTATCAAGTGCGGCTAGAATAACTCTATCATGCTTACTGCAGACCCCCCCCCACAACAGCTTCGATAACTGCACTACTATAGCTCCACTCTCCCTATTCAGTCCTACAAACCTCATTAAGGCAGGGAGTACAGAAATTGGCACTACTTACGCCCAGTTGTATTTAATGTGTGTAGTCACTCTAGAAGATTGTCATATGCTTATCTTTTGTCTATATTACAGAGCTAAATGACTTCACAGGGGCCCGTGTAACAGCAGTACTTCAGACCCAGATGTTACAAATTCAGCTAGCACTCGCTGTTAGCCTTCACCTTCTTGAACTCTTGTAGGAGATGAATCCTCAGGGAAGAATGTTGGATGGGTGAAAGGGAGGGGGACCACTGGAGCCCAGGGGTGGAGGCTTCACTTCCGATTGCCACGCTATATCAAGAAAGCCAAAAGACAGTCCTGCCCTTTCACAAGCCACAAGAAAAGGCGGATCAGACTCCAAGGCTCCTCGGGTAGTTCCCAAGGGCAAAGACAGAAAAAGAGACTGTTGCGAAGAAACAGTCTCTTGCTCGCTCAGAACTCACCTGTCAAGAGCGGCGTGGACGGCGCCATGTTGTCCCGGAAAGAGAAACCCATTCAGTGAGGTGAGAGTTCACGAGGGCCAAACCCGGCCCCTACACGTCTCCTCAGTCGTGGAGACTGCGAGCGGGTGTTTCCGGAGCCATCATCCTCGGGGCCAATTCACTTCCGGTTGCAGAGAGGCGCAGAAGAGGAGCCCCATCGCGCACGCGCAGCACTGGGGCAACACTTTACAGAGCTTGGGAAGGCTGGACTAGTGAGGGTGCGCCTGCCTCTGCCCTCCTTCTCCAGCGGGCGGAGCCCGCACTTCCGCGGGGCGGAGCCCGCCTAGTGCTGACGTTGGCAGCCGAACCCGAAGTAGTTCGAGGCGGCAGGCTGCACCGTCCGGTCGTTGCATTGCGTTTCCTTCCTCTTTCACTCCACGCTCCCGGCGACGGCCAGAGCGGCGGCGGCGGCGGCGGCACGAGAACGTTCCGGCGGGCTGTTCGTTTCGTCCCGCGCACCCGCCTCGCCCTGCCCGCCCGTCCGTCGGCGGCCCGCGCGCCCGGCCCGCGCTCAGCCCCCCGCGCTCGCCGCGCCCAGGCCCAGCGGCCGCAGCCAGCGCCGGGCCCGAGAACCTCCGCGCTCCGGCGGCGCGGGCACCTGGAGCGGAGCCTCGCGGCGGCTCGAGAAGAGGAGGGCGAGCGAGTCCGCGGAGCAGCCGGGGCAGGTGGTGGCGCCGCGAAGATGGTCGCCAAGCAGCGGATCCGTATGGCCAATGAGAAGCACAGCAAGAACATCACCCAGCGCGGCAACGTCGCCAAGACCTCGGTAAGGAAAGAGCGGGCGCCCCCTCGGTTCCGCAGCGGGGCCGAAGCCCGGGCCCCGGGGGCGCGTCGCGTTGTCCTCTCCAGACCCGGCCGACTCGGAGCTCCGGGTGCCGTGGAGAGCTGGGGGCCCGAGCCTGCGGGGCGGGCGCTGAGTTGGGTTGGGGGGCGGGAGCGGGACTCAGGAACGGAGGGAGACCTGCGAGGTGAGGGGCCAAGCGACCTGGCCCGGGGGGCAGGCTGTGGGAGCCTGGGGTCCGAGTGGTTGGTTGCGCTGCATCTCAGACGGTGATTTTTGCTTTTGCAGAGAAATGCCCCCGAAGAGAAGGCGTCTGTGGGACCCTGGCTGTTGGCGCTCTTCATTTTTGTTGTTTGTGGCTCTGGTGAGTGTCTTGGGGGCTCCCTTCAGGTAGGGCCCCGGAAGAGGGATTGGGGTGATGTGGTGACCCATCTGGGGCGAGTCCTGCCTGCGTACTTCTCAGCCCACGTGCCGAAAGCTCCAAAGAATTCTGTTTCGTCTGAACCAAATTCCTTGTCCCACATAGGCACAGAGGGTGGTGCTCCAGAAACTTCTTCCAGCTTGATTTGTGCTCACAGGAGATCAGAAAGGAGGTCAGGTCTTCGGTAATGATCAAGTTGGACGAAATTTAAGTGCAAATAAAAATAAAAGAAGACCTCTCGGAATGAGAGTTTAGAATGTTTTGCAACTCCATTATCAGTGTCTTTGCAGAGAAGTTTATAAATATGTACATATGGATGTTCGAACTCGATTTAACATGTGCCAGAATCTATTGTCTTAATGTTAAAATTGGGTATATTTTGTAAAGGAAAGCTTGTGCAAAAATTGATTCACTGTAGAGGAAATGTACCTGATTGACAGTTTAATGTGTGAAACAAATGTTTTTAGATTAATAAAAGGAACATTTGACATATGGTAAGAAAAATTAGTTTTCAGGGCAACCTGCTGTCAGAGTAATAGACATTTGCCTCTGCAAATGGATTATACAATGTCTTTCCTCTCTTTATTTATTGTCTTAATATGCAGGTTGTTAATATTGAAGTAGATATTTCTGTTTTCCACATTCGAAAGTTACTGAGATTTCTGTTCAGCATTTCACTTTGCCTTTTTCCTGAGCTTACCAGTTGGAAGCTTTCCTGATAAATGGCTGAGAGCCAAGCAGTTTATATAACCTAAAGATTATTGAATTTCAGCTTTGTGAGAATGAGGAAACATGCATATCTTACAGGCCAGGCCTTAAAAGGATGCTTCATTATTTAGGGATAAACCAAAATAATTCTATGCTAGAAAAACCTGTTTGCTTTTGTGCTTTAAGTTCTTTCTAAAGTGATTGTTTATCTGCATGCTGTCTTGGATACTTAGCCATAAAATTCAGGGAAGCTGGGGGAAAAAAACCTTAGGGGCATTTAATTGTTTTATTTATTAAGATAGGCTTGTCTTCATGTCTTATTACAGTGAAGTTAAGTAGCATTTTGCAGATGTAAAAGTACCCTTGGATTCTTCAACTACCTTAATAAATATTTGTCATTCATTCTATTTTATTCAAAGCATATTTTAATGTTTTCTCTTTCTCTTTACAGCAATTTTCCAGATTATTCAAAGTATCAGGATGGGCATGTGAAGTGACTGACCTTAAGATGTTTCCATTCTCCTGTGAATTTTAACTTGAACTCATTCCTGATGTTTGATACCCTGGTTAAAAACAATTCAGTAAAGCATCCTGCCTCAGAATGACTTTCCTATCATCCTTCATGTGTCATTCCAAGGTTTCTTCACGAGTCATTCCAAGTTTTCTAGTCCATACCACAGTGCCTTGCAAAAACACCACATGAATAAAGCAATAAAATTTGATTGTTAAGCTACAGTAGTGGACCCTACTTATTCAGTCAGTTAAGTTTTTTTTTTTAATGTGGTTATTAAAACAGTATGCAGTATGGACAATTAAGAGTAAATCCGTAGACAGTGTCTAGATTTTGTTAACCTTAATGTGTAAATGCAATTAGTTTAATTTAAAATTGGGAGTCTTGTGGTTTTTATATAGCTAGGCACTTTATTACTGTCTCTTGAATTGAAAGCACACTCCCTTATAGGGTAATATAACTGTCCTGTAATAAGGTGCTTATAAATGGAACAACTACATAGTTAGCCTAGTTTTACCACAACTTTAGCATCTAAAAAATATTCTGAATGTCTAATGTAAAGGAGTTGCTTATAACCACAACATCTATTTTAACAATATTGTTGCTATTACACTACCTTGGCTTTTGCATGAGCGAATATAGTAACCTAAGATGCCATTAAAAAAAAAAACAAAACTCGGTTGAGTATTTTGTAACTTAATTAGTCACTGTGGTTTCACTAAAAGCTACCAAGGTGGAATGAAGTCAGTCAGGGAAGGTTTGTTTAAGTCACATTGATTTCACCAGAATATTGTTTAAAAGTTTTGTCTACTATGCTAGACAAAATTTTAGGGGAAAATGCTACTAAAAATGGATGCCTCATCAGGACATGCTGTTGAGTCCAGTGTGCCATAGACGTCTTAGCATGTTCATAGCACTTTTAATAGCAAAAAAGGCACATCAGCTAAAAAGTTACACTTAGTTTGGAAATGCTTTTTCTAGGTTTATGATTGAAATGCCGTTAGGGTACTGTGCACATCAACCTAAAGTGGCATCTTGAATTAAATGGATTTACTGGTAAGGATCAGTCTTTAGTCTTCCCTTTGTTGTATGATTTTATAGGTTATGATTGATCAATTTTGTTTTTACTAATGGTAAGGGTGAGGGTGATAGGGCAGGTTTTGGGTTTTCTAGTACTGTTGAAAACTACAAGTATTGGCTGTTTATATACTTAGCCATAACTTGCTGAAAACAGCCTGAGCAGTGTCTATGTATTAATGAATTGGAAAGAAAGCTGCTTACGTTTGCTTTGTTACTTGCCTCAGGATATCTCTTTGAAAATAAGCTGTTTTAAGAGGAACAGAAGGGAAATCTGCTACCTAGTCTATACACAGTGCAGACCTCATAGAGGGCTTCTGATACCCTCAAATACAGAGAAGAGTAAGGGAGAGGAGTGGTTAGGGACTTTGAGGAACTTAACTACCCTGGAACAGGAAATGAATCAGCTGACCTTGGCCAGCAGGTTTTTAACTGAATTGTTACCTGCCTTTCTCACCCAGTAAGTCAACCCCTGTACTTGTTTTCCTCTTGAAACAAGTGTCTTGGTTCAACTAATTGATTTCATTGTAACTTTAGAAATGAAAGCCGTTGCTCTAAATTCATAGCAGGTGCCTTATTCCTTGCTTTGAGTCAAACCATTCCATATCAGAATTTTCCTTGGTTTACTGTAGATAATTGGCTTTAAGAGTTTTTTTAAAATGTACTATGTTTTGATTAATTTGACTGTTAAATTGCTACAGCTGGCAATCATTTTACATATGTAAAATTGCATTCCCTTTGTATTTCATGTGTAATTTACCAATTGAGTGCATTTTATATTCAGATTGGATTATGCATGTTTGAGTAAGCGAAAGCAATGTCTTATTTGATTTATTCTTTAAAAATAAAGTTCCCTGAATATTTGATGCTTTTCTTCTAAAAGAAAATGATTTTACAGATTATCTGAGTGAACTTTTTATAGTTAGTAGAAAATCATTTTAAAGAATGACTAGTGTTGTGCTAAAAGAAATAGTACCCAAAGGCACAGATGTAAAGTTTATTACTGGGAATGGGCAGTAAGAGAAATATACAAAAAACACAATGAATTAAATACTTTTCCACTTAGAGTTTACTCCTCTCATTGTTATCCAAGTCAAGTTAAGGAAAAAAGCACAATTCTTTTATCTCCCTTTGCCAGCTGAGTTTTATGTAGCATCTAATGTTGAGCACAGTATTGAGAATAAATACTTTATTGGGTATGTCTACATTATCCCATTACTCTTTGTGGTTTAGTGCTAACATTTCAAGGACTTGCCAGCTCTTTCACTGTATCTGTTGGGTGGTTTCTAATGCTGCTCAAAAGAATGAAGTGGGCTTCCAAAATAAGTAAAGATTTGTAACAGGATGCATTGTGATGGGCTTTGACTTAAATGTATATAGTAACTGCAGGCTGTGGCTCTTCCCACTGAGGCTGCTAAGAGTTCTGTTGGCACAAAGGGCCACCGTGTAGAGCTGGATTATGTTCTTGGGCTCAGCAAGCTTACCAACAAAACATGATTTGCTGTAGCGTTTGTAAAATGTAGAACATCATCAAATTCTCCGTTTAGAAATTATTCTTAAGTGTGGTTTGCCTTTACCTGTCTTTTTTTAGTTTTTTGAATTATTGTTTTATTGTTTTAGCTGCAAACCCAAAGAGGTAGAAGTTGACTTCAACAGCACACTCAATGCCACTCCCTTAGAGAAGATTTTCCAGTCTAAAGTTAGTCCCACTCTAGCTGCTTTTACTGCTTTATCTTCAAGTTGAGTTAGGACAACGTGTCCTAACTTGGAAACAGAACTAATGAGCAGGAAAATGCTAGAAATTAAGTTGAAGGGAAGAATGAACTGCCTGGGCTTAGATAATTCAAGGTAAATTGATATATATTACAGGAAAATAAAGGTAGAAAGCATATGGGAAATTTAATTCAACTGCTTCAGTTCACAGATAAACAAAAACATGCATTTATTCAATGGATATTGAGTAATTTATGTGCCCAAGATTGGGGCTGTGCATATACAGTCCCAACACTCAAGTTTATCTTTCAGTCCTGTAGAAGGGGAACAGCCAGTAAAATGGAAGCATGACTAGAATTGTGATAAGTATTTCAAGGGAAAAGTAAAACTAGATAAATGGTCTTTTCCATCATGGAGCTAATCGAGGAAGAACAGACACTAGACCTGAGGCTTCTTGACCTGTAGTCGGGAAACCATTGGGATGATTGTAAAACTCACATGGAGAATGCTTCCGTTTTCACGAGCTCTTTGCTTCTGCTTTTATGAAAGTTATTTTTTGAGTTGCCAGTTCAAAAAGGAAAAAAGAAATTTTTTCTTTCACAGATGCAATTTCTTTTGAAAATGAACTTGTGACTGATTTATTATGGGTGTTTCCTGTACAGCACAAAAATGCAAAGATCAAATCAGTAATGTTACTGTGACACATTCAAGATTGCCCTTTTAAAAATTATTTTGCTACATTTGTATTTTGTTTTAAAACTTTTCATCTTTGATGTTGAAAAACAATTCTAAAATAAAATTATTTTTTAAAGTAATAGGTAGTTCACTAGTCCAAAAAATGCAGTAATGTGCTTTTCATAGTACTTTTTATAACAGTGTCAGTTAATAAACTATGCATGACTTCATTGTGCAAATTTCTCATTTGGGATGCAGATAGAACAAATCTGTAAATTTAAGTAATTAAAATTGATTTTAATATTAAATGGACTAATAGCACTTCCCCCCCTTCTCATTATTATGGAGAAATCCTCTCAAACAGGAGAATGAGCATAATTGATTTTGAATTGGAACAACTGATTTAGGAACTTTGGAAGTGATCTTAGTTGACCCTTTTATTTTACTTTTGAGAAAATTGTGTCCTAGAGAGATTATCTTATCCAGTACCAATGAACCAGTAGCAGAGCAAGGATTAGAAAACTGATTTTGAAATGACGAAACCGACTCTTTAGTACATTAAGTGCCAAGGAGTTACGATTCTTCAAGTCTGTCTCCTTTTACCTCCAGAGGTTATGTGTTACATGAAACCCCCTGAGTTTTTCATGAACGTAAAATGTGAAGATTGACTAATTTCAGAGGCTTCCACTGCCAATGGAATGAAAGACCACTCTTTAACCTTGACCTCCAGGACACATCACCCCCTTCCTGTTCAGCTCTGTGCCCCGCAGCTTCTCTCTATGGAACTGTGCTACCCCCAATTTTTCAGATACACTTTTGAGTGTTTTTGCTCATTTTTCCTGCATTACTATACTACCTACCCTTTCTGATCCAGCTTTAATTTCACCTCCATAATGTTTTCTCTTGCCATGGGAGTCAGGAACACTTTCTTTAGAATCGTTCACTCTGGACCAGTTATTATCTATATTGTGTCATTATATTCATTCGTTTTGTTTCTCAGAGTGGAATCCTGTGCTTGATGGTTGGGCTCAGCACCAGAATTCAGTTTCTCTACCCTTGAAACAGACTTATCCGGGGTAGGCCTGATATTTGGAAATACATAAACAGTGTGACATTTGTCCTTCAGTCGTATTTGAGAACTGCTCATAATAAGTGTCACTGAGTAAATAACAGTGCACTTTATCAAAGAAAGCTGACACCTCACCACACCAGTCAGTCCAGTTATAAGGAAAGAGTCAAACAGCCATGCTTGCTGTTTAGAGCAGGTGTCTGTGGGCTGTCAGCTGCCCTCTGTCCCAGCCCCATCCTACAGGAACAGGCAAGGACACCACACAGGTGTGTCCTTTTCCATGCCAGGCCCATGCACCCCTGACAGGTGGACCCCAGACCCAATCCAGCCCCTGAGAAGAGATAGCTTGTTCTCACACAGGAATTCCTCCCAGTAAGGCCACACCATTTTGGTGTCTCTTAGGATGTGGTGTGGTTAGCAAGCATTGTGCCCCTATGGGAAAACGCCATCCACGGAGCCACACAGAATGTTCTACTCACAGCGTGCATAGCTCCTGGCTTAGAGCCATGAGACCAGGGCGAACAACCACTGCACTGCGAGTTTGTTTCTTGTTGGACATGCAGGACACCAATAAATTTGCAGATTACAAAACACAAATGCATCCGGGATTGAGACATTATAATTTCCGATAAAGCCCAAATCATAAAGGTAAACAAACAGTTGGACTATAGGGGCATGCTTCTGCCTAGCTCCAGGCCGGTTGCTAGTGGACAATCCGCTTGCTAATTATAGATGGATTATGTGGAGAAGAAAGACACCACAGAGAATGAAAAACGTCCAGAAAGTTACTTGTTTTTGCTTGAGAACAATATCAAGATGCCGTTTCAAGGCCAGATCCCTTTCTTTTTGTAAGTATTCCGTTAAAATCTGTCGACATTGCCAAATACAGGGAAAACCAACTAGCAGAGTTTAATACCCAGGCTGGTCTAACCCCTACTACTCCAAGTGTAAGGTGGGAACCAGCAGTAACCTGGAAGTCTGCTAAAAATGCAGTGTCTTGGGATCCCTCTAAGGCCCACTGATTCAGAATCTGCATTTTCACAGGATCCCCACGTGATCTGTCTCCAAATACAACTTGGAGAAGTACTCGAAAGGGCCCTGAGTTCTAGTTCCAGCTCTGGCACTGACTAGTTCCATGGTCCTAAATCCCACAACCTCCTTGGGCTTCATTCTCTTCATCTGAAAAGAAAATGAAACACCCTCCTGCCTCAGGCAGCTGTTATGAAACCTAAGGGGGGTAAGAGCACTTTGAAACGTTAAAAATACTTTATGCAAATAAGACACCACCAACTTTGCGCACTGCAAAACCAAAGAGATCTCTGGTTGGGTGAAGTGACTTTCTCGCTGAAAACAAAAAGGAATCATAGCCTTACATATTTGACTTGGCTGAAAGTCACTCACCGTCTCGGAATCACTTGCTATTTATAGATCTCAAATGATACTTTCACCTTTTCAAAGTTTTGCCAGCCGGGCTCGGTGGCTCAGTCTGTAATCCCGCGCCTTTGGGAGGCTGAGGTGAGTGGATTGTCTGAGCCCGCGGGTTCGAGACCCGCCTGGGCAGCGAGACCTCATCTCTACAATAAATCAAAAAAATCAGCTGGGCGTGGTAGCACATGCCTGTAATTCCAGCTACTCGGAAGGCTGAGGCGGAAGGATCGCCGGAGCCCAGCAGGTCGAGGCTGCGGTGGCCGGGAGCGGCCACTGCACTCCAGTCTGGGCGACAGAGTGAGACTCCAACTCAAAAACAAACAAACAAACAAACAAAGTTTTGCCTTCTGAATGACTTCTCGAATCGTAGAGGACAGCGAATCATATTCAGCTGTGTAGCCCTCATCATAAAATGCTTTGCCTACATCTGGTCCTCAGGGCATTTGGGAAAGCAAAAAGAAATCAGGAGGCTATTAGTCTCAAAGATTGCCCATCCATACCAGTAAGCCGTTTCAGAGGGCCTTAGGGCACCCCGTTTTATTACCTTATATCAACATTTCCATCAAGGGGGAAGTGCAGGGTTCATAAAATCTGTCCTTGAAACTCTTGAATTCCCATAAGAAAACAAAAAAAAATTTAGAGAAAGTAAATGGAATTTGATTTGATATCTTCTCTCATTTTTTTTTTTTTTTTGAGTTGGTGTCTCACTCTGTCACCCAGACTGGAGTGCAGTGGCTGCTCCCGGCCACCGCAGCCTCGATCTGCTGGGCTTTGGCGATCCTTCCGCCTCAGCCTTCCGAGAAGCTGGAATTACAGGCATGCGCTACCACGCCCGGCTGATTTTTTGATTTATTGTAGAGATGAGGTCTCGCTGCCCAGGCGGGTCTCAAACCCGCGGGCTCAGGCAATCCGCTCACCTCAGCCTCCCAAAGGCGCGGGATTACAGGCTGAGCCACCGAGCCCGGCTTCTTCTCTCATTTTTAAATAGACTTACAGAAAATTGCAAAGATAGTTCAGCAAGTTCCTATATATACTTTACTCAGCTTCCCCTAATTTTAACATTTGACATAATCATGTACATTTGTCAAAACAGAGAAATTAACAGTGGAGCAATACTTGAACTAATTTAGGACTCTATTCAGATTTCACCAGTATTCTAATTTCTCTGTCTGTTTCAGGATGCAAAGTTACCACACTGCAATTTAGCCTTCACTTTTTTTTTAATGAGCAAATTGTGCCTCACATCATATACTATACATTGGGTTGGATTTTTTTTTAGTTGGTTGGGGTCTCACTCTGTCACCCAGGCTGGAGTGCAGCGATACCATCACGGCTCACTGAAGCCCTGACCTCCTTAGACTCAGGTAATCCTCTGCCATCAGCCTCCTGAGTAGCTGAAACTACTGTGCATGCCATGACGCTAGCTAATTTTTTGCTTTTTTTTGTAGAGATGAGGTCTTGCTATGTTGCTTAGGCTGGGCTCAAACTCCTGGACTCAAGCAGTTCTCCTGCCTTGACCTTCCAAAGTGCCAGGATGACAGGCATGAATTACCATGACTGGCCTTGGATTTTTAAATATTTTATTATTATATTTTTATTGTATTTCGTCTTTTGAGTTGGAGTCTCGCTCTGTCGCTGAGGCTGGAGTGCAGTGGCACAATCATGGCCATCGCAGCCTTGATCTGCTAGGCTCAGGTGAGCATTCCACCTTAGCCCTCCAAGTAGCTGGAACCACAGACGCGTGACACCATGCCTGACTAATGTTTTAATTTATTGTAGAAACGAGATCTTACCAAGTTGTCTAGACTGCTCTCGATCCCCTGGGCTCAGACAATCCTCTTGTCTCCGCCTCCGAAAGTGCTGGGATTACAGGCATGAGCCACCGCGTCTGGTGGATTTTTAAATATTTAATTATAAAAGCCTCATATAGCTGGGCTCGGTGGCTCAGCCTGTAATCCTACTCCTTTGGGAGGCTAAGGTGAGTGGATTGCCTGAGCCTACGGGTTCAAGACCCACCTGGGCAGCAAGACCTCATCTCTACAATAAATCAAAAAATCAGCTGGGCGTGGTAGTGCATGCCTGTAATTCCAGCTACTCGGAAGGCTGAGGCGGAAGGATCGCCGGAGCCCAGCAGGTCAAGGCTGCGGTGGCCGGGAGTGGCCACTGCACTCCAGTCTGGGCGACAGAGTGAGACTCCAACTCAAAAAAAAAAAAAAAAAAAAAGCCTCATATATATTTATAAAGTAACACGAGAAATCTGCATGTCATTATGAATATGCCACAGTTAAGGTTTTTTTACTATATTTGCTTCAAATCTCTTCAAAAAATACAAATAAAATGTTACAGATAGGATAAAAATGTTCCTTATTTGCTTTCTGAAGTCACTGTAGCTATTCACTTATCTTTTTTGGTATACTTTTGCCACATATGTATAAATTTATAAACAAAACATACTCTTGTATAGTTTTAAGATTTTTTTTTTGAGTCAGAGTCTCACTCTGTTGCCCAAACTGGAGTGCAGTGGCATGCTCACAGCCACTGCAGCCTTGACCTGCTGGGCTCAGGTGATCCTCCTGCCTCAGCCTTCCAAGTAGCCAGAACTATAGCCACATGCTACCATGCCCGGCTAATTTTTTTATATATTGTAGAGACGAGGTCTCACCAAGTTGCCCAGGCTAGTCTCGACCCCTGGGCTCAGACAATCCTCTCACCTTGGCCTCCCAAATTGCTGGGATTACAGGTTTGAGCCACCATGCCTGGCCTACTTTTAAGATTTAAAGAGATATCAAATTGTACACTGTTATTTTCAGTTTTACTTTCTACTCAATATTATATTGAGGTTTCTCCAATTAAAATTCATTCATGGCTGGGCTCAGTGGCTCAGCCTGTAATCCCAGCACTTTGGGAAGCCAATGTGAGTGGATCGCCTGAGCCCGTGGGTTTGAGATCAGCCTGGGCAACTTGGCGAGAGCTCGTCTCTACAATAAATTAAAAAATTAGTCAGGCATGATGGTGTGTTCCAGCTACCTGGAAGGCTGAGGTGGAAGGATCACCTGAGCCAGCAGGTTGAGGCTGCGGTAGCCGTGAGTGTGCCACTGCACTCCAGCCTGGGCAACAGAGTGAGACTCCAAATAAAAAAAAAGAAAAAATTCATTCATTTTGGGCAACCCTCTCGGGTCCCTCCCCCACCCACTGGGAGCTTTTCTGTCCTCTCAATAAAGCCTGCTTTATAAAAAAAAAAATATTCATTTTAATTGCCATATGGAGTATATATACCATGTATAAACAAGCTACAATTGTGTATCCAGCCTCCTTCTGAGGGATGCTGCAGTTGTTTGCACTTGTTCACTGTTGCAATCTGGGCTGTAATGAATGTGAATGTTTGCTTATTGTCTCTTATAGATGCTTACAGCATCTCTATACTAGAAGTGGAACTTCTGGGGATGAAATATGCACATCTTCAAATGTATTCAGTATGGTGAAACTGCTATCCAAAAGAGGTTCTAAAGTTTTAATTTCCACCAATAATGTGCAAGAGTTCCTATTTCCTCAAGTGCTCACTAATATTTCATTTTACTAGATATTAACTTTTGCCTATCTAATAAGAAGTTAAAGTCTCAGTGTTGTTTTAATATGAATTTCTAGTCAGGCATGGTGGCTCACACTTGTAATTCCAGCACTTTGGGAGGTGGAAGTGAGAGAACTTACTGAGCCCCTGGGTTTGAGACCAGCCTGGGCAACTTGGCGAGACCTCATCTCTACAATAAATTAAACAATTAGCCAGGAGTGGTGGTGCAGCCCTGTAGTTCCAACTACTTGAAAGGCTGAGACAGAAGAAAGATTTCCATTCATATTAAGAAAAAAAAAAAACCCTCATATGTTAGTTTTTTTTTCCCCTAACCACTGGACCACCAGGGATTAGTTTAGTATTTTTTGAGGTGATTAGGTGCCACCCAGTGTTCAGTTTCTGCAACTACGAATCTTACAAATTTAAAACCAACTTCCTAAAACTGTATTTGGAAATGTGTGTGTGTGTGTGTGTGTGTGTGTGTGTGTGTGTGTGTGTGTGTGTAATGACAACATAAGATTGTGAAAAAATGTGTATGACAGCAAAACCAGAAAAAAATAGCCACACACTACTAAATTATGAAAACTGATCCATGCATTATAATGTCAAATACAGATTTCTGCCTCCCCTAAGACACTGATCAACACACAGACTAGTCAAAACTAGGAATGTATACATAAATCATGATAATTATAGGGCACAGAATTATTCAAAACATCATTTACTGGAGGTGAAATGGTTACGGCGGGAGAACCAGCAACACATTTTTCCCCCTCTTTCTCTAAACAGCAGATGTTGTGGTCTTTTATCCAAAAATTTTTCATTACAACAAAAGGACAATGTTAACATTTGACTTAAGATAATTCAGTATCATTGGTTTTTAAAGAAACATAATATTTTCCAAGAAACATTGAAAATCCATCTGCTTTTACAAACTTCACCCATTCTGATGATCTTTTAAGTCTTCATGGGTTGTGGCTATGAATCCAACTGTGCACCAATTCTTAGAAAAACCCGAATGGTAAGCTGTAGAATTCAATTTAGATATCCTCAGTGTCTTTACCGTCACTTCCAGTGGCATCAACTGGATTTTGGTATCATCTCCAGGAACAAATGCAACCTGCCTTTGATAGGAGTTTGTCCTGAAAGTTCAACATGGAACTTTAGACATCCAGATTTATTAGTAATGTAATATAAAATTATGTAACTTTGTTGTCCGGCTGTCTCGCAAGCCTAGCCATATAATGTCTGATGTCTTTTCTTTCTTTTTTTTTTTGGAGACAGTCTCTCACTTTGCTGCCAGTCTAGAGTTCAGTAGCACGATCCCAGCCTACCACAGCCTCTACCTCCTGGGCTCAAGTGATCTTTCCACCTCAGCCTCCCAAGTGACTTGGACTACAGGCATGTGCCACCATGCCCGGCTAATTTTTGTATTTTTTGTAGACATAAGGTTTTGCTATGTTGCCCAGACTGGTCTCAAACTCCTGGGCTCAAGCAATCCTTGTGTCTCGGTCTCCCAAAGTGCTGGGATTACAGGCATGAGCCACTAAACCTGGCCTGAAGTCTTAATCCACAAACTTTTTTTCAATTTCACAGCTCCAGGACTTGACCTCTTGGGCTCAAGTGATCTTTCCACCTCAGCCTCCCAAAGTGTTGTGATTACAGGCATGAGCCACCACGCCCTGCCCAATAAGCCTTTAATTGGACAGAGAAGGAGTCCTCAGCCATAAAATGAGAACTTTCTTAGATGAGTTCTGATATCTAAAGGTCCAAATTCCAAAATTTCCCCATTATCTCTATAACCCAGGGCATTCCCTGAAGCCACAGAGTCCCTTCTTCCTGTCTCACATTCTCTCTGATATCTTTACTTTTGCCTCACCAGCTTGAAGGGCAATAGAATCAAACCCCATGCTTGAATCCTGACGTGGACAAAAACATACTCAGTGTTTGGCCTTCTCTGTAGGTGGATGAAACGAGCGTATTGTAGGAAGTGGAAACCAGCATGCAGGAAAGAAGTGAGATTTGGTTGAGAGAAAACAGAACTTCCTGGCTTGAGAGAAGACAATTCCAAAGTTTCATTTTTTCCCCCTGAGCTCTGAGATATGAACAGAAATGACTTGAAGAGAATGAAACCAAACAAACAAAAACTAGCATCCCTAGAGAGCAGCAGGGCTCAGGGCAAAGAAATGTCAACATCTGGGGTCTCTTCTTCCCCCCCATTTACCTCCCCCTCCTTTCTCTCCCTACAATTTTATCTGGTTGAAATCAGTGATAAGTGAATTGAAGACGGGCATGTCCAGGAAAAGTTAAAATACAGATTACAGGGCCCCAGAGAACAGGAGAGAAGCATTATGACCCAGTTTGCTTTAGTCATGGGGAAGCTCTCAAGCTAATTAGACTGTTGGGATGGTGCTTTTTATTTATCTATAAAACTTTCTTATTGTGGTTTAACTTACATAGTAAAGTGAACAGACATTCAATGTACAACTGAATGAATTTTTTTACATCTATAGGCTCACACAAACACGCTCACTAGCATATCCACCTTCTAGATCAAGATGGTAGAGTATTTCCAGTTCCTCGAAAGGCTGCCTTTGTGTCTGCTACCAGGCAATACCCCTAAAGGTAACAACTGCTGGCCTCTGTTGACACTGAATGATTTTTGCCTGTTTTTTTTTTTTTTTTGCTTGTTTGTTTTGAATTGGAGTCTCTGTTGCCCAGGCTGGAGTGTAGTGGCACAATCACAGCTCACTGCAACCTCGACCTCCTGGGCTCAGGTGGTCCTTCCCCCACAGCCCCCAAGGAGCTGGGACTACAGGAGTGTGCCACCACACTGGCTAATTTTTTTATTTTTTGTAGAGATGAGGTCTTGCTATGTTTCCCAGGCAGGTCTTGAACTGCTGGGCTCAAACCTTGACCTCCCACCTTGACCTCCCAAAATGCTGGGAATACAGGCATGAGCCATTGCACTTGGCCTTGATGCATTAAATTTTGATAATGTCTACCTTTTCTACTTTTTCTTTTGCTGTTTGTACTTTTGGTGTTGTATCTAAGAAACCCAAGGCCACAGATTTATGCTTATGGTTTTTTTTCTAAGAGTTTTATAGTTTTAGCTCTTACATTTAAGTCTTTAATACATTTTTGAGTTAATTTTTTATATGTTGTAAGGTAGGGGGTCAAACTTCATTATTTTGGCATGTGGGTATTCAGTTGCCTCAGAATCACTGGTTGAAGACTATTTTTTTTCCACATTGAATTGTCGTGGTACTCTGTCAAAAATCAACTGACCATCATTGTGAGGGTTTGTTTCTGGTCTCTCACTCCAATCTATTGATGTGTCCAGACTAATGCCAATATCACACTGTTTTGATTACTGTAGATTTGTTGTAAGTTTTAAAATTGGGAATTTTGAATTGTCCACCTTTATTCTTTATCAAGATTGCTTTGGCTATTCTGGGTCCCTTGCAATTCCTAAAAATTTTTCAATTTCTGCAAAGAAGTCAGCTAGTATTTTGACAGCGATTGCATTGAATCCATAGGTCAGCTTGGAGAAACACTGCCATTTGAACAATATTAAATCTTCCAATCCATGAAAATAGGATGCTTTCCATTTGATTGGGTTTCCTTTCATTTTTTAAACAGTATTACGTATTTTCAGAGTACACATTTTAAATTTTTGTTAAGTTTGCTCCTGAGTATTTTTAACATTTTTGATGTTATTCTAAATGAAATTGTTTTTTCTTTTTCTTTTCTTTTCTTTTTAGTTGGAATCTCATTCTGTCATCCAGGCTGGAGTGCAGTGGCATGCTCGTGGCCACTGCAGCCTTGACCTGCTGGGCTCAGGTGATCTTTCCGCCTCAGTCCTCCAAGTAACTGGAACCACAGGCATGCACAACCACCCCCGGCTAGTTTTTTGATTTATTGTAGAGACGAGGTCTCACCACATTGCTCAAGCTAGAAAGGGGAGGGGAGAGAGAAGATAGCCAGAGGTTGATTGACAGATACAAAAGTGCAGCTAGGTAGGAGGAATAAGCTCTAGTGTTCTATAGCACTCTATGGTGACTGTAATAAGCAACTTATTGTATATTTTCAAATAGCTAGAAGAGCAGATCTTACATGTTCTCAACACAAGGCCAGGCACTGGTCCTGAGCTCAGGCAACCCTCTCACCTCTGCCTCCCAAAGTGCTGGGATTATAGATGTGAGCCACTACGCCTGGTCAAATTTTTTTTTCAATTTTATTTTTTGTTGTCTTACTGTGACTCTATAGAAATACAATTTATTTGTATATTAATCTTGTGTTCTGCTACTTTACTGAACTTTCTTTTTTTTTGTTTGAGTTGGGGTCTCACTCTGTCACCCAGGCTGAAGTGCAAAGGTACAATCACGGCTCACCATAACCTCTGCCTCCTGGGCTCAGGCAATCCTTCCATCACAGACTCCTAAATTGCTGGGAATACAGTCATGTGACACCACACCTTGCTAATTTTTAAATTTTTTTGGTGATACAGGTCTCATTATGTTACCTAGGCTGGTCTCAAATTCCTGGGCTCAAGCAATTCTCCCACCTTGTCTGTGAACTTTTAAAATTAGTTCTAATGGGTTTTTAGTGGAGTCCTTGGCATTTTCTACCAACAAGATCATATTATCTGCAAATACATACAATTTTACTTCTTTCCAATCTGTTTGCCTTTTATTTCTTGCCTGACTTCTTTGGCTAGAACTTTCAGTGTAGTGTTGAATAAAAGTGTCAATTTTTGTTTCATTCCTGATCATGGGAAAATAGCATTGGTCTTTCACCGCTAAGAATGATATTAGCGATGGATATTTTTATCAGGTTGATGAAATTTACCAGGTTGATGAAATTCATATTTTGTCACCATGGTTTGTTTTTCATCAACTTTAGCTTGCTGAAGGAAGTTCTCTTCTATTCCTAGTTCAATGACTGTTTTAGTTATGAACATTCCTGTACATTATTTTTTGCTGACTTTGGGTATACATTAAGTTCTCATTTCTGTTGTATATATAACAAGGACTGGAAAGACTGAGTCATTGGGTGTGTGTAAGTTTAGCTTTAGTAGACACTGTCAAACAGTCTTCTAAGGGGCTTGTACTAATTAACACTTCTTCCAGCATCATATGAGGATTCTGTTTTCCCACCAAAGCAACAATGAGAGTGGTGAATCTAGGTTACGGTTGCCTTTGTCAAGGTATGGGAACCACTGCCCACAGCCGTAGTGCTGGGCATATAGGAGCTGGTTTTTTTTTTTTTTTTTGAATTAGAGTCTCACTCTGTTGCCTAGGCTGGAGAGCAGTAGCACGCTCACGATCACCCTAGCGTCGACCTGCTAGGATCAGGCGATCCTTCCGCCTGTCTTTCAAGTAGCTGGAACTACAGGCACTCACCACCCTGTCCAGCTAATTTTTTTGATTTATTGTAGTGATGAGGTCTTACCAAGTTGCCCAGGCTGTTCTCGAACCCATGGGTTCAGATGATCCTCCCACTTGGTTTCCCAAAGTGCTGGGATTATAGGGATGAGCTACCGTGCCGGCTCTGTGTGTGTTTTTAAACATTTATTCGTTGATATATTTGCAACGTATTTCCATGCATGGCACTTAGTAGAGATTTAGTTTTCTTTTTCTCTAATGTGGAAAGAATATACAACAGTCTGTGATTTTTCATCAACATTGACAGGGGTTATGTTAATCTTTGTACTCATTGATTATTAAGAGATTATTAACAGATTTGAAAGGAGAAGTTGTACATTTTTATTTTTCTTCCAGCATAATACTTGTTGTGGTCATACTTATTTACTTAAGTAGGAAATTTGGAAACTATGAAAATATTTAAAAATCTAAAATCAAAATGGGGTAACTACGTTTGTCTGTATTCTAGTCCAGTCTCAGCCCTAGCGCCACTCCTATGTATTATACATGCACATTGTGGTAGTTTTCCATGGTCACGGTTTTGTCTCTTATTTCCTGTGAGCAGGCAAATTGGTAAGCACAGGGCTCCTGCCCACCTCCATTTAAGTTCCTGAAATTGTGAACAATCTTGGTTAGCAAAAAATATCATGGAGTTAAAAGAGATCTTGGTGATTTTTTTCTTATTTTTTTTGACTGTGCACAGAATTGTACCAGCAACATTCCGGAAAAACTCTGTTCTGTAAAATGTCCACTATCTCCCTCTAGAACATTTGCATTCACCCCAAATCTCTCAGACGAAACTTAAGCTTATTTCTTCTTGTCTCATTCTCAGATCTAAAAGGCAGTAGCTGCTCATTACCTCTCATGGGGCATCCTGGCATATACTTCCAGACTTTAGCTACTTTCAAAGGGTCAGAGAGGCACAGTGTCTTCCTATCTGAAGGACAGCCCTGGTGTCCTGAATTGACAAGGAGCTTTTTCTTATTAAATTCATTTCTCCTTGTCTGTTGACAGAACGTTGTTTAGTTCAGCACTTATGAAAACAGATGCTGAGGCAGACTACCTAGGTTTTATTTTTGGGTGACCTCAAGCACATAAATCACTCTTTTGGGCTTCAGTTTTCCCTCAGCAAAAATAAAAACATTATTAGTTCATTAATAGCCACTGTCCAGTAGGACCATTTTTAGTATAAAGGAAAAAAGTTCAATAAGACTATTTTTAGACTCAAATCTTTAAAAAAAAAGTGTCTTTATGCGGCACTTTGGCTTTCTGAACTATTATTATTATTTTTTGGCATTTCCTTTTTCGTAATTATGGTAAAATACACATAACATAAAATCAATCATTTTAAACTTTTAAAATTCATCTTTTTAATTATTTTAATTGATATATAGCAATTGTACACATTTCTGGGGTACAGTGTGATATTTCCATACATGTATCCAATGTGTAATCACAAATAAAAGTAATTAGCATATTCATCACCTTAAACATTTATGATTTCTTTGTGTTGAGAATAGTTATTTATTTTTATAGACAGGGTCTCACTCTGTCATTTAGGCTGCAGTGCAGTAGTACAATCATAGCTCACTGCAGTCTTGAACTTCTGGCTCAAGTGATCCTCCTACTTCAGCCTCTTTGGTAGCTAGGACCACAGGTGCACACTATATGCCTAGCTATTATTTTATCCAATTTTTTTTTTTTGTAGTCATGGGGCCTTACTATATTGGTCTCAAACGCCTGGCCTCAAACAATCTCCCACCATGGCCTCCCGAAGTGCTGGGATTACAGGCATTAGCTCCCATGCCTGGCCTTGTGTTGAGAACATGCAAGATCTGTTCCTCTAGCTACTTGAAAATATACAATAAGTTACTTATTACAATCACCTTAGAGTGCTATAGAACACTAGAGCTTATTCTTCCTACCTAGCTGCACTTTTGTATCTGTCAATCAACCTCTGGCTAACTTCCCTCACCCCTCCCCTTTCCAGCCTCTAATAATCCCAATTCTCCTGTCTACTTTTTTTAAAGATTCCACATATGAATGAGAACATGCAATATATTATCTTTCTGTGCCTGGCTTATTTCATTTAATATCATGTCCTTTAAGCTCATTCATATTGTCATGAATGGCAGATTTTATTCTTTTTTCAAAAATCACTAAAGAGTATTCTATTGTATATCTATCCCACGTTTAAAAAAATCTATTCATCTGTTGATGGGCACATACATAATTCCATATTTTTGTCATTGTGAACAGTGCTGCAATAAACACAAGAGTGCAGATACCTCTTTGACATTCTGATTTCCTTTCCTTTGGATAAATACCCAGAAGTGGGATTGCTGAATCATGTGGTGGTTCTATTTGTAGTTTTTTGAGAAACATCCGTAATCTTTTCTATAATAACTGTACTGAGTTACATTCCCATCAACATGTATAAGAATTCCCTTTTCTCCTCATCCTCACCAGCATTTGTTACTTTTTGTAAAAGTCATTGTAACTAGGAAATATCTTTTTTTTTTTTTTGAGTTGGAGTCTCACTCCTTGACCTGCTGGGCTCAGATGATCCTTCCACCTCAGCCTTCCAAGTAGCTGGAACTACAGGTACACGCCACCACGCCTAGCTAATTTTTTGGTTTATTGTAGAGATGAGATTTCCCCAAGTTGCCCAGGCTGGTCTTGAACCCATGGGCTCAGGCAATCCTCTCACCTTGGACTCCCAGAGTACTAGGATTATAGGTGTAAGCCACCATGCCCAGTTCCTTCCTCTTATTGCCAAGTAGCATTCCGTCGGATGGCTATGCCACATTTTATTTATCTACTCACCAGTTGGCACTTGGTTTCATTCTACTTTTAACTATCATGAATGATACTATTATAAACATCTGCATACAAGTCTTTGATGAGCATGTATTATTATTATTATTTTTTGAGTTGGAGTCTCACTCTGTCACCCAGGCTGGAGTGCAGCGAGTGGTACCCTCATGACCACTGAACCCTCCACCTGCTGGGCTCAGGTGATCCTTCTGCCTCAGCCTTCCAAGTAGCTGGAACTACAGGCATGCACCACCACGCCCAGCTAATTTTTCAATTTATTGTAGAGATGAGGTCTCGCCAAGTTGCCCAGGCTGGTCTTGAATTCATGGACTCAGGCAATCCTTTTACCTTGGCCTCCCAAAATGCTAGGATTATAGATGTGAGCCACTGTGCCTGGCCTATAAGTCTTCCTTTGAGAAGTTCTTATCAGTTGGTCATTTTAAAATTGGATTACTTGTGTTTTTGTTGTTGAGTTCATTAAGTTCCTTTTATATTCTGGATATTAATTCCTTGTAGGATGAATAGTTTGCAAATATTTTCTCCCACTCTACAGGTTGTCTTTTCACTCTGTTGATTTTTTCTTTTGCTGTGCAGAGCTTTTCAGTTTGTTATCCCATTTGTCTATTTTTGCTTTTGTTGCCTGTGCTTTTGAGGTCTTCTCCGTAAAAATCATTGCCCAGACCAATGTCCTGAAATGTTTCTCCTGTTTTCTTCTAGTAGTCTAGTAGTTTTGGGTCTTATATTTAAGTCTATAGTCTATTTTGAGTTGATTTTTTTATATTGTGAGTGATAGAGGTCTAGTTTCATTTTTTTTTTTTTTTTTTTTGCTTTATGTATATCCAGTTTTCCCCGGCATCATTTATTTATTTTTTCTTTTAATTTTTTTTTTTAATTTTAACGATATGTGGTACAATTCAGGGTTAGGTATACAAATGTTCATTATGCAGGTACCCTTGTTAATGAGGTGTGCCCCCTCTTCCCCAGGCAGATTCCCACTTCCCTGCCCCCCTCCCGGCAGTTTCCCACTACTACCACTCTTTTATGGTATTATGATAATTGTTTGAGGTCCACTTCTGAGTGAGAACATGTGATACTCAGTTCTTTGTTTCTGTGAAAGATCACTCAGTATTATAGACTCTAAGTCCATCCAGGTTGCTGTGAATTTCATCATTTTGTTCTTCTTAGTGGATGCGTAATATTCCAGCATGAATACATACTACATTTAAAAACTCCAGTCCTCTTCTGATGGGCAGCACGGTGGGTTCCATGTTCTTGCTACTGTGAACAATGTGGCAATAAACATGCATGTGCAGGTATCTTTTTCATAGTGTGATTTGAGTTCTTCCAGATACATTCCCAGTAGGAGGATTGTGGGGTCATATGGAAGGTTAATTTTTAGATCTTTTAGGAATCACCAAACTGTTTTCCACAGAAGTTGTACTAGTTTACACACCCACCAACAGTGTAGAAGCGTTCCCTTTTCTCCACATCCTTTCCAGCATCTGTTGTTTTTTGAGTTATTGATGACAGCCATCCTGAATGGAGTTAGGTGGTATCTCAGTGTGGTTTTAATTTGCGTTTCTTTGATGACTAGTAAGACTGAGCATTTTTTCATGTATCTGTTGGCTGCTGGTACGTCTTCTTTTGAGAACTGTCTATTCATATCTTTAGCCACCTTGTAATGGGGCTGTTTGTTTTCTTCTTTTCGGCACGTTTGAGTTCCTTGTAAATCCTAGATGTTAGGCCTTTGCCAGATATACAGTTGGCAATATTTTTTCCCAATCTATGGGCTGTCTCCTCGCTCTCTTGATGGTTTCTTTTGCTTTGTAGAAGCTTGTCAGTTTGATGAGGTCTCACTTGTCTGTCTTATCTCTTATTGCATGGGTGCTGGGATTTTGATCAGGAATTGGTTGCCAGTTCCAATTTCTATAAGGGTGTCTCCTGCATTTTCTGAGGTTCTTATAGTTTGAGGTTTTACATTTTGGTCTTTGATCAATTTAGAGTTTATTTTTGTGTATCGTGATAGATAGGGATCTTGTTTTAATCATCTGCATGTGGTCAGTCAGTTTTCCCGGCACCATTTACTGAATAGGTTCTCCTTTCCCCATTCGGTGTTGGAGGCTTTGTTGAAGATGAGTTGTTTGAGAAATTGAAGTTTTGCTTCTGGAGTCTCTATCTTTTTCCATTGATCTATATGCCTGTTCTTGTAACAATACCAGGCTGTTTTTATTATTGTAGCTTTATAATAGAGTTTAAAGTCTAGGAATGTGATATCTCCTGCCTTGGTTTTTTGTTTTTTTGTTTTTGCTTTTTTGCTGAGGATTCTTTTGGTGATTTGTGGTCATTTATGTTTCCATATGAATTTCTGTCTTGTTATTTCCAGGTCTGAGAAGAATGCTGTTGGCAATTTAATGGGTATTATGTTAAATCTGTAGATTGCCTTGGGTAGGATGAATATCTTAACAATGTTGATTCTTCCAATTCATGAGCATGGAATATGTTTTCATTTGTTTGTGTCATCTTTGGTTTCTTTGAGCAGTGTTTTGCAGTTTTCCTTATAAAGATCTTTCACGTCTCCAGTCAGGAAGATGCCAAGGTATTTGATTTTTCTTCTATTGTGAATGGGATTGTGTTTTTTATTTGTGTTTCTGTTCGTTTGTTGTTGGTGTATAGAAACGTGACTGTCTTTTGCACATTGATTTTATACCCTGAGACTTTGCCAAAGTCCTTTATCAGTACAAGGAGATTTCTGACAGATTCTCTTGGGTTTTTGAGAATCTGCATGTCGTCTGCAAAGAGTGATAACTTGACTTCCTCTTTTCCTATTTGATCTCCTTTTATCTGATTGCTTTAGCTAGGACTTCCAAAACTGTGTTGAAAAGAAGGAGGGGTGAGAGTGGGCATCCTGGTCTTGCTTCGGTTTTCAGTGGAAATGTTCCCAATTTCTGTCTGTTTAGCAGTATGCACAGCATCATTTATTGGAGAGACTGTCCTTTCTCCAGTGAATTTCTTGACACCTTTGTTGAAAATGAATTGATTGTCAATATGTTGATTTACTTCTAGGTTCTCTATTCTATTTTATTGGTCTATGTGTCTGTCTCTATACCAGTACCCTGCTGTTTTGGTGACTATAGTTTTGCAGTATATTTTGAAGTCAGGTAAAGTGAGGCTTCCGGTTTTGATTTTTTTTGCTCAGTATTTCTTTGGCTGTTTGAGGTCTTTTGTAATTCCATATAACTTGTAAGAATTGTTTTTTCTACTTCTGTGAAGATTGTCATTAGTATTTTGACAGGAACGGAACTGAATTTGTAGATTGCTTTTAGTAGTCATTTTCACAAAATTACTTCTAATCCATGAATGTGGGATGTCTGGTCCATTTCATGTGTTCTCTTCAATTTCTTTCATCGGTGTTCTGTAGTTTCTGTTGTAGAGGTCTTTCATTTCAAATTTATTCCTAGGCATCTTATTTTTTATTTTTTTGTAGTTGTTGTAAATGGGATTGATTTCTTTTTCTGCTAGTTCATTATTTGTGTATAGAAATGCACTGACTTTTGTATGTTGACATTGCATCCTGCAACTTTATGGAATTTATCAGTTCTAAGGGGTTTTTTTTTTTTTTAATAAGAAAATGCCATCTGCAAAGACGGACAATTTGACTTCCCTTTTGCTTTTTTTTTGAGTCGGTATCTCACTCTGGCCCAGGCTGGAGGGCATGGTACACTCATGGCCACCCAGCGTTGACCTGCTGGGCTCCGGTGATCCTTCCACCTAAGCCTTCCAAGTAGCTGGAACTACAGATGCATGCTACCACACCCGGCTATTTTTTTTTTTTTTCATTTGTTGTAGAGATAAGGTCTCACCAAATTACCTGGGTTAATCTCGAACCTGCAGGCTCCAGCAATCCACCTGCCTCGACCTCCCAAAGTGCTGGGACCACAGGCTGAGCTACCGAGCCCAGCCTTTTTTTAAAAATAGGAGTCTCACTCTGTCACCCAAGCTGGAGTGCAGTGGCACAATCACAATTGACCTCAGCCTTGGACTCCTAGGCTCAGGCAATTCTTCCACTTCAGCCTTCTGAGTAGCCAGGACTACAGGTGTGCATGACCATGCCCAGCTAATTTTTTTGATTTTTTTTGTAGAGTTGAGGTCTCGCTATGTTGCCCAGGCTGGTTTCAAACTCCTGGGCTCAAGCAATCCTCCTGCCTTGACTTCCCAAAGTGCTGGGATTATAAGCATGACCACACTCAGCCCTTCTTTTCTAATTTGAATGCCTTTTATTTATTTTTCTTGCATAACTGTTCTGGCTAGGACTTACAGTACTATGTTGAATAATAGTGGTGAAAGCAGGCATCTTATTTTGGTTCCCATTCTTAGAGGAGAATGGCATTCAGCTTTTCCCCATTTAGTATGATGTTAGCTGTGGGTTTGTCATATATATGACCTTAATTATTTTTGGGTATGTTTCTTTTTTTTTTTTTTTTGAGTTGGATTCTCACTCTGTCACCCAAACTAGAGTGCAGTGGCTGCTCCCGGTCACCGCAGCCTCGACCTGCTGGGCTCCGGCGATCCTTCTGCCTCATTCTTCCAAGCAGCTGGAACTACAGGTGCGCGCTACCATGCCTGGCTAATTTTTGATGTATTGTAGAGATGAGGTCTCGGCAAGTTGCCCAGGTGGGTCTCGAACCTGCGGGCTCAGGCAATCCACTCACCTCAGCCTCCCAAAGGCACGGGATTACAGGCTGAGCCACCGAGCCCAGCTAGGTATGTTTCTTATAAGTCTAATTTGTTGAGAGTTTTTATCATTAAGGGATGCTGAATTTTATGAAATGCACATTTTCTGGTGAGATGATCATTTTCATCCTTTATTCTGTTGATGTGAAGTATGACATTTATTGATTTGCATGTTTTGAACTATCCTTGCATCCCTGGAATGAATCCCTCTTGATCATGGTGCAATGATGTATTCTTATATTTGGTTTGCTAGTATTTTGTTGAGAATTTTTGTATCTGTTTATCAGATATATTGATGCATGGTTTTCTTTTTTTTAATTGTTTCTTTGTCTGGTTTTGGTATCAGAGTATTGCTAACTTGGTAGAATGAATTGTGAAGAATTCCTTCCTCTTCAATTTGTTGGAATAGTTTGAGAAATATTGGTGTTAGTTATTCTTTATAAGTTTGGTAGAATTCAGCAGCAAGGCTATCCAATCCTGGGCTTTGCTTCAATGGGAGACTTTTTTAAAAAAATTGATTCAATGTTATTACTTGTAATTGGTCTATTCTGTTCCTCTTAGTTCAATCTTGATAGGTTGTATGGATTCAGGAATTTACCCATTTCCACTAGATTTTTCAATTTGTTGATTTTTAGTTATTTATAATAGACAATAATCCTTTTTATTTCTGTGATATCAGTTGTAATTTCTCCTTTTTAATTTCTGATTGTGTTTACTTTGGTTCTTTTAATTTTTTTCTTGTTTGGTCTAGCTGGTATTTAATTGATATTGTTTATCTTTTCAAGAAACTTTGTATTTTGTTGATTTTTTATATTTGTTTAGTCTCAATTTAGTTTGTTTCTGCTCTTAGTTTTGTTCTTTATTTCTTTCTACTTATTTAGGGTTTGATTTCTTCTTGATTTCTAGTTCTTTGAAATGCATTATTAGGGTATTCATTTGAAATATTTCTTTTTTTTTTGGTATATAGGCATTTATTGCTATAAACTTTCCTCATAATACTGCTTTTTGCCATACTATTTCCATTTGTTTTAAGGTATTTTAATATTTTATTTTATTTTATTTTGAGGTGGAGTCTCACGGTGTCGCCCAGGCTGGAGTGCAGTAGCATGCACGCTCATGGTCACCCCAGCGTCGACCTGCTGGGCTCGGGCAATTCTCCTGCCTCAGCCTTCCAAGTAGCTGGAACTACAGGCGCACACTACCATGCCTGGCTAATTTTTTGATTTATTGTAGAGACGAGGTCTCACCAAGTTTCTCGGGCTGGTCTTGAACCCACAGGCTCAAGCAATTCACTCACCTTGGGCTCCCAAAGTGCTGGGATTGCAGACTGAGCCACCAAGCCCGGCCTAAATTTTTATTTTTAATTTCTTTGTAGATACATTGGTTTTTCAGAAGCATGTAGTTTAATTTCCACATGTTTGTACAATTTCAAAGTTTCCTCTTATTACTGATTTCAGCTTTGTTCTATCTATCAGAAAGGATACTTGATATGCTTTCAATTATTTAAAGTTTGTTGAGACTTGTTTTATAGCCTAACATGTAGTCTATCCTTGAAAATGCTCCATGTGCTGATTTTTAAAAAATGTCTTCTGTAACTGTTAAATGAAATGTTCTGTAAATCTCTATTAGGTCTATTTGTTCTTAAGTTCAATATTTCCTTTTTGATTTTCTGTCTAGATGATCTATCCAATGCTGAAAGTGGGCTACTGAATTCCCCAATTGTTATTGTATTAGAGTTTATCTCTCCTTTTACTTCTAATATTTGCTTTATGTATCTGGGTGTTTCAATGTTGAGTGCATATATATTTATAATTGTCATATTCTCTGGTTGAAGTGATTCTTTTGTCATGATACAATGACTTACTTTTCTCTTTTTACAGTTTTTTTTTAACTTAAAATGTGTTTATGTGATATAAGTATAGCTACTCCTGCTTGCTCTTGGTTTCTGTTTGCATGAAATATCTTTTTCTATTCCTTCACTTTCAGTCTATATATGTTTTCAAGATGAAGTGAGTTTCTTGTAGGCAGTGTATAACTGAGTCATGTTTTTTAATCCATTTGGCCAGTCTATATATTTTAAGTTGATCATTTAATTGGTTTATACTCAGGTTATTATTGATAGATAATACAGGAGTTACTCCTGTCATTTAAAAAATTGTTTTCTGGTTGTTTTGTATGTCCTTTATCCTATATACTTGCATTGATGTCAGTGCATCTAGTGGAACAATCACCTCTTCCAAACTGTCTAGAGTGGCTTTTGTAGACAAAGACTTTCACCTGCAATTGGGTCTTAATGCGCTGTTCTTTATTCTTCTCTTATTGTTTATTATTGAGGTTTGGTGGTTTTCTGTAGTGATAAGGTTGAGTTTTTTCTCTTTTTCCTTGTGTATCTGATATACCAGTGAGTTGTATACTTTTGCACGTTTTCATGATGGCGATTGTTTTCTTTTTGCTTACAGATGTGGGACTCCCTTGAGCATTTCTTGTAAGGTTGGTCTAATGGTGATGAATTTCCTTAATTTTTGTTTGTCTGGGAAATACTTTATTTCTCTCTCATTTTTGAAAGATAGCTCTGCTAGGTACAGTATTCTTAGCCAACAAATTTTTTTTCTTTTAGCAGTTTGACGATATTGTCTTATTCTCTCCTGGCCTGTAAGGCTTCTGCTCAGAAATCTGCTGTTAGTCAAATGGAGGTTCCCTTATATGTGACTTGTCAGTTTCCTCTTGTTTTTAGAACTTTTTTTGTTGTAACTTTTGACAACTTTACCATAATATGCCTTGGGGAGGGTCTTTTTGGGTTGAATCTGTTTGGAAACCTAGTTCCCTGGATCTAGATAACCATATCTTTTCCAAGACTTGGAAGATTTTCAGCTATTATTATTATTATTTATTTATTTTTAATTTTTTAATGCTGAGTTAAGTAATAAGAATATAACTCTTCATGGACCATTATTTTAGTAAATAGATTTTTTATGCCTTTATCTTTTCTCCTGTCATTCCCATCATACAATTATTTCTTCATTTAATGGTGTTCCATAAGTCTTGCAGATTTTCATCACTGTTTTTTCATCCTTTCTTTTTTCTCTTTAAAGATTTTATTTTTTATTTTAAAGATGTGGGGTACAATTCAGGGTTAGGTATACAAATATTGATTATGTAGGTACCCTTGTTAATGAGGTGTGCTCCTCCCTCTCCCAGCAGTTTCCCTCAACTGCCAATCCTGCCCCCACTCCCTGGGCAGTTTTCCACTACTGCCAATCCCTTTCTTATAGTGTTATGATAATTGTTCAAGGTCCACTTATGAGTGAGAACATATGGTTCTCTGTTTTTTGTTTCTGTGACAGATCACTGAGTATGTTCAACTCTAAATTCATCCAAGGTGCTGTGAAGTCCATATGTTTGTCCTTCTTTATGGCTGCATACTATTCCATTGTGTATTTGTACCACGTTTTAAAAAATCCAGTTCAGTTCCAATGGGCATAATGGTTGGTTCCATGTTTTTGCTATTGTGAATAGAGCTGCAACAAACATATGTGTGCAGGTATCTTTTTTGTAGAATGATTTGAGTTCCTCCGGTTATATTCCCAATAGAGGAATTGCTGGGTCATAAGGAAGATCAATTTCCAGTTCTTTCAGAAATCATCACACTGTCTTCCAAAGAGGTTGAACTAGTCTGCATTCCCACCAGCAGTGTAGAAGCATTTCCTTTTCTCTGCATCCTTGCCAGCATCTGTTGTTGTTTGTTTTATTAATGATGGCCATTCTTACTGGAGTTAGGTGGTATCTCAATGTGGTTTTGATTTGCATTTCTCTGATGATTAGTGAGGCTAAGCATTTTTTCATGTGTCTGTTGGCTGCCATGTCTTTTGCCCACTTTTTAATGGGGCTATTTATCTTTTTCCTTTCGGCATGTTTGAGTTCCTTGTAGATCCTAGATGTTAGGTTTTTGTCAGATATACAGTTGGCAAATATTTTTTTCCCAATCTGTGGGCTGTCTCCCTACTCTCTTGATGGTTTCTTTTGCTTTGCAGAAGCTTGTCAGTTTGATGAAGTCCCACTTGTCTATCTTATTTCTAACTAGATAATTACAAATGATCTATCTTCAAGTTCAGATATTCTTTCTTCTGCTTGATTAAGTCTGCTGTTTATGCTACCTATTTTATTTTTTATCTCATTCATTAAATTATATAGCTGCAAGATCTGTTTGGTTCTTTTTGTTCAATTTCTCATTCATATCATGAATAGTTTTCTTGATTTTGTTGAACATTTTAATTTGTATTTTCTTGTGTCTTATTGAGTTTCCTTAGGATTATTATTTTAAATTTTTTTTCTGCACATGGGTTGATTTCCTTTTTCCCTGAGATTTATTACAACAGAGTTCTTTTCCTTTGATAGTGCCATGTTTCCTTGCTTTTTCATGTTTCTTGTGTCCCTGCATTGATGTCTGTGCATCTAGTGGAACAATCACTTCTTCCAAACTATCTAGAGTGGCTTTGTAAACAAAGAGTTACACCTGTAGTTGGGTGTTAATGTACTGATTGGGAAGGGTATAATGACTCTGTTTCCTAGTACATCAAGTGGTAGAATCTCTGTTCAGCCTCTTCACCTGTGTTCAACATCAGCAATAACTGTGGGCACCTCAGTGGCCTAGGTTGTAGAAGTTTCTTGCAGTAACCATGGTGGTGTATATTATTTTATTTTGTTTATTCAATTATTTACTTGTTTGTTTTTAAAGACAGGGTCTCATGTTCTGGACACAAATGATCTTCCTGTCTCAGCCACTCAAGCACCTAGGAATACTGGTGTGCACCACCACGCCTGACTAATTTTTAAAACTTTTTGTAAAGACTTGATCTTGTTATGTTTCCCAGGCTTGTCTTGAACTCTTGGCCTCCCAAAGTGCTGGAATTACTGGTGTGAGTCACTGCACCCAGGAGTGTAGGTTGCTGATAACCTCCATGACAAGGGCTTTTGGGGTCCTTCTATTTTCACGGGGACATAATGAGGAAACAGTCAAAGTGATTCTTTTGGGTGTCAGGTCTGACATGGCCTGTAAACAGCCATAGTGGAGTTCCAGGTACAGGTGCTCAGAGCAACCATGAGACTAAGGTCCTAGGCTCAGGGTTTCATGAACCTATTCTAGCCCCTGAGTCTTGGGGTGCAGATTCACTCTCTGTGGCCAGGTTGAATGGAGATTGCCCACAGAGCCAGGATCTGTGACTCTGGGGCATCTCCTGGCAGCTCAGGCCCAGGGGCCAGGTAGTAGCTGTGATCCTACTCCTGGGGGCCCAGGATACGGAAGAAGGGTGCTCTGGAGATTTGGACCTAGGGAACAGGGTAGGCTATAATTTGGAAAGTTGAGCCAGTAGGACTCAGTGCAACTTGGGTGCCAGGGAATTAGGAACCATGTAGTGGTAACTCTAGGCCCTGGAATGGTGGGGCTCAGCAGGACCCCAAACTTTTCAGAGGTGCCAACTACCCCAGAATGTTGGAGCAGGGCTGTGGTTTGGGCACTAGGGGGCAGGAAGCAACACAGCAACGACTTCACTCCCTGGGAAAGGGGTGTCTCAGCAGCTTAGACTCTAGGAGGCTAGTCCACTTCCAGGGAATCAGGGTACTTGAATTCTTTGGGCTGTAGAGCAGGGTTTCTCAGCTCAGCCACTCCATCTTCCTGGAATTTGGGCTATTACATCAGCTCAGCCCCAGGGTATACAACTGCCCTGTTTAGCCAAGACACTGATTCTCCGGAGGCGATGGGCCACTGCAGACCAAGGGTGGGGGTGCGTGACTGTTCTGGATGGCCAGGCACCATTCCCCTGGGACGCTGGCCACCATTTCAGTTTAGGTACTGGAGGGCATGACCGTTCTGGGCGGTCAAGGCACCGTTTTTTCGGGAGGTAGGGCACTGCTTCAACGTAGGAACTTGGAGGTGTGACCGTTCTGGGCGGCCAAGGCTGCGTTTCCCCTGGATGGCTGTGTCAGCTCCAGCGCAGGGGGCCAGCAGTACGAGGAGAGGCAAGGGGCGTATGGGGCGGCTCCATCAAAGCACTGTTTCCCTGGGAGGCAGCGTCCTGTGGGGCTGGCACGGCAGCAGCAACTGGGAGGGGCTTTGGGAATAGCTCCGCCAAGGCACCAGTGACCGGGAGAGGCCAGGCGCTGCCGGGACTACAGGAGGTGGGTGGGATAGCTCAGTTTCCCCAGGAGGGGGTGCACCGCTTTAGCTCCATTCCTAGGGGCGGGGCGCAGCAGCAGCGACTGCGATGGGTGGATGCGGCAGCTCCAGGAGGACGTCCCTTCCCCTGGAGGAAGGGTGCGACCTCAGCTCCAGTCCGAGGGGCGGGGCACAGCCACAACCGGGAGAGGTGGTTCTGCTCGTGTCGTTTCCCCAGGAGGGACTGCAGCCTTGGCCCCGTGGGGAAGGGTGTGACTGCTGCTTGAAGCTCCGCTGGGGGATGTCAGGCCACCAGGTGAAGGTGGCTTGGCGGCTTAGTCTCGGGGATGAAAGGATGGCAGGACACACTCCTGTGTTAGTTCCAGTTCCAAGACGGCCGCAGTGCGGCGGCAGCCCTGAGGGCCACTAGGGGTGGCACACAGTGTCACCTCCTTCTCTGGGGTGTGGGAGGGGCACAGCTGTGCAGACTTCAGGCAGCTCCCTCAGCTGGGCTTAGTGCCTATGAGGACTGCAGGGGACCCCAGTGGTGAGGATCCCAGAGTCCACGGAGTTTCTGGGATCCTCTTGCTTGCCTTTCCGCTGTAGTATTTCCTCCTGGTTTCCAGCTGACCCAGGCTGTGGCATGAGATGGGGGAGTCCCTGTGTTTCCTTCCATTCTCTATGTGGCTATCTTCAGTTTGCTCACCTGGGTGTCTGTTGCTCCTTTGACAAATAACCATCCTTTAATTATTTTCATTAGTATGCAGTTGTCTTTTCGTTGTTTTGGCTGTCTTTGTGGGTGGGGAGAGGTACTAGGGGCTTCTAGAAGGCCACCTTGCTGATGTCACTCTCTCAACTAAACAGTTTTATCCCATTTTTAACCATTTTAAAAGGGAAGCCTAATTTTTTTTAAGTGTAGCAAAAAATAGAACACAGGCCGAGCGCAGTGGCTCACATCTGTAATCTCAGCACTTTGGGGGGTAGAGCGAGAGGATTACCTGACTTCAGGGGTTCGAGACCAGCCTGAGCAACATGGTGAGACCTCATCTCTACAATAGATTTAAAAAAATTAGCTGGGCGTGGTGGTGCATGCTTGTAGTTCCAGCTACTTGGAAGGCTGAGGCAGAAGGATCACCTGAGCCCAGCAGACTGAGGCTGCCGTGGCTGTGAGTGTACTACTGCACTCCAGCCTGGACAATAGTGTGAAACTCTGACTCAAAAAAAAAAAAAATAGAACACAGAATTCATCATTATAATCCTTTTAAGGATGCCATTTGGTAAGGTTAAGTATATCCACATGGTTATGAAACAGATCTCCAGAATTTTTTCATCTTGCAAAATTGAAACTCTGTATCCATTAAACAACAGCTTTCTTTTCATCTCCTCTCTCTCTCTAGCCTCTGGTAACCACCATTCGACTTTCTGTTTCTATGAATTTGACTTCTTTTGGTGCCTCATGTAAGTAGAATTAATATAATATTTGTGTTTTTGTGACAGGCTTATTTCACTTAGATAATGTTTTCAGGTTCACCTGTAATTGTGAGCAGGTGTCAGACTTGCTTACTTTTTAGGACTGAGTAATATTCCACTATGTGTATATACCATATTTGATGGCAGCATAATATTCCATCATATGTATATACCACATTTAGTTTATTCATTTATTCATTGATGAACACGGGTTGGTTCCATTTTGGGGTTTCTGAATAACTTTTGCTAAAAGGAAACTTTTGTGATTTGAGGACAACATTCATCTGAGGAAAAAGTAAATTTAAAAAATTGGCTGGGCACGGTGGCCCAAGCCTGTAATCCCAGCACTTTGGGAGGCTGAGGTGAGAGGATTGCCTGAGCCCGCGGGTTTCAGATCAGCCTGTGCAACTTGGCGAGACCTTGTCTCCACAATAAATAAAAAAATTAGCCAGACGTGGTAGCATGCACCTGTAGTTCTGGTTACTTGGAAGACTGAGGTGGAAGGATCACCCGAGCCCAGCAGATTGAGGTTGCGGTGGCTGGCCGGGAGTGTGCCATTGTATTCCAACCTGGGCTACAGATTTGAGACTCCAACTCAAAACAAAACAAAACAAAAAGTTATGTCCCACTTCATGGTATTTGTGTATTTTTCCTAAGCAGTTATGCAGTCTCAGAAGAAAGTGTCTCTTAGTACCCCGCTTGTATGTTCCCTCGTTCTTTTGTACTTACTGTCTAGTTAAATATGAACCACTTGCCTAGTTTGGGATAATTCTGCTGAGAACAAAGAGTTACACAGCAGCATCAAACATAGCCATTTATCAGAGATACCATTTATTTCTAGTTGAGATATTATGTAATACTACATATTTGTAAAATGCTATGTGATCAAGCAAGTACCATATTAAGTCCTCTGAGGATTTATATTTTATTCAGTTCAATGTCCCGCCTAGGCCAATGAAACCTCTCAATCTAACAGGAGATAAGGTGACAGGCAGGGTTATTCATAACCTGGTGGTGGTGGGAAAGGGTGAGAGACAAGGGGTCGGCAGTGTCATTTCAACTCCCTTTAGTGAAATCAACATGCTAAAAACAAAATTTTCTCCAAGACTACAAACAGTGAAAAAACAACATAGGGATGCATGACTTCAAGTTCCTAGTCTGTTCCTCAGTTTCATCTAAAGTTCAGCAAACAAGACTTTGTTGCATTAAGGTACCTCTTGCCACGGGGAGCAAATAAAAATTCGATGCATCAATAGAATGGCAGCCAATGCCTAGGCATCCCTGGTCACACTACCAAGAAAACAGGCTCCACATTTCCAGCAGGGAATGTGACCCCCAAAGGTAACAAATGTAGCAGCCTCAGTGGTCAGCCACAGGCTCAGACATTGTCAATCAATATCTTGATCATCAGTAACCTAGAAGATTAAAGGCACCTGTCCCTAAGGAATAACTTAACAAAATTCACAGTAGGGCCCAGTGTCTTTTTTTTTTTTTTTTAGTTGGAGTCTCACTCCGTTGCCCATGTTGGAGTGCAGTGGCACGGTCAGTTACCCCAGCGTCGACCTGCTGGGCTCCGACGATCCTTCCTCCTCAGCCTTCCAAATAGCCAGAACCACATGTATGTGCTACCACGCCCGGCTAATTTTTTGATTTATTGTAGAGATGATGTCTCACCAAGTTGCCTGGGCTGGTCTCAAACCCGCAGACTCAGGCAGTCCTCTTGCCTTGGCTTCCCCAAGGGCTGGGATTACAGGCTTGAGCCACCATCCCCGACCAGGGCCCAGTGTCTTACTGCATGCAGGTAAAGTGTTGTGTTTCACAACTCAGCTGCCTTGACATCTCGGAACATTTCATCTTTTCTCCAGTTCATTTGCCACCCTGTTCTTTTTTTTTGGAGGGGCGGGGTTGGAGTCTCATTCTGTCACCCAGGCTGGAGTGCAGTGGCATACTTGCAGCCACCTCAGCCTCAACCTGTTGGGCTCAGGTGATCCTTCCATCTCAGCCTGGAACCACAGGCATGTGCCACTATGCCTGGCTAATTTTTTGATTTACTGTAGAGACGAGGTCTTGCCATGTTGCTCAGGCTGATCTTGAACCCCTAACCTCAGGCAACCCCCTCACCTTTGCCTCCCAAAGTGCTGGGATTACAGGTTTGAGCCACCGCACCTGGCTGCCTCCCTGCTCTGAGTTTTCATGGCAGTAGACTCACATGTCATTATTAGAACATTGTCTCCCAAGCCTCTCCTCTAGCTACCATTATCACCATCCTGTATTTTAAGGACTTTGTCTGATTCCTTGGTTTCCTGTTCATTTAGTCTCTCTTCATGTAGCCTGGTCCTTACTACAGCCTGCTTTTCCATTCCTTGCTTATTCCAATTTAAGTACAGTATCATCAAGCTTTCTGCGTTGGCCTGCACAACATTCTAAATGGACTAGGTGCCTCTACTGGCTCTTCCATAATGCCAAAGAATTAGGAACCTACCTAAACTTTATTTATTGTTGAATTGGAGTTTCACTCTATTACCCAGCCTGGAGAGCAGTGGCATGCTCACAGTCCCGGAGGCTTTTGACTCGCCGGGCTCAGGCGATCTTTCCACCTCAGCCTTCGAAGCAACTGAAACTATAGGCGCGCCACCACACCTGGCTAATTTTTTGATTTATTATAGACAGGAGGTCTCGACAAGTTTCCCAGGCTGGTCTCAAATCCCTGGGCACAGCCAGTCCTCTTGCCTCAGTCTCCCAAAATGCTGGGATTACAGGTGTAAACCACTGATCCTGGCCTAAACTTTATTTTATTGATTTATTTTAGAGTTGTGGGGTACATGTGAGGATTTGCTACATAAGTAAATTGTGTACAGGTAAGGTTTGAGTTTCTAGCTAGTTCTTTCTCCCTTTGGTAGTAGACATAGTACCCAGTGGGTAGCTGTGTACCCCTTTTCCCACTAGTAGTGCCAAGCATCTGTTGTTCTCACCTTTGTGCTTATGTGCCTAGTATTTAGGGACCTGCTTATGAGTCAGAACATGTAGTATTCAGCTTTTTGTTTCTGTGATAGTTCACTTAGTGTGATGGGCTCCTCCTACATTCATGTTGCTGCAAAGGACATGATTTTGTTCTTCTTTATGACCGCATAGTATTCCATTGTGTATACGTATCACATTTTCTTTATCCAGTCACTTTCAGTGGGTATCTGGGTTGGTTCCATGTTTTTGCCATTGTGAATAGTACTGCAATGAATATATGTGCGCAGGTATTTTTGGTAGAGCAATTTATGTTCCTCTGGGTATATTCTCGGAAGTGGGATTGCTGGATTGTATGGTAGCTCAATTTGTGGTTCTTTGGGAAATTGCCACACTGCTTTCCACAAAGATTGAACTTACGTTCTTGCTAACAGTGTAGAAGCAAGGAACCTAAACTTTAGATCACCATTACCAAAGGGCTATTGTTCTCAAACTTTAGCCCACATCAGAATCACATGAAGGCCTGGTTAAAACATAGATTATTGCTAGACCTGACTCCCAGATTTTCTGATTGAGTAGTTCTGGGTTGGGTTCAGGGAATTTGCATTTCTAACAACTTTCCAGGTGATGCTATGCTGCTGGTCTAGGGACCACACTCAGAGAATTAATGCCAAAGGTAATATTATTAATATCAGAAAGAACCACATTTCATAGTTATTAGTCACTTACTATAAACAACAAAATACTATAAAAATTTAAAAAGTGCTTTAGCCATTTTGTCTATACAGCAACTTTTGTTTTTCCTATGTTCGAGTGAGGAAACTGAGTCACAGAGATGTTTAATTATCTTTCTCAAAGTCACACTGTAAGTGTTGGTACTGAGTTATGAATCTTGGTAGTCAGTTTCAGAGCCCATGGGTGTAAGTCAACCTCTATAATACAAGATAACGTAGTTGAGAGCTTGAAATTAGTGTGTTTGTATACATCTTGCATTTGCTTTTGGATAAACTTGTAAAAACTCATAAATGTTTAAGAAAAAATCAATATTGTTAATATTAAGCCAATTGTTAAATTTTCCCCGAATTCAATGAATTTTCATCTACTGTCCCCGAATGGAGATCAGAATGAAGAATATCACAAAGATTTTTAACCGAAAAATTTAAAGAAGACTCACCTCTCAAGATGAAAAATATTCTTGCTTATTTTTCTCTTCTACCTACCTTTCTTTTGAATCCTTCATCAATCTTCAAACTAGTATCTATTTCATGAATTTTGATCACCCAAAGATGTGGTTTATTATTTTTTTCTCCCCAAAGATGGTTCTTTTGTCTCTCTCTCTTTTTCACTGATGTTTTAGTCTGGACTTTTCTAAGAGCTGAAAGTGCAAACATTGAGTTGAGAATTTGCTGCTTAAATGACTGTATATTGTGACTAGCTGCTCTTGTGTCTCCACACCTGTGACCATGACAGTTTAGAGCAGAAGAAAGATCTTGAACTCATACCACTGCATTTCATCAAGTCTCAGATGCCAATGAGTGTAGAAAGGCTAGTATTTTATGTATCACTGAGAATGCTGCCAATTAACTATGACACAGTGTCTCGGCTGTAATCTGTATGCAATAATTGGTGTTACCAACCTCTCATTGCTTTGACAATTCTTTCATCAATTCTGAGGGATTTGGTAAGATTCAACTGCATTCAGGTGCTTTACGTGGCATGTGCATGACAGTGTTTCTCGCATTTGACAGGGCACATGAATCATCTGAGAGCCTTGTTAAAAATGCAGATTCTGATTCAGTAGGTCTGGAATGGGCCTGAAATTCTGCATGTCTAATAAGCTCCCAGGTGATGCCAACATTGCTGGTTGTGGACCAATATTTGAGCAGCAAGGTGGCAGGCAATCATTTACATATATCTCTTTAACAAAAATGTGACTCTTCTTCATCTAGTAGCAGGTCTCTTCTTATCCGGGTCTCGTTAAGTACTTGTTTATTGCTTTACAAGAAAACATAGTTACAGTAATTTCTCCAACAATGAATATTTGCTTTACAAATTATCAAACTTATTTCCCACCTTTGTTACTAGGGCTTTCTTTATATACTTGATTTTTTGTTTCAATATTGAATTATAAGTAAAATCTTTTTCTTTTTGGATTTTTTTTGTGTGTGTTGGAGTCTTACTCTGTTGCCCAGGCTGGGGTGCGGTGGCACGCTCACGGCTACTGCAGCCTCGACCTACTGGGCTCAGGCGATCCTTCTGCCTCAGTCTTCTAGGTAGCTGAAACTATAAGCATATGCTACCATGCCCAGCTTTTTTTTTTTTTTAATTTATTGTACAGATGAGGTCTCACCAACTTGCCCAGACTGGTCTCAAACCCGTGGGCTCAGGCAATTCTCTTACCTCAGCCTCCCAAAGTGCTGGGATTATAAGCATGAGCCACTTTGCTCAGCCCAATTTTTTTTTCTTTTGAATCAGGGTCTCAATTTGTCACCCAGGCTGAAGTACAGTGGTACAATATAGTTCACCACAGCCTTGAACTCTTGGGCTTAATGATTCTCCCACTTCGGCCTCCCAAATTGTTGGAATTACAGGTGTGAGCCATGGCAACTGGCCTCATACTATAAAATTTTTGAAGACATTTTAAAAAGCAATTAAGCTTAACACACCCAATAGGAATAATGCACATAGCTCCACAGAAGTGGAGATAATATAAGCGGGGTGCATTGTCTTGTACCTGTAATTCCAGCTACTGGGGAGGCTGAGGTGGGAGGCTCACTGGAGACCAAGAGGAGTTCAAGACCAGCCTAAGCAATATAGCAAGACCCCTATCTCTAAAAAATAAAAAAATAATTAAAAAAAAGAAGTGCAGATAATATGAATGGCCACGGCCAAGCTCATAAATGCACACGCAGTGACAACTCTATCACAGCAAACCCAAGATACCACCAGGTTGTGTGACTTATCCCAATTTCTCTGTAATATTACAATATGAATAAATCAGAATTGTGAAGCTTAGTATATTTAAAAGAGCAAGACAATGAGTGGGCAAGGAAAGCTATAGGAAACAAAGCTATATAAGGTGCCTTGTACTTATTTGTTCATGATCATGGTGCCTTTTGAGTATTAACTAGAGGCAATGCAGTGTACTCGGAGGAAATAGTGGTGAACAAACAGTTCTATGGTTCCTGTCCTTATGTAGCTTACAGTTTGGCAGGGAGGCTGACATTAAAGAAATATAGTCAGGCCAGGCACGGTGGCTCACTCCTGTAATCTCAGCATTTTGGGAAGAGGAGATGAGAGGATTGCCTGAGCCCACAGGTTCATGACAAGCCTGGGCAACTTGGCCAGATCTTGTCTCTACAATAAGTAAATAAATAAAAAATAGCCGGGTGTAGTGGTGCATGCCTGCAGTTCCAGCTACTTGGAAGGCTGAGGTGGAAGGATCGCCTGAGCCCAGCAGGTTGAGGCTGTGGCGGTCATGAGCCTGCCACTGCACTCTAGACTGGGTGACAGAGTGAGACTCTGACTCAAACAAACACAGTCAATCCTCCTGATTTGTGGAGTCTGTACTTCTGAAGTTGCCTGTGGACCAGTCTACTAGTCTATTAGTTTGACTAAAGATTGATGGGGATTCAAAAGAAAGGAAAGTGGCTCTATTTGGAGAAAGGGCCTTTAAGAGGGTAATTAAATGAGATCTTGAGGGTGGGCCTTAATCTGATAGAACTGGTGTCCCTATAGGAAAAGAGACACCAGAGAGCCCTCTTTGCCTGTCCCTCCCTCTCTTCTCTGCTATCTCTCTTCCTCTCTCTTCCCTGTCTCCATCTCTCTTCTTCTCTCTACAATATGACCAATAGAGAGAAGGCTGCCATCTGCAAACCAGCAACAGAGACCTCACCAGAAACCAAATTTTCTAGCACCTTGATCTTGGACTTACAGCCTCCAGAACTGTGAGAAAATACATTTCTGTTGTTCAAGCCACCCAGTCAAATGTATTTCCTAAGCATGAGAAGACTTTGATGCGCTTAATAGAGAAAATATACATTAACAATATATATTAAATAAAATGTCTTTGGCCGGACACAGTGGATCACGCCTGTAATTTCAGCATTTTGGGAGGCTAAGATGGGAGGATCGCTTGAGGCTAGGAGTTAAAGACCAGCCTGGGCAACATAGCAAGACCTCATCTCTACAAAAAATTTTAAAAATTAGCCAGACATGGTGACATGCACCTGTAGTCCCAGCCACTTGGGAGACTGAGGTGGAAGGATCACCTGAGCCCAGGAGTTAGAGGCTGCTGTGAGCTGTGATGGTGCCACTGCACTCCAGCCTGGGTAAAAGAGTGAGACCTCGACTCAATCAATCAATCAACAAACAAAATAAAATGTCCTTAAGGGAAACACCCATAAAAAAAGGTTGTGCCAGGCTTGGTGGCTCAGACTGTAATCCCAGCACTTTGGGAGGCTGAAGCGAGTGGATTGCCTGAGCCCGCAGGTTCGAGACCAGCCCAGGCAACTTGGCGAGACCTTGTCTCTACAATAAATAAAAAATTAGCCAGGTGTGGTAGTGTGCGCCTGTATTTCCAGCTACCTGGAAGGCTGAGGTGGAAGGATCGCCCGAGTCCAGAGGGTTGACGATGGGGTCACCGTGTGCCACTGCACTCCAGCCTGGGCAATGGGATGAGACTGAATCAACAAAAAGAACAACCGCAAAAATAAGGTTGTGTATTGACCAGTTGCCAAAAATGTGAGCAGAGGTTCACAGGACCTGTGTTTTCCCATAACAACAGTGGTTCATCGTTTGCTACTTTGGTATTTGCAACAACATAGAACATAACTACCGAGAATAACAAGAAATGTAATTAGGCAATTAACTATATAATTATAATTGTGATGTAGAGGAACCTTGTAAGTTTCTATGAGAAGGTTCTAGAGAAGCATCGTAAGGATTTATATTTAAGGTAGTTGTCATTCAACATATTTGTAGAGTGAAAAAATACTGTGTATCAGAAAAAGAATAAAGAGCTGAGGGGAGAAATTAGCATTGGATTTTCAAGACACAATAAACTGTTACAAGTGTGATGGTCTTCCATGAGTCCTGATGGGTTTTATTTATTTGTTCATTTGTTTGTGTTTTTAACAAAGTAAGAATTCTACAACAGTAGAACTAACAATACTGTGTAGTTTTCAGTTCCAAATTTTGAATCTATACTAAAAACTATGAATGCATTTGGGGGGAACTTTTTGCTGTGGTGGACGAAGATAAGAGATTTGGGAAAGTGTCAGATCCTGATGGAAAGTCATCCTAGGCCAGGTACAGTGGCTCATGTCTGTAATCCCAGTACTTTGTGGGGCTGAGGTGGGAGAATCGCCTGAGTTCTGGAGTTCAAGACTGCCCTGGGCATCCATCTCTACAAAAAACAAAAACATTAGCCGAGCATGGTGGCATGCACTAGTAGTCCTAGCTACTTGGGAAGCTGAGGTGGGAGGATCACTTGAGCACAGGAGTCTGAGGTTATAGTGAGCTGTGATTGTGTCACAGAGGTCCATCTTGGGTGGAAGAGTGAGATCTCACCCCCCCAAAAAAAAAGTCAGAATTAAATTTGAATATTAAGAAGATTTTGCCATTCTTGGTTACTACAAAGAAGCAAAATAAGAATAGATGTAAATCAATCTTAAAATTTTTATAAAAATTATTTCCTTCCTGGTTGGGCATGGTGGCTCATGCCTGTAATCCTAGCATTTTAGGAGGCTGAGGTAAGAGGATTGCTTGAGCCCAGGAGTTTGAGACCAGTCTAGGCAACACAGTGAGACCTTGACTCTACAGTATATTACAAAATTAGCTGGGAGGTTGAGGTGGAAGAATTGTCTGGGCCCAGGAGGTGGAGGCTGTGATGAGTTGTGACTGTGCCACTGCACTCTAGCCTGGGTGACAGAGTGAGACTCCGACTCAAAAAAAAAAAAAGTTGTTATGTCTTGCTAGTTTGAAAACATTTTCTAATTAAAGAATTCGATCTCTTATACAAAAGAGAAGACCTGAAATGATTATCTTTTCCAGTTCCATTACGGGCTTATGTTCTGATTTCCAACCACCAGGTGGAGACCAAACAAAACTAAAGTATTTCCCATATTTTGTGCTTTATACTGATTTTCAGCAATTCCTTAATTGAAATCAGGGGTAGGGATAATTTTTATTCTTTGTGAGTGAACCCTGCCCTTATAGGGCAAAAAAGCCTCAAGGATCAAAGGCCACATGCAAATTTAAAACAAATGAAAATTTTTTTTAAGAGAACCATTGTATGTTCTAATCAATGATATTTAAAATTAAAATTGGGAAACACGTACATTTTAAATAAGTTTAACAAAAGTGAGTATATTTCTAAGCTACATTACGGCCAGTTAGAGAAGTAAGATGAAGTAGAGAAAAAAGAGCAGCAAGAAAAAAGAAAGGAAAAAAAAATAGAAGAAAGAGGAAGAAAGAAAAGCAGACACAGGCACAGTGAGGCGGACACAGAGTCGAACACCGAGAGACTGAGGCTGGGCTGCAGTGTGAGACAGACACAGACCGGTCGGGAGCCAAGTCTGCTTGTCTGTGATGGAGCCAGCATGGGTTTTGATCCTTCTTGTCCATGAGTGTTGAGGGTGTCCGGGTCACCAGTTCCACAGAGCTCTTTCAAGGACTGATTAACCTCCAGCCATACCCTTTCTGATCTGGGAACTAGGCCTGCTTTTATTCAAAAATTTCAAAGTTTAATTTTAAAATGAAGATGTCACTTTCCACCAAAATTAAAAGACGCTTCCCGCCCCCATGTAAAGGAATCACTTGAATTTTTATTTTGTTTTTTTTGTTGTTGTTGTTTTGTTTTTTTGAGTTGGAGTCTCACTCGTCGCCCAGACTGAAGTGCAGTGGCTGCTCCCGGCCACCCCAGCCTCCACCTGCTGGGCTCTGGCGATCCTTCCGCCTCAGCCTTCCAAGTAGCTGGAAATACAGGTGCGCGCTACCACGCCCGGCTAATTTTTGATTTATTGTAGAGATGAGGTCTTGCCAAGTTGCCCAGGCAGGTTTTTAAAGTTCCCTCTTTGTAACGTTGGAAGTGCTGTCTTTGAGCTGGGCTCGGTGGCTCAGCCTGTAATCCCGCGCCTTCGGGAGGCTGAGGTGAGTGGATTGCCTGAGCCTGCGGGTTCGAGACCCGCCTGGGCAGCGAGACCTCATCTCTACAATAAATCAAAAAATCAGCCGGCTTGGTAGCGCGTGCCTGTAGTTCCGGCTACTGGAAGGCTGAGGCGGAAGGATCGCTGGAGCCCAGCAGGTCGAGGCTGCAGTGGCCGGGAGCGGCCACTGCACCCCAGTCTGGGCCACAGAGTGAGACTCCAACACACACACACACACACACACACACACACACACACACACACACACACACAAAGTGCTGTCTTTGGAGGCTGGACAATTAACCTTCAGAAGCCATCAAGTAGTCTCTCTCTCTCTCTCTCTCTCTCTCTCTCTCTCTCTCTCTCTCTCTCCCCATGTGGTTTTCTTATCCACAGTATTTGGAAGCTGTAATAATTTCGTGGCCATATAATAGTTCAGAACCTTATTGACAATCAAGCTGTGTGTGTGTGTGTGTGTGTGTGTGTGTTGTATGTATGTGCGAGCACGCATGCACACACACTGGCAGTTGTGCGGCTGTGTGCCTAATTAGAGCTTTGTGAAGATAGATGTTCTGTGATAGGGACAAAGACAAAATTTCCCCTCTGGGAACACCGGGTAACAGCAGACCCTGCTTCCTGCCTCTTGAAGGATCCAAAAGTTTCAGTCACTACAGTTTACCACAAAGAGGGGGAAATGGCCCCATGTCTGTAGCTCACTTCTCATTATTTACTAGGAACTGGGTGCAATGAAATTAGGAGCCAGATGCAGTAATGAGCTGAACTTCTCCATGAGAGTCTCATTGTTCAGATAAAATGTCCAGCACAGTTTGTCAGGTCACTAGGAAGTAATGGGGATATTGCAACAAGCCTGTTTTAGAAAAACCCCTCTCATAGATACTGTGAATCACCACTGTCTACCACATTGGAGACTTCTGTGAGTGACATTATATGAAAGTTAGTAGCCTTTTGACAAAAATGTCACATTTCGTGTTAAAACATTTGGGAATTAAAATAATGGAGCAAAAAAATAAAAGCCAACACTGTCTTATTTAATAAGTACATACTTCGTTTTTTTTTAAGAGCATTAAAATGAAAAGAAAATTGCCTAGCTGTGTGACCTTGGGCTGTTCATTCAACCTCCCTACGTGTTTGAGTCTGAATTGGAGCCCATAGCCCTGGGGGCATGTGTAAGGTGAAATGTTAGAAACTTTATTTATTTTTATTTTATTATTATTTTTTTAGATACGGGGTCTTGTTTTGTCACACAGGTTGGAGTGCAGTGACTTGATCGTAGCTCACTGTAGCCTCCAACTCCTGGGCTCAAACCATTCCCCCGCCTCAGCCTCTTGAGTAGCTAGGACTACAAGTACGTGCCACCATGTCTGGCTTTTTTTTTTTTTTTTTTTTGGTAGAGATGGGGTCTCACTATGTTTCCCAGGCTGGTCTTCAGCCATGCCAGCTGGTCCTTTACTTACATTCTTCCATCTAAAATGTAAGGAAAAATATTAAGCTTTAGCAATTGATGTATGAATTGACAGGGTACAAGTATACAACTTATAAATGTACAAATTTGGAGGTGCATGCTCAAAAATGCTTCACTGTTATTGGCATGTGATCAAAAAAGTATGGAGATTATTGACTTATGACATTCGAAGACTAAGCTAGATTCAGTGTTTTCTCAAATTGCTGATTACAAACTGCTGATGGGTTGTGCAATCAATTTAGTGAATTTTTAAAGGGCGAAATAAATGAAAATATATCAATGTGCATTGTTCATTCTAAGAACTATGTATTGTCGGGGAAACTTTACAGATGAACACTGGATTCTGAAGTAAAATCGACCTCCTACTGTATTATAGTTTATTTTTTTAGAAAGTAGACTTTATTAAAAAGACAGAAAGACTCCTACAGGGAGAAGGGACTTGAAAGAGGTCGTCGGTTCTAGTTTTTTTAAAAAGTTGAAAGCTTGTGGGATAGAGAAGTGGTTCTCAAAGTGTAGTCCTCAAACCATCAGCAGCATGGGAACTTATTAGAAATGCAACTTCTCAGCTGAGCATAGAGGCTCATACCTGTAATCCCAGGTAATATCTCATTTTGGCTTTGATTTGGATTTTCCTGATGTTAGTGAAGTAGAGCACATTTTCATATTCTTGTTGGTCACTTGTATGCTTTTCTTTGAGAAATGTTTTTTCAAGTTCTTTGCCCATTTAATGTTTTTTTTTTCTGTTAAGTTGCAGAAGTTCCTTGTATATTTTGGATATTAATCTCTTATTAGATACATGATGTATATATATTTCTTCCCATTCGGTAGGTTGTCTCTCCATGCTGTAGATTGCTTCCTTTGCTGTGCAGATTTTTGTTTGATGTAGTTCTACTTGTCTAATTTTGCTTTTGTTGTTTGTGCTTTTGGTGCCATATGCAAGAAATCATTACTAAGATCAATGTCAAGAAGTTTTCCAAGTACCCTATATTTCCTTCTAGGAGTTTTATAGCTTCAGGTCTTATGTTTAAGTTTTTAATATGTCGATCTAAAAGGAAGAAACTGGCAAATATATGAGTAGAGAGTTTATTGTGCCAAGCCTGAGGATGGCAACCTAAGAGCACAGATTCAAGTTGCCATGAATATGCACTCTGATTAGCAAAGTTACAAGTAGGTTTTTTTTTTTTTTTTTTTTTTTGAGTTGGAGTCTCACTCTGTCGCCCAGACTGGAGTGCAGTGGCCGCTCCCGGCCACCGCAGCCTCGACCTGCTGGGCTCCGGCGATCCTTCCGCCTCAGCCTTCCGAGTAGCCGGAATTACAGGCGCGTGCTACCATGCCCGGCTGATTTTTTGATTTATTGTAGAGATGAGGTCTCGCTGCCCAGGTGGGTCTCGAACCCACGGGCTCAGGCAATCCACTCACCTCAGCCTCCCAAAGGCACGGGATTACAGGCTGAGCTACCGAGCCCGGCACAAGTAGATTTTTAAAGGAAAAGTAGAGAAAGTTTATAAGTTGTTTACCAAGAATTTCCACTAAATAGCTTAAGCTATTTATTGGATATACACTATTCTTTGTGTCACAAATTCCAGGAACACAAAGATAATGGATAAAGTAGCTAGTCAGGAAACAAAATGACTTGAAACTATTGCCCCAGGCATAGTGTGGAGGGTAGGGGAGGTGGGAGCTGGCAGAAGTGGGAATGACTGAAGTTCCATACTCATGTCTTTCTGGGCCTGCATACCTCAGAGCTCAGATTGCTTTGAGCTGTTTTTCTTTTCTAAATCCATTTTGAGTTTATTTTTATATACAGTGTTAGATATGGGTCCAATTTAATTTTTTTGCATGTGGATATCCTGTTTTCTTCAATTTGTTGAAGAGACTGCTCTTTTCCTGTTGTGTGTTATTGGCACCCTTGTAGAAGATCAGGTGACTGTACATGCATGGGCTTATTTCTGGGCTTTTGATTCTTACCCATTGGTCTATAACACTGTTTTTATGCCAGTACCATACAGTTTTAATTACTATAGCTTTATAGCCTACTTTGAAATCAGGAAGCATAATGCCTCCAGCTTCATTCAAGATTGCTTTAACTATTTGAGGTTTTTTGTGGTTCTATGTAAATTTAAGGATATTTTTCCTATTTCTGTAAAAATGCATTTGGGCTGTTGATTAAAATTGCATTGAATCTGTATATCATTTTGGGTAACATGGCTATCTTAACAATATCGTCTTTCAATCCATGAATATGGTATATCTTTCCATTTATTTGTGTCTTTTAAAATTTCTTTAATCAATGATTTGTAGCTTTCAGTGTACACTTTTTAAAATCTCCTTGGATAAGTTAATTTAAAATTTTTTTTTTTTTTTTTTTTGAGTTGGAGTCTCACTCTGTCACCCAGACTGGAGTGCAGTGGATGCTTCCGGCCACCGCAGCCTCGACCTGCTGGACTCTGGTGATCCTTCTGCCTCAGCCTTCCAAGTAGCTGAAATTACAGGCATGTGCTACCACGCCTGACTGATTTTTTGATTTATTGTAGAGCTGAGGTCTCACTGCCCAGGCGGGTCTCGAACCCACGGGCTCAGGCAATCCACTCACCTCAGCCTCCCAAAGGCATGGGATTACAGGCTGAGCCACCGAGCCCGGCTTAATTTTTTTTTAATGCTATAGTAAATGGGACTATTCTTAATTTCCTTTTCAGATAGTTAATTGTTAGTGTATAAAAATTTAACTGATTTTTGTATGCTGATATTGTAGCCTACAACTTTACTGTATTTATTAGTTTTAACAGTATTTTGTGTGTGTGTGTGTGTGTGTGTGTGTGTGTGTGCAGTCTTTGGAATTTTCTATATATAAAATCATGTCATCTGAAGAGATAATTTTACTTTTTCCTTTCTGATTTGGATGCCTTTTTAATTATTATTTTTGCCTGATTGCTCTGGCTAGGACTTCAATATTATGATGAATAATTGAGAATGGATATCCTTGCTTTGTTAATGTAGAGGAAAACTTTTTTTTTTAACATCAAGTATGATGTTAGCTATAGACTTTTCATATATGCTCTTTATTGTGTTGAAGTAAATTCCTTCTATAACAAGTTTGCTGACAGTTTTTCATAATAAAAGGGTGTTGAATTTTGTCAAATACTTTTTTTTTGCATCTGTTGAGATAATCATGTGATTTTTAAATTGTTCTTTCTGTTAATGTGTTGTATCACATTTATTGATTTGTGTATGTTGAATCATCCTTGTATCCCAGGGATAAATCGTACTTGATCATGGTTTATGATCCTTTAATGTGCTGTTGAATTTAGTTTGCTGGTATTTTGCTGAAAATTTTTGCATCTATCTATCTATGATAGATATTACAGGTATATTGGCCTGTAGTTTTCTTTTCTTGTGTTTTGTGTCTGGATTTTTTTTTTTGTTGTTGTTTTTTTGTTTTTTGTTTTGAGTTGGAGTCTCACTCTGTCGCCCAGACTGGAGTGCAGTGGCTGCTCCCGGCCACCGTAGCCTCACCTGCTGGGCTCCGGCGATCCTTCCGCCTCAGCCTTCCAAGTAGCTGGAATTACAGGCATGCGCTACCACGCCCGGCTGATTTTTTGATTTATTGTAGAGATGAGGTCTCACCAAGTTGCCCAGGCGGGTCTCGAACCCGCAGGGTCAGGCAATTCACTCACCTCAGCCTCCCAAAGGTGTGGGATTACAGGCTGAGCCACCAAGCCCGGCTTGGATTTTGCATTAGGGTAATGCTGGCCTCATAAAATGATCTTGGAAGTGCTCTCTCTTCTTCAATTTTCTGGAAAAGTTTAAGAAGGATTGGTGCTAATTCTTCTTTAAATGGTTGGTATAATTCATCAGTGAAGTATCTTGCCCTGAACTTTTCTTTGTTGGGAGAATTTTAATTACTATTGATTTCTTTATTCATGACTGGTCTGTTCAAGTTTGCTATTTCTTCATAATTTGGTTCTGGTAGGTTGTATGTTTCTAGAAATTGATTCACTTCTAGGTTATCCAACTTGTCGGCATATAATTATTCATAAGTCTTTTATGATCCTTTTATTTCTGTGAAATCAGTCATTTCTCCTCTTTCATTTTTTATTTTATTTATTTGAGTCTTTTTTATTTTTTTCTCAGTCCACTAAAAGTTTGCCAATTTTGCTTATCTTTTCAAAAAATCAACTGCTACTTTTATTCTTTGTTTTTCTAGTCTTTGTTTCATTTGTTTCTGCTTTAATGATTATTATTTCCTTCCTTCTGCTAACTTTGGGCTTAGTGTGTTCTCTTTTTTTTAGTTCCTTGAGGTGTAAAGTTTGTTTGAGATCTTTCCTCTTTTTCCATGTGGATGTTTGTTATAAACTTCCCTTTTAGTATTGCTTTTGCTATATCTCATAACTTTTGGTATGTTGTGTTTTTGTTTTCATTTGTCTTAAGATATTTTCTAACTTCCCTTTTGATTTTTTAAATCCAATGCTTACTTAAAAGTATATTTTAAAATTTTTTACATATTTTTTAATTTTATAGTTTTTCTTCCGTTATTTATTTATACTTTTTCATTTGATTGGAAAAAATACTTGTGATTTTAGCCTTAAATTTGTTGAGACTTGTTTTGTGACCTAACATGTGTGTTAAACCTGGAGAATGCCCCATGTGTGCTTGAGAAGAATATATATTCTGTTGTCATTGGGTGTCATGTACTGAATACATCAGTTAGGTCCACTTGGTATATAGTGTCCCATTTCTGTCCTTTCTTTATTGATTTTATGTGTGGATGTTCTATCTATTATTGAAAGTTGGATATTAAAGTCTTTTATTCTTGGTGAGACCTCATCTCCACAATCTTGGCGAGACTTCATCTCCACAATAAATCAAAAATTAGCCGGGTGTGGTAGTGTGCGCCTGTAGTTCCAGTTACTTGGAAGGCTGAGGTGGAAGGATCACTGGAGCCCAGCAGGTTGAGGCTGCGGTGGCCAGGAGTGGCCACTCCACTCCAGTCTGGGTGACAGAGTGAGACTCCAACTAAAAAAAAAGTCTTTTATTATTATTGTATTACAGTCTATTTCTCCCCTCAGGTCTGTCAATGTTTGCTTTATATACTTAGATGTCCTGATGTTGGGTGATACATATTTATAATTGTATATCTTTCTGATGAATTGTCCCTTTTGTCATTATATAATAACCTCCTTTGTCTCTTGTGACAGCTTTTGACTTAAAGTCTTTTTTATCTGATAAAAGTATAGCTACTACTGCTCGTTTGGATACCGATTGTATAGAATATTTTTTCCATCTCTTCACTTTCAGCCTATGTGGGTCTTTGATTCTAACATTAGTCTCTTGTAGACAGCATTTAACTGGATTTAAAAAAAAATTCATTCAGCCATTCTTTGTGTTTTGATGATAGAGTTTCATTCATTCATGTTTAAAGTAATTTTTGATAGGTAAGTACTTAGTATTGCCATTTTGTTAACTTTTTTCCTTTTTATAGTTCGTTTGTCCCTCTTTTCCTCTCTTGCTGTCTTTCTTAGTGCTTTATTGATTTTTTTTGTAGTGATAGGCTTTGATTTCTTTTTCTTTTGTGTAACAATTATAGGTATTTTCTTTGTTGTTATCAGGAAGCTTACATAAAATATCTTGCACGTATAACTTTCTATTTTAATTTGATAACTTCAATTGCATACAAAAGGTACAATTTTACTTTCCTCATACTTTTTTATTGATAGCATACTTTCAAACTTTTATACTATGTAGCCATTGACAATTTTTTGTATTTGTGATCATTTTAATACTTTATTCTTTTCATTTTTTATATTAGAGCTAAAAATGACTTACACATCACAATTATACTATTACAGTACTCTGTATTTGTCTATAAATTTATCTTTACTATGAGCCTTATACTTTTATATCCTTGTATGTGGCTGTTTAGCATTCCTTAATTTCAACTTTAAGAATTACCTTTAGCATGTCTTGTAAGGCAGGTTTGGGTGGTCATGAACACTCTAAACTTTTGTTTATCTGGGAAAGTCTTTATTTCTCCTATATTTCTAGTGGATAGTTATGCCAGGTATGGTGCTCTTCCTTGGTCATTTTTTTTCCCAGCACATTGGATATACCACCCCTTTCTCTTTGTGCCTGCAAGACTTCTGCTGAGAAAGACAGTCTCTTATACATAATGAATCACTTTTCTCTTGCTGCTTTCAACATGTCTCTTTGCGTTTGACTTTGTGTGTGTGTGTGTGTGCGTGTGTGTGCATGCACTTGACTTTTGACAATTTGATTGTGTCTTGGTGCAGACTTTATAGGGTTCATCATGTTTGACATCCTTTGGGCTCCATGAATCTAGATGTCCATTTCTCTCCTCAGATTTGTTAAGTTTATGATCATATTTCTTTTTTTTTTGAGTTGGAGTCTCACTCTTTGTCACCCAGGCTGCAGTGCAGTGGCACACTCACAGCCACTGCAGCCTCGACCTGCTGGACTCAGGTGATCCTTCTGCCTCAGTCTTCCAAGTAGCTGGAACCAGAGATGCACACATATTTCTTTAAATGCCCTCTCTGCCCCCTTTTTTTTTTCTTCTTCTGGGATTCCCATAATGTGTGTATTGGTTCACTTGATGGTGTCTCATAATTTGCTTAAGCTATTTTCATTTTGTATTCCTTTTCCTCTTTGCTACTCTTACTGGGTAATTTTAAATGACTTGTCTTTGAGTTTGCTGATTCTCTTTTGCTTAAGTCTGCTCTTGAGTGTCTAGTAAACTATTTAGTACAGTTATTAAATTATTCAGCTCCAGAATTTCTATTTGGTTCTTTTTTATCATTTATATTTCTTTGTTAATATTCTTGTTTGTACATGTATTGTTTCCCTGATTTTCTTTTAGTTGCCAATCTGTGTTTTCTTGTGGCTTATTGAGCTTCTTAAAGATGATTATTTCAAATGTCTCGCCAAGCAATTCATAGATCTTCATATCTATAGGGGTCAGTTACTGGATATTTCTTTTGTCCATTTGATTACATCATGTTTTTCTAATTCTTTATATTCCTTGTAGCTTTACATTGGTGCATTTTATTATTTGTTTTGAGTTGGAGTCTTACTTCATCTCCCAGGCTGGAGTGCAGTGGCATGCTCACAGTCACTTCCGCGTCAACCTGTTGGGCTCAGGCGATCCTTCTGCCTCAGCCTTTCAAGTTGCTGAAACTACAGGCGCGTGCGACCATGCCCAGATAATTTTTTGATTTATTGTAGAGAAGAGGTCTTGCTAAATTGCCCAGGCTGTTCTCAACCTTGTGGACTCAGGCACTCCTCTCACCTTGGCCTCCTAAAGTGCTGGGATTACAGGCTTGAGCCACTGCACCTGGCCCACTTTTTTTTTTTTTTAAACAGCCCTCTCTCCCAATCTTTATGGACTGGTTTTGACTAGGAAAGATCTTCAACAGTCAGTCCAGCAAAAGGTTCTAAGTATTTATTCCTAGCTGTCCCGGGCATCGTCCAGTTTACTTTTTTATTTTTTTAGCCCATAATCTCTTGTTCCTTTTGATGTCTGATCACGTCAGTTATGTCAACACTCTGTGAGGGGAGACAGATAGAGCTTGGCGCTTTAGACAGTGCACTGAAAGGAATGAAAAACTGGGGATCTGGCCAGGGGGGACATGGTATGCTTTCCCATCCCTCCTGGAGAAGAGATCTCAGTTCCAAGTCTTTCAGAAGTGTGCTGACCTTGGGAAGGTGCTTGTCTTCTGGCTGTCCCAGGCATCTGAACTATGTCAGCTCTTTTAGCACTCTTTGTGAGGTGAGACAGAAGTCAACTCCTTGGGGAGTATACTGAAAGGGCAGGAACAGTGAACATTTGCACTACTCTCTTCCCCAACCCTTTAAGGAAGAGTCCAAATGTCATTGCTGAGCTGTGCCAGAGTGGGGGAGGGACTGATTCAAGTAAAGGAAAATTGCTTTTCTTACCCATTTCAATGTGACTGATGTTGATTTTGTGCTTCTCTGAAATCTGGACTTTTCATAAAGATGTTTTGCTACTTATATCATTGTTAAGTCTGTGTTTCTGTAGAAAATGAGGGGTGGATCCTCCTATTCTGCCCTCTTACTGATGCCACTTTCCAGGTGATTCTGATAAATACTGAAGTTTGGAACCACTGACCTAGAGCATTTATTTTACCCACCCATTGCAAATGCTTAGAACCCTATTAGATATCTGTTTAACTAAGGCAGTGATTCTGAAACTTACCTTGTCATAAGAATCACTTTGGGTTATGTAAAAATACCTCAGAGATCCTAATTAGGCAGGTTTTAGGAGGGGAGGATCTTGGAATCTTATTTATTTATTTTTTCTGAGTTGGAGTCTCACTCTGTCACCCAGACCTCGCCTGCTGGGCTCCGGCGATCCTTCCGCCTCAGCCTTCCGAGTAGCCGGAATTACAGGCACGCGCTACCACGCCCGGCTGATTTTTTGATTTATTGTAGAGATGAGGTCTCGCTGCCCAGGTGGGTCTCGAACCCGCGGGCTCAGGCAATCCACTCACCTCAGCCTCCCAAAGGCGTGGGATTACAGGCTGAGCCACCGAGCCCGGCTGGAATCTTATTTTTTTTTTTTTTTTTTTTTGAGTTGGTGTCTCACTCTGTCACCCAGACTGGAGTGCAGTGGCCGCTCCCGGCCACCACAGCCTCGACTTGCTGGGCTTCGGTGATCCTTCCGCCTCAGCCTTCCAAGTAGCCGGAATTACAGGCATGCGCTACCACGCCCGGCTGATTTTTTGATTTATTGTAGAGATGAGGTCTCGCTGCCCAGGCGGGTCTCGAACCCGTGGGCTCAGGCAATCCACTCACCTCAGCCTCCCAAAGGCGTGGGATTACAGGCTGAGCCACCGAGCCCGGCATGGAATCTTATTTTTAATAAACATCCTTGGTGGTTCTTGTGATCAGGGAAGTTGGGGAAGCATTTTACCAAGCAATATAAATATTAGAAAGAAAATCTGTGGAAAATAACTGTTTTACAGAGCAGAAGAGTGCAATCGGGAAACCAAGTATAAAGAAGGGAAATAAAACATTTAAAAGAGAACCTAAAAAGTTAAGAATTATCTAAACATTTCTAAACTGAATGAAATGAACTTTCTTTCATTTTGAATGTTGAGACTAAGAGAGTCTCTTCTGAAGAGCATGTTCTCTGGAGTTTTGCACAACATTTCAAGTCAGGAACATCGTAGGTAAAAGTGCTAGTTGAAGTGAGTTTTGCATGTCTTATAATATTTATTCCTTAGGCAGGAGTCCTTAGTTCCTGGACATAGAGAGCTTGGGCAGACATTGGAGGAGAGGCTCTCAAATTCCTTCACTGCTGGATCAGGCAAGCTTCAAACATGCTGGTAGGGTGAGACCCCATGTTTAAAACTAACTATTGCAGTTGACTTAGTTTTGGTTCTGCCAAAACTGCATTCCCAATTTATATTAATTAAATACAACATCTTTGTAAGTTAGAAAAGTATTAACTTTACATTATAAGAATAGTCAATAAAAAATGTGTATATAAAAATCTGGGCTGGGTGTGGTGGCTCATACCTATAATCCCAGCACTTTGGGAGGCCAAGATGAGAGGATTGCCTGAGCCCATGGGTTCGAGACCAGCCTGGGCAACTTGGCAAGACCTCATCTCTACAATAAATCAAAAAATTAGCCGGGCATAGTGGTGCATGCCTGTAGTTGTAGCTACCTGAAAGGCTGAATCCAGCAGATTGGGCCTGTGGTGGCCATGAGCATGCCACTGCACTCCAGCCTGGATGACAGAGTGACACTCCAACTCAAAAAAAAAAAAAAAAAAATTCTGAAAATCCTCTGACATGCCTGTCCTTCTCTGCCCCAGCTCAGAGGTAATCATTGCTAACAGTCTGGAGGATATTTTTCAGACTTTTAAATATTTATACATATAGCCTTTAAAAAATAAAATTACTACTAATGTATTCTATAGTTCTTTAGCAAATGATATTGATATTTTTCTGTGTCATTACAGATCTAGCCAATTCTTTTGAACACCAGAAGATTTTAAATATTTAACATAACATTTACCAAATGTATCTGAACACTTTTAAAAGTAGAATGTATTTTGACTGAATATCAATCCACAAGAGTAAGATAGTTGTGTGCTTGGATTAAAGGAAAAACTAAAAAAGTGTCTCCTGAATAGATTAATACTGCAATAAATATAAACTTAACTTATTGCTTTTTAAAATTCTTTACAAAAGGAAGAATGATAAGAATGAAAGATTAAATAATCATATTTTACCAGGAACAAAGTATATAGAGATTAATAAAATATCTTCATTTTGTTTTATCATACAATGTGACATAAAAGGAAACTCTTAAAATTAAAATAAAACTCTTAAAATCATTTCACCACATAACTTAATAGCTTCAATATTGTGGATGAGTAAAAAATGTATATGTATTAGAATGTCAGGTGTGTTGCTGTATGTTGTCTCATTGCATCATAATATAAAAAATCCAATTTTTATATACAAGAACACTGTAACAAAGGAAAGAAGGGCATGAACAGAGTTCAGATATTTTACAGTTTCCATGTATTCTTGATTTACATGCTCTAAACATCCTTAATTATATCCTCTTTCATAGCTCTCTGTTGATTTTCTAGAAACTATGGGTACTATCATTCATTTTTATGTTCAGTCATTTTGCTCTTTTAATTCACACATAGCTTTTAAATTGCATGACTGTTTTTCATTTCTTCTTTCAGTTTTAGATCCACGAGGAACAAGTTTGTATATTATTATAAGTGTTTACAAATAATATCCTCAAGTATGTGTGGTAATTATGGGGTAAGCCAGCTGGCAATGGAGCCGTCACACAGGAGAGGATGTGCAATGAGACAGGTGTATGCTTCCCAAGCATGGGTGCCTTTGGAAAACAGTCACACTTTTTTACAAGGTACTTTTCTCCTTCAATTTCCTGGCATTCGGGGATAGGAGGCAACCTTAGTATTCTCTGAAGCTTTATGGTTTAGGACACAGCCTTAGCAAGAGAATACATAAATATGGATACAGTGTTATAGATCTAACTTTTGTGTTGGATTCTGTCTGATATTTCACTCAAACTCTTGAATTTGGGTTATTCAGCCCAGGTCTCAGGCCCAAGGGAGGCTATTCCTTTACTGAGATGTCTACTATTAATTCAACTGATACTGGGGGGTGGGGGGGAGATGAGGAAATACCCTTACCTTACTTTCAACAAGTCTCTGTAACTTTGTCTTATAGTCAACAGAAACATTTCTCTATATGTTACTTCATTTAGCCTTTTAAAAACATTCTGTGAAGTAGGTAATATTGCCATTTTACAGATAAGGAAAGTTAGAGGTAAAGTGACTTGTGCAAAGGCCCTAGAATTCAAATTTCTATTGGTTTGATGTCAAAGCCTGCACTTTACTCACCATGGCAAGCTTCTCTGTGCTTCAGTCATTTGCCCATCACTAATTTTCAAAGTGTGGTAAAAAGACTTTACAAAGGTAACCAGGCAAGAATAGTTTTCAGGCAATTCATTTTCACATCTTCCACTTCCATAGTTTTTCTTTCCTAACACAGATCTGCTTGGGATGCACCTCCCTTCTCCTCCCCACCCTGTTCTTTCTGTGTCACCTTGCCCTGGTGTCTAAAAATCTCTGGGGCTTAAGCAAATGGACAATTTTAAATATCAGCTTCGATTTTATTGGCTGGGTAACACATCCTTTTGCAAGGCAGGAATTTCTTGATTTTTGATTTCAGCAAAACTGAAGATAGACCTAATTTGAGTTTTCAGCTTGTAGATCACTAAAAGTGATGTCTGATGAGAGATCACTACGTGAATTTTGGCAGATGACTCAAATGAATTCAAAGATCGATGCTGATGTAACAAAACTCCCATTCTTATTTGCTAAGTCAACAAAGGTTTTGAGAACCAGTATCTATAAAAATGAAAAATAGAAATAAAATTAATGTTGGAAACAAAACTCAGATAAAGAAATAGAATTGATGCTATATCTATCTTATTCAACTATTAATAGTCATCCATAGATACATGAATTAACTTTAAAAAATTATCAGCTATGTTCATCTTATTAAGACATGTGCTTAGCCGGTGGCTCAGCCTGTAATCCCGCGCTTTGGGAGGCTAAGGTGAGTGGATTGCCTGAGCCGGGGTCAAGACCGCTGGCAGCGAGACTCATCTCTACAATAAATCAAAAATCAGCGGGCGTGGTAGCGGCCTGTAATTCTGGCTACTTGGAAGGCCGAGGCGGAAGGATCGCCGGAGCCCAGCAGGTGAGGCTGCGGTGGCCAGGAGCAGCCACTGCACTCCAGTCTGGGCGACAGAGTGAGACTCCAAAAAAAAGAGACATGTGCTTGCAGTACACCTTTTCTTTTTCTTTCTTCTTTTTTGAGTTGAAGTCTCATTCTGTCACCCAGGCTGGAGTGCAGTGGCACGCTCATGGCCACTGCAGGCTGGACCTGCTGAACTCAGTTGATCCTTCTGCCTCAGTCTTCCAAGTAGCTGGAACTATAAGCACGTGCCACCATGCCTAGATAATTTTTTAATTTATTGTAGAGATGTGGTCTTGCCAAGTTGCCCAGGTTGGTCTTGAACCCCATGGTCTCAGGCAATCCTCTCATATCGGCCTCCCAAAGTGCTGGGATTATAGGCGTGAGTCACCACACCTGGCCACTACACATTTTCAAGTTTAAAAATTGTTCAGCATAGTTTTTAAAACACAATTTTTAACCAATCGTGTTACTGATATAATTATGATGATAATTAAGAAAAACGTTTAACAACTTGAACTTTATGGTCATGGATAGTGAACTGGATTTTGACGTATAAGCATATTTTTATTGCAATGAGTAGAAAAAGGTTATCCAATATAAGACTTTCAGGACAAGGTGCAGAAGGCTGAGGTGGGAGGATCACTTCAGGAAGCAGGATCAGGACCAGTCTGGGAGACAAAGCAAGACAAGGTCACCTAGGTTGGAGCGCAGTGGCACAATCATAGCTCACTGCAGCCTCAAGCTCCTGGGCTCAAGTGGTTCCCTCTGCCTCAGCCTCCCCAAGTATCTGGAACTATAGGTGCGCACCACAATACCTGGCTAATTTTTACATTTTTTTTTTTGTAGAGAATGGGTCTTGCTATTTTTTTTAAGACTTTCAGGTTTAGGAATATATTACGAAGAGTCTAGATTTCTTAACCTCAATATACTATGGAGCAAATAAGTCTCTGTTGTTGTGGGCCGGAAGGGGGTGGGCTGCTCTGTGTACTTAAGGATAATTTGCAGCATTCCTGGCCTCTACGAACTAGATACAAGTAGCAACTTCCATCACACCAAGTTATGACAACAAAAATGTACAGCTATTGCCAAAAGTTCCCTGTGGGGTAGAAATCACCCATGGTTGAGAACCACTGCAATAGGTTATAATTCTGTGAGAGGAGTGGGATAGAAAATGGGAACTCAGGGAGAAAAAGAACCATGTGCAATGTCTGCCTCTTAAAGGAGAACTTGTTCATTTTTGGATGATATTGAGTATCTAGTCACTATGGGATTTAGATTCTATTGGGTAAGTTTAAAAGTGTGATGTGACATTTCTACTTCTCTCTCTTTTTTTTTTTTGAGTTGGAGTCTTAATCTGACATCCAGGCTGGAGAGCAGTGGTATGTTCACAGCCACCCCAGCATTGACCTGCTGGGCTCAGGTGATCCTTCTGCCTCAACCTTAGAAGTAGCCCAAACTACAGGTGTGCGTTACCATGCCCGGCTAATTTTTTGATTTATTGTAGCGATGAGGTCTCGCCAAGTTGCAGAAACTGGTCTCGAACCCCTGGGCTGAGGCACTTCTCTCACCTCGGCCTCCCAAAGTGCTGGGATTGCAGGCTTGAGCCACCGTGCCTGGTCCTTTTTTCTCTTTTAATTGAGATATATGGTATATACAGTAGAGTGCTGATATAAAATTTCTATTTAAAGATAACAATTTTTATAAAACCGAAACATTACATTCTTTGTAGCTATTAACATTTATATTAATTTTTTGCCCACTTAAAATATGTAAAAGAGTATATAGTTATTCAAAATTCTTTTAAGCATATACAAGGGAGAAAAAAAAGCTTGAAGATTTCTGCTTTATATCACCATATAAAGGCAGAACTACTTATTCTTACTGTTGTGTATTAATCGTGTGCTTGTCCTAAAAGATATATCAAAGTTTGGACTCCCCTTGCCCTAAAATGTCAGCTAATTTGGAAATAGAGTCTTACAGAGGTAATCAAATGAAAATGGGGTCTTTAGGGTGGACCCTAACCCAATATGACTGGTGTCCTTATAAAAAAGGAAAATTTAGACACAGAAATGTGCAGAAGGAAGATAGGTAAAGATGGCCATGTGATGACAGAGGCAGAGATTGGACTGAAGCAACTGTGAGTCAAGGAATGTCAAGGATTATTGGTCACCACAAGAAGTTAGGAAGAGGCAAGGAAGGATCCTACTCAGAGACTCATAGGGAACATGGCCCTGCCAGCACCTTGATTTTGGACTTCTAACCTCCAGAACTGTGAGGCAATACATTTCCTTTTTAAAAGCCACTTAGGTTGTGGTACTTTGTTATAGCAGTCCTTGTAACTAACACACCTGCCATAAACATAAACCCATTCAAAACAAATACAATAAAATAACACAGTGTCCTTAAATGTTATTAAATTCGGGCTAAATGCTTAGGAGCCTGCTAAAGACAGGAATACTAGCCAATGTTGCACTCATGTTCATAGTAGTGTTATTTGCGATAGCTGACAGGTCGAAGGAACCCAAATGTTCATCAATAGATGAATGAGGCTGGGCACTGTGGCTCATACCTGTAATCCCAGCACTTTGGGAGGCCAAGGCTGAAGGATTGCTTGAACCCAGGAGTCTGAGACCAGCCTGGGCAACATAGCAAGATCCTGTATCTACAAAAAAATCAAAGAAATTAGCTGGGTGTGATGATGCATTCCTGTAGTCCCAGCTACTCAGGAGGCTGAGGCGGAAGGATTGCCTGAGCCCAGGAGGTGAAGGCTGTGGTGAGTCATGAGCATGCCAGTGTACTCCAGCCTGGGTGACTCAAAATAATAATAATAATAAAAATAGCTGGGCTCGGTGGCTCAGACTGTAATCCCGCGCCTTTGGGAGGCTGAGGTGAGTGGATTGCCTGAGCCCCGCCTGGGCAGCGAGACCTCATCTCTACAGTAAATCAAAAAATCAGCCGGGCGTGGTAGCGCACGCCTGTAATTCCGGCTACTCGGAAGGCTGAGGTGGAAGGATCGCCGGAGCCCAGCAGGTCGAGGCTGCAGTGGCCAGGAGTGGCCACTGCACTCCAGTCTGGGCGACAGAGTGAGACTCCAACTCAAAAAAAAAAAAAAAAAATAATAATAATAATAAAAATAAATAAATAAAATAAAAATAAAAAAGTAGAACCTGAATCTAAGCAAGCCTCTAAGAGGTAACTCCTACTTACAAGAAACAGAGAAGAGAGGAGAGAATAAAAGAATAAATGATAACACTTGAGCTGGGATTTGCTTTAAAATACTCAGGGAAAGAAAATTAATAAGTTCTTGTTTACAACGCAAGATTAATATGTATTAGTTTATAAAGTAAAATTAATATGTATTAGTTTCCTGTGGCTGCCATAAGAAATTACCATACATTTGGTGTCTTAAAACAATAGAAATTGATTCTCTCTCAGTTCTGGGAGCCAAAAGTCCAAAATTAGGGTGTCAACAAACCATATCCCTTCCAAAGATCCTGGGGGAAAGTGCATTCCTTGACGTTTCCGGTTTCTGTTGACTCCGGGTGTTTCTTGGCTTTTGGCAGCATCATTCCAGTCTCCATCTCTGTGGTTACATTGCCTCCTCCTTTTCATGCCGGAACTTCTGCTGCCTCTTTCTTATAAGGATACATGTGATTGCATTTGTATTTCACCTGGATAACGCAGAATAAGCACCCTTTTTGATATGTATAATTTAATCACATCTTTGGCAAATAAGATAATGTTAACTCTTTTATCATATAGGCAATATTATTCACAGGTTCCAGGGATTAGGATGTGGTCATAACTTTTTGGGAGCCACCATTCAGCCCAGAATGGAAGGCAACCTGATATAACCGACTTTTATAGAACACCACACCTAATAACAGCAGGATACATACTCTTTTTAAGTGCATTGGAACATTCTCCAGCATAGATTGAATGCTAGGCCATGATACAAGTCCCAAATTTAAAAGGTTGAAATCATACAAGGTATATTCCCTGACTAAAACAGATTTAAATTAGAAATCAGTCACTGAAAGAAATTTGGAAATTAAATAGCATACTTTCAAATAACCCATAGGTCATAAAAGAAATAAGGGAAATTAGAAAATATTTTCAATTGAGTTTAAACAACACACACACAAAATCAAAATCTGTGGATGCAGCTAAAACAGTGCAGAGAGGAAAATTTATAGCACTAAACACATATATTAAAAAAAGAGAAAAGTCATATCAACTATCTAAGCTCTCATTTCAAGAACTTAGAAAAGGAGCAAATAAGCTCTAAGCAAGCGAAAAGAAATTGTAAAGAGTAGAAATTAATACAATTTTAAAAATAGAAAAATAAAATTATGTCAGTTTTTTGAAAAATCAACAAAATTGAGAAACCTTGATCTACACTAACCAAAAAAAAGTTGAATACTTCCAAAATCAGAAATGAAAAAGTTTCATCACTAGCAACCCTATAGAAATTAAAGACTACACAGGATTACTATGCATACATTTATGTTAACAAATTGGACAACTCATATAAAAAGGAAAAATTCTTAGGAAGATATTACCAAAACTGACCTAAGAATAATTAAAAAACCCGAATCTGCCTATAATAAGCACAGAAACTTAGTAATTAAAGTGCTTCCTGCAAAACAAAGCCTGAACCCAGACAGCTCTGTGTTACTTTCCTATTGCTGTGTAATAAGTTGCCATATATTTAAAGGCTGAAAACAATACCCATTTACTAGCTCTTAGTTTTGTATGTCAGAAAGTCTCATGTGGTGAGGTTGGCTACGCTGCTTAGGTCATCACAAGGCTGGAAATCGAGGTGTCTGTTGGACTGGGTTGTCATCTGGAGACTCTGGGGAAGCATCACTTCCAAGTTCATTTAGACTTTTGGCATAATTATTTTCTTGAATTTGTAGGACTGAAATCCCCATTTCCTTGCTGGCAGTCACTCAGGGGGCTGCTTTCAGCTCTTAGATGTTGCCTGTATTCTTTGTCACGTGTCCGGCTCCATCTTCAAGCCAGCAAATAGCTTGTTGGATATTTCTACCATTTTTTAATTTCTGGCTTCCTTTTCTGCATCTTGCCAGAAAAAACTTACTGCTTTTGAAAGCAGGGAATTTTTTTGATATAAATGTTCTTCATCTTGACTGTGGTTGTGGTTATGTGGCTGTGTACATTTGTCAAAATTGATCAAACAGTTTATTTAAAACATGCATTTTGGTGTATAAATTATACCTCAATAAAGTTGACTAAAATAGATTAAAAGGATATTCAAAATAACATTTATCTGCTTTTATTAGTCTCTTTGGAGGATCTAGAATCCAATCATTTTTGCTGTTTTATCCACTCTGCTTTTCCCCTGGAGACAGTTTTTTAGCTAAGTAGAACAGAGAGATACAAAGGGGTTCCAAATAAAAGAAATATAGCTATTTGACTCCTTATTACTAGAATATCAATATATTTTGAGGAGAAAAGGAATCTGGGGTTGGGAACTAGAGAACTGAGTTTCTTTTTTTAAAGCCATGGTCTGGCTCCGTCACCCAGGCTGGAGTGCAGTGGCATGATCACGGCTCACCGCAGCCTTGACCTCTTGAGCCCAGGCGATCCTTCCACCTCAGCCTCCTGAGTAGCTGGGGTTACAGGTGCATACCAACACACCTGACTAATTTTTTAGTAGAGATGAGGTCTCACTATGTTGCCCAGGTTGGCCTCGAACTTCTAGGCTCAAGCAATCCTCCTGCCTTGGCTCCCCAAAGTGCTGAGATTACAGGTGTGCACACTGCACCTGGCTACAAATCGAGGTGTCTGTTGGACTGGGTTGTCATCTGGAGACTCTGGGGAAGCATCACTTCCAAGTTCATTTAGACTTTTGGCATAATTATTTTCTTGAATTTGTAGGACTGAAATCCTCATTTCCTTTCTGGCAGTCACTCAAGGGGCTGCTTTCAGTTCCTAGATGTTGCCTGTATTTTTTGTCATGTGTCCGGCTCCACCTTCAAGCCAGTAAATAGGTTGTTGGATATTTCTACCCTAATAAAATATCAACCTCCCTAGTTTTATCCTTTGTGAGCCTTAGTTTTCTACTTTTCTACAGTAAAATGACTTACCTATGGCTCAGCAATCTTATCTTATTCACACAATGTGTAGGCAAAGGACTCAAAAAATGTTGGCCACCCTTACTCTAAAGAAATTCTTATGCAACTAGCCAAAGATGTACGGAGAAACAATTTTGATTATAGGACAAAATTAAGTGCCATCTAAATGTCCATTAATAGGGGAATGTTATGATATGGCTTGTTATACAACACTTTGCAGCCATTTAAAAGAATAAAGACAATCTCTATGTTCTGTCATGAAAAGCTGTCCATGATTACTATAGATTTATAGAAAGCAAGTTGACAAATTTATTTAATGTGACCTCAAACACACAAAATGTATGTGTATTTCAATTATATGCAGAAAAAACTATTAGCAGAGTTTTACTTTGCAGAGTTGAATTGCAAATGGAGAGTGGAGATTTTGCCTGTTTTTAAAAAAACTTATTTATTGAAATCTTTCAATAAGTATGTGCTACTTATTAAGAAAATATACATTTCTGGGCCGGGTGCAGTGGCTCACACCTGTAATCCCAGCACTTTGGGGAGGAGAGAGGATTGCCTGAGCCTAGGTATTCGAGACCAGCTTGGGAAACTTGGTGAGACCTTGTCTCTACAGTGAATTTTAAAATTAGCCAAGTGTGGTGATGCACACCTGTAGTTCCAGCTACTTGGAAGGCTGAGGTGGAAGACTTGCCTGAACCTAGGAGGTTGGGGTTGCAATTAGCCATAATCATGCCTCTGCACTCCAGCCTGGGTGACAGAGTGAGATTCTGACTCAGGAAAAAACAGAAGGAAGGAAGGAAGGAAGGAAAGAAAGAAAATGCACATTTCTGGCTGGGCACAGTGGCCCATTCCTGTAAACCCAGCACTTTGGAAAACTAAGGAAAAAGGATTGCTTGAGCTCAGGAGTTTGAAACCATCCTGGGCAACATAGTGAGACTGCATCTCTACAACAAAACAAAACAAAACAAATTAGGCATGATGGTGCTTGCCTGTAATCCCAGTTACTTGGGAGGCTTAGGCAGAAGGATCACTAGAAGTTTGAGGGTATGATGAGCTTTCGCTGCACTCCAGTCTGGGACACAAAGTGAGACTCCAATTCAGGAAAAAAAAAAAAAGAGATACCTGTGTCTAACAAATGAACAATCAGCACCCTTCCCCTGAACTGAGGCTGTTCTGATTGAAATATGTTTTGTGTTCTATGGATGGAGACTCAGCTTTCTTCATTTTCCAAGGAGACTTTATTGTCACATATTATTCTCATTCGCCCATCCCTTGTGGCCATCTCTTGAATCACAGATCTGCCTAATGAAATGAAATCAATGAATCAATGCGTAGGAATAAATTGGGTACAGTTTCAACATAATTTGTTCCAGAAAAGGCATTCTTTATTTCTGTGACTGCTAACCTATTTAAGCACAACGTGTAGAAAAACATAGGCTGTGGCGTCACATGACCGGAAATCTACTTCTACCACTAACCTGATCTGAGATTTTGGGCAGGCCACAGACTCTGTGGATTCCCTCAATCTGTTTCCTTATCTGTGAGTGAGCACACTACTTGCTTTCTCAAGCCTTACTAGGGTAGTTGTGAGGTTCTAAAGAGATGAAGGAGAAAAATAGATTTGGTTGGAAGTGCTGTAAAACGTGGTAGTGTTATTATTTGGAGAAGGTGGTTAAATTTATCTAGGTGACCTGAATTATCATAAGTGCTGGTTCCAGAGTCTAAAAAATCACCCAGTCTTTTTCCAAAAAGTGGTGGCAAAGAGTGATGAGGATAGTGAGCATGGCTTCTACCAGATACCTGGAGAGAGGTATAAGGCAAGCCAGAACAAGCATTTATTGCTCACGGTAGGCAAGATCCCAGTTAAGTGATCTTGTTTAATCCTCATGCAAACCTATGATTTGGTTATCTCAGGCTAAATTGATATATCAGAAAACTCAAGAATAAGGAATGTAGAAGATAGGTGTGACCCCCTCATTCATTTATTTAATAAGAGCAGAGTCATGCGCTGCATAATGACATCTAGGTCAACTATAGACTGCCATCAGTAAAGTTGTGGCACAACACATTGCTCACATGTTGGTGGTGATGCTGATGTAAACAAACCTCTTGTGCTGTCAGATGTATAAAAGTTGAGCACATAAAATTATGTTTGGTACACAACACTTGAGAATGATAATAACTATGTTAGTGGTTTATGTACTTTACTATATTATACTTTTAAATTATTATTTTAGAAGGTACTCCTATTTTTTTTTAAAGTTATTTGTAGAACAGCCTCAGGCAGGACCTTCAGAAGCTAGTCCAGAAGAAGGCATCGTCATCATAGGAGATGACAGGTCCATGTGTGTTATTGCCCCTGAAGACCTTCTTGGGGGACAAGAGGTGGAGGTAGAAGACAGTGATATTAAAAATAACAAGAACAACAACAAAAAAAAAAACAAAAAAGAAGACAGTGATATTGATAATCCTGACCCTGTGTTGGCCTAGACTACTGTGTGTGTGTCTTAGTTTTTAACAAAAAAAGTTTAAAAAGTGAGAAATATTTTAAAATTTAAAAATAGAAAAAGCTTATAAAATAAGAATATAAAAAGTATTTTTGTAGCACTGTAAAGTGTGTTTGTGTTTTAAGCTAAGTGTTATTATGAAAGAATAAAAAAATTTAAAAATTTAAAAATTTATAAAGTTAAAACGTTACAGTAAGTTTAATTTATTATTAAAGAAATAAAATTATTATTATTTTTTGAGTAGGAGTCTCACTCTGTCACCCAGGCTGGAGTGCAGTGGCACACTTATGGCCACTGCAGCCTTGGCCTGCTGGGCTCACACAATCCTTCCACCTCAGCCTTCCAAGTAGCTGAAACTACAGGCGCCCGCCACCATGCCCAGCTAATTTTTTTGATTTATTATGGATACGAGGCCTTGTCAAGTTGCCCAAGCTGGTCTTGAACCCCTGGGCTGAGGCAATCCTCTCACCTCAGCCTCCCAAAGTGCTGGGATTACAGGCTTGAGCCACCGCGCCCAGCCAGAAGTTATTATTATTATTATTTTTGAGTAGGAGTCTCACTGGAGGGTAGTGGCATGCTCCCGGCCACTGCAGCCTCGACCTGCCAGGCTCAGGTGATCCTTCCTCCTCAGCCTTCCAAGTAGCTGGAACTACAGGCATGCGCTACCATACCCAGCTGATTTTTTGATTTATTGTAGAGATGAGGTCTCACTAAGTTGCCCAGCTGGTCTTGAACCCATGGGCTCAGGCAATCCTCTCACCTCGGCCTCCCAAAGTGCTGGAATTATAAGTGTGAGCCACCGTGCCCAGCCGTAAAAATTATTTTTTAATAAATGTAGTGTAGCCTAAGTGTGCAGTATTTATAAAGTCCACAGCAGTGTACAGTAATGCTCTAGGCCTTCACGTTCACTCACCATGTACTCACTGACTCACCCAGAGCAACTGCCAGTTCTATAATCTCCATTCATAGTGAGACCCTGTAGAGGTGACCATTGAAAATCTTTTACATTTTTAATCTTTTACTGTACCTTTTCTAAGTTTAAATAGGTTTTCCAAGTTTAGATATGTTTCTAAGATTAGATATGTTTACCATTGTGTCACAACTGCCTACAGTATTCAGTGCAGTTACATGATGTCTAGGTTTGTAACCTAGGAGCACTAGACTAGACCATATGGCCTATGTGTGTAGTGGACTCCACTATCAAGGTTTGTGTACATACACTCATGATGTTTACATCATGACCCTGATTTCTCTGAATGTATCCTATTGTTAAGTGATACATGACTGTACTAGGTACCAGGAACATAACTCTGAATAGAATTCAGTTTTCATAGAATTTTACCTTCGACGGGGGCCTGGTTTGATGTTTCCCAACTGCCAAAGGACAATGGGTGGTTCTCATTCAATTTTACACTATTCAGCTTCTTTTTCTGAGAATTGGCTCCCTCCCACCCAAAGTTTCCTAGGCTCTTCACTTTAAATTCTATATGTAGGTTTCAGAAACCTGATGTACTTTTTCCTCCTCCCCATAGGGTTGACATTCTTGAGTATCCTGGGCTAGAAGCTTGTTTTAATCAACCTTTTTTTTCCCAGGGTATGATGATCTGGGCAGAGGAGCCTCTAGGAAAGCTGCATTCCCAGATGAGTCAGCTGTCATCACAGCCATTACCTAATTCTGCACCGGGACAGGTTCAGGAAGCTGAAGTCAGTGAATATAAAGCTAAGACTCATAGGTTTGGAACTCAAAGTTGCTGGAAGCAAGGGGCTGGCCATGCTTCCACAGCCATTGCCAAGTCTTTACTTGTTCACTCTCTAGGGAACAGGAAAGGGCAGTCTTTAAGAGTACCATTTTAAAAGAGGCTGATATTTCTTTTTTCTTTTCTCCCCCCTTTCTCTCTCTACTCCTTCCCTTCTTCCCTTCCCTCTCTCCCTCATCTCTTTTTGAGATGAGGTATAAGGTCTCACTCTGTAGCCTAGGCTAGAGTGCAGTGGTGCAATCACAGCTTACTGCTGCTTCAGCCTCATGGGCTCAGACAATCTTTCCATCTCAGCCTCCTGAGTGGACTGCAGGTATGCACCCCCATGCCCAGATAATTTTTTTTTTTTTTGTAGAAATCTCACTATGTTGCCCAGGCTGGTCTTGAACTCCTAGGCTCTAGCAATCCTTCTACCTCGGCCTCCCAAAGTGCTGAGATTATAGGCGTGAGCCATTGTGCCCAGCCAAGACTGGTGTTTCTGGGAAAAATTTCCCTTTTGGTTTTTCTCAATGAGTGCTTCAGCAAGAATAAACTATTAGGGGCAGAAAGGGATGGCGAGAAAGGAGAAGAGAGACAATGCTGACTGGAGAAAGGTGGATGAGAGGAGGGTTTAATAGTGCCACACAGCCTAGGTTCTTGTGCCAACCACCTAGTTCTTAAGCTAATGTCCTAACACTGAAACCTCTTAGTAGGCTCCTTATGGGAAAGACCATAAGAATGAAAACAAAACTGCTCTCTATGGAGAGTCAAGACATGGTTACCAGTAGAACAAATGGGAACCTGTTGCTGATCGTTATTGCCTTATGTAGAAGTAATGTTGCATATGCTAAATGTTATCCATCCTGTGCAGTCTTAGTAAACTTCCTGGGCTTGTTGTCAGCTTGGAAGGAGAGTACGTCTAGTATCAACTTGGCAGAAAGTGGGCGCACAAAAATCCACAGCTCATTTGCGTAACTCTTCACTCCATGGATACTTAGGGCACCCTGACCTGCTTTTTCTGGCTGTGGCTGCTTCTTCTGAGCCCAACACTGCCCAGACATGGGCTTCCTATCTCCATTCCCTCAAGGTATGCCTGGCTTGGAAGTTACTCCCAGACTCAGCAGAAAACAGACAACTCTCCAGGTCGCTATTTTTTGGACTGATATATCCTGGCTTCTCTCTACCAACACCTGAATTATAGCATTAAATCAACTCACTGCATTCTCTCTTCCCTCTTGCCAGAATAAAATATCAGAGTAAGTCTTCCTTGGTCATGCTTTCTTAAATTTTATTCCTTACTAAGAAATAATTAAGATCCTGCCTTTCTTATCTGAACTGTGCCACAGGTAAATGAACATTGATAAGGATAAGTTTATCTTTAGAGAAGTCTTCCACTCATAAGTGAGAAAGAATAATAGAATGACTAGACTACTGGGTCTAGGTAACAATTAATCAGTACTGCCAACATCACAAAATAGAGACAATCAGACATTATGTGATGGAAGTGTATACCACCGCTTATGAACTAATCTTGACAAAATATCAACCTGAATCTGATTAAGTTTCTATACCTAATTTACAAGAAATACAGGAGACAGAGATTTCCACAGGAATGCAGTCGGGAAAACTCAGACTTTGGGAAAAGCTAGAGGACAAACAACCCAGATTCTTTTTTTTTTTTTTTTTTTGAGTTGGAGTCTCACTCTGTCGCCCAGACTGGAGTGTAGTGGCACGCTGCCGGCCACCGCAGCCTTGCCCTGCTGGGCTCTGGCGATTCTTCCACCTCAGTCTTCCAAGTAGCTGGAACTACAGGCGCGTGCTACCATGCCTGGCTGATTTTTGTTTTATTGTAGAGATGAGGGCTTGCCAAGTTGCCCAGGTGGGTCTTGAACCCGTGGGCTCAGGCAATCCACTCGCCTCGGCCTTCCAAAGTGCTGGGATTACAGGCTGAGCCACTGAGCCTGGCCTACAGCCCAGATTCTTAAAGAATTTAAGAGAAAAAAACAGAGGGGTGTAGGGAGCCTGTAGAGTAAGAGATCATAGGGGCATGCCAACCAATTGCAATGTATGGACCTATTTTGACCAAACAAAATGCACTATGAAAATTTAGGACAATCAGGGAAATATGGAAATTGACTTAATTTTTAGTGATATTAAGGAATTAGTTAATTTTGATGTGGGATAATGGTTATGACTTTTCTTAAAAAGTAATACTTAGCTTTTAGAGATACATGTTGAAATAAAGTATATAGGAATGAACTCTATAATATCTTGTATTTCCTGCAAAATAATCCAGAGGATGGTGGGGGAAATGGGTGGGAGTGTAACTAATGCAAGATTGGTCATGAATAGAGAATTGTTTAAGCTAGGTGATAGGTACATGAGAGTTTATTATACTGTTTACTTTTGTATAAAATTGAAAAAACCCACAAGAGGATAAACAAAATTGTAAGGTAACCACTGGAAGAACTGATAAGGAATGAATAACTTCCTAATCACTGAGGTGTAGGAAATGAACAAGAAAGCAAACAACTGAATAAAAGCCAGAAAAAGGGGAAAAGGGACGGGGGTATCTAAAAACCATTTTAAGGAGAAAACATGAAATAAGATGGCAGATGGAATATTATGCAGCCACAAACAAGGACAAAATTATGAACTTCACAGCAACTTGGCTGGATTTAGAGACTGTAATACTCAGTGATCTATCACAGAAACAAGAACTGAGTACCACATGTTCTCATTCATAAGCAGACCCTGAACAATTATGATAATACTATAAGAAAGGTATTGTCAGTAGTGGGAAACTGCCAGGGGAAGGAGGAGGCATATTTCATCAATAAGGGTACCGAATCTCAAACCAGCTGAAGTGGGGAAAAAAGTGACACCCAATTTTTACCCGTACAATAACCATTTGTATACCTAACTCTGAATTGTATCCCACATCTTTAAAATAAAACATTTTTTTTTTTTTGAGTTGGAGTCTCACTCTGTCGCCCAGACTGGAGTGCAGTGGCCGCTCCCGGCCACCGCAGTCTCGACCTGCTGGGCTCCGGCAATCCTTCCGCCTCAGCCTTCCAAGTAGCTGGAACTACAAGCGCACGCTACCATGCCCGGCTAACTTTTTGATTTATCGTAGAGATGAGGTCTTGTCAAGTTGCCCAAGTGGGTCTCGAACCTGCGGGCTCAGGCAATTCATTCACCTTAGCCTCCCAAAGCGCAGGAATACAGGCTGAGCCACTGAGCCTGGCCAAAATAAAGCATTTTTAAAAAATGATAGCAGAAATACATCCATATATGCCAGTAATGATAATAGGAATGAATTAAATTCATCTATTAAAAGACAGATTGGGTTTAAAAATTAAAAATTCCAGCCAGGCACGGAGGTGCATGCTTGTAGTCTCAGTCACTTGGGAGGCTGAGACAGGAGGATCATTTGAGCTGGGAGGAATAGGCCAGTCTGGGCAACATAGCAGGACCCTGTTTCCTAAAAAACAAAAACCAAACAAACAAAAAACAACCAAGGAACATTTATTCTATTTTATGGACTAAAGTGTTACCTCTTCAAAAATAAAAATAAAGTTATAGACTTTTTAAAAGGAAAATACCTAAAAACAAAAACAAATGAAAAGCTGGAAAATAAAGAGACAGAAAACTACCAGAGGAATCAAATGATTAAAAAAAGGAGAAATTATGTAAAACAGTTCCATGAAATGTATGGGATGAAATCAGTAACAAAGTGATCATCAGGGACCTTGACAAGAACTTCAGTGGCACAGCAGGAACCGAAGCCAGACTGCATTTGTGATGAGCTGTGTGTGGAAGAGGAAGAAGGCAGCTGAAAAACCAAGAACAAGGAACACATTTTCAGTTGGGGGTGGGCAGAGTTACTTATTTATTTATCAGTTATTGATGTAATGATGTGAAGAAGTCTGAGGAGAGAATGAAGTGGAAGAAATGGGGTAAAGAGGAAAAAATGTGCCTGGGGTGGGGAGAAGGCTGAAGACAATGAGACCCAGTGTGCTAGGAGAGACATGAGCAGCAAATAAGAAGAAAACACCTTTTGTTTTATTTTATTTCTAATTTATTAATTTGTCATTACACAAATGATACATGAATGCATATTCAAAAACATCAAACATTACAGATAAAGCTAACGCACACCACCAAACTCCTGTTAACAGTTTGGTTAGTATCCTTCCAGACCTTCTCTCTCAATAATACACAAATATGTACTTATAGAAGTACACTATACAGTATTTGTGTGTGTGTGAATATGTGTGGCATGTGTTTTAACAACCATGGTATCGTATTACATGTATTGTCCTTCAATTTCCCCACATTTTTAACAAACTTAACATCATATCCTAGCGATCATTCCATGTCAGTACATGTAGGACTCTTTTTCACTGATCCCTAATGTTTTATCATGTATCCCATATTCCATCCTCCTGATGGGTATTTTGATTTTCCCAATTTTATACTATTACAGTAGTCCTCCCTTATCCATGAGGGGCATGTTCCCAGACCTCCAGTGAATGCCTGAAACCGTAGCAAGTACTGAACCCTGTATGTACTATTTTTTTTGCTATGCTAACAGAGATGACTAATGGGTGGGTAGAGCATACAGCATGGATAGGCTGGACCAAGGGATGATTCACATTTTGGGCAGGATGAAGTGGGAGGGCAAGAGGTTTTCTCATGCTACTCAGACAGCATGCGCTTTTAAACTTATGTTTATTTCTGGAATTTTACTTTTAACATTTTTGGACCATGGCTGATCGCAAAACTGCAGAGAAGGGGGGACCACTGTACAAGCAAAGGTGCAAATGACATCATTGTATAAACTACCTTGTGAACATGTGTGTGGTTCTTTTTGGGGTACACTGAAAGTTGGAATTGTTGGGCTGCAGGGTATGTGAATTTTTAAATTTAATGGATATTACTCAATTGCCTTTAAAAGTGGCTGTGCCAATTTGTATGCTCACCTGGAATGTACAATTACTGTTTTTCCACATCCATGCTAGCTTTGGATTTGTATGTACTTTTAATATTTGCCAGATTTGAGATAGTATCTTGTGTTTTAATGTGCATTTCCCTTATTTTTCTGAGGTTAGCATCTCTTCATAACCTTTTAATAAAACTTTTTGCTCATGTGCATTTTCACAGCGATAATGTATGCAAAATTTTGGCTTTTGAAAGGAATGTGTGACCAAAAAGTAAAAGATGCACTGCTAGTCTAGCTGAAATTAATTTTTGTGAGCGATCTGAATTTATATTTTTCTAAGTCATTATGCTGTTTTAATAATATTTGTTGAATAATTCATTCTTTCCTTACTGGTCTAAAATGTCACTTTTATCATTTACTCAAAATATATTTGTGTTTCTGAAGTCTCAGCTCTACGAGGGATTTATTTTTGGCACCAGTCACCTGAGTTATTCTTGACTTGGTTCATCGAAGGGTAGCTGATTTTTGTCAGCCAAGATGATGAGTGTGTTGCTTGTGAAACAATACACAATATAACTCATGACAGACGAATCCTATTCTAGTTGTTTAATTTAAATCAGTTCCATTATCTACAACTTAATAGTATTAAAAATGTGTAAACTTCTTTCTCAGATTAGTTCCTTTTTTAGGCTCAGTGTCAAGGTGAGAGACTTTTCACCAGTTCCCTCCTTTTAAAACAAAAGTATTATTTGATGTTAAAGCTTTTTGGTGATTTAAAGTTGTATCCTGGTAATATCAAAGGATTTTACATGGCATGGTGATAGTACTGTTGATTTATATGAACCTTCCATCTAACAAATGATATGAGGCTCACAAACTATGACATATATTCTAAATAAACAATATGGTACTTCCGCTTTTAGACTTACACTGGGCAATGGGCTCCCGGAGCGCACAAATCATGTCCCATTCAGTTTTCTATCCCCAAACATCTAGTACAGGGTGCAGCACCTATATTGAAATAGAATTAAGTTGCATTTCAACATCGCATCTATAAAATAAAAAATAAAACTCAAAGCTCTTAAAAACTTCACTTTCAGGGACTTATGACGTTGTACATATTTATCTTTTTCTGTCCATGCAAGTTTGTCACTTGCTTAAGGTAGGAAAATTAGAATTAGACACTGACCTGATATTACTTCAATTCCAAGGGTGGGGGAAATTCTCCCTTGCTCTCTGTGGACATCCTCAGGTATGATCTATCTATAGATGTGCTGCTTGCCTGTGAAATGATGGCAAGAACTGTGATCTGGCTAACACTTGGGTTGCGGCAGGTAATACTTGGATTTACTGTTGTTATATGGAAATATCACAGGCATGCAAACAAAGAAGAAAATACCTCAACTTTTTAAATAAATAAAAGTTAAACGGTGGCATTTGCTGTGCTTTAAAATTCGTTTATTTTTATGATCCTAAGTTAGCACACCTTTTCCTTTCCTCCAAAGGGAGAAATATGGCTTCTGTGGATAATGTCTTGGTCTGTAAACTTAGATACTCTGGACCCATGATAGACAGTGGAAAAGTTCCCAAGACTGCCAAATCTGTCAGTTTCCCCGGTTAGAAGAACAAATAAAGCTAACTCACCATCCAGGTATGTTGAACAAATTCAATGACTAAATGGACTGTGCCAGTGCAAAATACCAGCTTCTTCTTACTTTGTCATCACTAGTCCCAAAAGCCTCTAATTATTTGACCATTCCATGGGGGGGGAGGGGGAAGCAAGAATGTCTCTGAACTTTAACTTTTCACTTAGCATTTTTCTTCTGTGAACACAGCATGTCATACCAGTTGTATTCCACAAAGTAAATAGCAACAACATTTGCACTTGTACAGTAGGCAATCCTTCCACTTACAAAGGGAATCAATGTGTTTAAAGAACAGATCTTGATATAGAAATTGTTGACTTGGTACAAAAATATGAGATAGTGATGACATATTTCTGGAATGCTAAAAATGGGTAATAGGGTGCAAATATATATCACTAAATAATAAAATAATAAAACTATTAGTATTACTAGAAAAAAGAAATATGGATTGAGGCAGAAGGTGGGAACAAAGGTCTGGTTTTGCATAGGAAGGAAACTTAAGCCTGCCAGATTGATTTATGTCAAAGAATGAAAGGCTACAGGCAAGCAAAACCTATTCTGACTCGGGCTGTCAGTACCTGCAATGGGGCCACAACCTATATTCTCCTTTCCAGGAGCAAGGAATAGCTTTTATGGAAAGGCTTTGGAATTATCCTAATCCTAGTTACCATAGAAGGATTAAATTTAGTTTACCTTTAGGGCTGCATTGACACAGATACATGAAGTGACAGCAAAGGCTCCTCTATTCCCCCTACCCTTTTGTTAAAATTATTGAAATTCCTTTAGCAGGAAGCAAAGACTTTCATTTCATAGAGATATAGATGACTGTTGGGAGGAAAAGACTGACCCAAACTTTCAAGGATGAGTTGGGCCCTTTGATCTACCTTTGAAAGGGCAAGAAAACATGGCAACTGATGTTGGGAAAGCAAAGTTCATTGTGGAGGGGTAAGTGGTACTTAAGGATTCAAGATAAGCTTCCTTCATGAGCTTCACAAAATTACCTATGTAGTTTAACTGCCTTCTCATCATTTATTTTCTGGATTATTGTTGTCTTTCTTAAATGATTTTTTGGCTTCCAGTTTCAGCTACCTTCATCTACCTCTCACTTGCCTCTGGAATTGTGCACAATATCCCATTGCTTAAAATCATTCAATAGGTCTTTCTGAACAGATGTCAATCTACTAAGGTCAGAAGGGCAATCAGTCATCCCAACTCCAGTGAAGTACTGTGGTTGCCCTATGAACTTTTTTCACGCTGTCCTTCAAGCCTTTGTGTAGTTTTCCTGCGCTTGAGCTTGGCTAACTTGTGACCTTCAGAATTCAGGTATAAGCTCTTTGAGGAAACCTACCCTGACAAAGCCATATTGACTGTACATATTAATACTTTTCATTGCATCATATATAGAGGGTAGCCACTGTCAGTTGGCTTGTCTATAGCTGAAATTGCAAATCATGAGGGCTGGGTTTTATCCTAATAGGATTATTGAAGAGAATTGAATCATGTCATCAAGTGTCTGCCACTGAGATATAAGGCTTTCTTGAACAATATGTGACTTCAAATCATCTTAAAAAGTGCTCCCTCAAAAACTTAAAAAGTTCAGCTAATATTTTACTTTCGGCTCTACAAGATAACTTTCTATAAAGAATAGAGGTATCCTGGTTACTCTAATCTTACATTCAAGACACACACGCACGTACACACACACACACAAGTCCAGGAGTTTGGAACTTAGAGTAATACAATCTCTGATGTGTGAAAGTTCTTGTGAATAATGGCAGTTGTGACCACCAATCACTGGAGGCTTGATTGTATGACATTCTTGTCTCAGTATTTCTAATTAGCTTAGAACATTATAAATATAATTGGTAAAACCTAGTCATATTGAATGTACAATTATGAGTTACAGAAACTCTGTATTTAATTACCCTTACCCTCTATTTCTGGTGTGGCAAGCTGTGAGAGTACATTGCAGCTACCTAAAATGAGTTTTCTTTATGGAAAGTTAGGCTTGAGTTGTAGAAAATTACCATATTGGAAAAATTGCTACTTACAATTTGCTTGTTGGCTAAGTGAGCCCCAAAGAAATCTTACATGGACCCTTGGTCTATAGGCATTGCACTAAGAAAACTAGATAGATGGTATAAGACTGTGACCCCAAACTGGAATCTCGATCAGTTAATATTCCAGTTATCAGGAGACCCTCAATCTCCAAAGTAAAACTGAAAGTTACTTAAGATTCTAAATAATTAATCAGACATTTCCAAATACAATATATTTGATGTTAAAAACTGTAACAGCTTTCTTCCTTTGTTTCCTGACTTTGGAGTGGGGGCGTGCCTCATGAGAGTAGGTTTGGATGTACAGGCTTCCTTCCATCCTTTTTTTTTTGCAGGCGGGAGAGATGTAGATTGGGTTCTGAGGAAAGAAGGGGATGATGGTAAAGCAGAGGACAGGCACTACAATAATTTTGCATTTTTTTAACAGTGCACCATGAGTTGAGTATTTTCTCATGTCATTACACTGAAAAGCTTATTAATATTTAATATTTAAGGCTCTTGAAACATATTGCCTAATTACTTTCTAGAAACACAGGAAAGCCTGCCTTTCTACATTAAATTCTGCTACTTAAAAGACACTTATAACAATGCCTTAAAAAATATTAATTTGCATTTCTCAGGTTACTAGAGGTTGAACCTTTAGAAAGTGCCATTTATTTCTTCTGTGAACTATTCATGTTTTATCTCCTTTTCTATTTTTTGTTAAATGCAAAAGTAGTAATAATTACATTAGTCATTTTAAACCTTAACCTATTACTCATTTCCTTGGAGACTATTACTTTGTGTATAAAGTGTTTTTCTATCCTCAGAATCAAAATTAATATTTTTTCACAAAAATCCCAACCCTTTTTGAATACTAGTTTTTCTCCACCTGTGTTAAGAATCATAGTTGGGACTGGAGGGACACACCCAGCAAACCTTTTGGTTAACATACCAACAGCAAAGTTTCACATTCTATCTCACCTGTGTTGGCTTCACTTAGAATCTTACTCCATATCCTTAGGGCTGCTTACTCAAGCTTATGTACTTAGTTCCTTCAATTATTTCTCATGTCATTAATTAACATTAAAATTTTGTTCACTGAACAATATATCCTGCAACACAACTAGAATATAAAATATTTGGCCATCCCAAAGTATATATCCCAATTTTATGCCTTTTGTTTGTATATATCCCAATTTTATGCCCGACTTTTATTTGAAATAGGTAAAGAACACATCTTGGAGAACTAACTATTGGTTCTCATTAACTCTTGATTAGCTAGTGGGCTACAGACATAGCGCATGTTAATTTCTACAGGCACCTTTCTGAATTCAAGTAAAAGTTTTGGTAGACAAGGATTTCCTACCTAAGTATCATTAACACAATACAAACACTGAGTACAAATATTGCTCACCATTCTTGCATTCTTTAAATTATTTTACTTTGAAAATTTAAGAACTATCAAGTCATTAATAACAGGTTTTCATTTAAGGAATATTCTGAACTGTGAAAATACAAATCTAGTCAAATTTTGAACACATATAGAGCCAAATATTTCAACAAAACTGCAGTTTAATTTCAGAAAATGTGTTAAAATATATATTTATACATCAATTTCTGACATACACTTAATGTGTTAGTATACACAAAATGATGCTTTCTCTTGAAACTGTATTTATGAAATGTACATTTTAATTTAAATACTCAGTATACACTGCACTTAATCTGCATGTTGCATTTATTAAATACATTAAAATCTGCAATGTAACAAAACGTTTTCTGCATACGAAATTCAAAACACCATTTTAAATGAACAAAAGATGGCTCACTTCATTTTTTTTTTTTACAACTAGTGTATTGTACACTAGCTCAGCTCCACCATACTACCTGTTCTTTCTTTTTACTTGACATTGTTCACAGACTAGTACATATTACAATAAGAGTGCTGGATAAAAACATGAGGTACGAAAGTGGTTCAAAGATTATAGGTCATGCAGATCATGCTAGACAGCAAAGAAAATTGTGACCAAGAAAACACTAAATAAAAATACATAAAGAATGTGCATTATAAAAAAAAAAACCAAAAACAACTCCATTACACAGCTTTGCTTCTTTGGTTACAAAGTAGGTTGAACAATTTCACAGCTTTTTATTCCCACCCGAAAAAAAAAAACAAAGTCATACGAAATGTTGAAAAGCAGAGGAATCATGGCAATTTCTCTATTAGAAAGTAGAAACAAATGAACAAAGTTTTCTTCATCAAAATAGCCCAATTATTTATTATATCACAATAACTGGTGACTACCTGTACAGTTGCACTATGTTCTTCATACTTACACTATACAAAATTTACATTCAAGCTGGGTCTTTACTACTGAAAATAAATACCAAAGGTAAATTGCCATTAGTGTTAGAAATATGCCAGGATTCTTTTGTTCAATTATTGCATAAACGTTTTATTAAATGCAATCCTGTCTTTAAATTCCTTTACTGATACTTATAATTATTCAAAAAAATTAAAAAAGTTCTGTGACATTGTTCATGTACATTATGAAAATAGCAGCCCTGTAATAAATAAAACACAAATAAATGAAAACTTATGTAGGCAAATGTTACTGATATTGAAAGAAAAGTGGCTCTTTAGATGAACTGTTATTTATAATGTGATAGGAAGGTTCAGGGTAAATCCATGGGTAATAGGAAACAAGGGAGAGCCACCAAAACTCTTAAAGACCCTACTCGTGCGCACCAGGTAAAATGCAGAATTTGCTTGCTTTAATAAACCCCATCTATTATTCTCCTTGTGTACTGATGACATGGAACTGGACATCAACAGCGCTGCATGACATCTCAGAGAGAGAAAAAGCTCTTGTAGAATGATTGTCTAATACTGAAAAGGCCAAACACACAACCAAAGCATGGCTACTTGCTTTCGTATAAAGTGGAAAGAACATCAGTGGCACACAAGGATAGATTGCTTTCAGTTTTTTTCTTAATGAGGCTTAAGAAAGCTTTATGCTGAGGAGACATTCGGCTGCTGTGGAGGTTGCGTTGGCTGCGGAGGCTGTGCTATCACTGCTTGCTGTTGAGAAGTGCTACCAGGATTGGCCTGTTGGGCTGGGAGTTGGGATAATTGATCATTGTTTGAAAGAGATTTTAACAGTGCATTTTCTCGTTCAAGTAAAGAGTTTCTTTCAACTAATTCTTTTATTTGTTCCTTTAAAACTTCCACTTCTTCTCTTACTGCATACATCAAATGGCTTTTCACCAGATCCTGTGGAAAACAAAATTATGAATGTCAAAAAGAGTGAAAAGGAAAGCAGTTCTGGTCTACTTGGTGCCTTATAAACACAAGGTGTTTCTATATTATTTTTTCTGCTCTTGATTTTAATGTTTCCACTATATCAGGCCTATGGAGAACGGGGTAGAAAAAATTCCAGTGCCCAACTAGAGCAGCAAGCCCAGGATTTTCTTTTCAAAGTCTGGAATAATTTCTAAAAATATTTGTTCCCTAAATTGTCAATTATAAGCTTAGAATTTTTTAAAAGAAATCACATGCTTAGATGTTAGATCACGAGAACAAGGGCATAATATTCCAGTGGAATGCTGTCTGATGTTAAACTAGTTATAGTACTGCTTTAGAGATAAAGTGACTTGTAATTTCCAACTTTAAATCTTAGGATTTGTTTTAATACATTGGGACCAACAGTCCTTATTTGTAGCTTATCTACAGTCTATTTGGATCAGATTTCCAGCTGAAGCTTTCACTTTAATACTTTCTTTTTCTCTAAACTACCTATTTTCAATGCTGAAATATTCTGAGAACACACTACATTTAATTATGTATGCTCTCCCCCCAAATGGCTCCTGATTTATCAGTGGTAATGCATAAAATGTGAGATGTTCAAATGGGAAAAATATTTACTCAACTGGTGTTTCTAGACTAAAAATTCCCAATGTTCTAGCATCTTCAACTAAATTTCATTATCAAAAAATATACCTTATCATGCTGGTTTATATACATACATATATATATAATATCATATATACATACATATATATAAAATTTGGTCATCTTTAGTTTAAATAAAGTGTTTGTTTTCTAAAATGGATAAAAACTAAGTGCTCCACACAACCAATAATCTATGAAATGAGAGAACCAAAAGCTTTTACTTACCATTGCTTGTTCTATTTTGTTGTCAATGGCTACAACACCTCCCCCAGATGCACTGGAAAAAATTACAATATTTCATTAAATTATTCTAAAAAATTGAACCACCTTTCCAACTCTTAACATAATGTAAGACATTTGTGTTTTACTTAAAAACCAAATACAGTAATTTAAAATAGCTTATTAAGTCTATTCTCACGATTCCAGTACTCAGAGCTCTCATTTCTCAGTAAGTAGATGACTTCTAAAAATCCTTTGATGTTCCATTTCTAATTTGCTTATGATGTACATATGCTGCTTTAAAACTAACTCTCTATTCTATTCAGGAGTTCTCAACTCAGTGATCTTAAAAGGAAACATTTTTACAGAAGCAACACCCTTACCATATCTCTTAAATTTCTTCATTAACCAACTATATATTCTAATTGCCTTTCATGGGGAAATCCCTGTAATTACTTATTCCATTAAAATTCAGATGATGACTTTTCTTCTGTAAGTTAACATATGAGAGGGCTTTGGGGCAGGACTGGTTAACAAGAAACTCAACATTCTGGCAGATCTACATGCTTCGATTATAGGTTACTTGCTGGCAAAAATCATCTAATAAAGTATGTGGTTTAAACCAGTCTAAATAGTAAGAACATCCCAAGTCCAGATATCATCTTAGCAATTATATGATAATAAACACAGAAGGCTTAATAATTGTCCTCTTTGGTAGTTTATATTTTCCTATGTATTAAGTCTTAGTAATAGCCAAGACTCTATACCCTTTTATTGATAATTTTGTAAATGTTAAAAAAGTTACTAAGTTTTTTTTTTTTTGAGTTGGAGTCTCACTCTGTCGCCCAGACTGGAGTGCAGTGGTCGCTCCCGGCCACCGCAGCCTCGACCTGCTGGGCTCCGGCGATCCTTCCGCCTCAGCCTTTCGAGTAGACGGAATTACAGGCGTGCGCTACCACGCCTGGCTAATTTTTAAATTTATTGTAGCGATGAGGTCTCGCTGCCCAGGCGGGTCTCGAACCCACGGGCTCAGGCAATCCACTCACCTCAGCCTCCTAAAGGTGCGGGATTACAGGCTGAGCCACCGAGCCTGGCTTACTAAGATTTTTTTAACTACTCTTGTAAAGAAAAATCTGATACTTAGCCTACTGAATCAATACAAAAAAAAAGAGGTCTTTAAAACAGCAGTCTTTTGGCACCAGGGACCAGTTTTGTGGAAGACAATTTTTCCACAGACAGGAGGATAGAGGGGAGATCATCTGGCGTTAGATTCTTGTAAGGAGCACATAACCTAGGTCCCTCGCATGCACAGTTTACAATAAGGTTCATGCTCCCATGAGACTCTAATACCACTGCTGATTGGACAGGAGGCAGAGCTCTGCTCGTTGGCTGCTCACCTCCTGCTTTACAGCCTGGTTCCTAACAGGTCACAAACTGGTATCAGTCCATGGCCTGGTGACTGGGGACTTCTGCTTTAAAACAATTTTTATATAAAATGTTACTAAATACTCTTCATAAAAGTATACTCCACCTGAGAAGACTTTAGTATCTGAAGTATCTGAAGACTATTTACTTTACTTTAGATGGTCTGGAGGCTCAGAAACATCCTGTCTTATATGGTTATGGCTTTTACATTGTAATCCAAGTAGACTTGGTTATAATGCTGGTTCTGCTACTCCCACCTGTGTGACAATCAGCAAATAACCTATTTAACTCCCTAGGTCCTCAGTTTCCCCATCTGTAAAATGAAGAGGTTGGTGTCAGTGCCTCAATGGACTCTGTACTTCTAAATCCTTGAAACCCTGAATCATCCATCACATGGAAACCGTTAAGTTTGTTTATTTGAACATTAACCACATTACAGTATACTATGTCACTTCTTGCTGCCACTACTTCTAAGATTAAAAAGGGTTCTGTATATGCAAAGTATATTATGTATCATTAATAAATATTTTACACATGTTGTGCTTTAAATGCTTGTAGAAAGCTGTGCAAAGTATGACTGTATGAGTACAAACTACACAACTACTATATAAGCCATAAAGCTTTAATGTAAAGATCAGTGCCAGATACCCTGTAGATTATTAACAAGCAGGTGGGGGAAAAAATCTTTTAAAGAAGGTATACTATTTTTATTTTTGTTTTTTTGATAATTAAAGTCAGTCCACAAATTTCCAAATCATTCCTGTAGCTAAGGAATAAGAATGCTATAAGAATAACTAGCATGCTATTCTGTGAATGCTCTTGTCTTGACTTCGACCTTTTTTATACTAACAGAGGAAACAGGTTTTCAGGGTAGATGGATCACACTGAATACATGTATCCCTTAAAAAGCATTAATATTTCAATTTTGTTGGACATTGTACTCTAACAAAATTAAATCAGTCTCAGATATAATTACTATCATTATAGTGACTTTTGATTATCTTCAAGGTTGTTACTTAACAATTCTGTATCTTACTGATTCAGTAGGTATAGGGTAGGACCAGGAGTTTGTGTTTCTTTTGTAAAAACATTTAAAAATGATTATTTCTAGAGACAGGGTCTCTCTGTTGCCCACACTGGAGTCTGGTGGCATGATCATAACCCACTGTAATCTCACACTCCTGGGCTTAAGTGATCTTTCCACCTCTATCACAACAGGTGCGTAACACGATGGCTCACTAAAGGAATCTTGCATTTCTAACAAGTTCAGATGATACTGATTCTGCTATCTGACCATAATTTGAGAACCACAGGCTTGAGATGAACGTTATAGGAAAAAGGATAAACAAACAAACAAACGAAACAAACAAAAATGAATTATATTTTAAAAACTTCTTAGCCAGGTATATAAAATTCTTCATGGCCTTGACCTTTTTTCCTCTTGTACTCCATGTAGCCTATAGTATTATGGTCTTATATAACTATTTGCCATCTGTGGAACTTACGTTCTCTCAGATTCTCCTTGGCTTTACAGAAACCGTTCCTTCAGTTAGAAAGTACAGTTCCAATTCATCTGGCTATCTTTCACTTGTCTCTTAAGATGCTCCAGAGCTATCTCTTCTGCGATGCGATCTGATTTCCTAAGGTAAAGACAATTGGCTCCATTCTTCCAGTGGTTCACCATCTTCACAAACATTTTATAGTTCAGGAAGGCAGAATAGCAAATTCTGGCTCCTCCATACACTCAATGTGAATTCTGGGAAATTATTTAACCTTTCTAGACTTCAGTTTTTTCATCTAAAATAAGGAGTATATGCTCTAATTCGTAAAACTCCAGTGAGGATTAAATGAGTTTAAATAATCCTCAGCATGGCACCTGGCACATCAAGCCTCAGTACATGACAGTGATTACTTTTATTATTATAATACTACCACTGTTGATCCTATTAGATTGAGCTTGAGAGGGTTCCACATCATTTCACCTCTGTGAAGAAGTAAATACAGTGCTTGGCACATAGGAGCTCAAATGCATACTGAGAGTAATTAGACCGGAAACAATATATGGTTCATATTAGGAAGTCATTAACAATTTTTAAGCTCAGATAAATCTATTCTCAATGTGTAGTCCCTGGACCAGACGCATCAGTGTCATATGGGACCTTGATAGAAATGTAAATATTTGGACCCACCCTGGACTTACTGAATTAATTACTCTCAGAGTGGGGCCAGGTAATCTGTTTTAACAAGCCCGCCAGGTGATTTTGACAGAAATTAAAGTTTGAGGACTACTGCTTTAAATAGCTAAACTTACAATAAACATACCAATATGGTAGTCTTAAGCAAATAAGAGGGAATTCGGTTCCAAGAACATGGTTCTTGAAAAAGTTTCAAGATCCCAAAGCATGGTTTAAAAGTACTGTTTCAATGAGGTATCAAGATATTTTCTATTGTGCTCAAAGTTAACATAGTGATTTGCCTCCCTTTTAAATTGAGGTCAGCTGAAGAAGAATGAATTAATTTCCTTCTTTCATCCAATGTTATAGTATTATACTTTTTCTTAAAAAAAATTTCATTCACATTAGACTTTGATGGTTAACCAGTTTCCAAACTTAAGCTCCCTGAGATACGGCTTTTTGTTCCTTTTTTGTACTCCCAAAATAAAGTATACATACTTGGTATACAATTAGGTACCCCATAATGGTGGTAGTATAAATAATATACTTCAGACTCAGTATATATACACTCAAACTGGAATAAATAAATTTTAAACAAAGTGTTACATTACTTCCATAGAAGCATAGGGAAAATGAGAAGGTTAGAATCTTCCCTTTAAAACTACAATGGTAAGCTATAAATGCTAAATAATGTCAAAGTATAATTTTAAAAAACACATTATTTACCATGGGTTACATTCAAAATAAAATCAAACCCTGATCAACATTTACAGATGAATTAAACTGTGGCTAAGTAAAGAGTAAGCAGAAATAAAGAACTGTGGAAAGACAGTAAGAGAGACCTGCTATATGATAAATTTTTATTAACTGGAATTGTCACACCAAAAGAACCAAATGAACTTGAATTTAGTGTATAAAGCCAATTATAATCACATTCACAGGAAAAGTGAAACTCACTCAAAGCCTCAACACTACAGTAAGATAGGTTGGCTTTCCAAGTCTCTTGTTCATCTTTTCATTCATCCCAACTGGCTCCCCACCGGTTTCTCCTCCCAGGTCTCTTTACTCTTAGGACAAGAGATTACTTGCAACATTACTGAAAAGACAAGAGGCCTCCAACATCACAAGTTAAAATCAGTGAAGGCAAAGATAATCTAATTTGATCTCACATTTTTAAAGAACCCTTCATGTTAAATCAACTTTTTTTTTAATCTGTAGTAGTGTGAACAGAGATATCATGGCTACTAGTTTAAAATAAAATTTAAAAATTCTTCTCTTTTTCAGAGTGGACATATTTGGGCTATTTTGTCTTTCTTCTGTCCTCTTTTTGATGTAAATGTTTATGAACAAATCAACAATGTAGAGGAAAAGAACATAATGGCCATCTACTTTATGGCAGGCAAACATTATCTTAGTAAGTCCTTACAACACGTCTGAGCACATCTCATTTCACAGATGAGGAAACTGAGACCAAGTAACTTGCTCAAAGACACAGTACTAGAAACAGGATTCAAACCTGGACCTAATGTCAAAACTCAAGCCTTTTCTTTTGTAATAGGAAGACTGTGAAAGAAAGCAACTATCTATAATGACCTAAAATAAATTCAGAGTTGAGTATATTATAAACAATGTTTTAACTAAGCATCAAATATTAGCTGTGAAACCATAAGCATGGATGCGAAGATTAAACTATGTTCATAATATGCCATTTATCTTGTCTAGCACATTTCTAGAAGAGGTTCAGCTCTCAGAATAAGGGAGGTAACTTCTTGGAAAAGGCATTTGCTCAGTGATCTTTACATAGTCAGTATAGTTTACCTGTTTGTTAAGAACTAAAATGTTCTTTTGGTTTGTTAGAAAGCTGAAGATACCTTAAAATTATATGTATCTGTAAGTATAATATGGGGAAAAATGTCTTGCTTTACTCAAAGACTCTTCTAACTTTCTGTATTGAGTCACAATCACAATTACAAAACCACTAAAAGAATTCCCCAAGTTACAGAACCAAATCTCCTGTAATAAGAACTAGCTCCTTGAATTGGTAAATCTGATATATTTCATGCTCAAGCCCTTGCCAAAACCAGCTAAAATTGATTTTTCATAAACTCACAAGTAAAATGAAAGTTATACCTTTCCTGGAGGCCAACCATTAGGAATCATATACTATTTCTAGTAAATCATTTACAACTTTCACTTCAGCCATTCCTGCCTCCCAAAATAAGCACTATAATAGCATTATTATTACTGCAATGCATTAATGCTAACCTGGTAACATTTTGTCTGTTCTCTAAGAAATGTGTTTTTTAGAAAGAAAATTAAGAAAACTTATGTCACCAATTCATCAGAATAAATCTAATGAATCTATAGCAGCAAGCCTATGAGTTTAAATATAATTTTAAATATTTACCATTCTTCTGTAAGGAGACTAAAAAAAATCTACAGCTTAACACTTAAAATGTAAGAGCAAACAGCAATTTTCCTTTCAAAGGGCTTAAGTAGATAAAGTTCAGATAGAAAAAATCTGGCTGAATGCAAACCTCTACGGTTAAGAATAAAAATTAGATGAAGTTAATGGTAAATTAAGAACTCAAGGTGTGGCTTATTCTAATTATTAACCATAAGTTCCACCTTTTAAGACAAATAATCTGTTTAATATCATGATTTAAAAACTCACAAAAATGCCCTATAGTCATTTTTATTAGTAGTAACACAAAATAAGTGATTTTAAGCGATTATTCATCCTGAGCGAGCAGGTAAAATTTCTACTTACAACACTAAATGTTATTTTCTCAAGTAACCAGTCTTACAATGGTGTGATGAAAGCTTTTTACCAAGGAACTATTAAAAATTCTGCTAAATATTTATACAATGATTAATATTTATGGTTAGCATCTTTTATAAAAACCTTGTTCACCAATGCCCTCATACATTTTATGTTTATCTTGCTAATTTTAGATCAAATCCCTAGCTAGAAAAAAACATTTACTTAAGAAGAAGAAGAAAGGATACAGGCTCTGGACTGTATCAATGTCAATTTTCTGGTTTTGATGTTGTGTTATAGTGTTACCGATGTTATCATTGGGGGACACTGGATGAAGGGTACATGGGACTGCTCTACCTTCTTTTTTCAATTTCTTGTGAGTCTATAATTATTTCAAAATATAATTTTTTTGAAGATATATTCACATGGTTAAAAAAAATTCAAAGAGTTTACATGAAAAAATATGCAGTCAACACAAAGTCCCTCTCCTACCTCAGTCTCCCTTTATCCGGAGTCAATCGTAAACATTTGTACTAAGGACCTTAAAGAAGTTCATTTAGGAAGAATTTCTTTAATACTTTGGAGTGGGAGAAGCCTATTTAATTACAGGTCTGAAAATTAAAAAAAAACACGAAAAACATAAAAACTTCTTCAACAATTTCCCTAAAATGTAAAGCACTTCTAGAAATCTATAAGACCAGAAACCCAATTTTAAAAAATGGGCTGAAAGTTCATAAAATAGAAAAAAAAAATTCAATATCTGAATTATAATAAAAATACTATTATACTATTAATACTATATTCCAAAACATATATCTCTCCCTTTCCCCTCTATTCTTCCATCCCCCCCTTATTTAAGTTTCTGAGCCAGCAAGCCTACATCTGGAAAATTATCCTGCAGATATTTTACACACATAGCAAATAATGTATTTACAAGGCTACTCATTAAAGCACTGTTGGTAACAAAGGGTTCTATCAATAGGGAACTGGTTAAATAAATCATGGTGTAGCCATCCATGCAATTGAATAGTATGCACCCATAAAAAAACCATGAAGATGCTGAGATGGGATATCAGTTACATATAGAAAGATAACTATTGCATTTGCTTATATACACGCAAAAAAATATGGAAGTATGCATAAATTAAACAAGTGGTTATCTGTTTGGGAAGGTAGGCTGATGGGGGCCAGAGACGAAAGCAAGTGCACTTTGAAGAATATGGAAAAACACGTTCCAAAATGAAAATGACTCATGAAAGAGTCTCTGTACAGTGTGAACAAGACATGAGCAAATGGGTGACAGGAAAAGTAACAACAGGAAACAGGAAAAGGGAGAAAGGAAAGAAGAGTTATCAACTCCACTTTCTCTAGGAACAATTTCATTCTGCAAGTTAAGGTACTACATTCAACATACAAAACAACAACCAACATGTAATAACTGTGATTTGTCAAAATTCATTTCCTTGGTTTAGAATTAAATTATAGCCACCTGAGAATATGGTGTAAATAAAGCTCCCAATACAGCTATTTCTGTTTATTCAAAGTAAATAGTAAAAATTTGTGGTAAACATCAATGATACAATAGGCTAAGTAAACTTGTATGACAAAAATGTTACATTAAAAATGCATTCCAAAAAGTGTAGAGAAGATTAATATTAACATTACCTTCTTTTTCCAGATTTCTTCATTTCCAAGTATGATAATTTTGGGGGATAATTTTAACATTTGGTAGCAAAATTCTGATATAATTACAATTTTTTCCTCATAGATCCTAAGGAAACTTAAAAACTAGCTGGATTAAAATTCTTTCTATTAAAACATTCAGAATGGCAGATATAAGAATTAGTCTGGAAAAACTGAAGATTGATACAAAAGTAAAATCTGCATAGCAATTTCACTATTACAACCCAAATATTCCAAATAAACTAAAGTTTAAAATTCTATTATTTCAAGTTAAATACTTAAATGTTAAAAGAATATAGAATCATATTTATTTAAGATAAAGGAGCTTATGCACTAGCTAGTTCTTTTTTTCTTTTGAGACAGGGTCTCACACTGTTGCCCAGGCTGGAGTGCAGTGGTGTGATCATAGTTTACAGCAGTCTTTAACTTCTGGGCTCAAGTCATCCATCCCACTGCCTCAGCCTAGCGAAGAGTTAGGACTACAGGCATGTGCCACCACACCTGGCTAAATTTAAAAATTTTTAATTTTGTAGAGACAGGTTTTCATTATGTTGCCTAGGCTGGTCTCAAACTCTTGGCCTTAAGTAATCCTCCCACCTAAGCCTCCCAGTAACTGGGATTACAGGAGCAAGCACTATGCCCTGCTCAAGCATTATTTCTTGTTAGACTACCATTAGGCAAAGTTTGACAGTATGAAAAGAATATTTCCATCCTCTGAGTAAGACCTAAGAAATGGATAAGAGGAGGGTGGCATTTCCACCCATGTTGGAGTGCTTACATTTAGAGCAGGCTTCCATGAAAGAGATTTCAATGTACTGTTTATATAGCTGCAGCTAGGTAATTTGATGACACCATATTACTGGGGAGGAAGGGATATATACCAAGGGGTTTAAGTACAAATTAAAAATGTGACACAGTGTGGGCTATTTTAAATTACTTCTTGAAGACTGGGAAAATAGTATATAGCTGACAATTACCTAGAGTTAGACACATATTTGTACCTCAGAGGAAAAAAAGGAGGGATTAGAAAATATTTCAAAATTTGCCATTTAATTTCAAGTTCAGAATACCTGACAAAACCCTATATAATGTAGTTACGCTGAAAAGGAATAAAGTGGAGTGCTGTTCCACAGATTCACTGAAGATACCCTAAAAACCATATCTTTAGGCTCCTGGGTTGAAGCTGATTAAAAACACCAGAATTTAGTAATTAAAGTACACCTCAATCAAGAAAAGATCTATATTTTTCCTTTTTTTCTTCTTTAGAGACAAGGTCTCACACTGTTGCACAGGTTGGTGTATAGAGGTATGACCACAGCTCAATGAAGCCTGAGCCTGGGAACTCATGAGCTCAAGTGATCCTTCTGCCCCAGCCTCCCAAGGAGCCAAGACTACATGTATGCACCACCGCACTCGACTAATATATTTTTATTTTTTGTAGAGCTGGAGCGGGGTTCTTGCCATGTCACCCAGGCTCAAACTCCTGGCCTAAGTGATTTTCCTGCCTCAGCCTCACAAAATTTGAGATTATAGGTACAGCCACTGTGTCAGGCCTGATCTATATTTTTCTTTTCTTTTTCTTTTTTTATTATAAAGATGTGGGGTACAATTCAGGGTCAGGTACACAAACATTGATCATGCAGGTACCCTTGTTGACGAGGTATGCCCCTCCCTCCCCTAGCAGTTTCCCAATGCCAACCCACCCCTATATTTTTCAATACTAAAGAACTCTCTTTCTTAGAAAGTACCAAATTTAAATAAAAAAGGATATATCCAAGAAAAATTCTTAATATAAAGATATTAAAAACACAAGAGTTAATGAGTTCAGCTGGGTCAGAAACAGGAACTAAAGACTACAAAAAAGCCTTTCTGAGAAAGGACTCTAACAGCCATTTTATAGTAGGGATCAATTCTCTCTCTCTGCCTTTTTTTTTTTAAGAAACAGGGTTCTTGTTATGTTTCTCAGGTTGGACTCAAAACTCCAGGACTCAAGCCATCCTCCTGCCTTAGCATCCTGAGTAGGTGAGGTGAGACCACAGGCATGCCACCAAGACTGGCCAATTCTTTTTTAAAAGGGATTCTTTTCCTTGACTAGGAGAAAATAATAGCCCTTGCACTAAGGTACATGGGAAACGTTCATAGCATAATTGTATGAAAACAAAACTGGAAAAAGAGTACAATAGGAAAGAATGTCAAGGGAAATAAAAACAAAAAAAATCTTTGTAAAGATTTGCATTTCACTTCAAAAATTAACAAGCGCTGAATAAATTTTCACCCAGCAGTGAGGCATATTATAAAAACCTTACTGATATAGCTAAATCCATCTAACATCTCTAAAATGCAAAATTCTTCAGCAATGACTACAAAATATGCAACCTCCCCCCACAAAAAACTGTAACTAGCTTACAAATAAAGGGCCTTTACATTTATTTCTAATCCTAACCTCAATATTCTTCCCCTCATTCCAAATGGCTGCTCAAATTTTAAACTGGATATCCTTAACTCTTTGAGACCCTCCATAGTGTACTCCTATTCTATTCTCTTATTCTTCCTCACTCTGAATATTTCTGTGGAAATTCTACCATTCTTTTATGGCTCTCAGCACAAATGTTTTCTATTCTGCAATGACTTCTTTTCTAGAAATAACAATGTAACTATATAGTAAGCAATGCACCACACTACCCTTATAGCACTAACCACATATGCTATGTTTAACTTACCGCCCACCAGACAAAACTCTCATGTGCTATGCAAAATCTACCACAAGAATAGCAGCCATCTAATAAAGAATGCATATACTGTAGAACCTGGACTCACAAACTGTGTACTTGGAATGTGAGTCCTAAATATGTCATTTGCTACTCTCACTAAGGCTTCTTTCCCTAGCTATAAAATGAGGTAGCTGTTATTAGATCATCTCTAACACCATTTTCTGCACTTAATGGCAAAACTGACTTTCTCCACAGCAGTCCTTAGTATTTAATGAACATGGGTAACGCTATCATTTTAACTATACGCAAAACAAATAATTGGGCAACTACTCCTTACTCTTATTCATTTTCAGTTTGAAATTAAACTTGCCATATGTTTTTGCTGCCTAACATCTAAATCATACATCTTAGGTGACCCAAATCCTTTGGAGGCAATAGGTTATAAATCCCGAACAAACTTCACCTCTTATTTCCTACAGTCAAATTTCATTAAGATTTACCTTTCCAGATAAGACTTCTGTTTATAGAAATGGCAAAATTCCACCTTGTTTTCTCTACACAATAGTAAACATTCAATAAATATTGGTTGGAAGAACATGAACTTGGGCACTGCCCATCAATGGGAAGATCACTAGATATGGAATTAGAAAATACATACACAGCTTGGCCTCCCCCTCAACTTGCTTGTGTCCTGAAGCAAATTACTCTCACTGGGTTTTTTTCCTTCATCAGTTAGTTTCAGACTTTTAAGGAACCTAGTATAACTACCCAAATATTGTTTTTGCTGGTTATGGTGAGATTTTTGGTAAGGAAAGATACACATTCAAGACAGGCCTTGGAAAAAAGTTACCTAAGGAGACATGGGGGAAGCATGGATAGCAGGATACTGCAAAAGCTAGGTAACAGGCATGAGAAAGTACAGTGTATTAAGATAAAAGGTTTTTTTGTCTTCAGTTGAAGCCCATAGAATCTGTACAAGATCAGAGATAAGGAAAAGGTGCTAATCTGGCAAATCTATGACAAAGAAAATGCCAAGGATGTCTGGGTTTTTTGCTGTTGCAACTAGGAGTTGGGAGATGGTTGGTGTGTCATAGGAAGGCAGATAAATTTTGGGGGGGGAAATGTGAGGTGAGGAATAAGTGGTAGAGAAACCTGTGAATAAAGATGAGAATATATGAAATGTAAGTGTCACCTGAGATTACTGAATTTTGAGACATCTGAAATAAAGGTCCTGGTGGAAAAATACAGAGAGAAGGCTGTTGGAAATAAGTTTCTTGAACTCCAAAGTAATCCTTGGCCTAGAAGTGTAGATATGAGAATTGTCAGATGTGGTAAGTGGTTCAAACAGTGAGATATAATGAGCTTGCTTAAACATCGAGCAAACAAGTGTGACAAAACACTAGAAAATGTCAGCATGTGAAGGGTTATGAGAGAAGACGGGTTTGGGAAGAAACTACTTTTCTTAGGAATGCTACTTTATGCTTTCTCCTTTCATCTAATGGCCTCATGTTCCCCTCCTCTTTCTCAAGCATTCTATATACTATTTCTTTCAACAACAGCAATTTTAAAATAAATCCTCTCAATTCCATTGCTACAACGAAGCTAGGCCAAAGTGAAAATGAGACCATCTCCTTGTATATCAAAGGCCAACTACCAGTGAAAAGCACATAAACAATTTTTGCTAATCTTATAGCTAATCTTTTCATTATGCCCATTTCTCGAAGCTTATTTAAAACAGCTTTCTAGAAAAAGTGTAATTCAATGAACAACATATTTGACAAAGTAAAATTGTATTAGGCTAGTCCCTAAAATTATGAAACCAAAACAACTTTTGTTCTAGGTTATTAACCAATTTTGCTTTGCTACCTTATGTTTCTTCCTGATCTGACCCTCAAAGTTCAGGTAGAATAAATAAAACGAAGGTTGTCAAGAGACTTTTGCAAAATATGGGTAAATCCAGAAGAACAAGAGTATCTCAAGGTTTTTAAAAAGATAGTTGCTTGATTCTGATTTAGACTAAATGGACCAAGCATGGTCACCAACTCTTAATGAAATGAACAGAATATTGCACGGGGAGGGGGGAGCAGACTTCTATCTTTATTTTACTTTTGATAAATCAGTGAATATTTTGCATTTAGGATGTTTTCAAAAATTATATTGGCTTGGGTTTGAGCAAAAAGTTCAATTTTTTTCATCTTCAACAAACAAAGACAGCGCTGTGAATATATACCCTGAACTGTCCAGGTTCTCAGTTTACTACCACTTGGTTTAAATCCTTTTTGTTCTCCACTCCATTTGGAGGTCAGACTTTCTGGGGAGTAAGACAGCTTCTCTCTCAGCAGTTGTCTAAGCAAAAAACTGAATCCTTAAGAGCATAGGCTTTAGAATTAGACTAGTCTGTTTTAAATCCAAACTCCGACTCATTAGTAGGGTGATCCTAGCAGGTTAACATACTGGCCTCAGTTTCCTTATCTGTAAAATGGGGTCACAGTTGTACCTATCTTAAAGGGTTGCTGTAAAAAAAAAATTACTTGAGATTATTTATAACAGTACACAATTAAAAAAAAAAACAAACTAAATTAGTTCCTTCTATTGTTTGAATTAATTTGGACTGTGACACTTTATATGGTCTACTTTCCCAGTGTACCTTAGATTACAACTTAAGTAAGAGTTAAGCTCCTGAGGCAGTGAAGTTTTATAAATAAAAATTGATTATGATTAGTATTAAGAAACTGGTTTTGTATTTATGCCTCATTCCAAAGAATGAAACAATCCTAGTCATCCCTTAATAAATTTACTCGATTTCTTTGTATTCTACTGGTCAAATGTTAAAGACTTAATGCAGTCTCAAAATATATGCTAATAAAAATTGTTTGATTTGGGATTTAAATTTACAACAGTATTTATTAAATACAGCATTCCTGTGGACTGAACATTAACAAAGCTCTTACTGATCCTCTTTAGAATCTCAATGTTTTGTTGTTTAGAATGAAATAATCTTAACTACTGTGGGAAATTTTTCCAAAGGCCACTGAAATATAACTGAGTTAATTTAACATAAAAATTTCCAAAAAAGGTATCTAACTAAAAATATCCCAGGTTTTGCCTTAGTGCTATAAGAAATTTCAACATTAAATATTACTAAAAGCAAATAAGAACAGTGGGATACAATGTTGTTTTGCTTTTAAATAAAATATTATGCTAGTTGAGAATCACTACTTTATAATTACCTGATTCAAAAAGGGATTCTGGTGTAGAATAAAGTATAAAATAGCACTACCACAAAATCTAAAGTGTCAAAAGTTTTTTTTACTCAAGCAGAACAGTACTCAAATAGGCACATTTTTAATGACAAAAAATTTTTTTAACGGCTAACAATTTTTTTCTCATTTCAATCTAAATTAATGTCCTTGAATTCTTCTAGGCTGTAATAATTTTTTACTTAGACATGGTGAATGACAAAATTTTACAACACTTTACACATATTTGTATAAGATCTTTTATGATGAGTTCCAGATATACAGCATGACTTGAAATTTGTTAAATTAATTTAGATTCTAGAGATAAAACCATCACCTGAGATGAAATGCCCCACCTACATTCTCTTTCACTCTCTTCCTTTCTTGCCAACAAGCTCCACTCCTGATTCTTCCATAAATTTATTTTTGTTAATGTACTGAATGTTCCTCTCTCTTGCATTAAACCATAAAAGCAGAAACTGTCTACCTCAAGGGTACTTATTACAGCACTCTGCACATAAATGACATTAAACATATTACTTGAAAATATGAAATACAGCTTACAGTATTTAATAACATATTATCTAAATTACATTTTATAATCTCAATATGAACTGACTGTTCTGTTGGGCTTATCATACCAGGACAAAGACCTAAGAAAATAATCAGCTATTTAAACGATGAGAAGCTAATTAGAAGGGTATCATTGGGACACAGTAAAAAAATAGGCAGTCCTCATTAACTTTTGTATTCATAATAAAGTTAAATAAAAAGCCAAGAAAAGCTTTTTGATGTTCCTTGCATCTAGTTGTTACCCACTGATAAAGAAGGTGTAGCAGTTTCTATATGATATAGGCAATTGAAGTAAATGGAAAAACTGAGGAACAGAATACTATGAGTTCTATGGATAGAACTGAAGTTCTATGGATTTTCAGGTTACTGCTGCCAGAGCAAGTGAAACTTCGCGATTCCATATACTGATCATGGTAATGACAAAGTCAGAAACGACTTCATAAAAAATAATGTGGAATTGAAAAACTCTTAGTAATCTTTTAGACAAAAACTCTGAAAAACACATTTTTACATTAGAAACTTAGATTTAGGGAACCATTTTGTAAACCTAGTGAAAGGTTTAATCATATAATCATGTCTCATAAATATTTATCTATGGGTTTTCTCTACTGACCATTCTTACTCTCCATTCAATCAGAATTAAATCTAAAGTGAAATAACCCAAAGGTTTTTGGTCAGATAAAGAAGACAATTCAAACTGCCAGGTTTTAAAGCATATCTCATGAACAAATGGAAGTTCTAAGTAAACTAGACCAAGGAGTATGAAGAAATTCAGATGTATTTCACTCTTTTTATACTGATAGACTGGGGCACATATAAAGGTGTTCCCTGAAGTCTTTGCATCATCACTAGAATCAGTAATTAAAATGTGCGAAAACAGCCTTGCGATCTCTAAGATGTTAAGTAATGTCTCCTTATCCATTTATGAAAAAGAGCTTTAGTACCACGTACTAACACCAACGACTTACAGTCATGAACTGGAACCCATATTCTTGATTATAATAGTTCTGAAAACACAGAAGTAACTGGAAAATGTATCCAGTTTAATGTCTCTGTAGAATTCATACTACAAAATATTATATATACTTTAAGTGATGGCAATCATCTTATTTTTCTGCTTCATATTTTATGATTGTCTGTTGTACAGAAGTTTATGAAAGGTTTAAACATAAGTGAAAGGAAAAAAACGCACCAGGATTCCAAGGTAAAACATCACTGGAGGTGTTCAAATGCTAGATGACATCTTAGAAGACACACTGTAGACATGATTCAAGTATGGGACAAGTGGTTAGAAAAAATGACCACTAAATTATCTTCTAACTCAGATTTATAATTCTAGACTCAAAAGATAAACTCTGAGAGGTGGTACTGAATAAAAGGGCTTTGGTTCTGAAGTTATATCCAGGTTTGAATTTCAACTTTATCATTTTTAAGACATGACTTCAGACAAGTTACTTAGCCTCTCCAAGAACAAATTATAGGTACTGGGATTCAGCGAGATAATGCATTAGTATCTGGCACATGGTAAACACTTACTATGTTACCTACGTAACTTTTATTAGTAATTTAGAGTGGCCAAAATCTGAATATCATGAAATACACAAGAAACACCAACTTAGGTGTCAGATTATCTGGTTTTTACATTTGATCCTTGCCTCTAAATGTATACAATAATTTTTAACATTCTTTTTTTCAGTTACCAAATTTTGTGACACCACATTCCAGAGAGATTTGTTTTGTTTTTGTTTTTGTTTTTTTTGAGTTGGAGTCTCACTCTGTCACCCAGACTGGAGTGCAGTGGCCGCTCCCAGCCACTGCAGCCTCGACCTGCTGGGCTCCGGCGATCCTTCTGCCTCAGCTTTATAAGTAGCCGGAATTACAGGCATGCGCTACCACGCCCGGCTGATTTTTGATTTATTGTAGAGATGAAGTGTCGCCAAGTTGCCCAGGCAGGTCTCCAACCCTTGGGCTCAGGCAATCCACTCACTTCAGCCTCCCAAAGTGCTGGGATTACAGGCTGAGCCACCGAGCCCAGCTGTCCAAAGAGATTTTAATGGACTTTTTAACACTTATCAGATGCTGGAGATATAACGCAAAGAAACATAATCCCATAGTTTATGGTTAGTGTAGGAGATATACAAGTTATAGGTGTGATTAAGTGCTAAGAAAGGAAGACCTTAAAGGTTGTTTTGGGGGCACATAATCAAGATCCCGGGTCAGGAAAGAATGTTTAGTAGAGGAACTGCCATAGTTGAGTGGAGAATAAAAAGATATACATATACAAAAAATATTCCAAGTAAAAAGAACAGTAGGTACAGTCATTCATATTAGAAAATCAAATTACAAAGAAGAGTTAAAAGTTTATTGCATTTTCACATAAGAAAGAATAGTGCCCTGAATAGGGACACAAGAGCTGGAAAGGCTGAAGAAACACTCACATGGCAGACATGGCAGTACTTTGTGATTAACTGGCTATGAGAGATCAGGAAAGTTTGAACGTAAGGAAAGACGCTTAGGCTGGAGGTAACAGATCTGAGTGCCTTAGAGCACATTAGGTGGCTTCCTACAGCATAAAGATGACATGCAAAGCCATCTATATGCTCTTAGCATAACGAAGAATCTGAGAAGATGGTCTGGACAGCAATCCTGAGGACTCTAGTAATATTTAAAAGGACAGAGAGAGAACAGAAAGCCTGATAAGGGGTCTGAGTAGAAACAGCCAGGAAGGGAGAAAAAAAAACAAAAACAAAAAAACAGGACAGAATGATTATCACACAAGTCAAAACATGAAATTATCATTCCAAAATTCAAACCTATCACACATCAGTATTAGCTTTAGTTTTTAGTTAAATAGTTTAAGAACTATTGAGAAACTACTTATCCACCATGATTGCAATGATTAACACTATTAATATATGTATAACAAGTCTAAAACGTAATATGCAAACATAAAGACAGTAATTGTGTTAAATACTTGGACTAGATGTGTTCTTATTTTATTTTCCAAACTTTCCACAGGTTCAATTTTGAAAAGGCAAATACATTACTACTAAAGAAATTGAAATACAACTATATTATCAAAAAAGGAGACTTTTAGATAAGAGGCTCACATTCTGATGTGAGTTGTTTGCTGTCAAGTTGTTTGTATTTTAACCAAGGTGCTGTAGAAATAACATTTACACTTGATCTGCTGACTATTTCAGTATCACTGAAGAGTAAGCAAATTCTTGTGGTTTTTAACTTATTTTTGTTTTAAGCAGTATTATTATTGTGGCATTTAACTTTAAGCCATATTTAGACACAAAGAACTTCATTATAAATACTTAAGCAAAGGAAAAAGGTTACAAGGTTTGGAGCTCATCTGAGAGTAAAATTAAACAAAAAAGATATGCATAAAGTGGGTGCTAGATTTTTTAAAAACGATGTATCAAAAAAAAATTTTTTTTTTGGTCTGATAAATGCGTTAAAAGTAGTTACAAAAGAGGTTTCTCAATAGACTTATTTATAATTAAGAGCAAAATGGGAAACTCTCATATAGCATTTATTACATGCAATATATTTCACTATCCCAATAAATATTTGTAGCTCAAAGCAGTCTTTTTTTTTTTTTTTAAAGTAGAGACAAAGTCTCACTATGTTGCCCATGCTGGTCTTGAAGTCCTGGGTTCAAGTGACTTTCCCACCTGGGCCTCCCAAAGTGCTAGCATTACAGGCATGAGCCATGGTGCCCGGATTCAGAACAGCTTTTTAAATTGTCTTGTAGTATTTGCTATTTATATATCCTAAGTGTTAAAGGATGAGTTATTACTCTCAATATATAGAACTATTCTAAATACTAAGGACTTTTCTAAAAAACAACAGAAAACCAAATTTGCTTATAACCTTAAGTATTAAATTTGAATAGCATTTTCTAATATAATTAATACTTATTCTTAGACATTACATTATTTCTAGTGTAATTAACACTTACTCTTAGACAGTAAGCAACTTTCAGCATTTATTTTTTGGCAAATGCTTTAAAAGATAGGGTTGTCTGCACACCAGCATACCCATTAAGCTCAGGTGACAGAAAACAAAAACAAAACTTGAATCCTAGCTCCACCACTAAATGACTATGTGACTTGAGCAAGTTACCAAACTCCTCTAGGCTTTCAGTTCCCTTCTCTGTAAATTGAGGATATTAATAACATCTATATGACTGTTGTAAAAATTAAATGAAATAATATGCCAAAAATATTTAGCACAGTGCCAGACACACAGTAACTACTCAGTAGCCAAAATACAACTACTCTGCAGAGAAATGCAATCAATACTTGCACACAGAGATTGACTAAGACATTCCTAAACTAACTGGTTAGGCCCTGATTTGTCCCATCAGTCCAATGGGCATTTTTAATAACCTAGCCTTGCATAAGTATCAGTAAGAGTTACAGGGCCAATGTACTTGTAAAAATTTTCTTTACATACGTGTGTCTAATAAGACTTGTCCTTTCGACACAAAACAGTCACTAGCAAAGTTATTTGTTCTTGAAAATCTGACAAATGCTCTGAACCTTCTACAGAAAACAACACACAAAAAATTCTACCCCAAATTCCACAGGGTTCATGATCCCCTGAAGCCCAACCATGGACTACTAAATATGGATATCCTACACTAGAGAAATTAGAAATTATTTTCCTGATTACCAAAGTTATGTAAATTTATTATAGAAAACAGAAAAGTACATAGAATAAGAGATAACTGTTACTAATTTTTGTACTTCCTTCCAGACTACCATTGATCACAATTACTGGTTTAATAAACTTAAGCTTATGGAATATGATGAACCAAGTCATGGAACACCATTATCAGAAACGATTTAAAATATTATTCAAAAGACAGAATGGGCATGAGTGTGTGTATGTAAGTGGGAAAAAAACCATGCCTCTGGTTAAGGATAAAGTTGGAAACAGATATAGTGGCCTTTTTAACTGATAGCAACCATATCTTCTGGCTTTTTTGGAATAATTTCAAATAACTTTTGATAGACTTGCAGGAAATATGTACCACATTTTAATGAAAATATTAATTCTATAACTGTATGACCTTGGATATAACCTTAACCCAGACTCCTTTTCTTTATCTACAAAATCTGATCATCTTCAGATTGAAGATTGTTAAGATCTTATCCTAAGTTAAATTCTATTATTCTAAGAGCTCCTCCCTACAAAATACAGCTGTGTAAAACAAAGCAAAATAAAACAGTGCACAAAACAAGTTAAATTTACTTTTCTAAGCAGAATGCAATTCTGAAAGGAAATTAATTTTCAGAATATACAAAAAATGTATATTGACTTCTAATATATTATTTTCATATGATACAGGCATCCTAGGTTTTCTCAATGTAAGAACTGAGAAAATTTTCTTGGCTTTATTTTGGAGACATTTAGAAAAAAAGCCTTTTATTAAGAAAATAAAACCCCCCAAAGCAATAAAATTGATTTAAACTGCATTTTATTAGAAAATATTAATATATTATTTCTCAAATATCTCCTGATATAAGAACTAAAAGGTATTTAGGGCTTTTTACTATATTGTAAGCATCTACAGATGCAAAATCAATATTTAAGTAATCTTACTATAATACAGAATTCCACTCTCTTTTTAAAATTGATGTATTTACTAAACACCACTGCAAAGACTGGCCTTCAGCCTCATGAGACTTTGAAATACTCCAAATTCCAAGTTTTAACTTATATTTAATACTATACTCTTAGTTATACAATGTGCTCATTTTGTTCATAAATAGTCATCTCAATACAATAACATCAGGTATAATACATAAAATCTAATCCATTAAGTCTTACCAATTTATGACCTGATGAGACACTCTTGTGGACAACATTCAGTCCTTAGAAGCTAGAATAACCCTCCAACCATGTGAGGGCATCACAACTTTTAAACTTTCGGCTTTCGATCATTATTATGTCACATTCCTCCTCCGATGCTGAATTCTAAAAAAAATTCTAGCAAAGAGTTTAAGTAAATAAGTGTTTTAATCAAATAGCCTTTAAAAATCTTTTATAGCAAAATTGTATGTTTCACCATGATTACACAACTGATATTTTGTACTTAAAAAAAAAAGTAAGATAATTTCATATTTTATCTGGATACTTCAAACTTTAGATTTCAACATGGACTTTCAGGCCATCAGAAATATTTGTTAGTAAAGAGACATGTAGAAATGGAACCAATTAAAGGTTTAAGATCACAATCCAAAAATTATGATTTAACACCATAACCTGATATAGACAGCTTTGTAATCCTGTAGAATGGCATCTGAGTTCTACTGTTTGGTCCATATCCATATAGGAGTTTCTAGACTTATACAGCACAGGTGGCTGGATCAGTTAATAATCTATACCAATCACTGAAGTGCTTAAAGCAGAATTCAGTTTTTATGCCTAACGCTTAAGTCTGTCTTCAGTACCCCCTGATTTGGAAAATAAACAAAATGATGGCAAGAATAAAATTTTATTATGTTTTTTATGTAATAGACATAACAATGTGTCTTGTTCAGCAGTGTCCTTACTGTTCATCTGTGTGTGGGTAGGGAGATTTATTAATGACAAATCACTTCATTAAAAATATGATCTTAAATTTATTAAATTTTTACCAGAAAGCTTTCAATTGGGCATCTATTTTAATCCCTGAAGAGTAATAACACTAATATTTTGTCTGATAAGAATGTATACTCATATTTTTAGTTGCCAGTAATTCACAGAAAAGGCAACCACTCATAGATTTGTAATCATGGTTTTACTTAAGTTAATCCCCTAAATAAAACGACATTAATGGGACAAAGGAGAGGGAAAAGAAAAAGGCCCTTACTGAGGAAGATCAATATGTACAAAGCTATAGAAAACTCAAAGACAGCATTGTAAAGGAAACTCTGCAACTATCTCAACAGATATTTGACCCAAATGTACAGGCAGGGTTATGCTGTTACAGATTTTAACTTTCAATGGAACTTTTCCATTACATAGTCACTTAAAAGTCTCTCACGCAATCTGAAAAACTATCAGGATTTTTCCAATTCACAAATAAAACCTTTCCAAATGTAATCTCACAACACATTTGACTTCAGTGAAATCATACATCTTTACTTTGTTTTCTATCAAAATACAGCCTTATAATGTAATCACCTGGTGAAGGTAAAAATCCATATTTATGAGAACAAGAAGAGTTTAAAGTTGTGGTCACTTCATTAACATATTACCAAATGTTTTTAGAAAGTTTTAACATAACTCTCATCTCCTGGCAACCAAAATACTACCATAATTGTTTAAATGTTTATTTTGATGATTTACCTTTTTGTGAGATAAATCCAAGGAGAAGACACAATACACAGTCATATTTAGTAAATACTTTCTGAGATATGTATCTATAATGCTGATAATCTGCTTGTCCGGAAGGCTTTGATGAGCTGATCATGAAAGACTGCTTGACCCTCTGTTAAAAGGGCCTGCCTACAAACAAGCATTGTTATGGTAAATGCCTGGAAAGCCTTTTTGGAGGACAGAATTTAAACCAGCCACATAAAGCAGCTATTTTACTATGAAGTTTATGGAAAAAAAATTTTTAAGCGTGTATGCATTATACAAATGTATGGTAAATTAAGGACTTTTGAGCCACACACATTTTAAGATACAAACTTCTATATCAAAATTTTCCCAAGCATGCATTTTCAAAATTGGTTGTTACCAAGTACAGGGATCTATTTGAAGAGTTTAAATCACTAAATTCTAACATTAAAAATCTGAAATAAAATTGGGTAACTCAAGTGCTCACAGATGAATAGAGTTAAGACTAATCAGATACCCTTTAAAATTAACTTAAAATTAGAATTTTTCCTAAAAATGAATATTTAATTAGAAAGCTATACTAATATATCAATCATAATCTTGAATGTCTGGCAATACTGCTACCAAAACCAAATCCTGAACATTTCCTATAGTTATTTATCATTTCATTTTGTGAGGAGGAAAACTCTCATTTAACTGAGATTGTGTTACTAAAATTCTTATAGTACAGTCCAGCAAGAACTAGACTTAAGTTTACCATTATTTAGCCAACTTTACTTTATGGAAAAATCTTTATTAATAGAGTAAAAATAGTGAACAGGGAGGCAAAAAGGTGTATGACTTGAAATTTCCAGGTAATATTTGAAAATTGATATTCTAAATTAAACAAGTTTACAAGTGTTATTAAACTTGCTTTTTGAATGAATGTGGCTTAGCTTAATACAAGATTTCACTTTCTAAAAAAATTCTAAAACTTTTATAAGATTATTCACTAACTTAGCCATATTTTCACCCTGTTCAAAAAGGTTCACTACACTTTTTTGAAAAATCCTACCCATAATAAACCAATACTCGGGTCAGAAATGTTTATTTTTTAACAGATAAAGGGGGAAAATGGGGCAACCCTGTATGCCCTCCAAAAAGTATACATAGCCATTCCACAGATTATGCATTGGGAAATGAGCTTAGAAATATCAAAGATAAACTTATTTTAAAAATTAGCTCAAATGTACCTAACAGAATAAAACTGCTAGAAAGACAGTATGTTCCAAGAAATATAGAAAAAACACATAATACACAATTACTAGAAACCTTGTATATTTGGTTGATCCAAGATATAATTTGAGACACAATTAGTTATGCTAAAAACTAACAGACATGCATATGAAAATACATATATAGTGTTTAGCATATTACATATCAAATGCACCTATTGGTAGAAGAAACAAAATACATATCTTAAAGAATTTCACTAATACAGCTTTGAAAAACATCTCTAAGAAGATAGGCTATTGGTATTTTTTAACATATGCTTATTCTCAAATGATTTATAATCTTCATCCTTTCAAAGGAGGTAGAAACAGTTTATAAAAGATAGAAAAGAAAATAAAAAGGTACTGAAATTAAAGGTGGGGGAGAAGACACAAATGGAAAATCAAAGTTAGGAGAGGCCATAATACTCAAATATATGTAATAAACACCTTCATGCTTTGTTAATAGAAAGCTGCATATCTGATTCTGAGCTTATTACTAACAGCCAACACAAAAGAGATATATTTAAGACATCATCATATATTATGCTTTTAAAAGAGCTGATAACTCGTTTCTTAAAACAAAAGTACCTAAAATAGAAACAGCTACTGCAAATGAGCACAAAAATTTTCTGAAGACCAATGAACAGAAAGAGTAGGATTAGCTAAAGACAGTATGTTCCAAACAACTCTTTTCCCTCCATGTTCCCCTCCCAATAACGTATAGGACTAGGGAAAATATACCTTCTTATTACTAGGTTCATATCTACAAAGACGTTTCTGGTTTCTAGGATAAAGGTTACATATATTCTCAACACCTTGCTATCGCTAGAAAATACCTATTTGGTTGAAAATAAGATAAACAAATTTTAGAAAATAATAAAGAGATCTTGCCAGCAATTCCCATTTTTAAAACTGTTCTCAAATTTGACTCTGAAAAAAACTATCACAATCTCTCAGAGTAGGTTAGGGTAACAGAGGTTGAGAAATTTATTAAATAACTAAAGAGGAAGATGGTAAACATATGAATAGAAGCACATACAATGATGGGTGAGAAGTTAAACAACTTCCCATCACCAACTCTGAAGTCTGGTAATGTGTTGAAAATAGATGTCAGCATGTCAGGTGTCCCATATAGACTAGTCACAGAAAAGCTAAAAGAGAAGGAATGTATAGGATTCAGTGAAACACCACTTCAAACGAGATACAGATCTGTGGTTAAAAATCTGGCAGCAAACAGGCCACTTAATACAACTGTCAAAATAAAACTAAGAGGATACAATATAAAGGATAACAATACAACACCTGTAAACCTAAGTGGTGATGTAAAAACGTCTTCAAATTGTCTTTCCAACCCAAAATATTTTAAATTTCAACTTAATACATATGTTCATAAAAAACAGTATACACATATACCTCAATTTCTATTCTAAGGGACATACATTAATATCCAAATGTTCTCCTCTTGCTTCCTACACCCAAAACTTTGAGAAATAAAAGATTTTCCCTTATAAAAATTCCCCATCTCAGACGAATTTTAGGCAGTACTTCCTTGCCTCTCAATCCCCCAAATACACAATAACTAGGCAGGAACATTTTTTTTCCAGTTTTTTGTGCCTTTTTGGGTGAATATTTAAATTTTAAACAATCCTATAGGAAACCAAGTAAAGTACTCATGTATCTATAAGTAACACAAAAGGGGAAAAAAAGTGTTTAACAAATGTAGTGTATGATCCTATACTGGCTCTTGGATCAGGTAAAAATTGGTTTTGAAGGGCATTATTGGGACAATTGGCAAAATATGAATATGAACTGTATATTCATATCAGATAATAGCACATCAATATTAAATGCCAGCCGGGCTCGGTGGCTCAGCCTGTAATCCTGCACCTTGGGAGGCTGAGGTGAGTGCATTGCCTGAGCCAGCAGGTTCGAGAACCTGCCTGGGCAACTTGGCGAGACTTCATCTCTACAATAAATAGATAAATAAAAAATCAGCCGGGCGTGGTAGCACATGCCTGTAATTCCACCTACTCGGAAGGCTGAGGCCGAAGGATCGCCAGAGCCCAGCAGGTCGAGGCTGCGGTGGCCAGGAGCGACCCCTGCACTCCAGTCTGGGCGACAGAGTGAGACTCCGACTCAAAAAAAAAAAAATGCCCTGAATTTGTTAATTATATTGTTGGTGCAAGAGAACAATCTTCTTAGAAAACATGCTGAAGTTATTTGAGGTTAAATGGATATGATATTTGCAACATAGCTTTAAGTGGTTCCTAAAATAATTTGTTGGAATGATAAAGCAAATATGACAAAATGTTAACACTGAATCTTGGTAGGACTGTTGAAGTTCTTTGTACCATTCTTGCATTTTTTTCTGTAAATCTGAAATTATTTCAAAATAAAGATTCAAACATTTTATCTTCTTGGTTGGCAAATAATATCCACAGAATGCTCTAATCTTTAAGATCACTCATCCTCTTCAGACTTTCTCCTGTTCTCTCACCGCAGGTGCTATTGCCCAAGGCAGTGGGTTGACCCTTTTACCCTACTCTGCTCTCTGGCAACCTTGGCCTTTCCTAAAGCTTGCACTCTAATAAAATAAAAGATTCTTCAATATCTTGTACCCTTAATCTCTCTACCAAGCTGCAAGTCTGCAGCCTGCACCCCAAATATTTTCACCTCAATTACAGTAGCTCTTCAATTCATCCCCAAAATAGCTGAAAACAAAATCTCACCACTTTCTCCTTCCCCAAACCAATTTCACTAATACTTAGTATCAGCATTCTCTCAATTAAGTCTGACACTTTGGAGTCATGTTTGACTACTTCCCTATTATCTCCAGTCAGTTATAAAATCCTGTAATTCCAACCTTTTGCTAACTCTTCAACCTCATCTCCACTGCCTAATTCAGACCTTCAATACCTTTCTAGAATATTTGGTTTCTATCCAATCTAACCTTTCTTTTCTTCAAATATGTTATATACGAGTCAAATCTAACTATCCTTACATAAGCCCTGACTTTCACAATGGTTCACAGTATTTCCTCTCATTGGAATGTTCCCTTTCCCTTACTTTTTTCCCTTAACTTTGCATGACCAAATTCTTCCCACCTTTCAGTTTCCAACTCAAAAGCCACCTCCTGAAGGAGCTTTGATCAATCCTTTCAGCTGTACTTGAGAGGCATGAAGTGCTGGAATTTTAAAGGATAGTTATCACTTTCAAATATGTGGTAATATATTTACCTATCTTTTTCCATATTAGGACCGAGCCCATTAAAACCATACTAAATCTTACTAATTTTGTTTCTTCTTGTATTTTCTTATATGAGACAGTCAGTGAACTTTTGCTGAGTCAAATAATTGCAAATTTTTCAGATAGTCTCCCTTAGTTCAATTCTGAATTACCCTACAAGAGTGAAATATTAAGGTTTTAATCTTCTGGTTGGGAAAGGTGATCTCTAAGAGTACCACTTAAAATAGAAACAGGAAATCTTTAAATGCCAAGTGTCTATAACTTGGGACAAACATACATCGTTAAAGACACTACTTTATAATATGACCAAGCATCTAATACTTTACTGAAATTCCCAAGTAGCTTTTCTGAAAACTGAAGGCACAAGTTTCAAAGAGTTTTATGTGGCCTTCCTTCATCTTTCACTAAAACCCAATGACCTACATTTACTACACTCTGCATACAATTGTATTTCCTTCCTACATACTACTCTTATTTCTACATCAGCAAGAATTTGACTTAGACTTTGTGAGCATCAATTTCATCACTATACATTGCGGCTTTTAAAAACTTTTGAGGTCCTGTTTTCCCTATGGTTCTATGATTACAACCTAGACAGATGCCATGTATGTATACTGAATGAAGTTAATCCTCTTAAATTTCTCTGTCAGTTTGTAATATATGAGTAATTTTCTTCCCATGGGCTACTTTACCTCTGCTTGGCACCTGGAAATGAAGGATTCTCAGTTTTTAAGTTGCTGCTGATAGTGCCTAGTTATTTGTGGGGGCTTCATTTACTACCACCATCTATGGTCACTCTCATTTCCAAATAAGCTTACTGTCCCTCCTCTTTTTGGAGGAAAGCTCCATTAGTTTCCCTACTTACTACCTCTGATCATGGAATTCTTTCCTAGTAAAGCAGAATAGTTTGTTACCCTTCCATTCCTTAAGAAAATAAGAGTTCTTTAAGATTTGCTAAAACCTTAAATAATCATGGCAAACAATAACAAAAGGAGTTCAATTCTAGTGCTTGTATTTATCTCTTCTTTTCCATTTAGAACTAAGTGAGGGGAATAAAACTCCACAGAGAAGACATTTTAAAAGTAATTAAATCCAAACTTCACTCAAACTCAACATAGTTGATTAACAGACATGAAGACAACTTTATTATTTCTACTGATGGCAAGATCATTTCACAGGGGGTCCATTTACTTTCAGTAAACAAGTGCAAGTCTGCCTGTTGACATACCTGTATGTTGAGGTATAAAGAAAGTAGGTTTTCTAGTTAATTCTGTATTTAAAGTAACTATCCTATCCTGCAGAAATGAAGTACAATAGGTCTGTCACTATCATTTCCTATTTATTTCTTATCTATAAACATTGCTAAAATTACATTAGCTTTTGTGGCAACCCTGTCACTTGCTAACCAATACTATAAAATGCAGCCAACCAACATATTATCTTTTACTAAACCTACTCAACCTAGGCTTCAATCTCCTTGAATTTAAATATAAGTTCTTTCAATTTCTCAATTTCTGTACATGCTTCAGATAGTTAAATTTACAAATGCTGTCATCCAATAACAATTATCACTTCCTTGCTTTAATGTTATCAAAACATAACCATGTCCTTAAGTTTTCATCTAAATCTGAGATGCAAGGATTAGCTTTGGAGAGAATATATACAGCTTTCATCAGATCCTCAAGGTGCCCTGATTACCTGCCCCTCCTACCCTGGTTCACCTCCACTTAAGATTAAGCTACTGATGGAAACATTTGTATACTGTAATACAAGAGTCACCTGAGAATAGCAACTGTAGTTAACACAGCAAGAAAAAGTGAAAGTTTGGAGGCAACCTTAGTTAACTGCATCTCCACACCAATAAAACCAGACTTGGTACCCTCTTAAATATGTTTAATAAAGAAAGAGTCCTATGTTAAAGATTAACGTGGAAGATACAATGACTAAATACAATATGGGATCTTAAAGTGAATTCTGGAACAGAGAAAAATATACTTAAAAAAGCAAAACACTGTAAAAGTAAAATAACATCTGTAATTAATAGTATTGTATCAGTGTTAATTTCCTAACTTTGATAATTGTACTAAGGTTGTACAAAATGCTAACATCAGGGGAAGCTAGGAGGAGTATATAGAAAAACCCTCAATATGATTTTTATAACTTTAAATCTAACATTTCAAATTAAACACTTAAAAAAAAAGAAAGGAAGAAGAGGAAGAGAGAGAGAAATGAAGTAAAGGCGGAAAGAAGGAAGAAAAAGTCTTAAAAGGTGATGGGTCATTAAAAAGCTATACTTTCATTTTTAGCTTCTTGGATTATCCTCTAATAGATGTCTTTAAGTGGAAAGGGTTGAAACGTAATCAGATAATAAATTATGCTAAGTACAAATAATTAGGGATATACTTGGGTTGGTTACAGAATGGCTCAGGTAGCTATCCTCAAGTTATGTTTATATAATTATTAGGAGAGAACATTTAACCAATAACAATATCCAACCCACAAGTAACCCACTTGAGTGATTCTTTAAAATTACATAGTTCAGATCTACAACTATGCAGAACCACACAGACTATACACATGAATCGCAAATATAATACTGGCGGAAAGAGGTTAGACGCAAAATAGGTAGTGTATGATTCTACTTACACAAAACATGAGAAGTTAGGATAAGGAGGGGAATGACTGGAAGAGGACATGAAGAGGTCATGAAAGGGGCTTCTGCAAAATACTTATTTGCCAAATTAGTAAAATAAAAATTAATCCTAAATTTATTATTTTAGTCCAAAATGTACAAGGTAATTTGGTAAGGTCCAAAACAAACAAGGTCAGAATACTTAATAGTTTTGAAGCTTAACATACACAAATCTTCCACCCAATGAATAAATGGTCCCACACTTTATTAGCTGATACACCTATTAACAAGCCTGTAGCTATTTGCCAACTGAAGCTGTAGATGTTAGAGTGAATAAAGCTAGCCATTATTGCTCCTCTCAATTTAAAATTTAATTTGCTAGTCAAAAAGTTCAAAGGAAACCACTAGTCAGTTTCTACTGGGTTGGGCTTGTTACCTTGGCACCAACAAGGCTAACTTACAGTGAAGAATGACTCATCTAGAATATACATTCTGATTATATTCTGGCACTAACACACTATAGACAAGTATCTATTAACGTCTTTGGCTCTGGACAACATGCTCCAAGGAAAAGAGAAAATACTTTCAATGCATGAGAAACTACAGATACAGCAACTTGTCTCATTTCTGATACCTTAAAGTTCTGATATCTAAAAAAGAGAACAGATAAGGAGCATTTAGCCATAACAGCAAATGATGTGCAGGCAACTTTTATGGTTGTTTTATAATGAAACAAAAGAAATCTTTTAATATTAGATTCAAATTATAAAAATAAAGTTCAAATCTTCCTATACTGTTTTTGATGAAAATAATATATGCCATTCATATTAATATTATAGCAACACACAAAGCAAGCTACTTGAAATAAATTACCATACATTTGACAACTACTCTTATTACATTTCTAAATAAAGTGCCATTTTTCCTTTTTCTAAGGGAAACTAATAAATCACACCCCAAAGTATTCATATTCTTGCTGTATCTGGTATTCTATTTGGATGAATAAACCTTCATGTTTGTTTCATGCCAAATTTACATTTATGCATTAATTTATATGGCTGCAGTAGAATTACTTAAAAATTTATTTTATAAACAAGGTACTACAAATTTTAAAACTTTTTGTTCTAAAAGTAACTATCTTAAGACCGATTTTTGGTTAAGTAATGAACACATCATCAAAAAGATACCTTGTTAGAAAATTTACCTAGAGTGACACACAGAAGCAAATCAAGTCTAAGAATTAAAAGGACTCAGCATTTCTAGGCAATGTAGAACATGTCTCATATGACATGTACATGCACTTAAAAATACTCTTTTCTAATAAAAGAGATGGAGTTTGAGTTCATAAGTATTACCCAGAATTATGCCAAAAGACACAAATGCGTTGCCAGGCAGAGTTAAAAGAATCTAACAAGCTTTTATGTGAATTTTTAAAACACTGTTTGCGCTCAACTCCTATTTAATTAAACATAAAATGATGGAGGGCTAATAAATATTCAGCAAAATAATTGAACAGAGCATACACTACTTAAAAAGTATGTTAAGCAGAAAGATAAACCAAAGTATCTTTTGCCATAAATGAACTCTAAGGCTTCATTCTATAGTTTTAAAAGTTAAAAATAAAATCTATACAGCATTTCTGTGAGAAAGCAAACTGTTTTAGGGACTTGCAGATCTAGTAAATTCTAGCAAACAAATTTGATGTTAAAGTTTCTTGCCAAAACTACTTTGGTACCTTAGTTTTGTCCCTCCTCCAATTTTTTAATTTGAAAGAACATTTTGCTTTGAGTCACAGTGGCTTTTACAGAGTAACCATATAAAATAGCATTAAATTTAAAATAACTACAGCTTATTTTATAGAATATACTTTCATATTAAATTAAGGTAGCTATTTTATATCAAAATTCAATAGAATATCTAAATCCTTCAAAATATAAATATACTCCAAGTGCACAAGATGCAGTAAAAAGAAAAGCACGGTTATTCTCTATATAAAATACAGATTGTTCTTTTGGTTTATTTTGCTGCTTTGTCCCATGCTAAATACCATGTGATTTCCCCCCATAAAATAACAAATAAAGATCAGTTTTAATGACGAGAAACCAGTACAGTGCAAAGCATTTCATGCATACACTTCTGCATGTATGCATTCCATATGTAAGTATTCATACCTATCCCAGAGGCTCTTTGATTCCTGAAACGTGTTCAAATGGAACGCTTGGTAGAAAGCAGTTGAAGGATTCCTGTGAGATCCGAGAATCAAATGGAAATGAGGTTGAGAATGTACAGTAAAATCACTACTTAAAAATTTTTAAAAAGCTGGAAGACTTTAGCTTTTGAATACAGCATAACTGTTTTAATAAAAAAGAAGAAAAAACACATAAACTTGCTTAAAACAACACTCCGAAACTGAAAACTGGATAAAATCCTTCAGCAATGATTCAGGATCATAGTTCTAAACTAAAGGAGTAATACAGAAAAACTAAATACCAAGGAGCATTCAAGTTTGAGTGTGTGTATATATACATAAATGTGACTAATTCAGAGCCCAATCAACATTATTCTGTATCAGATGCCTAAATAAACATCTATTGATTTAGCAGCTTAACAAAGCTATTTTCAGGTAGAATATTTACGTAAAATAAGCTATACCTTCATGTATGTAAAATTTATTCTATGGCTCTGTTAAAATTGGGAAGGGTTGGATAATGAACAATGATGAGTTCTTTCCCGAGTTGGACTTGACACACTTTCACCTTCAAAATTCATTTATTTTTCTGTGGTTTCACTGGGTTAGGACAAAAAATGGTGCTGCAATTGTTTGGCAGCTTTTTAACTTCTTGCATTAGTACAGTGACTCTTTTAAGGGGTAAAAGCCTACTTACCATAATTACCATTCATTTCTACCATTCCCTAGGGACACATTCCCTAGGGCCATCACCACAGAATCTTAAATGATAGGCTCATCTGGGCAAGCTCCCAGTATGTACAATATACCTCGTATCTTAGGAATGGTTTCACAGGAACTAAACTTGACAAAACTGCTTTTCCCCCCTCAGCAAACTTCCATAGTCACCCCCCACCCCGACCTACACGTCTGGGAGAAATAAAAACCAAACCACACTACTTTTAAAATTCTTAGCCCATGCTGTAGAAGAATAAAAGCAGCAGCTAAGAATATAAGTGCTTATTATATACCAAACACTATTCTAAGCACTTTACATTTGTTAACTGAATTTTGAGAACGACCCTATCCAAGAGGGTAGGTACCATTATTATTCCCATCTCATAGATGAGAAAACTGGGTCAGATAGAGGTAACAATAAAACTATTTCCAAGATCCACTGGAATAGCAATCTAGTAACAATCACCAAACAATGCAAATACACAAGAGAATTCCATTTCAAACCTCCAATTAGGATTCATTAAGTTGTATTACATATTGAAGTTTTAAAAATTATTTTTCAGAAGGCATTTTTAAAACGTAACCAGCAGTTACCTCTTGAGTTATCCAAAACTAGATGCCAGAGTATCACCAAAGCAGCTGTTTTTTTTTTTTTTTTTTTTTTTTTGAGTCAAGGTTGCACTCTGCCACCCAGGCTGGAGTACAGTGGCATGATCATGGCTCAACAGAGCCTTTACCTCCCTTACTCAGGAGATCTTTCAGTCTCAGCCTCCCAAGTACCTGGGACTACAGGTATGCGCCACCACGCCTACCTAATTTTTTGAATTTTTGTAGAGACAAGGTCTTGCTATGTTGCCCAGGCTGGCCTTTCTTTTCTTTTAACCCTTTCTCTGCTTTTTTCTTAGCTAGGTCTAAGGCAATCAAAGGCACTAATAAGACCTGCTAATAACAAGAAAAGCTTAAGAGGCTTCTAACTACTGTTTATTTAATGCTTACACCCCCTTAAGATATATTTGTCAGGTCACTTTTTTCACTCTACTTAGAAATCAGTCTGCCAAATCAAATGGAAACCAACTGTGCCAAGTGAAAACTCAATTTGGCTTTCTTTCTTAAACCAGGCCTGCCCAGGACTATATGGGATCTAGTTTGCTATCCTCATCAGGCCTGTTTAGAGAACTCAAATTTAATGAAGTGACGCAAAGAAGATAGTAGTAAACACAAGAAAATACAAAGAGTAAACTTGGAAGTTATTCTGCAAGTCTGGAATTAAAAATTCATTAATGAGTAATCACAATATATTTACAAGGATGACATTCTTTAAAAGAACATTAAACTTTAAATCCTTGGAATTTGGAAATGCAAATATTTAATTTAAGCAAAATTCACATGCCAAATAAGTTGGTTCCAAATGAAATCATATGACTTATGAAATTCCAGCAATTTTACAGCATAATAGTGAAATACTTCTTATAAGTCAAGTGTAAAAGTGAGAAAAGAACATATCTGCAGTTAGTAGTAAATCTTAGAATGTGAAAAGGACCTGAAGTAAGATACTATAAATGGACCTAAAATTTTTAGAACATTTTAGAATTCACTTAAGTTGCAAAAGTTGACAATTAACAATCACTCCTTCTATATATTATGAAAATGAAGAAGCCATTTGGAGTTATACAATCTGTGTACTACAGAAAATTCTAAATAATCTAGATTCTAAGGATAAAAATTTAGACAGCCTTATTATAAGACATGAAATCGCTTGTTTCTAAGATACTTTAACTGTATCTAAACTGAGGGAATTTTAGCAAACAGCAACAATTAGTTCCAAAACATTAATTAATAGGCATAAAGAAATAATGTCTGTGAAACCTACCCGATCAAGGTGGCAGAAAGAAAAAGAGCCATTTGTAAATACTTAGGGCCTGATCATCAGAGATTTCTATTTTGGAAAGGCATAAAATTGAGGAGATTAAGAACCCAAGGAAAACGCTATTAATAGGATCATTTCAAGGTTACTGTCTATGAAACCTGAAAACATCAAGAGGCAATTGCAATTTAAAATTTTATTACAATGTTGAATTTTATGAGGTTTTGATCACAAATTATCTTCCATCCAAGAAATAAAATTTGAAAACAGTTTTCTACAATTTATCTGATGCTAATGTACTATCATTCTAAATATAGAGTCAATGAAGCAATTCTTAGGAAGACTGACGTGGTTTATACTGAATTTATTTCAGTCACCTAAATGAAAATGCGGTTTTCCTATTTGTAGACATTTTTCAAAATTACTGGACAAAATACATTCTTTTCTCACTGACTTTATATACTAAATAGTGTCATGTTAATTTCCAAATACATGAAAGTAGTACATCGGAAAGTGACTCAAAGTATGTGATATGCGTATCTGCTGTAGCAAGATACTATCTTTGTAGGGTATCTAAGTGTAACAGGGAAGAAAACCACACATATATCCCATACCACCAAACTAAGCTACAAGCATTGCTGAAGCTTAAAGCATGAGGTGCATGAGCCCTGAACTCAGTGAACACCTCTTATTTATGCCAAAATGCAACTTCAGAGATCTTTAAATAGAAACCAGGGAAATAATAAGATCAACAAAGGCCATCTTCAAGATTATTATCTGGGGGATTTTAAATGATTTTTAAAAATATATGTATTTTTTAGTTAAGTGTTACAATACAGCACCATCAGTGTCTACAATAGCTTTTCTGTCCTTCCGTCTTATTGTCTACCAAGTAATAAACTTCTAACTCTAAGAATATCTAAATGCACTGGCTTTGGGGTTGAAGGTCTGAATATGAGTCTATGCTTTGTCACTTAATTTAATACTCAAATTCTCAGAGATTGTTTCCTTAATCCTAAAAAAGGGGAAAAAAACAGTCTTAGAGGCTGATAAAAAGATCAAATGAGAATACATTATATACACAGGGCCTGACATAAGTGTGCTTTGTGTTTAATATTGGACTACAAATTTCAAATATATGACACATGAAAATCAAATTTTAGTAGAGTATCTTAATATGTACCAAACGTTTGTCATCATCAAGGTAATACTGAGGCAAACAGAATATTCAGTTAGTTGTACCAAAGTAGTTAGCACATGTCACTGGAGGAGGAGTCTGATTTTTGGGACTCAGTGCTCCTTAAGGCATTTCCTAAACACAACCTTATCACAAGATTATTTAAAATACAACAATCTCTAAAAAGGGTACTGAAATGGTTCTAAGACATGTTGTTTTAACACTTCCAGGATGATATTTTAACAATAAAAGCTTCTAGAAGCACCTTTAAAAGTAACCTAAGCTTATTATAAACCTAAATTTCTTACCCTGATACTTAAGCCCTTCATTCTGGTTCTCATCAAATTAATATCATTTTTCAGACATGACAGATTCTCACCTTTCCATAGCATTATACAAACTGTCTTAAACCTCACTTGGAAAACCATGCCCTTCTCTTATCAATGACATAATCTGAATAACACTTTTAATATTCAGTTCAAGAGTTAGCCCTCAGAAGAATGCACAAGTAATAACGGGTTGCTTCTGAGGACTGAAATTGGGTGACTGGAAGACAGGTGGCAGAGAGGCTTTCCATTTATATTATTTTATGTATTTTGAGTTATGAACTATATTAATATATTACCTATGCAGAGAATAATTTTCAAATGGAAGTCAGTCTAACTACTACCGCCCAACACCAAACTGATCTGATGTCCCAAACTGTTCCCATTAGCACCTTATATTACAGCATCAGAGCCAACAATATGTATCAAAGTATACACGTGATTATCATTTTCATATAGCCTGAGACCTTGAAGGGCAGCAGAGTCTTATTTCTGTATCCCAGTGATCACGACTCAGCACAACGAAAGCTGAATAACTAACACAATGTTGTTTTAAAAGTTTTCTTAAGAATTCAACCTACTTAATGAGTATTTGTAAATCTTATTTATTATCACACAATAGTCTAGTGGCAGGAAAGGGGTTTGACAAGAGGAAAGTTTAAGTTGATAGCTCTCTCATGAAACATGTCTAAATGTATGGCCTCATATGCACAGGACTGGAAGGCAGCTTAAAATTTGTCCAAGTCTCAAAATCTACTTTTTGCTGTTCTTCTTACATATCATGACTTCTATGGACTAAAATAACATCTCCTTCTCTCTAGCTACATCCATAACATACAATTAAACTTTAAAATGAAAATGGTCAACTCTTGCTATTCTTTATAGCATGTCAAGAGGTGATCTGCAAGAGCAGTCTGGACATTGACATACTAACATTTCTGAGGTGTATGTTTGTCATACATGTTGTCTTATGTTATGGACTGTTCACAAATTTCTTGCACCCTCATTTAAAACTTTCAAACTCTCCAAGGTAGGTATTATCCTCATTTTTCATATAGGAAAACCAGAAAATTAAGCAATTAAGCTCAAAATCAAATGCCTCAAATATGTGGCATAGCTGGATTTTAGCCCAGATATGTATGTCTCTACTGTCTTTCTGTAACGGTCACTCATATGATATGTTAATACATAATTAAACACGTTATTGGGTTTATTTGATCAAAAGAGTTTCCCTCCCTTTTTTTTGTTTTGTTTTAAAAGGTTAGGCAGACCATATACCAAAAGCACTTAGTAAAACTAAATTGCAATTCTACCTTAGAAACTACTGGTCTTTAAGCTTTACTTTAGGAACCCTTTATTCACAGATTAAGCAAGTGAGTTATATAATAATGAAGAACAGCTTAAACATTAAAAATGCACCAGCATTATTTATAATAATTGACACATTAATCACAAACTGTCTTCTACAGAGCAATATTATTTGGTCAAATTTTAGTAAAATCTTATGGGAAAGAAGGCTGTCAGTAATTTAACATTTAGACTTCACGTATTTGCACTGCCTACTGTAATAGTTAAGGTATATGACCCTAGGTGAAAACTAATAAAATTATTAACTCAATTATCTGCATAATTTTCAACTAACCATCATACAGAAATGTACAATTTAAAAGGATAGGAGCTCCTTTTTTTTTTTTTAAACAAATGCTATTTTGGGTAAAAATAAATCAAACTACTTAAATCTGTTTTTGGGCTTTAAATTTGAGAGGTAAACAATACAGAACCACCTAAATGAAATTTAATTCACCTGATTTAAAAGTGGAAATTATAGCCGGGCTCGGTGGCTCAGCCTGTAATCCCGTGCCTTTGGGAGGCTGAGGTGAGTGGATTGCCTGAGCCTGCGGGTTCGAGACCCGCCTGGGCAGCGAGACCTCATCTCTACAATAAACCAAAAAATTAGCCGGGCGTGGTAGCACATGCCTGTAATTCCGGCTACTTGGAAGGCTGAGGCGGAAGGACTGCCGGAGCCCAGCAGGTCGAGGCTGCGGTGGCCGGAAGCGGCCACTGCACTCCAGTCTGGGCTACAGAGTGAGACTCCAACTCAAAAAATAAATAAATAAATAAATAAAAGTAGAAATTATGTACATGTTTTCATATAAAATGCAGCCTATCAATATATCTTTAATATTACCAAGCCAAATTTCAAGTGTATCAAAGTATATTTACTAAAATCATGGAATGATGTATAGGAATGATGCAAGGGAGACTCAATTTTTGCCCTAAGCAATGCCAGAGTAAGAATATAACAAATATTGAGTATTTTGGTATGTTTAAGAATTGCTGTGCAAGGACATGACACTGATGATTCAGGTATGCATATTCTTTGCAGATGCGTAATTAGTATTATACCATCTAAAACAGCAGGCCCAAATAACAAGCCCACTTGTTTAGTATAAAGAAGAACCATAAGCTCAAATAATTTATTCTAATTCAGGAGTTTTGCTGCATATACTCCTTAAATACTGTCAACAGTATTTCTTGTCAAAAATATGCTCTTCCCATTGATAAGAAATTAAACAGCGAACATCATTCAGGTGACATTTAACTAGACAGACCAGCTTTTGTAAAGCCTCTCCTTCCTCATACTTAAGTTTTTGTTTTGTTTTTTGTTTTTGAGAGACAGGGTCTTGTTATGTTGCCCAGGACTGGTCTCAAACTCCTTGCCTCAGACAATACTCCCAGCTCAGCCTCCCAAAGCACTGGGGTTACAAGTAAGCCACCATGCTCAGCCATACTTAAGTTTATTTAATGAGTAATACAATTAAGAAATAAACAGTATCTCTTCAGAAAAGGAAATACATTCTGTTCTAAAACAATTATTCAAAGAAGGAATTAGAACATTGTTCCTCACTATTAACAAGTGTTCCTATTCCTTTGGAGACCATGTTTCATGTCATTCCACAATATTTTCTTCCCTCTTGGTTAACTACTATCACTTTATACTCCCCCATCCCCAACTCCTGCCATTTTAAGGAAAAAAAAAAAAGTCAGAATCCTTTTACACTCTCTTATCTACCATTCCTCTATTAGGAATGAGATTCATTTTGTTTTCTTTACCATCTGATTGGTGGGCTGCTCTTTGTTACTGAAGGCTACTAAAGAGTATGAATGCTTCTGATCTCTCTTCTGGTACAGAAAGACTCCCATTCCAAATTAGCAAGTACCAGATACATGAATCCAGTAGCATTTTTGACTATTTCCAAATTAGTGTTATCAGAATTCTTAAAGAACAAATGGATTGGTATTACATTTATTAACAAGTAGAGAACATATATACCTCTACTACCATTCCTATATAAAACGATTTCTCATAAAGGTGACTTAATTCAAGGTTTGTGATCTCATACCCTCCCTTCTCCTATAGGAAATTAAAAAAAAAAAGTGTTACTAAAATAGTGACTTGGAATCTGTATTATCCACACACAGACAAGTCCTTATGATTTCTAAAAAATTAACCAATGTTTGGCCTATATGATTTAGTTCACAAAATTTTAAACATGTGTCACTGTAAACATAAAAGACCACACTCCTGCTGATATATAGCTCAGTTGAGGGAAAATAATAAGCCTTTTTGGGAAATTTATAACCTTCTTTATTTAAAGTCATGATTATGAATAAAGTATATTTCAATAATCAGTGTGGCACCCTTGATCAATGCACCAATATCAGTTTTTATACTAAACAACAATATCGCATATATTTTATATTTTTATTACTAACTCCTCAGTAAGATTACACTTTCCAAGATGTAGATGGGCATAAGATGGTATCTAGTATATGATTTACACATCAACTGTAAAGCTAAAAGAACAAAATTATACCCACAATTCAATAGATAAATGTAAGCTCCCAAGAAATAGAGATTCAAGTAAGAGGCTTCCATTTTTAAATACTTAAATGCAGTGAGACTTTGTACCTATAGGTTTTACAGCAAAAATGGACAGCTCTGCCTCCTGGTACACATTTACTTAGTCTTCTCACTTAAAACTTCAAGAAAATAAAAAGAGTAGAACTTCGTTTAAAATGTATACAAATGTACAAACAAAATTTGTATTTATAGTACATACCAGGACACACCACTTAACATCCACACTTTATAATGCTTTATCAGTAGTCATTAGCAAACTACACAAATAAAGCCATTAACAAGATATAGAGATGTTTGCCACCACAGAATACTTAAAATCAGATTTTTTTACAGTCTTTCAGCAGCAGATGATAGTTCACAACTGTAGCCATTCATAAGAGTTCCTGGAATGCAGCCTGCAGAGTTCACATTGGTCAGCTATCTATGGAAAGCGATCTGCACTGTGTTCCTTTCCCAAAAGGGCCAGTAATATTTTACACTTCATCTCATTTACAGAAAAGGAGTTTGTTAAGTGTGTAGGTAGTTTAAACAAATTTTGTAACATTCACTGTAAAAGTGGCTAGACTTTTTTTTGTCTTTTCTGTTTGTTTCTTTTTTTGGGTTGGAGTCTCCACTCTGGTGCCCAGGCTGGAGTGTTGTGGCACAATCACAGCTCACCAAGCTTTGACCTCCTGGGCTCAGGCGATTCTTCTGCCTCAGCCTTCCAAGTAACTGGGACTACAGGTGTGTGCCACAATGCCCAGCTAATCTGTCTTACTTTTTGTATGGAGGAAGCCTTACTATGTTGCCCAGGTTGGTATCGAACGCCTGGGCTCAAGCAATCCTCCTGCCTCAGCCTCCCAAAGTGCTGGGATTACAGGCTTGGGCCATAGCGCTTGACAGCTATGCATTTTTAAATGAACTCCATTTTTAACCATCATTACATCCAGTTTACACAAAACCAACTTGAAGAGACTCAACAACTGACCGTAGGCCTTCTAATGAGAATAACTAGAAAGATATATAAACTTTATATTAATAGCACAAGATCAATAGGCAATGCTATTTGAGAAGTTTTTGCATATACAACCATCAGCCTTTTAAAAGTTTGATATTAAGATGTATTAATATTAGACCTGGTTCTTTAATATAAATTATCTCAAAACTGAGCCTATACAGGGCCTTGTACTAGGCAATGGAACAAAAGTCATAAGGTAAGAGTTTTCAATGCATTAACCTAAACCACCTTAATCTTTGTTATTCTCCCATCTTCCTTCCCTTTCTCAAAGAAATGAATGTGTTTACTCATTTTTTTTAAAAAAAAAGCAAACATCTTATTTACAAATATTTCCTTAGGATCTGAAATGTGTCAACCTATTCACAAAGTTTAAGTCATAATTACTAAAAACGTCTCACTTTAAATAGTTTTGTTTCACATTTGAATGACTGCACATCAAACTGTATGCAGATCTGAATTTTAGAAGGCAAGCCCAATCACCATATTAAAATTAAAATTCTTAGTACTGTTTCCTCAGAAGATCACTCATCACAGTAATTTGAACGTGTGCCTGAAAAACTGTGTTATTTAATTTCAAACAAAAAATTTTAAAATGCCCTCTCTTTTACAAAGGCTTTCCATTTTTTAAAAAAGTAATATTTCTACTTAATGGATTTATTCCTTCACCAGGTATATTGGTCCAGTGACAAAACAGTCAAATGTGTAAGATTACATCTTGGAAACTAGCATGTTAAATTAAAAACCAATGAAAGACATAACAAAAATCAGAAATGCCATTTGATAAGCGAGGTAGATTTTAAAAGATTGGGGTTAGGGAGGAAAAAGCCATGTTTAAAATAGGACTGTACACCATCAAAACTCCTGCACTAAATTAACGATTGTAATTGATAGACCATCGATACAGTAGTATCTGTAGTTCAAACATTTACAAGTTTGGAAATAAGATTCTTCAGATTACTAACTTTCGGTACTAAGAGGAGAAATAAACACATTTTGAGGTCATACACTAAGAATACATCTCAGAGTTTCCATTTGTCAAGAGAACTCTGCTTCATGCCATATCATCATATTAAAGTTCTGAATAATTTAATCATATATGCTGTAAACTGAGAGGGGTATGAAGAAAGGGAAAATATATTCTTCATTCACAAGGGTGTATGTGTATGCGGGGGGTCAGGAAACCAGTTATCATTTACTGAAAAGATATGGGGCAGTATATAGAAGCAGAGATAAGCAAAAGGTTATTTACCAACTCACAAGAAAAACATTGGTTTATGGCAGCTAGAATAGGGAAGATGCTTGTTGATTATCACCAAAGGTGAAAAAAATAAACTCAATCTGCATTTTAGATGTGCCCCTAATGTGTGAAAATGGTAACTATAAAAGTGGAAACATTTTTCTGAGTGGCCTGTGGAATCAGTTTCTTTACTTAGTAGTTTCATCCATATAAAATTTCTCAATGACTAGCTAGCTGAGCTCACTTATGAACACGTGGTAGTCTCTAAGAGTTCTCAAATAGAAGAAAGACTCCCATAAGCAAGTCACCTACAAAAAAAGATGAACTTTGAATTACAAAAAGCAGAGAAGATGGAATTTCAGTGAGCAATTTTCAAACCAACAGAAGTATATAACAAAAATACAAGGTTAATTAGATATAGAAAGTTAAGTAAAAAATGTGAAGGAACTCAGAAGAAACATAGAAGAGAAAGCTTTAACATTACCTCGTTGTATTTTTCTACATACCAATTATTCTATAAAACTATAAAGTTAGTTTTGATTTTTTAAAAACAGCTAAAATTAACCTCTCTCAAAACAAAAACCCCAATAAGCAAATGTTTAGCTGTAAAATACCTGAAACTTTTTTGTAAATTTTAAATGTAATTTTAAAACATTGTAACAAATCAGTTTTAAAACATTTGCAATATATATGCCAAATTTCCATATGACATTTCCTCAAAACCACTAAAAATTCTCATCAACCAAAAACCAAACATCAGCTGTTGCAGAACTGGTGTAGCAATACACCAATTTTCATTTAAACCAATAAAAAAAGATCCCTAAATACAGGGAGCCAAGTATTGACAGTTATACTTTCACTATAAAATTATGCTTAATTTCAGTAACTATAGCTTTTATTGCTTAAAGAATCTCTTTCATTCTTTCCCCTCTTTCCTATAGCAAAAAGACTGATGAAAGATAAAAACATCTTTCCAATACATTTTTTTGCTTAACTAAAGGAAAAAAAAGTATCTTAGAGAAGTTGCTGGGAAGCCTCGTGACCTTCTACACCCTTTTATTAAAAGACTGAACTAAATACTGTATGATCTTCGAAGCTGGATTTGGCAATTCACCATTCTCTCTCCAGCCTTTCAGGATACACTGGAGGAGATTCCTTACATGGATTTTTTTCCCCCCACTAGAAGGCTTCTGGCTTTCCAGAATGTGAATTTGTAAATAATTTTATACCTCAGTCTCAAAACTCACACTGACAAAACTCTCCACATTAAGTGTTCAAGTGTGATTGCTACCTAAAAAAGAGAAAATCCTTTGGGAGCAATATGTACAAGCTACCACCTTTGAATTGTGAGAATTAAGCTAACATTTACCTTTTTGAATAAACAATGTTGCATCCCTACCCATTTTAGTGCTTTTAGACAACCGTGACAAGACCAATTCACTCTTTACACACTTTTACATCGCCAATCTGAATCAACTTTACTGGACACAAACTAAGTTTTATATTTAAAAATGCTAAGGGCCTCAATTAAAAAAAGAAATCTCCCAAAGTTGCATCCTAAGGTACGATGCTGGTCAAGCATTTCTACCAAATATTTAAAATAAAGATTTCCATACCTGTCTTCATCGCCATCAACAGGAATAGCTATGCTGAACACAGAGGTGGCCAGACTGTTCATAGGTGTTAACTGAAGGGGGTTTGCCAGGGCATCTGCAACAGGAGGCTTCACAACAGGCTTATTTTCAGCAACAAGAGAAAGTGGCGGTTGAGGTAGGGGTTCTGATTTTCTTCTAGCATCGTCAACTTGCCCGACTAAAGGCTGGGTCTGAGTCTGAAACTGGCTTGGGTCAGACTGTGGTAGACTTGTTGGTGCACTGTGTGTGCCTTGAGCTAAGGGCAGCCCAACGTGCTGAATTACGCTGCTGCTCCTGACTGGCGTATGGCTGCTCAGCGGCTGCGACTGGGCCAGAGGCGCGGGTACATTTGGCATAGTAACAGAAGTGGTAGACACACTAGGCACGCTTGGAGCGGGCACGGGTGCAGGCACGTTTGGAACTCCGGGCACCACGGCGTGAGGGCCACCAGGTACGGCTGACAGCTGACCACTGCCACCCATCTGCGGCGGAGGCACAGACTGGGGCTGCCCAGCCCCGGCAGGACCCAAGCACGGCTGCACCACGCCTCCCACAGCAGCCGGGGGCACTCCGGCCGGCTGACAAGGCGCAGCCTGCCCGCCTTGCGCGGGGGCCACGGCCTCACTGGGCTGGGAAGGCGCGCCCAAGATCTGCGCGCCCACTGAGGAGGCATTCTGGCCGGTGCCCACGGGAAGGCTGGCCGCCATGGCGGGGCTTGCTCCCGCGCCGGTGGACGAGGGCTGCGCGGGGCTTGGCGGCTGCAGGCCGGACACGTGCTGCTGCAGGTACTCACTCTGCATGGAGGGCTGGACGGGCAGCAAATGCCCCGGCGGTATCTGAGGCTGGGGATACGCGAACTGCTGGGGCTGCGGCGTTGCCGAAGCGCCGACGACCGGACCCGGCTGCGGAGGCAGGGACAAGGCCGGCGGCGCCAGGGTTACATTCGTCTGCTGCAGACCCTGTCCGCCGGGACCCGTTCCCTGGGGCTGGCTTGGCGGAGCGGCTGCCATCATTGGCTGCGGCCCGGCAGCGGCTGCCGGGAACGGCGGCAGCGGAGCCGAGCTTTGAGCCACAGCCCCACCTACGGGCGGCGGCGGCTGTGGCTGCCCAACGCTAAAACTCGGCGGCTGGGCCGGAGTGGGCTGGCTCATTTTCTCCGACGGGGGTAGCTGTGACACAGCAGTCAAAGAGCTGTCAGTTCCCGAGTCGGGCCCGTGCGCCCCCTGCATGGAGGCCACCACTACCACCACCGACCCTCCGGTGGCGCCCAGGCCACTGTCCCGCTCTGCAGTCTGATCAAAAGTACTGCTGTGTCTAATGCAATCCCCGGACCTCGTCAGGACGCTGCTGTCTGAATCCCGCTCATAGTATTCCATACACGTCCATCGGCCGCGTCGATAGGGCTCCCCGCTCCCGTGGTCCAGCTTGATCACGCGAAAACGGGAACTACAAGTGGCAGGAGGCTGCGATGGGGCTGCAGCTCCCGGGCCGGCGGACGAGCCCGCGACCGGGGGCCGCCGGGTGCCCCGGGGGCGGGGGCCGAGGTGGCAGCCGCGGCCAGGGTACTGGCGAGCGCCCCAGCCACGCTCCGGGCCGAAATGACTCCTCCTCCGTTGGCGGGAGCAGCCGCCGCGGCCGCCAGCTGCCCATCCGGGGGGAGGTTTGGGGAGACGGTCCCGGGAGTCTCTGCATCCCCAACGTTGTTGAGCGTCTCTTCGGAGGAGCTGCGCTCGCAGACCTCCTCGGGGCCATAATCCGTGGCCCGGGAGACGTCGAAAATCTCGGAGGAGACGTCCTCCGTGCGTGACTCGTCCGGGTCGTCCAGGCTCTCGGTGTCCTCGGTGATGCTGGTGGCCACCTGGGCCGTGGTGACACTGGTGATCTGGAAGCAGCTCTTCTTCTTGGCCGGCATCTTGGACATGGTGAAGAAGGCTGGAGGGCAGAGGGGCACGCCGGCTCCTCTGGGATCCCGCCGGAGGCCGGGGAGGGCAGAGCACGGGCCCCCAAAGACAAAGTCCGAGTCGGCGCTGGGGTCTGAGGCCCGCCGCTGCAGAAGTCACGGGCTGATCCGGGCGCCGGCCGCCCGGCGAGACATCCTCCTCTTCGCTGCCTTCTCCGAGTCGGTCTCTCGGCTCTGCCCCGGCACAGTCCCGCGGCGGCTCCTCCTTCCTCTCAGCTCCCGCGGCCGCGGCGCCTCAATTCAATCCCCTCGGCGGCGGCGAGCGCGAGTCCAGGGGCGGGCCGGCTGCTTCCTCTCCCTTCCCGGGCCGCCGTGGTCAGTCCAGCTCGGCGCTCGGCGCGGTCAGCAGGCCCCGGCTGGGGGTGGGAGTGGGAGGGCGCAGGGGAGGAGGCGGCGGCGGCGTGAGGGGCGGTGCTGCCCCGCTCGGCTCCTCAGGCCGGTGCCGGCGTCAGCTCCGGGCGCTCCGTGCGAGGGAAGCGGGGCGAGGAGCGGCGAGTCCGGGGCCGGAGAGTCTCCCGATTCCGCCGGGAGCCGCGGGCCGGGGCGGCTGGAGGTCCGCGGACAGGCGGCGGGCTGCGGCGCGGGCGGGAGGTCCTCCCTCCCCGGCTCTAGCCGGAGCGCAGCCCCAGGGACATGTCGACCGTCTCTGGCGGAAACCCGCTCTGGGGGAGGGGAGAGCCGGCGCGGTCCTCCCCTCAGGGGGAGCCACCCCCGCGGGCGGCGGCGGTCTCGGCCTCCCCTCGCGGTCCTGAGAGAGTGAGGGGCGGCGGCGGCGGCAGACCGCGGGCGCGCGAGCGGAGGCGCCCCGGCCGTGTGAGGTAGCGGCGGTGGCTTCTTCGGCTCCTCCTCGGTGCGCCGGGTTCCCAAACCCCGAAGAAACTGAAATTCAAACTGCTGAAGCGGCGGCTGCAGCTCCCTCCCCTCGGCCAAGATGGGGCTGAAATGGCCGCGCCAGGGATGCTGGGAGGAGCAGCAGCCCCGCTGCCGCCGCTGCTGCCGACTAAAATGCCGCCGCTGCCGCAGCCACCGCCAGCGCCGCAGCCGCCGCCGTTCCGTGACGCACCGGCGTCGTGACGTCACCGCTCCGCCCCCTCCGGTTTCCTGCAGCTTCGCGTGGAGGCTGGAGGGGGGAGGCGGTGGGCGGGGCTAAAGGTAAAAAAAGGGGAGCGGTTTCTTTATTTCAAATTTTTTTTAATTTAAATTTTGCGCTGGAGGTTCTGTAAGAGTTGAAGAGCTTAGGACAGTTTTAAATTGCAAGCTCAGAGAAGCTTACAGATGCGCTAATCAGACGTTTTTATATCGGTTTGTTCCGAGACACTGAAAGGCTGGAGGTCATGTGCTGTGTCTAATGTTTAGCAGAATCTTGGTGAAACGAGGGCGATAGGAATGGGGGTGGGGGGGGGTTAGATGGGATAAAGAAGGATACGGCTGGAGGAACCGAATCACTTAAAAAGTCCTGAAAATAAATGTTAACCACTGTAGTCAGAGGAGTGAAATGTTGGGAGAATTGGGGATGATTAACCAAGAACTGCAAGCCAGATTGAGTCAGAAAAATGATTTTTCAGCCAGAAATTCTGACTCCAACAACGGCATCAGGAGATGGTTACTTGCCCAGGGCGAAGCCAGTTTATAAAAAGATTAGGGGTTACCAACATATTCCTAAATTCTCTGAATTTGCTGTGATTCCAGGATCGAAGAGTTCATTTAAACTCTTGGGCTTGTTTTTACTTTCAGCATGAAATCAGCTTATGGGCTCAATAAATGTAGAACCCACTGCGTTAAATAGTTATAGTTCTTCCTTTTGTTTATTCTAAAACTCATAGTTGGAGCCAGGGTGTTATATGGTTTGGGTTGGGCCTTGAACAACTATAACGAGTCAGAGAGCACTCGTTCCTGTCCTACTACAGAGGGCAGCTATGCAAGTACTGGCAAATTTTTCATCTTGTAGCTACTTTCTGACCAAAGAAAATGGTAAAGCGATTCTTTCAAACAGTTAAAAAACAGCTTGAACTTTGACATACTAAAGCAATCATCATTTAGGTAAAATCTACCAAGTCTCGCTGGAAATCAAGATTTCATATCCTCTGCAGTTTTAGTAATCACATAATGATGACTTAAACCAGTAAATGATTCTACTCAGTTCTCTAGTCTTTGAAGAGTAGAAATACTTTTTATCCCAAAAAATGTTTTGAGAATTAAAATTTGAAAAGAATTTCTGTTTGGTTCTTAGTTGTAAGTACTTTACAGAGCTAGGTCTTTTAACTTCCGTAAAAACCATGTCCTACAAACCCAAGTGGCTGGGGTCAGGATGTGAAATAAGACCACATAATAATATCCCTGTTTCTTAAGGGGGTGGGAGAAAGTAAAGGAACAAAGTATAACATTATGCTATTTTGGCAGAGATAGCAATGGAATGTTTCACTTCTAAATCTGTAATTTCAGTAATTGTTAGAGACAGTTTTCCATCAATAAGTTTCATCAACCGATTTAATCCAATATGGACTTATAAAATCTTAATTTAATTTTGGATTGATTTACCACATTGTTTAAAATAGTTATCTATGGGTGGTGTTGATGGACGGGCTTTTGAAAAAACAAGTATCCTATGCTTGCTTGTTTCTTTACATTATCACATAACCTTATGATGATACTCTTAAATCACACATTTAAAGGACAGATCTTAAAGTAGCCTGTAGGATTATTTCTCCTTAAAGAATATGTAAAGGATTTATTATGAAATGAAAGTAAAAATAAATATAATTTAGAAGAAGTGGGTTAAGTTTCTGGTAAAGAGAAGGTTAAAGATGTTAAAAGCCATCTGTGGAAAAAATATGATTTATAAAATTTTTTTAAATCTCATTTAGATAGTTAAGGATTTGTGTATGTGCGTGTTTAAATCAATCGCTCTCTTGAAAGTAATATTTTCCAAAAGTTTAAAGGCCCTAGCGACTTTAATACATTTGCCCTTAAAAATGTAGATAATTTATTGCATCAAACTGGTATGAAGAAATAAGAATTCTGATTGTTGCAAGTTTGAAATCAATGTACAGAGAAGAAAAAAAGATATAACTGTATCCAAACTACAAAAAAGCTATGTAAGTTATAAACTGGTCCACAGAGCATAGAAGGCTTTAAATAAATTCAAATGATAGGAAGCAGGATATATGTGCAAGCACATATTCTCTGTGTGTGGGGAGTTGTTCACAAGTAATATGGCAACCTAACTCACTGGAATAGAGAGGTCCTCAGAGTTCCAAACCTCAAAACTGGGAATCTTAATACAGTTATCTGGCTCCAAGTCTGTACCCAGAAACCATACCTAGAGGCTGTGGGAATCCTTGATTACTACTTTTAGAGCCTCCAACTTGACTGTTCTACACCTAGTGCTTTCCTCAAAGATTTCAAATTGCAGCAATGCATGGAAAGTACATTTAGAAAGAACAACACAAGGAAAAGAAGCACTTAAAAACCAAGGACCATTTCCACTGATGAAAAAAACAACAACAAAACGGCTGCAGCAAGATCTTTTCATCATTTATAAACATCAGACCCAAAATTTTACTGGGCTGTTTTCTAACCATATCAGTGCCAGATGAATTATTTCACAGTCACAAGATGCTGGAATGTCAACTGGATATATTAAAGGAAACTTGACTTTTCCCCCAGTGAATGTATATTATATTTAAAACAATAATGATACATTGATCTAAGCATTCTGAGATAAAGAAAAATAATACTTTTCATAGAAATTAAGCAACTGCCTGGGCTAAGAGAAGTAACTCTTTAGTGTTAATACTGTCAGACAGTGACATTTATTGAGCATTGCCTTGTGTACATTAGGAATTAGATCACCTGTATCCCAGCAATCTGGGATTTTGAATATTTGTTTCTTATGTTTTCTCACCAAACTGTTAGAAAAAGACAAAATGGGGGAATAGTTTTCAGGCTCCAAAAGGCATATGCCAGAAATAAATTTCAATTGTGTAGACAAGTAGTACTTGATTTATTACTATAATTTTGTTGGGGTTCCATTTCTGGAACAATATTGTATTAATAAACTCTTGCAGTGAGACTACTGTGTGGTATTGTTCAAAAAGGAAAAAAAGGTAATGATAAAGGACTAAGGCTAATAAAATTTCATGAATACTTTAATAAAGGAAAACATAACCTGATTGAGATGTGCAAACTCTTACTTGATAATGAGGTGTTTAAGATTTTCACATTTAAGAAAACTTCTATTAGAGACTCTTTTAGAGTTTAATAGTCTATGAAACAATTATGTCTTTTTTAATAGTGAAGATTTCCCAAAGACCTTTGAAGTTCAAGCAAAACATACTAATTTGGCAAAAGAAAAGTGTTCAGTTTGAACTAACAATAAATATAATGCCTATTAAAACCCATTTTATTTTATTATGGAATTTTATTTAGAATCTAAAATATTAGCTCTGTGGTTCTACAATTTAGTTTAAATGCTACAATGTAGGGCAACATAAACAAAAATTTATTAATGACTGTATTTCTTTTTTTCTTTATTGTTACATTATATGTGGCCACTCAGAATAAAATTTTAAAAATCCACATTTCCTAATTGGAGAGATGAAGAGTAAGCCCAGTTTTGTCATAAACTTGTTTTGTGATTGCTGACAAGACTATTAATCCCTTAGTTTTCCTACCAAAAAAAATTATGAAGAGGTGCTAAACCACTAAACCCAATAAAAGAATATGGAAAAAGATAACAGATGTGGCAGTGTTTTGGCATCTTTGGAAGATAAAAACTCAATGTGATACTAGAGGCATTATCATTGTTATTTTTAAAAAGAAAGACAGCAGTTACTAGATATCCATGATTTTAGGAAGAAGCTATATTCTGTTATAGATGAACTAGTTATTTACAGACATTCAGTGGCATATCTTTTGATAAGGTGAATCATCACTATCTATTCTGTCTGTACAAATTTGGCGTATTGTTAAAGTTGTAATATATATGTAATTTAAGTTGTAAACTTTAACACTCACAAAAGATCATCAAAAGTTATTGCCAATTTTTAGACTTCTGGACTATAATTCCCTCTGTATATTACTACTATCATTTTATAAAGTTTTAAAAAGTGTATGTGAATTTAGAAACTTGTATAAACTGGATTTAGACATGAAAGACGGCCTAAATGCTCTTGACAGATAATCTGAAGGTCATTCCAACCTGGCTAACTGGACTACTTTTAATTTATAGGCGCCAAGGGTTGAAAAGTACAGATAGAGTTCTGACTACCTTGCATCCCAGTTGTTTTATCCAAAATAACTAGCTTTTTAGTCACTGGAAACAAAACACTTCTTATTTAACTTCAGAATCCTTGAAATCCTACTTTGAAAGCATTCTTATCATTTGAAGCTCAACCCATGATCCGTGTTTGCATAAGGATTTGGGTGTTACTTAAAATGGCATGCAATGAGCTGCTTCTCTGAAAATTAATATTCACTCCCTTCCCCCATCCTTAACCTGGGATCTTTAAAGAAGTAAGTCACTAAACTAAAGACATAGGGAAATGCCAAATCAAGGTGAAAAGTTAACCACAGAATTGGTTCAATTTTGGTCATCAAATCCTAATGTATAATAGTAACAGTATTGTTTTAACACCTATTTTGTGGCATTTACTTATTGTTAAATAGGTAAATTGACTAGATGCAAATATATTTTCGTCTTCAAATGTTTCGAACTTTCTCCCTTTTCTATCTTTTCTGGATTTTGATACTAATCTTTCTTCTTTGCATAATTATGCATATTTACTCAACAACTGATCTAGATTTTTAGCTTATAAACATTTTATTTTTGCTTGTTTTATCGATACTCCATCAATGCAATTGTTCTAACGCCTAAGGAAACCCCCCCACAAAAATGTATATTTTCAAGAAAGATAAATTATATAGTGATGATTCATTCCTATTAAGTATTCACCGCTGAATTTCTTTAAGCTTAACTACTGTGTTCAAAAGAATTTTATATATTAATATTTCATTTGCGACATTTCAATTTGGTGTAAAAAAATTTCTCATACTAGCGTCAAGTTTGTGTTTTGAATGAACAGCTCCAAATATAATAATACCAGCTCAGCTTGTTCATTCAACATATATTTAGACGCTAACTATGTTGACCTCTTTGTTGAATTTGAGGAAAACAATCGTGAACTAGACAAGAAAGGAAAGTCCTTGTTCTAAATAGTTCTTATATTTTAGTAGGGGAAACAGACACCAGAGAAATAAGCCAAACAACAAAAAAAGTAATACCAAATATTCATGTTAAAAAAACAAAACAACAGACTGGGCGCTGTGACTCACGCCTATAATCCCAGCACTTTGGGAGGCTGAGGTGGGAGATTGCTTGAGCCCAGAAGTTCAAGACCATTCTGAGCAACATAGCCAGACCTCATCTCTACAGAAAATTCACTGAGCGTGATAGTGTGCACCTGTAGTCTTAGCTACTTGTGAAGCTGGGGAGGGAAAATCACCTGAGATCAGGTGGTCTAGGCTGCGGTGAGCCGTGACCATGCCACTGCACACCAGCTTGAGCAACATAGTGAGACCCAGCCTCAAAACAAAACAAAACAAAACAGCAATGCAAGGTGTGTGTAGGGGGGTGGGCAGAGCACCACAAGTATCCTGCAGGTAGGCCTGAGGAAGGGCTCTTTGAGCCAAGGACAAAATCATCAATAGTTAGGGAAGAGTATTTTAGGAAAGGAGACAGGTGAAGACAATGGCCTTGAGTTAGAAACCAGTGGGTGGTGGGGAGAGAACTGAGGGCATTTCATTTGAGAGATAGGCAGGGACCAGATCATATGGACCTTGTTGGCCAAATGAAGGAACGTGTCTTTTATTTCAAACCTAATGGGAAGCCACAGGAAGGTTATAAGCAGAGGATTAACATTTAAAAGGAAACTTTTTTTTGTCTTCTTAGTAGTTTAGAGTATGTTGATATTGTGTTTAGAAAAATCTAAATATAACTTCTCTTACATGGTCAAAGATAAGTTTCTTTTTATAGGGCTATAGTATTTGTGTTACACCAAAGTGGTTGACATGTTTAGCAATCTATATGACATTTCTTATGTAAAGATTTAATAACTTTTAACAAAACAACTAATTAAGTACTTGTAAAAGAGAAATCTTTTTCTCAATGAAATTCTAACTGAAGGGTAGTGATTTTGATTACTTAAGAGAAACTTGAAATGCCACTTAAAAAACCAAAAAACTGAACAGTAAAAAAAGAAGTCATTGCCGGGCTCGGTGGCTCAGCCTGTAATCCCGCGCCTTTGGGAGGCTGAGGTGAGTGGATTGCCTGAGCCCGCGGGTTCAAGACCCGCCTGGGCAGCGAGACCTCATCTCTACAATAAATCAAAAAATCAGCCGGGCGTGGTAGCGCATGCCTGTAATTCCGGCTACTTGGAAGGCTGAGGCGGAAGGATCGCCAGAGCCCAGCAGATCGAGGCTGCGGTGGCCGGGAGCGGCCACTGCACTCCAGTCTGGGTGACAGAGTGAGACTCCAACTCAAAAAAAAAAAAAAAGTCATTTTATTTTAAGTGTAATTATTAGATAAATGTGGTGGAACCACCTGACAAGGGGAATCTTCAGTAAATCAAACTAATTTTAGTGAGGCTCAAGAGTGAGTCTCATTTTTTCAATGAGATAAAAATACACCCAGATAAATTTAGGGACATTTTGAAGAGTTCAAGTAGTCATAAAATGACCACAGAGGAGGGACCTGTCTAGAAAAGGTAGGTGGAAAAGTCATGCATTGGTATTGGTAGATTGCTTATTTTTATTTTACTTTTTAGAAACAACATTTATCCCCCCTTTTATGGTACAATTGAATAGTAGGTAATTTCTACTCTGTTTTATGGACTATTTCTTTAATAGCAAGATTACACTCTGGTGAACTAGTAGAGACAACTGACCTGGGCACCTTCTTCACACCTCCCTTTCTTTTTTTTTAATTTAAATATTTATTTATTTTTTTTAGTTTAAAGATGTGGGGTACAGTTCAGTGTTAAGTATACAAATGTTCATTATGCAGGTACCCTTGTTGATGAGGTGTGCCCCTCCCTCCCCTGGCAGTTTCCTGCTACTGCCAATCTTTTTCTTATAGTATTACGATAATTGTTCAAGGTCCGCTTATGAGTGAGAACATGTGATTCTCAGTTCTTTGTTTCTGTGATAGATTGCTCAGTATTATAGGCTCTAGTTCCCTCCATGTTGCTGTGAAGTTCATGATTTTGTCCTTCTTTATTGCTGTGTAATATTCCATTGTGCATATCCAGTCCTCTTTCAATGGGAAGCATGGTTGGTTCCATGTTCTTGCTACTGAAAAACAATACTGCAATAAACTTACGTGTGCAGGTATCTTTTTCATAGCACCCCTCCCTTTCTCTTCTTCCTGTTTTAGGCCTGTATGTATGAAGGCTAAATTTGTTCTTACCAACATAAAATCCAAAGCAGAAATACCATGTCTGAGGCCTTCAGCTAACAGAGATACATAGGCCATTCTTACTTTCTCTGGAGCACACAAGAGTAAACGGTTTTCCTAGCTAGACATGGGAGAAGAATAAAAATATGATTTTTTTTTGTCACCCAGCTGAAGTGCAGTGGCACCATCACTACTCACCACAGCCTTGATCTCCTGGTCTCAGGTGATCCTTCCTCCTCAGCCTCCAGAGTAGCTGGGACTACAAGTGCACGCCACCAAGCCCAGCTAATTTTTTGATTGTTTTGTACAGACGAGGTCTCACTATGTTGCCTAGACTAGTCTTGAGCTCCTGGGTTCAGGAAGTCCTCCCACCTCAGCCTCCCAAAGTGCTGGGATTACAGGTATGAGCAACCACACCCAGCTAAAGAGATGATAACGCAGTAAGACTTTTTTAAAAAAGAAGAGAGTAACATGCTGAAGTTATTGCACAAATTCTTTAAATGGGATACATGTATGTGTATGTGTTGTACTGTTGTGTTTTGATAAATGTCATTTTAAAACTCTTAGATTATTTTACAACTAAATTATAAAGCTCACAAATACTGATATTACTTTACAATAGTATCTTGTTATAGGTAGAAAAATATTACCCAATCTTTATAGCCTAACTTATTAATGAACTTTGCTTCTAGTTGACTTCTATTTTCAAAAATCAAAACCTAGGCCAGGCATGGTGGCTCATGCTTGTAATTCCAGCACTTTGGGAGGCTGAGGTGAGAGTATTGCCTGAGCCCATGGGTTTGAGACCAGACCAATTTGGCAAGACCTCATCACTACAATAAATCAAAAAACTTAGCCAGGTGTGGTGGTGCATGCCTGTAGTTCCAGCCACTTGGAAGGCTGAGGCGGAAGGATTGCCTGAGGCCAGCAGGTCGAGGTTGTGGTGGTCATGAGTATGCCACTGCACTTCAGCCTGTACGACAGAGTGAGACTCCAACTAAAAAAAAAAAAAAAAAAAAAAAACAAAACCAGCCAGGCACAGTGGCTCACGCTTATAATACCAACATTCTGACAGGCTGAGGTGAGAGGATTGCTTGAGTCCAGGAGTTTAAGACAAGCCTGGGCAACACAGTGAGATCTCATCTCTACAAAAATAATAAAAAAAAATTAGTTGGTTGTGGTGGCATGTGCCTGCAGTCCCAGCTACTCAGGAGGCTGAGGTAGATCAAGGATACAGTGAGCCCTGATAGTGCCACTGCACTCCAATCTGAGAGTAAGACCTTGACTCAAAAAAAAAAAAAATTAAAACCATTTTGCAGATAAACATTTGTCATCATTTGATGAAATTTTTAAAAAAATGTTAAATATGATAGAATATCAAGTTAGAAAAATTAAAATTGTATCTCATCTTTAAAATTACATGTTTGGGGGAGATATTTCAAAATTTTAATAATGACTATTTCTGAATGATGGGATTATAGACTTTTTTACTTTATATATTCTTATTTTTTCCAAAATTTCCAAAAGTGATATGATTACATATCATTTTTATCTAAAGGTATTACTTTTACACCTTAAAAAAAATGTACCCACAGATTCCAGCCTAAGCCAAAAAGAACTTTACAAAGGTATAACAGACAAGACTATAGTTTTAGTTATTGAACTGTGATGGTGCTTCATAAATGCTATCCAAAGATAAATTGCCTCTTGAGAATAGTATGTATTTGAATGTCATCAAAGATAATATTAGAAATAATTAGTGCCTTTTTAGTTGAATCAAACTAATGCAGAGAAACTTTTTATGAGTTCATTTATGAAATAATAAAGGAATTTAGAAAGGAATTACAAGGACACAAAGGACAGAAAAATAATTAAAATATGAGAAGCAAAGTTGAAAGAAAATGGGACATCAGGAAACCTTTGTTCTCTTGCAAGCTCTGCAGCATTCTGTCTAGCCATGTGTCCTTGAACAGGTCATAACCTCTCTGGGTGTCCATTTCTTTAACTATAAAATAAGAAGATTGACTAAATGATGACTACTTTTACTGCTAAGATTTTATGAATCTAGATTCCCAAAGAACCAGTTTGGATTATTGGTTTTATGTACACAGTCAGTGTATAAATGGGTTCACACATGTCTTTTCTTCAGCTTTGGTAACACTTAAGTGTGCTGGTTATTGCCTGGTTCCCTTTCCCCATCCTTTCCTTGCTCTTCTATGTATTCCTCTGCATCCCAGGGATGAGGTGCTATGGCTCTCATCACCAAAAGTCCCTTCCAATTGGGTTCAGCCAATGAGAGCTGTTGACAGAAGGTCAGAGGGCAGCAGAAGCAAGGGCTTGGGGCATTTCTCCCTGCAACTGATGCTCCCCACACCCACTTTAGCTAGGCTGAATTCTGGTAGTGAAAACATCCTTTTACAACTACAACTCCTATCAGACCCCCTTCCATGGCTCCAGCTCTCATGGGACTCCTCCAGCTCTAAGTGTGGTAATGGCGTCCCAATGTACTAGGCTCTGAATGCCTCAGTATTCCTTAACTCTGCCCACATTTCTGTAATTGTTCTTTTCATTAGTTTGTCCTCAAAATCCTCTTTGAATTGTGTCTCCAGTTTCCTGCCAGGACTGGGCAAATACAATCAAGTGATTTAAATTTTTCTGATTGCTACAACTTTGTCCCAAACCATTGTTTCCCATCTTATACAGAACAAGAGTCAAAGTCCTGACAATAATCCATGTGATTTATACTGTGCTTGCTCAGCTTCAGCCACAATGGTCTCCTTGTCATTCTTCTAGTCTACCAACATACTCTTCTGCCTCAGGACCTCTGTACTTACTATTCCTTATATCCCTAAGCTATTTGCCTCGCTAGTTCTCTCATCGCCTTCAAATCTTTACTCAGATATCACCTCTTCAGTGGGACTACACTGACCACACTACTTAAAACTGTAAGCCCCTCCACCTCCCATTCCTCTTTCTTGCTTTATTTTTCTCTGTAGCACTTACCACTTTTTAATATACAATATTACTTTTTTTTCCCTATATTCCCATACTAAAATGGATTACTCCAAGAGGGCAAGAGTTTTCATCTGTCTTGTTCATTCTTATATTCCTGGAGTCAATAATTGAGCTTATTATGCAAATAAAGAACCTCCATTTCTTACAACATCCTATGACATTTTTATTCAATATTTACAAAAGTAAAATAATAAACATGCCTAAAATCGTGGCACATTGGTACAGTGGGAAATTCTTTGCAAAGATGAGTACTTTTATAAATGTATATCTTTAAAGGAAAAACAGAGAGAGAGGCCATTTTAATTATTAGATATGGTGGTTGGTTTCTTTAACTTTTAATTGATACCCCTCATTCATTGCAAACATTTCAGAAAACATACTAGCTATTTATTGGATCATATGTAGAACCTTGAGAATACAGCATCTTTAATGTTTTTTAGAAAGTATAAGATTGAAATTTTGATCAAGAATATACCTTACAGTCTGGGCGTGATGGCTCATGCCTGTAATCCCAGCACTTTGGGAGACCAAAGTGGGAGGATTGCTTGAGCTCAGGAGTTCGAGACCAGCCAAGGCAACATAGCAAGACCTCATCACACAAAAAAATTAGCTAAGTGTGATAGTATGCACTTGTAGTTCCAGTTAGTCAGGAGGCTGAGGTGGAAGAATCACCTGAGCCCAGGAGGTTGAGGATCTGGTGAGCCCTTGATCATGCCATTGCACTCCAGCCTAACTTGCAGAGTGAGACTATGACTCAAAAAAAAAAAAAAAAAAGCACATTACTTTGACACTAGCTACTTCAAGGCACACTAAAATATTTGGTATAGGTAGCTTAAATAAGATTTCCTTTACATAGAAAAATCTAATAAATAAAGTCACTCTAGGGGTAAAAAGTCCTCACAATTTAGTTTTTAAAATATTGGCCTATAGATATATCACTTTAGTGACAAACTATTGGGGGAAGAGTCTCTATTTTGAATTCACAGAGTCTAAATGCTATGGATTAATGAATACCTAAGTTGTTTTTTTAAAAAATATCTTTTATAGACTCCTTGGGTTTTGTTTTCTTCATCTGTTTGGTTTGGCTGTTCTCATTTACATACTTGTTCTCATTAGGGTTTGAATTTCAGAGCTGGCCTCACTCTGCAATGAGAACAAATGTCTTGCCATGTGATACTAACTTTCCATTACATCCTGAAGCATTTGCAGTCCCAGAGGCAAAGAATTTATGGTTGGTACATGAGAGATGGAACTATCACATAAAAGAAGCCAAATTTGCAAACATATTTTTCCTCAGTGCTAATATAGTTTCAGGATAATGAGAACTCAGAATAATCAGTTAATGACCAGAAATGAATCATTATTAAAACATTGGGGTTTTTTTTTTCCTTTGGCATAAAATAGCTCATGTTTCTAGTTGGTTGATAATTTTCATAGCAACCATGGTATTTGGCACGTCCTCAGCACCTTTCATGAGAAGCCTTCTGACCCCTTTGAAGCAGCTCATTATACTCTGAAACAGTTGTGAGACTCCGGATGAATAATACACAAGTTTTGCTGATATTCTGTGGCTATGTAGAGAGAGCATCATGCAGCAAGTACTTAAAATACTCTACAAGATTTCTCAGTAATTCTCCAGCCAAATAGGAAATTGAGTAGATGTAGCAGGAGAGATTTCAAAAGTACTAAAAATCAATCCTCATGTTAGGAGTTTGGTCAGAGTTTCCAACTTAATTGTTTTCATCTTTAAAAATAAATAAATAAACAAGTTGTGCAGGCTACATTAATAATAGAGTCTCTATTAATATCTATAAAATGTATATAACATCATATTTCCAAGGAGTTCTGTGTGCTTCCCAACTTCTCTTTTTTATTCACTATGCTCTATGAGATTTTTTTTGGTGGCATATATTATTTTAGTTTTGGCCAGAAAGTCAAGGGAAAATGGTATTAAGAATAGCAGCTGAAAACTGTAAAATCTCATCAGACATCTGTGTGTATCTCTGGTCATGCCTTATACATGTAGCACTTTGATTGTCAAACTCTTGCCATGTATCCTATCATTTGGTCTTTATAACTCTATACCTGTGTGACCTTGACAAATCACTCAGTACATGGCTTTGGCTCCTGTTTGGTAAGCTAGGTTTAATAGATGTCCTCTGCTAAGTCTATAGGAAGGCTTCAGAATTAATAACAGGGTAGTTCAATGCATTATGAACTCTTTAAGAGAAAGATATTATAAATGCAAAGTTTTAGTATTCACTTAGCTTGGGAAGTTAAGATTTAGAGAGACTAAGTGAGTTGGCCCTAAGTATTTAACCACATTGGTCCCAAGAAACACACAGAACCATGGACTAAAAGGTTGATATTTTGTGGTTTAGATAAGAAACATGAAATTTCATCACAAAGAGCGAGATATTGTCTCATAAGTGGAGAATGTTGCTTCCTAAAGAATATAATCAAATATTCATTCTGAACCATGAACTCACTAATTTTATTTAAATATGTCAAAAACAATATTATTTTATTAGTTATGCATCAATATTTAGATGCAGATGACAACCAATTTGTTTGAAAATATACCAAATTTGGAGGTGATTAATCCCAGAATTATTATGAATTACATAAACTGAAAAGATAAATAGGTAGTATTTTTAGCAAAAATAGTATTTTCACATACATATATTCAGAATAATATTGCATAAGCAATGTTAGGATGGTCAGCCTTGTTACTAGTATTTCATGTAGTTTATATGTGTATTAGAATAAAATCTCCTTAAGAACATCAGATATTTTATAAGATGTGTCAATTTAAATGAAATGATATTCCCTAGCTTCTGAATTATTGTTCTTTATTTAAAATGTTATCACCCAAGTCTATGTGATTGCAATATTATTTGTATTTTACTAAACATCATTAACATCAGAAAATGATCAGTTTAAATTTATTTATTTATTTTTATTTTGTTTTTTTTATAAAGGAAAATTTCAAACATATATAAAAGTAGAGAGGGTTAAGTAATGAATGACAATACTGCTTATTCAGCTGAGCTCGTAAGAAAGGGAGCAGCAGAGAAAGACAGAAAGGAATGAGTGTCTAGTGTGTGCCAGGCAGTGGTGATAAATACTTTTTGTTAATGCTTTAATTTAAATTTTATTTTTTAACCTTTTTATTGGAAAATTATAAACAGACACAAGAGTAGAGAGAATAGAATAATATAGTTTCATTCAGCCTCAACAAGGATCACGTTTTGCCATCTTGATTTTTTACTATTCCTACCCACTTTTTTAGCTGAAGCATTTTAAAGCAAATCTCAGGCATCTTATCGGTTCACTATTAAATACATCCATATGTAGTTCTAACAAATGACAATAATACCATTTTCATACCCAGTGAAAATAACTATAATTATTCAATACCTTCTATTACCCAGTTGATGATCTATTTTTTTTTGACTGTCTCAAAATGGATATTCACAGTTGGTTGGTTTGAATCAGGCTGCAAACAAGGTCTATTTATTGTATTTGGTTGGAATTTCTCTTAGGTTTCTTTCCTTCCTCCTTCTTTTCCCTCCCTCATCTTCCTCACTTCTCTGTCTGATATTGAGATTAAGCAACATAAAATAAAAATAAAATGGGCAATTTGATGGATATTGGCAATTGTATACACCCACATAACAGCCACACAAATCAAAATATAGAGCATTCATCACTTCAAAAATTTCCCTCATGCCCTTACCAATAGGTAAATACCTTATACATGTGTCTTCTTTCAAACTCTACAACAACTCTGAGGAGTAAGCATTATTATCTCCAATTTAGAGATACAGACATTGAACCTCGAAGAGACTGAGGACATCAATTGTTTAGAATCAGAGCCACATTTGAACTTGATCAACCCAGGTTGATGTTCTTTCTGTGACTCCATTTTATAATTTATGAAACACCACATCAGACGTTCCCCAACTTGTAAAGAGGAACTACTTTCTGGGTTGTTGTATTGTTTTGAGACCTCATGGTGATAGAAGGAAAAAAGAGTTGACTTTCATGTAGGTGAATGTGAGCACAAGGGCAGCGATAGAAAGATTCCTTAAAAAAATTTTTTTTTTAAATTTTTTTGTAGAGTTGAGGTCTTGCTATGTTGCCCAGACTAGTCTTGAACTCCTGGGCTAAAGCAATTCTCCCACCTTAGCCTTCCAAAGTGCTGGGATTACAAACATGAGTCACTGTGCCCAGCTGATAATGAGGTTCTTGGGGGGGAATGAAGTGAGCAAAAGTTAGCTGCTTTGCCAAATGAAAGAAGCTGTGGGCCAGTGCTGGTTTTGGGGAGCACCAGTGAGTTAGGCAGGTATGTTGGGAACTGCTGCTGTGGTTGGATCAAGCTCTCAGAGAACTTTCTATTCCCTCATCATATTGAGTAGAGATTTTTAGATATTAGATAATTTTATTTTTCCATTTCTAAAAAAGAGGGATGTTGGTCTTTTATTCTATTTTAATTCAAATGAAGATGCATTTTTATCTGGAATGTATGTGTAACTGTCTTGGAATTAGACTCTCCAGGGTCAGACTATCTCCACACAGCAGACAATCAAATTCCCGGGATACCAGGCAATGTTTGGGGTAGGCTGCTGCTGCTTCCTCTCCTAGAGAAGAGGACACTGGTTTTTAGGCCCAGCTCTGCAAATGGCAGATCATCTCACCTCTCAGGGCATCTGTTTGTTTTCTTCTTTGAACAATTAGGAGGTTGCACTGGACAATTCCTAGACCCTCTTTCAGTCCTTCTGCTGCGTAGCTCCATGAGAAGAACAGAAATCACAATTTATCCCTTAAACCCTGTAGGAGGAAAAAACCAAAACAATTACTGTCCACAGTAATACTCTTTCTGCTACGTAAATTTTAATGTTTCTGTCAGTCCTGTAGACTAGCTGGGAAGCAGTTTAGTTGGCCTTTCCGTACACTGATTTGGCTATGTTTTAGCATTGTTAGAAAATTTTTCTGCAGGGTGAAACGTTAATTAGTTAATTCAGCTTTTTTAGGAGCAAATTTAATTTTCTTTATCTCTTTTTTGAAATTTATACCAAATCACTTGCTTTGAGCATCCTATTTAGGTGTTTTTTAAGCCACAAATAATTTTGTCAAAAACTCCAAAAATTACCACCCTGAGAAGTTATTTTAGGGATACATTGCTTGCTCTATGAAATCAAACAAATGAAAATGTAAATGCTATCATATTTCAGTTATTCAAACATATACTTTAATGAATACAGACTATCTGGAAACATTTTACTGTAGTCTTGCTTTATGATTTTCTACTGTATAAGGTTCATAAGTTCATGAATGGATGGATAAGCTTGAAAAGAAAAAATATTTTTAATTGAGTGAAAATAAGAATTTGTCTTCTTTTAGAGTTGTTGCTTGCTCAGGAGACACGTGCTGCATCCTGCTAACTTGACAAGCTCTGTACTACTTGCTAAGGTTACAAAGATGAGTAACATATGCTCCGTGGCCCAGGAAAAACCAAAAGCCAGTAGAAGACGCTTTTAGTTCATCTGGAAAATGAGCACTATAAAGTCTTTTCTACAATAGGACCTCTGTTGAACGAGGTGGTATATTACTTATTTCTCACATGAGGAAACTGAGTCTCAAAGAGGTTAAGTTATAAAGGTCAACTTGCTCAGTGTCTGTTGTCCCAGTAAACAATAACTGGCACCATGTGTTTTTCACTCTGTAGTTCCAGTGCCTAGCACAGTCCCTGGCACATAATAGGTGCTCGATACATATTTGTTGGATTAATAAATATTAGATTATTAGCAGATCCAACAAATATTGGATCACAGATAAGCATTAGTAGTATTAGTCTTCCTACCCTTCAAACAAGTGCTCCTTCACTATGCCTTTCTGCCTCTGTAATTATACCTGTTTAGTATTAACAGAATGAATGCTTGAGGTCTGGAAAAAGAATTATGTACTACCTAATTTTTTAAATATGGGAAGAAATTGCCTTTGAAAGTAGAAGTTGAACACCCTTGAAAAACACCAGGATAAATCCTCCAGAACTCATGTGGTTCACCCTGAAACCACAAAAGTATTATTGTCTATATGAAGAGACAATTTTGTCACATGTATCACGTTTTCCCATTACTTAATGGTTTGGAATTATTTTACATTGGCCATTAGAAGTAACGGCAGCAAGTTCGAGGGTCTAGCAGTACATTGTGTACCTTATCAGTAATTTGTATGGTATGTATGAAGCTCAGTATGGCTAATGTTAAGAGACAGTGTAATTAGCCCTTTAGAATGTAAGAATGGAATTCAAAATGACCTTGGAAAAATTGAGGGGTGTTAATCCTAATTAAAGCACATGTAGGGAGAAAAGACAAATGTCAGATAACTGCAAAATGCAACTGTGGCAGGGAGGAATTTAGAATACCAAATGACTAAATTCAGGAATCATAAAGTAACACTTGTATTCTATTCTTCAGATTATTACTAGAATACGCTGGTTAGACAGGCTTCACCAGTTTAAGAAATCTGTAACAAATTGTATGAGATTAAGAAAATACAGAAAATAATTGAAGGTTGAAAATGTGCAAATGGGCGGGGCTCGGTGGCTCAGCCTTGTAATCCCACGCTTTGGGAGGCTGAGGTGAGTGAACTGCCTGAGCACGCGGGTTCGAGACCTGCCCGGGCAACTTGGCGAGACCTCATCTCCACAATAAATCGAAAAAATTAGCCAGGCGTGGTAGCACGCACCTGTAGTTCCAGCTACTTGGAAGGCTGAGGCGAAAGTATCTCCGGAGCCCAGCAGGTTGAGGCTGCAGTGGCTGGGAGCATGCCACTGCACTCCAGTCTGGGTGACAGAGTGAGACTCCAACTCAAAAAAAAAAAAAAGCGCAAATGTTAAAAAAATTTGCAAATGTGAAAACATAGAAAATAAGCTGAATTTTAGTGTTGTAAGGTCTCAAAATTTTTTACTTCTCACATTCACTATCAGAAGTTACTCAAGGATGTGCTCCACCAAAATGAGGGAAGGAAGCCAACACAGAGGAAGAAAAGAACACAAGAGTCAGGTAAAGGGAGTTCCTAGGACTTGAGGAAGGGAGAGCCCAGGTGGCAAGTGTGTACCTGGTTCCCAGGGCTATCCAGGTGAGCAGGTTACAGGGTGTGAGGAGAGACTTTTTTCAAGAAGATGAATGTGAAATAATTCCTGATATGTTTGAATATTTTAAGAAAAAGGTACAGTGGCACACAGCTCTAATCCTAGCTACTTAGAAGGATGAGGTAGGAGGATTGCTTGAGCCCCGGAGTTTGAGGCTGCAGTGTGCTATGATCATACTGGTAAATAGCCACAGCACTTCAGCCTGGGTATCATAGGGAGCCCTTGTCTCAGAAAGAACAAAAGAACAAAAGAAAGGAAGGAAGAAGGGAGGAAAAATTTAAGCAGTAGATGGAGAGTTTAGGGTTAAATTAGTGATGACACATAGAATATTTGCTAAGACAAACAAAACCAATTTCAGGAAAACAAAAATGAGCCAAAAGGAAAAGAAGAAGAATTGTAGTCTATATGCTATAAATATAGCTTAGCTATAAATAACATTTGCATATCCATAGTGATACTAATACTAAGTATTATCTAAACAAAAGTATGGTGTAATGATAGTGAATGAATGAAGAGATGGAAAGGGATAGATCTGTGGGATGGGGAGGGAGAGGGTAGTGAAAAGAAGCTATGCCCTTATATTCTGCAGTGAGAAGTCATGGAAAATGCCTACATCTGAAAAATCCAAGCAGCAATATGAACAAATATAGCATAAAGGAGTTGTGTAAGTAAAAACCAACCAACCAGTCAAACCGACCAAACAAAATTGCTAAAAATGTTGAATGTGGTTGCCTTTGTAGTGGGTAGAAGAATACTAGGGGGAGACACAAGGGACAACTATTTTTCACAACAAACTTCATAATTGAATTCTTTAAGCCATGAGCGTGTATAACTTTGATTAAGACAAACAAAAATAAATCAAATTATTTAACTGCATAAAATACAGTTAAGAGATGACCTAATAATCACCAAATGTGGGGAAATTTGTCTTTTCTTAAGGTGATGACAACTACTCATTTTATTAACACAGTTAAGATTTGGGTTCAATGCTGTGTTCTGGTAAGGATTGTCATATGGAAGTTTCGAAACAGATGAGGCATTTCCTTTCCTGGCACTGTGGAGGACTAGCAGTCCACACACTCAACAGTCTGGCATGCTTTATGTGCAGCTATGGAGTAAGGCCATGTACATTGTCCTGGCTCATCCTCTGAGTTCCTTAAAACTCTATGGGCCTCTGGCAGAGGTATGGTGTGAAGGACAGCACTGGATTTGTAGATACACAGGCCCAAGGTCAATTGCCAGCCCAAGCATATGTCATTTATGTGACCTCAGAAAAGTTACCTGCCCTCTTTTAATCTTAATTTCCTCATCTGTAAAATAGGGATATGTGATACCCACTTCATAGTAATGCTAAGTGATTATATGAAATTATGCTTATAAAATATTTGGCAGATACTCCAAAATATCAGTTCCCTCCTCTCTGAGGTAGTAATGTGACAAATTCAAAGCAGTCATCATTTGGATCATATTATGATGATGTCTATTCATCTGTAATACAATCAGGTAGAGAATTAAAATACATATTTAAGTATATTCTTTTACCTTTTCCATTATACAAACAACCAGTTTTTCTATCCTAGATAGTTAGGCCTTAAACATGATTGATTTGGTCAAGTTAGATAGTTATTTTGATATCATGTAGACACAACTTGAGTGTTTACAGTCACATGTAGCCTAGGACCATGAGAAGACTTCAGATATGGTCAAGGCCTGTAGGTGATGGAATAGTCAAAACATGCCCCATCCAACCAGTCTCCCAAATTGCTACATAACACCTTGAGACCCTGTGAATCATAGTGTATACACAACTACTCATGGATGCATTTCCCCTGAGTGTTATTTATATGAGACTGCTGAAGAGCAACTTTAATTTTTTTTTTTTTTTTTTGCTTTGCTAAGCATTAACTCTAGCACCTGGCTCACAAAAGTGGAGGAGGGAAAGAGGGAAGAATCCAGTTAGGTTGAGTGGTTGGAGAGACCCCTTTCAGAGAGAGGAGGGCAAAGAAAAGGCAACCTTTGAAGAAAGGGCTCCCTAAGGAACCAGGACCATGTGGTTCTATGATCCTCCATAATCCAAGTGCCAAGACTTGGTGCCAAGAATAAATGATCCTGGTTGATGAAGAGCAATCTGCCACTGCTTGGCTTTGGTCTAAGATCAGAAAACCATCTCTATGTTGCTATTCTCAAATCTGCTCAGATATTAACAGTTTAGTGCTTATAACAGGAAATGCCTGTTTTCACATTGAAATTCTTTCATTCAGTAAAAATATTTTCATCTTATAATCATTAGAAATGCAACCAGTGAGTATTTTAATCTTCCATAATTAGCTCACAGTGAAATAGATTTCTCTTCTTTGACCTAGGTGAAATAACATTCATTTTCTACTTTGTATTATTCCATTCTCTCTACCTCAAAGTGGAACAAAAATCCTTTCAATAGCTCATCAATTGGACCTATCAGTTCCTTGATTTGAGCATCTGCTGGACTCTGGGAATACCAAGATAACTGTGACAGAGCAGCTACCCTGGAGGAGATCATTTTTTCATTAGGGGTGATAGTGGAGGGAGGGGAACCCAGATTTGGAAAGAGACAATGATGATAAGAATGACAATAAAAGTATGTGCAAAGGTCAAGATAACACAAAAGCTAGAAATGTCAAACCCAGAGCTTTCCAAAAAGTCTTCCACAGAAGAGGTAAAGTTGTGGCTTGATCTTGAAGGCCTTGCAAGAATTTGCTGGTCAAGCAGAGACATTGAAGATACTTGTGAAGGATGGTGAAGGAACAGAATGTAGACCAAATGGTGTGTTTGGGGAATGCCATGAAGCTCTACGCGGTTGAGGTAAGGAGTGAATGTGGGAATGAGGTGAGAAATAAGAAACAAGAGGTAGAACCTCCTGCAGATAAGTAGTAGGTATGACAGCCTTCAAGATACCTTGTAAGAGAACACTGTGGTAGTGGGGATGGGCTGGAGTGAGATGAAAGACTAGGTGGGAGTAGTCCAGTAAGAGATATGGAGGCAATAAGCATGTTAAGGACAGAGGATAAGCAATTATAAACTATCTAAAAATATAAAGTACCAAATAAAATCCTAACAAGAGATTATTGGTATTAATGATCTGTCCTACCTTGGAGTCTGTTGTGACAACCCATCTCCAGTTTAATACATACTTCCTGTGGCCAAGCTGAAGCACAATGCCGTCTACGGTCGGTATGTGCTACCATCACGCCATCCTCTCGTGACTTCCCAGGGTTTATTATGAAAGCTATTTGTGGAGTAAGCTCATTTTAGCCTCTTTAAACATCATAAAATAAACTTAGATTGCCCATTTTGCTTTAAGTATCCTGCAGAAGACAATTGACTCTAATTTGAGCACCAAAGATAATGTCAGTATAACTTTGTGCAATCGGTAAAATAGTGAAATTTAAGAATACAGTTAAAGATGCCTGTGATTTTGTAGACTTTTCACTTAGATGAATAAATTGATCACTTTGCTGCATACTGCATTTTTAGCATTCCAGGCTTGTGATAAAATGGAATCCAGTTCAAATTTCTTTTAACCTTCATTTTTAGGAGCTTGAGATTGCATATGTAGACATTTACATATATACAAGTTTGGAATTGACAATGATTTAACATTTTGACCAACTACCTATGCTAAATCCATCCATGAGACAGCTGAGGAAATCATTTCTGGAAGAATTTTTACTATTCTTCGGTGTTCCTCAGGCAGGAAGCCACAGGAAACAATGTATTGTGGTGCATATTTCCCTGCAGGATTTGGTGTGTCATTCATTGTGGAGAATTTTGCTTTCCAGCTGCCTATAGTTCACATTTTTGTACTTGCTTTTCCCTCCAGGATAATTTGATGAAGTCAGTTCCTCAGAGAGAGAGAAAATGTCTTTTTATTTTTTTAAGATCAGATTTGTTTCTTCTCCCAATTGAGAGATAAACTTGATTAAAAAGAAACGTTTAAGTAGCCAGAATTAATTATTTTGACATATGAAATAACCATGATGGCAATATGAAATAGTCATTAGATAATTTTAATAATCTAATAGGATAAGTGCTTTTGGTTTAATGAAAATAAGGTCTGTCAAAATTTTGAATCAGTTTCAGATGCAGTAAATTGGAACCTGGAGTATGGAAATGAAAAACCACCCTTTCCTGAGAGTCTCACTTTTTTTTTTATTAGTTATGACTTGTACTTTAAAGTTTTTCTGCTTTCCTTTTCCTCCCACTTCCCTGCACCCTTGCTTTGACAGTGAAACTTTTCCCCCACTCATAGGTTGGAAAGTAGTAGAATAAAATGCTTTTAAGTCAGAACTAATATCTTCATGTTAAGCAACTTTTTTTTTTTTTTTGAACTGCTATGTCAGTGATTTTCCATCCTTCCTGCACATTAGAATCACTTGGGGAACTTTTTTTAAAAATGCAGACTTCACCCCCTGAATTACTGATTTAATTGGTATGGGGTGGAGTCTGAGTGTTCACATTTCTTAAAACCTTCCAGGTTGTTGAGACCACTGACCTCGGGTGTCCTTTGCACAGGTATCCCAAGGCTGTTTTGCAACCTGCCAAACCTGATTTCCCTATCACCCACTTGAAAGACTGCTCTTGGGATAACTGTGACAATCTCCAAAGTGGGGGGCCCAAGATGATCTAATGAGGATAGAGAAAATATGAGAACTTTATTTTAAAATCTCATCTTTTAATGATATCAGTTTTAAAAGGATTTTATGGTGCACATAATATATTAGTAAAATAGATGAAAAGGGGATAGATGGTACCAAAAACATCATTTTACTAACTACGTAGGTCCTGAGGGAATTAAGATTCTCTGCTTGTTGACTTTTTGATGTCTGCTGATTGCTGCAGATCTGTCTAGAGCTAAATATGAAGTCTTATAAGATGCTTGTCCTCCATCCCTAGCTGTGTTCTGTGGTAACCATACAATACAGTCTCTCTTGCTGAGTCTTTGCCCTTCTCAGGGTTCCTGATCAAACTTTATCTCCTGGTTCCTTCTCTTAGTGACATTTCTTTTCACCTGTCTGAGCTCTTCTAAAATGCACAAGCACTTTTGGGAACAGTAACAGTAGAGGCTTTCAAGTAGAAATGCCTTCAAAATAACCCGAGAGTAAGAGATAATTCTTAAGGTAGAACGATATTGTGGTATTTTTTTTTTTAATGTAGAGAGGAAAAGCTATCTTTTAGAGAGCATGATATTGTGAAATAGATATTTGGTCTTTGTCCCCATTTCCTGGCATACAACTCCTAAAATTTTTAGAATCTTCAAAGTGATGAGTGTCTTTGTATATGTGGTGGCAGGCAGCACATCTGGTGTCAACAGAGTGTTATGAGAGTATAGTAGGAAAAACTGAGTTTGTTTAATCCTGTATCTTCAGAGACACACACACTGTCATATTTATGGATGGAATAATACAGTATCTGGAATATGCTTTAAACTAATATGAGAGTATACTTAACCACAATATCAACAACAAAAGAAACTAATATGAGAAGGGGGTATATTTAACCACAACAATTAAAAAACAAAGAACTAATACAGATGTGGCTGAATGGCATGATTAACTAGAATTTGACAGTGTTGGATCAGAGTATGGTGTACATGAAGATCATAATTATAGTCTGCTTACTTTTTTTATTAAGATATTCCATTTTTCATAATAAAACATTAAAAAATCTTTTGAATCATTTATTTGAAAAGAAAATCCCTAGCCTAATACAATAAGGGTACCCCCAAGCCACAACTCTTGGGCCTGAACAATGTCTGGATCTATTTCAGATATGGTCCTCAGATTGAAGTGAATTCTGCTCCATCTGAGACTGATTTCTTCTCCTTCCTCTCCATCATTAACCACTTTCCGTTTTTTTTTTTTTTTGGTCCCAATACCTATCTGTCAACTTGTCCACAGCCACTCTCCTATAGTTAGCATCCCCTCTTCTATTTTGTGTTTTTCACCTGCCTTCGTGGTTTTCTTTTCTTTTTCTTTTCTTTCTTTCTTTCTTTTTTTTTTTTTGAAGCGAGATCTCACTCTGTCCCCCAGGTTGAGGTGCAGTGCCATAATCGCAGTTTACCAGCCTCCACCTCCTGGTCTCAGGCGATCCTTCTGCCTCCGTTTGCTGAGTGGCTGAGACTACAGGCATGCATCATCACTCCTGGCTAATTTTCTGATATTTTGTAGAGATGAGGTCTTGCCCTCTTGCTCAAGCTGGGCTCTAACTCCTGGGCTCAAGCAATCCTCCCTCCCTGGCCTCCCAAAGTGCTGGGATTACAGGCATGAGCCATCCCACTTGGCACATCTGCCTTCATGTTTTTCTTATCAGGTCATTTTTGTTCTCTGCCTCACTCCAAGAGCCCCTCAGACAGTAAGTAGTCAAATCCAGTCAGCATCCTCAGGCCCTTTTCTCACCCCACCACCCGGCTGTGCCAGGCAGCTTGCTTCCACAATCCTGCTCTGCTTCCTTTCTTTTCTGGGGGAACAGTGAGCTAGCAGCACCAGAAAAGCAGTTTCCCTCCCTTCTTTTGTGGCCAACTCCTGGCTCTGGCTTGAGGCCTCATCCTGGGTGCTCTGAGTGTTCCAGCCTCACATCATCATCCTCCATGAGGGGATTTCAGATGTTTGTGGATTGGGGGAAGGTGACCTTTCTGCTTTATTCTGCCCAGACCAGTGGAAACCACCCTATCCCCTACCGCCACCTTTCTTGTGCTATGAAACGCAGTCTAGATGCAGGTTTCAGAGTTTCGGTTGGGGGACTTTCTTAGGAAGCCTATTACGTTTTGATTTCATGCACCCCCTCTAAATAGACAAGTTCCTCTGAAAGTCCCCCAGGCATTTTTGCATCATAGCTGTCATCTCTGATATTTCAAGATTTTCAGGGCTTTCAACTAACTTGGATAGACTACCTCTAATTTGTACAATTTTTAATTGTTCTTTTGTAACATGTATCGCATCTGCCTTACTCTTTGTGTGACTGTAGATGTGAGAAGGGCCACTCTCTTCCGCTTTGATACAAACTTCATTTACTGTTCGAATTTTTTTTTAATCCTAACAACTTTCTGGTCCCCCACCCCTAGCACGGCTAATAGATATTGCATCACCATTTCCCTTTCCCCTACTGCTCTGTGACCTACCACGTGAAAAGCATCGGTCAGTGCGAACGAGCTCGCATCACAGCGTTGGCGGCTGCGTTCATTTTGACCTATAGTGAGACCTGGGCTGGGGAGCTAAGGGGGAGGAGTTGGAGCGGGAGAGGGGAAAAGAAACAGATACCGGTTCACTTTCCCTTCTCTCTTTGCACTTCCAGTTTTAGAGAGGCTGGGGGCAAATCTTCCAGCTATAACAGGGCCTCCATTTTCAAACACTAGAACTAGGCTTAAGACCTTCCAGTCTCAAGGGCGCTCTCGGAATTGAGATCAAATAGGGAAAGGGAGGAAAAAGAAGAAAAGGGGGAGCGAGGTAGGACAAGCAAAGAGGGAAAAGAGGAGGAGAGAATAAGGAACATTTATCCTTTTATTTCTTACGTTAGAAGAAAGCTGGGGCATCCTGGGACTTAGTTTATTAAAATTCATTTCACTGGACTTCTGATGAGATATTTAAAATGTCCGGTTAGTCGGGCACAGCGGCTCACACTTATAATCCCAGCACTTTGGGAGGCCGAGGCAGGAGGATCCGCTTGAGCCCTGGAGTTTGAGACCAACCTGGGCAACATAGTGAGATCTCGTTTCTACCAAAAAATAAAATAAAATAAAAAATTAATAAGGCGTGGTAGTGCACGTTTGTAGTCCCAGCTACTCCGGAGACTGCAGTGGGAGGATTGCCTGAGTCAGGAGGTCGAGGAAGACTGCAGCGAGCTGTGATGCCACTGCACTCCAGCCTGGGTGACACAGCGAGACCCCCAAATAAGTAAACAAATAAAATGTCCAGTTGGTAGGTGAACTATTGGTATGCTGGGATTTTTATGGGCAAAATGAAGTCGTTTTTCAGATACTTCCTAAAGCAAGATGTTGTAGATATTGAAGAGACAGTTATTTGTTGACCATATTTGTGCAACCTTACTTCACAGCTCCTCAATAATATATTTCCTATTAGGTGTACTTCACAGCAGGTTGATGTTTTGACTCAATTCTCCAGGCCACTGAAGGAAATTGCTTAAACTTTTTTCTTTTGGACCTATATTTTGATAAATCTGGTTTATTCTTTTTGTATAAATTCTGGCAGAAGCATGTAGGTAATATTTATCTTTTTTATTACGATGGCTATCTGTTACTCCAGAAAATCCAATAAATATAGGAAAAGTACATAAAAGAAAATAAAGTGTTACACAAAGAAATATGTGTAACAAGATTTTTTTAAATGTAAGTTGTATTGTGATATAACATACAGAAAATGCACACATTGGAAGTGTGCAGCTTTATGGATGCCACAAAGTGAACACACCCATGAAGTAACAGAATAGACCAGCAACCCAGAAACAGAACATTACAGCACTCCAAAAGCCTCCCATGACCCTTTCCAGTCACTAGGCAAGAAGTGTTATCACTATCCTGGACTTCTAGAGCATAGATTCTTGCTCCCCCCACACAGCCCCCAACTGCCCCCTAGTTCTGAACTTTTTATAAATGGAATCATATAGTCTGTAGTATTCTTTTTTTTTTTTTTCGGTCTAGCTTCTCTCATCATTATGATTTTGAGAGTCATTAACTTTTTGTGTATGGCTTGTTTTCATTGTTGTATGGTATTTCATTGTATGAATACACCACAATTTATTTCACCACTTCATTTTTAATGGACATTTGTGCTGTCTGCTCATCCTGAACCATTATATATATATATATATAATATATGTCTTTTCTAGTGGACGTATGTATGCATTCCTTTCTCTCCTAGGAAAGGGAGTGCTGGCTTATATGGTAAGATATGTTTAGCTTTAATCGAGTAAGACAAACAATTTTCCAAAGTGGCTATACCATTTTACACTCTTACTAGTGATGTTTAAGAGCTCTGCTTGTTTCACATTCTTGTCAACACTTGGTGTGCTCAATCTAAAAAGGCCAGGTCATTGAAAGTAATTGCTTGAAATTCTTCTTTTACCTAAACAGACTAGGCACATAGGTTTATTCTTTTTGTGTACATTCTGCAGGAGCCTATAGATAATATATATATTTAAAGTTATAATGATGATATATTCACATAAGGAAATGCAGAAGAATGTTGGTCACTGTGGTGGCTGGGTAGTGCCATCTCATTGTGGGTCTAATTTTTATTTCATATGTTCATCTTTTACTTGGATATCCTGTTTTGTGAAACTCCTGTTCAAGTCTTTTGCCTATTTTTCATTGAGTTTTTAGTTCTTTAGATATGTATGGAAATATCTTTTAGTTCTTTAGATATGTATGGAAATATCTTCTCCCACTCTATGACTTGCCTGTTCACTTTTTGTTTTTTTAATCGGGGTCTCACTCTGTCTCCCGGGCTGGAGTGTACTGGCATGACTACAGATCACTGCCACCTGAATCTCCTAGGCTCAGGCAATCCTTCCGCCTCCATCTCCTGAATAACTGGGACTATAGGCATGTGCCACCATGTCCAGCTCATTTTTTGTGGAGATGAAGTCTTGTTGTGTTGCCCAGGCTAGTCTCGAACTTGTAGGCTCAAGCAATCCTCCCGCCTCGGCCTCCCAAAGTTCTGGGATACAGGCATGAGCCACTGCGGCCAGCCCTTTTTATTCCTAATGGTGACTTATCTGAAATAGAAGTTTTTAACTTTAGTGTAGTCCAGTTTGTCAATCTTTTCTTTTATGAATAATGCTTTCTGTATTCTGTTTGAGAAATCTTTGTCTGATTTTTTTTTTTTTTTGAATTGGAGTCTCACTCTGTCACCCAGACTGGAGTGCAGCGACTGCTCTCGGCCACTGCAGCCTCGACCTGCTGGGCTCCGATGATCCTTCCGCCTCAGCCTTCCGAGTAGCTGGAACTACAGGCGCGCGCTACCACGCCCGGCTGATTTTTTAATTTATTGTAGAGATGCGGTCTCGCCAAGTTGCCCAGGCAGGTCTCGAACCCGCAGGCTCAGGCAATCCACTCACCTCGGCCTCCCAAAGTGCTGGGATTACAGGCTGAGCCACTGAGTCCGGCCATCTTTTGTCTAATTTAATAAGGTCATGAAGATATTCTTTTATGTTTTATTCTAAAAATTATATTAGTTTACCATTCACATTTACATCTACAATACTGAAGATTTTTTTCATATGTGTATCTAATTGATTCATTATCATTTGTTGAAAAAACTATTCTCTTCCCATACAATATGAGTTTGAATGGATTCATGGTATTTCATCACATAATGTGACATTTAACCAGTCAAGAGAGCATTTTATTTGAACATTTTCTTATTTATTCTTTCTTGATATTTGACCTAAGCAGCTTAAAAAAAAAATTGAAATGAGTGTTAAAGTACTTTATTATATAAAGAATAAACATCAAGATGCTGAAAACAGCCTAGTGTTTGTTAAAGTATGGTAAACTTCCTAGTTATAATTCTGAATTGATTGTTACAAGCCACATAAAAGGTAGACTTTAAAAAGTGAATTTTGACTAGAGGTTTGCATGAATTAATTTTTTGAGTGGCTTATGTTAATTCTAGTTAACAGTGATGTTGATCTAATTAAGATTTATATTAATCAGCTGAAAAATTAAGCTGTTCTTGGCCGGGTTCGGTGGCTCAGCCTGTAATCCCAGCACTTTGGTAGGCCGAGGTGAGTGAATTGCCTGAGCCCACGGGTTCGAGACCTGCCTGGGCAACTTGGGGAGACCTCGTCTCTACAATAAATCAAAAACTAGCCGGGGGTGGTAGCACGTGCATGTAGTTCTGGCTACTCGGAAGGCTGAGGTGGAAGGATCACCAGAGCCTAGCAGGTCGAGGTTGTGGTGGCTGGGAACATGCCACTGCACTCCAGTATTGGTGACAAAGTGAGACTCCAACTTAAAAAAAAAAATTAAGCTGTTCTTTTATTTTTTGAAGAACAGCTTATTGAGGGCAACAAATTATTTGATATTTACCAGAGAAAACTTGAGGTAGTTTTATTTAGGATGACTCATAATTTTAAAGGTATTAGAAAAATGGAAACTTTAGAAGAGTCATGTGACAAAGATAGCTATAATTAAAACTTGACTAGAGATGAGGTTAGTTGACTCATGCCTATAATTCCAGTACTTTGGGAGGCCAAGGCAGAAGGATTGCATGAGCCCAGGTGTTTGAGACCAGCCTGGGCAACCTCATTTCTACAAAAAATTTTTTTAAAAAAGTTCAGCATAGTGTTGTGCATCTGTTGTCCCAGATACTTGGAAGGGAGTTTGAGGCAGAAGGATCACCTGAGTCCAGGAGATAAAGGCTGTGGTGAGCCATAATCATGCCACTGCATTCTAGCCTGGGCAACAGAGTGAGACCCCAGTACAAAAGACAAAACAAAACAAACAAAACTGAACTAGGATGTGGTCTCTATATAGTCTAATGATGTATATATGAATTTTATGATTGAAATTTGACATTTTCACATGGTTAGAACAATCATTTTGTGTGGTTACATTTATTCTAATAAAAGAACTATCAAGTCAATTTCCCATATGGACTTTAAATATATTATAATATAGCCTGATATTGGAGGAACTTGCTATTAGTCTTATTTTTAGCTACTGGGAAAGTGTCAGTGATATTAATTAGCTTTTGACATGAATTTCTTTCCTCTCTGTTAAGTACCTGTATTATTATAAACTCGAGTATATTTGATTTTTAAAAATTAATCCTAAAGTGCCTAATAGCTCTGTCATTTAAAATGGTTGCAATCAAGATAAGCAAGATGGGTTTGTGATGAATAAACTTAATTTGTTTTGCACTTGGTTGAGCAAAAATGATTAGTTTTCATTTAAAAAAATCTGACTAATCTACAGTGCATAAAAATGCATTCAAATTGGATTTTAACCTTTACTTTTTTTTTTTTTTTTGAGTTGGAGTCTCACTCTGTCGCCCAGACTGGAGTGCAGTGGCCGCTCCCGGCCACTGCAGCCTCAACCTGCTGGCCTCCGGTGATCCTTCCGCCTCAGCCTTCCGAGTAGCCGGAATTACAGGCATGTGCTACCATGCCCGGTTGATTTTTTGATTTATTGTAGAGACGAGGTCTCGCCACCCAGGTGGGTCTCGAACCTGTGGGCTCAGGCAACCCACTCACCTCAGCCTCCCAAAGGTGTGGGATTACAGGCTGAGCCACCGAGCCAGGCTTTAACCTTTACTATTTAGATTACTTTTTTCATAAAACTTATAGTAGTATATATTTATACATTTTATCTTTACATGTATTAACCAATTTTGAGTTCTGTTGAAATTATTTTAAGGTAAATAAATGTGATAAAATTAGATTTACTGAGACTCTTGAATCTTCTGTTTTCACATGTACAAGGCAAACTATTATAGATTTTCAAAAATCCTATCACCTTATTTATTTAATGCATCTGCTAAACAAAATGGAACCGGAAACTAGAAATTACCACAGTGTGGATTGTGATTTAGATCAGAGTTTCCCAAAGTGTGTTTTACAAAATACTGGTTCACAGGATTAAAGCAGTGCTGTGTTCAAACAAAACAAAACGAAACAAAAAGCATACAGTGGTCAAAACAAAACAAAAAGCATACAGTGGTCAAAATTTGGAAAATAAAAGTTAGCCAGGTTTTCCAAATGCTGAGATATTCAGACTCTTTAATATGCTAATATGCATTGTGAGTGCGCCACTGGTGGTGGGGTGAGATTTGGGAGACCAATATTTCCCAAACTGAGATTTCAAGGCAACTCCAGGGTTTGGTCTAGTGTTTCTAGAACATTCTTCAAGAAATGTCGGTTTATAAAAACCTACTTCAAGCTGAGTGTGGTTGTACATACCTATAGTCCCAGCTGCTTGGGAGACTGAGGCAGAAGGATTGCTTGAGTCCAGGAGCTGGTCTGCTGCAGTGTGCATTAATCATGCCTGTGAATACTCACTACATTCCAGCCTAGGCAACATGGAGAGACCCCATTTCTAAAAACAAAAAAGAAAATCTGCTTTGCCTTGAGATCACCAGTTTAGCCTAACCTCTGATCACCCCTCCCAAGGCCCCCAGTCTGAAATAGATCTGATAATTTTGGTGCTTTTTTTCTGCCTATGTCCCTGCTCTGGAAAGATATTGTACTTCTTGTTTTTCATGGTGGGAGTTTGAGTCTTCTTTATATCCTTGAACTAGATCCCAACCAATCCCTTCATTCCTTCAAAAAATGAGCTCTTACTCTTCCCTCAGGAATGAACCATCTTGCCCTTGACAGTCTCAAGCATGACTGGCTCCTCATCAGTTCTTTTCCATGATGAAACCACATAGCCTTATGTTATCCTTCCCCTCTCTTACTACTCTTTAGAAAACTGGGCCATTTAATTATCTTCATAGCACTTGGCTGAAAATATTTATTTATGCCTTTATCTATTTGTTAATTATCTGACCTACGACATTGGATTGTAAGCTCTGAGGTATCAGGAATTTTGTCTCTCTTGTTCTTTGTTTCCAAGTTCCTACAACGGTGCCCAGCACACAGTAGGTCCTTTAAAAGGCCCAGCCTCTCTCTGTGATCAGGGAACTTGTATGCTAGAGAGGGAGAGACACACATGGAATCCCATGCCTTACCAGATGTGCTTGAGGTCAACATAGGATGCTATGGGACCTCTAAGGGGACATTCTGCTCTTGTGTATGTGTGTGGCGGGGGAGAATGTTGGGTACAGGCAAAAGGTGTCAAAGAAGACTTCCTATAGGCAACCTCTGAACTAAGTTTTGAAGGCCAAGTAGGGCAGTGCTTTTGGCCAAGGAAACAGCCCATGCAAAAGGCTGAAGGTGAGTCAGATGATTCAGACAAGTACACGTGGTTCAGGGAGGGCAGTTGGCAGAGCAGAGGAGTTGAGACTGGCAAGTCAGGCAGGGAGCGATCATGAGAGGCCTGGAAGGTTGTGCTAAGGAATTGGCATTGTATTCTGAATTTGATGGGGGAGCAGTACAATTGGAAAGATTGCAATCATGTTTAAATTAGTATTTTATTTCTGGCAGCAGCAATAAGGGGATGAGACTACAGGTAGGAAGGCCAATTTGAAGTCTTTGAAGCCAAACAGAATTAATTATTTAGTGTTTAAGAGACCTGCCATACACCCTCCCCTTTCTCCCCTTTGCTCATAGCAGTTGCTTTGGTTGAAAATATCTTTTCTTCCTTCTCTATATGTTCTAATGCTACTCATTATTTAAATGAATGGATATCAGCACTGTAGGCCAAAGAGAACCAAATAAATAACCTTGGATCTGATTCAGAGAGTATGTGGCAGAAGAGTATCCTGATCACTCGTTCATTTTTTTCTGGGCATTTGAGGCTATATAGAACTATTCAATGCTTTGTTGTTTTCTACATGCCTGACACTGTGTGAAATGCTATATTTACAAGGATTATCTATTCAATCCTTACAGCTATATATACTAGGTATTATTATTAGCTTTATTATATGGATTAATCAAGAGAAGCACAGTTTTGTAAATAAGTTGTTCAAAGTCAGAACACTATTAGAAATGGAATCTTGAAAGATTGGCACTAGAACCATAACAGCAGCATTATCTCGTGAAGAGCATTTGACCGGAAGTCAATAGAGCTAGATTCTGGTTAATAATTCATGGCAATCATATCTCCAGCTCAACAACCCAGTAGGCTAGTTAGTATCATCCTCATTTTAATAGGGGAGGATAATGTGGATTAGTGGGTTTACATTAATCGTATAAGGCCACACAACTTGGGATTTGAACCCAGGTCTATATGATTTCAAAGTCAAAGATTTTTAACCCTTTGGAAGTGCTTCTGGTGGCTCTTGTACTAATTCATCTGAATGGCCTGTGACTTTATATTCTGAAGTCTCAACTCTCACCTGTCAAATGATAGAATTAGACTAGATGGCATCTAGGATCTTCTCTTACTTTAGGATCCATGCTTTAAGAGCATCCCAGAACCCTTGTCAATTTCTTCCTCTGTCATTCATCTTCACTGCTTTGGGTTGAATTTTTCTCCCTCAAATAGGGAGAGACACATCAATAAAAATCATGACCAGCCGGGCTCGGTGGCTCAGCCTGTAATCCCGTGCCTTTGGGAGGCTGAGGTGAGTGGATTGCCTGAGCCCGCGGGTTCGAGACCCGCCTGGGCAGCGAGACCTCATCTCTACAATAAATCAAAAAATCAGCTGGGGGTGGTAGCGCATGCCTGTAATTCCGGCTATACGGAAGGCTGAGGCGGAAGGATCGCCAGAGTCCAGCAGGTCGAGGCTGCGGTGGCCGGGAGTGGCCACTGCACTCCAGTCTGGGCGACAGAGTGAGACTCCGACTCAAAAAAAAAAATCATGACCTGGATAGGTAGCTAGCAAGGTGAGCATGGGGTAGAGAGCTGAGGTCTGGCTCCCCACCAACTAGAAAATAAAAATGTGAATGAGGTGATGACAAACCTGAACCAAGCTCTGTCCAGCCAAAGTATTGGATGAGAACACTGGGGAAATGACCACATCATTTCAAGGTCGTTCAGAGACCCAGTGAGAATCATGAGGGAATAATAAAAGGTACGTTAGCAACTAGTGCATGTGTCAAGTGTGGTGTAGGGATAGGGCTGAGAATGGAATTCAGTGAAGAAAAACCAGGACTTAGTGGATAGTCTGTAGAGACAACATTGTGTTGAGAATAAAGGCAGAAAAAAGCAGGTCAGTTGGGTGACACCTGATCAAGGCAGCTTGTCTAAAATGGAAAGATCACATGCCATCTGGGGACATTTCCTGGGGAAAGTGTTTGCAGAAAACCCAAGCTCTAGTGGACAAATTGCTGGGAAAGGGTTCAGGGGGAAAAGATGCAGGTCATGTTTATGTGGCTAATTACATTATATTTATTTGGGGCTTTGAGAGATGCAGTTAGTAATTTGCCTTCTTAGGGTATTCATGTGAGGAGGACAAAAGCATAAAAGATGAGAAAGGGCGAGGTTTTAAGGGAGTGTAAAAAAAAGGCTTAGTTGGCACAGTATAAAGAAAAAAAAGTAGGAAAATAGAAACCTTTGTTGTGCAATCCATGTGCAATACAACTGCAATAGATCATTAGGAAGAGAGGCCCCATTCCCAAATGCTGCAGGCCGCTCTACAATTGCTTAACTGTCTCTGTCTGAAATATTGAGGCAAAGTTATAAAGAAAATGAGTTGTCACAGACCCAGAAGCGTTCTTGTACTGGAATGCTTTCCCATGTTGTAAATTTGATGAGATTCAGTTCTTTTTAGAAGGGTTAATTTGGCCCAATTTTCAAAACTGAGGCCTGATAATTAGAGACACCCATTTCATTAGCTTTCTATCTGACTTTTTCCACATAGAATGAGGTTCATTTAAGTAAGGCATGCTTAACATATATTAAAGAGGCAGAGAACCAGTCAATTCATGTAAAAAATAAAGATTGGAGACATATTGCCATGCAGATAAAGGGCTAGAATAATAAAATTTATGTTCCTGGGGTCCCAAATGCTATGAAATGAAGTTCTAAAAAAATGTGATCTAACTGTAATGGTGACCTAACCCACCAAATTTCTGTCACAACTAAGAGTCTATGATGATAAAAATAGAAATAACGAAGCTGTTTTAGGGTGAATGGTGATAGAATGCAAGATAGTTCCCAAGAGGCAAATGCATTAATAATAACGTAGAAACTTGAGACATTTTGCAGATGTTTAAGCATTTGGAAAAAATACAGAAACTTCTTTAGGCAAAGTACACACATAACAGTACCTGATATTCAGTAGATCTGCAATGTCTTCCTTTTTCTTCCTTTCTCTTCTTCTATACAGCGAACATGGAAAAGGAGAGACTGTGAGTCTCCTTATTTCTCTATCACATTTATTGGACTGAAACCAGGTTTACATAAAGCTACCATAGAGAAGAGAGCTAACATTTATAGAACCAGGCCAGACCCTTTTAGGACTGGGGCTAGCAAATAGCATGTAATGTTTATTGAGCACTTATTTCATTCCAGGCACTCTACTTGGCACCAGCAATTCCGTTTGATGTTTAAAACAACCCAGTCTCCATTTTGAAGGTGAAGAACCAGAGAATTAAAAGTTGTAATATTTATCCAAAGTCAAATAGCTGCTAAAGTGGCATGGTTGCTATTTGTCTCTAGTTCCAATTTTACTCTTTCTTAAATTACCCAACCCTTAAAAATCACTAAATCATTAAAGGGCAGGATAATGATCATTCGACTGATTTTCCTTAGGGATGGTATAGAGATATTACTTGCTCTCATCCCTACCTGCCTTTAAGTAGTATTTCTTCTTGCCAAAATACTACTAGTTTAACTGCAGAACACTCAAACATATGGAAAAGTAATAATAATAATAATAAGTCATCCAAATCTTGCCACCCAGAGATAATCAAGGTCAATGTTTTTATTATACAATATATCTGTAATGCTCCTTCTATGCTTTTATATTTGTAGATAATATGTTTCCAAAAATATGTATTTTACTGGGTGTGGTGGCTCAGACTGTAATCCCAGCACTTTGGGAGCCTGAGGTGAGAGGATTGTCTGAGCCTGGGGGTTTGAGACAAGCCTGGGCAACTTGGTGAGACCTCATCTCTACAATAAAAAAGAAAAAGAAAAGCCGGGTGCGGTAGTGTGCAGCTGTAGTTCCAGCTACTTGGAAGGCTGAGGTGGAAGGATCGCCTAAGCCCAGCAGGTTGAGGCTGCAGTAGCCATGAGCATGCCACTGCACTCTAGCCTGGGCAACAGAGTGAGATTCCGACTCTCTATATATAAGGCACGCTGCTCATGGCCACCGCAGCCTTGACCTGCTGGGCTCAGGTGATCCTTCAGTCTCAACCTTCCAAGTAGCTGGAACTATAGGTGCAAGCTACCACACCCAGCTTATTTTTTGGTTTATTGTAGAGACGAGGTCTCACCAAGTTGCCCAGGCTGGTCTCAAGCCCCGGGCTCAGGCAGTCCTCTTGCCTCAGCCTCCCAAAGTGCTGGGATTACAGACTGAGCCACCACGCCCGGCCAGAATGTTAGATACCTTTTATACCCACTAAAAGAAAACTCATTGTGTGAAGTATAGTAGCTTAATCCCACACAAATCTGTTGATCAGTACTAATATCAGTGCTGAAAGGGCTGGGTAAACAAAGTCCAACTACATTTCCTTTGAAACTAGACACTTTTTATACCCTTAGTCAACAATAGAAAGCACCAGAGTAACTTCTTTTCAGACATTGTGAGCCCTCAAATTACCTGTTATTACACAAGCCTGGCTTTGAGAATAATAGTCAGAGAACATATGTTTCTATTCCCCTAGGATAGTCTAAGTTCTATCCTTTTTTTCTTTTTGAGATGAGGGACTCTCTAAGTTGCCCAAGTGGGTCTCAAACTCCTGATCTGAAATGAACCTTCCACTAGGCCTCACAAAGTACTGGGATTATAGGCAGGTGCCATGTGCCTAGCCTATCCTAGAATAAAATAAAGTCTTTAGGTTATAATATATTTATATATCTTGAAATCTTTTGCTGATTTGAAGATCCCTGTAGCAGGTATATGAGATTCATTCCTACATTTACTGCAGAGATGCTATTGAGGGCAGTGTCTACCACACCACTCAATGCCCCTAGTATGAACCACGTTGAAATAATTTGTTTCAGATTTCAGTACTAGGAAAAAAAAAAGTCTTGCTGGGGAACTTACATACTTTCCCCTTCATCATAATAAAAGTGATTTTCATGATTGTGATTCCTAGCCTCCTTATCCCCACCAGGACAAGTATACAGCCAAATTTGTTGCCAAATCAAAACAATTATGTTAATTCTTAATATCAGCGTGTACGCATTTTCCTCTTTCCTGGTATTGTTTTCTATTTCCATTTTATTATCCTCACTGTTACATTTGTATATAAAGGACAATTCTTATTTTTTTCTCTCAACTTTGAAATGAAAACACATCTTTTTGGTTAAAGAAATGTAATATTATAAGATACTGTGTTATACCACATGATTAATTTATTGTATTAATTTCAATTTGCTGTGTGTGTATAATCTTACAGGATTTTTGTCTTGATCCTTAAAATTTAGAAAGTCCACGAGGATATAGCTAGCTGCGACTATCTCTTAAATCATGCCTGGCCATCCATGAACCCACTAGACCTAAAGACCAAAACTTCTCTTTAGTTCAGAGACATTTTCTTCTACTATTTCTCTGATGATGATTGCTTCTCCTTCATCTAATTTATTCTCTCATGAAGAAAACTTTTTATTAGTAGTAAAAACTTCCAAGGTGGCCAGTTCACCTGATTTGCTTGGAGCCTCTCCAGTTTTAGCCCAAACCAGGCAGTTGGTCAGCCTATACCTAGTTATGCTATTGAGTCACTGGGGACAGTAGTTTTCAAGCTATTCATTGTGACAGAGAAGTTTTATATATGTGTGTGTGTGTATTTTTTAATCTCTAATCTATCATGAACTGATATTTTTGAAAATGCAATAAAAATAAATACAACAAAAATGAATTAAAAAGACATAAAATATAAGCCCAATTTAAAAAATTTTTAGATTCAACAGAATTACAATTATTCTGACAAATAGCTATGAAAGTTGTAAATGTGGACTCTCAGTTTCTCTTGGTAGTTTACAAAATCTTCTGTCACCTCATGGACCACACTTTGAGTAAACCTGCTCCAGGATTTCTCTAATCTGCTCTGATTATCCCTTTCATCTCCTCCACCTTACATCCCGTACCCTGCGGCCTCTGCTAAATGCCTCTTTTGTGTTCAGATACCCCATTACAGTAAAACTGTGTACTCCTTGAGGGGCAGGAATGGAGTCTTATTTATTTTCTATGTTCAGCACATAGCACATTGCTGGGCAAGGAGCTTATTAGGCTGTTGTATTTATGCAGTCTCTATTGGGATGAGAAGAAATTACAATTACAGTTTTAGTTATGATTATTTTGGGGAAGGGGGTTGAAGGGGACTTTCTTTTTTGTACTTTTCAGTATTTCCTGAATTTTTCCAACACGTGTTAAAATGGGAAAAAAGCATTATTTTAACAACTAATATTGTAGAATAAGTGACATCTACCTCGTCATGGCTTGTGGTCAGTAAAAAGTTCCCTTTCACAGTGTGGTTGAATTGTAGGACAGAGGCCAGTTTGTGTGAAAAAAAGAAAACAATGCTGAGCAATCCCTGTTGTCAGTGAGGAACAGGATCCTATTCTCATCCTATTTGGATTGGGAAAGTCATCAAGAGATTAAGATGACTAATTTTAGAAGACAGTCAAAAAACTTTGTACAAAATTTCCCCTAAAAATAGATGATAAAGTGTTTCCTTTTCACACTGTGTCCCTTTTCAAGTGGCCTGTGATATTGAAAGTTCAATAACCCCTTGTTTGCATTATTCAGATGCTGGAATAACTGGATGTGATCATTTAAACTATGAGTGATGGGGCCCTGACTTCCCTCCCCAGACAATAGTATTGTTTGAACTGGCAGTTAATCACAGCTTAAAAGTGACTTATCTGTAATGTACAATATGACTAATTTAGTAGCTAAGCAGTTTCACTGTGATCTTGGTGTCAGTGGAATTCCTGTCACCTATCCAACAGTTAAGTCATATTGCATAACTGTGGGATGACATCACCATGCTACAAGATTACTGGCTGTAGACAAGAAGAAAAAAAAAAGTTTCCTGGACTGTAAGCCTTTCCGGTATCTGAACAAACGACTTGTGCTGTTACGGCAGTACAGCCAGAGAGCAAAGTGAAAAAGAGGTTTGAAGTGGCTGGCTTTTGGTGTGTCATTGGAAACCTCAGGCTGTAGCACATGGGGAGATTCTCCAGTGTGCCTAATTATGAGGTCTCTTCCTTTTGTGTGGGACTCCACTGAGCCAGTCATTAAGGTGTGGGGTGGGAGAGCTGAGACAATGGCACTCTCTTGTAATGAGGGCATTTGATTTTTTTCTGAGAACTTTCTAATCTTCTCTTTGGAAGGCATAGTTTAGAAAATGCAGTTCACCATCTGCTACACACATCGGCACGGGAGAGATGGTCAGCTGGGACCCAGCTGAAAACCTTTTACGGCTGAAAGCCTGGCTTATTTCCAGGAAAACTGGTAGTCCAGGTTAATCATCATATAGTACATACATTTTACGTTTATTTAATTGTACAAAATATCAAGCTTTAAAACTACCCACAGAAATGCCTAGAAACGAAAGGGAGGACTGATTGGAATTTAACAGCTAAAATTTATTGTTTACTATGCACCAGCACTGATCCAAGATATTTGCATATATTAATTCATTTAATCCTATGGAGTAGATACTACTATTATCACCAAGTTGCAGATGACAGAATAGAGACTCTGGGATCACACAGCAGGGAAAGAGTAAAACCAGAATCTGAACCCGGGTAGCTCAGCACCAGAACACATGGTCTTAACTTCCACTGCATTGTTGATAATAATAATAATAACAACAATTACTACTGCTGCTGCTACTGTTCCTTCTACTGAATGCTTTTTATATGACTGGCTCTGAATTATAATCATTATATACCTCATCAACTCTGTGAGGTAGAAACTGTACTATTATCCCCATTTGATAGATAAGGAAAAGGAGGCACAGAGAAAATCAGTCACAGAAAATAGGTGATGAAGCTAAGATTCAACCCCCATTGAGATCCACACTCCATGCTTTTAACCACCACACTACATGGCTTTTCAATAGCTGCTATTTACTGAGTAACAACTAATGTGTATTCCTCACAAAAATCTTGCATTGCTTAGGTAGTATTAGCCCTCATTTGCAATGGGAGAAAATGGAAGTTTCAAGAGATCAGGCAACTTTCCAGCTTCTAAGTGGCAGAGCCAGAATTCCTTCAAATCCATTGGACTCCACCATACCATACCACCTCTAAAAATTCAAAGCTACAATTCTGACACAGGGTGACAAAACGTAAGTGAGGTAAAGGCCTGGTATTTCAGCAATCACTGAGTGTGAAGGGTGAGATATTGGTCTGGGCATCCCCTAAGAATGGGGCCTGGTGAAAAGATGCCACAAAGGTCTTAGAAGTCAACAGTTACTTACAGGTGGTGCTCTGATTGAGGGGCACCCTCCTACTCTGCCCACTGTGGATTCTGGGTGATCTCCCGAGTGTGGTCAGACTCCCCTCTCTCCCATCTATTTCCTTTCTCTTTTCATTCCCCTCTGTATTTCCACAACTGCACTCCTCTGCCCTCCTTCGTTCGGTGCAGAGCCTTGCACATGCTCAGTTCTCTTGCCTTGTAAGGGTTTCCTCCCCACCCCCAAGCCTCCTCTCCATTGCTAGCACATATTCAGTTCTCTGGAATGCGGCCACCCATAAGCATGACACACATTTTCAAAGGGCTTTAGAAATGCATGTGATTCGTGATTTTAAAGTTGTTAAAGGGGAAGTGTATCAACACTGCACATGTGTAACCTGTTAATTTCACAGTATGGGTGTCCTGCCTTCAAAAGTGTAATAATTTAAAAAATCTGAAATTACAACAAAAAGCAAAACCAAAACCAAAAACAAAAAACTAAAAAATAAACAAAGATTGAAAAATAGTTTGAATATTACAAAATTATTTACCCCAGAGTTTCCAAGAATAAAGAGCCCCTGTGGTGAATTTAAGCTCTTATTCTATTGAAGGAAATCAAATGTTTTCATTTATTCCTGGGGAGGTGGAGAATCTAAATATGAATGATGCCTCTTATATGTATCTCAATACTTAAAAAAATGTAGTCAAACGTCCTAAGAGTGAGACAACTTATGAGATAGATTGTCCCAATAAGGAAGTGAGTACTCTGAAGGAAATGATCAGGGAATCATCTTGAAGAGGGAAAAACTTGGTTGTAACTGGTAGAATTACAATAGGTTGACATTAGAAGTTAAGGAAAGGACAGGCCATCCAGGAACTAGTATGAGACAAAAAGTCAAGATGAAGGAATGAGGCCATCATTCTTCTTCTAGGGTATACAACTATTAAGTGATATTATAATCTTCTATAAAAATCTGCTGGGAGGGGCAACCCTCTTTTGAGTCCCTTCCCTCTTGAGAGCTTTTCTGTATTCTTAATAAACTGCTTCCCCCCCCAACCCCCCAAAAAATCTGCTGGGAAAGCCACTTATTTATTCTGCTTTTACACCAGAGAATAGAACACAGTGGGAAAGTGTGTCTCGTCCCAAAATTAGCAAAGGGAAAGTTGATGTATTAATGTGCTATGAGCTGGCCATCCCCCTGGACCCAAGCATCTCCCTTTAGTGAAGATAGAAGTAGACTCAGCATTGTAAACAACTCAACAGAACCCAGAAGGTGCGCTTATCTGAAACTCACCCTAACTCTCAGTAGGCAGGGAGTCTAGCCCTGGGTCATCTGACCTACTTAATCATTCTATCTTCTTTGATCTGAGTTTATAGTCCTAAAATATGACAAGGTGCTTGTATTCAGAGAGTGGGTGAATAATGTGTAGGAGCCTCTCTCAAGTAGCATTTATGGTCCTAATCAGTGTCTAGGGATGACTTTTTATACCCAAGACTGCATTAAGATAAATGAGTTTATTTTGGTTCTTCCATGACAAGTCCTCTTAATGTGGTCCCGAAGAGATTAATTCATTCATTTGTTCAGACATCGAGTGAGTGCCTCCTGGGGTAGTCAACCTCCAAGATGGTCCCCATGGCCCCTGCTTCCTGGTATAAGTGGTCCATATAGTGCCCTTCCACATTCAATAGTGTTATTCTGTGGGCCCAGTAGAATATGACAATATGATGGGATGTCACTTATGAGATAAGTTATTAAGAAATTGTGACTTCTGGACATTGTTCTTTCTTGGATCACCTGTTCTGGACGAAGCCAGCTGCCATGTCATGAGGACACTCAGGGACCTATAGAGAGGCCCATGTGGTAAGAAACCAAGGCCCTCTGCCCACAACTGAAGAGAAACTGGAGCTTTTTGTCAATAGCTATGTGCGTTAGCATCTTAGAAGCAGATTCAGCAGCCTCAGTCAGGTCTTTGGATGACTGCAGGCCTGGCCTTGATCTCTCTCTTGGATGATTCGCTTTGGGGGAAATCAGTTGCCATGCCATGAAGATGCTACGGCAGCCCTACGGAGGTGTCCATGTGAACAGAAACTGAGGCTTCCTCCCAGTAGTCAGCCATAACTTGCAAGGCATGTGCATTAGTTACCTTAGAAGTGATTCCTCTGCCCAAGATAAGCCTTTGTATGACTGTAGCCCTGGCAGACATCTCAACTGCAACCTCATGAGAGAACCTGAGCCAAAACCACCCAGCTAAGGCACTCCCAGATTCCTGACCAATGCAAATGGGGGTGTGAGATAATCAATGTTAAACCACTAGGTTTTGGTATAACTTATTATGTAGAAATAGATAATTCATGCCAGTAGGTGGGAAAGAAATCATCAGACAAATGTTCGGGAGGAGCTAATACTAAAAAACAAAGTGTACCCTCAACCTCTCAAAAAAGTCATGGGGCAGAAATGTATATTAAAGTGATAATGAGGTCCTGATTTTCTACAAGATCAATGAAAATGAAAAAGTCTGATAGTACCAGGTGCCTCATACACTGCTGTCAGAATATAAATTGGTACGATCATTTCAGAAAGTAGTTTAACATTAACTAGTGAAGGTGAAGGCTCACATACTGCCAGACAGGTCATCAGAAGCCTACTCTTAGACATGCATGCACATCAAAAGACATGGACATAAATATTCATTGCAGTATTACTCATAATAACCTGAAACCAGAAGTAGCACAAATATCTACCAACAGTAAAATGTATGAGCAAATTATGGAATGTTCATTCATTAGAATACTATACATAAATGAAAATCAACAAACAACAGCTGTAGGCAATAAATTGGTTGCAGCTTAAAAACAATGTTAGGTGGAAAGAGGTCCAGCATGATGAAATATATATTGTATGAATCTATTTAGATAAAGTTCAAAAGGACATAAAGTTAAACTACTTTTTAAAGGGATGATACTTAGGTGGTAAATCCATGAAGGAAAGGCAATCCCATAAACATGAAAATAACGGTTTCTTCAGGGAGGAATGTAGAAGTTGTGATTGAAAAATGACGACCTACAGAGTTATTTACAATATATCATTTCTCTTTTTTTTTTCTTAAAAAAAAAATCATTCCTGGCTGGGCGTGGTGGCTCACACCTGTAATTCTAGCACTTTGGGAAGCTGAGGTAGGAGGACTGCTTGAGCCCAGGAATTTGAGACCAGTCTAGGCAGCATAGTGAGACTTTGTCTCTACAGAAATAAAAGTAAAAAAATTAGTCTAGCATGGTGGCATGCCTGTAGTCCCAGCTACTCAGGAGACTGAGGTGGGCGTTGAAACTAGGAATTTAGGCTGCTGTGACCTATGATCGTGCCACTGCACTCCAGCCTGGATAACAGAGTGAGACCCCAACTCAAAAAGAAAAAAAGAAAATTCCTACTGAGGTTTAACTTATATATAATAAAATAATAAATAATATTGTAAAATTATATATAATAAAATTAATGTAACATTTTATGTATATGTATATGAAATAACCCATTTATCAGTTACATGTTAATGTAACATTATATATGTATATAATGTAACTTGTTTATCGGTTACACAAATGTTGACTTTACAATAGTTCATTACACTGTATATTTGTATTTGATATACTGTGTTTTATATTTTACAGTGTAAAAGGTTAAAAACAAAGTGCGAATACAGCAGAGGATCTTGGGAATCAGAATGGAGCAAAAGGTGAACATGAGCTAGCAATTAGAGCTCTGTTCAAAAACAACTAACACATGTTGGGAAATAAGAATGAGGGCAACACATGGGAGACAATAAACTATCCTCCCGGCTTATGTCTGTGGTCACACCCTGATGGCCAAGGCAGTACCTAAACCTGGGCAGAATGACTTACAAACTTTTCATGTTGACAGCAGAAAGCAGATGGGTTCAAGACAGGGTAAGCTTAATGCAAGCATAATTAGGAAGAAGATGAAGTGTTAAGCACCTTATTCCACTTTCACTTGTCCCTTATTTGTGCTCTGTGTCTTCACACCTTTGGATTCTCAGCAGCCTGTGTACTTATCGTTCTTTCCTTCCTGTCATATGCCCATGTCTAAAGTCAAGGCAAGTCTAAAGTCCAGCTTTGTGGACTCTTGGTTCAGTCAGTGGTGTTTCTATCATGTCACTGTAGCTGAAGGTTTTTGTACCTTAACCTTGATTTCTGACTATGAGTGAAAGGTTTTGTGTTCCATTTTTAAAAATTCCTGTCACTAATGACTATACAAAGTATATTATGGGTAAAGTAGGCCTTCTTGCCCCTAAGTAGCATCTTGTAAGCTACTGGTGTGAAAGCTACTGGTATGGTATGCCCTTGTAAGCTACTGGTATGGTATGCCCTGGGGAGAAGGTGTCAGATGACTTTATACAATCACTCCAGGTGATTCAGATATGACAACCTGTATCCTGTATGACAACTTGCTTCTCTCCACACCCCATCCCTCTGTGAAAACCACCTTTTACAGGAAGGCTACTCATTGAGCAGATATCTATTTATTCATTCATTAAACAACTATTTCTTGAACTCTGTGTGTCTGGCACAGGCTAACACAGATGATTCAAGGTTGAACAAAAACAGGCACAGGTCCTACCTTCTTGGAATTATTTAATACAGGACACACATTAATAAAGTCAAGCAGATCAATGTAAAGTCAGGTAAGTATTATAAATCTGGTTTTATTAATCATATTGAGAGGTGAACTCAGGGGTAGCTGAATAATTATGATTTTTCAAGTATAAGATGAACAAATTATAAGGAGGAGAATGGCTAGAGAACATACGCCAAAAAACAAAAAACCCATAAAAAGGAGTTATGCTGTAGCATAAAGAATTTAAGGTAATAGCTGTCATAGGTCATATTCCATGCCAGATATGGTGTTACGTGATAAATATATATAGATCAATTAAAATAGTGATTATATATCAATATTGATTAAACCTATATATATTTTGATAAAGCCTCATACAAATCTATAGAAATAACAAATTGATATTCAGAGAAATTAAACAACCCATCCAAGGTCACACAGCATATATATGTATATATTTTTATAACAGATTTATATATTTATAACAGACTGTAATTTGCATACAATAACATTTGCCCTTTTGAAGTGTGAAATTCAGTGGGTTTTAGTATAGTCACACAGTTTTGAATGACCACTCTCTAATTTTAGAACATCGTCATCATCCCCCAAAGAAACCCTGTAGACATTAGCTTTTGTCCCTCACTGCTCTCCCACCTTCCAGCCCCTGGTAATCCCAAATCTACTTTCTGTGTGGATTTGTCTATTCTGGATGTTCTAGTAATGTTTTTGAGATTTGTTCATGTTGTAGCATATATCGGTGCTTCATTTTTTTATTGTCAAAGAATATTCCATTGTATGCATATACCACATTCTGTTTTCCATTTATCAGTTGATAGACATTTGGGTTGTTTCCACCTTTTGGATTTTATGAACAATGAAGTTATGAAGCTTTGTACACCCGTTTTTGTGTAGAAACGTGTTGTGTTTATTCCTCCTGGGTATACACTTAGGAATGGAATTGCTGGGTCATACAGTAACTTGTTTTCAACTTTTGAGGAACTGCCAGACTCTTTTGCACAGTGGAGGCACCACTTTACATTGTCACCAGCAGTGTATCAGTGTTCAAACTTTACATCCTCACTGATACTTATTATCTGTCACTTCGATGATCACCATCCTAGTGAATGTGATGTGGTATCTTATTGTGGTTTTGATTTGTATTTCCCTAAAGGCTAATGATGTTGAAAATCTCTTTGTGTGCTTATTGATCATTTGTGTATCTTTTTGGAGATCTTTTCATATTCTTTGCCCATTTTTAAATTGGTTTTTCTTTTTATTATTGAGTTGAAAGAGTTTTTCACATATTCTAAATAAGTCTTTTATTGGATAAATGATTTGCAAAAAAACCTCTACCATCGTGTGATATTATGTTTAACATTTTGAGAGATTGACAAACTGTTTTCCAAACTGGCTGCATCATTTTACAACCTATCAGCAATGTATGAAAGTTCCCACACCTACACATTCTTGTCAACATTATTTTGGTCATTCTAGTGAGCGTGATGTGGTATCTCATTGTGGTTTTGATTTGCATTTCCACATAGCAAAAAGATGTTAAACTTAAAAGATTCAAATTCAAGTCCAAAGTCAGAGAGAGCAATAGCATCTCTCTCGTGCTTAGAAGTAAAGACGAATTTTTGGATAAGACTGTTACTCTTTGAATTGAGTTCGATTTGTAATCTGTATATTCACTTCTAGAAGCTTTTAAAAACAGAGTTTTGTTGTTGTTTGTTGTGTTTTCAATCTAGGATGTGGTAGGTATGGAGTGAATGCAGTGATGTGCTGGTAAATGGTTGAAAACCAGTTGGTGGTGCTGGTGTGGGATGGAGATCACAGTGGGAGCTCCAGTGTGTAGCCATTCCCTACTACCATGGTGTGAATACTCCCACTCATCCCCAGTTTCAAGCTACTAAATTGATGTCTGTCAGGAAGCTTGCAAAAATTCCTGAAAATGTAACAATCAGCTCTTGTGAGCCGTATGAGCCTGGGTTACTTCCAACACACCGAATCTATAAATTCATTAAGGCACTCTTTGGGTTACAAATACCTTTGCACATAAAAGATGACAAAATGATCATTAGTTACAAAAGATATAATTACATATGTTTAAGTCTAAGAGAATTAATGTGAATTTTATTATAGGTAGTAAGCAATTTCAGCAATGTAAATAGATAAAATAGTTATAGAAAAATTAGCCTTTTTTTTTAACAAAAATAATAGTTAGAAAATGTGATGGTGAAATTTTCTCCCTCACAGTAGCAACTAAACAACAACAAAACCATGGAATACCTGGGAATAAATTTAGTAAGGAATGTACATTTCCTATAAGAAAAGAAATCTGAAGTAATTCTGAGGGGCATAAAAAATTCTTGGAAAAATAGAAAGATATGTGCTGAAATCTTACAGGAAGACAGCATTATGTAATTGTCACTTCTCCCTGAATGCATATTATGAATCAAATGCAATCTCAATTACAATCCCAACAAGACATTTTTAGAAACTGTACAAGATGAATTGAAAGTTCATCTGAACAACAACAACAAAACACAAAAAAGGAGGGGCTGGACATTTCTGAAAAAATAAGACAAGGGAAGGTTAACTTTTATACCAACGAGCATACATTTGTTTTTAATTAGAAAAACAAAACATAATAATAATAATAAAAGCAGGCTGAGTGCAGTGGTTCACACCCGTAATCTCAGCACTTTGGGAGGCTGAGGTGGGAGGACCGCTTGAGCCCAGGAGTTTGAGAACAGCCTGAACAACATAGCAAGACCTCATCTCTACAAAAAATTTAAAAAATAAAAAAAATTAGCGAAGCATGATGGTGTATGCCTGAGTCCTAGCTACCTGGGAGGCTGAGGCAGAAAGGTTGCCTGAGTCCAGAGGTGGAAGTTGCAGTGAGCCATGACTGTGCCCTACTGCACTCCAGCCTGGGCAACAGAGTGAAATTTCGACTCAAAAAAAAAAAGTAGAGAGCTGCCGGCCACCTCAGAATTCTGAAGTGCCGGAGTGTTCCCTAGACACTGTGTTCCCTTCCTCTCGTGTCCAAAATGGAAGTAAAGCATAGAGGGAGGGTGTTAAATGACTTTCTAAGCTGTGTTTTGAAATATATTTCTCCTTTGTAACAATGTTATAAACAGAATGGAGGTTCCGAGGCTAGCCCGCTTCTATAATAGGTTAGGTGTAGGTTTCTAAGGCCTATCTTATAAACCCAATGACCAAAGTGTAATATTGATCCCAAAAATACACTGTATGTATTCTAATGTCCAAGTGGCCAATTTTTGGAATGTATCTTACAGTCAGTAAGAAACTGCTTAAACCAGTAAATATAATGAATAAATGCAGCATTTTGAGTGTGAATGTGGCATGTTATGGCAACATGTTCAATGTGTTTAATTCTCTTTCACCAGAGAATGCCTCTTCAATTTTTCACTTTCTATTTGTGTAGCTCATGAAGATAATTATATATCTATTTTAGTATTGTTAGAAACAAATTTGATAACAGAATGCTTAAACCTCCTGAATGTGTAATGTTTTCTTGTTTTGGAATAGATCAATTTTCTAGGACTTAGAGGAAATAAACAGTTCAATCTGGATTGAACTACATATATATATTTCAGATGTTTATCCTGGAGTGAATATTTTTGGGCTAGACAGAATTTCTCGAAAATAGAAATGTCACATTCTTGTTTATATGTAACACTTATTTCTTTAAAATGGTAAGAAATGCTAATTTAAAACAAGCAAAAATGAATTCGGAGAAGTTTAGTTTAGAACAAATTTATAACTTGAACATCTTGAGGTAATATTTGGATCAATTTACTATTCACTGAGATGATTGAAAATTTATGATTATTCTGATTCCATTTCTAGGCACAGAGTTACTCTCGGTGGATTGAAAACTCAACCACAGTTCAGGTTATTGAAATGTCATGCATACAAGCATCCCAGTTCCATTTCCAATGTGCATGTGTTTTGGGTATGGTGTATGTATCCACACGCATGCACAAACAATTCTTAAAATTACCTGGAATATTAACACATAATGCCCTTCACATTCCATGTTAGTGCAGTAATATTAGACAGAGAGATAGTCATTCTGTGAGACCCTCCAAGCATCTTGCTGATGACTAGTTTTATCCTCTGACACCACCATTTGAGGCCACAGCAGCTTGCCTATATTCAGTCAGCTGGTGACAGGCTCTGTGGAGAACAGAGCACTGTTCTGTCCACAGAATTCCAGGCACCAGGATGAACACATATGCACTGTAGACTTTGAGTATTTTTATATGACTCAGTACAAATGTATACATTCATAGCCTCATGAGCATATGTCTGTAAATATGGGTTCTCAATAGCTTCATGTATTTTCCTTACTAGTCAGCTAGTTCTCTGGCCTATTTAATCAATCCTCTACTATTCCTGGATAGGAAGTGCTAAATTTCTGAGGTTTTGACAAGTACTATGCTTCACTTAAACAGTGTAGAAATTATTCCAGTATAAGGACATTACTGTTTTTATATTTTTGATTTTAACTTTTCTTATTTTTTAAATAAAATACATAATGGAAACATAAAATATAGGTAACTAAAAAGAAAAATATCATACCTGATCCCACTATGTGGAGATAATAGCATCCATAATAAATTTGATGTATACCCCTTTAGATGTTTTTCTACACACATATATACATGCATATAATTTTTCACAAAAATAAATCACACAGATGTCTTAAAACCCTCAAGCCCTGCTTTTATGATTTAATATACTGTAAATATCTTTCCATTTCCAACATAATATTTAATGGCTGCAAGCCAAGAAAATTTTAGCTACATAGGACCGGGAATTCTTTGCCCCAGAGACCGCATATTAAATTGAAACTTAACCATCCCAGAGTTTGGTCTCCTGAGGGTGGGCTGTGCAACTGTGTTATCAAAAGGTAGCCATGAGGTAGTTGTGTAGGGTGGCTAGGTGTCTATGCATACGTGCACGTGTGTGCGCGTGTGTGTGTGTGGGTGTGTGTGTGTGTATGTGTATGTTGTACTTCACGGTGAGGAACTGAGCCATGGTAGGAAGAGGTGTAGACTACAGGACTGGGCAAGAAGCCAAGTGCCAAGGTCTGGGATTGGATATCCTCACATTGCCATTGAGAATTCTAAATTCAGTCCCATTTTCCAGATAATTTTGAAGCTATATTTTCAAAGTGAAAAATACAGGCTATATTTTATTTAAAGTTTGTTTGCTTTCATAACTTTAAAATATCTTGGCTGGCTGGGCTTGGTGGCTCAGCCTGTAATCCCGTGGCGAGTGGATTGCCTGAGCCCATGGGTTCAAGACCAGCTCAGGCAACTTGGTGAGACCTTGTCTCTACAATAAAATAAAAAACTAGTTGGGCACAGTAGCACATGCCTATAGTTCCAACTACTTGGAAGGCTGAGGCAGAAGGATAGCCCAGAGCCCAGCTGGTTGACACTGGGATGGCCGTGAGTGTGCCACTGCACTCTAGCCTGGCAACAGAGTGAGACTCCAACTCAAAAAACAAAACAAATAAAATAAAATATCTTGACATACGATAAGTATGTGGCCCTTCTTTTGTATTGGAGGTGAGTTCCAAAAATGTTAGGGGCAAGTCTCAGTATCATATACCTTCCAAATTTCTAGAATGTATATTTTCATTTTGTATAATAATTTATCTTTCTTGCTGGATGCAGTGACTCATACCTGTAATCCCAGCACTTTGGGAAGGCAAGGCTGAAGAACTGCTTGAGACCAGGAGTTCGAGACCAGCCTGAGCAACATAGTGGGACCTCATCTCTACAAAAAATACAAAAATTAGCCTGGCGTGGTGGCATGTGCCTGTAGTCCCAGCTACCTGAGAGGCTGAGGTGGAAGGATGGCTCAAGCCCAGAAGGTCGAGGTTGTGGTGAGCTGTGATTGTGCCATGGCACTTTAACCTGAGTGACAGAGTGAGACCCTGTCTCAAATAATAAAATAAAAATGAAATAAAATAAAAAGTTTTCCTTTCTGTATGAATGAGAAGGAGTAATGACATGAGTGCTCTTTTATTGACTGGCTAAGATGATCAGTTTAAATATATTTACTGAAGCTTTATCATATACTGTATTCTACTAGGTGTAGGATGAGAGAGAAAAATCAGGTCAGATCATTATGGGACTCACAATCTTCTGGGGACCTTAGACATGTCAAATAATCACCCCACAGAGTGTTAAATGCACCAGACAGGTATAAGCATGGTACAGAAGCCAAAGAGAGAAAGAAGTGAAGAACTTGTGGCTCAGGATCCTGGGATCAATTCATTCACCTGATCAACTACAACCTCACAGAAATCTTCACAAAGCTGAACAAATGACTGCATCCAAGATAGATTGTGGCGAATGTTCTAAATAGTTGAACATTTTGATGTTTTTGATAAATTTGGTAAGTGGATCACTCGACAAATTGGCCATTCAGGAATTCACTTTCAGTAACTGATTTTTGCCTAGTTGACCTTGTTTCCCTGAGGGGCTGGTCTCTAGGAACATTCATAGAAACTCCGACCAAGCTGGGATTTTAAAAACGCATAGGAGTTTAAATCGGAAGGAATATGGTGAATTGATGAAGAAAGATATTCTGTGAAGAAGGAACAGCACACATGTCAGCTTGGAGGCACAGAATAGAGTGGTACATTCTGAGAACAGTAAGTAGTTGAAATATTAGAGGAAAAAGACTGAGGTGAGGAAACGAAAGGAGGTAGAGCTGTAGAGAAAGACAAGGCCCCATGTGGAGGGTTTCGTGGTCCTGGGTCCCGTGGAGTTTTATTCTAAAGACAATGGAAGCCATTGAAGGATTCAAAGCCAGGAAGTGAGAACAACTGATTGCATTTTAGACAGAACATTCTGGCAATGGAATGAAGGATAAGTTGAAGGGGAGTCATCTGGAAGGAGACTGTCCACTGCGTAGAAGGCAGACTACACTAGGGTCAGGGTGAGGGCAAGTTCTAGATTCAGAGACCTGAGATTCAAAACAGCTCTACCACTTAGCAGCTGTGTGCTTGGGCAGGTTCCTTAGCCTTTCTGTTGACCTGGTTTTCTAACCTGTAAAATGCAAATAATAATAGCTGTGAAGATTAAAAGGACCAATACATATACATAAAGTGCTCAGGGCAGAGCCTTCCATATAGAAAGTTCTCATTACATGTGAGCTATTGTTATTAAAATGTAATAATTATTATATTTCAGACGTTCAAAAGGTAGATAATGATGATTTGAAGGAAGGTATGGGCAGTGGGAATTATGAGGAGGGCATGGGGATGAGAAAGGCAAGAAGGAGATTTGACTGGTCTTTTAGGTGATTCAATTCAGGAGTGAAGGAGTTTAAGAAGACAGGAGCAAGAACAGGCTGGTGGTGGAAGACAATGGATTCTGTTTTGGACATGATGAGTTTTAGACACTTGTGGGTCGTGAAAGTGGAGATGTCCAGTGAGCAGACTGATATGCAGGCCTGGAGTTCAGTAAAGAAAAGTGAAGGCCACATGAGCCAAATGCCAAGGTAAGGGACTGACCAGAAATAGCTAAACTGATGTACAAATATTATTTCATGTATTTGGCCCTTGTTGCATGACTTCTGTTAGTAACCAGAAGGGAGGGCACCTTATTGGTTATCTCAGGTGCAGTCTCCACCGTTAAAGCTTTGCTGATCAACCCAGTTGGGTAGAGTCTCTCTACTCTGAGACCTTTTGTTGTAAACTTAGTATTTGTGTCCCTCACAAATTCACATTTTGAAGACCTAACTCCCAATGCAGTAGTTTTAGAGATGGGGCCTTAGGGAGATGATTAGGGCTCAATGAAGTCTTGAGGTTAGGGCTCTGGTCCATTGGGATCAGTGCCCTTATGAGAAGAGACAACAGTCTTTCTATTTTTTGTACATATCAAAGAAAGGCTATGTGGGTCACAATGAGAAGGTGGCTGTCTACAAGCTGGGAAGAGAGCCCTTACCAGAAACAACCCCCCTGGATCTTTATCTGGGGCTTCCAGACTACAGAACTGTGAGAAAGCACATTTCTGTTGTTTAAGCCACCTGGTCTATGATATTCTATTATGACAGCCTGAGCTGAATAATACAGTTTTGTATAAAGGGTTCTTTGTATTTCTCCTATGGGTTATTTCTCTTTCTCTTTCTTTCTTTCTTTCCTTCCTTCCTTCCTTCTTTCTTCCTTTCTTCCTTTCTTTCTTTCTTTCTTTCTTTTTTTTTTTCTTTCTGTCTTTCTGTCTTTCTTTCTGTCTTTCTTTCCTTCTTTCTTTCTTAGTGTATGTTTCCTACCACTCTTTCTAGATATAGGAGCTTGAGGGCAGATCTTTCCTTATTCTTCTGTGAGCATTCCCTGTGGTGCTAACACAAGGTTTCCTGCACAAGGTTTTGCCCATAGTAAATGTTCAGTAAATATCTGATGACTTCAGGTCAGCTTGGAAAGACCTTGAGATCATGCAGCAATTTGTGTGAAGAAGGTCATAGATAATGATGAGTTTAGGGCAGAAACTGAGCAGTGTTTGAGACTGGGGTTAAGGTGGAAACAGACAGGATTTCAATATGAAATCTGGAAATTAGCAAGGACAGAGATTTTCAAAGATCACTAACAAGAGCAGAATGGCAATGTCTCTATGTAAGGCATATTCTTTCTTAAGTATTATGCCAGTCATTATATAAGATTATGTTGCAGCTTGGCTGCTTCAAGTTGACTTTGAAAAAGCCTCATCATTTTTGAGCTAGATTAATTATTATATTTCAGGAGTTTAAAAGTTAGATAATGATGATCTGAAGGAAGGTATGGGCAGTGGGAATTGTGAGGAGGGCATGGGAATGAGAAAGGCAAGCGAGTTTAAATGTTAAAATCAACAACAACTCGTCTTTAATAATTTGGTGCAATTCTAGTAAAAACAGCAACAACAATCAATCAACCAAAAACGAAGAATCTAATAATGGCAGTCACCCCCCCCCACCCCACAAGAAACAAAATGAAACAAAACAAAAAAGATTTTGTTTATGGCACTTCAAACTCTCATTAACTTTACTGGGAATCACTTAAAGTTGACAGAATGTTCTTAAGTGGAAACTCAATGGTGATGCTGTGATTCTGTGTATTTTCTGTGGGATGCCGAGTGGTTCTGGGGGTCATGACAGGAACAGAGAGACCTTGCCTTGCCATCAATGTCTCAAGATATCCCTCTGTGAGGGTGAGAGATGTCGGGAAGAGGGACTTTCTAATATCATCATCCCTGGATCCCAACAGTACAGAGGATGAAAGTGGAATGAACTTGACTCTACCTGCCTATCAACCTAAGAGAAACCAGAGGTACATGGATCAATGAATTACATAGCTGGGAGCAAGCTCTTAGACTTGTGCTCGCCAGTATGGGAACTATTAGTCACAGGTGACTAGTGAGCACTTGAAACTTGGCTAGTTTAAACTGAGATGTGCTGGGAGTTTAAAATGCACACTGGATTTTTTTTAAATGTAAAGTAACTTAGTTCTTGCTTATTATTTACATGTTGAGATGACGTTTTATGTACATTAAGCTGAAATCTATTATTAACATTAATTTTACCTATTTCATTTTACTTATTTATTTGTTTTTATGTTAGCTTTCAATTTTTTTGACTTGAGGTCTCAACTCTGTTGCCGAGGCTGAAGTGCAGTGGCACAATCATGGCTCACGTAGCCTCCTGACTCAGGAGATCCTCCCATCTAAGCCTCTTGAGTAGCTGGGGCTACAGGCATGTGTCATCATACCCAACTGATTTATTTATTTATTTATTAGAGATAAGGTCTTGCTAGGTTGCCTCGGCTGGTCTTGAATTCCTGTGCTCAAGTGATAATCCTGCTTTGGTCTCCCAAAGTTCTGGGATTATAGATGTGAGTCATTGTGCCTGGCTGTTTTTACTTTTTTAATTTGGCAAGTTGAAAATTTAAAATTACATATGTGAGTTACATTATATTCGACAGAGTCTGAGGCTTAACACCATCAATGGGCAGATACACATCCTGGTCTTGACAGGATGCAGGGCTTCCAAGAGTTTGTCTTTTCTCATGTGAATCATGCCCAGCTGTGTACAACTGTAGTTTTATTGTTTGTATAATAGCCCTCTGCACATCCCGAGAGTCTTTCATCTGACGATCTCAAGCATTAACTAATTCTCACTGAATAGCTGAGGAAGACTGGTATTCTTAGTTCTATTTTACAGATGAGAAAACTGAGGCATGGGGAGATTTAAGCAATTTGCCTAGGGCTACCAGTGTAGGGTAGCAAAGCTCAGAATGGAAACTGTGAGTCATTGTAATGAATCCCACATCTAGTCAGAAAACAATTTTTTTTCTCAATCAAGTGAACTCCTTCAAGGTAGGGTTCATACTTTTAAAATGCTACTTCCAACTAGTGAAATACTGAATGTGCAGTGATTATTATAAAACAGTGTAGTAATAGTCATTGCTGTCAGACATAACACCTTTTGTCATTAACTAATAGGTAAAGTCCAAAAGTGATAAATGAGTGGTCTTTTTAATTGTATGCAATTTTTCAGAAGCCCTCTGGGGAAGAAATCATTATTATCTCTTAGTTTGAAAGCAGATAAACAAATCCCACCTTTGACTAGTTCACTTGTTTTTAAAATTAGATATTCTATTTTGAAGAGAAGACATTGCGAGCAAAAGCATGTTGATCTAGATTTGGCTTCCAGACTGGCAGAGGAAGGACGCAGCTTTGAGACTCTGTGGTGCTCTTACTAACATTCTCTGTCATCTTCCACCCGTGATATAGATCTCCTCTTATAAGCTTGGGCATTAGAGCTCTGGTGAGTGAGTTTTTGCAAAAGAATACATCTTTATCCAACTTAAATAGGGGAGGGAAGGCCATCAGAAACAGACATCAGACTTGGACAAAAGCTACATGAAGCAGTTTTCCGCCCCCGACCCCCCAGGTCTTCATATTATTTTTTCTTGCATTGAGTAAGAAAGAACAGAGAATAAAATCTTCTATAGTCTGTGATTACATTCCCTTTAATTGAGACTGATTGTCAAAAAGGGGTGCTGGATTTTATCGAAAGCTTTTTCCACGTCTAATGATATAATCATGTGGTTTTTGTCTTTATATCTGTTGATGTACTTAATTACGTTTATGGTCTTGCAGATGTTGAACCAGCCCTGCATCCCGGGGAAGAAGCCTACTCGGTCATGGTGGATGAGAGACTGATTGCCAATGTTACTCTAAAACACTGGGCCATTAAAGTGCATGAGTTTAGGAGTAGAATTAAGGAGTTATAGAAGTCATTCATTCATTCATTTATTCAACATTCTGTATGTACCCTGTATTATGTATTTTAAAACATTATTATAAAAGCACGAATGAAATGTTTCTACATCCTCCAATTCTGTTTCTTCTAAAAGTCATTTGAATAAAATATAACATTTTCCTAGAATGGTTGAAGGAGTTCATTTTTGCCAATACACACTTAGATGCACAGGGAGTATGTTCACACAATGCTCTCTCTACTTTCGTTGCCTGCACAGTTAAGCCTGATCAGTTCTCAGTGTGTCATCTTGTCCTTGTGACAGGAAATATGACTAGAGTGCTGAAAGGTTTTTAATTATGCTCATGGTTGCCTCAAATAATGATAGCCTACTTGTGGGCACATGTCTTAGAGGAGAATCATAGTCTGTGCTTTGTGCATCAGACAGATGCCTTCATTTCCTTTGCCTTTTGCTTGAACCAGAAAAATGGCTTAGAGAAATTCATGCATACTTCCCCGCCATCCCCACCCAGGAATCGTGAAGCTGACGCATGGCATATAAGTCAGCGTGAGGTGAATTTCCATATCATTGGTATCTTTGATACTCCAGACTCAGAATGAAAAGGGGGTGAGTGGAAGGAGGGGAAAGGTAGGCAGGAATGAGTAGATGACCCTGTCAGGAAAATGCTGCAGATTCCACTCTCGAAAATTTTCTCCACTTGATGTTTCTATTTCCTTTAGAACTGATGATTCTACTTTTGGGGAGTGGAGATGGGAAGAGGAGGGTGAGGTAGGGGAAATGATATGTGTGTGCATGTCGAGTCTTTTAAAAACTTTCCCCCAAATGGTCTCTGCAAATCTCATTGGTCACCCTTTCCTGCCATTCAATTTGCCCAGATGTATTTATTTTCTGAATGTTGCAAAGCCATTTGGCACCTCATCCCCAGAACAGTGTGATATTGACTGATTCTAGCACATCCCTGTTGGCAGATAAAAATCAGGAAGACTTTGAAAAACAGTGGTCATTTAATTTTGCTGTATTATAATGCATAATTTTGTAGGCCTTTTTAGCTGACTCTGAAGTCGAGATCTTTTTACACAATTAAATCTAGTTGTTATGAATTCATGCCAATGAAAAAGACAGAGATGGGTTTTCAATACCTGGAGGAAACACGAAGTCATTTCATGAACTGATGCCTCGGAGCCCTCTAGCCTAGAAAAAGATCTATAAAAACAGATCATCTTCATTGTTTTAGCAAACTGAACGAAATCTATAGCAACTAACCTACCAGGCAGTATTGTCTGAATGACAGTCGAACAGACAGTGGGGATAATTGTTTCCAACTTAGATCTTTATTTAATAAAGACTTAGGCAAAGTATACATTTTTAAGTGATGATAAAGTGAAGTAGTGAGGATACAATCATACTTTCAGTAGAATTAATGAATTGATATCATTTCATGGCAGGGAAGGAGGGGAAGGTCGGGGGAAATAATAGACTCATGGAATTTGAGGGTGTTATGAATTCAGAAAACAAATGTTTTCCCCTTCTGATGGGCCCTCCATGGACAATTCTTGGAACTTGGCCCACAGAAATTCTGCCCAGCCACAGGCCCCTCTCCTCCCCAGCAGCAGCAAGACACCGCCGGGGCAAGAGCTTGGCGCCTTCTCCTCAGGCTCTAATTCATGCCTGCAGAATAACAATCTGCTCTGGGTGCACCAAGCACAATGCAGGCCCTCTAAGCTGCCACTCATCCAGGGCTTGCTAACACTCCCGGCCCTTGTTTCTGATTCTTGGCATTGTTGGGACAGGGAGTGTGGGGAGAGTCGCACACTTCCATGCTGGGAAAGGCAGGGCCCCTGGCGGCCCAGCGAGTCATCAGACGGCTCCGGCAAGAGCAGCAGCCAGATGAGCTAGAGGGCAGCTCACACCTCTTGGCAAACTTGCCAAACAATCAGGGATTTGGGAATTGTGGTTCCAAAAAGTCTGGTCTCTTTTGGAATAAGACTGAAGCATGAGTTTGAGTTGGGGACCAGGGATCCCTCCACCCACAAAACAAAACAAAACAAAACAAAACTCATTAAAAATTCTTTGGGCATGGCAGATTGCTACAAAGTCTGATTGAAGCCCCGATGTCTTTCTAATACCCTTCAAAGACAGGGCTGACAAATTCCCAAGCAGCCATCAAATCGCATGATCTTTGCCTGATTGGATAAGAAGTGATGCTAGCAATAGTGATGGATTGAGCATTATGATAGGCAGACAGATGCCATGAATATTGGAAGCAACAAGCTTATTGCTAATCTTTACACTGTAGGCAAAAGAAGTAACATGTCAAAAACATTACAGAATGCTTTCGTTACGGGGGAGGGGCGCAAAACATTCTTAAGCTGATTGTGTGGCGACCCATCAAAGATAAACCTTAAAGTCTGTTGTAAAGCAAAAATTGGTGCTGATTCTCAGCCAATTTAAAGGGTGAAAGGAGCTGTGAGACTATTTTATGATTGAAAAAAATGATAACTTCTTCTTTTTGAGTACTAGGTTCCAGGAATTTTAAAGACATTGGCTAATTTAAGTCTAATGGCAGCCTTGTCAGATAGGTACTGTTATTCCCAATTTGTATACAACTGAGGATTCTGAGCCTCAGGGCGTTAAAAAGCTCTGTCTGACCCCAAAGACAGAGATCTTAGATTCACTGTATTAATCCCCCTTTCTGGGGCTGAAGGAAGACACAAACCTAGGGACATGAAACAGATTTGTTTTGTAAAGAGCACCATTTTTCGGCTGGGCGCAGTGACTCATGCCTGTAATGCCAGCACTTTGGGAGGCCAAGGCAGGAGGACTGCTTGAACTCAGGAGAATTCAAGACATGCCTAGGCAACATAGAGAAGCCTCGCCTCTACAAAAATTTAAAAATTGGCCAGGAGTGGTGGCATACACCTGTAGTTCCAGCAACTTAGGAGGGAGGCTGAGGTGGGAGCATCACTTGAGCCCAGGAGGTCAAGGCTGCAGTGAGCTGTGATCATGCCACTGCACTCCAGCCTGGGCAACAAAGTGAGACCCTGACTCAACAAACAAACAAACAAAAAAAGAGTTACTATTTTCCTTTATTTTGGATAGAGCTTTATCTTAAAGAAGTAACCATGGCTTCTCTTTGCAGACAAGACACAACAACATCCAATATTAAGAAAAATGGAGCGTTTCCATTTCTGATGAATGAATCAAAACTGGACTAAAAAAATCTAGCCTTTGTGACTGTTCTTTGTCTCCTCCTTGGCTAAGAATGGCTGGACACACTAAGTGTCAATACTCACTTGACCTGGCACACAACTTGACATGAGTCACTAGAAGGATTTGAAACTTAGAATGGAGAAATAGCCATTGCTGTTAGGTTGCTACAGCTACAAATATTCAGGTGTCAGTTCTTGTGTTCCTGTATGTAACGTCATTCATCTATTTGTTAATTCATCCAATAAATATTCTAATCTACTCACTTAAATACAACATATTGGGTAAAAAGTTCAATTAGTAAAAAAAATAAACAGTGAAGAACAAGGTTCTCACCTCAATTCCCCATTTTATCTGCTTAGGAATACAATTACTGTTAGCAATTTCTTGGGGATCCTTCTAGAGGTATTCTAGGCATAAATGTACCTATTCCTTGGTTTTCATAACTGTTGTTGCATCCCTGCAATAACCTGGGTAGTCTGGGTGCTGGTTCATATAAAGTGACTACAAAGGCTTGGGCTCTGCCTCTGAAGAGGAAATACACACATAAACCGATATGATTGTATTTATGGATGTACTTATGGGGGGGAGTCTGAGTAGATCAGGATTGAAATAGCAATGTATCTGATCAACTGTCACAAGTAATTGCTGTTACTAATAGTCAAGTGCTAGCATTTGCAAATTATTTTTAAAAACAGATGAAAACTTCATACTAGCTGGATCATCACAGAAACAAAAATCGAATACTGCATGTTCTCATCATAAGCAGGCCCTGATCACTGGTCAGATGAGCACAAAGGTGGGAACAACAGTTGCTGGACACTGGAAAAGGAGGGGAGGAGGGAAGAAGGGAAGGAGGGAGGAGGGAGGAGGGATAAGAGACACACAACCACACACTGGGTACCTGGTTCACTATCAGGGGAAAAGAGAGCCTGCTAGAAATCCAAACCTCATCTGCGGGCAATTTACTTATGTAGTAGATCCTCACATGTATCCTGCAACTCAAGAAAATAAAATAAAGTATAGAAAATTTATTTCTGTGGTAATCACCCTCCCTTGCAATCTAAGTTGCTTTTGTCAGTGAGAGAAAAAAATGAAGAGATCAAGTTGGTTCACTGAGAATTGTACACAACCCTGGGCATGCCCATGGTGGTTCTCTTGTGAATGTGATCTGGTGCACATTCAAAAGAGCTGAAAATTTCACACGTTCAGGGTGTGCAAGAGGGGCATAATTTCTTCATTTTCTGGGGATGGGGGTGGGGGGGGTCAGTGGAAAGCTTTCCCTAAATAGTATATGCTGCCTATTTATTTGGGTTGTTGGTCTCCTAGTGCCTGGTTTCAAAATATCCATATTTAAAATGGAAGGGGAGTCAGGAAGAAGCAAGCTTCCCATCTGGATTGAATACAGTTTGGGACAGTAGTTTGTGCACGGTGAGGCAGATAACACTCTGCAGATTTAGTAGAAAGCTGAATCTGATGCATGTGGATGCCAGCTACCGGTGGAAGGCTTGGAGCAAATCCTTTCAATGCAGCTCGGATTTATGGGAACTTCTCAGGAGCCTGTAGGCTTTGAAGAGGAAGGTACAACGGTGATCTGGTTCACAAAGAGTTCATGTTTACTTCAGTTCACCTGGATTCTCACCCCCTATTGACTTTTACTTCCAGTGTGCTTGTAAAGCAACTCCAGACTCCTTGCAACCTCTGCTCAAGGCCTGATAAGGAGTTAAAGAGAGAAAATAAAAAATGGCATAAATAAGTTTCACATGATTTCCAGTCCAAGCTACAAGCTGGCTCTGGCTCGCTCAATCAGCCAGGGGCAGCAAACGTTTTACAAACTTCAGTGACCCTTGCGGAAAGCCTGGTCTACATCCTGCCTTCAGCAGAAAACCCAGAACCGGTTAGATGTGCCCTATTTCAGTTTCTATGGCAGCTTGCCTTGCACACGTCCTAGGAGAGAATGTGGCCGAAGTACATTTTCCTCTTGATCTTCCAAATGTGCCCCTCTGAGGGGCAAGAGGGTTTGCTGTTATTATGACACACAAGGCAAAAAATGTATCTTGGAATGAAGCACAGCTGAATTGCTGAGGGCAGGACTATAAAATACAATCTTTCCCAAGTATTTCTTCCTTAGGAACTCAAATGGCAGCTCAGCTTGACAGCAGGGGCTCTATGCTGACTTAAGTTTTCATATCATGTCAGAAAAAATATAAATATAATTCTCCTCCCTTGCAAAAAAACCACATACACACAATAATCTAAATTTGTACAGCTAATCATATTTCAGTCAAAAAATGCTGAAATCTATCATTTCTCTTTTAAACGTAATTAGCACAATACTATGATCCAGAGTACAGGGTTTGAGAAGGTTTTTTTTTCTTCCTTCCTTCTTTTCTTCCTTTTTCCTTTCTTCTTAAAAGTAATATTGAAGCAGAACTAGATCTGAGTGAAATCTTGCCTTTTCACCTAGTTTCCTTCCCTAGCTGAGTTAAACAAAGCACCAAAAGAGTACATTTCTCAAGTATCTTATGAGATCCTGTCGATTTGTTTCTTTCCCTTGCTTTGAACATGATCCCCGAAGAGATAAAATTACTTGCATCAATTCTTACAGAAAAGCAGCCAAGGTTTTATTAAAAACATTGTCCTTCGTACTCTTGCATATTTTTTCTCTCTAATATGGAAGGATATCAAATGCAAAAGAAATACAAATGTATGATACTGTCACTTTCATCTTTGCTCAATTTCCAAAATCTTCCAACCCGTTGCCTTAATTTTCTTTATTAAATTTTGAAGTTGAGCAAGTGGAATGCTGCATTTGAATTTTGAGGGCATGAGGGGCTTTGGTGAAGGACTCGGCATTGTGTCATTCCTTTGATTCTTCTCATCCTGTATTGGGACTGGCAAAATATTTTTATGCCTTGGGGAACATGTTCAGACTCACTGTTTTCTTATAGAACTCAGAATTCTGGAAACTCATGTTCCTAGATGTCACTAGATTCTTTAATATTTAAGAAAAAAAGATTTAAAAGTTCAGGATTTCCCATCAAATGCATGTAATGTATTATAGAGTATTTTTTAGAAGAGTCCTCTGAAATACACATGAAAAATAATTTGATGATAAAAACTAATTTAGTGGAAGATAGGTGATGATCTGAGTTCCTTTCTTTTCTTTTTAAAATTCCCAGCCTAATTTTGTTCACTAAAACATGTCCCTGTCAAAATCTACCTCTAAAAGCCACAGTGATGAAAATAGGGGCAAAAATGGTAGCAAGATGCTTGTGATAATTGTTACAAAATTTTATGTTTTTTTAAAGACTAAAATGAAATACTCCAAAAGAAAAGCCTAGAATATACATATAATTTTTCTTCCTCTGTTTTCATTCTTTCTGTAATTTGGGATAATTACTTTTCTAACAGCAGCAATAACAGAAAGACCAATCATACACAGTCTTTATATTTTTAGTAGGTCTGATTTATGCAGGACCATGTTGTACTTGGAGATACAGACCTCTGACTTTTTTTTTTTTTTTACACTAAACTCGAAATAGCTTATCAGAAACTGTAATTGTGTCAGATAAAAATCTCAGCCCTAAAAGAAAAAATATTGGAGCAGTACAGTACGTGCTGGGATAAACATCTTGAAACCAAATGAATAATGAGATTATTAATTCAATGACGAACACACCTGAGTTTTGATAAGTATGACCCAACAGCATATGGTGAAATCCTGGATCCACAAAGAGTGTCTCATCTTTACTAAACTCTCCGGAATGAGCATGTAGTTCCTATAAAGCAAGGTGCAATAAATCAGGGGAAAGCTGAAGGTCCCGTCAGACCTGTTTGCATTCCTTTCCCCTCAGTGATTCCTTAGTTCAAGAGGGTTCATCTTTTGGGAATGTTTTAACACCCTTTGGAAACAGTGCCAAAGTCCAGGTCTTTGACAGCTTGATAAAACCTTATTTTATTCAGAGATGGAAAAAAGATGTGCCTCTGGGAGGGGCTAAGTTATCAAAGGCAATGCCATGTAGCAGAAGTAAGTTATCCAGCAGATTTCGGGGAGATGAGAGCCCCTTTGAACTTGCTGGGAAGTTTAACAGCAAGAGTGCAGATTCCTGGGAGAGGATCTTCTACTAAAAGAAGAGAAAGAACTAGTAAGTTGCTTTCCAGCTGGACAAAAGGCAGGAGACAGAATCTATCCGCCTGCAGAATTCATGTTTAATTCTTGCACCGGGGGAGGGAGGGAATACAGAGAAATGAATGGGACGATGTTGAAAGCAGATACTCAATTAAGAAGTTGGGCAGATTCATTTTCCTTTAGCATTATGGACCAGAATTAAAAATATCAATTTGAACAGGGAATTAATTGGACTTGATAGGGTGACAAGTCATAAGCCACTAGGGCATCTGGTGATTTACTGATGCCAAGGCCAACTCTCTTCCTGGAGACTCTCTTTGAAGTCAGGAGATGTTGGGAACACAGGGGTAAAGGGAGTAGTGGGAATTAGGGTAAGAGCGGACTTTGTAATGGTATAATTTCTCCAAAACATTTATTACTTTTTTCCTACTCATTCATTCAGCAAATACTTCATAATCTTCTCTCTGTGGTGGGCATTCTTCTGGTATTTGAAATTCAAAGAGGAATATAGGAGAATTCCTACTCTTGAAGAGTCTGGAGGTAATTTCAAACACTGACCAACTTTCTATTCCTAGTCTTTTTTTTTTTTGACTTGGGGGTCTCACTCTGTCACCCTAGCTAGAGTGCTAGTGGCATGATCACGGCTCATCGTAGCCTTGACCTTCTGGGCTCAGGTGATCTTTTCACCTCAGCCTCCCGAGTAGCTGAGACTGCAGGTATATGCCACTACGCCTGGCTAATTTTTTGATTTTTGTAAAGACGAGGTCTTGCTATATTGTCTAGGCTGGTCTTAAACTCCTGGGCTCAGACAATCCTCTCGTCTTGGCTTCCCAAAGTATTAGAATTACAGGTGTGAGCCACCATGCAAGGCCCCTATCATTAGGAAGAACAGACCTGAGGATGCATTGGCCCATATTTCTTTAATCTTATGTCTCTAATTTCAAGACACCTCAAATATCATATAATTTTGGTCTTTTTAGTAAAGGCAATTCATTAAATATAAATATATAAAAGATGTCATTTGTAAGGCTATTTTGCTTTAAATAAATTTATTCATTAGAAAAAAAAATCCCCCAGGTCAGATAGAACTTCTATTCTGATTGCAGTTTTTTGTTTTTGTTTTTTTTGAGTTGGAGTCTCACTCAGTCGCCCAGGCTGGAGTGCATTGGCACACTCATCACCATCCCAGTGTCGACTTGTTGGGCTCTAGCGATCCTTCTGCCTCAGCTTTCCAAGTAGCCGGAACTACAGGCGTGCGCTACCATGCCCGGCTAATTTTTTTATTTATTGTGGAGATGAGGTCTTGAATTTTAGAAAATGCAGGGGACAGCCTTATGGAAATTGGAATGGGCAATCAATTCCTGATCAAAGAAGTTGCCCAGGCTGGTCTCAAACCCATGGACTCAGGCAATCCTCTCACCTCAGTCTTTTTTTTAAAATATGGCTTCTATATTGATTCATGAGCTTCCTTTTCTACATGTGTAATCCATGGCTAGTATTAGAAAGACATATTACCTGTTGGGGGGGATAGATTATTTTTTATCAATTAGACATCTGGCTAGTCTGAAAACAACTACTACAGAGGTTTTTTTTCCAATACATTTTTGCCTATAAAAGCATCAATTGGCAGTCACACAACCAAAGTATAAAGGTTTGTTAAAAGAAAAATAAACTGTTTTTGCCTATCTAATCTTTTCTGAAGGAAGGAGAATAAAATCCTGTCACTTTCCAAGATGTGAAGGCAATTTTTTTTTAAGATGTGGGGTACAATTCAGGGTTACATATACAAATGTTCATTACGCAGGTACCCTTGTTGATGAGGTGGGTCCCTCCCTCCCTGGCAGTTTCCCTCACTTGCTGATCCCACCCCTCCCACCCCTGGTAGTTCCCCACTACTGCCAATACCTTTCTTATAGTATTATGATAATTGTTCAAGTCCACTTATGAGTGAGATCATATGGTACTCTGTTCTTTGTTTCTGTGATAGATCACTGAGTATAATCGACTGTAAATCCATCCAAGTTGCTGCGAAGTTCATATGTTTGTCCTTCTTTGTGGCTGCATAATATTCCATTGTATATATGTACCACATTTTTTAAATCCAGTCCAGCTTTGATGGGCAGTATGGCTGGTTCCATGTTTTTGTTATTGTGAATAGAGCTGCAATGAACATGCATGTGCAGGTATCTTTTTGGTAGAATGACTTGAGTTCCACTGGGTATATTACCAATAGGGTGATTGCTGGATCATATGGAAGATCAATTTCTAGTTTTTTTAGAAATCGCCACACTGTCTTCCAAAGAGGCTGCACTAGTTTGCATTCCCACCAGCAGTATAGAAGTGTTCCTTTTTCTCTGCATCCTCACCAGCATCTGTTGTTGTTTGCTTTATTAATGATGGCCATTCTTACTGGGGTTCAGTGGTATCTCAATGTGGTTTTGATTTGCATTTCTCTGATGATTAGTGAGGCTGAGCACTATTTCGTGTGTCTGTTGGCTGCCCATATATCTTCTTTTGAGAAGTATCTATTCATGTCTTTTGCTCACTTTTTTTTTTTGAGTTGGAGTCTCACTCTGTTGCTCAGGCTGGAGTGCAGTGGCACGGTTGCACACTCACGGTCACCCCAGTGTCGACCTAATGGGCTCTGGCAATCCTTCAGTATCAGCCTTTCAAGTAGCTGGAACTACCATACTACCACACCTGGCTAATTATTTATTGTAGAGACAGGTATCGCCAAGTTGCCCAGGTTAGTCTCGAACCCGTGGGCTCAGGTAATACACTCGCTTCAGCCTCCCAAAGTGCTGGGATTACAGGCTGAGACACTGAGCCCGGCCTGCCCACTTTTTAATGGGGTTGTTTTTTTTTCCCTTCGCCACATTTGAGTTCCCTGTAGATCCTAGATGTTAGGCCTTTGTCAGATATACAGTTGGCAAATATTTTTACCCATTCTGTGGGCTGTCTCCCTGCTCTCTTGATGGTTTCTTTAGCTTTGCAGAAGCTCGTCAGTTTGATGAGGTCCCACTTATCTATCTTATTTCTTTCTTTTTTTTTTTTTTTTTTGAGTTGGAGTCTCACTCTGTTGCCCAGACTGGAATGCAGTGGCTGCTCCCGGCCACTGCAGCCTCGACCTGCTGGGGTCCAGCAATCCTTCCACCTCAGCCTTCCAAATAGCTGGAACTACAGGTGTGCGCTACCATGCCCGGCTAATTTTTTTTTTTTTTTTTTTGATTTATTGTAGAGATGAAGTCTTGCCAAGTTGCCCAGGCGGGTCTCGAACCCGTGGGCTCAGGCAATCCACTCAGCTCAGCCTCCCAAAGGCGCGGGATTACAGGCTGAGCCACTGAGCCCGGCGTCTATCTTATTTCTTATGGTATGGGCACTTAGGGTTTTGATCAGGAATTGGTTGCCCATTCCAATTTCTATAAGGCTGTCTTCTTCATTTTCTAAGATTCTTATAGTTTGAGGTTTTGCGTTTAGGTCTTTGATCCATTTAGAGTTGATTTTTGTGTATGGTGATAGGTAGGGGGTCCTGTTTCAATCTTCTGCATGTGATCAGCCAGTTTCCCCAGCACCATTTAATAAATAGGTTCTCCTTGCAAAACCAATTATTAGTGTAAAAAGTCACATTACACTCATAACCTATAATATATTAAGTTTTTAGAAGAGCCACTTCTGATCATTCAGAATATAAAATGGGATTCAAGTACTTATTTCACTGACAGACTTAAATGACTTTGACTAACAATCTCAATATTTCTTGCTTTATGGAAAATTTTTAGTTTCCCAAAGATCCCATGGGGATTGAACTTGATGATTTTTAATGACCTCTAATGATATTTATGCCCTGTGTATTACCCTCCCACACTGTATCAGGATTATTCTGTGTGACAAAAGAATATGGCACACATGATGGTGTGTTGTGTTGGGAGCCGGCCACGACTCGGGGTCAATGGCCCTTCCTGATCCCTAGCGCTCAGTGGGCCCCTGTGGCCGGCTCCCAACAGTGTTGTTTCCTAGGCTAGATCATAAAAGACTTTGTGGTCTCTCTCTCTCTTTCTCTCTCGTGCACACACTCACACACACACACACACACACACACACACACACACACACGCACACACACACACACACACACACTGTCCCATCTGGGGAAGCCAACTACTATGTTGTAAAGACACTTAGGTAGCCCTGTGGAGAGGCTCATATGATAAAACACGGAGGACTTCTGCAAACAGCTATTTAAATGACCCATCTTGGAAGTAGATCTTCCAGCCCCAGATGAACCTTCAGATGACTGCAGCCCCTGTCAACAACTTGACTGCAATGTCATTAAAGACCCTAGCCCGAAATACTTAGCTAAGTCACTCCCAGATTTCTAACCTGCAGAAACTGTGAGAAATAATACATGTTTATTGGGTTAAGCTGCTAAGGTTTGGGGTATTTTGTGATGCAGCAATAGATAAAAAACATAAAGGCCCTTTCAAAAATTAGATGAATGGTTTCTCTGATTTTCATATCACACTGGTAATATCTGCCATGTGAAATATTCTTACTGGAAGCCCTGGGAAGTTTTAAATTTTTCTAGATTCTTGCACATTGCATGCATGAATACAAATTCCTGTATCATGCATATATAAAAAGTTAATACATATTTTAAAGCATTTAAAAAATTTATTTTCCATTTTAAAGATAATACCTGCTTAATAAAGAAAATATGAGAGAAAAAAAATTTTTTTTAATTGCCCATAAGTCTAACACCCAAAGACAACTGCTATTAACATTTGAGTGTACTTTCCTATATTTTCTTTTAGGATATTAAAAACATTGTTGTGATTGTACATTTTCTTTAATAACAAAGCCAAATAATGTGCCTTGCTTATCCTTGTCATTTCAGCTCCTTGCCCAGAGAGACAGGTTCTGAGGGAAATCAGACTCAACGGTGTCCTCAGTGTGCAGAAGTCTCGTGAGAGTGTTGTGTGGTGAGAGTCAGGCCCTGGCAGGGAGTGATCAGTGCCTGGGGGTGCCAGACACATGGAAGATGATTGATATCAACTAGCAGTTACCCTCTGTGCATATTCTTTTTATTTTTAGTATCAACATGCGTGTGAAGGGCCACCTCCTGCCCACCAATAATTCCTATTTATGTCCACAAACTTCTTAAGGGAATCAACGCTCCATAATTCTCTATACCTCTTCAAGTAGGGCTGCAGTGCTGGCTCAGTGTAAGTATCAGGACCCTTTCCAAGGCCTCAAGAGAGGTTCTACAATGTGTTCACATGGTCCTAAATGTCTGCAAAATTTGCAAAAGTAAGAAACTTTGATTGGTTAGAACCATCACATCTTTCTACTCTTCCCCACCCCATATTTTCCATTATGTTGTGTGGCATTTGGTGGTCATGTGAAGGTATTTTATTTTCATAATTTTGTATTCTTTTTCTTAACAGAGCCTGAAAAAATTGTGTAAGTTCCAGGACCTAAAAACCCGCATATACCTCTTGGCCTCTGAATTGTTTAAACAGCTTTTTCAATTGCTTTGTACTGTGAACATAATTTATTTATTATTTGCCGGTTGTATTTTTTAAGTCAGTGGGAATTTCAGAGCCTTGAGACTTAACAGAATGAGAAGATTTCTAATGAGCTCGATGTGTTCTAAATGGTTTTATGTAATTCCCAGGTTTGTTTCATCAGAACCCACAGGATCTCAAGAGGAGTTTCTCTTTGGGCTCTCCGAACCCCATTTATTGACTCCATGGATACTCTGCAGAAAATGGCTCTCTCTTCAGTTGTCCACCATGACTCCTCAATTAAGAAAGAACCAAATAAATTTAACCCACTCACCTTAACACCTTTAAACAAAAAAGAATACAAGATGTAGAATACCAGACTCTATAAAAGACTTTGCTACTCTCCAATGCTGATCAGAGGAATTCCTTCCTCTTTTAAAGAACTTATTGAAATTTTAAAATCACATCAACGCCTGCTATGAGGCAGCCTTGGAGATGTGCTCTTCTGGTGTCTCTTTAAGAGAACTTGCTGTGGGGCACTGACAGAATGATAATCCCAGCTGCCACACCTCTGGAACCACAGCAGCATTCACCTAAATTACATCCCTGGGGGCTGCTTGCAGCTAATGACTGAACACAGTGCAGGTCCTAGGGTACAAGTCTGGCCTATCCCGCCTGACACAGGACCCCTCTCATGGGCAATTTTTGCTGGACACTTCCAGCCTGGCAAGTCTTTGTCAGAGCCACTCTGGGTTCTGAGGTTCCTCCTCGCCAATTCTTCCTTGCCTTTCTCTCTTTGCCGGTGGCAGACCTGATCTGGTCTGACCTCTCTCCCCATTACTCCTGCTCCCTTCTCCCTTATCTTTCTCAGGCTTCCCCCGTCAGTCTGTTACATATCAAATCCCATCTTAGTATCTGCCTCCCTGAGCATCTGAACTGACATGCGTGCACAGTGTTAAAAACGAGCTAAGCCGGGTGCAGTGGCTCACGCCTGTAATCCCAGCTCTTTGGGAGGCTGAGGTGAGAGGGTTGCCTGGGCCCAGGGGTTTGAGACCAGCCCGGGCAACTTGGCAAGACCTCATCTCTACAATAAATCAGAAAAAATGAGCCAGGTGTGGTGGCGGGCACCTGTAGTTCCAGCTACTTGGAAGGCTAAGGCGGAAGGATCGTCTGAGCCAGCAGGTTGAGGCTGTGGTGGTGGTGATTGAGCCACTGCACTCCAGCCTGGATGACAGAGTGAGACTGCGACTCAAAACAAAACAAAACAACCCAAAACTCACTAATCAAGAAGTACTTACATTAAGAAGCAATAGATGCTGGCCTCTCCTCTCCATTCTCCCCTTCCCTACATTCCCTCACATGGGGAAGCACTTTTGACAGTTTCTTGTTATAGCTATTTGGCAGTTACTTCCATGTCTATAGAATAATAAGTTTATGCTCTATTGCTTATTACTTCTTTGAGATGTAGTTATATATGTTTGTTATATGTATAAATAAACATGTGCAATTATTTGTTTTTTATTATTATTTATTGCCATAATATGTTTATGGCATATCTTTCTTTTTCTTATTTAACCAATGAGGTTTAACTGACATACAATAAACTGCTTACAGTTAATGTGAACAATTTGATGAACTTTGATGAACTTTATATACACCATGAAACTATCATCACAATCAAGTTAGTGAGCATATCCATCACCTCTGAACATTGGCTCGTGTCCTCTTATGACACCCTTTTCCACCTCTCTTCACACTCCCTGATCTGTTTTCTGTCACTAGTTTTCATTTTTCTAGAATTTTATATAAATAAAAGCTTGCAGTATATATCTTTTTTTCTGACTTCTTTCACTCAGCATAATTTGAGATTCATCCATGTAGTCACATGTATCTATAGTTTATTCTTTTTTGTTGCTGACTAGTATATTTCATTGAATAGATATTGCATAATTTATTTATTTGTTCATTTTTTGGTGACTATTAGGGTTGTTTCCAGATTGGAGCTATCACAAATGAAGTTGTTATGAATATTTGAATACAAGTGCTTGTATGAATCTATATTTTCACTTCTCTTTCCTTTCTCAGTGACTGTTGTTCTCTATTGCCTGATGTCCAATGACTTCAGTGTTGTTGTTTCATATAATCTGGTGTTTTAGTTATTTCAGGCAGAATGGTAAGTCTGATCTTTCTAACTCCACTTGACTGGAAGTGGAATTCTTGCATGCCTCTTTAAGTTACCATAATCTGTGATATAATACCATTTATAAAGAAGTTCAAACGATATAATACCATTTCATGTGTACTTTACGAGCCCCAGGTATATCTTTCTTCCCTCTCAGCCTTTGTGCTAGGGTTGTTCTACATTTTTCTTTAAACTGTTATAAACCCTTCAATACATTAGTATTTTTCTGTTTCTTCGTTTAACAATTTTCGATGTTATCTGCTGATTTCTCTGATGATGGATATGGATGTAGCTCATTTGTCTTTCATCTTCCAAACCTGGCCTTCCTTTCCTCCACTTCCCCATAAAATTATAGCCGGGTGCGTTGGCTCAAGTCTGTAATCCCAGTACTTTGGAAGGCCGAAGTGAGAGGATTGCCTGAGTCCAGGGGTTTGAGACCAGTCTGGGCAATTTGGTGAGACCTCGTCTCTACAATACATAAAAAAAATTAGCTGAGCGTGATGGCATGTGCCTGTAGTTCCAGCTACTTGGAAGGTTGAGGCGGAAGGATCACCTGAGCCCAGCAGGTCGAGGCTGTGGTGGCCATGAGCATGCCATTGCACTCCAGCCTGGGTGACAGAGTGAGACTTCAACTCAAAAAAAAAAAAAAAAAAATTATGACGCAAGTTTTAGATTCTTTCTATTAATTACCTTTGTAACTATATTAAAAAAACCTCTTATCCTTATTTCAAATTCTATCAGCTATTTGATAGTATCTCTTTTAAAAAAATTTTTTTTATTTCAATGACTTTTGTTTACATGAATGCATTGTATAGTTGCAAAGAAGTCTGGGCTGTACGTGTATCCTCCACCCTCACCTGTGCATGCTGTACTCAATAGGTGATTTTTCATCCCTACGATATCTCTTTTTTTTTTTTTTTTTTGAGTTGGAGTCTCATTCTGTCGCCCAGACTGGAGTGCAGTGGCCGCTCCCGGCCACTGCAGCCTCGACCTGCTGGGCTCCGGTGATCCTTCCACCTCAGCCTTCCAAGTAGCCGGAATTACAGGCATGCGCTACCACGCCCGGCTGATTTTTTGATTTATTGTAGAGATGAGGTCTCGCTGCCCAGGCGGGTCTCAAACCCGCGGGCTCAGGCAATCCACTCACCTCAGCCTCCCAAAGGCGGGGGATTACAGACTGAGCCACCGAGCCCGACTCCTACGATATCTCTTAATTCTTCACTTTGTGAGGTATAACTATGAAAGTCCAATCAAATGCTTAATTTTAACTTAAATTGTCAAGGAAGAAAAAAAAATGCATGAAACTTGTTCTGCAACCAAACCTAAATCTTTTTTTTTTTTTTGGCCTGAACTGTGAGTTGATTCTAAGAGTTGAAAATTGATCAATAGTGTTTATAACATTATGACTATGTGAAGATGGTTCACTGCTCAGCCACATAAGATGCTATGATTACAATCTCTTGTATCCTTTTTCTTAAAATTTTCTAATTGTTTCCTCCTCTCAATCCCCACCTCTTGAACTGTTGGCTTGTTTCCAACTTGATATTCTAACTACTTAAAGATAGTATCAAATCTGTGGATTCTTTCTGCTCACATACATTCTCTTCCCAGACACCTGCCTTTTAAAGCTCTTGTCCCACCAGCCCCAATCTGGAGTTTTGTTCTCTAGATTTGTTAAAAAAAAAAAAAAATTCACTCAGTGTCTTCCATTTTTCTCCTGTTTGGCTTAATTGTTTCTTGAACATCAAATTTTTCTCTTTTTTGGTTTACCTTCTTGTTTTTCAGAAACATACCCTTGAATTACTTTCATAGGAAGGGTATGAGAAAGGTAAACTTTCTGAGTTCCATGACTTAGAATAATTTTTTGCTACTCTCGAATTTTATTGATAATTTGGTTGCGTGTTGACTTATTTATTTGCAATCATTTTTCCCAAAGAATTTTGAAGACACTATTCCATTGCCAACATCCAGTATTGCTGAGGAGAAGTTTGATGCCAATCTGATTTTTTTTTAAATGACAGTTTTTTCTCTTTGAACATTTTTTGGGTTAAAAAAGCCCTTGCTATTATGAAATTTCACCTTTCTGTGGCAAGATAAGAATAATTTTTCATTAATTGTGGCTAGCATTATAGTATTTCTTCTTCTTTCTTTCTTCAGTCTACAGCCTCATGTCTTTCAGTTCTGATAAATTCTCTTTTTTATTATTTCTTTCTTTATATTCTCTACTCATTTTGCTTGTTCTCTCTGGTGCTTCTATTCTTTAGACATTAGTCTCCATAATTTATACATTATAATTTAACCTTTCACATTTTCAATATATCTGTATTTTCTACTTTCTTGGGGATTTTCTTGAGTCTATCTTTTAATCTGTTTATTGAAACTTTGCTTAAGCTATCATGTTTTTAATTTCTAAGAGCCCTTTTTAAAATTTTGGGTCATTCCTTTTTTATTACATCTCATTCTCGAATTATAACCTTAATATTTTTAAATTATCTCTGAAGATACTACTTATAATTAAAATATCATTTTCTAGTACATATGTTTAAAATGTGCATGTTTCTGGATATCTTGTGTGGACAATGAATGTGGATCTGTCTATGGATATAAATTTCTCAAGTTCTGGTATTTTAAAAATCTACTGAGACATTATTTTTCTTCGTAGAGTGCAACTTTGTGTAGAGTGTTCAAAATATGGTGTTCGCATGTTCAAAATATATAATTCCTTACTGAACTAAAACAGCTGCTGCACTGCATCAGCTTCAGTGAAAGTTGTTTTTCTCCTTTCAAAAATTTGGGAGGTCTTTTCTTTTTTATTATATAGTTATATCCTGCATGTCAGTTGATGATCTGAGGTCAAGGGACCATTATTGGAATAATGTATGACTAGAGCCAAATGGGGATACTTAGCAGCAGGGACAGAAAATCTTGCAAGCATTTAGAAACTGCTGCTTCCTCAGAGCGGTCTTGGGATGTAGGTGCAGTGGGAGGGGACGGAAAATGTCACTAATCTGGTAGTTGGTCTTCTCAGTATCTATCTTCCTTCAGACGGACTAAATGGGTGATCTGCATGGTTGTTTAGAGCTTTTAAAGTATATGCAAATTGACAAACTATGTACCAAAATATTAGCTATGCTAACTTCAGTTTCTTTCTTCTGTTAAATCTACCAATATTTAAAAAATTTCTATGCAAAACATGATTACTTGTATAATAAAGAAATAATTTCAGGCAACCCCTTCGGGTCCCCTCCCACTGTGGGAGCTTTTCTGTCCTCTCAATAAATCCTGCTTTCTCACTTAAAAAAGAAAGAAAGAAAGAAAGAAAGAAAGAAAGAAAATAATTTCTTTTAGAAGTGTATATATAAAAATTTCTTCTGGATCTTCATATACTGTATTGGGGGGGGCAACAAAAACCACAAATAAAACACAATAAAGTAAAAAATAAATTTTAATCCCAGAGCTGATGACTATACCTAAGATGAAAAGACTAAAATCCTGCAATGAAGAGGACCAAGTATATGATAGAGAAGAGAGAGGGGGAGGGGCAGGTGAGAATGTTGGTTGGGAGGATATAGGGAAGCAGGTGGGAGCAGAGAGAAGTGGCTTCAGATATACTCTTCGGACCTTCTTAAAGCTCACCAATGATGGAAGCATGGCTTAGGAAATAGTCTAGATTTGCAGAAGTAATATACATGAAATTGAACATCTGAACTTACAGTATTACTGTGGTGCATACTCATGAGCAAGGTTTTTGCCCTGGGATAATAATTCAGAAATAGGTTACACATGTGGTTGGATGGTATGTGCATCACTGAATGCCCATTTAAACAGGCAATGTTCAGATCACCCATACCACCCAAGCAGTCTCTGCTTTGAAGCGGGTTTTTGAGTGAAGACTGGCTTCTCCCTACTGAAGATCTATTCATTTTTAAAAATCAACAAATGCAATGAGACCTGTACTGAAATTTTTACTCAAAGGCCAGAATTTAAAATGCTGTCAGGATCGAAGGAATGCATAAACCACATCACCACAGAATTGCATTCATGCATGATCTAAGAGAGGGACTAAAAGTAAAATTTTGATGTACTCTCAAGAGAATAAGAGCAAAACATTGGAAGACAAAACTGGCTTTTGTATTCCCCCCTTTGTTAAAAGAAGGATAAATGTTATCCATCAGAGAGAGTCCTGTCTTTTTGTGTGGATCCTTACCATTCAGGAATTTGCATCTATGGGTATTGCTGGGATATATTTATGTTGATAAATCTTGTGCTTGGAATGACTCGTTGGGCTATATTTTAGTCTATTTGAGTCACACAATAATCAATTAGCCTCAGGGACTTATTTTAAAATTCTGTCTGGAGTCTATAAAAAGTCTTTGAAACTAGCTCCCAACTTTAAGACATCTCAATTTTCAGAACTGCAAAATTCAAACTACAATCTTTTATCATGTACAGGAAGTCCCCTACATATGAACCTCCAAAATGCAAACTTGCAAAGATGTGAATGTGTGTTCGTATTATTTGAGGCACAAGGCCCAAATGTAGAATAGTCCACAGTCATTCAGAATGCCCTCCAGTGCTACAGTATCATCTATGATGGGAAAAAAAGAACTACTACTCAGGCATCTCTGAATTGTTTTTTTCAAGAGGGTAGATGGAATTGAATCCAACAAGGAGCCAGAACCCATGCCATCAGCATCAAGCATGAGTGAAATTGCAGCTTGCCCTCTGTCTCCTGTTGCTGACAATCCTTCAGCTCTACTATCTACTAACCCCTCTCCCTCCTCCAGTCAGTAATGCTTCTGCCTGTTCACTCAATGTCAGTCCCTGTATGCCAGCTGTTGTACTGTACTATATTACTATACTTTTCAGGTACTGTACTGTAAGATTAAAAATATATTTTTTATTTTTTTGTGTGTTTGTTTTTTATGTATCATTTGTGTGAAAATCTATTACAGTACAGTACTATATAGCCAATTGTGTTAATTGGGTACCTAGGCTAACTTTGTTGGACTTATGAACAAATTGAACTTAGAAACACACTCTCGGAATTGAGCTTGTTTGTATGTAGGGAACTTATTGTAACTGATTTAATGATTATTGCTAAAATTAAATTAACAATAGCTGATAATAAATCCAACTGTGGTGTGTGATTCTCAATATATAACACAACCCTCCAACTGAGTCATGGCCAAGTTTATGATGAGTGCAATGACTTGCTATCTCTTGTCAGATTTTTTGGGGGTATTATCTGTGTTAGAAATGGTACTTTCATTTTTCTGTATTCTGAGAGCAAGAGTTGCAAACACCCCACTCTCTCCAACCACTTCTCCCAAACAAACACATATACTCAAATAGCATGATTTTTACCGCCTCTTTTTAAGGGTTTGCCATCTTGGTATAACAAGCTTTGCAAAAGTATAATAATACCAGCTACTGCTTTTGAGTACTTATTCTGTGCTAGGTACTGTTCCAAGTGCTTCACCAATAGTAACTCATTCAATCCTCATAGCAACTTGATCAGGTAATATGGTTGCTATGTGTTGAATTATAGCCCCCCAGAAATGTTGGACTCCTAACCTCTCTATAAATCGGAATGTGGCCGGGCACAGTGGCTCACGCCTATAATCGGAATGTGGCTCTGGCACTTTGGGAAGCTGAGGTGAAAGGATTGCCTGAGCCTATGGGTTTGAGACCAACCTGGGTAACTTGGCCAGACCTTATCTCTACAACAAATCAAAAAATTAGCTGGGCATGGTGGTGCACGCCTGTAGTTCCAGCTACTTGGAAGACTGAAGTGGAAGGATTGCCTGAGCCCAGCAGGAGGAGACTGCTGTGGCTGTAAGTGCACCACTGCACTCCAGCCTGGGTGACAGAGTGAGACTCTGACTCGAAAATAAATTAATAAATCAATAAATAAATCAGAATATGACCTTATTTGGAGCTAGAGCCTTCACAGAGGTAATCCATTTTAAATTAGGTCATATTGGATTAAGGTCAATAAGGGTAGACCTTAATCCAATACAACTCATGTACTTAGAAAAGGAGGAAATTTGGACTTTGGGACATACACACATAGAGAGAAGCCAGTGTGAAGAGACAGGGAGATGATGCCATCTACAAGCCAAGGAGAGAGGCCTGTACCTCACAACCCTCAGGAGGAAACAACCTTGCCTACACCTTGACTCAGATTTCTAGTCTCCTGAACTGTAAGTTAACATTTCTCCTGAGTCATTCAGTTTGTGATACCTTGTTACAGAAGCCCTGGCAAATAGATTCAATAGTACTATTATTGAATAGTTGAGGAGGCCGGGTGTGGTGGCTCAAGCCTATAAACCCAGCATATTGGGAGGCCGAGGTGAGGGGATTACCTGAGTCCATGGATTCGAGAACAACCTGGGCGACTTGACAAGACCTCAACTCTATAATAAATAAAAAAATTAGCTGGGTGTGGTAGCGCACACCTATAGTTCCGGATACTTGGAAAGCTGAGGTGGAAAGATAGCCTGAGTCCAGCAGGTCTTACGCTGAGGTGGCCGTGAGTGTGCCGCTGGGCGATGGAGTGAGACTCCAACTCAAAAAAAAAAAACAAACAAAAAAACAGTTGAGGAAACTGAGGGCAGAGCAGTTAAGCAATTTGCCCAAATTTATATGGCTAGTAAATGGAATAAGAACCCAGGTAGTCTGGCTCTAGAGTCTATGCTCCTAAATGGCAAAAATATTAAATATCTCTAAATTCAATTATTGTAGATAATGTCCTTGGTTCCAACTCTCCTTGCCAACCTCTTTCCATCCAGCACAGGGCACAATTATGATGAACCATTGATTAAGGGACACACATGATATAAAACAAAACAACAGCAAAATAACATAACAACAACACATCTAATAATATATTGAACATTAGCATTGAGCATTTATTATGAGTCAGGTGTTATACTAGGAGTTGATACTATGAAGATAAAATTATTCTGACCTCTGTTCAAAAGCTGACACCTCAGAGGGGAACACACTCCTTCCTTTGAATGAGAGCGTCCCACAGGGGTACTTAGAGAAGAGTTGAGTTGATTTTGCCTGGGAAGAGCAAATACCGCTATAGAACAAACCTAATATAGGTTTGGCTTTGACAAATGCAAAGAATTTGATAGGTGGCTAAAGAAAGTTCTGAAAATAGTTTCATTTGGGTGAATGTAGTTCGACATGTAGGTATTAGCAGTTCTAATTTTAAGAATATGAGAATGAAAAAGAAACACTGGAGCTTGAGGTAAGACTATTTCTATCAAATGAGAAAAGAGCTGTAGATTTTCCGCTAGTCACAGTTATACTGCAAAAGCTGTTGGCTTAAAGTTTAATAAGCCTGCATGACCTAATGAGGAAAGTCTTGAGAACCTTAATTGGATTCTCAGGGCAGTCGAATCTGCACCAGTTGAAACTGGGACCAGTGAGGGAGGTTGATTAAAGTCTCAGGATTATGATAATATTGAGCAGAGGTGGCCAACTTGCAGTCATTGGGATAGGTCTGAATCTTGGTCGTGTTTTGTTTGACCTTCACAGTATTAGATAACACTGAATCAGCAACTTTCTCACAATATTCAGAATTTTTGCCTTCTCTTAAAAAAAATCAAAAGATCTAGTAATACTGGGCCTGGATTCTTACAGGGGCATCCTTTATGTATTAGCGTTGGCTAATATGCAAAGATCTATTATTATGCTATCACAATAATAGCCCCAAGCATGTAATAAATCAACACAGGAAAGCTTTGTTTCTTACCCATGTCAAAATCCACATGACAATGTAATTTAAGCAGTTCTTTGCCAAGTGATCATCCAGGAAACTAGACTTCTACTTTATGACTTTGCATGGGTCACAAAATCTCATTGGGTATCTTTTCTACTCCAGTTGGAGAAAAAGAAAGAGTGGGAGATTTTTTATGGACCAGGTCTGGATGTAACACTCATTCTTAATATTCTACTGGCCTTAACTAATTGTAAGGAAAGCTAGGAAATATAATCTATCAGGAAGAAAGAAAATAGAGTTTGGTAAGCACATAGCAACCAAATATGTATTCTCCAGTTCACCATAGTTCCCACTCAGACTTTTTCATTAATTTATCTACCTAGTTTCTGTGGGCATTTGAATGTGTAATCCTCAATTTAGGTATGGGAGTTGCAGTGGCAATTAATCAAATTTGGAGCTAGACCTGTTTGGAAATTGCATGGCTACAGTGTTGCTTAAGATAACGATGCTTTAAGAGAGACCAAAACACAATGGCTTAAATGAGATACAATTTTATATCTTTCTCACTTAAAAGTCCAAGCCGACAGTGATCATAGAATATAGGACAGCTCTAATACATGAGATCATTCAGAAACTCAAGTTCCTTCTGTCCTATTTGACTCCTATTATTTGAGGTGTTCCTCTGGTCAGTGTGATTGAAGATGGATCAGCGTCACCATCAGTGGGGAAAAGGAAAGAGGAGGTGGAGGGCATGACCTGGAAGTTAATTTCATTCCTTCCTTCTAGTTCCATTCCATTAATCAAAATATGGTCATATGGCCCACAAATCTCCAAGGAAGCCTGACAAATGTGACCATTTCCTGGGTAGCCGTGTGCTCAGCTATAACCTGGAAAATTCAGTTACTAAGAGAAGAGTCAAGGGGGACAACTATCCCTAGGCCACAGCCACTTATTGTGTGACTTTGGAAAACTACTTAATCTCTCTGTACCCAAGTTTGTTTATTTGCAAGCAGCTGGTAATAATACCTTCCTATATGTGTGAGGAATGTGTTTGGCCACACGTAGCAAAAAGCTTACCTACAGTGGATTAATCAAATAAGGGTTCTGTTTTCTTATATGACAAGAGATCTGAAGGTTAGCTGTTGTTTATCAGATTGATGATGTTTGGGGATATATTTCAGTGAATTTTCTTTCTTTTTTTTTTGAGACAGCATCTCACTCTGTCACCCATGCTGGAGTGCAGTGACACACTGCTTACAGCCACTGCAGCCTCGACCACTGAGCTCAGGTGACCCTTCTACCTCAGCCTTCCAAGTAGCTGGAACTGTAGGCACTACCACGCCTGGCGAGGTTTTTTTTGATATGTTGTAAAGACAAGGTCTCACCAAGTTGCACAGGCTGGTCTCAAACCCCTGGGCTCAGGCAATCCTTTTGCCTCAGTCTCCCAAATTGCTGGGATTACAGGCATGAGCAACCATGCCTGGCCATATTTCAGTGAATTTTCTTTTGGCTTTCTCTCATGATTCCAAGACAATTGTTCAACCTCAACCATCAAATCCAAATTCAAGAAAAGAGGAAAAGGAAAAGGTGTATCACTTGCAACTTTGACGTTTATCTAGAAAAACAAACACCTTCTCAAACTGCCAGGCATTCAGTGAATTATAAATACATATTATCTGAAGAGTTATTAATGAATGAATGAGTTTTTAGATAACACATAATCATTGTGCATATTTATGGGATACAGAATGATATTTCAATATATACATATAATGTGCAATGATTAAATCAGAAAAATTAGCATATTTAGCACATATTAAAGATAGCTTTGACTGGGCTCGTTGGCTCAGCCTGTAATCCCAGCACTCTGAGAAGCCAAGGCGAGGGGATTGCCTGAGCCCGCAGGTTCAGGACCAGCCCAGGCAACTTGGCAAGACCTCCTTTCTACAATAAATTCAAAATTTGCCAGGCATGGCAGTGTGTGCCTGTAGTTCTGGCTACTAGGACGGCTGAGGTGGAAGGACGGCTGAGGTGCCAGAGCCCAGCAGGCTGACGCTGGGTCGGCCATAAGTGTGCCACTATACTCCAGCCTGGGTAACTAAGTGAGACTCCAACTCAAAAAAAAAAAAAAAAAAGATAGCTTTAACCATTCTGAATCTCAGTTTTCCCATCCATTATATGGGATGCTATAATGCCTAGCTCATGAAGCTGTTTGTGAGAATCAATGAAATAATATCATTGATATGTCTGGAACCCTGCCAGACGTGTGATAGGTAATCAATAAAGGGAAGGAATTATTAGTTGACATAGTAGAACTTTGACAGTGCTGTATTTGAATCCTGACTCCAATCCATGTGACTTTGAATAAGTTGCTTGTTTTCTTTGAATCTCTTTCCTCATCTTGATAGATGAGGATAATAATACTTTCTTTACAAGACTGTTGTGAAGATTAAGTGGATATATATATATATATAAAACATCTGGCTCATAGGAGCGATTCTTTCCATTTTTAAGCAGGAGTCACCCTGAATCTACTTGGGCTGTGTAGGAGATGCTGGGTGTATATTGCTGAGCTAGCTTCTCCCAGATACACACAGAAGGATGGTGCTGTGCAACCACAATGAGCAGAGCAAAAACACTAATAGGGAGACCCACACATATCAGGTCAGTAAAGGAAGCACAAGTCCAGAGGCCAGTTCTGCTCTCCCCGAAACCGAGACAGTGAGTCAGTTGAGTTTGAACAGGGCTCTGGTCACCTGCCCAGGCGGAAGGCCAGATCTTCCTCAATTGCTCTGATGACCTGAAGGTGACCAGCAACCTCTGACAGGGCCCTGCCAGTACTGCCCCGCCAGTCAGTTTTTAGAGCAACAGAGGGCACAGGGAAGCTCCCTGAAGGATGCCTTTTTCTGCAGGGTGGGTGAACAGCTATGATGGGGCAGGAGGTCATGCCAAGCAGATGTGACTGAGGTTGTCCTCATGAATTACTGGAAGGTTGGAGGTCATGACTGGGTATAAAGGCTTTTTTTCTTGTAAACAAATTTGGCCAACTAGAGGAATAGGGCCTTTCTACCCCATAACTCCTGGGAGGGGTTTGTTGGGAAAAGACACGCTGAGGAACAAGATTAAATAGTTCAGTGTTTACTTCAATCAGTCTGCTACTTACTGTTTATCTTTCTTTCTCCCTCCCCCTTTCCTTCTTTCCTCCTTTCTTTCCCTTCCTTCCTCTGATCATTCATTCTTTCTTTTGTAACAGCTTTACTGAGATATGATTTACATACCATCGAATTACACACTTCAATGGGTAAATTTGATGATTTTTAGTATACTCAGAGTTGTGCAGCTATCACCGGTATCTAATTCCAGAACAATTTCATCACCCCAAAAGGAAGACCTGTACTTGACAGCAGCCATTCTCCCATTTCTTCATCCCCAGTCTCTGGCAACCATCGATCTACTTTATATCTCTATGGATTTGCTTGTTTTGGATATTTCATATACATGAATCAGACAACATGTGGTCTTTTATACAGATTTTTTTTTCATTGAGTATGTTTTCCAGGTTTATCCATGTTGCAGCACATATCAATACTTCATCACTTTATAGTTGAATAATTTCCTGCTGTAATGGATAGACCACATTTTGTTTAACAATTTGTCAGTTGATGGATAGTTGGGTTCTTTCTATTGTTTGACTATTATGACACTGCTGTGAACATCTGTGTACAAGTTTTCATGTAGACATGGTTTTTCATTTCTCCTGGATACATACCTGGAAATAGAACTGCTAGATTACATAGTAACTCTAAGTTTAACCTTTTTAGAAACTGCCAGACTATTTTCCACAGTGGCTACACCATTTTACATTCCCACCACTGTGTATGAGAGCTCCCGTTTCTCCACATCCCCATCAACACTTGTTATTGTCTTTTGTATTATAGCCATCCTAGTAGGTGTGAAGTGGTATCTCATTGTGGTTTTGATTTGCACTTCCCTGATGACTAATGATGTTGAGCACCACCACCTTTTCTTAAGAGCAAGCTGACCAGCACCTTTTGTAGAAAGCACCATGAAGAGCATGCAGCTTTTTGGGGAAGGGCCCCACCATGTCCCAGGGTGGCTCTGAAAAGAGATAGAGCTTGTGCTCAGTCATCTAGAGAAAGGCTAAGAAGAATTGGGAAGGGGTGTTCCGAAGCTGCTGACAATTTGCTTCTGGTCTCCCAACTTGCACTATTGAGATTTTTTGTTCTTTCTCCCAGGGTTGAAGGATGGAAGCTTCAGCTGTGAGTGGAAATTTGCTCTAAAAGGCAAGTTGGTTAATATAGTCAAATATTCTATAGTGTTAAGTTGCCCCATTTGACATTGCTAGAAACAAGGCTTATGAGCAAAGTTAAGAATTCATCAAGTCCCTTAACAAGCCTTAGGCAGAAAGGACTTAGTGTTCAGAGCTCGGTTCTCAGCTGCTTGCTGAGTTCTTTTCTCTGGGCATGAACTGGTCATCAAAGACTCCAAATTGCTGAAAGTAAGTAAGCAATGAGTTTCATGCCCATTGCCACAGAGCTGTATGGAACTGCTCGCTCCTCTTCTTGTACCTGGACACCAATGTCATGAAGAGGCAGCCCCAACCCCAGGGAAAGAGAGGAAATGGGTTATTTCACTTTGTGGGCTCTGGATTTTTTTAAAGCACTAAATTTACCTCTGCCTTCCCCGGTCACAATACCCACTTTTCTCCTCCCAAACTGTAAAACAAGGTAATAGATCTGAGATCTTATGAAATCTTGTCTGCTGTGCTCTTCACAAGGAATCTTCTTTGGGTCAGTTCAGGAAATTAGGAAGGAAAATATCATCCCCTTCTGCTTGGACAGAGTATGGAAAGATGTTAAAGATGGGACGGAGGGTTTCTGGTAGGGACGAACTTCCCAGGAAGTAATACTCATGGCTCCGTTTGTTGTTCTTTAAAGTGGGAGAACCTGATATAATCTGAAAAGCCATAATTTCAAATAGCATTCTTATGACCCTCTGATGGTGTTTAGGAGGATCAAACATATTAACTTTTAAGGGGAGGAGAGAAGCTGGTTTGTAAAAGGAGCACCCGTTGTCTGAATGCTCCTGTAAAATGCCTGGAATTTTCTTCTTCAAACAACTACTAAGTGGAATCTGGCTTTCAGGTATTCTGAAAACTTCTCCAGAATTTCAGCCACTTTCCTGAATTGTGTGGAGGCTACTCACATACTTTTTAAGTAGCCTCCAATGCCTATCTATCATTCTGTGTCTGTTTCAGGTAAATTCCCAGCCATGAAACTCACGAATCATGTTCCATGGAGAACAAGGCTGTATCTCTTACTTTGTTGGTCAAGGATGAAGAGTAAAGGTAAAAGGGATTTTTTTTAAAGTCAGGAAAGGAAGTGAACACATGCATATGCTGAAATTCAGAACAAGAGGTTTCCTGATGTGTTCTTGTATACCTTAGGATGAAATATGTTGGCTAAAGAAAAGAGGACAGGAAAAAATATTTCTTCTGGAATGTTCTTGGGGCAGTGAGAGGTGAGGTGGAGAAAAAAGAACAAATGGTATTATGAGACCATATCTTTGTTGGAATGATTTGTGTTCTGATGGAGAAATGGATGGTTTACTCCCCAAATTAGTACCAGTGCTATACATTTTCCTAGAATCAATTTGATGTTCAATCTACATTTTAAAAAACTTCTCATTTTTTTTCCTAAACATACCCCTAAATACCAACAGTTGACCATTAATATTTCCTGTGGTGGTGAAGGGACAGGAGTGAGAGAAGAGGACATGGAGAAACCACAACCAGTTTGCAATACTGGTATAGTTCAGGAATCCTGAAATCAAAGACTTTTCTGTTTATCACTTTATTATAGTTAATTCCTTTGAATTCTTAGAAGGATTAAGGTAATCTACATGAAAAGATTTCTTCAGCAAACTCACCTTGTTAATCTACTTGCTGGAGGGACTCCGTAGTCTCATTAAAAGTTAATATGCCGGGCTCCGTGGCTCAGCCTATAATCCCGCACTTTGGGAGGCTGAGGTGAGTGGATTACCTGAGCCCACAGGTTTGAGATCCGCCTGGGCAACTTGGCGAGACCTCATCTCTACAATAAATCAAAAAATTAGCTGGGTGTGGTAGCATGCGCCTGTAGTTCCAGCTACTAGGAAGGCTGGGGCGGAAGGATCGCCGGGGCCCAGCAGGTCGAGGCTGCGGTGGCCGGGAGTGGCCACTGAACTCCAGTCTGGGTGACAGAGTGAGACTCCAACTAAAAAAAAAAAAAAAAAAGTTAATATGTTCTTAGATGGAAAATTGGAGTGTGTATTTAACATAATTGCAAGTTTAGCAGAACTATGTGGGAGGTTAGAATGCTGTAACTATACTGATAATTTAAAAATAAAATGATTTATTTGCCAAGTTGATATAAAAGCATTCCTCTGCATGAATAATAAAAGCACAATATTCTGGAAGAAGTTGTATAATCATTTGACAAATAATTTTTTTGCTGAGGATAGTCATTAATGTATATATTTTCTATAGAAATTCAACCCATTTTATTTTGCAAGTGGATTTTGGAAAATTATACAAATTTACATAATTGTCAATGTATACTTAAATAATTATAAAAAGTAATGTTAAGTTACTTGCATATGCCCATTATAAATAGAGTCAGTGGCCACAGTTTTAAAACAAAAAGCAGGGCACATAGTTTACCAGCCTTATAGAATCACTCATTTTGCATGCATTGCTTGAGTGCCTACTGTGTGCCGGGCACTGTCCTAGTTTCTGAGTATATGACAATTAATTAGAAAGCCACACATCATAATCATAGAGCAGAATATTTTAAATTGAACTGCCTCAGAAAATCTAGATTGACTACTGTAATTATAAATCATGCTAGTTGGATGTTATATCTTTAGACTGAATCAGAGGAGTAATTTTTTTCATGTGACAAAATGTCAATATTTGTACATAGGTTTCCAACAAGGTATAAAATAGTATGTGTATGTTGAGGTTTATGGGCTTTTATTAATGTTAAGTCCCTGAAGTGTACAATTTATCAATGGCTTACATTCCAGAAGTTTGTTTACAAGTCACTTGTTCAATGGTTGGTTTCCAAAGCCAATCAGCAAGATTCTAGTTAACGTATAAAGTAGCTGAAACAAAGTACTAGTCTTATTGTTCAAACTAACCACTAGGTTTAAGGATGTTTCTAAGGTTGGGGGCATTCCAAGTTCAGCTTCAGGTTCCATCCAGGAGCACATTTTTCCTGGAAGCAGTATAGAAAGGGGAGTGGGAACATTCCCTTAATTCTGAGATAATCAAGGGAGCTACCACCTAAGCAGAGGCAGGGCCAGGTCTTGTGGTGGACTAAAGATTATATATACCACTTGGGGAGGCCCTGTTTAATAAAAAGAATTCACAATTATGAACACAAGATTAGATATGAGAGCTTGGCAGGGGCCTGTGCAATAGGACACCTGAAGTGTAAGCTTCACTATATCCCTCTACAACCTATGGCAGGGTTGGACCAGGGGTAATGACTGATGGATTGGAGATTTGTCAGAGGAAGGGAAAATCAGTGAGGAAGAGTTAAAGGACTAAGAGAAGTACACACTAGATCCTAGAATAGCCAATATAGGAGGATGGAACATTTAACAGTTGACATTATTTGTGTTCTCGTTCCAGGGATGTGACACCCTTACCCTTAACTGTCAGGATTAAAGGGTATGTTGTTTGAGGGACAGGGTCTTTGGGGTAAAGGGTGGGTTCATATATAGGACATTAAGAGGATCAGGAAAAGGATGAGTGGGATTGTCCAAAGGCCAAAAGTGTAAGGATAGGGATGGGACAGATTCTACAGCTGAAGTGGGATGGGGGTGGAGGATTCAGGTTAGCTCCATAGAGCTGCAATTCGGGCGTAGGAGAATTAGGTCAGCATCAGCGGAGGGGATGGTAAGGATGAAGGCAGGTGCATTCTCCCGCAGCAGGTGGAGGAAAGAAGCCACAGGTGGAGTGGTGGCACAAAGGGCTGGGTCCCCTGGAGTCCAGAAGGGCATGAAGTAAGGGCCATGCATCGTCAGAAGCCACGAGTGTGACACAGCCTGTAATTAAGAAGAATGATAACACTTAAACCAAGCCACAGCATGACTGGGTTGCATGTGAATTGAGAAAACCCAATCATTTCAGGTGAATTAGAACAATGTGCTAGCAAACCCACGTGAACCTATAATCTGCTGTAGTTAGGCTTAGGATGAACTTTAATGAGCTCCCTGTGGTGACGAGAGATGGGCTCTTGACTTTTTTTTTTTTTTGAGGTGAGGTCTCATCAAGTTGCCCAGGCTGTTCTCAAACCCCTGAGCTCAGGCAATCCTCTCACCTCTGCCTCCCAAAGTGCTGGGATTACGGGTGTAAACCACAATGCCCGGCTGGCTGTTGACTCTTCAATACAAGCCACTGTCCTGGTCTAGAATAATTGCCTTTCCTGAGGAGCAAGTGAAATGGGATTTTGATTTCTTACACCAGAAGAGCTTGAAACAAAGCCAGCTGAGAAATGCAAAGCCTGTGCTTAAACACCACTCATTCCCCCCTAAAGCCTCCTTCAGGGAGAGACTAACTAGAAGCCTTCTCCAGTAGCTCAACAGGTGTGCCTTTTGTAGCCCTGGGCGTGATTCTGAGGAGTTTGACCAGCGGGATTTCCACAGTTAATGCCCCAAGTATTCTGGTTCTGAAAAGAATGCAAGGCTACTATGCTTTGCATGTATCTACAACTAGTATTCTTTTCAAAGCCATCTATAGCACTAGACAAGGATAAAGAACAGTAGTTATGAAATATAGGGGTGGAGTGCAAGAAACTAACCAAACGCTAGATGTTAGGAGTTCTTCAATCTGAACCTAAGATCATATTTTATCTTTTATAAAGAGTCCAGAGTCGTCTTTCTTATTCATGGACAAGGGCGTTTCAAAACAAGAAACAGAAAATGTGAAGTGTATCAGTCAGGCTCTCTGGCTGGAAAAGCAGAAGTCGTTCCAGGTTCTTCTGACAGAGGAAATTTGACATAGAGAATTGGTTACCTTGGAAATGGAAGAGTGGAAAAGTCAAATATGGAAGGCAGAGGTAATTTCAGATATGATTTCCCACCTACAGACTGGAAGGATAACAGAAGGAAGTGGCATTACTAGAGTCCAGAAATTTGGGTCACCCAGTGGGAATTAGAGACTTCCCAGTTGGAGCTGAGACCAGAGAGGAGCCATTACTGTTTCTGAAACTACCACAGGAAACAAAGAGAGAAAAATGTCCTGGCTTCTTCCTTCTACCCTCATTCTAGTGCCTATACCTTCCATTGGCTGTACCTAGCCAGAAACCAGAGGTCAAAGGAACCTGGGAAATGTAGTTTCCTGCTGTCAATGCAGAGTCCTGGATTTCTGTGAGAGCAAACCACAAGCAGACTGCACATTGCAAAAAAGTTAAGTTTTGTATAATGCAGAAAATTGCCAAACTGCCTTGGAATCAGCAGCCTCTTAGATGATCAACCCTGTATTGTTGTATAAGGCAATTAGAAAATATTCCTGTATCATCACTGAAATTCTTCAACTTAACTTATTGTAATATAAAAATTACTTATGAATAGGTAATATAGGCTCATGAAACAAAATTCCAAAGTTATGAAAGGATATGTGATGAAACCAGTCCTCGCCCTTCTACATATCTCAATCTATATCCACATCCTAATCTACATTTATCTCTTTTTCTATACACAGAAGATATATATTTCCCTCACATAGAATTGTAGCATACTATACGCACTGCTCTACTAACCTAAACTTTAGAACCAATTGGGACCAACTCATTTAATACCAAAGATATTTCTTCTCTGTGGAAATAAAATGGGTGTGCCTGTTAGGTCAAACACGTGCCTGGAGAGATGATAAAGGGCTATCCATCATAAGGCTTGTAGACATCCGATGTTCAACTAGTCATGCAAAGAATTCTCCAAGGCAGTAATTCAGCAGAGACTTTGTCAGTTTCGTCAGAATGATTCAAGGGTTTGGAATGACTCATTGGGCTTGGGTTAAATAATCTTGGCTTAATCACATCACTTGGAGCAAAGGTAAGTCAAAGATTTAAATTCTGGCAACTCAGTATCTCATCTGGACAGTGGCAGAGTAATTCTCAGCCCAACAAGAGTGTCATGGTCAGAGAAGTAGCCACAAATGCCTTGTTTTGTACACCAAGATAATGTCTGCATGGGTTAAGGAGTAGGTATATATGGGCATGTTTATAAGAATATATGTGCTTGCACATATACATACACATATTTGCACACATATATTCACACATACTATATATACACAAACACATGGAAAGAAATAGACTTGAACATTCTCAAATCTCTGGAACAAAAGTAACTTTATAAGCTTAGAAATGATAGAAGTAATTACAAAAATAAAAACAAACTAAAACAGCAACTCAAAGTACTGAAAAAAAAAACCGAATTGACTGTAAAAACATTAATATGTTCTACACATAAAACTACAAGAATGCCAAAAATATAACAGATTGGGAAAATACTTTTAGCAAGTATGACAGAAAAAGAGATGATGTCTTAATTACTTAATACATTCATATAAATTCATCAGTGGTAAGAGTAAGAGCCTTATCTCTGATGTTAGACTCCCTGTGATGTGATCATATCTGAGACTCAGTTTCTTCATCTGTAAAATGGTAGTAATAGCAATACTTATTGGAGTTTTATGAGGCTTAAATGTTATGTATGTAAAATACTTGGAACAATATCTGGCACATGATAAACACTCAATACTCATTGTTAGTAAAAAAAAGTTAGATAAGAAAGAGGACCTGAACACTCAATTGCAATTAATAAATTAACATAAGAGAAACATTTAAATGCATAATTTACTCAGGAAATATATTGTTCTACTTTTGCCAAACTAGTTAAGAAATCAATACCCAACGTCAATGAGGATGAAGTAAAACCAATATACTTTTTGTGACAATAAGATTATGACTATCCTTTTGAAAAGAAAATGGTCAATGTATAATAAGAGCTATAAAATGTTTACATTCTTATTTAATTTGAAAATTCTGCTACTTAGAATTTTCTTTAAAGATATAATCCAAGGAGATAACATATTACAAACTAATTTTTCTGCATTATTTGTAAGAAGAGTATAAAGTCCAAAGTAGTCAATATATGCACCTATAAAATAGTTGAGTACATTTTGGTGCAATAATCGTATGCATATGCATCTTGCTACCAGATGATAGTTACTTGTAAAAAGATGGCAATTCTTTATACTATGGCTATGTAGTTCATATTAAAAATATAAAATCCAAGCTGGATTTGGTGGCTCTTACCTGTAATCTTAGCTACTCAGGAAGCTGAAGACGAAAGATTACTTGATCCCAGGAGTTTGAGTCTGCAGTGAGCTATAATTGTGCCACTGTATTCTAGCCTGGGTGACAGAGCAAAACACCATCTCTAAAAAAAATACAAGGAACAAAGTTTAAGGTTATGACGACCATTTGGAAACATTTTTATTTTATAGCTTTGCACTTGTATATGTCTTCCCCTTATTTAGACTCTTATTAAAAGTTTAGAAGGCAATACACATAAATGAAAATAGTTGTGTTGGGGTGATCCAATTATAAGTGATTTTTTTTCTTTAGATCTTTAAAATTCCTTAAAATGACTTTTAAATGACAAAAGTAATGATGCTTATTGTTAAAAAATTAAATATTGCAGAGGCCTCTAGAACAGAAAGTGAAAGTCCTCTAATAATCCTCTCTTCCAGTTTTCTACTCTTCTGTTTTTGTTCCCACTCTGAAATCTCATTTCTTTCCTCAGAAATGACTACTTAGGACTATGTCCTAAACACCTCTCTATGCCTTTACACACATATGTATGTACACGTACCATACACATTTTTCTTACATTAAAGAGGAGTCCTACTACTCTGCAACTTGCTTTTTGTGCTTCATTAATCTATTTCCTTTTATCAAATTCCTTGTCACTTCAAACAGAGTGTATCTCTATTTTCTATGAATAGCTATATAATATTCCATAATGTGGGCATACAATTTGCTTTATCAACCCATTGCTGATGAATTTTTGTGTAGTTTCCACATTTTTGCTATTGGAAAAATTGTTGGAATTTCTGTACTCTTAGTGAGTATGTGCTTTTCTTTAGGATAGATTTTGAGAATGAAATTTCTGGGACAAAGAGTTGTACCTCCAAATTTCTACTAGCTATTTCCAAACCATATTGTGAGAAAACTTTATCAATTTATATCTCCATGAAAATTCTTTTAAATAAAGTAGTCAAAACAAAAGTCACATGAAACTAACTTAAGAGATAAGCCAGTGTGCCTACACCCAATTAACTTCCACACCAGAGATAGGCCATTTAATTTTGGTTTCACTCTTTCAGATATCCTCATGAGTTTGGCTAACTCCAGATTATGCAGTCAGAAGGCTCATTTTTTAGTTTGGTCCTAGAAATGGGTATAAGCACTTTGAAAATTAAGCTAATTTTTACACCCTGTTCCTACAGCTGCACAGTTGTCCAGACTGTGCTCTACTGAGGGGGCAAACATGCCCTGATCCCCAGTGTGTGCCCCACACACTGAGTCCTGCACCCTGGAGGCAGCAAGGGGAGAGCATCCTCCGCCTTGAGAAAATAGTTCCTCTCCAAATTCACACAAACATGTCTTATGAGATCTCAGCTGCCCTGATCATTAAAAAAAAAAATTTAATGGATTCTTCAGTCTTTCATATGACTTGTTTGTCATATTAAAAGAATGATGAAACATTTGTATGAACAATTATCCCAGGATTTAAAGTGTGAGTGTTGTTCAAGTATAGTTGGGCATTTGGCTGAGATGAGAAAAAGTTTTGGTGAGCTAAGGAGCCCAGGGAGAATGCAAACCATTAGGAAAATAACTATAATTGAAAATACAGAAACAATCCAATAATTTCTTTTCCATTGATAGATTTTAGAAAATCATAAAAAATTAAGTCTTATGTATATACTGCCAAATAATGAAATAAAACAGGGCTAGTATACATCTAGTGTATTAGTAGTAATGGCTGTTGAGCATGGCTCCACTATTCTTTTTTTTTAGTCAAGACCTAATTGAGATATTTTCAAGCAGATATGATTATTGCTATTCAACAGATGTGAAACAAGATATTTCATCTCTCTCTCTCTCTCTCTCTCTCTCTCTCTAGTAGGAATCTCACTCTGTCGCCCAGGCTGGAGTGCAGTGGCACACTCACTGCCACCACAGCCTTGACCTGTTGGGCTCAGGTGTGATTCTTCTGCTTCAGCCTTCCAAGTAGCTGGAACCACAGGCATGCACCACCACACACAGCTAATTTTTTTAAAAATGTATTGTAGAGACAAGGTCTCACCAAGTTGCCCAGGCTGGTCTTGAACCCTGGACTCAGACAGTCCTCTTGCTTCCACCTCCCAAAGTGGACATATTGTAGGTATGAGCTGCCATGCCCAGCATTTCATCTATAATGAGGCACAAAGTCATAACAATTTCAATGGTGAGCCATCTGATAAATTGTAGATTGCATTTCAATTTGAGAATATATTCTCATTACACTTTGTATTGTTTACACTGGCATATACACAGTGTGCCTGTAACAGCACTCAACAATGAAAAATTAGAGTAGAAAACACTACACAGAGTTGAGGGACTATTATACAAAGATGGGGCAATTATCTCACAAAACTCAGTACAAGTTGATCCCGTGGGCCTAAATAACACCAAGAAAGATTTAGGCTAGACCTAAAGGAAGGAAGGGATGAAAGAAGGAAGTAAAAAGGACAGAGTTGCTGAGGGAAATTGTTGTTGTCTGGAGTTTCCAGGGTATCTTTTGGGGATACTTTCATGAATATGATACATGAATTTATGAAACGGGATCTTATTATGTTGCCCATCCTGGTCTCAAACTCCTGGGCTCAAGTGATTCTCCCACCTCAACCTCCAGAGTAGCTGGGACTACAGGAGCTTGCCACCATGCTTGGCTATGACTTTTTTGTTTTTGTTTAAATTTTTGGTGATGGCAGGAAGATGAGAAGAAAACAAGAGACCAGCTCTAGATTAGATATTCTACAATTCCACTGAATAATCCCTGACTCTCACAGTAGGCAGGTGTACTTTTAAAAATATTTTTTATTTTTTGGTTTGTTTGTTTTCAGTCGAAGTCTCACTCTATCGCCCAGGCTGAAGTGCAGTGGCACACTCATGTGCATATCAGCCTTGACCTGCTGGGCTCAGGAGATCCTTCCACCTCAGCCTTCCAGGTAACTGGAACTACAGGCATGCACCACCATTCCTGACTAATTTTTACTGATTTATTGTAGAGACGAGATCTCGCCAAGTTACCCAGGTTGGTCTTGAACCCCTAGGCTCAGGCAATTCTCTTGCCTCGGCCTCCCAAAGTGAACCACTGCACCCAGTTGGCAGGTATACTCCTGATGGGCTCTAATAAAGGTAGTAATCAGTATTTAACGAGGAGAATTATTCTTGCTTTGCTCTCTGTGACCTACCTTGGATACACTAAGAGGAAAAGTGAGGACGGTATGAGTTTGGACTACATCTCTCAGGGTCCTTCTGGCAGCTCTCAACTTTCAGAGTCTGTGAGGATTCCTGTCCTTGGCTGTGTGGGGAGTTTGGATCTACTAACATGAAGTGACCAAGTCACAATAACATTAAATCCAGCCTGGTCCCAGTTGTTGAGTCCATCAAGGTCTTAGGCAAAATGAGAACTGGTAGGATTTGTAGGAAGGAAGCATGAGGTAGGTGGGTGACATCACATGCATGTGCTAGAAGGTGTGGGAGGAGGATGTGCATATCAGTGTCAATTACTTACCAGATTATCTGAAGTTGGCAGCAGCTTTGGGGCAAGCCATTCTGAGCCACTGGGGTAATAGGGATGGGCTGATAAAGTGAAGCTACAGGTCATTCTTAAATTTTGTTTAAGCCTCGGAATCAAGCATCTTTCTCATCAAACAACTAAACCATGTCATCCCAGCCCTTTGGGAGCCAAGGCGGGAGGATCATTTGAGCCCAGGAGTTTGAGACCAGCCTGGGCAACATAGTGAGAACTTGTCTCTACAAGAGAAAAAAAAAATTAGCTGAGCATGGTGGTGTGTGCCTGAAGTCCCAGCTACTCAGGAGGCTAAGGTGGGAGGATCGTCGGAGCCCAGGAGGATGAGGCTTCAGTGAGCTGTGATTGTGCCACTGCACTTCAGCCTGGGCAACAGAGACAGACTCCAACTCCACAAACAAACAAACAAACAAGCAAACAAACAAACACCCCTAAAAACTACTAAACTGAGTCAGTTTACAAATAACATTGGACTGGTCTCAATTACCTCATCAATTATTTTCTTTTTAAGTAAGAGTATTATCTATATTAGTTTCTCCTTTTCCACCCCATTTTCTAAAAATGGGTATACAGTAATAGCTGTGTGATCATTCCTCCCCAGTTAACTGAGTCTAGTCTAGAAGATACAGTCGAGGTCAAAGCCCAATGATAAGACACCTATAATTTACTATAATACAAGACCAGGAGCTCGATCATAATGACAATAAAAATCACTGACATTCATGGAGGGCTTATGGTGACCTACTATGCTAAACACTTGTGTACATTACATAATACAATACAGACAACATCCTCTTTGAAATAGATATAGACTCATCTTTGTTCATCCTATTATACAGTTGAGGAACCTGAGTAATAAAGAGGTTAAGGTACTTGGCCATGGTCACATAGCTAGTGAGTGGCAGTAACCAGGACATTTTGACTCCCATAAGGAATTACTATAATACATTTTCAAATCTAAGTAAATCTTAACCCTTAATATGCTCAAGGAGCAAAATAGATTTATTTACCTATTGTAACTTCCTTTTGGTATCTTTGCCAGTGAATATGAATATAAAGTATTTCTGAACATCACCGTGGAAAGATAGCTTTGAGTTGCATCCCTCCTGTGTACATAGTATACACATTAAATGTTAAATGGTATACCTAATAACATAGTCATGTGGAAGACTAAGCCTAGAAGTCTGTTTAGCATACTGCTGCCACTGAGTCCCCTTGCAGATTTAGTGTTCCTGTGGAAAAACTGTCTCCCCCACCCCCATCACAGTGTTCAGTCAAAACACTGTATGTAATCCATGACACATAGTGAGGAAGGAAACCAGTATTTATCTATGGGGCTCAGCCCCCAGTGATAAGGGACAGTATGAGTGGGGCTTTTTCTTTCCTCATGGTTGGCAGAGGCCCAGTCATGCTGTCATCAGCTCCTCCCATGGCCAGAGGCCCAAAAGAACTTTTGAGTCTTAAAAAAACCTAGGTCACCCAACAGGTAGAGCATGGCAGGTGACAGGTAACAGGCTACACACCCTTCTGTCAGGCACTGTGTTCACAGCCTGACTCCAGCTGTTCTCAGCTTAGTATTTTTGGATGGGACAAAGAAGTGTTAATGTAGTGTAATGTCAGATGATATAGAAAAGCTTAATTCAGAATGGTCTCTCTTGGCTAGAATGCTGAGAGCATTTGAGATACAGTTAAACTTGACCCAGCTGAGCAAGAGAGTAACTTGCAACAAGCTAGTGATTTGGAAAAATGTTTATGACCCTTTGTCAAGTGAAAACAGCAGTTTATAAAACAGTAGAATGCTTGAAAGATGCACAGAAAAAGAATAGAAGGATAGATAACATCAAGTTAACAGTGGTTACTTCTAGAAGGTGGGAATATGAGGGTTTTGTCTTCCATTAAATTCTTCATTCAGGTATTGACTGAGTGGCTAATGTGAATGAGGCATAATAGATTCTTTAACTCAGTAATGAGGGAAAAGTACATTTAAACTTTGTAAATTGTTTCATTTTTTCATTTTTTGTAAAGATGAGAGCTTGCTATTTTGGCCAGGCTGGTCTTGAACTCATGGCCTCAAGTGATCCTTCCACCTTGGCCTCTCAAAATGCTGGGATTATAGGTATGAGCCACACACCTGCCATAAATTGGGATACAATTATTTACATGCCTTTTGGCTTAGCTTTTTAATCCAGGTTGAAACCAATAAATGAGAAAAGTAAACTGTGCTGATGAAATGCTCTTGTCCACAGACACAGAGGTGCCTTCCTGCCATCAACGACTCTAACAGGCCTCGCTAGCCGAACAGGGCTCCTGGCCGCCAGCTCCACCCCTTCTCCCACTCCCACAAGCCTTACTGTTTCTCTCATTCCTAAGTCCCTTGGCTACGATGCAGGCCAGTGGACTGTGAGATGTATGAGGAAAGGGGAATGAATGATGCTTTGCAGCCTGGCATCCTGGCCTAATGTTAGTGCCCAAAGAACAGAATAAAGTAGACCTCATCATTTTCAGAGTCAACCATAGACCATAAAAACGAGATCCAAGAGGCTGAGGGAGGTCTTGGGAAGAGCGAGGAGTGTACTGGGTGCTGAGATTGAGTAAAGGGTTGAGGAATAGAAACAGGGATTCCTTTATACCGAAAGGGACAGTAGAAAAGGTGAATTAGGCCAAGATTATTGTGTCAAGAGTGGCTTTGTATGCCTATTTGACAGCTTGATGGAAGGTTCTAGCAGGGAAGTGCAACTATTGTATATCTTGACCAAAGAACGGTCCTCCTCTATGGGGGAAGTTTGTCATCTTCAACTGAGCACAAACTTTGGGAGGGACACACATGGAGAAGCAAGGGAGAAAGGGGACACCTGATTACCAGATCAGCCAGATCAACCCTGGTGATCAATGGGGTGACAGATAGCGCTCACGTTAAATCCACTTCATTTAGTTCCTATCGTGCACCAGGCTCTGGGCTAGCATGGGAGACACAAGGGTTGTGACTGTACACAAGGCAAGGTAAGGCTCACAGAAGTCCAAACATCCTATCATATTGGAAGGAGGAAGCTGTGGGCTCTGGGAGACGTGCCCACAGAAAGTCTGAGCACATAGAGGAGATTTTTTATAGGAGGAAAATATTTCCTGGAATAGGTGGCATCAAGACGATCAAGGATTTTGAGAGGCAGAAAAGGGGAGAAGGATATCAGTGGATATATCAGCTTGAGCAAAGGTGTGGAGCTGGACACATTACTCCTGTCTGCCTGGAGCGTGGGGTAGAGATAGGGGCATGGTGACGCCATCTGTTGCCGTTCACGGAAAGTGCCAGCTACAGAACTAACAGAGTTTGTTTGTTTTAACTACAGAAAGATATATGTCCATGGGTATCTTTTTGTAAGTTTGCTTTTCTTTTTTAAAAGCACATAATCAGTGCGATCATCACCACGAACTAGTTCCAGAACATTTTTATCACCCCTAAATGAAACGCCATATTCATTGGCAGTCTCTCCTCTCTCCCAACCCCCCAGCAAGTACTGATCTACTTTCTGTTTCTATAGATTTACCTGTTCTAGACATTTTATATAAGTGGAATCATACAGTATGCGGCCTTTTGTGTCTTACTTCTTTTACTTAACTTGATGTTTTCAAGATTCATCTATGTTGTAACATCTATCAGAACTTCACTTTTTTTTTTTTTTTTTTTTGAGTTGAAGTCTCATCCATTGCCCAGGCTGGAGTGCAGCTCATGGCTACCCCAGCGTCGACCTGCTGGGTTCCAACAATCCTTCTGCCTCAGTCTCCCAAGTAGCTGGAACTACAGGTGCATGCTACCATGCCCGGCTAATTTTTATTTATTGTAGAGATGAAGTCTTACCAAGTTGCCAGGGCTGGTCTCGAACCTGCGGGCTCAGGCAATCCTCTCTCCTCGGCCTGGGATTACAGGCTGAGCCACCGAGCCCAGTCAGAACTTCAATTTTTTTTATGGTTAAATAATATTCCACTGAGTGGACATACCACATTTTGTTGATCCATTCATGAGTTGATGGACATTTGGGTTGTTTCCACCTTCTGGCTGTTATAAATAATGCTGTTATAGACATTGTTTACCCATTGGCATCTTAAATAAATACATGAGAGCTCCCACTTGGATGACAGAAGTTCCAAGTAGTTCCTTTGCTACCAAGGAATTTGGAGGTCTTTCTAGGGCTTCTCTCTGGCTCAGTCCTCGAAAACCATTATGAACCCTTTGAGGACTTGCTTGGCCAGCTTGCTCTTCTGCAGATTGCAGAGTAGATTCGTGTCTGTGTTCCTGCTAGGTAGTTTCTCAACCAAAGAACAGCATCACTTCCTCATTCCGTGTACAAACAAGGCTCAAGTTGTCACCTGCGTGTGCCAAGATGGGGAATTACTTTACAAGGGGGACTCAAGTTTTACATGGACACTGCTCTTCTCAGGGCTGTCTTAAAAGAGGCAGGATTTCTACCCTGCCACAATCAAAAGAGAAAAAAGTAAAAACTCTGAGCATTCTTAAAGCATCAGCAATGCATCAGAATGTGACCTAAACACTCATTTTAAAGAAGGAAACTTTCAGAGTTATTGTTTAAAAATACTCACTGCATAATATCAAAACCGCTTTTGTTCTGTTAGGTACATTTTTGAAATGTGCCTATCTAATATGTGCACTGGGGTTTAAGACAAGGAAATCTTGGCCTGAATTTGCAGATCACTTCTTAAAACTACTCTCCTTGGTCCTAAATTTTCTTTTAATCCCCTTGTTGCAAACCACAGCCCTCTTTCTCCTATTCCCCACTCAATAACTCTAGACTCTCTTCTCGAAAAAGGCCTTAAATCCTAGCCTCCCTTTTAAAATCTCTCTTTCCAAACCTCACCCCCTGACTTTTTCTTTCTAGTTACCTCATCCTCCAAACCACAATCCTCCCTTTCAAAACTTCTCTTTAAACTCATTTCCCAAACATAGTCTCATTCCCCATAGCTACTTCCCTGAGCCATAACACTCCTTGAAATCAAAAGACACACGTGTCTTGCATTCACAGATGGGGCTGGGACTGCTTCAGGGAGAGAAGAGACCAGGGTGCTCTGACCCGTGGAGGGTGAAGAGAAATGTGGGGAGGTTGCTGACAGAAACTCAGAAATTCGAGAAGCATGATTCCAGGGTCCCCGGGATAAGCCCGGGGCTGTGGGCAGCCGCCTTCATTTGGCTGGACTTTAATTTTCTCATCTGGCATGTACTAAGCCCCTGGTTTGTAGGAGGTGCTCAATAATAATATTTGTTGGCTTGATTACGTGATCGGATAAAGGACTCAGATGAGGTGACCTCTAAGCTCCTTTCAGCTCAATGTGAAACTAATATCCGTGAAGTCAAGACGAAGAGGATTGACAAAACTTTTAAGTTTGAATTATACTACCAATTACTTTCATTTTGTTCTTCACTGTGCTTGAGTTGGAGGTTTTTTTTTTTTAATTTGTCAAGGAGGCAAATAAATGGAATTTTACTGGGAAGCCGGACAAGACAGTTATTTCCCCCTTTGGACAGCAAACTTCTTAACTGTATATCTGTCAGTAGGCTGCTAATGAAAATAGCTTCAATTCCATGGGAATAACCATAAGGCCAGTGAAATTCAGGGATGTGAACTAGGAGTACAGGACATCCACCCAGGATTGTTCTAAAGTGCTCAGAAGGTAATAATGAAAATGTGATGCCATGGTTAATAAATATTTGTTGATTGATTAAAGAATGTGAGATGCTGGGTATATTGCTGATAAAAATACCTTGTAGTTCTAAGTTTATATATCAGGAACCAAATGTGAATGGGCATACAGGTTTTAGTTAGTAAGTAACCCCTTCAAAAAGTTCCAAAAAAAAGTTAACTCAAAACGGGTCACAGATCAAAATATAAAAAGTAAAACTATACCACTTTTGGGAGAAAATCTTCACAACCGTGGACCAGACAAGGAATTCTTAGATAAAACACCAAAAGCGTTATCTTCAAAAGAAAAAAAAAGGAAATGTTGGTCTTCGTGAACATTTAAAACTTTGCTCTGTAAAAGACACTCTGAAGAGAATGAAAAGTCAAGTTATATGCTAAGACAAATTTTTCAGAAATCACATATCCATAAAGAATTTGTATCCAAAAGGTATAAAGAACTCATATCTAGAACACATAAAGAACTCTTAACATTTAACAAAAAGTCCGGGCTCGGTGGCTCAGCCTGTAATCCTGCGCTTTGGGAGGCTGAGGTGAGTGAATGCCTGAGCCCGCGGGTTCGAGACCTGCCTGGGCAACTTGGCGAGACTTCATCTCTACAAAAAATCAGCCGGGCATGGTAGCACATGCCTGTAATTCTGGCTACTCAGAAGGCTGAGGCGGAAGGATCGCTGGAGCTCAGCAGGTCGAGGCTGCAGTAGCCGGGAGCGGCCACTGCACTCCAGTCTGGGTGACAGAGTGAGACTCCAACTCAAAAAAAAAATTAACAAAAAAAAACAACCTAATAAAACTGGACAAAAGATTTTAACAGATACTTTCAGATTCTTTACCAAAAAAGACATATGGATAGCAAATTAGTGCATTAAAAAAAAAAAAACCCTCACGTATATCAGTCATCAGGAAGTATAAATTAAAACAACAATGAGATACTACTACATACTTATTAAAATGGCTAAAAATATAAACACAACTGACATTTCCAAGTGCTGACAAGGATGGGAAGCAAGGGACTTATGTAAATTACTAGTAGAAATGCAAAATGGTATAGCCACTCTGAAAAACAGTTTGGCAATTTCTTATGAAATAAACACACACACAAATCATATGACTCAGCAGACAAACTCCTAAGTATTTACCCTGGAGAAATGAAAACTCAAGTTCACACAAAAACCTGTACCTGAATGTTTGTAGCAGCATTATTCATAATTGTCAACAACTGAAAACTATCAAGATGTCCATCCATGGATGAATGGGTAAACAAACCATGGTCCATTAATGCATGGTCCATTTTTATTGTTGAGCATATACTCAAAAATAAAAAGGAGAGATCATTGAGACACACACAACAGTATTGATGATTTTCACATGCATTATACTAAGTAAAAGAAACCAGGTTCAAAAGGTTACATAATATATAATTAAATTTATGTAACTCTGGAAAAAATCAAAGCTATAAGACGGACTTGCCAGAGATTGGGGGCAGGTAGATAAGTTGACACTACAGGGAGCATCGGGGACATGGGGTGAGGAAATTGTTCCATATCCTGATTGTGGTGATGGGTGCATGACTTTATGCATTTGGTGACACTTACAGACTTGTACACCAAAATGAACACGCTCCTGATACTATATTTACAGAGCGGCTAGGGTGATCCTTAAAGACATTCCCCAACACAGGGCAGCTGTATCCCGCCTTTCCCAACCAATCCATATGGCACTTCAGATCCTGTAACCGAGGAAGAATTACGAGCGCCCAGCCTCGTAAAGTGTTGATGACACCACACCCTGCACTTTCCACCTGAGCAAATGCCACCAAGATCTCATGCGCGTCATCTGCCTTGATGAGTGTGCTGGACTGAATGCAGGGTCCACGGGATGCTTCCGCGACCTCCTTGCCAAATCCTCCCTGACCTCGCCCCACTCCCGATTGGCCCCTGCTTGGATGACAGGTGAGATCCAAGCCGGGTGCAGCCCCTGGGTGGGGCTCAGCTTTGACAAGCCCGATTTAGCGCTCCATTTCCTTCCCGTACAGATCCTGTTTTCAACGCCATACCATTCATTGTTTAGGAATTCAAGGTCTCCTTGGGAGTCTTTTGTGTCCTTGGTCAATCTCTGTCCAGCCTCTTGCCACTGCTGTTTTCTCTGCCAGTCCAAGGTTTCACTCTGAGGCTCTAGGAACGCCAGAAAGAACTTCCGTGCTCACATTCTGTATTTAACCTCTTTATGCTACTGAATTACCACCTACCTGAAAAAAATCCTCAAAGTCCCAGGGGGACATCCTGAAGCCACCCTCCCCACCCCCCCACCTCCCCACCCCCGCCCAGAAAGATTTTTTTGTGTGTTTTTGGTAGTCTTCCAAAATGTATCATATGAAGTCTTAGAGATTCCCTAGAGTTTGTCATATGTCTGGATAATGAGTACGTTTCAAAAATGTAACTAACAGAAGTTCCCCTTGAATTTCCAAGGCTGGTAGAATTGTGTTCTTCCTCTCTCCCTCCCTCCCCACCCCCACCAACTGCCACAGCCTACAATATTAAAAGCTGTCGTGCCAAACTTTGCCTTCCTGCAGAAATTACCTCAGAAATGGAGCCGAGTTCCAGGGGTCCTGGCCTTGAAGAGAATCTAATCCAAAAAGACAAGCGGAACCGAGAGGCCTAGGAAGACTTAAAGTTGGAAGGAAAGAATTCACAGCTAATTTGGAGGATAAACAGAAAAGTCGTTCAGCAAAATGTGAGCATTTTTCCATGTGTTGCAGCAAAGGAAGGGGATCTGGGATATTTAAGGAGGAGAATTGCCCTTTCCACCTTAGCCTTCTCTCAGGCTTAGCATTTGACCACCAAAACAACCTCAAAGAAGAGGGCTCTTCCCACCCCAGGATGTGGATAGCTTTAGTCCATTCATACTAGGCAGGCATCTCATGACACTAGATGTCATACAAATTTTTTTAACAATTTCACTTTATGACCCATGGACCCATGGTTCCCCTTTTGCTACTTTTATCAGCCTTGCATCCTAAAATTTCACTTAGCCTAGCAAGCCCTCTCTGCCACAGCTAAAAAACTCAAATGGACTCAGGAGTGGGACATGGCCCAGTCATGGGGGTGATATGTATTCCTTCCTGTGTTAATCGTTCTACTGATTTTTAAACCAATGCTTTTCAAAAGAAATGTAATCCTTATGTTCCTACCTCATTTACACTCAATTTAAGAAAGTCCTCTTTCGTAAGAGCCCTGTGGTATCTGACAGTCTCCTTGACACACATGCGCCTTTTTAAGAGCCTCTCTAGAAGTCATCTGCTTCTGAAGTCGGAAGCAATGTTTTCTAACTCTAAATTGAAAATCCAATTAAACACACAATTTAGACGCCAGAAAGTTTAGTCTTGAATTTTCAGCTAACGCCTACTCTCACAAAAATATTTGAGTGCCTTGAAATTTTAGAGTCTAAAAGAGTCTGTGGAGTATGCTGACAATTCACTTTTCTAGCATCAATGAGCTCTCACCCCGCAGCTAGTCCCATCACCTGGAAGCTACATTTTTGAATTCTGGGGATCACTTTAGCACCTTGTAGCAAAGTCGAAGACTTGGGCTCTGGAGTCAGGCTACCTGCACTTAAATCTTCCCTTTACCACTTAAGTTAGTTGTAGATATGAAATGAGTTAAAACTGGTAAAGCACTTACTACATACAGTGCATGATACAGTCGCTTCTCGGTCTCATCAGCTGTGACCACTAGGCTTTTGCCCACTGTTCTTGATGCTTATTGGGAACAGTTACTTTACTATAGGAAGGCTTCTTTTTAAAAAATTTTATTTTTTGAGACAAGCTTGCCGAGGCTGGAGTGCAGTTTCACAATACTGGCTCAATGCAGCCTTCACCTCCTGGACCCAAATGATCCTCCTATCTCAGCCCCCCAAGTAGCTGGACTACAGCACATGCCAGCACTTTAAAAAATGTTCTCTAAAGATGGGGTCACTGTTGTCCGAGCTGGTCTCAGACTCCGGGCCTCAAGTGACCCTTCCGCTTTGACCTCCCAAAGTACTGGGATTACAAGCATGAGCCACCGTGCCCAGTCAGGAAGAAGTTTTAGAAATTTTTATAAAACTACTTTTAAACATAGTGCTCATTTTGCCTTTCAATGTCCCTTATAGAAAATATGCCTTTGGAAATTCATGGTAGATTGCTCAAGCTAGAAAAAAAGAAATGGGCCCTTCTTGATTAACTGATAGGTTTCCTTTCATTTTAATATGGCAAAGACAGATGAATTACTGGTTTTTAGTTCTTATTTTATTCTTTGTTTGGCTGCTAGGAAGTCAAGGCTTATGTTCAGTTGTAGTAGCAGTCCTGAGAAAAAGAAGAAGAAAAGCTGGGCTCGGTGACTCAGCCTATAATCCTGTGCCTTGGGATGTTGAGGTGAATGGATTGCCTGAGCCCGCGGGTTCGAGACCCGCCTGGGCAACTTGGTGAGCCCTCATCTCTACAATAAACAAAAAATTAGCCGGGCGTGGCAGCGCATGCCTGTAGTTCCAGCTACTTGAAAGGCTGAGGCGGAAGGATCGCCGGAGCCCAGCAGGTCGAGGCTGCGGTGGCCGGGAGCGGCCACTGCCATTCCAGTCTGGGCGACAGAGTGAGACTCCAACTCAAAAAAAAAAAAAAAAAAAAAAAAAAGGAAGGAGGAGAAGAATTGCTAAATGATAGCTCTCATTTACCTCCCCCCAAAAGTTAATGTTTAAGAACACCTTTGAGTGTTATTGTCTGATTTTTACACCGGTTCCAAAATAAAGAACGAGAAGAAGGCTATTATGCCAATAAATAGATCTGAGATGAATAGACGAAACTTTTTGAGCCACTTGCTTTACTTGTCCTGACTCTGACCTGCTTTGTAACCCTCTGATATAAACTGGTGGAAGTATGCATAGTCTAATGTTACAGACTTCAACAGCTGTTGAAATTACACAGTAATTGTCCATTCACACTGTGTAGAGTTACACCGTGGTGAATTTGTTTCTAGTGCACAAGAAAATCAGCATCTAGGCACTGACGAGTACTCATTAAATCACATACACATACTCAAAATACTTTGATTAACTCTTTTTTTATTTTTTGGTCTTTTACTACAGTACTATGTAAAATATACAGCCAAGGCTTTCTGGGAAAGTTTCTGACTCCTCATGGATATGCATATGACTATAAAACATACGCCAGATCCATGGCTGCACCCTGGCAATTGCTTACTATCCCAGTCATCTCAGGCCAGAGAGACCAAGTTCAGATTATAGTTCTTAGAGATTCCAGGTAGACATTATCATCAGCAGCTAAATTGGTATATCTTTGAGAGTAAAAGAAGGCACATTTAATAATTATGCCAGGTGTAAACATATACTAGACCAATTATGATATATGATCACCATACCTAACAGGATCAGATCAGTTCAAACCTACTATTATAATTCCTGGTATACTGAGAAGGACATTGAAGCAAAATGTTTCTGCACCTCCTTTTTTTCCTTGGTGACCTAAATTTCACCATCACTGATTTATTCCTTTGGATTAGAAGTTGTCAGTCAGGGGTGATTTTTCTGCCAGGGAACATTTGCCAGTGTCTAATGATATTTTTCCTTGTCACCACCAGGAAGGGGGCTGTTACTGGCATCTAGTGGGTAAAGAACAGAGATGTTGCTAAACATAACTACAATGCACAGAACAGTTCCCACAACAAAAAAATTATCCAGCCCAGTGTCAGTTGTGTTGAAGTTTAGAAACTGGTTTGGGTTAAGCACAGTCTAGTCTCTGGCTCCCATCTGAAGACACATGACAACCAAAAGGATGAGAAGGTAAGACACAGTCTGGGAGAAAATATTTGCCAAAGACATATCTGAGGAAGGACTATGACAGTTATCCAAAATAGATCAAGAACTATGAAAATTTAACAATAGGAAAACAAACAACCTGACTAAAAGATGGTCAAAAGACATGAACAGATACCTCATCCATGAAGATATATAGATGACAAATAAGCATATGAGAAGATCCTCAACATCATAGGTCATTAGGGAATTACAAACTAAAACAACAATGATATCACTGCACACCTATTAGAACAGCGCAAATCCAGAACACTGATGACATCAAGTTACTGGCAGGTATGTGGGGCAACGAGAACTTTCATTCATTGCTGCTGAGAATGCAAAACAGTGCAGCCATTTTGGAAGGCAATTTGGCAGTTTCTTACACAACCAAACATACTCTTGTCATATGATTAAGCAATTGTACACCTTGGTATTGACCCAAAAGAATTGAAAGCTTTTTAAGTTTTATTAATAATTGCCAAAACTTGGAAGCAACCAAGACGTCCTCAGTAGGCAACTAGATAAATAAACTATATGGTCCATTCAAATAATGAAATATTATTCAGAACTAAAAAGAAATGAACTATCACACCATAAAAAGACATGGAGGAACTTTAAGTGCATGTTATTAAATGAAAAACACTGATCTAAAAAGGCTACACATTATACAATTCCAACTATATGACTTTTTGGAAAATGTGAAACTACTGAGACAGTAAAATAATCAGTGGTTTCCGGGGATTAGGAGGAGGAAGTGATTAATACATGCCACACAGAGGATTTTTTAGGGCAGCGAAATTATTCTGTATGGCACTATCATGATAGATGCGTGCCAATACATACTTAAGGCCCATAGAACATGCAACACCAAGAGTGAAGTCCTAATGCAAGGGACTTTGGGTAATATGATGCATCACTGTAGGCTCATTGATGATAACAAATGTACCACTCTGGTGCAGGATTTTGATTTTGATAGTGGGGGAGACTGTACATGTCAGGGGGGCATCTGGGAGTGCTCTATACCTTCTGCTTAATATCACTATGAGCATTAAACTGCTCTAAAAATAATATCTATTTTTTAAAAGATACATGAGGGGAAACACATACGTTTCTTATGCTTCATATTGAATGATCTTATCAAATGGTAAAACAACGTGATAAATGAAGATGTGCCAAAGTCAAGCTATTATTATCTTTAGAATGATGTCTATGCTGACTCTACTTGAGTGAACTGGGAGGCAGCCAGGAGATGAGGGAGATAGCTTCAACTCACTGGTGTTTTGAGTGAAGTTAGAAAAACCATCTATTGGCTGGGCACGGTGGTTCATGCCTGTAATCCCAGCACTTTGGGAGGCCAATCTGGGAGGATGACTTGAATTCAGGAGTTCGAGACCAGCCTGGGCAACATAGCAAGATCTCAGCACTACAAAAAAATACAAAAATTGGCCAGGGGTCATGGGGTGCATCTGTAGTTCCAACTACTCAGGAGGCTGAGACAGAGGGATTGCTGGAGCCCAGGAGGTGGAGGCTGCAGTGAACCATGATTGTGCCATTGCACTCAGCCTGGGTGACAGAGTGAGACTCTGACTCAAAAGCAAATAAACAAATTATCTATTCATTTAACCAACCAAATTTTATTTTTATTTTTATTTTTTGAGTTGGAGTCTCACTTTACTGCCCAGGCTGGAGTGCAGTGGCATGTTTACAGCCACCGCAGCCTTGACCTGCTGGGCTCAGGTGATCCTTCTGCCTCAGCCTTACAAGGAGCTGGAACTACACGCACATGCTACCACATTCGGCTAATTTTTTTTTTTATTGTAAAGTCGAGGTCTCGCCAAGTTGTCCAGGCTGGTCTCAAGCCCCTGAGCTCAGGCAATCCTCTCTCCTCAGCTTCCCAAAGTGCTGGGATTATGGGCTTGAGTCACAGCACCTGGCCAAATTTTATTAAGCACTTGCTGATAGCCAAAGCCTTAGGGATTTTCACATGGGCTTCCCATGCATAGGTACACAGTGGGAAACAATCAAAAGCTTGAACCACTGAAACCTGTTTTCTGGTCATTCTCCTGCCTCCAGAGGCCACCATTTAGCATGCAGTCATTATACCAACATCATCAAAACTCAGACTACAGCTTCTCATATGTGGTAAGATTGGTTTTTCTCAATGATTATATTCAGTTATCTATCCGGTGGGTAGATCCAAAACTGTAGCAGTACCCTGAGTTTTGAAAAGTATATAGCAAGTTTCCTACATGCGAATGAGTTCTGGTCCAAGAGTGTGTTCGTAAGTCCAATTTATTTGTAAATCTAACAAAGTTAGCCTAGGTACCCAACTAACACAATTGGCTCCATAGTACTGTACTGTAATAGGTTTATAATACTTTTCACACAAATAATACATAAGCAAACACAAAAAATAAAACATTTTTAATCTTACTGAATGGAGGAAGGAGAGGAGGTGGGAGATGGTAGAGCTGAAGGATCGTCAACAACAGGAGACGGAGGGCAAGCTGCAATTTCACTCAGGCCTGATGCTGATGGCACGGGTTCTGGTTTCTCGCTGGATTCAATTCTATCTACATGCTTGAAAAAATAACTCAGTGATATCTGGGTAGTAGCTCTTTTTTTCTCATCCTAGGTGACATGATAGCATTGGGTTGCATTCTGAATGGCTGCTGCAACCTTCATGAGCTATTCTACGTTTAGGCCAAAAACTAACAGTGCCTCCTCAAATAATGAAACACATGTTCGCATCTTTGAAAGATCACAACTTGGAAGTTCGTATGTAGGGGATTTACTATATAGAATGAGCCACGTCAAAAATGCCCTACATCCTGCATCTTGAGATGAGTGGGAGGGAAGGAAGGCATTTGCTGAGAAACATTTCCCTTGGTGTCCCATGTATGCCAATTATTGGCTCTGTACTTTCCTGATGTCCTAACCTAAGCTCTAGAGTTTGTCCTGTCCCACTGACTTCTGAATTCAGAGATGTTCAGGGTGGATCCAAGCAATACCCAGTAATACCAACCCTAGTTCTACAAATAACACCAAGTTCCTATGCAGATGCCTCAGAGTGGATGTTATTACAGAAAGAAAGACTAGGGCCAGGCATGGTGACTCAAACCTGTAATGCCAGCACTTTGGGAGGCCAAGGCAGGAGAATTGCTTGAGTCCAGGATATCAAGACCAGCTTGTACAACAGTTATTTCATCTCTAAAAAAAAAAAATTAGCTGATCTTGGGGGCCCACACCTTTAGTCTCAGCTACTTGGGAGGCTGAGGTGGAAGGATCACCTGCGCTCAGGAGGACAAGGCAACAGTGACCTGTGATTGTACCACTAAATCCAGCCTGGGTAACAGAGTGATACTCTGACTAAAAAAAAACAAAAACAAACTAACTAATTTGACAGTGGGATTAACAAGTGCTGAGCCTTGGTGAAAGCTATGTTTTGTGTCTCATTCCAGGCAGCTCTGATGAGATTTTTTTCCACCATCCCACCTCCCAAAGCAGAGGATACTTGGTTTTCCCAAAAGTAGCATAATTTTCCTGATGTAAACAGCAGACACCACTATAATCTCATGTCAAAGATTAGTTCAGAAGAAATCATTTTTCTGTGGAATTTCAAATAAGGAAAGAAGCAACTTACTAACTATCCAGACATAGAGAAACTACAACGCTTGGAAACTTTCTATGCAATTATTATTCTATGCAAAATAATATTTTTCTTTTTATTTGTGATTGGGGGATGAGATTAAGAATTATTTTAGACACCACTAAGCCATCTCTCTCCCTTTTGACATTTCTTCTAGCTATTCCTCCATCTTCTAAGTTCCTGTATTTTGAAGTTTTAGGTTCCCTTTTATTTCTGACTTCTGGGTTTTCATAATCCTCCTTCTGCTGCCTTACTTTTGGTTGAATCTGATGCCTTCTGCATCTCATTCTCTTTACTACATTTTCTGTGTGCTCTTTTGTACTTATTTCCACTGCCTTTTTGCTCCCAGTTTTGGTGTCTAATCTCCTTTATCTGTTGTAGGGGAGAGAGAGAGAGAGAGAGAGAGAGAGAGAGAGAGAGAGAGAGAGAATGTGTGTGTGTGTGCACGTGTGTGTGTGTGTGTGTGCACAAGCGCGCATGTGTGTTTGCTTTGTTTTTTTGTCACTAATGATAATTCTTCTTACCTCTAGGAATTGTTTCTTTCTTTCAATAAATGACTTAGAATGTGAATATTTATCTGCTCTCATTTGTGATATAATTGTTGATTTCTTGACTCCTCTAGCTTGGAACTTCCTTTTGTCTGCCCAACATCCCATCTTTCTGGGACTCTTACAAAAAACCCTTCCATAAAGTGTGACCTAATCTAATTAGCAGCATGGAGGGGGGTGGATGATAAGGAAAATTGGGTTGAAATGATCAGTCACCGTTATCTGGGTTTGTTAGAGAACTCTCTCTCTCTCTCTCTCTTCTTTTGCTCGGGGGCTGGAGGAATTGTCCTCTGCAAGTGTACATACCTTGATGACATGTGAATTGGAGGAATTTCTGGAGTAGACATTTAATAGCCTCCAATAGTCTCTGCAGGAAATTAGACAGTGTTTCCAAAAATGTCAGAGAACTAATACTATGGCAGTCTGAGCAGAAGAGTAGGAATATCATGGAGGGCCAAGGGATTAAGAAATGAAGAGGGAACTAGAATATCTAACTGGTTAAGGAAAATCTAAGTATGGATAGGAAATGCAGGGCCTGTGCCTGTGAGTTCCCTAGTAGCTGTGTTATATTACTTCATCTGTCACTTTGATTAATTACTATTTACTGTAGAGTAGCCACATTACACTGCCCACGTGGGCCAAGCTTCCTTTTAAAAAATCTGGTCTTAGGTTCCCAACACCTAGTGCCCTAAGGAAGAATAGCAGGAACTTTAATGTGTACATAGAAATTAACAATTTACATTTTCTATATGGGACTCTGCAGATGTACCGTAAAGACACACACACACACACACACACACACACACACACAGAGAGAGAGAGAGAGAGAGAGAGAGAGAGAGAGAGAGAGAGAGAATTAAACAGTTTCAAATATCTTTTGAAATAGATAGGCCACTGGCTTGGGATGGAATTGTTCCTATTTGTATTATTTATTTGGGAGTTTGCCTGTACTAACTAGATTGCAAACCGGCATGTAATGTATGTACATTTATTGAAGGTTAGAGATGTGTCTTTTGCAACTGTATATCCCCAGAGAACTAGTGTAGAACTCTGTACATTGTCAGCAAATACTTAACAAATATTGGTTGAATCAATGTACAAAGGAATGATACCAAATTTCAGAGGAGTTGGAAGGAACCCCGAGTGATCAGTATTTGCCTCTCCATCTGGAATGAGGAAAACGGACATGTGTGCACTTGAAAGTTTCTTTCTTCTTGGATTTGCTTTAATATAAGAACAACGGGGTCAGTTTTTTGTTCTTGAGGATCCATGGAGATTGGCAAGCTGAGTTCCCAGTTTACAGAGTGCTTGGAAACTGTTTGACGTCGACAAACTCTGTAAGGACAAAAGTGTATCACTTATCAAGCGCCTTCGGCAATCAAACCGGGCGCTCAGAACAACCCTTGTTAAGTAACCATATAGGTGAGGCGCACAGGAGATTCAAACAAAATGAAATACAAAGAGATCAAAATAATCCTTTCTGAGAAAGTATATTCCCAAGGTGACATACAGATCTGATTAGACACAAAGTCATTCTCTTTCCCATAAAGTAGGGAATATTAGGCTAAATCAAAAGTCTTTCTCCTTTTAGTGGTTGGACAAAGTGGGGGTTTCTGAAAGTTGAAGAGGACAAAGTGAAAATATTTTACAAAGTGTTGTTAGAGAATTTACAACAGGAACCAGGAGTTTTTTTTTCCTTCTGACTTTATAGCCTGTGACTGATGACTGGTCGGTGACTAAGCAAGTGTAGAGTAAATGTAAGGAAGTGATAATTATTATTTTTATCAATAGTGATAATCCTATCAATGTAATGGTAATTAAGTGTGCTGTGTGTTGGCACAGCTCTGATTCGAAGCAGTATTTCTACAGTGTGGACCTTGGGATTACTTTGAGCATATTCACTTCCTATAAGCAAGACTTTGCCCCTTTCCATCACCCAGATATTTACTTGGCAAAACCATGCATCATGCACAACTACTGGACATAAAGAAATCAAGGACATAGCAATTGCTGTATTGAAGGGGGTTTTGTCAGGTCCACACAACCTCATAGAGGCTGAGGAAGTGAATCCTCACTGACTTTTTTTTCCTGAAAAAATAAGACATAGAATAGTTACCCTTCTCTATGTTATCAGTTACCTGTGGTCAACTGAGGACCAAAACTTCCACATGGAAAATTCCAGAAAATCCCTACATTTTACACTGTGCGCCCTTTTGATGAAATCTCCTGCTGTCCCAATCTGTCCTGCATGGGACATGAATCATCTTTTTGTCCAGCATATTCACACTGTATAATGCTACTTGCCCATGAGTCCCTCAGTAAACCTCTTGGTTATCAAATCAATTGTCATGGTATCGCAGTGTTTGCATTTATATTTACTTCAGAACAACCCCAAAGTACAAGAGTAGTGATGCTGGTCTATTATTACAGTTATTCTGTTTTGTTATTATTGTATGTTGTTATTTTCTTACTATGCCTAAATTATTTATTAAACTTTATAATAGGTACGTATGATAGAAAAAAATAGTATATAGAGAGTTTAATACTATCTGCAATTTCAGGTATCCCCTGGAGGTCTTGGAATGTATCACCATGGATAATGGGGGACTACCGCATATTGATTAATTTAAGTAGATTTCCTTCCCCTACTCCCCACCTTTTTCCATAACAGCTTCTTTGAATAGACCCCATGATTCAGACATGGTGATGCCGTGGTCTCCAACATGATGGTATCTTTTAAAAAAGATTTTTAAAGAATGTAAACCACCAGGCTCAAGTTTGCTATAAGCCTATAGGTTGGCAGTTGCAATTTCATAAGCATTTTTCTTGATAAATTTTGATTAGCTGATGAAGTATAGTGATACCTAATAGTTGTATAGTATTTATAATACCTCCTAATTAAGCCTCATATTAAAAATTTAGATTCACTCCTGTAATCTCAACATTTTGGGATGCCGAGGTGGGAGGATTGCTCCCAGGAGTTTGAGATCAGCCTAGGCAACATAGCGAGACCTTGTCTCTACAAAAAATAAAAAAAATAGCTGGGCAAGGTGGTGTGCCTATAGTCCCAGACATTTAGGGTGCTGAGACAGAGGGATTGCCAGAGCCCGGGAAGTTGAGGCTGCAGTGAGCCACGATAGTGCCAATGTTTTTCAGCCAGGGAGACAGAGTGAGACCCTGAATTTAAAAAAAAAAAAGAGGGGAATTTAAATTAAACCTTTAACATAACATGTTGTGGCTGCATTGAGATATTATGTGCTTTAACAGGGCATTGATTTGTTTACCAGGCATTGTCAAATATATTATGTTTTTATTTACTCTCAATATCATTTTATTGTTAGCTTAACGTCTTTCTATTCTAGTTATGTTTTAAAATAACCGGTTTATGCTTTAGAAGGAACACATTCAGCAGACAACTTGGAAAACAAAACAAAACCATAAAAACTCAAAGGAAACAGGAAAATAAGTCACCCAAAATTCTGCTATCCATAGATAGCTGCCATTATGTTTGACAAAGCCTTGCAATGCTTTTTTTCATGTATCTTAAGTTGCCTGACAAAGACCATATCACATTCTAAGTACTGCTTTGCGCCTGTTTTTCTCACTTAACAATATATTGGGGTTGTTTTCCCGTGTCAACAGATATTCTGCTAAAAGACTGAACAGTATCAAAGTGTGTTATTCTTAAACTGCTGCATGCTGCCTTGCCAAGGTCCAGTGGAAATATGGCTCCACAAGCAGTGGCTTTATCCAGACCAAGAAGCCATTCTTTGCATTCTCACTCAGAGGGTCCTTCCCTAGGAATGCGGAGCTGAGGATGCCAAGTGTGTCCTTGACCTTCCGGGCAGGATGGAGAGCTCTTCTATTTTCTCAGGTTTCTGCCTGATAAGGGTGATCAAACAGCAAGATTCAAGATTTATTACTCAGGAATCTAGTTTATTTGCAGTTGTTTAGAGCTTTCATTGGTGTCCCGATCCTTTTATCTATTTGCTGCCTCATTTAGAAACTTACCAGTTGAAACCAAGACCTATCAACAAAACCCCCCAAACTCTAGTACTCTGCTTTGTAACCTGTTTACAATTTGGAATCAGTTTCTTTTGTTTTATTGTTTCTTTCCTTATGTGATTGCTATTACAGTGATCAATATCAGTGTTTCACATTTGCTTAGCATGTAATTTCTGCAAAATACACTAAAACATGGTCATTAGTTGTTTTAAAAAATGTAAATCAAATTGAAAACTTACCTCAAAATTTGATTGTATATGAATGGATGCATTTATTTATATGTACCATATTATTATGTGTGGAATTTTTAATAAAGTGAGCCTTAATTTTGTTTTAACATTTTTCTCTCAAATGTATCAATTATATAATTTCTGAAGTTCTTAGATCCTGTGATTTGGCAGCTTGATGCATTTTAGTCTCGATTTTGAAAGTCCTAGAAAAGCCTATGATAATGAAAAACAATGAATGATTTCCAAATCATGACATAAAATAATAATAACAATTTTTTTTTTTGAGTTAGGGTCTCTGTCACCCAGGTTGGAGTGTAGTGGCATGATCATAGCTCACTGTAGCCTCGACCTCCTGGGTTCAGGTGATCTTTCCACGTCAACCTCCCGAGTAGCTGAAACTACAGGCAGATGCCACCATGCCCGGCCAATTTTTTTTTTAATGTGTTTGTAAAGACGAGATCTCACTATGTTGCCTAGGTTGATCTCAAACTCATGGGCTTAAAAAGTGCTGGGATTACAGGAGTGAGACACTGCATCCAGCCACCAATCATAATAATACTAACAGATAATTGCATTTATACCAAGTGTGTTCTAACTAGGCACTTTTTATATTTTATGTCACAAATTCTCAAGACAACTCTGAAAGATAGGCACTATTAGCCCCATTATTCAGATGAGGAAAACACACATGATAATTTTTTAAAAACCCAATTTTTGACAATTATCATGATCTTTCTCCTCTAAGAAGGTCAGTATGAATCTCAATGCTCATTGCTCCCTTCTGAAAGTTAATAATACTACTTTTAATAGCAATATGAGTCATCATTCACTGGGTGCATATCATGAGAGGCAGGTGCTTTATAAATATTATTCCTTATCCTTGTGTGATAGATTGTTTTTGTAGTTGCAATAGTCGCTCCCTTCCACATGCTTCTTTGCAACATGGCCTAGCCATTCCCTATCAAAAGATCTATCTATTTCTCTACCTCCTCCAGTCTGGGTGGGCCATATGGCTGCTTTGATCAAGAGGATACAGCAGAAGTGACATTATGCCAATTTCAGGACCCAGGCCTGAAGATCCTGTGAAAATTCCACTTCCTGCCTCTCAGAATATGTGCTGTTGGAAGCCGGCTACTGCATAAGAAGTGTGGCTACTCTGGGATCACCATACTGTGAGAAACCCAAGCTATAAAGAAAAATCCAAGAGTAGGATCAGCAAACTCAAGCCCATGGGCCAAGGCTAACCAACCATCCTGTTTTCCAAGACCTTCAAGCTAAGAATGGTTTATGTTTTTTGCGTTTGTAATTGGTTGGGAGAAAAAAAATAGCTTATAATATGTAAAAAGAATATGAAATAAAATTTCTAAACCATAAATAAAATGTTATTGAAAGACAATCACACTCACTTGTTTACTTATTGCCTGTGGCTACCTTTATGCTAGATGGCAGAGTTGAACAGTTGTGATAGAGATCCTATGGCCCTCAAGGCCTAAATATTCACCATCTGGACCTTTACAGGAAAAGTTTGCCAAGCCCACTCTTAGAGATTAAGAGGGAAAGGTGCTAATATGAATAAGTATATACATAAATATACCACACATCCCAAACCCTCTGGCTCCAGCCAACTCAACTAGTGCCATGTGGAACAGGGACAAACTGTCCAGCTGAGCCATTCCCAAATTCCTGACTAACGATAACGAAAGCAAAACAAACGACTGCTTTAAAGCACTACGTTTTGAGTAGTTTGTTACATAGCAAAAGATAACTAAACGCCTTATAACCACCCTACAAAAGAAAGTATTAATTTTTAAAAAAATTTTAGAGTTGTGGGGTACATGCGAGGATTTATTATGTGAGTAAATTGCATGCAGGTTAAGTCTGGGCTTCTAGCGGACCCTCTCTCCCCCTGATAGTGGACCAGGTACCCAGGGTGTGGTTGTGTCCCCTTATCCCTCTTCCCTCCCTCCCTCCTTTGGCAGTGTCCAGCATCTCTTGTTCCCATCTTTTTGTTAATGTGACCAGTGATCAGGGCCCGCTTATGAGTGAGAACATGTGGTATTCAGTTTTTTTGTTTTTGTGATAGTTCACTTAGTATGATGGTCTCCAGCTGCTTCCATGTTGCTGGAAAAGACATGATTTTGTTCTTCTTTATGGCTGTGTGGTATTCCATCATGTATATGTACTCCACTTATTTTTATCCAGTTCACTTTCGGTGGGTATCTAGGTTGGGTTCATGTTTTTGCTATTGCAAAGAGAGCTACAATGAACATACCTGTGCTGGTGTCTTTTTGGTAGAGCAATTTATGTTCCTCTGGGTATAGTCCCAAAAGTGGGATTACTGGATTGTATCGTAGCTCAATTTTTAGTTCCGAAAGAAAGTATTGCTATCCAAACATTTAGATGAGGAAATAAAGGTTCAAAAATGTTAAATAACTTGTTCAGGTTCATGCAGCTGACAAAGAAGGAACTGGAATTACAACCCAGATTTTTTCAATTCCTAAACTTTATGACACAACTAGTCCCATAATATTCAGTCTTTTCTCTACTGCTACATATTTTATGCTCATCTCAGTCTTTATTAATTCAATAAATGCTTATCGACAATTTTCACCACAGGAAAGCACTATACTAAGCTTTGTAGGGAAATAAGAGATGTAATTCAGATGGAGTCTGAACATTTCATTTTCATCTGAACATTTAACTTTCTACATAGCTAAGAAAACTAAGGGTTATTATGTGATATTAGTGAAACATTACAAATTCAACTTTGATTCATTTATTCTGAAGCTGGCGGCTTGTAGAATCTCATTCTAGGCAATCAAACTTTTAGAAAAGTTCTATATTTGATCTTAATGTCGCAGTTTTCAGACCTTTTCTTTTTTTGAGGAATGAGTTAGCAGTCAGTGAAGAAATGACTTGAAAGCTCATTTTACCTATTCACCAAGTTAATTACATGTTAATTTTTTTTTTAAAGTTTCAGATTCACCGTCCTATTCCATGTTCAAAACATATATAACGCCACCTGAATCAAAGTTAAGCACCTGGAAACCATCAGGATTTAAAGCAAATGAAAAGCAGGAAGCCTAGGGGAAGTGATTTTTGAAGGACCAGGGTCAGAATGGTGAAGAAGAGCATTGAGGACATTTCAAATTGTTTGCCAGTCTTCTTTGGAGGTCATTATTTGAGATGAGTCATTCAGGGAAGTCAAGATGATCAACTAGGAACACAGATGAAATACACTACAGGGAAAACTGAGGCAGCTATGGGTTTAAAGGACATTTCCTTGTTTATCTAGGGCTTCTTTGCAATTCCACTTAAGTGTGGCTTCTTGAGGGCAGAAATATGTCACCTTTATAATATCTGACATGCAGACAGTGATATGTGGAAACTGGCTCATACCAACTGACAAGAACTGATTCAACTTTTAGGAATTTGTGTGAGCTTATTGTTGAAACTGACCATGGTAGGAGTATTTACACCATAGAAATTGACAAATGCTACAAATAAGAGCTGTTTTTAATTTTTCCCCAGAGAGTTAGTTCACCAGCACACCATCAAGATAGTTAAAAATGATTAGCCATTAGTCTAAAATCCTTTCAATAGGGAGTGTGATTAAAACATAATGCAATTATTACATTTATGCTCTTAGATAATGTTTAGGGACATGAGAAACAAATCTGAAAGCAAAACTATATTGCTAGTATAGTTCCAAAATGCTAAAACATATAGGTATGTATTGACAAATTACAAAAAATGCATCAATACCTTCACAGTGATTATCTTTGGGTTATGAATTTATAGGTGATTTTTGTTTTATTCATTATACCTTTTAGGTATTCTATAAATATTACTTTCTTAATTTAAAAATCCATTTTAAAAAATGATGTGGGCCAGGTACAATGGCTCACATGTATAATCCTGATACTTTGGGAGGCATAGGTGGGAGCATCGCTTGAGGCCAGGAGGTCAAGTCTACAGTGAGCTGTGATAGAAACACTACACTCCATCTGGGTGAGAGAATGAGACTGTCTCAAAAAAAAAAAAAAGAGAGAGAGAGAGAGAGAAAATGATGGGTCCATCAACACTTTTAAAAATTTTGTGTACAGGGGTGATAGAAGATACATAGGAAGAAAGAATAGGAGGGCTTTCCCTTCCTCACTCACTCAGTCCTGTAAGAAAGGGATTGAGACACAACCATTACGATTTAATTAGGGCCATGAGTTCTGTTAAGAGTCAGGGAGGGAACAGTGGCTCAAGCCTGTAATCCCAGCAATTTGGGAGGCCAAGGTGAGGAGATTGCCTGAGCCCATGGGTTGGAGAATGGCCTGGGCAACTTGGTGAGACCTCATCTCTACAATAAATAAAAAAATTAGCCGGGTGTGGTAGCGTGCACCTGTAGTTCTGGCTACTTGGAAGGCTGAGGTGGAAGGAACACCTGAGCCCAGCGAGTTGATGTTGGGGTGACAGTGAATGTGCCACTGCTCTCCAACCTGGGCGATGGAGTGAGACTCCAACTCAAAACAAACAAACAAACAAACAAACAAACAAAAAGAGTCAGGGAGGGGAGGAGTAGAGAGGTGTACAGACAGATGAATAGAGGCAGGAAGATAGTGAGAGAATACTAGAACTAGAATCTGAAATTCTATCCAGAGCAGCTATATTAAGAAGCCGTGCCATGGTCATTTCACTTTCTGGGCATTCACTTCTTCGTCTCTAAACTGTGTAGACCACAATAGAAAACAGTGCACAAATTTCATTTTAATCAAGATGTTCTAAGTGACCTTCTTCCTGAGGGCAGACTGCTTCCGCGGTGGATGTGGGGCAGCAGGCAGCTCACCTGGCAAAACTGGCGCTTGTAGACTTGCTTGGAGAAATGTTTGCGGGAGGAGAAGGAAGGGAATTGAGCAGTGTAGATGTAAGTGTGTCATTAAGTGAGGGCGCGGGAGCAAAACTCCATCCTAATAAAACAACTCAAAGGTATCATCAAAGGGATGTTTGGGGACAACAGCAAGCTTTCAGTTTTGTTTTATGCATAGATGAAAAACTCTTGCTACTCACAGACACATTGTTAACTTCTGCCAAGGTATTTCTGAATGTGGTTTGCATGACAAGATCCCTGATTGAATGCTATAATGAGAAAATCAGGAATCTTCTATTATATGCTGGAACTCAATAAATTTTATTTCATAATTTTTTGGAAGCAGCTCCTTAGACATTTGCCAATTTCTATGGTGTAAATACTCCTACCATAGTCAGTTTCAACAATAAGCTCACAAAAATTCCTAAAAATTGAATCAGTTCTTGTCAGCTTGTTTGAGCCAGTTTCCACATACTGCTGTCTGCATGTCAAATATTATAAGGGTGACATGTTTCTGCCCTTAAGAAGCCAACACTTAAGTGGAATTGCAAAGAGGCCCTGGATAAACAGGAAATGTCCTTTAAACCCGTAGTTGCCTCAGTTTTCCCTGTAGTGTATTTCATCTGTGTTCCTGATCATCTTGACTTTGCTGAGTGACTCATCTCGAATAATGACCTTCAAAGAAGACTGGCAAACAATTTGAAGTATCCTTCAATACTTTCCTTCACCTTTCTTACCCTGGTCCCTCAAAAAACAACTCTTAAAAGTTCTAGATTTTTTTCTAGATCACATCATGAACTAGACAAATTTTTAAAACATAGTAGAATTTTCTTTACTTGTTGACTTTGACACTAGTTTAATTAGAACGAGGTAGAAATTGGTGGTTCAGAATATTTTTTTATCTGTGGGTTCTAATTATTTATAAAAAGTTGTTATTTATACAATTGTCTCTTTGTTTTGTTTTGTAGAGATGGGGTCTTGCTATGTTGCCCAGGCTGGTCTCAAACTCCTGACCTTGAATTATCCTCCTGCCTTGGCCCTCCCAAAGTCCTGGGATTGCAGGTGAAAGCCACTGCAACTGACCACTACAATTGTTTCATGTTTATTAGTTATTCTCAGTCATCTTGAAAAAAGACATGCCCTGATGTCATAAGGTATGATGGTTCCAACTCACATATTTAAAAAGTAGTTAAAGTGAAAATGTTAATCTTTTTCTAAAACTTGATTTAAGGCATACCCTGTTTGCCCTTTCCTCACAGAGCTCTGTATTTTTTTCGATGATTGTCAGTAAGTCAATCTCAGATACACATATAAGTGGGAGCTAATTGGTTCTCTTTGTTTTAATTATATTTTTGAGACATTGTAAGAAAAACATCAGGGTTACATTCCATTGCGTTGGCCTTCCCAAACAGACCTGGATATATCCAACTTCTCCCCAGGCTGCAGTCTTCCGAGCTATGTGGGGCTGGGCGCTGAGGACACGGACACATCTGTAACCAAACCAGTGAGCCACAGCAGGAGCCATTTCACTGGAATGAGGGCCTCTCATTCCTTTGTTCTCAATATTTCCTGGCAACGTATCCACAAGCACATGCTATTAACAGATGGTGGAAGGCATAATTGGGATTTTTATCATAACATATCCCTCATGCTTCCATCATGCACCAAAGAAGCAGAGATGTATGGGCTGGCTGGTTTTATCACAGCAGGATTAAACACCCCTACTGTACTTCAAACCTCTAGAGACTTGAGTCCCTCCATGACAGACTCAACCACTCAGTTGAATATGGTTTCCAGTCAGAAGTACAGAGCCTGCTTTGGCAGACACGTTCATGTCAGATTCCTTTTAAGATCAGTTGTCAATATGAGAAAGATTGGTTTCCCAAGGCTGAGTTTATCTGGTAAGTTGAGGTATGCATCTGTGCCGCAGAGCTGAGGCCTACAGGATTGGCAGAGAGCCCTGAACTTTGCACAGACAACTGTGCCTCAAAACCCACACAGATGAAAAACTCTCCTTTGCTTAACCCCATAGTTATGTGCTGAGCAAGTCAAAAAGAAAGCAGAAGCAAGTGTGGAAAGAACTTATCCAAAGAAGTTAAGAGGATTATTTTGATTTTTTTGTTGTTGATGTTCAAATCTCGTGTGTGCCTTCTCAGTTCAAAATTAAGATTGTCCTCCCATTTCAACCTCCTGAGTAGCTGGAACTACAGGCATGCACCACCACATCCAGCTAATTTTTTTTTTTTTTTTTTTTTAGAGATGAGGTCTCACTGTATTGCCCAGGTTGGTTTTGAACTCCTGCGCTCAAGCAATCCTCCCACTTCAGCCGCCGAAAGTGCTGGGATTATAGGCATGAGTTACTATACCGGGCTTCCATTCCAATTTTAAATGTAAATATAAAAACATTTAATTCATATGTAGTATCACTAACATTACACAGCAGAAAAGCTGCACAAAATGTGTTGACTTTTTTTTCCCACTTCTTTTTTTTTTTGAGTCAGAGTTCCACTCTGTTGCCCAGGATGGAGTGCAGTGGCACACTAACAACCACTGCAGCCTCGACCTGCTGGGCTCAGGCGATCCTTCCGTCACAGCCTTCCAAGTAGCCAGAACCACAGGCGCGTGTAACCACGCCTGGCTTATTACTTTTTAATTTATTGTAGAGACAAGGTCTCACCAAGTTGCCCAGGCTGGTCTCGAACCCCTGAGCTCAGGCGATCCTCTTGCCTCAGTCTCTTAAAATGCTTGGATTACAGGCTTTTTTTCGCTTCTTGAACCATCCACACATGCTACCAACACTCACCTTCAGCTTATTGATAAGTACAGGAGGACTGAAAGAAAAAGGGCAAGAAGTCGTTGCCCTATTTTTCCCTTTTTGTCATCATGTTCAACATCAGAGGTTGGCTTATACAAAGAAGTAACACGAGTAACAAAGAATGTGTTAGCATTCCTTGATTGTTCATATTTCTTAGAACGCCACTGAACTTCTTTCTGTGTTTTAAGCAACTTCTGGGCCAAATAGAAAGCTTGGCTTCTTGGAGCTATCAGACTTAGTCATAGATGCAACACACTTACCTTGTACTTTGCCTTGGGTCTTGCTGAACACCCATGCACTTGAGCCCCATAGGATTCGGTGCCCATGGGCATCTTGAATGTTATGCAAACAAATAGCAAGACATAGTGGTGGACATGTATACTGCCTGTATCCTCTCTGTTTATATGTATGATGCATCATCCCATTGGAATTCACTTACAAATACAAGTTCAAAGATACGATTATGAAGAATCTCAAGATGGCGATAGCACAGCATTAAACCAAGCACAGGGCACTCTGAATGTGGGGCCCAGTGCAACTACCCAGGATGTGTGTCCATGAAGACAGCTCTGTTGGTCAATGAGAAGTGGTGGAGATACAGGCAGTGCAGCTGATTACAGAGGGATGTTAACTAACTGGAGAATTAAGAAGTCTCCACATGGAGAGGACATGGAGTTTATCTTTGGTTCAAGAAGCTAGACTCCAAAACGTAAAGTGAATGGCCAGGAGACAAAAATAAGCAGTGAGATAAGAACCTCTTATACCATCCAAGTAGCATTGTTGAAATTCACTAGCTGATACTATTTCAGGTTTCCTATTCACTGAATTTCAGGTCTGCCAAAATCCAAAAGTTTATTGCACTTGACTTGATACTTCTGAGACTATCCAGATTTACACACTGGGAGTTCAAGCTGAATCCTAAAGCAGTTATGACTGTCATGGATATAGCAATGCCTTCAGCCTCCAAAACTTGTTGAAGGAGAAACCAACTTAGGACTAGTCGTAATGACAGGTTTTTAGTATTAAGTGTTCGTTCTGCTGGGAAATAGAAAATAAAGCATCTTCCGTCATGAGGAGAAAATGACTAGTTTGTGTGTGTTTTTGCCATAGAAGCCAGGCTCAGATGCAGAGAGAGCATCAGATTCATAAGAGACCTCAGAGGTAAGGTCATCCAGTGGTTTTTTAATTGCATTCTGTGGAAATCAAGCCTCCACGAAAGTGCTTTAGGGGATCCATAAACATTTGACTGAATTTATTTTTTTATTTTAAAAACTAAGAAAATGCTGCTACTCAGGTGTATTATAGCTCAGTCTGATGCAGTAGAACTCACAGATTATAGTGTCTTCAGTTATCTCATGAAGAAATCATACACATTTTAACTCATAGATATACTCTTTTTATCTGCTTTTAGTGTTATATCTATGTATTGTCAAACTCAAGGTCACCTAGATCTTCTCTTATCTTCTAGAAGTTTTATAATTTTGCCTTTTACATATAGATTTATGGTCCATTTTAAGTTAATTTTGGGTATAAGGTCAGATTCTCAACTGAGTTTTTTTTGCATTTGAATGTCTAATTATTCCAGTACCATTCACCATTTACACTGGGAGGCTATACATACGTGACTTCATTTCATGAAAGGGTTCCTCTGCATAATAGTCAAGTTTGAAATCATAAAAACCCCTTAGAACCATGACTGAATTCATAATATGAACAAATATTAGCCAATAATATTAACCATTATTATTTCCTACAGATAGAGAAATTGAGACCCAGGTTCACTAAGCAACTTGTCCAACACATCCATATATCTAGCAGGAAAGCCAGAATTTTAGCCTGTGTCTTGATTCCTGGGTCACTTTTCTTTTCACTCTATTGCAGTTGCCTTCAGATCCCATTCCCAATAAGCAGCTATGATTTTAAGCCCTCGAGGCATGGACTGTATTTACTGTCCCTTTGATCTCACTCATTTCTAGTCCCGGACCATGTGGCAACAGGGGACAGAGATGAGGGAAGGGGAAGAGAGACAGAGACAGAGAGCGAGAGCAAGAGCAAGAGATCCCCTCCACAGAAATGATTTTGGGTCCTGTGTTGTCAGCACAGTTGATCATGGTTCCTACCAGAAGACCCAATGAAACCTGAAATATCACACCAAAGGATCCACCAAGATGTCCTTATTTTGACATCTTCAACATTGAAAATGGGCAGAAAAAATTGATAGTTCTGATTTAAATATTCCTTACAAAAACATTCATATTTGGCAGAACATAGGTCCTAAATTTTGGTAAGAAATGTGGTCTCTCATGTAGAGGTCCTGAGGCTAGCCAGTTTTTTGGAGCTTTCTATGAATGAATGAATTGAGCTCTGACCACCATCCTCCAACTCTATATGCTATGGCACGACACACAAATTTAAAATACCTGGAAATACCACTTTTGAAAACGTTGCAGTCATTTGTAGGCCTGATCTGAAGATGTTTTCCAGTCACTCTCCCTCCCTCTTTTCCTCAGACACCTGGTCCATTGGTCTGTTTTAGGCAACTGTGCTCACCCATCTACTATACATTGATGCCCTCTTGTCCATAACTATCTTTCTAGACTGTGAATACCTCCAAGTTAGAGCCTGGATCAACAAATGAATAAATAAGAAAAAAAAAAGCCTAAAGCCCCCAAACCCTTTAAAAAGTTTTAAGAGTATGATTAAATATTATTTAAAAATCTACATGGCAAATAACAGGAACTCAACACATGCCTGAATGAATACATTTGTGTTTTACACAGTATTTCCTGAATATTTCCTATTTTCTACCTACATGTTAAAGTAATTGTTGAAAAGAACACAGACTGATCAAATGAGTAACTCAGTAAGCAAAGCTGTCTTTACAGGGAGATTCAGCTAGGCTACTTGGAGGTTCTCAGGGATTTGCCCGAATTCAGCCATCTCTAACCTACTCCCCCCGTGGTCAGTGTGAGCATTTTTGAAGTGGCTGGCTTGGGTTTCTCTTTGTGGCTTTCGCTCCCTTAGCACAGAGATACAATCATTCACAGACAAAGTCAGACACAAAACCAAAATATTTCAACAGTAGACTCGTCTAACGTGAGTGCGGGAAGACGTAGGGAACCAGTCCCTTTCTCCTGACCTCTTCCTATCCAGACCAACTCTTTCTTCAAGACCCAGCTCAGGGTCCAGGAGAAAGTTTTTTCTGCTTTCTTGCCCTCTGAGTTTGGAGCCTCACCTTGTTACAGCCTCCACCCAAACGCCTATCACTCTTGTGTCTACTCAGTAGGTGGTCATCCCCAGTGGACTGCAAACAACAGGGGTATGGCGAACTGTGTCTTGTTCCTCTTTGTTTCAATACATCTTTTATTGCCAGCTATAGAGTCGATGCTCAGTAAGTATTTGTAGAAATAAACAAATGGTTCTTGCCACTCTAGGTAATTGACATAATACTTCAAGCTGCAATTTTCTCATTTATAAACTTAGAGATTTGGGACTTTAAGTCCCTGAAGAATCTGTGAGTCTGGCATTATTTTTGTCATCAGAATATTCCGTAAGGAGGGTTTCTCTTTGGATGCTCAAGTTCTTTCCATTGGGGTCTTTTGAATACCTTTTTGGTTCTACAGGATTTTGTGCTACGCTATGTTAATATTGGTGGTGGGAATAGAAAATAGCCTGGAAGATCCTAGCAAAGACGGCATTGAATAGATTTCTTCACTATATAAGGAATTGTATGAGTGATTCTTTTCTTAAAAAAACAAACACACACACATCTGTTCCATGAAGAAGTCAGGGATGTTCTTATTTACTTCATCATCAATCCGAAGACGTACCAGTTCATGGAGTGTTCTAGAAGTATTTCTTCCCCTTGGCTTGGCATTCCCCTTAGTCAATTTTCTCAACATATCAAGTTTTAACGCTATTTGACTCAGGACCACAAAGCATTATTGAACAACTATTCCATTTGTGTTCAAGACACATTTGCGGATAATAAAAATGTAAAGAAAATTTTACTGAGCTTCCCCCAACAGGGCTTAAATTTCTATATTGATTCAATAAATGAATGTTAACAAATGTGTATGATTGTGAATCTAAGAACATTAATAGTTAATACAGGCCCTGCCATAAAACAAAACTATATCCAGGCTTTTATCATTTTTGACAAGAGATAACAAGCGTTGGTGAGGGTGTGACGAAAAGGGAACCCTTGTGCACTTTTGGTGGAAATGTAGATTGGTATAACCAGTATGGAGGTTCCTAAAGGAATTAAAAATAGAACTACCATATGGCCAACCATCCTTCTTCTAGGCATATACCCAAAGGAAATGAAATCACCACCTTGTAAAGGTATCTACACTCTCATGTTTGTTGCAGCCTTACTCATAATAGCCAGGATATGGAAACAACCAAAGTGTCTCTCAACAGATGGATGAATAAAGAAGCTGTGAGATATAAATGTATATATAAACCAATGGAATATTATTCGGCCTTAAAAAAGGAGATCCTAGGCTGGGCGCCGTGGCTCACGCCTATAACCTCAGCACTTTGGGAGGCTGTGATGAGAGGATTGCCTGAGCCCACGGGTTTGAGACCACCCTGGGCAACTTGGTGAGACCTCATCTCTACAAATAAATCAAAAAATTAGCTGGGTGTGGTGGCGTGTGCCTGTAGTTCCAGCTACTTGGAAGGCTGAGGCAGAAGAATCACCTGAGCCCAGCAGGTTGAGGTTGCGGTGGCCGGGAGTGTGCCACTGCCCTCCAGCCTGGGTGATAGAGTGAGAATCCTACTGAAAAAAAAAAAAAAAAGGAGATCCTGCCACTTGTGACGACATGGACAAAGCTAGAGGACATTATGCTAAGTAAAATTAACCAGGCACAGAAAGAAAAATATTGCACGATATCACATATATGTGAAATCTAAAAAAAAAAATTAAATATATAGAAACAATAGAATGGTGTTTGGGGTAGGAGGATGGGGAAACATGGGGAGATGAAAGTCAATGGGTGCAAAGTTGAAGTTATCTACGATAAATAAGTATGGAGCTCTAAAAATAACATGAGAAATATGGTTTTGTTTGTTTGTTGTTAGGGCCATACTCTGTCACCCAAACTAGAATGCTGAGGCATGATCACAGCTCACTGCAGCCTCGAACTCATGGGCCCAAGCAATCCTGCCTTGGCCTTCCAAAGAGCTGGGACTTCAGGCATGAGCCACCATACCCGGACAGGACTATGATTAGCAGTATTGTATTATACACTGGAACTTTGCTAAGAGAGCAAATTTTAGGTATTTTTCCCGCACATAAAAAAAAGCACATGTAAGATGATGGATATGATAATTTACTTGACTGTAGTAATCACTTCACTACATATACATGCATATCAAACCATCATGTTGTATACATCAAATATATATGATTTTTTAAAGTGTCCAAACTGTCCAAGATGTCCAAAGACATCAGAAAGGACTTAATACAAGTCTGGTAGTGAGACCAAATAAGAATTATTGTCTCGTTTCATTCTCAAATCATTGTCTCTGTTTTGTTTTTGTGGGGCTGTTTGAGACAAAGAGTGGTATGCTCTAAGGATACTAAAAGCAGGAACTTTCATTTTCCTAAGGTGGGGATCATTCAGAAGTGGGAATGTTAGGAGGAGACAGCCCTTTCAGAATGGAGGTAAACACATTTTTTAAGTTAAACTAAATTTGCAAGCCCATGGAGAGAAATGGATATTTTTGATGAACTAAGGGCAGGAAGAATCTTTAGCTGGTCAGAAAATGGGATTTTAAGCAAAGGGAAGAAAAATAAATGTCATAAATGTGAAGATTTTTGTTGTTAAGCACCTTTTCGAGTGACCTGTGTGTGTGTGTTGTTTGATCCTCATGACTAGTTTGTAAAGATGGGCTGTTAGATTATAAAGAAAACCATAGTTGGAACTGTAAAAGGGCCCCATAATGAGGCCTGTATTTACCTTTCCTGCAGTCTTTCCAGGAATGTAGGCACATGCAATCTGTGTGGACAAGATTACGTTAGCTTCTGGCAGACTGACTGGGAAAGGGTTGCCCTGTTAAATAAGGGCCCTTCTTTCTCTTCAAAGGAATGTTTTTTTTTTTTTTTTGGCTAGGTTAAAAAAAAAAAGGCCCCTAAAGATGACAGAAAGAGTAATCTCAGGTCTTCTGTTTATGCTTGGGAATTCTAATACATTGAATTCATACTGCTTCTGAGCTCTCACAAATAATATAAGCCTGTTAACTCTATAATAACAAAAATTTGTTTCTTTAGTAACGTGTATGCATTTCCATTTTTATGCCTGCTTTTTGGAAAATAACTGTGTATTCATATATTAAAGTCACTGGTCTTTTTTTCTTAAGAATAAGAAAAATTATCATACAAATTTATTTTTAATGTGTGGGGTGGAGGGGTCACAAAATGAATCCCCTCATTGATCTATTTTTAGGCTTCATGGTGACAGAGCCTGGCACTTAAGGGACATTCAATAAATATTTGTTGACTGACTGATGATTAACAGATATCAATTTTGGGGCTACAATGGAAGTTCCACCTGGGTGGCAAGTTTATATAATTTATTTTAACCACAGTAGCAACTTTACTTAAAGTTTTTAATTTTCTTCCTTCATTTGGATTTCCTGACCTCTAAAAAGTGGAAGGTGATTTGACATCATCGAAAGAATCATCTCTAAAACCTCTGAAATAATGTGATGTCTGGGATTTGCTTCAAAATAATGAACAAGATTGGCCATGAGTTCATCCTTGTTGAAGCTGAATGATTGGCATGTGATGGTGCATGATATTATTCTCTCTACTTTTATATATATATGAAATTTTTAAATAGATAAACTTTTTGTTTGTTTTCTTTTTACTTATTTTTCCCTTCATTTCAATAGCTTTAGGTGGTACATATAGTGCCTTGTTACATGGATGCGCGATATACCGGTTAAGAAGTCTGAGCTGTAAGTGTACCCACCCCTGCACCTGTGTCATTCTCTGAAGCTTTTTAAAAAAACATTGAGAAAATTGAAATAGGGACCCATGCAATATGGTTCCTGTGTCTTCTCCAAGTATTTTTCTGCTTCTGAGCACCTTACTTCAAAGACAGTTAGAGGGAGCCACTTCCAGGTTCCAAAAATTCAGTAGTATTGTTTATCTCCCTAGTGCTAGGCTCCTCTTGATGAATTCCTGGGCAGGAATGAAGGCTCCTGGAAGCTTCCCAAGATGTATGGTGGAGCAGCCTACTTTAGTTTTCATTACCTTCTTTTCTGGACTGGAGAAAAAAGTCTTTCGGGTCAACAATTTACTGGGGTGTGTTGGGGAGATGGTTCTCCACTGAGAATAGTAGTAGCATTTCTTGCCTGAGGATGGGTCAGTCAGGATCTGCTGCTCTGTTGCCTCAGGGCGTACTCTGAACAAACCCAAACCAGCTGATGCTGACTGGGCTGGGTTTTCTTTAATTATTTGGTTAATTGTGTTGGCAACTTTCCCTTTTCCTTTCCCTTTGAAAAAAGCAAACACACCTAACTGTTTATGTAACTGTTGGGAGAAACACAAAATTCTTAGCAACTGAGCTAGTGTACCTTGACTAAATTGTATTATGTTCTGTTGGCATCGACGGCCATTGTATTGCCCATCTAATTTGCAAGTCTTTTTTGATCACTCTAGCTTTACTGGTCATATTTCAACAAAAGGGAGAAGAAATTCAAAGGCTGTCTTTGGGCTTGGGTTGTGAGATTTTTTGCCCCCCTCCTGTCAGTGTTTTCACTTTGCTGATATAATAATTGAGCCGGTGTCAGCTTTAATCCTTTTTTTCCCATTAAGAAATGCTCACGCCAGGCGTGGTGGCTCATGCCTATAATCCCAGCACTTTGGGAGGCCAAGGTGAGAGGATTGCCTGTGCCCACGGGTTCAAGATCAGCCTGGGCAACTTGGTGAGACCTCATCTCTACAATAAATCCAAAAATTAGCTGAGTTTGGTGGTGCGTGCCTGTAGTTCCAGCTACTTGGAAGGCTGAGGTGGAAGGATCGCCTGAGCCCGGCAGGTCAAGGATGTGGTGACTGTGAGCAGTGTGCCACTGCACTCCAGTCTGGGCAACAGAGTAAGACTGACTCAAAAAAAAAAAACAAAAAAAGAAAGAAATGCTCAAATTTATTTATAGAACAATGAAATCCAATTAATATCTTAAGAAGACTTCACTAGGCAGTATAAAAGAAACCTAACACATTTGTAGCACTACAATCACATAAAAATTGGTTTTGTTTGGCTTAAAATAAGTAAGCATCGTTAACAGAATTAGAGATCTTTTGTTGCTAATTTTTTAAAATAAAAGATCCTGGAGACTATTGTATCTGAGTGTTCTTACTTCATATAGTAGAAGTTACTGAGACCCATAAAAGGAAGGCAACTTGTCCACCATCACAGTTTCCTTTGAGAAAACTCAAGTTGCTTTTGCTCCCTCTGAAGAAAAGTTTTACAGGGCTTGACAAGAAAATGCACTCAGCATACCCAGAGTTCAAAAGTTAGTGACCTATAGGAGCTGTAGAAGAGTAGAAAGATGAAGTTGATATCATCCTCAGTTTTATTTTATGCAAGACACATACCATGGAGTTTCAAGCTTTAGAGTTCTCTGGGAGACCGTGTAATGTTTCTGTGACAGAAAAAAAAAAAAAAAAAACCCACCAAAAACAGAAAAGTCAGCCATGAAAGAATATAGTTTAAAAATTCAATTAATGTGCATTTGGGTAATCAAAATATCCTTCCCATATTCAAAGAAAATAATTACTGTTAAAGTCAATTTTGTAGAAATCTGCTTTTAATAATTCTTCCTTTAGAGAATAGTCACTCAAAAAAATTGAGAAAATAGATTCCACCTCAAGTCAAATATTCTCTGTGCACCATACTGATAAGAAAGAAATGGGGGGAGGAGCCTCTTAGAAAAGCAGCAGTCAATGGAGACTATATGACCAAGTGAAATGCATCTAGCATTTTCTCGCTGTTGAAAAAATATGTATAAGAATCAACTTTCTTCTGCTTATAGCCTGTATATTATTTATAGCTATTTAAAGCCGCTAAAAGAAATAGAAAAAGGCAATTTAAAACTGTTTACATTTCTCTTATCCTTTTTTATTTTGACTTATCCCAACCACTGTCACCACACATAGAATCTTTCCCATTCTACAGGAGACAGAGACCCCTTTGTAGAACAAAAGTGGCTTTAAGCACTTATCTTGTGGTCTTGGGAGGGGGGAGAAGGTGGGGTGGGGAGTAAGGAGGGTAGAAGAAAGAACTCCTTTCTCACAACCTTTTAAGAGCAAGATTCTTAGAAATATTTAACTCCTGTAAACTTTGCCTCACATATTTGCCAAGTGCTAAAAACAAGAATAAGGGAGACCGTAACAGTGGGCTGTAAAGATGGGAGGAAGAAAACAACAAAGATAACTCCAGGGAAGGAACAGCGCCTTCAACTGACGCTAGAGAAGGAAGCAGTGTTGGAAAGGCTGGGACCCTCGGAGCTGGGAAGCACTTGACCTTCAGTTCCTCTGTGGGCAATGTCAAAGGAACAACATCCTACTCTTCTTATTTTAATTCCACTTAGCTTAAATGTGAGAAATCTGGGGACTGGGACATCTGTTCGCCTTACTGCTAATGAGAAATTTTAAACTGAATAATTTCATCATATATAAGCCTTAATATCTATCAAAATGATCTGAAAAAAATTGGTTCGTGGACCTTTGCATTAGTGACATACTGAAGACTTTATTTTAAAGAGCCTCAGAACTAGCAACATAGCTTTTTAATATTAAATAAATAAAAATATTAGATATTCTATAATGAGAAGAATACTGATTTCTCAGTTCTGGGAGCTCTGAGTATAAAGTTAGGGCCTTAGATAAAAAAGAAAATTTTCTAAATGGAGAATTGCAAGAAGGAACCGAATCCGGAGATAGTCAAGGGTTCTGAAAAATTGCAGAACAATCACTATGACATTGTACCTTGTCATTGAACTTAACTTTTCACAGGATGACGAACCCTTCCAAGAATTGCCCAGTTAAAGGATCTTAACGTTTCTCTATCCAATGCCCCTCTCAACAAATGCAGAGTTCCTATCTGTGTTATTCCTTCAATTATTAAAAGCAAATTTATTGAATATCTACACTATGTCCAGAAATCCTGAAACAAACCACATTTAAAAAGTTGTCTTCAGGATGACTACATGTAATTAGAGTAGATAAAAATATCTACTCTATTGGGCAAAAATATCCTAGCACCAAGTACACGATCATCTCCAACAAGCTGTGAGCTCCCTCCCTCTCTCTGTTCTTTCTCTGTTCTCTCTCTCTTTCTCTCTCTCTCTCTCTCTCTCTCTCTCTGTCTCTCTCTCTCTCTCTCTGAATCGGAGTCTCACTCTGTTACCCAGGCTGGAGTGCCAGAGCATGATAACGGCTCACCGCAGCCTTGACCTCCTAGGCTCAGGTGATCCTCTGCCTTAGCTTCCTGAGTAGTTGGGACTACAGGCACATGCCACCACACTCAGCTGATATTTTGTAGAGACAAGATCTCACTATGTTGCCTAGGCTGGTCTCAAACTCCTGGGGTCAGGCAATCCTCCTCCTGCCTCAGCCTCCCAAAGTGCTAGGATTATAGGCATCAGCCTCTGTGCCCAACTAGCCTCTCACTATTGTGTCCTGTCACGGGAACTTGGCTATTTCCTCCAATTGCTGGCTATTTCTTTATTGAACAACTCTGGTTGCTAGCTCTTTACATTGAATTGTTCTCTCAGTGACACTCATCACTCATTGTATTTCTATACTTGATAGCCACATAGTTTAATAAGAAGAGAATTTGGAGTAAACTCAGCTTTACCAGACTGACATCAGGAAGGGATAGACCTTTCTAAGACCCCATGAAAAACTGAGAGGCACACATCTGCTGGCATCGCAGTTGGAGGGAGGTAACTCCTGGACTGAATCCTAAAATAGAATCAGAACCACAGACTATTTTAGTTGACAGAGACCCTGCAAAGACTATTCAGTTAACTTCTGCAATTCTTTAAATAGAAAAATGAGTTTGCAATCTAATCCACTGAAATATTTTCTAGGAGACGTGATTCTGATTTCATTAAGGACATCAGTGGGAAAATAGGATTCATTTTTCAGAAGTTTAATTAAGTCAACTTTGTTGCAACAGATTTTTCTCCCTGAGGCTGACATTTGATATGGTTTAGCCCCTAAAGTAACCTTAAACATAAAGCTCTGTGCTTTATGATGAAGAATTTGTACAGGGAATATCCCAAGTGAACTAAAGTCAGGAAGAATGACTATGAACAACTAATAAATTGTGGTACAGGTTTTTTCAAGCTACTATTTTTTTTTTGAGTTGGAGTCTCACTCTGTCGCCCAGACTGGAGTGCAGTGGCCGCTTCCGGCCACCGCAGCCTCGACCTGCTGGGCTCCGGCGATCCTTCCGCCTCAGCCTTCCAAGTAGCCGGAATTACAGGCATGCGCTACCACGCTCGGCTGATTTTTTGATTTATTGTAGAGATGAGGTCTCTCTGCCCAGGCGGGTCTCGAACCCCTGGGCTCAGGCAATCCACTCACCTCAGCCTCCCAAAGGCGCGGGATTACAGGCTGAGCCACCGAGCCCGGCTTCAAGCTACTATTATTGTTATTATACTATAGTCACAGATTATGATGTGTGTTCACATCCCTGCTTTTTAAAATCCTCACTATAATCTTTGAAGTAGATGTTTTAAAAACCCTTATCTCACAAATGGAAACTAAGAAAGAATACTCTTACACTCATAGCAAATGAGAACTGGAATAGTGTGGTGATTTTCTAGTTTAACACCTTGATTTTACGGAACCCAAGGCATGAAAGGGTTAAGCAATGTGGTAGTTTTAGGGCTAGAATTCAGGAATAAGACACTCAGGAGATCTCTCTGCTAACGCTCTGCATGTATTTGCCAGAATCTTATGAGGGTATTGTATAAGTCTCATCAGGTTTCTCTAAACATTTATAAATGGAATTGTAGAGTACATAGTACGATGCAACTTTTTTTTTTTTTTTGAGTCAGAGTCTTACTCTGTAGCCCAGGCTAGAGTACAGTGGCACGCTCACGGCCACCACAGTCTCGACCTGCTGGGTTCAGGCGATCCTTCCGCTTCAGCCTTCCAAGTAGCTGAAACTACAGGTGTGCGCCACAATGCCCGGCTAATTTTTTTATTTACGTAGAGATGAGGTCTCACCATGTTGCCCAGGTTGGTCTCGAACCCCTGGGCTCAGGCAGTCCTCTCACCTCAGCCTCCCAAAGTGCTGGAATTAAAGGCGTGAGCCACCACACTCGGCACAACCGGTTCTTTTTTTTTCCTCCTGGCTATAACTTGGACATCTTTTCATGCTGATATCTATGTTGTGATCTCATTGTGATTTCTGAGGGGTGAAATAACTGGCATTCAGTAGATTTGCTTGAATGCAGCAGTACCTATTTTTATGGCCAGTTGTCAGCCCTAACCTGTCTGTGCTTGTGCCATGCTGGCTATTTGATATCTTAATGGATTATTTCTTGTCCTTTCTTTGAATTCCCAAATAGGGCAACTGACTCTTTCAATTCCTCAATGTAACCAACCATATTTTTCAACACATGTAGAACTTGACAAAGGCTAGAACTATGTGATAAGCATTCAGAATGTGCAACTCTTCGCAAAGCCAGGTAGACAATTGGTGTACCGAGATCTTCCTATAGATGCCAAATTTGGAAGTTGATATTTGGCAACAACAAGTAACTTTTGTTCTGTGATTTTCAACAAGAAATCTGACAGTTGGAGCACCTTCCATGGATATTCTAATCATTTTTACTATTTTTTATTTTGGCATGGTCTCACTATGTCACCCAGGCTGGAGTGCAGTGACAGGATCATGGCTCACTGCAGCCTTGACCTTCTGGGCTCAGACGACATTTGTGCCCCAGTCTCCTGAGTAAACAGGACTACAGGCATGTGTCACCACACCTGGCTATTTTAAAAAAAAATTTTGTGTGGAGATGAGGTCTCATTATGTTGCCTAGGCTGGTCTCGAACTCGTGGGCTCAGTGATCCTTTTGCCTCAGTCTCCCAAAGTGCTGGGATTACAGACATGAGCCACTGTGCCTCATTTTTACTGTTTTGAACGCATTTGAAAACACTGTAAGCCTTAATGATAGCATCCAAGGATGAAGAAAGAGATATTTCTTCCTCCACACCATCTTGGGTCACAACTGCACATGATCAAATGGTTGTGCAGAGTACCTTTGATGGAGACATCAATATGGCTGAAAAGAGCCCTGATTTGATTGATGGTTAAACCTGATGTTTGTCATTTGATAGTAGAATTGGATGAGAAAATTTTTTGGATTTCCTCTCAATTTTCTCATCAAGCACAGTTTTGGCAGAATGTAAATTGTAAAGTAAGTTTTATTTTTTCACTTCTAACTTCAATATAGAAAACTTTCACCACCCTTGTGAATTCCTGATGACTAGTTTCTAGTTTCTAGTATTATCCAGTTTCATTTGTTGCCAAATGATGCCTTGCAAATTTGGCAAAACAAACGACTCCATAGCATTTTAAATGAGATTTGTGTGATTTTGACTCATATGTCTATCAAGATGATAGTTACAGTGCCATTCTTGACAGTTCCGGGATTTGCAGCATATTGGGTAATCAAGCCTCTTCCTTTGCAGTAAATGTGAAACCATAAATGACATTGAGTTTCTTTTTCTTTCTTCCTGTCACCATCAGCCAACCCAAACCCCCAAATAATAATGATGATGATGGAAAAATGAGGATTACTGAAGGGAAAATATCTGGTCAGGCTGGTCAAGTAACGAATGAGGCTGATAATGGTAATGGATGGTGTAGTTGTTTTTTCCAGGGAATAGATCTTTCTAGATCACTGACAAATGGAAATTTTATTTATTTTTTCATTTATACGCTTGCTCACAGAATAATACCCACCATCATTTAACAGGGCCTATTACCCAATCTTAACAAATTTACTTTAATAATCCACTTATTTCTTGTAGTCATGATGTACTCAGCTTACGGACTGGAAGAAATAGAAAAAGAAACAAATAAATTTCAAGGACCCTATTTTTGTACTATCGAGGCATAACTGAATGGGGCCTAAAAGCTCTATTTTCATGCTGTTAAGGCAAACTTTAAATTACAGTAAAACATTTATCTTAAAACAAAACATTCTGTTCATGGCATAACACAGAGTGGTGTAAATTGCACACATGCGTGATAACATTACAAGTAGCTAACAAACATGCCCTAATCTGAATGAATGAATACCAACTCTGAGGATGTTTTCATTCTAGCTTCAACACAACATACCAGTCAATAGAATTTGGTTTAGGTTTTCTTATTTTAGATACTTTTACAAAACAATAGATCTTGCTTTGACTTTCCTCCTCTCCTGTCACATGTCCAACACACACGCGCACGCGCGCGCACACACCCACACACACACACAATTAAATTATACAATTACGAATGGTTTTCAAATGACAAGCGGCTATCTCTGGAAGGTCTGTTATGCTACCTTCAATTTTCTCCAGTGCCAAAAAGACTATCGATAACATCTACATGTTTGCTGTTAGATAGTCCTTTCTTTAATCTAAGGAATTGAGTCCTTAAATGAAAGTAAACATCCCTAAGAGGGGCACTGTGTAAAGATGGTATCAGTCATTAGCACCATAGCATAAATTGTTGAGTCAGATAATTAATGTTCATTATAGGGCTTCTGAGGACCTGTGTCAGGCCCAGTGACAGTAAAGATATACCCTTGAGAAGCATTTGACCTTTGTCGTTGTTTGATTGGGTAACGATGGACAAGTTGACTCACTTTTGGTCTCCAGTTCATCATCTGTGAATTGTAGGGACTGGATTAGAGTGATGGTTTTTTAAGTCTCTGGGGACTTTTAGGCTCCCCCCTCTGGGAAGGGAAAGGGTTTAACCAGAGTAGTTCTTGATTAATTTGTGTATTAGGTCTTTTTGCAACTTTTTCATAATTTTTAAATTTTTTTGATTTGGGGTCTCTGTTACCCAGGCTGGAGTGCAGTGTCACAATCACAGCTCACAGCAGCCTCGGTGTCCTGGGTTCAAGCAATCCTCCCACCTTAGCCTCCCAAGTAGCTGGGACTACAGGTGCATGCACAGGGACTACATCACGCTTGGCTAAGTTTTTGATTTTTTTGTAGAGATGAGATCTATGTTGCCCAAGCTGGTCTTGAACTCCTGGGCTTAAGCAATCCTCCTGTCTTGGCCTCCCAAAATGCTGGGATTACAGGTGTGAGTGTGGCTGCAACTCTTCTTTTGAAGAAGCATTTTGCGGCTAAAATATTAAAAATGAACAGTTCTGAAAATAACCCTACAAGGTAATTTTCAGGATTTCTTTCAAAATTATAACCTCCAATGACTTTCAGTATTTTATAATTTGACCATATTGTCTCTGAGAGAACATTTTCAGTGAGGAAAGAGAAGTGGTCCAGGGTGTAGGATATGAGTGGGGTTTGGGGTGAGGAGAGTGTTTCTGGGTATTGGTCCCCAAGTGCTTGGTGCCATATGTGCCAGTGTGGGTGTGTAGGAGGCTACAATGAAGCTCATCTTGCTAGTCTCTTTTGCCAAAGGCTAGCCCCAGGGCTTACCAGAGCCTGGACCACCTACTTGGTGAGGGAACATGTCCCTCTGAGAAACCTAATAATTTCCACAAATAGCTCCACTTCAGAGATGTCATTTCTCTTTAAGAAGTGCATTTCCTACCACTTTTCAGAAACAAAGTTTGGGGCTTCAATAATTTCACTGACTCCATTTCAGCAAGCAAAATGTAGTTTCGAAAATAGCATTGGAAAAAGGAGCTTTCTATAAAATAATCTTATCTGATATGAAGAAACTCTAAATACAAAACATATGATGCCTTTGGCTCTTTTCCTCCAGCTCCAACTTGGAATCTTTTCTGGAGTTGTTCCCAAAAAACTCTCTTAACAATGTCAAAAGAAATTTTAGGACATTCTTTCAACGGTCCTTTAAAATATTAGGAAGTGCAAAAATCACTAACTGATTTGAACTGACCAAAACAGAGAAGGGCTGTTGCTTGGCATTCTTTTTATGGTGCTCAGATAAAATCTCTTCTTGGATTGGAAGTACAAATGGAAAAGTCTAGAGGGTTGACTGGAATGCTTTTTATTGAGGGCCATAGGGTTTGAGGCTCTAGAGAAAGTGTTGTCACCTCCCCCCCTCCATTAAACCCTGGACATTTAGGATCAGAGTAAAGTCCAACGGGGCAAATTTATAACGGCCTAAGAGCAGCTAAAGGCGGAAAACACAAGGGTTGACAGTTGGAACTGGAAATCTTAGCATCTTAACGTCAGTCCTGGCTGTGACAGAGTGTGTAGTTGAGGATCTGAGAGGCATGACGTCCACCTTGCAGAGAACAGAGGACAATCAGTGAAGTAGAAAGAGCATCCCAGAAATGGGAGAGGAGAGGCAAGTCAAGATACGTAAACAGCGATGGCTAGTTTGAGGACTGAGGTACAGGGAAAATGGAATTGTCCATGAACATGCCCCAGTAATCTTTGAAACTGCTCAGTTTTGTGAGTGACCTCTGGTCAAGAATAAGACTGGATTTTAGACAGGGGGCAGCTGTAGACCTCATTCACTGCCATTGTCATTGGGACTCCTTTTTATTCAAGGCAGAGGAGGAGTTTAAAATATATCAAGAGAATACAGATGCCCAGTGAGTTTTAAGTATAAATATTTTGCTCCAACCATGAGGATCAGAGCAAATGTGAGGAACTTAGCTGGAGTGATGCGTGAGCTGAGGACTCAGAAAGAGTCTTCCTCCAGCCACCAGGCTACCCAGACAAGGTCCTGGCCTTTCTTTGATCTGTCTAGTCCTTCTTGGAAAGGCATATTCATAGTGAAGTAATCTAACTTGGCTCAGGCTTGTTCTTCCACGAGGCAGTATCTAGAAAATGGGGGTATTGCTGGTTAGTAAAGATGCTCAGAAGATTTGTTCTATGTCAATTTTTTTTCCTAAGTCCAAGGTAGGCATTGAGTGCCAGTTCTAACTCTCTCTTTATTGCTTTTTTTTAATAATAAGAATTATTCCCTATAATAATGAGAATTTCTAAGAAAACAGGCTGTTCTATAGTAGGAAAAAGTCTAAGGCACGGTATATTTGTATTTTTAAAACTATACAATGTTTTGTGTTAAATTGATGATACTGTGTAATGCATGGTGCTATTTTATAATTCTGCTGAGGCCTGGCAAAGGATCTACAACCCTGTGTTGAGAGAAGACTGTGTTCTCATGAAAAACAGAAAAGATTGAATCTGATAAAATGGGCCTGTTCCTCCAAGGACAATAGCAGTGACTTCTGATTTTGTGGTATCTCTAGTCAATGAAGCCACTAGGTGAGATCATTCGGAACATTTTATATTACCTTAGAAGAGGCCAGATAAGAGAGAAAGCAAAACTTCAAAATACAACACGGCTTTAATCAAAACCAGGGGACCATGAACTGTCTTGGACTCAGAAGTTAAAAAGGAGAACTTGGAAGCAGCTGTCATAAATAGGCCCCAATCTGCTGTGCCAAGACTGGCTTCTACTTAATGGGAAAACTGTGGTTCTCCAAGGTAAAGACAATAAATCCGATTAGGGATCTGTCTGAAACAGGGAATGTACTCTGACCTCTGGGAGAGGGTTTTGCCCTTTCAGGAAGCCTCATCACATCCTATGTGTACCCTGGATGACTAATATTTATTATAAAGCCATGTGATGGAACGGCAAACAAAGACTGTTCCTGGTCACCTTGTGTCCATCACCACAATTGCTCCTCTGTGGAATGTGATATACTGCTGACCACCCTTGGTAGTTTCTGAGGCAGTAACAAATGCTGTTTTAGAAACATAGCCTAGAACCCCCGGGTATGTATTAGGACAGCTCACCAAACATATTGCGTGCTCACTCTCGCTGAGAGTTGCAAAAGGGTTCTTCCAACACGTCCCTTACCATCGTAGCTGTGCTTTGATTGGCGGTGAATGATGTCATAACACTGTTTACTTTTTTTTAGTGAAGGCAAAGATCTGAGTGTGATGTGTGTGGCCACATTGCGTTGGGTAATAGGAGAAACTACACATAGATCTCGAATCATGCTGTACTCATTTACTATGAGCCTATGATGTGGCAACTCAATAAAACACACATCAGCTGAGTGTCTTTTGTTATTTATGACATTTGGAAGTTTCTGTTTATCTTGGGTCCTTCCTCTTGGACTATCTTTCTAAGTTTAGTATTTGGGTCCTTTAGTTAACAAGCTGGGTCTTCCCACGAACATAGAGCAATCTGTTAGGCACTATTTGAAATTTACAGATAGAATTCTGCCTTGACAAGATTTTATAACAAGTAGACTTCTTTTATCACTGAGCATTGAATTGCCAGATCATTTCCGCAAAGCAGAAAATATCTGGATAAAAGGCATCTGACTAGGTGGTTTTAGAAAAATGCTAACATATTTCATGTGCATAAAGTACATTAGATATCTCTGGCATTTCTAGAGAGATAGGAAAATTCTCAGAGTTGATTTCACAAATAACACTTCAAAAAAATCATAGAGTTGAATATACGTAATACTAGTCAGTCAAATGTCATGAAATAAACCAAAAGGTTTTCAGGAGAGATAAATTATACCAAAATGTCTTCAAAACTTGTGGGTTTTTTTTTTTTTTTAAATATGATTTTAACCCGTTCCAGAAATTCCAGGTATATTCCAGAAATTTTGGTTGCACAGTAAAAATAAGCACACTATTTTCACAATTACTTTTATTGTAATTTGGAGGTAGAATGTCCAATCAGAAGCTATAGATTCCAGTTAAATAAAAGCCGGACTGAAGAATCCAAGAGGGCATTCCGAGGCAGTGTCCAAGTGTGGAAATTGAATGCCTTCATATTCTCATTAACTCACCCACATGATAAGCCTGACAAATATTTGTTGATGCCGATGAGGAGTATTTCACATGATTTTACCATACTCATTAGAAGCATCTGTATATCAAAGTAGTCCTCCAAGTTAATTCTTGTTTCATTGACAACTTTGGCTGGTCCCATAGGATTTTCAGAAGTTGCATTATTCTTTCACGGCATTTGGCATAACTCTCTCACTTGAAACTGCTGTCCTGGACAAAATTTAAAATGTGTAATTTTTATTATACCATGTTCACTTTCTAAAAGGAAAATTTGTATTTATAGATAAACATAATTTGGGATTCTCATTAGAATATGCATTTGTCTAAAACCAAGTAAACTTCCTTAGAAAAATATTTGCTGGTATTAACCAAAAATTCTCTGAAGTATTCAAAATCTTGAACTTAAGAGTTAAAGTTACTATAAAATTTATTTAAAGTTATGAAATTCTGTAAGGGTTTATAAGCCACCAACCTGTTCTGTGCTTTGTAGAATCACAGCTTGAACAAGGCCACAAGGACCTAAGGATGATCTATGACCCACAATATCCAAGTTGTCCTTGCACTTTCTTTGATGGAAAACTTGCCTCTCATGGTAATCCCTCCAACTTTATGTGGCTTTATATGGCAATGGAGAGGAAACTTCATTGGTTGACTCTGGGCAACAATTTTAACCTTTCTGGGTTTCAGTTTTTTCACTTGTAAAAGTGTTCAATAGTTTTTGAGTTCCGACTATGGGTTAGACAACCCTAGATCTTTTTTTTTTTTTTTTTTGCAAGGGGCTTCGAGGCCAAGGGAGGGTATAAATAAACAGTTAAATGAAATTCAAAATGTGGTATGCAGAAATTTTAGGTGTTGGGAGAAAAACGTTGAAATTTGCCAGGGGAAAGTCTGAGACATAAACAGTTATGGAGACAGTATGATGAGAAATTTTATTTATTTGTTTAGACTCAGGGTCTCACTCTGTCACCCAGGCCGGAGTGCAGTGGCATGATCATAACAATCACTGCTCACGGCAGCCTCGACCTCCTGTGTTGAAGTGATCCTTCCACCTCTACCTCCTGAGTAGTTGGGACTACAGGTGTGGTCTGCCTGACTAATTTTTTTTTTCTTTTTCTTTTTTTGGTAGAGATAAGGTCTCATTATGTTTCCCAGGCTGGTCTCAAATTCCTGGGCTCAAGAAAACCAGCCTCTCAAAGTGCTGGGATTGCAGGCATGAACCACAGCATCTGTCCTGATGAGCAATTAAATAAGTTTTAAGACATTCTCAGAATACTGAAGAGCACTGGGAACATGGCGATTTGCTTTTTCAGCATCTTCCTCCCCTACAATCGCAAAGAGCTGGATTTCTCTAAAAACTGGTCAATGGCTCTGTTCCCTTTGGCCAGGATCAAGCCTCCTTTCTAGGTACCTCCATTCCATGCCCTCCAGAATCCCCTAGACTATACAGTCTCCTAAAGGTAGGGATCCCATCTCTTTTGTTCATCCTTTATCCCTATCACTGAGTTCAAACCTGACATGGAGAGTCCAATAAATATTTGATGTATAAATAAAAAATATAGACCATATCCAGAAGTTAAAGGAAAGCTACCACCAAAGTTACATAAAGTAGAGGCATGCTCTTCCTCTCCCTTATCAGGTCACCAGAAGCATAATTCTGGTCACAATGGGGACATGGATCAAAGGGGACTTGAGCTAAGGTGGCCATGTAGGGTGGTGTTGCAATAATTCAACTAAGGAGTGATGAGCAGGCGAAAGAGGGTGATGTTGAGGATACTGAAGGGTAGATTTGATGATTGACAGGGCATGCGGGGGCTAAGGAAGGGTGAGAAGTTGGGAATTGCTGTCTGAGTTCTGGTTTTATATATTGGATTGAAATAAGGCATATTGGGAAGAGTGACAGTGTCAGAGGCAGTTTAGTGAGTTCAACTTTGGACAGGCTGCTCTGAAGGTGACTGTGCACAGTGAGATGGGAAGATGCTGTCTGGGCACTCATCAGACCAGGCCTGGGGCTGACACTCTCGTTGATTCCCCAACACTCTCTTGATATGATCTGGGAAATTGATCTCATCTCAAGGTAGGTCTTACTGATCTACAAGTAACCCTACTTGCCATTAATTGACTGAGGAATAGGCATGCGGTCTAATTGCCATCAACAAAAGTCAAGGAAGTGTTTGCAGGCACCTTCTGGAAAAGACGTGGGAAGCCAGGCTTTCTCTCCCAGTGGGTTTGAATGAGGAAACCCACAGCCCTGGTGCTCCTGACAAAGACATCCAGCTGCAGGAAAAGGCCAACACTGTGGACTGCAAAGTGGAGAGAGAGAAAAAGAGAACCTGCTTCCTTGATGAGAATGTTGAACTTATGCATCAGCCATCTTGGAAGTTTATGCTACCTTTGGACTGCCTCTTTTGAGAGCATTTCTGTATCCTTTATCATCATTTGGGTGAAAAACTTGTTATTGACAGTTGAAAGCAACCTAACTAAAACAGCTAAAGTTTTACATTTGGGGGTCACCAGCTAAGGGGTGACTGTTAAAGCCAGGGATGTTAAAGAGATAACTTGGAAAAACTAAGTTGAGAATGGCAGTTCTGAGCACCTTACACTTTTGATTGCATCCAATTCTGATTTCTAATCTATGATACAAGATTTTTTTTTCAAAAGTCAGACACAGTTTCCCAGCATATACCTTTCAACGAGTATTCCTGTGACTCTAAAGTTTCTAAAGTCACTTGGTCTTTCTTTCAAAAAAGATCTCTTTCCGTTGGTTTATTGTTTCAGTGATCTCAACTGTGAACTGGAGGGATATATTTTATTGACCTACAAATATGGGTGGATTCAGATTTTGTAAACATAGTTATATGTGCCTGAGCAAACATAATCTTGGAAGTCCCTCTAAAAAATTGGGTGCAGAGCCTTGGAAGAGATGACTGCAAACAAGAGTCCCTAAAACTTCAAGGTACATCTTCTGCTTAACTTCAGGGTTATTGTATGGAGTGGATGAGATTAAACCATGTAATGTACTTAGCACATAGTAACTGCTCAATAAAAGTAGCCTGGCATGATTATGAACAATTTAACACATAATTCACATCTAGATTATGGAAATGCACCAAGATCTATGTTGATTGAATTTTCTTTTGCTTGTTTTAATTCTGTCCCTCACTTCTGAGCAGAAGTTCTTCCTCCCTCCCTCTCTCTCTGTCCTGACTGACTAAATCTTGAGGTGTAATGGTCCCAGTGCCTTGGGCCCACAAAACTTAGAAGCACACAAAAATGTTTTTATTTCTGTTAAAATCAGAATAAAAAAGAACTTTCAAGCTGAAAAAAATATTTTAATACATAATAGAAGTATATTCATCTTCATTCCAATGTAGTAGTAAAAGCTATTTTTTTATAATTTTTTTTTATGGAGGAAGAGGCCCACAAAGGCAAAATTTTCTGGGGCCCATAAAAGTTAGAAGCGGAATGCAGCCCTGAGATCTGCTTCTCTCCTCTGAGTTGCTTTTCTTTCTCTTTTCATTATTTTCTTCATTTTCACCTCTTCCTTGCCTTCGCCTCACTCTTTATTATTGTAATTCCTTTTATTCTTTTACCTCTAGCATTTTCTGGCTTATATCCATGTGACTCTTTCATGTAAAATGAAAAAAATAGAATAAAAACTATTTTCCCTGTGTTCATTTTTCTTTCCTGTCTCAGTTCTTTAACTCCTCAGTCATCAGCTTTCAGGGTGAAGACACAAAATCCCCTTCAGAATGGAAGACTTAGGATAGAATTTGAGATACACCTTCTGAAATTGCAGCCTCTGGAGAGCCTGATTCTCGGCGAAGAGTGTTGCTGCTCTGCACTTTTCACACTTGAACACAGTGAAGAAGATGAACATTAATTAGGATTATGGCACCGTGGAGGCTTACTGTGCAGTGAGAACTCGCGAGAAAGAGAATGCCGTTTCTTTTTTTGGATGCAATTCTGAGTGTCATGTATGCATTAATTCTTGGGTTGAAGCCAAGTTACTTTGAGGGTGAGATGCCATCTATTATTTTTAGATCATATTGAGTAAGGGTGTAGCCTATTATTTTAGGTTAGTGAGAGAAGGTAGGTTTGCCTAATTTTAGATGATCAGGTTTCCTATAATGAATCTTCCTTTAAAAACTATTTTTGAAATGCTATCATTTATAGTTCTTGCTTCTGAAGAACTTAATGTTGGAAGCATTCCTTAGTTCAAGAAGCTTTTATGCCTGGGTAATTTTTGAGTTTTATTGTTTTCTAGCTTATTTGCCTGACTTAAGATTCCTACAGCTTCTTACATTTCACAAATAAATGTGTTAAAGAAAAAAGCATACACACCAAAAACAAACCAATACTAAACCCCCTCCTCTGACAATCCTATTGTCCTCAGGAAGATAGATGTATGTGCAATAAGAAATAAAGTGGCAAGTTTCCTGTTAATAATTGCCTTGAATTCTAATTATTTCTTAAAGAAACATTTAAAACAAAGACTTTTATGAATAATATACAGATCATTAAGACTGTAATCTTTAAACTCTAGCATATAAATATAAGCCTCTAATTCACCATAAAAATTCACACTAATTACCCAAGATGATTTCCAGATGTTTACTCTCTGCATGTAATTAAATTTTGGTAAAAATTATAACTTGACTGCTATTTAAAACACACACACACACACAACACACACAAACACCTCCCAACAGACACATGAAAGAAGTTTTTATTGAGACTTTTCCCCCCACAGGATCATCCTTCTCATGACGGAAATCTTCAAACATCTTTGGCTTACCTAAATCCACTCTTAATTTTAACCAGACAAGAGAAAGTTGAGCTAAGAAACGTGATGGATGGATCACTTTACATCCATCATTTGGGAGAAAATTGCCACATAATTTGCATAACACACTAAAAGGCTGGTACAAGAAAATCACTGGGTCTGTATTCACAGACGTGAAGGGGAAGAGAAAAACGATGACAATGGGCAGTCAAATTAAATCTGTAGGGGGAAATCAACATATCAGAGCAAAACTGTTTTTATGTGTTAGGAGTTGAAATTGTACATTTGGGAAAATATGCAGTATATTAACTTAGAACAGGACGGTAAAATGTGCAGCAACTGAAGAAGAGACAGATATGATGAAAGGGGAGGCGGAAAGTCGGAACATGAGGACATAGTTCAAAGACAAGTATGATGTAGAAATCATTAAATTATAGTAATGAAAGAAAGGGATGGTAACATAATCAAATACAGATAATCAAGCAGAAGGGAAGTACTGAGGGAAGAGGAAGAAGGTAAAATAATTTGACAAGAGACAAAAGATGAAGAGGAGGAATGAGAACATGCGCTGGTGCAGTGTTTCTGTAATGACCTGTTTCTCATGAAAAATGCATTATTCAAGAAGGGAATGGCTTTTCTCCTCCCTCACACTACTTTGATTTGTGTGTCTACAACACACTAAGCCCACTGGGATGCAGCTGAGGATTCAGAGCCTCCAGAATGATCAACCAAAGACCGCTATTCCAACAGACGCCGAATGCAGTGTAAATAATTAAATATCAATGCAAGTGAACTAACCTTGATTGGGTGTGTGCTCTCAGAACGACGAATGCACCCTCATTCTTTCAAAAGTGTAAGGTCTTACTAAAAAAAGCAAAAGCCCAAATGAAACACAATGGTGATTTGGGGGAGGGGCCCTCAAAAAGTGTTCCTGTAATTTAAGCCCAGTAGGTCTGAACTTTTGGGAGGATAATAGACTTCCTTGCAAATCTGGTAGAAGACAGTTCTTTACCCAGGAAAATACACATTTGTGTATGCAAACAAAATTGTGCTTATGTCAGGCAGTTTGTAGACCGGAAGTCCAACTGTGGCCCCCCCCTAGTTTAAGATCTTAGAGTAGGTACTGAATTCAATAAATACGTGATTTTTAATTAGGCCACTGTTTAAACTATTATTAATTCACTTCAGTTATGACCTTAGAAATTATTGGATTACTGAATTAAACTAAAGAGAAATGCATAGATGTCATTCATCTGTGAAAATTTTAATAAAAAGAAGTACTTTCCTAATCTTCCAGCAGAGTTTGAAATTTTGGAGGGGGAGGTCTTTTTGTGTTTCACTTATACTTTGCCATGTGCTAGAAGAATTTTGACTGGCCATTGCCTTGCTAGACTCTGGTGTGGCCATATGCTCTTTGAGCTATGGCTGTCGCCATGCTTCCTGGCTTTGGCCTCCTCCCCCACCTTGGGGACGTGAATCTTCTCTTTTTCTTTCTAATTTACTTTTAAATAAACTATATTTTCTAATCTAACTGCTGTGCAATTCTTTGCAGCTTTCATGCAGCAACAGATCACACCCCAGACACCCACACTCACAGTGACTCTGTCCTAACATTCTGCAGGCCCCGCTGGGAGAGTGTGACAATCACATTTTTGGAGGTCCCACAGAGACATGCTGCTCTCTCGCACTCTCTCTCATTCTCTTCTTCCATGGAGACCTGCCACTCTCTCCTCTCCAAAAACCCTTTAAATATACCCATTTTGTGGCCCTTCAAGGCTACATCTGCCTCTGAGTGTCGGCCCCCTTTCAATCTGTGAAAGGTGAATAATAAACTTTACTTCTTCCTACTTTCTTACTTGGTTGCAATCTTGCATTAATCCCGCATCCCTGGCACCAGCTCCAGCCCACCTTACCTCAGCTGACGCTTTCATTTATAATTCACCTTTCACAGATGGAAAAGGGGCCAGCACTCAGGCGAGAGAGGCATCAGGGAAAAAAAAGGAAAATTTTGACTTATAAAAATATATATAATAAAAAACACCAAAATAAATATTTGAGAAAGTCAGACTGAAAAGACAACATGGGGGGAAGAGAATCCAGAGACAAAAATTAGCAGACCTTACAGTGTCATGGTAGATACAAGTTATGATTTTGTAACTTCCTTGTGGCCAAAGTTAAGTCAGAGGTAGCCTTAATTACAAGACTTATAACAATCCATAAAATAAAAGCAAATCTGGTTGTTGGATTATTGGTTAGGACATATTAGGCTGCAAGTAACAGAAAACTCAATTCAGAGTGGTTTACGTGAAAAGCCCAGAGGCATGCATTTGTTCATTGTTCATTTGACCCAGGCTTTTTTATTTTGAGTCAGGTTCTCACTCTGTTTCCCAGGCTGAAGTACAGTGGTACAATCACAGCTATCTGCAGCCTTGACCTCCTAGGCAATCCTTCTGAGTAACTGGGGCAATAGGTTTGTGCCACTACGTCCTGCTAATTTTTTAAATTTTTTTTGTAGAGATGAGGTCTTGCCATGTTGACCAGGATGGTCTTGAACTTTTAGGCTCAAGCAATCCTCCTGCCTTGGCCTTCCAAGGTGCTGGGATTACAGGTGTGCAACCGGTTGACTCAGGCTTTTTCTGTCTTCTCCATTAACTTTAGGGAGACAATGCCCTAGGGTGGTGTTGGTTCCCATCATGTTATATCACTGTGTTGGTTCCCATCACAGTTGTGTCTTCACTGTCTCAAGTGAGCCACTAACTCTTGGCATCACATCCATGACCAAGGCAGGGAGACGAGATAAGGGCAGACTAGAGAGCACATCTCCATCTGTAGTTTTCATCAGGAAGCAATTGTCATCCTAGAAGCCCTCTTGCAGACTTCCTTTTATGTTTTATAGCCAGAACCGGATCACACAAACACTCCTGGCTATAAGAGACTGGAAAAATGAGTATCTGCCTTATTGGGCGGTTTAGAAAAAGGAAGGCCAGGGAGGAATTTGGCTGTGGCTTTGAGTTAGTGGCTTCTACACAGGATATGAACAGTTTTTTTCTGCTGTTAAACAACCTCACTCCTGGGTGTCATCAAATAACATTACAGTGTGATACATCATATCATGCCCTAAACATCAACCTCTGCAGTAAATGCAAAAGGGACTTTCATTATGTGCATGGAATTTCATGTTTCTCTCTGCAAACTGATGGTTTAGGCCAAGGCACAAATTTGGAGAAGGTAGGCCTACAAGGAATCAAAACAAGGCCTTTGAGCATATAAACCTGTTACACTCTGGTTTAACCCAAAAGTAACATTGAGCTTCTCTAGAGTCGCGTGTGAACAACAATGCCCTAGAACCACCTTTTTGTAAGTATCATTTCTCACAACTGGACTTTGAATAAGAATGGCACCGCAGGGAATTAAAGGCTGTAATCTCCATCATAAACCTACCTAGAGGGCAAAAGCCTGCATTGCTGATAAGGACAGGTATAGATGCTTTGACAACCAACCTGTGAGAGAGTAGGCTTAAGTGCCTCTCATAAAAATTCAGACGCATAACCTAGGCATATGACTGATAGAGAAATGTTTACTGGCTGATGGAGGTGAGCCACAAGAAGAAGTAATTATTCTTTCTGCCATATTCCCCTAGACTTTGTATCTATCTCAGTGAGAGCAGGTATAGCCCATATGTATGTAGTTTGGTTAAGGGCTATAAGCCTCCTCATTTTGTAGTCTCAGATAATGTTATCTTTATATAACAGACTTAGGTCTGATTTTAGAAATATTTAGAAAAATATATTCTTTCATTGAACTGCAGATAGTAGCTGCTTAGGTGATATTTGGAGGGACACGTTTAAACAAAGAAGTCAGTGACAACTTATTTCATGCTATTTTCAGTAATAATTACTTGAAATCAAGATATTAAGCATTACTTAAACTCCTACTGCTTGAAGGCCAGAATATTGGGTGGAATTGAGTAGACACTAGAAGACAAAGGCTCAAGGGAAGAAAGACATGCTTTTCCTTGAAGAACCCATGAACTAGTTAGGAGGAAGGACACAAAAAACATATCTGAGAAAGGAAACCAGAACATCTATAAAGACTGTTGTCTCCCTCCCTCCCTTCTTTTTTTCCCTTGCTTCCTTTCTTTCTATCTTTCTTCCTTCAGTCACGCTCTCACTCATGCTGGAGAGCAATGGCATAATTCCGGTTCACCGCAACTTCGAACTCCTGGGCTCAGACAATCCTCCGGCCTCAACCTCCAGAGTAGCTGGGACTGCAGGCATGTGCCACCAAGCCCGGCTAATTCTTTTTTAGTTTCTATTTTCGTAGAGATGAGGACTTGCTATGTTGCCCAGGCTGGTCTCAAACACGTACTTAAGCAATCCTCTCACGTTAGCCTTCCAAAGCGCAGGGAATATAGGTGTGAGCCATGGCACCCAGCAACACTGTTGTGTTAGTAAAGGGTAAATTCTATGTTTGGAAGAATAAAGTACAATTTAATTATAATGCCTTTGTGTCTAATTCTACGTTTAAGGTCTTTTGCTTGATTAAATAGGATTAAGGTCTATGACTTGTTTTATAATTAGAGGTGTTAATATGTGAACAGAGTTGGTGAATAGAGAATCCTTATGTTAAATTTTAAAACACATCTGTGAATATATTTTTTATCATTTATAATCAAGCTACATCTTTTACACTAATTGTTGATTTAGATGAGAAACACAGAAACACAATTTGCTAATTGTTCCTTTATTGCTATAGACATAAGGACGCATTTGCATCTTATTTGTGGTTTAGTTACAAATGGAAAATAACATGTTACAAATTACACACTTAATTGGAAGAATAGCAGGAAATGAAAAATAAACGAGACATGTGGGGATAATTTTTTTTTAAAAAACTTATTTTCACAGAAAGTGAAAGAGTTAAGAGGTGAGACGTCACCTATCTGAGAAGTGTGAAATTCTGGGCCAAGGATTTTAGATATTATTCAGAGAGTGATGGAGTTTTTTATATTCCTGATATTAGAGAGTAATATATATGTAAATTATTTGAGAGTAAAATTATCTTTCAGTTACACATTTATTCATTCAATAAACACTATGAGACTATAGGTAGAATAAAAAATATATATATTTATTATTTCTACTGCTCCTCTATGGACCATGGTCTGTTATGGAAGAAGTGATACTTACAAAAGAAAAAACCTGTAATAGAAGACAGACTGTTCTAAATCCCATAGCAGAAGAATAGAACAAGTTCCTAGGGTTCTGATACAGCATCTGATACAGGCTTCATAGAGGTGACATTTGAGCTAGACACTAAGGAATCTACAGTACTTTGCCATAGGAAGAGGGAAAGAAGAATATTCGAGGGAGGAGAAACATTGTAAATGAAGTGATGATGGCAGAAAAGAAAGGCTTATGTATAGAAAATGGAAAATCATCCAGCTTTTCTTTTCTTTAAGACCTCATTTAGTGAGAAAATAAGAGATAAGATTGAAAACATGAATTGAACTACGATTCTGGAGACTCTGTTAGGTTTAAATGAAGGCCCTTAGATTTTAGTTGGTAGATAATGTGGAGTTATTGATGGTGTTTTGAGTACCTAATAGATATTAAACATAGGTTTTTTGAGTGGATGAGGAGTTAGGTGACCTGAACCATGCTCTCATTTTGTATACTCTTGAAGTGCCTAACAGTGTTGGCACATAGTAACTGTACAACAATAGTTCTTAATTGGCTACAGAAAAGTACATGGGCAGGAAAGCCATCTGAAAAAGGTATTGAGAATATCTAGCATAGAGAAAATAAGCAAGAGATGAGCTTGCTTGGCACTTAATATTCGTATCCACCATTTTCTGCTTATTCCCATGCCACAGGGGCTGGATAACTAAGAACTACACTTAGTCTCCCTGGATGTTGGGGTTTGAGGTATAGTCCAGGAAATGAGATTTATTCCTTAAGATTTGGAAGGTAAAAATTCAGGTGGAGGCCATTTTTATTTCTATGACAGTAGCAGGCTCTGGCAGAAATCAACTTTTATAGTGAATGGGCTTCACATTCCACCCTCTAGTGACCAGCTTCATGAAGGTGAAACAATTATGAAATTGGAAGCAGTGTCTTGACCTTTGGGTGTTGACAATGATTTCCTGACCTCTGGTTCACAGCTTCAGGGTGATAACCTCAAAACCTAGCAGCAGCATGGCTTTTAAATCTAACAAGATCTCTTCGCTTACATTTCTACAGCTCTTCCAGTGACTTTGTAGCACCCCACTCCCTGCATTAAATTCTTTTCTACTTGCAATTCCCAAAACAGTTTCTAATTCCTGCACTAAATCTTGACAGGAATAAAAAACAAGGACACTTGCACAGAAAAGGGCAACAGTCATTCAAGGACAAATCAATATGGGATTGAAGAAAAATAATTCAAGTTCAAGGCACTTCTGTGCTACAAAGGGCATCAAAGTGCCTTTTAGTATGTCTCAGTGCAGGCTCTTGTCTCTCTCACCTGAAAAAAAAAACCCAAAAAACAAAAAAACTTTTTTTTGCCAATTTATAAAAATATGTATATTTATTGTAGAAAACTGGAAATACAGAAAATAATAAAGAAGAGGGGGGAAAGCATCTGTAATTCTATCAGTCACAGATAACTTCTTGAATCAGTAAGGGTGGAGTTAAGCTGTAACAGAAAATCCAATATAGAAATGGCTTAACTTAAGCAGATATTTTATTTTTTGTCTCTCATATAAATAAAGTCAAGGATAAGCAGTCCAGGGTTGGCATGTTGTCTCCAAGACCATCCGGAGCCCAGACTCCTTCTCCCTTATACTTCTGCTGTTCTTGACACATGCTTATACTTCATTGTCCAAGCTCACTTCATTCTAGCTCACTCGAGCACAGCTGCATTACAGTCAATAGGAAGAGAGAAAGGAAAATAAGAGCATGTTCCCTCTCTTTAAGGAAATCACATGTGACATTTTGTGTAAGTTGTTTTGTCCCTAGTGGTCACACTTTGTTGAAGAGAAAGCCAAGAAATGCAGCCTTTATTCTGGTACACTTAGGGAAAAATTGGAGGTCCCTAAGGAAGATAGTGAGGATGCATATTGGAGAAGACAGCACTCTCAGTCACATGACTGCACCCATCCAATCCACCCTCATATAGAAGCTTCCAGTTTTCCTTTTCTTGACTTCTCGGGTCCTAACCCTAACCCTTATCCCAAGTGTTAATGCTTCTGCTGATTTCCTTTTTTGTCATTTTGCGCTGTCCCCCTTTCCTGATGCATTTTGCCTGAAGTACCTCTATTAACGTTAGCTGCTTATTGTAAAAATTCTTTCTCTATCAGTCTACCCCAGCTACTTGGCTTTTCTCCTCTCATTTTGTATGTCTATCTGAAAATGTAACACGCCACTGGATCCCCTGGACCAAACTTCTATACTGACTATTTGTAAAGTCATCTTGATCTGTATCTAGGTCCTTCTCCAAGAAGGGCTGCAGGCTGTATTGTCTGCCCTTCTCCTGACCTGCCATTCTAGCTTTCCTTCTAAACGTCAAGTCATTCTTAAAAACACCATCTTCCTTGAAGCTTTTCTGGATTGATTGCAGCCCTTGTGCATCTCACAGGAAGCTCCAATCAATGTCTTTTCTTCTGTGCCTTAACAGGGCTGCAATTTTTTTTTCTGTTCATTGCAAACTATGTTTCTTTTAATTTTCGGCCAATACTCTCTCTGGGTCCTTTTGAGTCTGTGAGTTTTCTCCAACCATATTCTTTTTCCACTTTTTCCATTCTCACATTAAAATCGTCTCAAGAACTGAAACTCTCTGACCATATAAATATGTGCAAATAGGCCAGGTGTGGTGGCTCAAGCCTGTAATCCCAGCACTTTGGGAGACCTAGGTAAGAGGATTGTCTGAGCCCATGGGTTTGAGACCAGCCTGGGCAACTTGGCAAGACCTCATTTCTACAACAAATCAAATAATTAGCCAGGCATAGAAGCATGCACCTGTAGTTCCAACTACTTGAAGGCTGAGGCGGGAGGTTTGCCTGAGCCCAGCAGGTGGATGCTGGGTGGCCATGAGCATGCCACTGCACTCCAGCCTGGGCAATGGAGTGAGACTCCAAACTCAAATATACAATTCATACAATTCACAAATAGACAATTCATAAATTTCATTGATGAATTTCTCTCATGGCTCCCTTTAGACTAAGCAAGACTCAATGAGTATCTTCTTGCCTCTTTCTTGTACCTATTGTGGCTCTTTATCTACATCTTGGGTTTTCCAAAGCTTAAGGTTTTGAGGTGCAACCATAGACAGTTGACTTGTAATGCCACTTCCCAGGAGGAATTTCTTGGCTTTGGGAATTCCTTGCCTAAATAAGGTGGGGGGTGCTTTCTCAGGGAAGTCAGGGATCAGTTCAAAACAGTTCGATATCTGATCTCTATGAGTGCAATAGGACAAGGAAAGGAAGCTTCTGGGTCTTTAGCAGTTAACAATAGTCTAGGTTGTACTGTTATAACAAGCAACATTCACATCTTACTGCCTTTAAAACAAAAAGGATGATTCCTTGTTCATGCTACTTGGCCCTTGTAGGCTGGCAGGAGAACTTTGACACTCTAGAGTCACCACCATACTGGTGGCCTCCATTCCAGAAAAAAAAGAGAATTCTGGAGAATGTTGCATCGTAATTCAATACTTCAGCCGGGAAGAGACCCATGTCACTCCTACTCACTGGAAAGAACTAGTCATATGGTTTTGTCAGACCCAAGAGCCCAGGAAGCATTACAATCTACCTTGTGTTTGAGGAAGGGGGAACTGGAGATATTTAGAGAACAGCACTAATGACGTCCACAGAGCCGAAGAAAAGTCTAGCCAATTGTGATGATTAACATTCACGGGTTAGTATTTGACCTAGACTAACTCGAGCAATTGCAGTTGGCATTTCTAAACCTCTTTGTATTTCAATCAAAAGAAGTAATTTTCAACATGTTCCTTCTAATTACTCTGTATCTGTCTCAAATTATTCCTCCTTCAAGGTAATATCAGCAAAATGTTTTGAGAGCCCTGGTGCAAAGCTCCAGGCCTGTCACAGCTTTCTTGCCAACATCTTCACTTGGCACTGGGGCTCTCCTTGAGTGTCCTCCCCACCCTCATCACCAGCCCCAACCTCACCGTCTCCCCACAACCCTGGGAGCAGCTTGCATGCACCACTGTTTCGGTGGATGGCAGCAATACACAAGGGCACCTCATTGTTGGAAAGGAATTGCCTTCTGCCTGCCAAGGACAAATGCAGACACACAAAGCAATATCAAGCAAGACTTCACATCAAAGGAAACCCTGCCTGGGCTTGCCAAGAGCAGGCTGCCTCTCCGTCTCTGCCTTCAGCCTTGTTAGTATTCTCGAGGCCTAAGGGGCCTGTGGTGTTCCTGCCAGACTGCCTCATTCACCCGACACCCCTGTTCACTCTGACACCTGAAGCTCAGGGCTCTTTCTGAATCCATACTTGACACAATGCCCAAAGCATTTAAAAATGTGGGGTGATTGGGAAGGAAAAGCTATGAGAAATATTTACTCTGTGAACCCCATATGAGTAGGAGAACAAAATACGTGTCAGTGCAATAACAGATAGAAATTTTTTTTTAAATCCCTGTCTAAGGCTTAAGGGAAAAAAGCCCCGAGAAGGAAAGTTCATTATTGAGGAAGGACGGATGGTCTATGAGCAGAGGTTGAGGAATATCAGAACCTGAAGACCCAGAGCAACTTCAAGTTCTACTTTTTATTTTAGTATTTTTTGAGACAGGGTCTCACTCTGTCACCTAGGCTGGAGTGCAGTGGCGTGATCCCGGCTCACCACAGCCTCAGCCTCCTGGACTCAGGTGATCCTCCCACCTCAGCCTCCCCAGTAGCTGGGACTAAAGGCTCATGCCACTATGTCCTGCTAATTTTTGCATTTTTTTTTAAAGACAAAGTCTCATTATGTTGCTCAGGTTGGTCTTGAACTCCTGGGCTCAAGCAGTTTTCCCACCTCAGCCTCCCAAAGTGCTGGGATTACAGGTATGAGGCACCACACCTGGCGAAGTTCTACTTTAACATCAGCATAAGACTTCAGGTTCTGTTGCTTTAAGGAAAGGAACACATCTTTGTTTTACACAGAAGATGAGAGAAAAAGAGGAACTGGTAGGGACAATGAAGGTAACAGAAACTTTATTTTTAAAAACATGTAAGGCTTTCTGTTCTGGATGCTAAAAAAAATTCTCCTGAAAAAAATACATTCATCAGCAAAATACAATGGAAGCTAAAAAGTTTTAAAGTCAAATATTGTGTGACTTTATAGAGCTGGAAGGGGAGATAGCCTTTTCCAATTATTATTATTATGTTTTTGAGTTAAGAAAATTTAAGGCTCAGGAATGTCCAGGGGCTTTTTTACAGTTACACAGTTTGTTAGTGGCAAAGCTGTGGTCAGAACCCCAAGCTTCTGGCTCTTGGGCATGAGTGGTTAAGTCACAGTATGGTGTGGTGGTGCTAGGTATAGCACGAGGTCAGAGAGCACAGGTCTGCAGCCACAAGTACTGTATTTTTAACATGGTGACTTCAACCCTTTGACTAAGACCTTCCACTGTAGCCAAACCTACTGCACTGTTCCAACAACTTCCCAGAATGGTAGTAATTAGAGCAAGAAAAAAAAAAAATGGATAGGGCCCAGAGAAAATGTCACATTTCTAGTAGAGGGAGGAAGTGGAGATAATGCGTTTACATAACTTCTTACTTTCAGAGCACTTCATGTGACCAAGGGTTCTTGATCTAGGGTCCACAGAGGGAACTCAGGCATTCCATGATAGGGAAGAAATTACATCTTTTACTAAACTCTCACTGAAATAAGGCATTTCTTTGATAATACTAATGATAATAATAATAATGACAATAATAATAAATGTTATTATTATTTTAGAGATGAGATCTTTCCACATTCCCCAGGCTGGTCTCAAATTCCTGGCTGCAAGCCATCCTCCTGCCTCGGCCTCCCAAAGTGCTGGGATTATAGACGTGAGCCACTGCGCCCGGCTATTTCTTTCGTTATGAATGTAGACAACAAACCACAACAGTGTCTGCAATCCTTGGACTTTGCCACTAACAGAAATACATTTTTTCATATTACATTCATTGTTGCAGATATCTCAAAATACCTTTAACTTCTTTGCCACTTTGCAACAGTGGTGGTTTTCAGATCTGCCACTTGATTTTGTTATAAAGTGTTTAAAAACACATATGTTACTATGCCACAGATTATTAGAAGTGTTTTGGTAACAGTGTTTCAGCATCACTGGGTTTCTTTGTCATTGATTGTATGCATTTTCATTTATGCAATTAAAAGAATTACTCTGAGAAGGGATCCATAGAACTCATGTGATCATCAAGGGGTCCTTGGCATGAAGGTTAGGAATCTCTACAAGTAAGGAGCAAGTGGGTGTCATGTTGCCAATGGCTACCCCTGTCACTAGGTCCCATGTTTCTGCACTATCACCCTGTGGGTTCAGCATGACAGAGATGCTCACTTGTCATTCTGGGTTGGAGAGCTGCCTGTATTTCATGCCACAGAGTGTGTTTGTAATTCCAGGACTCTTCAGACTTTGAAACTGGCATGACTATATTACAAACTGTGACAGAGAAGAGGCCATTGTTTGGCACTATTATTAAAATTAAGATTGATAGAGAGTTTGTGATATTTATATTAAGAGAGTTGTGTTCACATGTCTCACGGAAGTCGACTTTTCTCAGGGACTTGGCACTTCAAAATCTATTCAAAAGGAAACCAGGTGTTTTTTTTTCAAAGATGGCAAAATCTGATTTGACATGGTAAATAAATGCTCTGATTTACTATTAAGTGAAGAAAATGAAAATTTAAATATTAAAGCACCATTTTCCACCTCCTCAGACAAGTCAAGAGTTTGAAAGATGAGAATTCTCAGGACTGATAGCATGTAATGAAATAGGTATTTTCATAACATGCCCACAAGACCAAACTTGGTATAATTTTTTTAGATGGCAATTTGGGTTCCATGTTTCAAGTGCTTTTCACTCAGTAGTTTCATGTCTAGGAATTTATTCTACAGACATAATCACAAAGATATTCTTTCAAGAATATTCTTCAAAACATCATTTGTAACAGTATGAGAAACTGGAAACAACATGAATGCCAACAATACGAGATGGTTAAATAAATCATGTTACATCTTACAATTAACCTATTAGACAGCTACTTTTAAAAATAGCCATTCTGAAATGATGTCATGTCATGGGAGGTGTAGAAATACAATGTTAGACTTAAAATACAGTACATAAAACTGCATGTGTAAGATTACCCTGTTTTTCAGTTTAAAAGATATTCATTAAGACCAAGCAAGACATCGTCTTTACAGAAATTAAAAAAAAAAAAAAATTAGCTGAGCATGGTGGCACATGCCTGTAGTTCCAACTACTGGGGAGGCTGAGACAAGAGGATCCCTTGAGCCCAGGAGTTTGTGGTGAGCCGTGATCATGCCACTGAACTCCAACCTGGGCATCAGAGTGAGACTCCAATTAAAAAAAAAAAAAAAAGAATTTTTTTGCAATCTCACTTATATAAAAAATAGAATATTTATGTGTAAATATTGATAGGAAATAGATCAAAGTGTTAGTATTGGCAGACTTTGGGTAGTGGTATTTTTATTATTTTTATTTACTTCTTTATATGTTTTTGGGTCTTCTGACATTGTACAGAGAAGTAAGATATTGCTTTTCAAAAGATGAGTTAGTGCCTCACAAGCTGATGTCTGTGATGCCTTCTTGTTGCTCCAGACATCAGTTTGTTTTGCTGGTTGCTACTGAGTGTTATTTTTCTCCTAACCTTTGCTCTCTTTCCCCACCATTGGCTTCCAGATGTCTGATTTGACCAAGTTCAGGGCACTTCAGTCATGTGCATTTTCCCCTCTAACTTGAATAGAAAATTCAGAAACTGGGTAAGGCTGCCAATCTGATAGTCAGCACCAACACGAATGTCAACTGAAAACCTCTTGGCATAATGGAAAATAGCTCAATGGGGAAGTTGAAGCTTTTGTAAACAAAACTGGGGACTGAGCTTGAAATAGGGTGAGAATTTGAGAAGGCGCCTGCCCCTCTTCCCTCTTCATCTCTGGTGGATTCTGCCTAGTTGCGCTTTTTGCATGTTGGGCGCCCAGGAGAAACGAAAACTCATCCTCCAGCAACTTAATCTTTTGCTGATATTTGATTGATTGATACATTGTAAACTTGCAGTAATTACTCAGCATGTAGCACATAAAAATCTATTTGGAGAGATGAAGGCATGTTTTCTATGATTTTTACCTCAAAAGTGAGAAATACAAAGGTAGTTTTCTATTTGTGAATGCTTATTTTAAGGTTCCATTATTTGCAATGCCATTTAGAATTTGTTTGTTTGAGTTGAGGTCTTACTCTGTTGCCCAGGCTGGAGTGCAGTGAGATCACAGCCACTGCAACCTTAACCTCCTGAGCTCAGGTGATCCTTCCAACTCAGCCCTCTGAGTAGTTGGGACTATAGACATACACCACGACACCTGACTAATTTTTTGATTTTCATAGAGACAAGGTCACTGATTTGCCCAGGCTGGTTTCGAACTCCTGGACTTAAGCAACCCTCCCATCCTGGCCTCCCAAAGTGCTGGGATCACAGGCATGAGCCACCACGCCTGGCAGCCATGTAGAATTTTGAAAACACTAGAGTCTATATTCCGTTCCTCCCCGCTTCCTTAAACTTGGATCACTTTTCTTCTGGGTGAAGTTTAAAATAATAAAAACTGGGAAACCATGTACTCGATGCTTCTTGTTGCACAGCAATCTAAACAAACAGGCCCCTTTCCTCTGCAGAGAACTTCCAATAAAACAAATCACAAAGGTTGTGTTTTAAGAAGATGATTTCCAAAACTGCTTCTCCTTCTTTTTTTTTTTTTTTAACTCTTCCTTTAAAAAAAAAATTGAGCAGAAGATTGCAGACTAAAAAAAAAAAAATCTCAATTGACTTTTTAGTGAGTCACTCCTCATGCTACTGCAGGGATTAGAAAACTTTTTCGTTTGTGGTGAGGCCAGAGGAGCTGAGCTGGACACATAAATACCAAGCCAACCCAAGCAGGAAAAACAATAAGAAATAGCAACCATCAAGGGTTCGTATCTTCTGTGTACCGGACACTGTGCCTTGTAAATTCTTATCTGTTAACAAACCTCCTGTGTTGGACACCTTCCATTTATACCCCCAGTCCTCTCTCTACCCTTCTCCATCCTGATCCCTATCCAGGGAGGAAGACTTGGATAGATAGACAGCAGCTAAGGACTCGCCCGAGAGCACTGGCAGAAGAGAGGCAGCAGGAGGTAAGATGGCAGTATTTATTTTTCTGGCTCCTTCCCTGTTGGTTCCGGCAGTCTGGCTATGTCCCTCCACCCAGAGTTACAGCCTCTGCCAGGCAGCCCTCTCTGGTTCCAGGAATGGCTTCTTTCCTGTCGTCCCTCTAGGCCTCATGGTTGGAAGAGCCTCTTGTGTTTCTAATTCCCTATCCAAGTGAAGTCTTGTGGCAATGTCTTCGGCTGCAACTTACTGGGAAATCAATCAGTGATCGCCTTGCTAGACATCCTCTAGTGTCTTGGAAACATTAAATTTTAAATTATTTGTCTTTTCAAAATCATGGGCTTTGGCACCAAGAAGTTCTGGCCTTGGCTGTAAGCTCCATCAACATTGAAAACTTGGACAAATTATGAACCTGGCAGAGTCTCTCTTTCCTAAAACTGAAAGGGTAATAGTAATACCTACCTTACACGGTATTGTGAGAATTCAGTTAACATGTGATATGACAGATAAATATCCTCTTTTCCTCAACTCTTTCCTCCAATTGGGGGTCAAAAATAGTTAATGTTTATTAGTGCTTTTCATATGTCATGTACTATTCTAAGCATTCTACACATATTAACTTGTTTATAGCAACCTGATCTTCTGTTATTCTCTCTATTTTACAGATGGGGAAACTGAGATTCAAAGAAGTTAATAAACTTGCCCAAGGCTTACCAGGACATAGGTGGGGGTACTAATTCACAACTAGATGGCAGACTTTTCAAGGCAAAGACCAATCATAGACCACATTTCTTCCTGTCTCTCCCAGGGCCTAGCATGATGTCTTCCATACAGTAGATGTTCAATACACGCTGATTTCGTTCCAAGAGCAGAGTCAATTAAGCTAGTGTTGCAATAGGCTAGGTGCCAGGAAATCCATGTGGGCAAAGCAGCAATTGCTTTCACGAAGTGGCAGTAGCAGAAGGTGTGTAGCTATGAGCTTAGATGCAAGGCCCTGGTGACCGAGGAATGGGCAGGGGCCAGCTCAGAGGTGGGGGGCGAGGCAGGAAAGAGGAGAACTTGAGCTGGGAGGCCAGCAAGAGTGGAAAGCTCCTTAAATGGAGCCTGCACTCTCTCTTCGGTGATCCTCCTGGCCCCGAGGAGACAGTAAATCTCCCTCCATCCTGCGGTTATATCACTGAAGCATCTTTAAAAACACTTAGCCCCAAACAGATGGGCCCTTTCCTGCTGCTCTTTTTACCTGAGCCAGCAATCTCAGAGCTTTTTGGGATTTCTGTTAAAAAAAAACAAAACAAAAAAAACCAAACACCCAGATCTCAGGATTCCTTCTCCACACACAACTGTCGCTCATGCCAAGCATGGGACATATGGCCGAGCATCTGGGAGGGGGCAGATCGGCCAGGAGTGCTGGCAAGTGGCACATGCTTTCATTATAATGAATGTGTCACAGTAAATCAGTTTGTAAATGTCCCCTCCCCTCCACGCTGCATAGCGAAACATAAAGGAAGACGAATTACCCACAACACCAAAACGCCTTCTGAATATGCCAAAGCTTGTGCCTGAGACAGTTACTGACATTTCCTTAAATATCTCTTTAATATCTTGGCCAGGTTGGGCATACCAATGGCATTACAGAGCCTGCAAATCAATGCCCCAGCTGTTTTGGTTTTTTAATAAAACTGAGTGTGATCTATTTTAAATGGTTGCCTTCCTCTCCCTTTCTTTTCTACAGGGCTTTCAGAGAGCAGGACCTGGGCAGCCCTGAAGTTGGGGTTTGGCTCTGAAAGAGTAATTGTTCCTTTTGGGGGATCGGGTAGAAATCAAACATTTGCTGGGGCACTGTCAACATATTTTCCTAGTCCCCCCGCCTCCCAAATCTGGTGACCTATGAGATTTAGAAGACTGATTTGTGACTTGCTGTTGTTTTTAAAAAAGGACTTTACCAAAATGTTACTGAAGGCAGGGCGTGGTGGCTCACACCTGTAATCCGGCACTTTTGGGCAGGAGGATTGCTTAAGCCCTGAAGTTCGAGACCAGCCTGGATAATAAGCCTGTAGTGCCAGCTATTTGGAAGACTGATATGGGAGAATCTCTTGAGGCCAGGAAGTCGAGGTTGCAGTGAGTTATTATAGTACCACTATACTCCAGCCCGGGTGACAGAGAAAGAGATCATGTCTCTCAAAAAAAAAAAAAAATTGTCGCTGAAGAATCTAAAGGCTTCAACTTCTAAAAATTAAATTGACTTTTCCATTTGGGATCAGTCCAAATGATTTTTTTCCATAATTTTTTTAGGCATCTTTACCCAAATAAATTTTTTGTATCTGATTGTCACCCTAATGAAAATAGAAAAAGCCACTACTAAGATTCAACCCTATGCATGTGACTTTTGCCCCTTGAAAAGATGGAATATGTAAAACTGTCATTAACAGCAACCATCTTGGTCACTGGACATCCACGATCTTCATTCTAACAAGAATTCTTCATGCAAATAAGGAGGTGGTCCTGTCAAATTCGGGGTCCCAGTAGGAGGAAAAATCCAACCGAAGTGCCTATAAATCAGAGTTTTATAATAATATTAGTTGACCGCTAGTTATGTAGGTCATACATGTGACACCACAACAAACAGTCAAGTTTCTTTGAGGATGTAATTGAGGACTCGTTTATTGACTTTGGGAAATCACAGTACCTCCATCAGGAAAGCTTCATCTGCTTGTGCAGTTTATTGCTTTTATTTTCTGCAGTGTCTACCAAGTGTCTAAGCTTTCTTTCCTTCCAGTATTTTGCCTGGGCTACATTAGTGCAAGTTCATGTTTTCTCTGGGCCAGCAGTACCACAAACCAAATGAAGACAAAAAGGGGCCTGGAGCCTCGGCTGGGCCCCTGAGAGGCCTCTCCTTCTACTTCCCCACCCTGACCTCTCACAAACCAGCTTTGAAGCAACTGAAATTTCTGTCTTTTTTTTCCCCCTGACCACAGGCAAAATCCTGTCTCCTTGGTTCTCTGAAAGTTATCCATTCCTGAATTTTACCCTTAACCACAGCGGAGGAAAGGGAATAGCTGAGGTCAGGAAATATGGAAAGAATGTGAACAATTTACCGCTAAAATATACATTAAGAGTATTTTCAGCAAGTGTAATCTCCACGTTGAACTTCTAAATCTAGATTTCTCCCAACATGTGACCATATTCACATGTATGTGTGCCTGTTTCAGCCTCAATCCATTCCTTCCTGAATGAGTTCTCTGTGAAAGTCAGGACTGTGTAAAAATAGACTAATTAAGTCTCCCGGTTTCCCTCCCTCGTCAACATTGGGTTGTGCCGATTATAAATGTTGCAGTGGTGAGGTTAAAGTAGTTGTCTTTTGTGACAGCCAGGGAACAGATATCAGAGATTTTCATAAGCATAAAAACAGACGTGAAAATACATAACCGATAATGCTTTCACTGGAACTGCTAGTTCTGTCACTAGAAATCCAAAGGCATGTATATTTAGACATTTTTAAGAACAGAAGGAATGAACAGGGGGGTGGGGTGGGGGATATCCTATCTCAGGTACTTTTAAGATCATCACAGTGTTAGCATTAGAAAGGGACTTAAAAATCCATTCATTGCACTTTTTTTTTTAAAGTGTGGAACATAATTAACAATAATGACTGTTGCTTGTGTGCATGTATTATCTTATTTAATTCTTACGGCAACCCTGGAATGCGTCATTTCCGTTTTGCTGAGAAGTAGAGAGGTAAAGCAACCTGCCTGAGGTCAAGTGGTAGAGCTAGGGTTTAAATATCAGATCCGAGACCTTTCAAGGACTTGAACTTGTGTGGCGCTGAGACCAAGACTCATTCTACTCCGGGATAAGTGGACGGCTGCTGACCCCCTAGCTTTATCTACTCCTTCGGGACACATCTCCCCCTCAGGCTGGCCTCAGCTTGGTTTGGAGTGGCTGTCATGATCCAAGATAGATCTGCTTTTCCCCAGGGTTGGGGCCCATGCCTCCCCAGACACGCATGCTGGGCTGCATCTGTTGCTAATGGGATTTCCAGATTTCTGCCTCTTCATGAGCCTCCATTTGGCAGCCTGGCATCTCTGTGAGTCTAATGTGTGTAGTCGTGCTCCTCAGCTGTTCAGGTTTGGCAAATGAGTGATGATGGCTGTGGTCAGGTTAAATCTGAGGGCAGACTCACTGTGGGTTTCATTTTCTGGGTTCGTTTGGGCAGAGGCTGAGGTGAGCCTGAGAATGTGATATGCCCTATACTCAACTTCTTTAGTGACTAAGCACTTCATATGTTATTTCTTTGTAAGTGAACTTTCTTTAGGGGATATTTCCCCCCTTTTCTCCTTTTTTATTAACTGACATAGTACCTTGAAGGTCATGCTCTTATTTAACTTTGTTTCTCCTATAGATGACCTCATTTAGGGCATTATGCTTTGACAGCTAATACATGATTTTTAAATACAAGAAAAAATAGCTTGTAGTGAAGCTCTCTTTTTAGGATTTGACCTATGTAGTGAACATTTGTTATTTCTTGGCTACTCACAATTCATTCACTAAATTATCTTCTCTCATAGTGTGAGATCTTAGTAGTCAATACGTTCAAATGCACCACCCACTTCTGCCTCTGGAAGCTCAGGGGAAAAGTCCTTATCTTATAGAGTTTTATGAATACTTAATGAGTTAGTTCAGAAATAGCACCTAAGACATGTAGTTACAGCAAAAAATCTACGTGTTGCTATTCTTCTTCTTCTTCATCGTGTTCTTGTTTGCCTTCTCATTTTTGTCACAGCCAGGACAGTGTCATTTGACCTGGACTTTGCCAATGAGACCCTCCTGGAATATTGAATGCTGACTGGTTAACATAAGGACAGAAGATATGGTTAGGTTTTGTTTTGTTTTGAATTATGAATATACTTAGAGGAAAGTGTAAAATAACTTCATGAAAGGTTTACAAATAACTAAAAGCAAGTGCCTATGTAGTACCACTGTCAAGATTATACACACACACACACACACACACACACACACACACACACACCCGCCCCCAAGCCTCTTGTATGCTCCTTATCCATTGAAACTCTCTTCTCTCAGAGACAGCTTCATGGGTGTGGGACTTGGGCAGTCATACAGGCTTCCATGCTCAAAAGAGTCCTATGCTTGGTTTGATGTCCTGCAGTTGCTTTCTTAAACTTCTTAGAATTTTAGTGCAAGTAGCCCTGCATTTTAAATTTGCTCCGAGGCTCACAAATAGTAGGCCAATCCTGCTTTTACTCTTAAGGTTACGATTACCCTGACTTTTGTGATGATGATTTTCTTGCTTTTCTTTATAATTTTACCACCTATGTACTCATCTAGAATTCTATCATCCCAATGGCACGCTCTGACATACCGTTCCTGCTGTACCACCCATCAGTCTTACGAGTCCCACTTCATAGGTCCCAGATGTTCTGATGTCTGTCTCTTTCAATATTCTCCCCAAACATTCTGTATTGCTAAGGTTTGCCAGTGTTGATTTCTGTTGATTGCAACCAAAGAAACATAACTGGTATAGTCTTTTACTAGTAAGACTCTTGATAGAGAAACAAGATAATGTATACCAGTTTTTCTTTGTTTTATGCCTTTTGGCACATAACCCAAAGTCTTATAAATGTTCTGTAGATGTAAGATCTATTTTCAAACCAACTAACATCCAACCTGACTAACTTGTTTTCCAGCAGAGAAAGTTGAATTTGGTTATGAAAGTGGTTACCTGGATTTAGGAAATGTTACCTTCAAGACAAGCCTTGAAGCCCAGAATACCTGCCAATGATTTTTTTTTTCCCCTTCTTAAAACAGTTGCTAGAGGTTGCTAATGGATCACCACTTCTTGGGGTGACATGTGGTTAAGAGGGGACCCCAAATCCCTCAGTGGTTAGTGCAAAGATAGGTATGTAACCCAAACAGAACCAGTAATAATCCTCTAAGGAGTTTTCTTTCTTTCTTTCTTTCTTTCTTTCTTTCTTTCTTTCTTTCTTTCTTTCTTTCTTTTTCTTATCTCTCTCTCTCTCTCTCTCTCTCTCTTTCTTTCTTTTTCTTCTTGAGTTGGAGTCTCACTCTGTTGTCCAGGCTGGAGGGCAGTAGCATGATCACAGCTACCACAGCCTTGACCTGCTGGGCTCAGGTGGTCCTTTGCCTCAGTCTTCCAAGTAGCTGAGAGACTATAGGCACGCACCACCACACCCAGTTGATTTTTTGAATTATTGTAGAGATGAGGTCTTGCTATATTGCCAGGCTGATCTTGAACTCCTGGGCTCAAGCAGTCCTCTCACCTCAGCTTCCCAAAGTGCTGGGATTATAGGAGTGAGCCTCCGCACCCAGCCTTCTCAAGAAATTTTCTACTTGAGCTATCAGAGAATATGATCTCTGGCCTTTGGGCTCAGAAGGTGTGGGAAAACCCTTCTATGGCAGTAGAGACTGTGACTGAAATGCTACAGCAAATGAACAAAAGGTGGTAAGCAGAAGCCATGAGAATCTATGGTGTGCAGAGAGTTGGTAGTTGATATAGACACAAAGCAGAGGCAGAGAAATACTGGCTATGAGATTTCTCTTGAGCCTCCAGAGATACCATTGAATCTTAAGAGATGTTTCACTGCGCTATTAAGCTTGGCTTCATATGACTGCTAAGATGGCTTCCTCTGCTTCCTGTGCATCTTAAGATAAACTCCCCACACATGCTTACGCCTCCAGCATTGGAATTGGTGCCTGGAATGAAACATAATTACAAACCCTGGGACTTGGTCATTGAACTTGAGACCCTCAAATGAACCCTTCTGCAGACTTACTGTGCTTAACCAACTGTGGTTCTCACTAACAATGGGACTTTTTTATGCTCAATCCCTGCAACTCAGAGGTGAGTAGCTCAAAGCTAGCAACAATGGTAACCCACTGATGAGAAATTAGAAAGAACTACCTGCCACATTGGAGTACTGACCTGTATTGAATTTTTTTCCTCCATCCCCACTCTCTCAGCTATCGTTCAGGGTACCAGAACACTTCCCCTAGGACTGAGGCCGGCCTCCCTGCTTGCAATCTTGTTCCCTTTCGCTCCATTCTCCACAGAACACCCAAACCAATCATGATAAAGATAAATAATAAAGTGACTACCTATTATTCTCAGGATGTGGCACCAAACTCTCAGTATACATTTGAATTTGTTTATGATCTGGCTCTTGATCACCTTTCCAGCCTTATTCTCACTCCCTCTCCCTAGCTCCATGCCATCCCTTACATTCTCTGTCCAGACTTGAACTCACTCTTTTGCCTACTCACCTTTTGCATGAGTTTTCTTCTACCTCAAATGCCTTCTCCATACCCCCTTGATTTCTGCTCTTCTTTAAGATTTTGGTTTAAGTGTCCCTTCCTCCAGAAAATTTCCCCTGCATCCCAAAGACTGCGGTTCACAATTGTGTACTCCATTGAAGTCTCTTTTTAAAGTCAAAACTGCCCTTTAGCTTGTCTGTCTTCAACTTGGCTGTGACTGGCACATAGTTGGTGCGTAGTTGAATGTACGAGATGGGAGGAAACAACAGAAGGCTTCTACTGTAGGCAGAGTCCAGGGCTGTGGTGTGGGAAACAGAGATTAGAGAATTGGACTAGTGTTTGGGACAAAACGTGGGTCCAGGAATCCCAACCACCGGTCTAGTAAGACCACACTAGGCACCATGAATTACCTAGGAAGCTACCATCTTTATCAGTTTAGTTCAAGACAATCCCCCAAATCCATCCATCTTCTTTTCTTGCATATTTCAATGGGAGGCAAATAACAACCCTTCCCAACTGGTCAATAGTTACACGTGAGACAATGGGTCTATTTAATGATTTCTCAAAACAAAAACAAAATCAGTCGAACGAGGATGCCTGGTGAGCTGTAGTTAGAAGCCTGGCTTGAGAGTTCATTGATTGAAATTGTTTGGGCTGGCAGAGGAACAAAGTGAAAATGGTTAAGCAGACTCCTTGAATTCTGCTAAAACAGGAGGAAGGATAAGAAAACCAGAAATGTCTCCTTCATCCTGCCAATGTGGAAAAGGTGATAAGTAAATGACAGTAGATTTTTTATCCATTATGGAATGTTGGTTTGTGTTCTTGTTTAATGACTTCCTTTCTTTAGGAAACCTGATATAAGCAAGCACAACTCTGGAAGGCGACATCTTGTTATCACAAGAGAACTAAACTGACAATGGGATTCTGGGTAAGCCATTTCATTTCTTAGAACCCTGGTTTCTTCATCTGCAAAATAGAAATAATTAGACTTCCTGAGCCTTCCTTGCCTGCTGGAAGGCACCACAGGAGAGAGTGTTTTAGAAACAGCTTTGTAAAAGCTAAAGCTCTCTGAAAGTGCATCCTACACTCCTGCCCTTCAATGGCTAATGGAAGAAAAAAAGTCAGGGAAACTGAATCAAAAGCATCAGATATGGAGAAGTGTCTCTGAGCAGAAGTCATCAGCTCATACTTTAAAATACCAAGAAACAGGAAGAAAGTACAGGAAACTAGAATTAAGGATGATTTTGAATAAATTTCCTTTCACCAATTGTACCATCATGTTTTTTGGCATCCCAGATAGTTTTATACAGCACCATGTTGGGTCTCATGCTCCCTGTTCATCAATTTAAGTCAGTAAGGTGACAAAATAGCTACAGGAACAGAGGTTTCCCTTTCTACCCAGTGCATATGCAGGGATATGGAAGGAATGTTCAGGAATATATTTCTATCTGGGTCTCAAGTAAAGGTAGTCACTGGCACCAGTTAGGGCTGGGCTCAGGATAATTACGGAGCATAAACATAGGTACATCCCCTTACCATGGCAGACATCAGCAATCAATCACAGCACCTTTCCCCTCCTTCAGCCTGGAGATGGCCTCAAAATCCTTCTCAACACAGTGGTAACTGCATTAGAAATGGGTAAAATTCATTTGTCATGCTATGTTTAGGCACTAACAAGAAGCTGTGACCCTTCATTACCAAGCTGTTAAGCAGCTTTTGCCCCACTGACCAACTTAACTGGGAACTTACAGGCTTATGGCTTATTCTTTCATTTTCAGAGCACTTATTCGTTGTACTTAATTGAAACAAAGAAAACAGAGTAGCAGAGTTAAGCCAAAGTGCCTGAGTTGTGATTCCAAAGAGGTACATTTCTCTTCTGCCAGACACACAGGACATTCAATCCTTCTAATGCCTTTAACTGTTGGCTTCCAACAACTGTGAAGAGGAGGAAACCTGACACTTCAACTGGATGATGGATGTTTATACAGATGCAGCTTCTTTCTTAACATATTTGGTTAGGAGGCACTCAATGAGCTGGAGGCTGAATCTCAGGAATGTTTAAATAAAGTGACATTGACACAGACCTTTAGGAGCGTTTGCAAATCCCATTCTAACCCCACTAAAAGCAGAGGTTCTTAATCTCTATTGGGCATGGATCCCTTTGGTAGACTGGTAAAGTCTAGGCATCCCTCTCAGAATGCTGTCTTTAAATAAGATAGTAAAAGAAAATAAATTGGATTATGTAAAGAAAATGCATTGGGCTGTAAAGCATCTGGGTATATTGAAATACAGGCACTGAAATCTTTTTAAAAATATGTGATAAGGTTTTTTACATGTTATTACTTATTAAACATTAAACAACAAGCTCTAACTGCAGGTTAAGTAACGTCCATGATTTTGCAATAGTTCTGAGGGTAAATATTTTGAGGCATATGAAGTAATTATGTTATATGAAATTAGTTGTGATGTAGGGGGACTCTGGGTTCAAACCCTGGCACCTCCACCAAAAACAAACAAAAACCAAAACAAACAAATAGTCCCCCCCCAAAGAAATTAACTGTGATTTCTATTGTTGACTAAGTACAGTAGTACAAAGTAATAGATACTAATAATACTACTGTGGTTTGTTAACACATTTAAATTAGAAATAGATACATAGAATAGGAAAATTGTTACACTTCCGAGAGAGGTTACTGAAAATACTAATGGAATTCTTCCTCCATCCAACTAGTCCATGAACCTCTGAATTAAGCCCAGGGACCCCACTTATAAATTTCAGACAAATTTGGATGCAGAGACCTCTGGACTCTCAGGGGGGAACATTCCTACCACTAATTACTAATGTAATTAATGAAAAATGAAAGGATCCTATATGGGTTGCTGGTTTTGGTATGAGACCACCTTGTTCTTCTCTTCAACAAGAGAATTGTCTTTACTTTTAGAGTCACAAGCAGTTTAAACACGTTCTCCGACCTAGAAACTACACACCCCATTGTACATATGTGGAGATGGGAGCCTAGCCAGCTTAAGTGACCTGGCCTATGGAACTGAACAATGAGAGAGGTTATCAAAATCAGCAGCATCTGACTTCTAGAACTGGAATCATGTTCTGTTACTTATAGTCATTTTCTTTTCGAGTTGGGGGTCTCGCCCTGTTGTCCAGGCTAGAGTGCAGTTACATGATCATAGCTCACTGCAGCCTCAAACCCCTGGGCTTGTGCAATCTTCCTGTCCCAGCCTCCTGAGAAGCTGAAACTACAGGCATGTGCCACTACGCCTGGCTAATTTTTTTTTTAATTTTTAATTTTGTCGTGACAAGATCTCACTATGTTGCCCAGGCTGGTCTCAAGCTCCTACACTCAAGTAGTCCTCCTGCCTGGGCCTTCAAAAGTGCTGGGATTACAGGGGTGAGCCACTGCACCCAGCCTTACCTATGGTCATTTTCTATACCTGGCAAGCTGAGGTGTTAAAAATGTCTAAAGGTCTTGTTATGTCTGACTTGAACCAGGGGTCCCTGCATACAACCTGGGACTTCCTATGGTCTAGTGGGATTGATTAGGTTAGCTCCTGGCTTAAAATGTTTCTGCAGGCTTTTGTACAGGGACACTAAACCTATGTACTATTGGCAGGAGCTGCTTATGGAATATCTTTGAACATTTGTTAGTGCTAGGTGTTCTGCTTTGTGGTTGGTTTTATACTAAATCATGAATGTGTGACTGGCATGTGGTTGGAGATGGTAGCTGGATAAGAGACACCTAAGACGTTTTAAGAATATTGCCATTGGGCAATGTGCCTCTGACACGTTACAATTTACATTCACATTAGAATTTAGCTTGTATTTTCTAGGATAGCATTAAAGTTGATTAATCATTTGTTTTAATGCAGTTTCACCCCTTTGTTTGTTCACAGATGATCACAAAATGACTCCCTAGAATTACTTAACACTAGAAAAATAATTCACGCAAGTTAGTCAAATTAACCATCCTTTTCTAACAGTATGGAAGTAGCAAACGTTGGTTCTCTTGCTTGACACTTTTCATGATGTTTCTGGAAGTGTTTCTGGAAGGTGGGCACAGGTGAGGAATGAACAAAGATGACTTTCTAGGTCTCCTTTGAAGAGTTTTGCACTTCTATCAAATTACTTTTGCCAACAATAAAATATTAACCAGGTGGTATATGCTCAGTTAAAAATATAAACAAGATAGAAGCAAACTAAGCAGAAAGTTCTTCACTCTTTGCCATCTTCCAAGCCCACTCCTCTCCCCAGAAGTTAAGTATCTTTCCTATCTTTCCAGAACTCTTTTCTGTGTTTATACATGTGCATAATCACATGTGCATATATAAATGTTCAAACACATGCATAAATACACACGCATACATAAATGCACAAACGCAAGCATAAATATATGTGCATACATCATGCACACAAATACATAAAGGCAAAGAAAATGCACGTATTTCTTTATATAAATGGGAACATATACATATTTCCTCCATGACTTGCTTTTTCATTTAATCATATTTCTTAGCTAATTCTGTGTACATATAGAACTATATTACTTTTTTAAAAAACTACATATGATTCCATAATATATATGAGTCACATATTTGTTTCACCATTTGTTTCATTGTATGTGACTTGGGTTTGAGAGTTTGTTTTTTTTTGTTGCTGTTAGAAATAGTACATTGATATTAATCTACCTTCTTTAAGCTGCTAAAAAAAATTTCTAAATGTGGCTTTCCTCTCTCTGCAGGAATAAGAGTGAGGTGGGAATAGGGAGGGGAGGATGCGACCCTTTTTCTTTCCACTGACTTCCTTCTCCCCACTGCCACCTGCCTTCTGGTCCTCAATATAAAAAAAGAGAGTTCCTCTGGGCACGGTGGTCAAGCCTTTGATCCCAGCACTTTGGGAGATGGAGGTGAGAGGATTGCCTGAGCCCAGGGTTCAAGACCAGCCCAGGCAACTTAGCGAGACCTTGTCTCTACACTAAATTTTTTAAAAAATTAGCCTGGTGTGGTGGCATGCACCTGTAGTTTCAGCTACTTGGAAGGTTGAGGCAGAAGGATTGCCTAAGTGTAGCAGGTTGAGGCTGTGGTGGCCGTGAGCATGCCACTGCACTCCAGCCTGGGTGACAGTGAGACTCCAACTCAAAAAAAAAAAAAAGAGCTTCCTTTGCTGGGATTGCTACTCTCTCCCTCTTACCTGGAAAACTCCTTGCATCTTTCAAGTCACACCTTACTCCATCTCCACTCCACTACCTGGGAAGTCGAAGACTGCATGTTCTCACAGCCCTCTCTGTGTCCTGTGTCATATTAAAGTAACCTGTCTACACACCTGGTGGCCTGAACCCAAGGGGGCCTCTGACTTAATCGCTCTTCACATAGTCTACACTTGATCTAGCTACCTTTAAATCTGTGATGAAGCCAACAACATTAGATGATGAATCACCCAGATAACATCGGAGCACAGGACAAGGTGTACAGACCAAGAACAGGATTTCAGAAAGGTTAAAATAACACACATCACGGCACTCTCTGAGCCCCTCGCTGGTCCTTCCCACAGTCATCACATCAGTGAGGATCACTCTGATCTTGGCAGCAGCTCCAGCAGACTGAAAGAGAGCCATACCTGTTCTGCAGGTTCTATTTTTTATTTTTGCTAACATTTTAACCTGTGCCCTGCCTGAATTCTGTCAGGCATGCTGCTCTGACACAACCGGTTTAGTGACGTCCTCTCCCAGGTGCAGCTCTGCCCAGAGGCAAGGCGATGGGCACAGAAGAGGCTGGAGAGAAGGTTCTTCTATCGGACCACAGGGTAGAGGCTGGAATCCTGAAACCAGAATACCAGGTGTCTTGGGAGTCTGCTGGTTAGTACTGGAGAAAAGACTGGCTTGGGAGAGATGGACAACATCTTATGGAAAGCACAGTACACACTAGCTCCACTGTGCCAACAGATTGCTGCTTCCCAATTCAACCCATTGCTTCCAGCTGAAAATCTGGAGGCCGAGCACAGTGGTGCATGCCTGTAATTCCTGCACTTTGGGAGGCTGAAGTGGGATGATGACTTGAACCTAGGAGTTCGAGACCAGCCTGGGCAACATAGTGAGACCTCATCTCTATAAAAAAATCAAAAAATTAGCCGGGCATGGTAGCACACACCGGTACCTCCAGATACTTGGGAGGCTGAGGTGGAAGGATTGCCTGAGCCCAGGAGGTCAGTGCTGTGGTAAGCTGTGATCATGCCAAAGTGAATGACAAAGTGAAACTCTGACTCAAAAAAAAAAAAAAAGAAAAAGAAAATCTGGAGAAAGCTGGTTATGGGCTTGTACAGCTGCTCTCTGATGTCTAGAGTGGCCCCAGCAGTGAGAGGGGAGGGAGAGAGATGAGGGGAGGAAGGGTGGAGGAGTGGAATGGACTGATTTTCCTTCCTACTCTTCTTCTTATATTGAAAAGCCCACTGCTTTTCTGAAAGGGAAAAGACCGGAGCCCCTCAGCTGCTGAGCCAGGGCAGCTCTCGGAGGAAAACCCTGCCCTTCTTGCTAGTCTGTGTGCTGTTTCCATGCCTACATGTTGAATAGTATGACAGTTACCTGCCACATTTCATGTACAATCTATGTCTAGAGAGTGAGCTGCTATGGCTGAAATGCCTCTTCCACCCAACTTGCCTATTTCCGTATAAAATACGGATTTTTTTCTTTATTCTTTAGTTCTTTGGTGAATGCAAATACCCCTGGGAGAGACAACATAGCCTTAATAGATTTATTAAATCTTGTCTGTAAAGTAGCTTATTCAAAGTGAGTTAAGAGCTACTAAGAGCCTGGGAAGAGGTGTGTGTGTGTGTGTGTGTGTGTGTGTGTGTGTGTGTGTGTGTGTGTTAGGACTTCCAACTTCCCACAGGGAATATAGTGTCAAAAGGAAAGAGATAACTCTGGGTTTACTTCTTATCTAGAGACGGCTCTGCTATCAGGTATTTTTTTCTTAAGAGTGTTCATGGTTCGGTGAATCATGGACTCACCGTAGTTCATGACCTGGCCGGGCTGCTCCTACATCCGTAAACTTGCACTCACCCAGATTCTTCTTGTCAGCCCACAGGAAGATGAGTCTGTGTTGATCAGCAGATTAGTTCTTTAAAGTGGAAGACTGCCAGAGAGATGTGTCAGCAGTGCTCCACCGTGGCGGCCCAAGCTAGGAGAGCTTGCTTTGGAGCAAGGTGTATCCTCAGGCTTTTAAATTACCTGCTTGTTCCCACGTTCCTTTCTTCTTTCCCCTTGGAGGATTTCTTAGGTCATCGCCTGGCTCCAAAAGCAGGGCCGCCCTCAAACCCTGACTACTGTCCTGACCTGGTAGCACCACCTTTAATACTATCAGTTTCCTTTTAAACCTTGTCAAGTCTCCACATTCTGGTGCCCAGAATGGAAAAGAAGGTATACACAGTAGCCCCCATTACTCATGGGGGATACATTCTAACACCCCCCACCCTAGTCGATGCTTGAAACTGTGGACAGTACCAAGCCCCATGTATACTGGTTTTTCCTATAGATGCCTTCCTGTGCAAAAATTTAATTTATCCATTAGGCACAGAGATTTACAAAGAGATGAACAACGAATAATAAAATAAATAATTTTAACAATATACTGTAATAAAAGTTATGGGTATGTTCTGTCTCTCAGTATCTTATTATACTGTCCCAACGGTTACTGAAGCCATGAAACGCGAAACTACAGATTAGGGGGAACTGTGGTCCATGGAACTACCACAGCTACGAATGCCAGGAGGATTGTTTAAATCCTGCTGTCTGGCCCCCTCTTTCTCTTCCAGCTCCCCTGTGAGGATGAATGAAAGAAAGTAATGCATCCAAAGCTCTCAGAGCTCCTTGGGGACAAGGGGTATGAATGCCCAGATTCCGTGGTTTATACAAGGCATTTAATAATACCACTAACAGCTCGATGTTCCCCTCCTTAACAGAATTTGATTGCATGGCTCTCCCAAAGGTCTTCTCTGAAATAGAATTTTTAAAAAGTCAACAGAAGTGGAAAACATTGCAGTCTTCCAATAATGACTGACAACGGGCTAGTTTCTGGTGAAACAGGGGGAGGAGGGACATTTCCTAGGGGACATGGGGAATTCTTCCTCCCTGGAAAGTCTCAGAGACTGGAGAGGTAATGGGAAACACAAAAGCGAGTTTGACTACTGAGATTTAATAAGGCCTGACATTTCTGTGCCTAATCCTCATATATATTCCATTATGGTGATTTTCAAGACAGACCACCAGAACGAGGCCGTCGTATGCACACGAGAGAAGGGCAGAAGTGAGGGGAGGAGTGACTAGAATCATAAAAATAAAAGCAATCACAAATAATTCCAACAAAACTTTTGGAAAACCAGCCCATATTTCCATTTTTAAGAAATGCTCCCTTTATCTGCCAGGCTCCAGTGAAATCCTAAACTAAGTTCTTTGTGTGCTTAAAACACGGAATCTAATGTAAAAAACTAAACATTTTAAAAATAGATGCTTGAAATGACATTCTGGAAAGCCAGGAGAAAGAAAGTTGGGTAAGTCAACTCTTCTAAAATATTTCAGCCTGCTTGGATCTAGACAAGGGAGGAATTTAGAACCCAGCTGCATGGCTTCTCTCTGTGGCTGGTCAGACATTCTTCAGTGGCTCTAGTGGCAAAAAAAAAAAAACAAAAAAAAAAACTTAAAACTTGCTACAAAAAACAAGCGGCCCATTCTGAATTTAACGTGACCATTAAAACTCAGAAAATTGGGCCTGTATTCACACTGGCCCTATCAGTGAAAGACTATATGTCTCATATAAGGCTGAGGTACCATCTACCTGTGAACAGAATGAGTAATGCTGTGCTATTTTGGGGTGGTGTGGTTCTTTAAAACAAAGTGATAAATTAAAGGGGCCTCAGTAATGCAGCAAAAATGTTAAACTGTTTGAAGGCAAATGGAAAATGCGTCCTCAGTGTACAAAGGAGTCAGCCGATGGAAAGCCTTGAAGTCTCTCAACTGAGTTAAAAAGAATGTCACCAGTCTCGGTGGCTCAGCCTGTAATCACGTGCCTTGGGAGGCTGAGGTGAGTAGGATTGCCTGAGCCCGCAGGTTCGAGACTCGCCTGGGCAACTTGGCAAGATCTCATCTCTACAATAAATCAAAAACCAGCCGGGTGTGGTAGCGCGTGCCTGTAGTTCCAACTACTTGGAAGGCTGAGCAAAAGGATCGCCAGAGCCCAGCAGGTCGAGGCTGCGGTGGCTGGGAGCGGCCACTGCACTCCAGTCTGGGCGACAGAGTGAGACTCTAACTCAAAAAAAAAAAAAAAAGAATGTCAGCCCAGCAGTTGGGTACTGAATGTTGGAAGCTATGCTGTGCCCAGCATTATGCCTGGGCATGAGACATTTTTTTGGTTCGTTTGTTTAATTTTTCTTTTTAAAGGAATTATTAAAGAGAAAAGTTTTTTGTTTGTTTCTGACTGAGTCCCCAGTTGGCGAACTCCTTGAAGGCAGTCTCATCATCTGTTTTTTTTTTTCATAATAAGACACTGACTTGCACAGCCAAGTTAATGTCCCACTTTCTAAGTTCAATATCCTGTTTTTGGTCACTGCTGGCACCTGTCACCTCTCCCCAGCCCCCTCCAAGTCCAGGAGCTATTTCTCCACTTGCATTTAGCTAAATCCCACAGCCCACACATCCTTCAAGGTCCACCTTAAACCCCCTTCTGCTCTTTAATGACTTCAGCCCAGGCTTTTGGCTCCCTTTCCTCCCCTCCCATTGCACTTGGGGTCAGATCACACAGGTGTTTAGATGAGCGGCAGGGGCAGGGGCCCTGTCCTGAGCAGCCAGGCAAGGCTGACTGGGTGGGCCCCAGCTGAGGAGGGGAGAGAAATGAAGGGAGCACCGAGGAGGAAGAAGAGATCCAAGTTCAAGTTTAGATCCCTCCACTCATGAACTCTGCGATATTGGAGTCTTGGGTTCCGCCCCTTTCAAGGACTTCCCTCCCCAAGGGCTTTGTGAGTGATTGCCTATAGTATCTGTAGAATAAATGAATTTGTACTAAGCTCACCTAACCGGAAACAAAGTAGCACACTGGGGTGAGGAGAGGAGGAAGGAAACGGGGTTTGGGGGAGGCTGGCTGACTTAGGTCCCTCTTGCAATCCCTCCTCACAGAACCAGCTCTTTTCTCACCTTGCCCTGCCTCAGTCCATGCCTGGGAAGGCATATGTGTGGGGGTGTCCGGCTCCATTTTACATTGATGTACATTCCCTGGGACAGGGACGTAATTTTCTCATTCACTGCTGTCCCCAGGGCTATCAATAAGTATGTGAGGATACATGAACGCGTTCTCCCACAATGTACTGGTAATGTTCACAAAAAGGCAGAAAGGGTATTCTGGAAACGGGTTCAGGGTGGCATAGAGGGGGAGAACTTGGAACCAAGAGCAACAACAGCTTCTCAACCTGACACACGCTTGAGATTTGCCGTAGGAGGCTTCTACTTTTAGTCAATGAGGACACCCATCTGGTCAACCTTAGTGACAATGTCTAGGCTCTGCACTGTGTACTCACCAGCAAAGATCCTCTAAGGGAGCCCTCCAGCAGCAGTAATGATCTCCATGTTTGCCTCAGCAGGATACATCTTATCACCAAGATTTTTTGAGCGCTCAGCATGTGCTAGGTACTGTTCTAAGAACTTCACACACGTTAATTCAATGACTCCTCACAACAATCTTTTTTTTTTCAGATTGGAAAATACAGTTTATTTAGAAAGTAAATTAGAGAGAGAGGAGATTTACCTCCCCAAGGCAGGGCAGGGGCCAGAACTCAGTGAGCACATGGCCTGGCCAGTGCTGAATGAAATAATGACCATAACAATCTTGTGAGGTCAGTAGCCCTAGTATCTCATTCACTGGGGAAGCCAGGGTTCTGGATGTCTGACTTCAGAGCCACTTGGTTAACCAGTGCAGTACACATGCTGCTCCTTCCGCACCTTGGAAAAGAGTCCTATGGTTTCCTTTTGCATTTGCAAGTGATTTTTATTTTATTCGACTGAATAGGTGACATAGTAATGTTAAATACAAATTTTTAAAATAGCTTATGTATTTTTTTTTTGAGTTGGAGTCTCACTCTGTCACCTAGGCTGGAGTGCAGTGGCATGCTCACGGCCACCCCAGCGTCAACCTGCTGGGCTTCAGCGATCCTTCTGCCTCTGCCTTCCAAGTAGCCAGAACTACAGGTATGCACTACTACACCAGGCTAATTTTGGATTTATTGTAGAGACGAGGTGTCACCAAGTTACCCAGGCTGGTCTCGAAGCTGCAGGCTCAGGCAATTTACTCGCCTCGACCTTCCAAAGTGCAGGGATTACAGGCTGAGCCACCGAGCCCGGCCAATTGATGTATTTTTATGTGTTGTTTTCTGGTCTTGATTCACTTTTGCATGCCATTTTTGAAAAGGCCCTTGTTTGTCTCAATTTTTTAGGCAAACTTAGAAATGATGACAGCATAAAAAGCATCATCTTAACTGGCCCTTGTTCTCCATGCAGTAATAATAATAACATGGAATGGACCCAGTGCAGTAGCTCACACCTGTAATCCCAGTGCTTATGGCTGGCTGAGGCAAGAAGATTGCTTGAGCCCGGGAGTTCGAGACCAGCCTGAGCAACATAGTGAGACGTCTCTACAGAAAGTTAAAAAAAATTAGTCAAACATGGTGATGCATGCCTATAGTCCAGTCACTCAGGAGGCTGAGACAGGAGGATTTCGTGAGTCCAGGAGTCCAAGGATAACGTGAGCTATGATTGCACTACTGCACTCCAGCCTGGGTGACAGAGCTAAACCCTGTCTCTAAAAAAGTAAATTAATTCATAATGATAATAGTCACAACAACATGCAATTATTCTTACCAATTAATTTTATTTTATAATAACTATTTTGTGAATTTCAATGTATCCCAGTTCTCTTGGCTGGTGATTTACTGTCCTGAACATGACAGGGGGGAGGGGAGAAGTCCAAGTACTACTTCTTAAGAAAAACATTTACATAAAATTCTCTTTATATCAAGGAATTACAAGATGTCCAATAATGTTGGATCTAAGTGATAAGAATACAGGTACTTTTCTTTTGATTACTTTTTCCTCCCTTTTCAATATATCACAGTAGAAAAATATGTAATCCACCACTGTTTTAGAAGTTATGTCCAATGACAGAATTACTTAAAGTAAGATAGAATTGCACCAAACTGCCCACAAGAAACACTTTCTGTGGCTACAGAATCACCAGGGCTGCACTATGCCACTATACCACCCCCACTTGCAAAGACCCTTCAGTGACTTCCTTCTCATGCCTCAGGCCAGATAAGGAACAGAGCCAGAACACAGATTCCAACATGTTGCTGATTTGTCCAAGATTATTACTTACAGACAGTACAGGTATCCTGACTTGCTGCTTACTTAGTTAATTATATCCCAAATGAGCCAGCTTCCTGAAATTTTCTTTCTAAAGAGATGTCATTATGTGCATTTTCCTATGTTGCATTAGGTTCATGGCTATAGGGACCTAGCTATGGTAAATGGCACAGGACTGGCATAATCCTACTATACGCTCACCCTGTTCAATCTTCTCTCCTCACCCATGGCAGACATCACTAATGAATTACAGAACTCTCTTCCCTGAGCTTAGCATTAGCTCAAACCTTCTCAGCACAGTACTCCAAGTAGCCACTACAATAGTTGGCTCCCAGGATTAATCTACGTGTTCTTCCGGAATGGAGCAGCCATGCCAGTATCTACCTTTCTATTCCGTAGTGTCTGGTCTTGGTTCTATAGTAATCATGGCTATGACCCTGCACTTTAGTCTCACTCTGCTTGTGAGAAAATATTCTGAAGATGGGTACTCAGGCTGAAAACTACTTTCATCCCCAGTTTCCCAAAACACACGAGCTGGGAGAATCATGGTTAGTCCATTTGCTTTGCATGTTCAGAAAACCTCAAATGACTGGTTCAAACTCACAAAGCTGGGTCTGTGGCAAAACCAAGACCGGACCCCAGGCTGGCTGACTGCTTGCCCAGACCCCTTGTCCCCACTTGGCCTATCTGACTCTGGGCTGTATCAGACAGAACAAAGAAAATGTTCCTGGGATCTGACACTTGTAAACACTTCTCCATCACCCTGACTGTGGCAGCCTGCCAAGACAGGAATCAGGCCAAATTTAGTGGGTCCTTCAGCCCAGGGACTGCAGTTGAAACAATCCCCTGATATAGAACAGGGAAGGCCAGAGAAAGATATACTGTCCTACAAAGAACAAAGCCTGGGATGATTCATTCTCCTGATCCTGGTGGTGATTTATTGCTGCATGCCTGTTATTCATACATGGCTGTCAGCAACTTTGCAGGAGTTCTAATCTCAATGCTTGTCCAGAACACATAATTCCCTGGTTACTTCCTCTTAGTTCTCAACCTTCCAGAGGTTTCCTGGACATATTCTTCTGTCTGTCCCTCTTGGCACTTAGCAAGAGACCCTTCTAAAAATGCCAAATAGTCTAGGAGCCTTGGTCAACTCCCTGAGCTTTGCCAGTCTCAGCTTTCCCATCCTTAAAAATCAGCAACTGGACCAGGGACCAGCTGGCCTCCAAGATCCCTTCTGGCCCTAAAAGTCTCTGACAAGACACATTTGAGGATCCCCTACTTCTTTTTTCTTTTTAAGAAATCATTTCTAATAGGGAAAATGTATTTGAGTCTTCTCTATCTTAAAACGTGTCTCGTTACATTATATGAGGGGGACTCCAAAAAACTCAGATTTATAAAAAAGTGTGTATTTATTCTTACACGTTTAAACTTCAGTCATCTTCAAAGTACTCTCTGTTTGATGCACTACACCTACCAAGATGGTTTTTCCACCGCTCAAAATAGTTTTTGAACTCATCCTTTTGATGCCTTTTAGTGCTTTGCTCGTTTTTTGTTTCACCTCTTCCACATGGGAAAAACATTTCCTTTTGAGGACTCTTTTCATCCGAGGAAATAAACAAACTAACAAACAAAAAAATGTCGCTTGGGGTGAGATCGGGTGAATAGGGAGAATGAGGCACAGGGAGCGGGGAAGTCATGCTGTTTTTGATCAAAATCTGCTGAGCACTCAGCACGGTGTGGGCAGGTGTGCTTGTATATCACCCATCACGAAATGGGCAAACATGTTGAAAGAATCTCCAAAAAAAATTCACTGAAGTTGAACGTAGCCTCTCACAGCACTAGCTGGTACACAGATGGTGATGGGTTCCTAGAACACACACCTAGTGGGGGAAGCCGGTACTACAAGGAGCCTCCCTCCAAGAGATAATTCTGGTTCCCCCACCACACTGTATACTAATGGAGCCAGATAGGGGTAGGGCTCCCAGTCCACTGCAGCTGACCTACAGCCTTAGAAACTGCTCTTGCTCATGTCACTAATAATTTATTTGCTGTCAAATTCAGTAAACATTTATAAAGTAAAAGAAAAGTAACTTATACATGCACTATGAATATATTGTTATTAAAAAATCAATAAAGTATTAGATCACATATGTACACATATATATGAGTATATACACAAAGTCTTGTATATATGTAAACAATTTTTACGAGGACTTATTCTAGTGTTTTAGTTTCAGTTGTTTTTTAGAGAAATAAGATAAAATGGAACACATTATTTTGTAACATGCTTTTTCCACTGAACGCTATATCTTGGTGTTCTTTACTATGCTGTCCTGTGCAGTCTTTCCTTTTAACTGCTACAAAAGATGCTTTGTATGGACACACCACATTTTGCTTACTTCTTTTTGTGAGCCTTTTCTCCCCTGATAGATATTTAGTTTGCTTCTAGGATTTCACTATTGCAAAAAAAAAAAAAAAATGCTGCAATAAACTCATATTTTTGTCCACATACTTGACAATTTCTCTGAGAAAGATATCTAGAAGTAAAATTGTTGGGTTTACATTAATGCACATTTTACATTTTGAAAAATTCTGCCAAATTTTCTGTCAAAATGGTAGCAGCAGTGGGAATACTTGTCTCCCCATATCCTTATTGATTTTTCATTGCTTTTTTTTTTTTTTTGAGTTGGAGTCTCACTCTGTCACCCAGACAGGAGTTCAGTGGCAGCTCCCGGGCGCCGCAGCCTCGACCTGCTGGGCTCCGGTGATCCTTCCGCCTAAACCTTCCGAGTAGCTGGAACTACAGGCGCGCGCTACCATGCCCGGCTAATTTTTGATTTATTGTAGAGATGAGGTCTCGCCAAGTGGCCCAGGCGGGTCTCGAACCCGCGGGTTCAGGCAATCCACTCACCTCAGCCTCCCAAAGTGCGTGATTACAGGCTGAGCCACCGAGCCCGACTCCATCATTGTTTTTTATATTTGCATTTTCTTCCTTGCTAGTAAGGTTGGGCACTTTTTATGTGTTTTTTCAATCATGTATATTTCTCTTATGGACTACCTATTTATATCCTTTGCTCATTTTTCAGTTAGGTTACCCCTCCCCCCACCTCCACACTTTCAATCAATTTACAGGAGTGTTAAATTTAAAAAAAATCCACATACTCATCACCTGACTTCAACATTGTCCACTCACGGCCAATATATTCTCCCATCCACTCCTACCCCATGCAAGGGTTACCCTAAAGCAAATCTTCATCACACTAATTTCATTTGTTTATACACACATACACACACACACACACACACACACACACATATTTTTTTTTTTAGTTGGAGTCTCATTCTGTCACCCAGGCTGGAGTGCAGTGGCACACTCACAGACACCCCAGCGTTGCCTGCTGGGCTCCAGAGATCCTTCCGCCTCAGCCTTCCAAGTAGCTGCAACTACAGGCACGTGCTACCACACCTGGCTAATTTTTCATTTATTGTAGAGACAAGCTCTCACCACGTTGCCCAGGCTGGTCTCAAACCCACGGGCTCAGGCAATCCACTTGCCTTGGCCTCCCAGAGTGCTGGGATTATCGGGCTGAGCCACTGAGCTAGGCCCATATGTTAATATTTTACTAAGTAAATCTAAAACATTAAAACTCTTTTTAAAAATCCACAATATTGTCATCACTTATAAAAATAAAGAAACTGCTCTTAATATCATTACTATCCAGTGTTCATAACTTAATTTTTAAAAAATAATTAGCAGCACCAAGTATCCAGCCAGTGTTTACATTTCCTCCATTGTCTCATAAATCTTTTTAAACATGTTGTGTGAAGATGAAAATAATAGACACTGGGGACACCAAACAGTGGAGAGGAAGGAAGGGAAGCTAGGACTCAGAAATTACCTACTGTGCAATTGCTCACTCTCCAGGGAATGGGCCACCTGAGACCCGATCCCCACCACTACACAATATGCCCATGTAACAGACATGCATTTGTACTCCTGAATCTAAAACAAAAAACAAAACAAGGCCAGGCGCATTGGCTCAAGCCTGTAATCTCACCAATTTGGGAGGTCGAAGCGAGAGGATTGCCTGAGCCCCTGGGTTCGAGACCAGCCTGGGCAACTTGGTGAGACCTTGTCTCTACAATAAATCAAAAATTAGCCGGACATGGGAGCACGCACCTGTAGTTCCAGCTACTTGGAAGGCTGAGGCTGAAGGGTCACCTAAGCCCAGCAAGTCAAGGCTGTGGCGGCTGTGAAGAGTGCCACTGCCCTCAAGCATGGGTGACAGAGTGAGACTTTAACTAAAAAAAAAATAGAGATAAAAAATAAAAAAGCACACAAAACAAAACTTGTTTGAATCAGAATCCAAATATGATCCACAAGTTATTTTTCTTACTGATACATAATAATTGTAACTATTTATGGGGTACATGTGGTATTATGAGATGTGCGTACAATCTGTAATGCTTAAATCAGGGTACTTGGGATATCCATTGCCTCAAACATTTATCATCTTCTTTGTGTTGAAAACATTTAACATATTCTCTTCTAGTTATTTTGAAATACAAGACAAATTATTGCTAACTGTAGTCACCCTACTGTGCTGTCGAACACAGGGTCTTATTTCTTCTACCAAACCTTATACTTGCACCCATTAACCACCTTCTCTTCATCACCCCTTTCTCCCACTCTTCTTTGCCTCTGGAAACCACCACTTTACTTTCTACCTCCATAGATCCACTTTTTTAGCTACCACATACAAGTGTCTTTCTATTTGTCTTTCTGTGTCTGGCTTGTTTCACTTAACATAGTGACCTTCAATTTCATCCATGTAGTTGCAAATGACAGGATTTTATTCTTTTTTACGACTGAATCATATTCCATTATATATATACTTCACATTTTTAATCCATTTACTTGTTGATGGACACAGGTTGATTTTATATTGTGGCTTTTGTGAATAATGTTGCAACCAACATGGGAGCATAGCTTTCTCTTCAATACATTGGTTTCCTTTATTTTGACTATATACCCAGCAGTGGGATTACTGGATCATATAGTGGTTCTATCTTTAGCTTTTTAAGGAGAACCTCCATACTATTCTTCATAGTGGCTGCTCCAATTTACATTCCTACACTGGTGTTTAACAGTTCCCCTTTCTCCACATTCTTGCCAGCATATTATTATTTTGATTGTTGTTGTTGTTGTTTTTTGAGTTGGAGTCTCACTCTGTCGCCCAGACTGGAGTGCAATGGCCCTCCCGGCTACCGCAGCCTCGATCTGCTGGGCTCTGGCGATCCTTCCGCCTCAGCCTTCCAAGTAGCTGGAACTACAGGCGCGCGCTACCACACTCAGCTAATTTTTTGATTTATTGTAGAGATGAGGTCTCGCCAAGTTGCCCAGGTGGGTCTCGAACCCATGGGCTCAGGCAATCCACTCACCTCAGCCTCCCAAAAGCGGGATTACAGACTGAGCCACCAAGCCTGGCTTGATTGTTTTTATAATAGCCATTTTAACTGGGGTGAGATGATATGTCATTGTGGTTTTGGTTTGCCTTTCCCTGATGATTAGTGATGCTGAACCTTTTTTCATATACCTGTTGGCCATTTGTGTCTTCTTTTTAAAAATGTCTATTAAAATCATGTGCCCATTTTTATTAGGATTATTAGTGAGTTTTTTTTTTTTTCTATTGAGTTGTTTGGGTTCCTCATATAGCCCTAGTTATTAATGCCTTGCCTTGTTTTGTCTTTTTTTTTTTTTTTTTTTTTGAGTCGGAGTCTCACTCTGCCACCCAGGTTGGAGTGCACTGGTATGCTCACGGCCACTGCAGCCTCGACCTGCTGGGCTCAGGCAACCCTTCCTCCTCAGTCTTTTAAGTAGCTGGAACTATAGGCGCATGCCACCACCCCCAGCTAATTTTTTGATATACTGTAGAGACAAGGTCTCACCAGTTTCCCAGGCTGGTCTCAAACTCGTGGGCTCAGGCAATCCTCTCACTTCGGCCTCCCAAAGTGCTGGGATTATAGGCTTGAGTCACTGCACCCAGTCAATGCCTTGTCTAATGGATAGTTGGCTAATATTTTCTCCCATTCAGTAGGTTGTCTCTTCACTCTTGACTGTTTCCTTTGCCATGCAGAAGCTTGATATAACCCAATTTGTCTATTTTGGTTTTGGTTGCCTGTGCTTTTCAGAGCTTATTCCAAAAATTATTTGGCCAGATTAATGTCCTATAGCATTTCACCAATGTTTTTTTCTAGTAATTTCATAGTTTTGTGTCTTATACTTAAGTCTTTAATCCATTATTTCATTTGTGTTTATGGTGAGAAGTAGGGGTCAAGTTTCATTTTTCTGCATGAGGATATCCAATTTTCCCAGCACCATTTACTGAAGGGACTGTCCTTTTCTCACTGAATATTCTTGGTACCTTTGTTGAAAGTCAGTTGGCTGTAAATATGTGGACTTATTTCTGGGTGCTCTATTCTGTTCCATTGGTCCATATGTCTGTTCATATGCCAGTACTATGTTGCTTTGGTTACTTTGTAGTATATTTTGAAGTCAGATAGTGTGATGGCTTTAGCAAAGTTCATAAATTTTATCTGGTGACTTCTAAGTCTCTTCTTAATTTATAGATTCTTTCTCTGATTTGTTGAAGAATTCTGCTTATTTTTCCTAGGACTTTCCCACAGCTTGGATTTTGCTGATTACATCTAATGGTATCATTTAACATGTTCCTGTACCCCCATGTATTTCTTACACACTTATAGTTAGATCTACAGCTTGATCAGATTCAGGGTAAATGTCTCGACAGGACTGAAAGGTTGTATTGTGTATTTCCAGCAAGGCCACATAATTCTGGCTGTCTTCTTGTGAGGTTAGCAGCCATCATGATGATATTGTTCTGGGTCTACTCAGGAAACAGAAGCCACACATTAATTAAAATATGGGAAGTTTAATTTAAATGATTATTATTTATATTATTTTAAGTCAGGATCATTTTGTCTCCCAGCCTGGAGCAACCTCAAGCAATCCTCCCATCTCAGCCTTCCGAGTAACTGGGACTACAGGTGTGAGCCAACACGCTTGGCTAATTTTTTGATTTTTCTGTAGAGACGAGGCTGGTCTCCAACTCTTGGGCTCAAGCAATCCTCTCTCCTCAACCTTCCAAAGTGCTGAGATTTACAGGTGTGATCCAAGGCACCTAGTCTTAAATAATTATTAAGGTAAGAGAGTAATTATGAATGTGTAAAGAGACCCTCCCAATGTGAGAGCGTCGTGGGAAACAAGGTCGGGATTTCAGGCCAGGTGGCGCTGCAGAGCAGCACCCAAGCGTTGCTGGGACCTCACATGGGATGTGAATCCACATCACCAAGACTGAGGCAAGGCGGCCACTGGGCCGGGCTGGGGCTCTGAGGTCACTAAGGAACAGTGTATTCTGAGCATGTGGCTGAGCACCCCTGGGTGACCCGTACATGCACTGTTGGCAGACCATTAAGCAGGAGCAAGAAAAAACTCAGGATTCTGCAATCAGAACAAGTCCCCTTCCTCCTGCAGTGTCTCTCCAGCGCCCTCTACTGACAAAGTTTAACATCGATCTCATCATAAAGGAGAAAAGTTTGAAGAGCCCAGTCCTCTATCACAGAGCAGGTACTGAAGGGTGGGCTTGGGACTGGGGGGGGGCAATAAATGGGTAACTGACATAATCATCAGCGGCCAGGTCCAGTACTTCATTAGGGGTTGCAAAGGATGCTATTCTAATTATGTGCCTCTTCCTATATTACCTGGAGTGCTTCTACAGGGAGGAACTACTCACATCCCCTCCTGGTTGCCCCAAAGCAAAGTGTGTGCAAAAATCTGGCTCCTACCCCACTGCTACCATTTCCCCTCTTCTTACTCGTTTAGAATCCTTAGTGTCCCAGGACTTTTTGCTTCCAGGTCTGATCTGGAACTCTACTTCTGGCTCCCTGATATTTCCATATCGTTCTGGTTTGACTTCAGGTGAAAGCTATTTTCTTCCCACCTCCCATATCTTGACTCTGTCCATAAATTCCCGGAACAGAATATGTAAGAGATGGGGCTTCTCACTCACATTTCATGTCATCTTCACAAACTTCTTATGAGATTGTGTTATTGTCTGGGTTTTACAGATGTGGAGCCTGGTTGAGGCTTGAAGAGGTGTAGCAAGTGACAGTTTCACAGATGGGGAACCTGGCTGAGGCTTAGAGAGGTGTAGCTAGTGACAGTAGAGAGCTGGGATCAGAACCTGCGGCTGCTCACCTCTGAATCACGACAGCTGGTGGCCCAGGAGGATATGCCACCTTCTACTGAGTTCTCTTCAGGTAACTTCAAACTCGCATGCCTCCTGGCTTCTCACCAGATCTCTCTTTTCTCCTGAATTTCCAGGTCATTAGGAATGTTCTTCACACTGTCTCCTCCCAGCATCACCACTGAAAACTCCCAGTTTCCCTTTCAGGATCAATTCCTCTAGTATCTAATCCAGGTCTTCCTTTCTAGGTTAGGGGTTTCTTCACCAACAATTGCCAGGTACCACTGAGCTGCACTGAGTTCCATACAACTTAATGGCAGCTTATTTCCTCAGGTCTCAGATTGTTAGGACAGACACCTAAATCCTCTCCAGTTTTGAAGATGCTGTTTTTACCTCTCCCATCATTCACTTCCCCACCCTCCCTCTACACACAGAAGGGATTGAGAATAGAGGTGAGAACTTCTCTTCCCAGAGGCAGTTATGCTTCTCAGGGGACTGGAGAGAAGGAAAATAAACAATGGCCGGACCTGGCACCAACATTAAAACAGGCTCTTTCCCTTCTCCAATTCAGGAAACTGCGCGCCAGCTGTGAAGTCCCAGTCATCCCAGCTGTGTGGAGACTGCTGAGAATCACACTGAAATCCTCCTTTTCCTCTCTTCCTTCTCCAGCTCCTCCTTCCTCCTTCAGCAACTCACCTGTTACTTTTGCTTTCTCTTCAGTCACCGCCGCCACCGTCTCCCGACCTTCCTGACCGCCCTCCCCTCCGATCCTTCCCCTTGGTCCGTGGCTCCTTCTCTTCCTCTCTTTCCTTCCTCCTACCCAAGCTTTACTGGCAAAGTCAAACAACATAACAAAAGAAGGGGGATAAGCAAACAGCTGCCTACCCTCACGTGGAAGTCCCTGGGAAGCAGCTTCCTTCACCTCCATTGATAGAGTCTCTGTGTTGCAGGGCGTTTGGCCTTCGTTCAAGGCCGGTGGCAGTGGCGGCGGAGTTATTGTGTGCAGATGAAGGTAAACCCAGGCTGCTTCTATTTTTAGATGCAATTGTGTTTCTGGAAAAGGCTGCACATCACATAATAGGAAATCCTGAGAGTGTGAAGACTGTTTCCTGCCAGTTGAAGCATTGTTTTCTTTGGCTATTTTGACAATAGTAGAAGCCTTCGAGTAAGTGCCCCAAGGCGGGGCAGGGAGGATAGAACCTGGCAGAGCTGGGTGAGATGGAGGGTCAAGTGTAGCATGGGGAAAGTGGAAATGGTCAGGGAAAATGACCAAAAGCTGTAAGCGAAAGCAAGTAAGTTATAGAACCCTGGCAGAGGATGAGAATAGGAAAAAAAAAATTTCTTGGCTACTTTGTAAAAACATCTGTCAAGATGATGCCTGGTGGGGTGCGGTGCAAAACCCAGGGATTCTTTGGCTCATTTCTAAAATGAATTTTAGGGCAGCCAGCAAAGCTTTAAAACAAAGTTTATTAAATAAAGAAGGGAGAAAAGAAACAGAGACTTGCCAGAGTTGGCATGGGTGAAAGAAACAGCCTGGACCTCCTTTTAATGGTCCTTCACAATGATTAATATGCTAAAAAGGGTGGAGCTTAGGTGACTGTCACTCTGGAGATTGACGTCCCTGGGCTCCTAATGGGGATGAGGGGGGTGGGCTTTTCCTGACCACATTGTCTTTTGCAGGAGACCTGCCAGATGTTTCCAATCTACAAGTTCCTTAGCCAAAAAGTGGTCTTATTATCATTTCTCTCACTTTGGTCAGTTAAGGGGTAATCTTTGGTCTTCCTCAGGGAACCTGAAAGTTTCTTAGTGAATATTATGCGAAACCATGAATTGAAAGGTTGGGTGGTCCTATACTTACATCTGATGGGATTTTCTTTTGATTTGCCAAGGGGGTGGGGTAGGCTGCCAGCTTGGCCTATAGTAAAAGTAATTGTTTGTTAAAATGTCTGAATGCTTCCTAAAACCCACCTATGGAAATTTTTTTTTTTTTTTGAGTTGGAGTCTCACTCCTTCGCCCAGACTGGAGTGCAGGGCCGCTCCCGGCCACCGCAGCCTCGACATGCTGGGCTCCGGAGATCCTTCCGCCTCAGCCTTCCTCCTCAGCCTTCCAAGTAGCTGGAACTACAGGCGCGCGCTACCATGCCTGGCTAATTTTTGACTTATTGTAGAGATGAGGTCTTGCCAAGTTGCCCAGGCAGGTCTCGAACCCACAGGCTCTGGCAATCCACTCACCTCGGCCTCCCAAAGCACTGGGATTATAGGCTGAGCCACCAAGTCTGGCCAGGAAAATTTATCTAACTATATCTAACTTGTGCTAGCTACCCCGACTCAAAAATGGGGTCAGTTAGGTCAAGGCATCGTCAGCTCAGCATGTGCCGTTTGTTATAAAAGGCGGTCCATGTGTTTAGGCCCAGTCCAACAAACCAGCAGACCCTTGCGGACTGAGTATGAGAGGCAGTAAGCTGGGAGAAGAAGAGATTTATTCTTTGCCAGGCAAAGGAAAACAGAGTTAGGCTAATGCCTTGAAAACCACTGCCTTCCCAACCAAAGAGCCTAGGGGAGTATAGAGGTTGAGTTTTTTTTTTTAATGATTAATTTGAGATTCACAGAATATATATGCATATTCATAATATAGTGAACATTGTGCCCATAGGCAGTTTCTGAACCCTAATCCCTCTCCCGCTCTCCCCTTATTTGTGTTCCCAGTGTCTATTATTTACAGGTTGAGTTTTAAGAAATCATTTCCAAGGTTATGTGAGACCCGTGAGGTACATGAGACCTGTGTGGCACCCCCCACTCAGCAACCCGGAGATATCTGGTGGTCTTCAAAAGCAGGCTGGCACTCGACGGTGTCAGGGAGTTATGTCACTGGTTAATTTTTTTGTCTCTTCAAACAGGTGGATGAATAGTCTGGTTGATAAGATCGGTCCTGCAATCAAGCCTGAAGGTGTAAATAGTAAAAGGGATGGGGCATTCCAAGGGCAGAAAAAAATGTGTATTTTAAATTCAAGCTGCTTTTGCTTGATTCTAACTACAAAAAAAGCCCTCTCTCTATTAATAAACTTGACTAGCAAAGATACATACAGATGATGTTTTTTTTCTGAGCGAGACCGGGTGAAAAAAGATCCTTGGCTACTTTGAGCAAGTGGGTGTTTCGTGGAGGAGGAGGATGACGATGGGGGGACAGTGGTGACTGTGCTGGAGAAAGTCACAGGTTCATTTATTTTCAATTAGACCTGTCCACTGCCGTAGGGTTTTCGGGCCTAAAAAGCTGGAAGCTCTTTCAGAGGTGGGAGGGGATGTCTCTGGAGAGTTCTGGAGCCAGGCTTCTCATATGGAATTCCTAGAATCTTGTTAAAATGCAGATTCTCCAGCCTGGGCAACATAGCAAGAAAATGACCCCTGCTGGTTCCAAAGTGATGGGGGCTGCTGGTGCCATGGTCGTTGTTAGTGTAGAGAGAGGAACTGCTGAGAGGCATTTCCCTGTGTTTGGAGGGTCCACACCTGTCCCTTCTGAACCTGGAGCTTTCCACACCTTTTCCCTCCTTCCTCCTGCTGCCTTTAAAATAAGTAAATAAATAAACAGCTGGGCATGGTGGCACACGCCTGTAGTCCCAACTACTCAGGAGGCTGAGGCAAGAGGATCACTCCAGGAGGTCAAGGCTGCGGCAAACCGTGATCCTGCCACCGCACTCCAGTCAGGCCAACAGATCAAGATCCTGTCTCCAAAAAAAAAAAAAAAAAAAATATATATATATATATATATAAACAGGTTCTGGTTCACCAGGCTGGGACTCTGCATTGCATTTCTAACAAACTCCCAAGTGAGTTCTGCCACTGGTTTAATATATCCGTCCTCCTTACACACTCGACAGAGACATCTTTTCTCTACCTTGTGTTCAACAACTTCATGTTGGTATCTTGAAATTGGGCCAGTGCCATAGAGGCAAATCAGGGCTTCCTCCCCACTTTTTTTCCCTCCTTTGTTTTGGAGAGCTGGTTTACCAGCCTCCCACTGGACTCGGGGAATGACCGCCGCGTAGACCACGAACCTATCTCGAGACTGAGTTGGCCTGTTTATCACAAGGTTGTTTAGGCTGTACTCTAGCAGGGGGCCATGGTGGTGTGTTGGGGGTCACTGTCATCAGTGCCAGCTCAGGTCCTCTACCTAACAGTCCCTGAAAGATCTAGGTGGTCTCCTTTCCCGGTGTAGAATTACTCAGGTAAACGACTAAGGGAACTTTGGGGGAGGACTAGGGGAAGACCTGCCACATATACTTGGTTTGATGTGTTGCAGATCCTCCCTCAAAGGAACCTGGCCTCCTCCTCAGTCCATGAGCTTACTGTGGATCTTAGAGCTGCCTCACATCTAGAAACTGGGCGAGGGACTGCAACTCTTCATCGCAGCAGCTGACGCCAGCCATCTGCCCACTTCCTATCGGTCTTGTTGGTCCCACTGACCCCGTCCTCAGTGGCTGCCTATGATCTCACCCCCGGCACCCCATGGCCCCTCAGCCATCCCCAGGGGTTCCTGCAGCTCAAGGCTCCGGGCCGTCTTTCTGCTTTGCTTCCCACTGTGATAGTGACTTCCAACTTGCCTCTGTGGTTCAGTAACTTGCTCAGCCTTTGGTATTCCAGAATAGCACCAGTCCACTGACCAAGGAACCCGATACTAAGGCAGTATCTCCTACAGGCAATCTTGGCCCACTGCTGAGCATCTCAGTTTCGGGTGCCCCTCCAGCTAGTGGATTCCTTATTACTTGAATGAAGGCGTGTCTTGTTTGCTCTCACCAGGATGCCGTTGTTGTAATTATTATCATTATTTTGAGTCACGGGTCTCACTCTGTCACCCAGCTGAGAGCGCATGATCACAGCTTACTTCAGTCTCAACCTTCTGGGTTCAGGCGATCCTCCTGCCTCAGCCTCGTAGTAGCTGGGACTACAGACACACATCACCACACCCGGCTAATTTTTTTATTTTTTGCGGAGACAAGGTCTTGCTATGTTGCCCCGGCTGGTCTCGAACTCAAGCTGTCCTCCCGCCTCAGCCTCCCAAAGTGCTGAACTTACAGGCATGAGCCAGCCCATGCCCAGCCACCAGGATTTTAATATTAATCCTGAGTTATGTGCGAGTGCCCCCATATCAAGAAGCTTTTCCTTATCCAGCCTTATTTTCTGTCCTTGCCAATCCTGACTCAGCCCTCCCAAGATCCATTCCCATTCATGTTCTTCCAGTTCCTGCAAGTACTTATTAGGCAGGTCTCTTGGCTGTTTTGGTGAGTGATCCTTTTCCTCCCATAGCAGGGGTGCTGCTTCCCTGCCCAGATTTTAATGAGACTTGACCTTAATTCTTGGTGTAGCAGCAAAGAGGAGAGCCAGGAGCAGACAGATCTTCAGGACAGCAAACACCGTCTGGCGAGGCAGCTGGTTCAGGGGAGGCTTTGTCTAATCTCCTCCTCCAGCAAGTAAGAGGAGCCTGCTTCTGCCAGCCCAGAGGTTCCTGGGAATCTGGAGGTTCAAGGTTCCCAGGCACATCACCCCAGCCTCCCCATCTTGGGCATCAGGGCCCTTCTCCTTTCAGATCAGGGCCTGCACTTCCGCAGGAAACATGCCAGAGCTGCGAGTTCAACTTCCTTTGTTGCTCCGACACTCTCAAAACCAAGGCCTGGACCTTGATTTCTTCAGGATCTGCCTTCTAGCTGCAGGAGATGAGGGTTTTAAAAATGGTGCCATGGAAGCCTCCTGGCTTTCACACCGTGTTCTAAGCTGAGGGTTGAGGGATTTGAGGCTATCATTTTCTTCTTTCAGGGTTTTAATTGCAGCTAACAACAAGCCACTAGCCTTCTACTTTTGATGCCTATCTCTTACGTGCTGGAAGCCCTGTGTAGGCTGATGTGTCTCCTTCCAGCGGACCCCCTGTCAATTCACTGCAGAAGAGAATCTTACAGAACTGTAAGATGAGTAAGGCCAAAATCTTTCAAAACTCCACTTCACACCCCCTATGGGGTCTTGTTACCACTGGGCTGGTGAATGAGTCTGGTTCCCAAGACCACTTCCAGCACCAGCTATCTCAGGGTGGCGTAACACAGTAGCCCCAGATCTGAGAGGGCTTACGCATCACGTTTGCCTGTTCCAAAGAAGTCAACCAGAGGTCCTGCAGGGAAAGACAGTGGTTTATTAGAACTTACGGGAGGCACCCAGGGTGGCCAGTCAGTGAAGAATTCGCACATCGAGACAGTACAGCAAGCGGTTATTATAATCAAGCAAGTTAATGATTCCAATTGCTTTATGGTGTTAACAATTACATTGATGAAGAGTGACGCCTGCATTTTTGCTCCATCACCTGCATCCAGTGACTCATTACTGGGAATGTGCATATCCCTTCTTTGGAACAGGCTACTTCCTGAGGGAGGAGGCAAAAAGAAGGCAGGTACAGGACAAGAGTCTATGTCGAGACAATACCTCAGGGTGGGTTCTCCCTAACTCAGGCCCTGAGGCAAGGACTTGAGCCCAAATAGTTTCTCTGCAAGTCATTTCTTTGCAAAGAGGTGGGGCTCTGGGTCTTGATCCCACCTGGAAGTTGGGAAAAACATGCCTTGGAGCTACTCATTGCCCTGAGGGAGGAGGAAATTGGTGCATTTCTCCACCAACACCTCATCTGTGACGGCCTGGGGGCTGCTTCTGAGAGTATTAACTCTCTGGCAGCCCCAAACAGGCATCAGCTGAGAAAAGCCATGTGTTCACATTAGTAGCCATTGGCATTTAAAAAGTGAGTGCCAACAAGATATGGGCAGGGCACTGCCAGCCTCTGCTACAACCTTGTACCACAGAACTGGACCAAGGATCATCCTCCCTGTCCCCCAGTGGCGGCAGCAGTGTCCCCACAAATATCCAGAACAGACCCAGCCCAGATGGAGGTAGTGAGCATAAACTCTCTTGGGGAGAGAGACATGGTGGAAGCCTATGGAGCTGGAGTCACTGAGGGAGCACAAGGTTCAGGAACTGGGTGAAGGGCTAGAAGGCTCCACTGCCATGTGGGGTGGTACCAGGCAGAACCTGCAGGGAACTTCCCACTGGGGTGCTGGGAGGAGAGGCCCATGGAAGGGTTCAGCCCACAAACTACCTCCTGCTGGACCCTCCGGTAACAATGTCTTCTTCCAGTTAAGAAGATTCCTTAAAGTAGAACTCTTTAGGTGAGAATTTTGGACACAGGTTGTAGGATAGTCATTCTCAGATATGTTATTATTATTATTTTTGGATCCTCTCAAATTACATTGAAAATGCAAACAGTGCAGACTTGCATCTGCATGAGGTTTTCAGAGCATTTTCATGTCTATCAGTTCAGTTGACCCTCATAGCAACCCAATGAAGGCAGACAAGGGTGGGTATTTTTGTCCTCGTTCTACAGATGAGAAAATTGAGACTCAAGGAGGCTTATTGACTATCTCAAAGGCCACCGGCTGGGAAGGGATAGAGAGAGGCCACTCTCAGATATTCTGACATTGCCGTTCAGTGCTTGTTCCTCGACCAGCATTTCTCACCAGCTGTCTCTCCCACGAGCTGTAACAGAGCACCTTGGTAGCAGGAACATATCTGGTTCATTGTGGCATATTCTGAGTGCTTCATATCTGTTTGTTAAGCAGATGAGTTTTAAGTTCCCTCCAGGAGACTCTGCCAACTCTCCTTTGTCTCTCCCCCAGCTATACGTGCACACAACACACACAAGCATAAAAAATACAGATATACTTTCTCTCTCATACACTCTGTCTCTCCCCCTACATGCTCTCATATACTCTTACACACACACATACACATACACACAGTCTGTTTCTCTTTTTCTTTCTCACAAACACACTCTGCACTCTGCTTCTCTCTCACACACACACATCTGCTCTCTCTATCTCTGTCTATCTCTGTCTCTGTCTCTCTGTCTCCTCTCTCTCTCTCTCTCTCTCACTGTCTCTGTCTTTCTCTGTCTCTGTCTCTCACACACATGCCCCAGCCCTATAGGCTCCACCCTTGATGATTCTTCGACATCCTCACACACAGGAGAACCTGAGAGAGCTAAGGAATGACAGGAGCCCTAACATTCATCAGCCGACCCCAAATGCTCTCTGGGGCCCGGCTTGAGGGTTTGCAGGTAGCATCCAGACTGGCTCCTGGCGATGTTCGAGTCGGCTGCTCCCCGGCCGGGATCTGCTTCCCTGGAAGAGGCCGACCGTTCGCTGGGTGTGCAGTGACCGCCTAGAGCCACACGAGGGAGCCAGCGGCGCGGGGAGCCCGGCTTGAAAGAGCCAGAATGTCCCCCAGAGGCTGAGCCCGCGAAAGGAATCTGCGCTGGGCGGAGGGCCCGAGTGGGGGAGGGAGGTCTCCGGGGAGCGGGACAAAGAGAGCCCGAGAAAAACCAGAAGGATAGAGTGAAACAGAGGGGGACACGGCATTTTACTTAATAGATTTAATATAAAAAATAAACGGGCGGCGGACTTTCATCTTTTCCTTTGCACGTGTCTGATTGTTTTGGGAAACAAGCCTCTAGTACTTTCGTAAGTAAGAGTGAATGCACATATATTTCAAAGAAATGGGAAAAATAAGACAAACAGCGATCGGAATGATGGAACAACCCAAAGTGACTCGGGAGTTCTGAGAAAAATCCTTGTCGTTCCTGGATTTTTGCTTGTGATAAGACCCTGTCCCCATGCCCCCACATCTGCTCTCAAATCTGCTGTCTCCTCTTTCTTTACTGATCCTCTTATGAATTTTAATTGCCTGTTGAACACACTACCTTTCGCCTGAAATTGAATAGAAATGGACTGATAGCAGGTAATGTCAATGTTTTGCGATGATTCTTGACTAAAGCCAAGATACCATTTCTGCTGCTTTATGAAGACAAACCCCTCGGTGACTGAAGCCATTAGTGAGCTATAAATTTAATTGTTAGATATTCATGAGAAACAAGAGTAGAACGAGTTTAGTTGCCTTCCAGAGGCCTCTGTTTGGAGAATTTGTTTTGTATGTCCTAGGAGTTACAGCTATAAAGCAATGAGAATGATTTTAATTAAACATCTTAGACCTCATACATCTAATTGACACTTTTCCTGCAAACCACAGGAACCGATGTGATGATTACAGGCAAACCCAAAGCGTTTGGCTTGGGAAATTGCCCCCTAAGTCCATTTGAAGAAAAAAAAGTACACACAAAAAAAAATCAATTTATGTCCGTCTTTGGGACTCCAGATGTTATTAGCTATATTAAAATGTGTTTTATTCATTTGAATTTGGCCTCGGGTGAGGCATAGCTCTTCTGGAAATTAATCCATCCTCAGACTCTGCATCTCCATTAGAGGCTGTGGTGCTGGAAAAGGAATGGGGAGAAAACGGCAGCTGGCCTGGCTGGGGATAGAGCTCTCTGTGTGGAGGGAGAAGACGTTGGATGCCCTCTTAACTGTCCTGGTCTCCACACAGCTGGTATGGAGGGAAAGCCTGGTGTGGCTGCGGTCTGCCAAGACTGGGTCGGAACGGGTTTGTATCCTGGGGAAGAGGAACTTGTACCTTCCCAGCCTTGTGTATATCACAAATACCTAGAAAAGGATATTATTTGCATACACATCTAGAACCGGAAGGCATTTGGAGGCATCTATATGGAAATGGGTGAAAAATGTCATTACTTTTCCTTATGTAATGGTAAGTATGGCATTTGTATGAAGCTTCCAAACGAACTCTTTGAAACATTTTTAATAAGAAGCTGGAATTTACTTCCACGGACGTCACCATAGAGATAATTTTTGTATTAAGTTTTATGTTTAAAATAACACCTTGCAACAATTCCTCAAGATGTGTTTCTTTTCTTTTCTGTTTTTTGAGTTGAGATCACCCGATGGAGGGCAGTGGAATGATCACAGGTCACTGCAGCCTGGACCTTCTGGGCCCGGGTGATCCTTACACCTCAGCCTCCCGAGTAGCTGGGACTACAGGTGCACCCACCACACCTGGCTAATTTTTTATTTTTTGTAGAGACAAGGTCTCTCGTCATGTTGCTAGACTGGTCTCAAACTCCTGGGCTCCTGCGATCCTCCCACCCCGGCCTCCCAAAGTGCTGGGATTACAGGCATGCGCCACCATGCCTGGCCAGGAAGCACCTCTTTCACTTCCTTGAGCTTACCTGTGCCCAGCAACCAACACTAGTATAACTTGCGATACTCCAGGCCGTCAAGTTAGGAAATCGGGGCCTTGGGGTATACCAGTAACCTATCAGAGCACTCCACTGTGGCCAGGAAGCTCTTTTCTGGTTTGGGCACAAAGAGTCTTCTCCACTCACCCTCCACTCCATTAGCTCTTCAGGTCGGTGGCAGAAGGTGATCTCAAGCCACGGCGCCACAAGTACCAGTTCCCTGCAGCTGACTTTGCACCTGAGGCCATGCTGTTTGGAACTCACTGGGGTTAGCCACAGATACAGGAAGTAGAGGTCTTAGTGTTCCTGTTTTAGGGTGTTTTACTATTGAGATGTGACCAACAACTTCTTTGCTATTCAAGGTGGAATACCTAAGAGTTGTTCCAGACGTGGCTGGAACAATGTGGTTAGAATAAATGTACTTCCCTCAAAGTAACCACTTTCAAAGGAGTGACAGTCATTTGGATATGAAAGTGCTCACGTTGGAATTAAACTCCCTCTCTCTGTCCTTAAACATGTTGCCCTTTTATCCACAGATGGAGAATTCTGCTGAATTTCAGATGCACTAGTTTAATGCCCAGGTGAGTCAGCATAAAATTAGCTTTGTGTGTGGGCTTCCTCTAAGTTTAATCAGTTGTAGCTTCGTATCTTTCATTTCTCTGTAACCCCCTAATTATGCAACACATTACCCCAAAGCATATCAACTTAAAATAGCAGACATTTATTATCTCATAGTTTCTGTGGGTCAGGAATCAAGTGTGGCCCAGCTGGGTGTCTCGGGCTTGTATCTCTCAAAAGATTGCAGTCAAGCTGTTGGACAGGGGCTACAGTCTCATCTGAAGACCCAGTGGGGGAGGATCATCTCAGCTCACTCACATGGCTATTGGTAGAACTTCCTTGTGGGCTGTGGCACAAGGACCTCAGTTCTTGACTGGCTCACCACGTAGGTCTTTCCATTGGGCAGGTGACCACGTGGCCGCAGACTTCCCTCAGAGGGAGCAAGCAAGAGAGATGAAAAAGTCCCCAAGATGACAGCTACTCAGTGTGTCACCTAGTCTCTTGAGTGATACATCCCATTACTTCTGTCATAGTCTGTTTCCCACAAACAAATCCCTAAATCCAGCCCATATTCAAGGGGAGGAGATTTCTTTTCTTTACTTTTTTTTTTTGAGTTGGAGTCTCACTCTGTCACCCATACTGGAGTGCAGTGGCTCTGGTGATCCTTTCACCTCAGCCGTCCAAGTAGCTGCAACTACAGGCGCGCACTACCATGCCCAGCTAATTTTTTGATTTATTGTAGAGATGAGGTCTCGCCAAGTTGCCCAGGTGGGTCTCGAACCCGTGGGCTCAGGCAATTCACTCACCTCAGCCTCCCAAAGCGCGGGATTTCAGGCTGAGCCACTGAGCCCGGCTCTTTTTTTTTTTCTTTTGAGTTGGAGTCTCACTCCGTTGCCCAGGCTGGAGTACAGTGGCACACTCACAGCCACCAAGCATCGACCTGCTGGGCTCCGGTGATGCTTCTGCCTCAGCCTTCCAAGTAGCCAGAACTACAGGCGTGTACTAAGCGCCCAGCTACTTTTTGATTTACTGTAAAGACGAGGTCTTGCCAATTGTCCGGGCTGGTCTCAAAACTGTGGGCTCAAGCAATCCACTCTTCTTGGCCTCCTGAAGTGCTGAGATTACAGGCTGAGCCACCGAGCCCAACTGGGAGATTTCATAAGGGCATGAATACCAGGATGCCAGGGTCATTGCCATTACAGAAGTTACCTACCCACCTCTCCAAACATCTGCACTTGTTTCTTTCCTTGAGGCTTTTTTTGTTTTTGAGTTGGAGTCTCACTCTGTCGCCCAGACAGGAGTGCAGTGGCCACTCCCGGCCACCGCAGCCTAGACCTGCTGGGCTCCGGCGATCCTTCCGCCTCAGCCTTCCGAGTAGACGGAACTACAGGGGCGCGCTACCACACCCAGCTGATTTTTTGATTTATTGTAGAGATGAGGTCTCACCAAATTGCCCAGGCGGGTCTCGAACCCGCGGGCTCGGGCAATCCACTCACCTCAGCCTCCCAAGGTGCGGGATTACAGGCGGAGTCACCGAGCCCGGCTTCCTTGAGGCTTTATCTGGATTATGAGCTGGTCTCCCCCTCACTCTGGGATGGGAGCATTGCTTGATTCTCGTTAGCATCTTCTTCATATTCACTGAGCACTCCCTCATTAAGCAAGTAAGTACTGAAGCCAACCGTGTGCCAAATTCCACACTAGGTATGGGGGAGCCAACAGAAAGCAGACTCCATCTAGTAGGCACAGAGTTTCCTTTCTTTTGACCTCTTGACTAGGACTCTGTAGCCTGCTGCGATCTTCTTGAAGGTCAGCCAGTGCCTAAGCACTATACAAGGATGGCCAGCTCAGAAACATCGTGCCACCTGTCTGCTGCCCCCTCCTGCCACCTCTTCCTGCATCTTCTCCTAATCCCGCCTCCCTTGGGGGCATGACTCCACCACCAGCCTGCTCACCATCCCTCTTTCCAGCAGTTGAACCCTGTGTCTCCATCCTGACCCTCTCCAGATCAGCTCATCCTGCTGTGATCTCAGTGATGGAACCTCTCCATGCCTCCGTTTCCTCACAGAGCAATGACTTGTACAAGGGGGAATCCAAACAACCCCAGAATTTATTTATAAAAACTTGTGTATTTATTCTTACGTGTTTAAACATTAGTCACGTTCCAAGTGCTCTCCATTTGTTGTGATACTCCCATCAAGACTCTTTCCATTGCTCAAAGGTTTTTGAACTCGTCGATGTTGATGCCTTTTAGTGCTTCTGCTGTTTTTTTGTTTTACCTCTTCTGAATCAGCAGAATGTTTCCCTTTGAGGAATTTTTTCATCCGGGGAAACAAACAAACAGAAAAAGTTACTCTGGATGAGTTCAGGGGAACAGGGATGGTGGGGCACTGGGGTCATACCGTTTTGGTTTCAAAAATGCTGAACACTCAGCGCGGTGTGGGCAGATGCGTTGTTATGATGTAAGAACCGGTTACCTGTTTGTCACCACTCAGGATGTTTCTTCTACAATGCAGCCTCTCACAATAATGCTAGCTGGTACACTGCTGTCAGTGTGTTCCTAGAATACTTATCTAGTGGGGAAAATCTGTATTATAAAGGACCTGCCCTCCAAAAAATAATTCTAGATTTTTTGATGTCCCCCTTGTATAATGACCTGAGATTACACAGAAATCGTTCCCGATATTATTATTATTATGCACACCTGTTCAGGCAGGGACAACATCAGTCACATTACCATAGAATTATCCCTTGGGTTGAATGAATGGGCACATGGCTGTCAAAGCTATGCTTATTTCCTTTCACGTTATCATCGCTTGGGGACTCTTTTCCTAAAAGCACATTCGATTTTGTTATGAAAACCTAAACTTTTTCTCACCAACACTCGTTCTTTTTTCAAAGGTGCCTGTCTTAGCCCTCTCAGAGAAAAGGCTGCTGGATGACCAGGATGGTCAAGGGCCGCTCTCCCACTCCAGCTCTCTCACACCGCCTGGCTATAACTCATTTTTGTCCTTGGTGGCGACAGAGGCACCCCTTGCTTCAGTGTGGCCCCTCTTGGCTGCAGGGTGCTGTGACCAGGAGAATCTGGGCCAAGGTTTCATTTTCCAGCTCATGGGATGGCCTGTCTACAATGCCACATGGTAGATTGTGCACGCGCTGTTTGGGAAAGATTGCACCAATGCCAACGACTGTGTTGAAATTGGGGACCTCCTTCTCAAGTTGTCGGTGAGCTTTAAGGAAGGAAGAGGTCTCTGGAAGGAATTGTGGAGACTTCTCCAGCCCCCCCCACATCTCTGAGTCTTGGCAGAGATCTCACAAGCAGCTTACTTAGATCAGAGCCACTCCGCTATCTTCCCTGCTTCCTTCCACAAGGCAGGTGTTGCATGGTTATCGCTAAACCTGCTCTCTGTCACTGCTGTCCCAGTCGTGTCCCTAACTGCTGAGAGTTAGGGTCAGGTCTCCTAGTTCACTTCTTGTGGTACAAATAAGCGTTTGTGTTCTCCGCTTAGGCCCTCATCTGCGGCCTGATGAATAAACAATGAAGGATGCTGGGATGCTGGTTGCTGACCACAAGCCAGCCACGAGGGGTGTGTGACAGACGGCCTGGGGCAAGTTGAGAATGTATGTTCTCCGTGAAACACAGAGGTCTGCAGCTCTCTCGCTAGGATGTGGGCGGGCGTCCAGGAAGGCTTTCTCCCCTGATCTTGCCACAGCTACCTGTCCCTTAGCGATATTTACCTCTCATGCTTTCCTGACTCTACTCCCCAACACTTCTGTGCCCCCCATCCCTCCCCGCATCCTACACTCACTCATTTCTCCCATAAGCTTGTCTCCTCCTGGCAGGCTTCACCTCTTCACCCTTGAGTCTTGTCTGAGAGGAAGCATCTTCTCATATTGCAGGTCCTCTGGTCTTCTTTCTCCCTCTCCACATGTCCCTCCTTTTTCGAGTAACTGCCCACTCCTCAGCAGCTGTGGCTGGAGACTAAGAGCTGTGGAAGGTGAGCTGGGTTCGGTGGCTCAGCATGTAATCCCGCGCCTTTGGGAGGCTGAGGTGAGTGGACTGCCTGAGTCCGCAGGTTCGAGACCCGCCTGAGCAACTTGGTGAGACCTCATCTCAACAATAAATCAAAAATTAGCCGGGCATGGTAGCGCATGCCTGTAATTCCGGCTACTCGGAAGGCTGAGGCGGAAGGATCGCCGGAGCCCAGCAGGTCGAGGCTGTGGTGGCCAGGAGTGGCCACTGCACTCTAGTCTGGGCGACAGAGTGAGACTTCAACTCAAAAAAATAAAAAATAAGTAAAAAATTTAAAAAAGAGCTGTGGAAGGTGAATTGGGGTGTGGTGGGGGGTGCTCCATCCTTGTGCCAGTATGTTAATGGAACTTCTGTGGATAATAGTATAACACATTGAGAAGCAGAATGCAACAGTGTTTCTTTAACAGAAGAGGGTCCCGGCTTTAGTGCAGAGTAAGATGGGTGTGGAAAGGTCGTGTTATCAAACCGAACTGGAGTCCACTTGCCCAGCACAATAAAACCAGACAGCCACACAGAAGTTTGCAGGGGAGAAAAGAAGGTGTTTATTTGCAAGGCACCAAGCAAAGAGGATCAGACAGCTAATGCTTAAGTCTTGACTTCCCAGATGGCTTACAGGTAAAGGTATTTATTTATTTAGAGTCAGAGTCTGATGCCCAGGCTAGAGTGCAGTGGCACTCTCATGTCCACCACAGCCTCGACCTGCTGGACTCCGGGGATCCTTCCACCTCAGACTTCCAAGTAGCTGGAACCACAGGCATGCGCCACCATGCCTGGCTAATTTTTTTATTTATTGGAGAGACGAGGTCTTTGCCATGTTGCTCAGGCTGGTCTAGAACCCCTGAGCTCAGGCAATTCTCTTGCCTCCGCATCCCAAAGTGCTGGGATTACAGGTGTAAGCCACCTGGCTCAGTAAAGGTTTTTAAAGGTGGAAAGGCAGAGATTACAGGCAAAGCCATAAGTCAATATATTGGTTTGACCTAAAAAAATGAGACATCTCTAAGTGGGGGCCGGCCCACTGGTCATCGGTGGATTCAAAGATTTTCTGGTTTCCTATTGGTTAAGGAAGCCAAGTTTTGTCTAAAAAATTTGAGATCAGTAGAAAAGAATGTTAGCTCTGGCTCATGGGCTTGACCTCTTCCAAGCCCTTCAGGGAGACACTTAGAACAAAGCACAATAGTCAGAGTTCAGTCCTCAACTTCCCCTTATCTGAGGTCTACATGCCAGTGGATCCCTTTGGTGGGGATTCGGGTTTTGAAAAACAACTCATGTACATATGTTAACATGTTATCTTTAATTTCCATAGGGGAAGCAGACATATGTGATCTTAGCTTTTTTGGCAATTGTTTTCGCCACGAATACTTTCTTGTTTATCAAGTTGCTCATTTACTTTTCAGGGCTGGCTAGGTAACTGGAATTTCCCTTGAAGAAACTCAGGTGTTTTTTGTTTGTTTATTTTGGTTTTGTTTTTTAATTTTCATGCTGGGGGTGGGGACAGGTCCCTAAGCGGGGTCCCTACCCCACATCTCAGCAGATGCCCTGCAGTTCCTTCCTCATCTTCTCTCTCTTCTGCATCCAGTTTCATGGCTCTTATGAAAGGCTTGCATGTCTCCACCTTGATCCTTAAGACTGTGTGACAGATGTGTGGGTGAGGATTAGAAATGGTCAAGAAAGCCCCAGAATATATAAAGAACTCCTGCAACTCAACAACAAAAGACAAACAACCCAACCAAAAAATGAGAAGAGGACTTGAATAGACATTTCTTCAAAGAAGATATTCAGATGGTCACTAAGCCCATGGAAAGATGCGCAGAATCATTAATCATTCATTAGAACCACAATGAGGTAAACTTTCACACACAATAAGATAAACTTTCATACCCATTAGGATGAATAGTTATCAATAAATAGAAAAAAAACCAAATGATGTGGAGAAGTCAACGTTGCTGGTGGGAATGTAAAATGGTGCAGCACTATGGAAAACAGTTTGGCAACTCCTCAAAAAGCTATACAGAGAATTATTATATGACCCAGCAATTCTACTCCAGCTAATTGGAAGGCTGAGGCGGAAGGATCGCTGGAGCCCAGCAGATCGATGCTGGGGTGGCCATGAATGTGCCACTGCACTCCAGCCTGGGCGACTGGCTGGAGTGAGACTCCAACTCAAAAAAAGAAAAAAAAAAAGAATAGAAAAGAAAACATCATATATATATATGAAATAAGTCAACCACAAAAGGACAAATATTATATGATTTCATTTGTTTGAAATATATACAAGTAGAATAGACACATTCATAGAGACAAAAAGTAGATTAGAGAGGCTACTTTCTGCTTGCTGAAAGTAAGATTTTAGAATGTAGGTTACCAGGGACTGCAGAAGGTGAGAAAAGGTAGTCATTGTGTCTAACGGATCTAGCACTTCTGCTTGGGTTGATCAAACTTTTTTGTGAATGGATAATGGTCATGGTGGCACAACATTATAAATGCAATCATGGCACTGAATGTTCACTTAGAAATGATTAAAATGGAAACATTTATAGTTATTTATTTGACCATAATCAATTCAAAAAGAAAAGAATAGAAAGTGCCAAAGGGCAGGTGTGTGGACACAGAATCTGGAGGTGGAGGGGCCAGACGTTGAGTTTTGTGAGCAGGTTACCTGGGGCAAGTCATGACACCTTGGACAGAGCTATGACCCTCCTGGAGTCTCAGTTTTCCACCAGGGATGGTAGAGTAAAGTGTGTAAGAGCATGGGCTCTGGGCTGTCTGGGCCCAACTCCCGCTTTGCCTCTGTCTGTGTGAACCTGGGCACGTTACTGAGCTACTTACTATCTTCCTCACCTGCAGAATGGAGACAATACAGCTTACCTCATTGGGTTTTTGCTAAACTTGAATGAATCATTTTGTGTAAAGTTCTTAAAATGATACCAGGCACACCATCAGTGCTCAGTAAATACTAGCTGTGAAATGGAAGGAATGGGGATAGATTAATTTGAGGTCATAAGCAATGAGGAGATTATTTTTTAATTAAAAATTAAAAACACTAAAACACTGAGACAAAAAAATTGTATGTACACTAGCAGTACAATAACTTTATTCCCCTCTAAATCTATAGATTTTTGCAAATTCCAGGTGAGTTTATTGAAGCATAATGTTTTTCTTTTCTTTTCTTTTATGCTTCTGATATGCTGGTTCCCTAAGCATTTTTAAGTTTGCCTAAGTGGTAATTGACACTGGGGAGGGCTGATTTAAAAAGATCTACCTTAAGAGGTGGCTTTGGGGATTAAGTAAGATAATATTTGTGGAAAATTCCCATTCATGGCATTCGACTTTCCTCAGTCCTATGAGACCTACTGCCCCCTTTTTATAATAGATATTTGTTTACAGCCTATGGCAAGAAGAATCCTAAGATGGTCCCCAAGATCGCCAGTCCACCCCTTTTATAATCCCCTCCCCTCGAGTGTAAGTGGGCCAGTGACTATGATGAGGCACATTACCGCTCCCATGATTAAGTTACTAATCAGTTGACTGTGAATTAATTAAAAAGGACATGATCCTGAGTGTACTTGACCTTTAGAAGAAAGTGAAATATTAGGGGATGGGATTGGCAGTTGAGGAAAACTGCTAGGGGAGGGAGGGGTATACCTCATCAACAAGAGTACCTGCATAATCAACATGTGTATACCTAACCCTGAATTGTATCCCACATCTTTATAATAATAAAACAAAAAAATGAAAAAAAAAGAAAGTGAAGTATTAGATCATGAGTTTAACCTTTTGGCTTGCTTAGGTTGCAATAAGTAAAGAGGAATTGTCTTGGGCTGCACATAAATTATATAATATAGTTAGCGTGTATGCATAATAAGACCTCTTATTTTTTATATTTCATTATAAAGCTTAGAAAAATGAGAGCAATATAAAATGAGTGGGAAATTTGACCTCATTTTTGTAAAACTAATCTTTTGATGGAAGTGGTTGCAATTCTTAGTGAGTTCTCAAGGTGCTCATCAGAAATGTTTGTTGGAATGTTGCTCTTTGTGCGCTTCTTAACTGAAAACAGCTGTTCACAAATGTATGTGCTGCCAAAAAACAATGTCATGAATAAACCGTGACTGTGGACTTCAAAAATGGACCTACACATGGGATCACAAAGAAAATGAGTGCTGAAAAACACATGATGTTAAAAGATTTGGTGGGGCCGCATTCCTAGCTGTCCTGGGTGGCATGCAGCTGTTGGTTGGACATGCCTGTATTGGATGCTTTCCTTTGGCGGGACAAAACAAACTGCCACATTGTGAGAGAGTCTATAGAAGGAGCCACTGGAATGACGTGCCGGCGCCTCTAGATTTGAGAGCAGCCCTGGCAACAGCCAGCAAGGAGTCAGGGACTTTGGTCTTGCAACCACAGGGAGCTGAATGTTGCCAGTAATCCGAGTGAACTTGGAAGATCTTCTCACTGATGTCCAGATGAGGACACAGCCAGCAAACCACTCAAGTTTAGCCTTGCAAAGTCCTGAGCAGAGAAGCCCACCGAAGCAGTGCTGGACGCCTGCTCCCCGGAACTGGAGATGATGACTTTGTGTCTCTTTAAGCCACTATTTTTGTGGTAATTTGTTATATCGCAACAGAAAATGAATACGCGCTTTTCTATCTCAAAATAAAATCCATAGGTAATAGAATCTATTTATATACATACTTTAGTCTGTCGGCGTAATGTCCTAACTATAAGAATTAAAGGGAAAGTCATTTAGAGCAGATATATATATATTTCTTCCTGAATCTTGGATGACTTGTGAATATCACATTAGATGGCTGTGTAGATGAGAGACTTGTTTATGCACATATAAATATATATATATATATATTTTTTTTTTTTTCACCAACAAATAAGTACCCGAGTACAATCACACTAGAAGACATATGAAGGAGTCAGATGTTCGTCTCTTCATGTAGAACCACTGTGAAGGTCACAGGGACACATCCAGACTGACCCAGGATCTTAAAGTCTGTGATTTTTTTCCAAAATAGTGAACAATGCCTGGTACAATTCTGTACAAAACAAGGCACAAACATCTATCCATTTGTATGCCGGTTATATTCCCCAAAATGCCAGTATACAAGCATATTAAAATTTTGCTTCATGACCAGCCCAGGCAACTTAGCAAGACCTCGTGTCTACAATAAAATTTAAAAATAGCCGGGCATGGTAGTGCGCGTCTGTAGTCCCGGCTACTCCGAAGGCTGAGGCGGAAGGATCGCTGGAGCCCAGAAGGTTGATGTTGGGGTGGCTGTGAGCGTGCGTACCACTGCACCCCAGCCTGGGAGAAGGAGTGAGACTCCAACTCAAAAAAAAAATTGCAAAAAATACTTTGGACCTGGCCCAGTGGTTCACACCTGTAATCCCAACACTTTGGCAAGAAGATTGCTTGAGCCCAGGAGTTCAAGACCAGCTTGGACAACATTATGAGACCTCATCTCTACAAAAAATTTTTTTTAAAAATTAGTCAGGTGTGGTGGTGCACACCAGTCATTGCAGCTATTCGGGAGGCTGAGTTGGAAGGATCACCTGAGCCCAGTTGATTGAGGCTTTGGAAAGCTGTGATTGTGCCACTGCACCAGCCTGGGTGACAGAGTGAGACTCCAACTTAAAAAGAAAAAAAAACTCAAGCTGAGTTTTAAGTGCATAAATTTATCAACAAGTCTTTCATCTATACAACTGTCTAATGTGATATTCGCAAATCATCCAGGATGCAGGAAAATTCTTGTTTGGAGCAGGAGCCCACCCACTAAAGGCCAGGAGACTTCCTCCTTGACTCCTAGGGTCAGCCACAGTGTGATACCCAAATGCAGTCAATAATTTGTGATGTCCACTTCTCTCCCCGTGCTCTCCTTAGATTTGACTTTGGGGGTTGTTAGTTGCAAAGAGGTACATTGTTAAACATTAAAAATGCTTCTGCTGTAGGTTTGTTTGTATTTTTAGAGACAGGGTCTCACTCTGTTGCACAGGCTGGAGTATAGGGATATGATCATAGTTCAGTGCAGCCTCGAACTCATGGACTGAAGTATCCTCCTACGGCGCCTCCTGAGTAGCTGGGACTACAGGCACGTGCCACCACGCCTGGCTAATTTTTTTTTTTTGTAGAGATGACATCTCACTATGTTGCTCAAACTGGTGTCCAGCTGCTGGCCTCAGGCAACCCTTCCACCTTGGCCTGCCAAAGTGCTGGAATTGCAGGTGTGAGTCACCACGTGCGGTCCCACTATAGGTTTTTTTGATTGACTGGTAAAATGATGTTATTAATAAATGACATTAAAAATCCCAAAACCCCTAAGTGGTGATGGCAAAGAAACAAATCACTGCAGAGGGTTGGTTCCCTTCCCATGCACCATGGGCAGCTTCCCAGCAGAGGCGTGTGTGAGAGTCGGTGGGCACACCGGGGCTGTGGAAGCAGGAGGAAGCCCCTCACCATGGATTTCTGTAGTTGCCACAGTTGTCAGTGACAAAGTCACACCAGCAGCTCACTAGATGTGAAGCTTGAATGATGCTCATTCCTTCCGCTGTCCCTCGGGGTGAAATGGTGACATGCAGGGTCCTTCCCAGTCAAAAGGCAAGAGGTGCTGGGAGAACCCGCTGCCACCCAAAATGAGGACTCAGAAGTGACTGCCCGATTGCTGTGGGTGGGAGGACGTTGACCCCGCCCCTGAGGGGGCCAACATCGGGGCCCCTCAAAATAGTACCCACTGGTTGCTTTTATGAGAGACCCTAGAAAAAGAAATGCTCAAAAATTAACCTGCTTCCTGAGCTCTGATCCCAGCCAAGCCTGAGAAAGGTTTTCTTCCTAGAAATCCCAGCTTCATATTGGCCTCTTCAGGGAAGCTGAGAATAGGGCAGCTCTCCAGCAAACCCAGAGGCTTCCTCAGGGTTCAGGGCCTCACACCCACAGACTGGTTTTTAACTAACTTTCAGAGGAAAACAGAGCAGGAAAACTCACTGCTTTTCCAGCAGCACCAGAATGAACTCATTCTCAAATGTGCTTCCCTTGGGACAGAGGCCCTCTGATCCTCTGTTAATTTGATTCTGGATTTTAGTGTGGGTTCCTGCCTAAGGGAATCTGGAAGATGATGAGACTTCTGAGCTCAGTCCTGGTGTGGACTTGTTCTGGAAGGTATGCAATATATTTGAGCGCTGGCTGGTTCCCCTTCTTCAGGAATCACCTTTCTCCCTCATTTCCAGACTTGTTCTTTTGTGGCCATTTGTTCATTTATTTATTTTTGAGTTGGGTGTCTCACTCCGTCATCCAGGCTGGACTGCAGTGACATGATCGTGGCTCACTACAGCCTCAACCTCGCTTCCTGGGCTTAAGTGATCCTTCTGTCTCAGCCTCCCAACTAGCTTGTATTACAGGCTCACGCCACCATGCCCAGCTAATTTTTGTATTTTTTGGTAGAGATGAAGTCTCACTATTTTGCCTAAGCTGATCTCAAACTCCTGGGCTCAAGCAATCTTCCCTGCCATGGCCTTCCAGAGTGCTGGGATTACAGGTATGAGCCACCACATCCAGCCCTGTAGCCTACTGTTTACAAGAAACTAGTTCTGCTTTAAACCAGGAATGGGAAAGGCCCTATTTCATTAAATTCACTGCCCAGACACAGACAAATCTCATAACATCGTTCTGCCTAGAAAGCAAGACAAGTAGCGTGTTGAAAGTTCATTGGGTAGTCCTTTCATTGCTCAGCAACAACCCTTACCCCAGCAGATGGGGATGTCAAAGTGATCTCCTTGCCCCTATTAGCACAAGGAGTTTGAGATCAACCTAGGCAATATAGTGAGAACTTGCCTGAATATATTTTTTTAAATTGAATGTGGTGGTGCACACCTCCCAGCTACTCAGGAGGCTGAGGCAAAAAGGTTGCCTGAGCCCAGATGGTTGAGGCTGCAGTGAGCTATGATTGTGCCACTGCACTCCAGTCTGGGTGACAGAGTGACCCCGACTCAAAAAAAAAATCTTTAAAATGGTGATGTGCCTTTATATATCTCTTAATATTATGACATCGGGAAGCATTTTTTCCTATATCATGAGATACACAAACAGACAAAGTAGCCCTGAAGAGAACCTTTCTCATGAAAAAATGTTAGGGTGCACCTTTTGATAGTGTTATCAGATGGACAAATGACATAGAAACAGTAAAATGTTCCCAGAGTGCCAAGGGATACTGTCTCAGTCAGCTTAGCTACTATAAAATCAGTACCCTAGTCTGGGAGGCTTAAACAACAGACATGTATTTCTCACAGTTCTGGAGACTGGGAAGTCCAAGATCAAAGTGTCAGCAGATTCTGTTTTTGGCAAGGGCTCCCTTCCTGACTTGCAGATGGCCACCTTCTCCCTGTATTCTCACATGGTGGTGAGAGAGGAAGCAAGCTCTCTGTCTCTTCTTTTCTTTCTTTTTGTCATGAATTTATTTTATTTTGTAATCTGTATGAATGTATGGAATACAAGTGAAATTTTGTCACATGGACACATAGCATACTGGTGATGCATTGTACCCATTAAGTAATTTCTCATTATCCATCCCCCTCTCACCCCCACCCCTCTGACTCTCCATTGTCTATCATTCCACACTCTACTTCCATGTGTATGCATTATTTAGCTCCCACTTACAAGTAAGAACTTGCGGTATTTGTTCTTCTGTGTCTGACTTATTTCACTTGAGATAATGGCCTCCAGTTCCATCTAAGTTGCTGCAAAAGATATGATTCATTCTTTTTGATAACCGAATAGTATTCCATTGGGTATATATCCCACATTTTCTTTATTCAATCATTCATTGATGGGCACTTAGGTTGATTCCATATTTTTGCTATTGTGTATAGTGCTAGAGTCACAAAAATGAGTAGCAAAATGAATTGCATTTCAGAAAGTGTCCTGTTCTCAAAATACGCTGGTTTTAACAGACTATGGGTAGAGAGCTACATAAAGCAGAGATTTTCCCCTGTTGACACTGTTTGGACTTTACAGAAAATTCTTTATTGTGGGGCAGCCTTGCACCACTTGCACATCTTTCTAGGACATCTAACAGTATCCCTGGCCTCTGCCTACTAGGATACGTTCCCTTACCTCAAGTCATGACCATCAAAGATGTCTCTGGGCATTGCCAAATGTCCTTTGGGAGGCAAAATCACCCCTTAAGTTGAGAACCACTGCTATAAAGCATTATATTCCATTTTTTAAATTACATTTTAAGAGGGTAACAACCAAGCTAGAAAAACCAGGAATCTTTTCCTAGCTTGGTTGTTACTGGTGATTGCATTGAAGCACTTATTGGACACATTCAACATACAAAACACATGTTGATAAGGAGCATTTAAAAGCAAGGAAGGTCCTTGGGCCTCAAGTGTCCATTAAATGCTCCACATACAACACAAGGTTCCATAATCATCTTCAATTATTTGAAGTGCTCTTGATTGAAAATGGATGAGACCAAGTGTGTAGACATTACAGGGAGATAGATTTCATGATAAAATGAAATGGTTTTCTTTAAAAAATCAAATTCTGTATTACATTAATGTACAAAGTGAAAGGTCAGGGCTTCTCCTCTTACTGCAGCTCGCTCCCCAGGGGTAACCACCAGCCTCAGCTGGGGAGATTTTCCAGGCTCCTTCAGGTTGAATGGATTCATGTTGGAAGGGTCGTGGTGTCCTCTCCCCTGCCTCTTAAGGAGTACACTGAGCCTCCCAGCTGATAGGCTCCCTCCTGTATCTCCTCTTTTCTCTTGCCCACTTTATGGAAAGTCTGCCACACTGGTTCCAAGACTTAATTTTTTTTAATTGTGAAACTGTCCTAACCTCCACAGAAGAAGAGAGAGTGATTAAACACAAAAAAAATTCTTCTTCCTGTCACCCAGATTTGACAGATATCAAGATTTTGCCACTATATTTCATTTATCCTTTTTTCCTGAAGTATTTTGTGTTATTTATTTATTTTTTATTTACTTATTCTTATTTGAGTTGGAGTCTCATTTTGTCACTCAGGCTGGAGTGTTGTGGCACACTCACGGCCACCACAGTCTTGACTTGCTGGGCTCAGGTGATCCTTCCGCCTCAGCCTTCCAAGTAGCTGGGACTACAGGCACCAGCCACCACGCCTGGCTAAGTTTTTATTTATTTATTGTAGAGATGCGGTCTCGCCAAATTGTCTGGGCTGGTCTCGAGCCCCTGGACTCAGGCAGTCCTCTCGCCTCGGCCTTCCAAAGTGCTGGGATTAGAGGCTTGAGCCACCACGCCTGGCTCCTGTCGTATTTTAAAGCACTTTCCCAAACATCATGTTATTTCATATCCACACTCTCCAGTGTGTTTCTCAAAAAGAGATATGATTCCTAGACTTTTATGCCGTAAAATCAGAGGATGGATGATGAAAGATGGAGCTGAGGAAACTGCAGGAGGAGGGGCAAGAAGGGCACGGATACAGAGGGTGTGGAGAGAGGAGGGGAGGATTTATCAAAGTTGACATCATCAGGAGAACAAGTCAGAGAGCTGCTGGGCTGGGATGAGGAGGAGGGTTTGGGGTGAGCTAGCTGAGAGGCTGATGGCGGGGGGGCGGGCATGCCAAGCTTCCTTACAACAGGGAGAAGAGATGAGGGGATGTTAGAAATATTATTTGAGATGGTCTTTGATGGACCTTAGATTCCTTCAAAAGGCTTGGGTAAAGATTGAATTTTAAACATTTACTTTTTCATATTCGAATGTTAAAAATATGGCCTAGATCTCAGGTTGAATTTGGCTCCAAAAAATTGCATGTACATTACATGTGTTATCTTTTTTTTTTTTTTTTTTTTTTTGAGTCAGGTCTCTTTCTGTCACCCAGGCTGGAGTATCACAGCTCATGGCAGCCTCAACCTCATAGGCTCAGGCAATTCACCTGCATTAGCCCCCTGTGTAACTGGGGCTGCAGTGCATCCTACCACACCTGGCTCATTTTTAAATTTTTTTCTAGAGATGAGGTCTGACTATGTTGCCCAAGCTATTCTTGAACTTGAGCTATTCTTGGGCTCAAGCAATTCTCCTGCCTCACCTCCCAAAGTGCTGGGATTACAGGCACAAGCAGCTGCGCCCGGCCTGTGTTAGTTTATCTTTTGAAGAAAAGGGAATCCACAATTTTCACTCAGTATCATAGGTATCTTAGAGTGTTTTTCTACAGGTCCAGTTACAATGGTCAAGGCACTGCTCTAAGTAGTTCTCGTGGACCATCTATCTTGTTTAAATCCACAACAACTTTATGATATCGGGACTATTATTAATATTGTACCCTTTTTACAGATGGGGAAACTATGGCTTAGAGAGGTTTCAATGTCCTGTCCAAGGTCACTGCTGTTTGGGGGCAGATTCAGGCTTTAAACCCAAGTCTATCTCACCTCAAAGTGTGGCTCTCACACACTCTGCTACACGAACTGTTCCTTGGGTGGGGATGTCCATCCAACAGTAGCACGGAGGGTCCCGTGGCTCTGTGTTGGAAATGCCAGTCCTACAAGTCCTACATTTCTTTCCTGGGGTTCCACAGGAGTTTCTGTCTTTATAAATTCCTGTAAAAATGCAGACTCTTTCTGGGAGGGTAAAACCAGTGAGGTGGATGCAAAACTCATGAGTGTGATGAACTGGACGGGAATGACATGATTAGAAACAGGGACCACACAGACTAGTCTCAAGTCCTGCCGCTGCCCTTACAGACTCTGGGACCTTGGGCAGATGGCTTCACTTCTCCAGTCTCTTGCATTATTACCAGGGTTGGAGGCAGATAGAGGACAAGTGGAGAGTGGAGTTTATAAATACAAGGTGGAGAGCAGTGCAGAAAGGCAACAGTATCAACAATAACTCCCGCCAGTGCTGCTGGCGGGGTGGCTTTTCATTCTACCTGTATTGGAGGCTTTGAGGAAACTTTTGTTTGCGTCCAGTGGAGTCTAAGTCATGCTCCTGTGGAGTGTCCCTGCTGTTGATGTCACCCTTTGGGCAAGACTTTGTGGGGGGAAAGCACCAGCTGTTGTGGGGAAGGGAGTGCCTAGTGGGATCACATGTGGAGCCAGAACCATCCACTAACAACGCCGTCGTAATGGAGGTTGGCCAGGGGTCAAAGGGTACACAGCTCTCTCCGCCATTGGTCAACATGGTAAAACACAGCCAGGGCTCCCTGCTTTGCACGGAGGGTGACTAACAGTAGAGGGGGGACTGTCAGTGCTGGAACTGGGATTGTCCAAGATGCACTGGTTGTCAACCTGCTTGAACAGCTCCAGGGGTGACCTTCACAAAGTTGTCTATGTGAGTGGGACACAGAGTGTGTTATGAAATACCAGTTTCAAAAAGGAAGCTTTTCCTGGTTAAAGTTGAGATTATTGGCTGGGCGCGGTGGCTCAAGCCTGTAATCCCAGCATTTTGCGAGGCCAAGGTGAGAGGATTGCCTGAGGCCGTGGGTTCAAGATCAGCCTGGGCAACATGGGGACACCTCATCTCTACAGTAAAATTTAAAAATTAGCCCGGTATGGTAGTGCATGCCTGTAGTTCCAGCTACTTGGAAGGCTGAAGCAAAAGGATTGCCGGAGCCCAGCAGGTTGATGCTGGGGTAGCCGTGAGTGTGCCACCGTACTCCAGCCTGGGCAACGGAGTGAGACACCAACTCAAAAAAAAAAAAAGTTGAGATTATTACAGACAGCTTGTATCCTAGATGATTAACTCCAAGTATCTCTGCTTATGAGAAAAGGCTACAGCAATAAATAACCAAGTTATTTGGTTTCAATTTGGAGAAAACTTTCATCATTTTTGGTTTTAAAAATAAATAACAAAATTACTTAATCTCCATTTGAAGAATGAGGCTGTTTCCTCTCCTCCCCCAACCTCTTATTCCCTCAGCTATTTTATTCCTTCAGTATTTTAACACATCCAGAAAAGGTAGAATAGTACAACAAACAACAATAGACACACGCCTGGTTTTTAACCACTCTTACCATGCTGCCATAATTACTTTGTGTCCCTCCTTCTCCCTGCTGCCATGTATGTCATATTTGTTCACATTCTCTCATCTTTCTCTTTCAGCCTTTCTCTCTCTCTTTTTCTTTTGAGCTGAGGTCTCACTTTGTGGCCCAGGCTGGAGTGCTCTGGCACAATCATGGCTCACCACAGCCTCGACCTTTTGGGTTCAGGCAATCCTTCTTCCTGAGCCTCCTCAGTAGCTGGGACTACAAGCACACACCATAATGCCCAGCTAATTTTTTGTAGAGGTGATGCAAACTGTTACCTGAACTGGCCTCAAACTCCTGGGCTCAAGCAGTCCTCCTGCCTCAGCCTCCCAAAATGCTGAGACTACAGATGTGAGCCATAGCACCCAGACTCTCCCTCTCTATATAAGTACATGTGCCATATTTCTTTCTATATGTGTGTGTGTGTGAAAATGTTTTAATATATTTTTTAGTCTTGTTGATTTGCAAGTAAGTTGCAGACGTGACCCTTTGCCTCAAGTGCTTCAGCACTCACCCCCTAAGAAGAGTGAGGCCATTCATCCAAAAGCCATCATTGCACTTAAATTAACAATTTCATAAAATTATCTAACATTATTTTTTTCCCAGTTTTACCCAAATTGATTCCTTTTGTAGAAAAAAAATCATACTGTTACTCAATAACAGATTTAATTTTTGTCTGTTCGCCTTTAACCTTTATCTTGTAGATGCAGCTTCCCATAATGTCTCCAGAATAAACTGTGGGTGAAATTGATCTTGTGGTTTACCATGGTAAAGGAGAAAGCTCTACCCCATGACGGAGCCCAAGACTGTCACAGAGAAGGGAGAACGGTTGGGACATCTATTGAGATTTTGAAGTCTAGTTTAAGTAGGTATTTTAATGTGAGGCGGGGGATTAGAGCAAAATTAGTTTGTCCTCTCCCAAGTCCTGTATAAAAATGCTACGATCCAGTCATAAAGAAGGACTAAATTATGAACTTCACAGCAACTTGGATGTACTTGGAGTCTATAATACTGAGTGATCTTTCACAGAAACAAAGAACTGAGTATCACATGTTCTCACTCATAAGTGGACCTTGAACAATTATTGTAATACTATAAGGAAAGGATTGTCAGTAGTGGGAAATTGTCAGGGGGCAGGAGGGCGGGATTGGCAGTAGTGGGATTCTGGGGGGAGCGGGGAGGGAACACCTCATCAACAAGGGTAACTGCATAATGAACATTTGTATACTTAACCCTGAATTGTACCCCACATCTTTAAAATTAAAAAAAATTTTTTTTAATGCTACAATCAATAGCTCTAGGATTAAAAGTGTTGTTTCTCTCGATGTTGACAATAACTCAAGGAGTTAACCTAGACTGGCCTTGTGGCTCTGCTCTCCCTCCTTCTGGCGAGGAAGAAAATACTTTCTCTCTTTACTCTCTCCAGGGTGGCAGAGGGAGGAGGAGGAGAAGGAAGACCAGCCCACCACAAGCCTCCTGGGTCGTATCCACCAACACTGAACTAAGAGACTGTAGATGGTTCAGAAACTGTGTTTTCCATCTTATCTCCCTTTGGCCTGTGTAGAGTGTTTCATATGCATAGTAAATGATGCCGCCTCTGCTCATACCCATCCTTGGGAACGTTTGGTGCATTTGTAATAAGGAATGTGAAACTGTTTGGGATTGACTGCAAGGAACTTACACCCACTTGTGTCATCTAGAAGTTCATTTGGCGGCTACTAACCCAAACCCCAGTTAACAGTGGCCTAAGCAAATTAGAAGTTTGTTTTTCTGTACTTAGCATAAAACACAGAAGGAGACAGGCTTGGGTTCATGTGAAGGCATCACCTTGTTACCAGCGGCCAAGCTCCTTTTGTTTCTGTCCCACCATTCCTAGCTCTGGTTTCCATTCTCATGGTGCCATAGGATCCCAGGTGGCTGCTGGAACTCCAGCAATCACGCCCACTTTCCATGCAACAAGAAGAAAAGGGGAAGGACAAAAGGGCATGTGTCCCTACTGAGTCGGCCCTCTTTAGGAAGCTTCTTGGAATTCCTTCCCCATGAGTTCCGATTCCTTCTCATTAACTATCCCAACTGTTAGACACTGGGAATTGTGGTCTTTGTGGTTGCTCTGAATGAAACTGGGTTTTAGTTTGTGAGGAAAAAGGGAATAATTAAGTTTGGAGAGGCAACTGGCAGCCTTTGCCAAATCATTCAAAGCAGTTTATGTCAAAAGGAAGGAACACCAGAGAAACTGAGGGCAGGAAGTATGGTCAGGCCTCATGGAAGGCAAGAAGCAGGAAACCCAGGCAGCCACTCTGGGGGCTGGGAGGAGTCTCTTTCTGGGACTGTGTGGTTTCTAGTTTGGTCTTCACTCAGCACAATTACCTCTTCCTTTTCCTTTTCTCCATCTGACACTTTCCTTCTCTTTGCACAAGATGAAAAATGGTCACTTTCCAAACTCCAAATTTGCATGTTCTTTGCTCATAGAAACTAGCAGAAACTGCAGGGCTTTGAATTCTGACCAACCCCCCCCCAGCCCCCGACCTCCCAGGAAGGCGAATCTGACTATCTCACTTTGGCTAGGGGTTACCCCTAGTACAAATATCTGTGGTCAAAGGACCACTTAGTACAAACTTGTTTGCTAGGTCAGTGTGTGTGTGTGTGTGTGTGTGTGTGTGTGTGTGTGTGTGTGTGTGTGTGTTGGGGTAAGAGGAGATATTCTCAGGGAGCAGAATGGAGACTCTCTCATTTAAGTAGCCATAATAGAGTACGATGAACTTTCTTTACAAAAATATAACCAGAAAGTTCAAATTAAAACACAGTTCTCCCTGACAATTTTGAAATCATCAGGGACCTGCTAGAACTGAAATGCCATCTCAACCTCCACAGCAAGAAAAGGGTAGGCTAGATCCTATATTATGTTATTATTATTATTATTATTATTATTATTATTATTATTATTATTATGTTGGGGTCTCATTCTGTCGCCCAGGCTGTGAGTGCATGGCATGATCATGGCTCACGGCAACCTCAACCTCTTGAGTATGTGGGACAGCATGCATGCCCCACCACACTCAGCTACCTTTTTGACTTTTTTGCAGAGAAAAGGTCTTGCTATGTGGCCCTGACTGGTCTTAAACTCCTAGGTTCAAGCAATCCTCCCACCTCAGCCTCCCAAAATGTAGAATTACAGGCGTGGACCATCATGCCTGGCCCAGATCCTGTATCATTCTTAAGTGCTTTCTGTATCATTTTGAATCTGAAAAAGAAAAAGAAAAAATAACAACAAAACAAAACCAAAAAAAGTCCTGGCATGTATTTCTGAGCTAGGTGGGGATACCCAGCTAACCAGAATATCTCATTCTCCATTTTCTGGCCTGCCAAATAGAAGGGTTTACTGTCTTCCCTGGAGTCTGAAATGGTTTTTGGTCAAATAGGCACCACATTTCCATGAGTTTTAAGATGCTGAATATCAGCCAGCTCCACCCCACCAAGTGTAATTGTTGACAGCTGTGTCTTGAAAAGGGTTTCTTTTGTTGCTCATCTTGCTGAGTGAGCCGAATTGCTTCATTAACATTTAGGCCATGTTACACGTTCAAGTGCTTGTGAGGTATTTGGATTTCAGATGAGGTGTTTTTTTTTTAAATCTTGTTCTAAACATGACAAGCCTCCATTTTTGTAATTAGTTTTTGTGTATATGAGTGCCATTGAAAGTGGATTTACATCTTTGTTCATTTGTCATGCAAAGATGTACAGAAATTATTGTTGCAGGGTGACCTAGTTATTAAGGCCTTTTATATTTGTGAAGAGCAAATTTCAAATTATTCCTTAGAGTAGCTATGACTGTTGGGCTTCACCGCCCAAGTAGACAGTGTCAGCTCCAAGCGGTAGTTGGTAGGGGGGAGGGGCACTGCTCCCCTACAAAAGAAATGTCCGTGGGTTTTCCTAAGCCATCCCAAATAAACAGACAATTATAGCAAAAAAAAAAAAAAAGGCCATGAAAATCCAACATCAAGATAAGTCCCCTTGGCCAGGCATGGTGGTTCACATCTTTAATCCCAGCACTTTGGGAGGCCGAGGTGGGAGGATTGCTTGAGCCCAGGAGTTTGAGATCAGCTTGAGTAACATAGCTTGTCTCTAAAACAAAAAACAAAAAAGAAAACAAACTAAATTTTAAAAAAAGAAAACAAGATGAATCTTCTTACCCACCCTTCCAGTGAGACTTATGCTTTAGATCATTTTTCTGCAGAAACTCAGGAACTTCAGTAGCAAGAGACACAAGTTAGGAAGAATTCCTGCAACACACACTAACTGCTTATATAATATCCACTCTTCCTTACTAACGAAATCCCAGTTGCTATGAGGCTGACAATGTACTTTGCTTTTAAAAGTATCTGTCTTCTCAGACTCTCTTGCAGCTCAGGGAGACCCAAGCGACCCAAATCTTACCCATGAATTGTAATGGAAAGTCATTGAATGAAACCTCCAGAAAATCTTTTCTAGAGAAGCAGGTTTGCTTGGCCATCTCATGGACTTTTGTCTGCACTGCTCTGCCCTGGCCTCTTACTGTCTTCAGCACTGCCGCCGCGGTTACAGGCACAGTGGTCACCCTGTGAGGATATGAAACAGGACAACAGAGGGAGCCAGAGATCCTGACCACAGCCTGGAGAAGCTGTACCACTTCTGGGTTGCCCAGCTCTGGCTTCTGTTATTTGGTTAAACCCCTAAATAGGGTTTTCTGTTCTTTGTAGCCAAACACATTCTTAATTGAGACCTTCCATAAGGCATAGAGGGTTTTGTTTTTGTTTCTGGTTGCTTTTTTTTTCTGTTGGGGACTATTCTAATGGCCTACTACTACATAACAAACTACTCCCAAACTGGCTTAAGGCAACAACCATTTACTTTATCTCTTGACTTTGTGGGTCAGGAATTTAGGCAACAGTCAACCAGGCAATTTTTCTGCTCCCTATGGCATTGACTGAGATTAGTAGGTGACATTCAGCTAGTGGATGGACTGGTCTGCAGGGTCCAAGACAGCTTCGCCCACATGTCTGGTAAAACAGGAAAGCCTGTAAAACAGGGTTCAGTGGGGTCTATCTCCAGCATGATGGTCTTAGGCTGGTCAGATGTTACCCAGGGTGTCCAGAAAGAAAGAGTTCCAAAGAGCTACAAGTTTCCAGTTTCTCAGACCTGGAAATTGTTACAGCATTGTTTCTGCTGTATTGTATTGGTCAAAGCAGTTACAGTGCCTGTCTAGATTCTGGGGCAAGCGGATTTGGATCTGTCTCTCGATGACAGTATTGCCAAATAATTTGCAGCCATCTTTAATATAAAACAAGGGCAATGGACTACAGGATTGCTTCAACAAAGTTTGATACACAGGCCTATAATAAACAGATATACCTCTGAGAGTTGGCCTAATAGCCAATTCACTCTCTGCGATGTCTCCCAGGTAGACAGATGGTCTGCATGGTGCCAGGAACTAGTCTATGCACTGGGAATATAATGATGAACATAACCAATAAATTCCCCTTGTGTTAGGTTTGAGGTTGTAGGGGAGGAAAAATGTCCTTCCCTCACCCTTTGGGGTATTTTGGCCGGGCTATGAATTCAGTTTATCTAAGACAGATTAACAGGAGAAAAATTGTATTTCATTATGGGCACATGCACAAGAGTCCCACAGATTATGAGACTCAAAGAAGGGCCAGACTTGAAGTTTATACAGCACCTTGAGCTACAGAAGGGAATAGGGACTTGGGGCACCGGGAAGTGATGGAGACAAGTTATGGGAAGGTAGGTGGAAGAAATGTATGGTAAGCAAATGCTGTCTTGTTATGCAAACAAGAAGTCTCTCAGGTCATAAAGTTGACTTTATCTGCTGCCCTCTTTGTGACACAGATACTTTTACTAATGTGTATTTCTTCTATTGATATAAATTTCTATTACAGAAGGGCAGAGCTACTCCCATATCTGTAGTTCTCAGAATAACCGGCTCAAAATATACCTTAAAAGTATATTTTGGGGTGGCATATTCAGATTTCCTGTAGTCACATTTTGCGGTGGCATGTCCTGAGTCCCAACAAAATTCTTATTGGACACACAAGAGGGGATCACTATTAAGAGACATATTTGTAAAATATATGGTGACCTGAAATGGCTGCTATGATGCTGAGAGCCTGACCCACGGATGAGGATTCTTGGTTTTTCATCTTCAACTTGGTGCTAAGGATCTATGTGACCATGAGAAAAATCCAGTCATATTTTTGGGTTTTGGTTTCATTATCGGTAAAATGAAGGAACTGATCTTATATCTCTGTGGTCTCTTCCATTGTAAAGTTTTATGGGTCTGGGCAATCACTATTCATGATTACGAAAAGAGCTGGGGTTTATCAATTTTTTCTTTTAACTCTTAAAAATAACAGGTCTTTTCTATCATCAAATTTTCCTTCCTCAGACATAGTTCATTTATAGAGTAGATCTCAGGGAGAACTCTGGGTAAAGGCAATATTTTTGTGAAAATTAAATCTTCCCAACTAATTTGATTTCCCTGACTTTCCCTGAGAACTTTGTTCTTTCTAAACTTTCCCTGCTGTTCTCTTTTAAAAATTATAATATGAATTGTTTCCATTGACATTAGAACATGATGAGCTCAGTATGGTCAAATGTTCCAAAGTTCACTGGGTTCCTGAACCACAGGAGAATCCGAGAAGTTTTAATAACAAAGCGAGTGAAACAGAACTTCACGGGGAGTAACTGGGGTTCACTTAAGAAAAGGGGACCCTACATGGCCAGCAGATGAATTCCTAGAGGTGTTATATTGAACCTGGTAGTGCGAAAACTGTTCTGGAGCCGCCGTTGCTGCACGCTACTACTTGGAGAAAGGATGTGTTATTTAGCCATAATGTCACCTCAGACTGGAAGTCTTGGAATTTTACAGGCGTTGGCCGCGGCCTGCCACTATGCTTCCAAAAGGACCTTTCTTCCCAATAGACAGGGTGTTACAACATCAGCAACCTTAATGACTCCGGTGGTTATGCCAGCACTAAACATGACGGACCTCGCGTTACTGGTCATGAGTTTGCAAAGATTGTTTCCAATGACACAGAGTGTAGAAGACCTTCCACTTGCCTTACATCAACTAACCTGTTTTTAGTAGCTAATGTGAACAATAATGAACTTAATATTACTTGGACTACAGGTTCTGATAATGAGACTATTTACAATATTACATGTAAGAATTGTAACTTAACTAATTGTATACATTGTCTGGCCAGCACCGATACTGTATTATTGGTTCATCAACCCCCCTTTTGTGTTTTTACCTGTGAATATTACTATCCCTTGGTATGAGGACAAAGGGTACAGTGTATTACAACATTTAAGAAACATGTTATCTGTACAAAAAAGGGGTGTAGGGTTAATAGTTTTAGGTATATTGGCTTTAATAACCATGATTGCATCTACGGCGGCTGCAGCTGCAAGCATTACAGCGTCCATACAATCTGCCAACTTCGTTAACAACCTTACTAGTTATGTTTCCAGGATGATGGGCACTCAGGAAAAGATAGATTTAAAAATGGAGCAAAAGTTACAATTATTGTATGAAGCTATCACCAATTCGGGGGACCGTGTAGATACTGTGTACACCCATAGCAGAATCAAATGTCATGCTGAGTATCAGTGGATTTGTGTAACTAACAAAACTCACCAGGGCAATTCCAGTGACTGGCAGAAAGTAAAACACCATTTGGAAGGAATATGGGAGAGTAGCAATGAGTCCTTAGATCTACAAAAACTTCACGAAGAAATATTGGCATTAAGTCAAGCACATATAGATGTGCTCCCTATGGATATGGCTAAAGACATATTTGATAAAATTCAAAACCTTATTAGATCTCCAATTCAGGCATTATGGAAATGGCTGACCCCAATAATTGCAGTAAGCATTGTTGGCCTGTTATTGGTTTGTCTTGGACCATGCATTATAAGATCTATCTGGACCTCTATAATGACGGAACAAAGAAAAAATTTTTTTTCTCAAACAACCAGCCATTCACCATAGAACAAAAATGTACCACATAAGACTTTTTCCCATACAATTATTTCTCTTTCCTTTATTCTTTCTCACTAAAAACATACCCTATACCAAACATCTTTTTTATACTTTTCTTGACCTCAGAGCTATAACTAAAGCAATAAGTTTATATGCAGTGGAAGGGCTTAGATAGGATCCAACATAGAACTATTAGGGAAATCCAAAGCTAAACAAAAGGCACCCAAAAGCACAATTGTGAGGGTAAAGAATAATATGAGTTTTAATTTTGTATATAATGTCCCTTTCCAATAATGGAGTTGAACACGGCACAACAAGGAAGGAGTGTTGAAACATTTTATATCACAGAACACATGGAAGCAACAGCGCAGTGAGGGACCTGGTGTCCTGCACCCCCACAACCAAAAGGGGTGAAGGAAGGATTGGACCGGGAAATTCAAGAAGAGCTGAGCATGTAGCTCTTGTTAAAGCAGTAGACAAAAGCTGAAACGCTTCCCATTTATGTTTGTGGTCCTGCATACTTTTCTTTCTGTTGTTAAAGACTATAAAGGCCGTGTCCCATAGCTTTAGTTGAAGAGTTTGTGGGACCTTTTTTCTTTTTAGGAGTTTGTACCTAATGTCTGGTGTTGACTGGGAGACAAAATACATAGCCAAAAGAACTTGTCCTTCCAGAGAATTTAAATTGATATTAGTAAACTGCTGCAATGTCTCAGAGAGGCGACTTAGAAACATTGTTGAATTTTCATGTGGTTTTTGAAAAACCTTTTTTTGGTTTGTTTTAGTAGCCTATGGTTAGTTAACAGGTATGATTTCTATACTTTTGTCTGGAAAGAAGGTTGATATAGTCCCAGTTTAGATATAGCTTGAGAGAAATTTATCATAAGAAAACAACAAATAAGAATTTTAACTTCCTTATATCCCAGCCACCCCCTTCAGAAGAGACCTATTAAGCCATGTGGAAACTTGAATGGGCTTTCCAAGTACACATGGGGGGTGGTGACTTGTTGCAGCTGGAACTTCACAGGGAGTAACTCGGGGTTCACTTAAGAAAAGGGGACCCTACATGGCCAGCAGATGAATTCCTAGAGGTGTTATATTGAACCTGGTAGTGCGAAAACCACCACGGTTACTTCTTTGGGGGAACTAATTTTTCCTTTCCACCTCAAAAATTTGTAGTAATAGAATGTAATTTAATCCCACAAAATATATGGGGATGTTTAGTGAGTTTGTGAAACACCTAAGTGGCTCAGAGCACTTTGGTGAGTTTTAGGGGTTTGAGAGGTGGATAAAAGATCTAGGTTTCTGAGAAGCAAAAAATATGTATGACTTTTGCTGTGACTTCCTGCAGTATTCTGGGCAAATCTATTAATTATTTTATGATCATTATGAATAAACAATATTTGGGTTTCCAAAAGAAAAAAATATTTATAGTGTACTTTTTCTACTATTATCTTAATACAATTTGGTACTATGTAGAGTTTGTAATTTTTTTTTTTTTTTGCAAAATAAATATTACAAGACCTTCCTACAACTGTATCTTTGGGATCCATTCCAGGAGATAGCCTTATAAAGTTAGCCTAGAGAGTCATTGTGTTATATAAGTAACTAGTCTCCGTTGGATAATTGTCCCCAGAACGATTCAAAACACACAAAATGACATTTTATTTTATTTTATCTAGTTTATTTTTTGAGTCGGGGTCTCACTCTGTTGTCCAGGCTGGAGTGCAGTGGCATGATCACAGTTCACCACACCCTTAACCTCCTAGGCTCAGGCAATCCCTTCACCTCAGCCTCCCAAGTAGCTGGGACTATAGGCATGCACCACCACACCAGGTTAAATTTCTTTATTTTTTGTAGAGATGAGATTTAGCTATGTTGCCCAGGCTGGTCTTGGATTCCGGGGCTTAAACAATCCTGCCTCAGCCTCCCAGATTGCAGGTGTGAATTGCCACACCCAGTACAAAGTGGCATTTATAATACATAGTGTTATACTGAAGAACACCAAATAATAATGATGTGATAATAAGAATATTTATCAATGACAACATGCAAAAACAATGTGTCTAACACTGTGCTAGAAACTGGAAATTCTTATTGTCTTCATCTGAAAAGGCAGAGGCCCAGGGAGGTAGAGTGTTCCTTTTGGTGAATGTTGAGGCTGTAATTCTAACCCACTGTTTGTTGCCAAAGCCCAAGATTTTTTCCACTTTTGTCATTATCCAATTATTTCACTAGGGGTAATGCAAATATTGTTTGAACACCATAGAAACTTGAAAACAAACAATTTGTATTTTGTTTAGTTGGTAACAAAAGACAAGACAATTAGGCAGCAGTTACAGTGTTGAAACAGGATATCTTCCCTTTAAGATTTATATGGTAAATACTCATTGTCAAATATTTCTGGATTTTATGGAGGTCTTTTTAATCACAACAAATGCTATTCAGAGATTTATGGAAACCACAACAGAGACTAGCTATGTCTATTTACTGGGTAAAAAATTAGAATGCCCTATAATTTTATTAAATATGGCCTCTTTGGATCCTTTGATTTTTAAATTTATAATACCCTCTCCCCTTGTCTTTTGAGTACATTCTTCACTTCCAAATCTCTTTGTTATCCCCAGGCTGCTTTGTTTTCCCCGAGAGGGTCCCTCTTGCTCTTCATTTGCAAACACTTCCTTTCTAAACTTGTCTGGCTGCCTTAACTCCTGTGTACTCAAGATCATTTAAAAATGAAGCACCTTGAGAAAAATGCCACTTTCAGAAATGGCTGCACACAGTCGTTCCCTGTCCTAGTCCAAATTCTTGATTTGCCCCCTCTTCTGCTGGGTGGCTTTGCAGTTACTTCATTTCATTTCAGAGTCCCTGACATCAAGTTGTGACAGTTAGATAGAGTAAACATAAATCACCTCAATTTGTCATCGATTGCAATCTTCCATAAGGATTTTGAAGAGAGGAGAGTAAAACTATATATAGTTCAATTTAGGGAGAATTGATATATTTATTTTGTTGCTCTTCCAATTCATGAGCATAGTACACCCCTTTATTTTTAAGATCTTTAATTTCTTTTATCAGTATTTTACATTTTCAGCATACAAGTTTAGTGCATGTATTATTAGATTTATATCGAAATATTTTCTCAGTGATTATAAATGACATTGTGTTTTTAATTTTGACTTATGTATACTCATAGGAGTACATATAAATGCAATAGGCTTTTGCATCTTGCTCTTGTATTCTGTGACTTGCTGAACTCATTTATTAGTTCTAGGAGTTATTTTATTTTAAAAAAACAAACAGATTTTTAAAAATTTAAATTTAAATTGCATTGCTTTCTCTTTTATTTTGTTTTTTAGATTTAAATCTAGAGTACACTAAATAGGATCATGATCCCTGGTGTCATCAGGAACATAACCTTTCTTTAAAAAAAAAAGAATATATATATTATATTATATATATATAATTAGCATGTAGATACAGAATCCTAAGTTCTCATCAATGCACATAATACAGACTTGCTCTGTGCTATAATGAACAATGGTTCAACTTATGATTTTTCAACTTCATGATGGTGCAAAAGCAATAAGCTTTCAGTATACTTTTAGACTTGTGATGGATTTATCCAGACATCCCTCCATCATAAATTGAGGAGCATTATTTTTCCTAAATCGTATACATAGCCTCCAAAATATTCAGAATTAAAGTCAACTCTCCCTTATCCTATTAGTCATTTTTGTTATCTCATGTACATTAGTTATAAATACAAAGAGAACATTTTTAAAAAATTATTTTATTTTAAAAAGTGTAGGGTACAAATGAGGGTTAGGTACATATGTGGTCATCATACAGGTCAAGTGTGGGTACCCTTATTGACGTTATGTGTCCCTCCACCCCTGGCAGTGTCCCACTACTGCCAATCCCTTTCTTATAGTATTATGATAAATGTTCAGGGTCCACTTATGAGTGAGTACATGTGGTACTCAGATCTTTGTTTTTGTGATAAATCACTGAGTATTATAGACTCTAATTCCATTCAGATTGCTGCAAAGTTCATAATTTTGTTTTTCTTTATGGCTGCATAATATTCCATTGTGTAAATGTACCACATTTTCTTTATGCAGTTCACTTTCAATGGGCAGCACGGTTGCTTCTATGTTTTTGCTGTTGTGAATAATGCTGCAATAAACATGCGTTTGCAGGTATCTTTATTATAGAGTGATTTGAGTTCCTCTGGGTATATTCCCAGAAGGGGAATTGTTGGGTCATATGAAAGGTCGATTTTCAGATTTTTTAGAAGTCACCATATTGTTTTCCATAGAGATAGTACTAGTTTACAATCCCACTAACAGTGTTGAAGTGTTCCTTTTCCCAACATCTGTTGTTTTTGAGTTATTGATAATGGCATTCCTCACTGGAGTTAGGTGGTATCTCAGTGTGGTTTTAATTTGCATTTCTTTGATGACTAGTAAGGCTGAGCATTTTTTCACATATCTGTTGGCTGTAAATAGAACATTTTAAAGTTCACTTTTATATCTAATAAAAGATTTGTTGGCCCATATCAAATTATTGATAAGCTGTGTTTTTCTCATTAAAATAACAGATACTATACATTACATGGTTTGTGGATTAATCAGTGGGTGGGAAAGACCATAGAAGGGAACTTAAAGTTATCTCACAAGTAGATTTTCTTTAGGCACACCTTAAACTAAGTGCTTTCTAAATAAGAGAAAATACACACTGAATATTTTGTTCTAGTATATTACTTGGGTGAGGGTGAGATGGGTAATGGAAGAGAGTATATTCAGATCTACTGATAGATCCTGAGACCTTAAAACCCAGGTCAGATAAGGATTAGTCTAGTTAAACCAGAAGTGGTCCCCTTGGTATCCCACCTTCAGTGAACCAAATTTTGTATATTTGTGATGAGGAAAATTTAATCATATTTTATTTAATATGCTATACCAAAGGCAAAGTATTTGTTTTAGGGCATTTAATCAAACTGATATTTTCCCAGAATATATCTATTTTTGCACTTAATGGAATTTTAGTGTTTTCTTTTTTCTAACTTTTCTCCTCCTCCAAACTAATTTAAAATAATTACTAACAACAACAACAAAAAACTATAACTGAGGACTTACAACATCTGGTAATGAGAAACTAGATAAGTAAGACCAACCTATTCACTGAGAAAAGCTAGTAAAAAGCTGAATAAATTATATATAAATAGATATGTTAAAAAATCATAAGTCCAAGAATGTGAAGAAGATGACAACTCAGAAAAGTGAAACTTTTGTTTCGGTATTCTTGTTGATTTAGAAGAGGCCGGTAAGACCTAGAGTCGGGGCAGTACTTTTGTTAGTTTTAAGAGGCCAGAGGGCCAAAAGTTGGAGTAAATGGTTTGTCAAGACAGGGTTTTGATTTTGAACCTGAAGGGCTATATCCTGGAACTAATGGTAAACCTGAAATAAAGTGTCCCTCATAGACGGCTTGCAGACCTCACACAAATAGGTCAATGTCTCTAGGAACTCAGGTGCTTGACAGAGCAGACCAAAATGCTCTCTGAAAGAATATAATATCTATCCCCTTGACCTCAAGTAAATTTAGCAAGCAATTTTTTCTTTTCTGAGTTAGAGTCTCACTTTGTCACCCAGGATGGAGCGCAGGGTCACGCTCATGGCCACCCCAGCGTTGACCTGCTGGACTCCAGTGATTTTTCCGCTTCAGTCTTCCAAGTAGCCAGAACTACAGGCATGCACTACCACACCTGGCTAATTTTTGATTTATTGTAGAGACAAGGTCTCACCATGTTGCCCAGGTTGGTCTCGAACCCACAGGCTCAGGTAATCCTCTCACCTCGGCTTCCCAAAGTGCTGGGATTACAGGCTTGAGCAACAGCGCCCAGCCCAATGTCTGACATGTAAACAAATAAACCTGGACATACAAAAAGACAGAACAACATAAACAATATTGAATAGAAGTAATGACAATAGAAAGATTTATGGATGCTCCAGTTATTGGAGTTATCAGACACAGATGTTAAAATAAATATTCTTCCTATGTTCAAGAAGATAAAAGACAAAATTGAAAATCTAGTTGGAGAGTTGAAATCTTAAAAAATGCATGCCCAATGAATAAAACAAATAGAAATTTTAGAACTGAAAAACCACACTGAAATTAAGCTAATGGTTCACAGTTGGAGAAAAAATAACAAACTGAAAACAGGTCAGAAGAAAATATGCAAAACGAAGTACAGAAATACAAAAGGATGGAGTAAAGAAAAATAAATATGAAGCCTAAAGACCACAGCAAAAAAGATATATTTGCATAAATTAGAGTTAGAAAGTGAGGGGGAGAAAATAGAGAAGTAATATTTGAAGATACAATGGATGAGAATTATCCAAAATGATCAAAGATATTAACCCAAAGAATCAGGAATCAAAATTAATTCCAAGCAAGGCAAATACGTAGAAATCTATATATACAGACACCTAACAAAAACATAAACTTAGGTAGATTACTGAGAAAACAGAATCAACCTAAATGAAGTAAAAAAGAGAATTTTGTGAGGAAAAAATGGCACATTAAGAAACAGAGATAAATCCCAACAATATCTGTTAATTATACTATGAATATAATAAATTTTTGAGTGAAAATAACAAGCATTATTAAGTCACTTTAGAAAATAATCAGATTTTCAGTCTTCATGTTGACATGTAGCTGTATGAAAATAGTCACTCTGTCCCAAGAAAAACTAAAAAGTTGAGCAGACTTAAAAATCAACAACTCAGCCGGGCTCAGTGGCTCAGCCTATAATCCAGCACTTTGGGAGGCTAAGGTGAGTGGACTGCCTGAGCCCACGGGTTCGAGACCCGCCCGGGCAACTTGGCGAGACCTGGTCTCTACAATAAATCAAAAATCAGCAGGGCGTGGTAGCGCGCGCCTGTAATTCCAGCTACTCAGAAGGCTGAGGCGGAAAGATTGCCGGAGCCCAGCAGGTTGAGGCTGCAGTGGCCGGGAGTGGCCACTGCACTCCAGTCTGGGCGACAGAATGAGACTCCAACTCAAAAAAAAAAAATCAACAACTCTATTTAGACCTGTAGGAGAATTGAGGTCACAGGGCAAACCACTGCCCTCAAAATTGGAGAGACAGATATGTAAATACAAAAAATCCCAATTTACTGGAGAAAAAAATCCATAAGCAAAAATCTCCAAGGGAGCCAGTTCCAGGTTCCTTTTACTCAGTATATTGTGTCTATCAAGAAAAAAATTACAAGGCATGCTAGAAGACAAAGAATACAGTTTGAAGAGATAGAATAAGGATAAGGAAGAGACTCAGATATAGCAGAGGTGTTTGAATTATCAGATTGGGAATTTAAAACAACTATGATGAATATGCTGGGGCTCATGGAAATGTAGGTAACAAGCAAGAACAGATGAATAACGTAAGCAAGGAGATGAAAATTCTAAGAATAAACCAAAAAGAAATGCTAGAGATCAAAACACTAACAGAAAAAGAATGTCTTTGACGGGTTCATCGGTAGACCAAAAACAGCTGAGGAAAGAATTTCTGCGCGCAAGGATGTCTCAATAGAAGCTTCCAAAACTGATAAGCTAAGAGAAAAAAAAGATTTAAAAAACCTCAGAATATCCAAAAAATGTGGGACAGCCAAAGGTGTAACTTATGAGTAATATAAGTACTAGAAGGAGAGGAGAGAAAGGAACAGAAGAAATCTTTGAAACAGTAATGACAGAATTTCCTTAGGTTAATGTCAGACATCAAACCAGAGACCACCAAGTAGGATAAATGCCAAATCCCCTCAAACAAACACGCACACACAAAAACCTACATCTGGACATAATATCATATTCAAACTGCAGAAAACCAAAGATTAAAGAAGAAAATTTTTAAAGGAGCAAGAAGAAAAAAAAAAACCTGACCTGTAGAGGAACAAGATAAGAATTATATCAACTTCTACTCAGAGACAGGCAAGCAAGAAGAGAATGGTGTGAAATATTTAAAGTGTTGAGAGACAGAAAACACACACACACACACACACACACACACACACACACACACACACACATGGGTACAGAATTCTATATCCTGTGAAATCATTCTTCAAAATGAAGGAAACAAAAAAAATTTTCTCAAGTTAAAATTGAGGGAATTTATAATTTATTGGTGGCAGACCTGCTATGCAAGAAATACTAAAGAAATCTCTTTAGAGAAAAGGAAAATGAGATCAACCAAAAGTTTGGATCTGCATAATGAAAGAGTACCAGGAAAGGCATAAATTAAGGTAAAATAAAAACCTTCATTATTTTTATTTTTTAATTGATCAAAATAATATTCTTATTGCTCAAAATAATAATGGCAACAATGTAGTCAACTGTGTGTGTGTGTGTGTGTGTGTGTGTGTGTGTGTGTGTGTAAGAAATGATACAAGGGATGGGAGTGAGAAATTGTGAATATTTGTTATTGTAAGGTACTTGCACTGTGAAGTAGTTCAGTGTTGTTTGAAAGGAGACTTGGGACTTGGATTCATTGTAAATTTATATTGCAAACTACAGAGCAACCACTAGAAAAATTGTTTTAAAGAGACACTACTATGTTAATAAAGGAAAGAAAATAAGATATATATTATTTAATTGGATATATAAAATATTCAATTAAAACTGCAAAAGGCATAAAAAGAGTGGAAGACAAGAACAGGAACAAAGATTAAAGGCAACAAATAAAAAGCAGTAACAATTATGATAGGCATGAATCCAACTATATTAATAATTGGTTGGAATGTCAATGGTCTAAGTGACCAATTAAAAGACAGAAATTGTCAGAGTGGATCTAAAAACAGGATTCAGCCATATGTTGTCTACAAGAAATATAAATACTCTAAATATAAAAACACAAATAGATTAGAAATAGATGGATAGAGAAAGATATACCATGCTAACAATAATTTTTAAAAAATGAAAGTAAGCCGGGCTCGGTGGCTCAGCCTGTAATCCCGCACCTTTGGGAGGCTGAGGTGAGTGGATTGCCTGAGCCCGCAGGTTCGAGACCCGCCTGGGCAGCGAGACCTCATTTCTACAATAAATCAAAAAATCAGCTGGGCGTGGTAGCGCATGCCTGTAATTCCAGCTACTTGGAAGGCTGAGGCAGAAGGATCGCTGGAGCCCAGCATGTTGAGGCTGCGGTAGCCGGGAGCGGCCACTGCACTCCAGTCAGGGTGACAGAGCGAGACTCCAACTCAAAATAAAAAATAAATAAATAAATAAATAAAAATTGAAATTGGCTACATTCATTTCAGACAGAGCAAACTTTGGAGCAAGAAAAGTTATCAGGGATAATAAGGGACATTACACAATGATGAAAGGGTCAACTCCTCAAAAAGAAGGTATACACATCCTTAAGGTGTATGTGTCTAACAACAGAATGCTAAATACATGAGGCAAAAACTGATAGTACTGCAAAGGGAAATAGATGAATCCACTATTATAGTTGAAGACTTTATCACTTCTTTATTAGAAATGGACAGATCCAACAGGTAGAAAATCAGTAAGGATACAGTTAAACTTAATGACACCACTAATCAACTGAATATTATTGACATTTATAGACTACTTAACCCAACAACAACAGATTACACATGCATCTCAAATGTACATGGAATATTCACTAAGATAGAACACCTTTGGGACTATAAAACACACCTTTAATAAATCCAAAAGAACAGAAACCATAAGATGTCTGTACTCACACCACAATGGAATTAGATGAGAAATCTATAACAGAAGAATATCTAGATTCTGAAATATGTGGAGAATACACAACATACTTCCAAATAACACATGGGTCAAAGAAGAAATCTCAAAGGAAATTTTAAAATATTTTAAGCTAAATAAAAATGAAAATACAACTTATCAAAATGTGTGGGATACAATGAAATCAGTGCTTTGAGGAAAATTTATAGCATTGAATGACTATACTATCTTAGAAGAGAAAAAATCAAAATTTTTGATTTTTAATAAGTTTCCACCTTATGAAACTAGAAAAAGAAGAGAAAATTAATCTAAAGAAAGAATAAGAAAGTAAATAAAAATTAGATCATTAAAAAATTTAAATTGAAAACAGGTAGTCAGTAGAGAAAATTGATGAAGCTAAAAGCTGTTCTATGAAAAGATCAATAAAATCAATAAGCCTCTAGATAGGCTAATTAGGAAAAAAAGAGAAATGGCTAGTGTCAGAAATGAGTGGCGGGGACAACATTACAAATCCTATGTACATTAAAATGATAATAAAGGAATACTATGAATAATTCTAGGTCCACAAATTTTATAACTTATTCATACATGAAATAAACCAATTTTTTGAAAGATGCAATCTGCCAAAACTTACACAAAAAGAAATAGACAATCTGAATATATCTATTAAGGAACTTGGATCAATAATTAATAACATTTCAAAACAGGAAGCACTGTGTTCAGATGGGTTCACTGATGAATTCTGCCAAACATTTAAAGAAATTATATCAATTCTCTACAATCTCAGAATATAGAAGTAGAGAGAATATTTCTAACTCATTCTATGAGGCCATCAGTATCCTAATACCAAAACCAGATAAAGACATTACAAGAAATAAAAACTACAGACTAATATCTCTCATGAACATAAATACAAAAATCCTTACCAAGATATTAGCAATACGAATCCAACAATGTTCCAGGCATGCAGGGCTGGTTTAACATTCAAAAATCAAATAATGTACTCTATCACATGAACAGGCTAAAAAAAGAGAACCACACAATCTTATCAATAGATGCAAAAAGGAATATTTTGACAAAATTTAATACCTATTCATAGTAAATACTCTCAGCAAACTAGAAATAAATAGGACCTTTCTCAACTTGATAAGAAACATCTTACAGCTAAATGTCATACTTAATGGCAGGAAAGTAGAAACTTTCCTGCTAAGATCAGGAACAAGCAAGGATGCCCCCTTTCACTATTGCATCTCAACATCATACTGGAAGTCCTAGCTAAGGCAATAAGACAAGAAAAGAAATAAAAGTATTAATATATAGATTGGGGAGGAAGAAATGAAACTATTTGATTATAAATCACAATTGTATATGTAGAAAGTATTAAAGAATTTACAAAAGAAACTCCTGCAACTATTTACAATTATAGTAAAGTTTCAAAATACAAGGTTAATACATAAAAGTCAATCACTTTCCTATATACCAGCAAAATGAACAAGTGGAATTTGAAATTTAAAACACAATAACATTTATATTAGCATTTAATAAAAGGTACTTAAGCATCATTCTAACAAAAATATGTGTAATATCTATATGAGGACTGGGCTCCACAGCTCAGCCTGTAATCCCAGCACTTTGGGAGGCCGAGGTAAGTGGATTGCCTGAGCCCGCAGGTTTGAGACCAGCCTGGGCAACTTGGCGAGACCTCTTCTCTACAATAAATAAACAATTAGCTGGGTGTGGTAGTGTGCACCTATAGTTCTGGTTACTTGAAAAGCTGAGGTGGATGGATTGCTGGAGCCCCATAGGTCAATCCTGGGGTGGCTGTGAGTGTGCCTCTGCACTCCAGCCTGGGTGACAGAATAAGACTCCAAATTAAAAAAAAAAAAAAATCTACATGAGAAAGACTACAAAATTCTGAAGAAAGACACCAAAGAACTACATAAATGTATTTTCTATGTTCAGGGGTATGACAATATTTTTTTAGATATCAGATCTTCCTAACTTGAACCATAGATTCAATGTAAACTCAATTAAAATGGCAGCAAGTTATTTTATAGATATTAGCAAACTCATTCTAAAGTTTATACGGAGAAGTATAAGACCCAGAATAGTCAATATAATATTTAAAGGGAAGAACAAAATCAGAAGACTGACACCACCCAATTTCAGAATTACTATAAAGCTACAGTAAACAAGATAATGAAGTATTGGTGAAAGAATAAAATAAAAGATCAATGAAACAGAATAGAGAGCCCAGAAATAGATTCACTTAAATATTGTCAACTGATTTTTGACAAAGGATCAAAGGCAATGAAATGGGTAAAATATAGTCTTTCCAACAAGTGGTGCTAGAACGATTGCACATTCACATGCAAAAAAAAAAAATGAATCTAGACAAGAAACCTTGCACCTTTCACAAAAATTAACTCAAAATGAATCGTAGACTTAAATGTAAAAACTATTAAATTCCTAGAAGACAATGTAGGAAATTAGGTAGATTACCTTGGGTATAATAATGACCTTTTAGATATAACACTTAAGGCACAATCTAGGAAGAAATAATTGATACGTTTGATTTCACTAAAATTAAAAATGTCTGCTCGCAAAAGACACTGTCAAGAGACAAGGCAGGTCACAGACTAGGAAAAAATATTTGCCAAAGACCAATCTGAGAAAGTGTTGTTATTCAAAATCTTCAAAGAACTCTTAAATTCAACAATAAGAAGATAACATGAATAAAAAATGGGCAAAAAACTGAACAGACATTTCACCAAAGAAGGCATGGAGATGCCAAATAAGCCTATGAGAAGATGCTCAATATCATATGTAATCAGGGAAATATAAACTAATACAACGAGTTACCACACACACTTCTTAGAATGACCAATATTCCAAACACTGACAACACCAAATTCTGATGAGGATGTAGAACAACAGAAATCCTCATTTATTGTTGGTGGGAATTCAAAATGGTACAGCCTCTTTGGAAGAGAGTTTGGCAGTTTCTTACAAAACTAAACCTACTCTTACCAAATGACCAAGAATTGCATTCCTTGGTATCACCCAAAGCCGTTGAAAATTCCTCTACACAAAAATCTTCACACAAGATACTTGTAGCATCTTTATTCATAATTGCCAAAACTGGGGAGCAACGAAGATGTCCTTCAATAGGTTAATAATAGATATACATTTTGGTATATCCTAATGATGAAATATTATTCAGCACTAAAAAGAAATGAATTAAACCATAAAAAGACATGGAGGAATTTTAAATGCATATCACTAAGTGAAAGAAGCCATCTGCATTATTCTAACTTTAGACCATTTTGGAAAAACTAAAATTATGGAACTAGTAAAAGGATTCATGTTTGCCAGGGGTTAGCAGGGAAGGAGGGATGAATAGGTAAAACATCGAAGATTTTTGGGGTCAGTGAAAATACTTTGCATGATACTATAATGGTGAATACATGTAATTATACATTTGTCAAAACCTTTAGAATATACAATACCAAGAGTGAATTCTAATGTAAACTACAGGCTTTGGACTATAATGATATGTCAGTGTAGGCTCATCCTTTAAAACAAATATAGCACTCTTGATATTGACAGCAAGAGAGGCAGGGAATGGTCCAGGGGCATGTGGGAAGTCTCTATACCGTCCCAATTTTATTGTGAAACTAAAAATGCTCTTTAAAAAAGTATTTAAAAAAAAAATAATGCTTGCAAAAACATAAAACATCTGGAAATAAATCTGACAAAAGTTCACAATCTCTATATGAAAATTATAAAGCATTATTGAGAGAAATTAAAGAAGACCTATATAAATAGAAAGGCATACCACGTTCATATGTTGTATACTTAATATTATAAATTTATTAATTTTCCTCCTTTTTTCTACAGATTCAATGCAAATCTGTGATTCTAAATTTTATATGAAAATACAAAAGCTGAAGGGTGTCCAAGACACTTTTGAAGAACACATGAGAGGATTTGCTCTCCAGGATATTAAGACACAGATTTGTTCTCCAGGATATTAGCACATATTAGTTCTAGTCATTAGGACAGTTTGCTATGTTTTTATTATATTGCAAGTTGACAATTTATAATTGTATTTATTTATGGAGTACATAGTGCTGTTTTGATTTATAAATACAATGTGGAATAATTGATTCAAGCTTATTAATGTATCCATCACCTCAAATACTTATTACTTTTTGTAGTGAGCTATTTGAAGTTTGCTCTTAGCAACTTTAAAAGGTACAGCACACTATTAAATATATTCCCCATGATGTGCAATAGATCTAAGTGAACAAATGAAACACACACACACACACACACACCCCTTATTCTTTCTAAGATTTTGTTTGTATGCTTTGACCATCATTTTCCTATTCTTCCTACTTCCCAGCTTCTACATCTGCTATTCTACTCTCTGCTTCTATGAGTCTGAATGCTTAGATTCCAAATATGAATGAGAACATGCAGTATTTGTCTTTCTGTACCTGGTTTATTTCACTTGGCATAATGTTCTTTAATTCCATCTGTGTTGTCACAAATGACAGAATTTTCTTCTTCTTAAAGGTTATGTAGTATTCCACTGTGTATTATATTACATTTTCTTTATCATTCATCTGTTGGTGGACACTTAGGTTGACTCTATAGCTTGACTATTTTAAATAATAATGCTACAATAAACATGAGAATCCAGACATTTCTTCAATAAACTGACTCCAAATCTTTTGGGCAAATACTCATAAGTGGGATTGCTGGGTCATATGGTAAAGTTATTTTTAGTTGTTTGAGAAACCTCCATATAGTTTTTCATACTGGCTGTACTATTTTACATTTTCACAGTGTACAAGGCTTCTCTTTTCTCCATATCCTTACCTACACTTATCTTTTTTTTTTTCCCTTAACAGCCATGCTGACAGGTGTGAGATGATATCTCATGGTAGTTTTAATTTGTATTTCCCTAATGATTAGCAATGTTGGGCTTTTTTTCCTATATCTGTTGGCCTATTTTGAGAAATGTCTATTTAAGTATTTTTTCCATTTTTAACTGAAGTTTTTGTTTTCTTATAATTTCTTATATATTTTGGATATTAACCTTTTATCAGCTCTATGACTTGTAAATATTTTCTCACAATCTGTATGTTGAGGAACAGTTGTTTCCTTGGCTGTGCAGAAGCTTTTTAGATTGATGAATTCCATTTGTCTATTTTTGCTTTCGTTGCCTGTGCTTTGGGAGTCAAATCCAAAAACTCATTGCTCAGACCAATGTCATGTAGTTTTCCCTCTATTTTATTCTAGTTTCTTCTATTATTTTATAGTTTCTGGTCTTACTTTTAAATCTTTAACACATTTTGAGTTGATTCTTGTATATAGTGTGAGATAAGGGTTCAATTTCATTCTTCTGCATATGGATATCCAGTTTTGTCAACATTATTTATTGACAAGACTAGCTTTTTCCATTGTAAATTCTTGGCATCTTTGTTGAAAATTAATTGACTATACACGTGTGGGATCATTTCTGGGATCTGTATTCTGTTCCATTGGTTTATGTGTCTAGTTTTTTTTTTGCCAGTACTATTCTGTTTTAATTACTATAGCTTTGTAGTATAGTTTGAAATCAGATAGAGTGATGTCTCCAGCTTTGTTCTTTTTGTTCAAAAAGATTGACTGCCTTGGTTTGTTTGTTTGTTTGTTTTTTGTAGTTCCGTATGAAGTTTAGGATTTCTTTTCTATTTCTAAAAAAATGACATTGGAATCTTAAGAAGAATAGCATTACATCTATAGATTTCTAGGATAGTTTTATATTCAGCCAAGGTAGAATAGTGGAGAATAGATCATTTGAAAACAAACACACACAAATAGACATTTGGCTTATGACAAGGGTGATACTGCAGAACAGTGGGAAGAAGACTTTCTAATAAATAAACCTGAGACAACTGGAAATGTATATATATGTTAAAAACTTGACTACTACCTTTTTAAAAAAAATAAAATGTCAATTCCAGGAGATTCAGGCCTAAATCCAAAAGGCAAAACAATAAAGTATTTGAAAGATAATATTAGATAATATCTTCCTGTCCTCAGAGTAGGGAAACATTTTTTAAAATAGGATGCAAGCCGGGCTCGGTGGCTCAGCCTGTAATCCTGCGCCTTTGGGAGGCTGAGGTGAGTGGATTGCCTAAGCCCGCGGGTTTGAGACCCGCCTGGGCAGCGAGACCTCATCTCTACAATAAATCAAAAAATCAGCCAGGCATGGTAGCACGTGCCTGTAATTCCGGCTACTAGGAAGGCTGAGGCGGAAGGATTGCCGGAGCCTAGCAGGCGAGGCTGCGGTGGCCGGGAGCGGCCACTGCACTCCAGTCTGGGCGACCGAGTGAGACTCCAAATCAAAAAATAAAAACTTAAAAATAAAAAAATAAAAATAGGATGCAAAACACAAATCATAAAAGAAAATATATATAAATGGGTTCCATTAAAATTAAGAGCCTCTGTTCATCCAGAGATGCCAATTAGGTGAAGGAAAACACAAACCTCTAGAAGAGAAATATATTGCAACATATGTAACTAATAAGGGCCTCTTAACCAGATTATGTAAGGAATGAATACAAACAATTATGAAAAAGACAGACCTTGGGAAATTGGTCAATAGACTTGAATAAGCAATTCATGAAAGAGAATATCTACATAGTCAAGAAATACATGGAAAGTGCTTGACTTAACTAGTAAACTAAGAAAAATGCAGCTAAGACACCGTGAGGCATCCTTACCCCACCCACCAGAATGACAAAAATGAAATTGACTGACAATACCAACTTCTGCAGGTGATAAGGCCCCAAGGGAATTCTCATATAGTATTGATGAGAATGTGAATTGTTATATTTCTCTTTGGAAAACAGCTTGTCATTACGTATTTACTAAAGTTGAAGATAGGCAAACCCTGTCACCCATCGATTACAAATACATGGCACGCCGGGCTCCGTGGCTCAGTCTGTAATCCCGTGCCTTTGGGAGGCTGAGGTGAGTGGATTGCCTGAGCCCGCAGGTTCGAGACCCGCCTGGGCAGCGAGACCTCATCTCTACAATAAATCAAAAAATCAGCTGGGCGTGATAGCGCGCGCCTGTAGTTCCGGCTACTTGGAAGGCTGAGGCGGAAGGGTCACCCGAGCCCAGCAGGTGGAGGCTGCGGTGACCGGGAGCGGCCACTGCACTCCAGTTTGGGCGACAGTGAGACTCCAAAAAAAAAACAACCAAATACATGGCACAAAGTCATGTGTGTATAGAACCCAGTTTACAGACCTCCCTACTCTGCTCTGGACCTTGTCACGTCCTTATCCCTTGATCTTATAACAGCAAAATGAGTTGGCGCTGGTGGTGGGGTCTCTCCTCCTAGGAGGAAACATTTTATGTGGAACCCTGATAAGCAAGACCTCAAGACAACTTTGTCTGCTTTCTGTTCCTGGGTTCATTCCCAGCCAAAGGCGAAGTCTAGCTTGTACTTTGCACTAAATTCCCACAACTTACTGCTCTGGCTTTTTTGGGAGTAATATATTCTCGATGGAAGACAGGTGTGTTTGTTCATTTTATAATTGCCCTTCAGAAAGGAGTTAACCATCCGGGATGCCTTTGGTCTTGTTTCATAACAACACTAGATGGAGCTCCTTCGTTTCAGTCTCTTCTGACTGTTGCCGGCAGCCTGGGCTCAGCAGTTTCTCAGAGCCCGGAGCTGGTGTCCTTGCTCTGCCAGCAGGACAAGGACATTGCCGTCTCCACCACCACCCAGGAATTAAACCGAGATATCTTTACCCTAGGGGAGGGCGGAGGGCTTTTTTCCCCTCAGTACAGCTAAGAGGCTTAAGGGGTCTTCTAGTCAGCTTCATTCTTCTGCTTCTAGGCAAGCGTGAGCGCTGCCTTTTCCTTAGAGACCAGAGGGAAACGGAATCCATCAACGCCCTCGTCAGCGACAACCTTGATTATATCCTTCTGAGTAGCAAATATCTCCCCCTAGCATACAAAGAAGGGCTCACAGCATGTGTTTTGTCCACTGAAAGATAACATGACATCATCAATGGGAAAAGGGAGGGAATTAGGAGAAAAGTGTAAATGATTGGTCGTAACCCACATATACTAGGGTGACTATGCTCTTGGCCAACCTAGACTTCCACCCCCACTGATGATTGTGAATTCCTGATGGGAACAGTCTCTGCTTCAGTGTTGTCTCTGCAAAGCAACCATCCATTCTCAAAGTACAGCATCCGTTGACCATCACATCCTCTGCTTTGTTTTCTCCTCTGTTTATGCATTCAGTTGTTTATTGTCTGTCCCTCCACTAGATTGTGAGCTCCCAGGGGCCTTGTCTATTTCATTCAAGGCATGGTCCTTATGCCCTAGGAGAGTGCTAGGCTTACATTGGATGCTCAATAAATGTCTGTGGAGGGGATGGTCCTATAAAATGATTCCAAGTTCTGTCTGAATCAGTTTTGTCTTTGGTCTTCTCTCATCTGTACATGCTGTCCCTGTTCGAGTTTGTCTGTTCATTTGTGGAACGCTAGCCTTTCCTTGAGTGCCCCACCCCCGCAAAAAAAAAAAATAAAACTCCCACAGGTTTCTTTAATGGGAAAACCTCCACTGAAAATTTGGGTAGGAAGAGAGAGCTATGTAGAAGTGACCAGAGAGTTTAACCCTGAACCTGAACATGTGCGTTTCCTGGACGTTAACAGTCTCACTCCCCCCCCATTGTCGAGAGCATCCCTAATGCCCCATCCTGTGGACCTTTCTGGCATCTCAGGATTCTGCTGTCACTTCTCTCTTGTCATCTCTCTTCCTTTTTTCAACTCTCTTCTTCATACTTTAATGCAGAGTAACTCGACTCAGTTCTTCTTCATTCCTACTCTCAAACTGAACTCTAAGCCCAGCTTTGCCCATCTAAAGTTCATCAATGTATTAGCCAAAGTAAAGATCCAGCTCCCCTGGCAAACCCAAAAGTTAGAGATAGAACAATGTTCTCTGATGTTAGCAACCCTCTTCTTCTGTACAACCTGTTTATCTGAGTCTGTTAGTTTACCTTTCTGTCTCCCTAAAAAGTTAGAATAAACGCTCAGTGTCCCTCCTATATTCCAACATTTTTACCCAGAATACAAATGATTTAAAAGATGACAGATAGAGAACTTGAAGAAGATAAATAACTACCCTAAAAGTCTGGAACCTGAAGCCTAGGTGTAGAAGTGGGAAGGAGTCGGGAAATTTTTCTTTACCTTGCCTTAATGATGGCCTCAGGGGTATGTGGGGTGTCTGTGTTTATCAGTTCTGGGTTTTTTATCTACAGGGGAAGGAGTTAAAAAGAGTCATCACTGTGATTCTTAAATTTCCACTTTTCCCTGTAAGCCTTTTATATGTGTTAAGTAAAGCTAGCTCCTTAAACCCTGGAATCTCGAGTCTTAAAACAATAGGGTTTATTTCTCATTCATGTCACAGTCCAAGGTAGATGGAATGGCCTTCCATGTGAACATTCAGAGGCCCAGACCCTTTCTACCTTGTAACTCCATTTCCTCTTCATCTTCTCAGCAGCTGGCAGGTAGGAAAGTGATCATGGATGAAATACATTTGCTTCTAACCACCTGGCCCTTTACAAAACTCTTCTGTTCTTCTTTTGCTGATGAGAACCAATCACATGGCCCATCCCTATGTATAGGGCAGGGAGGCTAGAAATGTAGTCCCAGGCTGGCCAGGAGGAGCATGAATTTTTGCTGGTCAGATAGCCATGTCCGTCACACCTCTGAAGGCAAATTTTCATCTGACGGTTAGTCTCATATAGTTGATTCTACCTCCTTCTAGCATTTTTTAAAGCCTGAGTCTTCTACTCTCAGTCCCTCATAAGTCCCCCAAGTGCTCTCCCTTGTCTCAGAATTATACCCCAGCTTAACACCTTTCTTCTTCTTGGAAAAGTTTATGTTTTTTACAGGGGGGTTTCTATACACTGACCTGTTCTTGACTTGAGTCTTTCTCTTATTGGCCAAGACTGTGGCTCTCTGTTTCTTACTCCACTTCAGGAAGACATTGTGACATTCTCAGAAGTCCTCAGGACTCAGACTATCCTGATTCCCCCTGCCCGGCCAGGGGCTACATTTCCTGGCCTCCCCACCCATATACCCACTAATAGAAATGGGCCAAGTGACTGGTTCTCACCAATAGAATGTGAGCAGAAGAGTTTTGCAAAGACTTAAGTGGTTAAGAAGCAGATGCACCTTCTCCATCGTCTCTTTCCCCATCTTCTAGCCACTGAGAGGAAGAAAAATCCAGTAGGTAGAAGGGACCTTTGGTCTGAATGATCACATGGCCCATACAATCTGCCTTGGGCTGGCTGCCCCACTTTCAGGAAGGTGGTCCTGCAGTAATGGTGTTGGATATATGAAAGCCTCTGACACCACCCCACTTCCCTTCTGACTTCTGCCCTCTCACCCAGCCACTGTCCTCTGTTTTTCTAAATTAACTACTATAGGCTTAAAGTATAAGCCTTTCAAAATAGCTTCTTTTTTTTTTCTCTTTTGGAGTTGAAGTTTCACTTCAACTGCTCAGTAGCACACTCCCAGCCAAGGCAGCTTTGACCTGCTGGGCTCAAGAGATCCTTCCACCTCAGCCTTCCAAGTAGCTGGAATTATAGACATGCACCACCAACACCTGGCTAATTTTTTGATTTTTTTGTAGATGATGTCTCGCCAAGTTGTCCAGGCTGTTCTCAAACCCCTGGGCTCAGGCAATCCTCTCGTCTTGGCCTCCCAAAGTGCTGGGATTATAGGCATGAGCCACCGCGCCCAGCCAAAATAGCTTCTTTAATAAAAGACTTGACATTTAAAAAGACTTCAAAACCCATAAAAGGAATTTGTCATATGGGGTTATAGGCACTGTGATAGGAAGAGAGAAATATCTTTGAAAAAGGTACCTGCCCATAGCCTTTTACATCTACAGTTATCAGTATCTATCATTTAATGACATTTATCACACACTGTACTAAGTATTACATACATGCCATCATTGAATTTTTTCCTACAAACTTATAAGATTGATTTAATATTTGTGTTCTCCAACCTTTGGGCATCTAAACTAGGGACTTTTCCTGGGAAATCTGCCAAGCTGTCTCCCTCGTTTCTCCTTACTTGGTTTAAAACATCTGCTTATTTTCCCCAAGCGTCAGAGTTGCATTCTTTTCTCTCCATCCCACTGAACTGTAAACTGCTATCTGAGAACGTCTCTGTCTGTCTGCCACCTACCTGCCTACCTATGTAGTTCTCTGCTCATGCTCAAAAAGATTTGAGGCAGCCTATGTCTTATACATATTTATAAACTCCCCAGAACTTAAGTGAGTGACTTTTCTGTAGAAGATGCTTAATAACCATATATTTGAATAATGAATGAACTCCAGTTTTCTAAGTCTTACATTCTAACTACTCTCGCAGTTCCTAGACCTAACTGGGTAACAGAATCAAGCAGGAGAATTTGTTACTATATCAAAATTTCTGAGGATGGATTTTAGAAATCTTTATTTTTAACGACCTCCCCAAGCGATTCTGAAGCAGCCAGCTTGTTCCCAGCCTGCAGACGGGCATTTGAAAACCAATCGACTGCTTTTTCTTTACCCCAGAATCCTATAATATCTCTTCTTCCCTCCACCATTCATGCTGCCCTAACCATTTTCTCTTAGCAACCTAAATCCTGTAACCAATTTGGTCTATCCTGAGGTTCTCACTATGAGACAAAGATGTGGCCCCAAAGCCTTTAGCAGATGGTAAGCTCTACTAGACATCAAAACTTTTTCCTACTAATCAGTCCCTACCTGGAAATAGGTGATGATTTCAACAACCCAAGTAAAAACCAGAGACCTATCCCTGGATGCATTTCACTATGTTGTTTATTTTACCCAGTGATAGACTCTCTCAAGTCCCCACACCGAGTTTTGCCTTTGTCTTCACATCTTCTTAGTATTTAGGAATCTCATATTCTCAGATGACCTGATTCTGCTGTTTTTTCCATGCTGACCCCACCTGCAACATACTCTTTTGGGGAGCTTTTTGTAAAGAGGCTTTTAAAGTAGAACAAGCAGATTCAAGAAAACTGCCATCTGGTTTCCACACTGCAGATGCCCACATGAGCCTTGAAAAATCTAGCTGGGGAGGAGGTGGAAGATCCTGTGGGCTGGCTGGTAAAGGAAGAAATGAGAAGGGGACTTTTTTTCCCTTAATGTTCCTGCAGTTGGACCTAATCACCATAATTTGAGAGAGAAAACTCATCGCTGTAAAGTAGAGTCTGGAACATCTAAAGAGTTAAGACAACCTTCTTTCTATATTCTATAGTTCAGAGAGACACATTGTATGGCCACCCTCATAGCTCCTCAGTAATGTCCAAGAATGGAGTTCTTATCTAATTATTCCCATTTTTTCTTCTTGTCTGTGCTTTCTGCCCAAACTCCTGATGTGAAAAATGGAACATGATTTTCTAGCTATATGTGTGCATGTATATGCCATGTTAATTACATATATTTATATGATTATTTTCTACATTCGCTAAAGATACAGAAGCCAGACTATAAAAAATATAGTTTGATTTTTAAAATTTCCAATTTTAGAGCTAAAAGAAATCCTAAAGATTATCTAATCCAATCAGCCCTTTTATCGGGGAGAAAATTGAAACCCAGAGAGGCAGAGTGACCTACCCAAGTACATACAGTTAGTTAGGACCAGATCCATGGTGGATCCAGCTTTCTCTTAAAGGAGAGAGATCTTTTTTCTGTTGTTGGGAGAGCTGTTGGCACAGCGTTTGCCTCAGTTGCAGAGAATATAGAGGCCCAGCCTTTTGGCCTAATGTGGAACACATTTTTGGCCCTTTTTATCTCCAGAGCTCCCTGTTGGGTTGGCTGAGACCATCAGGTGGTCTTAGCTTCTCCCTATGCTTTCCTCTCCATGCCCCAAATATTGATCCCAAGGGCACAACTGAATAAACTTTTTGCACACTAACCTCCATTCCACAGAGTGCCTCTCAGAGAACCCAACCTAAGATAAGGACCAAAATAAAATGGCGTTTCCTTGTTCCTGCTCAAATGTTTATGCTGGAAGTGTGTGTGTGTGTGTGTGTGTGTGTGTGGTGTGTGTGTGTGTGTGTTGTGTGTGTGTGTATGCATTTTTATGTGCATGTATACATATGTGTCTGCATGTCTGTCTCTCTGTTTCCTAAGAAATTTCCCATTTGGGGTATGGAGAGATATTTCCTAATTTTTTTCATTGAGCACTGCTAGACTTTTGCCTCGCTAACAAGATGGTGATCATCTGAGCTACATAAATAATGTGTCTTGCTTTGGCATGGCTTAGCTCAGCTTGTGCAAGATCAATGCTGACCTCACACCCTAGTACCAAAGAGGGACTCATTGAGAAAGTAAAGATCATAAGAAGAGAACTGTGAGAAGTCCTCTTCCTCTACTGACAGTGACCCGAGAAAACCAGTCTATGGTCATCTTCATTAAAAACAGAGTACTACTACACATCAGAAGAAATGCTACATCTCTTTTCTTCACTTCTACCTCCTTCATGGTTTTGAGGACCTTGCAAGCCCTCTGTGAGGCCAGCAGTAGGAAAGCAGCCACTCCTTTGTGCCATCTCAGCTGCCAGTGTCTCTCCTAGCTCCTAAGCTGCCCGCCTCTACCCCTTACCCCCAACAAGCTTGACCATGAGTTGAGGACATTTGCCCCCATGACCCACCAGCCAACCTGGTACGATTTCATTCTTTTTCACTGTGCTTTACCCATTTCACTGGGTGTCAATGACCAGTTGAATGACCTTGGATGACTTGCTTAAGTTCTCCAACACTCAGTGTCCTCATCTAGAAATGGGGATCATGGTACCCACCTTACAGGGTTGCTGTGAGGCTCAAGGAGGTCATATTGCAAGAGGTCTAGGCCCAAGGCTTTGTTCATAATGTCCAACTCCAGGAGCTCTTCCTTATTAGCAGGAAGTCTCCTGATCCAGTCTGTCTATGCTCTTTCGCTTTCTTTCTCAAACACTGTCCTATCCCCTCTGATACACTTCCTCTTAGCAAAGGAGGAATAACATCCATAATGCTTTCTCCATTTTTGTTAAATTCAGAAGAAATGACCAGGTTATATGAGCAACAGGGATCAAAACCTACATGTACAGTGCAGTACTTCAATTAGACCCAAACTTACCCCCAAATTCATCTATTGTTCTTGAAGGTATCCATATCAATTATCATGCATATGCAAACTAGCCATACTTTTTAAAATATTTGACATTTGAAATGGAATTCCAAATGTGTCACATTTTCTGCCACTTTGTGAATTACTTGGTTATTTTCTTTTTTCTTTTTTTTATATATCAATATTTTTTATTTTGATATTGTGGGTCTACAGTTAAGGATTAGGTATACAAATATGCTTCATTCAGGTACCCTTGTTGATAAGGGGTGTCTCTCCATCCCCAGACAGATATTGACTACCCTTAATACAACCTCCCTTCCCCCCCATAGTTTCCCACCACTGTCAGTCCGTTTTTTATAGTATTACAATGAATGTTCAAGGTCCGCTATATGAGTGAGAACATGTGATACTCAGATCTTTGTTTCTGTGAGAAGTCACTAAGTATTATTGACTCTAGTTCCATTCAGGTTACTGTGAAGTTCATGATTTTGTTCTTTTTTATGGCTGCATAGTATTCCATCATGTATATGTACCACATTTTTAAAATTTCTTGGTTATTTTCATCTCTCTCTACTCCTGCTGTTTATTTCCCATGAACCTTATGTTGTAAGTGTATTGACACACTGGCGTTGAAGGTGTTTTCATTTTAAGCTTTTCCTTCTTGAAGATTTCTCATCCCCTGTCTACTTTCTCTTAAGGATGAAAATATCAAAGTGATATATCTGATAAACAAATAGCATTGTTGAGTTATAGAAAAGACAGCTTGCTGCCTTTTTTTAAAATCTCCAGAGTTCCCTGTGGGATTGGTTGAATCTTTTTTTTTTTAATTTTTAATTTTAGAGATGTGGGGTACAATTCAGGGTTAGGTATACAAATATTCATTATGCAGCTACCCTTGTTGATGAGGTGTGCACCCACCCCTCCGCCCGGCAGTTGGGACCAGTTTATAGCTCTAGAAGTTACCCTGACCATTTTATAACTCTAGAAGGCTCTAAATCTGTTTTTCAATTGAAAATAATCAGGATAAAAAAGAAGAGAAAAATACTGAGGAATGAAAGTAAAGGAAGTTGTTATTTTAAAACTTTGGTATATTGGTTTGGATAAAATTTATAAAGCTGAAAGTTGATAAATATGGGAAATAAACACATATTATGAAGGATTTCCCTATGACCTTGGTAATGCCATCTGTCTTATAATACACATTTTAATACTGGGGCACTTTCATTTTTATTTTCAAGTTATTATATTTTATGTTGAGGAATTTATTTATCAATATCATAGTTACTTTGGACCAAATCCTGTCTCCAAGTTTCTAATAGGAACTTCACAGAATAAATAAATACAATGGTTTTGACAAAATTCACACAAGGTGAATATAGGACACCATTTTTCCTCCATTGTAGTGTTTCAGTGTGCTTGCCAATAAGAATTTGTGGAACATTTACTCTGGGTCTGCTCTAAGTACTTACACATATTAATTCAGTTACTTTTCACAAAACTCTTATGAGCTGGGTACTTCACTTTGCAGTGGTGGTATACTTTGTACTTTTCAGTTCTTCATTTGCAGTTGAAGAAACTGAGGTAAGGATGACTGTTATCTAAGAGGAAGCTATCTCTGCTTCGGGTTTCGGTTGCCATGACTTGGAACATGACCTTGAACCTGGTAGTTCTGGCCTTTCAGTTTCTCATCTGTAACATGGAGATACTCCATCGAATCATCTCAAAATTGATGATTAATTCCACTTCCTCTAAAATACCCTGTTTTGGGGCTTCTTTGTTTCCTTCCTAGAAAACTGAATCTCAGGGTTCCTAAAACGTTTTTTTAATAGAAAACAAAGAAGACTATTGTAATTAAGACCTCAGCATTCTCTGAGGGTATGAAATAGTGTTACCTGCAGAGTTTGCCTGCAGTGATGAATTTACATTTCAAGCAAAAAAGAATAAGAAATTGTGGTTAAGGGAGTCACTGTACTTCAAAAGAAAAAAATATTAGAAAACTTAGAAGAGGGAAGGATATGGGAAATATTTCAGTGATAGGTAAGTGAGGGATAAGGGAGGGGATTTGAACATCACAACATATTTTTCCTTTTAGAAGACCATCTGCCGAAATTCTGAGCATGGGAACAAAGTGGGATTTAAAGGATCTGGAATAAATGAAGTGAAAGAAATGCTGAGAAATCTTTAGACTGAGCAATTTCCAGACAAGCGAAGGGAAGTCATGTGACTTGTCCTTCTGCTTCAACCAAAGTATGTGAGTTCTTAGAGAGCAAACTGTGTTGAGGGCTTTCTGGCTGAAAGAGTGTGATTCAAAGATCACAGTAGGAGAGAGAGCATCACAACAAGGGGGTGACACCAGGAGTACAGGCATTTGGGCGCTTAAGAAACACGATAGAAGCAAAGAGTGTGGATTATATTCAACAGAATGAGAAAGAAGCATTTTAGATGAGTAAACTATAAGACATTAAAGCTCTTGAGATCTTATATGTCATTGACTTCTCCTGCTTCCTCTCACTGATGAAGACACTAAGACCCAGGAAAATAAGGGACTTTATAGAGATCAATGTTCTTGCAATCAATGTATTGAGGGTGAAAGGTTGCACGCATTTTGGAAACAAGATTGAAATTCAAAAATACACTCTTTTGCTCTCTTAAATATAGGACTAATACCAAGGAAAAAAAAAGTCTTACACTAAGTGGTAATTTGTGGACACTTCAGCAATCTGTTTTGAAGGTTATAGTATTCATTTATCATGTCTTCTAAAACTGCTGATATGCTTTTTTATGTAAGAAATTATGAATCAGCTGAATTAACAAATTTATCGTTATTGTTTTTATAGTATCTAACTTGGGGTAACACTAATAACAAAAGATGTTCTAAAACACAAGAATTAAAGCTATATATATATATCTGCCAGACCAACACAAACAACAATTACACAAGGAAATAGCAATTATACAAGGACTTGAGAAACTGAAGCAGAAAACCTATCCATGGCTATTTTTAGCAGTCGTAATTTTTAAATTTCATGTGTTGAAAGTAAAAAAGAATCCATCAGAATAGAAATTAAGATTAATCACTGAAAAGTAAAGAAAAAATGGTATGTGTTTTTAGTAACTTAAAGAATGTTTTAATCTAGCTGCCAGATCTATGGCCTACTGTCATTCTTCACGACTCATGTTTTCAAAAATGAGAAAATCTGCAAAGAGGAAAGGAGAAAAATGTTTGAAAGCATTTTTTGATGATTAGATTTCAAGCTGTAAGCCAGGCCTCAGAGCCTTTCTTATGTGGCCAGTACAGAGCCCATGACACGAGTCTAAGGGATGGAACTGTGGTGTCTTTCATTTTCTATCTTACATCATACTGTCACTAACATTTGGTTCCTGCATTTCTAAGAGCAGCCAGTTTCCATCCCTGCTTTTTGGCTCCAGATTCTTCATAAGAGCTCCTGAAATTATAAGCTCTAGGCACTGTAAGGAGGCCAGGAACAAAGGGCTTTGGAGCAGTAAATAGGACTTTTGCTTTGCTTTAGTTCATTACTGATGCTCTAACAAAATACTTGAGACCGAATAATTTATAAACAGAAATCTATTTCTCACAGCTTTGAGACAGGAAGTCCAAGAGCAGGGGACCAGCAGATTTGGTGTTTTGTGAGGACCCATTCACTGTTTCCAAGATGGCGCCTTGATGCTGCATTGTCTGGAGGGGATGAACACCATAACCTCTCAGAGCAGAAGGGATGGAAAGACAAAAAAAAATGGCTGAATTCTAGATGAAGAAGCCTCTTTTTATAAAGACCATCAATTCATTCTATTCACCAGGGGGAACAGACCTAATCACCTCCTAAAGGCCCCAATATGATCACTTTGGCGATTAAGTTTCTACATGAACTTTGGAGAGAACACAAACTTTCAAATGGTGGCAGTCATCTTTCCCTTTAATGGAAGAAAGAAACAGTTCATTGGCCTGTGGCATGCAGGGCCTGTGAGCAGCATCTGCCCCTATGGAGAGGAGAGGAGAAGAAGAGGTCGTGGCTGACATTCCTCTTTTCCTTGAAGCTGGCCACTCCACTGCCTTGGGATTCTCCCAGTCAGGCCAAGCGCTCTCAAGTACTGACCATGACCAGCTGAACAACCTGCTTCAGAAGGAGGTCTCTCCTAGTGGCTTGACAGACCCAAGGGGAATGAGAATCATAGGCTAGTGCTGTCGTTGGAATTTGAGCCATTTCAGAAAGTCAGATTCCTCTTGGCACTTACTCTTTTTGAGAGTGGCCTCAAGTGCCGTATCACCACATTTGTGGATGTCATGTGGCTCTTAGATCCATTCAGGCACAAGCTAGTCCTACAGTCAAGCTCCTCCTGTTTGAGAAGAGGATCCAGGCCGGGCATGGTGGCTCATACCTATAACCCAGTACTTTGGGAGGCTGAGGCAGGAGGCTTGCTTGAGTCCAGGAATTCAAGATCATTCTGGTTAACATAACAAGACCTCATAGCTACAAAAAATTAAAAAATTAGCCAAGTATGGTGGCACTTGCCTGTGGTCCCAACTACTTGGGAGGCTGAGGCAGGAGGGGACACTTAAGCCCAGGAACTGGAGGCTGCGGTGAGCCGTGATCATGTCACTGCACATCAGCCTGGGCAAGAAAGTGAGACTCTGACAAAAAAGAAAAAAAAAACGGGGTCCAGACACACTGAAGGGTAGTTTTGAGTTCCTCCTTTTTGAGCTTACTATGAATGTTAAAATTATTTGGGAACTGGCCTGGAAAATTTAGAACCAAGATTTTTAGTAAGGATTTCTCCCTCAAATTCATCTCTTCATCTCCACTGTCACTTCATGAAGCCACTAGTGTTTCTTCTCCAGATTACTGTGACTGCTCTTAATTGGTCTTATTGTCTCAATTCCTGCCCTTCCTTGGCACTTGAAGAATCTTCCTGAATCACATTCTGGTAGGCTGGGCATGGTGGCTTATGCCTGTAATCCCATTACTTTGGGAGGCTGAGGTGGGAGGATCACTTGAGACCAGGGGTTTGAGACCAGCCTGGACAACATAGTGAGACTCATCTCTAAAAAAAAAGAAAGAAAGAAAAGAAAAAGAAATTTAAAAAAATCTGGCTGTGACCTTCTCTCAGTCATAGCCCTGTAATCCCTCCCCCTGATTCTCTGCTGGGCATCAGAGCCCTCTAGATCACGGTCCCAACCTTTTTGGTATCAAGGACCAGTTTCATGGCAGACATGGATAGGAGGGAGTGAGGGAGGGGGTAGGAAGGATCATCAGGCATTAGATTCTCATAAGGAGCATGCAATCTAGATCCCTTACATGAGCAGTTCCCAGTAGGGTTCGTGCTCCCATGATAATCTAATGCCGCAACTGATCTGACAGAAAGCAGAGCTCTGTTGACCCTCCACTCACTTCTTGCTGTGCAGCTGGGTTCCTAGCAGGCCATGGACCAGTACCAGTCCACAGCCCGGGGGGATGGGGACTCCTGGTCTAGAATCTGGCCCTCCTGTCTGCCTTTCTCCTTGTCACCGCAGGCCAGCCTTTCCCCATTTGATTGGCTGGCACCCAGGGTGAGCTTGTTTTCAAATATCAGCTCCGATGTCACCTCCTATGGGATGACTTCTCTGACCCTCCCCCGGTCTGGATTGCTCGTCCCTTTGCAGTGGACTCAGCTGTACCCACGTCCATCGTCCTCATCAGAAAGTGAGCTCCTGGCAGCCAGAGTCTATGTCTCATTCTCGAGTTCCCAGAGCCTGCTCCAGGGGCTGGCCCAGGCCTTGACACATGCAAGAACTCACACCTTGTATGGGGAATGCATGAAGGTTGTCATTAACCCTGACACCCAGCGAGAAGAGCAGCCTGCCACTAGCAGTCAGATCTTGCTCTTTCTTCCATCTTTCTTTCTTTGCCGAGGTTGAAAATGCCAAGGATCCCTAGTCCTCCATGGCAGCCCAGAGGAGGGTGAGGAGAGGGACCTTTGTTCCCCCTCCAGATGGCTGGAGCTGGGATGGAGCCCAGCAGCTGTGTTTGGGTGGAAGGCGAGAGGGCAGATGGCCTGGTGTCTATCTGCACACAGCCTGAGAGGCCGCATCCCTGGTGCAAGGCACTCTCCTCGGTGAACTCCTCAGACCGTGCTGGGGTGGAGCAGATGCCAGGATGGCCACTGTACAGGCATTCACCGTTCAACACTGCCCTGTGTGATCCCGAGGCAACAGAAAGAGAATCCTTTATACATGAGACTCTCATGGTTCTGGTGGTGGCTTTTAACGTTTCCATTTAAACAAAGCCTTTTCTATATGAAAACTCTCTTAATTACTATCATTTAAAAATTGGTTTAACACAAGCAAGCTTCATTAGACTTCAATTTCGTTTTCTGCAAATTTTGGCAACCATTGAATTATTCACCCAACCAATGCTAGTGGTAGGGGGGTAGTTTGAAGAGGAGGAGGGGCTTCATCATTGCTTAAAATATTCAGCACCAGAACATGATACAACGACTAGTAATCTACTAGAACAGTAGTCACATGCTTAGACCCAGATGTGCCTATTGATGTCCTCCTATCATCAGGAAATATTTTTATTTTTTATTTAATGCGCAAGGACTCTTGGAAAACCAGTGTGAGAGTTGAGGGTAGCACTGTCACCACCTTGGTGACTGCTCCTCCTCTCTTGATCCGAAGTCAGTCAGTAAAGCACACAGTGTCATGCCTGTGCTCTGAGGATAGATGTGTGGCCTCCTTAAAATGCCAGTTTGTTAAGGATGTACCAATGAGACAGCCCCCTCCGAATCCATGATTCTTTGATCATTCATTTTGATCATCTTTTTCCTAATTAAACATTTGACCCATGACTTATAATTACCTTTTAGTTTCTGTACACAGTAAAACCGAGTCTTGGAGAAATGGAACATCAAGGTGCTGTCACATTGCATGTGTATAACCTATCCACCCCCCAAAATAATCTTGAACAACAATAAGGAATCAAAATCTACTGAGATGTAATGGGAACATCCCAGTGAGGAAAGTGGCATTGTCTTCTTTCCTCCCTTCACCCACAAAATACACACCCTCATTTACCAGGCAGAAGAAACTCGGTAAAGCTCCAGCAGCCAAATATCCATTATTCTTTAATCCATGTTCCATTTTTTAAAAAGTGTAGCTTGTTGCCATATTCATCTAATTTTACATAAACATGGTCTTTGAGGCTGAAGCAAATCTGACTGGTTTTCAATGTGAAAATAAAATATAAAAACTGTTCTTGGAGTTATTTCTAAACAGAACTTATCTCTAATCCTAATGTAGCAAAAGTGTATATGATGATCAGTATTTAATATGTTTGTTTTCATGTGGTAAATTTCAAAGCACAGTACAGCATGAAGCGGAACATCCCATTCCACACACAAATATCACATTTCTCTCCGGATCTTCTTGACATCCCTGTCATTGTGTGAGCAGCAAACTTTGCAGTGACCTGTTGGATTCTGTCTCCCTGATGTTGGTGGTATGCTCTAGGGGAAATGTCTTCCAGATAGGCGAGGAGGTGTAGCATCATCAGAGCATGGACAACTTCAAAGACGTTGCTGCCCTGGCTTGTGATTGTGTTTCCAAAGACTATCAATATACTAAAGCGATGTGAAAATAATAATGAAAATGAGATATTTTGTAGCAAACTTTGAGGGTAAATTAGGACTGTAATCCGTGAGTTACCGTGGGGTAAAGACTGCAGCCACCAGCATCATGAGCAAGCGAGTATTCTCAAGGCAAATGGGAAAAGGGTTAAGGTACCTGTAACAAAACAGAGTTGTGGCCAGAGGGCTCCCAGCGTTTCTTCTTGTGCCTGCCACCTTGGTGTCCCCTCCCCAAGGGTTCTCAGCTGCCAACTAGGCTTTAGCCTGAGCTGTCCCACATGGCAGCCTCACACCACAAGGCTACCAAAACAAAAATATAATCTAGGTAAAATTAAATAAGCTAAATCTTCAGCACCTCAGGCACAGTAGCCACATTTCAAGTGCTCAAGAGGTACATGCTTCTACCGGCTACTATATTGGACAGCACAGATAAAGAACACCTCCATCATCACAGAAAGTTCTCCTGGATGGCACTGCTTAAGACTAACTAGGCAATTCACTCCAACGGCAATTCAGGCTGGCTTGATTTTATGACTGAAACGACCCGTTGTTTGAATTTATTAGTCAGTTCAGTTGGAGTAACTCTGTGCTCAGGCAGCTGTTGAAGAGGTGACAGAAGTGATTTGTTCTAATAAAATGGTAATGGCAATAATAAAAGTATGAACAATAGTAATAGTTGACATTATGGAGCACTTGTGCCTAAGGCACTCTGTGCTAAGCATTTAACCTGTGTTATCTCATCACCTTCACAGCAACTCATTATGTTCCCAACCTAACAGGAGAGAAAATGAATAGCAGAGGTGAAGGTCTTTAGCAATCATCTATTCCAACTGTCTCAGTGGACAAAGCTCAGACTCTGGAGTCAGACTGCTTGAATTTGATTGAATGGCCTTGGGCAAATCTCACTGTCCCCCAGTTTCCTCATTGGTAAAATGGATAAAATAGTAAGTCCCTTCTTATAGATTGTTGTGAAGTTTCCATGTGAATAGCTCACGGAAAGTACTAAGAACCCAGTACGTGTTAACTGCTTTATTTGCTGCAGGTAAGGAAAACCCAGGGACATTAATGGCACATCCAAGGTCACACAGTCAATAAAAGCCCAGTCAGTATTCTTTCCACTCAATGAACTCCTCTTGCATAGAAGTCACATGGAGCCCTCTTTCATACCCCCTATCAGCTTTCACTAGCTTGGCCCCTTTATCTTCACCATTTGACAGCCAGCTGCTAATACCACGAGTGACTTCAGCACTTTTACATTGGCACCGTCTGCAGTAACTGTCCCATGCAAGCAGCCAATTTCCAGGGCTTTCTGGCTTGTTGACATGTGGAGAATAACCTAGATGATAGCCAAGGTCCTTGCCATTCCCAATGTTCTCAGATGATTTGAGCTCATAAAGGAAAGTCAGGTTGTCCTGTTAGGTAAAAAAGAATATACCTTTTAACAAGCTTCCAGGAGATGCTAGCTCAAGGTATACACTCTGAATGTCAAGGATCTACCCAAGTTGTCTGGATCTTAAGATTTTTTTTTTTTTTTTTGGCAGGAGGGAATAGCTGGGGAAAAAATTAAAAAGACAAAAAAAGATTAGTTCACTAGTCTATCCCTATCCACAGGCCATGTACACAGTACCTTTTATCAATATGGCATAAATAAGCCCTGGGGGGGCTTCCATTACCTGCATGTGGGTGTGTTAAAGAGGTCCTGCCCAGCACTTTGGAAGGTGGAGGTGAGAGGATTGCCTGAGCCCAGGGGCTCAAGACCAGCCTGGGCAACTTGGTGAGGCCTCGTCTCTACAATAAATAAAAAAATTAGCTGGGCATGGTAGTGCCTGCCTGTAGTTCCAGCTACTTGGAAGGCTGAGGCGGAAGGATTGCCGGAGCCCAGACGGTGGATGCTGAGGTGGCCATGAGCATGTCAATTCACTCCAGCCTGGGCGACGGAGTGAGACTCCAACTCAAAAAAAAAAAAAGTAGTCCTGGTGTCAGGCCCTGCTTGAGCTATGCTTTTCGGTTTATCCTGTGCTGATTCACAGTGCTCACACTAGAATGTTTGATTTTCTTAAGTAGATATTAACTCATTGAGAGTTCATGTGTGCTACTATCTGGAAATCTGTGATCTGTGTGCTATTTTATCTGGAAATCTGAAAGAAGAAGAGGACCAGGCGCTGTGGCTCATGCCTGTAATTCCAGCACTTAAGGAGGTTGATGCAAGAGGATTGCTTGAGCCCAAGAGTTCAAGACCAGCATGGGCAACATAGTGAGACCTTGTCTCTATAAAAAAGACAGAAGAGGAAAATTCTCTTTAACCTCAGCACCAAGAACGACTGGGCAAATCCTGAGCAGCTGACTGGTTTTTATTTAATGGGCACTGAATATGTAATTCATAGAATTTTCCCCTTCTCATTGGCTGCTAGGAAGCGCAGAGACAAATTTATGATCTGTTTCTAGCAATATGACATTGATTTGGTACACACACCCTACCTCTGGTGGCTTTTTTTCATAGTTTTCCTACCCTTATTACAATTCTTCAATTCTTTTCAGCACTATACAGGATATAGGATATATATTATAGAGATAATCTCTGGTGTCATTTCAGGACCTGGAAAAATCCCTGGGCATCCTAGTCTATTCTGTTTTATCCAAAAGACTTATGTCTCCTCATGTCTTAATTGGACAAAAAACATACATTGTGGGCATGATGGATGCTGTTTTTATACCCTATGGTATGATGAAGAGTTGCACAGAGCACTCTGTGCTACAGAAGAGGAATTAGACAAAGAGAAGGCACTTGTCATGAAAAGGGAGAGAAAGAGAGACAAAGAGAGAGAGAAAGAAATTCAAAATATAAAAGGAAGGTGGGGTACAGTGGCTCACACCTGTAATCCTAGCACATTGGGAGGCCAAGGGAGGAGGATTGTTTGAGCCTAGGAGTTCGAGACCAGCCTAGGCAAAATAGCGAGACCTCGTCTCCACAGAAAATTTAAAAATTAGCTGGCCGTCATGGCACACGCCTGTAGTCCCAGCTACTTGGGAAGCTAAGGTGGGAGGATTGCCTGAGCCCAGGAGGTTGAGGCTGCGGTGAGCTGTGAAAAAAAAGAGAGATCTAGAAAATATAAAAGGAAAGAAGTAGAACTGAGGGGGTTGGCTTGGAGACACTGGAGATAAATTTGCCTGTATGACTGCTTTTCCCAAGCCAATCTTGAGCATTCATCAGCCCCATCTGGCACAGGTACCCAGGCAGGCCTTCTGCAATGCGGTGTTAGAATCTGCTTTAAGTGTGGCACAGCAGTGATTCTTAGATTGTTATGTTCATACAGATCACTGGGATTCTTATTAAAATGACTGATTCAGTAGATCTGGGATGGGGCCTAAGATTCCACATTTATAACAAGCTTCCAGGGGATGCTGATCCACGGTCTACACTCTGAACGTCTGAATGTCAAAGATCTATAGGTGTAACATGGCAGCAGTTGGCAACTGGGGATCTCTGGGCTCAGAATCTTCTGGGCCCATGCCATCTCTCCCAGTCTTGCTAGCGCAGATCTCTGGGGCTTAAACTCAGCATTGCTTGGGTTTCCATACATTGCTGATCATAATGTGAAAATGTGCAGTCACTTTGAAAAACAGTCTGAGCCGGGCTTGGTGGCTCAGCCTGTAATCCCGTGCCTTTGGGAGGCTGAGGTGAGTAGATTGCCTGAGCCCGCGGGTTCGAGACCCCCCTGGGCAACTTGGTGAGACCTCATCTCTACAATAAATCAAAATGAGCCAGGCATGGTAGCGCATACCTGTAGTTCCAGCTACTTGGAAGGCTGAGGCGGAAGGATCGCTGGAGCCCAGCAGGTCGAGGCTGCGGTGGCTGGAAGCAGCCACTGCACTCCAGTCTGGGTGACAAGAGTGAGACTCCAACTCAAAAACAAAAAAACAACAACAGTCTGGCCGTTACTCCGAATGTTAAACGTAGATTTACCATATGACCCAGCAATTCTACTCCTAGGTATATACCCAAGAGGAATGAAAACATTCATTCACATATAAATCTGTATACAAATGCTTATAGCTAATTCACAACATCAAAAAAGTGAGAATAGCCCAACTGTTCACCAACTGATAAATGGATGGGAAAGTAGAATATCCATATACGTGACTATTATTCTGCAATAAAAAGAAATGAATTACTGATACATGCCACACCATGGCTGAATCCCGAAAATATTATATGCTAAGTGAAAGAAGCCAGTTCCAAAAGTTTATGTCCTGTAGGATTCCATTTATATAAAATAATCAGAATAAGCAAATCCATGGAGATAGGATGTAGATTAATGTTTGCCAGGGGCTGGAGAAGGGGAAATGGGGAGTGACGGCTAATGGGTATCGGGTTTCTTTTGGGGATGATGAGATTGTTCTAAATTTAGATTGTAACAATGGTTGCACAACCCCATGAATATATTAAAAGCCACTGAATTGTGCACTTTAAATGGGTGAATTTTATGATATGTGAATTACATCTCAAAGCTGGCAAAACCCTCATGGAGTAGAGGAACGGGAAGGATGTCTTGAGAAAGCCCTCCTTCCACCTCCCTCCATCAAAGTGGTCATTCTCCATCCTACTTGGGAGTTCAGGCTTCCCCGTCTTCCTGCTGGAAAACCTTATACTTCATCTTCATGATGTACTCTCTCAGGTCTTGGTACTATCTTTATATTTAAAGCAATCTACCCCAGATTTTTTGAGAGTGCTAAGCTATTGGGCTTTTAAAAATAGGTCGTGAAACCTCAGAAAAATTTCAAAACCAAATCTGATTAAATGAGCATTCCATCTTATGTTGAGAGAGAAGTGCACCATTAGTAGTGTCCATAGTGTTGGAACAACAAACCTGCCAGATTTGAGTTTAAAGACAATGTTACGGGTCAATGAACTTTTCCTGTTTTGCTTATAATGCTTCAATTCTCACTTAACTTCCATGGACTTCTGCAAAGCCAAACCAGTAATAGGATTATTCAAACTTAGCTTTTAGAAGAATAATGATTTTCTTTCATTTAATAAATATGGGCACTTACCCCTGTGTATCTGGTCTTAAGGAGCTAATGCTATTGTTTACTGCCAAATATGATTTGGAAATCTGTTTCAGGTCTAATGGATATCAATATCATTAACCTAAAGATGAATTTTCTGTCACAAGTAGAAATTTTAAAATGTAAATACAATTAGTAACTTGTGACTTCCATTAAATTGATCTAACACGATATGAAAAATCCTCAGCTGATGGGTTTGTTTTGGCAATGCTGGCTCTGCGTTTGGGTGGAGAAGCTGGTTCCTCATGGGTGTGATTGACAGCTGGACACGGTGCCCTCCCTGACCTTCTGCTCAGCCTTTCTTAAAATAGTCTTCATCGACTATGAGTGAAGTTACACGGTTAGAGCTTTAGTAATTTTACTGGCTTAGCTATTGCTTTGTTTATCTTTTTTTTCGTTGCAAACTCCCTTGGAAGGAGATGAATATTTAGCACTTTTGAATCATCAACACCTTGGCTAACCAGATTCCTTGAGTTTGTCTATCAGACCTCTTTTGTCTCCTTGAGCAGCACTCAGCAAAAAGAAGAATCAGAGGCCTGACACGTCCCCCAGGGTCATCAGTTATTTAGTTTGGAGCCTTATGTCTTTATTTACAAAAAAGAGAATAATGGTTGTGGCGACATCTGCCCTGCCAGCTCCCAGGTGGGATCACAGGTCAGGGTGACTGTGAATGTGAAAGGTCTTTGTACACCAGAACGAGCCTTTGCAAACACACAGCCCACACAGCATTTGCTGAGCCTCCCGATGTGCCGGGCCCTGTTTAGGGACCAAAATAGATCATTTTACCAAAACCGCACATAGACCCAGAAGGTCCTATTTTCTACGTACTTCCTGTAGAAAACACTACATGGGTCTTTTTAGGATTTCTTCCCCCACCCTCTTTTTAGGAAAATTTTCAAACGTACATAAATGTTGAAAAAAATTCACAGTGAGCCCAAATATACCCATCACCTGGATCTTACAGTTAACATTTGACTATATTTGCTTAATCTCCAACTCCTCAGGATTTTTAAAAAATCAGTTGTCTTTTTACCTTACATGCTACTTATTAAGATAATTTATCTGACAATCAACACTTATGTATAAAGGGGAAACCAAGTAAGTCTTATTTTTTAGCATCTCACTTGGGCCTAGTCTGTCTAATAAGAATCTCAACTGCCAACTCTTCTCCCCCCTTCCAAAAAAATTGTAGCGTTTCATATTTAGGTAAGAACACAAAGGAAGGGAACATGAGAATTGCTTTTGTTTTTGTTGCATCATTGACATTCACAGAGAGGATGGATGTAATTTTTTTTCAAAAGAAAGAGAAGAAAAAGAGAAAGACTTGTCTATTAGTAACAGCCCTAAAATAAAATAAAAACAAACAAAGCTTACCAAAAATGTTTAAACAGCTCTGAATGTTGGTTTAAGTTGTATGCCCTACACCTGAAGACATGCACATGGAAGACCTGCACATAGCAGTTTTTTAAAATAAAAATCTGTTTCCTCAAAATTAAGATAACCCAAATGTCCACCAATAGGAGAATAGGTAAACAAATTCTGGCCTGTTTATACAATGGAATACTACACAGTAATGAAAAGTACATAGAATGGCATATGTGAATCTAACAAACATTAAGCTTAGCAAAAGAATCCAGATACAATAGAGTATACTCAATGATGCCTTTTGTATGAAAGTCAAGAAGAGAAAAAAATGGTATACTTTATTTTATAGCAATTACTCTCAAGTGCACACAAAAAGTGTGCTTATATAATACAGAAAGATAAAACAATCTCTGTTCCTTAAATAAAGGCATAATCAAAAGGATCAGTTATGCTAACCATTCTGAACGCCATGCCTTAGAATTTAATAACTATTTAATTGAGAAGACTGAACAGGAGCATCGCGTTCTTGGAAATTCAAAAAAAGCCACACACACACACACACACACACACACACACACACACACACACACACACAAAAGCTGTCAGCAAAGCATGACTTATCAGAGGCCTGTGGTGGAACAATATTTTGAGATATTAACCACTGGGCCTTCCACCCGGCCCCAGGTTTTTCTATGGCTCTTTCTCCCACTCAGGCTTGGAGGGAGTTCAGTGCACTTGGCCTCAGGGTAGGAACGACACAGCAGAGAGGGAGAGAAGCCTTTTTGGTTTTAAATACCTCAACCACAGTAGGGTCCAGAAAGAGTTCTGAGGCATGGAACAAAAGATTTAGAAGAATACATGATGACTCAGAGCCAGTTTTTCCCACCCTCACAATTAGGGTTTTACATTCCTAGGATCGATGGGAGAAAAAGATTGGAAGAAAGTATAAAAGGCCTGCCCCTGAAAAAATCCCCTGGGGTTAGAGGGGGAAAGAATGATAGAAACCCACACAGGTCTAAGGGATCCAAGTGCAAAGGGAGTCTACCCTTGCTTTCCAAGTAGAACCTGAAGGGTGATAAGCCTCCTCAGTGTATTCTGTACTTGGCAGGCAGCAAGAGCAACACATAAAGATGGTTATGTGGGGTGTTGGGCTGATGGGCCTAAAGCAGCCTCATCAAATTCCCCAGCATAGCGGGGCGTGTACCAAAAAGTGGATCCAAACATTGACTGAGAGGAGCAAAAACACCCACACTTGGAGAGGCCCAGAGGTCAGAAATGGGGATGATAGCAGCACACCTGTGGGCCATGAGGAGAGGAAATGCTGTGCCTTAGCAGATGCCAGCCTCATAGATGGTTACCAAGAGCCATATGTCCTTTCCCAAAACTGTGACATGACACAAGCCTTCTGGAACTTAGAGAGAAAGAAGAACTCTGAATTGATGGAAATTAAGTTTCTACCACCAGGCAGGATGACGGCTAAAATATTAATATAGTTGATAAAGAAAAACAAAGGAAACTGTGTTCCTTGCACAACTGGGCATGTGTCCTGAGGTTTATACACCTTAACGCATTTCTAGATGGCAAACGTTTGAGTTGCAGGCACTCTAATTCTCTGTCTGCCATTTTAACATAAGAAGCGCAACAAGGCTATATGGAGACTCTGGGTTTCTCTGTGCAAAACACGTTACTATTTCTAGTGACAAGGCACTATGAAGCAGCAGAAGAATGGGGGAGGTGGCCTCATTCACTTTTAGGATATATGGCAACAAAAATATTATAAATGTATGAGCATTTTCAGATTTAACCTCCCGAGCTCATTAAGGTGGATTCTGTCTTTGCCTGTTCAACATTAACCATTCTAGTACCCCTTGAGAGAATTCTGCCTTTTCCAGAGACTGTTCTATAGCAGAATTAAAAGGCCAAGGGGATAGGCAGACGAAGAAGCAAGGAGATCCACTGTAGTCCTGGAAAAGGAGAGGAAGGATTTTCAGGTGAGCAAGGTATGAATAAAGTGGATAGAGATGAAAAGGTAGCTTTAGAAATCATTGCTATAAATAGTTCCAAGATCAGGTTTTGGCTAATGGCTTTCAGAATTGCAGACGAAGGAATGATGCTACCCTCACCTTCAGAGGCATCCCAGGTTCCGGAGCTCTGTTCCAACCAAGGCTTCCTGTGGAGTGAGGTGTGAGTGGCAATGGAGTGGGGACAGGTGTGCAAGGTTTCATATCTTTTTTTAATTTTTATTTTAAAGATGTAGGGTATAATTCAGGATTAGGTATACAAATGATCATTGTACAGGTAAAGTTTGGGCAATGTTTCATATCTTTAAGGAAAGGACGATTCCAAGGTCAGATGTAATACTTCTGACATTGTCTCCTGTTGCAGTTCTCGGTGTTCATGAGTTTATCCCTGTGTGTGTGTTTCACACATTGTGCTCAGAAACATCTTTTTTTGGTGTTTATTATAATGGTACTAGGGACACTAGTAGAGGATTATAACTGTTCTCTTTCTATAATGTGGAGTGATGTCTATATAAATTACAGAATGGGGTAATCGATGTGTCCTCACAGTCAAACATTTGACATTTGCAAAAAAAGAAAAGAAAGAAGGAAAGAAAGAGAAAGAAGGAAAGAGAGAGAGAGAGAGAGAGAGAGAGAGAGAGAGAGAGAGAGAGAGAGAGAAAGAAAGAAAGAAAGAAAGAAAGAAAGAAAGAAAGAAAGAAAGAAAGAAAGAAAAGAAAGAACGAAAAAATCATTGCTATAGACTAGGCATGCCCCTTACTGTGTTTGAGTGGTGAAAACTTCAGATACTTTGCTGTCTTTTAGATGCCTGGAACGATACCACTGCTGGCTGTAGTTTCAATAGGATCACAGTGACTTGGTAGTTGAGGTTCTTAATAGTAAGCAACAGCATGTTATCCACTATAGTGAATTTAGTCTCCAGTGACTTTGAGGTGTCATTCATTAAAAGGATATTGGGTAGCCCATAGAAATGGCAGGAAAGCTGAAGAACTGGGTTTGGGACTATCTATATCCAGAGTAATCTTAAAACCTAACCACAGGCTTTCTCTGGCAAGGATGCCGCCAGTACTGGCACTCGCCCCAGGGACGTCACAAGCTGATCACAGGGTTTCTCTCTGTTCTGCTTCTTTCCTTCATAAATTTTATTTTTTAGAGTAGTTTTAAGTTCAGAGCAAAATTGAATAGGAGGTACAGAGATTTCCCATACTTCCCCTGCCCTGAACATGCATAGCCTTCCCAATTATAAATACCCCCCACCAGAGTGGTACATTTGTTACAGTTGATTAACCTACATTAACACATCATTATTATCCAGAATCTAGTTTACAGAATTCACTCTTGGTGTAGTACATTCCATGGGTTTGTACAAACATTTAATGACATCCACCCACCATTATAGTATACAGAATAGTTTCACTGCCCTAAATATTTTCTGTGTGCTACATATTCATCTCTCTCCTCCTAACCATTAGCCACCACTGATCATTTTCTCTCCATAGTTTTGCCTTTCTCAGAGTGTCATATAGTTGGAATCACATAATGTGTAAACTTTTCAGATTGACTTCGTCCACTTGGTAATATGCACGTAAGTTTCCGCCATGTTTTTGTCACAGCATGATAGCACATATTCTTTTAGCACTGAATAATATTCCATCGGTTGTATGTACCACAGTTTATTTATCCTTTCACATGCTAAAGGACATCCTGGTTGCTTCCAATTTTTGGCAATTATGAAAAGAGCTGCTATAAACATCCATGTGTAGGTTTTTGGGTGGATATAATTTTTCAACTCTTTTGGGTAAATACCAAGCAGCATGATTGCTAGATCATATGGTAAGTTTGTTTAGTTTTTATAAGAAACTGCCAAACTGTTTTCCAAAGTGACTGTGCTATTTTGCATTTCAAACAGCAATGAATGAGAGTTCCTGTGGCTCCCCATCTTTGCCAGCATTTGGTGTTGTCTTTTGTCTGGATTTTAGCCATTCTTTTTTTTTTTTTTGAGTTGGAGTCTTACTCTGTCGCCCAGACTAGAGTGCAGTGGCTGCTCCCGGCCACCGCAGCCTCGACCTGCTGGGCTCCGGTGATACTTCCGCCTCAGCCTTCCAAGTAGCCGGAATTACAGGCGTGTTCTACCACGCCTGGCTGATTTTTTGATTTACTGTAGAGATGAGGTCTCACTGCCCAGGCGGGTCTCGAACCCGCTGGCTCAGGCAATCCACTCACCTCAGCCTCCCAAAGGCGTGGGATTACAGGCTGAGCCACTGAGCCCGGCTGATTTTAGCCATTCTAAGAGGTGTGTAGTGCTCTTATTGTTGTTTCCATTTGCATTTCTCTGATGACACATGATGTGGAGGATCTTTTTACATGATTATTTGTCATCTGTATAACTTCTTTGGCCCATTTAAAAAATTGGGTTGTTTGAGTTCTTAAGCATTCTTTTATGTTTTGGATAATGGTCATTTATCTTACGTCTTTTGCAAATGTTTTCTCCCAGTCTGTGGCTTGTTCACTTTCTTGAATTGTCTTTCACAGAGCAAAAGTTTTTCATTTTAATGACATTCAGCTTATCAAAAGAATGTTATTTGCCTTTGGTGTGGCAAATAAAAGATCATCGCCAAATCCAAATTTATCTAATTTTCACCTATGTTATTTTCCAGGAGTTTTATAGCTTTGCATTTTACATTTAGGTGTATGATCCATTTTGAGTTAATTTTTATTTATTAAGAGTGTAAGGTTTGCATCTAGATACATTTTTTGCACGTGGTATCTGTTGTTCCAGCACCATTTGTTGAAGAGATTATCTTTTCTCCATTGTATTGCCTTGGCTCCTTTGTCAAAGATCAATTGGCTACATTTATGAGAATCTGTCTCTGAGCTCACCATTCTGTTCCATTGATCTGTTCTGTCCACCATTTTGCTAACACCACACTGACTTAATTACTTTAACTTTATAGTAAGCGTTGAAGTCAAACGGTGTCAGTTCTCTGACTTTGTTCTTTCTCTTCATACTGAATTGACTGTTTTGATCTTTTGCTTCTCCATATAAACTTTAGAATCACTTTGTCAATATATACAAAATAACTTGCTGGAATTTTGATTTGGATTGTGCTGAATCTGTAGATAAAGTTGGGAAGAACTGTCAACATCTTTACAATATTGAGTTTTGCTATCTATGAACATAAAATATTTCTGCATTTATTTAGTCTTCCTTGATTTCTTTCGTCAGAGTTTTGCAGCATTCCTCGTATAAATCTTATACATATTTTTAGGTTTATGCTTAAGTATTTCATTTTTGAGAGTGCTAATGTAAATGGTAGTGTGTTTTTAGTTTCAAATTCCACTTGTTAATTGCTAGTATATATTAAAAATGGCTGACTTTTGCATATTACCTTTGTATTTCACAAAACTGCTATAACTGCTTTTTAGTACCAGGAGATGTTTTTGTTGACTCTGTAAACTAAGACAGTCTTTTTTTTCCTACCCAATCTTTATGCCTTTTTTTCTCTTTTTTTTTTAAACTTTTACATTTTTAATTTTAAAATTGTGGGGTACAATTCAGGGTTAGGTATACAAATATTCATTATGCAGTTACCCTTATTGATGAGTGTGCCCCCCAACTTCCCCAGGCATATTCACACTACTGTCAATCCCACCTCCCCACTCCCTTGCCCCCACTCCCTGACAGTTTCCAGCTATTGTCAATCCTTTTCTTACAGTATTACAATAGTTGTTCAAGGTCCACTTATGAGTGAGAGCATGTGATACTCAGTTCTTTGTTTCTGTGAAAGATCATTCAGTATTATAGACTCTAAGTCCATCTAGGTTGCTGCGAAGTTCATGATTTTGTTCTTCTTTATGACTGCATAATATTCCATTGTGTATATATAAATGAAAACTTTGTGCCTTTTTTTCCCTAATCTTTTTGTATTAGCTAGGACTTCCAGTATGATGTTGAAAAGCAAAGGTGAGAAGCGATATCCTTGCTTTGTTCCTGATCTTACCAGGAAAGCTTTGTTTCCATAATTAAATATAACATCTGCTCTAGGTTTTTGTAGATAGTCTATATAAAGTTGAGGAGGCCAGGCTTGGTGGCTCAGCCTGTAATCCCAGCACTTTGGGAGGCTGAGGCGAGTGAATTGCCTGAGCCCGTGGGTTTGAGACCAGCCCGGCAACTTGGCGAGACCTCATTTCTACAATAAATAAAAAATTAGCTGGGCATGGTAGCGTGCACCTGTAGTTATGGCTACTTGGAAGGCTGAGGTGGAAGGATCACTGGAGCCCAGCAGGTTGAAGCTGGGGTGGCTGTGAGTGTGCCACTGCACTCCAGCCTGGGTGAGAGAGTGAGACTCCAACTCAATAATAATAATAATAATAATAATAAAGTTGAGGAAGTTCTCCTGTATCCCAGTTTACTAAAAGTTCTTATCATCAACGGGATTTTGTCAAATGCTTTTTCTGCATCTATTGATATGATCATGCAATTTTTCTTTAGTCTGTTGATACAATTCATTACATTAATTGAATGTTGAACCATTCTTTCATACCTGGAAAAAAGTACCACATGGTTGTGGTATACAATTCTTTTTGTGCGTTAGTGGATTATATTTGCTAATATTTTGTTGAGAATTTTTGGTCATGAGAGATACTGGTCTGTAGTTTTCTTGTGATAGCTTTGTCTGATTTTGGTGTTAGAATAATGCTGGCCTTATAGAATAAGTTAGGAAGAATTCCTTCTGCTTTTATCTTCTGGGGGGGAAAAAACTATAGATAATCAGCATAACTTTTTCTTTAAGTTTTTGGTAGAATTCACCGGTCAACCCATTTGGACCTGTTGCTTTCCATTTTGGAAGACTATAAAGTATTGATTCAAGTTTTTAAATATATAGTCCTATTCAGATTGTTTATTACTTCCTGTGTGTATTTTGACAGATTGTGGATATCACAATCAGTGAGTTGGTTCATTTCATCTAGGTTATCAAATTTGTGGGCATAGAGTTGTTCATAGTATTCACATCTTATCCTTTTAATATCCATGGGAACTGTAGTGATGCCCCTTCTTTCATTTTTGGGATTGGTAATTTGTGTCCTCTCTTCTTAGTTAACTTGCCTAGAGGCTTCTCAATTTTATTGATCTTTCCAAACAACAAGCTTTTGTTTCATTGACTTTTTTTCTAGTGATTTCCTGTTTTCAGTTCAATTGATTTTTGCCTCATTTTTGTTATTTCTTTTCTTTTGTTTATTTTGATTTACACTACTCTTCTATTTCTAGTTTTGAAAGGTAGAAGCCTAGATTATTGATTATTGATCATTCTTTTTTCTAATATATATGTTCGATGTTATAAATTTTCGTCTACATTCTACTTTTGCTGCATCCCACAAATTTTAATAAATTGAGTTTTCATTTTAATTTAGTTCAGAAGATTTTAAATTTGTTGTAATTTCTTCTGTGACTTATGCATTATTTAGAAGTATGTTGTTTAATCTTTAAGTATTTTGAAATTTTCAAATATCTTTCTGTTATAGATTTATAACTTAATTCCATTGTGGTCTGATTGTATGATTTATTTTCTTTTAAAATTGTTAAAGTGTTTTATGTCCCCAAATATGGTCTCTCTTACTAAATGTTCCACGTGAGCTTGAAAAGTATGTGTATTTTGCTGTTGTTGGTTGAAGTAATCTCCAAAAGTCCATTATATCCATTTGATTGATGGTGTTGTTGAGTTCAACTACGTCCTTACTGATTTTCTGTCCATTTTCTTTTCAGATTGTTCATTGTTAGTGCATAAAAATGCAATTGACTTTTGCACGTTGACTTTGTGTCTTGCTACTGTGATGAAATTGCTGAATTCACTTATTCTAATAGGGTTTTTGGAGGATTCTCTTTTTTTTTGTCTTTGGGATTTTCTACATAATCTATGAACAGAGATACTTTTCTTCTTACTTTCCAATTTGGATGTCTTTTATTTCTTTTTCTTTCCTAGTTACTCTTGCTAGAACTTCCAGTACTCTGTTGAGTAGATGTAATAAAAATGGGTATACTTTTTTTGTTCCTGACGTTAGAAGAGAAGTTTTCCATCTTTCATCATCATATTCATTGTCAATTTTTTAATATATGTCTTTTATTATTGTTAAGGTATTTTTTCCTCCTATTCATAGTTTGTTGAAAGGTTTTATTATGAAAGGTTGCTAAATTTTGTAGGGTGCTTTTTTGCATCAATCAAGCTAATCATATTTTAACCTTCATTTTGCTAATGTAGTATACTACATTCCCCTGAAAGTCACTTCAGTCAAGGGGTGAGGGACTTGCAGCAATCAGAGGAAATGCAACAACAATGTCTGCCTCCTCTATAGCTACACATCTGAGATCAGAAGAGCATAGATCCCCAATATTGAAGGACAGGGTCCTTTTTGCCCAAGTTGGCTCTTGCAAGCTGTGTGCAGGCTGCTGTCACAGAGCTGAGGATTGGGCAATGGGTAGATGCTAGTGCTAAGAACTGTGATTGAAATTTTAACCACAATTTACCCTAGCCTTCCTTTTGAAGTTTTAAGCCTTCAATAGATTCCAGAGCTCTCAAACCATTGTATCAAACAGACTGTGCCAGTACAGTCAGTGTTTAGGTGGATAACATATTCATGGTGCTTTCTACACTCCTATTTTGCCAGAATTTTTCTTTACAGTTCTATCCATTTTTCCTCACATATTTTAATGCCCTGTTGTTAGGTGCACATTAAGGGTTGCTATGTCTTCTTGGACACTTTACCGTTATATAATGCCTCTCTTTAGCTCACATAACTTTCCTTGCTCTGTCCAAAATTAATATAGCTATTCCTGCTTTCTTTTGATTAGTGTTAGCATGGTATATCTTTCTTCATCTCTTTACTTTTAATCTACAGGTGTCTTTATACTTAAAGTGGGTTTTTTTACAGACAACGTATAGTTGGTTCTTGTGTTTTTATCCACTCTGATGACCTTTGTCTTTTAATTGCTGCTTGGTTGTGTTCTCCCATCCCCAAATCCAAAAGCTGAAACCTTAAAACTCAATGGTAATAGTATTGGGGGGGGGCCTCTGATTAGGTCATGAAGGTGGAGCCCTAATGAATGGAATAGTGCTCATAAATGGGACCCCAGAGACACATATCTCTCTCTCCGTGTCCCTCTCTCTCTCTCCCTCTCTCTTCCCCCTCCCCATCCACCCCCATCATGTAAGGATAAAACAGAAAGTTGATAGGCTACAACCTGAAAGGGAACCCTCACTAGGACCCAACCATGTTGGAACCCTGATCTTATAACTGTAAGAAATAAATTTCTGTTGTTTATAAGTCACTCAGTGTATAGTAATTTGTTGTGCAGCCCAAACTGTCTAAGAAAGTGCATTTAGACCAATGATGTTTACAGTTATTATTGATAGTTATTGAAATAGTTGGATTAATATCAGACATATTTGTGACTGTTTCCTATGTGTTGTCCTTGTTTTTTGTTCCTGTTTGTATCTTTCACACTTTTCCTGCCTTTTGTGGTTTCAATTGAGCATTTTCCCTCTTTTATTAGCTTATTAGTTACGCTTTTTTAAAAAAACGTTTTTTAATGGCTACCCTAGAGTTTGCAGTAGACACTTATAACTTATCCAAGTCCACTTTCAAGTGACACTATACTGCTTCATGGGTTATGCAAGTACCTTATATAAGAAAATATTTGTAATTCTTCCTTTTATCCTTTTTATCATTGCTGTCATTCATTTCACTTATACATAAGCATACATATTTGAATACATTATTTCTATTATTATTTTGATCAAACTGTCAGAGCAATTAAGAATTTTAAGAAAGTTTTTCAGCCGGGCTCAGTGGCTCAGCCTGTAATCCCGCGCCTTTGGGAGGCTGAGGTGAGTAGATTGCCTGAGCCCGCGGGTTCGAGACCTGCCTGGGCAGCGAGACCTCATCTCTACAACAAATCAAAAAATCAGCCGGGCGTGGTAGTGCATGCCTGTAATTCTGGCTACTTGGAAGGCTGAGGCGGAAAGATCGCCAGAGCCCAGCAGGGGAGACTGCGGTGGCCGAGAGCGGCCACTGCACTCCAGTCTGGGCGACGGAGTGACTCCACCTCAAAAAAAAAAAAGCTTTTCTTTTTCCTTCATTTATTCCTTCTTTGATGCTTTTCCTTTCTTTATGTAGTTATTTTGTTTTATCATTTTGTTTTTCTCTGAAGAATTTCTGCAGGTCTACTGGCAACAAATTCATTTTTTGACTTTCTTTGAAAGTCCTTATTTCTCCTTCTCTTTTGAAGAGTAATTTCATGGGGTTCAGAATTCTAGTTGGTATTTTTATCCTCTCAATACTTTGAATATTTCTCTTTACTCTCTCTTTGCTTGAATGATTTCTGAGAAGTCAGATATAACTCATATTTGTTTTGCTATACGTAAGATTTTTTTTCTCTTGCTTCTTTCAGGACTTTTCTTGTGTGTATCTTTGTTTTTCTGTAGTTTGAAAATGACATGCCTAGATCTTTAAGGGTTACCTTGGTTTTGTTGTTTTTATTTGTTTGTTTTGCTTGTTTGCATTTGTCCTGGTTCATGTTCTCTGAGCTCTCTGGATCTGAGATTTGTTGTCTAACATTAATTTGGGGGAAGTTCTGTCATTACTGCAAATATTTCTTTTGTTTTTTTTTTCCTTTTTTCTCCTTATGATTTTCCTATAATGTATATGTCACACCCATTATAGCTGTCCTACAGTTCTTGGATAATTCGTTTGTTTTCAGTCTTTTCTTCTCTTTGATTTCAGTTTCAAAAGTTTTTATTGGGATATGCTCAAGCACAAATGTGTCTTCTTCAGCTGTGTTCAGTCTACTAATGAGTCAGTCAGAGGCATTCTTTATTTCTGTACAGTGTTTTGATCTCCAGCATTTCTCTTGGTTCTGCCTCAGAATGTCCATCTCCCTGTTGACATTATCCATCTGCTCTTGCGTGTTGCCTCCTTTGTCTATTAGCAATTTCACATCTTGATCATCATTTAAAACTTCCAGTCCAACTTTTTCAATGCCCCTGCCATACCTGGGTCTAGTTAAGTCTTGTTTTTTTGTATTTTAGTATCTCTTGTAATTTTTTTCTTGATAGCCAAACTTGATATATTGGGCAAAAGGAACTTCAGTAAGTAGGGCTTTAGTAATGTGGTTGTTAGGGTGCAAAGGAAAGGGGAGAGTTCTATAGTGCTGTGATTAGATCTCAGTCTTTTAGCAAGTCTGTACAGCAGGACTATGGACTTTATGCATGCGTCTTAGTGTATCTCCAACTCGGGTGGAAAGAAAGGCTCGAGTGGGCTTGAGAGGGTGTTTCCCAGCCCTTATGTCAGTTAGGCTCTGAAAAAACCCCAGAAGGCTAGGCTCTGGTTAAATGGTTTCTCCTTACGGCAGACTTTGTTAAGAAAGGAGTGCTTTGGTATGTTTCAGAATGGTTTATTTTCCCCTCCCTCTGGCAGAAGCACAAGGGAATTTTTCTCTGATACTCACTGTGAGAACCTGGTTGAGCTCTGGAAATAAAACTCACAGAATGTAGAGCCCTCCAATGACTGGGTCCCCTGTTCAGACAAGTCCATGCTGAACCTTCAGCAATTTGTCGGAGTTTGTGTTTCCCTCCCTCAACACTTGTCCCCGTTTTTTGCACATGGGAATCTACTCCTGCAAGCCTTGATTTTCTTCATTCGCTGATTGGTCTCTTTCATTTTGGGGGCAATGGTTTGCTCTGTGACCCCACTTCTCTGACATCGCTACAACACATTGTTGATTATTCAGTTTGTTCAACTTTTTACTTGTTGTTAAGACCAAATGACGACTTCTGGTTTTTCACATACTGGACTGGAAACAGAAAATTAAAGATTTATTACTGTTTTCACAAAGTGGATGCAGACAGTTGACTGTCCAGGGTGGCTCCCTCTGAATCTGGGATCCTGTTGTTGGGTCACAAGTTGGAGTTCTTTGCTTTCAGTTGTGATGAAGAGGGAAAGAATAAAAAAGACTGCAGGATATTATAGGGTTACTCCAGAAGGGAATACATAACTTATGCCCATATTCCATCTGTCAGAAGTCTGTCATATGTCCAATCTATATGTCCCAAGGGAAGCTGGGAAATGCCATGAACACAGAGATTTGGGAGAACAACAATGGTTTCAGCCACACCATCTCCATTTTATTTAAATTCTCTTGGCTTTTGTTTTTGTTTTTTTATGGGGATGGGGAGGGGAATGCCAGATGACAGAGTATATATGGCTTTATTTAACACAAAATGTGCACGTGAGCTGTCTTCATTTTCCTTGCTGTGCAGCCATTGGGACTGGTGACTCTGGTGGTCAGCTGGGCTGCTCCCTCCACAATGGCTTTAATTGTTTTTGGAAAACGTGTGTTGAGCAATCTCATCACAGTAAGATTTGTTGCACATCAAGGGCTTTTCCAGCCTTGATGTTGTAGATCAGAAATGTTTGGAAGCTGCTGGGCAATATATACTTTGTTTCTTGTTGTTCTCATGACCAATGTTAGGCACCAAGATCTGGCCCTTGAGTCTTCACACCCTTTTGTCAATGCCTCTAGGTTATTGCTATGTAGTTACACTTAATTTTGATATATCAGTCTGACTTGTGATGGATGAACTATGGTCCATTTTTGACAACCTTAGGCTTCATGAGGAGACTTAGATGGCCACAATGCCAAGTAGAAGATGGTTTTTACCTCTGTAGGAAGTACCCAGGAAGGGAGAGGGGAAATAATATTTTTTGTTTTTTTAAATGACTATTGATGCAAAATTAATAGACCTTCACTGTAGAAAAGTTAAATGGTACACATAAGCAAAATAATAAAAGAAAATTCACCTTTAGTCTCACCACCTAAAGATAATAGGTATTAAAACATAACTTATTTTTAACCAGAAAAAGTATTGTGTATATCATATTAGAACTTTTTTTAAATAAAAAAAATCCTATATGTAGTAAAACTCTTTTGGTTGTCATTACGTTTTCTTCAAAATCATCCTTTTTGATTATTACGAAGTAGTGAGTCTTATAGATGTATTATAATATTGAAAGACTTTACATACTGCTGGGCATTCTTACTACTATAATCAACCTTGTAATTAACATTTTATGCTAAATCCTTGCACACATCCTCAGCTCTTTCTTTATGAACCTGGGTTTTTCCACTTCCTTTAGTTCTCTGTGTTTGAGCTGGGCACACATAGCAGAAAAGAGCTAGCTGGCTGGTCACGCTGGTCACTTACTCAGCCATGAAGATTGTAACTGGTGGAACAAGTTGGGTTTACTGCTATAAAAACAAGTCAACCCTAGCTTTGACTTTTAAAATGATTCCCATTCTCTGGAGACTGTGCCCCAGCTCAAACCTTCTCTGGCATACATAGTGAGAAAACTGCCTTATGAATTATTTCTTATTCTTAAGAGAATACACTGTCATCTTTGCCTGAGTCAAGAGGAGCCCCTGGCAGCACGGGCAATGTTACTATTTATAAGGCATGTTTTATACATGCTAGAGAGTGCCAAATGTATTAAGTCAATGAGAGTCATTTGCACGATGCATATGGGATTGGGATACAAAATGATTTGAAGTCCTTTTTTGGATCAGAGAATATTCTTATGTTATATAAAATCTACAGATCAGCTTGCAAACAGAATTTTTTTTCTAAACTGGCAAAAATATTTTTATAAGGACCATTCCTATCTCAGATCTTTTCTTATGCTCAACTCTAATTAAATGGGGTTCAAACTCAGGTTAGTAAAGCCCTTAAATGATTGTGCCACCCATAATTTTGAAACCCCCCAGCTCCTTGGTTGCCTCCACAGAATGAAGAGCTCAACCCCTTAGCACATGCGAGTTCTTTATCCTTCCAAGTCTGATCCCAAAACTCAGTTTGTGGCTTAATCTCCTGCCTGTCATTCTTTCTTAATGATCCACGATAGATTATAACACTTTATATCATAATTGGTTTAAATATCTGTTTCTCCCTCTCCAGAACTTCTTTTTTCTGGTTAACTAAAATATCTTGTTCCTCTTGTACATCTAAAAACCTAATATCTGACATACAGTAGGTAATCAATAAATGCTAATTATTAATAATAGCTAATATAGGATACACATCGCTAGCATTATTGTGTACTAAGAGTTTCTCATGTGTTATCTCATCTAATCCTCACAACCTTATGAGATTGGTACTATTATCATTCCTATTTTATAGATGAAGGAACTAAAGCACAGAGGTTAAGCAACTTGCCCAAGATTACAATGAATAGATGGCAGAACTGGGATTTGAACCCAGGCAGAAGACTTCAAAATCCTGGTTCTTAACCTACGCTGAATGAAATTCAGTGTAAAATGGAAACATTCACCATGCCATTGGGACCGGGACCACATGCAGAGAAGTAATATAGTTTGTTTGAGAGGTACACTAGATTCATAGGTTGACTACTTTTATTTAAATTTCACTTTTCCCATGAGCAGTTTTGTGAGTCTGAAAATGTTATTTAACTTTCTGAAACCTCTGTTTCCTCATCTGTAAAATGCGGATAAATAACGGCTCCCATCTGATAAGATTGTAGTGAACGTTAAATAATATCATCCATATTAAGCCCTCAGGATCGTGCCTGGCATATCATAAAAGCTCAATAAATATTGAATACACATAGATATTATGTTCAGATCATAAGATCTGGACTTACTGCTAACTACTTGCTGTCCTGGAATGAATGTTTCAAATGCCTTGACAAACAGACTATTCGTTTTTTAGTCACCCGCTTCACTCACAAGACTGTGCATGTGTATATATTGTTCTCATCTACACATGCATCCAGCAAGAATATGAAACTACAAGGTTCCCAATCCAACTAGACAGGCTCTGGAAGTGTGCTCTGCACCAGTCATATTTGTTAGGGCTTTTCAAGGAAATACCAAACAGGGCTTCATTGTCACTGCACAACAGCTTTTGGGGACCTTCTAGTTCCTACATTCCCCAAGTCAAAGATTAAGTCTCTCCTAGACCTCAGGCAGTCATGAAAATTTGGGATTGGAGAAAAGATTGGAACTCCTTCCAGAACTCAGAAATGAGCCCTCCCTTCAACTGCTTTCCAACTATCTGCTAAGATGCTATCACCCAGGATCTAACCCACAAGCCTGATTGAGCTTGACCTTCCAGAGAGTAAATTCTCACTGGTCTCTTCTCCCACCAGGAGGGAGCTGGGTAGGATTTGCCCATGACCTCATATCTATGCTTGTTTTATTTCATAGTGGGTCCAGGCAACTGTACCCTGAAAATACAGCTCTGACTAGAGGAAATACAATCTCCAAAGCTCTGAGTGAAACAGCTGCTAAACAACCTTAAATTCAGTCTGATACCAGTTAGGCATTACTGGTAAAGAAAGGGCTTGGGAGACATCCATTGCTCCCTGGGATCATATGAGTCAGCAGAGAGCTCTGAGGGCTCACTGTATTTCCTGTCCTTTTAGAGAAAGTGGTCACAGGGAGGGTTACATAGAGTCACAGATGTGAGTGTGGGAGGAATTTACCTAGCTCTGTCCCCTCAATTTTACCTGTGGGGGAACTAAGGGTCAGAGTGCATCCACTCGCCTGAGGCCACAAAGCAAATTGAGTTTGGGGCAGAGCGTAACTGTTAGTCCGTCACCCTATGCTGTCCCCCTCCTCAGCATACAATCTCATTCCTGATGCTGACTCTCTCATGGCCCCTCTATCCTATCCACTGGTCAGGCCTAACACAATGCAGGCTGCATGTCCGAACTGTAACCCACCTGGTGTGCTGCAGAAGGGGAGGAGGATGCACAATGGCATTACACAGGAAATGTCATGGCGTCTGTTTTTCCACCCACTGATGGAAATCAATTTCATTTTGGATTCCATATATGGAGTTAATTTTCCACCCAAAGGAGCGACCACAGAGCTCCCAGATCAGACAGAAAAAAAACTCACCAGGGCTATACCACCCAGGGAGAAGCTTTTGATTATCAAGCAGATGGAAGGGCTGATAAAGTTGCCAAGCACTTCGTACAGTTATTCTTTTGCTACTCATGGCTAATGCTTATCAACACTTTCTTGGCAAGAAAAGAGAATTAATATCAGAATGCTTCAAGTCACTTTTATTTAGTACTTCCTGAATACCAAGGAGCATTATTACATCCTCAACAACAAAAGCATTTTAAAGAAGAGGAAATTGAGGCACAAAGAGGTTAAGTAACTTGCCCAAAGCCTTGAAAATAGCAAATAGCCTTCATCATGCTTTGCTAACTCTCTTATAAGACTCTGTATAATCCTTGCTTGATAGCATGGGTTTAGTCATTCTCATTATATTCTATTCTCTTCATCAAGTCTTTTTTTTTTTTCTAAAGTTGGAGTCTCACTCTGTTGCCCAGGCTGGAGTGCAACTGCAAGATCATGGCTATCAGAGCCTCAACCTTCTGTGCTCAGGTAACCCTTCTGCCTCAGTCTTCCAAGTAGCTGGAACTACAGGCACATGCCACAAAGCCTGGCTAATTTTTTAATTTATTCTACAGATGAGGTCTTGCCAAATTGCCCAGGCTGGTCGTGAACCCCTGGGCTCAGGCAATCCTCTCTCTTCCACCTGTTGGGATTACTGGCATGAACCACTGAGCCTGGTCAAGTCTTAAATTAAAGAATCCCCCCTGGTATTATTATTAATCAATATCTGAACCAAACCTGTTTATAACAGCAGAGATGCTGGTGTTTAGTTAATGTGCAGTTCTTACGAAATGTTCCTTTGCTAAGACTTCTTTCTACTTGAATGAGCTATGGGTTACATAACCAATATCAGCTCGTGGGTATATGTCCTTTCTGCCATTTTCCTTTTTTACATGATAAAAAAACAAAACAAAACAAAAAACACAGGGCACATTCAATTTCTTGACTGATCTCTCTACCCTCATTATATGACATTGTTTTGTGTGGCTTTGTAGCCTTTAGAACCACCATTTTTCAGTGAATGAATAACATTTCATTGAGCAGTTCTGTCAGTATTTGCTCATGATGGTAAATAAACAAAGCACATAAAACCTTATGATGAGATATTTGGGCTATTTTCCAGTTCCTTATGTTATAAATAGCTGCAATACACTTACTCTTTTCTTCACTTACCAGATATATTTTATTTCAAGTTAGCAGAGTTTTCATTCTCTTAGAGAAGCTCAAAGCAGGCTTTATGTTTTTGCGAGTTTTCAGTGGGAAGAGTTTAAGGAAATGTAGCTGGGTCCTGAGCCAACCCACAAGTCTGAGTTCAGTGAGCAACATGAAAGACCCGCATAAATCAGTAGCAACAAGAAGAGCTGTTGCCACACCAACCAAGAGAACGTGTACAAGAGAATGTAGGGAAGTCAGAAACATCATTAAGTCTCAGTGTCCCAACTGGAGAGAAAACCTTTCATATCACAGGAAAACTGGCCACCAATCTGCACAGAGACAGTTTTTCTGGAGGTGCCACATTAATTGTGTTTTCTAGATTACTCAGGGCACCCTTAGTTCTCTGTGATTGTCAAAAGGCACCGCATGCATGCACAAACACAGCATGCATGCACAAACACGCAATCCAGAAACGACCACTCTCGGCCTATTCATGCAGCAGAGTTGGAAGATCTTGGGATTAAGAGGCAGAAAGGCCTGGATTAGGAACTTAGATTTATCCCTTCCTAGCAATATGACTGTTACTCAGCATGACTATTTCTCAGTTTTCCCACATGTAAAACTGGAATTGCATTTAAGAGAGTGAGTAAATGAACAACTTTTTAAAAAAGAACTTTTAAAACCACAAACATTACATAAATGTTAGCTCAGAGATTTTCAGGGCATGTAAAATGCTGACTTTATTTTATAATCATTTCCTATCTTGGGGGTTAGAGTGGGAAGTTACAAACCCATAGTCTAGAAAGTAGTTTGTACTTATTTAATAGATAGTTCAAAAATTTTCAAATGTGCAATATTGATAAATGATTCATTTCTTCTGCTGTAGGAGTTTCAAAAGGAGTGGCATTTCCCCCAGCCTGTCCTGGTGATGCTTGGATCTGAGCATCATGCCTTCAGGGGCCCAAGCAGCTTTTTTTTTTTTTTTTTTTCTGAGTTGGAGTCTCACTCTGCCGCCCAGACTGGAGTGCAGTGGCCGCTTCCGGCCACCGCAGCCTGGACCTGCTGGGCTCCGGCGATCCTTCCGCCTCAGCCTTCCGAGTAGCCGGAACTACAGGCGCGCTACCATGCCCGGCTGATTTTTTATTTATTGTAGAGATGAGGTCTCGCCTGCCCAGGTGGGTCTCAAACCCTCGGGTTCAGGCAATCCACTCACCTCAGCTTCCCAAAGCGCGGGATTACAGGCTGAGCCACCGAGCCCGGCCCAAACAGCTTTTCTATCACTTAGCACCCAGAAGGCCCTCTTCCTACTGGAGAGATGGAAGCCCATTTTGCCCAATTACTTATCTGCAGGGCCTCTGTAGACATTTGAGCTTGTGCACTTCCATTCTGGGAAGTCAGGATTGAACCTTGGAAGTCTTTCTTACCTCCTTACTCATCCACACAGTAAATGCAGGGCAAAATTATTTGGTTCTACCCATTCCATTGAGTCTCTTCTCTATTTCTATCACTGCCATCCATATTACCTCTTGCTTTGTCTATTGCCATCAGCTATTTGACCTTTCTGCTTCAAGTTTTTCTTCATTTTGATCCATCCTATACATCACTGCCAGATGATTATATACTTAAAATAATGTCATGTTTTGCCTCAGAATAATGTATTGATATCTCTAAATTCCTCAGTGAATTAAAATACAAACTATTTCAACATAATATTCAAGGCCTTCTGCATAATATCCATATAACTGAGATCACAATTTGTCCTCTCTCTCCTTAATAATAGGCGCCACTTCTGCTGAATGTTAGCTGACCAGTCCTCTGAATAAGGACTACATTTCCCAGTCTCCCTTTTAGTTAGGTGTAGTCACATGACTTAAGTCTGCCCTTGAGATGTGAGTAGAAAGCCAAATAGCTGATGGCAATAGACAAAGCAAGAGGTAGTGTGGACTTGTGCAACTTTTGAGAAGAGTCTTAGGGGGAAGACCCATGCCTTTTCCTTCCTTCCTCCTTCCTGCATGAGTAACCATCTTGTACTATGAGGTGGAGGCCACTTGCTGAGGGTGACAGAGCAATGACACAGAAGGAGTTCCCTGGCCTGTGAAACACCACATCAGTCCTGTATAGACTGTCTTGGGACTTATTCTATATATGAAACAAATAAACTATCTTATTTTGTTTTATTATATTTTTCCAAATATGTACTTTTAATAAATGTATTGAGATATTCTCATACCATAAACTCACCTTTTAGAAGTGCCATTTTCTTGTGGGTTCGGTCCCTTATCCTTTGAACCCATAAATTTTTTTTGTTTGTTTTTCACAGTTGGTCTTGCATAATAGCAATTATGTACCAGTCACATTTTTCTCTCCTTACATCCTACAGCGTCTGGCACATTTAGTAGCTCAATATTTTATTCATTAACCTAAGACATTGAGTATTGAATATTTTTGTGAACACATAAAAATATTGGTTCAATTGAAATTCCAAGTTAAGAAAAATTCAATTATATCTGAGAAACCCATATATACTTTGACTTATTTTTAGAGAATGAAGATTCTATTCAAGGCAACACACTGAATTTAAAGCAACATTAAAGTTTAGCAACACTAACAATAGAACTCAAAAGAAGACCTTAATAAATTTATCAATTGTTCTTTAATTATGCAGCTTTTAGTCAGGATCCAGACATAAGGGAAAAGATAGAGTATCTTTTGTGGTTAATAAATCTTAGCAAACCGGAAACTAAAGCGAAGAATAGACAGTATTTCAGGAAATCATGCCTTATTACTAGACATTATCTAAAGATTTACATCGTAAATCTTACTTCCCCTACATCAATCAACTTTTCTCAAAATATCATCTGTAAAAGACAATGAGAGGCTTAAGATATGGATTCTGGAGCCCTATCCTCTGCCTGTGTATTAGAATCTCTGGAGGTAGCACGTTAAATAAGCTTCTCAGGTGATTTTCATGCACTTAATGTTTGAGGATCTCAACTCCACATAGCTAAAGCTACAGAACCTCAGCCCTTGGCTGGGCATCAGCAGCTCCAGCGGAACTTAAATCATCCCCTTGTTGGGCCCCACCCTCAGAATTCTGAGCTGCAACTTTGGGGACTGCTTCTTTCCACTCTTACTCAACCAAGACTCAACTGTCCAGAGGTCTGAAATGATTGAAACTTTAGTGGACTATACTTTCGGATGAAAAAAACCCATGTTCTAAAAGATCACCTAGGGCACTGAATATTATCTGGAATTAACTAAGATTCTACTATGTTCCTTATATTAAGTCATCCTGCTGTGGAAGAAAGAAAGTTGTAATACTTCATTTTGGGAAGATTTTCCACAGGATTGTGTTTACTTCCCAAAAGACTACAGTACCAGAAAAATCTGTTGGTTAAACAGAGCTAAGATTTTCAGCCTTATTGCAGTAAGAGACAAGAACATCTCCACAAAATGTTGGGGAAAGTCAGGGAAGGGTATTTATAGAGTTTTAGGGCCTAGGATGGATGATTTTTAAGGCAAGCCTTGCAAGGCAGGAAACTGGGATTGGGCAGAGTTTATAACACAATAGCTTTGGGCTCTTGGGCACCCTATAAGGAAAGGGTCTAAAAGTTGTTACTTTTGCTAAGTGACTTAACTGGCTCTCAGTCATCCCCCAAGTACTTCCTGGAGCAGGTAGGTAGGTTATTTGGTCCGGTCCCAGGATTGTTGAACACAGAAGAAAAATATGTTTGCTTCCATTCTAATTGAAATAATATTTGTACTTGAAGCCTCAGTTATCCATAAAAGTTCTTTTCCTAGAATTTTACGTCCTGTGAACTCTGTGGTAGAAATTACTAACATTTGCATTTTATTTAATTTGCAGAAAGCATTCACACATGTGTCTTGTGATACAACAACCTGTGATGTAGTTAAGCCAGGTTACTTAAAATTCCCATTCTATAGGTGAAGAAACTAAAACCCAGGGAAATTCTATAATTTGCCTAGCAAAGTGCTTTAATTAGGAATTACACCCCAGCATTCAAAAGTCATACTCTTAAGTAGCAACACAGACAGGTTTGATTATGTTACAATGTGGGTTTTTAAAATTTTGTATTGTTGTTAATACCGTGGAGTATGGGAACAGCTCTTGAAACATGTTTAATGTAATTTGGCTATAGAAATACTGGAAAGACTTCATTATACTTGACTACAACTATAAACTTCCAGAATCATGGGTGCTGGAGAAGGAGCTCTAACTGGCCCTCAGTAGAGCAGTAATTAGCTAAGTGTAAATCAACTGAAAAATAAAAAACAAATGGTGACTTCCTGAGTGCAAAAGATACTGACTGCATAACACTTTTGTCCTGGTTGCTTAATGCAGACAACCTAGAAGCAAATACTATGGGTTCCAAATTATCAGCTCCTACAGAATGAAATGTGTTTTTCAAGTATACAAAGCCCCCCAAGGCTGGCCAGGAAGTAATAAAGTTTTCAAGTAGAAACTTACTGGTGAGGCTTAATGAGCCATGTCACTTCCATTAATGAAATGAAAAATGCCGCATTTTAAAATCTCCTTTTAAATTGTGAATCCATCTAAACGAGTCTTTTCAGATAAACAGATGCCACAGTTTTCCTCTGGACGGGAGAGTACACTCTGTGATGAACTGGGGGGAAGAAATCACAGAGCCAAATATATTTTACAGATATAGTAGTCATAACATACATAGTGAACTCTCGGAAACTGAATGCCCAAAGAGATGCAGTACATATTCACTGCTGCTTAAAAAGAGAAGGAAATCATTTGTCACATGAGCTCTCCTCAAGTGGAGCTTGTACTCTAAGTTAGAGACTCTCAATGCTTATTGTACATTACACTCACCTGGGGGAGCTTTGACATTTCCCAACGTTCAGGCCAAGTGGGTGCTAAAACTCCCCAGGTGATTCCAGTGTGCTGCCAGAATTAAGAATTAGTACTCTGAATCAGGGGTGCTCAAAGTGTGGTGCTCAGACCAGCAGTATCACCACCACCCAGAAACTTGTTAGAAATACAAATTCTCTAACCCCCACACTCATCCCTCTGAACATTTGAAATGTACTCTCTTAACTATTATGAAATGTACAATACACGGTCGTTAACTATACTCACCACAATGTGCAATAGATCTCAAAATAAAAACGTCTCCTGTCTGAGATTCTGTACCCTTTGATCATCGTCTCCTCATTCCCCTCACCCCTAGGCTTCTGTAACTATCATTCTACTCTCTACTTCTATGAGTTTGATTGTTCTAGATTCCAAATACAACAGATCATGTGGTATTTGTCTTTCTGTGCCTGACTTATTTCACTTATCATAATGTTCTCCAATTCCACCTATGTGGTTGCAATGACAGAATTTCCTTCTTTTTTAAGGCTGAATAGTATTCCATCGTGCATATATACTACATTTCCTTTAACCATTCATCTGTTGATGGACACTTAGGTTGATTCCAAAACTTGATTATTACGAATAGTGCTGCAATGAAAACATGGGTGTGCAGGCATCTCTTTTATAAACTGGTTTCAAATCTTGTGGGTAAATACCCAGAAGTGGGATTGCTGGATCATACAGTAATTCTATTTTTAGTGTTTTGAGAAACCCCCTTACAGTTTTCCATAATGGCCGTACTAGTTTACATGCTCATTAACAGTGTACAAGTATTCCCTTTTCACCACACAAACTTACTGTTTTTATTGTCTTTTACTTTTTTTTTTTGAGTTGGAGTCTCACTCTGTCACCCAGACTGGAGTGCAGTGGCCACTCCCGGCCACTGCAGCCTTGCCCTGCTGGGCTCTGGTGATCCTTCCGCCTCAGCCTTCCAAGTAGCTGGAACTACAGGCACGTGATACCACGCCCAGCTAATTTTTTTTTGATTTGTTGTAGAGATGAGGTCTTGCCAAGTTGCCCAGGCGGGTCTCAAACCCGCGGGCTCAGGCAATCCAGTCTTTTACTTTTAAATGTTGAGGTTGAGAAATTAGCTGCTCTTCTGATTTTTAATTCTTATGTAACATGCTTTCTCTCTGGATGATTTTGAGCTCCTCAATTTAGCTTTGAAGCTATTAAATTTTATGATGCTATGCCTTGATACATATCTTTTTTTATGCATTCCATAGACTCTTTTAATCTGAGGATTCATGACCTTCAGTCCTGAAAATATTTTTATATTATTATTGTAAATTATATATGTAATTTTTTTCTATTCTCTTTCTGCATCTAAAGACTTATTTATTTATTTGCATTATCTCTTTTCCCTATAAGTTTTGGTTTTCTGTTTAATTTTGATCTTTCACTTTTACACTAGACAGTTTTCTTTTCTTTTGGGGGGGGCGGGGTGGGGGTAGGAGTCTTGTTTTGTCATCCAGGCTGGAGTGCAATGTCATGCTCACAGCCATCTCAGCCTCAGGGCTCAGGCGAGCCTTCTGCCAAAGCCTTCAAAGTAGCTGGAACTACAGGAGTGTGCCACCACTAATTTTTTGTTTTTTGTTTTTAATTGTAGCGATGAGGTCTCACCATGTTGCCCAGGCTGGTCTCGAAACTGTGGGTTTAGGCAATTCTCTCACCTCCGACTCCCAAAGTGCTGAGATTACAGGTGTGAGCCACAGTGCCCAGCCAGAGGGTTTTCTTAAAGGGTTCAGCTTAAGATGTACTGTGTGTCTGGGTGGAGCTTGTTGCTGGGTGGGCTTTAGCGTAGGGCAACTGAATAGTATCTGACTTCCTCACAGGCACCCTCACATGTCAGTTTCTGGGTAACTTTCTCTGTGGTTGTTCAGTTTCTCCAGAGAAACTGATTTCCTTTCTAGGTGTGGTCTATACATTTTCCTTAATTTCCTGGAGCTGGTGAATGGGAGTTTCTGAGGTTGCACTTCTCAGTGAGCAGACTCACTTAATCTCTTATTGTTTTTCTAATTATGTGCCTTGGTTCCTGAATAAAGCATCCTTCTAGTTCAATGTCTCCATAAATTCTACTTTCTGCTACTGTGTGGATGCCAAAGGAGCAGTCTAGTGGGAATAAGACAGGAGGGGTCAGTATAACTACCACACATTCAGATCTGCAATCGCAATGTTTGCTGCTTTGTGCTCCCCTTTTGCCCTCAGTGATAACATGTGCCTCCCATTCTGGAGCCTCTCTGAGGTCCTGTGTGGTGAGCCAGCTTGCTCTGTCTTGGTTTGTCTCTCTACAGGTGATTACATTTGACTTTTGTCCGCTCTGCTCAGCCTGTTCCCACATCTTCATGTTCTTTCCCTCTTTATACTTGATGATTCAAGATCACCAAGGACTTCTAGTTTCATTAAAAATGGAGGTTCATATTCCTTTTTGTTTGTTCTCTCCTAGCAATTTAGGGGGTGATTTTGGAGAAAAGAGACAGAAAGAGTTCTGCTTTATGCAGCAATCTTGAAGCCAGAAATCCTCACTTCTCCTTTTTTTTTTTGAGTTGGAGTCTCACTCTGTCGCCCAGACTGGAGTGCAGCGGCCGCTCCCGGCCACCGCAGCCTCGACCTGCCGGGCTCTGGCAATCCTTCCGCCTCAGCCTTCCGAGTAGCCGGAATTACAGGCGTGTGCTACCATGCCCGGCTGATTTTTTTTTGATTTATTGTAGAAATGAGGTCTCGCCTGCCCAGGCGGGTCTCAAACCCGCGGGCTCAGGTAGTCCACTCACCTCAGCCTCCCAAAGGCGCAGGATTACAGGCTGAGCCACCGAGCCTGGCTTCTCCTTTTTCTTTTTTTTTTTGACTTCTACAACTATGTAGATGTATGTAGCATTTACCAAAATGGAGAAAGCTGGGAGGAATAAAAGAAGTTTGGGAAGAACCTCCAGATTTTTTTTTTTTTTTGGTCATGTTAATTTTGAGATGCCTATTCAACATTTTAATTGGAGATGTTGAGCAGACCAGGGGTCCCCAACCCCCAGGCCACAGACTGCTTGGCCTGTTAGGAAAGGGGCCACTGAGCAGGAGGTGAGCTTCATCTGTATTTACAACCTTTTCCATCACTCTCATTACCGCCTGAGTGCCACCTCCTGTCAGATCGGCACTGAAAAGCCTGCTTCCCTTTCCAACATCCTATCTTTGTGAAGCATAGTTTTCTGCCGGGCCAGCCGCCAAAATGAGATTACAGAGTAGACTGGACATAAACCACACACTTCGGGTGTCACTGTCTCCCATCACCCCCAGATGGGACCAACTAGTTTCAAGAAAACACGCTGGGGGCTCGCACTGATTCTTCATCATGGTGAGTTGTATAACGATTCTATCATATATTACAATGTAATAATAATAGAAATAAAGTGCACAAGAAATGTAACACACTTGAATCATCCCGAAACCATCTCCCCTCCCTGTGGACAAATTGTCTTCCACAACACCAATCCCTGATGCCAGAAATGTTGGTGACTGCTGGAGTAGACAATTAGATACATGAATTTGGAGTTCTGGAAAGAAAGAGTATGAATTCTATTTAAAGTCACAAGATCAAACATGATTACCCAAACAACCTAGATAGATAGTGGTTGGAAGAGAGGGAAGAACTAACACTTAAATGTCAAGCAGAGAAGGAGAAACCAGCAAAGGAGATTGAGCAGAAGCTATCAGTGAGAGAGGCAGAAAAGCAGGTGGGTGTGGTGTCACGGAAGGCCCGAAAAAAGTGTTTCAAGGAGTTCAACTACATGCTGTGAGTGTGAAATAAGATATGCACAGAGGTGGCCGCGGCATCTGCCAACACAGAGGTCATTGGTGATCTTGACCAGAGCAGCCTCTGTGGAGTGATGGTGCCCGGAGAAGCTTGATAGGAGAGGTCTAAGAAGAGAATGGGAAGATGTGGGACTACAATTGGAGACGACACTTGCCAACTCTCCTGCTGTGTGTGCTTCGTTCATCATGAAATCTTTAACAACTAGTCATCACACTCAAGATATATGTTGACCAACTGAAAGAGTGAATCTGGCCCAGATGCTCTTTCCCCCTAAGGCATGCTCTGCCGTGGCCTTCTACTTTGTGCTTTAGATGGACAAACTCTCCCTCACATGCATTCTTTTTCCAACCTAATATGCCTCTGCTGTCCATTAAACTTGATCTCAGAAAGCAAGTAAGCAAGCAAGTGGGGGGTGGTTATTATAGAGCCGAAAATTGTGCATTATGTATAATTATAACTATGTAACAATTCATCTTGGTGAAAGGAACGGAAATTGAAAACTGTCTCAGATTGGTATTATTATTTTAAAATGTTAACTCAAAATTTGAATGATGATTTGGTTACATACATTAATCAGGTAATAGTGATAGAAGAGGGAAAAAAAGAACATGATCTCAAGAAAGGATCCAGGACCAGACATCTGCATTTGAATGTGGCTGAGTGTAAGAGATGACGCTAATGTTGAGGGGTGTTCACAAACGAAAGCTGCAGAAAGTCAGTGCCAGAGAAGCCTGATGTTGATTATAATTACAGTCAACCCTCCATATCTACAAGGTCTGCATCCACAGATTCAACCAACCGACAATTCAACCAACTACAGATAAAAAATATTTGAAAAAATAATATTAATACGTAATGATTCAGCAGTAAAAATAGGAAATCAATACAGCATAACAACTATGTATACAGTATTTACATTTTATTAGGTATTATAAGTAATCTAGAGATTATTTGAAATATACAAGAGGCTGTGCGTAGGTTATATGTAAATACTAGGTCATTTCATGTAAGGGCCTTGAACATCCCTGGACAGTAGTGGGTTCTGGAACCATTCCCTAGAGGATACCGAGTGTATGTCTGATATGTAGGGAGCATTGGAATGAATTCATCTGGGCATACATTTTGGAATCTGATCTTTCTTAGGAGCTTCCACAATCTTCTTAAAGAGAAATGGCTGTGAGTGGCTAGATGTTGGCATGGTAAGTTTCATGTCCTTCCTGTGGCCTCCGGACTTGGGGCACTGGTTCCTGCTTTATTTTTGCCTATAGTATTTTATGTCTGGTAGGAATCCAGTCCACTTGTATGTAAAATTTAGGTAACCTGACTCTTAACCAATGAGATGTTAGTGTCAGACCTGTGCAGCAGGGCTCAGACAAACCACCATTATGTGCTTTGTTGGAGCAATGGGAGGTGGTGGAAAGAGGTTGGTGAAGAAAATGTAATGTGTGAACTTAAAACATCTTTGAGAGACTGTCCCTGTGACCAATGTCTTCCCCTGGTATTCCTGGTGCAGAGCTACTGGGTAGTCATCACCCATTTAAAAATCACTGAAATTTTAAAGTTTGTCCCTAACTGTGGCAACCAAAAAAGCTTAGGGTCTCACTAAAGGGACTTCAGAATTCGTCCAAAAGAAAGAGATTTTTAGAGGAGTGTGGGAAAGGAAGTAGGAGGCTTTTCGCACTCGAGATGAAACCTCTAAACACAGCACTGCCCATGATCACAACACATATATAACTTTAAATCTTCTAGGGGCCTCCTTAAAAAGAGTAAAGAGAGGGCTTACCACGGCTTATTTAATCACTCATCTGTTGCGGGGCAGCTGACTTGTTTTTAGTTTTGGCTATTATGAATAAAGCTGCTTTGAACACTAAAAAAAGTAAAGAGAAACAGATGAAAATAATTTTAATGATATACTTTATTTAACTCAACATATTCAAAACATTATCATTTCAATATGTAATCAATATTTTAAAAATCATGGCGCTATTTAACTGTGTGTGTATGTGTGTGTGTTTGTGTGCGTGTGTGTGTATGCATGCATGCTAGCTCTGTGAAACATAGCGTGTGCCACATTCTTCCAGCACATGCCAACTGGGACCTGTCACATTTCAAGTGCTTAATATGGACAGTGGCTACAGTATTGGCCATATTAAATCATTCATTCTCAAAAGGAAGCAAAAGGTTGTGACTGTCATCTACACGCTTCAAAAGGTCAAAAGTTGGTTTCCCTGAACCATTTAAATGCAAAGCAAGTTTGTTTGCCAACAGGAATTGCACCATTCAGCTGAGAACACTCTGTGGCCCCCTGGACATAGGCCTTTAGGGTTATTGATTTAAAACAGGTTTTCTGCCTGGAGGACCAACTCCCTTCAGCTATGAAGTCTTGGGTATTTTCCTTTCCTAAGACATTTAGTATTTTTCCTCCCTTTACAAATTAAGACTTTACTTTCTGGATTTCCAACATGTCTCATGTAGCAACTAAGATGTGTTTTATGAGTCTCTTGGGAGTCTCTGGAAGTCATATGGAATTCCACCGATGGTGTGATGTTGAGCAAAGCCAAACTGACTCCATCTGCCCTGTGGGGTGGATGGGCCTGAATCCAGTTACAACTAATTTGGGCATTAATTGGGCATGAATTCAAATAATGTGTTCCTTCGCCTCACAATACATTAGTTTTCTGAGGATTGCATAGGCATTATCAAGATGACCTAATTTATTTTTGCTCTGTAGACTGGTTGCTTTTGGTTGGTAAATACCCAATTTTCTCTGTGTCTGCCTCATTTAGTGAGCTAGAGCCTGTGGCTCCTAAGAGAGACCTGGCTGGGGGCAGGCAGGCGGGGCAGCGCTCACTCCAGACCAGCTGGCTTCTCCGGCTGAGAGCATCTTGGCACCCTGTGTGGCGCTGTCTTTCACGCTGTTCACAAATAGATCCAGGAGGCATTCCTGAGGACTAAAATGCACACAGAAACCCCATGTTTGACTCTTCCATCTGCATGAAGGATGGCAGCCTCCAAATTTTCCGTGCTGGGCCAACTCTGCAGACAAATGACCCGCTCGTTGTCTAGTCGCCAGCTCAGGCCAAGGCAGCTACTTTCTGCACCTGGCCCGCCGGACTCCCAGCAATTCTCCCCAACAATCCTGTCACACTTCTGAAAAGGTGACATTTTAGCAGTCTGTTTATAAAACTGCCAAAGAAACATGTATCATGAGGTGCAAACGAAAGAGGCATGGGAGAGAAATGTGTTGCACCAGGCTTTTCAGAACTCTGAAACATGTCTCCTAAACACCCTGGGACGCCTCTTGTTATCCTGTGCAGCCCTGCAAGGATCAGAAGAGCACATGTCAGCAGAATGGGGCCCTGTAAGATACACATAGGCTGGAGTGAAAACAGGCTGGGAAGTCCAGCATGGCTAGGAGTGTCAGAATCCTCCACAACCGTGTCCAAGGAATTATTAAAAGAAGATGCTGAGGAGACATTTTTCTGATTACAGCAGGTGACATGAGTTCAAGAGGTCAAGGGATTGCCGAGTTAAAATGTCCCTTACTGACAGTATTAGCCCTTAGCATTATATTAAAATTTACAGACCACACATGATTAGAAAACAAACAGACACTTCCTTCAACAAAATGGTGATAAATCAATCATTCACCAGGGCAGTGACCACTGAAATACAGACTTAGGAATATTAGACAGTATTCTCTAGTGATTTATCCTCCTTGCTGTCTGCCAACTTGTTTGAACCTCTTTGGAAAAATAACAGAATCAGAAGTTAATGGACTGAAGAAGCTACCATCAGAACTTTATTCATTAACTGAGAAAACCTGAAAATAATCAGATAGATCTGGCTGTAGCCACTGGTGCCAGACAGAGAGTCTGCTTCTCATCTCGCCATCTGTCCATGACATATTTAGGAAACCAGGGAAATAAACTCTGATGGGACAACCAGTATTGTGTTGTCCCATTCAAGCTCAGAAAGTTGTTCTGAGCACCTCAGGGTGCCCCCAACCCTAACCTGTCAAATGTCTGTGGCCAAGGCACAGACACAATCCCTTGTAGATCTAGTGTTGAACTAGATGCCATTCCGTTTCTCTGTTCACTTTGTTCCCTTCTCTCTCCCACCCCCTTTCTCCTCCCTTCTTTTTACCCACCCCCACAGGGGATGGAAATAGAGAAGTAAGGGTTGGGTCAAAGTAGACATCTAACAAATTTCAGGGTGTCCTGGGAAAGGAGAGAGACAAACACCTTGACCCCTATCAACTAAAAGCCACTCTGAGGAGTCACTTTCTACTTGGAGCAGGAGATGAGTAAGTGACTGAAATTAAGTCTCACACGGACATATTCTTCAAGTGACTGCTTCTTTCCTAGGTTGTGAAGCATCTTGAAGGTAAAAGTCATGTCTTCAGGTCAAATTTTAAGGTAAAATGTATTTTTTTCTGAGTATGAAAGAAATACATATTCATTGTAGAAAAATTGCAAACCATAAAAAAACCCTTCACTTTTACAGCCAGCTTTTAGAATATTATCTGGAGTATAACAGGCACTCAATAAAATTGTTTGAGTTGGAGAGGGAGGAAGGGAAGAAAGGAGAAGTCAAGGATATGGATAACTGTGACATCAATCTTCTCATTAAAATGTGCATAATTCAGCAGTGGCCACGTGGGAGCCTTGAGTCAGGAGGTGCTAAAGCAACAGAGCTGTTGAGGGTAGCTCAGGAGCAGAGGTTGCCTGCAGTCCTGGCTGCCACTCCTGCCTCTGGTCTCAGGAGTTTATGGGGGAGGGAGGAGGTATAAAGTGAATTCACCAGATTACCAAGAACTGGGATTAATTAGCCTGGAGAAGAGAAGCCTTGGAAACAATTTAAAAAGTAGTTTGGTAATGTTATTTTCATGATTTAAAAGTAATCTATGTTTGTGAGAGACACATTGGAAAATATGAATGAATCCCCTAGAGTTCCATCCCTGTCGGTCTTTTGGCATATTCTCTCTAAGCACGTTTTCTAGACTATGTTTTTGTCATTTGTTCTTTTCCATCATTGGGGTCATGTTCAGTCCATGAGGGGTCATGCCCATCAGTGGTAATGAGACCTGAGGCAGGCATAGTTAACATAGTTTAGAAGTAGTTAGGCAGGTTTTCTTAGACAGGTCTAGATTAAAATAGGGTAAGCATTCACACATCTTTCTTATAGGTACACAACCTTCCCTGACCAATCAGGCATGCCAGACCTGACCACCTTGCGGGTTGGAATGCGGAACTACCAGTACAGTTAATCTCAGAAACAGTAAGAAATTACCCAAAACACATACATGATGTTCTTTAAAAAGGCACAAATCTAGTTAGACAGTAACTTTCATTATTTAGAAGGTCCTTGTGACCTTAAAAGTTGAGAGATGGTCATCAAAATTCATGACCAAATACCTGCAGCCCTCTGCTCTTAGTTCACAGTTACTTAATCATCATTGTAAAAGTGTATAAACCTTCTTGTCAAAGACAAGTACATGTATTTTCTCTTAAGGCACCCATGCTCTTTGAGCATGTCTTTTTCTTTCTAATAAATTCTTTCTTAAGCTATACTTTGGACTTGCTCTGAAATTCCTTTCTGTGGTAAAGTCAAAGAACCCATAGAGCAACACACCGTACCCTACCCAGCATCATCTCAGGTCAAGATAAAAACTGAACTGTTTACTACTGAACTGTTGTAGCCATAAGAAATGTTGTTTAAGAAACTTTGTGCTGCCGGGCTTGGTGGCTCAACCTGTAATCCCGCGCCTTTGGGAGGCTGAGGTGAGTGGATTGCCTGAGCCCGCGGGTTCGAGACCCGCCTGGGCAGGCGAGACCTCATCTCTACAATAAATAAAAAAAATTAGCCGGGCGTGGTAGCATACGCCTGTAGTTCCAGCTACTTGGAAGGCTGAGACAGAAGGATTGCCAGAGCCCAGCAGGTCGAGGCTGTGGTGGCCAGGAGCGGCCACAGCACTCCAGTCTGGGCGACAGTGAAACTCCAACTCAAAAAAAAAAAGAAACTTTGTACAATATTTCTTTCTGCTTGTTCCACTGACTGACAATAGAAAGATGCTTATATATAATTGTACATTAATGACAATATCATTGTTAGTAGTCTAATACGACACTAAGTAGATGTACCATGATTCATCTAACTCTTCCTCTACTGCTGAGTATTTATTTCACTTCATTATTATAAAAAATATGGAAATAAAAATCTTTTTGCACCTTTTTTTCTACTTTTAAAACTAGATTCCAAAAAGTGAAGTGATTATACCAAAGGATATCACTTTCCTGTGTAGCAGAGATAAAATGTCACAGGCTACATAACTGCAAAACGTAGTTTGTAAACTTTGCTTTCTGTAACTGAACTTGACTAGCCCCCTACTTCTGTGTTTCTCCTTATTAGCAGAAAACTTAATCTCATCACTTCAAGGTAATTCAGTTCCTCTGGCTTAAAATTCTGTTTGTGCTTACTAACTACTCGATTAATTTAGGATTTTTACTCCTCCCTGTGGGTCTCTCAGAGTGGCATCTGAGTCCAGGTGAAGTCCTCAGGTGGGTGCAAATTTGGTCCACAGTTACTTGCTGGCCTTGCTAACCTCTCCTGAGGTGTACCTGATCCCGCTCTTGGGCATCACTCTGTTCCTGCTACCTCCATTGCCTGTGACCTTGGGCACTCCAAGCTACATGCCCCGCCTTCTCCTGACCCAACCAGGAGGCCTCTTCAGGCCTCAGGTGCATTGCCGAGTCCCACCTCCCTACCCCTGAGAAACTCTCAGCTTCCTCCCTTGACCCCGTTGGGGAGCACAGGATGCTGTGAAGCTACCCACAGGTTCATCTGCCTCATGTCTCCTCAGCCATCGCTACCCCAACATTCAGGTACACAGTTCTCAACAACGCCTATGACCCCTCAGTCATCTCTTCAGAAGCCAGGCAATGGTGTCTTCTACTCACGGATTCTCCTACATTTATCTGGGGAGTTTTCATTCTCCCAGCTTGTGCCAACCATAGAGCTGGACAGCTTGCATCTCCCTTCAAGAAGGTGACTTGCCATTCAGATGCAAAAGTGTCATTAGCTGACAGGCTCCAGCTACTGTCCCTTCATGCTCTTCCTCAGCTTTTGAGCTTAAGTCACACTCTTCCAGGCAGGGCCCAGCCAACAACTGAGCACAGGCGGTACCTGCAGGCATTGCCATTTCTGCCCAACACAGGTCTCCTCTAAGAGGTGATGTTGGTCCCAGAGCTCCCATGGGTGGGCAGAGATTCTGTCAGACTTGCACAGCAGTCTCAGGGTCTCCCTGCCCAACCCCCCACCCTTTTTTTTTTTTTAATCATTCACAGGTATTGCCCCTCTCCCACTAACTTCCCCCAAAAACTTTCTGCACTCCTGACTCTATCCCAAGAACCCAGTTGACACAGAGCCCCTTCTCCCCAGAGTGCTGGGCCCTAGGCTCCTTCTCAGGAACCACTGACATTTTTTTTTTTTTTTTTTTTGAGTTGGAGTCTCACTCTGTCACCCAGGCTGGAGTGCAGTGGCCGCTCCCGGCTACCACAGTCTCGGCCTGCTGGGCTCCGGCGATCCTTCCGCCTCAGCCTTCCGAGTAGCTGGAACTACAGGCATGCACTACCACACCCGGCTCATTTTGATTTATTATAGAGATGAGGTCTCACCAAGTTGCCCAGGCGGGTCCTGAACCCTCAGGCTCAGGCAGTCCACTCACTTCAACCTCCCAAAGGCGCAGGATTACAGGCCGAGACACCGAGCCCGGCTACCACTGACATTTAAACCCTGGTCACTTTTCGCCAATTCTCCCTTTGCTGTCACTAGTCAAGCTTTGGTGAGAAAATGGATTTGACATCAGCTTCCCTTTTCATATCATAAATTCCCTGCTTCCCTCATTCCAGGGCACTCGCTGAATCTTCAGAACCACCATCTCTATAGTCAAAGTCACTGAGGTGCCATGTACATCATTTCGAAAGAGCAAATGCAAAATGAGCTACAGAGGACCCAGCTAGCAGGAAGAGCCATGATTTTTTTTTGTCTTTGTGTTTTCCTGCATTCACCTAACCTTTTAGCCAGCATTGGTATGTCACTTACATGATTGTTGACTGTTTTATTAAGAAAAATTACTTTCTACAGTTTCATAGAGGAGAGGAGAATATTCCTTCAGGAGAACTCAGAATTGACTGCTAGTCATCATAATAACCTTGATTTAAAAAAAGCTGAAAAGATGTAGTGTACATATGACACAATGAAGGAGTTTAATCTGTGTTTGAATTAATGAATGAACTAATACATAGACTATAGGATATGTAGGATACAGGAAGTTTAATAGCAAAGAAGGAAACTCTAAATGTTTTCATCTGGCCCTCTGGCTATGACTTCTACAAATTACAAGGTGAGAATCTCAGCAATGGACTGAAATATGCTAGTATTAAGTGAAACCCCAAGGAATTCTTGGGAACTGGTTTTTTGTGGAAATGACCTCTCAGTTGTAGAGGAAACTAAAGGGAAGCAAAACAGACAACCTCGGCTGGGAGCACAGAGCTGGCATTGCACACATCAGCTATTTATGGTCTAAGCAACATTAAGCTGGTGATATGCATCCTAGGACAGTGCTTCTCATAACATAATGTGTATACAAATCAAAGGAACATCTTGTTAATGTGCAAATTCTGATTCTGTAGGTCTCGGTGGGGCCTAAGACTACATTTCAATAAACTCCCAGGTGATGCCATGGACTCTGCTAGCCCACTGGCCTGTTTCAAGGACGTAGGGCATGTTCAAGAGTTCCATGCTCACTGCCAGAGGCATAGAGACTTTGTATAATCTATCTAGCCCCATTCCCTGCCCACACTTGCAAAGATCCCTGTGAGGGTTCAAGTGAGGCTGGCAGTATGCACTTTGGAGTTTCTTGCTGAGGAAAGTTACCCAGGAGCATAAATAACCCCATCATAGCCCAGTGCAGCATGGTTTATGTGATGCCATCATCTCTCAATCTAAGACAAATATTTCCTAAGTAAGGAATGTGTGTCCCTGAAATGATTTTATCTGATGGATAGGCATGGCATTAAATGACCTTGAATCAGCAAGAGTATTGCTCCCATTCTAGTTCTCTTTCTAACTTTCTGATTATGTCAAAGGAAAAGTCTCTGCCAGGTGCTAGTGTGGCTTTGAACACTTAACTTCTCTCCCTATAGTAGGATGTGATTGGTTGCTAACTACAGAAAAACCAATTCAAAATGCCTCACAAAACTGAAATAACCTAGGGTGTGAGGCAGGTGCTCAGGCTTGTCTTCTTTGCTGGCTCTGAAGCTTCTAGGATGCTGGCCTCACTTTTGAGTTGGAGCAGCTCTTCCAAAAGACCAGGGCAGCTCCAACACTTGCATATGTACCCAACATTGGCCCACATTCAGAGGAAAAGATGCTTTCTCATCCAGGGGCTCCCAAAAGAGACAAAAATCTTTTTTTCTCAAAAGGTTCCAGAAAAACTTCCTCCTTGGGTTTCATCAGCACACATTGGCTCACATGGCCTCTCCTAAACAGTCTTAATGGCTGAGAGCAGCCCTAACCCTTAGACCTGGGGCCTTGGCAAGGAAGGTAAATGCTGGGTGGTTAAAAACAAGAATCTCTCTGTTCCCTTGTCAACAAAAAGAGGGCAGGCCCCTGGTTGGAGGCCTTTGGGCAGGCAACAGTGTCTGGTTGGGTATGAATAATGTGAGGGATGTTTTGTTTGTTTTTTCAGTTGCCTTCTCTTGATGACAAAGGGCACTAAATAGTTATTTATAGTTGTAGAAATAAATTTTTATTGTATTACTCATATTTCAGCTTTGAAATGTAAGAGAAAATGTTAATTAAAGAAAGGAGAGTCCAGGTGGTTGAGGGTGTGGTGAGCCATGATCATATCACTGCCCTCCAGCCTGAGATCCCAACTCAAAAACAAACAAACAAACAAGAAAAAAACTGCATCAATTTGGTTATGTGAGGTGACTCATGCCTGTAACCCCAGCAATTTGGAAGGCCAAGGCAGAAGGATTACTTGAGCCTAGGATTTCAAGACCAGCCTAAGCAACATTGTAAGACCTCATCTCTACAAAAAAAAAAAAAAAAAATAGCTGGACATGGTGGTGTGTGCCTGTAGTCCCAGCTACTCAGGAGGCTGAGCAGGAAGGATCATCTAAGCCCAGGAGGTCGAGAATGCAGTGAGTTGTGAATAAGTCCCTGTATTCCAGCCTGGGTGACAGAATGAGACCCCAACTCAAAAAAAGAAAAAGGAACATATAAATAAATGTGTTATGAAGGTCATAGAAAATGAGAAGTTTGAGAAATATCACTAAGCTGTTCCTTCCTAGCTAAGAGATATTTGGGATCCTTAAATAAAAAGGTTAGTGGTCTAGGAGACATCATTGGCTGCTCAGTTCCTGTAGCTGCAGTCTGATGGGTTCTCAGCCCAGACTGGATTAGAATTACATGGGAATTTTGATAAAGTAAGAGCCTGGGCTTCACCCTCCAAAAACTACAAATGGTCTCCGTGGTGTCTGGGTGTCAGTAGTTTTTTTTTTTTAACACTTCACAGGCTATTCTAATGTATAGCCAAGGTGAGAACCACAGTTGAGAACTTAGAATCCTTTTGAAACTGAAAGCTTTGAGGTCAACATGAACTCATTTTGTCCCCGTTGCTAGGCTGTTTCCATCCCAGAAATCATAACTTGTCTTATGTTGGTTTTAACTGTCAATCCAGTTAAGAAGAACATAAAGACGAGCACTGCTGGCCAGAGACCAAAGAAGTCAAGAGCATTATTTCAGGTGAATATAACACATTTTGAAAATACTATTTCCCAAGTAGTATTCTCACAATAAATTTACAAGGACAGTTATAAATGCAAAATGTTAATGTTAGATTACCATGTCTCTAAAATGTGCTTTGAAAAAAAAAGTGTGCATTGGAGCTTAAGGTATTTAAAAACTACAAAATTAATGTTCATTTTATTATATTTTTGTTGATAGGAAAATATAAACCAAGAGATGAATAGAGTGACTGAAAGAGCTGTTATTATGGTTTCAACATATAATCATTGTCAAATTCATGTGAAAGGTCACATATTTACACTTGGGTGCCTTTCTGCTGCTTATGACATTTACAAGGTTAGATATCCCACTCTTCAGTAGTCCACAGTACAGTCAAAACAACTAGCACAGCATGTAGGGGGTTGCTGATTTACTTCCACATTTCTTCCATATGAAATTTTTGCACTTAGCTTTGGTCTTCCTTCTGTGTCATGGGAGTGTTGACATTTTTAATTCAACTACCTTGTAGCATAAATGAATGTTAACAAAGGTGTTTTGAGTTCCTGTGGAAGAGTTAAAGATAAAATGCCGACAGTGTCTCAAAAGATGGAATGAATCTTCTGTAACTCTAAAAAGTGCCTGTTTCACTCAGGAGTTTCCTATCATGACCCTGGTACCGGAGCAGGAATGAACAACTCATTGCCGATGAATGGACCATCAGATAAAAGAGAATGGGTCACCACCATTTGCCCCGTTTCCCCATCCTGCTCACATATTTGATTCAACATTTGTTTATTCAACAAATACTTATCAGGCACCTATATGTGCCAAGCTTAGGCACTGAGGTAATAAATGGGAACATGGACACCATCCTGGGAGGCCCAAGCCAGGCCAGAAGGTAAGTCCTTTGTCTCTCACCAGAGTTCTTAGAGGAATGAAGTTGACATCCAGTCCAAGAAGGACAAAATGTGCCATAAATAGGAGGCCCAAGCCAGGACAGAAGGTAAGTCCTTTGTCTCTCACCAGAGTTCTTGGAGGAATGAAGTTGACATCCAGTCCAAGAAGGACAAAATGTGCCATAAATAGGTATGGTTTCTCTATCAGTGAAATCCTACTAGGGATCATAAATGAAGTAAAACTTAGCTTGGAAGTTCCTTAGAGATGGTGTCGGAGTAATTCTTTTCCTGACCTGCTCTCGTGTATCTGGACTGCCTCTGGTCCAGCCAGCAAGACCCTGACTCAAACTTTTTCTCCTCCTGTTTCGCTCCTGTCACCGCTCCTCATGCCTTTCCCAGCTAGGCTCACTATCCACACCTGCCTGCCCTATCTGGACTCCTGTTCCAGTAGCCTACATCCTGGTGTGATCCTCAAAATATATACATTGGCTGGGCTCAGTGGCTCAGTCTATAATCCCAGCACTTTGGGAGGCCGAGGTGAGTGGATTGCCTGAGCCCGCAGGTTCGAAATCCACCCAGGCAACTTGGCGAGACCCTGTCTCTACAATAAATCAAAAAAAATTAGCCAGGTGTGGTAGCATGCGCCTGTAGTTCCGGCTACTTGGAAGGCTGAGGTGGAAGGATCGCCGGAGTCCAGCAGGTCGAGGCTGCAATGGCTGAGAGGGTGCCACTGCACTCCAGTCTAGGCGACAGAGTGAGATTCCAACTCAAAAAAAAAAAAGAGTATACATTTATTATAACCTGTTAACATGAAACTTTCTTTAACATTCCAGAATCACGTCTGAATTTTACTTTTACATTCCACATTGAAAAAGAAAAAAACTCTACCTATAAATTGTGCTTTGAGAATAAATATGTAAACAGAAAGACATAATTTAATTTATAATTTAAGTAATTTGTATTTCTTAATGCAACTCTAAGTTCACATATAGTCCTATGCCATGATGCACAAATCTTTGGATGTTGAAACTAACAAATAATATGACTGGAATATAAATAAGATTTCTACTACATAGGCAGAAGGATGTATTACATAACCTTTTTTTAAAAAATTGAAGTCTCATTCTGTCACCCAGGCTGGAGCACAGTGGCACACTCATGGCTACCCCACTGTCGACCTGCTGGGCTCTGGCAATCCTTCCACCTCATCCTTCCAAGTAGCCAGAACTACAGGCACTCGCTACCACGCCCAGCAAATTTTTTATTTATTGTAGTAGAGACGAGGTCTCACCAAGTTGCCCGGGTTGGTCTCGAATCCTCAGGCTGAGGCAGTCTACTCACCTTGGCCTCCCTAAATGCTAGGATTATAGGCTAGGCCACCAAACCTGGCCCATAACCTTATTTCAAGTGGTAAAGCAAGTATCTGAGCCTGGCATCATGTCAAGTGTAATAGCAAATAAACAGGATACTTAATTCTAGAGAGAACTCATGCATTGGCGTTTGCTAACTTGCCAAGTTGTGTGTATGTGTTTCAATAGATTGTTACTTTTATTCCAGTCTTGCTTTTGCCTAGTGTCCATTTGAATGCATTGTCTTAATTAGATTTTTTTTTTTTTTTGCTACTTACCAAAGACAATAGCTTTGAAAGCCAGTACAGAAAAAGTGAGGTGGCGCGTTCTCCCTTTAGTTTGTCAGTACCGACAATTTTATGGTTAGATTTGTGCAGAGAAAATAAAGGGAGAAAGTCATGCAAGACAAAATATCACCTGTCAAATTACTTTTTCTTTTCTTTTAATGTAACATTAGAGATTATAGCCCCAGTAAAATGGATTTTTTTCCCTCCCAACTTAAAAGCACTCTCTCCCAATTGATATTTGATGCTTACAGTGACCACAAGGAATGCGTATTGTTTGCATCCATGTAAGTGGCCTTCATTTAAAGAGTTCAATATGAAAGCCCAGAAGGACAATTCATTTATTTAGTTGCCTTTGGTCAAAACTGTAACAGTTTCTGGGCACTTTAAAGGAATATTGATCATTCAGCCCACTATGCTATTTGCAGAAAGGTAGATAAAACCACTTTGTGTCTTTCATAAAAATCCTTTCAATTATAGTTGAAAGAGCTTTATTTACACCTGCCAATGCTGCCTTTTATGTCTCTGATTTACTTTCTGTGAGCTGATCTTTGTTCTACCATATCTTTTAAAGAGTATAGGTCACAGTGAATAATGGTAAAGCTCATGAGGAAATAACGGACACCACGGGGGACAGTTTCAGTTCCTTTTGAACATAGTCATTAGGGCTGTCCCCATATACTCCACACATGTGATAAGATTGTGCTTCCCTGCCCACAGGAGTTGGGAGTGGTCATAGGACCTGCTCTGATGGGTATCTGTCCATGGGAGTGGTGTGTGTCAACTCCAGAAAGAAAGTTATGACTAATGTGTTCATTACTACATTCTCTTTTCCCACCGCCATGATGACCAGTCATGATCCAGAGAGAAACTTCTCCTTCAGCCTGGGTACCAAAGAGAGAACCAAAAAGAGGGGGAGAAAAGTTTCTGCTGACACTTGATGTACAGGTGACACAATTATAAACCTTTGCTATTTTAAACCATCCAGAATTGGAGCTGTTTCTTATTGCAGTACATCCTATACTTTCCTATTACATCTTTTTTAAGTCTCAAGGAGAAACTATCTTGTAAGTGCCAATCAGGAGGGAATTTTTTTAGGGGTCACTATAATCAAATGAGAGTACTATTGTTTATCTAAATTGAGTAAATAAAGTAAAATTCTGTATTTATATCATGATTGGTACAGAAGAAACCATGTGACCTTTTGGGACACAAACTACCATTGCCACTTTCATTTTGAGATGTAATTTTTTAATGCAAGTTTTATTTCTAATGAGCATGTGGCCCGGTGCATGTCACTTCACTTTCCTAAACCTCAGTTTCCCTTCCTCTAGAGAAGGAAGGAACTGGAATAGACTCACTCAACTCCATTTCTGTGGTCTCTTGCAATGTATCAGCTCATTCAGGCCTTTATGACAAAATATCATAAACTGGGTGTCTTATAAACAACAGAAATGTGTTTCTTGTAGTTCTGGAGGTTGGGGAGTCCACGGTCGGGGCATAGGCAGATTTGGTGTGTGGTGGGAAGCCACTTCCTCATGAACAGCTGTCTTCTCACAGTAATCTCACACAGCTGAAAGGGCACGGGCTCACTCAGGGGTCTCCTCTGTAAAGGCACTAATCCCACTCAAGGGAGCTCCACATTCATGACCTAATCCCCAAACTCCTAAAGGCCCCACTTCCCAATACCATCACTCTGGTGCTTAGGATTTCAACATATGAATTCTGGAGGAATACAAACCCTCAGTCCATGTGCCTCAGTGATGGCACAAACAATTACATTCTGTGCTTAACACATAGCCCATAGAAATCAATAGGAAAATTACATGGAACCGAAAGCTCAAATCTTTCAGCTTTCCTTCTAGTTTCTGAAAAGTGTTCCTAAAGCTTACCAAAATTTTGTTATGAGGCTATATCCTCTCGTGAGAGATAGGCTGAAAGTGTTTAAAAAAAAAAAAAAAAAAAGGAGGGGGAGGTTTCTTAAAAATTCAAGAGTGCTAGGAATTTTTACTCTTTTCTATTCTTATTTTTTTGTTTTTGTGTATGTGTGTGAACTTTTGATTAAAGTATACCCTACATGTGGAAAAATGTACAAGTCATAATAAAGAGCTTGATGAATTTTACAAAATGAAACATACTCTTAAACTAGCACCCAGAGCAAGAAACAACATGATCAGTACCCAGAAACCCTCTTTGTCACTACCCCTGAAACAAGGGTTCCCGCCATGCTGACTTTTTCTACTGGACTGACTTCTAACAGCAGAAATTGGTGCTGCTACTGTCTAACTTGATTATAGAGTACTATGTATACTCTTTTGCACCTTCCTTCTTTAGTTAACAGTGCATTTATCTGTGTTTTTGCATGAAATTTCAGTTTTTTCCTTGTTACTGCTATACAGTATTCTGCTGTATGACTTTACCATAAAGTCCATTCTACTCTGGTCAATACTTGGGACATTTCCAGGTTGGGGATGTTATTAATAGTGGACTTTTTAATGCGTGTCTTTTGGTTGATATTTTCCCCTATATTTTCAAGTTGAGATAGCCATTTTTTAGACCTATGTAAGAGAATCCTTGGGGCTGGGCATGGTAGCTCATGCCTGTAATCCCAGCATTTTGAGAGTCTGAGGTGGAAGGATCACTTGAGCCCAGGGGTTCAAGTAAGAGGATCCAGTTTTTTGGAAAAGATTACATGTTGGAGCATCTCCATAGGGTTGGAGGGGAGAAAGCAGTACTATAGTCCCAGCTGAGAAAAAGAGAGAAGGAGGAGGAAAGAAGAAAGGGAAGTAGGAAAAGAAGGAAAGAGAGAAGTAGAATTTCTGTGGAGCTAGAGGATTGAACTCTGACCCTTCTAGCCAGGAGATGCCATTGTCCTTTGAGTTTAATCCCTTGAACCTCAGGCTATAATACCATGTGCAAGAAACATTTTTCTAAAGCAGCATTGTTATGTCAATGTAAGAAGTCAGTAAAGATGGCAGGGGCTTAGAAGGAAAATATTTTTTTAGACTTGCTACTGAAAATTAAAGGAATTTTGTAAACACATACAGCATGTCAACTACTAAATGGAAATTACTTTAAAATTCATAAAAGAGAGGGAGAGAGGGAGATATTTTGCAATGTCTGGAGACACCTGGTGGGAGGGAGGTACTGCTAGCATCTAGCGTGCAGAGGCCAGGGGTGACACCAAACATCTTCCGATTCACAGGACAACCCCCACAGCAAAGAATTACTCAGCCCAAAATATCAACCGTGCTAAGAAACCTGCCTTGCAAAGTGTTTGCACATCATCATAGTGTTTGTTATGCCTAGGAGAGGGTTACATTGTATTTGAAGGTAGTGGGATAGCTGAAAATGGAGGGATAGGTGAAAATACAACAGGAGTCAGAAGACCTGTGTTCTAATCTCATATCCACTGTTAACTAGCCTTATAGCTTTATGCAAATAGACTCTCTAAACTTCAGTTTCCCATGAGTAAATAAGTGTCAATAACACCTACCTTATCTATTTGTTAATGCATCGGGTTTATTACCTGCTATGTGCGGTATGCTAGGCACTGAATGTGCAACAAAGAACAAAATAGGCAGTATTCCTGCCTTCAAGTAGTTTAGTGGGAAAGAGAGAGAAGTAGACCAGCGGGTGCTCTGCTTTAATACCGCTTAGTCAGAAAAGTAACCTCTAAGCTGACAACCAGGAACAAGAAGTTAGGCGAGCAAAGGAGGAGACAGTAGAGGGTAGTACGGTGTTTGTAAAAGACCAGAGGTGTTTGTAAGAGACCAGAGGTGAGAAAAAGCGTGAAACAACATAGGGACCGAGAAAGCATGCAGTATGACCAGGGAGGAGAATGTGAAGAGAGAAAGAGATGTGCCTGGGAAGAAAGCAGAGATCACCTCTTGGAGGATTTTATAGACCAATTCAGGGAGGAGAAACACCCTGCCTGCAGTGGAGAGGGGGAGGGGAGAAAAGCGAACGGTTTGAATGTAAGGGGCAGACATATCAGATTTGAGTTGTAGAAAGATCATTTAGGCTGCAAGGTGGAAATGGATTCTAGGGACTGGGGGACCAGTTGGAAGTTTGTTGCTGCTATTTCGGCAAGAGATCATGGCGGGTAGAGGCAATGAGATAGGCAGAAGTGAATGTGTTTAAGAGAGTCAATCAGCCGGGCTCAGTGGCTCAGCCTGTAATCCCGCGCCTTTGGGAGGCTGAGGTGAGTGGATTGCCTGAGTTCATGAGTTCGAGACCCGTCTGGGCAGTGAGACCTCATCTCTACAATAAATCAAAAAATCAGCCGGGCGTGGTAGCATGTGCCTGTAATTCCGGCTACTCAGAAGACTGAGGCGGAAGAATTGCCGGAGCCCAGGAGGCGAGACTGCGGTGGCGGGGAGCGGCCACTGCACTCCAGTCTGGGCGACGGAGTGAGACTCCAACTCAAAAAAAAAAAAAAAGAGAGAGTCAATCAATTCCTCCTTCCAAGGGGTTGACAAGATATCCCTGTCTTATAGCAACAGTTTCCAGAATGAAGCATGACTACCACTGCTGTGACTAGGAGCTGGGATACCACCTCACCATACTGGATTCTGTGCAGGGCTGTATCTTTGCTCCATTAGAGTAAAGTTTTGTGGTCTCTGAGTAGCAGAACCCAAATCACATGTCCACACTCAAGGTGCAAGGGATGTTGAGAAAGTGGGTCTCTGGCATCTCCTTGAGAAGAATACCCTAAACTTGGGAAGGATGTTTCCAGAAGAAAACCAAATATGCCCTATAGTAACCATGGAGAGTGATTTACTAGAGCCTATTTAGAAAGCAAACCTGAAACTACCTTTCAAATTAAAAATATTCTTCCTTCTAAAAAACCCACTTCCTGGAATCTATTCCCTAGAAGTAAAATTACCCATACATAAGAACATATGTGCATCGGGGTCTTATGATAACATTAATCTTTCTGGCAAAAATTAAGTAACAAAACGAATGTCTTTCAACTGGGGAAGAATTGAGTAAATTGTGCTACATTTATACTACTAACTATGTGGTCAGTAAAAAGAATTGCACTGGAGCTAAACCAGTTGAGGCTGGGAGAGAGATACAGAACCACCTCAAATATCACCTGATATTTAGATATTAGATCTTGATATATACCATCCCCCAAGGAATGAGAATGGAGATATTTTCTTAGTACCACTGACTCACCCCCTCCTCTTATTGATACCCCTGCCCAGATTCAAATTGCTGCAAATGTAGCTCATGGCACTGCCTCACTTAGAAACACGCTCCACCCAAATAGGTTGGCCCACTGATAACTGCAAAGTTGCCAAGTTTCAGTTTACTCAGTTTCCCATGAAAGTCTGACTCCTGGCCTTGAATCTACCCTCCATTCCTATTGGGTCACTTGGTTTCTGTGACTCACCCCCTGTTCCGCAGTGGGCAGGACTATGCAAACCTGCCCCAAATACAAGGAAGCTGACAGGCCAAAGAAAGGGGCTGACAAATCTAAGTTCTTCGAAAGAAACATTTCATAGGTACTTATGAATAAACCATGTCTGTGTCTCAGGCAGTAGTGAGACAAGATGGTGGATTCCCATGCCATTACCTCCCAGACCCAGGGCTTACATACCATAGGGAAAGGGTATATGAGCTTCAGAAGGGTTGTATAGCACAATTGCTTAAGGACAGGATTTATGATAAGCACAACATAAAGGTTATTTGACCTAAGGGCTGAGTTTGTGGCAAGTACGTGCTCCTACACAAGAAATAATAGATAAACTGGAAATCTTAGAGACCTTCCCAGAACTGGGGTTAATCAAAAGTCAGTATGGCGGATTAGCAACTAAGATGGAGTTGCTTTGGCCTCCATAGTCCTGTCCTGCAGGAAGCAAGGTCCTAGTAGATAAGCACCTGAAATAAATCCCTGGATCTGACGTGACACTCTTCTGCCTACAATTCCTGTATAAGAGCTTGGTGGTCTGTCTCAGTCTGCTTGGGCTACTATAACAAAACACCACAGACTAGGTGATTCATACAACAGATATGTATTTCTCGCAACTCTGGAGACTGGAAGTCCAGGATCAAAGTGCTAAAAGATTCAATTTCAGGTGAGGGGCTCTCTTCCTAGTTTGCAGCTGGCCACACTCACATGGCAGAGAGAGGGAACTCTGGTTTTTTCCTCTTTTATAAGGGCACTAATTCCATCATGGGGACAATGCCCTCATGACCTCTTCTAAACCTAATTATCTCCTAAAGGCTGCACCTTCAAATACCATCACATAGAGAATTAAGGCTTCTACCAATGAATTTGGGGTACACAGACATTCAGCCCACGTGGTATTACAGTGTGGTCATTGAGAGGCTCTGGAACCTGACTGAATCCAGGTTCTGCCAGTCACCAGCCATGTGACCTTGAATAAATTAGTCTCAGTGTGCCCCAGTCTCCTCACCTATAAAATAAATTAGGAGCAATACCATCTCAAAAGGTTGTTAAGAGGATAAGTTAGTTAATACATGTAATGCATCTACAGAGCAGTGCCTAAATAACATGTACTGAGTTCTTGGTTATAATCATCATCTTCCAGATCCAGGTATGTCTCAAATTAGTCTCTTCCCCAAATCCTCAACCTGCAAGTACCCAACATCTTTCTCTTTATCCAGTCTTGGGTAGCACCTCCCAGTTTAAAAACAAAACCAAGCTGTATTTATTACACAAACAACATTGCAATCATGGGGATTCATGAAGGACATGGCTGAAATTCCTGGGGTGGGCAGAGAGGGAGGGATTTCAGAAGTTCACTGCAGCCATCCCAAGATGGGGACGGTTTGGAGGATGCCCTACTCCAGCACTGTTCTGTACTTGCAATGTTGCTATTTTCCATTTTCAAAAAGCTTTATTTAACCATTGTAATTTGTGGCTTTCTCCAAGGCTAAGTATAGAGCAAAACATAATAATGCAAACTGGCTCATGCTGAGCTGAAATGAGTAGTGTTCTCTCACCAAATCCTCTTGGGAGCTTTAATAACTTCTTTAATTTCTCTGTTATTTTCCAATATTGTATACCTGTTCCAGAAGTACTCATTTTGTCTTTTCTAAACCAGCTCTCCTCTGCTGAGAAAATGACCAAATTATTCGGCTCCTGTCTTTCTGCCACACCTCTGTTTTTCAGTTTTTCAGCCCCCATTCCGGGTTTACAACCAATTTAGTAGTTGTTGATCAGGGCGAGAGACTATAATTGAGTCAGTACTGGAGATGAAATGACGTGTCAGAACAGTTCATTAGAGGGAAATCATTTCCAGGACAAGGAGAGAGAGAACAAGGAAGACTATATTCATTGTACTCGCTTGTGGACTAATGGAATGGGTTCCAACGTAGAGTTAGCTTGGATCATTTTCTTTGACTCCATGACACACTATTCCTTTTTTTTCAGGTTAAAGATTAGTCTCTAACAAAAAGCAGAATATTTCCCTGTCTGGATTGAGGGATGGACACTGTGTTTAGATTGTAAGCACTGAGAAACAGCACGTCACGGGAACTCAGAAAATGTGAATTGAAACCTAGAGAAAGAAGGATCCATGCTTTAAAAAGACAGTGGGTTGGTCAGTGGTTACCATACAGCTGCTTTTACAGATTGTGTGTAGCCATGTCCTTTTCTATATTTGGATTTTCCTACCAAAGGAGAACACTTGGACATTTCAAAGTACTAATGTAAAAAAGGGCAATTAGCTAGAGTTGAAGTTTAGGATGAAAGGAGCAAGAGAAACTTGTGCGCTTGCTGGGATGAGCTCTGGAGTACTTTCCAGAAGAGTCTGAGATGCCCCTCTACCTACGTTTCTGCCAGACCCAATTGCTTACAGTTCCTTGAGCACTCTGTATGCATCAGCAGCTCAGTGCCTTTGTTTTCTCTGCCTGAAGCATATCTTCTTACAGGTGCACTCTCCAGCTAGAATGAATCCCCTCCTCCTCTGCATTCTCACAGCTCTCTGTTCATGCATCTCTTTCCCATCCAACCGCTAACCGCACCCCATCCTGCTTAGCTTCCCAGTTCCTGGCAGATCCACGCCTTCAGGCCGTTAGAGGCCTGGGTTCATGCATCTCTTTCTTAACATGTTCCAGTCTCCATGATGATCCTAAATCAGACCCTGAGTAAAAGATTTGGGTATGAGAATTTATTTGGGAGAAGATCCCAAGAAACATTGTGAGGGAGTAGGAAGTGAGACCAAGTAGGGAGAAAAGCAAAAGAAGAGTGCTTTAATGAAGAGTGCCCAGCCCAATGAAGGATTCTCTGAGAGTCTAGGAATATATTCATGCAGTGTCCTACTGAAGGACAAGGGACTGCCACCCTCACTGATTGCAAGTTGCCTTGGGGAATGTTTATTATCTGGCACTTTCAATCTGCCTCTAAGGTGTTGAGGAGCTCCAAAGCTAAAGATTGTCTTCAGTTAAGAAATGCTGGAAGCCATAGCCTCTTGGAGACTGTCCACAGGTGGGGAAAGAGGATATGGACTGGATAAGGACATCCTGCTGTAATGATTGACAGTTGCATAAGTTCTTTGAAGGCAGAGAACAAACTTTTCTCATCTTTATACGCCCAAGATACTCAACATGCAGCCTTACACTTAGTAGGTTCAGACCAGAAATTGAAAATAGCTATAATTAAGATCTTTACATGCCAAAAGTACCCCACATGCAGCCTTATGCCAAATAAGTGCTTAATCACTGTTAAGTAAATGAGGTTGTTTCACATTTAATACATCTGATGAACCAATGATGTCCTCACCACGTATATATTGAAATGCCCACTATATGCCAGAGTTATCATACAGGCCTTGTACCTGCCCTTGAGATGATAGTCTCACAGGAAAAACAGGAAATACACAAATAATTATAAGGAGAAACAATGAGTATATTGATTGACCTCATTCACATACTTTTCACCCCTTGGCCCCACACCATTTAAATTTCAACAGATTAGATTTTTATTTTCTAAGAAAGGGAAATTTATTTCTCCCATAGAGGATAGGGGCAGAGTATAATATCAAAAACATTGTCTTCTGTGTGATTTCTGAGTTGACGAACCTAGATTTGAAATGGCCTACTGTTGACTGGAAGCCTAACCAACAGTATTGACAGTCAATGAAAAAATATTTTGTATGTTATATGTGCTATATACTATATTCTCATAATAAATATACTAGTAAAAGAAAATCATAAAAAGAGAAAATGTTTAACATATATTTACAGTATGTTTTATACTGTATTTATTGATACTGTAAGTTTACCTTGTCTGTTTACAAGATTAACAGTCTGTCTGAAACGGTGGACAACCACAGCTGCAGACCCCAATCTATGGTACACATCAAGCAATTCAACTTTTATTGGTAATAACGTCATGACTTTTCTCTACTTCTTGTGAACACTTCGAGTGTCACTGGTGACATTTCATATGGGTTTCATGGTGTTATTCAAGGTTTACAGTACTGCATTAAACATGATTAAAAATATGTGAAAGCCACCAGAGATCACTTTTATTTTACATAATTTACTGGAGAGATGAACTGCTTACGCAGAGATGATTAAAGTCACAAGACATTTTAAGCAGATACAACGCTTGAGGTCACCACAACAGCAACAGAAGATTGCTACAAAATTATTACAGTGGTACAGTATGTACTTTTATGTAGTTATGATTTAATACTGCATCTTTATGTTTATTTATTTCTCTACTGTAAAAGCTGTCTTGTATAGTCTGTGTTTGTATGTGTAAAGTTTTGATAAATTTTAACTTTTTGTAATTGATTTATGTATATTTTATGGTAGCAAATATATATAGCATCTGTATACATTTTATGCATATTTGACATAGCTCATTTAAAATTTTTTTTCAATATTTCTAGGGTATGCAATTCATCTGTGAATATTTTCAAATTGTCACATATCTAAAAAAAAAAACTTTCCAATATATTTACCGAAAAAACTTTATGTATAAGTGAATCCACACAGTTCAAGCTCATGTTATTCAAGGGTCAACTGTATCTTACCTATAGAAATGTAAAATTAAGAATTACATCCAACTTTTCTCCAGAAATTATGCAAGCAAGAATAGAGTGGAGTGAATTATAGAAAGTGTTGAGATAAAAAAGAAAATGCCAGTCTAAAATTCTGTACCCTGCACAACTATCTTTCAAAAGTGAAAGACAAATAAAGACTCTCTCAGGCAAACAAAAATTAAGGAAATCTGTTGCCAGTTGACTTGCCTTGCAAAAAATGTTCAAAATAAGTTTTTCAGAGAGAAAAAAAATTACATAGGTCAGAAACTTGGATCTGTATTAAAAAAAAAAAAAAGAACAACAGAGATGGAATAAGTGAAGTTAAAATAAAAACATTTATTTTTCTTATTTTAATTGATCTAACAGTCAGTTCTATATAATGGTAGTAAAAATGTATTGTTATATATGCATATATATGCTAATATATAAGTGAAATGAATGACAGCAGTGAAGCAAGGGACAGGAGGAAGAAATTACAAATATTTTGTTATTATAAGGTACTCACACTACCCATGAATTGGTATAGCATTACTTAAAAGTAGAATTGGATTAGTTTTGAATATATAGCCCAAACTTTAAAGCAATTACTATAAAAGTTATTAAAAAGTATAATTTATATGCTAAGAAAGGAAAAAAATCGAGTTATATAAAATGCTAAGTTAAAACCATAATAGGTAGAAAAAGAAGACAAAAACAGGAACAGAGAACATGAGCAACAAATTGAAAACAGTAACAAATATGGTAGATATAAATTGAATTATATAAATCTTGACTTTATTTTTTTAACTTTGAATTTTTTATTTTAAAGATGTGGGGTACAATTCAGGGTTGGGTATACAAATGGTTGTTATGCAGGTATGTTTGTTGATGAGGTTGCCCCCCCTCCCCTGGTAGTTTCCCTCAACTGCCAATCCCACCCCCCCCAGTTGCCCATTACTGTCAATCCCTTTCTTATGGTATTACGATAACTGTTCAAGTTCTGCTTATGAATGAGAACATATGGTACTCTGTTCTTTGTTTCTGTGATAGATCACTGAGTATGATAGATTTTAGATCTGTCCAAGTTGCTGCAAAGTCCATATGTTTGTCCTTCTTCATGGCTGCATAATATTCCATTGTATACAAGTACCACATTATTTAAAATCCAGTCCAACTGATGGGCAGCATGATTGGCTCCATGTTCTTGCTATTGTGAATAGAGCTGCAACCAACATGCATGTGCAGATATCTTTTTTGTAGAATGATTTGAGTTCCTCTGAGTATATTCCCAATAGAGGAACTGCTGGGTCATATGAAAGGTCAATTTCTAGTTCTTTCAGAAATCGCCACACTGTCTTCCAAAAAAGGTTGCACTAGTTTGCATTTCCACCAGCAGTTTAGAAGTGTTCCTTTTTCTCTGCATCCTCACCAGTATCTGCTGTTGTTTATTTTATTAATGATGGCCACTCTTACTGGGGTTAGGTGGTATCTCAATGTGGTTTTTATTTACATTACTCTGATTATTAGTGAGGCTGAGCACTTTTTCATGTGTCTGTTGGCTGCCCGTATATCTTCTTTCGAGAAGTGTCTATTCAAGTGTCTTTTGCCCACTTTTTTTTTTGAGTTGGAGTCTCACTCTGTCACCCAGACTGGAGTGCAGTGGCCACTCCCAGCCACCGCAGCCTCGACCTGCTGGGCTCCGGCAATCCTTCCACCTCAGCCTTCCGAGTAGCCGGAACTACAGGCACACACTACCACGCCTGGCTAATTTTTTGATTTATTGTTGAGATGAGGTCTCGCCAAGTTGCCCAGGCAGGTCTCGAACTCGCGGGCTCCGCAATCCATTCACCTCAGCCTCCCAAAGGTGCGGGATTACAGGCTGAGCCACCGAGCCCAGCTTGTCCACTTTTTAATGGTTTTTTTTTATTCCTTTCAGCATGTTTGAGTTCCTTGTAGATCCTAGATGATAGGCCATTGTAAGATATACAGTTGGCAAATATTTTTTCCCATTCTGTGGGCTGCCTTCCCGTTCTCTTGATGGTTTCTTTTGCTTTGCAGAAGCTTGTCAGTTTGATGAGGTCCCACTTTTCTATCTTATCTCTTATGGCATGGGCACTTTGGGTTTTGATCAGGAGTTGGTTGTCAGCTCCAATCCATAAGGGTGTCTCCTGCATTTTCTAAGATTCTTATAGTTTGAAGTTTTACATTTAGGTCTTTGATCCATTTAGAGTTAATAAACTGAGACAGGAGATAGCTAGAAAAAGGTTAGGCAGACAAATAGGTGGGTCCTCTGGTAACAACGTAGTGTACTCCCAGCAGGCCTCTCAGGCTCAGCATTGGTAAACAACTCCCTGCAAGCCTCTCACACTAGAGCTAAGGTACTCACTGCTGGGATTGAAAAGCAACCAATCAGCTCACCATTGGGTCCCTACCTTAATACTGGCCAATCAGAACAGCTACAGCTCACAGTGCTAGCCAATCACCTTGGACTTAGGGCTATATAAGCCCCAGGTTTTTGGCCCCAGATGGGCACCCCTTCAGGCTCCCTCCTGCTGTGGGAGTTTTTCTGTGCTCAGTAAATCCTGTTTTCTCACCTTCCAGCTGTCCATGTCCCTCATTCTTCCTGGGCATGAGACAAGAGCCTTGACCCTGAAGAGCTGCAACCTGAATAGTTACAGAAGATCATCGAAGTTGAAAAGTCATGCACCCCAGAGGCTGGCTTGTCAGCCAACAGCCAGCTGAACCAGAAGAGCTGCTGGAGGAAGGTGAGACTCTGAAGCTGAGGCACTCAGGGTCTAGGCTTGCCTGTCTACCAAACCAGCAACACTCTCAGGGCTTGGCTTGCTAGCCCATTAGACCCAACACCCTGGGGGCTAGGCTTGCCAGCCTCCCCCCCAACCAACCGTAACACTCAGGCTTTGGATTGCCAGCCTGTTAGAGGTGACACTTGTGGGGCTAGGCTTAGCAGCCCCTCCACAACCCACTCTGGGGCTTGACTGGCTGACCCATTGAGCTAACACTCTTGAAGCCCAGGCTGACCTGAAAAATTCAAGTCAAAATCATCACTTTAAATGTTAATAGTTTAGCTACACCAGTTAAAAGACAAAGATTGCCAGAGTGGATCAAAAAACAAGCCCCAACTATCTGTTGTCTATAGACACCCACTTTGAACATAAAGACGTATATAGATTAGAGTAAATGGAAGAAAATGATACCATTCTAATCAAAAGAAAGAAGAGTCGCTATATTAATTTCAGAAAGAGAAGACCTCAGAGTAAAAAAAAAGGGTACTAGGGATAAAAAGGGCATTGTACAATGATCAAAGGCTCAAAACTCCACAAAGACATAATGATCCTTATTGTGTGCCTAACAAGTGAATGTAAAATACTATAGGCAAAACCTGATAGAACTGCAAGGAAAAATAGATGAGTCTGCCACTGTAGTTGGAAACTTTAACACCTCCCTATCAGAAGTGGACAGACTCAGCAGGCAGAAAATCAGTAAGGATATAGTTGAACTCAATTATCACCATCAGTCAACTAGATGTAATTGACATCTATAGACTACAGTCATGCGTCACTTAATGAGGGGGATACAGTCTGAGAAATGTGTTCTTAGGCAATTTCGTTATTGTGCAAACATGATAGAGTGTACTTACGCACACCTGGATGTACAGCCTACTACACCCCTATGCTATATGATATAGCCTACAGTTCCTTGGCTACAAAACTATACAGCATGTTACTGTACTGAACATTGTAGGCAATTGTAACACAATGGTAAGTTTATGGGTATCTAAATATAGAAAAGTTCAGGTGTTGCACTACAATGTAACATCATCACTAAATGGCAGGAATTTGTCAGCTCCATTATAATCTGATGAGATCACTGTCATATATTTGGCCCCTCACTGACTGAAATGTCATTATGAGATGCATAAGTGTACCTCTGTGGGACATAAAACACATGCTAGCAAGTTTAAAAGATGAGAAATCACATAATTTCTACTCTCAGACTACAATGGAATTAAACTAGAAATCAATAACAGAAAGATAGCCAGAAAATTAAAAATACTTGGAGATTAAGCAACATATTTCTAAACAATACATGGATCAAAAAAGAAATATCAAGAAAATATTTTAAATATTTTGAACCAATGCAAATAAAAATAAAACATCAAAATTTGTGGGATGCAGCCAAAGCAGTTCTTAGAGGAAAATTCATCGAATTGGACACATATATTAGAAAAGAAGAACTACTTGGTAAAAGACTGTTATATAAAATATACAAAGAACTCTTAAAATTTAACAATAAGAAAATGAACAACCCTGTTAAAAAGTGGACAGAAACCTGAACAGATCCCTCACTAAAGAAGATATGCATATGGAAAGTGAACATATATAAAGTTGTTCATCATCATATTTCATTAGGGAGTTGCAAATTAAAACAAATATTAGAATGGCCAAATTCCAAAACACTGACAACAACAAATGTTGGTGAAAATGTAGAGGGGCAACCCCTTCAGTCCCCTCCCACTGTGGGAGCTTTTCTGTCCTCTCAATAAATCCTGCTTTCTCAAAAAAAAAAAAAAAAAAAAAAGTAGAGCAATAGGAACTCTCATTCATTGCAACTGGGAATGCAAAATGGTGCAGCCACATTGGAAGACAATTTGCCAGTTTCTTACAAAACTAAACATTCTTACCATATGATCCAATAATCACACTCCTTGGTATTTACTCAAGGGATTTGGCAACTCCACACAAAAACCTGCACATGGATTTTATAGCACCTTTATTAATAATTGCCAAAAATTGGAAGCAACCAAAATGTTTTTTAGAAGGTGAATAGAGACAAACTACGCTGTATCTTGACATAGAAATACTATTCAGTGCTTAAAAGAAATGAGTTATCAAGCCATGAAAAGACATGGAGGAAACTTAAATGCATGTTACTAAGTGAAAGAAGCCCATCTGAAAAGGTTACAGAGTGTACAATTCTAACTATATGATAATCTGGAAAAGGCAAAATATGGAAACAGTAGATCATTGACTGCCTGGGGTTAGTGAGGAATGAATAGGCAGAGCACAGAGGATTTTCAGGGCAGTGAAACTATTCTGAATGATTCTACAATGGTGGGTACTGATAAATGTCGTTTTGTAGCCATCAAAGCCCACAGAACATACAGCACCAAGAGTGGAGCCAAATGTAAACGGTGGACTTTGGGTGATAATGATGTGTTGGTGTATGTTCACTGAGCATAAAGAATGTGCCACCATGGCAGGGGATGTCAAGAGTGGGCGAGGTTGTGCATGTGTGAAAACAGGCTATATGGACCTCACTGTACTTTCTGCTCAATTTTGCCATAAACCTAAAACTGCTCTAAAATGTGCATTTTATTAATTTTTTAAAATGCCTTTGATTGAATCGTTAGAAATGCAAACCTGTATTTTGCCAAATTAAAAAGAATTCTTTTTTTTTTTTTGAATCATGGTACAATTAATTAACTTTTGGGTGACATAATTTGACATAAGAATTCATGGTGCCTTTTTACATTTATATTTAGACTAAATATAATTCAATAAAGTACCTATTATGGATTCTACTGTCACTCACTTTGACAAGTACTATTGAGAAATATTAATCTTAAAATACATAGTTCAGAGATGCTGGATCATCTTTATTCATGAAATTATGTTCCCAGAAACAGTCTAGATTTCATTTACACAATTTGTGCTGCCCTGCATTTCATTACCACATTTGTGCTCTCTGCCTCCCTTCCTCGGCATGGTAAGGGCTGCACATAATGGTATGTGACTTGCAGTATACATGGAGGGAATGGTCTGAAATTGCTTTGGATTTTAAGTTCACAGTACTTGTTGGTGGATAATTGTTAAACTCTTTACATATTATTCCAAATACAGACAATAATTGTTTTACCAGTCTCATCTTTCAAGAAAAGAAATTTTATCCACGGGAAGATCAGGGAAACGAATGAATCCTTGTGCCAGACCGTGAGAAGAGAAGGTAGGGAATTTGAGGACCAGTTCCAGCCTCACATCTCCTTAGATTCAGGGGACATTTCATGGACACTGAGGTTGTTTCCTGCAGCTTACCTTACACACACACATTTTTTCCAAAAGTGAGATCAAAACTTTTTTGTGTTGTTTGTATCTTTCTTCTCCCTACTTTAATGAACATGTATTATGGATGTAATAAAAACTATTTTCTTTTTTTGAGTCGGGGTCTCTGTCACCTGGACTGGAGTGCAGTGGCACAATCACAGCTCACTGCAGCCTCAACCTCCTGGGCTCATGCCATCCTTCCGCCTCAGCCTTCCAAGTAGCTGGGACTACAGGCGCACCACCATGCCTGACTAATTTTTAAAATTTTTCTTTGTACAGAAGAACTCTCACCTTGTTGCCTGGTCTCGAACTCCTGGGCTCAAGCAATCCTCTCACCTCAGCCTCCCAAGAGGTAAGATTGCAGGCGTGAGCCACCATGCCTGGCCAATAAAACATTTTTAAATGGGCATAATGTCTGTTTGTTTGTTTGTTTGGAAAGTTTCTAGGTGAGAGTTTTAACTCAGGAATTGTTAATCACTTTTTTCTATGATCCCCTTTGGTAGTCTAGCAAACCCTGTTTGTTGACACCTTCCCAATGGCGAATTTACTATAGAAAAAGAAATCCTTGGTGATTTGAATAGAATGTCAGCCTGGGTTACACCATGAACTGAGCTGAGATGATGAATGAATGAATGAATGGATAGATAGATTAATATACAAACAAAGAAAAGAAAATTGACAAAAGGTTTTCATAAAGCTCATGAAAAGCATCTGGTGGAATGCCTGCTGCCTTGTTACAACAAATGCCCTTTCAGGTGACCAAACCCATCTTTTTCATTATGTGAGCATTTCAATCAGGACATTTTAAACACTAAACTTGCCCACATGCCATAAGGCTGGTTTAATTTGCAGACCCTGACAGATGACATTCCTCGCAGCATGTCCCTCCCCCTCAGGGGTAGCCCTGGACTCCAGGCCAAGCACCATCAAAGGCCTGTCAGAGGCTTATGGCTTAAGTACCTCGCCATGACCTGGCCCTGGCATTTGGTGAGGCCCCAGGGCATTGGGGGCAAGACAGGAATTCACAATGAGAAAGTTACTTGCAGCCTCTGTTGGAGATCCTTTCAATTAAAGCTTTTAACATTTTTCATAAGCAACCCCCAGGGATTCAGTCATTCTCGTCACCAGCTTTGATGGATGGCAGGCTAACACAGGCTCACCCAGCTCACTGCAAACACTTCCAAAACTCAGACACTCTTCCTTCTCCAGGGAAGGCCCCCCAGGCTCCTGGCAGGGACACAGATCAAGATACTCTAAGAAAAGCTAATTTTACTTAAATAAATGCAGTTTTCAATGGAATTGTTCGTTGCTTGTATTTTTTGTCTTTGAGTCATTAAAGATGAAGAGGAACGATATCCTGTGGTCTCTTTACAGACTAGGCAGCAACTTGGCATCAGGAAGCAAAACAAGCCTGATTAAAATCCCAGTCCTGCTATTGCTTACTGTGTGACTCTGGGCAAGTTGCTTAACTTCTCTAAGCCCTCATCCCCACAGTGGGAGTCAGAATACCCATCTCATAGTTTTCAACCTAATTTAAACAAGGGACCTAGACTGCATAAGATATAGTTTCTTTTATTCATAGGTCTAACTATAGGGGGCAGTATTATGTATGATGTGTGTATCTATCTTTCCATCTAGACACATATATATACAGATATATGAGAAAACATTGAAGAACTGAAAAATTGCATCAAAAAAGTTCCGATTTCCAGTTTCTCTCTAAAAAAATCAGACAGTTTATTAGGCTAAGTCCCAGTGGCAACTACTTCCTTGAGTCGTGGCAGGTGCACCCAGTCCCATACTCCCTGGACCACTTCACTAATCTTGTGACCAGCCAAGACTGGCACTTGACTGTGTCATTTTTTGTGTATGTCTGCATTGCCTTCTCCCTTATCTTCACCCCACTCTATGCCAAAGCTCTTACAGCAAGAACCCTTCAGAAAAGTAGAGGCAAACTCCAAACAGCCACAGGTAGGTAAGTGGGTAGTTACTTTCAGTGAGGGATCTCCTTTGTTTCTTCTCATCTTGTTGGGGACTTAAACTTAGATGAGAGGTAATAAGATGAGTCGATTCTTTTTTTGTCTTTCTTTTTTTACTTGTTTTATTTTTTGAGTTGGGGTTTGTCTCACTCTATCACCCAGGTTGGAGTGCAGTGACACAATTACAGCTCACCATAGCCTTGACCTCCCTGTCTCAGGCGATTCTTCCACCTCAGCCTCCCAAGGACTACAGGCACATGCCACCACACCCAGCTAATTTCTTCTTATTATTTGTAGAGACAAGATCTCCCTATGTTGTCCAGGCTGGTCTTGAACTCCTAGGCTCAAGCAATCCTCCCACCTCGGCCTCCCAAAGAGCTGGGATTACATGCCCAGCCTAGTCAGTTCTTTAAATTAAGCATTTGGAAGCCGGGCTCGGTGACTCAGCCTGTAATCCTGCACTTTGGGAGGCTGAGGTGAGCAGATTGCCTGAGCCCGCAGGTTCGAGACCTGCCTGGGCAACTTGGGGAGCCCTCATCTCTACAACAAATCAAAAAATTAGCAGGGCGTGGTAGTGCACACCTGTAGTTCCAGCTACTTGGAAGGCTGAGGCGGAAGGATCGCCGGAGCCCAGCAGGTCGAGGCTACGGTGGCCGGGAGCGTGCCACTGCACTCCAGTCTGGGCAACAGAGTGAGATTGTAACTCAAAAAAAAAAAAAAAAGAATTTGGGGGGCATAGTCCTGGTCACGAAGGTCATCTCCTTTCCCCCTAGCTGTTGGCTGAGCAGGTGACGTTACTGAGGGTGGTAATAAAGCAATGTCCCAGGGCACACTTCAGCTATGACAGTGTTTCTTCATGAGGACACTATCCATCCCTATGGAGTGTGAGACTTTTTTTGGTTTTCACAGTGATTGGGAGGGCACGACTTGAATTTGGTGGGTAGGACCATGGAGGTAGAGCCTCTGCAATGTGCAGGAAAATTCCCCCACCCTAAAGAATTTGCTGCATCTCTCACAACTTTTAGACTTCCTGTCAAATATTCATATTACTTTAAACTTACCTGAAAAACTTATGCATAATTATCTTAACCTAAAATCCAACTCCATTAGACACACAAAGTGTTTTCAGTTTTAATAAGCACTGCATTATCCAGGAGCTCAGGTGTGATGTCAAGCAAGGAAAGAATACACTTTCTTTGTTCAGAAATTTACTAAGTGTTGGTTTCCATTTTGGAAACTACATGGAGGCATCACTAGTCAATGTACCAAGGGTAAAAATAAGTCAATCTGCCTGGGTAGAAGCCTCATTCAGTATGTTTTTACCTATAGTTGCAAGTGTCTGATTATTTCATGAGGGATAATTTAAGGAAAAATTTGTGCTGCAATGGGAAACTACACTGTCTTCAGCACTCTCCTCTGGGTCATCTGGTTCTAATTTCATGGGCGATAGTCTACAATTCTGGAAGACATAGGTAACTCTACAGCCATATCACCCTGAATACACCCAATCTCGTCTGATCTCAGAAGCTAAGCAGGGTCAGGTCGGGTTAGTACTTTGATGGGAGACTCTCTGAAAACATTGGGTGCAGTAGCCTTTAAAAAAAAAAAAAAAAAGGAAAGGCTGGACTTGGTGGCTCATGCCTGTAATCCCAGCACTTGGAGGCCAAGGTGGGAGGATCGCTTGAACTCAGGAGTTTGAGACCACCATGGAAAATATAGTGAGACTTCTTCTTTATTAAATAAATAAAATGTAGATAACTGATAGCAATGCAAAATAATTTTTGTCTGTAGACATGCAAATTCTGACCTGTCTGATAAAGGTTCAATTGACCTTTCTTCCGACTATTGAAGAAGTTAGTTTTACCTCCATTTGTGCATTCATTTCAATATTTGTGACCTATAAATATGTCCATTCTGTGATTTCTCTCTTGAACAGGTTATAACATTTGCCTGGTTCCTCATTATGAGTTAATTAAAATATAAAACATGTTCATTTTTATATCTGGGTGAGTGTCATGATTTTATCTTTCTTTTTTTTAATCGTCTTTTAACAGTAGTCTTGTCAGGGCATTTTCAAATTGAGATACATATCTTATTGAAAATTACTTTCCATTTAGTTCCCCTGTTATGGCGGATGTTATATTTATTTTTTTAATGTATCATATATAAATTTTATTCCAGGATACCAAAAGAGGGGTTCAAATATCTGTTATAAAAGGGATCATGGGACCTAACAAGGTTTGGAATCACAGATTCCATCAGAAATTCTCTGAACAAACCCACGTATGTAACTGATGAGCTGGGTCATTTTTCTTCCCCAGTCAGACAGAAAGTTCCAGATCTCCAAGTGATTTAGAGCAACGACTAAGCTATTAATTGTTTTGGGAACTGTTCCCCTTACCCCCACTGCAGCTTAGTTTAGGTAGGACAATGACAAAATAACTATTTATGAGTACCACTGACCCAAATTTTTTTACCTTTTCCCCCGGATCATCAAAAGCCAAGACTGCATTGTCTGACAATCTTAGGTAATGTCAAATAGATTAAATGACGACACTATGTTACCTCTCCTCCCTTGATTCATAACAGTATATTTTTTAGCTCAAGAGGAGAACACACACATGGTAGACATGCAGGGAAGCCAGATCCTAACTTGTATCCCTGTAGTAAGTCTTAGGACCAACTGTCACAATATACTCATAGGATGCCATGCTTTAAGAATACAGAAAGGGTAGGATTTCAGGCTGAAACTTTTTGAAGCTCAGAAAGAAACAATGAACTGGCTTGCCCATCTTGATATCATTTCACCCCTAACTGCTGGCTGGGAATGGCCTCAGCTGACAATGATGAATGAAACAGAAAAAAAGATCCACTCGCGGTTGTGTACTACTAAAATATTCTTATTTTAAGAGACCGCTTTTTTTTTAAGTTTAATAAACACATTTACCCCCAAAGAAGTATAGAAAAGCTTGGCAGATAAAAATAAACTTCAGAAAATCTATAAGCCTGGCTTATATATTGCTTTATTTAGAGGAAAATTCTAACACATTTTTTCCTCCACCTACCAAAAGGAACATGCATAATAAATGAAACTAAGCTTGGCAGGAAATCCATCAATAAGGTTAATTTAAAGTGTAGGCAGCATAGCAAATCTCCATATGGCCATCAGGGGGTTTGTGCTTGTTTCAGAACCAATCGACTTCCAAACAACTGAATGTGCCCATCTAAAAGAACCACATAGAAGGAAATCCCAGCAGCTGAAACATCCACATATTCACCCAGATCGTGCACCTTTTGGGAATTCATTTGTAGGGCCACATAAAATATAAGAGCAAGACTGCCTGGCTTCAGACTGTGGCTCCATCATTCACAAGCTCTATTTGTGTGAGATACGAAAGTTCCAGTTACCTCTTCTGTAAAATAATGGGAACATACAGCGTGGTGTAATATTACATATTATATTGTATACAATGGTTGAGATAACTATGTTTGGTAATCCATAAAAATGCTTAGTATTGTGCCCGACATGATTTTATATCTATCTATCTATATATATATATATTTTTTTTTTTGAGTTGGGGTCTCACTCTATCACCCAGATTAGAGTGCAGGAGCATGATCACAGGTACCTCAGACTTGACCTCCTGGGCTCAGGCGATCCTTCAGCCTAAACCTTCCAAGTAGCTGGGACTAGAGGCATAGGCCACCACGCCCAGTTAATTTTTAAATTTTACCAGTAGAGACAAGGTCTCGCCATGTTGCCCAGGCTTGTCTTGAACTCCTGGGCTCAGGCAATCCTCTTGCTTCTGTCTCCCAATGTGCTAGGATTATAGGCATGAGCCACTGCACCCAGCCTTATAATTATGAAATATTTAAGACACATTTTTTAATGCCATAAATTGGTGATGGGGTGTGTACAATAACTGGGAGAATATCATTTTAGAGATTAATAATTTTAAAAGAGCTCCTCCAAAGAGAAGATAAGGAGATAAAGACTGGGAAAACAGTAGGCTTTTTGCTTTTCAGCGTGAATGAACTTGGTACTCCCCAGAGCTTTTTTCTTGGTCTAAGTCCTTCACCAAAAACTGCCACTGCACTCTAGGACTCTGAGCCACTCTGAGGAAAAAAAAAACAGCTCTCCTATTGATTGTATGTATATAAAACACACAAAAACAGGAATCTTAGAAAATTGAAGGCTTAAATGTCTTCAGTAGCCAGGTGCTAATAATTGTTTTCTGGTAACAGATGATACTCCATGTTGCCATGGAGTTTCAATGATCACAGAGCAAATGGTGTCTGAAGGTGCTAGTTGAGGCTATGGCTATCTTTTCAATAAATAAAATTAACTCAAGGCACACAGAGAATTTGTGCCCCTTGAAAGTGAACTAAAGGCAAATTGTAGATTCCTAGTTATAGTACAATACAGTTTTTTGTTGATTTGTCGATAAAATATAGAGGGCAAAAATAATATCGTAGGTGTATCTGTATATGATGTATGTCTAAACAGAGAAATTAAGTCTAGATGGAGACTCATCAAAATTTAAATGTGGCTTTACCCCCTAGGAAGATGAATGGTAGAGATGAAACAGATGTAAAAGAGGAGGAGATTCCTACTTTAAATTGTTGCTTTATAAGCAGCTAACAAGCAGCATATATTACTTCTGTAATAAGAAGGAAGGAGGGGGGAGGAGGGAGAGAGGGAGGGAGACAGGGAGGAGAAAGAAATTACTTAACTTCTTGTTTTTTCCCCCTTTTTGTTTCTTCTCTAAGGTCTCCTTTGGCTCTAAAAGTCTACATTTATATGTTAAAATACACACACACACACAAAAACTATAAAAACACAAATGGCTATCAAAGGTACATTCAGAAAGACACTTTTACAGTATGTTCATTGCTGGCAGAGGTTGATACCAATTAAGACTGCTGTTTAAACTGACCCTAGAGCAAAAATTATCTTCCAAATTATTTCTTTAAATATGAAATTATGCTCAATGTAGTTTTGCTCTAAGCATTTTTGAGTTTGAATTGGTATGTGGCAATCTCTAAAAGATATTGAGAAACATATTAAACAAGTCAGAATCAATCTCAGAATCAATCTGCATGGAATACTCCCACCCTTCCCATCCATCTCAACCAGGCGAAATTCAGCACTACATTGTTGATTTAAATTCCTAGTTATAGAGTTCAAAAGTCATGAATTTTTATTCTGATTCTGCTACTTAGCTGTGTTAGCTCAGGTAAGCTAATAAACTTCTCTAAGCCTCAATTTCCTAATCCATAAAATGAAGAGCATTAAAGCCAGTGCAATTAGGCAAGAAAAATAATAAAATAAAAGGCATCTGAATTGGGAAGGAAGAAGTAAAATTATCTCTTTTTGCAGATGGCATGATCTTATTTGTACAATGTCCCAAAGAGATCACACAAAAAACTGCTAGACACTAATTCAGCAAAATTGCAGAATACAAAACCAACACACAAAAATTAGCGGCATTAAACAATGAACAACCTGAAAAGGAAATTAAGAAAACAAGTTGGTCAGGCTTGGTGGCTCAGCATGTAATCCCAGCACTTTAGGAGGCTGAGGTGAATGGGTTACCTGAGCCTTCGGGTTCAAGACCAGCCTAGGCAACTTGGTGAGACCTCGTCTCTACAATAAATCAAAAAAATTACCCAGGCATGGTAGCGCACGTGTGTAGTTCCAACTACTTGGAAGGCTGAGGCGGATGGATCGTCAGAGCCCAGCAGGTCAACGCTGGGGTGGCCATGAGCATGCCACTGCATTCCAGCCTGGGCGACAGAGTGAGACTCTGACTCAAAAAAAAAAAGAAAACAAGTCAATTTATAGTAGCAACAAAGAATAAAACACTTAGAAATAAACCTAATCAAGAAACTAAAAATTTTGTACAGTGAAAACTAGAAAGCAGTGCAGAAATAAATTAAAGAAGATCCATATAAATGGAAATATATTCTTTGCTCATGGATTGGAGGGCTTGATATTGTTAAGATGCCACACTACCCAAAGTCATCTGCAGATCTGATAAAATCTCTATAAAAATAATGGTGACACTTTTTGCAGAAGTAGAGAAAAATTTGCTCTAAAATTCATATGGAACTTCAAGGAAGCCTAAATAGCCAAACAATGTTGAAAAAGAAAAGCAAAGTTAGAGGACACACATTTCATGTTTTCAAAACATTACAAAGTTACAGTAATCAAAACAGTGTGGTACTGGCATAAGATAGGCCAACAGACCAATAGAATGAATCGTAGCTCAAAAATAAACCCTCGTGTATATGGTCATATGATCTTTAACAAGGGTGTCAAGACTCCTCAATGGAAACGGGAAGGTTATCTTCAAAAAATGGTGTTGGGAAAACTGGATATCTGTATGAAAATAATGAAGTTGGACGCTCCTTATCTTACCACATACAAAAATTAACTCAAAATGCATTTAAAACCTTTACTTAAGCCATAAAACTATAAAACTGTTAAGAAAAAAATACAGGGGAAAATCTATATGGCATTGGACTTGACAGTGATTTATTGGATATGATAACAAAAGCAAAAATAGGCAAAAGGAATTATGTCAAACTTAAAAATTGATGGTATCGAAGGACACAATCAACATAATGAAAACATAAAGTACATAATAGGAGAAAATATTAGCAAATGATTAACATCACAATATAAAGAACTACTATAACTCAAAAGCAAAATAATCAAATAACCCTGTTAGAAAATGGGCAAAGGGCCCAAGTAGACATTTCAACAAATATGATCTATAAATGGTCAACATGTGAAAAGATATTCAGTATCACTGATCATCAGAGAAATGCAAACCATAACTACAGTGAGATATCACTTTACACCTATTAGGATAGCTATTATAAAAAAATAAAATAAAATCAGAAAATAACAAGTGTTGGTGAGGATGTGGAGAAATTGGAACCCTTGTGCACTTTTGGTGGGAATGTGAAATGGTACAACCACTAAGGTAAACAGTAAGAAGATTGTCAAAATCTAAAAACAGAGCTATTATATATAATCTATCAATCCCATTTTTTAATATATATATAACCAAAATAATTGAAAGCAGGATCTCAAAAAGAATTTACACATCCATGTTCATAACATTAATCACAAGAGCCAAAAGGTGAAAGCAACCCAAGTGTTCTATTCGTCAATGAATGAATGAGGTAAACAAATGTGGTATATACGTACAATGGAGTACTATTCAACCTTAAAAAGGGAAACCCTGTCACATGCTACAACATGGATGAAACTTGAAGATATTATGCTAAGTGAAATAAAACAAAAAAAGACACTGTATGATTCCACTTATGCCAGGTATCTAAAGTAGTCAAATTCATAGAAACAAAGTAGAATCGTGATGACCAGAGCCTGGGTGAGAGAAGAGAGGGGTTATTGTTTAATTGGTAGAGAGTTCAGATTTGCAAGATAAAAAAGTTCCGGAGATGCGTTTTATAATAGTGCGAATATACATAACATTACCGAACTTTACACTTAAAAATGCTTAAGATGGTAAGTCTTATGTCTTTTTTACCATAATTTTAAAAGATGAAGAAAGTTAAGTGAAATGCATGTGAAGGATCCTGGAGGGTGCTTGGAACGTACACTAAACTAGCTATTGGCTACTAATGGAGTTGTCAAATGCTGTTCCTCCAAGATGATTCCTTCCCTGCTCTCCTCTCCCCAACTTTTCTCCATAGGCACAGTATGTTATTTCCCAATCTGTACTTATATTCTGTCCTGTTTCACAGATACACTTTCAGAGGCAGGAAGTTTTTCAACATTGTATTCCCAGCTGGGTCTTACCCAGTTCCATGCATATAGTAGGTACTCTTCTTTTTTTTTGAGTTGGAGTCTCACTCTGTCTCCCAGGCTGGAGTGCAGTGGCATGCTCATGACCACCCCAGTGTCGACCTGCTGGGCTCCAGCGATCCTTCTGCCTCAGCCTTCCAAGTAGCTGAAACTACAGGCGCGCGCTACCACGCCTGGCTAATTTTTGATTTATTGTAGAAAAGATGTCTCACCAATTTGCCCGACTGGTCTCAAACCTGTGGGCTCAAGCAATTCTTCACTCACCTCAGCCTCCCAAAGTGCTGGGATTACAGGCTGAGCCACCACGCCCAGTCCTTTTTTTTTTTTAATATGAGTATAGCACATCACTCCTATAGAAAAACTGGATATAGTAAAATAGAAAATGCAAAAAAACTTATCTCAAATCCCACCACTTAAAATCAATCATGGTTAATATCTTATTTTTTTAGTAAATATTTTTGAGTTAAACAGAGTGAATATAAAATGCCAACTTGCCTTAGAAAGAAAGTAGGGCATAGATAATCAAATAAGTCTGGGAATTATCTTTCCTGAAAGTATTTCAGAGTAGGTCAAGGAACCTGGTAGCCAAGAGCTTGATGGGGAAGTTGTAATAAAAGAGACAGTATAACTATGATGATACAAATACAGTTCTTTTACCCACTCTATAGTATGTATATGTCAAGGATGTCTTTACGTTATTAATGAGGGAACCAGCAGCATGCTAAAGCCAGTTCAAAGGAGGATACATGGAATGGATACAGTCAGTAAGAGACAAGATACTAAAACCAAATTGCCAAATTAGATGCAAAACACTAAAGCCATACAATGGTAGCCTGTATGGGCATCTGCTCTACTCAACAGAAATTATTTGCATCTGTATTAGACAAAAATCATATGCAACTTAGTTAGCTAATATCTAACTTGAAGGAAACTGGGCCCTAGTCAATAGCCAATCGTGGGCTAAAGTTCCTACTGTATGTGTCACATGACCCTTAGGCAAGGCTGCTGACCAGTTCTCTAGTGTAACATTTAAAGGCACGCAGTCATCCATCCTCTTGCCTAATTTCTAAAGTTTTGATAATTTTTCTATACTGAGAGCCTCAAATCACCAAATAATAATTATTTAATAATTAATTTAAAATAAATTATTTAATAATTAATAAAATATTGAGCATATATCATGGACCAGGCTTGTGCAAAATGCTCCCATACATAGATCATGGAATTCTTACAACAACCCTGGAAGCAGGTATAGTGCTATTATGACTTGCTTTTACAGATGCTTGGAAAGGTCATTTCTCTAGGGCCATATGGGTGATAAAATTGCAACACATAGCCTTAGGCTCAGCTCTGTCTACCTAGCCCTAATTCTAGACAAGAGTCTCCATGGTGGTATGCAGGCACATCAGAAGGTAACATGAGGGGAGGCACTGGGATGTAGAGGAAAAAAGTAGAGCTTTCACTGAAGATGTTCTTTATAATTCCCATTATGTGTATGCTGCATGATGTATACATCAGTACAGTTGTACATATGAAGTTCATGAATGGATAACTATACATGTACCAGAGTGTTCCTACTGCTATAACAAAATACCACAGACTGAGTAATTTATACACAGCATAATTTTGTTGCTCACAGTTATGAAGTTCAAGATCAAAGCGCCAGCAGGTTCAGTGTTTGATGAGGGCCCAGTCTCTGCTTCCAAGATGGTGCTTTGAATGCTGGGTCCTCAAGACAAGATGGAAAACCTGTGTTTTCACATGGCAAAAGGGCACAAGAGTAATAAGGGCTGAGCAAGTTTCCTCCAACCCTTGTATAAGGTGCTAATTCCATTCATGAGGGCTCCCCACTATGGACTGATCACCTTCTATAGGCCTCACTTTTTTTTTTTTTTTTTTGAGTTGAAGTCTCTGTTACCCAGTCTGGAGTGCAGTGGCACAATCAAGGCTCACCACAGCCTGTACCTCCTGCCTGGGCTCAGGTGATCCTTCCACCTCAGTTTCCCAGGTAGCTGGGACTACAGGTGTGTACCACCACATCCAGCTAATTTTTTTATTTCTTGTAGAGACAAGGTCTCATTATGTTGCCTAGGCTGGTCTTGAACTGGACTCAAATGATCCACCCATCTCAGCCTCACAAAGTGCTGTGATTACAGGCGTGAGCCACTGTGACTCTTAATGCTGTTGCATTTGGGATTAAGTTTCAACATGCACTTTGGAGGGGACACAAATATTCAAACCAGAGGACACCAATACATGTAATAGCATACTTGTAACAATCAAAAAATCTTCGAGCTTTCTGCAATAAAGCCTTTCAGCTCATTGGGGCCATGGCTTACTCACATGTTCACATTTGCAACTTGGCATTTCCGACTCTCTTCCCTAACCATACTCAGCTTGTTTTCTTAAGATATTTAAGATTTGGGGTATCCAGTTGGGTGGATTGAGAGCCTCACCCCTCTTCCTTGCGGTGTGAAGGGGTGCAACATTTTCATTCCTAGAGAGCTCAGGAGAGGTTGGGAGGTGGCATTGTTTTCCTTCTGGGCCCTGGCTGGGAAGTCTTAGAGAAGGCAAATTGGCTTTCTCATTCCTTTATGTCCTACTCTCTGTGCTTTTGTGCCGGTGGAGAGAAGAGAGGTTTGTTGTGAAATGGAGAGTGGTTCACACAACATGATTCCCAAGCAGGAACTTTCAGAAATCACGTTGGTGGGTGGCTAAAGTGATCTGAAGATGAAGGAGGAAAACCACCCAGGTCCTGCAAAGGGCAATGAAGGCTGGATGCAGAGTGCATGGGAATTAAGGAGAACTGCTTCTGGAACAAAGTACCAGGGTTCTCCCCAAAACCAAACGGGGGAAATGCTCAGAGCTCCTAGGGCAAGCACCAAACACTCCAAGTGTGCTGCAACATCAGTATTATTGGGCTTTTTTTGAAATTACTAGTTACACTTGGTTGAATAAATTGCTCCTCAATGCAATTAAGAATGTATTATAGGTTAACTTCATGGATGAGCTTAGAAAAATACTCATTATCTTGTCTCTCCAGGAGACACTGCAGAGCAGTACGAACATACTGAGAGGCTTTGCACTCTTGCCACTGGAGCAGGAAACAAGGAGGAGAAATCAGAACGCCTGGCCTAGCTGGGGGTGTCCCTTCAGCTCCCCACATCATGCCCAGACCTTTCCCCAGTCAGGACACCTCCATTGAGAAGGTTGTGTGTGAAGAAGATGGGACGTGCTGCCTCCTGCCTGGTCGTAAGCTGCCTCCTGCCTGGTCGTAAGTGCGCCAGACGACATTCATGGATCTCCCCAAAGTGGGTGGCAGCAAAGAGGAGAGTCTGGCCCCAGGGAAAAAGGAGGAAGGTTTCAGAAAGAGCATGCTTAGACTCTCAGCCTCCCACTTCAGCTCCCCCTTTTGCTAGAGGAGATAAAGAGATAAGCTCACCAGAGGATCCTCTCTAGGCCTGCCTCTTCACTATGGTAAGGTGCCTCCAGAGGGGATTGTGGGTACTGAGCTGTGGTTCCACTCTGCAGAGAAGTTTTGCCATTTGATGGACAACTAGCTGTGCCAGTTACCATCCTTGGAAGTCCTCACCACTTAGTATAGTCATCAATAGTGGCTTCTGCACCCTCCTAGGAAGGTCTATCAGTGGTAACAGCATAATATCCCCCAGGGGACTGTTAGCTCTGCAGACCCTCAGGCCAGCCCAAACCCCACTGAAAGAGAATATGCCTTTTAACTAGATTCTTCAGGTGATCTGGATATGTGTCCATTTGAGAAGCACTGATCTGAACTATTTGAGAAGTTAAACTTTAGTTTAATGGAACTGAGATCAAGTCCGAGCTCCATCATACTTATTGTGAGGCTTCAGGCAAGTTACTTTGCTTCTCTGAGCCTGAGTTTCTATATCTGTAAAGTAGAAATAAAAATAGGTTTCAACACACAAGCTGTTGCAAGGAAGAGTTGCGATCCTCTATGTGCAAACCATAACACCTAGCACAAAGTAAGTGCTCAGAAGATACTAGTCTTAGAGTAATGTGTCATGCCCCCACACCAGAAAGCTAGCATTGCTACATCTGTGTATTAAAGAGTGCCTCAACCTGCCTAGCATATTCTTTTCTCAGCCTATATTCATGAAAGACTGATTAATAATACTTTACCTATGTGTCAGAGAAGGGTGTAACTTTAATACCTCTCAAAGATCACTAAAGCACCGGGCACAGTGGCTCAAGTCTATAATCCCAGCACTTTGGGAGGCCGAAGCAAGAGGATTGCCTGAGCCCAGGGATTCGAGACCAGCCTGGGCAACTTGGTGAGCCCTTGTCTCTACAATATATCAAAAAATTAGCCGGGCATGGTAGCACACACCGTAGTTCTGGCTACTTGGAAAGCTGAGGCAGAAGGATCGCTGAAGCCCAGCAGGTCGAGGTTGGGATGACCATGAGCATGCCACTGCACTCCAGACTGGGCGACAGAGTGAGACTTCCTACTCAAAAAAAAAAAAATGGGATTCACTGACCTCCTGCTAGAAATGAAGAAAACAAAACTCAGTTTTCAGTGAGATACCCACTGTGATATCCAGTTTCCAAAAGGGCCCCAATTATCCCTACCTCCCAGACTTCACACACCCATGTGGTGCCCTCCCACTTGGACAGGGCTGACGTGTAAAACTAGTAAGATACTGCAGAAATGATGAAGTGAGACCTCCAAAGGTAAGTCATAAAAGATGTTGCAGCTTCTACCTTGCTTGCTTTTAGATCACTCACTCTGGGGGAAGCCAGCAGCCAAGGCATGAGGACACTCAAGCACCCCTAAGGAGAGGTCTACGTGGCAAGACCTAAGCCCAACTCCACAGCCAGCATCACCTTGTCAGCCATGTCAGCAAGTCACCTTGGAAGTGAATATTCCAACCCTGGTCAAGCTTCAAATGACTACAGCCCTGCAATCCCAGGTACATTTGAACTACAACCTCATGAAAGACCCTATGCCAGAACAACCCAGCTAAACTACTCCTGAATTCTGCCCTGCAGAAACTATGTGAAATAATAAATATTTATTGTCGTTTTATGTAGTGCATTTTGAGATACTCATGCAGCAATATATAATATGCCCACTGTGGTAGCCAAATGCATATATATATATATATATATATATATATATAGTGCCAATAAAAGTATCATATCTAAGATCAATAGAAAAAATAAAAAGAAAGGAATAAGATTCTCTTTCACTGGCATTTGATAAAGCATTCCCACAGTTTATAGAGGAGCACAGAGCACATGGGTCCAAGATAAGACTTGTTAGCAGAGGGGGCACATCCTGCCCTTGTCCCCTTAGGCTTCCACAGAAGGAATGGATTAACAACTCCATGAAGGGAAGGACTGAGAATTTTTCTTCCAGGAACTTTTTTATGTCCCTCCACTATCTCACCCCCGGGAGAGCAGACTTACCTGAATGATGCATTTGGGAGAAGAACTTCAGCATATTTATCTCTGAAGTCCTCCCAGCTCCAGGTAAAGACTGACTCTGCAGCCCCACACATAAGCTTATGGAAGATTTCTGCAGGGAAAACTGCAATGGTCCAGTCCTTCCAAGGAAGCTGTTCACAGTCTTAAATTGAGTACAGTGTTAGGATCCATGTGTCCATATGCTTAAGCCACATCCTCTATGCAACTTTTATTAGTGGCAAAGTGTCACTTTGATCTCTATCTTTGTGACACTGTGTTGACCTCTCAATTGGTTTCACATTTGAAAGAGAAAGAAGACACCAATAAGAAACAAGAGATCTACAAAAAAAAATTACCTAAGAATAAACTAAACCAAGGAGATAAAAGATCTCTACAAGGAAAACTACAAAATACTGATGAAAGAAATTGTAGATGACACGACAAATGGAAAAACATTCCATGCTTATGGATTGGAAGTATTAATATTGTTAAACTACCATACCGTCCAAAGCAGTCTACAGGTTCAGTGCAATCCCTATCAAAATACAAATGTCATTTTTCACAGAATTAGAGAAAAACTATCCTAAAATTCATTCACAACCAAAAAACACCCAGAATAGCCAAAGTGATCCTAAGCAAAAAGAACAAAGCTGGAGGCATCACATTACCTGACTTCAAATTATATTACTAGCCTGTGGTAACAAAAACAGTGTGGTACTGGTATAAAAATAGATAGATAGATCAATGGAACAGAATAGAGACCCCAGAAATAAAGCCACATATTTACAGCTAACTGATCTTTGGCAAAATCAACAAAAACATACACTGGGGAAAGGACACCTTTTTCAATAGATGGTGCTGGGAAAATTGGATTGCCACACAGAAGAAAACAAGTGATCCCTATCTCCCACCATATTTTTTTTTAAAAGCGTAAGATAAAGACTTAATGTAAGACCTGAAAAGACTTAAATGTAAGGCTATAAAAATCCTAGGGGAAAACTCTTCTGGACATTGAGCCAGGCAAAGAATTCATGACTAAGACCTCAAAAGCATAGGCAACAAAAGCAAAAACAGACAAATGGGACTTAATTAAGCTAAAGAAGCTTCTGCACAGCAAAAGAAACAATCAACAGACTGAACAGACAGCCTGCAGGATGGAAGAATATATTTGCAAACTATGCACCCAATAGAGGATTAATATCCAGAATTTACAAGAAATTCAAACAACTCAACAAAAAACACCCACAAATAATCCCATTGAAAAGTCAGCAAAGGACATGAATAGACATTTTTCAAAAGAAGACACACAAATGGCCAACAGACATACAAAAAAATGTTCAACTTCACTAATCATCAAAGAAATGCAAATTGAAACCACAATGAGATATCATCTTACATCAGTCAGGACGGTTATTATTAAAAAGATTTTAAAAAGACAGATGTTGGTAAAAATGTGAAGAAAAGGGAACCCTTATACACTGTTGGTGGGAATGTAAATTAGTATAACTTCTATGGAAAATAGTATGGAGATTTCTCAAAGACCTAAAACTGGAACTACCATATGTATGATCCAGCAATCTCACTACAGGGTGTCTACGCAAAGGAAAAGAAATCATTCTATCAAAAAGATACCTGTAGCAGTATGTTTATCACAGCATTATTCACGATAACCAAGAATTGGAATAAACCTAAGTATCTATCGGTGGATGACTGGACAAAGAAAACACAGTATATATACACAATGGAATACTATTCAGTCATTTTAAAAAATGAAATCATGTCTTTTGCAGCAACATGGAAAACACCAGAGGCCATTATCTTAAGTGAAACAAGTCAGACACAGAAAGATAAATACTGCATGTTCTCACTCATAAGTGAGAGCTAAACAATGTGTACACAGGACGTGGAGTGAGGAATGATAGAAAACAGAAACTTGGAAGGGTGAGGCGTGGGAGGGGGTGGATGATGAGAGATGGCTTAATGGGTACAATGTATGTTGTTTGAGTGATGGATACCCTAATAGCCCTGACTTCACCACTACGCAATCTATGCATGTAACAAAACTACACTTGTAGCCTGTAAATTTATTTAAAAAAAAAAAGAAGGAAAAGAAACAATGGAAACCAGCAGGCCCAGGCCCGCCCAACTAAAAACAGTGGGAAACAACTTAGGATGCTCTGGTAATCCTAGGCTGATGGGCCTTGTGCCCCAGGGCCAGACTTTAGCTGGCCCTGGTGCCTTCCCCTGGCTCCTTCCTCCAGGCCAAATGCACTCTTCTGACGTCCCTTCTTCCTGGATTCTTTGGGATGTGTGCAAAATAGTGAAGACAGCTCTACGTCAAAGTCAGATGATCCTAGCTTAGGGTGTCTCCATTCCTTGTTTGTGACCTTGGAGACATTATTTTACTCTTTAAGCCTTGATTTTATCTTCTGTGAAATGAGGATGAAATACATAATGTTTAGAGTTGTTGTGAGGAGCAAACGAGATCATTTGTCTAACATCGAATAGGACACTTGGCATATAGTAGGTGCCCATAAGTCAGAGTTCTCACTCCTGGCTGTACCTAAGAGTCACAAGGGGTGTTTTTTTTTTTTGCTTTTTTTTTGAGTTGGAGTCTCACTCCATCGCCTGGGTTGGAGTGCAGTGGCACACTCATGGCCACCCTAGTGTCCACCCCGGGGCTCCGGTGATCCTTCTGCCTCAGCCTTCCAAGTAGCTGGAACTACAGGCACACACTACCAGACCTGGCTAATATTTTGATTTATTGTAGAGACGAGGTCCAGACTGAGCCACCAAACCCAGCCCGCTTTTAAAAAAAAAACCTATGCTTAGGGCCCATGACCCAGGGATATGGCTTGATACTTTGTAAAGATCCCCCACATGAATCTAATCTACAGCCAGGGCTGCGTACCCACTGCCATAAATGTTTCACCCACTGTCCCTTGCTTTTGCTGGTTGGCACTGAACTCTGTTCCTAAACTGACTCCATGCCCAGCCTCTGGCTGAGAACGTGCTACCCCAGATCCAAAATGTGGTAATATATTCAAGTTATCCCTTGGCACACATTTACTATAACCACCATATATTGCACTCATCCCATTGTATTGGGCCTTTTAAACTATTCTCTCAATTAATCCTAATTTATCCCTAAGAGTTACATTGTATCGTTGTCTCCATTATACAGAGTAAGAAACTGAGGTTCGCGAATGTACATGCATTCTTTCAACATTTATTGCATGTCAATAAGTGCCAGGGACTGCTCTAGACAATACATCAGAGTGGTACCTCTAGGAATGAGCTTGCCTGAGTCAGGAAGCTGTAAGTAAGAAAGGAGTCTGGACTTCACCTCAGACTGACTCAGCGTGCCCTTTCCCCTGCAGTGACTACCACGTAGCTAGGCTATTCAGGCCAGCAGGGACCAGGCACCAGGAAAAAGGGTTTCTTGTCTAATCCTTCATTCAAGCCTCACCCTTCAGGGGGCGCTACTCACACTGTATTCTATCTAAATATAGTCCCCCGAGTTGAGCAGGCCAGTGACCCTGCCATTTCTTTTTTTTTTTTTTTCTTTTTTCTTTTTTTGGGTTGGAGTCTCACTCTGTTGCCCAGACTGGAGTGCAGTGGCCGCTCCCGGCCACCGCAGCCTCGACCTGCTGGGCTCCAGCGATCCTTCCGCCTCAGCCTTCCGAGTAGCCGGAACTACAGGCGCGCGCTACCACGCCCGGCTGATTTTTTTGATTTATTGTAGAGATGAGGTCTCACTGCCCAGGCGGGTCTCGAACCCGCGGGCTCGGGCAATCCACTCACGTCAGCCTCCCAAAAGCGCGGGATTACAGGCTGAGCCACCGAGCCCGGCTTGCCCTGCCATTTCTATGACTGCCGTTTTACAGATGGGAAAACGGAATCCTAGGATCACAAAGCCAATAAATGCCTGCCAAGCTTCAGGCTGCTTCGCACGCTTCCAAAGGACAAGATGTCCATTTTCTGCAGAGGCCGTTGCCTTTTATGCTGTAGGTGTTTGATCCACAATAAACAACAGCTGAGCAGTGCCTGGCAGGGGCAGGGGAGAGGGGAGTAGGCGGTGGGGGGGTGGGGCTCCCGAGGGAGCCAGTGACCTAAGGAACCCCGGCCGGTAGGCAAGTCTCGTAGTTGTGGGTTCCAAGCAGATGCCAACCCTAAGCATGTGGTGATTGTGCATTCTCATGACTATATTTAGCTTGTATTGCGTCACACGCTCAACCAAACATATTAAAACACAGTGCCTGCATCCAAAGAACTAAATATACGAAAAGACAGAGAGAGGGGGAATGTGATGGGAGGAAGAGAGTGAGCCTCTCTTTTCCATGCTGTTTCCAGGTTCTGGTTTGCATTGAGAGCTGATATCAGATGCTAAATCAATACTTACTGCTTTTTGTTTTCTCACCCAATAGCTCCCATGGAAAGGCATGGCCCCCAGAGGTTGATAACAGGATCTCTGGCCATCGATTCCTCTGGTACGTCAATATGAGAATGGCCAGTAGCTTTGGTCAGTTGGGACCCCAGCCTCATTCACATAGTCCAGGACTCTGGTTCTCCAACTAAAACGTGCTTCAGAATGGCCCAGAGAACTTCTTAAAACATGGATTGCTGAGCCTCATCCCCAGAATTTCTAATTTTGTTGCCTTTCTGATAAGTTCAGGTGATGCAGATACTGTCTACCTGGGGACCATGCTTTTAGAACTCCTGGTCTCCAACAACAAGGTAGCTCCATGAATGCTAGAAGTGATCCAAATCCAAAATACATGACTAAAAAGTTATAAAAAGCAAAGTGGAGCAGGGAGAGAAGAGTCAAAGAAAAACTCACTACTATTTGTGTGGAAAACGGGTTGACATATACACGGTAGCTTGCATATGCATAGACTATTTATGGATAGTTACAAAGAAAATGCTAATACAGTTGTCCCTCAGTACACACAGTGGGTTGGTTCCAGGATCCCCCACGTATAAATTCCCAAATCCAAGCACATACTCAAGTCCCAAAGTTGGCCTAGAGGAACGACCTGTAAGAAAAGCTGCCTTCAGTATACTTGGGTTTCATACTCTGCCAGTGGTGTATTTTTGATCTACTGCATTTGGGTGAAGAAAGACCTGCATATAAGCAGACCCTTGCAGTTCAAACAGTGTTGTTCAAGGGTCCACTGTAATGTTTCCCCAGGGGACTGATGGTCAAGCGTGCTATGTTGGTTGTTCTATGGGTTCCACCCCCACCCCAACACCGTTTTTCAGATCATGTTCCTGCCTCTATGCTCTGTATGAGTTTCCTCCAAAGCCTCCATTACCCTGGCTTCCTTGATGGTTGAGTTCCTCTAAGATTTGGCCAATGGGAGGCATCAGCCAAAGAACTGAGAGTGGAGAGAGACAGAGAAAGATGAGCAATTTCTTCCATGTTCCTTCTCTGCTTTGTGTCTCCTGGTAGCTGCATCTGTGCACAACTACTCCTCCTTTGAGGCTACAGCTCTCACTGGGTTTAGCTAACACTATTTCCTTCTTTAGGCTGTTGCCAGTCTCCAGGGCCTCTGAATCCCTTGTCTGTCCCTTAACCCTGCCCGCACCTCTGTAAGCAGTCGCTCCACTAGAGTCTCTTAATTTGAGCCTTCTGGAGGTAAATTTTGTATTCTGCTAAAATCCTGACTGAGAGAGATGGGAAACTTACTATATTCATTGTCTATCCTTTTGTACCATTTAAATATTTTGCCATGTGCTTGTAATATCTTTCTGAAAATATATAAATATTAAAAGGTAAATTATAGACATGCAAGCTGGACTCGGTGGCTCAGCCTGTAATCCCGTGCTTTGGGAGGCAGAGGTGAGTGGATTGCCTGAGCCCGCAGGTTCGAGACCTGACTGGGCAACTAGGTGAGACCTCATCTCCACAATAAATCAAAAAATTAGCCGGGCATGGTAGCACCTGCCTGTAGTTCCAGCTACTGGAAGGTTGAGGCGGAAGGATCGCCGGAGCCCAGTAGGTCGAGGCTGCGGTGGCTGGGAGCGGCCACTGCAGTCCAGTCTGGGTGACAGAGTGAGACTCCAACTCAAAAAAAAAATTATAGAAATGCAAACCCAATCTTGAATAATCTAGAACTGTGAGTTCCAAAGAGAATCACTGAAAAATTGGTCTACTTCAGCACCTAATATCTCTTCATCTTGTTTGGCTTTAATCTGGTGCCAGTACTGTGTTGTTCTTTGTCTCCTTTATGTTCAGCCCTGTCAGTTGAGCTAAATTGCAATCTCCTGAAAGACAAGGACCATTGCTGATGCCTCTTTGCAGTGCACATGGTGTCTGGATAGCCAGGGTATAATACATTGGAGAGACAGCGTTGGAGTCACACAGACTGAGTTCACATCACATCCATGTCGCTTGCTTGTTTTGATTCCACCAGACTCCTGTCCCTTCTGAGTCCCTTAGGAGACTCATCATGACATAGAAAGCATTCGTACTGTCTGAACACAGCCTCTTGGATGCCGTGAATATTCATACTTTTACATTACTTCATGACCCTGAGAAGTAAGCCATTAAACTAATAGGTGTTTTTATACCAATATATGTATATAACATCCACCCTTACCCCATCCCTGAGCTGCGCCCAATCCCTGCCTGGAATAAAGGGGGAATAGGGGCCACACGTTGGAAAGGGCTTGGACCTAAGGCACCAAGTCTTAGAGGACACAAACATTGTAAATAATGATTTTGAAAGCTTAACATCTATTTAGCAAGAGTAATGATTTAAAAGTGGGAAACCGCCAGATGGTGTGCACTGTTAATAATGCCCATCTGTGAGCCCTATCATGAATTATAAAATTGATTTGGAGGAGAACATCTCCTGCTGTTTGCCGCAGGTACCAAAATGTCCCTTATAGCTCGAGGGGTCAGGTGCGAGGTGAGGCAGGTGAGGAGGATGTTGCTTAATACCAGACAATATTTTTATATAATAGAAAAAAAAATGAATAATATCTTTTTTAAGGCTATAAGATATTTGTGGCATCCAGAGGGCCATGTCAGAACTTCCTGCTTCACACACGAGCCTGTCTCTAAGAGCACAGCAGAGCCTCATGGCAGGCAGGGCCTGTGTCTCCGGTGTTGGGTCGGTACCACCCCTGACCTTCTGCCCCAAGTCTGGGGGCCCCAGCTTCTGAGCCCCTCAGTCCTCTCCTGGGCTCCGGACAAGGTCATTAGAGGCCAGTTGACTGCTGCTACCCCACCTTGACCCTGCAAACTCTCCTTCCCACTGATGTCACAGCTGCAGATAATGAGTTTTCCCACCTTCCTCCTTGGTCCCTGAGGACCAGGTCACCCGGCTGACTCAATCTAAATTTTCTGACGGAAGAGGGGACTACACACTGAGAAAGTTCCTTAAGTTTCTGAGGCCCGTTATTTTCAACTGTAATGATACTTCAAGGAGAAGTTTCAGTCAAGATTGAAGTAAATAAAGCACTCAGTGGAGGATGGTAATGGCAATGGGGTGGCCAATCCTAAACCACAGTCCCCAGCCCACTCTTCCTTAGCTTTCTGTCTCACCTGCAGGGGATGTCCTCTTCACACGGCCCACAAAACCCTGAGTCAGCACTTTCCCTGTGAAGCAATTTCACTATCCTCACCCACTATGGTCTTTTCTTTCCAGAATCCCAGTAGGTATAATACCCACCTGATTATATAATGTCTCCTGCTGCTCTCATTTATCTTCCCTTGTGCTTATCTTGCTTCTGAAATAGATTACAGAACCCCCTGAGAGTCAAGCCTTCTATGTCTTTGCACCTTCTCCCATGATATCTTATCTAGAGTTGGAAAGACAGAGGGAGCTTAATTATTCCTATTACTGTGTAAAGCATCTTGTCCTGTATCAGCGATCCTTAACCCTCACAATACATCAGAATCACCTGGGGAACTTTAAAATATGTTGATTCTTGGGTCTCCACTCCCAAGGATCCAGCTTCTTTTGGTCTGATATGGATCCCATCTACGGGTATTTGTTTAGAAACCCCCCAAGTAATCCTAACATGCAGCTAAGAGCAAACCCCGTTGCACCATGTCAGCCAGGATGGCTTTGACCTCAGCTGTACTTAAATCCCCATGTCACCTGAATTGTCTTCTGGCTGTATTTTCTCCATTTTAATATTTCAAATTATATCTTATGGGTTAAATTGAAACCCTCAGCTCCTTTCTGATATAATATGCAAGGAATAGTCCTTAGGCAAGTGAAAACTTTCTGCCATTACCTCATTGGGCAGTCAAGCTATTAAAAAAAAACAGCCGAGTAATTCCCTTCAAGATGAGACTTTCAGTCAGCAGTGATCCCTTCCCCAAGCACCTGCGTGAAGCCAGGCTGTCACTATTTGTGACATTCCACTTCCTTCCCCCAAATCAATCAGACAGAACATCTAGCAAACAATAACCAAAGTTGCATTTATGTATTGAGGTCATAAGTATTGATAAGAGAATTTAAAAAGGGACAGAAAAACAAAGACGATGAATTAATGAAGCTGTTGTGACAAAAATGGATTAATGGCAAACATGTGAAAGTGAATTAATGAGGTTCTGATGCCATTTACAAGTTTCGTTTCCCTTGAGTATCTTAATGAATTCAACATCTCCAGAAAAAATTTTTTAAAATATCATATTTTGAAGACTTTCTGCTTAACAGGATGGGAAAAGCAACCTTGAGGAATATTCTTCTCATTCCCCTCTTTTTGATTCACTGCAGTTTTAATTACTGGTGAAATGAAGCCATGAGGTGAAAAGGAAAAAAAAAAAGCCAACAACCCACGGAACTCTTCAGCAGCCAAGGTGCTTTTAAATGCAAATTTTTGTAAGATTGCTAAAGAAGGAAAGGAAAGACTTGAGGAAGTGTACCACTATACTAACGGATTGTCTTCAAATTATAATGCTTTTCAAAGTTTTCCATGAGGCCCCAATGGGGTTTTAAATATTCTGTCAGATTCATTTCTCTCTGTTTCTTAACAATTACTTGAAGAGGGGCTCTGTTTACCCCCTCAGAACCAAGAGAGAGATTATACTTTGTTATAAACTGTGGAGCTGCTCTCCTGAGGAGATAGTGCCTCAACTTTTTCTCTGCAGTGTACAGTTAAAGTAGACTCTAGAATTTAATAATTTACTCCTGCGTCTTCCCACTCCTTTTCACAAACAAAAATTTTATTATTCATGAATCATTGGTATGAACAGGTTACTTTTTTCCTTGGCAGTCATTTCAGGACATTGTTTTTAATAAAATTTGTCATTTTTCTTCTTGATAATTCTACAGAGAGGCCCACCGGGTGATATATGCTTACACAAACTCAGATTTACACATTTCAATTCCTCCCTCTAAAATATGAACGGAGGCCAAAAATCACCAACATCAGCAAACCTTCCAATATGAAAATGACTCAAAACCAAAAATGAAGACTAAAGAACCATAGATGAATGAGAGATGCTGAAAAAGCAGAAGAAAACTTTGAAACAATTCAAATTTATATCCTCCAGGAGAAAAAGAAAGTTATTACAGCCGTTAAACAAATCAAACCTAGGAAAAAAGATACATTCCAATAACAAGGAAGGGTTCACAGAAATTAAGACTATAATAACCAAAATAAAAATCTCAGTGATTTTTTATTACTGAAAATGAGATTAAAAAGTCAATGGTGGAATGACAAAGCGAAGAAAATCCACTCCAAGTAGGACAAAAAGAAGCAAATAAATTAAATTAAATAAAAAATAAATAACCCAGAAGATCTGACAGCCTCCCATAGTCCAGAGAGGGAAACATGGAGGAAATTATACAGAAAATGTCCAGAGCTTAGGGATGTGAGTTTCAGATGGAAAGGGATGGGTCCTGGGCAGTCCATCAGAGTGGAAAAAAGGCCCAAACTAAATATAATAATTTAACACCAAGCATAAGAAAAATTCTAAAGTTTTTAGTAATTATTAATTTCAAGTTCACATCCAGTAGACAGGAATCAAAATGTCTTCAGCTTTCTCAACAGCAGAACTAGTTATTAGAAGACAACAGAGAAATGCCATTAAAATTCAAAGAGGACTAAAAAATTTAACTCTTAGCCACCCTTTCTTAGGAAAGTATCAAATAATGCATATGCCAGCAAATATAGAAAATGAACTAAGAGGCCGGGCTCGGTGGCTCAGCCTGTAATCCCAGCACTTTGGGAGGCCGAGGTGAATGGATTGCCTGAGCCCGTGGGTTCGAGACCTGCCCAGGCAATGTGGAGAGACTTCATCTCTACAATAAATCAAAAACTAGCAGGGCACGGTAGTGCACACCTGTAGTTCCAGCTACCTGGAAGGCTGAGGCAGAAGGATCCCCGGAGTCCAGCAGGTCGAGGCTGTGGTGGCCGGGAGCCTGCCACTGTACTCCAGTCTGGGCGATGGAGTGAGACTCCAACTCAAAAAAATAAAATAAATAAAATAAAATAAAAATAAATTTAAAAAAGAAAATGAACTAAGAAATACAAAGTCATTGAATGGAAGAAACAAGGGTTTTTTCATTTAAAAATGGTAATGAAAAGTCCCAGAAAGTTGCCTCATGTCCTTACCAACACTTAATATTGTCAGTTTTTTGTGTAGATTTTTTTTTTAAGCCACCTGGTGATGTGTGCTTGTATCCCATTGTGGTTTTTATTTGCATTACTCTGAACTAATGATGTTGGGCAACTTTTCATTTGTTTATTGACCATTTGGATGTCTTCTTTTTGCCTGTTCAAGCCTTTTGCCCATATTTTAAATGGTATTATCTTGTTTTTCTTATTGAGTTGTAAGAATTTCTTTTATGTTCTGAAAATGAGTCCTCTGTCAGGGCTTGCTTTATACTCTATAAAGTATCACAGATAAGTAGAAACTTTTCTCCAATTCCAATTTATCAGCCTTTTCCTTTATGGTTAATACTTTTTAATGTCCTGCTACATTGGAGTTTTCATTCCCAAATTGAGAATATTTTGTACATACTTTTTATAACATTTTTTAAACTTACCAATGTATTGCAAAGCATTTGATGTCATAATATTTCTAAGTGATCACTTGTTAAAATGGATACATATTATTCCATTCTATGGCTCTATCATTCCTTAAGTAACTCAACACTTACTGTGTATGTTCAGATTATTTTAGAATATTACCTAAATAAAATTATAAAATTAATAAATGCATTACAAATAGAAACCTAAGACTTTTTAAATGGAAGTTGGACTATTTCCAATTTTCATTACCCTACGAGTATATATTAGGAACCTGATGTTTCTTCAGCATTGTGCTGAATGTTCTGGAGAGTACAAAATAACTCAGAGTGGGAGACGCATCCTTAAGGAGCTGACAATATTTGCCCCAAACTTCACTTGTTGAGCAATTAATTGATAGCTCAACTAACTGTTAATAACTCTATTGGGATAGGAAGAAGATCAGGGGAAAGCCAGACAGCGTGTGCTAGAGTTGTTGGCTTCAAGAAAGAAATGGGTCTTGAAGGGTGTCCATGTGTTGGAGTTGAGGACTGCACAGTGTGAAGACTGCATAGTCAACGGTATGGGGTCAGGAGAAACAGCAGTCTGTTAGTTATTCAGGACAGAGAGGAGTTGCTCTACATTGAAAGTAAGGGTGAATGTGGATGAGTTGTGGGAAATAAGAATGGATAAGTAAAATTAAACCACATTAGTGAGGGCTTTGACATGAGGAATTTGGATATGATCCCCTGGGCAACAGGCTCACTGTAGTTGGAGTGTGGTGATGGGAGCTAGGACGTCAAATCAATTTCCATAACAGCCTCTGAGTTTTTGAAAAGGTTAGGGAAGTGGAACCAGAAAGATAAATTAAAATTGATGGGAGTAATCCAAGGGCCAGGTGATGTTATGCTAAAGATTTACAGCCAGTACAATTTTAAAATGGGACAGAAAACTAGATATTTACTTCATAGTCTCATTTGGCTCTGAATAATATCCTGAATTATTTTTTAAATGGTATTACAAGAGGAAAGTATCTTGACATTAATTATCAAGAGCCACTGACAAGTGTTTTCTCTAAAAAAAAAAGTCTCTGCACACAGGAATAGTTATGATTCTGTCATTGGGAATAAAAGGAAAAATATAATTTATTGAACAGTGCTTTTGTGCTTTACTAACATGGAGAAACATTAGAACACAGGAATCTGAGTTCAGATTCTAGCTGTGCCATACTAAAGAAGTCATTTAACCTTTCTAACTCTCACTTTTCTCATCTATGAAATGGGGCTAATAGTAATTAGAAAAAAATGCCTGACACATAATAAATGTTAACTCTTATTATCCTAGTCTGTGAGGTATAACTCATTATTCTTATAGATTTATTGATTAAAATATTGGAAAAATATTGTCATTTATTATAGTAGTCAGTGAGGAGTTAATGGATGTTGCAAGTAAGAAGTAATGAACAGTGGGAAACTTAATCAAAAGCACTAAGGACAAAGCACTGTTCCTTGACTGTGCATCTATTATAACCATAGTATTATTAATAGTAATAAAGTGCTTGATTTCTTTAGAGCCTAAGACTTGGAAACAAAGCCAAGTGACATATGTATATATTTATTTAATGGTGGGAGACCCGGCAACATTTGGCGGCAGGCACGGTGTTCCACTCAGTGGAATGAAATGCGTGCTTCACGCCAGTTTCTTCAGAGGGACTGTTATTCATCACAGCTGTAATGTTCCCTTCAGAGAGCTCCCACCGGAATGGAAAAGGCACACTGGCAATTTATATACAAAAGCCAACCCACGTTTGGCTTTGAGAATTTGCTGGGAAAACTGTATGTAGCCTGTTAGTTATTCACGGACATGCTCTGATTTCTGATGGAAGTGCTGTGGTTTCATTTTGTTATCATCACGGTAAGATTAGAAAACAGCAAAGAAAAATTAACAGACTGGCCCGCAGACATCTTCTAGCTGACAAGTTGCTATATGGTAAGTTTTCATGGTTCAGTTGCCATGTAAAAATCGTCGTAATTCATACAGCCCTACATTTGGAATGTGCAAGCTGGTCTTTGACCCTCCTGTCCAGTCCTGACCCCACCTCTCCTTGATGAAGTTACAGTCATCGTCTTTTCTAGGAACACTCAACAAGCCTGCAGAGATGCAATGGGCCCAAGATGTACCAACACCCTGCCTCTGCCTCTCAAGACAGTGTCATTTATGCAAACTATGCTGGAATATCTCCTAACGTCCAATGAAATGGTGTGATAAAATATATAAATGTGCAAATTGCTTTACAGCTGAATCTTGATTCAAAAGGAAAAACATCTACAGTTAACCTTGCTGCCAGAATAGCTTCCCACCCCTTATTTGGGTAGGTGTCTAACTTTAGGCACTAAGATTTCTGCCCAAATAATACATTTTCACATATCTGCAGATGGATGATCTGCTATTCAAAATGTACATTCATATATACTATCCCATCCAATCTTCGCAAGAAATGTGAGAGGGAGACAAAGAAGATACCATAATATCCATTTTACAGAGGAAGACACCAAAATCCAGGAAGATTAATAAACTTGCTCCAAATCTCACAACAAAGATAGGCAATATTGGTGCTCAAATCCCGTAACTAGTAAAGGATACTTTACACCACTTTCTTGAAATGTTTTTTACTAGAGAAATGGGACCTCATCTCCCACACCGAAGAGCTAAGTTGCAACTTATTTAAATGATAAAGAATAAAAATGGCTGGATACAGTGGCTCACACGTGTAATCCCAGCATTTTGCGAGGCCAAAGCAGGAAGATCACTTGAGCCCAGGAGTTCGAGGTCAGCCTAGGCAACATGGGAATACCCAATTTCTAACAAAAATAAAAAATTAGCCAGAAGTGGTGGTACCTGCCCATAGTACCAACTACTCAGGAGGCTGAGGCAGAAGGATTGTCTGAGCCCTGGAGGTCAAGGCTGCAGTGATCATGCCACTGAACTCCAGCCTAGGTGACACAGTGAGACCTTACCTCAAAAATAAATAAATAGGCCAGGCGAGGTGGCCCACACCTATAATTCTAGCACTTTGGGAGGCTGAGGTGAGAGGAGTGCCTGAGCCCACAGTTCGAGACCTGAGCAATTTGTCAAGGCCTCATCTCTACAATAAATCAAAAAATTAGCCAGGCGTGGTGGTGCGTGCCTGTAGTTCCAGCTACTTGGAAGACTGAGGCAGAAGGATCGCCTGAGCCCAGCAAGTCGAGGCTGCGGTGGCAGTGAGTGTGCCACTGCACTCCAGCCTGGGCAACACAGTGAGACTCTGACTCAAAAATAAATAAATAAATACATTAAAATAAAATTGAAAAGGGTAAAATAAGTAGTTTCTTTTAGTCCCTGTTTACTTCTAATCAGTAGAGTTTAATGTATTGGCCCATTTTCTTTATGCTACCTCCTAGGGTTGCTGTGAGGATTAAATGCACTTGTACATGAAAAGCACTTACGACACTTTACATAGGCACACTGGACAGAGTGACAGAGTGCTTAGTCCAGCCAGGAAAGCAAGCGTGATACTGGATTGTTTAAGTATGAAATATACAAGGAATGGGATGCTGTCATTTCATTGGTTGATGTTTTCCCTACAGAATTAGTCCTGTACTCTTTTTAGTTCAAACAGCATTGAACCGAGCAACCACAATGTAGCAAGCAATGTGTGACAGTAGAGACACAAAGATTCAAGTACTGGCCCTTGTCCCAACAGTCCTTTGTGGAGGCAGATCAGTAAACAGGTGACACCTCACAGCATTCTGAATGCTGTGATGGAGAGGTATGCACAGGCCACTAGGGGAGCCCCTTGGAGGAGGTGTCAATTCAGAAAGGTTTCCTGCAGGAGGAAACGACTAAGTTTAGTTGTAAAGGGTGAGTAGGAGTTCTTCAAGCAAAGAAGGGCAGAAAGAAATTCCAGGCATGATAACAAATGTGGAGATAGGAGACAGCAGGAATAAACACAGTTTCTGCCAAGAAGCATAGTTTCTGGAAGGATGGCAGGGGGACCATTTAAAAGGGAAATGGAATGTAATCAGAATGATCCCTAATGCTCACATAGTGCTGTCCATGTGCCAGGTTCTGTTCTAAGCACTTTACATACATGAATGCATTTGTTCCTCATAACCACCCTGGAGGTAGGTGCAATTATCATCCCTAATTGGCAGCATAAAGAAAATGAACCTCAATAATGTGAAGGAGGCTATAAATTAAGCTCAAGTAAGAATTTTCTACAGACTAGGAGTAAGGTGTATCACCCAGGGGGTCTCTGGCTCCTTCGCCTGAAGGCTGAGCATTTCGCAAATGTCTGAATAATCAGAATTCTACCAGGTTACTTGAGCAGCACATGAGAAAGACACACGAGTTTTGGGGATACGTAAGCCCTTTCAGTGCAGATGTTTGTAAGCCCTTCCAGTGCAAAATTAATTGATGACAAACCAAATTTAGTGTTATACCCAAGGCTAGTAACATTAATCGGGGACACACTTCATGTTGTGCATAGTTGCTGTGTTTCATGGCTAGCAGGTAAAAATTCCATAAGGAGCATTTTACATTTTGTATCTTCTCTTTTTTTAAAGGACTTTAGTGTAGATAAGCTATCACTGGCTATTAGGAAGTTCAAAGTCCAATTCTCAATCCACTTTTGGCAAGGTGGAAGAACTTTATGATATTAGTTTAATTACTAATCTTGCCCCCATCTTACTTTTGCAATGCTTATTTCCTCCCCATGCCCAGTATTTTCTTTTAAAAAATGCTACTGCAATATATGTATCTCTGAAAATGACCACAAATTCTTTTGTAGTGAGTTAGGGTGCAATTATATACATACATAAACCAGATATTACTTGGAGACTACTTGGAAATCAGGTAAAAATTAGTTTGCCTCCAAACCCAGGACCTCAAGGTATCCCCATAATATTTACACTCCTGTGGGCATGTGGATTCTGACTTAGTTATTATTGTTTTTTCCTCCTGTGGGCATGTCAGTTCTGGCTTAGTTATTAATTTTTTTTACTCATTCTTTCAGCAAGCATTAACTGACCACCTACTACATCCAAGACATGATTATAGGTAATAGCAATGCAATAGTGAAAACCACAGGCAAGTTTCTGTTCTGGGGGATCTTACATCCTAGTGGGAGTGAGGTGAGCCAACAAGCAAAAATGAAAGAATTCAAAGCATAAAAATATATTTTCAGACAGTGAAAAGCTTGATGAAGAAAGTGCAACAGGGTTCCAGTGAGGTCTTGAGATGGAGTGAGTTTCCCCTGGGGAGTTAGGGAAATCCTCTGGAAGCTGAATGGCCAGGTTGGCAGTCTGCAGATTTAAGGGAAGGAGTCCTGGCAAAGGGAACCACCAGGGCCAAGGCTTTGAGGCCAGCCTGAGCTGGGCATATTTACGAAGGTAAGGGAGGCATGAGTGGCAGGGGAGTTAGTTGCACTTAGGGAAGAAGGGCCAGTTTGAGGAATGAGCAGCAGACAGGGGCTGGGTCACATAGACCTTTGTAACCAGAAGAAGGAGGTGGAAGTCTATTCTAAGTGGGGGGTCTCAGGAGATCCGACTGCAGCTTTTAAAAAGGTCACTGATTCTGTTTTGTAGAGATTGTACAGAAGCAGGACTGAAAACAGAATACCCATTAGGAGCCTCTTGCAGGTGTCCAAGGGAACGGAGAGCAGTTGCTTAACCCACTGGGTATTGAAGGCAGAAGGCAGAAGTAGTCGGAGGCAGGTCATAGAGATGCTGAGAGAGAGGCAAACTTTCATCCCATCCCCCGCCTACTCCCCTGAGAGCTTCTGCAAGAAATTCAATTGCTCCAAGATTGCAATTTTTGGAATTTTATTTAAGATGAAAGGGCCCTGGGGAGGGCTCACTTTGGGGAACATGTCTCACTCTTCCCTTTTAAGGTCCTGGTGCCCTCCTCCAACACACACAGTCCTGTCCCCACAGCCAGCTTCCTCAGAGCCCCTCTGCATGAGTGCCAGTCTAGGATCATTGTAAGCACACGAACTCCCATGGAATCCATCAACCTTAAACATTTACATGAGCTGACTTGTGGCTGACTAGATGATATGCTGTTACGGTTTGTAGGCATTTAATTAGACATTTATTTTTATTTTATGATTTACTTTTCTGTTGTTGTAATCTATAAATTTTTTTTCAGACCTCCAAAAGGCCTGTAGGCCATTGCCAAGCTCGCATACCCTGCATCTGTGGGGTCTAATGATTCACACAGCCGTGACCAGGCCTGTCTGTGTGGCCCAGCCTTGCTGGCATCCCGGTGAATAAAATCATCTCCGTCTCACTGCACAGCAGCATGAAGTGCGGTGTCAGCAGGTTTCCATGACACCACCCGCGATGTACAACACACATCTCTCCCACACTCCACTTGTTACAAAGCCCTGGCAGTGCAGACGGGGCTTCCTGTGTCGCCCGCCTTCCTCTGACATGCAGGTTCGTCTCCACTCCCACACTCCACTTCCCGGGCCTCGGGCCTGGAAGGATCGACCCAGAGCCGGAGGTAGCAGAAATTCTGGGCCAGAGGCTGGAGCTGAGGGTGAGGCCCAGGCCTCACCAAAGGGAGAATACCCGAGAAAGAAATCAGGACCCCCCCCACATGCTGGAATCTTGGAGAAAAAGGTGAAGGTAAAACTGGAGACGAGGGAGATTGTGGAGGGAGCAGGAATATGGTGAGAAAACAAGGCAAGTAGACAGCGGGGAAGACAGATCCGTGACCGGAAGATTCCAGAAAAGGCAACCTCAGCCACCTCTGTTCCAGCAGGTGCTTTGGGTTTTTTTGTTTCGGCAACTACACTGGACACCCTGGCCCTTCTTCGCTGACATAGTTCCCATCTTTGTCCTTCCACTCTCCTTTCCTGTTCCACCCATCCAACACCTCTTGGAGGTCATAAGGGGCCGCCACGTGTGGAGACTTTGAAACTGAGAAACAGATTTGGGGGTTGAACATGTTTGCTCTGGAGCCCGACGGCTTGGCGCAAATCCAAGCTCACCTGTGGGTCTTGGGCACATTTTTTCTGTGCCTCACTCTCCTCAGCTACGAAATGGGATGGTGCTACTTCCTACTTTGACCAAGTTGTTGTGAACTTTCCTTCAGGTGAAGGCCTAGCATACAATAAGCACTCCATAAATGCTTAGCTATTATTTTAAAGAATTGTAAAAACGGGATCACAAAATTATGAAATGGTTTTAATGTTGGCATCTCGCAAAGTATACCTTTCAATTAAAATGCAATGGCATATAACTGTGATAGTCACAAGGAATTACAGAAGTTCGTATATTTTTCTATTTAATTAATTCATAGCATCCTAGAGGTAGGATGGTTCAATCGTGGGACATGAGTTTAGAGCCTTGTGAGAAGCATCTGTGTACTGACTATATTTATAACCTCATTTGGAAGCAATGCTAAAAGCCCAGATTTGAGGTTTTTGTAAATGTTTGTCTCCAAGCCAAGTGCTTTTCCTGATCCCCTTCCGGAGTCCTGCTCCCACCCCTATTCATATCTTAAAATGACTACAGCAGAAAAATGTGGGAATGTTGGAATAGACTCTACTTCCTGCCTCTCTGATTTTACAATTAGATTAACAGGGTAAAAGCCTCTACTCCTGTAATTGAGTGGCTTATAAGTTTGCATATATTATATATATAGAGAAAGAGACAGCTTAATATCAATGTAGATCCTTTGTATTTCATAAACGTGATGATTAGGTTTCACACTCATGTGTGAGATATGCCTCCCTCAAACCTTGCTGACACATTAGCACATTGCCCATGTAACATGAAACAGAAAAATCATTGAAGAGGGAGAAATAATGCAACGCTAAAACTCATTTGCCCTGTAAACAACTGAAAACAAGCTAGTCTTTAAGAAAATAGTCTTACAGGCCCTAGATAAAAGAGCAGGGTGAGGACAGGTCAACTTTCCCTTCCTCATGATTTTGTTTTAATTCATATATGCTCAGTAGAAGTTATATATAAAGTAAGCAAGGAATGAATGACTTCCTACCAAATGGCACTGCATGGCTGCAAATGTGGCCCTAAATTCCAGCAGCACATAAACGTGGCAGCCTCGAGAGGAACACAAAGTTAACACTGCCCTGTGGTCTCCCTGGAACGCTACTGCCATGCATGAAGGACTCTGTGGTCGCTCGCTACCCAGGGAACGTCACTTGCAGAACTTTAAAAACAGGAGGCTTGCCAGCTCTCCGGGAAGCTGAGATGAAAAGTCTACCTAGAGTAGAACAGACTGACTGACCTTTCAAAGACCCTTTCTTTTATCCTCGAGAGTCTGTGGTTTTGATGCAGTATTGAATATTTTTTTAACTTTCTCTCAAGAAGAGTCAGTAAGTAGATGAAAAATAAAGTCTGGTTCTATACGCATTTTTAAAGGATTTTTTAGAATGGTCAAATACTGGGGTCACTCAATAAGTAGTAATGATCCAAACTTGCTGATAAATTTTAATTTGTCTGCTTTGCAGATATAAAAGTTTAAGAATGCTATAAAGGCATACTTGGGGGAGGAAAAAATGCAATTTTATCAAGATGAGGGTCAGGCACGGCAGCTCATCCCTATAATACTAGCAATTTGGGAGGCTGAGATGGGAGGATTGCTTGAGCCCAGGAGTTTGATACCAATCTGGGCAATATAGTGAGAACTTGTATCTACAAAAAAAACCCAAAAAAATTAGATGGGCCTTCCAGCTACACAGGAGGCTGAGGTGAAAGGATCTCCTGAGCCCAGGTGGTCCACTGCACTTTAGTCTGACTCAAAAAAAAGTGAGACCTTGACTCATTAAAAAAAAAAAAAAAAGATGGGAGATAAGTCATTGTTGCTCTGTACATAGTAGGAAGACAGCACTTTTTTTTCAATGAATGAGTTGTTGAGGAACAGTTTTCCATGTCTTATGTTAATCATGCTGGAGGAAACAAAATTCTTGGATAATGACAACTTAAAAATAGCTAATGTTTATCAAATACACTCTAGCTCAGTTATCTGTTGCTGTGTAACAAACTAGCACAAAATTTAGTTGCCTAAGACAATATTTTATTCTTTCTTAAGATTTTATGGGTTGATTGGGCTCAGCTGGATGATTCTTCTGCTTCACATAGTGTCTACTGGAACTGTAATGTCCAAGAAGACTGTTAGGTGACTCATCTGGGATGGCTAGAATAACTAGGGTTGGACTGGGCATTTCTCTCTCTATTTACATGGTCTCTCCAACAGAGCAGCCTAATCTCTTCATGTGGTGGCTCAGGGCTCCAAGAGTTAGTGTCACAGGAGGGCAAACCTCTATGTGTAAACATTTGTTAAGACGCTTCCTCCATACCACTTGCTAGTATTCCAATGGCCAAAGCAAGTTACCCAGCCAAGTCTAGAGTCAGTGGGAGAGGGGTCTACACAAAGAGTTAAATACTGGAAGGCAGAGTTCATTTGGGGCTACCAGTGTAATAGTCAATCACACAAGCTATCTACCACACCCTGTATTGGGCATTTAACATCCCTTTACCATCTCTAAAAATCAAAACAACCCCATAAAATAAATACTATTTAAAATCTTTCTTCTTTTTTTTTTTTTTGAGTTGGAGTCTCACTCTGTCGCCCAGACTAGAGTGCAGTGGCCGCTCCCGGCCACCACAGCCTCGGCCTGCGAGTAGCCAGAATTACAGGCATGCGCCACCATGCCCGGCTGATTTTTTTATTTATTGTAGAGCTGAGGTCTCGCTGCCCAGGCGAGTCTCGAACCCGCGGGCTCAGGCAATTCACTCACCTCAGCCTCCCAAAGGCGTGGGATTACAGGCTGAGCCACCGAGCCTGGCTAAAATCTTTATTCTTAAGTGAGAATTCTGAGGCACAGAGAGACTTGAACCAAGTCACACTTTGTGATTGAATTGAATCCAAGTCATCTAATACCAGAGCCTGAACCCACAAGCCTGAAGGCACAAGCACAACACAAGAATAGGGAATTATTAACTTCTAGAAGAAAGTGACATTCCAGAAAAAATATAGGTAATATTTGATTAGGGGATTTACACATTCAATAGCAATTAGGAGAATTTGTCCTCTTTTTTTTTTTTTTTTTTTTTGAGTTGGATTCTCATTCTTTGTTGCCCAGGCTGGAGTGCAGTGGCACACTCTGGCCACAGCAGCCTCGACCTGCTGGGCTCAGGTGATCCTTCTGCCTCAGCCTTCCAAGTAACTGGAACTACACATGCATGCCACCATGCCTGGCTAGGTTTGTGATTTATTGTAGAGACAAGGTCTCACCAAGTTGCCCAGGCTGGTCTTGAATCTCCGGGTTTAGGCAATCCTCTCACCTAGGCCTCCCAAAATGCTGGGATTACAGTCTGAGCCACTGCACCCAGCCTGTCCTCCATTTTTAAAGAGAGCCAAAAGAATTGTGACTCACAGAGGCAAGAGCACTAGCTCGATGAATTCCCTGACCTGGTTAGAATTGTTCTTATTCATTAAATCACCTCAGTGTCTCAACTTCCTCGACTATAAGATGAGAGTAATAATAATATCAAACTTTCAAGGTTATGGTAACGATTAAATGAGATAATATAGTGAGCAAAAAGTACCTAGAATACTCTTAACCATAGGATAGGCTGCTACACCTGCCCATGACTGGGAACGATGGGAGGAGTGACTGGTTTGCCACACCTCATCCTAGAAAAACCAGAAAAATAGACAGAATGTTTCCTGGAAGACTCATGACTTGTATTACCACAGGACCAGTCTTACTAACCCATCCCAACCTGACCAGGCTCTAGGATTTGCAAACTTAAGCCAGTTGTAAGAATCTTTCGAGAAATTTCCCTAATTTGCCATGTACTCAGTAAGATCAGATATCTGGTCCTGTTCACCTTCCAGTACGGAAACTATTTGGATGCTAGTAAAGATATGAAAAGAGGGAAGAAAGAAAAAGCAATTCATCATGGATGACTGTCCAAACTCTAGTTTCTATTGTCTGGTTATGGCAGCAGCTGTCTGCTGGTTTTGAGGCAATTTAGAGCCAGAAGAAACAGGACTCCACATTTCTTCCATTGGGGTCTGAATGATGGTTTTTTCCGTGGTATTATAGTCACAGTTCTATACATGAGTTATGGCAGCTTTAAATTACAGCCACAATATTATGGGTAAAAGGATAAATCCCTCACTGCCTTCTTTTATCTCCAAAGCAATTGGGAGCAGGGAGGAGGCCACTTACCCCGAAGCCATAAAGTGATGGTGGGAGATGTGTTTGTGTCAGAAAAAGCAGCTGGACGCAGGCTTTGCTGAAATGCTCTCAAATGCAAACACGTTATTATACAAATCTCTCCTCCCCGGTTGCAGAAGGAAGGACAAAATGAAAGAGGATTATTCAGGAGAATGAGAACAGGGCAAACCCTTTTTATGATCTGGTCTGCTCATTCCACTTAAGTCCCTGGAAGTACATTGTCTACACACTACTCTTTGAAGATTCAAGGAGACTTCCCAAAGCATGGTTTTGGGTCTACAGCTATACCATCCTGAATGTGCCTGATCTTGGAAGCTAAGCAGGGTCAGGTCTAATTAGTACTTGGATGGGAAGCCAAAGCCTAGTTTTTATTTTTGTTTTCTATGGTTGTTTTCCATAATTCATTACACATGTTTCTTTCCCACTATCTCACATGCCTGCGTAATTCTTGGGCACAGTGCCTTGATACTGTGACACGGTTTCAGTTTCATTCACTATATAAACTCACATAAGTTACTTATCCTCTTGGAGCTCAGTTTTGTCATCTGTAAAATGGACATAATGACACCCACGTCACAGTGCTATTAAGATGGCTAAATGAAGTCATTTGTACCTTTCTTTCTCTCATCCTTCTTCCAGACTCCCAGTTCTTTTTCCACGTGTCTCCGGGATGGACACTTTTTTCCATTGTCCTGGGGACACATTATCTCTCACCTGGACCGGGGCAGGAGCTTCCAACAGGATCCCTGGCCACAGATGCCAGAGGGATCTTTCAGAACTCACATAGACCTTCCACCATCCAAAGCCCTTTGCTCACCCCCACTGGCTGTAGATCGAGCTCCAAAGCGGAGCAGAGCACCAAGGCTCCATGACCTGGCCCTGTGAGTGTTCCCAGCTCCACCTTCCACCCACCTCTCTCTGCACATGCAGCTTCCTACTCCATGTCGACTAGTGTTTGCTTTCCCATAAAGCATGCACTCTCATGTTCTCTCTCTCTCTCTCTCTCTCTCTCTCTCTCCCCTACCCCCCTCCCATCTTGCTAGTATTTACATAACTCAAGACTCCACACAGGGATCACCTCCTCCATGAAGTCTCTCTCTCTCCATCCCAAGAAGAGGTGGGCTTCACCCTTTGCACACCACCACCCTACCTTCAGGATGGCACTTTTCATTTCTTTTTTTTTTTTTTTTTTTTACAGTCTTTCTTTCCCACCTTGCGGTCAATTGCAGCAACTGTCTTTGTCACCCCAGTGTATTGCACAGGTCTGCAGAGAAGAAGGGTTCAAAATATGTTTGTTGAAATGAACTAATAAATGCAAAGTGCCCACTGCAGCATTGCCTTCCCTTTCTCTGATCACCTCCCTTCCTCCCCCTGTCTCGAGAAGTCATGCTCACTTTCAGGAACAATTGCACATGGAATGGCTCTCGTTCAGCTCCAAGCACACAGTACAGTCATTATTTCAAGCACAAGCAACAATGGGGAGACTCAAAAATAATAAAACATGCAAGGCTTAATTTTTTATATTATTATTATTTTTCAAGGCCAAGTCTTGCTCTGTCTCCCAGACTGGAGTGCGGTGGCGTGATCATAACTCACCACAGCCTGTAACTCCTAGGTTCAAGCAATCCTCCCATTTCAGCCTCCCAAGTAACTGAAATTGCAAGTGTGAGCCACCATGCCCAGGTAATTTTTTTTTAATTTTATTTATTTATTTGAGACAGAGTCTGGATATGTTGCCAGGCTGGGAAGGCTTAATTCTAATAACATTTATTTTACCAGTGATTTACACTCCATCTATTTAAAAAAATCTGGTGGCAGTTTATAAATATTAAAACATCTTTAGGTTGAGCTTGGAGGCTCAGCCTATAATACCAGCACTTTGGGAGGCCAATGTGAGTGAATTGCCTGAGCCCATGGGTTTGAAACCAACCTAGGCACCTTGGTGAGACCTCGTCTCTACAATAAAATAAAAAAAATAAATAGCCGGGCATGGTAGTGCACGCCTGTAGTTCTGGCTACTTGGACAGCTGAGCCAGAAGGATAGCTGGAGCCCAGCAAGTCGACGCTATTGTGGCCATGAGTGTGCCACCACACTCCAGCCTGAGCAACAGAGTGAAACTCCAGTTCACAAATATAACAAGCAAATTCCAGGACAAAACTATTTCTAAGGGAGCAGAGAATGAGATCTTTGTCCCCTGGAATACCAGTGGTCTATAAGAGTGGTGCTAGACTTGGATGGACTTAGCACCTATAATATTGAGTGATCTATCACAGAAACAAAGAACTGAGTATCGCATGTTCTCACTCATAAGTGGACCTTGAACAATTATCATAATGCTATAAGAAAAGGATTTGCAATAGTGAGAAACTGACAGGGAAACAGGAGTGGAGGCAGGGGTGTGCGACATTGACAGTAGTGGGATTCTGATTCTGCGGGGGAGGGGGGCACACCTCATCAACAAGGGTACCTGCATAATGAACATTTGTATACTTAACTCTGAATTGTACTCCACATTTAAAAAAAAAAAAAATTTTTTTACAGTGGTGCTGGAGGATGAAGGGAGAATGCCCTTGACCTCCATGGTGGCAACTTTAGGAGTAAGAGCATTGGCACGTGGATGGCCTTTGAGACAGGGACAAAAGATATTTATCAGATGACAGAATTGGTGACTCAAAAGACTTTTGCAACTGTGTGGCCAAATATGCAATGACCAAAACGGAAATTTTTGGTGGAAATTTTTGAATGGAATTTGTTTCAGGCACACCTCTGTCCTTGTAAGACTTTTAGCAGCTTAAGTTTATTTTTCAACAAATGCTTTTTCTTGTATACTTTTTCCAGCTTAAGAATTTGTCTAATTGTCATTAAAAATAAAATAAAAAGGAAATGCAATCAGCACTTCCTTCCTTTAATTAAAAAACTCCTAGGAATTCTAGTCCTGGGAAGAGTCGAGGCCCTTGGAAGCTTGGGAGTCAGCTCTGTGAGTGGCAGCTGTGACGCAGCAGCGTGATGCAGTGATGTCCTGTCTCGGGTCACACGCTGCCATTCCACTTGTGCCTGCGCAATGGTGTTTCCTGGCTCTAATCTCAACATTTTACAGAAGAAAGAACATCATTTGAAGGGTGAGCTTTATCATTTAGGCAGAAAATAAATGGGAAGCTTGAAGGATGACTTTGAAAACCACACAGGAACAATGGACTTTACTCCATAAGAAAAAGGAACAAATGACTGATACATGCAAAAACATAGATGAATCGCGAAAACATCAGGTTGAGCGAAAGAAGCCAAACACAAATGGTTACATACTGCATGACTCCATTTATATGGCATTCTGGAAAGGGCAAAACTACAGAGAAAGAAATCAGATCAGTGAATGCCGGAGGGGGGCGGGGGGTGGCAGGGCAAAGGGGAGGAGACCGGCTAGAAAAAGAACAGTAGGAGATCTGGGAGGTGATGAAGCAGTTCTGTGTCTTTTCAATTTTTTTGTTTATTTTTGTGTTGGGAGTCTCATTCTGTTGTCCAGTCTGGAGTGCAGTGGCACGATCACAGCTTACCACAGTCTCAAGCCCATGAGCTCAAGCGGTCGCTGGAACTACAAGCACACACCACCAGTCCTGGCTAATTTTTTTTTTTTTGTGGAGACGAGGTCTTACTATGTTGCCCAGGCTCGTCTCAAGCAATCCTCCCACCTCGGCTTCCCAAAGTGCGGGGATTACAGGCGTGAGCCATGGCTCCTGGCCAGTTCTGTTTCTTGATGGTCGTGTTATTGCCAAGACTTAAAACTCATCACACTACACCTAAAAGGGGTGAATTTTACTGTCTGCAAATGATACCTCTATAAACGTTGCTTAATACATGCACTCAGCATGATCCTTCTGGGTGCGGCTGGTTGAAATCAAGATCTGTGGGGGCGTCTAGGAAATGGACACTTGGACTTTGCCTGGGTTATACATTAAGGTTCTGTGGCAGATTTTGTCTGGAAAAAGAGTTCTGCTGCTAAAAACATTTAGAAACCATGGGATAAGACTAATGCCACTGAGAGGCAGCTGAGGTTTCTTAGGAGAGCAACACCTCTCTCTGTTGTGGTTTTTGCGGTTTTTTTGTCAAATGTATCTTACTAAGAGACAAAAACCAGAAGAGGAAGAAACAACACTATATATATTTACTTTCCCTGAGAAACCTCAAAAGCGCTTTCTTTCCTTAGAATTTAGTCTTAATAACAATTCTGTGCTCTCTACATTTAAGACCTAAGCGGCCAGACACAGTGGTTCATGCCTGTAATCCCAGCATTTTGGGAGGCCAAAGTGAGAGGATCGCTTGAGCCCAGGAGTTCGAGACCAGCCTGGACATCAGAGCAAGACCTTTACCCAAAAAATACAAAAATTTGCCTGGCGTGGTGGCACATGCCTATAGTCCCAGTTACTTGGGAAGCTGAGGTAGAAGAATTGCCTGAACCCAGGTGGTTGAGGCTTCAGTAAGCTGTGATCGTGCCACTGCACTCCAGCTTTGGGGACAGAGTGAGACTCCGACTCAAAAAAATAAATAAGGACCAAAGTTATGGAAGCCTTCTACCTTTGCCAGCTTGGAAGAGCCATGCGAACAATGCCTCTGGAGTGAACAAGTACAAGTCAGCAATGTCTTTGTTACCCCCAAACAAGCACCTGATGGACTTTCCTAGCCTCCAAACAGTCACAGGAATACAGCAATAAGAGGACTTTGGAAAGTTTTAGAAGCCCGGGAGGTTGGCTAAATAAATCATCCCTGAAGCCACGGTTTGGCTCCAGGACCAGATGGCTACCCTGAATTCAGAGTTGTGCAATGCCTCCATCGGAATGCCCTTCCATAGCTAGCCTTTTCAATTCGGCAACCTCCCCATGACTTAATAGGCTTTACCCGAATCTCTCACAGTTTCCTGACTGAGCCCCAGAGGTGTTACCATTTATGAAAACTGTTAGGGTTTGCTGACAAATATTGGGACGAAGGGTATTTTTAAGAGGAATGAAATTCCTTCTTTCCAGCCTCTCTACTTCACGTCATGTGCAGTTCACTGTGTTCTCAAGTATCCTCTGAAGTCCAGGCCTCCCAAACCCCGCATTTGCACTTGATCTTTCACCCCATGGTAACTAACAGCTTCTTTCTGTCGCTAGTTTCTAGAAGCTTCACCACCCTCTACTGGTCTCCTAATCCTACCTGCATTTATGTAAATAGTCCTTTCATCACATTTTCTTCAGTTAAACGGTTTGATTGTTTAATCTGATATCTGTTAGGATAGTGGCCATCCCAATTCCCTGCCCCAAATTCTACGGCGACTTCTCAGTGCCTCCCATCTGAGTACTAACCAGGCTCTACCCTGCTTAGCTTCTGAGACAAGAAGAGATCAGATGCATTCAGAGTGATATGACTGTAGGGGACTTCTCAGTGTCCTAAAAATAAAATTCAAACTCCTTGACGCCCTTCCTCCTTGACCTCAGCTCCTGCCACCCTCCCCTCGTCTCCAGGTTCCATGCTTTGCCAACTTTTTTCCATTTGGAGCCATTTGCTCTGCAGTCCTTCTGGCTTGTTCTCTACAAAGGGGACCCCAAAAACTTGGAATTATCTTTTGGAGGTCTGGCCCCTTGTAGTACACTCGGAATTTGTTCCTCCAGATCAAACGTCAACCAAAGTTTTTATCTGGAAGTTCTGAGAAGGTTGTGTCATGATCTGCAAAAGAAATATCCCAGATTGTGGCAAACTGGTGACTGGTTCTTCCACCATGACAACACACCTGCCCACACCATGCTAAGTGTTCGCCAAAAACGGCATGATTCCCATGCCCCACCCTTCCTATTCACCCGATCTTGCCCTGAGAAACTTTTTCTTGTTCCTGCAGATGGAAAAAAGTCCCCAAGGGAAACATTTTGCCAATGTGGAAGAGGTGAAACAAAAAACGGCAGAAGCACTAAAAGGCATCAAAATCGACGAGTTCAAAACCGTTTTGAGCAATGGAAAAAGCATCTTGGTAGGTGAATTGCATCAAACGGAGAGTACTTTGAAGGTGATTTAAATTTAAACATGTAAGAATATATACCCAATGTTTAATAAGTAAATTCCAGGTTTTGGGGGTCCCCCTTGTATATGTTGGGGTGACTGTCTCACTCTCATCATGTGGGTAGGTTAGATGACACCAACGCAGAAAGGCCTTTCCTGGCTACTCTAAGTAGGCCTCCTTTCCTAGACTCTCTCCATCCATTTTATTACTTCCTTTTTTTTTGAGTTGGAGTCTCACTCTGTCGCCCAGACTGGAGTGCAGTGGCCGCTCCCGGCTACCACAGCCTCGATCTGCTGGGCTCTGGTGATCCTTCCGCCTCAGCCTTCCAAGTAGCTGGAACTATAGGCGCACGCTACCACGTCTGGCTAATTTTTTTGATTTATTGTAGAGATGAGGTCTCGCCAAGTTGCCCAGGTGGGTCTCGAGCCCACGGGCTCAGGCAATCCACTCACCTCAGCCTCCCAAAGCGCGAGATTACAGGCTGAGCCACTGAGCCCGGCTGACTTTTTTTTTTAACCCTTATCCTTTTCTAAAATTATTGTCTGTCTCCCCTTCACACTAAGCTCCAAGAAGGCTGAGACTTCATCTGTCTTATTTACCACTGTATGGGTCAGAGTTACAACAAGAAAGAAATGGTGGCACACTCAAACTGAGTCAAAGAATTTCATAAAAGAACTATCTAGAAAGGTGAGAGCAAGCAGGTACAGTACAATACCTTGGGGCTGGTGACACCAAAGGACTCAGAGTGTTTGCCAGAGCTCTGAGAGGACCATAGCTGCCAGTTGCAAACCCAGAGCAACCTGGCAGAGAGGTAATTTCCCAGGTCACTCCCCTCCTTCTCAGCATCCAACCTCCTACTAGAGAGTACCATTATCCAGTGAGAAATTGGAGGGCAAAGGAGTTTAAGCAATCCATGTGGGTCTACCTCCTGGGTCACAGAGTGCGATAAAGAGTGAGTGCCTCTCAAAGAGCACGGCATCGTCTTCACCATGCTCAAGATGGTCGGCACCACGCCCACCACAAGATATGGTCCCAGGGAGTACCACCCACCCAGACTTGTGCAAAATAGAGGCCCTGCTTGGCCATAGGGTCTCACAGAGGGAGGCTTGGAATGAATCTATGAATGTCCATGGGTTTGGCTTCAGTTTCTGGGGACTGTTTGGGGAACATTCACTCCCTTCCCAACATAGGACTGTCAGAAGAGGTGAAGATTCACTCCACAGTGGGCTTCCTGAAAGGGTTCCCAAGACCTCAGCCATGGCCCTGTAAGATGAAGAAAAAGAATTACTGGGATTAGAAGGCTTGTACATTCCCATGCCAAGGACATTTCTGAAGTTGAAGAACAATTTCTATTTCAGTGCGTCATGGAAACAGGAGCCTGTTTTGCATTGTGTTTGGAGACTGAGAGGAATCAGGTAGCAGCAGCCTGGCAGCACTTCTGATTTTTTTCATGGGGTGCAGGGCTCTTCAGGCTTCATGGGAGTGGAAATAAAACCATCCATCCACAGGATTAGTGGCGGAATGGAAAAAAAACCAAGTCCCTACACGGTTGCCATCAACTTTTAGCAAGGTATGGAGTTACTATGATGACATGTATGGAGTAGATACATCTAAGTGGATTATTTATCAGAAATCCCTCTTGAGTGCCTACTAGGTATGGGAAATGGTAAGAATTCAGAGCAATGGGGCTGGGCGTGCTGGCTCACACCTATAATCCCAGCACTTTGGAAGGCCGAAGCGAGAGGATTGCCTGAGCCCACAGGTTCAAGACCAGTCTAGACAACTTGGTGAGACCTCATCTCTACAGTAAATTAAAAAAATGAGCCAGGCATGGTGGCGCACGCCTGTGGCTCCAGCTACTTGGAAGGCTGAGGCAGAAGGATCGCCTGAGCCCAGCTGGTCGAAGCTGCGGTGGCCATGAGCATGCCACTCCACTTCAGCCTGGGGGACAGTAAGACCCCGACTCAAAAAAAAATGATCACAGAGCAATGTAAAGACAGACGTCTTGCTTTTAACATTAAGCAACGAGAGAAGCTATAAGATGCATGATGGAGAGGTAATTACAAGGGGACATGTCACATTACTAAGAGTGGAATGGGAGCCACTTGTCAAAAGAGTTTGAACATTAAGCTACAGAAAAATATGATGTGATAAAAATGTCTGCCGGAATAATTTTCCTCACTCCCTCAGTAAGGACAGGTTGAAAGAGGAGGTGACTTGGGACAGCTATGAAAATGGAGAAGCTGGGGCACACAGGACAGACTGCCAGGATGTGCTGCTTAGTCATCCTGAGTATGCCTGATGGTTAGACTGTGTCATCCCATAAACACAACAAAGCTGTAGACAGCTGTGAGCTCTCTGTGATTGCATTTACCTGGCGAATGTCATTTCCCAGTACACCCTTCTGTTTGATTCACCCTACACTATTTGGATGAAATAAGGCCATTGCTTTCAATGACTTTGTGCTACCTTTGTTACAAAAAGAAAATGAATCCCTGGCACTTGTTAATTTCTGGTAGGAATTCTGGCTCCTCATGGGGGGGCGGGGGCTGCTGTGTGTGTGTCGACTGGTGACACACTGATCCCTCAAAAAAGAATAAAACCAGCAAGCACATGGCCTCTGGGGGACTTTTTAACTTCAAGTCCATAATACGGAAACGTGTTCTTTCTTGCTGTAAACTACCCTGAGGCAGCAGCTGATAATAGATTAAGAAGTTTGCCTTCTCTATGAAATTTGCATTTGATAGGGGGATATTCATTTACTCAACATTTATGGAGCCTTTTTTAAGTACCACGCTCTGTGCTAGGAACAGGAGATACAAAGATGAATAAGACGTGGCAGATACTTCTCCAGGAGCTCATGGCCTGGGTGGGCTGGGGGAGACAGAGCATTGCTGTGATGGTGACAATTGCAGGGTATTAGAGGGGCCCAACCAGAGAAACTGCTGATTTAGACTGGGGCTGGCAGTGGTCAGGGCAAGCGTTGTGGGTGTCTCCCACTTGCCTCTCAGGCTTGCTGCTCTGTGGTCTGGGGCTGATTTGTAGGAACTGTATCAATGGGCTCTTCTGCCTGCTGCTTCTAGCAATTGTGAGCCGGAGGAAGGAGAGCAGGACTCAATGTTAATTCTCTGGAATTTCTCCTTTCAGGATTGTGGCAGACTGACTGTATCCCTACTGAAGGACGCAGCTCTTGCCAAGTGGTCCTCTCCACACGACTCCTTCCTCTGGGTAACCTCTTCTCTGTCCTTTTCTGGTCTCCGGGATGGTCATAACACTACTTGCCGTGGAGTACTGCACCATCACTTTTTGGTTTCCTTAAACACTACTCTTGCCTTTGTAACTATGGCGGTCCCTTAATGAGTCTTCCCAACTACCCAGTGATAGCATACCACCCCCTTCCTGGAGGACCCGATAGTCATGGAAGCTCTCTAGGGAGAGAGGATGCCCAAACTGATGGTAGAAAGGTGAACAGTTATTTAGGTGAAAAGGGAAAGGGTTCAGTCAGCAGCCGGTGGAGGGAAGTGCTCGTGGAGTGTTCTGGAAGCCAAGACAGGCTCCTTGAGCCTTCCTTCTCCTTCAGCTGCCATGCTCACCTGGACCCAAAGCCCTGGACATCCTACTTCCTCGCCATCTTTCCCACTTGCTCACTTCTGTCCACCTCCACCGCCCTTGTAATTTCTGGCTTCCGTTACCACACCACCTTTGCAATCATTCTTACACCCCTGCTGATACCCCTTCATTGTTTCTTCATAAACTACAGAATAAGTGCAAACTTCTGAGCTCCTGGGCCCTGCCTACTAGCTCCGGGCCCAGTCAGACTGCACTTGCTACCCAGCACTGCCTCCGGGACCACCCGTCACTTGCCCTTTGTGATCAGTCCCTCCTCCCTTCAGGGTGAGGTGCCACAGCTGTGGCCTGAGTTCCTGGTGCTGTTCTCTATTTTAGTCCTGCTCACAGGATTCACGATGATCCCTTGCTCTTCTGTTTCTACCCCAAGCTGTAGACTTCTAATGATCAAGGACAAGATCTTAGTCTTCTTTAAATCTTGGCACGCTGACAGAGCAGGGTACATAGTAGGTGCCCAATTAATGTGTGTCGACTAATGAATGAACTGCAATTAATTCACTGGTGACACAGTGAGCGAGGAGGGGGAAAGAGAAGGAATATGAGATCAGGATGGAGGAAAGAAGGATCCAGATGGGAATAGACCCGATCAGGCAGCTGGGGGGTATGGGCGTTAGTTATCCTGAGGGCAACTGGGAGCCATGGAGGGTCTTAGGCAGGGGCAAGGACCAGGCCAGATGTGCATTTTATGCAGCTCTCTAGCAGCATCTGTGAGTCAGATAGCAATAGAAGACCAGGATGGCAGTTATGGGAGCAGGAGGAATGCCAGCCTTTGTCAAGGAAGAGCAGGGTGAATGGAGAAAAAGAGTCATGGAAAATTCCTGGAGTCCAAGAGACAATGTCGCTGTGGCATGTAGAAGATATTCACAATATATAATTGAATATAATGTATAAAATGCATGAAAGAGTATATATACTTCCATTCTTAAAAAATTAAAAATATCTCTTATTTTGAAGGCCAGGAGGAATATACTACTTTAAAATATCAGCAATAAGTTTGGAATGTTGGAAATACAGGTAATTTTTACTTCTCTACTTTTTTCTTTCTATTCTTGTCTTTTAAACTGTGAGTCTGTGTTCTTTTCTAATAACAACAACACAAAAAATTTTTCAGATGCAGAGAGAAACGGGTGGAATTCTGGCCAGAGATTTGTCCATCTGTAAGACACAGAGCTTCTCATTACAGGTTCCTAATCTGAACATTTGAAATCCAAAATGCTCCAAACTCCAAAACTTTTTGAGAATTGACATGATGCCACAGAGGAAAATTCCATACCTGGCCCCAAGTGACAGGTTGCATTCAAAATTTTGTTTCATGCACAAAATTAGTAAAATGGTATATACAGTTACCTTCATGCTATGTGCATAAGGTATATATGAAACAAATAAATTTCATGTATTGGATTCCATCCCCAAGATGTCTCATTATGTATATACAAATATTCCAAAATCTGAAAAAAAAATCCCAAATTCAAAACATTTCTGATCCCATGTTTCAAGTAAGGGATAGTCAACCTGTGCTTATAAAACCCCAGCTCACAAGATATGAGAAGCCTGAAAACTTGACTTGGAGCCCAGGAGCTAAGAGTGAAAACGCATAAGGGCAGGTACTTAGTTTTGTCCACTGGTAATTACCCAGTGTCCAGGATAGCGCCCAGCACACAGAGGATGTTCAAAAAATAGTTGGGCAGTGAGTGAAACCCCAGTTCCACCACTAACTAACTGTGTGCCTATGAGCACATTAGTGTATCTCCCTATACCTTGATTACCTTTTCTATAAAATGGAGAATGACAATAGTAATTAACACAAATTGGTGTGATGGCTGCATAAGATAATACACATAAGCAGAATGCTGGGACTATAGCAAGCTCTCAATGCAGAGTGTGAAAGTGAAAAGTCCTGGCCAGGACTAAATGCAGAATTTCCTCCTAGAATTGCATTTCTTTGCCCTTAGCTTTCAAAGCACAGATACGTACTTTACCCATCAGGCACAGTCCCTAGGACCCAGGAAAATATTACATTCCTTCTAAAATCAAGAGAAAAGTGAAGATAATACTAATGAGTGTGTTATAACAAGCCCAACCTACATTATATTCATCTTTCTACCAATGTGTTTATACAATATAATTTTCTTTTCTTTTTTTTTTTTTTTTTTTTGAGTTAGGGTCACAATGATCATGGCTCACCAAAGCCTTAACCTCCTGGACTCAGGCGATCCTTCCACTTCAGCCTCCCGAGTGGCTGAGATAACAGCCACGTGCCACCACGCCTGGCTAATTTTTTGATTTTTTTGTAGAGATGAGGTCTTGCTATGTTGCTCCGGCTGGTCTCAAACTACGGGGTTCAAGCAGTCCTCCTGCCTCAGCCTCCCATCGTGCTGGGATTACACATGTGAGCCACCATGCCCAGCATAAAATACAATTTTTAATTTTTGTTTTAAGAGGAAGGCCTCACAAAAGTTGTGATGTGTCCCTGTTTCTCTCCATCCTCTTATTCTTATTATTCCAATGATAATTTGATTCAAAACTTTATACCTGAAGCTGCTACTATAAGTCAGACACTGTGCCATAACAAAATCGAAAGAAGAGTGAGAGAGACTCGCTAAATTTGGCGTGTTCCCCAGGCACAGTTTTAGCTGGGGGGGGAGGCAATGAAGGAGGCCAATGAAGAGATGGAATAACCCAGGAAGGAGTATTGTTTCCTCAAAAAGCCGATGATGTCGGTGAATAGGAAGTCACTAACACATGATCCCAGCATGAGGAACTCTGTGTCCAGCAGGAAGGTGACACAGCATTGGGGTGTCGTATCACTTTTCAAGTCAGGAGCCTGAAGCTAAAAAAAATAAAATTAAAATTAAATATACAGATGACAAGACATGGAGCTGTGGAGGCATGATTTTTTTCTTGACATTTGTAACGTGTCATGTCAGAATTCATCTTGATTTTGCTGAAACACCTAATATGTAAGCTCAGGGGGAATAAAAGTCGTAATATTAAAATGCGAAGACACCAGTGAGTTTTACTACATGAGTATCCAGAGAAAATTTCAACCATTTGGGCAAAGAGGAAAATAGAGGGAAAATATCAGAACATTGCACTAAGTGTTCTGTCAACTCGGGGATGGAGTATCACTAAAACCTAGCTACAGTTTATCTCTGGGGAATAGAATTGTGAGTTATTTTTATTTTGTTTTATTTTTAGTTTTTCTTATCTTTCCATTTTCTTTTGTTTTTTACAATGAACATCTGCAAATTTTGTCTCTAAAAGTCAATACAGTTTTCCAAACCCAACTATACAAAATATAATGTCACACATTAAAGAACTGAAAAACTGAACTCAGCTAAGTGTTCATCAATACAAGATTGATTACATACATTTTAGTCTTGTTTTAAACAGTCATCAGAAATTATTATTTAGATCAGAATTTATTGATCTGAAAGACTTCATAATACACTGTTAAATATAATGTATTAAAATATATAAAGGGAAATATATATATAAAGGGTACACATTACATCATTTTCTTTTTTAAAAAATTAAACAATTTTGTTTTAAGGCCAGAAGGGATATACATTAAATTATCAGCAGGAATTTTGGAATGTTGTAAATACGGGTAAATATCTTTCTTTCTAATCTTCTCTTAATAAACAAACAAACAAACAAAAAAACTATGAGCCTGTATTTTTTTTCTAACCAGGAAACAGAGTCTGTATTTTTCTTTAACTAGAAAACAGTTCCCCTGAACATTTCCCTAATTGAAATTCAGAATTATTTTGGAAGAAGGAAAAAAAATGCCATTGTCACAAATCTGACATTTCCAAGATTAAGGAAATTATTTCCTCCTTGTCCTTCCTACCTAACTTATTGGGACCATTCTTGAGCTCATAAAGTCAAGCACTTGGTTCTCAAACCAAGTTGCAGTGAGCTGCAATGGCTATAATGGCCCCACAGCAAAAATGAGGTTATTTTTAGGATGGACTGAGGGGAAAGGCATTCCATACAAGGGGAATATCATGAACAAAGGAGTTGAGACTATGCATATCATCTCTGGAAAATCTGAAGGGACCCTGGTGAATAACTGAAGAATTTGTGAGAGGAATCGTAGGAAGTAAGATAAAGAGGGCCAGATTAGAGGGTCTTAAATATCAGATTGAAAAGTCCCCAGTTTACCCAGGAAGTGATGGGGCCATTAAGTTTTTGAGCAGCAAAATGACTAGAGGTAATCGAATTTTAGAAAGACTCATCTGAGAGCTAAACACACGAAGATCAGTTTTGCTGCTGCTTTTCATATCTGGGTTGAGAAGAGCCTGGATTAGACCAGCAGCAGTGGAAGAGGAAAAAGTGACAAGTGAGAAACCTTCCAAAAGAAATAAAATATTTACTATTTAGAGTCAGGATATCGGCCTACAGTTGGGTGTGGTGGCCTGTAATCCTGGCACTTTGGGAGGCTGAGGCAGGAAAATCACTTTGAGGCCTGGAGTTCAAGACCAGCCTGGTGAACAAAGTGAGACTTAATCTCTACAAAAAGTCAAAAAATTAGTGGGGCATAGTGGTGAACTCCTGTAGTCCTAGCTACTTGGGAGGCAGAAGTGGAAGGATCACCTGAGCCCAGGAGGTCGAGGCTGAAGTGAGCCGTGATCATGCCACTGCACTCCAGCCTGGGCAACAAAGTGAGTCCACAACTCAAAAAAATAAATAAAAATATAGGATATCTGCCTGCAAGGTGTAAGCCTACAGGCTTGTCCCAATTCCAGGGAGACACATCCCCTGACCTCTCAGACACACACCCAACACTCTTCCATCCCACAGGAGGAATGCTTATAAAGTTGACCACCGAGCCATCGGGCAGGATTCATGATGGCCATCACTTACAGCCACAAACACTTCTGTCCAGATGCACCTCAGAACATCCCAGTGAACAGATGTTACTGCTGTGTTCTCCTCCTACCCAAGCTAAAGATTAGGAAAACCAAGACTAAGAACATTTAAAGGATTTATTAAAATTCTAACAGCTATTTAGTGGCAAAGCAGACCAAAAAGGAAAATAAACTATTGAGCAAGCACTGTGGATTAGACAACAGGCAGTTACTCGCATATAATACTGTGTTTGAGCCTCACAGTAACCCTGTGTGCTATAATCATCTCCATCCTATAGATGAAGAAACTGAGGCTTAGAGAGATTAAGAACCTCTCCAAAAGTAGGCAAGGCGATTCAGGACTGAAACTCATGTCTGCCTGATTCCAAAGCCCTGTGCTGTAGTTCGCTGCTACATAACAAATCACGTAAGGACAGAGGAAAAAGTTAAAGATCATCAAGGGCAATGAGCCAACCCAGTCCAAATTATTGGAGTAAATGAGCCAAGAAATCTCACTTCGTTCTTTAGTATGTATAAGGATAATATCAGCTCTCCCGCTATTCAGCCTCGCAGTTTGGCCCAGACCTGACTCCTAAAAGCTTTCTCGCCCTCATCCCACATACAAGCTTGTGAACAAATGCTCAGTGGTGCTTGGAACCACAGAAGGGCTCGACTTTTTTTGATCACGACAGAGAGGAACTCAGTGTCAGCAAACTGAAGGCAGAAATCCCAACTGTCAGAGAGAGATCTTACACTTTGTACGGTGCCTACTTCCTTAAAAATCAAGCAGTCCTAACTCACCGTCTGTTGTGACTAATCAGCAGAATGTTCTTTGGACAGACAGAGCTCAGAAGCTTCCAAAGAAAAAAATAAGGTCGGCCCTCTGGAACTTCTTATTCTCCCTCCCAGGACAAAAGTTCTGAGCAGTATGCTTTAAGGGCAAGCTCCTCTAGGACCTTAAATATCGTTTCCTCAATGTGGAGAGATCAGTGGAGGAAGAAAAGCCAAAGAACCAGAAGACACTCCAGGAGTTCTGCTCATCTTTTTTGTGGGCTTCACTTCTTTGTTACCTTGCAGAGAAGGCACAAAACCTAAAAATAGATGGGGTTTGTTAGGATCCTATTGTTTAGGTTTATATTAAAATAAGATATTTAGACTTTAATAAACTCCTTCGCCTGAAAAATAAATAAATAGATAGACAAATAAAATAAGATATCTGTTACAGCTCTCATCTACACTTACCTAGTTTCTTGGAAATTCCTTTCATGATCCCACGGTCTAGCTACCCCCAAAAATAAAAGATTAAAAAAAATAGCCCAGGTGTGATGGCTCACACATATAATCTCAGCACTTTGGGAAGCTGAGACAGGAGGATTGCTTGCGGCCAGGAGCTCGAGACCAGTGGGGACAACATAGTAAGACTGTGTCTCTACAAAAAAAAAAAAAAGAAAAAAAAATTAGCCAGGCATGGTGAGCAGCACAACTGCAGTCCTGGCTACTTAGGAGACTGAAGCAGAAGGATCACTTGAGCCTAGATTAAAAAAAAAATAACTGCAGCTAAAGTTTATATGAACTAAAACTAATCTGACCAACCTTAGTGAAAGTTATTTTATCCCCAATATATGAGAGTTTTGTATTCCTTATACACCCTGCCCTGTGTCCATTGTCAACATTTGTTTATGCTCTTCCCCTAAACTCAACAGAAGGCGCTCTGTGACCTCTAAGAAATCATTTTCTCCCATCATGCCTCTGATTTGACACTCATATCCACACAGACACATGAAAAGACTAGAGAACATTTTTAAATGATGCTCCTTTAAGAGAATGGTTTAGTGCTTAATATTGTTTTGCATATTCCTCTCTCTCCAACTAGATCGTCAAGTCCCTGAGGGAAGAGACCATGCCCTGTGCAACTTTGAACCCCCACATAGAGTCTAACTCCTGGTAGGTATTCAATGGAAAGGTTAGAAGTCACAGGCCAAGAGAGCAGGCGAGGGAGATAGTGAGGAGAAAGAAAAGCCAGACCCAGGGGAACCTCTAAAACCCGAGCACAGGCCGCTTCTGCAGCGCTCATGATAACACTGACTTGGATCTGATTTTGTCTTCAAGTTCCAGGGGTGAAGGAATAAAGCCCAAAGCTGGTGTCGGGTGGCTGCAATGGGGAGATTGAGGCTGCAGCCAGTTGGCAGCTTCTGAACTGGCCAGAGCAAAAGGAGAGAGGATTCAAAGTGAGTCTCACCTGCTGATCCCTGCCAAGACCTGATACGCCTTGGAAACAATCAGCGAATTACCAAAAGTCCTCAGCCCTTTGGTTGTGGGTGGCACTGATCTGTGACACAGCCTCTAAGTTCTGGCAGGCTTTGAGAGGGCAGAAAGGACACTTGCCTGAGTGCAGAGATTTCTATATTTAAGGTGGTTGTCTCGGCCTCTATTTTGGAAACAGTCTGTCATAACTAAACCATGAGTGTTTCTCTATGATGTGGTTTCTTTGCAGTTGACAACCTACATTGTAAAAGACACTTTTTTTCCCCTTTGCTTCAAGGGTAGCACATTGGGGCTGAGTGCAATGGCCCATGCCTGTAATCCCAGCCCTCTGGGAAGCTGAAGCAAGAGGATTGCCTGATCCTAGGAGTTTCAGACCAGCCTGGGCGACATAGGAAGACCTCATCTCTACAAAAAAATATAAAAATTAGCAGGACTACACCTGTAGTCCCAACTACTCAAGAGCCAGAGACAGAAAGATCGACTGTGCCACTGCACTGCAGCATGGACAACAGAGTGAGACCCTGACTAAAAAAGAAGAAAAAAAAAAGTCCAGGTGCGGTGGCTCAACCCTGTAATCCCAGCACTTTGGCAGGCCAAGGTGAGCAGATTGCCTGAGCCCATGGGTTTGAGAACAGCCTGGACAACTTGGCGAGACCTCATCTCTACAGTAAATAAAAAAATTAGCCAGGTATGGTAGTGCACACCCGTAGTTCCAGCTACTTGGAAGGCTGAAGTGAAAGAACTGCTGGAGCCCAGCAGGTTGATGCTGGGGTGGCCGTGAGCGTGCCACTGCATTCCAGTCTAGGCAATGGAGTGAGACTCTTAACTCAAAAAAAAAGAATAACCCATCAAGATATTATTCTGTGTTTGTAGTAACAATTATAAAGCAGAAAGGTTATTTAATTTATATTTAAGCAAGAAGCCAGGGTCCCTGATCTTTATTTTGAGGAGTACCATGCTTGTTGCAAAAATGTATGGCATCTTACAAGCTGGTTATTGGTAAGGGCAACTACAGAATGTCTATACTGAAGGGGCTAAGGGTGCTGTTAAGTTTGGAAATAGACAGGGAAACTGGACCCTGCATTTGCGTATGACCTTTCACAATATTGGGGAAACCTTAGCTGCCTATATCAAAGAGTGGAATGAGGACTAAAGCCTCCCTAACTACAATCCCCATTTCTTCTACACTTGAGTCATCACTGTTTTCAGCTCAATTCTGAATTGTATCATGAGTCTCGAACTTTACCCACTCTTCTCAAGGAAGTCTTGTTTAGTTTCAGCATCTCACTCTCAAATCAACTTTGCTGGTTTTCAATGTTTATTTCAACCTACAATTTAAAAGCAATATGAGTGATCCTTGGCTCCTCTCTTTAGAACCCACCCTCTATTCTGCATCTCCCCTATCACAGTTTAAAATCAGGGCCCCATCATCCCTGTCCTAGATTGGGGAAACCCCCCACCTTGCCTCCCATTCATCCTGTTATCTGATGTAATATGGAAGCCCCAAATCTGAGAGGGCTTGCATGTCATGTTTACCTATTCCAGAGAAGTCCTTTGGAAGCCCAGCAGGGAAAGACGTTCATTTATTAACATTTATGAGAGGCATCGATGGCGGCAGGTCGGTGAAGAATCTGCACCTCCGAACAGCACAGCAAACAGTTTCATAGTCAAGCAAGTGAATTATTTAAATTACTGCATGGTGGTTACAATCACAGTGAATAAGGGTGCCACCCACATTGTTCTCAGCTCAATCACCTGCACCCAGTGACTCCTTAACTCCATGATTGGTTACAGGAATATACATATCCTGCAGAGACCAGCCCTGGCCAGGGCCTGCTCCCTGGGGGAAGAGCAGAAAGAAGTCAGATATAGGGGACAGAGGTAATGTTTGGACAATTACCTGGCACCTGAGAGGACTCTCTTAATGCATATTTGAGTGAGTCACTCTTCTTTAACAGCTCTCTGCCGATCCAGTCTGACTCCTTAGAATGACGTCTCTAGGCTTTTATGATCAGACCATCTCCTACCATTCTTAGAAAAGTGAAAACAGTCTTTCTGTGGTTGCAGAGGTTAACAATGTAATGAAGGTCTTTGAAAAGAGTCTTGGTGGCTCAGCCTGTAATCTCAGCGCTTTGGGAGGCTGAGATGAGTGGATTGCCTGAGCTCGCGGGTTTGAGACCTGCCTGGGCAATTTGGCGAGACTTCATATCTACAATAAATCCAAAAATCAGCCAGGCGTTGGTAGCGCGCGCCTGTAGTTCCAGCTACTTGGAAGGCTAAGGTGAAAGGATCGCTGGAGCCCAGCAGGTCAAGGCTGTGGTGGCCGGGAGCGGCCACTGCACTTCAGTCTGGGTGACAGAGTGAGACTCTGACTGAAAAAAAAAAAAAAAAAAAAGAGTCTACATAATCAGGGCTTACTGAACACTCTGCAGCACTCTGCAGCACTTTGCAGCTGCCCCCAATGACGGCCACTTCCAGAGAGCAAGCTCTGCCCAAGAAATAATGACTGTCACTGGATTCTGTCCAAAAATGAACTCTCTTAGGCTCTTCCCAAGGACAGTCCTATGAGGAAGTGTGGGTTCAAGCCCACACAGGTTACGTATGGCATTCCTTTCCCAGATAAGGATTTTTACCTTGGTAGCAGGCAAAGGTTCATGAATATATTTTAGCATTCTGAAATCTCAGAAAAACTAAAATAGAAAGGCAATCTAATTACCAGTACTATGTAGAAGTTGTTGACTCAAGGACAAGCCTATTAAACAACAAGAGAAAGAACTCCTTGTGGGCCCAATTGAGCCCAGAACTGCTGGGGTGTTGTTTTGTGCTAAAAGATTACTTGTGTACTTTTTTACTTTGTACTTTGCAACTGAGACCTGTGGGGGGATGTTTTCTCTTTGGGCTTTGAGAGCTATACTAATTGCTTGTTAAAGATGAGTGGAGTTGATGGCTGACAAATTCTGACACTGAGGGAGAGACCCTAGTTGACTTCAGAACCAGCCTTGCTGGAAGGAGCCAGCCTTTGGCAAAAGGCTTAAGAAAATGAGATATGCCTCCTGGGCCCCTGTCTTCCCTTTTGGGACCCTCCAGAGAGGGCACCAGAGAGATGTAGGGACATCGTCAACATTATGAAGTCATCAGATCTGGGTTCAAATCCCATAAGATATGTGACCTAGAGAGCGAGTGATAAACAAAGGCCTGTGGGTCAGATTCAGCCAGTAACCTGGTTTTGTAAATAAAGTTTTACTGGAACATAGTCGTGCTCACTTGTAGAGGTATTTATTGTCTATGACTGCTTTTATGTTATAACAGTAGAGTCGAGTAGTCACAACAAAGACCACGTGATTCTCAAAGATGAAAACATTTTCCACCTGACATTTTACTGAAGGAGTTTGTAGATCCTGACTTAAAGCAAGTGACTTAACCTCAATTTCTTTGTCCATAGAATGATGATAACAACATTCCAGAAACTTTTAAAATAACGCTAATAGGTACCAAACAAAAATAAATAACTACATTTGGAAAACTCTAGGTTAAACAGGGATGTTCCTTTATTATAAGACTTTATCAGAGTCAGAAGCCAATCAGAGAGTCTGATATGCATTTCCCAAATTAATTTAACCCTGGAACCCTGTCACGCACAAGACATTTACAAAAGTCATCTTCATGCATATGTGCAAGTCTTCAGGGGCACCTAAAGGCTTCCCAGGGGATACAGATAGTTTAAAAGGAACCAATTTCCAGATCTGAATTCCATGTCGTATTTTTTTCATAAAACAGCCTCACCTGAGAATAAACTTACCTTTTTTTTTGAGTTGGACTCTCACTCTGTCGCCCAGACTGGAGTGCAGTGGCTGCTCCCGGCCACTACAGCCTCGACCTGCTGGGCTCCGACGATCCTTCCACCTCAGCCTTCCAAGTAGCCGGAATTACAGGTGCGCGCTACCACGCCCGGCTAATTTTTTTAAAAATTTTATTGTAGAGATGAGGTCTCGCCTGCCCAGGCGGGTCTCGAACCCTTGGGCTCAGGCAATCCACTCACCTCAGCCTCCCAAAGGCGCGGGATTACAGGCTGAGCCACCGAGCCCGGCCTAAATTGACCTTTCTAATACTGTGGTCTTCTCCCTTACAGGAGTGTCTGGCCCCTCACTCACCTCAGATCTTCCCATAGGTTCTGCACTGGGTCCGAGCACTCTGAGTTCCCAGCTCCTTTAGTGACAAACCATGAAGCCCCAAGGGCAGCCATCGTAAACAGATTTTTGTTAAGCTTGAAGTTTGCATTGAGGTACAGGGATATACTGAGATGTTCTGAATTCAGAATAGTTGAAGTGGCACAGGTTTGTGACACATATTCTTTTTTTTTTTTTTTGTGGAGTTTCACTCTGTCGCCCAGACTGGAGTGCAATGGCACACTCACAGTCACCCCAGCATCGACCTGCTGGGCTCCAGTGATCCTTCTGCCTCAGCCTTCCAAGTAGACGAAACTACAGGCATGTGCTACCACGCCCACCTAATTTTTGACTTATTGTAGAGACGAGGTCTTGCCAAGTCGCCCGGGCTGGTCTCGAACTCGCAGGCTCAGGCAGTCCACTCAACTCAACCACCCAAAGTGCTGGGATTACAGGCTGAGCCACCAAGCCTGACCTGTGACACATATTCTCTAGCCTATACCTTGAATGTTTTCTGAGACTACCAAATCTTTCAAGCTATAGCAAAGAAAACCCTTGGGTAAAAATCTACATCATTTCTTTCAGATTTGGTGCTCTTTATTCAATAAGCTAGTCAGAATTTATTTTAACAAGTCATGTTATGAAATATGCAAGCCAATTGTGATCAAACTTCACCTGATTTCAAGTTATCAAATGCTATTTTCCATTCTTATTAATTAAAAAAATATTTAAACTTACAATGAATGGCCGGGCACAGTGGCTCATACCTGTAAATCCCAACACTTAGAAAGGCTGAGGTGGGAGGATGACTTGAGCCCAGGGGTTTGAGACCAGGCTGGGCAACATAGTGAGACCTCGTCTCTACAAAAAATATCAAAAAATTATCCGAGCATGGAGGCTGAGGTGGAAGGATCACATGAGTCCAAGAGGTCGAGGCTATGGGTGAGGTGTGATCATGCCACTGAATTCCAGCGTGGGCAATAGAGTAAGACCCTGACTCAAAAAGAAATAATTAATTTTTTTAAAAACTGAGAATGAAAAATGTACATGTTAACTTAAAAATGTGTAAAAGGGTCTCTGATTTTTCAGAACTCACTTAGGAAGTAAAAAAAAAAGTTTGGGATGTGTCTCTTGCAGGACTACCTGTCTCAACACTCTCTTTGAGAAACACTAAATTAGACAAGTCTAGGAAGAGTCCATGAAGATACTGAACCCAACGTACAGCAGTGACTTAATGACTACCCTTTCTCTCCTGTCCCCTTCCTCTCCAGTCTGTTCCATGCCTTCCTGTTCTTCCTGCTCTCTCCAAAACTTGCTTTCAGGAGTGGGTTGATGATTTGATCTGAGTGCTTCCTCCTAGGACACCCAGCACAGGCTTTTTTTTTTTTTTCCACATTTTAGAATTTTAATTCTCCAGGGCTTTTTTCTTTTTTAAGGAAAGTTTTAATTGATTGAAATTTTAGTTGAGTTTTAATGTGAACTAAAGCTAGTATACAGCTTTTATTTTATTTTTATTTTAGAGTTGTGGGGTTCAAGTGAGGATTTTTTTTTTTTTTTTGAGTTGGCGTCCCACTCCGTCGTCCAGGCTGGAGTGCAGTGGCATGCTCACAGCCACCCCAGCGTCGACCGCCTGGGCTCAGGCGATCCTTCCGCCTCAGCCTTCCAAGTAACTGGAACTACAGGCCTGCGCCACCACACCCAGCTAATTTTTGATTCATCGTGGAGACTGGTCTCGCCAAGTTGCCCCGGCTGGTCTCGAACCCCTCGGCTCAGGCAATCTGCTCAACTAGGCCTCCCAAACTATTGGGATTACGGGCTTGAGCCACCGCGCCCGGCCCCCTGTGAGGATTTATCGCATCAGTAAATTGCCTGCCGGTGAGGTTTGGGCTTCGGGCGGGCCCTCTCTCCCCCTGGCAGTGGACCTGGTACACCTGTGTGGTCGTGCGCCCCTTATCCAAGGTGGAAACAACGGACCGGGTACTGCTCCAGCACCGGCCTTCCAAAGCTGGAGAGAAGGCAAGCCCGTGGGAGAGGCACGGCAGGCCTGGGAGCCTGAAGACACCGCCCACTTGCGCGCCTTTCCTTTGCAGTTGACTCTTCCTGGGAGGAGGTGTGCTTCCTGAGCCCCAGCCCGAGAGGGCTTCACAAGAGCAGGCCGGGGCTGGCCCCCTCGCTGGGGCCTGGGAGGGTAAGGCTGCCTAGGAGCTTCGGGCCCCAGAAGCACTTACCCTCTGCAAGGTTCCCGGGTGTGTCTACCAGGAACACACACTTCTGTGCCTTCTCCCCACACCACCCACGCTCAGCCAGCTTGTGGTATTTGGGGCTGTCTTACTTTCTCAGAAGTTAGAGAACAATCTGGAAGGGCCCCTCGTTTGTGAGTTTTCTCCAACTTCGCAGAGGCGTTCAGCAAAATAATTAGCAGAGCACCAGACATTCTGACCCACCAACCACACTTTCAGGAAAGTCGAGAAGAGCAAATCAAACCAAGGTGATCGCATTCTCACCATCCACCTTCTAAGCATCTTTTCCACCCTTGCACGGTCCCGTGATCAGTTTTTTAGAGGCTACTGCCTCTAAAGGGAAGTCCCCATCCAGGGGGGCTACTCTCAGGTCACACTCCAAATCACCACCCCGATTATGTCGTCTCCACCTTGGATAAGGGACACACGACCACATATGGGTACCAGGTCGTGGACCAGGGGGAGAGAGGGCCGGCCAGAGGCCCAAACCTCACCCATAGGCAATGTACTTATGCAGTAAATCCTCACATGCATCCCACAACTCCAAAATAAAAATAAAAGAAAAGCTGTATAGGCCTGAAGACTTATTTTCTAGAATTTTCTAGAATGAAAGCCCTTTGTATCCCATCATTACTTCTCCAGGCTTTGCTCCCTTCACCCTAAGACTCTATGTTGAAAAAACGAAAACAAATAATCCTAGTTAATGAGCTCGATAAATAATACAAAAATAATAAAGGTATAGGTGCATATCTGAAATCCGGGGTAATGGGTGTCAGGTCAGGTTTGATCCAGCAGTTCTGATAATTCACTAAGTCCTCATTCCTTTTTTGCCATGCCATAGGCTCCATCCTCTGGTTCCACAGGTAGTGGGGTTGCAGCCCACCTGGTCCCATGTCCTCACCCCATGTCCATTTCACATGATCACACTCAGTGGAAAAAAGAGTCTTATCAAATTGAAAAGGAGAAAGTTTCTTTCCTAAGAGTCCTACCAAGCATCATATTGTCTCAGATCAGGTTATATGTCCATAAACCAATCACTGGATTAAGTCAGGGCCAATCCCTGTTGTGAGATAGAGCAAGCACCTCCCAAACCATAGGTAGACCAGTTCCCCAGCCTTGAGACCAGCTCCCTGCAAAATAAGTGTTACACTGACTGACCTTCTGAACTCTTGACTTTTGTCTTGCTGAGACCTTCAACACAGAGCCCCTTCTGTGTGTCTCCTGAGAGACACCCTCGCTTCTAAATATCAATCTCTTCTGATCCCAGAGTTCTGCCTCAAATGCCTGCCCATTTGGATTGGAATTTAGTTGTAAGGTGAACAGTATGTAGTTCTCTCCTATTACTTCTCCCACAGGGCTTTTCCCCTGTAACAAAATCTCAAAAGTCCGCAATCAGGAGTCCACAGGTGAGTGATGGGTCCACAGCCTCAGTTAGCATGACACTCTGATGTAAATACACACCATCCCAGTCTGTTCCATGCCTTCCCTCTCTTTGGCTCCTTCCGGTTGTCTGCCTCACTTCTAGCTCCAGTCCTGTGATGAAGGGAAGCACTAATGAGAAACCCTCTCTGCTGCTACATTAAGGGCTTCTCCGTCAAGCCTGCTGTTCCCATTTCTCTCTAGGCAGCCCAGTCAGAAATCAGCTCTCACCAGGGTGGGGTGGGAATCAGTCCTTAAAGTGCAACAAAAATCTAATTTCCTGTTCAAGCTCCTCTGGAGGTTTATGCAAACTCCCTTTCTTCCATGTAAGCATCTGGATTCAGGACCCTCTGCTGGTCCCCCTGGGGTCCACCTCCCATCCCTATGTGGTGTACTCTAGTCTGGGTACCACTTCATCCAGACATCAGTCCTTGGTCACGTCGGAGCTCAGCCTCACACGCTCACAGCTATGGTTTCCCCACCCTTGGTAAGGGCTCAGCCAACCCTGAGAACAGTTTTCTTCGTTTGTACTGCTTCTGAGAACCATGTGACTGACTCGTCACCCAAGGTGCAGGTGTACTGTTTACTAGTCTTAAAATATGGCTATCTTGGGCAGGACACAGTGGCTCATACCTGTAATCCCAGCACTTGAGGAGGCCAAGGCGAAAGGATTGCTTGAGCCAGGGAGTTCAAGACCAGCCTAGGCAACATAGCGAGACCTCGCCTCTACAAAAAAAATCAGAAAATGAGCTCGGCATGGTGGCACATGCCTGTAGTCCCAGCTACTCGGGAGGCTGAGGCGGAAGGACCGCCTGAGTCCAGAAGGTCGAGGCTGCAGTGAGCTGTGATCGTGCCATGGCACTCTGGCCTGGGCGACAGAGTGAGACTCCAACACAAAATAAAATAAAATAAAATAAAATAAAATCTGCCTATCCTTCCCAGCCCTGGTGGCTGGAAATCTAGGTGAACACAACTGAGTTCTCTCCTATCTGAGTCCCAGGTCTGTCCCTTGACTTTGAAACACACATGCCCTCCCCTAGAGCCCAAGGAGTCTAGCAGCTAAAGTTCCCTGAACCAGCCTTCTGTCTATTGCAATCCCACTCCGCTCCTATCAGATGGCCCTCCAGTCCCAGTCAGCCTGTCCTGCTTTCCTCCCAGGCCTCTTCTGTTTTCCCCCTAAAAGTCACAACCCTTTATTAACACCTCACACTCAGCTTTCCTTTCCGGTATTGCTATCCTCACGCTGCCAGGCAGCCTGCCAAAGGAAAACATTTCGCCCCTCCCACTTTACATTTAATGTCCAAGCAGTGTTGGCTCCTCTTATTAACATACTTGAGAATCCAGCTTGATATTTTTCCACTTGGAACCCACTGCTCCAGGGTGCCTGGGTAGTCTATGGAATGTGAGCTCCAGTCATGGAAGTGGGATCTTGATTAGAACCCAGGCATCCTGCCCTTCAAGAGACAGACCAGAGACAGACTAGCAGGAGAGGTGGCAGTAACACATGATGAGGGACAGAGGCGTCAGGGTGGGCAGGAGGGGCAGGACGTTGCCTGCACATCAGGGATGGTCATAAGGCGTTCCCAGTCGTCTGCGCCTAAAGCCTGTGACCAGGGCCAGCATTAGGATCAACTGACTAGGCCAGCGACCCCACTCCTGAACCTTCTCCCCTAGGTGCTCTCTGGGCAGACTAGAAGCTTCCTGAACACAAAGTAAACAGCTGTTTGACCTTCTTCTGACATTCCACTACCCATTTCTGATCATGGCCAGGATGTAAGAATCAAGGCAGAAAGTTACAGTAACCTTGAAAATAGTCACAAAGGCTGCCAGTCCCAAACGATGATTAACCATCTCCCAACATGTCTGCCGGTCAGTATCTACACAACGCGCCACACTTACAGGCTGGGACGCTGTGGGCAGTTGGTCATTCGTGTCAGAACAGAGGACAAGACTAAGGCCGTGGGTCCTGCCTTCAATTATTCTTAAGATCCTGGGTCATAACCGGAATGATGGAACCGCAATCCCATCTCCATCAGGTCAAGGGCTCCCATGTACTTGCAGGCTGAACCCAAAACTTGACATCACCCCCTCCTGGGCATTCAGGCAGGAGCCAAGAGCTCACTGCTCTCAGAACTCTCCTGATCCCGTCCTCTCACCAGCACTAGCAGACAAAACAAACAAACCAACCCCTAAATAAGCGAGAATATGCCAAAGCTCTCTTGAACATTCACAGATCAATGCAATCATAAGCATCTTTGTACTTTCCACTGACTGCTTCATTATTAATGTGAAATTGAAACCCGTTCTGAGCCCTCACAATCTGATAAGTGTTCTATAATTGTATTTACTGATATTGCCCTGATATTGAACACCTGGGAACAGATATACTAAATAAAGGAGGTCACAGATCTTATGCCTGATTACTTTCAAGTCAGACAAGCGTGGTTGGATGCAGCTTTGCCATGTGCTGGAGTTCCTTAAATTCTCTGAGCCTCAACTTTTGTATCAATGAAATGGGGATAATAATGCCTACCACCTAGGGTTGCTGTGAGGATTAAATGAGATAAGATGTGTAAAAAGCCTAACAGAACATTTGAAAATATAGCATGTCCTCAATAAATAGTAGTTAATATCCACAAGCTACATTGGAGAGACAGCACAATGTGGTCAGAAGAGTCAGATAAACAGAGTGACTCTCAAAAAGCTCTTCTTCTTCCTTTCTGTGTTCAGCAGCACTCCTGAGCACCCACTGTACCAGACACTATTCTAGAAGCAAGCAATGCAGCAGGAAACAAGACAACTAACCTGGAGGTTACCTGCAAATGGCAGGAAGACCATAGAAAAGGAATTAATTAATAATTAATAAGGAGGATAATTTCAAGCCAGGCGTGGTGGCTCACACCTATAATCCCAGCACTTGGGGAGGCGGAGGCAAGAGGATTTGAGGCCAGCCTTGGTAAGACCTCATCTCTACAGTAAATCAAAAAAGAAAAAAATTAGCTGGGCGTGGTGGCGCACGCCTGTAGTCCCAGCTACCTGGAAAGCTGAGCCGGAAGGATCACCTGAGCCCAGCAGGTCGAGGCTGCAGTGGCCATGAGCATGCCACTGCACTCCAGTCTGGGTGACAGAGTGAGACTCCAACTCAAAAAAAGAAAAAAGATAATTTCAGATATTCATCAATGCTAAGAAGAAAATAAACAGGATGAGAGGATAGACAGTGCCTGGTTGGTTTAAGTAGGGCCTCCTTAAAAGGATCATAACTGAGGTGGGCCCTGGCAGAAGGAGGAGCCATGGGAGCCTAGAAGGGACAGGTGCAGGAAACAGCAAGCACCAAGGCCTAAGGAGGAGTCAAGCCTGGCCTGCTAGGACGACTGAACGAGGACCGTGGAGTCTGGGGGGTGATGAGGGAGAGACCGAGTTAGACGAAGTGGAGGCTGGGCGGGGTGGATCTGAGTTCCTACCCCAGCTCAGTTACTAGCAAGCTGCTTGACTTTGAATACAGATGTTTTTTTTTTTTTGACTTGGAGTCTCACTCTGTCGCCCAGACTGGAGTGCAGTGGCCGCTCCCGGCCACCGCAGCCTCAACCTGCTGGGCTCCGGTGATCCTTCCGCCTCAGCCTTCCGAGTAGCTGGAACTACAGGCACACGCTACCATGCCCGGCTAATTTTTGATTTATTGTAGAGATGAGGTCTTGCCAAGTTGCCCAGGTGGATCTCGAACCCGCGGGCTCAGGCAATCCACTCACCTCAGCCTCCCAAATGCGCGGGATTACAGGCTGAGCCACCGAGCCGACTTGAATACAGATCTTAAATGCCTGAAGCCTCAGTGTTTCCATCTGAATAATTCCATCCGAATAATGAGGAGTGGAGTTGACCTTGACGATTGTTAAGGTCCCTTCAACTCTGATTTTAATATAGGGTCGAATGCACTATTCCTCTTACTATGATGACAAAATTGGAGTCAAATAGAACTCTCTTACCGATTGACTGCTTTTGTCTGTAAGTATGTATATCGATCTTTAGGAAAGAATTGCCAATCAAGCCCCAAGATGTGGAACCCTCTATTCCTCTCATCTCAAAATATCTTTTGGATTAGTTGTGGCCAAAAGATCAACTGACCACAGATTGTTTTTGGCTCTTGGTGGCAACCGGTGGTAACTCATAAGTGGTCCCAGGAACTTATTTTTTAAATTTTATTTTAATTATGTGTCTTGACCTTTTCTCAAACAACTGAGGAACATCTATCAAGTCATACAACCGAGTTTGGGAAAACCTCTAGACCCTTTCTATTTTGTTTACTAGCACCAGCTCGCATGAAAGATTATCCCGAATAGTCAAAATGTGCGTTAAAGTGCTGTATGTCAGTCTTTATCATCTTGAATAGTCAAATAACTTTGACCTACTCTAGTGCCAGTCTCCCCTGTAGAGCTCCAATATACAGTTGGTCCACAAGGTCCAAAGTACCTTTAGGGAATGATAAATTATCCACTGCCATCACCGATGAATTTATTAGCTTTAGCTTATTTAAAGTCAGAAGATACCGTGACAGCCCAGTGGAATTCCAAGCCATGTAGATCAATCAAGAAGGTGGGCGCTCATCTTGGGATGGTTCTAGTATAACAGGTCTACACCAAGCTATGGAGGTCAAATGAGTAGCTAACAAGCTTTTAAAAGGATCTATTTTTCAAGCACTTATAACTTCTTTGGTAGACCATTCTAGAACTTAAAAAAAAAAAAAACGCTTTCTGGTTCTTCCTTATTCCTAACCTAAGTCCTTTGTGTTGCTTTCTAGTCCATTCCCTTCAACTCTGTCTGTGTGGAGAAGAGTAAACTGGTGGTCATGCTCAGCACATTAAACTTCGAAAATAGCAATGACAAGCAACACACGTAGTGTTTACTAATCTGGGTTCTTACAGATTATTCATGTATTCATCACAACAATTCCATGAGTGAGATATAGCTTTAAATTCCACTTTACAAGTGGGAAAACTGAGGCACAGAAGCTAAATACCAGCGAGTCAGAGGCAGAGCTGGCATCTGAGCCCATGCCACCAGCTCCAGCATCCATGCTTCAGCTATTGTGCCATTCTGCCTCTCTCATAATAAAAATCTCGACCTGGGTTGCTAGTCATAAATCTACCTCTTTTTTTTTTTGGTTTAACTGATTCATGAAAATAAATCAAAAACCTCTTTTTCTTGTTTCTCTCATTATTTATAAATAATGCAATTGTTTTCTTCTTCTGAAAATGAAAACCCAAGATTAGGGCTTTATCTAAAAAAAAAAAAACCTTTACCTTTGAAAGGTTATTGCAGAAAGGATCTTTGATTTATTCATGCTGTCCTCGTTAATGGAGAAAAAGTCTTGCTAGGCCAAATTAAGTCAATGTGTCTCCCTCTCACCATATAATTATTGTAAAAAGCATGATCCAGCACTGGAATTAAAGCAGGAATTCTATTCTTCTACAAGAGCATGAGACCACAATATAACTTGCATAGCTGAGGCTGGTGAGGTGGATTGGAAAACCCAGGAGATATGTTATTCAGGTTTCTCTGGAGGCTTCTGTGGCACTCTGGCTTTTTTGCATGGTGAAAACCACTGCTCTAGGCAGAGAGATGGTGGCTCAATATCAATGTCTACCTTTTTTTTTCTTTTTTGAGTTAGAGTCTCACTCTGTCTCCCAGGCTGGAGTGCAGTGGCACGCTCACAGTCACTGCAGCCTTAACCTGCTGGGCTCAGGTGGTCCTTCCGCCTCAACCTTCCATGTAGCTGGAAATATAGGCACGTGCCACCATGCCCAGCTAATTTTTTGATTTTTTGTAGAGATGAGGTCTCACCAAGTTGCCCACAGGTCTCGAACCCATGGACTCAGGCAATCCTCTCACCTTGGTCTCCCAAAGTGCTGGGATTATGGGTATGAGCCATTGCACCCAGCTTCCTTTTTGTTTTCTTTATCTTAACCACTAAAGTATTAATTTTCTGTTTATCCTCTCAAGACTCCACCATAGGTAGGAAAGAAAAGTTCACCTTCCTCACTTTTTACTTTCCTAGCAAAACTTCCAAAAACAAACCAGAAACACAAAACAGAGAGTGTACATAATTTAAATATAAAATCCATACCAGGTAGGTATAAATAAAAATTATACATATATTTATAGGTATATGTAAAAATTATACTTGTGTATATATTGTACATGTATGGGAGACCTAAAAAAAGCCAGAGTTTATTTATTAAAAATTGTGCAGCCATAAAGAAGGACAAACATGGACTTTGTAACAACTTGGATGGATTTAGAGTCTATCATACTCAGTGATCTATCACAGAAACAAAGAACAGAATACCAAATGTTCGCACTCCTAGGTGGGCCCTGAACAATTACCATAATCGTTTTAAGAAAGGGATTGCAGTCGGGCTCGGTGCCTCAGCCTATAATCCCGCGCCTTTGGGAGGCTGAGGTGAGTGGATTGCCTGAGCCTGTGGGTTCGAGACCCGCCTGGGCAACTTGGCGAGACCTCATCTCCACAATAAAGCAAAAATTAGCCAGGCGTGGTAGCATGCGCCTGTAGTTCCAGCTACTTGGAAGGCTTAGGCCGAAGGATCGCCGGAGCCCAGCAGGTCGAGGCTGCAGTGGCCGGTAGTGGCCACTGCACTCCAGTCTGGGTGACAGAGTGAGACTCCAACTCAAAAAAATAAATATATAAATAAATAAAAAGAAAAGGATTGGCAGTAGTGGAATACTACTGGAGTGGGGGTGGCAGGGGGGACACAACACCAATAAGGGTAAAGCAGGCAAAGAGGAGACCAAAGGGAGGACCAAACTTTACCTATACGATGACCACTTGTATAATCCTAAATTGTACCCCACATCTTAAAATATAAATAATTTCTTCTTATATGTTTAAACTTCTGTCACTGTAAAGTACTCTCCATTTAATGCAATACACCTATTAACATTTTTTTCCACTGCTCAAAACAAGTTTTTGAACTCATCAGTTTTGATGTCTTTTAGTGCTTCTGCTGTTTTTTTGTTTCACTTCTTTCACTTTGGTAAAATGTTTCCCTTTGAAATTTTTTTTTTCAAACAAAACAAAACAAAAAAGTCACTCAGGGCAAGATCGGGAGAATAGGGAGGACAGGACACGGGGTTCATGCTGCTCTTGGTCAAAAACTGCTAAACTCGCAGTGTGGTGTGGGAAGGCGCACTCATAAATCATCCATCATGAAACAGGCAAATGTGCTGAAAGAATCTGAAAAAAAATTCACTGAAGCTTAAAGCAGCCTCTTATAACAACACTAACTGGTACACTGATGCCGACAGGTTCCTAGAACACTTACTACAAGGGGTCCTCCCTCCAAAAAATAATTCCCCCTTATACATGTCTTTTAAACAACAAACTTAGTGGTACAAAAGATATAACTTTATTTATGTTGAGGGCTTGAACCCTGCTGCTCTGGTATGCACGTGTGGATTCCAGGGGATGCCTTTTCTGGCTGCCTCCCCGGCTTTGAGGTTGGGATAGAGGAACAAGAGGTACCCATGCTCACCATCTCCTTTTGTGTGGTATTTTTCTTACCTTTCTCCTTCTCTCCTTTCCCAGGGTCTCGGACTGGGGGAGGGAGCCACGCTTGGGAACCCTTTCCCAGGCCACACAAGAGTTTGGCTGACTTTGCTTAGCTTCCCTTATAATTCTCTTCCCCATCCCCCGCAAACTGTGGCTCTTTGGAGAAATGAAGGGTGAGAGGGAAGACTCATTCTTTCTCATTAGGTTTTCTTTATGCCCTGAGCACTCTCAACATTTACACTTTTTTTTGAGTTGGAGTCTCACTCTGTCGCCCAGACTGGAGTGCAGTGGCCGCTCCCAGCCACCACAGCCTCGACCTGCTGGGCTACAGCGATCCTTCCGCCTCAACCTTCCAAGTAGCTGGAACTACAGGTGTGTGCTACCACGCCCGGCTCATTTTTGATGTATTGTGGAGATGAGGTTTCGCCAAGTTGCCCAGGCGGGCCTCAAACCCAGGGGCTCGGGCAATCCACTCACCTCGGCCTCCCAAAGCACGGTATTACAGTCTGAGCCACAGAGCCCAGCAACACTTACACTTTTAAAAGCCTTTTTTTTTTCTATGATAATTTGAGAAAAAGAGGTTGCATGTCTAACTGATGTAATGGGGCAAAGGAAAGTAGAGTGCAGAGAGACATTGATCTTTTCATCCAGTCACATGAACACACTTGGCAATACACAATATATGCCAACTGTGGTCTCCCAGCATGATATGTATGTGCATTTAATACACAAGATTCTATTTACACATATAGGTATGACTCACCCATGTGGTTTAGGGCCATGGATTATAGCTTTTGGGGGGGAAAAGAAATCCTTGGATGCATACTTCTATCCAATTCTAAAATATCTGAGTCATAAGCATTTTAAATTTATGTTCCTATTTTAGGGTTTCTAAGATGGAAAAAAAAATGGAGAACCAGAAGATGATAGGTGATGGGGCAAGAGGGTGGGGGATGGGAGAGAGAGAATAGATTACTTTAGATGGATGAATCGGTAGGCAGGTAGATAGATAGATAGATAGGGATAGAATAAATGGATAAGTGTAGATAGAATAAATGGATAGATGGACAGAATAGATGGATGGATAGATGGATAGAAGATAGAAAGAAAGATAGACAGACAACTAGAAAGAATAGATGGGTAGATAGAACAGATGAATAGATGGATGGATGGACAGATGGAGGATAGATGATGAGATAGATGACACATACATAGATAGGAGTCATCATCATTTCAGAAAGGAAAGGGAACAAGAATTTCTGACTCATGCACTCTAGCAATCAACTTATTGTAACCCCAGCCATGTCGTTTAACTTCATTAACAATCTCATTTTCATTATTTTTATTTTTTTTATTTTTTTATGTTTTTGAGTTGGAGTCTCACTCTGTCGCCCAGACTGGAGGGCAGTGGCCGCTCCCGGCCACCGCAGCCTCGACCTGCTGGGCTCCGGCGATCCTTCCGCCTCAGCCTTCCGAGTAGCCGGAATTACAGGCATGAGCTATCACGCCCGGCTGATTTTTTGATTTTATTGTAGAGATGAGGTCTCGCTGCCCAGGTGGGTCATGATCATTTGCATTATTAATAAGGATTAAAAGTGTGCTCAAATACATAGCAAATATAAGATCACAGATTTCATATAATAAAGTTGATTGGGCTGGAGATTGAAAATATTGGCTTATTCATGAATAAGACATTTTAGAGCACTAAGGAGACAATAAAGAATTCCTAATCCTGCACCAGATGCCATGATTCAGGGTGTTTTTGTTGGTATGAAGTCACCTTCAAGCTAAAAACTCAGATACATTTGGCAAAAAATCAGATCATATACGACCTTTCCATACAAAATGTACATAAAGGAAATTGAAGAAGCACATCAGTCTTAGACTAGATTGGTTACATCTTTACCTTATTGCTTTAGTCTAAAGCAAGAACTTAACATTTATTTCTACCTAAACATGCAAAGGGAGTATTCCTCCCATAGGTAGAGAGATGGGACAGGCAGGTTTTTTTATCACCTGTGTTGAGAGAACAGCTGTTTAGGAAAAAGATACCTCCATTCTTCCAGCTAGACTGAATCTTGAGAGGACTATGCTTCTCTTCCAGTAGCTGGGCAGGTGCTTGTTTTTGTCCCTGGATATGTAAACATGTTTTCACTATAAACCCTAAGATTCAGGGAAAACAGTGTCTAGGATTACCCTGGAGACACAATAAGCATAATCCCCGGGAAGTAGCCTGAGGTATAGGGTTACCAAATTTAGCAAGCAAAAATACAGGAAAACTAGTTAAATTTAAAGTCCAGATACATAATATAAGTTCCAAATATTGCATCAGACAACCCTACCGAGGTGGAATCATGGGAAGACGGGAAATGGCCATTGGGTGAGTGTCCAATGGGAATATAGGCTTACCAATCAAAAGAGTATACCAACAACCAATGAAGACCCTTGACTACTGGACATTCCAGCCTCAGAAAATAGCTTAGAATTCTACTGTCTACCAATAGTAGAACAGGTCCTTAGAAGGCCCTAAAAATGCAAGCGGCAAACTGAGATGGTGGCCCAAATACAAGCCTACCCTAGGATTAGCCTGAGCAGCTTGATGCAACATCTTCAAGTGAGACCAAAGTGGGGCGGAAGAAGGAACAAGGGGCCTGTGTACCCAGTGAGTGTCTGTCATGCCAGTCTGTCCCTTGTCTCTAAGTTATCTTAGGACACAAATCTGTGCGCAGGAAAATCATCTGCTTCTGTGCTTCTGTATTTGTCTTTTTTGGTTTCCTTGGGCTTCCCCCTCATTTCTCAGTCAAGTTTCTTTTTGAAAAGTCTAAGCCGGGTTCAGTGGCTCAGCCTGTAATCCCGCACCTTTGGGAGGCTGAGGTGAGTGGATTGCCTGAGTCCGCGGGTTCGAGACCCGCCTGGGCAACGTAGCGAGACCTCATCTCTACAATAAATAAAAAAATCAGGCGGGCGTGGTAGCGCATGCCTGTAATTCCGGCTACTCGGAAGGCTGAGGCGGAAGGATCGCCGGAGCCCAGCGGGTCGAGGCTGCGGTGGCCGGAAGCGGCCACTGCACTCCAGTCTGGGCGACAGAGTGAGACTCCGACTCAAAAAAAAAAAAAAAGAAAGAAAAGTCTAACTTTTGCCTTTGCATATTTAACATCTAGATCTTTAGTCTTGATCACCCTCATCAGCGCATCTTCTTTGACCCAACCAGAGAGTTTCCTCTCTTTTTATTTATTTATTTATTTTTGAGTCAGAGTCTTACTCTGTTGCCCAGGTTGGAGGGCAGTGGCACTCTGACGGCCACCGCAGCCTCAACTTGCTGGGCTCAGGCGATCCTTCCACCTCAGCCTTCCAAGTAGCTGGAACCACAGGTATGCGTCATCACGCCCAGCTAATTTACCTCAATTTATTTATTTTTTGAGTTATTGTAGAGATGAGGTCTGCCAAGTTGCTCAGGCAATCCTCTCACCTCAGCCTCCCAAAGTGCTGGGATTATAGGCATGAGCCACTTTTATTTTCTTTTTAAAATCAGCTTTATCACCCTGCACAGTGGCTCACGCCTGCAATCCCTGTACTCTGGGAGGCAAGAGGATTGATTGCCTGAGCCAAGGGGTTTGAGACCAGCCTGGACAACTTGGCAAGACCTCGTCTCTACAATAAATTAAAAAAATTAGCCGGGCATGGTGACACGCGTCTGTGGTTCCAGCTACTTAGACGGCTGAGGTGGAAGGATCACCTGAGCACAGCAGGTCGAGGCTGCCGTGAGAATGCCACTGTACTCCAGCCTGGGTGACAGAGTGAGACTCTGACTCAAAAAAATAAGATAAAATAAAATCTGCTATAATGAGGTATAATTTATACACAGTAAAATCCACCAATTTTATGAGTATACTCTATGAGTTTTGACAAATGTGTATAGTTGTATAACCACCACAATCAAGATTATAGTATTTTTTGCCACACCAAAAAATTATCTTGAGCGCCTTTGCAGACAATCTCCTTTCATACCTGGTCCCTGGCAACCACTGGTCTGCTTTCTACAATGTTGCCTTTTCCAGAACTTCATATAAATGGAATTACATTGTATGTAGTCTTTGGTGTCCACCTTCTTTCATTGAGCATAATGCTTTTGAGATTCGTCTATGTTGTTTTGTGGATCAGTTGTTCACTTACTTTCTACTGCTGACTAGTATTCTGTCATATTAATGTATCACAACTTGTTTCTCCATTCAAGAATTAATGGACATTTGGGTTGTTTCCCGTTTAAATCTATTATACAGAAGGCTTCTATAACATTCAAGTAAAAGTTATTTTTGTGAATATAAGCTTTCTTTTCTCTTGACTAAATATCTATTAATATGCGTGAGTTTGCTGGGTCATATCATAATTATACATTTAACTTATTAAAAGTTACCAAACTGAGGCTGGGCACAGTGGCTCACGCCTATAATCCCAGCACTTTGGGAGACTGAAGTGGGAGGATTGCTTGAGCCCAGGAGATTGAGAGTAGCCTGGACAACATAGCAAGACCTCATCTTTACAAGAAAAATAAAAATAAATCAGCGGGGTGTGGTGGTACCCACATGTTGTCCCACTTGGGTGGCTGAGGTGGGAGGATTGCCTGAGCCCAGGAGGTCAAGGCTGCAGTGAGCCGTGATCATGCCACTGCACTCCAGGCTGGACAACAAAGTGAGACCCTGACTTGAAAACAAAAACAAAGGCCGGGCTCAGTGGCTCAGGCTGTAATCCCGTGCTTTGGGAGGCCAAGGTGAGTGGATTGCCTGAGCCCGTGGGTTCGAGACCCGCCTAGGCAACTTGGCGAGACCTCATCTCTACAATAAGTCAAAAAGTAGCCGGGCGTGGTAGCACACGCCTGTAGTTCCAACTACTTGGGAGGCTGAGGCAGAAGGATCGCCGGAGCCCAGCAGGTTGAGGCTGCAGTGGCCAGGAGTGTGCCACTGTACTCCAGTCTGGGTGACAGAGTGAGACTCCAACTCAAAAAAAAAAAAAAAAAGAAAGAAAGAAAAATAAAACAAAAATAAAACTGCCAAACATATCCCAAACTGGCTCTACCAGTTGGCATTTACACTAGAAACATCTAAGAGTTTCCACTACTCCACATTCTTACAAAGAGTGAGTGGTAGTATTTCACTGTGGGTTTAATTTACATTTATTTCATGATTAATGATGTTGAGAATCTTCTTATATGCTTGTTGGTCATTTGTATAACTTCTTGGATAAAGTTATCTATTCAAATCTTTTGCTTTTTTTTTTTTTTGAGTTGGAGTCTCACTCTGTCACCCAGACTGGAGTGCAGTGGTCGCTCCTGGCCACCGCAGCCTTGACCTGCTGGGCTCCGGCGATCCTTCCACTCAGCCTCCCAAGTAGCTGTAATTACAGGCGCAGTACCATGCCCTACTAATTTTTTGATTTATTGTAGAGATGAGGTCTCACCAAGTTGTCCAGGCGGGTCTCGAACCCGCGGGCTCAGGCAATTCACTCACCTCAGCCTCCCAAAGTGTGGGATTACAGGCTGAGCCACCAAGCCCGGCCCTGCATATTTTTAAAAATCATGTCATTTGTCTTATTAGTTCATTATATATTATGGATACAGTCCTTTATCATATATCTTCTGCATATACTTTCTCCCATGTCACAGCTTGCCTTTTCACCCTCTTAATGGTAGCTTTTAAAGAGAAAAAAGTTTTAATTTTTATAAAGTTCAATTTATTTCTTTGATGATTCATGCTTTTTTGTGCTCTACCAAAGAGGAACTTTGCTTAATACAAGGCACAAAGATCTTCTCCCAGAATTTCTTCCAGAAGTTTTACAGTTTCAGCTTTAATATTTAGGTCTATGATCTATTTCAAATTAATATTTATGTATAATGTGCGGTTCTTTTGGCAGTTGAATACCCAATTGATCTAGCATCATTATTTAAAAACCATCCTTTCCCACATTCATATTCCTTTGCTCATTCATTGAAAATCAATTGTCCGTTTAGATGAGTCTACTTTTGGACTTTCTATTTTGCTTAATTGATCTGTATGTCTACCTTAGGACAGTTCTTCACTGTCTTAAACATTTTTGCTTTATAGTAAATCTTGAAATAGTTAGTATGAGTTCTCCCACCTTTGCTTTTTACTCTAACATTATTTTGACTATTCTAGGTCCTTTGCATTTCCATATTAAACTTTAGGATCAATTTGTCAATCTCTCTCTCTCTCTCTCTCTCTGTCAGAGACGAAGTCTCGCTATGTTGCTAGTCTTGAATTCCTAGGCTCAAGCAATCCTCCCACTTCAGCCTCTTGAGTAGGTGGAATAACAGGAGGGTACCAATACATCCAGCTCAACTTGTCAATTTCTTAAAAAAAAAAAAGACTACTAGAAATTTGATCAAAATTGTATTGAACGTGTAAATCAATTTGGAGAGAACTGACATTGTAATAAGAGTAAGACTTCTAAGCCATGAATACAGTATACCTCTTTTATTTGATCTCTGATTGTTTTGAATTTTCAGCATGCAGATCTTCCACATAATTTTGTTACACAAATTACTCCTAAGTGTATCATATTTTATGCTAATGTAAAGGCTATTTTAATTTCAATTTCTAATTATTTAGTCCGAGCATATGTAAACAGAATTGATTTTTTTCATATTGACATTGTATCTTGCAAAGGTGCCAGCTTACTTTTTGGTTTTAGTAGCTTTTTTGCAGATTTTTTTGTCATGTTTTATGTAAACAATCCTGACACCTATGAATAGAGACAATATTATTTCTTTCTTTCCATTCTGTATACATGTTACTTCTTTTTCTTGCCTTAGTGTCCTAGCTAGTATCTCTCTAGTACAACCTTGGATAGAGATGGTGAGAATGGGCAATTTTTCCTTATTCCTGATCTTAGGAGGAAAGTGTTCAGTCTTTCACCACTAAGAGTGATGGTAGGCCGGGTGCGGTGACTCAAGCCTGTAATCCCAGCACTTTGGGAGCCCAAAGCAAGAGGATTGCCTGAGTTCAGAGGTTTGAGACTTGCCTGGGCAACTTGGTGAGACCTTGTCTCTACAATAAATCAAAAAATTCACCAGGCAAGGTGGCATGCGCCTGTAGTTCCAGCTACTTGGAAGGCTGAGCCGGAAGGATCACTGGAGCCCAGCAGGTCAAGACTGCGGTAGCCGTTAGTGTGCCACTGCACTCCAGTCTGGGTGACTGAGTGAGACTCTGACTCAAAAAAAAAAAGAAAGAAAAAGAAAACAAAGAATGATGGTAGACATCACTCTTAGGTAGTGTAGTGAATGTTCCATGTGCACTGGACAAGAGTATGTATTCTGTTTGGGTGGAATTTGCTATATATACCAAGTAGGTCAAAAAGACAAAGATGCCCTTTACTGAGCTGAGGACTTTTCTGAGAGTTTGTATTATAAATCTACATTGATTTTTGTTAGATACTTTTGCTGCATTTGTTGAAATGTTCTTATGCTTGTTTCCCCTAGTCTGTTGATATGGAGAATTACATTGATTGCTAAATGTTGAACCAACTTTCCTTTTCTATAATAATGGTCATGATGTATCATCTTTTTATACATTGGATTTCATTTGCTAGTATTTTGTTGAAAATGTTCGTGTCTAGGAAAATTGCTCTGTAAAAATATTGATCTGCAGTAAAAATATTGATCTGCAGTTTTATTTTCTTGCTAATGTCATTAACTGGTTTTGGTATCAGGATAACACTGGCATTATAAAAATGAATTGAGGAGTGTCTCCTTCTCTTCTATTTTCTGAAACACACTGTATGGAATTGGTCTTATTTCTTCCATTAGTGTTTGATAGTATTCAACAGGGTAGCCATTTGAGGCTGGAGTATTTTTTGTTGGATGGTTTGCAATATGAACTCAATTTCTTTAATACTTGTTATAAGGCTATTCAAATTATCTATTTCACATTGGATGAATTGTGGTAGTTTGTGCTTTTCAAGAAACTGGTCTATTTTATTTAAGTTTTCAGTTGAACGTGTGTAGAGTTGCTAATAGTAGTCCCTTATTATTATCTTGGTGTCTGTAGAGATATTCCCTGTTACATCCTTGATATTGGTTTTTTGTTTCTTCTCTCTTTTTCGCTTTGTCAGTCTTGCTAGAGATTTGTCAAATTTTATTGATTTGTTTAGAAGAACAGTTTTTGTTTCAGTGATTCTCTCTGTTATTTTTTATCTTAAATTTAATTGATTTTTACTCTTTTCAAAGTTTCTTTTTTATACTTGCTTTGAATTCTATTTACTCTTTTTTTTCTAGTTTCTTAAGCTGAAAGCTTAAAGACTTTTTTCTTTTCTTATATCAGTCTTTAATTCTATAAATGTCTCTTTAAGTATTATTTTAGCTGAAGTCATGTTTTCATTTCATTTAATTAAGACTGTTTTCTAATTTACCTTGTGATTTTCCCTTTGACTCATGAGTTATTTAGCACTGTGTTATTTAATTTCCAAATACCTGAAGATTTTTTAGATATCTTTCTACAATTGAGTTCTAACTTAATTCGGTTATGGACAAAGACCCTACTTTGTATGATTTTAACACTTTTATATTTTTAAATTTGTTTTATGGCCCAGAATATCGTCTGTATTAGTGAATGTTTCATGACAAGAATGTGCATTCTGCAGTTGGGTGGAATGTTCTATCAATATCAAGTGTCAAGCTTTGTTGATAATGTTATTCAAGCCTTCTATATCCTTTCTTTTCTTAATTTTTTATTTATTTTTATTAAAAATAATTTAATAACATAAAATTCACTCTCTTGATGTCTACAATTCAGTGGCAATTTGTATATTCACAGTTGTGCAGTTGTCACCATTATCTAATTCCAGAACATTCTTATAACTCCAAAGAGAAATTTCATATTCTTTAGCAGTCACTCCCTATTTGCTCTAACCTCTGCCAACTACTAATCTACTCTCTGTTTCTACAGCTTTGCTGATGCCGGAAAGTTCATATAAAATCATACACTATGTGGCCTTTTGTGTCTGATTTCTTTCCCTTAGCATAATATTTTCAAGGTTCATCCATGTTGTAGAAATTAGCAGAATGCCATTTTTATAGCCCAATAACATTCCATCATATGTATATACAATCAATCCCCATTATTCAGAGATTGCATACAGTATTTGTAAATTCATCTACTTACTAAAAGTTATGCGTAACTTCAAAAGCAATAGTCGTGGTGATTTCATGGTCCTTTGTGGACATGCAAATTGAATTCATCCAGTGTGCACATTCCCAGCTAAGTTTGAACAAGGTGATACTCAGCCTTCTTATTTTAGCTGTTGTACTATAAGAAAATGTACTTTTTGTGGTCTATTTATTGCTATGTTGTCTTAGTCCATTCAGTGTTCCTATAAAGGAGTATCTGAGGCTGGGTAATTTATAAAGAAAAGAGGCTTGTTTGGCTCACAATTCTACAGCTATACAAGAAGATGGCACCAGTTTCTGCTTCTAGTGAGGACTGCAGGCTGCTTTCACTAATGGTGGAATGCAAAGGGGACCTGGCATTTGCAGAGATCACATGGCAAGAAAGGAAGCAGGAGAGAAAGTTGTAGGGGAGGTGTCAGTCTCTTTTAAACAACCAGTTCTTCCAGGAACAAATAGAGCAAGAATTCACCAAGCCACTCAAGAGGGATCCATCCTCACAATTCAAACACCTCCCATTACAACCTACCTCCAACATTAGGGATCAAATTTCAACATGAGGTTTGGAAGGGTCAAATAACCATGCTATACCACATGATTTTTGCCCTTCTTTTGCTTTTTGTTGGTGAATTTGCTGTTTAAAAATCACAAAAGTTTAATGCTGAAGTGCTGTCTAGTCTTGCTCAGCACAAGAAGACTGTAATGTACCTTACAGAGAAGACATGTGTGTTAGTTAAGCTTTGTCAAGGCATGAGTTGTTGGCTGTGAGTTCAATGTGAATGAATCAACAATATATTCTAAATAAGTTGTCTTTTTTTTTTTTGAGTTGGAGTCTCACTCCATTTCCAAGGCTAGAGTGCATTGGCACACTCACAGCCACTCCAGCAATGAACTGCTGGGCTCCCACGATCCTTCCACTTCAGCCTTCCAAGTAGCCAGAACTATATACATGAGCTACCACACCTGGTTAATTTTTGATTTATTGTAGAGATGGGGTCTCACCAAGTTGCCTGGGCTGATCTCAAACCCATGGACTCAGGTAATCCACTTGCCTCAGCCTCCCAAAGTACTGGGATTACAGGCTGAGTCACTGAGCCTGGCCAATAAGTTGTCTTTTAAAAGAAACAAACATAAAGCAAAGTTATTTATTGATTGGTTGACAAAAATTTTGTGACCAGAGGCTCATAGGAACCTAACCCTAAATTTCCCTTAGGTGCAGCAGTTCAGTGTTTACTAAATCAACGCTCATGGTGACTTTATTTACTATACTGCATCTTGTTTACCCATTCATCAGCTGATGAACATTTGGGTTGTTTCCATGTTTGGTCTATTATCAGCAATGCTGCTATGAATACTTATACACAGGCTTTTGTGCCTCTATATTTTTTCTAATTTTTGTCTACTTATTTTGTTGATTACTGAGACAGGAATGTTGAAGATTCCATTTGTTATTGTGGATTTGTCTATATCTCATTTCACTTTTGTTTTTATATTTTCAAGCTCTGTGTTAAGCATATACACATTTAAGGTTTTTTTGATGAATTAATCCTCTTAGTAGTATGTAGTGTCCCTCTTTATTCCTAGTAATGTTTCTTGTCTTCACTGGAATCCAAATATTGTGAAATTTACATTATTAATTGCTGGATTTTGCTGTATTCCTTCAAATAGTGTTGGATTTTATTGTGATACACAGATAAGTTATTTGAAACTATTTAGACCCTTTCGAGGATTGCTTTCCAACTTCATTAGAGTGGGTTCATAACATTCTTTAGGGCTGATTTAGACCTATTACTAAGATAATACCTTTCTTGGGATTCTATTCAATTCCCTGTATAAGGGAGGATCCAAAAAAACTGGAATTTTTAGGGGGTAGGAGGGCTCCTTGTAGTGCAGGCTTCTCCCACTAGGTAAGTTTCCTAGGAACCCATCTGCATCAGTGTACCAGTTAGCATTGTTGTGAGAGGTTGTGTTCAGCTTCAGTGATTTCTTTTTTTTGTAGATTCTTTCAACACGTTTGCCCATTTCATGATGAGTGATTTACGAGTGCACCTGCCCACATCATACTGAGTATTCAGGAGTTTTTTGTTTATTTGAGTTGGAGTCTCATGCCATCGCCCAGGATGGAATGTAGTGGCACGATCATGGCCACCCCAGCATTGACTAGCTGGGCTCCAGCAATTCTTCCACCTCAGCCTTCCAAGTAGCCAGAACTACAGGCATGTACTACCATGCCTGGCTAATTTTTTGATTTAGTGTAGTGACGAAGTCTCACCATGTTGTCCAGCCTGATCTCGAACCCACGGGCTCAGGCAATCTTCTCGCCTCGGCCCTCCAAATTGGAGGGATTACAGGCTTGAGCCCCCGTGCCCGGCCGTATTCAGCAGTTTTTGACCAAAAATGGCATGTCCCCTGTGCCCCACCCTCCCTATTCACCTGCCCTCACCCCAAGTGACTTTTTTTGTTTCCCCAGATGAAAAAAGTCCTCAAAGGGAAACATTTTGCCCATGTGGAAAAGGTGAAACAAAACATGGCAGAAGCACTAAAAGGCATCAAAATTGACAAGTTCAAAAACTGTTTTGAGCAGTGGAAAAAATGTCTCAATGGTCACATTGCATCAAATGGAGAGTACTTTGAAGGGGTCTGAAGTTTAAACATGTAAGAATAAATACACATTTTTAAATAAATAAATTCTGAGGTTTCTTGGGGTCCCCCATTGTATATTACAAGGTCTTTCTACTCTAGCTAGATGAAATATAAGCTATTTACAAGTCTAAGAATTGCTTTGCCACTGCTTTTCAGTGGCTTTTTCCCTGTCTCTTATGCACATGCTGATCTGTTCTCACCAAAAACTTGAGTATATTCTTCTACAGCGTTCCTGAGCAAGTCAGCATGCACTCTCTCCCCAAATTCTAATCTCTGTCTCCTCAGCTCAGCAAGACTGCCAGGCCATGTTGGGTACCTCTCGACTGTGCTGTACGCTCCAAAGAGCCTGCAGGCAGAAAGCTGGAGTTATCATAGAGTTCACCTCATTTGTTACCCTTCAATCATAGATCATAAACCTGTCCTGCAAACAGTTGTGTCATATGTTTTGTTTGATTTTGCTAGTTTTTTAAGGCAGGAGGGTTAATCTGGTCCTGGTCCCTCCATCTTGACTGGAAGTGGAATTCCTGGGAACCCAGAGAGCTCTTTTTATGACAAACCTAATCCTGCTGCCTTCATGTTGGAAACTTTTCAATGACTTCTTTGGCCATCAGTTTTAAAAGAGTAAATAAATGAAGGAGGAAAGAGATATGTTAGTGTCTCAAAAGATGAAGTAAATTAAAACATGGCCTTTGGGAACCAGAAATAGTAATGGAGTCTAAATGATGAAAGGTACAAATTCATGAAGGGGAGGTCATGGGGAAGTTATAAACACCAAATGGAGCAAATCGCGGTCCAGGATCCCAGTGTCCTGGAGTCTCTCTGCCAGAATCCACAGATATAACTAAAACAATATCCCCACCTTGGCCATCCCAACTACCCAGCTTCATGTCCTCTTTGCCTGCACATCCTTCATCTCATGGATTCTGGCCAAGAATATAGACCGTGTAGGTCATGTTGACTATGCTACTAGATTTTGTCAGGGAGTTCTCTGAAGAAACTAGAGAACCAAAATGGAAACGGATCTTTTGCTTCCAAGAATAAAAACTGAAAAGATGGAATATACTTTATTAAAAAGGACGACTCAATCAACTGGTAAAATATTGGAGAGTTGGGCAATGTCTTAGCCTGTCTGAGGACCAAATACGTTCAGGAGAAAACCACTGAGGAGAGAAGTCATCTTCTGCTTCTGGGTGAGTCTTGGGCTGCCAGAGCTACTTAAGCCATAATCAGGGAAGGAAAAGTGTCCCTGGTCTGGGTGCTTTTCGATACAATTTCTTTCTTGCCAGGAAAATGTAATTGTGGGTCCACTCTTCTCAGCTTTTACCTTGGGGTCTGGGGGAGGAGAGTGGCTAAGGCAAGAAAGTTATCACCATTTATTGAGGGCTGTAAGTGAAGCCTTACGCAATGACCTTAAAGACCTCATCTCATGTAATCTTACTAGTACCTGACAATTGACAGATGAGAAAATGGAGACTCAGGTTACATGCATGCCCTCAAGGTGGGGTGTGCCCATAAAACAAAAGAGATTCTTAGGTTTTGTGGCAAGAGCTCAAGCCAAGTTAGAATCTCGAACCTTAATTATACAGATGTGTGATGAATACTTGGGTATGTCATAGTAAAATATACATAGAATTATTTCATTTGGAGAGCTTAACATACTGTCAAAGTACAATTTTCAAAAAGTTAAAGACTTTTGTCCTAATATAGAATGAACACGTCATCTTATTTATTAATGAGGGAACTAGTAAGATGGTAAGTCTGGTGCAAAGAATACTATGGAACTGAGTGTTTATTGGCAACAAAAAAAAATAAAGATAGTTAGAATGAGATTACTAGATTAAATGCAAAACTAGTTAATGTTTTACAGGGCAATAAAACTATAATCTTTGAGGTTTATCTTTGCTATCAAACAGCAAACATTACATCTCTACCAGACAAAAATTTCTACAAGTTAACCTGTAATTTCACTAAGTCTAAGACCTTTAGATATTAATTCAAAAAGAGTCAAATGAAGGTACATTTCCTTAAAAAACTAAATACTCATTTGTGGGTTTGTTAAACCACTCCCCAGCATGATCCTGAAAGGTCATGTTTTCTCTTTGGGCTTATTTCCAAACTTTGGCTGATAACTTTTCTTATCAATACACTAAGAAATCTATTGTAATAATGTCAAGACCTTTGACAGGGAGTGGTTTCAGGTTTTATGGAAGCTGGAGCTTATACAATATTAGAATCACTATTTAAAAAATGAATATGAAAACATTTTACTTTTGCAAATCTTACAAAAATATATGAGCATGAGTATACATAAATTTACATCCCTCAAGGGCACTGGAAGGGACCGTGCACAAAACTGTCACTGTTTATTTTATGTCAGATAGTCTGCAACCAGGTGCCTTTAACTCTAAATAAGTGTATAACCAATCTAAACACCTGTGATGTTTTTGAGTTGTGCAATATTCTGTTTCATGTTTGGATCATTCTGTTCACTGTTCATAGGTGATTTGGTTGAATTCTCTACAGTCTTACAAATTGTCTTTAAAATCTTATACCAGAAAAAATATGCAGGCATTACATTTTCTTTTCTTTTTTTTTTTTTTAAGTTGGAATCTCACTCCATTGCCCAGGCTGGAGTGCAGTAGCACACTCACAGCCACCCCAGTGTCGACCTGCTGGGCTCCAGCGATCCTTCTACTTCAGCCTTTCAAGTAGTTGGAACAACAGGCACGTGCTACCACACCCAGCTAAGTTTTTCGATTTATTATACAGATGGGGTCTTGCCAAGTTGCCCGGGCTGATCTTGAACTTGCAGATTCAGGCAATCTACTCGCCTCGGCCTCCCAAAGCGCTGGGATTAAAGGCTGAGCCACCAAGCCCAGCCTACATTTTCACAGGTCAAGAAGACATTAAAGGCCAGTGTGAGCAAAATGATTTATTTGTGTTTAGTCCACGTTTGACAAACTTAACTTTTTTTTTTTTTTTAAGTTGGAGTCTCACTCCATTGCCCAGGTTGGCATGTAGTGGCACACTCACAGCCACCACAACCACAACCTGCTGGACTCCGGCAGTCCTTTCACTTCAGCCTTTCAAGTAGCTGGAACTATAGACACACGCCACCATGCCTGGCTAGTTTTTTTGTGATTTATTGTAGAGATGAGGTCTCACCAAGTTGCCTGGGTTGGTCTCGAACCTGCGGGCTCAGACAATCCACTCGCCTCGGCCTCCCAAAGTGCTGGGATTACAGGCTGAGCCACTGAGCCCAGCTTTATCGACTCTTATTAAAAATCCTTTGGCCCCTCCTATTCTCTAACTCTCTTTGTATTGACAAAAATCCAACTCAAACTTTCTCAAGCCAAAATGAGTTCTTTTGAGGCTCTTGTAGCTAGTGGTGTTTTCCCTTCAGGCATGGCTGGATCCGGGGTCTTTAGTGATACCATTTGAGCTCTGAGTGTGTTTTTCTCTCTACCTCTTGGCTCTGCTTTCCTCAGTGGATGGCTTTGTTCTATAGGCAGTTTCTTTCATACTGCTGGGGAAAATTGCTTCCAGCAACTACCGGCCTCACACATTCCCTCCAACTAGAAATTCCAAAGTAGATACTTTCCATCTCCCAGTAGAAAGGTCAATGTCCCAAATGTTGGAGACCTCTGATTGGTCAAATTGGGCCTCACGAGGAAGGGGGAGATCATGGGGGAACTTAGTTCTTCCAGGACTACATGAGGTCTGAGAAACATAGCCCCCAAAGGGAGAAGGAACATGCTGTTACCTGGTAAAGGGGAAAGATACCAATAAGGCAAAATCAGCGGACATCCATGACACCCTGAAACACTGCTGCTCCTCCCTCTGCTGACCCAGAGCTCTCTCCCCTTCATGCCATTCAGAAATAGTCATCTCATAATCCAAGGCCTCTGTATCTGTTCTATCCATAGTTCCCAAGAGATTACATTTCTACTCTTCTACCCCCTGTCCCACAGCCTCCTTCTGATTTAGACTTGCACATCATTGACATTATAATGTGATTTTTTTTTGCTAGTGGACTATGTCTCCCAATAATATTTGAACTTGAAGCCTAAGTGAGCAATTAAGGCATTTATAAGCTTAAACTAGTTTTAGCATAGGTAAACAGGGAGGCAGCAACTTCCCTGCAACACGTTAAGTCCAGCACACGTGCATGTTTCCCTAAGCAAGCTGTTGTCACATAGAGTCACCGAGATCAAGCCCTTCCACTGAACACACACCAGATCCTCAAGGCAGGAGAACAGAATCTGACTGCAGCCCGGACACAGAGAACTCCTTCGACAAACAGCCATCGTTTCTTTTAGGGCTGCAACACCCGGGCAGTCGCTTCTTCTCAGGGGGATTTACTGGAGCTCAGAATAATCTTACCTTCTCTGGTTACCCAAACCAAAGAGTTGACCCAACTGCATTTCATCTGACCTCACCATAGTTGAGTCACCCTCTTAAATATTCTTGCACAATTTGAAGGGCCACCGCCAGCCACAAGTAGAGCCACATCCCCTCCCTTTCCTGGAAAGGGGCCTAAACCCAGCCCCCGCCTAAAATGGCGACCCGGCAAACAAAGGGGGCGTCTGAAACGGCACCTTCTGGGTTCTTCTTCCACCGGCTCACCTTTTCCCGCGCCCGCGAAAAATCCACCAACCTGGATGGAACTCCACCAGCCAATCAATAATCGACTGACAGGTCGCCCTAAACCCCCATAAAGCTGGCGTGCCCTTGCTTCAGCGCTACCGCCTGACCCTCAGGCCCTGTAGCCACCCTCGCTCCTACTCATTAAATCTCTTGGCCTTAACGGGTGTTGAGTCTCACTGTGCGCCACCGTCTTTCACAATTCTCTTTCTCTTTATGTTTCCTCCCTCAGTCTCAGCAAAACACTTTATAACCCTTCACCCTTGGCCATTTTGACCACTTGATGCCTCTTTTTTTATCCGCCACGTAAATCTTTTGAATGAGAGCTGCCTCCAGCAACAAAGGAAGGAAGGATTACATTGGCGGGATGATGAAGCAGCCTCCCAGATGCCTCACACAGCAGGAGTAAATGAAAAGCAACATTTCTTCCCCAGCACTTGGTGGAGAAGGCTTTTATTAAATAGACTCAGAGCTAATGCCTAGAGCAGGAGCCTGTGAGATCTCACTGCTGGGCCAACCTTTGGTTTTTAAATACATTCTATCCACAGGTGGCCCAATGCTTTCTCTAAGTTGTTTCTTGTCCACAAATGAGCTCACCCCACCCCCAACCCCTATTGCAAGCTCTACCTCTATCCTGCAAGCAAAACAAAAGTGCAGTATTTCTAGTAAGAGAAGTACCTTATACATGCCTTTATTTCTTCCACCTTCTTCTGGCCGGACTGGCATTGATTCATGTAACAAACTGCTTCCCCAAGGAGAGAGCTTTGCTTACATAGGAATGCTAAACAGTACACACATCACCAGAGTTTATTTTCTTCTTTCTGTTGGTGACATGGGTCCCTGTGGGCCAGTAATCAATAGGAGCTTGCAATTCCTTTGCTGTAAAACACTTTGCTATAAAATGTTGCCTTCCCTTTCTGCCTCAGGGCAATGTTTCTCTGTTAACCAATACCATTGCAGCTGAAGTCTCCGGGACAGCTTAGGCTGTCTTGCCAGTAAAATTCAGACATATCCAGGTACCCCTGGAACACTATGGACCCACAAGAGGAGCCCATTTGGAGGTCATTTGCATGAGGGTCCAAGAAGCTTATGGAAGGAAAACTCGTAAAAGAAAGAATTAACGCATGTGCACAAATGGGAGAGATGGGGTGATTTTGAGTATACAGGGAGAACAGGACTCACACTGTTCCCTGGATTAGCTTTCCTGCTGCACTTTTGTTTTGCTTCTGCCCTTAGCATCCTCTTGTATGCTCTCTGGGTGGGTGAAATACAAAAAACAAAGGAGAGGTGTTTAACTCCTCTGTGAGGCTGTAAGGGTAGAAAGAGGTAGTCCCTTGTGGCCCACGTTACAGAGTAGAACAGAAGAGGAAAACATTTTACCCCCCGTTTTATCGCAACCTATCAGCTCAACATTGTCACCCTGAACAGCAGAGCATCAAAGCTGCCTGGCACAGCCCGGGGCTATCTAGATGGAAAAGGGTAGGAGGAAGTCACAGGGGACACATGTCAAGCTAAGGAGACAGGTCATGCTCAGACCCCACGAAGGCCGCCATGTTCCTGCACTCTTGCAGAATAATTTGGTTGGTGGGGGTGAAGAACAGGAAAGATGTGTAGTGGCTAGGGTTCCTGTAATTGTGCCTAGAGGCTGAACCAGTTTTTTTAAAAATCACTTTATTACTATTTCTGTGACCGGTTTCCTCCAGGTTTCATGTGGAAGATATGTGGGGTAAATGCAGGATATTTGCCCTATTCTCTTCCCCTGATGACTGTTTCTCAACTGGGTAAATGGCCCCTAGCCAAGGCTGTCAGTGTCCAGCCGAAATGCCCTTGAAGATACGCACATCTGCGAACTCAAGGCAGTTACTGAGAGTCAACATCTTTGTTTCTGATTCTTGGCATGTAATGCTATTGCTGTGTCGTGCTCCCTTTCTCACGCCGGGGATATATAATTTCTCCCCACGCCTATTGGGGTGCAGAGAGCTCTGTAGTGATCGGCTGCCATCAGTCCCCTCCTATAAGTAATAATAAACCCATGTCTTAACAACCTGTCCTCTGAGTGATTTTTTTGGAATAGGAAAACATTATGCAAGCACCCTGTCTGATTTGGGGCTGACACGATATGGGAGATAATTACAGTTATGATAAAAATGCATTTATTCAATTGTCTCTGGAGTTTTTTTCCCACCCAAATTATAATTTTGACTTGAAATAATTCCATTTTCTAGTTATCAAAAGAGCTGACGTTTGAACCCAAGATCTTTTGTTGATCTTGTAATAGTCACCATTTTCAAGAGGTCCCTAGAAGTGTGGCAACCCAAGGCAGGTCCAGAGATCATAATATTGGTTTCAAATATTGGTTACAAATACACTTTCAACAGGAAAAAGAGCAGGCCAACTCTTTAGCCAAGCTTCGACTGGGTGTCCCTTTTTTAAGACCGCAATTTAGATGCCTGCAATTATTTGCATTTTTGTGACAAATCCCTCCTGCCATTGGTGCAACCAGCCACTTTTGGGTGCAATTACCCCCTCATGGGAGCAATTACATATAAATACAGTTCTGCACGTGCAGCTAATTGTGACCAAACAAAAGGAGGCTGAGGGGGAACGATTTGGCTCTTCAAGTCCTAATTCCAACTTCACACACGTGGCAGATATGAGAAGGTAGAATAGTGGTGACAGGGAATAACACCTACCCTGTGTGTTACAGGCTGGAACACTCCTGCTGTTTCCCAGTGTGTTTTTAGAGGATTACCTTGTGGACTTATTTCATTAGAAAGGAGCAACTCATCTTGGCCACCCATTGGCCTTCAGCTAAAGTGAGTTCCAGACACCAAATCAAGCCATAAAGCCCTCTAAATTAAACACCCAGACTTCCAGAAAATGCCAAATTTTAATGAAATTCTGGTTTTTCAGAAAACGCCAGATTTTAATGTAATCCTGGGTTTTTTTGTTTTTGTTTTAACAAAGAGCACTGACCTATGCATCCCACTGAATGATAACATATACACCAATCACCTTCCCCTTGTCTCCACCAGACACACCAACTTAACCACTCCAGCCCTAGGATGGGAAATGATGGCGCGATGAGCTGCCACCTGAGATCTGAGTACCAGAAGCAGCAGCCCCAGTTGGCAAAATGCGGCAGGCCTTCTACACAACCATTCAGGCAGCCTGCAAAACAGACAATTGTCACGTTACTTCTCATTGCCCGATTCCAAGTTTACATCAGAAATGGGAAATGGGAGTGCATCTAAGGCCACCCTCCGCTTGTATTCCCCCTTCAATCGAATTCACTCACAGACACACACACACACACACACAACACACACACGCAACCTTCCACATCTTTACCTCATTTTTTTCATGAGAGGCAGTTAAGCACAGAAGATCTGGAGCCAGAGTTAAGACTGCAGTTCAACCACTTACTGCCTTGAGCAAGTTACTTCACCTCATTGTGCCTCAATCTCCTCTTCTGTAAAATGGGAATGATAAAAACCCTGGCCTCAAAGAGTGGTGACAGTGACTAAAAGAACCAATCCATGGTAATGCTTAGAACTGTGCCTAGGATTCCATAAGGGTTAGCTATTTTTATCATTACCTATGCTACTTGATTGAAATTATTTCTACATCTGCCTCATCTCTGAGTTATTAAGAAAATTATACAAAACTGAAGATAATCTTAAAGGTTTCTAAGTCATACTCAAGTATTATTCAACACACAGGCCTAAAAATAAGTAAGCTATTACTTTTTATTGATTCGAGGCCAGATTCTGAAAGTTAGATATTTATTTGTAGAAGATTGATAAATTACAAATAATTTTTACCCAGGAGAGAGGCACACTGTTTCTTTCCAATTAAAAAGAATAAACCTGAAGGTTAAGGGTTTTAGGGTCTTGGAGAACATTAACCAATTCTGTGCCTAAATGCTCTCTTATTCTAGCAAGTTCTTTTTTTTTTTTTTTTTTTTTTGAGTTGGAGTCTCACTCTGTCGCCCAGACTGGAGTGCAGTGGCCACTCCTGGCCACCGCAGCCTCAACCTGCTGGGCTCCAGCGATCCTTCCGCCTCAGCCTTCCGAGTAGCCGGAATTACAGGCATGTGCTACCATGCCCGGCTGATTTTTTGATTTATTGTAGAGATGAGGTCTTGCTGCCCAGGCGGGTCTCAAACCCGCAGGCTCAGGCAGTCCACTCACCTCAGGCTCCCAAAGGCGCGGGATTACAGCTGAGCCACCGAGCCCAGCTCAGCAAGTTCTTTTTTATTCATTGATTACATTTACCAGTTTCTCCTACCCTCTTTTGATTCAACTTTGCCATTTTGCTAGTCCCTAATTAATAAATTAAAATAAATAAATATTTATAAATAAATAATTTATAAATAAAAAATAATTAAAATAAATCTTTGACACACACTTACTCTATATTTTTCTGAGATCTGTGTTTTCACATGTTTGTTTGTTTTTGTTGTTGTTGTTACAGTTGTTGTTTTAAAGTATTCTCTGTCAGAAGCCATGGGCTCCCTGCAACTCATCATGGCAAGACCCTCTCAGCCATCTTTGTGCGCTAGTTCAGTGCTTCTCACATTTAGTGTGCACCCAAATCAGCTGAGGAGTCATCAGATCTGGGGAGAGGCCTACAATCTGAAATTTCTAGCAGATGCTGCTGGCTCTAGTCCTGAGCACAAAGCCTGGGCTTAGAAAACGCAGGTGCTTAGAAATGTCTATGTAAATGTCCTCCTGACCCCACTGCCATCCCCTCCAATACTTATCTTTTATTTTCACAACTTTGCGCAGTAATACAGAGGTTCTGATTTGGGTGGGGACATGGTAGACCTTGTTTAGTATCATAATGACCTAGTTAAATGGGAGATTTGTGAGCGGGTGAGGGAAGACAACAGGGAGAGAGTTCTGTAACTGGAAAATGCTATCGATTGGGATACGTAAACCAAGTCGCTGACAATGGCTATGGCCCCCCTACAGGCAACCTTGCTCTCAGTGGGGGCATGACTAACAATGGTAGCATTGCCCAAGGCCACATGGATCTCCTCTCAGGCTGTCTTAGGCTTCAGAGAAGTAAATTGAGGTAGATCTTGAAAACACAGTGGGAGATGGGTATTGTCCAGATTTGGACTATCTGCCCTCTCCCTCAGGGAGTGTCCTCTGGCCAAGACTGGTCTCTGAAGGGTGCATCTTCCCAATAATGAGTCATGGCATGCAGGTGACCAAGCAAATCTGAAAACAATGTAGTATTACTTTTAATCAACTTGATTTATCCTATTTATTATTATTTATTACTCTTAACATAACTATAAAACCATATAGCAACTTCATCCATTGCCTTGCTTGCCTGTAAAACTGTTGCTGCACCCTGAGGTGCAGATTCTTCATGACTTGCCCCTTTCCCTGCTGGACCTCTAGGTGACTTTTTTGGAATAGGTAAACTTTACACACAAGCCCTCTCAGATTTGGGATTACTGTGTTACAGTGTGCCTTCATGTATACATAATTAACAGGCAGTCAACTCTCAGCTACTAGAAAAAAAAATAATTATGTGGCCCTTGTGTAAATTTAGGCAGGATTATAAATGTCTACCCAAGTGGTTCTCAACTCTGAGCACACATTAGAATTGGGAACTTGAATAAAAACATCCATGTGCCTGGGTCTCACTTCCAGAGAGGCTGCTGTGATTTGTCTGAGCGGGACCTAAACAACATTGCCCTGTGGTTAAAGGAGAGGTAACAGTTTCCTTGGCTGCACTGTCACGGAGGTAAGTGAGAAGTCACTGGGTATCGACTCCTTGAATCATTCCAGCAACACACTAAGCTAAACTATCTCTAGTCATTTTAGGAGCATTGACGCTTTCAAAGAAAATTTTTAAATTATCTGTAGTAAGCTAGGCGTGGTGACTCACACCTAGCACTTTGGGAGGCCAAGGTGAGAGGATTGCTGGAGTCCAAGAGTTTAAGACCAGCCTGGGCAACATGGCAAAAACTCATTGCTACAAAAAAATGGAAAATATTAGCCGGCATAGTGGTGCTTACTTGTAGTCCCAGCTACTCGGGAGGCAGAAGCAGAAGGATACTCTGAGTCTGGAGGTCAAGGCTGCAGTGAGCCATGAGCATCCCACTGCACTCCAGCCCGGGAGATAGAGGGAGACCTGACTTAATAAATAAATAAATAAATAATCTGTACTTCATAACGTGAACACATTAGAACTGCTTTTCCAGGGAAAGTGCTACATACGACTGGTTTGATGTAGGTGACGAGTATTCTGGCCATGAGGCGCTGCTTCCCCCAGCAAATCTGTGTCAGTACATGCACAGGAAAGATCTGGAAGGAAATGGGCTAGATGCAATGGAGTCTCCCTTTGAGGAAGGAGGAGCTGGAAACGTATTTGCCCCTGGAAATAAGAGGAATGATGCTTCCCCTGAGACTGAAACTAATAAAATCCACACATAATGGATACAATTAAGCCACCAAGAGACTGTAAATATATGATTATGAAGTTTTCTTTGGCTTTTTATTAAAATACTTTTATTATTGAAATAACATATTTCTAAAAATAAATGAAATCACTTTGAGAAGAGTTCTATGAGGTAAGAATGTCAAGTCTTCCATTTCTACCGCCTTTCATTCCCCAACACCCCCTGCTCCTGGCTCCTCCTTCCTCAAAGGGAGCCTCCGTTGTGTCTAGTCATTTCCTTCCAGATCTTTCCTGTGCGGGTACCCACGCATGTTTGTGTGTGTATGTCACTTTTCTCTGTTTGCATGCTGGTTTCAAGTCTTCCCCACCATTCTTGCTTAAATCAACCCATCAGGCTTTCCCCAACACTTTATCACAACAACGTCAGCAAAGCTTCCCCAGTGTAAACCCTTTGGCAAATCTTGGTGATCGTCTTTCTTGCCTATCATCAGCTGTTGTCACCATGGCTCACTCCGGACATCACAATCTTCTGGGTTTCCTCCTAACACTCTGATCACTTCTTCTCAGTCTCCTCTGCTGTTTCTTTCTCCTCTCTCTCCTTTTTTTAAATTTTTTTGAGTAGGAGTCTAACTCTGTCACCAGGCTGGAGTGCAGTAGCATGCTCATGGCCACCACAGCCTCCACCTGCTGGGCTCAGGTGATCCTTCTACCTCAGCCTTCCAAGTAGCTGGAACTACAAGCACACGCCACCACAGCCAGGTAATTTTTTGACTTTTTTGTAGAGAAGAAGTCTCGCCAAGTTGCCCAAGCTGGTCTTGAACCCTGGGCTCAGGCAATCCTCTTGCCTCCACCTCCCAAAGTGCTGGAATTACAGGCTTGAACCACCACGCCTGGCCCTCTCTGACTTCTAAACTTAGACACCCCCAGTCCTCCTAACTATCTCCCTGTCCTATCTGCTGGGTGACCTCAGTCAATCCCTTGGCTATAAACACCATCTGTATGCTGATGACACCCAAATTTACATTTTTAGCCTGGATAATCCTCTCATAAAGTCCATGGTTTGTGTTTTTGCTTGGTTTTTGTTATTGCATGGATATTTTTATGCATCTGTCTCTGTGTAAGTATCTCTGAGTTGTGACTTAGAAGTGGAATTTAGAATGAGAATGTTTTGAAATACCCAGTACTGCAGTCAAGGTGACCTCAGTTTAATTTCTGGGAAATAGAACTGAAAGGTGATTGAATTCAGGAAATGAAAACTTAGTCAATTTTATTATGAGATGGTGAGAATGAAGCATAAGAAAGGAAAGTTCAATAGTGAGAAGTGTACATTGCCGCCCAGAACTCTCAGTCAGTCCAAAAATATGTATTGAATATCTACAGTAGGGCAAGCACAGGCAAAAGAGTGAGACGCCAGCTCTGACAAACAGGTATTTGGTCCTAGAAAGGTTATCTCTCCGGGGAGGCACTTCTAATCTATTGCTCCTGTCCATGGCCTTTGACCAGATTCCACCTCCACTGAGCAACTTTGGATTAGGCCCTGATCTTCCGTGTTATGCATGAATCTTTCAGGCATTCCAAAGATGTCTCCCAATAGAACAACCACTTTCAGAATCATAACGGTAGCCACATCAGTGCTTATTTTGAACCCGAAAGTTGCTAAACACTTTAACTTGCTATCTAATTTAGTATGTATAGTTATTCTCTGAGGTGAGTAGTATTATCTCCATTTTCTAGATGAGCAAACTGAGGCTCGGCAAGGTTAGGTAACTTGCGCAAGATCACTTTGCTTCGGCCAGGCTCGGTGGCTCAGTCTGTAATCCCAGCACTTTGTCTTGTGGATTACAGGAGCTAATCTTTATAAAGCCCTTAGAACAGTGCCTGGCACCCAGTATACCTACATAAGTGGTTGTTGAATGAAAAAGTAAATGAATGAACAAAAATTTGTCTCTTGCTCATTCACAGTCCAGTGTGGGTGTTCCCACACTGGAGTGGATTGCCTAAGCCCAGCAGGTCGAGGCTGCGGTGACCGGGAGCATGCCACTGCACTCCAGTCTGGGTGACAGAGTGAGACTTCAACTCAAAAAAAAAGAAAAGAAGCCGGGCTTGGTGGCGCAGCCTGTAATCCCGCGCCTTTGGGAGGCTGAGGTGAGTGGATTGCCTGAGCCCATGGGTTTGAGACCCTCCTGGGCAACTTGGTGAGACCTCATCTCTACAATAAATCAAAAATTAGCCGGGCGTGGTAGTACACACCTGTAGTTCCAGCTACTTGGAAGGCTGAGATGGGAGGATCGCCGGAGCCCCCAGCAGGTCGAGGCTGCGGTGGCCGGGAGCGGCCACTGCACTCCAGTCTGGGCGACAGAGTGAGACTCCAACTCAAAAAAAAAAAAAGAAAAGAAAAGAAATCACTTTGCTTCACATAGCGGCAGAGACAAAATAAGGACACAATTCTGACCCATGACTTCTTAGAAGTAGAATTTAGGGCCCGTGGCCATTATCGCTGAGTTGTCCTATCCATTTGATCCTTCAGGGGTCAGTCAAAGCAAATCGATCCTTTGATGCCAACCAACATGACCTGATAAAGCCTCATTTTTGCCCAGCAAGGCTGAAGATCAGGCTCTGGGCCAAGGTTACCCAAACTGGTGGTACCACAGGAAAAGGCTCAGCTTGAGAGTCAGGGCACATCCCCAGAGGACATCTGTCTCACTTTAGCCCTTTCAATCCCCAAAGAGATAAACAGTAGCAAGGACCACGGTGTTTATGTAGCAGGAAAAATGGCCATGTGTGGAAGACATTAGAGTCTTTGGCCTGAGAAGCTTTCTTCCCTGTCACTTTACCAGGAATCAGGCTACTGGCTTTGAAAGGAAAAAAGAAGAATTCATCCTGAAAACTGACCTGCATCAATACCTCTGTCAATGAAAAAGATGTCTTCAGACTATACCCATCCTTATCCAGAAGGTTTATTTAAGAGGCCAAAACAAGTAAGAGGGCACAAATGAGGTAGGAGACATTTTGAGAACTAAGATACAACACTTTGGAAAATACCCTTAAATACTAACAAAAATAATGTCGAATACATGCAAATATTTTAAAAGGCTGAGGGGTAAAGTAAGAAAAGTTAAGCCGGGTTCGGTGGCTCAGCCTGTAATCCCTCGCCCTTGGGAGGCTGAGGTGAGTGGATTGCCTGAGCCCGCGGGTTCGAGACCCACCTGGGCAGTGAGACCTCATCTCTACAATAAATTAAAAAATCAGCCGGGCGTGGTAGCGCATGCCTGTAAATCCGGCTACTCGGAAGGCTGAGGCGGAAGGATCGCCGGAGCCCAGCAGGTCGAGGCTGCGGTGGCCGGGAGCGGCCACTGCACTCCAGTCTGGGCGGCAGAGTGAGACTCCAACTCAGAAAAAAAAAAAAGAAAAGAAAAGTTACAGAAGAACAGCTAAAATACAGAAGACAAATGTAAACAGGTAATGAGAAAGTACTAGTGGCTCCCATATGTTGGGTCTATGTGCCAGGTACCTCACTGGTGTTATAGATCGTTCTCAAAAGAGTCCAGTGAAGTGGGTGTCATTGACTACATCTCTCAGATGAGGTCTCTTTGCTTTAGTGGCTGCCAAAACAGGATCTTTCTGCACGTGGCCAATTTTAGATCATTTCCAATTTTGATGCTGGGGTAAGGAAGAGGCACCAAGAGCCTGAGGCTGGGTGCTACTAGATGGATGGAAAGAACCTTGAGCACCTCCAGGAAAGCAGAGCCCCAAGAAGGAAGGGGAATGAATGAGCCCAGGGAAAACCACCAGGCCAGGAACACCCACACTGGACTGTGAATGAGCAAGAGACAAATTTTTGTTCATTCATTTACTTATTCATTCAACAACCACTTATGTAGGTATTAGGTGCCAGGCACGTTCTAAGGGCTTTATAAAGATTAGCTCCTGTAATCCACAAGACAACAGTATGAGGCACATGTTAATATTGTTCCCATTTTACAGAGGAGGAGACTAACACACAAAAAGGCTGAATAACTTTGAAGGTACAAATATCTTGCTAAGCCACTGATTAGGAATTTTGTTACAGCAGTGAGATGACCCTCATACAATGTGACTGTGTAGATATTTTCTGTTCAGACTATTTTGCCAAGGAGTTTGCAAAAGCTCCCCCCAAAAAACTTCAAAGACATTGGAAGTGAGGTTCAAAGGACGGTGCACATTTTGTTCTGGCTCAGTTCAAAACATTTATAGCAAGGATGAGTTTATTTGGATGGTATGGGAAGGAATAATATGTTGCCCACTAATGATTTTTTTGAAATTATCTATACAATTTTCTCTATAAAATTCTTTGTGAAATTTATAATCTTCTAAATAAAATGAGTAAGTTCACTTAGATCCTGGGGCCCGTGGGTCCTTATCTGTTCAACGAAGGGTGGAGACAGATAAGCTGGAAAGTACCTTCCAGCATCAGCATTCTAGACCACATCAACACGGGAAATTTAAGTTCAAGGAGGAGTGACTGCTTTTCACAAACAATTCACACACTCGGGGCCAAATTAAGCCTCTGACCCACCTTAACTCTGAGCTTGGAGCAGAAATCATGAAGTGTCTGTGTAAGAATGTGAGCATATTTACAGACGCCAGCTGATGTAAAAGGATTCTAACGACGCTTTGATTTGGCTCTCATTTTGTTAAAATCATATACAGTGTATGATTCTACCATAATTAAAGTGATCAAGTGAGGTATTTTTCTTGGATGCCAAGATACAGTACTGTTAAATCCTGGGAAGGTTTCTAAAAGAAAACATCAGATCAGCGGAGACAATCCGACTTCCTCTCCCTCCAACCATCTCCTGCTCTCTTTTGTTCTCTGCCCTCTGAGCACCTCCTCATTAGAGCAGCTGGCTCTCTAATTTTGTAGTCCCACCATTTGACTTTGAATTCACCTTTCCTTTTGACAGACCTGATGCTTTATCTTTTCCCTTTTTGGACTCTGCAAAGATAAAATCTCATTTCTCAATGAAAACTGAGACTCAGACACAGAGTATACCCAGGAATCAGCTTAATTGGCAAAGAAAAAAGAATATTATTGAATGAGCCAGATAGCTGATCCGAGGCCAAACCCAACTTTAAATCTGGCATAATTATTGTTCTCTTCCAAACTCAGAACTGAACCAAATCACTGCTTTTTGAAGGCTTTGTGAAACTCAATCAAGCATGCAATGAAGTACGTGAATGATGATATTTACAAGAATCAGTTGTCCCAGGCTGCATTGTCACTGACTTGACCCTAACCAAGCTAGTACAGCCTCAGGTATATAGAAACTAAAATCCAAGCAAAACAGTTTAAGCTTCTGCTCCATGTAGGGCTAAAGTAGCAACTGCAATTCATTGAGTCAAGTAGACTTAGTAGTCTCTAAAAACAAAACAGATTTGAGAATTTGATTTCACCCTTCAGATCACTGGTTTCTTCTTTATTCCATAAGCTAAAGTTAGACACCAAATCTAATATTCCTCACTCTCGCTCTCTGTCTGTCTTTCCCATACCCCTTCTCCATCTGTCCTCTCCCCACTCCCCCTTCTCTCTCCTTTACCTTTGGTTGATGGAGAAAAGGTCCTTCAAGTTTCTGCCTTCTTACAATTTCTCCTTTGAGAGGTCCAGTCATAACTCTCTTATCTCTATGATTCCTATTTTCTGTCTCTAGTTCTATCCTTGCACCTAAAGTCCAGGTCTACAGGACACATTCACATAGATGCTAATATAGCTTGTCTCTAAAAATGCACATCAAATTCATCCCCCAGTGAGAGGTGGAGTCTACCCTTTTGTCCCCTTGAATCGAGGCTGATGTGTGACTGTTTTGACCAACAGAATGCAGTGACGTTATGAGACTTATAAGGTTCGGTTTTAAGAAGGCTTGCAACCTCCACCTGGGTCTCCTGGAACACTAATTCTGGGAGAAGCCAGCCCTGGAGAAAGTCATCTATCCTCAGACTATTATACTGCAAGGAAGACCAAGCTAGCAAGCAAGAAGAAGTCAAATGGAGAGATGCCCCACCAGTACCCAAATCACAGACATCGCAGCCCAGCACCAGACAGATGAGTAAGGAAACCATAAAGTAACTCCAGCCTCAGCTGGCATCCTACAGCAACCATATGAGGAACCTCAAATGAGAACCACCTAGCTAAGCTCATCAAGACCGCAGAATAGAGAGAGATAATAATAAAAGCTTGTTTCAAACCACAAAGTTCTGGGATATTTTGTTGTCCCGGAATATATAGCTGGAAGAGATGTCTAGTTTTCATTCAGTCACTGACTCATTCATCTAACAACTGTTTATTGGACACTTAACTGTATGTGCAGCAATTTGCAAGGCACTAGGAATAAAAATGAACAAGACAGACCCAATCTCTACTTTCATGGAGTTGACAGCATATTGGAAAGACAAAAATAATTGATTGACCATTTCAAACTTCTAACACCTCCTTCCTTCCTTGTGCTCACTCTAAGCTAGTGACTTTTCTCACCTTTCATTGAGAAAATAGAAAGAAAAGGAACTCCTTCATTAACCTGGAATGAAGATTCCTAACCTACCAGCATCTATGTAAAATTCTCCACCTTCTCTCTTGTTTTTCTGGATGAAGTGTCCCCAGAGTTTGCTCCACCAATTTGAGTTCTGGATCCCATCCCCTTAACAGTGACTTCTCCATCACTTTCATCAGAGAGCAAACATGCCTGGATGATCTCAACTAGAATCTCCACTTGAAATACCATCTTTGGGCCAATGGTCCAGGAACCCAGATCTCTAGCCTTGATCTTTCACCAGAACCACAGACTTGTATAAATTCAGGCACCTACTTGACCCCTTAACTTAGATATCTCAATAGGTGTCTCAAACTTAGAATTATCCCAACAGAACTCTAGGTGTTTTACCTGTATGCTACCCCCTCTCATATTCTTCCCTAGCCCCATAAGTGACCTCCTCTTCAATTTCTTTTCTTTTCTTTTTTTTTTTTTTTGAGTCAGAGTCTTACTCTGCCACCCAGGCTGGAGTGCAGTGGCTCAGTCATGGCCACCTCAGTCTCCACCTGCTGGGCTCAGGCAATCCTTCCACCTCAGCCTTCTAAATAGCAGGAACTACAAATGCACACCACCACTCCCGGCTAATTTTTTGGTTTATTGTAGAGATGAGGTCTTGCCAAGTTGCCCGGGCTGACCTTAAACCCCTGGGCTCAGGCAATCCTCTCAACTCGGCCTCCCAAAGTGTTGGGATTACAAGGCAAGAGCCACCACACCTGGCGAGGTACCTCAGGGTCCTTATCTCATGTCAAGGTGGAATGAGGGACACGGACAGCCAAAAAGTTGAGAAAGCAGGATTTATTGAGTGAACAGAAAAGTTCCCACAGTGGAAGGGGACCCGAGGGTGTTGTCCACCAATTTCATTTTTAAAATAGAGAAGTTATCCTTGATTTCTTTCTCCCTCTCAACCCCCACATCCAATCTAGGCAGCCCCGTTGACTCTGCCTTCAAAACACATCATGAATCCACCTACTCCCCTTCAGTTCAGCATCTCCACCCTGGTCCAAGCCACCAACCTCTTACTGTACTGAAATCTCAAGCCTCCTAACTCACCCCCCTGATTCCACTCTGACCCATAACCTGAGCCTCCTTTTCTTACAATGACTCAATGGAAGCACCAGTTCAACGTCCAGAGGGCCGTGAAAAGGATTTTTTAAAACTCTACTGAGGCTTTTAAACTTCCTTAAAGCAAGCCACGCTGCATGAGTCGCAGCAAGTTATCCCAAAATCCCTCTCCAGCCATCCAGGCCCGTCCCCAAGGCAGCCATTTAGAAATCTCTGCTGGCTCGTTTCCCCACCCTTTCTTTGCAAACTCTCCTCCTGAACTCCTCCAATGTTGGCTGCTTCCCTCTTTCCTCCCCACTTCTGCTCAGCTCTTCACTAAGGAGACACAATTAGCTTTTCTAGGCCTCCTTCAATTCATCTTTTATTCCAAGCAGCAACACAAAGCCAGGCTCCAAGACCTCCTTAAGAAGGAAGGGGGAAACTGCAAACATTTGTTGTACTATTCTTTTTCTTTTACCCCAATCACAAATGCTCCCTAGGGAAAACTTTCTGTCCTCTGAAAAGAGGACATCATACCGTCCAGGTCACCCTCCAAACTCATAACCTATGCCAGTATCCCTCCCCTAGTCCTTCCCCCGCTCCTGAGTTGAGCCAGATTCTGCTCTGACGTAAGCTTTGGGGGACGGGGGGATGCCCAAGTTGCCAGTAAGGACTTGAGGACTGGGACCTCCAAAGTTTCTCCTAGTTCAGTGACTTTCAAATTTTTCTTTTTCTTGAGACTCACTGTAAGAAATGTATTTCATACTGCAATCAAGTGCACATAGGCGCACATACACGCAACTGAAACAAAAGTTTAATAAATATTACTTAACCCTTACTCTCATATTTTCTATTCTGTGTATATCATTTTTTTTTTTGAAAAAGCAGGATTTTATTAAGAAGACAGAAAAACTCCTGCAGTGGGGGAACCCGAAAGAGGGTTGCACTGTGTATATCATTTTTAAATGGTACTAATCATCTTTTAGTGACACATATCAAAACATTTACAGATGAAATGATAACGGGGTCTCAACTTGCTTCAAAAATTTGTGACAGACAAGTGAGTAGATGAAGCAAAATTGGCTATGAGTTGGCCATCATATCAAATTGGGTGACAGACACCTGGGAGATTGTTATACCATCCTATATTTTGTCTATTTGATATCTTCCATAATAAAAATTTAAAACAAAAAAAAATCAATCATTCCCCACTAAATTACTTTCACAATCCACTAAAAGGCCAAGAACTACAATTTGTAAAGTACTTTCTGGAAAATCTAGGAGTTGGGAAATTTAAAACTAGATGATGGGAAAACACATCAAATCTAAATTTAACTGAATATACTCATTCCGCACCCCAAACAAAGCCTATTTCTTCTTCCAGGGTTGGGAGAGTGGATGTTTACTGAATTTTTCCCCCTGCTCAAGGTACAGAAGCGTATCAGATGTCCCTCTGCCAAAACTGAAACAGACACAGAGGTGATCTCCACCCACTACAATTCAAGTCAATTTCTCATGAATTCAGTTTCTTAGACATTGGGGGATTTATTCCTGGGGGCCACAGCAATCCTCTCTATGACCCCCCAGTCAAGCAAATGAAGGAGTTCTGTTTATGACTAAACTTCTAGAGTTAATCTGATAAGGTCCGGGATGAGGCATAAAACCTGCTCATTCCCTCCTCCCCAATGAGGTTGGTCATCACTTCTGGCTCATCAGGTGTTCCCTGGTGATTCCTGGTGTTACCTGAGGACCTCCATGGTCACTTCATCCTCTTCTTTCTTTCTCATTAATTTTCCTAAAGTGAGAATTCAGGCAGCCCTTCGGTTTGTAGCCAGGTATGAGATTGTTCTGTAGCTCTTAGTGACTAGGTGCTCCTGAATTAGCCTCAACTCTGCTTCTGCAGAACCTTCCATTCCACTGTGGAAGCCACAGCAATCCTTTGTGTCTAAAAGCACACATGGATCATGTCTCCATTCCTTTTGTTATGTAGTTATAAATTCAACTGGAAATCCCACTTTGGTGAAAAATCTTTCCACAGTTAAAGTAACTCTATCACAAAAATAAAACCCCCAGAGTCTTGAGTCCACAATGCTGTCTTGGCAAACTCACACTTCTTCTTACCTCAGGCCTGTCATCTTCATAACTCTCATCCCGTCTACCATTTCTCTAGTTTCCAATAACAAATAAATCCTGCTAGTTGTTTCCATACCCTTATCGCCTGAACCACCACAGCAGCCCAACTCCCAATGAACCCAGATGTTATGAGCATCTGTATGGATTTAAAAATTAATATGGGCCAGGCTCGGTGACTCAGCCTGTAATCCCAACACTTTAGGAGACCGAGGTGAGAGGATTGCCTGAGCCCGCAGGTTCAAGACCAGCCCCGGCAACTTGGCGAGCCCTCATCTCTACAATAAATAAATAAATATCTAAGCCAGGCGTGGTAATGTGCACCTGTAGTTCTGGCCACTTGGAAGGCTGAGGTGGAAGGATGCCAGAGCCCAGCGGGTAGATGCTGGGGTGGCCGTGAGTGTGCCACTGCACTCCAGCCTGGGCAACGGAGTGAGATTCCAACTCAAAAAAAAAAAAAAAAATTAATACGGCGTGGGGGGAAACACCATGAAAAGATAGTAAATACACTCAAGGCAGTTCTGTCTTGTATCCATTTTGAGCAGACAAAAAACGAGGTAATTCTACTATATATACATGACATGACAGTGATTTTTACTAGAAATACCACCGGTTGTGCTCTCTGTCAGCTTCACAAAGTTCATATTTGATGTCAAATTGCCAGCCACTTGGAGTGTGATCTTCATTGTCAAGGTTTACATTGATGAAAAGAGGCAAGTTCCTACTTGAGAAAGAATGGATGGCACCCTTTGCCTGTAACACAGAGAGTGTGATCCCAGGCACTATCTAGACCAGATGGCTACAAATCTCCTTCTGAGGCTGACTCAACCACCCAGCTCTCTTGGAAGGATTGTCTGGGGAGGGACAGGTCTGACTCATGAAGACTCTGGCTATGTGGCTTCTGACGATGTGTCTGCACTACCTATTGACCTGTCATATCTGCTGAGTGGACACTAACATTGTCTTTTCTGGAAACCACCAGCCAAAAAGCCCAGGTCCTCTGAATCCTTAATAGATACATGGAAAAGGAGGTCCCTCAACGTACTATTGGATCTTGGACTTACTTGACCAAGAAGCATACTCCTAGTTTACAGAAGTACAGACCTACTGGGAGAAATTTAAAACCATCCCCATTTCATAAACTGTACTATGAAAAGGTTGCTAACATCCTCCTTAATAACTTACATTTTATTTATTTTTATTTATTTATTTATTTATTTATTTATTATTTATTTATTTATTTATTTATTTTTGAATTGGAATCTCACTCTGTCGCCCAGACTGGAGTGCAGTGGCTGCTCCTGGCCACCGCAGCCTCGACCTGCTGGGCTCCGGCGATCCTTCTGCCTCAGCCTTCCAAGTAGCTGGAACTACAGGCGCACGCTACCACGTCCAGCTAATTTTTATTTATTGTAGAGATGAGGTCTCACCAAGTTGCCCAGGCGGGTCTCGAACCCTTGGGCTCAGGCAATCCACTCACCTCAGCCTCCCAAAGGTGCAGGATTACAGGCTGAGCCACCGAGCCCGGCTATAACTTACATTTTAAAAATTGCTAATTCCAGTGGTAACCTTCTTCCCCATGTTGGAAAATGTGTCTACCATGGTGGGATGTCAGTTAACCTTCTTATTTCATTTACTGCAATTTCCTGCTGAAACCCATTTCTCAACCTACCACAGGGTTGCTCCCACCAGCTCCCTTGGACCCCACCCCACCCTGTTGCAAAACCCCTTGGAGTTTCCGTTCTTCCAGGTGGCAGAGAGAAGAACTGACCCATTCATGGTGACTCTGAGAATGAAGACTCTGAGGATAAAGACTGAATCCCGGACCCAAAAAAGCCCCCCACACGGAAAGCTGCTTCTACATGCTGTGACAGAGTTGCTGCTGTTGTTTCTAAAATGTACACCATTCCAACTTGTCTGGGATCCTTAGCCGAGGACGAGGTCATGGTACAGTCCCTTGGCATCAGGAAGCCCTGCTGTCAGAGTCTTCCATCACTGCCATGGACACCTGCCATATAGTGTTGCCAGATGACCCCAGCATCAGCTGAACGGTTCTCCAAGTGGCTCAGAAACCCACTGCCACGATATACACTACTTCCACAACGTACCCCCTAATCTGCCTCTGGCCTTTTTTTCTTTTCTGGAATGGATTCACGTTTTCTGAAAAACTATATCCATGGAGACTTAGTTTTTTGTTGTTGTTGTTGTTGTTTTTAATTTTTTTTTTTTTTTTTTTTTGAGTTGGAGTCTCACTCTGTCACCCAGACTGGAGTGCAGTGGCCGCTCCCAGCCACCGCAGCCTTGACCTGCTGGGCTCCAGTGATCCTTCTGCTTCAGCCTTCCAAGTAGCTGGAACTACAGGCGCACGCTACCACACCCAGCTAATTTTTTGGTTTATTGTAGAGATGAGGTCTCACCAAGTTGCCCAAGCGGGTCTCCAACACGCGGGCTCAGACAATTCACTCACCTCAGCCTCCCAAGGCGCGGGATTACAGGCTGAGCCACCAAGCCCGGCTGTTTTTAATAATTTGTTTTTGTTTTTTTTAAGTTGAGATCTCACTAGATCACCCAGGCTAGAGTGCAGTGGCACGATCATGGCTTACCACCGTCTCCTGGACTCAGGCAATCCTTCCAGCTCAGCCTCCTAAGTAACTGGGACTATGAGCATGCACAACCACGTCCAACTAATTTTTTAAATTTTTTGTGGAGGTAAGGTCTTGCTATGTTGCCCAGGGTGGTCTCTAGCTCCTGGGCTCAACAATCATCTTGTCTCAGCCTCCCAAAGAGTTGGGATTACAGGAGTGAGACACTGTGCCCACTCAAAATATGTTTAAATTTATATTTTGCCACTGTATTGCTACACAGACAAATAATATTAGTATTAAGACATTTTTCTCATCCTAAAAGTTATTTTTTATTTTAATTTTTTTAAAAATTAAAACATTTTAGTAGACTCCTATAAACAGTGTGGATCCTGGCTGCTGTGCCTACTGTCCCTAATGGGTGTTGACTCTGTTAAGAAATGCCTATGGCCAGGCTCAGTGGCTCAGCCTGTAATCCCAGAACTTTGGAAGGCCGAGGCAAGAAGATTGCCTGAGCCCACGGGTTCGAGACCAGCCCAGGCAACTTGGCAAGACCTCATCTCTACAATAAATCAAAAATTAGCCGGGCGTGGTAGTGCATGCCTGTAGTTCCAGCTGCTTGGAAAACTGAGGCAGAAGGATCGCCAGAGCCCAGCAGGTCAACCCTGGGGTGGCCGTGAGCGTGCCACTGCACTCTGGCCTAGGCAACAGAGTGAGACTCCAACTCAAAAAATGCCCATTAAGTACCTTTTGGTGGATGAGTGGATGGAAGGGTATCATAAAAAGTTAATTTTAGGCTGAATGCAGTGACTCATACCTGTAAAATTCCAGCACTTTAGGGATCTGAGACGAGAGGACTGCTTGAGCCCAGGAGTTCGAGACCATTCTGGGCAACACAGCAAGACCTCACCTCTACAAAAAATTTTTAAAAAATTAGCCAAGCATGATGATGCACCGCTGTAGTCCAGCTACTTGGGAGGTTGAGGCTGAAGGATTGCCTGAGCCCAGGAGGTCAAGGCTGCGGTGAGCCGTGATCATGCCACTGCTCTCCAGCCTAGGCAACAAAGTGAGGCCACGACTGAAAAAAATAAAAAAAGCTTAGGGTAAGAGCCTGACATGGAGGAGATGGAGGTTTGAGAAAATGCTTAACTGTGTTTCCTTCTACCTGCTCACACTCCCCTGTGTTCCCTGCTCGCAGCCATAATGCCTGGATCTCCAATTTGCTTTGAAGGATGGGAGTATTGATGTGACGTGAAGCTTCATTTCCCACACGAGTCACCACAACACTGTAGTAATAGCGGATTTTAGTTTCCAATTTTAAAGCAAATTTATTTAAGCACACGAATAGAAATATCAAGAATACATTTTGCCCTTTACTTACAAATGTCACTGCAGATGTGATAGCGTTAACCACAAGAAAGACCATTTTAAAAGCTGTTTACAGCTGGGCTCGGTGGCTCAGCCTGTAATCCCGCGCTTTGGAAGGCTGAGGTGAGTGGATTGCCTGAGCTCGTGGGTTCGAGACCCGCCTGGGCAACTTGGTGAGACCTCATCTCTACAGTAAAATAAAAAAATCAGCCGGGCATGGTAGTGCGTGCCTGTAATTCCGGCTCCTCGAGAGGCTGAGGCTGAAGGATCGCTGGAGCCTAGTAGGTCGAGGTTGCGGTGGCCGGGAGCAGCCACTGCACTCTAGTCTGGGAGACAGAGTGAGACTCCAACTCAAAAAGAAAGAAAGAAAAAAAAAAAGCTGTTTACAAACTACCTTCAGAATCTTGGGCTTCATTATCATAATATTTTTCAGCTGTGAATTAATTGAGTCTCCAGTCTTATGAGCCACTGAGTCACAAAAGAAATACATAAGATTGGCAATGGATCCTATAATATTTCACATTTGTTGTTTTCCAAACTTATCAACAAGAGACACTTTATTATACTTTTTGCCAGCATGGTTCTAAGTTATTTTTCCCACCTTCTTCTACAGATCTACAGGTGGTGAGAATCTAACATGAAACTCCGAAAATTTCTTGCTTTTCAAAATACATTTTTAGTTCACTTTAACCTAACACAGAGATACCAAGCAGCACTTTAGTCGTGGAATGTGTGTGTCCTTGAACAAGCATGGAGTGCTACAAAACTAGAGATAGAGAATTGCTCTTAATATTGTTAGAACTAAGTTAACTTGTCAGGTCCAAGTTTTCTTAGAGCAGCAATTAGCAAACTGCAACCTGTGGGCCAGATCTGACCTGTTTTTTACAGACCAGGAGACAAGAATGGTTTTTACTTTTTTTAGTAGTTGGAAAAAAAGACAAAAGATGAATAATATTTAGTGACATGAAAATTATGTGAAATTCAAATTCCAGCATTCATAAATAAAGTTTAATTTGGAACACAATCATGCCAATTTCTTTACAGATTATATATAAGGGGGATCCAAAACGAGCTGGAATTTATTTATAAAAACTTGTGTATTGATTCTTTTTTTTTTGAGTTGGAGTCTCATGCTGGGCTCCAGCGATCCTCCCGCCTCAGACTTCCAAGTAGCTGGAACTACAGGCATGTGCTACCACGCCCACCTAATTTTTTGGTTTATTGTAGAGATGAGAGTTCCCCAAGTTGCCCAGGTGGGTCTCGAACCCGCGGGTTCAGGCAATCCACTCACCTCAGCCTCCCAAAGTGCGGGATTACAGGCTGAGTCACCGAGCCCTGATTCTTACATGTTTAAACTTCAGATACCTTCAAAGTATGCTTTGTTTGATGCAATACACCTACCGAGATGCCTTTCCCACTGCTCAGAACTGAACTCGTCAATGTTGATGATTTTTAGTCCTTCTGCCGCGTGTGTATGTGTGTGTGTGTGTATATGTGTGTTTCCCTTTGAGAACTTTTCATCCAGGGAAACAAAAAAAGTCAAGTGGGACAAGATCAGATGAATAGGGAGGGTGGGGCACAGGGGTCATGCCATTTTTGGTCAAAAACTGCTGAACACTCGGCCACTGTGTGGCAGGTGTGCTCGTAAATCACCCTTCATGAAACAGGCAAACGTGTTGAAAGAATCTTAAAAAAAAAATTCACTTAAGCCAACCTCAGCCTCACACAACAGTACTATCTAGTACACTGATGCTGATGGATTCCTAGAACACTTACCTAGCGGGGGAAGCCTATATTACAAGGAGCCTGCCCTCTAAAAAATAATTCTATTTTTTGGGGGGGTCCCCTCATATAGCTGCTTTCATGCTAAAGGACAAAGTTGAACATTTACAACAGAGATGATACTGTCTACAATGCCTGAATATTTACATCTTTTTTTTTTAAGAAGGATTTATTGAGAAAAAAAGCTCTCACAGTGAGAGAGGACCTGAAGGAGTTGCCCTTTTTTTTTTTTTTTTTTAGTCAGGGTCTCTCTCTGTCACCCAGGGCGGAGAGGAGGGCAGTGGCACAATCACAGCTCACCACAGCCTCAGCCTCATGGTTTCGGGTGATACTACCATCTCAGCCTCCCAAGTAGTTGAGACTATAAGTGTGTGCCACAACCCACTCAGCTAATATTTTTCTTTTTTTGTAGACATGAGGTCTCGCTAAATTGCCCATGCTGGTCTCGAACTCCAGGCTTCAAGTAACCCTTTTCCCTTGGTCTCCCAAAGTGCTGGGATTACAAGCATTAGCCACCATGCTCAGCCCATTATCTGGTTCTTTACAGAAAATATTTTACCTCTGTCTTAGAGTATAATACTTCCTATACAGGATCAGAGCCACTGAGTTTCCTTTAGTAATCCCATTACAGGAACTCGTATCTATGAATAATGTGTGAATCATATTACTTGTTAGCCTCTGTTGATCTTTTGCTCTGTTTTAGGCCCTATGCTAAGTGCTTCTATCCATTATCTCATTTAATCCTCATACCTAGTGAGGTAGACAATGCCAAGATCTCCACTATATAGATGAAAAAAAATGAAGCTCCAGGGAGATGAACTAATTTGCCTAAAATCACTCTCAGCAAATGCCCTAACTGAGACTCAAACCCAAGACCATCCAATGTCAAAGTTTATGGCCTTAACTATGGTGTCAGCATGACTCCCCAGGCCTTTCTTGGCAATATGGATGTTAGCCACTAGGTCTTCCTCTCTAAATAAAGATTGCATAAAACTTACCATCTTTGTTCATTTGTGCTGCTATACTATTGACTAGGTGGCTTTAACAACAAGAAATTTATTTTGCACAGTTTGGGAGGCAGAATTTTCAGAAGTCCAAAATCAAGGTGTTGGCAGATCCAATGTCTGATGAGGGCCTGTTTCCTGGTCTACAGATGCTGTCTTCTCATTGAGTCCTTATGTGGTGGAGACAGATGAAGCAAGCTCTCTCCTGTCTCTACATGGGCACCAATCCCATCACGAGTGCTCCACCCTCATGACCTAATTACCTCTCAAAGGCTCCATTTCCAAATACCATCAAATTAGGGATTTAGGCTTCAACGCCTGCATTTCATAGGGATACAAATATTCAGTGCATTGCACTTAAGTGCCGTGCAAAGTAAGTCTTCCTTTTATTTGTCATAAACGTGCAACTTCTCTAGCTTCACATAGGAGCTCTGTTTCTAGTAAACTTGCTCCTGGTGAGTCTGTCTTTATCTAGCAATAGCTTTCCCTGTTGTGTGTTAGTCCTCTAACATCTCTCTAAGCCTTCTTTGAAAGGAAACGAGGTGTCTCTGCTCTCTGTATATGGAATTCTACCCTACTCTTCTTCAAGCCTGTTATAGTTTAGTTTGGTTTGGTTTGGTTTCTTTAAATGTAGTGAATAGAACAACACATGGCATTCCCAGTTTCAATAGACTGGCAAGACAGTATTTGTTTTCTTTTCCATGTATTTCCATAATGATTCAAAGCATTTCATTGTTGTTTTAATTCATCTTCTTGAGTACAGAGAAGTAAAACAGAGCAATGTTTTCAGCTTACAGTGACTTCCCAATCACATTCCTGGAACCAAGCATCCTATTACACTGCTCTCACTAGTGTTCTCTGAACAGTTTGAATATCATTTTTTCTGCAGAATTCAAACTTGTTCTCACTCTAGAGAGAAAGACACAGCATAAGTTGTCTCGTGGGTGTGTGTGTGTATGTGTGTGTGTGTGTTCTTGCACTGAGCAGGGCTGCCCAGTGAGGCAGGAAAGACCTACATTCCTTTAGAAGAACCAGAACTTTCAAACAACTTCCCCAGAGAACCAGATGCGATCTAATCTCTGAATTAGAAGTCAGCAGACTCTGTTCCCATGACTCATAACTCTAGATACATCTTTTAAAAATCAGGCTTTTTCTTTACAGGGATGAGAGTGTCTATCACCTGAGCAATGTGGATAAAGCAGATTCTCTTAATGGCTCCCATTTCTTCCAAAGGAATAGAAACAATATTTTGACTTAGATATATTTGTATGCCTGTCTTCTTAAATATATTTTTCTCAAACACTTATTTCTGTCAGGTTTACAGGTAAATTTTCATGTAAACCTCAGTGTCATTACCAACTTGTTGTCAGGGGTTGACCTTGACACAGTTCCTGATGATACATGTCTAGGCTCTCTATGGTAATCAGTCTCACAGGTTGTGTGACTTGAGATGATGAGAAAGACCATTCATTTCTGCCCAGCAATTTAACTCTATAATGAAAGATTTTGTTGATGAAGCTCTTTGTGGAAATTCATGGAACTTTTTCAAAGTTTGCGTCAATGTTTTTCATTATTTCTCTTCTCTATGATATTCATGCTTATTCTGTCTAGTCAGCTAGTTCTTTGCATACTAACTTCTCTCAGTCCCTTTTTGGAAAACCTAATAAAAATTTTACCCACTCTCATTTTTTAATTCATTCTGTGTTCTATATTTGGTTTTGGTTTTAGAAAATTAAGGTGAGAAGCAAAGAAATACTTAAGTGATTAAAAAAAAAAAAAGTACCAAGTGTATGTTATCCCCATTGACTGTGCTGGGAAAAATCTTGCCCCAGGCCAAGGTAAGCATCATTCAGTCCTGAGTTATCTCAGGTTCCCAGCACCTTAAGGGAAATAAAGAAGAGTGGGCTGACTCCTTATGCCACCATGGAAAAAATATGAAATATGAATTGTGAAGAATTAATAGTTACTTAGGACATTGCTGAAGGTTGTTCTATTTTTAGTTGTTTGAGAAACCCCATGCTGTTTTTTATAGTAGATATACTAATTTACATTCCCACCAACAGTGTGTACGAGTTCCCTTTTCTCTGCATTCTCACCACATACATTCTTCTTTTGTCTTTTTTTTTTTTTTTTGAGTTAGAGTCTCACTCTGTCACTCATGCTGGAGGGCAGTGGCACCCTCACGGGCACCCCAGCACTGACCTGCTGGATGCTGGCTACCCTTCCACCTCAGCCTTCCAAGACCGGAATTACAGGCACGTGCTACCACACCCAGCTAATTTATTTTATTTTATTTTTTTTATTGTAGAAATGAGATCTCCCCATACTTCCCAGGCTGGTCTCGAATCCCTGGGCTCAGGCAACTCACTTGTTTTGGCCTCCCAAAATGCTGGGATTGCAGGCTGAGCCACCGAGCCTGGCCTTGTCTTTTAATAATAGCCATTCTAACCAGGGTAAGACAGTATCTCATCATGATTTTGATTTGCATCTCTCTGAGGATTAGAGAATTTGAGTAATTTTTCATACACTTGTCCATTTATATGTCTTCTTTTGAAAAATGTCTATTAATGCCTTTTGCCAATGTTTTAATTTGATTGTTTTACTGTTGAGTTGTTTGAATTCTTTCTTTATTCCAGATATTAGTCTTTTCTCAAATGAATAGTTTGCAAATTGTTTTTCCTATTCCACAGGTTGTCTGTTCATTGTTTCCTTTGCTGTGCAGAGAAGCTCTTTAGTTTAGCATAATTCCAGTTGTCTATTTTTGGTTGTTGTTGCCTGCGCTTTCAATGCCTTAGCCATAACGTTTTTGCCTAGACCAATGTCCTGAAATGTTTCCCTTATGCTTCTAGTTGTTTTGTTGTTTCAGGTCTCATGTTTAAATCTTGAATCCATCTCAAGCTGATTTGTGTATATGGTGAAAAACAGAAGTCCAGTTTTCTTCATCTACGTATGAATATCCAATTTTCCCAGCACTGTTTATTCTCCAGTGTATATTCTTGACATTTTTGTGGAAAATCAGTTGATGATAAGCACATAGATATTTTTCTGGGTTTCCTATTCTATTTCATTGATTTATGTGTGTGTTTTTATACTAATCCTATGCTGTTTTGATTACTATAGCCTTGTAATGATGCCCCCAGGTTTGTTCTTGTTGCTTATGATTACTTTGTCTATTCAGGGTCTTTTTTTTTTTTGGTTCCATACAAACTTTGGGACTATTTGTTCTATTAGAGATTGTGCTGATTCTGTAGATTGCTTTTAAGGTGTTAATTATTCCAAACCATGAGCATGGGTGGGGAGCCCAACTCATGAATGTGGGATTGGAAGTCTTTCCATTTGTTTGTACCCTCTTGATTTCTTTCATCAGAATTTTGTAGTTGTTCTTATACAGGTCTTTCATTTACAGGGTTAAATTTATTCCTAGGTATTTTATTATTTTCGGTAGCTATTGTAAATAGGATTCTCTTGACTTTTTTATCAGCAGGTTCAATTTTAGTATATCCAAATGCTACTGATTTTGGTAAGTTGTTTCTGAATCCTGCAAGTCTACTGAATCTATTTATCATATCTAAGAATTTTTTGTTGAGATTTTTAGGTTTTTCTAGATATAAGATCATGTTGTCTGGAAAGGGGAATAATTTCACTTTGTCTTTTCTCATTTGGATGCCTTTTATTTCTTTCTCTCCCCCAATTGCTCGGATCAGGATTTCCAACACTATGTTAAGAGAAAATGATGAAAGCAGGCAACCTTTCTTTTTTCAGTTATTAAAGAAAAGCTTTTCAGTCTTTCCCTATTCAGTATAAAGTTAGCTATGAATTTATCATATATGACATTTATTATGTTGAAGTATCTTCCCTCTATGCCTAGTTTGTTGAGATTTCTTTTATCAGGAAGAGATGTTAAATTTTATCAAGTGCTTTTTCTGCATATGATCATATGGTTTTTGTTCTTCATTCTACTGATGTGATATGTCATGTTTATTGATTTGTGTATGTTGAACCATCTTTGCATCCTTGAGGTAAATCCCCCTGGATCATAGTGTATTATATTTTTGTATATACTTCTGGATTCAGTTTGCTAGTATTTTGCTGAGGATTTTTGTGTTTATGTCGCACAGAGATGCTGGCCTGCAGTTTTCTTTTTTTGTTGTGTCTTTTTCTGGTTAGGGTATCAGGTAAACTGTCCTTGAAGAATGAGTTAGGGGGAATTCCCTCTGTGTCAATATTTTGGAATGGTTTGAAGAGAATTGGTGTTAGTTCTTCTATATAAGTTTGGTAAAATTTGCCAGTGAAACCATTGGTTCTGAACTTTTCTTTGTTGAGAAACTTCTTACTGATTTAATCTTGTTCCTTGTTATTGGTCTGTTCAGGCTTTTTTAAAAAATTATTTCTTTCTGGTTCAATCTTAGGAGGTTGTATGTGTCCAGGAATTTAATCATTTCCTCTCAGCATTTCTGTTTGTTAGGTCATAGTTGTTTATATCTGATGATATTTTGTATTTCTGTGATATCAGTTATAATGTCTTCTTTTTCATTTCCGATTTTATTTATTTGAGTCTGCTCTGTTCTTAATATAGCTAGTGGTTTAATTATTTTGTTTACCTTTTCCAAAGAACAACTTTTTATTTTGTTGCTCCTGTGTATTATTTTTTGGTCTCTATTTCATTTACTTCTGCTGTAACCTTTATTATTTCTTTCCTTCTACTAGTTTTGAGTTTGGTTTGTTCTTGTTTTTCTAGTTCCTTGAGGTGCGTTGTAGGTTGTTTATTTGAAATATCTCTCCTTTTTTCATGTAAGCATTTATTGTTATTAACTTCACTCTTAGCACAGATTTTGCTGTATTTTAAAGGTCTTAGTATGTTGTGTTTCAATTTTCATTTGTTTCAAGAAGTTTTTAAAATTTCTTCCTTAATCTAATGGTCATTTAGGAGCATGTTCTTTAATTTCCATGTATCTATATAGTTTCCAAAGTTACTCTTGTTATTGTCTTCTAGTTTTATTCCATTGTGGTCTGCGAAGATACTTAATATTATTTCGATTTTTTAAAATGTGCTGAGACTTGTTTTGTGTCCTAACATATGGTCTATTCTGGAGACTGCTCTGATGTGCTGATGAGAAGAATGTGTATTCTGCAGCTGTTGGGTGAAATGTTCTGTAAATGTCTATTAAGTCCATTTGGTCTAATGTGCACTTTAAATCTACTGTTTCTTTGTTAATTTTCTTTCTAGATGATCCATCTAAAGTGGGTGTTGAAGTCTTCAACTATTATTGTGTTAGAGTCTATCTCTTCCTTTAGATTTAATATTTTCTTTACATATATGGGTGCTTCCGTGTTGCGTGCATATATTTTTAGATTATATTTTCTTGCTGAGTTGATCCCCTTATCATTATATAATGGTCTTTACCTTGACTTAAAGTCTGTTTTATCAGATACAAGGATAGCTAGCTATACCTACTCATTTTTAGCTTCTGTTTGCATGAAGTATCTTTTTCCATTTCTTTCCTTCCAGTCTGTATGTGTCTTTACAGATGAGATGAGTTTCTTGTACACAGTAGATAGATGGGTCATTTAAATCCATTCAGCTAGTTTATATCTTGTAAGTGGAAAGTTGTTGTTGTTTTTTTTTTAAGTTGAAGTCTCACTCTGTCTCCCAGGCTGGATAGCAATGGCACGCTCCCGGCCACCGCAGCCTCGCCCTGCTGGGCTCCGGCGATTCTTCCACCTCAGCCTTCCAAGTAGCCGGAACTAAAGGTGCGCACTGCCATGCCCGCTCATTTTTGATCTATTGTGGAGACGAGGTCTCACCAAGTTGCCCTGGCAGGTCTCAAACCCGTGGGCTCAAGCAATCCACTCACCTCAGCCTCCCAAGGCGCGGGATTACAGGCTGAGCCACCGAGCCCAGCCAAGTTTAATATATTTAACATTCAAAGTCATTATTGATATGTGAAGACTTATTCTTTTTATTTCATTAATTGCTTTCTGGTTGTTTTGTATATCCTTTGTTTCTTCTTTCTCATTTATTGTTTATCATTGTAGTTTGGTGGCTTTCTGTAATGGCAACATATGTATTCTTTCTCTTCATTTGGGTTTGCTCTATTGGTGGGTTTTACATATTTTTATGTTTTTTGTGATAGATATTGTCCTTTTGCTTCTATGTGTAGGATTCCCCCCTCTCTCTCTTCCCTCCCTTCTTCCCCCCCCACCCCCGTTTTTAAGTGATGGAGGTCTCTCTATGTTGCCCAGGCTGGCCTCAGACTCCTGGGCTCAAAAGATTCTCTTGCTTCAGCTTCCTGAGTAGCTGAGACTACTGACAAGCATGACCAATCCCAGGACTTAAACCTTTCTTGTAGGGGCTCTCTTCTGGTGATGAATTCCCTCAGGTTTTGCTTGTCTGCAAAATATTTTATTTCTCTTTCATTTATAAAGAATAACTTTGCTGGGTGTAGTACCTTTGAGTGGCAGGGGTTTTTTCCTTCAGTGCTATGAATCAGCTCTCTTGGCCTGTAAGGTTTCTGCCGAGAAATCCACTCTGATGGGGAATTCTTTTAAGTGTTGTTTTTAGAATTCTCGCTTTGCCTTTTACATTTGACAGTTGGATTACAGTGTGCTATGGAGAAGACTCTTGAATTTTATGTATTGGGGATCTCTGCATTTCCTGCATCTGGATGTCTAAGCTTCTCGCTAGGCCTGGGAAGTTTTCAGCTATTATTTCATTAAGTAGTTTTTCTACCTCTTTCAACTTTGCCTTCTCCTTCTGGGACGCTGAAAATTCAAATACCTATTTGGTTGCTTTATGATGTTCCATAACTACATAGGCTTTGTTCATATTTTTTATCTTTATTTTGATTTGACTTGGTTATTTCAGAAGACCCTTGTTCAAATTCTGAAAGTCTTTCTTCTAATAGATCTAGTCCATTGTTGAAGCTTTTAGTGCATTTTGTATTTCATTCAATGAATTTTTTAGTTCCAGAATTTCCTGTTTGATTATATATATATCTGTTTGGTAAAATTTTCAACTATATCCTGAGATGTTTTTCTGATTTTTTATATTGTCTTCCTGAGTTCTCTTGTATCTCACTGAGCTTAATATCATTATTTTGAATTCTTTATCTGGAATTTTATAAACTTGTTTTTCATGGGAATGTTGCTGGAGAGTTATTGTGTGACTTTGGAGGTGTCATATTTCCTTGCTTTTTTATGTTCCTTGTGTTTTTGTCTTGATACCTGTGCTTCTGGTATAATAGTTACTTCTTCCAATTTTTTGCTTTTGCTTCCCTAGGGGAGGACTTTTTTTTCCTGAAGATGTATCCATGGTGTTGACTGGGTAGGGTATTTGGCTTTGATTCTGAGTGTGTGCAGTAGTGTAGTCTCCTTATGATTTGGGGGGGGCTGTAAATATTGTCAGTAGTGTTTGTGATTTCATTAGTGGCTTAGGGAACAGTTGTCAGAAGAGGCTGTGATACAGTTTTGCAGGGAACGGAGCTCTCCGGTGGGCCTGTCCTTGGGCCCTAGGGTGGAGTACACTGGTATTCTTGTTAGTGGGTCCAGGCAGACTGATTCTTGGGCCTCCAGGCCACTTGCTTGTATGCTGTCAATGGCAGCATGGGGCAAGCAGATGGGTGGGTGCTTGGGCCCCTATGCAGTTGGCATGAGTGATGGCAATAGCTGAAGGGACAATCCTCTGACTCCCAAGTGGTCTGCACTGATGTTGGCAGTGGCTACTCCAAGCTGGACAAGCCAGTTCTCATGTTCAAAGGTGGCTGTGTAAGTGGCCAGCTGTGGTGCTAGTGGTAGGTTAAGTGACTCCACCCTCAGGCTCCCAGAAAGAGTGCTCAGGTGCTAATGGTTGTGGATGGAACAAGGTAATCATCAGACCTCTGGGCATGTGCCAGGACACTGGGAAGGTGGGTCTGACAGGCCTCAGACCCCTAGTGGTGTATGAAGGTACTAGCTATGGTAGGCAGGGGCAGGGTGATCCCTAGGTTCCTGGCTGAATGCTGGAGTGGGGGTGATAGTGACTGTGCTGTCATCCTGGTCCTGAGCAGCGTGGGTGCGACTTTAGTGACAACAGCCGTAAATAGACAGCTAGAAAGTGCACTTTGGCCCCTGATGGTGGCTATAAGCAAGATAACCTTTCCTCAAAATGCTTTTAAATATGTGGTAAGGTCGCTGCCAATGGCTTGCCCTTTGGCCCTGGTGACAGCAGCCAGCAGCCACACCCTTTCATGTAAGGGATGTCAGTGGGGCTCAGGGGATGTGGAGAAGCAGGAGATGTTGAAGCCCAAGGATGGTGCAGTCTGGTAGGGGATAGCTCTAAAAATAGTGTTGTGCTGCAGCCTCTTAGGACTCAAGGGTTATGCGGGACACAATGTGAGCTCCTTACCTCTCTAGCACAATGCCATCATCACACAGTCTCTAGGTAGCTCCCTATGTTAGGTCAGGGCCCACATGGATCAAGGGACTCTCCCGTGGCTAGGGTTGCAGGAGTTCATGGTGGGAATGTAGACCATTGGGGTCACTCATTTATCATTTCTTTGCATCAGAGGGTTTCTGGAGAGGCTCCCAGACGATCACATCCAAGCAGGCTGCTTCCCTCTCCTTCCTTGCCTTGAGTGTTAACTATCACTTCTTTATTTGATCCCAGTGTTTTCTCATAGGTGATCTATTTGAAGTCTGGTTACCTACTGATATTTTGGCTCTTCTTTGTGTGTGTGTGTGTGGGAGGGGGTATCAGATGCCTTTAGTCAGCCATCTTGAAACCCCTCCTTCTCATATTTAATTTTCAACTTTAATACCAGAAGTTGATTTACAGATAGGGTTCCTCTGATTTTTATTTAGTGAAATCCTTTTTAATATTCGTGTTAATATTGCTAAAGATTCATGTTTATACAGCTTTGCCCCTGAAGGCACACTAATTCAAACTATGCAAAGAGCTAAAATTCAAGTGAGAAACTGCAATTGTGTTGGTTTCTAATGTCATAGGGTGGAGTTTAAAGCTGCTAAAACATCTGGAAATTACGGGAGAAAATTCTAGAAAGGAGGGAAGTGCAAAGGGAAGCTCTAAAATCTGTGTATAAACTCAAAAATTCTTGGCTGATTCCTGAACTGTGCATGTGTGGGAGACACTTCAAGAATTCAAGAAGCCCAGTGGAGGGCAACCCCTTTGGGTCCCCTCCCACTGTGGGAATTTTTCTGTCCTCTCAATAAATCCTGCTTTCTTAAAAAAAAGAAAAGAAAAGAAAAGAAGAAACCCAGTGGAAAGCAACAACTAGAAAACTATAGAGCTAAGCAGATGTTTCAATTGCTGTACAACATAAGGAGGCTAAATTTAAAATTTGAGTCCTGCAGAATTAGAGGGGCTTGGCAAATATCACAAACTTTCTATCAAAATTCCAGAATAGCTATACCTTAGGAAAAATGACTATGTCTCAGGGCTAAGGGTCTTGTCCTAGAAACATGGTCAAAACAGATTTGCCCTCACATTCTCTCATAAAATGTAAAACCAAGTCTGCAGAAGTTCAAGGTGATTAGTCAATAATTACACTTCCCACCTGATAAAATTCAACACTACACAGAAGAATAAAACATAATCCAGCATCTCTGTAACTTGTTAATCACAATGTTGAGCACAGAATTTAAAAGTTACTAGACAGACATTATCAATCTAGATCTTATCAGGGGACAGAAACCACATAGTAAATTGAACAAGGAAAATATAATATAAATAATTACTAAGCCAGGATAGTGGACTAATTATAAAGCTATAAAAAAGAACTGGAACCAGGACTGAGGGTGCATATTCAGGAAGAACAAATGTGGAAGGAGATCCCCTTCCCAAGACTGGGATTCAGATCTCATTGGAGAAAGTGGGATGCAGTGCCATGGATAATGGAGAAATTTACTGAGTTGCTCTTTCCAGAGCTGGTTCACAACACCAGGCAGCAGGGAACAACCTTCTGGTGCGCAGACAAGCTAAGGTTGGCAGATGGGTACACAGAGGGAGTCAGGGTTCTGGAAGTCTGTTTTCTGATAGAGTAGGGCAACCTAGGGTATGTCATGTCCATATCTGGAGGATCTTAGGAAACAATTCTCTTGAGTACAGGCAAACCAAGGCAGAGTCAGGCACCACTGCCAGCGTGGGATCTGAAAAACATTGGTGTCTGCATCAGGAGGATTGGCAGGTATCAATTCTCTGAGGTGTGGGCAAACAGATTCGTAAGAGGCACAAAGGCAACTTGGACACCTCTCCCAGTAATGCCTAGTACATACTATCATCCACATCGTGAAGGCTGCAGCATGGTGGTCACTGGACATGGAATGGGACTGCAAGCACCAAGCAATTGCATGCTCTGGGCACATCTGAGGCAGTACACCACTGGATGTTCTCACATATGCACTTATGGACTCTGCATCAGGGGCAAGTAAAAATAATTCAACATACCATTGCCAGGAGGAGAAGCATCCTTCCTTCTGCAATGTGCCTCCTACTCCTTCTACTAATCGAGCTTAACATCATACTCACTATTTAGAGGAAATGCTTAAGGATTCCAGTCCATTTTTGCAGAGCAGATACTGAAGGGTGCATTTGGAATTAAGAGGCAATGAATTAATAACAGGCACACATACAGATAAACAGAAAACAATGATCTAAAGCTAAGAGAAAAAAGCCATCAATAGAAAGCAACCCTAAGACTAAATGTTGGAATTAGTAGACAAGGACTAGTGGCTACTGTAGATATGTTTGAAGACCTAAAGGAAAAGTTGTCATAATGATGAAGTAAATGGGAAATATTGCAAAGAAATGGACACTGTAAAAAAAGAACCAATGGAAATTCTAGATCTGGAAATAAAACCTAAAAAAATAATATTTAGCAGAATATTGGAAATAGAGAAGAAAAGGTAAATAAATTCAAAGACAGATTAATAGAATCAAATCTGAAGAAGAGAGAGAAGAAAAGATTAAAAGCAATAAAAAGAGCCTCAGTAATCTTGTGACAATATCAAGAAGTCTAACACACGTATAACTAGAGTCTCACAAGAAGAGGAAACAGAATAAGGGATAAAACAAATATATTTAAATAAATAATGGTTAAAAGCATCAATTTAAAGATCCAAGAATTTCAGCAAATTCTAAAGAGATAGATACAAAGGAAATCACAACTAGAAAAATAAAAATTAAATAGATAAAGACTAAAGATAAAAAGAAAAATCTTACACCATCTATTGAAAACAAAAGCATATTCCACACAGAGAAAAACAACACAGGTACAACTTACTTCTCATCAGGAAAAAAAAAAAAGATAGAAACCTGAAGACAATGAAATGACATCTTTAAAATACTAAAGGAAAATAAAACCATCAACCGTCAATACAGACATTTTCTTTTCTTTTCTTTTCTTTTTTTTTTTTTTTAGTTGAAGTCTCACTCTGTCGCCCACACTGGAGTGCGGTGGCTCCCAGCCACCGCAGCCTCGACCTGCTGGGCCCAGCGATCCTTCCACCTCAGCCTTCCAAATAGCTGGAACTCCAGGTGCGCGCTACCACGCCCGGCTGATTTTTTGATTTATTGTAGAGATGAGGTCTCACCAAGTTGCCCAGGCGGGTCTCGAACCCGCGGGGAACCCACGGACTCAGGCAATCCACTCACCTCAGCCTCCCAAAGCGTGGGATTGCAGGCTGAGCCACCGAGCCCGGCTATTACAGACATTTTCAAATAAATGAAAGCTAAAAGAATTTATCGCTAACAGATTTGTACTACAAGAAATATTTAAAAATTTCTTCTGGTTGAAGGAAAGCAATACCAAACAGAAGTTTTAACCCATAGAAAAGAAGTATGAACACTAGAAACAGCAAATATTTGGATATATATAACAGACTACTTTTTCTTCTCTTAATTTATTTGAAGGACAGCTGATTAAGACAAAATGTGTCACCTTGTATTAAGAAATTTATAATCTACATGAATATAAAATACATGACAATAATGGCACACAGAGCGGATGGCATACGTAGAATTATAATAAGTCTTCACTTAATGTCAGCAGGTTCTCAGGAAACGGGACTTTAAGTGAAACAACATATAAGGCAACCAATTTTACCATGGTTATGCAAACCAAATTTAAGTTCTTACAGAATATTTCTGTCACAAAAGCATCACCAAACTTCTAAATAATGACGCCAAATACTTATACTATTAAACACTGGAATAAATGGAAGCTAAATACATTTTAGAAAGATTAATAAAAACAAGTAGGATAATTATTTACACCATTTTTCGTGAATGAGTGATTGATAGTGGTCTGAGGGGTGGTGGGTTAAACCCAGGAGTAAATGTTTGCAGAGTGAAAATTTTAAGGAGCACCTCCTCCACCACACATTTCAAAAACAATCACAAATATGGCAGCTTGCTGAGCGTTTCTGTACCATGTCATCTAGTGTTGGGCATTTGTAAGATTATTGTGTACTTAAAGAATTTTTATTTTATAATAATGTGTCTTCATTCATTCATTTATTTTCCATCCTGCTTACTCCAGTTCAGTGTCATGGCTGGCTGGAGCCTATCCTGGCAACTCTGGGCACAAAGCAGGAACCAGCCCAGGACAGGACGCCATCCCATCACAGGACACACTCACACTCACTAGTCACTCAGACCGGAACCACACATGCCAATTAACCTGGCGTGCTTATTTTGGGGACATGGGAGAGAAGCAGAGTATCGAGAGAAAACTACACAGGAAGATTGTGCAAACTCCACACAGACAATGACCCTGGCGAGGACCCATTTTTTCTCTCATCAATGTTATAATGAAATGATTCTAATGAAACAATGTTATTCAAGGACCTGCCATACACTGTTGCAAGTTCTTGTATTTTGAATGAAGTGGTACAATATTAACTTTAAGTGGAAGCTGATGAGAGTTAAGGTGCAGATTGTAATCCTTAAAGCAACCAGTAAAAAAATACAAAGATATACCTAAAAATGGAGAAATTGAAATGGAATATTCAAATACATTTAACTAACTCAAAATGCAGAAAAGAAAGAAGAGAGGCTAGGACAAACTGAAAATAAAGATCAAAATGCAGACCTAAATCCAGCAGCATTAATACTTATTATTAGGCTGAGTACAGTGACTCACGCCTGTAATCCCAGCCCTTTGGGGGGGCCGAGGCAGGAGAATTGCTTGAGCACAGGAGTTGGAGATCAGCCTAGACAACATAGCAAGACCTTGCCTCTACAAAAGTAGAAAAATAAGCTAGATGTGGTGGTGTGTGCCTGTAGTCCCAGCTACTTGGGAGGCTGAAGTGGAAGAATCACTTGGGCCACTTCAGCCTATGATGAGCCATGATTGTGCCGCTGCACTCCAGCCTGGGTGCCAGCCTGAGTGCCAGAGTGAGACCTCAACTCAACACACATATGTGTGTGTATATATGTGTGTGTGTGTGTGTGTGTGTGTGTGTGTGTGTGTGTGTGTGTGTGTGTATGAAATGTAGAATTATACACTTCAATTAAGAGGCATAGAATATTAAGCTGCAGTTTTAAAAAGCAAGACCCAACACTATGTCCTCTATAAGAGATAGGTTAACATCCAATTTATCACTGAATAGACGTTTCCTAAATTGTACATAATGAAATTGGAAATATTCCTGGTTTCACTATATTTAAGACATTTGGTTCAGTTAAATTGTTACAATTTCCTCTAAGAGTCACAACCCACTGAACAGATGGAACTTGGGATTTTATAGGACAATTTTGTTTCTCTGCTGCCAATCAAATATTTGTTCACTTCTCTTCCTGCTCCCTCTATAATTATATGCATTAATATGTAATAGTTAAACTTCAGACATGGACTAATGTCTCAAACCACTTTTAAAGCATATAAAATCATGGTTTCAAGTTCTAATAGTCGTTAACGAAGACAGGAATCACTAGTGAAGTGCAACAATCACTGGACTGAAAATCACTTCCTACCTACAGTGGTACTTCCTGCAAAGGAGAGGCCATGTGGAATGGTTACAAGACAAGGACACAGGGAGTCCAACAAACCTTGCTTTGACCCCTGACTCCTCCTTTTACTGGCTGTGAGACCTGAACATTTCACAGGATAGCTAACTTGGCATCTTATCTGCTCCTCCTCTGTTGAGGAGGATGGCCAGGTGTCAGGCGGCCTAGGTTCGAATCAAACCATCTCCTTCTAATTAAATAACTTTGGGTACGTGACTTACTTTCCCTGTTTTAGCTTTCTCGTCCATAAGCCGAGTGTAATAACACCAAACTTATATTATGATTTATGTGGATTGAGTAAATATCTGTAGAGTTCTCAGAACAGTGCCTGGCACATAGAAAGCATTTATATAACTGTTTACTGAATAAAATAATACTTCATTGAATTCTTATAACAATTAAGGCCAGGCACGGTGGCATATGTCTGTATTCCCAGCACTTTGGAAAGCTGAGGTGAGATGATTGCTTGAGCCCAGGAGTTCGAGACCAACCTAGGCAACATAGTGAGATCTAGTTTCTATAAAAAATAAAAAAATTAGCCAGGTTTGGTGGCACGTTCCTGTAGTCCCAGCTACTTGGGATGTTGAGGCAGAAGGATCACCTGAGCCCAGGAGGTAGAGGCTATAGTGAACTATGATAGTGCCACTGTACTCCAGCCTAGGTGACAGAGTGAGGCCCTGACTCAAAAAAGAAATTAATTAAGATAATTTAAGTAAATCACTAACATAATGTCTGACAAATAGGAAGTAATCAGCGGTAGTTACCATTACCATTACTGGAGGGGCTGTGGATAGTTATTGCTAAACATTAGCAATTGACGTACTAGTATACTTTCAATCATCAACTGGGGAGAAATCTGCAAATTAATAATGACAGTTGGTGGTCTTCATGCATTTTTTTTCTCCTTAAAGTCTATATAAGTAAGTATAAAAGTGATGGTAAGAGAAAACATGTCCACAAAGAGACCTCCTAAGAAGTTATTTTGTTGTTGTTTTTTTTTTTTTTTTTTTTTGAGTTGGAGTCTCACTCTGTCGCCCAGACTGGAGTGCAGTGGCTGCTCCCGGCCACCGCAGCCTCGCCTGCTGGGCTCCGGTGATCCTTCCGCCTCAGCCTTCCAAGTAGCCGGAATTACAGGCATGCGCTACCATGCCCAGCTGATTTTTTGATTTATTGTAGAGATGAGGTCTCGCTGCCCAGGCGGGTCTCGAACCCGCGGGCTCAGGCAATCCACTCACCTCAGCCTCCCAAAGGCACGGGATTACAGGCTGAGCCACCGAGCTGGCTTTGTTGTTTTTTTAAAGTGAGGAGGTAATGCTAATAGATACAAAGTTGTAACTGTCAAAACTATTCAAAGCGGTTGAAAATACTATGAAGAACTAAAGCTTTACCTTTAGAGGAGGCATAATTAATGAAGGAAGAAGTCAAGCTTTCAAAGTCTTTGGTCTGCAGACACAGCGACAGCATCCCCTGGGAATTTGTTAGCCATGCAGAATCCAGGCTGGGCGTGGCGGCTCACGCCTGTAATCCCAGCATTTAGGGAGGCTGAGGGAGAAGGATTGCTTGAGGCCAGGAGTTCGCACCTGTAATCCCAGCTATTTGGGAGACTGAGGAGAAAGGTCACTTGAGCCTGGGAGGATGAGGCTGCGATGAGCCATGACTGCAACTGCAATCCACCTGGTAACATAGTGAGATCCCCTACGAGAGACAGAGAGAAGAAGGAGGAGGAGGAGGAGGAGGAAGAGGAGGAGGAGAAATAATAATAATCTTGGACCCTATCAGAATCAGAATTAACAAGATCCCCAGGTAGTTCTTATGCAAATTAAAATTTGAGAAGCATTGTTGTAGACTATTTTCACTCTCCATGTCTTTCCTGTAGTTTATGTTGAATGTACCGTATTATAATATTGAGATGTATTACTAGGTCTTTTTTAGAGTGACACGTGTTTCTCTGAAGGTGTGACTAAAATTTGGCTGCATGCATGATTTTATTATATCCCAGGGCCAAATTTTTCTAATCAAAAATCACTTTTATAATGCAAATTTTATAGTGCAAATTAGTGAGAGGAGTCACAAGCCGGTTTTATAGCAAATGTCACTGGCATTTCTCAGATTTGTTACATGAGGGTTCCATGTTTTTTTAAAAAATCATTGCTGAATCACTAGAGTTCAGAATTTCACCACTTTCTACTGTTCACTCTTGCTTAGCCTGAAGATGAAAAATGAAAACAGGTCTCTGGTTCATGCTTCTTCTGTTATAATGAAGCCACAACTCACTGACTTTTAAAATAGAATGTTTGAAGACCAAATATTTTATTTGGATGTATCTGAAGAGCTAAAATATTTCTATTGAAACTTTCTGTGAGAAAACATTTTAGACATGAAACATCTGCTTTTGGTCATTTCAGTTAAAGAGTAATATTTTCACAGGGTGGGGAGGCCCATGGTAATGTTGTGTTGTTCTAAGTACAGTATTTCCATGATGTAATATTCCTGAAGGATCGGGTAGAAGTCTTCACCCCATTAACACGGCTCCCATGGCTTTGGGAATATGCATATCTGCAATATATTAAACTTATGTTAAATTTACTTTCCTGCTTCCTCTTTTTCTTTCATTCTGGGGAAAGAGGGTGAGAAGAGTGTGGGTGAGGACTGGACACAGCGATGAAAACACGCTGGAGGCTCAAGATCAAGGGTAACGTGCCTGGGAAGTCAAGGGAGATAGGCGTATCAGACTTGGGATAAGTCTGATAGGAGGATCAGTCTCAGGAGGGGGCAGTACCACCAGCGGCCCTTTCAAAGCATCCTCTAAAATGACTAAGGCACCTGCCATCTTAGTCATTTTTAAGTGTACAGTTTGGTGGAATGAAGTCCATTCACATCTACCAATACCACCATCCACACACCTAATTCTTTTTATCTTCTTTTTTTTTTTTGAGTTGGAGTCTCACTCTGTCGCCCAGACTGGAGTGCAGTGGCCGCTCCCGGCCACCGCAGCCTCCACCTGCTGGGCTCCGGCGATCCTTCCGCCTCAGCCTTCCAAAGTAGCTGGAATTACAGGCATGCGCTACCACACCCGGCTGATTTTTTTGATTTATTGTAGAGATGAGGTCTCGCTGCCCAGGCGGGTCTCGAACCCGCGGGCTCAGGCAATCCACTCACCTCGGCCTCCCAAAGGCATGGGATTACAGACTGAGCCACCGAGCCCGACCTCTTTTTATCTTCTTAAACTGAAACTCTGTACCCATTAAATAATAACTCCTCATTTTTCCCTCCCTCCAACCCTGGGTATCAACCTTCTACTTATTATCTCTATAATTTTGACCAATCTAAGTACCTCATGTAAGTAGAATCATACCGTATCTATTTCTTTGGCTGGCTTCTTTCACTTAGCATAATGTCCTCAAGGTTTATCCATGTTTTAGCTTGTGTCAGAATTTTCTTCCTTTTTAAGGCTCAATAGCATCCCGTCATATATACACACCACAGCTTGTTTATCCATTCATCTCTCATGGATAATTGGGTAGCTTCAACCCTTTGGCTATCGCGAATAATGCTACTGTGAACATGGGTGTACAAGATCTGCCTGATATTTCGTTTTCAATTCTTTTGGGTATATAACCAGAAGTGGAATTTCTGGATCATATGATCATTCTATTTTTGATTTTTTTTTTTTTTTTTTGAGGAACCGCCATACTATTTTCCATAGTGGTTGTTTCATTCTACATTTCCACTAACAGTGCACGAAAGTTCCTTTCTATATCCTCACCAACACTTGTTATTTTCTGGGTTTTTTTTTCCGCTAATAGCCATCCTAATGGGTTTAAGATGGTTCACTGTGATTTTAATGTGCTTTTTACCGGTAACTAATGCAGTTGAGCATCTTCTGTGTTTACTGGTTCTTGTCATCTCGTTTTGGAAATTGCCTAGTCAAGCCTTTGTCCGCTTTTCTTACAAGATGCCACTCTTTTTCTATTGACCTGCAGTTTATTTACATATTCTGAATGAGTACTTTATCAGATGTATGTTTTGCAAATATCTTTTCTTATTCTTTGGGCTGCTTTTTGTAATAGGAAGGGGGGTCTGCAGTTTATGCTCTCTCCATGATTTTGAAAATCAAACTGCAGTTCTGCCTATTGCTTTAAGTAAGACAGCAGTTGGATCGTTTTTATGAAACACGCTTAGCCAGGCTCGGTGGCTCAGCCTGTAATCCCGCACCTTTGGGAGGCTGAGGTGAGTGGATTGCCTGAGCCCACGGGTTTGAGACCCGCCTGGGCAGCGAGACCTCATCTCTACAATAAATTAAAAAAAAAAAAATCAGCCGGGTGTGGAAGCGCGCGCCTGTGATTCCAGCTACTCGGAAGGCTGAGGCGGAAGGATCGCCGGAGGCCAGCAGGTGGAAGCGGCCACTGCACTCCAGTCTGGGTGACAAAGTGAGACTCCAACTCAAAAAAAAAAAGAAACACGCTTTTACACTTTTTTTTATAACTACAATCTCCATTAATTTGCCCCCATCTCTGCCTTCCATGGTCTTACCATCTGGATTTGTGATCTAATGATAATACAATTGGATTACATGTTGGTTTGTCTTCTACATATTCTACAGCCAGACCACATTGCTTAAGTACTTAGTATGTACTACTTCCCTGTCTGGCTTCAATTAGAGAGCAAGAATTTTTTTTTTTAATATATTGTCCTTAGAACACATCGAGTACAGCTGTAGCAAGAGCTCAATACTGGGTTCATGATTTGAAAAATGATAAAGGTATAAGGAATATCTACTAGCTATTAAAATAATTGATAGCAAACAAATTGCTCAAATTAATTACATTTTGTCAAAGAAGTCTTGAAATCAGAGCTACAGAAGTCAACAAATGAGTCTAATTTCCACAACATAAAGGAATTGTATAGAGAGTGTTTCACTTTCACCTCCCAGACATGATCTGGAATTCCAGTTATTAACACACCTTCATTATCTACTTAGTCTTGTTTAATTATTCACCTCTAAAAATACTCACCTTTTTTTTTTTTTTTTGACAGAGGTTCCACTCTGTCACCCAGGTTGGAGTGCAGTGGCACAAACACCACTTACCACAGCCTGAACCTTCTCCCGAGCTAAGGGAATCCTTTCACCTCAGCCTCCTGAGTAGGTGGGACTATAGTACAAGCACACACTACCATGCCCAACTAATTATTTGTAGAGATGAGGTCTCTACGTCACCTAGGCTGGTCTCAAAATCCTGGGCTCAGGCGATCCTCCCAACTTGGCCTCCCAAAGTGCTGGGATCACAGGCATGAGCCACCACACCCAGCCCCAAAATACTTACTTTTGCTATTGAGTTGCTAAAATTATCCCACCCTCTTTTTTTATGCTTTTGTTCTACTGTTGGTCTCTTTGATCAATGTACATTTATTCACATCTTGAGTCTGGATTAGCCTGAAATGGTAAAGGAGTATAAGGCACTAATATGGTCTTTGAGAGTCTTGTTTTATGCATAATTAGTTACCTAATATGTGTTTCTCAATAATAAGGATGGGGATGCTACAGGTGGTGGTGGTGATATTGATGTTCTTCAAATAGCAAATGATTTATCTAAACATCTATATTTTAACATTCACTTTTAAATGCAATACATTCATTGCTCAATTTTTACTTTTAGTTCTCTATCAGTATGTTTGTGAATCCAGAAAGAATTTTCCCTGGAAGTGGTATCTGAGCTTCACTGGACAAAAATAAAACATTTTTAAAACTACTTTCTAATACCCTTGGGGGGGAAACAGCTACTTTATTAAATTTCATTGCTTGTCTTCTGAGACTGACATGAAGAAAAATTAGATGTGTTATCTCTTTGGGGGGGTGTTCAGATGGAGTGCGTGCATTTCTCTCCCATATCAGATAACAAGATGACCAGTGTTTTTACAGGCTCTGTGCCCTTCCCCTTGGAATTCTACATCAAACATCTCTCAAATTCAAGTGTAACTTTCTTGGAATGAAATGTTCCATATGTGACTCCAGAATCCTCTTCCTGCATCAAGTCAGAGAAAATGAGTTGAAACTCCTAAGGAATTCTCTATCAGCTAATATGATATTTAGGAAGGAACAAGAAATCCTTGAGGCCACTAAGGCACTATTTCATGCATTATTGCAAGAAAACCAATAGAGAATTTTCTGAGATGACCAATTCAGTCACTATTACAATAGGGATGCGATAAAAATAAAGCTTTTCCTCAGGGGCTTAACTCATTATGGAAAAGCAACAATGGAAAAATCAGAACACTTAAGGACCTGAGGTGGGGTGGAAAAATGAATGTTCTGGTTAGGCTAAGGTTTGGGTGCACTTCACATAGGCTGATTATAGTAGCTTAACCAAGTTAGGAGTTTATGTAGCCAATGTAACAAGAGTCTGGGTTATGCAATGTACACATAGCGAAGCCACTTGAGAAAACAGACCCTTTCTCTCACCCACCCACTCCCACCCCTGCTCCACAATCCTTACTTGGCAATTACTAATGGCTGCTCTTTCTTGGCACCACCTCACAGTGTGGACAAGAGAAAGGACAGGTTAAAGGCAGAAAGCTTATGCTAGCTGAGCTGTCCTTTATATATACAGATAAAGATATTTGGGAAAAATAGCTTTTCATGAAGTAACTTCTCTTCCAGTTCCTGGTCAACAGACCAGATGCCCACGCTAGCTGGAAGGACATTGATGGAGGTGTTTTAAATCAGATTTTGTTATTACCCCAAACAAATTTATGATTCTGTTAGTAAGGAAGAAGAGTACATACTACGTAGACAAGCCAGCACTGTTTATCACATTTGATTAATTGAACTAAGTGCTATACTTCACATTTTATTTTATTTATTTATTTAGAAAGCAGGATTTATTGAGAGAACAGAAAAGCTCCCACAGTGGGAAGGGACCCAAGGGGGTTGCCCTATACTTCACATTTTAAATCTTGCTTGAGCTCTGAGTTCCTCGAGCAACTCTCCAGCTTTAAAAAAAATCTTGCTGGTAGACATTCTTTAAAAATGTATTCAGAAGCCGGGCTCGGTGGCTCAGCCTGTAATCCCACGCCTTTGGGAGGCTGAGGTGAGTGGATTGCCTGAGCCCGCGGGTTCGAGACCCGCCTTGGCAGCGAGATCTCATCTCTACAATAAATCAAAAAATCAGCCGGGCGTGGTAGCACACGCCTGTAATTCCGGCTATTCGGAAGGCTGAGGTGGAAGGATCGCCGGAGCCCAGCAAGTCGAGGCTGCGGTGACCGGGAGCGGCCACTGCACTCCAGTCTGGGCGACAGAGTGAGACTCCAACTCAAAAAAAAAAAAAAAAAAAAAATCTTGCTGGTAGACATTCTTTAAAAATGTATTCAGAAGCCGGGCTCGGTGGCTCAGCCTGTAATCCTGTGCCTTTGGGAGGCTGAGGTGAGTGGATTGCCTGAGCCTGTGGGTTTGAGACCCGCCTGGGTAGGCGAGACTTCATCTCTACAATAAATAAATAAATAAAAAATTAGCCAGGCGTGGCAGTGCGCGCCTGTAATTCCAGCTACTCGGAAGGCTGAGGCGGAAAGATCACCGGAGCCCAGCAGGTCGAGGCTGCGGTGGCCAGGAGCGGCCACTGCACTCCAGTCTGGGTGACAGAGTGAGACTCCAACTCAAACAAACAAATAAACAAAAAATGTATTCAGGTCGGCATGATGGCTCACGCCTATAATCCCAGCACTTTGGGAGGCCGAGATGAGAGGATTGCCTGAGTCCATGGGTTCGAGAGCAGCCTGGACAACTTGGCAGGACCTCATCTCTACAATAACTCAAAAAATTAGCCGGGTGTGGTGATACATGCCCGTAATTTCAGCTACTTGGAAGGTTGAGGTGGAAGGATCACCTGAGCCCAGCAGGTCGAGGCTGCGGCGGCCGTGAGCATGCCACTGCACTCCAGCCAGGGTGACAGAGTGAGACTCAGACTCAAAAATATGTATTCATCCATTTTGAAGATTTTGTAATTTCACCACTGTCCACATCATACCTAAGTTTTCCTTTCATGATAGTTTCTCAACTTACCTGATAGCTCAGTAAGAAAGGATAACTTATGATACATATATCTACCCGATGGACTACTGCAAAGTCATAAACAATGAAAAGCATATAGTAAAAGGTTTGCACAAGCATTTCACTAAGTATCAAAATGAATAACGTGACAAAGATGTTCACCTATGTCACTGAAAATATGCACATTAAGACCATAATAAGATACCATTAAAAGCCATTATTCACCTAGAAAAATATGTAAAATTAAAAAGAGGTACAATACCAAGTATTGGTGAGAATGTGGAACAACTGAAACTCTCATACAGAAATTAGAAAAACCTTCAAAATTCTCTTTTTCCATCAAATAAAGAAAAACAAATCTTGAGCAAAAAGTAGAACAGGGGTCTGTAAGAAAGCAGAAAAGATGGGGGTGGTCTGAATGCAAATGTCAAGGCAGCTCTGTATGAAGAGCTGGATCAGATACTCCTGCATTGAGAGGACACCACAGAAAGGGTTAAAGTACCCCAGGCTGCTAGCACCCCTGGGCATAGAGCAGAAGCAGATACAAATTTCCTGGAAGGAAAATGTTCTCAATTTAGGTTATTAGAATTACCATACATTAACATCAAGGAAATATGAACTCACAATCTACAATCACCAAGTATACCAGAAGACAAGCCACTTTGAATGAGACAGTTAAAAAACAACACACAGCTTATTTATTGACTTGATACATAAGTTTACAGTGTTTTTCGCTTGCCCATGGAATGGAAATGTTGCATGATGGTTGACTGGTCACAGTTCATCACATTTGCCAATTCTCAGGTTGACTGATATGAATCATCATGAATTAAAGCATTTAAGCGGTCTTTATCAAAGCCCAATGGCCTTCCTGAACGTGGAGAATCAGTCAGGTCAAAGTGGCCCTCTCTGAAATGACAAGATGATTTTCTTGCCGTGTTTTCCCTAATGGCATGCTCCCTGAACACGGGACAAATGTTCTGAGCTGCCTCCACTGCCTTTACTGCTCTGTTAAACTCAAACAGAAGAATATGTCGGACGTGTTCTTCTTTTCCACTTGACACTCCATCTTTAACCCACAAATAGCACTAACTTTCTTCAAATCTGTAAAAGTTCAAGGTGTATTTACAAGCACAACACTGTCACTCCAAATGATAAACAAACTCCCAACACTGCAGTGTTGCCATGCCAAAAACAAATGTTACGAACTTATACACACACACACACACACACACACACACACACACACACACACACACATATAAACAAACATCTGTGTAAAACAATCTGGAGAGGAGTGATCATATTTAAAGTGTACTAAGTTCCTTGCTAGAGGAGGGCTTAACATATTTAATTTAAAGTCTTGTTGTGCTAACTATGTCAGGTAAAATTTTAAGGGTAACACTAAAAGAATAGAAATCGGTAGTATACATTCCAAATGAATGAAAAAATATGGTAGAGTAAAACACATACCCCACATATTTTTAAAGGCAAGGAAGAAGAAAAAAGTAGCATTAAAAAAATGGGACTGGACCCCCTTGGGTCCCCTCCTGCTGTGGGAGCTTTTCTGTCCTCTCAACAAATCCTGCTTTAAAAAAAAAAAATGGGACTAATACAATTTTTTTAAAACAAGTTCAAATATGCATGAATAATTACAATGACTATAAATGGAATCAACTTGCCAATTAAAGGTCATATTGCCATATTGGATAAAAATCCCAAATCCAGCTATGTGACGTTTATAAGAGACACTTCTATAATTTAAGGACAGAGAAAGGTTGAAAGAGAGGTGGGGGAGAGAAAAGGTTTATCAGGTAAGTTTCAATAAAAGAAAGCTGTGATGTTACCTTAATCAACATTAAGACAAATAACATTACTGGTGATAAACAGAGCAACTACTTAATAAGAAAGGTTAAATTCAATAGAAGGAAAACATAATAATTTAAGCTTCCAATTTTCCTAATTAAATAGCCTCAAAGTAGAAAAAACTAAAATTCACAGAATTTCAGAGTAAAGTGGCCAAATGCAGATTATAGGTACTCCTTATTCTTTACTATAAAAACCAGTAAAGATTTCTTGATTGATGTGATATTACTTTCATAATTAATACACATTTTTTCAAAAATGAAGTATGGAGTGAAATTTTTAGATAATTGAGGGTTTAGTTAACTACAGTTTTACTGTATTTTTGGTAATTATAGTCCAGAGTTTCAGTTCCTACCTCAATGTTTATCAGGTTGAGTACATTTTAAAATAACTTCTTGTGTTTTGCCAAGATGTTAAATAATTTATTCATAGACTTAAATGGCTCAGGCACCGCTTGACTTATACATTCAAGAATGTGGTTTACCACACAGTTTGTTTTACTCACTAAGAATAAAAAAGTTTTGGAAGGAATGTATAATAATGCACTCCAAACTTAAATATGCTACTCATTGTTAACAGCTACATCATTCTGAATATTTGTATCAACAACAGAGCCACAACTTCTCGAGACTTCTGTCCAGACATTGCTATTATTACTCTAGGGGTAAGTTATCTTGAAAAAAGTAGAGAAAGACTACATAAATTGGTAATTCTTCTTTTTCTCATATTGATACTCTTTTGGACTTTTTTCTGTATTGCACTAGTATTTTTGAAAGTTGGTATTCTATCTCTATTTATACTTTTTGAAACGTGTGATAAGCAATGGTTAGAAACAGGAAAAAAAATCATTGTATACAAATGGAAAACAAAGTAGTATGCAATGAAGCTGTCTCTAAAGAAAACTAGCACAGGCTACTTTATCATAGTATTGAAAAGAGACAGTAAATGGCTCTTTTGGGGACTAAAACCTAAAAGTCTAAACTGTAAAATACAGTTCGTCAATTACAGAGAATATAATCGATTACACAGAATATGGTTTTCATAGTTATTTAAATTTTACTGTATGCAATTTTGGAAAAAATATTAACACTACGCTGGAGAAGTAAAACAGTAATTTTAAATGTATTATTATGTTTTGAAAGATGCACAGGAAAAATGACAGGAATCCTAGATTCTTCCATTTTACCCAATAGATATGTTTTATGAGATCTGAATTCCAAAATATTCAGTTGGTCAAATCCTTTCACTTTTAAAGCTAACAATAAGAGTAAGAATAAGATGCAGTTATTAGCTCTGCTATAACAATAAAAGACGACATTAAATCTCAAAACCTTCGAGTAGATTAAGAAATAAAAATTCAATATACTTCTTTAAGTTTTACTATCACTTTATTTTTCTTTTCTATCACTGTTTAATGTTTGAATTTATTGAACTATTCATGCAACGAAGCGCACAATCACAAATGTACACCTTGACGAATCGTCACATAGTGAGCAGATCTGTGTTACCAAGTAAACTATAACGGTCATTAGCTTTTAAGGGGACACAATTCTAAAATTGAAGGATTAAAACCATCACCGCCACCATAAAAAGGTAGATCAGTAAACAAGAACGGTTACGTGTAACCAAATCAGGTGGGAGTCACCTTCTGAACAAGAGAAAAGATACAGTCTCAATCTGACAGGTTCCTACTTAGGGATTCTTTTTCTTTACCACCAACCCCCCCCCCACCTCCCGCAGTAGTTGACCATTTCAAAGAAAACAGCAAAAATTCTAAAACTTCAGAACCAATTAGATCTTTTTAAAGCAACATTCTTGTCCTTTCCAGAGCGACATTCCTTCATTCTCCTACAAGTCGTGACCTTACACGATAACTTTAAAGGCGAAGATCAACTCTTCAACGTTTGGGCGCTTTCTTCTCTCCCTTCATTGGCAGATGGTTTTCGCTAACTTAAAACAGAAGTCACTGTTGGGGGACCTCTAATTCCAAGCCTATTCTAGCGCCCAGGGGTTACCAGACGACACGAGCAGGCTCTCTGGGACTCTCCCACCGTTTACCTTGTAACACAAGTCTCTCCCAGATCTGGATCTCGATCTTTTTTTTTTTTTACTTTATTTTATTTACCCTGGAGAACAGAAATGGTACGATGTTCAGATAATTGAACGCTTTCCTAGTATTCTATTCTTTGCACGTTCAGCGATTTCTTCGACCCACCAGCAACTTTCCCAGTAACCCACAAAGGGTTAACACAGGTCGCAATTTGTTTTGTTCGGAATTTACGAGCAATGCAGCCACACACGTGATTGCAACATCGAGGGGCTCTCGCAGGCAAAGAATCCACAGAAGGCGAGGCCCTGGTATCCAAACCAGGCGACAGTGAAGGACCGGCGCAGCTCAGCACCGTTCCTGGGCGCCTCGGACGCCTGCTCTGATTTCAGGTGGCCAGGGCGCAGGCGCTGGGTGCCTTGATGGCCCGGTGGCAGGAGGGGTCCAGGGAAGAGGGTCCCCCTGGACGCTCCTGAGATCGGCGTGGACGACCCCGCCACCAGCGCCCCCACCACAAAGACGAGCAAGCGCTCCGCATCCCGTCACCAGGGCAACTCTGCAATCCGACACCGAGGCTCGAGGCTCGAGACTCTGCATCCCCGGCCGCCGGGCGCAGGCGAGGAGCGCATCGCGGCTGGGCCGCGGGGACTCCGAGGCGTCCCCGCCGCCGCCGTTCCGGGGGTGCCCAGTGCTGCACGGGAGACGCCCTCTCCACCGCCTCGGGTCGCAGGTCGGGCCCCCCCGGCAGCCCTGCCGCCCCGCCGCCCCGCCGCCCCGGCCGGCGCCGCCCGCACGTGGCGGCCGTGATTGTCCCGGGGCGGTATCCCTCCGCGCCCCCGCCTCAGTCTCCCCCCGCCCTGCCCGGGACCCTCCGAGTCCGGGCGCCGCGGAAGGATCGCACGCACGCGCGCGCGCACGCCCCGCCGGGCCCGCGGAGAACGGAGGGCGCCGCGGTGAGCCGCCGCCGCCACAGCCGCTCCGCGCCTCCCGCCGCTGGTTAGTCGGCCCCGCGGCTGCGGGCGGGCGGCCGGTCCGGGCGCGCTCCGCGGCGCGTTCCTCGCCGCCGTACCCGCGTCCGCCCTCCGCAGCTCCTCGGGGAGGGGGGCGGTCGGTGCCTGCGCAGAGCCGCCTCCTCCCCGCCCCCGCCCCGCCTCCCCCCGCGCCGCCGCCGCCCGCTCCCGCTGCCGCCGCCGCCGCGCCTGCTGCTCCTCGCCGTCCCCGCTGCAGTGCGAAGGGCTCGAAGATGGCCGGTTGGCAGAGCTACGTGGATAACCTGATGTGCGATGGCTGCTGCCAGGAGGCCGCCATTGTCGGCTACTGCGACGCCAAATACGTCTGGGCAGCCACGGCCGGGGGCGTCTTCCAGAGCATTACGGTGAGGACCGGCGGCGGCCGGGACCCGGGCGCCTGCACCGGGGCGGGTTGGGCGGCCGCGGGGCCGGGCCGGCAGGTGTGCGAGGCGGCGGCGCCGAGGATGCGGCGGCTGCCGGGCGGGCGGGCGTGGAGGCCGAGGCCCGGGGACGCCCCCTCGCCCCGGGCTGCGCTGGCAGGCGGGGGCGGCGCCGGGCTCCTCGCCGCCCCGGCCCGTCGCGGCCGGCGCTCCCCGCGCGGGTCCAGGTGCCCGGGGTGGGGGAGGGGGCGCGCACCGGCCAGGGCAAGGGGAGGGGCCCTTGTTTCCCCGTGGTGCGGTGCCCGTGGGTACCCTGGCAGCGCCCGAGGTCTGCTTTGCACGTCCGGGCGGGAGCGGGGATCGGGGCCGGCGCGCGCCGGGCCGGGCCCGGGTGGAGGTCCCCCGGCGGCCGGGCCGCCCCTCGCCCCGCGGACGGCGCGCCGCCCGCGCCCCCGGCTGTGGGAGGCGGCGGCCACGGCCCGGCCCCCGGGATTCTGGAAGCGACTTTGCGTAGGTTTGCCGGTGTCCAGGCCTCTGGGGCTTCTGAGAAATATACGCCGACCGCGTAGGTGGATTCGTGAATCTCGACTTCAGCTCTAGCTCTATAGGTTTTTTTTTTTTTTTTAATTCTCCAAGATGGCGAACTGCCATTGATTTCTCTCCTCCTCATATGGAGATTCATCGATATACCGTTTTCCCCAGTTACGCAACATAGCTCAAAAAAGGGGGTGCTTTTCGGGGGCTTTCGGTAATCTGCGAAGATCCTGTTGGGGGGCCCTTCACTTCTCCAAGTCCCTCCCTCCTTACTGATGGTAGTAAAGGAACTAATGCAGATTTGTTCTTCACCTTGCCTGATTTTCTTGACTTGAGGGCTTTGACTTGGTTGCCACATGTTTGGGGAATGTTTGTCACTAAGCCTCCAGCGCTGCTTATTGTTGTGCCTGTTTCAGCCCAAGGCTCTTTCTAAAATTGTGACAATTGTATCAAATACGAGACCGTTTCCTTAATGTCTTAGCCTCAAGCTCCCTTCCCATCACCAAAGCCAAAATTAAGGTCCCCAATCAGGGCTGCTAATTATCCTTCTACTGCTTAACATGCTTTAACGTCTAACTGTAGAACGCAGTCCTTATGCTAGTGCCTTAAGGCCCTACACCCGCAGTGGAATACAATTCTTACAGAGAATTGGCATCTGGTCATCAACTTTTTTTCTGCAGTCCTCCTGCCTTTGTGTGCGAGTTCCCGCTGTCTGGCTAGGAAGATTGCGGGAGTGTGCTTGGAAATGGCTGGGGCCTGCTATGACTCTGCAGTTCTGATGGGGGCGACGCCTTCCTTCTTATTCATGGAATGTTAGAATGCACGTTTTCTCCTTTCCGGTTCTGGTGGCTACCTCAAGTTTCTTTCCCAGTGGTCTCCTTCCATTTTCTCTACTCTTTTGCTATTGCCTACTGCAGTGCTGTAGACGGAATCCGCTTTGCATTTGCCCAGAAAGAAAACTGATTACTGAGATGGGAGGGGAAGGGAAGTTGGAGGAAAAAGGAGTAGTGGCTGGAAAAAATGAGAGGGAAATACGAATTTGGAAAAGCGCTGCGGTCTAGGGATTGAAGTTGGTTCCGTCAGGGCTGTTCAAGTTATTCCAAGCAGGGGAGGAGAGCAGTGAACAAATCTGCTACACACAGGCTTTATTTCAGGAGACTTTCAAGCAACTTTAAATTTGATGCAGCATGACTGAGTATGACAGACAAGAAGTGTTGAAAGAGTTTATAGCTGAATCTTTACCATTGCATGAGAGCTTTCAAGCACTGCCTGACTTGACCCAGTTTATAAATAACTTAAGTTTGCAGTTTGTTTTGTGTCAACTATCAAATATTAAAGATTCTTTGTATAGACTGCTCTTAGGAGGCAGACCACACTCTTAACTGTGTAATCAGATTAACTGATATAAAACGTGTAATCATGTAGGATTCAGAAAAGACTGAGTCTTGATTTTACATGAATGAAATCTGGCTGACTGTAGAATAAACAGCACAATAGCCTTTCTTGTTGCATGGAGCCTTGAAAGGAATTAACCACAATTCATGTTTTTTGTTTTTCTTTTCTTCCTTCCTTTCTTTTTTTTTTTGTGTGTGTGTGGGGGGTGCAGCCAGTAGAAATAGATATGATTGTAGGAAAAGACCGGGAAGGTTTCTTTACCAACGGTTTGACTCTTGGTGCAAAGAAGTGCTCAGTGATCAGAGATAGTCTATACGTCGATGGTGACTGCACAATGGACATCAGGACAAAGAGTCAAGGTGGGGAGCCAACATACAATGTTGCTGTGGGCAGAGCTGGTAGAGGTAAGTAACACATTCTTTTGTTTAAAAATTGCATGCTACATTACAACTTATTAAGCAGTTTCTGTTAACATTTTGAATAAAAGTTAGTCCATAATGGCTATTAAGGTGGTTTTTGTGAACTGCCCAGCACTGAGGAGAAGCACTGCTTTAGATCTAGCTACTCTCAAGCAGCAGCACATAAAGCCTAACTTCTGAGATCCTGGTTTTAGTCTAAAGTAGAACATTGATGTCGACTCATTTTCAGCTTTACTAAACTTAAAAGTCTCTTGAACTGTTTGACATGTCAAATGATAATCCTGTGGTGTATCAGGTTGTTAAATTGTTTAAATCATTTGGCTATTTTAGTCCCTTTGAGTGTTTGACCTTTAGATCTCTTTCCTTTTTTTCTTGCTTGCATTTTAATTATATCACTACTCAGCATAAAGAAGAAAAAAATTAACATTAGTTCATTTTTCTATTTGGAACTTTGCTGGGGAAGAGAGAATTAGATGAGGGTTTTGAAGTAAGTTGTCCATTTACTAAAATATTTTCAAAGACTAAGTATATCTTGAGATTTAGATTTGTAAAGTAGGAAGTTAATTTAGTTTACATACTTGGTCCAAAAATTCTGGTATCTCCAAGGTTGTTGCCAACATTAAAGAAACTTAGCTGTACTAAAGAAGTCTCCCTACTTTCTAAAGAAACTTTTGAAATTGAGATTTATTACGGCAGCTAATTGATTTACAGATACATTTAAATGTGTTAACCTGTGTAAATGTTTTATAAAGAGAGCTTCTGTAGCTTCATATAGCAGACACATCTAATTTTAACACCAGCTCTACCATGTACTTGAAGCTACTCTGAGTTTTAATTTAATGCTAAGGTACTACCAACTCCTTGTGATTATCCTAAAAGTTACTCTTATTCTGGTGCGAGTTGATGTTTATGAGTATTTATAGGAAAATTAGATGACTTTAAAATAGACAAATCTCTCTAAACATCAGATGTGCTCAGAGATAAATATGCTAAAAGGCATCAACCACATGACTTGAAACCAGTGAGATTTTCATATCGTACAGCACTACTGACATCTAGTGGCATTGAATATAAAATTTGACATACTCCTATTTGGGGGATAGACCTTTGAATTGCATCATAGGAGAATCTCATTAGAATCTGTAAACCTCTTTTAGGATTTTAGACTCAGTTAAAAACAAGACTAGCACAGTGAGGATATCAGTAAGCACAAGCCTTAAATATTTAATTTGGCCTTTTCTGAATGCTATTTGAATAGTACTGAAAATGCTATTTAAAATTTGATCTTTATTTTCCTGTGGAAATATTAGACACATTTAGCCTCACTGGTAAGACTTAATAGCTTGTGCCTATCAAGTGTGTTAAATTTGGGGAGAATTTGTAAATAAGTAACTCCCCAAATTTTTAAAGTTTATTATTTTGGGGGACAAGTAATCGTATATACTTGTCACATCAGCCAGAAATGTTTTGCCTTAGAATAGAGAATAAACTATCACACTCCCCCACCCCCCAAGCTAGTGTAAAGATAGTTGAATACAACTTTGCTGCTGCATCAATTGGGCTTCCAATTTGCAGTCAGTAGTTACTATCTTCTGTTTTTAGTATGTTACTAGTTTGAAAGTTCTTTTTGGAAACCTAATTTGACTTCAGTGCTTGACAGTTCATGGAAAACTAACTTAATGTTAACTTATTAATCATCGTTCTGTCTGCTAAAACTTATGTGACTTTCTTGATTAACACTTCTTTTGAAACACTTTTCTTCTTTCTCTTTCAGTCTTGGTCTTTGTAATGGGAAAAGAAGGGGTCCATGGAGGCGGATTGAATAAGAAGGCATACTCAATGGCAAAATACTTGAGAGACTCTGGGTTCTAGCTGCTAGGCAGACTGTTAAGTATTAGGGGAAAATTGCTCTTAAACTTTCCTAGCTGTAAGCTTAAGTCTTAATTCTGGAAATTTTATTAGCAATGCAGGGTGATGGGGTATGAACCTGTGTCTCCTTTGTATCCCTCTGTTGGTGGGGAAAGATGTCTTTCTTTCTGCCCTCCCCCCCTTAAATAATTCTGTTCACTTTTGTTTTGTTTCCTTGTGTACTCCAGCATTGGTTATAGTCATGGGAAAGGAAGGTGTCCACGGAGGCACACTTAACAAGAAAGCATATGAACTCGCTTTATACCTGAGGAGGTCTGATGTGTAAGCAGCCTCTCCCCATCTACCTAGCAACTGTCTTCATCGCCACCCCAATTATGGTCACAGTGCTACCAGACTAGATGGTGGCTAATTTTTCTTTACCTGTTTTCTAATGTCATGATTCCTGTTTGCCCAATGGATCATTTGTGTGTTAACCACTGTATGTAACCAACCCTTATCTGGCAACGTAATTGCAGCACAATAATGATTTGCATGAACCTTGAAATTGGGGGGAGGGGGCATGCCAAGTCGGGCATCACTTTGTCTTAGCAATTAACGGGATACTGATTACTAAAATAAGTTACTATCAAGCAAGGTGCCGGCTGTACAATCTCTCATTTGATCAGTGTCTTTTCAGCACTTGGAGCGTTTACTCGGCTCATTTAGTCTCCTTTTGTAGCGCATGGTTGGGAGGAAAAAGTGCATGCATCTCTCCTTCACGCCTCTCTTTTCCCCACCCTCTCCCTTCGCACATAAGCCATTTGGTTTGCTTCCATCTTCTTTCATGCAGTGCCTGGTTTATTTAACCAATTAGGATCCCTTTTGTCGATGAGCTATTGAGAGCTGCAGCAGTTTGCTTTTAGTATTGTTGTTGCACTTGAGCAGAGACGAACCTTTTTCTGTCATAGTGTCTACAGGACATGAAGAGTGCAATGGCAAAGCAAGAGCAAAAAGCACCTCCTCCCATGACCTTACAGTAAACATACTGATTGAATCCCCAGGGACATTCCATCATTGCAATAGCTCAGATTTCTGTTCCCGTCTTTTTCTTTGCACACCAGCTCTACTCTTTAGTGAAATTGTAAAAGGCTGCCATTATGGACATTAGGTATCCCAACATAACCGTCTGGAGTGTGTCCAGTTTGTTCTTCATAGGACCAATTTTATTTGCAGCTTGAGTTTTTATATGAAGTTGCATTATTGTGGACTTGGCTGTCTTGTGATGAATTTTTTCATATGTATTTTGTGCCATACTATTGTTAAAATGAACTGTTGCTATTGTGAGATGGATTTTAACTGACCTATTAAGGGTTTCTTTCGAATGGCACTACTTTAGGGACATTCTAGTATTTGCTTCTATCGTTTGGGCCTTGTGGATAATGTACAGATTTAAAAACAGATCTTGTTGCTGATTGTCCATTTCTTTCCCTGCACTTTGTTACATCTGGGATACAGTCTAACTCATCTGATTTAATATGCATTTAAAAAAATGCCATAACTATTAAACACCTTGTTTACAGACAGATGAAATAAATTTATTCCAACCAAATACTCTAGACTCCTGTTGTTTATATAAATTGTTGGTTTACTGTTAGTTGATTTTTGACACACTGGGCATATACGGTATAGGTCAGAGTCTGCTGTAAGCATAACATTTTAAGCTAAAATTCAGTTGGTGGCCTGCTTCATCTCAAGTGGCATTATACATAAAATTAAGTGCCTGGGAATCCCTTTTTAATGGGCTTTGATCTATTATACATGGCTTTTAGTAATTTCAGGTCCATCTGCAGACTTTTGTGAGTAAAACTGACTTACCTGTTAGAAAATAAGTATTTTCCTCTTCTTACTGGTCACTAGATGTGAAATCTACTCAACACTAGTAGTAGATCTAGTGACCAACTCACTAGAAGTGAAGTCCAGTAAGCAGGTAGGGGCCACAGTACCAAGAAGGGTTTCTGCACTGTTGTGATGCTACTGTGTTGAAATGTCCTAAGACTTTAGATTTGGAGGCTGTGTTGGCAGGCTTAAGTCAGCCAGCTGGGCCCCTCCCACATTAGAGCAAAAGATCTTCCCTAGGCAGTGTGTAAGAGAATTAGGATGTTTTTGTGCTTTCTAGCTTTGGAGTGACATGTTGACCATGGCTACATAATAGGGAGGTTTAATCCCAGAGAGTCATAGATCCGTGGTATGTATGTATTGAAGTTTATTTAAATATGTAAGATTATTTAGATAAATCATTATTACCACCAGCTGCCAAGCAGAAGCTTAGAATCTGGGTGCTCAAGAGTCTGGGTCAAAGTAAAACTCAGTAGATGGTTATGATGTAGATTTGGAGTCTGGGGTTCCACCCTGCAGGTGGAGATTCCATAACTCAGGAAATATAGAAACAGTCACTGGGTCAGTCTGATTTACTTTAAGTGGCCTGTATACTTCCCTTTGAGAAACAATGAGTTAGGGATAGGAATTAATCTCTTGCTTTATTTAAAATATACTTTGCATAACTAAAATTTTGTTTTCTTTGACAAGTCGTCTGGCAGGCATTCGTGCTGAATATGATTGTACATATAGGGATGTAAAAGTATGGAAGATACAGGATTTGGGGCTACTTTAGTAGCTGGACATACCCTAGAAATTGGAAAACAAAATGTATCACACAACCACCCATTGGGTTCAATTTCCACTGCTGGGAGGGAAGAGGACTTGCTAGAAGCCCAAACCTAGCCTTCATGCAGTATCCTCACTTGTACTCCCTGACTCTAAAATAAAAAATTTAAAAATTTTGTTACAGCTGTTACCAGCTTTTGGCCTGCTGAGATCTCTGTTAAGGACAAAAGGTTGGACAAATGAAAATGTGGTTAGATTGTGAAGATTTGAAATTTTACAGTAATAGACATTCACACTTTAGTTGTAAAGAATTGGAGTGACTGTAGAAAGCAATGACCAAAATTGTAAAACCCTTAAGTGCACCTACAAGCAGATGGGGGGGTGGAAAGTATGGGGAGTGGGGTAGAAGATGGTAGAGGGTAACTATCACTAAAACTGTAAATAATGAAACTAGTCATTCTCTGGTTCTCTACCCACAGTGTCGGTAGAAAATAGGGAAGTGTAACGTGTGTACTCTGCTTTGTACTTAGTTCTTGAAATTCAGCATATGGAAATGAAGCTACACAAATTTATTTACCAGAATGTCAATCACACAGCATTACTTACGATAACCAAACTTGTAAAACTTCTACAAGATTCAACTTCAAGGAGTATGGGCTTAATAAATGATTGTATGTCCATAGGACAAAACAGTCATTGAAGAATGACATGAGAAAATGCTTACCAGTGAATATTAATAGGATATAAACAGGTGTTACATACAGTGTAAATGCATACAGTATAAATACATGTATTTCATATATGTATTTCTGGAGGCAATATATTAAGATAAATTTATTTCTGGGGTAAGTTTCCAGGTGATTTTTTGATTTTCAGTATTTTAAATAATGTTACTTTTATAATCAGGAAATTTTAAATCTTCTCAAAAATAGAATTTGTACTTTAATTTTATTTGCTGTCAAAAAGCTACATACATACATGCATAGGTAATTTCATACCGTGAAACTACAGATTTCAAGTGAATATTTAGAGAATAATCCTAGCCAGTGCTCTTAAATAAGACACTTCATTTTTTTTTTTACTTAGTTGTAAATTTGTCAGTCTCTTTTAGTTAAAAGTAGCAATTTGAAGTAAAAAAAAAAAGTTAAATTTTTTGCTTCAGAAAAACTCCTAACTTAAATTGAAAGGAACTAGGTCCTTGATCTAAACTGTGGATTAAGAACTAAGAGAATACAACTTCTAATGCATAGCTACATGTTATTGTGACTTCTAATTTTTTTCCTTTTAAAATATTCTGTTTTAGGTAAGATTTTACAATTTAATGATTATTTTGAATGCTATTACTTATTGTGTATTTATGTGCCAGACATTGAGTTAAATGTTTTGTCCTCGCACCCTACATTAGGTTAAATGAAATTATCCAAATGACCAAACAGGTTTAAAAAGGTTAGGGCCATACAATTATGTCAGATTCCAAACTGCTTAACTCCCATGGTAACTTTTGATGTCCTATTTCTTAGGCCTTTGCTTTGTTTTTTATCAAAAAGGGGGAAGGGAAAAGAGGTAGTAGTATCAGTTGATGTTGAATTCAACTTTTATTTTTCAAAGTAGAAATACCTGTTTCTTTTTCTGATTATAAAAATTTTTTAAAAGAAAAGCTATTCAGAAGGTAAAATTTCCCCTCGTGTTAAATTTCTCTTAAAATGCATTACTTTTTTACGGCTCATATACCTAGTGTATTTATTCTATAACAATTTCCCATGCCAGTAATGATAATATATGTCTATTCTTGACAAGTTACATAGAAGTCTATACTGCAAAGATGTGCCAAAATTTATAACAGGTTATCATAATGTATACTATTTTATTTCTGGAATAATTTTGGCAGCAGTATTAACTTTTGGGAAGATTACCTAATTGCTTGTGAGCAGTGAGTTACCTTGTATAAAATCATAAGAGGATGTGTATTTATCTGACCTCAGTCATTATCCCTTCATAGGATACATATAAATAAGGAGAATGTCATAAGTAATACTATCATAGAACAAATATTTACTGGTTCTTAAAGTGGAAAACATGTTTATTAACATTCAAACTCCCCTCATACAAGGCCATATAAAAATTTTTAGCATTTTGATTATACATTAGTCTACATTTTCTATATAGTTACAGTGATATATAATATAATTTAGTTTTTTGTAATATATTGTTTCAATACATCATTAGTTCTGTTAAACATAAGCACTTATTTTCAAATCCAATACTTGGACAATTTCCTCTGTACATAGATTAGCAGGGCTAATTAGCATACGATGCTCTTATTAAGAGGTATATGATCTGAGTATTAACGGTTGCTGAAGTTTGGTATTTTTATGCAGCGTTTTCTTTTTGCTTTAATCACAAAAACACAAACCTTAAAAATACTGAAACTGAAAATTCAGTAAGTAAAGTCCAGAGACATTACTTTAGCTGCTGAATCAAATCCATACATAACACTATCATATTAAAAACCTTTAAAAAAAGTTTGAAATCTGCACTAGTACAGACCGTTCCTATCAGGATAAGACTACTTGTGAATAAGAAGGAAAAAGACAGGAAAAAAAATGCTAAATTTGTTGTCTCTCACTAATGATGGCAATTTGGGGAAGTGTCAGAACGAATATAGTTCAACTCAATAACTCTAGGTAACTTCATGGAGTTGGAAGTAGGCTTATTAGCTCATGCTGGGTGGCCGCAGCACTGACCTTGTGTGTAAAACAAACATTTACATACTGTGATCTAGGTCTTAATTGCAAGCTATACTGAGGATTTTTTAAACATGTTTTGGCTATATTTCATTCCAGAAGAAGAGCTGATTTGATGCCTGAGTTACAGCACCAGTCTATTATTACTTATTAGTGAATAAAGTACACTCCTGCAGATAAACACCAGATCAAAAAGCTTGTTTCAGTAATCTGATTAAACTGTAGAATACTAAAAATAAGTTACTTCTACAGAACTCTGAAGGGAGCAAAAAACCCAAATTACAGTATATTCCTAAATACACATTTAAAGGGAAATAAACCCCTCACCCTCTGAAGGTCAGACAGTGTTTGCTATGTTGTAATCCCGTTCACTGTTTGGCTGTAGTTGGACCACGACACTGTGTTCATTGCTTTCATTTTCTGCATCACTGCTGTCGGTATCTTCATTGTCATCTTCCTCGTAGTCTGAAGATTCTGTCATGTTGTGATGTGAGCGGGATTCCGACAAAGCCCCAAATGACTGGGCACTGACAGAAGCTAAAGGTCTAAGTAAAGGGGTATGTTCTGACACCTCATTTTCTTCTTGACTACTGTCTGTGTCAGAGTCTGAATCGCCTTGAGAAGGAACAACTTTTTGCTTGCAGACTGGACAGGTTTTTTTGGTTTTAGTTAACCAAGGGTCTACACACTTGCAGTGATAGGCTGTTGGAGCAAAATACACGTCTTCAGTTAGTATGCCGTGACTGACAATTTTATAGTTAAATCCTGCGCCATATTTACTTAGTATTCGGATCTGTTTGCAGCATGTAGGTCCAGAAGAAGAAAAGTTTGTAAATTTTCATAAATATACCTCCATCCTTGAATTGAGACCACTCATTAGTACAGGGCCTGGCTTATGGTGTGCTAATAACTATTTTCTGTCTCTTCCCCTATGATATTGAACCTAAATATAAATTGGTCTACATGTAAATTCAAAGCAGTATGTAATTACTCATACCATGGGAACAGGGAAGGATTCTGAGCTTGTCTCCGTCTTCATATTCATCCAAACAAATGGCACATACATCATACTCATCTCCTGTAACAGAAAATAGTGAATAAAGTATGTGGAGAAGTAGGTTTAACCTTTCAAAAGCTTTTCGATTTAGGTCTTCCTCAGTCAGTTATTTTAAATGCCTTCTGATTTACCTTAATGATGCACCTTTTATTTTCTATCAGACTCAAGGATCTACTTAGCTATTCAAGTTCTAGGACCTGAAGTTTTATTATAAGTAATCTTTTACCTAAAATGGATAACTTGAAATGATGTCAAATTTGTTTACTTTGTCTTTGCAAAAGATTTTAATAATCATAATCACATTAGCATTTTACATAACTATTCAAAATATTATTTTTGCAATATTGTATGCCAAGAAACAAAATTTCATTATTTAAATGTGTCAAAGTATCTGGGTTATTTTTTAAATAAAAATGGAAACATGTTAGGACATACTCAAATGTTTTTAGTGTATTAGTGGGGGAAAAAAAACCAGATTTGAAATGAGACACTGGGCTTCAAATCTCCAACATTTACCAGTTCTGCGATATTTGGCAGATTGCTTAACTGTTGGCCATCTAGTTCTTTATCTGTAAAAAGTTTCTATCTACCTTGCAGGTTTGTAAGGATGAACAGACATGATATGAGCAAAAGGCCAGGCACTTAGGAGTTCAGTAAATGATATTTATTATTAATATCACCATTTTAATTATCTCACTGTGAAATTTATCTTTTGTAATCACAGAAGTTTACTAATATAGAGCTCTTAGTTCCACTGAAGTTACAAAGAACTGGCAGTCTTAAATACAGCACCTTTTTCAGTTAATAGCTTGGACATGACTGTGACTGCTTCCAATAAGTGTTTTCCGTTAAATGATTATGTCAGATAAAAACTTGCAAAACTTTCAGGGAGCAAAAGACAGTTAAATTAATTGCCTATCCCACATTGGAGGGTGACAACTTTGGGAGACGTATCAGAAATAAAGCCACTGTCTGAACATGTAGCTTAGATGAACAGGACACACAAAAAAAGAGACTGCTTTTGAAACAATCCCTTTAATGTCCATGTCCTCTAGTCATTTAAGACAGCACATTTAGGAGGAAATAGAAAGCTATAGTAAATCACTAACTTTTGTCCAGTATCTTGAATTTGGTTACTACAGCATTATCCATCAAATACATTCTATAACAAATGTACATGTACATATGTGATTACCTGTAATTATTACACATCCACCTACATGGACTTTGAGGACAGACAGTTCCAATATATTAAGCAATGCAATCATGCCTGACTTCTCATACAAATCAACCTTTTAGTCTCATTACCTTGTGAAATGCCTACTATAAACAGATATAGTTGAACATGAACAGACTGGCTCAAAGCTGTGCTAAGGCTCTAAGGCTCATTTTATTAAGGTAGGGAGATAAGCTTGTATTAACCACGTGGGCCCAATGTGATCACAAGGATCCTAAAAAAGAAGAGGAAGACAGGAAAATTCAGTCAGAGGGAAATGTGACTCCTGGCTCTGAGGATGGCAGCAGGAAGCCAGTGTGGTGGCCTCTAGAAGCTGGAAAGGGCAAGGACACAAATTCTCCCCTAGAGCCTCAGAAAGGACGCCAGCCCTGCCAACACCTTAGACTTGTGTCACACTTCTAACCTACAAACACTGTTTTTGTTGTTTGAAGCCACTAAGTTTGTGGTTTGTTATCACTGAAATAAGGAAACTAATATAGGTAGTATTTGTCAGAGTTATCTTTAAATATGTGGCACTGATGCTTTGGAGTCACTAAGCTTTCATATCAATCCTTTACATTGTTCCAAGTAATAGATTTACATTAATTTCTCATATTTTATTGCCATAGCACTTGCTTAGAAGATAAAATGACAAGTTAAGATTCAAGGGTGTATTTTGTGATCGCAGTCCAGGGAGTCCAGTACTCTGTAGAAAATTAACTCCCAGACCGTGACTTGTGATGAAATGGTAAAGCACAGCCTGGGGTTTACCATCCCATCCTTTTATTTATTAGGTATGTGACCTTCTGTAAGACATTGACCTTTATGCTTCTGTTTTCTCAAAGGCAAAAGAAAAATACACAACTATGTCTAGGGTAGTTGTAAGGATTAAAAGAGAGAACGCAAGTACAGTACCTCTTAACCAATTTCTACCTGGTAAAACTAGCCACTAGACCCATTGGCTTATCACGTGGTTTTAGGACTGTGGCTAGGAGGCTGTTCTCTAGCCCGCACTGTGCTTCTCTCTTATCCGGTGAACCGTGTGCTTAATAAGCTAGTAGCAATGGTCATTGGACCTGCTTGCTGTATGTGGGGTAATTATGTGATTTAGTTAAATATTCAGCAGTCCTTGAACTATAAGTGTAAAGGACTTCTGGTTTCATTTGAAAGCTAGGCTCAATGCATTAGAAACACTTTAAGAAACGAGTTGGTGCCCATACCTTGTCTGTAACCAATATGTGAATAAACTGGATCCAGGTAAGAAAACTGTAAGATTGGACAAATTTATGTATCAATAACAAGCAAGAATGAAAGCAGAATCCAGTTTTTGTTCTATTTTTAAGTACCTTGAAACTAAAAATGGTAGAAAATGCACCACGTACCACGACAATTTAGAAATCCAGTCAGTGGATTCATACTCAAAAGGCTGCAGTCCAACATGAAAAAATTTTTGAGTGGATTTATATTTATGTTTAACCTAAAATAAAGATACATTAAGGGCATTTATGTATTTTTATTATTTATAATTTTAGCAGAGTCAAAATCACCTAGTGGTTCTGATAGCGTAAGAGAAAAGGGTTTAACAATTGCTTAGTGTTTTGTGTACTGTTTACACCATGCTAGAAAGTTCTGTCACTTAGTATAAATCAGTGGTCTCAACTGGGGATGCTTTTGCTCCCCAAAAGACATCTCATCTGGAGACATTTTTGGTTTTATCAGGCATCTAGTGTTCCAAGGATGCTGCTAAACATCCTGTAATGTACTGAACAGCTCCCCGCCCCCCAAACAGAAGTCCCCCATCTAAAATGTCAATAGTGCTGAGACTGAGAAACCCTGATATAAACCCCTCCAGGCTAACAGCTTTGCGAATTCACTAGTGGATGTCAGAAGTTGGAGGAGGGGTGAGATTCATGTTTGTTATGTGAAACAATACAGAAAACAGCTTCTGTCTGGAATATTTTTAGCATGGTTGTTGAATGAGGTTTCAGAAAAACTTCATGAAGATACTTTTAAAGTCTCATCAATCTGGGAACATCATACTACAAGGGGATAAAAAAAAACCCTGGAATTATCTTTATGGAGGACAGACCCCTTGAAGTACAGGCTTCCCCTATTAGGGGGAGTGTTCCAGGTTGCATTATTGTGAGAGGCTGCTACTGCCATGAATTTTTTTTTGGAGTTTCTTTCAGCATGTTTGCCCATTTCATGATGGGAGATTTAAGAGCACACGTGCCCACGCAGTAATGAGTGTTCAGCACTTTTTGACCCAAAACGGCACGACCTCTTTGCCTCACCCTCCCTATTCACCTGACCTCACCCTGAGTGACTTTTTGTTTCCCTGGATGAAAAAAGTCCTCAAAGGTAAATGTTTTGGTGGTGTGGAAGAGGGGAAACAAAAAAACAGCAGAAGCACTAAAAGGCATCTAAATTGATAAGTTCAACAATTGCTTTGAGAGTGGAAAAAGCGTCTCAATAGGTGTATTGCATCAAATGGAGAGTACTTGGAAGGCGACTGAAGTTTAAATGTGTAAGAATAAATACACAACTTTTTATAAATAAATTTCAGTTTGCTTTGGGTCCCCCTGCTCATACATATGTGGGCAGGACTCTGATTCTCCCCTTGAAGTCTGTTCCTCCCTGTTTTTTCCCTGTACATTGCAAGCCCCAAACCGTGGCTCATCAGGTACAGCAAAAGTGCTGACCCTTAGGGTCTAGACAGCCACTGCAGTGGCAGGAACTGAAGATCAGGCCGGGGCGTATCTTGATGCCTCTTTCCTTCAGAATTTAAATTCAGTCTGTCATACAGCCTTGTAAACTTTTATCTGCAAAACATATCCCGCATTTGTCCCCTTCTCCCATTTCTTCAATTACTCTAGTCCAAGAGTCTGTACTACTCTCAGAGCCTCCTCTCTGGCCTCCCTTTTATTCCTGCCCCATGTAGTATTTCTCTTTAGCTGCCAGAGTGATCTTGTAAAAATGTGTATCACATCATGTCGTTCCCATGTAAGTGGCTCCCCATCTCCCTAAGAACAACAGCTGAGCTCCTGCTTCCGGGGCAGCTGTGTAGGACCCGACCTCTGCCTGCCGCCCCTCTCATGACAGTCTACCCTGCACTTGTGCTTCAGCCATGCTGGCCTTTCAGTCTTTAAAGAAATATGAAGTAAGTTAGGTGGGGGCCTGCATTTGTCCAGCCTATAACAAAAACATTTGGACATAAAATTAGAAATAGAGGAATCACCATTTCTGGAGATGACTCAAAACTGAGCTAGTTTGAAATAATCTAGTCATAGTACAGATACACCAATGCAAAACTGAATGGTTCACTGCTATACCAAACTGGCCCAGACATCAAATAAACCAAGCATAGCGTTCCTCAAAGTAAAAGATAAAAAAGAGATTGAACATTCAGGACTAAATACATATTGATTTCACTAGAGACAATGACTTAACATATGCATTATAAATAATCTGCCCAGGGATGCTGCTTCATTGGGTTCATGAATTTGCCACTTAGTCACCACTTCTACCAGTGAAGAAAACAAAAGCAAATAAAAATAAATGAACCTTATTTTCTGTTCTTTCTTCCCTGTTACCAAGAAATCTGAATAAAAGACAACAGGATAAAATATTTTTAAAGCCAAATTTGAGAATTCTTCATGATTATTTTCAAGCTCTGAGCAAAGGACTAATATTTACTTTTAAGTTTAGATTTAAAGCAATTAAAATTGTAGTTATTAAAAAAATTTCTTAACAGCTAGATTAAAGGAGTAGAAAATTATAAAAATTATTGTTTCATTTTAATGCAATATTCTATAAGATGCTATATTGTTTTTTCCAATAAAAATAAAGAGCTTTCTCCTTCTATACTTGTTATCTTGGAAAATCTCAATGATTAAGTTGTAAGGGAAAAAATGCCTAGTAACTTAAAATGTTAGGTATGAAATCCATTTTTTATCATTCTTATTTCAGGGATCTGGCTGCTTCAACATACTGATGGGTAAGGCAGACAGCTCCCAGAGAGACTGCCTTAAGTGCTTAGTAGCAGGACTGTTAAGGGAAAACAGAAGGATTTTCCATCTGTTAGGAAACATACTGTGCGGTAACCAGCCCTTATGGTTAGACTTGGAGAAATACATTAATTGAATGATGCAATGATACAGAAAACAGGAAGCCACAATTTTGATTGAAGAGCTATTTTTGAGGACAATGATGAATAATGAAGGGATTTATAAGGATGGGAGCTGCTTGAGAAGCAAGAAATCAAAAAGGTTGTTACTATTTTCTATGTGTCAGAAATGGATAAGTCAATACTTAAATCTAACTGTTAATCAGCATTAATGTTTCTGAAAGAGCTTCAAAGGTGAAGACCAGTAAGATAGTTAGGAAGATGTACAATTATCATGTCCCCAAAGTATGGTAAATATGAAGTGCTGACCAACTTTACAGATATTATAGTTATGAAAGCGCTTTGAGTTGCTGCTATAAGTTGCTAGTTCTTAAAGTTTCTGTGGATTTGATTAAACAGAAAGTGCCTACGGCAGATATGTCCAGATCCAAATTCTTTTTGGTAAATTGGCAAAATTTTCAAAATAAAAATACTTTAAAAAAAAAAAATGAAGCAGATGATCATTAAAAAACTTTCTTTTATTCTTTTATTTTTATTTTTATCTTTTTTGCAGGTAGATGGAACAGGGAGAGGTAGGAATGGGAATTTGTTGATAATACAATGGTTACAGAGTCTCCTAACATTGTCACTATGTTCTAGGCCTACAAGAGTTCTCTTGAAGACTTCCATAGCTCCTGTGGGACTACGACAGGAGTGATGAGAATCCTCACAACTGTCCTACACTTTCCTCCATGTTTTCAGTTAGATGCAACAATGAGAAAATTGCAACAAATAAATGGGATTTTTTTTTCTTTCTAACCTCTATGTATACTTTGTCAAAACTATTAGAGTACACCAGAACACATATAACACATACACCTTTTTCTTTTACTTCAGACACCAAATTCTCATGATAACCAAAAAATTCTAACACAAAAATACAACTAGTTCAAACTTACTGTTATTGAAAAGAAATTTCAAGTGTCATATTTCTAACTGCTTCATGATGTTGGTAATCTTCTTTATTTATTTATTTATTTTTTTGAGCTGTAGTCTGACTCCATCGCCCAGACTGGAGTGCAGTGGCCGCTCCCAGCCACCCCAGCCTCGACCTGCTGGGCTCCAGTGATCCTTTGGCCTCAGCCTTCCGAGTACCTGGAACTACAGGCACGTGCTGCCACGCCTGGCTAACTTTTTTATTTATTATAGAGACGAGGTCTCACCATATCGCCCAGGCTGGTCTCGAACCCTTAGGCTCGGGCAATCCTCTTGCCTCGGCCTCCCAAAGTGCTGGGATTACAGGCTTGAACCACCGTGTCTGGCCTTCTTTACTTTTTAAATCTAAAGTAACATTTAATGACTGAATGTTGATAGTGCTGATATTTTATTTGATTTTTATTTAAGGAGTTGTTTTGCTTTTATGATAATAACTGTTACAATTTGTTGAGCTCTTGCTATGTGCCAGGCACTGCTGGAATCATTTTCCATATATTGATTTAAATCCCACCCCCACACCCTATGAAGTAGGTACTGTCTGTCACATTTATACGTGAATATGAGTGTACGGAGAGGTTAAGGAACTTGCACAAGGTCACACAGCCAATAAATGGGAGATCCAGAATTCCAGCCCAGGTCTTTTGGGTTCCTAAGTCTACACACAGTCTTAGCTGTTATGCTGTATTGCCTCCTAGGATATGGACTCAGAATTTCTGGTCACGTATAAATAGTCCCCCTTGATTCACAGTGTTAAGAAATACTCTGAAGCAGCCAACTATTCGCTTAAATGAAAATGTTTCCAACTCATCTGCCAGAAAACTTTTTTCTTTAGCTCTTTCACATGGAGAAGGAATGGAGACTGTTCTTATTCCTAGCTCCCATGGTTTCATATTTTTATAAGTCTTTCTAGGATGCTACAAAATAGCAGATATTCTGCAACTTTAAGTAATGGTCAAACATTTCTTAGATATTCTGATGATGAATTGAGTATGCTTGTGCTAAAAGAAACATATGATTCCAGTGAGGAAAAAAACACACTGTAGTAGCAACTTTTGGGAGAAATGTGTTAGTGAAGTATTTCATTAATGAAGTATAAAAATGATTATCTCAGAGGCTATAAATAAATTCATATAAACAAGCCCCTGACTGGGAGAAAAAAAAGTCTAGGCAATGATACAGCTTTGGCCAAATTTCAATTTGGGTAATCTAGCTTTTTTTTTTTTAACCTAACCTTTCCCTATAATATTTTTTAAACATTCTATATTACTGTTTACTGGTTTTAACCTGGTTGCATTACCTATGCCGATAAACTACAACTGTACCCATGGTCTTTCTGAATAGAGGAACAAATACATTCAAAGATTTGTTATACTGAAGAGTAAAGCCAAAGTTAACGGGGTTTGAAAATGGCAAATATTGTGTGAGGCCCAAAGTTCTTAAAAAGCATTGCCTTGTGCTAAGTACAGAAAGTTTCATCATTCCTTATTCATTACTCATTTTCAGGTCACTAGGAAATCAGAGCGTATAATAGGCGTCCAGAGCCAACTTTGGCAAACTCAGATTTATGTATGTCCTAAAATACTAGCATGTTCAAATCTAAAATGTATTTTTTCTTTTCCTTCATATAAAGGACATTAAATTAAAAACTTGCTCAACCTCGGGTGAACTTGGGGCATTGGGCTTATATTACTTTTGCACAAAGCAGAGTTGCTTTTAGATGACTTCTGCCTGTTGACTAGATTAGTCTAATATTTGTTACAACTCTCAGTGTAGCAAAGGTAACTATAAAAAAATCATACATAAAATTTCCTTATAAATGGTGTATTCAAACAGTTAAAATATTGTGATCCTAACAGGAATGTGAGCAAAGGCAGAACTATAGATGGTAACTTACCTTTTAAATGTAGATAGGATAAAATGAGAATTATCATAGACTGCTAGCAGACTTGAACTTTTAACAAATCAATTTGTCTCGAAAATGTTCTTTCCCTTAGATATATTGAGTCAAGAAGGAGGCAAGTGTAAGTAGGGATGGAAGTGGAAAAAAGAACAAGAGAAGGGGAAGGGGATCAATGTAAACAAGGTATTTTATTTTGAGGTGGTAGTGGCCAAAGAGGGAAGGCAGGGTTAGTACAGTACTTATAAGGAGAGTATCTGAAGACAGGAAGTTGAATTGCAGCCCTGTCACTTACCGTTACTCGGCTGTGTACCCTCAGGTACATTCACCAAGTCTCTGGGATTTGGTGACTAGACATAGGTAATAAAAGAGAGGCGTGAACCAAAGATGATGTACGTAATCAAAAGTGATGGGCTATTTCCTAAACTTTTAAGTGTTTAATTTGACATCAGTAAAATGAAACTATGAAAAATGAGTAAGAGAGGGAATGGGAACAAATTAACTATACAAGCAAATTAGCTCTACAAGTTTTTTTTAAACCAAAAATGGTAAGCTAACTATAAAAAAGAACTGGCTAGTATTTTGTGAGTACATTTTATCCTGAAATGTTATGTAACTACTAACAAAGGCTAATTATACCCTGAACAATATATATAGCTTATTTAGACTACAGTGAAGAATATATTACCTCTGCAAAGATGAAGTCAAGATTTGTTCTTCCTCACTGGACCACACACTGTAATGTGAGGGGGCACCAAAAAAAACCCAAAAAACAATTATTTTTTGGAGGGTGGGCCCCTTGTAGTACAGGCTTCCTCCGCTAAGTTAAGTGTTCTAGGAACCACTGGCATCAGTTTACCAGCTAGTGTTGCTGTAAGAGGCTGTGTTTGGCGTCAATGAATTTTATTTTTTGATTCTTTCAACGCATTTGCCCATTTCGTAATGAAAAATTTATGAGCACACTGAGTGTTAAGCAGTTTTTGACCAAAAATGGCATGACCCCCATGTCCCAGTCTCCCTATTCACCTGATCTCACCAGGTGACATTTTTGTTTCCCCAGATGAAAAAAGCCCTCAAAGGGAAATGTTTTGCCAATGTGGAGGAGGTGAAACAAAAAACAGCACTCAAAGGCACCAAAACTGCAAGTTCAAGAATTGTTTTGAGCAGTGGAAAATCATCTCAGTAGGTGTATTGCATCAAATGGAGAGTACTTTGAAAGTGACTGAAGTTCAAACTTGTATGAATAAATATGTAATTTTTTATAAATAAATGTTAGGTTTTTTGGGTCCCCCCTCGTATATGAAATACAGTACTGTGATGGAAAGTTGTACTTTCCATGAAATTATACATTCATCAAGGAAATTCCATGAGAAGCAAGGTCACATTTTCTTCTTTGTAAGTTTCTGAGGTGTCCATTTTAGCAACAAACATACATTGACTTATTTATTTGGCAAGTATAGATTAAGTGTCTGCTAGGTACCAAACTTTCCTAAAGCAGAGCTTAATGGAAGAATTGGGATTTTCAGGTAAACAAAGCAGGGGAAGAAATTAAAAGCCAAAGGGACTGCACAAGGTATGCAGGTGACACGGAAAGTAGCTCACCAGGCAAGAACATAAGATGCAAGGACGAGAATAACAGGATGAGGCTAGGGTGTAAGCAGGGTCAGCCTATATGGTCTTTGTGCCACGCTAAAGTATAAAGTTGACTTTATTCTTACATATAAATGATTCTCAGAATAAACCATGAAGGTTCTTTTGCTGAATATAATTATGGACAGTGAGCTCTATTCCTGACACCAAGCAGAGTGACTCCTCAAATGTATGTTGATTCAGCACAGAAGGAAAAAGTTTTGGACATACTAAATTAGAAGCGTGTATAGGTTATCCAGGCAGAAATGTCCATTAGTTAACTGGATATATGGGACTAACACTTAGGAGAAAGGTCCGGGCAAGAGATGAAATTTCAGAAGTCATGAGGAAACAGATCTCCAGGAAGGGAAGGGGCTAACAAGAAAACAATCTGATATACGAGGGAGGGCACCCCCCAAAAACCCAGAATTTATTTATAAAAAATTGTATATTTATTCTTACATTGTTTTAACTTCAGACCCCTTCAAAGTACTCTCCATTTAATGTAATACACCTGTCAAGACACTTTCCACTGCTAAAAACAAGTTTTTGAACTCATCAATTCTGATGCCCTTGAGTGTTTCTGCCATTTTTTGTTTCTTGGCTTCCACATGGGTAAAATGTTTCCCTTTGAGGACTTTTTCTCATCTGAGAAAACAAAAAAATGTCACTCGGGGCAAGACAGGGTGAATAGGGAGGATGGAGCAATGGGTCATGCTGTTTTTAGTCCAAAACTGCTGAACACTCAGTGCGGCGTGGGCAGGTACACTGTCATGGTGGAAGAACCAGTTACTTGTTTGCCATAAAAAAAAATTAACTAAAGTCAAATGCTAGGTGGTACACTGATGCCAATGGGTCCCAAAACACTTACCTAGCAGGGGAGCCTGTACTACAAGGGGACCGCCCTCCAAAAACTAATTCCGTTTTTTTGTGTGTTCTCCCTCATAAAATCCCTAGACCTGTGCCTAGCATACAAAAAGCTCTCAAATGTTTGCTATTATTACAAGTAAGTAGTCAGCCAAAAAATAAACAGTGGCAAAGGATATTTCTCCAGAGGAAGAGAAGGACTGAAAATATTGATGATTAACCACATCAGAGCTCCATAGCAACCACCCGTCCACAACTACCCAGGCTTGAGAACCATGGCATACAGGAGATAAGTGACTGATAGCAGTAAGCTCACGTGTAAATTCTATGGAAGCAGTAGTAGGAAAAGGTTGAGAACTTGTGGACTACAACATGACTTTTTTTTAAGGACACAAACGATAACCTAACTTTATAAAAATGCTTCATTGATTTTTTTCAGGGTGTGACCAACATGGAGCCATTTAATAAACATTAGCTAAATTACTAAGTCACAGAAAATGATCAGCCTATAAAAATTTACTGATTAATACCATTTGGGGGGAAACATCTTTAAATAAAATATAAAATAGATCATAGATAAAGACACCAACTGAAGCAATATATATGAAAACATTTTCCATATGATGTTGATTTGTTAAACAAGTTGATTTTACAGTTAGATAAAATCAATTCTAAATAACTGAAAGGAATAACCATCCTGTAGGACACAATGGAGACCCTATTATACAACAATTTCAGATTTATTTTTCTTTAGACATTAAGCTCTAACCCAGCCTGTGGGATTCTGTGGCTAGTATGGTACTAGATTGGCCTAGTTTTGGTCCCATAATAACAATTTGTATTTGAAAGTCATGGTTTTGTATTATTTTCTTCCCACAACTTGGTGAGATACTTAAAGCAAGTATTATCAGAGAGGTTAGGTGATTTGTTCAGTAGCAGAACCAGCTCTTATGGTCCTAAATTCTGCATTCCTTCCCCTATACCATGCTCTGTGAACTGCTGATCTTCTAAAAAAAATCAACTGCTAGCTTCTTCATTGGTATGGGGTTCCTAAAACTACTCACATACCTCTTCACCCCTTTAATGTATCACTGACACAAAGTGTGATAATTGCTGAAGCTTTACTATGGTAGAAGATAACATAGGGACTAGCTGTAGGAAAGTAAATGACTTGTGGTTCCAGTGGAGGTTTGGAGCTCCCTGCAATTCCTAACATGGAATGATTCCTGTAGGAAGAAGAGGTAATACAACTAGCATTCCTCACAGACTTCTACTGGATTTCTGGCTGGACACAAGATACAGTGAGAATTGGTGGGTGGTTGCTTTCCTTATTTATTCTTTTTTTAAAAAATCAGAAAATTTTTCAAACATACACAAAACTATAACGTACCATTACCAGCTTATTCAAAACCCTATTGTTCTCATTAGACCACTCTTCCTCCACTGTTTTTCCCTGAAGTAACTTAAAGCAAATACTGAGACATCATTTTGCCAATAGATATTTTAATAAGTATCTTTGAAAAACAAGGACTTAAAAAAAAACATAATCACATACTATTACCATACCTCACAAATCTGTAATAACTTTCTAATGTCATCCAGTACCAAAAGCATATTCAAATGTCCCAAACTGTCTCAAAAATATCTTTTTATAGATGATGTGTTCAAACCAGGATCCAAGTCGTGTCCAAACACTACCTTGGCTGATGACTTGTGTCTTTAAATCTAAAACAGGTCTGTAACTTACTTGCTTGGGGCAATTAAACAAGTTTTTGAGTTCCTACCATGTGCCATGCTAAGTATGAATGTTTTATAGAAATTAAAAGTAATAAAGGCTGGGCACAGTGGCTCACACCTGTAATTTTAGCACTTTCAGAGGCGAGGGAGGAGGATTGCTTGAGCCCAGGAGTCTGAGGCCAGCCTAAGCAACATAGCAAGACCTCATCTCTGTAAAAAATTTAAAAAATTAGCCAAGCATGGTGGAATGTGCCTATGGTCCCAGCTGGGAGGTTTGGAAGGGAGGATTGCCTGAGCCTAGGAGGTCACGGCAGTGGTGTGCTGGGATTCTGTTAGTGCACTCCAACCTGGATAACAGAGTGAGATCCTGATTAGTGCAAAGAAAAATGTCTCCAAGATACAGACTAATAACACTAAAAAAATGTGAGGTCTACCTCATTTATATATTAGGAATTCACAAAATTATCCATTAAATCAAAATGTGTTCTATAGTATCTATTCATTCAATTTTTACAGAAACCCAGGGGTGATATCTTGTAATACATTTTATACAAAACCTGAAATATGATGCTGGGCGTGGTGGCTCACACTTGTTCCAGCTACTTGGAAGGCTAAGATGGAAGGATCATCTGAGCCCAGCAGGTCGAGGCTACAATGGCCATGCATATGCCACTGTACTTCAGCCTGGGTAACAGAGTGAGACCTCCTACTCAAAAAAGAAAGAAAGAAAAAGAACTAGGATAGTTCCTTCTTAGTTCCTAGTCCTTTATAGTTCCTTCTTTTATATTAACTATTGCATTTCCACCATCTAGGTAGAACAGTGCATCTACAACACAGTATGGTTATTTTAAGAACATGTATACGCATGTATACATGTATATATGTATGAATGCCTACACGTTATGTTACATCTATATAATGCATATATTTCCTAGCCCTACCTGCACAAAGAGTCTCAAGCAGATATATCCTAGCATCAGTAACAAAAGCTAGCACCCAGACTTTAGTTTCTGATGCTATTCCCACTGAAAAGAACCAAGTCTCCTTGGACAAATGCTAATTTCTAAGGCTGGAGCAGAAAAAGATCTAAGATGAACATCTTGTCACACCAGAAGGTAAGAAAGTGCAAAAGAAAGTGGGGAGAGGAACTGTGGTTTCTAGTCTGGCATATAAGGAGCTTGTAAGTCATCACTCCTATCTTCGTGATAAGAAAAAGGCTGAACAAACTAGAAAACAACTCTTCTTATATCTATCAGAGAAACGAGGCCCTCAAAACTAGACAGACAGAGACTGGCAGATAGAGAATCACAACGTACTGGAGCAGAGGCCCAGGAGCAGAAAACGCTGCAGGAAACATCCAGAGTAGAAAAACAAACTCACTGATGAACTGCTGCAGGTCAGTGTGGACAAGCTGGAGAGTTAATACTTGGGAAGGGGGGACATTTTTGGTCCAGCATGCAAGGAGCTCAGAAGTCACCACTTAGTCACAAGAAGTAAAAGGCTAAACAAATGGAAAAATCAACAGCTTTTCTTAGATCCATCAGAGTAGTGAAGTTAGAGGGCAAACCACTGCTCCCCACATTGGAGAGACAGGCAGATACAGAGAATCACAACCTGCTAGAGCAGAATCCCTGAGGTGAAACTACCAGGGAACCAGTACTGATAGCAAAGCCTAGACTATCTGACAAATTGCCAGAGTCTCAGTGTGGATAAGTCTGAGAGTTTAAAAACTCCAAGGGGACCTAACACTTTTGTAAATTTTCCTTCTTGGAGCTCTACCAGGAAAATTTCCCTCAGGTTTTGGGGGTTTGGTGGAGAAGCATTATGTTCTGAACAAGAACTGCCATCAAGAAAAACAATATTACCAGATCATAACCTACTGGATTTTAGAGTATAAATGACCTGGAGAAAGGGAGAAAATACCCAGCTGCAGCCAGCTCTAACTTTCTATGTGGAAAAGAAAATATCCAGCTTCACCCTGCCTGCCATCTGGTCCCACCTAAGACTGGGAAAAAACTGAGAGGCACTTATGAAGTTCAGAGCCTAGGGCACCAGCTCATAATCATAAAATTCTAGCCTGCTTCTCCTCCCACTACACCTTACTGACACACACTAACATCCTATTTGCTGCAATTCTTTTTACCTAGTACATCATGTCCAGCTTCCAATGATAGATTACAAAGCATACTAAAAGGCAAAACACACAACTTGAAGAGAGAGAAAGCATCAGAAACAGACTCAGATATAATAGGAATGTTGAGATTACCAGATCAGGAATTTAAAACAACTATAGTCAATATTCTAAGAGCTCCCGTGGAAACATTAGGGAACATGCAAGAACAGATGGATAACATAAGCAGAAAGGTGGCCATTCTAAGAAAGAATTAAAAACAAGTGCTAAGGATCAAAAGAACTAACAGAAATGAAGAATGCCACTGACTGGTTTAACTGGACACAGCTGAGGAAAGTATCTCTGAGGTTGTGGATAAGTTAATAGAAACGTCCAAAACTGAAAAAGAAAAAAAAGACTGAAAAAATGCAACAGAATATCCAAGAATGTAGAACAACTTACAAAAGTGTAGCATATGCATAGTGGGAATATCAGGAAAATTAAAAGAGAAAAGAACAGAAGCAATATGTAAATAATGACTGAGAATGTCCCATAATTAATTTCAGACACCAAACCACAGATTCAGGAAGTTCAGAGAACCCCAAGCAGGAAAAAGAAAAGGAGAAAAGGAGAAGAGAGAAAAGCTGACTCTTTAGATATCAACTTCAACTTCAAAATCCCAACAACAAAAAATACAAGATATACAAAGAAATAGGGAATTGTAACACATTAAAGAAACAATTAAACCTCTAGAAATAGCACCCAAAGGAGCACAGATATATGGCCTGCCAGATAATTAAAAATTACTGTCATAAGGATGCTCAGTGAATTAAGAACACAGACAATTAGGTGAAGTCAGGAAAATGATGCATCAGCAAAGTGAGAATATCAACAAAGATAGAAACCATGAAGAAGAATCAAATTCTGGAACTGAAGAATACAATAACTGAATTAAAAAATTCACTGGAGGGACTCAACAGCAGACTTGACCAGGAAGAACAATCACTGAATCTGAAGATAGTACTTTTGAAATTACTGAGGCAGAGGATCAAGAAGATAAAAGAATGAAGGAGAATGGAAGAGAATCTGAGGGACTTATGGGATATAGTCAAACAGGAAAACATGCATTATAGAAATCTCAGAAAGAGAAGAAATGGGCAGATAATCTATTTGAAGAAATGATGGTTGAAAATTTCTCGAATCTAAGAAGAGAAATGAATATACAAATTCAAGCATCTCCACCAGAATAAATCTAAAGATACTTACACTGAAACACATCATAATTAAACTGTCAAGTAACAGATAAAGAAATAATCTTGAAAGCAACAAAAGAAAAGCAACTCATACAAGAGAGCTCATGTTAGATTAGCAGCAGATTTATCAGCAGAAACTCTGAAGACTAGGAGGTGGGATGATGTTGTCAAAGTACTGAAAGAGAAATGCTGCAAATCAAAATTACTATATCTGGCAAAACTGTCCTTCAAAAACAAGAAATTAAGAGTTTTCCAGATAAAAGATGAGGGAGTTCATCACCACTAAATTAGTCCTATAAGAAACGTCCAAAGAGATCCTACCAGTTGAAGTGAAAAGATGATAAACAGGAACACAAACCATATAAAAATTTAAACCCTGGTAAAGACAAATATAGAATTGTTCAGTACTGTAATATAGGTAAGTCACTTATAAATCTGCTATAGAATTTTTTACAAACATAAAAAGTAATTACCAACCTATGTTAAATAATAAACAATGTATAAACAAGCAATGTGATTCATCAATAACATAAAATGGGAGGCCGACAGAGACGTACAGAAGGAAAGATTTTTGTGATTAAAGTTAATTTGTCAGTTTAAAATAGACTGTAATAACTTTAAGATGTTTTATATAATTGCAAGGGTAACTACAAAGAAAATATCCATAGAATATACACAAAGGGAAATTAGAAGGGAATGGATCAAAACATGTCACTAGAAAAAACCAACAAAAATGAAATAAACACAGCAAAAAAGAGAAAAAAAGCTGCAAGACAGAAAACAATTCACAAAATATTAAGTCCTTTCCTATTAATAATTAACTTTAAATGAATTAAGCTGTCTTGAAAAACTCACTTTATATCTAAAATACATATAGGCTAAAAGTGAAAGGATGGAAAAAGATATTCCATGCAAATGGGAAACTGGAGAGAGGATGAGTAGCCATATTTATATCAAAAATAAACTTGAAGGAAAAAAACTATCATAAGAGACAAAGGAGGAAATTATATAATGACAAATGGTCAATTCATCAAAGAGATACAGCAATGAGAAATATACAACAGGGGGACCCTCTCCCCCGCAAAACAACCTGGAGCACATCTTTCTGAGAGTGGGCCCCTTGTAGTACATGCTACCCCCACTAGGTAAATGTTCCAGGAACCTATCAGCATTTTTGTACTAGCTAGTGTTGTGAGAGGCTGTGTTCAGCTTCAGTGAATTGCTTTTTGGGGATTCTTTCAATATGTTTGCACATTTCTTAATGAGTGATTTATGAGCACACCTGCCCACACTACACTGCGTGTTCAGCAGTTTTTGAGCAAAAATGCATGACCCTCATGCCCCACCCTCCCTATTCACCTGATCTCGCCCCTGGTACTTTTTTGTTTTCCCCGATGAAAAAAAGTCCTCAAAGGGAAATATTTTGCTAATGTGTAAGAGGTAAAACAAAAAACAGCAGAAGCACTAAAAGGCATTAAAACTGACAAATTCAAAAACTGTTTTGAGCAGTGGAAGAAGTGTCTTGATAGGTGTATTTCATCACAGAGAGTAGTTTGAAGGTGACTGAAGTTTAAATATGTAAGAATAAATACATAATAAATAACTTCTGGTTTTTTGGGGGGATCCCTCCTTGCATATGCATCTAACATCAGAGCACACGCTTATATAAAGCAAACACTGAAAGAAGCAACACAATAACAGCAGGAGACTTCAATACCCCACTTTCAGTAAGAATAAAACAACCAGACGAAGATCAAACAGAAGAAGAAACAGATGACTTATACAACACTTCAGATCAACTGAACTAACAAACATATACAAAACACTCTACCAAACAAAAGTGGAATACACAGTCTTCTCAAGTGCACATGTAATATTCTCCAAGACAGACCATATGTTAGTACACAAAACAAGTCTTAACAAATTTAAGAAGACTGAAATCATACAAGTATATTCTCAACCACAGTTCACTGAAACTATGTATCAAAAGAAAAACAGGAAATCCACAAATATGTGGAAATTAAGCACTACAGTCTAAAACAACCAATATATCAAAGAAAAAAACACAAGGGAATTTAGAAAACATCTAGAGACAAATTAAAAAAAAAACACAACACACCAAAACTTATGGAATGCAACAAAAGCAGTATTAAGAGAAAATCTTATTAAAAAGTAAGCAAGCCTATAATCTCAGCACTTTGGGAGGCTGAGGTGGGAGGATTGTCTGAGCCCACGGGTTTGAGAGCAGCCTGGGCAACTTAGTGAGACCTCATCTCTACAATAAAAATCAAAAAAATCTGCAGGGCGTGGTAGCACATGCCTGTACTTCCAGCTACTTGGAAGGCTAAGGTGGAATGATCGCCTGAACCTAGCAGGTCAAAGCTAAAGTGGCCAGGAGCATGCCACTGCCCTCCAGCCTGGGTAACAGAGACTCCAACTCAAAAAAAAAAGGAAGAAAAACCTCAAATCAACTACCTAATCTTACACCTAAAGTGATAAATGGCCAGGTGGCTCAGTGGCTCAGCCTATAATCCCAGCACTTTGGGAGACTTAAGCAAGTGGATTGCCTGAGCCCGCGGGTTCAGACGCACCAGGGTAACTTGTGCACATGTAATATTAATAATAAAAACAAAATTAGTCATGTGTAGTATGACACACCTGTAGCACTGGCTCCTTGGAAGGCTGAGGTGGAAGGATCACTGGAGCCCAGCTGGTTGACGCTGGGGTGGCTGTGAACATGCCACTGCACTCCAGCCTGGGTGATGGAGTGAGACTCCAACTAAAAAATAATTAAGTAAAAATAAAAATAAAGTAATAAATAACAAAGAACAAACTAAACCCAAAGCTAGCACAAGGAAGAAAATAAAAAAGATTAGAGCAGAGATCATTGAAACAACAAACAGACTTCCAGCAAGATGGTGATGGGGCAGTCTGGTCTATGAGACCCTCTGCAAAGGAGAACGCAGAGGGTCTCTGGCTCTCTCCCGGAGGGCTGTGGATCCCATCGTCGGCAGCCTGCTCTTCACGCGGAGCTCAGCTGTCGCCATGGCAGGGGCTTCACGGCGGTCTGGATAACCACTGCAGCTGCAGACACAGCAGCTGCCGGCGCTGCCACGGCCTCCATGGCAGCCATAGCGCATGGCGCCACCCATGCCTGAGGCGATCCACGACTTCAGTCCTTGAAGCCCCTGCAGGCAAAATCTGCTGGGATCGCTGCCACCTCTGCTGCCACTGTGACGTCCTGCCGGCCGTGGGTCTCCTCCCGTGTGCCCTGAGGCAGGCTCCCATCTCCGCCCTCTGCTCGGCTCCTGCAGCTCCACCCCCTCTGGGGCTGCGAGATAGCACCACCTGCTGGTGATTCAAGGTAACAACACCAAAACAGGACAAACAAGCTTGAAAAACAGACACAGGCCAGATTTGAGTGGTGAACTGAAGGTAATCTGAACTGTCCTTCACAGCAGGCCAGGGGCAACTGTCCCTAACTGTGAACAAATTTACCAGCTTGAGAAGACAGCTAGAAATCAGAGCTAAAAGGACATTGGACTTAAATGAAAAGTCTCAGAGTATGCTCGATTAATTCTGTTAGTTTAATGACTTGATTCTATTCCTACTGTTTTGTTCCTTTTTTTCTCTCTCTTCCTTTTCTTCTCTTTTCTCCTCTTTGTAAACCATATCTTTGTATAGAGGAACAGCACACCAATAAGGTGGTTGGTTAGCTTGTATGTTAGCATCATTGTATGTTTTAGTTTTTTTTTGTATGGGAGTTGGTTAGTCTGTAGCTGTGGTCTATTGTTTTTATCTGTTTCAGTTTAGGTCTCTCTCTCCATTTGTTGGTACACTCGTCTGTTTTCCCCCTTACTCCTCTCTCTCCACCCCCCTCTTCTCCCCACTGGCTACTCCATTCTCTTCCCTCTGCTAACCTCATTTTATTTCAGGGAGTAAACCTACAGCCCCAGTGCACGGACAGATTCCAAGGCAGTGGGAAGTGGGTTTCAGATTATCCATACACCTGTTGGCGGACACCAGGACCTGCGGATAGATTTTGAATCACAGCTCCCCCCTTAAGTAAATCTCAAAACTGCAAAAATGACCACCCCCAACCTACAGTGCAACTCCAGAATTGAACAAAGAGGGCACACATAAGAAAAATAGGAGATTGAACAAACAGAAGTAAAAGCAACACCTCTACCCCTGAATAACAGAATTAAAGAAGACGGTGATGTGGAGGGAAGGAAAAAGTAGGGAGGGAAAAAACCGCATAAATGAAGAAAAACCAAAAGAAGAATACAGGTCTCACAGAGACCCCTGGGAGGTCAGACACTGAGAAAACAGACTCCAGAACACAAACAATGAAGAGCCCCCAGAATGACTAGTCACATGCAACAAACCCAGGCATCAAGACATTAATAGAGCGAATTAAAAAAATTGAGGAAGACAAGAGGAAAATAGGAAGGAGCTGATGTCAGAAATAACAGCAGTAAAGAATACTGTGATGGAAATAAATAACAAACTAATAAGCATGGAAAGCAGAATTAGCCAAGCAGAAGAAAGAGTCTTAGAGCTCGAAGACCAAAACACAGAACTAACCCAAACTGTCAAAAACATAGAAACGAAGCTCAAAAAGACAGAAAAAAACCTTCAAGAGATGAATGATAACTTCAAGAGACTGAACCTAAGAGTAAATGCCTTCCTGGGGCAGACAGAGAAACAAAGTCCACGCTGGAACAAACATTTTATGAAATCATTCAAGAAAACTTCCCTCATGTCATCAGTGATGAAAAAATTCAAACACAAGAGATTCAGAAAACCCCTGCAAGACAACAAATGAGAAGACCAACTCCCAGACACATAATAATTCACCTAAACAAAGTAGGTATAAAAGAAAAAATCCTAAAGGCAGCAAGAGTAAAAGGTCAGACTATCTACCAGGGAAGACCAATTAGAATAGCAGCAGATTTATCTACAGAAACCCTCCAGGCTAAGAGAGCTTGGAGCCCTATCTTCACAGTTCTAACAGATAAACAATTTCAACCGAGAATAACCTACCCAGCCAAGCTAAGCTTCATCAGTGAGGGAGAATTGAAACCTTTTCCAGATATCCAATCCCTAAGAACCTACACTGCCACCAGACCACCTCTACAAGAAACACTTAGAGAGTATTGAACACAGAAGAAAAGGAAAAAAGAACAACGTTCTTCACAAGACTACAGGTAAAAGATTAAACACACACATGATCCAACTCTAAAACCAAAAGAAAGACAACACACAAACAGGAAGAACAACAACTCCATAAGAACATTATGATAGGGATCAACTCTCACATTTCAATCATTAGTTTGAATGTGAATGGATTAAGTGCACCACTGAAAAGACATAGAATGGCAAAATGGATAAAATATCACCAGGCAACAATCTATTGCCTTCAAGAGACTCATCTCACTAGAAAGGACACTCACAGACTCAAAGTAAGAGGATGGGAAACAAATTTTCAGGCGAATGGAACACAAAAGAAAGGAGGAGTCACGATCTTAATCTCAGACAAAATATTCTTTAAGCTATCAAAAATTTAAAAAGACACAGAAGGCCTCTACATAATGATAAAAGGTTCAATCAATTAACAAGAAATATCCATCCTAAGCATATATGCACCAAACATAGGAGCACCAACTTGCATAAAGCAGCTCCTAGGTAAACTAAAAAAAGATATCAACTCCAATACCATCATAGCTGGGGACTTCAATACCCCACTCACAACCCTAGACAGATCATCAGGACAAAAAAATCAGCAATGAGATCCGAAAACTCAATGTGACTCTTGATCAAATGGACTTTATTGATACCTACAGAACCCTCCATCAAAGACCACAGAATACACATTCCACTCATCACCACATGGAACATAGTCTAAGATCGACCACATACTTGGCCATAAATCAAGCGTAAGCAAATTTAAAAGGACCAAAATTTTACCATGCACCTTCTCAGACCATAGTGGAATAAAAATAAACATTAACACCAACAAGATCCCCCCAAAACCCACAAAGACATGGACACTAAAAAGCATGATGCTAAACAACTCCTGGTCAATGATGAAATCAAAACAGAGATTAAAAGATACCTGGAAACAAATGAAAATGAAGAAACATCTTACCAAAATCTCTGGGACACCATGAAAGCTGCTGTACGAGGGGAATTTATATCCCTACAAATGCACATGAAGAAAATGGAAGGATCACAAATTAACAGCCTAACAAGCCACCTAAGGAAGCTGGAAAAGCAAGACCACAAAAACCCTAATTTCAGCAGAAGAATCTAGATCACCAAAATAAAAGCCCAAATCCAGGACATAGAAGACAAAAAGATAATACAAAAAGTCAATGAAACAAAAAGCTTGTTCTTCGAAAGGATAAACAAGATCGATGGTCCCCTAGCTAGACTGACCAAGAAAAAGAGAGAAAAAGCCCAAATAAACACAATCAGAAACACAAAAGATGACGTTACATCTGATCCTGAAGAAATACAAAAGATCATTAGAGACTACTGTGTACACTTGTATGGAAACAAACTTGAAAACCTTAAGGAAATGGAAGACTTTCTGTCATCACACAACCTGCCTAGGTTGAAACAAGAAGAAATTGAGACCCTAAATAGACCAATAACAATCAAGGAAATTGACTGTAATAAGAAAACTACCTACAAAAAAAAAAGCCCTGGACCAGATGGCTTTCCAGCAGAATTCTACAAGACATTTAAAGAGGAGCTGATACCAATCCTATTGAAGGTATTCCAGGCAATTGAGAAAGATGGAACTCTCCCCAAATCATTTTACAAAGCTAACATCACATTGATACCCAAGCCAGGTAAAGACCCAACAAAGAAAGAGAACTACAGGCCAATATCTTTGATGAACATAGATGCTAAAATTCTCAACAAGATCCTAGCGAACAGGATTCAACAACACATCTCAAAAAGCATCCATCATGACCAAGTAGGCTTCATCCCTGGGATGCAAGGCTGGTTCAACATTCATAAAACCATAAATGTAATTAAATACATCAACAGATGTCAAAACAAAAACCACATGATTATATCATTAGATGCAGAAAAAGCTTTTGATAAAATCCAGCACCCCTTCTTGATAAAAACCCTCAAACATCTAGGCATACGGGGAACATACCTCAAAATAACAAAAACCATCTACGAGAAACCCACAGCCAGCATACTCCTAAACAGACAAAAATTGGAACCATTTCCCCTGAAAACTGGAACAAGACAAGGATGCCTACTGTCACCCCTCCTGTTCAATATAGTGTTGGAAGTCCTGGCTAGAGCAATCAGAGAAGAGAAGGCAATCAGGGGTATCCAAATAGGAAAAGAGGAAGTCAAGTTATCTCTCTTTGCAGATGACATGATTGTGTACCTTGAAAACCCAAGAGAATCTGTCAAAAACCTCCTTACACTGATAAAGTACTTTGGCAAAGTCTCAGGATATAAAATAAATGTGCAAAAGACAATTGCATTTCTTTACACCAATAATAAGCAAACAGAAACCCAAATAAAAACCACAATTCCATTCACAATTGCCACATAAAAAATGAAATACCTTGGCATCTTCCTAACCAGAAACATGAGAGACCTTTACAATGAAAACTACAAAACACTGCTCAAAGAAATCAAAGATGACACAAACAAGTGGAAAAATATCCCATGCTCATGGATTGGAAGAATCAACATTGGGAAGATGTCCATCCTACCTAAGGCAATCTAATGCAATACCCATCAAATTACCAGCAACATTATTCTCAGACCTAGAAAAAACAACACAGGAATTCATATGGAAACACAAATGACCAAGAATAGCCAGAACAAGTCTCAGCAAAAAAAAAAACAAAGCAGGTGGTATCACATTACCAGACTTCAAACTTTACTATAAAGCTACAATCATCAAAACAGCTTGGTATTGGTACAGGAACAGGCATATAGACCAATGGAATAGAATTGAGATTCCAGAAGCAAAACCTCAATTTCTCAACCAACTCATCTTCGATAAAGCCTCCACCACCTACCACTGGGGTGAGGAGAACCCATTCAGTAAATGGTGCTGGGAAAACTGGCTGACCACATGCAGAAGATTGAAACAGGACCCCTATCTATCCCCACACACAAAAATTAGCTCCAAATGGATCAGAGACCTAAATGTAAAACCTCAAACCATAAGAACCTTAGAAAATGAAGGACACACCCTCATGGAAATTGGAACTGGCATCCAATTCCAAACAAAACCCGAAACCCACAGGCCATAAGAGAGAAGATAGACAAGTGGGACCTCATTAAACTGACAAGCTTCTGCAAATCCAAAGAAACCACCAAGAGAGCAGGGAGACAGCCTACAGACTGGGAAAAAGTATTTGCCAACTCCAGGTCTGACAAAGGCTTAACATCTTGGATCTACAAGGAACTCAAACGTGCTGAAAAGAAAAAAACAAACAACCCCATTATAAAATGGGCAAAAGATATGAACAAACACTTCTCAAAGGAAGACATCTGAGCAGCCAACAGACACAGGAAGAAATGTTCAACCTCACTAATCATCAGGGAGGAGAAACCACACTGAGATACCACCTAACTCCAGTCAGAATGGCAATTATCAATAACTCAAAAAATAACAGTTGCTGGAGAGGGTGTGGCAAAAAGGGAACACTTCTACACTGTTGGTGGTAGTGCAAACTAGTGCAACCTCTGTGGAAAACAGTATGGCGATTCTTAGAAGATCTAAATATTGACCTCCCATATGACCCTGCAATCCCCCTACTCGGAATATACCCTGAAGAACTCAAATCACTCTATAAAAAAGATACTTGCACATGTATGTTTATCGCAGTATTGTTCACAATAGCAAGAACCTGAAAGCGACCATGCTGTCCATCAAAAGTGGACTGGATTAAAAAAATGTGGTACATATACACAATGGAATACTATGCAGTCATAAAAAAAGAACAAAATCATGAATTTCACAGCAACCTGGATGCAACTAGAGTCTATAATACTGAGTGATCTCTCACAGAAGCAAAGATATGAATATCACATGTTCTCACTCATATAGTGGACCTTGAACATCCAAAGTAATACTATAAGAAAATGACTGACAGTGGTGGGAAACTATGGGGGGGAGGGGAAGGGAGATGGGATTAACAGGAGTAAATATCTGTTTGGGGACGGGGAGACACCTTTTATCAACAAGGGTGTCTGAATGAAGCATATTGTATACCTAACCCTTAACTGTACCCCACAATATCATAATAAAAAAATATTGATTATAAAAAAAGAAACAACAAACAGAAAAAAATATATCAAAAACAATAGTTGGTGTTTTGAAGATCAATAAAATTAACAAATTTTTAGCTGCACTGTGAATAAAGGAGAGGAGATTCAAATACCTACAATTAAAAATAAAAGAGGAGACATTACAATTGATGTTACAGAAATCAAAAGATTATGAGACTATTATTAAGTTGCATACAATCAAATTAACCTATAAGAAATGGACAAATTCCTTAGTAACATACAACCTACCAATACTGAATCATGAGGAAATAAAAATAGGAACATACCTACAACTACTGAAAAGACTAAAGTATTAACTAAAGAGACTCACAACAACAACAACAACAACAACAAAAGGCCAGGACCAGATAAATTCACTGGAGAAGTCTATCAAACATTTAAAGAAGAATTAAAACCAATCCTTCTCAAACTCTTTGAAATAATCAAAGATGAGGAAACACTTTCTAACTCATTCTGTCACGCTAGAATTACCTTGCTACACCAAAATGAGACAAAGATAGAAAAAAGAAAAATGCAGGCCAATATCCTGTAAGAACACTGAAGCAAAATACTAGTGAACTGAATTCAACAGCAGATTAAAATACATCATGACCAAATATATTTATGACCATCATGATGCAAGTAGAATTTATACCTGGAATGTAAGGATGGTTCAACATACAACAGTAAATCTATGTAATACATCACATCAATGAGATAAAGAATAAAAACCATATGATCATCTTAATTGATGCAGAAAAAATTCAACAGCTTCATGATACACACACTCAATATAATAGGAGCCATATATAAGAAAACCACAGTTAAAATCATAGTCACCAGGAAAAGACAAAAACTTTTCTGAGATCAGGAATGAAGCAAGGAAGCTCAATCTCACCACTACCCTTCAACATAATATTGTCTAATATCCAAAGCAATTAGACAAAAAATAGAAAACATACAGATTGGAAAATAAGTAAAATTTAATTTCCGTCACAGATGACATGTTCTTATATTTAGAACACCTAAAAATTCCACAAAAAACTTAAAATGAATAAACAAATTCAGCAAAGTTGCAGGATACAAAATCAACATTTTTTTCTTTTAAAATTTTTATTTTAAAGATCTGGGGTACGATTCAGGGATAGGAATACAAATGGTCATTGTACAGGTAAAGTTTGGGCCAAAATCAACATTTAAAACTCAACAGTACTTCTATATGCTAACAATGCACAATTCAAAAGGAAATTAAGAAAATAATTCCATTTACTACTGCAATAAAAAGGATAAAAAATACTTAGAAATAAGCTTAATCAAGGAAGAAAAAGACTTCTATACTACAAACTAAAAAAAAAAACTGCTAAAATAAATCAAATAAGATAGAAATAAATGGAAAGATATTCCAGTGTATGGATTGCAACACTTAATGTTATCAAACTGTCTGTGCTACATACAATGATCTACAGAGTTAGTACAATCCTTATCAATGTCCCAATGACATTTTTTGCAGAAACAGGAAAAAAAGCATACTAAAATTCTTATGAAGTCTCAAGGGACTATGAGTAGCCAAAACAATCTTGAAAAATAACAAAACTGGAAAATTCACACTCTGATTTCAAAACATCCTACAAAGCAACAGTAATAAGATGGTATGGTATTGGAATAAAGAAGGATATATACACCAGTAAAGCAGAAATGAGAGCCTATAAATAAATCCTTGCATATGTGGACAAATGATTTTTGCCAAGGATGCCAATACTGCAAAATGGGTAAAGGACAATCTCTATAACAAATGATGCTGGGAAAACTGGATATTCACCTGCTCTTCCCCCCCAAGAAAATTAAGTTGGGCTTTAACTTACACCACATACAAAATTTAAAGATGGATTAAAGACCTAAACATAAGATCTAAGACTATCAGACTCCTAAAATATATATAGGGGAAAAGTTTCAAGAGACTACATTTGAGAATTTCTTTAAAATGACAACATAAGCACAGGTAACAAAAGAAAAAAATAGACAAATGGAACTATGTCAAACTTAACTTTTATGCAACAGAATGAAAAAAGCAACTTATGTAATGAGAGAAAATAACTACAACTCATGTATATGAGATTAATAACACAGAATAAAAAAGAAACTGCTACAACTCAAGAGTAAAAAAAAAACCTGATTTAAAAATGGGAAAATGACATGAATAGACATTTCTCCAAAGAAGATATACAAATGACCCATAAACATATGAAAAGATGTTCATCATCACTAATCATTAGGGAAATGCAAATCAAAATAACAAGACATCAATATATACTCACCAGGATGGCCACTATTAAAAGAACAGAATACAGTAAGTGTTGCCAAGAATGTGAAGAAGTTGGAACCCTTGTGTACTGGTTGAGGGGAATATAAAATGGTGCAGCTATTTGGAAAGCAGTTTAGAGGTTCCTCAAAAATTAAAAATATAAATGCAATATGATCATCAAACCCACTTCTGGATATACATCCAAAGGTTTTAAAGCTGGACCTCAAAGAGAAATTTGTAACAGTGTTCACTGCAACATTACTTATCATAGACAAGGAATGAAAACCATCCAAATGTCTATTGACAGATGAATGGATAAAGAAAATATGGTATACATACAATTGACTATTATGCTTATAAAAAAGAAAATTTTGTCACATGCTACAACATGATTGAACCTTGAGGGCATTAAGTTAAGCAAAAATAGGCTAGCTACAAAACCACCAACACTGCAGAACTCAAAACTGAGGTTGTGACAGTCCCTGGTGTTACAAAGAAGAAAAAAGTTGTTAGCAAAAGGTAAGAGAAAACAGACCTCTCTATTCACGAAATCCTTTTCCCAAGCTGCCAGGCACTTGGCAGAAAAGTCCCCCAGACTTATGGTTTCTACACTGGAAAACTGAGATTGAGGCAGATAAGCTTCCTCACCATCTTGGGGTGCTTTTCTGTAAAGCTGCTCCTGTCTCAACCCACGGAAGCCCTGTTAACAGTGGATGTTAATGTTAATAAGCCCTGTTAACTGGGGCCAGCAACCCCAGCACAGGAAACTTGGGACTGCTCTTCATCTCAGACAAAGGAGATGCCCAATCTGGTGGTTCAGCAGCACCATGCTGTAGAAAGCACACACCATGCATTCTCTGGGCACAAAATCCTAGCTAGTCTCTTCATACAGCTGAGAAATCCCCTTTGGAACACTCCTCTGCCCAGGAAGGGCAGCACTCAACTTTTATGAGCCATGGGCTTAGGGTGCCATCTAGTGGAGACAGTGATCTAGAGCTAAGGAGGCAGCAGTCTACAGCTAAAGGAATACAACAGACTGCACAGAAACACACATCTACTAGAAAGATCAAACCAACACAGACAGCAAAGACTGGAATAAATAACTAACTTTTCAGTGTGAAGACACAGATGTACGTCCATAACAAACATCGAACATGGAATATGACCTCCCCAAATGTACAAAGCAAGGAGCCAGTGACTGATCCTACCAACACTAATGAGACAATGTGTGAGCTCTCAGATCAAGAATTTAAAATAGCAGTTTTGAGGAAACTTAAGGAACTCCAAAATAGCACAGAAAAGCATTTTAGAAATTGATCATAAAAATTTAATAAAGAGATAGAAATAATGTTAAAAATCAAACAGAAATCCTGGAACTGTGAAATACATTGGATGAACTGAAAGTGAATCCGAGGTTTTCAATAGCAGAACTGATCAAGCACAAGAATCAGTGAGCTCAAAGACAGACTATTTGAAAATACACAGAAGCCGGGCACATTGACTGATGCCTGTAATCCCAGCACTTTGGGAGACAGAGGCGAGAGGACTGCCTGAGTCCAGAGGTTCAAGACCAGCCTGGACAACTTGGCAAGACCTTTTCTCCACAATGAATCAAAAAATTAGCCAGGTGTAGTGGCACATGCCTGTGGTTCCAGCTACCTGGAAGGCTGAGGCAGAAGGACTACCTGAGCCCAGCAGGTTGAAGCTGCAGTGGCCATGAGAGCTTCACTGCACTCCAGCCTGGGTGAAAAAGTGAGTCTCCTACTCAAAAAAACAAACAAAACAAAACAAAACAAACACATGGTAAGTGGGGAAAAAAAAGAATGAAAATGAATAAAGAATGCCTATGAGATCTAGAAAATAGCCTCCAAAGAGCAAATCTAAGAATCGCTGGCATTCAAGAGGGTGTTGAGAAAGAACAAAGAATAGAAAGCTTACTCAAATAAATAATAACAAAAATTTCTGAGACAAGAGATGAAAATCAATATTCAGGTACAGGAAGGTCAAAGATCACCAAACAAATTCAATCCAGGTAAGACTACCCCAAGCATACAAAAATCAAACACTCAAAGGTCAACAACAAAGAAAGGATCCTAACAGCAGCAAAAGAAAAGAAACATAACATACAAGGGATCTCTGATTCATCTGTCAACAAACATCTCAAAAGAAATCAAATAGGAGCCGGGCTCGGTGGCTCAGCCTGTAATCCCGCGCCTTTGGGAGGCTGAGGTGAGTGAATTGCCTGAGCCCGCGGGTTCGAGACCCCTGGGCAGCGAGACCTCATCTCTACAATAAATCAAAAAAATCAGCTGCCATGCCTGTAATTCGGTACTCGGAGGGCTGACGGAAGGATCGCCGAAGCCCAGCAGGCGAGGCTGCGGTGGCCGGAGCGGCCACTGCACTCCAGTCTGGGCAACAGAGTGAGACTCCAACTCAAAAAAAAAAAAAAAAAAAAAAAAAAAAAAAAAAAAAGAAATCAAATAGGACTGGAGGGAGTGGGATGATATATTAAAAGTGCTAAAAGGAAAAAAAAAAAAAAAAAAAACAACTGCCAACTGAGAATACTACACCCAGGAAAGCAATCATTCAAGCATGAAGGAGAGACAGACGTTTGCATAAATAAATAAATATAAGGCTGAAGGAATTCATCACCATCAGAAATATCTTATGAGAAATGCTAAAGGGAGTTTTTCAATTTGAAAGAAAAGAACACTAACATGCAAAAAGAAAAAAATCTGAGGTATAAAACTCACTGGTAATAGTAAGTAGACAAATTCTGAACACCCTAACACTGTAACCATAGTATGTAAACCATTTATATCTCTAGTATGAAAATGAAAAGACAAATCTATGAAAAATAATAACTACAGCTTGGGCTGAGCACAGTGGCTCACACCTGTAAACCCAGCAATTTGGGAGGCTGAGGATGGCTTGGGCCCAGGAGTTCAAGACCAGCCTGGGAAATATAGCAAAATCTTGTCTCTGCAAAAAAAAATTTTTTAGTCAGGTGTGGTGGTACATACCTGTGGTCTCAGCTACTCGAGAGTCTGAAGCAGAAGGATTGTCTGAGCCCAGGAGGTCAAGGCTGCAGTGAGCTATGATCATACTACTGCACTCCAGCCTGGGCAACAGAGTAATATCCTCTGACTCAAAATAGTAATAATAATAATGATGATGATGATAACTACAACTTGCTAAAAAAAATAGGCAATATAAAAAGATGTAAAATGACTCAACAAAATAGCCTCCAAAGTCGTCATCTGTTCAAAATAATATGCCATAAGGTTTTTTGTAAGCCTCATGGTAAACCACAAAGTAAAATATCTGTAATACATACACGAATAGCAGAAAGCAAGGAATTAAAACACTATCAAAAAAAAAGCCTAAAAAAATCACTAAGCCACAAAGGATGACATTAAGAAAGAGTGGAGATAATCCACAGAATGGGAAAAAATATTTGGAAATTATGCATCTGACAAAGGCCTAACATCCAGAATCTACAAGGAACTCAAACAAAGTAAAAACAAAACAGCCCCATTAAAAAATGGGCAAAGGACATTAACAGACACTTCTTAAAAGATGACATACAAGCAGCCAAAAGACACATGAAAAAATGCGTAGTATCACTAATCATCAGAGAAATGCAAATCAAAACTATAGTGAGATACCACCTAACTCCATTAAGAATGGCTACCATAAGTCAAAAAGCAACAGATGCTGGTGTGGGTGTAGAGAAAAGGAAACATTTCTACACTGTTGTTAGGAGTGAAAGTCAGTTCAATCTCTATGGGAAGCAGTGTGGAGATTCCTAAAAGAACTAAAAACTGACCTTCTGTACAATCCAGCAATCCCTTGCAATCCCTCTCCTGGGAATATACTTGGAGAAACAAATCATTCCACAAATAAGACACCTGCACATGCATGTTTATTGCTGCACTACTCACAATAGCAAAAAGAAGGAACCAACCCTACTACCCATTGAAAGTGAACTAGATAAAGAAAATGTGGTACATATATATGATTGAGTATTATGCAGTCATAAAAAAGAACAAATCAAAGACTTTGCAGCAAAAAAATTAAGTGAACTATCACAGAAACTAAGAACTGAATACTGCATGTTCTCACTCATAAGTGGACTCTGAACATTAATCACATTAGCAGAGGGATCTACAGTCTCTGGGCACTGCTAGGGGAGGGGGAGGGGGGGAGGCCACGTGACAACGCAAAGGATGCCTGCTCCATCACCAGGGGGCGTGAGGGCCAGTTAGAAGCCCTAACTTCATCTGCATGCAGCCTACTTATGTAGATAATCCTCACTTGTACCCCAAATCTCACTAAAATAATAAAATTAAAGCTAAAAAAAAAAAGGAAGGAAGAGTGGTTACAAAACAACCAAAAAACAACTAACAAAATGACAGTGTTGAGTCCTCACCCATCAACTGTAACACCAAATGTAAATTGACTCATTGCTCTAATTAAAAGACAAAGAGTGACTAAATGGATAGAAGAACAGAACCCAACTATATGCTGCCTACAAGAAAGTCATTCTATCTATAAAGACACACAGACTGAAAGTGAAGGGGAGCAAAGGTTATTCCATGCAACTGGAAAACAGAAAAGAGCAAGAGTAGCTAGACTTATGTGAGCTAAAATAAACCACATCAAACACTGTAAAAACAAAGAAAGTCACTGTATAATGATAACTGATATCTACAGAACTGTTCACCCAACTGATGCGAAATACAAGTTATTCTCATCAGCACATGGAACATTCTCCAGTACACGATCACATGTTTGGACACAAAACAAGTCTCAACAAATTAAAAAAAGTCAAAATCATATCAAATATCTTTTCTGACCACAACGGAATAAAACTAAAAGTCACTAAAACGTAGAACTCTGGGAACTGTATAAATATATGAAAATTATATATGCTCCTGAATGAACAATGGGCCAATAGAGAAATTAGTAAGAAAATGTAGACATTTTTTAAACAAATGAACATGTAAACACAAAATATCAAAGTCTATAGAATAAGCAAAAGCAATACTTAGAGGGAAGTTTACAGCAATAAATGCCTATATTTAAATACAGAAAACTTCAAATAAAGAACCTAACAATCCACCTCAAGGAACTAGAAAAGAAAAAACAATACCCAAAACTGATAGAAAGATCAGAGCAGAAATTAAAATGAGACTAAAAAAATACAAAAGGTCAATGAAACAAAAAGTTGGTTTTTTTAAAAAAGATAAACATCAATAAATCTTTTGCTAGGCTAACAAAGAAAAAGAAAGAACCACATAAATAAAATAGAAATGAAAAAAGGCATTACAACTGATGTCACAAAAATACAAAGGATCGTTAGAGACTATTATGAACAACTATATGCCAAAATATTAGAAAATGTTTCAGGACATTGGTCTGGGCAAAGATGTTTTGGGTAAGAACTAAAAAGCACAGACAACAAAAGTAAAAATAGACACATGGGATTACATCAAACTAAAAAGCTTCTGCAGAGCAAAGGAAACAATTAACAGTAAGAGACAACCTACAGAATGAGAGAAAACACTTATAAACTATTCATCTGACAAGCAACTAATAACCAAAATACACAAGGCATTCAAGCAATTTAATGGCAAAAAACCCACAAATAATTATATTTTAAAATGGCCAAAAGATACGAACAAACATCTCTCAAAAGAAGACATACAAATGGCTAATTATATGGGAAATGCAAATGAAAACTACAATGCCATATCATCTCACTCTAGTTAAAATAGTTGTTATCAAAAATAGCAAATAACAGATGCTAGTGACTATGGAGAAAGGGGAATACTCATATACTGTTGGTGAGAATACAAATTAACACAGCCACTATGGAAAACAGTATGAAGTTTCCTCAAAATGAAAGTACCATATGATAAAGCATATATATATATATATATATATATATATATATATATATATATCCTCAACTGAAAATCCTAGCCAAAGCAATTAGGCAGAAGAAAGAAATAAAGGGGATCCAACTTAGAAAGGAATAAGTCACATTAACCTTGTTCGCAGATGACATAAACTTGTATTTAGAAAACCCTAAAGACTCCAGCAAGAAAACCCTAAAGGCTCCAGCAAGAAACTGTCTAATTTTAATCAGTACATTGAAGAGACACTTGTACTCCCATGTTTATTGCAGCCCTATTCAAAATAGCCAAAATATGGACTCAAACTAAGTGTCCAATAACAGATGAATGAATAAAGAAAATGTGGTCTATATACACACTGGAATACAATAAGCTATAAGAAAGAATAAAATCCTGTCATTTGCAGCAACCAGAATGGAACTGGAGGACGTTATTCTAGGTGAAATAAGCCAGACAGAGAAAGACAAATATTGCAAATTCTCACTCATATGTGGGAGCTAAAATAAACTTACTCATGGAGGTAGAGAATACACTGGTAGTTGGTTACCAAAGGCTGGGAAGTGTGGGGTGGGGGTTGCTGAAAAGAGGTTAGTTAATGTGTACAAAACCACAGTTACATAGAAGGAATAAGTACTAGTTTTCAATAGTATAGTAGGGTGACTATAGTTAGCAACACTATATTGTATCATTCAAAATAATAGAAGTTTAGAATATTTCCAACACAAAGAAGTGAACATTTTTGAGGTGACAGGTATCCCAATTACCCTGATTTAATAATTACACATTGTATTTGTGTACCAAAATATCACATATACCCCATGAATATGTACAACTATTATTTATTAATAAAAAGTTTTGTGATACACTAAAAGCTTAGAGGGAAATTTACAGCATAGAATGTATATATTAGAAAAGAAGAAAGGTCTAAAATCAATTATCTAAGCTTCACCTTTAATAAACTATAAAAAGAGCAAACTAAATTCAAACTAAGCAGACGAAAATAATAAAAATCAGAACAGAAATCAGTGCAATTGAAAACAAAATCAACAAAACTAAAAGGTGGTTCTTTGAAAAAAATCAATAAAACCAGTGAAACTTTAGTTAGGTTAACAAAGAAAAAGAAACAAAAGACTGAAATTACTAATTTCAAATGTTTTGAAAAAGGGGTCCTCACTGTTGATCTTACGTACATTAAACCAATTATTAAAAAAACTGTGAACAACTCTATGCCCTTAAATTTGATAACATAGATTAAATGGACTAACTCTTAGAAGACACAATCCGCCAAAAGTCATACAAGAAATACAGAACCTGAATAGGCCTAAAAGAACCTGAATGAATAATTAATAACCTTCAAAAACAGAAAGAACCCGGCCCAAATGGACTCACCAGATAGGTGAATTCTAACAAACATTTAAGGAAGAAATTGTATTAATTCACTACAGTCTCTTCCAGAAAACAGGAATAGAGGGAAGCCAGTTTTACACAAACCTCACAACTAGGCAAAGACATTACAAGAAAAGGAAATGACTGACTAATATCTCTCATGAACATAAATGACAAATTCTCAATAAAATATTAGCAAAATGAATCCATGTATAACAAAAGTCATACACCATGACTGATTTGTAGATTCAATTTAAATTTATAGATTTATAGATTCAATGTAATCCTAAACAAAATCCCAATTTATTTTTTGGATACCAACAAACTGATTCAAAAGTGTACACATATATGAAAAGTCAAAAAACCGTAACAGCCAACTCAATACTGAAGAATAACAAAGTCAACAGGCTGCCACTATCCAACATCAAGACTTCCTATAAAGCTACAGTAACCAAGACAGTGTGCTATTGGTGACAGAATAAACAAATAAATAAAGGAAACAGAAGAGAAGCAAAAATAGACTCATACAAATATAGTCGACTGCTCTCTGCCAACAGAGCAAGGGTGAGGGAGAAAGGACAGTCTTTTCAACGAATAGTGCTAGAACAAGTGGCTAGCCATATGCCCAAAAATGACTCTAAATAGAAGGCAACTTAACACAATAACATTTATTTTAAAATGCACACTCACTGGTGAAAGACTAACAACTTGCACCCTAAAAACAGACAAAAAGCAGAACAGTCACTTTCATCACCACTATCCAACATTTATCCTGTAAGTTCTACCCATAGCAGTTAGACAAGAAAATGAAATAAAAGAAGACCACATTGTACAGAAGTAAGTAAAACTACATCTATTCAAAGATGACATAATCTGGTAGATAAAAAATCACAAAGAATACACAAGAAACTAACAGAGCTAATAAACAAATTCAAAGTTGCAGGTTACAAGATCAATGCATAAAAATCAGTTTTGTTTCTATATACTAGCAATGGACAATCCAAAAAGGAAATGTAGGAAAAAATTCCATTTACAATAGTACCTAAAACAATAAAATGCCTAGAAATGAATCGAACTAAGGAGGTGAAAGATTTGCACACTGAAAATTATATGACGTTGCTGAAAGAAATTAAAGAAGATCTAGATAAATGAAAAGTCATTTCAAGCTCATGGATTAGAAGACTTAATATTGTTAAGATGTCAATACTACCCAAAGTAATTTACAAATTCAGCACAATCCCTATCAAAATTCAAGATCCTCTTTTGCAGAGATGGAAAGGTCTATCCTCAAATTATTACAGAATTTCAAGTTACCTTGAATAGCCAAAACAATATTGAAAAAGAACAGATTTGGAGGACTCATAATTCTCAATTTCAAAACTTACTACAAAATCAGAGTAATCAAAACTATGCTACTGGCATAAGGATAATCATAAAGACAAAAGGAACAGACTTGAGAGTCCATAAATAAAGCCATACATCTATGATCAATTTATTTTTGGCAAAGGTACTAAGAACATTCAATTAGAAAATAGCCTCTTCAACAAATGGTGTGGAAACAACTAGATTTCCATTTCCACATATAAAAAGTAAAATTTCTTAGCCTCTCTGACCCTCTATTTCCTCATCTATAAAGGGAGAATAAAAATAGTACCCACATCATAAAAGTTAGCAAGTTAAATAAGATGATACATATAAAATATATCGACCCATAGTGCAATACTATACAGTAGTATATAATGCAAGTATATAGGAGGAAGGTAAGTGGGAGCAGACCACCCTGGTGCAGAAAAGTATTTTATCTACTGCCACTGTTTAGAATTACTGGCACATGGTAATCAAATTTTGTTCAGTTTCAGAATTGTTTTTAAATTCTCTGCAGATCATGCAGGCCTTTCCTGCCTTCACCAGGGCACCACAGCAAAAGACCATCTTCCACATTCACTCATTCATTATTAACTAAGTGTCTACTTGCTGTTAGACGTAATGTATGGCGGAGACTCGGAAGGTAGGATTGGCATATAGTCACCATGTATTGTTAAATCAACTAAGGGTTATTAGAAAACAAAAATATTCACTTTACCTTTCTTGAATTTATGTATGGGGAGTTTCTTAAGTTGATCTTTACGTAGTCTGTTTCTTCTAGCTCTATGTCTGTCCTGGACAAATTTTGTGATCTATAAATAAAAAAGAAAAAATAAGAAAGATATGAAACACACGAATAGAAATGGCTATTAAAATAACAAATATCCTTTAAGTTTCTGGATAGCTGTTGCAAATCAATTCAGTTTACCTGAATCCTAATTGCAATAATATTATTAGTTAAGGCATTAAATTACATAAGTGGTTAAGCCATAAATTATCCTTTAAATTTTTTATTCATTGACCTTTTTTATCTTTAAGTCACTGACAGAGACATTACGAATAACATATAATTGTTTGTTTGGAAAAATACAAATGGTAGACTATAGATTATAAAGACTCCAAAGAGTTAAAAAAAAAAAAGGACGGTTGAGATTCCTATAAGTTACAAACTAATAAAATTCCAAACATACACCAATTTATCACTATATTTTTAGTTCTAGTAGCAAAAGGGACAGAACTAGTGTAGAATACCTCTGCTACAAATATTCAGAAATTCAGGATAAAATATACAAAATATTTTAAATTATAAATTACTGTGTTTGCAAGAATAAAAGGGAAGTCCACAGAGCCAGAATCAAATACCAAAAACATTGTCCATTTGAAGAAAAGAAAATCTGACAAATTTCACAATGTCAAAATTAAAATCTTTTGTCCTCAGCAGGCATTGGTAAAAAATAGAAAACAAGGCACAGACTGGGATAAAATATTGCAGAATGCATACATAATAAGGGATTCGTATTCAGAATATAAAAATAATTCCCAAAACTCAGTAATAAGAAAACATATTTCCCAATAGAAAAAAAAGCGGACAAAATATTTGAAGACATTTCACTATACAAGATATATGAATGGCAAATAGGCACTTAAGAGATGCTCAAAGTCATTACTCAATAGGCAAACAAAAATTCAAATCACAAATTATTACTATACACCTATCTGAATGAATAAAATTTAAAAGACTGACTACTATACCAAGTGTTGGTATGGAAGTGAAGGAACTGGCACTCTCATACACCACTAGTGGGATTATAAAATGGTACAAACCACTTTGGAAAACAGTTAAGCAATTTCTTATAAATTTAAACACAAACTTATCATAAGACCCAATCATCTCACTCCTAGATATACTTACCCAATAGAAATGAAACCATATTTCCATACAAACACTTGCACACAAATGTTGATGTCAGCTTTATTTGTAATAGCCAAAAACCAGAATCAGCCGAGGTGTCAAGCAACAGATAAATGGATAAACAAACTTTTCATATAATAAAATACACTTCAGCAACAAAAAGGAATGAATAATCAATACTCTAAATAGCATATAAATCTCAAAATAATCTTGCTGAGAGAAAGAAGTCAGATATAAAAGAGTACATAGCCTATGAGTCCATGTATATTTAAATAAAGTTGTAGAAAATGTAATCTATAATGACCAAAATCAAACTTATGTTTGCCTGCGTACAGAGTAGGGTGAAAGAGAAATCGGAAGGGGTGAGAGACAAGAATTACCAAGTGTCATGAGGAAACTTTTGGGGGTGATCAATATTTCATTATCTTGATAGTAGTGGTTGTGGTTTCATAGGTATATGCATACATATATATTATATATATAAAATACAGGCATGTACGCCCATGTCAAAACTTACCAAACTGTAAAATTTAAATATGTGTAATTTATTATATGCCAATCATACCACAACAAACTTTTTTAGAAGTTTAATAGTAACATGTTTTTGCTATTGTGAATAGTGCTGCAATAAATGTGCACATGCAGTTATCTTTTTTATAGAATGATTTGAGTTCCTCTGGGTACATTCCCAGTAGGGAAGGCTTGCTGGGTCATATGGAAGGTCAATTTCTAGTTCTTTTAGAAATAGCCACACTGTTATCCATAGAGGTTGAACTTGTTTGCATTCCTGCCAGCAGTGTAGAAGTGTTCCCTTTCTCTGCTTCCTCACCAACATCTGTTGTTTGATTTATTAATGATGGTCATTTCTACTGGGGTTAGGTGGTATCTCAATATGGTTTTGATTTGTATTTCTCTGATGGTTAGTGAGGGTGAGCATAATAGCAAAAATTTGGAACCAACCATGCTGCCCATTGAAACTGGACTGGATAAAAAAAAATGTGGTACATATACATGATGGAATATTACGCAGCCATAAAGGACAGACATATGAACTTTGCAGAAACTTAGATGGATTTAGCATCTATAATACTCAGTGATCTATCACAGAAACAAAGAACAGAGTACCACATGTTCTCACTCATAAGCAGACCTGAACATTTACCAGAATACTATAAGAAAGGGATTGGCAGTAGTGGGATACTGCCGGGGTTAGGGGGTGAGAGGGGCAGAACATCAATAAGAGTACCTGATCTCAAACCAGGCAAAGTGGGGAGCAAAAGGAGGCCCAAACTTTACCTGTACGATGTCCACTTGTATACTTAATCCTGAATTGTACCCCACATCTTTAAAATAAAATATAAAAAAAATCTATCCATAAAGACTGAAATTCAAAAATCCAAACATAATTTTAAATATTGAAATAATTAATATTTTAATAAATAATATTAAATAATAAATATTAAAAATAAAAAAGTTTAATAGTAACCACTAAAAGAATAGCAATAGCTTTCAAATCGGTAGGAGACAGAGTGAAAGTTAAAGTTAAGTAGTCCAAATTTACATAGAAGAAAAAATAACTAGCTGGGCATGGTGGCTCATGCCTGTAATCCCAATACTTCGGGAGGCCCAGGTCGGTGGATCACTTGAGCCTAGGAGTTCAACACTAGCCTGGGGAAAATAGGGAGACCTCATCTCTACAAAACAATCAAAAAGATTAGCCAGTCCTCTACTGGGGTGAGGGGAGCTGAGGCAGAAGGATGGCCTGAGTCCAGGAAGTTGAGGCTTTGGTGAGCCATGAATGTGTCATGGTATTCCAGCCTGGGCAACAGAGTGACGCTCCGACTCAAAACAAAATAAAATGAAACAAAAACCCAGAATTAATAAAAAAGAAAACAATAGATATTAATCCAAATACATGTATAATAACAATAAATAGAAATGAATTAAATCCACCAATTTTTTAAAGGAATATAGCATACTGTGGATGAAAAAATTCCAACCATATGTATTTACAAGATATAAGATTAAAACTGAATGACACATTAGGATGAAAATACAAGTAAAAAATAATGGAACGGGCCTGGGTGCAGTGGCTCATGCCTATAAGCCCAGTGATTTGGGAAGCTGAGGTAAGAGGATCGCTTGATCAAGACAGCCTAAACTGGGCTTGGTGGCTCAGGTTGTAATCCCGTGCTTTGGGAGGCTGAGGTGAGTGGATTGCTTGAGCTCGCAGGTTCGCGACCTGCCTGGGCAACTTGGAGAGACCTCATCTCTACAATAAATTTTTTAAAAATTAGCCAGGTGTGGTAGCGCATGCCTGTAGTTCCTGCTACTTGGAAGGCTGAGGCAGAAGGATCGCCAGAGCCCAGGAGATCAAGGTTACAGTGGCCGGGAGCGGCCACTACACTCCAGTCTGAGCAACAGAGTGTGACTCCAACTCAAAAAAAAAAAAAAGAACCTGGACAACATAGCAAAATCCTGTCTGTCCAAAATAAATTAGCTGGATGTGGAGACACATCCCTGTTGTCCTAGCTATTTGTCTTAGGACAGGAGTATCATTGAGCCCAAAGTTTGAGGTTACAGTGAGCTATGATCATGCCACTGCATTCCAGCCTGGTGACAGAACAAGACTCTGTCTCTAAATAAAATAAAAAGTAAACTAAATTAATTAAAAAAAGAGACAAAGATCTAACATAAAAATACTAAGCAAAAAAACAAACTGGTATATTAAGTAAAATAGAATTTAAGGTAAAAAGTCTCTTTGGGAGAGAGTTGTGAAAATACTAAAAGGATACTTTACCTAGAAAATAACAGTTATGGGAAAAATACACAAATTCATGAGTTCAGAAACTTATAATTTAAGCAAACAAAAAATTTAGAAGACTATAGACCTGTGCTGTCCAATATGATAGCTAGCAGGTACACGTGACTATTGAGCATGTGAAACATAGCTACTCTGAGTTGAGATGTACTGTAAGAATAAAATACACACCAGGTTACAGAGACTTAGTACAAAAAGAATGTAAAAATAATTTATATTAATTGAATCTTGAAATGTATTTTAGATTAGGTTAAATAAAATAGTATTAAAATTAATCTCACCTTTTTTTAACCTTTTAAGTTTGGCTACTAGAATATTTAAAATTACAATAAAATGTGGCTCACAATATTGTTCTACTGCTTAGCACTGCTTTAGAAAATAGAAAAAAAATTCCAACCAAAATGCAAAAAATTGTGGTGACGGTTGCAAAATTCTGTAAATATACTAAATTATTGAATTGTGCTCTGATGGGCCAATTTTATGTTATGTGAATTATATCTCAATAAAGCTGTTAAAAATACTTTTTTAAAAGACTAGACAAAACAAATTCACAAGTTTGAACTAATGGACATATAACTTTGCACACCACAAATCTTTTCACCTACATAAAGAATGTGTACAAAATTTAACCACAAACTATGCCACAATTCAGGTTTTTAAAAATAATCAGGCTGGGCTCGGTGGCTCAGCCTGTAATCCCAGCACTTTGGGAGGCCGAGGCGAGTGGATTACTGGAGCCCGCAGGTTTGAGACCTGCCCGGGCAACTTGGTGAGACCTCGTCTCTACAACAAATCAAAAACTAGCCAGGCATGGTAGCGTGCGCCTGTAGTTCTGGCTACTTGGAAGGCTGAGGCGGAAGGATCGCCGGAGACCAGCAGGTTGAGGCTGAGGTGGCTGGGAGCGTGCCACTGCACTCCAGTCTGGGCGACAGAGTAAGACTCCAACTCAAATAAAAATAAAAATAAAAATAATCAAAGTGACACACAATGTTTTCTGACCACAACACAACTGAATTAGAAATCAATAGATGAGAAATCTGAAAAAAAAAATACTTGGAAATGTAAAACTTTACTGAAATAATTCATGTGACAAAACAAATCATAAAGAAATGTCTGTGAGGGTGCTTTATAATCAGTATGCTTCTTTGCCAACTGGATTCAAATAACTTGAGAAATAAGACCATGACTTTGAGGATGAAACCTGAACTTTTTCTTTTATCCAAATTCCTAAGAGGCTTGGGGAGTCACACCTTATAAGAACTCAGCAGAACATCTTAATTTCATCTATATATTCACAAACCTAGAGCCTTTCTGTCCTTTGTCTCAGCAAAACATCTTATCTCCTGATAAGGACTACATGTCACCAGTCAAGAAATCTTTAAACCCACCTATGACCTGCAAAGCCCCTGTTGGAAATATCCTTCCTTCCCTGGCCAAACCAATGAGAATCTCACATGTATTGATTTACAGTTTATGTAACTTTTACCACCCTAAAACTGTATATAACCAAGCTGCCATTTGGCCACAGTGGGCACACGTTATCAGGACCTCCTGAGGATGGGTGTACCCAGGCTTACATCCTCAAGTCTGGCTCAAGAATAAACCAACTAAAATATTTTATAGCCAAGCATGGTTGCTCACACCTATAATCCCAGCACTTTGGGAGGCTGAGATGAGAGGATTGTCCTAGCCTACGGGTTTGAGGCCAACCTGGGCAACCTGGTGAGACATCATCTCTTCAATTAAAAAAAAAAATTAGCCGGGCATGGTGGCGTGTGCCTGTAGATTCAGCTACTTGGAAAGCTGAGGCAGAAAGGTCACCTGAGCCCAGCAGGTTGAGGCTGCGGAGGCTGTGAGTGTGCCACATGCACTCCAGCCTGGGTGACAGAGTGAGACTCTGACTCAAAAAAAAAATTTTTTTTACAGAGTTTGGCATCTTTTCATCAACACTTGATAGAAGAAGAAAGGTAAAGTAACTAACTCGCTGGAGAAAGAAACAGAACTTTTTACTGAGCCACAGAATTAGATTGCCTTCACTACTCAGAGACAAAGATAACTTCAAAATAGAGTAGGCCTTCCCTCCACCCTGCCCTGTAATTGCAAAGCCCATCCTGGAGGAGCTGAATGAACATCTATGCCCTAAAGACAGGATGATCTCAAAACAAATATTTATTCTCCCCTAATTGTCCCGCACAGATAAGATACTTTATCTCCCCTAGGACAGAATGAGTAAAAGGATAGAGAAGGACTAAGAGTTACAGCAATTAAGTTCACCCTTCACAAGGAAAGAAACATCAAGAGTAGTAAAGAAACATGCTACACAGCAATACAACATTTTAAAAAATTTAAGTCAAATAAGAATAAAAGTATTCCTTATCAAAAGTTATGGGTTACAGCTAAAGTGATTGTTAAAGAAAAACCTAAATGCACATACTAGAAAATACATTCACACTGTTGTGCTACCATAACTACCATCCATCTACAGACGTCTTTTCATCTGGTAACTGAAATTCTGTATCCATTAAACAATAACTCCCCATTCCTCTCTTCCCCCAGTCCCTGGCAACCACCAGTCTACTTTCTATCTCCACGGATTTGACTATTCTAGGTACCTCACATAAGTGGAAACAGTATTTGTCCCTTTTCATAGCATGTGTTAGAATTTCCTTCCCTGATAATGCTAAATAATATATTCCATTGTATTTATACAAATTTTGTTTATCTATTCATTTGTTGATATACACTTGGGTTGCTTCCATCCTTGGCTATTGTGAATAATGCTGCTATGAACATGAGTGTACAAATATCTGTTCAAGTCTCTGCTTTCTATTCTTTTTGGTATATACCCAGAAGTGGAATTGCCAGATCATATGATAATTCTATGTTATACTTTTTGAGGAACTGCCATACTGCTTTCTATAGTGACTGCTCCATTTCACTTTCCCACCAACAGTGTTGATAGAATTGCCTAGTTTTGATATCAAGATTATTCTAGATAAATAAAATAAAACCAAAGATTTCCCTTACCTAGATATTCAGACTGCTAGTATTCTAGGATTTTTGCATCTAAGTTCATATATAAGATTAATCTAGCTGGGCTAGGTGGCTCAGCCTGTAATCCCGCGCTTTGGGAGGCCGAGGTGAGTGAATTGCCTGAGCCCGCGGGTTCGAGACCCACCTGGGCAACTTGGCGAGACCTCATCTCTACAATAAATCAAAAATTAGCCGGGTGTGGTAGTGCACACCTGTAGTTCCAGCTACTTGGAAGGCTGAGGCGGAAGGATCGCCAGAGTCCAGCAGGTCAGGGCTGCAGTGGACGGGAGCAGCCACTGCACTCCAGTCTGGGTGACTGAGTGAGACTCCAACTCAAAAAAAAAAAAAAAAGATTAATCTATATTAGAAATCTGAATAATCCAAAAATGTGAAGACAATTTATACATCATAATCAAACAGGATACAAGGATTTTTTAAAATCTACGAAACGAATTCATGTAACCAAAAATAAACATGGTGAAAGAGAGAAAAACCAATGATCCATACAATAGAGAGGAGAAAGACATATAATTCACTACCCATTTAAAGAAAATGAGCAAATAAAAATCTGGTTTGTTTATTTCTAATCCTCATACTGCTTTTCCCCCTTTATTTTACCAGAAAGTGTAACACAGTGTTAAACGTGAGGTACAACAAAAGGCATCTATTTCCTGTTCTTTACTTTCAAAGGAAGACTTCTAGTATTTCACCATTTTATAATGTTTATTCTAGGTTTTTCATCTATAATTTGATCAGCTCAAGGATATTTACTTCTATTACTACTTTTCCAAGGGTATTTTCATTTGTTTGTTGTTTGGCTTTTGAACTCTCTATACTTCCTTGCCCCTACATTGAAAATCCAAGAGAATCAACAAACATATTACCAGAATAGAATTCAGTAAGTTTGTAGATACGACATTAATATATAAAAATCAATAATATCCAGTGCCCAGCTCTTGATTTCTAAATACAACTCTCCAATAAAAGGAGCTAGGGTTCTTGAAAAAATGTGTGATCCTATGGCTAGGACAAGAAAAACATATAAGATGATCCTGAAGCATCTTATAGATCCAGACAGCAGAAAGGACTTTAAAAAAAAAAAAAGGAGCCAGGCTCGGTGGCTCAGCCTGTAATCCCGTGCCTTTGGAAGGCTGAGGTGAGTGGATTGCCTGAACCTGCGGGTTCGAGACCCACCTGGGCAGCGAGACCTCATCTCTACAAAAAATCAGCTGGAAGTGGTAGCGCATGCCTGTAATTCCGGCTACTCGGAAGGCTGAGGTGGAAGGATCACCGGAGGCCAGCAGGTCGAGGCTGCGGTGGCCGGGAGCGGCCACTGCACTCCAGTCTGGGCAACAGAGTAAGACTCCAACTCAAAAAAAAGGAAGGAGCCAAATCAGAGGAACACAAGACCCAGTCAAAGTTAAACAATTTAAAAAACAAAAATAATATAATTTCTAATGTAAGTATAATATAAATACATATGACCTCAAACTAATATAAATAATTGAATAAATAAATGCTGAGAAGAGAAAAATCTTCCTTATAGAATAATGCAGATTCTCCCCCTCTAGGAGGTGGCATTTAATTCCTTCCCCTTGCCACCTTAAGAGTGAGTTATACCTAGTGCCTCACTTCCAAAGAAAGAATCAAATCGAGGAAAAAGTATGTACTAACTTCATAGTGGAGAAAGAAAGCAAATACTATTAACCAAGGGATGAAGTTAACATTATCTATGATGATCTACAGATTATCATGTGCCCCCTAAAATGATGTAATGAGAAAGGCACTTCACCACTGTGATATTCTTTTGAAAAAACTATCGACCAGTCTAATCATGAGAAAAAAAATCAGATTTAGAGACATTCTACAGGACACTTGGGCAGTACTCCTCAAGACTATCAAGTTCATGAAAAACAAAGACAGACCAGGGGAGACTGGGAAGACAAGCTAACTAAATACAATGTGATATTCTGGATTGGATCATGGAACAAAAAGAAATTTGGTGCAATCTAAACAAAGTGTAGAGTTTAATTAATAGTAATGTATCAATGTCAGTTTTTTAGTTTTGACAAAAGTTCCATGGTAATGTAAAATGTTAACAATGCGGGAAACTAGGTGAGGGATATTACTGGAATTCCCTTCTTTGCAAATTTTCTGTAAATCTAACATTATCCAAAAATTAAAAGTTTATTTTTAAAAAATGTTCTTATATCCTGGAAATTACCAATTAGAAAATATTATTTCAAAAATTATTTTTATGATAGAAAGAAAAAAACTACTATACATGAAACAAGTCTAACAAAAGACATGCAAAACATTTATAGGGTAAAAAATAATTAAACTGATGGATAAACTGGCAACCAATTCCTGAACAAAATTCAAAGTGCCCATGCCATATAGATAAGATAGACATAGATAAGATAGACAAGTGGGACCTCATCAAACTGACAAGCTTCTGCAAAGCCAAAGAAACCATCAAGAGAGCAGGGGGGCAGCCCACAGACCGGGAAAAAATATTTGCCAACTCCATGTCTGACAAAGTCCTAACACCTAGGATCTACAAGGAACTCAGATGTACTGAAAAGAAAAAAATAAACAGCCCCATTACAAAGTAGCCAAAAGATGTGAACAGACAGTTCTCAAAAGAAGACATACGAGCAGCCAACAGATACATGAAAAAATGTTCAGCCTCACTAGTTATCAAAGAGATGCAAATTAAAACTACACTGAGATACCACCTAACTCCAGTCAGAATGGCCATCACCAATAACTCAAAAAATAACAGATGCTGGAGAGGATGTGGCAAAAACGGAACACTTCCACACTGTTGGTGGGAGTGTCAACTAGTACAGCCTCTGCGGAAATCAGTGTGGCGATTTCTAAAAGTTCTAAAAATCGACCTTCCATATGACCCTGCAATCCCCTTAACTGGAAGAACTCAGGTCACTCTATAAGAAAGATATCTGCACGCATATGTTTGTCGCAGCATTGTTCACAATAGCAGGAGCATGGAGCCAACTGTGCTGCCCATCAAGGGAAGACTAGATGAGGAAAATGTGGTACATATATACAAGTGGAGAGCTACACAGCCATGAAGAGGAACAAAATCATGAACTTTGCAGTGATCTGGATGGAGCTGGAGTCTATCATACTGGTAATCTTTTACAGAAATGGAGAACTGGGTATCACATGTTCTCACTCATAAGTGACCTTGAACAATTACTGTAATACTATAAGAAAAGGATTGACAGTAGCAGGAAACTGAGGGTGGGGGGGCAGGGAGGTGTGATTGACAGTAGTCAAAATCTGCCTGGGGAAGCAGGGGCACACCTCATCAATAAGAGTACCTGCACAATGAATGTTTGTGTACCTAACCCTGAACTGTACCTCACAATAAAAATTTAAAAATAAAAAAATACCTGCTAGATATGAAAGACCTTAAATAAATTTTTAAAAAATACTATAGCATCATAGGAAGACTCAACATTTTAAAGGTGGCATTCAATCTTTAAATTAATCTATACTTTTAATGCAATAATAAATTCATTGGATGTTAACAAATATTTTTATGACTATTAAATTAGGACAGTGGGACTGTTTTATATCTTTGCAAATCTATTTTATTATCTGTCTAAATAGAATACAGGGATTTTCATATCTGCTTCTGTCTTCAAATGTCTTGATATTACACATCGTATCACCTCTAGAAACCTCCACTATACCACTGAGAGAATCAGAATGACAAGGGCAAATGCTATCATAGTATTATTCTGAAAATAATTTTGAATTTGCAGACACACTCAGAGTCCTGGAACCACACTTTGGTAACTACTGTTTTGGAAAAGCAACATGCTATTCCCCTTACCCTTAAGCTCTCATATTATTTTTTCACTTTTTAATATAAAATTTTTCAAGCATATAGAAGAGTTGAAAGAATTTTATAAATACCCATATAGCTACCACCTAGATTCTACAATTAATATTTTACTATACTTTTTGTCTCATATCTATCCATCACTCTACTATTCCATCAATACATCTTATTTTATTCCTGATAGGACTTTACAGTGCATTTCAAAGTAAGTTGCAGATATCAGTATATTTCCCCCAAATACTTCAACATGCATACTATTACTCAGAATTTAGTAGTTTTTTACAACTCTTTTGATTTCTTTTGAGGTCAAATTTACATATAATAAAATGCACAAAACTCAAGTATATTAATTTGGTGGATCCAGACGAATGCCATATATTTGTGCAACCCAAATCTCCATCAAGATACAGAACATGACTCTCACCCCTGAAAAGTTCCCTCCTACCCTTTGCAGTAAATCCCTCGCTCCTCTCCAACCCCCCTGAGCCAAGCACCATTCTGACTTTTTCCCACTCAGATTATCTTTGTCTTTTCCAGAGTGTCATATAAATGGACTCATGCAATATGTACTCACTCTCTTGTGTAAGGCTTCTCTTATTCAATACAATGTTTTAGAACCATTATGCCTTTTTAAAAAATTATTAAAAGTTAATTTACCTACCATGAAAATTACTATCAAGATGAGACAGATGCCCACTATGATAAGGAAGGGGATTAGGTAGTATTCCAGAGGAAGACTAAATTCTGGAACTAAGATAATGTGGCCCCTAGAAGAAAACAAAAATCAGTAATTGAGAAAGAGTAAGAGTTTTCAAATTATGATGTTAATTAAAAACAAGGAAAACAATTTTAAAAACAGACATGTAACCAATACAAGTCAATCCACTACACACATCTCATTTTCTAATATATGACTTCCGATAATTTAAAGGATGCTTCTTTACATCTTTAATTCTATTTTACACATTTTTCAAAATAACTTGCCTATAAAATTAAAAGAGGCTCTTGGACTAGGTAAAGAAAATTAGCTAATCAATACTTACTGTGTCTATTCTGGAGAAGTGTTATTTACTGAATTTAGTAACCTAGGCTAAAGTTATATTTTATATGCAAAATCAGCAGAAATACCAATGGTAGTCCATTGTGTATCATGTCAACAAGAACCCCTACCTTACCCAAATTACTCTTCACTAGTTCTTCCTATGAAAAACTCTAGAGCCTCTAACTGATAAAATTATACTCCTTCCCCACTATCTGCTTTATATGCACCTCTTATACCAGGTACAAGGGACACAGCCCCATACCCTACATTTATCTGTGAGATACAGAATGAAAAACTGGTCAAAGATTTCACAAGAATTGTGGCTTCCTCTATATCCCCACCTTCTCCACTGCTCGACTAAAAAAACCTTCAGAAATTTGTATGTTGTGGGGTGGGAGGAGGAAATGCTTCATGCCTTAATTCCCCTTTGTTATTAGCCATGTTACTAGTTACTGTGATATTACCATTACAAAACTTGACAGGGATCCATGAAATAAACCTATGATCAGAATAAGCACATTATCTGTTCTGCATGAACACATTTTCCATGGCATCAAACCCCTGCATTAAAAATCTCCTTAGTCAGCCGGGCTCGGTGGCTCAGCCTGTAATCCCAGCACTTTGGGAGGCTGAAGTGAGTGGATTGCCTGAGCCCGCAGGTTCGAGACCCGCCTGGGCAGCGAGACCTCATCTCTACAATAAATCAAAAAATCAGCCGGGCATGGTAGCGCACGCCTGTAATTCCGGCTGCTTGGAAGGCTGAGGCGGAAGGACCGCCGGAGCCCAGCAGGTCGAGGCTGCGGTGGCCGGGAGCGGCCACTGCACTCCAGTCTGGGCGACAGAGTGAGACTCCAACTCAAAAAAAAAAAAAAAAAAAAATCTCCTTAATCTAGGGAAGAGCTTGCTCAATGTTCAGTAACATGACTGGTCTCACCACTAGGCCCACTGTGCTACTAGCAACACTACTTTGCTGATTTGCTGATTTCACCAGCATTTACTGAATATCTACTGTGATGCAGTCACCGTGCCCAGTACTGGGGATAAAACATGAAAAAGTAGAGTCTCCAACCATGAGAGAAGATAGAGACCTTAGAGCTAAAAGGAGCCTCATGGTTCTTTGTTCTAACTCCTCATTTTCACAAGAGACAACAGGTTCATGAAGATCAAATGACCTCTTCAAGCCCAACCCCAGGCAATCTCTCCAGGGGCTTTCACCACTCACTGTGATCAAAAACAATCCTTTCCTCAGTCCACAACATACAAAAGTTGTATGGTACTAGCAACACTACTTTGCTATCTACTGCTGGGTGACTTTTTAAGGTAGTGAAGCTAGGGACTCCACAACACAAATGTTCAATGCAAAACAGTAATTTTCAGTATAAACAAAAGCAAGTGTACTCTTTCCCCTATAGAGAGGTTCTTAGGGACCAGAGTACTTAAGACAAATAACATAAAAGAAAATTATTTCTATTCTAAGGCTATTTTAAAATCTTCATGCCCTGAGCCCGCGGGTTCGTGACCCACCTGGGCAACTTGGCGAGACCTCATCTCTACAATAAATCAAAAAATCAGCCGGGCATGGTAGCGCGCGCCTGTAGTTCCGGCTACTCGGAAGGCTGAGGCAGAAGGACCGGAGCCCGGCAGGTCGAGGCTGCGGTGGCCGGGAGTGGCCACTGCGCTCCAGTCTGGGCGACAGAGTGAGACTCCAACTCAAAAAAAAAAAAAAAAAAAAATCTTCATGCTATTATTTCTTTTTTTTTTTTTGAGTTGGAGTCTCAGTCACCCAGACTGGAGTGCAGTGGCCGCTCCCGGCCACCACAGCCTTGACCTGCTGGGCTCCGTCGATCCTTCCGAGTAGCTGGAACTACAGGCGCGCGCTACCACGCCCGGCTAATCTTTTGATTTATTGTAGAGATGAGGTCTCGCCAAGTTGCCCAGGCGGGTCTCGAACCCGCGGGCTCAGGCAATCCACTCACCTCAGCCTCCCAAAGGCGCGGGATTACAGGCTGAGCCACCGAGCCCGGCTGCTATTATTTCTTATACTCACATATAAGGAGCTCTATCAAGCTTCAAAAAAACAAAACAAAAAAGGTAATACAAGGAATTTCCCTCCAATAATGTAAATACTTTCCAAAAACTGCTAGAATTGATAGAATGCAAATAGCTTCTTACTTCAATCACTTTCCAGCGAATTGGAGGATGACAAAGGCTGTCACATGCATTTGTATAGCTTCGCATAAAATACTAAAGTAACTGATAGATCATCAGTATACAAAAGAGAAAATCAGCAGGCAGCAGACCTAGGCTGCTCTATTTGATACCATCCCGTGTAGCATTAAGTCAGGCAGCTCTGCAAATACTGTCCCTGTTTAGGCACAAACCCTCTGAAATTGCCAACCAGTTGGCACCACTTTTTTTTTTTGAGTTGGAGTCTTACTCCATTGCCCAGGCTGGAGTGCAGTGGCACACTCATGGCTACCCCAGCGTCGACCCGCTGGGCTCCAGCGATTCTTCCACCTCAGTCTTCCAAGTAGCTGGAACTATAGGTGTGCGCTACCATGCCCAGCTAATTTTTTATTTATTGTAGAGATAAGGTCTTGCCTACTTCCCCAGGCTGGTCTCAAGATACCACTTTTAAGTACAAGAGCCTTTCCATGAGGTGCTAATCCTCTGCAACCTCCCTACCCTACACCCACCAATCTGTTGTAAATTAACATTGTTGGGGTTTACATTGCATGTCCTAAATTTACCCATCATAGTTTCTTAATGTCTCAGCGGTAGGAATGCTAATACCACTCATATTCTTTTCTTCTCTTTTTATGTATATGTCTTCTTAAGGCACATTCAGCCTGAATGAGATAAACAAATAAACCTGGTCCTAAGAGACAAGCCCCAGGTTGCTCAGAAATGAACAGAACAGCTAGGTGAGAAGAAGCAAGCCAAAAGAACAAATCAGGAAGTCCCAGTGAACTAGAAACTTCCTGTGTTTGTAACTACATAAATGGAATCAATTCCAAAATTTTTCAGTAAGTGCTATGCTAATTTTTACAGACCTGACTCTAAATCTAATATTTTTACGTCCTATTAATGCTTGCATGCTATAATTCAAACCATGTTAGTTTACTATCAAGATATATTGTGAAGTTTTTAAAGAGTCTACAACTGATAAAAAGATCTTAAGAATCTTGAATTGAAAGCATGCACATTCAAGATTTCTTAACCAAATTGCTAATGGTGGAGGTGGCGATTGTGAAGATACAGGTGAAGACCTACAACAGAATACCAGCCCTCTGGCTTGTTTTCTATTTCTTCTGTCTACCCAGGTCTCTCATAGCTGAGCCTGCAGACTCATCTTTGTCCTAGTCCCAGATTAATTTGTATTTGAGGAAGGAGGTATTTAAACAGCTTTGTAAGTATTTTACCAACTGCCTCCATGTCCACCCCTAAATACAATATACCTCAGGAGCTTTACAGCTAAGATTGGATCATTGAAGCATAGTCCTAAGCCACCTAGAAAATAGGGTTTTATTCTCCTTTGTATAAGTTCCCAGGCTAATTTCATGCCAGTTGCCTAGGTTTAAGCTGTATAACAGTACCTATCTAATTTCCCCTTCCTTCTGTTGACACGTGAAAGCCTTGTCTGTTCTTTCTGACATCCAACCCCCACCAAACAAACTACTGAGCTCAGTGGACTTACAGCCACACAGCAGAGCCTTCTGTCCTACAGAACAACTTTCAGCCCAACAACTGCTGGATATTCCCATTATTTCAGCTAACTACTTGCCTGAACTTGCCCCTGTCAGATAAAGCACACAGCTGCCTCATCAAACCTCCTACATTCCCTAAGAGAAAAGGCCCAGTGCTCAGCCCTACGTCCCCATTTGTGGCACACCCTGGTTTGCTGTCAGTACACTGCTCTGTCTTGTTGAGGAATCTGAAACAGCACAAAAGCAGTTTGATTTCACCGGCATTTACTGAATATCTACTGTGATGCAGTCACCGTGCCCAACACTGGGGATAAAACATGAAAAAGTAGAGTCTCCAACCATGAGAGATATACATTTGCCTATTTTTTAATTTAATGAATTTTAAAAAACAAAATATTTTTCTGGCTGGGTGCGGTGGCTCATGCCTATAATCCCAGTACTTTGGGAGGCCAAGGTCGGAGGATTACTTAAGTCCAGGATTTCAAGACCAGCCTGGGCAACATAATGAGACCTTGCATGGAAGGATGGATGGATAGACAGACAGACAGACAGACAGATAGATAGACAGACAGACAGATAGATAGATGACAGATAGGATCTTTTTAAAAACTAGCTACTTACAAGGTAAGGATGGAAATAAAATGGACAGGGTGGATGATACTTACTTAGAATCTGAACTTCCTTGAATATACATTGTTTCATTAATTTTAAGTTTGTACATAATTATAAAAGTCACACTTGGGAGGAGGGTAAGTAATCCCTAAAATCTAAAGCAAACGAATCATTTAATAAACCTGTGTTTTCAGTTAACAGCATCAGCACACAATATTTCATGCATCTTTAATACAAAATGATTTGACTTTACATATCTATTATGATATACTCTAAGCAGAGAAGAATTGTTTTATAAAATTGTTGGTAGTAGCATTTGTGGTGTTCTTTGAGTCTTGTATGTGTGTTATGTAATTTAAAAAGAAAGTAAAGTATTATACTGGTATCTTCCAGCATAGAAAAATAAAATACAGATTTACGATTAATGAAGTAGAAATCCTACAGTCCTGAATTTAAGTCGGAAGCAACTGTATGCACTCATGATTTATTTTATCTTTTAAAAACATACACATTTCTGAGCTCTGTCTACTAAGAGAAAGAAAAAAGAAGGAGGGGCTTGAGGATGAAGCAGATAGGTAGATAGGGAGATGGACGGATGGATGGATGGAAAAATAGATGATGGACAGACAGACACAGGATATCTGTATGTACAGGTCCACACTCTCCCTTATGGACAATTCTGAAATCTAAAACATTTTAAAAAATAATATTTGCTATTCATTTGTTAGTCAACTTAAAATAAATTGCCATGAAAAAATATACACTCACTACAGACACATTAATTATTTCATAATGAATTGCTGGCCTCAAATCGCATATGGAATTTATTTAACTTTTAGATATCTAAACATTTTTCAATTACATAATACAGCTGCCCCAAAAAGATGTGATAAAGGACTTTGTAGACTTGTGCTAATATGAAAAGGGTCTAAATGGTAAGTAAATAAAATAAGTTACCAAATATTGTGTACTGTATGATTCCATTTGTAAACACACTATCATTAATTAACATGTGTAATCAAATAGGGGGGAAAACTAAAGGCTTTATTTTAAACAGTAGTCACTGGAGAACAGCATCTAGGGACTTTCAGTATAAATGTTGCATGTTTCCATTTTTCCATATTTTATCAGCATGTATTACTTTTTATTTAAAAAGCTATGGTTTATAATTTAAAACAAAAAAGCTCTCTAAAATGCACATAAGATATACTGAATTTTTCTAAATGAAGGAACAATACTGAAGTAAAAGCAATACCTTCTCTCTATTAACTACACAAACATGGCTGACAAAATACCATGTTGCATAATTGTTTTTTGTTACAACATCCAAAATTATATTCCTTAACCTAACAAAGAAGTTCTGAGCATATAATATGTGAACAGTATTTTAAATATCAAAACTGTATCAGGGAAAAGATAAAAAACAGTACACAGAAAATCCTGCCTTCTTCTATTTTATGCATTTTCAAATTCAGGTATGCATATATTTCTTTTTCCCCTAAATAATTAGAATTGAATCTTTATGCCAGTTTCCTCTTTTGGTAAATATAGGTAAATGATAATAATAACAACCACTAAAGGGTTATGAGAATTAAATGAATAACAAATTAGAAACCTTGCTTTCATGAGTGCCTAGCACTTGCCAAATGTTCAATAAATATTAGCTGCTTTTATTATTAATAATTTTGCTATTGTTGTTCTTATTCAAAAGACTGTTACTGCTCACTATGCTTTGAGGAACTGTATCATGGAAGAAGCTTTGAAATGCTCACTGCACTGTTTTCTATGTTTGATGAGAAACTGTGTCTTAAGTTAATTGTATTCAGTGTGTTACCTTTATAATGAGATTTTTTTGAGGGGCAGTTTCATATAAAAGTTTTCATTCCAAATCAAACTTTTAAAACTTGAAAACTGACTTTTTGTCTCTGTAAAAGTTAGTCACTTAACACATTCTGTCTTGGATTCTATGTTTATAAAACAAATTTCTTTATAATAATATATAAATATTTATTAATAGAAAACGTCATAAAAATATAAATTGCCTTGTTTTTAAATACCAGTGGTTTTAATATAAAAATGCTTTTAGCACCACAGATACCTCACTCTCACTGTCATGAATAAATTGTCAATATACAATCATACGAAGAAAAAACAGTACAGTAGAGCAAGTCTTAAGATCATAAAGACTTAAGAATAGGTAATTTAGCACAATGGAGTCCATTCTAAAACATAATCTTGATTACAACTATAATTCTATCCTAATATAAAGAAGAATTTTAAGTTACATGATTTTTAAATATCCGTTACTTACCCTTTTTCATATGTGAATTCATCTTTCAGAGAATTAGCTGATGATTCACCAATGAAGACAGATGGAATGTCAATTTTCTTTAGCACATCAACTGTATAAAAGAATAATAAAATTATTCTTAAAAACCCATACTTAGTGTACAATCAGCTTAATTTCTTCATAGTAGCAGCAAATGCAACTGGAAACAATTACAATCAACCTTAATTGTCTATTGGCTGATTTTCCAGATTGCAGATTATACTCACTATCAAAGTGGATAAGAAACATTATAACATGTACAATAACAAAGCTAACATTTTTGCATAGATACATTACCTCAATACTCTTAACAGTCCTATGAAATTGAGACATAATTTATATTTTTAGTATTTCCATTTAATTTATTTCTCTACAGACATAACTAATTATTAGAAAAGGAATATAAGAAAGAATTTTTAGGTTTTCTTCCCACACGTAACTCCTAAATGAAAAAGAAAAAAGCTTATTTTTTACATACCCATTTCCAGGAGAGGTATAAGCCAAAGAAAAGACTACAACAGTCTAAAAAATAACACTGAGCCTCTCTGGCTTTGCAGACTGAAAGGCTGACAGGAGTTGAGAAAGGGCATAGGGTGGGTAAATTTCTACTTCCTCCTAAGTCTGGAGTTCATGGTAAAGCTTTGTGTTTTGATTTGGTGTCTTAAGAAATTTGACTCTTAGTACCATATTCAAAACTAAAATCAAATGCCACCCAAAAAGAATTCTGTTAAAATCACCCATTACTGAGAAATAGAAATAAAAATTATCTCCTTAATGTTGCTAATAGAAAAAGTAGTCTTATTAGCTGTGAGTTAACTTAACAGATTTCTTCAGGGAAAGTCCATTTGTTTTCTTTTGCTACAGTTGTCAAAATGACTTTGTTCTACATTATAAAAATAATGCATATTCAATATGCGTTTTAAAAGGGGAAAGGAGGCCAGGCTCGGTGGCTCAGCCTGTAATCCCAGCACTTTGGGAGGCCAAGGGGAGACCTCTGACCCCGTGGGTTCGAGACCCGCCTGGGCAACTTGGGGAGACCCCATCTCTACAATAAATAAAAAATTAGCCAGGCGTGGTAGTGCGTGTCTATAGTTCCAGCTACTTGGAAGGCTGAGGCAGAAGGATCGTGAAAGCCCAGCAGGTGGAGGCTGCGGTGGCTGGGAGTGTGCTATTGTACTCCAGTCTGGGTGACAGAGTGAGATGAAAGAAAGAAAGAAAGAAAGAGAGAGAGAGAGAGAGAGAGAGAGAGAGAGAGAGAGAGAGAGAGAGAGAGAGAGAAAGAGAGAAAGAAAGAAAGAAAACTTTAAAAGGGGGAAGGAAGCCGGGCTCTGTGGCTCAGCCTGTAACCCCGCACCTTTGGGAGGCTGAGGTGAGTGGATTGCCTGAGCCCGCGGGTTCGAGACCCGCCTGGGCAACTTGGCGAGACCTCATCTCTACAATAAATCAAAAAAATCAGCCAGGCGTGGTAGCGCACGCCTGTAGTTCCAGCTACTTGGAAGGCTGAGGCGGAAGGATCGCCGGAGCCCAGCAGGTCGAGGTTGCGGTGGCCGGGAGCAGCCACTGCACTCCAGTCTGGGCAACAGAGTGAGACTCCAACTCAAAAAAAAGGGGGGGGGTAAGAAAGTAAAGAAAAAGAAAACAAAACACAATAATAATCCTTCTCGCCCAAAGACAAACGTTTTATTTGAAGTAAAAAACAGTTCTGTAGGTTCTGACAAATACACACAATTATAACCACTACCACCATCACAATTAAGATGTTCCAATACCCTCATTCTCCTTTACAGTAAATGCTTTCCCCTAAACTCAGCAACCACTGATCTATTTTGTTGGGGTTTTTAAAATCCTTATAAAGACAAGTTTCAAAATCTTGGTATCCTTGGTAATTTTTTTCACTTCCCAACGCTCACTCACACTCACCCCCACACAAACACGCTTTCTCTTTCTCTTTTTTCTCTTATACACACTATGTAAGGCCCAAAGTCCCAGGAATATAGAAGCCAACATAGTCAAGGAATTATATTCTATATTTTTATCAATTCAATTGATACTTTTATATCAATGGAATTATATAATAATAGAAAAAAGTATAAGGTTTTTTTCTACTCAATGATATCCTGTCATGTCAATAAATATATATCTACCTTATCATTTAATTTTTTTAAAGACTAGGTTTCACTATGTTTCAATTTTGCTAAGAGATTTTTCTCTACCACATATCAGTTTGAAATGTATTTTATTTGACACTTTAAACCTGGAGTTACATATCCTTTGTAAGATGCTTTTATTCTTTCGCAAAGATACTATGATAAACTCAAGGAGGAATTTTTGGTTTGTAACTACTGGCTTATTATTACTGGAAGTGACATAACTTATTTGAGTTATGATATCTAAAGCAATGTAGAAAACTCCTTACTGTAATAAGGTAATTAAGAAGAAGGAAGTAAATGCTGTATACAAACACGAGTAACCATCTTGGAGACTGCAACATTATTCATCTACCAAAAACAAAACCAAACAAGTTCTCGTTCACAAAATACTTTTAAACACTACATTTCAATTCTGATCTGCAAAACACCTCTGTGAAGTACAAACTGCCAAACAATATTACCATAATATCACGATAAATGATAATTTGAATAAGCCAGCCCCAAACTCTCCAGATACAATATCCAATTGCCTATTCCATGTCTCCATTTGACTGCCTAATAGATGTTTCAAACATTATGTTTTCAGATAGAATTTTGAATGTCTCTTTTCCCTCAACCAACTCTCCTCATTCTCACCTCTGTATATAGCAAGACCATTCACCTAGTCTAAACACCTTGGAGTCAGCCTTAACTCCTCCCTTTTCCTTACTCTCTATATCAAATCCTGTCAACTTCAAAATACATCCATAATCCTACCACTTCTCATCCCTTTGACAGCCAATACCCCAAACCACCATCGCTCTTATCTGGCTGCTCCAGCAGTTTTCTAAATGGTACCTCCGTTGGCATTCTTGTCCATCTCTCACCTTCAGCCTACTCTCCAAAGAATAGTAAAGGTGCTCCTTTTAAAACATGTCATATCACCTCATACCCCTGTTTCAAACCTACTTAAAATAAATAATAAAGTCCTTATCAAGGTCTACGAGGCCCAACATGATTTGGCCTCTGGATCCTTCTCTAGTCTCATTCCCTGCCACTCTCTCTTGCTCACTACTGCGGCCCCTGTGGCTTTAGCTTTGAGTTTTTGAACTTGCTGTTCCCTCCCCTTGGGATACTCTTCCAGAAATCTACATGACTACAAGCCTCAGCCTCTTACTTTAGACCTATGCCCAAATCTCAATACTTCACAGAAGCTTATCTAAAACAGTCACCTTCCTCTCATCCCTGTCATTCTATATCCCTTTATCCTGATATATTTTTCTTTATAGCACTTCTCACTACCTGTCATTTTAGCACATCTATTTGATAACGTGCTCATTTCCTCTCTCCCACCCTAGAATGCAATAAAATAATAATAACAAACATAGTAATAGCTGCTGGGCATGGTGGCTCACACCTGTAACCCTAGCACTTTGGGAGGCAGAGGTGAGAGGATTGCCTGAGTACAGGGGTTCGAAACCAGCCTGGGTAACTTGGTGAGACCTTGTCTCTAACAATTAAAAAAAAAAAGAAAAAGAAAAATAAGCCAGGCATGGTGGCGTGCACCTGTAATTCTAGTTACTTGGAAAGTTGAGGTAGAAGAATTGCCTGAGCCCAGTGGGCTGAGGCTGCAGTGACCATAACCATGCCACTGCACTCCAGCCTGGGCGACAGAGTGAGACTCTACTCAAAAATAAAAAAAAAAAAAGTAATAATAGTAATAGACAAACAACCATTACTGAGAACCAGGCAATCTTATAGATGCTTAAGGGGTCTTAATTCACTCAGTTCTCACAGTAACCCAATGAAGTACTATTTATCATCTCTATTTTACAGATCAGAAAACTGAAACACAGAGATAGTACGTAATGTACCCCAAATCACACAGCTACTACGTGGTAGAGCTGGTATTCAAACCTGACAGGCAACACCCAGAAAGCTGTCTCCTAACTACTGTGCTGTACTATGTCAATGGGAGAGAAGAAGGCAGAGCCTTTGTATCATTCCCTGCTACAGTCACAGTGCCTAAAACAGTGCTTGATGCAAAGCAGGCTGTCAAAAAACATTTACTGAAGGAAGACTTTTTTTAAGTAAGGGGAGAAGAAAGACTCAGAGATATTGATAACTTGCCCTGGCTACACAGTTAGAAATGTGCACAGCCTGGGCTCAATTTGAGGTGTCTTCCTTCTTACCTAGGCTCCTCCCACTCAGAGATGGCATGGTTTTTCTCACACACCTTCTCTTGCATGATCTTCACAAATTTGTCAGTTTAATAAAAATTAAAATTATTCACACTTTTATAGATGAAAATAGTGGGCTTGGAAAGATTAAGTAACTTTCCCAAGGGCAGAGGCTAGTTCATATATTAACTAAACTGGAATAAACCCATGTTTCTTGGCTCTAAGGTTGGTGTGCTCCCTACCACCTTCTGTTACCTTCCGAAGTTAAAGAGTGTAATTGTCTCACTGAGCTAACCCATCCTGTCTCCTGGCTGAAATAAAAATGGCCATATTCCTGTGTGAAGTGTCAGCAGAAGGGGGCTTTTAAAACTTCTTTTTGTTTCCAGACATTAGAATTTCCACTCTTAGGAGAACACCAACATTGTAGCTAGGGATTAGGCCTTGAAAAGAAGGAGAGATACAAGTCCCTTTGGGATATACCCATGCTCTTCTTTCTTCTACCAAATAACAGCAAAGATGAAAATGGTAAAGATCTTCACAACATTTATCTTTGCATATATGAAATGTTTAAACACACATAGATGCCCGAGTATTGAGCAAAGTTTCCTAGAAAATAACCTAAGCAATACAGTCAAGAACCAAAATTCTGAGCAGTCTCTGAACCATAGCAACTCAGTTGGAACATTTCCATGGAAACAGCAGAATAATATGGTTATGTGCTACTTTTAATATTTAGCACATTCTCTTTAGGAATTGACATGATTACTGTCAAATCTGCAGTACCAACAGTACTAGTTTATTTGATAAATAAACTCCATTCATCAAGTAAGTCCTATAATTCCCATGAAGTAGTTGTCAAACTATTCCTGAAATGCTAGAACTTCTTAGGGGTATTTAATCAAGGTTTTTATATTATCATAAAGACTAAACAGGTGTTAAAAGGAACTGACAATTTCAATTTGCAAAATGTTTTATTCAAAACATGTTAAAAGAATAAACAGTTTTTACAAATAATAGTTTGTTCAATCCAAAACATATTTAGCCCATGAGACAGTCTTAAGGGTTTGCCAAGGGTGAAACACACAAGTAAGTAACGGTAAGTAAGTAATTTGATCAAAAGTATACAGCCAATACAAGTAGGAGTTTGAATTATAATTCAGGCCTGTTTCCAGAGTATGCATGATTTTCATTTTGCCAATAATGTACACAGATTTAAAAAGTTACTGCCCTGGGATGTAACAGCTGGGATAATTTTTTTCTTTTAAAGCGAGGTAGAAGAAGGAGGAGAAGAAAAATGTGTCAAATCTGTAATACCAACAGTACTAGCTTATTTGATAAGTAAACTCTATTCATCAAGTAAGTCCTATAGTTCCCATGAATGGGAATGCTAGAACTTCTGAAATGCTAGAACTTCTTATGGGTATTGCATCAATTCTACAATCATGAAGATTTAATTAACTAGGAGATTAAAATAACAATTTAAACTATACGAAAATTAACTACAGAACTCATTAATAAATTTCACTTTTTATATAATTTTGCCTCATAATATTGGGGTAAGAAGGACAAGCAACAATGAAAAAAACACTGTAAAAGGCTATAAAAGATGACTTTTTGGTCTTACACGGAATACAAAATATTTCTTACTGAGGATGTCGTTATTTAAACCCCAAGCATATTCCAATGTATTATATCAATCCATAGCTTTATGTCTGCTCTTTGCTCTGAGTTCTACCTTGAATATGTGAATTGATAGAACTTAGTAGCAAAAAATATGGTGGGTTATGTACTAAAAGAAAAATAAACAAATAAAAGATCTCTGAATCAGGAATGTTGGCAGGGAACCATCCTAATAGCAATTAGAAAGATTTTTATGAAACCCACAGTGCTCTGGGTGATAGAAACTACATTAAGTGAGGCATACAGTTTAAAAGTGAGTGTCTGAGTATATAACTAGTTATTTCACAGAAACTGGCTCATTTTTCCTACAAGCTACTAGTAGAGAATAAGGAAAGATAGTCCCATTTATTTAGTAGAGAATAAGGAAAGATAGTCCCATTTTAAATGAAAACTATGAACATGCCAAGGGCTAATAACCAGTGAGTGTAAGAAAGCAGAAGTATATGTGTTAAAACTCCACCAGGTTACAATGACTACTTAGCAAATCTGCACACACTAAAATGTAATGTTGTGAATCTCTAAATAAATCACAAAAATACTTCTATGGCATTCTTATCTCAGCATGCTTATCTCTATTTAAAGTTTTATTTTCCCTTTGTTTTTTACCAAAATATCAATAAATAAATATGTTTTAAAAAACTAACATATGTTAAAAAAATAACTTCAGAAAAGAACAAGTCATTTCTACCTCTATTGTGAACAAAATTCTTCCACAAGGATTGAGAATTAGGAAATATCTGATAGAGAAGAAATTTTTATTTTTAAAGAGAAAATGAGAGAAGGAAAATCCTTTTAATGTTTAGTTACAAGTAATCTGTCAAACAGGAGAGAAGAAAAGTGATACCTGTACTTACTGTCGTTGGATCCCATGCTAATGAGGTCATCAGAATCAACATTGTGAACTATGGCTGCTTTGTATCCTGCTCTCTGTGCATTTAAAACCTACAAATTAAAAAAAGTCATGTCATAAGGAAGATCATGGTTTATCATGTCCCTCAACTTCAATAAGTATAAATCAACAAGTCTATACTATATACCTAGGACTAGATTAAGTACGTATATATGAATAAATCTCAGGTATGTTCTTGAAACATATGAATGTTTTACAATTGATTATCAGGAATTATTGAAGCAAATAAAGTATAGTGATACAATCTAGAACATTAAAAGGACTCAAAGCAACAAACCCGTCTATAGCTCTAAAGAGGTAAAGACTTGCTGTGATCAAGCTCAGGAGTCATCAGACCTCAGGCATTCAGACTCCCCCCCTCTGTCACTCATTAGTGGGATAAACTTGAGCAAATTACTTCTTTTTGAGTCCTCAGTTTCCTAAACCTCAAAATGGGAATGACAATAATATTTTTCTCATATGTAAAATAACACTTTTAAAATGCTTAATACCATGACTAACACACAGAAATGAGTCAAATAAAAGTAACTCATGTTATTACCTTATTCATCCACAGTGTTCTTTAAAATTCTTTCCTAAAGCTTTGAAAACATTAAAAATATCTGCAGCTTGAAGTTGCTTACTTTGATTCTATCTAGCTATTTGATCTTTCTAGCTAGCTAAAGCTAGCTTCCAAAATAGTAAACTTTGCACCATAAAATATGGCTGGATGTGTGACAGAATTTCTTACATGAAAGATCTGAAAAGTGTCCAAACATGTTATTATACCTCACTTTAAAAGTAACAATTTGTTATAAATAAAAATAAATTCAACCTAAGCAAATTATCATATGACCTTTAGACCATTAGTAAAAATGAAAGATCGGATCATTATTCGCATATTTGTTAAATAAAATGAAAACAGGGTAGGCAAACATACTTATGTAGTTTTGAATACTTAAAATACTTTTAGGCCAGGCTCAGTGGCTCAGCCTGTAATCCCAGCACTTTAGGAGGCCCAAGCAAGTGGATTGCCTGAGCCCGTGGGTTCGAGACCAGCCTGGACAACTTGGCAGGAACCTTGTCTCTACAATAAAAAAAAAAAATTAGCTGGGCATGGTAGCACGCGCCTGTACTTCCGGTTGCTTGGAAGGCTGAAGCAGAAGGATCGCCAGAGCCCAGCAGGTCCACACTGGGGTAGCCGTGAGTACGCTACTGCACTCCAGTCTGGGCAACGGAGTGAGACTTCAACTCAAAAAATAAAAAATAAAAAATAAAAAAATAATACTTCTAAACACCAAATATGGTAAGAAACTCTTAAAATACATTACCTTATGATCACTGCATAGTGGCATGTCTCTCAAAGTATTTCTTTAATACGTATGCTCTTAAGAAATAGGTGAATTAATTTTTGAAAGAATTTCCAGGTCTAATATTCGTTCTGTCTTAGTTAACATCATTATTAAATGATTCAAAACTCTGCTATAATTCAAAAAACTAAAATGTGAGTCAAGTTCCAGAGAATCAGGGAAAGCCCAAAGAGTCAAGTTCCCAACAATAAAAGGAATGCCAAATAATTCAGACTCCAGTTCTGAAAGCTAGGCAGGAGAAACAAGGCACAGGCAAACAAGCCCTGTCACACAAGCTGGCTTTTCACAGGAAAAATCCTCTCTTACATTATCCTCGACTTCCCTAAAATTACCCCACCAATGTAAGCAGGACTTCTGAAAGAGACAATATGAATAAATCAGAATACGTTTATCCTATTACTGAGAAAACCTAAATCTACATGAGATCTGACTGCTTCAAGAAATTAATATTGTGTTCATCTTTACAGTCTCCATAGCACCTATGAAACAGCCTGACACAGGATAGACATTTATTAAATACTACTTGAATAACTTAAACGCATTTTAACATGTGTTTAAATTAATAGCTCACATTTAACATAAAAATGAGAAAAAATGAGGTAGAAAGAGATTTTTTAAAAACTAAAATAATACAAATTGTTCACTGATCCAGGTCCTACTGCTCTAATGTTAAGAACAATGGCAAGAAATCAACCAGGCAACAAAACTGTGACAAGAAGTGTTTTGTAGCTGTGCAAAGAAAGGACAATAGCCAAGAAAGTAAGTTTACTAATTTTGCATGAATGTATATTTTATTTTTAGGTGGATTTTGTTATTCTTCTAAAATTGAGAAAATGTCATTCCCCACAGATATCACTGCTTTCCAAAGGGAGAAAAAAAAAATCTCCCAAGAAGGATATTATAGTTTCTAAACTTTATTTCTTATTTGTTACATATACTATCTTACTATTTATTCACTATATTACCATAGCAGCAGTACAGGATTCATTTGGCTTTTGTTTAAACAAAAGTATATTTGTCTGGGGTTACTATGAGTTTGCATGATGTTTTAATGACCATTTTAAGAGTTTCCCAAACACTAACCAAATAACTGAGGAGAAATGTTTCTTGCCACATCCAAAAGGCAACTGTTGCCAAAGATATAATTTAAGTAATATAAAATTAGATAATATCAAAAGTTGTTTCCTGCTAATATGAAACTTAAGTTTTAAACTTCTTTTTAATACCAACTAATGTACAGTCATTGAAATTACACAATTTAACTGTTTTCCTGTAGATAGATATGGATACATATATACATACGTGTGTGTGTGTGTGTGTGTGTGTGTGTGTGTGTTGTGTGCGCGCGCGCGCGCGCAAAGATGCAACATGTCAAGACATAGGAAAGGTGGTCTCAGGAACCATAATAAAGAGCAAAAACTAGTTCAATCCAACAAGTATTTGCTGAGCTCACATGATAAGATACTGCATACATGCTGTACACAATGCAGAACTCAAAGGCAAATCAGAAACAGTCATTGGCCTTAAAGAAATATCAATATTCATGAATGTCCAAATCCTGTGTATGTGCTCATACTGCCATTTCTGCTTGAACTGGCTTTCCTGTCAGGACTTCAAATTCCATCACCATAAAGCATCCTATCTCCTGTTAAATATGTATCCACATTAACGGCTCCCTGCTTAGAGTGTTTATATCAATCTGTGTATATTTTTATTCAAGATCTTATATAGTGCCTTAAATTATAAGTATAATACATGCACTATACCATTTCCAAGGTAGGCCTTAATGAAGTTCTTAAATCTCCTACAGTTGTCTATGTATAAATTTTCTGGTGAGAAAAGACAAAGTAATCATCAATTTCACAAGAGGCTTTCTCACTCCCAAATTATTAAGAACCATCAATATCAATGGATGGATTTACAACAAGCTATTATATGTGCAATTACGTATAGCCATTAGGTTCTTAAACTTGTACCAAGCAACTGAAGAGAACTATTTCTTTCACCATCCCAAATGCACTTGTTTCCATAAATACAAAATAAAATTATATCAATATCAAAACCTGTTTTCTTCTATGCGATAATGAAACTTCTAAAATAGAAAACTTGAGAAACCACTAAAATGGAATAAATTCTGTAAGCATAAGTGTCAGCTCCAAAAAAATAGAAGCATGTTTTCAAAAATTTAACAAGTATAAAGGCTTCCACAAGGTTTTTGTTGTTTATATTGATTTTTAAAATAAAGAAATAAAATTAAGTCAAGGAATACATTAACATATGGACCAACAGGCTTATGAATACAAACAAGAAAAATATATCCATATTTATGAACTATAAAACTCATGTGTCAGTCAAATTAAACTACATTTTCAACCAAGCAGCAGCTGGTATTTTTAAGAACACATGAGGCAGAAATAAAACTTAAGTCATTTAGTAAGCATGTGCAAGGTTTTACATTCATAAAATGCAACCTCAAACACATGGTGTCAGATGGAAGCAAAGAACTCAAAGATTCAGTGAAAAAAGCATGCACAATGAACAAACTTAAATTTAAAACAAACATCAAAACTGAAAACTGCATTTAAAAGCCTTCTAAAGTGTAGGCAGTCTGCCTTTTTAAGAAGACTTATCAGAGCTATTAGTTCAAAATGTGGTAAATGCACTGAATATTTTACATTGAATCAACAAACTAGATGCAACTAAATTATGTAGACCAGGTGGCACCTAACCAAGAGTGTTGAAAAAATATGGGACAGCTGACTTGCTATTAGAAATAGCAACTAAGGCAGAAGATATTTGACTGCTAGTGAGATAGTATGCAGTAAGACAGGGTCTAAAAGGAACACTGAGAATGACCCTCTTCAGCTTATTTCCAGACTGGACAAATCGATATGAACACTCATAAAACATGCCTTATAAGAAGTGATTGGGCTGTCAAGAGGATCATGAACAGGGATCTTTTAAAGGACACATAGGCATGAGGAGATGGGGAAACTATTGATAGAATATAGATAACAAGTTACAGTTGCCTGTAATTCCGGCAACTCAGATGAATAAACCTCTGTGTGCTAATGCTTTATATATATTTTCCCTGATACTCATCACAACTCTACAATGTAGAAATTCTTTTCTATATTTTAGAAATAAGGAAAGATGAGTAAGTGAAACTACCCTAGGGTCACACTTAGGCAGAAGTGAGATTTGAACACTACTTTATCTGATTAGAGAAGCGTGGGGTTTCCCAATGGATCAGGATGAAGTCAGAATTGCCAAACTTACATAACCTTTTACAAATGTCTAGGAAGAAGAATTGAACTCAGAAAGCATCAAAATGCATATAACATTAAACTTAAAATCCTGTGGGCAAAGCAAAACTGCACAAGCCAAGAAGAAACATGTTAAAATACTGTGGTAGAGTTGATGGAAATTTAGAGGGAAAAAAGCTGTGAGATGATATACCTAGGGAAGATTTTATCAGACTTGAATCACACTCCAAAAGAGGAAATTTTGGTTAACAGTGGAAAAAGTTGGGGAAAATTTTTCACATGGGAAAAAAAGAGAAATAACAAGACAATGGCATATTAAAAGGCAGATTCAAAACAAAATAAAAAGTACAAAGCATGACTTGACTTTAAAAATAGTGATACTAAAAGGCAGAACAGCAGAGTAGTTAAAAGTACAGACTGTTAGAACCAGACTGCTGGACTCAAATCCTGCTTCTGAGCCAGGCTCGGTGGCTCAGCCTATAATCCCGCACCTTTGGGAGGCTGAGGTGAGTGGATTGCCTAAGCCCGCGGGTTCGAGACCCGCCTGGCAGGTGAGACCTCATCTCTACAATAAAATCAAAAAATTAGCCGGGCGTGATAGCGCGCGCCTGTAATTCCGGCAATTCAGAAGGCTGTGGTGGAAGGATCACCGGAGCCCAGCAGGTCAAGGCTGCAGTGGCCGGGAGCGGCCACTGCACTCCAGTCTGGGCGACAGAGTGAGACTCCAACTGAAAAAAAAAAAAACAAAAAAAACAAAATCCTGCTTCTGTCATGTACAAGGTATATATATAATTAGGCTAGCAATTTAATGTCCATAAAATTAGTATGATAATATACCCGACTTAGAGGATTATTCTGAGGATTAAATAATTTTTTTTTTTTGAACTGGTGTCTCATTCTGTTGCCCAGGCTGAAGTGCAGTGGCATGCTCACAGCCACCATAGCCTCTACCTGCTGGGCTCAAGTGATCCTTCCACCTCTGCCTTCCAAGTAGCTGGAACTTCAGGTGCGAGCTACCATGCCCGGCTAGTATTAAATAATTTAATATATGTATAGCACATAAAGAGCAGTGATTAGATGGTGCCTCGCAGATACTAGACATTTTAGTTACATTTATTATCATTGCTATCAGTTTTTATTGTTGCTGTTGGAGAGTCAGAGGTAAGAAGCTAGGAAAAAAAGAGAAAGACGGTGCAGGACCTGGAAGGCCCTTCAGAAGAGTAGACTTGGGGTTTCTGCTGTTAAGAGCTCACAGTAGGTACCTGAAGAAGGGGTTTTCATGGCTAAAGCAATGTTTTAGAACAATTTGGAAACAGCTAGATTGAACTGGAGAAGAGAGACTGAAGATTTGGAAGCTGGTAGCATATTTTTTGGAAGCAATAATATGAAGGAATACTATCTTTTATTCCTCTTCATAACCAATTTTTTAACTAAGGGAACTTGGAGAACACCTTTGACCAAAAATGGGACAGCTGAGAAACAGTTTGTTTTGACAGGAAAGCAGCACAGACTGACTTTGAACATACCAAACATGAGGGGTAGCAAGGATTCTTAGGTAGGTAGAATACATAGGTCAGTACTAAAGACAAAAATGGAAAGATTTTCAGCAAATTATTTATTCATTCAATAAGTATTTGAGATAAATCTAGCTACCTTATGTTGAAAACAAATAAACAAACTTCTAATAAAACATAGTCCAATCACATTCTTGCATTTCCTGTGGTCTTTAATTCCCTCTAACATCTACACATGAACTGAGGCATTAAGTGTACTTCGTTGTGCCTCTGAGAAAGGACACTACAAATAAGCAGACTTGAGAATACATGTATACACTTACAAGAATGTAAAATGAAATAGAGACTTTCCTTGAAAAGAACCCAGTTATTATATGACACGAAAGTCTGGGTATTCGTGTAAAATGAGACACACTTAGAACAAAGAACATTATTTGAAATGCAAATCTACATTTTAAGTTCTAAAACTTTTACCTAAATTATGGTGTTTTTCTCTTGCATGAAGAAAATATGTAATGTTAGAAAAACAGTAAAAAGGTAAGCTCAAAAGCAGGACTACTTCAGACAGACTATTCCATCAACGCCAAACGTGCCTCTCCTATGTTTCTGAGAACACCTGTCATCAGATAATGGGTGAAAGATGTTTGATTCAAAATGGTAGCTGTTTTAAATATACTCTCCTCTAATTGTAATGATATAATTTAGTTCATTATTTCAACATTTTTATTATAAGTATAAAAAGGTCATTTATTTTAACTAGGGAGCAGAAAGAGAATATACTGACATATGTCAAATTGGGAGTATTTCATAAAGAATAAAAATATTTGTGATTTAGAGGAAATAAAAAATAAAAATAACAAAATTTGTGATTTAGAGTAAGTATGCTTCTAGACTTACTACTTTTTTTACTAAATAAAATTATGTCATAAAAAAGTAGTATGTCTAGAAGTAGAGAAAAAGCAATAAATACTGAGGAAATTAATCTACTCTGGTTTAGATAAAAATATGCACATACATATCTCTCAAAATGTATTTTGAGTGCTAAATCACTAGGAAGAGAATGACTAAATTTCCTTGAACTATGACTTTAGTCATATGATATCTCCAATGACTTTAAAGCATCCTTATTTTATTTTTTATTTTATTTTTGCTCCCAATCTGCTTTCCTGTTCAAGGGGTTCAGATTTGAAACCGATATTTTAAAATATTTTCTGTTTATAGTATGATCTACAAAAATCCTATAGTTAACATTGTTTGCTGGGAAGAGACTGGATGCTTTCACCTTAACAACAGCACAAAATAAAGATTTACTCTTACCACTTCTGTCCAACACTGTACTGAAGCACTTAGCCAATGCAATGGGTGTGTGGGAGTGGGGAGGACCAAAGGGAGTGAAGAGCAAGTGTGTGCAAGTGAATGTGCATATGAACACAGTAATGAAAAAGTAAGACAGTCTTTATTTGCGAGTTGACATAATCATCTACTTAGATGAATCTGCAAAAAGACTACCTGAAGAAACGATTGAGTTTAGAATTCTATATCCACTTACATTCTCCTTCAAAAACAAAGATGAAATTAAGACATTACCAGATAAACAAAAACTGAGGTAGTCACTAGTCCTAGAAGTATTATTAAAGGGAGCCCTTTAGACTGAAATGAATGGAAAGTAGACAATAACTTGAGTATTATGAAAATAGTATAAAGATATTTTTATTAGTAATTATTTTCTTCTCCTAACTGTCTTAAAAGACAACTGCATAAAACGATAATTATGTGCTGATGGGCTTAAAAGATGCAATTTCTATGACAACAGTATACAATAGTGCAAAAAAGGGGAAAGGGAATAAAGGTATATTGGAATAAAGTTTTTATGTACTATTTAAATTGAATTAGTATTAAACCTAACCACTTTGTTTCACACATACACAGTGGAATATTACACAGCCATAAGGAAGAACAAAATCACAAACATCACAGCAACCTGGATGGACTTAGAGTCTATAATGCTGAGTGATTTTTCACAGAAACAAAGAACTGACTATCACATATTCTCACTCATAAGCGGACCTTGAACAATTATCATAATACTATAAGAAAAGGATTGGCAGTAGCAGGAAACTGCCAGGAGGGGGGCGGGGAGGCGGGATTGGCAGTAGTGGGAATCTGGTAGGGGAAGGGGGGACACACCTCATCAACAAGAGTACCTGCATAATGAAAAGTTGTATACCTAACCCTGAATTGTACCCCACATCTGTAATCCCAGCACTTTGGGAGGTCGAGGTGAGTGGATTGCCTGAGCTCGTGGGTTCGAGACCAGCCTGGGTAACTTGGCAAGACCTCATCTCTACAATAAAAATCAAAAATCAGCCAGGCATGGTAGCACACTCCTGTGGTTCTGGCTACTTGAAAGGTCGAGGCAGAAGGATCGCTGGAGCCCAACAGGTTGACATTGGAGTGGTCATGAGTGTGCCAGGGCACTCCAGCCTGGGCGACAGAGTGAGACTCCAACTCAAAAAAAGAAAAAAGAACAAAAAAAAGATGTTAATTGGAATACCCAGGACAACCACTACAAAAATTGTTCAAAAATATATAGTTTAAAAAGATAAGGAAATTAAAGTGGTATGCTAGAAAATACCTATTTAACAAAAAGGGTAGGAAATGGGGAAAACATAAATAAGAAAAGATATAAGACATGTGGAAAACATGTAACAAAGTAGCAGATGTAAATATTACCTTGTAAGTAATTATATTAAATATCAATAGATATTTAACATCCCAATCAAAAGCCAGAAGTTGCCAGAATGAATTTTATTTTGTTTTATTTTATTTTTTGAATCAGAGTCTTACTCTGTTGCCCAGGCTAGAGTGCAGTGGCACACTCACGGCCACTGTAAGCCTCGACCTGCTGGGTTCAGGTGATCCTTCCACCTAGGCCTTCCAAGTAGCAGGAACTACAGGTGTGTGCCACCACAACCAACTAATTTTTTTTATTTACTGTAGAGATGAGGTCTCACCAAGTTGCCCAGGCTGGTCTTGAACCTGTGGGCTCAGGCAATTCTCTTGCCTCCGCCTCCCAAAGTGCTGTGATTATAGGTGTGAGCCACTGCGCCCGGCCCAGAATAAATTTTAAAAGCATGATACATCTATATGTTGTCTACAGGAGACTCACTTCACACAATTCAAAGACATAAATAGTTTGGAAGTAAAAGAAAAGAAAAAGTTACATCATGCAAACAGTGTAAAACTGGACTTTAAGACAAAAATTGTTAATAAGACAAAAGAATGATATTTTATAATGTCTTCCATCAGGAAGGCACACATATACACATACGCACACACCCCTAATTACAGAGTTCCAAAATACATGAAGCAGAAGCTGAGAGAATTAAAGAGAAAAACTTATAATTCAGTAATAGTAGGTGAAAACGCAATGCCCTGTTCTCAATAACGAATGGAACAACTAGTTAGAAAATCAGTAAGGAAACAGAACACTTAAGCAACAGCAAAAATTATCTAGACCTAACAGGCTGATATCTATAGAACATTCCACCCAAAAACAGCAGAATAAATATTCTTCTCAAGTGCATATTCTCCAGGATAGACCACATTTGACCATAAATCAACCCTTGGTAACTTTAAAAGTACTGAAATTATAAAGAGTATATTCTCCAACCACAATGGAATAGAATGAAATGAAAAATCAATATCAGAAGGAAATTTGGAAAATTCATAAATAACACTCTTTTAAAAAGTCCAATAGGTCAAAAAATTACATCAAAAAGGAAATTTTAAAATAACTTTAAGACAAATAAAAACAAAACATATGGGGTAACAAAAACCATATTCCTTCATGATAAAAGCACTCAACAAAGAGAAATAGAAGGAAACAATAGCATCTACAAAAACTCACAGCTAACATCACACTTCAGAGTAAAAGACTGAATAGTTTCTAGAAAAGAAAGGCAAGAAGTCTACTCTCAATACTTTTATTCAGTGTCATATATAGGAGCTTCTAGCCAGGAAAATTAGGCAAGAAAATGAAATAAAAGGCATCCAGACTGGAAAGGAAAAAGCAAAACTATCCTTATGTACAAATTATACACACACTCTCAAAGAATCTACAAATAAAATACTAAAACTAATAAACCAGTTTAGCAATGTGGCAGGATATAAGATCAATATACAAAAATCCATTGTTATTTTATATGCTAGCAATAAAAAATTCAAAATAAAATTATAAGGAAAAAACTCACATATAGGAGCAGCAAAAAGAATAAAATACCTAGGAATAAATTTAACAAAAGAAGTTCAAGTCTTGATGACTAAAAATTATAAAACATTGTAAAAAGTTAAAGATCCATATAAATAGACATTTCATGTTTGTGGAGCGCCTCCGCCCTAACATGGCGCCCGAAGCGGCCAGACCGCAAGACAAAACAAGCCCTAATTAGGCAGCTGGAGGATGTTAGCATACATTCCTCTCTTGCAGGCCTATCGGTGTGTGCCGCGTTACCTTAATTGATTGGCAGAGATACTAGATTTAAGGTCACGGGAAAGAGAAACAAGCAGCTGAAGCTGAAGAAGAACGATGTAGTAACCTGGGATTAAAGCAGCTTGCAGAAGAATCGTGTGAGAGTCGTTATTGAAAGCGACACATGTTCATAAATTAGAAGACTTAACATTAAGATGGTAATATTCCCTATATTGATCTGCAATTTCAACTATCTTATTTTTTCCAGAAATAAAAAGTTGATACAAAAACTCATATGGAAATGCAAGAGGCCCAAAATAGACCAAAAAAAAACTTGAAAAAAAAGAGAGAATACTCACACTTCCCAACTTCAAACCTACTCCATAAAACTACGGGTATTTAATAACCATAGTCCAGCATAGCAATGTAGAGCACAGCCATCTCACTGAGTTGTCAACACAAAGATCTGAATTCAAGGCTCAAATTTCAATTTGCAGGTTAGAATACTACAAAAAAGAAAGTTATGCAGAGAAATTACTTCAGAAATGTGCATGGGGTCTACACCTGGGTCTTTGGCTAAATACAAAAACTATGCGTGCATATAGTGAGACTCTATGACCTGGGACAAACAATCTCCCAAGGGAAAAGAACTATTATTGGGGACCCTAAGATTTTCAATTTCTAGGGTTCAAACAAGGTTGGGAGAAGTTCAAGTTCTGACCAACTAGTGAGAAGAGACTTCCTTACTACCCAGAGCATTCAGAGAACAGATTAGAAATGTCACACCATGTTCATAGAGCTAAAGTAGTAGTCCTAGAGCAAAGGTTACTCTTGACCAACATAACAATTTTAAAAACAAGCTTCAAAAGAACCAAGCTCATCTGCAAGACCAATAAAAAATTACTAGACATGTAAAGAAGCAGGAAAATGTTTCCCATAATCAGAAGAAAACTCAGTCAGCAGAAAGAGACCCAAAAAAGACATGAATATGAAACTAACAAAGATTGTAAAACATGATAAATTATAATTCATTATTATATGTCATACAAATATACATGAAATTATAAATTATATTTAAGGTGTTTTTTTTGAGACAAGATCTCACTGTCACCCATGCTGGGGTACAATGGTATAATCACAGTTCACTGTAACCTTGAACTCCTGGGCTCAAGCAATCCTCCTGCCTCTACTTCTCAAGTAGCTAGGACTACTGGCACGTGCAACTGTGCCCAGCTAACCTTTTAATTTTTTGTAGAGACAAGATCTCACTATGTTGCCCAGGTTGGACTTGAACTCCTGACTTCATGTGATCCTCCTGCCTTGGCCTCCCAAACTGCTGGGATTACAGGTGTGAGCCACTGCACCTGGCCAAATTATCAAGGATTTGAAGGAAAATATAAACATAACGGAAGATATACACACACACACAATTTTCCAAGATCCAAATGAAATTTCTAGAGAAAAAATATACAATACGAAAAGTTTGCTAGACAGGTTTAAAAGGAGATTAGACACTGCAGAAGAAATAATTAGTGAATTTCAAATTATAAAATCGAAACACAAACATTATTAAATTGAAACACAGAAGCAGAAAAGGTGGGAGAAAAAGGACCAAAGAGCTATTGCAGATTAAAGGCAAAATGAAAATTAAATTCACTGTGTGATCCATGATTGGATTCTGAAATGGTTAAAAACAAAAGTTATAAGGAATATTTTGGAGATATTAAATATTTTAAATTTCCTAATTGCAGTAATTACATGTAGGAGAATGCTGCAATAGGGGAGAGAGAAAAAAATAAGACAAAATATGGGACTTATTTTAAAACAGCTTTAAGAAAAAAACACGGGAGGTACTAACAATGGATTAACTTCAGCAGGATACCTAGGTTTTCATCTTTATATAAGAAAGATGATTTTATGGTTATAAACCATAACCTTTTGTCTTGAGGGTATTATTCCATTAATACCCAGCCACGTCCTGTGACAACCTGATACATTTTCATTAGGCTAGCTTTATAAAATCAAATATAGTAATTTTCAACTACTATGGTTTATTAATGATATAAATATGGACTAATTTCACCATGCTCTCAAAAAGATAAGAACAACAAAATTACATATTGCACTTAGTAAAGATAATTAGAAGTTGGGCTCGGTGGCTCAGCCTGTAATCCCCCGCCTTTGGGAGGCTGAGGTGAGTGGATTGCCTGAGCCTGCGGGCTCGAGACCCGCCTGGGCAGCGAGACTACATCTTCTACAATAAATCAAAAAAAATCAGCCGGGCATGGTAGCGCATGCCTGTAATTCCGGTTACTCGGAAGGCTGAGGCGGAAGGATCGCCACAGCCCAGCGAGTCAAGGCTGCGGTGGCTGGGAGCGGCCACTGCACTCCAGTCTGGGCGACAGAGTGAGACTCCAACTCAAAAAAAAAAAAAAAAAGATAATTAGAAAGCACAATACTAGTAAACCAAACTTGTGAAAATTTACATTTTAGAGTATTGCTTCTTACTACAAAAATTACTAGAAAATTAACCATGAAAAACAGAGATCTGGTAAAATAACATGCAGAATATTTTCAGTGCCAGATTTTATGTTCCTTAAGGAAAGGAAAAATCTTATTTTTTTGCATATAACTCAGATCTGGGAAGAATATCTCTCGTATATATAGTTGTTAAAACTAAACACTGCAACTAAGATGAACTGTTTTTCTGGTCCTATCCAATAATACTGTATATAAGCCACAAAAATGAAATTTCCTCCCATTTGTTACTTAGTTTCCCCCTTTCCCTCAAAAAAAGCACACAAAAAGTTTTACTTTAGTCGTTGTGGATAGAAATTTTCCTAATATATGTTGTCTTTTCCCCACTTTCTCAAGTAAAGGGCACCAAATGTGATCTAACCTTTTCCAGTTACTAGGAATCATCAAGAACATACTTCAACACAGTATAGATGGGTTTTCTCCTTATTGGTAAGTGTCAAATGTTACTTCCTCTTTCTCTCCATGTTTATACTAGTAGACTACCGACAGTCATTCCAGCCTCCTTTCACCCTTATATTCTTTTCTGTAGTAGAGAAACAACTAAACCTGATAAGAATCCTATTTTTTAAAAAAATTCAGTAAATAAGAATTCTGAGAAAAAAACTATCAGGAAAAGTACATGGCCTTAATGCTGAAGTTTTGTGACATTTATAATGGTAGCACAAAGGCATGTTTCCTTCTTTTACCTGAGGTTATGTTCTGAGAGAGTTGACCTTTTGCTAAGTGGCATAATACCACTATGCAAGTTCACTTAAATTTAAAGATAAGTTGAATTTATGTTTTTCATTAGAAAATATTTTTGGTAGGGCTGATAAAATCGTCTGTGAGGTATAAAAACCCCTATTTATTTGTTTCAAATATATTATACCAGAAAACAGATGCCAAAATGCTTGGAACTTAAAAAATTAAAGATCTTATGTTCGGTTCCAATGACATTATTTTAAAATCAACCTGTGGTATATAAGCAAGCAATTTTTAAACACTGGAAGATACAATTCAATATCAAAATTACAAATAAAAGGCAATTTTTGAATTTAGAACCGCTTAGACTGCTTAGACAGAAGTATACTTCTTAGCATCTCTACCAGTTTTCACTGCTACAAAGAAAAGAATGAGCCGGGCTCGGTGGCTCAGCCTGTAATCCCACGCTTTGGGAGGCTGAGGTGAGTGGATTGCCTGAGCCCACGGGTTTGACCGCCTGGGCAACTTGGCGAAACCTCATCTCTACAATAAAATCAAAAAATTAGCCAGGCGTAGTGCGCGCCTGTAGTTCCAGCTACTTGGAAGGCTGAGGCGGAAGGATCGCGGGAGCCCAGCAGGCAAGGCTGCGGTGGCCGGGAGCAGCCACTGTACTGCAGTCTGGGTGACAGAGTGAGACTCCAACTCAAAAAAAAAAAAAAAAAAGAATGGCGTAAATCAGCATTTTTCAGACTATGTCATGTGATCCATTAGTAGGCAGTAAAGTCATTCAGTGAACCCAAGTTAATTTCATTGTTTTAATAAAAAGAAATTTCATATACCAAACTATTACAGTATAGGTAGTATAAGTATACTGCCTCATGAAACTTTACTGTAGGTCTGTGCATTGTAGGGCACAATTAAAAACAAATTTTTTACTGTGGGTCGCAGTCAAAAAAGTTTAAAACCCACTCATACAGGTAGTTCTTAATGTTCTATAGATTGCTGGAAATCAGAAAGAGATTGATGTCTTTTCACATACTGCAACAATCATAATCTGCAACATCCCATCACAAAAATAAACGTTATTCGATTGCAGGTGTTTGATATGGCTATTTGATTAGTGGTCACATCACATGATAGTAATAAAAATAATGAAATGAATAAAATAAACTTAATTTTTAAAATTACAATAATCTTTTTTTCTCAGTAGCATTAAGAAAACCAGAATAACCTTTATGTGCAGTTATTTCTGATGCCTGTTATAAAGTCTGAAGTAGAAAAACAAAATATATATATATTCTTTACTTTGTAATGAACTACACCAGTTAAATTGAACTACACTAGTTAAAAGCTGCCTAAACATGGTCAGAATTGAAATTTACGTCTAAAAGGGGTTTTCTTAAAATATTCTCTAGTTACCTATGTGTGTTACAGTGCATATTAAAATAAAGGATCTGATCATAATGAATTCATGCTCCAATCAAATCTTATTTTTTCATCCTAACAAAGCAGAGACTCTATTTCAACCCCAGCCCCCACTGAAAATAAAGCTTTTCAAAGAACTTTTTGTGCAACAAAAGGATAACTCTGTATTTGCATCAGCCTATTAGGAATTTCTCAAGTAAAGACACGTGAAAAATAACTTGATGGAGCAGTTACAATGAGAAGTCTGAGGCTCAGCGCCACCCAGCGACTGATCTCTGAGTATACTCCTCCTACACTGCCTGTTCACTGTTTCTGGTATTCTAGGCACTGTACTAATAGCTCAGTACTCAGAATTGCATAAAATATAATCTCTACTCCCAAGAAGCTGAAGTCAGAAAAGACATACCCATGGGTTTTTTAAGTTAGGATCAAGCTAGAGAAAAAGAAAATAGTATTATAGAGCAAAAAGAAAGAATCCACAGTAAAGACACAGAAAATACACAGTACTGCTGGATTTTCCCATAGCAAGAATCTTTCCCATAGCAAGCTTTTTCAAACACAAGATGTAAAATTAGTAACCTTAATAAGCAATCACTTTATGGTACACTTAATATCACTTTATTTTAAACATTTGAAGTCAATACAGAAATAGTCTAAAGAGAAAGCTCCCTCATTATGAAGATCAGATATTGATACTAGTTTAACATAGTCTGTAGATGGAATAGAAGCTAAAAGATAAAGAATTACCTGATAACGATGTCTTTAAAGATGTCTGACTAAAACAATATATTAGAAAGTAACAGGTCTCTCTTAAGCTAAGTAGTGAACACACAGATATTCATTTTATCATTATTTAAGTTGTACATACATGCATTATAGAAACTTCCACTGTGTGTGCTGTTTTGAAACATCAAAAGGTAAAAAGTTAAAATAACAGCAAAAAAGCATAATAAACATACTGGGTGATTCTGGAGCCTGGTCTCTTCTAACTATGCAGCTGTACATTGCGTATATGTACTCAATATGAGTACTGAGTACTGAGTACTGGGCAATATGAGATAAGAGGTACTTCACCTTAATGTCCAATCTACATTTATGTGAGTCTCTGAGGATTCCCTGCAGAATACATACTGTGACCCTGCCTCTAAATCTTTCCAAATGCCAACTGAAAAAATTCTCTGGAGAACTGATTTTCTTTTCTTTCAGAATTGCCAACACAAAGCAACAATAACTCAGTCATCAGCCTGGACACACCCATTCTCCCCACCTAGATGTCTAATAGAGAAAATATTTTCTCTACAAGGGAAGAAAATAAAGTAAAGAAATTAATGGGAGACTTAGAGATCCTTCTCAAAACCTAACTATGATCTTATTTTTCAGTCAGAAGTAAGAAGAATCTTACTTAAGAAGGAAGATTTTAATTAAGAAGTAGGATTTCTTTCTCAAGTGATCAAAGCAGTGTAGATGAGAATGAATCAAAAGGAGAGGATTCAGATATGAATGTAAATCCTGATAATTTTACCTACTAGATAAAAATTCCTGGGAACTTTAAATTGAGGAATAATCAATTGTTGAAATAAGATCCAGACTGTGGCAGCAATTCTGCCAGCAGCACATCCCATCCCAACAATATTCTTTCCTGCCCATTATCTTAGGACCGCTGTAGGCCATGTTAGAGAGAGCTACACCTCAGAAGAGAGTACTGGGCTCTTAAGACATTTTTACTCTCATTAATAACTCAGTGATATAACTATAATCCACCTTTTCCTCTTTCTTTAGATCCCATCTTTCCTCCCTTCCTAGACATTCCTCATTTACAATGTATCTGAGTAATTATATGATCTTGATTTTAATACATTTTATTGGTTGGGTTTAAAATAAAGCAATAAGTGTCATGAAAAGTATATGGTCTAGAATTCTGACACTGCTTCATTAGGTTAAAGTCGATTTTTAATTTAATATTTTTTCAGCTTTTTTCTTTCACCAAATATTACTTCCTGGTAAAAGAAGGGATTTTGCTTTGTTATTTTAATATTGAATACATTTGTGTATAACATAACCTAATAATTAACATGCAAGTATATTTATCAATTAAAGAGTAGAAGAAAGAAACAAATGAATAAATAAACTAGTAGCACAAAGCTATTTGAATCATATATGGTTATAACTGTCTCCATCTATCAGGTATCCTTGAACATGTCCTTTAGTGAGAGATCTTTTAAACATGATTATGAAGTAGATTAATAATAAAAGTTATAAAGTATATATTTTATATATATTTTATATATACAAAGTAATTTGTGAGAATATAGAAAATAGTAGGAAAAAGTAAATAATGATATTAAGTGCCCTTCAGATAATCTGATAACAGAGTTTAATTTCTACTGAAGGTCATACCTACTTGCTTGCTACTACTGATTAGAAGTGCAGAGCGTCTCCTGGGAAACCAAGTAATGTGTTTGACTGGAGGCATGAAAGGGGGTAATGAAAGGGAAAACTAGAAAGGAAAACTGAAGAACTATTTGGTCAGACAACAAAATCTCACTAAAAAATGCTTTACTATGATGCAGTCATCTAAATAATCCTAAAAATGTTTACGATAATTTTTTAAAATTCTCATAAAACATTTAAACCTAAAGAAAAACATCTGTGGGATAAATGAATATGAATATCTAGATTTAGAAATCCTTCTAAAAGCATTAAACGAAATGAACATGAAGTCAATTAAAGGTTCCAGTGACACTGGTTTATTCCCTAATCTATTTAAATTTTATTATAAGCCCCTAAGTTTTTTAAAAATAATCATTCTGGCCAGGCACAGTGGCTCAAGCCTATAATCCCAGCACTTTGGGAGGCTGAGGTGAGAGGATAACCTGAGCTTAGGGGTTTGAGACCAGCCTGGGCAACTTGGCGAGACCTCATCTCTACAAAAAATTTAAAAATTAGCCAGGCTAGTTTCAGCTACTTGGAAGACTGAGGTGGAAGGATCGCCTGAGTCCAGCAGGTCGAGGCTGCAGTGGCTATGAGCTGGCCATGAGTGTGCCACTGCACTCCAGCCTGGGCAACAGAGTGAGACTCCAACTCAAAAAAAAAAAAAATTCACTCTGCAAATATGTATTAATCATCTACCGAGTGCCATACAATATATCAGGCACCAGAACTACAGAATCTAAAACATGACCTTTTCTCTCACAGCGCTTATAGAGACTGATATGTGATTATACTATATAAAATATGTAATCAATCCTACCTTGGAGAAAATCAGGAAAGGTTTCAGACAGAAGGTTCTTCATCTCAGATCTAACATAAAGTCAGACTGGCCAGACAAACGTGTAAAGGGAGGACATGACAGAAACCAAGACAGAATGGGAGAGACAGCTCATCACATATGGGGACTTGTAAATTCTTCTAAGGTGGGAGAAGGGGCAAGGTACAGATGAGACTTCAGAAAGAGGAGGAAGTCAGGTAAAGTAAGGGTTTGTGTCCCAGTTAAATTTTGTAAAAGCCACACTGTGGCAGAAAATAACCTGAAGAATATCAACATATTCCTTATCATCTACAATTCAAATACACCTCCATTTAATGCAAAAAAGCAGGAAGAAGAGAATAATTTATAAGATCCAGCTTTCTGAATAACTGGTCTAGATGGCTTTGTAGCTGCATTTTTTAAAAAAATCATTAGTTCTTAAGATGGTAATAAAATTAAGCACACATTGCTGAATAAGGTACATACATTGCACCATTTCTGTTTACCAATCTTCCCTAAAGTCCAGTTGAAATACAGTAAATTGACTACTCAAAGAAATTGTTACTTACCATTATCACCACCTACTAGAAATATCTTGGCAATGGACAGATTTTTTAATAATTAATCCTTATTCAGTTCCCAAACAATGAAAGCAATATAGCTCTGAAAATTCTAAGTGATTGTTTTAATGTTCTTTCAATAACTAAGTATTTTTATAGATTTTTAAAAACATCATATTTCCCACTGGAATGCCAATTCAAGCCTTCTGAGAAATCTCTCCCTTAGAATGCTTCAAAGTCACTTTTCTAATTAATTTATTTATCAAAGAGCCAACAGTGTTTTTTAACCTCAAATGCTCACCAAAAACTAGCACTTCCAAACAATTATATGTTGTCACAATAAAGAACAGCAGCATTGTACAAACACAAACAAAATAGCAGTGTTTTGCTTTTCCTCTAAAGAGCTGTAGTTTTTGTCAGTGTGCGTGTGATTATCTTCCGAATAAGTTGCTGACATGTAATCAATAGTTCCTATTATTGGCTTTCCAGATATTCCATATATCCAAATACTGATTCTGAGAATGGGTTTTGCTGTACCTCTTCAGGGCAAGATAGAATAAAAGGTTCTTATGTGCTTCTCTCAACAGAAGACAAAAAATTAAAACACTGCTCTCTTTATTTAGAAAGTAATCCCCTACCCTCCAAGAACTGTTAATTGCATTTCTGCTGCCTTCATGGGTATCTTTGAATCACAAATCATTTGGGATGGTTTGTATGAAGAAAAGCTGTCATTTCCTTTATTATAGCACACAAATTCCACGTTACCATTTTACTTTTAAGGGAGAAATAAGAAAGGCATAGGTTTCTTTAATTACAGTACAAAATTCATCTTTTAAAAAAAAACCTAAAGAGGTTCAAAAAAAATAAATCCTGAAATACCCACTACCATTAATCATGAGATATCTTGACAAATTTTTATTCCTTGCTTCTTTTCTCTCAGTATCTACAATGGAAAGGATTCCTTTCTCAAAGGAAAACTAGAGTCTGAGATAATTTGGAATGTCACTTTGGATAAGAGGCATGCCAAAAAATAATCTTACAACTACTATCAACTGTAGCATTATTAATGGTGCTGAAGTAAGCTTTCCTCACTACTCAGTCCTAATGAGCTACATAAGAAACAAGGAAATAAATCATTCCTCCTGAGGCGGGAGATCGCTTGAGCCCAGGAGTTTGAGATAAGCCTGAGCAAGACCGTACAAGCTGGAGTAATGATGAAGTCATAAAACCCCATTAGAAGTACTCAAAGCATCCTGAGGATCTCCTGCAGGGACAGGAGAGCTAACAAGCCTCCCCTACTCATCCTCAAAAGTAAATATTCACTGACAGTATTTCCCTAACTTACAAAGTAAATCATCTCCTATCCCCACCTAAAGAAGAAAGTTATAACAACAAAGTTACCAAAGACTGTACTGAGTCAGAAATAAAGTAGTATAACAGTGCATCAAACCTTGGAATCAACAGAATTAGTCTACTTTTAATTTCTTAGCAGTAACAAATTAATTAAACATTACAATAATATTTCATTTTAACTGAAGCATCTGTAATTATTTTAGCTTAGTCTGGATCAAATCTTTTAACGGTTTAAATTCAAACTACATAACTCTTAGAAGCAGAATATCTACTACATTTAACTTCAAGTTCAAATTTATTTCCAGCTTAAAGACAACTGAGAGTGTAGATTTGGAATTAATATACAGTAGTAACAATACCTATCATTTTAAAAGTCCTCACATTTTCAAACCCCTTTATATTCATTATTTTATTCCTTTAGTAAGTTTATTATAGAAGTGTCATTTCTTCTATGTAAAGAAAATTGCAGAGAAAATTCATGCACAGCAGGAATAAGGGCAGTCTTTCCTACTGAATAAAACAATCATCTAAGTTCAAACTATGGAAAGTACATGAAATAACATGCCAGGTCCTATTCTGTGAGACATATGCAAGACACTATACGTCACTCAGCTCTGAGGTAATCCAGTAAAAGTAACATCAACACTTGTTTTATACAGGCCTCAGTGCGGCTCTATGCCAAGGCCAATCAAAAAAATAGACCTCGTCGGGGCACTGAAAGCATAGTTGTCCTCAAAGAGGCCTAATCCTCCTGGACCTTGTCTGCTGTGCAGGCCAGAAAGCCATTGGGAAGGAGGTGCACTCTCTTCTGAAGAGAGGAGAGAACACTTGGCGCACAAATGGTGGCCACTTATAGAGGCCTGGAAATCTGCTTAAGTTCCTGGCACTGGCTCATCACCACCCCAACAACCCCCAGGTGAATATTAGGGCACTGGAACCCAAATTGATTTCTTAATTAACACAGGTGCCAGTCTTTTGATCCTAGCCATCCATGTTGGAATCACATAGCCTTATCTTAATTAAAAGTTACTAAAGGCTAATTCAAAGTATAAAAGTAAAAAGTTATCTAAAAAGGTAAAGAATGAAACCAGAAAGCAAAGGAAAAATGTAAAAAAAAAAAAAAGTTGTTGACATAAAGGTATTGTTTTGGGTAAGAAAGAATATAAAGGAAACAAATAATTTTTATATAAGGAAAGAACCTTGTATGGTACTTTTTTGTTCTATAATAAAATGGCTGGTTATTTAAAGAAAGGAAAGTATAGAACAAAAATAGAAGTTTCAAGCATGTCGAAAAATGGTATGAGTATGTCTAGTTAACAATCTCCCAAAGTGTTTTGTCCTTTAAACAACAGAGGGGGAGAGGAAGAGACAAAATTCAGTTATCCCCCCTGCTGTCTTTGTTACAAAAAACCAAGGTTTGTTGGTACTTTTCAAAATCTCTGGACTATCACTTTGGCTAAAAAAAAGTAACTTTTGCAATAACTACTGTAATCCTGTGTTATAACATTATCCTTTTAAAACTTTTAATACTTAAACTCTTCAAGTTCTCAATTCAGTCTCTCTAGGGTGGGGTAAGAAAAAAGCCTCAGGAACCATACCTGCCCCACACCCTCCCCTTGAACTGCCAGCACACCAGGAACAAGGATTCCTAATCCAACATAGGATAAATAACAAAATAACCTGGGCTTCACCCTGTAGCATATCAATCATTGTAAAGGTATATCAGACCTATTATAAAAACAAAAGGGACCGTTTTCTCTTGCCATCGTTTACCTGTTTTAAATTCTCTTGTCCATTATTATTTCCTACAATTTAAGGTACAACCTAACTACATGGCTCTAATGTTTTCAACTTTTTTTCTTCTTCAGACTTTGCCAAAGTAGTTGTATTTCCGTGTTAAAGTCATTATTAACAACCCTCCCCCCTCTCCCCGAAAAAAAAACAGACTTGTAAAATCATTCCTCCGGAGCAACACTGGTGATAGTGAGGAAGGACTTAGGGAAAACTCTGTTTCACTATCTGAAATGCCAGATTCATCTACTTCAGAGAGACAAACCTTATTCAGGGACAGAGTTAACTTATAACAAAAGAAAAATATCAGTCTCTCTCTCTCTCTCTCTCTCTCTCTCTCTCTCTCTCTCTCTCCCCCCCCCCACCCCACCTTTCCCATCCCATCTCTCCTTCCCCCTTGCTTCCTTCTTCCCTCCCTCCCTCTCTCTCTCAGGACACAGCAAGAAGGCAGTGGGTGTGCCAGATCAGTCAGCACCTTGATCTTGGACATCTCCCAAGGTCAGGTCTCTTAAAAAAAAAGAAAGAAAGAAAAAAGAAAAATCTCAATGTCATTGTAGTTATAGATGTAGATGCAGTACTGATACTGGAAGGATCAAGGCATAAAACTAAAGGTTGAAGTTAAGTTTCCATCCTTGGATTAGATCAAGTAAAATTCCATTATTAAACCACAGTTCAAGATGCCCAACAAACACCTGAAAATTCTTAGAAGCAATAATAGTTATTTATATACTAGTCAACTTGTTCATTTTCAAGCTTACTACATTTTAGATCTTTTCTGAAACAAGGGAGAATTTAAATTATCTAACTAAACAAATAGTAAACAAAACAATGAAAAAATAACACAGTACCTTTATATCAAAATTACAATCAAGTCTTCTAATTAACACGATGAAAGTGCCAGACGAATTGTCTTTTAGTGGTGGAGGCACTATGGGTTCACAGGCATTCTCTGGTTTTGAGTTAATCAAAAAACCCTGAAAAATAATTGGCAATAAGTTATCTCTAGTTTCAATGAATCCACCAACTTACTGCTTCAGACATCCTTTTAAATTTGTTTCATGTGTTATGCATTATGCTGAATGTATGATCTAGTACTTCAATTGCTCACAATCCCAGAACTCCTATAGCAGTATTTGATTTCACAAGCATTTAGTTTTCTTTAAAAAGTTCAATCTTTCTTGTATTAAAGTTTTCTTAAAAGAATCATGCAAAAGTCAATCACCCCAAAGACAACTATTGCTAACATGTTGGTATATTTTCCGACAATTTTTGACATTTCTAAACCAAGCAAATACTTCTTACAAAATAACTTTTAGCTGGGCACAGAGGCTCATGCCTGTAATCCCAGCACTTTGGAAGGCGAAGGCGAGAGGATTGCCTGAGCCCACAGGTTCGAGACCAGCCGGGGCAATAAGGCGAGACCTCATCTCTACAATAAATTTTTTTTAAAAATTAGCCAGGCGTGGTGGTACACGCATGTAGTTCCAGCTGCTTGGAAGACTGAGATGGGTCGGGCTCAGTGGCTCAGCCTGTAATCCCACACCTTGGGAGGCTGAGATGAGTGAATTGCCTGAGCCCGTGGGTTTGAGACCCACCTGGGCAACTTGGTGAGACCTCATCTCTACAATAAATCAAAAAACGAGCCGGGTGTGGTAGCATGCGCCTGTAGTTCCAGCTACTTGGAAGGCTGAGGCAGAAGGATCGCCAGAGCCCAGCAGAACCGAGGCTGCGGTGGCCGGGAGTGGCCACTGCACTCCAGTCTGGGCGACAGAGTGAGACTCCAACTCAAAAAAAAAAAGACTGAGATGGAAGGATAGCCTGAGTCCAGCAGGTAAAAGCTGTAGCAGCCACGAGCGTGCCACTGCACTCCAGCCTGGGTGACAGAGTGACTCCGACTCAAAAAATATATAAAAATAAATAAATAAAAACTTGTAACTTTCGTGTTATTAAACAATGAAACACACATTATAAATAAATTTCTAGAAACGTATTCTACAGAAACACTTGCTTGAGTATATAAAGATATGTAATGGAAAGGTGGTCACTGCTACATTTTTTTCAATAGCAAAATCCGGAAATCATGTACATCACAAAGCAGCTATTTAAATAATTATAGTATATTTATACAATAGAAAAAATAATGCAGCCATTAAAAAATGAGACAGATCTACATACAGCAAATTGAAAAGTTGTTTATAACTATGAAATTAAAAAGAAGAGAGCAAGCTGCTTTCCCAGAAATGCAAAATGATTTGACATCAGAAATGTATTAATATCACATGTTATATTAACAGATTAAAATAGAGAAATCAGGCTGGGTGTGGTGGTTCACTACTGTAATCCCAGCACTTTGGGAGGCAGAGGCAGGAGGACTGCTCGAGTCTAGGCAACAGTGAGACCTTTTCTCTACAAAAAGTAATAATAATAGTAAAAAAAAAAAAATCCTGCAGTCCCAGCTACTCAGGAGGCTGAAGTGGAAGGATCTTGAGCTCAGAAGGTTGAGGTTGCAGTAAGCCAAGATCGATTGTGCCACTGTACTCCAGTCCAGGCAACAGAGTAAGGTCTTGACTCAAAAAAATAAGTATATAAAATAAAACAGAAAAACAAAATGACTATCTCAACAGATGTAAAAAAAATGAATAAACACATAAAACGATCACAAAATTCACTTAATTCACGTATAAGAAGCAAGCAATTAAAGCTATGAGAAAATGTGTTAACAACGGTTCCACATAGAGCTTCTACACAGAGTGGGGGCAAGAACTGCTCATACCAATCACCTATTCTGTAGGATTTGGCAGTTTCTCCTGCTTTGAATCACACTGCTTGGATTATGACAGGAAATGGTTTTGCACATGTTTTCAGATATAAAAAGCATCATTCCTTCACTCACTCATATACTACTAGATCATCTTAATTCCATAAATATAGTCAAAAACAGCCGGGCTCGGTGGCTCAGCTTGTAATCCTGTGCTTTGGGAGGCTGAGGTGAGTGGATTGCCTGAGCCCGCAGGCTCGAGACCCACCTGGGCAACTTGGCGAGACCTCATCTCTACAATAAATCAAAAATGAGCCGGGCGTGGTAGCGCGTGCCTGTAGTTCCAGCTACTTGGAAGGCTGAGGCAGAAGGATTGCCAGAGACCAGCAGGTCGAGGCTGCGGTGGCCGGGAGCGGCCACTGCACTGCAGTCTGGGCGACAGAGTGAGACTCCAACTCAAAAAAAAAAAAAAAAAAAAAAAAAATATATATATATATATATATATAGTCAAAAACAAATCTGTATCCCATGATCTTCATCTTCTGTATCTTCTTGCTCCTCAACATAAAGAATCACTCCAGGTATCAGATTACAAAAACACTGTATACAAGAATTACAGTAAATCCAGCCCAAAAGGTATGTTGCTGAAAACAAGATTAGCATTGATAGCTATATTCAGGTAATCTAACACTGGGCTTACTGATCAAGGCTTCTGTATCAGAAGTAAATCTCGTTTTCAATTTTTTTTTTTTTTATTTGAGTCGGAGTCTCACTGTGTTGCCCAGGTTGAAGTGCAGTGGCACACTGTTCACGGCCACTGCAGCCTCAACCTGCAAGGGCTGAGGCAATCCTTCCACCTCAGTCTTCCAACTAGCTGTAACTACTAATTTTTTTATTTATTGTAGAGACAAGGTCTCACCAAGTTGCCCAAGCTGGTCCTGAGTCTGTGGGCTCAGAGAATTCTTTCACCGACGCCTCCCAAAGAGCTGGAACTACAGGTATGAGTCACCAGACCCAACCTCGTTTTCAATTTTTAACAGTTATCATTATCTCTTCTACTTATCAAGGCACTTCCTCAAAGTATAGAAACAAAAAACCTGAAAAAGATTGATCCTCCTGAGACTGGTCCTTGATGTGTAACTAAATTATTCCAACAACATTGACAATAAACAGTGTCTAGCAAGACACCTTGCTAGAATTACAGATCTACATGTAAAGTCTTGACAACTGTCTTCATCTGTTTTGTGTTGCCACAACAGAATACCTGAGACTATAATTCATAAGAAAAAAAGTTGTATTTAGCTCACGGTTGTACAGGCTATACAAGAAGTATAGCTTCAGCACCTGCTCAGTTTCTGGTGAGAGCTTTTGTGCTGCATCAAAACACAAAGAAGGTCAAAGAGAAGCAGGCACATATGAAGAGGAACCAAACCTGAGGGTTGTCCTGGCTTTATAACAAACCACCCTCATAGGAACTAATCCATTCCCATGAGAACTACATCCCATCTAACTAGAATGAGAATGGCGCCGCGTCATTCACAAGGGATCTGTCCTCATGACCCAAACATCTCTCATTAGGTCCCACCTTCCAACACAGCAACAATGGGATCAAATTTCAGCATCAGATTAGGTTCAAACAAACAAACAAACCATATCCAAACCATAGCAACTACTCACTATTACTCCTTAATAGTTAATATCCATTTGAAAAAAGTAAAAATATTGTCATATCTTACACTATACAATAAAATAATTCTGGGTAAAGATCTCCTAAGCATGGAGTGGGGGCAAGAGAAAAGTAATCTTTACCAACTTTTCAGGGAAACAAAAATATTTCAAGACCTCAGAGTAGTGAAGGATGATTTAAGACACAGAAAACATAAAACATCAAAAAAGGTGCCTGCATTAACATTTATATTTAGGCATAGTAGGCAATAAAAACCAGTCAGGCACCATGGCTCACACCTGTAATACCAGTACCTTGAGAGGCGAAGGTGAGAGGATTGCCTGAGCCCAGAGGTTTGAGACCATCCTGGGCAACTTGGCACCTTGTGTGCATAATATAATTTTAAAAATTAGCCAGGCATGATGGCACACGTCTATAGTTCCAGCTTCTTGGGAAGATGAGGCGGAACAATTGCTTGAGCTCAGTAGACAAGGCTGCAGTAGCTGTGAGCATACCACTGCATTTCAGCCTGGGCAATAGAGTGAGACTCAGATTCAAAAAAAAAAGTTGAAAAGTAAGCATAGAGTAAAAAATATTATGACATAGAAAGGATTAGTATCTAGGTTCCTAAAAATCAGTATTTTTAAAACTAACAAACCAATAGAAAAACGGGCAAAAAAGAAGATAATTCAAATAAAAAGAAACCTGCTTGACCAATGATCCCATAAAAAAGATACTCACCCTTGGGCCAGGTGCTGTGGTTCGTGCCTGCAATCCCAGCATTTTGGGTGGCTTAGACAGGAAGATTACTTGAACCCAGGAGTTTGAGACCAACCTGAGCAACATAGTGAGACTCTGTCTCTACAAAAAATAAAAAAAAAATCAGCTGGGCATGGTGGCACAAGCCTGGAGTCCCAGCTAATTGGGAGATTGAGGAGGGAGGATTGCCTGAGCCCCAGGAAGTTGAGACTGCAGTGAGCCATGATCATGCCAATACACTCTAGCCTGGGCAAGAGTAAAACTCCCCAACTTAAAAGGAAAAAAAAAAATACTCACTCTCACTAAGAATCTAGGAAATGCCACATAAAAAAGATACCATTTCACATTCATCAGATTGACAAAAGTTTAACCTGACAATACCAAGTCTTGACAAGGCTATGGCAAAACGGCAATACTTGAATGTGGTTTCCTTTAGTGAGAAAGGAAAAAGCATAAGATTATAACACTAAATTCAGAGGTCAAAGACCTTCTAGAATGTCTAATGGGGACTCTCAGTAAGGAACTCCCCATGAGTATCTAACTCTGGACAATGATCACATCATAAAATATTTCATTGCCAGGTCTCTTATAACATTTTTAGACTTAAGGTAACATATTGATGGCATAAATTATCTCCCTTTTGATCAAAGGTACAGCCACTTCTGCCTTAGTAAAAAAAAAAAAATTCATAAATAGGAATTAGTACACCAACCCTACTTACCACTCTAAAAGAGAAGAATATCATGGTCCTTAGAACATCTACTCAGGTGTGGGTTTGTTCTGTACACTGAAAGTCTTGACACAAGGACTGATTGATTTATGTTTGTTCCTTATGGAAACTGGGACTTAACCAAATATACTAGCAATAGCATAAATTAACTAAAAGTCCTATTCTTTTGGTTTTTTAAAATTCTAATCTGACATCCCCCAAAATTATAATTCTAATAAGGTAAAGGGTAAGAATAAAGCTAATAAATACCTTTTCACTAACCTGACCCCACCCAGAAGGTCAACAAAGAATAGGAGGCTAATTAGGGGGAAAATTAATATTTTATATCTATACTATTAAGTAGCACTGATAATTTTTTCAAAGACAAAATGTGTTTTCCAAACATAACTATTTTATGAATTTTGCCCAAAGATATTATAAATACACTGTTCAAATGAATGGTAAACTAATAGGAGTTACCAGTGGTACCCAAAGGTTACAAAGTCTAAAAACGGTTATCTGGAAAAAGTACCTTCTTAAACAGCCAATTAAAATATAAAATTGCAAATAGCACTTCCCTTTATAAAAATATAAGATTTAGTTTAAAACTCCAACAGTGACATGCCATATTTTAATCCATGCAAAAGATTTACATTTTTGCATTAAAGCTTAAATAGCTAAAAATGTATCTGACTTTCTGATTTTCCTACTTGCATAGTATTTTTTAAAATACAGGGGAGGACAAAAAAAGCCTTTAAAGACTATGAATCTAACAATGGGGCATAAATAAGTAAAATGCAAATGCAGGATTCCAACTGAAATGTGTACTACTACAAATATCTGATGTCCTATAAATGGTTCGGATGGAATCCAGTAGGATTTTAAAACCTACAGAATACAGAATATAAGACCTACAAAAAGAATCCCACCTGTCCCTTTCCCCAGCTGCCGCCAAGGTGCTTGGTCCTTCGGAGAGGGCTAAGGTCGGGTTGGAGTAAGGCCCTCACTTCATTCGGTGACTAGCACCGCGCCTGGCTGCTCCATCCCGCACTCGCGGTGCCACGGCCTCCATGTCCGAGTTCGCCTGCAACTGTCTATTCGGCCCTCATCCTGCATGAAGATGAGGTGACCATCACGGAGGATAAGATCAATGCCCTCATTAAGGCCACCGGTGTGATTGTGGAGCCTTTCTGGCCTGGCTTGTATGCAAAGACCCTGGCCAATGTCAACACTGGGAGCCTCATCTGCTCTGTGGTGGCTGGTGGGCCCACACCTGCAGCTAGTGCTAGCAGAGGAGAAGAAAGTGGAAGCAAAGAAGGAAGACTCTGAGGAGACTTATGATGACATGGACTTTGGTCTGCTTGACTAAACCTTTTATAATGTGTTCAATAAACAGCTGAACCGTGGGGGAAAAAGAAGAATCCTACCTAAACTCTCGGGGCAAAATGTAAAAGCACAATATTTCTCAACTAAGTCTCTTAATAACCATATTGAATATTAAAATTAACTTGATTATATTTTTAACATGTTTACTTAAATGGTTTTATAAACATTACCCTATCGTGAGCCCACTTCATTATCATCAAGTCCTCTTTGGAAACAATGGATAGGTTGTCATTTTTAATTCTGATTCTAGGCAATGACAAAACCAGTCATGTAACTAACTATAGAAGTTATTCATAATAATCCAACAATTTTTTAGAACTTTCTGTCTTTACCGTCACAATATTTCACATCTAAATTTGCAGATACTTAACACCATTTTTCATTAGGCAATAAGTAAACAAATATTTCAAAATATCTTTTAACTGTAAACCAAGGCCAGGTGCATTCCCAGTACTTTGGGAGGCCAAGGTGGAAGGATCACTTGAGTTAAGGAATTCGAGAATAGCCTGGGCAACAAAGTGAAACCCCATCTCTTAAAAAAAAATCAAATCAAACAAACAAACAAAACTAGTAAACCAAATTTACAGTAACACAGTAACAGAGAAACACCAATGAGTCTATGGTTATCAAGAGTGAATGGAGGCCAAGCGCAGTGGCTCACTCCTATAATCCCAGCACTTTGGGAGGCTGAGGTGAGAGGACTGCCTGAGCCCATGGGCTTGAGACCAGCCTGGGCAATTTGGCGAGACCTCATCTCTACAATAAATCAATAAATCAAAAAATTAGCCGGGCCTGGTGGCGTGTGCTAAGGTGGAAGGATCGCCTGAGCCCAGCAGGCCAAGGCTGTGGTGGCCTTGAGCATGCCACTGCACTCCAGCCTAGGCAACAGAGTGAGACTCCAATTAAAAAAAATAAAATAAAAATTAAAAAATGAGTGAATGGAACTCTTTAAAACAAGCTTACTCAGAAGAAAGGCTCTTCAGTGAGAAGGAATAGTTTGACTCTTTATGCTAGAATGAAAAAAGATTGCCAGCTCAGAATCACTGGGAATCACAGAAATGCAAATTAAAACAAGATAATACTTTTGCCCATCAGATTGGCAAGAGTTAAGAAGACCAATACTATCCAGTGTTGTCAAGGCTAGAAGGAAATGAGTATTGTCATACAGTGTTAATGGGAATAAATTAGTACAGCCTTTGGAAAGACAATTTGGCAGTATCTATGAAAATTTGATTCTTCAATTCTATTGCCAGACCTCTTCCCTAGAGAAATAACATCTTTGGATAAGAAACCAAAATATCTGTGTTAGGAAAGGAATAATAAACTATGACCAGTCATATTACAGAATCCCATGCCATGCTTACTTAGCAGGAGCATGCTAGATCTATAGGTGCTGCTAGAGAAAGATCTCCAAGTCATGGGGGAGGCAGGGGAATCAAATTGCAGAGTGATTCCAGTAGATATCTGTCAGACATGGGACTCCAAATTTCCTAACCCCACTATGAATCCCACAGAAGACTGTAACAACAACAATAAAAACTGATTTCCTAGCTTCCCTCATAGCCAGGTAATTCACCAAAATGTGACCTAGTCGGTCAATCAGAAAAATCTAGGTGTTGGATTTGAAAGTTTGGCAACCTTCTAATCCCAAAAGCCCTAGTGCCTCTAGCCCAGGGATTGGACTTGGAAGCAACCATATGAGGGAACAGTCTGGCAAAGAACATCTTTTTGATTAGCTTGAGTGGCAGTAGAGGCAGAACGTTTTGAGGTGAAACCACAGAGGTTCTTTCAGGATGAGAGAAAAAGTATACAGTTTGAGAGTCCGGTGACTGCATCAATCCTCTATGAAGTCAATCCTGCAAGGTGGTTCTGGTTTTACTCTAGAAGCAATTTGGAAACTGCTTCTCCAGACTAGGATATTCTTAACATCTTTATCCCCTTATAAATCCCTTTCTTGGATTTATGGGTAGAGTGTATCTCATTACAAGAATTAAGGAATCTTTCATATACACAAATGGCCACCATCTTATGGACTGCCTGAGCCCACAGGTTCGAGATCAGCCTGGGCAACTTGGCAAGACCTCATCTCCACAATAAATCAAAAAATTAGCTGGGCATGGTGGCGTGCACCTGTAGTTCCAGCTACTTGGAAGGCTGAGGCAGAAGGACCACCTAAGCCTAGCAGGTCGAGGCTGCGGTGGCTGTGAGCATGCCACTGCACTCCAGCCTGGGCTGACAGAGTGAGACGCCAACTCAATAAAAAAAAAAAAAAAAGATTTACAGTGCACTGCATGTTCAGAAAGGATCTTAAGGCCTATAAAATCATGATATTTAACTGAGACCTACACATGCAACTTGTATTTATAGGTAAGGAAAAAGCAAAAGAAGTTGTTTTCTTTTTCTAGGTGCACTTCTTCTCCGTTTAAATATTTATACAATGAGAAACAGTCATACAATGATGAGAATTTTTTTAATAATTTAAAATATGTTTAAAAATTAATAGCTGGCTGGGCGCAGTGGCTCAGTCTGTAAACTCAGCACTTTGGGAGGCCGAGGCAAGAGGATTGCCTGAGCCCGGGGGTTTGAGACCAGCCTGGGCAACTTGGAGAGACCTCGTCTCTACAATAAATCAAAAAATAGGCTGGGCGTGGAAGTGCGTGCCTGTAGTTCAGGCTACTTGGAAGGCTAAGTTAGGATTGCTTAAGCCCAGCAGGTTGAGGCTGCGGTAGCCATGAGCGTGCCATGGCACAGTAGCCTGGGCAATAGAGTGAGACTTCAACTCAAAAAAAAAAATTACTAGCTGATTTGCCCCTCCCAGAGGTGCCTGTCATCCTATGTAAGAATAGTAGGTTTAGCCAGGCTCGGTGGCTCAGTCTGTAATCCCGCGCCTTTGGGAGGCTGAAGTGAGTGGATTGCCTGAACCCGCGGGTTCGAGACCCGCCTGGGCAGTGAGACCTCATCTCTACAATAAATCAAAAAATCAGCCGGGCGTGGTAGCGCATGCCTGTAATTCCAGCTACTTGGAAGGCTGAGGCAGAAGGATCGCTGGAGCCCAGCAGGTCGAGGCTGCGGTGGCCGGAAGCGGCCACTGCACTCCAGTCTGGGCAACAGAGTGAGACTCCAACTCAAAAAAAAAAAAAAAAAAAAAAAAAAGAATAAGGAATTCTTCAATAAGGAATTTTAAGTTAGAACAAACTGAAAACATTCTGTGGTACAGATCTACACAATTTTATGTATTGTAATTATGTAACACAAAAACTTCATATTATCTTGGAATGGGGAAGGACTTTTGAACAGAGACCCCAAAGGTAGAAGAAAAAGATGAGGATAACCTTCCTACCTTCCTTCCTTCTTTAATCTGACTTTCTTCCTTTTGCTTCTTCCCTTCCTTCCTCTTTACCTTCCTTCCTTACTTCCTACAGAGTCACAGTCTCACTGTGTCACCCAGGCTAGATTGCAATGGCATGATCAGGGCTCACCGCAACCCTGACCTGCTGGGCTTAGGAGATCCTTCTGCCTCAGCCTCTTGAGTAGCTGGAACTATAGGCACATGTCATCATGCCCGGCTAATTTTTTCATTTTTTTTTAGAGGCTGAGTCTTGCTGTGTTGTCTAGGCTTGTCGCAAACACCTAGGCTCAAGCAACTCCCCTGTCTCAATCTCCTAAAGTGCTCAGATTACAGGCATGGGCCACTGTACCCAGCAACAATTTTTAACTATATAAACAAAACTTCTGGTCAGGCATGGTAGCTTATGCCTGTAATCCCAGCACTTTGAGAGGCCAAGGCAGGAAGAACACTTAAAGCCAGAAGTTCAAGAGCAGCCTAGGCAACACAGCAAGACCTCATCTCTACAAAAATATTTTTTTTAAAAAAACTTCTAAAACCTTAAATATAAACATAACTAAAAGATAAAGGACAAATTAGGGAAATAATCTGAAGCATACAATATATGAAGCATGCTTATGAATTACTAATCACGCCAATATACGCTAAAATCATGCCAATATATAAAGAACACTTACAAATCACTAAGAGCTGGACATCTTAATGTTAAAATGAACAAAAAGCATTAATAGTCAACTCTCTCTCTCTTTCTCTCTCTCTCTCTCTCACAGACACACACACACGGCAAAAAGCATTAAGATGTTTAACTTCATTAGATTTTTTAAATCAAATTAGCAAAAATGTAATAGTAACTAATATTTGAGAGGGTATGGGGAAAAAGGACAGTCTCAGGCACTACTGATAGAATTCTAAATTGTCCCAAACTTTCTGAGGGGAGACCTGGAAATACAGAACAAAATTTTAAACATGTATTTCATAAACAGCAATTCAACTTGTACTCGTACATTTAGAAATGCATCTTTTGGAAATAAATTGATGAATACACAAGGATGAGAATATTGAGGCTTATTTACAATAGTAAAAACTAGAAAACCTAAATATCTACTATGGAAAAGTAAACCAATGTTCAAAGTCCATACTATTTTATGATATTGCAAAATCATGTAGTCAATTACAAATAATAATGTAGATCCTTACCTATCAGCCTGAAAACAATTATCTAGGTATCCAGTTAACTGAAAAAGTCAGGTAACAAGGTAGCATGTTTCTATTAGTGTTAAATACAGTCGTTGTATAAGCATCTACATAAATATATATGAACATACATTTACAAACACACATAGTACATATCCTAAAAAACAGGTCTAAAATATTATATACCAAAATGTTAACAGTGGCTGTTCAGAATAATGCAGTCACAGGCGATTTTCATTTTCTTTTTCATAGCTTTTGAATAGTCTGCCCTTTTATAAATGACTATGTATGGGTTTTATGATAATATATAGTAAGAAATGTTTTCATTCTTTAAATAATAAAGAACAATAAAAATCACTTTTTTTTACAAAAACAGGTATTATTAAATGTCTTGTGTCTTCACAATGTATTACTATTTTCTTACCTTTAAACCTTCAGCTGGAAGTCTATAACCAAATCTTGCTGGAAGGTCATCAAATGTCTGAGATGCATTTTCAAAATTATACTAAATATAAAATTTAAAATAATCAAGTTAAAACCAATTTATACATAACACTAAAAACAAATATGTATTAAATTAGGTAATTTTTTATTTCCATAATTCTGGCTTACTATCAATGCTTATCAAAATAAAATCAAATTTGTAAGTGTAATCCACTAGATTAGCAAGGACCATATACAATTTACAACATATACAACTGCTTAAATTGGATTCTGATTTCAACAATAATTCAACCTACTGTTTTTTGAATTTTTCCCACAGATAATTTCCTAGCAAAGAACTTTCTAGATGGATCATCTTCCATCAGAAAAGTTCCATTTTCTCTCTATTTTAAGGCACTGATTTAATAGGAAGAGATTTACAGAATTTCTGGCTCAAGCTATAAAAGATGACTGTACCCTTGGGAAAGAAGTCATACTTATAAGGCATTGTTAATTTTGAAATAAGCTGAACAATTTTTTTTTTGAGTTGGAGTTTCACTCTGTTGCCCAGGCTGAAGTGCAGTGGCATGCTCACGGCCACTGCAGCCTCGACCTGCTGGGTTCAGGCGATCCTTTCATCACAGCCTTCCAGGTAGCTGGAACTACAGACATGCGCTACCACGTCCAGCTTATTTTTTGATTTATTGTAGAGACAAGGTCTCACCAAGTTGCCCAGGCTGGTCTCAAACCCCTGAGCTCAGGCAATCCTCTTGCCTTGGTCTCCCAAAATTCTGGGATTACAGGCTGGAGCCACCACACTCGGCTTAAGTTGAACATTTTTATCCAGGGTTGAAAACTGAAAAGAGTAAATTCAAATACACATACGTACACATATACATACACAAGAAGCTGAAGGTTTTCAAAATCATTAACTACCTTCCCACTTCCACACAGATACAGATACAGATATAGCAGCATGGAAAAATACAAACATGTGTAAGCAACCCTGTTTTAAAATATATACTTTTAAACCCAGGAGATAGAAAATCTACAACTATACTAAAGTATCCTTTCATTGCTTCCTGTTACTGAAGAGATTCACTTTGATGGCTAAAATTGCAGAAATAAAATATCTAGCTTGAACTACCATACTTGTAACATTGGGACTTAGAATACATTTTGTTATTGAGTGAGATCCTTTTCAAAACTGTTTTGTCTTTCCTTAACAGCAAAATAAGGATTACCTTACACTGCCTATTAAAACTGTATTGTTAGCCGGGCTCGGTGGCTCAGCCTGTAATCCCGCGCCTTTGGGAGGCTGAGGTGAGTGGATTGCCTGAGCCAGTGGGTTCGAGACCCGCCTGGGCAGCGAGACCTCATCTCTACAATAAATCAAAAAATCAGCCGGGCGTGGTAGCGCATGCCTGTAATTCCAGCTACTTGGAAGGCTGAGGCGGAAGGATCGCCGGAGCCCAGCAGGTCGAGGTTGCGGTGGCCGGGAGCGGCCACTGCACTCCAGTCTGGGCAACAGAGTGAGACTCCAACTCAAAAAAAAAAAAAAAAACTGTATTGTTTAAAATAAACAAACAAAAAATGTTCCTACAGTGAACAAGACAAACAAAACAATAAGTGCTTTACTATCTTGGTATGGAGGGAAGAGGAGTGATGCTCATGAAATTAAAATATATTCACTGTTAAAAAGTCTGAAGCAGCTGGGCTCAGTGGCTCAGACTGTAATCCTGCGCCTTGGGAGGTTGAGGTGAGTGGATTGCCTGAGCCCGGGTGTTCAAGACCCGCCTGGGCAACTTGGTGAGACCTCATCTTTACAATAAATTAAAAAAAAAAAATTAGCTGGGTGTGGTAGTGCTCCCCTGTAGTTCCAGCTACTTGGAAGGCTGAGGCAGAAGGATCGCCGGAGCCCATCAGGTCAAGGCTGCAGTGGCCGGGAGCTCCAGTCTGGGCGACAGAGTGAGACTCCAACTCAAAAAAAAAAAAGTCTGAAGCAGAAAAGAAAGAAAAAAGAGTACCCGGAGGTACTCAAATCATTCTATAAAAAAAGATAACCTGTACACGCATTTTTATTGCAGCACTATTGACAATAGCAGAACCAGACACCCATTGTTGGTGATTACTGACAGTGATTACCGTGGAAAGTATGAGCTCACTTACTTTGAAAAGGTATTTTCCATATGAATAGACACTTCTTAAAAGAAGATATATGGGCAGCCAACAGACACATGAAAAAGTGCTCAGCTTCACTAATCATCAGAGAAAGGCAAATCAAAACTACACTGAGATACCACCTGACCCCAGTAGGAATGGTCATCATTAATAAAACAAAACACAGATGCTGGCAAGGATGCGGAGAAAAGGGAATGCTTTTATATTGCTGGTGGGAATGCAAACTAGCTCAACCTTTATGGAAAGCAGTGTAGTGATTTCTAAAAGAAGTAGAAATTGACCTTCCCCATGACCCAGGAATACCCCTACTAGGAATATACCCGGAGGTACTCAAATCATTCTATAAAAAAGATAACCTACCTGTACACGCATTTTTATTGCAGCACTATTCACAATAGCAAAAACATGGAACTAACCATGCTGCCCATCAAAACTGGACTGGACAAAAAAAGTGATAAATATACACGATGGAATGTTACACAGTCATAAAGATGGACAAACATATGGACTTCACAGCAACTTGGATGAAGTTTTTAGTCTATAATACTCAGTGATCTATCACAGAAACAAAGAGCTGAGTACCACATGTTCTCACTCATAAGCAGACCCTGCACATTTACCATAATACTATAAGAAAGGAATAAGAAAGGGATTGACAATAGCATGATATTGTCAGGGAAAGAAGTGGGAGGGCATACAACATCAATAAAGGTAACTGATCTCAAACCAGGCAAAGTTGGGACCAAAGGGAGACACAATGACCATTTGGATACCTAATCCTGACTTGTAGCCCACATCTTAAAATAAAAAAAGAGGCCAGGCGCAGTGATTCACACCTATAATCCCAGCACTTTGGGAGGCCGAGGTGAGAGGATTGCCTGAGCCCATGAGTTCGAGAACAGCCCGGGCAACTTGGCGAGACCTCATCTCTACAATAAATCAAAAAATTATCTGGGCACGATAGTGCTTGCCTATAGTGTCAGCTACTTAGAAGGCTGAGGTGGAAAGATCAACTGAGCTCAGCAGATGGAGGCTGCGGTGGCCATCAGCAGCAGCGGTGGCCATGAGCAGCATGCCACTGCACTCCAACTGGGCGACAAGAGTGAGGTTCCTACTTAAAATAAAATAAAATAAAGAACACACACACACACACACACACACACACACACACACGTCTGTGTGCATTTTCCTTAACCAATTATTTGTGTGTGCGTTTTTCTTAACCAATTATTTTTCTTAGGCAGCAGCCTTAACAGAAGTTTAATTTAATTTAGATGGTAACAAATAGCTAGCACTTACTGAGCACTCATTATGTACAGATATCATGCTAAACACTTTATAGGTATTAATTTAATGCTTACAACAACTCTATAAATTAGGCCACTATTACTATCATTCTCATTTTACAGACTGGCCACAGAATGTTGAAAATAACTTGCCCTGATAAATACAGGAAGCAAGATTCTAACCCAGGCAGTCTGGCCCCAGAATCCTGGCTCTTAACCCACTGCCCACACAGTCTTTCACACACTCTCACTTTTACAATAAGCTAACTACAAGGTAAGAAATGTTAAGTAATTTGCCCTTGGTCAGGCAACTACAGAGTGGTAGAGCTGGAATTCAACTCAGACTAAAACTCTACTCACTGCTAGAGCTCTTAACGACCATGCTATATAATTCAGTCCATTCACATTGACACCTGTTAGGTGTTTCTCAGCAATTCAGCTCAACGACCCTCATAATCACCACCAAGCAACCGATCCTCTCTGACAAATCCAGACCACAGAATCAAAACACTGACTGAGTGTCTTCAGAATTGGGTTGTTTGACTCTCTATGAAACTAAGCATGATATAAGACAGATACTATTTCTCTATAAGATCATGAGTACAGCTCAAAGCTAACAAGTCACTTGGAGCCTATTGGCCTCAGAATACTCAGCATTGATCCAGTTATCTCTAAAGTGCAACTCTAAAATTCCATGATTTTAGTATAACTAATAATGTTACATTTCTTTTGTGTCTAAAGAAAGAAAAACAATGAGATAAGAGATGAAAACAGTAATCTAAAAGTACCAAGGAACAAATGCTATTAAAAGAAAATGGGAAAGAACTAAATCTCTAAGGGAAGGCTATTAATCAGTTCAAACTTTCATTGTATTACCACTATATAACAGGCACTAGGCACCAGGAAAATACAGTTTAGTACAGCACAGTCCTGCCTTCCTGGTACTCATAGTCTAGAGGGTTTACTGACTAGTCAGTGGCATGCTACAGTAGCATTTCCATAGCCTCCTAAAACTCACCAACTAGCTAGACACTATTGTTGAGCAATAACAAGTCAGACTGGAGAATTCAACTGCCACAAAAAGAGAAGGTATCTGGTATGCAAATAGCACAACTAAAACTGACTTATCTTTTCAAAAGCAGCATCCCAATTCCCGTCCAAATGCAAATAGAATCAACCTGATATTCAATTTACTTAAATCTGTGTCACTGCAAACTCAGTAATAGTTTCAGGGAAGGCCAGGTGATGTGGCTCAAGCCTGTAATCCCAGCACTTTGGGAGGCTGAGGCAAGAGGTTTGCTTGAGTACAGGGATTCGAGACCAGCCTGGGCAACCTGGTGAGACCTCGTCTCTACAATAAATCAAAAAATTAGCCAGGCATGGTGGCACACACCTGTAGTTCCAGTTAATTGGAAAGCTGAGGCAGAAGGATCGCCTCAGCCCAGCAGGTCGAGGCTGCAGTGGCTGTGAGCATGCCACTGCACTCTAGCCTGGGCAACAGAGTGAGACTCCAACTCAATAAAAAAATAGTTTCAGGGATAGGAATGCTCTTAGTCAATTAAAAGGAAGAGCTATAATTTTCTACTTCTTGACCCATTTCCTATGACTAATTGTGTCACATCCAGCTCCTCTGCCTCAAATTTTAGTTCTTTTTTACCAGGTCTATGCCCTCACAGGTCACATCCCTCCAGCTATCTCTGCATTCCTGTCAGCCTTCTATTGTTTAGGGTAAGCAGAGACCAGATTTAAGCAGCTGCCATGCTCACAGTACCTTCACCAAATGACATCAACATATATTCCACACCACTTGCCTGAAGCACAAGGAATACTGCTGGCAAAAAGGATTGACTTTTCTGCTATACCTAACATTTTGCTTTGTCTCTACATTAAAAAATACAGCATGGGCAGCTTCATACCTTCTCAAGGGGGTGAGTGAAGGCTGACCAGAATAATAATATAATAAAGATAAAATGATATATAAAACATTTATTATGTGTCAGATATCGTTCTAAGCAGTTTATCCTATTTAATTATCTCCACAACACTCCAGTTTACAAATAAAGAAACGGAGGCACTTAAAGCAGCTAAGTAATTTGATCAGGGACACACAGCTGCCTAAGTTCCCAGAGCAGTCCACCGAAAAATCGCTGAACCCATCAGAAAGCTGGAATAATAATCCATTCCAGGTACAAAATAAAGAGGACAAAAGGAGTGAGGCATTTACTTTTACTTCATCTCAAAGATCCAGACTAGTCCAGAAAACAAACCTACTCAATCAGCTCCCTACCAAAGCAGGTGAGAAACACACACACACACACACACACACACACACACACACACACACACACACACATACACACACACACACACACAGAGTTAGTTCCTCTTTCTCTACTTTCACAAAAATAAGAACTAGAAAATAGATACAGATGCTCCTTAATGAGACTTACAATGAGACTACTTTTGGATAAACCCATCTTAATTGAAAATATCTAAGTTGAAAGTGTTTTGTAAGTCAAATTCTACTTGCAATATTTTCCACTCAAGACAACTTTATCAGGATGTAACTCCAACCTAAGTCAAGGAGCATACTGAATGCTTATTGCTTTCATACCATTGTACAGTCTAAAAATCACTAGCGGAAGCATCTTAAGCTTGGACCATCTATATACTTCCCAGTGTAGAAGACAATAAGATGGTAACCTAGAGAGAACTACTAAGGTTTTAAGGAACAATCTTCTCAAAAACTTTTCTAGCCACCATCAACAATAGAACCTTGTGTTTCTCTTCTGACTTATTAATGCTATTCTTAGGCTGAAATTTTTTATGGACAGTTTGTAAAATTTCTTTAAATATTATTATCAATAGAGATACTATTAGGATCTTATAGTCATTACAAATATATCTGTACTAAGAAAAACAGTAAGCATCTACATAAATACACAAGCATGTAGGTATGCATGCACACACACTCTCAAAAGCAACATCATTATCAGGTAGTTATGGTGCATGAGATCTTATATTAGGTAATAAGCAATAAAAAATGAATAAGATATCCCACTTTTATAACTGTGTCTGTGTTTGGGTACGTTTATAGGTAAAAACAAGATTCCATCATTCAGAACTTTTTTTTTTTTTTGAGTTGGAGTCTCACTCTGTCACCCAGGCTGGAGTGCAGAGGCACGCTCACGGCTACTGCAGTCTCGACCTGCTGGGCTCAGGTGACCCCTCCACCTCAGTCTTCCAAGTAGCTGGAACTACAGGTACACGCCACCATGCTCAGCCAATTTTTTTATTTCTTTTTTTTTTTTTTAAGGCCAAGAGATTTATTAAAGCGGCGGTTACAAGGGAAAAAGGGAAAGGGTCTGTGGAGAGGGAGAGAGAGAGAGAGAGAGAGAGAGAGGAAGTGGGAGAGAGGCGGGGAGAGAGCTGCAGAGAGGGAGAGAGCGACAGAGAGAGAGAGAAAGAGAGACCAGAGAGAGAGAGAAAGAGAGACCAGAGCTTTTTTATTTCTTGTAGAGATGAGGTCTCACCAAGTTGCTCAGGCTGGTCTTGAACCTGTGGGCTCAGGCCATCCTCTCACCTCAGCCTCCCAAAGTGCTGGGATTATAGGCATGAGCCACCGTGCCCAGCCCAGAGCTTTTTTAAAAGCTTTTCTTTAAGGAGTGTTTTAGAGTTTTTTTGCACAGCCACTGCAGCCTCGACCTGCTGAGCTCAGGCGATCCTTATGCCTCAGTCTTCCAAGGAGCTGGAACTACGCCACCACGCCTGGCTAATTTTTTTTCACTTATTGAAGAGACAAGGTATTGCCAGGTTGCCCATGCTGGTCTCAAATCTCTTATCTCAAGCAATCCTCTCGCCTCTATCTCCCAAAATGCTGGGATTACAGACATGAGCCACCATGTCCAGCTTGGGTGTGTTTTTAGACATGAATAAATTTTACTGTACTTACTGCTAAAATGTCAGCTTCCACAGGCAATAGATTTAGGAATGCAAAGAGCTGGACAGTCAAGATGGTGTAGACCTGTGTGGCCGACAGCATGAGCATCCCTATGGATAGCAGCATCGTGCTAGATTACCTGGAAGACAAGGATGTGAGTAACAATGAGAGCCAGTGCTTCGTCCCTGAGAATAAATCGCATATGTTAATTCCTAACATCCAAAAATATCCCTCTTAATTAAAAATGTGTGATATTACAGTAAAATATTTCAAAAGCATAAGAATTTACACAGATTTGGATATTCAGGTAAACACCCAAAGTTAGTCAATACCTATATAACTAATGATGATCACAAAACAAACATTTTCACATAGTGCTCAGTTTAAAGTACAACTTGTCTACTAACCCAATTTTCAGAAAAACTAGATTTCAACCGAAATAATAATTAAAAATACACACAAGCACCTTTGCTCTAAAGTTTTAAATTTTCAGCCGGGCTCGATGGCTCAGCCTGTAATCCCACGCTTTGGGAGGCTGAGGCAAGTGAATTGCCTGAGCCCACGGGTTTGAGACCCGCCTGGGCAACTTGGCAAGACCTCATCTCTACAATAAATCAAAAAAATTAGCCAGGTATGATAGCACGCGCCTGTAGTTCCAGCTACTTGGAAGGCTGAGGCGGAAGGATCGCTGGAGCCCAGCCGGTCAAGGCTGCGGTGGCCAGGAGCGGCCACTGCACTCCAGTCTGGGTGACAGAGTGAGACTCCAACTCAAAAAATATAAAAATAAAATAAAATAAAATTTAAAATTTTCAGCAATAAAAGAAATTTTTAGCCTCTGATTCAACATACATTCACATAGTAAATTTAGTTCTTATTCACTCTTGCATGTTGCACCTATGTTAGAGGATGTTAAAAATAATGGCTGTTCATTATAAATAGTACTTTTTGCCTTTTACCTCCAAACAATCTATACTTTTTCCCTCTATATCAAAATAGCAACAGTGTAGCTACCTCTCCCAACTTCATCCAGTTCTTTACATGAGTCCCTATCTATCTTACAGCAAAAGAAAACCATGAACAGACTAAATGACAACCAAGTAAATATCAACATTCTTATTGGTAAACCTCAATTAATTATATAATATACTTTTAAACAAGTGAGAACAAAGATTGCAAAGGCAAGGGCCTGTATAATCAATTATTTCATTAAATACCATCAATTTATGTAATTAATATTCATTTTCATGATGACTACAGTTCCTAAATGCTCTGGATTTGGAAACCTACCATACAAACTTAAACTCTGAATCTTGACTCACACACTGGAAGTGAAACACTTGTGAATAATTGTTTAACTACCATCTTACAAAGCTGTGTAATAACAGAGATGAAATAAAAATGAAAGCATGTGAAAGCATAGATTTGCTCCACAGAGACAGAAAGTAGATTAGTGGATGACTAGGATTGGGGAAGAGACCAGGGAAGGGGGAGGAGGAATAGACAATAACTAATGCTAATGGGCAAGAGGTTTTTAGAAGGAAGGATGAGACTAAATGTTCTAAAATGTTCTAAAATTAGACTGCACAACTCAATAAATACACTAAAAGTCACTGCACTGAACACTTTAAGTGGCTGAATTTTACAATGTGATCATTGTATCTCGATAAAGCTGTTTTAAAATGTATAGATTTGTTGACATTAGTTTCTTAAGTAAAATATATTTTATAATATGCTGCTGCGAAGATAAGCATCAACATAGCAGGCCTGAGATTGCTATCCTTAGGAAGGCCTGTTTGCAAGGCTGGCCCTTGGCTGGCATCTGGGAACTTAGATTTCTGGACGGTTCTCACCACAGGCTAGTGTACTTAAACTTTGCAAACAATATGGTTTATGTTAAACTCCTGTATTCCTTCTGGGAGTCTGGAATTTTGGTACATGCTAGGCAGAGAGTGTCTACATGAACAACCCTTAATATAAACCCTGGGCACTGAGTTTCTAATGAGCTTCCCTGTTAAATATTTCACACGTTTTCACAACTCGATGCTGGAGGAAAATTAAGCACATCCCAAGTAAATCCACTGGGAAAGACTTCTTAGAAGCTTATGCGTGGTTTACTCTGGACTTCACCCCATGTGCCTTTTTCCTCTGCTGGTTCTGCCCTGTATCCTTTTGCTGTAATAAATCATAACCATAAGTACAATCATACACTGAGCACTGTAAGTTCTTCTAGTGAATCACTAAATGTAGATAATTTCAGGTCAGAAATCATACTATAAAAACATATAAATATTTACAAAATAAGGTATAGTTGCCATTAAATTTAACTAGGAAGAATAAATGTGCACTGTGTTAACCAGTGACCTGTTTGGGAAACTGAATCTTAATAAAAACTATGATTTTTCTTCTACAGTTTCGGAATTTCCAGCCATCTTTGTGGGAGGGGAAGGGAGACAAGAATTTGGAAGGAAATAACTCTAAAGATATGGGAATAATAAAAACCACAACAACTAATATTGATCACTTACCAAGTGCCAGGCATTGATGTAGGCATATTTATTGAATTTACTCAATCCTAACAACTTCCTGAAAGGTAGGTATCTGATAGCGTTTGTAGGGGGATGGGAGAAGAGGTTGTAGTTAAAACAACTCATCATATAAACCTCACAAAAAGGAGCACAGAGTTGCAATTGCCCAAAAGCTAACACTGTGCTCTAACAGTGTCCTGTTACTAATTGCTTTACTGCCAATATTTGCTTTCCCAGACCCGCATCCCAAAGCTAGGTGACTGATAACGTCCTGGTACTGTCAGTGTTTGCTTTCCTAAGGCTGCATTTCAGAGACAAGTGATTAACAACATCCCTGATAGTGACTGGTTTAGTGCAGACATCTGCACTTCAAGGCGGTGGAATCAGCCTCAACAGTGCCGACATCTGCATTTCAAGGCCAGGCAATGGACAGCTCAAAAACTCCCTAAACTGCTTCTTGGTGCCCAAGCCTAAACTCCCTTATGAACCAGGGTATATAAGAGGCCTGCAAGAGAACAAAGGGGGCTGGTTTCTCTCTATAGAGCCAGCCACCCCATCCCCCGTCTTTTCTTTTCTTTAATAAATATTTTTAACCACCAGCGGCTCATCTCTTCCTTCTTGGCATACATTATGGTATCATTTCATAAATTGGGAAAACTTAGGCACTATTAAGTAACTTGCCCAAGATAAAACAATGAATAACAGCAGAACCAGAATTCAAACCCAATAGTTTGTTTCCAAAGTCTACTTTCTAAGGCCCAACTGAAAACAGCATCAATATCCATCCAAGGTGGAAGTTTGAAGAGTAGAGTATGGCCCCTTGTCCACACAGATACTCAAGGGCTTCTAATCAAAGCACATAGCACAAATCATTGAATTAATTTCCTTCTTTTACTTTGCATATGAGAATGGATGTGTATTCAACGTTATACAGTATGTTTTGATTATACTTTTTTTGCATTTATTGCTTTTTAAAAATAATGTTTTCAGGGGTTTTGCTTTTATAATCTCTCTATACAAAAATAATTCCTAGGTCAGGCGCAGTGGCTCATACCTACAACCCCAGCACTTTGAGAGGCCGAGGTGAGAGGATTGCCTGAGCCCACAGGTTCGAGACCAGCTGCAGTTGGTTGAATCTACAGAATTGAAACCCACAGATGAGGAGCGAACTGTACATTCAAATATATATCTCATAAAATTAGGGAAATGCTGTACACACTGTTTTGATAACTATATTTTTTTCTCTTAATGTATTATGAATATTTTCCTAATTCCTCTCATAAACCACTGCAGATGGCTGTCCATGAGACATTCTGGAGTTGCCTTCCCCTTCCAATACTATTTTTTTTTTTTTTTTTTTTTGAGTTGGAGTCTCACTCTGTCGCCCAGACTGGAGTGCATTGGCCGCTCCCGGTCCCCGCAGCCTCGACCTGCTGGGCTCCGGCGATCCTTCCGCCTCAGCCTTCCAAATAGCCGGCACTACAGGCATGTGCTACCACGCCCGGCTGATTTTTTGATTTATTGCAGAGATGAGGTCTCGCTGCCCAGACGGGTCTCGAACCCGCGGGCTCAGGTAATCCACTCACCTCAGCCTCCCAAAAGCACGGGATTACAGGCTGAGCCACTGAGCCCGGCTTCCAATACTATTTTTTTTTTTTTGAGTTGGAGTCTCACTCTCTTGCCCAGGATGGGGTACAGTGGCACGTTCAAGGCCACTCCAGCATTGACCTGCTGGGCTCCAGAAATCCTTCCGCCTCAGCCTTCCAAGTAGCTGGATCTACAGGCACGTGCTACCATGCCAGATTAACTTTTTTTTATTTTGTTGTACAGATGAGGCCTCACCAAGTTGCCCAGGCTGGTCTTGAACCCACGGGCTCAGGCAATCCATTCACCTCAGCCTCCCAAAGTGCTGGGATTACAGGCTGAGCCACCGAGCTCGGCCTGTTTTTTTCTTAATCTATTTCATACGTTGTGTTTCCATACATGCTTTGTTTGAACTAATGGTCAAAAATGGCTGAGGCAGCAGCATTCTGAGCCCAGGAGGTCAAGGCTGCAGTTAGCTGTGATAGGTCACTGCAATCCAGCCTGGATGACAGAATGAGATCCCCAACTCAAAAAAAGAAAGAAGGCTGGGCACAGCGGCTCATGCCTATAATCCCAATACTTTGGGTGGCCGAGGCAAGAGGAATGCCTGAGCCCACGGGTTCAAGACCAGCTTGGGCAACTTGGTGAGACCTCATCTCTACAATAAATTAAAAAATTAGCCAGACATGGTGGTGCGCACCTGTAGTTCCAGCTACTTAGAAGGCTGAGGCGGAAGGATTACCTGAGCACAGCAGGTTGAGGCTGTGGTGGCCGGGAGCATGCCACTGTCCTCCAGCCTGGGTGACAGAGTGAAATTCCAATTCAAAAAAAAAAAGTAAAAAAGGATGTATAATGGTCGCATGGTATTCCTCATGGATGTTCTATAATGGATGGAACAATCTTTATTGTTGGAGATTGCATTTGTTTTTGTTTGTTTTTCTTAAAAAACAACAAAACAAAACTGTGCAATACATATTCTTTTAGTTAAACCTAAAAGTTACACCCTTAATGTCTTTTAGATTAAAGTTATAGAAGTGGTTGGTATTTAAATAATTACAGTAAAAAATATGGAAATATGGAATCTATAAATCTGGGTTTGTGTCCCAGCACTGTCACATAATAACAGTGGGATTTAGAGGCAAAATATTTAAACTACATTAATTGCTTTATCTGTAAAAGAATCATAGGACCCAAAAGACATCTCTATGGAATAAATAAAATTATGCACAGAAGGGCTTGATTCGGCAGTAAAATATAGAAGGAAAAGACTTTGGATGAATATGCCAATAGATGAAACAGGAAATACAGAAAGAGAGCCACATTGAATAAGGTTAAATATATTGTGAGAATTTTTTAACTCAATATTTGTGAAACATTTTGATGAACATGTAAACAGGCAGTGATAAATAAAGGTCTAGAGCTCCACATAGGCAAAGAGAGATTTAGGAATCGTCAATAAATAGGTGATAAGTGAAATAATCTTAATGTAAAAGTAAAAATCAAAAAGAAGATGACTGAAGAAAACTGAAGAATAAATTTAAGAGGTAAGGAGAGAAAAGGGAAATTAATTTCAGAAAAGTCAAGAGAGTTACTTTCTAAGAAAGTAACTTAGAAATGAATGGTGAGGAAAGGAAGGCAGTGGGTTAACAGAATTAAATGCTGGAGAAGGGACAGGAAGGTCTAAAATTTCCACATTTAAGAATCTGTCAGGACCAGGTGTGGTGATTCATGTCTGAAATCCCAGCTTTGGGAGGTTGAGGAGGGAGAACTGCTTGAGGCCAGGAGTTCAAAATCAGCCTGAGAACATAGCAAGACCTCATCTCTATAAAAAAATTAAAAATTAACCAGGCACGGTGATGCATGCCTATAGTCCTAAGTACTTGGGAGCCTGAAGCAACAGAATTGCTTGAGCCCAGGAGTTTGAGGCTGCAGTGAGCTATGATCACACCACTGCACACCAGTCTGGGCAACAAAGCGAGACAGTCTCTTTAATTAATTAATTAATTAAATACAAAACTTGCCCTTCCTAAACAATTTTATTTCCCTGTACTCTAATATTTACTCTGCTCTAATAAACTCATTGTTTCTAGCAATGTACCTTGCTGGTTCTAAGTTTTCATTCATGCATTATCTAGAAATTAAAATACACTTTCCCTCTACCTTTAAAAGAGATCTGAGGGAAAACTATAAGTTCTATGAAATTATATGCAGAATTTCATGTGTATATAAGTATATGCAGCTTCTGTGGGAAAGGTCCATGGTTATTAACACATTCTCAAAAAAGCACACAACTATTTTTGTTGTTGCTGCTTTAAAAAAAAAAAAAAACTTTAGTTTAAGTTTTCCCTTCCCCAGGAAGAAAGTTAACAAGCTTAAATCCTGATACCTTTTCCTAGAACTTAACCCTCTGAGTTAAAACAAATGTATGCTGTTAACGGTATCACTAGGTAGTATTACTTATTGTAAAAATGGTGAAAAGCATTAAGACTCAAGACAATAAGTTAACCATAAAAGTTTACTACAAAAACATAAAAAAAGCCCTGATCCCCTGTGGTGTGTGGGTTTCTTAAAACCAACTATGACCCTTGAGGGAACCTGGAAGCTACTCACAGGTAGCTTCACTGTCACACAAAGCAGTTTCTTTCATAGATGACTTTTCTATGCTGAGGTGACTCACATTCACATACTTGATCTCTTCGGTTACAATTCAGTACACAGGTAAGTATGAAAGCAAGCTTTCTCAAGATGTATTTTGTGTTGCTATGCTGTGGTCCCAGTTTGTATCCTCCCACCAAGTCAGTGAACCTGGTGCCAGGCCATGGTCCATAAGTTACTGAGAGTATGAGTGTCAATCAGAACCCCTGACTGCTGTGGGTACAGAGTGGGTGCTGTCAGCTTGTACCTTTCATTCCCATTACAATTCTGGACCAGTAAGAATTGTAATGGGGAAGAAAGCTACAATACCCACTTGCACCAACAGTGGTCAAAAAGATATCAGTATTGTTTGCTGTGACTCTTATTACCTCCAAATAGAACGCATTCATCATTAGGATATTTCTTTAGACCCATGCTTGAAAGGAGAAAACACAGAAAAAAAAAATCTAGTAAAATCTTGCTAATTACAAATATCGACCTCTTTTCCTCTCTCCTTTTCTCCTTCTTCTCTTCCCTATCCCCTTCCCCCTCCCCCTCACATTACCAGGTAGAACATAACTGTATCCATTCTGAGTATGCCTTATAATAAAAAAAACCCCACACTTCTTCAAAGAAAGGAAGTTCAAAGTAAATAATATATAAGAAACCCCTGAACTGCCAAGGAAATTTCTAGAGATATGCCCATCACCATCATCCTTGATCACATTTAATTTTGCCTACTATTTGACAGAATTTTGCTAATTATTAAGAGAAAGCTTATTTGAAATCAGGTTCCTGACTTGGTCTAAAGAGTTTTCCAAATAGCAAATTCTCATAATTCCTGTTCAGTCTATATCACCTAAAATGTATTACTGCAAAATTGTCTTAACTCAATTTGAATGCGTCATTAGCGTTATTATGATTATTATTATTTTAAATCGGAGTCTCACTCTGTTACCCAGGCTCAGACGAACATTCTGCCTCAACCTTCCAAGTAGTTGGAACTACAGGCGTGTGCCACCACGCCCAACTGATTTTTTTATTTATTGTAGAGACGAGGTCTCACCATGCTGTCCAGATTGTTCTCATACCCGTGGACTTAGGCAATCGTCTCGTCTCTGCCTCCAAAGTACTGGGATTACAGGTGTGAGCCACCACACACAGCCATTAGCTCTAACTTAGAACCTACAGGAATTACATAGAACGGAAAAAAATAGGTTATAAGACACCAAAAGATAGCTGTCTTACTTGAGGGCAATGTCCCAATTTCTATAATATTCAATCAAATAAACAAAAACAGTACAAGGGAACAGAATGGGGAAACAGCATGAGATCGTTATATATCAAAAGAAATGACAAATATTAAATTAAAATGCAACACATGGTTTCATCAAACTCACAATAAAAAGGCAGTTTTGGGGAACAACAGAGACAATGTAAATATGGTCTGGATATTAAGGGTTTTTTTTAAGTAATCCTTAAGTATGATGATAGTATTGTGATTAAATGAGAAAGTCCTTATTTTTAGAGATGACTAATAAAGTATTCAGGAATGAAATGTCATGATGTCTGCAATCTAAAGTACTTCAGAAAAAGTTAGGTAAGATTACATTGGGATTCATTACACTATTTCTCTATTTTTCCATATGTTTGAGAAGTTGTATAACAAAAAGTTTTTTTAATGGGGCAAAAAAATAATCACTTTAACTCTTCAGTGATTTTTTTCAGAACTACATTGTTGTACAACCATTACTACAATCCATCTCCAGAAACTTCTCATCTTCCCAAACTGAAAGTTGGTACCCATTAAATAGTAATTACCAGCCAGGTGGAATGGCTCAAGCCTGTAATCCCAACACTTTGGGAGACCAAGGTGAGAGAACTGCCTGAGCCCAGGGGTTCAAGACCAGGCTGGGCAATATGGTGAGACCTCATCTCTACAATAAATAAAAAAAAAAAGATTAGTCGGGTGTGGTAGCATATGCCTGTAGTTCCACCTAATTAGAAGGCTGAGGCAGAAGGATCGCCTGAACCCAGCAAGTCGAGGCTGCGGAGGCCGTGAATGTGTACCACTGCACTCCAGCCTGGGTGACAGAGTGAGACTCTGACTCAAAAAAAGAAAAAAAAAGCAATTACCCATTCCCCTTCCCACTGGCCCTTGGCAACCATTATTTTACTTTCTGTCTTTTTGAATTTGACTACTCCAGGTACTTTATATAAGTAGAATCATACAATGTGTACCCTTTTGTCATTGGCTTATTTCACCTAGCATGATATCTGGAAGGTTTATCCATGTTGTAGTACGTATCAGAATTCTGTTCCTTTTTTAGGCCGAGTAACATTCCATTGTATGTACATACCACATTTTATTAATCTATTCATTTGTCAATGCACACTTGGGTTGCTGAGACTTTTGGTTAATGCGAACAAATATCTCAGCTCCTGCTTTCAATTATGTAGGGTATATACTCCTAAGTAGAATTGCTGAATCATATGGTAATTCTACGTTTGATTTTTTAGGGAACTGCCATACTGTTTTCCACAGTAGTTGCACCATTTTGCCTTCCCACCAGAATACTATTACTATTACACACAGATTACTATTTCTTCACATCCTTGTCAAACTTCTTACTTTCTGTTTTTTAATACAATCATCCTAAGGGGGTATAAAGTAGTACCTCATTATGGTTGAGCTCCATTTCCCTAATGATTTTCACATGCTTTTTTTGGCTATTTGTATGTCTTCTATGGAGAAATGTCTATTCAGGTCCTTGGCTCATTTTTTAATTGGGTTGTTTGTTTTTGTTGTTGTTGGGTTATAAGAATTATTTGCTCATTCTGGATATCTTTTCTACCCCTTATCAGATAAATGATTTAAAAGTATTTTTTCCCATTTTTTTCACCCTGGTAATAGTGTCCTTTGATGCACAAAAGATTTTAATTTTCATGAAGTCAAACATATCTATTTTTTATTTTGTTGCCTGTACTTTTGATGTCATATCCAATAAATCATTGCAATTCCAATGTTGTGAAGCTTTCCCTAAGTTTTCTTCTAAGAGTTTTTTTTTTTTTTTGATTTTTGATTTTAAAGATGTGGGGTACAATTCAGAGTTAGGTATACAAATGTTCATTATACAGGTACTCTTGTTGATGAGGTGTGACACCCCTCTCCTGGCAGTTTCCCACTACTGCCAATCCCTTTCTTATAGTATTATAATAATTGATTATCTTCTAAGAGTTTTATATATTAGCTCTTATGTTTAGGCATTTGATCCACTTTGCGTTATTTTTTTTTTATTTTTTATTTAAGCCCTTTCATTCTAGGATGAGTTAATTTTTTCATCTATGATAAGGTAAGGGCCCAATTTCATTCTTTTGCCTATAGACATTCAGTTTTCCCAACACCGTTTGTTGAAAAAACTATATACAATTCCTTTCCCCATTTAATGGTCTTGACATCTTAGTCCATTTGTGTTACTATAAAAGAATACCTGAGATTGGGTAATTTATTAAAAAAAGAAGCTTGTTTGGCTTACAGTTCTGCAGGCTGTACAAGGTGCATGGTGCCAGAATATGCACCTGGTAAGAACCTTCCACTCATGGCAGAAGGCAAAAGGGAAGGCTGCCACATAGAAAAACCAGGAACCAGGGCTCAGTGGCTCAGCCTGAAATCCTAGCACTTTGGAAGGCTGAGGCGAGTAGATTGCCTAAGCCCAGCGGTTTGAGACCAGCCTGGGCAACTTGGCAAGGCCTCGTGTCTACAAAAAATCAAAAATTAGCCGGGCGCAGTAGTAGGTCTCCCAACTCAAAAAAAGAAAAGAAAAGAAAAACCAGGAAGCAAGAAAGAGGGGAAGAGGTGCCAGACTGTTTTCAACAACCATTTTCACAGGAACTAAGTTCTCACTCCCTCCTGCAAGAATGGTACCAAGCCACTCATAAAGGATCCACCCCCATGAACTAAATATGTCCCACTAGGTCCCACCTCCAAAATTGGATGTCATATTTCAATATGAGACTTTGTGGGGTCAAATAAACCATATCCAAACCATAGAAGCACCCTTATCAAAAATCATATATGTGAGGCTTTATTTCTGTGTTTTTTTATTCTATCCAACTGGTCTATGTCTGTCTTTACGCTAGTACCACAGTATTTTAATAACTGAAGTTTTGTAGTAAGTTTTGAAATCAGAAGTATGAGACAATCAATTTTGTTATTTTTCAATGCCGTTTTGGTTATCTTGGGTTCCTTGATATTCTAAATATGGTTTAGGATAGATTTTTCTATGTCCGGAACAAAAAAAGTCATTTTGATAAGAATCACATTGAACCCATAGATTGCTTTAAGTAGTACTAACATATTAACAATATTAAGTCTATCAATCCATAAATGTGGAATGTCCTATGTCTTTTTAATTTATTTCAACAAAGTTCCATAATTTTCAGTGTACAAGTCTTTTGATTTCTTGGTTGAATTTATTCCTAAGTATTTTACTCTTTTAGTTGCTATCACAAATTGTTTTCTTAGTTTCCTTTAGGTAGTTCATTGTTAGTATACAGGAATGCAACTGATTTGTGTTTGATTTTGTATCCCACAATTTTACTGAATTCACTTATAATTTCTAACAGGTTTTTTTTTCCTTTTGTGGAATCTTTAGGGTTTTCTACATAAAAGACCATATCACCTGCTAGCAAAGATAATTTTACTTATTTTTTTTCCAAAAAATATTGAGATTCCTTAAATAAATCAGCAAATACATATTCCTCAAGCACCAAACCACAGTGAGTAGCTCTCCCTCCTCCATCCCCTAATCCCTACCTCTTAGCTACAGCAAGGGGAATGGAAGATAATCCATGAGGGCCTCTGCCAGGGAAGATTGCCCCAGATATGTGGTGAGTACAGTCCAGCTGTAGCTGGGGTGGCAGCTGTCACAGGCCCCTCACTGTAAATGAAACTCCTGTAGTCACAGCTGTGATAGAGGCATGCTTGCAGACAGAAGGCCAGTCTGGTATCAGAAGGCCAGAGACAGCATTCCCAACTCCCAGGAATGTAATGAATGGAGAATGGAGGACACAGAGCTCAGGTGAGGAAGAGAACAGAGGGAAAGAGGAGGGGCAGGCAGGAGAGCTAAGACACCCAAATTTTGGTTCCAGGAGAAAAGGCCAGCTGATCCAGTTTTGGTGTGGGGAAGGGAATGTATTAGTATGTGCAGGGGGAGAAGTCGCCAGCAGGCACCCCAGAGGTGACAGGACCGACTGGACCCTCACCCTGGCAGAGAGTAAATCGAGAGCTCTGGGGGTCCTCAGGGAACATCACTTTATTATACACACACACACACTAAACCATTCACTAGAGGGCAGGGGCAGGGGCAGAATCAGAGGATCTGGCAAATCAGAAGTTGTCATAAACAAAGTATTATATCAAAGAACAACAACAACAAAAAAATGCTGGGTGCAGTGGCTCAACCTGTAATCCCAGCACTTTGGGAGGCCAAGGCAAGAGAACTACCTTAGCCCAGGGATTCAAAACCAGCCTGGGCAACTTGGTGAGACCTTATCTCTACAATAAATCAAAAAATTAGCTGGGCATGGTGGCATGCACCTGTAATTCCAGCTACTCTAGAAGGCTGAGGCTGAAGGATCACCTAAGCCCAACAGGCCGAGGCTGCAGTGGCTGTGAGCATGCCACTGCACTCCAGCCTGGGCGACAAGAGTGAGACTCCAATTCAAAACAAAACAAAACAAAAATAATAGCACTTAGTTTGTTTTTAAAAAATAAGATGCTCAGTATTTTTTTTTGCAAAGAAATAGAAGCGTGTCCATCAATTCCTCTAACATGAAGCCATCCAAACTGTAAGCAAGCCCAATCTAAGATTAACTACTACTATCAATGAAAGCAAAAATTTTTCAGCTATGCAATAACTGTTTTACAATTTGATTTTCTCAACAAATGAAACAAAATGAACACATTTTTCATTCTAAAAGGTTAAAAATAGGTTTCTCTGCAAATTAAAACTACACTGAGATACCATCTAACTCCAGTCAGAATGGCTATCATCAATAACTCAAAAACCAACAGATGCTGGAGAGGATGCAGCGAAAAGAGAACACTTCTACACTGTTGGTGGGAGTGTGAACTAGTACAGCCTCTGTGGAAAACAGTGTAGCGCAGAGGTCCTCAAACTTTTAGAACAGGGGGCCAGTTCACTGTCCCTCAGACAGTTGGAGGGGCGGACTATAGTTTAAAAAAAAAAACTATGAACAAATTCCTTTTTTTTTTTTAAACTATAGTCCACCCCTCCAATGGTCTGAAGGACAGTGAACTGGCCCCCTGTTTTAAAAGTTTGAGGACCCCTGGCAGCTATTCCTAAAAGATCTAAAAATTGACCTCCCATACAACCCCACAATCCCCCTACTGGGAATATACCCAGAAGAACTCAAATCACTCTATAAAAAAGATACCTGCACACGTGTATTTATTGCAGCATTGTTCATAATAGCAAGAACATGGAACCAACCATGCTGCCCAACAAAAGAGGACTGGATTAAAAAAAAAACGTGGTACATATACACAATAGAATATTACACAGCCATAAAGAAGAACAAAATCATGAACTTCACAACAACCTAGATGAACTCAAAATCTATAATACTGAGTGATCTTTCACAGAAACAAAGAACCAAGTATCCCATGTTCTCATTCACAAGCAGACTTTGAACAATTATCATAATACTATAAGAAAAGTATTGGCAGTAGCAGGAAACTGCTGGGAGCAGGGTGGGGAAGTGGGATTGGCAGTAGTGGGAGTCTGCCTGGGAACGGAGGGCACACCTCATCAACAAGGGTACCTGCATAATGAACATTTATATACCTAATCCTTAATTGTACCCCACATCTTTAAAATAAAAAAATTAAAAGTCAAAAAAAAAAGGATAGGTTTCTCCAAAACAACAAATTCTTTCCAACCACAGGATCTTCACACCAACTGTTCTCAATGTTTACTGCATTCTCAAATTGCCTTTTTTTTCCCCTATGAAAACAAAACTTAACTATTTCCTTCAAAATATCAACCACAACAGAATCAAAGATATTTCTAAATCCATATCTGTTCTCTAAAATGACAAAATCCATATCCTGTTCTCTAAAACGTGTCCATGTCCTTATTTCAGACAAAGCCAATAGTTGTCTTTTCTGATATTAAACATGACTGAGCATTATTTATTAAAGTGTGACGATTCTTTGCTTGGCCAAACTGTAGCCAGTCTTCTGAATCTTCTGCCAGACCCACCCATGCAGTTCCTAATAAACTCCGCTTTTAGCAAAGAACCCTGCTAAGTCAGTTTAGCAAGAGCTCCCATCCTCAATATCTGATCATCCTCTATGTCTGATCAGCCTCCTCACCTTCCACCATCCCTCAGGTAGTATCTAATCACCCTGGTTCATCTTCAGCAAGAAACTTGATAGGTCAGTTTAGCCAGAATCCCCCTGATCTCTAATGTTTTCTCTTAATAATTTTCCATCCCCTGATGATCATACTGCTTCTCAGCTATAAATTTCTACTTGCCCATGCCACATTCAGAGTTGAACCTACTCTCTCTTCCCCACGAAAAACTCTGCTACAGTGGTCTCTATACCTATCAAGATGGTCTAGAATAAAGTCTTCCTTACCATGCTTTAACAAGTATCATTGAATATTTTTTTCTGTAACAAGTGAAATTAATAAATTGTGGTATATGCATATAACAGAATTCTCTAGAGCAATGAAAATGAATAACAGCTACAAGACCAACATAGATGAATTTCAGAAGAATAAGGCTGAGCAAAAGAAGTAAGTCACAAAGAATGCAAACACTATGACCCCGTTCATAGAAAGCTTTTTAAAAGTCAAAACAAAGATATTATGTAGAGATTCACATTTAAGAAATAACATAAAGAGAAGAAATAATCATCACAGAAATTAAGATAATGGCTATCTCTAAGATAAGAGAGGGGAGCTTGATCAGGGGAATGGTGCTTCTGGGATGCCATCACCATTCTACATCTTGACTGGGGCTGTGGTGGGATGGGCGTTTGCTTTATAACTATTCTTTAAACTGTACACAAATGGTTTATGCACTCTCCTGTATCTATGCTATCTAACAACCTTTTAAAAGAAAAATTAAGAATAACCCAGGTTAGCCGGGCTCGGTGGCTCAGCCTGTAATCCCGCGCCTTTGGGAGGCTGAGGTGAGTGGATTGCCTGAGCCCGCGGGTTCGAGACCCGCCTGGGCAGCGAGACCTCATCTCTACAATAAAATAAAAAAATCAGCCGGGTGTGGTAGAGCACGCCTGTAATTCCAGCTACTTGGAAGGCTGAGGCGGAAGGATCGCCGGAGCCCAGCAGGTCGAGGCTGCGGTGGCCGGAAGCGGCCACTGCACTCTAGTCTGGGCGACAGAGTGAGACTCCAACTCAAAAAAAAAAAGAATAACCCAGCCTGCCATTAAGAGCAGGGTTTTTGTTGTTTTGTGTTTCTGACTACATGGAAACATTTTGAAAACTGGCACACAGAAGTCTACCAAGATCACATAGCCTAAGTAAGTCGACAAATAAACAAATACTAAAAACCAGACTCCTATTCAACCCCAGAGTTATAGTTTCTCAATCAGTGGACATGAGACAGGATCTGGTCATCTGTATTATTCATATTATTTACATGCATTCTAGTTGATTCTTATAACCAAGGTAATTCGAAAATACACTTTAGCCAAGTATATCACAAATCACCCAGGGCCTGTGATAAAAATAAATGTTCCCAGGCTCCTCCCCTTGAGATTCAGACAGCCTAATTTGACTTTTTAAATATGTTCTCTGATGAATCCTTATAATCAAGTCAAATTTGGAAAACACTGCTTTTGACCAAAGATTGGTAAGTGACATATCAAGTCATTATTCATAAACTCCCTGCAAGTCAATGGGCAGTGGGTAGAAGGTCAAATTAGAGAAGAAAAAAAGAAGAGAGAGCAAAAAGAATGCTAACAAAAACACGCTTCATAATTCCCTCAAATGCCACTGTTGTCACAGTACCATACATTGCCAATCCTAGCAATAAGCCACGCAGTAAATAAGAAAAAGACAACTGACAATGGAATTGCTTTCATGAATATCAGAATCCTAAGAACCATTTAGGGAAAGATTCTGGTTTTCTTCGTTATTAAAAACATCACGCCCAATCAATCTCCTGAACCAGAAATTTTGTTTGTTTTTGAGTCAGAGTCTCACTTTGTCACCCAAGCTGGAGTGCAGTGGCAAGTTCACGGCCACCAAAGCCTCAATCTTGCTGGGCTAAGGTGATCCTTCTGCCTCAGCATTCCAAGTAGCTGGAACTACAGGTACACGCTACCACACCCGGCTAATTTCTTGATTGATTGGAGAGATGAGGTCTCACCTAGTTGCCCAAGCGCGTCTCAAACCCATGGGCTCAGGTGATTCTCTCACCTCAGCCTCCCAAAGTGCTGCAATTATAGGCATGAGCTACAGCGAATGCCTGTGTTTTATTTTTATGATACTTCATACAAATACTACCACTACCACTATAGCCAACACTGATAGAAAACTTAATTTTGTGCCAGGCACTGTGTTAAGCATCTGACATAAGTGTTTTTCCTTCGAATTCTCAAAACAACACTGTAAAGTAAAATAAAACAACAGAGGGAACAAGTAACTTGCACCGTCATCCCAGTTTCTCTATCTTAGGGGATTCAATTTCTATCTATAAGTGCTAGCATCTAACTGACTGGCTAAATAAATAAATTCCCTTACCCATCATCTCCACCTTAATCCCTCCTTCTTTAATTTATTCACAATTCCTGAACAATGACCCATTCACAGTTTGAGTGTTAAGCATGAAATTAGACCTACTATGTTAATGAGGAGGAATATCCAGACCAGATCAAGATACTCCATTACCATGGACAACAACTATTTCTTTAAAATATCACCCCACAGCTCTGTTCTTGGCCTTCTTTTCTGTATACCACACCCTTCCTCAAGTGTTAGCAACTTGTGTATGTACCTACCACACCTCATTCTTCTTAACCTCTTCTACTTTTTTTTTTTTTTTTGAGTCGGAGTCTCACTCTGTCACCAGGCTGGAGTGCAGTGGCATTATCATAGCTCCCCACAGCCTTGCCCTCCTGGGCAAGGCATTCCTCCCTCCTCAGCTTCTCGAGTAGCTGGGACTACAGACACACACCACCACACCCAGTTAACTTTTTTGATTTATTGTAGAGATGAGATCTTGCTATGTTGCCCAGGCTGGTCTTGAACTCCTGGGCTCAAGCAATCCTCCCGCCTCCACCTCCCAAAGTGCTGGGATTACAGGCATGAGCTGCCATGCAAGGCCATTTCATTTTTACTCATAATACTCATGATTCCCTATCACACCATAATTTTCTTAACTGCTATGTTTATTGTTTAGTATCCATCATTTGGCACAAAAAGAATTGTATAGATTCCTGCCCTCAAGACAGGAATCTTTATTGTATGGATATATCACAGGTATCCAATGAGTGCCTAGCAGGTATTAGGTGCTTAATATTTTTAGACTGAATGCATACACAGCCTCTCTTGATATAATTTTCTGCAGAGCTTCTGAACATGGCCACCTGTTAACTATGCTTAAATTTTTTTTTCAAGACTTTAACATTAAAAATATTAATGTTGCCGGGCTCGGTGGCTCAGCCTGTAATCCCGCACCTTTGGGAGGTTGAGGTGAGTGGATTGCCTGAGCCCGCGGGTTCGAGACCCACCTGGGCAACTTGGCAAGACCTCATCTCTACAATAAATCAAAGAGTAGCTGGGTGTGGTAGCGTGTGCCTGTAGTTCCAGCTACTTGGAAGGCTGAGGCGGAAGGATCGCCGGAGCCCAGCAGATGGAGGCTGTGGTGGCCGGGAGCAGCCACTGCACTCCAGTCTGGGCGACAGAGTGAGACTCCAACTCAAATAATATATATATTAATATTAAAGCATTATATATATATAGTCATCCTTCAGTGTCTGGGGGGAGACTGGTTCTAGGGCCCCCCCATAACCAAATCAAACATCTTCATTTTGTTTATATAAATAGTGTATAACCTATCCATATCCTCCCACATACTTTAAATAATCTCTAGATTACTTATAATACCTAATACAATGTCAATGCTATGTAAATAGTTGTTACACCATAGTAAGAACTAATGGCAAGAAGAAAAGTCTGTACATGTTCAGTACAGATGCAACTATCTATTTTTTTCCAAATATTTTGAATACTGGTTGAATCCATGGACATAGAACCTATGACACAGAAGGCCAACTGTAATTTTTTTTTTTTTTGAGTTGGAATCTCCCTCTATTGCCCAGGCTGGAGAGCAGTGGCATGCTCACGGCCACCCAGCGTCAACCTGCTGAGCTCAGACAATCCTTCCACCTCAGCCTTCCAAGTAGCTGGAACTACAGGCACACGCTACCACGCCCAGCCAGTTTTTAAAATTTATTGTAGAGACAAGGTCTCACCAAGGTGCCTAAGCTGGTCTCGAACCCACGGGCTCAGGCAATCCACTCACCTCAGCCTCCCAAAGTGCTGGGATTACAGGCTGAGCTACCAAGCCCCTTTTTTTTATTATTATAAAGATATGGGGTACAATTCAGGGTCAGGTATACAAACGTTGATTATGCAGGTACCCTTGTTTATGAGGTATGCCCCTCCCTCCCCTAGTAGTTTCCCTCAACTGTCAATCTCCCCCCCCACAGTTTCCCACTACTGCCAATCCCTTTCTTATAGTATTATAAATGTTCAAGGTCCGCTTATGAGTGAGAACATATGGTACTCTGTTCTTTGTTTCTGTGATAGATTACTGAGTATGATCGACTCTAAATCCATCCAAGTTGCTGTGAAGTCCAAGTGTTTGTCCTTCTTTATGGCTGCACAATATTCCATCATGTATATATACCACATTTTTTAATCCAGTCCAGCCTTGATGGGCAACATGGTTGGTTCCATGTTTTTGCTATTGTGAATAGAACTGCAACAAACATACATGCACAGGCATCTTTTTGGTAGAATGATTTGAGTTCCTCCGGGTATGTTCCCAATAGGGGAATTGCTGGGTCATATGGAAGGTCAATTTCTAGTTCTTTCAGAAATTGCCACACTGCCTTCCAAAGAGTTTGAACTAGTTTGCATTCCCACCAGCAATGTAGAAGCATTCCTTTTTCTCTTCATCCTCACCAGCATCTGTTGTTGTTAGTTTTATTAATGATGGCCATTCTTACAGGGTTAGGTGGTAACTCAATGTGGTTTTGATTTGCATTTCTCTGATGATGAGTGAGGCTGAGCACTTTTTCATGTGACTGTTGGCTGCCCGTATATCTTCTTTTAAGAAGTACCTATTCATGTCTTTTGCCCACTTTTTAATGAGGCTGTTTGGTTTTTTCCTTTCGGTACGTTTGAGTTCCTTGTAGATCCTGGATGTTAGACCTTTGTCAGATATACAGTTGGCAAATATTTTTTCCCATTCTGTGGGCTGTCTCCCTGCCCTCTTGATGGTTTCTTTTGCTTTGCAGAAGCTCGTTAGTTTGATGAAGTCCCACTTGTCATCTTATTTCTAAAGGTATGGGCATTTAGGGTTCTGAATAGGAACTGGTTGCCAGTTCCAATTTCCATAAGGGTGTCTCCTGTGTTTTCTAAGATTCTTATAGTTTGGAGTTTTACATTTAGGTCTTTGATCCATTTAGAGTTAATTTTTGTGTATGGAGATAGGTAGGGGTCCTGTTTCAATCTTCTGCATGTGGTCAGCCAGTTTTCCCAGCACCATTTACTGAATAGGTTCTCCTCTCCCCAGTGGTTGTTGCTGGAGGCTTTGACAAAGATGAGTTGGTTGAGAAATTGAGGCTTTGCTTCCAGAAACTCTATCCTGGTTCCATTGATCTATGTGCCTGTTCTTGTACCAATACCAGACTGTTTTGATTACTGTAGCCTTGTAGTAAAGTTTGAAGTCTGGAAGTGTGATACCTCCTGCTTTGTTTCTTTTGCTAAGGATTGTTTTGGCTATTAATGGTCGTTTATGTTTCCATATGAATTTCTGTATTGTCATTTCCAGGTCTGAGAAGAATGATGTTGGTAACTTAATGGGTATTGCGTTGAATCTGTAAATTGCCTTTGGTACGATGGACATCTTAACAATGTTGATTCTTCCTATCCATGCATGGAATATTTTTCCATTTGTTTGTGTCTTGGATTTCTTTGAGCAGTGTTTTGTAGTTCTCATTGTAAAGGTCTTTCACTTCTCTCATTAGGAAGATGCAAAGGTATTTCATTTTTTGTGTGGCTATTGTGATAAGATTGTGCTTTTAATTTGGGTCTCTGACTGCTTGTTGTTGGTGTACAGGAATGCAACTGTTTTTTGCACATTTATTTTGTACCTTGAGACTTTGCCAAAGTCCTTTATCAGTGCAAGCAGGTTTTTGACAGATTCTGTTGGATTTTCATGGTATAGAATCATATCATCAGCAAAGGGGGATAACTTGACTTCCTCTTTTCCTATTTGGATACCCCTGATTTCCTTCTCTTGTCTAATTGCCTGAGCTAGGCCTTCCAACACAATTCAACTGTAATTTAATATTAAAAATACAGTCCAGAAGAGCCCTTATTTGGGACACAAGAGGCAGCCAGAAAGGCAACCACTCCCTGGCCCATCAAGTAATGCATGGTTGTGGGGAACCTGGTGCTATACCATTTGTAGATGGCCTGCCCATGGGTCAGCGTCTCACACGTAGCAGAACAGCTCTCTCACTGCAATCTATTGAAAGTCAGCCCTTGACACAGGCTTTGTAAAAGCAAAACAAAAAATTTAAATAAATAAATGCATCCAAGCACAGTGGCTCAAGCCTGTAATCCCAGCACTTTGGGAAGCCAAGGAGAAAGGATCATTTGAGTCCAGGAGTTCAAGACCAACCTGGGTAACATACTAAGACCTCATCTCTACAAAAAAAATTTTTTTAAACTAGCCTGGGCAACATAGCACAGCCTTGTTTCTAAAAAACTAAAAACTAGCCAGGTGTGGTGGCATGCACCAGTAGGTCCCAGGTACTCAGGGGGCTGAAGTGGGAAGACTGTCTGAGCCCAGGAGGTCTAGGTTGCAGTGAGCTATGATCATACCACTGTACTCTAGCCAAGGTGACAGAGTAAGACCCCAACTCAAAAAAAAAAAGTCACAGCTACTCAAGAGGCCTAGGTGGCAGGATCACTTGAATCCAGGAGGTTGACACTGCAGTGAACCAGGATCACACCACTGCATTCCAGCCTGGGCAACAGAGTAAAATCGTTTTAAAAAAAATACTATGAAACAATAAAACAATTTAATACACATAAACTCTGAGTGGTAGAACTTTATATACAGTTTTCCTTATTTTCGTTATACTTATCTACATGTTTCAGAATAAAAAAATCACAACTTTCTAGTCTATTTCATCTTACATAATATATACAAAAGACTAGAAGAAAATATACAAATCTCAACAGAAATTTATTCCACCTGCTCAAGGTTTATAAGTGCACATTACTTTTTTTTTTTTTTTTTTTTTTTTTGAGTTGGAGTCTCACTCTGTCGCCCAGACTGGAGTGCAGTGGCCGCTCCCGGCCACCGCAGCCTCAACCTGCTGAGCTCCGGCGATCCTTCCGCCTCAGCCTTCCGAGTAGCCGGAACTACAGGCGTGTGCTACCACGCCCAGCTAATTTTTGATTTATGTAGAGATGAGGTCTTGCCAAGTGCCCAGGCAGGTCTCGAACCCGCGGGGTCAGGCAATCCATTCACCTCAGCCTCCCAAAGGCATGGGATTACAGGCTGAGCCACCGAGCCCGGCACACATTACTTTTTTAAAGAAAAACATTTTTTTAAGTGAGCAAGCAACAAGGGTTTTAATTCACAAGTCTATTCACAATTTGGAGATGAAATGACTTCTTCTAGAGTAAAATGTGTAATCAAAAAATGAGTGAGAAAGGGCAAATCTGAGCTGTCATTTTCTCTCTGTAAGCCCTCAGTTACACTCAGAAGATTCTATCCCTGCAGTCCTTACAGTTATCATTAGTGCCATAAAGGTCAAATGTAGCAGCTACATGGGCTCCGAGGTGTGTGCATCAGCTGGCAACACATCACAATCAGCCACAGATGACAGTTTCATTGACTGTGATGCCCTGGACTGCTGGCATCCTACTTCCCTCTCACAAGGAGCTCAGCACCATGCTCAGACTCAAAGGCATACCAAACCAATGCCAGAATCTCAGATGTTTGGATCTATCTCCCAGAACCACTTCAGACACCAACTCTGTACAACTGGGGTTCAATCAGGAGATGGAAATTGCACAGTAAGTTAAAGAAAACATACTTAATTTAAAGTGCTTAACTTAATAAATAATTATTAAGCTATGATGGGATAGCCAATATAAAGATATAAAGAGAAGTAGGGGCCAGATGCGGTGGCTCATGCTTGTAACCTCAACACTTTGGGAGGCAAGGACAAGAGGACTGCCTGAGCCCAGGGGTTCAAGATCAGCCTGGGAAACCTGGCAAAACCTTGTCTACATGATAAATCAAAAAATTAGCAGGGCGTGGTGCCACATACCATAGTCCCAGCTACTTGAAAGGCTGAGGCAGAAGGATCGCCTGAGCCCAGTAGTCTGAGGCTGCGGAAGCCATGAGTATGCCACTGCACTCCAGCCTGGGCAACAGAGTGAGACTTCAACTCAAAAAAAAGAGATGAGAGAGAGGTAGGGAGGGGCAGGAGAGAGGGATTCCAAAGGGCATGAGGAATCTTCTGGAAGCGATGAATATGTTCATTAACTTTACTATGGTAATGATTTCGTGGTTACATAAATATGTTAGAGCTTATCAAAGTATGTACTTTAAATGTGTACAGTTTATAACATGTCAATTATAAGTCAATAAAGTTGTTTTAATTTCTGAAAGAAAAATAATCATTAAACTATGATAAGAAAGAAAAACTGAGGGAAATAATTCAAAAGGACAAACCTGGAAGAGACATTCCCTCCCTGAGCTGGAGTTCAGTGCTCACTGGAGCATACTAGGCAGAGAATTTCATTGGGTTGACAAGACCAGAGCTGGTTAAAAGTTGCCACCCTATGGGAGCTGATGGTAGCTATGCAGAAGTAGTCAGGGCACTGCTGCAGGCACAAGCCTGGAATGTGCAGTATCCACATCAAGAGGGTTGCAGAAAACAATTCCCTGAGGTATGGACAAGCCAAGTCTGGAGGGCAGGCAGACAGAAGCAAAGCACAGCAGGTATAAGGCCTGGTGCCTGGTTCTAAACCAGAGGAGTCGTGGCAAAGCAGTCCACAGGTCTGAACTGGGCTGCAAGATCACTGAGGACCTGCACAGTCTGGGCACAGAGTGAGGCACAGCACAACTGGATGTCCCCTTCCATATGCGCCTGCCATGAGACCATGCAGCAGGAGCAAGAAACAGCAAAATGCGTCTCACAGGAACTAGGAAGAAAAAAGCACCTTCCTCAGCAAGTTCCCTGCAGCGTCTTGTCCCTTCCAGCATCTGATAAAGTTTTTTTTTAAATTATTTTAAAGATGTGGGTACAATTCAGGAGTGGTCATCGTACAGGTAAAGTCTGGGCATCCCTTTGGTCCCCACTTTGCCTAGTTTGCTGATAAAGCTTAACATGTTCTCTGTAAAAGAAAAATGTTCAGAATCTAGTCTTTGTTTTTTGGCACAAGATTTTCCACTCTCATCTTGTACTTTTCCTGCCCCAGCCCTGAATTCACTCATTTCTCCAAGAATATTCTTATGTATAGGAATCTTATACAAAAGTATTTGGAAGTTACAGAGCATCAGGCAACAACTTTCTCTCAAATGACTCAGAAAAAAAAAGGTCTTTGAACTGTTTCTACAACTCTTCTCTAACTTGAAATTATTTCAAAATTTTAAAACATTATTTTATTTTAATAATATAATGTCTTCCAGAATTCAAAATAAATTGAGGCTTGTCTAACTACCAGTACTACAGATAATGGAAAATGTACCAGATATAAAATCATGGTTTATCTTAGAACCTGACAGACTGAAGTTAGCTTTTAAAGTTTCGTTGCAAAGACTATGAGGAGAGCTACAGCTACAGTTCTCCTTTAGTGACCAGAGTTCTAATACTGATTTCATTAGTTACTGCAAAGTTAATGCCATCATAATTAGCCTCTAATCTTCATACATTATTTATTATATTGCTACTTAATAAAAGCTTTGATTTTTTTTCTATACTAAAAATAATACCCAGTGGAATATATAAAGAAATGCTGATTACACATAATTTTAACATTCACAGACAGCACAAGTGTTTGTCCTCGTGTGTTGAGGTTTCTTCTCACAGGTTCCAATATTTCCTTGCTCTTCCAATCTCCCTTTCAGGACTCCTCCCGACTGCCTTCCAGCTGACCCAGAATGGTCCAACTCACCCAACACACCAGGCACAAAGGCAACAGCCTTGCCCATAGGTCTTAATGGGCTGCTACAATTTCCTGAAGTCTAATCCTTTATTCTATATGACTCACATCTTTCACAGTCGTTCTGATTCCCTAGTCCAACCATGACTGACAGTCTTTTTTCCATGCTTATTTCATATCATTTGTATCATACTGTTTACGACTTGAATGCCTTTTTACTTGAAGTTATAGCAAACATTTCTCCTTGTTATTAAAACTCTTCATAAGCATTATATTAATAACTACTTAGTATTACATTATAAAGCAGTATCATGACTTTTTCTAACTATTCCCTTACTGTACAATATTAAGTTGAATCCAACTATTGCAATTATAAATAATTTTATCATACATATAAATCTTTTTCCATATTTTTTATTATCTTCTTGGGTTACATTCCTTTATATGGAATCAAAAAAAATACACCAAAAAAATTAAGACTTCATACATATTGCCAAATGCTTTCTAGAAAATATGTTCATATTTATATTTCCAAATAAACGTGCATTGAATTGCCCTGAGTCTCTTTTTTCAAATTTGTTGATGTTAGATGAAATTATAAATGATAAAAATACCTAATGTTTATTGAGTGCTCACTACACTTCTGGCTAATACTTCCTATATAATTTTTATGTGTGGGAGAGGGAGGCTCGTAGTCTCACTCTGTCACCCAGGCTGAGGAAAGTGGCACAATCACAGCTCATCACAGCCTCGACCTCCTGGGCCCAGGCAATCCTTCCTCCTCACCCTCCCCAGTAGCTAGGACTGCAGGTCTACACCACCACGCCCAGCTAATTTTTTTATTTTTTTGTAAGGACCCTCCTACCTGGGTCTCCCAAAGTGCTGGGATTACAGGAGTAAGCTATCACACCCAGTCCACTATTTCTTTTAATCCTCACAACACTATGAAGCAGGTTCCACTATCTTTCCAGAAATATAGGAAAATGAGACTTTGAGCAATAAGATAAAGTGTTTATAACTGCCTAACACACACCAAGTACTTTATAAATATTTTCTCTTATTTTTAAGAAACGTGCTGAGTAAAACTTATCTTTTAAATAAAAGTTAGGATTCAAATGGAAGTCTGTGTCATGAAAACCCAGCCTTCCCAGATCACCCAGTATTGTATAAATTTGCATTTATTTAATTACTTAAAGATTCACAACAAGTCAGGACAGGCGGGGTGGCTCAGCCCATAAGCACTTTGGGAGGCCGAGGAGAGGATTGCCTGAGCTCAAGAGTTCGAGGCCCGCCTGGGCAACATGGTGAGACCTCATCTCTACAATAAATCAAAAAATAAGCCGGGCGTGGTAGAGCACGCCTTGTAGATCCAGATACTTGGAAGGCTAAGGTGGAAGGATCGCTAGAGCCCAGCAGGTCGAGGCTGCAGTGGCCGTGAGCACTGGGGGACAGAGTGAGACTCTGACTCAAAAAAAAAAGAAAAGAAAAAGAAAAGAAGTGTTGGCAAAGACTGGAGAAATTAGAACTCTGACACATTGCCAGTGGGAATGCAAAATAGTTTAACTATTGTGGAAAGCAGTTTGGCAGGTCCTTAAAAGGCTAAACAGGATTACCATAAGACCCAGAAATTCCCCTCTTGATATATATCCAAAGAAGTGAAGACAGGTACTTAAACAAGTCCTTGGAAATGACTGCTCACAGCACAGCACACTAGTCACAATAGCCAAAAGGTGAAAACAGTCCAAATATCTGGCAATGAGTGAATGGATAAACAGACTAGAACATACACACAATGGAATATTCTTCAGCTGTAAAAAGGAAAGCAGTACGGATACATGCTACAACATGGGTGAACATTGAAAACATTTTGGTAAGTGAAACAAGTCAGCGATGAAAAGTTACATATTGAATGATTCCATTTACATAAAATATCCAGAATAAGGAAATTCATAGAAACAGAAAGCAGATTGGTGGTTGTCAGGGGCTAGAGGCATCAGGGAATGAGAAGTAACTGCTTTATAGGTACAAGCTTTTACTCTGAAGTGATAAAAATGTTTTGGTTTTTTGGGGTTTTTTTGTTTACTTGTTTGTTTTTTAACGATCTATCTTGTTTTATTTTTATTTATATTTTTTGAGTCGGAGTCTCACTCTGTCATCCAGGCTGGAGTGCAGTGGCATACTCACAGTTACTGCAGCCTGAACCTGCTGGGCTCAGGCAATCCTTTCGCTTCAGCTTTCCAAGTAGCTGGAACTATAGGCATGCACCACTATGCCCAGATAATTTTTTGATTTACTGTAGACACAAGGTCTTGCCAAGTTGCCCAGGCTGACCTTGAATCCATGGGCTCAGGCAATCCTCTCGCCTCTAACTCCGAGCTAAAAATGTTTTGCAACTAGACTGAATTGTTTGCTTTGGAATGGTTATTTAATGTTATGTGAATTTTACCTGACAATTTTTTCAAAAAAAAAAAAGCAACTGACATCTATAATTCATGTTGGATAAATGTGTAAGTTTCAAGCAGTTCTTTCTTTTTGAAGGTCAAACATGTAAATTACGTGCACAGTAATTAGGTAAATAAAGTATCATTTAATGAGGCGTTTTATATCTAAGTAAAGTGGATGTTTCTTTCTCATTACTTCATTCAGAAATATTCATCTATCACCAGCTCCTCATTGGGATTACTTCCCAGTGGAAAGTAATTCTCTGTACACAGTTTATCTGGATATTTCCATCATTAGAAACTGAGTTTGAGCTATAGTCACATTCAACAAATTTTTAATCCTTAGAAATGATTCTAAACAAAATTCTTGCAGCTGACCAGAAATTCTCATATCAATGAACAAACTACCCCAAAATTTCAATTTTCTTTTCAACATATATTAATATAGTAAGGAACACTTAAATGTTTTAATATCTGAATATTTCATTATTATTTATATCCTAAAACCACAAAATTAACAATGTTTCTCAGACTTTATTTCAGAATCAAAAGACTGATTTCCTCAAGAAGGTCTACATCATTAAAATAACCAAAAGTAACAAATATCTTCCTCATTGATCACCTTAAGAGGAATAGAAAGATACATATAAAAATGCCTGATCATGTTACTCCCCACATAAAAATTCCTTAATGGAGTAAACCGCTTTCAGAATAAAGTTCAGAACCAAATTGTGACTTGGCACAGAAGTTCTTCATAAACTGGCTCCTGGCTGTTTCTAGCTTAGTCCCCTGCATTTCTTCACAGCCTTCTCTCTAACCATAAAAACTCCCTCTTCTCCCAGCTTCTCACTGTGTGCTCTCTATGCCACCAAAATGTGGCAAAGCTATATTGTTCATCACTCCCATTATTCTTCAAGTTCCTTAAAGTTGACTATATGTTTTCTGATCCTGTACATACTACCTAGCATCTAGTTAAATAATCAGAGGCAAACGACTGTTGTATAAATTAATGTATGAAAGTGTGAATAACTATTATGTTCCATTATTAAGGTCTAAAATACTATGACTTAATTTTCCTTTACACAATAGCAAAGGAGAAACTATCTATTGGGCTATATTTTGCTTTATTTTTAAAGATTACAACGCAGTCTTATTAGTAAATAGCATCAACATAATAATTTTACAGACACCTCTTTTAAACATCTAGTTCATTAAGAGTATAAATTTAGTTTGATGTTATTCACTAGGAGCCCATGATCATCTCTACATTATCTGCATTAGTAAAGTGAAAGCTTACTGCAACAGATATTTTATAAGAAGTCTTAAAAAGCAGATTTTAATTGGAGAATTTCAACTACCTCATTTACAGATGAGGAAATGAACAAAAAAGTGAAGTTATTTATGCAAAGTCACAGCTGACTAGTGGGCAAGCTGAGTAACACCCAGATTCCCTTAATGTTGATGCTTTCAGCTACAACATAATTTTATTTCCATTCCAACCTCACAGGCAGGCCAGGCAATGCAATTCACAGCATCCTTCTCTTTTCCCCCACCTCAATCTAGTGAGTGCATGGGTCCTTGACACTTGCTGCATTGAACTGACTCCTTTATCTTTAATATCTAGTCCCTGCCTTAACACAATCACCTTCTCCTTGTCATAAACATTTAATGAGTACCTACATTTGCTGAGCACTAAATACATCTAAGTCATTCCACTGAGAGGAGGGAAACAGGGAGAGACAAACATAAGTAAGAAAGACATGGTTCCATTGTGTATGTGGCTCATACCTCTAATCCCAGCACTTTGGGAGGCAGAAGCAAGAGGACTATCTGAGCCTAGGGGTTCAAGACCAGCCTGGGCAACTTGGCAAGACCTTGTATTAAAAAAAAAAAAAAGATAATGGTCCCTTTCTTCAAAATACTCTACTATAGAATTAGTTACAATCTGGTATAGTACTCATTATTACTATCTGCTTAAATATATATAAATACACAGAAAAACTGGCTGGGTGCAGTGGCTCATACCTGCTAATTCCAACATTTTGGAAGGACAAGGCGGAAGGATTGCTTGAGCCCAGGAGTTCGAGACCAGCCTGGGCAACATAGTGAGACCTCGTCTCTACAAAACAGCAAAAAATTGGCTTGGTATGGTGGTGCACACCTGTAGTCCCAGCTTTTCAGGAAGCTGAAAGCAGGAGGATCACCTGAACCCAGGAGGTCAAGGCCACAGTGAGTCATGACCCCAACTCAAAAAAAAAAAGAAAAATCTAATTACTTTCTATATTATATAAATACACCTTATTTCTCCCACTCTAAGATAAGCTCCATGAAGGAAGGATTTTTCGCTTTAGAACAGAGCCTGGCATAGAACGTACTTAGTAAATATTTGCTGAGTAAATGAATGCTCTAGAAAAACCTGTAAGTAGCAGGAGCAAAGTAGTAATGTTTCCACAGTGGTATCACAGAGTATGTAAAGCTTGTTCTCCTCATGCTCAAACAACAAATTTTTTTTGTTTCACTGGTCAGTAACTCAGAACTTGCATGACAAAGAACAAAAAATAGTTCAGAGATGGATATAGTCTACTCTTTAATTTAACTCCATGCCCTACCCGATTTTACCAAACTCTATAAAATCTGCAAAGCAAACCTACAATCTCTCCCACTACTTAGCCCTGTGCCTTTCTTGAAGTAAAAAGCATCTTTGGATGTTTTTCTTTCTTTCTTACAATGGATCCTGGGATGTGTGTGCTTGCCCTCAGCTATGAAGATAATAGCAAATACATCTCAATTACTGTCTACCATGTAACAGGCACTTTTCATATATTAACTCAAATTTTCAAAACAACTCTGAGTTGGTATTACCATCTACATCATTTTACAGAACAGGAAAAACAAGCCAAGAGAATGGGCAATACACGGATTTATTCACAGAATCTATTCTTCCCATCACAGCATGCAGTCTTTCCTTCTTATCTTTTCAGGCTCTTCTCCCACAATCCTGGATATAACTAAAAAATAATCTCTCCAACTGCACCCCCACCTTTCATTGCTGTCCCCCAATAAACAAGCATATAGGCTCTCTGATTTTAAATGTTTTACTATTAATTCAAGGTAACAAAGAGGGAATAACAAAAATAACAAATCTGGAGATGCAACAATAACTCAATATGTTTATAAAAGCCTGGCACTATACAAAAATCACAGATTCTCTCAAAATTCTTAGTGTGAGAATCCCTAGCTTCCAATTTACGGGCTGTCTTCTGAAATAATAAATGGGAGGCTTGCTAGGTTTACAAAATTTTTCCTCCCCACTACCTTACTCCCTGACATCCCAGGAAACAAATCAAAGTATGTTACAGGGGGAAATAATGGGTACATCGCCAGTAAGTGAGAAATTTGCATTTCTGAGGAATTTCAGAAGCCATATCACCTCTATGAAACTCTGACCCACAGAGGAATGATTGCTTTAGGCCATTTCCTCACAACATGAACATTTGGTGTCTTCTCTTTTTATAGAATTTAGAGAGCTTCCAGTTTTCATTTTACATTTCCAAATGTCTGAACAACTCCTCAGCTCCAGAACTAAACTATTATCCTCTCTCCTCCTAAATCCCCTTCTACCAAAACCCATCCTTCATGATGATATCCACAATTCTATTAACAGCAAAACTATCCTTCCAAAACTATGTCTTAGGCCTATCTTTACTCAACATCAGTTCCCAATGTCAATGTCAACATTTTTCAAATCTATACTCTTCATTACAATCATCACTTCTGGCCTAAATTACTGTAAACAAACTCCATGGTATTCCTACCTCTAGGCTTCCGGAGGTTTCCTACATTCTGACCTTCTGGATCTGTTCCCAGATTAATATCCATGAAGAGAGGGGTTCTTCTTTAAAAAATCATCTACAAAATCCTCAATCTGGCATTTAGGAATCTCCATAAGGCCAGGCGTGGTGATTCATGCTATAATCCCAGCACTTTGGGAGCCTGAGATGAAAAGACTGCCTGAGCCCAAGGGTTAGACTCCAATATGGGCAACTTGGCAAGACCTCATCTATACAATAAAAAAAAAAAAAAATTAGCCGGGCATGATGGCACGTGCCTATGGCTCCAGCTACTTGGAAGGCTGAGGTGAAGGATTGCCTGAGCCCAGGTCGAGGCTGCGATGGCTGTGAATGTGCCACTGCACTCCAGCCTGGGTGACAGAGTGAGACTCCAACTCAAAAAAAAAAAAAAGAAAGAAAGAAATCTCCATAATCAGTATACATCTATCTTTACCAGCCTGTTCCTTAAACATACATACATCCCTAGCAAAAGTACTCTGCTTCTCCTGTCTCTACTTAGGCCTTTGCTTGGTAGTGTCTTGTGAGAAACTAGCTTTTTTCTTCCTCCCTCCTCCTGCTAACACTCTTTCAAATGACCACATCCTCAATGAAAAAGGAAAAAGGCTGAGGAATATCATTTATTGAGCACATACTGTCTAGTGCTTCACAAATTATCCTAATCCCTACAAAACACAATGAGGAAGGAGTTAAGGAAACTGAGGAGGAGCTTACCCAAGGTCACCACCAAGTAAGAATCAAAAATAGCCCCACATTATTCTGTATTTTTTAATGAAATATGACACAAGAGGAACAGGCTTTATATAGCCAGAATACCTGGGTCCAAACTCCACCTGCTTCACTACCTGTATGAACTCAGCAAGATATATATCTGTGATGCTTTAGTTTCTCCACTTATAAAAAGAGAATAATCGTACTATCTAACACATCAATGACTGTGAAAATTAAATGAGATAATATAAAGTGCTTAGATCTGTGTTTGGCCCAAAGTAACCAATGTTAGCTATATTACTGTTCTGTTGTTGTTTATATGCTCTTGACAATACCAATAATATGCTCTCATTGTTTCTAAAACAACTTTTGTGTAGTATAAAAACTTCATCAAAGCTGAACACCATATTTTAAATGTACTCAATAATTATCTGCAGCAGGATGAATTTTTAAACAATGATTCATCACCATGCTTTATTAAAAGGAATCCACTTGTCTACTAATTCTGTTTCCTCTTTTGAGAAAACTAACAATGCTTACCAACTTTCTTCCCCTTTTTAAGTCGTGTGAAACTATCATACACAATGCCATATGGTCGTAACATGCCAAATGATGCAAAACACCATCTTGATTCAAACTTGTTTGCCTTCTACTAAACGTTATTAATTTCCAGATTTTAAAATGTCCAAAATCATACTTTTTATTTAAATACCAACCATGTTTAGGTCACACGAAGTAAGCAAAGCATACCATGATATTTGCCCAGCCATTTCACTTCATGCATCTCTTAAGGCAAAAACTATGAAACATAAAATGCCTTCCTATCCAACTTAACTCAAAGGCAGAAAGCCATCCCCATAGTCAAACTCCTACCCTCACTTTGCTAAGACTAGTGACTGAAAAACTTCTAACAAATTTGTTACTCTGGGATGCAGAAAAATATTGTTTAAAGGGAACTGAAAGCTAGCAACATTTTAGGCTCCTCCAAAATTCTTGAGAGAAATGAGCTTTAAACGTGAATGAGAACTTACCCAAATCCTCTAATATTAAACCTCTCAAACCAAGATTATGCCCACATGATTTATATTACACATAAAGGGAACACATCAAGTTAGCTGGCTTCAAACAAAGGCAGAGGTTATATAAATACATTAATAAAACAGTAGTCAATCCCTACACAGAGAAAAATAACTGTGCTTCTCTGTACACAAAAAATTAAAACTCTGAGGTTTAACTATGTAACAGACAAAGATTATTTCATTTACTCCTCAGAACAGCTCTTTCTCTATTTATGAATAATGTCACAGAATTAGTAAAAGGCAGAGCTGAAGCCAATCCAATCTCAAATTTGGGACCAAGCATTTTGAAACATTTGTTTTTGCCATAATCCACAATATTATTTATATTTCCATCTTCCTCTTGACCCACACATATTTTTAAACACTGAAACAAAAAGCTTCTTGCAATAATACTCTTACTCCATATGATGTCATCTGATTTTTTTTCTTTTTCTTTCTCATGCTTATGTCAATATACTAAACTGATTTCACAACCCATTAGAGTCCCTATAGGCCCTGCACTACAGCACTGCTCTAGACTTCTTAGCTCCTGTTTAAAGTTCTTTTGAACTGTCCAGTTCTGTTACTTTGAGATGGAGTTCATCTCCCCAGCCCATTAAAATTGGTGCTTAAATGGATTAAACCCTTAAAAGCCCTACCTTAAATCTTGAATTGATCTGTTCCTCTACAAGAACTCTTTGGAGGCATACCCACCTTATTTATATTGTATCAAAAACTGCAGTTCTCCTTGGAGAACAACACATCATTGTCGAAAGGAATGCATTAGTTTTCACTGTTCCTGCTGCATCACTGACGAATAATAACAGCCGGGGCACGTTAGGGGCAACCACAGAGGGCCTGAGCAGCTGCCCACGGTGCTGAAACCGAGGATGAAACGACCGTTTTGGAAATTTACTATTGCCAGACTAGGTCAAAATAGACGAATTTACCCACAGCTGGCAGAGAACACTTCGTGGCTGCCACCGAAGTTGCGTGTTTCAGGGATACTACCGCTTGGCTTCGGTGTCTGCCCACTCATTCTCTCTCTCTCTCTCTCAGGGACAGATTTCTAATCAGCGCGGGTCATCTCAATAAGCCTCCAGACAGAACTGACTTTTAGGAGGGCAGATACGTGGTATCTGGTCCTATCGGGGTCACGTCCCATCCTGCAATCTCAGCTTCCAGGGAAAGGAAAGGGGGGTGAGGGCAAGTAAGAGAAGAAGTGACTGCCCTCTTTTCCTACAACGACCAAAAACAGACCCGGCAACTAAAGTCGAGCGACTTCGCCCGAGGACTTTGCGGCAAGTCCTTGACCAAGCCAAGCCTTCCAAACATCTGTCCAGGCTCGTGCCTCCTTGGGAAGGGAATGAGAAAAGCAAAACAGATAATCCAACAACTTTAGATACATACAAACTCGCAGGATGGGGGTGCAGGGGAGACCCGGTCCCTCGGGGCCAGGGCTTTTTTACTCCTCTTGCAAAAAGCCTAATGTACTCCGCGCCCAGCGCGGCCAGAGCAGCAGACACTTCAGCAGCTGGGCCGACTCGGAGTTCGAGGGCCAGCAAGGGGGGTGTGTTCTCCGGGCCGCCCGACAACCAGCCGCCCGGCCGCCACGGCCCGGGACAGGCTCTTACCTGGAAGCCTGGCCCCCGGAACACTGACACGCTCACCGGACGCGTCGCTTCTGGAGAAGTCCCTACCCCGACTTCATGACTGAGTATCCGCACCGACCCCACCGCCCGGAGTCGGAGCAGGGACGACAAATCCACGGCGAAGCGGAAGTCCCGCCCTCAAGCGCCTCATTGGCCCGCACCCAAAGGCCGAGGAAAACCATTGGGTCACAGAGCTGCCCGTCCAATCTCCTTCCCACTCTCACGCTGCTTCTCGCTTCTTGCTGGAGCGGGGCTCGGAGAAATGCCCAGTCTGAGAGTCTCGTTCTTGGGCCGCGTGATCGGTCTTCCATGGGAGGGGAGGGAAGGGCAGGGTGGGGCGAGCAACTGGGGAACTGGAGCGCGCCTGAAGAAGCTGCTTTTGGCAGGGGAGGATGCAGGCTGGCAGAGCGGATTGGCTGCGGGCGCCTGTGCCCCCAGGAGCGGAGGCCGTGGGGCCTGGAGCGCGCGGGACACAGAGGCCAGGGCTGGTCGGCCGGATGCACTCTGGCTCTTGGGCCAAAGTAGCCCCAGATCTGGCTGGCGGGCTGCCCCTGGGCGGGCCTGTCGCTGGCGCCGACGCGTCTCTTCCCTGCATTACACTCACTCGACTTACTGGACCGGCTAAGGAGGCGAGGGCGAGGCCTCATCCCCTCTGCACCGTGCCCAGCCTGAGATCGGGGTGGGTGGGGCCGAGGCCAGCCCGGAGAGTCGGGGTCGAATTGTTACAGGGGCAGGCGGCCTGAGGTCTGAACTCGAGCACTGTGCCTTCCCCCACCCCCAGGCCAGGCTGGGATCCACGCTGACGTCAGCACTTTGGGCCTGGCATGCGCCTTCTCCAGGGCTCAGCAAAAGTCAAACTGATTCAGCCGCCTAGGTCAGCCTTTTAAAGTCCTTGCCTCCTTTCGATGAACCAAAAATCTCGTCCCCTACTGCTCTTCTGATAAGCCTTTCACCTTCTGGTTGTCCCAATCTGAAATCAGTGGAAATTTAAATTACCGGATTGGACCATTGATCCACACTGATTAAACAGTTGCCAAGTCGCCACTTTAAAGAGTCAGTGTGGCTTATTGCAAAGATTACAGAGTCCTGAACTAAAATGTCAGGACTCGTAGATTCTGCTCCTATCTCTGCTTCCAAATAATACGGCACTTTTAATAAGGTCTTTACAAGCTTCAAGTCCTTCAACATTATATTTGGGGGGGGTGTCGGTACGCAGGGCTGTTAGGTATCAGTAGAATTGAAAGTACAGAGCCTAAAATGGAGTTTAGTTTCTCTGGTCTCCTTGAGCTTATACACAGCAAGTCACAAGACATTAAGATTAACATCTTTGTCCTAAGAATGTGTCTTTCAGCTACTGGCCCTGCCCTTCTCATCTATGTGACTGACCCCTCATCCAGTTACCGCCCACCTTTGTCTCTGTGCTCATGACTGACCCACCCATCTATCTGGTTGTCAGAAATACGAGAAACAGACCCCATCACCATGACGTCAACTCTTGTGAATGCTGCCTGCGCCCCAGGGGCTCCCAAAAGAAGCTTTAAAAGCCTTCAAGACTCAAGCAATCTCCGCTATGCTTTCTTTAAGCCTCTGGCACTCTCTCCAGTCTTGGAGAGGTGAATCCACCCTCTCTCTCTGATCTACTTTTATTTTTTTATTCAAACTATCTTTTCTAATCTAATATCTATGCAATTCTTTGCCATTCCCACCGCACCCGACACACTGTCCTAACAAGAACACAATTGGATGTAACTTTGCTTGGGAAAGAAACACTTAACAGCTGGGCCACAGGAATGAGGGAAAGTCTATTGTGTATCCTTTTGAATTTTGAACCTTATAAGTATTACCTACTCAAAATTCCAATAAAATAGATTTTAAAATAAAATTTTTTTAAAAAGGCCTCCAGGCACAGTGGCTCAGTCCTGTAATCTCAGCACCTTGGGAGGCCAAGGCAAGAGAATTGCCTGAGTCCAGGGGTTCGAGACCAGCCTGGGCAACTTGGCAAGACCTCATCTCTACAATAAATCAAATAATTAGCCGGGCATAGTGGCATCTGCCTGTGGGTCCAGGTACTTGGAAGGCTGAGACAAAAGGATCACCTGAGCCCAGCAGATCAAGGATGTGGTGGCCATGAGTGTGCCACTGCACTCCAGCCTGGGTAACAGAGTGAGACTCCAAATCAAAAATAATAAATAAAGGCTATCAAAAGTACTTTCCTCTTGTATGTATCCTATGACTATATATTATTCTATGTATTCTTAACTTCCCATTTGTTGTGAAGATATTCAATACTTAAATAATACACAGCTCTGCCTTTAAGAAAGTTTTAAATAAAAATCAGGATTGGGAATATTACTAAGAAGACTGTTATAATTAGTATAAACATATTTACAATATCTCTATAAGCATTTTTTATTAAATTATCTTAAATTACCTATACGATGACCACTTGTATACCTGATCCTAATTGTACCCCACATCTTTAAAATTAAATGAATAAATAAAGCAGAGCGTTCTTGCATGACATAAAAAATAGTAAAAAAGTAAAATAAAGTCCACATTTTACAGGTTAAAACACAGAGAAACAGATAAGAGTTTTGTTTATTCCTTAAATAAAGGCATCCTGAGTACAGAACATTTTACTTCTGGCTTCAGTATGCTCTTCAGATCACAATAGGTATGGTTATATTAATTATGAATAAGATCATGTGTTTTTGTACTGTATTCAGGCAGACTAATTTTGCTACACTCCACAAAAACATTTATTCTCCTCACCTGTGTTGAATAAAGGCAAACTGAATAAAAAATAGACTGGAAAAGTGAATTCATTTTTTAAAGTGGGTTAGACAGTAAGATTGACGGATATCTTTTATTTATTTATTTGAGTTGGAGTCTCACTCTGTCACCCAGGCTGGAATGCAGTGGCATACTCACGGCCACCCCAGAGTCAACCTACTGGGCTCTGATGATCCTTCCACCTCAGCCTTCCAGACAAATATCTTAATTAGAATTTTCAAGAACATAAAGGGCTAATAGGGTCCAAGATATTAATATACCACTAATTATTTTTTTACAAAAACAAAGGAAATATGTTTTTAAGGCTTTGTATCTAACAGGTTTTTCTTGGTTGTTTTTTTTTTAGTTGGAGTCTCACTCTGTCACCCAGGCTGGAGTGCATTGGCATACTCACAGCCACTCCAGCGTCAACCCACTGGGCTCAGATGATCCTTCTGCCTCAGCCTTCCAAGTTGCTGGAAGTACAGGCACACACCACCATGTTCAGCTAATGTTTTAATTTACTGTAGAGATGAGGTCTCACCACGTTGCCCAGGCTGGTCTCGAACCCGTCCTCCCAAAGCTCTGCCCCTCAGGCAATTCTCTCACTTCAGTCTCCCAAAGTTCTGGGATTATAGGCATGAGCCACTGAGCCCAGCCTCTAATAGGTTTTTTTTTTAAATCTTCCTTAAAAGTACAGACAAAATGGTGTAAAAATAGTTGTACAATCTCCTACTTCTAAAGTATTGTAAGACAACAACTACAACAAAAAGACAGCTATCCAAAAATCATCTAAAATGGCTTAGAAATAGTTCTCCCATAATACAGAAAAGAATTCAGGAGTCTCCTTAAGCACTGAGATCAATCAAAAACATTAAATGATTGTAGGTATTATCATACATGGAATCAGAAATAAAGGTACTTTTAGAATCAGAAAAAAAGCTATTTTCATTTTGAAAACAAAGAATAAAATTTTTACTGTGAAAAAAGAAGAAATAGGCCAGGCATGGTAGCTCATGCTTGAGGTGAGCGGATGACCTGAACCCAGGGGTTCGAGATGAGCCTGGGCAATTTGGCAAGACCTCATCTCCACAATAAATCAAAAAATTAGCTGGGTGGTGGTGGTGCACACCTGTGGTTTCAGCTACTTGGAAGACTGAGGCAGAAGGATCATCTGAGCCCAGCAGGTCGAGGTTGCAGTCACTGCATTCCAGCCTGGGTGACAGTGAGACTCTGACTCAAAAAAAAAAAAAGGAGGAAGAAATAGAATCCATCAAAAATGTATATATATGTACGGAATAGGCAAATTTGAAAAAGTACAAAACTCCTAAAAGTAGCTTCAGGGAATTTTTAGTCAAAGATTAAAAAAGACTCTCATTTCTTTGCCAAGTCCCAAATTGATGAATAAGTTTACTTAGTAAGACAGTACATGAAAACTTCAGAAAGAGACAGGCATCAGTCAGAAGAGTGTTTCAACAAGTTTATTTTCAAGGAGTTGCAAAACATCAGACAAAAAGAGGTATGTTTAAAGTTAAATGCCTTAAAAAGTAGTTTAGTCATTGTTTTACGTAAGATGAGTTGCTTCCCTCTCTTACATCTAAGATGATTGACATGCAATTTCAACTTTTTCTTTCTTACTTAAAGGCACTGAGAGGTAGTCTTCCTCTATTTGCTAACGAAGACATTTCAAAATAAGCATGCAAAAATTCACGTGACATAATGTAATATAAAGATGGAAGAATTTGCCGGGTGTGGTGACTCATGCATGTAATCCAGCACTTTGGGAGGCCAAAGAGGGAGGTTAGCTTGAGCCTAGGAGTTTGAGACCAGCCTGAGCAACATAGTGAGAACTCTTCTCTACCAAAAAATTTAAATATTAGCCAGCTATGGCAGTACGTGCGTGTAGTCTCAGCTACTGGGGAGGCTGGGGCAGAAGGATTGCTTAAGTCCAGGAGGTCAAGGCTGAGGTGAGCTGTGAGCATACCACTGAAGCCTGGATGACAGAGTAAGACTGATCCCCCCACCCCAAAAAGGCAAAGAATTTGAATAGGCAATTTTCCAAAAGACATAGAAATGGTTAACAGGAATATAAAAAGATATTCAACATCACTAATCATCAGGGAAGTACAAATCAAAACCATCCTGATCTATCAACTCCTATCTGTTCGGATGGCTATTACCAAAAGCCAAAAGACAGCAAGTATTAGGAAGGATGTGGTGAAAAGGAAATCCTTACACATTGCTGATAGGAACATAAACTGAGCTAGCCATTATGGAAAACAGTGTAGAAATTTAGTTAAAAAATAAAAACTAGACTGGACAGCTGCATGCCTCTAATCCCAGGTACTGGGGAGGATGAGGAGAAAGGATGGCTTTGAGCTCAAGAGTTCAAGACCAGCCTAGGCTGCATACCAAGACCCCACTTCTAAAAGGAAAAAAATTAGAAATAGAATTACCATATGATCCTGCACTTGTGTTGCCAGATGATTTTGCCCAACTGTAATCCTCCTACCTGAGCCTCCCAGGTGCTGTCATTACAGGTGTAAGCTACCAGGCCTGGCCAAGATGTTAGGAATCTTAAGTCAAGGAGTTGACTTAACCTAGTAAGCTGAAGGTCAGTCATCTATGTGTCCAACAGAAATAAAATCAGTATCCCAAAGAGATGTCTGTATTCTGCGGTATTATTCACAATAGCCAAGATATGGGCTCAAACTAAGTATCGGTTGGCAGACGAATGAATAAGGAAAATGTGGTATATATAATCATCCCTTGGTATCCACGGGTAATTGGTTCCAGGACCTCCAAAGATATTAAATTCACAGATGCTCAAGTGCCTTATATAAAATGACGTGGTATTTGCATATAACCTGTGTACATCCTCCTGTATATGTTATGCATATTTTAAATCATCTTTGGATTTGTACTATCTAGTATAATGTAAATACTATGTAAATAGCTTTATACTGTATTTTTATTTTTTTTATTTATTTATTTTTGAGTTGGAGTCTCTCTCTGTCGCCCAGACTGGAGTGCAGTGGCTGTTCCCAGCCACCACAGCCTCGACCTGCTGGGCTCCGGTGATCCTTCCACCTCAGCCTTCCAAGTAACTGGAACTACAGGCGCGCGCTACCATGCCCAGCTAATTTTTTGATTTATTGTAGAGATGAGGTCTCGCCTGCCCAGGCGGGTCTCGAACCCGCAGACTCAGGCAATCCACTCACCTCAGCCTCCCAAAGGCGCGGGATTACAGCTGAGCCACCAAGCCTGGCTTATCCTGTATTTTTAAATTTTTATTATTTCTATTGTTGTATTTTTTTTTTAATTTTTTTAATATCTGCAATCTGTGGTGGGTTGAATCTTCAAATGTAAAATAGATGGATAAAGAGGGCCAACTGTGTGGATGATAGAATATTATCCTGCCTTAAAAAAGAAGAAAATTGGCCCGGCACAGTGACTCATGCCTATTATCCCAGCACTTTGGAGGCTGAGATGAGAGGATTGCCTGAGCCTAAGACTTTGAGACCAGCCTGAGCAACTTGGCAAGAATTCATCTCTACAATAAATCAAAAAGTTAACTGGGCATGGTGGCGCATGCCTGTAGTTCCAGCTGCTTGGAAGGCTGAGGCAGAAGGATCATGTGAGCCCAGCAGGTAGAGGCTGCAGTGACCCGTCTGGGTGACAAGAGTGAGGATCCAACTCAAAAAAAAAGAAAAGAAAATCCTGCCATTAACAATAACAGAGGTGAAACTGGAGGACAATATGTTAAATAAAATGAACCAAATACAGAAAGACAAATGCCGCATGAGACAAAGACATACAGAAACAGAGAGTAGATGAATGGTTACCTGGTGTTAGGGGGTAGGAAAATGGGAAGATGTTGATCAAAACGTCCTAATTTTCAGTTACAAGATGAATAAGTTATGGAGACTTAATGTACAGAAAGAAGACTATACTTAATAATATATTATATTCTTGAATCTGCTAAGACAGTAGATCTTAAGTATTTTCTCATCACAAGAAAAAAAGGTAACTTTGTGAAGTGATGGATATGTTAATTAGCTTGATTGCAGTAATTATTTTGCAATGTAGATGTATATCAAAACATCATACTGTATATCTTAAATATATACAATAGTCACTTGTCATTTATAGCTCAGTAAAGTTGGAAAAAAATGAAAGAAATATCAACAATCTCCAAAAAGGGTAAATGTGATAAACTTGCCAATTAAACAACAGATTAATTAAATAACAGATTAGCTTTTTTTTTTTTAGCAAGACATAATACTAGAACTTAAAGGATGCTAAAAGTTGACTAAAACTACAAGAAGAAATATGCAAGGCAAATAACCAAAAGAAAGCTAGTAGTATAACTATATTACTATCGGGGGGGGAAAAACAGAACTAAAGTCAAAATCATTGTTACTAGAATAAATACAATTATTTAATAATGATAAAACGAAAAAGTCACAAAGAAGTTACAATTGAACCAATATACATCTAGGAACACAGCCTTAAAATAATTAAAACAAGAATTGCCAAACTTATAAGGAAAAGGTGACAAATCCACAGTCATAGAAAAATGTTATATACCATTTTCTGTAGCTGACAAAACAATAGTAAGAATATAGAATATTTGGACAACACATGGAATGCATAGAGAACTCTATGGATGTTCTTTTTTGCACACTTGAAATCTTCTGAAAATGGCAGCACATTATGTTATAAAGCAAATCTTAACAAATATGAAATAATTGGTGGTATACAAGGAGGGATACCCCCCAAAAACCTGGCATTATCTTTTGGAGAGCAGGCTCCTTATAGTACAGGCTTCTCCCTCTAGGTAAGTGTTCTAGTAACCCAGAACTAAAACATCAGCATACTAGCTAGCATTGTTGTGAGAGGCTGTGTTCAGTTTCAGTGAATTATTTTTGGAGATTCTTTCAACACATTTGCTCATTTCATGATGGGTGATTTACAAGCATGCCTGCCCACACCACTATGAGTGTTCAGCAATTTTTGACCAAAAACTCATGATACCCGTGGCCCACCCTCCCTGTTCACCCCATCTCACCCTGAACAACTTTTTTTTGTTTCTCCGGATGAAAAAGTCCTAAAGGGATTCCTTTTGCCAATGTGAAAGAGGTAAAACAAGAAACAGCAGAACCACTGAAAAACATAATTACTGATGTTCAAAAACTGTTTTGAGCAGTGGAAAAAGCATCTCGATAGGTGTATTGAATCAAACAAAGAGTACTTTGAAAGTGACTGAAGTTTAAACAAGTAAGAATCAATACACAATTCTTTATAAAATAAATTCTGGCTTTTTCTGGGTCAACCTCAGATTACCCATGTTCTATGACCAGAATAAAATATTAGGTTTTAACTATAAGAAGATTTTTTAAAATTCTAGCATAATGTTATGACCAACTTTGGATAATGAATATGAAAAAAAATTAAATAAACAATTTTCTAGAAAAAAAATTTCATTTACCTGAACACCTGAAAAGATACAAGAAACCTGACTAGGATAAGGAAATTGAAACAGTACTCAATCTGCAAGTTTCCCCCAAAAAACCTGAACTTCGGGTTTTAAAGGTAAGTTAACCATATCGTTAAGAAATAAATAATTCAGTTTTTTAACTAACCATTTCAGAGAATGAAAAGGGAAAACTACTATAATCCCAGCACTTTGGGAGGCTGAGGTGGGAGGATTGCCTGATCCCATGGGTTCGAGACCAGCCTGGGCAACTTGGTGAGACCGCAACTCTACAATAAATAAAAAAAATTAGCCGAGCGACATGTCAAGTGCCTGAAGTTCCAACTACTTGGAAGTCTGAAGCAGAAGGATCACCACAGGTCGAGACAGCGGTGGCCGTGAGCATACCACTGTCCTCCAGCCTGGGCAACAGAGTGAGACTCTAACTCAAAAAAAAAAAAAAAGGAAAACTATTCAACGAATTCCATGAAAGCAGCAGAACCTTGATACCAAAACTGGGCAAAGACAGTATAAGGAAAATTATAGTCCAGTCTCACTTTGGATGAATACACAAAAATCCCAAATAGAACACTGGGAACCTAGAACTAGAACTAGTAAAGCTTTAAAAGTGATGATCAAATAGAATCTAGGAATGTAGGATAATATTATAAAGTTTATTAATATAATTTGTCACATTAAAATGAAAAACCTTAAGATTATCTGACAGATGGAGAAAAATCACTTGAGAATAAAGGGAGAAACATATGTTGAACAGAATAGTCAGGAAAACTATGAAAAGCTGACATTACCTGAAACTTCAGTAATGAAGATTCCTGGATTGTGAACCACAGAAGCTAACTCTGGTAAATTTAGATTTAAAGAGGCAATTTGGCCGGGTGCAGTGGCTCACGCTTGTAATCCCAGCACTTTGGGGGACCAAGGTGAAAGGATTGCTTGAGTCCAGGAGTTCAAGATCAGCCTGGTCAACATAGTGAGACCTCGTTTCTCCAAAGAAAAAAATAAAAAATTAGCAAGGCATGATGTCACTGTGCCTGTAGTACCAGTTCTTGGGAAGTTGAGGACATGAGGGTCACCTGAGCCTAGGAGGTCAAGGCTACAGTGAGCTGTGATGGTGCCACTGCACTGCAGTCTGGGCAACAGAGTGAGACCTCAACTCAATAAATAAATAAATAAATAGGCAATGTATTTGAAGGATATGAGGATACTCACAGGGTTAAAAGAACTTAAAAATAGTCTTGTAAATATCAGTGACCAGTATCTCTAAATGACCCACAGAATCAATATTCTCATGCTGGCAGTATCACTCCAGCCGTTTTCATCACTCTGTTCACAGTTCAAATTCCAGGCAGGGAGCCCTTCACTAATCTACCATGTAATACATGCCCATCTCTGGACCACGGTGCCTTTAATTATCCCATCAGACCATACGCCAAAGGAGAGTAAAGAAAGTGGGATTATGTTACCAAAAGAAGATAGAATAAATGCTCAGTAAGACCATTCAGTGGAACGCCAGCTCAGTGGCTCAGCCTGTAATCCCGCGCCTTTGGGAGGCTGAGGTGAGTGGATTGCCTGAGCCCGCGGGTTCGAGACCCACCTGGGCAGCGAGACCTCATCTCTACAATAAATCAAAAAATCAACCGGGCTTGGTAGCGCATGCCTGTAATTCTGGCTTCTGGGAAGGCTGAGGTGGAAGGATCGCCAGAGCCCAGCAGGTCGAGGCTGTGGTGGCGGGGAGCGGCCACTGCACTCCAGTCTGGGCGACAGAGTGAGACTCCAACTCAAAAAAAAAAAAAAAAAAAAAAAAAGAGCACTCAGTGGAATCAAACAGCATGTTCAAAGACTCTGGGGCTGGAACAAGCCTAGCATATTTGAGGATAAGGAAGAAGCCAATGGGGCAGAAATGTCATAAGGGAGGGAGAGAGTGGTAGGAATTGAGGTTGGAGTTGGGCATTACTGTTGCAAGTGTGGCCCTTAACCGGCACATCAGCCTCATCTGGGAGTTTGTCAGAAATTGTTAGGACAAGACCTGACCCACTGGTGGAAGCAGCTGGAAGACCAAGGAGACTATCGCAGAAAAATGGACATGCTGGGACTCTTCGAAGAAGCAGGCAGGTATTGTCTCTGAGAAGCCTATCTTGAAGAACCAACACACCTGGAGTGTGAATGCATCTTCTGCTGCAGCTAGCCAATTCACTGCAGAAATAGCCCAAAGGGAAAGGTGTATTGCGTCCCTTCTGCCTGGTGTCCTCTTCGAAAGACAACATCAGACCCAATAAGCAGCTGGGGAGGCTGGTTTCCAACATCAAGAAACAGAAACCCCAGATGCAAATTGTTCTACAGATGAACCCAAGGATGCCAAAGTTCCAAGTGGACATGACCTTTGATGCTGACATGGCCAACAACTTCCTGCTCATTTCTGATGACCACAGGAGTGTCCACTGTGGGCATGTCCTACAGAATCAGCAAGTCTTGGTTGAGAGGTTGGACTTGATTGCTTGTGTCCTGGGCTCCCCTCGCTTCACCGCTGGCCACCTCTACTGGGAGGTGGATGTGGGGACAAGCAGAGAATGGGACCTGGGAGTTTGCAGACTCCTGAGCGGGGATTCTTAGAGGGAAGGAGGCTTCTTTGCTTACACAGTGCCTGCAATTTTCCTCTTTGTGAACCCCAAGGTACGATGACGGGATTTTTCTGGACTTGGGAAGGCTTTCCTTTTTCCATCTTGAAGATGGATCCCATGTCTTTTTATTCACCGGCCTTTCTGCTGAAAAGCCACTGCGCCTTCTTTTTCTCCTTCTGTTCTCCTGGATGATGGTGTCCCGAGTATCTGTCCTGTGATGAACCCAGGCACTGCCGACCCTCCAGCTTATCCCGAGGAGGATAAATAAGCCTCCACTGCAAAGAAACATGAACAGAAAATTAACCGGTGTTTAGGCCTAGAAATTGTCTGCTTGGTATCAATATTACACAAAGTCATAGGAGCAAAAGCAAGGCCATTCCATGATGTAATTAACCAGATTAGATTCATTAGAATATAAACTTAGTTTCCGATATTAATGATATCAGCATAAAACTTGTTGAGTTTTGTGTTTTATATTTTGTTTCCTATAGATAGGTCCTGTGTTCGCAGATCAACTTATAAATGCTTTGTTTTTTCTTTCTGCAAGTTAAACTTAATGTATTATGGACACTATGAATTAAATAAATTGTTGGATGTAAAAGAAAGAAAGGATCCAGGCACAGTGGTTCATGCCTATAATCCCAGCACTTTGGGAGTTCGAGGTGAGAGGTTTGCCTGAGCCCACGGGTTTGAGACCAGCCTGGGCAACTTGGTGAGACCTCATCTCTACAATAAATCAAAAAATTGGCCAGGCGTGGTGGCATATGCCTGTAGTTCCAGCTACTTGGAAGGCTGAGGTGGAAGGATCGCCTGAGGCCAGCAGGTCGAGGTTGTGGCGGCCGTGAGCATGCAACTGCACTCCAGTCTAGGCGACAGAGTGAGATACCAACTGAAAAAAAAAAAAAAGAAGGAAAAAAGGAAGGAAGGAGGGAGGCAGGGAGGGAGGGAAGGAAGGAAAGAAGGAGGAAAAATATTTAGGCGCAGGCTGAAAACCAGATTTTCTAAGAGTCAGGCCCAGATATCTGTATTTTAACTAGCTCTCCAGGAGATTCTTCAACAGGTGTAAGTTTGAGGATCACAGATGTAGGGTCTTACAGATTATAGTAAAAGTTCAGATTGTATTCTAAGGGCAATTAGGAATTTCAAGCAGTGACATGCTTAAATTTGCATTTTAAGAGAACCTCCCCTTAATCCCAGCACTTTGGGAGGTCAAGGTGAGAGAATTACCTGAGCTCAGAGTTTGAGACCAGCCTGGACAACTTGGTGAGACCTCGTCTCTACAATAAATCAAAATTAGCAGGGCATGATGGCACACGCCTGTAGTTCCAGCTACTTGGAAGGCTGAGGCGGAAGTATCACCTGAGCCCAGCAGGTCGAGGCTACAGAGGCCATGAGCGTGCCACCACACTCCAGTCTGCGTGACAGAGTGAGACTCCAACTCAAAAAAAAAAAAAGAGAACTGCCCTTGCAACTGTGTGGAAAATAGTCTGAAGGAAGACAAAAGTGAAAACAAGGAAACCAATTAGATTTTGCAGTAATCCAAGAAGAAAAGAATGGCCTGTACCATAGTGATGGTAATAGAGATGGAAAGAGATGGTCATAGTTAAGATATATTTTGAAGTTCAAATTATGAAGATGTGCTCACATGTGGAAGATGAGGAAGAAGGAAATCATTAAGGATGACTCTCAGATTTGCAGTTTGTGCATCTGAGTGGTTTATGGTACCATTTATGAAATGAAAGCTGAGTGATGAAGTAAGATGAAAATTTGGAGAGGAAAAAACACAAGTCCTCTTTTGCACATGTCAAGATTGAGATATCCAGCAGGTACAATAGCTCACATATGTAATGCCAGCACTTTGGGAGGCTGAGGAGAGAGGATTGCTTGAGGTCAGGAGTTTGAGACCAGTCTAGGCAACATAGTAAGACCATGAATCTATTAAAAAAAAATTTTTTTTTAAATAGCCAGGCAAGCTGGGCTCGGTGGCTCAGCCTGTAATCCTGCGCCTTGGGAGGCTGAGGTGAGTGGATTGCCTGAGCCCGCGAGTTCGAGACCCATCTGGGCAACTTGGCGAGCCCTCATCTCTACAATAAATCAAAAATTAGCCAGGCGTGGTAGCGCGCGCCTGTAGTTCCAGCTACTTGGAAGGCTGAGGTGGAAGGATCGCCGGAGCCCAGCAGGTGGAGGCTGCGGTGGCCGGGAGCAGCCGTTGCACTCTAGTCTGGGCGACAGAGTGAGACTCCAACTCAAAAAAATAAATAAATAAATAGCCACGCATGGTGGTGTGTGCCTGTAGTCCCAGCCACTTGGGAGGCTGAAGCAGAATAATTGCCTGAGCCCAGGAGGTCAAGGTTGTGGTGAATCGTGATCATGCCACTCACTACACTCCTGCGTGGGCAACAGAGTGAGGCCCTGACTCAAAAAAATAAAGGCTAAGATATCCAAATGGAGATGTCCAAGAGGCACCTGAATATCAAGAGAAATGGTTATACAGGAGATATAAATTTTGCGATCTTCATTCTAAAAATGAGCATTAAATACATGAGAATGCATGAAGTCATTTACAGGCAGCCTCTATTTCAGCATTTTGATTAAACTGCTAAAGCTTAATAAAATATATTTAGATATCCTTCAGCATAAGTCAAGCAGATGGCTGCCTACATATTTGTTCTGAGAGTCATTGGCTCCTGCCCCCCAATTTTTTCCACATAACCCCCTGATAATGGCATCTGAAATTCCTAAATTAATTATTTTCTTTGGATTCAGAAAGAAGACAGATATAAGAGATTTAATTGTCAGCCATTGACACCGCAAATTTGATCAATTCTCCTCTTCCCCATCCAACAATCTTGCTGATTGCAAGATCAAACACATTTTCCAGGCAGAGAAGGAAAGTTCACAGAACAGGGAACACTAAACAGAAAAGATCTAAGATGGCACTGTCTTTATCTTTGGGGCTTTGATGAATATCTAAGAGTTTTCTTTACAACTTAAACACGAGACAGGAGATAAGACAACAGCATGTGATAGGAGAAAGGAAGAGACTACTAGGCATGATATGTTTGACTCCACTAAATGGGAAAAATGGCTCACGTTAGAATTTAATTTACAAGTTCTGTGTTGATACAAAACATTCCAATTAACACAGTGATACTTAGTACTTCAGTTAGTCTGTTTGTTCTATTTCAGTTGACAATAAACTGTGTTTTATAACTGCTGTTTTCCCCCCACACTGATTATTTTCCTAATTATAGATTTCTTTCCTATTCACTGCTTGTGACTTCCTGTATCAAGCACGAGTTTCTTCTAGCTATCAATTGCGCAATTTCACTTCCTTGAAAGAATCTTTGCATCTATTGATGAACTCTATAGTCTGGAAATTCTCCCAGATTCTATCCTGATTATAGCTGTTTTATCAATCTCAGCAATTTAATGAGTTGCATCTGCCCCCAGTTTGTTCATTTCCAAAAATAAAGACATGATGGAACAGTTTAATTGCATTTGCCATGTGTTCAGATGATCACATTAAAGACGTGAGGTATGTTAGATAGTAATAATAACCAAATAATGCAAGATTGAAGTCACTGTTTTTTAAAACTATTTTTAGGGGAATTTTAAAGAACAATTTTCTCCTGCCTTCCTTTGCATGAAATTGGAAAGCAACTGGGATGAAATCTCCTCCTCTTTACAATTACTTTTTTAAAAATTCCACATAGCTTCTAGTTCCTTGCTATTCAAAGTATGGTCCAGAGAGTTTGTTAGAATTGAAAATCTCAGGTCCCACTGTAGAATTACTCAGTGAGAATTTACATATTAAGAGGATCATCAGATGCTTCAGATGGTCATGCATGCTTTCTTAGATGGAAAGAACACAATCCAATGACAAATCTTAAAAGCTATGATAATGAAAGCATAATTCGATATTTAAAAGATGCTATAAATTCTTTCTTTCTTTTTTTTTTTGAGTTGGAGTCTCACTCAGGCTGGAGTGCAGTGGCACGCTCATGGCCACCACAGCCTCGACCTCCTGGGTTCAGGTGATCCTTCCACCTCACCCTTCCAAGTAGCTGGCACTGCAGGTCTGCACCACCATGTCCGGCTAATCTTTTTATGCATTGTATAGAGGAGGTGTTGCCAAGTTGCCCAGGCTGGTCTCTAACTCCTGGACTCAGGTAATCCTCTCACCTTTGCCTCCCAAAGTGCTGGGATTTCAGGTATGAAATACTGCTCCCAGCTAAATTATTTCTCAACACAATAGCATTGACATTTTAATACTGAAGCAGATACTTCTTTTTTTTTTTTGAGATGAAGTCTCACTCTGTCACCCAGGCTAGAGGGCAGTGGCATACTCCCAGTCACCACAACCTCGACCTGCTGGGCTCCTGCAATCCTTCCGCCTCAGCCTTCTAAGTAACTGGAACTACAGGCACACCGCACTATGCCCAGCTAATTTTTTGATTTATTGTAGAGATTAGGTCTCGCCGAGTTGCCCAGGCTGGTCTCAAACCCATGGACTCAGACAATCCTCTCACCTCAGCCTCCCAAAGTGCTGGGATTATAAGTGTGAGCCACCACGCCCTGCCTGAAGCAGATTCTTCTAAGGAAAATAGTACTGAAAAGAACCACCAATCATTCAGCATTCTTTCACAATGCTATTTACCATGTGACATTAAATTATTCTTGTTATTCTGTATGTATCAATAGCATTTATGCCATGTATCATGTATCAGGAAATTTCTTCAAATTCATTTTAGCATGTGATTCTTTCAAAGCTTTTTAAAGGAACTAAAGAGTTAAACTATAATAAGCTCAGAATAAGAATTAAGTAACTAATTTCCATCTTTTAAATATAGGAGGGATCAGAGACTAAGACATTAACCAATTATGGCATAGCATTTCTTTTCACCTTCATCCAAGTCTTCTTGCAGCATTATGTTTTGCTTTCTCCTTCCTCCTTGCTATGTATCATATTCCTATTTGTTTTCCCTGCATTTAATCTTTTTTTTTTTTTGAGTTGGCATCTCACTTTGTCACCCAGGCTGGGGTGCAATAGCACACTCAGAGCCACCGCAGCCTCGACCTACTGGGCTCAGGTGATCCTTCCACCTCAGCCTTCCAAGTAGCTGGAACTACAAGCACGTGCCACCACACCCAGCTAATTTTTTGATTTATTGTAGAGATGAGGTCTCATCAAGTTGCCCAGGCTATTCTCGAACCCATGGGTTCAAGCAATCCTCTCACCTCGGCCTCCCAAAGTGCTGGGATTATAGGCGTGAGCCACTGAGCCTGTTCCCTGCATTTAATCTATTTCTTTCCCATGTTGTTATTCCTAGTAAGCAATTTTTTCCTAGTTCTCTACATTTATTTTGTCTTAGTTTTTCCGTGCTTATCCTTGCTATCTGACCATTCTCTTTAAACAGAGCCTCTTTATTGATTACTTATTATATTTGCCCTCTCCCCTATTTCCTACCTATCCTTAGCCCCCCTCCACCCCAAACACACACACATATACATACTAGACTAGAAGCTCCATGTCTTGTGCACTGCAGTAATCCAGCACAGAACAGTGTCTGGCACATAGTAGGAGCTCAGTGGTGGTGGGGCTCAAAATGATACCCCAAAGAATGACGATTTGGCATACTGGGTACCTTGTTTTGTTTTTTGAGTTGGGGTCTTGCTGTTTCGCCCAGGTGGAGTGCAGTGGCACAATCTCACCTCACCCAGCTGCAACCTCCAGGACTCAAGTCATCCTCCTGCCTCAGCCTCCCGAATAGCTGGGACTACAGGTGCGCACCACAGTTAATTTTTTGTTTTGTTTTTTTTGTAGAGACAAAGTCTCACTATGTTGCCCAGGTTGATCACAAACACAAGGGTGTAAGCAATCCACCAGCTTTGCCTCCCAAAGTGCTAGGATTACAGGCATCAGCCACTGCCCAGCCCACGCTGAGTACTTTGAACAGAAGGAGACTGGAAGGACTCAGAAGCAGTCTCTCTCATTGACCTTCTCCTGCCCTCTGGTTCCCTAAAGGGAGTCACAGAACAAGAATTCCTTTTCCCCAAGGTGGGTCATAAACACTAGAACACCTCTCCTCCAAAGCAAGCCATAAAACCCAGAAAGGTCACTCTATTACTTCTCCCTCTCCCTTGAAGATCTTCATTCCAGAGGGATCCTGTCCTATACTTGGAAGGAGGAAATGCTACACAGTACAGACCTTGCTTCGTTTCCCCCCTTAGTCTATTACCATTAGATTACACCCATTAGTCTAATCTCATTTCTACTCAGCTGTCCATTCTCCATCAAAGCTAAGTTTAAAAATGAACGGTTTAGCTGGTCTCAGTGGCTCAGCCTGTAATCCCGCACCTTTGGGAGGCTGAGGTGAGTGAATTGCCTGAGCCCGCAGGTTCCAGCCCCGCCTGGGCAACTTGGTGAGCCCTCATCTCTACAATAAATCAAAAATTAGCTGGGCGTGGTAGCGTGCGCTTGTAGTTCCAGCTACTTGGAAGTCTGAGGTGGAAGGATCGCCGGAGCCCAGCAGGTCGAGGCTGCAGTGGCCGGGAACGGCCACTGCACTCCAGTCTGGGTGACAGAGTGAGACTCCAACTCAAAAAAAATAAAAAATAAAAATAAAAATGAACAGTTTTTCCTGGCTCTTTGAATATCCATTTCTGAAGTCTTCTACGTCACATAAAACTGATCAACAAATGTGTTGGCTGGGCCCAGTGGCTCATGTCTGTAGTTCCAACACACTGGAAGACTGAGGTAAGAGGAGTGCTTGAGACCAGCCTAAGCAACAAAGCAAAACCACATCAAAAAATTTAGCCAGGCATGGTGTTCTACATCTGTAGTCCCAGCTACTCTGAAGGCTGAAATAGAAGCCTTGCCTAAGCTCAGGAGATCAAGGTCGCAATAAGCCGTGATCATGCCACTGCATTCCAAACTGAGCAGCAGAGTAAAACTCTAACTCAAAAATAAACAAACAAAGGGCCAGGCACAGTGGCTCAAGCCTGTAATCCCAGCACTTTGGGAGGCCGAGGCGAGAGAATTGCCTGAGGTCAGGGGTTCAAGACCAACCTGGGCAACTTGATGAGACCTCGTCTCTACTATAAAAATAAAAAATAAATTTGCCAGGTGTGGTGGTATGTGCCTGTAGTTCCAGCTACTTGGAAGACTGAGACAGAAGGATCGCCTGAGCCCAGCAGGTCAAGGTTGCAGTGGCCATCAAGATGCCACTGCCCTCCAGCCTGGGTGACAGAGCAAGACTCTAATTAAAAAATAAATACATAAATGAACAAATAATCAAATGTTTGTTATGCGCTTCTCTTATTAACCTGTCTTTTGGTTTGTTTGTTTTTTTGAGTTGGAGTCTCACTCTGTCGCCCAGACTGGAGTGCAGTGGCCGCTCCCGGCCACCGCAGCCTCGACCTGCTGGGCTCTGGCCATCCTTCCGCCTCAGCCTTCCGAGTAGCCGGAATTACAGGCATGCGCTACCACGCCCGGCTGATTTTTTGATTTATTGTAGAGATGAGGTCTCGCTGCCCAGGCAGGTCTCGAACCCGCGGGCTCAGGCAATCCACTCACCTCATCCTCCCAAAGGCGCAGGATTACAGGTTGAGCCACTGAGCCCAGCTCACTTGTCTTTTGTTATAGGAGTGTTGGCCATGACCCTTATGATGGGTAGAGAAAAATATCATGCAGGGTGTGGTGGCTCACACCTATAATGCCAGCACTCTGGGAGGCCTAGGTGAGAGGATTGCCTGAGCTCACGGGTTCGAGACCAGCTTGGGCAACTGGCGAGACTGTGCTTCCAGCCACTTGGAAGACTGAGGCAGAATGATCACCTGAGTCCAGCAGGTCAAGGTTTCGATAGCTGTGAACATGCCACTGCACTCTAGCCTGGTGACAGAGTGACTCAGGAAAAAATAAAAATAAAATAAAACTCCTAGAGAAAGGAAAAAAATCTTTAAAAGGACCTCTAGATGCTAAAGCAAGCTGTCCCTAAATTGCAAGTCTAATCCATATTATTTTAAGCTATTCCTATATTGCTAAGAGTTTTTCAAGTCTATTATCATTTCATCATTACAGCACAATGTTTAATAATATTAATCTACAATAAACTAACTTGTTTGTTCATCCACTTGGCCAGGCCACTGAGGACACAAAGGTAATTAAGACGCTACCCCTCCAGCAAGAAGCTCACAGTCTAAAGGAGGAAGCAGACATTGACATATTAAATGAATAAAATAATTTAAATAAATTAATTAAAGAATATATCTATCTATACACACACACACACACACACACACACATATGCAGTAGAGAAAGAGGTCAACTTTCCTGAAGAGCGTTCGAGAAAGTTTCTTGGAAGGGCTGTGAGTTGGGCTTTTTTTCTTTCCATTTTATTTCATTTAATCATTCACATGGTTCAAAATTGTAAAAAATAAAAAGATAATACAAACAATAGCAATACCAAATGCCAGTGAGAATGTGGAGAAACAGAAACTCTCATTCACTGCTGGTCAGAATGAAATGGTAATCACTCTGGAGGTCACTTAGCAGTTTCTTACAAAGCTATGCAGACTCATTGTGGTATTTACCAAAAACAGCTGAAAACTTATGTCCGCATAAAACCTGCATGTGGATATTTATTCCAGTTTTATTTACAATTTCCAAAACTTGAGAGCAACCAAGTTGCCCTTCAGAAGGTTACTGCCAGCGTTGGAGGGCTGAGAAGGAAGAGAGGAATAAATAAGCAGAGACCAGAGGATACAAGGGGGGGACCCTCAAAAAACCTAGAATTCTCTTTTGGAGAGTAGACGCCTTCTGGTACACTCGGAATTTGTTCCTCCAGATCAGCCATTGAAAGTTTTTACCTAGAAGTTTTGAGAAGGTTGCCTCACAATTTGTGGAAGAAATGTCCAGACTTGTGGCAAACAGGTGACTAGTTCTTTCACCATGACAACACACCTGCACACACCACACCGAGTGTTCAGCAGTTTTTAACCAACCACGACATGAACCCCGTGCCCCATCCTCCCTGTTCACCTGATCTCTCCCTGAGAGTGATTTTTTTGTTTTTTGTTTCCCCAAATGAAAAAAGTCCTCAGAGGGAAATGTTTTGCTGGTGTGGAAGAAATGAAACAAGCAAACAAAAAAAACCAAGCAGAAGCACTCCAAGGCATCAAAATTGACAACTTCAAAAATTGTTTTAAGCTGTGGAAAAAGTGTCTTAATAGGTGTGTTGCATCAGACAGAGAGTACTGTGAAGAGATGACCGAAGTTTAAATATGTAAGAATAAATACACAAACTTTCATAAATAAATTCCAGGTTGTTTTTTTTTTAAGTTCCCCTGTATTTAGGACAGTGAAACTGATCTCCATGATATTATAAGGATGGATATATGTCATTACACATAAACCCATAGACTGTCCAAAACCAAGAGTGAACGAACCCTGATGTAATCTATGGACTTCGAGTGATAAAGATGTATCAGGCAACCCCCTTGGATCCCCTTCCACTGTGGGAGCTTGGAGATTTTCTGTCCTCTTAATAAATCTTGCTTTCTCACTTTAAAAAAAAAAAAAGATGTATCAATATAGGTCGATCATTTGTTTTTTTAAAAAAATGAAAGAACAAGAACCATTCTGGTTCAGGACTTTTCTTTTGAATCTGGATTCAGTGCAGTGGCACAATCATGGCTCACCACAGCCTCAACCTTCTGGGCCCAGGCAAGCCTCCTGCTGCAGCCTCCCAAGTAGCTGGGACTACAAGCACACACCACCGTGTCACACCAGACTATTTTTGGGCTTACGGAGGTTAAAGATAAGGTCTTACTATGTTTCCCAGGCTGTTCTTGAACCCCTGCACTCAAACAATCCTTCCGCCTCAGCCTCCCAAAGTGCTGGGATTACAGGCATGAACCACCTCACCTGTTCTGGTTCAGGATTTGGATAGTGGGGGATACTGTCACATGTAAATTTAGGGGTTATGTGGGAACTCTCGGTACTTTTCATTCAATTTTGCTGTGAACCTAAAACTTTTCTAAAGAATAAAGTTTTGGCTGGGCTCAGGGGCTCAGCCTGTAATCCCAGCACTTTGGAAGGCCGAGACAAGTGGATTGCCTGAGGCCACGGGTTCGAGACCCACCAGGGCAGCTTGAGGAGACCTCATCTCTACAATAAATCAAAAAATTAGCTGGGTGTGGTGGCTTGTGCTCGTAGTTGCAGGCTGAGGTGGAAGGATCGTCGGAGCCCAGCAGGTAGAGGCTACGGTGACCGGAAGCATGCCACTGCACTTCAGTCTGGGGGGGCAGAGTGAGACTCCAACTCAAAAAAAAAAAAAAGAATAAAGTTTTTTTTACAAAGATAATACAGTGAAAAATATTGCTCTTATCTGTGATCCCTTGATGCTCAAGTCTCCTTTCTATAGGCACCAATGTTCCTAGTGTCCTGCATATAGTTCCAGAAATTTTGAGGTATATGCAAACAGCATACCAATATCTATGGCTATAAATATGATTTCCTCCTTTTTTCCACAAATGGTAACATACCACACTCTGTGTGTTGCACCTTGCCTTTTTCACTTAATGATAAATCTTGGAGATTTTTGCATACTGATACAAAAAAACATTTTTGTTCTTTTTAATAGCTGTATGGCATTGTATGAATAAAAAATAATTTATTTAACCAGTCTCCTATTGATGAACACGATAGATGTTCCTAATCTTTTGCTATTACAAATAACTCTACAATGGATAATGTTACACCTATATCATTTTTGCAAATAGGCATATATATTGTAAGGATAAAATCCTAGAAATGGAATTGTTGGGTCAAAGAATATGTTCATTTGTAAGTTTAATATCGATTTCCAAGTTTTCTGTTATATGGAATTGTACCACATCACACTCTCTATGACAAAGTATCATTGGAACAGACTCAACGAGTGTGTACTCCAACTTTTAGATCTTTTCCAACTTTGTGGTAAAAAAAAAAGCATCATGTTATAGTCTTTGTGGATATGCTTGATATATTACATTAGCCTTTTATCTGTTTTTTTGTTGCAAAATTTTTATCACTGTATTTATCCTTGGCCTTATATTAAGTGATTTTTGTCATGCAGATTTTTAAAAATATAACTAAATTTTTCACTTCTCCCTTTTATGACTTCAGAAATTTTTGTCACAGTTAGAAAGCTCTTATCACCCAAGGTGATTTCAAAAAGTAAAAAAATCTGCCGGGCTTGGTGGCTCAGCCTGTAATCCCGCGCCTTTGGGAGGCTGAGGTGAGTGGATTGCCTGAGCCCGCGGGTTCGAGACCCGCCTGGGCAGCGAGACCTCATCTCTACAATAAATCAAAAAATCAGCCAGGCAGGGTAGCGTGCGCTTGTAGTTCCAGCTACTTGGAAGGCTGAGCAGAAGGATCGCCGGAGCCCAGCAGGTCGAGGCTGCGGTGGCCGTGAGCGGCCACTGCACTCCGGTCTGGGCGACAGAGTGAGACTCCGACTCAAAAAAAATAAAAAATCTGAGCCAGGCACAGTAACCCCAGCACTTTGGGAGGTGGAGGAAGAAGAAGAATTGCCCGAGCCCAGGGGTTTGAGACCAGCCTGGGCAACTTGGCAAGACCTCATCTCTACAATAACTCAAAAACATTAGCTGGGCATGTGGCACACACCTTTCAGCTACTTGGAAGGCTGAGGTGGAAGGATTTCCTAAGACCAGCAGGTCAAGGCTGTGGTGGCTGTGAGCATGCCACTGCATTTCGACGGGGGTGGGAGTGAAATTCCAACTAAAAAAACAAAAAACAAAAAACTCCAAATGTTTTCATAATCGTATCTTTTACTTTTAAATTTTTAATTAATTTTAAATTTCTCCTGATGTAAGGTTAAAAAGTATGACTCTACTTTTATTATTTTTTTTGAGGTGACTGCCTGGTTAATCCAACACTATTATTTGAATATTATATCTTATTTCCCTACTCCATCCCCACTGATGCAGGATGCCACTTTTGTCATGTACTAAATTCTTGTATGTATTCGAATACGTTTCTATACTATTTTTACTGATTTTTCTGACACTTCATGTACAGTAACACACTGTTTTAATTATGGCAGCCTTACAATATATATTCTAACATCTGGTAGGTGATTGGTCCTCAATACTTTTCTGAATTTTTCTAGCTATCCTTGCTTGTTTACTTTTCTACATGAATTTTAGAACCATCTGGCCAAATTAAACAACAAAAATATTCTATTGGTATTTTTATTGAGATAAAATTAATCTATAGATTAATTTAGGAAGAACTGATGACTTTAATGATATTGAATTTTGCTTCCAAGGCTATAGTATGCCTGTCCAGTTGTTCAAGTCTTTTTTTTTTTTTTTGAGTTGGAGTCTCACTCTGTCGCCCAGACTGGAGGGCAGTGGCCGCTCCCGGCCACCGCAGCCTCGACCTGCTGGGCTCCGGCGATCCTTCCGCCTCAGCCTTCCGAGTAGCCGGAATTACAGGCATGCGCTACCACGCCCGGCTGATTTTTTTATTTATTGTAGAGATGAGGTCTCACTGCCCAGGCGGGTCTCGAACCCGCGGGCTCAGGCAATCCACTCACCTCAGCCTCCCAAAGGCGCGGGATTACAGGCTGAGCCACCGAGCCCGGCTCAAGTCTTTTTTTAATGTTTATTAGCTGTGAATTTTTTTTTTTCTTTTCTTCTTGTGTCGGTGTCTTACTTTGTCACCCAGGTTGGAGTGCAGTGGCACACTCCTGGCTCACCACAGCCTCAACATCCTGGACTCATGCTAGCCTTCCACCTCAGCCTCCCAAGTAGCAGAGACTACAGGTGCACACCACCACCCCCTGCTAATTTAAAATTTTTTTTTTTTGTAGAGACAAGATCTTGTTATATTGCATAGGCTAGTCTCGAACTCCTGGACTCAAGCAATCATCCCACCTCAGCCTCCCAAAGTGCTGGGGTTATAGGCATGAGCTACCATGGCTGGTCTATTGACTGTGCTTTTATGTTTATTTTATTTGTTTTTTATTTTTTTAGTGGGAGTCTCACTCTGTCGTTCAGGCTGGAGTGCAGTGGCACCCTCACAGCCACCGCAGCCTCAATCTACTGGGCTCAGGTGATTCTTCTACCTCAGCCTTCCAAGTAGCTGGAACTACAAGCATGCGCCACCATGTCTGGCTAATTTTTTGATATATTATAGAGATGAGGTCTCACCAAGTTGCCCAGGCTGGTCTCAAACCCATAGACTCAGGCAATTCTCTCACCTCAGCCTCCCCAAATGCTGGGATTATGGGCGTGAGCCACCATGCCCGGCCTTTATGTTTATTTTATACAACTCTTACATCTACATGGCTGTGCCTGTTTATTGTTGAGTTTACTCCTAATATGTTATCTTTTCTTTTCTAAATTGAGTATTTTCTTCCATAATGCCTTGTTTAAGAGATAGGTTCCCCCTATTTTGCCCAGCCTGGAGTGTAGCAGCTATTCACAAGCTTGATCACACTACAGCCTCAAACTCCTGGGCTCAAGCGATCCTCCCTCCTCAGCCTCCCAAGTAGCTGGGACTACAGGCACGTGCCACCATGCCCAGATTATTCACTCACTAATGGAGTGGAGTTTGAGATATTTCCCACGAACACTAAGGGAGGCTGAAGGAGATAACAATAGTAAATTGTTCTAAATAACATCAAGGCAAAGACTAAGAGAAATACCAACTATTTTCTGTTGCTGTTCAGCAGATTATACCACACAGAGATGGGAAGGGAAAGTCACAGAGTCCTCAGCCTACACATTCAACTCCCTGGTGCAAGTGGGCATTGTTCTGTATCCCGTGGCAGGATTAGAAATACTGCCAGGAAACAAGTACACAGAGTTGTTATGGAAACCAGAAAGTTTCTGCTCAGAGTTCTTTACAGAGAACTTTCAGGATTATCACATTCAGTGAAATCAACTCTTGTTTTGCCTCACCCTATGCTAGTGCATTCCAATCAAAGATCTATTTTTAAGAGTGTTTCAATCAACTGTACTTGAGTAAATCTGAATTCAAGAGTCCACGAATAGTAGCTACATCACAAAAGTGCAATTTACATGCAGCATTTTTGTGTTACATGTTGAAAGCTTGTTCACACTTGCCTCGGCCATTGTCAAGTTTGCTGGTTTCCGTAATATAGGAACAGGGTGTCTGCTGACCACAGCCTTCAGTGGAGAAACATTGCCTCCAATGCAGCTGCTGTCTGTGTTGTCTAACACTGTGAAACTGTGGGACTAGGCTCTTCGCATTCTTTCAACTTACCTTCAAGGCCAGACAGTGACTGCCTCTGGTCATCATTTTTGTCTATAATTGTGAATTGGAATTTTGCCAGCTATCCAGCAGGACTTTTGAAAATAGGTTTCCTTTTTTTTTTCTTTTGAGAAGGTAATAGAGCAATGAAGATTTTCATAGCCTTTGAAGGATCGTTTGAATCGTTTGATGTTTCAGCAGATGAAACCGTGGAGGCTGTCAAGCTGATGGTAAAGGTATGTACTTTGTTCACGAGCCACCAAAATGTAGATCGATTTTAACTATGCAGTGCATTTAAAATGTACAGACAGCAGAGAGACTATTGGGTATATCCTCAGCAAACAGGGAACTAAAACTAGATGAAAATATCCCACTCCAGCCTAATGACAGAGTGAGACTCTGACTCAAAAAAAAAAAAAAAAGAAAATATCCTTACTTGCTTCACGATAGATTGATAAGATGGTAACTCTGGAGGCGCTGAACAAGAAAGCAAACTGAGCTAGTACATTCTTAAGAACAAAGAAGTTTCCCTTCCCCTTTGGGAATCTGTGGATTGTGCATGGGCCAGATAAAATTACTGCAATTCTTCTTTTTCTTTTTTTCTTTTGAGTTGGGGGTCTTACTCTGTTGCCCAGGCTGGAGAGCAGAGGCATGTTCATGGTGGCTGCAGCTGCAACTACTGGGCTCAGGCAATCCTTCCATCTCAAACTTCGAAGTAGCTGAAACTACAGGAGCACGCCACCACACCTAATTTCTTAATTTATTGTAGAGACAAGGTGTCGCCTCGTTGCTTAGGCTGGTCTCAAAGTCCCGGGCTCAGGCAATCCTCTTGCCTCGGCTTCCCAAAGTGCTAGAATTATAGGCATGAGCCATCGCAACCAGCCGGCAATTCTTTGTAGAAGGACAAATATAAGACACTAACTTCAGGCTACATAAATGGAGCATGCCAGTCATCAGATAGATGTTATGGTAAGCAAGCAACTATAAAGAACCAAGGATTCTGCGACAGCAAGGACGTTAGGGAACTGTGAGCTATGGCTTCATTTTGCATCCAGAGGAAACTAAAGCTCAGAGAGGTTGTGCATCTTACCTAGGATCACAGAACCAGAATAAGAAACAAATTGTGTGCAGTATCTTTCTTATAAATTACTTAATTTTTTTTTTTTTAGTCAGAGTCTCACTTTGTCACCCAGGCTGGAGTGCAGTGGCACGCTCACAGTCACAGCCTTGAGCTGCTGGGTTCAGGTGATCCTTCTGCCTCAGCCTTCCAAGTAGCTGGAACTACAGGCACCACCACGCTCGACTAATTTTTTGAGTTATTGTAGAGATGAGGTCTCGCCAAGTTGTGCAGACTGGTCTTGAACCCGTGGGCTCAGGCAATCCTCTCACCTCAATCTCCCGAAGCGATAGGATTATAGGTGTGAGCCACCGCACCCAGCCTCTTATAATAAATTTCTTGTAAATATTCACTCTAAACATTCAGCAAAATATTTAGTTCCTGACCATCAAATATTTAGCTTGGAGATGGTCATTTTCATCTGTTAAGGAGCATTTACTGAACCATAGTTACATGAAATTCATAGTTAAATGACAGTGATCACTGAAATCTAGTCTTTTAACACAGGGGATTTTAACCTTTAGTGTCATGAAGCCCTTTGGAAGTCTGTGAAGTCTATGAACTCCTTCTAGGAATGTCTTTACTTGTATGCATTTACAAGGGGGGGACCCCAAAAAACCTGGAATTTATTTATCAAAAATTGTTAACTGCCAGAGGAAGAAGGAGGGGTGTACTTCATCAATAAGGGCACCTGATCTCAAACCAGGCAAAGTGGGGACCAAAGTGAGGCCCAAAATTTACCTGTACAATGACCTTTGTATATCTAATCCTGGATTGTACCCCACGTCCTTAAATTTAAAAATGAAAATTGTGTATTTATTCTTACATATGTAAACTTCAGTCATCTTCAAAGTACTCTTCATTTGAGGCATTACATGTATTTTGAAATATTTGCAACAACTGTAGTGTGACATGAAAATATCTGTGATTTCTATTGACGACAAAGTCACAGGTACAGCTGACTACTGCTACTTTAGTTTGCTACCTACATTCATAATTGAAAGAAATCTCGGCCGGGCCCAGTGGCTCACGCTTATAATCCCAGCACCTTGGGAGGCTGAGGTAAGAGTACTGACTGAGTCCAGGGGTTCAAGACCAGCCTGGGCAACTTGGAGAGACCTCATCTCTACAATAACTCAAAAATTAGCCGGGCGTGGTAGTGTGTGCCTGTAGTTCCAGCTACTTGGAAGGATCGCCTGCACACAACAGGTCAAGGCTGCGGTGGCTGTGAGTGTGCCACTACACTCCAGCCTGGGCAACAGAGTGAGACTCCAGCTCAGAAAGGGAAGAGAGAAAGGAAGGAAGGAAGGAGGAGGAGGGGGAGGGAGGGAAGGAAGGAAGGAGGGAGGGAGGAGGGAAGGAAAGAAGGAAAGAAAGAAAGAAATCTCAATTTCACTTAGAATTAATAAAATGATGTCATTTTTTCCCATCTAAATTCTATCCATAAACTTTTTTGGGAGGGCTCTAAGTTAAGAACCCCTGCTTAATACTTCTTCAGGCAGAGAGGGGTGATTCACACCTGCAACCCCAGCACTTTGGAAGGCTGAGGCAGGAGGATTGCCTGAGCCCAGGAGTTCAACATCAGCATGGGCAACATAGTGTTAGCCTGAGCCCAGCAGGTCAAGGCTGTGGTGGCCATGAGCATGCCACGACAGGGTGAGAGCTCCAACTCAAAAAAAAAAAAAAATCTACCTTTGTTAATTCAGTATTGTATTTTCATCCCCCACAACTCCAGCTATACCATACCCAGTCTGCCATGCATGGCACTTGTCTCCACAAAAAAGTCAAAAAATTAGCTAGGCATGGTGGTGTGCACCTGTAGTTCCAGCTACTCAAAAGGTTGAAGCGGAAAGATCCCCTGAGCCCACGAGGTTGAGGCTGTGGTGAGCCATGATCATGCCATTGCACTCCAGTCTGTGTGACAGAGTGAGACTGACTCAAAACAAAAACCAAACTTCTTCCCCTTGTTCCAAACAATTATAATGCTCAGTGGAAACATGTAAAAGAGATTACATTTCTGGTTTAGTGATGTAGAAGTGTACTGTTTTCATGATATGCTATTGATTTTTAAGGATTATTTCCACATTCCTCTCTCTGAAGACAAACAAGGCAGGAGGTATCTGGAGCTGATGTTTGCTGGCGCCGCTCTCAAGGACAGCTGGCGTCTTGCTGATGTTGGAGTATCTTTCAGTTCAACTCTCAGATGCTTTGTTAAGGTATGATGATCAGACGACATTTGTCTAAGATGTCTATCTCATTTGAATACAGTTGTGGATAAGTCAACCTTTAACTTAGAAGGAGGTTTTCTCTTCTTGCCTTCTCTCTTCCATTTGTCTAGCTGGTCTTTTGTATGTTTTGTGCTGTAAGAGGAAGTAAGACGTGAAGACAAGATAGAGATCCCCCTTGTTTATTCCTTCTTCCCCTTCCCTCCCCCGTTTCTTTCCTGCCTGCCCAATCCTGTTCCAGTCATCACAGAACTCACCACAGACCTATATGAGAACAAGGCCAAGGGGCGGATCTGGAATTCAGTGTGGGAAGAAGAGGATTAGATCACTTCAGTGGGGCCACCATGATTCGTAGCGATGGAATGAGGAAGTAGAAGACATTCTCAGTAACAGTAACAACAAAGGGGAAGTTTCTACATCCAAATCCAGCTGGAGTCGCCATTCAAGTTAGGTGTGCATACAGTGAAGATAGCTGTTTTCATTTCTAGGGTGTCCGGTTTTTTTTTTTTTGAGTTGGAGTCTCACTCAGTCGCCCAGACTGGAGTGCAGTGGCCGCTCCCAGCCACCACAGCCTCGACCTGCTGGGCTCCGGAGATCCTTTCGCCTCAGCCTTCCAAGTAGCTGGAACTACAGGCGCGCGCTACCACGCCTGGCTACTTTTTTGATTTATTGTAGAGATGAGGTCTCGCCAAGTTGCCCAGGCGGTTCTCGAACCAGCGGACTCAGACAATCCACTCACCTCAGCCTCCCAAAGCACGGGATTACAGGCTGAGCCACCGAGTCCGGCCTCTAGGGTGCCCTTAACCAATGATGCATAACTTGGGATCCATGGTTGGGCTTGAAGAACTTTAAAGAACCCTAAATTTGTAAAATAGACAAAATTGTGTGCCTGGAGATTTCTGGGTTGAAGATCCTTAACTTTCAAACGTTTTTTGTTTTTTATTTTTAATGTAATCAGTATACAACTTTTTTTTTAATTTTAATTTTTTTTTTTTTTACTTGTAACCTCACTCTATCACCTGGGCTGGAGTGCAGTGACATGCTGCTCATGGTCACCACAGCCTTGACTTGCTAGATTCAGGGGATCCTTCCACCTCATCCTTCCAAGTAGCTGAAACTACAGGCACGTGCCACCACACCTGGTTAATTTTTTGATTTATTGTAGAGGTGAGGTCTCCCCAAGTTGCCCAGGCTGGTCTCGAACCCATGGGCTCAGGCAGTCCTTTCACCTCAGCCTCCCAAAGTGCTGGGATTATAGACGTGAGCCACCGCACTCGGCCTTAATTTTTATTTTAAAGATGTGGGATACAGCTCAGGGTTAGATTTAATCATTTTTAAAAAGAATGGGTGGCACAAAGAATTTAAGAGCTGCTGTTGTAGGGTAGAAGTATTTTTCTCTACTAGTTCTTTACCCTACGTGAAACTTAGGTAACTTAGTAAATTATATATTCTCCACTAAGTGAGGCACTAAATTTCCCCTATTTAATATTTAAAAATTTGTTATGGTAGTCAAGGTTGTCTCTGACAACTAAAGAATGACAAGGTTGATAAATTTGGAAGGAAGAGATTTATTTCTCATAAAGTATTTTTCAGCCTGTAGGGTAACCATTCAGAAGCAAGGGATAGATGCTTGGAAGGAGGGGCAAAGGAAACAGGGAATATATGCTGAGCAGGATGGTTGAATATACATATTTAATAAGCTATAGAAGGAGTCATGAATATTTATGAAAGAAGAAACATACACATGTGCGATTGGGCTTCATGTCCCTTCATGGATCCCAGGTTTTTTTGTTTGTTGTTTGTTTGTTTGTTTGTTTGTTTGTTTTTCCAGCCAATTTTCAAACTTCTCTCCATAAGACACTATGGATCCCAAGTTTTTTAAAAATGGCGGCGTTAGCTTGATCCAAGGGTGGAGATTTCAGCCTTCTGATGTCAAGAGTTAAAGCAGAAAACATGCAAGCCCTCCTTGTGCATCTTTCGTAGACTGGCCAGAACCACTCCATGGACAGTGGTCTCTTACCTGAAAGAAATGCTACTTCATTGTTTTGTTGAAACTACAAAAGGGAGGAGCAACAGTCAGGTGGTTGGTTGAAATCAGTGGTGGAGTCTTTTGAAAGGGCTGGTTTCTGTTTAGCCTTTAGGGAAGAAAGCCTGATGGCAGTTAGTGAGAAAGGGAATGAAACGGGTTGTGTAACTCAGTTTTGTTTGTTTGGTTTTTTTTTAGTTAGATTCTCACTCTGTCGCCCAGGCTGGAGCGCAGTGGCCTGCAGCCTCAACCTGCTGAGCTCAGGCGATCCTTCTGCCTCAGCTGTCCAAGTAGCTGGAACTACTGGCACACACCACCACGCCCCACTAATTTTTTGATTTATTGTAGAGACAAGGTCTCGCCAAGCTGCCCAGGCTGGTCTTGAACCCCTGAACTCAAGCAATCCTCTTGCCTTTGCCTCCCAAAGTACTGAGATCACAGGCGTGAGCCTTCCTGCCTGGCTGTAACTCACTTTTAAGTTTCCTTTGGGGCCCATTGGCCAAGACGGGTCCAGTACGTTCAGTTGCCTAGGGAACTTAAGATTTCGTGTTTCTCATCTCTTTCTTTTAATATGTTTTGGTGATTGACTAAATACATTTTTTATGTGTGTTTTGGTTTGTTTGTTTTTGAGTTTGAGTCTCTGTCACCAGGGTGCAGTGATACGACCGCAGCTCACTGTAGCCTCAGTCTCCTGGGCTCAGGTGATCCCCCTGCCTCATCCTCCCTGTATGAGGGTGGTGTGTGCCACCATGGTGTGTGCCACCATGCCGGGCTAGTTTTTGTGGAGGCAAAGTCTTGCTATGTGGCCCAGGCTAGTCTCAAACTCGTGGTCTTATGAGATCCTTCTACCTCATCTCTACAAAAAATTTAAAAACTTGCCAGTTGTGGTGACACATGCCTTCAGTCCTAACTTACTCAGGATGCTGAGGTGGGAGGATCGCTTGAGTCCAAGAGATTGAGGCTGCAGTGAGCTGTGATCCTGCCTTTGCGTTCCAGTCTGGGTGAGAGAGTAAGACCCCCATCTCAAAATAAATAATAAAAACAAATAAAAAGATACAAGTAGATACAAAGTACTGGGATTATAGGCTTGAGCCACTGTACTCAGCCGAATGAATGTTTAAAAGCAATACTCGGTTGGTCGTGGTGGCTCAAACCTGTAATTCCAGCACCATGGGAGGCCGAGGTGAGAGGATTGCCTGATCTCAGGGGTTCAAGACCAGCCTGAGCAACTTGGTGAGACCATGTCTTTACAATAAGTCAAAAGATTAGCCAGGTGTGGTCGCATGTGCCAGTAGTTCCAGCTACTTGGAATGAAGTGGAAGGATCACCTGAGCCCAGCAAGTCGAGGCTGCAGTGGCCATGAGTGTGCCATTGCACTCCAGCCTGGGTGTCAGAGCAAGACTCCAACATACATACATACATAAATAATCAAATAAATGCAATACTAATAAAGTCACAGACTAATAGGCATTATATGATCCCATGTTATATAAATGAAAAGACCTTATTTGTATATCTTTTAACGTTTTATGGTCATTTACTTATCATATATATATTTTTTTGAGTTGGAGTCTCACTCTGTCACCCAGACTGGAGTGTAGTGGCCGCTCCCGGCCACCGCAGCCTCGACCTACTGGAGCTCCGGTGATCCTTCAGCCTCAGCCTTCCAAGTAGCTGGAACTACAGGTGCGCACTACCACGCCCGGCTAATTTTTTTATTTATTGTAGAGATGAGGTCTCGCCAAGTTGCCCAGGCGAGTCTCGAACCCGTGGGCTCAGGCAATCCAAGGAGCGAGATTACAGGCTAAGCCACCGAGCCCGGCTTACTTATCATATTTTTATATCCTTGAAGAATGTTTGATTATCAAACAAGAATATAAAAACAACTCTGGTTTCTTCCAACTTTCTCCCTCTCAGAAATGACAGTATAATGCAACACTTTATTTTTTTTTTCCCCCCTGAGGCTCCGTGAACATGCTTAATAATAGAACACTTTTCAAAGCAGATCAAATTCCAGTCATTTCTGAATGTTTTCTCCTTATATCTTTAAATATATTCGCATTTTATGTTTTTGGTACTGTACAAGGTCAACTCTAAAATTACCTGGAATTTTCTTATACCAGTCATATGGTTCAAGATTTTTTATTGTTTGCTTGTTTAGAGATAGTGGTATAAGTTCAGCACTAACATTTGAGTTGGCTAGAAGAATCTGATAACTGCTCAGGGATGTAGATGAAAAATATTAAGAGTATGAATAGTGCCTGTAATCCCAGCACTTTGAGAGACCGAGATGGGAGGATTGCTTCAGGGGTTCAAGACCAGCCTGGGCAACATAGTTAGAACTTGTCTCTACAAAAAGTAGCTGTGCATGGTGGTGCACACCTGTAGTACCAGCTACTCAGCAGGCTCAAGTAAGACTGCCTGAGCCTGAAAGGTTGAAGCTGTGGTGAGCCGTGATTATGCTACTGTACTCCAGTCTGGGCAACACAGTGAGACTCTGACTCAGAGGAAATAGTACGAATAGAATGCTTTTATTTAAATAAAGACAGACTTTATTTTTATTATTTAAACCTTTTACATTTTACTTATCTTTGAATAGGTAGTATGCGCATATGACTTTCAACTCAAAAGGTACAAAAAGATATACAGTAGAAAGTCTCCTTCCTCTAGCCCCCCAGTTTCCCTCCTCTGTTCATAGTTCATAGATGCAACCTATGTTCATAGCTTTACTTTCAAAAACATTTCATAAATTGTGCCAGTAAAGCATCATATATTGATGCAAGCTTTGTACTGAACTCTAATCTCTTCCTGGAGTTCTAAATTGTTAATGACATCAATAGAATGTAAAAGAGTGTCTTCTAGAAAGAGTGTCTTCAAGAGAGCAAGGTAAGAATAGAATTATGAGTCACTGGGCTGGCCAATGCACAGGGTTTAATTAACAACTCTCAAGGTCCATGAAGTCTTACTAAGCTTACTTTTCACTCTATTCAGTAGAGTCACATTTAGAGAATTTCTCCCTCTAATTTTAGGAAGGAAAACAGCATCTTTAAGCTGAAGGAAAAGAATAACCTAAATATTGTTTTCCATCTTCAGCTCCTTGTCTAGGTTAGAGGATAAAACAGGCCTATTCTGAAAGTCCACATATGCTGCATGTGTATGATCACAATCCAGAATGGGTTTACAATGACAACATACTTGATGAGACTAACCCATGCTTTAAAGAATGCAATCATGCCAGTTCTATAATATTCAGTCTATCTCAGGTCACCAAAGGCTGCTTTCTAAGTCATGTTATTGCTTTGTTGAATAATTAAATGTATACAAATTGAAGAAGTACTTTTCCCATTTAACTATGTCACTTTGTGCAAGTTAATTCTACCTCTTGAGAATCTAGGGATGTTACAGGCTCTTAATTTTGGTACAATTTAGAAATACTGATGTGAACCAAAAGCTTTTGCAAAGTTCATAAACTTTTCATAAGCAGTTTTTCTTTTTAAAAGGTATAGGTAAGCTGGATCTGATGGTGCACACCTATAATCTCTTAATATATAGTGCACTTTGGGAGTCTGAAGCAGGAGGATTGCTTGAGAACAGGAGTTCAAGACCAGTCTCGGCAACATAACGAGACCACATATCTACAAAAAATTTAAAAACTAGCCTGCAGTCCTTGCTGCTCTGGAGGCTGAAGTGGAAGGATCGCTTGAGTTCAGGAGATTGAGGCTGTGGTGAGCTGTGATCATGCCACTGCATTCCAGCCTGGGTGACAGAGTGAGACCCCAACTCAAAATACATAATAAAAATAATAATAACAATTAAAAAGGTGCAAGTAGATATTATGTGTCATGAAATAAATCCATTATATTTAGCTTCTTTGTTATACTTATAATTTTATGTGCTTATGAGGTTTTGCTTGTGTAAAGAGGGAAAGACAGCAGACAAATACAGAGATGATCTAACACTTAAATATATTTTTTAATTATTTGTAAATTCCCTGCATACAACTTTTCCTTTAATGATAATATAGACACATTTGGAAAAGGAATGGGGGGGTGGGGCGTTATAAAAATAGTGGGAAAAGAACATCGTATTAACATTTTCTTCTTTAGAAAATAACTTCTACAGAAGCCATAAGAAGTATTTTCTTGACTGGGCGTGGTGTGGTGGCTCACACCTGTAATCCCAGCACTTTGGGAGGCCACTCAGAATTGCCTGAGCCTAGGGGTTCGAGACCAGTCTGGGCAACTTGGCGAGACCTGTATAAATAAAAAAGACCTATAATAAATAAAAATTAGCCGGGTATGGTGGCACACACCTGTGGTTCCAGCAACTTGGAAGGCTGAGGCGAAAGGATCACCTGAGCCCAGCCCATCAAGGCTGCGGTGGCCATGAGCATGCCACTGCACTCCAGGCTGGGCGACAGAATGAAACTCTGACTTGAAAAAAATATATATTTTTTCTCTGGCATGCATCTCCATCTTCTGTAAAACCAGGGCTCAGTCCCGACCATTCACTGCTGAAGCTGCTGCAGTTCACTGTGGTCCTCTAAACCATGGAACAAGGCCTGCAACAACCCATGTCTTTGTCCAGCACACAAAAGTGATATCACATATGCCTCCTGCATTTTCACCCTGTGATGGTGGAAACGATTGTTTGAGTTTTGCTCACCATTGTCACCCTGTGCTTAGAACAGTATCTAGTGGCCGGGTGCAGTGGCTTAAGCCTGTAATCCCAGCACTTTAGGAGGCCGAGGTGAGGAGATTGCCTTAGCTCACGGGTTCGAGAACAGCCTGGGAAACCTGGCAAGACTTCATTTCTACAATAAATCAAAAAATTAGCCGACTGTGGTAGTGTGCTCCTGTAATTCTGGCTACTTGGAAGGCTGAGGCAGATGGATCACAGGAGCCTAGGAGGTCGAGGCTGCGGTGGCCGTGAGCGTGCCATTGCATTCCAGCTTGGAAGATAGAAGGAGACTCTGACTAAAAAAAAAAAAAAAAAATGGACCAGTATCTGGTATACAGTAGGCTGTACATAACTATGCATGTTTAATGAATGAATTGATAAAGGTTTGCAAGATAAAGTATGAAAATTAACAAGAAGGTATATGGTTGTTGTCTGCAATTCACGGCAAGGTATGGAGATGCATTTCAGGAATCGATGCCCTCCCCTACTGTGGCATTGCGCCTCCCTCACCACCCTCACATGGAAGCACTCCCCAGTGTTCTTGCCTTTTTTCCTGACCAGCATCCGTGCTCTTAGTTGCAAGCAGCAGAAACACATTCCGGATAATTTAAGCAGAAAATAAACATATCGAAAAGATAATTGGGTATTTCACAGTCTTTCCAGAAGATCGGAGGATTAGTCTCAGAGATTATGCAGCCAGGAACAACATCTAAAGGATGCCCCAGAACGTCCGGGAAGGCCACCACTGCGGCCACCAAGGGGCCCTCGAAGCAGACACTGGGTATACTACAAGCCAGGCCAGTGATGCTTCAGAAATGCCACTGCTAGGAGGATTCCTTGACTGTTCCTCTGCTCTGCCTCCTAATTCACAGTGGGGGTGGATGGATAGGCCTGATTGGGAGCACCCTGTCACACATTGATGCCCTGCTGCACAGAAGACAACTATCTGGCAGACTGTGCCTTCTAGAGTGTGAAGTGAGTTTCCCTGCCTCCCTCTATAACGAGACTTGCACCAACCAAATGCTGGGGTCAAAACATAGTTAATCCCTTCTGCCATCCTTGGAATGTTGTGAAAAGCTGTTTTGTGGTGAGAGGTTGGGTTAACTGTAGTGCCATTTAATTGACGTCTATCAGATAGGTTGAGAAGTTTATATATATATATATATTTTTTTTTTTTTTTTTTTTTTGAGTTGGAGTCTCACTCTGTCGCCCAGATTGGAGTGCAGTGGCCACTCCCGGCCACCGCAGCCTTGACCTGCTGGGCTCCAGAGATCCTTCCACTTCAGCCTTATGAGTAGCTGAAATTACAGGCGCATGCCACCACGCCCAGCTGATTTTTTGATTTATTGTAGAGATGAGGTCTCGCCAAGTTGCCCAGGTGGGTCTCGAACCCGTGGGCTCAGGAAATCCACTCACCTCAGCCTCCTAAAGTGCGGGATTACAGGCTGAGCCACCGAGCCCGGCTGAGAAGTTTATATTAAATTAATAGGTCAAAAATTGATTCAAAATGATATACATTTTCACTTTCAAAAGGCACTGTTCATGTATAAGTTATAACATGTAGTGCTACATCTGTGGTTTTACATGTGTGGTTTTACATTTTTAATACATGTATTAAACATGTTTCTTTAAAATGTTCAATTTACAAATGAAAACACATTTCTAAAAAAATGATGAGCCATACCAAAAAGTATGAACAGAAGAAATGTGTTTCAGCCAGGTACATTGACTCATGCCTGTAATCTCAGCACTTTGGGAGACTGATGGGGGAGGATTGCTTGAGCCCAGGAATTTGAAAACAGCCCAGGTAACATAGCAAGACCTCATCTCTACAAAAACAATATTAAAAACCTAGTGAGCCATAGTGGTGCATAACTGTAGTCCCAGCTACTTGGGAGGCTGAGGCAGCAGGATTGCCTGAGCCCAGGAGATCGAGGGTATCGTGAGCTGTGATCATGCCACTGCACTCCAGCCTGGGCAACAGAGTGAGACTGCAACTCAGAAAAAACAAAGGAAAGTAAAGAAAAAGAAAGGTGTTTCAATTCAGTGTCCTAGACTCCAAGAAAAATTTATGAGGACATCTCAACTGGATTTCATTCAGGTAAGCAAAAACAAAAATTATTTCCCCTTTGGGTTCACTCTGGAACCACTGGGAAAATTTTCTGCTTATTGGGTGGGGCAACTTCAAAGCAACAAAATATAAAAAAGCAGAACTTGAGAAAAAAATACAGCAGTATTGAAAAACTTATATTAACTTGTTTTCTTTCTGTCTGTTTCTCTTTAACTTTTCCTCTTTTTTTGAGTCGGAGTCTCACTCTGTTGCCCAGACTGGAGTGCAGTGGCACACTAACAGCCACCGCAGCCTCTACCTGCTGGGCTCAGGCGATCCTCCTGCCTCGGCCTTCCAAGTAGCTGGAACTACAGGCACGCGCCACCACGCCTGGCTAATTTTTTGATTTATTGTAGCGATGAGGTCTTACCAAGTTGCCCAGGCTTGTCTTGAACCTGTGGGCTCGGGCAATCCTCTCACCTCGGCCTCCCAAAGTGCCGGGATTATAGGCGTGAGCCACCACACCCGACAACTTTTCCTTTTTTAATGTTAATGTGCATGTATAAATTTACATGAGTTTGCATTTATTTTTTGAAGACAAAAGTGGAATTATTCCCATAAAATAAGATGTATTTGTTTTTATTGTCAAGTAAGATGCTTTATATCTCTTAGCATGGTGTCTTAGTTTGCTTGTGTCTTGGTTTGCTTATAAAGAGAAAGATCTAATTTTATTTATTTATTTTTGAGTTGGGGTCTCACTCAGTTGCCCAAGCTCCAGTGCAGTGGCAAGATCACAGCTACTGCAGCCTCAAGTGGCTGGACTCAGGGATTCTTCTGCCTCAGCACCCCAAGTGGCTGGAATCACAGCCCCACGCTCCACGCCAGCTAATTTTTTTTTTTTTTAGTTGGAGTCTCAATTCGACGCCCAGGCTGGAGTGCAGTGGCATACTCATGGCCACTTCAGCCTGACATGCTGAGCTTAGGCGATCCTTCCTCCTCAGCCTTCCAAGTAGCTGTAACTACAGACATGTACCCAGCTAATTTTCCTTGATATATTGTAGAGATGAGGTCTTGCCAAGTTGCCCAGGCTGGTCTCAAACCCTTGAGCACAGGCAATCCTCTCACCTCGGCCTCCTAAATTGCTGTGATTACAGGTGTGAGCCACCGTGCCCAGCCTCATTTTTTATTTTACTGTAGTTGAGGCGTCGTCATGTTGCCCAGGCTGGTCTCGAGCCCCTAGGCTCAGGCAACCCTCTCACCTAGGCCTCCCAAAGTGCTGGGATTACGGGCGTGAGCCACAGCGCCCAGCAAGAAAAATCTAATTTTATACATTTCCAACACTGACTTATGTATGGTTTTGTTTATTTAATAGCATCTGACTTCCTTGGGTGTAACTGACCAGCCTTCCTGGATTCAGAATACTTGGGGTAGAGTAGCATACGGACAGACAGGAAGAAAGATGCCTTCTCTTATGTAGATAAGGTGGGCTAGCAAGTTGCTATGAATTGGCATCTATATTCTCCCTCTTTATACAGCTAAAATGAAACTGTGTCGCCTAGTGTGCCTCATTAGAATTCAAGATGGGTTTTTCCATAAAAACAAGGTTTATAAAATGGTGAATTATGGAGAGTTAAAATAGTGCAATGAGACTGAGCGTGGTGGCTCACAACTGTAATTCCAGCACTTTGGGTGGCTGAGGCAAGAGGACTGCCTGAGCCCAGTGCTTCGAGACCAGGCCGGGCAACTTGTTGAGACCTTGTCTGTACAATAAATCAAAAAAATTAGCCGGGCGTGGTGGCAAGTCTGTAGTCCTAGCTACTTGGAAGGCGAGGTGGAAGGATCACCTGAGCCCAGCTGGTTGAGGGTGAATCCTGTCCTTCGCATTTGTATTTCACAGGTTTATGAGAAACTGTCATGAAAAACTGCTCTAAGCACTTTAGGCTCAGCTTGAGGCTGTGGTAGCCATGAGCATGCCACTGCACTCCAGTTAGGTGACAGAGTGAGATTCCAACTCAAAAAAAAAAAGTACAATGAGAACTATGTTCCGGATACATTATGGATTAAGTGGGCTTGGGATGTCCTTCAACATTATTGTTTATTGATATGATAAAAAATTCCTGGGGGTGGGGAGAAAAAAAGTTCCTGGTGCCAAACCAAAAAAAAAAAAAAAGTGAACTGACTCCGTAAGTCTTAATTTTCTTGAGACTTAAAAACTTGTCTTCATTAATAATTAACAATATTTTCTTCCTTGTACTTTTAATTTTCAGTTAAAGATTGCCAGATTGGTCAGACAAGGTAGCTCATGTCTGTTATCCCATTGCTTGGGAGGTCAAAGCAAGATGATCATTTGAGCCCAGGAGTTAGAGGTTACAGTGAGCTGGAATTATGCCACTGTACTCCAGCCTGGGTGACAGAGTAAGAACCTGTCTGTAAAAAAACAACTATCGGCCAGGCCAGGCTCGGTGGCTCAGTCTGTAATCCCAGCATTTTGGAAGGCCGAGGAGAGTGGCTTGCCTGAGCCCGCGGATATGAGACCAGCCCGGGCAACTTGTCAAGATCTCGTCTCTACGATATATAAAAAATTAGGCGGGTACAGTAGTGTGCACCTGTAGTTCTGGTTACTTGGAAGGCTGAGGAGGAAAGATCGCCTGAGCCCAGCAGGTAGATGCTGGGATGGCCGTGAGTGTGTCACTGCACTACAGCCTGGGCGACGGTGTGAGACTCCACCTCAAAAAAAAAAAAAATCTGTCAATATTTTTAAATTCTTCCAGTTATTACTTTTCCCAGAGTCAGCTATATGCATACCTAGGTTGTAGATATTTATCTCTATAGATATAAATACATGATTATTCATATTCTGAGAAGCTTCTTTTTAGCTTATCTATCTAATATCATACAGTAGCAAGTTAATTGTTAATAGTGACTTGTGAGCCCGGTGTGGTGGTGTGTGCTTGTAGTCTCAGCTACTCAGGAGGCTGAGGCAGGAGGATCACTTGAGCCCAGGAGTTTGAGACCAGCTGGGGAAACACAGCAAGTCTCTAAAAACTAAGAATAAAAGTAAAAAGTGATTTGAGCCTCTGCTACTATGTTTGCATGTTATTATGTTTGTTTGTATTTGTTATTTGCATGCTTTTAATTCTAAATATAAATTAGTACCCATACCAAGGGCTAAAGAGAAATCAGAGGAACCTTTACAGAAACAAGAAACTATGACATAGAGTAGAATTTTTCTCTCTTCTCCACTGTCTTTTGATTCTGTTTTCATGGGAATTTCTGCCTGCCCATAAGTATGACATAGATTAGCTTGGGTACACACCTGCCTCATGGAGTCATAGGAAAGCATAAACATGGCAGAAGCCAAAGGGTGAATCCTGTGTCCTTAGCATTTGTATTGCACAGGCTTATGAGAAACTGTCATGAAAAACTGCTCTAAGCACTTTAGGCTCAGCGGGCAGCTCAGCTTGCTGGCCTGGCTGCATGTGCAGCCGCAGAGGGACCGAACCTGCTTCCAGTCACGTGAGTCACTGAACTAGGCCCTAGATCCAAGTGTGGCAGCCTTAAATTTCATCGGTGACACCACTCCTCAAAGGTTTTTTCAAAGAGTATGTTGATCATATTGTGGCAACGTGTTGTGCAGGAGGAAGGGAATGAATTTCATGTCATAAGCCTGTGGCAGGTTGGGGCCCCTGGAGGAACCAGGCAGCAATGTTGATGGGGGAAGGGGGGAGGGAAGCACAGGGAGGCAGGAGAGCAGCGACCTGTCGGAGCCCCCATGAAGAACCTGGGGGCCAGCTGCCAGGTTCTGAGAGAGCCCATGTTACTGGGGCACACATGCGTTTACAGCTTCCAAGCCAACAATAGGTCGTTAAAGAAAAACATTGTCGCTGGGCTCAGTGGCTCAGCCTGGAATCCCAGCACTTGGGAGACCGAGGCGAGTGGATTGCCTGAGCCCGCAGGTTTGAGACCCGCCTGCCACTTGGCGAGACCTCATCTCCACAATAAATCAAAAATTAGCCGGACGTGGCAGTGCGCGCCCGTAGTTCCAGCTCCTTGGAAGGCTGAGGCGGAAGGATCGCCGGAGCCCAGCTGGCCGAGGCTGCGGTGGCCGGGAGCGGCCACTGCTCTCCAGTCTGAGTGACAGAGTGAGACTCCAACTCAAAAAAAAAAAAGAAAGAAAAACATTGTCCTTGAATCCGCTGAAGAGGAAGTAAAGCCAGTTTCATTTTTTATTAGAAAAGTGGAAATGTGAATCATCTTTTCCTCCCTGCCTCCTTCCTGTTTTTCCTATTTGCTGTTTTTCGTTTTGATTTGCTTTGACTAAACTGTTGTTAACAGAAGGATTAATATTTTCCTCCAACTTTCCATCTTAGCTCTACTTCAGATATCTCAGTTCTACTTGCTTTCCTACTTAGACTGCAAAACAAAGGAAGCTTTTCTAAACTTATATATAGTATTTCCCTTTTTAAAAATTTTTTTATTTTATTTTTTTTGAGTCGGAGTCTCCCTCTGTCTCCCAGGCTGGAGTGCAGTGGCATGCTTGTGACCACTGCAACCTCGACCTGCTGGGCTCAGGTGATCCTTCTGCCTTAGTTTTTCAAGTAGCTGGAACCACAGGCATGCACCACCACACCCTGCTAATTTTTTTATTTATTGCAGAAACGAGGTCTTGCCATGCTGCCCAGGTTGGTCTCGAACTCTTGGGTTCAGGCAATCCTCTTGCCTCCGCCTCCCAAAGTGCTGGGATTACAGGTGTGAGCCACCACACCTGGCAGTATTTCTCTTTTTAAATAGTAAAAGTAAATGTGTGTGTGTGTGTGTGTGTGTGTGTGTGTTGTGTGTTTTAAGTCAAATCATACAATGAAAAGCACAAAATGAAAAGCAAAACTCCCCTCCTTCCCTTAACTCAGTACCACTCGCCAGAGCACTCTCAGAAAAAAATTTTTTAATTGACTAAAGGTTTAGATTCCACAATATTTCCAAATTGAAGTTCAATATAATAGGGGATGTTTTCTAAATACCTCCGTAAACACAAAATGGATTTAATTTATCACCCCTCTTACATATCTGCGTATATAGACTAAAAAGTTAGAAGGGTCTTAAAGTCCAGCCAAGTCTCCTTCGTTTCCCTCAAATAAGAGAACTCATTGAATATCCTCAGGAGAGGCCAAGCACATGCTTGTAATCTCAGCACTTTGGAAGGCAGAGGTGGAAGGATTGCTTGAGCACAGGAGTTCAAGACCAGCCTGGTCAACATAGCAAGACCTAGCCTCTACAAAAAAAAAAAATTTTTAATTACCAGATATGGTGGTGTGTGCCTGCAGTTCCAGCTACTTGGGAGGCTGAGACAGAAGGATTGCCTGAGCCCAGGAGGTAGAAACTGCAGTAAACTGTGATCATGCCACTATACTTCAGCCTGGGTGTCAAAGTCAGACCCTGACTCAAAAAAAATTTTTTTGTCTGTTTTTTAAATCCTCAGGACAGAAGATCAAAAATCAGATCAGAAATCAGAGAACTTAACTGGCTGTTGCTTTCACCTTAACCCCCATGTTGTGGGAACTAGAAGTGTTCAGAGTCACCCTCTAAAACTTTTGTCCCTCATCCCAACCTCCAAACAATGAGTTTCCTCCTTTTCTCTCCCTTTAGGAAGAAGACAAGCCCATTCTCTACGTGTTCAATGCTGTAACCCAAGAGACAATGCCAATCATGGAGAGCATTTCCCTTCTTGATAAAAAAGTGTCTGATCTGAGAACATTGGTGACTCTAAGATGCGGCTTCCCAGTAGGTGTCTACTGTCTCCGGACCCCAAAGGGATTGGAGATGTATGACTGCAATACCCTCAAGGACTACCAGATTGACATTGGTACTGCCCTCTACATTGGGTATTAGTCCTCAGCACTAGGGTTCTTTGATACCAGATTTTGCAGCTTTTCAAGAAAGAATGGAAATCTGGATCTTTATATGCAATCTGTTAACTTTACTTACATATGTATTTAATGTTTAAATGCATATTTATTTTAAGATGTAGCTAATACATTCATATATCATTTGCATAGTTAAATATCAGAAGTATGGCCGGGCTCGGTGGCTCAGCCTGTAATCCCACGCCTTTGGGAGGCTGAGGTGAGTGGTTTCCTGAGCCCGCGGGTTCGAGACCCGCCTGGGCAGCGAGACCTCATCTCTACAATAAATAAAAAAATCAGCTGGGCGTGGTAGCGCATGTCTGTAATTCCGGCTGCTCGGAAGGCTGAGGCGGAAGGATCGCCGGAGCACGGCAGGTCGAGGCTGCGGTGGCCAGGAGTGGCCACTGCACTCCAGTCTGGGCAACAGAGTGAGACTCCAACTCAAAAAAAAAAAAAAAAATCAGAAGTATGAACAAGTGAGTAGTGGGAAATCTTTCTCCTTCTCCTGGCCCTCCAAGCACTAAGCTCCCTCCCCATAGGTGACCATTATTGCTTGGAAGGTTTAGAATCAAAAGCATTTCCAAATTAAATCTCAACACATGGAGAAGTTATTTCCAAACGGAAACCTCTGTAAATTATATGGATGTAAATTGTATGGAAGCATAAGTACTTCACTCTCATGCCTGGATCTATAGACTAAGAAATAAGAAAGCTCTCATAGCCCTGTCGAGTATTGTTCTCAAAGCAGGATTCACTAATATTCTCAGGATGGGAGGTCAAAACTCAGACCACTTCATCTTTTTCTCTTTCAAAATATATTTTGAGCATACATAAAAGCAAGTTGAAGTGCACATTCTTTTCCCCCCTTTTAATGAAAGGTACCATATGATACACACTGCTCTGGACCCTGCATTATGCAATCTCATTTTAAAATGTTGCTGGTTATATTAAAATAATCTTTTTAACACCGTAAAGCCAACACTCTGCTGATTCAAAAGCTGCCCTAATGGACTGGCGATTACTGCTGATAGACAGATTATCTTTAAATACTATAGTTCGTGTCTGCTGTAGGCACATGTCAATAAGACAAGCTCAAAGTGCTGTCAGAATTGTTCTAGGCATTTTAGAAAATGGTTCGAATCTCACAGAAATTATTGCTTGAGGTGAATGAGTCCTTGCTCACAATTAGCCCATCTTTAGGTAACGTTGCACTGTAACATTTGTTGCCATGAAATTTAAGTCCTCCTAACATATGTATGGGGCTTTGTAGGCATCTTATAACTGCTAAATTTGCTTGTTTTTGTTTTTTAAGTCGGAGTCTCACTGTTGCCCAGGTTAGAGTGCAGTGGCATGTTCACAGTGGCCACTGCAGCCTCAAACTGCTGGCCTCAGGTGATCCTTCCGTGTCAGCCTTCCAAGTAGCTGGAACCACAGGTACACACCACCTTGCCCGGCTAATTTTTAAAAATTTATTGTAGAGACGAGGTCTTGCTAAGTTGCCCAGGCTGATCTTGAACCCCCGGGTTCAGGCAGTCCTCACCTCTGCCTCCTAAAGTGCTGGGATTATAAGTGGGAGCCACCACGCCCGGCTAAATTTGCAAGTATTACTACTTCTCTTGACTGTTTGCTTAGCATGACTCTTTCATGTTATTTTAAATTGAGGCTCTCAAAACTCTGACATCAATGACTATCCCGTTCTTGATCAGAGGAAATGAAGCTCTAGGATTTGTCCCTAGAGTCCTTCACTAAAAAGCACACACCTGCTCTGTGAGTTTGTGAAGGCTGAACCCTGTCCAGAACATGATGGGGACTTACGTGAGCGAGGCACACAGTGGCATTTGTGCCCATGTACTGATAATCCAGTTATTTAATGATATACCCAAAGATAAAACAAAACTAGAATAAACTCTGGATGACTGCTTCTCAGGCCTGTACTGCTCAGATTATGATGTGACATTTGAAACTAGAAGAGAACTTAAAAATGGCTTGGCCTAGCCGGGCTCGGTGGCTCAGCCTGTAATCCCGTGCCTTTGGGAGGCTGAGGTGAGTGAATTGCCTGAGCCCGCGGGTTTGAGACCTGCCTGGGCAGCGAGACCTCATCTCTACAATAAATCAAAAAATCAGCCGGGCGTGGTAGCACATGCCTGTAATTCTGGCTACTCGGAAGGCTGAGGAAGGATCGCCGGAGACCAGCAGGCGAGGCTGCGGTGGCCGGGAGCGGCCACTGCACTCCAGTCTGGGCGACAGAGTGAGACTCCAACTCAAAAAAAAAAGGCTTGGCCTAACCTCAACTTCTACAGATTTTTTTAAAAAAAGAAAATCGTCTGAATAATGAAATGACTAGCTCAGGTTGTGTCAAGGACAGCACACCAGCCCCTTAAAATGACCCTCTGGGAGTAAGAGCTTGAGAGACTGGGGTTTTCAGATACAAGATCAAGGGTCCGAGCAGGAGCTGGGTAGACTGCCGAAGCCACCAAGAGAACACAGGGCCTCAGAGGAGAGGCAAGGATAGAAGGGCTTCCAGACAAGGGGATGGACCCTTGGCCTGCTTGGCACCTTTGCCTAAAGCATAACTTGTATTTCCTAAGCAGCCAGCCCACCTTTTCTTTAAGCTACAGGGTAAGGAGTCCTTGATAGGCTTCTCTGCTAGATTCTTCCTTCTCTGATCAGTGAGTCATCCCTGCTGTTATCAGGAGTTGAACCTTGGCCTCTTCTCCAAAGGCAGTGGACAATCAGAAGGTTTTGGAGAAGCAGTGAAGTCCAGGCTGAAAATCAAAAATTTAAGTAGCTCGATTGGTCACTGCATATACGAGTTCATAAAGAAATATGCAAAGCTACCTCTGGGTGTTTACAGTAGGGTAGTAGAAATGCATATACACTCGGTTATAATCCAGTAAGTTGGCTCCATGTAGGCAGAAGGGATCAAGGGAAGGCATTCTGGAGAACACAGGGCTGGAGCACCCAAAGATGCAGGAACTGTAGATTTCTGAGAGGAGGAAAGAAGGACATCCCAGGCTTTCAGGCCTGGAGAAAACACTAGTACAGGGCTGTGAAACCGGGCTTATCCCAGGGAGGGACAGAATGCAGGAGACCGTTCTGGAGAGTAGAGGAGCCTCACTGAGAGCTCCGAGGCAGATGGAGGAGGGTATTGGGGGTGAGGCGACAGAGTGCAGGCTGGATATGGTTGTAGCCAGAGTCATGTGCATTCTGGAACAGGAGTGTTTTAAGAGAAGTTTAAGGCCCGGAGCAGTGGCTCACACCTATAATCCCAGCACTTTGGGAGGCCAAGGTGTGAGGATTGCCTGAGCCCATGGGTTCAAGACCAGCCTAGGCAACTTGGTGAGACCTCATCTCTACAATAAATTTTTTTTTTTTTAATTAACCAGTCGTGGTGGTATGTGCCTGTAGTTCCAGCTACTTGGAAGGCTGAGACGGTAGGATCACCTGAGCCCAGCAGGTCGAGGTTGCAGTGACCATGAGTGTGCCACTGCACTCCAGCCTGGGCTACAGAGTGAGAGACTCCAACTCAAAGTAAATAAATAAATAAAGTAATTGTAAAAAAAAAAAAAGAGAGAGAGAGAGATGTTTAATCTGGTAGCAAGCAGTATGAAATACAGAAAGGAGTGAGGAGAGCCTGCAGGCAGGTGATATGCTCACTGGCACGTTTGATAACGCCAATCTTAGTGAATTTCACTAGCAATGGAAAAGACAAATCTGAGAAACACAGGGAAAAGAGACAGAATGTCATGCTAGGTGGCATTTAAGAAAAGGGAATCAGACTGGGCATGGTGGCTCATGTCTATAATCCCAGCACTTTGAGAGGCCAAGGTGAGAGGATTGCCTGAGCCCATAGGTTCAAGACCAGCCTGGGCAACTTGACCAGACCTCATCTCTACAATAAATCAAAAAACTAGTCCAGCATGGTAGCACACACCTGTGGTTCCAGCTACTTGAAAGGCTGAGGCAGAAGGATCACCTGAGCTCAGCAGTTCAAGGCTGCGGTGGCTGTGAGCCATGTGCCACTGCACTCCAGCCTAGGCGACAGAGTGAGACTCCAACTCAAAAAAAAGAAGGCAAGGGAAGCATCAAAGTTCTGACACTAGGACAGTGGTGGGGAAGTTGAGGAAAGAAGTTAAGCTCTGGGTCCCAAGCATTAGATATGAAGAAACTCAGAGAGTACTTATTACTCAGTTGTCAGTCAGGCAAAGCTGGAAGTACACTGAGGTCTTGGGATTCTTCTTCCTCTACAAACATGGGGCTGGGGCTTACGTGATGGCTTGGCTTCACAAATATGGATTAGGAGTCCTGCTCATGGAGGTAGGGGTCTAGTCCATGAGAAGTGTGTTTCTCAAAGAGTAAGTAGAGGGAGAGAGACGACCCAAGAGCCAAGGGTCAGCATTCAGGACACACCGAGGTCAGGGGAAGCAGACAGAAGAGGAGGTAAGCTCTGGAAAGCTGTCAGAGTTGGGGGTAGAACCGAGACTCCATCTGTATTGTAACTGATGATGAAGGGATAGTTTTCAAGATACCAGTAAAAGTCCAAAGACAATTCTAAGAAAAGAAACTTAGAACCTTTGGGTCATTTGTGGGCTCAGAGAGAGCAGCCTTGATAAAGTGAATGGTGACCGGGCACAGTGGTTCATGCCTGTAATCCCAGCACTTTAAGAGGCTGAAGCAGGAGGATTGCTTGAGTCCAGGAGTTCAAGACCAGCCTGGGCAACATACAAGACCTCGTCTCTAAAAAAATTAAAAAAAAAATTAGCTGGGTGTGGTGGTCCACATCTACAGTCCCAGTTACTTGGGAAGCTGAGGAAAGAGGATTGGTTGAGCCTGGAACATCAAGGCTGCAGTAAGCAATGACCCAACTCAAACAAAAAACAATAATACCAAAAAAATAAACTGGATGGAGAAAAAAGTCACAGGGATTAAGAAGAAGATAAGTAATGAGAGGACAAAGGACTTTTTGGTGGTAGATCGTTTAATGGTTAACTTATTAAGAACCTACTTGGCAATTTATAACTCCACCACCATGGGACATCTCTATGGATACTGTACTTTTTTTCCCATCGGAGTTAATATGTACTTTTTTTGGGGGGGAAAAGAATGTATCAAGCTAAACCTATCTTTTTTTTTTTGAGTCGGAGTCTTACTCTGTTGCCCCGGCTGGAGGGCAGTGGCATGCTCACGGCCACGACAGCCTCTACCTACTGGGCTCAGGTGATCTTTCTACCTCAGCCTTCCAAGTAGCTGGAACCACAGGCATATGCCACCACACCTGGCTAATTTTTTTAATTTATTGTAGAGACAAGGTCTTGCAATGTTGCTCAGACTGGTCTCGAACCCCTGAGCTAAGGCAATCCTCTCACCTCTGCCTCCCAAAGTGCTGGGATTACAGACTTGAGCCACTGTGCCTGGCCTAACATATTTTTTTTTTTTTTTTTTTTGGAGTTGGAGTCTCATTTTGTCACCCACGCTGGAGGGCAGTGGCACACTCACGGCCATCCCAGCGTCAACTTGCTGGGCTCCGGCGATCCTTCTGCCTCAGCCTTCCAAGCAGCTAGAACTACAGGTGCATGTTACTGCACCCAGATAATTTTGTATCTATTGTAGAGACAAGGTCTCGCCAAGTCCCTGGGCTGGTCTTGAACCTGTGGGCTCAGGCAAGCCACTCGCCTCGGCCTCCCAAAATGCTGGAATTACAGGCTGAGCCACTGTGCCTGGCTTTTTTGAGATAACAGGGCTGCAGTGCAGTGGGAGTGTGGAGCTGGAGCAGAGGCCTGGGCTGGAGACTTGGACTTGGGAGTGGGTGGCACTGGGGAGGTCAATGGAACCGTCGTCACCACTGAGACTGCCAGCTAATCAGTCAACAAGTATTTAGTGAGCACTTGCCTAGTGCCAAGCTGTGTGGCAAGTACAGAAGAAACTTTCTTTTTAATGGGTCAAGAAAAAAAAAATCTCCAACCAAGGACTGATGATGAGGGCTATGAAGCAGTTAGAATAAGGTCATGGGTTAAAAAGTGACAGAGGGCAGGAGGCAGCCTGGGCAACTTGGTGAGACCTTGTCTCTACAATAAATCAAAAATTAGCCGGGTGTGGTGGTGTACACCTGTGGTTCCAGCTAGTTGGAAGGCTGAGGTGGAAGGATTGCCTGAGCCCAGCAGGCCGAGGCTGCAGTGGCTGTGAATGTGACAGAGTGAGGTTCTGACTCAAAAAAAAAAAGGTCAAGGTGGAGAGAAAGGAGAGAGATCAGGGTAACCCACTATAGGAGGAGATGGGTGAATCCCAAGGAAATGTGTAGAGTGAGAAGAACAGAAGACTGAGGAAAGATGCTTGGAAAACACCAGCCTGAAGGACAAAAGGAACAGGGTATCAAGAAAGAGTAGAATTGGGGGGGGTGCTTGGCATCTCACTCTGTCACCCAAGCTAGAGTGCAGTGGCATGATCACAGCTCACTGCAGGCTCGACCTGCTGGGCTCAGGCAATCCAAATAGCTGGGACTACAGGTGCATGCCACCATGCCCAGTTAATTTTTTTATTTATTGCAAAGATGAGGTCTCTCCAAGTTGCCCGGGCTGGTCTTGAACCCCAGACTCAGGCAATCCTCTAGCTTCCGCTTCCCAAAGTTCTGGCATTACAGGCATTAGCCATGGTGCCCAGAAAAGAAAGAGTAGACTTTTGAAGAGCAAGTGATAAATTCACTGGCAGCAGTGAATTGCTTTTATGTTCACATCGGAGAATGGCTCCTGTTTCATGAAGGATTGAACAAGCAAATTCACTGGTATCATTCAACTCCCTCATGGCCCATTCGTAAGCTAAAGGCCCAAGAAGGCCCTTTGTCCTGCCACAGTGCCCATAGCTCCCTCTTCCAATATAACAGCTTTAGCTTACATGGGAGTGTATATAGCAGCATTGAATCAATGTCCACAGGACAGTTTTAACACAGCTGCAAGAAATATTTCAGCACTCCATGCAATCATTGAGCAGATGAGAAAATGGTAACTTGCAGAAGTGAAAGAGCTCCTCCAAGCCAAAAAAGACCTAAGCTAAAGTTAGCACCCCTGTCTCCTTGTTCCAAGGTTCCCTTCCATTTTGCATCTAGCTCATGCCTCTGTGTGGAGCAAGAGATGATTAGAAGTTTTATGGATTGCCAGACCGCACTGCTGATCTGCCTCTCTTGATCCACAGGCATGACACTTCGTTTGGACGTCTGGGATGGATGGAAGGAATTCCTGATGGGTTGTCTCCTTGGAAAAAAACTTAAAGTCCAACGCTATTTATCAAAAGAAGGACCAATACTCAAGTATGAGAGGTTTTTTATTTTTATTTTTTGAGTCGGGGTCTCACTCTGTTGCCCAGGTTGGAGTGCAGTGGCACCATCATGGCTCACCTCAGCCTCTACCTCCTGGGCTCAGGCGATCCTTCTGCATCAGCCTCCCAAGTAGCTGGTACTATAGGCACACACTACGATACCTGACTACTTTTTAAATTTTTTTGTAGAGATGAGGTCTCTCTATGCTGCCCAGGCTGGTTTTGAAATTTGGGGCTCAAGCCATCCTCCCACCTCAGCCTCCCAAAGTGCTGTGATGACAGTCATGAGCCACTGCACCCAGTCAAGTATGAGAGATTAATGTTAAATTAACTTAGCAAGTGCTGTGATTTTTTATTAAATTTCCATTAGACCTTGAGCTTGCAATTCATTCTACAGCTGGGGTGCCGCCCATGCCTGTTCCATTTAGCATGTCTCAAGCAGGCATTATTCAGATATCTGCTGCAAAAAAGCAGCAGGGATGCCACCAGGGTTAGCAGTCTTTGGGGGTGGGTTGTAAATCAGGCAGATTTTTCTCAGGAAATACTAACTACAGATGACCCTTGAACAATGAAGGGTCTAGGGGTGCCAATTCCCCATATGGTTGAAAATTGACATATAACTTTTGATTCCCCAGAAACTTAACCACTAACAGCCTACTGTTGGCTGGAAGTCTTACTGATAACATAGTCAATTAACACATATCTTGCATATTCTTTTTTTTTTTTTTTTGAGACAAGATCTCGCTCTGACTCCCAGACTGGAGTGCAGTGACGCAATCATGGCTCACTGCAGCCTTGACCTCCGAGGCTCAAGTGATCTCCTGCTTCAGCCTCCAGAGTATCTAGGACCACAGGCATGTACTACTACACCTGGCTAATTTTTAGATTTTTTTGTAGAGAGGGTCTCACTATGTTGCCCAGGTTGGTCTTGAACTCAAGCAATCCTACTGCCTCAGCCTCCCAAAGCATTGGGATTGCAGGCTTGAGCCACCACACCCAGCCTGTTATATGTACTATATACTATATTCTTATAGTAAAGTAAGCTAGAGAAAAGAAAATGCTATTAAGAAAATCATAAGGTCTGGGCACGGTGGCTCACACCTATAATCCCAGCACTTTCGGAGACTGAGGTAAGAGGATTGCCTGAGCCCACAGGTTCAAGACCATCCTGGGCAACTTGGCAAGACCTGTTCTCTACAGTAAATCAAAAAATTAGCCAGGCATGGTAGTGCATGCCTATAGTTCCAGCTACTTGGAAGGCTGAGGCAGAAGGATCACCTAAGTCTAGCAGGTTGAGGCTATGGTGGCCATGAGCATGCCACTGCACTCCAGCCTGGGCAACAGAGTGAGACTGCCACCCAAAAAAAAAAAAAAAAAAAGGAAAAAAGAAAAAGAAAAGCATAAGAAAGATAAAATATATTTACTATTCATTAAGCTGTAGTAGATCATCATGAATTTCTTCACTCTGTAGTCTTCATGTTGAGTAGACTGAGGAGGAGGAGGAAGAAGAGTTGGTCATGCTGTCTCAGAGTGGCAGAGGTGGAAAAAAAATCCAGTAGAAGTGAACTAGTGCAATTCAAAGGTCAACTATAATCAAATGTGTGACTTCAACTTGGTTTGTATATGAGACTTTTAGCAACACTTTTAAAGGCTAAGTATAGACAGTTGCCAATTTACGATGGGATTTGATTTAGATTTTTCAACTTTACAATGGCTCAAAGTGATAAACTTTCTGCAGAAACCATACTTCCAGGGTCTACTTCAGTTTTCATTTTCCATACAGTAGTCAATAAACTAATGAGATTTTAAACACTTTATTATAATATAGGCTTTGTGTTAGACAATTTTTCCCAACTGAAAGAGTTCTAAGCACATTCGAGGAAGGCTAGGCTAAGCTATGATGTTCAGCAGGTGTATTAAATGCATTTGGGGGCTGGGTGTGGTGGGTCATGCCTGTAATCCACCCACTTTGGGAGGCCAAGGCAAGAGGATTGCTTGACACCAGAGTTCGAGGCCCTTCACAACATAGCAAGGCCATGGCTCTGCAAAATAAAATTTTAAAAATTAGGTAGGCATGGTGCGTGTGCCTTTAGTCCTAGCTATACTTGGAAGTCTGAGGCAGGAGGATTGCTTGAGCCCAGGAGGTTGAGTCTAAAGTGAGTTATAATTGTGCCACCGTACACCAGCCTGAGCAACAGAGTGAGAACCTGTGTCTGAAAAATAGCTAATTAAATAAATGCATATTCTACTCATGATATTTTTCTTTCTGTTTTAAAATTTTTTTGAGTCAGGGTCTCAGTCTGTCACCCAAGCTGGAGTACAGTGGTGGATCATAGCTCACTGCAGCCTTGAACTTCTAGCAACCCTCCCACCTTAGCCTCTCGGATAGCTGGGACAACAGGCGTGCTCCATCAAGCCCAGCTAATTTCTAAAAAAAAAATTGTAAAGATGCAGGGTCTTGCTATGTTGCCCAAGTTGATCTCAAACTCCTGGCCTCAAGCCATCCTCCTGCGTCAGCCTCCCAAAGCACTGGGAATACATATGAGTCACCCTGCCTGGTCCAATTTACGTTTCCAATTTAGGATGTGTTTAGGATGGACGCAACCCCATCATAAGTCGAAGAACATCTGTACCTTGCCACTTTCACATCCAGTTATTCTTAAAAACAAAAACCACTCTTGCTAATGGATGGCTTAAAACATTGGCCACCTCTTCCTAAGTGCGAGTGCAATTTTTCAAACTACATTTAATATAAGCATTCACACTTTAGCCACTCATGTAGTGCAGCAAGCATAGCTAGGGCAATGAAGGGGGTAAGCTCAGAGAAACAGGTGAGTATTTTCATGTAGTCTCAGCTACTTGGGAGGCTGAGACAGGAGGATCACTGGAGCCCAGGAGGTTAAGGCTATAGTGAGCCCTGATCATACCACCATTGCACTCCAGCTCAGGCGACAGAGTGAGACACTGACTCAAAAATTAGTGTATTAGTGCAACCAGCAGCTTCCCAGATATATAAATTGTATTAACACTTAGGTTTTAATTCAATGGCATTTTAGAATAGTGCCCCCTTGTGGGTGATTTAATCATGTTTTTGCAGAAGCCGTCACAGCAGGAGATCGAAGGATTCTGTGAAGTGACAAATAGGAATAGCAGCTTTCACAATTTTATAAAATATTCAAATATTTTACATCAATTTCTATTATGAGATAATAATAATTCTCCTTTTTAATGTTCTGAATCCAAAGAGATAGTTGTGTTGCATTTTACACTTATAACAATTTGATAAGGTGTATGCTTTTTTTTGAGTTGGAGTCTCACTCTGTTGCCCAGGTTGGAGTGCAGTGGCATGCTCACAGCCACCACAGCCTTGACCTGAGGGGCTCAGGTGATCCTTCTACCTCAGCTTTCCAAGTAGCTGGAACCACTGGCATGTACCACCACACCCGGCTAATTTTTTGATTTTTTGTGGAGACGAGGTCTTGCCATGTTGTTCAGACTGGTCTCGAACCCCTGAGCTCAGGCAGTCCTCCCTCCTCCACCTCCCAAAGTGCTGGGATTACAGGCATGAGCCACGGCGCCCGGCTGAGGTGGATGCTTTTTTAAAATCTTGTTTTACAGAGGAGGAAACTGAGATTAAGAACCTGCTCGATGTCACACAGCTAGCAAGGGCAGAACTGGGTACTGAATCCTGACAATTGAATTCTAGCACTCATATGATTGACCATCTGCACTTGACTTTATCTTTAAATAAAATCTAAGAGCTCAGCTACATGGTCAGACTGGAATGCTTCTTCTATTCCTCCATGCTTGACATTTTCCTGAGCATTTGATTTTTAAAAGAAAGACAACACCCCGAGGAAACCAGTTTGAATGACTTACCTGTGCACAGCAGGATAATGTTTAAGCAGGACCTGTGCAGTTTAATCTGTTTATCACTATATGCGTTTTCTGAAAATTTTTTTTTAGATTAGTAAATATAGTCTATTTAGAAGTAAATTTGATGGCTGGGCTCGGTGGCTCAGCCTGTAATCCCAGCACTTTGGGAGGCCGAGGTGAGTGGATTGCCTGAGCCCGCGGGTTCGAGACCCGCCTGGGCGACTTGGCGAGACCTCATCTCTACAACAAATCAAAAATTAGCTGAGCGTGGTTGCGCGCGCCTGTAGTTCCAGCTACTTGGAAGGCTGAGGCGGAAGGATCGCCGCAGCCCAGCAGGTCGAGGCTGCAGTGGCCGGGAGCGGCCACTGCATTCCTGTCTGAGTGACAGAGTGAGACTCCAATTCAAAAAAAAAAAAAAAGAAAGTAAATTTGAGAGAGAGAGAGAGAGAGAGAGAGAGAGAGAGAAAGGAGATTCACCTCCCCAAGGTAGCAGTGGGGGTCAAAGCCAGGAAACATGGCCTGGCCATAGCTTAGCAAGGCAATGGCCTCTGAAAACATTTTAAAGTAAAAGTTAGGAAGAAAAACACTTTTTTTGAGTCAGAGTCTCACTCTGTCACCCAGGTTGGAGTGTGCACTCACGGCCACCACAGCCTCGACCTCGACCGCTCAGGCAATCCTTCTGCCTCCGGCTCCTGAGTAGCTGGGACTACAGGCATGTGCCACCATGCCTGGCTAATTTTTAAAAAATTTATTATCGAAACAAAGTCTTGCCATGTTGCCCGAGCTGGTCTCGAACTCCTGGTCTCAGGCAATCCTCTCACCTTGGTCTCCCAAAGTGCTGGAATTGCAGGCGTGAGCCACCATGCTTCGCCAACACACACACACACACACACACACACACACACACACACACACACACACACACTTTACCTAGACTGCTTCGTGAATGTTCAGTGTAACTACTTTTGTCTGTTTGCTGACTGACTAGACACCCCCTCCCTCCTTGTTTCACTAATTCAGGTATCAGAAGAGGGTGGCCCTGTACATCGCTGCCTTTTGTGGGAACATAGAATTTACCGAATGGGCCCTGAAGCAGGGTGTGGGGCCCCATGAGGCAGTCGGTGTTCACCCCTACCGAGCTTGGTGCCAAGAAGTCCTTCATGAGGATGTCTCTAAATGCCCCATTCATGCGGCTGCAGAAGCAGGCCAACTGTTGATTCTGAAGGTCTTTGTCCATTGCAGCGTGCTGTGCCTGGAATGCAAAAACACAGCAGGACAGACTCCCCTGACCATCGCGTTTAAACACAAGCATAAAGACTGTGTATTATATCTGCTGAGTAAAGTGTGGTCCACGGTTTGTTTTCTGAAAATTTCAGTCCCGATGAGGATTTATATTAAGATAAAACAATGGGTCCTCAGAGCTCAGGGTCGCTGTCTTCAGAAAGGACAGTTCTGTGGAACAAGGGTCTTTGGGACAAAAGTTGGAGATGCTATGATAGTGGATGGCTTCACCAAATCAAAAATGACCTCCAAGAGTTGGCATAAAGCTGGGGACACAGACTCACAAAGCACCTCGCACAAGCTACCACCTATCAGGGAACAAACTACAGGCAGCAAACCTGTCCATCCTTTGGCAATTTCACAACCAAACACAGGAGTGCAAATTCTCAAATTCCATCCGCTGGCAGATGCAAATACGTTCTCTGAATTACAAAGACATCAACAACAAAATCAGGAAAAAATCACCACCACAGCTAGGAAAAAAGAAAAAGAAAAGCTCGTAAAAAATACGTATCCTCCCCAAGTCCCCCTCCCTTCGGTTTCGAGAGTGGGATATTCACACCCATCGTTTCTGTATGCAACACCTGGTGCTGACTCCTTACTGAGGTCCTCTTTCGAGTCTTCCGCGGAGCACAGCAGGAGGACACCAAGGGAGAACGCAATCTACTGCTTAGCTGTGGCAAGGTAATACCTTCTCTTTAAACATACAAAGGGCAAACCTTTCATATGGCAGCTCTAGAGCAGAAAGCCATTCAGGAAGCCCTAGTACACCACATGAAGTAACACAGGTTATTCCAGTGCGCTGACATCCAGCTTCAAGGACCTCATCTTAGCCTAGTGACTAGGACAAAGTGAACTGATACTATTGGCCAATCCAATCTATATAGTACTTTCCTCACAAGCTTTCAGGAAGAAAAGACACAGTAAAAAGAGTTGTATCAATTAGCAAGGTTCCTTGCTGCTGCTACTTCCTCTTTCTCTTCGCTTCTTCCTTCTCCTCCTCCTCCTTCTTCCTTTTTCTCATCCTCTTCTTGTTCTTCTGACACTAATAAGAAATTGTTCGTTGTAGTTAAAGTGAAAAGAGCCTGAAATATGAGCAGGAGATATCAAAAGTGTCATGGAAGACTAGATAGTAACGAAAATGGAAGGGAGGAAAGAAAGAAACAATGTAATAGCAAATTGAACCATAAAGACTTGAGTTGGCCAGGCGCGGTGGCTCAGCCTGTAATCCCAGCACTTTGGGAGGCCGATGAAAGAGGATTGCCTGAGCCTGGGGAACTTGGTGAGACCTCGTCTCTACAATTAATCACAAAAACTACCTGGGGGTGGTGGTGTGCGTCTGCAGTTCCAGCTATATGGAAGGCTGAGGAGGAAGGATTGCCTAAGCCCAGCAGGTCGAGGCTGCGGTGACCGTGAGCGTACTGCTGCACTCCAGTCTGGGCAACAAGAGTGAGACTTCAACTCAAAATAAATAAATAAATAAAAGGCTTAAGTTGACTTACTAGGCAAAATAAATAGGTGGGGGGAGATCTATATTGAATAGAGTACTAGATTTGACATTAATATTTAAGGTGAGCTAAAAAGGCAATCCATTAGCACATTTAAAGAGACAAGAAAGGGTATCAGAATTAATGTTTCAATCATATTCATTTCATAAGATAAATTTTGGTCAACAGCAATCACTGAAAACACAATGCTGATTACATCCCAGGCTCTGCGCATTATAAGGTATTATCGACTGCCTATATTATAGTAGAAGTATAGATTTATGAGTGGCTTTTTTCCTTATTCAATGTAATGAGAAGAAAAGAAAAAACAAGGCTAGATTGTTTTATTTGCCTTTCTGCATTGGTCTTTATTACTTGATCTCAGCGAGGTTGCTGCCACCTAGTGGTGAGATAATTTGGACTTTAAAGCTGGCAAAATTCAAATTCCAACGTAAGATTGACAATAAAGACTTTGCTTAATAGCTTTACACTTTGTTATTTGTGTGATATCGTTGACTAGGATGCATAAAAAGAGATCATCTAAAATTCTAAAGATACTAAGAAAATTATTAGTTGAAAAAATTCTACAGCCCATTTTAAATCAAGCTATAAACACAAGACAGGGAATTCTGATTTGTTATATTAACAAACACATATTAAAAATGAGTTTACTTTTCAAACACTCAATAAGTGTTTATTATGGCCCAGTGCTGTGCTAAGCTGAATGGAAACATGCAAAAGTAAGTTTTGTGTTTGTTTATTTGTTTGTTTGTTTGTTTTTGAGTTGAAGTCTCACTCTGTTGCCCAGACTGGAGTGCAGTGGCAGCTCCCAGCCACCGCAGCCTTGACCTGCTGGGTTCCGGCAATCCTTCCGCCTCAGCCTTCCAAGTAGCTGGAACCACAGGCACACGCTACCACGTGTTGGGAGCCAACATCTATAGCTACATGGCTGAGGCCTGTAAAGGCCCATCTGGAAGATCGCCTCTGACATAGGATATCAGTTATACCTATAATATTGGCGTGTGATTAGTGACCAGTGTGCATACATGGCAGTAAAACTTATAAGTAAAATCTCTGTACACCTGATGAAAGGTTATACAGCAGAATGACCTTGTCCTTTCTAAGTCTTACTTCTTTCTAGATATTTTTTAACTTCTATTTCCTGGTAGACTGGTGAGTCAGCTCTTGTTCCCAAAGGCAGTTTCTCCTAGGATTAAGATTAGAAACTAAATTATCATAATAGTTTTATTGCCCTGCCCTTAGCCAGGCAGGGCGTTTTTCTTCAGCTCTTGTTCCCAAAGGCAGTTTCTCCTAGGATTAAGATTAGAAACTAAATTATCATAGAAGTTTTATTGCCCTGCCTCTAGCCAGGCAGGACGTTTTTTCTAGTTTCGTTACATGCCGAAACTGTTTGCTTCAGCCTGTGGCCATTCCCACAGTAACTGCGCAGTCCATTATCCAAGAGTGTGGCAGACACCATTTGATTTTTAGAATAGACTTGTTCGGATAAAACATTCATTTAAGACGATATAATTTCCATCGGAAAGATTTAAACAGTAATAAGCATTCATAGAAAACTTTTAGGTTTTGTTTAAGCTTTTTAAGTTTCCTCTTCTCAGATTATGACTTTAGTTCCTGTTCCTGTAGGCCAATTTTAAGATCCTTTGATTAGTATACCGAAACTTTCCCAACGGTGTAGTTTTTGCTTCTAATATGACAATAGGAAATTTTACACGTAGCCATGTATTAATATACTAGGAAAAAAGATTTAAGTTTTGGGTTAAAGTCGTAGTTTTATTAAAATAGAATGAGAATTATAATGTTATGATTCTAAAATCATACGTCAATGATAATTATAAGATTTGATGATAAGGTATTAGCTTAATGAGATATAGCATAGTATTAAAGCCCAAACACTAGATCATGAAACTCATATAAGTCATGGTAAGAAATAAGTTTTGAATTAATTGTCGTAGAATTACAGGCCATTATGTTGAATCATAATAGGTTAATGGAATAAATAAGAATTAAGTCATTTAAGTAAACTTATAAATTATAGTATAGTGTTAAGTTGATAATATCAATCGTTAAAAAATATTAGGAGTCAGTGATTGGATTGAACCTAGAGTTAACTAAGAAAGTTTTTGTATTAATCAGGGTTTAGAACAAAGAGTATCATATGAATGATTTGTTGAACACTATGGAAGACACTTTTAAACTGTGACCTTGATGTGAGATTTGTAAGGCACGCCTGCTTGGAGCTTGCAAGTCTCGTGATGGTCTTGTGATGCATAGTTTGTAAATCGCAATATACATCATGGAGTTTGTACGCCCCCAGCAAGTGATTATCACACTGCTGGAGGGTATGAAAAATGGTATATAAGTTGGAAGGAGTCCGAATAAAATTTGGCTTCAGTCCTGATCATACTGTTCCCAGAAGAATGGCCTCAGAGTCGTTTCTTCTCTCCATCCGGATTCTCTGGTGCAGGTCCTAACCCTTCCCCCTTGGTCGGGGCTGGCACCCCGACAACCACGCCTGGCTAGTTTTTCATTTATTGTAGAGATGAGGTCTCGCCAAGTTGCCCAGGCGGGTCTCGAACCCACAGGCTCAGGCAATCAACTCACCTCGGCCTCCCAAACCACGGGATTACAGGCTGAGCCTCCGAGCCCGGCCAAACGTAAGTTTTTAAGGTGGGTATGTGTGTGGTTCAGATGAGAAAGATTGCCAGTGTCTATTACGTGGAGTGCTTCCCTCAGAGGGGATTGAGTTATGAAATATATAGTAAAATCCATAAAGATCACTAATCTTGCTTGGCATGGTGGCTCATGCCTGAAATCCCAGCACTTTGAGGAGTCGAGATAGAAGATTACTTGAGGCCAGGAGCTCTAGACCAACCTGGGCAATATGGAGAGAAAAAAATTTTTAGTCGGGTGTTGCGGTCATGTCTGTAGTCCCAGCTACTCAAGAAGCTGAGACTGGATCACTTAAGCCGGGGAGGTTGAGGTTGCAGCGACCTATGATTATGCCACTGCGCTCCAGCCTCCAAACAGAGTGAGACCCTGTCTCTAAAACAACAACAAAGATCACTAATCTCACATGTATGGCTTGTTGATATTTTACATTTTCATATAGCCACATAAGCACCACTCAGATCAGATAAGATGCGAACTCTTTCCAGCACCCCCAGAATTTCCCACGGTTCCCCACCAGTCAATAATATAACTGTTATTCCCATCACAGTCACTGAAGATCAGTAAACGTCCATTCTTGAGCTTCACATAAAGGGCATCGTGTGGCATATACCTTTATTTCTGACTTTTTTTGCTCAGCACATTGCCCGTGAGGTTCATCCATGTTGTTGTGTGTATTGATTGGTCATGTTTCTATGTAGCACTCCATTTCTAAGTCGTATTCCAGGTCCTAATTTATTATCTGTTTTCCTACTGACAGGCATTTGGAGTGTCTCTAATTTGGGGGCTTATTTTGAATGTAAAGTGCATGCTTATTTTGCATATAAAGTTTGGTGGATATTTGCATTCATTTCTCTTGACGCTCTACCTAGAGATGGAATTGCTTACGCCATAGCGTAAGTTTATGTTTAGCTTTAGTAGATATTTCCTGTTTTCCCAAGAGATTCTACCAGTTTGCTGTTTTTTGTAGATATATTGCATAAGGATTTGAGTTATTAAAAGGAGGCAATTTCAAGGTCAAGAAGGAAATGCTGGGAAAAACACATCTTTTTTTTTTTTTTTTTTAAAGTTGGAGTCTCACTCTATCACCCAGGCTGGAGGACAGTGGCACACACACGGCCACTGCAGCCTCGATCTGCTGAGCTCAGGCGATCCTTCTGCCTCAGCCTTCCAAGTAGCTGGAACTACAGGCGTGAGCCACCATGCCCGGCTAATTATTATTTATTTATTTATTTATTGTAGAGATGAGGTCTCGCCAAGTTGCCCAGGCTGATCTCAAATCCGTGAGCTCAGGCAATCCTCTCACCTCGGTCTCCCAAAGTGCTGGGATTATAGGTGTGAGCCACCGCACTGGCTTTCTTGAAACCTCTTTAGAGAAAGAGGTTATTCTGAGAATGGAGGAATTGAGAGAGAGAGAGAGAGAGGAAGGAAGGGAAGGAGAGAGGAAGGGAGGGGTTGATGAAGGGAGAAGGGAAGAAGGAAGGAGAAGGGAGGAGGGAGGGAGGGGGGAAGGGAGGAACTGAGGAAGGCAGGGAGGAAGCAAAGAAGAAAGGCAGGGAGGGAGGGATGGGGAGGGAAGCAGGGAGGGAGACAGCAAGGGGTTGGTGCAGAAGCGAGCAGTACAGTCTGACTGCACTTACTCTGCAGAGCTACTCCCAGCAAATTTTCCTTCCGTTTCTCTTTTCCCAATATTTTGGTCTTCCTCTATTCATCCCCTCCACTTCCTCCCCGCCTGTTTCTGCCCCCTTTCCACAGGTCTTCCCTAGGATCTACTCCACCTCCCTTTGTTGGTGGGCCATGGAGAAGGGGAGACCTGCAGTCTCATGCCCTGCACACTCTTCTGGGTCTGGTTCAAGTCCCTCGCAGGGGGCACAAAAGCACCATGTCCACCTGAAACAGCCAGTCAAGCCAGGCAGTGAGGAGGTTTGGTTGCTCTGGTGATACTACACAGCATCATGGCCAGGAGATGGGGAAGAATTAAATATAGTCCATCATCATGCTGGCCCAGGGAATTGGATCAGCATGGATAAAGCCACCATCAGATGTTCCTGTTATATAGAAGAGAAGTCTCCCAAACCAGACATGTTCCCTGGCAACAGGTGAAAGGTCTGCTGGACCACATATCACTCAGCAACTCTAACCTTAGATTCATGGAAATATACCTCTCAGGGTTAACTCCAATATGGCACTGATGCCGTTAATTCAGAACAAGTGTTAATGTGGGTCTGGGTTGACGAGGGCGTGTGGCTGGTATAGGCAGGTTATTGAATTTTTATATTTTCATAATCTGTGTAAGTACCACTCAGATCAGTGACTGAGGCCAGAAGTTCACACAGGGTCTCATTCCTCAGCCTAGAAGATGAGATAGTGTAACCTTTACATAGAACAAAGGATATTTCTAAGGTATGTCTAGAAAACAACCTTCCATATTATTTCTTGTCCAATTCCAGTGAAGTTAATGTGACCTAGGAGTCCAGGTTAATAAATAAATATTCAGCCGGGCTTGGTGGCTCAGCCTGTAATCCCAGCACTTTGGGAGGCTGAGGTGAGTGGATTGCCTGAGCCCGCGGGTTCGAGACCTGCCTGGGCAACTTGGCGAGATCTCATCTCTACAATAAATAAAAAATTAGCCAGGTGTGGTAGCGTGCCTGTAGTTCCAGCTACTTGGAAGGCTGAGGCGGAAGGATCACCGGAGCCCAGCAACTCGAGGCTACGGTGGCCGGGAGCAGCCACTGCACTCCAGTCTGGGCGACTGAGTGAGACTCCAACTCAGTAAATAAATAAATAAATAATAAGTAAATATTCAAATGTAAGGAATTGGCCCAGCAGGTCAGGAGTTTGAGTGGACTGAGAAGAGACTATCATTCCAAATGCTGACTTGGATGGATTCTCATGTTCCAGTTAAAAATACAGCTTTTTGTTTTTATTCTTTATGAAAAAGCATGTCCTGTGTGTTTTATTCACTTTTTGTTTTTAATTCTACTTATTTCTTTTGAGTGGGGGTCTCACTCTTGTCACCCAGGCTGGAGTGCAATGGCATGATCGTGGCTCACCACAGCCTCGACCTCCTTGGCTCAGGTGATCCTTCCAACCATAGCTTCCTGAGTAGCTAGGACTATAGTCCCGCACCACCAGGCCCAGCTAATTTATTTTTATTTTCATTTTTGTAGAGACCAGCCTGGACCAGCTATGTTGTCCAGGCTGGTCTCAAACTCCTGGGCTCAAGCAACCCTCTCATCTAGCCTCCCAAAGTGCTAGGGTTACAGGAGTGAGCCTTTTATCCACTTTTTGTATCTTCAGCACATAGAATAGTATCGCTCAAACATACAGAAAGGTCAGGTTTCAAATGCCAGGGAGAAAATCAGAATGCGTTCTGAGCCTAGGAAGAGTCAGGATATGTGACAGAACGGGAGAGAGAAGACTGCAAATTAAGTCAAGTGGGGTATGGGGAATGGTTAAAGGTGCCTGAGTGATTTCCTTAAGACTTAAGACTTAATTGTATGAGCACCATGAGCAAGTTAGCCCATTTTAGAGGGCCCAGGAAGGCATAGATATTGAGGTAAAGTAAAGAGTTAATCCAGAACAAGGAAGTTGAATCAAGCGGCATGTACCTGGTTCAAATGTTTGAAACACTGTAGTATTTGTATGCAAGGTTGCTCCTAGTGGATTGAGTGAAAAAGCCTTTAAATAATCTACAGGGCCGGGCGCAGTGGCTCACGCCTATAATCCCGACACTTTGGGAGGCCGAGGTGAAAAGATTGCCAGAGCCTCCAGGTTCGAGACCGACCTGGACAACTTGGCGGGATCTCATCTTTACAATAAATCAAAAAATTAGGCAGAGGCAGAAGGATCACCTGAGCCCTGCACTCCAGCCTGGTGACACTCGACTCAATAAATAAATAAATAAATAAATAAATAAATAAATAAATAAATAAATAAATAAATAAATAATCTACAGGACTTTACCAGAAAAAAGGGGCGGTGGTGAGAGAAAGCACCCAGGTAGAGGCGAGAAATGGTCAAAGGCACTGCTTGGTGAGAGGGCAAGCAAACCATTTAGTGTTCAGAAAAGTAAGTGGATTTGCAAATGGCATTTTAGGGGACAGAGAAAGTTGCCAGAGATAAGCCTGGCAAACAGGAAAGCACCTACATTAAGAAGCATTTGTGTGACCATGTGGAAAATGTCCTTCTTATTCCTCATTCCATGGGGTGAGTGGTGGGTAGGAGCTTCAGAGAAGCTTTTTGGGGTTTTTTTTGTTTTTGTTTTGTTTTGAGTTAGAGTTTCACTCTGTCACCCAGGCTGGAGTGTAGTGACATGCTCATGGCCACTGCAGCCTCAACCCGCTGGGCTCAGGCGATCCTTCTGTCTCAGATTTCCAAGTAGCTGGAACTACTGGCGCACACCACCACACCTGGCTAATGTTTTTGGGTTTTTTTTTTTTTTTTTTTTTCAGTTGAAGTCTCACTTGGTCGCCCAGACTGGAGTGCAGTGACCGCTCCCGGCCACCGCAGCCTCAACCTGCTGGGCTCCGGAGATCCTTCCGCCTCAGCCTTCCGAGTAGCTGGAATTACAGGCATGTGCTACCATGCCCGGCTGATTTTTTGATTTATTGTAGAGATGAGGTCTCACTGCCCAGGCAGGTCTTGAAAATCCACTCACCTCAGCCTCCCAAAGGCGCGGGATTACAGGCTGAGCCACCGAGCCCGGCTGTTTTTTTTTTAAATCTACTGTAGAGTGGAGGTCTCACCAAATTGCCCAGGCTGGTCTTGAACCTCTGGACTCAGGCAATCCTCTCACCTCAGCCTCCCAAAATGCTGGGATTACAGGCATGAGCCACCCTGCCTAGCAGATATTAGATATTTTTATAATCTTTAACTGAAATGCAATGGAATTTAGTGTTTTATGATTGTTAAGACTTGAAAATTTGAACAGGATTACTCTTACTTTGTAGGATGCAAATGTGATTTATTCCAGAGGAGTTTTACAAGTCATTAAATGTTGAGGTTCTCTAAGATTCTATCTTTGGTCCTCCTCACTTTCCGTACGCTCATCCTAGGAAGCCTCAGTTATCCATTGCTTCATTCCCTTACCTGTGACTCCTAAATCCTGACCTTTCTTAAAAGTTGTGTATCTCCAATTACCAAGTAAAAATATCTCTCCCATTCACACTTCAACTTAACTTGTCTTTAATCTTTTTCCTAAACTTTTCTTTCTTCTGTATCATTCTTCTAACGTATTGACTGTGCTGTCCTCACCATCTCCAAAGCTAGAAACAAGATTCAATCCCTGGTTTCTCCACTTTCACACCCAGGTATGACCACATTTTGTAGCTTATTCTCTAGAAATCTCTCTTATAGATGGCTGTTCCCCTTTTCTCTAACAACTTCCAGATTTTGTTTTCAAAAACAAACAAAAATTCTTGGGTCACAACAGATACTAAAATAAAGAAATTTTTTAAAACAGACACAAATTGATTATGTGACTTACCTTATGTAAAAAAGAACTTTGACCGGGCCAAAGTTGTGGATTCAAAACTTCTAGTATTGGGCCATTGCCTTGCTAGACTCTGCTGTGGCCATGTGCTCTCTGAGCTATGGCTGTCTCTGTGCTGCCTGGCTTTGATCCTCCTCCCTCACCTTGGGGAGGTGAATCTTCTCTCTCTCTCTCTCTCTCTCTCTCTCTCTAATTTACTTTAAATAAACTATATTTTCTAATATTTAAAAAAAAAACTTCTAGTATTGCCTTGAGAAAATATCATTCCCACTGTATCACAGGGAACTTGTTTCAGAAAGATTCCTTTTTTTATATATATCTTATATTTTTTAATTTACATGTTATATATTTATATTATTCTATATAATGTTATTATATAGAATAGTTTATATTTACATTATTATATTTTATATTATTACCAAATATATGTGATATATATAGTATATGTATGTGTGTGTATGTATATATATAATATTTTTTTTTTTATCTTGAGATGGAGTCTCCCTATGTTCCCCAGGCTGGTCTTGAACTTTTGGCCTCAAAGAATCCTCTGCCCTGGACTCCCAAACTGCTGGGATTACAGGCATGAGCCACCACACCTAGCCAAGAAAAATTCCTGTTTCTATTTCACATTCTATCTATGTGACGAGACAAACTAGCCACAGTTGCAAATCAACCTGAAAATGTCCATCCTTTCAGCTATGTATGGTGATGAGACTGGGTTTCCTTTTAGAATGTGTCTTGTTTTCTTGCAGTGCCTTTAAAGAGAAACGATGGCTTCAGCAGTTAGGAATAGCGAGAGTCCTGGCCAGAAAGAGCATTTCCAACCCAAGGACTGCCCAAGGAAGCCTGGCAGCTGATGTGAAAACCCTCCAGAGATAACGATCCCAACTTGGACAAAGACCTGGTCAAAGAGAATCCTGCATCCCAATGTTCACATTTCCAATAACAGTTCTAATGCTATTGTCTCTAATATTAGTTCTGCTACACAACTTTCAACAGGACATTTAACATTTAACACCATGTTTTCTTGGACTCCATCACCTTAAGGGAAAATTGTGTGTGTGTGTGTGTGTGTGTGTGTGTGTGTGTGTGTGTGTGTGTGTGAAGGACCTGAGGAAGAATTCATAAGAAGCTGAGGACAGTGGTTGTCTATGGAATAGGGGAACTGCGAGGATAAAAAGGGAGTAAAAATTTTTAGTGTTTCTTTTTTTGTTTTTCTAAGTTTCTTTTAATGCATTTTTTTAGGCCATATGAAAGTAGAACATAGCCGGGCTCAGTGGCTCAGCCTGTAATCCCGCGCCTTTGGGAGGCCGAGGTGAGTGGATTGCCTGATCCCGTGGGTTCAAGACCCGCCTGGGCAACTTGGCGGGACCTCATCTCTACAATAAATCAAAACTGAGCCGGGCGTGGTAGCGTGCACCTGTAGTTCTGGCTACTTGGAAGGCTGAGGCGGAAGGATCGCCAGAGCCCAGCAGGTCAAGGCTGCAGTGGCCGGGAGCTGCCACTGCCCTCCAGTCTGGGTGACCGAGTGAGATTCCAACTCAAAAAAAAAAAAGAAAGAAAGAAAGTAGAACATGATAAAAAATAAAAATTTTTAAAATTCTATATAAGGAAAGTCCCTAGGAAGGTTACAAATACCATCCAGGTCTAGAGCTGGTCTCAGACATCTTTTAAATTTCTGCTAAAACATTGATATTTTTAATTTTTAAAAAAATTGACGTAAAGTTTATATACAATAAAATACATAGATTTTTTATTTTTTGCCTGGCTAATTTTTTGATTTATTGTAGAGATGAGGTCTCGTCAAGTAGCCCAGACGGGTCTCGAACCCACGGGCTCAGGCAATCCACTCACCTCAGCCTCCAAAGCACGGGATTACAGGCTGAGCCACCGAGCCCGGCTCGTAGATCTTAAATGTAAGATTCAGTGGGGTTGCCAAATATATATAACCTGCATAAGCAATATCTCAATCAAAACATAAACACTTGCATTATTCCAGAAAGTCCTTTCATGCTCCTATCTAAGTCAATCCCACCTTCTACAGGTAACTGCTATTCTGATGTTTTATTTTACTTTATTTTATCTTTGAGTCAGGGTATCACTCTGTCACTCAGGCTAGAGTGCAGTGGCATGATCACAGCTCACTGCCACGCCAAACTCCAGGACCCAAGCGATCCTCCTGCCTCAGCCTCCTGAGTACTAGGGCTACAGGAACACACTACCATGCCTGGCTAAATTTGATATTTTTTTGTAGAGGCAAGATCTTGCCTAGACTGGTCTCAAACTCTGGGCCTCAAGCACCTTGGTCTCCCAAAGTGCTGGGAATACAGGAGTAGTAGTAATTATTACTTAGTATTCTACAATATAGACTCACCATAGTTTATCTGTTCAACTGTATAGATGTTTGGATTGCCTCCAGTTCTGAAGAATTACGAATAAAGCTCTTTGAACATTATTGTAAAAGTCTTTTTTTCTGGATATATATTTTTATTTTATTTATTTATTTGGGGTAAATAGGAGTGGAATTGTTAGATAATAGGGTGAATGTACATTTAACATTATAAGAAGTTGCCTAAGAATTCTCCAAAGTGGTTTTACAACTTCACATTTCCACTAGCAATGTACAAGGGTCGGGCTGCTTCACACACCCACTAACATACGGTGTCACCAGTGGTTTTATTTTTAGTCATGCTAGTGGGTTTGAAATGACATATCATTGTAGTTCTAATTTGCATTTTCCTGATGACTATGATGTGGGATGCTTTTTTGTGTGCTTATTGGTCATCTGTATATATCTTCTTTGGCAAAGTATCAACTTAAGTTCGCCTATTTTGAAAATTGGGTTGCTCGTCTTTTAATTCTTGGTTTATTGGAGATTTTTATGTACTTTTGATACAAGTTCTTCATCAGATGTACGTATGGTGCATATTTTTCCCAGTATGTGGTTCATCTTTTCATATTATTAATGATGTGTTTTGATAAACAAAAGCTTTTAACTTTGATGAAATGCAATTTATTTGGGGTTTTTTTCTTTTATGGTTCATGTCTTTTTTCTTAAGAACGTTTTGCTGACCCTAAAGTGATTGTTGGGAGCTGGCCTCGGAGGCCCACTGAGCATTAGGGATCTGGAAAGGCCGTTGACCCCAAGACTACTAAGATGCGTTCGGGAGCTATTGACCCCATTTCCTCCCCCTTTCTACTCAGCACTAACCAGATTAAGCTCCTGTGAACTCAAAACATAAAAACTCTGAGACCGGGATGAACACAAGCTAACTTTAGAAGCTCATTGCTCCCATTCTTCCACAAACTGCAGTTTTGGCTTTCACACAACTTATAATTCAAACTCGGGTCACATCTAAGAGCCTTAGTATTGGTCACAGGCTTCTGGGTCATGATCTTAGGATTTATTGAAGTTGAATAAATGGATTAAGGTTTCATCGATTAGGTTATGGGATTATACCTGAAAGAACATCCGGTGGGTAAGGAATGCCCCTCACACACCTGACTGTGTATAAAAGACCAGTTGTAATTCCCATTAAACGGCTTCTGCACTAGACTGGGGTCCAGTCTCTCTCTCTCTCTCTCTCTCTCTCTCTCTCTCTCTCTCTCTCTCTCTTTTTCTCTTTCTTCTTCCCCCCAATCGCCAACGCCATCTCCACCTTTGGGGTACCCTGAACCTGACTGGAGCTGGTCTCCAGCAAGTGGCGCCTGAACGTGGGACCTCAAGGTAAGCTTTCTTTTTCTTTTTCAGGACAGATAGAACCTCACCCAGGGTGCCACGGACCCCTCTGTAGAGACAGGCAGAGCAAGGAAGGGTGAGCAGTTTAAGAGCTGTGATAGAATCATGGGCCAGAGTGAATCTAAAGAAAGGAACATGTCTACTAGTATTTTGAACTTATTGTCCGATAGAGGAACCAATTGGCTTGCCTTTTGCATTTTGTATGCCTTAGCTTTATGGAATATTATCGGAGATGCTTTAAATCCACAGCATGATTTCTCTAAAATTCCGGCCAAAAATAAAGACACTCCCCTGCTGGCCGTAGCCTCGGCGCCTCCTTTAGATGATGAATTTTTCCCCAAGGAGGAAATGGAGTTGGAGGAGGAAGTGATTGGGTATCATAAGCGAAAAAATCCTGGTAATGTTGCCAAGGTACCTCCTCCCATACCCTTTACTAGAAATAAGGTGAAAACACCGAAATTCACACCTGGGTATGTGTCTCCGGCTAATGTAGGTATGCAGGGAGACAGAAAAAAGGCTGAGAAAGAGGGAGATTTTACCTTGTCTTCTTGCTTTCCAGTAATTTATATGGAATAAGGCACAGTAAACGAGGCACTTCACTGGGAGCTGCTACCATATAAATTAATTAAGGAATTTAAAAAGGCTTGTACTCAGTATAGTCCCACGGTTCCTTATACTATTACTATTATGGAACAATTTGCCACTCAGTGGATGACACCACAAGATTGGCGACAACTTGCTAAAAGCTGTTTGTCAGGAGGAGCCTATTTACTATGGGAAACCGAATTTGAAGATCAAATAAGGATCCAGAGGGCTGTTAACCAGCAGAGGGATCCAAATCAGTTTCATGTTTCTAGCAATATGTTGTTAGGAAAAGGATTATATGAATCAGTTGACAGTCAACTAATCTTACCCAAGGAAGTTTTACTCCAGGTAAATTCTTGTGCAAGTAAGGCTTGGAAGAAGTTACCTATTAATACTACTCAGACTACCTCACTATCTGATCTTAAGCAGAAAACAGATGAAACTTATGAGGAGTTTCTCTCTAGACTTACAACAGCAGTAAATAGAGTAATCTCTAATGCAGAAGCAGCAAATATCCTTATTAAACAGTTGACTTTTGAGAATGCTAACAGTACTTGCCAAGCTTTGATTAGACTGATTAGAAGAACAGGACAATTAACTGATTATATCAGGCAGTGTGCTGATATTAACCCTGCCGTTATGCAGGGTATGGCAATAGCCACCACCTTGAAGGGAGAAACTTATGCACAATTTGTGCAGGGAATGCAAAATGGTAACAATAAATCAAAAAACAGCTCGGTTTTAACTTGTTATAACTGTGGGCAGCCTGGCCATATTAGTAGGGACTGCCCAGCTAAACAAGGGTTGCAGGAAGCCCTGATGCAACAGCCTAATGAGAGCTCTTGACCGAAGTCTCTGTGTCCCAGGTGTCAGAAAGCATTTCATTGGGTTAGGGATTGCAAATCCAAATTTCATAAAAATGACACTCTGTTAACTAAACAACGATCTACGGTGCTGATTCTGGGAAATGGGCAGAGGGGCCGGCCCTGGCCCCAAATAACAATGGGGCAGCTTCCAGCATGAACTCATTTGTTCCCTTTGTCCCATCTCAGAACTCATCAGAGCCACCCCAGGAAGCAAGGACCATACCTCCGTTCCTCCACCACAGCAATATTAACTCCAGATGTTCCAGTTACCCCAATTCCAATGGGAATGAAGGGTCCTCTCCTGGATGGAATAGTGGGTATAATATTAGGAAGAAGTTCCTTGTCTCTACAAGGAGTTTCTGTGATTCCTGGAGTGGTGGACTCTGACTACACAGGGGAAATCCAGGTACTTGTTGCTCCCCCTAGCAAAACTGTACAATTTTATGAAGGTCAAAGAATAGCTCAGTTACTACTCTTACCCTATCATAAAATGGGCAAGACTCTAACTGATAAGCCTAGGGGTGACTCTGGATTTGGCTCAAGCAGTTTCGCTTTCTGGATTCAGGAAATTACTAACCCCAGACCTCTAAAAGCTTTATATATTCAGGGAGTTAAAATTAAAGGCCTGCTAGATACAGGGGCTGATGTTTCTTGTATTGCTGGGAAAGACGGGCTGTCTTCCTGGCCAACACAAGTAGCCCCATCAGGACTCATTGGTATTGGTCAAGCGCCCTCTGTAGCCAAAAGTTCTCAAATCTTAAATTGGACAGATAATGAAACTTCAGGAACCTTTTGTCCCTACATCATTCCTTCCATCCCCATTACACTTTGGGGACGCGATATTCTTGCTCAAATGGGCATGCTTCTGTATAGTCCAGATGACAAGGTGTCAGTGCAAATGCTACAAATAGGATACGATCCCTTAAAGGGGCTTGGAAGGAACAGACAGGGCATAAAAGGACCTGTTCAGGTTGTAGAGAGGGAAAAACCGGGCTGGTATTGGCTTTTCAAATTTTCCCTAGGGGCTATTGTTCCTGAGGCTGCTGATCCCATTACCTGGAAAGATGATAAACCAGTTTGGGTGGAACAATGGCCCATGCCCTCAGAGAAACTTAAGGCAGCAAGAGAATTAGTTCAACAGCAGTTGGAGGCTGGCCATATAGAACCTTCTACCAGTCCTTGGAATACTCCTATATTTGTTATAAAAAAGAAATCTGGAAAATGGAGACTTTTACAGGATCTAAGAGCCATTAATGCCACCATGGAGGCTATGGGTGCATTGCAGCACGGGCTGCCATCTCCAGTTGCTCACAGGATGTGTCAACTCCTGTTTGGATTCCTGATTGATTTATTCGAAATGCCCCTGCTAACCTGAAGACTGAGATGGGTGGCATGGACCCTGTAGACTCAAAGGAATAGACGTGGAGCAATGCCTACCAACCATTACATGCTGAACAGGATTTGAAACACTCGGCTAAATAAGAATTGCACCATCTACCCTGCCAGCCAGAGGAAGGAGGAACACTGACACATCTGATGAGAGAACTTTCATTGCAGAACAAAAACTTCCTTCTCAGATTATCCCAAAATCAAGACAACACACTCTCAAATGCTGTCTAAAAACTATAACAGCGTCTTCAGCATTCGTCGTTCCCAATTACCAGCATGGGAGCAAATAGAATTTCTGGCAGAAGCAGCAGGAGATATGGTTAACTTCACAACATGCTAAAAATGTAAACAAAATAAGGGTTTTCACTTCCTTTGTCCTCTCCTATTCCTCCTATAACTCCAATTCCTGCTTTCCCTACTACTCTTGTTTTTTGTAATCTGTTCTGTGAGTCCCTTCACCTTTATCTGGGAAGGAAGGGCAGGTGTCACGGCCGTGGCACCTAGCTCTGACTTTCAGTCTTTCTCTTTAACCTTCGGAGAAGGGGCAGGTGCCAAAGGTCACGGCACCTGTCCCCAGCCTCCAGTCTTTCTCTTTTACCTTTGGAGAAGGGGCGGGTGCCAAAGGCCATGGCACCTAACCCCAGCCTCCAGACTTCTCACCCCCCTTTTTTTTTCCACCCACTTGTCTCTTCTCAAGCAGGTGGCTCAGACAAAGGACTTATGAAGGAAGCTTTTGTTCACCTCCCATTTGTTTCTAACAACACTGAGAAGGACTGGCTGATCATTTCACGAGATTCTGGATATCCAATATGGAGAGACTGTATTTATGACTCTAAAGTGACTATTTTTTTTCCCTGTGTAAAACTTGACCTTAAACTTCAAGGTTAGATGGGGAAAATCCCATCTCTGCTAGATGGCACATTAATGAATGGGTACCTCCAGTGTTAACATTGACCATAAAATGTCAAAATGATGTTTATAATTTGTCTTGTAAACAAGTGTATTAACTAATTGTTTAACTGTTGTTTCTTATAAGGGATTTGTTGTTCTCAGACAGCCTCTTGTGAATATGGTTTAAAAACACTGTTGGAAAAGATTTTTGGAGTTACAGCCTTAATAGCTACTTTTCAGCTGTAGCATTACCTAAGGAAGTTCATACAGCTACATTTGCTGATCAGCTATCTAAAAACATTTCTATTGCTATAGCTATTCAGGAAATCATAGACCAGAGGTTAGAAAGTAAGGTTAATGTTTTAGCAGTAGGGCAAGAACTTGTGACCTTAAAAATAAAATTGGCTCTCCAATGTCACTCTGAGTTTAAATCTGTCCATACTCGCGTCAAAGTAACTTGGAATTTGGAACCATTCAGACCTGAGTATAGACCTTACTAAATTACATCAAGAAATTCAGGCATCATTTGCTAATCAAAAATCATTAATGCCTATACTCATCAATGTGGGAATTTGCGGAGCAGTGATTCTTTTGCTGCTGTGTTTACTCCCAATCATCTTCAGAGTGCTAAAGAAGAGCAATACGGAGTTTCACGGTTTTGTGCTAAAAAATAAAAAAGGGGGAGATGTTGGGAACCAGCCACGGAGGCCCACTGAGCATTAGGGATCAGGAAGAGCCATTGACCCTGAGACCATTAGGATGCGTTCGGGAGCTATTGACCCCATTTCTTCCCCCTTTCTACTCAGCACTAACCAGATTAAGCTCCTGTGAACTCAAAACATAAAAACTCTGAGACCAGGATGAACACAAGCTAACTTTAGAAGCTCACTGCTCCCATTCTTCCACAAACTGCAGTTTTGGCTTTCACACAACTTATAATTCAAACTCGGGTCACATCTAAGAGCCTTAGTATTGGTCACAGGCTTCTGGGTCATGATCTTAGGATTTATTGAAGTTGAATAAATGGATTAAGGTTTCATCGATTAGGTTATGGGATTATACCTGAAAGAACATACAGTGGGTGGGGAACGCCCCTCACACACCTGACTGTGTATAAAAGACCAGTTGTAATTCCATTAAACGGCTTCTGCACAGACTGGTGTCTACTCTCTTTCTTTCTCTTCTCTTTCTCTCTTTCTTCTTCCCCCCAATCGCCGATGCCATCTCCACCTTTGGGGTACCCTGAACCCGGCTGGAGCTGGTCTCCGGTAAGTGATGAACACATTCTCTTATGTTTTCATCTAGAAACTTGTAGTTCTAGCCTTTATTCTAGATTTATAATCTATCTCATTATTTGTATGAGTGATGTGTAGTAAAGGTAGTAAGGGTCAGGATTAGTTGGTTTGCTTTTTGTTTTTGAGTTAGCGTTTTACTCTGTTGCTCAGGATGGAGCACAATGGCACAATCAGGATCATTGTAGTCTCATCCTGCTGGGCTCAGCTAATCTTTCCAAGTAGCTGGAGCTACAGGTATGCATCACCACACCCACCCAGCTAATTTTTTTACTTATTGTAGAGGCAAGGTCTTGCAAAGTTGCTCAGGCTAGTCTCAAATTCCTGGGCTCAGGCAGTCCTCTCACTTCGGCCTCCCAAAGTGCTGGGATTACAGGCGTGAGTCACTGAGCCTGGTCCAGGATTCTTTTTTCCCCATAATTTTATCTAATTGTTCCAGTATCTGTTGTTGAAAAGACTTTCCTTTCCCTCATTTAATTATCTTGGCATTTCTGTTAAAAACCAATTGACAATATATGTGAGATCTATTTCCAGACTCTCTATTCTATCTCACTAATTTCTTTACTTGTCCTTATACTAATACCATAGTGTCTTATTTACCAATAGTTTCATTAGTCTCAAAGTTAGGTAATATGAATCCCCCAACTTTTCTTTTTAAAGTTTGTTTTGGCTATTCTTAGTCTTTTGCATTCCCATATGAATTTTAAAATAAACTCGCCATTCTCTATTTTAAAAACCTGTTGGGATTTTGTTTGGGCACAAATGATATTTTAACCATATTAAACCTTATAATCCACAATGTATTTTACTCTATGCTATATGCCCCCATTTATCAAAGTATTTCTTTAATTTCTCTCAGCAATATTTTAACATTTTTAGTGTACATGTCTTATAAATCTGTTAAATTTTATTTCTAAATATTTTATATTTTTGATGCTATTTGCTAAGATTATTTTATTTTATTTTTTTGAGTTGGAGTCTCACTCTGTCACCCAGACTGGAGTGCAGTGGCCGCGCCCGGCCACCGCAGCCTTGACCTGCTGGGCTCCAGCGATCCTTCCGCCTCAGCCTTCCAAGTAGCCGGAATTACAGGCATGCGCTACCACGCCCAGCTGATTTTTTTTTATTTATTGTAGAGGTGAGGTCTCGCTGCCCAGGCAGGTCTCAAACCTGTGGGCTCAGGCAATCCACTCACCTCAGCCTCCCAAAGGCGCGGGATTACAGGCTGAGCCACTGAGCCCGGCGCTAAGATAATTTTAAGATAGATTTTGGTACAACAGTCAGAGGCACCTAAAATCTATAACTCATTTTTTAAAAATACCTTTGTGTTCCTAGTTAGATATTACGGGATTGGGGCACAAAGAAGGTTTTTTGTTTGTTTTTTGTTTTTTGAGTTGGGGGTTTCATTGTTGCTCAGGCTGGAGCGCAGAGGCACGCGCGTTCACAGTCACTGGATCTCGACCTGCTAGGTTCAGGTGATCCTTCCATCTCAGCCTTCCAAGTAGCTGGAACCACAGGCATGCGCCACCATGCCTGGCTGATTTTTTCATTTATTGTAGAGATGAGGTCTCCTCATGTTGTTTAGGCTGGTCTCGAACCCTTGAGTTCAGGAAATCCTCTCGCCTCTGCCTCCCAAAGTGCTGTGATTACAGTTATGAACCACCATGCCCGACCTACAAAGACAGTTTAAAAAAAAAAAGATAATCCTCTTTCAGGTCTACTCCTGCTGGGGAAGTTTTTCTGTCTTTTTAATAAACTCCTACTTTCTCACAAAAAATAAAAATAAAAAACTCCATAAATATGACACTAAAGAGAATATGTAAGACAGCAAATGTATAGGTATCATTTCACTATAGAGAAAACAAGAGGTAACTGGGTGCGGTGGTTCACGTCTGTAATCTCAGTATTTTAGGAGGTGGAGATGAGAGGATTGCCTGAGCTTAGGGATTCAAGACTAGCCTGAGCAACATGGCAAGATCTCATCTCTACAATAAATCAAAAAAATTAGCCAGGCATGGTGGCACACAACTGTAGTAGTTCCAACTACCTGGAAGACTAAGGCAGGAGGATCATCTGACCTAGAAGGTGGAGGCTGCAGTGGCTGTGAGCGTGCCACTGCACTCTAGCCTGGGCAACAGAGTAAGATTCTGACTCAAAAAAAACAAAACAAAAAAACAAAAAAAGGTGACATTGAGTAGAGAGAGGTGGGCACAGCAGAGATTCTAGGGTGTTTAACATTCTCTCTCTCTTGCTCTGGTATAATAATTGTGTTAATTTGAGAAAATTCAATAGAGTTTTTTTTTAATCGGTACTCACGTCTGTATACATTTATGATACAACAAAAAATGAACTAAAATAATGAAAAAGATCTCAGGTGTTAATTCATGCATTTGGTGCCAGCCTTAGGCACATGAGTGGGCAGTTGTGTGAGAGTTGTTACTGTGCTATTGTCCCCTTGATGGCAAACTGAATTGAGCTGTGATTCCTTGCATGGGGTGATAAATTTTATGTATCATTGAAACACAACCAAGGAAATACCCTGTGCAAAGATTCTGAGGGTAGGAGGGGCTCGGTGGCTCAGCCTGTAATCCCAGCACTTTGGGAGGCCAAGGCGAATGGATTGCCTGAACCCGTGGGTTCGAGACCAGTCCAGTCAACTAGGAGAGACCTCGTCTCTACAAAAAATAAAAAATTAGATGGGCGTGGTTGCTCGTGCCTGTAGTTCTGGCTACTTGGAAGGCTGAGGCGGAAGGATCGCCGGAGCCCAGCAGGTTGACGCTGGGGTGGCCGTGAGTGTACCACTGCACTCCAGACTGGGCGACAGAGTGAGACTCCAACTCAAAAAAAAAAAGATTCTGAGGCTAGATGCCTAAGAAGGAGAAAAAAATGTGGGAAAATATGAGATAAAAGAAAGGTAAGTAAGCGGGAGGGGGATTGAAAGAGTAGAGTATGAGAGGATGATTAATATGAAGTCTTGTTTTCTGTCCATATTAGTTGAAAAAATACTGAGTATTTTTTTTCACATTGGCCCTAGAAGTAAGATAGCATTAAGATTGTATGTATTTGCAATGTTATACAACTGTAAAACATTCTTATTAACATGTACAGGACATCCTGGGACATTTATTCTGAGCCTGATTCATACTAAAATTCGAGTTAATGTACATTCTCTATGCCTCCATGTCATTTTGTTCATTCTTCACATATTATAATTCATCACACTATATCAAAATTACTTCATCTGTCTCCCTCACTTTACTGTCATCCCCCAGAGGGCAAGGATATTGTTTTTTTCATCTCTAAATCACCAAAGCATGGCATATCCTTGAACCTTTGAGGGATAGCTCAATACTATTTGTTGAATTAAATGAATGGATTTTGGAATAATTGGAATTCTTAATTATTTGTTTACACAAAATCTGTTCCTATAAAATATAAAAGTTTCAAATTATAAATCCTTCAATTGCTTAAATCTAATTTATTGTTAAATCTAATTTATCATCCAAATCAAATTTTTAATGTAAAGTATTAATTCATCTGAACATTTTTCTTTTCTTTTTTTTTCTGCTGCAAAAAGCTTTATTTTTATTTGGTCCAGGGCGGTTAAAAAGCAGCCCAGTGGCTGGAAGGGGAGGCTCAGGCATAAGAAGTCCTGATACTTTGAGAGGGGCCCCCCAGAGGCCGCTCGGCTCCTAGTAATGCTTGAGGATGAGCCTTTCGGAGAGAGATTCGCCCAGTCCAGACTCGACCGGCCAGCCTGCGAAGGGTTGGTCAGGTGGTCGCCCAGCTTCTTGATGAGTTTCACCTCCTCATCTAGGAAGCGGTTTTCCAGGAAGTCACAGAGATGGGGGTCTGTGGATCCCAGGACATGAAGGTCCAAAAGGGCTTGGTTCAGGCTCTTCTCTAAGGCCATGGCAGCTTCCATGGCATCCAGGGTTTTACCCCACTCCTCTTGAGAGGGCTTCTGGATATCCTGGAAGAGGGCGCGGCCGCCACGCTGTTTTTGCATCTTCAAGAGATGTTTGGTGCCCTCGTGCTTCTCCTCCGCCAATTCGCGGAAGAAGTGGTCCATGCCTTCCAGAGCCACATCGTCGCGGTCGAAAGAGAAGCCCAGAGAGAAGCCGGGCTCAGTGGCTCAGCCTGTAATCCCACGCCTTTGGGAGGCCAAGGTGAGTAGATTGCCTTGAGCCCGCGGGTTCGAGACCCGGTTGGGCAGCGAGACCTCATCTCTACAATAAAAAAAAAAAAAAAAAAAAAAAAATCAGCCGGGCGTGGTAGCGCGCACCTGTAGTTCCAGCTACTCGGAAGGCTGAGGCGGAAGGATCGCCGGAGCCCAGCAGGTCGAGGCTGCGGAGGCCGGGAGCGGCCACTGCACTCCAGTCTGGGCGACAGAGTGAGACTCCAACTCAAAAAAAATAAAAAAATAAAAAAGAAGCCCAGAGAGAGGTAGGTGTAAGAGGCACGCAGATGCAAATTGAGCAGGCGGTGGACGGCTGCCTCCACCTCGGTGGAATAATTCTGGCGAACCTGGGAGCTCATGGTGGGCAAGAAGGAACTAACCGCAGAAACGGTGGTCGCTGATCCAGAAACAGGAGGTGGCCGAGAAGGTGGTCTCGGAGATTGCAAGTGGAGAGGAGATCGGAGGGCAGTGGGAGGCTGGAAGACAGGGAGTCCCCGGGTCTGTTCCGTCCAAACACTGTTGAAGCAAGAGACAGATCCGCGGGACCGCCGAACGCGCTGCCTCATCTGAACATTCTCACAGCCCTGCATGGCACAGAAGCGCAGTCATTATTAAAATAGCCATTTTATAGATGAATAGACTAAGCTTCTATGTAAAAACAACTTGTTAGAGGCTATACAGGCAGTGTAAAAGTCTAGATCTGGAATCTAGACTTTTGATTTTTCACTCAGGTAATTTTCTCTAAGTAACCGCATGGCCTTTAGTAACAAAAGTCACTCTATAAATTACCCTGGAGAATTTAACTCCCAGGCTGGTTTTCCCTGGCTATAACTTAGTTTCTTTTTTCTTTTCTTTTTTTTTGAGTGGAGTCTCACCCTGTCGCCCAGGCTGGAGTGCAGTGGCACGCTCATGGTCACCGCAGCCTCGACCTGCTGAGTTCCGGCGATCCTTCCACCTCAGCCTGTCAAATAGCTGGGCCACCACGCCCGTCTTATTTTTTGATTTATTGTACAGACGAGGTCTCACCAAGTTGCCCAGGCTGGTGTTGAACCCCTGAGCTCAGGCAATCCTCTCCCCTCTGCCTACCAAAGTGCTGGGATTACAGACTTAAGCCACCACGCCCAGCTAACTTGGTTTCTTCACCGGGTCTTTGGACATCTCATTGTGCTACTTTCTATTTTCATCTACACCTCCCTGTTACCATTTCAGTCCCTGAGCTCACAGAGAAGAAAGCGATTGCATACTGGCATACTATTGTATCTATCTGTAAATTCGTTTCAGCATTCCTTCTTATACACATACAGTTCTTGAATATCTCTCTTGAATCTGTTGAAACTGGTTTTTACTGTAATCTTACGAATTCCCTCATTAACTAATGAGTTCAATACAATTTTGACACGCGGTCATTATATATTTTTAGAAGAATCATGACTTTACCTTTCCTGAAAATTATTCTTTAATAATGGACATTTTCTCAATAATGTATGAATAAAAGTAACTTGAGGGAATTATGCTATTTTTACTGATCTACAATTTACAGTCTAAGTAAAAACTGCTCTCTCCACAAATGCTACTTCAAGACCTAACTAACAAGTTCAAGAATGTCTCCCTATGCCCTAATGGAAGAAACAAACAATTGCAGTCAGACGTGAAGGACCAGACAGACACAGAGAAGTGAGCTGAAAAACACTTCCAATTTTCACAGTCCTGTTCAGGAGATTCAGAGTATAGAAAAAGTTGTCTCAACCCCTGCAAAAGTTCTCTGCAAACTATTAGGCCTGTAAACGCTTCAGTTGCTTCTCTTGTCTCTAAGTTTCCTTATTTCTGATGGAAATAATAATGGAACCTGCCGCACTGGGTTCTTGTGAACGCTAAATGAATTAAAATCTAAGAACAATTCCTGACACAGTGCTAACAAATGTTAGCTATTGATGTTATTAATGTGTGTTCCACGAGGGGGCATGTCGGATTTTAAGCAGCTTTTCTTCTATAGAGCCAGGAACCGTGCACCCGCAAGCACTCACGACACCTTTGCGGGATGATTTACGAGATGGAAGAATCGTCCGACCTCGGCGTTCGCCGCAGGGGGCGTTCGAGTGCAGAATGTCTACAGGCCGGAACTCAAAGCTCCGCTCGCGGCCGCGCCGGAGCCTGTAGGCGCCTGGACACGGGCGCCGGAAGTGGCGAGGGCGGGGTCAGCGCAGCCCGGTGGACTCGCCGCCCAGCGAAGATGCTGCTGGATTTGTCCGAGGAGCACAAGGAACATCTGGCTTTCCTGCCGCAAGTGGACAGTGCGGGTCAGGGGTCACGGGGCGGTGTTCTGCGGGCTGGGAAGGGGGCCAAAGGGAGCGCCCGGCGCTCTCAGCCTTCCCACTTTCCTTGCAGTGGTCGCCGAGTTTGGGCGGATTGCGGTGGAGTTCCTGAGGCGCGGCTCGAACCCCAAGATCTACGAGGGCGCCGCCAGTAAGAAGGGACGGGCTGAGCGTGGTGGCTCGCACCTGTAATCCCAGCACTTTGGGAGGCCGAGGCGGGAGGATTGCTTGAGGCCAGGAGTTCAAGACCAGCCTGGAGAACATAGCAAGACCACATCTCTACTATATATCTATAACTATATCCATAGATATCGATATATAGATATATTTGGGGTACCAAAACCCAAAAAAGTATACACATTTTAAGAGAAGTTCGCCATAATCAGAAGGGTTTGGACGCTGATAGTAACCACTTTGAGCACCTCTTGTAATTGCAGAAGTCAAGCGTGACTTGTGTTTATCTCTTGTTATCAGTATATATTTAGTATTACAATTTTAATAGTTAGCCGGGCACGCTGTCTCACGCCTGTAATCCCAGCACCTTGAGAGGCAGACGCGAAAGAGAGCTCAGGGGTTTGAGACCAGCCTGAGCAACATGACGACACCTTGTCTCTACAATAAAAATCATAAAATTAGCCAGGCGTGGTGGCCCACGCCTGTAGTTCCAGCTACTTGGAAGGCTGAGGCAGAATGATCGCCGGAGCTCAGCAGATTAAGGCTGCAGTGGCCACGAGCATGCCTCTGTCCAGCCTGGGCAACAGAGTGAGACTCTCGACTCAAATAATAATAATTTTACTTGTCTTTTCTTTTTTTTTGAGTTGGAGTTTCACTCTGTCGCCCAGACTGGAGTGCAGTGGCCGCTCCCGGCCACTGCAGCCTCGACCTGTTGGGCTCCAGCGATCCTTCTGCCTCAGCCTTCCAAGTAGCTGGAACTACAGGCGCGTGCTACCATGCCCAGCTAATTTTTGATTTGTTGTAGAGATAAGGTCTCTCCAGTTTGCCCAGGCGGGTCTCGAACCCTCGGGCTCAGGCAATCCACTCATCTCGGCCTCCCAAAGGCGCGGGATTACAGGCTGAGCCACCGAGCCCGGTTTTTTCTTTTCTTAAAAATGTATACTTTTGTGGGGGGCGCGGCCCTGCAGGCTGCTGGGGAGACTACAAGCGGTTTTTGTTGCCTGGGAGAGGAAGGGGTTATTGGCTCTTAGGGTCTTGTTCCTACTGTAGATGTACAAAACCAGCAGAGCTCTTCAGTCCAGGTGCAAATCCTTCTCGGGCCCTACTTAGCTATGAGATTTTTAAAGCTTCTGTTAAGTCAGTTTTCTTATATGTAAAATGGACATAATATCACCTGACTTTCAGAAATACTGATAGGCATATTAATAAATCTACCATGGCCTGTGGAATAGCTAGGTCAACTGTAAACATCATGCAAATGTTATCATTAATTGTTTAGACATTTGTCATTAGTTGTTTACACATTTGCCTTTGCTGAAGTGTTGTTGTTTTCCCCCAGATGAGAAGAAGTCTCAGGGATTAAGTCAATCCCTGTGGAGTTCCTCTTCTGCCAGACTTGAAGGGGCTACATTCAAGAGAAGGGCTATGCACCTAGTACTAGTCTCCACAGTCTGCATTTTGTTAAGCAGATTACATGGTGAAATACTGAAGGCATCTGCCTGGGAGTGGAGTAAGAAAGAACAGGAGCCTCTTGCCAGCTTATTTTTCTTTCTTTTTTTTTTTTTTTTTTGAGTCAAGGTCTCACTCTGCCAGCCAGGCTAGCTAGAGTGCAGTGGCACCATCACAGCTCACTGAAGCCTCAACCTCCTGGGCTCAGGCAATGCTTCCACCTCAGCCTCTGGAGTAACTGGGACTATAGGCATGCCCACCATGCCCAGTTAATTTTTTAAATTTTTTTGTAGCAACGGGGTCTCGATATGTTACCCAAGCTGGTCTTGAACTCCTGGCTCAAGCAGTCCTTCCACCTTGGCCTGCCAAAGTGCTGGGATTACAGACTTGAGTCACCGCACCCAGCCAGCTTATTTTTCACTGCAGTGTTTGAAAATATCGAGTAAGCCAGGCGCGGTGGCTCATGCCTATAATCCCAGCACTTTGGGAGGATGAGGTGAGAGGATTGTCTGAGCCCACAGGTTCGAGACCAGCCTGGGCAACTTGGTGAGACCTCATCTCTACAATAAATCAAAAAATTAGTCAGGCATGGTAGCACGTGCCTGTGGTTCCAGCTACTTGGAAGGTTGAGGCGGGAGGATCACCTGAGCCCAGCAGATCGAGGCTGCGGTGGCCGTGAGCAAGCGTGCCACTGCACTCCAGCCTGGGCAACAGAGTGAGACTCCAACTCAAAAAAAAAAAAAAAGAACAAAAGAAAATATGGAGTAATGGATAATGTTTATATTTTACAATAAGAACTTGAATAAGATGAATATCATAATAGTAATTTATTTGCTCATTTTTCCTTTTCTTGCTCAGGAAAACTCAATGTGAGTAGTGACACTGTCCAGCATGGTGTGGAAGGATTAACATATCTCCTCACCGAAAGCTCAAAGCTCATGGTAAGGGATTCTGTAGACTGTTCTGTATTGCCTGGATCCTTAAGAAAGGTTCAGTGTAGGCCGGGCTCGGTGGCTTAGCCTGTAATCCCAGCACTTTGGGTGGCCGAGGCGAGTGGATTACCTGAGCCCAAGGGTTCGAGACCCGCCTGGGCAACTTGGCAAGACCTCATCTCTAGCCAGGCGTGGTAGCGTGTACCTGTAGTTCCAGCTACTTGGAAGGCTGAGGTGGAAGGATTGCTGGAACCCAGTAGGTCGAGGCTGCGGTGGCCAGGAGAGTGCCACTGTACTCCAGTCTGGGTGAGAGTGAGACTCCAACTCAAAAAAAAAAAAAAGAAAGAAAGGTTCAGTGCACTGTGTATCATAATCCTATCAGGTACTTATGTGTTTTGGGACTGTTGTTAATGGTTTATAGTTGATTTTGTGAAGACATACCTAAATAATATAACTATAACATCATCTGCTAGTACGAATACCTCTTGCTCGTATAACTAGCTAGTGTAGCATTGCCTCTCATTCTGCATGTTGTTAAACCATTTGCCATAGTATGTATCTTAGGAGGAGGGAGAGGGAGATGATTTATTTTCTTTGCATGTCAGCAATAACTGACTTGAAGAATAAGAGGAGAAAGTGGACATCTTTTTTTTTTTTTTTTTTTGAGTTGGAGTCTCACTCTGTCACCCAGACTGGAGTGCAGTGGCATGCTCCCAGCCACAGCAGCCTCAACTTGCTGGGCTCAGGCGATCCTTCCGCCTCAGCCTTACAAGTAGCCAGAACTACAGGTGCGCACTACCACGTCTGACTAATTTTTGACTTATTGTAGAGACAGTGTCTCACCAAGTTGCCCCAGTGGGTCTCGAACCTGCGGGCTCCAGCAATCCACTCGTCTCTGCCTCCCAAAGTGTTGGAATTACAGGCTGAGCCACCAAGCCCTGCTGAAAGTGGACATCTTAACAATTCTTCCTGTTTCATACTTTAATAAAGTATTTTTATGTATCAGTAACTCAGATTATGGAATAGTGGGTAGTTGTTCTCTTTAACTGTAAGGAATGTTTCTTTTACTAGACGGAATGAATTAGGGGATATTATATTCTTTTGTATATATCAGATATTTTAGCATTTACTAGACAAAGATAAACTTTGATGCTCTTTTTAAACCCAATTCACTTTTAGATTTCCGAACTGGATTTCCAAGACTCTGTTTTTGTTTTGGGATTCTCTGAAGAATTGAACAAATTGTTGCTTCAGCTTTATCTGGACAACAGAAAGGAAATCAGAACTATTCTGAATGAATTGGCACCGAACCTTCCCAGTTACCACAGCCTTGAATGGCGGCTAGATGTACAAGTATGGCTTTTGTTTTTTTAATCTGAGATAGAATATAAGAATTATTTTAAGTTTATATCCTGTTTGTTGTATTCTTGTTTGTTTGTTTGTTTGTTTTGAGTTGGAGTCTCACTCTGTCACCCAGATTGGAGTGCAGTGGCCGCTCCCGGCCACCGCAGCCTCTACTTGCTGGGCTCCAGCGATCCTTCCGCCTCAGCCTTCCAAATAGCTGGAACTACAGGCGCGTGCTACCATACCTGGCTAATTTTTTTGATTTATTGTAGAGAGGCGGTCTTGCCAAGTTGCCCAGGTGGGTCTCGAACCCGCGAGCTTGGGCAATCCACTCACCTCAGCCTCCCAAAGCGCAGGATTATAGGCTGAGCCACCGAGCCCGGCTTGTTGTATTCTTTATTACCTTAACCAAGCTCTGGTTTGAATTTTTGGGTTTTTTGTTTTTGAGTTACAGTCTCACTCCATCACCCAGACTGGAGTGCATGGCATGGTCATGGCCACCACAGCCTTGACGTGCTGGGCTCAGGCAATCCATCTGCCTCAACCATCCAAGTAGCTGGAATCACAGATGCACACCACCATACCCGGCTAACTTTTTCTTTTGGTTTATTGTAAATGTGAGGTCTTGCCAAGTTGCCCAGGCTGGTCTCGAACCCCTGGGTTCAGGCAATCCTCTCGCCTCGGCCTCCCAAAGTGCTGGGATTATAGGCTTGAGCTACTGCACCCAGGAAAATTTTGGTTTTCATTTTCTTTTATGCTTAATATGTTCAAATCAGTTTAATTTGCAAAGTGTGTAAGAAATTGATTATCTTGGCTGGGTGTGGTGACTCACGCCTATAATCTCCGCACTTTGGGAGCCTGAGATGAGAGGAGTGCCTGAGTCTACGGTTTTGAGACCAGCCTGGGCAACTTGGCAAGACCTCATCTCTACAATAAATAAAAAAACTTAACCAAATGTGATAGCACATGCCTGTACTTCCAGCTACTTGGAAGGCTTAGGTGGAAGGATCGCCTGAGCCCAGCAGATCGAGACTGCAGTGACTGAGTGTGCCACTGCACTCCAACAACAAAGTGAGACTTCAACTCAAAAAAAAAAAAAAAAAGAAAAGAAAGAAATTGGTTATTTTAGAAAAGGTGATGATACAATGCAGGGTTTTTTAGGTGGTACTTAAGTTTCTTAAAACTTTTCTGTTTAAGTATAACAGATATTTAAAAATGCACAGTTCAATGAATTATCACACAGTGAAAAAACATCCGTGAAACTGACATTTAACCATGACCCGTACCCCAGAAGCATCCTTCTTTCCTCCTACCAATTGCTGCCCCTTGCTTTGTTTCCAGAAGTAACCAGCATCCTGACTCTGAACACAGATTACCTTTGCCTGCTTTTAAACTTTCTGCATATGGAATGATTCAGTAAATATTCTTTTGTGTCTGGCTTCTTCTACACAATATTAGTTTTGTGAGATTCATCTTTCAGTTTTTTTAAAGCCACATAAATAAACAAAAGGGAGTTTTCAAACCATTGCATATAGCCCTTTATTAAGCAATAAGAGATGAGTTTGTAGATGTGTATTGAATGCCATTCATTTGCTGATTAGAAGAGCTGTGCTAAATGCTTTGTAAGATACTTTCTCAGCTGGGAAAGATGTTATCATCTTGGTTGGGGATATTAGTGTTCTCAAAATAACTAGCAATTAAAGGTAGTTGTAGCTGGGCACAGTGGCTCACACCTATAATCCCAGCACTTTGGGAAGCAGAGGTGAGAGGATTACCTGAGACCAGACTGCGCAACTTGGTGATATGATAAATTAAAAAAAATTAGCCAGGTGTAGTGGCATATGCCTGTTGTCCCAGGTATTTGGAAGGCTAAGGTGGAAGGTTCACCTCAGTTCAGTAGGACTAGGCTATATTTGAGCGTGCCACTGCCCTCTAGCCTGGGTGATACAGTGAGACACTGACTCAAAAAAAAATAAAAATAGTTATAAGATAAGGTTCTTTGGTAGGGGGGAGAATATAATTGCATAAATGAAGCTACCAACTGAATATTTCAGAACAGTGCACATGTAGTTGTGTGTGTATGCTGGCATGGTCCAGAAAAGCTTCAACAAAAAGGGGAAATTTCAGAAGGATGAATGGAGAAAATCTGGGTAAATATTACTGGCAAAGGAGCCAATGTAAGTTGTAAAGGCCCACACGGATGTGGGAATGAGCATATGACTAGTGGCACAGTGCACTCGTTCTCAAAGTTGACTACACATTGGAATAACCTGGGGAGCTTTAAAAAATTCTGACGTTTGTGTTCAACACCCAGATATTCAGCTTTATTGGTGTGCAGTTTGGCCTGGACATTAGGATTTTTAAATGCTCCTTTTCACTCAAGTAATTTTTATGTGCAATAAAGTTTGTGTACCACTGTTATAGTGGATTCTTCCTGATTTGAATGGAGGTAAGGTAGTCAAAATAGGTTATAGAAATTCGATTAAAGGAGTTTAGACCTGACACAACAGACAATAGGAAGCCCTGTCGAATTTTGGATAAGAAGAGTAACATTAAAACAATAATTTAGGAAGACTTATCTAGCATCCTCGGGCAGACCAGAATGAAAGTAGGGATTTGTATGAGGAAATACAAATTCCTTTATACATTTTCCCTCTTTTTATGAAATGCTTTTTCTACTTTACCACTACCTCTTGACTTTCCTCTTTCTTATCCTCTCAAGTTTCAGTTTAAATCAGAGCTCAGTAAACTATGGCTTCTTGATCAGATCTGACTTGCTACATGTTTCTGTAAATAAAGTAGTATTGGGACACACACAGCCATGCTCCTTTGCTTACATATTGCCCATAGCTGTATTTGAAATACAAGGGCAGAGTTGAGTAGATGTTACAGATACTATGGTCTGCAAAGCCTAAAATATTTATCTGGCTCTTTACAGAAAAAGCTTGCTGACCTCTGCTTTAAGTGGTGCCTCCCCCTGGGAAAAATGCCCTGTACCACTAGACACAGTTAAATCTTGGTGACATTTGTGTTTTTCTTCTCATGGCACCTGTGCTTCCTTTTCTGGCAAGTTCTCTCCTTCATACATACCTATTTTCCTGAGTACAATGGAATAGGAGGGACCGTGCATATCTTATATATTTTCTTTCTTCAAAGCCTCAGTATCTCCTCAGTGCTCCACACCCTTAGCTGATGACGTTACTTCCTGATGGACTAAGAAAAGAGAAGCAGTCAAAAGAGAACTCCAGTCTGCTCCTCTCACCACATCTGCCAGCCTGCTTGTATCAGTACCCACTTGCTGTGTCTTCTCTCCTGTTGCTGTTGCCTCTTCTTATATCTGTAGGCAGCCCCTTCTTTTGTGTACTTCAGTCCATCCCCATCCCATTTCCTCTCATGAGGACATAGTTCCAACAATTGTTTTCTCTCTTTCCTGCATCATACTTTTTTGGGGGTAGGGGAGCTTATACTGAATCATTCCCTTCAACACACAGTGAGAAACCTAGTCTTGACTCCATATATCCTTCCTACCGCCTCTCCATTTTTTTGCTTTCATTTATCCTAAGACTTCTTGTGAGGGCTGTCTCTCTATCTATATGTTCTCTCTTCCCATTCTTTTTTTCTTTCTTTTTTTTTGGGTTGGAGTCTCACTCTGTCGCCCAGAGTGGAATGCAGTAGCACACTCATGGCTACTGCAGCCTCGGCCTACTGGATTCAGGCGATCCTTCTGCCTCAGCCTTCCAAATATTTGGAACCACAGATATGCTGGACCACCACACCGGGCTAGTTTTTTTATTTATTATACTGATGAGGTCTTGTCAAGTTACCCAGGCTAGTCTGGAACCCCTGGGCTCAGGCCTCCTATCACCTTGGCTGGGATTATAATCGTGAGCCACTTCACCTGCCCCTATTCTTGAATACACTCTAATCAGGCTTCATCATCAATATACTACTGTCATAACTTAATCAGGGTCATCACTTTTTTAGTCTTTATACCATTCTGTTTACTAACAGCATTTATCCAGTTAATCCCTCCTTCCTCCTTGAAATACTTTTTCAGTTGCCTTCTGGGAATAACTTATTGTGGTTCTCATCCAGCCTCACAGGCCCTTCCTTCTCAGTCTCCTTTGCAGATTCCGTCTCACCATATTACCCTTTACACTTTGGGGTATCCCAAAGGTCAGTTCCCAATCTTCATACTTATTCCACTTACATTCCCAAGCTGATCTCATTTAATTTGATGGCTTTAAGTGCTCCCTGTATTCTCAGGATTCCCAAGTTTATGTCTTTAGCCTAGACCTGGCCCCCAACCAGAGTCATACAGTTGAAGCCTCTTTGACCTCTTCAGTTGGTAAACATGCAGTTTGTCTAAAACTGAATCCCACCTTTCTCACCCCTTTCCTCCCCCAAACTGCTCCTTTCATAGTCTCTGTCTCTCAATAGATGGCAAATCTGTTCTTTGGATTACTTGGGTCACAAATACTTGTGCTTAGCTGGGCGCAATGGCTCATGCCAGTAATGCCAGCACTTTGGGAGGCCGAGGCAAGTGGATTGCCTGAGCCCATGGGTTCAAGACCAGCCCGAGCAACTTGGCGAGACCTCATCTCTACAATAAATAAAAAAATTAGCTGGGTGTGGCAGCGTACGCCTGTAGTTCCGGCTACTTGGAAGGCTGAGGTGGAAGGATTGCCTGAACCCAGCAGGTTGAGGCTGCAATCGCCATGAGCGTGCCACTGCATTCCATCCTGGGTGACAGAGTAAGACTTTGACTCAAAAAAAAAAAAAAAAGTACTTGGGCTCATCCTTGTCTCTTCTCTCTTATCCTTCATCTAGTCTATCTATAAGTCAGATTCTACCTTAAAACCACAACCTGGCCACTTTCCTCCCACATTTGAAGGAAAAAATTAAGTTTCACACCAAAATTACAGCTTTTAGCAACTCTTGAAAAGTGAGAAGTTCATGCACATTTCCAACATGGCATTAATCAGTTCAAGATATATTGAATTTAGGGTGATGACAACTTATACAAATTGCAGTCTCTACAGTAGTTAAGGATGTGAGCCTAGAAACTGGTACAAGATATTCAAACATTCAAATGAGAATGATTTCCCTGATGTCTGAACTGAATCTCGGTGATTACTTGTGGTTTATAGAAATTAAAGCCAATGATTTAAGTAAGGGTGGTTTTAGGAAAGAACAACCAACAATACAACACAATGTAAGTGAAAGAGCAACATTTAGCCAGGCTCGGTGGCTCAGCCTGTAATCCCACACCTTTGGGAGGCTGAGGTGAGTGGATTGCCTGAGCCCGCAGGTTCGAGACCCGCCTGGGCAGGCGAGACCTCATCTCTACAATAAGTCAAAATATTAGCCGGGTGTGGTGGCGCGTGCCTGTAATTCCGGCTACTCGGAAGGCTGAGGCGGAAGGATCGCCGGAGCCCAGCAGTCCAGTCTGGGCGACAGAGTGAGACTCCAACTCAAAAAAAAAAAAAAGAAATAGCAACATTTGAAAATGGAATGATCATCTATAGTGTAAGAGTTAAGAAAACAAAAAAAGGTTTAGGATTTGGTCAGAGAAAGATGCACCTGTCCTATTACATCTTCACATTTTACACTTAGTGAAGGAGACTGGTTTAGAGAGAGGTTATTCCATTATTATGAGCATCCTCAAGTACATGCCGATAAACATAGAAAAGACAATTTCATATATCCCAGTAGTATGTTCATACTGCCACATGTTCATTCATTATCAAACCATTTATTGAATGTCTAGTGTGCCAGGCCTTGTGAACATTGCAATGAAAGAAACATAATACTTGCCTGTAAGTCCTCACAGTCTTAGAGGAGACCTGAAAAATAAATGTAAATTAAATGTCAGCAATTATAATCAAGTGTGATGTGTGATTAAATTAGCATGAACCCAGAATGTGGTATAAACCAGACTGTAGGCTCCATGAGGGTAGGTATTGTGTCGTGTTCATTACTGTGTCCTCAGTACAATACCTGGCACACGATAGGCTTTCAGTACCGAATAGAAAAGCGGGCAGCTGAGGCGGGATGTAGCAGCAATTTAAACAAATTATTTATCAGATATTTTTTGAATGCCAATCATGTGCCAGATGTTGTGGATATAATAAAGAATAAAACACAGTGTATGCTCTGGGGGACATCTTAAGTAGCAGGTCATGGAGATCGTGGGAAGATCACTGTGGTTAAGCCTTTAGATTTCAGCCCTTTCATAATGACAAGGAACTGAGGGGTGGTCATGTTTATGTGGCTCAGCAGTCATTTATCTTGTAGATCTTTACCCCTCTCTTGTGTGGGAGTGTCCTCTGACTTTTGGAGTCCAGTAGACCTTAACAGTTCTTTTTTTTGGCTTTATCAGTATGCTTTTGAGTTTTTCCAGTATGAAGACATTTTTAGAAGTTAGAATTAAGTAACTGAATTTTCTAAAAGTAGACTCAAGTGTGCTCACTTACCCAGTGAAATGAGTTTGAATTGCTGCACTGCTGCTAGGATTAGTTCAGTTTAAGGTTCAGGGTGTATTGAATGAAGGTTGCCACTTGTGGTGAAGTGCATTTAAGGGCTAAAAAAGTTATTCAGACCTAATTGAGTTCCTGAGCTTATTAGTTAAAACTCTTACAGGGGATTTTAACTGGAGTGGATTCTTCTACACATGGAGAAAGGCATGTCAGATAAGACCAGCTAAATGGCTAGGAAACTAGTAACAGGATACAGCACCTCTTTCGTGGAAGTTGCTCTTTCATTCTTGAGTAACTGATTTTTCTCATAGAGACTGGTAGTGAATGGACAATTACCATCTAATTATCATGCAGTTGGTTATGGGAAACAAATTAATCATCATAGTTTAGCTTCTAGTTGGAATATTTCCCCAGACTTCATAAATGCCAGCACAATTGATTCTCTTGTTAATAGCACTGGTAAATTGAATGTATCTGAGACTGATGCAGGAGGATGCTACTTTTAGGGCTGCATCAAAGCTTCCTTTCCCTCTCCTCTCCACATGTTATTTGTACCAGGCTAAATAGAAGAGTGAATTCTTTTAGGAACTTTAGCGAAATGAAACATAATTTTTGTATCCTACTTTGTGTTTGATGTTTTCTTGCCAGATCACCCTCTTCGGTGCCTTCAGAGCCCTTCAGACTAAACATTTTTCTTTCCTTTTTTCGAATTTGCATTGACATTTGATATTTTATTTTATTTTTGGTAAAGATAAGGTCTTGCTTTGTTATCTAGGCTGGTGTTGAACTCCTTGCTTCAGGTGAGAGCCTCCCACCTTGGCTTCCCAAATTGCTATGATCCACCATGCCTGGCCATGACATTTTATTTTAAAGTAGCTGTTATTGTTGTTATGTCTACAGGGAGGCAGACAGAATTTCATCCTGATTAAAAATAAGACCACATCAGGAACTTTGTGGACTACTGTTCTTTGTCATGTAGTACTGTCATTCAGCTTCTTTCTGAGGAAAAAATAGGTCTAATTATGTCTTACTAGGTATTTGTTAGGGATGTTATAATATGTAATCTCTTTTCTAGAATTGTTTAAAAATGGTATAGATGCTTGCTTGCAATGATTATTAATTTAGATATCATGTTGTCTAAAAATTAGAAAATAGTGGCTTTAAGTCTTTCAACAAAAAAATTCATGACTTAATTACATACCTAGATACATTTGGTCCCTGTCTGTCAGTGCAGTTACAGAGGAAAAACAAAGGTAAGCAGTTCAAATTGAAGGAGCAAATAGTATTTTCAGTCACATATTTATAGTTTACATATCTGTCATATCTATAATATTTTGTACTACAGAAATGATCTTAAACCTTTACCTTGCAAGTATCTCTCTTATGTTTGGTGACTAGCTCACCCAAAGAGATTGAACTACTGTTTCCAAGTTATTTGGGGACATTAAATTTCAGGCGTGGTTCAGTGTTTTGGGTTCTTTTGAAAGTCCAAGTCACCTAAAATTACTTAAAAGAAGCTATTAGTCAGAATATTTTATGTTGTGGTATTAAATTAATCCCAAAGTCTCAGGTTTAGATTTGTTACTGTCTTAAAAGTCTCTTCAAGTTGACATCCTGTCTTATAGAAATGACTCCAATAGTTTTTGATAACTTCCTTGCTTTCAGTTGGGTGTAGTGACTCATGCCTGTAATCCCAGCACTTTGGAAGGTAGAGGCAAGAGGATTGAATGAGCCCACAAGTTCAAGACCACCTGGGCAACATGGCGAGACCTCATCTCTACAATAAACCACAAAATTAGCCGGGGATGATGGGGCATGCCTGTAGTTCCAGCTACTTGGAAGGGTGAG